>CM057804.1:4212127-9230147 GCA_030145905.1 Populus davidiana | reverse complement strand
TATATAAATAATATAATAGACTAATCATTTAACAAGCAAAGTATGAAAAAGTGAACAAGATAACAAATATAAAACATGTTAGTATCCAACGTTAAGGTCCATGTTAAGTTTATATTATACTTGTTCTTACACCATTAGTGTACCCTTTTCACCTTGACATAATTAACTTAGCTGAACATAATGAAAGAAAGAAACATAAATGAACAAGATACGAACATAAATGAGAAAGAAGTTAACTAAGTAAATGAAAGGAAATAAAGTGCATAAACTTGATATTAATGAAAGCAAAACATAAGCAATACAAAGAGAGAAAGCAAGAGCATGATCTTGATCTGAACACCAAGATGCCTCAATACATGGTAAGTGCCCTCCTTTTATAGGCCAAAATTTGGAACTATTGATTTGTTGACTAATTGATGAGTGGGTGGCCACATCTTGACTAGATAACAATCCTTATCTTCTTGTCTGATCAAGGACGTCATTGCTAACATCATAATTTGCCCAGAATCCTCAGGAATGTTCTAGGAAATTGTCTCAGCTTTCCAACAAAAAAAAGATGAGGTCATTTGGACTTCTAGAACTCAAGATATGGGCTGAACACTAAATAGTGTTTGGGCTGCAGGACAGCTTCGGACTTCTTCGTTGTTCCTTTAATTTGGACTTCAAAACGACCTTTTCAAATATTGGGCTCCTCATGAAAGTTGTAGGCCTTTGTCTTACCTTTCCATCCATATAAAGTGGACCTAAATCAGAAATCTAGAGCTCCAGATATGATCCAATTACCGAGAAATGTTCCGGTTTGGACTGCACCGACATCTCTTTTCTAAGTTTGGCCATCTCTTTGTCCTTTCACTTTCAATACTTAAACTCATCAATCAATCCTTTTATTTATGTGATAGGCCTGCATATAAGATGAGCATTTACCATAAATTAAGGTATCTTATAATATCAAACTTGTTATTATAAAACATGCTTTAGTTAAGGAGTTATTGATACTTCAAGTGCAAAATGATGATATAAAACCTTGATAAACATGCACTTTTAAGTACTAATCACACCCCCCAACCAGCTTATTACTAGTCCCTAGTAATCTAAAGCGTTAAAATAGAGAAACAATTTGCAAGTTCCACAAAGCAAGGCATTCATCATTCAACTTCCATTAATCTATCCAGATAAACAAACTCTCATTAAATTTATATTCCTGCTTCATTCTTCTTAAACAAGATATTAATAAACCTTCTTTTTGTGTGCTCAATGAAAACATAGATGATGGGGCTTTTGTTGGAAGAAAACAATATTATGTTCAAATGTTTAAGGTGAACTTCCTTGGGTTGGGATTAGTATTATTATTATTTTTTTTTCTTTTTTTTTTCTTTTTTTTTTCTTTTTATTTATATACACATACAACTTAAAACACAATGTATCTTTAACCCATGTAACGAGTTTTAGGCTAATGACTCCCAGACCAGTTGGTCTTAGGGCATTAGGTGTTGAGACACCCCTACGAGCTTAACAACTCGGGTTGCAGATACTGATACGTAGATAGTGCAATGTTTGATTCCCTTAAGCTTTTCTCCTTAACCCATGTAGCAAGCTTTGGGCCAATAGCTCCCAAGTCAGTTGACTTTAGGGTATTAGGTGTTAAAACACCCCTTCGGGCTTAATTGCTTAGGTTATGGAGGCTACGAAACCAAACTTATCCACGTTTTATTATCATCAATACTATCTTTCTTTTTTTTTCTTTTTTTTTTTCTTTTTTTTTTTTTTTTTTTTTTTTTTTTTTTGCAAATTATATACTATCCTTTCCCTTAGTTGTTACCTTCAACAAAAGAACATAATTACTGTAATAATCCAATGTGTAACCCACAATCATATGTTAAAGTGTGTGTGTGAAAATGAAGGTTTAATAATACTTGTTAAATGAGTATATGAGCAGAATCAACTGATAACAATGTGAGAGTTTGTAAACCTGAATATTTCAAGAAGTATTATGATAGACCTTGGTAATGAAACTTACTAAGATGCGTCTCTAGAGTCAATAAAATTGATTCCATACTCTGCCATCCTAATAACAATTTTGTCAAATGGTTTTAATAATAGCAAAAACAGTTAGCAAGTTAGTTTTTAGTTTTTTTTTTTTTTTTTTTTTGAAGTACTACCCTCTCCCCCCAACCAAAACGAGACATTGTCCTCAATGTCCGAAGGTAGAAAGATAGAGTATAGAAGACATCACCTGAAACAACGAACAATGACAAACCTGAAACACACTTAAACAAACATAAGAAGTAACAAAACAAAATAATATGCTATTAATAAAACCAAAAGACACAAGGTTTCACAGATGAAGGCTCAAATCTAATCTAAGCTTTTTACGGCTTTCCTTAGTTGACCAATCTAGACGACTCATGCAGGGATCAATGACAGGGATGAAAGATTGTAGTTGGTCAATCAATTGTTCAGCAGTAGCAGCAGAGATTATGATTCGTCGTGCCGAAGATGTTAGAAATTCCTGTTCCACAGCTTGATCAAGGAAAGACAGCAACTTATCATAAAAACCATTAACATTTAACAAACCTATAGGTTTATGGTGAATGTGCAGTTGGGCCCAAGATGAAATATGAAAGATCTCTTCCAATGTGCCCAGACCACCTGGTAAGGCAATGAAGGCATCAGCATGGTTAAACATGGTATTCAGTCGGTCAGACATTGTTGGGACCTGTAGTTCTTCTCCAATTGTTTTTCCAATGATGTCCCCATTTGCTAAAGCTTTGGGGACAACCCCCAAAACTTGACTACCTCCCAAAAATGCAGCCATTGACACACCTCCCATTAACCCAAGGCTGCCTCCCCCATACACTAAATGAATCTTTCTCTCAGCTAGTACCTGACCAAGATGATTTGTTGATTCTAAAAACTCTTTTTCTTTCCCAGAACTGGATCCACCGAAAACACAAATATTTCTTATATGATGACTTGAGGAACCTGCCATTTCTACACTCTTCTATATTTGATGAATATATGGGATGCGTAGAAATGAAGGGAAGGAAGAGAAGAATTTATAGATGAAAAAGTGAAAATGCAATGATACCACCTATATGTAGGCCAGCTGTAGTCTTACAAACTCTCTCTCTCTCTTTCTCTCTCTTTATTAATTATTTATTTTGAAAAAGCATGTATGTACAGGTAGTTGTGATTGTGGCTCACATCTTCCCTTGGTTTTACGTCCAAGAACGGCTTAAACGCCCTCTATGGGTCGGGGATAGGCTTCCCATCCAGTTTTCTTAAAAACTGGCAAACAGGGTCTTTTTTAGTCAGATTCCCAAGACTAAGTCGATCATGTTCTTTATGGAATTGTGGCCATAAATCATGAATTACACGATGCACATCTCCACTAGGATGCGTCTCAAGGGTCAACAAAAGATTATCTAAAGACCCCTTACTCAGGCCATCCTTAATGAATTGTATCTTATCTTCACGGTTTACAGATACCATTCCTAAAGAACGACATGTCGCATTACAAGTCCATCTGGCACATCTGTGACAGACTTTCAGTCGTTTTGCACGACGTTTCTTTGCAAAAGTGCTTTTACCTGTTCCAGGCATGTGTGAAATGAAAGAATTGGATGACTCACCTGATAATCGAACCTTTGCTTCAATTAACCAACGGATATCTTCAGGAATTCCATGATTCATTAACAACCTCAATCTTGCACACCTAGCACGGTAAATTTTATTAATCGCATTTGGAGGCAAAGCGGGAAAATACCTTTTCAACTTTTCAAGAGTGGTGTCCATTTTCAAAAGAGAATTAGAGAAGAGATTCAAAGAAGGGAGAAAGAGCTAAGAATTATACAAATATATACAGATATCAGTTATTTGGGAAACTGAAAGAACCGACTTAAGTCACGGAGTACCGTTATCCGCCATTTGACCGGGGTGAAAGAGAGACTAGCAAAACAATAGATACAACAAAACACAAAACAATGTGAGAAAAAGAATCAATCTTTATACACAGGATCACTCAATTCAATAGAGTCATTTTCAACCGAAAAATTGTCAAAATAAACTTTCAAACGATGCCCATTTACCTTGAAAACATTGCCATTCTTTGGATTCTCAATATCACAGGCCCCATATGGATACACATGTTTCACAATAAAAGGACCACTCCATCTTGATCTTAGTTTTCCAGGAAATAAATGGAGTCGAGAATTATAAAGCAAGACTTTTTTACCAACATTGAATGTTTTTCTCAGTATTTTCTTGTCATGAAACTCTTTAATTCTTGCTTTATGAATTTTCGAATTGTCATATGCATCATTTCTTATTTCCTCAAGCTCATTTATTTGCAATTTTCGCAGCTGACTAGCATCATCAAGGCTTGAATTGAAAGCTTTAATAGCCCAATAAGCTTTATGTTCAATTTCCACAGGCAAGTGACAAGGTTTTCCATAGACTAGTCTATAAGGTGACATACCTAATGATGTTTTATAAGCAGTTCGATAAGCCCAAAGTGCATCATTAAGTCTTAAAGACCAGTCTTTCCTATTAGGGTTCACTGTTTTCTCCAAGATTTGTTTGATCTCCCTATTAGCAAGCTCTACTTGTCCACTTGTCTGAGGGTGATAAGGGGTGGCAACTTTATGTGTGATTCCATATTTCTTCATTAAAGACTCAAATGGCTTGTTGCAAAAGTGTGTTCCACCATCACTTATCATGGCTTGAGGGATTCCAAATCGACTTAAAATGTTTTCTTTCAAAAACTTTATCACTGTTTTGTGATCATTGGTTCGACTTGGAATTGCCTCTATCCATTTTGAAACATAATCTACTGCGACCAATATGTACAAGAAACCAAATGATGGAGGAAATGGACCCATGAAATCTATACCCCAACAGTCAAAGATCTCAATGACAAGAATAGGATTTAAAGGCATCATGTGACGTTTTGAAATAGATCCCAATTTTTGACAATTTTCACAAGTCTTGCAGAATGCATGTGAGTCCTTGAACATGGTGGGCCAGTAAAATCCACTGTGCAAGATTTTTGCAGCTGTCTTTTTTGACGAAAAATGACCCCCACATGCCTCAGAATGACAAAATTTAATGACACTACTTACCTCATTGTCAGGAATGCATCTTCGAAATATTTGGTCAGGACAATATTTGAACAAATACGGGTCATCCCAATAAAAGTTCTTCACTTCGTTCAAGAACTTTCTTTTGTCTTGGGTACTCCAATGAGCTGGCAATTGTCCTGAAACAAGAAAATTAACAATATTAGCAAACCAAGGCATCGTAGAGACAGAAAATAAAGATTCATCAGGAAAGTAGTCATCGATTGGTGTAATGTCAGATCTCGAATCGGTTGTCAATCTTGACAAATGATCCGCGACAACATTTTCGGTGCCTTTCTTGTCTTTGATTGTGATATCAAATTCTTGAAGTAACAAAATCCACCGCACCAATCTAGCCTTAGAATCTTTCTTAGAGAGAAGATATTTCAATGCTGCATGATCACTAAAAACAACAACAGGTGAGCCAACAAGATAAGATCTGAACTTGTCACATGCAAATACTACTGCAAGTAATTCTTTTTCAGTGGTGGTGTAATTCATTTGAGCACTATTTAAAGTTTTACTTGCATAGTAAATCACATAAGGTTTCTTATCTTTTCTTTGTCCCAAGACAGCACCCACGGCATAATCACTAGCATCACACATTATTTCAAAAGGTAATGACCAATCAGGAGGTTGAATGACAGGAGCAGAAGTAAGCAAGTTTTTAATTTTAACAAAGGCTTCCTCACAATGTTCAGTCCATTCAAAAATATTATCCTTTGTTAGAAGGTTACTCAAGGGCTTAGATAGTACACTAAAATCTTTGATGAACCTTCTGTAAAAACCAGCATGTCCTAAGAATGATCTAACATCCTTAACAGATTTTGGTGTTGGTAAGTTGGCAATTAACTCGATTTTAGATTTATCAACCTCAATGCCTTTCGATGAAACTATGTGACCAAGTACAATGCCGTTTGTTACCATAAAGTGACATTTTTCCCAATTCAGTACAAGATTCTTCTCTTCACACCTGCTCAAAACCTTGTCTAAGTTAGTCAAACAATCATCAAATGAATCACCAAAAACAAAAAAATCATCCATAAAAATCTCAAGAAAACGTTCAACCATATCACTGAATATGCTAAGCATGCATCTTTGAAACGTGGCTGGTGCATTACATAATCCAAAAGGCATCCTTCGATATGCAAAAGTACCAAATGAACATGTGAAAGTAGTCTTCTCTTGATCTTCCAATGCAATTTCAATTTGATTGTAACCTGAATAGCCATCTAGGAAACAATAAAATTCATGACCTGCAACTCTTTCTAGGATTTGGTCCATGAAAGGTAAAGGGAAATGATCTTTTCTAGTCATTGAATTAAGTTTCCTATAGTCAATGCACATGCGCCAACCAATAACAGTCCTCGTTGGAATTAACTCATTTTTCTCATTTGTTATCACAGTGACTCCAGACTTTTTGGGTACAACTTGGGTAGGACTTACCCATTTGCTGTCAGAAATAGGATAAATGATTCCATTATCTAGAAGCTTAATGACTTCATTTTTCACTACTTCTTTCATATTAGGATTAAGCCTTCGTTGCATTTCTCTAGAGGGTTTAGCATTTTCCTCCAAATAAATCCTGTGTGTGCAAATCAAAGGGCTAATTCCTTTTATGTCAGCTATGGTCCATCCTAATGCATTTTTGTGCATTTTCAGAGTCTGTAATAACTTACCTTCTTGATGTGCATTAAGTTTGGAAGAGATTATTACCGGAAAAGTTTCATTTTCTCCCAAAAATGAGTATTTGAGATTAAATGGTAACGGCTTCAATTCAGGTTTTGGTGGTTGAACACTTGAAGGTATGGGCTCAATTGATCGTGGTGGCAATTCTTCAATTTGTGGTCTCCAATTGCATGCCTTTGATTCTTCCTGAAAATAGACCATTTGCAAATCATCAGATTCATCAATCTCAGTTTCAATAGAAGTGGTTTGAAATTGATCATGAACTAATTTTTCAATAAAGTCCACTTCCTGTAAATCATTATCATCTCCAGGTTGCTTGTAAATGTTGAAAATATTCATCTCCAATGTCATGTTTCCAAATGATAGCTTCATCAGTCCATTCCTGCAATTAATCAATGCATTAGAAGTGGCAAGAAATGGACGTCCTAAAATGACAGGAATTGAATTACATGCTTCAACAGGTTGGGTGTCCAAGACAATAAAATCCACAGGATAGATGAATTTATCGACTTGTACTAACACATCCTCAACTATTCCTCTAGGCACTTTTACAGATCTATCGGCAAGTAAAAGAGTTACAGAGGTTGGTTTTAACTCACCTAGATTGAGACTTTGAAAGACTGAATATGGAAGTAAATTCACACTAGCTCCAAGATCAAGTAAGGCTCTTTCAATTTTATGTTCTCCAATAAAGCAAGAAATTGTAGGACAACCAGGGTCTTTATATTTCAAAGCATTATTGTTCTGAAGAATGGCACTTACTTGTTCGGCTAAAAAGGCTTTCTTTTTCACATTCAGTTTTCTCTTCATAGTGCACAGATCTTTCAAAAATTTAGCATAAGAAGGAACCTGTTTAATAGCATCCAACAAAGGTATATTGATGCTTACCTGTTTGAAAGTTTCAAAGATTTCAGAGTTGTGATTGACTTTCCTTTGTTTGGTCATGGCATGAGGAAATGGAAGTGCTGGCGGGGAATCAGCCTTTTCTTTGCAATGTTCAGGTTCAACCCCTTCCTTACCCTCAGAGATAGACTCATCATCTTTCTCACAAGGTTCAAGAATGGGTTTTTCAATAACCTTACCATTACGAAGAGTGATGACTGATTTGACTTGATCCATGTGTTGGCTTCCAGAACTACTTGCATTTGCATTGTATTGCCCCTTTGGATTTTGCTGTGGTTGAGAAGGAAACTTACCTTTCTCTTGGAAACTGAGAGCAGATGTTAATTTTGCAAGAGCATCTTTAAAATCGGTCATGCTTTGAGCAAGTTGAGTGTTGATTGTCTCCTGCTTTTCAATGAATGCATGCAATGTTTCCTCAAAATTTCTTCTAGGAGGTGGAGCATAAGGAGGTGCATATCCATGAGAATTTTGGAAATTATGGTGTGCTTGAAACGGTGGATGTGAAGTTTGTGCATTGTTGCTATCACTCTTCGAACTGAAATTTGGGTGATTTCTCCAACCAGGGTTATACGTTTGTGAGTATGGGTTATGGTTGGGTCTTTGGAAACTGTTTAAAGCATGGGCTTGTTCATGGAGGCATTCCCTAAAAGAAGGTAAAGTTGGACAATCATTTGTTGAGTGTTCATTGGTTTCACAGATTTGACACACAATGTCTTGAACAGATTTTAATTGACCACTCTTTTTCAATTCAAGTGCTTCGACCTTTCTAGCTAAAGATGCAAACTTGGCTTGGAGCTCATGATCTTCCCTAAGGTTGTGCATACCTCCACTAGATGTATGAGGTTGAGTTTTACCTGGTGCCTCATAAGTACCTGTGGTGTCCCAATTTTGAGCATTTTCGGCTAGCAAGTCTAGGTACTCCATTGCTTCATTAGGGTCTTTATCTTCAAAGGTTCCATTGCACATCAATTCAACCATTTGCCTATCTCTAGGTGTTAAACCTTCATAAAAATGTGAAACCAATCTCCATGTTTCAAAACCATGATGTGGGCAAGTATTAAGCAAATCTCGATACCTATCCCAACATTGGTAAAATGTTTCTCCTGGCTTTTGAGTGAAAGTGATGATTTGTCTTTTGAAAGAGTTTGTTTTGTGAGATGGAAAAAACTTCTTTAAAAATTGTTGTTGCATATCATCCCAAGCACGAATGGATCCTGGTCTCAAATTTTGTAGCCATGTTTTAGCTTTATCTTTTAATGAAAAAGGAAAAAGCTTTAATCGAATGGTGTTCATGCTACAATTTGAGTCATTATAGGTATTACAGACCTCCTCAAATTCCCTTAAATGCAAGTATGGATTTTCTAGGTCTAAACCATGAAAAGAAGGTAGGAGTTGAATAATGCCTGGCTTAAAATTAAAATGAGATGCATCAGGAGGAAAAACTATGCATGAGGGTGCACTTGTTCTTGTGGGATTCATGTGGTCTCTAAGTGTTCTCATACGGTTATTCTCATTATTCTCATTATGAAGTGATTGATTATCTTCTTCGGCCATATTTTCTGAAAATGATGAGGATACCCTACAAAGTCGACCACTTAATGTACGTGACCAAACTCTCATGCACGTGTAAGAAGAGAATAAAAGCAAGAAAAGAAAAGAGAAGAAAACGAAACAAAAGAAAAGAAATGAAGCAAAATTAAATAAAATAAAAAATGAAAAGAGAAAATAAAATAAGTATTATAATTTATACAAGAATTTACCTCCCCGGCAACGGCGCCAAAAACTTGACACGACCAAAAGCTTGATGTCTTTTCCCAAGTGCAGGAGTGTCGAAGTAATAAATAACCCGGCAAGACCGGGGTCGAACCACAGAGAGGTTAATTGTATAAATTATAAATAACAATACAACAACAACAACAACAACAACAACAATAACAACAATAATAATAATTATAATACTCAGTACGTGGCGTTGTTATACCTGAGAATGATCTAAAAGATCGGGTCACAGGTTTCCAGCCTATATACTGGGTTTATGAAAAGATCAAAGATATATATTATATAATATAAACAGAATGTAAATAATAATAATAACAATAACAATAATAATAAAAGTAGAAGATGAAGAAATTAATGAGAACTTTGAGATGAAAGATTAACGTACGGATTAAACAATGATAAAAACAAATGTCAAGGTTAGAGGATCCACTAATGGTACTTCAAACAAGTATAATATAAACTCTTATTACTCAATTGGAAACCACACATAAAGGAGGTTCCAATCAGATTATAAATTGTTAACATGATTACATTAGTTATCTTATTCGAATAAAGCTAATACTTGTAAATGTTGGCAGGCATTCATGATTATAACTTATGTTAACAACAAATCAAGTTCCTTTCATAGCTCAGGTGTCGGTTAAACCATACAGTATGGGCTATGAAAGTGCCAAGTATTTGTTGTACCAAGTGCTATACAACATAAATATAGACTAATCATTTAACAAGCAAAGTATGAAAAAGTGAACAAGATAACAAATATAAAACATGTTAGTATCCAACGTTAAGGTCCATGTTAAGTTTATATTATACTTGTTCTTACACCATTAGTGTACCCTTTTCACCTTGACATAATTAACTTAGCTGAACATAATGAAAGAAAGAAACATAAATGAACAAGATACGAACATAAATGAGAAAGAAGTTAACTAAGTAAATGAAAGGAAATAAAGTGCATAAACTTGATATTAATGAAAGCAAAACATAAGCAATACAAAGAGAGAAAGCAAGAGCATGATCTTGATCTGAACACCAAGATGCCTCAATACATGGTAAGTGCCTCCTTTTATAGGCCAAAATTTGGAACTATTGATTTGTTGACTAATTGATGAGTGGGTGGCCACATCTTGACTAGATAACAATCCTTATCTTCTTGTCTGATCAAGACGTCATTGCTAACATCATAATTTGCCCAGAATCCTCAGGAATGTTCTAGGAAATTGTCTCAGCTTTCCAACAAAAAAAAGATGAGGTCATTTGGACTTCTAGAACTCAAGATATGGGCTGAACACTAAATAGTGTTTGGGCTGCAGGACAGCTTCGGACTTCTTCGTTGTTCCTTTAATTTGGACTTCAAAACGACCTTTTCAAATATTGGGCTCCTCATGAAAGTTGTAGGCCTTTGTCTTACCTTTCCATCCATATAAAGTGGACCTAAATCAGAAATCTAGAGCTCCAGATATGATCCAATTACCGAGAAATGTTCCGGTTTGGACTGCACCGACATCTCTTTTCTAAGTTTGGCCATCTCTTTGTCCTTTCACTTTCAATACTTAAACTCATCAATCAATCCTTTTATTTATGTGATAGGCCTGCATATAAGATGAGCATTTACCATAAATTAAGGTATCTTATAATATCAAACTTGTTATTATAAAACATGCTTTAGTTAAGGAGTTATTGATACTTCAAGTGCAAAATGATGATATAAAACCTTGATAAACATGCACTTTTAAGTACTAATCACACCCCCCAACCAGCTTATTACTAGTCCCTAGTAATCTAAAGCGTTAAAATAGAGAAACAATTTGCAAGTTCCACAAAGCAAGGCATTCATCATTCAACTTCCATTAATCTATCCAGATAAACAAACTCTCATTAAATTTATATTCCTGCTTCATTCTTCTTAAACAAGATATTAATAAACCTTCTTTTTGTGTGCTCAATGAAAACATAGATGATGGGGCTTTTGTTGGAAGAAAACAATATTATGTTCAAATGTTTAAGGTGAACTTCCTTGGGTTGGGATTAGTATTATTATTATTTTTTTTTCTTTTTTTTTCTTTTTTTTTTCTTTTTATTTATATACACATACAACTTAAAACACAATGTATCTTTAACCCATGTAACGAGTTTTAGGCTAATGACTCCCAGACCAGTTGGTCTTAGGGCATTAGGTGTTGAGACACCCCTACGAGCTTAACAACTCGGGTTGCAGATACTGATACGTAGATAGTGCAATGTTTGATTCCCTTAAGCTTTTCTCCTTAACCCATGTAGCAAGCTTTGGGCCAATAGCTCCCAAGTCAGTTGACTTTAGGGTATTAGGTGTTAAAACACCCCTTCGGGCTTAATTGCTTAGGTTATGGAGGCTACGAAACCAAACTTATCCACGTTTTATTATCATCAATACTATCTTTCTTTTTTTTTCTTTTTTTTTTCTTTTTTTTTTTTTTTTTTTTTTTTTTTTTTTTTGCAAATTATATACTATCCTTTCCCTTAGTTGTTACCTTCAACAAAAGAACATAATTACTGTAATAATCCAATGTGTAACCCACAATCATATGTTAAAGTGTGTGTGTGAAAATGAAGGTTTAATAATACTTGTTAAATGAGTATATGAGCAGAATCAACTGATAACAATGTGAGAGTTTGTAAACCTGAATATTTCAAGAAGTATTATGATAGACCTTGGTAATGAAACTTACTAAGATGCGTCTCTAGAGTCAATAAAATTGATTCCATACTCTGCCATCCTAATAACAATTTTGTCAAATGGTTTTAATAATAGCAAAAACAGTTAGCAAGTTAGTTTTTAGTTTTTTTTTTTTTTTTTTTTTGAAGTACTACCCTCTCCCCCCAACCAAAACGAGACATTGTCCTCAATGTCCGAAGGTAGAAAGATAGAGTATAGAAGACATCACCTGAAACAACGAACAATGACAAACCTGAAACACACTTAAACAAACATAAGAAGTAACAAAACAAAATAATATGCTATTAATAAAACCAAAAGACACAAGGTTTCACAGATGAAGGCTCAAATCTAATCTAAGCTTTTTACGGCTTTCCTTAGTTGACCAATCTAGACGACTCATGCAGGGATCAATGACAGGGATGAAAGATTGTAGTTGGTCAATCAATTGTTCAGCAGTAGCAGCAGAGATTATGATTCGTCGTGCCGAAGATGTTAGAAATTCCTGTTCCACAGCTTGATCAAGGAAAGACAGCAACTTATCATAAAAACCATTAACATTTAACAAACCTATAGGTTTATGGTGAATGTGCAGTTGGGCCCAAGATGAAATATGAAAGATCTCTTCCAATGTGCCCAGACCACCTGGTAAGGCAATGAAGGCATCAGCATGGTTAAACATGGTATTCAGTCGGTCAGACATTGTTGGGACCTGTAGTTCTTCTCCAATTGTTTTTCCAATGATGTCCCCATTTGCTAAAGCTTTGGGGACAACCCCCAAAACTTGACTACCTCCCAAAAATGCAGCCATTGACACACCTCCCATTAACACAGCCAGTGAGTTTCGCGGCATTCCGTCTTCGATGCCCGTTTTGCCGAAATTCAGTTGCCTTTGAATTTCGGGTGATCCCTCTTGAGCATGTATGCTTCTGCTACTTGTTCTACATCAGACTTACTTCCACAAACGGCGAAACGCTTTGACTCGGTGAGTTTCGCGGCATTCCGTCTTCGATGCCTGTTTTGCCGAAATTCAGTTGCCTTTGAATTTCGGGTGATCCCTCTTCAGCATGTATGCTTCTGCTACTTGTTCTACATCAGACTTTATCCGCAAACGGCGAAACGCTTTGACTCGGTGATTTCATTACATTCCGACTTCGATGCCCCGGTTGCCGAAATTCAGTTGTCTTTGAATTTCGGGTGATCCCTCTTAAGCATGTATGCTTCTGCTACTTGTTCTACATCAGACTTTCTTCCGCAAACAGCGAAACGCTTTGACTCGGTGAGTTTCGCGCGATTCCGACTTCGATGCCCGTTTTGCCGAAATTCAATTGCCTTTGAATTTCGGGTGATCCCTCTTGAGCATGTATGCTTCTGCTACTTGTTCTATATCAGGCTGCTTCCGCAAACGGTGAAACGCTTTGACTCGGTTAGTTTCAAGACATTGCGACTTCGATGCCCGTTTTACCGAAATTCTGTTGCCTTTGAATTTCGGGTGATCCTTCTTGAGCATGTATGCTTCTACTACTTTTTCTACATCAGACTTTTTTCCGCAAACGGCGAAACGCTTTGACTCCGTGACTTTTGCGGCATTCAGACTTTGATGCCCGGCTTTGCCGAAATTCAGTTGCCTTTGAATTTCGGGTGATCCCTCTTGAGCATGTATGCTTCTGCTACTTGTTCTACATCAGACTTTCTTCCGCGAACGACGAAACGCTATGACTCGGTGAGTTTCGCGACATTCCGACTTCGATACCCGTTTTGCCGAAATTCAGTTGCCTTTGAATTTCGGGTAATCCCTCTTGAGCATGTATGCTTCTGCTACTTGTTCTACGTCAGACTTTCTTCCGCCAACGGCGAAACGCTTTGACTCGGTGAGTTTCGCGACATTCCGACTTCGATGCCCGTTTTGCCGAAATTCAGTTGCCTTTGAATTTCGGGTGATCCCTCTTGAGCATGTATGCTTCTACTACTTGTTCTACATCATACTTTCTTCCGCAAACGGCGAAACGCTTTGACTCGGTGAGTTTCGCGACATTCCGACTTCGATGCCCGGTTTGCCGAAATTCAGCTGCCTTTGAATTTCGAGTGATCCCTCTTGAGCATGTATGCTTCTGCTACTTGTTCTACATCAGACTTTCTTCCGCGAACGACGAAACGCTTTGACTCGGTGAGTTTCGCGACATTCCGACTTCGATACCCGTTTTGCCGAAATTCAGTTGCCTTTGACTTTCGGGTGATCCCTCTTGAGCATGTATGCTTCTGCTACTTGTTCTACATCAGACTTCTTCCGCAAACGGCGAAACGCTTTGATTCGGTGAGTTTCGCGACATTCCGACTTCGATGACCGGTTTGCTGAAATTTCGTTGCCTTTGAATTTCGGGTGATCCCTCTTGAGCATGTATGCTTCTGCTACTTGTTCTACATCAGACTTTCTTCCGCGAACGACGAAACGCTATGACTCGGTGAGTTTCGCGACATTCCGACTTCGATACCCGTTTTGCCGAAATTCAGTTGCCTTTGACTTTCGGGTGATCCCTCTTGAGCATGTATGCTTTTGCTACTTGTTCTACATCAGACTTTCTTCCGCAAACGGCGAAACGCTTTAACTCGGTGAGTTTCGTGGGATTCCGACTTCGATGCCCCGGTTGCCGATATTCAGTTGCCTTTGAATTTCGGGTGATCCCTCTTGAGCATGTATGCTTCTGCTACTTGTTCTACATCAGACTTTCTTCCGCGAACGACGAAACGCTTTGACTCGGTGAGTGTCGCGACATTCCGACTTCGATACCCGTTTTGCCGAAATTCAGTTGCCTTTGAATTTTGGGTGATCCCTCTTGAGCATGTATGCTTCTGCTACTTGTTCTACATCAGACTTTCTTCCACAAACGACGAAACGCTTTGACTCAGTGAGTTTCGCGGCATTCCAACAATATGCCCTGGTTGCAGAAATTCAGTTGCCTTTGAATTTGGGGTGATCCCTCTTGATCAATATGCTTCTGCTACTTGTTCTACATCAGACTTTCTTCCACAAACGGCGAAACGCTTTAACTCGGTGAGTTTCGCGGGATTCCGACTTCGATGCCCCGGTTGCCGATATTCAGTTGCCTTTGAATTTCGGGTAATCCTTTTTGAGCATGTATGCTTCTGCTACTTGTTCTACATCAGACTTCTTCCGCAAACGGCGAAACGCTTTGATTCAGTGAGTGTCGCGACATTCCGACTTCGATGACCGGTTTGCTGAAATTCCGTTGCCTTTGAATTTCGGGTGATCCCTCTTGAGCATGTATGCTTCTGCTACTTGTTCTACATCAGACTTTCTTCCGCAAACGGAGAAACGTTTTGACTCGGTGAGTTTCGCGGTATTCCGACTTCGATGCCCCGGTTGCCGATATTCAGTTGCCTTTGAATTTCGGGTGATCCCTCTTGAGCATGTATGCTTCTGCTACTTGTTCTACATCATACTTTCTTCCGCAAACGGCGAAACGCTTTGACTCGGTGAGTTTCGCGACATTCCGACTTCGATGCCCGGTTTGCCGAAATTCAGCTGCCTTTGAATTTCGAGTGATCCCTCTTGAGCATGTATGCTTCTGCTACTTGTTCTACATCAGACTTTCTTCCGCGAACGACGAAACGCTTTGACTCGGTGAGTTTCGCGACATTCCGACTTCGTTACCCGTTTTGCCGAAATTCAGTTGCCTTTGACTTTCGGGTGATCCCTCTTGAGCATGTATGCTTCTGCTACTTGTTCTACATCAGACTTCTTCCGCAAACGGCGAAACGCTTTGATTCGGTGAGTTTCGCGACATTCCGACTTCGATGACCGGTTTGCTGAAATTCCGTTGCCTTTGAATTTCGGGTGATCCCTCTTGAGCATGTATGCTTCTGCTACTTGTTCTACATCAGACTTTCTTCCGCGAACAACGAAACGCTATGACTCGGTGAGTTTCGCGACATTCCGACTTCGATACCCGTTTTGCCGAAATTCAGTTGCCTTTGACTTTCGGGTGATCCCTCTTGAGCATGTATGCTTTTGCTACTTGTTCTACATCAGACTTTCTTCCGCAAACGGCGAAACGCTTTAACTCGGTGAGTTTCGCGGGATTCCGACTTCGATGCCCCGGTTGCCGATATTCAGTTGCCTTTGAATTTCGGGTGATCCCTCTTGAGCATGTATGCTTCTGCTACTTGTTCTACATCAGACTTTCTTCCGCGAACGACGAAACGCTTTGACTCGGTGAGTGTCGCGACATTCCGACTTCGATACCCGTTTTGCCGAAATTCAGTTGCCTTTGAATTTTGGGTGATCCCTCTTGAGCATGTATGCTTCTGCTACTTGTTCTACATCAGACTTTCTTCCACAAACGACGAAACGCTTTGACTCAGTGAGTTTCGCGGCATTCCAACAATATGCCGTGGTTGCAGAAATTCAGTTGCCTTTGAATTTGGGGTGATCCCTCTTGATCAATATGCTTCTGCTACTTGTTCTACATCAGACTTTCTTCCACAAACGGCGAAACGCTTTAACTCGGTGAGTTTCGCGGGATTCTGACTTCGATGCCCCGGTTGCCGATATTCAGTTGCCTTTGAATTTCGGGTAATCCTTTTTGAGCATGTATGCTTCTGCTAATTGTTCTACATCAGACTTCTTCCGCAAACGGCGAAACGCTTTGATTCAGTGAGTTTCGCGACATTCCGACTTCGATGACCGGTTTGCTGAAATTCCGTTGCCTTTGAATTTCGGGTGATCCCTCTTGAGCATGTATGCTTCTGCTACTTGTTCTACATCAGACTTTCTTCCGCAAACGGAGAAACGTTTTGACTCGGTGAGTTTCGCGGTATTCCGACTTCGATGCCCCGGTTGCCGATATTCAGTTGCCTTTGAATTTCGGGTGATCCCTCTTGAGCATGTATGCTTCTGCTACTTGTTCTACATCATACTTTCTTCCGCAAACGGCGAAACGCTTTGACTCGGTGAGTTTCGCGACATTCCGACTTCGATGCCCGTTTTGCCGAAATTCAGTTGCCTTTGAATTTCGAGTGATCCCTCTTGAGCATGTATGCTTTTGCTACTTGTTCTACATCAGACTTTCTTCCGCGAACGACGAAACGCTTTGACTCGGTGAGTTTCGCGACATTCCGACTTCGATACCCGTTTTGCCGAAATTCAGTTGCCTTTGACTTTCGGGTGATCCCTCTTGAGCATGTATGCTTCTACTACTTGTTCTACATCAGACTTCTTCCGCAAACGGCGAAACGCTTTGATTCGGTGAGTTTCGCGACATTCCGACTTCGATGACCGGTTTGCTGAAATTCCGTTGCCTTTGAATTTCGGGTGATCCCTCTTGAGCATGTATGCTTCTGCAACTTGTTCTACATCAGACTTTCTTCCGCGAACGACGAAACGCTATGACTCGGTGAGTTTCGCGACATTCCGACTTCGATACCCGTTTTGCCGAAATTCAGTTGCCTTTGACTTTCGGGTGATCCCTCTTGAGCATGTATGCTTCTGCTACTTGTTCTACATCAGACTTTCTTCCGCGAACGACGAAACGCTATGACTCGGTGAGTTTCGCGACATTCCGACTTCGATACCCGTTTTGCCGAAATTCATTTGCCTTTGAATTTCGGGTAATCCCTCTTGAGCATGTATGCTTCTGCTACTTGTTCTACGTCAGACTTTCTTCCGCCAACGGCGAAACGCTTTGACTCGGTGAGTTTCGCGACATTCCGACTTCGATGCCCGTTTTGCCGAAATTCAGTTGCCTTTGAATTTCGGGTGATCCCTCTTGAGCATGTATGCTTCTGCTACTTGTTCTACATCAGACTTTCTTCCGCGAACGACGAAACGCTTTGACTCGGTGAGTTTCGCGACATTCCGACTTCGATACCCGTTTTGCCGAAATTCAGTTGCCTTTGACTTTCGGGTGATCCCTCTTGAGCATGTATGCTTCTGCTACTTGTTCTACATCAGACTTCTTCCGCAAACGGCGAAACGCTTTGATTCGGTGAGTTTCGCGACATTCCGACTTCGATGACCGGTTTGCTGAAATTCCGTTGCCTTTGAAGTTCGGGTGATCCCTCTTGAGCATGTATGCTTCTGCTACTTGTTCTACATCAGACTTCTTCCGCAAACGGCGAAACGCTTTGATTCGGTGAGTTTCGCGACATTCCGACTTCGATGACCGGTTTGCCGAAATTCAGTTGCCTTTGAATTTTGGGTGATCCCTCTTGAGCATGTATGCTTCTGCTACTTGTTCTACATCAGACTTTCTTCCACAAACGACGAAACGCTTTGACTTAGTGAGTTTCGCGGCATTCCAACAATATGCCCTGGTTGCAGAAATTCAGTTGCCTTTGAATTTGGGGTGATCCCTCTTGATCAATATGCTTCTGCTACTTGTTCTACATCAGACTTTCTTCCACAAACGGCGAAACGCTTTAACTCGGTGAGTTTCGCGGGATTCCGACTTCGATGCCCCGGTTGCCGATATTCAGTTGCCTTTGAATTTCGGGTCATCCTTCTTGAGCATGTATGCTTCTGCTACTTGTTCTACATCAGACTTCTTCCGCAAACGGCGAAACGCTTTGATTCAGTGAGTTTCGCGACATTCCGACTTCAATGACCGGTTTGCCGAAATTCAGTTGCCTTTGAATTTCGGTTGATCCCTCTTGAGCATGTATGCTTCTGCTACTTGTTCTACATCAGACTTTCTTCCGCAAACGGCGAAACGCTTTGACTAGGTGAGTTTCGCGACATTTCCACTTCGATACCCATTTTGCCGAAATTCAGTTGCCTTTGAATTTCGGGTGATCCCTCTTGAGCATGTATGCTTCTGCTACTTGTTCTACATTAGACTTTCTTCCGCAAACGGCAAAACGCTTTAACTCGGTGAGTTTCACGGGATTCCAACTTCGATGCCCCGGTTGCCGATATTCAGTTGCCTTTGAATATCGGGTCATCCTTCTTGAGCATGTATGCTTCTGCTACTTGTTCTACATCAGACTTCTTCCGCAAACGGCGAAACGCTTTGATTCGGTGAGTTTCGCGACATTCCGACTTCGATGACCGGTTTGCTGAAATTCCGTTGCCTTTGAATTTCGGGTGATCCCTCTTGAGCATGTATGCTTCTGCTACTTGTTCTACATCAGACTTTCATCCGCGAACGACGAAACGCTATGACTCGGTGAGTTTCGCGACATTCCGACTTCGATACCCGTTTTGCCGAAATTCAGTTGCCTTTGAATTTCGGGTGATCCCTCTTGAGCATGTATGCTTCTGCTACTTGTTCTACATCAGACTTTCTTCCGCGAACGACGAAACGCTTTGACTCGGTGAGTTTCGCGACATTCCGACTTCGATACCCGTTTTGCCGAAATTCAGTTGCCTTTGAATTTTGGGTGATCCCTCTTGAGCATGTATGCTTCTGCTACTTGTTCTACATCAGACTTTCTTCCACAAACGGCGAAACACTTTGACTCAGTGAGTTTCGCGGCATTCCAACAATATGCCCTGGTTGCAGAAATTCAGTTGCCTTTGAATTTGGGGTGATCCCTCTTGATCAATATGCTTCTGCTACTTGTTCTACATCAGACTTTCTTCCACAAACGGCGAAACGCTTTAACTCGGTGAGTTTCGCGGGATTCCGACTTCGATGCCCCGGTTGCCGATATTCAGTTGCCTTTGAATTTCGGGTGATCCCTCTTGAGCATGTATGCTTCTGCTACTTGTTCTACATCAGACTTTCTTCCGCGAACGACGAAACGCTTTGACTCGGTGAGTGTCGCGACATTCCGACTTCGATACCCGTTTTGCCGAAATTCAGTTGCCTTTGAATTTCGGGTGATCCCTCTTGAGCATGTATGCTTCTGCTACTTGTTCTACATTAGACTTTCTTCCACAAACGACGAAACGCTTTGACTCAGTGAGTTTCGCGGCATTCCAACAATATGCCCTGGTTGCAGAAATTCAGTTGCCTTTGAATTTGGGGTGATCCCTCTTGATCAATATGCTTCTGCTACTTGTTCTACATCAGACTTTCTTCCACAAACGGCGAAACGCTTTAACTCGGTGAGTTTCGCGGGATTCCAACTTCGATGCCCCGGTTGTCGATATTCAGTTGCCTTTGAATATCGGGTCATCCTTCTTGAGCATGTATGCTTCTGCTACTTGTTCTACATCAGACTTTCTTCCGCGAACAACGAAACGCTATGACTCGGTGAGTTTTGCGACATTCCGACTTCGATACCCGTTTTGCCGAAATTCAGTTGCCTTTGACTTTCGGGTGATCCCTCTTGAGCATGTATGCTTCTGCTACTTGTTCTACATCAGACTTTCTTCCGCAAACGGCGAAACGCTTTAACTCGGTGAGTTTCGCGGGATTCCGACTTCGATGTCCCGGTTGCCGATATTCAGTTGCCTTTGAATTTCGGGTGATCCCTCTTGAGCATGTATGCTTCTGCTACTTGTTCTACATCAGACTTCTTCCGCAAACGGCGAAATGCTTTGATTCGGTGAGTTTCGCGACATTCCGACTTCGATGACCGGTTTGCCGAAATTCAGTTGCCTTTGAATTTCGGGTGATCCCTCTTGAGCATGTATGCTTCTGCTACTTGTTCTACATCAGACTTTCTTCCCCAAATGGAGAAACGTTTTGACTCGGTGAGTTTCGCGGTATTCCGACTTCGATGCCCCGGTTGCCGATATTCAGTTGCCTTTGAATTTTGGGTGATCCCTCTTGAGCATGTATGCTTCTGCTACTTGTTCTACATCAGACTTTCTTCCGCAAACGGCGAAACGCTTTAACTCGCTAAGTCTCGCGGTATTCCGACTTCGATGCCACGGTTGCCGATATTCAGTTGCCTTTGAATTTTGGGTCATCCTTCTTGAGCATGTATGCTTCTGCTACTTGTTCTACATCAGACTTCTTCCGCAAACGGCGAAATGCTTTGATTCGGTGAGTTTCGCGACATTCCGACTTCGATGACCGGTTTTCCGAAATTCAGTTGCCTTTGAATTTCGGGTGATCCCTCTTGAGCATGTATGCTTCTGCTACTTGTTCTACATCAGACTTTCTTCCGCGAACGACGAAACGCTTTGACTCGGTGAGTTTCGCGACATTTCAACTTCGATACCCATTTTGCCGAAATTCAATTGCCTTTGAATTTCGGGTGATCCCTCTTGAGCATGTATGCTTCTGCTACTTGTTCTACATCAGACTTTCTTCCGCAAACGGCGAAACGCTTTGACTCGGTGAGTTTCGCGACATTCCGACTTCGATGCCCGTTTTGCTGAAATTCAGTTGGCTTTGAATTTCGGGTGATCGCTCTTGAGCATGTATGCTTCTGCTACTTGTTCTACATTAGACTTTCTTCCACAAACGGCGAAACGCTTTGACTCGGTGAGTTTCGCGACATTCCGACTTCGATGCCCGTTTTGCCGAAATTCAGTTGCCTTTGAATTTCGGGTGATCCCTCTTGAGCATGTATGCTTCTGCTACTTGTTCTACATCAGACTTTCTTCCGCGAACGACGAAACGCTATGACTCGGTGAGTTTCGCGACATTTCGACTTCGATACCCGTTTTGCCGAAATTCAGTTGCCTTTGACTTTCGGGTGATCCCTCTTGAGCATGTATGCTTCTGCTACTTGTTCTACATCAGACTTTCTTCCCAAAACGGCGAAACGCTTTAACTCGGTGAGTTTCGCGGTATTCCGACTTCGATGCCCCGGTTGCCGATATTCAGTTGCCTTTGAATTTCGGGTCATCCTTCTTGAGCATGTATGCTTCTGCTACTTGTTCTACATCAGACTTCTTCCGCAAACGGCGAAATGCTTTGATTCGGTGAGTTTCGCGACATTCCGACTTCGATTACCGGTTTGCCGAAATTCAGTTGCCTTTGAATTTCGGATGATCCCTCTTGAGCATGTATGCTTCTGCTACTTGTTCTACATCTAACTTTCTTCCGCAAACGGCGAAACGCTTTGACTAGGTGAGTTTTGCGGTATTCCGACTTCGATGCCCCGGTTGCCGATATTCAGTTGCCTTTGAATTTCGGGTGATCCCTCTTGAGCATTGATTAGTACTTAAAAGTGCATGTTTATCAAGGTTTTATATCATCATTTTGCACTTGAAGTATCAATAACTCCTTAACTAAAGCATGTTTTATAATAACAAGTTTGATACTATAAGATACCTTATTTTATGGTAAATGCTCATCTTATATGCAGGACTATCACATAAATAAAATGATTGATTGATGAGTTTAAGCATTGAAAGTGAAAGGACAAAGAGATGGCCAAACTTAGAAAAGAGATGTCGGTGCAGTCCAAACCGGAACATTGCTCGGTAATTGGATCATATCCGGAGCTCTAGATTTCGGATTTAGGTCCACTTTATATGGATGGAAAGGTAAGACAAAGGCCTACAACTTTCATGAGGAGCCCAAGATTTGAAAAGGTCGTTTTGAAGTCCAAATTGAAGGAACAACGAAGAAGTCCGAAGCTGTCCTGCAGCCCAAACACTATTTAGTGTTCAGCCCATATCTTGAGTTCTAGAAGTCCAAATGACCTCATCTTTTTTTTGTTGGAAAGCTGAGACAATTTCCTAGAACATTCTTGAGGATTCTGGGCAAATTATGATGTTAGCAATGACGTCTTGATCAGACAAGAAGATAAGGATTGTTATCTAGTCAAGATGTGGCCACCCACTCATCAATTAGTCAACAAATCAATAGTTCCAAATTTTTGCCTATAAAAGGAGGCACTTACCATGTATTGAGGCATCTTGGTTTCCAGATCAAGATCATGCTCTTGCTTTCTCTCTTTGTATTGCTTATGTCTTGCTTTCATTAATATCAAGTTTATGCACTTCATTTCCTTTCCTTTGTCTAGTTAACTTCTTTCTCATTTATGTTCTTGTCTTGCTCATTTATGTTTCTTTCTTTTATTATGTCCAGCTAAATTAATTATGTCAAGGTGAAAAGGGTACACTAATGGTGTAAGAACAAGTATAATATAAACTTAACATGGAACTTAACGTTGGATACTAACATGTTTTATATTTGTTATCTTGTTCACTTTAATACTTTGCTTGTTAAATGGTTAATCTAGATTTATGTTGTATAACACTTGGTACAACAAATACTTGGCACTTTCATAGCCCATACTGTATGGTTTAACCGACACCTGAGCTATGAAAGGTACTTGATTTGTTGTTAACATAAGTTATAATCATGAATGCCTGCCAACATTTACAAGTATTAGCTTTATTCGAATAAGATAATTAATGTAATCATGTTAACAATTTATAATCTGATTGGAACCTCCTTTATGTGTGGTTTCCAATTGAGTAATAAGAGTTTATATTATACTTGTTTGAAGTACCATTAGTGGATCCTCTAACCTTGACATTTGTTTTTATCATTGTTTAATCCTTACGTTAATCTTTCATCTCAAAGTTCTCATTAATTTCTTCATCTTCTGCTTTTGTTATTGTTATTATTATTATTATTACTTACATTCTGTTTATATTATATAATATATATCTTTGATCTTTTCATAAACTCAGTATATAGGCTGGAAACCTGTGACCCGATCTTTTAGATCATTCTTAGGTATAACAACGCCACGTACTGAGTATTATTATTGTTATTATTGTTGTTATTATTGTTGTTATTGTTGTTGTTGTGTTGTTATTTATAATTTATACAATTAACCTCTCTGTGGTTCGACCCCGGTCTTGCCGGGTTATTTATTACTTCGACACTCCTGCACTTGGGAAAAGACATCAAGCTTTTGGTCGTGTCAAGTTTTTGGCGCCGTTGCCGGGGAGGTAAATTCTTGTATAAATTATCATATTTATTTTATCTTCTCTTTTCATTTTTCATTTTATTTAACTTTTGTTTCTTTTTCTTCTCTTTTATTTTCTTCCTTTTAATTCTCTTCTTATACGTGCATGAGAGTTTGGTCACGTACATTAAGTGGTAGACTTTGTAGGGTATCCTCATCATTTTCAGAAAATATGGCCGAAGAAGATAATCAATCACTTCATAATGAGAATAATGAGAATAACCGTATGAGAACACTTAGAGACCACATGAATCCCACAAGAACAAGTGCACCCTCATGCATAGTTTTCCCTCCTGATGCATCTCATTTTAATTTTAAGCCAGGCATTATTCAACTTTTACCATCTTTTCATGGCTTAGACTTAGAAAATCCATACTTGCATTTAAGGGAATTTGAGGAGGTCTGTAATACCTATAATGACTCAAATTGTAGCATGAACACCATTCGATTAAAGCTTTTTCCTTTTTCATTAAAAGATAAAGCTAAAACATGGCTACAAAATTTGAGACCAGGATCCATTCGTGCTTGGGATGATATGCAACAACAATTTTTAAAGAAGTTTTTTCCATCTCATAAAACAAACTCTTTCAAAAGACAAATCATCACTTTCACTCAAAAGCCAGGAGAAACATTTTACCAATGTTGGGATAGGTATCGAGATTTGCTTAATACTTGCCCACATCATGGTTTTGAAACATGGAGATTGGTTTCACATTTTTATGAAGGTTTAACACCTAGAGATAGGCAAATGGTTGAATTGATGTGCAATGGAACCTTTGAAGATAAAGACCCTAATGAAGCAATGGAGTACCTAGACTTGCTAGCCGAAAATGCTCAAAATTGGGACACCACAGGTACTTATGAGGCACCAGGTAAAACTCAACCTCATACATCTAGTGGAGGTATGCACAACCTTAGGGAAGATCATGATCTCCAAGCCAAGTTTGCATCTTTAGCTAGAAAAGTCGAGGCACTAGAATTGAAAAAGAGTGGTCAATTAAAATCGATTCAAGACATTGTGTGTCAAATCTGTGAAACAAATGAGCATGCAACCAATGATTGTCCAACTTTACCTTCTTTTAAGGAATGCCTCCATGAACAAGCCCATGCTCTAAACAGTTTTCAAAGGCCCAACCATAACCCATACTCACAAACGTATAACCCTGGTTGGAGAAATCACCCAAATTTCAGTTGGAAGAGTGATAGCAACAATGCACAAACTTCACATCCACCATTTCAAGCACACCATAATTTCCAAAATTCTCATGGATATGCACCTCCTAGAAGAAATTTTGAGGAAACATTGCATGCATTCATTGAAAAGCAGGAGACAATCAACACTCAACTTGCTCAAAGCATGACAGATTTTAAAGATGCTCTTGCAAAATTAACATCTGCTCTCAGTTTCCAAGAGAAAGGTAAGTTTCCTTCTCAACCACAGCAAAATCCAAAGGGGCAATACAATGCAAATGCAAGTAGTTCTGGAAGCCAACACATGGATCAAGTCAAATCAGTCATCACTCTTCGTAGTGGTAAGGTTATTGAAAAACCTATTCTTGAACCTTGTGAGAAAGATGATGAGTCTATCTCTGAGGGTAAGGAAGGGGTTGAACCTGAACATTGCAAAGAAAAGGCTGATTCCCCGCCAGCACTTCCGTTTCCTCATGCCATGATCAAACAAAGGAAAGTTAGTCACAACTCTGAAATCTTTGAAACTTTCAAACAGGTAAGGATCAATATACCTTTGTTGGATGCTATTAAACAGGTTCCTTCCTATGCTAAATTTTTGAAAGATCTGTGCACTGTGAAGAGAAAACTGAATGTGAAAAAGAAAGCCTTTTTAGCCGAACAAGTAAGTGCCATTCTTCAGAACAATAATGCTTTGAAATATAAAGACCCTGGTTGTCCTACAATTTCTTGCTTTATTGGAGAACATAAAATTGAAAGAGCCTTACTTGATCTTGGAGCTAGTGTGAATTTACTTCCATATTCAGTTTTTCAGAGTCTCAATCTAGGTGAGTTAAAACCAACTTCTATAACTCTTTTACTTGCCGATAGATCTGTAAAAGTGCCTAGAGGAATAATTGAAGATGTGTTAGTACAAGTCGATAAATTCATTTATCCTGTGGATTTTATTGTCTTGGACACGCAACCTGTTGAAGCATGTAATTCATTTCCTATTATTTTAGGACGTCCGTTTCTTGCAACTTCTAATGCATTGATTAATTGTAGGAATGGACTGATGAAGCTATCATTTGGAAACATGACATTGGAGATGAATATTTTCAACATTTGCAAGCAGCCCGGAGATGATAATGATTTACAAGAAGTAGATCTTATTGAAGAATTAGTTCATGATCAACTTGAATCTACTTTGAGTAAAATTGAGTTGGATAAATCTGAAGATTTGAAAATGATTTATTCTCAGGAAGAAATCACAGATGAAAAAGGCATTAAAAATATTGATGCCGATCTTTTGTCAAGAGTGACAACAGATTTGACATCTGACATCCCACCAATCGATGCTTACTCTCCTGACGAATCCTTACTTTCTCATTGTTCAATGCCTTGGTCTGCTAAAAATATCAATTTTCTTGCAACAGGAGATTTGCCAGCTCACTGGAGTATCGAAGACAAAGGAAAGTTTTTGAACAAAGTGAAGAACTTTTATTTGGATGACCCTTACTTATTCAAAAATTGTCCTGATCAATTATTTCAAAAATGCATTCCCGACAATGAGGTAAGTGGTGTCATTAAACTTTGTCATTCTGAGGCATGTGGGAGTCATTTATCGTCAAAAAGGACGATTGCAAAAATCTTACAATCTGGATTCTATTGGCCCACCATGTTCAAGGACACACATGCATTCTGCAAAACTTGTGAAAATTGTCAAAAAGTTGATACTGGTCAAAACGTTTTGCCTTATAATTCTCGACTCCATTTATTTCCTGAAAAAATAAGATCACAATGGAGCGGTCCATTTATTTTGAAACATGTGTATCCTTATGGGGCCCTTGATATTGAGAATCCAAAGAATGACAATGTTTTGAAGGTCAATAGACATCCTTTGAAAGCTTACTTTGATGAGTTTCCTAGTGAAAATGAATCCATTGGTTTGAATGATCCTGTATATAAAGATTGATTCTTTTTCTCACATTGTTTTGTGTTTTGTTGTATCTATTGTTTTGCTAGTCTCTCTTTCACCCCGGTCAAATGGCGGATAACGGTACTCCGTGACTTAAGTCGGTTCTTTCAGTTTCCCAAATAACTGATATCTGTATATGTTTGTATAATTCTTAACTCTTTCTTCCTTCTTTGAATCTCTTCTCTAATTCTCTTTTGAAAATGGACACCACTCTTGAAAAGTTGAAAAGGTATTTTCCCGCTTTGCCTCCAAATGCGATTAATAAAATTTACCGTGCTAGGTGTGCAAGATTGAGGTTATTAATGAATCATGAAATTCCTGAAGATATTCGCTGGCTAATTGAAGCAAAGGTCCGCTTATCAGGTGAGTCCTCCAATTCTTTCATTTCACACATGCCTGGAACAGGTAAAAGCACTTTTGCAAAGAAACGTCGTGCAAAACGACTGAAAGTCTGTCTCAAATGTGCCAGATGGACTTGCAATACGACATGTCGTTCTTTAGGAATGGTATCTGTAAACCGTGAAGATAAGATACAATTCATTAAGGATGGCCTGAGTAAGGGGTCTTTAGATAATCTTTTGTTGACCCTTGAGACGCATCCTAGTGGAGATGTGCATCGTGTAATTCATGATTTATGGCCACAATTCCATAAAGAACATGATCGACTTAGTCTTGGGAATCTGACTAAAAAAGACCCTGTTTGCCAGTTTTTAAGAAAACTGGATGGGAAGCCTATCCCCGACCCATAGAGGGCGTTTAAGCCGTTCTTGGACGTAAAACCAAGGGAAGATGTGAGCCACAATCACAACTACCTGTACATACATGCTTTTTCAAAATAAATAATTAATAAAGAGAGAGAGAGAGTTTGTGAGACTACAGCTGGCCTACATATAGGTGGTATGATTGCATTTTCACTTTTTCATCTATAAATTCTTCTCTTCCTTCCCTTCATTTCTACTCATCCCATATATTCATCAAATATAGAAGTGTGTAGAAATGGCAGGTTCCTCAAGTCATCATATAAGAAATATTTGTGTTTTCGGTGGATCCAGTTCTGGGAAAGAAAAAGAGTTTTTAGAATCAGCGAATCATCTTGGTCGGGTACTAGCTGAGAGAAAGATTCATTTAGTGTATGGGGGAGGTAGCCTTGGGTTAATGGGAGGTGTGTCAATGGCTGCATTTTTAGGAGGCAGTCAAGTTTTGGGGGTTGTCCCCAAAGCTTTAGCAACTGGGGACATCATTGGAAAAACAATTGGAGAGGAACTACAGGTCCCAACAATGTCTGACCGATTGAATACCATGTTTAGCCATGCTGATGCCTTCATTGCCTTACCAGGTGGTTTGGGCACATTGGAAGAAATCTTTCATATTTCATCTTGGGCCCAACTGCACATTCACCATAAACCTATAGGTTTGTTAAATGTTAATGGTTTTTATGATAAGTTGCTGTCTTTCCTTGATCAAGCTGTGGAACAGGAATTTCTAACATCTTCGGCACGACAAATCATAATCTCTGCTGCTACTGCTGAACAATTGATTGACCAACTACAATCTTTCATCCCTATCATTGATCCCTGCATGAGTCGCCTAGATTGGTCAACTAAGGACAGCCGTAAAAAGCTTAGATTAGATTTGAGCCTTCATCTGTGAAACCTTGTGTCTTTTGGTTTTATTAATAACATATTATTTTGTTTTGTTACTTCTTATGTTTGTTTAAGTGTGTTTCAGGTTTGTCATTGTTCGATGTTTCAGGTGATGTCTTCTATACTCTATCTTTCTACCTTCGAACATTGAGGACAATGTCTCGTTTTGGTTGGGGGGAGAGGGTAGTAGTTTAAAAAAAAAAAAAAAAAAAATACTAACTTGCTAACTGTTTTTGCTATTATTAAAACCATTTGACAAAATTGTTATTAGGATGGCAGAGTATGGAATCAATTTTATTGACTCTAGAGACGCATCTTAGTAAGTTTCATTACCAAGGTCTATCATAATACTTCTTGAAATATTCAGGTTTACAAACTCTCACATTGTTATCACTTGATTCTGCTCCTATACTCATTTAACAAGTATTATTAAACCTTCATTTTCACACACACACTTTAATATATGATTGTGGGTTGCACATTGGATTATTACATTAATTATGTTCTTTTGTTGAAGGTAACAACTAAGGGAAAAGGATAGTATATAATTTGCAAAAAAAAAAAAAAGAAAAAAAAATAAAAAAAAAATAAAATAGTATTGATGATAATAAAACGTGGATAAGTTTGGTTTCGTAGCCTCCCTAACCTAAGCAATTAAGCCCGAAGGGGTGTTTTAACACCTAATACCCTAAAGTCAACTGACTTGGGAGCTATTGGCCCAAAGCTTGTTACATGGGTTAAGGAGAAAAGCTTAAGGGAATCAAACATTGCACTATCTACGTATCAGTATCTGCAACCCGAGTTGTTAAGCTCGTAGGGGTGTCTCAACACCTAATGCCCTAAGATCAACTGGTCTGGGAGTCATTAGCCTAAAACTCGTTACATGGGTTAAAGATACATTGTGTTTTAAGTTGTATGTGTATATAAAAAAAAAAAAAAAAAAAAAGAAGAAAAAGAATAATAATCCCAACCCAAGGAAGTTCACCTTAAACATTTGAACATAATATTGTTTTCTTCCAACAAAAGCCCCATCATCTATGTTTTCATTGAGCACACAAAAAGAAGGTTTATTAATATCTTGTTTACGAAGTATGAAGCAGGAATATAAATTTAATGAGAGTTTGTTTATCTGGATAGATTAATGGAAGTTGAATGATGAATGCCTTGCTTTGTGGAACTTGCAAATTATTTCTCTATTTTAACGCTTTAGATTACTAGGGACTAGTAATAAGCTGGTTGGGGGGTGTGATTAGTACTTAAAAGTGCATGTTTATCAAGGTTTTATATCATCATTTTGCACTTGAAGTATCAATAACTCCTTAACTAAAGCATGTTTTATAATAACAAGTTTGATACTATAAGATACCTTATTTTATGGTAAATGCTCATCTTATATGCAGGACTATCACATAAATAAAATGATTGATTGATGAGTTTAAGCATTGAAAGTGAAAGGACAAAGAGATGGCCAAACTTAGAAAAGAGATGTCGGTGCAGTCCAAACCGGAACATTGCTCGGTAATTGGATCATATCCGGAGCTCTAGATTTCGGATTTAGGTCCACTTTATATGGATGGAAAGGTAAGACAAAGGCCTACAACTTTCATGAGGAGCCCAAGATTTGAAAAGGTCGTTTTGAAGTCCAAATTGAAGGAACAACGAAGAAGTCCGAAGCTGTCCTGCAGCCCAAACACTATTTAGTGTTCAGCCCATATCTTGAGTTCTAGAAGTCCAAATGACCTCATCTTTTTTTTGTTGGAAAGCTGAGACAATTTCCTAGAACATTCTTGAGGATTCTGGGCAAATTATGATGTTAGCAATGACGTCTTGATCAGACAAGAAGATAAGGATTGTTATCTAGTCAAGATGTGGCCACCCACTCATCAATTAGTCAACAAATCAATAGTTCCAAATTTTTGCCTATAAAAGGAGGCACTTACCATGTATTGAGGCATCTTGGTTTCCAGATCAAGATCATGCTCTTGCTTTCTCTCTTTGTATTGCTTATGTCTTGCTTTCATTAATATCAAGTTTATGCACTTCATTTCCTTTCCTTTGTCTAGTTAACTTCTTTCTCATTTATGTTCTTGTCTTGCTCATTTATGTTTCTTTCTTTTATTATGTCCAGCTAAATTAATTATGTCAAGGTGAAAAGGGTACACTAATGGTGTAAGAACAAGTATAATATAAACTTAACATGGAACTTAACGTTGGATACTAACATGTTTTATATTTGTTATCTTGTTCACTTTAATACTTTGCTTGTTAAATGGTTAATCTAGATTTATGTTGTATAACACTTGGTACAACAAATACTTGGCACTTTCATAGCCCATACTGTATGGTTTAACCGACACCTGAGCTATGAAAGGTACTTGATTTGTTGTTAACATAAGTTATAATCATGAATGCCTGCCAACATTTACAAGTATTAGCTTTATTCGAATAAGATAATTAATGTAATCATGTTAACAATTTATAATCTGATTGGAACCTCCTTTATGTGTGGTTTCCAATTGAGTAATAAGAGTTTATATTATACTTGTTTGAAGTACCATTAGTGGATCCTCTAACCTTGACATTTGTTTTTATCATTGTTTAATCCTTACGTTAATCTTTCATCTCAAAGTTCTCATTAATTTCTTCATCTTCTGCTTTTGTTATTGTTATTATTATTATTATTACTTACATTCTGTTTATATTATATAATATATATCTTTGATCTTTTCATAAACTCAGTATATAGGCTGGAAACCTGTGACCCGATCTTTTAGATCATTCTGAGGTATAACAACGCCACGTACTGAGTATTATTATTGTTATTATTGTTGTTATTATTGTTGTTATTGTTGTTGTTGTGTTGTTATTTATAATTTATACAATTAACCTCTCTGTGGTTCGACCCCGGTCTTGCCGGGTTATTTATTACTTCGACACTCCTGCACTTGGGAAAAGACATCAAGCTTTTGGTCGTGTCAAGCATGTATGCTTCTGCTACTTGTTCTACATCAGACTTTCTTCCGCAAACGGCAAAACGCTTTAACTCGGTGAGTTTCACGGGATTCCGACTTCGATGCCCCGGTTGCCGATATTCAGTTGCCTTTGAATATCGGGTCATCCTTCTTGAGCATGTATGCTTCTGCTACTTGTTCTACATCAGACTTCTTCCGCAAACGGCGAAACGCTTTGATTCGGTGAGTTTCGCGACATTCCGACTTCGATGACCGGTTTGCTGAAATTCCGTTGCCTTTGAATTTCGGGTGATCCCTCATGAGCATGTATGCTTCTGCTACTTGTTCTACATCAGACTTTCTTCCGCGAACGGCGAAACGCTATGACTCGGTGAGTTTCGCGACTTTCCGACTTCGATACCCGTTTTGCCGAAATTCAGTTGCCTTTGACTTTCGGGTGATCCCTCTTGAGCATGTATGCTTCTGCTACTTGTTCTACATCAGACTTTCTTCCGCGAACGATGAAACGCTTTGACTCGGTGAGTTTCGCGACATTCCGACTTCGATACCCGTTTTGCCGAAATTCAGTTGCCTTTGACTTTCGGGTGATCCCTCTTGAGCATGTATGCTTCTGCTACTTGTTCTACATCAGACTTTCTTCCGCAATGGCGAAACGCTTTAACTCGGTGAGTTTCGCGGGATTCCGACTTCGATGCCCCGGTTGCCGATATTCAGTTGCCTTTGAATTTCGGGTAATCCTTTTTGAGCATGTATGCTTCTGCTACATGTTCTACATCAGACTTCTTCTGCAAACGGCGAAACGCTTTGATTCAGTGAGTTTCGCGACATTCCGACTTCGATGACCAGTTTGCTGAAATTCCGTTGCCTTTGAATTTCGGGTGATCCCTCTTGAGCATGTATGCTTCTGCTACTTGTTCTACATCAGACTTTCTTCCGCAAACGGAGAAACATTTTGACTCGGTGAGTTTCGCGGTATTCCGACTTCGATGCCCCGGTTGCCGATATTCAGTTGCCTTTGAATTTTGGGTGATCCCTCTTGAGCATGTATGCTTCTGCTACTTGTTCTACATTAGACTTTCTTCCGCAAACGGCGAAACGCTTTAACTCGGTGAGATTCGCGACATTCCGACTTCGATGCCTGTTTTGCCGAAATTCAGTGGCCTTTGAATTTCGGGTGATCCCTCTTGAGCATGTTTGCTTCTGCTACTTGTTCTACATTAGACTTTCTTCCGCAAACGGCAAAACGCTTTAACTCGGTGAGTTTCACGGGATTCCGACTTCGATGCCCCGGTTGCCGATATTCAGTTGCCTTTGAATATCGGGTCATCCTTCTTGAGCATGTATGCTTCTGCTACTTGTTCTACATCAGACTTCTTCTGCAAACGGCGAAACGCTTTGATTCGGTGAGTTTCGCGACATTCCGACTTCGATGACCGGTTTGCTGAAATTCCGTTCCCTTTGAATTTCGGGTGATCCCTCTTGAGCATGTATGCTTCTGCTACTTGTTCTACATCAGACTTTCTTCCGCGAACGACGAAACGCTATGACTCGGTGAGTTTCGCGACATTCCGACTTCGATACCTGTTTTGCCGAAATTCAGTTGCCTTTGACTTTCGGGTGATCCCTCTTGAGAATGTATGCTTCTGCTACTTGTTCTACATCAGACTTTCTTCCGCGAACGACGAAACGCTATGACTCGGTGAGTTTCGCAACATTCCGACTTCGATACCCGTTTTGCCGAAATTCAGTTGCCTTTGAATTTCGGGTGATCCCTCTTGAGCATGTATGCTTCTGCTACTTGTTCTACATCAGACTTTCTTCCGCAAATGGAGAAACGTTTTGACTCGGTGAGTTTCGCGGTATTCCGACTTCGATGCCCCGGTTGCCGATATTCAGTTGCCTTTGAATTTTGGGTGATCCCTCTTGAGCATGTATGCTTCTGCTACTTGTTCTACATCAGACTTTCTTCCGCAAACGGCGAAACGCTTTAACTCGGTGAGTCTCGCGGTATTCCGACTTCGATGCCCCGGTTGCCGATATTCAGTTGCCTTTGAATTTTGGGTCATCCTTCTTGAGCATGTATGCTTCTGCTACTTGTTCTACATCAGACTTCTTCCGCAAACGGCGAAATGCTTTGATTCGGTGAGTTTCGCGACATTCCGACTTCGATGACCGGTTTTCCGAAATTCAGTTGCCTTTGAATTTCTGGTGATCCCTCTTGAGCATGTATGCTTCTGCTACTTGTTCTACATCAGACTTTCTTCCGCGAACGACGAAACGCTTTGACTCGGTGTGTTTCGCGACATTTCAACTTCGATACCCATTCTGCCGAAATTCAATTGCCTTTGAATTTCGGGTGATCCCTCTTGAGCATGTATGCTTCTGCTACTTGTTTTACATCAGACTTTCTTCCGCAAACGGCGAAACGCTTTGACTCGGTGAGTTTCGCGACATTCCGACTTCGATGCCTGTTTTGCCGAAATTCAGTTGCCTTTGAATTTCGGGTGATCCCTCTTGAGCATGTATGCTTCTGCTACTTGTTCTACATCAGACTTTCTTCCGCAAACGGCGAAACGCTTTGACTCGGTGAGTCTCGCGACATTCCGACTTCGATGCCCGTTTTGCTGAAATTCAGTTGTCTTTGAATTTCGGGTGATCGCTCTTGAGCATGTATGCTTCTGCTACTTGTTCTACATCAGACTTCTTCCGCAAACGGCGAAATGCTTTGATTCGGTGAGTTTCGCGACATTCCGACTTCGATGACCGGTTTGCCGAAATTCAGTTGCCTTGGAATTTCGGATGATCCCTCTTGAGCATGTATGCTTCTGCTACTTGTTCTACATCTAACTTTCTTCCGCAAACGGCGAAACGCTATGACTCGGTGAGTTTCGCGACTTTCCGACTTCGATACCCGTTTTGCCGAAATTCAGTTGCCTTTGACTTTCGGGTGATCCCTCTTGAGCATGTATGCTTCTGCTACTTGTTCTACATCAGACTTTCTTCCGCGAACGATGAAACGCTTTGACTCGGTGAGTTTCGCGACATTCCGACTTCGATACCCGTTTTGCCGAAATTCAGTTGCCTTTGACTTTCGGGTGATCCCTCTTGAGCATGTATGCTTCTGCTACTTGTTCTACATCAGACTTTCTTCCGCAAATGGCGAAACGCTTTAACTCGGTGAGTTTCGCGGGATTCCGACTTCGATGCCCCGGTTGCCGATATTCAGTTGCCTTTGAATATCGGGTCATCCTTCTTGAGCATGTATGCTTGTGCTACTTGTTCTACATCAGACTTCTTCCGCAAACGGTGAAACGCTTTGATTCGGTGAGTTTCGCGACATTCCGACTTCGATGACTGGTTTGCTGAAATTCCGTTGCCTTTGAATTTCGGGTGATCCCTCTTGACCATGTATGCTTCTGCTACTTGTTCTACATCAGACTTTCTTCCGCGAACGACGAAACACTATGACTCGGTGAGTTTCGCGACATTCCGACTTCGATACCCGTTTTGCCGAAGTTCAGTTGCCTTTGACTTTCGGGTGATCCCTCTTGAGCATGTATGCTTCTGCTACTTGTTCTACATCAGACTTTCTTCCGCGAACGACGAAACGCTATGACTCGGTGAGTTTCGCGACATTCCGACTTCGATACCCGTTTTGCCGAAATTCAGTTGCCTTTGACTTTCGGGTGATCCCTATTGAGCATGTATGCTTCTGCTACTTGTTCTACATCAGACTTTCTTCCGCAAACGGCGAAACGCTTTAACTCGGTGAGTTTTGCGGTATTCCGACTTCGATGCCCCGGTTGCCGATATTCAGTTGCCTTTGAATTTCGGGTGATCCCTCTTGAGCATGTATGCTTCTGCTACTTGTTCTACATTAGACTTTCTTCCGCAAACGGCAAAACGCTTTAACTCGGTGAGTTTCACGGGATTCCGACTTCGATGCCCCGGTTGCCGATATTCAGTTGCCTTTGAATATCGGGTCATCCTTCTTGAGCATGTATGCTTCTGCTACTTGTTCTACATCAGACTTCTTCCGCAAACGGCGAAACGCTTTGATTCGGTGAGTTTCGCGACATTCCGACTTCGATGACCGGTTTGCTGAAATTCCGTTGCCTTTGAATTTCGGGTGATCCCTCTTGAGCATGTATGCTTCTGCTACTTGTTCTACATCAGACTTTCTTCCGCGAATGACGAAACGCTTTGACTCGGTGAGTTTCGCGACATTTCGACTTCGATACCCGTTTTGCCGAAATTCAGTTGCCTTTGAATTTCAGGTGATCCCTCTTGAGCATGTATGCTTCTGCTACTTGTTCTACATCAGACTTTCTTCCGCAAACGGCAAAACGCTTTGACTCGGTGAGTTTCGCGACATTCCGACTTCAATGCCTGTTTTGCCGAAATTCAGTTGCCTTTGAATTTCGGGTGATCCCTCTTGAGCATGTATGCTTCTGCTACTTGTTCTACATCAGACTTTCTTCTGCAAACGGCGAAACGCTTTAACTCGGTGAGTTTCGCGGGATTCCGACTTCGATGCCCCGGTTGCCGATATTCAGTTGCCTTTGAATTTCGGGTAATCCTTCTTGAGCATGTATGCTTCTGCTACTTGTTCTACATCAGACTTCTTCCGCAAACGGCGAAACGCCTTTGATTCGGTGAGTTTCGCGACATTCCGACTTTGATGACCGGTTTGGCGAAATTCAGTTGCCTTTCAATTTCGGGTGATCCCTCTTGAGCATGTATGCTTCTGCTACTTGTTCTACATCAGACTTTTCAGCCGCAAACGGCGAAACGCTTTGACTCGGTGAGTTTCGCGACATTTCGACTTCGATGCCCGTTTTGCCGAAATTCAGTTGCCTTTGAATTTCGAGTGATCCCTCTTGAGCATGTATGCTTCTGCTACTTGTTCTACATCAGACTTTCTTCCGCGAATGACGAAACGCTTTGACTCGGTGAGTTTCGCGACATTTCGACTTCGATACCCGTTTTGCCGAAATTCAGTTGCCTTTGAATTTCAGGTGATCCCTCTTGAGCATGTATGCTTCTGCTACTTGTTCTACATCAGACTTTCTTCCGCAAACGGCGAAACGCTTTGACTCGGTGAGTTTCGCGACATTCCGACTTCAATGCCTGTTTTGGCGAAATTCAGTTGCCTTTGAATTTCGGGTGATCCCTCTTGAGCATGTATGCTTCTGCTACTTGTTCTACATCAGACTTTCTTCTGCAAACGGCGAAACGCTTTAACTCGGTGAGTTTCGCGGGATTCCGACTTCGATGCCCCGGTTGCCGATATTCAGTTGCCTTTGAATTTCGGGTAATCCTTCTTGAGCATGTATGCTTCTGCTACTTGTTCTACATCAGACTTCTTCCGCCAACGGCGAAACGCTTTGATTCGGTGAGTTTCTCGACATTCCGACTTCGATGACCGGTTTGGCGAAATTCAGTTGCCTTTCAATTTCGGGTGATCCCTCTTGAGCATGTATGCTTCTGCTACTTGTTCTACATCAGACTTTCTTCCGCAAACGGCGAAACGCTTTGACTCGGTGAGTTTCGCGACATTCCGACTTCGATGCCCGTATTGCTGAAATTCAATTGTCTTTGAATTTCGGGTGATCGCTCTTGAGCATGTATGCTTCTGCTACTTGTTCTACATTAGACTTTCTTCCACAAACGACGAAACGCTTTGACTCGGTGAGTTTCGCGACATTCCGACTTCGATGCCCGTTTTGCCGAAATTCAGTTGCCTTTGAATTTCGGGTGATCCCTCTTGAGCATGTATGCTTCTGCTACTTGTTCTACATCAGACTTTCTTCCGCAAACGGCGAAACGCTTTGACTCGGTGAGTTTCACGACATTCCGACTTCGATGCCCGTTTTGCCGAAATTCAGTTGCCTTTGAATTTCGGGTGATCCCTCTTGAGCATGTATGCTTCTGCTACTTGTTCTACATCAGACTTTCTTCCGCGAACGACGAAACGCTTTGACTCGGTGAGTTTCGCGACATTCCGACTTCGATACCCGTTTTGCCGAAATTCAGTTGCCTTTGAATTTCGGGTGATCCCTCTTGAGCATGTATGCTTCTGCTACTTGTTCTACATCAGACTTTCTTCCGCAAACGGCGAAACGCTTTGACTCGGTGAGTTTCGCGACATTCCGACTTCGATGCCTGTTTTGCCGAAATTCAGTTGCCTTTGAATTTCGGGTGATCCCTCTTGAGCATGTATGCTTCTGCTACTTGTTCTACATCAGACTTTCTTCCGCGAACGACGAAACGCTTTGACTCGGTGAGTTTCGCGACATTTCGACTTCGATACCCGTTTTGCCGAAATTCAGTTGCCTTTGAATTTCGGGTGATCCCTCTTGAGCATGTATGCTTCTGCTACTTGTTCTACATCAGACTTTCTTCCGCAAACGGCGAAACGCTTTGACTCGGTGAGTTTCGCGACATTCCGACTTCGATGCCTGTTTGTCGAAATTCAGTTGCCTTTGAATTTCGGGTGATCCCTCTTGAGCTTGTATGCTTCTGCTACTGGTTCTACATTAGACTTTCTTCCGCAAACGGCGAAACGCTTTAACTCGGTGAGATTCGCGGGATTCCGACTTCGATGCCCCGGTTGGCGATATTCAGTTGCCTTTGAATTTCGGGTGATCCCTCTTGAGCATGTATGATTCTGCTACTTGTTCTACATCAGACTTTTTCCGCAAACGGCGAAACGCTTTGATTCGGTGAGTTTCACGACATTCCAACTTCGATGACCGGTTTGCTGAAATACCGTTGCCTTTGAATTTCGGGTGATCCCTCTTGAGCATGTATGCTTCTGCTACTTGTTCTACATCAGACTTTCTTCCGCAAACGGAGAAACGCTTTGACTCGGTGAGTTTCTCGGTATTCCGACTTCGATGCCCCGGTTGCCGATATTCAGTTGCCTTTGAATTTTGGGTGATCCCTCTTGAGCATGTATGCTTCTGCTACTTGTTCTACATCAGACTTTCTTCCGCAAACGGAGAAACGCTTTGACTCGGTGAGTTTCTCGGTATTCCGACTTCGATGCCCCGGTTGCCGATATTCAGTTGCCTTTGAATTTTGGGTGATCCCTGTTGAGCATGTATGCTTCTGCTACTTGTTCTACATCAGACTTTCTTCCGCAAACGGCGAAACGCTTTCACTCGGTGAGTTTCGCGGTATTCCGACTTCGATGCCCCGGTTGCCGATATTCAGTTGCCTTTGAATTTCGGGTCATCCTTCTTGAGCATGTATGCTTCTGCTAGTTGTTCTACATCAGACTTCTTCCGCAAACGGCGAAAGGCTTTGATTCGGTGAGTTTCGCGACATTCCGACTTCGATGACCGGTTTGCCGAAATTCAGTTGCCTTTGAATTTCGGGTGATCCCTCTTGAGCATGTATGCTTCTGCTACTGGTTCTACATTAGACTTTCTTCCGCAAACGGCGAAACGCTTTAACTCGGTGAGATTCGCGACATTCCGACTTCGATGCCTGTTTTGCCGAAATTCAGTTGCCTTTGAATTTCGGGTGATCCCTCTTGAGCATGTATGCTTCTGCTACTTGTTCTACATCAGACTTTCTTCCGCAAACGGCGAAACGCTTTGATTCGGTGAGTTTCGCGGGATTCCGATTCGATGCCCCGGTTGCCGATATTCAGTTGCCTTTGAATTTCGGGTGATCCCTCTAGAGCATGTATGCTTCTGCTACTTGTTCTACATCAGACTTCTTCCACAAACGGCGAAACGCTTTGATTCGGTGAGTTTCGCGACATTCCGACTTCGATGACCGGTTTGGCGAAATTCAGTTGCCTTTCAATTTCGGGTGATCCCTCTTGAGCATGTATGCTTCTGCTACTTGTTCTACATCAGACTTTCTTCCGCAAACGGCGAAACGCTTTGACTCGGTGAGTTTCGCGACATTCCGACTTCGATGCCCGTTTTGCTGAAATTCAGTTGTCTTTGAATTTCGGGTGATCGCTCTTGAGCATGTATGCTTCTGCTACTTGTTCTACATTAGACTTTCTTCCACAAACGGCGAAACGCTTTGACTCGGTGAGTTTCGCGACATTCCGACTTCGATGCCCGTTTTGCCGAAATTCAGTTGCCTTTGAATTTCGGGTGATCCCTCTTGAGCATGTATGCTTCTGCTACTTGTTCTACATCAGACTTTCTTCTGCAAACGGCGAAACGCTTTGACTCGGTGAGTTTCACGACATTCCGACTTCGATGCCCGTTTTGCCGAAATTCAGTTGCCTTTGAATTTCGGGTGATCCCTCTTGAGCATGTAAGCTTCTGCTACTTGTTCTACATCAGACTTTCTTCCGCGAACGACGAAACGCTTTGACTCGGTGAGTTTCGCGACATTTCGACTTCGATACCCGTTTTGCCGAAATTCCGTTGCCTTTGAATTTCGGGTGATCCCTCTTGAGCATGTATGCTTCTGCTACTTGTTCTACATCAGACTTTCTTCCGCAAACGGCCAAACGCTTTGACTCGGTGAGTTTCGCGACATTCCGACTTCGATGCCTGTTTTGCCGAAATTCAGTTGCCTTTGAATTTCGGGTGATCCCTCTTGAGCTTGTATGCTTCTGCTACTGGTTCTACATTAGACTTTCTTCCGCAAACGGCGAAACGCTTTAACTCGGTGAGATTCGCGGGATTCCGACTTCGATGCCCCGGTTGGCGATATTCAGTTGCCTTTGAATTTCGAGTCATCCTTCTTGAGCATGTATGCTTCTGCTACTTGTTCTACATCAGACTTCTTCCGCAAACGGCGAAACGCTTTGATTCGGTGAGTTTCGCGACATTCCGACTTTGATGACCGGTTTGGCGAAATTCAGTTGCCTTTCAATTTCGGGTGATCCCTCTTGAGCATGTATGCTTCTGCTACTTGTTCTACATCAGACTTTTCAGCCGCAAACGGCGAAACGCTTTGACTCGGTGAGTTTCGCGACATTCCGACTTCGATGCCCGTTTTGCCGAAATTCAGTTGCCTTTCAATTTCGAGTGATCCCTCTTGAGCATGTATGCTTCTGCTACTTGTTCTACATCAGACCTTCTTCCGCGAACGACGAAACGCTTTGACTCGGTGAGTTTCTCGACATTCCCACTTCGATACCCGTTTTGCCGAAATTCAGTTGCCTTTGACTTTCGGGTGATCCCTCTTGAGCATGTATGCTTCTGCTACTTGTTCTACATCAGACTTTCTTCCGCAAACGGCGAAACGCTTTAACTCGGTGAGTTTCCCGGGATTCCGACTTCGATGCCCCGGTTGCCGATATTCAGTTGCCTTTGAATTTCGGGTAATCCTTCTTGAGCATGTATGATTCTGCTACTTGTTCTACATCAGACTTTTTCCGCAAACGGCGAAACGCTTTGATTCGGTGAGTTTCACGACATTCCAACTTCGATGACCGGTTTGCTGAAATACCGTTGCCTTTGAATTTCGGGTGATCCCTCTTGAGCATGTATGCTTCTGCTACTTGTTCTACATCAGACTTTCTTCCGCAAACGGAGAAACGCTTTGACTCGGTGAGTTTCTCGGTATTCCGACTTCGATGCCCCGGTTGCCGATATTCAGTTGCCTTTGAATTTTGGGTGATCCCTCTTGAGCATGTATGCTTCTGCTACTTGTTCTACATCAGACTTTCTTCCGCAAACGGCGAAACGCTTTGACTCGGTGAGTTTCGCGACATTCCGACTTCGATGCCCATTTTGCCGAAATTCAGTTGCCTTTGAATTTCGGGTGATCCCTCTTGAGCATGTATGCTTCTGCTACTTGTTCTACATCAGACTTTCTTCCGCAAACGGCGAAACGCTTTGACTCGGTGAGTTTCACGACATTCCGACTTCGATGCCCGTTTTGCCGAAATTCAGTTGCCTTTGAATTTCGGGTGATCCCTCTTGAGCATGTATGCTTCTGCTACTTGTTCTACATCAGACTTTCTTCCGCGAACGACGAAACGCTTTGACTCGGTGAGTTTCGCGACATTTCGACTTCGATACCCGTTTTGCCGAAATTCAGTTGCCTTTGAATTTCGGGTGATCCCTCTTGAGCATGTATGCTTCTGCTACTTGTTCTACATCAGACTTTCTTCCGCAAACGGCGAAACGCTTTGACTCGGTGAGTTTCGCGACATTCCGACTTCGATGCCTGTTTTGCCGAAATTCAGTTGCCTTTGAATTTCGGGTGATCCCTCTTGAGCTTGTATGCTTCTGCTACTGGTTCTACATTAGACTTTCTTCCGCAAACGGCGAAACGCTTTAACTCGGTGAGATTCGCGACATTCCGACTTCGATGCCTGTTTTGCCGAAATTCAGTTGCCTTTGAATTTCGGGTGATCCCTCTTGAGCATGTATGCTTCTGCTACTTGTTCTACATCAGACTTTCTTCCGCAAACGGCGAAACGCTTTGATTCGGTGAGTTTCGCGGGATTCTGACTTCGATGCCCCGGTTGCCGATATTCAGTTGCCTTTGAATTTCGGGTGATCCCTCTTGAGCATGTATGCTTCTGCTACTTGTTCTACATCAGACTTCTTCCGCAAACGGCGAAACGCTTTGATTCGGTGAGTTTCGCGACATTCCGACTTCGATGACCGGTTTGGCGAAATTCAGTTGCCTTTCAATTTCGGGTGATCCCTCTTGAGCATGTATGCTTCTGCTACTTGTTCTACATCAGACTTCTTCTGCAAACGGCGAAACGCTTTGATTCGGTGAGTTTCGCGACATTCCGACTTCGATGACCGGTTTGCCGAAATTCAGTTGCCTTTGAATTTCGGGTGATCCCTCTTGAGCATGTATGCTTCTGCTACTTGTTCTACATCAGACTTTCTTCCGCAAACGGCGAAACGCTTTGACTAGGTGAGTTTTGCGGTATTCCGACTTCGATGCCCCGGTTGCCGATATTCAGTTGCCTTTGAATTTCGGGTGATCCCTCTTGAGCATGTATGCTTCTGCTACTTGTTCTACATCAGACTTTCTTCCGCGAACGACGAAACGCTTTGACTCGGTGAGTTTCGCGACATTTCGACTTCGATACCCGTTTTGCCGAAATTCAGTTCCCTTTGAATTTCGGGTGATCCCTCTTGAGCATGTATGCTTCTGCTACTTGTTCTACATCAGACTTTCTTCCGCAAACGGCGAAACGCTTTGACTCGGTGAGTTTCACGACATTCCGACTTCGATGCCCGTTTTGCCGAAATTCAGTTGCCTTTGAATTTCGGGTGATCCCTCTTGAGCATGTATGCTTCTGCTACTTGTTCTACATCAGACTTTCTTCCGCGAACGACGAAACGCTTTGACTCGGTGAGTTTCGCGACATTTCGACTTCGATACCCGTTTTGCCGAAATTCAGTTGCCTTTGAATTTCGGGTGATCCCTCTTGAGCATGTATGCTTCTGCTACTTGTTCTACATCAGACTTTCTTCCGCAAACGGCGAAACACTTTGACTCGGTGAGTTTCGCGACATTCCGACTTCGATGCCTGTTTTGCCGAAATTCAGTTGCCTTTGAATTTCGGGTGATCCCTCTTGAGCTTGTATGCTTCTGCTACTGGTTCTACATTAGACTTTCTTCCGCAAACGGCGAAACGCTTTAACTCGGTGAGATTCGCGACATTCCGACTTCGATGCCTGTTTTGCCGAAATTCAGTTGCCTTTGAATTTCGGGTGATCCCTCTTGAGCATGTATGCTTCTGCTACTTGTTCTACATCAGACTTTCTTCCGCAAACGGCGAAACGCTTTGATTCGGTGAGTTTCGCGGGATTCTGACTTCGATGCCCCGGTTGCCGATATTCAGTTGCCTTTGAATTTCGGGTGATCCCTCTTGAGCATGTAAGCTTCTGCTACTTGTTCTACATCAGACTTCTTCCGCAAACGGCGAAACGCTTTGATTCGGTGAGTTTCGCGACATTCCGACTTCGATGACCGGTTTGGCGAAATTCAGTTGCCTTTCAATTTCGGGTGATCCCTCTTGAGCATGTATGCTTCTGCTACTTGTTCTACATCAGACTTCTTCCGCAAACGGCGAAACGCTTTGATTCGGTGAGTTTCGCGACATTCCGACTTCGATGACCGGTTTGCCGAAATTCAGTTGCCTTTGAATTTCGGGTGATCCCTCTTGAGCATGTATGCTTCTGCTACTTGTTCTACATCAGACTTTCTTCCGCAAACGGCGAAACGCTTTGACTAGGTGAGTTTTGCGGTATTCCGACTTCGATGCCCCGGTTGCCGATATTCAGTTGCCTTTGAATTTCGGGTGATCCCTCTTGAGCATGTATGCTTCTGCTACTTGTTCTACATCAGACTTTCTTCCGCGAACGACGAAACGCTTTGACTCGGTGAGTTTCGCGACATTTCGACTTCGATACCCGTTTTGCCGAAATTCAGTTCCCTTTGAATTTCGGGTGATCCCTCTTGAGCATGTATGCTTCTGCTACTTGTTCTACATCAGACTTTCTTCCGCAAACGGCGAAACGCTTTGACTCGGTGAGTTTCACGACATTCCGACTTCGATGCCCGTTTTGCCGAAATTCAGTTGCCTTTGAATTTCGGGTGATCCCTCTTGAGCATGTATGCTTCTGCTACTTGTTCTACATCAGACTTTCTTCCGCGAACGACGAAACGCTTTGACTCGGTGAGTTTCGCGACATTTCGACTTCGATACCCGTTTTGCCGAAATTCAGTTGCCTTTGAATTTCGGGTGATCCCTCTTGAGCATGTATGCTTCTGCTACTTGTTCTACATCAGACTTTCTTCCGCAAACGGCGAAACGCTTTGACTCGGTGAGTTTCGCGACATTCCGACTTCGATGCCTGTTTTGCGGAAATTCAGTTGCCTTTGAATTTCGGGTGATCCCTCTTCAGCTTGTATGCTTCTGCTACTGGTTCTACATTAGACTTTCTTCCGCAAACGGCGAAACGCTTTAACTCGGTGAGATTCGCGACATTCCGACTTCGATGCCTGTTTTGCCGAAATTCAGTTGCCTTTGAATTTCGGGTGATCCCTCTTGAGCATGTATGCTTCTGCTACTTGTTCTACATCAGACTTTCTTCCGCAAACGGCGAAACGCTTTGATTCGGTGAGTTTCGCGGGATTCTGACTTCGATGCCCCGGTTGCCGATATTCAGTTGCCTTTGAATTTCGGGTGATCCCTCTTGAGCATGTATGCTTCTGCTACTTGTTCTATATCAGACTTCTTCCGCAAACGGCGAAACGCTTTGATTCGGTGAGTTTCGCGACATTCCGACTTCGATGACCGGTTTGGCGAAATTCAGTTGCCTTTCAATTTCGGGTGATCCCTCTTGAGCATGTATGCTTCTGCTACTTGTTCTACATCAGACTTCTTCCGCAAACGGCGAAACGCTTTGATTCGGTGAGTTTCGCGACATTCCGACTTCGATGACCGGTTTGGCGAAATTCAGTTGCCTTTCAATTTCGGGTGATCCCTCTTGAGCATGTATGCTTCTACTACTTGTTCTACATCAGACTTTTCAGCCGCAAACGGCGAAACGCTTTGACTCGGTGAGTTTCGCGACATTCCGACTTCGATGCCCGTTTTGCCGAAATTCAGTTGCCTTTGAATTTCGAGTGATCCCTCTTGAGCATGTATGCTTCTGCTACTTGTTCTACATCAGACCTTCTTCCGCGAATGACGAAACGCTTTGACTCGGTGAGTTTCTCGACATTCCGACTTCGATACCCGTTTTGCCGAAATTCAGTTGCCTTTGACTTTCGGGTGATCCCTCTTGAGCATGTATGCTTCTGCTACTTGTTCTACATCAGACTTTCTTCCGCAAACGGCGAAATGCTTTAACTCGGTGAGTTTCCCGGGATTCCGACTTCGATGCCCCGTTTGCCGATATTCAGTTGCCTTTGAATTTCGGGTAATCCTTCTTGAGCATGTATGCTTCTGCTACTTGTTCTACGTCAGAGTTTTTCCGCAAACGGCGAAACGCTTTGATTCGGTGAGTTTCACGACATTCCGACTTCGATGACCGGTTTGCTGAAATTCCGTTGCCTTTGAATTTCGGGTGATCCCTCTTGAGCATGTATGCTTCTGCTACTTGTTCTACATCAGACTTTCTTCCGCAAACGGAGAAACGCTTTGACTCGGTGAGTTTCTCGGTATTCCGACTTCGATGCCCCGGTTGCCGATATTCAGTTGCCTTTGAATTTTGGGTGATCCCTCTTGAGCATGTATGCTTCTGCTACTTGTTCTACATCAGACTTTCTTCCGCAAACGGCGAAACGCTTTAACTCGGTGAGTTTCGCGGTATTCCGACTTCGATGCCCTGGTTGCCGATATTCAGTTGCGTTTGAATTTCGGGTGATCCCTCTTGAGCATGTATGCTTCTGCTACTTGTTCTACATCAGACTTTTCAGCCGCAAACGGCGAAATGCTTTGATTCGGTGAGTTTCGCGACATTCCGACTTCGATGACCGGTTTGCCGAAATTCAGTTGCCTTTGAATTTCGGGTGATCCCTCTTGAGCATGTATGCTTCTGCTACTTGTTCTACATCAGACTTTCTTCCGCAAACGGCGAAACGTTTGACTAGGTGAGTTTCGCGGTATTCCGACTTCGATGCCCCGGTTGCCGATATTTAGTTGCCTTTGAATTTCGGGTGATCCCTCTTGAGCATGTATGCTTCTGCTACTTGTTCTACATCAGACTTGCTTCCGCAAACGGCGAAACGCTTTAACTCGGTGAGTTTCGCGGGATTCCGACTTCGATGCCCCGGTTGCCGATATTCAGTTGCCTTTGAATTTCGGGTCATCCTTCTTGAGCATGTATGCTTCTGCTACTTGTTCTACATCAGACTTCTTCCGCAAACGGCGAAACGTTTTGATTCGGTGAGTTTCGCGACATTCCGACTTCGATGACCGGTTTGGCGAAATTCAGTTGCCTTTGAATTTCGGGTGATCCCTCTTGAGCATGTATGCTTCTGCTACTTGTTCTACATCAGACTTTCTTCCGCAAACGGCGAAACGCTTTGACTCGGTGAGTTTCACGGCATTCCGACTTCGGTGCCCCGGTTGCCGAAATTCTGTTGCCTTTCAATTTCGAGTGATCCCTCTGGAGCATGTATGCTTCTGCTACTTGTTCTACATCAGACTTTCTTCCGCAAACAGCGAAACGCTTTGACTCGGTGAGTTTCGCGCGATTCCGACTTCGATGCCCGTTTTGCCGAAATTCAGTTGCCTTTGAATTTTGGGTGATCCCTCTTGAGCATGAATGCTTCTGCTACTTGTTCTACATCACACGTTCTTCCTCAAACGGCGAAACGCTTGGCCTCCTTGAGTTTCGCGGCATTCCGACTTCGGTGCCCCGGTTGCCGAAATTCTATTGCCTTTCAATTTCGGGTGATCCCTCTGGAGCATGTATGCTTCTGCTACTTTTTCTACATCAGACTTTCTTCCGCAAACAGCGAAACGCTTTGACTCGGTGAGTTTCGCGCGATTCCGACTTCGATGCCCGTTTTGCCGAAATTCAGTTGCCTTTGAATTTTGGATGATCCCTCTTGAGCATGTATGCTTCTGCTACTTGTTCTACATCAGACTTTCTTCCGCAAACGGCGAAACGCTTTGACTCGGTGAGTTTCGTGGGATTCCGACTTCGATGCCCCGGTTGCCGATATTCAGTTGCCTTTGAATTTCGGGTGATCCCTCTTGAGCATGTATGCTTCTGCTACTTGTTCTACATCAGACTTTCTTCCGCAAACGGCGAAACAATTTGACTCACTGAGTTTCGCGGCATTCCGACTTCGATGCCCCGGTTGCCGATATTCAGTTGCCTTTGAAATTCGGGTAATCCTTCTTGAGCATGCATGCTTCTGCTACTTGTTCTACATCAGACTTGTTCCGCAAACGGCGAAACGCTTTGATTCGGTGAGTTTCGCGGGATTCCGACTTCGATGCCCCGGTTGCCGATATTCAGTTGCCTTTGAATTTCGGGTGATCCCTCTTGAGCATGTATGCTTCTGCTACTTGTTCTACATCAGACCTTCTTCCGCGAACGACGAAACGCTTTGACTCGGTGAGTTTCTCGACATTCCGACTTCGATACCCGTTTTGCCGAAATTCAGTTGCCTTTGACTTTCGGGTGATCCCTCTTGAGCATGTATGCTTCTGCTACTTGTTCTACATCAGACTTTCTTCCGCAAACGGCGAAACGCTTTAACTCGGTGAGTTTCCCGGGATTCCGACTTCGATGCCCCGGTTGCCGATATTCAGTTGCCTTTGAATTTCGGGTAATCCTTCTTGAGTATGTATGCTTCTGCTACTTGTTCTACATCAGACTTTTTCCGCAAACGGCGAAACGCTTTGATTCGGTGAGTTTCACGACATTCCGACTCCGATGACCGGTTTGCTGAAATTCCGTTGCCTTTGAATTTCGGGTGATCCCTCTTGAGCATGTATGCTTCTGCTACTTGTTCTACATCAGACTTCTTCCGCAAACGGCGAAATGCTTTGATTCGGTGAGTTTCGCGACATTCCGACTTCGATGACCGGTTTGCCGAAATTCAGTTGCCTTTGAATTTCGGGTGATCCCTCTTGAGCATGTATGCTTCTGCTACTTGTTCTACATCAGACTTTCTTCCGCAAACGGCGAAACACTTTGACTCGGTGAGTTTCGCGGCATTCCGACTTTGATGCCCCGATTGCCGAAATTCAGTTGCCTTTGAATTTCGGGTGATCCCTCTTGATCATTTATGCTTCTGCTACTTGTTCTATATCAGACTTTCTTCCACAAACGGAGAAACGCTTTGACTCGGTGAGTTTCGCGGCATTCCGACTTCGATGCCCCGTTTGCTGAAATTCAGTTGCCTTTGAATATCGGGTGATCCCTCTTGAGCATGTATGCTTCTGCTACTTGTTCTACATCAGAGTTTCTTCCGCGAACGACGAAACGCTTTGACTCGGTGAGTTTCGCGACATTTCGACTTCGATACCCGTTTTGACGAAATTCAGTTGCCTTTGAATTTCGGGTGATGCCTCTTGAGCATGTATGCTTCTGCTACTTGTTCTACATCAGACTTTCTTCCGCAAACGGCGAAACACTTTGACTCGGTGAGTTTCGCGGCATTCCGACTTTGATGCCCCGATTGCCGAAATTCAGTTGCCTTTGAATTTCGGGTGATCCCTCTTGATCATTTATGCTTCTGCTACTTGTTCTATATCAGACTTTCTTCCACAAACGGAGAAACGCTTTGACTCGGTGAGTTTTGCGGCATTCCGACTTCGATGCCCCGTTTGCTGAAATTCAGTTGCCTTTGAATATCGGGTGATCCCTCTTGAGCATGTATGCTTCTGCTACTTGTTCTACAACAGAGTTTCTTCCGCAAACGGCGAAACGCTTTGACTCGGTGAGTTTCGCGGCATTCCGACTTCGATGCCCCGTTTGCTGAAATTCAGTTGCCTTTGAATATCGGGTGATCCCTCTTGAGCATGTATGCTTCTGCTACTTGTTCTACATCAGACTTTCTTCCGCAAACGGCGAAACACTTTGACTCGGTGAGTTTCGCGGCATTCCGACTTTGATGCCCCGATTGCCGAAATTCAGTTGCCTTTGAATTTCAGGTGATCCCTCTTGATCATTTATGCTTCTGCTACTTGTTCTATATCAGACTTTCTTCCACAAACGGAGAAACGCTTTGATTCGGTGAGTTTCACGACATTCCGACTCCGATGACCGGTTTGCTGAAATTCCGTTGCCTTTGAATTTCGGGTGATCCCTCTTGAGCATGTATGCTTCTGCTACTTGTTCTACATCAGACTTCTTCCGCAAACGGCGAAATGCTTTGATTCGGTGAGTTTCGCGACATTCCGACTTCGATGACCGGTTTGCCGAAATTCAGTTGCCTTTGAATTTCGGGTGATCCCTCTTGAGCATGTATGCTTCTGCTACTTGTTCTACATCAGACTTTCTTCCGCAAACGGCGAAACACTTTGACTCGGTGAGTTTCGCGGCATTCCGACTTTGATGCCCCGATTGCCGAAATTCAGTTGCCTTTGAATTTCGGGTGATCCCTCTTGATCATTTATGCTTCTGCTACTTGTTCTATATCAGACTTTCTTCCACAAACGGAGAAACGCTTTGACTCGGTGAGTTTCGCGGCATTCCGACTTCGATGCCCCGTTTGCTGAAATTCAGTTGCCTTTGAATATCGGGTGATCCCTCTTGAGCATGTATGCTTCTGCTACTTGTTCTACATCAGACTTTCTTCCGCAAACGGCGAAACGCTTTGACTCGGTGAGTTTCACGGCATTCCGACTTCGGTGCCCCGGTTGCCGAAATTCTGTTGCCTTTCAATCTCGGGTGATCCCTCTGGAGCATGTATGCTTCTGCTACTTGTTCTACATCAGACTTTCTTCCGCAAACAGCGAAACGCTTTGACTCGGTGAGTTTCGCGCGATTCCGACTTCGATGCCCGTTTTGCCGAAATTCAGTTGCCTTTGAATTTTGGGTGATCCCTCTTGAGCATGAATGCTTCTGCTACTTGTTCTACATCACACGTTCTTCCTCAAACGGCGAAACGCTTGGCCTCCTTGAGTTTCGCGGCATTCCGACTTCGGTGCCCCGGTTGCCGAAATTCTGTTGCCTTTCAATTTCGGGTGATCCCTCTGGAGCATGTATGCTTCTGCTACTTGTTCTACATCAGACTTTCTTCCGCAAACAGCGAAACGCTTTGACTCGGTGAGTTTCGCGCGATTCCGACTTCGATGCCCGTTTTGCCGAAATTCAGTTGCCTTTGAATTTTGGATGATCCCTCTTGAGCATGTATGCTTCTGCTACTTGTTCTACATCAGACTTTCTTCCGCAAACGGCGAAACGCTTTGACTCGGTGAGTTTCGTGGGATTCCGACTTCGATGCCCCGGTTGCCGATATTCAGTTGCCTTTGAATTTCGGGTGATCCCTCTTGAGCATGTATGCTTCTGCTACTTGTTCTACATCAGACTTTCTTCCGCAAACGGCGAAACAATTTGACTCACTGAGTTTCGCGGCATTCCGACTTCGATGCCCCGGTTGCCGATATTCAGTTGCCTTTGAAATTCGGGTAATCCTTCTTGAGCATGCATGCTTCTGCTACTTGTTCTACATCAGACTTGTTCCGCAAACGGCGAAACGCTTTGATTCGGTGAGTTTCGCGGGATTCCGACTTCGATGCCCCGGTTGCCGAAATTCAGTTGCCTTTGAATTTCGGGTGATCCCTCTTGAGCATGTATGCTTCTGCTACTTGTTCTACATCAGACCTTCTTCCGCGAACGACGAAACGCTTTGACTCGGTGAGTTTCTCGACATTCCGACTTCGATACCCGTTTTGCCGAAATTCAGTTGCCTTTGACTTTCGGGTGATCCCTCTTGAGCATGTATGCTTCTGCTACTTGTTCTACATCAGACTTTCTTCCGCAAACGGCGAAACGCTTTAACTCGGTGAGTTTCCCGGGATTCCGACTTCGATGCCCCGGTTGCCGATATTCAGTTGCCTTTGAATTTCGGGTAATCCTTCTTGAGTATGTATGCTTCTGCTACTTGTTCTACATCAGACTTTTTCCGCAAACGGCGAAACGCTTTGATTCGGTGAGTTTCACGACATTCCGACTCCGATGACCGGTTTGCTGAAATTCCGTTGCCTTTGAATTTCGGGTGATCCCTCTTGAGCATGTATGCTTCTGCTACTTGTTCTACATCAGACTTTCTTCCGCAAACGGCGAAACGCTTTAACTCGGTGAGTTTCCCGGGATTCCGACTTCGATGCCCCGGTTGCCGATATTCAGTTGCCTTTGAATTTCGGGTAATCCTTCTTGAGTATGTATGCTTCTGCTACTTGTTCTACATCAGACTTTTTCCGCAAACGGCGAAACGCTTTGATTCGGTGAGTTTCACGACATTCCGACTCCGATGACCGGTTTGCTGAAATTCCGTTGCCTTTGAATTTCGGGTGATCCCTCTTGAGCATGTATGCTTCTGCTACTTGTTCTACATCAGACTTCTTCCGCAAACGGCGAAATGCTTTGATTCGGTGAGTTTCGCGACATTCCGACTTCGATGACCGGTTTGCCGAAATTCAGTTGCCTTTGAATTTCGGGTGATCCCTCTTGAGCATGTATGCTTCTGCTACTTGTTCTACATCAGACTTTCTTCCGCAAACGGCGAAACACTTTGACTCGGTGAGTTTCGCGGCATTCCGACTTTGATGCCCCGATTGCCGAAATTCAGTTGCCTTTGAATTTCGGGTGATCCCTCTTGATCATTTATGCTTCTGCTACTTGTTCTATATCAGACTTTCTTCCACAAACGGAGAAACGCTTTGACTCGGTGAGTTTCGCGGCATTCCGACTTCGATGCCCCGTTTGCTGAAATTCAGTTGCCTTTGAATTTCGGGTGATCCCTCTTGAGCATGTATGCTTGTGCTACTTGTTCTACATCAGAGTTTCTTCCGCGAACGACGAAACGCTTTGACTCGGTGAGTTTCGCGACATTTCGACTTCGATACCCGGTTTGCCGAAATTCAGTTGCCTTTGAATTTCGGGTGATGCCTCTTGAGCATGTATGCTTCTGCTACTTGTTCTACATCAGACTTTCTTCCGCAAACGGCGAAACACTTTGACTCGGTGAGTTTCGCGGCATTCCGACTTTGATGCCCCGATTGCCGAAATTCAGTTGCCTTTGAATTTCGGGTGATCCCTCTTGATCATTTATGCTTCTGCTACTTGTTCTATATCAGACTTTCTTCCACAAACGGAGAAACGCTTTGACTCGGTGAGTTTCGCGGCATTCCGACTTCGATGCCCCGTTTGCTGAAATTCAGTTGCCTTTGAATATCGGGTGATCCCTCTTGAGCATGTATGCTTCTGCTACTTGTTCTACATCAGACTTTCTTCCGCAAACGGCGAAATGCTTTAACTCGGTGAGTTTCCCGGGATTCCGACTTCGATGCCCCGGTTGCCGATATTCAGTTGCCTTTGAAATTCGGGTAATCCTTCTTGAGCATGCATGCTTCTGCTACTTGTTCTACATCAGACTTGTTCCGCAAACGGCGAAACGCTTTGATTCGGTGAGTTTCGCGGGATTCCGACTTCGATGCCCCGGTTGCCGATATTCAGTTGCCTTTGAATTTCGGGTGATCCCTCTTGAGCATGTATGCTTCTGCTACTTGTTCTACATCAGACCTTCTTCCGCGAACGACGAAACGCTTTGACTCGGTGAGTTTCTCGACATTCCGACTTCGATACCCGTTTTGCCGAAATTCAGTTGCCTTTGACTTTCGGGTGATCCCTCTTGAGCATGTATGCTTCTGCTACTTGTTCTACATCAGACTTTCTTCCGCAAACGGCGAAACGCTTTAACTCGGTGAGTTTCCCGGGATTCCGACTTCGATGCCCCGGTTGCCGATATTCAGTTGCCTTTGAATTTCGGGTAATCCTTCTTGAGTATGTATGCTTCTGCTACTTGTTCTACATCAGACTTTTTCCGCAAACGGCGAAACGCTTTGATTCGGTGAGTTTCACGACATTCCGACTCCGATGACCGGTTTGCTGAAATTCCGTTGCCTTTGAATTTCGGGTGATCCCTCTTGAGCATGTATGCTTCTGCTACTTGTTCTACATCAGACTTCTTCCGCAAACGGCGAAATGCTTTGATTCGGTGAGTTTCGCGACATTCCGACTTCGATGACCGGTTTGCCGAAATTCAGTTGCCTTTGAATTTCGGGTGATCCCTCTTGAGCATGTATGCTTCTGCTACTTGTTCTACATCAGACTTTCTTCCGCAAACGGCGAAACGCTTTAACTCGGTGAGTTTCGCGGCATTCCGACTTTGATGCCCCGATTGCCGAAATTCAGTTGCCTTTGAATTTCGGGTGATCCCTCTTGATCATTTATGCTTCTGCTACTTGTTCTATATCAGACTTTCTTCCACAAACGGAGAAACGCTTTGACTCGGTGAGTTTCGCGGCATTCCGACTTCGATGCCCCGTTTGCTGAAATTCAGTTGCCTTTGAATTTCGGGTGATCCCTCTTGAGCATGTATGCTTGTGCTACTTGTTCTACATCAGAGTTTCTTCCGCGAACGACGAAACGCTTTGACTCGGTGAGTTTCGCGACATTTCGACTTCGATACCCGGTTTGCCGAAATTCAGTTGCCTTTGAATTTCGGGTGATGCCTCTTGAGCATGTATGCTTCTGCTACTTGTTCTACATCAGACTTTCTTCCGCAAACGGCGAAACACTTTGACTCGGTGAGTTTCGCGGCATTCCGACTTTGATGCCCCGATTGCCGAAATTCAGTTGCCTTTGAATTTCGGGTGATCCCTCTTGATCATTTATGCTTCTGCTACTTGTTCTATATCAGACTTTCTTCCACAAACGGAGAAACGCTTTGACTCGGTGAGTTTCGCGGCATTCCGACTTCGATGCCCCGTTTGCTGAAATTCAGTTGCCTTTGAATATCGGGTGATCCCTCTTGAGCATGTATGCTTCTGCTACTTGTTCTACATCAGACTTTCTTCCGCAAACGGCGAAATGCTTTAACTCGGTGAGTTTCCCGGGATTCCGACTTCGATGCCCCGGTTGCCGATATTCAGTTGCCTTTGAAATTCGGGTAATCCTTCTTGAGCATGCATGCTTCTGCTACTTGTTCTACATCAGACTTGTTCCGCAAACGGCGAAACGCTTTGATTCGGTGAGTTTCGCGGGATTCCGACTTCGATGCCCCGGTTGCCGATATTCAGTTGCCTTTGAATTTCGGGTGATCCCTCTTGAGCATGTATGCTTCTGCTACTTGTTCTACATCAGACCTTCTTCCGCGAACGACGAAACGCTTTGACTCGGTGAGTTTCTCGACATTCCGACTTCGATACCCGTTTTGCCGAAATTCAGTTGCCTTTGACTTTCGGGTGATCCCTCTTGAGCATGTATGCTTCTGCTACTTGTTCTACATCAGACTTTCTTCCGCAAACGGCGAAACGCTTTAACTCGGTGAGTTTCCCGGGATTCCGACTTCGATGCCCCGGTTGCCCATATTCAGTTGCCTTTGAATTTCGGGTAATCCTTCTTGAGTATGTATGCTTCTGCTACTTGTTCTACATCAGACTTTTTCCGCAAACGGCGAAACGCTTTGATTCGGTGAGTTTCACGACATTCCGACTCCGATGACCGGTTTGCTGAAATTCCGTTGCCTTTGAATTTCGGGTGATCCCTCTTGAGCATGTATGCTTCTGCTACTTGTTCTACATCAGACTTCTTCCGCAAACGGCGAAATGCTTTGATTCGGTGAGTTTCGCGACATTCCGACTTCGATGACCGGTTTGCCGAAATTCAGTTGCCTTTGAATTTCGGGTGATCCCTCTTGAGCATGTATGCTTCTGCTACTTGTTCTACATCAGACTTTCTTCCGCAAACGGCGAAACGCTTTAACTCGGTGAGTTTCGCGGTTTTCCGACTTCGATGCCCCGGTTGCCGATATTCAGTTGCCTTTGAATTTCGGGTCATCCTTCTTGAGCATGTATGCTTCTGCTACTTGTTCTACATCAGACTTCTGCCGCAAACGGCGAAACGCTTTGAGTCGGTGAGTTTTGCGACATTCCGACTTCGATGACCGGTTTGCCGAAATTCAGTTGCCTTTGAATTTCGGGTGATCCCTCTTGAGCATGTATGCTTCTGCTACTTGTTCTACATCACACGTTCTTCCTCAAACGGCGAAACGCTTGGCCACCTTGAGTTTCGCGGCATTCCGACTTCGATGCCCAGGTTGCCGAAATTGAGTTGCCTTTGAATTTCGGGTGATCCCTCTTGAGCATGTATGCTTCTGCTACTTGTTCTACATCAGACTTTCTTCCGCGAACGACGAAACGCTTTGACTCGGTGAGTTTCGCGACATTCCGACTTCGATACCCGTTTTTCCGAAATTCAGTTGCCTTTGAATTTCGGGTGATCCCTCTTGAGCATGTATGCTTCTGCTACTTGTTCTACATCAAACTTTCTTCCGCAAACGGCGAAACGCTTTGACTCGGTGAGTTTGGCGACATTCCGACTTCGATGCCCGTTTTGCCGAAATTCAGTTGCCTTTGAATTTCGGGTGATCCCTCTTGAGCATGTATGCTTCTGCTACTTGTTCTACATCAGACTTTCTTCCGCAAACGGCGAAACGCTTTGACTCGGTGAGTTTCGCGACATTCCGACTTCGATGCCCGTTTTGCCGAAATTCAGTTGCCTTTGAATTTCGGGTGATCCCTCTTGAGCATGTATGCTTCTGCTACTTGTTCTACATCAGAGTTTCTTCCGCGAACGACGAAACGCTTTGACTCGGTGAGTTTCGCGACATTTCGACTTCGATACCCGTTTTGCCGAAATTCAGTTGCCTTTGAATTTCGGGTGATGCCTCTTGAGCATGTATGCTTCTGCTACTTGTTCTACATCAGACTTTCTTCCGCAAACGGCGAAACACTTTGACTCGGTGAGTTTCGCGGCATTCCGACTTTGATGCCCCGATTGCCGAAATTCAGTTGCCTTTGAATTTCGGGTGATCCCTCTTGATCATTTATGCTTCTGCTACTTGTTCTATATCAGACTTTCTTGCACAAACGGAGAAACGCTTTGACTCGGTGAGTTTCGCGGCATTCCGACTTCGATGCCCCGTTTGCTGAAATTCAGTTGCCTTTGAATATCGGGTGATCCCTCTTGAGCATGTATGCTTCTGCTACTTGTTCTACAACAGAGTTTCTTCCGCAAACGGCGAAACGCTTTGACTCGGTGAGTTTCGCGGCATTCTGACTTCGATGCCTGTTTTGCCAAAATTCAATTGCCTTTGAATTTCGGGTGATCCCTCTTGAGCATGTATGCTTCTGCTACTGTTCTACCTCAGACTTCTTCTGCAAATGGTTAAACGCTTTCACTCGGTGAGTTTGGCGGCATTTCGACTTTGATGCCCGTTTTGCCGAAATTGAGTTGCCTTTGAATTTCGGGTGATCCCTCTTGAGCATGTATGCTTCTGCTACTTGTTCTGCATCAGACTTTCTTCCGCAAACAGCGAAACGCTTTGACTCGGTGAGTTTCGCGCTATTCCGACTTCGATGCCCGTTTTGCCGAAATTCAGTTGCCTATGAATTTCGGGTGATCCCTCTTGAGCATGTATGCTTCTGCCACTCGTTCTACATCAGACTTTCTTCCGCAAACGGCAAAATGCTTTAACTCGGTGAGTTTCGCGGGATTCCGACTTCGATGCCCCGGTTGCCGAAATTCAGTTGTCTTTGAATTTCGGGTGATCCCTCTTGAGCATGTATGCTTCTGCTACTTGTTCTACATCAGACTTTCTTCCGCAAACGGCGAAACGCTTTGACTCGGTGAGTTTGGCGGCATTCCGACTTCGATGCCCGTTTTGCCGAAATTCAGTTGCCTTTGAATTTCGGGTGATCCCTCTTGAGCATGTATGCTTCTGCTACTTGTTCTACATCACACGTTCTTCCTCAAACGGCGAAACGCTTGGCCTCCTTGAGTTTCGCGGCATTCCGACTTCGATGCCCAGGTTGCCGAAATTGAGTTGCCTTTGAATTTCGGATGATCCCTCTTGAGCATGTATGCTTCTGCTACTTGTTCTACATCAGACTTTCTTCCGCGAACGACGAAACGCTTTGACTCGGTGAGTTTCGCGACATTCCGACTTCGATACCCGTTTTTCCGAAATTCAGTTGCCTTTGAATTTCGGGTGATCCCTCTTGAGCATGTATGCTTCTGCTACTTGTTCTACATCAGACTTTCTTCCGCAAACGCCGAAACGCTTTGACTCGGTGAGTTTGGCGACATTCCGACTTCGATGCCCGTTTTGCCGAAATTCAGTTGCCTTTGAATTTCGGGTGATCCCTCTTGAGCATGTATGCTTCTGGTACTTGTTCTACATCAGACTTTCTTCCGCAAACAGCGAAACGCTTTGACTCGGTGAGTTTCGCGACATTCCGACTTCGATGACCGGTTTGCCGAAATTCAGTTGCCTTTGAATTTCGGGTGATCCCTCTTGAGCATGTATGCTTCTGCTACTTGTTCTACATCAGACTTTCTTCCGCAAACGGCGAAACACTTTGACTCGGTGAGTTTCGCGGGATTCCGACTTCGATGCCCCGGTTGCCGATATTCAGTTGCCTTTGAATTTCGGGTGATCCCTCTTGAGCATGTATGCTTCTGCTACTTGTTCTACATCAGACTTTCTTCCGCAAACGGCGAAACGCTTTGACTCGGTGAGTTTCGTGGGATTCCGACTTCGATGCCCCGGTTGCCGATATTCAGTTGCCTTTGAATTTCGGGTGATCCCTCTTGAGCATGTATGCTTCTGCTACTTGTTCTACATCAGACTTTCTTCCGCAAACGGCGAAAGTCTTTAACTCGGTGAGTTTCGCAGGATTCCGACTTCGATGCCCTGGTTGCCGATATTCAGTTGCCTTTGAATTTCGGGTGATCCCTCTGGAGCATGTATGCTTCTGCTACTTGTTCTACATCAGACTTTCTTCCGCAAACAGCGAAACGCTTTGACTCGGTGAGTTTCGCGCGATTCCGACTTCGATGCCCGTTTTGCCGAAATTCAGTTGCCTATGAATTTCGGGTGATCCCTCTTGAGCATGTATGCTTCTGCCACTTGTTCTACATCAGACTTTCTTTCGCAAACCGCAAAAAGCTTTAACTCGGTGAGTTTCGCGGGATTCCGACTTCGATGCCCCGGTTGCCGAAATTCAGTTGTCTTTGAATTTCGGGTGATCCCTCTTGAGCATGTATGCTTCTGCTACTTGTTCTACATCAGACTTTCTTCCGCAAACAGCGAAACGCTTTGACTCGGTGAGTTTCGCGACATTCCGACTTCGATGACCGGTTTGCCGAAATTCAGTTGCCTTTGAATTTCGGGTGATCCCTCTTGAGCATGTATGCTTCTGCTACTTGTTCTACATCAGACTTTCTTCCGCAAACGGCGAAACGCTTTGACTCGGTGAGTTTCGCGGGATTCCGACTTCGATGCCCCGGTTGCCGATATTCAGTTGCCTTTGAATTTCGGGTGATCCCTCTTGAGCATGTATGCTTCTGCTACTTGTTCTACATCAGACTTTCTTCCGCAAACGGCGAAACAATTTGACTCACTGAGTTTCGCGGCATTCCGACTTCGATGCCCCGGTTGCCGATATTCAGTTGCCTTTGAAATTCGGGTAATCCTTCTTGAGCATGCATGCTTCTGCTACTTGTTCTACATCAGACTTGTTCCTCAAACGGCGAAACGCTTCGATTCGGTGAGTTTCGTGGGATTCCGACTTCGATGCCCCGGTTGCCGATATTCAGTTGCCTTTGAATTTCGGGTGATCCCTCTTGAGCATGTATGCTTCTGCTACTTGTTCTACATCAGACTTTCTTCCGCAAACGGCGAAAGGCTTTAACTCGGTGAGTTTCGCGGGATTCCGACTTCGATGCCCTGGTTGCCGATATTCAGTTGCCTTTGAATTTCGGGTGATCCCTCTTGAGCATGTATGCTTCTGCTACTTGTTCTACATCAGACTTCTTCCGGAAACGGCGAAACACTTTGAGTCGGTGAGTTTCGCGACATTCCGACTTCGATGACCGGTTTGCCGAAATTCAGTTGCCTTTGAATTTCGGGTGATCCCTCTTGAGCATGTATGCTTCTGCTACTTGTTCTACATCAGACTTTCTTCCACAAACGGCGAAACGCTTTGACTCAGTGAGTTTCGCGAGATTCCAAGTTCGATGCCCCGGTCGCCGATATTCAGTTGCCTTTGAATTTCGGGTGATCCCTCTTGAGCATGTATGCTTCTGCTACTTGTTCTACATCAGACTTTCTTCCGCAAACGGCGAAAGGCTTTAACTCGGTGAGTTTCGCGGGATTCGGACTTCGATGCCCTGGTTGCCGATATTCAGTTGCCTTTGAATTTCGGGTGATCCCTCTTGAGCATGTATGCTTCTTCTACTTGTTCTACATCAGACTTCTTCCGGAAACGGCGAAACGCTTTGAGTCGGTGTGTTTCGCGACATTCCGACTTCGATGCCCCGGTTTGCCGAAATTCAGTTGCCTTTGAATTTCGGGTGATCCCTCTTGAGCATGTATGCTTCTGCTACTTGTTCTACATCAGACTTTCTTCCGCAAACGGCGAAACGCTTTGACTCAGTGAGTTTCGCGAGATTCCGAGTTCGATGCCCCGGTTGCCGATATTCAGTTGCCTTTGAATTTCGGGTGATCCCTCTTGAGCATGTATGCTTCTGCTACTTGTTCTACATCAGACTTTCTTCCGCAAACGGCAAAATGCTTTAACTCGGTGAGTTTCGCGGGATTCCGACTTAGATGCCCCGGTTGCCGAAATTCAGTTGTCTTCGAATTTCGGGTGATCCCTCTTGAGCATGTATGCTTCTGCTACTTGTTCTACATCAGACTTTCTTCCGCAAACAGCGAAACGCTTTGACTCGGTGAGTTTCGCGACATTCCGACTTCGATGACCGGTTTGCCGAAATTCAGTTGCCTTTGAATTTCGGGTGATCCCTCTTGAGCATGTATGCTTCTGCTACTTGTTCTACATCAGACTTTCTTCCGCAAACGGCGAAACGCTTTGACTCGGTGAGTTTCGCGGGATTCCGACTTCGATGCCCCGGTTGCCGATATTCAGTTGGCTTTGAAATTCGGGTAATCCTTCTTGAGCATGCATGCTTCTGCTACTTGTTCTACATCAGACTTGTTCCGCAAACGGCGAAACGCTTTGATTCGGTGAGTTTCGCGGGATTCCGACTTCGATGCCCCGGTTGCCGATATTCAGTTGCCTTTGAATTTCGGGTGATCCCTCTTGAGCATGTATGCTTCTGCTACTTGTTCTACATCAGACTTTCTTCCGCCAACAGCGAAGCGCTTTGACTCGGTGAGTTTCGCGACATTCCGACTTCGATGACCGGTTTGCCGAAATTCAGTTGCCTTTGAATTTCGGGTGATCCCTCTTGAGCATTTATGCTTCTGCTACTTGTTCTACATCAGACTTTCTTCCGCAAATGGCGAAACACATTGACTCGGGGAGTTTCGCGGGATTCCGACTTCGATGCCCCGGTTGCCGATATTCAGTTGCCTTTGAATTTCGGGTGATCCCTCTTCAGCATGTATGCTTCTGCTACTTGTTCTACATCAGACTTTCTTCCGCAAACGGCAAAAGGCTTTAACTCGGTGAGTTTCGCGGGATTCGGACTTCGATGCCCTGGTTGCTGATATTCAGTTGCCTTTGAATTTCGGGTGATCCCTCTTGAGCATGTATGCTTCTTCTACTTGTTCTACATCAGACTTCTTCCGGAAACGGCGAAACGCTTTGAGTCGGTGTGTTTCGCGACATTCCGACTTCGATGCCCCGGTTTGCCGAAATTCAGTTGCCTTTGAATTTCGGGTGATCCCTCTTGAGCATGTATGCTTCTGCTACTTGTTCTACATCAGACTTTCTTCCGCAAACAGCGAAACGCTTTGACTCGGTAAGTTTCGCGCGATTCCAACTTCGATGCCCGTTTTGCCGAAATTCAGTTGCCTATGAATTTCGGGTGATCCCTCTTGAGCATGTATGCTTCTGCCACTTGTTCTACATCAGACTTTCTTTCGCAAACGGCAAAATGCTTTAACTCGGTGAGTTTCGCGGGATTCCGACTTAGATGCCCCGGTTGCCGAAATTCAGTTGTCTTCGAATTTCGGGTGATCCCTCTTGAGCATGTATGCTTCTGCTACTTGTTCTACATCAGACTTTCTTCCGCAAACAGCGAAACGCTTTGACTCGGTGAGTTTCGCGACATTCCGACTTCGATGACCGGTTTGCCGAAATTCAGTTGCCTTTGAATTTCGGGTGATCCCTCTTGAGCATGTATGCTTCTGCTACTTGTTCTACATCAGACTTTCTTCCGCAAACAGCGTAACGCTTTGACTCGGTGAGTTTCGCGACATTCCGACTTCGATGACCGGTTTGCCGAAATTCAGTTGCCTTTGAATTTCGGGTGATCCCTCTTGAGCATGTATGCTTCTGCTACTTGTTCTACATCAGACTTTCTTCCGCAAACGGCAAAAGGCTTTAACTCGGTGAGTTTCGCGAGATTCGGACTTCGATGCCCTGGTTGCTGATATTCAGTTGCCTTTGAATTTCGGGTGATCCCTCTTGAGCATGTATGCTTCTTCTACTTGTTCTACATCAGACTTCTTCCGCAAACGGCGAAACGCTTTGAGTCGGTGTGTTTCGCGACATTCCGACTTCGATGCCCCGGTTTGCCGAAATTCAGTTGCCTTTGAATTTCGGGTGATCCCTCTTGAGCATGTATGCTTCTGCTACTTGTTCTACATCAGACTTTCTTCCGCAAACAGCGTAACGCTTTGACTCGGTGAGTTTCGCGACATTCCGACTTCGATGACCGGTTTGCCGAAATTCAGTTGCCTTTGAATTTCGGGTGATCCCTCTTGAGCATGTATGCTTCTGCTACTTGTTCTACATCAGACTTTCTTCCGCAAACGGCAAAAGGCTTTAACTCGGTGAGTTTCGCGAGATTCGGACTTCGATGCCCTGGTTGCTGATATTCAGTTGCCTTTGAATTTCGGGTGATCCCTCTTGAGCATGTATGCTTCTGCTACTTGTTCTACATCAGACTTTCTTCCGCAAACGGCGAAACGCTTTGACTCGGTGAGTTTCGCGAGATTCCGAGTTCAATGCCCCGGTTGCCGATATTCAGTTGCCTTTGAATTTCGGGTAATCCTTTTTGAGCTTGTATGCTTCTGCTACTTGTTCTACATCAGACTTCTTCCGCAAACGGCGAAACGCTTTGATTCGGTGAGTTTCGCGACATTCCGACTTCGATGACCGTTTTGCCGAAATTCAATTGCCTATGAATTTCGGGTGATCCCTCTTGAGCATGTATGCTTCTGCTACTTGTTCTACATAAGACACTCTTCCGCAAACGGCGAAAGGCTTTAACTCGGTGAGTTTCGCGGGATTCCGACTTCGATGCCCTGGTTGCCGATATTCAGTTGCCTTTGAATTTCGGGTGATCCCTCTTGAGCATGTATGCTTCTGCTACTTGTTCTACATCAGACTTTCTTCCGCAAACGGCGAAACGCTTTGACTCGGTGAGTTTCGCGGGATTCCGACTTCGATGCCCCGGTTGCCGATATTCAGTTGCCTTTGAATTTCGGGTGATCCCTCTTGAGCATGTATGCTTCTGCTACTTGTTCTACATCAGACTTTCTTCCGCAAATGGCGAAAGGCTTTAACTCGGTGAGTTTCGCGGGATTCCGACTTCGATGACCTGGTTGCCGATATTCAGTTGCCTTTGAATTTCGGGTGATCCCTCTTGAGCATGTATGCTTCTGCTACTTGTTCTACATCAGACTTCTTCCGCAAACGGCGAAACGCTTTGAGTCGGTGAGTTTCGCGACATTCCGACTTCGATGACCGGTTTGCCGAAATTCAGTTGCCTTTGAATTTCGGGTGATCCCTCTTGAGCATGTATGCTTCTGCTACTTGTTCTACATCAGACTTTCTTCCGCAAACGGCGAAACACTTTGACTCGGTGAGTTTCGCGATATTCCGACTTCGATGACCGGTTTGCCGAAATTCAGTTGCCTTTGAATTTCGGGGTGATCCCTCTTGAGCATCCATGCTTCTGCTACTTGTTCTACATCAGAATTTCTTCCGCAAACGGCGAAACGCTTTGACTCGGTGAGTTTCGCGGCATTCCTAATTCGATGCCCTGGTTGCCGAAATTCAGTTGCCTTTGAATTTTGGGTGATCCCTCTTGAGCATGTATGCTTCTGCTACTTGTTCTACAACAGACTTTCTTCCGCAAACGGCGAAACGCTTTGACTCGGTGAGTTTCGAGGCATTCCGACTTCGATGCCCCGTTTGCCGAAATTCAGCTGCCTTTGAATTTCGGGGTGATCCCTCTTGAGCATGTATGCTTCGGCTACTTGTTCTACATCAGACTTTCTTCCGCAAACGGCGAAACACTTTGACTCGGTGAGTTTCGCGGGATTCCGACTTCGATGCCCCGGTTGCCGATATTCAGTTGCCTTTGAATTTCGGGTGATCCCTCTTGAGCATGTATGCTTCTGCTACTTGTTCTACATCAGACTTTCTTCCGCAAACAGCGAAACGCTTTGACTCGGTGAGTTTCGCGACATTCCGACTTCAATGACCGGTTTGCCGAAATTCAGTTGCCTTTGAATTTCGGGTGATCCCTCTTGATCATGTATGCTTCTGCTACTTGTTCTACATCAGACTTTCTTCCGCAAACGGAGAAACGCTTTGACTCGGTGAGTTTCACGGCATTCCGACTTCGATGCCCCGTTTGCCGAAATTCAGTTGCCTTTGAATATCCGGTGATCCCTCTTGAGCATGTATGCTTCTGCTACTTGTTCTACAACAGACTTTCTTCCGCAAAAGGCGAAACGCTTTGACTCGGTGAGTTTCGCGGCATTCTAACTTCGATGCCCGTTTTGCCGAAATTCAATTGCCTTTGAATTTCGGGTGATCCCTCTTGAGCATGTATGCTTCTGCTACTTTTGTACCTCAGACTTCTTCTGCAAATGGTTAAACGCTTTCACTCGGTGAGTTTGGCGGCATTTCGACTTTCATGCCCGTTTTGCCGAAAATGAGTTGCCTTTGAATTTCGGGTGATCCCTCTTGAGCATGTATGCTTCTGCTACTTGTTCTACATCAGACTTTCTTCCACAAACGGCGAAACGCTTTGACTCAGTGACTTTCGCGGCATTCCGACTTCGATGCCCCGGTTGCCGAAATTCAGTTATCTTTGAATTTCGGGTGATCCCTCTGGAGCATGTATGCTTCTGCTACTTGTTCTACATCAGACTTTCTTCCGCAAACAGCGAAACGCTTTGACTCGGTCAGTTTCGCGCGATTCCGACTTCGATGCCCGTTTTGCCGAAATTTAGTTGCCTATGAATTTCGGGTGATCCTTCTTGAGCATGTATGCTTCTGCCACTTGTTCTACATCAGACTTTCTTCCGCAAACGGGGAAATGCTTTAACTCGGTCTGTTTTGCGGGATTCCGACTTCGATGCCCCGGTTGCCGATATTCAGTTGCTTTTGAATTTCGGGTGATCCCTCTTGAGCATGTATGCTTCTGCTACTTGTTCTACATCAGACTGCTTCCGCAAACGGCGAAACGCTTTGACTCGGTGAGTTTCGCGACATTGCGACTTCGATGCCCGTTTTACCGAAATTCAGTTGCCTTTGAATTTCTGGTGATCCTTCTTGAGCATGTATGCTTCTGCTACTTTTTCTACATCAGATTTTTTCCGCAAACGGCGAAACGTTTTGAGTCTGTGACTTTCGCGGCATTCCGACTTCGATGCCCGGTTTTGCCGAAATTCAGTTGCATTTGAATTTCGGGTGATCCCTCTTGAGCATGTATGCTTCTGCCACTTGTTCTACATCAGACTTTCTTCCGCAAACGGGGAAATGCCTTAACTCGGTCTGTTTTGCGGGATTCCGACTTCGATGCCCCGGTTGCCGATATTCAGTTGCCTTTGAATTTCGGGTGATCCCTCTTGAGCATGTATGCTTCTGCTACTTTTCTACCTCAAACTTCTTCTGCAAATGGTTAAACGCTTTGACTCGGTGAGTTTCGCGCGATTTCGACTTCGATGCTCGTTTTGCCGAAATTCAGTTGCCTATGAATTTCGGGTGATCCCTCTTGAGCATGTATGCTTCTGCCACTTGTTCTACATCAGACTTTCTTCCGCAAACGGGGAAATGCTTTAACTCGGTCTGTTTCGCGGGATTCCGACTTCGATGCCCCGGTTGCCGATATTCAGTTGCTTTTGAATTTCGGGTGATCCCTCTTGAGCATGTATGCTTCTGCTACTTGTTCTACATCAGACTTTCTTCCGCAAACAGCGAAAGGCTTTAACTCGGTGCGTTTCGCGGGATTCCGACTTCGATGCCCTGGTTGCCGATATTCAGTTGCCTTTGAATTTCGGGTGATCCCTCTTGAGCATGTATGCTTCTGCTACTTGTTCTACATCAGAATTCTTCCGGAAACGGCGAAACGCTTTGAGTCGGTGAGTTTCGCGACATTCCGACTTCGATGACCGGTTTGCCGAAATTCAGTTGCCTTTGAATTTCGGGTGATCCCTCTTGAGCATGTATGCTTCTGCTACTTGTTCTACATCAGACTTTCTTCCGCAAACGGCGAAACGCTTTGACTCAGTGAGTTTCGTGAGATTCCGAGTTCAATGCCCCGGTTGCCGATATTCAGTTGCCTTTGAATTTCGGGTGATCCCTCTTGAGCATGTATGCTTCTGCTACTTGTTCTACATCAGACTTTCTTCCGCAAACGGCGAAAGGCTTTAACTCGGTGAGTTTCGCGGGATTCCGACTTCGATGCCCTGGTTGCCGATATTCAGTTGCCTTTGAATTTCGGGTGATCCCTCTGGAGCATGTATGCTTCTGCTACTTGTTCTACATCAGACTTTCTTCCGCAAACAGCGAAACGCTTTGACTCGGTGAGTTTCGCGACATTCCGACTTCGATGACCGGTTTGCCGAAATTCAGTTGCCTTTGAATTTCGGGTGATCCCTCTTGAGCATGTATGCTTCTGCTACTTGTTCTACATCAGACTTTCTTCCGCAAACGGCGAAACGCTTTGACTCGGTGAATTTCGCGGGATTCCGACTTCGATGCCCCGGTTGCCGATATTCAGTTGCCTTTGAATTTCGGGTAATCCCTCTTGAGCATGTAAGCTTCTGCTACTTGTTCTACATCAGACTTTCTTCCGCAAACAGCGAAACGCTTTGACTCGGTGAGTTTCGCGACATTCCGACTTCGATGACCGGTTTGTCGAAATTCAGTTGCCTTTGAATTTCGGGTGATCCCTCTTGAGCATGTATGCTTCTGCTACTTGTTCTACATCAGACTTTCTTCCGCAAACGGCGAAACGCTTTGACTCGGTGAATTTCGCGGGATTCCGACTTCGATGCCCCGGTTGCCGATATTCAGTTGCCTTTGAATTTCGGGTAATCCCTCTTGAGCATGTAAGCTTCTGCTACTTGTTCTACATCAGACTTTCTTCCTCAAACGGTGAAACAATTTGACTCAGTGAGTTTCGCGGCATTCCGACTTCGATGCCCCGGTTGCCGATATTCAGTTGCCTTTGAAATTCGGGTAATCCTTCTTGAGCATGTATGCTTCTGCTACTTGTTCTACATCAGACTTTCTTCCGCAAACGGCGAAACGCTTTGACTCAGTGAGTTTCGTGAGATTCCGAGTTCAATGCCCCGGTTGCCGATATTCAGTTGCCTTTGAATTTCGGGTGATCCCTCTTGAGCATGTATGCTTCTGCTACTTGTTCTACATCAGACTTTCTTCCGCAAACGCCGAAAGGCTTTAACTCGGTGAGTTTCGCGGGATTCCGACTTCGATGCCCTGGTTGCCGATATTCAGTTGCCTTTGAATTTCGGGTGATCCCTCTGGAGCATGTATGCTTCTGCTACTTGTTCTACATCAGACTTTCTTCCGCAAACAGCGAAACGCTTTGACTCGGTGAGTTTCGCGCGATTCCGACTTCGATGCCCGTTTTGCCGAAATTCAGTTGCCTATGAATTTCAGGTGATCCCTCTTGAGCATGTATGCTTCTGCCACTTGTTCTACATCAGACTTTCTTTCGCAGACGGCAAAATGCTTTAACTCGGTGAGTTTCGCGGGATTCCGACTTCGATGCCCCGGTTGCCGAAATTCAGTTGTCTTTGAATTTCGGGTGATCCCTCTTGAGCATGTATGCTTCTGCTACTTGTTCTACATCAGACTTTCTTCCGCAAACAGCGAAACGCTTTGACTCGGTGAGTTTCGCGACATTCCGACTTCGATGACCGGTTTGCCGAAATTCAGTTGCCTTTGAATTTCGGGTGATCCCTCTTGAGCATGTATGCTTCTGCTACTTGTTCTAGATCAGACTTTCTTCCGCAAACGGCGAAACGCTTTGACTCGGTGAATTTCGCGGGATTCCGACTTCGATGCCCCGGTTGCCGATATTCAGTTGCCTTTGAATTTCGGGTAATCCCTCTTGAGCATGTAAGCTTCTGCTACTTGTTCTACATCAGACTTTCTTCCTCAAACGGTGAAACAATTTGACTCAGTGAGTTTCGCGGCATTCCGACTTCGATGCCCCGGTTGCCGATATTCAGTTGCCTTTGAAATTCGGGTAATCCTTCTTGAGCATGTATGCTTCTGCTACTTGTTCTACATCAGACTTCTTCCGCAAACGGCGAAACGCTTTGATTCGGTGAGTTTCGCGGGATTCCGACTTCGATGCCCCGGTTTGCCGAAATTCAGTTGCCTTTGAATTTCGGGTGATCCCTCTTGAGCATGTATGCTTCTGCTACTTGTTCTACATCAGACTTCTTCCGCAAACGGCGAAACGCTTTGAGTCGGTGAGTTTCGCGACATTCCGACTTCGATGACCGGTTTGCCGAAATTCAGTTGCCTTTGAATTTCGGGTGATCCCTCTTGAGCATGTATGCTTCTGCTACTTGTTCTACATCAGACTTTCTTCCGCAAACGGCGAAACGCTTTGACTCGGTGAGTTTCGCGAGATTCCGAGTTCAATGCCCCGGTTGCCGATATTCAGTTGCCTTTGAATTTCGGGTAATCCTTTTTGAGCTTGTATGCTTCTGCTACTTGTTCTACATCAGACTTCTTCCGCAAACGGCGAAACGCTTTGATTCGGTGAGTTTCGCGACATTCCGACTTCGATGACCGTTTTGCCGAAATTCATTTGCCTATGAATTTCGGGTGATCCCTCTTGAGCATGTATGCTTCTGCTACTTGTTCTACATCAGACATTCTTCCGCAAACGGCGAAAGGCTTTAACTCGGTGAGTTTCGCGGGATTCCGACTTCGATGCCCTGGTTGCCGATATTCAGTTGCCTTTGAATTTCGGGTGATCCCTCTTGAGCATGTATGCTTCTGCTACTTGTTCTACATCAGACTTTCTTCCGCAAACGGTGAAACGCTTTGACGCGGTGAGTTTCGCGGGATTCCGACTTCGATGCCCCGGTTGCCGATATTCAGTTGCCTTTGAATTTCGGGTGATCCCTCTTGAGCATGTATGCTTCTGCTACTTGTTCTACATCAGACTTTCTTCCGCAAACGGCGAAAGGCTTTAACTCGGTGAGTTTCGCGGGATTCCGACTTCGATGACCTGGTTGCCGATATTCAGTTGCCTTTGAATTTCGGGTGATCCCTCTTGAGCATGTATGCTTCTGCTACTTGTTCTACATCAGACTTCTTCCGCAAACGGCGAAACGCTTTGAGTCGGTGAGTTTCGCGACATTCCGACTTCGATGACCGGTTTGCCGAAATTCAGTTGCCTTTGAATTTCGGGTGATCCCTCTTGAGCATGTATGCTTCTGCTACTTGTTCTACATCAGACTTTCTTCCGCAAACGGCGAAACACTTTGACACGGTGAGTTTCGCGATATTCCGACTTCGATGACCGGTTTGCCGAAATTCAGTTGCCTTTGAATTTCGGGGTGATCCCTCTTGAGCATCCATGCTTCTGCTACTTGTTCTACATCAGAATTTCTTCCGCAAACGGCGAAACGCTTTGACTCGGTGAGTTTCGCGGCATTCCTAATTCGATGCCCTGGTTGCCGAAATTCAGTTGCCTTTGAATTTTGGGTGATCCCTCTTGAGCATGTATGCTTCTGCTACTTGTTCTACAACAGACTTTCTTCCGCAAACGGCGAAACGCTTTGACTCGGTGAGTTTCGAGGCATTCCGACTTCGATGCCCCGTTTGCCGAAATTCAACTGCCTTTGAATTTCGGGGTGATCCCTCTTGAGCATGTATGCTTCGGCTACTTGTTCTACATCAGACTTTCTTCCGCAAACGGTGAAACACTTTGACTCGGTGAGTTTCGCGGGATTCCGACTTCGATGCCCCGGTTGCCGATATTTAGTTGCCTTTGAATTTCGGGTGATCCCTCTTGAGCATGTATGCTTCTGCTACTTGTTCTACATCAGACTTTCTTCCGCAAACGGCGAAACACTTTGACTCGGTGAGTTTCGCGGCATTCCGACTTTGATGCCCCGTTTGCCGAAATTTTGTTGCCTTTGAATTTCGGGTGATCCCTCTTGATCATGTATGCTTCTGCTACTTGTTCTACATCAGACTTTCTTCCGCAAACGGAGAAACGCTTTGACTCGGTGAGTTTCACGGCATTCCGACTTCGATGCCCCGTTTGCCGAAATTGAGTTGCCTTTGAATATCCGGTGATCCCTCTTGAGCATGTATGCTTCTGCTACTTGTTCTACAACAGACTTTCTTCCGCAAAAGGCGAAACGCTTTGACTCGGTGCCTTTCGCGGCATTCCGACTTCGATGCCCCGGTTGCCGAAATTCAATTGTCTTTGAATTTCGGGTGATCCCTCTGGAGCATGTATGCTTCTGCTACTTTTGTACCTCAGACTTCTTCTGCAAATGGTTAAACGCTTTCACTCGATGAGTTTGGCGGCATTTCGACTTTCATGCCCGTTTTGCCGAAAATGAGTTGCCTTTGAATTTCGGGTGATCCCTCTTGAGCATGTATGCTTCTGCTACTTGTTCTACATCAGACTTTCTTCCACAAACGGCGAAACGCTTTGACTCAGTGACTTTCGTGGCATTCCGACTTCGATGCCCCGGTTGCCGAAATTCAGTTGTCTTTGAATTTCGGGTGATCCATCTGGAGCATGTATGCTTCTGCTATTTGTTCTACATCAGACTTTCTTCCGCAAGCAGCGAAACGCTTTGACTCGGTGAGTTTCGCGCGATTCCGACTTCGATGCCCGTTTTGCCGAAATTTAGTTGCCTATGAATTTCGGGTGATCCCTCTTGAGCATGTATGCTTCTGCCACTTGTTCTACATCAGACTTTCTTCCGCAAACGGCGAAACGCTTTGACTCGGTGAGTTTCGCGACATTCCGACTTCGATGCCCGTTTTGCCGAAATTCAGTTGCCTTGGAATTTCGGGTGATCCCTCTTGAGCATGTATGCTTCTGCTACTTGTTCTACATCAGACTTTCTTCCGCAAACGGCGAAACGCTTTGACTCGGTGAGTTTCGCGACATTCCGACTTCGATGCCCGTTTTGCCGAAATTCAGTTGCCTTGGAATTTCGGGTGATCCCTCTTGAGCATGTATGCTTCTGCCACTTGTTCTACATCAGACTTTCTTCCGCAAACGGGGAAATGCTTTAACTCGGTCTGTTTCGCGGGATTCCGACTTCGATGCCCCGGTTGCCGATATTCAGTTGCTTTTGAATTTCGGGTGATCCCTCTTGAGCATGGATGCTTCTGCTACTTGTTCTACATCAGACTGCTTCCGCAAACGGCGAAACGCTTTGACTCGGTGAGTTTCGTGACATTGCGACTTCGATGCCCGTTTTGCCGCAATTCAGTTGCCTTTGAATTTCCGGTGATCCTTCTTGAGCATGTATGCTTCTGCTACTTTTTCTACATCAGATTTTTTCCGCAAACGGCGAAACGTTTTGAGTCTGTGACTTTCGCGGCATTCCGACTTCGATGCCCGGTTTTGCCGAAATTCAGTTGCATTTGAATTTCGGGTGATTCCTCTTGAGCATGTATGCTTCTGCCACTTATTCTACATCAGACTTTCTTCCGCAAACGGGGAAATGCTTTAACTCGGTCTGTTTCGCGGGATTCCGACTTCGATGCCCCGGTTGCCGATATTCAGTTGCCTTTGAATTTCGGGTGATCCCTCTTGAGCATGTATGCTTCTGCTACTTGTTCTACATCAGACTTTCTTCCGCAAACGGCGAAACGCTTGGACTCGGTGAGTTTCGCGACATTCCGACTTCGATGCCCGTTTTGCCGAAATTCAGTTGCCTTTGAATTTCGGGTGATCCCTCTTGAGCATGTATGCTTCTGCTTCTTTTCTACCTCAAACTTCTTCTGCAAATGGTTAAACGCTTTCACTCGGTGAGTTTCGCGCGATTCCGACTTCGATGCTCGTTTTGCCGAAATTCAGTTGCCTTGGAATTTCGGGTGATCCCTCTTGAGCATGTATGCTTCTGCTACTTGTTCTACATCAGACTTTCTTCCACAAACGGCGAAACGCTTTGACTCGGTGAGTTTCGCGACATTCCGACTTCGATGCCCGTTTTGCCGAAATTCAGTTGCCTTTGAATTTCGGGTGATCCATCTTGAGCATGTATGCTTCTGCTACTTGTTCTACATCAGACTTTCTTCCACAAACGGCGAAACGCTTTGACTCAGTGAGTTTCGCGGCATTCCGACTTCGATGCCCGTTTTGCCGAAATTCAATTGCCTTTGAATTTCGGGTGATCCCTCTTGAGCATGTATGCTTCTGCTTCTTTTCTACCTCAAACTTCTTCTGCAAATGGTTAAACGCTTTCACTCGGTGAGTTTCGCGCGATTCCGACTTCGATGCTCGTTTTGCCGAAATTCAGTTGCCTTTGAATTTCGGGTGATCCCTCTTGAGCATGTATGCTTCTGCCACTTGTTCTACATCAGACTTTCTTCCGCAAACGGGGAAATGCTTTAACTCGGTCTGTTTCGCGGGATTCCGACTTCGATGCCCCGGTTGCCGATATTCAGTTGCTTTTGAATTTCGGGTGATCCCTCTTGAGCATGTACGCTTCTGCTACTTGTTCTACATCAGACTTTCTTCCGCAAACGGCAAAACGCTTTGACTCGGTGAGTTTCGCGGGATTCCGAATTCGATGCCCCGGTTGCCGATATTTAGTTGCCTTTGAATTTCGGGTGATCCCTCTTGAGCATGTATGCTTCTGCTACTTGTTGTTCATCAGACTTTCTTCCGCAAACGGCGAAACGCTTTGACTCGGTGAGTTTCGCGGCATTCCAACTTCGGTGCCCCGGTTGCCGAAATTCAGTTGCCTTTGAATTTCGGGTGATCCCTCTTGAGCATGTATGCTTCTGCTACTTGTTCTACATCAGAATTTCTTCCGCAAACGGCGAAACGCTTTGACTCGGTGCGTTTCGCGACATTCCGCCTTCGATGCCCGTTTTGCCGAAATTCAGTTGCCTTGGAATTTCGGGTGATCCCTCTTGAGCATGTATGCTTCTGCTACTTGTTCTACATCAGACTTTCTTCCGCAAACGGCGAAACGCTTTGACTCGGTGAGTTTCGCGACATTCCGACTTCGATGCCCGTTTTGCTGAAATTCAGTTGTCTTTGAATTTCGGGTGATCCCTCTTGAGCATGTATGCTTCTGCTACTTGTTCTACATCAGACTTTCTTCCACAAACGGCGAAACGCTTTGACTCGGTGAGTTTCGCGACATTCCGACTTCGATGCCCGTTTTGCTGAAATTCAGTTGCCTTTGAATTTCGGGTGATCCCTCTTGAGCATGTATGCTTCTGCTACTTGTTCTACATCAGACTTTCTTCCACAAACGGCGAAACGCTTTGACTCAGTGAGTTTCGCGGCATTCCGACTTCGATGCCCGTTTTGCCGAAATTCAATTGCCTTTGAATTTCGGGTGATCCCTCTTGAGCATGTATGCTTCTGCTACTTTTCTACCTCAAACTTCTTCTGCAAATGGTTAAACGCTTTCACTCAGTGAGTTTCGCGCGATTCCGACTTCGATGCTCGTATTGCCGAAATTCAGTTGCCTATGAATTTCGGGTGATCCCTCTTGAGCATGTATGCTTCTGCTACTTGTTCTACATCAGACTTTCTTCCGCAAACGGCGAAACGCTTGGACTCGGTGAGTTTCGCGACATTCCGACTTCGATGCCCGTTTTGCCGAAATTCAGTTGCCTTTGAATTTCGGGTGATCCCTCTTGAGCATGTATGCTTCTGCTTCTTTTCTACCTCAAACTTCTTCTGCAAATGGTTAAACGCTTTCACTCGGTGAGTTTCGCGCGATTCCGACTTCGATGCTCGTTTTGCCGAAATTCAGTTGCCTTGGAATTTCGGGTGATCCCTCTTGAGCATGTATGCTTCTGCTACTTGTTCTACATCAGACTTTCTTCCACAAACGGCGAAACGCTTTGACTCGGTGAGTTTCGCGACATTCCGACTTCGATGCCCGTTTTGCCGAAATTCAGTTGCCTTTGAATTTCGGGTGATCCCTCTTGAGCATGTATGCTTCTGCTTCTTTTCTTCCTCAAACTTCTTCTGCAAATGGTTAAACGCTTTCACTCGGTGAGTTTCGCGCGATTCCGACTTCGATGCTCGTTTTGCCGAAATTCAGTTGCCTTGGAATTTCGGGTGATCCCTCTTGAGCATGTATGCTTCTGCTACTTGTTCTACATCAGACTTTCTTCCACAAACGGCGAAACGCTTTGACTCGGTGAGTTTCGCGACATTCCGACTTCGATGCCCGTTTTGCCGAAATTCAGTTGCCTTTGAATTTCGGGTGATCCATCTTGAGCATGTATGCTTCTGCTACTTGTTCTACATCAGACTTTCTTCCACAAACGGCGAAACGCTTTGACTCAGTGAGTTTCGCGGCATTCCGACTTCGATGCCCGTTTTGCCGAAATTCAATTGCCTTTGAATTTCGGGTGATCCCTCTTGAGCATGTATGCTTCTGCTTCTTTTCTACCTCAAACTTCTTCTGCAAATGGTTAAACGCTTTCACTCGGTGAGTTTCGCGCGATTCCGACTTCGATGCTCGTTTTGCCGAAATTCAGTTGCCTTTGAATTTCGGGTGATCCCTCTTGAGCATGTATGCTTCTGCCACTTGTTCTACATCAGACTTTCTTCCGCAAACGGGGAAATGCTTTAACTCGGTCTGTTTCGCGGGATTCCGACTTCGATGCCCCGGTTGCCGATATTCAGTTGCTTTTGAATTTCGGGTGATCCCTCTTTAGCATGTATGCTTCTGCTACTTGTTCTACATCAGACTTTCTTCCGCAAACGGCAAAACGCTTTGACTCGGTGAGTTTCGCGGGATTCCGAATTCGATGCCCCGGTTGCCGATATTTAGTTGCCTTTGAATTTCGGGTGATCCCTCTTGAGCATGTATGCTTCTGCTACTTGTTGTTCATCAGACTTTCTTCCGCAAACGGCGAAACGCTTTGACTCGGTGAGTTTCGCGGCATTCCAACTTCGGTGCCCCGGTTGCCGAAATTCAGTTGCCTTTGAATTTCGGGTGATCCCTCTTGAGCATGTATGCTTCTGCTACTTGTTCTACATCAGAATTTCTTCCGCAAACGGCGAAACGCTTTGACTCGGTGCGTTTCGCGACATTCAGCCTTCGATGCCCGTTTTGCCGAAATTCAGTTGCCTTGGAATTTCGGGTGATCCCTCTTGAGCATGTATGCTTCTGCTACTTGTTCTACATCAGACTTTCTTCCGCAAACGGCGAAACGCTTTGACTCGGTGAGTTTCGCGACATTCCGACTTCGATGCCCGTTTTGCTGAAATTCAGTTGTCTTTGAATTTCGGGTGATCCCTCTTGAGCATGTATGCTTCTGCTACTTGTTCTACATCAGACTTTCTTCCACAAACGGCGAAACGCTTTGACTCGGTGAGTTTCGCGACATTCCGACTTCGATGCCCGTTTTGCTGAAATTCAGTTGCCTTTGAATTTCGGGTGATCCCTCTTGAGCATGTATGCTTCTGCTACTTGTTCTACATCAGACTTTCTTCCACAAACGGCGAAACGCTTTGACTCAGTGAGTTTCGCGGCATTCCGACTTCGATGCCCGTTTTGCCGATATTCAGTTGCTTTTGAATTTCGGGTGATCCCTCTTGAGCATGTATGCTTCTGCTACTTGTTCTACATCAGAATTTCTTCCGCAAACGGCGAAACGCTTTGACTCGGTGAGTTTCGCGACATTCCGACTTCGATGCCCGTTTTGCCGAAATTCAGTTGCCTTGGAATTTCGGGTGATCCCTCTTGAGCATGTATGCTTCTGCTACTTGTTCTACATCAGACTTTCTTCCACAAACGGCGAAACGCTTTGACTCAGTGAGTTTCGCGGCATTCCGACTTCGATGCCCGTTTTGCCGAAATTCAGTTGCCTTTGAATTTCGGGTGATCCATCTTGAGCATGTATGCTTCTGCTACTTGTTCTACATCAGAATTTCTTCCGCAAACGGCGAAACGCTTTGACTCGGTGAGTGTCGCGACATTCCGACTTCGATGCCCGTTTTGCCGAAATTCAGTTGCCTTGGAATTTCGGGTGATCCCTCTTGAGCATGTATGCTTCTGCTACTTGTTCTACATCAGACTTTCTTCCGCAAACGGCGAAACGCTTTGAATCGGTGAGTTTCGCGACATTCCGACTTCGATGCCCGTTTTGCCGAAATTCAGTTGCCTTTGAATTTCGGGTGATCCCTCTTGAGCATGTATGCTTCTGCTACTTTTCTACCTCAAACTTCTTCTGCAAATGGTTAAACGCTTTCACTCGGTGAGTTTCGCGCGATTCCGACTTCGATGCTTGTTTTACCGAAATTCAGTTGCCTATGAATTTCGGGTGATCCCTCTTGAGCATGTATGCTTCTGCCACTTGTTCTACATCAGACTTTCTTCCGCAAACGGGGAAATGCTTTAACTCGGTCTGTTTCGCGGGATTCCGACTTCGATGCCCCGGTTGCCGATATTCAGTTGCTTTTGAATTTCGGGTGATCCCTCTTGAGCATGTATGCTTCTGCTACTTGTTCTACATCAGACTTTCTTCCGCAAACGGCAAAACGCTTTGACTCAGTGAGTTTCGCGGGATTCCGACTTCGATGCCCCGGTTGCCGATATTTAGTTGCCTTTGAATTTCGGGTGATCCCTCTTGAGCATGTGTGCTTCTGCTACTTGTTGCACATCAGACTTTCTTCCGCAAATGGCGAAACGCTTTGACTCGGTGAGTTTCGCGGCATTCAAACTTCGGTGCCCCGGTTGCCGAAATTCAGTTGCCTTTGAATTTCGGGTGATCCCTCTTGAGCATGTATGCTTCTGCTACTTGTTCTACATCAGAATTTCTTCCGCAAACGGCGAAACACTTTGACTCGGTGAGTTTCGCGACATTCCGACTTCGATGCCCGTTTTGCCGAAATTCAGTTGCCTTGGAATTTCGGGTGATTCCTCTTGAGCATGTATGCTTCTGCTACTTGTTCTACATCAGACTTTCTTCCCCAAACGGCGAAACGCTTTGACTCATTGAGTTTCGCGGCATTCCGACTTCGATGCCCGTTTTGCCGAAATTCAATTGCCTTTGAATTTCGGGTGATCCCTCTTGAGCATGTATGCTTCTGCTACTTTTCTACCTCAAACTTCTTCTGCAAATGGTTAAACGCTTTCACTCGGTGAGTTTCGCGCGATTCCGACTTCGATGCTCGTTTTACCGAAATTCAGTTGCCTATGAATTTCGGGTGATCCCTCTTGAGCATGTATGCTTCTGCCACTTGTTCTACATCAGACTTTCTTCCGCAAACGGCGAAACGCTTTGACTCGGTGAGTTTCGCGACATTCCGACTTCGATGCCCGTTTTGCCGAAATTCAGTTGCCTTTGAATTTCGGGTGATCCCTCTTGAGCATGTATGCTTCTGCTACTTGTTCTACATCAGACTTTCTTCCACAAACGGCGAAACGCTTTGACTCGGTGAGTTTCGCGGCATTCCAACTTCGGTGCCCCGGTTGCCGAAATTCAGTTGCCTTTGAATTTCGGGTGATCCCTCTTGAGCATGTATGCTTCTGCTACTTGTTCTACATCAGAATTTCTTCCGCAAACGGCGAAACGCTTTGACTCGGTGCGTTTCGCGACATTCCGCCTTCGATGCCCGTTTTGCCGAAATTCAGTTGCCTTGGAATTTCGGGTGATCCCTCTTGAGCATGTATGCTTCTGCTACTTGTTCTACATCAGACTTTCTTCCGCAAACGGCGAAACGCTTTGACTCGGTGAGTTTCGCGACATTCCGACTTCGATGCCCGTTTTGCTGAAATTCAGTTGTCTTTGAATTTCGGGTGATCCCTCTTGAGCATGTATGCTTCTGCTACTTGTTCTACATCAGACTTTCTTCCACAAACGGCGAAACGCTTTGACTCGGTGAGTTTCGCGACATTCCGACTTCGATGCCCGTTTTGCTGAAATTCAGTTGCCTTTGAATTTCGGGTGATCCCTCTTGAGCATGTATGCTTCTGCTACTTGTTCTACATCAGACTTTCTTCCACAAACGGCGAAACGCTTTGACTCAGTGAGTTTCGCGGCATTCCGACTTCGATGCCCGTTTTGCCGATATTCAGTTGCTTTTGAATTTCGGGTGATCCCTCTTGAGCATGTATGCTTCTGCTACTTGTTCTACATCAGAATTTCTTCCGCAAACGGCGAAACGCTTTGACTCGGTGCGTTTCGCGACATTCCGACTTCGATGCCCGTTTTGCCGAAATTCAGTTGCCTTTGAATTTCGGGTGATCCATCTTGAGCATGTATGCTTCTGCTACTTGTTCTACATCAGAATTTCTTCCGCAAACGGCGAAACGCTTTGACTCGGTGAGTTTCGCGACATTCCGACTTCGATGCCCGTTTTGCCGAAATTCAGTTGCCTTGGAATTTCGGGTGATCCCTCTTGAGCATGTATGCTTCTGCTACTTGTTCTACATCAGACTTTCTTCCGCAAACGGCGAAACGCTTTGACTCGGTGAGTTTCGCGACATTCCGACTTCGATGCCCGTTTTGCCGAAATTCAGTTGCCTTTGAATTTCGGGTGATCCCTCTTGAGCATGTATGCTTCTGCTACTTTTCTACCTCAAACTTCTTCTGCAAATGGTTAAACGCTTTCACTCGGTGAGTTTCGCGCGATTCCGACTTCGATGCTTGTTTTACCGAAATTCAGTTGCCTATGAATTTCGGGTGATCCCTCTTGAGCATGTATGCTTCTGCCACTTGTTCTACATCAGACTTTCTTCCGCAAACGGGGAAATGCTTTAACTCGGTCTGTTTCGCGGGATTCCGACTTCGATGCCCCGGTTGCCGATATTCAGTTGCTTTTGAATTTCGGGTGATCCCTCTTGAGCATGTATGCTTCTGCTACTTGTTCTACATCAGACTTTCTTCCGCAAACGGCAAAACGCTTTGACTCAGTGAGTTTCGCGGGATTCCGACTTCGATGCCCCGGTTGCCGATATTTAGTTGCCTTTGAATTTCGGGTGATCCCTCTTGAGCATGTGTGCTTCTGCTACTTGTTGCACATCAGACTTTCTTCCGCAAATGGCGAAACGCTTTGACTCGGTGAGTTTCGCGGCATTCAAACTTCGGTGCCCCGGTTGCCGAAATTCAGTTGCCTTTGAATTTCGGGTGATCCCTCTTGAGCATGTATGCTTCTGCTACTTGTTCTACATCAGAATTTCTTCCGCAAACGGCGAAACACTTTGACTCGGTGAGTTTCGCGACATTCCGACTTCGATGCCCGTTTTGCCGAAATTCAGTTGCCTTGGAATTTCGGGTGATTCCTCTTGAGCATGTATGCTTCTGCTACTTGTTCTACATCAGACTTTCTTCCCCAAACGGCGAAACGCTTTGACTCATTGAGTTTCGCGGCATTCCGACTTCGATGCCCGTTTTGCCGAAATTCAATTGCCTTTGAATTTCGGGTGATCCCTCTTGAGCATGTATGCTTCTGCTACTTTTCTACCTCAAACTTCTTCTGCAAATGGTTAAACGCTTTCACTCGGTGAGTTTCGCGCGATTCCGACTTCGATGCTCGTTTTACCGAAATTCAGTTGCCTATGAATTTCGGGTGATCCCTCTTGAGCATGTATGCTTCTGCCACTTGTTCTACATCAGACTTTCTTCCGCAAACGGCGAAACGCTTTGACTCGGTGAGTTTCGCGACATTCCGACTTCGATGCCCGTTTTGCCGAAATTCAGTTGCCTTTGAATTTCGGGTGATCCCTCTTGAGCATGTATGCTTCTGCCACTTGTTCTACATCAGACTTTCTTCCGCAAACGGGGAAATGCTTTAACTCGGTCTGTTTCGCGGGATTCCGACTTCGATGGCCCGGTTGCCGATATTCAGTTGCCTTTGAATTTCGGGTGATCCCTCTTGAGCATGTATGCTTCTGCTAGTTGTTCTACATCAGACTTTCTTCCGCAAACGGCAAAACGCTTTGACTCAGTGAGTTTCGCGGGATTCCGACTTCGATGCCCCGGTTGCCGATATTTAGTTGCCTTTGAGTTTCGGGTGATCCCTCTTGAGCATGTGTGCTTCTGCTACTTGTTGTACATCAGACTTTCTTCCGCAAACGGCGAAACGCTTTGACTCGGTGAGTTTCGCGGCATTCAAACTTCGGTGCCCCGGTTGCCGAAATTCAGTTGCCTTTGAATTTCGGGTGATCCCTCTTGAGCATGTATGCTTCTGCTACTTGTTCTACATCAGAATTTCTTCCGCAAACGGCGAAACACTTTGACTCGGTGAGTTTCGCGACTTTCCGACTTCGATGCCCGTTTTGCCGAAATTCAGTTGCCTTGGAATTTCGGGTGATCCCTCTTGAGCATGTATGCTTCTACTACTTGTTCTACATCAGACTTTCTTCCACAAACGGCGAAACGCTTTGACTCAGTGAGTTTCGCGGCATTCCGACTTCGATGCCCGTTTTGCCGAAATTCAATTGCCTTTGAATTTCGGGTGATCCCTCTTGAGCATGTATGCTTCTGCTACTTTTCTACCTCAAACTTCTTCTGCAAATGGTTAAACGCTTTCACTCGGTGAGTTTCGCGCGATTCCGACTTCGATGCTCGTTTTGCCGAAATTCAGTTGCCTATGAATTTCGGGTGATCCCTCTTGAGCATGTATGCTTCTACTACTTGTTCTACATCAGACTTTCTTCCACAAACGGGGAAACGCTTTGACTCGGTGAGTTTCGCGACATTCCGACTTCGATGCCCGTTTTGCCGAAATTCAGTTGCCTTTGAATTTCGGGTGATCCCTTTTGAGCATGTATGCTTCTACTACTTGTTCTACATCAGACTTTCTTCCACAAACGGCGAAACGCTTTGACTTAGTGAGTTTCGCGGCATTCCGACTTCGATGCCCGTTTTGCCGAAATTCAATTGCCTTTGAATTTCGGGTGATCCCTCTTGAGCATGTATGCTTCTGCTACTTTTCTACCTCAAACTTCTTCTGCAAATGGTTAAACGCTTTCACTCGGTGAGTTTCGCGCGATTCCGACTTCGATGCTCGTTTTGCCGAAATTCAGTTGCCTATGAATTTCGGGTGATCCCTCTTGAGCATGTATGCTTCTGCCACTTGTTCTACATCAGACTTTCTTCCGCAAACGGGGAAATGCTTTAACTCGGTCTGTTTCGCGGGATTCCGACTTCGATGCCCCGGTTGCCGATATTCAGTTGCTTTTGAATTTCGGGTGATCCCTCTTGAGCATGTATGCTTCTGCTACTTGTTCTACATCAGACTTTCTTCCGCAAACGGCGAAACGCTTTTACTCGGTGAGTTTCGCGGCATTCCAACTTCGGTGCCCCGGTTGCCGAAATTCAGTTGCCTTTGAATTTCGGGTGATCCCTCTTGAGCATGTATGCTTCTGCAATTTGTTCTACATCAGAATTTCTTCCGCAAACGGCGAAACGCTTTGACTCGGTGAGTTTGGCGACATTCCGACTTCGATGCCCGTTTTGCCGAAATTCAGTTGCCTTTGAATTTCGGGTGATCCCTCTTGAGCATGTATGCTTCTGCTACTTGTTCTACATCAGACTTTCTTCCACAAACGGCGAAACGCTTTGACTCATTGAGTTTCGCGGCATTCTGACTTCGATGCCCGTTTTGCCGAAATTCAATTGCCTTTGAATTTCGGGTGATCCCTCTTGAGCATGTATGCTTCTGCTACTTTTCTACCTCAAACTTCTTCTGCAAATGGTTAAACGCTTTCACTCGGTGAGTTTCGCGCGATTCCGACTTCGATGGTCGTTTTGCCGAAATTCAGTTGCCTATGAATTTCGGGTGATCCCTCTTGAGCATGTATGCTTCTGCCACTTGTTCTACATCAGACTTTCTTCAGCAAACGGGGAAATGCTTTAACTCGGTCTGTTTCGCGGGATTCCGACTTCGATGCCCCGGTTGCCGATATTCAATTGCTTTTGAATTTCGGGTGATCCCTCTTGAGGATGTATGCTTCTGCTACTTGTTCTACATCAGACTTTCTTCCGCAAACGGCGAAACGCTTTGACTCGGTGAGTTTCGCGGGATTCCAACTTCGGTGCCCCGGTTGCCGAAATTCAGTTGCCTTTGAATTTCGGGTGATCCCTCTTGAGCATGTATGCTTCTGCTACTTGTTCTACATCAGACTTTCTTCCGCAAACGGCGAAACGCTTTGACTCGGTGAGTTTCGCGACATTCCGACTTCGATGCCCGTTTTGCCGAAATTCAGTTGCCTTTGAATTTCGGGTGATCCCTCTTGAGCATGTATGCTTCTGCTACTTGTTCTACATCAGACTTTCTTCCACAAACGGCGAAACGCTTTGACTCGGTGAGTTTCGCGACATTCCGACTTCGATGCCTGTTTTGCCGAAAATCAGTTGCCTTTGAATTTCGGGTGATCCCTCTTGATCATGTATGCTTCTGCTACTTGTTCTACATCAGACTTTCTTCCACAAACGGCGAAACGCTTTGACTCGGTGAGTTTCGCGACATTCCGACTTCGATGCCCGTTTTGCCGAAATTCAGTTGCCTTTGAATATCGGGTGTTCCCTCTTGAGCATGTATGCTTCTGCTACTTGTTCTACATCAGACTTTCTTCCACAAACGGCGAAACGCTTTGACTCATTGAGTTTCGCGGCATTCCGACTTCGATGCCCGTTTTGCCGAAATTCAATTGCCTTTGAATTTCGGGTGATCCCTCTTGAGCATGTATGCTTCTGCTACTTTTCTACCTCAAAATTCTTCTGCAAACGGTTAAACGCTTTCACTCGGTGAGTTTCGCGCGATTCCGACTTCGATGCTCGTTTTGCCGAAATTCAGTTGCCTATGAATTTCGGTGATCCCTATTGAGCATGTATGCTTCTGCCACTTGTTCTACATCAGACTTTCTTCCGCAAACGGGGAAATGCTTTAACTCGGTCTGTTTCGCGGGATTCCGACTTCAATGCCTGTTTTGCCGAAATTCAGTTGCCTTTGAATTTCGGGTGATCCCTCTTGAGCATGTATGCTTCTGCTACTTGTTCTACATCAGACTTTCTTCCACAAACGGCGAAACGCTTTGACTCGGTGAGTTTCGCGACATTCCGACTTCGATGCCCGTTTTGCCGAAATTCAGTTGCCTTTGAATTTCGGGTGATCCCTCTTGAGCATGTATGCTTCTGCTACTTGTTCTACATCAGACTTTCTTCCACAAACGGCGAAACGCTTTGACTCAGTGAGTTTCGCGGCATTCCCACTTCGATGCCCGTTTTGCCGAAATTCAATTGCCTTTGAATTTCGGGTGATCCCTCTTGAGCATGTATGCTTCTGCTACTTTTCTACCTCAAACTTCTTCTGCAAATGGTTAAACGCTTTCACTCGGTGAGTTTCGCGCGATTCCGACTTCGATGCTCGTTTTGCCGAAATTCAGTTGCCTATGAATTTCGGGTGATCCCTCTTGAGCATGTATGCTTTTGCCACTTGTTCTACATCAGACTTTCTTCCGCAAACGGGGAAATGCTTTAACTCGGTCTGTTTCGAGGGATTCCGACTTCGATGCCCCGGTTGCCGATATTCAGTTGCTTTTGAATTTCGGGTGATCCCTCTTGAGCATGTATGCTTCTGCTACTTGTTCTACATCAGACTTTCTTCCGCAAACGGCAAAACGCTTTGACTCGATGAGTTTCGCGGGATTCCGACTTCGATGCCCCGGTTGCCAATATTTAGTTGCCTTTGAATTTCGGGTGATCCCTCTTGAGCATGTATGCTTCTGCTACTTGTTCTACATCAGACTTTCTTCCACAAACGGCGAAACGCTTTGACTCGGTGATTTTCGCGGCATTCCAACTTCGGTGCCCCGGTTGCCGAAATTCAGTTGCCTTTGAATTTCGGGTGATCCCTCCTGAGCATGTATGCTTCTGCTACTTGTTCTACATCAGACTTTCTTCCGCAAACGGCGAAATGCTTTGACTCGGTGAGTTTCGCGACATTCCGACTTCGATGCCCGTTTTGCCGAAATTCAGTTGCCTTTGAATTTCGGGTGATCCCTCTTGAGCATGTATGCTTCTGCTACTTGTTCTACATCAGACTTTCTTCCACAAACGGCGAAACGCTTTGACTCGGTCAGTTTCGCGACATTCCGACTTCGATGCCCGTTTTGCCGAAATTCAGTTGCCTTTGAGTTTCGGGTGATCCCTCTTGATCATGTATGCTTCTGCTACTTGTTCTACATCAGACTTTCTTCCACAAACGACGAAACGCTTTGACTCATTGAGTTTCGCGGCATTCCGACTTCGATGCCCGTTTTGCCGAAATTCAATTGCCTTTGAATTTCGGATGATCCCTCTTGAGCATGTATGCTTCTGCTACTTTTCTACCTCAAACTTCTTCTGCAAATGGTTAAACGCTTTCACTCGGTGAGTTTCGCGCGATTCCGACTTCGATGCTCGTTTTGCCGAAATTCAGTTGCCTATGAATTTCGGTGATCCCTATTGAGCATGTATGCTTCTGCCACTTGTTCTACATCAGACTTTCTTCCGCAAACGGGGAAATGCTTTAACTCGGTCTGTTTCGCGGGATTCCGACTTCAATGCCTGTTTTGCCGAAATTCAGTTGCCTTTGAATTTCGGGTGATCCCTCTTGAGCATGTATGCTTCTGCTACTTGTTCTACATCAGACTTTCTTCCACAAACGGCGAAACGCTTTGACTCGGTGAGTTTCGCGACATTCCGACTTCGATGCCCGTTTTGCCGAAATTCAGTTGCCTTTGAATTTCGGGTGATCCCTCTTGAGCATGTATGCTTCTGCTACTTGTTCTACATCAGACTTTCTTCCACAAACGGCGAAACGCTTTGACTCAGTGAGTTTCGCGGCATTCCCACTTCGATGCCCGTTTTGCCGAAATTCAATTGCCTTTGAATTTCGGGTGATCCCTCTTGAGCATGTATGCTTCTGCTACTTTTCTACCTCAAACTTCTTCTGCAAATGGTTAAACGCTTTCACTCGGTGAGTTTCGCGCGATTCCGACTTCGATGCTCGTTTTGCCGAAATTCAGTTGCCTATGAATTTCGGGTGATCCCTCTTGAGCATGTATGCTTTTGCCACTTGTTCTACATCAGACTTTCTTCCGCAAACGGGGAAATGCTTTAACTCGGTCTGTTTCGAGGGATTCCGACTTCGATGCCCCGGTTGCCGATATTCAGTTGCTTTTGAATTTCGGGTGATCCCTCTTGAGCATGTATGCTTCTGCTACTTGTTCTACATCAGACTTTCTTCCGCAAACGGCAAAACGCTTTGACTCGATGAGTTTCGCGGGATTCCGACTTCGATGCCCCGGTTGCCAATATTTAGTTGCCTTTGAATTTCGGGTGATCCCTCTTGAGCATGTATGCTTCTGCTACTTGTTCTACATCAGACTTTCTTCCACAAACGGCGAAACGCTTTGACTCGGTGATTTTCGCGGCATTCCAACTTCGGTGCCCCGGTTGCCGAAATTCAGTTGCCTTTGAATTTCGGGTGATCCCTCCTGAGCATGTATGCTTCTGCTACTTGTTCTACATCAGACTTTCTTCCGCAAACGGCGAAATGCTTTGACTCGGTGAGTTTCGCGACATTCCGACTTCGATGCCCGTTTTGCCGAAATTCAGTTGCCTTTGAATTTCGGGTGATCCCTCTTGAGCATGTATGCTTCTGCTACTTGTTCTACATCAGACTTTCTTCCACAAACGGCGAAACGCTTTGACTCGGTCAGTTTCGCGACATTCCGACTTCGATGCCCGTTTTGCCGAAATTCAGTTGCCTTTGAGTTTCGGGTGATCCCTCTTGATCATGTATGCTTCTGCTACTTGTTCTACATCAGACTTTCTTCCACAAACGACGAAACGCTTTGACTCATTGAGTTTCGCGGCATTCCGACTTCGATGCCCGTTTTGCCGAAATTCAATTGCCTTTGAATTTCGGATGATCCCTCTTGAGCATGTATGCTTCTGCTACTTTTCTACCTCAAACTTCTTCTGCAAATGGTTAAACGCTTTCACTCGGTGAGTTTCGCGCGATTCCGACTTCGATGCTCGTTTTGCCGAAATTCAGTTGCCTATGAATTTCGGTGATCCCTATTGAGCATGTATGCTTCTGCCACTTGTTCTACATCAGACTTTCTTCCGCAAACGGGGAAATGCTTTAACTCGGTCTGTTTCGCGGGATTCCGACTTCAATGCCTGTTTTGCCGAAATTCAGTTGCCTTTGAATTTCGGGTGATCCCTCTTGAGCATGTATGCTTCTGCTACTTGTTCTACATCAGACTTTCTTCCACAAACGGCGAAACGCTTTGACTCGGTGAGTTTCGCGACATTCCGACTTCGATGCCCGTTTTGCCGAAATTCAGTTGCCTTTGAATTTCGGGTGATCCCTCTTGAGCATGTATGCTTCTGCTACTTGTTCTACATCAGACTTTCTTCCCCAAACGGCGAAACGCTTTGACTCAGTGAGTTTCGCGGCATTCCGACTTCGATGCCCGTTTTGCCGAAATTCAATTGCCTTTGAATTTCGGGTGATCCCTCTTGAGCATGTATGCTTCTGCTACTTTTCTACCTCAAACTTCTTCTGCAAATGGTTAAACGCTTTGACTCGGTGAGTTTCGCGCGATTCCAACTTCGATGCTCGTTTAGCCGAAATTCAGTTGCCTATGAATTTCGGGTGATCCCTCTTGAGCATGTATGCTTTTGCCACTTGTTCTACATCAGACTTTCTTCCGCAAACGGGGAAATGCTTTAACTCGGTCTGTTTCGAGGGATTCCGACTTCGATGCCCCGGTTGCCGATATTCAGTTGCTTTTGAATTTCGGGTGATCCCTCTTGAGCATGTATGCTTCTGCTACTTGTTCTACATCAGACTTTCTTCCGCAAACGGCAAAACGCTTTGACTCGATGAGTTTCGCGGGATTCCGACTTCGATGCCCCGGATGCCAATATTTAGTTGCCTTTGAATTTCGGGTGATCCCTCTTGAGCATGTATGCTTCTGCTACTTTTCTACCTCAAACTTCTTCTGCAAATGGTTAAACGCTTTCACTCGGTGAGTTTCGCGCGATTCCGACTTCGATGCTCGTTTTGCCGAAATTCAGTTGCCTATGAATTTCGGGTGATCCCTCTTGAGCATGTATGCTTCTGCCACTTGTTCTACATCAGACTTTCTTCCGCAAACGGCGAAACGCTTTGACTCGGTGAGTTTCGCGACATTCCGACTTCGATGCCCCGGTTGCCGATATTCAGTTGCTTTTGAATTTCGGGTGATCCCTCTTGAGCATGTATGCTTCTGCTACTTGTTCTACATCAGAATTTCTTCCGCAAACGGCGAAACACTTTGACTCGGTGAGTTTCGCGACTTTCCGACTTCGATGCCCGTTTTGCCGAAATTCAGTTGCCTTTGAATATCGGGTGTTCCCTCTTGAGCATGTATGCTTCTGCTACTTGTTCTACATCAGACTTTCTTCCACAAACGGCGAAACGCTTTGACTCATTGAGTTTCGCGGCATTCCGACTTCGATGCCCGTTTTGCCGAAATTCAATTGCCTTTGAATTTCGGGTGATCCCTCTTGAGCATGTATGCTTCTGCTACTTTTCTACCTCAAAATTCTTCTGCAAACGGTTAAACGCTTTCACTCGGTGAGTTTCGTGCGATTCCGACTTCGATGCTCGTTTTGCCGAAATTCAGTTGCCTATGAATTTCGGTGATCCCTATTGAGCATGTATGCTTCTGCCACTTGTTCTACATCAGACTTTCTTCCGCAAACGGGGAAATGCTTTAACTCGGTCTGTTTCGCGGGATTCCGACTTCAATGCCTGTTTTGCCGAAATTCAGTTGCCTTTGAATTTCGGGTGATCCCTCTTGAGCATGTATGCTTCTGCTACTTGTTCTACATCAGACTTTCTTCCACAAACGGCGAAACGCTTTGACTCGGTGAGTTTCGCGACATTCCGACTTCGATGCCCGTTTTGCCGAAATTCAGTTGCCTTTGAATTTCGGGTGATCCCTCTTGAGCATGTATGCTTCTGCTACTTGTTCTACATCAGACTTTCTTCCACAAACGGCGAAACGCTTTGACTCAGTGAGTTTCGCGGCATTCCCACTTCGATGCCCGTTTTGCCGAAATTCAATTGCCTTTGAATTTCGGGTGATCCCTCTTGAGCATGTATGCTTCTGCTACTTTTCTACCTCAAACTTCTTCTGCAAATGGTTAAACGCTTTGACTCGGTGAGTTTCGCGCGATTCCGACTTCGATGCTCGTTTTGCCGAAATTCAGTTGCCTATGAATTTCGGGTGATCCCTCTTGAGCATGTATGCTTTTGCCACTTGTTCTACATCAGACTTTCTTCCGCAAACGGGGAAATGCTTTAACTCGGTCTGTTTCGAGGGATTCCGACTTCGATGCCCCGGTTGCCGATATTCAGTTGCTTTTGAATTTCGGGTGATCCCTCTTGAGCATGTATGCTTCTGCTACTTGTTCTACATCAGACTTTCTTCCGCAAACGGCAAAACGCTTTGACTCGATGAGTTTCGCGGGATTCCGACTTCGATGCCCCGGTTGCCAATATTTAGTTGCCTTTGAATTTCGGGTGATCCCTCTTGAGCATGTATGCTTCTGCTACTTGTTCTACATCAGACTTTCTTCCACAAACGGCGAAACGCTTTGACTCGGTGATTTTCGCGGCATTCCAACTTCGGTGCCCCGGTTGCCGAAATTCAGTTGCCTTTGAATTTCGGGTGATCCCTCCTGAGCATGTATGCTTCTGCTACTTGTTCTACATCAGACTTTCTTCCGCAAACGGCGAAATGCTTTGACTCGGTGAGTTTCGCGACATTCCGACTTCGATGCCCGTTTTGCCGAAATTCAGTTGCCTTTGAATTTCGGGTGATCCCTCTTGAGCATGTATGCTTCTGCTACTTGTTCTACATCAGACTTTCTTCCACAAACGGCGAAACGCTTTGACTCGGTCAGTTTCGCGACATTCCGACTTCGATGCCCGTTTTGCCGAAATTCAGTTGCCTTTGAATTTCGGGTGATCCCTCTTGATCATGTATGCTTCTGCTACTTGTTCTACATCAGACTTTCTTCCACAAACGACGAAACGCTTTGACTCATTGAGTTTCGCGGCATTCCGACTTCGATGCCCGTTTTGCCGAAATTCAATTGCCTTTGAATTTCGGATGATCCCTCTTGAGCATGTATGCTTCTGCTACTTTTCTACCTCAAACTTCTTCTGCAAATGGTTAAACGCTTTCACTCGGTGAGTTTCGCGCGATTCCGACTTCGATGCTCGTTTTGCCGAAATTCAGTTGCCTATGAATTTCGGTGATCCCTATTGAGCATGTATGCTTCTGCCACTTGTTCTACATCAGACTTTCTTCCGCAAACGGGGAAATGCTTTAACTCGGTCTGTTTCGCGGGATTCCGACTTCAATGCCTGTTTTGCCGAAATTCAGTTGCCTTTGAATTTCGGGTGATCCCTCTTGAGCATGTATGCTTCTGCTACTTGTTCTACATCAGACTTTCTTCCACAAACGGCGAAACGCTTTGACTCGGTGAGTTTCGCGACATTCCGACTTCGATGCCCGTTTTGCCGAAATTCAGTTGCCTTTGAATTTCGGGTGATCCCTCTTGAGCATGTATGCTTCTGCTACTTGTTCTACATCAGACTTTCTTCCCCAAACGGCGAAACGCTTTGACTCAGTGAGTTTCGCGGCATTCCGACTTCGATGCCCGTTTTGCCGAAATTCAATTGCCTTTGAATTTCGGGTGATCCCTCTTGAGCATGTATGCTTCTGCTACTTTTCTACCTCAAACTTCTTCTGCAAATGGTTAAACGCTTTGACTCGGTGAGTTTCGCGCGATTCCAACTTCGATGCTCGTTTAGCCGAAATTCAGTTGCCTATGAATTTCGGGTGATCCCTCTTGAGCATGTATGCTTTTGCCACTTGTTCTACATCAGACTTTCTTCCGCAAACGGGGAAATGCTTTAACTCGGTCTGTTTCGAGGGATTCCGACTTCGATGCCCCGGTTGCCGATATTCAGTTGCTTTTGAATTTCGGGTGATCCCTCTTGAGCATGTATGCTTCTGCTACTTGTTCTACATCAGACTTTCTTCCGCAAACGGCAAAACGCTTTGACTCGATGAGTTTCGCGGGATTCCGACTTCGATGCCCCGGATGCCAATATTTAGTTGCCTTTGAATTTCGGGTGATCCCTCTTGAGCATGTATGCTTCTGCTACTTTTCTACCTCAAACTTCTTCTGCAAATGGTTAAACGCTTTCACTCGGTGAGTTTCGCGCGATTCCGACTTCGATGCTCGTTTTGCCGAAATTCAGTTGCCTATGAATTTCGGGTGATCCCTCTTGAGCATGTATGCTTCTGCCACTTGTTCTACATCAGACTTTCTTCCGCAAACGGCGAAACGCTTTGACTCGGTGAGTTTCGCGACATTCCGACTTCGATGCCCCGGTTGCCGATATTCAGTTGCTTTTGAATTTCGGGTGATCCCTCTTGAGCATGTATGCTTCTGCTACTTGTTCTACATCAGACTTTCTTCCACAAACGGCGAAACGCTTTGACTCGGTGAGTTTCGCGACATTCCGACTTCGATGCCCGTTTTGCCGAAATTCAGTTGCCTTTGAATTTCGGGTGATCCCTCTTCATCATGTATGCTTCTGCTACTTGTTCTACATCAGACTTTCTTCCACAAACGACGAAACGCTTTGACTCATTGAGTTTCGCGGCATTCCGACTTCGATGCCCGTTTTGCCGAAATTCAATTGCCTTTGAATTTCGGATGATCCCTCTTGAGCATGTATGCTTCTGCTACTTTTCTACCTCAAACTTCTTCTGCAAATGGTTAAACGCTTTCACTCGGTGAGTTTCGCGCGATTCCGACTTCGATGCTCGTTTTGCCGAAATTCAGTTGCCTATGAATTTCGGTGATCCCTATTGAGCATGTATGCTTCTGCCACTTGTTCTACATCAGACTTTCTTCCGCAAACGGAGAAATGCTTTAACTCGGTCTGTTTCGCGGGATTCCGACTTCAATGCCTGTTTTGCCGAAATTCAGTTGCCTTTGAATTTCGGGTGATCCCTCTTGAGCATGTATGCTTCTGCTACTTGTTCTACATCAGACTTTCTTCCACAAACGGCGAAACGCTTTGACTCGGTGAGTTTCGCGACATTCCGACTTCGATGCCCGTTTTGCCGAAATTCAGTTGCCTTTGAATTTCGGGTGATCCCTCTTGAGCATGTATGCTTCTGCTACTTGTTCTACATCAGACTTTCTTCCACAAACGGCGAAACGCTTTGACTCAGTGAGTTTCGCGGCATTCCGACTTCGATGCCCGTTTTGCCGAAATTCAATTGCCTTTGAATTTCGGGTGATCCCTCTTGAGCATGTATGCTTCTGCTACTTTTCTACCTCAAACTTCTTCTGCAAATGGTTAAACGCTTTGACTCGGTGAGTTTCGCGCGATTCCGACTTCGATGCTCGTTTTGCCGAAATTCAGTTGCCTATGAATTTCGGGTGATCCCTCTTGAGCATGTATGCTTTTGCCACTTGTTCTACATCAGACTTTCTTCCGCAAACGGGGAAATGCTTTAACTCGGTCTGTTTCGAGGGATTCCGACTTCGATGCCCCGGTTGCCGATATTCAGTTGCTTTTGAATTTCGGGTGATCCCTCTTGAGCATGTATGCTTCTGCTACTTGTTCTACATCAGACTTTCTTCCGCAAACGGCAAAACGCTTTGACTCGATGAGTTTCGCGGGATTCCGACTTCGATGCCCCGGTTGCCAATATTTAGTTGCCTTTGAATTTCGGGTGATCCCTCTTGAGCATGTATGCTTCTGCTACTTTTCTACCTCAAACTTCTTCTGCAAATGGTTAAACGCTTTCACTCGGTGAGTTTCGCGCGATTCCGACTTCGATGCTTGTTTTGCCGAAATTCAGTTGCCTATGAATTTCGGGTGATCCCTCTTGAGCAAGTATGCTTCTGCCACTTGTTCTACATCAGACTTTCTTCCGCAAACGGGGAAATGCTTTAACTCGGTCTGTTTCGCGGGATTCCGACTTCGATGCCCCGGTTGCCGATATTCAGTTGCTTTTGAATTTCGGGAGATCCGTCTTGAGCATGTATGCTTCTGCTACTTGTTCTACATCAGACTTTCTTCCGCAAACGGCGAAACGCTTTCACTCGGTGAGTTTCGCGGCATTCCAACTTCGGTGCCCCGGTTGCCGAAATTCAGTTGCCTTTGAATTTCGGGTGATCCCTCTTGAGCATGTATGCTTCTGCAATTTGTTCTACATCAGAATTTCTTCCGCAAACGGCGAAACGCTTTGACTCGGTGAGTTTGGCGACATTCCGACTTCGATGCCCGTTTTGCCGAAATTCAGTTGCCTTTGAATTTCGGGTGATCCCTCTTGAGCATGTATGCTTCTGCTACTTGTTCTACATCAGACTTTCTTCCACAAACGGCGAAACGCTTTGACTCATTGAGTTTCGCGGCATTCCGACTTCGATGCCCGTTTTGCCGAAATTCAATTGCCTTTGAATTTCGGGTGATCCCTCTTGAGCATGTATGCTTCTGCTACTTTTCTACCTCAAACTTCTTCTGCAAATGGTTAAACGCTTTCACTCGGTGAGTTTCGCGCGATTCCGACTTCGATGGTCGTTTTGCCGAAATTCAGTTGCCTATGAATTTCGGGTGATCCCTCTTGAGCATGTATGCTTCTGCCACTTGTTCTACATCAGACTTTCTTCAGCAAACGGGGAAATGCTTTAACTCGGTCTGTTTCGCGGGATTCCGACTTCGATGCCCCGGTTGCCGATATTCAATTGCTTTTGAATTTCGGGTGATCCCTCTTGAGGATGTATGCTTCTGCTACTTGTTCTACATCAGACTTTCTTCCGCAAACGGCGAAACGCTTTGACTCGGTGAGTTTCGCGGGATTCCAACTTCGGTGCCCCGGTTGCCGAAATTCAGTTGCCTTTGAATTTCGGGTGATCCCTCTTGAGCATGTATGCTTCTGCTACTTGTTCTACATCAGACTTTCTTCCGCAAACGGCGAAACGCTTTGACTCGGTGAGTTTCGCGACATTCCGACTTCGATGCCCGTTTTGCCAAAATTCAGTTGCCTTTGAATTTCGGGTGATCCCTCTTGAGCATGTATGCTTCTGCTACTTGTTCTACATCAGACTTTCTTCCACAAACGGCGCAACGCTTTGACTCGGTGAGTTTCGCGACATTCCGACTTCGATGCCTGTTTTGCCGAAAATCAGTTGCCTTTGAATTTCGGGTGATCCCTCTTGATCATGTATGCTTCTGCTACTTGTTCTACATCAGACTTTCTTCCACAAACGGCGAAACGCTTTGACTCGGTGAGTTTCGCGACATTCCGACTTCGATGCCCGTTTTGCCGAAATTCAGTTGCCTTTGAATTTCGGGTGATCCCTCTTGAGCATGTATGCTTCTGCTACTTGTTCTACATCAGACTTTCTTCCACAAACGGCGAAACGCTTTGACTCGGTGAGTTTCGCGACATTCCGACTTCGATGCCCGTTTTGCCGAAATTCAGTTGCCTTTGAATTTCGGGTGATCCCTCTTGAGCATGTATGCTTCTGCTACTTGTTCTACATCAGACTTTCTTCCACAAACGGCGAAACGCTTTGACTCAGTGAGTTTCGCGGCATTCCCACTTCGATGCCCGTTTTGCCGAAATTCAATTGCCTTTGAATTTCGGGTGATCCCTCTTGAGCATGTATGCTTCTGCTACTTTTCTACCTCAAAATTCTTCTGCAAACGGTTAAACGCTTTCACTCGGTGAGTTTCGCGCGATTCCGACTTCGATGCTCGTTTTGCCGAAATTCAGTTGCCTATGAATTTCGGTGATCCCTATTGAGCATGTATGCTTCTGCCACTTGTTCTACATCAGACTTTCTTCCGCAAACGGGGAAATGCTTTAACTCGGTCTGTTTCGCGGGATTCCGACTTCAATGCCTGTTTTGCCGAAATTCAGTTGCCTTTGAATTTCGGGTGATCCCTCTTGAGCATGTATGCTTCTGCTACTTGTTCTACATCAGACTTTCTTCCACAAACGGCGAAATGCTTTGACTCGGTGAGTTTCGCGACATTCCGACTTCGATGCCCGTTTTGCCGAAATTCAGTTGCCTTTGAATTTCGGGTGATCCCTCTTGAGCATGTATGCTTCTGCTACTTGTTCTACATCAGACTTTCTTCCACAAACGGCGAAACGCTTTGACTCAGTGAGTTTCGCGGCATTCCGACTTCGATGCCCGTTTTGCCGAAATTCAATTGCCTTTGAATTTCGGGTGATCCCTCTTGAGCATGTATGCTTCTGCTACTTTTCTACCTCAAACTTCTTCTGCAAATGGTTAAACGCTTTGACTCGGTGAGTTTCGCGCGATTCCGACTTCGATGCTCGTTTTGCCGAAATTCAGTTGCCTATGAATTTCGGGTGATCCCTCTTGAGCATGTATGCTTTTGCCACTTGTTCTACATCAGACTTTCTTCCGCAAACGGGGAAATGCTTTAACTCGGTCTGTTTCGAGGGATTCCGACTTCGATGCCCCGGTTGCCGATATTCAGTTGCTTTTGAATTTCGGGTGATCCCTCTTGAGCATGTATGCTTCTGCTACTTGTTCTACATCAGACTTTCTTCCGCAAACGGCAAAACGCTTTGACTCGATGAGTTTCGCGGGATTCCGACTTCGATGCCCCGGTTGCCAATATTTAGTTGCCTTTGAATTTCGGGTGATCCCTCTTGAGCATGTATGCTTCTGCTACTTGTTCTACATCAGACTTTCTTCCACAAACGGCGAAACGCTTTGACTCGGTGATTTTCGCGGCATTCCAACTTCGGTGCCCCGGTTGCCGAAATTCAGTTGCCTTTGAATTTCGGGTGATCCCTCCTGAGCATGTATGCTTCTGCTACTTGTTCTACATCAGACTTTCTTCCGCAAACGGCGAAACGCTTTGACTCGGTGAGTTTCGCGACATTCCGACTTCGATGCCCGTTTTGCCGAAATTCAGTTGCCTTTGAATTTCGGGTGATCCCTCTTGAGCATGTATGCTTCTGCTACTTGTTCTACATCAGACTTTCTTCCACAAACGGCGAAACGCTTTGACTCGGTGAGTTTCGCGACATTCCGACTTCGATGCCCGTTTTGCCGAAATTCAGTTGCCTTTGAATTTCGGGTGATCCCTCTTGAGCATGTATGCTTCTGCTACTTGTTCTACATCAGACTTTCTTCCACAAACGGCGAAACGCTTTGACTCGGTGATTTTCGCGGCATTCCAACTTCGGTGCCCCGGTTGCCGAAATTCAGTTGCCTTTGAATTTCGGGTGATCCCTCCTGAGCATGTATGCTTCTGCTACTTGTTCTACATCAGACTTTCTTCCGCAAACGGCGAAACGCTTTGACTCGGTGAGTTTCGCGACATTCCGACTTCGATGCCCGTTTTGCCGAAATTCAGTTGCCTTTGAATTTCGGGTGATCCCTCTTGAGCATGTATGCTTCTGCTACTTGTTCTACATCAGACTTTCTTCCACAAACGGCGAAACGCTTTGACTCGGTGAGTTTCGCGACATTCCGACTTCGATGCCCGTTTTGCCGAAATTCAGTTGCCTTTGAATTTCGGGTGATCCCTCTTGATCATGTATGCTTCTGCTACTTGTTCTACATCAGACTTTCTTCCACAAACGACGAAACGCTTTGACTCATTGAGTTTCGCGGCATTCCGACTTCGATGCCCGTTTTGCCGAAATTCAATTGCCTTTGAATTTCGGATGATCCCTCTTGAGCATGTATGCTTCTGCTACTTTTCTACCTCAAACTTCTTCTGCAAATGGTTAAACGCTTTCACTCGGTGCGTTTCGCGCGATTCCGACTTCGATGCTCGTTTTGCCGAAATTCAGTTGCCTATGAATTTCGGTGATCCCTATTGAGCATGTATGCTTCTGCCACTTGTTCTACATCAGACTTTCTTCCGCAAACGGGGAAATGCTTTAACTCGGTCTGTTTCGCGGGATTCCGACTTCGATGCCCCGGTTGCCGATATTCAGTTGCTTTTGAATTTCGGGTGATCCCTCTTGAGCATGTATGCTTCTGCTACTTGTTCTACATCAGACTTTCTTCCGCAAACGGCAAAACGCTTTGACTCGATGAGTTTCGCGGGATTCCGACTTCGATGCCCCGGTTGCCAATATTTAGTTGCCTTTGAATTTCGGGTGATCCCTCTTGAGCATGTATGCTTCTGCTACTTGTTCTACATCAGACTTTCTTCCACAAACGACGAAACGCTTTGACTCATTGAGTTTCGCGGCATTCCGACTTCGATGCCCGTTTTGCCGAAATTCAATTGCCTTTGAATTTCGGATGATCCCTCTTGAGCATGTATGCTTCTGCTACTTTTCTACCTCAAACTTCTTCTGCAAATGGTTAAACGCTTTCACTCGGTGAGTTTCGCGCGATTCCGACTTCGATGCTTGTTTTGCCGAAATTCAGTTGCCTATGAATTTCGGGTGATCCCTCTTGAGCATGTATGCTTCTGCCACTTGTTCTACATCAGACTTTCTTCCGCAAACGGGGAAATGCTTTAACTCGGTCTGTTTCGCGGGATTCCGACTTCGATGCCCCGGTTGCCGATATTCAGTTGCTTTTGAATTTCGGGTGATCCCTCTTGAGCATGTATGCTTCTGCTACTTGTTCTACATCAGACTTTCTTCCGCAAACGGCGAAACGCTTTCACTTGGTGAGTTTCGCGGCATTCCAACTTCGGTGACCGGTTGCCGAAATTCAGTTGCCTTTGAATTTCGGGTGATCCCTCTTGAGCATGTATGCTTCTGCTACTTGTTCTACATCAGACTTTCTTCCACAAACGGCGAAACGCTTTGACTCATTGAGTTTCGCGGCATTCCGACTTCGATGCCCGTTTTGCCGAAATTCAATTGCCTTTGAATTTCGGGTGATCCCTCTTGAGCATGTATGCTTCTGCTACTTTTCTACCTCAAACTTCTTCTGCAAATGGTTAAACGCTTTCACTCGGTGAGTTTCGCGCGATTCCGACTTCGATGGTCGTTTTGCCGAAATTCAGTTGCCTATGAATTTCGGGTGATCCCTCTTGAGCATGTATGCTTCTGCCACTTGTTCTACATCAGACTTTCTTCAGCAAACGGGGAAATGCTTTAACTCGGTCTGTTTCGCGGGATTCCGACTTCGATGCCCCGGTTGCCGATATTCAATTGCTTTTGAATTTCGGGTGATCCCTCTTGAGGATGTATGCTTCTGCTACTTGTTCTACATCAGACTTTCTTCCGCAAACGGCGAAACGCTTTGACTCGATGATTTTCGCGGCATTCCAACTTCGGTGCCCCGGTTGCCGAAATTCAGTTGCCTTTGAATTTCGGGTGATCCCTCCTGAGCATGTATGCTTCTGCTACTTGTTCTACATCAGACTTTCTTCCGCAAACGGCGAAACGCTTTGACTCGGTGAGTTTCGCGACATTCCGACTTCGATGCCCGTTTTGCCGAAATTCAGTTGCCTTTGAATTTCGGGTGATCCCTCTTGAGCATGTATGCTTCTGCTACTTGTTCTACATCAGACTTTCTTCCACAAACGGCGAAACGCTTTGACTCGGTGAGTTTCGCGACATTCCGACTTCGATGCCCGTTTTGCCGAAATTCAGTTGCCTTTGAATTTCGGGTGATCCCTCTTGAGCATGTATGCTTCTGCTACTTGTTCTACATCAGACTTTCTTCCACAAACGGCGAAACGCTTTGACTCGGTGATTTTCGCGGCATTCCAACTTCGGTGCCCCGGTTGCCGAAATTCAGTTGCCTTTGAATTTCGGGTGATCCCTCCTGAGCATGTATGCTTCTGCTACTTGTTCTACATCAGACTTTCTTCCGCAAACGGCGAAACGCTTTGACTCGGTGAGTTTCGCGACATTCCGACTTCGATGCCCGTTTTGCCGAAATTCAGTTGCCTTTGAATTTCGGGTGATCCCTCTTGAGCATGTATGCTTCTGCTACTTGTTCTACATCAGACTTTCTTCCACAAACGGCGAAACGCTTTGACTCGGTGAGTTTCGCGACATTCCGACTTCGATGCCCGTTTTGCCGAAATTCAGTTGCCTTTGAATTTCGGGTGATCCCTCTTGATCATGTATGCTTCTGCTACTTGTTCTACATCAGACTTTCTTCCACAAACGACGAAACGCTTTGACTCATTGAGTTTCGCGGCATTCCGACTTCGATGCCCGTTTTGCCGAAATTCAATTGCCTTTGAATTTCGGATGATCCCTCTTGAGCATGTATGCTTCTGCTACTTTTCTACCTCAAACTTCTTCTGCAAATGGTTAAACGCTTTCACTCGGTGAGTTTCGCGCGATTCCGACTTCGATGCTCGTTTTGCCGAAATTCAGTTGCCTATGAATTTCGGTGATCCCTATTGAGCATGTATGCTTCTGCCACTTGTTCTACATCAGACTTTCTTCCGCAAACGGGGAAACGCTTTAACTCGGTCTGTTTCGCGGGATTCCGACTTCGATGCCCGTTTTGCCGAAATTCAATTGCCTTTGAATTTCGGATGATCCCTCTTGAGCATGTATGCTTCTGCTACTTTTCTACCTCAAACTTCTTCTGCAAATGGTTAAACGCTTTCACTCGGTGAGTTTCGCGCGATTCCGACTTCGATGCTCGTTTTGCCGAAATTTAGTTGCCTATGAATTTCGGTGATCCCTATTGAGCATGTATGCTTCTGCCACTTGTTCTACATCAGACTTTCTTCCGCAAACGGGGAAATGCTTTAACTCGGTCTGTTTCGCGGGATTCCGACTTCGATGCCCCGGTTGCCGATATTCAGTTGCTTTTGAATTTCGGGTGATCCCTCTTGAGCATGTATGCTTCTGCTACTTGTTCTACATCAGACTTTCTTCCGCAAACGGCAAAACGCTTTGACTCGATGAGTTTCGCGGGATTCCGACTTCGATGCCCCGGTTGCCAATATTTAGTTGCCTTTGAATTTCGGGTGATCCCTCTTGAGCATGTATGCTTCTGCTACTTGTTCTACATCAGACTTTCTTCCACAAACGACGAAACGCTTTGACTCATTGAGTTTCGCGGCATTCCGACTTCGATGCCCGTTTTGCCGAAATTCAATTGCCTTTGAATTTCGGATGATCCCTCTTGAGCATGTATGCTTCTGCTACTTTTCTACCTCAAACTTCTTCTGCAAATGGTTAAACGCTTTCACTCGGTGAGTTTCGCGCGATTCCGACTTCGATGCTTGTTTTGCCGAAATTCAGTTGCCTATGAATTTCGGGTGATCCCTCTTGAGCATGTATGCTTCTGCCACTTGTTCTACATCAGACTTTCTTCCGCAAACGGGGAAATGCTTTAACTCGGTCTGTTTCGCGGGATTCCGACTTCGATGCCCCGGTTGCCGATATTCAGTTGCTTTTGAATTTCGGGTGATCCCTCTTGAGCATGTATGCTTCTGCTACTTGTTCTACATCAGACTTTCTTCCACAAACGGCGAAACGCTTTGACTCGGTGATTTTCGCGGCATTCCAACTTCGGTGCCCCGGTTGCCGAAATTCAGTTGCCTTTGAATTTCGGGTGATCCCTCCTGAGCATGTATGCTTCTGCTACTTGTTCTACATCAGACTTTCTTCCGCAAACGGCGAAACGCTTTGACTCGGTGAGTTTCGCGACATTCCGACTTCGATGCCCGTTTTGCCGAAATTCAGTTGCCTTTGAATTTCGGGTGATCCCTCTTGAGCATGTATGCTTCTGCTACTTGTTCTACATCAGACTTTCTTCCACAAACGGCGAAACGCTTTGACTCGGTGAGTTTCGCGACATTCCGACTTCGATGCCCGTTTTGCCGAAATTCAGTTGCCTTTGAATTTCGGGTGATCCCTCTTGATCATGTATGCTTCTGCTACTTGTTCTACATCAGACTTTCTTCCACAAACGACGAAACGCTTTGACTCATTGAGTTTCGCGGCATTCCGACTTCGATGCCCGTTTTGCCGAAATTCAATTGCCTTTGAATTTCGGATGATCCCTCTTGAGCATGTATGCTTCTGCTACTTTTCTACCTCAAACTTCTTCTGCAAATGGTTAAACGCTTTCACTCGGTGAGTTTCGCGCGATTCCGACTTCGATGCTTGTTTTGCCGAAATTCAGTTGCCTATGAATTTCGGGTGATCCCTCTTGAGCATGTATGCTTCTGCCACTTGTTCTACATCAGACTTTCTTCCGCAAACGGGGAAACGCTTTAACTCGGTCTGTTTCGCGGGATTCCGACTTCGATGCCCCGGTTGCCGATATTCAGTTGCTTTTGAATTTCGGGTGATCCCTCTTGAGCATGTATGCTTCTGCTACTTGTTCTACATCAGACTTTCTTCCGCAAACGGCGAAACGCTTTCACTTGGTGAGTTTCGCGGCATTCCAACTTCGGTGACCGGTTGCCGAAATTCAGTTGCCTTTGAATTTCGGGTGATCCCTCTTGAGCATGTATGCTTCTGCTACTTGTTCTACATCAGACTTTCTTCCGCAAACGGCGAAACGCTTTGACTCGGTGAGTTTCGCGACATTCCGACTTCGATGCCCGTTTTGCCGAAATTCAGTTGCCTTTGAATTTCGGGTGATCCCTCTTGATCATGTATGCTTCTGCTACTTGTTCTACATCAGACTTTCTTCCACAAACGACGAAACGCTTTGACTCATTGAGTTTCGCGGCATTCCGACTTCGATGCCCGTTTTGCCGAAATTCAATTGCCTTTGAATTTCGGATGATCCCTCTTGAGCATGTATGCTTCTGCTACTTTTCTACCTCAAACTTCTTCTGCAAATGGTTAAACGCTTTCACTCGGTGAGTTTCGCGCGATTCCGACTTCGATGCTCGTTTTGCCGAAATTCAGTTGCCTATGAATTTCGGTGATCCCTATTGAGCATGTATGCTTCTGCCACTTGTTCTACATCAGACTTTCTTCCGCAAACGGGGAAACGCTTTAACTCGGTCTGTTTCGCGGGATTCCGACTTCGATGCCCGTTTTGCCGAAATTCAATTGCCTTTGAATTTCGGATGATCCCTCTTGAGCATGTATGCTTCTGCTACTTTTCTACCTCAAACTTCTTCTGCAAATGGTTAAACGCTTTCACTCGGTGAGTTTCGCGCGATTCCGACTTCGATGCTCGTTTTGCCGAAATTCAGTTGCCTATGAATTTCGGTGATCCCTATTGAGCATGTATGCTTCTGCCACTTGTTCTACATCAGACTTTCTTCCGCAAACGGGGAAATGCTTTAACTCGGTCTGTTTCGCGGGATTCCGACTTCGATGCCCCGGTTGCCGATATTCAGTTGCTTTTGAATTTCGGGTGATCCCTCTTGAGCATGTATGCTTCTGCTACTTGTTCTACATCAGACTTTCTTCCGCAAACGGCAAAACGCTTTGACTCGATGAGTTTCGCGGGATTCCGACTTCGATGCCCCGGTTGCCAATATTTAGTTGCCTTTGAATTTCGGGTGATCCCTCTTGAGCATGTATGCTTCTGCTACTTGTTCTACATCAGACTTTCTTCCACAAACGACGAAACGCTTTGACTCATTGAGTTTCGCGGCATTCCGACTTCGATGCCCGTTTTGCCGAAATTCAATTGCCTTTGAATTTCGGATGATCCCTCTTGAGCATGTATGCTTCTGCTACTTTTCTACCTCAAACTTCTTCTGCAAATGGTTAAACGCTTTCACTCGGTGAGTTTCGCGCGATTCCGACTTCGATGCTTGTTTTGCCGAAATTCAGTTGCCTATGAATTTCGGGTGATCCCTCTTGAGCATGTATGCTTCTGCCACTTGTTCTACATCAGACTTTCTTCCGCAAACGGGGAAATGCTTTAACTCGGTCTGTTTCGCGGGATTCCGACTTCGATGCCCCGGTTGCCGATATTCAGTTGCTTTTGAATTTCGGGTGATCCCTCTTGAGCATGTATGCTTCTGCTACTTGTTCTACATCAGACTTTCTTCCGCAAACGGCGAAACGCTTTCACTTGGTGAGTTTCGCGGCATTCCAACTTCGGTGACCGGTTGCCGAAATTCAGTTGCCTTTGAATTTCGGGTGATCCCTCTTGAGCATGTATGCTTCTGCTACTTGTTCTACATCAGACTTTCTTCCACAAACGGCGAAACGCTTTGACTCATTGAGTTTCGCGGCATTCCGACTTCGATGCCCGTTTTGCCGAAATTCAATTGCCTTTGAATTTCGGGTGATCCCTCTTGAGCATGTATGCTTCTGCTACTTTTCTACCTCAAACTTCTTCTGCAAATGGTTAAACGCTTTCACTCGGTGAGTTTCGCGCGATTCCGACTTCGATGGTCGTTTTGCCGAAATTCAGTTGCCTATGAATTTCGGGTGATCCCTCTTGAGCATGTATGCTTCTGCCACTTGTTCTACATCAGACTTTCTTCAGCAAACGGGGAAATGCTTTAACTCGGTCTGTTTCGCGGGATTCCGACTTCGATGCCCCGGTTGCCGATATTCAATTGCTTTTGAATTTCGGGTGATCCCTCTTGAGGATGTATGCTTCTGCTACTTGTTCTACATCAGACTTTCTTCCGCAAACGGCGAAACGCTTTGACTCGGTGAGTTTCGCGGGATTCCAACTTCGGTGCCCCGGTTGCCGAAATTCAGTTGCCTTTGAATTTCGGGTGATCCCTCTTGAGCATGTATGCTTCTGCTACTTGTTCTACATCAGACTTTCTTCCGCAAACGGCGAAACGCTTTGACTCGGTGAGTTTCGCGACATTCCGACTTCGATGCCCGTTTTGCCGAAATTCAGTTGCCTTTGAATTTCGGGTGATCCCTCTTGAGCATGTATGCTTCTGCTACTTGTTCTACATCAGACTTTCTTCCACAAACGGCGAAACGCTTTGACTCGGTGAGTTTCGCGACATTCCGACTTCGATGCCTGTTTTGCCGAAAATCAGTTGCCTTTGAATTTCGGGTGATCCCTCTTGATCATGTATGCTTCTGCTACTTGTTCTACATCAGACTTTCTTCCACAAACGGCGAAACGCTTTGACTCGGTGAGTTTCGCGACATTCCGACTTCGATGCCCGTTTTGCCGAAATTCAGTTGCCTTTGAATTTCGGGTGATCCCTCTTGAGCATGTATGCTTCAGCTACTTGTTCTACATCAGACTTTCTTCCACAAACGGCGAAACGCTTTGACTCAGTGAGTTTCGCGGCATTCCGACTTTGATGCCCGTTTTGCCGAAATTCAATTGCCTTTGAATTTCGGGTGATCCCTCTTGAGCATGTATGCTTCTGCTACTTTTCTACCTCAAACTTCTTCTGCAAATGGTTAAACGCTTTGACTCGGTGAGTTTCGCGCGATTCCGACTTCGATGCTCGTTTTGCCGAAATTCAGTTGCCTATGAATTTCGGGTGATCCCTCTTGAGCATGTATGCTTTTGCCACTTGTTCTACATCAGACTTTCTTCCGCAAACGGGGAAATGCTTTAACTCGGTCTGTTTCGAGGGATTCCGACTTCGATGCCCCGGTTGCCGATATTCAGTTGCTTTTGAATTTCGGGTGATCCCTCTTGAGCATGTATGCTTCTGCTACTTGTTCTACATCAGACTTTCTTCCGCAAACGGCAAAACGCTTTGACTCGATGAGTTTCGCGGGATTCCGACTTCGATGCCCCGGTTGCCAATATTTAGTTGCCTTTGAATTTCGGGTGATCCCTCTTGAGCATGTATGCTTCTGCTACTTGTTCTACATCAGACTTTCTTCCACAAACGGCGAAACGCTTTGACTCGGTGATTTTCGCGGCATTCCAACTTCGGTGCCCCGGTTGCCGAAATTCAGTTGCCTTTGAATTTCGGGTGATCCCTCCTGAGCATGTATGCTTCTGCTACTTGTTCTACATCAGACTTTCTTCCGCAAACGGCGAAACGCTTTGACTCGGTGAGTTTCGCGACATTCCGACTTCGATGCCCGTTTTGCCGAAATTCAGTTGCCTTTGAATTTCGGGTGATCCCTCTTGAGCATGTATGCTTCTGCTACTTGTTCTACATCAGACTTTCTTCCACAAACGGCGAAACGCTTTGACTCGGTGAGTTTCGCGACATTCCGACTTCGATGCCCGTTTTGCCGAAATTCAGTTGCCTTTGAATTTCGGGTGATCCCTCTTGAGCATGTATGCTTCTGCTACTTGTTCTACATCAGACTTTCTTCCACAAACGGCGAAACGCTTTGACTCGGTGATTTTCGCGGCATTCCAACTTCGGTGCCCCGGTTGCCGAAATTCAGTTGCCTTTGAATTTCGGGTGATCCCTCCTGAGCATGTATGCTTCTGCTACTTGTTCTACATCAGACTTTCTTCCGCAAACGGCGAAACGCTTTGACTCGGTGAGTTTCGCGACATTCCGACTTCGATGCCCGTTTTGCCGAAATTCAGTTGCCTTTGAATTTCGGGTGATCCCTCTTGAGCATGCATGCTTCTGCTACTTGTTCTACATCAGACTTTCTTCCACAAACGGCGAAACGCTTTGACTCGGTGAGTTTCGCGACATTCCGACTTCGATGCCCGTTTTGCCGAAATTCAGTTGCCTTTGAATTTCGGGTGATCCCTCTTCATCATGTATGCTTCTGCTACTTGTTCTACATCAGACTTTCTTCCACAAACGACGAAACGCTTTGACTCATTGAGTTTCGCGGCATTCCGACTTCGATGCCCGTTTTGCCGAAATTCAATTGCCTTTGAATTTCGGATGATCCCTCTTGAGCATGTATGCTTCTGCTACTTTTCTACCTCAAACTTCTTCTGCAAATGGTTAAACGCTTTCACTCGGTGAGTTTCGCGCGATTCCGACTTCGATGCTCGTTTTGCCGAAATTCAGTTGCCTATGAATTTCGGTGATCCCTATTGAGCATGTATGCTTCTGCCACTTGTTCTACATCAGACTTTCTTCCGCAAACGGGGAAATGCTTTAACTCGGTCTGTTTCGCGGGATTCCGACTTCAATGCCTGTTTTGCCGAAATTCAGTTGCCTTTGAATTTCGGGTGATCCCTCTTGAGCATGTATGCTTCTGCTACTTGTTCTACATCAGACTTTCTTCCACAAACGGCGAAACGCTTTGACTCGGTGAGTTTCGCGACATTCCGACTTCGATGCCCGTTTTGCCGAAATTCAGTTGCCTTTGAATTTCGGGTGATCCCTCTTGAGCATGTATGCTTCTGCTACTTGTTCTACATCAGACTTTCTTCCACAAACGGCGAAACGCTTTGACTCAGTGAGTTTCGCGGCATTCCGACTTCGATGCCCGTTTTGCCGAAATTCAATTGCCTTTGAATTTCGGGTGATCCCTCTTGAGCATGTATGCTTCTGCTACTTTTCTACCTCAAACTTCTTCTGCAAATGGTTAAACGCTTTGACTCGGTGAGTTTCGCGCGATTCCGACTTCGATGCTCGTTTTGCCGAAATTCAGTTGCCTATGAATTTCGGGTGATCCCTCTTGAGCATGTATGCTTTTGCCACTTGTTCTACATCAGACTTTCTTCCGCAAACGGGGAAATGCTTTAACTCGGTCTGTTTCGAGGGATTCCGACTTCGATGCCCCGGTTGCCGATATTCAGTTGCTTTTGAATTTCGGGTGATCCCTCTTGAGCATGTATGCTTCTGCTACTTGTTCTACATCAGACTTTCTTCCGCAAACGGCAAAACGCTTTGACTCGATGAGTTTCGCGGGATTCCGACTTCGATGCCCCGGTTGCCAATATTTAGTTGCCTTTGAATTTCGGGTGATCCCTCTTGAGCATGTATGCTTCTGCTACTTGTTCTACATCAGACTTTCTTCCACAAACGGCGAAACGCTTTGACTCGGTGATTTTCACGGCATTCCAACTTCGGTGCCCCGGTTGCCGAAATTCAGTTGCCTTTGAATTTCGGGTGATCCCTCCTGAGCATGTATGCTTCTGCTACTTGTTCTACATCAGACTTTCTTCCGCAAACGGCGAAACGCTTTGACTCGGTGAGTTTCGCGACATTCCGACTTCGATGCCCGTTTTGCCGAAATTCAGTTGCCTTTGAATTTCGGGTGATCCCTCTTGAGCATGTATGCTTCTGCTACTTGTTCTACATCAGACTTTCTTCCACAAACGGCGAAACGCTTTGACTCGGTGAGTTTCGCGACATTCCGACTTCGATGCCCGTTTTGCCGAAATTCAGTTGCCTTTGAATTTCGGGTGATCCCTCTTGAGCATGTATGCTTCTGCTACTTGTTCTACATCAGACTTTCTTCCACAAACGGCGAAACGCTTTGACTCGGTGATTTTCGCGGCATTCCAACTTCGGTGCCCCGGTTGCCGAAATTCAGTTGCCTTTGAATTTCGGGTGATCCCTCCTGAGCATGTATGCTTCTGCTACTTGTTCTACATCAGACTTTCTTCCGCAAACGGCGAAACGCTTTGACTCGGTGAGTTTCGCGACATTCCGACTTCGATGCCCGTTTTGCCGAAATTCAGTTGCCTTTGAATTTCGGGTGATCCCTCTTGAGCATGTATGCTTCTGCTACTTGTTCTACATCAGACTTTCTTCCACAAACGGCGAAACGCTTTGACTCGGTGAGTTTCGCGACATTCCGACTTCGATGCCCGTTTTGCCGAAATTCAGTTGCCTTTGAATTTCGGGTGATCCCTCTTGATCATGTATGCTTCTGCTACTTGTTCTACATCAGACTTTCTTCCACAAACGACGAAACGCTTTGACTCATTGAGTTTCGCGGCATTCCGACTTCGATGCCCGTTTTGCCGAAATTCAATTGCCTTTGAATTTCGGATGATCCCTCTTGAGCATGTATGCTTCTGCTACTTTTCTACCTCAAACTTCTTCTGCAAATGGTTAAACGCTTTCACTCGGTGAGTTTCGCGCGATTCCGACTTCGATGCTCGTTTTGCCGAAATTCAGTTGCCTATGAATTTCGGTGATCCCTATTGAGCATGTATGCTTCTGCCACTTGTTCTACATCAGACTTTCTTCCGCAAACGGGGAAATGCTTTAACTCGGTCTGTTTCGCGGGATTCCGACTTCGATGCCCCGGTTGCCGATATTCAATTGCTTTTGAATTTCGGGTGATCCCTCTTGAGCATGTATGCTTCTGCTACTTGTTCTACATCAGACTTTCTTCCGCAAACGGCAAAACGCTTTGACTCGATGAGTTTCGCGGGATTCCGACTTCGATGCCCCGGTTGCCAATATTTAGTTGCCTTTGAATTTCGGGTGATCCCTCTTGAGCATGTATGCTTCTGCTACTTGTTCTACATCAGACTTTCTTCCGCAAACGGCGAAACGCTTTGACTCGGTGAGTTTCGCGACATTCCGACTTCGATGCCCGTTTTGCCGAAATTCAGTTGCCTTTGAATTTCGGGTGATCCCTCTTGAGCATGTATGCTTCTGCTACTTGTTCTACATCAGACTTTCTTCCACAAACGGCGAAACGCTTTGACTCGGTGAGTTTCGCGACATTCCGACTTCGATGCCCGTTTTGCCGAAATTCAGTTGCCTTTGAATTTCGGGTGATCCCTCTTGAGCATGTATGCTTCTGCTACTTGTTCTACATCAGACTTTCTTCCACAAACGGCGAAACGCTTTGACTCGGTTATTTTCGCGGCATTCCAACTTCGGTGCCCCGGTTGCCGAAATTCAGTTGCCTTTGAATTTCGGGTGATCCCTCCTGAGCATGTATGCTTCTGCTACTTGTTCTACATCAGACTTTCTTCCGCAAACGGCGAAACGCTTTGACTCGGTGAGTTTCGCGGCATTCCAACTTCGGTGCCCCGGTTGCCGAAATTCAGTTGCCTTTGAATTTCGGGTGATCCCTCTTGAGCATGTATGCTTCTGCTACTTGTTCTACATCAGACTTTCTTCCGCAAACGGCGAAACGTTTTGACTCGGTGAGTTTCGCGACATTCCGACTTCGATGCCCGTTTTGCCGAAATTCAGTTGCCTTGGAATTTCGGGTGATCCCTCTTGATCATGTATGCTTCTGCTACTTGTTCTACATCAGACTTTCTTCCGCAAACGGCGAAACGCTTTGACTCGGTGAGTTTCGCGACATTCCGACTTCGATGCCCGTTTTGCCGAAATTCAGTTGCCTTTGAATTTCGGGTGATCCCTCTTGAGCATGTATGCTTCTGCTACTTGTTCTACATCAGACTTTCTTCCACAAATGGCGAAACGCTTTGACTCGGTGAGTTTCGCGACATTCCGACTTCGATGCCCGTTTTGCCAAAATTCAGTTGCCTTTGAATATCGGGTGATCCCTCTTGAGCATGTATGCTTCTGCTACTTGTTCTACATCAGACTTTCTTCCACAAACGGCGAAACGCTTTGACTCGGTGAGTTTCGCGACATTCCGACTTCGATGCCCATTTTGCCGAAATTCAGTTGCCTTTGAATATCGGGTGATCCCTCTTGAGCATGTATGCTTCTGCTACTTGTTCTACATCAGACTTTCTTCCACAAACGGCGAAACGCTTTGACTCATTGAGTTTCGCGGCATTCCGACTTCGATGCCCGTTTTGCCGAAATTCAATTGCCTTTGAATTTCGGGTGATCCCTCTTGAGCATGTATGCTTCTGCTACTTTTCTACCTCAAAATTCTTCTGCAAACGGTTAAACGCTTTCACTCGGTGAGTTTCGCGCGATTCCGACTTCGATGCTCGTTTTGCCGAAATTCAGTTGCCTATGAATTTCGGGTGATCCCTCTTGAGCATGTATGCTTCTGCCACTTGTTCTACATCAGACTTTCTTCCGCAAACGGGGAAATGCTTTAACGCGGTCTGTTTCGCGGGATTCCGACTTCAATGCCTGTTTTGCCGAAATTCAGTTGCCTTTGAATTTCGGGTGATCCCTCTTGAGCATGTATGCTTCTGCTACTTGTTCTACATCAGACTTTCTTCCACTAACGGCGAAACGCTTTGACTCGGTGAGTTTCGCGACATTCCGACTTCGATGCCCGTTTTGCCGAAATTCAGTTGCCTTTGAATTTCGGGTGATCCCTCTTGAGCATGTATGCTTCTGCTACTTGTTCTACATCAGACTTTCTTCCACAAACGGCGAAACGCTTTGACTCATTGAGTTTCGCGGCATTCCGACTTCGATGCCCGTTTTGCCGAAATTCAATTGCCTTTGAATTTCGGGTGATCCCTCTTGAGCATGTATGCTTCTGCTACTTTTCTACCTCAAACTTCTTCTGCAAATGGTTAAACGCTTTGACTCGGTGAGTTTCGCGCGATTCCGACTTCGATGCTCGTTTAGCCGAAATTCAGTTGCCTATGAATTTCGGGTGATCCCTCTTGAGCATGTATGCTTTTGCCACTTGTTCTACATCAGACTTTCTTCCGCAAACGGGGAAATGCTTTAACTCGGTCTGTTTCGAGGGATTCCGACTTCGATGCCACGGTTGCCGATATTCAGTTGCTTTTGAATTTCGGGTGATCCCTCTTGAGCATGTATGCTTCTGCTACTTGTTCTACATCAGACTTTCTTCCGCAAACGGCAAAACGCTTTGACTCGGTGAGTTTCGCGGGATTCCGACTTCGATGCCCCGGTTGCCAATATTTAGTTGCCTTTGAATTTCGGGTGATCCCTCTTGAGCATGTATGCTTCTGCTACTTGTTCTACATCAGACTTTCTTCCGCAAACGGCGAAACGCTTTGACTCGGTGAGTTTCGCGACATTCCGACTTCGATGCCCGTTTTGCCGAAATTCAGTTGCCTTTGAATTTCGGGTGATCCCTCTTGAGCATGTATGCTTCTGCTACTTGTTCTACATCAGACTTTCTTCCACAAACGGCGAAACGCTTTGACTCATTGAGTTTCGCGGCATTCCGACTTCGATGCCCGTTTTGCCGAAATTCAATTGCCTTTGAATTTCGGGTGATCCCTCTTGAGCATGTATGCTTCTGCTACTTTTCTACCTCAAACTTCTTCTGCAAATGGTTAAACGCTTTCACTCGGTGAGTTTCGCGCGATTCCGACTTCGATGCTCGTTTTGCCGAAATTCAGTTGCCTATGAATTTCGGGTGATCCCTCTTGAGCATGTATGCTTCTGCCAGTTGTTCTACATCAGACTTTCTTCAGCAAACGGGGAAATGCTTTAACTCGGTTTGTTTCGCGGGATTCCGACTTCGATGCCCCGGTTGCCGATATTCAGTTGCTTTTGAATTTCGGGTGATCCCTCTTGAGCATGTATGCTTCTGCTACTTGTTCTACATCAGACTTTCTTCCGCAAACGGCAAAACGCTTTGACTCGGTGAGTTTCGCGGGATTCCGACTTCGATGCCTCGGTTGCCGATATTTAGTTGCCTATGAATTTCGGGTGATCCCTCTTGAGCATGTATGCTTCTGCCACTTGTTCTACATCAGACTTTCTTCCACAAACGGCGAAACGCTTTGACTCGGTGAGTTTCGCGACATTCCGACTACGATGCCTGTTTTGCCGAAATTCAGTTGCCTTTGAATTTCGGGTGATCCCTCTTGATCATGTATGCTTCTGCTACTTGTTCTACATCAGACTTTCTTCCACAAACGACGAAACGCTTTGACTCATTGAGTTTCGCGGCATTCCGACTTCGATGCCCGTTTTGCCGAAATTCAATTGCCTTTGAATTTCGGATGATCCCTCTTGAGCATGTATGCTTCTGCTACTTTTCTACCTCAAACTTCTTCTGCAAATGGTTAAACGCTTTCACTCGGAGAGTTTCGCGCGATTCCGACTTCGATGCTCGTTTTGCCGAAATTCAGTTGCCTATGAATTTCGGGTGATCCCTCTTGAGCATGTATGCTTCTGCCAGTTGTTCTACATCAGACTTTCTTCAGCAAACGGGGAAATGCTTTAACTCGGTTTGTTTCGCGGGATTCCGACTTCGATGCCCCGGTTGCCGATATTCAGTTGCTTTTGAATTTCGGGTGATCCCTCTTGAGCATGTATGCTTCTGCTACTTGTTCTACATCAGACTTTCTTCCGCAAACGGCGAAACGCTTTGACTCGGTGAGTTTCGCGACATTCCGACTTCGATGCCCGTTTTGCCGAAATTCAGTTGCCTTTGAATTTCGGGTGATCCCTCTTGAGCATGTATGCTTCTGCTACTTGTTCTACATCAGACTTTCTTCCACAAACGGCGAAACGCTTTGACTCATTGAGTTTCGCGGCATTCCGACTTCGATGCCCGTTTTGCCGAAATTCAATTGCCTTTGAATTTCGGGTGATCCCTCTTGAGCATGTATGCTTCTGCTACTTTTCTACCTCAAACTTCTTCTGCAAATGGTTAAACGCTTTCACTCGGTGAGTTTCGCGCGATTCCGACTTCGATACTCGTTTTGCCGAAATTCAGTTGCCTATGAATTTCGGGTGATCCCTCTTGAGCATGTATGCTTCTGCCAGTTGTTCTACATCAGACTTTCTTCAGCAAACGGGGAAATGCTTTAACTCGGTCTGTTTCGCGGGATTCCGACTTCGATGCCCCGGTTGCCGATATTCAGTTGCTTTTGAATTTCGGGTGATCCCTCTTGAGCATGTATGCTTCTGCTACTTGTTCTACATCAGACTTTCTTCCGCAAACGGCAAAACGCTTTGACTCGGTGAGTTTCGCGGGATTCCGACTTCGATGCCTCGGTTGCCGATATTTAGTTGCCTATGAATTTCGGGTGATCCCTCTTGAGCATGTATGCTTCTGCCACTTGTTCTACATCAGACTTTCTTCCACAAACGGCGAAACGCTTTGACTCGGTGAGTTTCGCGACATTCCGACTACGATGCCTGTTTTGCCGAAATTCAGTTGCCTTTGAATTTCGGGTGATCCCTCTTGATCATGTATGCTTCTGCTACTTGTTCTACATCAGACTTTCTTCCACAAACGACGAAACGCTTTGACTCATTGAGTTTCGCGGCATTCCGACTTCGATGCCCGTTTTGCCGAAATTCAATTGCCTTTGAATTTCGGATGATCCCTCTTGAGCATGTATGCTTCTGCTACTTTTCTACCTCAAACTTCTTCTGCAAAGGGTTAAACGCTATCACTCGGTGAGTTTCGCGCGATTCCGACTTCGATGCTCGTTTTGCCGAAATTCAGTTGCCTATGAATTTCGGGTGATCCCTCTTGAGCATGTATGCTTCTGCCACTTGTTCTACATCAGACTTTCTTCCGCAAACGGGGAAATGCTTTAACTCGGTCTGTTTCGCGGGATTCCGACTTCGATGCCCGTTTTGCCGAAATTCAGTTGCTTTTGAATTTCGGGTGATCCCTCTTGAGCATGTATGCTTCTGCTACTTGTTCTACATCAGACTTTCTTCCATAAACGGCGAAACGCTTTGACTCGGTGAGTTTCGCGGCATTCCAACTTCGGTGCCCCGGTTGCCGAAATTCAGTTGCCTTTGAATTTCGGGTGATCCCTCTTGAGCATGTATGCTTCTGCTACTTGTTCTACATCAGACTTTTTCCGCAAACGGCGAAACGCTTTGACTCGGTGAGTTTCGCGACATTCCGACTTCGATGCCCGTTTTGCCGAAATTCAGTTGCCTTGGAATTTCGGGTGATCCCTCTTGAGCATGTATGCTTCTGCTACTTGTTCTACATCAGACTTTCTTCCGCAAACGGCGAAACGCTTTGACTCGGTGAGTTTCGCGACATTCCGACTTCGATGCCCGTTTTGCCGAAATTCAGTTGCCTTTGAATTTCGGGTGATCCCTCTTGAGCATGTATGCTTCTGCTACTTGTTCTACATCAGACTTTCTTCCACAAACGGCGAAACGCTTTGACTCGGTGAGTTTCGCGACATTCCGACTTCGATGCCCGTTTTGCCGAAATTCAGTTGCCTTTGAATTTCGGGTGATCCCTCTTGATCATGTATGCTTCTGCTACTTGTTCTACATCAGACTTTCTTCCACAAACGGCGAAACGCTTTGACTCGGTGAGTTTCGCGACATTCCGACTTCGATGCCCGTTTTGCCGAAATTCAGTTGCCTTTGAATTTCGGGTGATCCCTCTTGATCATGTATGCTTCTGCTACTTGTTCTACATCAGACTTTCTTCCACAAACGGCGAAACGCTTTGACTCGGTGAGTTTTGCGACATTCCGACTTCGATGCCCGTTTTGCCGAAATTCAGTTGCCATTGAATTTCGGGTGATCCCTCTTGAGCATGTATGCTTCTGCTACTTGTTCTACATCAGACTTTCTTCCACAAACGGCGAAACGCTTTGACTCTTTGAGTTTCGCGGCATTCCGACTTCGATGCCCGTTTTGCCGAAATTCAATTGCCTTTGAATTTCGGGTGATCCCTCTTGAGCATGTATGCTTCTGCTACTTTTCTACCTCAAACTTCTTCTGCAAATGGTTAAACGCTTTCACTCGGAGAGTTTCGCGCGATTCCGACTTCGATGCTCGTTTTGCCGAAATTCAGTTGCCTATGAATTTCGGGTGATCCCTCTTGAGCATGTATGCTTCTGCCACTTGTTCTACATCAGACTTTCTTCAGCAAACGGGGAAATGCTTTAACTCGGTCTGTTTCGCGGGATTCCGACTTCGATGCCCCGGTTGCCGATAGTCAGTTGCTTTTGAATTTCGGGTGATCCCTCTTGAGCATGTATGCTTCTGCTACTTGTTCTACATCAGACTTTCTTCCGCAAACGGCAAAACGCTTTGACTCGGTATGTTTCGCGGGATTCCGACTTCGATACCCCGGTTGCCGATATTTAGTTGCCTATGAATTTCGGGTGATCCCTCTTGAGCATGTATGCTTCTGCCACTTGTTCTACATCAGACTTTCTTCCGCAAACGGGGAAATGCTTTAACTCGGTCTGTTTCGCGGGATTCCGACTTCGATGCCCTAGTTGCCGAAATTCAGTTGCCTTTGAATTTCGGGTGATCCCTCTTGAGCATGTATGCTTCTGCTACTTTTCTACCTCAAACTTCTTCTGCAAATGGTTAAACGCTTTCACTCGGTGAGTTTCGCGCGATTCCGACTTCGATGCTCGTTTTGCCGAAATTCAGTTGCCTATGAATTTCGGGTAATCCCTCTTGAGCATGTATGCTTCTGCCACTTGTTCTACATCAGACTTTCTTCCGCAAACGAGGAAATGCTTTAACTCGGTCTGTTTTGCGGGATTCCGACTTCGATGCCCGTTTTGCCGAAATTCAGTTGCCTTGGAATTTCGGGTGATCCCTCTTGAGCATGTATGCTTCTGCTACTTGTTCTACATCAGACTTTCTTCCGCAAACGGCGAAACGCTTTGACTCGGTGAGTTTCGCGACATTCCGACTTCGATGCCCGTTTTGCCGAAATTCAGTTGCCTTTGAATTTCGGGTGATCCCTCTTGATCATGTATGCTTCTGGTACTTGTTCTACATCAGACTTTCTTCCACAAACGGCGAAACGCTTTGACTCGGTGAGTTTCGCGACATTCCGACTTCGATGCTCGTTTTGCCGAAATTCAGTTGCCTTTGAATTTCGGGTGATCCCTCTTGATCATGTATGCTTCTGCTACTTGTTCTACATCAGACTTTCTTCCACAAACGACGAAATGCTTTGAATCGGTGAGTTTCGCGACATTCCGACTTCGATGCCCGTTCTGCCGAAATTCAGTTGCCTTGGAATTTCGGGTGATCCCTCTTGAGCATGTATGCTTCTGCTACTTGTTCTACATCAGACTTTCTTCCGCAAACGGCGAAACGCTTTGACTCGGTGACTTTCGCGACATTCCGACTTCGATGCCCGTTTTGCCGAAATTCAGTTGCCTTTGAATTTCGGGTGATCCCTCTTGAGCATGTATGCTTCTGCTACTTGTTCTACATCAGACTTTCTTCCACAAACGGCGAAACGCTTTGACTCATTGAGTTTCGCGGCATTCCGACTTCGATGCCTGTTTTGCCGAAATTCAATTGCCTTTGAATTTCGGGTGATCCCTCTTGAGCATGTATGCTTCTGCCACTTGTTCTACATCAGACTTTCTTCCGCAAACGAGGAAATGCTTTAACTCGGTCTGTTTTGCGGGATTCCGACTTCGATGCCCGTTTTGCCGAAATTCAGTTGCCTTTGAATTTCGGGTGATCCCTCTTGAGCATGTATGCTTCTGCTACTTGTTCTACATCAGACTTTCTTCCGCAAACGGCGAAACGCTTTGACCCGGTGAGTTTCGCGGGATTCCGACTTCGATGCCCGTTTTGCCGAAATTCAGTTGCCTTGGAATTTCGGGTGATCCCTCTTGAGCATGTATGCTTCTGCTACTTGTTCTACATCAGACTTTCTTCCGCAAACGGCGAAACGCTTTGACTCGGTGAGTTTCGCGGGATTCCGACTTCGATGCCCGTTTTGCCGATATTCAGTTGCCTTTGAATTTCGGGTGATCCCTCTTGATCATGTATGCTTCTGCTACTTGTTCTACATCAGACTTTCTTCCACAAACGGCGAAACGCTTTGACTCGGTGAGTTTCGCGACATTCCAACTTCGGTGCCCCGGTTGCCGAAATTCAGTTGCCTTTGAATTTCGGGTGATCCCTCTTGATCATGTATGCTTCTGCTACTTGTTCTACATCAGACTTTCTTCCACAAACGACGAAACGCTTTGAATCGGTGAGTTTCGCGACATTCCGACTTCGATGCCCGTTTTGCCGAAATTCAGTTGCCTTGGAATTTCGGGTGATCCCTCTTGAGCATGTATGCTTCTGCTACTTGTTCTACATCAGACTTTCTTCCGCAAACGGCGAAACGCTTTGACTCGGTGACTTTCGCGACATTCCGACTTCGATGCCCGTTTTGCCGAAATTCAGTTGCCTTTGAATTTCGGGTGATCCCTCTTGAGCATGTATGCTTCTGCTACTTGTTCTACATCAGACTTTCTTCCACAAACGGCGAAACGCTTTGACTCATTGAGTTTCGCGGCATTCCGACTTCGATGCCCGTTTTGCCGAAATTCAATTGCCTTTGAATTTCGGGTGATCCCTCTTGAGCATGTATGCTTCTGCTACTTTTCTACCTCAAACTTCTTCTGCAAATGGTTAAACACTTTCACTCGGTGAGTTTCGCGCGATTCCGACTTCAATGCTCGTTTTGCCGAAATTCAGTTGCCTATGAATTTCGGGTGATCCCTCTTGAGCATGTATGCTTCTGCCACTTGTTCTACATCAGACTTTCTTCCGCAAACGGGGAAATGCTTTAACTCGGTCTGTTTCGCGGGATTCCGACTTCGATGCCCCGGTTGCCGATATTCAGTTGCTTTTGAATTTCGGGTGATCCCTCTTGAGCATGTATGCTTCTGCTACTTGTTCTACATCAGACTTTCTTCCGCAAACGGCAAAACGCTTTGACTCGGTGAGTTTCGCGGGATTCTGACTTCGATGCCCCGGTTGCCGATATTTAGTTGCCTTTGAATTTCGGGTGATCCCTCTTGAGCATGTATGCTTCTGCTACTTGTTCTACATCAGACTTTCTTCCACAAACGGCGAAACGCTTTGACTCCGTGAGTTTCGCGGCATTCCGACTTCGATGCCCGTTTTGCCGAAATTCAATTGCCTTTGAATTTCGGGTGATCCCTCTTGAGCATGTATGCTTCTGCTACTTTTCTACCTCAAACTTCTTCTGCAAATGGTTAAACGCTTTCACTCGGTGAGTTTCGCGCGATTCCGACTTCGATGCTCGTTTTGCCGAAATTCAGTTGCCTATGAATTTCGGGTGATCCCTCTTGAGCATGTATGCTTCTGCCACTTGTTCTACATCAGACTTTCTTCCGCAAACGGGGAAATGCTTTAACTCGGTCTGTTTCGCGGGATTCCGACTTCGATGCCCCGGTTGCCGATATTCAGTTGCTTTTGAATTTCGGGTGATCCCTCATGAGCATGTATGCTTCTGCTACTTGTTGTACATCAGACTTTCTTCCGCAAACGGCGAAACGCTTTGACTCGGTGAGTTTCGCGGCATTCCAACTTCGGTGCCCCGGTTGCCGAAATTCAGTTGCCTTTGAATTTCGGGTGATCCCTCTTGAGCATGTATGCTTCTGCTACTTGTTCTACATCAGACTTTCTTCCACAAACGGCGAAACGCTTTGACTCGGTGAGTTTCGCGACATTCCGACTTCGATGCCCGTTTTGCCGAAATTCAGTTGCCTTGGAATTTCGGGTGATCCCTCTTGAGCATGTATGCTTCTGCTACTTGTTCTACATCAGACTTTCTTCCGCAAACGGCGAAACGCTTTGACTCGGTGAGTTTCGCGACATTCCGACTTCGATGCCCGTTTTGCCGAAATTCAGTTGCCTTTGAATGTCGGGTGATCCCTCTTGAGCATGTATGCTTCTGCTACTTGTTCTACATCAGACTTTCTTCCACAAACGGCGAAACGCTTTGACTCGGTGAGTTTCGCGACATTCCGACTTCGATTCCCGTTTTGCCGAAATTCAGTTGCCTTTGAATTTCGGGTGATCCCTCTTGATCATGTATGCTTCTGCTACTTGTTCTACATCAGACTTTCTTCCACAAACGGCGAAACGCTTTGACTCGGTGAGTTTCGCGACATTCCGACTTCGATGCCCGTTTTGCCGAAATTCAGTTGCCTTTGAATTTCGGGTGATCCCTCTTGATCATGTATGCTTCTGCTACTTGTTCTACATCAGACTTTCTTCCACAAACGGCGAAACGCTTTGACTCGGTGAGTTTCGCGACATTCCGACTTCGATGCCCGTTTTGCCGAAATTCAGTTGCCTTTGAATTTCGGGTGATCCCTCTTGAGCATGTATGCTTCTGCTACTTGTTCTACATCAGACTTTCTTCCACAAACGGCGAAACGCTTTGACTCATTGAGTTTCGCGGCATTCCGACTTCGATGCCCATTTTGCCGAAATTCAATTGCCTTTGAATTTCGGGTGATCCCTCTTGAGCATGTATGCTTCTGCTACTTTTCTACCTCAAACTTCTTCTGCAAATGGTTAAACGCTTTCACTCGGTGAGTTTCGCGCGATTCCGACTTCGATGCTCGTTTTGCCGAAATTCAGTTGCCTATGAATTTCGGGTGATCCCTCTTGAGCATGTATGCTTCTGCCACTTGTTCTACATCAGACTTTCTTCAGCAAACGGGGAAATGCTTTAACTCGGTCTGTTTCGCGGGATTCCGACTTCGATGCCCCGGTTCCCGATATTCAGTTGCTTTTGAATTTCGGGTGATCCCTCTTGAGCATGTATGCTTCTGCTACTTGTTCTACATCAGACTTTCTTCCGCAAACGGCAAAACGCTTTGACTCGGTGAGTTTCGCGGGATTCCGACTTCGATGCCCCGGTTGCCGATATTTAGTTGCCTATGAATTTCGGGTGATCCCTCTTGAGCATGTATGCTTCTGCCACTTGTTCTACATCAGACTTTCTTCCGCAAACGGGGAAATGCTTTAACTCGGTCTGTTTCGCGGGATTCCGACTTCGATGCCCTAGTTGCCGAAATTCAGTTGCCTTTGAATTTCGGGTGATCCCTCTTGAGCATGTATGCTTCTGCTACTTTTCTACCTCAAACTTCTTCTGCAAATGGTTAAACGCTTTCACTCGGTGAGTTTCGCGCGATTCCGACTTCGATGCTCGTTTTGCCGAAATTTAGTTGCCTATGAATTTCGGGTAATCCCTCTTGAGCATGTATGCTTCTGCCACTTGTTCTACATCAGACTTTCTTCCGCAAACGGGGAAATGCTTTAACTCGGTCTGTTTTGCGGGATTCCGACTTCGATGCCCGTTTTGCCGAAATTCAGTTGCCTTTGAATTTCGGGTGATCCCTCTTGAGCATGTATGCTTCTGCCACTTGTTCTACATCAGACTTTCTTCAGCAAACGGGGAAATGCTTTAACTCGGTCTGTTTCGCGGGATTCCGACTTCGATGCCCCGGTTGCCGATATTCAGTTGCTTTTGAATTTCGGGTGATCCCTCTTGAGCATGTATGCTTCTGCTACTTGTTCTACATCAGACTTTCTTCCGCAAACGGCAAAACGCTTTGACTCGGTGAGTTTCGCGGGATTCTAACTTCGATGCCCCGGTTGCCGATATTTAGTTGCCTTTGAATTTCGGGTGATCCCTCATGAGCATGTATGCTTCTGCTACTTGTTGTACATCAGACTTTCTTCCGCAAACGGCGAAACGCTTTGACTCGGTGAGTTTCGCGGCATTCCAACTTCGGTGCCCCGGTTGCCGAAATTCAGTTGCCTTTGAATTTCGGGTGATCCCTCTTGAGCATGTATGCTTCTGCTACTTGTTCTACATCAGACTTTCTTCCACAAACGGCGAAACGCTTTGACTCCGTGAGTTTCGCGGCATTCCGACTTCGATGCCCGTTTTGCCGAAATTCAATTGCCTTTGAATTTCGGGTGATCCCTCTTGAGCATGTATGCTTCTGCTACTTTTCTACCTCAAACTTCTTCTGCAAAAGGTTAAACGCTTTCACTCGGTGAGTTTCGCGCGATTCCGACTTCGATGCTCGTTTTGCCGAAATTCAGTTGCCTATGAATTTCGGGTGATCCCTCTTGAGCATGTATGCTTCTGCCACTTGTTCTACATCAGACTTTCTTCCGCAAACGGGGAAATGCTTTAACTCGGTCTGTTTCGCGGGATTCCGACTTCGATGCCCCGGTTGCCGATATTCAGTTGCTTTTGAATTTCGGGTGATCCCTCTTGAGCATGTATGCTTCTGCTACTTGTTCTACATCAGACTTTCTTCCGCAAACGGCGAAACGCTTTGACTCGGTGAGTTTCGCGGCATTCCAACTTCGGTGCCCCGGTTGCCGAAATTCAGTTGCCTTTGAATTTCGGGTGATCCCTCTTGAGCATGTATGCTTCTGCTACTTGTTCTACATCAGACTTTCTTCCGCAAACGGCGAAACGCTTTGACTCGGTGAGTTTCGCGACATTCCGACTTCGATGCCCGTTTTGCCGAAATTCAGTTGCCTTGGAATTTCGGGTGATCCCTCTTGAGCATGTATGCTTCTGCTACTTGTTCTACATCAGACTTTCTTCCGCAAACGGCGAAACGCTTTGACTCGGTGAGTTTCGCGACATTCCGACTTCGATGCCCGTTTTGCCGAAATTCAGTTGCCTTTGAATTTCGGGTGATCCCTCTTGAGCATGTATGCTTCTGCTACTTGTTCTACATCAGACTTTCTTCCACAAACGGCGAAACGCTTTGACTCGGTGAGTTTCGCGACATTCCGACTTCGATGCCCGTTTTGCCGAAATTCAGTTGCCTTTGAATTTCGGGTGATCCCTCTTGATCATGTATGCTTCTGCTACTTGTTCTACATCAGACTTTCTTCCACAAACGGCGAAACGCTTTGACTCGGTGAGTTTCGCGACATTCCGACTTCGATGCCCGTTTTGCCGAAATTCAGTTGCCTTTGAATTTCGGGTGATCCCTCTTGATCATGTATGCTTCTGCTACTTGTTCTACATCAGACTTTCTTCCACAAACGGCGAAACGCTTTGTCTCGGTGAGTTTCGCGACATTCCGACTTCGATGCCCGTTTTGCCGAAATTCAGTTGCCTTTGAATTTCGGGTGATCCCTCTTGAGCATGTATGCTTCTGCTACTTGTTCTACATCAGACTTTCTTCCACAAACGGCGAAACGCTTTGACTCATTGAGTTTCGCGGCATTCCGACTTCGATGCCCATTTTGCCGAAATTCAATTGCCTTTGAATTTCGGGTGATCCCTCTGGAGCATGTATGCTTCTGCTACTTTTCTACCTCAAACTTCTTCTGCAAATGGTTAAACGCTTTCACTAGGTGAGTTTCGCGCGATTCCGACTTCGATGCCCGTTTTGCCGAAATTCAGTTGCCTTTGAATTTCGGGTGATCCCTCTTGATCATGTATGCTTCTGGTACTTGTTCTACATCAGACTTTCTTCCACAAACGGCGAAACGCTTTGACTCGGTGAGTTTCGCGACATTCCGACTTCGATGCTCGTTTTGCCGAAATTCAGTTGCCTTTGAATTTCGGGTGATCCCTCTTGATCATGTATGCTTCTGCTACTTGTTCTACATCAGACTTTCTTCCACAAACGACGAAACGCTTTGAATCGGTGAGTTTCGCGACATTCCGACTTCGATGCCCGTTTTGCCGAAATTCAGTTGCCTTGGAATTTCGGGTGATCCCTCTTGAGCATGTATGCTTCTGCTACTTGTTCTACATCAGACTTTCTTCCGCAAACGGCGAAACGCTTTGACTCGGTGAGTTTCGCGACATTCCGACTTCGATGCCCGTTTTGCCGAAATTCAGTTGCCTTTGAATTTCGGGTGATCCCTCTTGAGCATGTATGCTTCTGCTACTTGTTCTACATCAGACTTTCTTCCGCAAACGGCGAAACGCTTTGACTCATTGAGTTTCGCGGCATTCCGACTTCGATGCCCGTTTTGCCGAAATTCAATTGCCTTTGAATTTCGGGTGATCCCTCTTGAGCATGTATGCTTCTGCTACTTTTCTACCTCAAACTTCTTCTGCAAATGGTTAAACACTTTCACTCGGTGAGTTTCGCGCGATTCCGACTTCAATGCTCGTTTTGCCGAAATTCAGTTGCCTATGAATTTCGGGTGATCCCTCTTGAGCATGTATGCTTCTGCCACTTGTTCTACATCAGACTTTCTTCCGCAAACGGGGAAATGCTTTAACTCGGTCTGTTTCGCGGGATTCCGACTTCGATGCCCCGGTTGCCGATATTCAGTTGCTTTTGAATTTCGGGTGATCCCTCTTGAGCATGTATGCTTCTGCTACTTGTTCTACATCAGACTTTCTTCCGCAAACGGCAAAACGCTTTGACTCGGTGAGTTTCGCGGGATTCTGACTTCGATGCCCCGGTTGCCGATATTTAGTTGCCTTTGAATTTCGGGTGATCCCTCATGAGCATGTATGCTTCTGCTACTTGTTGTACATCAGACTTTCTTCCGCAAACGGCGAAACGCTTTGACTCGGTGAGTTTCGCGGCATTCCAACTTCGGTGCCCCGGTTGCCGAAATTCAGTTGCCTTTGAATTTCGGGTGATCCCTATTGAGCATGTATGCTTCTGCTACTTGTTCTACATCAGACTTTCTTCCACAAACGGCGAAACGCTTTGACTCCGTGAGTTTCGCGGCATTCCGACTTCGATGCCCGTTTTGCCGAAATTCAATTGCCTTTGAATTTCGGGTGATCCCTCTTGAGCATGTATGCTTCTGCTACTTTTCTACCTCAAACTTCTTCTGCAAATGGTTAAACGCTTTCACTCGGTGAGTTTCGCGCGATTCCGACTTCGATGCTCGTTTTGCCGAAATTCAGTTGCCTATGAATTTCGGGTGATCCCTCTTGAGCATGTATGCTTCTGCCACTTGTTCTACATCAGACTTTCTTCCGCAAACGGGGAAATGCTTTAACTCGGTCTGTTTCGCGGGATTCCGACTTCGATGCCCCGGTTGCCGATATTCAGTTGCTTTTGAATTTCGGGTGATCCCTCTTGAGCATGTATGCTTCTGCTACTTGTTCTACATCAGACTTTCTTCCGCAAACGGCGAAACGCTTTGACTCATTGAGTTTCGCGGCATTCCGACTTCGATGCCCGTTTTGCCGAAATTCAATTGCCTTTGAATTTCGGGTGATCCCTCTTGAGCATGTATGCTTCTGCTACTTTTCTACCTCAAACTTCTTCTGCAAATGGTTAAACACTTTCACTCGGTGAGTTTCGCGCGATTCCGACTTCGATGCTCGTTTTGCCGAAATTCAGTTGCCTATGAATTTCGGGTGATCCCTCTTGAGCATGTATGCTTCTGCCACTTGTTCTACATCAGACTTTCTTCCGCAAACGGGGAAATGCTTTAACGCGGTCTGTTTCGCGGGATTCCGACTTCAATGCCTGTTTTGCCGAAATTCAGTTGCCTTTGAATTTCGGGTGATCCCTCTTGAGCATGTATGCTTCTGCTACTTTTCTACCTCAAACTTCTTCTGCAAATGGTTAAACGCTTTCACTCGGTGAGTTTCGCGCGATTCCGACTTCGATGCTCGTTTTGCCGAAATTCAGTTGCCTATGAATTTCGGGTGATCCCTCTTGAGCATGTATGCTTCTGCCACTTGTTCTACATCAGACTTTCTTCAGCAAACGGGGAAATGCGTTAACTCGGTCTGTTTCGCGGGATTCCGACTTCGATGCCCCGGTTCCCGATATTCAGTTGCTTTTGAATTTCGGGTGATCCCTCTTGAGCATGTATGCTTCTGCTACTTGTTCTACATCAGACTTTCTTCCGCAAACGGCAAAACGCTTTGACTCGGTGAGTTTCGCGGGATTCCGACTTCGATGCCCCGGTTGCCGATATTTAGTTGCCTATGAATTTCGGGTGATCCCTCTTGAGCATGTATGCTTCTGCCACTTGTTCTACATCAGACTTTCTTCCGCAAACGGGGAAATGCTTTAACTCGGTCTGTTTCGCGGGATTCCGACTTCGATGCCCTAGTTGCCGAAATTCAGTTGCCTTTGAATTTCGGGTGATCCCTCTTGAGCATGTATGCTTCTGCTACTTTTCTACCTCAAACTTCTTCTGCAAATGGTTAAACGCTTTCACTCGGTGAGTTTCGCGCGATTCCGACTTCGATGCTCGTTTTGCCGAAATTTAGTTGCCTATGAATTTCGGGTAATCCCTCTTGAGCATGGATGCTTCTGCCACTTGTTCTACATCAGACTTTCTTCCGCAAACGGGGAAATGCTTTAACTCGGTCTGTTTTGCGGGATTCCGACTTCGATGCCCGTTTTGCCGAAATTCAGTTGCCTTTGAATTTCGGGTGATCCCTCTTGAGCATGTATGCTTCTGCCACTTGTTCTACATCAGACTTTCTTCAGCAAACGGGGAAATGCTTTAACTCGGTCTGTTTCGCGGGATTCCGACTTCGATGCCCCGGTTGCCGATATTCAGTTGCTTTTGAATTTCGGGTGATCCCTCTTGAGCATGTATGCTTCTGCTACTTGTTCTACATCAGACTTTCTTCCGCAAACGGCAAAACGCTTTGACTCGGTGAGTTTCGCGGGATTCTAACTTCGATGCCCCGGTTGCCGATATTTAGTTGCCTTTGAATTTCGGGTGATCCCTCATGAGCATGTATGCTTCTGCTACTTGTTGTACATCAGACTTTCTTCCGCAAACGGCGAAACGCTTTGACTCGGTGAGTTTCGCGGCATTCCAACTTCGGTGCCCCGGTTGCCGAAATTCAGTTGCCTTTGAATTTCGGGTGATCCCTCTTGAGCATGTATGCTTCTGCTACTTGTTCTACATCAGACTTTCTTCCACAAACGGCGAAACGCTTTGACTCCGTGAGTTTCGCGGCATTCCGACTTCGATGCCCGTTTTGCCGAAATTCAATTGCCTTTGAATTTCGGGTGATCCCTCTTGAGCATGTATGCTTCTGCTACTTTTCTACCTCAAACTTCTTCTGCAAAAGGTTAAACGCTTTCACTCGGTGAGTTTCGCGCGATTCCGACTTCGATGCTCGTTTTGCCGAAATTCAGTTGCCTATGAATTTCGGGTGATCCCTCTTGAGCATGTATGCTTCTGCCACTTGTTCTACATCAGACTTTCTTCCGCAAACGGGGAAATGCTTTAACTCGGTCTGTTTCGCGGGATTCCGACTTCGATGCCCCGGTTGCCGATATTCAGTTGCTTTTGAATTTCGGGTGATCCCTCTTGAGCATGTATGCTTCTGCTACTTGTTCTACATCAGACTTTCTTCCGCAAACGGCGAAACGCTTTGACTCGGTGAGTTTCGCGACATTCCGACTTCGATGCCCGTTTTGCCGAAATTCAGTTGCCTTGGAATTTCGGGTGATCCCTCTTGAGCATGTATGCTTCTGCTACTTGTTCTACATCAGACTTTCTTCCGCAAACGGCGAAACGCTTTGACTCGGTGAGTTTCGCGACATTCCGACTTCGATGCCCGTTTTGCCGAAATTCAGTTGCCTTTGAATTTCGGGTGATCCCTCTTGAGCATGTATGCTTCTGCTACTTGTTCTACATCAGACTTTCTTCCACAAACGGCGAAACGCTTTGACTCGGTGAGTTTCGCGACATTCCGACTTCGATGCCCGTTTTGCCGAAATTCAGTTGCCTTTGAATTTCGGGTGATCCCTCTTGATCATGTATGCTTCTGCTACTTGTTCTACATCAGACTTTCTTCCACAAACGGCGAAACGCTTTGACTCGGTGAGTTTCGCGACATTCCGACTTCGATGCCCGTTTTGCCGAAATTCAGTTGCCTTTGAATTTCGGGTGATCCCTCTTGATCATGTATGCTTCTGCTACTTGTTCTACATCAGACTTTCTTCCACAAACGGCGAAACGCTTTGTCTCGGTGAGTTTCGCGACATTCCGACTTCGATGCCCGTTTTGCCGAAATTCAGTTGCCTTTGAATTTCGGGTGATCCCTCTTGAGCATGTATGCTTCTGCTACTTGTTCTACATCAGACTTTCTTCCACAAACGGCGAAACGCTTTGACTCATTGAGTTTCGCGGCATTCCGACTTCGATGCCCATTTTGCCGAAATTCAATTGCCTTTGAATTTCGGGTGATCCCTCTGGAGCATGTATGCTTCTGCTACTTTTCTACCTCAAACTTCTTCTGCAAATGGTTAAACGCTTTCACTAGGTGAGTTTCGCGCGATTCCGACTTCGATGCCCGTTTTGCCGAAATTCAGTTGCCTTTGAATTTCGGGTGATCCCTCTTGATCATGTATGCTTCTGGTACTTGTTCTACATCAGACTTTCTTCCACAAACGGCGAAACGCTTTGACTCGGTGAGTTTCGCGACATTCCGACTTCGATGCTCGTTTTCCCGAAATTCAGTTGCCTTTGAATTTCGGGTGATCCCTCTTGATCATGTATGCTTCTGCTACTTGTTCTACATCAGACTTTCTTCCACAAACGACGAAACGCTTTGAATCGGTGAGTTTCGCGACATTCCGACTTCGATGCCCGTTTTGCCGAAATTCAGTTGCCTTGGAATTTCGGGTGATCCCTCTTGAGCATGTATGCTTCTGCTACTTGTTCTACATCAGACTTTCTTCCGCAAACGGCGAAACGCTTTGACTCGGTGAGTTTCGCGACATTCCGACTTCGATGCCCGTTTTGCCGAAATTCAGTTGCCTTTGAATTTCGGGTGATCCCTCTTGAGCATGTATGCTTCTGCTACTTGTTCTACATCAGACTTTCTTCCGCAAACGGCGAAACGCTTTGACTCATTGAGTTTCGCGGCATTCCGACTTCGATGCCCGTTTTGCCGAAATTCAATTGCCTTTGAATTTCGGGTGATCCCTCTTGAGCATGTATGCTTCTGCTACTTTTCTACCTCAAACTTCTTCTGCAAATGGTTAAACACTTTCACTCGGTGAGTTTCGCGCGATTCCGACTTCAATGCTCGTTTTGCCGAAATTCAGTTGCCTATGAATTTCGGGTGATCCCTCTTGAGCATGTATGCTTCTGCCACTTGTTCTACATCAGACTTTCTTCCGCAAACGGGGAAATGCTTTAACTCGGTCTGTTTCGCGGGATTCCGACTTCGATGCCCCGGTTGCCGATATTCAGTTGCTTTTGAATTTCGGGTGATCCCTCTTGAACATGTATGCTTCTGCTACTTGTTCTACATCAGACTTTCTTCCGCAAACGGCAAAACGCTTTGACTCGGTGAGTTTCGCGGGATTCTGACTTCGATGCCCCGGTTGCCGATATTTAGTTGCCTTTGAATTTCGGGTGATCCCTCATGAGCATGTATGCTTCTGCTACTTGTTGTACATCAGACTTTCTTCCGCAAACGGCGAAACGCTTTGACTCGGTGAGTTTCGCGGCATTCCAACTTCGGTGCCCCGGTTGCCGAAATTCAGTTGCCTTTGAATTTCGGGTGATCCCTATTGAGCATGTATGCTTCTGCTACTTGTTCTACATCAGACTTTCTTCCACAAACGGCGAAACGCTTTGACTCCGTGAGTTTCGCGGCATTCCGACTTCGATGCCCGTTTTGCCGAAATTCAGTTGCCTATGAATTTCGGGTGATCCCTCTTGAGCATGTATGCTTCTGCCACTTGTTCTACATCAGACTTTCTTCCGCAAACGGGGAAATGCTTTAACTCGGTCTGTTTCGCGGGATTCCGACTTCGATGCCCCGGTTGCCGATATTCAGTTGCTTTTGAATTTCGGGTGATCCCTCTTGAGCATGTATGCTTCTGCTACTTGTTCTACATCAGACTTTCTTCCGCAAACGGCGAAACGCTTTGACTCATTGAGTTTCGCGGCATTCCGACTTCGATGCCCGTTTTGCCGAAATTCAATTGCCTTTGAATTTCGGGTGATCCCTCTTGAGCATGTATGCTTCTGCTACTTTTCTACCTCAAACTTCTTCTGCAAATGGTTAAACACTTTCACTCGGTGAGTTTCGCGCGATTCCGACTTCGATGCTCGTTTTGCCGAAATTTAGTTGCCTATGAATTTCGGGTGATCCCTCTTGAGCATGTATGCTTCTGCCACTTGTTCTACATCAGACTTTCTTCCGCAAACGGGGAAATGCTTTAACTCGGTCTGTTTCGCGGGATTCCGACTTCGATGCCCCGGTTGCCGATATTCAGTTGCCTTTGAATTTCGGGTGATCCCTCTTGAGCATGTATGCTTCTGCTACTTGTTCTACATCAGACTTTCTTCCGCAAACGGCGAAACGCTTTGACTCGGTGAGTTTCGCGACATTCCGACTTCGATGCCCGTTTTGCCGAAATTCAGTTGCCTTTGAATTTCGGGTGATCCCTCTTGATCATGTATGCTTCTGCTACTTGTTCTACATCAGACTTTCTTCCCCAAACGGCGAAACGCTTTGACTCGGTGAGTTTCGCGACATTCCGACTTCGATGCCCGTTTTGCCGAAATTCAGTTGCCTTGGAATTTCGGGTGATCCCTCTTGAGCATGTATGCTTCTGCTACTTGTTCTACATCAGACTTTCTTCCGCAAACGGCGAAACGCTTTGACTCGGTGAGTTTCGCGACATTCCGACTTCGATGCCCGTTTTGCCGAAATTCAGTTGCCTTTGACTTTCGGGTGATCCCTCTTGAGCATGTATGCTTCTGCTACTTGTTCTACATCAGACTTTCTTCCACAAACGGCGAAACGCTTTGACTCATTGAGTTTCGCGGCATTCCGACTTCGATGCCCGTTTTGCCGAAATTCAATTGCCTTTGAATTTCGGGTGATCCCTCTTGAGCATGTATGCTTCTGCTACTTTTCTACCTCAAACTTCTTCTGCAAATGGTTAAACACTTTCACTCGGTGAGTTTCGCGCGATTCCGACTTCAATGCTCGTTTTGCCGAAATTCAGTTGCCTATGAATTTCGGGTGATCCCTCTTGAGCATGTATGCTTCTGCCACTTGTTCTACATCAGACTTTCTTCCGCAAACGGGGAAATGCTTTAACTCGGTCTGTTTCGCGGGATTCCGACTTCGATGCCCCGGTTGCCGATATTCAGTTGCTTTTGAATTTCGGGTGATCCCTCTTGAGCATGTATGCTTCTGCTACTTGTTCTACATCAGACTTTCTTCCGCAAACGGCGAAACGCTTTGACTCATTGAGTTTCGCGGCATTCCGACTTCGATGCCCGTTTTGCCGAAATTCAATTGCCTTTGAATTTCGGGTGATCCCTCTTGAGCATGTATGCTTCTGCTACTTTTCTACCTCAAACTTCTTCTGCAAATGGTTAAACACTTTCACTCGGTGAGTTTCGCGCGATTCCGACTTCGATGCTCGTTTTGCCGAAATTCAGTTGCCTATGAATTTCGGGTGATCCCTCTTGAGCATGTATGCTTCTGCCACTTGTTCTACATCAGACTTTCTTCCGCAAACGGGGAAATGCTTTAACTCGGTCTGTTTCGCGGGATTCCGACTTCGATGCCCCGGTTGCCGATATTCAGTTGCTTTTGAATTTCGGGTGATCCCTCTTGAGCATGTATGCTTCTGCTACTTGTTCTACATCAGACTTTCTTCCGCAAACGGCGAAACGCTTTGACTCGGTGAGTTTCGCGGCATTCCAACTTCGGTGCCCCGGTTGCCGAAATTCAGTTGCCTTTGAATTTCGGGTGATCCCTCTTGATCATGTATGCTTCTGCTACTTGTTCTACATCAGACTTTCTTCCCCAAACGGCGAAACGCTTTGACTCGGTGAGTTTCGCGACATTCCGACTTCGATGCCCGTTTTGCCGAAATTCAGTTGCCTTGGAATTTCGGGTGATCCCTCTTGAGCATGTATGCTTCTGCTACTTGTTCTACATCAGACTTTCTTCCGCAAACGGCGAAACGCTTTGACTCGGTGAGTTTCGCGACATTCCGACTTCGATGCCCGTTTTGCCGAAATTCAGTTGCCTTGGAATTTCGGGTGATCCCTCTTGAGCATGTATGCTTCTGCTACTTGTTCTACATCAGACTTTCTTCCGCAAACGGCGAAACGCTTTGACTCGGTGAGTTTCGCGACATTCCGACTTCGATGCCCGTTTTGCCGAAATTCAGTTGCCTTTGAATTTCGGGTGATCCCTCTTGAGCATGTATGCTTCTGCTACTTGTTCTACATCAGACTTTCTTCCGCAAACGGCGAAACGCTTTGACTCATTGAGTTTCGCGGCATTCCGACTTCGATGCCCGTTTTGCCGAAATTCAATTGCCTTTGAATTTCGGGTGATCCCTCTTGAGCATGTATGCTTCTGCTACTTTTCTACCTCAAACTTCTTCTGCAAATGGTTAAACACTTTCACTCGGTGAGTTTCGCGCGATTCCGACTTCAATGCTCGTTTTGCCGAAATTCAGTTGCCTATGAATTTCGGGTGATCCCTCTTGAGCATGTATGCTTCTGCCACTTGTTCTACATCAGACTTTCTTCCGCAAACGGGGAAATGCTTTAACTCGGTCTGTTTCGCGGGATTCCGACTTCGATGCCCCGGTTGCCGATATTCAGTTGCTTTTGAATTTCGGGTGATCCCTCTTGAACATGTATGCTTCTGCTACTTGTTCTACATCAGACTTTCTTCCGCAAACGGCAAAACGCTTTGACTCGGTGAGTTTCGCGGGATTCTGACTTCGATGCCCCGGTTGCCGATATTTAGTTGCCTTTGAATTTCGGGTGATCCCTCATGAGCATGTATGCTTCTGCTACTTGTTGTACATCAGACTTTCTTCCGCAAACGGCGAAACGCTTTGACTCGGTGAGTTTCGCGGCATTCCAACTTCGGTGCCCCGGTTGCCGAAATTCAGTTGCCTTTGAATTTCGGGTGATCCCTATTGAGCATGTATGCTTCTGCTACTTGTTCTACATCAGACTTTCTTCCACAAACGGCGAAACGCTTTGACTCCGTGAGTTTCGCGGCATTCCGACTTCGATGCCCGTTTTGCCGAAATTCAATTGCCTTTGAATTTCGGGTGATCCCTCTTGAGCATGTATGCTTCTGCTACTTTTCTACCTCAAACTTCTTCTGCAAATGGTTAAACGCTTTCACTCGGTGAGTTTCGCGCGATTCCGACTTCGATGCTCGTTTTGCCGAAATTCAGTTGCCTATGAATTTCGGGTGATCCCTCTTGAGCATGTATGCTTCTGCCACTTGTTCTACATCAGACTTTCTTCCGCAAACGGGGAAATGCTTTAACTCGGTCTGTTTCGCGGGAATCCGACTTCGATGCCCCGGTTGCCGATATTCAGTTGCTTTTGAATTTCGGGTGATCCCTCTTGAGCATGTATGCTTCTGCTACTTGTTCTACATCAGACTTTCTTCCGCAAACGGCGAAACGCTTTGACTCATTGAGTTTCGCGGCATTCCGACTTCGATGCCCGTTTTGCCGAAATTCAATTGCCTTTGAATTTCGGGTGATCCCTCTTGAGCATGTATGCTTCTGCTACTTTTCTACCTCAAACTTCTTCTGCAAATGGTTAAACACTTTCACTCGGTGAGTTTCGCGCGATTCCGACTTCGATGCTCGTTTTGCCGAAATTCAGTTGCCTATGAATTTCGGGTGATCCCTCTTGAGCATGTATGCTTCTGCCACTTGTTCTACATCAGACTTTCTTCCGCAAACGGGGAAATGCTTTAACTCGGTCTGTTTCGCGGGATTCCGACTTCGATGCCCCGGTTGCCGATATTCAGTTGCCTTTGAATTTCGGGTGATCCCTCTTGAGCATGTATGCTTCTGCTACTTGTTCTACATCAGACTTTCTTCCGCAAACGGCGAAACGCTTTGACTCGGTGAGTTTCGCGACATTCCGACTTCGATGCCCGTTTTGCCGAAATTCAGTTGCCTTTGAATTTCGGGTGATCCCTCTTGATCATGTATGCTTCTGCTACTTGTTCTACATCAGACTTTCTTCCCCAAACGGCGAAACGCTTTGACTCGGTGAGTTTCGCGACATTCCGACTTCGATGCCCGTTTTGCCGAAATTCAGTTGCCTTGGAATTTCGGGTGATCCCTCTTGAGCATGTATGCTTCTGCTACTTGTTCTACATCAGACTTTCTTCCGCAAACGGCGAAACGCTTTGACTCGGTGAGTTTCGCGACATTCCGACTTCGATGCCCGTTTTGCCGAAATTCAGTTGCCTTTGACTTTCGGGTGATCCCTCTTGAGCATGTATGCTTCTGCTACTTGTTCTACATCAGACTTTCTTCCACAAACGGCGAAACGCTTTGACTCATTGAGTTTCGCGGCATTCCGACTTCGATGCCCGTTTTGCCGAAATTCAATTGCCTTTGAATTTCGGGTGATCCCTCTTGAGCATGTATGCTTCTGCTACTTTTCTACCTCAAACTTCTTCTGCAAATGGTTAAACACTTTCACTCGGTGAGTTTCGCGCGATTCCGACTTCAATGCTCGTTTTGCCGAAATTCAGTTGCCTATGAATTTCGGGTGATCCCTCTTGAGCATGTATGCTTCTGCCACTTGTTCTACATCAGACTTTCTTCCGCAAACGGGGAAATGCTTTAACTCGGTCTGTTTCGCGGGATTCCGACTTCGATGCCCCGGTTGCCGATATTCAGTTGCTTTTGAATTTCGGGTGATCCCTCTTGAGCATGTATGCTTCTGCTACTTGTTCTACATCAGACTTTCTTCCGCAAACGGCGAAACGCTTTGACTCATTGAGTTTCGCGGCATTCCGACTTCGATGCCCGTTTTGCCGAAATTCAATTGCCTTTGAATTTCGGGTGATCCCTCTTGAGCATGTATGCTTCTGCTACTTTTCTACCTCAAACTTCTTCTGCAAATGGTTAAACACTTTCACTCGGTGAGTTTCGCGCGATTCCGACTTCGATGCTCGTTTTGCCGAAATTCAGTTGCCTATGAATTTCGGGTGATCCCTCTTGAGCATGTATGCTTCTGCCACTTGTTCTACATCAGACTTTCTTCCGCAAACGGGGAAATGCTTTAACTCGGTCTGTTTCGCGGGATTCCGACTTCGATGCCCCGGTTGCCGATATTCAGTTGCTTTTGAATTTCGGGTGATCCCTCTTGAGCATGTATGCTTCTGCTACTTGTTCTACATCAGACTTTCTTCCGCAAACGGCGAAACGCTTTGACTCGGTGAGTTTCGCGGCATTCCAACTTCGGTGCCCCGGTTGCCGAAATTCAGTTGCCTTTGAATTTCGGGTGATCCCTCTTGATCATGTATGCTTCTGCTACTTGTTCTACATCAGACTTTCTTCCCCAAACGGCGAAACGCTTTGACTCGGTGAGTTTCGCGACATTCCGACTTCGATGCCCGTTTTGCCGAAATTCAGTTGCCTTGGAATTTCGGGTGATCCCTCTTGAGCATGTATGCTTCTGCTACTTGTTCTACATCAGACTTTCTTCCGCAAACGGCGAAACGCTTTGACTCGGTGAGTTTCGCGACATTCCGACTTCGATGCCCGTTTTGCCGAAATTCAGTTGCCTTTGAATTTCGGGTGATCCCTCTTGAGCATGTATGCTTCTGCTACTTGTTCTACATCAGACTTTCTTCCACAAACGGCGAAACGCTTTGACTCATTGAGTTTCGCGGCATTCCGACTTCGATGCCCGTTTTGCCGAAATTCAATTGCCTTTGAATTTCGGGTGATCCCTCTTGAGCATGTATGCTTCTGCTACTTTTCTACCTCAAACTTCTTCTGCAAATGGTTAAACACTTTCACTCGGTGAGTTTCGCGCGATTCCGACTTCAATGCTCGTTTTGCCGAAATTCAGTTGCCTATGAATTTCGGGTGATCCCTCTTGAGCATGTATGCTTCTGCCACTTGTTCTACATCAGACTTTCTTCCGCAAACGGGGAAATGCTTTAACTCGGTCTGTTTCGCGGGATTCCAACTTCGATGCCCCGGTTGCCGATATTCAGTTGCTTTTGAATTTCGGGTGATCCCTCTTGAGCATGTATGCTTCTGCTACTTGTTCTACATCAGACTTTCTTCCGCAAACAGCAAAACGCTTTGACTCGGTGAGTTTCGCGGGATTCTGACTTCGATGCCTCGGTTGCCGATATTTAGTTGCCTTTGAATTTCGGGTGATCCCTCATGAGCATGTATGCTTCTGCTACTTGTTGTACATCAGACTTTCTTCCGCAAACGGCGAAACGCTTTGACTCGGTGAGTTTCGCGGCATTCCAACTTCGGTCCCCCGGTTGCCGAAATTCAGTTGCCTTTGAATTTCGGGTGATCCCTCTTGAGCATGTATGCTTCTGCTACTTGTTGTACATCAGACTTTCTTCCGCAAACGGCGAAACGCTTTGACTCGGTGAGTTTCGCGGCATTCCAACTTCGGTCCCCCGGTTGCCGAAATTCAGTTGCCTTTGAATTTCGGGTAATCCCTCTTGAGCATGTATGCTTCTGCCACTTGTTCTACATCAGACTTTCTTCCGCAAACGGGGAAATGCTTTAACTCGGTCTGTTTTGCGGGATTCCGACTTCGATGCCCGTTTTGCCGAAATTCAGTTGCCTTTGAATTTCGGGTGATCCCTCTTGAGCATGTATGCTTCTGCCACTTGTTCTACATCAGACTTTCTTCAGCAAACGGGGAAATGCTTTAACTCGGTCTGTTTCGCGGGATTCCGACTTCGATGCCCCGGTTGCCGATATTCAGTTGCTTTTGAATTTCGGGTGATCCCTCTTGAGCATGTATGCTTCTGCTACTTGTTCTACATCAGACTTTCTTCCGCAAACGGCGAAACGCTTTGACTCGGTGAGTTTCGCGACATTCCGACTTCGATGCCCGTTTTGCCGAAATTCAGTTGCCTTTGAATTTCGGGTGATCCCTCTTGATCATGTATGCTTCTGCTACTTGTTCTACATCAGACTTTCTTCCCCAAACGGCGAAACGCTTTGACTCGGTGAGTTTCGCGACATTCCGACTTCGATGCCCGTTTTGCCGAAATTCAGTTGCCTTGGAATTTCGGGTGATCCCTCTTGAGCATGTATGCTTCTGCTACTTGTTCTACATCAGACTTTCTTCCGCAAACGGCGAAACGCTTTGACTCGGTGAGTTTCGCGACATTCCGACTTCGATGCCCGTTTTGCCGAAATTCAGTTGCCTTTGACTTTCGGGTGATCCCTCTTGAGCATGTATGCTTCTGCTACTTGTTCTACATCAGACTTTCTTCCACAAACGGCGAAACGCTTTGACTCATTGAGTTTCGCGGCATTCCGACTTCGATGCCCGTTTTGCCGAAATTCAATTGCCTTTGAATTTCGGGTGATCCCTCTTGAGCATGTATGCTTCTGCTACTTTTCTACCTCAAACTTCTTCTGCAAATGGTTAAACACTTTCACTCGGTGAGTTTCGCGCGATTCCGACTTCAATGCTCGTTTTGCCGAAATTCAGTTGCCTATGAATTTCGGGTGATCCCTCTTGAGCATGTATGCTTCTGCCACTTGTTCTACATCAGACTTTCTTTCGCAAACGGGGAAATGCTTTAACTCGGTCTGTTTCGCGGGATTCCGACTTCGATGCCCCGGTTGCCGATATTCAGTTGCTTTTGAATTTCGGGTGATCCCTCTTGAGCATGTATGCTTCTGCTACTTGTTGTACATCAGACTTTCTTCCGCAAACGGCGAAACGCTTTGACTCATTGAGTTTCGCGGCATTCCGACTTCGATGCCCGTTTTGCCGAAATTCAATTGCCTTTGAATTTCGGGTGATCCCTCTTGAGCATGTATGCTTCTGCTACTTTTCTACCTCAAACTTCTTCTGCAAATGGTTAAACACTTTCACTCGGTGAGTTTCGCGCGATTCCGACTTCGATGCTCGTTTTGCCGAAATTCAGTTGCCTATGAATTTCGGGTGATCCCTCTTGAGCATGTATGCTTCTGCCACTTGTTCTACATCAGACTTTCTTCCGCAAACGGGGAAATGCTTTAACTCGGTCTGTTTCGCGGGATTCCGACTTCGATGCCCCGGTTGCCGATATTCAGTTGCTTTTGAATTTCGGGTGATCCCTCTTGAGCATGTATGCTTCTGCTACTTGTTCTACATCAGACTTTCTTCCGCAAACGGCGAAACGCTTTGACTCGGTGAGTTTCGCGGCATTCCAACTTCGGTGCCCCGGTTGCCGAAATTCAGTTGCCTTTGAATTTCGGGTGATCCCTCTTGATCATGTATGCTTCTGCTACTTGTTCTACATCAGACTTTCTTCCCCAAACGGCGAAACGCTTTGACTCGGTGAGTTTCGCGACATTCCGACTTCGATGCCCGTTTTGCCGAAATTCAGTTGCCTTGGAATTTCGGGTGATCCCTCTTGAGCATGTATGCTTCTGCTACTTGTTCTACATCAGACTTTCTTCCGCAAACGGTGAAACGCTTTGACTCGGTGAGTTTCGCGACATTCCGACTTCGATGCCCGTTTTGCCGAAATTCAGTTGCCTTTGAATTTCGGGTGATCCCTCTTGAGCATGTATGCTTCTGCTACTTGTTCTACATCAGACTTTCTTCCACAAACGGCGAAACGCTTTGACTCATTGAGTTTCGCGGCATTCCGACTTCGATGCCCGTTTTGCCGAAATTCAATTGCCTTTGAATTTCGGGTGATCCCTCTTGAGCATGTATGCTTCTGCTACTTTTCTACCTCAAACTTCTTCTGCAAATGGTTAAACACTTTCACTCGGTGAGTTTCGCGCGATTCCGACTTCAATGCTCGTTTTGCCGAAATTCAGTTGCCTATGAATTTCGGGTGATCCCTCTTGAGCATGTATGCTTCTGCCACTTGTTCTACATCAGACTTTCTTCCGCAAACGGGGAAATGCTTTAACTCGGTCTGTTTCGCGGGATTCCAACTTCGATGCCCCGGTTGCCGATATTCAGTTGCTTTTGAATTTCGGGTGATCCCTCTTGAGCATGTATGCTTCTGCTACTTGTTCTACATCAGACTTTCTTCCGCAAACAGCAAAACGCTTTGACTCGGTGAGTTTCGCGGGATTCTGACTTCGATGCCTCGGTTGCCGATATTTAGTTGCCTTTGAATTTCGGGTGATCCCTCATGAGCATGTATGCTTCTGCTACTTGTTGTACATCAGACTTTCTTCCGCAAACGGCGAAACGCTTTGACTCGGTGAGTTTCGCGGCATTCCAACTTCGGTCCCCCGGTTGCCGAAATTCAGTTGCCTTTGAATTTCGGGTGATCCCTCTTGAGCATGTATGCTTCTGCTACTTGTTGTACATCAGACTTTCTTCCGCAAACGGCGAAACGCTTTGACTCGGTGAGTTTCGCGGCATTCCAACTTCGGTCCCCCGGTTGCCGAAATTCAGTTGCCTTTGAATTTCGGGTAATCCCTCTTGAGCATGTATGCTTCTGCCACTTGTTCTACATCAGACTTTCTTCCGCAAACGGGGAAATGCTTTAACTCGGTCTGTTTTGCGGGATTCCGACTTCGATGCCCGTTTTGCCGAAATTCAGTTGCCTTTGAATTTCGGGTGATCCCTCTTGAGCATGTATGCTTCTGCCACTTGTTCTACATCAGACTTTCTTCAGCAAACGGGGAAATGCTTTAACTCGGTCTGTTTCGCGGGATTCCGACTTCGATGCCCCGGTTGCCGATATTCAGTTGCTTTTGAATTTCGGGTGATCCCTCTTGAGCATGTATGCTTCTGCTACTTGTTCTACATCAGACTTTCTTCCGCAAACGGCGAAACGCTTTGACTCGGTGAGTTTCGCGACATTCCGACTTCGATGCCCGTTTTGCCGAAATTCAGTTGCCTTTGAATTTCGGGTGATCCCTCTTGAGCATGGATGCTTCTGCTACTTGTTCTACATCAGACTTTCTTCCACAAACGGCGAAACGCTTTGACTCATTGAGTTTCGCGGCATTCCGACTTCGATGCCCGTTTTGCCGAAATTCAATTGCCTTTGAATTTCGGGTGATCCCTCTTGAGCATGTATGCTTCTGCTACTTGTTCTACATCAGACTTTCTTCCACAAACGGCGAAACGCTTTGACTCCGTGAGTTTCGCGGCATTCCGACTTCGATGCCCGTTTTGCCGAAATTCAATTGCCTTTGAATTTCGGGTGATCCCTCTTGAGCATGTATGCTTATGCTACTTTTCTACCTCAAACGTCTTCTGCAAATGGTTAAACGCTTTCACTCGGTGAGTTTCGCGCGATTCTGACTTCGATGCTCGTTTTGCCGAAATTCAGTTGCCTATGAATTTCGGGTGATCCCTCTTGAGCATGTATGCTTCTGCCACTTGTTCTACATCAGACTTTCTTCCGCAAACGGGGAAATGCTTTAACTCGGTCTGTTTCGCGGGATTCCGACTTCGATGCCCCGGTTGCCGATATTCAATTGCTTTTGAATTTCGGGTGATCCTTCTTGAGCATGTATGCTTCTGCTACTTGTTCTACATCAGACTTTCTTCCGCAAACGGCGAAACGCTTTGACTCGGTGAGTTTCGCGGCATTCCAACTTCGGTGCCCCGGTTGCCGAAATTCAGTTGCCTTTGAATTTCGGGTGATCCCTCTTGAGCATGTATGCTTCTGCTACTTGTTCTACATCAGACTTTCTTCCGCAAACGGCGAAACGCTTTGACTCGGTGAGTTTCGCGACACTCCGACTTCGATGCCCGTTTTGCCGAATTTCAGTTGCCTTGGAATTTCGGGTGATCCCTCTTGAGCATGTATGCTTCTGCTACTTGTTCTACATCAGACTTTCTTCCGCAAACGGCGAAACGCTTTGACTCGGTGAGTTTCGCGACATTCCGACTTCGATGCCCGTTTTGCCGAAATTCAATTGCCTTTGAATTTCGGGTGATCCCTCTTGAGCATGTATGCTTCTGCTACTTGTTCTACATCAGACTTTCTTCCACAAACGGCGAAACGCTTTGACTCATTGAGTTTCGCGACATTCCGACTTCGATGCCCGTTTTGCCGAAATTCAATTGCCTTTGAATTTCGGTTGATCCCTCTTGAGCATGTATGCTTCTGCTACTTTTCTACCTCAAACTTCTTCTGCAAATGGTTAAACGCTTTCACTCGGTGAGTTTCGCGCGATTCCGACTTCGATGCTCGTTTTGCCGAAATTCAGTTGCCTATGAATTTCGGGTGATCCCTCTTGAGCATGTATGCTTCTGCCACTTGTTCTACATCAGACTTTCTTCCGCAAACGGGGAAATGCTTTAACTCGGTCTGTTTCGCGGGATTCCGACTTCGATGCCCCGGTTGCCGATATTCAGTTGCTTTTGAATTTCGGGTGATCCCTCTTGAGCATGTATGCTTCTGCTACTTGTTCTACATCAGACTTTCTTCCGCAAACGGCGAAACGCTTTGACTCGGTGAGTTTCGCGGCATTCCAACTTCGGTGCCCCGGTTGCCGAAATTCAGTTGCCTTTGAATTTCGGGTGATCCCTCTTGATCATGTATGCTTCTGCTACTTGTTCTACATCAGACTTTCTTCCGCAAACGGCAAAACGCTTTGACTCGGTGAGTTTCGCGGGATTCTGACTTCGATGCCCCGGTTGCCGATATTTAGTTGCCTTTGAATTTCGGGTGATCCCTCATGAGCATGTATGCTTCTGCTACTTGTTGTACATCAGACTTTCTTCCGCAAACGGCGAAACGCTTTGACTTGGTGAGTTTCGCGGCATTCCAACTTCGGTGCCCCGGTTGCCGAAATTCAGTTGCCTTTGAATTTCGGGTGATCCCTCTTGAGCATGTATGCTTCTGCTACTTGTTCAACATCAGACTTTCTTCCACAAACGGCGAAACGCTTTGACTCGGTGAGTTTCGCAGCATTCCAACTTCGGTGCCCCGGTTGCCGAAATTCAGTTGCCTTTGAATTTCGGGTGATCCCTCTTGAGCATGTATGCTTCTGCTACTTGTTCTACATCAGACTTTCTTCCGCAAACGGCGAAACGCTTTGACTCGGTGAGTTTCGCGACATTCCGCCTTCGATGCCCGTTTTGCCGAAATTCAGTTGCCTTTGAATTTCGGGTGATCCCTCTTGAGCATGTATGCTTCTGCTACTTGTTCTACATCAGACTTTCTTCCACAAACGGCGAAACGCTTTGACTCATTGAGTTTCGCGACATTCCGACTTCGATGCCCGTTTTGCCGAAATTCAATTGCCTTTGAATTTCGGGTGATCCCTCTTGAGCATGTATGCTTCTGCTACTTTTCTACCTCAAACTTCTTCTGCAAATGGTTAAACACTTTCACTCGGTGAGTTTCGCGCGATTCCGACTTCAATGCTCGTTTTGCCGAAATTCAGTTGCCTATGAATTTCGGGTGATCCCTCTTGAGCATGTATGCTTCTGCCACTTGTTCTACATCAGACTTTCTTCCGCAAACGGGGAAATGCTTTAACTCGGTCTGTTTCGCGGGATTCCGACTTCGATGCCCCGGTTGCCGATATTCAGTTGCTTTTGAATTTCGGGTGATCCCTCTTGAGCATGTATGCTTCTGCTACTTGTTCTACATCAGACTTTCTTCCGCAAACGGCAAAACGCTTTGACTCGGTGAGTTTCGCGGGATTCTGACTTCGATGCCCAGGTTGCCGATATTTAGTTGCCTTTGAATTTCGGGTGATCCCTCATGAGCATGTATGCTTCTGCTACTTGTTGTACATCAGACTTTCTTCCGCAAACGGCGAAACGCTTTGACTCGGTGAGTTTCGCGGCATTCCAACTTCGGTGCCCCGGTTGCCGAAATTCAGTTGCCTTTGAATTTCGGGTGATCCCTCTTGAGCATGTATGCTTCTGCTACTTGTTCTACATCAGACTTTCTTCCACAAACGGCGAAACGCTTTGACTCGGTGAGTTTCGCGGCATTCCGACTTCGATGCCCGTTTTGCCGAAATTCAATTGCCTTTGAATTTCGGGTGATCCCTCTTGAGCATGTATGCTTATGCTACTTTTCTACCTCAAACTTCTTCTGCAAATGGTTAAACGCTTTCACTCGGTGAGTTTCGCGCGATTCCGACTTCGATGCTCGTTTTGCCGAAATTCAGTTGCCTATGAATTTCGGGTGATCCCTCTTGAGCATGTATGCTTCTGCCACTTGTTCTACATCAGACTTTCTTCCGCAAACGGGGAAATGCTTTAACTCGGTCTGTTTCGCGGGATTCCGACTTCGATGCCCCGGTTGCCGATATTCAGTTGCTTTTGAATTTCGGGTGATCCCTCTTGAGCATGTATGCTTCTGCTACTTGTTCTACATCAGACTTTCTTCCGCAAACGGCGAAACGCTTTGACTCGGTGAGTTTCGCGGCATTCCAACTTCGGTGCCCCAGTTGCCGAAATTCAGTTGCCTTTGAATTTCGGGTGATCCCTCTTGAGCATGTATGCTTCTGCTACTTGTTCTACATCAGACTTTCTTCCGCAAACGGCGAAACGCTTTGACTCGGTGAGTTTCGCGACACTCCGACTTCGATGCCCGTTTTGCCGAAATTCAGTTGCCTTGGAATTTCGGGTGATCCCTCTTGAGCATGTATGCTTCTGCTACTTGTTCTACATCAGACTTTCTTCCCCAAACGGCGAAACGCTTTGACTCGGTGAGTTTCGCGACATTCCGAATTCGATGCCTGTTTTGCCGAAATTCAGTTGCCTTTGAATTTCGGGTGATCCCTTTTGATCATGTATGCTTCTGCTACTTGTTCTACATCAGACTTTCTTCCACAAACGGCGAAACGCTTTGACTCATTGAGTTTCGCGGCATTCCGACTTCGATGCCCGTTTTGCCGAAATTCAATTGCCTTTGAATTTCGGGTGATCCCTCTTGAGCATGTATGCTTCTGCTACTTTTCTACCTCAAACTTCTTCTGCAAATGGTTAAACGCTTTCACTCGGTGAGTTTCGCGCGATTCCGACTTCGATGCTCGTTTTGCCGAAATTCAGTTGCCTATGAATTTCGGGTGATCCCTCTTGAGCATGTATGCTTCTGCCACTTGTTCTACATCAGACTTTCTTCCGCAAACGGGGAAACGCTTTAACTCGGTCTGTTTCGCGGGACTCCGACTTCGATGCCCGTTTTGCCGAAATTCAGTTGCCTTTGAATTTCGGGTGATCCCTCTTGAGCATGTATGCTTCTGCTACTTGTTCTACATCAGACTTTCTTCCCCAAACGGCGAAACGCTTTGACTCGGTGAGTTTCGCGACATTCCGACTTCGATGCCCGTTTTGCCGAAATTCAGTTGCCTTTGAATTTCGGGTGATCCCTCTTGATCATGTATGCTTCTGCTACTTGTTCTACATCAGACTTTCTTCCACAAACGGCGAAACGCTTTGACTCATTGAGTTTCGCGGCATTCCGACTTCGATGCCTGTTTTGCCGAAATTCAATTGCCTTTGAATTTCGGGTGATCCCTCTTGAGCATGTACGCTTCTGCTACTTTTCTACCTCAAACTTCTTCTGCAAATGGTTAAACGCTTTCACTCGGTGAGTTTCGCGCGATTCCGACTTCGATGCTCGTTTTGCCGAAATTCAGTTGCCTATGAATTTCGGGTGATCCCTCTTGAGCATGTATGCTTCTGCCACTTGTTCTACATCAGACTTTCTTCCGCAAACGGGGAAATGCTTTAACTCGGTCTGTTTCGCGGGATTCCGACTTCGATGCTCGTTTTGCCGAAATTCAGTTGCCTATGAATTTCGGGTGATCCCTCTTGAGCATGTATGCTTCTGCCACTTGTTCTACATCAGACTTTCTTCCGCAAATGGGGAAATGCTTTAACTCGGTCTGTTTCGCGGGATTCCGACTTCGATGCCCGTTTTGCCGAAATTCAATTGCCTTTGAATTTCGGGTGATCCATCTTGAGCATGTATGCTTCTGCTACTTGTTCTATATCAGACTTTCTTCCACAAACGGCGAAACGCTTTGACTCGGTGAGTTTCGCGACATTCCGACTTCGATGCCCGTTTTGCCGAAATTCAGTTGCCTTTGAATTTCGGGTGATTCCTCTTGAGCATGTATGCTTCTGCCACTTGTTCTACATCAGACTTTCTTCCGCAAACGGGGAAATGCTTTAACTCGGTCTGTTTCGCGGGATTCCGACTTCGATGCCCGTTTTGCCGAAATTCAGTTGCCTTTGAATTTCGGGTGATCCATCTTGAGCATGTATGCTTCTGCTACTTGTTCTACATCAGACTTTCTTCCGCAAACGGCGAAACGCTTTGACTCGGTGAGTTTCGCGACATTCCGACTTCGATGCCCGTTTTGCCGAAATTCAGTTGCCTTTGAATTTCGGGTGATCCCTCTTGAGCATGTATGCTTCTGCTACTTGTTCTACATCAGACTTTCTTCCCCAAACGGCGAAACGCTTTGACTCGGTGAGTTTCGCGACATTCCGACTTCGATGCCCGTTTTGCCGAAATTCAGTTGCCTTTGAATTTCGGGTGATCCCTCTTGATCATGTATGCTTCTGCTACTTGTTCTACATCAGACTTTCTTCCACAAACGGCGAAACGCTTTGACTCATTGAGTTTCGCGGCATTCCGACTTCGATGCCCGTTTTGCCGAAATTCAATTGCCTTTGAATTTCCGGTGATCCCTCTTGAGCATGTATGCTTCTGCTACTTTTCTACCTCAAACGTCTTCTGCAAATGGTTAAACGCTTTCACTCGGTGAGTTTCGCGCGATTCCGACTTCGATGCTCGTTTTGCCGAAATTCAGTTGCCTATGAATTTCGGGTGATCCCTCTTGAGCATGTATGCTTCTGCCACTTGTTCTACATCAGACTTTCTTCCGGAACTGGGGAAATGCTTTAACTCGGTCTGTTTCGCGGGATTCCGACTTCGATGCCCGTTTTGCCGAAATTCAATTGCCTTTGAATTTCGGGTGATCCATCTTGAGCATGTATGCTTCTGCTACTTGTTCTATATCAGACTTTCTTCCACAAACGGCGAAACGCTTTGACTCGGTGAGTTTCGCGACATTCCGACTTCGATGCCCGTTTTGCCGAAATTCAGTTGCCTTTGAATTTCGGGTGATTCCTCTTGAGCATGTATGCTTCTGCTACTTGTTCTACATCAGACTTTCTTCCACAAACGGCGAAACGCTTTGACTCGGTGAGTTTCGCGGCATTCCGACTTCGATGCCCGTTTTGCCGAAATTCAGTTGCCTTTGAATTTCGGGTGATCCCTCTTGAGCATGTATGCTTCTGCCACTTGTTCTACATCAGACTTTCTTCCGCAAACGGGGAAATGCTTTCACTCGGTCTGTTTCGCGGGATTCCGACTTTGATGCCCGTTTTGCCGAAATTCAGTTGCCTTTGAATTTCGGGTGATCCCTCTTGAGCATGTATGCTTCTGCTACTTGTTCTACATCAGACTTTCTTCCACAAACGGCGAAACGCTTTGACTCGGTGAGTTTCGCGGCATTCCAACTTCGGTGCCCCGGTTGCCGAAATTCAGTTGCCTTTGAATTTCGGGTGATCCCTCTTGAGCATGTATGCTTCTGCTACTTGTTCTACATCAGACTTTCTTCCGCAAACAGCGAGACGCTTTGACTCGGTGACTTTCGCGACATTCCGACTTCGATGCCCGTTTTGCCGAAATTCAGTTGCCTCGGAATTTCGGGTGATCCCTCTCGAGCATGTATGCTTCTGGTACTTGTTCTACATCAGACTTTCTTCCGCAAACGGCGAAACGCTTTGACTCGGTGAGTTTCGCGGCATTCCGACTTCGATGCCCCTGTTGCCGAAATTCAGTTGCCTTTGAATTTCGGGTGATCCCTCTTGAGCATGTATGATTCTGCTACTTGTTCTACATCAGACTTTCTTCCGCAAACAATGAAACGCTTTGACTCATTGAGTTTCGTGGCATTCCGACTTCAATCCCCCGGTTGCCGAAATTCAGTTGCCTTTGAATTTCGGGTGATCCCTCTTGAGCATGTATGCTTCTGGTACTTGTTCTACATCAGACTTCTTCCACAAACGGCGAAACGCTTTGACTCGGTGAGTTTCGCGGCATTCCGACTTCTATGCCCCGGTTGCCGAAATTGAGTTGCCTTTGAATTTCGGGTGATCCATCTTGAGCATGTATGATTCTGCTACTTGTTCTACATCAGCCTTTCTTCCGCAAACGGCGAAACGCTTTGACTTGGTGAGTTTCGCGACATTGCGACTTCGATGCCCGTTTTGCCGAAATTCAGTTGCCTTTGAATTTCGGGTGATCCCTCTTGAGCATGTATGCTTCTGCTACTTGTTCTACATTACACTTTTTTCCCCAAACGGCGAAACGCTTTGACTCAGTGAGTTTCGCGGCATTCCGACTTCGATGCCCGTTTTGCCGAAATTCAATTGCCTTTGAATTTCGGGTGATCCGTCTTGAGCATGTATGCTTCTGCTACTTTTCTACCTCAAACTTCTTCTGCAAATGGTTAAACGCTTTCACTCGGTGAGTTTGGCGGCATTTCGACTTTGATGCCTGTTTTGCCGAAATTCAGTTGCCTTGGAATTTCGGGTGATCCCTCTTGAGCATGTATGCTTCTGCTACTTGTTCTACATCAGACTTTCTTCCACAAACGGCGAAACGCTTTAACTCGGTGAGTTTCGCGACATTTCGACTTCGATGCCCGTTTTGCCGAAATTCAGTTGCCTTTGAATTTCGGGTGATCCCTCTTGAGCATGTATGCTTCTGCTACTTGTTCTACATCAGACTTTCTTCCACAAACGGCGAAACGCTTTGACTCAGTGAGTTTCGCGGTATTCCGACTTCGATGCCCGTTTTTCCGAAATTCAATTGCCTTTGAATTTCGGGTGATCCCTCTTGAGCATGTATGCTTCTGCTACTTTTCTACCTCAAACTTCTTCTGCAAATGGTTAAACGCTTTCACTCGGTGAGTTTCGCGCGATTCCGACTTCGATGCTCGTTTTGCCGAAATTCAGTTGCCTATGAATTTCGGGTGATCCCTCTTGAGCATGTATGCTTCTGCCACTTGTTCTACATCAGACTTTCTTCCGCAAACGGGGAAATGCTTTAACTCGGTCTGTTTAGCGGGATTCCGACTTCGATGCCCCGGTTGCCGATATTCAGTTGCTTTTGAATTTCGGGTGATCCCTCTTGAGCATGTATGCTTCTGCTACTTGTTCTACATCAGACTTTCTTCCGCAAACGGCGAAACGCTTTGACCCGGTGAGTTTCGCGACATTCCGACTTCGATGCCCGTTTTGCCGAAATTCAGTTGCCTTTGAATTTCGGGTGATCCCTCTTGAGCATGTATGCTTCTGCTACTTGTTCTACATCAGAATTTCTTCCGCAAACGGCGAAACGCTTTGACTCGGTGAGTTTCGCGACATTCCAACTTCGATGCCCGTTTTGCCGAAATTCAATTGCCTTTGAATTTCGGGTGATCCCTCTTGAGCATGTATGCTTCTGCTACTTGTTCTACATCAGACTTTCTTCCCCAAACGGCGAAACGCTTTGACTCAGTGAGTTTCGCGGCATTCCGACTTCGATGCCCGTTTTGCCGAAATTCAATTGCCTTTGAATTTCGGGTGATCCCTCTTGAGCATGTATGCTTCTGCTACTTTTCTACCTCAAACTTCTTCTGCAAATGGTTAAACGCTTTCACCCGGTGAGTTTCGCGCGATTCCGACTTCGATGCTCGTTTTGCCGAAATTCAGTTGCCTATGAATTTCGGGTGATCCCTCTTGAGCATGTATGCTTCTGCCACTTCTTCTACATCAGACTTTCTTCCGCAAACGGGGAAATGCTTTAACTCGGTCTGTTTCACGGGATTCCGACTTCGATGCCCCGGTTGCCGATATTCAGTTGCCTTTCAATTTCGGGTGATCCCTCTTGAGCATGTATGCTTCTGCTACTTGTTCTACATCAAACTTTCTTCCGCAAACGGTGATACGCTTTAACTCGGTGAGTTTCGCGGGATTCCGACTTCGATGCCCCGGTTGCCGAAATTCAGTTGCCTTTGCATTTCGGGTGATCCCTCTTGAGCATGTATGCTTCTGCTACTTGTTCTACATCAGACTTCTTCCGCAAATGGCGAAACGCTTTGATTCGGTGAGTTTCGCGACATTCCGACTTCGATGACCGGTTTGCCGAAATTCAGTTGCCTTTGAATTTCGGGTGATCCCTTTTGAGCATGTATGCTTCTGCTACTTGTTCTACATCAGACTTTCTTCCCCAAACGGCGAAACGCTTTGACTCGGTGAGTTTCGCGGCATTCCGACTTCGATGCCCGTTTTGCCGAAATTCAATTGCCTTTGAATTTCGGGTGATCCCTCTTGAGCATGTATGCTTCTGCTACTTTTCTACCTCAAACTTCTTCTGCAAATGGTTAAACGCTTTCACTCGGTGAGTTTGGCGGCATTTCGACTTTGATGCCTGTTTTGCCGAAATTCAGTTGCCTTGGAATTTCGGGTGATCCCTCTTGAGCATGTATGCTTCTGCTACTTGTTCTACTTCAGACTTTCTTCCACAAACGGCGAAACGCTTTGACTCGGTGAGTTTCGCGACATTCCGACTTCGATGCCCGTTTTGCCGAAATTCAGTTGCCTTTGAATTTCGGGTGATCCCTCTTGAGCATGTATGCTTCTGCTACTTGTTCTACATCAGACTTTCTTCCACAAATGGCGAAACGCTTTGACTCAGTGAGTTTCGCGGCATTCCGACTTCGATGCCCGTTTTGCCGAAATTCAATTGCCTTTGAATTTCGGGTGATCCCTCTTGAGCATGTATGCTTCTGCTACTTTTCTACCTCAAACTTCTTCTGCAAATGGTTAAACGCTTTCACCCGGTGAGTTTCGCGCGATTCCGACTTCGATGCTCGTTTTGCCGAAATTCAGTTGCCTATGAATTTCGGGTGATCCCTCTTGAGCATGTATGCTTCTGCCACTTCTTCTACATCAGACTTTCTTCCGCAAACGGGGAAATGCTTTAACTCGGTCTGTTTCGCGGGATTCCGACTTCGATGCCCCGGTTGCCGATATTCAGTTGCTTTTGAATTTCGGGTGATCCCTCTTGAGCATGTATGCTTCTGCTACTTGTTCTACATCAGACTTTCTTCCGCAAACGGCAAAACGCTTTGACTCGGTGAGTTTCGCGGGATTCCGACTTCGATGCCCCGGTTGCCGATATTTAGTTGCCTTTGAATTTCGGGTGATCCCTCTTGAGCATGTATGCTTCTGCTACTTGTTGTACATCAGACTTTCTTCCGCAAATGGCGAAACGCTTTGACTCGGTGAGTTTCGCGGCATTCCAACTTCGGTGCCCCGATTGCCGAAATTCAGTTGCCTTTGAATTTCGGGTGATCCCTCTTGAGCATGTATGCTTCTGCTACTTGTTCTACATCAGACTTTCTTCCGCAAACGGCGAAACGCTTTGACTCGGTGAGTTTCGCGGCATTCCAACTTCGATGCCCCGGTTGCCGAAATTCAGTTGCCTTTGAATTTCGGGTGATCCCTCTTGAGCATGTATGCTTCTGCTACTTGTTCTACATCAGACTTTCTTCCGCAAACGGCGAAACGCTTTGACTCGGTGAGTTTCGCGGCATTCCAACTTCGGTGCCCCGGTTGCCGAAATTCAGTTGCCTTTGAATTTCGGGTGATCCCTCTTGAGCATGTCTGCTTCTGCTACTTGTTCTACATCAGAATTTCTTCCGCAAACGGCGAAACGCTTTGACTCGGTGAGTTTCGCGACATTCCGACTTCGATGCCCGTTTTGCCGAAATTCAGTTGCCTTTGAATTTCGGGTGATCCCTCTTGAGCATGTATGCTTCTGCTACTTGTTCTACATCAGACTTTCTTCCCCAAACAGCGAAACGCTTTGACTCAGTGAGTTTCGCGGCATTCCGACTTCGATGCCCGTTTTGCCGAAATTCAATTGCCTTTGAATTTCGGGTGATCCCTCTTGAGCATGTATGCTTCTGCTACTTGTTCTACATCAGACTTTCTTCCGCAAACGGCGAAACACTTTGACTCGGTGTGTTTCGCGGGATTCCGACTTCGATGCCCCGGTTGCCGATATTCAGTTGCCTTTCAATTTCGGGTGATCCCTCTTGAGCATGTATGCTTCTGCTACTTGTTCTACATCAAACTTTCTTCCGCAAACGGTGATACGCTTTAACTCGGTGAGTTTCGCGGGATTCCGACTTCGATGCCCCGGTTGCCGAAATTCAGTTGCCTTTGCATTTCGGGTGATCCCTCTTGAGCATGTATGCTTCTGCTACTTGTTCTACATCAGACTTCTTCCGCAAACGGCGAAACGCTTTGATTCGGTGAGTTTCGCGACATTCCGACTTCGATGACCGGTTTGCCGAAATTCAGTTGCCTTTGAATTTCGGGTGATCCCTTTTGAGCATGTATGCTTCTGCTACTTGTTCTACATCAGACTTTCTTCCGCAAACGGCGAAACGCTTTGACTCGGTGAGTGTCGCGGCATTCCAACTTCGGTGCCCCGGTTGCCGAAATTCAGTTGCCTTTGAATTTCGGGTGATCCCACTTGAGCATGTATGCTTCTGCTACTTGTTCTACATCAGAATTTCTTCCGCAAACGGCGAAACGCTTTGACTCGGTGAGTTTCGCGACATTCAGACTTCGATGCCCGTTTTGCCGAAATTCAGTTTCCTTGGAATTTCGGGTGATCCCTCTTGAGCATGTATGCTTCTGCTACTTGTTCTACATCAGACTTTCTTCCCCAAACGGCGAAACGCTTTGACTCCGTGAGTTTCGCGGCATTCCGACTTCGATGCCCGTTTTGCCGAAATTCAATTGCCTTTGAATTTTGGGTGATCCCTCTTGAGCATGTATGCTTCTGCTACTTTTCTACCTCAAACTTCTTCTGCAAATGGTTAAACGCTTTCACTCGGTGAGTTTGGCGGCATTTCGACTTTGATGCCTGTTTTACCGAAATTGAGTTGCCTTTGAATTTCGGGTGATCCCTCTTGAGCATGTATGCTTCTGCTACTTGTTCTACATCAGACTTTCTTCCACAAACGGCGAAACGCTTTGACTCAGTGAATTTCGCGGCATTCCGACTTCGATGCCCCGGTTGCCGAAATTCAGTTGTCTTTGAATTTCGGGTGATCCCTCTAGAGCATGTATCCTTCTGCTACTTGTTCTACATCAGACTTTCTTCCGCAAACAGCGAAACGCTTTGACTCGGTGAGTTTCGCGACATTCAGACTTCGATGCCCGTTTTGCCGAAATTCAGTTGCCTTTGAATTTCGGGTGATCCCTCTTGAGCATGTATGCTTCTGCTACTTGTTCTACATCAGACTTTCTTCCTCAAACGGCGAAACGCTTTGACTCAGTGAGTTTCGCGGCATTCCGACTTCGATGCCCGTTTTGCCGAAATTCAATTGCCTTTGAATTTCGGGTGATCCCTCTTGAGCATGTATGCTTCTGCTACTTTTCTACCTCAAACTTCTTCTGCAAATGGTTAAACGCTTTCACCCGGTGAGTTTCGCGCGATTCCGACTTCGATGCTCGTTTTGCCGAAATTCAGTTGCCTATGAATTTCGGGTGATCCCTCTTGAGCATGTATGCTTCTGCCACTTGTTCTACATCAGACTTTCTTCCGCAAACGGCGAAATGCTTTAACTCGGTCTGTTTCGCGGGATTCCGACTTCGATGCCCCGGTTGCCGATATTCAGTTGCTTTTGAATTTCGGGTGATCCCTCTTGAGTTTGTATGCTTCTGCTACTTTTTCTACATCAGACTTTTTTCCGCAAACGGCGAAACGTTTTAAGTCCGTGACTTTCGCGGCATTCCGACTTCGATGCCCGGTTTTGCCGAAATTCAGTTGCCTTTGAATTTCGGGTGATCCCTCTTGAGCATGTATGCTTCTGCTACTTGTTCTACAACATAGTTTCTTCCGCGAACGACGAAACGCTTTGACTCGGTGAGTTTCGCGACATTCCGACTTCGATGCCCGTTTTGCCGAAATTCAGTTGCCTTTGAATTTCGGGTGATCCCTCTTGAGCATGTATGCTTCTGCTACTTGTTCTACATCAGACTTTCTTCCGCAAACGGCGAAACGCTTTGACTCGGTGAGTTTCGCGGGATTCCGACTTCGATGCCCCAGTTGCCGATATTCAGTTGCCTTTGAAATTCGGGTGATGCCTCTTGAGCATGTATGCTTCTGCTACTTGTTCTACATCAGACTTTCTTCCGCGAACGGCGTAACGCTTTAACTCGGTGAGTTTCGCGGGATTCCGACTTCGATTCCCCGGTTGCCGATATTCAGTTGCCTTTGAATTTCGGGTAATCCTTCTTGAGCATGTATGCTTCTGCAACTTGTTCTACATCAGACTTCATCCGCAAACGGCGAAACGCTTTGATTCGGTTAGTTTCGCGACATTCCGACTTCGATGACCGGTTTGCCGAAATTCAGTTGCCTTTGAATTTCGGGTGATCCCACTTGAGCATGTATGCTTCTGCTACTTGTTCTACATCAGAATTTCTTCCGCAAACGGCGAAACGCTTTGACTCGGTGAGTTTCGCGACATTCAGACTTCGATTCCCGTTTTGCCGAAATTCAGTTTCCTTGGAATTTCGGGTGATCCCTCTTGAGCATGTATGCTTCTGCTACTTGTTCTACATCAGACTTTCTTCCGCAAACGGCGAAACCCTTTGACTCGGTGAGTTTAGCGACATTCCGACTTCGATGCCCGTTTTGCCGAAATTCAATTGCCTTTGAATTTCGGGTCATCCCTCTTGAGCATGTATGCTTCTGCTACTTGTTCTACATCAGACTTTCTTCCACAAACGGCGAAACGCTTTGACTTAGTGAGTTTCGCGGCATTCTGACTTCGATGCCCCGGTTGCCAAAATTCAGTTGTCTTTGAATTTCGGGTGATCCCTCTTGAGCATTTATGCTTCTGCTACTTGTTCTACATTATACTTTCTTCCGCAAACAGCAAAACGCTTTGACTCGGTGAGTTTCGCGCGATTCCAAATTCGATGCCCCTTTTGCCGAAATTCAGTTGCCTTTGAATTTCGGGTGATCCCTCTTGAGCATGTATGCTTCTGCCACTTGTTCTACATCAGACTTTCTTCAGCAAACGGCGAAATGCTTTAACTCGGTGAGTTTCGCAGGATTCCGACTTCGATGCCCCGGTTGCCGATATTCAGTTGCCTTTGAATTTTGGGTGATCCCTCTTGAGCATGTATGCTTCTGCTACTTGTTCTACATCAGACTGCTTCCGCAAACGGAGAAACGCTTTGACTCGGTGAGTTTCGCGGCATTCCGACTTTGATGCCCCGATTGCCAAACTTCAGTTGCCTTTGAATTTCGGGTGATCCCTCTTGATCATGTATGCTTCTGCTACTTGTTCTACATCAGACTTTCTTCCGCAAACGGAGAAACGCTTTGACTCGGTGAGTTTCGCGGCATTCCGACTTTGATGCCGCGTTTGCTGAAATTCAGTTGCCTTTGAATATCGGGTGATCCCTCTTGAGCATGTATGCTTCTGCTACTTGTTCTACAACAGAATCTCTTCCGCAAACGGCGAAACGCTTTGACTCGGTGAGTTTCGCGGCATTCTGACTTCGATGCCCGTTTTGCCGAAATTCAATTGCCTTTGAATTTCGGGTGATCCCTCTTGAGCATGTATGCTTCTCCTACTTTTCTACCTCATACTTCTTCTGCAAATGGTTAAACGCTTTCACTCGGTGAGTTTGGCGGCATTTCGACTTTGATGCCCGTTTTGCCGAAATTGAGTTGCCTTTGAATTTCGGGTGATCCCTCTTGAGCATGTATGCTTCTGCTACTTGTTCTACATCAGACTTTCTTCCACAAACAACGAAACACTTTGACTGAGTGAATTTCGCGGCATTCCGACTTCGATGCCCCTGTTGCCGAAATTCAGTTGTGTTTGAATTTCGGGTGATCCCTCTGGAGCATGTATGCTTCTGCTACTTGTTCTACATCAGACTGCTTCCGCAAGCGGCGAAACGCTTTGACTCGGTGAGTTTCGCGACATTGCGACTTCGATGCCCGTTTTGCCGAAATTCAGTTGCCTTTGAATTTCAGGTGATCCTTCTTGAGCATGTATGCTTCTGCTACTTTTTCTACATCAGACTTTTTTCCGCAAACGGCGAAACGTTTTGAGTCCGTGACTTTCGCGGCATTTCGACTTTGATGCCCGTTTTGCCGAAATTGAGTTGCCTTTGAATTTCGGGTGATCCCTCTTGAGCATGTATGCTTCTGCTACTTGTTCTACATCAGACTTTCTTCCGCAAACGGTGGAACGCTTTGACTCGGTGAGTTTCGCGGCATTCCGACTTTGATGCCCCGATTGCCGAAATTCAGTTGCCTTTGAATTTCGGGTGATCCCTCTTGAGCATGTATGCTTCTGCTACTTGTTCTACATCATACTTTCTTCCGCAAACGGAGAAACGCTTTGACTCGGTGAGTTTCGCGGCATTCCGACTTCGATGCCCCGTTTGCTGAAATTCAGTTGCCTTTGAATATCGGGTGATCCCTCTTGAGCATGTATGCTTCTGCTACTTGTTCTACAACAGACTCTCTTCCGCAAACGGCGAAACACTTTGACTTAGTGAGTTTCGCGGCATTCCGACTTCGATGCCCCGGTTGCCGAAATTCAGTTGTCTTTGAATTTCGGGTGATCCCTCTTGAGCATGTATGCTTCTGCTACTTGTTCTACATCAGACTTTCTTCCGCAAACAGCGAAACACTTTGACTCGGTGAGTTTCGCGCGATTCCGACTTCGATGCCCGTTTTGCCGAAATTCAGTTGCCTATGAATTTCGGGTGATCCCTCTTGAGCATGTATGCTTCTGCCACTTGTTCTACAACAGACTTTCTTCTTCAAACGGCGAAACACTCTGACTCGGTGAGTTTCGCGGCATTCCGACTTTGATGCCCCGATTGCCGAAATTCAGTTGTCTTTGAATTTCGGGTGATCCCTCTTGATCAAGTATGCTTCTGCTACTTGTTCTACATCAGACTTTCTTCCGGAAACGAAGAAACGCTTTGACTCGGTGAGTTTCGCGGCATTCCGACTTCGATGCCTCGGTTGCCGAAATTGTGTTGGCTTTGAATTTCGGGTGATCCTTCTTGAGCATGTATGCTTCTGCTACTTTTTCTACATCAGACTTTTTTCCGCAAACGGCGAAACGTTTTGACTCCGTGACTTTCCCGGCATTCTGACTTCGATGCCCCGGTTGTCGAAATTCAGTTGCCTTTGAATTTCGTGTGATCCCTCTTGATCATGTATGCTTCTGCTACTTGTTCTACATCATACTTTCTTCCGCAAACGGCGAAAGGCTTTGACTCGGTGAGTTTCGCGCGATTCCGACTTCGATGCCCGTTTTGCCGAAATTCAGTTGCCTATGAATTTCGGGTGATCCCTCTTGAGCATGTATGCTTCTGCCACTTGTTCTACATCAGACTTTCTTCCGCAAATGGCGAAATGTGTAAATTCGGTCTGTTTCGCGGGATTCCGACTTCGATGCCCCGGTTGCCGATATTCAGTTGCTTTTGACTTTCGGGTGATCCCTCTTGAGCATGTATGCTTCTGCTACTTGTTCTACATCATACTTTCTTCCGCAAACGGCGTAACGCTTTAACTCGGTGAGTTTCGCGGGATTCCGACTTCGATTCCCCGGTTGCCGATATTCAGTTGCCTTTGAATTTCGGGTAATCCTTCTTGAGCATGTATGCTTCTGCAACTTGTTCTACATCAGACTTCATCCGCAAACGGCGAAACGCTTTGATTCGGTTAGTTTCGCGACATTCCGACTTCGATGACCGGTTTGCCGAAATTCAGTTGCCTTTGAATTTCGGGTGATCCCTCTTGAGCATGTATGCTTCTGCTACTTGTTCTACATCATACTTTCTTCCGCAAACGGCGAAACACTTTGACTCGGTGAGTTTCGCGGGATTCCGACTTCGATGCCCCGGTTGCCGATATTCAGTTGCCTTTCAATTTCGGGTGATCCCTCTTGAGCATGTATGCTTCTGCTACTTGTTCTACATCAAACTTTCTTCCGCAAACGGTGATACGCTTTAACTCGGTGAGTTTCGCGGGATTCCGACTTCGATGCCCCGGTTGCCGAAATTCAGTTGCCTTTGCATTTCGGGTGATCCTTGTTGAGCATGTATGCTTCTGCTACTTGTTCTACATCATACTTTCTTCCGCAAACGGCGAAACACTTTGACTCGGTGAGTTTCGCGGGATTCCGACTTCGATGCCCCGGTTGCCGATATTCAGTTGCCTTTCAATTTCGGGTGATCCCTCTTGAGCATGTATGCTTCTGCTACTTGTTCTACATCAAACTTTCTTCCGCAAACGGTGATACGCTTTAACTCGGTGAGTTTCGCGGGATTCCGACTTCGATGCCCCGGTTGCCGAAATTCAGTTGCCTTTGCATTTCGGGTGATCCTTGTTGAGCATGTATGCTTCTGCTACTTGTTCTACATCAGACTTCTTCCGCAAACGGCGAAACGCTTTGATTCGGTGAGTTTCGCGACATTCCGACTTCGATGACCGGTTTGCCGAAATTCAGTTGCCTTTGAATTTCGGGTGATCCCTTTTGAGCATGTATGCTTCTGCTACTTGTTCTACATCAGACTTTCTTCCGCAAACGGCGAAACGCTTTGACTCGGTGAGTGTCGCGGCATTCCAACTTCGGTGCCCCGGTTGCCGAAATTCAGTTGCCTTTGAATTTCGGGTGATCCCACTTGAGCATGTATGCTTCTGCTACTTGTTCTACATCAGAATTTCTTCCGCAAACGGCGAAACGCTTTGACTCGGTGAGTTTCGCGACATTCAGACTTCGATGCCCGTTTTGCCGAAATTCAGTTTCTTTGGAATTTCGGGTGATCCCTCTTGAGCATGTATGCTTCTGCTACTTGTTCTACATCAGACTTTCTTCCGCAAACGGCGAAACCCTTTGACTCGGTGAGTTTAGCGACATTCCGACTTTGATGCCCCGATTGCCGAAATTCAGTTGCCTTTGAATTTCGGGTGATCCCTCTTGAGCATGTATGCTTCTGCTACTTGTTCTACATCATACTTTCTTCCGCAAACGGAGAAACGCTTTGACTCGGTGAGTTTCGCGGCATTCCGACTTCGATGCCCCGTTTGCTGAAATTCAGTTGCCTTTGAATATCGGGTGATCCCTCTTGAGCATGTATGCTTCTGCTACTTGTTCTACAACAGACTCTCTTCCGCAAACGGCGAAACACTTTGACTTAGTGAGTTTCGCGGCATTCCGACTTCGATGCCCCGGTTGCCGAAATTCAGTTGTCTTTGAATTTCGGGTGATCCCTCTTGAGCATGTATGCTTCTGCTACTTGTTCTACATCAGACTTTCTTCCGCAAACAGCGAAACACTTTGACTCGGTGAGTTTCGCGCGATTCCGACTTCGATGCCCGTTTTGCCGAAATTCAGTTGCCTATGAATTTCGGGTGATCCCTCTTGAGCATGTATGCTTCTGCCACTTGTTCTACAACAGACTTTCTTCTTCAAACGGCGAAACACTCTGACTCGGTGAGTTTCGCGGCATTCCGACTTTGATGCCCCGATTGCCGAAATTCAGTTGTCTTTGAATTTCGGGTGATCCCTCTTGATCAAGTATGCTTCTGCTACTTGTTCTACATCAGACTTTCTTCCGGAAACGAAGAAACGCTTTGACTCGGTGAGTTTCGCGGCATTCCGACTTCGATGCCTCGGTTGCCGAAATTGTGTTGGCTTTGAATTTCGGGTGATCCTTCTTGAGCATGTATGCTTCTGCTACTTTTTCTACATCAGACTTTTTTCCGCAAACGGCGAAACGTTTTGACTCCGTGACTTTCCCGGCATTCTGACTTCGATGCCCCGGTTGTCGAAATTCAGTTGCCTTTGAATTTCGTGTGATCCCTCTTGATCATGTATGCTTCTGCTACTTGTTCTACATCATACTTTCTTCCGCAAACGGCGAAAGGCTTTGACTCGGTGAGTTTCGCGCGATTCCGACTTCGATGCCCGTTTTGCCGAAATTCAGTTGCCTATGAATTTCGGGTGATCCCTCTTGAGCATGTATGCTTCTGCCACTTGTTCTACATCAGACTTTCTTCCGCAAATGGCGAAATGTGTAAATTCGGTCTGTTTCGCGGGATTCCGACTTCGATGCCCCGGTTGCCGATATTCAGTTGCTTTTGACTTTCGGGTGATCCCTCTTGAGCATGTATGCTTCTGCTACTTGTTCTACATCATACTTTCTTCCGCAAACGGCGTAACGCTTTAACTCGGTGAGTTTCGCGGGATTCCGACTTCGATTCCCCGGTTGCCGATATTCAGTTGCCTTTGAATTTCGGGTAATCCTTCTTGAGCATGTATGCTTCTGCAACTTGTTCTACATCAGACTTCATCCGCAAACGGCGAAACGCTTTGATTCGGTTAGTTTCGCGACATTCCGACTTCGATGACCGGTTTGCCGAAATTCAGTTGCCTTTGAATTTCGGGTGATCCCTCTTGAGCATGTATGCTTCTGCTACTTGTTCTACATCATACTTTCTTCCGCAAACGGCGAAACACTTTGACTCGGTGAGTTTCGCGGGATTCCGACTTCGATGCCCCGGTTGCCGATATTCAGTTGCCTTTCAATTTCGGGTGATCCCTCTTGAGCATGTATGCTTCTGCTACTTGTTCTACATCAAACTTTCTTCCGCAAACGGTGATACGCTTTAACTCGGTGAGTTTCGCGGGATTCCGACTTCGATGCCCCGGTTGCCGAAATTCAGTTGCCTTTGCATTTCGGGTGATCCTTGTTGAGCATGTATGCTTCTGCTACTTGTTCTACATCATACTTTCTTCCGCAAACGGCGAAACACTTTGACTCGGTGAGTTTCGCGGGATTCCGACTTCGATGCCCCGGTTGCCGATATTCAGTTGCCTTTCAATTTCGGGTGATCCCTCTTGAGCATGTATGCTTCTGCTACTTGTTCTACATCAAACTTTCTTCCGCAAACGGTGATACGCTTTAACTCGGTGAGTTTCGCGGGATTCCGACTTCGATGCCCCGGTTGCCGAAATTCAGTTGCCTTTGCATTTCGGGTGATCCTTGTTGAGCATGTATGCTTCTGCTACTTGTTCTACATCAGACTTCTTCCGCAAACGGCGAAACGCTTTGATTCGGTGAGTTTCGCGACATTCCGACTTCGATGACCGGTTTGCCGAAATTCAGTTGCCTTTGAATTTCGGGTGATCCCTTTTGAGCATGTATGCTTCTGCTACTTGTTCTACATCAGACTTTCTTCCGCAAACGGCGAAACGCTTTGACTCGGTGAGTGTCGCGGCATTCCAACTTCGGTGCCCCGGTTGCCGAAATTCAGTTGCCTTTGAATTTCGGGTGATCCCACTTGAGCATGTATGCTTCTGCTACTTGTTCTACATCAGAATTTCTTCCGCAAACGGCGAAACGCTTTGACTCGGTGAGTTTCGCGACATTCAGACTTCGATGCCCGTTTTGCCGAAATTCAGTTTCTTTGGAATTTCGGGTGATCCCTCTTGAGCATGTATGCTTCTGCTACTTGTTCTACATCAGACTTTCTTCCGCAAACGGCGAAACCCTTTGACTCGGTGAGTTTAGCGACATTCCGACTTCGATGCCCGTTTTGCCGAAATTCAATTGCCTTTGAATTTCGGGTCATCCCTCTTGAGCATGTATGCTTCTGCTACTTGTTCTACATCAGACTTTCTTCCACAAACGGCGAAACGCTTTGACTTAGTGAGTTTCGCGGCATTCTGACTTCGATGCCCCGGTTGCCAAAATTCAGTTGTCTTTGAATTTCGGGTGATCCCTCTTGAGCATTTATGCTTCTGCTACTTGTTCTACATTATACTTTCTTCCGCAAACAGCGAAACGCTTTGACTCGGTGAGTTTCGCGCGATTCCAAATTCGATGCCCCTTTTGCCGAAATTCAGTTGCCTTTGAATTTCGGGTGATCCCTCTTGAGCATGTATGCTTCTGCCACTTGTTCTACATCAGACTTTCTTCAGCAAACGGCGAAATGCTTTAACTCGGTGAGTTTCGCAGGATTCCGACTTCGATGCCCCGGTTGCCGATATTCAGTTGCCTTTGAATTTTGGGTGATCCCTCTTGAGCATGTATGCTTCTGCTACTTGTTCTACATCAGACTGCTTCCGCAAACGGAGAAACGCTTTGACTCGGTGAGTTTCGCGGCATTCCGACTTTGATGCCCCGATTGCCAAACTTCAGTTGCCTTTGAATTTCGGGTGATCCCTCTTGATCATGTATGCTTCTGCTACTTGTTCTACATCAGACTTTCTTCCGCAAACGGAGAAACGCTTTGACTCGGTGAGTTTCGCGGCATTCCGACTTTGATGCCGCGTTTGCCGAAATTCAGTTGCCTTTGAATATCGGGTGATCCCTCTTGAGCATGTATGCTTCTGCTACTTGTTCTACAACAGAATCTCTTCCGCAAACGGCGAAACGCTTTGACTCGGTGAGTTTCGCGGCATTCTGACTTCGATGCCCGTTTTGCCGAAATTCAATTGCCTTTGAATTTCGGGTGATCCCTCTTGAGCATGTATGCTTCTACTACTTTTCTACCTCATACTTCTTCTGCAAATGGTTAAACGCTTTCACTCGGTGAGTTTGGCGGCATTTCGACTTTGATGCCCGTTTTGCCGAAATTGAGTTGCCTTTGAATTTCGGGTGATCCCTCTTGAGCATGTATGCTTCTGCTACTTGTTCTACATCAGACTTTCTTCCACAAACAGCGAAACACTTTGACTGAGTGAATTTCGCGGCATTCCGACTTCGATGCCCCTGTTGCCGAAATTCAGTTGTGTTTGAATTTCGGGTGATCCCTCTGGAGCATGTATGCTTCTGCTACTTGTTCTACATCAGACTGCTTCCGCAAACGGCGAAACGCTTTGACTCGGTGAGTTTCGCGACATTGCGACTTCGATGCCCGTTTTGCCGAAATTCAGTTGCCTTTGAATTTCAGGTGATCCTTCTTGAGCATGTATGCTTCTGCTACTTTTTCTACATCAGACTTTTTTCCGCAAACGGCGAAACGTTTTGAGTCCGTGACTTTCGCGGCATTTCGACTTTGATGCCCGTTTTGCCGAAATTGAGTTGCCTTTGAATTTCGGGTGATCCCTCTTGAGCATGTATGCTTCTGCTACTTGTTCTACATCAGACTTTCTTCCGCAAACGGTGAAACGCTTTGACTCGGTGAGTTTCGCGGCATTCCGACTTTGATGCCCCGATTGCCGAAATTCAGTTGCCTTTGAATTTCGGGTGATCCCTCTTGAGCATGTATGCTTCTGCTACTTGTTCTACATCATACTTTCTTCCGCAAACGGAGAAACGCTTTGACTCGGTGAGTTTCGCGGCATTCCGACTTCGATGCCCCGTTTGCTGAAATTCAGTTGCCTTTGAATATCGGGTGATCCCTCTTGAGCATGTATGCTTCTGCTACTTGTTCTACAACAGACTCTCTTCCGCAAACGGCGAAACACTTTGACTTAGTGAGTTTCGCGGCATTCCGACTTCGATGCCCCGGTTGCCGAAATTCAGTTGTCTTTGAATTTCGGGTGATCCCTCTTGAGCATGTATGCTTCTGCTACTTGTTCTACATCAGACTTTTTTCCGCAAACAGCGAAACGCTTTGACTCGGTGAGTTTCGCGCGATTCCGACTTCGATGCCCGTTTTGCCGAAATTCAGTTGCCTATGAATTTCGGGTGATCCCTCTTGAGCATGTATGCTTCTGCCACTTGTTCTACAACAGACTTTCTTGTTCAAACGGCGAAACACTCTGACTCGGTGAGTTTCGCGGCATTCCGACTTTGATGCCCCGATTGCCGAAATTCAGTTGTCTTTGAATTTCGGGTGATCCCTCTTGATCAAGTATGCTTCTGCTACTTGTTCTACATCAGACTTTCTTCCGGAAACGAAGAAACGCTTTGACTCGGTGAGTTTCGCGGCATTCCGACTTCGATGCCTCGGTTGCCGAAATTGTGTTGGCTTTGAATTTCGGGTGATCCTTCTTGAGCATGTATGCTTCTGCTACTTTTTCTACATCAGACTTTTTTCCGCAAACGGCGAAACGTTTTGACTCCGTGACTTTCCCGGCATTCTGACTTCGATGCCCCGGTTGTCGAAATTCAGTTCCCTTTGAATTTCGTGTGATCCCTCTTGATCATGTATGCTTCTGCTACTTGTTCTACATCATACTTTCTTCCGCAAACGGCGAAAGGCTTTGACTCGGTGAGTTTCGCGCGATTCCGACTTCGATGCCCGTTTTGCCGAAATTCAGTTGCCTATGAATTTCGGGTGATCCCTCTTGAGCATGTATGCTTCTGCCACTTGTTCTACATCAGACTTTCTTCCGCAAATGGCGAAATGTGTAAATTCGGTCTGTTTCGCGGGATTCCGACTTCGATGCCCCGGTTGCCGATATTCAGTTGCTTTTGACTTTCGGGTGATCCCTCTTGAGCATGTATGCTTCTGCTACTTGTTCTACATCAGACTGCTTCCGCAAACGGTGAAACGCTTTGACTCGGTGAGTTTCGCGACATTGCGACTTCGATGCCCGTTTTGCCGAAATTCAGTTGCCTTTGAATTTCGGGTGCTCCTTCTTGAGCATGTATGCTTTTGCTACTTTTTCTACATCAGACTTTTTTCCGCAAACGGCGAAACGTTTTGAGTCCGTGACTTTCTCGGCATTCCGACTTCGATGCCCGGTTTTGCCAAAATTCAGTTGCCTTTGAATTTCGGGTGATCCCTCTTGAGCATGTATGCTTCTGCTACTTGTTCTACAACATAGTTTCTTCCGCGAACGACGAAACGCTTTGAGTCGGTGAGTTTCGCGACATTCCGACTTCGATGCCCGTTTTGCCGAAATTCAGTTGCCTTTGAATTTCGGGTGATCCCTCTTGAGCATGTATGCTTCTGCTACTTGTTCTACATCAGACTTTCTTCCACAAACGGCGAAACGCTTTGACTTAGTGAGTTTCGCGGCATTCCGACTTCGATGCCCCGGTTGCCGAAATTCAGTTGTCTATGAATTTCGGGTGATCCCTCTTGAGCATGTATGCTTCTGCTACTTATTCTACATCAGACTTTCTTCCGCAAACAGCGAAACGCTTTGACTCGGTGAGTTTCGCGCGATTCCGACTTCGATGCCCGTTTTGCCGAAATTCAGTTGCCTTTGAATTTCGGGTGATCCCTCTTGAGCATGTATGCTTCTGCCACTTGTTCTACATCAGACTTTCTTCCGCAAATGGCGAAATGTGTAAATTCGGTCTGTTTCGCGGGATTCCGACTTCGATGCCCCGGTTGCCGATATTCAGTTGCTTTTGACTTTCGGGTGATCCCTCTTGAGCATGTATGCTTCTGCTACTTGTTCTACATCAGACTGCTTCCGCAAACGGTGAAACGCTTTGACTCGGTGAGTTTCGCGACATTGCGACTTCGATGCCCGTTTTGCCGAAATTCAGTTGCCTTTGAATTTCGGGTGCTCCTTCTTGAGCATGTATGCTTTTGCTACTTTTTCTACATCAGACTTTTTTCCGCAAACGGCGAAACGTTTTGAGTCCGTGACTTTCTCGGCATTCCGACTTCGATGCCCGGTTTTGCCAAAATTCAGTTGCCTTTGAATTTCGGGTGATCCCTCTTGAGCATGTATGCTTCTGCTACTTGTTCTACAACATAGTTTCTTCCGCGAACGACGAAAGGCTTTGAGTCGGTGAGTTTCGCGACATTCCGACTTCGATGCCCGTTTTGCCGAAATTCAGTTGCCTTTGAATTTCGGGTAATCCCTCTTGAGCATGTATGCTTCGGCTACTTGTTCTACATCAGACCTTCTTCCGCAAACGGCGAAACCCTTTGACTCGGTGAGTTTCGCGGCATTCCGACTTCGATGCCCCGGTTGCCGAAATTCAGTTGCCTTTGAATTTCGGTTGATCCCTCTTGATCATGTATGCTTCTGCTACTTGTTCTACATCAGAACTTCTTCCGCAAATGGCGAAAGGCTTTGACTCGGTGAGTTTCGCAACATTTCGATTTCGATGCCCCGGTTGCCGAAATTCTGTTGGATTTGAATTTCGGGTGATCCTTTTTGAGCATGTATGCTTCTGCTACTTGTTCTACAATAGACTTTGTTCCGCAAACGACGAAACGCTTTGACTCGGTGAGTTTAGCGGCATTCTGACTTCGATGCCCCGATTGCCGAAATTATGTTGCCTTTGAATTTCGGGTGATCCCTCTTGAGCATGTATGCTTCTGCTACTTGTTTTACATCAGACTTTCTTCAGCAAACAGCGAAACGCTTTGACTCGGTGAGTTTCGCGCCATTTCGACTTCGATGCCCGTTTTGCCGAAATTCAGTTGCCTTTGAATTTCGGGTCATCCATTTTGAGCATGTATGCTTCTGCTACTTTTTCTACATCAGACTTTCTTCAACAAACGGCTAAACGCTTTGACTCCGTGAGTTTCGCGGCATTCCGACTTCGATGCCCCGGTTGCCGAAATTCAGTTGTCTTTGAATTTCGGGTGATCCCTGTTGAGCATGTATGCTTCTGCTACTTGTTCTACATCAGACTTTCTTCCGCAAACAGCGAAACGCTTTGACTCGGTGCGTTTCGCGCCATTCCGACTTTGATGCCTGTTTTGCCGAAATTCAGTTGCCTTTGAATTTCAGGTGATCACTCTTGAGTATGTATGCTTCTGCTACTTGTTCTACATCAGACAGCTTCCGCAAACGGCGAAACGCTTTGACTCGGTGAGTTTCGCGACATTGCGACTTCGATGCCCGTTTTGCCGAAATTCAGTTGCGTTTGAATTTCGGGTGATCCCTCTTGAGCATGTATGCTTCTGCTACTTGTTGTACAACAGACTTTCTTCCGCAAACGGCGAAACGATTTGACTAAATGAGTTTCGCGGCATTCCGACTTCGATGCTCCGGTTACCGAAAATAAGTTGTCTTTGAATTTCAGGTGATCCCTCTTGAGCATGTATGCTTCTTCTACTTGTTCTACATCAGACTTTCTTCAGCAAACAGCGAAACGCTTTGACTCGGTGAGTTTCGCGCCATTCCGACTTCGATGCCCCTTTTGCCGAAATTCAGTTGCCTTTGAATTTCGGGTCATCCCTCTTGAGCATGTATGCTTCTGCTACTTTTTCTACATCAGAATTTTTTCCGTAAACGGCGAAACGCTTTCACTCAATGAGTTTCGCGGGATTCCGACTTTGATGCCTCGGTTACCGATATTCAGTTGCCTTTGAATTTCGGGTGATCCCTCTTGAGCATGTATGCTTCTGCTACTTGTTCTACATCAGACTGCTTCCGCAAACGGCGAAATGCTTTGACTCGGTGAGTTTCGTGACATTCCGACTTCGATGCCCCGGCTGCCGAAATTCAGTTGTCTTTGAATTTCGGGTGATCCCTCTTGATCAAGTATGCTTCTGCTACTTGTTCTACATCAGACTTTCTTCCGCAAACGAAGAAACGCTTTGACTCGGTGAGTTTCGCGGCATTCCGACTTCGATGCCTCGGTTGCCGAAATTGTGTTGGCTTTGAATTTCGGGTGATCCTTCTTGAGCATGTATGCTTCTGCTACTTTTTCTACATCAGACTTTTTTCCGCAAACGGCGAAACGTTTTGACTCCGTGACTTTCCCGGCATTCTGACTTCGATGCCCCGGTTGTCGAAATTCAGTTGCCTTTGAATTTCGTGTGATCCCTCTTGATCATGTATGCTTCTGCTACTTGTTCTACATCATACTTTCTTCCGCAAACGGCGAAAGGCTTTGACTCGGTGAGTTTCGCGACATTCCGACGACGATGCCCCGGTTGCCGAAATTCTGTTGGCTTTGAATTTCGGGTGATCCCTCTTGAGCATGTATGCTTCGGCTACTTGTTCTACATCAGACCTTCTTCCGCAAACGGCGAAACCCTTTGACTCGGTGAGTTTCGCGGCATTCCGACTTCGATGCCCCGGTTGCCGAAATTCAGTTGCCTTTGAATTTCGGTTGATCCCTCTTGATCATGTATGCTTCTGCTACTTGTTCTACATCAGAACTTCTTCCGCAAATGGCGAAAGGCTTTGACTCGGTGAGTTTCGCAACATTTCGATTTCGATGCCCCGGTTGCCGAAATTCTGTTGGATTTGAATTTCGGGTGATCCTTTTTGAGCATGTATGCTTCCGCTACTTGTTCTACAATAGACTTTGTTCCGCAAACGACGAAACGCTTTGACTCGGTGAGTTTAGCGGCATTCTGACTTCGATGCCCCGATTGCCGAAATTATGTTGCCTTTGAATTTCGGGTGATCCCTCTTGAGCATGTATGCTTCTGCTACTTGTTTTACATCAGACTTTCTTCAGCAAACAGCGAAACGCTTTGACTCGGTGAGTTTCGCGCCATTTCGACTTCGATGCCCGTTTTGCCGAAATTCAGTTGCCTTTGAATTTCGGGTCATCCCTTTTGAGCATGTATGCTTCTGCTACTTTTTCTACATCAGACTTTCTTCAACAAACGGCTAAACGCTTTGACTCCGTGAGTTTCGCGGCATTCCGACTTCGATGCCCCGGTTGCCGAAATTCAGTTGTCTTTGAATTTCGGGTGATCCCTGTTGAGCATGTATGCTTCTGCTACTTGTTCTACATCAGACTTTCTTCCGCAAACAGCGAAACGCTTTGACTCGGTGCGTTTCGCGCCATTCCGACTTTGATGCCTGTTTTGCCGAAATTCAGTTGCCTTTGAATTTCAGGTGATCACTCTTGAGTACGTATGCTTCTGCTACTTGTTCTACATCAGACTGCTTCCGCAAACGGCGAAACGCTTTGACTCGGTGAGTTTCGCGACATTGCGACTTCGATGCCCGTTTTGCCGAAATTCAGTTGCGTTTGAATTTCGGGTGATCCCTCTTGAGCATGTATGCTTCTGCTACTTGTTGTACAACAGACTTTCGTCCGCAAACGGCGAAACGATTTGACTAAATGAGTTTCGCGGCATTCCGACTTCGATGCTCCGGTTACCGAAAATAAGTTGTCTTTGAATTTCAGGTGATCCCTCTTGAGCATGTATGCTTCTTCTACTTGTTCTACATCAGACTTTCTTCAGCAAACAGCGAAACGCTTTGACTCGGTGAGTTTCGCGCCATTCCGACTTCGATGCCCCTTTTGCCGAAATTCAGTTGCCTTTGAATTTCGGGTCATCCCTCTTGAGCATGTATGCTTCTGCTACTTTTTCTACATCAGAATTTTTTCCGTAAACGGCGAAACGCTTTCACTCAATGAGTTTCGCGGGATTCCGACTTTGATGCCTCGGTTACCGATATTCAGTTGCCTTTGAATTTCGGGTGATCCCTCTTGAGCATGTATGCTTCTGCTACTTGTTCTACATCAGACTGCTTCCGCAAACGGCGAAATGCTTTGACTCGGTGAGTTTCGTGACATTCCGACTTCGATGCCCCGGCTGCCGAAATTCAGTTGTCTTTGAATTTCGGGTGATCCCTCTTGATCAAGTATGCTTCTGCTACTTGTTCTACATCAGACTTTCTTCCGCAAACGAAGAAACGCTTTGACTCGGTGAGTTTCGCAGCATTCCGACTTCGATGCCTCGGTTGCCGAAATTGTGTTGGCTTTGAATTTCGGGTGATCCTTCTTGAGCATGTATGCTTCTGCTACTTTTTCTACATCAGACTTTTTTCCGCAAACGGCGAAACGTTTTGACTCCGTGACTTTCCCGGCATTCTGACTTCGATGCCCCGGTTGTCGAAATTCAGTTGCCTTTGAATTTCGTGTGATCCCTCTTGATCATGTATGCTTCTGCTACTTGTTCTACATCATACTTTCTTCCGCAAACGGCGAAAGGCTTTGACTCGGTGAGTTTCGCGACATTCCGACGACGATGCCCCGGTTGCCGAAATTCTGTTGGCTTTGAATTTCGGGTGATCCCTCTTGAGCATGTATGCTTCGGCTACTTGTTCTACATCAGACCTTCTTCCGCAAACGGCGAAACCCTTTGACTCGGTGAGTTTCGCGGCATTCCGACTTCGATGCCCCGGTTGCCGAAATTCAGTTGCCTTTGAATTTCGGTTGATCCCTCTTGATCATGTATGCTTCTGCTACTTGTTCTACATCAGAACTTCTTCCGCAAATGGCGAAAGGCTTTGACTCGGTGAGTTTCGCAACATTTCGATTTCGATGCCCCGGTTGCCGAAATTCTGTTGGATTTGAATTTCGGGTGATCCTTTTTGATCATGTATGCTTCCGCTACTTGTTCTACAATAGACTTTGTTCCGCAAACGACGAAACGCTTTGACTCGGTGAGTTTAGCGGCATTCTGACTTCGATGCCCCGATTGCCGAAATTATGTTGCCTTTGAATTTCGGGTGATCCCTCTTGAGCATGTATGCTTCTGCTACTTGTTTTACATCAGACTTTCTTCAGCAAACAGCGAAACGCTTTGACTCGGTGAGTTTCGCGCCATTTCGACTTCGATGCCCGTTTTGCCGAAATTCAGTTGCCTTTGAATTTCGGGTCATCCCTTTTGAGCATGTATGCTTCTGCTACTTTTTCTACATCAGACTTTCTTCAACAAACGGCTAAACGCTTTGACTCCGTGAGTTTCGCGGCATTCCGACTTCGATGCCCCGGTTGCCGAAATTCAGTTGTCTTTGAATTTCGGGTGATCCCTGTTGAGCATGTATGCTTCTGCTACTTGTTCTACATCAGACTTTCTTCCGCAAACAGCGAAACGCTTTGACTCGGTGCGTTTCGCGCCATTCCGACTTTGATGCCTGTTTTGCCGAAATTCAGTTGCCTTTGAATTTCAGGTGATCACTCTTGAGTATGTATGCTTCTGCTACTTGTTCTACATCAGACTGCTTCCGCAAACGGCGAAACGCTTTGACTCGGTGAGTTTCGCGACATTGCGACTTCGATGCCCGTTTTGCCGAAATTCAGTTGCGTTTGAATTTCGGGTGATCCCTCTTGAGCATGTATGCTTCTGCTACTTGTTGTACAACAGACTTTCGTCCGCAAACGGCGAAACGATTTGACTAAATGAGTTTCGCGGCATTCCGACTTCGATGCTCCGGTTACCGAAAATAAGTTGTCTTTGAATTTCAGGTGATCCCTCTTGAGCATGTATGCTTCTTCTACTTGTTCTACATCAGACTTTCTTCAGCAAACAGCGAAACGCTTTGACTCGGTGAGTTTCGCGCCATTCCGACTTCGATGCCCCTTTTGCCGAAATTCAGTTGCCTTTGAATTTCGGGTCATCCCTCTTGAGCATGTATGCTTCTGCTACTTTTTCTACATCAGAATTTTTTCCGTAAACGGCGAAACGCTTTCACTCAATGAGTTTCGCGGGATTCCGACTTTGATGCCTCGGTTACCGATATTCAGTTGCCTTTGAATTTCGGGTGATCCCTCTTGAGCATGTATGCTTCTGCTACTTGTTCTACATCAGACTGCTTCCGCAAACGGCGAAATGCTTTGACTCGGTGAGTTTCGTGACATTCCGACTTCGATGCCCCGGCTGCCGAAATTCAGTTGTCTTTGAATTTCGGGTGATCCCTCTTGATCAAGTATGCTTCTGCTACTTGTTCTACATCAGACTTTCTTCCGCAAACGAAGAAACGCTTTGACTCGGTGAGTTTCGCGGCATTCCGACTTCGATGCCTCGGTTGCCGAAATTGTGTTGGCTTTGAATTTCGGGTGATCCTTCTTGAGCATGTATGCTTCTGCTACTTTTTCTACATCAGACTTTTTTCCGCAAACGGCGAAACGTTTTGACTCCGTGACTTTCCCGGCATTCTGACTTCGATGCCCCGGTTGTCGAAATTCAGTTGCCTTTGAATTTCGTGTGATCCCTCTTGATCATGTATGCTTCTGCTACTTGTTCTACATCATACTTTCTTCCGCAAACGGCGAAAGGCTTTGACTCGGTGAGTTTCGCGACATTCCGACGACGATGCCCCGGTTGCCGAAATTCTGTTGGCTTTGAATTTCGGGTGATCCCTCTTGAGCATGTATGCTTCGGCTACTTGTTCTACATCAGACCTTCTTCCGCAAACGGCGAAACCCTTTGACTCGGTGAGTTTCGCGGCATTCCGACTTCGATGCCCCGGTTGCCGAAATTCAGTTGCCTTTGAATTTCGGTTGATCCCTCTTGATCATGTATGCTTCTGCTACTTGTTCTACATCAGAACTTCTTCCGCAAATGGCGAAAGGCTTTGACTCGGTGAGTTTCGCAACATTTCGATTTCGATGCCCCGGTTGCCGAAATTCTGTTGGATTTGAATTTCGGGTGATCCTTTTTGAGCATGTATGCTTCCGCTACTTGTTCTACAATAGACTTTGTTCCGCAAACGACGAAACGCTTTGACTCGGTGAGTTTAGCGGCATTCTGACTTCGATGCCCCGATTGCCGAAATTATGTTGCCTTTGAATTTCAGGTGATCCCTCTTGAGCATGTATGCTTCTGCTACTTGTTTTACATCAGACTTTCTTCAGCAAACAGCGAAACGCTTTGACTCGGTGAGTTTCGCGCCATTTCGACTTCGATGCCCGTTTTGCCGAAATTCAGTTGCCTTTGAATTTCGGGTCATCCCTTTTGAGCATGTATGCTTCTGCTACTTTTTCTACATCAGACTTTCTTCAACAAACGGCTAAACGCTTTGACTCCGTGAGTTTCGCGGCATTCCGACTTCGATGCCCCGGTTGCCGAAATTCAGTTGTCTTTGAATTTCGGGTGATCCCTGTTGAGCATGTATGCTTCTGCTACTTGTTCTACATCAGACTTTCTTCCGCAAACAGCGAAACGCTTTGACTCGGTGCGTTTCGCGCCATTCCGACTTTGATGCCTGTTTTGCCGAAATTCAGTTGCCTTTGAATTTCAGGTGATCACTCTTGAGTATGTATGCTTCTGCTACTTGTTCTACATCAGACTGCTTCCGCAAACGGCGAAACGCTTTGACTCGGTGAGTTTCGCGACATTGCGACTTCGATGCCCGTTTTGCCGAAATTCAGTTGCGTTTGAATTTCGGGTGATCCCTCTTGAGCATGTATGCTTCTGCTACTTGTTGTACAACAGACTTTCTTCCGCAAACGGCGAAACGATTTGACTAAATGAGTTTCGCGGCATTCCGACTTCGATGCTCCGGTTACCGAAAATAAGTTGTCTTTGAATTTCAGGTGATCCCTCTTGAGCATGTATGCTTCTTCTACTTGTTCTACATCAGACTTTCTTCAGCAAACAGCGAAACGCTTTGACTCGGTGAGTTTCGCGCCATTCCGACTTCGATGCCCCTTTTGCCGAAATTCAGTTGCCTTTGAATTTCGGGTCATCCCTCTTGAGCATGTATGCTTCTGCTACTTTTTCTACATCAGAATTTTTTCCGTAAACGGCGAAACGCTTTCACTCAATGAGTTTCGCGGGATTCCGACTTTGATGCCTCGGTTACCGATATTCAGTTGCCTTTGAATTTCGGGTGATCCCTCTTGAGCATGTATGCTTCTGCTACTTGTTCTACATCAGACTGCTTCCGCAAACGGCGAAATGCTTTGACTCGGTGAGTTTCGTGACATTCCGACTTCGATGCCCCGGCTGCCGAAATTCAGTTGCCTTTGAATTTCGGGTGATCCCTCTTGAGCATGTATGCTTCTGCTACTTGTTCTACATCAGACTGCTTCCGCAAACGGCGACACGCTTTGAATCGGTGAGTCTCGCGACATTGCGACTTCGATGCCTGTTTTGCCGAAATTCAGTTGCCTTTTAATTTCGGGTGATCCTTTTTGAGCATGTATGCTTCTGCTACTTTTTCTACATCAGAATTTCTTCCACAAACGGCGAAACGCTTTGACTCAGTGAGTTTCGCGGCATTCCGACTTCGATACCCCGGTTGCCGAAATTCAGTTGTCTTTGAATTTCGGGTGATCCCTCTTGTGCATGTATGCTTCTGCTACTTGTTCTACATCAGACTTTCTTCAGCAAACGGCGAAACGCTTTGACTCGGTGAGTTTCACGCTATTCCGACTTCGATGCCCGTTTTGCTGAAATTCAGTTGCCTTTGATTTCGGATGATCCCTCTTGAGCATGTATGCTTCTGCTACTTGTTCTACATCAGACTTTCTTCCGCGAACAGCGAAATGCTTTCACACGGTGAGTTTCGCGGGATTCTGACTTCGATGCCCCGGTTGCCGATATTCAGTTGCCTTTGAATTTTGGGTGATCCCTCTTGAGCATGTATGCTTCTGCTACTTGTTGTACATCAGACTGCTTCCGCAAACGGCGAAACGCTTTGACTCGGTGAGTTTCGCGACATTGCGACTTCGATGCCCGTTTTGCCGAAATTCAGTTGCCTTTTAATTTCAGGTGGTCCTTCTTGAGCATGTATGCTTCTGCTACTTTTTCTACATCAGACTTTCTTCCACAAACGGCTAAACGCTTTGACTCGGTGAGTTTCGCACCATTCCGACTTTGATGCCCGTTTTGCCGAAATTCAGTTGCCTTTCAATTTCAGGTGATCACTCTTGAGTATGTATGCTTCTGCTACTTGTTCTACATCAGACTGCTTCCGCAAACGGCGAAACGCTTTGACTCGGTGAGTTTCGCGACATTGCGACTTCGATGCCCGTTTTGCCGAAATTCAGTTGCGTTTGAATTTCGGGTGATCCCTCTTGAGCATGTATGCTTCTGCTACTTGTTGTACAACAGACTTTCTTCCGCAAACGGCGAAACGATTTGACTAAATGAGTTTCGCGGCATTCCGACTTCGATGCTCCGGTTACCGAAAATAAGTTGTCTTTGAATTTCAGGTGATCCCTCTTGAGCATGTATGCTTCTTCTACTTGTTCTACATCAGACTTTCTTCAGCAAACAGCGAAACGCTTTGACTCGGTGAGTTTCGCGCCATTCCGACTTCGATGCCCCTTTTGCCGAAATTCAGTTGCCTTTGAATTTCGGGTCATCCCTCTTGAGCATGTATGCTTCTGCTACTTTTTCTACATCAGAATTTTTTCCGTAAACGGCGAAACGCTTTCACTCAATGAGTTTCGCGGGATTCCGACTTTGATGCCTCGGTTACCGATATTCAGTTGCCTTTGAATTTCGGGTGATCCCTCTTGAGCATGTATGCTTCTGCTACTTGTTCTACATCAGACTGTCTTCCGCAAACGGCGAAACGCTTTGACTCGGTGAATTTCGCGGCATTCCGACTTCGATGCCCCGGCTGCCGAAATTCAGTTGCCTTTGAATTTCGGGTGATCCCTCTTGAGCATGTATGCTTCTGCTACTTGTTCTACATCAGACTGCTTCCGCAAACGGCGAAACGCTTTGAATCGGTGAGTCTCGCGACATTGCGACTTCGATGCCTGTTTTGCCGAAATTCAGTTGCCTTTTAATTTCGGGTGATCCTTTTTGAGCATGTATGCTTCTGCTACTTTTTCTACATCAGAATTTCTTCCACAAACGGCGAAACGCTTTGACTCAGTGAGTTTCGCGGCATTCCGACTTCGATACCCCGGTTGCCGAAATTCAGTTGTCTTTGAATTTCGGGTGATCCCTCTTGTGCATGTATGCTTCTGCTACTTGTTCTACATCAGACTTTCTTCAGCAAACGGCGAAACGCTTTGACTCGGTGAGTTTCACGCTATTCCGACTTCGATGCCCGTTTTGCCGAAATTCAGTTGCCTTTGATTTCGGATGATCCCTCTTGAGCATGTATGCTTCTGCTACTTGTTCTACATCAGACTTTCTTCCGCGAACAGCGAAATGCTTTCACACGGTGAGTTTCGCGGGATTCTGACTTCGATGCCCCGGTTGCCGATATTCAGTTGCCTTTGAATTTTGGGTGATCCCTCTTGAGCATGTATGCTTCTGCTACTTGTTGTACATCAGACTGCTTCCGCAAACGGCGAAACGCTTTGACTCGGTGAGTTTCCCGACATTGCGACTTCGATGCCCGTTTTGCCGAAATTCAGTTGCCTTTTAATTTCAGGTGGTCCTTCTTGAGCATGTATGCTTCTGCTACTTTTTCTACATCAGACTTTCTTCCACAAACGGCTAAACGCTTTGACTCGGTGAGTTTCGCACCATTCCGACTTTGATGCCCGTTTTGCCGAAATTCAGTTGCCTTTCAATTTCAGGTGATCACTCTTGAGTATGTATGCTTCTGCTACTTTTTCTACATCAGACTGCTTCCGCAAACGGCGAAACGCTTTGACTCGGTGACTTTCGCCGCATTCCACTTCGATGCCCGTTTTGCCGAAATTCAGTTGCGTTTGAATTTCGGGTGATCCCTCTTGAGCATGTATGCTTCTGCTACTTGTTGTACAACAGACTTTCTTCCGCAAACGGCGAAACGATTTGACTAAATGAGTTTCGCGGCATTCCGACTTCGATGCCCCGGTTACCGAAAATCAGTTGTCTTTGAATTTCAGGTGATCCCTCTTGAGCATGTATGCTTCTTCTACTTGTTCTACATCAGACTTTCTTCAGCAAACAGCGAAACGCTTTGACTCGGTGAGTTTCGCGCCATTCCGACTTCGATGCCCCTTTTGCCGAAATTCAGTTGCCTTTGAATTTCGGGTGATCCCTCTTAAGCATGTATGCTTCTGCTACTTGTTCTACATCAGAATTTTTTCCGTAAACGGCGAAACGCTTTCACTCAATGAGTTTCGCGGGATTCCGACTTCGATGCCTCGGTTACCGATATTCAGTTGCCTTTGAATTTCGGGTGATCCCTCTTGAGCATGTATGCTTCTGCTACTTGTTCTACATCAGACTGCTTCCGCAAACGGCGAAATGCTTTGACTCGGTGAGTTTCGTGACATTCCGACTTCGATGCCCCGGTTGCCGATATTCAGTTGCCTTTGAATTTCGGGTGATCCCTCTTGAGCATGTATGCTTCTGCTACTTGTTGTACATCAGACTGCTTCCGCAAACGGCGAAACGCTTTGACTCGGTGAGTTTCGCGACATTGCGACTTCGATGCCCGTTTTGCCGAAATTCAGTTGCCTTTTAATTTCGGGTGGTCCTTCTTGAGCATGTATGCTTCTGCTACTTTTTCTACATGAGACTTTCTTCCACAAACGGCTAAACGCTTTGACTCCGTGAGTTTCGCGGCATTCCGACTTCGATGCCCCGGTTGCCGAAATTCAGTTGTCTTTGAATTTCGGGTGATCCCTGTTGAGCATGTATGCTTCTGCTACTTGTTCTACATCAGACTTTCTTCCGCAAACAGCGAAACGCTTTGACTCGGTGAGTTTCGCGCGATTCCGACTTTGATGCCCGTTTTGCCGAAATTCAGTTGCCTTTGAATTTCAGGTGATCACTCTTGAGTATGTATGCTTCTGCTACTTTTTCTACATCAGACCTTTTTCCGCAAACGGCGAAACGCTTTGACTCCGTGACTTTCGCCGCATTCCGACTTTGATGCCCCGGTTGCCGAAATTCAGTTGCCTTTGAATTTCGGGTGATCCCTCTTTAGCATGTATGCTTCTGCTACTTGTTCTACATCAGACTTCTTAGGCAAACGGCGAAACACTTTGACTCGGTGAGTTTCGCGGCATTCCGACTTCGATGCCCCGTTTGCCGAAATTGAGTTGCCTTTGAATTTTGGGTGATCCCTCTTGATCATGTATGCTTCTGCTACTTGTTCTACATCAAACTTTCTTCCGCAAACAGCAAAACACTTTGACTCGGTGAGTTTCGCGCCATTCCGACTTCGATGCCCGTGTTGCCGAAATTCAGTTGCCTTTGAATTTCGGGTGATCCCTCTTGAGCATGTATGCTTCTGCTACTTGTTCTACAACACACTTTCTTCCGCAAACGGGAAACGCTTTGACTCGGTGAGTTTCGCGGCATTCTGACTTCGATGCCCCTGTTGCCGATATTTAGTTGCCTTTGAATTTTGGGTGATCCCTCTTGAGCATGTATGCTTCTGCTACTTGTTCTATATCACACGTTCTTCCGCAAACGACGAAACGCTTGGATTCCTTGAGTTTCGCGGCATTCCGACTTCGATGCCCCGGTTGCCGAAATTGAGTTGCCTTTGAATTTCGGGTGATCCCTCTTGAGCATGTATGCTTCTGCTACTTGTTCTACATCAGACTTTCTTCCGCAAACGATGAAACGCTTTGACTCAGTGAGTTTCGCGGCATTCCGACTTCGATCCCCCGGTTGCCGAAATTCAGTTGCCAATGAATTTTGGGTGATCCCTCTTGAGCATGTATGCTTCTGCTACTTGTTGTACATCAGACTGCTTCCGCAAACGGCGAAACGCTTTGACTCGGTGAGTTTCGCGACATTGCGACTTCGATGCCCGTTTTGCCGAAATTCAGTTGCCTCTGAATTTCGGGTGCTCCTTCTTGAGCATGTATGCTTCTGCTACTTGTTGTACATCAGACTGCTTCCGCAAACGGCGAAACGCTTTAACTCGGTGAGTTTCGCGACATTGCGACTTCGATGCCCGTTTTGCCGCAATTCAGTTGCCTTTGAATTTCGGTTGATCCCTCTTGAGCATGTATGCTTCTGCTACTTGTTCTACAACAGACTTTCTTCCGCAAACGGCGAAACGCTTTGACTCTGTGAGTTTCGCGCCATTCCGACTTTGATGCCCGTTTTGCCGAAATTCAGTTGCCTTTGAATTTCGGGTGATCCCTCTTGAGCATGTATGCTTCTGCTACTTGTTCTACATCATACTTTCTTCCGCAAACGGCGAAATGCTTTCACTCGGTGAGTTTCGTGGGATTCCAACTTTGATGCCTCGGTTGCCGATATTCAGTTGCCTTTGAATTTCGGGTGATCCCTCTTGAGCATGTATGCTTCTGCTACTTCTTCTACATTAGACTGCTTCTGCAAACGGCGAAACATTTTGACTCGATGAGTGTCGCGACATTGCGACTTCGATGCCCGTTTTGCCGAAATTCAGTTGCCTTTCAATTTCGGGTGATCCTTCTTGAGCATGTATGCTTCTGCTACTTTTTCTACATCAGACTTTCTTCCATAAACGGCGAAACGCTTTGACTCAATGAGTTTTGCGGCATTCCGACTTCGATGCCCCGGTTACCGAAAATCAGTTGTCTTTGAATTTCGGGTGATCCCTCTTGAGCATGTATGCTTCTGCTACTTGTTCTACATCAGACTTTCTACAGCAAACAGCGAAACGCTTTCACTCGGTGAGTTTCGCGCCATTCCGACTTCGATGCCCATTTTGCCGATATTCAGTTGCCTTTGAATTTCGGGTGATCCCTCTTGAGAATGTATGCTTCTGCTACTTGTTCTACATCAGACTGCTTCCGCAAACGGCGAAACGCTTTGACTCGGTGAGTTTCACGACATTGCGACTTCGATGCCCGTTTTGCCGAAATTCAGTTGCCTTTGAATATCGGGTGATCCCTCTTGAGCATGTATGCTTCTGCTACTTGTTCTACATCATACTTTCTTCCGCAAACGGCGAAATGCTTTCACTCTGTGAGTTTCGCGGGATTCCGACTTCGATGCCTCGGTTGCCGATATTCAGTTGCCTTTGAATTTCGGGTGATCCCTCTTGAGCATGTACGCTTCTACTACTTGTTCTACATCAAACTGCTTCCGCAAACGGCGAAACGCTTTGACTCGATGAGTTTCGCGACATTGCGACTTCGATGCCTCGGTTGCCGATATTCAGTTGCCTTTGAATTTCGGGTGGTCCTTCTTGAGCATGTATGCTTCTGCTACTTTTTCTACATCAGAATTTTTTCCGCAAACGGCGAAACGCTTTGACACAGTGAGTTTCGCGGCATTCCGACTTCGGTGCCAAGGTTGCCGAAATTCAGTTGTCTTTGAATTTCAGGTGATCCCTCTTGAGCATGTATGCTTCTGCTAGTTGTTCTACATCAGACTTTCTTCCGCAAACGGCGAAATGATTTAACTCGGTGAGTTTCGCGGTATTCCGACTTAGATGCCCCGGTTGCCGATATTCAGTTGCCTTTGAATTTCGGGTGATCCCTCTTGAGAATGTATGCTTCTGCTACTTGTTCTACATCAAACTGCTTCCGCAAACGGCGAAACGCTTTGACTCGGTGAGTTTTGCGACATTGCGACTTCGATGCCCGTTTTGCCGAAATTCAGTTGCCTTTGAATTTCGGGTGATCCTTCTTGAGCATGTATGCTTCTGCTACTTTTTCTACATCAGACTTTCTTCAGCAAACGGCGAAACGCTTTGACTCGGTGAGTTTCACGCTATTCCGACTTCGATGCCCGTTTTGCCGAAATTCAGTTGCCTTTGAATTTCGGGTGATCACTCTTGAGGATGTATGCTTCTGCTACTTGTTCTACATCAGACTTTCTACAGCAAACAGCGAAACACTTTGACTCGGTGAGTTTCGTGCCATTCCGACTTCGATGCCCCTTTTTCCAAAATTCAGTTGCCTTTAAATTTCGGGTGATCCCTCTTGAGCATGTATGCTTCTGCTACTTGTTCTACATCAGACTTTCTTCCGCAAACGACGAAATGATTTAACTCAGTGAGTTTCGCGGGATTCCGACATCGATGCCCCAGTTGCCGATTTTCAGTTGCCTTTGAATTTCGGGCGATCCCTCTTGAGCATGTATGCTTCTGCTACTTGTTCTACATCAGGGTTCTTCCGCAAACGGCGAAACGCTTTGACTCGGTGAGTTTCGCGGCATTCCGACTTCGATGCTCCGGTTGCCGAAATTCAGTTGCCTTTGAATTTCGGGTGATCCCTCTTGAGCATGTAGGCTTCTGCTACTTGTTCTACATCATACTTTCTTCCGCAAACGGCGAAATGCTTTCACTCGGTGAGTTTCATGGGATTCCGACTTTGATGCCTCGGTTGCCGATATTCAGTTGCCTTTGAATTTCGGGTGATCCCTCTTGAGCATGTATGCTTCTGCTACTTGTTCTACATCAGACTGCTTCCGCAAACGGCGAAACGCTTTGACTCGGTGAGTTTCGCGACATTGCGACTTCGATGCCAGTTTTGCCGAAATTCAGTTGCCTTTGAATTTCAGGTGATCCTTCTTGAGCATGTATGCTTCTGCTACTTTTTCTACATCAGACTTTCTTCCACGAACAGCGAAATGCTTTCACACGGTGAGTTTCGCGGGATTCCGACTTCGTTGCCCCCGGTTGCCGATATTCAGTTGCCTTTGAATTTCGGGTGGTCCTTCTTGAGCATGTATGCTTCTGCTACTTTTTCTACATCAGACTTTCTTCCACAAACGGCTAAACGCTTTGACTCCGTGAGTTTCGCGGCATTCCGACTTCGATGCCCCGGTTGCCGAAATTCAATTGTCTTTGAATTTCGGGTGATCCCTGTTGAGCATGTATGCTTCTGCTACTTGTTCTACATCAGACTTTCTTCCACAAACAGTGAAACGCTTTGACTCGGTGAGTTTCACGCCATTCCGACTTGGATGCCCGTTTTGTCGAAATTCAGTTGCCTTTGAATTTCGGGTGATCCCTATTGAGCATGTATGCTTCTGCTACTTGTTCTACAACACACTTTCTTCCGCAAACGGCGAAACGCTTTGACTCGGTGCGTTTCGCGGCATTCTGACATCGATGCCCCGTTTGCTGATATTCAGTTGCCTTTGAATTTTGGGTGATCCCTCTTGAGCATGTATGCTTCAGCTACTTGTTCTACATCAGACTGCTTCCGCAAACGGCGAAACGCTTTGAGTCGGTGAGTTTCGCGACATTCCGACTTCGATGCCCGTTTTGCCGAAATTCAGTTGCCTTTGAATTTCGGGTGATCCCTCTTGAGCATGTATGCTTCTGCTACTTGTTCTACAACAGAATTTTTTCTGCAAACGGCGAAACGCTTTGACTCAGTGAGTTTCGCGGCATTCCAAGTTCGATGTCCCGGTTACCGAAAATCAGTTGTCTTTGAATTTCAGGTGATCCCTCTTGAGCATGTATGCTTCTGCTACTTTTTCTACATCAGACTTTCTTCCACAAACGGCTAAACGCTTTGACTCCGTGAGTTTCGCGGCATTCCGACTTCGATGCCCCGGTTGCCGAAATTCAATTGTCTTTGAATTTCGGGTGATCCCTGTTGAGCATGTATGCTTCTGCTACTTGTTCTACATCAGACTTTCTTCCACAAACAGTGAAACGCTTTGACTCGGTGAGTTTCACGCCATTCCGACTTGGATGCCCGTTTTGTCGAAATTCAGTTGCCTTTGAATTTCGGGTGATCCCTATTGAGCATGTATGCTTCTGCTACTTGTTCTACAACACACTTTCTTCCGCAAACGGCGAAACGCTTTGACTCGGTACGTTTCGCGGCATTCTGACATCGATGCCTCGTTTGCTGATATTCAGTTGCCTTTGAATTTTGGGTGATCCCTCTTGAGCATGTATGCTTCAGCTACTTGTTCTACATCAGACTGCTTCCGCAAACGGCGAAACGCTTTGACTCGGTGAGTTTCGCGCCATTCCGACTTCGATGCCCCTTTTGCCGAAATGCAGTTGCCTTTGAATTTCGGGTGATCCCTCTTGAGCATGTATGCTTTTGCTACTTTTTCTACATTAGAATTTTTTCCGCAAACGGCGAAACGCTTTCACTTAGTGAGTTTCGCGGGATTCCGACTTCGATGCCTCGGTTGCCGATATTCAGTTGCCTTTGAATTTCGGGTGATCCCTCTTGAGCATGTATGCTTTTGCTACTTTTTCTACATTAGAATTTTTTCCGCAAACGGCGAAACGCTTTCACTTAGTGAGTTTCGCGGGATTCCGACTTCGATGCCTCGGTTGCCGATATTCAGTTGCCTTTGAATTTCGGGTGATCCCTCTTGAGCATGTATGCTTCTGCTACTTGTTCTACATCAGACTGCTTCCGCAAACGGCGAAATGCTTTGACTCGGTGAGTTTCGTGCCATTCCGACTTCGATGCCCGTTTTGCCGAAATTCAGTTGCCTTTCAATTTCGGGTGATCTCTCTTGAGCATGTATGCTTCTGCTACTTGTTCTACATCAGACTTTCTTCAGCAAATGGTGAAACGCTTTGACTCAGTGAGTTTCGCGGCATTCCGTCTTCGATCCCCCGGTTGCCGAAATTTAGTTGCTTTTGAATTTCGGGTGATCCCTCTTGAGCATGTATGCTTCTGCTACTTGTTCTACATGAGACTTTCTTCCGCAAGCGGTCAAACGCTTTGACTGTGTGAGTTTCGCGGCATTCCGACTTTGAAGCCCCGGTTGCAGAAATTGAGTTGCCTTTGAATTTCGGGTGATCCCTCTTGAGCATGTACGCTTCTACTACTTGTTCTATATCACACGTTTTTCCGCAAACGGCGAAACGCTTTGACTCGGTGAGTTTCATGGCATTCCGAATTCGATGCCCCGGTTGTCGAAATTCAGTTGCCTTTGAATTTCGGGTGATCCCTCTTGAGCATGTATGCTTCTGCTACTTGTTCTAAATCAGGCTTCTTCCGCAAACAGCGAAACGCTTTGACTTAGTGAGTTTCACGGCATTCCGACTTCGATGCCCCGGTGGCCGAAATTCTGTTGCCGTTGAATTTCGGGTGATCCCTCTTGAGCATGTATGCTTCTGCTACTTGTTCTACATCAGACTTTCTTTCGAAAACGGTGAAACGCTTTGACGCCGTGAGTTTCGCGGCATTCCGACTTCGATGCCCCGGTTGCCGAAATTGAGTTGCCTTTGAATTTCGAGTGATCCCTCTTGAGCATGTATGCTTCTGCTACTTGTTCTACATCAGACTTTCTTTCGCAAACGGTGAAACGCTTTGACTCTGTGAGTTTCGCGGCATTCCGACTTCGATCCCCCGGTTGCCGAAATTTAGTTGCCTTTGAATTTCGGGTGATCCCTCTTGAGCATGTATGCTTCTGCTACTTGTTCTACATCAGACTTCTTCCGCAAAGGGCGAAACGCTTTGACTCGGTGAGTTCGCGACATTCCAACTTCGATGCCCGTTTTGCCGAAATTCAGTTGCCTTTCAATTTCGGGTGATCCCTCTTGAGCATGTATGCTTCTGCTACTTGTTCTACATCAGACTTTCTTCAGCAAATGGTGAAACGCTTTGACTCAGTGAGTTTCGCGGCATTCCGACTTCGATCCCCCGGTTGCCGACATTTAGTTGCTTTTGAATTTCGGGTGATCCCTCTTGAGCATGTATGCTTCTGCTACTTGTTCTACATGAGACTTTCTTCCGCAAGCGGTCAAACGCTTTGACTGTGTGAGTTTCGCGGCATTCCGACTTTGAAGCCCCGGTTGCAGAAATTGAGTTGCCTTTGAATTTCGGGTGATCCCTCTTGAGCATGTACGCTTCTACTACTTGTTCTATATCACACGTTTTTCCGCAAACGGCGAAACGCTTTGACTCGGTGAGTTTCATGGCATTCCGAATTCGATGCCCCGGTTGTCGAAATTTAGTTGCCTTTGAATTTCGGGTGATCCCTCTTGAGCATGTATGCTTCTGCTACTTGTTCTAAATCAGGCTTCTTCCGCAAACAGCGAAACGCTTTGACTTAGTGAGTTTCACGGCATTCCGACTTCGATGCCCCGGTGGCCGAAATTCTGTTGCCGTTGAATTTCGGGTGATCCCTCTTGAGCATGTATGCTTCTGCTACTTGTTCTACATCAGACTTTCTTTCGAAAACGGTGAAACGCTTTGACTCCGTGAGTTTCGCGGCATTCCGACTTCGATGCCCCGGTTGCCGAAATTGAGTTGCCTTTGAATTTCGAGTGATCCCTCTTGAGCATGTATGCTTCTGCTACTTGTTCTACATCAGACTTTCTTTCGCAAACGGTGAAACGCTTTGACTCTGTGAGTTTCGCGGCATTCCGACTTCGATCCCCCGGTTGCCGAAATTTAGTTGCCTTTGAATTTCGGGTGATCCCTCTTGAGCATGTATGCTTCTGCTACTTGTTCTACATCAGACTTCTTCCGCAAAGGGCGAAACGCTTTGACTCGGTGAGTTTCGCGAGATTCCGACTTCAATGCCCCGGTTGCCGAAATTCAGTTGCCTTTGAATTTCGGGTGATCCCTCTTGAGCATGTATGCTTCTGCTACTTGTTCTGAATCAGGCTTTTTCCGCAAACAGCGAAACGCTTTGACTCAGTGAGTTTCACGGCATTCCGACTTCGATGCCCCGGTTGCCGCAATTGTGTTGCCGTTGAATTTCGGGTGATCCCTATTGAGCATGTATGCTTCTGATAGTTGTTCTACATCAGACTTTCTTCAGCAAACGGTGAAACACTTTGACTCAGTGAGTTTCGCTGCATTCCAACTTCGATCCCCCGTTTGCAGAAATTGAGTTGCCTTTGAATTTCGGTTGATCCCTCTTAAGCATGTACGCTTCTACTACTTGTTCTATATCACACGGTATTCCGCAAACGGCGAAACGCTTCGACTCGGTGAGTTTCGCGGCATTCCGACTTCGATGTCCCGGTTGCTGAAATTGAGTTGCCTTTGAATTTCGGGTGATCTCTCTTGAGCATGTATGCTTCTGCTACTTGTTCTACATCAGACTTTCTTCCACAAAGGGGAAACGCTTTGACTGAGTGAGTTTCGCGGCATTCCGACTTCGATGCCCCGGTGGCCGAAATTCTGTTGCCGTTGAATTTCAGGTGATCCCTCTTGAGCATGTATGCTTCTGCTACTTGTTCTACATCAGACTTTCTTTCAAAAAAGGTGAAACGCTTTGACTCTGTGAGTTTCGTGGCATTCCGACTTCGATGCCCCGGTTGCCGAAATTGAGTTGCCTTTGTATTTCGAGTGATCCCTCTTGAGCATGTATGCTTCTACTACTTGTTCTATATCACACGTTTTTCCGCAAATGGCGAAACGCTTCGACTCGGTGAGTTTCGCGGCATTCCGACTTCGATCCCCCGGTTGCCGAAATTCAGTTGCCTTTGAATTTCGGGCGATCCCTCTTGAGCATGTATGCTTCTGCTACTTGTTCTACATCAGGGTTCTTCCGCAAACGGCGAAACGCTTTGACTCGGTGAGTTTCGCGGCATTCCGACTTCGATGCCCCGGTTGCCGAAATTCAGTTGCCTTTGAATTTCGGGTGATCCCTCTTGAGTATGTATGCTTCTGCTACTTGTTCTACATCAGACTTTCTTTCGAAAACGGGGAAACGTTTTGACTCCGTGAGTTTCGCGGTATTCCGACTTCGATGCCCCGGTTGCCGAAATTGAGTTGCCTTTGAATTTCGAGTGATCCCTCTTGAGAATGTATGCTTCTGCTACTTGTTCTACAACAGACTTTCTTCCGCAAACGGTGAAACACTTTGACTGAGTGAGTTTCGCGGCATTCCGACTTCGATGCCCCGGTGGCCGAAATTCTGTTGCCGTTGAATTTCGGGTGATCCCTCTTGAGCATGTATGCTTCTGCTACTTGTTCTACATCAAACTTTCTTTCGAAAACGGTGAAACGCTTTGACTCCGTGAGTTTCGCGGCATTCCGACTTCGATGCCCCGGTTGCCGAAATTGAGTTGCCTTTGAATTTCGAGTGGTCACTCTTGAGCATGTATGCTTCTACTACTTGTTCTACATCAGACTTTCTTCCGCAAACGGTGAAACGCTTTGACTCTGTGAGTTTCGCGGCATTCCGACTTCGATCCCCCGGTTGCCGAAATTTAGTTGCCTTTGAATTTCGGGTGATTCCTCTTGAGCATGTATGCTTCTGCTACTTGTTCTACATCAGACTTCTTCCGCAAAGGGCGAAACGCTTTGACTCGGTGAGTTTCGCGAGATTCCGACTTCGATGCCCAGGTTGCCGAAATTGAGTTGCCTTTGAATTTCGGGTGATCCCTCTTGAGCATGTATGCTTCTCCTACTTGTTCTACATCAGACTTTCTTCCGCAAAGTGGAAACACTTTCACTTAGTGAGTTTCTCGGCATTCCGACTTCGATGCCCCGGTGGCCGAAATTCTGTTGCCGTTGAATTTCGGGTGATCCCTCTTGAGCATGTATGCGTCTGCTACTTGTTCTACATCAAACTTCTTCCGCAAAGGGCGAAACGCTTTGACTCGGTGAGTTTCGCGAGATTCCGACTTCAATGCCCCGGTTGCCGAAATTCAGTTGCCTTTGAATTTCGGGTGATCCCTCTTGAGCATGTATGCTTCTGCTACTTGTTCTAAATCAGGCTTCTTCCGCAAAGAGCGAAACGCTTTGACTCAGTGAGTTTCACGGCATTCCGACTTCGATGCCCCGGTTGCCGCAATTGTGTTGCCGTTGAATTTCGGGTGATCCCTATTGAGCATGTATGCTTCTGCTACTTGTTCTACATCAGACTTTCTTTCGAAAACGGTGAAACGCTTTGACGCCGTGAGTTTCGCGGCATTCCGACTTCGATGCCCCGGTTGCCGAAATTGAGTTGCCTTTGAATTTCGAGTGATCCCTCTTGAGCATGTATGCTTCTGCTACTTGTTCTACATCAGACTTTCTTTCGCAAACGGTGAAACGCTTTGACTCTGTGAGTTTCGCGGCATTCCGACTTCGATCCCCCGGTTGCCGAAATTTAGTTGCCTTTGAATTTCGGGTGATCCCTCTTGAGCATGTATGCTTCTGCTACTTGTTCTACATCAGACTTCTTCCGCAAAGGGCGAAACGCTTTGACTCGGTGAGTTCGCGACATTTCGACTTCGATGCCTGTTTTGCCGAAATTCAGTTGCCTTTCAATTTCGGGTGATCCCTCTTGAGCATGTATGCTTCTGCTACTTGTTCTACATCAGACTTTCTTCAGCAAATGGTGAAACGCTTTGACTCAGTGAGTTTCGCGGCATTCCGACTTCGATCCCCCGGTTGCCGAAATTTAGTTGCTTTTGATTTTCGGGTGATCCCTCTTGAGCATGTATGCTTCTGCTACTTGTTCTACATGAGACTTTCTTCCGCAAGCGGTCAAACGCTTTGACTGTGTGAGTTTCGCGGCATTCCGACTTTGAAGCCCCAGTTGCAGAAATTGAGTTGCCTTTGAATTTCGGGTGATCCCTCTTGAGCATGTACGCTTCTACTACTTGTTCTATATCACACGTTTTTCCGCAAACGGCGAAACGCTTTGACTCGGTGAGTTTCATGGCATTCCGAATTCGATGCCCCGGTTGTCGAAATTCAGTTGCCTTTGAATTTCGGGTGATCCCTCTTGAGCATGTATGCTTCTGCTACTTGTTCTAAATCAGGCTTCTTCCGCAAACAGCGAAACGCTTTGACTTAGTGAGTTTCACGGCATTCCGACTTCGATGCCCCGGTGGCCGAAATTCTGTTGCCGTTGAATTTCGGGTGATCCCTCTTGAGCATGTATGCTTCTGCTACTTGTTCTACATCAGACTTTCTTTCGAAAACGGTGAAACGCTTTGACTCCGTGAGTTTCGCGGCATTTCGACTTCGATGCCCCGGTTGCCGAAATTGAGTTGCCTTTGAATTTCGAGTGATCCCTCTTGAGCATGTATGCTTCTGCTACTTGTTCTACATCAGACTTTCTTTCGCAAACGGTGAAACGCTTTGACTCTGTGAGTTTCGCGGCATTCCGACTTCGATCCCCCGGTTGCCGAAATTTAGTTGCCTTTGAATTTCGGGTGATCCCTCTTGAGCATGTATGCTTCTGCTACTTGTTCTACATCAGACTTCTTCCGCAAAGGGCGAAACGCTTTGACTCGATGAGTTTCGCGAGATTCCGACTTCAATGCCCCGGTTGCCGAAATTCAGTTGCCTTTGAATTTCGGGTGATCCCTCTTGAGCATGTATGCTTCTGCTACTTGTTCTGAATTAGGCTTCTTCCGCAAACAGCGAAACGCTTTGACTCAGTGAGTTTCACGGCATTCCGACTTCGATGCCCCGGTTGCCGCAATTGTGTTGCCGTTGAATTTCGGGTGATCCCTATTGAGCATGTATGCTTCTGATACTTGTTCTACATCAGACTTTCTTCAGCAAACGGTGAAACACTTTGACTCAGTGAGTTTCGCTGCATTCCAACTTCGATCCCCCGTTTGCAGAAATTGAGTTGCCTTTGAATTTCGGGTGATCCCTCTTGAGCATGTACGCTTCTACTACTTGTTCTATATCACACGGTATTCCGCAAACGGCGAAACGCTTCGACTCGGTGAGTTTCGCGGCATTCCGACTTCGATGTCCCGGTTGCTGAAATTGAGTTGCCTTTGAATTTCGGGTGATCCCTCTTGAGCATGTATGCTTCTGCTACTTGTTCTACATCAGACTTTCTTCCACAAAGGGGAAACGCTTTGACTGAGTGAGTTTCGCGGCATTCCGACTTCGATGCCCCGGTGGCCGAAATTCTGTTGCCGTTGAATTTCGGGTGATCCCTCTTGAGCATGTATGCTTCTGCTACTTGTTCTACATCAGACTTTCTTTCGAAAACGGGGAAACGCTTTGACTCCGTGAGTTTCGCGGTATTCCGACTTCGATGCCCCGGTTGCCGAAATTGAGTTGCCTTTGAATTTCGAGTGATCCCTCTTGAGAATATATGCTTCTGCTACTTGTTCTACATCAGACTTTCTTCCGCAAACGGTGAAACACTTTGACTGAGTGAGTTTCGCGGCATTCCGACTTCGATGCCCCGGTGGCCGAAATTCTGTTGCCGTTGAATTTCGGGTGATCCCTCTTGAGCATGTATGCTTCTGCTACTTGTTCTACATCAAACTTTCTTTCGAAAACGGTGAAACGCTTTGACTCCGTGAGTTTCGCGGCATTCCGACTTCGATGCCCCGGTTGCCGAAATTGAGTTGCCTTTGAATTTCGAGTGGTCACTCTTGAGCATGTATGCTTCTGCTACTTGTTCTACATCAGACTTTCTTCCGCAAACGGTGAAACGCTTTGACTCTGTGAGTTTCGCGGCATTCCGACTTCGATCCCCCGGTTGCCGAAATTTAGTTGCCTTTGAATTTCGGGTGATTCCTCTTGAGCATGTATGCTTCTGCTACTTGTTCTACATCAGACTTCTTCCGCAAAGGGCGAAACGCTTTGACTCGGTGAGTTTCGCGAGATTCCGACTTTGATGCCCAGGTTGCCGAAATTGAGTTGCCTTTGAATTTCGGGTGATCCCTCTTGAGCATGTATGCTTGTCCTACTTGTTCTACATCAGACTTTCTTCCGCAAAGTGGAAACACTTTCACTTAGTGAGTTTCTCGGCATTCCGACTTCGATGCCCGGTGGCCGAAATTCTGTTGCCGTTGAATTTCGGGTGATCCCTCTTGAGCATGTATGCGTCTGCTACTTGTTCTACATCAGACTTCTTCCGCAAAGGGTGAAACGCTTTGACTCGGTGAGTTTCGCGAGATTCCGACTTCAATGCCCCGGTTGCCGAAATTCAGTTGCCTTTGAATTTCGGGTGATCCCTCTTGAGCATGTATGCTTCTGCTACTTGTTCTAAATCAGGCTTCTTCCGCAAACAGCGAAACGCTTTGACTCAGTGAGTTTCACGGCATTCCGACTTCGATGCCCCGGTTGCCGCAATTGTGTTGCCGTTGAATTTCGGGTGATCCCTATTGAGCATGTATGCTTCTGATACTTGTTCTACATCAGACTTTCTTCAGCAAACGGTGAAACACTTTGACTCAGTGAGTTTCGCTGCATTCCGACTTCGATCCCCCGTTTGCAGAAATTGAGTTGCCTTTGAATTTCGGGTGATCCCTCTTGAGCATGTACGCTTCTACTACTTGTTCTATATCACACGGTATTCCGCAAACGGCGAAACGCTTCGACTCGGTGAGTTTCGCGGCATTCCGACTTCGATGTCCCGGTTGCTGAAATTGAGTTGCCTTTGAATTTCGGGTGATCCCTCTTGAGCATGTATGCTTCTGCTACTTGTTCTACATCAGACTTTCTTCCACAAAGGGGAAACGCTTTGACTGAGTGAGTTTCGCGGCATTCCGACTTCGATGCCCCGGTGGCCGAAATTTTGTTGCCGTTGAATTTCGGGTGATCCCTCTTGAGCATGTATGCTTCTGCTACTTGTTCTACATCAGACTTTCTTTCGAAAACAGTGAAACGCTTTGACTCCGTGAGTTTCGCGGTATTCCGACTTCGATGCCCCGGTTGCCGAAATTGAGTTGCCTTTGAATTTCGAGTGATCCCTCTTGAGAATGTATGCTTCTGCTACTTGTTCTACATCAGACTTTCTTCCGCAAACAGTGAAACGCTTTGACTGAGTGAGTTTCGCGACATTCCGACTTCGATCCCCCGGTTGCCGAAATTGAGGTGCCTTTGAATTTCGGGTGATCCCTCTTGAGCATGTATGCTTCTCCTACTTGTTCTACATCAGACTTTCTTCCGCAAAGGGGAAACGCTTTCACTTAGTGAGTTTCGCGGCATTCCGACTTCGATGCCCCGGTGGCCGAAATTCTGTTGCCGTTGAATTTCGGGTGATCCCTCTTGAGCATGTATGCGTCTGCTACTTGTTCTACATCAGACTTCTTCCGCAAAGGGCGAAACGCTTTGACTCGGTGAGTTTCGCGAGATTCCGACTTCAATGCCCCGGTTGCCGAAATTCAGTTGCCTTTGAATTTCGGGTGATCCCTCTTGAGCATGTATGCTTCTGCTACTTGTTCTAAATCAGGCTTCTTCCGCAAACAGCGAAACGCTTTGACTCAGTGAGTTTCACGGCATTCCGACTTCGATGCCCCGGTTGCCGCAATTGTGTTGCCGTTGAATTTCGGGTGATCCCTATTGAGCATGTATGCTTCTGCTACTTGTTCTACATCAGACTTTCTTTCGAAAACGGTGAAACGCTTTGACGCCGTGAGTTTCGCGGCATTCCGACTTCGATGCCCCGGTTGCCGAAATTGAGTTGCCTTTGAATTTCGAGTGATCCCTCTTGAGCATGTATGCTTCTGCTACTTGTTCTACATCAGACTTTCTTTCGCAAACGGTGAAACGCTTTGACTCTGTGAGTTTCGCGGCATTCCGACTTCGATCCCCCGGTTGCCGAAATTTAGTTGCCTTTGAATTTCGGGTGATCCCTCTTGAGCATGTATGCTTCTGCTACTTGTTCTACATCAGACTTCTTCCGCAAAGGGCGAAACGCTTTGACTCGGTGAGTTCGCGACATTTCGACTTCGATGCCCGTTTTGCCGAAATTCAGTTGCCTTTCAATTTCGGGTGATCCCTCTTGAGCATGTATGCTTCTGCTACTTGTTCTACATCAGACTTTCTTCAGCAAATGGTGAAACGCTTTGACTCAGTGAGTTTCGCGGCATTCCGACTTCGATCCCCCGGTTGCCGAAATTTAGTTGCTTTTGAATTTCGGGTGATCCCTCTTGAGCATGTATGCTTCTGCTACTTGTTCTACATCAAACTTTCTTTCGAAAACGGTGAAACGCTTTGACTCCGCGAGTTTCGCGGCATTCCGACTTCGATGCCCCGGTTGCCGAAATTGAGTTGCCTTTGAATTTCGAGTGGTCACTCTTGAGCATGTATGCTTCTGCTACTTGTTCTACATCAGACTTTCTTCCGCAAACGGTGAAACGCTTTGACACTGTGAGTTTCGCGGCATTCCGACTTCGATCCCCCGGTTGCCGAAATTTAGTTGCCTTTGAATTTCGGGTGATTCCTCTTGAGCATGTATGCTTCTGCTACTTGTTCTACATCAGACTTCTTCCGCAAAGGGCGAAACGCTTTGACTCGGTGAGTTTCGCGAGATTCCGACTTCGATGCCCAGGTTGCCGAAATTGAGTTGCCTTTGAATTTCGGGTGATCCCTCTTGAGCATGTATGCTTCTCCTACTTGTTCTACATCAGACTTTCTTCCGCAAAGTGGAAACACTTTCACTTAGTGAGTTTCTCGGCATTCCGACTTCGATGCCCCGGTGGCCGAAATTCTGTTGCCGTTGAATTTCGGGTGATCCCTCTTGAGCATGTATGCGTCTGCTACTTGTTCTACATCAGACTTCTTCCGCAAAGGGCGAAACGCTTTGACTCGGTGAGTTTCGCGAGATTCCGACTTCAATGCCCCGGTTGCCGAAATTCAGTTGCCTTTGAATTTCGGGTGATCCCTCTTGAGCATGTATGCTTCTGCTACTTGTTCTAAATCAGGCTTCTTCTGCAAACAGCGAAACGCTTTGACTCAGTGAGTTTCACGGCATTCCGACTTCGATGCCCCGGTTGCCGCAATTGTGTTGCCGTTGAATTTCGGGTGATCCCTATTGAGCATGTATGCTTCTGCTACTTGTTCTACATCAGACTTTCTTTCGAAAACGGTGAAACGCTTTGACGCCGTGAGTTTCGCGGCATTCCGACTTCGATGCCCCGGTTGCCGAAATTGAGTTGCCTTTGAATTTCGAGTGATCCCTCTTGAGCATGTATGCTTCTGCTACTTGTTCTACATCAGACTTTCTTTTGCAAACGGTGAAACGCTTTGACTCTGTGAGTTTCGCGAGATTCCGACTTCAATGCCCCGGTTGCCGAAATTCAGTTGCCTTTGAATTTCGGGTGATCCCTCTTGAGCATGTATGCTTCTGCTACTTGTTCTGAATTAGGCTTCTTCCGCAAAGGGCGAAACGCTTTGACTCGGTGAGTTCGCGACATTTCGACTTCGATGCCCGTTTTGCCGAAATTCAGTTGCCTTTCAATTTCGGGTGATCCCTCTTGAGCATGTATGCTTCTGCTACTTGTTCTACATCAGACTTTCTTCAGCAAATGGTGAAACGCTTTGACTCAGTGAGTTTCGCGGCATTCCGACTTCGATCCCCCGGTTGCCGAAATTTAGTTGCTTTTGAATTTCGGGTGATCCCTCTTGAGCATGTATGCTTCTGCTACTTGTTCTACATCAAACTTTCTTTCGAAAACGGTGAAACGCTTTGACTCCGTGAGTTTCGCGGCATTCCGACTTCGATGCCCCGGTTGCCGAAATTGAGTTGCCTTTGAATTTTGAGTGGTCACTCTTGAGCATGTATGCTTCTACTACTTGTTCTACATCAGACTTTCTTCCGCAAACGGTGAAACGCTTTGACACTGTGAGTTTCGCGGCATTCCGACTTCGATCCCCCGGTTGCCGAAATTTAGTTGCCTTTGAATTTCGGGTGATCCCTCTTGAGCATGTATGCTTCTGCTACTTGTTCTACATCAGACTTCTTCCGCAAAGGGCGAAACGCTTTGACTCGGTGAGTTCGCAACATTTCGACTTCGATGCCCGTTTTGCCGAAATTTAGTTGCCTTTCAATTTCGGGTGATCCCTCTTGAGCATGTATGCTTCTGCTACTTGTTCTACATCAGACTTTCTTCAGCAAATGGTGAAACGCTTTGACTCAGTGAGTTTCGCGGCATTCCGACTTCGATCCCCCGGTTGCCGAAATTTAGTTGCTTTTGAATTTCGGGTGATCCCTCTTGAGCATGTATGCTTCTGCTACTTGTTATACATGAGACTTTCTTCCGCAAGCGGTCAAACGCTTTGACTGTGTGAGTTTCGCGGCATTCCGACTTTGAAGCCCCAGTTGCAGAAATTGAGTTGCCTTTGAATTTCGGGTGATCCCTCTTGAGCATGTACGCTTCTACTACTTGTTCTATATCACACGTTTTTCCGCAAACGGCGAAACGCTTTGACTCGGTGAGTTTCATGGCATTCCGAATTCGATGCCCCGGTTGTCGAAATTCAGTTGCCTTTGAATTTCGGGTGATCCCTCTTGAGCATGTATGCTTCTGCTACTTGTTCTAAATCAGGCTTCTTCCGCAAACAGCGAAACGCTTTGACTTAGTGAGTTTCACGGCATTCCGACTTCGATGCCCCGGTGGCCGAAATTCTGTTGCCGTTGAATTTCGGGTGATCCCTCTTGAGCATGTATGCTTCTGCTACTTGTTCTACATCAGACTTTCTTTCGAAAACGGTGAAACGCTTTGACTCCGTGAGTTTCGCGGCATTTCGACTTCGATGCCCCGGTTGCCGAAATTGAGTTGCCTTTGAATTTCGAGTGATCCCTCTTGAGCATGTATGCTTCTGCTACTTGTTCTACATCAGACTTTCTTTCGCAAACGGTGAAACGCTTTGACTCTGTGAGTTTCGCGGCATTCCGACTTCGATCCCCCGGTTGCCGAAATTTAGTTGCCTTTGAATTTCGGGTGATCCCTCTTGAGCATGTATGCTTCTGCTACTTGTTCTACATCAGACTTCTTCCGCAAAGGGCGAAACGCTTTGACTCGGTGAGTTTCGCGAGATTCCGACTTCAATGCCCCGGTTGCCGAAATTCAGTTGCCTTTGAATTTCGGGTGATCCCTCTTGAGCATGTATGCTTCTGCTACTTGTTCTGAATTAGGCTTCTTCCGCAAACAGCGAAACGCTTTGACTCAGTGAGTTTCACGGCATTCCGACTTCGATGCCCCGGTTGCCGCAATTGTGTTGCCATTGAATTTCGGGTGATCCCTATTGAGCATGTATGCTTCTGATACTTGTTCTACATCAGACTTTCTTCAGCAAACGGTGAAACACTTTGACTCAGTGAGTTTCGCTGCATTCCAACTTCGATCCCCCGTTTGCAGAAATTGAGTTGCCTTTGAATTTCGGGTGATCCCTCTTGAGCATGTACGCTTCTACTACTTGTTCTATATCACACGGTATTCCGCAAACGGCGAAACGCTTCGACTCGGTGAGTTTCGCGGCATTCCGACTTCGATGTCCCGGTTGCTGAAATTGAGTTGCCTTTGAATTTCGGGTGATCCCTCTTGAGCATGTATGCTTCTGCTACTTGTTCTACATCAGACTTTCTTCCACAAAGGGGAAACGCTTTGACTGAGTGAGTTTCGCGGCATTCCGACTTCGATGCCCCGGTGGCCGAAATTCTGTTGCCGTTGAATTTCGGGTGATCCCTCTTGAGCATGTATGCTTCTGCTACTTGTTCTACATCAGACTTTCTTTCGAAAACGGGGAAACGCTTTGACTCCGTGAGTTTCGCGGTATTCCGACTTCGATGCCCCGGTTGCCGAAATTGAGTTGCCTTTGAATTTCGAGTGATCCCTCTTGAGAATGTATGCTTCTGCTACTTGTTCTACATCAGACTTTCTTCCGCAAACGGTGAAACACTTTGACTGAGTGAGTTTCGCGGCATTCCGACTTCGATGCCCCGGTGGCCGAAATTCTGTTGCCGTTGAATTTCGGGTGATCCCTCTTGAGCATGTATGCTTCTGCTACTTGTTCTACATCAAACTTTCTTTCGAAAACGGTGAAACGCTTTGACTCCGTGAGTTTCGCGGCATTCCGACTTCGATGCCCCGGTTGCCGAAATTGAGTTGCCTTTGAATTTCGAGTGGTCACTCTTGAGCATGTATGCTTCTGCTACTTGTTCTACATCAGACTTTCTTCCGCAAACGGTGAAACGCTTTGACTCTGTGAGTTTCGCGGCATTCCGACTTCGATCCCCCGGTTGCCGAAATTTAGTTGCCTTTGAATTTCGGGTGATTCCTCTTGAGCATGTATGCTTCTGCTACTTGTTCTACATCAGACTTCTTCCGCAAAGGGCGAAACGCTTTGACTCGGTGAGTTTCGCGAGATTCCGACTTCGATGCCCAGGTTGCCGAAATTGAGTTGCCTTTGAATTTCGGGTGATCCCTCTTGAGCATGTATGCTTCTCCTACTTGTTCTACATCAGACTTTCTTCCGCAAAGTGGAAACACTTTCACTTAGTGAGTTTCTCGGCATTCCGACTTCGATGCCCCGGTGGCCGAAATTCTGTTGCCGTTGAATTTCGGGTGATCCCTCTTGAGCATGTATGCGTCTGCTACTTGTTCTACATCAGACTTCTTCCGCAAAGGGCGAAACGCTTTGACTCGGTGAGTTTCGCGAGATTCCGACTTCAATGCCCCGGTTGCCGAAATTCAGTTGCCTTTGAATTTCGGGTGATCCCTCTTGAGCATGTATGCTTCTGCTACTTGTTCTAAATCAGGCTTCTTCTACAAACATCGAAACGCTTTGACTCACTGAGTTTCACGGCATTCCGACTTCGATGCCCCGGTTACCGCAATTGTGTTGCCGTTGAATTTCGGGTGATCCCTATTGAGCATGTATGCTTCTGCTACTTGTTCTACATCAGACTTTCTTTCGAAAACGGTGAAACGCTTTGACGCCGTGAGTTTCGCGGCATTCCGACTTCGATGCCCCGGTTGCCGAAATTGAGTTGCCTTTGAATTTCGAGTGATCCCTCTTGAGCATGTATGCTTCTGCTACTTGTTCTACATCAGACTTTCTTCCGCAAAGTGGAAACACTTTCACTTAGTGAGTTTCTCGGCATTCCGACTTCGATGCCCGGTGGCCGAAATTCTGTTGCCGTTGAATTTCGGGTGATCCCTCTTGAGCATGTATGCGTCTGCTACTTGTTCTACATCAGACTTCTTCCGCAAAGGGTGAAACGCTTCGACTCGGTGAGTTTCGCGGCATTCCGACTTCGATCCCCCGGTTGCCGAAATTCAGTTGCCTTTGAATTTCGGGCGATCCCTCTTGAGCATGTATGCTTCTGCTACTTGTTCTACATCAGGGTTCTGCCGCAAACGGCGAAACGCTTTGACTCGGTGAGTTTCGCGGCATTCCGACTTCGATGCCCCGGTTGCCGAAATTCAGTTGCCTTTGAATTTCGGGTGATCCCTCTTGAGCATGTATGCTTCTGCTACTTGTTCTACATCAGACTTTCTTTCGAAAACGGTGAAACGCTTTGACTCCGTGAGTTTCGCGGTATTCCGACTTCGATGCCCCGGTTGCCGAAATTGAGTTGCCTTTGAATTTCGAGTGATCCCTCTTGAGAATGTATGCTTCTGCTACTTGTTCTACATCAGACTTTCTTCCGCAAACAGTGAAACGCTTTGACTGAGTGAGTTTCGCGGCATTCCGACTTCGATGCCCCGGTGGCCGAAATTCTGTTGCCGTTGAATTTCGGGTGATCCCTCTTGAGCATGTATGCTTCTTCTACTTGTTCTACATCAGACTTTCTTTCGAAAACGGTGAAACGCTTTGACTCCGTGAGTTTCGCGGCATTCCGACTTCGATGCCCCGGTTGCCGAAATTGAGTTGCCTTTGAATTTCGAGTGATCCCTCTTGAGAATGTATGCTTCTGCTACTTGTTCTACATCAGACTTTCTTCCGCAAACAGTGAAACGCTTTGACTGAGTGAGTTTCGCGGCATTCCGACTTCGATCCCCCGGTTGCCGAAATTGAGGTGCCTTTGAATTTCGGGTGATCCCTCTTGAGCATGTATGCTTCTGCTACTTGTTCTATATTAGACTTTCTTCCGCAAACGGTGAAACGCTTTGAATAAGTGAGTTTCGCGGCATTTCGACTTCGAAGCCCCGGTTGCAGAAATTGAGTTGCCTTTGAATTTCGGGTGATCCCTCTTGAGCATGTACGCTTCTACTACTTGTTCTATATCACACGTTTTTCCGGAAACGGCGAAACGCTTCGACTCGGTGAGTTTCGCGGCGTTCCGAGTTCGATGCCCCGGTTGCCGAAATTGAGTTGCCTTTGAATTTCGGGGGATCCCTCTTGAGCATGTATGCTTCTGCTACTTGTTCTACATCAGACTTTCTTCCGCAAAGGGGAAACGCTTTGACTGAGTGAGTTTCGCGGCATTCCGACTTCGAAGCCTCGGTTGCAGAAATTGAGTTGCCTTTGAATTTCGGGCGATCCCTCTTGAGCATGTATGCTTCTGCTACTTGTTCTACATCAGACTTCTTCCGCAAAGGGCGAAACGCTTTGACTCGGTGAGTTTCGCGAGATTCCGACTTCGATGCCCCGGTTGCCGAAATTCAGTTGCCTTTGAATTTCGGGTGATCGCTCATGAGCATGTATGCTTCTGCTACTTGTTCTAAATCAGGCTTCTTCCGCAAACAGCGAAACGCTTTGACTCAGTGAGTTTCACGGCATTCCGACTTCGATGCCCCGGTTGCCGCAATTCTGTTGCCGTTGAATTTCGGGTGATCCCTCTTGAGCATGTATGCTTCTGCTACTTGTTCTACATCAGACTTTCTTCAGCAAACGGTGAAACGCTTTGACTCAGTGAGTTTCGCGGCATTCCGACTTCGATCTCCCGGTTGCCGAAATTTAGTTGCTTTTGAATTTCGGGTGATCCCTCTAGAGCATGTATGCTTCTGCTACTTGTTCTACATTAGACTTTCTTCCGCAAGCGGTGAAATGCTTTGACTGAGTGAGTTTCGCGGCATTCCGACTTCGAAGCCTCGGTTGCTGAAATTGAGTTGCCTTTGAATTTCGGGTGATCCCTCTTGAGCATGTACGCTTCTACTACTTGTTCTATATCACACGTTTTTCCGCAAACGGCGAAACGCTTCGAGTCGGTGAGTTTCGCGGCATTCCGACTGCGATGCCCCGGTTGTCGAAATTGAGTTGCCTTTGAATTTCGGGTGATCCCTCTTGAGCATGTTTGCTTCTCGTACTTGTTCTACATCAGAGTTTCTTCAGCAAACGGCGAAACGCTTTGACTCGGTGAGTTTCGCGGCATTCCGACTTCGATGCCCCGGTTGCCGAAATTCTGTTGCCGTTGAATTTCGGGTGATCCCTCTTGAGCATGTATGCTTCTGCTACTTGTTCTACATCAGACTTTCTTCCGCAAAGGGGAAACGCTTTACCAGAGTGAGTTTCGCGGCATTCCGACTTCGATGCCCCGGTGGCTGAAATTCTGTTGTCGTTGAATTTCGGGTGATCCCTCTTGAGCATGTATGCATCTGCTACTTGTTCTACATCAGATTTCTTCCGCAAACGGTGAAACGCTTTGACTATGTGAGTTTCGTGGCATTCCGACTTCGATCCGCCGGTTGCAGAAATTGAGTTGCCTTTGAATTTCGGGTGATCCCTCTTGAGCATGTACGCTTCTACTACTTGTTCTATATCACACGTTTTTCCGGAAACGGCGAAACGCTTCGACTCGGTGAGTTTCGCGGCATTCCGACTTCGATGCCCCGGTTGCCGAAATTGAGTTGCCTTTGAATTTCGGGGGATCCATCTTGAGCATGTATGCTTCTGCTACTTGTTCTACATCAGACTTTCTTCCGCAAAGGGGAAACGCTTTGACTGAGTGAGTTTCGCGGCATTCCGACTTCGAAGCCGCAGTTGCAGAAATTGAGTTGCCTTTGAATTTCGGGCGATCCCTCTTGAGCATGTATGCTTCTGCTACTTGTTCTACATCAGACTTCTTCCGCAAAGGGCGAAACGCTTTGACTCGGTGAGTTTCGCGAGATTCCGACTTCGATGCCCCGGTTGCCGAAATTTAGTTGCCTTTGAATTTCGGGTGATCGCTCATGAGCATGTATGCTTCTGCTACTTGTTCTAAATCAGGCTTCTTCCGCAAACAGCGAAACGCTTTGACTCAGTGAGTTTCACGGCATTCCGACTTCGATGCCCCGGTTGCCGAAATTCTGTTGCCGTTGAATTTCGGGTGATCCCTCTTTAGCATGTATGCTTCTGCTACTTGTTCTACATCAGACTTTCTTCCGCAAAGGGGAAACGCTTTACCAGAGTGAGTTTCGCGGCATTCCGACTTCGATGCCCCGGTGGCTGAAATTCTGTTGTTGTTGAATTTCGGGTGATCCCTCTTGAGCATGTATGCGTCTGCTACTTGTTCTACATCAGATTTCTTCCGCAAACGGTGAAACGCTTTGACTATGTGAGTTTCGTGGCATTCCGACTTCGATCCGCCGGTTGCAGAAATTGAGTTGCCTTTGAATTTCGGGTGATCCCTCTTGAGCATGTATGCTTCTGCTACTTGTTCTACATCAGACTTCTTCCGCAAAGGGCGAAATGCTTTGACTCGGCGAGTTTCGCGAGATTCCGACTTCGATGCCCCGGTTGCCGAAATTCAGTTGCCCTTGAATTTCGGGTGATCCCTCATGAGCATGTATGCTTGTGCTACTTGTTCTACATCAGACTTTCTTCAGCAAACGGTGAAACGCTTTGACTCAGTGAGTTTCGCGGCATTCCGACGTCGATGCCCCGGTTGCCGAAATTGAGTTGCCTTTGAATTTCGAGTGATCCCTCTTGAGCATGTATGCTTCTGCTACTTGTTCTACATTAGACTTTCTTCCGCAAACGGTGAAACGCTTTGACTGAGTGAGTTTCGCGGCATTCCGACTTCGAAGCCCCGGTTGCAGAAATTGAGTTGCCTTTGAATTTCGGGTGATCCCTCTTGAGCATCTACGCTTCTACTACTTGTTCTATATCACACGTTTTTCCGGAAACGGCGAAACGCTTCGACTCGGTGACTTTCGCGGCATTCCGACTTCTATGCCCCGGTTGCCGAAATTGAGTTGCCTTTGAATTTCCGGTGATCCCTCTTGAGCATGTATGCTTCTGCTACTTGTTCTACATCAGACTTTCTTCAGCAAACAGTGAAACGCTTTCACTCAGTGAGTTTCGCGGCATTCCGACTTCGATCCCCCGGTTGCCGAAATTTAGTTGCCTTCGAATTTCGGGTGATCCCTCTTGAGCATGTATGCTTCTGCTACTTGTTCTACATCAGACTTTCTTCCGCAAACGGTGAAACGCTTTGACTCTGTGAGTTTCGCGACATTCCGACTTCGATCCCCCGGTTGCCGAAATTTAGTTGCTTTTGAATTTCGGGTGATCCCTCTTGAGCATGTATGCTTCTGATACTTGTTCTACATCAGACTTTCTTCCGCAAGCGGTGAAACGCTTTGACTGAGTGAGTTTCGCGGGATTCTGACTTCGAAGCCCCGGTTGCAGAAATTGAGTTGCCTTTGAATTTCGGGTGATCCCTCTTGAGCATGTACGCTTCTACTACTTGTTCTATATCACACGTTTTTCCGCAAGCGGCGAAACGCATTGACACGGTGAGTTTCGCGGCATTCCGACTTCGATGCCCCGGTTGTCGAAATTCAGTTGCCTTTGATTTTCGGGTGATCCCTCTTGAGCATGTATGCTTCTGCTACTTGTTCTACATCAGACTTCTTCCGCAAAGGGCGAAACGCGTTGACTCGGTGAGTTTCGCGACATTCCAACTTCGATGCCCCGGTTGCCGAAATTCTGTTGCCGTTGAATTTCGGGTGATCCCTCTTGAGCATGTATGCTTCTGCTACTTGTTCTACATCAGACTTTCTTCCGCAAACGGTGAAACGGTTTGACTCTGTGAGTTTCGCGGCATTCCGACTTCGATCAGCCAGTTGCCGAAATTTAGTTGCTTTTGAATTTCAGGTGATCCCTCTTGAGCATGTATGCTTCTGCTACTTGTTCTACATTAGACTTTCTTCCGCAAACGGTGAAACGCTTTGACTGAGTGAGTTTCGCGGCATTCCGACTTCGAAGCCCCGGTTGCAGAAATTGAGTTGCCTTTGAATTTCGGGTGATCCCTCTTGAGCATGTACGCTTCTACTACTTGTTCTATATCACACGTTTTTCCGGAAACGGCGAAACGCTTCGACTCGGTGACTTTCGCGGCATTCCGACTTCTATGCCCCGGTTGCCGAAATTGAGTTGCCTTTGAATTTCGGGTGATCCCTCTTGAGCATGTATGCTTCTGCTACTTGTTCTACATCAGACTTTCTTCAGCAAACAGTGAAACGCTTTGACTCAGTGAGTTTCGCGGCATTCCGACTTCGATCCCCCGGTTGCCGAAATTTAGTTGCCTTCGAATTTCGGGTGATCCCTCTTGAGCATGTATGCTTCTGCTACTTGTTCTACATCAGACTTTGTTCCGCAAACGGTGAAACGCTTTGACTCTGTGAGTTTCGCGACATTCCGACTTCGATCCCCCGGTTGCCGAAATTTAGTTGCTTTTGAATTTCGGGTGATCCCTCTTGAGCATGTATGCTTCTGATACTTGTTCTACATCAGACTTTCTTCCGCAAGCGGGGAAACGCTTTGACTGAGTGAGTTTCGCGGCATTCTGACTTCGAAGCCCCGGTTGCAAAAATTGAGTTGCCTTTGAATTTCGGGTGATCCCTCTTGAGCATGTACGCTTCTACTACTTGTTCTATATCACACGTTTTTCCGCAAGCGGCGAAACGCTTTGACACGGTGAGTTTCGCGGCATTCCGACTTCGATGCCCCGGTTGCCGAAATTCTGTTGCCGTTGAATTTCGGGTGATCCCTCTTGAGCATGTATGCTTCTGCTACTTGTTCTACATCAGACTTTCTTTCGAAAACGGTGAAACGCTTTGAGTCCGTGAGTTTCGCGGCATTCCGACTTCGATGCCCCGATTGCCGAAATTGAGTTGCCTTTGAATTTCGAGTGATCCCTCTTGAGCATGTATGCTTCTGCTACTTGTTCTACATCAGACATTCTTCCGCAAACGGTGAAACGCTTTGACTCTGTGAGTTTCGCGGCATTCCGACTTCGATCCCCCGGTTGCCAAAATTTAGTTGCCTTTGAATTTCGGGTGATCCCTCTTGAGCATGTATGCTTCTGCTACTTGTTCTACATCAGACTTCTTCCGCAAAGGGTGAAACGCTTTGACTCGGTGAGTTTCGCGAGATTCCGACTTCGATGCCCCAGTTGCCGAAATTCAGTTGCCTTTGAATTTCGGGTGATCCCTCTTGAGCATGTATGCTTCTGCTACTTGTTCTAAATCAGGCTTCTTCCGCAAACAGCAAAACGCTTTGACTCAGTGAGTTTCACGGCATTCCGACTTCGATGCCCCGGTTGCAGCAATTCTGATGCCGTTGAATTTCGGGTGATCCCTCTTGAGCATGTATGCTTCTGCTACTTGTTCTACATCAGACTTTCTTCCGCAAAGGGGAAACGCTTTACCAGAGTGAGTTTCGCGGCATTCCGACTTCGATGCCCCGGTGGCTGAAATTCTGTTGTCGTTGAATTTCGGGTGATCCCTCTTGAGCATGTATGCGTCTGCTACTTGTTCTACATCATATTTCTTCCGCAAACGGTGAAACGCTTTGACTATGTGAGTTTCGTGGCATTCCGACTTCGATCCGCCGGTTGCAGAAATTGAGTTGCCTTTGAATTTCGGGTGATCCCTCTTGAGCATGTATGCTTCTGCTACTTGTTCTACATCAGACTTCTTCCGCAAAGGGCGAAATGCTTTGACTCGGTGAGTTTCGCGAGATTCCGACTTCGATGCCCCGGTTGCCGAAATTCAGTTGCCCTTGAATTTCGGGTGATCCCTCATGAGCATGTATGCTTATGCTACTTGTTCTACATCAGACTTTCTTCAGCAAACGGTGAAACGCTTTGACTCAGTGAGTTTCGCGGCATTCCGACGTCGATGCCCCGGCTGCCGAAATTGAGTTGCCTTTGAATTTCGAGTGATCCCTCTTGAGCATGTATGCTTCTGCTACTTGTTCTACATCAGACTTTCTTCCGCAAACGGCGAAATGATTTAACTCGGTGAGTTTCGCGGTATTCCGACTTCGATCCCCCGGTTGCCGAAATTTAGTTGCCTTTGAATTTCGGGTGATGGCTCTTGAGCATGTATGCTTCTGCTACTTGTTCTACATCAGACTTCTTCTGCAAAGGGCGAAACGCGTTGACTCAGTGAGTTTCGCGAGATTCCGACTTCGATGCCCCGGTTGCCGAAATTCAGTTGCCCTTGAATTTCGGGTGATCCCTCATGAGCATGTATGCTTATGCTACTTGTTCTACATCAGACTTTCTTCAGCAAACGGTGAAACGCTTTGACTCAGTGAGTTTCGCGGCATTCCGACGTCGATGCCCCGGCTGCCGAAATTGAGTTGCCTTTGAATTTCGAGTGATCCCTCTTGAGCATGTATGCTTCTGCTACTTGTTCTACATCAGACTTTCTTCCGCAAACGGCGAAATGATTTAACTCGGTGAGTTTCGCGGTATTCCGACTTCGATCCCCCGGTTGCCGAAATTTAGTTGCCTTTGAATTTCGGGTGATGGCTCTTGAGCATGTATGCTTCTGCTACTTGTTCTACATCAGACTTCTTCTGCAAAGGGCGAAACGCGTTGACTCAGTGAGTTTCGCGAGATTCCGACTTCGATGCCCCGGTTGCCGAAATTCTGTTGCCGTTGAATTTCGGGTGATCCCTCTTGAGCATGTATGCGTCTGCTACCTGTTCTACATCAGATTTCTTCCGCAAACGGTGAAACGGTTTGACTCTGTGAGTTTCGCGGCATTCCGACTTCGATCAGCCAGTTGCCGAAATTTAGTTGCTTTTGAATTTCGGGTGATCCCTCTTGAGCATGTATGCTTCTGCTACTTGTTCTACATTAGACTTTCTTCCGCAAACGGTGAAACGCTTTGACTGAGTGAGTTTCGCGGCATTCCGACTTCGAAGCCCCGGTTGCAGAAATTGAGTTGCCTTTGAATTTCGGGTGATCCCTCTTGAGCATGTACGCTTCAACTACTTGTTCTATATCACACGTTTTTCCGGAAACGGCGAAACGCTTCGACTCGGTGACTTTCGCGGCATTCCGACTTCTATGCCCCGGTTGCCGAAATTGAGTTGCCTTTGAATTTCGGGTGATCCCTCTTGAGCATGTATGCTTCTGCTACTTGTTCTACATCAGACTTTCTTCAGCAAACAGTGAAACGCTTTGACTCAGTGAGTTTCGCGGCATTCCGACTTCGATCCCCCGGTTGCCGAAATTTAGTTGCCTTCGAATTTCGGGTGATCCCTCTTGAGCATGTATGCTTCTGCTACTTGTTCTACATCAGACTTTCTTCCGCAAACGGTGAAACGCTTTGACTCTGTGAGTTTCGCGACATTCCGACTTCGATCCCCCGGTTGCCGAAATTTAGTTGCTTTTGAATTTCGGGTGATCCCTCTTGAGCATGTATGCTTCTGATACTTGTTCTACATCAGACTTTCTTCCGCAAGCGGTGAAACGCTTTGACTGAGTGAGTTTCGCGGCATTCTGACTTCGAAGCCCCGGTTGCAGAAATTGAGTTGCCTTTGAATTTCGGGTGATCCCTCTTGAGCATGTACGCTTCTACTACTTGTTCTATATCACACGTTTTTCCGCAAGCGGCGAAACGCTTTGACACGGTGAGTTTCGCGGCATTCCGACTTCGATGCCCCTGTTGTCGAAATTCAGTTGCCTTTGATTTTCGGGTGATCCCTCTTGAGCATGTATGCTTCTGCTACTTGTTCTACATCAGACTTTCTTCAGCAAACAGTGAAACGCTTTGACTCAGTGAGTTTCGCGGCATTCCGACTTCGATCCCCCGGTTGCCGAAATTTAGTTGCCTTCGAATTTCGGGTGATCCCTCTTGAGCATGTATGCTTCTGCTACTTGTTCTACATCAGACTTTCTTCCGCAAACGGTGAAACGCTTTGACTCTGTGAGTTTCGCGACATTCCGACTTCGATCCCCCGGTTGCCGAAATTTAGTTGCTTTTGAATTTCGGGTGATCCCTCTTGAGCATGTATGCTTCTGATACTTGTTCTACATCAGACTTTCTTCCGCAAGCGGTGAAACGCTTTGACTGAGTGAGTTTCGCGGCATTCTGACTTCGAAGCCCCGGTTGCAGAAATTGAGTTGCCTTTGAATTTCGGGTGATCCCTCTTGAGCATGTACGCTTCTACTACTTGTTCTATATCACACGTTTTTCCGCAAGCGGCGAAACGCTTTGACACGGTGAGTTTCGCGGCATTCCGACTTCGATGCCCCTGTTGTCGAAATTCAGTTGCCTTTGATTTTCGGGTGATCCCTCTTGAGCATGTATGCTTCTGCTACTTGTTCTACATCAGACTTCTTCCGCAAAGGGCGAAACGCGTTGACTCGGTGAGTTTCGCGAGATTCCGACTTCGATGCCCCGGTTGCCGAAATTCTGTTGCCGTTGAATTTCGGGTGATCCCTCTTGAGCATGTCTGCGTCTGCTACTTGTTCTACATCAGATTTCTTCCGCAAACGGTGAAACGGTTTGACTCTGTGAGTTTCGCGGCATTCCGACTTCGATCAGCCAGTTGCCGAAATTTAGTTGCTTTTGAATTTTGGGTGATCCCTCTTGAGCATGTATGCTTCTGCTACTTGTTCTACATTAGACTTTCTTCCGCAAACGGTGAAACGCTTTGACTGAGTGAGTTTCGCGGCATTCCGACTTCGAAGCCCCGGTTGCAGAAATTGAGTTGCCTTTGAATTTCGGGTGATCCCTCTTGAGCATGTACGCTTCTACTACTTGTTCTATATCACACGTTTTTCCGGAAACGGCGAAACGCTTCGACTCGGTGACTTTCGCGGCATTCCGACTTCTATGCCCCGGTTGCCGAAATTGAGTTGCCTTTGAATTTCGGGTGATCCCTCTTGAGCATGTATGCTTCTGCTACTTGTTCTACATCAGACTCTCTTCAGCAAACAGTGAAACGCTTTGACTCAGTGAGTTTCGCGGCATTCCGACTTCGATCCCCCGGTTGCCGAAATTTAGTTGCCTTCGAATTTCGGGTGATCCCTCTTGAGCATGTATGCTTCTGCTACTTGTTCTACATCAGACTTTCTTCCGCAAACGGTGAAACGCTTTGACTCTGTGAGTTTCGCGACATTCCGACTTCGATCCCCCGGTTGCCGAAATTTAGTTGCTTTTGAATTTCGGGTGATCCCTCTTGAGCATGTATGCTTCTGATACTTGTTCTACATCAGACTTTCTTCCGCAAGCGGTGAAACGCTTTGACTGAGTGAGTTTCGCGGCATTCTGACTTCGAAGCCCCGGTTGCAGAAATTGAGTTGCCTTTGAATTTCGGGTGATCCCTCTTGAGCATGTACGCTTCTACTACTTGTTCTATATCACACGTTTTTCCGCAAGCGGCGAAACGCTTTGACACGGTGAGTTTCGCGGCATTCCGACTTCGATGCCCCGGTTGTCGAAATTCAGTTGCCTTTGAATTTCGGGTGATCCCTCTTGAGCATGTATGCTTCTGCTACTTGTTCTACATCAGACTTCTTCCGCAAAGGGGCGAAACGCTTTGACTCGGTGAGTTTCGCGAGATTCCGACTTCGATGCCCCGGTTGCCGAAATTCAGTTGCCTTTGAATTTCGGGTGATCCCTCATGAGCATGTATGCTTCTGCTACTTGTTCAAAATCAGGCTTCTTCCGCAAACAACGAAACGCTTTGACTCCGTGAGTTTCACGGCATTCCGACTTCGATGCCCCGGTTGCCGAAATTCAGTTGCCGTTGAATTTCGGGTGATCCCTCTTGAGCATGTATGCTTCTGCTACTTGTTCTACATCAGACTTTCTTTCGAAAACGGTGAAACGCTTTGAGTCCGTGAGTTTCGCGGCATTCCGACTTCGATGCCCCGATTGCCGAAATTGAGTTGCCTTTGAATTTCGAGTGATCCCTCTTGAGCATGTATGCTTCTGCTACTTGTTCTACATCAGACTTTCTTCCGCAAACGGTGAAACGCTTTGACTCTGTGAGTTTCGCGGCATTCCGACTTCGATCCCCCGGTTGCCAAAATTTAGTTGCCTTTGAATTTCGGGTGATCCCTCTTGAGCATGTATGCTTCTGCTACTTGTTCTACATCAGACTTCTTCCGCAAAGGGTGAAACGCTTTGACTCGGTGAGTTTCGCGAGATTCCGACTTCGATGCCCCAGTTGCCGAAATTCAGTTGCCTTTGAATTTCGGGTGATCCCTCTTGAGCATGTATGCTTCTGCTACTTGTTCTAAATCAGGCTTCTTCCGCAAACAGCGAAACGCTTTGACTCAGTGAGTTTCACGGCATTCCGACTTCGATGCCCCGGTTGCAGCAATTCTGATGCCGTTGAATTTCGGGTGATCCCTCTTGAGCATGTATGCTTCTGCTACTTGTTCTAAATCAGGCTTCTTCCGCAAACAGCGAAACGCTTTGACTCCGTGAGTTTCACGGCATTCCGACTTCGATGCCCCGGTTGCCGCAATTCTGTTGCCGTTGAATTTCGGGTGATCCCTCTTGAGCATGTTTGCTTCTGCTACTTGTTGTACATCAGACTTTCTTCAGCAAACGGTGAAACGCTTCGACTCCGTGAGTTTCGCGGCATTCCGACTTCGATGCCCCGGTTGCCGAAATTGAGTTGCCTTTGATTTTCGAGTGATCCCTTTTGAGCATGTATGCTTCTGCTACTTGTTCTACATCAGACTTTCTTCCGCAAACGGTGAAACGCTTTGACTCTGTGAGTTTCGCGGCATTCCGACTTCGAAGCCCCGGTTGCAGAAATTGAGTTGCCTTTGAATTTCGGGTGATCCCTCTTGAGCATGTACGCTTCTACTACTTGTTCTATATCACACGTTTTTCCGCAAACGGCGAAACGCTTCGACTAGGTGAGTTTCGCGGCATTCCGACTTCGATGCCCCGGTTGCCGAAATTGAGTTGCCTTTGAATTTCGGGTGATCCCTCTTGAGCATGTATGCTTCTGCTACTAGTTCTAAATCAGGCTTATTCCGCAAACAGCGAAAAGTTTTGATTCAGTGAGTTTCACGGCATTCCGACTTCGATGCCCTGGTTGCCGAAATTGAGTTGCCTTTGAATTTCGGGTGATCCCTCTTGAGCATGTACGCTTCTACTACTTGTTCTATATCACACGGTTTTCCGCAAACGGCGAAACGCTTCGACTAGGTGAGTTTCGCGGCATTCCGACTTCGATGCTCCGGTTGCCGAAATTGAGTTGCCTTTGAACTTCGGGTGATCCCTCTTGAGCATGTATGCTTCTGCTACTTGTTCTACATCTGGCTTCTTCCGCAAACGGCGAAACGCTTTGACTCCGTGAGTTTCACGGCATTCCGACTTCCATGCCCCGGTTGCCGAAATTCTTTTACCGTTGAATTTCGGGTGATCCCTCTGGATCATGTATGCTTCTGCTACTTGTTCTAAATCAGGCTTCTTCTGCAAACGGCGAAACGCTTTGACTCGGTGAGTTTCGCGGTAGTCCGACTTCGATGCCCCGGTTGGCGAAATTCAGTTGCCTTTGAATTTCGGGTGATCCCTCTTTAGCATGTATGCTTCTGCTACTAGTTCTAAATCAGGCTTCTTCCGCAAACAGCGAAAAGTTTTGATTCAGTGAGTTTCACGGCATTCCGACTTCGATGCCCTGGTTGCCGAAATTTTGTTGCCGTTGAATTTCGGGTGATCATTCTTGAGCACGTAGGCTTCTGCTACTTGTTCTACATCAGACTTTCTTTCGAAAACGGTGAAACGCTTTGACTCCGTGAGTTTCGCAGCATTCCGACTTTGATGCCCCGGTTGCCGAAATTCAGTTGCCTTTGAATTTCGGGTGATCCCTCTTGAGCATGTATGCTTCTGCTACTTGTTCTACATCAGGCTTCTTCCTCAAACCGCGAAACGCTTTGACGCAGTGAATTTCGCGGCATTCCGACTTCGATGCCCCGGTTGCCGAAAATCTGTTGCCGTTGAATTTCGGGTGATCCCTCTTGAGCACGTATGCTTCTGCTACTTGTTCTACATCAGGCTTCTTCCGTAAACGGCGAAACGCTTTGACTCGGTGAGTTTCGCGGCTTTCCGACTTCGATGCCCCGGTTGCCGAAATTCAGTTGCCTTTGAATTTCGGGTGATCCCTCTTGAGCATGTATGCTTCTGCTACTTGTTCTACATCTGGCTTCTTCCGCAAACGGCGAAACGCTTTGACTCCGTGAGTTTCACGGCATTCCGACTTCCATGCCCCGGTTGCCGAAATTATTTTGCCGTTGAATTTCGGGAGATCCCTCTGGATCATGTATGCTTCTGCTACTTGTTCTACATCAGACTTACTTTCGAAAACGGTGAAACGCTTTGAGTCAGTGAGTTTCGCGGCATTCCGATTTCGATGCCCCGGTTGCCGAAATTGAGTTGCCTTTGAATTTCGGGCGATCCCTCTTGAGCATGTATGCTTCTGCTACTTGTTCTACATCACGCTTCTTCCGCAAACGGCGAAACGCTTTGACTCGGTGAGTTTCGCGGCATTCCGACTTCGATGTCCCGGTTGCCGAAATTCAGTTGCCTTTGAATTTCGGGTGATCCCTCTTGAGCATGTATGCTTCTGCTACTTGTTGTACATCAGACTTTCTTCAGCAAACGGTGAAACGCTTTGACTCAGTGAGTTTCGCGGCATTCCGACTTCGATGCCCCGGTTGCCGAAATTGAGTTGCCTTTGAATTTCGAGTGATCCCTCTTGAGCATGTATGCTTCTGCTACTTGTTCTACATCTGGCTTCTTCCGCAAACGGTGAAACGCTTTGACTCTATGAGTTTCGCGGCATTCCGACTTCGAAGCCCTGGTTGCGGAAATTGAGTTGCCTTTGAATTTCGGATGATCCCTCTTGAGCATGTACGCTTCTACTACTTGTTCTATATCACACGTTTTTCCGCAAACGACGAAAAGCTTCGACTAGGTGAGTTTCGCGGCATTCCGACTTCGATGCCCCGGTTGCCGAAATTCTTTTGCCGTTTAATTTCGGGTGATCCCTCTGGATCATGTATGCTTCTGCTACTTGTTCTACATCAGACTTACTTTCGAAAACGGTGAAACGCTTTGAGTCAGTGAGTTTCGCGGCATTCCGACTTCGATGCCCCGGTTGCCGAAATTGAGTTGCCTTTGAATTTCGGGCGATCCCTCTTGAGCATGTATGCTTCTGCTACTTGTTCTACATCAGGCTTCTTCCGCAAACGGCGAAACGCTTTGACTCGGTGAGTTTCGCGGCATTCCGACTTCAATGTCCCGGTTGCCGAAATTCAGTTGCCTTTGAATTTCGGGTAATCACTCTTGAGCATGTATGCTTCTGCTACTTGTTCTACATCAGGTTTCTTCCGCAAACGACGAAACGCTTTGACTCAGTGAGTATCGCGGCATTCCGACTTCGATGCCCCGGTTGCCGAAATTCAGTTGCCTTTGAATTTCGGGTGATCCCTCTTAAGCATGTATGCTTCTGCTACTTGTTCTACATCAGACTTCTTCTGCAAAGGACGAAACGCTTTGACTCGGTGAGTTTCGCGACATTCTGACTTCGATGCCCCGGTTGCCGAAATTCAGTTGCCTTTGAATTTCTGGAGATCCCTCTTGAGCATGTATGCTTCTGCTACTTGTTCTACATCAGACTTCTTCCGCAAAGGGCGAAACGCTTTGACTCGGTGAGTTTCGCGAGATTCCGACTTCGATGCCCCGGTTGCCGAAATTCAGTTGCCTTTGAATTTCGGGTGATCCCTCTTGAGCATGTATGCTTCTGCTACTTGTTCTAAATCAGGCTTCTTCCGCAAACAGCGAAACGCTTTGACTCGGTGAGTTTCACGGCATTCCGACTTTGATGCCCCGGTTGCCGCAATTCTGTTGCCGTTGAATTTCGGGTGATCCCTCTTGAGCATGTATGCTTCTGCTACTTGTTGTACATCAGACTTTCTTCAGCAAACGGTGAAACGCTTCGACTCGGTGAGTTTCGCGGCATTCCTACTTCGATGCCCCGGTTGCCGAAATTGAGTTGCCTTTGAATTTCGAGTGATCCCTCTTGAGCATGTATGCTTCTGCTACTTGTTCTACATCAGGCTTCTTCCGCAAACGGCGAAACGCTTTGACTCAATGAGTTTCGCGAGATTCCGACTTCGATGCCCCGGTTGCCGAAATTCAGTTGCCTTTGAATTTCGGGTGATCCCTCTTGAGCATGTATGCTTCTGCTACTAGTTCTACAGCAGGCTTCTTACACAAACGGCGAAACGCTTTGACTCGGTGAGTTTCGCGGCATTCCGACTTCGATCCCCCGGTTGCCGAAATTCAGTTCCCTTTTGAATTTCGGGTGTTCCCTCTTGAGCATGTATGCTTCTGCTACTAGTTCTATAGCAGGCTTCTTCCACAAACGGCGAAACGCTTTGTCTCGGTGAGTTTCGCAGCATTCCTACTTCGATCCCCCGGTTGCCGAAATTCAGTTGCCTTTGAATTTCGGGTGATCCCTCTTGAGCATGTATGCTTCTGCTACTAGTTCTACAGCAGGCTTCTTCCACAAACGGCGAAACGCTTTGACTCGGTGAGTTTCGCGGCATTCCGACTTCGATCCCCCGGTTGCCGAAATTCAGTTGCCTTTTGAATTTCGGGTGTTCCCTCTTGAGCATGTATGCTTCTGCTACTAGTTCTATAGCAGGCTTCTTCCACAAACGGCGAAACGCTTTGACTCGGTGAGTTTCGCGGCATTCCTACTTCGATCCCCCGGTTGCCGAAATTCAGTTGCCTTTGAATTTCGGGTGATCCCTCTTGAGCATGTATGCTTCTGCTACTTGTTCTACATCAGACTTCTTCCGCAAAGGGCGAAACGCTTTGACTCGGTGAGTTTCGCGGCATTCCGACTTCGATGCCCCGGTTGCCGAAATTCAGTTGCCTTTGAATTTCGGGTGATCCCTCTTGAGCATGTATGCTTCTGCTACTAGTTCTAAATCAAGCTTATTCCGCAAACAGCGAAAAGTTTTGATTCAGTGAGTTTCGTGGCATTCCGACTTCGATGCCCCTGTTGCCGAAATTCAGTTGCCTTTGAATTTCGGGTGATCCCTCTTGAGCATGTATGCTTCTGCTACTTGTTCTACATCAGGCTTCTTCCGCAAATGGCGAAACGCTTTGACTCGGTGAGTTTCGCGGCATTCCGACTTCGATGCCCCGGTTGCCGAAATTCAGTTGCCTTTGAATTTCAGGTGATCCCTCTTGAGCATGTATGCTTCTGCTACTAGTTCTACAGCAGGCTTCTTACACAAACGGCGAAACGCTTTGACTCGGTGAGTTTCGCGGCATTCCGACTTCGATCCCCCGGTTGCCGAAATTCAGTTCCCTTTTGAATTTCGGGTGTTCCCTCTTGAGCATGTATGCTTCTGCTACTAGTTCTATAGCAGGCTTCTTCCACAAACGGCGAAACGCTTTGTCTCGGTGAGTTTCGCAGCATTCCTACTTCGATCCCCCGGTTGCCGAAATTCAGTTGCCTTTGAATTTCGGGTGATCCCTCTTGAGCATGTATGCTTCTGCTACTAGTTCTACAGCAGGCTTCTTCCACAAACGGCGAAACGCTTTGACTCGGTGAGTTTCGCGGCATTCCGACTTCGATCCCCCGGTTGCCGAAATTCAGTTGCCTTTTGAATTTCGGGTGTTCCCTCTTGAGCATGTATGCTTCTGCTACTAGTTCTATAGCAGGCTTCTTCCACAAACGGCGAAACGCTTTGACTCGGTGAGTTTCGCGGCATTCCTACTTCGATCCCCCGGTTGCCGAAATTCAGTTGCCTTTGAATTTCGGGTGATCCCTCTTGAGCATGTATGCTTCTGCTACTTGTTCTACATCAGACTTCTTCCGCAAAGGGCGAAACGCTTTGACTCGGTGAGTTTCGCGGCATTCCGACTTCGATGCCCCGGTTGCCGAAATTCAGTTGCCTTTGAATTTCGGGTGATCCCTCTTGAGCATGTATGCTTCTGCTACTAGTTCTAAATCAAGCTTATTCCGCAAACAGCGAAAAGTTTTGATTCAGTGAGTTTCGTGGCATTCCGACTTCGATGCCCCTGTTGCCGAAATTCAGTTGCCTTTGAATTTCGGGTGATCCCTCTTGAGCATGTATGCTTCTGCTACTTGTTCTACATCAGGCTTCTTCCGCAAATGGCGAAACGCTTTGACTCGGTGAGTTTCGCGGCATTCCGACTTCGATGCCCCGGTTGCCGAAATTCAGTTGCCTTTGAATTTCAGGTGATCCCTCTTGAGCATGTATGCTTCTGCTACTAGTTCTAAATCAGGCTTATTCCGCAAACAGCGAAAAGTTTTGATTCAGTGAGTTTCACGGCATTCCGACTTCGATGCCCTGGTTGCCGAAATTTTGTTGCCGTTGAATTTCGGGTGATCCTTCTTGAGCATGTAGGCTTCTGCTACTTGTTCTACATCAGACTTTCTTCCGCAAACGGTGAAACGCTTTGACTCAGTGAGTTTCGCGGCATTCCGACTTCAATGTCCCGGTTGCCGAAATTGAGTTGCCTTTGAATTTCGAGTGATCCCTCTTGAGCATGTATGCTTCTGCTACTTGTTCTACATCAGACTTTCTTCCGCAAACGGTGAAACGCTTTGACTCTGTGAGTTTCGCGGCATTCCGACTTCGATCCCCCGGTTGCCGAAATTTAGTTGCCTTTGAATTTCGGGTGATCCCTCTTCAGCATGTATGCTTCTGCTACTTGTTCTACATCAGACTTCTTCTGCAAAGGACGAAACGCTTTAACTCGGTGAGTTTCGCGACATTCCGACTTCGATGCCCCGGTTGGCGAAATTCAGTTGCCTTTGAATTTCGGGTGATCCCTCTTGACATTTATGCTTTTGCTACTTGTTCTACATCAGGCTTCTTCCGCAAACGGCGAAACGCTTTGACTCGGTGAGTTTCTCGGCATTTCGACTTCGATGCCCCGGTTGCCGAAATTCAGTTGCCTTTGAATTTTGGGTGATCCCTCTTGAGCATGTATGCTTCTGCTACTTGGTCTACATCAGGTTTCTTCCGCAAACGGTGAAACGCTTTGACTCAGTGAGTTTCGAGGCATTCCGACTTCGATGCCCCGGTTGCCGAAATTCAGTTGCCTTTGAATTTCGGGTGATCCCTCTTCAGCATGTATGCTTCTGCTGCTTGTTCTACATCAGACTTCTTCCGCAAAGGGCGAAACGCTTTGACTCGGTGAGTTTCGCGACATTCCGACTTCGATGCCCATGTTGCCGAAATTCAGTTGCCTTTGAATTTCGGGTGATCCCTCTTGAGCATGTATGCTTCTGCTACTTGTTCTACATCAGGCTTCTTCCGCAAACGGCGAAACGCTTTGACTCGGTGAGTTCCTCGGCATTCCGACTTCGATGCCCCGGTTGCCGAAATTCAGTTGCCTTTGAATTTCGGGTGATCCCTCTTGAGCATGTATTCTTCTGCTACTTGTTCTACATCAGGTTTCTTCCGCAAACGGCGAAACGCTTTGACGTAGTGAGTTTCGCAGCATTCCGACTTCGATGCCCCGGTTGCCGAAATTGAGTTGCCTTTGAATTTCGAGTGATCCCTCTTGAGCATGTATGCTTCTGCTACTTGTTCTACATCAGACTTTCTTCCGCAAACGGGGAAACGCTTTGACTCAGTGAGTTTCGCGACATTCCGACTTCCATGCCCCGGTTGCCGAAATTGAGTTGCCTTTGAATTTCGAGTGATCCCTCTTGAGCATGTATGCTTCTGCTACTTGTTCTACATCAGACTTTCTTCCGCAAACGGGGAAACGCTTTGACTCTGTGAGTTTCGCGGCATTCCGACTTCGATCCCCCGGTTGCCGAAATTTAGTTGCCTTTGAATTTCGGGTGATCCCTCTTAAGCATGTATACTTCTGCTACTTGTTCTACATCAGACTTCTTCTGCAAAGGACGAAACGCTTTAACTCGGTGAGTTTCGCGACATTCCGACTTCGATGCCCCGGTTGGCGAAATTCAGTTGGCTTTTGAATTTTGGGTGATCCCTCTTGAGCATGTATGCTTCTGCTACTTGGTCTACATCAGGTTTCTTCCGCAAACGGTGAAACGCTTTGACTCAGTGAGTTTCGGGGCATTCCGACTTCGATGCCCCGGTTGCCGAAATTCAGTTGCCTTTGAATTTCGGGTGATCCCTCTTCAGCATGTATGCTTCTGCTACTTGTTCTACATCAGACTTCTTCCGCAAAGGGCGAAACGCTTTGACTCGGTGAGTTTCGCGACATTCCGACTTCGATGCCCATGTTGCCGAAATTCAGTTGCCTTTGAATTTCGGGTGATCCCTCTTGAGCATGTATGCTTCTGCTACTTGTTCTACATCAGGCTTCTTCCGCAAACGGCGAAACGCTTTGACTCGGTGAGTTTCTCGGCATTCCGACTTCGATGCCCCGGTTGCCGAAATTCAGTTGCCTTTGAATTTCGGGTGATCCCTCTTGAGCATGTATTCTTCTGCTACTTGTTCTACATCAGGTTTCTTCCGCAAACGGCGAAACGCTTTGACGCAGTGAGTTTCGCAGCATTCCGACTTCGATGCCCCGGTTGCCGAAATTGAGTTGCCTTTGAATTTCGAGTGATCCCTCTTGAGCATGTATGCTTCTGCTACTTGTTCTACATCAGACTTTCTTCCGCAAACGGGGAAACGCTTTGACTCAGTGAGTTTCGCGGCATTCCGACTTCAATCCCCCGATTGCCGAAATTCATTTGCCTTTCAATTTCGGGTGATCCCTCTTGAGCATGTATGCTTCTGCTACTTGTTCTACATCAGACTTCTTCCGCAAAGGGCGAAACGCTTTGACTCGGTGAGTTTCGCGAGATTCCGACTTCGATGCCCCGGTTGCCGAAATTCAGTTGCCTTTGAATTTCGGGTGATCCCTCTTGAGCATGTATGCTTCTGCTACTAGTTCTAAAGGAGGCTTATTCCGCAAATAGCGAAAAGTTTTGATTCAGTGACTTTCGTGGCATTCCAACTTCGATGCCCCTGTTGCCGAAATTCAGTTGCCTTTGAATTTCGGGTGATCCCTCTTGAGCATGTATGCTTCTGCTACTTGTTCTACATCAGGCTTCTTCCGCAAACGGCGAAATGCTTTGACTCGGTGAGTTTCGCGGCATTCCGACTTCGATGCCCCGGTTGCCGAAATTCAGTTGCCTTTGAATTTCAGGTGATCCCTCTTGAGCATGTATGCTTCTGCTACTAGTTCTAAATCAGGCTTATTCCGCAAACAGCGAAAAGTTTTGATTCAGTGAGTTTCACGGCATTCCTACTTCGATGCCCTGGTTGCCGAAATTTTATTGCCGTTGAATTTCGGGTGATCCTTCTTGAGCATGTAGGCTTCTGCTACTTGTTCTACATCAGACTTTCTTTCGAAAACGGTGAAACGCTTTGACTCCGTGAGTTTCGCGGCATTCCGACTTCGATGCCCCGGTTGCCGAAATTGAGTTGCCTTTGAATTTCGAGTGATCCCTCTTGAGCATGTATGCTTCTGCTACTTGGTCTACATCAGGTTTCTTCCAAAAATGGTGAAACGCTTTGGCTCAGTGAGTTTCGGGGCATTTCGACTTCGATGCCCCGGTTGCCGAAATTCAGTTGCCTTTGAATTTCGGGTGATCCCTCTTGAGCATGTATGCTTCTGCTACTTGTTCTACATCAGGCTTCTTCCGCAAAGGGCGAAACGCTTTGACTCGGTGAGTTTCGCGACATTCCGACTTCGATGCCTATGTTGCCGAAATTCAGTTGCCTTTGAATTTGGGGTGATCCCTCTTGAGCATGTATGCTTCTGCTACTTGTTCTACATCAGGCTTCTTCCGCAAACGGCGAAACGCTTTGACTCGGTGAGTTTCTCGGCATTCCGACTTCGATGCCCTGGTTGCCGAAATTCAGTTGCCTTTGAATTTCGGGTGATCCCTCTTGAGCATGTATTCTTCTGCTACTTGTTCTACATCAGGTTTCTTCAGCAAACGGCGAAACGCTTTGACGCAGTGAGTTTCGCAGCATTCCGACTTCGATGCCCCAGTTGTCGAAATTGAGTTGCCTTTGAATTTCGAGTGATCCCTCTTGAGCATGTATGCTTCTGCTACTTGTTCTACATCAGACTTTCTTCCGCAAACGGGGAAACGCTTTGACGCAGTGAGTTTCGTAGCATTCTGACTTCGAAGCCTCGGTTGCCGAAATTGAGTTGCCTTTGAATTTCGGGTGATCCCTCTTGAGCATGTATGCTTCTGCTACTTGTTCTACATCAGACTTTCTTCCGCAAAGGGGAAACGCTTTGACTGAGTGAGTTTCGCGGCATTCCGACTTCGAAGCCTCGGTTGCAGAAATTGAGTTGCCTTTGAATTTCGGGGTTCCCTCTTGAGCATGTACGCTTCCACTATCTGTTCTACATCACACGTTTTTCCGCAAATGGCGAAACACTTCGACTCGGTGAGTTTCGCGGCATTCCGACTCCGATCCCCCGGTTGCCGAAATTCGGTTGCCTTTGAATTTCGGGCGATCCCTCTTGAGCATGTATGCTTCTGCTACTTGTTCTACATCAGGTTTCTTCCGCAAACGGCAAAACGCTTTGACTCCGTGAGTTTCGCGGCATTCCGACTTCGATGCCCCGGTTGCCGAAATTCGGTTGCCTTTGAATTTCGGGTGATCCCTCTTAAGCATGTATGCTTCTGCTACTTGTTCTACATCAGACTTCTTCCGCAAAGGACGAAACGCTTTGACTCGCTGAGTTTCGCGACATTCCGACTTCGATGCCCCGGTTGCCGAAATTCAGTTGCCTTTGAATTTCGGGTGATCCCACTTGACATTTATGCTTCTGCTACTTGTTCTACATTAGGCTTCTTCCGCAAACGGCGAAACGCTTTGACTCGGTGAGTTTCTCGGCATTCCGACTTCGATGTCCCGGTTGCTGAAATTCAGTTGCCTTTGAATTTCGGGTGATCCCTCTTGAGCATGTATGCTTCTGCTACTTGTTCTACATCAGGTTTCTTCCAAAAACGGCGAAACGCTTTGACGGAGTGTGTTTCGCAGCATTCCGACTTCGATGCCCCGGTTGCCGAAATTGAGTTGCCTTTGAAGTTCGAGTGATCCCTCTTGAGCATGTATGCTTCTGCTACTTGCTCTACATCAGACTTTCTTCCGCAAAAGGGGAAACGCTTTGACTCAGTGAGTTTCGCGGCATTCAGACTTCAATCCCCCGGTTGCCGAAATTCAATTGCCTTTCAATTTCGGGTGATCCCTCTTGAGCATGTACGCTTCTACTACTTGTTCTATATCACACGTTTTTCCACAAACGGCGAAACGCTTCGACTCGGTGAGTTTCGCGGCATTCCGACTTCGATGCCCCGGGTACCGAAATTGAGTTCCCTTTGAATTTCGGGAGATCCCTCTTGAGCATGTATGCTTCTGCTACTTGTTCTACATCAGACTTTCTTCCGCAAAGGGGAAACGCTTTGACTGAGTGAGTTTCGCGGCATTCCGACTTGGAAGCCTCGGTTACAGAAATTGAGTTGCCTTTGAATTTCGGGGATCCCTCTTGAGCATGTACGCTTCCACTATCTGTTCTACATCACACGGTTTCCGCAAATGGCGAAACGCTTCGACTCGGTGAGTTTCGCGGCATTCCGACTTCGATCCCCCGGTTGCCGAAATTCAGTTGCCTTTGAATTTCGGGCGATCCCTCTTGAGCATGTATGCTTCTGCTACTTGTTCTACATCAGGTTTCTTCCGCAAACGGCGAAACGCTTTGACTCCGTGAGTTTCGCGGCATTCCGACTTCGATGCCCCGGTTGCCGAAATTCAGTTGCCTTTGAATTTCGGGTGATCCCTCTTAAGCATGTATGCTTCTGCTACTTGTTCTACATCAGACTTCTTCCACAAAGGACGAAACGCTTTGACTCGGTGAGTTTCGCGACTTTCCGACTTCGATGCCCCGGTTGCCGAAATTCAGTTGCCTTTGAATTTCGGGTGATCCCTCTTCAGCATGTATGCTTCTGCTACTTGTTCTACATCAGACTTCTTCCGCAATGGGCGAAACGCTTTGACTCGGTGAGTTTCGCAAAATTCCGACTTCGATGCCCCGGTTGCTGAAATTCAGTTGCCTTTCAATTTCGGGTGATCCCTCTTGAGCATGTATGATTTTGCTACTTGTTCTACAACAGACTTTCTTCCGCAAACGGCTAAACGCTTTGAATCCGTAAGTTTCGCGGCATTCCGACTTCAATGCCCATTTTGCCGAAATTCAGTTGCTTTTGAATTTCGGGTGATCCCTCTTGAGCATGTATGCTTCTGCTACTTGTTCTACATTAGACTTTCTTCCGCAAACGGTGAAACGCTTTGACTGATTGAGTTTCGCGGCATTCCGACTTCGAAGCCCCCGTTGCAGAAATTGAGTTGCCTTTGAATTTCGAGTGATCCCTCTTCAGCATGTATGCTTCTGGTACTTTTTCTACATCAGAATTCTTCCGCAAAGGACGAAACGCTTTGACTCGGTGAGATTCGCGACATTCCAACTTCGATGCCCCGATTGCCGAAATTCAGTTGCCTTTGAATTTCGGGTGATCCCTCTTGACATTTACGCTTCTGCTACTTGTTCTAAATCAGGCTTCTTCCGCAAACAGCGAAACGCTTTGATTCAGTGAGTTTCACGGCATTCCGACTTCGATGCCCTGGTTGCCGAAATTTTGTTGCCGTTGAATTTCGGGTGATCCCTCTTGAGCATGTATGCTTCTGCTACTTATTCTACATCAGACTTTCTTTCGAAAATGGTGAAACGCTTTGACTCCGTGAGTTTCGCGGCATTCCGACTTCGATGCCCCGGTTGCCGAAATTCAGTTGCCTTTGAATTTCGGGTGATCCCTCTTGAGCATGTATGCTTCTGCTACTTGTTCTACATCAGACTTCTTCCGCAAACAGCGAAAAGCTTTGATTCAGTGAGTTTCACGGCATTCCGACTTCGATGCCCTGGTTGCCGAAATTTTGTTGCCGTTGAATTTCGGGTGATCCCTCTTGAGCATGTATGATTCTGCTACTTGTTCTACATCAGGCTTTCTTCCGCAAACGGTGAAACGCTTTGACTCATTGAGTTTCGCGGCTTTCCGACTTCGATCCCCTGGTTGCCGAAATTCAGTTGCCTTTGAATTTCGGGTGATCCCTCTTGAGCATGTATGCTTCTGCTACTTGTTCTACATCACGCTTTCTTCCGCAAACAGCAAAACGCTTTGACTCGATGAGTTTCGCGGCATTCCGACTTCCATGCCCCGTTTGCCGAAATTCAGTTGACTTTGAATTTCGGGTGATCCCTCTTGAGCATGTATGCTTCTGCTACTTGTTCTACATCAGACTTTCTTCCGCAAATGGCAAAACGCTTTGACTCAGTGAGTTTCACGGCATTCCGACTTCGATGCCCTGGTTGCCGAAATTTTGTTGCCGTTGAATTTCGGGTGATCCCTCTTGAGCATGTATGCTTCTGCTACTTGTTCTACATCAGACTTTCTTTCGAAAATGGTGAAACGCTTTGACTCCGTGAGTTTCGAGGCATTCCGACTTCGATGCCCCGGTTGCCGAAATTCAGTTGCCTTTGAATTTCGGGTGATCCCTCTTGAGCATGTATGCTTCTGCTACTTGTTCTACATCATGCTTCTTCCGCAAACGGCGAAACACTTTGACTCTGTGAGTTTCGCGGCATTCCGACTACGATGCCCCGGTTGCCGAAATTCAGTTGCCTATGAATTTCGGGTGATCCGTCTTGAGCATGTATGCTTCTACTACTTGTTCTACATCAGACTTTCTTCCGCAAACAGCAAAACGCTTTGACTCGATGAGTTTCGCGGCATTCCGACTTCGATGTCCCGTTTGCCGAAATCAGTTGAGTTTGAATTTCGGGTGATCCCTTTTGAGCATGTATGCTTATGCTAGTTGTTCTACATCAGACTTTCTTCCGCAAACGGTGAAACGCTTTGACTCATTGAGTTTCGCGGCATTCCGACTTCGATGCCCCGGTTGCCGAAATTGAGTTGCCTTTGAATTTCGGGTGATCCCTCTTGAGCATGTATGCTTCTGCTACTTGTTCTACATCAAACATTCTTCCGCAAATGGCGAAACGCTTGGACTCCTTGAGTTTCGCGGCATTCCGACTTCGATGCCCAGGGTTGCCGAAATTGAGTTGCCTTTGAATTTCGGGTGATCCCTCTTGAGCATGTATGATTCTGCTACTTGTTCTACATCAGACTTTCATCCGCAAACGGTGAAACGCTTTGACTCTGTGAGTTTCGCGGCATTCCGACTTCGATCCCCTGGTTGCGGAAATTCAGTTGCCTTTGAATTTCGGGTGATCCCTCTTGAGCATGTATGCTTCTGCTACTTGTTCTACATCAGGCTTTCTTCCGCAAACGATGAAACGCTTTGACTCGGTGAGTTTCGCGGCATTCCAACTTCGATGCCCCTGTTGCCGAAATTCAGTTGCCTTTGAATTTCGGGTGATCCCTCTTGAGCATGTATGATTCTGCTACTTGTTCTACATCAGGCTTTCTTCCGCAAACGGTGAAACGCTTTGACTCATTGAGTTTCGCGGCATTCCGACTTCGATCCCCTGGTTGCCGAAATTCAGTTGCCTTTGAATTTCGGGTGATCCCTCTTGAGCATGTATGCTTCTGCTACTTGTTCTCCATCAGGCTTTCTTCCGCAAACAGCAAAACGCTTTGACTCGATGAGTTTCGCGGCATTCCGACTTCAATGCCCCGTTTGCCGAAATTCAGTTGACTTTGAATTTCGGGTGATCCCTTTTGAGCATGTATGCTTATGCTAGTTGTTCTACATCAGACTTTCTTCCGCAAATGGTGAAACGCTTTGATTCAGTGAGTTTCACGGCATTCCGACTTCGATGCCCTGGTTGCCGAAATTTTGTTGCCGTTGAATTTCGGGTGATCCCTCTTGAGCATGTATGCTTCTGCTACTTGTTCTACATCAGACTTTCTTTCGAAAATGGTGAAACGCTTTGACTCCGTGAGTTTCGAGGCATTCCGACTTCGATGCCCCGGTTGCCGAAATTCAGTTGCCTTTGAATTTCGGGTGATCCCTCTTGAGCATGTATGCTTCTGCTACTTGTTCTACATCAGACTTCTTCCGCAAACAGCGAAAAGCTTTGATTCAGTGAGTTTCACGGCATTCCGACTTCGATGCCCTGGTTGCCGAAATTTTGTTGCCGTTGAATTTCGGGTGATCCCTCTTGAGCATGTATGCTTCTGCTACTTGTTCTACATCAGACTTTCTTTCGAAAACGGTGAAACGCTTTGACTCCGTGAGTTTCGCGGCATTCCGACTTCGATCCCCCGGTTACCGAAAATCAGTTGCCTTTGAATTTCGGGTGATCCCTCTTAAGCATGTATGCTTCTGCTACTTGTTCTACATCAGACTTCTTCCGCAAAAGGTCAAACGCTTTGACTTAGTGAGTTTCGCGGCATTCCGACTTCGATGCCCCGGTTGCAAAAATTGAGTTGTCTTCGAATTTCGGGTGATCGCTATTGAGCATGGATGCTTCTGCTACTTGTTCTACATCAGACTTTCTTCCGCAAACGGGGAAACGCTGTGACTCAGTGAGTTTCACGGCATTCCGACTTCGATCCCCCGGTTGCCGAAATTCAGTTGCCTTTGAATTTTGGGTGATCCCTCTTGAGCATGTATGCTTCTGCTACTTGTTCTACATCAGACTTTCTTCCGCAAACGGGGAAACGCTTTGACTCAGTGAGTTTCACGGCATTCCGACTTCGATCCCCCGGTTGCCGAAATTCAGTTGCCTTTGAATTTCGGGTGATCCCTCTTGAGCATGTATGCTTCTGCTACTTGTTCTACATCAGACTTTCTTCCGCAAACAGCAAAACGCTTTGACTCGATGAGTTTCGCGGCATTCCGACTTCGATGCCCTGTTTGCCGAAATTCAGTTGACTTTGAATTTCGGGTGATCCCTGTTGAGCATGTATGCTTATGCTAGTTGTTCTACATCAGACTTTCTTCCGCAAACGGTGAAACGCTTTGACTCATTGAGTTTCGCGGCATTCCGACTTCGATGCCCCGGTTGCCGAAATTCAGTTGCCTTTGAATTTCGGGTGATCCCTCTTGAGCATGTATGCTTCTGCTACTTGTTCTACATCAAACATTCTTCCGCAAATGGCGAAACGCTTGGACTCCTTGAGTTTCGCGGCATTCCGACTTCGATGCCCAGGGTTGCCGAAATTGAGTTGCCTTTGAATTTCGGGTGATCCCTCTTGAGCATGTATGATTCTGCTACTTGTTCTACATCAGACTTTCATCCGCAAACGGTGAAGCGCTTTGACTCTATGAGTTTCGCGGCATTCCGACTTCGATCCCCTGGTTGCCGAAATTCAGTTGCCTTTGAATTTCGGGTGATCCCTCTTGAGCATGTATGCTTCTGCTACTTGTTCTACATCAGGCTTTCTTCCGCAAACAGCAAAACGCTTTGACTCGATGAGTTTCGCGGCATTCCGACTTCGATGCCCCGTTTGCCGAAATCAGTTGAGTTTGAATTTCGGGTGATCCCTTTTGAGCATGTATGCTTATGCTAGTTGTTCTACATCAGACTTTCTTCCGCAAACGGTGAAACGCTTTGACTCATTGAGTTTCGCGGCATTCCGACTTCGATGCCCCGGTTGCCGAAATTGAGTTGCCTTTGAATTTCGGGTGATCCCTTTTGAGCATGTATGCTTCTGCTACTTGTTCTACATCAAACATTCTTCCGCAAATGGCGAAACGCTTGGACTCCTTGAGTTTCGCGGCATTCCGACTTCGATGCCCAGGGTTGCCGAAATTGAGTTGCCTTTGAATTTCGGGTGATCCCTCTTGAGCATGTATGATTCTGCTACTTGTTCTACATCAGACTTTCATCCGCAAACGGTGAAACGCTTTGACTCTGTGAGTTTCGCGGCATTCCGACTCCGATCCCCTGGTTGCGGAAATTCAGTTGCCTTTGAATTTCGGGTGATCCCTCTTGAGCATGTATGCTTCTGGTACTTGTTCTACATCAGGCTTTCTTCCGCAAACGATGAAACGCTTTGACTCGGTGAGTTTCGCGGCATTCCAACTTCGATGCCCCTGTTGCCGAAATTCAGTTGCCTTTGAATTTCGGGTGATCCCTCTTGAGCATGTATGATTCTGCTACTTGTTCTACATCAGACTTTCTTCCACAAACGGTGAAACGCTTTGACTCTGTGAGTTTCGCGGCATTCCGACTTCGATCCCCCGGTTGCCGAAATTCAGTTGCCTTTGAATTTCGGGTGATCCCTCTTCAGCATGTATGCTTCTGCTACTTGTTCTACATCAGGCTTTCTTCCGCAAACGATGAAACGCTTTGACTCGGTGAGTTTCGCGGCATTCCAACTTCAATGCCCCTGTTGCCGAAATTCAGTTGCCTTTGAATTTCGGGTGATCCCTCTTGAGCATGTATGATTCTGCTACTTGTTCTACATCAGGCTTTCTTCCGCAAACGGTGAAACGCTTTGACTCATTGAGTTTCGCGGCATTCCGACTTCGATGCCCAGGGTTGCCGAAATTGAGTTGCCTTTGAATTTCGGGTGATCCCTCTTGAGCATGTATGCTTCTGCTACTTGTTCTACATCAGGCTTTCTTCCGCAAACAGCAAAACGCTTTGACTCGATGAGTTTCGCGGCATTCCGACTTCGATGCCCCGTTTGCCGAAATTCAGTTGACTTTGAATTTCGGGTGATCCCTTTTGAGCATGTATGCTTATGCTAGTTGTTCTACATCAGACTTTCTTCCGCAAACGGTGAAACGCTTTGACTCATTGAGTTTCGCGGCATTCCGACTTCGATGCCCCGGTTGCCGAAATTGAGTTGCCTTTGAATTTCGGGTGATCCCTCTTGAGCATGTATGCTTCTGCTACTTGTTCTACATCAAACATTCTTCCGCAAATGGCGAAACGCTTGGACTCCTTGAGTTTCGCGGCATTCCGACTTCGATGCCCAGGGTTGCCGAAATTGAGTTGCCTTTGAATTTCGGGTGATCCCTCTTGAGCATGTATGATTCTGCTACTTGTTCTACATCAGACTTTCATCCGCAAACGGTGAAACGCTTTGACTCTGTGAGTTTCGCGGCATTCCGACTCTGATCCCCTGGTTGCCGAAATTCAGTTGCCTTTGAATTTCGGGTGATCCCTCTTGAGCATGTATGCTTCTGCTACTTGTTCTACATCAGGCTTTCTTCCGCAAACGATGAAACGCTTTGACTCGGTGAGTTTCGCAGCATTCCAACTTCGATGCCCCTGTTGCCGAAATTCAGTTGCCTTTGAATTTCGGGTGATCCCTCTTGAGCATGTATGATTCTGCTACTTGTTCTACATCAGGCTTTCTTGCGCAAACGATGAAACGCTTTGACTCGGTGAGTTTCGCGGCATTCCGACTTCGATGCCCTTGTTGCCGAAATTCAGTTGCCTTTGAATTTCGGGTGATCCCTCTTGAGCATGTATGCTTCTGCTACTTGTTCTACATCAGGCTTTCTTCCGCAAACGATGAAACGTTTTGACTCGGTGAGTTTCGCGGCATTCCGACTTCGATGGCCCGGTTGCCGAAATTCTGTTGCCTTTGAATTTCGGGTGATCCCTCTTGAGCATGTATGATTCTGCTACTTGTTCTACATCAGACTTTCTTCCACAAACGGTGAAACGCTTTGACTCTGTGAGTTTCGCGGCATTCCGACTTCGATCCCCCGGTTGCCGAAATTCAGTTGCCTTTGAATTTCGGGTGATCCCTCTTCAGCATGTATGCTTCTGCTACTTGTTCTACATCAGGCTTTCTTCCGCAAACGATGAAACGCTTTGACTCGGTGAGTTTCGCGGCATTCCAACTTCGATGCCCCTGTTGACGAAATTCAGTTGCCTTTGAATTTCGGGTGATCCCTCTTGAGCATGTATGCTTCTGCTACTTGTTCTACATCAAACATTCTTCCGCAAATGGCGAAACGCTTGGACTCCTTGAGTTTCGCGGCATTCCGACTTCGATGCCCAGGGTTGCCGAAATTGAGTTGCCTTTGAATTTCGGGTGATCCCTCTTGAGCATGTATGATTCTGCTACTTGTTCTACATCAGACTTTCATCCGCAAACGGTGAAACGCTTTGACTCTGTGAGTTTCGCGGCATTCCGACTCTGATCCCCTGGTTGCCGAAATTCAGTTGCCTTTGAATTTCGGGTGATCCCTCTTGAGCATGTATGCTTCTGCTACTTGTTCTACATCAGGCTTTCTTCCGCAAACGATGAAACGCTTTGACTCGGTGAGTTTCGCAGCATTCCAACTTCGATGCCCCTGTTGCCGAAATTCAGTTGCCTTTGAATTTCGGGTGATCCCTCTTGAGCATGTATGATTCTGCTACTTGTTCTACATCAGGCTTTCTTCCGCAAACGGTGAAACGCTTTGACTCATTGAGTTTCGCGGCTTTCCGACTTCGATCCCCTGGTTGCCGAAATTCAGTTGCCTTTGAATTTCGGGTGATCCCTCTTGAGCATGTATGCTTCTGCTACTTGTTCTACATCACGCTTTCTTCCGCAAACAGCAAAACGCTTTGACTCGATGAGTTTCGCGGCATTCCGACTTCCATGCCCCGTTTGCCGAAATTCAGTTGACTTTGAATTTCGGGTGATCCCTCTTGAGCATGTATGCTTCTGCTACTTGTTCTACATCAGACTTTCTTCCGCAAATGGCAAAACGCTTTGACTCAGTGAGTTTCACGGCATTCCGACTTCGATGCCCTGGTTGCCGAAATTTTGTTGCCGTTGAATTTCGGGTGATCCCTCTTGAGCATGTATGCTTCTGCTACTTGTTCTACATCAGACTTTCTTTCGAAAATGGTGAAACGCTTTGACTCCGTGAGTTTCGAGGCATTCCGACTTCGATGCCCCGGTTGCCGAAATTCAGTTGCCTTTGAATTTCGGGTGATCCCTCTTGAGCATGTATGCTTCTGCTACTTGTTCTACATCAGACTTCTTCCGCAAACAGCGAAAAGCTTTGATTCAGTGAGTTTCGCGGCTTTCCGACTTCGATCCCCTGGTTGCCGAAATTCAGTTGCCTTTGAATTTCGGGTGATCCCTCTTGAGCATGTATGCTTCTGCTACTTGTTCTACATCAGGCTTTCTTCCGCAAACAGCAAAACGCTTTGACTCGATGAGTTTCGCGGCATTCCGACTTCAATGCCCCGTTTGCCGAAATTCAGTTGACTTTGAATTTCGGGTGATCCCTCTTGAGCATGTATGCTTCTGCTACTTGTTCTACATCAGCCTTTCTTCCGCAAATGGCAAAACGCTTTGACTCAGTGAGTTTCACGGCATTCCGACTTCGATGCCCTGGTTGCCGAAATTTTGTTGCCGTTGAATTTCGGGTGATCCCTCTTGAGCATGTATGCTTCTGCTACTTGTTCTACATCAGACTTTCTTTCGAAAATGGTGAAACGCTTTGACTCCGTGAGTTTCGAGGCATTCCGACTTCGATGCCCCTGGTTGCCGAAATTCAGTTGCCTTTGAATTTCGGGTGATCCCTCTTGAGCATGTATGCTTCTGCTACTTGTTCTACATCAGGATTTCTTCCGCAAACAGCAAAACGCTTTGACTCGATGAGTTTCGCGGCATTCCGACTTCAATGCCCCGTTTGCCGAAATTCAGTTGACTTTGAATTTCGGGTGATCCCTCTTGAGCATGTATGATTCTGCTACTTGTTCTACATCAGGCTTTCTTCCGCAAACGGTGAAACGCTTTGACTCATTGAGTTTCGCGGCATTCCGACTTCGATCCCCTGGTTGCCGAAATTCAGTTGCCTTTGAATTTCGGGTGATCCCTCTTGAGCATGTATGCTTCTGCTACTTGTTCTACATCAGGCTTTCTTCCGCAAACAGCAAAACGCTTTGACTCGATGAGTTTCGCGGCATTCCGACTTCAATGCCCCGTTTGCCGAAATTCAGTTGACTTTGAATTTCGGGTGATCCCTTTTGAGCATGTATGCTTATGCTAGTTGTTCTACATCAGACTTTCTTCCGCAAATGGTGAAACGCTTTGATTCAGTGAGTTTCACGGCATTCCGACTTCGATGCCCTGGTTGCCGAAATTTTGTTGCCGTTGAATTTCGGGTGATCCCTCTTGAGCATGTATGCTTCTGCTACTTGTTCTACATCAGACTTTCTTTCGAAAATGGTGAAACGCTTTGACTCCGTGAGTTTCGAGGCATTCCGACTTCGATGCCCCGGTTGCCGAAATTCAGTTGCCTTTGAATTTCGGGTGATCCCTCTTGAGCATGTATGCTTCTGCTACTTGTTCTACATCAGACTTCTTCCGCAAACAGCGAAAAGCTTTGATTAAGTGAGTTTCACGGCATTCCGACTTCGATGCCCTGGTTGCCGAAATTTTGTTGCCGTTGAATTTCGGGTGATCCCTCTTGAGCATGTATGCTTCTGCTACTTGTTCTACATTAGACTTTCTTTCGAAAACGGTGAAACGCTTTGACTCCGTGAGTTTCGCGGCATTCCGACTTTGATCCCCCGGTTGCCGAAAATCAGTTGCCTTTGAATTTCGGGTGATCCCTCTTAAGCATGTATGCTTCTGCTACTTGTTCTACATCAGACTTCTTCCGCAAAAGGTGAAACGCTTTGACTTAGTGAGTTTCGCGGCATTCCGACTTCGATGCCCCGGTTGCAAAAATTGAGTTGTCTTCGAATTTCGGGTGATCGCTATTGAGCATGGATGCTTCTGCTACTTGTTCTACATCAGACTTTCTTCCGCAAACGGGGAAACCCTGTGACTCAGTGAGTTTCACGGCATTCCGACTTCGATCCCCCGGTTGCCGAAATTCAGTTGCCTTTGAATTTTGGGTGATCCCTCTTGAGCATGTATGCTTCTGCTACTTGTTCTACATCAGACTTTCTTCCGCAAACGGGGAAACGCTTTGACTCAGTGAGTTTCACGGCATTCCGACTTCGATCCCCCGGTTGCCGAAATTCAGTTGCCTTTGAATTTCGGGTGATCCCTCTTGAGCATGTATGCTTCTGCTACTTGTTCTACATCAGACTTTCTTCCGCAAACAGCAAAACGCTTTGACTCGATGAGTTTCGCGGCATTCCGACTTCGATGCCCTGTTTGCCGAAATTCAGTTGACTTTGAATTTCGGGTGATCCCTGTTGAGCATGTATGCTTATGCTAGTTGTTCTACATCAGACTTTCTTCCGCAAACGGTGAAACGCTTTGACTCATTGAGTTTCGCGGCATTCCGACTTCGATGCCCCGGTTGCCGAAATTCAGTTGCCTTTGAATTTCGGGTGATCCCTCTTGAGCATGTATGCTTCTGCTACTTGTTCTACATCAAACATTCTTCCGCAAATGGCGAAACGCTTGGACTCCTTGAGTTTCGCGGCATTCCGACTTCGATGCCCAGGGTTGCCGAAATTGAGTTGCCTTTGAATTTCGGGTGATCCCTCTTGAGCATGTATGATTCTGCTACTTGTTCTACATCAGACTTTCATCCGCAAACGGTGAAACGCTTTGACTCTATGAGTTTCGCGGCATTCCGACTTCGATCCCCTGGTTGCCGAAATTCAGTTGCCTTTGAATTTCGGGTGATCCCTCTTGAGCATGTATGCTTCTGCTACTTGTTCTACATCAGACTTTCTTCCGCAAACGGGGAAACGCTTTGACTCAGTGAGTTTCCCGGCATTCCGACTTCGATCCCCCGGTTGCCGAAATTCAGTTGCCTTTGAATTTCGGGTGATCCCTCTTGAGCATGTATGCTTCTGCTACTTGTTCTACATCAGACTTCTTCCGCAAACAGCAAAAAGCTTTGATTCAGTGAGTTTCACGGCATTCCGACTTCGATGCCCTGGTTGCCGAAATTTTGTTGCCGTTGAATTTCGGGTGATCCCTCTTGAGCATGTATGCTTCTGCTACTTGTTCTACATCAGACTTTCTTTCGAAAACGGTGAAACGCTTTGACTCCGTGAGTTTCGCGGCATTCCGACTTCGATCCCCCGGTTGCCGAAAATCAGTTGCCTTTGAATTTCGGGTGATCCCTCTTAAGCATGTATGCTTCTGCTACTTGTTCTACATCAGACTTCTTCTGCAAAAGGTGAAACGCTTTGACTTAGTGAGTTTCGCGGCATTCCGACTTCGATGCCCCGGTTGCAAAAATTGAGTTGTCTTCGAATTTCGGGTGATCGCTATTGAGCATGGATGCTTCTGCTACTTGTTCTACATCAGACTTTCTTCCGCAAACGGGGAAACACTGTGACTCAGTGAGTTTCACGGCATTCCGACTTCGATCCCCCGGTTGCCGAAATTCAGTTGCCTTTGAATTTTGGGTGATCCCTCTTGAGCATGTATGCTTCTGCTACTTGTTCTACATCAGACTTTCTTCCGCAAACGGGGAAACGCTTTGACTCAGTGAGTTTCACGGCATTCCGACTTCGATCCCCCGGTTGCCGAAATTCAGTTGCCTTTGAATTTCGGGTGATCCCTCTTGAGCATGTATGCTTCTGCTACTTGTTCTACATCAGACTTTCTTCCGCAAACAGCAAAACGCTTTGACTCGATGAGTTTCGCGGCATTCCGACTTCGATGCCCTGTTTGCCGAAATTCAGTTGACTTTGAATTTCGGGTGATCCCTGTTGAGCATGTATGCTTATGCTAGTTGTTCTACATCAGACTTTCTTCCGCAAACGGTGAAACGCTTTGACTCATTGAGTTTCGCGGCATTCCGACTTCGATGCCCCGGTTGCCGAAATTCAGTTGCCTTTGAATTTCGGGTGATCCCTCTTGAGCATGTATGCTTCTGCTACTTGTTCTACATCAAACATTCTTCCGCAAATGGCGAAACGCTTGGACTCCTTGAGTTTCGCGGCATTCCGACTTCGATGCCCAGGGTTGCCGAAATTGAGTTGCCTTTGAATTTCGGGTGATCCCTCTTGAGCATGTATGATTCTGCTACTTGTTCTACATCAGACTTTCATCCGCAAACGGTGAAACGCTTTGACTCTATGAGTTTCGCGGCATTCCGACTTCGATCCCCTGGTTGCCGAAATTCAGTTGCCTTTGAATTTCGGGTGATCCCTCTTGAGCATGTATGCTTCTGCTACTTGTTCTACATCAGGCTTTCTTCCGCAAACAGCAAAACGCTTTGACTCGATGAGTTTCGCGGCATTCCGACTTCGATGCCCTGTTTGCCGAAATTCAGTTGACTTTGAATTTCGGGTGATCCCTGTTGAGCATGTATGCTTATGCTAGTTGTTCTACATCAGACTTTCTTCCGCAAACGGTGAAACGCTTTGACTCATTGAGTTTCGCGGCATTCCGACTTCGATGCCCCGGTTGCCGAAATTCAGTTGCCTTTGAATTTCGGGTGATCCCTCTTGAGCATGTATGCTTCTGCTACTTGTTCTGCATCAAACATTCTTCCGCAAATGGCGAAACGATTGGACTCCTTGAGTTTCGCGGCATTCCGACTTCGATGCCCAGGGTTGCCGAAATTGAGTTGCCTTTGAATTTTGGGTGATCCCTCTTGAGCATGTATGATTCTGCTACTTGTTCTACATCAGACTTTCATCCGCAAACGGTGAAACGCTTTGACTCTATGAGTTTCGCGGCATTCCGACTTCGATCCCCTGGTTGCCGAAATTCAGTTGCCTTTGAATTTTGGGTGATCCCTCTTGAGCATGTATGCTTCTGCTACTTGTTCTACATCAGGCTTTCTTCCGCAAACAGCAAAACGCTTTGACTCGATGAGTTTCGCGGCATTCCGACTTCGATGCCCCGTTTGCCGAAATTCAGTTGACTTTGAATTTCGGGTGATCCCTTTTGAGCATGTATGCTTATGCTAGTTGTTCTACATCAGACTTTCTTCCGCAAACGGTGAAACGCTTTGACTCATTGAGTTTCGCGGCATTCCGACTTCGATGCCCCGGTTGCCGAAATTGAGTTGCCTTTGAATTTCGGGTGATCCCTCTTGAGCATGTATGCTTCTGCTACTTGTTCTACATCAAACATTCTTCCGCAAATGGCGAAACGCTTGGACTCCTTGAATTTCGCGGCATTCCGACTTCGATGCCCAGGGTTGCCGAAATTGAGTTGCCTTTGAATTTCGGGTGATCCCTCTTGAGCATGTATGATTCTGCTACTTGTTCTACATCAGACTTTCATCCGCAAACGGTGAAACGCTTTGACTCTGTGAGTTTCGTGGCATTCCGACTCTGATCCCCTGGTTGCCGAAATTCAGTTGCCTTTGAATTTCGGGTGATCCCTCTTGAGCATGTATGCTTCTGCTACTTGTTCTACATCAGGCTTTCATCCGCAAACGATGAAACGCTTTGACTCGGTGAGTTTCGCAGCATTCCAACTTCGATGCCCCTGTTGCCGAAATTCAGTTGCCTTTGAATTTCGGGTGATCCCTCTTGAGCATGTATGATTCTGCTACTTGTTCTACATCAGGCTTTCTTTCGCAAACGATGAAACGCTTTGACTGGGTGAGTTTCGCGGCATTCCGACTTCGATGCCCTTGTTGCCGAAATTCAGTTGCCTTTGAATTTCGGGTGATCCCTCTTGAGCATGTATGCTTCTGCTACTTGTTCTACATCAGGCTTTCTTCCGCAAACGATGAAACGCTTTGACTCGGTGAGTTTCGCGGCATTCCGACTTCGATGGCCCGGTTGCCGAAATTCAGTTGCCTTTGAATTTTGGGTGATCCCTCTTGAGCATGTATGATTCTGCTACTTGTTCTACATCAGACTTTCTTCCACAAACGGTGAAACGCTTTGACTCTGTGAGTTTCGCGGCATTCCGACTTCGATGCCCCGGTTGCCGAAATTCAGTTGCCTTTGAATTTCGGGTGATCCCTCTTCAGCATGTATGCTTCTGCTACTTGTTCTACATCAGGCTTTCTTCCGCAAACGATGAAACGCTTTGACTCGGTGAGTTTCGCGGCATTCCAACTTCGATGCCCCTGTTGCCGAAATTCAGTTGCCTTTGAATTTCGGGTGATCCCTCTTGAGCATGTATGATTCTGCTACTTGTTCTACATCAGGCTTTCTTCCGCAAACGGTGAAACGCTTTGACTCATTGAGTTTCGCGGCTTTCCGACTTCGATCCCCTGGTTGCCGAAATTCAGTTGCCTTTGAATTTCGGGTGATCCCTCTTGAGCATGTATGCTTCTGCTACTTGTTCTACATCAGGCTTTCTTCCGCAAACAGCAAAACGCTTTGACTCGATGAGTTTCGCGGCATTCCGACTTCAATGCCCCGTTTGCCGAAATTCAGTTGACTTTGAATTTCGGGTGATCCCTCTTGAGCATGTATGCTTCTGCTACTTGTTCTACATCAGACTTTCTTCCGCAAATGGCAAAACGCTTTGACTCAGTGAGTTTCACGGCATTCCGACTTCGATGCCCTGGTTGCCGAAATTTTGTTGCCGTTGAATTTCGGGTGATCCCTCTTGAGCATGTATGCTTCTGCTACTTGTTCTACATCAGACTTTCTTTCGAAAATGGTGAAACGCTTTGACTCCGTGAGTTTCGCGGCATTCCGACTTCGATGCCCCGGTTGCCGAAATTCAGTTGCCTTTGAATTTCGGGTGATCCCTCTTGAGCATGTATGCTTCTGCTACTTGTTCTACATCAGACTTCTTCCGCAAACAGCGAAAAGCTTTGATTCAGTGAGTTTCACGGCATTCCGACTTCGATGCCCTGGTTGCCGAAATTTTGTTGCCGTTGAATTTCGGGTGATCCCTCTTGAGCATGTATGCTTCTGCTACTTGTTCTACATCAGACTTTCTTTCGAAAACGGTGAAACGCTTTGACTCCGTGAGTTTCGCGGCATTCCGACTTCGATCCCCCGGTTGCCGAAAATCAGTTGCCTTTGAATTTCGGGTGATCCCTCTTAAGCATGTATGCTTCTGCTACTTGTTCTACATCAGACTTCTTCCGCAAAAGGTGAAACGCTTTGACTTAGTGAGTTTCGCGGCATTCCGACTTCGATGCCCCGGTTGCAAAAATTGAGTTGTCTTCGAATTTCGGGTGATCGCTATTGAGCATGGATGCTTCTGCTACTTGTTCTACATCAGACTTTCTTCCGCAAACGGGGAAACGCTGTGACTCAGTGAGTTTCACGGCATTCCGACTTCGATCCCCCGGTTGCCGAAATTCAGTTGCCTTTGAATTTTGGGTGATCCCTCTTGAGCATGTATGCTTCTGCTACTTGTTCTACATCAGACTTTCTTCCGCAAACGGGGAAACGCTTTGACTCAGTGAGTTTCACGGCATTCCGACTTCGATCCCCCGGTTGCCGAAATTCAGTTGCCTTTGAATTTCGGGTGATCCCTCTTGAGCATGTATGCTTCTGCTACTTGTTCTACATCAGACTTTCTTCCGCAAACAGCAAAACGCTTTGACTCGATGAGTTTCCCGGCATTCCGACTTCGATGCCCTGTTTGCCGAAATTCAGTTGACTTTGAATTTCGGGTGATCCCTGTTGAGCATGTATGCTTATGCTAGTTGTTCTACATCAGACTTTCTTCCGCAAACGGTGAAACGCTTTGACTCATTGAGTTTCACGGCATTCCGACTTCGATGCCCCGGTTGCCGAAATTGAGTTGCCTTTGAATTTCGGGTGATCCCTCTTAAGCATGTATGCTTCTGCTACTTGGTCTACATCAAACATTCTTCCGCAAATGGCGAAACGCTTGGACTCCTTGAGTTTCGCGGCATTCCGACTTCGATGCCCAAGGTTGCCGAAATTGAGTTGCCTTTGAATTTCGGGTGATCCCTCTTGAGCATGTATGATTCTGGTACTTGTTCTACATCAGACTTTCATCCGCAAACGGTGAAACGCTTTGACTCTATGAGTTTCGCGGCATTCCGACTTCGATCCCCTGGTTGCCGAAATTCAGTTGCCTTTGAATTTCGGGTGATCCCTCTTGAGCATGTATGCTTCTGCTACTTGTTCTACATCAGGCTTTCTTCCGCAAACAGCAAAACGCTTTGACTCGATGAGTTTCGCGGCATTCCGACTTCGATGCCCCGTTTGCCGAAATTCAGTTGACTTTGAATTTCGGGTGATCCCTTTTGAGCATGTATGCTTATGCTAGTTGTTCTACATCAGACTTTCTTCCGCAAACGGTGAAACGCTTTGACTCATTGAGTTTCGCGGCATTGCGACTTCGATGCCCCGGTTGCCGAAATTGAGTTGCCTTTGAATTTCGGGTGATCCCTCTTGAGCATGTATGCTTCTGCTACTTGTTCTACATCAAACATTCTTCCGCAAATGGCGAAACGCTTGGACTCCTTGAGTTTCGCGGCATTCCGACTTCGATGCCCAGGGTTGCCGAAATTGAGTTGCCTTTGAATTTCGGGTGATCCCTCTTGAGCATGTATGATTCTGCTACTTGTTCTACATCAGACTTTCATCCGCAAACGGTGAAACGCTTTGACTCTGTGAGTTTCGCGGCATTCCGACTCTGATCCCCTGGTTGCCGAAATTCAGTTGCCTTTGAATTTCGGGTGATCCCTCTTGAGCATGTATGCTTCTGCTACTTGTTCTACATCAGGCTTTCTTCCGCAAACGATGAAACGCTTTGACTCGGTGAGTTTCGCAGCATTCCAACTTCGATGCCCCTGTTGCCGAAATTCAGTTGCCTTTGAATTTCGGGTGATCCCTCTTGAGCATGTATGATTCTGCTACTTGTTCTACATCAGGCTTTCTTTCGCAAACGATGAAACGCTTTGACTCGGTGAGTTTCGCGGCATTCCGACTTCGATGCCCTTGTTGCCGAAATTCAGTTGCCTTTGAATTTCGGGTGATCCCTCTTGAGCATGTATGCTTCTGCTACTTGTTCTACATCAGGCTTTCTTCCGCAAACGATGAAACGCTTTGACTCGGTGAGTTTCGCGGCGTTCCGACTTCGATGGCCCGGTTGCCGAAATTCTGTTGCCTTTGAATTTCGGGTGATCCCTCTTGAGCATGTATGATTCTGCTACTTGTTCTACATCAGACTTTCTTCCACAAACGGTGAAACGCTTTGACTCTGTGAGTTTCGCGGCATTCCGACTTCGATCCCCCGGTTGCCGAAATTCAGTTGCCTTTGAATTTCGGGTGATCCCTCTTCAGCATGTATGCTTCTGCTACTTGTTCTACATCAGGCTTTCTTCCGCAAACGATGAAACGCTTTGACTCGGTGAGTTTCGCGGCATTCCAACTTCGATGCCCCTGTTGCCGAAATTCAGTTGCCTTTGAATTTCGGGTGATCCCTCTTGAGCATGTATGATTCTGCTACTTGTTCTACATCAGGCTTTCTTCCGCAAACGGTGAAATGCTTTGACTCATTGAGTTTCGCGGCTTTCCGACTTCGATCCCCTGGTTGCCGAAATTCAGTTGCCTTTGAATTTCGGGTGATCCCTCTTGAGCATGTATGCTTCTGCTACTTGTTCTACATCAGGCTTTCTTCCGCAAACAGCAAAACGCTTTGACTCGATGAGTTTCGCGGCATTCCGACTTCAATGCCCCGTTTGCCGAAATTCAGTTGCCTTTGAATTTCGGGTGATCCCTCTTGAGCATGTATGCTTCTGCTACTTGTTCTACATCAGACTTCTTCCGCAAACAGCGAAAAGCTTTGATTCAGTGAGTTTCACGGCATTCCGACTTCGATGCCCTGGTTGCCGAAATTTTGTTGCCGTTGAATTTCGGGTGATCCCTCTTGAGCATGTATGCTTCTGCTACTTGTTCTACATCAGACTTTCTTTCGAAAACGGTGAAACGCTTTGACTCCGTGAGTTTCGCGGCATTCCGACTTCGATGCCCTGTTTGCCGAAAATCAGTTGCCTTTGAATTTCGGGTGATCCCTCTTAAGCATGTATGCTTCTGCTACTTGTTCTACATCAGACTTCTTCCGCAAAAGGTGAAACGCTTTGACTTAGTGAGTTTCGCGGCATTCCGACTTCGATGCCCCGGTTGCAAAAATTGAGTTGTCTTCGAATTTCGGGTGATCCCTCTTGAGCATGGATGCTTCTGCTACTTGTTCTACATCAGACTTTCTTCCGCAAACGGGGAAACGCTGTGACTCAGTGAGTTTCACGGCATTCCGACTTCGATCCCCCGGTTGCCGAAATTCAGTTGCCTTTGAATTTCGGGTGATCCCTCTTCAGCATGTATGCTTCTGCTACTTGTTCTACATCAGGCTTTCTTCCGCAAACGATGAAACGCTTTGACTCGGTGAGTTTCACGGCATTCCGACTTCGATCCCCCGGTTGCCGAAATTCAGTTGCCTTTGAATTTCGGGTGATCCCTCTTGAGCATGTATGCTTCTGCTACTTGTTCTACATCAGACTTTCTTCCGCAAACGGTGAAACGCTTTGACTCGATGAGTTTCGCGGCATTCCGACTTCGATGCCCTGTTTGCCGAAATTGAGTTGCCTTTGAATTTCGGTTGATCCCTCTTGAGCATGTATGCTTCTGCTACTTGTTCTACATCAGGCTTTCTTCCGCAAACAGCAAAACGCTTTGACTCGATGAGTTTCGCGGCATTCCGACTTCAATGCCCCGTTTGCCGAAATTCAGTTGACTTTGAATTTCGGGTGATCCCTCTTGAGCATGTATGTTTCTGCTACTTGTTCTACATCAGACTTTCTTCCGCAAATGGCAAAACGCTTTGACTCAGTGAGTTTCACGGCATTCCGACTTCGATGCCCTGGTTGCCGAAATTTTGTTACCGTTGAATTTCGGGTGATCCCTCTTGAGCATGTATGCTTCTGCTACTTGTTCTACATCAGACTTTCTTTCGAAAATGGTGAAACGCTTTGACTCCGTGAGTTTCGCGGCATTCCGACTTCGATGCCCCGGTTGCCGAAATTCAGTTGCCTTTGAATTTCGGGTGATCCCTCTTGAGCATGTATGCTTCTGCTACTTGTTCTACATCAGACTTCTTCCGCAAACAGCGAAAAGCTTTGATTCAGTGAGTTTCACGGCATTCCGACTTCGATGCCCTGGTTGCCGAAATTTTGTTGCCGTTGAATTTCGGGTAATCCCTCTTGAGCATGTATGCTTCTGCTACTTGTTCTACATCAGACTTTCTTTCGAAAACGGTGAAACGCTTTGACTCCGTGAGTTTCGCGGCATTCCGACTTCGATGCCCTGTTTGCCGAAAATCAGTTGCCTTTGAATTTCGGGTGATCCCTCTTAAGCATGTATGCTTCTGCTACTTGTTCTACATCAGACTTCTTCCGCAAAAGGTGAAACACTTTGACTTAGTGAGTTTCGCGGCATTCCGACTTCGATGCCCCGGTTGCAAAAATTGAGTTGTCTTCGAATTTCGGGTGATCGCTATTGAGCATGGATGCTTCTGCTACTTGTTCTACATCAGACTTTCTTCCGCAAACGGGGCAACGCTGTGACTCAGTGAGTTTCACGGCATTCCGACTTCGATCCCCCGGTTGCCGAAATTCAGTTGCCTTTGAATTTTGGGTGATCCCTCTTGAGCATGTATGCTTCTGCTACTTGTTCTACATCAGACTTTCTTCCACAAACGGGGAAACGCTTTGACTCAGTGAGTTTCACGGCATTCCGACTTCGATCCCCCGGTTGCCGAAATTCAGTTGCCTTTGAATTTCGGGTGATCCCTCTTGAGCATGTATGCTTCTGCTACTTGTTCTACATCAGACTTTCTTCCGCAAACAGCAAAACGCTTTGACTCGATGAGTTTCGCGGCATTCCGACTTCGATGCCCTGTTTGCCGAAATTCAGTTGCCTTTGAATTTCGGGTGATCCCTCTTGAGCATGTATGCTTCTGCTACTTGTTCTACATCAGGCTTTCTTCCGCAAACAGCAAAACGCTTTGACTCGATGAGTTTCGCGGCATTCCGACTTCAATGCCCCGTTTGCCGAAATTCAGTTGACTTTGAATTTCGGGTGATCCCTCTTGAGCATGTATGCTTCTGCTACTTGTTCTACATCAGACTTTCTTCCGCAAATGGCAAAACGCTTTGACTCAGTGAGTTTCACGGCATTCCGACTTCGATGCCCTGGTTGCCGAAATTTTGTTGCCGTTGAATTTCGGGTGATCCCTCTTGAGCATGTATGCTTCTGCTACTTGTTCTACATCAGACTTTCTTTCGAAAATGGTGAAACGCTTTGACTCCGTGAGTTTCGCGGCATTCCGACTTCGATGCCCCGGTTGCCGAAATTCAGTTGCCTTTGAATTTCGGGTGATCCCTCTTGAGCATGTATGCTTCTGCTACTTGTTCTACATCAGACTTCTTCCGCAAACAGCGAAAAGCTTTGATTCAGTGAGTTTCACGGCATTCCGACTTCGATGCCCTGGTTGCCGAAATTTTGTTGCCGTTGAATTTCGGGTGATCCCTCTTGAGCATGTATGCTTCTGCTACTTGTTCTACATCAGACTTTCTTTCGAAAACGGTGAAACGCTTTGACTCCGTGAGTTTCGCGGCATTCCGACTTCGATCCCCCGGTTGCCGAAAATCAGTTGCCTTTGAATTTCGGGTGATCCCTCTTAAGCATGTATGCTTCTGCTACTTGTTCTACATCAGACTTCTTCCGCAAAAGGTGAAACGCTTTGACTTAGTGAGTTTCGCGGCATTCCGACTTCGATGCCCCGGTTGCAAAAATTGAGTTGTCTTCGAATTTCGGGTGATCGCTATTGAGCATGGATGCTTCTGCTACTTGTTCTACATCAGACTTTCTTCCGCAAACGGGGAAACGCTGTGACTCAGTGAGTTTCACGGCATTCCGACTTCGATCCCCCGGTTGCCGAAATTCAGTTGCCTTTGAATTTTGGGTGATCCCTCTTGAGCATGTATGCTTCTGCTACTTGTTCTACATCAGACTTTCTTCCGCAAACGGGGAAACGCTTTGACTCAGTGAGTTTCACGGCATTCCGACTTCGATCCCCCGGTTGCCGAAATTCAGTTGCCTTTGAATTTCGGGTGATCCCTCTTGAGCATGTATGCTTCTGCTACTTGTTCTACATCAGACTTTCTTCCGCAAACAGCAAAACGCTTTGACTCGATGAGTTTCGCGGCATTCCGACTTCGATGCCCTGTTTGCCGAAATTCAGTTGACTTTGAATTTCGGGTGATCCCTGTTGAGCATGTATGCTTATGCTAGTTCTTCTACATCAGACTTTCTTCCGCAAACGGTGAAACGCTTTGACTCATTGAGTTTCGCGGCATTCCGACTTCGATGCCCCGGTTGCCGAAATTCAGTTGCCTTTGAATTTCGGGTGATCCCTCTTGAGCATGTATGCTTCTGCTACTTGTTCTACATCAAACATTCTTCCGCAAATGGCGAAACGCTTGGACTCCTTGAGTTTCGCGGCATTCCGACTTCGATGCCCAGGGTTGCCGAAATTGAGTTGCCTTTGAATTTCGGGTGATCCCTCTTGAGCATGTATGATTCTGCTACTTGTTCTACATCAGACTTTCATCCGCAAACGGTGAAACGCTTTGACTCTATGAGTTTCGCGGCATTCCGACTTCGATCCCCTGGTTGCCGAAATTCAGTTGCCTTTGAATTTCGGGTGATCCCTCTTGAGCATGTATGCTTCTGCTACTTGTTCTACATCAGGCTTTCTTCCGCAAACAGCAAAACGCTTTGACTCGATGAGTTTCGCGGCATTCCGACTTCGATGCCCCGTTTGCCGAAATTCAGTTGACTTTGAATTTCGGGTGATCCCTTTTGAGCATGTATGCTTATGCTAGTTGTTCTACATCAGACTTTCTTCCGCAAACGGTGAAACGCTTTGACTCATTGAGTTTCACGGCATTCCGACTTCGATGCCCCGGTTGCCGAAATTGAGTTGCCTTTGAATTTCGGGTGATCCCTCTTGAGCATGTATGCTTCTGCTACTTGTTCTACATCAGACTTTCATCCGCAAACGGTGAAACGCTTTGACTCTGTGAGTTTCGCGGCATTCCGACTCTGATCCCCTGGTTGCCGAAATTCAGTTGCCTTTGAATTTCGGGTGATCCCTCTTGAGCATGTATGCTTCTGCTACTTGTTCTACATCAGGCTTTCTTCCACAAACGATGAAACGCTTTGACTCGGTGAGTTTCGCGGCATTCCAACTTCGATGCCCCTGTTGCCGAAATTCAGTTGCCTTTGAATTTCGGGTGATCCCTCTTGAGCATGTATGATTCTGCTACTTGTTCTACATCAGGCTTTCTTTCGCAAACGATGAAACGCTTTGACTCGGTGAGTTTCGCGGCATTCCGACTTCGATGCCCTTGTTGCCGAAATTCAGTTGCCTTTGAATTTCGGGTGATCCCTCTTGAGCATGTATGCTTCTGCTACTTGTTCTACATCAGGCTTTCTTCCGCAAACGATGAAACGCTTTGACTCGGTGAGTTTCGCGGCATTCCGACTTCGATGGCCCGGTTGCCGAAATTCTGTTGCCTTTGAATTTCGGGTGATCCCTCTTGAGCATGTATGATTCTGCTACTTGTTCTACATCAGACTTTCTTCCACAAACGGTGAAACGCTTTGACTCTGTGAGTTTCGCGGCATTCCGACTTCGATCCCCCGGTTGCCGAAATTCAGTTGCCTTTGAATTTCGGTTGATCCCTCTTCAGCATGTATGCTTCTGCTACTTGTTCTACATCAGGCTTTCTTCCGCAAACGACGAAACGCATGGACTCCTTGAGTTTCGCGGCATTCCGACTTCGATGCCCCGGTTGCAAAAATTGAGTTGCCTTTGAATTTCGGGTGATCCCTCTTGAGCTTGTATGCTTCTGCTAATTGTTCTACATCAGACTTCTTCCTCAAACGGCGAAACACTTTGACTCGGTGAGTTTCGCGGCTTTCCGACTTCGATGCCCCTGTTGCCGAAATTCAGTTGCCTTTGAATTTCGGGTGATCCCTCTTGACCATGTATGCTTCTGCTACTTGTTCTACATCACACGTTCTTCCGCAAATGGCAAAACGCTTTGACTCGGTGAGTTTCGCGGCATTCCAACTTCGATGCCCCGTTTGCCGAAATTCAGTTGACTTTGAATTTCGGGTGATCCCTCTTGAGCATGTATGCTTCTGGTACTTGTTCTACATCAGACTTTCTTCCGCAAATGGTGAAACGCTTTGACTGATTGAGTTTCGCGGCATTCCGACTTCTATGCCCCGGTTGCCGAAATTGAGTTGCCTTTGAATTTCGGGTGATCCCTCTTGAGCATGTACGATTCTGCTACTTGTTCTACATCAGCCTTTCTTCCGCAAACAGCTAAACGCTTTCACTCCGTGAGTTTCGCGGCATTCCAACTTCGATGCCCCGGTTGCCGAAATTCAGTTGCCTTTGAATTTCGGGTGATCCCTCTTGAGCATGTATGCTTCTGCTACTTGTTCTACATCAGACTTCTTCCGCAAACGGCTAAACACTTTGACTCCGTGAGTTTCGCGGCATTCCAATTTCGATGCCCCGGTTGCCGAAATTCAGTTGCCTTTGAATTTCGGGTGATCCCTCTTGAGCATGTATGCTTCTGCTACTTGTTCTACATCAGACTTTCTTCCCCAAACGGTGAAACGCTTTGAATCTGTGAGTTTCGCGGCATTCCGACTTCGATCCCCCGGTTGCCGAAATTCAGTTGCCTTTGAATTTCGGGTGATCCCTCTTGAGCATGTATGCTTCTGCTACTTGTTCTACATCAGGCTTTCTTCCGCAAACGATGAAACGCTTTGACTCGGTGAGTTTCGCGACATTCCGACTTCGATGGCCCGGTTGCCGAAATTCTGTTGCCTTTGAATTTCGGGTGATCCCTCTTGAGCATGTATGCTTCTGCTACTTGTTCTACATCAGACTTTCTTCCGCAAATGGCAAAACGCTTTGACTCGGTGAGTTTCGCGGCATTCCAACTTCGATGCCCCGTTTGCCGAAATTCAGTTGCCTTTGAATTTCGGGTGATCCCTCTTGAGCATGTATGCTTCTGCTACTTGTTCTACATCAGACTTTCTTCCGCAAATGGCAAAACGCTTTGACTCGGTGAGTTTCGCGGCATTCCAACTTCGATGCCCCGTTTGCCGAAATTCAGTTGCCTTTGAATTTCGGGTGATCCCTCTTGAGCATGTATGCTTCTGCTACTTGTTCTACATCAGACTTTCTTCCGCAAACGGCAAAACGCTTTGACTCGGGGAGTTTCACGGCATTCCGACTCGATGCCCCGTTTGCCGAAATTCAGTTGAGTTTGAATTTCGGGTGATCCCTTTTGAGCATGTATGCTTATGCTAGTTGTTCTACATCAGACTTTCTTCCGCAAACGGTGAAACGCTTTGACTCATTGAGTTTCGCGGCATTCCGACTTCGATGCCCCGGTTGCCAAAATTCAGTTGACTTTGAATTTCGGGTGATCCCTCTTGAGCATGTATGCTTCTGGTACTTGTTCTACATCAGACTTTCTTCCGCAAACGGTGAAACGCTTTGACTGATTGAGTTTCGCGGCATTCCGACTTCTATGCCCCGGTTGCCGAAATTGAGTTGCCTTTGAATTTCGGGTGATCCCTCTTGAGCATGTATGATTCTGCTACTTGTTCTACATCAGCCTTTCTTCCGCAAACGGCTAAACGCTTTGACTCTGTGAGTTTCGCGGCATTCCAACTTCGATCCCCCGGTTGCCGAAATTCAGTTGCCTTTGAATTTCGGGTGATCCCTCTTGAGCATGTATGCTTCTGCTACTTGTTCTACATCAGACTTTCTTCCGCAAACGGCAAAACGCTTTGACTCGGTGAGTTTCACGGCATTCCGACTTCGATGCCCCGTTTGCCGAAATTCAGTTGCCTTTGAATTTCGGGTGATCCCTCTTGAGCATGTATGCTTCTGCTACTTGTTCTACATCAGACTTCTTCCGCAAACGGCGAAACGCTTTGACTCGGTGAGTTTCGCGGCATTCCGACTTCGATGCCCCGGTTGCCGAAATTCAGTTGACTTTGAATTTCGGGTGATCCCTCTTGAGCATGTATGCTTCTGGTACTTGTTCTACATCAGACTTTCTTCCGCAAACGGTGAAACGCTTTGACTGATTGAGTTTCGCGGCATTCCGACTTCTATGTGACACGACCAAAAGCTTGATGTATTTTCCCAAGTGCAGGAGTGTCGAAGTAATAAATAACCCGGCAAGACCGGGGTCGAACCACAGAGAGGTTAATTGTATAAATTATAAATAACAAGACAACAACAACAACAACAACAATAATAATAATAATAACAATAATAATACTCAGTACGTGGCGTTGTTATACCTGAGAATGATCTAAAAGATCGGGTCACAGGTTTCCAGCCTATATACTGAGTTTATGAAAAGATCAAAGATATATATTATATAATATAAACAGAATGTAAATAATAATAATAATAATAATAATAAAAGCAGAAGATGAAGAAATTAATGAGAACTTTGAGATGAAAGATTAACGTAAGGATTAAACAATGATAAAAACAAATGTCAAGGTTAGAGGATCCACTAATGGTACTTCAAACAAGTATAATATAAACTCTTATTACTCAATTGGAAACCACACATAAAGGAGGTTCCAATCAGATTATAAATTGTTAACATGATTACATTAGTTATCTTATTCGAATAAAGCTAATACTTGTAAATGTTGGCAGGCATTCATGATTATAACTTATGTTAACAACAAATCAAGTTCCTTTCATAGCTCAGGTGTCGGTTAAACCATACAGTATGGGCTATGAAAGTGCCAAGTATTTGTTGTACCAAGTGTTATACAACATAAATCTAGATTAACCATTTAACAAGCAAAGTATTAAAGTGAACAAGATAACAAATATAAAACATGTTAGTATCCAACGTTAAGGTCCATGTTAAGTTTATATTATACTTGTTCTTACACCATTAGTGTACCCTTTTCACCTTGACATAATTAACTTAGCTGGACATAATAAAAGAAAGAAACATAAATGAGCAAGACAAGAACATAAATGAGAAAGAAGTTAACTAAGTAAAGGAAAGGAAATGAAGTGCATAAACTTGATATTAATAAAAGGAAGACATAAGCAATACAAAGAGAGAAAGCAAGAGCATGATCTTGATCTGAACACCAAGATGCCTCAATACATGGTAAGTGCCTCCTTTTATAGGCCAAAATTTGGAACTATTGATTTGTTGACTAATTGATGAGTGGGTGGCCACATCTTGACTAGATAACAATCCTTATCTTCTTGTCTGATCAAGACGTCATTCCTAACATCATAATTTGCCCAGAATCCTCAAGAATGTTCTAGGAAATTGTCTCAGCTTTCCAACAAAGAAAAGATGAGGTCATTTGGACTTCTAGAACTCAAGATATGGGCTGAACACTAAATAGTGTTTGGGCTGCAGGACAGCTTCGGACTTCTTCGTTGTTCCTTCAATTTGGACTTCAAAACGACCTTTTCAAATCTTGGGCTCCTCATGAAAGTTGTAGGCCTTTGTCTTACCTTTCCATCCATATAAAGTGGACCTAAATCCGAAATCTAGAGCTCCAGATATGATCCAATTACCGAGCAATGTTCCGGTTTGGACTGCACCGACATCTCTTTTCTAAGTTTGGCCATCTCTTTGTCCTTTAACTTTCAATGCTTAAACTCATCAATCAATCCTTTTATTTATGTGATAGTCCTGCATTTAAAATGAGCATTTACCATAAATTAAGGTATCTTATAATATCAAACTTGTTATTATAAAACATGCTTTAGTTAAGGAGTTATTGATACTTCAAGTGCAAAATGATGATATAAAACCTTGATAAACATGCACTTTTAAGTACTAATCACACCCCCCCAACCAGCTTATTACTAGTCCCTAGTAATCTAAAGCGTTAAAATAGAGAAATAATTTGCAAGCTCCACAAAGCAAGGCATTCATCATTCAACTTCCATTAATCTATCCAGATAAACAAACTCTCATTAAATTTATATTCCTGCTTCATACTTCGTAAACAAGATATTAATAAACCTTCTTTTTGTGTGCTCAATGAAAACATAGATGATGGGGCTTTTGTTGGAAGAAAACAATATTATGTTCAAATGTTTAAGGTGAACTTCCTTGGGTTGGGATTATTATTATTATTATTTTTTTCTTTTTATTTATATACACATACAACTTAAAACACAATGTATCTTTAACCCATGTAACGAGTTTTAGGCTAATGACTCCCAGACCAGTTGATCTTAGGGCATTAGGTGTTGAGACACCCCTACGAGCTTAACAACTCGGGTTGCAGATACTGATACGTAGATAGTGCAATGTTTGATTCCCTTAAGCTTTTCTCCTTAACCCATGTAACAAGCTTTGGGCCAATAGCTCCCAAGTCAGTTGACTTTAGGGTATTAGGTGTTAAAACACCCCTTCGGGCTTAATTGCTTAGGTTAGGGAGGCTACGAAACCAAACTTATCCACGTTTTATTATCATCAATACTATTTTTTTTCTTTTTTTCTTTTTTCTTTTTTTAATTTTTTTTTTTTTTTTGCAAATTATATACTATCCTTTTCCCTTAGTTGTTACCTTCAACAAAAGAACATAATTAATGTAATAATCCAATGTGCAACCCACAATCATATGTTAAAGTGTGTGTGTGAAAATGAAGGTTTAATAATACTTGTTAAATGAGTATAGGAGCAGAATCAAGTGATAACAATGTGAGAGTTTGTAAACCTGAATATTTCAAGAAGTATTATGATAGACCTTGGTAATGAAACTTACTAAGATGCGTCTCTAGAGTCAATAAAATTGATTCCATACTCTGCCATCCTAATAACAATTTTGTCAAATGGTTTTAATAATAGCAAAAACAGTTAGCAAGTTAGTATTTTTTTTTTTTTTTTTTTTTTTTAAACTACTACCCTCTCCCCCCAACCAAAACGAGACATTGTCCTCAATGTTCGAAGGTAGAAAGATAGAGTATAGAAGACATCACCTGAAACAGCGAACAATGACAAACCTGAAACACACTTAAACAAACATAAGAAGTAACAAAACAAAATAATATGCTATTAATAAAACCAAAAGACACAAGGTTTCACAGATGAAGGCTCAAATCTAATCTAAGCTTTTTACGGCTTTCCTTAGTTGACCAATCTAGGCGACTCATGCAGGGATCAATGATAGGGATGAAAGATTGTAGTTGGTCAATCAATTGTTCAGCAGTAGCAGCAGAGATTATGATTTGTCGTGCCGAAGATGTTAGAAATTCCTGTTCCACAGCTTGATCAAGGAAAGACAGCAACTTATCATAAAAACCATTAACATTTAACAAACCTATAGGTTTATGGTGAATGTGCAGTTGGGCCCAAGATGAAATATGAAAGATTTCTTCCAATGTGCCCAAACCTCCTGGTAAGGCAATGAAGGCATCAGCATGGCTAAACATGGTATTCAGTCGGTCAGACATTGTTGGGACCTGTAGTTCCTCTCCAATTGTTTTTCCAATGATGTCCCCAGTTGCTAAAGCTTTGGGGACAACCCCCAAAACTTGACTGCCTCCTAAAAATGCAGCCATTGACACACCTCCCATTAACCCAAGGTTGCCTCCCCCATACACTAAATGAATCTTTCTCTCTGCTAGTACCCGACCAAGATGATTTGCTGATTCTAAAAACTCTTTTTCTTTCCCAGAACTGGATCCACCGAAAACACAAATATTTCTTATCTGATGACTTGAGGAACCTGCCATTTCTACACACTTCTATATTTGATGAATGTATGGGATGAGTAGAAATGAAGGGAAGGAAGAGAAGAATTTATAGATGAAAAAGTGAAAATGCAATCATACCACCTATATGTAGGCCAGCTGTAGTCTCACAAACTCTCTCTCTCTCTCTCTCTCTCTTTATTAATTATTTATTTTGAAAAAGCATGTATGTACAGGTAGTTGTGATTGTGGCTCACATCTTCCCTTGGTTTTACGTCCAAGAATGGCTTAAACGCCCTATATGGGTCGGGGATAGGCTTCCCATCCAGTTTTCTTAAAAACTGGCAAACAGGGTCTTTTTTAGTCAGATTCCCAAGACTAAGTCGATCATGTTCTTTATGGAATTGTGGCCATAAATCATGAATTACACGATGCACATCTCCACTAGGATGCGTCTCAAGGGTCAACAAAAGATTATCTAAAGACCCCTTACTCAGGCCATCCTTAATGAATTGTATCTTATCTTCACGGTTTACAGATACCATTCCTAAAGAACGACATGTCGTATTACAAGTCCATCTGGCACATCTGTGACAGACTTTCAGTCGTTTTGCACGACGTTTCTTTGCAAAAGTGCTTTTACCTGTTCCAGGCATGTGTGAAATGAAAGAATTGGAGGACTCACCTGATAATCGAACCTTTGCTTCAATTAACCAACGAATATCTTCAGGAATTCCATGATTCATTAACAACCTCAATCTTGCACACCTAGCACGGTAAATTTTATTAATCGCATTTGGAGGCAAAGCGGGAAAATACCTTTTCAACTTTTCAAGAGTGGTGTCCATTTTCAAAAGAGAATTAGAGAAGAGATTCAAAGAAGGAAGAAAGAGCTAAGAATTGTACAAATATATACAAATATCAGTTATTTGGGAAACTGAAAGAACCAACTTAAGTCACGGAGTACCGTTATCCGCCATTTGACCGGGGTGAAAGAGAGACTAGCAAAACAATAGATACAACAAAACACAAAAAAATGTGAGAAAAAGAATCAATCTTTATATACAGGATCACTCAATTCAATAGAGTCATTTTCAACCAAAAAATTGTCAAAATAAACTTTCAAACGATGCCCATTTACCTTGAAAACATTGCCATTCTTTGGATTCTCAATATCACAGGCCCCATATGGATACACATGTTTCACAATAAAAGGACCGCTCCATCTTGATCGTAGTTTTCCAGGAAATAAATGGAGTCGAGAATTATAAAGCAAGACTTTTTGACCAACATTAAATGTTTTTCTCAGTATTTTCTTGTCATGAAACTCTTTAATTCTTGCTTTATGAATTTTCGAATTGTCATATGCATCATTTCTTATTTCCTCAAGCTCATTTATTTGCAATTTTCGCAGCTGACTAGCATCATCAAGGCTTGAATTGAAAGCTTTAATAGCCCAATAAGCTTTATGTTCAATTTCCACAGGCAAGTGACAAGGTTTTCCATAGACTAGTCTATAAGGTGACATACCTAATGATGTTTTATAAGCAGTTCGATAAGCCCAAAGTGCATCATTAAGTCTTAAAGACCAGTCTTTCCTATTAGGGTTCACTGTTTTCTCCAAGATTTGTTTGATCTCCCTATTAGCAAGCTCTACTTGTCCACTTGTCTGAGGATGATAAGGGGTGGCAACTTTGTGTGTGATTCCATATTTCTTCATTAAAGAAGCAAATGGCTTGTTGCAGAAATGTGTTCCACCATCACTTATCATGGCTCGAGGGATTCCAAATCGACTTAAAATGTTTTCTTTCAAAAACTTTATCACTGTTTTGTGATCATTGGTTCGACTTGGAATTGCCTCTATCCATTTTGAAACATAATCTACTGCGACCAATATGTACAAGAAACCAAATGATGGAGGAAATGGACCCATGAAATCTATACCCCAACAGTCAAAGATCTCAATGACAAGAATAGGATTTAAAGGCATCATGTGACGTTTCGAAATAGATCCCAACTTTTGACAATTTTCACAAATCTTACAGAATGCATGTGAGTCTTTGAACATGGTGGGCCAGTAAAATCCACTTTGTAAGATTTTTGCAGCTGTCTTTCTTGATGAGAAATGACCCCCACATGCCTCAGAATGACAAAATTTAATGACACTACTTACCTCATTGTCAGGAATGCATCTTCGAAATATTTGATCAGGACAATATTTGAATAAATAAGGGTCATCCCAATAAAAGTTCTTCACTTCGTTCAAGAACTTTCTTTTGTCTTGGGTACTCCAATGAGCTGGCAATTGTCCTGAAACAAGAAAATTAACAATATTAGCAAACCAAGGCATCGTAGAAACAGAAAATAAAGATTCATCAGGAAAGTAGTCATCGATTGGTGTAATGTCAGATCTCGAATCGGTTGTCAATCTTGACAAATGATCCGCGACAACATTTTCGGTGCCTTTCTTGTCTTTGATTGTGATATCAAATTCTTGAAGTAACAAAATCCACCGCACCAATCTAGCCTTAGAATCTTTCTTAGAGAGAAGATATTTCAATGCTGCATGATCACTAAAAACAACAACAGGTGAGCCAACAAGATAAGATCTGAACTTGTCACATGCAAATACTACTGCAAGTAATTCTTTTTCAGTGGTAGTGTAATTCATTTGAGCACTATTTAAAGTTTTACTTGCATAGTAAATCACATAAGGTTTCTTATCTTTTCTTTGTCCCAAGACAGCACCCACGGCATAATCACTAGCATCACACATTATTTCAAAAGGTAATGACCAATCAGGAGGTTGAATGACAGGAGCAGAAGTAAGCAAGTTTTTAAGTTTAACAAAGGCTTCCTCACAATGTTCAGTCCATTCAAAAATATTATCCTTTGTTAGAAGGTTACTCAAGGGCTTAGATATTACACTAAAATCTTTGATGAACCTTCTGTAAAAACCAGCATGTCCTAAGAATGATCTAACATCCTTAACAGATTTTGGTGTTGGTAAGTTGGCAATTAACTCGATTTTTGATTTATCAACCTCAATTCCTTTCGATGAAACAATGTGACCAAGTACAATGCCGTTTGTTACCATAAAGTGACATTTTTCCCAATTCAGTACAAGATTCTTCTCTTCACACCTGCTCAAAACCTTTTCTAAGTTAGTCAAACAATCATCAAATGAATCACCAAAAACAGAAAAATCATCCATAAAAATTTCAAGAAAACGTTCAACCATATCACTGAATATACTAAGCATGCATCTTTGAAACGTGGCTGGTGCATTACATAATCCAAAAGGCATCCTTCGATATGCAAAAGTACCAAATGGACATGTGAAAGTAGTCTTCTCTTGATCTTCCAATGCAATTTCAATTTGATTGTAACCTGAATAACCATCTAGGAAACAATAAAATTCATGACCTGCAACTCTTTCTAGGATTTGGTCCATGAAAGGTAAAGGGAAATGATCTTTTCTAGTCATTGCATTAAGTTTCCTATAGTCAATGCACATGCGCCAACCCGTAACAGTCCTAGTTGGAATTAACTCATTTTTCTCATTCGTTATCACAGTAACTCCAGACTTTTTGGGTACAACTTGGGTAGGACTTACCCATTTGCTGTCAGAAATAGGATAAATGATTCCATTATCTAGAAGCTTAATGACTTCATTTTTCACTACTTCTTTCATATTAGGATTAAGCCTTCGTTGCATTTCTCTAGAGGGTTTAGCATTTTCCTCCAAATAAATCCTGTGTGTGCAAATCAAAGGGCTAATTCCTTTTATGTCAGCTATGGTCCATCCTAATGCATTTTTGTGCATTTTCAGAGTCTGTAATAACTTACCTTCTTGATGTGCATTAAGTTTGGAAGAGATTATTACCGGAAAAGTTTCATTTTCTCCCAAAAATGAGTATTTGAGATTAAATGGTAACGGCTTCAATTCAGGTTTTGGTGGTTGAACACTTGAAGGTATGGGCTCAATTGATCGTGGTGGCAATTCTTCAATTTGTGGTCTCCAATTGCATGCCTTTGATTCCTGAAAGTAGACCATTTGCAAATCATCAGATTCATCAATCTCAGTTTCACTAGAAGTGGTTTGAAATTGATCATGAACTAATTTTTCAATAAAGTCCACTTCCTGTAAATCATTATCATCTCCAGGTTGCTTGTAAATGTTGAAAATATTCATCTCCAATGTCATGTTTCCAAATGATAGCTTCATCAGTCCATTCCTACAATTAATCAATGCATTAGAAGTGGCAAGAAATGGACGTCCTAAAATGACAGGAATTGAATTACATGCTTCAACAGGTTGCGTGTCCAAGACAACAAAATCCACAGGATAAATGAATTTATCAACTTGTACTAACACATCTTCAATTATTCCTCTAGGCACTTTTACAGATCTATCGGCGAGTAAAAGAGTTACAGAGGTTGGTTTTAACTCACCTAGATTGAGACTCTGAAAAACTGAATATGGAAGTAAATTCACACTAGCTCCAAGATCAAGTAAGGCTCTTTCAATTTTATGTTCTCCAATAAAGCAAGAAATTGTAGGACAACCAGGGTCTTTATATTTCAAAGCATTATTGTTCTGAAGAATGGCACTTACTTGTTCGGCTAAAAAGGCTTTCTTTTTCACATTCAGTTTTCTCTTCACAGTGCACAGATCTTTCAAAAATTTAGCATAAGAAGGAACCTGTTTAATAGCATCCAACAAAGGTATATTGATCCTTACCTGTTTGAAAGTTTCAAAGATTTCAGAGTTGTGATTGACTTTCCTTTGTTTGGTCATGGCATGAGGAAATGGAAGCGCTGGCGGGGAATCAGCCTTTTCTTTGCAATGTTCAGGTTCAACCCCTTCCTTACCCTCAGAGATAGACTCATCATCTTTCTCAGAAGGTTCAAGAATAGGTTTTTCAATAACCTTACCACTACGAAGAGTGATGACTGATTTGACTTGATCCATGTGTTGGCTTCCAGAACTACTTGCATTTGCATTGTATTGCCCCTTTGGATTTTGTTGCGGTTGAGAAGGAAACTTACCTTTCTCTTGGAAACTGAGAGCAGATGTTAATTTTGCAAGAGCATCTTTAAAATCTGTCATGCTTTGAGCAAGTTGAGTGTTGATTGTCTCCTGCTTTTCAATGAATGCATGCAATGTTTCCTCAAAATTTCTTCTAGGAGGTGGAGCATAAGGAGGTGCATATCCATGAGAATTTTGGAAATTATGGTGTGCTTGAAACGGTGGATGTGAAGTTTGTGCATTGTTGCTATCACTCTTCCAACTGAAATTTGGGTGATTTCTCCAACCAGGGTTATACGTTTGTGAGTATGGGTTATGGTTGGGTCTTTGGAAACTGTTTAAAGCATGGGCTTGTTCATGGAGGCATTCCCTAAAAGAAGGCAAAGTTGGACAATCATTTGTTGAGTGTTCATTGGTTTCACAGATTTGACACACAATGTCTTGAACAGATTTTAATTGACCACTCTTTTTCAATTCAAGTGCTTCGACCTTTCTAGCTAAAGATGCAAACTTGGCTTGGAGGTCATGATCTTCCCTAAGGTTGTGCATACCTCCACTAGATGTATGAGGTTGAATTTTACCTGGTGCCTCATAAGTACCTGTGGTGTCCCAATTTTGAGCATTTTCGGCTAGCAAGTCTAGGTACTCCATTGCTTCATTAGGGTCTTTATCTTCAAAGGTTCCATTGCACATCAATTCAACCATTTGCCTATCTCTAGGTGTTAAACCCTCATAAAAATGTGAAACCAATCTCCATGTTTCAAAACCATGATGTGGGCAAGTATTAAGCAAATCTCGATACCTATCCCAACATTGGTAAAATGTTTCTCCTGGCTTTTGAGTGAAAGTGATGATTTGTCTTTTGAAAGAGTTTGTTCTATAAGATGGAAAAAACTTCTTTAAAAATTGTTGTTGCATTTCATCCCAAGCACGAATGGATCCTGGTCTCAAATTTTGTAGCCATGTTTTAGCTTTATCTTTTAATGAAAAAGGAAAAAGCTTTAATCGAATGGTGTTCATGCTACAATTTGAGTCATTATAGGTATTACAGACCTCCTCAAATTCCCTTAAATGCAAGTATGGATTTTCTAGGTCTAAACCATGAAAAGAAGGTAAGAGTTGAATAATGCCTGGCTTAAAATTAAAATGAGATGCATCAGGAGGGAAAACTATGCATGATGGTGCACTTGTTCTTGTGGGATTCATGTGGTCTCTAAGTGTTCTCATACGGTTATTCTCATTATGAAGTGATTGATTATCTTCTTCGGCCATATTTTCTGAAAATGATGAGGATACCCTACAAAGTCGACCACTTAATGTACGTGACCAAACTCTCATGCACGTGTAAGAAGAGAATAAAAGCAAGAAAAGAAAAGAGAAGAAAAAGAAACAAAAGAAAAGAAATGAAGCAAAATTAAATAAAATAAAATAAGTATTATAATTTATACAAGAATTTACCTCCCCGGCAACGGCGCCAAAAACTTGACACGACCAAAAGCTTGATGTCTTTTCCCAAGTGCAGGAGTGTCGAAGTAATAAATAACCCGGCAAGACCGGGGTCGAACCACAGAGAGGTTAATTGTATAAATTATAAATAACAAGACAACAACAACAACAACAACAACAATAATAATAATAACAATAATAATACTCAGTACGTGGCGTTGTTATACCTGAGAATGATCTAAAAAATCGGGTCACAGGTTTCCAGCCTATATACTGAGTTTATGAAAAGATCAAAGATATATATTATATAATATAAACAGAATGTAAATAATAATAATAATAATAATAATAAAAGCAGAAGATGAAGAAATTAATGAGAACTTTGAGATGAAAGATTAACGTAAGGATTAAACAATGATAAAAACAAATGTCAAGGTTAGAGGATCCACTAATGGTACTTCAAACAAGTATAATATAAACTCTTATTACTCAATTGGAAACCACACATAAAGGAGGTTCCAATCAGATTATAAATTGTTAACATGATTACATTAGTTATCTTATTCGAATAAAGCTAATACTTGTAAATGTTGGCAGGCATTCATGATTATAACTTATGTTAACAACAAATCAAGTTCCTTTCATAGCTCAGGTGTCGGTTAAACCATACAGTATGGGCTATGAAAGTGCCAAGTATTTGTTGTACCAAGTGTTATACAACATAAATCTAGAGTAACCATTTAACAAGCAAAGTATTAAAGTGAACAAGATAACAAATATAAAACATGTTAGTATCCAACGTTAAGGTCCATGTTAAGTTTATATTATACTTGTTCTTACACCATTAGTGTACCCTTTTCACCTTGACATAATTAACTTAGCTGGACATAATAAAAGAAAGAAACATAAATGAGCAAGACAAGAACATAAATGAGAAAGAAGTTAACTAAGTAAAGGAAAGGAAATGAAGTGCATAAACTTGATATTAATAAAAGGAAGACATAAGCAATACAAAGAGAGAAAGCAAGAGCATGATCTTGATCTGAACACCAAGATGCCTCAATACATGGTAAGTGCCTCCTTTTATAGGCCAAAATTTGGAACTATTGATTTGTTGACTAATTGATGAGTGGGTGGCCACATCTTGACTAGATAACAATCCTTATCTTCTTGTCTGATCAAGACGTCATTGCTAACATCATAATTTGCCCAGAATCCTCAAGAATGTTCTAGGAAATTGTCTCAGCTTTCCAACAAAGAAAAGATGAGGTCATTTGGACTTCTAGAACTCAAGATATGGGCTGAACACTAAATAGTGTTTGGGCTGCAGGACAGCTTCGGACTTCTTCGTTGTTCCTTCAATTTGGACTTCAAAACGACCTTTTCAAATCTTGGGCTCCTCATGAAAGTTGTAGGCCTTTGTCTTACCTTTCCATCCATATAAAGTGGACCTAAATCCGAAATCTAGAGCTCCAGATATGATCCAATTACCGAGCAATGTTCCGGTTTGGACTGCACCGACATCTCTTTTCTAAGTTTGGCCATCTCTTTGTCCTTTAACTTTCAATGCTTAAACTCATCAATCAATCCTTTTATTTATGTGATAGTCCTGCATTTAAAATGAGCATTTACCATAAATTAAGGTATCTTATAATATCAAACTTGTTATTATAAAACATGCTTTAGTTAAGGAGTTATTGATACTTCAAGTGCAAAATGATGATATAAAACCTTGATAAACATGCACTTTTAAGTACTAATCACTATGCCCCGGTTGCCGAAATTGAGTTGCCTTTGAATTTCGGGTGATCCCTCTTGAGCATGTATGATTCTGCTACTTGTTCTACATCAGCCTTTCTTCCGCAAACGGCTAAACGCTTTGACTCCGTGAGTTTCGCGGCACTCCAACTTCGATCCCCCGGTTGCCGAAATTCAGTTGCCTTTGAATTTCGGGTGATCCCTCTTGAGCATGTATGCTTCTGCTACTTGTTCTACATCAGACTTTCTTCCGCAAACGGCAAAACGCTTTGACTCGGTGAGTTTCACGGCATTCCGACTTCGATGCCCCGTTTGCCGAAATTCAGTTGACTTTGAATTTCGGGTGATCCCTTTTGAGCATGTATGCTTATGCTAGTTGTTCTACATCAGACTTTCTTCCGCAAACGGTGAAACGCTTTAACTCATTGAGTTTCGCGGCATTCCGACTTCGATGCCCCGGTTGCCGAAATTCAGTTGACTTTGAATTTCGGGTGATCCCTCTTGAGCATGTATGCTTCTGGTACTTGTTCTACATCAGACTTTCTTCCGCAAACGGTGAAACGCTTTGACTGATTGAGTTTCGCGGCATTCCGACTTCTATGCCCCGGTTGCCGAAATTCAGTTGACTTTGAATTTCGGGTGATCCCGCTTGAGCATGTATGCTTCTGCTACTTGTTCTACATCAGACTTCTTCCGCAATGGGCGAAACGCTTTGACTCGGTGAGTTTCGCAACATTCCGACTTCGATGCCCCGGTTGCCGAAATTCAGTTGCCTTTCAATTTCGGGTGATCCCTCTTGAGCATGTATGATTTTGCTACTTGTTCTACATCAGACTTTCTTCCGCAAACGGCGAAACGCATGGACTCCTTGAGTTTCGCGGCATTCCGACTTCGATGCCCCGGTTGCAAAAATTGAGTTGCCTTTGAATTTCGGGTGATCCCTCTTGAGCATGTATGCTTCTGCTACTTGTTCTACATCAGACTTCTTCCGCAAACGGCGAAACACTTTGACTCGGTGAGTTTCGCGGCTTTCCGACTTCGATGCCCCTGTTGCCGAAATTCAGTTGCCTTTGAATTTCGGGTGATCCCTCTTGACCATGTATGCTTCTGCTAATTGTTCTACATCACACGTTCTTCCGCAAATGGCGAAACGCTTGGACTCCTTGGGTTTCACGGCATTCCGACTTCGATGCCCCGGTTGCCGAAATTGAGTTGCCTTTGAATTTCGGGTGATCCCTCTTGAGCATGTATGCTTCTGCTACTTGTTCTACATCAGACTTTCTTCCGCAAATGGCAAAACGCTTTGACTCGATGAGTTTCGCGGCATTCCAACTTCGATGCCCCGTTTGCCGAAATTCAGTTGACTTTGAATTTCGGGTGATCCCTCTTGAGCATGTATGCTTCTGGTACTTGTTCTACATTAGACTTTCTTCCGCAAACGGTGAAACGCTTTGACTGATTGAGTTTCGCGGCATTCCGACATCTATGCCCCGGTTGCCGAAATTGAGTTGCCTTTGAATTTCGGGTGATCCCTCTTGAGCATGTATGATTCTGCTACTTGTTCTACATCAACCTTTCTTCCGCAAACGGCTAAACGCTTTGACTCCGTGAGTTTCGCGGCATTCCAACTTCGATGCCCCGGTTGCCGAAATTCAGTTGCCTTTGAATTTCGGGTGATCCCTCTTGAGCATGTATGCTTCTGCTACTTGTTCTACATCAGACTTTCTTCCACAAACGGTGAAACGCTTTGACTCTGTGAGTTTCGCGGCATTCCGACTTCGATCCCCCGGTTGCCGAAATTCAGTTGCCTTTGAATTTCGGGTGATCCCTCTTGAGCATGTATGCTTCTGCTACTTGTTCTACATCAGGCTTTCTTCCGCAAACGATGAAACGCTTTGACTCGGTGAGTTTCGCGGCATTCCGACTTTGATGGCCCGGTTGCCGAAATTCTGTTGCCTTTGAATTTCGAGTGATCCCTCTTGAGCATGTATGATTCTGCTACTTGTTCTACATCAGACTTTCTTCCACAAACGGTGAAACGCTTTGACTCTGTGAGTTTCGCGGCATTCCGACTTCGATCCCCCGGTTGCCGAAATTCAGTTGCCTTTGAATTTCGGGTGATCCCTCTTGAGCATGTATGCTTCTGCTACTTGTTCTACATCAGACTTCTTCCGCACACGGCGAAACGCTTTGACTCGGTGAGTTTCGCGGCATTCCAACTTCGATGCCCCGGTTGCAAAAATTGAGTTGTCCTTGAATTTCGGGTGATTCCTATTGAGCATGTATGCTTCTACTACTTGTTCTATATCACATGTTTTTCCGCAAACGGCGAAATGCTTCGACTTGGTGAGTTTCGCGGCATTCCGACTGCGATCCCCCTGTTGCCGAAATTCTGTTGCCTTTGAATTTCGGGTGATCCCTCTTGAGCATGTATGCTTCTGCTACTTGTTCTACATCAGACTTCTTCCGCAAACGGCGAAACGCTTTGACTCGGTGAGTTTCGCGGCATTCCGACTTCGATGCCCCGGTTGCCGAAATTCAGTTGCCTTTGAATTTCGGGTGATCCCTCTTGAGCATGTATGCTTCTGCTACTTGTTCTACATCAGACTTTCTTCCGCAAATGGCAAAACGCTTTGACTCGGTGAGTTTCGCGGCATTCCAACTTCGATGCCCCGTTTGCCGAAATTCAGTTGCCTTTGAATTTCGGGTGATCCCTCTTGAGCATGTATGCTTCTGCTACTTGTTCTACATCAGACTTTCTTCCGCAAACGGTGAAACGCTTTGACTGTTTGAGTTTCGCGGCATTCCGACTTCTATGCCCCGGTTGCCGAAATTGAGTTGCCTTTGAATTTCGGGTGATCCCTCTTGAGCATGTATGATTCTGCTACTTGTTCTACATCAGCCTTTCTTCCGCAAACGGCTAAACGCTTTGACTCCGTGAGTTTTGCGGCATTCCAACTTCGATCCCCCGGTTGCCGAAATTCAGTTGCCTTTGAATTTCGGGTGATCCCTCTTGAGCATGTATGCTTCTGCTACTTGTTCTACATCAGACTTTCTTCCGCAAACGGCAAAACGCTTTGACTCGGTGAGTTTCACGGCATTCCGACTTCGATGCCCCGTTTGCCGAAATTCAGTGGACTTTGAATTTCGGGTGATCCCTTTTGAGCATGTATGCTTATGCTAGTTGTTCTACATCAGACTTTCTTCCGCAAACAGTGAAACGCTTTGACTCATTGAGTTTCGCGGCATTCCGACTTCGATGCCCCGGTTGCCGAAATTCAGTTGACTTTGAATTTCGGGTGATCCCTCTTGAGCATGTATGCTTCTGGTACTTGTTCTACATCAGACTTTCTTCCGCAAACGGTGAAACGCTTTGACTGTTTGAGTTTCGCGGCATTCCGACTTCTATGCCCCGGTTGCCGAAATTGAGTTGCCTTTGAATTTCGGGTGATCCCTCTTGAGCATGTATGATTCTGCTACTTGTTCTACATCAGACTTTCTTCCGCAAACGGCAAAACGCTTTGACTCGGTGAGTTTCACGGCATTCCGACTTCGATGCCCCGTTTGCCGAAATTCAGTTGACTTTGAATTTAAGGTGATCCCTCTTGAGCATGTATGCTTCTGCTACTTGTTCTACATCAGACTTCTTCCGCAAACGGCGAAACGCTTTGACTCGGTGAGTTTCGCGGCATTCCGACTTCGATGCCCCGGTTGCCGAAATTCAGTTGACTTTGAATTTCGGGTGATCCCTCTTGAGCATGTATGCTTCTGGTACTTGTTCTCCATCAGACTTTCTTCCGCAAACGGTGAAACGCTTTGACTCATTGAGTTTCGCGGCATTCCGACTTCGATGCCCCGGTTGCCAAAATTCAGTTGACTTTAAATTTCGGGTGATCCCTCTTGAGCATGTATGCTTCTGCTACTTGTGCTACATCACACTTTCTTCCGCAAACAGCGAAACGCTTTGACTCGGTGAGTTTCGCGGCATTCCGACTTCGATGACCCGGTTGTAGAAATTGAGTTGCCTTTGAATTTAGGGTGATCCCTCTTGACCATGTATGCTTCTGCTACTTGTTCTAAATCACACGTTTTCCACAAACGGCGAAACGCTTCGACTCGGTGAGTTTCGCGGCATTCCGACTTCGATGCCCCGGTTGCCGAAATTCAGTTGACTTTGAATTTCGGGTGATCCCTCTTGAGCATGTATGCTTCTGGTACTTGTTCTACATCAGACTTTCTTCCGCAAACGGTGAAACGCTTTGACTGATTGAGTTTCGCGGCATTCCGACTTCTATGCCCCGGTTGCCGAAATTGAGTTGCCTTTGAATTTTGGGTGATCCCTCTTGAGCATGTATGATTCTGCTACTTGTTCTACATCAGCCTTTGTTTCGCAAACGGCTAAACGCTTTGACTCCGTGAGTTTCGCGGCATTCCAACTTCGATCCCCCGGTTGCCGAAATTTAGTTGCCTTTGAATTTCGGGTGATCCCTCTTGAGCATGTATGCTTCTGCTACTTGTTCTACATCAGACTTTCTTCCGCAAACGGCAAAACGCTTTGACTCGGTGAGTTTCACGGCATTCCGACTTCGATGCCCCGTTTGCCGAAATTCAGTTGACTTTGAATTTCGGGTGATCCCTTTTGAGCATGTATGCTTATTCTAGTTGTTCTACATCAGACTTTCTTCCGCAAACGGTGAAACGCTTTGACTCATTGAGTTTCGCGGCATTCCGACTTCGATGCCCCGGTTGCCGAAATTCAGTTGACTTTGAATTTCGGGTGATCCCTCTTGAGCATGTATGCTTCTGGTACTTGTTCTACATCAGACTTTCTTCCGCAAACGGTGAAACGCTTAGACTGATTGAGTTTCGCGGCATTCCGAATACTATGCCCCGGTTGCCGAAATTGAGTTGCCTTTGAATTTCAGGTGATCCCTCTTGAGCATGTATGATTCTTCTACTTGTTCTACATCAGCCTTTCTTCCGCAAACGGCTAAACGCTTTGACTCCGTGAGTTTCGCGGCATTCCAACTTCGATGCCTCGTTTGCCGAAATTCAGTTGACTTTGAATTTTGGGTGATCCCTCTTGAGCATGTATGCTTCTGCTACTTGTTCTACATCAAACTTTCTTCCGCAAACGGTGAAACGCTTTGACTCAGTTAGTTTCGCGGCATTCCGACTCCGATCCCCCGGTTGCCGAAATTTCAGTTGCCTTTGAATTTCGGGTGATCCCGCTTGAGCATGTATGCTTCTGCTACTTGTTCTACATCAGACTTCTTCCGCAAACGGCGAAACGCTTTGACTCGGTGAGTTTCGCGGAATTCCGACTTCGATGCCTCGGTTGCCGAAATTGAGTTGCCTTTGAATTTCAGGTGATCCCTCTTGAGCATGTATGATTCTTCTACTTGTTCTACGTCAGCCTTTCTTCCGCAAACGGCTAAACGCTTTGACTCCGTGAGTTTCGCGGCATTCCAACTTCGATGCCCCGTTTGCCGAAATTCAGTTGACTTTGAATTTCGGGTGATCCCTCTTGAGCATGTATGCTTCTGCTACTTATTCTACATCAAACTTTCTTCCGCAAACGGTGAAACGTTTTGACTCAGTTAGTTTCGCAGCATTCCGACTTCGATCCCCCGGTTGCCGAAATTCAGTTGCCTTTGAATTTCGGGTGATCCCTCTTGAGCATGTATGATTCTGCTACTTGTTCTACATCAGACATTCTTCCGCAAACGGCTAAACGCTTTGACTCCGTCAGTTTCGCGGCATTCCGACTTCGATGCCCGTTTTGCCGAAATTCAATTGCTTTTGAATTTCGGGTGATCCCTCTTGAGCATGTATGCTTCTGCTACTTGTTCTACATCAGACTTCTTCCGCAAACGGCGAAACGCTTTGACTCGGTGAGTTTCGCGACATTCCGACTTCGATGCCCCGGTTGCAAAAATTGAGTTGTCTTTGAATTTCGGGTGATTCCTATTGAGCTTGTATGCTTCTACTACTTGTTCTACATCACACGTTTTTCTGCAAACGGCAAAATGCTTCGACTTGGTGAGTTTCGCGGCATTCCGACTTCGATGCCCGTTTTGCCAAAATTCAGTTGTCTTTGAATTTCGGGTGATCCCTCTTGAGCATGTATGCTTCTGCTACTTCTTCTACATCAGACTTTCTTCCGCAAATGGTGAAACGCTTAGACTGATTGAGTTTCGCGGCATTCCGACTTCTATGCCCCGGTTGCCGAAATTGAGTTGTCCTTGAATTTCGGGTGATTCCTATTGAGCATGTATGCTTCTACTACTTGTTCTACATCACACGTTTTTCCGCAAACAGCGAAATGCTTCGACTCGGTGAGTTTCGCGGCATTCCGACCGCGATCCCCCGGTTGCCGAAATTCAGTTGCCTTTGAATTTCGGGTGATCCCTCTTGAGCATGTATGCTTCTGCTACTTGTTCTACATGAAACATTCTTCCGCAAATGGCGAAACGCTTGGACTCCTTGAGTTTCGCGGCATTCCGACTTAGATGCCCAGGGTTGCCGAAATTGAGTTGCCTTTGAATTTCGGGTGATCCCTCTTGAGCATGTATGATTCTGCTACTTGTTCTACATCAGACTTTCATCCGCAAACGGTGAAACGCTTTGACTCTGTGAGTTTCGCGGCATTCCGACTCCGATCCCCTGGTTGCCGAAATTCAGTTGCCTTTGAATTTCGGGTGATCCCTCTTGAGCATGTATGCTTCTGCTACTTGTTCTACATCAGGCTTTCTTCCGCAAACGATGAAACACTTTGACTCGGTGAGTTTCGTGGCATTCCGACTTCAATCCCCCGGTTGCCGAAATTGAGTTGCCTTTGAATTTCGGGTGATCCCTCTTGAGCATGTATGCTTCTGCTACTTGTTCTACATCAGACTTCTTCCGCAAACGGCGAAACGCTTTGACTCGTGAGTTTCGCGGCATTTCGAATTCTATGCCCCGGTTGCCGAAATTGAGTTGCCTTTGAATTTCGGGTGATCCCTCTTGAGCATGTATGATTCTGCTACTTGTTCTACATTAGCCTTTCTTCCGCAAACAGCGAAACGCTTGGACTCCGTGAGTTTCGCGGCATTCCGACTTCGATGCCCCTGTTGCCGAAATTCAGTTGCCTTTGAATTTCGGGTGATCCCTTTTGAGCATGTATGCTTTAGCTACTTGTTCTACATCACACGTTCTTCCTCAAACGGCGAAACGCTTGGACTCCTTGAGTTTCGCGGCATTCCGACTTCGATGCCCAGGTTGCCGAAATTGAGTTGCCTTTGAAGTTCGGGTGATCCCTCTTGAGCATGTATGCTTCTGCTACTTGTTCTACATCACACGTTCTTCCGCAAACGGCAAAACGCTTTGACTTGGTGAGTTTCGCGGCATTCCAACTTCGATGCCCCGTTTGCCGAAATTCAGTTGACTTTGAATTTCGGGTGATCCCTCTTGAGCATGTATGCTTCTGGTACTTGTTCTACATCAGACTTTCTTCCGCAAACGGCGAAACGCTTTGACTCGGTGAGTTTCGCGGCATTCCAACTTCGATGCCCCTGTTGCCGAAATTCACTTGCCTTTGAATTTCGGGTAATCCCTCTTGAGCATGTATGATTCTGCTACTTGTTCTACATCAGACTTTCTTCCGCAAACAATGAAACGCTTTGACTCATTGAGTTTCGTGGCATTCCGACTTCAATCCCCCGGTTGCCGAAATTCAGTTGCCTTTGAATTTCGGGTGATCCCTCTTGAGCATGTATGCTTCTGCTACTTGTTCTACATCAGACTTCTTCCGCAAACGGCGAAACGCTTTGACTCGGTGAGTTTCGCGGCATTCCGACTTCTATGCCCCGGTTGCCGAAATTGAGTTGCCTTTGAATTTCGGGTGATCCCTCTTGAGCATGTATGCTTCTGCTACTTGTTCTACATCAGCCTTTCTTCCGCAAACGGCGAAACGCTTGGACTCCGTGAGTTTCGCGGCATTCCGACTTCGATGCCCCTGTTGCCGAAATTCAGTTGCCTTTGAATTTCGGGTGATCCCTCTTGAGCATGTATGATTCTGCTACTTTTTCTACATCAGACTTTCTTCCGCAAACGGCTAAACGCTTTGACTCCGTCAGTTTCGCGGCATTCCGACTTCGATGCCCATTTTGCCGAAAGTCAGTTGCTTTTGAATTTCGGGTGATCCCTCTTGAGCATGTATGCTTCTGCTACTTGTTCTACATCAGACTTCTTCCGCAAACGGCGAAACGCTTTGACTCGGTGAGTTTCGCGACATTCCGACTTCGATGCCCCGGTTGCAAAAATTGAGTTGTCTTTGAATTTCGGGTGATTCCTATTGAGCTTGTATGCTTCTACTACTTGTTCTACATCACACGTTTTTCCGCAAACGGCGAAATGCTTCGACTTGGTGAGTTTCGCGGCATTCCGACTTCGATGCCCGTTTTGCCAAAATTCAGTTGTCTTTGAATTTCGGGTGATCCCTCTTGAGCATGTATGCTTCTGCTACTTGTTCTACATCAGACTTTCTTCCGCAAACGGTGAAACGCTTTGACTCATTGAGTTTCGCGGCATTCCCACTTCGATGCCCCGGTTGCCGAAATTCAGTTGCCTTTGAATTTCGGGTGATCCCTCTTGAGCATGTATGCTTCTGCTACTTGTTCTACATCACACGTTCTTCCTCAAACGGCGAAACGCTTGGCCTCCTTGAGTTTCGCGGCATTCCGACTTCGATGCCCAGGTTGCCGAAATTGAGTTGCCTTTGAATTTCGGGTGATCCCTCTTGAGCATGTATGCTTCTGCTACTTGTTCTACATCACACGTTCTTCCGCAAACGGCGAAATGCTTCGACTTGGTGAGTTTCGCGGCATTCCGACTTCGATGCCCGTTTTGCCAAAATTCAGTTGTCTTTGAATTTCGGGTGATCCCTCTTGAGCATGTATGCTTCTGCTACTTGTTCTACATCAGACTTTCTTCCGCAAACGGTGAAACGCTTTGACTCATTGAGTTTCGCGGCATTCCCACTTCGATGCCCCGGTTGCCGAAATTCAGTTGCCTTTGAATTTCGGGTGATCCCTCTTGAGCATGTATGCTTCTGCTACTTGTTCTACATCACACGTTCTTCCTCAAACGGCGAAACGCTTGGACTCCTTGAGTTTCGCGGCATTCCGACTTCGATGCCCAGGTTGCCGAAATTGAGTTGCCTTTGAATTTCGGGTGATCCCTCTTGAGCATGTATGCTTCTGCTACTTGTTCTACATCAAACTTTCTTCCGCAAACTGTGAAACGCTTTGACTCAATGAGTTTCGCGACATTCCGACTTCGATCCCCCGGTTGCCAAAATTCAGTTGCCTTTGAATTTCGGGTGATCCCTCTTGAGCATGTATGCTTCTGCTACTTGTTCTACATCACACGTTATTCCTCAAACGGCGAAACGCTTGGACTCCTTGAGTTTCGCGGCATTCCGACTTCGATATCCAGGTTGTCGAAATTGAGTTGCCTTTGAATTTCGGGTGATCCCTCTTGAGCATGTATGCTTCTGCTACTTGTTCTACATCACACGTTCTTCCGCAAACGGCGAAACGCTTGGACTCCTTGAGTTTCGCGGCATTCCGACTTCGATGCCCAGGTTGCCGAAATTGAGTTGCCTTTGAATTTCGGGTGATCCCTCTTGAGCATGTATGCTTCTGCTACTTGTTCTACATCACACGTTCTTCCGCAAACGGCGAAACGCTTGGACTCCTTGAGTTTCGCGGCATTCCGACTTCGATGCCCAGGTTGCCGAAATTGAGTTGCCTTTGAATTTCGGGTGATCCCTCTTGAGCATGTATGCTTCTGCTACTTGTTCTACATCAAACTTTCTTCCGCAAACTGTGAAACGCTTTGACTCAATGAGTTTCGCGACATTCCGACTTCGATCCCCCGGTTGCCAAAATTCAGTTGCCTTTGAATTTCGGGTGATCCCTCTTGAGCATGTATGCTTCTGCTACTTGTTCTACATCACACGTTCTTCCTCAAACGGCAAAACGCTTGGACTCCTTGAGTTTCGCGGCATTCCGACTTCGATATCCAGGTTGTCGAAATTGAGTTGCCTTTGAATTTCGGGCGATCCCTCTTGAGCATGTATGCTTCTGCTACTTGTTCTACATCACACGTTCTTCCGCAAACGGCGAAACGCTTGGACTCCTTGAGTTTCGCGGCATTCCGACTCCGATCCCCTAGTTGCCGAAATTCAGTTGCCTTTGAATTTCGGGTGATCCCTCTTGAGCATGTATGCTTCTGCTACTTGTTCTACATCAGGCTTTCTTCCGCAAACGATGAAACACTTTGACTCGGTGAGTTTCGTGGCATTCCGACTTCAATCCCCCGGTTGCCGAAATTCAGTTGCCTTTGAATTTCGGGTGATCCCTCTTGAGCATGTATGCTTCTGCTACTTGTTCTACATCAGACTTCTTCCGCAAACGGCGAAACGCTTTGACTCGTGAGTTTCGCGGCATTCCGAATTCTATGCCCCGGTTGCCGAAATTGAGTTGCCTTTGAATTTCGGGTGATCCCTCTTGAGCATGTATGATTCTGCTACTTGTTCTACATTAGCCTTTCTTCCGCAAACAGCGAAACGCTTGGACTCCGTGAGTTTCGCGGCATTCCGACTTCGATGCCCCTGTTGCCGAAATTCAGTTGCCTTTGAATTTCGGGTGATCCCTCTTGAGCATGTATGCTTCAGCTACTTGTTCTACATCACACGTTCTTCCTCAAACGGCGAAACGCTTGGACTCCTTGAGTTTCGCGGCATTCCGACTTCGATGCCCAGGTTGCCGAAATTGAGTTGCCTTTGAAGTTCGGGTGATCCCTCTTGAGCATGTATGCTTCTGCTACTTGTTCTACATCACACGTTCTTCCACAAACGGCAAAACGCTTGGACTCCTTGAGTTTCGCGGCATTCCGACTTTGATGCCCAGGTTGCCGAAATTGAGTTGCCTTTGAATTTCGGGTGATCCCTCTTGAGCATGTATGCTTCTGCTACTTGTTCTACATCACACGTTCTTCCGCAAACGGCGAAACGCTTGGACTCCTTGAGTTTCGCGGCATTCCGACTTCGATGCCCAGGTTGCCGAAATTGAGTTGCCTTTGAATTTCGGGTGATCCCTCTTGAGCATGTATGCTTCTGCTACTTGTTCTACATCAAACTTTCTTCCGCAAACTATGAAACGCTTTGACTCAATGAGTTTCGCGACATTCCGACTTCGATCCCCCGGTTGCCAAAATTCAGTTGCCTTTGAATTTCGGGTGATCCCTCTTGAGCATGTATGCTTCTGCTACTTGTTCTACATCACACGTTCTTCCTCAAACGGCGAAACGCTTGGACTCCTTGAGTTTCGCGGCATTCCGACTTCGATATCCAGGTTGTCGAAATTGAGTTGCCTTTGAATTTCGGGTGATCCCTCTTGAGCATGTATGCTTCTGCTACTTGTTCTACATCACACGTTCTTCCGCAAACGGCGAAACGCTTGGACTCCTTGAGTTTCGCGGCATTCCGACTTCGATGCCCAGGTTGCCGAAATTGAGTTGCCTTTGAATTTCGGGTGATCCCTCTTGAGCATGTATGCTTCTGCTACTTGTTCTACATCACACGTTCTTCCTCCAACGGCGAAACACTTTGACTAGGTGAGTTTCGCGACATTCCGACTTCGATGCCCCGGTTGCAAAAATTGAGTTGTCTTTGAATTTCGGGTGATCCCTCTTGAGCATGTATGCTTCTGCTACTTGTTCTACATCAGACTTTCTTCCGCAAACTGTGAAACGCTTTGACTCAATGAGTTTCGCGACATTTCGACTTCGATCCCCCGGTTGCCAAAATTCAGTTGCCTTTGAATTTCGGGTGATCCCTCTTGAGCATGTATGCTTCTGCTACCTGTTCTACATAAGACTTTCTTCCGCAAACGGCGAAACGCTTTGACTCGGTGAGTTTCGCGGCATTCCGACTGCGATGCCCCGGTTGCCGAAATTCAGTTGCCTTTGAATTTCGGGTGATCCCTCTTGACCATGGATGCTTCTGCTACTTGTTCTACATCATACCTTCTTCCGCAAAGGGCGAAACGCTTTGACTCGGTTAGTTTCGCGGCATTCCGACTTCGATGCCCCGGTAGCCGAAATTCAGTTGGCTTTGAATTTCGGGTGATCCCTCTTGAGCATGTATGCTTCTGCTACTTGTTCTACATCAGGCTTTCTTCCGCAAACGATGAAACACTTTGACTCGGTGAGTTTCGTGGCATTCCGACTTCAATCCCCCGGTTGCCGAAATTCAGTTGCCTTTGAATTTCGGGTGATCCCTCTTGAGCATGTATGCTTCTGCTACTTGTTCTACATCAGACTTCTTCCGCAAACGGCGAAACGCTTTGACTCGTGAGTTTCGCGGCATTCCGAATTCTATGCCCCGGTTGCCGAAATTGAGTTGCCTTTGAATTTCGGGTGATCCCTCTTGAGCATGTATGATTCTGGTACTTGTTCTACATTAGCCTTTCTTCCGCAAACAGCGAAACGCTTGGACTCCGTGAGTTTCGCGGCATTCCGACTTCGATGCCCCTGTTGCCGAAATTCAGTTGCCTTTGAATTTCGGGTGATCCCTCTTGAGCATGTATGCTTCAGCTACTTGTTCTACATCACACGTTCTTCCTCAAACGGCGAAACGCTTGGACTCCTTGAGTTTCGCGGCATTCCGACTTCGATGCCCAGGTTGCCGAAATTGAGTTGCCTTTGAAGTTCGGGTGATCCCTCTTGAGCATGTATGCTTCTGCTACTTGTTCTACATCACACGTTCTTCCGCAAACGGCAAAACGCTTGGACTCCTTGAGTTTCGCGGCATTCCGACTTCGATGCCCAGGATGCCGAAATTGAGTTGCCTTTGAATTTCGGGTGATCCCTCTTGAGCATGTATGCTTCTGCTACTTGTTCTACATCACACGTTCTTCCGCAAACGGCGAAACGCTTGGACTCCTTGAGTTTCGCGGCATTCCGACTTCGATGCCCAGGTTGCCGAAATTGAGTTGCCTTTGAATTTCGGGTGATCCCTCTTGAGCATGTATGCTTCTGCTACTTGTTCTACATCAAACTTTCTTCCGCAAACTATGAAACGCTTTGACTCAATGAGTTTCGCGACATTCCGACTTCGATCCCCCGGTTGCCAAAATTCAGTTGCCTTTGAATTTCGGGTGATCCCTCTTGAGCATGTATGCTTCTGCTACTTGTTCTACATCACACGTTCTTCCTCAAACGGCGAAACGCTTGGACTCCTTGAGTTTCGCGGCATTCCGACTTCGATATCCAGGTTGTCGAAATTGAGTTGCCTTTGAATTTCGGGTGATCCCTCTTGAGCATGTATGCTTCTGCTACTTGTTCTACATCACACGTTCTTCCGCAAACGGCGAAACGCTTGGACTCCTTGAGTTTCGCGGCATTCCGACTTCGATGCCCAGGTTGCCGAAATTGAGTTGCCTTTGAATTTCGGGTGATCCCTCTTGAGCATGTATGCTTCTGCTACTTGTTCTACATCACACGTTCTTCCTCCAACGGCGAAACACTTTGACTAGGTGAGTTTCGCGACATTCCGACTTCGATGCCCCGGTTGCAAAAATTGAGTTGTCTTTGAATTTCGGGTGATCCCTCTTGAGCATGTATGCTTCTGCTACTTGTTCTACATCAGACTTTCTTCCGCAAACTGTGAAACGCTTTGACTCAATGAGTTTCGCGACATTTCGAGTTCGATCCCCCGGTTGCCAAAATTCAGTTGCCTTTGAATTTCGGGTGATCCCTCTTGAGCATGTATGCTTCTGCTACTTGTTCTACATCACACGTTCTTCCTCAAACGGCGAAACGCTTGGACTCCTTGAGTTTCGCGGCATTCCGACTTCGATGCCCAGGTTGCCGAAATTGAGTTGCCTTTGAATTTCAGGTGATCCCTCTTGAGCATGTATGCTTCTGCTACTTGTTCTACATCTCACGTTCTTCCGCAAACGGCGAAACGCTTGGACTCCTTGAGTTTCGCGGCATTCCGACTTCGATGCCCAGGTTGCCGAAATTGAGTTGCCTTTGAATTTCGGGTGATCCCTCTTGAGCATGTATGCTTCTGCTACTTGTTCTACATCAAACTTTCTTCCGCAAACTGTGAAACGCTTTGACTCAATGAGTTTCGCGACATTCCGACTTCGATCCCCCGGTTGCCAAAATTCAGTTGCCTTTGAATTTCGGGTGATCCCTCTTGAGCATGTATGCTTCTGCTACTTGTTCTACATCACACGTTCTTCCTCAAACGGCGAAACGCTTGGACTCCTTGAGTTTCGCGGCATTCCGACTTCGATGCCCAGGTTGCCGAAATTGAGTTGCCTTTGAATTTCAGGTGATCCCTCTTGAGCATGTATGCTTCTGCTACTTGTTCTACATCACACGTTCGTCCGCAAACGGCGAAACGCTTGGACTCCTTGAGTTTCGCGGCATTCCGACTTCGATGCCCAGGTTGCCGAAATTGAGTTGCCTTTGAATTTCGGGTGATCCCTCTTGAGCATGTATGCTTCTGCTACTTGTTCTACATCAAACTTTCTTCCGCAAACTGTGAAACGCTTTGACTCAATGAGTTTCGCGACAGTCCGACTTCGATCCCCCGGTTGCCAAAATTCAGTTGCCTTTGAATTTCGGGTGATCCCTCTTGAGCATGTATGCTTCTGCTACTTGTTCTACATCACACGTTCTTCCACAAACGGCGAAACACTTGGACTCCTTGAGTTTCGCGGCATTCCGACTTCGATGCCCAGGTTGCCGAAATTGAGTTGCCTTTGAATTTCGGGTGATCCCTCTTGAGCATGTATGCTTCTGCTACTTGTTCTACATCAAACTTTCTTCCATAAACTGTGAAACACTTTGACTCAATGAGTTTCGCGACATTCTGACTTCGATCCCCCGGTCGCCAAAATTCAGTTGCCTTTGAATTTCGGGTGATCCCTCTTGAGCATGTATGCTTCTGCTACTTGTTCTACATCACACGTTCTTCCTCAAACGGCGAAACGCTTGGACTCCTTGAGTTTCATGGCATTCCGACTTCGATGCCCAGGTTGCCGAAATTGAGTTGCCTTTGAATTTCGGGTGATCCCTCTTGAGCATGTATGCTTCTGCTACTTGTTCTACATCATACGTTCTTCCGCAAACGGTGAAACGCTTGGCCTCCTTGAGTTTCGCGGCATTCCGACTTCGATGCCCAGGTTGCCGAAATTGAGTTGCCTTTGAATTTCGGGTGATCCCTCTTGAGCATGTATGCTTCTGCTACTTGTTCTATATCAGACTTTCTTCCGCAAACGATGAAACGCTTTGACTCAGTGAGTTTCGCGGCATTCCGCCTTCGATCCCCCGGTTGCCGAAATTCAGTTGCCTTTGAATTTCGGGTGATCCCTCTTGAGCATGTATGCTTCTGCTACTTGTTCTACATCAGACTTTCTTCCGCAAACGGGGAAACGCTTTGACTCATTGAGTTTCGCGACATTCCGACTTCGATGCCCCGGTTGCAAAAATTGAGTTGTCTTTGAATTTCGGGTGATCCCTCTTGAGCATGTATGCTTCTGCTACTTGTTCTACATCAGACTTTCTTCCGCAAACTGTGAAACGCTTTGACTCAATGAGTTTCGCGACATTCCGACTTCGATCCCCCGGTTGCCAAAATTCAGTTGCCTTTGAATTTCGGGTGATCCCTCTTGAGCATGTATGCTTCTGCTACTTGTTCTACATCACACGTTCTTCCTCAAACGGCGAAAAGCTTGGCCTCCTTGAGTTTCGCGGCATTCCGACTTCGATGCCCAGGTTGCCGAAATTGAGTTGCCTTTGAATTTCGGGTGATCCCTCTTGAGCATGTATGCTTCTGCTACTTGTTCTACATCACACGTTCTTCCGCAAACGGCGAAACGCTTGGACTCCTTGAGTTTCGCGGCATTCCGACTTCGATGCCCAGGTTGCCGAAATTGAGTTGCCTTTGAATTTCGGGTGATCCCTCTTGAGCATGTATGCTTCTGCTACTTGTTCTACATCAGACTTTCTTCCGCAAACGGGGAAACACTTTGACTCAGTGAGTTTCGCGGCATTCCGCCTTCGATCCCCCGGTTGCCGAAATTCAGTTGCCTTTGAATTTCGGGTGATCCCTCTTGAGCATGTATGCTTCTGCTACTTGTTCTACATCAGACTTTCTTCCGCAAACGGGGAAACACTTTGACTCATTGAGTTTCGCGACATTCCGACTTCGATGCCCCGGTTGCAAAAATTGAGTTGTCTTTGAATTTCGGGTGATCCCTCTTGAGCATGTATGCTTCTGCTACTTGTTCTACATCAGACTTTCTTCCGCAAACTGTGAAACGCTTTGACTCAATGAGTTTCGCGACATTCCGACTTCGATCCCCCGGTTGCCAAAATTCAGTTGCCTTTGAATTTCGGGTGATCCCTCTTGAGCATGTATGCTTCTGCTACTTGTTCTACATCAGACTTTCTTCCGCAAATGGTGAAACGCTTTGATTCAGTGAGTTTCACGGCATTCCGACTTCGATGCCCTAGTTGCCGAAATTCAGTTGCCTTTGAATTTCGGGTGATCCCTCTTGAGCATGTATGCTTCTGCTACTTGTTCTACATCACACGTTCTTCCGCAAACGGCGAAACGCTTGGACTCCTTGAGTTTCGCGGCATTCCGACTTCGATGCCCAGGTTGCCGAAATTGAGTTGCCTTTGAATTTCGGGTGATCCCTCTTGAGCATGTATGCTTCTGCTACTTGTTCTACATCACACGTTCTTCCTCAAACGGCGAAACGCTTGGCCTCCTTGAGTTTCGCGGCATTCCGACTTCGATGCCCAGGTTGCCGAAATTGAGTTGCCTTTGAATTTCGGGTGATCCCTCTTGAGCATGTATGCTTCTGCTACTTGTTCTACATCACACGTTCTTCCACAAACGGCGAAACGCTTGGACTCCTTGAGTTTCGCGGCATTCCGACTTCGATGCCCAGGTTGCCGAAATTGAGTTGCCTTTGAATTTCGGGTGATCCCTCTTAAGCATGTATGCTTCTGCTACTTGTTCTACATCAAACTTTCTTCCACAAACTGTGAAACACTTTAACTCAATGAGTTTCGCGACATTCTGACTTCGATCCCCCGGTTGCCAAAATTCAGTTGCCTTTGAATTTCGGGTGATCCCTCTTGAGCCTGTATGCTTCTGCTACTTGTTCTACATCACACGTTCTTCCTCAAACGGCGAAACGCTTGGACTCCTTGAGTTTCGCGGCATTCCGACTTCGATGCCCAGGTTGCCGAAATTGAGTTGCCTTTGAATTTCGGGTGATCCCTCTTGAGCATGTATGTTTCTGCTACTTGTTCTACATCACACGTTCTTCCGCAAACGGCGAAACGCTTGGCCTCCTTGAGTTTCGCGGCATTCCGACTTCGATGCCCAGGTTGCCGAAATTGAGTTGCCTTTGAATTTCGGGTGATCCCTCTTGAGCATGTATGCTTCTGCTACTTGTTCTATATCAGACTTTCTTCCGCAAACGATGAAACGCTTTGACTCAGTGAGTTTCGCGGCATTCCGCCTTCGATCCCCCGGTTGCCGAAATTCAGTTGCCTTTGAATTTCGGGTGATCCCTCTTGAGCATGTATGCTTCTGCTACTTGTTCTACATCAGACTTTCTTCCGCAAACGGGGAAACGCTTTGACTCATTGAGTTTCGCGACATTCCGACTTCGATGCCCTAGTTGCCGAAATTCAGTTGCCTTTGAATTTCGGGTGATCCCTCTTGAGCATGTATGCTTCTGCTACTTGTTCTACATCACACGTTCTTCCTCAAACGGCGAAACGCTTGGACTCCTTGAGTTTCGCGGCATTCCGAATTCGATGCCCAGGTTGCCGAAATTGAGTTGCCTTTGAATTTCGGGTGATCCCTCTTGAGCATGTATGCTTCTGCTACTTGTTCTACATCACACGTTCTTCCGCAAACGGCGAAACGCTTGGACTCCTTGAGTTTCGCGGCATTCCGACTTCGATGCCCAGGTTGCCGAAATTGAGTTGCCTTTGAATTTCGGGTGATCCCTCTTGAGCATGTATGCTTCTGCTACTTGTTCTACATCACACGTTCTTCCTCAAACGGCGAAACGCTTGGCCTCCTTGAGTTTCGCGGCATTCCGACTTCGATGCCCAGGTTGCCGAAATTGAGTTGCCTTTGAATTTCGGGTGATCCCTCTTGAGCATGTATGCTTCTGCTACTTGTTCTACATCACACGTTCTTCCTCAAACGGCGAAACGCTTGGCCTCCTTGAGTTTCGCGGCATTCCGACTTCGATGCCCAGGTTGCCGAAATTGAGTTGCCTTTGAATTTCGGGTGATCCCTCTTGAGCATGTATGCTTCTGCTACTTGTTCTACATCACACGTTCTTCCACAAACGGCGAAACGCTTGGACTCCTTGAGTTTCGCGGCATTCCGACTTCGATGCCCAGGTTGCCGAAATTGAGTTGCCTTTGAATTTCGGGTGATCCCTCTTAAGCATGTATGCTTCTGCTACTTGTTCTACATCAAACTTTCTTCCACAAACTGTGAAACACTTTAACTCAATGAGTTTCGCGACATTCTGACTTCGATCCCCCGGTTGCCAAAATTCAGTTGCCTTTGAATTTCGGGTGATCCCTCTTGAGCCTGTATGCTTCTGCTACTTGTTCTACATCACACGTTCTTCCTCAAACGGCGAAACGCTTGGACTCCTTGAGTTTCGCGGCATTCCGACTTCGATGCCCAGGTTGCCGAAATTGAGTTGCCTTTGAATTTCGGGTGATCCCTCTTGAGCATGTATGTTTCTGCTACTTGTTCTACATCACACGTTCTTCCGCAAACGGCGAAACGCTTGGCCTCCTTGAGTTTCGCGGCATTCCGACTTCGATGCCCAGGTTGCCGAAATTGAGTTGCCTTTGAATTTCGGGTGATCCCTCTTGAGCATGTATGCTTCTGCTACTTGTTCTATATCAGACTTTCTTCCGCAAACGATGAAACGCTTTGACTCAGTGAGTTTCGCGGCATTCCGCCTTCGATCCCCCGGTTGCCGAAATTCAGTTGCCTTTGAATTTCGGGTGATCCCTCTTGAGCATGTATGCTTCTGCTACTTGTTCTACATCAGACTTTCTTCCGCAAACGGGGAAACGCTTTGACTCATTGAGTTTCGCGACATTCCGACTTCGATGCCCCGGTTGCAAAAATTGAGTTGTCTTTGAATTTCGAGTGATCCCTCTTGAGCATGTATGCTTCTGCTACTTGTTCTACATCAAACTTTCTTCCGCAAACTGTGAAACGCTTTGACTCAATGAGTTTCGCGACATTCCGACTTCGATCCCCCGGTTGCCAAAATTCAGTTGCCTTTGAATTTCGGGTGATCCCTCTTGAGCATGTATGATTCTGCTACTTGTTCTACATCAGACTTTCTTCCGCAAACGGCTAAAGGCTTTGACTCCGTGAGTTTCGCGGCATTCCGACTTCGATGTCCGTTTTGCCGAAATTCAGTTGCTTTTGAATTTTGGGTGATCCCTCTTGAGCATGTATGCTTCTGCTACTTGTTCTACATCAGACTTCTTCCGCAAACGGCGAAACGCTTTGACTCGGTGAGTTTCACGGCATTCCGACTTCGATGCCCCGGTTGCAAAAATTGAGTTGTCTTTGAATTTCGGGTGATTCCTATTGAGCATGTATGCTTCTACTACTTGTTCTACATCACACGTTTTTCCACAAACGGCGAAATGCTTCGACTTGGTGAGTTTCGCGGCATTCCGACTTCGATGCCCCGGTTGCCGAAATTGAGTTGCCGTTGAATTTCGGGTGATCCCTCTTGAGCATGTATGCTTCTGCTACTTGTTCTACATCAGACTTTCTTCCGCAAACTGTGAAACGCTTTGACTCAATGAGTTTCGCGACATTCCGACTTCGATCCCCCGGTTGCCAAAATTCAGTTGCCTTTGAATTTCGGGTGATCCCTCTTGAGCATGTATGCTTCTGCTACTTGTTCTACATCACACGTTCTTCCTCAAACGGCGAAACGCTTGGACTCCTTGAGTTTCGCGGCATTCCGACTTCGATGCCTAGGTTGCTGAAATTGAGTTGCCTTTGAATTTCCGGTGATCCCTCTTGAGCATGTATGCTTCTGCTACTTGGTCTACATCACACGTTCTTCCGCAAACGGGGAAACGCTTGGACTCCTTGAGTTTCGCGGCATTCCGACTTCGATGCCCAGGTTGCCGAAATTGAGTTGCCTTTGAATTTCGGGTGATCCCTCTTGAGCATGTATGCTTCTGCTACTTGTTCTACATCAAACTTTCTTCCGCAAACTGTGAAACGCTTTGACTCAGTGATTTTCGCGGCATTCCGACTTCGATCCCCCGGTTGCCGAAATTCAGTTGCCTTTGAATTTCGGGTGATCCCTCTTGAGCATGTATGCTTCTGCTACTTGTTCTACATCAGACTTTCTTCCGCAAACGGGGAAACGCTTTGACTCATTGAGTTTCACGACATTCCGACTTCGATGCCCCGGTTGCAAAAATTGAGTTGTCTTTGAATTTCGGGTGATCCCTCTTGAGCATGTATGCTTCTGCTACTTGTTCTACATCAGACTTTCTTCCGCAAACTGTGAAACGCTTTGACTCAATGAGTTTCGCGACATTCCGAGTTCGATCCCCCGGTTGCCAAAATTCAGTTGCCTTTGAATTTCGGGTGATCCCTCTTGAGCATGTATGCTTCTGCTACTTGTTCTACATCACACGTTCTTCCTCAAACGGCGAAACGCTTGGACTCCTTGAGTTTTGCGGCATTCCGACTTCGATGCCCAGGTTGCCGAAATTGAGTTGCCTTTGAATTTCGGGTGATCCCTCTTGAGCATGTATGCTTCTGCTACTTGTTCTACATCAGACTTTCTTCCGCAAACTGTGAAACGCTTTGACTCATTGAGTTTCGCGGCATTCCGACTTCGATGCCCCGGTTGCCGAAATTCAGTTGCCTTTGAATTTCGGGTGATCCCTCTTGAGCATGTATGCTTCTGCTACTTGTTCTACATCACACGTTCTTCCGCAAACGGCGAAACGCTTGGATTCCTTAAGTTTCGCGGCATTCCGACTTCTATGCCCCGGTTGCCGAAATTGAGTTGCCTTTGAATTTCGGGTGATCCCTCTTGAGCATGTATGCTTCTGCTACTTGTTCTACATCAGACTTTCTTCCGCAAACGATGAAACGCTTTGACTCAGTGAGTTTCGCGGCATTCCGACTTCGATCCCCCGGTTGCCGAAATTCAGTTGCCTTTGAATTTCGGGTGATCCCTCTTGAGCATGTATGCTTCTGCTACTTGTTCTACATCAGACTTCTTCCGCAAACGGCGAAACGCTTTGACTCGGTGAGTTTCGCGGCATTCCGACTTCGATGCCCCTGTTGCCAAAATTCAGTTGCCTTTGAATTTCGGGTGATCCCTCTTGAGCATGTATGATTCTGCTACTTGTTCTACATCAGACTTTCTTCCGCAAACGGCTAAAGGCTTTGACTCCGTGAGTTTCGCGGCATTCCGACTTCGATGTCCGTTTTGCCGAAATTCAGTTGCTTTTGAATTTTGGGTGATCCCTCTTGAGCATGTATGCTTCTGCTACTTGTTCTACATCAGACTTCTTCCGCAAACGGCGAAACGCTTTGACTCGGTGAGTTTCACGGCATTCCGACTTCGATGCCCCGGTTGCAAAAATTGAGTTGTCTTTGAATTTCGGGTGATTCCTATTGAGCATGTATGCTTCTACTACTTGTTCTACATCACACGTTTTTCCACAAACGGCGAAATGCTTCGACTTGGTGAGTTTCGCGGCATTCCGACTTCGATGCCCCGGTTGCCGAAATTGAGTTGCCGTTGAATTTCGGGTGATCCCTCTTGAGCATGTATGCTTCTGCTACTTGTTCTACATCAGACTTTCTTCCGCAAACTGTGAAACGCTTTGACTCAATGAGTTTCGCGACATTCCGACTTCGATCCCCCGGTTGCCAAAATTCAGTTGCCTTTGAATTTCGGGTGATCCCTCTTGAGCATGTATGCTTCTGCTACTTGTTCTACATCACACGTTCTTCCTCAAACGGCGAAACGCTTGGACTCCTTGAGTTTCGCGGCATTCCGACTTCGATGCCTAGGTTGCTGAAATTGAGTTGCCTTTGAATTTCCGGTGATCCCTCTTGAGCATGTATGCTTCTGCTACTTGGTCTACATCACACGTTCTTCCGCAAACGGCGAAACGCTTGGATTCCTTGAGTTTCGCGGCATTCCGACTTCGATGCCCAGGTTGCCGAAATTGAGTTGCCTTTGAATTTCGGGTGATCCTTCTTGAGCATGTATGCTTCTGCTACTTGTTCTACATCAGACTTTCTTCCGCAAACGGGGAAATGCTTTGACTGAGTGAGTTTCGCGGCATTCCGACTTCGATGACCCGATTGCCGAAATTGAGTTGCCTTTGAATTTCGGGTGATCCCTCTTGAGCATGTATGCTTCTGCTACTTGTTCTATATCACACGTTCTTCCGCAAACGGCGAAACGCTTTGACTCGGTGAGTTTCGCGGCATTCCGACTTCGATGCCCGTTTTTTCGAAATTCAGTTGCCTTTGAATTTCGGGTGATCTCTCTTGAGCATGCATGCTTCTGCTACTTGTTCTACATCACACGTTCTTCCGCAAACGGCGAAACGCTTGGACTCCTTGAGTTTCGCGGCATTCCGACTTCGATGCCCCGGTTGCCGAAATTGAGTTGCCTTTGAATTTCGGGTGATCCCTCTTGAGCATGTATGCTTCTGCTACTTGTTCTACATCAGACTTTCTTCCGCAAACGATGAAACGCTTTGACTCAGTGAGTTTCGCGGCATTCCGACTTCGATCCCCCGGTTGCCGAAATTCAGTTGCCTTTGAATTTCGGGTGATCCCTCTTGAGCATGTATGCTTCTGCTACTTGTTCTACATCAGACTTCTTCCGAAACGGCAAAACGCTTTGACTCGGTGAGTTTCGCGGCATTCTGACTTCGATGCCCCTGTTGCCGAAATTCAGTTGCCTTTGAATTTCGGGTGATCCCTCTTGAGCATGTATGATTCTGCTACTTGTTCTACATCAGACTTTCTTCCGCAAATGGCTAAACGCTTTGACTCCGTGAGTTTCGCGGCATTCCGACTTCGATGTCCGTTTTGCCGAAATTCAGTTGCTTTTGAATTTCGGGTGATCCCTCTTGAGCATGTATGGTTCTGCTACTTGTTCTACATCAGACTTCTTCCGCAAACGGCGAAACGCTTTGACTCGGTGAGTTTCACGGCATTCCGACTTCGATGCCCCGGTTGCAAAAATTGAGTTGTCTTTGAATTTCGGGTGATTCCTATTGAGCATGTATGCTTCTACTACTTGTTCTACATCACACGTTCTTCCGCAAACGGCGAAACGCTTGGACTCCTTGAGTTTCGCAGCATTCCGACTTCGATGCCCCGGTTGCCGAAATTGAGTTGCCTTTGAATTTCGGGTGATCCCTCTTGAGCATGTATGCTTCTGCTACTTGTTCTACATCAGACTTTCTTCCGCAAACGATGAAACGCTTTGACTCAGTGAGTTTCGCGGCATTCCGACTTCGATCCCCCGGTTGCCGAAATTCAGTTGCCTTTGAATTTCGGGTGATCCCTCTTGAGCATGTATGCTTCTGCTACTTGTTCTACATCAGACTTCTTCCGAAACGGCAAAACGCTTTGACTCGGTGAGTTTCGCGGCATTCCGACTTCGATGCCCGTTTTGCCGAAATTCAGTTGCCTTTGAATTTCGGGTGATCCCTATTGAGCTTGTATGCTTCTACTACTTGTTCTACATCACACGTTTTTCCGCAAACGGTGAAATACTTCGACTTGGTGAGTTTCGCGGCATTCCGACTTCGATGCCCCGGTTGCAAAAATTGAGTTGTCTTTGAATTTCGGGTGATCCCTCTTGAGCATGTATGCTTCTGCTACTTGTTCTACATCAGACTTTCTTCTGCAAACGGCTAAACACTTTTACTCCGTGAGTTTCGCGGCATTCCGACTTCGATGCCCGTTTTGCCGAAATTCAGTTGCTTTTGAATTTCGGGTGATCCCTCTTGAGCATGTATGGTTCTGCTACTTGTTCTACATCAGACTTTCTTCCGCAAACGGGGAAATGCTTTGACTGAGTGAGTTTCACGGCATTCCGACTTCGATGACCCGATTGCCGAAATTGAGTTGCCTTTGAATTTCGGGTGATCCCTCTTGAGCATGTATGCTTCTGCTACTTGTTCTATATCACACGTTCTTCCGCAAACGGCGAAACGCTTTGACTCGGTGAGTTTCGCGGCATTCCGACTTCGATGCCCGTTTTTTCGAAATTCAGTTGCCTTTGAATTTCGGGTGATCTCTCTTGAGCATGCATGCTTCTGCTACTTGTTCTACATCACACGTTCTTCCGCAAACGGCGAAACGCTTGGACTCCTTGAGTTTCGCGGCATTCCGACTTCGATGCCCCGGTTGCCGAAATTGAGTTGCCTTTGAATTTCGGGTGATCCCTCTTGAGCATGTATGCTTCTGCTACTTGTTCTACATCAGACTTTCTTCCGCAAACGATGAAACGCTTTGACTCAGTGAGTTTCGCGGCATTCCGACTTCGATCCCCCGGTTGCCGAAATTCAGTTGCCTTTGAATTTCGGGTGATCCCTCTTGAGCATGTATGCTTCTGCTACTTGTTCTACATCAGACTTCTTCCGAAACGGCAAAACGCTTTGACTCGGTGAGTTTCGCGGCATTCTGACTTCGATGCCCCTGTTGCCGAAATTCAGTTGCCTTTGAATTTCGGGTGATCCCTCTTGAGCATGTATGATTCTGCTACTTGTTCTACATCAAACTTTCTTCCGCAAACGGCTAAACGTTTTGACTCCGTGAGTTTCGCGGCATTCCGACTTCGATGTCCGTTTTGCCGAAATTCAGTTGCTTTTGAATTTCGGGTGATCCCTCTTGAGCATGTATGGTTCTGCTACTTGTTCTACATCAGACTTCTTCCGCAAACGGCGAAACGCTTTGACTCGGTGAGTTTCACGGCATTCCGACTTCGATGCCCCGGTTGCAAAAATTGAGTTGTCTTTGAATTTCGGGTGATTCCTATTGAGCATGTATGCTTCTACTACTTGTTCTACATCACACGTTCTTCCGCAAACGGCGAAACGCTTGGACTCCTTGAGTTTCGCGGCATTCCGACTTCGATGCCCCGGTTGCCGAAATTGAGTTGCCTTTGAATTTCGGGTGATCCCTCTTGAGCATGTATGCTTCTGCTACTTGTTCTACATCAGACTTTCTTCCGCAAACGATGAAACGCTTTGACTCAGTGAGTTTTGCGGCATTCCGACTTCGATCCCCCGGTTGCCGAAATTCAGTTGCCTTTGAATTTCGGGTGATCCCTCTTGAGCATGTATGCTTCTGCTACTTGTTCTACATCAGACTTCTTCCGAAACGGCAAAACGCTTTGACTCGGTGAGTTTCGCGGCATTCTGACTTCGATGCCCCTGTTGCCGAAATTCAGTTGCCTTTGAATTTCGGGTGATCCCTATTGAGCTTGTATGCTTCTACTACTTGTTCTACATCACACGTTTTTCCGCAAACGGTGAAATACTTCGACTTGGTGAGTTTCGCGGCATTCCGACTTCGATGCCCCGGTTGCAAAAATTGAGTTGTCTTTGAATTTCGGGTGATCCCTCTTGAGCATGTATGCTTCTGCTACTTGTTCTACATCAGACTTTCTTCTGCAAACGGCTAAACACTTTTACTCCGTGAGTTTCGCGGCATTCCGAATTCGATGCCCGTTTTGCCGAAATTCAGTTGCTTTTGAATTTCGGGTGATCCCTCTTGAGCATGTATGGTTCTGCTACCTGTTCTACATCAGACTTCTTCCGCAAACGGCGAAACGCTTTGACTCGGTGAGTTTCACGGCATTCCGACTTCGATGCCCCGGTTGCAAAAATTGAGTTGTCTTTGAGTTTCGGGTGATTCCTATTGAGCATGTATGCTTCTACTACTTGTTCTACATCACACGTTTTTCCGCAAACGGCGAAATGCTTCGACTTGGTGAGTTTCGCGGCATTCCGACTTCGATGCCCGGTTTTGCCAAAATTCAGTTGTCTTTGAATTTCGGGTGATTCCTCTTGAGCATGTATGCTTCTGCTAGTTGTTCTACATCACACGTTCTTCCGCAAACGACGAAACGCTTGGACTCCTTGAGTTTCGTAGCATTCCGACTTCGATGCCCCGGTTGCCGAAATTGAGTTGCCTTTGAATTTCGGGTGATCCCTCTTGACATTTATGCTTCTTCTACTTGTTCTACATCAGACTTCTTCCGCAAACGGTGAAACCCTTTGACTCGGTGAGTTTCGCGGCCTTCCGACTTTGATGCCCCGGTTGCCGAAATTCTGTTGCCGTTGAATTTCGGGTGATCCCTCTTGAGCATGTATGCTTCTGCTACTTGTTCTACATCAGACTTTCTTCCGCAAACAGCGAAACGCTTTGATTCAGTGAGTTTCACGGCATTCCGACTTCGATGCCCTGGTTGCCGAAATTTTGTTGCCGTTCAATTTCGGGTGATCCTTCTTGAGCATGTAGGCTTCTGCTACTTGTTCTACATCAGACTTTCTTTCGAAAATGGTGAAACGCTTTGACTCCGTGAGTTTCGCGGCATTCCGACTTCGATGCCCCGGTTGCCGAAATTGAGTTGCCTTTGAATTTCGAGTGATCCCTCTTGAGCATGTATGCTTCTGCTACTTGTTCTACATCATACTTTCTTCCGCAAACGGTGAAACGCTTTGACTCATTGAGTTTCGCGGCATTCCGACTTCGATGCCCCGGTTGCCGAAATTCAGTTGCCTTTGAATTCCGGGTGATCCCTCATGAGCATGTATGCTTCTGCTACTTGTTCGACATCACACGTTCTTCCTCAAACGGCGAAACGCTTGGACTCCTTGAGTTTCGCGGCATTCTGACTTTGATGCCCAGGTTGCCGAAATTGAGTTGCCTTTGAATTTCGGGTGATCCCTCTTGAGCATGTATGCTTCTGCTACTTGTTCTACATCACACGTTCTTCCACAAACGGCGAAACGCTTGGACTCCTTGAGTTTCGCGGCATTCCGACTTCGATGCCCAGGTTGCCGAAATTGAGTTGCCTTTGAATTTCGGGTGATCCCTCTTGAGCATGTATGCTTCTGCTACTTGTTCTACATCAAACTTTCTTCCGCAAACTGTGAAACGCTTTGACTCAATGAGTTTCACGACATTCCGACTTCGATCCCCCGGTTGCCAAAATTCAGTTGCCTTTGAATTTCGGGTGATCCCTCTTGAGCATGTATGCTTCTGCTACTTGTTCTACATCACACGTTCTTCCTCAAACGGCGAAACGCTTGGACTCCTTGAGTTTCGCGGCATTCTGACTTCGATGCCCAGGTTGCCGAAATTGAGTTGCCTTTGAATTTCGGGTGATCCCTCTTGAGCATGTATGCTTCTGCTACTTGTTCTACATCACACGTTCTTCCGCAAACGGCGAAACGCTTGGACTCCTTGAGTTTCGCGGCATTCCGACTTCGATGCCCAGGTTGCCGAAATTGAGTTGCCTTTGAATTTCGGGTGATCCCTCTTGAGCATGTATGCTTCTGCTACTTGTTCTACATCAGACTTTCTTCCGCAAACGATGAAACGCTTTGACTCAGTGAGTTTCGCGGCATTCCGACTTCGATCCCCCGGTTGCCGAAATTCAGTTGCCTTTGAATTTCGGGTGATCCCTCTTGAGCATGTATGCTTCTGCTACTTGTTCTACATCAGACTTTCTTCCGAAAACGGGGAAACGCTTTGACTCATTGAGTTTCGCGGCATTCCAACTTCGATGCCCCGGTCGCCGAAATTCAATTGCCTTTGAATTTCGGGTGATCCCTCTTGAGCATGTATGCTTCTGCTGCTTGTTCTACATCACACGTTCTTCCGCAAACGGCGAAACGCTTGGACTCCTTAAGTTTCGCGGCATTCCGACTTCTATGCCCCGGTTGCCGAAATTGAGTTGCCTTTGAATTTCGGGTGATCCCTCTTGAGCATGTATGCTTCTGCTACTTGTTCTACATCAGACTTTCTTCCGCAAACGATGAAACGCTTTGATTCAGTGAGTTTCGCGGCATTCCGACTTCGATCCCCCGGTTGCCGAAATTCAGTTGCCTTTGAATTTCGGGTGATCCCTCTTGAGCATGTATGCTTCTGCTACTTGTTCTACATCAGACTTCTTCCGCAAACGGCGAAACGCTTTAACTCCGTGAGTTTCGCGGCATTCTGACTTCGATGCCCGTTTTGCCGAAATTCAGTTGCCTTTGAATTTCGGGTGATCCCTCTTGAGCATGTATGATTCTGCTACTTGTTCTACATCAGACTTTCTTCCGTAAACGGCTAAACGCTTTGACTCTGTGAGTTTCGCGGCATTCCGACTTCGATGCCCGTTTTGCCGAAATTCAGTTGCCTTTGAATTTCGGGTGATCCCTATTGAGCTTGTATGCTTCTACTACTTGTTCTACATCACACGTTTTTCCGCAAACGGCGAAATGCTTCGACTTGGTGAGTTTCGCGGCATTCCGACTTCGATGCCCCGGTTGCAAAAATTGAGTTGTCTTTGAATTTCGGGTGATCCCTCTTGAGCATGTATGCTTCTGCTACTTGTTCTACATCAGGCTTTCTTCTGCAAACGGCTAAACGCTTTTACTCCGTGAGTTTCGCGGCATTCCGACTTCGATGCCCGTTTTGCCGAAATTCAGTTGCTTTTGAATTTCGGGTGATCCCTCTTGAGCATGTATGGTTCTGCTACTTGTTCTACATCAGACTTCTTCCGCAAACGGCGAAACGCTTTGACTCGGTGAGTTTCACAGCATTCCGACTTCGATGCCCCGGTTGCAAAAATTGAGTTGTCTTTGAATTTTGGGTGATTCCTATTGAGCATGTATGCTTCTACTACTTGTTCTACATCACACGTTTTTCCGCAAACGGCGAAATGCTTCGACTTGGTGAGTTTCGCGGCATTCCGACTTCGATGCCCGGTTTTGCCAAAATTCAGTTGTCTTTGAATTTCGGGTGATCCCTCTTGAGCATGTATGCTTCTGCTACTTGTTCTACATCACACGTTCTTCCGCAAACGACGAAACGCTTGGATTCCTTGAGTTTCGCGGCATTCCGACTTCGATGCCCCGGTTGCCGAAATTGAGTTGCCTTTGAATTTCGGGTGATCCCTCTTGAGCATGTATGCTTCTGCTACTTGTTCTACATCAGACTTTCTTCCGCAAACGATGAAACGCTTTGACTTAGTGAGTTTCGCGGCATTCCGACTTCGATCCCCCGGTTGCCGAAATTCAGTTGCCTTTGAATTTCGGGGGATCCCTCTTGAGCATGTATGCTTCTGCTACTTGTTCTACATCAGACTTCTTCCGCAAACGGCGAAACGCTTTGACTCGGTGAGTTTCGCGGCATTCTGACTTCGATGCCCCTATTGCCGAAATTCAGTTGCCTTTGAATTTCGGGTGATCCCTCTTGAGCATGTATGATTCTGCTACTTGTTCTACATCAGACTTTCTTCCGTAAACGGCTAAACGCTTTGACTCTGTGAGTTTCGCGGCATTCCGACTTCGATGCCCGTTTTGCCGAAATTCAGTTGCCTTTGAATTTCGGGTGATCCCTATTGAGCTTGTATGCTTCTACTACTTGTTCTACATCACACGTTTTTCCGCAAACGGCGAAATGCTTCGACTTGGTGAGTTTCGCGGCATTCCGACTTCGATGCCCCGGTTGCAAAAATTGAGTTGTCTTTGAATTTCGGGTGATCCCTCTTGAGCATGTATGCTTCTGCTACTTGTTCTACATCAGGCTTTCTTCTGCAAACGGCTAAACGCTTTTACTCCGTGAGTTTCGCGGCATTCCGACTTCGATGCCCGTTTTGCCGAAATTCAGTTGCTTTTGAATTTCGGGTGATCCCTCTTGAGCATGTATGGTTCTGCTACTTGTTCTACATCAGACTTCTTCCGCAAACGGCGAAACGCTTTGACTCGGTGAGTTTCACAGCATTCCGACTTCGATGCCCCGGTTGCAAAAATTGAGTTGTCTTTGAATTTTGGGTGATTCCTATTGAGCATGTATGCTTCTACTACTTGTTCTACATCACAAGTTTTTCCGCAAACGGCGAAATGCTTCGACTCGGTGAGTTTCGCAGCATTCCGACTTCGATGCCCGGTTTTACCAAAATTCAGTTGTCTTTGAATTTCGGGTGATCCCTCTTGAGCATGTATGCTTCTGCTACTTGTTCTACATCACACGTTCTTCCGCAAACGATGAAACGCTTTGTAACGACCCGGCTTTCCAAGTCCAAAACACAATAATTTTTTTTTTTTTTTTTTATGCATTCAATCCACATGGTGCCGGCAAAAATGAATCTAAATCCTCACATCATCGAAATACAATCCATACAATCAACATTTCATTTCAAAGTGAATCTTACACAAACACGTAATATTAAGGTTGCTTGATTTGAAGTTCATATTAAAAATATATACATAGACATGAGTTTACAGTCTTCTCCTACTCATAGTCATCACAATTTTAAACAAAAAGGATCTAATAAAAGTTATACATTCAGTACATTGATCCATACAAAATACATTGTGATTTAAGATACATCTACATAATTCCTTGCAAAATAGGTTCCCGTGTATCGGGTTTCCTAGGCATCTCGTTGGTGTGAAGTCCCTGCAGCAGTACAAACATTTAAGAGAATGCAAATATTTAATAATAATAAGAATGGTAACTCACGGTTTGGCAATTAAATAAAACATTAACAATTATAATTTCTTCATGTATTTGCTACAACAACTAGTAGTACATATAGATACACAAGTTTTCGGATGCCATTCGCCAAAACTAGTCATTCATTTATGACGGCCATCCATGGCGAAAGCTGCGTCGCTGTCGATCCAAAATCGGCAGCAGAAAATGCATTGCTGCCGATCCAGAATCGGCAGCGGAATCTGCGTCGCTGCCGATTTCTGTATCGGCAGCAGCATCTGCGTTGCTGCCGATTCAGAATCGGCAGCACAATCTGCGTCGCTGCCGATCCAGAATCGGCAGCACAATCTGCGTCGCTGCCGATCCAGAATCGGCAGCGCAATCTGCGTCGCTGCCGATCCAGAATTGGCAGCGCAAATCTGCGTCGCTGCCGATCCAGAATCGGCAGCGGAAATCTGCGTCGCTGCCGATCCAGAATCGGCAGCGCAATCTGCGTCGCTGCCGATCCCGAATCGGCAGCGCAAATCTGCGTCGCTGCCGATCCAGAATCGGCAGCGCAAATCTGCGTCGCTGCCGATCCAGAATCGGCAGCGCAAATCTGCGTCGCTGCCGATCCAGAATCGGCAGCGAAGTCACTCTTTTATCCCGGCCATCCATCCGTTTGGATGCCATTAGCCGAAGCCAATCAGTCCTTCATCCCGGCCATCCCTTCGGACGCCATTAGCCAAAGCTAATCATTCTTTGTCCCGGCCATCCGTTTGGATGCCATTAGCCGAAGCTAATCACTCCTTTGTCCCGGCCATCCTTTCGGATGCCATTAGCCGAAGCTAATCATTCTTTGTCCCGGCCATCCTTTCGGATGCCATTAGCCGAAGCTAATCATTCTTTGTCCCGGCCATCCGTTTGGATGCCATTAGCCGAAGCTAATCAATCTTTAATCATCATCTAAGCGTTCAACAATCTAATATCGGTTCTAACAATATGATAGTACTCAAGTTAAAATATTGCAAGATTCAACGTAAGAAAAGGAAGGTGCAAGTCACCTACCTGCTCCACCTGTGGGTCGATCCTGTCTTGATGATGGTCCAATCCCGACCGCACCACCTAAGACATCAATGGTCACAAATCAGCACAGTTGTATTTATTTTATTTTTGAATCATACTCATCATCACACTTATTTCAAGAGTTCATATGTTCACATTCAAGTGTTCCATATTTTACACCATCATAACATGAGATTGTTACTAGCATTTAAGTCATTCCTGCCTAGGAGGCTTATTGTAGGAATTCGGCAGCGAGAACTGGTTCGCTGCGGGCTGCCAGTTCGCTGCGCGACACACAAATCGGCAGCGAATATCAATTCGCTGCAGCAGGTTCCGTTGCGGCAGCGAAACAGAATTTCGCTGCGCCACACACAAATCGGCAGCGAATATCAATTCGCTGCAGGAGATTCAGTTGCGGCAGCGAAACAGAATTTCGCTGCGCAACACACAAATCGGCAGCGAATATCAATTCGCTGCAGCAGGTTCAGTTGCGGCAGCGAAACAGAATTTCGCTGCGCAACACACAAATCGGCAGCGAATATCAATTCGCTGCAGCAGGTTCCGTTGCGGCAGCGAAACAGAATTTCGCTGCGCAACACACAAATCGGCAGCGAATATCAATTCGCTGCAGCAGGTTCCGTTGCGGCAGCGAAACAGAATTTCGCTGCGCAACACACAAATCGGCAGCGAATATCAATTCGCTGCAGGAGATTCAGTTGCGGCAGCGAAACAGAATTTCGCTGCGCAACACACAAATCGGCAGCGAATATCAATTCGCTGCAGCAGGTTCCGTTGCGGCAGCGAAACAGAATTTCGCTGCGCAACACACAAATCGGCAGCGAATATCAATTCGCTGCAGGAGATTCAGTTGCGGCAGCGAAACAGAATTTCGCTGCGCAACACACAAATCGGCAGCGAATATCAATTCGCTGCAGGAGATTCAGTTGCGGCAGCGAAACAGAATTTCGCTGCGCAACACACAAATCGGCAGCGAATATCAATTCGCTGCAGCAGGTTCAGTTGCGGCAGCGAAACAGAATTTCGCTGCGCAACACACAAATCGGCAGCGAATATCAATTCGCTGCAGCAGGTTCCGTTGCGGCAGCGAAACAGAATTTCGCTGCGCAACACACAACTCGGAACCATCAATTTCAGCACATAGTTCTTCAACAAAATTCCAGCAATAACATCACAGCAGAACACATTAAATTCCAGTACTAACATCACAGCAGAACACATTAAATTCCAGCAAGAACATCACAGCATAACACATTAAATTCCAGCACTAACATCACAGCAGAACACATTAAATTCCAGCAAGAACATCACAGCAGAACACATTAATTGCAGCAACAATCATCACAACAGAACACATTAATTCTAGCAGCAACATCACAACAGAACACATTTAATTTCAGCAGAACACACTCACACATGCATGCTGGCCTACCCCATAGTTAAAGCCAGCTTCTACCATAATTGTTAGATGTTCTGAAATTGACTTTATTTCACTTCTGTTTGCTAGTTCTCCTAGTTAATTTCAGTTTCCCCCATAGTTGGCTTAGGTCTTAGATCAATTTTTTCTTAGGGTTTTTCTTCTTCATTTTCGTTTTTGATTTTTAAGGGGGAGAGGAAAGGGAGTTCCATGACTCATACCTTCTGAATTTAACTAAGTTTGAGGGAGGTTTGACACTATTCTTTTCTCTTCAGCTGCTGGTTCTCTTCCTTCTTCTTCCTCTCACGTTTTCCAGCTCTCTTTTTCCTCTCCTCTATGCAGCTGCCCACTCCTCTCTCAAGGTCTCATCTCTCCCTCACAAGCTCACAAGACACTCTACTAGTTTGATTCACGTTTTTGATGTGAAAGGGGAAGGGAAGAATGACATGCAGCTGCTGATTTGGGAAGAAGATGAGTCATTCTCTCTCCCCTCTTTGTATTTATACTACCCATCAAATGAATTGGGTTGTTTGGGGGTTGGTTTAGGTGTGTCCATATCCTTGTTTGGTTTATCTAAAACCAGTTTTACCCCTCCCTCCCAGCTGTGCGTCACTGTTGATTGAGAAATCGGCAGCCGAAAACTGCGTCGCTGCCGATTTCTGCATCGGCAGCGAAATCTGCGTCGCTGCCGATTTCTGCATCGGCAGCGAAATCTGCGTCGCTGCCGATTTCTGCATCGGCAGCGAAAACTGCGTCGCTGCCCAATCCAGAATCGGCAGCGAAACTGCGTCGCTGCCAAAACCAGAATCGGCAGCGAAAACTGCGTCGCTGCCGATTTCTGCATCGGCAGCGAAATCTGCGTCGCTGCCGATTTCTGCATCGGCAGCGAAAACTGCGTCGCTGCCCAATCCAGAATCGGCAGCGAAACTGCGTCGCTGCCAAAACCAGAATCGGCAGCGAAGACTGCGTCGCTGCCGATTTCTGCATCGGCAGCGAAATCTGCGTCGCTGCCGATTTCTGCATCGGCAGCGAAAACTGCATTCATCACCATCTTTCTCTCTCTCTTTCTCTTTAAATATATATATATATATAGACATATATATATTTTCGTTTGGGTGTTTACATTCTCCCCTCCTAAATATGAATTTCGTCCTCGAAATTTAAAAAGTTTTACACTCCATACCTGGTAGTTCAAATAAATTGGGGTACTTTTTCCTCATCTCAGCCTCCCTCTCCCAAGTTTCCTCTTCTACTTGAGCATTTCGCCATAAGATTCTGACGATGGGGATCTTTTTGCTCCGTAACTCCTTCACTTCTTGATCTAGTATCCTTATGGGTCTCAATTCCAGTGTTAAGTCTTCTTTGACTTCTACTGGAACCTGGGGTAGAACTCGGGCGGGGTCTACGTCAGCCTTCCTTAACAAGGAGACATGGAACACATCATGGACCCTGGCTAACTGTGGGGGCAAATCCACCTTGTAGGCTACTGGTCCAACTCGTTGTAAGATTTTGAAGGGTCCGATGAAACGGGGAGTTAACTTCCCTTTCAACCCAAACCGTAACATGTTCTTCCATGGGGCTACCTTCAGGAACACCTGGTCCCCCATACTGAACTCGAGAGGTCTTCTCCTCACATCGGCATACTTCTTCTGTCTATCCTGCGCGGCTTTGATGCGATCCCTGATAGTTCTCACTTTCTCCGTGGTGACTTTGACCAACTCTGCGCCATATAACTTCCGGTCCCCAATTTCCTCCCAACACAAAGGAGTTCTGCACCTCCTACCATACAAGGCTTCATACGGGGCCATTCCTATTGTGGCTTGATGACTATTGTTATACGTGAACTCCACCAATGCCATGTGTTCCTCCCAGTTTCCTCCAAATTCTAGCACACAGGCCCGTAATAGGTCTTCCAAGACTTGGATGACTCTTTCCGATTGACCATCCGTTTGAGGGTGAAACGCAGTGCTCATGTCCAACCTTGTCCCCAAGGCATGTTGTATGCTCGGCCAAAGTCGAGAGGTGAACCTGGGATCTCGATCCGATACAATGGACACCGGAATCCCATGAAGTCGTACCACCTCATTTATGTAGATCTTGGCAAGCTTGTCCACCGAGTCGGTCATCTTTACGGGCAAGAATAGTGCGGATTTCGTCAACCGATCTACAATGACCCATATCGCATCATTTCCTTTTCTCCCTTTGGGAAATCCTGACACGAAATCCATGGTGATCATCTCCCACTTCCATTCTGGAATTTGTAATGGTTGTAATGGTCCCGCAGGCCTTTGGTGTTCAACCTTGACTTGTTGACATATCCCACACTTTGACACATACTCAGCTATGTCCCTTTTCATATTAGGCCACCAATAAAGGTGTTTCAGGTCTCGATACATCTTAGTGCTGCCAGGATGTATGGAGAATTTGGACTCATGAGCTTCTTGTAGAATCATTCGTTTGACTGTTTCGTCATCAGGCACGTACAACCGTTGTCCCATCATCAAGGATCCATCATCCGCTACTCGGAATTTCATTTCTACCCCGGCCTCCACATTCTTCCTAATCTTGGACCCCACCTTGTCATGGAATTGGGCATGTAGTATATGTTCTCGATACGTTGGTCGCACCAATAATTGGGCTACTAACCCACCTCTTGCATCAATTCCCAAATCTGCACCCAACTCTTTTAATTCTGCCAATTGCCGCTCCTTTCCCACTGTTAAGCTTCCCAAGGAGGCTTTATATTTTCGACTGAGGGCATCTGCCACCACATTTGCTTTCCCCGGGTGGTATTCTATGGTGCAATCATAATCCTTAATGAGCTCTATCCACCTTCTTTGCCGCATGTTCAACTCCTTTTGCGACATCAGATACTTCAGGCTCTTATGATCCGTAAAAATTTGGGTTCGAGACCCATACAAATAGTGTCTCCATATCCTCAAGGCAAATACTACAGCTGCCAACTCCAGGTCGTGCACCGGGTAGTTCACCTCATGAGTCTTTAATTGTCTTGATGCATAGGCGATCACCTTCCCATGTTGCATCAAAACACACCCCAATCCCTTCCCCGAGGCATCACTATATACCACAAAACCCTCGGTCCCTGAGGGGAGAGTTAAGACTGGAGCAGTGGTGAGCCTCCTCTTCAATTCTTGGAAGCTTGCCTCACATTCTTCCGACCACACCCATTTCTTATCCTTCCTAGTTAGCTGGGTCAAAGGGGTTGCAATCAGGGAAAAACCTTCGATAAATCTCCGATAGTATCCTGCAAGTCCCAGGAAACTACGTATTTCAGTGACTGAAGTCGGTCTTTCCCATTTCACGACTGCTTCGACTTTTTGAGGGTCGACAAAAACACCTTCGGCTGAAATGACATGTCCCAAAAACATCACTCTCTTCAGCCAAAATTCACATTTACTCAGTTTTGCATATAGCTGGTGATCTCTCAAGGTTTGTAAGGTTTGTCTCAAGTGTTCTTCGTGCTCCTTGAAAGAATTTGAGTACACCAGTATATCATCAATGAATACCACCACAAACTTATCCAGGTATGGTTGGAAAACCCGATTCATCAAATCCATGAAGAGGGCTGGGGCGTTCGTCAACCCGAACGGTAATACCAAAAATTCATAGTGTCCATAACGAGTTCTAAATGCGGTCTTTGCTACATCCGCTTCTTTAATCTTCATCTGATAGTACCCTGATCTCAAATCTATCTTCGAGAATGCCCTTGCTCCTTTTAATTGGTCGAACAAATCATCTATCCGAGGCAACGGATACTTGTTTTTCATTGTCATTTTGTTCAACTGTCGATAGTCAATACAAAGCCTATGGGTTCCATCTTTCTTTCTTACAAATAGGACCGGTGCTCCCCAAGGAGAATTACTGGGCCGTATGAACCCTTTGTCTAATAATTCCTGTAATTGAGTCTTTAACTCGTTCAGTTCTGCTGGAGCCATCCGATACGGTTGTTGGGCTATAGGTGGAACTCCAGGAAAAGTGTCTATAGACACCTCTACCTCTCGCTCCGGGGGTAGTCCTGGTAGTTCTTCTGGAAACACATCTGGGAAATCCTTCACCACAGGAATATCCTTCAATCGTGGACCTTCATCATTAGAGTTTAAGATGTATGCGAGGTAACCCATACATCCCTTTCTTAAAAGTTTTTGGGCTGTTACCACCGATATTAAAGCATTCAGTTTAGGGAGTCTCTCTCCTTCAAAAGTTATTTTCTCGCCCTTAGGTGTTTGGAAAGTGACAGTTTTCGCATAACAATCTATTAGTGCTTTGTATTTACTCAACCAATCCATGCCTAGTATTATGTCAAAATCATGCAGCTCTAAGGGAATCAAATCTACTTCTGTTTCATACCCGGATAAACTAACCCCCACATCCACATATACAATATTTGTTTCAACCATGTTTCCCATTGGAGTTCCAATAACAAACCCCTTCTCTACCATTTTTACTTCCTTTCTCAATTTAGTGACAATTCTCTTAGCAATGAATGAGTGGGTGGCACCCGGATCAAACAACACATGCACATTAAAACCATTCAATAGAAGTGTACCTGCCACCACATCTGATGCAGCCCTGGCCTCCTCCTGTGTCAGGTGGAAGACCCTCCCCGAGGTCCGATCATTTTGTGCCCTCGGCTTCCCTCGACTGGAGTTTGCCCCTGATTGAGAAGATCTCACTGGCCTATTAACGGTGACTGACTGCTGGTGGCTCTGACTCGGCTGTCTGTAGCTCTGTACTTGTCCGGTGTTCCTCTTGGGGCAGTCCCTCTTGTAATGACCTCTTCCACCACAGTAATGACACCCCTGATTCAGATACTGACAATTCCTCCACCTATGGCCCTCTCCTCTGCACACAAAACATCGCCCGGGGGAAACTGAGCAATCCCCAGGGTGTTTTTGTCCACACTTTACACAAAAAGGATAGTCAACACCCTTGCGGTCACCGGTCCCAGTAGAAGAGTTTGCCCTCGAGTGCGACTGTCCAACCATTACTCTCCCACTTGATTGCTGGTGTGGCGGAAATATCAAACTCCCCTTTTTTCCGTGCTGCTCAAACACTCCACTTTTTCCTTTCTTCGGGTGCGGTGGTCTGCTGCTGAAATAGTCCCCATCTCTCTTTTTGCTTATACTCTGATACCCCCCTTGGCTTTCTCCAATACATGCCTCCAGAGCTTGTGCAGCCTCAATCAACTCCCTCACCGATTTAAATCGCAAGGCGATCAATCCTTGTCTCAAATCCTGTCGTAACCCATCTCTCAACTTTTCAATCATATGTTCCTCTGTCGGCACATAATGTGGGGCGAACAATGAAAGGTCATGGAATCTCCTTTCGTACTCCAATACTGACATATCACCCTGTCTCAATGCCAAGAACTCTTGTTCTTTCACCTTGCGATGATACTTGGAATAAAACTGATTCTCAAACTCTGTCTTGAAATCACTCCAAGTTAGTGTCTCAGTCGCACGCCTCAGCTGAACTGTTTCCCACCATGTCATGGCCCTATCAGACAGTAACTGGGATGCACAATTTACCCTCAAACCCTCGGGTATGCTTATTTGAATCATTGTCTTTTCTACCTTCCTGATCCATCTTCCAGCTATCTCTGCATCTTGTTCCCCCATGTACGGTTCACAGCCCATTTCCCTCAGACTCTTAACTAGCCGCACCAGTGGTACCACATTATCCATGGTCATGCTAGTCGTAGGGGCTGCTGGTGGAATCTGCGTGGTGGGAGTTGTTTGTGCCGCTGAACTAGCCATGCCTTCCATCACTGCTTTAACTATTTGTACAAGGAGTCCTGCATCTACATATTGTGGGGGCACACCAGTTGGAATAGTAGATGGTTGTGCTTCTGATCTTTCTCGCTGCTCCGTTGCGACTGGGGGTGTTCCCTCTGTGTGATGAGGCCTCGGGCCTTCCCCTGCCACCGTATCTTCCCCCTGCAAGGTTTCGGGTGGTATTATCGGAGCATGAGATGCCGTATCATCTAAGGGATCTTCATCTTGCCAACCTTGGGCACCTCGGTTCATGCCCCTCCTTTCTAAGGAGGGCGGCTCAGTTCGTGTCCCTTGTCGGGTGCGTACCATCCTGAAATTCATCACAACAACACATTTATTAATGATCCTCAGGATCCATACCAAGTGCTCTGATACCAACTGTAACGACCCGGCTTTCCAAGTCCAAAACACAATAATTTTTTTTTTTTTTTTTTATGCATTCAATCCACATGGTGCCGGCAAAAATGAATCTAAATCCTCACATCATCGAAATACAATCCATACAATCAACATTTCATTTCAAAGTGAATCTTACACAAACACGTAATATTAAGGTTGCTTGATTTGAAGTTCATATTAAAAATATATACATAGACATGAGTTTACAGTCTTCTCCTACTCATAGTCATCACAATTTTAAACAAAAAGGATCTAATAAAAGTTATACATTCAGTACATTGATCCATACAAAATACATTGTGATTTAAGATACATCTACATAATTCCTTGCAAAATAGGTTCCCGTGTATCGGGTTTCCTAGGCATCTCGTTGGTGTGAAGTCCCTGCAGCAGTACAAACATTTAAGAGAATGCAAATATTTAATAATAATAAGAATGGTAACTCACGGTTTGGCAATTAAATAAAACATTAACAATTATAATTTCTTCATGTATTTGCTACAACAACTAGTAGTACATATAGATACACAAGTTTTCGGATGCCATTCGCCAAAACTAGTCATTCATTTATGACGGCCATCCATGGCGAAAGCTGCGTCGCTGCCGATCCAAAATCGGCAGCAGAAAATGCATTGCTGCCGATCCAGAATCGGCAGCGGAATCTGCGTCGCTGCCGATTTCTGTATCGGCAGCAGCATCTGCGTTGCTGCCGATTCAGAATCGGCAGCACAATCTGCGTCGCTGCCGATCCAGAATCGGCAGCGCAATCTGCGTCGCTGCCGATCCAGAATCGGCAGCGCAAATCTGCGTCGCTGCCGATCCAGAATCGGCAGCGGAAATCTGCGTCGCTGCCGATCCAGAATCGGCAGCGCAATCTGCGTCGCTGCCGATCCCGAATCGGCAGCGCAAATCTGCGTCGCTGCCGATCCAGAATCGGCAGCGGAAATCTGCGTCGCTGCCGATCCAGAATCGGCAGCGCAAATCTGCGTCGCTGCCGATCCAGAATCGGCAGCGCAAATCTGCGTCGCTGCCGATCCAGAATCGGCAGCGAAGTCACTCTTTTATCCCGGCCATCCATCCGTTTGGATGCCATTAGCCGAAGCCAATCAGTCCTTCATCCCGGCCATCCCTTCGGACGCCATTAGCCAAAGCTAATCATTCTTTGTCCCGGCCATCCGTTTGGATGCCATTAGCCGAAGCTAATCACTCCTTTGTCCCGGCCATCCTTTCGGATGCCATTAGCCGAAGCTAATCATTCTTTGTCCCGGCCATCCTTTCGGATGCCATTAGCCGAAGCTAATCATTCTTTGTCCCGGCCATCCGTTTGGATGCCATTAGCCGAAGCTAATCAATCTTTAATCATCATCTAAGCGTTCAACAATCTAATATCGGTTCTAACAATATGATAGTACTCAAGTTAAAATATTGCAAGATTCAACGTAAGAAAAGGAAGGTGCAAGTCACCTACCTGCTCCACCTGTGGGTCGATCCTGTCTTGATGATGGTCCAATCCCGACCGCACCACCTAAGACATCAATGGTCACAAATCAGCACAGTTGTATTTATTTTATTTTTGAATCATACTCATCATCACACTTATTTCAAGAGTTCATATGTTCACATTCAAGTGTTCCATATTTTACACCATCATAACATGAGATTGTTACTAGCATTTAAGTCATTCCTGCCTAGGAGGCTTATTGTAGGAATTCGGCAGCGAGAACTGGTTCGCTGCGGGCTGCCAGTTCGCTGCGCGACACACAAATCGGCAGCGAATATCAATTCGCTGCAGCAGGTTCCGTTGCGGCAGCGAAACAGAATTTCGCTGCGCCACACACAAATCGGCAGCGAATATCAATTCGCTGCAGGAGATTCAGTTGCGGCAGCGAAACAGAATTTCGCTGCGCAACACACAAATCGGCAGCGAATATCAATTCGCTGCAGCAGGTTCAGTTGCGGCAGCGAAACAGAATTTCGCTGCGCAACACACAAATCGGCAGCGAATATCAATTCGCTGCAGCAGGTTCCGTTGCGGCAGCGAAACAGAATTTCGCTGCGCAACACACAAATCGGCAGCGAATATCAATTCGCTGCAGCAGGTTCCGTTGCGGCAGCGAAACAGAATTTCGCTGCGCAACACACAAATCGGCAGCGAATATCAATTCGCTGCAGGAGATTCAGTTGCGGCAGCGAAACAGAATTTCGCTGCGCAACACACAAATCGGCAGCGAATATCAATTCGCTGCAGCAGGTTCCGTTGCGGCAGCGAAACAGAATTTCGCTGCGCAACACACAAATCGGCAGCGAATATCAATTCGCTGCAGGAGATTCAGTTGCGGCAGCGAAACAGAATTTCGCTGCGCAACACACAAATCGGCAGCGAATATCAATTCGCTGCAGGAGATTCAGTTGCGGCAGCGAAACAGAATTTCGCTGCGCAACACACAAATCGGCAGCGAATATCAATTCGCTGCAGCAGGTTCAGTTGCGGCAGCGAAACAGAATTTCGCTGCGCAACACACAAATCGGCAGCGAATATCAATTCGCTGCAGCAGGTTCCGTTGCGGCAGCGAAACAGAATTTCGCTGCGCAACACACAACTCGGAACCATCAATTTCAGCACATAGTTCTTCAACAAAATTCCAGCAATAACATCACAGCAGAACACATTAAATTCCAGTACTAACATCACAGCAGAACACATTAAATTCCAGCAAGAACATCACAGCATAACACATTAAATTCCAGCACTAACATCACAGCAGAACACATTAAATTCCAGCAAGAACATCACAGCAGAACACATTAATTGCAGCAACAATCATCACAACAGAACACATTAATTCTAGCAGCAACATCACAACAGAACACATTTAATTTCAGCAGAACACACTCACACATGCATGCTGGCCTACCCCATAGTTAAAGCCAGCTTCTACCATAATTGTTAGATGTTCTGAAATTGACTTTATTTCACTTCTGTTTGCTAGTTCTCCTAGTTAATTTCAGTTTCCCCCATAGTTGGCTTAGGTCTTAGATCAATTTTTTCTTAGGGTTTTTCTTCTTCATTTTCGTTTTTGATTTTTAAGGGGGAGAGGAAAGGGAGTTCCATGACTCATACCTTCTGAATTTAACTAAGTTTGAGGGAGGTTTGACACTATTCTTTTCTCTTCAGCTGCTGGTTCTCTTCCTTCTTCTTCCTCTCACGTTTTCCAGCTCTCTTTTTCCTCTCCTCTATGCAGCTGCCCACTCCTCTCTCAAGGTCTCATCTCTCCCTCACAAGCTCACAAGACACTCTACTAGTTTGATTCACGTTTTTGATGTGAAAGGGGAAGGGAAGAATGACATGCAGCTGCTGATTTGGGAAGAAGATGAGTCATTCTCTCTCCCCTCTTTGTATTTATACTACCCATCAAATGAATTGGGTTGTTTGGGGGTTGGTTTAGGTGTGTCCTTATCCTTGTTTGGTTTATCTAAAACCAGTTTTACCCCTCCCTCCCAGCTGTGCGTCACTGTTGATTGAGAAATCGGCAGCCGAAAACTGCGTCGCTGCCGATTTCTGCATCGGCAGCGAAATCTGCGTCGCTGCCGATTTCTGCATCGGCAGCGAAATCTGCGTCGCTGCCGATTTCTGCATCGGCAGCGAAATCTGCGTCGCTGCCGATTTCTGCATCGGCAGCGAAAACTGCGTCGCTGCCCAATCCAGAATCGGCAGCGAAACTGCGTCGCTGCCAAAACCAGAATCGGCAGCGAAAACTGCGTCGCTGCCGATTTCTGCATCGGCAGCGAAAACTGCGTCGCTGCCCAATCCAGAATCGGCAGCGAAACTGCGTCGCTGCCAAAACCAGAATCGGCAGCGAAGACTGCGTCGCTGCCGATTTCTGCATCGGCAGCGAAAACTGCGTCGCTGCCGATTTCTGCATCGGCAGCGAAAACTGCATTCATCACCATCTTTCTCTCTCTCTTTCTCTTTAAATATATATATATATATAGACATATATATAATTTCGTTTGGGTGTTTACACGCTTGGATTCCTTGAGTTTCGCGGCATTCCGACTTCGATGCCCCGGTTGCCGAAATTGAGTTGCCTTTGAATTTCGGGTGATCCCTCTTGAGCATGTATGCTTCTGCTACTTGTTCTACATCAGACTTTCTTCCGCAAACGATGAAACGCTTTGACTCAGTGAGTTTCGCGGCATTCCGACTTCGATCCCCCGGTTGCCGAAATTGAGTTGCCTTTGAATTTCGGGTGATCCCTCTTGAGCATGTATGCTTCTGCTACTTGTTCTACATCAGACTTCTTCCGCAAACGGCGAAACGCTTTGACTCGGTGAGTTTCGCGGCATTCGGACTTCGATGCCCCTGTTGCCGAAATTCAGTTGCCTTTGAATTTCGGGTGATCCCTCTTGAGCATGTATGATTCTGCTACTTGTTCTACATCAGACTTTCTTCCGCAAACGGCTAAACGCTTTGACTCCGTGAGTTTCGCGGCATTCCGACTTTGATGCCCGTTTTGCCGAAATTCAGTTGCCTTTGAATTTCGGGTGATCCCTATTGAGCTTGTATGCTTCTACTACTTGTTCTACATCACACGTTTTTCCGCAAACGGCGAAATGCTTCGACTTGGTGAGTTTCGCGGCATTCCGACTTCGATGCCCCGGTTGCAAAAATTGAGTTGTCTTTGAATTTCGGGTGATCCCTCTTGAGCATGTATGCTTCTGCTACTTGTTCTACATCACACGTTCTTCCTCAAACGGCGAAACGCTTGGACTCCTTGAGTTTCGCGGCATTCCGACTTCGATGCCCAGGTTGCCGAAATTGAGTTGCCTTTGAATTTCGGGTGATCCCTCTTGAGCATGTATGCTTCTGCTACTTGTTCTACATCAGACGTTCTTCCGCAAACGGCGAAACGCTTGGACTCCTTGAGTTTCGCGGCATTCCGACTTCGATGCCCAGGTTGCCGAAATTGAGTTGCCTGTGAATTTCGGGTGATCCCTCTTGAGCATGTATGCTTCTGCTACTTGTTCTACATCAGACTTTCTTCCGCAAACGATGAAACGCTTTGACTCAGTGAGTTTCGCGGAATTCCGACTTCGATCCCCCGGTTGCCGAAATTCAGTTGTCTTTGAATTTCGGGTGATCCCTCTTGAGCATGTATGCTTCTGCTACTTGTTCTACATCAGACTTTCTTCCGAAAACGGGGAAACGCTTTGACTCATTGAGTTTCGCGGCATTCCAACTTCGATGCCACGGTCGCCGAAATTCAATTGCCTTTGAATTTGGGGTGATCCCTCTTGAGCATGTATGCTTCTGCTACTTGTTCTACATCACACGTTCTTCCGCAAACGGCGAAACGCTTGGACTCCTTAAGTTTCGCGGCATTCCGACTTCTATGCCCCGGTTGCCGAAATTGAGTTGCCTTTGAATTTCGGGTGATCCCTCTTGAGCATGTATGATTCTGCTACTTGTTCTACATCAGACTTTCTTCCGCAAACGATGAAACGCTTTGACTCAGTGAGTTTCGCGGCATTCCGACTTCGATCCCCCGGTTGCCGAAATTCAGTTGCCTTTGAATTTCGGGTGATCCCTCTTGAGCATGTATGCTTCTGCTACTTGTTCTACATCAGACTTCTTCCGCAAACGGTGAAACGCTTTAACTCCGTGAGTTTCGCGGCATTCTGACTTCGATGCCCGTTTTGCCGAAATTCAGTTGCCTTTGAATTTCGGGTGATCCCTCTTGAGCATGTATGATTCTGCTACTTGTTCTACATCAGACTTTCTTCCGCAAACGGCTAAACGCTTTGACTCTGTGAGTTTCGCGGCATTCCGACTTCGATGCCCAGGTTGCCGAAATTGAGTTGCCTTTGAATTTCGGGTGATCCCTCTTGAGCATGTATGCTTCTGCTACTTGTTCTACATCACACGTTCTTCCGCAAACGGCGAAACGCTTGGACTCCTTGAGTTTCGCGGCATTCCGACTTCGATGCCCAGGTTGCCGAAATTGAGTTGCCTGTGAATTTCGGGTGATCCCTCTTGAGCATGTATGCTTCTGCTACTTGTTCTACATCAGACTTTCTTCCGCAAACGATGAAACGCTTTGACTCAGTGAGTTTCGCGGCATTCCGACTTCGATCCCCCGGTTGCCGAAATTCAGTTGCCTTTGAATTTCGTGTGATGCCTCTTGAGCATGTATGCTTCTGCTACTTGTTCTACATCAGACTTTCTTCCGAAAACGGGGAAACGCTTTGACTCATTGAGTTTCGCGGCATTCCAACTTCGATGCCACGGTCGCCGAAATTCAATTGCCTTTGAATTTGGGGTGATCCCTCTTGAGCATGTATGCTTCTGCTACTTGTTCTACATCACACGTTCTTCCGCAAACGGCGAAACGCTTGGACTCCTTAAGTTTCGCGGCATTCCGACTTCTATGCCCCGGTTGCCGAAATTGAGTTGCCTTTGAATTTCGGGTGATCCCTCTTGAGCATGTATGCTTCTGCTACTTGTTCTACATCAGACTTTCTTCCGCAAACGATGAAACGCTTTGACTCAGTGAGTTTCGCGGCATTCCGACTTCGATCCCCCGGTTGCCGAAATTCAGTTGCCTTTGAATTTCGGGTGATCCCTCTTGAGCATGTATGCTTCTGCTACTTGTTCTACATCAGACTTCTTCCGCAAACGGCGAAACGCTTTAACTCCGTGAGTTTCGTGGCATTCTGACTTCGATGCCCGTTTTGCCGAAATTCAGTTCCCTTTGAATTTCGGGTGATCCCTCTTGAGCATGTATGATTCTGCTACTTGTTCTACATCAGACTTTCTTCCGCAAACGGCTAAACGCTTTGACTCTGTGAGTTTCACGGCATTCCGACTTCGATGCCCGTTTTGCCGAAATTCAGTTGCCTTTGAATTTCGGGTGATCCCTATTGAGCTTGTATGCTTCTACTACTTGTTCTACATCACACGTTTTTCCGCAAACGGCGAAATGCTTCGACTTGGTGAGTTTCGCGGCATTCCGACTTCGATGCTCCGGTTGCAAAAATTGAGTTGTCTTTGAATTTCGGGTGATCCCTCTTGAGCATGTATGCTTCTGCTACTTGTTCTACATCAGACTTTCTTCTGCAAACGGCGAAACTTTGACTCAGTGAGTTTTGCGGCATTCCGAATTCGATGCCCGTTTTGCCGAAATTCAGTTGCTTTTGAATTTCGGGTGATCCCTCTTGAGCATGTATGGTTCTGCTACTTGTTCTACATCAGACTTCTTCCGCAAACGGCGAAACGCTTTAACTCGGTGAGTTTCACAGCATTCCGACTTCGATGCCCCGGTTGCAAAAATTGAGTTGTCTTTGAATTTTGGGTGATTCCTATTGAGCATGTATGCTTCTACTACTTGTTCTACATCACACGTTTTTCCGCAAACGGCGAAATGCTTCGACTTGGTGAGTTTCGCGGCATTCCGACTTCGATGCCCGGTTTTGCCAAAATTCAGTTGTCTTTGAATTTCGGGTGATCCCTCTTGAGCATGTATGCTTCTGCTACTTGTTCTACATCACACGTTCTTCCGCAAACGACGAAACGCTTGGATTCCTTGAGTTTCGCGGCATTCCGACTTCGATGCCCCGGTTGCCGAAATTGAGTTGCCTTTGAATTTCGGGTGATCCCTCTTGAGCATGTATGCTTCTGCTACTTGTTCTACATCAGACTTTCTTCCGCAAACGATGAAACGCTTTGACTTAGTGAGTTTCGCGGCATTCCGACTTCGATCCCCCGGTTGCCGAAATTCAGTTGCCTTTGAATTTCGGGGGATCCCTCTTGAGCATGTATGCTTCTGCTACTTGTTCTACATCAGACTTCTTCCGCAAACGGCGAAACGCTTTGACTCGGTGAGTTTCGTGGCATTCTGACTTCGATGCCCCTATTGCCGAAATTCAGTTGCCTTTGAATTTCGGGTGATCCCTCTTGAGCATGTATGATTCTGCTACTTGTTCTACATCAGACTTTCTTCCGCAAACGGCTAAACGCTTTGACTCCGTGAGTTTCGCGGCATTCCGACTTTGATGCCCGTTTTGCCGAAATTCAGTTGCCTTTGAATTTCGGGTGATCCCTATTGAGCTTGTATGCTTCTACTACTTGTTCTACATCACACGTTTTTCCGCAAACGGCGAAATGCTTCGACTTGGTGAGTTTCGCGGCATTCCGACTTCGATGCCCCGGTTGCAAAAATTGAGTTGTCTTTGAATTTCGGGTGATCCCTCTTGAGCATGTATGCTTCTGCTACTTGTTCTACATCAGGCTTTCTTCTGCAAACGGCTAAACGCTTTTACTCCGTCAGTTTCGCGGCATTCCGACTTCGATGCCCGTTTTGCCGAAATTCAGTTGCTTTTGAATTTCGGGTGATCCCTCTTGAGCATGTATGGTTCTGCTACTTGTTCTACCTTAGACTTCTACCGCAAACGGCGAAACGCTTTGACTCGGTGAGTTTCACGACATTCCGACTTCGATGCCCCGGTTGCAAAAATTGAGTTGTCTTTGAATTCGGGTGATTCCTATTGAGCATGTATGCTTCTACTACTTGTTCTACATCACACGTTTTTCCGCAAACGGCGAAATGCTTCGACTTGGTGAGTTTCGCGGCATTCCGACATCGATGCCCGGTTTTGCCAAAATTCAGTTGTCTTTGAATTTCGGGTGATTCCTATTGAGCATGTATGCTTCTACTACTTGTTCTACATCACACGTTTTTCCGCAAACGGCGAAATGCTTCGACTTGGTGAGTTTCGCGGCATTCCGACTTCGATGCCCGGTTTTGCCGAAATTCTGTTGCCGTTGAATTTCGGGTGATCCCTCTTGAGCATGTATGCTTCTGCTACTTGTTCTACATCAGACTTTCTTCCGTAAACAGCGAAACGCTTTGATTCAGTGAGTTTCACGGCATTCCGACTTCGATGCCCTGGTTGCCGAAATTTTGTTGCCGTTGAATTTCGGGTGATCCTTCTTGAGCATGTAGGCTTCTGCTACTTGTTCTACATCAGACTTTCTTTCGAAAACGGTGAAACGCTTTGACTCCGTGAGTTTCGCGGCATTCCGACTTCGATGCCCCGGTTGCCGAAATTGAGTTGCCTTTGAATTTCGAGTGATCCCTCTTGAGCATGTATGCTTCTGCTACTTGTTCTATATCATACTTTCTTCCGCAAACGGTGAAACGCTTTGACTCGGTGAGTTTCGCGGCATTCCGACTTTGACGCCCCGGTTGCCGAAATTCTGTTGCCGTTGCATTTCGGGTGATCCCTCTTGAGCATGTATGCTTCTGCTACTTGTTCTACATCAGACTTTCTTCCGCAAACGGGGAAATGCTTTGACTGAGTGAGTTTCGCGGCATTCCGACTTCGATGACCTGATTGCCGAAATTGAGTTGCCTTTGAATTTCGGGTGATCCCTCTTGAGCATGTATGCTTCTGCTACTTGTTCTACATCATACTTTCTTCCGCAAACGGTGAAACGCTTTGACTCAGTGAGTTTCGCGGCATTCCGACTTCGATGCCCGTTTTGCCGAAATTCAATTGCCTTTGAATTTCGGGTGATCCCTCTTGAGCATGTATGCTTCTGCTACTTGTTCTATATCACACGTTCTTCCGCAAACGGCTAAACGCTTTGACTCCTTGAGTTTGGCGGCATTCTGACTTCGATGCCCGTTTTTTCGAAATTCAGTTGCCTTTGAATTTCGGGTGATCTCTCTTGAGCATGCATGCTTCTGCTACTTGTTCTACATCACACGTTCTTCCGCAAACGGTGAAACACTTTGACTCGGTGAGTTTCGCGGCCTTCCGACTTCGATGCCCCAGTTGCCGAAATTCTGTTGCCGTTGAATTTCGGGTGATCCCTCTTGAGCATGTATGCTTCTGCTACTTGTTCTACATCAGACTTTCTTCCGCAAACAACGAAACGCTTTGATTCAGTGAGTTTCACGGCATTCCGACTTCGATGCCCTGGTTGCCGAAATTTTGTTGCCGTTGAATTTCGGGTGCTGCTACTTGTTCTACATCAGACTTTCTTTCGAAAACGGTGAAACGCTTTGACTCCGTGAGTTTCGCGGCATTCCGACTTCGATGCCCCGGTTGCCGAAATTGAGTTGCCTTTGAATTTCGGGTGATCCCTCTTGAGCATGTAGGCTTCTGCTACTTGTTCTACATCAGACTTCTTCCACAAACGATGAAACGCTTTGACTCGGTGAGTTTCGCGGCATTCCGAGTTCGATGCCCCGGTTGCCGAAATTCTGTTGCCGTTGAATTTCGGGTGATCCCTCTTGAGCATGTATGCTTCTGCTACTTGTTCTACATCACACTTTCTTCCGCAAAAGGCGAAACGCTTTGACTCGGTGAGTTTCACGGCATTCCGACTTCGATGCCGGTTTTTCCGAAATTCAGTTGCTTTTGAATTTCGGGTGATCCCTCTTGAGCATGCATGCTTCTGCTACTTGTTCTATATCAGACTTTCTTCCGCAAACGGCGAAACGCTTTGACTCCTTGAGTTTCACGGCATTCCGACTTCGATCCCCCGGTTGCCGAAATTCAGTTGCGTTTGAATTTTGGGTGATCCCTCTTGAGCATGTATGCTTCTGCTACTTGTTCTACATCAGACTTCTTCCGCAAACGGCGAAACGCTTTGACTCGGGAGTTTTGCGGCATTCCGACTTCGATGCCCCTGTTGCCGAAATTCAGTTGCCTTTTAATTTGGGTGATCCCTCTTGAGCATGTATGATTCTGCTACTTGTTCTACATCAGACTTTCTTCCGCAAACGGCTAAACGCTTTGACTCCTTGAGTTTGGCGGCATTCTGACTTCGATGCCCCGGTTGCTGAAATTCGGTTGCCTTTGAATTTCGGGTGATCCCTCTTGAGCATGTATGCTTTTGCTACTTGTTCTACATCACACTTTCTCCGCAAACAGCGAAACGCTTTGACTCGGTGAGTTTCACGGCATTCCTACTTCGATGCCCGTTTTTCCGAAATTCAGTTGCCTTTGAATTTCGGGTGATCCCTCTTGAGCATGCATGCTTATGCTACTTGTTCTATATCAGACTTTCTTCCGCAAACGGCGAAACGCTTTGACTCCTTGCATTTCGCAGCATTCCGACTTCGATGCCCCGGTTGCCGAAATTGAGTTGCCTTTGAATTTCGGGTGATCCCTCTTGAGCATGTATGCTTCTGCTACTTGTTCTACATCAAACTTTCTTCCGCAAACGGAAAAACGCTTTGACTCGGTGAGTTTCGCGGCATTCCGACTTCGATGCCCCGTTTGCCGATTTTCAATTGACTTTGAATTTCGGGTGATCCCTCTTGGGCATGTATGCTTCTGCTACTTGTTCTATATCACACGTTCTTCCGCAAACGGCTAAACGCTTTGACTCCTTGAGTTTCGCGGCATTCTGACTTCGATGCCCCGATTGCTGAAATTCAGTTGCCTTTGAATTTCGGGTGATCCCTCTTGAGCATGTATGCTTTTGCTACTTGTTCTACATCACACTTTCTTCCGCAAACGGCGAAACGCTTTGACTCGGTGAGTTTCACGGCATTCCGACTTCGATGCCCGTTTTTCCGAAATTCAGTTGCCTTTGAATTTCGGGTGATCCCTCTTGAGCATGTATGCTTCTGCTACTTGTTCTATATCACACGTTCTTCCACAAACGGCGAAACGCTTTGACTCCTTGAGTTTCGTGGCGTTCCGACTTCGATGCCCCGGTTGCCGAAATTGAGTTGCCTTTGAATTTCGGGTGATCCCTCTTGAGCATGTATGCTTCTGCTACTTGTTCTACATCAAACTTTCTTCCGCAAACAGCAAAACGCTTTGACTCGGTGAGTTTCGCGGCATTCCAACTTCGATGCCCCGTTTGCTGATTTTCAATTGACTTTGAATTTCGGGTGATCCCTCTTGGGCATGTATGCTTCTGCTACTTGTTCTATATCACACGTTCTTCCGCAAACGGCTAAACGCTTTGACTCCTTGAGTTTCGCGGCATTCTGACTTCGATGCCCCGGTTGCTGAAATTCAGTTGCCTTTGAATTTCGGGTGATCCCTCTTGAGCATGTATGCTTTTGCTACTTGTTCTACATCACACTTTCTTCCGCAAACGGCGAAACGCTTTGACTCGGTGAGTTTCACGGCATTCCGACTTCGATGCCCGTTTTTCCGAAATTCAGTTGCCTTTGAATTTCGGGTGATCCCTCTTGAGCATGCATGCTTCTGCTACTTGTTCTATATCAGACTTTCTTCCGCAAATGGCGAAACGCTTTGACTCCTTGAGTTTCGCGGCATTCCGACTTCGATCCCCCGGTTGCCGAAATTTAGTTGCCTTTGAATTTCGGGTGATCCCTCTTCAGCATGTAGGCTTCTGCTACTTGTTCTACATCAGACTTCTTCCACAAACGGTGAAACGCTTTGACTCGGTGAGTTTCACGGCATTCCGACTTCGATGGCCCGGTTGCCGAAATTCTGTTGCCGTTGAATTTCGGGTCATCCCTCTTGAGTATGTATGCTTCTGCTACTTGTTCTACATCAGACTTTGTTCCGCAAACGGCGAAACGCTTGGACTCCTTCAGTTTCGCGGCATTCCGACTTCGATGCCTAGGTTGCCGAAATTGAGTTGCCTTTGAATTTCGGGTGATCCCTCTTGAGAATGTAAGCTTCTGCTACTTGTTCTACATCAGGCTTTCTTCCGCAAACGGTGAAACGCTTTGACTCAGTGAGTTTCGCGGTATTCCGACTTCGATCCCCCTGTTGCTGAAATTCAGTTGCGTTTGAATTTCGGGTGATCCCTCTTGAGCATGTATGCTTCTGCTACTTGTTCTACATCAGCCTTCTTCCTCAAACGGCGAAATGCTTTGACTCGGTGAGTTTCGCGGCATTCCGACTTCGATGCCCCGTTTGCCGAAATTCAGTTGACTTTGAATTTCGGGTGATCCCTCTTGAGCATGTATGCTTCTGCTACTTGTTCTATATCACACGTTCTTCCGCAAACGGCTAAACGCTTTGACTCCTTGAGTTTGGCGGCATTCTGACTTCGATGCCCCGGTTGCTGAAATTCGGTTGCCTTTGAATTTCGGGTGATCCCTCTTGAGCATGTATGCTTTTGCTACTTGTTCTACATCACACTTTCTCCGCAAACGGCGAAACGCTTTGACTCGGTGAGTTTCACGGCATTCCTACTTCGATGCCCGTTTTTCCGAAATTCAGTTGACTTTGAATTTCGGGTGATCCCTCTTGAGCATGCATGCTTCTGCTACTTGTTCTATATCAGACTTTCTTCCGCAAACGGCGAAACGCTTTGACTCCTTGCGTTTCGCGGCATTCCGACTTCGATGCCCCGGTTGCCGAAATTGAGTTGCCTTTGAATTTCGGGTGATCCCTCTTGAGCATGTATGCTTCTGCTACTTGTTCTACATCAACGTTTCTTCCGCAAACGGAAAAACGCTTTGACTCGATGAGTTTCGCGGCATTCCGACTTCGATGCCCGTTTTGCCGAAATTCAATTGCCTTTGAATTTCGGGTGATCCCTCTTGAGCATGTATGCTTCTGCTACTTGTTCTACATCACACGTTCTTCCTCAAACGGCGAAACGCTTGGACTCCTTGAGTTTCGCGGCATTCGGACTTTGATGCCCAGGTTGCCGAAATTGAGTTGCCTTTGAATTTCGGGTGATCCCTCTTGAGCATGTATGCTTCTGCTACTTGTTCTACATCACACGTTCTTCCACAAACGGCGAAACACTTGGACTCCTTGAGTTTCGCGGCATTCCGACTTCGATGCCCAGGTTGCCGAAATTGAGTTGCCTTTGAATTTCGGGTGATCCCTCTTGAGCATGTATGCTTCTGCTACTTGTTCTACATCAAACTTTCTTCCGCAAACTGTGAAACGCTTTGACTCAATGAGTTTCACGACATTCTGACTTCGATCCCCCGGTTGCCAAAATTCAGTTGCCTTTGAATTTCGGGTGATCCCTCTTGAGCATGTATGCTTCTGCTACTTGTTCTACATCACACGTTCTTCCTCAAACGGCGAAACGCTTGGACTCCTTGAGTTTCGCGGCATTCTAACTTCGATGCCCAGGTTGCCGAAATTGAGTTGCCTTTGAATTTCGGGTGATCCCTCTTGAGCATGTATGCTTCTGCTACTTGTTCTACATCACACGTTCTTCCGCAAACGGCGAAACGCTTGGACTCCTTGAGTTTCGCGGCATTCCGACTTCGATGCCCAGGTTGCCGAAATTGAGTTGCCTTTGAATTTCGGGTGATCCCTCTTGAGCATGTATGCTTCTGCTACTTGTTCTACATCAGACTTTCTTCCGCAAACGATGAAACGCTTTGACTCAGTGAGTTTCGCGGCATTCCGACTTCGATCCCCCGGTTGCCGAAATTCAGTTGCCTTTGAATTTCGGGTGATCCCTCTTGAGCATGTATGCTTCTGCTACTTGTTCTACATCAGACTTCTTCCGCAAACGGCGAAACGCTTTGACTCGGAGAGTTTCGCGGCATTCCGACTTCGATGCCCCGTTTGCCGAAATTCAGTTGACTTTGAATTTCGGGTGATCCCTCTTGAGCATGTATGCTTCTGCTACTTGTTCTATATCACACGTTCTTCCGCAAATGGCTAAACGCTTTGACTCCTTGAGTTTCGCGGCATTCTGACTTCGATGCCCCGGTTGCTGAAATTCGCTTGCCTTTGAATTTCGGGTGATCCCTCTTGAGCATGTATGCTTTTGCTACTTGTTCTACATCACACTTTCATCCGCAAACGGCGAAATGCTTTGACTCGGTGAGTTTCGCGGCATTCCAACTTCGATGCCCGTTTTTCCGAAATTCAGTTGCCTTTGAATTTCGGGTGATCTCTCTTGAGCATGTATGCTTTTGCTACTTGTTCTACATCAGACTTTCTTCCGCAAACGGTGAAACGCTTTGACTAAGTGAGTTTCGCGGCATTCCGACTTCGATGCCCCCGTTGCCGAAATTGAGTTGTCTTTGAATTTCGGGTGATCCCTCTTGAGCATGGATGCTTCTGCTACTTGTTCTACATCACATGATTTTCCGCAAACGGCGAAACGCTTCGACTCGGTGAGTTTCGCGGCATTCCGACTTCGATGCCCGTTTTGCCAAAATACAGTTGTGTTTGAATTTTGGGTGATCCCTCTTGAGCATGTATGCTTCTGCTACTTGTTCTACATCAGACTTTCTTCCGCAAACGGTGAAACACTTTGACTCAGTGAGTTTCGCGGCATTCCGACTTCGATGCCCCGGTTGCCGAAATTGAGTTGCCTTTAAATTTCGGGTGATCCCTCTTGAGCATGTATGCTTCTGCTACTTGTTCTACATCACACTTTCTTTAGCAATCGGCGAAACGCTTTGACTCGGTGAGTTTCGCGGCATTCCGACTTCGATGCCCGTTTTGCCGAAATTGAGTTGCCTTTGAATTTCGGGTGATCCCTCTTGAGCATGTATGCTTCTGCTACTTGTTCTACATCACACTATCTTCCGTAAATGGGGAAACGCTTTGACTCGGTGAGTTTCGCGGCATTCCGACTTCGATCCCCCGGTTGCCGAAATTCAGTTGCCTTTGAATTTCGGGTGATCCCTCTTGACATTTATGCTTCTGCTACTTGTTCTACATCAGACTTCTTCCGTAAACGGTGAAACGCTTTGACTTAGTGAGTTTCGCGGCATACCGACTTCGATGCCCCGGTTGCAGAAATTGAGTTGCCTTTGAATTTTGGGTGATCCCTCTGGAGCATGTATGCTTCTACTACTTGTTCTACATCACACGTTTTTCCGCAAACGACGAAACGCTTCGACTCAGTGAGTTTCGCGGCATTCCGACTTCTATGCCCGTTTTGCCGAAATTCAGTTGCCTTTGAATTTCGGGTGATCCCTCTTGAGCATGGATGCTTCTGCTACTTGTTCTACATCAGACTTTCTTCCGCAAACGGTGAAACGCTTTCACTCAGAGAGTTTCGCGGCATTCCGACTTCGATGCCCCAGTTGCAGAAATTGAGTTGCCTTTGAATTTCGGGTGATCCCTCTTGAGCATGTATGCTTCTACTACTTGTTCTACATCACACGTTTTTCCGCAAACGGCGAAACGCTTCGACTCGGTGAGTTTCGCGCCATTCCGACTTTGATGCCCCTGTTGCCGAAATTCAGTTGCCTTTGAATTTCGGGGGATCCCTCTTGAGCATGTATGCTTCTGCTACTTGTTCTACATCACACGTTCTTCTGCAAACGGCGGAACGCTTGGACTACTTGAGTTTCGCGGCATTCCGAGTTCGATACCCCGGTTGCCGAATTTCAGTTGCCTTTGAATTTCGGGTGGTCCCTCTTAAGCATGTATGCTTCTGCTACTTGTTCTACATCAGACTTTCTTCCGCGAACGGTTAAAGGCTTTGACTCGTTGAGTTTCACGGCATTCCGACATCGATGCCCGTTTTCCCGAAATTCAGTTGACTTTGAATTTCGGGTGATCCGTCTTCAGCATGTATGCTTCTGCTACTTGTTCTACATCAGACTTTCTTCCGCAAACGGTGAAACACTTTGACTCAGTGAGTTTCGCGGCATTCCGACTTCGATGCCCCGGTTGCCGAAATTGAGTTGCCTTTAAATTTCGGGTGATCCCTCTTGAGCATGTATGCTTCTGCTACTTGTTTTACATCACACTTTCTTCCGCAAACGGCGAAACGCTTTGACTCGGTGAGTTTCGCGGCATTCCGACTTCGATGCCCCGGTTGCCGAAATTCAGTTGACTTTGAATTACGGGGGATCCCTCTTGAGCATGTATGCTTCTGCTACTTGTTCTATATCACACGTTCTTCCGCAAACGGCTAAACGCTTTGACTCCTTGACTTTCGAGGAATTCTGACTTCGATGCCCCGGTTTCCGACATTCCATTGCCTTTAAATTTCGGGTGATCCCTCTTGAGCATGTATGCTTTTGCTACTTGTTCTACATCACACTTTCTTCCGCAAACGGCGAAACGCTTTGACTCGGTGAGTTTCGCGGCATTCCGCCTTCGATGCCCCGTTTGCCGAAATTCCATTGCCTATAAATTTCGGGTGATCCCTCTTGAGCATGTATGTTTTTGCTACTTGTTCTACATCACACTTTCTTCCGCAAATGGCGAAACGCTTTGACTCGGTGAGTTTCGCGGCATTCCGACTTCGATGCCCCGTTTGCCGAAATTCCATTGCCTATAAATTTCGGGTGATCCCTCTTGAGCATGTATGTTTTTGCTACTTGTTCTACATCACACTTTCTTCCGCAAATGGCGAAACGCTTTGACTCGGTGAGTTTCGCGGCATTCCGACTTCGATGCCCCGGTTGCCGAAATTGAGTTGCCTTTGAATTTCGGGTGATCCCTCTTGAGCATGTATGCTTCTGCTACTTGTTCTACATCAGACTTCTTCCGCAAACGGCGAAACGCTTTGACTCGGTGAGTTTCGCGGCATTCCGACTTCGATGCCCCGGTTGCCGAAATTGAGTTGCCTTTGAATTGCGGGTGATCCCTCTTGAGCATGTATGCTTCTGCTACTTGTTCTACATCACACTTTGTTCCGCAAACGGTGAAACGCTTTGATTGAGTTAGTTTCGCGGCATTCCGACTTCGATGCCCCGGTTGCCGAAATTCAGTTGCCTTTGAATTTCGGGTGATCCCTCTTGAGCATGTATGCTTCTGCTACTTGTTCTACATCAGACTTTCTTACGTAAATAGTGAAACGCTTTGACTCTGTGAGTTTCGCGGCATTCCGACTTCGATGCCCCGGTTGCCGAAACTAAGTTAACTTTGAATTTCGGGTGATCCCTCCTGAGCATGTATGCTTCTGCTACTTGTTCTACATCACACTTTCTTCCGCAAACGGGGAAACGCTTTGACTCAGTGAGTTTCGCGCCATTCCGACTTTGATGCCCCTGTTGCCGAAATTCAGTTGCCTTTGAATTTCGGGGGATCCCTCTTGAGCATGTATGCTTCTGCTACTTGTTCTACATCACACGTTCTTCTGCAAACGGCGGAACGCTTTGACTACTTGAGTTTCGCGGAATTCCGAGTTCGATACCCCGGTTGCCGAAATTCAGTTGCCTTTGAATTTCGGGTGATCCCTCTTGAGCATGTATGCTTCTGCTACTTGTTCTACATCACACTATCTTCCGTAAATGGGGAAACGCTTTGACTCGGTGAGTTTCGCGGCATTCCGACTTCGATCCCCCGGTTGCCGAAATTCAGTTGCCTTTGAATTTCGGGTGATCCCTCTTGACATTTATGCTTCTGCTACTTGTTCTACATCAGACTTCTTCCGTAAACGGTGAAACGCTTTGACTTAGTGAGTTTCGCGGCATACCGACTTCGATGCCCCGGTTGCAGAAATTGAGTTGCCTTTGAATTTCGGGTGATCCCTCTGGAGCATGTATGCTTCTACTACTTGTTCTACATCACACGTTTTTCCGCAAACGACGAAACGCTTCGACTCAGTGAGTTTCGCGGCATTCCGACTTCGATGCCCGTTTTGCCGAAATTCAGTTGCCTTTGAATTTCGGGTGATCCCTCTTGAGCATGGATGCTTCTGCTACTTGTTCTACATCAGACTTTCTTCCGCAAACGGTGAAACGCTTTCACTCAGAGAGTTTCGCGGCATTCCGACTTCGATGCCCCAGTTGCAGAAATTGAGTTGCCTTTGAATTTCGGGTGATCCCTCTTGAGCATGTATGCTTCTACTACTTGTTCTACATCACACGTTTTTCCGCAAACGGCGAAACGCTTCGACTCGGTGAGTTTCGCGCCATTCCGACTTTGATGCCCCTGTTGCCGAAATTCAGTTGCCTTTGAATTTCGGGGGATCCCTCTTGAGCATGTATGCTTCTGCTACTTGATCTACATCACACGTTCTTCTGCAAACGGCGGAACGCTTGGACTACTTGAGTTTCGCGGCATTCCGAGTTCGATACCCCGGTTGCCGAAATTCAGTTGCCTTTGAATTTCGGGTGGTCCCTCTTAAGCATGTATGCTTCTGCTACTTGTTCTACATCAGACTTTCTTCCGCGAACGGTTAAAGGCTTTGACTCGTTGAGTTTCACAGCATTCCGACTTCGATGCCCGTTTTCCCGAAATTCAGTTGACTTTGAATTTCGGGTGATCCGTCTTCAGCATGTATGCTTCTGCTACTTGTTCTACATCAGACTTTCTTCCGCAAACGGTGAAACACTTTGACTCAGTGAGTTTCGCGGCATTCCGACTTCGATGCCCCGGTTGCCGAAATTGAGTTGCCTTTAAATTTCGGGTGATCCCTCTTGAGCATGTATGCTTCTGCTACTTGTTCTACATCACACTTTCTTCCGCAAACGGGGAAACGCTTTGACTCAGTGAGTTTCGCGCCATTCCGACTTTGATGCCCCTGTTGCCGAAATTCAGTTGCCTTTGAATTTCGGGGGATCCCTCTTGAGCATGTATGCTTCTGCTACTTGTTCTACATCACACGTTCTTCTGCAAACGGCGGAACGCTTTGACTACTTGAGTTTCGCGGAATTCCGAGTTCGATACCCCGGTTGCCGAAATTCAGTTGCCTTTGAATTTCGGGTGATCCCTCTTGAGCATGTATGCTTCTGCTACTTGTTCTACATCACACTATCTTCCGTAAATGGGGAAACGCTTTGACTCGGTGAGTTTCGCGGCATTCCGACTTCGATCCCCCGGTTGCCGAAATTCAGTTGCCTTTGAATTTCGGGTGATCCCTCTTGACATTTATGCTTCTGCTACTTGTTCTACATCAGACTTCTTCCGTAAACGGTGAAACGCTTTGACTTAGTGAGTTTCGCGGCATACCGACTTCGATGCCCCGGTTGCAGAAATTGAGTTGCCTTTGAATTTCGGGTGATCCCTCTGGAGCATGTATGCTTCTACTACTTGTTCTACATCACACGTTTTTCCGCAAACGACGAAACGCTTCGACTCAGTGAGTTTCGCGGCATTCCGACTTCGATGCCCGTTTTGCCGAAATTCAGTTGCCTTTGAATTTCGGGTGATCCCTCTTGAGCATGGATGCTTCTGCTACTTGTTCTACATCAGACTTTCTTCCGCAAACGGTGAAACGCTTTCACTCAGAGAGTTTCGCGGCATTCCGACTTCGATGCCCCAGTTGCAGAAATTGAGTTGCCTTTGAATTTCGGGTGATCCCTCTTGAGCATGTATGCTTCTACTACTTGTTCTACATCACACGTTTTTCCGTAAACGGCGAAACGCTTCGACTCGGTGAGTTTCGCGCCATTCCGACTTTGATGCCCCTGTTGCCGAAATTCAGTTGCCTTTGAATTTCGGGGGATCCCTCTTGAGCATGTATGCTTCTGCTACTTGATCTACATCACACGTTCTTCTGCAAACGGCGGAACGCTTGGACTACTTGAGTTTCGCGGCATTCCGAGTTCGATACCCCGGTTGCCGAAATTCAGTTGCCTTTGAATTTCGGGTGGTCCCTCTTAAGCATGTATGCTTCTGCTACTTGTTCTACATCAGACTTTCTTCCGCGAACGGTTAAAGGCTTTGACTCGTTGAGTTTCACAGCATTCCGACTTCGATGCCCGTTTTCCCGAAATTCAGTTGACTTTGAATTTCGGGTGATCCGTCTTCAGCATGTATGCTTCTGCTACTTGTTCTACATCAGACTTTCTTCCGCAAACGGTGAAACACTTTGACTCAGTCAGTTTCGCGGCATTCCGACTTCGATGCCCCGGTTGCCGAAATTGAGTTGCCTTTGAATTTCGGGTGATCCCTCTTGAGCATGTATGCTTCTGCTACTTGTTTTACATCACACTTTCTTCCGCAAACGGCGAAACGCTTTGACTCGGTGAGTTTCGCGGCATTCCGACTTCGATGCCCCGGTTGCCGAAATTCAGTTGACTTTGAATTACGGGGGATCCCTCTTGAGCATGTATGCTTCTGCTACTTGTTCTATATCACACGTTCTTCCGCAAACGGCTAAACGCTTTGACTCCTTGACTTTCGAGGAATTCTGACTTCGATGCCCCGGTTTCCGACATTCCATTGCCTTTAAATTTCGGGTGATCCCTCTTGAGCATGTATGCTTTTGCTACTTGTTCTACATCACACTTTCTTCCGCAAACGGCGAAACGCTTTGACTCGGTGAGTTTCGCGGCATTCCGACTTCGATGCCCCGTTTGCCGAAATTCCATTGCCTATAAATTTCGGGTGATCCCTCTTGAGCATGTATGTTTTTGCTACTTGTTCTACATCACACTTTCTTCCGCAAATGGCGAAACGCTTTGACTCGGTGAGTTTCGCGGCATTCCGACTTCGATTCCCCGGTTGCCGAAATTGAGTTGCCTTTGAATTTCGGGTGATCCCTCTTGAGCATGTATGCTTCTGCTACTTGTTCTACATCAGACTTCTTCCGCAAACGGCGAAACGCTTTGACTCGGTGAGTTTCGCGGCATTCCGACTTCGATGCCCCGGTTGCCGAAATTGAGTTGCCTTTGAATTGCGGGTGATCCCTCTTGAGCATGTATGCTTCTGCTACTTGTTCTACATCACACTTTGTTCCGCAAACGGTGAAACGCTTTGATTGAGTTAGTTTCGCGGCATTCCGACTTCGATGCCCCGGTTGCCGAAATTCAGTTGACTTTGAATTTCGGGTGATCCCTCTTGAGCATGTATGCTTCTGCTACTTGTTCTACATCAGACTTTCTTACGTAAATAGTGAAACGCTTTGACTCTGTGAGTTTCGCGGCATTCCGACTTCGATGCCCCGGTTGCCGAAACTAAGTTAACTTTGAATTTCGGGTGATCCCTCCTGAGCATGTATGCTTCTGCTACTTGTTCTACATCACACATTTTTCCGCAAACGACGAAACGCTTCGACTCAGTGAGTTTCGCGGCATTTCGACTTCGATGCCCGTTTTGCCGAAATTCAGTTGCCTTTGCTACTTGTTCTACATCACACGTTCTTCTGCAAACGGCGGAACGCTTTGACTCCGTGAGTTTCGCGGCATTCCGACTTTGATGCCCGTTTTGCCGAAATTCAGTTGCCTTTGAATTTCGGGTGATCCCTATTGAGCTTGTATGCTTCTACTACTTGTTCTACATCACACGTTTTTCCGCAAACGGCGAAATGCTTCGACTTGGTGAGTTTCGCGGCATTCCGACTTCGATGCCCCGGTTGCAAAAATTGAGTTGTCTTTGAATTTCGGGTGATCCCTCTTGAGCATGTATGCTTCTGCTACTTGTTCTACATCAGGCTTTCTTCTGCAAACGGCTAAACGCTTTTACTCCGTGAGTTTCGCGGCATTCCGACTTCGATGCCCCGGTTGCCGAAATTGAGTTGCCTTTAAATTTCGGGTGATCCCTCTTGAGCATGTATGCTTCTGCTACTTGTTCTACATCACACTTTCTTTAGCAATCGGCGAAACGCTTTGACTCGGTGAGTTTCGCGGCATTCCGACTTCGATGCCCAGGTTGCCGAAATTGAGTTGCCTTTGAATTTCGGGTGAGCCCTCTTGAGCATGTATGCTTCTGCTACTTGTTCTACATCAGACTTTCTTCCGCAAACGATGAAACGCTTTGACTCAGTGAGTTTCGCGGCATTCCGACTTCGATCCCCCGGTTGCCGAAATTCAATTGCCTTTGAATTTTGGGTGATCCCTCTTGAGCATGTATGCTTCTGCTACTTGTTCTACATCAGACTTCTTCCGCAAACGGCGAAACGCTTTGACTCGGTGAGTTTCGCGGCATTCCGACTTCGATGCCCCGGTTGCCGAAATTGAGTTGCCTTTGAATTTCAGGTGATCCCTCTTGAGCATGTATGCTTCTGCTACTTGTTCTACATCAGACTTTCTTCCGCAAACGTTGAAACGCTTTGACTCAGTGAGTTTCGCGGCATTCCGACTTCGATGCCCCCGTTGCCGAAATTCAGTTGCCTTTGAATTTCGGGTGATCCCTCTTGAGCATGTATGCTTCTGCTACTTGTTCTACATCAGACTTCTTCCGCAAACGGCTAAACGCTTTGACTCAGTGAGTTTCGCGGCATTCCAACTTCGATGCCCCGGTTGCAAAAATTGAGTTGTCTTTGAATTTCGGGTGATCCCTCTTGAGCATGGATGCTTCTGCTACTTGTTCTACATCACATGATTTTCCGCAAACGGCGAAACGCTTCGACTCGGTGAGTTTCACGGCATTCCGACTTCGATGCCCGTTTTGCCAAAATATAGTTGTGTTTGAATTTTGGGTGATCCCTCTTGAGCATGTATGCTTCTGCTACTTGTTCTACATCAGACTTTCTTCCGCAAACGGTGAAACACTTTGACTCAGTGAGTTTCGCGGCATTCCGACTTCGATGCCCCGGTTGCCGAAATTGAGTTGCCTTTAAATTTCGGGTGATCCCTCTTGAGCATGTATGCTTCTGCTACTTGTTCTACATCACACTTTCTTTAGCAATCGGCGAAACGCTTTGACTCGGTGAGTTTCGCGGCATTCCGACTTCGATGCCCGTTTTGCCGAAATTGAGTTGCCTTTGAATTTCGGGTGAGCCCTCTTGAGCATGTATGCTTCTGCTACTTGTTCTACATCAGACTTTCTTCCGCAAACGATGAAACGCTTTGACTCAGTGAGTTTCGCGGCATTCCGACTTCGATCCCCCGGTTGCCGAAATTCAATTGCCTTTGAATTTTGGGTGATCCCTCTTGAGCATGTATGCTTCTGCTACTTGTTCTACATCAGACTTCTTCCGCAAACGGCGAAACGCTTTGACTCGGTGAGTGTCGCGGCATTCCGACTTCGATGCCCCGGTTGCCGAAATTGAGTTGCCTTTGAATTTCAGGTGATCCCTCTTGAGCATGTATGCTTCTGCTACTTGTTCTACATCAGACTTTCTTCCGCAAACGTTGAAACGCTTTGACTCCGTGAGTTTCGCGGCATTCTGACTTCGATGCCCGTTTTGCCGAAATTCAGTTGCTTTTGAATTTCGGGTGATCCCTCTTGAGCATGTATGCTTCTGCTACTTGTTCTACATCAGACTTTCTTCCGCAAACGGTGACACACTTTGACTCAGTGAGTTTCGCGGCATTCCAACTTCGATGCCCCGGTTGCAAAAATTGAGTTGTCTTTGAATTTCTGGTGATCCCTATTTAGCATGTATCCTTCTACTACTTGTTCTACATCACATGATTTTCCGCAAACGGCGAAACGCTTCGACTCGGTGAGTTTCGCGGCATTCCGACTTCGATGCCCGTTTTGCCAAAAATCAGTTGTGTTTGAATTTCGGGTGATCCCTCTTGAGCATGTATGCTTCTGCTACTTATTCTACATCAGACTTTTTTCCGCAAACGGTGAAACGCTTTGACTCATTGAGTTTCGCGGCATTCCGACTTCGATGCCCCGATTGCTGAAATTCAGTTGCCTTTGAATTTCGGGTGATCCCTCTTGAGCATGTATGCTTCTACTACTTGTTCTACATCACACGTTCTTCCGCAAACGGCGAAACGCTTGGACTCCATGAGTTTCACGGCATTCCGACTTCGATGCCCCGATTGCTGAAATTCAGTTGCCTTTGAATTTCGGGTGATCCCTCTTGAGCATGAATGCTTCTGCAACTTGTTCTACATCAGACTTTCTTCCGCAAACGACTAAAACGCTTTGACTCGGTGAGTTTCGCGGCATTCCGACTTCGATGCCTATTTTGCAAAAAATCAGTTGTGTTTGAATTACGGGTGATCCCTCTTCAGCATGTATGCTTCTGCTACTTGTTCTACATCAGACTTTTTTCCGCAAACGATGAAACGTATTGACCCAGTGACTTTCACGGCATTCCGACTTCGATACCCCGGTTGCCGAATTTCAGTTGCCTTTGAATGGTCCCTCTTGAGCATGTATGCTTCTGCTATTTGTTCTACATCAGACTTTCTTCCGCAAACGGTTAAAGGCTTTGACTCGTTGAGTTTCGCGGCATTCCGCCTTCGATGTCCCTGTTTGCGAAATTCAGTTGGCTTTGAATTTCGGGGGATCCCTCTTGAGCATGTATGCTTTTGCTACTTGTTCCACATCACACTTTCTTCCGCAAACGGCGAAACGCTTTGTCTTGGTGAGTTTCGCGGCATTCCGACTTCGATGCCCATGTTGCAGAAATTGAGTTGCCTTTGAATTTCGGGCGATACCTCTGAGCATGTATGCTTCTACTACTTGTTATACATCACACGTTTTTCCGCAAACGGCGAAACGCTTCGACTCGGTGAGTTTCGCGGCATTCCGACTTCGATGCCCGTTTTGCCGAAATTCAGTTGCCTTTGAATTTCGGGTGATCCCTCTTGAGCATGCATGCTTCTACTACTTGTTCTACATCAGACTTTCTTCCGCAAACGACTAAAACGCTTTGACTCAGTGAGTTTCGCGGCATTCCGACTTCGATGCCCCGGTTGGAGAAATTGAGTTGCCTTTGAATTTCCGGTGATCCCTCTTGAGCATGTTTGCTTCACCTACTTGTTCTACATCACACGTTTTTCCGCAAACGGCGAAACGCTTCGACTCGGTGAGTTTTGCGGCATTCCGACTTCGATGCCCGTTTTGCCGAAATTCAGTTGCCTTTGAATTTCGGGTGATCCCTCTTGAGCATGTATGCTTCTGCTACTTGTTCTACATCAAACTTTCTTCCTCAAACGGCGAAACGCTTTCACTCAGTGAGTTTCGCGGCATTCCGACTTCGATGCTCCTGTTGCCAAAATTCAGTTGACTTTGAATTTCGGGTAATCCGTCTTGAGCATGTATGCTTCTGCTACTTGTTCTACATCAGACTTTCTTCCGCAAACGGTGAAACGCTTTGACTCAGTGAGTTTCGCGGCATTCCGACTTCGATGCTCCTGTTGCCGAAATTCAGCTGACTTTGAATTTTGGGTGATCCCTCTTGAGCATGTATGCTTTTGCTACTTGTTCTATATCACACGTTCTTCCGCAAACGGCTAAACGCTTTGACTCCTTTAGTCTCGCGGCATTCCGCCTTCCATGCCCCGGTTGCCGAAATTCCGTTGCCTTTAAATTTCGGGTGATCCCTCTTGAGCATGTATGCTTTTGCTACTTGTTCCACATCACACTTTCTTCCGCAAACAGCGAAACGCTTTGACTTGGTGAGTTTCGCGGCATTCCGACTTCGATGCCCCTGTTGCAGAAATTGAGTTGCCTTTGAATTTCGGGCGATACCTCTGAGCATGTATGCTTCTACTACTTATTATACATCACACGTTTTTCCGCAAACGGCGAAACGCTTTGACTCGATGAGTTTCGCGGCATTCCGACTTCGACGCCCGTTTTGCCGAAATTCAGTTGCCTTTGAATTTCGGGTGATCCCTCTTGAGCATGCATGCTTCTACTACTTGTTCTACATCAGACTTTCTTCCGCAAACGGTGAAACGCTTTGACTCGGTGAGTTTCGCGGCATTCCGACTTCGATGGCCCTTTTTGCCGAAATTCAGTTGCCTTTGAATTTCGGGTGATCCCTCTTGAGCATGCATGCTTCTCCTACTTGTTCTACATCACACGTTTTTCCGCAAACGGCGAAACGCTTCGACTCGGTGAGTTTCGAGGCATTCCGACTTCGATGCCCGTTTTGCCGAAATTCAGTTGCCTTTGAATTTCGGGTGATCCCTCTTGAGCATGCATGCTTTTGCTACTTGTTCTACATCAGACTTTCTTCCGCAAACGACTAAAACGCTTTGACTCAATGAGTTTCGCGGCAGTCCGACTTCGATGCCCCGGTTGCAGAAATTGAGTTGCCTTTGAATTTCGGGGGATCCCTCTTGAGCATTTATGCTTCTGCTACTTGTTCTACATCAGACTTTCTTCCGCAAACAGTGAAACGCTTGGACTCCGTGAGTTTCGCGGCATTTCGACTTCGATGCCCGTTTTGCCGAAATTCAGTTGCCTTTGAATTTCGGGTGATCCCTCTTGAGCATGTATGCTTCTGCTACTTGTTCTACATCAGACTTTCTTCCGCAAAGGGCGAAACGCTTTGACTCAGTGAGTTTCGCGGCATTCCGACTTCGATGCCCCGGTTGCCGAAATTCAGCTGACTTTGAATTTCGGGGGATCCCTCTTGAGCATGTATGCTTCTGCTACTTGTTCTACATCAGACTTTCTTCCGCAAACGGTGAAACGCTTTGACTCAGTGAGTTTCGCGGCATTCCCACTTCGATGCCCCGGTTGCAGAAATTGAGTTGCCTTTGAATTTCGGGTGATCCCTCTTGAGCATGTATGCTTCTCCTACTTCTTCTACATCACACGTTTTTCTGCAAACGGCGAAACGTTTCGACTCGGTGAGTTTCGCGGCATTCCGACTTCGATGCCTGTTTTGCCGAAATTCAGTTGCCTTTGAATTTCGGGTGATCCCTCTTGAGCATGCATGCTTCTGCTACTTGTTCTACATCAGACTTTCTTCCGCAAACGACTAAAACGCTTTGACTAAGTGAGTTTCGCGGCATTCCGACTTCAATGCCCCGGTTGCAGAAATTGATTTCCTTCGAATTTCGGGTGATCCCTCTTGAGCATGTATGCTTCTGCTACTTGTTCTACATCAGACTTTCTTCCGCAAATGGCGAAACGCTTTGACTCGGTGAGTTTCGCGGCAGTCCGACTTCGATGCCCCGGTTGCAGAAATTGAGTTGCCTTTGAATTTCAGGGGATCCCTCTTGAGCATTTATGCTTCTGCTACTTGTTCTACATCAGACTTTCTTCCGCAAACGGTGAAACGCTTTGACTCAGTGAGTTTCGCGGCATTCCGACTTCGATGCCCGTTTTGCCGAAATTCAGTTGCCTTTGAATTTAGAGTGATCCCTCTTGAGCATGTATGCTTCTGCTACTTGTTCTACATCAGACTTTCTTCCGCAAATGGCGAAACGCTTTGACTCGGTGAGTTTCGCGGCAGTCCGACTTCGATGCCCCGGTTGCAGAAATTGAGTTGCCTTTGAATTTCGGGTGATCCCTCTTGAGCATGTATGCTTCTGCTACTTGTTCTACATCAGACTTTCTTCCGCAAATGGCGAAACGCTTTGACTCGGTGAGTTTCGCGGCAGTCCGACTTCGATGCCCCGGTTGCAGAAATTGAGTTGCCTTTGAATTTCAGGGGATCCCTCTTGAGCATTTATGCTTCTGCTACTTGTTCTACATCAGACTTTCTTCCGCAAACGGCAAAACGCTTTGACTCGGTGAGTTTCGCGGCATTCCGACTTCGATGCCCCGTTTGCCGAAATTCAGTTGACTTTGAATTTCGGGGGATCCCTCTTGAGCATTTATGCTTCTGCTACTTGTTCTACATCAGACTTTCTTCCGCAAACGGCGAAACGCTTTGACTCGGTGAGTTTCGCGGCATTCCGACTTCGATGCCCCTTTTGCCAAAAATTAGTTGACTTTGAATTTCAGGTGATCCCTCTTGACCATGTATGCTTCTGCTACTTGTTCTACATCACACGTTCTTCCGCAAACGGCGAAACAATTTGACTCATTGAGTTTCGCGGCATTCCGACTTCGATGCCCCGGTTGCCGAAATTGAGTTGCCTTTGAATTTTGGGTGATCCCTCTTGAGCATGTATGCTTCTGCTACTTGTTCTACATCAGACTTTCTTCCGCAAACGGCGAAACGCTTTGACTCAGTGAGTTTCGCGGCATTCCGACTTCGATGCCCCGGTTGCCAAAATTAAGTTGCCTTTGAATTTCGGGGGATCCCTCTAGAGCATTTATGCTTCTACTACTTGTTCTACATCACACGTTTTTCCGCAAACGGCGAAACGCTTCGACTCGGTGAGTTTCGCGGCATTCCGACTTCGATACCCCATTTGCCGAAATTCAGTTGCCTTTGAATTTCGGGTGATCCCTCTTGAGCATGTATGGTTCTGCTACTTATTCTACATCAGACTTTCTTCCGCAAACGTTGAAACGTTTCGACTCGGTGAGTTTCGCGGTATTCCGACTTCGATGCCCGTTTTGCCGAAATTCAGTTGCCTTTGAATTTCGGGTGATCCCTCTGGAGCATGAACACTTCTGCTACTTGTTCTACATCAGACTTTCTTCCGCAAATGGCGAAACGCTTTGACTCGGTGAGTTTCGCGGCATTCCGACTTCGATGCCCCGGTTGCCGAAATTCAGTTGCCTTTGAATTTCGGGTGATCCCTCTTGAGCATGTATGCTTCTGCTACTTGTTCTACATCACACGTTCTTCCGCAAACGGCGAAACGCTTGGACTCCTTGAGTTTCGCGGCATTCCGACTTCGATGCCCCGGTTGCCGAAATTGAGTTGCCTTTAAATTTCGGGTGATCCCTCTTGAGCATGTATGCTTCTGCTACTTGTTCTACATCAGACTTTCTTCCGCAAACGGCGAAACGCTTTGACTCGGTGAGTTTCGCGGCATTCCGACTTCGATGCCCCGTTTGCCAAAATTTAGTTGACTTTGAATTTCAGGTGATCCCTCTTGAGCATGTATGCTTTTGCTACTTGTTCTACATCACACTTTCTTCCGCAAACGGCGAAACGCTTTGACTCGGTGAGTTTCGCGGCATTCCGACTTCGATGCCCGTTTATCCGAAATTCAGTTGCCTTTGAATTTCGGGTGATCCCTCTTGAGCACGCATGCTTCTGCTACTTGTGTTCTACATCAGAACTTCTTCCGCAAACGACTAAAACACTTTGACTCCGTGAGATTCGCGGCATTCCAACTTCGATCCCCCGGTTGCAGAAATTGAGTTGCCTTTGAATTTCGGGCGATCCCTCTTGAGCATGTATGCTTCTACTACTTGTTCTACATCAGACTTTCTTCCGCAAACGGCGAAACGCTTTGACTCGGTGAGTTTCGCGGCATTCCGACTTCGATGCCCCGTTTGCCAAAATTTAGTTGACTTTGAATTTCAGGTGATCCCTCTTGAGCATTTATGCTTCTGTTACTTGTTCTATATCACACGTTCTTCCGCAAACGGCTAAACGCTTTGACTCCTTGAGTTTCGCGGCATTCCGACTTCGATGCCCCGGTTGCCGAAATTCTGTTGCCTTTAAATTTCGGGTGATCCCTCTTGAGCATGTATGCTTTTGGTACTTGTTCTACATCACACTTTCTTCCGCAAACGGCGAAACGCTTTGACTCGGTGAGTTTCGCGGCTTTCCGACTTTGATGCCCGTTTCTCAGAAATTGAGTTTCCTTTGAATTTCTGGTGCTCCCTCTTGAGCATGTATGCTTCTGCTACTTGTTCTACATCAGACTTTCTTCCGCAAACGGTGAAACGCTTTGACTCAGTGAGTTTCGCGGCATTCCGACTTCGATGCCCCAGTTGCAGAAATTGAGTTGCCTTTGAATTTCGGGTGATCCCTCTTGAGCATGTATGCTTCTACTACTTGTTTTACATCACACGTTTATCTGCAAACGGCGAAACGCTTCGACTCGGTGAGTTTCGCGGCATTCCGACTTCGATGCCCGTTTTGCCGAAATTCAGTTGCCTTTGAATTTCGGGTGATCCCTCTTGAGCATGCATGGTTCTGCTACTTGTTCTACATCAGACTTTCTTCCGCAAACGGCGAAACGCTTTGACTCGCTGAGTTTCGCGGCATTTCGACTTCGATGCCCCGATTGCCGAAATTCAGTTGCCTTTGAATTTCGGGTGATCCCTCTTGAGCATGTATGCTTCTGCTACTTGGTCTACATCAGACTTTCTTCCGCAAACGGCGAAACGCTTTGACTCGGTGAGTTTCGCGGCATTCCGACTTCGATGCCCCGTTTGCCAAAATTTAGTTGACTTTGAATTTCAGGTGATCCCTCTTGAGCATGTATGCTTCTGTTACTTGTTCTATATCACAAGTTCTTCCGCAAACGGCTAAACGCTTTGACTCCTTGAGTTTCGCGGCATTCCGACTTCGATGCCCCGGTTGCTGAAATTCCGTTGCCTTTAAATTTCGGGTGATCCCTCTTGAGCATGTATGCTTGTGCTACTTGTTCTACATCACACTTTCTTCCGCAAACGGTGAAATGCTTTGACTCGGTGAGTTTCGCGGCTTTCCGACTTCGATGCCCGTTTCTCCGAAATTCAGTTGCCTTTGAATTTCGGGTGATCCCTGTGAAACCTTAGAAAATTTATGATTTAAATATGCGGATGTATAACCTGCCATGTAAACGTAAGACTGAAAGTGATATATAATGGAGGGAATGACCTCCATAAAATGAATTTTGTTTTAGAATTCATAAAGACAAAGAAACGGGTAACGTGTTTATATCAAAAGAAATTCCATAGAGATTATTATCTGCCATTGTTATTACTTGTTACTATCTTTTATATTTATGTGTACATGTTAATTTCTATTTTCAGGTCCATCAGGGTCGCGTCAAGAATAATACTAGTTTTAATATCTTTTGCTTTTTACCATGTAAATTATTTGTAAATTAAAAAAAAAAACTTGAGATGTAATATTAATCCGTAAACTTGAATGTATGTCCTTACTCTAATGGTTGAAGCTCTTAGTACCTATTTGACCATGCATGTTTCTAGATGGAATTGAATCTTTCATTTGAACTACATTGTATGATGTTATTGAATAAGATGTTTTGTGTTGTTGATAATGAGTTGGGTTGAGACCCAAGATGATTTGGGTCGTGATTTTGATTTATGAGATGTGAGTTATTAGAAGTGTAAACAGGGTTTATGTCGATAACTTGGGACCTACCAGTATAGAGGAGACTTTGCTGAAATTTTGGTGGAACCTGTATATATATATATATATAAAAAAAAAAAAAAAAAATTACCCGAAAAAAAAATTTCCAATGTATCGCGAAATTGGATGTGGAAAATCGGGGTTGTTACAGTTGGTATCAGAGCGCGGTTGTGATTCAGTAGACTTATTAAGCATGGAAAGTATAATGAATCGTGTATCTTGATATAGAATGAACTATGCATGTGTATATTTATATATATACCTGGTTACCACAAGTGTGATAATTAAGGAAGTGATATTGGGTTGTCAAGAAGTCGGTAACTTAGGAAATGAGCTTTTACTTCGTGATTGTGGTATCGGTAGCAAATAATAAATGTGTAACCATTGTTTGATAATATGTTAGATAGAAGTAAAGGATTCATGAACAAAATAAATTTGAAATATTAATAAAATGATAATGTAACAAAGGTGTGTGTTGTCTTGATGAAATATGAATGGATGGGATGAAACCATATATGAATTAACATTAGAGTGAATATATGATTGATTAGGCATAATCAAGTGTTGATGTAAATGCTATCGATTCAAACTTCTGACATTGTGTATGGATAGAGGCAGGACTGTTTTGTGATTAATGCCTTAATAAATAATTATGTTAAGATGGCAATGAGACCCTGCATATTAGGCCCTTGCTCTAATTGACAACACTTTATCTTGAAGTGTAAAGGAATACTAGTTTGGTACATAATAAAATGGACAATACAAGTTTATTTCTGGCGTTGTAGATATGAGGTAAAGACTTGGAAATTGGTTGTGAAAAGCATTATTAAGTTGCCTTACGAGAATCCACCTAAAAATCAAGAATGAATTAAGGATCGTAGGCGTGGTTATCTTTGTAGACATAAAGGAGAAATGGTTAAAAACATGAACATGGATGTAATACCTGTTGTGAAATGTTATGGGTTAACAGTAAGACACTAAGTTACCGTCATACAAGATAATAAGTAAATAAATAAATTAGCAAGCTACCTATAAGAGTCGTTGAGGAGGTCACGAGTGTGCAATGTATGTACACGTGGTAGTAGAAATACATAGTTAATAAGGAAACTAGAAAAGAGATGAATTTAGGGAGTGAAGGGATCTAATATGCACTAATGATGAGACGTAAATAAACGTTGATTAAGGAGTTAATACTTAATATTACAAGTGTTTGTGCACAAAAGTTGAGTAACTATGGTTACAGAGTGTTACTTGGTGGGTTCTAAATACGATTAGGATGTGAAAATACGATGGTATGAACAAGTAGTTAAGTATGAAATTATAGGAACCATGAGTATTCCTATATTGAAACACTAAATAGCTAAGATAAATTATAGTTGTTAAACTGTAAGGAGTGCAACATGAAATTGGAAAACTATGACAATGACAAGAATTACATGTTAATCGTAATAAACTTGAATGATGGATCCTGAAAGTACCCAATAATATTCACAAATATAAGTAGAAATTCTAAATTTCGAGGACGAAATTTCTTGAAGGAGGGAAGAATGTGAAACCCTAGAAAATTTATGATTTAAATATGCGGATGTATAACCTGCCATGTAAACGTAAGACTGAAAGTGATATATAATGGAGGGAATGACCTCCATAAAATGAATTTTGTTTTAGAATTCATAAAGACAAAGAAACGGGTAACGTGTTTTGATGAATAAAATAATGAGAGAAATGACAAAATGAATATATTCCAAAATAATAAAATGACCTTAAAGGTTTAGAAGGATAATTGATATTATTTTATGTGAAGATTGAACAAGAAAATTTGGATAGTTGACGAAAAGTCATAAACTGACCAATTTTACATTAGAAAGCAGAGCTCTCAATCCAATCGTCGGATTGGGATGAAATTTTGCATGAACTCTATTAATATGTTTTCCTACATTGGTGAAAGATATCATCCCAATGAGAGTTTGGTAAAGACTAACGATTTGAGCAGAAACAAATCGGATGGTTTCCATGAAAAAATAATAATAATAATAATAATAACATATAAATACATAAATGAGGGACATAAAGGTAATTAGTAAAACAATGGTGCCTTTAAAAACAGCAAAAGGCCACCAGATTAAAAAAAAAAAAAAAAGAGAGAAAGAAAAACGAAAAGGGGTGAGAGACAATAGAGAATTCGGTTACATAGAGGTTCAGGATTTGGATGAACCAATAATGCTTCGGTGGCGATATCTCTTGAATCCACCGTTGGATCATGTTGATTTTTGGATATATGGTTCTTATCATACTCCTCTATAAACTTACCGGAGGGATTTGAAGGAGAATAATCCATTGAGCAGCCATCATCATCGGAAGTGTCCTGAAAAACAAAAGGAAATATACCTGCAGGGAAGTCTTGGTCGCCGGCCGATTTCTCTCTCTTCCACCGTTGGATCGTGCCTAGTTTTGGATATGTGGTGCACCTAGATGTGACCTACATTCTGGACGGTGGAGATCGGAAACGCACTCTCCGGCAAGGTTTGGTTCACGTTGAACAGTAGCTCGTCCATGTTGAGAGGTGCAGGATTTGGATGAACCAATAATGCTTCGGTGGCCATATCTCTTGAATCCACCGTTGGATCATGTTGATGTTTGGATATATTGTTCTCCTTACACGCCTCTATACACTTACCGGAGGGATTTGAAGGAACATAATCCATTTAGCAGCCATCATCATCGGAAGTGTCCTGGAAAACAAAAGGAAATATACCTGCAGGGCAGTTTTGGTCGCCGGCCGATTTCTCTCTCTTTCACCGTTGGATCGTGCCTATTTTTGGATATGTGGTGCGCCTAGATGTGGTCTACATTCTGGACGGTGGAGATCGGAAACACACTCTCCGGCAAGGTTTGGTTCATGTTGAACAGTAGCTCGTCCATTTTCAGGTTAGTTCGGTTTTATTCCAATCTATGGAGATCCAACCGTTGGATTATTCTGATGTTGAGATATATTGTACAAAACACAATGATATATATTCTGACCGTTGAGTTCAAGGAAATAATCAAAGGTGGATGAGTTGTTGCTGTTTGAATCTATTGCTAGTCTTAGTAGAACATTTAGGAAGCTTGATTTAATTACATGTTTTGATGAAATTAGAATTGTGTGGGTGTAGGGTTTATGTAAGATATAATGCTAAAATGTGCTCTTGTTATTAGTGTTGTTATAGATTAATTGTGTTGTAAAGTGTGTTAGGGAAGTTTTGAAATTTGGATGAAGGGACATTGAGTTCGTTGATTTAATGGATATACGTTTTTAGGCATTAAAAAGGATTGGGTCTAGTGGTAATTGAAAGAAAACTTTATCCTCCATTTAATGCAAAGATTCGGCCTAGACATATAAATGAGAGGATGAGCTTAATTGTTTTAATTGCTATGGAATTTGAGTTGAATGAGGTTAGAATAGATATGAAATGAATCGGTAAAGGTTTATATGGAATAATTAAAAAGGGAATCATCCCTCACCATGAATGAAGGCATTCGGCCAAATGAAGAAGAAATAAGGAGATAAGACTTTGATTCATTTTCTATGAAAACTAGGTATGGATACATATATTTGTATAAAGAAAATTAGGTAGAGTGTCAATTGGAAGAATTTTAAAAAGATTCCAATTCTTATCATAATATGGAATCCAACCAAAAATGAAAATCTTGAACTTGAGTTTATTCGACCTAATGTTATGGGGATTTTTATGGGATTGTGGTTTGTTGAATGCCAAATGAATTGTGTTATGTTTGAAATAATAGATTAATGTGAGGAAAATGTCATTTTGTGGAATTTTAACGCTGTCCAAATGGATAATAAAAGAGGAGGAAAAGGTTAAATTAAGGCGTACATGGAATTATGATGAAAATATGTTGTTAAATCTACTTAAGATGAAGTAAAGTGGACTTATGAAAAAGAATTGGAAAACTCATCATGAAAATAAATAAATAAAAAATAAGGTCATTCGGCCAAGAGTTGGTTTGATAAGGAAAATGAATTAGTTTCAATGGTATGAATAAATGCAAGGATGTGATGTTACTAAGTTTGTACATGAGGGATTGAGTAGACAAAAAATAAAATAAAATAAATTAAGATTGTTAGGTCATGTTTAAAGATACTCAGTCTGGAAAAACAAGTCATGAAAAGAAAGGAAATAAATAAATAAATATGCGAATGCATGTGTCATGCGATTCTAAATTTAAATGAATTTTAGAATGGAATGTTCAATTATGGTGGAGCCACATTTGATATGTATCTTTAATGATACAGGAGAGATTGCAAAATCTGTTCAGTAGCATGGGACTTTTGCGCGAGTTCAAGCATTAGGTAGGTGACTTACTCCTTCCTTTTTCATATGTTGAATAATGAAATACTTTAGCATGAATATTACCATATTGTGTTATAACCGATACTAGCTTGTTGAACGCTTAAATATTGGCAAATGGTTGATTAGCTTCGGCTAATCCTTTTTCATATGTTGAATAATGAAATACTTTAGCATGAATATTACCATATTGTGTTATAACCGATATTAGCTTGTTGAACGCTTAAATGTTGGCAAATGGTTGATTAATCCTTTTTCATATGTTGAATAATGAAATACTTTAGCATGAATATTACCATATTGTGTTATAACCGATATTAGCTTGTTGAACGCTTAAATGTTGGCAAATGGTTGATTAGCTTCGGCTAATGGCATCCGAATGGATGACCGGGAAGAAGGACTGATTAGCTTCAGCTAATGGCATCCGGATGGATGGCCGGAACAAACAAATGATTAGCTTCGGCTAATGGCATCCGGATGGATGGCCGGAACAATCGAATGATTAGCTTCGGCTAATGGCATCCGAATGGATGACCGGGACGAAGGATTGATTAGCTTCGGCTAATGGCATCCGAATGGATGGCCGGGACAAAGAATGATTAGCTTCGGCTAATGGCATCCGAAGTGGATGACCGGGGTGAGTGAACGGTTAACCTCAGCAAATTATGCCTTAGGAGGATAGTCGGGTTTAAGATTATGGTTGATTGTAAAACAATTAGTGCATCTATATGTACTACAAATTGTTTATACCAAGCACATGAAGATATTATAAACATGGCTAACAAAAGAAGTTAGCCGAATGTTGGGAAATTCATATGAAATTACCGGATTGACTTTGGAAACCAAGATGGGTTAGCCAAATTTATTTGGTGATTAAGAGAATTATCGGGTTTATTGGTTAACAAGGAAGTTAACTGGATATTGGGTAATTCGCATGGAATTATCATAATAATTGGCTAACAAAAGAGGTTAACTGGATATTGGGTAATTCGTATGGAATTATCAAATAATTGGCTAACAAAAGAGGTTAGCTGGATGTTGGGTAATTCGTATGGAATTACCGGATTAATTGGCTAACAAAAGAGGTTAGCCGGATGTTGGGTAATTCATATGGAATTACCGGGTTGACTTTGGCAACCAAGATGGGTTACCCAAATTTATTTGGTAATTAAGAGAATTATCGGGTTTATTGGTTAACAAGGAAGTTAACTGGATATGGGGTAATTTGTATGGAATTACCGGATTAATTGGCTAACAAAAGAGGTTAGCCAGATGTTGGGTAATTCATATGGAATTACCAGATTGACTTTGGCAACCAAGATGGTTAGCCAAATTTATTTGGTAATTAAGAGAATTATCGGGTTTATTGGTTAACAAGGAAGTTAACTAGATATGGGGTAATTCGTATGGAATTACAGGATTGATTGACTAACAAAAGAAGTTAACTGGAGGCTGGGTAATTCGTATGGAATTACCAGATGTACTGGTAATCTAGGAAGGTTAACAAAAATTATGGGTAATTATATGAACTTACTAGAATTATTGGCAATCGAGATGAGTAAGGTTTTGAAAAGAGTATGTGAATTAATTGATTGAAGTTAGAAATAGTAAATTCTAAATGTTATGAGCAAAATAATTAATATAGGACTAAGATATTGAGTAAATTACATAATCACAATTACTTGGAGATTAGAAGGGAATTGAAAGATAATTGGTCACCATAATGATGGTGGCTAAGGGTATAAATTGATACTTGGTACTACGATGAGAGTGACCAAGGTTATGTAAAGGATGCTTAGTGATTGTAGTGTCGATAACTAAGATTTTATTTAGCTATTACAAAAGAATGAGATAAGCTAATGATACTAAGAAAGGAATATTTTGTTATCAAGTGAAAATTGATTTATAAGAGAATGGTGTTCGCAAACGGTTGAGTTGTGTTGAGATTTCCAAGATGGAATTATTCTTGGCAAATGAAATACGATATTAGATGAATATTGGTAATAGATGGAAAACAATTAGTGCATCTATATGTACTACAAATTGTTTATGCCAAGCACATGAAGATATTATAAACATGGCTAACAAAAGAAGTTAGCCAAATGTTGGGAAATTCATATGAAATTACCGGATTGACTTTGGAAACCAAGATGGGTTAGCAAAATTTATTTGGTAATTAAGAGAATTATCGCAAACGCTTAAAGGCTTTGACTCGTTGAGTTTCGCGGCATTCCGCCTTCGATGCCCCTGTTGCCGAAATTCAGTTGACTTTGAATTTCGGGTGATCCGTCTTGAGCATGTATGCTTCTGCTACTTGTTCTACATCTGACTTTCTTCCGCAAACGGTGAAACGCTTTGACTCAGTGAGTTTCGCGGGATTCCGACTTCGATGCCCCGGTTGCAGAAATTGAGTTGCCTTTGAATTTCGGGTGATCCCTCTTGAGCATGCATGCTTCTGCTACTTGTTCGACATCAGACTTTCTTCCGCAAATGGCGAAACGCTTTGACTCCGTGAGTTTTGCGGCATTCTGACTTCGATGCCCCGGTTGCCGAAATTCAGTTGCCTATGAATTTCTGGTGATCCCTCTTGAGCATGTATGCTTCAGCTACTTGTTCTACATCAGACTTTCTTCCGAAAACGGCGAAACGCTTTGACTCCGTGAGTTTCGCGGCATTCCGCCTTCGATGCCCCGGTAGCCGAAATTCAGTTGGCTTTGAATTTCGAGGGATCCCTCTTGAGCATGTATGCTTCTGCTACTTGTTCTACATCACACGTTCTTCCGCAAACGGCGGAACGCTTGGACTACTTGAGTTTCGCGGCATTCCTACTTCGATACCCCGGTTGCCGAAATTCAGTTGCCTTTAAATTTCGGGTGGTTCCTCTTGAGCATGTATGCTTCTGCTACTTGTTCTACATCAGACTTTCTTCCGCAAACGGTTAAAGGCTTTGACTCGTTGAGTTTCGCGGCATTCCGCCTTCGATGCCCCTGTTGCCGAAATTCAGTTGACTTTGAATTTCGGGTGATCCGTCTTGAGCATGTATGGTTCTGCTACTTGTTCTACATCAGACTTTCTTCCGCAAACGGTGAAACGCTTTGACTCAGTGAGTTTCGCGGGATTCCGACTTCGATGCCCCGGTTGCAGAAATTGAGTTGCCTTTGAATTTCGGGTGATCCCTCTTGAGCATGCATGCTTCTGCTACTTGTTCGACATCAGACTTTCTTCCGCAAACGGCGAAACGCTTTGACTCCGTGAGTTTCGCGGCATTCCGACTTCGATGCCCCGGTTGCCGAAATTCAGTTGCCTATGAATTTCTGGTGATCCCTCTTGAGCATGTATGCTTCAGCTACTTGTTCTACATCAGACTTTCTTCCGAAAACGGCGAAACGCTTTGACTCGGTGAGTTTCGCGGCATTCCGCCTTCGATGCCCCGGTTGCCGAAATTCAGTTGGCTTTGAATTTCGAGGGATCCCTCTTGAGCATGTATGCTTCTGCTACTTGTTCTACATCACACGTTCTTCCGCAAACGGCGGAACGCTTGGACTACTTGAGTTTCTTGGCATTCCGACTTCGATACCCCGGTTGCTGAAATTCAGTTGCCTTTGAATTTTGGGTGGTCCCTCTTGAGCATGTATGCTTCTGCTACTTGTTCTACATTAGACTTTCTTCCGCAAACGGTGAAACGCTTGGACTCATTGAGTTTCGCGGCATTCCGACTTCGATGCCCCGGTTGCCGAAGCTCAGTTGCCTTTGAATTTCGGGTGATCCCTCTTGAGCATGTATGCTTCTGCTACTTGTTCTACATCACACGTTCTTCCGCAAACGGCGAAACGCTTGGATTCCTTGAGTTTCACGGCATTCCGACTTCGATGCCCCAGTTGCCGAAATTCAGTTGCCTTTAAATTTCGGGTGATCCCTCTTGAGCATGTATGCTTCTGCTACTTGTTCTACATCACACTTTCTTCAGCAAGCGGCTAAACGCTTTGACTACTTGAGTTTCGCGGCATTCCGACTTCGATGCCCGTTTTGCCGAAATTTAGTTGCCTTTGAATTTCGGGTGATCCCTCTTGAGCATGCATGCTTTTGCTACTTGTTCTACATCACACGTTCTTCCGCAAACGGCGGAACGCTTGGACTACTTGAGTTTCGCGGCATTCCGACTTCGATACCCCAATTGCCGAAATTGAGTTGCCTTTGAATTTCGGGTGGTCCCTCTTGAGCATGTATGCTTCTGCTACTTGTTCTACATCACACTTTCTTCCGCAAACGGTTAAAGGCTTTGACTCGTTGAGTTTCGCGGCATTCCGCCTTCGATGCCCCTGTTGCCGAAATTCTGTTGCCTTTAAATTTCGGGTGATCCCTCTTGAGCATGTATGCTTCTGCTACTTGTTCTACATCACACTTTCTTCAGCAAGCGGCTAAACGCTTTGACTCGGTGAGTTTCGCGGCATTCCGACTTCGATGCCCGTTTTGCCGAAATTCAGTTGCCTTTGAATTTCGGGTGATCCCTCTTGAGCATGTATGCTTCTGCTACTTGTTCTACATCACACTTTCTTCAGCAAGCGGCTAAACGCTTTGACTCGGTGAGTTTCGCGGCTTTCCGACTTCGATGCCCGTTTCTCTAAAATTCAGTTGCCTTTGAATTTCGGGTGATCCCTCTTCAGCATGTATGGTTCTGCTACTTGTTCTACATCAGACTTTCTTCCGCAAAAGGCGAAACACTTTGACTCAGTGAGTTTCGCGGCATTTCGACTTCGATGCCCCGGTTGCCGAAATTCCGTTGCCTTTGAATTTCGGGGGATCCCTCTTGAGCATGTGTGCTTCTGCTACTTGTTCTACATCAGACATTCTTCCGCAAACGGCGAAACGCTTTGACTCGGTGAGTTTCGCGGCATTCCGACTTCGATGCCCCAGTTGTAGAAATTGAGTTGCCTTTGAATTTCGGGTGATCCCTCTTGAGCATGTATGCTTCTGCTACTTCTTCTAAATCACACGTTTTCCAGAAACGGCGAAACACTTCGACTCGGTGAGTTTCGCGGCATTCCGACTTCGATGCCCGTTTTGCCGAAATTCAGTAGCCTTTGAATTTCGGGTGATCCCTCTTGAGCATGTGTGCTTCTGCTACTTGTTCTACATCAGACATTCTTCCGTAAACGGCGAAACGCTTTGACTCGGTGAGTTTCGCGGCATTCCGACTTCGATGCCCCAGTTGTAGAAATTGAGTTTCCTTTGAATTTCGGGTGATCCCTCTTGAGCATGTATGCTTCTGCTACTTGTTCTAAATCACACGTTTTCCAGAAACGGCGAAACGCTTCGACTCGGTGAGTTTCGCGGCATTCCGACTTCGATGCCCGTTTTGCCGAAATTCAGTTGCCTTTGAATTTCGGGTGATCCCTCTTGAGCATGTATGCTTCTGCTACTTGTTCGACATCAGACTTTCTTCCGCAAACGGCGAAACGCTTTGACTCCGTTAGTTTCGCGGCATTCCGACTTCGATGCCCCGGTTGCCGAAATTCAGTTGCCTATGAATTTCTGGTGATCCCTCTTGAGCATGTATGCTTCAGCTACTTGTTCTACATCAGACTTTCTTCCGAAAACGGCGAAACGCTTTGACTCGGTGAGTTTCGCGGCATTCCGCCTTCGATGCCCCGGTTGCCGAAATTCAGTTGGCTTTGAATTTCGAGGGATCCCTCTTGAGCATGTATGCTTCTGCTACTTGTTCTACATCACACGTTCTTCCGCAAACGGCGGAACGCTTGGACTACTTGAGTTTCTTGGCATTCCGACTTCGATACCCCGGTTGCTGAAATTCAGTTGCCTTTGAATTTTGGGTGGTCCCTCTTGAGCATGTATGCTTCTGCTACTTGTTCTACATTAGACTTTCTTCCGCAAACGGTGAAACGCTTGGACTCATTGAGTTTCGCGGCATTCCGACTTCGATGCCCCGGTTGCCGAAGCTCAGTTGCCTTTGAATTTCGGGTGATCCCTCTTGAGCATGTATGCTTCTGCTACTTGTTCTACATCACACGTTCTTCCGCAAACGGCGAAACGCTTGGATTCCTTGAGTTTCACGGCATTCCGACTTCGATGCCCCAGTTGCCGAAATTCAGTTGCCTTTAAATTTCGGGTGATCCCTCTTGAGCATGTATGCTTCTGCTACTTGTTCTACATCACACTTTCTTCAGCAAGCGGCTAAACGCTTTGACTACTTGAGTTTCGCGGCATTCCGACTTCGATGCCCGTTTTGCCGAAATTTAGTTGCCTTTGAATTTCGGGTGATCCCTCTTGAGCATGCATGCTTTTGCTACTTGTTCTACATCACACGTTCTTCCGCAAACGGCGGAACGCTTGGACTACTTGAGTTTCGCGGCATTCCGACTTCGATACCCCAATTGCCGAAATTGAGTTGCCTTTGAATTTCGGGTGGTCCCTCTTGAGCATGTATGCTTCTGCTACTTGTTCTACATCACACTTTCTTCCGCAAACGGTTAAAGGCTTTGACTCGTTGAGTTTCGCGGCATTCCGCCTTCGATGCCCCTGTTGCCGAAATTCTGTTGCCTTTAAATTTCGGGTGATCCCTCTTGAGCATGTATGCTTCTGCTACTTGTTCTACATCACACTTTCTTCAGCAAGCGGCTAAACGCTTTGACTCGGTGAGTTTCGCGGCATTCCGACTTCGATGCCCGTTTTGCCGAAATTCAGTTGCCTTTGAATTTCGGGTGATCCCTCTTGAGCATGTATGCTTCTGCTACTTGTTCTACATCACACTTTCTTCAGCAAGCGGCTAAACGCTTTGACTCGGTGAGTTTCGCGGCTTTCCGAATTCGATGCCCGTTTCTCTAAAATTCAGTTGCCTTTGAATTTCGGGTGATCCCTCTTCAGCATGTATGGTTCTGCTCCTTGTTCTACATCAGACTTTCTTCCGCAAAAGGCGAAACACTTTGACTCAGTGAGTTTCGCGGCATTTCGACTTCGATGCCCCGGTTGCCGAAATTCCGTTGCCTTTGAATTTCGGGGGATCCCTCTTGAGCATGTGTGCTTCTGCTACTTGTTCTACATCAGACATTCTTCCGCAAACGGCGAAACGCTTTGACTCGGTGAGTTTCGCGGCATTCCGACTTCGATGCCCCAGTTGTAGAAATTGAGTTGCCTTTGAATTTCGGGTGATCCCTCTTGAGCATGTATGCTTCTGCTACTTCTTCTAAATCACACGTTTTCCAGAAACGGCGAAACACTTCGACTCGGTGAGTTTCGCGGCATTCCGACTTCGATGCCCGTTTTGCCGAAATTCAGTTGCCTTTGAATTTCGGGTGATCCCTCTTGAGCATGTGTGCTTCTGCTACTTGTTCTACATCAGACATTCTTCCGTAAACGGCGAAACGCTTTGACTCGGTGAGTTTCGCGGCATTCCGACTTCGATGCCCCAGTTGTAGAAATTGAGTTGCCTTTGAATTTCGGGTGATCCCTCTTGAGCATGTATGCTTCTGCTACTTGTTCTAAATCACACGTTTTCCAGAAACGGCGAAACGCTTCGACTCGGTTAGTTTCGCGGCATTCCGACTTCGATGCCCGTTTTGCCGAAATTCAGTTGCCTTTGAATTTCGGGTGATCCCTCTTGAGCATGTATGCTTCTGCTACTTGTTCTACATCAGACTGTCTTCCGCAAACAGCGAAACGCTTTGACTCGGTGAATTTCACGGCTTTCCGACTTTGATGCCCTAGTTGTAGAAATTGAGTTGCCTTTGAATTTCGGGTGATCCCTCTTGAGCATGTATGGTTCTGCTACTTGTTCTAAATCACACGTTTTCCAGAAACGGCGAAACGCTTCGACTCGGTGAGTTTCGCGGCATTCCGACTTCGATGCCCGTTTTGCCGAAATTCAGTTGCCTTTGAATTTCGGGTGATCCCTCTTGAGCATGTATGCTTCTGCTACTTGTTCTACATCAGACTGTCTTCCGCAAACGGCGAAACGCTTTGACTCGGTGAATTTCGCGGCTTTCCGACTTTGATGCCCTGGTTGTAGAAATTGAGTTGGCTTTGAATTTCGGGTGATCCCTCTTGAGCATGTATGCTTCTGCTACTTATTCTACATCACAAGTTTTGTCCGCAAACGGCGAAACGCTTCGACTCGGTGAGTTTCGTGGCATTCCGACTTCGATGCTCGTTTTGCCGAAATTTAGTTGCCTTTGAATTTCGGGTGATCCCTCTTGAGCATGTATGCTTCTGCTACTTGTTCTACATCAGACTTTCTTCCGCAAACGGTGAAACGCTTTGACTCATTGAGTTTCGCGGCATTCCGACTTCGATGCCCCGGTTGCCGAAATTCAGTTGCCTTTAAATTTCGGGTGATCCCTCTTGAGCATGTATGCTTCTGCTACTTGTTCTACATCACAAGTTTTGTCCGCTAACGGCGAAACGCTTCGTCTCGGTGAGTTTCGCGGCATTACGACTTCGATGCCCGTTTTGACGAAATTCAGTTGCCTTTGAATTTCGGGTGATCCCTCTTGAGCATGTGTGCTTCTGCTACTTGTTCTACATCAGACATTCTTCCGCAAACGGCGAAACGCTTTGACTCGGTGAGTTTCGCGGCATTCCGACTTCGATGCCCCAGTTGTAGAAATTGAGTTGCCTTTGAATTTCGGGTGATCCCTCTTGAGCATGTATGCTTCTGCTACTTGTTCTAAATCACACGTTTTCCAGAAACGGCGAAACGCTTCAACTCGGTGAGTTTCGCGGCATTCCGACTTCGATGCCCGTTTTGCCGAAATTCAGTTGCCTTTGAATTTCGGGTGATCCCTCTTGAGCATGTATGCTTCTGCTACTTGTTCTACATCACACTTTCTTCAGCAAGCGGCTAAACGCTTTGACTCGGTGAGTTTCGCGGCATTCCGACTTCGATGCCCGTTTTGCCGAAATTCAGTTGCCTTTGAATTTCGGGTGATCCCTCTTGAGCATGTGTGCTTCTGCTACTTGTTCTACATCAGACATTCTTCCGCAAACGGCGAAACGCTTTGACTCGGTGAGTTTCGCGGCATTCCGACTTCGATGCCCCAGTTGTAGAAATTGAGTTGCCTTTGAATTTCGGGTGATCCCTCTTGAGCATGTATGCTTCTGCTACTTGTTCTAAATCACACGTTTTCCAAAAACGGCGAAACGCTTCGACTCGGTGAGTTTCGCGGCATTCCGACTTCGATGCCCGTTTTGCCGAAATTCAGTTGCCTTTGAATTTCGGGTGATCCCTCTTGAGCATGTATGCTTCTGCTACTTGTTCTACATCAGACTGTCTTCCGCAAACGGCGAAACGCTTTGACTCGGTGAATTTCGCGGCTTTCCGACTTTGATGCCCTAGTTGTAGAAATTGAGTTGCCTTTGAATTTCGGGTGATCCCTCTTGAGCATGTATGCTTCTGCTACTTGTTCTAAATCACACGTTTTCCAGAAACGGCGAAACGCTTCGACTCGGTGAGTTTCGCGGCATTCCGAATTCGATGCCTGTTTTGCCGAAATTCAGTTGCCTTTGAGTTTCGGGGGATCCCTCTTGAGCATGTATGCTTCTGCTACTTGTTCTACATCACAAGTTCTTCCGCAAACGGCGAAACGCTTTGACTCGGTGAATTTCGCGGCTTTCCGACTTTGATGCCCTAGTTGTAGAAATTGAGTTGCCTTTGAATTTCGAGTGATCCCTCTTGAGCATGTATGCTTCTGCTACTTGTTCTAAATCACACGTTTTCCAGAAACGGCGAAACGCTTCGACTCCGTGAGTTTCGCGGCATTCCGACTTCGATGCCCGTTTTGCCGAAATTCAGTTGCCTTTGAATTTCGGGTGATCCCTCTTGAGCATGTATGCTTCTGCTACTTGTTCTACATCAGACTGTCTTCCGTAAACGGCGAAACGCTTTGACTCGGTGAGTTTCGCGGTATTCCGACTTCGATGCCCCAATTGTAGAAACTAAGTTGCCTTTGAATTTCGGGTGATCCCTCTTGAGCATGTATGCTTCTGCTACTAGTTCTAAATCACACGTTATCCAAAAACGGCGAAACGCTTCGACTCGGTGAGTTTCGCGGCATTCCGACTTCGATGCCCGTTTTGCCGAAATTCAGTTGCCTTTGAATTTCGGGTGATCCCTCTTGAGCATGTATGCTTCTGCTACTTGTTCTACATCAGACTGTCTTCCGCAAACGGCGAAACGCTTTGACTCGGTGAGTTTCGCGGCATTCCGACTTCGATGCCCCAGTTGTAGAAATTGAGTTGCCTTTGAATTTCGGGTGATCCCTCTTGAGCATGTATGCTTCTGCTACTTGTTCTAAATCACACGTTTTCCAAAAACGGCGAAACGCTTCGACTCGGTGAGTTTCGCGGCATTCCGACTTCGATGCCCGTTTTGCCGAAATTCAGTTGCCTTTGAATTTCGGGTGATCCCTCTTGAGCATGTATGCTTCTGCTACTTGTTCTACATCAGACTGTCTTCCGCAAACGGCGAAACGCTTTGACTCGGTGAATTTCGCGGCTTTCCGACTTTGATGCCCTAGTTGTAGAAATTGAGTTGCCTTTGAATTTCGGGTGATCCCTCTTGAGCATGTATGCTTCTGCTACTTGTTCTAAATCACACGTTTTCCAGAAACGGCGAAACGCTTCGACTCGGTGAGTTTCGCGGCATTCCGAATTCGATGCCCGTTTTGCCGAAATTCAGTTGCCTTTGAGTTTCGGGGGATCCCTCTTGAGCATGTATGCTTCTGCTACTTGTTCTACATCACAAGTTCTTCCGCAAACGGCGAAACGCTTTGACTCGGTGAATTTCGCGGCTTTCCGACTTTGATGCCCTAGTTGTAGAAATTGAGTTGCCTTTGAATTTCGGGTGATCCCTCTTGAGCATGTATGCTTCTGCTACTTGTTCTAAATCACACGTTTTCCAGAAACGGCGAAACGCTTCGACTCCGTGAGTTTCGCGGCATTCCGACTTCGATGCCCGTTTTGCCGAAATTCAGTTGCCTTTGAATTTCGGGTGATCCCTCTTGAGCATGTATGCTTCTGCTACTTGTTCTACATCAGACTGTCTTCCGTAAACGGCGAAACGCTTTGACTCGGTGAGTTTCGCGGTATTCCGACTTCGATGCCCCAATTGTAGAAACTAAGTTGCCTTTGAATTTCGGGTGATCCCTCTTGAGCATGTATGCTTCTGCTACTAGTTCTAAATCACACGTTATCCAAAAACGGCGAAACGCTTCGACTCGGTGAGTTTCGCGGCATTCCGACTTCGATGCCCGTTTTGCCGAAATTCAGTTGCCTTTGAATTTCGGGTGATCCCTCTTGAGCATGTATGCTTCTGCTACTTGTTCTACATCAGACTGTCTTCCGCAAACGGCGAAACGCTTTGACTCGGTGAGTTTCGCGGCATTCCGACTTCGATGCCCCAATTGTAGAAACTGAGTTGCCTTTGAATTTCGGGTGATCCCTCTTGAGCTTGTATGCTTCTGCTACTAGTTCTAAATCAAACGTTTTCCAAAAACGGCGAAACGCTTCGACTAGGTGAGTTTCGCGGCATTCCGACTTCGATGCCCGTTTTGCCGAAATTCAGTTGCCTTTGAATTTCGGGTGATCCCTCTTGAGCATGTATGCTTCTGCTACTTGTTCTACATCAGACTTTCTTCCGCAAACGGTGAAACGCTTTGACTCATTGAGTTTCGCGGCATTCCGACTTCGATGCCCCGGTTGGCGAAATTCAGTTGCCTTTAAATTTCGGGTGATCCCTATTGAGCATGTATGCTTCTGCTACTTGTTCTACATCACATGTTTTGTCCGCTAACGGCGAAACGCTTCGTCTCGGTGAGTTTCGCGACATTACGACTTCGATGCCCGTTTTGCCGAAATTCAGTTGCCTTTGAATTTCGGGTGATCCCTCTTCAGCATGTGTGCTTCTGCTACTTGTTCTACATCAGACTGTCTTCCGTAAATGGCGAAACGCTTTGACTCGGTGACTTTCGCGGCTTTCCGACTTTGATGCCCTGGTTGTAGAAATTGAGTTGGCTTTGAATTTCGGGTGATCCATCTTGAGCATGTATGCTTCTGCTACTTGTTCTAAATCACACGTTTTCCAGAAACAGCGAAACGCTTCGACTCCGTGAGTTTCGCGGCATTCCAACTTCGATGCCCGTTTTGCCGAAATTCAGTTGGCTTTGTATTTCGGGTGATCCCTCCTGAGCATGTATGCTTCTGCTACTTGTTCTACATCAGACTGTCTTCCGCAAACGGCGAAACGCTTTGACTCTGTGAGTTTCGCGGCATTCCGACTTCGATGCCCCAATTGCCGAAATTCAGTTGCCTTTGAATTTCGGGTGATCCCTCTTGAGCATGTATGCTTCTGCTACTTGTTCTAAATCACACGTTTTCCAGAAACGGCGAAACGCTTCGATTCGGTGAGTTTCGCGGCATTCCGACTTCGATGCCCGTTTTGCCGAAATTTAGTTGCCTTTAAATTTCGGGTGATCCCTCTTGAGCATGTATGCTTCTGCTACTTGTTCTACATCAGACTGTCTTCCGCAAACGGCGAAACGCTTTGACTCGGTGAATTTCGCGGCTTTCCGACTTTGATGCCCTGGTTGTAGAAATTGAGTTGGCTTTGAATTTCGGGTGATCCCTCTTGAGCATGTATGCTTCTGCTACTTATTCTACATCACAAGTTTTGTCCGCAAACGGCGAAACGCTTCGACTCGGTGAGTTTCGTGGCATTCCGACTTCGATGCTCGTTTTGCCGAAATTTAGTTGCCTTTGAATTTCGGGTGATCCCTCTTGAGCATGTATGCTTCTGCTACTTGTTCTACATCAGACTTTCTTCCGCAAACGGCGAAACGCTTTGACTCGGTGAATTTCGCGGCTTTCCGACTTTGATGCCCTAGTTGTAGAAATTGAGTTGCCTTTGAATTTCGGATGATCCCTCTTGAGCATATATGCTTCTGCTACTTGTTCTACATCACAAGTTTTGTCCGCAAACGGCGAAACGCTACGACTAGGTGAGTTTCGCGGCATTCCGACTTCGATGCCCGTTTTGCCGAAATTCAGTTGCCTTTGAATTTCGGGTGATCCCTCTTGAGCATGTATGCTTCTGCTACTTGTTCTACATCAGACTTTCTTCCGCAAACGGTGAAACGCTTTGACTCATTGAGTTTCGCGGCATTCCAACTTCGATGCCCCGGTTGCCGAAATTCAGTTGCCTTTAAATTTCGGGTGATCCCTCTTGAGCATGTATGCTTCTGCTACTTGTTCTACATCAGACTGTCTTCCGCAAACGGCGAAACGCTTTGACTCGGTGAATTTCGCGGCTTTCCGACTTTGATGCCCTAGTTGTAGAAATTGAGTTGCCTTTGAATTTCGGGTGATCCCTCTTGAGCATGTATGCTTCTGCTACTTGTTCTAAATCACACGTTTTCTAGAAACGGCGAAACGCTTCGACTCCGTGAGTTTCGCGGCATTCCGACTTCGATGCCCGTTTTGCCGAAATTCAGTTGCTTTTGAAATTCGGGTGATCCCTCTTGAGCATGTATGCTTCTGCTAGTTCTACATCAGACTGTCTTCCGTAAACGGCGAAACGCTTTGACTCGGTGAGTTTCGCGGCATTCCGACTTCGATGCCCCAATTGTAGAAACTGAGTTGCCTTTGAATTTCGGGTGATCCCTCTTGAGCATGTATGCTTCTGCTACTAGTTCTAAATCACACGTTTTCCAAAAACGGCGAAACGCTTCGACTAGGTGAGTTTCGCGGCATTCCGACTTCGATGCCCGTTTTGCCGAAATTCAGTTGCCTTTGAATTTCGGGTGATCCCTCTTGAGCATGTATGCTTCTGCTACTTGTTCTACATCAGACTGTCTTTCGCAAACGGCGAAACGCTTTGACTCGGTGAATTTCGCGGCTTTCCGACTTTGATGCCCTGGTTGTAGAAATTGAGTTGGCTTTGAATTTCAAGTGATCCCTCTTGAGCATGTATGCTTCTGCTACTTGTTCTACATCACAAGTTTTGTCCGCAAACGGCGAAACGCTTCGACTCGGTGAGTTTCGCGGCATTCCGACTTCGATGCTCGTTTTGCCGAAATTCAGTTGCCTTTGAATTTCGGGTGATCCCTCTTGAGCATGTATGCTTCTGCTACTTGTTCTACATCAGACTTTCTTCCGCAAACGGTGAAACGCTTTGACTCATTGAGTTTCGCGGCATTACGACTTCGATGCCCCGGTTGCCGAAATTCAGTTGCCTTTAAATTTCGGGTGATCCCTCTTGAGCATGTATGCTTCTGCTACTTGTTCGACATCAGACTGTCTTCCGCAAACGGCGAAACGCTTTGACTCGGTGAATTTCGCGGCTTTCCGACTTTGATGCCCTAGTTGTAGAAATTGAGTTGCCTTTGAATTTCGGGTGATCCCTCTTGAGCATGTATGCTTCTGCTACTTGTTCTAAATGACACGTTTTCCAGAAACGGCGAAACGCTTCGACTTCGTGAGTTTCGCGGCATTCCGACTTCGATGCCCGTTTTTCCGAAATTCAGTTGCTTTTGAATTTCGGGTGATCCCTCTTGAGCATGTATGCTTCTGCTACTTGTTCTACATCAGACTGTCTTCCGTAAACAGCGAAACGCTTTGACTCGGTGAGTTTCGCGGCATTCCGACTTCGATGCCCCAATTGTAGAAACTGAGTTGCCTTTGAATTTCGGGTGATCCCTCTTGAGCATGTATGCTTCTGCTACTAGTTCTAAATCACACGTTTTCCAAAAACGGCGAATCACTTCGACTAGGTGAGTTTCGCGGCATTCCGACTTCGATGCCCGTTTTGCCGAAATTCAGTTGCCTTTGAATTTCGGGTGATCCCTCTTGAGCATGTATGCTTCTGCTACTTGTTCTACATCAGACTGTCTTCCGCAAACGGCGAAACGCTTTGACTCGGTGAATTTCGCGGCTTTCCGACTTTGATGCCCTGGTTGTAGAAATTGAGTTGGCTTTGAATTTCAGGTGATCCCTCTTGAGCATGTATGCTTATGCTACTTGTTCTACATCACAAGTTTTGTCCGCAAACGGCGAAACGCTTCGACTCGGTGAGTTTCGCGGCATTCCGACTTCGATGCTCGTTTTGCCGAAATTCAGTTGCCTTTGAATTTCGGGTGATCCCTCTTGAGCATGTATGCTTCTGCTACTTGTTCTACATCAGACTTTCTTCCGCAAACGGTGAAACGCTTTGACTCATTGAGTTTCGCGGCATTCCGACTTCGATGCCCCGGTTGCTGAAATTCAGTTGCTTTTAAATTTCGGGTGATCCCTCTTGAGCATGTATGCTTCTGCTACTTGTTCTACATCAGACTTTCTTCCGCAAACGGTGAAACGCTTTGACTCATTGAGTTTCGCGGCATTCCGACTTCGATGCCCCGGTTGCCGAAATTCAGTTGCTTTTAAATTTCGGGTGATCCCTCTTGAGCATGTATGCTTCTGCTACTTGTTCTACATCAGACTGTCTTCCGCAAACGGCGAAACGCTTTGACTCGGTGAATTTCACGGCTTTCCGACTTTGATGCCCTAGTTGTAGAAATTGAGTTGCCTTTGAATTTCGGGTGATCCCTCTTGAGCATGTATGCTTCTGCTACTTGTTCTAAATCACACGTTTTCCAGAAACGGCGAAACGCTTCGACTCCGTGAGTTTCGCGGCATTCCGACTTCGATGCCCGTTTTGCCGAAATTCAGTTGCCTTTGAATTTCGGGTGATCCCTCTTGAGCATGTATGCTTCTGCTACTTGTTCTACATCAGACTGTCTTCCGTAAACGGCGAAACGCTTTGACTCGGTGAGTTTCGCGGCATTCCGACTTCGATGCCCCAATTGTAGAAACTGAGTTGCCTTTGAATTTCGGGTGATCCCTCTTGAGCATGTATGCTTCTGCTACTAGTTCTAAATCACACGTTTTCCAAAAACGGCGAAACGCTTCGACTAGGTGAGTTTCGCGGCATTCCGACTTCGATGCCCGTTTTGCCGAAATTCAGTTGCCTTTGAATTTCGGGTGATCCCTCTTGAGCATGTATGCTTCTGCTACTTGTTCTACATCAGACTGTCTTTCGCAAACGGCGAAACGCTTTGACTCGGTGAATTTCGCGGCTTTCCGACTTTGATGCCCTGGTTGTAGAAATTGAGTTGGCTTTGAATTTCGGGTGATCCCTCTTGAGCATGTATGCTTCTGCTACTTGTTCTACATCACAAGTTTTGTCTGCAAACGGCGAAACGCTTCGACTCGGTGAGTTTCGCGGCATTCCGACTTCGATGCTCGTTTTGCCGAAATTCAGTTGCCTTTGAATTTCGGGTGATCCCTCTTGAGCATGTATGCTTCTGCTACTTGTTCTATATCACACGTTCTTCCATAAACGGCGAAACGCTTTGACTCCGTGAGTTTTGCGGCAATCCGACTTCGATGCCCGTTTTGCCGAAATTCAGTTGCCTTTGAATTTCGGGTGATCCCTCTTGAGCATGTATGCTTCTGCTACTTGTTCTACATCAGACTTTCTTCCGCAAACGGTGAAACGCTTTGACTCATTGAGTTTCGCGGCATTCCGACTTCGATGCCCCGGTTGGCGAAATTCAGTTGCCTTTAAATTTCGGGTGATCCCTCTTGAGCCTGTATGCTTCTGCTACTTGTTCTACATCAGACTGTCTTCCGTAAACGGCGAAACGCTTTGACTCGGTGAGTTTCGCGGCATTCCGACTTCGATGCCCCAATTGTAGAAACTGAGTTGCTTTTGAATTTCGGGTGATCCCTCTTGAGCATGTATGCTTCTGCTACTAGTTCTAAATCACACGTTTTCCAAAAACGGCGAAACGCTTCGACTAGATGAGTTTCGCGGCATTCCGACTTCGATGCCCGTTTTGCCGAAATTCAGTTGCCTTTGAATTTCGGGTGATCCCTCTTGAGCATGTATGCTTCTGCTACTTGTTCTACATCAGACTGTCTTTCGCAAACGGCGAAACGCTTTGACTCGGTGAATTTCGCGGCTTTCCGACTTTGATGCCCTGGTTGTAGAAATTGAGTTGGCTTTGAATTTCGGGTGATCCCTCTTGAGCATGTATGCTTCTGCTACTTGTTCTACATCACAAGTTTTGTCCGCAAACGGCGAAACGCTTCGACTCGGTGAGTTTCGCGGCATTCCGACTTCGATGCTCGTTTTGCCGAAATTCAGTTGCCTTTGAATTTCGGGTGATCCCTCTTGAGCATGTATGCTTCTGCTACTTGTTCTATATCACACGTTCTTCCATAAACGGCGAAACGCTTTGACTCCGTGAGTTTTGCGGCAATCCGACTTCGATGCCCGTTTTGCCGAAATTCAGTTGCCTTTGAATTTCGGGTAATCCCTCTTGAGCATGTATGCTTCTGCTACTTGTTCTACATCAGACTTTCTTCCGCAAACGGTGAAACGCTTTGACTCATTGAGTTTCGCGGCATTCCGACTTCGATGCCCCGGTTGGCGAAATTCAGTTGCCTTTAAATTTCGGGTGATCCCTCTTGAGCATGTATGCTTCTGCTACTTGTTCTACATCACATGTTTTGTCCGCTAACGGCGAAACGCTTCGTCTCGGTGAGTTTCGCGACATTACGACTTCGATGCCCGTTTTGCCGAAATTCAGTTGCCTTTGAATTTCGGGTGATCTCTCTTCAGCATGTGTGCTTCTGCTACTTGTTCTACATCAGACTGTCTTCCGTAAACGGCGAAACGCTTTGACTCGGTGACTTTCGCGGCTTTCCGACTTTGATGCCCTGGTTGTAGAAATTGAGTTGGCTTTGAATTTCGGGTGATCCCTCTTGAGCATGTATGCTTCTGCTACTTGTTCTAAATCACACGTTTTCCAGAAACAGCGAAACGCTTCGACTCCTTGAGTTTCGCGGCATTCCGACTTCGATGCCTGTTTTGCCGAAATTCAGTTGCCTTTGAATTTTGGGTGATCCCTCCTGAGCATGTATGCTTCTGCTACTTGTTCTACATCAGACTGTCTTCCGCAAACGGCGAAACGCTTTGACTCTGTGAGTTTCGCGGCATTCCGACTTCGATGCCCCAATTGCCGAAATTCAGTTGCCTTTGAATTTCGGGTGATCCCTCTTGAGCATGTATGCTTCTGCTACTTGTTCTAAATCACACGTTTTCCAGAAACGGCGAAACGCTTCGATTCGGTGAGTTTCGCGGCATTCCGACTTCGATGCCCGTTTTGCCGAAATTCAGTTGCCTTTGAATTTCGGGTGATCCCTCTTGAGCATGTATGCTTCTGCTACTTGTTCTACATCAGACTTTCTTCCGCAAACGCTGAAACGCTTTGACTCATTGACTTTCGCGGCATTCCGACTTCGATGCTCTTTTTGCCGCAATTTAGTTGCCTTTGAATTTCGGATGATCCCTCTTGAGCATGTATGCTTCTGCTACTTGTTCTACATCAGACTTTCTTCCGCAAACGCTGAAACGCTTTGACTCATTGACTTTCGCGGCATTCCGACTTCGATGCTCTTTTTGCCGAAATTTAGTTGCCTTTGAATTTCGGGTGATCCCTCTTGAGCATGTATGCTTCTGCTACTTGTTCTACATCAGACTTTCTTCCGCAAACGCTGAAACGCTTTGACTCATTGACTTTCGCGGCTTTCCGACTTTGATGCCCTGGTTGTAGAAATTGAGTTGGCTTTGAATTTCGGGTGATCCCTCTTGAGCATGTATGCTTCTGCTACTTGTTCTAAATCACACGTTTTCCAGAAACGGCGAAACGCTTCGACTCGGTGAGTTTCGCGGCATTCCGACTTCGATGCCCGTTTTGCCGAAATTCAGTTGCCTTTGAATTTCGGGTGATCCCTCTTGAGCATGTATGCTTCTGCTACTTGTTCTACATCAGACTTTCTTCCGCAAAGGTTGAAACGCTTTAACTCATTGAGTTTCGCGGCATTCCGACTTCGATGCCCCGGTTGCAGATATTCAGTTGCCTTTAAATTTCGGGTGATCCCTCTTGAGCATTTATGCTTCTGTTACTTGTTCTACATCAGACTTTCTTCCGCAAATGGGGAAACGCTTTGACTCATTGAGTTTCGTGGCATTCCGACTTCGATGCCCAGTTGCCGAAATTCAGTTGCCTTTGAATTTCGGGTGATCCCTCTTGAGCATGTATGCTTCTGCTAGTTGTTCTACATCACTCGTTCTTCCGCAAACGGCGAAACGCTTTGACTCGGTCAGTTTCACGGCATTTCGACTTCGATGCCCCGGTTGCCGAAATTAAGTTGCCTTTGAATTTGGGGTGATCCCACTTGAGCATGTATGCTTCTGCTACTTGCTATACATCAGACTTTCTTCCGCAAACGGCTAAACGCTTTGACTCAGTGAGTTTCGCGGCATTCCGACTTCGATGCCCGTTTTGCCGAAATTCAGTTGCCTTTGAATTTCGGATGATCCCTCTTGAGCATGTATGCTTCTGCAACTTGTTCTACATCAGACTTTCTTCCGCAAACGCTGAAACGCTTTGACTCATTGACTTTCGCGGCATTCCGACTTCGATGCCCCGGTTGCCGAAATTCAGTTGCCTTTAAATTTTGGGTGATCCCTCTTGAGCATGTATGCTTCTGCTACTTGTTCTACATCACACTTTCTTCGACAAACGGCGAAACGCTTTGACTCGGTGAATTTCGCGGCTTTCCGACTTTGATGCCCTGGTTGTAGAAATTGAGTTGGCTTTGAATTTCGGGTGATCCCTCTTGAGCATGTATGCTTCTGCTACTTGTTCTAAATCACACGTTTTCCAGAAACGGCGAAACGCTTCGACTCGGTGAGTTTCGCGGCATTCCGACTTCGATGCCCGTTTTGCCGAAATTCAGTTGCCTTTGAATTTCGGGTGATCCCTCTTGAGCATGTATGCTTCTGCTACTTGTTCTACATCAGACTGTCTTCCGCAAACGGCGAAACGCTTTGACTCGGTGAATTTCGCGGCTTTCCGACTTTGATGCCCTGGTTGTAGAAATTGAGTTGGCTTTGAATTTCGGGTGATCCCTCTTGAGCATGTATGCTTCTGCTACTTGTTCTACATCACAAGTTTTGTCCGCAAACGGCGAAACGCTTCGACTCGGTGAGTTTCGTGGCATTCCGACTTCGATGCTCGTTTTGCCGAAATTGAGTTGGCTTTGAATTTCGGGTGATCCCTCTTGAGCATGTATGCTTCTGCTACTTGTTCTACATCACAAGTTTTGTCCGCAAACGGCGAAACGCTTCGACTCGGTGAGTTTCGCGGCTTTCCGACTTCGATGCCCGTTTTGCCGAAATTCAGTTGCCTTTGAATTTCGGGTGATCCCTCTTGAGCATGTATGCTTCTGCTACTTGTTCTACATCACAAGTTTTGTCCGCAAATGGCGAAACGCTTCGACTCGGTGAGTTTCGCGGCATTCCGACTTCGATGCCCGTTTTGCCGAAATTCAGTTGCCTTTGAATTTCGGGTGATCCCTCTTGAGCATGTATGCTTCTGCTACTTGTTCTACATCAGACTGTCTTCCGCAAACGGCGAAACGCTTTGACTCGGTAAATTTCGCGGCTTTCCGACTTTGATGCCCTGGTTGTAGAAATTGAGTTGCCTTTGAATTTCGGGTGATCCCTCTTGAGCATGTATGCTTCTGCTACTTGTTCTACATCACAAGTTTTGTCCGCAAATGGCGAAACGCTTCGACTCGGTGAGTTTCGCGGCATTCCGACTTCGATGCCCGTTTTGCCGAAATTCAGTTGCCTTTGAATTTCGGGTGATCCCTCTTGAGCATGTATGCTTCTGCTACTTGTTCTACATTAGACTGTCTTCCGCAAACGGCGAAACGCTTTGACTCGGTAAATTTCGCGGCTTTCCGACTTTGATGCCCTGGTTGTAGAAATTGAGTTGGCTTTGAATTTCGGGTGATCCCTCTTGAGCATCTATGCTTCTGCTACTTGTTCTACATCACAAGTTTTGTCCGCAAATGGCGAAACGCTTCGACTCGGTGAGTTTCGCGGCATTCCGACTTCGATGCCCGTTTTGCCGAAATTCAGTTGCCTTTGAATTTCGGGTGTTCCCTCTTGAGCATGTATGCTTCTGCTACTTGTTCTAAATCACACGTTTTCCAGAAACGGCGAAACGCTTCGATTCGGTGAGTTTCGCGGCATTCCGACTTCGATGCCCGTTTTGCCAAAATTCAGTTGCCTTTGAATTTCGGGTGATCCCTCTTGAGCATGTATGCTTCTGCTACTTGTGCTACATCACACTTTCTTCCGCAAACAGCGAAACGCTTTGACTCGGTGAGTTTCGCGGCATTCCGACTTCGATGCCCCGGTTGCCGAAATTAAGTTGCCTTTGAATTTCGGGTGATCCCACTTGAGCATGTATGCTTCTGCTACTTGTTATACATCAGACTTTCTTCCGCAAACGGCTAAACGCTTTGACTCAGTGAGTTTCGCGGCATTCCGACTTCGATGCCCGTTTTGCCGAAATGCAGTTGCCTTTGAATTTCGGGTGATCCCTCTTGAGCATGTATGCTTCTACTACTTGTTCTACATCAGACTTTCTTCCGCAAACGGTGAAACGCTTTGACTCATTGAGTTTCGGGGCATTCGGACTTCGATGCCCCGGTTGCCGAAATTCAGTTGCCTTTAAATTTCGGGTGATCCCTCTTGAGCATTTATGCTTCTGCTACTTGTTCTACATCACACTTTCTTCGACAAACGGCGAAACGCTTTGACTCGTTGAGTTTCGCGGCATTCCGACTTTGATGCCCGTTTTGCCGAAATTGAGTTGGCTTTGAATTTCGGGTGATCCCTCTTGAGCATGTATGCTTCTGCTACTTGTTCTACATCACAAGTTTTGTCCGCAAACGGCGAAACGCTTCGACTCGGTGAGTTTCGCGGCTTTCCGACTTCGATGCCCGTTTTGCCGAAATTCAGTTGCCTTTGAATTTCGGGTGATCCCTCTTGAGCATGTATGCTTCTGCTACTTGTTCTATATCACAAGTTTTGTCCGCAAATGGCGAAACGCTTCGACTCGGTGAGTTTCGCGGCATTCCGACTTCGATGCCCGTTTTGCCGAAATTCAGTTGCCTTTGAATTTCGGGTGATCCCTCTAGAGCATGTATGCTTCTGCTACTTGTTCTACATCAGACTGTCTTCCGCAAACGGCGAAACGCTTTGACTCGGTAAATTTCGCGGCTTTCCGACTTTGATGCCCTGGTTGTAGAAATTGAGTTGCCTTTGAATTTCGGGTGATCCCTCTTGAGCATGTATGCTTCTGCTACTTGTTCTACATCACAAGTTTTGTCCGCAAATGGCGAAACGCTTCGACTCGGTGAGTTTCGCGGCATTCCGACTTCGATGCCCGTTTTGTCGAAATTCAGTTGCCTTTGAATTTCGGGTGATCCCTCTTGAGCATGTATGCTTCTGCTACTTGTTCTACATTAGACTGTCTTCCGCAAACGGCGAAACGCTTTGACTCGGTAAATTTCGCGGCTTTCCGACTTTGATGCCCTGGTTGTAGAAATTGAGTTGGCTTTGAATTTCGGGTGATCCCTCTTGAGCATCTATGCTTCTGCTACTTGTTCTACATCACAAGTTTTGTCCGCAAATGGCGAAACGCTTCGACTCGGTGAGTTTCGCGGCATTCCGACTTCGATGCCCGTTTTGCCGAAATTCAGTTGCCTTTGAATTTCGGGTGATCCCTCTTGAGCATGTATGCTTCTGCTACTTGTTCTAAATCACACGTTTTCCAGAAACGGCGAAACGCTTCGATTCGGTGAGTTTCGCGGCATTCCGACTTCGATGCCCGTTTTGCCAAAATTCAGTTGCCTTTGAATTTCGGGTGATCCCTCTTGAGCATGTATGCTTCTGCTACTTGTGCTACATCACACTTTCTTCCGCAAACAGCGAAACGCTTTGACTCGGTGAGTTTCGCGGCATTCCGACTTCGATGCCCCGGTTGCCGAAATTAAGTTGCCTTTGAATTTCGGGTGATCCCACTTGAGCATGTATGCTTCTGCTACTTGTTATACATCAGACTTTCTTCCGCAAACGGCTAAACGCTTTGACTCAGTGAGTTTCGCGGCATTCCGACTTCGATGCCCGTTTTGCCGAAATGCAGTTGCCTTTGAATTTCGGGTGATCCCTCTTGAGCATGTATGCTTCTACTACTTGTTCTACATCAGACTTTCTTCCGCAAACGGTGAAACGCTTTGACTCATTGAGTTTCGGGGCATTCGGACTTCGATGCCCCGGTTGCCGAAATTCAGTTGCCTTTAAATTTCGGGTGATCCCTCTTGAGCATTTATGCTTCTGCTACTTGTTCTACATCACACTTTCTTCGACAAACGGCGAAACGCTTTGACTCGTTGAGTTTCGCGGCATTCCGACTTTGATGCCCGTTTTGCCGAAATTGAGTTGGCTTTGAATTTCGGGTGATCCCTCTTGAGCATGTATGCTTCTGCTACTTGTTCTACATCACAAGTTTTGTCCGCAAACGGCGAAACGCTTCGACTCGGTGAGTTTCGCGGCTTTCCGACTTCGATGCCCGTTTTGCCGAAATTCAGTTGCCTTTGAATTTCGGGTGATCCCTCTTGAGCATGTATGCTTCTGCTACTTGTTCTACATCACAAGTTTTGTCCGCAAATGGCGAAACGCTTCGACTCGGTGAGTTTCGCGGCATTCCGACTTCGATGCCCGTTTTGCCGAAATTCAGTTGCCTTTGAATTTCGGGTGATCCCTCTTGAGCATGTATGCTTCTGCTACTTGTTCTACATCAGACTGTCTTCCGCAAACGGCGAAACGCTTTGACTCGGTAAATTTCGCGGCTTTCCGACTTTGATGCCCTGGTTGTAGAAATTGAGTTGCCTTTGAATTTCGGGTGATCCCTCTTGAGCATGTATGCTTCTGCTACTTGTTCTACATCACAAGTTTTGTCCGCAAATGGCGAAACGCTTCGACTCGGTGAGTTTCGCGGCATTCCGACTTCGATGCCCGTTTTGCCGAAATTCAGTTGCCTTTGAATTTCGGGTGATCCCTCTTGAGCATGTATGCTTCTGCTACTTGGTCTACATCACAAGTTTTGTCCGCAAACGGCGAAACGCTTTGACTCGGTGAGTTTCGCGGCATTCCGACTTCGATGCCCGTTTTGTCGAAATTCAGTTGCCTTTGAATTTCGGGTGATCCCTCTTGAGCATGTATGCTTCTGCTACTTGTTCTACATTAGACTGTCTTCCGCAAACGGCGAAACGCTTTGACTCGGTAAATTTCGCGGCTTTCCGACTTTGATGCCCTGGTTGTAGAAATTGAGTTGGCTTTGAATTTCGGGTGATCCCTCTTGAGCATCTATGCTTCTGCTACTTGTTCTACATCACAAGTTTTGTCCGCAAATGGCGAAACGCTTCGACTCGGTGAGTTTCGCGGCATTCCGACTTCGATGCCCGTTTTGCCGAAATTCAGTTGCCTTTGAATTTCGGGTGATCCCTCTTGAGCATGTATGCTTCTGCTACTTGTTCTAAATCACACGTTTTCCAGAAACGGCGAAACGCTTCGATTCGGTGAGTTTCGCGGCATTCCGACTTCGATGCCCGTTTTGCCAAAATTCAGTTGCCTTTGAATTTCGGGTGATCCCTCTTGAGCATGTATGCTTCTGCTACTTGTGCTACATCACACTTTCTTCCGCAAACAGCGAAACGCTTTGACTCGGTGAGTTTCGCGGCATTCCGACTTCGATGCCCCGGTTGCCGAAATTAAGTTGCCTTTGAATTTCGGGTGATCCCACTTGAGCATGTATGCTTCTGCTACTTGTTATACATCAGACTTTCTTCCGCAAACGGCTAAACGCTTTGACTCAGTGAGTTTCGCGGCATTCCGACTTCGATGCCCGTTTTGCCGAAATGCAGTTGCCTTTGAATTTCGGGTGATCCCTCTTGAGCATGTATGCTTCTACTACTTGTTCTACATCAGACTTTCTTCCGCAAACGGTGAAACGCTTTGACTCATTGAGTTTCGGGGCATTCGGACTTCGATGCCCCGGTTGCCGAAATTCAGTTGCCTTTAAATTTCGGGTGATCCCTCTTGAGCATTTATGCTTCTGCTACTTGTTCTACATCACACTTTCTTCGACAAACGGCGAAACGCTTTGACTCGTTGAGTTTCGCGGCATTCCGACTTTGATGCCCGTTTTGCCGAAATTGAGTTGGCTTTGAATTTCGGGTGATCCCTCTTGAGCATGTATGCTTCTGCTACTTGTTCTACATCACAAGTTTTGTCCGCAAACGGCGAAACGCTTCGACTCGGTGAGTTTCGCGGCTTTCCGACTTCGATGCCCGTTTTGCCGAAATTCAGTTGCCTTTGAATTTCGGGTGATCCCTCTTGAGCATGTATGCTTCTGCTACTTGTTCTACATCAGACTGTCTTCCGCAAACGGCGAAACGCTTTGACTCGGTAAATTTCGCGGCTTTCCGACTTTGATGCCCTGGTTGTAGAAATTGAGTTGCCTTTGAATTTCGGGTGATCCCTCTTGAGCATGTATGCTTCTACTACTTGTTCTACATCACAAGTTTTGTCCGCAAATGGCGAAACGCTTCGACTCGGTGAGTTTCGCGGCATTCCGACTTCGATGCCCGTTTTGCCGAAATTCAGTTGCCTTTGAATTTCGGGTGATCCCTCTTGAGCATGTATGCTTCTGCTACTTGGTCTACATCACAAGTTTTGTCCGCAAACGGCGAAACGCTTTGACTCGGTGAGTTTCGCGGCATTCCGACTTCGATGCCCGTTTTGTCGAAATTCAGTTGCCTTTGAATTTCGGGTGATCCCTCTTGAGCATGTATGCTTCTGCTACTTGTTCTACATTAGACTGTCTTCCGCAAACGGCGAAACGCTTTGACTCGGTAAATTTCGCGGCTTTCCGACTTTGATGCCCTGGTTGTAGAAATTGAGTTGGCTTTGAATTTCGGGTGATCCCTCTTGAGCATCTATGCTTCTGCTACTTGTTCTACATCACAAGTTTTGTCCGCAAATGGCGAAACGCTTCGACTCGGTGAGTTTCGCGGCATTCCGACTTCGATGCCCGTTTTGCCGAAATTCAGTTGCCTTTGAATTTCGGGTGATCCCTCTTGAGCATGTATGCTTCTGCTACTTGTTCTAAATCACACGTTTTCCAGAAACGGCGAAACGCTTCGATTCGGTGAGTTTCGCGGCATTCCGACTTCGATGCCCGTTTTGCCAAAATTCAGTTGCCTTTGAATTTCGGGTGATCCCTCTTGAGCATGTATGCTTCTGCTACTTGTGCTACATCACACTTTCTTCCGCAAACAGCGAAACGCTTTGACTCGGTGAGTTTCGCGGCATTCCGACTTCGATGCCCCGGTTGCCGAAATTAAGTTGCCTTTGAATTTCGGGTGATCCCACTTGAGCATGTATGCTTCTGCTACTTGTTATACATCAGACTTTCTTCCGCAAACGGCTAAACGCTTTGACTCAGTGAGTTTCGCGGCATTCCGACTTCGATGCCCGTTTTGCCGAAATGCAGTTGCCTTTGAATTTCGGGTGATCCCTCTTGAGCATGTATGCTTCTACTACTTGTTCTACATCAGACTTTCTTCCGCAAACGGTGAAACGCTTTGACTCATTGAGTTTCGGGGCATTCGGACTTCGATGCCCCGGTTGCCGAAATTCAGTTGCCTTTAAATTTCGGGTGATCCCTCTTGAGCATTTATGCTTCTGCTACTTGTTCTACATCACACTTTCTTCGACAAACGGCGAAACGCTTTGACTCGTTGAGTTTCGCGGCATTCCGACTTTGATGCCCGTTTTGCCGAAATTGAGTTGGCTTTGAATTTCGGGTGATCCCTCTTGAGCATGTATGCTTCTGCTACTTGTTCTACATCACAAGTTTTGTCCGCAAACGGCGAAACGCTTCGACTCGGTGAGTTTCGCGGCTTTCCGACTTCGATGCCCGTTTTGCCGAAATTCAGTTGCCTTTGAATTTCGGGTGATCCCTCTTGAGCATGTATGCTTCTGCTACTTGTTCTACATCACAAGTTTTGTCCGCAAATGGCGAAACGCTTCGACTCGGTGAGTTTCGCGGCATTCCGACTTCGATGCCCGTTTTGCCGAAATTCAGTTGCCTTTGAATTTCGGGTGATCCCTCTTGAGCATGTATGCTTCTGCTACTTGTTCTACATCAGACTGTCTTCCGCAAACGGCGAAACGCTTTGACTCGGTAAATTTCGCGGCTTTCCGACTTTGATGCCCTGGTTGTAGAAATTGAGTTGCCTTTGAATTTCGGGTGATCCCTCTTGAGCATGTATGCTTCTGCTACTTGTTCTACATCACAAGTTTTGTCCGCAAATGGCGAAACGCTTCGACTCGGTGAGTTTCGCGGCATTCCGACTTCGATGCCCGTTTTGCCGAAATTCAGTTGCCTTTGAATTTCGGGTGATCCCTCTTGAGCATGTATGCTTCTGCTACTTGGTCTACATCACAAGTTTTGTCCGCAAACGGCGAAACGCTTTGACTCGGTGAGTTTCGCGGCATTCCGACTTCGATGCCCGTTTTGTCGAAATTCAGTTGCCTTTGAATTTCGGGTGATCCCTCTTGAGCATGTATGCTTCTGCTACTTGTTCTACATTAGACTGTCTTCCGCAAACGGCGAAACGCTTTGACTCGGTAAATTTCGCGGCTTTCCGACTTTGATGCCCTGGTTGTAGAAATTGAGTTGGCTTTGAATTTCGGGTGATCCCTCTTGAGCATCTATGCTTCTGCTACTTGTTCTACATCACAAGTTTTGTCCGCAAATGGCGAAACGCTTCGACTCGGTGAGTTTCGCGGCATTCCGACTTCGATGCCCGTTTTGCCGAAATTCAGTTGCCTTTGAATTTCGGGTGATCCCTCTTGAGCATGTATGCTTCTGCTACTTGTTCTAAATCACACGTTTTCCAGAAACGGCGAAACGCTTCGATTCGGTGAGTTTCGCGGCATTCCGACTTCGATGCCCGTTTTGCCAAAATTCAGTTGCCTTTGAATTTCGGGTGATCCCTCTTGAGCATGTATGCTTCTGCTACTTGTGCTACATCACACTTTCTTCCGCAAACAGCGAAACGCTTTGACTCGGTGAGTTTCGCGGCATTCCGACTTCGATGCCCCGGTTGCCGAAATTAAGTTGCCTTTGAATTTCGGGTGATCCCACTTGAGCATGTATGCTTCTGCTACTTGTTATACATCAGACTTTCTTCCGCAAACGGCTAAACGCTTTGACTCAGTGAGTTTCGCGGCATTCCGACTTCGATGCCCGTTTTGCCGAAATGCAGTTGCCTTTGAATTTCGGGTGATCCCTCTTGAGCATGTATGCTTCTACTACTTGTTCTACATCAGACTTTCTTCCGCAAACGGTGAAACGCTTTGACTCATTGAGTTTCGGGGCATTCGGACTTCGATGCCCCGGTTGCCGAAATTCAGTTGCCTTTAAATTTCGGGTGATCCCTCTTGAGCATTTATGCTTCTGCTACTTGTTCTACATCACACTTTCTTCGACAAACGGCGAAACGCTTTGACTCGTTGAGTTTCGCGGCATTCCGACTTTGATGCCCGTTTTGCCGAAATTGAGTTGGCTTTGAATTTCGGGTGATCCCTCTTGAGCATGTATGCTTCTGCTACTTGTTCTACATCACAAGTTTTGTCCGCAAACGGCGAAACGCTTCGACTCGGTGAGTTTCGCGGCTTTCCGACTTCGATGCCCGTTTTGCCGAAATTCAGTTGTCTTTGAATTTCGGGTGATCCCTCTTGAGCATGTATGCTTCTGCTACTTGTTCTACATCAGACTGTCTTCCGCAAACGGCGAAACGCTTTGACTCGGTAAATTTCGCGGCTTTCCGACTTTGATGCCCTGGTTGTAGAAATTGAGTTGCCTTTGAATTTCGGGTGATCCCTCTTGAGCATGTATGCTTCTACTACTTGTTCTACATCACAAGTTTTGTCCGCAAATGGCGAAACGCTTCGACTCGGTGAGTTTCGCGGCATTCCGACTTCGATGCCCGTTTTGCCGAAATTCAGTTGCCTTTGAATTTCGGGTGATCCCTCTTGAGCATGTATGCTTCTGCTACTTGGTCTACATCACAAGTTTTGTCCGCAAACGGCGAAACGCTTTGACTCGGTGAGTTTCGCGGCATTCCGACTTCGATGCCCGTTTTGTCGAAATTCAGTTGCCTTTGAATTTCGGGTGATCCCTCTTGAGCATGTATGCTTCTGCTACTTGTTCTACATTAGACTGTCTTCCGCAAACGGCGAAACGCTTTGACTCGGTAAATTTCGCGGCTTTCCGACTTTGATGCCCTGGTTGTAGAAATTGAGTTGGCTTTGAATTTCGGGTGATCCCTCTTGAGCATCTATGCTTCTGCTACTTGTTCTACATCACAAGTTTTGTCCGCAAATGGCGAAACGCTTCGACTCGGTGAGTTTCGCGGCATTCCGACTTCGATGCCCGTTTTGCCGAAATTCAGTTGCCTTTGAATTTCGGGTGATCCCTCTTGAGCATGTATGCTTCTGCTACTTGTTCTAAATCACACGTTTTCCAGAAACGGCGAAACGCTTCGATTCGGTGAGTTTCGCGGCATTCCGACTTCGATGCCCGTTTTGCCAAAATTCAGTTGCCTTTGAATTTCGGGTGATCCCTCTTGAGCATGTATGCTTCTGCTACTTGTGCTACATCACACTTTCTTCCGCAAACAGCGAAACGCTTTGACTCGGTGAGTTTCGCGGCATTCCGACTTCGATGCCCCGGTTGCCGAAATTAAGTTGCCTTTGAATTTCGGGTGATCCCACTTGAGCATGTATGCTTCTGCTACTTGTTATACATCAGACTTTCTTCCGCAAACGGCTAAACGCTTTGACTCAGTGAGTTTCGTGGCATTCCGACTTCGATGCCCGTTTTGCCGAAATGCAGTTGCCTTTGAATTTCGGGTGATCCCTCTTGAGCATGTATGCTTCTACTACTTGTTCTACATCAGACTTTCTTCCGCAAACGGTGAAACGCTTTGACTCATTGAGTTTCGGGGCATTCGGACTTCGATGCCCCGGTTGCCGAAATTCAGTTGCCTTTAAATTTCGGGTGATCCCTCTTGAGCATTTATGCTTCTGCTACTTGTTCTACATCACACTTTCTTCGACAAACGGCGAAACGCTTTGACTCGTTGAGTTTCGCGGCATTCCGACTTTGATGCCCGTTTTGCCGAAATTGAGTTGGCTTTGAATTTCGGGTGATCCCTCTTGAGCATGTATGCTTCTGCTACTTGTTCTACATCACAAGTTTTGTCCGCAAACGGCGAAACGCTTCGACTCGGTGAGTTTCGCGGCTTTCCGACTTCGATGCCCGTTTTTGCCGAAATTCAGTTGCCTTTGAATTTCGGGTGATCCCTCTTGAGCATGTATGCTTCTGCTACTTGTTCTACATCAGACTGTCTTCCGCAAACGGCGAAACGCTTTGACTCGGTAAATTTCGCGGCTTTCCGACTTTGATGCCCTGGTTGTAGAAATTGAGTTGGCTTTGAATTTCGGGTGATCCCTCTTGAGCATATATGCTTCTGCTACTTGTTCTACATCACAAGTTTTGTCCGCAAATGGCGAAACGCTTCGACTCGGTGAGTTTCGCGGCATTCCGACTTCGATGCTCGTTTTGCCGAAATTCAGTTGCCTTTGAATTTCGGGTGATCCCTCTTGAGCATGTATGCTTCTGCTACTTGTTCTACATCAGACTGTCTTCCGGAAACGGCGAAACGCTTTGACTCGGTGAGTTTCGCGGCATTCCGACTTCGTTGCCCCAATTGTAGAAATTGAGTTGCCTTTGAATTTCGGGTGATCCCTCTTGAGCATGTATGCTTCTGCTACTTGTTCTAAATCACACGTTTTCCAGAAACGGCGAAACGCTTCGACTCGGTGACTTTCGCGGCTTTCCGACTTTGATGCCCTGGTTGTAGAAATTGAGTTGGCTTTGAATTTCGGGTGATCCCTCTTGAGCATGTATGCTTCTGCTACTTGTTCTACATCACAAGTTTTGTCCGCAAACGGCGAAACGCTTCGACTCGGTGAGTTTCGTGGCATTCCGACTTCGATGCCCGTTTTGCCGAAATTCAGTTGCCTTTGAATTTCGGGTGATCCCTCTTGAGCATGTATGCTTCTGCTACTTGTTCTACATCAGACTTTCTTCCGCAAAGGTTGAAACGCTTTAACTCATTGAGTTTCGCGGCATTCCGACTTCGATGCCCCGGTTGCAGATATTCAGTTGCCTTTAAATTTCGGGTGATCCCTCTTGAGCATTTATGCTTCTGTTACTTGTTCTACATCAGACTTTCTTCCGCAAATGGGGAAACGCTTTGACTCATTGAGTTTCGTGGCATTCCGACTTCGATGCCCCAGTTGCCGAAATTCAGTTGCCTTTGAATTTCGGGTGATCCCTCTTGAGCATGTATGCTTCTGCTAGTTGTTCTACATCACTCGTTCTTCCGCAAACGGCGAAACGCTTTGACTCGGTCAGTTTCACGGCATTTCGACTTCGATGCCCCGGTTGCCGAAATTAAGTTGCCTTTGAATTTGGGGTGATCCCACTTGAGCATGTATGCTTCTGCTACTTGCTATACATCAGACTTTCTTCCGCAAACGGCTAAACGCTTTGACTCAGTGAGTTTCGCGGCATTCCGACTTCGATGCCCGTTTTGCCAAAATTCAGTTGCCTTTGAATTTCGGATGATCCCTCTTGAGCATGTATGCTTCTGCAACTTGTTCTACATCAGACTTTCTTCCGCAAACGCTGAAACGCTTTGACTCATTGACTTTCGCGGCATTCCGACTTCGATGCCCCGGTTGCCAAAATTCAGTTGCCTTTAAATTTTGGGTGATCCCTCTTGAGCATGTATGCTTCTGCTACTTGTTCTAAATCACACGTTTTCCAAAAACGGCGAAACGCTTCGACTCGGTGAGTTTCGCGGCATTCTGACTTCGATGCCCTTCTTGCCGAAATTTAGTTGCCTTTGAATTTCGGGTGATCCCTCTTGAGCATGTATGCTTCTGCTACTTGTTATACATCAGACTTTCTTCCGCAAACGGCTAAACGCTTTGACTCAGTGAGTTTCGCGGCATTCCGACTTCGATGCCCGTTTTGCCGAAATTCAGTTGCCTTTGAATTTCGGGTGATCCCTCTTGAGCATGTATGCTTCTGCTACTTGTTCTACATCAGACTGTCTTCCGCAAACGGCGAAACGCTTTGACTCGGTAAATTTCGCGGCTTTCCGACTTTGATGCCCTGGTTGTAGAAATTGAGTTGCCTTTGAATTTCGGGTGATCCCTCTTGAGCATGTATGCTTCTGCTACTTGTTCTACATCACAAGTTTTGTCCGCAAATGGCGAAACGCTTCGACTCGGTGAGTTTCGCGGCATTCCGACTTCGATGCCCGTTTTGCCGAAATTCAGTTGCCTTTGAATTTCGGGTGATCCCTCTTGAGCATGTATGCTTCTGCTACTTGGTCTACATCACAAGTTTTGTCCGCAAACGGCGAAACGCTTTGACTCGGTGAGTTTCGCGGCATTCCGACTTCGATGCCCGTTTTGTCGAAATTCAGTTGCCTTTGAATTTCGGGTGATCCCTCTTGAGCATGTATGCTTCTGCTACTTGTTCTACATTAGACTGTCTTCCGCAAACGGCGAAACGCTTTGACTCGGTAAATTTCGCGGCTTTCCGACTTTGATGCCCTGGTTGTAGAAATTGAGTTGGCTTTGAATTTCGGGTGATCCCTCTTGAGCATCTATGCTTCTGCTACTTGTTCTACATCACAAGTTTTGTCCGCAAATGGCGAAACGCTTCGACTCGGTGAGTTTCGCGGCATTCCGACTTCGATGCCCGTTTTGCCGAAATTCAGTTGCCTTTGAATTTCGGGTGATCCCTCTTGAGCATGTATGCTTCTGCTACTTGTTCTAAATCACACGTTTTCCAGAAACGGCGAAACGCTTCGATTCGGTGAGTTTCGCGGCATTCCGACTTCGATGCCTGTTTTGCCAAAATTCAGTTGCCTTTGAATTTCGGGTGATCCCTCTTGAGCATGTTTTGCCGAAATGCAGTTGCCTTTGAATTTCGGGTGATCCCTCTTGAGCATGTATGCTTCTGCTACTTGTTATACATCAGACTTTCTTCCGCAAACGGCTAAACGCTTGGACTCAGTGAGTTTCGCGGCATTCCGACTTCGATGCCCGTTTTGCCGAAATTCAGTTGCCTTTGAATTTCGGGTGATCCCTCTTGAGCATGTATGCTTCTGCTACTTGTTCTACATCAGACTGTCTTCCGCAAACGGCGAAACGCTTTGACTCGGTAAATTTCGCGGCTTTCCGACTTTGATGCCCTGGTTGTAGAAATTGAGTTGCCTTTGAATTTCGGGTGATCCCTCTTGAGCATGTATGCTTCTGCTACTTGTTCTACATCACAAGTTTTGTCCGCAAATGGCGAAACGCTTCGACTCGGTGAGTTTCGCGGCATTCCGACTTCGATGCCCGTTTTGCCGAAATTCAGTTGCCTTTGAATTTCGGGTGATCCCTCTTGAGCATGTATGCTTCTGCTACTTGGTCTACATCACAAGTTTTGTCCGCAAACGGCGAAACGCTTTGACTCGGTGAGTTTCGCGGCATTCCGACTTCGATGCCCGTTTTGTCGAAATTCAGTTGCCTTTGAATTTCGGGTGATCCCTCTTGAGCATGTATGCTTCTGCTACTTGTTCTACATTAGACTGTCTTCCGCAAACGGCGAAACGCTTTGACTCGGTAAATTTCGCGGCTTTCCGACTTTGATGCCCTGGTTGTAGAAATTGAGTTGGCTTTGAATTTCGGGTGATCCCTCTTGAGCATCTATGCTTCTGCTACTTGTTCTACATCACAAGTTTTGTCCGCAAATGGCGAAACGCTTCGACTCGGTGAGTTTCGCGGCATTCTGACTTCGATGCCCGTTTTGCCGAAATTCAGTAGCCTTTGAATTTCGGGTGATCCCTCTTGAGCATGTATGCTTCTGCTACTTGTTCTACATCAGACTGTCTTCCGGAAACGGCGAAACGCTTTGACTCGGTGAGTTTCGCGGCATTCCGACTTCGTTGCCCCAATTGTAGAAATTGAGTTGCCTTTGAATTTCGGGTGATCCCTCTTGAGCATGTATGCTTCTGCTACTTGTTCTAAATCACACGTTTTCCTGAAACGGCGAAACGCTTCGACTCGGTGAGTTTCGCGGCATTCCAACTTCGATGCCCGTTTTTGCCGAAATTCAGTTGCCTTTGAATTTCGGGTGATCCCTCTTGAGCATGTATGCTTCTGCTACTTGTTCTACATCAGACTGTCTTCCGCAAACGGCGAAACGCTTTGACTCGGTGAATTTCGCGGCTTTCCGACTTTGATGCCCTGGTTGTAGAAATTGAGTTGGCTTTGAATTTCGGGTGATCCCTCTTGAGCATGTATGCTTCTGCTACTTGTTCTACATCACAAGTTTTGTCCACAAACGGCGAAACGCTTCGACTCGGTGAGTTTCGCGGCATTCCGACTTCGATGCTAGTTTTGCCGAAATTCAGTTGCCTTTGAATTTCGGGTGATCCCTCTTGAGCATGTATGCTTCTGCTACTTGTTCTACATCACACGTTCTTCCGCAAAGGTTGAAACGCTTTAACTCATTGAGTTTCGCGGCATTCCGACTTCGATGCCCCGGTTGCAGATATTCAGTTGCCTTTAAATTTCGGGTGATCCCTCTTGAGCATTTATGCTTCTGGTACTTGTTCTACATCAGACTTTCTTCCGCAAATGGGGAAACGCTTTGACTCATTGAGTTTCGTGGCATTCCGACTTCGATGCCCAGTTGCCGAAATTCAGTTGCCTTTGAATTTCGGGTGATCCCTCTTGAGCATGTATGCTTCTGCTACTTGTTCTACATCACTCGTTCTTCCGCAAACGGCGAAACGCTTTGACTCCTTGAGTTTCGCGGCATTTTGACTTCGATGCCCCGGTTGCAGATATTCAGTTGCTTTTGAATTTTGGGTGATCCCACTTGAGCATGTATGCTTCTGCTACTTGTTCTACATCACTCGTTCTTCCGTAAACGGCGAAATGCTTTGACTCCTTCAGTTTCGCGGCATTCTGACTTCGATGCCCCGGTTGCCGAAATTCAGTTGCCTTTAAATTTCGGGTGATTCCTCTTGAGCATGTATGCTTCTGCTACTTGTGCTACATCACACTTTCTTCCGCAAACAGCGAAACGCTTTGACTCGGTGAGTTTCACGGCATTCCGACTTCGATGCCCCGGTTGCCGAAATTAAGTTGCCTTTGAATTTGGGGTGATCCCACTTGAGCATGTATGCTTCTGCTACTTGCTATACATCAGACTTTCTTCCGCAAACGGCTAAACGCTTTGACTCAGTGAGTTTCACGGCATTCCGACTTCGATGCCCGTTTTGCCGAAATTCAGTTGCCTTTGAATTTCGGATGATCCCTCTTGAGCATGTATGCTTCTGCAACTTGTTCTACATCAGACTTTCTTCCGCAAATGCTGAAACGCTTTGACTCATTGACTTTCGCGGCATTCCGACTTCGATGCCCCGGTTGCCGAAATTCAGTTGCCTTTAAATTTCGGGTGATCCCTCCTGAGCATGTATGCTTCTGCTACTTGTTCTACATCACACTTTCTTCGACAAACGGCGAAACGCTTTGACTCGGTGAGTTTCGCGGCATTCCGCCTTTGATGCCCGTTTTGCCGAAATTCAATTGCCTTTCAATTTCGGGTGATCCCTCTTGAGCATGTATGCTTCTACTACTTGTTCTAAATCACACGTTTTCCAGAAACGAGGAAACGCTTCAACTCCGTGAGTTTCGCGGCATTCCGACTTCGATGCCCGTTTTGCCGAAATTCAGTTGCCTTTGAATTTCGGGTGATCCCTATTGAGCATGTATGCTTCTGCTACTTGTTCTACATCAGACTGTCTTCCGCAAACGGCGAAACGCTTTGACTCGGTGAGTTTCGCGGCATTCCGACTTCGATGCCCCGGTTGCCGAAATTCAGTTGCCTTTAAATTTCGGGTGATCCCTCTTGAGCATGTATGCTTCTGCTACTTGTTCTACATCACACTTTCTTCGACAAACGGCGAAACGCTTTGACTCGGTGAGTTTCGCGGCATTCCGCCTTTGATGCCCGTTTTGCCAAAATTCAGTTGCCTTTCAATTTCGGGTGATCCCTCTTGAGCATGTATGCTTCTACTACTTGTTCTAAATCACACGTTTTCCAGAAAACGGCGAAACGCTTCAACTCCGTGAGTTTCGCGGCATTCCGACTTCGATGTCCGTTTTGCCGAAATTCAGTTGCCTTTGAATTTCGGGTGATCCCTATTGAGCATGTATGCTTCTGCTACTTGTTCTACATCAGACTGTCTTCCTCAAACGGCGAAACGCTTTGACTCGGTGAGTTTCGCGGCATTCCGACTTCGATGCCCGTTTTGTCGAAATTCAGTTGCCTTTGAATTTCGGGTGATCCCTATTGAGCATGTATGCTTCTGCTACTAGTTCTACATCAGACTGTCTTCCGCAAACGGCGAAACGCTTTGACTTGGTGAGTTTCGCGGCATTCCGACTTCGATGCCCCAATTGTAGAAATTGAGTTGCCTTTGAATTTCGGGTGATCCCTCTTGAGCATGTATGCTTCTGCTACTTGTTCTAAATCACACGTTTTCCAGAAACAGCGAAACGCTTCGACTCGGTGAGTTTCGCGGCATTCCGACTTCGATGCCCGTTTTGCCGAAATTCAGTTGCCTTTGAATTTCGGGTGATCCCTCTTGAGCATGTATGCTTCTGCTACTTGTTCTACATCAGACTGTCTTCCGCAAACGGCGAAACGCTTTGACTCGGTGAATTTCGCGGCTTTCAGACTTTGATGCCCTGGTTGTAGAAATTGATTTGCCTTTGAATTTCGGGTGATCCCTCTTGAGCATGTATGGTTCTGCTACTTGTTCTAAATCACACGTTTTCCAGAAAAAGCGAAACGCTTCGACTCGGTGAGTTTCGCGGCATTCCGACTTCGATGCCCGTTTTGCCGAAATTAAGTTGCCTTTGAATTTGAGGTGATCCCACTTGAGCATGTATGCTTCTGCTACTTGTTATACATCAGACTTTCTTCCGCAAACGGCTAAACGCTTTGACTCAGTGAGTTTCGCGGCATTCCGACTTCGATGCCCCATTTGCCGCAATTCAGTTGCCTTTGAATTTTGGGTGATCCCTCTTGAGCATGTATGGTTCTGCTACTTGTTCTACAATACAAGTTTAGTCCGTAAACGGCGAAACGCTTCGACTCGGTGTGTTTCGCGGCATTCCGACTTCGATTCCCGTTTTGCCGAAATTCAGTTGCCTTTGAATTTCGGGTGATCCCTATTGAGCATGTATGCTTCTGCTACTTCTTCTACATCAGACTTTCTTCCGCAAACGGCGAAACGCTTTGACTTAGTGAGTTTCGCGGCATTCCGACTTCGATTCCCCGGTTGCCGAAATTCAGTTGCCTTTGAATTTCGGGTGATCCCTCTTGAGCATGTATGCTTCAGCTACTTGTTCTACATCAGACTGTCATCCGAAAATGGCGAAACGCTTTCACTCGGTGTGTTTCGCGACATTCCGACTTCGATACCCCGGTTGTCGAAATTCAGTTGCCTTTAAATTTCGGGTGATCCCTCTTGATCATGTATGCTTCTGCTACTTGTTCTACATCACACGTTCTTCCGCAAACGGCGAAACGCTTTGACTCCTTGAGTTTCGCGGCATTCTGACTTCGATGCCCCGGTTGCCAAAATTAAGTTGCCTTTGAATTTTGGGTGATCCCACTTGAGCATGTATGCTTCTGCTACTTGTTCTACATCACACGTTCTTCCGCAAACGGCGAAATGCTTTGACTCCTTGAGTTTCGCGGCATTCTGACTTCGATGCCCCGGTTGCCGAAATTCAGTTGCTTTTAAATTTCGGGTGATTCCTCTTGAGCATGTATGCTTCTGCTACTTGTGCTACATCACACTTTCTTCCGCAAACAGCGAAACGCTTTGACTCGGTGAGTTTCGCGGCATTCCAACTTCGATGCCCCGGTTGCCGAAATTAAGTTGCCTTTGAATTTGGGGTGATCCCACTTGAGCATGTATGCTTCTGCTACTTGTTATACATCAGACTTTCTTCCGCAAACAGCTAAACGCTTTGACTCAGTGAGTTTCGCGGCATTCCGACTTCGATGCCCGTTTTGCCGAAATTCAGTTACCTTTGAATTTCGGGTGATCCCTCTTGAGCATGAATGCTTCTGCAACTTGTTCTACATCAGACTTTCTTCCGCAAACGGTGAAACGCTTTGACTCAGTGAGTTTCGCGGCATTCCGACTTCGATTCCCGGTTGCCGAAATTCAGTTGCCTTTGAATTTCGGGTGATCCCTCTTGAGCATGTATGCTTCAGCTACTTGTTCTACATCAGACTGTCATCCGAAAACGGCGAAACGCTTTCACTCGGTGAGTTTCGCGCCATTTCGACTTCGATACCCCGGTTGTCGAAATTCAGTTGCCTTTAAATTTCGGGTAATCCCTCTTGAGCATGTATGCTTCTGCTACTTGTTCTACATCACACTTTCTTCCGCAAACGACGAAACGGTTTGACTCGGTGAGTTTCGCGGCATTTCGACTTCGATGCCCCGGTTGTAAAATTTGAGTTGCCTTTGAATTTCGGGTGATCCCTCTTGAGCATGTATACTTCTGCTACTTGTTCTACATCACACGTTCTTCCGCAAACGGCGAAACGCTTTGACTCCTTGAGTTTCGCGGCATTCTGACTTCGATGCCCCGGTTGCCGAAATTAAGTTGCCTTTGAATTTGGGGTGATCCCACTTGAGCATATATGCTTCTGCTACTTGTTATACATCAGACTTTCTTCCGCAAACGGCTAAACGCTTTGACTCAGTGAGTTTCGCGGCATTCCGACTTCGATGCCCATTTTGCCGAAATTCAGTTGGCTTTGAATTTCGGGTGATCCCTCTTGTGAATGTATGCTTCTGCTACTTGTTCTACATCAGACTGTCATCCGAAAACTGGGAAACGCTTTCACTCGGTGAGTTTCGCGCCATTTCGACTTCAATACCCCGGTTGTCGAAATTCAGTTGCCTTTAAATTTCGGGTGATCCCTCTTGAGCATGTATGCTTCTGCAACTTGTTCTATATCACACGTTCTTCCATAAACGGCGAAACGCTTTGACTCCGTGAGTTTTGCGGCAATCCGACTTCGATGCCCGTTTTGCCGAAATTCAGTTGCCTTTGAATTTCGGGTGATCCCTCTTGAGCATGTATGCTTCTGCTACTTGTTCTACATCAGACTTTCTTCCGCAAATGGGGAAACGCTTTAACTCATTGAGTTTCGTGGCATTCCGACTTCGATGCCCCGGTTGCCGAAATTCAGTTGCCTTTGAATTTCGGGTGATCCCTCTTGAGCATGTATGCTTCGACTCGGTGAGTTTCGCGGCATTCCAACTTCGGTGCCTGTTTTGCCGAAATTCAGTTGCCTTTGAATTTCGGGTGATCCCTCTTGAGCATGTATGCTTCTACTACTTGTTCTACATCAGACTTTCTTCCGCAAATGGTGAAACGCTTTGACTCAGTGAGTTTCACAGCATTCCGACATCGATCCCCCGGTTGCCGAAATTCAGTTGCCTTTGAATTTCGGGTAATCCCTCTTGAGCATGTATGCTTCTGCTACTTGTTCTACATCACACTTTCTTCCGCAAACGACGAAACGGTTTGACTCGGTGAGTTTCCCGGCATTCCGACTTCGATGCCCCGGTTGTAGAATTTGAGTTGCCTTTGAATTTCGGGTGATCCCTCTTGAGCATGTATACTTCTGCTACTTGTTCTACATCACACGTTCTTCCGCAAACGGTGAAACGCTTTGACTCCTTGAGTTTCGCGGCATTCTGACTTCGATGCCCCGGTTGCCGAAATTAAGTTGCCTTTGAATTTTGGGTGATCCCACTTGAGCATGTATGCTTCTGCTACATGTTCTACATCACACGTTCTTCCGCAAACGGCGAAACGCTTTGACTCGGTGAGTTTCGCGGCATTCCGACTTCGATGCCCCAGTTGCCGAAATTAAGTTGCCTTTGAATTTGGGGTAATCCCACTTGAGCATATATGCTTCTGCTACTTGTTATACATCAGACTTTCTTCCGCAAACGGCTAAACGCTTTGACTCAGTGAGTTTCGCGGCATTCCGACTTCGATGCCCCAATTGCCGAAATTCAGTTGCCTTTGAATTTCGGGTGATCCCTCTTGTGAATGTATGCTTCTGCTACTTGTTCTACATCAGACTGTCATCCGAAAACTGTGAAACGCTTTCACTCGGTGAGTTTCGCGCCATTTCGACTTCGATACCCCGGTTGTCGAAATTCAGTTGCCTTTAAATTTCGGGTGATCCCTCTTGAGCATGTATGCTTCTGCTACTTGTTCTATATCACACGTTCTTCCATAAACGGCGAAACGCTTTGACTCCGTGAGTTTTGCGGCAATCCGACTTCGATGCCCGTTTTGCCGAAATTCAGTTGCCTTTGAATTTCGGGTGATCCCTCTTGAGCATGTATGCTTCTGGTACTTGTTCTACATCAGACTTCTTCCGCAAACGGCGAAACGCTTCGACTCGGTGAGTTTCGCGGCATTCCAACTTCGGTGCCTGTTTTGCCGAAATTCAGTTGCCTTTGAATTTCGGGTGATCCCTCTTGAGCATGTATGCTTCTACTACTTGTTCTACATCAGACTTTCTTCCGCAAACGGTGAAACGCTTTGACTCAGTGAGTTTCACAGCATTCCGACATCGATCCCCCGGTTGCCGAAATTCAGTTGCCTTTGAATTTCGGGTGATCCCTCTTGAGCATGTATGCTTCTGGTACTTGTTCTACATCAGACTTCTTCCGCAAATGGCGAAACGATTTGACTCGGTGATTTTCGCGGCATTCCGACTTTGATGCCCCGGTTATAGAAATTGAGTTGCCTTTGAATTTCGGGTGATCCCTCTTGAGCATGTATGCTTCTACTAATTGTTCTACATCACACGTTTTTCCACAACCGGCGAAACGCTTCGACTCGGTGAGTTTCGCGGCAAGCCGACTTCGATGCCCGTTTTGCCGAAATTCAGTTGCGTTTGAATTTCGGGTGATCCCTCTTGAGCATGTATGCTTCTGCTACTTGTTCTACATCAGACTTTCTTCCACAAACGGTGAAACGCTTTGACTCAGTGAGTTTTGCGGCATTCCGACTTCGATCCCCCGGTTGCCGAAATTCAGTTGCCTTTGAATTTCGGGTGATCCCTCTTGAGCATGTATGCTTCTGCTACTTGTTCTACATCACACTATCTTCCGCAAACGGCGAAACGCTTTGACACGGTGAGTTTCGTGGCATTCCGACTTTGATGCCCGTTTTGTCAAAATTCAGTTGCCTTTGAATTTCGGGTGATCCCTCTTGAGCATGTATGCTTCTGCTACTTGTTCTACATCACACTTTCTTCCGCAAACGGCGAAACGCTTTGACACGGTGAGTTTCGCGGCATTCCGACTTTGATGCCCGTTTTGTCAAAATTCAGTTGCCTTTGAATTTCGGGTGATCCCTCTTGAGCATGTATGCTTCTGCTACTTGTTCTACATCAGACTGTCTTTCGAAAACGGCGAAACGCTTTCACTCGGTGAGTTTCGCGACATTCCAACTTCGATGCCCCGGTTGTAGAAATTGAGTTGCCTTTGAATTTCGGGTGATCCCTTTTGTGCATGTATGCTTCTGCTACTTCTTCTACATCAGCCTTTCTTCCGCAAACGGCGAAACGCTTTGACTCAGTGAGTTTCGCGGCATTCCAACTTCGATGCCCCGGTTGCCGAAATTCAGTTGCCTTTGAATTTCGGGTGATCCCTCTTGAGCATGTATGCTTCTGGTACTTCTTCTACAGCAGACTTCTTCCGCAAATGGCGAAACGCTTCGACTCGGTGAGTTTCGCGGCATGCCGACTTCGATGCCCCGGTTGTAGAAATTGAGTTGCCTTTGAATATCGGGTGATCCATCTTGAGCATGTATGCTTCTGCTACTTGTTCTACATCACAAGTTTTGTCCGCAAACGGCGAAACGCTTCGACTCGGTGAGTTTCGCAGCATTCCGACTTCGATGCCCGTTTTGCCGAAATTCAGTTGCCTTTGAATTTCGGGTGATCCCTCTTGAGCATGTATGCTTCTGCTACTTGTTCTACATCAGACTTTCTTCCGCAAACGGTGAAACGCTTTGACTCAGTGAGTTTCGCGGCATTTCGACTTCGATCCCCCGGTTGCCGAAATTCAATTGCCTTTGAATTTCGGGTGATCCCTCTTGAGCATGTATGCTTCTGCTAGTTGTTCTACATCACACTTTCTTCCGCAAACGGCGAAACGCTTTGACTCCGTGAGTTTCGCGGCATTCCGACTTCGATGCCCGTTTTGCCGAAATTCAGTTGCCTTTGAATTTCAGGTGATCCCTCTTGAGCATGTATGCTTCTGCTACTTCTTCTACATCAGACTTTCTTCTGCAAACGGTGAAACGCTTTGACTCATTGAGTTTCGCGGCATTCCGACTTCGATGCCCCGGTTGCCGAAATTCAGTTGCCTTTGAATTTCGGGTGATCCCTCTTGAGCATGTATGCTTCTGGTACTTGTTCTACATCACATGTTCTTCCGCAAACGGAAAAACGCTTTGACTCCTTGAATTTCGCGGCATTCCGACTTTGATGCCCCGGTTGCCGAAATGCAGTTGCCTTTAAATTTCGGGTGATCCCTCTTGAGCATGTATGCTTCTGCTACTTGTTCTACATCACACTTTCTTCCGCAAACGGCGAAACGCTTTGACTCGGTGATTTTCGCGGCATTCCGACTTCGATGCCTGTTTTGTCAAAATTCAGTTGCCTTTGAATTTCGGGTGATCCCTCTTGAGCATGTATGCTTCTGCTACTTGTTCTACATCAGACTGTCTTCCGAAAATGGCGAAATGCTTTCACTCGGTGAGTTTCGCGACATTCCAACTTCGATGCCCCGGTTGTAGAAATTGAGTTGCCTTTGAATTTCGGGTGATCCCTCTTGTGCATGTATGGTTCTGCTACTTCTTCTACATCAGACTTTCTTCCGCAAAGGGCGAAACGCTTTGACGCAGTGAGTTTCGCGGCATTCCGACTTCGATGCCCCGGTTGCCGAAATTCAGTTGCCTTTGAATTTCGGGTGATCCCTCTTGAGCATGTATGCTTCTGGTACTTCTTCTACATCAGACTTCTTCCGCAAATGGCGAAACGCTTCGACTCGGTGAGTTTCGCGGCATGCCGACTTCGATGCCTGTTTTGCCGAAATTCAGTTGCTTTTGAATTCCGGGTGATCCTTCTTGAGCATGTATGCTTCTCCTACTTGTTCTACATCAGACTTTCTTCCACAAACGGTGAAATGCTTTGACTCAGTGAGTTTCACAGCATTCGGACATCGATCCCCCGGTTGCCGAAATTCTGTTGCCTTTGAATTTCGGGTGATCCCTCTTGAGCTGGAACTTGTTCTACATCAGACTTCTTCCGCAAATGGCGAAACGCTTTGACTCGGTGATTTTCGCGGCATTCCGACTTTGATGCCCCGGTTATAGAAATTGAGTTGCCTGTGAATTTCGGGTGATCCCTTTTGAGCATGTATGCTTCTGGTACTTGTTCTACATCAGACTTCTTCCGCAAACGGCGAAACGCTTCGACTCGGTGAGTTTCGCGGCATTCCAACTTCGGTGCCTGTTTTGCCGAAATGTAGTTGCCTTTGAATTTCGGGTGATCCCTCTTGAGCATGTATGCTTCTACTACTTGTTCTACATCAGACTTTCTTCCACAAACGGTGAAACGCTTTGACTCAGTGAGTTTCGCAGCATTCCGCCATCGATCCCCCGGTTGCCGAAATTCAGTTGCCTTTGAATTTCGGGTGATCCCTCTTGAGCATGTATGCTTCTGGTACTTGTTCTACATCAGACTTCTTCCGCAAATGGCGAAACGCTTTGACTCGGTGATTTTCACGGCATTCCGACTTTGATGCCCCGGTTATAGAAATTGAGTTGCCTTTGAATTTCGGGTGATCCCTCTTGAGCATGTATGCTTCTACTAATTGTTCTACATCACACGTTTTTCCACAACCGGCGAAACGCTTCGACTCGGTGAGTTTCGCGGCAAGCCGACTTCGATGCCCGTTTTGCCGAAATTCAGTTGCGTTTGAATTTCGGGTGATCCCTCTTGAGCATGTATGCTTCTGCTACTTGTTCTACATCAGACTGTCTTCCGAAAACGGCGAAACGCTTTCACTCGGTGAGTTTCGCGACATTCCGACTTCGATGCCCCGGTTGTAGAAATTGAGTTGCCTTTGAATTTCGGGTGATCCCTCTTGTGCATGTATGGTTCTGCTACTTCTTCTACATCAGACTTTCTTCCGCAAAGGGCGAAACGCTTTGACGCAGTGAGTTTCGCGGCATTCCGACTTCGATGCCCCGGTTGCCGAAATTCAGTTGCCTTTGAATTTCGGGTGATCCCTCTTGAGCATGTATGCTTCTGGTACTTCTTCTACATCAGACTTCTTCCGCAAATGGCGAAACGCTTCGACTCGGTGAGTTTCGCGGCATGCCGACTTCGATGCCTGTTTTGCCGAAATTCAGTTGCTTTTGAATTCCGGGTGATCCTTCTTGAGCATGTATGCTTCTCCTACTTGTTCTACATCAGACTTTCTTCCACAAACGGTGAAATGCTTTGACTCAGTGAGTTTCACAGCATTCGGACATCGATCCCCCGGTTGCCGAAATTCTGTTGCCTTTGAATTTCGGGTGATCCCTCTTGAGCTGGAACTTGTTCTACATCAGACTTCTTCCGCAAATGGCGAAACGCTTTGACTCGGTGATTTTCGCGGCATTCCGACTTTGATGCCCCGGTTATAGAAATTGAGTTGCCTGTGAATTTCGGGTGATCCCTTTTGAGCATGTATGCTTCTGGTACTTGTTCTACATCAGACTTCTTCCGCAAACGGCGAAACGCTTCGACTCGGTGAGTTTCGCGGCATTCCAACTTCGGTGCCTGTTTTGCCGAAATGTAGTTGCCTTTGAATTTCGGGTGATCCCTCTTGAGCATGTATGCTTCTACTACTTGTTCTACATCAGACTTTCTTCCACAAACGGTGAAACGCTTTGACTCAGTGAGTTTCGCAGCATTCCGCCATCGATCCCCCGGTTGCCGAAATTCAGTTGCCTTTGAATTTCGGGTGATCCCTCTTGAGCATGTATGCTTCTGGTACTTGTTCTACATCAGACTTCTTCCGCAAATGGCGAAACGCTTTGACTCGGTGATTTTCACGGCATTCCGACTTTGATGCCCCGGTTATAGAAATTGAGTTGCCTTTGAATTTCGGGTGATCCCTCTTGAGCATGTATGCTTCTACTAATTGTTCTACATCACACGTTTTTCCACAACCGGCGAAACGCTTCGACTCGGTGAGTTTCGCGGCAAGCCGACTTCGATGCCCGTTTTGCCGAAATTCAGTTGCGTTTGAATTTCGGGTGATCCCTCTTGAGCATGTATGCTTCTGCTACTTGTTCTACATCAGACTGTCTTCCGAAAACGGCGAAACGCTTTCACTCGGTGAGTTTCGCGACATTCCGACTTCGATGCCCCGGTTGTAGAAATTGAGTTGCCTTTGAATTTCGGGTGATCCCTCTTGTGCATGTATGGTTCTGCTACTTCTTCTACATCAGACTTTCTTCCGCAAACGGCGAAACGCTTTGACGCAGTGAGTTTCGCGGCATTCCGACTTCGATGCCCCGGTTGCCGAAATTCAGTTGCCTTTGACTTTCGGGTGATCCCTCTTGAGCATGTATGCTTCTGGTACTTCTTCTACATCAGACTTCTTCCGCAAATGACGAAACGCTTCGACTCGGTGAGTTTCGCGGCATGCCGACTTCGATGCATGTTTTGCCGAAATTCAGTTGCTTTTGAATTCCGGGTGATCCTTCTTGAGCATGTATGCTTCTCCTACTTGTTCTACATCAGACTTTCTTCCACAAACGGTGAAATGCTTTGACTCAGTGAGTTTCACAGCATTCGGACATCGATGCCCCGGTTGCCGAAATTCTGTTGCCTTTGAATTTCAGGTGATCCCTCTTGAGCTGGAACTTGTTCTACATCAGACTTCTTCCGCAAATGGCGAAACGCTTTGACTCGGTGATTTTCGCGGCATTCCGACTTTGATGCCCCGGTTATAGAAATTGAGTTGCCTTTGAATTTCGGGTGATCCCTCTTGAGCATGTATGCTTCTGGTACTTGTTCTACATCAGACTTCTTCCGCAAACGGCGAAACGCTTCGACTCGGTGAGTTTCGCGGCATTCCAACTTCGGTGCCTGTTTTGCCGAAATTTAGTTGCCTTTGAATTTCGGGTGATCCCTCTTGAGCATGTATGCTTCTACTACTTGTTCTACATCAGACTTTCTTCCGCAAACGGTGAAACGCTTTGACTCAGTGAGTTTCGCAGCATTCCGCCATCGATCCCCCGGTTGCCGAAATTCAGTTGCCTTTGAATTTCCGGTGATCCCTCTTGAGCATGTATGCTTCTGGTACTTGTTCTACATCAGACTTCTTCCGCAAATGGCGAAACGCTTTGACTCGGTGATTTTCGCGGCATTCCGACTTTGATGCCCCGGTTATAGAAATTGAGTTGCCTTTGAATTTCGGGTGATCCCTCTTGAGCATGTATGCTTCTACTAATTGTTCTACATCACACGTTTTTCCACAACCGGCGAAACGCTTCGACTCGGTGAGTTTCGCGGCAAGCCGACTTCGATGCCCGTTTTGCCGAAATTCAGTTGCGTTTGAATTTCGGGTGATCCCTCTTGAGCATGTATGCTTCTGCTACTTGTTCTACATCAGACTGTCTTCCGAAAACGGCGAAACGCTTTCACTCGGTGAGTTTCGCGACATTCCGACTTCGATGCCCCGGTTGTAGAAATTGAGTTGCCTTTGAATTTCGGGTGATCCCTCTTGTGCATGTATGGTTCTGCTACTTCTTCTACATCAGACTTTCTTCCGCAAACGGCGAAACGCTTTGACGCAGTGAGTTTCGCGGCATTCCGACTTCGATGCCCCGGTTGCCGAAATTCAGTTGCCTTTGACTTTCGGGTGATCCCTCTTGAGCATGTATGCTTCTGGTACTTCTTCTACATCAGACTTCTTCCGCAAATGACGAAACGCTTCGACTCGGTGAGTTTCGCGGCATGCCGACTTCGATGCATGTTTTGCCGAAATTCAGTTGCTTTTGAATTCCGGGTGATCCTTCTTGAGCATGTATGCTTCTCCTACTTGTTCTACATCAGACTTTCTTCCACAAACGGTGAAATGCTTTGACTCGGTGAGTTTCACAGCATTCGGACATCGATGCCCCGGTTGCCGAAATTCTGTTGCCTTTGAATTTCAGGTGATCCCTCTTGAGCTAGAACTTGTTCTACATCAGACTTCTTCCGCAAATGGCGAAACGCTTTGACTCGGTGATTTTCGCGGCATTCCGACTTTGATGCCCCGGTTATAGAAATTGAGTTGCCTTTGAATTTCGGGTGATCCCTCTTGAGAATGTATGCTTCTGGTACTTGTTCTACATCAGACTTCTTCCGCAAACGGCGAAACGCTTCGACTCGGTGAGTTTCGCGGCATTCCAACTTCGGTGCCTGTTTTGCCGAAATTTAGTTGCCTTTGAATTTCGGGTGATCCCTCTTGAGCATGTATGCTTCTACTACTTGTTCTACATCAGACTTTCTTCCGCAAACGGTGAAACGCTTTGACTCAGTGAGTTTCGCAGCATTCCGCCATCGATCCCCCGGTTGCCGAAATTCAGTTGCCTTTGAATTTCCGGTGATCCCTCTTGAGCATGTATGCTTCTGGTACTTGTTCTACATCAGACTTCTTCCGCAAATGGCGAAACGCTTTGACTCGGTGATTTTCGCGGCATTCCGACTTTGATGCCCCGGTTATAGAAATTGAGTTGCCTTTGAATTTCGGGTGATCCCTCTTGAGCATGTATGCTTCTACTAATTGTTCTACATCACACGTTTTTCCACAACCGGCGAAACGCTTCGACTCGGTGAGTTTCGCGGCAAGCCGACTTCGATGCCCGTTTTGCCGAAATTCAGTTGCGTTTGAATTTCGGGTGATCCCTCTTGAGCATGTATGCTTCTGCTACTTGTTCTACATCAGACTGTCTTCCGAAAACGGCGAAACGCTTTCACTCGGTGAGTTTCGCGACATTCCGACTTCGATGCCCCGGTTGTAGAAATTGAGTTGCCTTTGAATTTCGGGTGATCCCTCTTGTGCATGTATGGTTCTGCTACTTCTTCTACATCAGACTTTCTTCCGCAAACGGCGAAACGCTTTGACGCAGTGAGTTTCGCGGCATTCCGACTTCGATGCCCCGGTTGCCGAAATTCAGTTGCCTTTGACTTTCGGGTGATCCCTCTTGAGCATGTATGCTTCTGGTACTTCTTCTACATCAGACTTCTTCCGCAAATGACGAAACGCTTCGACTCGGTGAGTTTCGCGGCATGCCGACTTCGATGCATGTTTTGCCGAAATTCAGTTGCTTTTGAATTCCGGGTGATCCTTCTTGAGCATGTATGCTTCTCCTACTTGTTCTACATCAGACTTTCTTCCACAAACGGTGAAATGCTTTGACTCAGTAAGTTTCACAGCATTCGGACATCGATGCCCCGGTTGCCGAAATTCTGTTGCCTTTGAATTTCAGGTGATCCCTCTTGAGCTGGAACTTGTTCTACATCAGACTTCTTCCGCAAATGGCGAAACGCTTTGACTCGGTGATTTTCGCGGCATTCCGACTTTGATGCCCCGGTTATAGAAATTGAGTTGCCTTTGAATTTCGGGTGATCCCTCTTGAGCATGTATGCTTCTGGTACTTGTTCTACATCAGACTTCTTCCGCAAACGGCGAAACGCTTCGACTCGGTGAGTTTCGCGGCATTCCAACTTCGGTGCCTGTTTTGCCAAAATTTAGTTGCCTTTGAATTTCGGGTGATCCCTCTTGAGCATGTATGCTTCTACTACTTGTTCTACATCAGACTTTCTTCCGCAAACGGTGAAACGCTTTGACTCAGTGAGTTTCGCAGCATTCCGCCATCGATCCCCCGGTTGCCGAAATTCAGTTGCCTTTGAATTTCCGGTGATCCCTCTTGAGCATGTATGCTTCTGGTACTTGTTCTACATCAGACTTCTTCCGCAAATGGCGAAACGCTTTGACTCGGTGATTTTCGCGGCATTCCGACTTTGATGCCCCGGTTATAGAAATTGAGTTGCCTTTGAATTTCGGGTGATCCCTCTTGAGCATGTATGCTTCTACTAATTGTTCTACATCACACGTTTTTCCACAACCGGCGAAACGCTTCGACTCGGTGAGTTTCGCGGCAAGCCGACTTCGATGCCCGTTTTGCCGAAATTCAGTTGCGTTTGAATTTCGGGTGATCCCTCTTGAGCATGTATGCTTCTGCTACTTCTTCTACATCAGAATTTTTTCCGCAAACGGCGAAACGCTTTGACTCGATGAATTTCGCGGGTTTCCAACTTCGATCCCCCGGTTGCCGAAATTCAGTTGCCTTTGAATTTCGGGTTATCCCTCTTGAGCATGTATGCTTCTCCTACTTGTTCTACAACAGACTTTCTTCCACAAACGGTGAAACGCTTTGACTCAGTGAGTTTCGCGGCATTCCGACTTCGATCCCCCGGTTGCCGAAATTCAGTTGCCTTTGAATTTTGGGTGATCCCTCTTGAGCATGTATGCTTCTGCTACTTGTTCTACATCACACTTTCTTCCGCAAACGGTGAAACGCTTTGACTCGGTGCGTTTCGCGGCATTCCGACCTTGATGCCCGTTTTGTCAAAATTCAGTTGCCTTTGAATTTCGGGTGATCCCTCTTGAGCATGTATGCTTCTGCTACTTGTTCTACATCAGACTGTCTTCCGAAAACGGCGAAACGCTTTCACTCGGTGAGTTTCGTGACATTCCGACTTCGATGCCCCGGTTGTAGAAATTGAGTTGCCTTTGAATTTCGGGTGATCCCTCTTGTGCATGTATGGTTCTGCTACTTCTTCTACATCAGACTTTCTTCCGCAAACGGCGAAACGCTTTGACGCAGTGAGTTTCGCGGCATTCCGACTTCGATGCCCCGGTTGCCGAAATTCAGTTGCCTTTGAATTTCGGGTGATCCCTCTTGAGCATGTATGCTTCTGGTACTTCTTCTACATCAGACTTCTTCCGCAAATGGCGAAACGCTTCGACTCGGTGAGTTTCGCGGCATGCCGACTTCGATGCCTGTTTTGCCGAAATTCAGTTGCTTTTGAATTCCGGGTGATCCTTCTTGAGCATGTATACTTCTCCTACTTGTTCTACATCAGACTTTCTTCCACAAACGGTGAAATGCTTTGACTCAGTGAGTTTCCCACCATTCGGACATCGATGCCCCGGTTGCCGAAATTCTGTTGCCTTTGAATTTCGGGTGATCCCTCTTGAGCTGGAACTTGTTCTACATCAGACTTCTTCCGCAAATGGCGAAACGCTTTGACTCGGTGATTTTCGCGGCATTCTGACTTTGATGCCCCGGTTATAGAAATTGAGTTGCCTTTGAATTTCGGGTGATCCCTCTTGAGCATGTATGCTTCTGGTACTTGTTCTACATCAGACTTCTTCCGCAAACGGCGAAACGCTTCGACTCGGTGAGTTTCGCGGCATTCCAACTTCGGTGCCTGTTTTGCCGAAATTTAGTTGCCTTTGAATTTCGGGTGATCCCTCTTGAGCATGTATGCTTCTACTACTTGTTCTACATCAGACTTTCTTCCGCAAACGGTGAAACGCTTTGACTCAGTGAGTTTCGCAGCATTCCGCCATCGATCCCCCGGTTGCCGAAATTCAGTTGCCTTTGAATTTCGGGTGATCCCTCTTGAGCATGTATGCTTCTGGTACTTGTTCTACATCAGACTTCTTCCGCAAATGGCGAAACGCTTTGACTCGGTGATTTTCGCGGCATTCCGACTTTGATGCCCCGGTTATAGAAATTGAGTTGCCTTTGAATTTCGGGTGATCCCTCTTGAGCATGTATGCTTCTACTAATTGTTCTACATCACACGTTTTTCCACAACCGGCGAAACGCTTCGACTCGGTGAGTTTCGCGGCAAGCCGACTTCGATGCCCGTTTTGCCGAAATTCAGTTGCGTTTTAATTTCGGGTGATCCCTCTTGAGCATGTATGCTTCTGCTACTTCTTCTACATCAGACTTTTTTCCGCAAACGGCGAAACGCTTTGACTCGATGAATTTCGCGGCTTTCCAACTTCGATCCCCCGGTTGCCGAAATTCAGTTGCCTTTGAATTTCGGGTTATCCCTCTTGAGCATGTATGCTTCTCCTACTTGTTCTACAACAGACTTTCTTCCACAAACGGTGAAACGCTTTGACTCAGTGAGTTTCGCGGCATTCCGACTTCGATCCCCCGGTTTCCGAAATTCAGTTGCCTTTGAATTTCGGGTGATCCCTCTTGAGCATGTATGCTTCTGCTACTTGTTCTACATCACACTTTCTTCCGCAAACGGCGAAACGCTTTGACTCGGTGAGTTTCGCGGCATTCCGACCTTGATGCCCGTTTTGTCAAAATTCAGTTGCCTTTGAATTTCGGGTGATCCCTCTTGAGCATGTATGCTTCTGCTACTTGTTCTACATCAGACTGTCTTCCGAAAACGGCGAAACGCTTTCACTCGGTGAGTTTCGCGACATTCCAACTTCGATGCCCCGGTTGTAGAAATTGAGTTGCCTTTGAATTTCGGGTGATCCCTCTTGTGCATGTATGCTTCTGCTACTTCTTCTACATCAGACTTTCTTCCGCAAACGGCGAAACGCTTTGACGCAGAGAGTTTCGCGGCATTCCGACTTCGATGCCCCGGTTGCCGAAATTCAGTTGCCTTTGAATTTCGGGTGATCCCTCTTGAGCATGTATGCTTCTGGTACTTCTTCTATATTAGACTTCTTCCGCAAACGGCGAAACGGTTCGACTCGGTGAGTTTCGCGGCATGCAGACTTCGATGCCTGTTTTTCCGAAATTCAGTTGCTTTTGAATTCCGGGTGATCCCTCTTGAGCATGTATGCTTCTGCTACTTGTTCTACATCAGACTTTCTTCCGCAAACGGTGAAACGCTTTGACTCAGTGAGTTTCACAGCATTCCGACATCGATGCCCCGGTTGCCGAAATTTAGTTGCCTTTGAATTTCGGGTGATCCCTCTTGAGCATGTATGCTTCTGGTACTTGTTCTACATCAAACTTTCTTCCGCAAACGGCTAAACACTTTGATTCCGTGAGTTTCGCGGCATTCCGACTTCGATGCCCGGTTGCCGAAATTCAGTTGCCTATGAATTTCGGGTGATCCCTCTTGAGCATGTATGCTTCTAGTACTTGTTCTACATCAGACTTCGTTGCCCGGTTGCCGAAGTCGGAATGCCGCGAAACTCACCGAGTAAAAGCATTTCGCCGTTTGCGGAAGAAGTCTGATGTAGAACAAGTACCAGAAGCATACATGCTCAAGAGGGATCACCCGAAATTCAAAGGCAACTCAATTTCTATAACCGGGGCATCCAAGTCGGAATGCCGCGAAAATCACCGAGTCAAAGCGTTTAGCCATTTGCGAAAGAAGTCTGATGTAGAACAAGTACCAGAAGCATACATGCTCAAGAGGGATCACCCGAAATTCAAAGGCAACTAAATTTCGGCAACCGGGGCATCGATATCGGAATGCTGTGAAACTCACAGAGTCAAAGCGTTTCACCGTTTGCGGAAGAAAGTCTGATGTAGAACAAGTAGCAGAAGCATACATGCTCAAGAGGGATCACCCGGAATTCAAAAGCAACTGAATTTCGGCAAAACAGGCATCGAAGTCGGCATGCCGCGAAACTCACCGAGTCGAAGCGTTTCGCCGTTTGCGGAAGAAGTCTGATGTAGAACAAGTAGCAGAAGCATACATGCTCAAGAGGGATCACCCGAAATTCAAAGGCAACTGAATTTCGGCAACCGGGGCATCGAAGTCGGAATGCCGCGAAACTCACTGCGTCAAAGCGTTTTGCCGTTTGCGGAAGAAAGTCTGATGTAGAAGAAGTAGCAGAAGCATACATGCACAAGAGGGATCACCCGAAATTCAAAGGCAACTCAATTTCTACAACCGGGGCATCGAAGTTGGAATGTCGCGAAACTCACCGAGTGAAAGCGTTTCGCAGTTTTCGAAAGACAGTCTGATGTAGAACAAGTAGCAGAAGCATACATGCTCAAGAGGGATCACCCGAAATTCAAAGGCAACTGAATTTTGACAAAACGGGCATCAAGGTCGGAATGCCGCGAAACTCACCGAGTCAAAGCGTTTCGCCGTTTGCGGAAGAAAGTGTGATGTAGAACAAGTAGCAGAAGCATACATGCTCAAGTGGGATCACCCAAAATTCAAAGGCAACTTAATTTCGGCAACCGGGGCATCGAAGTCAGAATGCCGCGAAACTCACTGAGTCAAAGCGTTTCGCCGTTTGCGGAAGAACGTGTGATGTAGAACAAGTAGCAGAAACATACATGCTCAAGAGGGATCACCCGAAATTCAATGGCAACTGAATTTCGGTAACTGGGGCATCGAAGTTGGAATGCCACGAAACTCAATGAGTCAAAGCGTTTCCCCATTTGCGGAAGAAAGTCTGATGTAGAACAAATAACAGAAGCATAAATGCTCAAGAGGGATCACCCGAAATTTAAAGGCAACTGAATTTCTGCAACCGGGGCATCGAAGTCGGAATGCCGCGAAACTCAATGAGTTAAAGCGTTTCAACCTTTGCGGAAGAAAGTCTGATGTAGAACAACTAGCAGAAGCATACATGCTCAAGAGGGATCACCCGAAATTCAAAGGCAACTGAATTTCGGCAAAACGAGCATCGAAGTCGGAATGCCGCGAAACTCACCGAGTCGAAGCGTTTCGCCGTTTGCGGACAAAACTTGTGATGTAGAACAAGTAGCAGAAGCATACATGCTCAAGAGGGATCACCCGAAATTCAAAGCCAACTCAATTTCTACAACCAGGGCATCAAAGTCGGAAAGCCGCGAAATTCACCGAGTCAAAGCGTTTCGCCGTTTGCGGAAGACAGTCTGATGTAGAACAAGTAGCAGAAGCATACATGCTCAAGAGGGATCACCCGAAATTCAAAGGCAACTGAATTTCGGCAAAAACGGGAATCGAAGTCGGAATGCCGCGAAACTCACCGAGTCGAAGCGTTTCGCCGTTTCTGGAAAACGTGTGATTTAGAACAAGTAGCAGAAGCATACATGCTCAAGAGGGATCACCCGAAATTCAAAGGCAACTGAATTTCGGAAAAACAGGCATCGAAGTCGGAAGGCCGCGAAACTCACCAAGTCGAAGCGTTTCGGCGTTTGCGGAAAAACGTGTGATGTAGAACAAATAGCAGAAGCATACATGCTCAAGAGGGATCACCACAAATTCAAAGGCAACTCAATTTCTAAAACCGGGGCATCGAAGTCGGAATGCCGCGAAACTCACCGACTCAAAGCGTTTCGACGTTTGCGGAAGAAGTCTGATGTAGAACAAGTACCAGAAGCATAGATGCTCAAGAGGGATCACCCGAAATTCAAAGGCAACTGAATTTCGGCAACCGGGGGATCGAAGTCAGAATGCCGCGAAACTTACGGAGTCAAAGCGTTTCACCGTTTGTGGAAGAAAGTCTGGTGTAGAACAAGTAGGAGAAGCATACATGCTCAAGAGGGATAACCCAAAATTCAAAGGCAACTGAATTTCGGCAAAACGGGCATCGATGTCGGAATGCCGCGAAACTCACCGAGTCGAAGCGTTTCACCATTTGCGAACAAAACTTGTGATGTAGAACAAGTAGCAGAAGCATACATGCTCAAGAGGGATCACCCGAAATTCAAAGGCAACTGAATTTCGGCAACCGGGGGATCGAAGTTGGAAAGCCGCGAAATTCATCGAGTCAAAGCGTTTCGCCGTTTGCAGAAGAAAGTCTGATGTAGAACAAGTAGCAGAAGCATACATGCTCAAGAGGGATCACCCGAAATTCAAACGCAACTGAATTTCGGTAAAACGGGCATCGAAGTCGGCTTGCCGCGAAACTCACCGAGTCGAAGCGTTTCGCCGGTTGTGGAAAAACGTGTGATGTAGAACAATTAGTAGAACCATACATGCTCAAGAGGGATCACCCGAAATTCAAAGGCAACTCAATTTCGGAAAAACAGGCATCGAAGTCGGAAGGCCGCGAAACTCACCGAGTCGAAGCGTTTCGGCGTTTGCGGAAAAACGTGTGATGTAGAACAAGTAGCAGAAGCATACATGCTCAAGAGGGATCACCACAAATTCAAAGGCAACTCAATTTCTAAAACCGGGGCATCGAAGTCGGAAAGCCGCGAAATTCACCGAGTCAAAGCGTTTCGCCGTTTGCGGAAGACAGTCTAATGTAGAACAAGTAGCAGAAGCATACATGCTCAAGAGGGATCACCCGAAATTCAAAGGCAACTGAATTTCGGCAAAAACAGGCATCGAAGTCGGAATGCCTCGAAACTCACCGAGTCGAAGCGTTTCGCCGTTTCTGGAAAACGTGTGATTTAGAACAAGTAGCAGAAGCATACATGCTCAAGAGGGATCACCCGAAATTCAAAGGCAACTGAATTTCGGAAAAACAGGCATCGAAGTCGGAAGGCCGCGAAACTCACCGAGTTGAAGCGTTTCGGCGTTTGCGGAAAAACGTGTGATGTAGAACAAGTAGCAGAAGCATACATGCTCAAGAGGGATCACCACAAATTCAAAGGCAACTCAATTTCTAAAACCGGGGCATCGAAGTCGGAATGCCGCGAAACTCACCGAGTCAAAGCGTTTCGACGTTTGCGGAAGAAGTCTGATGTAGAACAAGTACCAGAAGCATAGATGCTCAAGAGGGATCACCCGAAATTCTAAGGCAACTGAATTTCGGCAACCGGGGATCGAAGTCGGAATGCCGCGAAACTTACGGAGTCAAAGCGTTTCACCGTTTGTGGAAGAAAGTCTGGTGTAGAACAAGTAGGAGAAGCATACATGCTCAAGAGGGATAACCCAAAATTCAAAGGCAACTGAATTTCGGCAAAACGGGCATCGATGTCGGAATGCCGCGAAACTCACCGAGTCGAAGCGTTTCACCATTTGCGAACAAAACTTGTGATGTAGAACAAGTAGCAGAAGCATACATGCTCAAGAGGGATCACCCGAAATTCAAAGGCAACTGAATTTCGGCAACCGGGGGATCGAAGTTGGAAAGCCGCGAAATTCATCGAGTCAAAGCGTTTCACCGTTTGCGGAAGAAAGTCTGATGTAGAACAAGTAGCAGAAGCATACATGCTCAAGAGGGATCACCCGAAATTCAAACGCAACTGAATTTCGGTAAAACGGGCATCGAAGTCGGCTTACCGCGAAACTCACCGAGTCGAAGCGTTTCGCCGGTTGTGGAAAAACGTGTGATGTAGAACAATTAGTAGAAGCATACATGCTCAAGAGGGATCACCCGAAATTCAAAGGCAACTCAATTTCTATATCGGGGCATCAAAGTCGGAGCTTCTGGTACTTGTTCTACATCAGACTTCTTCCGCAAACGGCGAAACGCTTTGACTCGGTGAGTTTCTCGGCATTCCGACTTCGATGCCCGGTTGCCGAAATTCTATTGCCGTTGAATTTCGGGTGATTCCTCTTGAGCATGTATGCTTCTGCTACTTGTTCTACATCAGACTTTCTTCCGCAAACGGTGAAACGCTTTGACTTAGTGAGTTTTGCGGCATTCCGACTTCGATGCTCCAGTTGCCGAAATTAAGTTGCCTTTGAATTTCGGGTGATCCCTCTTGAGCATGAATGCTTCTACTACTTGTTCTACATCAGACTTTCTTCCGCAAACGGTGAAACGTTTGACTCATTGAGTTTCGTGGCATTCCAACTTCGATGCCCCAGTTACCGAAATTCAGTTGCCATTGAATTTCGGGTGATCCCTCTTGAGCATGTATGTTTCTGCTACTTGTTCTACATCACACGTTCTTCCGCAAACGGCGAAACGCTTTGACTCGGTGACTTTCGCGGCATTCCGACTTCGATGCCCCGGTTGTAGAAATTCAGTTGCCTTTGAATTTCGGGTGATCCCTCTTGAGCATGAATGCTTCTACTACTTGTTGTACATCAGACTTTCTTCCGCAAACGGCGAAACGCTTTAACTCGGTGACTTTCGCGGCATTCCGACTTCGATGCCCCGGTTGTAGAAATTCAGTTGCCTTTGAATTTCGGGTGATCCCTCTTGAGCTTGTATGCTTCTGCTAGTTGTTCTACATCACAAGTTTTGTCCGCAAACGGCGAAACGCTTCGACTCGGTGAGTTTTGCGGCATGCCGACTTCGATGCCCGTTTTGTCGAAATTCAGTTGCCTTTGAATTTCGGGTGATCCCTCTTGAGCATGTATGCCTCTACTACTTGTTCTACAGCAGACTTTCTTCCGCAAACGGTGAAACGCTTTGACTCAGTGAGTTTCGCGGCATTCCGACTTCGATCCCCCAGTTGCCGAAATTCAGTTGCCTTTGAATTTCGGGTGATCCCTCTTGAGCATGTATGCTTCTGGTACTTGTTCTACATCAGACTTTCTTCTGCAAACGGTGAAACGCTTTGACTCAGTGAGTTACGCGGCATTCCGACTTCGATGCCCCGGTTGTAGAAATTCAGTTGCCTTTGAATTTTGGGTGATCCCTCTTGAGCATGTATGCTTCTCCTAGTTGTTCTACATCACAAGTTTTGTCCGCAAACGGCGAAACGCTTCGACTCGGTGAGTTTCGTGGCATTTCGACTTCGATGCCTGTTTTGCCGAAATTCAATTGCCTTTGAATTTCGGGTGATCCCTGTTGAGCATGTATGCTTCTGCTACTTGTTCTACATCAGACTTTCTTCCGCAAACGGCGAAACGCATTGACTCCTTGAGTTTCGCGGCATTCCGACTTCGATGCCCTGGTTGCCGAATTTTTAGTTGCCTTTAAATTTCGGGTGATCCCTCTTGAGCATGTATGCTTCTGCTACTTGGTCTACATCACACTTTCTTCCGCAAACGGCGAAACGCTTTGACTTGGTGAGTTTCGCAGCATTCCGACTTGGATGCCCGTTTTGTCGAAATTCAGTTGCCTTTGAATTTCGGGTGATCCCTCTTGAGCATGTATGCTTCTGGTACTTGTTCTACATCAGACTTTCTTACGAAAACGGCAAAACGCTTTGACTCGGTGAGTTTCGCGGCATTCCGACTTCGATGCCCCAGTTATAGAAATTGAGTTGCCTTTGAATTTCAGGTGATCCCTCTTGAGCATGTATGCTTCTGCTACTTGTTCTACATCGCACGTTTTCCACAAACGGCGAAACGCTTCGACTCGGTGAGTTTCGCGGCATTCCGACTTGGATGCCCGGTTTGTTGAAATTCAGTTGCCTTTGAATTTCGGGTGATCCCTCTTGAGCATGTATGCTTCTGCTGCTTGTTCTACATAAGACTTTCTTCCGCAAATGGCTAAACGCTTTGATTCCGTCAGTTCCTCGGCATTCCGACTTCGATGCCTGTTTTGGCGACATTCAGTTGCCTTTGATTTCCGGGTGATCCCTCTTGAGCATGTATGCTTCTGCTACTTGTTCTACATAAGACTTTCTTCCGCAAATGGCTAAACGCTTAGATTCCGTGAGACTTCGATGCCTGTTTTGCCGAACTTCAGTTGCCTTTGAATTTCAGGTGATCCCTCTTGTGCATGTATGCTTCAGCTACTTGTTCTACATCAGTCTTTCTTCCGCAAACGGCTAAACGCTTTGATTCCGTGAGTTTCGCGGCATTCGGACTTCGATGCCTGTTTTGCCGAAATTCAGTTGCCTTTTAATTTCGGGTGATCCCTCTTGAGCATGTATGCTTCTGCTACTTGTTCTACATCAGACTTTCTTCCGCAAACGGTGAAACGCTTTGACTCGGTGCGTTTCGCGGCATTCCGACTTGGATGCCCGGTTTGCCGAAATTCAGTTGCCTTTGAATTTCGGGTGATCCCTCTTTAGCATGTATGCTTCTGGTACTTGTTCTAAATCAGACTTTCTTATGAAAACGGCGAAACGCTTTCACTCGGTGAGTTTCGCGACATTCTGACTTCGAAGCCCCGGTTGTAGAAATTGAGTTGCCTTTGAATTTCGGGTGATCCCTCTTGAGCATGTATGCTTCTGCTACTTGTTCTACATAAGACTTTCTTCCGCAAATGGCTAAACGCTTAGATTCCGTGAGACTTCGATGCCTGTTTTGCCGAACTTCAGTTGCCTTTGAATTTCGGGTGATCCCTCTTGTGCATGTATGGTTCTGCTACTTCTTCTACATCAGACTTTCTTCCGCAAACAGCGAAAAGCTTTGTCTCAGTGAGTTTCGCGGCATTCCGACTTCGATGCCCGGTTGCCGAAATTCAGTTGCCTTTGAATTTCGGGTGATCCCTCTTGAGCATGTATGCTTCAGCTACTTGTTCTACATCAGACTTTCTTCCGCAAACGGCTAAACGCTTTGATTCCATGAGTTTCGCGGCATTCGGACTTCGATGCCTGTTTTGCCGAAATTCAGTTGCCTTTTAATTTCGGGTGATCCCTCTTGAGCATGTATGCTTCTGCTACTTCTTCTACATCAGACTTTCTTCCGCAAACAGCGAAAAGCTTTGTCTCAGTGAGTTTCGCGGCATTCCGACTTCGATGCCCGGTTGCCGAAATTCAGTTGCCTTTGAATTTCGGGTGATCCCTCTTGAGGATGTATGCTTCAGCTACTTGTTCTACATCAGACTTTCTTCCGCAAACGGCTAAACGCTTTGATTCCATGAGTTTCGCGGCATTCGGACTTCGATGCCTGTTTTGCCGAAATTCAGTTGCCTTTTAATTTCGGGTGATCCCTCTTGAGCATGTATGCTTCTGCTACTTGTTCTACATCAGACTTTCTTCCGCAAACGGTGAAACGCTTTGACTCGGTGCGTTTCGCGGCATTCCGACTTGGATGCCCGGTTTGCCGAAATTCAGTTGCCTTTGAATTTCGGGTGATCCCTCTTTAGCATGTATGCTTCTGGTACTTGTTCTAAATCAGACTTTCTTATGAAAACGGCGAAACGCTTTCACTCGGTGAGTTTCGCGACATTCCGACTTCGAAGCCCCGGTTGTAGAAATTGAGTTGCCTTTGAATTTCGGTTGATCCCTCTTGAGCATGTATGCTTCTGCTACTTATTCTACATGAGACTTCCTTCCGCAAATGGTGAAACGCTTTGACTCGGTGAGTTTCGCGGCATTCCGACTTGGATGCCCGGTTTTCCGAAATTCAGTTGCCTTTGAACTTCGGGTGATCCCTCTTGAGCATGTATGCTTCTGGTACTTGTTCTACATCAGACTTTCTTACGAAAACGGCGAAACGCTTTCACTCGGTGAGGTTCGGGACATTCCGACTTCGATGCCCTGGTTGTAGAAATTGAGTTGCCCTTGAATTTCGGATGATCCCTCTTGAGCATGTATGCTTCTGGTACTTGTTCTACATCAGACTTCTTCTGCAAACGGCGAAACGCTTTGACTCGGTGAGTTTCGCGGCATTCCGACTTCGATGCCCCGGTTATAGAAATTGAGTTGCCTTTGAATTTCGGGTGATCCCTCTTGAGCATGTATGCTTCTGCTACTTGTTCTACATCACACGTTTTCCACAAACGGCGAAACGCATAGACTCGGTGAGTTTCGCGGCATTCCGACTTCGATGCCCCGGTTGCCGAAATTAAGTTGCCTTTGAATTTGGGGTGATCCCACTTGAGCATGTATGCTTCTGCTACTTGTTATACATCAGACTTTCTTCCGCAAATGGCTAAACGCTTTGACTCAATGAGTTTCGCGGCATTCCGACTTCGATGCCCGTTTTGCCGAAATTCAGTTGCCTTTGAATTTCGGGTGATCCCTCTTGAGCATCTATGCTTCTGCTACTTGTTCTACATCAGACTTCTTCCGCAAATGGCGAAACGCTTTCACTCGGTGAGTTTCGCGGCATTCCGACTTCGATGCCCGGTTGCCGAAATTCTATTGCCGTTGTATTTCGGGTGATGCCTGTTGAGCATGTATGCTTCTGCTACTTATTCTACATCAGACTTTCTTCCGAAAACGGCGAAACGTTTTCACTCGGTGAGTTTCGCGACATTCCGACTTCGATGCCCCGGTTGTAGAAATTGAGTTGCCTTTGAATTTCGGGTGATCCCTCTTGTCCATGTATGCTTCTGCTACTTCTTCTACATCAGACTTTCTTCCGCAAACGGCGAAACGTTTTGACTCAGTGAGTTTCGCGGCATTCCGACTTCGATGCCCCGATTGCCGAAATTCAGTTGCCTTTGAATTTCGGGTGATCCCTCTTGAGCATGTATGCTTCTGCTACTTGTTCTACATCACAAGTTTTGTCCGCAAACGCCGCAACGCTTCGACTCGGTGAGTTTCGCGGCATTCCGACTTTGATGCCCGTTTTGCCGAAATTCAGTTACCTTTGAATTTCGGGTGATCCCTCTTGATCATGTATGCTTCAGCTACTTGTTCTACATCAGACTTTCTTCTGCAAACAGTGAAACGCTTTGACTTGGTGAGTTTCGCGGCATTCCGACTTGGATGCCCGGTTTGCCGAAATTCAGTTGCCTTTGAATTTCGGGTGATCCCTCTTGAGCATGTATGCTTCTGGTACTTGTTCTACATCAGACTTTCTTACGAAAACGGCGAAACGCTTTCACTCGGTGAGTTTCGCGACATTCTGACTTCGATGCCCTGGTTGTAGAAATTGAGTTGCCTTTGAATTTCGGTGATCCCTCTTGAGCATGTATGCTTCTGGTACTTGTTCTACATCAGACTTCTTCTGCAAACGGCGAAACGCTTTGACTCGGTGAGTTTCGCGGCATTCCGACTTCGATGCCCCGGTTATAGAAATTGAGTTGCCTTTGAATTTCGGGTGATCCCTCTTGAGCATGTATGCTTCTGCTACTTGTTCTACATCACACGTTTTCCACAAACGGCGAAACGCATCGACTCGGTGAGTTTCGTGGCATTCCGACTTCGATGCCCCGGTTGCCGAAATTAAGTTGCCTTTGAATTTCGGGTGATCCCACTTGAGCATGTATGCTTCTGCTACTTGTTATACATCAGACTTTCTTCTGCAAACGGCGAAACGCTTTGACTCGGTGAGTTTCGCGGCATTCCGACTTCGATGCCCCGGTTATAGAAATTGAGTTGCCTTTGAATTTCGGGTGATCCCTCTTGAGCATGTATGCTTCTGCTACTTGTTCTACATCACACGTTTTCCACAAACGGCGAAACGCATAGACTCGGTGAGTTTCGCGGCATTCCGACTTCGATGCCCCGGTTGCCGAAATTAAGTTGCCTTTGAATTTGGGGTGATCCCACTTGAGCATGTATGCTTCTGCTACTTGTTATACATCAGACTTTCTTCCGCAAATGGCTAAACGCTTTGACTCAATGAGTTTCGCGGCATTCCGACTTCGATGCCCGTTTTGCCGAAATTCAGTTGCCTTTGAATTTCGGGTGATCCCTCTTGAGCATCTATGCTTCTGCTACTTGTTCTACATCAGACTTCTTCCGCAAACGGCGAAACGCTTTCACTCGGTGAGTTTCGCGGCATTCCGACTTCGATGCCCGGTTGCCGAAATTCTATTGCCGTTGTATTTCGGGTGATGCCTGTTGAGCATGTATGCTTCTGCTACTTATTCTACATCAGACTTTCTTCCGAAAACGGCGAAACGTTTTCACTCGGTGAGTTTCGCGACATTCCGACTTCGATGCCCCGGTTGTAGAAATTGAGTTGCCTTTGAATTTCGGGTGATCCCTCTTGTGCATGTATGCTTCTGCTACTTCTTCTACATCAGACTTTCTTCCGCAAACGGCGAAACGTTTTGACTCAGTGAGTTTCGCGGCATTCCGACTTCGATGCCCCGATTGCCGAAATTCAGTTGCCTTTGAATTTCGGGTGATCCCTCTTAAGCATGTATGCTTCTGCTACTTGTTCTACATCACAAGTTTTGTCCGCAAACGCCGCAACGCTTCGACTCGGTGAGTTTCGCGGCATTCCGACTTTGATGCCCGTTTTGCCGAAATTCAGTTACCTTTGAATTTCGGGTGATCCCTCTTGATCATGTATGCTTCAGCTACTTGTTCTACATCAGACTTTCTTCTGCAAACGGTGAAACGCTTTGACTTGGTGAGTTTCGCGGCATTCCGACTTGGATGCCCGGTTTGCCGAAATTCAGTTGCCTTTGAATTTCGGGTGATCCCTCTTGAGCATGTATGCTTCTGGTACTTGTTCTACATCAGACTTTCTTACGAAAACGGCGAAACGCTTTCACTCGGTGAGTTTCGCGACATTCTGACTTCGATGCCCTGGTTGTAGAAATTGAGTTGCCTTTGAATTTCGGTGATCCCTCTTGAGCATGTATGCTTCTGGTACTTGTTCTACATCAGACTTCTTCTGCAAACGGCGAAACGCTTTGACTCGGTGAGTTTCGCGGCATTCCGACTTCGATGCCCCGGTTCTAGAAATTGAGTTGCCTTTGAATTTCGGGTGATCCCTCTTGAGCATGTATGCTTCTGCTACTTGTTCTACATCACACGTTTTCCACAAACGGCGAAACGCATCGACTCGGTGAGTTTCGTGGCATTCCGACTTCGATGCCCCGGTTGCCGAAATTAAGTTGCCTTTGAATTTCGGGTGATCCCACTTGAGCATGTATGCTTCTGCTACTTGTTATACATCAGACTTTCTTCTGCAAACGGCGAAACGCTTTGACTCGGTGAGTTTCGCGGCATTCCGACTTCGATGCCCCGGTTATAGAAATTGAGTTGCCTTTGAATTTCGGGTGATCCCTCTTGAGCATGTATGCTTCTGCTACTTGTTCTACATCACACGTTTTCCACAAACGGCGAAACGCTTCAACTCGGAGAGTTTCGCGGCATTCCAACTTCGATGCCCCGGTTGCCGAAATTCAGTTGCCTTTGAATTTCGGGTGATCCGTCTTGAGCATGTATGCTTCTGCTACTTGTTCTACATAAGACTTCTTCCGCAAACGGCGAAACACTTTGACTCGGTGAGTATCGCGGCATTCCGACTTCGATGCCCGGTTGCCGAAATTCAATTGCCTTTGAATTTCGGGTGAGCCCTCTTGAGCATGTATGCTTCTGGTACTTGTTCTACATCAGACTTCTTCCGCAAACGGCGAAATGCTTTGACTCGGTGAGTTTCGCGGCATTCTGACTTTTATGCCCCGCTTATAGAAATTGAGTTGCCTTTGATTTTCGGGTGATCCCTCTTGAGCATGTATGCTTCTGCTACTTGTTCTACATCACACGTTTTTCCGCAAAAGCCGAAACGCTTCGACTCGGTGAATTTCGCGACTTTCCGACTTCGATGCCCCGGTCGTTGAAATTGAGTTGCCTTTGAATTTCGGGTGATCCCTCTTGAGCATGTATGCTTCTGCTACTTGTTCTCAATCATACGGTTTTACGCAAACGCCGAAATGCTTCGACTCGGTGAGTTTCGCGGCATTCCGACTTCGATCCCCCGGTTGCCGAAATTCAGTTGCCTTTGAATTTCGGGTGATCCCTCTTGAGCATGTATGCTTCTGCTACTTGTTCTACATAAGACTTTCTTCCGCAAATGGCTAAACGCTTTGATTCCGTGAGACTTCGATGCCTGTTTTGCCGAACTTCAGTTGCCTTTGAATTTCGGGTGATCCCTCTTGTGCATGTATGCTTCTGCTACTTCTTCTACATCAGACTTTCTTTCGCAAACAGAGAAACGCTTTGACTAAGTGAGTTTCGCGGCATTCCGACTTCGATGCCCCGGTTGCCGAAATTCAGTTGCCTTTCAATTTCGGGTGATCCCTCTTGAGCATGTATGCTTCAGCTACTTGTTCTACATCAGACTTTCTTCCGCAAAGGGCTAAACGCTTTGATTCCGTGAGTTTCGCGGCATTCGTACTTCGATGCATGTTTTGCCGAAATTCAGTTGCTTTTGAAATTCGGGTGATCCCTCTTGATAATGTATGCTTCTGCTACTTGTTCTACATCAGACTTCTTCCGCAAACGGCGAAACGCTTTGACTTGGTGAGTTTCGCGGCATTCCGACTTCGATCCCGGTTACCGAAATTCAATTGCCGTTGAATTTCGGGTGATCTCTCTTGAGCATGTATGCTTCTGCTACTTGTTCTACATCAGACTGTCTTCCGCAAACGGTGAAACGCTTTAACTCAGTGAGTTTCGTAGCATTCCGACTTCGATGCCCCGGTTGTAGAAATTGAGTTGCCTTTGAATTTCGGGTGATCCCTCTTGAGCATGTATGCTTCTGCTACTTATTCTACATCAGACTTTCTTCCGCAAACGGTGAAACGCTTTGACTCATTGAGTTTCGCGGCATTCCGACTTCAATGCCCCGGTTGCCGAAATTCAGTTGCCTTTGAATTTCGGGTGATCCCTCTTGAGCATGTATGCTTCAGCTACTTGTTCTACATCAGACTTTCTTCCGCAAACGGCAAAACGCTTTGATTCCGTGAGTTTCGCGGCATTCCGACTTCGATGCCTGTTTTGCCGAAATTCAGTTGCCTTTGAATTTCGGGTGAGCCCTCTTGAGCATGTATGCTTCTGGTACTTGTTCTACATCAGACTTCTTCCGCAAACGGCGAAACGCTTCGACTCGGTGAGTTTCGTGGCATTCCGACTTCGATCCCCCGGTTGCCGAAATTGAGTTGCCTTTGAATTTCGGGTGATCCCTATTGAGCATGTATGCTTCTGCTACTTGTTCTACATTAGGCTTTCTTCCGAAAACGGCGAAATGCTTGCACTCGTTGAGTTTCGCGACATTCCGATTTCGATGCCCCGGTTGTAGAAATTGAGTTGCCTTTGAATTTCGGGTGATCCCTCTTGAGCATGTATGCTTCTGCTACTTGATCTAAATCACACGGTTTTCCGCAAATGCCGAAACGCTTCGACTCGGTCAGTTTCGCGGCATTCCGACTTCGATCCCCCGGTTGCCGAATTTCAGTTGCCTTTGAATTTCGGGTGATCCCTCTTGAGCATGTATGCTTCTGCTACTTGTTCTACATAAGACTTTCTTCCGCAAATGGCTAAACGCTTTGATTCCGTGAGACTTCGATGCCTGTTTTGCCGAACTTCAGTTGCCTTTGAATTTCGGGTGATCCCTCTTGTGCATGTATGCTTCTGCTACTTCTTCTACATCAGACTTTCTTTCGCAAACAGAGAAACGCTTTGACTAAGTGAGTTTCGCGGCATTCCGACTTCGATGCCCCGGTTGCCGAAATTCAGTTGCCTTTCAATTTCGGGTGATCCCTCTTGAGCATGTATGCTTCAGCTACTTGTTCTACATCAGACTTTCTTCCGCAAAGGGCTAAACGCTTTGATTCCGTGAGTTTCGCGGCATTCGTACTTCGATGCATGTTTTGCCGAAATTCAGTTGCTTTTGAAATTCGGGTGATCCCTCTTGATAATGTATGCTTCTGCTACTTGTTCTACATCAGACTTCTTCCGCAAACGGCGAAACGCTTTGACTTGGTGAGTTTCGCGGCATTCCGACTTCGATCCCGGTTACCGAAATTCAATTGCCGTTGAATTTCGGGTGATCCCTCTTGTGCATGTATGCTTCTGCTACTTGTTCTACATCAGACTTCTTCCGCAAACGACGAAACTTTTTGACTCGGTGAGTTTCGCGGCATTCCAACTTCGATGCCCGGTTGCCGAAATTCAATTGCCTTTGAATTTCGGGTGAGCCCTCTTGAGCATGTATGCTTTTGGTACTTGTTCTACATCAGACTTCTTCCGCAAACGGCGAAATGCTTTGACTCGGTGAGTTTCGCGGCATTCTGACTTTTATGCCCCGCTTATAGAAATTGAGTTGCCTTTGATTTTCGGGTGATCCCTATTGAGCATGTATGCTTCTGCTACTTGTTCTACATCACACGTTTTTCCGCAAAAGCCGAAACGCTTCGACTCGGTGAATTTCGCGACTTTCCGACTTCGATGCCCCGGTCGTTGAAATTGAGTTGCCTTTGAATTTCGGGTGATCCCTCTTGAGCATGTATGCTTATGCTACTTGTTCTAAATCACACGGTTTTACGCAAACGCCGAAATGCTTCGACTCGGTGAGTTTCGCGGCATTCCGACTTCGATCCCCCGGTTGCCGAAAATCAGTTACCTTTGAATTTCGGGTGATCCCTCTTGAGCATGTATGCTTCTGCTACTTGTTCTACATAAGCCTTTCTTCTGCAAATGGCTAAACGCTTTGATTCCGTGAGACTTCGATGCCTGTTTTGCCGAACTTCAATTGCCTTTGAATTTCGGGTGATCCCTCTTGAGCATGTATGCTTCTGCTACTTGTTCTACATAAGCCTTTCTTCCGCAAATGGCTAAACGCTTTGATTCCGTGAGACTTCGATGCCTGTTTTGCCGAACTTCAGTTGCCTTTAAATTTCGGGTGATCCCTCTTGTGCATGTATGCTTCTGCTACTTGTTCTACATCAGACTTCTTCCGCAAACGACGAAACTTTTTGACTCGGTGAGTTTCGCGGCATTCCAACTTCGATGCCCGGTTGCCGAAATTCAATTGCCTTTGAATTTCGGGTGAGCCCTCTTGAGCATGTATGCTTTTGGTACTTGTTCTACATCAGACTTCTTCCGCAAACGGCGAAATGCTTTGACTCGGTGAGTTTCGCGGCATTCTGACTTTTATGCCCTGCTTATAGAAATTGAGTTGCCTTTGATTTTCGGGTGATCCCTATTGAGCATGTATGCTTCTGCTACTTGTTCTACATCACACGTTTTTCCGCAAAAGCCGAAACGCTTCGACTCGGTGAATTTCGCGACTTTCCGACTTCGATGCCCCGGTCGTTGAAATTGAGTTGCCTTTGAATTTCGGGTGATCCCTCTTGAGCATGTATGCTTATGCTACTTGTTCTAAATCACACGGTTTTACGCAAACGCCGAAATGCTTCGACTCGGTGAGTTTCGCGGCATTCCGACTTCGATCCCCCGGTTGCCGAAATTCAGTTACCTTTGAATTTCGGGTGATCCCTCTTGAGCATGTATGCTTCTGCTACTTGTTCTACATAAGCCTTTCTTCCGCAAATGGCTAAACGCTTTGATTCCGTGAGACTTCGATGCCTGTTTTGCCGAACTTCAATTGCCTTTGAATTTCGGGTGATCCCTCTTGAGCATGTATGCTTCTGCTACTTGTTCTACATAAGCCTTTCTTCCGCAAATGGCTAAACGCTTTGATTCCGTGAGACTTCGATGCCTGTTTTGCCGAACTTCAATTGCCTTTGAATTTCGGGTGATCCCTCTTGTGCATGTATGCTTCTGCTACTTCTTCTACATCAGACTTTCTTCCGCAAACAGAGAAACGCTTTGACTCAGTGAGTTTCGCGGCATTCCGACTTTGATGCCCCGGTTGCCGAAATTCAGTTGCCTTTGAATTTCGGGTGATCCCTCTTGAGCATGTATGCTTCAGCTACTTGTTCTACATCAGACGGCTAAACGCTTTGACTAAGTGAGTTTCGCGGCATTCCGACTTCGATGCCCCGGTTGCCGAAATTCAGTTGCCTTTGAATTTCGGGTGATCCCTCTTGAGCATGTATGCTTCAGCTACTTGTTCTACATCAGACTTTCTTCCGCAAACGGCGAAACACTTTGACTAAGTGAGTTTCGCGGCATTCCGACTTCGATGCCCCGGTTGCCGAAATTCAGTTGCCTTTGAATTTCGGGTGATCCCTCTTGAGCATGTATGCTTCAGCTACTTGTTCTACATCAGACTTTCTTCCGCAAACGGCAAAACGCTTTGATTCCGTGAGTTTCGCGGCATTCCGACCTCGATGCCTGTTTTGCCGAAATTCAGTTGCCTTTGAATTTCGGGTGAGCCCTCTTGAGCATGTATGCTTCTAGTACTTGTTCTACATCAAACTTCTTCCGCAAACGGCGAAACGCTTCGACTCGGTGAGTTTCGTGGCATTCCGACTTCGATCCCCCGGTTGCCGAAATTCAGTTGCCTTTGAATTTCGGGTGATCCCTATTGAGCATGTATGCTTCTGCTACTTGTTCTACATTAGACTTTCTTCCGAAAACGGCGAAATGCTTGCACTCGTTGAGTTTCGCGACATTCCGACTTCGATGCCCCGGTTGTAGAAATTGAGTTGCCTTTGAATTTCGGGTGATCCCTCTTGAGCATGTATGCTTCTGCTACTTGATCTAAATCACACGGTTTTCCGCAAATGGCTAAACGCTTTGATTCCGTGAGAGTTCGATGCCTGTTTTGCCGAACTTCAGTTTCCTCTGAATTTCGGGTGATCCCTCTTGTGCATGTATGCTTCTGCTACTTGTTCTACATCAGACTTCTTCCGCAAACGGCGAAACGCTTCGACTCGGTGAGTTTCGCGGCATTCCGACTTCGATCCCCCGGTTGCCGAAATTCAGTTGCCTTTGAATTTCGGATGATCCCTCTTGAGCATGTATGCTTCTGCTACTTGTTCTACATTAGACTTTCTTCCGAAAACGGCGAAACACTTCGACTCGGTGAGTTTCGCGACATTCCGACTTCGATGCCCCGGTTGTAGAAATTGAGTTGCCTTTGAATTTCAGGTGATCCCTCTTAAGCATGTATGCTTCTGCTACTTGTTCTAAATCACACGGTTTTCCATAAATGCCGAAACGCTTCGACTCGGTGAGTTTCGCGGCATTCCGACTTCGATCCCCCGTTTGCCGAAATTCTGTTGCCTTTGAATTTCGGGTGATCCCTCTTGAGCATGTATGCTTCTGCTACTTGTTCTACATCACAAGTTTTGTCCGCAAATGGCGAAACGCTTCGACTCGGTGAGTTTCGCGGCATTCCGCCTTCGATGCCCCTTTTGCCGAAATTCAGTTGCCTTTGAATTTCGGGTGATCCCTCTTAAGCATGTATGCTTCTGCTACTTGTTCTATATCACAAGTTTTGTCCGCAAACGGAGAAACGCTTCGACTCGGTGAGTTTCGCGGCATTCCGACTTTGATGCCCGTTTTGCCGAAATTCAGTTGCCTTTGAATTTCGGGTGATCCCTCTTGAGCATGTATGCTTCTGCTACTTGTTCTAAATCACACGTTTTTCAGCAAACGCCGAAACGCTTCGACTCGGTGAGTTTCGCGGCATTCCGACTTCGATCCCCCGGTTGCCGAAATTCAGTTGCCTTTGTATTTCGGGTGATCCCTCTTGAGCATGTATGATTCTGCTACTTCTTCTACATCACACTTCTTCCGCAAACGGCGAAAGGCTACGACTCGGTGAGTTTCGCGGCATTCCGACTTCGATCCCCCGGTTGCCGAAATTCAGTTGCCTTTGAATTTCGGGTGATCCCTATTGAGCATGTATGCTTCTGCTACTTGTTCTACATTAGACTTTCTTCCGAAAACGGCGAAATGCTTGCACTCGTTGAGTTTCGCGACATTCCGACTTCGATGCCCCGGTTGTAGAAATTGAGTTGCCTTTGAATTTCAGGTGATCCCTCTTGAGCATGTATGCTTCTGCTACTTGTTCTAAATCACACGGTTTTCCGCAAACGCCGAAACGCTTCGACTCGGTGAGTTTCGCGGCATTCCTAGTTCGATCCCCCGTTTGCCGAAATTCTATTGCCTTTGAATTTCGGGTGATCCCTCTTGAGCATGTATGCTTCTGCTACTTGTTCTACATCACAAGATTTGTCCGCAAATGGCGAAACGCTTCGACTCGGTGAGTTTCGCGGCATTCCGCCTTCGATGCCCGTTTTGCCGAAATTCAGTTGCCTTTGAATTTCGGGTGATCCCTCTTAAGCATGTATGCTTCTGCTACTTGTTCTACATCACAAGTTTTGTCCGCAAACGGAGAAACGCTTCGACTCGGTGAGTTTCGCGGCATTCCGACTTTGATGCCCGTTTTGCCGAAATTCAGTTGCCTTTGAATTTCGGGTGATCCCTCTTGAGCATGTATGCTTCTGCTACTTGTTCTACATCAGACTTTCTTCCGCAAACGGCTAAACGCTTTGATTCCGTGAGTTTCGCGGCATTCCAACTTCGATGCCTGTTTTGCCGAAATTCAATTGCCTTTGAATTTCGAGTGATCCCTCTTGAGCATGTATGCTTCTGGTACTTGTTCTACATCAGACTTCTTCCGCAAACGGCGAAACGCTTTAACTCGGTGAGTTTCGCGGCATTCCGAATTCGATCCCCCGGTTGCCGAAATTCAGTTGCCTTTGAATTTCGGGTGATCCCTCTTGAGCATGTATGCTTCTGCTACTTGTTCTAAATCACACGTTTTTCCGCAAACGCCGAAACGCTTCGACTCGGTGAGTTTCGCGGCATTCCGAATTCGATCCCCCGGTTGCCGAAATTCAGTTGCCTTTGAATTTCGGGTGATCCCTCTTGAGCATGTATGATTCTGCAACTTCTTCTACATCAGACTTCTTCCGCAAACGGCGAAACGCTTCGACTCGGTGAGTTTCGCGACATTCCGACTTCGATGCCCCAGTTGTAGAAATTGAGTTGCCTTTGAATTTCGGGTGATCCCTGTTGAGCATGTATGCTTCTGCTACTTGTTCTAAATCACACTTTTTTCAGCAAACGCCGAAACGCTTCGACTCGGTGAGTTTCGCGGCATTCCGACTTCGATCCCCCGGTTGCCGAAATTCAGTTGCCTTTGTATTTCGGGTGATCCCTCTTGAGCATGTATGATTCTGCTACTTCTTCTACATCAGACTTCTTCCGCAAACGGCGAAACGCTTCGAATCGGTGAGTTTCGCGGCATTCCGACTTCGATCCCCCGGTTGCCGAAATTCAGTTGCCTTTGAATTTCGGATGATCCCTATTGAGCATGTATGCTTCTGCTACTTGTTCTACATTAGACTTTCTTCCGAAAACGGCGAAATGCTTGCACTCGTTGAGTTTCGCGGCATTCCTAGTTCGATCCCCCGTTTGCCGAAATTCTGTTGCCTTTGAATTTCGGGTGATCCCTCTTGAGCATGTATGCTTCTGCTACTTGTTCTACATCACAAGTTTTGTCCGCAAACGCCGAAACGCTTCGACTCGGTTAGTTTCGCGGCATTCCGCCTTCGATGCCCGTTTTGCCGGAATTCAGTTGCCTTTGAATTTCGGGTGATCTCTCTTAAGCATGTATGCTTCTGCTACTTGTTCTACATCACAAGTTTTGTCCGCAAACGGAGAAACGCTTCGACTCGGTGAGTTTCGTGGCATTCCGACTTTGATGCCCGTTTTGCCGAAATTCAGTTGCCTTTGAATTTCGGGTGATCCCACTTGAGCATGTATGCTTCTGCTACTTGTTCTACATCAGACTTTCTTCCGCAAACAGCTAAACGCTTTGATTCCGTGAGTTTCGCGGCATTCCAACTTCGATGCCTGTTTTGCCGAAATTCAATTGCCTTTGAATTTCGGGTGATCCCTCTTGAGCATGTATGCTTCTGCTACTTGTTCTACATCAGACTTCTTCCGCAAACGGCGAAACGCTTCGACTCGGTGAGTTTCGCGGCATTCCGACTTCGATGCCCCGGTTATAGAAATTGAGTTGTCTTTGAATTTGGGGTGATCCCTCTTGAGCATGTATGCTTCTGGTACTTGTTCTACATCAGACTTCTTCCGCAAACGGCGAAACGCTTTAACTCGGTGAGTTTCGCGGCATTCCGAATTCGATCCCCCGGTTGCCGAAATTCAGTTGCCTTTGAATTTCGGGTGATCCCTCTTGAGCATGTATGCTTCTGCTACTTGTTCTAAATCACACGTTTTTCAGCAAACGCCGAAACGCTTCAACTCGATGAGTTTCGCGGAATTCCGACTTCGATCCCCCGGTTGCCGAAATTCAGTTGCCTTTGAATTTCGGGTGATCCCTCTTGAGCATGTATGATTCTGCTACTTCTTCTACATCAGACTTCTTCCGCAAACGGCGAAACGCTTCGACTCGGTGAGTTGCGCGGCATTCCGACTTCGATGCCCCGGTTATAGAAATTGAGTTGCCTTTGAATTTCGGGTGATCCCTCTTGAGCATGTATGCTTCTGCTACTTGTTCTACATCACACGTTTTTCCACAAATGGTGAAACGCTTCGACTCGGTGAGTTTCGCGGCATGCTGACTTCGATGCCTGTTTTGCCGAAATTCAGTTGCCTTTGAATTTCGGGTGATCCCTGTTGAGCATGTATGCTTCTGCTACTTGTTCTACATCACACGTTTTTCCGCAAACGTCGAAACGCTTCGACTCGGTGAGTTTCGCGGCATTACGACTTCGATGCCAAGTTGCCGAAATTCTATTGCCGTAGAATTTCGGGTGATCGCTCTTGAGCATGTATGCTTCTGCTACTTGTTCTTCATCAGACTTTCTTCCGCAAACGGGGAAACGCTTTAACTCAGTGAGTTTCGCGGCATTCCGACTTCGATGCCCCGATTGTAGAAATTGAGTTGCCTTTGAATTTCGGGTGATCCCTCTTGAGCATGTATGCTTCTGCTACTTATTCTACATCAGACTTTCTTCCGCAAACGGTGAAACGCTTTGACTCATTGAGTTTCGCGGCATTCCGACTTCAATGCCCCGGTTGCCGAAATTCAGTTGCCTTTGAATTTCGGGTGATCCCTCTTGAGCATGTATGCTTCAGCTACTTGTTCTACATCAGACTTTCTTCCGCAAACGGCAAAACGCTTTGATTCCGTGAGTTTCGCGGCATTCCGACTTCGATGCCTGTTTTGCCGAAATTCAGTTGCCTTTGAATTTCGGGTGAGCCCTCTTGAGCATGTATGCTTCTGGTACTTGTTCTACATCAGACTTCTTCCGCAAACGGCGAAACGCTTCGACTCGGTGAGTTTCGTGGCATTCCGACTTCGATCCCCCGGTTGCCGAAATTGAGTTGCCTTTGAATTTCGGGTGATCCCTATTGAGCATGTATGCTTCTGCTACTTGTTCTACATTAGGCTTTCTTCCGAAAACGGCGAAATGCTTGCACTCGTTGAGTTTCGCGACATTCCGATTTCGATGCCCCGGTTGTAGAAATTGAGTTGCCTTTGAATTTCGGGTGATCCCTCTTGAGCATGTATGCTTCTGCTACTTGATCTAAATCACACGGTTTTCCGCAAATGCAGAAACGCTTCGACTCGGTCAGTTTCGCGGCATTCCGACTTCGATCCCCCGGTTGCCGAATTTCAGTTGCCTTTGAATTTCGGGTGATCCCTCTTGAGCATGTATGCTTCTGCTACTTGTTCTACATAAGACTTTCTTCCGCAAATGGCTAAACGCTTTGATTCCGTGAGACTTCGATGCCTGTTTTGCCGAACTTCAGTTGCCTTTGAATTTCGGGTGATCCCTCTTGTGCATGTATGCTTCTGCTACTTCTTCTACATCAGACTTTCTTTCGCAAACAGAGAAACGCTTTGACTAAGTGAGTTTCGCGGCATTCCGACTTCGATGCCCCGGTTGCCGAAATTCAGTTGCCTTTCAATTTCGGGTGATCCCTCTTGAGCATGTATGCTTCAGCTACTTGTTCTACATCAGACTTTCTTCCGCAAAGGGCTAAACGCTTTGATTCCGTGAGTTTCGCGGCATTCGTACTTCGATGCATGTTTTGCCGAAATTCAGTTGCTTTTGAAATTCGGGTGATCCCTCTTGATAATGTATGCTTCTGCTACTTGTTCTACATCAGACTTCTTCCGAAAACGGCGAAATGCTTGCACTCGTTGAGTTTCGCGACATTCCGACTTCGATGCCCCGGTTGTAGAAATTGAGTTGCCTTTGAATTTCGGGTGATCCCTCTTGAGCATGTATGCTTCTGCTACTTGTTCTAAATCACACGTTTTTCAGCAAACGCCGAAACGCTTCGACTCGGTGAGTTTCGCGGCATTCCGACTTCGATCCCCCGGTTGCCGAAATTCAGTTGCCTTTGTATTTCGGGTGATCCCTCTTGAGCATGTATGATTCTGCTATTTCTTCTACATCAGACTTCTTCCGCAAACGGCGAAACGCTTCGACTCGGTGAGTTTCGCGGCATTCCGACTTCGATCCCCCGGTTGTCGAAATTCAGTTGCCTTTGAATTTCGGGTGATCTCTATTGAGCATGTATGCTTCTGCTACTTGTTCTACATTAGACTTTCTTCCGGAAACGGCGAAATGCTTGCACTCGTTGAGTTTCGCGACATTCCGACATCGATGCCCCGGTTGTAGAAATTGAGTTGCCTTTGAATTTCGGGTGATCCCTCTTGAGCATGTATGCTTCTGCTACTTGTTCTAAATCACACGGTTTTCCGCAAACGCCGAAACGCTTCGACTCGGTGAGTTTCGCGGCATTCCGCCTTCGATGCCCGTTTTTCCAAAATTCAGTTGCCTTTGAATTTCGGGTGATCCCTGTTGAGCATGTATGCTTCTGCTACTTGTTCTACATCACACGTTTTTCCGCAAACGCCGAAACGCTTCGACTCGGTGAGTTTCGCGGCATTCCGCCTTCGATGCCCGTTTTTCCAAAATTCAGTTGCCTTTGAATTTCGGGTGATCCCTGTTGAGCATGTATGCTTCTGCTACTTGTTCTACATCACACGTTTTTCCGCAAACGCCGAAACGCTTCGACTCGGTGAGTTTCGCGGCATTACGACTTCGATGCCAAGTTGCCGAAATTCTATTGCTGTAGAATTTTGGGTGATCCCTCTTGAGCATGTATGCTTCTGCTACTTGTTCTTCATCAGACTTTCTTCCGCAAACGGGGAAACGCTTTAACTCAGTGAGTTTCGCGGCATTCCAACTTCGATGCCCCGGTTGTAGAAATTGAGTTGCCTTTGAATTTCGAGTGATCCCTCTTGAGCATGTATGCTTCTGCTACTTGTTCTAAATCACACGTTTTTCCGCAAACGCCGAAACGCTTCGACTCGGTGAGTTTCGCGGCATTCCGCCTTCGATGCCCGTTTTGCCGAAATTCAGTTGCCTTTGAATTTCGGGTGATCCCTCTTGAGCATGTATGCTTCTGCTACTTGTTCTACATCAGACTTTCTTCCGCAAACGTTGAAACGCTTTGACTTAGTGAGTTTCGCGGCATTCCGACTTCGATCCTCCGGTTGCCGAAATTCAGTTGCCTTTGAATTTCGGGTGATCCCTCTTGAGCATGTATGCTTCTGGTACTTGTTCTACATCAGAGTTCTTCCGCAAACGGCGAAATGCTTCGACTCGGTAAGTTTCACGGCATTCCGACTTCGATGTCCAGGTTATAGAAATTCAGTTGCCTTTGAATTTCGGGTGATCCCTCTTGAGCATGTATGCTTCAGCTACTTGTTCTACATCACACGTTTTTCCACAAACGGCGAAACGCTTTGACTCGGTGAATTTCGCGGCTTTCCGACTTCGATGCCCCGGCTGTTGAAATTGAGTTGCCTTTGAATTTCGGGTGATCCCTCTTGAGCATGTATGCTTCTGGTACTTGTTCTAAATCTCTGGTTTTTTCGCAAACGCCGAAACGCTTCGACTCGGTGAGTTTCGCGGCATTCCGACTTCGATCCCCCGGTTGCCGAAATTCAGTTGCCTTTGAATATCGGGTGATCCCTCTTGAGCATGTATGCTTCTGCTACTTGTTCTACATCACAAGTTTTGTCCGCAAACGGCGAAACGCTTCGACTCGGTGAGTTTCGCGACATTCCGCCTTCGATGCCCGTTTTGCCGAAATTCAGTTGCCTTTGAATTTCGGGTGATCCCTTTTGAGCATGTATGCTCTGCTACTTGTTCTATATCAGACTTTCTTCCGCAAACGGCTAAACGCTTTGATTCCGTGAGTTTCGCGGCATTCCAACTTCGATGCCTGTTTTGCCGAAATTCAGTTGCCTTTGAATTTCAGGTGATCCCTCTTGAGCATGTATGCTTCTGCTACTTGTTCTACATCAGACTTCTTCCGCAAATGGCGAAACGCTTTGTCTCGGTGAGTTTCGCGGCATTCCGACTTCGATCCCCCGGTTGCCGAAATCAGTTGCCTTTGAATTTCGGGTGATCCCTCTTGAGCATTTATGCTTCTGCTACTTGTTCTACATTAGAGTTTCTTCCGTAAACGGCGAAACGCTTTCACTCAGTGAGTTTCGCGGCATTCCGACTTCGATGCCGCGGTTGTAGAAAATGAGTTGCCTATGAATTTCGGGTGATCCCTCATGAGCATGTATGCTTCTGCTACTTGTTCTACATCACACGTTTTTCCACAAACGGGGAAACGCTTCGACTCGATGAGTTTCGCGGCATTACGACTTCGATGCCAGGTTGCCGAAATTCTATTGTCGTTGAATTTCAGGTGATCCCTCTTGAGCATGTATGCTTCTACTACTTGTTCTACATCACACGTTTTCCCATAAACGGCGAAACGCTTCGACTCTGTGAGTTTCGCGGCATTCCGACTTCAATGCCTATTTTGCCGAAATTCAGTTGCCTTTGAATTCGGGTGATCCCTCTTGAGCATGTATGCTTCTGCTACTTGTTCTACATCACACGTTTTTTCATAAAAGGCGAAACGCTTCGACTTGGTGAGTTTCGCGGCATTCCGACTTCGATGCCTGTTTTGCCGAAATTCAGTTGCCTTTGAATTTCGGGTGATCCCTCTTGAGCATGTATGCTTCTGCTACTTGTTCTACATCAGACTTTCTTACGCAAACGGCGAAACGCTTTGGCTCGGTGAATTTCGCGGCTTTCTGACTTCGATGCCCCGGTTGTAGAAATTGAGTTGCCTTTGAATTTCGGGTGATCCCTCTTGAGCATGTATGCTTCTGCTACTTGTTCTAAATCACATGTTTTTCCGCAAACGCCGAAACGCTTCGACTCGGTGAGTTTCGCGGCATTCCGACTTCGATCCCCCGGTTGCCGAAATTCAGTTGCCTTTGAATTTCGGGTGATCCATCTTGAGCATGTATGCTTCTGCTACGTGTTCTACATCACAAGTTTTGTCCACAAACGGCGAAACACTTCGACTCGGTGAGTTTCGCGGCATTCCGCCTTCGATGCCCGTTTTGCCGAAATTCAATTGCCTTTGAATTTCGGGTTATCCCTCTTGAGCATGTATGCTTTTGCTACTTGTTCTACATCACAAGTTTTGTCCGCAAACAGAGAAACGCTTCGACTCGGTGAGTTTCGCGGCATTCCGACTTTGATGCCCGTTTTGCCGAAATTCAGTTGCCTTTGAATTTCGGGTGATCCCTCTTGAGCATGTATGCTTTTGCTACTTGTTCTACATTAGACTTTCTTCCGAAAACGGCGAAACGCTTTCACTCGGTGAGTTTCGTGGCATTCCGACTTCGATGCCCCGGTTGCCGAAATTCAGTTGCCTTTGAATTTCGGGTTATCCCTCTTGAGCATGTATGCTTCTGCTACTTGTTCTACATCAAACTTTCTTACACAAACGGCGAAACGCTTTGGCTCAATGAATTTCGCGGCTTTCTGACTTCGATGCCCCGGTTATAGAAATTGAGTTGCCTTTGAATTTCGGGTGATCCCTCTTGAGCATGTATGCTTCTTGTACTTGTTCTACATCAGACTTCTTCCGCAAACGGCGAAACGCTTTGACTCGGTGAGTTTCGCGGCATTCCGACTTCGATGCCCCGGTTATAGAAATTGAGTTGCCTTTGAATTTCGGGTGATCCCTCTTGAGCATGTATGCTTTTGCTACTTGTTGTACATCACACGTTTTTCCACAAACGGTGTAAATCTTCGACTCGGTGAGTTTCACGGCATGCTGACTTCGATGCCTGTTTTGCCAAAATTCAGTTGCCTTTGAATTTCGGGTGATACCTCTTGAGCATGTAAGCTTCTGCTACTTGTTCTACATCAGACTTTCTTCCGCAAACGGCGAAACGCTTTGACTCGGTGAATTTCGCAGCTTTCCGACTTCGATGCCCCGGTTGTAGAAATTGAGTTGCCTTTGAATTTCGGGTGATCCCTGTTGACCATGTATGCTTCAGCTACTTGTTCTAAATCACACGTTTTTCCGCAAACGCCGAAACGCTTCGACTCGGTGAGTTTCGCGGCATTTCGACTTCGATTCCCCGGTTGCCGAAATTCAGTTGCCTTTGAATTTCGGGTGATCCCTCTTGAGCATGTATGCTTCTGCTACTTGTTCTACATCACAAGTTTTGTCCGCAAACGGTGAAACGCTTCGACTTGGTGAGTTTCGCGGCATTCCGCCTTCGATGCCCGTTTTGCCGAAATTTAGTTGCCTTTGAATTTCGAGTGATCCCTCTTGAGCATGTATGCTTCTGGTACTTGTTCTACATCAGACTTCTTCCGCAAACGCCGAAACGCTTCGACTTGGTTAGTTTCACGGCTTTCCGACTTCGATGCCCCTGTTATAGAAATTGAGTTGCCTTTGAATTTCGGGTGATCCCACTTGACCATGTCTGCTTCTGCTACTTGTTCTACAACACACGTTTTTCCGCAAACGCCGAAACGCTTCGACTCGATGAGATTCGCGGCATTCCGACTTCGATGCCCGTTTTGCCGAAATTCAGTTGCCTTTGAATTTCGAGTGATCCCTCTTGAGCATGTATGCTTCTGCTACTTGTTCTACATCAGACTTTCTTCCGCAAACGGCGAAACGCTTTGATTGGGTGAGTTTCGCGGCATTCCGACTTGGATGCCCGGTTGCCGAAATTCTATTGCCGTTGAATTTCAGGTGATCCCTCTTGAGTATGTATGCTTCTGCTACTTGTTCTACATCACAAGTTTTGTCCGCAAACGGTGAAACGCTTCGACTTGGTGAATTTCGCGGCATTCCACCTTCGACGCCCGTTTTGCCGAAATTCTATTGCCTTTGAATTTCGGGTGATCCCTCTTGAGCATGTATGCTTCTGCTACTTGTTCTACATAAGACTTTCTTCCACAAACGGCTAAACGCTTTGATTCTGTGAGTTTCGCGGCATTCCGACTTCGATGCCCGGTTGCCAAAATTTTATTGCCGTTGAATTTTGGGTGATACCTCTTGAGCATGTACGCTTCTGCTACTTGTTCCACATTAGACTTCTTCCGCAAACGGCGAAACGCTTTGACTCGGTTAGTTTCGCGGCTTTCCGACTTCGATGCCCTAGTTATAGAAATTGAGTTGCCTTTGAATTTCGGGTGATCCCTCTTGAGCATGTCTGCTTCTTCTACTTGTTGTACAACACACGTTTTTCCGCAAACGCCGAAACGCTTCGACTCGGTGAGATTCACGGCATTCCGACTTCAATGCCCGTTTTGCCGAAATTCAGTTGCCTTTGAATTTCGGGTGATCCCTCTTGAGCATGTATGCTTCTGCTACTTGTTCTACATCAGACTTTCTTCCACAAATGGTGAAACGCTTTGACTCAGTGAGTTTCGCGGCATTCCGACTTCGATCCCCCGGTTGCCGAAATTCAGTTGCCTTTGAATTTCGGGTGATCACTCTTGAGCATGTATGCTTCTGGTACTTGTTCTACATCAGACTTCTTCCGCAAACGGGGAAACGCTTTGACTCGGTGAGTTTCGTGGCATTCCGACTTCGATCCCCCGATTGCCGAAATTTAGTTGCCTTTGAATTTTGGGTGATCCCTCTTGAGCATGTATGCTTCTGGTACTTGTTCTACATCAGACTTCTTCCGCAAACGCCGAAACGCTTCGACTTGGTTAGTTTCACGGCTTTCCGACTTCGATGCCCCTGTTATAGAAATTGAGTTGCCTTTGAATTTCGGGTGATCCCACTTGACCATGTCTGCTTCTGCTACTTGTTCTACAACACACGTTTTTCCGCAAACGCCGAAACGCTTCGACTCGGTGAGTTTCGCGGCATTCCGACTTCGATGCCCGTTTTGCCGAAATTCAATTGCCTTTGAATTTCGGGTGATCCCTCTTAAGCATGTATGCTTCTGCTACTTGTTCTACATCACACATTCTTCCGCAAATGGCAAAGCGCTTTGACTCCTTGAGTTTCGCTTGATTCCGACTTCGATGCCCCGGTTGCCGAAATTCAGTTGCCGTTGAATTTCGGGTGATCCCTCTTGAGCATGTATGCTTCTGCTACTTGTTCTACATCAGACTTTCTTCCGAAAACGGCGAAACGCTTTCACTCGGTGAGTTTCACGACATTCCGACTTCGATGCCCCGGTTGTAGAAATTGAGTTGCCTTTGAATTACGGGTGGTCCCTCTTGTGCATGTATGCTTCTGCTACTTGTTCTACATCAGACTTCTTCCGCAAACGCCGAAACGCTTCGACTTGGTTAGTTTCACGGCTTTCCGACTTCGATGCCCCTGTTATAGAAATTGAGTTGCCTTTGAATTTCGGGTGATCCCACTTGACCATGTCTGCTTCTGCTACTTGTTCTACAACACACGTTTTTCCGCAAACGCCGAAACGCTTCGACTCGATGAGATTCGCGGCATTCCGACTTCGATGCCCGTTTTGCCGAAATTCAGTTGCCTTTGAATTTCGAGTGATCCCTCTTGAGCATGTATGCTTCTGCTACTTCTTCTACATCAGACTTTCTTCCGCAAACGGCGAAACGCTTTGATTGGGTGAGTTTCCCGGCATTCCGACTTGGATGCCCGGTTGCCGAAATTCTATTGCCGTTGAATTTCAGGTGATCCCTCTTGAGTATGTATGCTTCTGCTACTTGTTCTACATCACAAGTTTTGTCCGCAAACGGTGAAACGCTTCGACTTGGTGAATTTCGCGGCATTCCACCTTCGACGCCCGTTTTGCCGAAATTCTATTGCCTTTGAATTTCGGGTGATCCCTCTTGAGCATGTATGCTTCTGCTACTTGTTCTACATAAGACTTTCTTCCACAAACGGCTAAACGCTTTGATTCTGTGAGTTTCGCGGCATTCCGACTTCGATGCCCGGTTGCCAAAATTTTATTGCCGTTGAATTTTGGGTGATACCTCTTGAGCATGTATGCTTCTGCTACTTGTTCCACATTAGACTTCTTCCGCAAACGGCGAAACGCTTTGACTCGGTTAGTTTCGCGGCTTTCCGACTTCGATGCCCTAGTTATAGAAATTGAGTTGCCTTTGAATTTCGGGTGATCCCTCTTGAGCATGTCTGCTTCTGCTACTTGTTGTACAACACACGTTTTTCCGCAAACGCCGAAACGCTTCGACTCGGTGAGATTCGCGGCATTCCGACTTCAATGCCCGTTTTGCCGAAATTCAGTTGCCTTTGAATTTCGGGTGATCCCTCTTGAGCATGTATGCTTCTGCTACTTGTTCTACATCAGACTTTCTTACGCAAACGGCGAAACGCTTTGGCTCGGTGAATTTCGCGGCTTTCTGACTTCGATGCCCCGGTTGTAGAAATTGAGTTGCCTTTGAATTTCGGGTGATCCCTCTTGAGCATGTATGCTTCTGCTACTTGTTCTAAATCACATGTTTTTCCGCAAACGCCGAAACGCTTCGACTCGGTGAGTTTCGCGGCATTCCGACTTCGATCCCCCGGTTGCCGAAATTCAGTTGCCTTTGAATTTCGGGTGATCACTCTTGAGCATGTATGCTTCTGGTACTTGTTCTACATCAGACTTCTTCCGCAAACGGGGAAACGCTTTGACTCGGTGAGTTTCGTGGCATTCCGACTTCGATCCCCCGATTGCCGAAATTTAGTTGCCTTTGAATTTTGGGTGATCCCTCTTGAGCATGTATGCTTCTGGTACTTGTTCTACATCAGACTTCTTCCGCAAACGCCGAAACGCTTCGACTTGGTTAGTTTCACGGCTTTCCGACTTCGATGCCCCTGTTATAGAAATTGAGTTGCCTTTGAATTTCGGGTGATCCCACTTGACCATGTCTGCTTCTGCTACTTGTTCTACAACACACGTTTTTCCGCAAACGCCGAAACGCTTCGACTCGGTGAGTTTCGCGGCATTCCGACTTCGATGCCCGTTTTGCCGAAATTCAATTGCCTTTGAATTTCGGGTGATCCCTCTTAAGCATGTATGCTTCTGCTACTTGTTCTACATCACACATTCTTCCGCAAATGGCAAAGCGCTTTGACTCCTTGAGTTTCGCTTGATTCCGACTTCGATGCCCCGGTTGCCGAAATTCAGTTGCCGTTGAATTTCGGGTGATCCCTCTTGAGCATGTATGCTTCTGCTACTTGTTCTACATCAGACTTTCTTCCGAAAACGGCGAAACGCTTTCACTCGGTGAGTTTCACGACATTCCGACTTCGATGCCCCGGTTGTAGAAATTGAGTTGCCTTTGAATTACGGGTGGTCCCTCTTGTGCATGTATGCTTCTGCTACTTGTTCTACATCAGACTTCTTCCGCAAACGCCGAAACGCTTCGACTTGGTTAGTTTCACGGCTTTCCGACTTCGATGCCCCTGTTATAGAAATTGAGTTGCCTTTGAATTTCGGGTGATCCCACTTGACCATGTCTGCTTCTGCTACTTGTTCTACAACACACGTTTTTCCGCAAACGCCGAAACGCTTCGACTCGATGAGATTCGCGGCATTCCGACTTCGATGCCCGTTTTGCCGAAATTCAGTTGCCTTTGAATTTCGAGTGATCCCTCTTGAGCATGTATGCTTCTGCTACTTCTTCTACATCAGACTTTCTTCCGCAAACGGCGAAACGCTTTGATTGGGTGAGTTTCCCGGCATTCCGACTTGGATGCCCGGTTGCCGAAATTCTATTGCCGTTGAATTTCAGGTGATCCCTCTTGAGTATGTATGCTTCTGCTACTTGTTCTACATCACAAGTTTTGTCCGCAAACGGTGAAACGCTTCGACTTGGTGAATTTCGCGGCATTCCACCTTCGACGCCCGTTTTGCCGAAATTCTATTGCCTTTGAATTTCGGGTGATCCCTCTTGAGCATGTATGCTTCTGCTACTTGTTCTACATAAGACTTTCTTCCACAAACGGCTAAACGCTTTGATTCTGTGAGTTTCGCGGCATTCCGACTTCGATGCCCGGTTGCCAAAATTTTATTGCCGTTGAATTTTGGGTGATACCTCTTGAGCATGTATGCTTCTGCTACTTGTTCCACATTAGACTTCTTCCGCAAACGGCGAAACGCTTTGACTCGGTTAGTTTCGCGGCTTTCCGACTTCGATGCCCTAGTTATAGAAATTGAGTTGCCTTTGAATTTCGGGTGATCCCTCTTGAGCATGTCTGCTTCTGCTACTTGTTGTACAACACACGTTTTTCCGCAAACGCCGAAACGCTTCGACTCGGTGAGATTCGCGGCATTCCGACTTCAATGCCCGTTTTGCCGAAATTCAGTTGCCTTTGAATTTCGGGTGATCCCTCTTGAGCATGTATGCTTCTGCTACTTGTTCTACATCAGACTTTCTTCCACAAATGGTGAAACGCTTTGACTCAGTGAGTTTCGCGGCATTCCGACTTCGATCCCCCGGTTGCCGAAATTCAGTTGCCTTTGAATTTCGGGTGATCACTCTTGAGCATGTATGCTTCTTGTACTTGTTCTACATCAGACTTCTTCCGCAAACGGGAAAGGCTTTGACTCGGTGAGTTTCGCGGCATTCCGACTTCGATCCCCCGGTTGCCGAAATTCAGTTGCCTTTGAATTTCGGGTGATCACTCTTGAGCATGTATGCTTCTTGTACTTGTTCTACATCAGACTTCTTCCGCAAACGGGAAAGGCTTTGACTCGGTGAGTTTCGTGGCATTCCGCCTTCGATCCCCCGATTGCCGAAATTTAGTTGCCTTTGAATTTTGGGTGATCCCTCTTGAGCATGTATGCTTCTGGTACTTGTTCTACATCAGACTTTCTTCCGTAAACGGTCAAACACTTTGACTCAGTGAGTTTCGCGGCATTCCGACTTCGATGCCCCGGTTGTAGAAATTGAGTTGCCTTTGAATTTCGGGTGATCCCACTTGACCATGTCTGCTTCTGCTACTTGTTCTACAACACACGTTTTTCCGCAAACGCCGAAACGCTTCGACTCGGTGAGTTTCGCGGCATTCCGACTTCGATGCCCGTTTTGCCGAAATTCAATTGCCTTTGAATTTCGGGTGATCCCTCTTAATAATGTATGCTTCTGCTACTTGTTCTACATCACACATTCTTCCGCAAATGGCAAAACGCTTTGACTCCTTGAGTTTCGCTTGATTCCGACTTCGATGCCCCGGTTGCCGAAATTCAGTTGCCGTTGAATTTCGGGTGATCCCTCTTGAGCATGTATGCTTCTGCTACTTGTTCTACATCAGACTTTCTTCCAAAAACGGCGAAACGCTTTCACTCGGTGAGTTTCACGACATTCCGACTTCGATGCCCCGGTTGTAGAAATTGAGTTGCCTTTGAATTACGGGTGGTCCCTCTTGTGCATGTATGCTTCTGCTACTTCTTCTACATCAGACTTTCTTCCGCAAACGGGGAAATGCTTTGACTCAGTGAGTTTCGCGGCATTCCGACGATCCCCCGGTTGTCGAAATTCAGTTGCCTTTGAATTTCGGGTGATCCCTCTTGAGCTTGTATGCTTCTGGTACTTGTTCTACATCAGACTTTCTTCCGAAAACGGTGAAACGCTTTGACTCGGTGAGTTTCGCGGCATTCCGACTTCGATGCCCCAGTTATAGAAATTGAGTTGCCTTTGAATTTCGGGTGATCCCTCTTGAGCATGTATGCTTTTGCTACTTGTTCTACATCACACGTTTTTCCACAAACGGTGAACGCTACGACTCGGTGAGTTTCGCGGCATGCTGACTTCGATGCCGTTTTGCCGAAATTCAGTTGCCTTTGAATTTCGGGTGATCCCTCTTGAGCATGTATGCTTCTGCTACTTGTTCTACATCAGTCTTTCTTCCGTAAACGGCGAAACGCTTTGATTCGGTGAGTTTCGCGGCATTCCGACTTGGATGCCCGGTTGCCGAAATTCTATTACCGTTGAATTTCGGGTGATCCCTCTTGAGCATGTATGCTTCTGCTACTTGTTCTACATCACAAGTTTTGTCCGCAAACGGCGAAACGCTTTGACTCGGTGAGTTTCGTGGCATTCCGACTTCGATGCCCGGTTGCCGAAATTGTATTGCCGTTGAATTTCGGGTGATCCCTCTTGAGCGTGTATGCTTCTGCTACTTGTTCCACATCAGACTTTCTTCCGAAAACTGCGAAACGCTTTCATTCGGTGAGTTTCACGGCATTCCGACTTCGATGCCCCGGTTGTAAAAATTGAGTTGCCTTTGAATTTCGGGTGATCCCTCTTGAGCATGTATGCTTCTGCTACTTGTTCTACATAAGACTTCTTCCGGAAATGGCGAAACGCTTTGACTCGGTGAGTTTCGGGGCATTCCAACTTCGATGCCCGGTTGCCGAAATTGTATTGCCGTTGAATTTCGGGTGATCCCTCTTGAGCGTGTATGCTTCTGCTACTTGTTCCACATCAGACTTTCTTCCGAAAACTGCGAAACGCTTTCATTCGGTGAGTTTCACGGCATTCCGACTTCGATGCCCCGGTTGTAAAAATTGAGTTGCCTTTGAATTTCGGGTGATCCCTCTTGAGCATGTATGCTTCTGCTACTTGTTCTACATCACACGTTTCCCACAAACGGCGAAACGCTTCGACTCAGTGAGTTTCGCGGCATTCCGACTTCGATGCCCGTTTTGCCTAAATTGAGTTGCCTTTGAATTTCGGATGATCCCTCTTGAGCATGTATGCTTCTGCTACTTGTTCTACATCAGACTTTTCCTCCGCAAACGGTGAAACGCTTTGACTCGGTGAATTTCGCAGCTTTCCGACTTCGATGCCCCGGTTGTAGAAATTGAGTTGCCTTTGAATTTCGGGTGATCCCTCTTGAGCATGTATGCTTCTGGTACTTGTTCTACATCACACGTTCTTCCACAAACGGTGAAACGCTTCGACTCGTTAAGTTTCGCGGCATGCAGACTTCGATGCCCGTTTTGCCAAAATTCAGTTGCCTTTGAATTTCGGGTGATCCCTCTTGAGCATGTATGCTTCTGCTACTTGTTCTACATCAGACTTTCTTCCGCAAACGGCGAAACGCTTTGACTCGGTGAATTTCGCAGCTTTCTGACTTCGATGCCCCGGTTGTAGAAATTGAGTTGCCTTTGAATTTCGGGTGATCCCTGTTGAGCATGTATGCTTCTGCTACTTGTTCTACATCACACGTTTCCCACAAACGGCGAAACGCTTTGACTCGGTGAGTTTCGCGGCATTCCGCCTTCTATGCCCGTTTTGCCGAAATTAAGTTTCCTTTGAATTTCGGATGATCCCTCTTGAGCATGTATGCTTCTGCTACTTGTTCTACATCACACGTTTTTCCGCAAACGCCGAAGCGCTTCGACTCGGTGAGTTTCGCGGCATTCCGACTTCGATGCTCGTTTTGCCGAAATTCAGTTGCCTTTGAATTTCGGGTGATCCCTCTTGAGCATGTATGCTTCTGGTACTTGTTCTACCTCAGACTTCTTCTGCAAAGGGCGAAACTCTTTGACTTGGTGAGTTTCGTGGCATTCCGACTTCGATGCCCCGGTTATAGAAATTGAGTTGCCTTTGAATTTCGGGTGATCCCTCTTGAGCATGTATGCTTCTGCTACTTGTTCTACATCACACGTTCTTCCGCAAACGGCGAAACGCTTGGACTCCTTGAGTTTCGCGGCATTCCGCCTTCTATGCCCGTTTTGCCGAAATTAAGTTTCCTTTGAATTTCGGGTGATCCCTCTTGAGCATGTATGCTTCTGCTTCTTGTTCTACATCACCCGTTCTTCTACAAACGGCGAAACGCTTTGACTCTTTGAGTTTCGCGGCATTCCGACTTCGATGCCCGGTTGCCGAAATTCAGTTGCCTTTAAATTTCGGGTGATCCCTCTTGAGCATGTATGCTTCTGCTACTTGTTCTACATCACACTTTCTTCCGCAAATGGCAAAACGCTTTGACTCGGTGAGTTTCGCGGCATTCCGACTTTGATGCCCGTTTGCCGAAATTGAGTTGCCTTTGAATTTCGGGTGATCCCTCTTGAGCATGTATGCTTCTGCTACTTGTTCTACATCAGACTTTATTCCGCAATCGGTGAAACGCGTTGACTCAGTGAGTTTCGCGGCATTCCGACTTCGATCCCCCGGTTGCCGAAATTCAGTTGCCTTTGAATTTCGGGTGATCCCTCTTGAGCATGTATGCTTCTGCTAGTTGTTCTAGATCAGACTTTCTTCCGCAAATGGCTAAACGTTTTGACTCGGTGAGTTTCGCGGCATTCCGACTTTGATGCCCATTTTGCCGAAATTGAGTTGCCTTTGAATTTCGGGTGATCCCTCTTGTGCATGTATGCTTCTGCGACTTCTTCTACATCAGACTTTCTTCCACAAACGGCGAAACGCTTTGACTCAGTGAGTTTCGCGGCATTCCGACTTCGATGCCCCGGTTGTAGAAATTGAGTTGCCTTTGAATTTGGGGTGATCCCTCTTGATCATGTATGCTTCTGCTTCTTGTTCTACATCACCCGTTCTTCCGCAAACGGCGAAACGCTTTGACTCCTTGTGTTTCGCGGCATTCCGACTTCGATGCCCGGTTGCTGAAATTCAGTTGCCTTTAAATTTCGGGTGATCCCTCTTGAGCATGTATGCTTCTGCTACTTGTTCTACATCACACTTTCTTCCGCAAATGGCAAAACGCTTTGACTCGGTGAGTTTCGCGGCATTCCGACTTTGATGCCTGTTTTGCCGAAATTTAGGTGCCTTTGAATTTCGGGTGATCCCTCTTGAGCATGTATGCTTCTGCTACTTGTTCTACATCAGACTTTCTTCCGTAAACGGTCAAACACTTTGACTCAGTGAGTTTCGCGGCATTCCGACTTCGATGCCCCGGTTGTAGAAATTGAGTTGCCTTTGAATTTCGGGTGATCCCTCTTGAGCATGTATGCTTCTGCTACTTGGTCTACATCACACGTTTATCCGTAAACGGCGAAACGCTTCGACTCGGTGCGTTTCGCGGCATTCCGACTTCGATGCCCTGGTAGCCGAAATTCAGTTGACTTTGAATTTCGGGTGATCCCTCTTGAGCATGTATGCTTCTGCTACTTGTTCTACATCACAATTTCTTCCGCAAATGGCAAAAGGCTTTGACTCGGTGAGTTTCGCGGAATTCCAACTTTGATGCCCGTTTTGCTGAAATTGAGTTGCCTTTGAATTTCGTGTGATCCCTCTTGAGCATGTATACTTCTGCTTCTTGGTCTACATCACACGTTTGTCCGCAAACGGCGAAATGCTTCGACTCGGTGAGTTTCGCGGCATTCCGATTTCGATCCCCCGGTTCCCGAAATTCAGTTGCCTTTGAATTTTGGGTGATCCCTCTTGAGCATGTATGCTTCTGGTACTTATTCTACAACAGACTTCTTCCGCAAACGGCGAAACGCTTTGACTCGGTGAGTTTCGCGGCATTCCGACTTCGATGCCTGTTTTGCTGAAATTCAGTTGCCTTTGAATTTCGGGTGATCCCTCTTGAGCATGTATGCTTCTAGTACTTGTTCTACATCAGACTTCTTCTGCAAACGGCGAAACGCTTTGACTCGGTGAGTTTCGCGGCATTCTGACTTCGCTGCCCGGTTGCCGAAATTCTATTGCCGTTGAATTTCGGGTGATCCCTCTTGAGCATGTATGCTTCTGCTACTTGTTCTACATCAGACTTTCTTCCGCAAACGGCGAAACGCTTTGACTCATTGAGTTTCGCGGCATTCCGACTTCGATGCCCCGGTTGTAGAAATTGAGTTGCCTTTGAATTTCGGGTGATCCCTCTTGAGCATGTATGCTTCTGCTACTTGTTCTACATCAGACTTTATTCCGCAATCGGTGAAACGCGTTGACACATTGAGTTTCGCGGCATTCCGACTTCGATCCCCCGGTTGCCGAAATTCAGTTGCCTTTGAATTTCGGGTGATCCCTCTTGAGCATGTATGCTTCTGCTACTTGTTCTACATCAGACTTTCTTCCGCAAATGGCTAAACGTTTTGACTCGGTGAGTTTCGCGGCATTCCGACTTTGATGCCCATTTTGCCGAAATTGAGTTGCCTTTGAATTTCGGGTGATCCCTCTTGTGCATGTATGCTTCTGCGACTTCTTCTACATCAGACTTTCTTCCACAAACGGCGAAACGCTTTGACTCAGTGAGTTTCGCGGCATTCCGACTTCGATGCCCCGGTTGTAGAAATTGAGTTGCCTTTGAATTTGGGGTGATCCCTCTTGAGCATGTATGCTTCTGCTACTTGTTCTACATCAGACTTTCTTCCGCAAACGGCTAAACGCTTTGATTCGGAGAGTTTCGCGGCATTCCAACTTCGATGCCTGTATTGCCAAAATTCAGTTGCCTTTGAATTTCGGGTGATCCCTCTTGAGCATGTATGCTTCTGCTACTTGTTCTACATCAGACTTTCTTCCGTAAACGGTGAAACGCTTTGACTTAGTGAGTTTCGCGGCATTCCGACTTCGATGCCTCGGTTTTAGAAATTGAGTTGCCTTTGAATTTCGGGTGATCCCTCTTGAGCATGTATGCTTCTGCTACTTGTTCTACATCACATGTTTTTCCACAAACGCCGAAGCGCTTCGACTCGGTGAGTTTCGCGGCATTCCGACTTCGATGCTCGTTTTGCCGAAATTCAGTTGCCTTTGAATTTCGGGTGATCCCTCTTGAGCATGTATGCTTCTGCTACTTGTTCTACATCAGACTTTATTCCACAAACGGTGAAACGCGTTGACTCAGTGAGTTTCGCGGCATTCCGACTTCGATCCCCCGGTTGCCGAAATTCAGTTGCCTTTGAATTTCGGGTGATCCCTCTTGAGCATGTATGCTTCTGGTACTTGTTCTACCTCAGACTTCTTCTGCAAAGGGCGAAACTCTTTGACTTGGTGAGTTTCGTGGCATTCCGACTTCGATGCCCCGGTTATAAAAATTGAGTTGCCTTTGAATTTCGGGTGATCCCTCTTGAGCATGTATGCTTCTGCTACTTGTTCTACATCACACGTTCTTCCGCAAACGGCGAAACGCTTGGACTCCTTGAGTTTCGCGGCATTCCGCCTTCTATGCCCGTTTTGCCGAAATTAAGTTTCTTTTGAATTTCGGGTGATCCCTCTTGAGCATGTATGCTTCTGCTACTTGTTCTACATCACACGTTTTTCCGCAAACGCCGAAGCGCTTCGACTCGGTGAGTTTCGCGGCATTCCGACTTCGATGCTCGTTTTGCCGAAATTCAGTTGCCTTTGAATTTCGGGTGATCCCTTTTGAGCATGTATGCTTCTGCTACTTGTTCTACATCAGACTTTAATCCGCAAACGGTGAAACGCTTTGACTCGGTGAGTTTCGCGGCATTCCGAATTCGATCCCCCGGTTGCCGAAATTCAGTTGCCTTTGAATTTCGGGTGATCCCTCTTGAGCATGTATGCTTCTGCTACTTGGTCTACATCACACTTTCTTTCGCAAACAGCGAAACGCTTTGACTCGGTGACTTTCGCGGCATTCCGACTTTGATGCCCGTTTTGCCGAAATTCAGTTGCCTTTGAATTTCGGGTGATCCCTCTTGAGCATGTATGCTTCTCCTACTTGTTCTACATCAGACTTTCTTCTACTAACGGTGAAACGCTTTGACTCAGTGACTTTCGCGGCACTCCGACTTCGATCCCCCGGTTGCCGAAATTGAGTTGCCTTTGAATTTCGTGTGATCCCTCTTGATCATGTATGCTTCTGCTTCTTGTTCTACATCACCCGTTCTTCCGCAAACGGCGAAACACTTTGACTCCTTGTGTTTCGCGGCATTCCGACTTCGATGCCCGGTTGCCGAAATTCAGTTGCCTTTAAATTTCGGGTGATCCCTCTTGAGCATGTATGCTTCTGCTACTTGTTCTACATCACACTTTCTTCCGCAAATGGCAAACCGCTTTGACTCGGTGAGTTTCGCGGCATTCCGACTTTGATGCCTGTTTTGCCGAAATTTAGGTGCCTTTGAATTTCGGGTGATCCCTTTTGAGCATGTATGCTTCTGCTACTTGTTCTACATCAGACTTTCTTCCGTAAACGGTCAAACACTTTGACTCAGTGACTTTCGCGGCATTCCGACTTCGATGCCCCGGTTGTAGAAATTGAGTTGCCTTTGAATTTCGGGTGATCCCTCTTGAGCATGTATGCTTCTGCTACTTGGTCTACATCACACGTTTATCCGTAAACGGCGAAACGCTTCGACTCGGTGCGTTTCGCGGCATTCCGACTTTGATGCCCCGGTAGCCGAAATTCAGTTGACTTTGAATTTCGGGTGATCCCTCTTGAGCATGTATGCTTCTGCTACTTGTTCTACATCACAATTTCTTCCGCAAATGGCAAAAGGCTTTGCTCGGTGAGTTTCGCGGCATTCCAACTTTGATGCCCGTTTTGCTGAAATTGAGTTGCCTTTGAATTTCGTGTGATCCCTCTTGAGCATGTATACTTCTGCTTCTTGGTCTACATCACACGTTTGTCCGCAAACAGCGAAATGCTTCGACTCGGTGAGTTTCGCGGCATTCCGATTTCGATCCCCCGGTTCCCGAAATTCAGTTGCCTTTGAATTTTGGGTGATCCCTCTTGAGCATGTATGCTTCTGGTACTTATTCTACATCAGACTTCTTCCGCAAACGGCGAAACGCTTTGACTCGGTGAGTTTCGCGGCATTCCGACTTCAATGCCTGTTTTGCCGAAATTCAGTTGCCTTTGAATTTCGGGTGATCCCTCTTGAGCATGTATGCTTCTAGTACTTGTTCTACATCAGACTTCTTCTGCAAACGGCGAAACTCTTTGACTCGGTGAGTTTCGCGGCATTCTGACTTCGCTGCCCGGTTGCCGAAATTCTATTGCCGTTGAATTTCGGGTGATCCCTCTTGAGCATGTATGCTTCTGCTACTTGTTCTACATCAGACTTTCTTCCGTAAACGGTCAAACACTTTGACTCAGTGAGTTTCGCGGCATTCCGACTTCGATGCCCCGGTTGTAGAAATTGAGTTGCCTTTGAATTTCGGGTGATCCCTCTTGAGCATGTATGCTTCTGCTACTTGGTCTACATCACACGTTTGTCCGTAAACGGCGAAACGCTTCGACTCGGTGCGTTTCGCGGCACTCCGACTTCGATGCCCCGGTAGCCGAAATTCAGTTGACTTTGAATTTCGGGTGATCCCTCTTGAGCATGTATGCTTCTGCTACTTGTTCTACATCACAATTTCTTCCGCAAATGGCAAAAGGCTTTGACTCGGTGAGTTTCGCGGCATTCCAACTTTGATGCCCGTTTTGCTGAAATTGAGTTGCCTTTGAATTTCGTGTGATCCCTCTTGAGCATGTATACTTCTGCTTCTTGTTCTACATCACCCGTTCTTCCGCAAACGGCGAAACGCTTTGACTCCTTGAGTTTCGCGGCATTCCGACTTCGATGCCCCGGTTGCCGAAATTCAGTTGACTTTAAATTTCGGGTGATCCCTCTTGAGCATGTATGCTTCTGCTACTTGTTCTACATCACACTTTCTTCCGCAAATGGCTAAACGCTTTGACTCGGTGAGTTTCGCGGCATTCCGACTTGGATGCCCGTTTTGCCGAAATTGAGTTGCCTTTGAATTTGGGGTGATCCCTGTTGAGCATGTATGCTTCTGCTACTTGTTCTAGATCAGACTTTCTTCCGCAAATGGCTAAACGCTTTGACTCGGTGAGTTTCGCGGCATTCCGACTTTGATGCCCGTTTTGCCGAAATTGAGTTGCCTTTGAATTTCGGGTGATCGCTCTTGAGCATGTATGCTTCTGCTTCTTGTTCTACATCAGCCGTTCTTCCGCAAACGGCGAAACGCTTTGACTCCTTGAGTTTCGCGGCATTCTGACTTCGATGCCCCGGATGTAGAAATTCAATTGCCTTTGAATTTCGGGTGATCCCTCTTGAGCATGTATGCTTCTGCTACTTGGTCTACATCACACGTTTGTCCGTAAACGGCGAAACGCTTCGACTCGGTGCGTTTCGCGGCATTCCGACTTCGATGCCCCGTTTTGCTGAAATTGAGTTGCCTTTGAATTTCGGGTGATCCCTCTTGAGCATGTATGCTTCTGCTTCTTGTTCTACATAAGACTTTCTTTCGCAAACGGCTAAACGCTTTGATTCGGAGAGTTTCGCGGCATTCCGACTTCGATGCCTGTTTTGCCGAAATTCAGTTGCCTTTGAATTTCGGGTGATCCCTCTTCAGCATGTATGCTTCTGCTACTTGTTCTACATCAGACTTCTTCCGCAAAAGGCGAAACGCTTTGACTCGGTGAGTTTCGCGGCATTCCGACTTCGATGACCGGTTGCCGAAATTCTATTGCCGTTGAATTTCGGGTGATCCCTCTTGAGCATGTATGCTTCTGCTACTTGTTCTACATCAGACTTTCTTCCGTAAACGGTCAAACACTTTGACTTAGTGAGTTTCGCGGCATTCCGACTTCGATGCCCCGGTTGTAGAAATTGAGTTGCATTTGAATTTCGGGTGATCCCTCTTGAGCATGTATGCTTCTGCTACTTGGTCTACATCACACGTTTGTCCGTAAACGGCGAAACGCTTCGACTCGGTGCGTTTTGCGGCACTCCGACTTCGATGGCCCGGTAGCCGAAATTCAGTTGACTTTGAATTTCGGGTGATCCCTCTTGAGCATGTATGCTTCTGCTACTTGTTCTACATCACAATTTCTTCCGCAAATGGCAAAAGGCTTTGACTCGGTGAGTTTCGCGGCATTCCAACTTTGATCCCGTTTTGCTGAAATTGAGTTGCCTTTGAATTTCGTGTGATCACTCTTGAGCATGTATACTTCTGCTTCTTGTTCTACATCACCCGTTCTTCCGCAAACGGCGAAACGCTTTGACTCCTTGAGTTTCGCGGCATTCCGATTTCGATGCCCCGGTTGCCGAAATTCAGTTGACTTTAAATTTCGGGTGATCCCTCTTGAGCATGTATGCTTCTGCTACTTGTTCTACATCAGACTTTCTTCCGTAAACGGTGAAACGCTTTGACTCAGTGAGTTTCACGGCATTTCGACCTCGATGCCCCGTTTGTAGAAATTGAGTTGCCTTTGAATTTTGGGTGATCCCTCTTGAGCATGTATGCTTCTGCTACTTGTTCTACATCACACGTTTTTCCGCAAATGGCGAAATGCTTCAACCCGGTGAGTTTCGCGGCATGCCGACTTCGATGCCCGTTTTGCCGAAATTCAGTTGCCTTTGAATTTCGGGTGATCCCTCTTGAGCATGTATGCTTTTGCTACTTGTTCTACATCAGACTTTCTTCCACAAACGGCAAAACACTTTGACTCGGTGAGTTTGGCGGCATTCCGACTTCGATCCACCGGTTGCCGAAATTCAGTTGCCTTTGAATTTCGGCTGATCCCTCTTGAGCATGTATGCTTCTGGTACTTGTTCTACATCAGACTTCTTCCGCAAACGGCAAAACGCTTTGACTCGGTGAGTTTCGCGGCATTCCGACTTCGATGCCCCGGTTGTAGAAATTGAGTTGCCTTTGAATTTCGGGTGATCCCTCTTGAGCATGTATGCTTCTGCTACTTGTTCTACATCACATGTTTTCCACAAACGGCGAAACGCTTCGACTCGGTGAATTTCGCGGCATTCCGACTTTGATGCCTGTTTTGCCGAAATTCAATTGCCTTTGAATTTCGGGCGATCCCTCTTGAGCATGTATGCTTCTGCTACTTGTTCTACATCAGACTTTCTTCCGCAAACGGTGAAACGCTTTGACTTAGTGAGTTTCGCGGCATTCCGACTTCGATGCCCCGGTTGAGGAAATTGAGTTGCCTTTGAATTTCGGGTGATCCCTCTTGAGCATGTATGCTTCTGCTTCTTGTTCTACATAAGACTTTCTTTCGCAAACGGCTAAACGCTTTGATTCGGAGAGTTTCGCGGCATTCCGACTTCGATGCCTGTTTTGCCGAAATTCAGTTGCCTTTGAATTTCGGGTGATCCCTTTTGAGCATGTATGCTTCTAGTACTTGTTCTACATCAGACTTCTTCTGCAAACGGCGAAACTCTTGGACTCGGTGAGTTTCGCGGCATTCCGACGTCGATGCCCGGTTGCCGAAATTCTATTGCCGTTGAATTTCGGGTGATCCCTCTTGAGCATGTATGCTTCTGCTACTTGTTCTACATCAGACTTCTTCTGCAAACGGCGAAACGCTTTGACTCGGTGAGTTTCGCGGCATTCCGACTTCGATGCCCGGTTGCCGAAATTCTATTGCCGTTGAATTTCGGGTGATCCCTCTTGAGCATGTATGCTTCTGCTACTTGTTCTACATCAGACTTTCTTCCGTAAACGGTGAAACGCTTTGACTCAGTGAGTTTCGCGGCATTCCGACTTCGATGCCTCGGTTGTGGAAATTGAGTTGCCTTTGAATTTCGGGTGATCCCTCTTGAGCATGTATGCTTCTGCTACTTGTTCTACATCAGACTTTCTTCCGCAAACGGCGAAATGCTTCGACTCGGTGAGTTTCGCAGCATGCCGACTTCGATGCCTGTTTTGCCGAAATTCAGTTGCCTTTGAATTTCGGGTGATCCCTCTTCAGCATGTATGCTTCTGCTACTTGTTCTACATCAGACTTCTTCCGCAAACGGCGAAACGCTTTGACTCGGTGAGTTTCGTGGCATTCCGACTTCGATGACCGGTTGCCGAAATTCTACTGCCGTTGAATTTCGGGTGATCCCTCTTGAGAATGTATGCTTCTGCTACTTGTTCTACATCAGACTTTCTTCCGTAAACGGTGAAACGCTTCGACTCAGTGAGTTTCGCGGCATTCCGACTTCGATGCCCCGATTGCCGAAATTCAGTTGCCTTTGAATTTCGGGTGATCCCTCTTGAGCATGTATGCTTCTGCTACTTGTTCTACATCAGACTTTCTTCCGCAAACGGTGAAACGCTTTGACTTAGTGAGTTTCGCGGCATTCCGACTTCGATGCCCCGATTGCCGAAATTCAGTTGCCTTTGAATTTCGGGTGATCCCTCTTGAGCATGTATGCTTCTGCTACTTGTTCTACATAAGACTTTCTTCCACAAACGGCTAAACGCTTTCATTCGGAGAGTATCGCGGCATGCCGACTTCGATGCCTGTTTCGCCGAAATTCAGTTGCCTTTGAATTTTAGGTGATCCCTCTTGAGCATGTATGCTTCTGGTACTTGTTCTACATCAGACTTCTTCCGCATACGGCGAAACGCTTTGACTCGGTGAGTTTCGCGGCATTCCGATTTCGATGCCCGGTTGCCGAAATTCTATTGCCGTTGAATTTCGGGTGATCCCTCTTGAGCATGTATGCTTCTGCTACTTGTTCTACATCAGACTTTCTTCCGTAAACGGCGACATGCTTCGACTCGGTGAGTTTCGCAGCATGCCGACTTCGATGCCTGTTTTGCCGAAATTCAGTTGCCTTTGAATTTCGGGTGATCCCTCTTGAGCATGTATGCTTCTGCTACTTGGTCTACATCACACGTTTGTGCGTAAACGGCGAAACGCTTTGACTCGGTGAGTTTCTTGGCATTCTAACTTCGATGGCCCGTTTTGTAGAAATTGAGTTGCCTTTGAATTTCAGGTGATCCCTCTTGAGCATGTATGCTTCTGCTACTTGGTCTACATCACACGTTTGTCCGTAAACGGCGAAACGCTTCGACTGGGTGCGTTTCGCGGCATTCCGACTTCGATGTCCGTTTTGCCAAAATTCAGTTGCCTTTGAATTTCGGGTGATCCCTCTTGAGCATGTATACTTTTGCTACTTGTTCTACATCAGACTTTCTTCCGCAAACGGCGAAACGCTTTGACTCAGTGAGTTTCGCGGCATTCCGACTTCGATGCCCCGGTTGCCGAAATTCAGTTGCCTTTGAATTTCGGGTGATCCCTCTTGAGTATGTATGCTTCTGGTACTTGTTCTACATCAGACTTCTTCCGCAAACGGCAAAACGCTTTGACTCGGTGAGTTTCGCGGCATTCCGACTTTGATGCCCCGACTGTAGAAATTGAGTTGCCTTTGAATTTCGGGTGATCCCTCTGGAGCATGTATGCTTCTGCTACTTTTTCTACATCAGACTTTCTTCCGGAAACGGCTAAACGCTTTGATTCGGAGAGTTTCGTGGCATTCCGACTTCGATGCCTGTTTTGCCGAAATTCAGTTGCCTTTGAATTTCGGGTGATCCCTCTTGAGCATGTATGCTTCTGGTACTTGTTCTACATCAGACTTTCTTCCGTAAACGGTGAAACGCTTTGACTCAGTGAGTTTCGCGGCATTTCGACCTCGATGCCCCGTTTGTAGAAATTGAGTTGCCTTTGAATTTCGGGTGATCCCTCTTGAGCATGTATGCTTCTGCTACTTGTTCTACATCACACGTTTTTCCGCAAATGGCGAAATGCTTCAACCCGGTGAGTTTCGCGGCATGCCGACTTCGATGCCCGTTTTGCCGAAATTCAGTTGCCTTTGAATTTCGGGTGATCCCTCTTGAGCATGTATGCTTTTGCTACTTGTTCTACATCAGACTTTCTTCCACAAACGGCAAAACACTTTGACTCGGTGAGTTTGGCGGCATTCCGACTTCGATCCACCGGTTGCCGAAATTCGGTTGCCGAAATTCAGTTGCCTTTGAATTTCGGCTGATCCCTCTTGAGCATGTATGCTTCTGGTACTTGTTCTACATCAGACTTCTTCCGCAAACGGCAAAACGCTTTGACTCGGTGAGTTTCGCGGCATTCCGACTTCGATACCCCGGTTGTAGAAATTGAGTTGCCTTTGAATTTCGGGTGATCCCTCTTGAGCATGTATGCTTCTGCTACTTGTTCTACATCACATGTTTTCCACAAACGGCGAAACGCTTCGACTCGGTGAGTTTCGCGGCATTCCGACTTTGATGCCTGTTTTGCCGAAATTCAATTGCCTTTGAATTTCGGGCGATCCCTCTTGAGCATGTATGCTTCTGCTACTTGTTCTACATCACATGTTTTCCACAAACGGCGAAACGCTTCGACTCGGTGAGTTTCGCGGCATTCCGACTTCGATGCCCCAGTTGTAGAAATTGAGTTGCCTTTGAATTTCAGGTGATCCCTCTTGAGCATGTATGCTTTTGCTACTTGTTCTACATCAGACTTTCTTCCGCAAACGGCAAAACGCTTTGACTCGGTGAGTTTCGCGACATTCCGACTTCGATGCCCCGGTTGTAGTAATTGAGTTGCCTTTGAATTTCGGGTGATCCCTCTTGAGCATGTATGCTTCTGCTACTTGGTCTACATCACACGTTTGTCCGTAAACGGCGAAACGCTTCGACTCGGTGCGTTTCGCGGCATTCCGACTTCGATGTTCGTTTTGCCAAAATTCAGTTGCCTTTGAATTTCGGGTCATCCCTCTTGAGCATGTATGCTTTTGCTACTTGTTCTACATTAGACTTTCTTCCGCAAACGGCGAAACGCTTTGACTCAGTGAGTTTCGCGGCATTCCGACTTTGATGCCCCGGTTGCCGAAATTCAATTGCCTTTGAATTTCGGGTGATCCCTCTTGAGCATGTATGGTTGTGCTACTTGTTCTACATCAGACTTTCTTCCGCAAACGGCAAAACGCTTTGACTCGGTGAGTTTGGCGGCATTCCGACTTCGATCCACCGGTTGCCGAAATTCAGTTGCCTTGGAATTTCGGCTGATCCCTCTTGAGCATGTATGCTTCTGGTACTTGTTCTACATCAGACTTCTTCTGCAAATGGCGAAACGCTTTAACTCGGTGAGTTTCGCGGCATTCCGACTTCGATGCCCCGGTTGTAGAAATTGAGTTGCCTTTGAATTTCGGGTGATCCCTCTTGAGCATGTATGCTTCTGCTACTTGTTCTACATCAGACTTTCTTCCGTAAACGGTGAAATGCTTCGACTCGGTGAGTTTCGCAGCATGCCGACTTCGATGCCTGTTTTGCCGAAATTCAGTTGCCTTTGAATTTCGGGTGATCCCTCTTGAGCATGTATGCTTCTGGTACTTGTTCTACATCAGAATTCTTCCGCAAACGGCAAAACGCTTTGACTCGGTGCGTTTCGCGGCATTCCGACTTCGATGTCCGTTTTGCCAAAATTCAGTTGCCTTTGAATTTCGGGTGATCCCTCTTGAGCATGTATACTTTTGCTACTTGTTCTACATCAGACTTTCTTCCGCAAACGGCGAAACGCTTTGACGCAGTGAGTTTCGCGGCATTCCGACTTCGATGCCCCGGTTGCCGAAATTCAGTTGCCTTTGAATTTCGGGTGATCCCTCTTGAGCATGTATGCTTCTGCTACTTTTTCTACATCAGACTTTCTCCCGCAAACGGCTAAACGCTTTGATTCGGAGAGTTTCGTGGCATTCCGACTTCGATGCCTGTTTTGCAGAAATTCAGTTGCCTTTGAATTTCGGGTGATCCCTCTTGAGCATGTATGCTTCTGGTACTTGTTCTACATCAGACTTCTTCCGCAAACGGCGAAACGCTTTGACTCGGTGAGTTTCGCGGCATTCCGACTTCGATGCCCGGTTGCCGAAATTCTATTGCCGTTGAATTTCGGGTGATCCCTCTTGAGCATGTATGCTTCTGCTACTTCTTCTACATCATACTTTCTTCCGTAAACGGTGAAACGGTTTGACTCAGTGAGTTTCGCGGCATTCCGACTTCGATGCCCCGGTTGTAGAAATTGAGTTGCCTTTGAATTTCGGGTGATCCCTCTTGAGCATGTATGCTTCTGCTACTTGTTCTACATCAGACTTTCTTCAGCAAATGGCGAAATCCTTAGACTCGGTGAGTTTCGCGGCATTCCGACTTCGATGCCCCAGTTGTAGAAATTGAGTTGCCTTTGAATTTCGGGTGATCCCTCTTGAGCATGTATGCTTCTGCTACTTGTTCTACATCACACGTTTTTCCGCAAATGGCGAAATGCTTCAACCCGGTGAGTTTCGCGGCCTGCCGACTTCGATGCCCGTTTTGCCGAAATTCAGTTGCCTTTGAATTTCGGGTGATCCCTCTTGAGCATGTATGCTTTTGCTACTTGTTCTACATCAGACTTTCTTGGGCAAACGGCTAAACGCTTTGATTCGGAGAGTTTCGCGGCATTCCGACTTCGATGCCTGTTTTGCCGAAATGCAGTTGCCTTTGAATTTCGGGTGATCCCTCTTGAGCATGTATGATTCTGCTACTTGGTCTACATCACACGTTTGTCCGCAAACGGCGAAACGCTTCGACTCGGTGAGTTTCGCGGCATTCCGAATTCGATCCCCGTTTTGCCGAAATTCAGTTGCCTTTGAATTTCGGGTGATCCCTCTTGGGCATGTATGCTTCTGGTACTTGTTCTACATCAGACTTCTTCCGCAAACGGCGAAAGGCTTTGACTCTGTGAGTTTCGCGGCATTCCGACTTCGATGCCCCAGTTGTAGAAATTGAGTTGCCTTTGAATTTCGGGTGATCCCTCTTGAGCATGTATGCTTCTGCTACTTGTTCTACATCACACGTTTTTCCGCAAATGGCGAAAAGCTTCAACCCGGTGAGTTTCGCGGCATGCCGACTTCGATGCCCGTTTTGCCGAAATTCAGTTGCCTTTGAATTTCGGGTGATCCCTCTTGAGCATGTATGCTTTTGCTACTTGTTCTACATCAGACTTTCTTCCGCAAACGGCAAAACGCTTTGACTCGGTGAGTTTGGCGGCATTCCGACTTCGATGCCCGTTTTGCCGAAATTCAGTTCCCTTTGAATTTCGGGTGATCCATCTTGAGCATGTATGCTTCTGGTACTTGTTCTACATCAGACTTCTTCCGCAAACGGCGAAACGCTTTGACTCGGTGAGTTTCGCGGCATTCCGACTTCGATGCCCCGGTTGTAGAAATTGAGTTGCCTTTGAATTTCGGGTGATCCCTCTTGAGCATGTATGCTTCTGCTACTTGTTCTACATCATATGTTTTCCACAAACGGCGAAACGCTTCGACTCGGTGAGTTTCGCGGCATTCCAACTTTGATGCCTGTTTTGCCGAAATTCAATTGCCTTTGAATTTCGGGCGATCCCTCTTGAGCATGTATGCTTCTGCTACTTGTTCTACATCAGACTTTCTTCCGCAAATGGTGAAACGCTTTGACTTAGTGAGTTTCGCGGCATTCCGACTTCGATGCCCCGGTTGAGGAAATTGAGTTGCCTTTGAATTTCGGGTGATCCCTCTTGAGCATGTATGCTTCTGCTACTTGTTCTACATCACATGTTTTTCCACAAACGGCGAAACGCTTCGACTCGGTGAGTTTCGCGGAATTCCGAATTCGATGCCCGTTTTGCCGAAATTCAGTTGCCTTTGAATTTCGGGTGATCCCTCTTGAGCATGTATGCTTCTGCTACTTGTTGTACATCACACGTTTTTCCGCAAACGGCGAAACGCTTTGACTCGGTGAGTTTCGCGGCATTCCGACTTCGATGCCCCGGTTGCCGAAATTCAGTTGCCTTTGAATTTCGGGTGATCCCTCTTGAGCATGTATGCTTCTGCTACTTGTTCTACATCAGACTTTCTGCCACAAACGGTGAAACGCTTTGACTCAGTGAGTTTCGCGGCATTTCGACTTCGATGCCCGTTTTGCCGAAATTCAGTTGCCTTTGAATTTCGGGTGATCCCTCTTGAGCATGTATGCTTCTGCTACTTGTTCTACATCACACGTTTTTCCGCAAACGGTGAAACGCTTCGACTCGGTGAGTTTCGCGGCATTTCGACTTCGGGCCCCGTTTTGCCGAAATTCAGTTGCCTTTGAATTTCGGGTGATCCCTCTTGAGCATGTATGCTTCTGCTACTTGTTCTACTTCACACGATTTTCCACAAACGGCGAAACGCTTCGACTCGGTGAGTTTCGCGGCATTCCGACTTCGATGGTCGTTTTGCCGAAATTATATAGCCTTTGAATTTCGGATGATCCCTCTTGCACATGTATGCTTCTGCTACTTGTTCTACATCACACATTTTCCCGCAAACGGCAAACGCTTCGACTCGGTGAGTTTCGCGGCATTCTGACTTCAATGCTCATTTTGCCGAAATTCTGTTGCCTTTGAATTTCAGAAGATCCCTCTTGAGCATGTATGCTTCAGCTACTTGTTCTACATCAGACATTTTTCCGCAAACAGCGAAACGCTTTGATTCAGTGAGTTTCGCGGCATTTCGACTTCGATGCCCGTTTTGCCGAAATTCAGTTGCCTTTGAATTTCGGGTCATCGCTCTTGAGCATGTATGCTTCTGCTACTTGTTCTACATCACACATTTTTCCGCAAACGGCGAAACTCTTTGACTCGGTGAGCTTCGCGGCATTCCGACTTCGATGCCCCGGTTGCAGAAATTGAGTTGCCTTTGAATTTCGGGTGTTCCCTCTTGAGCATGTATGCTTCTGCTACTTGTTCTACATCAGACTTTCTTCTGCAAACGGTGAAACGCTTTGACTCAGTGAGTTTCGCGGCATTCCGACTTCGATGCCCCGGTTGCAGAAATTGAGTTGCCTTTGAATTTCGGGTGATCCCTCTTGAGCATGTATGCTTATGCTACTTGTTCTATATAACACGTTTTTCCGCAAACGGTGAAACGCTTCGACTCGGTGAGTTTCGCGGAATTCCGATTTCGATGCCCGTTTTGCCGAAATTCAGTTGCCTTTGAATTTCGGGTGATCCCTCTTGAGCATGTATGCTTCTGCTACTTGTTCTACATCAGACTTTCTTCCGCAAACGGTGAAACGCTTTGACTCATTGAGTTTCGCGGCATTCCGACTTCGATGCCCCGGTTGCCGAAATTCAGTTGCCTTTGAATTTCGGGGGATCCCTCTTGAGCATGTTTGCTACTGCTACTTGTTCTACATCACACGTTTTTTCGCAAACGGCGAAACGCTTCGACTCGGTAAGTTTAGCGGCATCCGACTTCGATGCCCGTTTTGCCCAAATTCAGTTGCCTTTGAATTTCGAATGATCCCTCTTGAGCATGTATGCTTCTGCTACTTGTTCTACTTGACACGTTTTTCCACAAACGGCGAAACGCTTGGACTCGATGAGTTTCGCGGCATTTCGACTTCGATGCCCGTTTTGCCGATATTCAGTTGCCTTTGAATTTCGGGAGATCCCTCTTGAGCATGTATGCTTCTGCTACTTGTTCTACATCAGACTTTCTGCCACAAACGGTGAAACGCTTTGACTCAGTGAGTTTCGCGGCATTTCGACTTCGATGCCCGTTTTGCCGAAATTCAGTTGCCTTTGAATTTCGAGTGATCCCGCTTTAGCATGTATGCTTCTGCTACTTGTTCTACATCACACATTTTTCCGCAAACGGCGAAACGCTTCGACTAGGTGAGTTTCGCGGCATTCCGACTTCGATGCCCTGGTTTCTGAAATTCAGTTGCCTTTGAATTTCGGGTGATCCCTCTTGAGCATGTATGCTTCTGCTACTTGTTCTACATCACACGTTTTTCCGCAAACGGTGATACGCTTCAACTCGGTGAGTTTCGCGGCATTTCGACTTCGGGCCCCATTTTGCCGAAATTCAGTTGCCTTTGAATTTCGGGTGATCCCTCTTGAGCATGTATGCTTCTGCTACTTGTTCTACTTCACACGATTTTCCACAAACGGCGAAACGCTTCGACTCGTGAAGTTTCGCGGCATTCCGACTTCGATGCTCGTTTTGCCGAAATTCTATAGCCTTTGAATTTCGGATGATCCCTCTTGAGCATGTATGCTTCTGCTACTTGTTCTACATCACACATTTTTCCGCAAACGGCGAAACGCTTCGACTCGGTGAGTTTCGCGGCATTCTGACTTCAATGCTCATTTTGCCGAAATTCTGTTGCCTTTGAATTTCAGAAGATCCCTCTTGAGCATGTATGCTTCAGCTACTTGTTCTACATCAGACATTTTTCCGCAAACAGCGAAACGCTTTGATGCAGTGAGTTTCGCGGCATTTCGACTTCGATGCCCGTTTTGCCGAAATTCAGTTGCCTTTGAATTTCGGGTCATCGCTCTTGAGCATGTATGCTTCTGCTACTTGTTCTACATCACACATTTTTCCTCAAACGGCGAAACGCTTCGACTAGGTGAGTTTCGCGGCATTCCAACTTCGATGCCCTAGTTGCAGAAATTCAGTTGCCTTTGAATTTCGGGTGAACCCTCTACAGCATGTATGCTTCTGCTACTTGTTCTACATCACACGTTCTTCCGCAAACGGCGAAACGTTTGGACTCTGTGAGTTTCGCGGCCTTCCGACTTCGATGCCCGTTTTGCCGAAATTCAGTTGCCTTTGAATTTCGGGTGATCCCTCTTGAGAATGTATGCTTCTGCTACTTGTTCTACATCACACATTCTTCCGCAAACGGCGAAACTCTTTGACTCGGTGAGCTTCGCGGCATTCCGACTTCGATGCCCCGGTTGCAGAAATTGAGTTGCCTTTGAATTTCGGGTGATCCCTCTTGAGCATGTATGCTTCTGCTACTTGTTCTACATCAGACTTTCTTCTGCAAACGGTGAAACGCTTTGACTCAGTGAGTTTCGCGGCATTCCGACTTCGATGCCCCGGTTGCAGAAATTGAGTTGCCTTTGAATTTCGGGTGATCCCTCTTGAGCATGTATGCTTATGCTACTTGTTCTATATAACACGTTTTTCCGCAAACGGTGAAACGCTTCGACTCGGTGAGTTTCGCGGAATTCCGATTTCGATGCCCGTTTTGCCGAAATTCAGTTGCCTTTGAATTTCGGGTGATCCCTCTTGAGCATGTATGCTTCTGCTACTTGTTCTACATCAGACTTTCTTCCGCAAACGGTGAAACGCTTTGACTCATTGAGTTTCGCAGCATTCCGACTTCGATGCCCCGGTTGCCGAAATTCAGTTGCCTTTGAATTTCGGGGGATCGCTCTTGAGCATGTTTGCTACTGCTACTTGTTCTACATCACACGTTTTTTCGCAAACGGCGAAACGCTTCGACTCGGTAAGTTTAGCGGCATCCGACTTCGATGCCCGTTTTGCCCAAATTCAGTTGCCTTTGAATTTCGAATGATCCCTCTTGAGCATGTATGCTTCTGCTACTTGTTCTACTTCACACGTTTTTCCACAAACGGCGAAACGCTTGGACTCGATGAGTTTCGCGGCATTTCGACTTCGATGCTCGTTTTGCCGATATTCAGTTGCCTTTGAATTTCGGGAGATCCCTCTTGAGCATGTATGCTTCTGCTACTTGTTCTACATCAAACTTTCTGCCACAAACGGTGAAACGCTTTGACTCAGTGATATTCGCGGCATTTCGACTTCGATGCCCGTTTTGCCAAAATTCAGTTGCCTTTGAATTTCGAGTGATCCCGCTTTAGCATGTATGCTTCTGCTACTTGTTCTACATCACACATTTTTCCGCAAACGGCGAAACGCTTCGACTAGGTGAGTTTCGCGGCATTCCGACTTCGATGCCCTGGTTTCTGAAATTCAGTTGCCTTTGAATTTCGGGTGATCCCTCTTGAGCATGTATGCTTCTGCTACTTGTTCTACATCACACGTTTTTCCGCAAATGGTGATACGCTTCAACTCGGTGAGTTTCGCGACATTTCGACTTCGGGTCCCATTTTGCCGAAATTCAGTTGCCTTTGAATTTCGGGTGATCCCTCTTGAGCATGTATGCTTCTGCTACTTGTTCTACTTCACACGATTTTCCACAAACGGCGAAACGCTTCGACTCGTGAAGTTTCGCGGCATTCCGACTTCGATGCTCGTTTTGCCGAAATTCTATAGCCTTTGAATTTCGGATGATCCCTCTTGAGCATGTATGCTTCTGCTACTTGTTCTACATCACACATTTTTCCGCAAACGGCGAAACGCTTCGACTCGGTGAGTTTCGCGACATTCCGACTTCGATGCCCCGGTTGCCGAAATTCAGTTGCCTTTGAATTTCGGGTGATCCCTCTTCAGCATGTATGCTTATGCTACTTGTTCTACATCACACGTTCTTCCGCAAACGGCGAAACACTTTGACTCGGTGTGGTTCGCGGCCTTCCCACTTCGATGCCTGTTTTGCCGAAATTCAGTTGCCTTTGAATTTCGGGTGATCCCTCTTGCACATGTATGCTTCTGCTACTTGTTCTACATCACACATTTTTCCGCAAACGGCGAAACGCTTCGACGCGGTGAGTTTCGCGGCATTCCAACTTCGATGCCCCGGTTGCAGAAATTCAGTTGCCTTTGAATTTCGGGTGAACCCTCTACAGCATGTATGCTTCTGCTACTTGTTCTAAATCACACGTTCTTCCGCAAACGGCGAAACGCTTGGACTCTGTGAGTTTCGCGGCATTCCGACTTCGATGCCCCGGTTGCAGAAATTGAGTTGCCTTTGAATTTCGGGTGATCCCTCTTGAGCATGTATGCTTCTGCTACTTGTTCTACATCAGACTTTCTTCCGCAAACGGTGAAACGCTTTGACTCATTGAGTTTCGCGGCATTCCGACTTCGATGCCCCGGTTGCCGAAATTCAGTTGCCTTTGAATTTCGGGTGATCCCTCTTGAGCATGTATGCTACTGCTACTTGTTCTACATCACACGTTTTTTCGCAAACGGCGAAACGCTTCGACTCGGTAAGTTTAGCGGCATCCAACTTCGATGCCCGTTTTGCCCAAATTCAGTTGCCTTTGAATTTCGGATGATCCCTCTTGAGCATGTATGCTTCTGCTACTTGTTCTACTTCACACGTTTTTCCACAAACGGCGAAACGCTTGGACTCGATGAGTTTCGCGGCATTCCGACTTCGATGCCCGTTTTGCCGATATTCAATTGCCTTTGAATTTCGGGAGATCCCTCTTGAGCATGTATGCTTCTGCTACTTGTTCTACATCAGTCTTTCTGCCACAAATGGGGAAACGCTTTGACTCAGTGAGTTTCGCGGCATTTTGACTTCGATGCCCGTTTTGCCGAAATTCAGTTGCCTTTGAATTTCGGGTGATCCCGCTTGAGCATGTATTCTTCTGCTACTTGTTCTACATCACACGTTCTTCCGCAAATGGAGAAACGCTTTGACTCGGTGAGCTTCGCGGCATTCCGACTACGATGCCCCGGTTGCAGAAATTGAGTTGCCTTTGAATTTCGGGTGATCCCTCTTGAGCATGTATGCTTCTGCTACTTGTTCTACTTCACACGATTTTCCGCAAACGGCGAAACACTTCGACTAGGTGAGTTTCGCGGCATTCCGACTTCGATGCCCTGATTTCTGAAATTCAGTTGCCTTTGAATTTCGGGTGATCCCTCTTGAGCATGTATGCTTCTGCTACTTGTTCTACATCACACGTTCTTCCGCAAACGGCGAAACGCTTGGACTCTGTGAGTTTCGCGGCCTTCCGACTTCGATGCCCTTTTTGCCGAAATTCAGTTGCCTTTGAATTTCGAAAGATCCCTCTTGAGCATGTATGCTTCAGCTACTTGTTCTACATCACACATTTTTCCGCAAACGGCGAAACGCTTCGACTCGGTGAGTTTCGCGGCATTCCGACTTCGATGCTCGTTTTGCCGAAATTCTGTTGCCTTTGAATTTCGGAAGATCCCTCTTGAGCATGTATGCTTCAGCTACTTGTTCTACATCACACATTTTTCCGCAAACGGCGAAACGCTTCGAAGCGGTGAGTTTCGCGGCATTCCGACTTCGATGCCCGGTAGCAGAAATTCAGTTGCCTTTGAATTTCGGGTGATCCATCTACAGCATGTATGCTTCTGCTACTTGTTCTACATCACACGTTCTTCCGCAAACGGCGAAACGCTTGGACTCTGTGAGTTTCGCGGCCTTCCGACTTCGATGCCCGTTTTGCCGAAATTCAGTTGCCTTTGAATTTCGGGTGATCCCTCTTGAGAATTGATGCTTCTGCTACTTGTTCTACATCACACGTTCTTCCGCAAACGGCGAAACGCTTTGACTCGGTGAGCTTCGCGGCATTCCGACTTCGATGCCCCGGTTGCAGAAATTGAGTTGCCTTTGAATTTCGGGTGATCCCTCTTGAGCATGTATGCTTCTGCTACTTGTTCTACATCAGACTTTCTTCCGCAAACGGTGAAACGCTTTGACTCATTGAGTTTCGCGGCATTCCGACTTCGATGCCCCGGTTGCCGAAATTCAGTTGCCTTTGAATTTCGGGGGATCCCTCTTGAGCATGTTTGCTACTGCTACTTGTTCTACATCACACGTTTTTTCGCAAACGGCGAAAAGCTTCGACTCGGTAAGTTTAGCGGCATCCGACTTCGATGCCCGTTTTGCCCAAATTCAGTTGCCTTTGAATTTCGGATGATCCCTCTTGAGCATGTATGCTTCTGCTACTTGTTCTACTTCACACGTTTTTCCACAAACGGCGAAACACTTGGACTCGATGAGTTTCGCGGCATTCCGACTTCGATGCCCGTTTTGTCGATATTCAGTTGCCTTTGAATTTCGGGAGATCCCTCTTGAGCATGTATGCTTCTGCTACTTGTTCTACATCAGAATTTCTGCCACAAACGGTGAAACGCTTTGACTCAGTGAGTTTCGCGGCATTTCGACTTCGATGCCCATTTTGCCGAAATTCAGTTGCCTTTGAATTTCGGGTGATCCCGTTTGAGCATGTATGCTTCTGCTACTTGTTCTACATCACACATTTTTCGGCAAACGGCGAAACGCTTCGACTAGGTGAGTTTCGCGGCAATCCGACTTCGATTCCCGGTAGCAGAAATTCAGTTGCCTTTGAATTTCGGGTGATCCCTCTACAGCATGTATGCTTCTGCTACTTGTTCTACATCACACGTTCTTCCGCAAACGGCGAAACGCTTGGACTCTGTGAGTCTCGCGGCCTTCCCACTTCGATGCCCGTTTTGCCGAAATTCAGTTGCCTTTGAATTTCGGGTGATCCCTCTTGAGAATGTATGCTTCTGCTACTTGTTCTACATCAGACTTCTTCCGCAAACGGCAAAACGCTTTGACTCGGTGAGCTTCGCGGCATTCCGACTTCGATGCCCCGGTTGCAGAAATTTTGTTGCCTTTGAATTTCGGGTGATCCCTCTTGAGCATGTATGCTTCTGCTACTTGTTCTACATCAGACTTTCTTCCGCAAACGGTGAAACGCTTTGACTAATTGAGTTTCGCGGCATTCCGACTTCGATGCCCCGGTTGCCGAAATTCAGTTGCCTTTGAATTTCGGGGGATCCCTCTTGAGCATGTTTGCTACTGCTACTTGTTCTACATCACACGTTTTTTCGTAAACGGCGAAACGCTTCGACTCGGTAAGTTTAGCGGCATCCGACTTCGATGCCCGTTTTGCCCAAATTCAGTTGCCTTTGAATTTCGGATGATCCCTCTTGCGCATGTATGCTTCTGCTACTTGTTCTACTTCACACGTTTTTCCACAAACGGCGAAACGCTTGTACTCGATGAGTTTCACGGCATTCCGACTTCGATGCCCGTTTTGCCGATATTCAGTTGCCTTTGAATTTCGGGAGATCCCTCTTGAGCATGTTTGCTTCTGCTACTTGTTCTACATCAGAATTTCTGCCACAAACGGTGAAACGCTTTGACTCAGTGAGTTTCGCGGCATTTCGACTTCGATGCCCGTTTTGCCGAAATTCAGTTGCCTTTGAATTTCGAGTGATCCCGCTTGAGCATGTATGCTTCTGCTACTTGTTCTACATCACACATTTTTCGGCAAACGGCGAAACGCTTCGACTAGGTGAGTTTCGCGGCATTCCGACTTCGATGCCCTGGTTTCTGAAATTCAGTTGCCTTTAAATTTCGGGTGATTCCTCTTGAGCACGTATGCTTCTGCTACTTGTTCTACATCACACGTTTTTCCGCAAACGGTGAAACGCTTCGACTCGCTGAGTTTCGCGGCATTTCAACTTCGGGCCCCGTTTTGCCGAAATTCAGTTGCCTTTGAATTTCGGGTGATCCCTCTTGAGCATGTATGCTTCTGCTACTTGTTCTACTTCACACGATTTTCCACAAACGACGAAACACTTCGACTCGGTGAGTTTCGCGGCCTTCCGACTTCGATGCCCGTTTTGCCGAAATTCAGTTGCCTTTGAATTTCGGGTGATTCCTCTTGAGAATGTATGCTTCTGCTACTGGTTCTACATCACACGTTCTTCCGCAAATGGAGAAACGCTTTGACTCGGTGAGCTTCGCGGCATTCCGACTACGATGCCCCGGTTGCAGAAATTGAGTTGCCTTTGAATTTCGGGTGATCCCTCTTGCACATGTATGCTTCTGCTACTTGTTCTACATCACACGTTCTTCCGCAAACGGCGAAACGCTTCGACTTGGTGAGTTTCGCGGCATTCCGACTTCGATGCTCGTTTTGCCGAAATTCTGTTGCCTTTGAATTTCGGAAGATCCCTCTTGAGCATGTATGCTTCAGCAACTTGTTCTACATCACACATTTTTCCGCAAACGGCGAAACGCTTCGACGCGGTGAGTTTCGCGGCATTCCGACTTTGATGCCCCGGTTGCAGAAATTCAGTTGCCTTTGAATTTCGGGTGATCCCTCTACAGCATGTATGCTTCTGCTACTTGTTCTACATCACACGTTCTTCCACAAACGGCGAAACGCTTGGACTCTATGAGTTTCGCAGCCTTTCGACTTCGATGCCCGTTTTGCCGAAATTCAGTTGCCTTTGAATTTCGGGTGATCCCTCTTGAGAATGTATGCTTCTGCTACTTGTTCTACATCACACGTTCTTCCGCAAACGGCGAAACGCTTTGACTCGGTGAGCTTCGCGGCATTCCGACTTCGATGCCCCGGTTGCAGAAATTGAGTTGCCTTTGAATTTCGGGTGATCCCTCTTGAGCATGTATGCTTTTGCTACTTGTTCTACATCACACATTTCTTCCGCAAACGGTGAAACGCTTTGACTCATTGAGTTTCGTGGCATTCCGACTTCGATGCCCCGGTTGCCGAAATTCAGTTGCCTTTGAATTTCGGGGGATCCCTCTTGAGCATGTTTGCTACTGCTACTTGTTCTACATCACACGTTTTTTCGCAAACGGCGAAACGCTTCGACTCGGTAAGTTTAGCGGCATCCGACTTCGATGCCCGTTTTGCCGAAATTCAGTTGCCTTTGAATTTTGGGAGATCCCTCTTCAGCATGTATGCTTCTGCTACTTGTTCTACATCACACGTTCTTCCGCAAACGGCGAAACACTTTGACTCGGTGAGTTTCGCGGCCTTCCGACTTCGATGCCCGTTTTGCCGAAATTCAGTTGCCTTTGAATTTCGGGTGATCCCTCTTGAGAATGTATGCTTCTGCTACTTGTTCTACATCACACGTTCTTCCGCAAACGGTGAAACGCTTCGACTCGATGAGTTTCGTGGCATTCTGACTTCGATGCCCGTTTTGCCGATATTCAGTTGCCTATGAATTTCGGGAGATCCCTCTTGAGCATGTTTGCTTCTGCTACTTGTTCTACATCAGACTTTCTGCCACAAACGGTGAAACGCTTTGACTCAGTGAGTTTCGCGGCATTTCGACTTCGATGCCCGATTTGCCGAAATTCAGTTGCCTTTGAATTTCGGGTGATCCCTCTTGAGCATGTATGCTTCTGCTACTTGTTCTACATCACACATTTTTCCGCAAACGGCGAAACGCTTCGACTAGGTGAGTTTCGCGGCATTCCGACTTCGATGCCCTGCTTTCTGAAATTCAGTTGCCTTTGAATTTCGGGTGATCCCTCTTGAGCATGTATGCTTCTGCTACTTGTTCTACATCACACGTATTTCCGCAAACGGTGAAACGCTTCGACTCGGTGAGTTTCATGGCATTTCGACATCGGGCCCCGTTTTGCCGAAATTCAGTTGCCTTTGAATTTCGGGTGATCCCTCTTGAGCATGTATGCTTCTGCTACTTGTTCTACATCACACATTTTTCCGCAAACGGCGAAACACTTCGACTAGGTGAGTTTCGCGGCATTCCGACTTCGATGCCCTGATTTCTGAAATTCAGTTGCCTTTGAATTTCGGGTGATCCCTCTTGAGCATGTATGCTTCTGCTACTTGTTCTACATCACACGTTCTTCCGCAAACGGCGAAACGCTTGGACTCTGTGAGTTTCGCGGCCTTCCGACTTCGATGCCCTTTTTGCCGAAATTCAGTTGCCTTTGAATTTCGAAAGATCCCTCTTGAGCATGTATGCTTCAGCTACTTGTTCTACATCACACATTTTTCCGCAAACGGCGAAACGCTTCGACTAGGTGAGTTTCCCGGCATTCCGACTTCGATGCCCTGGTTTCTGAAATTCAGTTGCCTTTGAATTTCGGGTGATCCCTCTTGAGCATGTATGCTTCTGCTACTTGTTCTACATCACACGTATTTCCGCAAACGGTGAAACGCTTCGACTCGGTGAGTTTCTCGGCATTTCGACATCGGGCCCCGTTTTGCCGAAATTCAGTTGCCTTTGAATTTCGGGTGATCCCTCTTGAGCATGTATGCTTCTGCTACTTGTTCTACATCACACATTTTTCCGCAAACGGCGAAACGCTTCGACTCGGTGAGTTTCGCGGCAATCCGACTTCGATGCCCCGGTTGCCGAAATTCAGTTGCCTTTGAATTTCGGGTGACCCCTCTTGAGCATGTACGCTTCTGCTACTTGTTCTACATCAGACTTTCTTCCGCAAACGATGAAACGCTTTGACTCTGTGAGTTTCGCGGCATTCCGACTTCGATGCCCGTTTTGCCGAAATTCAGTTGCCTTTGAATTTCGGGTGATCCCTCTTGAGAATGTATGATTCTGCTACTTGTTCTACATCACACGTTCTTCCGCAAACGGTGAAACGCTTTGACTCGGTGACCTTCGCGGCATTCCGACTTCGATGCCCCGGTTGCCGAAATTTTGTTGCCGTTGAATTTCGGGTGAGCCCTATTGAGCATGTATGCTTTTGCTACTTGTTTTAATGAGACTTTCTTCGACAAACGACGAAACGCTTTTACTCGGTGAGTTTCGCGGCATTCCAACTTTGATGCCCCGGTTGCCGAAATTCAGTTGCCTTTGAATTTCGGGGGATCCCTTTTGAGCATGTATGCTTCTGCTACTTGTTCTACATCACACGTTTTTTCGCAAACGGGGAAACGCTTCGACTCGGTGAGTTTCGCGGCATTCCGACTTTGATGCCCATTTTGCCGAAATTCATTTGCCTTTGAATTTCGGATGATCCCTCTTGAGCATGTATGCTTCTGCTACTTGTTCTACATCAAACTTTCTTCTGAAAACGGTGAAACGCTTTGACTTAGTGAGTTTCGCTGCATTTCGACTTCGATGCCCCGGTTGCAGAAATTGAGTTGCCTTTGAATTTTGGGTGATCCCTCTTTAGCTTGTATGCTTCTGCTACTTGTTCTACATCACACGTTTTTCCACACACGGCGAAACGCTTCGACTCGGTGAGTTTCGCGGCATTCCGACTTCGATGCCCGTTTTGCCGAAATTCTGTTGCCTTTGAATTTCGGATGATCCCTCTTGAGCATTTATGTTTCTGCTACTTCTTCTACATCAGACTTTCTTCTCCAAACGGTGAAACACTTTGACTCACTGAGTTTCGCGGCATTCCGACTTCGATGACCCGGTTGCCGAAATTCAGTTGCCTTTGAATTTCGGGTGATCCCTCTTGAGCATGTATGCTTCTGCTACTTGTTCTACATCACACGTTTTTCCACACACGGCGAAACGCTTCGACTCGGTGAGTTTCGCGGCATTCCGACTTCGATGCCCGTTTTGCCGAAATTCTGTTGCCTTTGAATTTCGGGTGACCCCTCTTGAGCATGTACGCTTCTGCTACTTGTTCTACATCAGACTTTCTTCCGCAAACGATGAAACGCTTTGACTCTGTGAGTTTCGCGGCATTCCGACTTCGATGCCCGTTTTGCCGAAATTCAGTTGCCTTTGAATTTCGGGTGATCCCTCTTGAGAATGTATGCTTCCGCTACTTGTTCAACATCACACGTTCTTCCGCAAACGGCGAAACGCTTTGACTCGGTGACCTTCGCGGCATTCCGACTTCGATGCCCCGGTTGCCGAAATTCTGTTGCCGGTGAATTTCGGGTGATCCCTATTGAGCATGTATGCTTTTGCTACTTGTTCTTAATGAGACTTTCTTCCACAAACGACAAAACGCTTTTACTCGGTGAGTTTCGCGGCATTCCAACTTTGATGCCCCGGTTGCCGAAATTCAGTTGCCTTTGAATTTCGGGGGATCCCTCTTGAGCATGTATGCTTCTGCTACTTGTTCTACATCACACGTTGTTTTGCAAACGGCGAAACGCTTCGACTCGGTGAGCTTCGCGGCATTCCAACTTCGATGCCCGTTTTGCCGAAATTCTATTGCCGTTGAATTTCGGGTGATCCCTCTTGAGCATGTATGCTTCTGCTACTTGTTCTACATCACACGTTTTTTCGCAAACGGCGAAACGCTTCGACTCGGTGAGTTTCGCGGCATTCCGACTTCGATGCCCATTTTGCCGAAATTCAGTTGCCTTTGAATTTCGGATGATCCCTCTTGAGCATGTATGCTTCTGCTACTTGTTCTACATCAGACTTTCTTCTGAAAACGGTGAAACGCTTTGACTTAGTGAGTTTCGCTGCATTCCGACTTCGATGCCCCGGTTGCAGAAATTGAGTTGCCTTTGAATTTTGGGTGATCCCTCTTGAGCATGTATGCTTCTGCTACTTGTTCTACATCACACGTTTTTCCACACACGGCGAAACGCTTCGACTCGGTGAGTTTCACGGCATTCCGATTTCGATGCCCGTTTTGCCGAAATTCTGTTGCCTTTGAATTTCGGATGATCCCTCTTGAGCATGTATGTTTCTACTACTTCTTCTACATCAGACTTTCTTCCGCAAACGGTGAAACGCTTTGACTCACGGAGTTTCGCGGCATTCCGACTTCGATGACCCGGTTGCCGAAATTCAGTTGCCTTTGAATTTCGGGTGATCCCTATTGAGCATGTATGCTTTTGCTACTTGTTCTACATCAGACTTTCTTCCGCAAACGGTGAAACGCTTTTACTCGGTGAGTTTCGCGGCATTCCAACTTCGATACCCCGGTTGCAGAAATTGAGTTGCCTTTGAATTTCGGGTGACCCCTCTTAAGCATGTATGCTTCTGCTACTTGTTCTACAACAGACCTTCTGCCGCAAACGGTGAAACGCTTTGACTCAGTGAGTTTCGCGGCATTCCGACTTCGATGCCCCGGTTGCCGAAATTCAGTTGCCTTTGAATTTCGGGTGACCCCTCTTGAGCATGTACGCTTCTGCTACTTGTTCTACATCAGACTTTCTTCCGCAAACGATGAAATGCTTTGACTCTGTGAGTTTCGCGGCATTCCGACTTCGATGCCCGTTTTGCCGAAATTCAGTTGCCTTTGAATTTCGGGTGATCCCTCTTGAGAATGTATGCTTCCGCTACTTGTTCTACATCACACGTTCTTCCGCAAACGGTGAAACGCTTTGACTCGGTGACCTTCGCGGCATTCCGAGTTCGATGCCCCGGTTGCCGAAATTCTGTTGCCGGTGAATTTCGGGTGATCCCTATTGAGCATGTATGCTTTTGCTACTTGTTCTTAATGAGACTTTCTTCCACAAACGACGAAACGCTTTTACTCGGTGAGTTTCGCGACATTCCAACTTTGATGCCCCGGTTGCTGAAATTCAGTTGCCTTTGAATTTCGGGGGATCCCTTTTGAGCATGTATGCTTCTGCTACTTGTTCTACATCACACGTTTTTTCGCAAATGGCGAAACGCTTCGACTCGGTGAGTTTCGCGGCATTCCGACTTCGATGCCCATGTTGCCGAAATTCAGTTGCCTTTGAATTTCGGATGATCCCTCTTGAGCATTTATGCTTCTGCTACTTCTTCTACATCAGACTTTCTTCTGAAAACGATGAAATGCTTTGACTTAGTGAGTTTCGCTGCATTCCGACTTCGATTCCCCGGTAGCCGAAATTCAGTTGCCTTTGAATTTCGGGGGATCCCTCTTGAGCATGTATTCTTCTGCTACTTGTTCTACATCACACGTTGTTTTGCAAACGGCGAAACGCTTCGACTCGGTGAGCTTCGCGGCATTCCGACTTCGATGCCCGTTTTGCCGAAATTCTATTGCCGTTGAATTTCGGGTGATCCCTCTTGAGCATGTATGCTTCTGCTACTTGTTCTACATCACACGTTTTTTCACAAACGGCGAAACGCTTCGACTCGGTGAGTTTCGCGGCATTCCGACTTCGATGCCCGTTTTGCCGAAATTCAGTTGCCTTTGAATTTCGGGGGATCCCTTTTGAGCATGTATGCTTCTGCTACTTGTTCTACATCACACGTTTTTCCACACACGGCGAAACGCTTCGACTCGGTGAGTTTCGCGGCATTCCGACTTCTATGCCCGTTTTGCCGAAATTCTATTGCCTTTGAATTTCGGATGATCCCTCTTGAGCATGTATGTTTCTGCTACTTCTTCTACATCAAACTTTCTTCCGCAAATGGTGAAACGCTTTGACTCATTGATTTCGCGGCATTCCGACTACGATTCCCCGGTAGCCGAAATTCAGTTGCCTTTGAATTTCGGGGGATCCCTCTTGAGCATGTATGCTTCTGCCACCTGTTCTACATCACACGTTTTTTTGCAAACGGCGAAACGCTTCGACTCGTTGAGCTTCGCGGCATTCCGACTTCGATGCCCGTTTTGCCGAAATTCTATTGCCGTTGAATTTCGGGTGATCCCTCTTGAGCATGTATGCTTCTGCTACTTGTTCTACATCACACGTTTTTATGCAAACGGCGAAACGCTTCGACTCGGTGAGTTTCGCGGCATTCCGACTTCGATGCCCGTTTTGCCGAAATTCAGTTGCCTTTGAATTTCGGATGATCCCTCTTGAGCATGTATGCTTCTGTTACTTGTTCTACATCCGGCTTTCTTTCGCAAACGATGAAACGCTTTGACTCGGTGAGTTTCGCGGCATTCCGACTTCGATGCCCTTGTTGCAGAAATTCAGTTGCCTTTGAATTTCGGGTGATCCCTCTTGAGCATGTATGCTTCTGCTACTTGTTCTACATCACACGTTTTTCCACACACGGCGAAACGCTTCGACTCGGTGAGATTCGCGGCATTCCGACTTCGATGCCCGTTTTGCCGAAATTCTATTGCCTTTGAATTTCGGATGATCCCTCTTGAGCATGTATGTTTCTGCTACTTCTTCTACATCAAACTTTCTTCCGCAAACGGTGAAACGCTTTGACTCATTGATTTCGCGGCATTCCGACTACGATTCCCCGGTAGCCGAAATTCAGTTGCCTTTGAATTTCGGGGGATCCCTCTTGAGCATGTATGCTTCTGCCACCTGTTCTACATCACACGTTTTTTTGCAAACGGCGAAACGCTTCGACTCGTTGAGCTTCGCGGCATTCCGACTTCGATGCCCGTTTTGCCGAAATTCTATTGCCGTTGAATTTCGGGTGATCCCTCTTGAGCATGTATGCTTCTGCTACTTGTTCTACATCACACGTTTTTACGCAAACGGCGAAACGCTTCGACTCGTTGAGCTTCGCGGCATTCCGACTTCGATGCCCGTTTTGCCGAAATTCTATTGCCTTTGAATTTCGGATGATCCATCTTGAGCATGTATGCTTCTGCTACTTGTTCTACATCAGACTTTCTTCCGCAAACGGTGAAACGCTTTGACTCATTGAGTTTCGCGGCATTCCGACTTCGATGACCCGGTTGCCGAAATTCAGTTGCCTTTGAATTTCGGATGATCCCTCTTGAGCATGTATGCTTTTGCTACTTGTTCTACATCAGACTTTCTTCCGCAAACGACGAAACGCTTTTACTCGGTGAGTTTCGCGGCATTCCAACTTTGATGCCCCGGTTGCCGAAATTCAGTTGCCTTTGAATTTCGGGGGATCCCTTTTGAGCACGTATGCTTCTGCTACTTGTTCTACATCACACGTTTTTTCGCAAACGGCGAAACGCTTCGACTCGGTGAGTTTCGCGGCATTCCGACTTCGATGCCCATTTTGCCGAAATTCAGTTGCCTTTGAATTTTGGGTAATCCCTCTTGAGCATGTATGCTTCTGCTACTTGTTCTACATCAGACTTTCTTCTGAAAACGGTGAAACGCTTTGACTTAGTGAGTTTCGCTGCATTTCGACTTCGATCCCCCGGTTGCAGAAATTGAGTTGCCTTTGAATTTTGGGTGATCCCTCTTGAGCTTGTATGCTTCTGCTACTTGTTCTACATCACACGTTTTTCCACACACGGCGAAACGCTTCGACTCGGTGAGTTTCGCGGCATTCCGACTTCGATGCCCGTTTTGCCGAAATTCTGTTGCCTTTGAATTTCGGATGATCCCTCTTGAGCATGTATGTTTCTGCTACTTCTTCTACATCAGGCTTTCTTCTCCAAACGGTGAAACACTTTGACTCACTGAGTTTCGCGGCATTCCGACTTCGATGACCCGGTTGCCGAAATTCAGTTGCCTTTGAATTTCGGGTGATCCCTCTTGAGCATGTATGCTTCTGCTACTTGTTCGACATCAGACTTCTTCCGCAAACGGCGAAACGCTTTGACTCGGTGAGCTTCGCGGCATTCCGACTTCGATGCCCCGGTTGCCGAAATTCTGTTGGCGTTGAATTTCGGGTGATCCCTATTGAGCATGTATGCTTCTGCTACTTGTTCTACATCAGACTTTCTTCCGCAAACGGCGAAACGCTTTTACTCGGTGAGTTTCGCGGCATTCCAACTTCGATGCCCCGGTTGTAGAAATTGAGTTGCCTTTGAATTTCGGGTGACCCCTCTTGAGCATGTATGCTTCTGCTACTTGTTCTACAACAGACCTTCTGCCGCAAACGGTGAAACGCTTTGACTCAGTGAGTTTCGCGGCATTCCGACTTCGATGCCCCGGTTGCCGAAATTCAGTTGCCTTTGAATTTCGGGTGACCCCTCTTGAGCATGTACGCTTCTGCTACTTGTTCTACATCAGACTTTCTTCCGCAAACGCTGAAATGCTTTGACTCTGCGAGTTTCGCGTCATTCCGACTTCGATGCCCGTTTTGCCGAAATTCAGTTGCCTTTGAATTTCAGGTGATCCCTCTTGAGAATGTATGCTTCCGCTACTTGTTCAACATCACACGTTCTTCTGCAAGCGGTGAAACGCTTTGACTCGGTGACCTTCGCGGCATTCCGCCTTCGATGCCCCGGTTGCCGAAATTCTGTTGCCGGTGAATTTCGGGTGATCCCTATTGAGCATGTATGCTTTTGCTACTTGTTCTTAATGAGACTTTCTTCCACAAACGACAAAACGCTTTTACTCGGTGAGTTTCGCGGCATTCCAAATTTGATGCCCCGGTTGCCGAAATTCAGTTGCCTTTGAATTTCGGGGGATCCCTTTTGAGCATGTATGCTTCTGCTACTTGTTCTACATCACATGTTTTTTTGCAAACGGCGAAACGCTTCTACTCGGTGAGTTTCGCGACATTCCGACTTCGATACCCATTTTGCCGAAATTCAGTTGCCTTTGAATTTCGGATGATCCCTCTTGAGCATGTATGCTTCTGCTACTTGTTCTACATCAGACTTTCTTCTGAAAACGGTGAAACGCTTTGACTTAGTGAGTTTCGCTGCATTCCGACTTCGATGCCCCGGTTGCAGAAATTGAGTTGCCTTTGAATTTTGGGTGATCCCTCTTGAGCATGTATGCTTCTGCTACTTGTTCTACATCACACGTTTTTCCACACACGGCGAAATGCTTCGACTCGGTGAGTTTCGCGGCATTCCGACTTCGATGCCCGTTTTGCCGAAATTCTGTTGCCTTTGAATTTCGGATGATCCCTCTTGAGCATGTATGTTTCTGCTACTTCTTCTACATCAAACTTTCTTCCGCAAACGGTGAAACGCTTTGACTCATTGATTTCGCGGCATTCCGACTACGATTCCCCGGTAGCCGAAATTCAGTTGCCTTTGAATTTCGGGGGATCCCTCTTGAGCATGTATGCTTCTGCCACCTGTTCTACATCACACGTTTTTTTGCAAACGGCGAAACGCTTCGACTCGGTGAGCTTCGCGGCATTCCGACTTCGATGCCCGTTTTGCCGAAATTCTATTGCCGTTGAATTTCGGGTGATCCCTCTTGAGCATGTATGCTTCTGCTACTTGTTCTACATCACACGTTTTTACGCAAACGGCGAAACACTTCGACTCGGTGAGTTTCGCGGCATTCCGACTTCGATGCCCGTTTTGCCGAAATTCCATTGCCTTTGAATTTCGGATGATCCATCTTGAGCATGTATGCTTCTGCTACTTGTTCTACATCAGACTTTCTTCCGCAAACGGTGAAACGCTTTGACTCATTGAGTTTCGCGGCATTCCGACTTCGATGACCCGGTTGCCGAAATTCAGTTGCCTTTGAATTTCGGATGATCCCTCTTGAGCATGTATGCTTTTGCTACTTGTTCTACATCAGACTTTCTTCCGCAAACGGCGAAACGCTTTTACTTGATGAGTTTCGCGGCATTCCAACTTCGATGCCCCGGTTGCCGAAATTCAGTTGCCTTTGACTTTCGGGGGATTCCTCTTGAGCATGTATGCTTCTGCTACTTGTTCTACATCACACGTTCTTCCACAAATGGCGAAACGCTATGAATCAGTCAGTTTCACGGCATTCCGACTTCGATGCCCCGGTTGCAGAAATTGAGTTGCCTTTGAATTTTGGGTGATCCCTCTTGAGCATGTATGCTTCTGCTACTTGTTCTACATCACACGTTCTTCCGCAAACGGTGAAACGCTTTGACTCGGTGACCTTCGCGGCATTCCGACTTCGATGCCCCGGTTGCCGAAATTCTGTTGCCGGTGAATTTCGGGTGAGCCCTATTGAGCATGTATGCATTTGCTACTTGTTCTTAATGAGACTTTCTTCGACAAACGACGAAACGCTTTTACTCGGTGAGTTTCGCGGCATTCCAACTTTGATGCCCCGGTTGCCGAAATTCAGTTGCCTTTGAATTTCGGGGGATCCCTTTTGAGCACGTATGCTTCTGCTACTTGTTCTACATCACACGTTTTTTCGCAAACGGCGAAACGCTTCGACTCGGTGAGTTTCGCGGCATTCCGACTTCGATGCCCATTTTGCCGAAATTCAGTTGCCTTTGAATTTCGGATAATCCCTCTTGAGCATGTATGCTTCTGCTACTTGTTCTACATCAGACTTTCTTCTGAAAACGGTGAAACGCTTTGACTTAGTGAGTTTCGCTGCATTTCGACTTCGATGCCCCGGTTGCAGAAATTGAGTTGCCTTTGAATTTTGGGTGATCCCTCTTGAGCTTGTATGCTTCTGCTACTTGTTCTACATCACACGTTTTTCCACACACGGCGAAACGCTTCGACTCGGTGAGTTTCGCGGCATTCCGACTTCGATGCCCGTTTTGCCGAAATTCTGTTGCCTTTGAATTTCGGATGATCCCTCTTGAGCATGTATGTTTCTGCTACTTCTTCTACATCAGGCTTTCTTGTCCAAACGGTGAAACACTTTGACTCAATGAGTTTCGCGGCTTTTCGACTTTGATGCCACGGTTGCCGAAATTTAGTTGCCTTTGAATTTCGGGTGATCCCTCTTGAGAATGTATGCTTCTGCTACTTGTTCTACATCAGACTTTCTTCCGCAAACGGTGAAACGCTATGAATCAGTCAGTTTCGCGGCATTCCGATTTCGATGCCCCGGTTGCAGAAATTGAGTTGCCTTTGAATTTTGGGTGATCCCTCTTGAGCATGTATGCTTCTGCTACTTGTTCTACATCACACGTTTTTCCGCAAACGGCGAAACGCTTCGACTCGGTGAGTTTCGCGGCATTCCGACTTCGATGCCCGTTCCGCCGAAATTCAGTTGCCTTTGAATTTCGGATGATCCCTATTGAGCATGTATGCTTCTGCTACTTGTTCTACATCAGACTTTCTTCCGCCAACGGTGAAACACTTTGACTCATTGAGTTTCGCGGCATTCCGACTTCGATGCCCCGGTTGCCGAAATTGAGTTGCCTTTGAATTTCGGGTGATCCCTCTTGAGAATGTATGCTTCTGCTACTTGTTCTACATCACACGTTCTTCCGCAAATGGGGAAACGCTTTGACTCGGTGAGCTTCGCGGCATTCCGACTTCGATGCCCCGGTTGCCGAAATTCTGTTGCCGTTGAATTTCGGGTGATCCCTATTGAGCATGTATGCTTCTGCTGCATGTTCTACATCAAACTTTCTTCCGCAAATGGTGAAACGCTTTTACTCGGTGAGTTTCGCGGCATTCCAACTTTGATGCCCCGGTTGTCGAAATTCAGTTGCCTTTGAATTTCGGGGGATCCCTCTTGAGCATGTATGCTTCTGCTACTTGTTCTACATCACACATTTTTTCGCAAACGGCGAAACGCTTCGACTCGGTGAGTTTCGCGGCATTCCGACTTCGATGCCCGTTTCGCCGAAATTCAGTTGCCTTTGAATTTCGGATGATCCCTCTTGAGCATGTATGCTTCTGCTACTTGTTCTACATCAGACTTTCTACCGCAAACGGGGAAACGCTTTGACTCATTGAGTTTCGCAGCATTTGCAAACGGCGAAACGCTTTGACTCATTGAGTTTCGCGGCATTCCGACTTCGATGCCCCGGTTGCCGAAATTCAGTTGCCTTTGAATTTCGGGTGATCCCTCTTCAGCATGTATGCTTCTGCTACTTGTTCTACATCACACGTTCTTCCGCAAACGGCAAAATGCTTTGACTCGGTGAGTTTCGCGGCCTTCCGACTTCGATGCCCGTTTTGCCGAAATTCAGTTGCCTTTGAATTTCGGATGATCCCTCTTGAGCATGTATGCTTCTGCTACTTGTTCTACATCAGACTTTCTTCCGCCAACGGTGAAACGCTTTGACTCATTAAGTTTTGCGGCATTCCAACTTCGATGCCCCGGTTGCCGAAATTCAGTTGCCTTTGAATTTCGGATGATCCCTCTTGAGCATGTATGCCTCTGCTACTTGTTCTACATCAGACTTTCTTCCGCAAACGGTGAAACGCATTGACTCATTAAGTTTCGCGGCATTCCGACTTCGATGCCCCGGTTGCCGAAATTCAGTTGCCTTTGAATTTCGGGTGATCCCTCTTGAGCATGTATGCTTCTACTACTTGTTCTACATCACACGTTCTTCCGGAAACGGCGAAATGCTTTGACTCGTTCAGCTTCGCGGCATTCCGATTTCGATGCCCCGGTTGCCGAAATTCTGTTGCCGTTGAATTTCGGGTGATCCCTATTGAGCATGTATGCTTCTGCTAGTTGTTCTACATCAGACTTTCTTCCGCAAACGGGGAAACGCTTTGATTCATTGATTTCGCGGCATTCCGACTTCGATTCCCCGGTAGCCGAAATTCAGTTGCCTTTGAATTTCGGGGGATCCCTCTTGAGCATGTATGCTTCTGCTACTTGTTCTACATCACACGTTTTTTTGCAAACGGCGAAACGCTTCGACTCGGTGAGCTTCGCGGCATTCCGACTTCGATGCCCGTTTTGCTGAAATTCTATTGCCGTTGAATTTCGGGTGATCCCTCTTGAGCATGTATGCTTCTGCTACTTGTTCTACATCACACGTTTTTACGCAAACGGAGAAAAGCTTCGACTCGGTGAGTTTCACGGCATTCCGACTTCGATGCCCGTTTTGCCGAAATTCCATTGCCTTTGAATTTCGGATGATCCCTCTTGAGTATGTATGCTTCTGCTACTTGTTCTACATCAGACTTTCTTCCGCAAACGGTGAAACTCATTGACTCATTGAGTTTCGCGGCATTCCGACTTCGATGCCCCGGTTACCGAAATTCGGTTGCCTTTGAATTTCATGTGATCCCTCTTGAGCATGTATGCTTTTGCTACTTGTTCTACATCACACGTTCTTATGCAAACGGCGAAACGCTTTGACTCGGTGAGTTTCGCGGCCTTTCGACTTCGATGCCCGTTTTGCTGAAATTCAGTTGCCTTTGAATTTCGGATGATCCCCCATGAGCATGTATGCTTCTGCTACTTGTTCTACATCAGACTTTCTTCCGCAAACGGTGAAACGCTTTGACTCATTGATTTCGCGGCATTCCAACTTCGATGCCCCGGTTACCGAAATTCAGTTGCCTTTGAATTTCATGTGATCCCTCTTGAGCATGTATGCTTCTGCTACTTGTTCTACATCACACGTTCTTACGCAAACGGCGAAACGCTTTGACTCGGTGAGTTTCGCGGCCTTCCGACTTCGATGCCCGTTTTGCCGAAATTCAGTTGCCTTTGAATTTCAGGAGATCCCTCTTGAGCATGTATGCTTCTGCTACTTGTTCTACATCACACGTTTTTTTGCAAATGGCGAAACGCTTCGACTCGGTGAGCTTCGCGGCATTCCGACTTCGATGCCCGTTTTGCCAAAATTCGGTTGCCGTTGAATTTCGGGTGATCCCTCTTGAGCATGTATGCTTCTGCTACTTGTTCTACATCACATGTTTTTTCGCAAACGGCGAAACGCTTCGACTTGGTGAGTTTCGCGGCATTCCGAATTCGATGCCCGTTTTGCCGAAATTCAGTTGCCTTTGAATTTCGGATGATCCCCCTTGAGCATGTATGCTTCTGCTACTTGTGCTACATCAGACTTTCTTCCGCAAACGGTGAAACGCTTTGACTCATTGATTTCGCGGCATTCCGACTTTGATGCCCCGGTTACCAAAATTCAGTTGCGTTTGAATTTCATGTGATCCCTCTTGAGCATGTATGCTTCTGCTACTTGTTCTACATCACACGTTCTTACGCAAACGGCGAAACGCTTTGACTCGGTGAGTTTCGCGGCCTTCCGACTTCGATGCCAGTTTTGCCGAAATTCAGTTGCCTTTGAATTTCGGGGGATCCCTCTTGAGCATGTATGCTTCTGCTACTTGTTCTACATCACACGTTTTTTCGCAAACGACGAAACGCTTCGACTCGGTGAGTTTCGCGGCCTTCCGACTTCGATTCTTGTTTTGCCGAAATTCAGTTGCCTTTGAATTTTGGGTGATCCCTCTTGAGCATGTATGCTTCTGCTACTTGTTCTACATCAGACTTTCTTCCGCAAACGGTGCAACGCTTTGACTCATTGACTTTCGCGGCATTCCGACTTCGATGCCCCGGTTGCAGAAATTCAGTTGCCTTTGAATTTCGGGTGATCCCTCTTGAGCATGTATGCTTCTGCTACTTGTTCTACATCAGACTTCTTCCGCAAATGGCAAAACGCTTTGACTCGTTGAGCTTCGCGGCATTCCGATTTCGATGCCCCGGTTGCCGAAATTCTGTTGCCGTTGAATTTCGGGTGATCCCTATTGAGCATGTATGCTTCTGCTAGTTGTTCTACATCAGACTTTCTTCCGCAAACGGGGAAACGCTTTGACTCATTGATTTCGCGGCATTCCGACTTCGATTCCCCGGTAGCCGAAATTCAGTTGCCTTTGAATTTCGGGGGATCCCTCTTGAGCATGTATGCTTCTGCTACTTGTTCTACATCACACGTTTTTTTGCAAACGGCGAAACGCTTCGACTCGGTGAGCTTCGCGGCATTCCGACTTCGATGCCCGTTTTGCCAAAATTCGGTTGCCGTTGAATTTCGGGTGATCCCTCTTGAGCATGTATGCTTCTGCTACTTGTTCTACATCACACGTTTTTTCGCAAACGGCGAAACGCTTCGACTCGGTGAGTTTCGCGGCATTCCGAATTCGATGCCCGTTTTGCCGAAATTCAGTTGCCTTTGAATTTCGGATGATCCCCCTTGAGCATGTATGCTTCTGCTACTTGTGCTACATCAGACTTTCTTCCGCAAACGGTGAAACGCTTTGACTCATTGATTTCGCGGCATTCCGACTTCGATGCCCCGGTTACCAAAATTCAGTTGCGTTTGATTTTCATGTGATCCCTCTTGAGCATGTATGCTTCTGCTACTTGTTCTACATCACACGTTCTTACGCAAACGGCGAAACGCTTTGACTCGGTGAGTTTCGCGGCCTTCCGACTTCGATGCCAGTTTTGCCGAAATTCAGTTGCCTTTGAATTTCGGGGGATCCCTCTTGAGCATGTATGCTTCTGCTACTTGTTCTACATCACACGTTTTTTCGCAAACGGCGAAACGCTTCGACTCGGTGAGTTTCGCGGCATTCCGAATTCGATGCCCGTTTTGCCGAAATTCAGTTGCCTTTGAATTTCGGATGATCCCTCTTGAGCATGTATGCTTCTGCTACTTGTTCTACATCAGACTTTCTTCCGCCAACGGTGAAACGCTTTGACTCATTAAGTTTTGCGGCATTCCAACTTCGATGCCCCGGTTGCCGAAATTCAGTTGCCTTTGAATTTCGGGTGATCCCTCTTGAGCATGTATGCTTCTACTACTTGTTCTACATCACACGTTCTTCCGCAAACGGCGAAACACTTTGACTCGGTGAGTTTCGCGGCCTTCCGACTTCGATTCTTGTTTTGCCGAAATTCAGTTGCCTTTGAATTTTGGGTGATCCCTCTTGAGCATGTATGCTTCTGCTACTTGTTCTACATCAGACTTTCTTCCGCAAATGGTGCAACGCTTTGACTCATTGACTTTCGCGGCATTCCGACTTCGATGCCCCGTTTGCAGAAATTCAGTTGCCTTTGAATTTCGGGTGATCCCTCTTGAGCATGTATGCTTCGGCTACTTGTTCTACATCAGACTTCTTCCGCAAACGGCGAAACGCTTTGACTCGGTGAGCTTCGCGGCATTCCTACTTCGATGCCCCGGTTGCCGAAATTCTATTGCCGTTGAAATTCGGGGGATCCCTCTTGAGCATGTATGCTTCTGCTACTTGTTCTACATCACACGTTTTTTTGCAAACAGCGAAACGCTTCGACTCGGTGAGTTTCGCGGCATTCCGAATTCGATGCCCGTTTTGCCGAAATTCAGTTGCCTTTGAATTTCGGATGATCCCTCTTGAGCATGTATGCTTCTGCTACTTGTTCTACATCAGACTTTCTTCCGCCAACGGTGAAACGCTTTGACTCATTGAGTTTCGCGGCATTCCGACTTCGATGCCCCGGTTGCCGAAATTCAGTTGCCTTTGAATTTCGGGGGATCCCTCTTGAGCATGTATGCTTCTGCTACTTGTTCTACATCACACATTCTTCCGCAAACGGCAAAACGCTTTGACTCGGTGAGTTTCGCGTCCTTCAGACTTCGATGCCCGTTTTGCCGAAATTCAGTTGCCTTTGAATTTCGGGTGATCCCTCTTGAGCATGTATGCTTCGACTACTTGTTCTACATCAGACTTCTTCCACAAACGGCAAAACGCTTTGACTCGGTGAGCTTCGCGGCATACCGACTTCGATGCCCCGATTGCCGAAATTCTGTTGCCGTTGAATTTCGGGTGATCCCTATTGAGCATGTATGCTTCTGCTACTTGTTCTACATCAGACTTTCTTCCGCAAACAGCGAAACGCTTTTACGCAGTGAGTTTCGCGCATTCCAACTTCGATGCCCCGGTTGCTGAAATTCAGTTGCCTTTGAATTTTGGGGGATCCCTCTTGAGCATGTATGCTTCTGCTACTTGTTCTACAACAGACTTTCTTCCGCAAACGGGGAAACGCTTTGACTCATTGATTTCGCGGCATTCCGACTTCGATTCCCCGGTAGCCAAAATTCACTTGCCTTTGAATTTCGGGGGATCCCTCTTGAGCATGTATGCTTCTGCTACTTGTTCTACATCTCACGTTTTTTTGCGAACGGCGAAACGCTTCGACTCGGTGAGCTTCGCGGCATTCCGACTACGATGCCCGTTTTGCCGAAATTCAGTTGCCTTTGAATTTCGGATGATCCCTCTTGAGCATGTATGCTTCTGCTACTTGTTCTACATCACACGTTTTTTCGCAAACGGCGAAACGCTTCGACTCGGTGAGTTTCGCGGCATTCCGAATTCGATGCCCGTTTTGCCGAAATTCAGTTGCCTTTGAATTTCGGATGATCCCTCTTGAGCATGTATGCTTCTGCTACTTGTTCTACATCAGACTTTCTTCCGCCAACGGTGAAACGCTTTGACTCATTAAGTTTTGCGGCATTCCAACTTCGATGCCCCGGTTGCCGAAATTCAGTTGCCTTTGAATTTCGGGTGATCCCTCTTGAGCATGTATGCTTCTACTACTTGTTCTACATCACACGTTCTTCCGCAAACGGCGAAACACTTTGACTCGGTGAGTTTCGCGGCCTTCCGACTTCGATTCTTGTTTTGCCGAAATTCAGTTGCCTTTGAATTTTGGGTGATCCCTCTTGAGCATGTATGCTTCTGCTACTTGTTCTACATCAGACTTTCTTCCGCAAATGGTGCAACGCTTTGACTCATTGACTTTCGCGGCATTCCGACTTCGATGCCCCGTTTGCAGAAATTCAGTTGCCTTTGAATTTCGGGTGATCCCTCTTGAGCATGTATGCTTCGGCTACTTGTTCTACATCAGACTTCTTCCGCAAACGGCGAAACGCTTTGACTCGGTGAGCTTCGCGGCATTCCTACTTCGATGCCCCGGTTGCCGAAATTCTATTGCCGTTGAAATTCGGGGGATCCCTCTTGAGCATGTATGCTTCTGCTACTTGTTCTACATCACACGTTTTTTTGCAAACAGCGAAACGCTTCGACTCGGTGAGTTTCGCGGCATTCCGAATTCGATGCCCGTTTTGCCGAAATTCAGTTGCCTTTGAATTTCGGATGATCCCTCTTGAGCATGTATGCTTCTGCTACTTGTTCTACATCAGACTTTCTTCCGCCAACGGGGAAACGCTTTGACTCATTGAGTTTCGCGGCATTCCGACTTCGATGCCCCGGTTGCCGAAATTCAGTTGCCTTTGAATTTCGGGGGATCCCTCTTGAGCATGTATGCTTCTGCTACTTGTTCTACATCACACATTCTTCCGCAAACGGCAAAACGCTTTGACTTGGTGAGTTTCGCGTCCTTCAGACTTCGATGCCCGTTTTGCCGAAATTCAGTTGCCTTTGAATTTCGGGTGATCCCTCTTGAGCATGTATGCTTCGACTACTTGTTCTACATCAGACTTCTTCCACAAACGGCAAAACGCTTTGACTCGGTGAGCTTCGCGGCATACCGACTTCGATGCCCCGGTTGCCGAAATTCTGTTGCCGTTGAATTTCGGGTGATCCCTATTGAGCATGTATGCTTCTGCTACTTGTTCTACATCAGACTTTCTTCCGCAAACAGCGAAACGCTTTTACGCAGTGAGTTTCGCGCATTCCAACTTCGATGCCCCGGTTGCTGAAATTCAGTTGCCTTTGAATTTTGGGGGATCCCTCTTGAGCATGTATGCTTCTGCTACTTGTTCTACAACAGACTTTCTTCCGCAAACGGGGAAACGCTTTGACTCATTGATTTCGCGGCATTCCGACTTCGATTCCCCGGTAGCCAAAATTCACTTGCCTTTGAATTTCGGGGGATCCCTCTTGAGCATGTATGCTTCTGCTACTTGTTCTACATCTCACGTTTTTTTGCGAACGGCGAAACGCTTCGACTCGGTGAGCTTCGCGGCATTCCGACTACGATGCCCGTTTTGCCGAAATTCAGTTGCCTTTGAATTTCGGATGATCCCTCTTGAGCATGTATGCTTCTGCTACTTGTTCTACATCAGACTTTCTTCCGCAAACGGTGAAACACATTGACTCATTAAGTTTCGCGGCACTCCGACTTCGATGCCCCGGTTGCCGAAATTCAGTTGCCTTTGAATTTCGGGTGATCCCTCTTGAGCATGTATGCTTCTCCTACTTGTTCTACATCACACGTTCTTCCGCAAACGGCGAAACGCTTTGACTCGGTGAGTTTCGCGGCCTTCCGACTTCGATTCTTGTTTTGCCGAAATTCAGTTGCCTTTGAATTTTGGGTGATCCCTCTTGAGCATGTATGCTTCTGCTACTTGTTCTACATCAGACTTTCTTCCGCAAACAGCGAAACGCTTTTACTCGGTGAGTTTCGCGGCATTCCAACTTCGATGCCCCGGTTGCCGAAATTCAGTTGCCTTTGAATTTCGGGGGATCCCTCTTGAGCATGTATGCTTCTGCTACTTGTTCTACATCAGACTTTCTTCCGCCAACGGTGAAACGCTTTGACTCATTGAGTTTCGCGGCATTCCGACTTCGATGCCCCGGTTGCCGAAATTCAGTTGCCTTTGAATATCGGGGGATCCCTCTTGAGCATGTATGCTTCTGCTACTTGTTCTACATCACACATTTTTTCGCCAACGGCGAAACGCTTCGAATCGGTGAGTTTCGCGGTATTCCGACTTCGATGCCCGTTTTGCCGAAATTCAGTTGCCTTTGAATTTTGGATGATCCCTCTTGAGGATGTATGCTTCTGCTACTTGTTCTACATCAGACTTTCTTCCGCAAATGGTGCAACGCTTTGACTCATTGACTTTCGCGGCATTCCGAGTTCGATGCCCCGTTTGCAGAAATTCAGTTGCCTTTGAATTTCAGGTGATCCCTCTTGAGCATGTATGCTTCGGCTACTTGTTCTACATCAGACTTCTTCCACAAACGGCGAAACGCTTTGACTCGGTGAGCTTCGCGGCATACCGACTTCGATGCCCCGGTTGCCGAAATTCTGTTGCCGTTGAATTTCGGGTGATCCCTATTGAGCATGTATGCTTCTGCTACTTGTTCTACATCAGACTTTCTTCCGCAAACAGCGAAACGCTTTTACGCAGTGAGTTTCGCGCATTCCAACTTCGATGCCCCGGTTGCTGAAATTCAGTTGCCTTTGAATTTTGGGGGATCCCTCTTGAGCATGTATGCTTCTGCTACTTGTTCTACAACAGACTTTCTTCCGCAAACGGGGAAACGCTTTGACTCATTGATTTCGCGGCATTCCGACTTCGATTCCCCGGTAGCCAAAATTCACTTGCCTTTGAATTTCGGGGGATCCCTCTTGAGCATGTATGCTTCTGCTACTTGTTCTACATCTCACGTTTTTTTGCGAACGGCGAAACGCTTCGACTCGGTGAGCTTCGCGGCATTCCGACTACGATGCCCGTTTTGCCGAAATTCAGTTGCCTTTGAATTTCGGATGATCCCTCTTGAGCATGTATGCTTCTGCTACTTGTTCTACATCAGACTTTCTTCCGCAAACGGTGAAACACATTGACTCATTAAGTTTCGCGGCACTCCGACTTCGATGCCCCGGTTGCCGAAATTCAGTTGCCTTTGAATTTCGGGTGATCCCTCTTGAGCATGTATGCTTCTCCTACTTGTTCTACATCACACGTTCTTCCGCAAACGGCGAAACGCTTTGACTCGGTGAGTTTCGCGGCCTTCCGACTTCGATTCTTGTTTTGCCGAAATTCAGTTGCCTTTGAATTTTGGGTGATCCCTCTTGAGCATGTATGCTTCTGCTACTTGTTCTACATCAGACTTTCTTCCGCAAACAGCGAAACGCTTTTACTCGGTGAGTTTCGCGGCATTCCAACTTCGATGCCCCGGTTGCCGAAATTCAGTTGCCTTTGAATTTCGGGGGATCCCTCTTGAGCATGTATGCTTCTGCTACTTGTTCTACATCAGACTTTCTTCCGCCAACGGTGAAACGCTTTGACTCATTGAGTTTCGCGGCATTCCGACTTCGATGCCCCGGTTGCCGAAATTCAGTTGCCTTTGAATATCGGGGGATCCCTCTTGAGCATGTATGCTTCTGCTACTTGTTCTACATCACACATTTTTTCGCCAACGGCGAAACGCTTCGAATCGGTGAGTTTCGCGGTATTCCGACTTCGATGCCCGTTTTGCCGAAATTCAGTTGCCTTTGAATTTTGGATGATCCCTCTTGAGGATGTATGCTTCTGCTACTTGTTCTACATCAGACTTTCTTCCGCAAATGGTGCAACGCTTTGACTCATTGACTTTCGCGGCATTCCGAGTTCGATGCCCCGTTTGCAGAAATTCAGTTGCCTTTGAATTTCAGGTGATCCCTCTTGAGCATGTATGCTTCGGCTACTTGTTCTACATCAGACTTCTTCCACAAACGGCGAAACGCTTTGACTCGGTGAGCTTCGCGGCATACCGACTTCGATGCCCCGGTTGCCGAAATTCTGTTGCCGTTGAATTTCGGGTGATCCCTATTGAGCATGTATGCTTCTGCTACTTGTTCTACATCAGACTTTCTTCCGCAAACAGCGAAACGCTTTTACGCAGTGAGTTTCGCGCATTCCAACTTCGATGCCCCGGTTGCTGAAATTCAGTTGCCTTTGAATTTTGGGGGATCCCTCTTGAGCATGTATGCTTCTGCTACTTGTTCTACAACAGACTTTCTTCCGCAAACGGGGAAACGCTTTGACTCATTGATTTCGTGGCATTCCGACTTCGATTCCCCGGTAGCCAAAATTCACTTGCCTTTGAATTTCGGGGGATCCCTCTTGAGCATGTATGCTTCTGCTACTTGTTCTACATCTCACGTTTTTTTGCGAACGGCGAAACGCTTCGACTCGGTGAGCTTCGCGGCATTCCGACTACGATGCCCGTTTTGCCGAAATTCAGTTGCCTTTGAATTTCGGATGATCCCTCTTGAGCATGTATGCTTCTGCTACTTGTTCTACATCAGACTTTCTTCCGCAAACGGTGAAACACATTGACTCATTAAGTTTCGCGGCACTCCGACTTCGATGCCCCGGTTGCCGAAATTCAGTTGCCTTTGAATTTCGGGTGATCCCTCTTGAGCATGTATGCTTCTCCTACTTGTTCTACATCAGACTTCTTCCGCAAACGGCGAAACGCTTTGACTCGGTGAGCTTCGCGGCATTCCGACTTCGATGCCCCGGTTGCCGAAATTCTATTGCCGTTGAATTTCGGGTGATCCCTATTGAGCATGTATGCTTCTGCTACTTGTTCTACATCAGACTTTCTTCCGCAAACAGCGAAACGCTTTTACTCGGTGAGTTTCGCGGCATTCCAACTTCGATGCCCCGGTTGTCGAAATTCAGTTGCCTTTGAATTTCGGGGGATCCCTCTTGCGCATGTATGCTTCTGCTACTTGTTCTACATCACACGTTTTTTTGCAAACGGCGAAACGCTTCGACTCGGTGAGTTTCGCGGCATTCCGAATTCGATGCCCGTTTTGCCGAAATTCAGTTGCCTTTGAATTTCGGATGATCCCTCTTGAGCATGGATGCTTCTGCTACTTGTTCTACATCAGACTTTCTTCCGCCAACGGTGAAACGCTTTGACTCATTGAGTTTCGCGGCATTCCGACTTCGATGCCCCGGTTGCCGAAATTCAGTTGCCTTTGAATTTCGGGGGATCCCTCTTGAGCATGTATGCTTCTGCTACTTGTTCTACATCACACATTCTTCCGCAAATGGCAAAACGCTTTGACTCGGTGAGTTTCGCGTCCTTCAGACTTCGATGCCCGTTTTGCCGAAATTCAGTTGCCTTTGAATTTCGGGTGATCCCTCTTGAGCATGTATGCTTCGGCTACTTGTTCTACATCAGACTTCTTCCACAAACGGCGAAACGCTTTGACTCGGTGAGCTTCGCGGCATACCGACTTCGATGCCCCGGTTGCCGAAATTCTGTTGCCGTTGAATTTCGGGTGATCCCTATTGAGCATGTATGCTTCTGCTACTTGTTCTACATCAGACTTTCTTCCGCAAACAGCGAAACGCTTTTACGCAGTGAGTTTCGCGCATTCCAACTTCGATGCCCCGGTTGCTGAAATTCAGTTGCCTTTGAATTTTGGGGGATCCCTCTTGAGCATGTATGCTTCTGCTACTTGTTCTACAACAGACTTTCTTCCGCAAACGGGGAAACGCTTTGACTCATTGATTTCGCGGCATTCCGACTTCGATTCCCCGGTAGCCAAAATTCAGTTGCCTTTGAATTTCGGGGGATCCCTCTTGAGCATGTATGCTTCTGCTACTTGTTCTACATCTCACGTTTTTTTGCGAACGGCGAAACGCTTCGACTCGGTGAGCTTCGCGGCATTCCGACTACGATGCCCGTTTTGCCGAAATTCAGTTGCCTTTGAATTTCGGATGATACCTCTTGAGCATGTATGCTTCTGCTACTTGTTCTACATCAGACTTTCTTCCGCAAACGGTGAAACACATTGACTCATTAAGTTTCGCGGCACTCCGACTTCGATGCCCCGGTTGCCGAAATTCAGTTGCCTTTGAATTTCGGGTGATCCCTCTTGAGCATGTATGCTTCTCCTACTTGTTCTACATCACACGTTCTTCCGCAAACGGCGAAACGCTTTGACTCGGTGAGTTTCGCGGCCTTCCAGCTTCGATTCTTGTTTTGCCGAAATTCAGTTGCCTTTGAATTTGGGGTGATCCCTCTTGAGCATGTATGCTTCTTCTACTTGTTCTACATCAGACTTTCTTCCGCAAACAGCGAAACGCTTTTACTCATTGAGTTTCGCGGCATTCCAACTTCGATGCCCCGGTTGCTGAAATTCAGTTGCCTTTGAATTTTGGGGGATCCCTCTTGAGCATGTATGCTTCTGCTACTTGTTCTACATCAGACTTTCTTCCGCAAACGGGGAAACGCTTTGACTCATTGATTTCGCGGCATTCAGACTTCGATGCCCCGGTTGTAGAAATTCAGTTGCCTTTGAATTTCGGGGGATCCCTCTTGAGGATGTATGCTTCTGCTACTTGTTCTACATCAGACTTTCTTCCGCAAATGGTGAAACGCTTTGAATCATTGAGTTTCGCAGCATTCCGACTTCGATGCCCCGGTTGCCGAAATTTAGTTGCCTTTGAATTTCGAGTGATCCCTCTTGAGCATGTATGCTTCTGCTACTTGTTCTACATCACACGTTCTTCCGCAAACGGAGAAATGCTTCCACTCGGTGAGTTTCGCGGCATTCCGACTTCGATGCCCGTTTTGCCGAAATTCAGTTGCCTTTGAATTTTGGATGATCCCTCTTGAGGATGTATGCTTCTGCTACTTGTTCTACATCAGACTTTCTTCCGCAAACAGCGAAACGCTTTGACTCATTGACTATCGCGGCATTCCGACTTCGATGCCCCGGTTGCAGAAATTCAGTTGCCTTTGAATTTCGGGTGATCCCTCTTGAGCATGTATGCTTCTGGTACTTGTTCTACATCAGACTTCTTCCGCAAAGGGCGAAACACTTTGACTCGTTGAGCTTCGTGGCATTCCGACTTCGAATCCCCGGTTGCCAAAATTCTGTTGCCGTTGAATTTCGGGTGATTCCTATTGAGCATGTATGCTTCTGCTACTTGTTCTACATCAAACTTTTGTTCCGCAAACAGCGAAACGCTTTTACTCGGTGAGTTTCGCGGCATTCCAACTTCGATGCCCCGGTTGCCGAAATTCAGTTGCCTTTGAATTTCGGGGGATCCCTCTTGAGCATGTATGCTTCTGCTACTTGTTCTACATCACACGTTTTTCGCAAACGGCGAAACGCTTCGACTCGGTGAGTTTCGCGGCATTCCGAATTCGATGCCCGTTTTGCCAAATTCAGTTGCCTTTGAATTTCGCATGATCCCTCTTGAGCATGTATGCTTCTGCTACTTGTTCTACATCAGACTTTCTTCCGCCAACGGTGAAACGCTTTGACTCATTGAGTTTCGCGGCATTCCGACTTCGATGCCCCGGTTGCCGAAATTCAGTTGCCTTTGAATTTCGGGGGATCCCTCTTGAGCATGTATGCTTCTGCTACTTGTTCTACATCACACGTTTTTTCACAAACGGTGAAACGCTTCGAATCGGTGAGCTTCGCGGCATTCCGACTACGATGCCCGTTTTGCCGAAATTCAGTTGCCTTTGAATTTCGGATGATCCCTCTTGAGCATGTATGCTTCTGCTACTTGTTCTACATCAGACTTTCTTCCGCAAACGGTGAAACACATTGACTCATTAAGTTTCGCGGCACTCCGACTTCGATGCCCCGGTTGCCGAAATTCAGTTGCCTTTGAATTTCGGGTGATCCCTCTTGAGCATGTATGCTTCTACTACTTGTTCTACATCACACGTTCTTCCGCAAACGGCGAAACGCTTTGACTCGGTGAGTTTCGTGGCCTTCCGACTTCGATTCTTGTTTTTCCGAAATTCAGTTGCCTTTGAATTTTGGGTGATCCCTCTTGAGCATGTATGCTTCTGCTACTTGTTCTACATCAGACTTTCTTCCGCAAACAGCGAAACGCTTTTACTCGGTGAGTTTTGCGGCATTCCAACTTCGATGCCCCGGTTGCCGAAATTCAGTTGCCTTTGAATTTCGGGGGATCCCTCTTGAGCATGTATGCTTCTGCTACTTGTTCTACATCAAACTTTCTTCCGCCAACGGTGAAACGCTTTGACTCATTGAGTTTCGCGGCATTCCGACTTCGATGCCCCGGTTGCCGAAATTCAGTTGCCTTTGAATTTCGGGGGATCCCTCTTGAGCATGTATGCTTCTGCTACTTGTTCTACATCACACGTTTTTTCGCAAACGGCGAAACGCTTCGAATCGGTGAGTTTCGCGGCATTCCGACTTCGATGCCCGTTTTGCCGAAATTCAGTTGCCTTTGAATTTCGGATGATCCCTCTTGAGGATGTATGCTTCTGCTACTTGTTCTACATCAGAATTCTTCTGCCAACGGTGAAACGCTTTGAATCATTGAGTTTCGCAGCATTCCGACTTCGATGCCCCGGTTGCCAAAATTTAGTTGCCTTTGAATTTCGAGTGATCCCTCTTGAGCATGTATGCTTCTGCTACTTGTTCTACATCACACGTTCTTCCGCAAACGGCGAAACGCTTCCACTCGGTGAGCTTCGCGGCATTCCGACTTCGATGCCCCGGTTGCCGAAATTCTGTTGCCGTTGAATTTCGGGTGATCCCTATTGAGCATGTATGCTTCTGCTACTTGTTCTACATCAGACTTTCTTCCGCAAACAGCGAAACGCTTTTATTCAGTGAGTTTCGCGGCATTCCAACTTCGATGCCCCGGTTGCTGAAATTCAGTTGCCTTTGAATTTCGGGGGATCCCTCTTGAGCATGTATGCTTCTGCTACTTGTTCTACATCACACGTTTTTTCGCAAACGGCGAAACGCTTCGAATCGGTGAGCTTCGCGGCATTCCGACTACGATGCCCGTTTTGCCGAAATTCAGTTGCCTTTGAATTTCGGATGATCCAACTTGAGGATGTATGCTTCTGCTACTTGTTCTACATCAGAATTCTTCTGCCAACGGTGAAACGTTTTGAATCATTGAGTTTCGCAGCATTCCGACTTCGATGCCCCGGTTGCCGAAATTTAGTTGCCTTTGAATTTCGAGTGATCCCTCTTGAGCATGTATGGTTCTGCTACTTGTTCTACATCACACGTTCTTCCGCAAACGGCGAAACGCTTCCACTCGGTGAGCTTCGCGGCATTCCGACTTCGATGCCCCGGTTGCCGAAATTCTGTTGCCGTTGAATTTCGGGTAATCCCTATTGAGCATGTATGCTTCTGCTACTTGTTCTACATCAAACTTTCTTCCGCCAACGGTGAAACGCTTTGACTCATTGAGTTTCGCGGCATTCCGACTTCGATGCCCCGGTTGCCGAAATTCAGTTGCCTTTGAATTTCGGGGGATCCCTCTTGAGCATGTATGCTTCTGCTACTTGTTCTACATCACACGTTTTTTCGCAAACGGCGAAACGCTTCGAATCGGTGAGTTTCGCGGCATTCCGACTTCGATGCCCGTTTTGCCGAAATTCAGTTGCCTTTGAATTTCGGATGATCCCTCTTGAGGATGTATGCTTCTGCTACTTGTTCTACATCAGAATTCTTCTGCCAACGGTGAAACGCTTTGAATCATTGAGTTTCGCAGCATTCCGACTTCGATGCCCCGGTTGCCAAAATTTAGTTGCCTTTGAATTTCGAGTGATCCCTCTTGAGCATGTATGCTTCTGCTACTTGTTCTACATCACACGTTCTTCCGCAAACGGCGAAACGCTTCCACTCGGTGAGCTTCGCGGCATTCCGACTTCGATGCCCCGGTTGCCGAAATTCTGTTGCCGTTGAATTTCGGGTGATCCCTATTGAGCATGTATGCTTCTGCTACTTGTTCTACATCAGACTTTCTTCCGCAAACAGCGAAACGCTTTTATTCAGTGAGTTTCGCGGCATTCCAACTTCGATGCCCCGGTTGCTGAAATTCAGTTGCCTTTGAATTTCGGGGGATCCCTCTTGAGCATGTATGCTTCTGCTACTTGTTCTACATCACACGTTTTTTCGCAAACGGCGAAACGCTTCGAATCGGTGAGCTTCGCGGCATTCCGACTACGATGCCCGTTTTGCCGAAATTCAGTTGCCTTTGAATTTCGGATGATCCAACTTGAGGATGTATGCTTCTGCTACTTGTTCTACATCAGAATTCTTCTGCCAACGGTGAAACGTTTTGAATCATTGAGTTTCGCAGCATTCCGACTTCGATGCCCCGGTTGCCGAAATTTAGTTGCCTTTGAATTTCGAGTGATCCCTCTTGAGCATGTATGGTTCTGCTACTTGTTCTACATCACACGTTCTTCCGCAAACGGCGAAACGCTTCCACTCGGTGAGCTTCGCGGCATTCCGACTTCGATGCCCCGGTTGCCGAAATTCTGTTGCCGTTGAATTTCGGGTAATCCCTATTGAGCATGTATGCTTCTGCTACTTGTTCTACATCAGACTTTCTTCCGCAAATAGCGAAACGCTTTTATTCAGTGAGTTTCGCGGCATTCCAACTTCGATGCCCCGGTTGCTGAAATTCAGTTGCCTTTGAATTTCGGGGGATCCCTCTTGAGCATGTATGCTTCTGCTACTTGTTCTACATCACACGTTTTTTCGCAAACGGCGAAACGCTTCGAATCGGTGAGCTTCGCGGCATTCCGACTACGATGCCCGTTTTGCCGAAATTCAGTTGCCTTTGAATTTCCGATGATCCCTCTTGAGCATGTATGCTTCTGCTACTTGTTCTACATCAGACTTTCTTCCGCAAACGGTGAAACACATTGACTCATTAAGTTTCGCGGCACTCCGACTTCGATGCCCCGGTTGCCGAAATTCAGTTGCCTTTGAATTTCGGATGATCCAACTTGAGGATGTATGCTTCTGCTACTTGTTCTACATCAGAATTCTTCTGCCAACGGTGAAACGTTTTGAATCATTGAGTTTCGCAGCATTCCGACTTCGATGCCCCGGTTGCCGAAATTCTGTTGCCGTTGAATTTCGGGTGATCCCTATTGAGCATGTATGCTTCTGCTACTTGTTCTACATCAAACTTTCTTCCGCAAACAGCGAAACGCTTTTACTCAGTGAGTTTCGCGGCATTCCAACTTCGATGCCCCGGTTGCTGAAATTCAGTTGCCTTTGAATTTTGGGGGATCCCTCTTGAGCATGAATGCTTCTGCTACTTGTTCTACATCAGACTTTCTTCCGCAAACGGGGAAACGCTTTGACTCATTGATTTCGCGGCATTCCGACTTCGATGCCCCGGTTGTAGAAATTCAGTTGCCTTTGAATTTCGGGGGATCCCTCTTGAGCATGTATGCTTCTGCTACTTGTTCTACATCACACGTTTTTTTGCAAACGGCGAAACGCTTCGACTCGGTGAGCTTCGCGACATTCCGACTTCGATGCCCGTTTTGCCGAAATTCTATTGCCGTTGAATTTCGGGTGATCCCTCTTGAGCATGTATGCTTCTGCTACTTGTTCTACATCGGACTTCTTCCGCAAATAGCGAAACGCTTTGACTCGTTGAGCTTCGCGATATTCCGACTTCGATGCCCCGGTTGCCGAAATTCGGTTGCCGTTGAATTTCGGGTGATCCCTATTGAGCATGTATGCTTCTGCTACTTGTTCTACATCAGACTTTCTTCCGCAAACAACGAAATGCTTTTACTCGGTTAGTTTCGCGGAATTCCAACTTCGATGCCCCGGTTGCCGAAATTCAGTTGCCTTTGAATTTCGGGGGATCCCTCTTGAGCATGTATGCTTCTGCTACTTGTTCTACATCACACGTTTTTTCGCAAACGGCGAAACGCTTCGACTCGGTGAGTTTCGCGGCATTCCGAATTCGATGCCCGTTTTGCTGAAATTCAGTTGCCTTTGAATTTCGGATGATCCCTCTTGAGCATGTATGCTTCTGCTACTTGTTCTACATCAGAATTCTTCTGCCAACGGTGAAACGCTTTGACTCATTGCGTTTCGCGGCATTTCGACTTCGATGCCCCGGTTGCCGAAATTCAGTTGCCTTTGAATTTCGGGGGATCCCTCTTGAGCATGTATGCTTCTGCTACTTGTTCTACATCACATGTTCTTACGCAAACGGCGAAACGCTTTGACTCGGTGACTTTCGCGGCCTTCCGACTTCGATTCTTGTTTTGCCGAAATTCAGTTGCCTTTGAATTTTGGGTGATCCCTCTTGAGCATGTATGCTTCTGCTACTTGTTCTACATCAGACTTTCTTCCGCAAACGGTGCAACGCTTTGACTCATTGACTTTCGCGGCATTCCGACCTCGATGCCCCGGTTGCAGAAATTCAGTTGCCTTTGAATTTCGGGTGATCCCTATTGAGCATGTATGCTTCTGGTACTTGTTCTACATCAGACTTCTTCCGCAAAGGGCGAAACGCTTTGACTCGTTGAGCTTCGCGGCATTCCGACGTCGAATCCCCAGTTGCCAAAATTCTGTTGCCGTTGAATTTCGGGTGATCCCTATTGAGCATGTATGCTTCTGCTACTTGTTCTACATCAGACTTTCTTTCGCAAACAGCGAAACGCTTTTACTCGGTGAGTTTCACGGCATTCCAACTTCGATGCCCCGGTTGCCGAAATTCAGTTGCCTTTGAATTTCGGGGGATCCCTCTTGAGCATGACGAAACGCTTCGACTTGGTGAGTTTCGCGGCTTTCCCAATTCGATGCCCGTTTTGCCAAATTCAGTTGCCTTTGAATTTCGCATGATCCCTCTTGAGCATGTATGCTTCTGCTACTTGTTCTACATCAGACTTTCTTCCGCCAACGGTGAAACGCTTTGACTCATTGAGTTTCGCGGCATTCCGACTTCGATGCCCCGGTTGCCGAAATTCAGTTGCCTTTGAATTTCGGGGGATCCCTCTTGAGCATGTATGCTTCTGCTACTTGTTCTACATCACACGTTTTTTTTGCAAACGGCGAAACGCTTCGAATCGGTGAGTTTCGCGGCATTCCGACTTCTATGCCCGTTTTGCCGAAATTCAGTTGCCTTTGAATTTCGGATGATCCCTCTTAAGCATGTATGCTTCTGCTACTTGTTCTACATCAGACTTTCTTCCGCAAACGGTGAAACACATTGACTCATTAAGTTTCGCGGCACTCCGACTTCGATGCCCCGGTTGCCGAAATTCAGTTGCCTTTGAATTTCGGGTGATCCCTCTTGAGCATGTATGCTTCTACTACTTGTTCTACATCACACGTTCTTCCGCAAACGGCGAAACGCTTCCACTCGGTGAGCTTCGCGGCATTCCGACTTCGATGCCCCGGTTGCCGAAATTCTGTTGCCGTTGAATTTCGGGTGATCCCTATTTAGCATGTATGCTTCTGCAACTTGTTCTACATCAGACTTTCTTCCGCAATACGCGAAACACTTTTACTCAGTGAGTTTCGCGGCATTCCAACTTCGATGCCCCGGTTGCTGAAATTCAGTTGCCTTTGAATTTTGGGGGATCCCTCTTGAGCATGTATGCTTCTGCTACTTGTTCTACATCAGACTTTCTTCCGCAAACGGGGAAAAGCTTTGACTCATTGATTTCGCGGCATTCCGACTTCGATGCCCCGGTTGTAGAAATTCAGTTGCCTTTGAATTTCGGGGGATCCCTCTTGAGCATGTATGCTTCTGCTACTTGTTCTACATCACACGTTTTTTTGCAAACGGCGAAACGCTTCGACTCGGTGAGCTTCGCGACATTCCGCCTTCGATGCCCGTTTTGCCGAAATTCTATTGCCGTTGAATTTCGGGTGATCCCTCTTGAGCATGTATGCTTCTGCTACTTGTTCTACATCGGACTTCTTCCGCAAATGGCGAAACACTTTGACTCGTTGAGCTTCGCGATATTCCGACTTCGATGCCCCGGTTGCCGAAATTCGGTTGCCGTTGAATTTCGGGTGATCCCTATTGAGCATGTATGCTTCTGCTACTTGTTCTACATCAGACTTTCTTCCGCAAACAACGAAATGCTTTTACTCGGTGAGTTTCGCGGCATTCCAACTTCGATGCCCCGGTTGCTGAAATTCAGTTGCCTTTGAATTTTGGGGGATCCCTCTTGAGCATGAATGCTTCTGCTACTTGTTCTACATCAGACTTTCTTCCGCAAACGGGGAAACGCTTTGACTCATTGATTTCGCGGCATTCCGACTTCGATGCCCCGGTTGTAGAAATTCAGTTGCCTTTGAATTTCGGGGGATCCCTCTTGAGCATGTATGCTTCTGCTACTTGTTCTACATCACACGTTTTTTTGCAAACGGCGAAACGCTTCGACTCGGTGAGCTTCGCGACATTCCGACTTCGATGCCCGTTTTGCCGAAATTCTATTGCCGTTGAATTTCGGGTGATCCCTCTTGAGCATGTATGCTTCTGCTACTTGTTCTACATCGGACTTCTTCCGCAAATAGCGAAACGCTTTGACTCGTTGAGCTTCGCGATATTCCGACTTCGATGCCCCGGTTGCCGAAATTCGGTTGCCGTTGAATTTCGGGTGATCCCTATTGAGCATGTATGCTTCTGCTACTTGTTCTACATCAGACTTTCTTCCGCAAACAACGAAATGCTTTTACTCGGTTAGTTTCGCGGAATTCCAACTTCGATGCCCCGGTTGCCGAAATTCAGTTGCCTTTGAATTTCGGGGGATCCCTCTTGAGCATGTATGCTTCTGCTACTTGTTCTACATCACACGTTTTTTCGCAAACGGCGAAACGCTTCGACTCGGTGAGTTTCGCGGCATTCCGAATTCGATGCCCGTTTTGCTGAAATTCAGTTGCCTTTGAATTTCGGATGATCCCTCTTGAGCATGTATGCTTCTGCTACTTGTTCTACATCAGAATTCTTCTGCCAACGGTGAAACGCTTTGACTCATTGCGTTTCGCGGCATTTCGACTTCGATGCCCCGGTTGCCGAAATTCAGTTGCCTTTGAATTTCGGGGGATCCCTCTTGAGCATGTATGCTTCTGCTACTTGTTCTACATCACATGTTCTTACGCAAACGGCGAAACGCTTTGACTCGGTGACTTTCGCGGCCTTCCGACTTCGATTCTTGTTTTGCCGAAATTCAGTTGCCTTTGAATTTTGGGTGATCCCTCTTGAGCATGTATGCTTCTGCTACTTGTTCTACATCAGACTTTCTTCCGCAAACGGTGCAACGCTTTGACTCATTGACTTTCGCGGCATTCCGACCTCGATGCCCCGGTTGCAGAAATTCAGTTGCCTTTGAATTTCGGGTGATCCCTATTGAGCATGTATGCTTCTGGTACTTGTTCTACATCAGACTTCTTCCGCAAAGGGCGAAACGCTTTGACTCGTTGAGCTTCGCGGCATTCCGACGTCGAATCCCCAGTTGCCAAAATTCTGTTGCCGTTGAATTTCGGGTGATCCCTATTGAGCATGTATGCTTCTGCTACTTGTTCTACATCAGACTTTCTTTCGCAAACAGCGAAACGCTTTTACTCGGTGAGTTTCACGGCATTCCAACTTCGATGCCCCGGTTGCCGAAATTCAGTTGCCTTTGAATTTCGGGGGATCCCTCTTGAGCATGACGAAACGCTTCGACTTGGTGAGTTTCGCGGCTTTCCCAATTCGATGCCCGTTTTGCCAAATTCAGTTGCCTTTGAATTTCGCATGATCCCTCTTGAGCATGTATGCTTCTGCTACTTGTTCTACATCAGACTTTCTTCCGCCAACGGTGAAACGCTTTGACTCATTGAGTTTCGCGGCATTCCGACTTCGATGCCCCGGTTGCCGAAATTCAGTTGCCTTTGAATTTCGGGGGATCCCTCTTGAGCATGTATGCTTCTGCTACTTGTTCTACATCACACGTTTTTTTGCAAACGGCGAAACGCTTCGAATCGGTGAGTTTCGCGGCATTCCGACTTCTATGCCCGTTTTGCCGAAATTCAGTTGCCTTTGAATTTCGGATGATCCCTCTTGAGCATGTATGCTTCTGCTACTTGTTCTACATCAGACTTTCTTCCGCAAACGGTGAAACACATTGACTCATTAAGTTTCGCGGCACTCCGACTTCGATGCCCCGGTTGCCGAAATTCAGTTGCCTTTGAATTTCGGGTGATCCCTCTTGAGCATGTATGCTTCTACTACTTGTTCTACATCACACGTTCTTCCGCAAACGGCGAAACGCTTCCACTCGGTGAGCTTCGCGGCATTCCGACTTCGATGCCCCGGTTGCCGAAATTCTGTTGCCGTTGAATTTCGGGTGATCCCTATTTAGCATGTATGCTTCTGCAACTTGTTCTACATCAGACTTTCTTCCGCAATACGCGAAACACTTTTACTCAGTGAGTTTCGCGGCATTCCAACTTCGATGCCCCGGTTGCTGAAATTCAGTTGCCTTTGAATTTTGGGGGATCCCTCTTGAGCATGTATGCTTCTGCTACTTGTTCTACATCAGACTTTCTTCCGCAAACGGGGAAAAGCTTTGACTCATTGATTTCGCGGCATTCCGACTTCGATGCCCCGGTTGTAGAAATTCAGTTGCCTTTGAATTTCGGGGGATCCCTCTTGAGCATGTATGCTTCTGCTACTTGTTCTACATCACACGTTTTTTTGCAAACGGCGAAACGCTTCGACTCGGTGAGCTTCGCGACATTCCGACTTCGATGCCCGTTTTGCCGAAATTCTATTGCCGTTGAATTTCGGGTGATCCCTCTTGAGCATGTATGCTTCTGCTACTTGTTCTACATCGGACTTCTTCCGCAAATGGCGAAACACTTTGACTCGTTGAGCTTCGCGATATTCCGACTTCGATGCCCCGGTTGCCGAAATTCGGTTGCCGTTGAATTTCGGGTGATCCCTATTGAGCATGTATGCTTCTGCTACTTGTTCTACATCAGACTTTCTTCCGCAAACAACGAAATGCTTTTACTCGGTGAGTTTCGCGGCATTCCAACTTCGATGCCCCGGTTGCCGAAATTCAGTTGCCTTTGAATTTCGGGGGATCCCTCTTGAGCATGTATGCTTCTGCTACTTGTTCTACATCACACGTTTTTTCGCAAACGACGAAACGCTTCGACTCGGCGAGTTTCGCGGCATTCCGAATTCGATGCCCGTTTTGCTGAAATTCAGTTGCCTTTGAATTTCGGATGATCCCTCTTGAGCATGTATGCTTCTGCTACTTGTTCTACATCAGACTTTCTTCTGCCAACGGTGAAACGCTTTGACTCATTGCGTTTCGCGGCATTCCGACTTTGATGCCCCGGTTGCCGAAATTCAGTTGCCTTTGAATTTCGGGGGATCCCTCTTGAGCATGTATGCTTCTGCTACTTGTTCTACATCACACGTTCTTACGCAAACGGCGAAACGCTTTGACTCGGTGAGTTTCGCGGCCTTCCGACTTCGATTCTTGTTTTGCCGAAATTCAGTTGCCTTTGAATTTTGGGTGATCCCTCTTGAGCATGTATGCTTCTGCTACTTGTTCTACATCAGACTTTCTTCCGCAAACGGTGCAACGCTTTGACTCATTGACTATCGCGGCATTCCGACTTCGATGCCCCGGTTGCAGAAATTCAGTTGCCTTTGAATTTCGGGTGATCCCTCTTGAGCATGTATGCTTCTGGTACTTGTTCTACATCAGACTTCTTCCGCAAAGGGCGAAACACTTTGACTCGTTGAGCTTCGCGGCATTCCGACTTCGAATCCCCGGTTGCCAAAATTCTGTTGTCGTTGAATTTCGGGTGATCGCTATTGAGCATGTATGCTTCTGCTACTTGTTCTACATCAGACTTTCTTCCGCAAACAGCGAAACGCTTTTACTCGGTGAGTTTCGCGGCATTCCAACTTCGATGCCCCGGTTGCCGAAATTCAGTTGCCTTTGAATTTCGGGGGATCCCTCTTGAGCATGTATGCTTCTGCTACTTGTTCTACATCACACGTTTTTCGCAAACGGCGAAACGCTTCGACTCGGTGAGTTTCGCGGCATTCCGAATTCGATGCCCGTTTTGCCAAATTCAGTTGCCTTTGAATTTCGCATGATCCCTCTTGAGCATGTATGCTTCTGCTACTTGTTCTACATCATTTTTTTTTTCCGCCAACGGTGAAACGCTTTGACTCATTGAGTTTCGTGGCATTCCGACTTCGATGCCCCGGTTGTCGAAATTCAGTTGCCTTTGAATTTCGGGTGATCCCTCTTGAGCATGTGTGCTTCTACTACTTGTTCTACATCACACGTTCTTCCGCAAACGGCGAAACGCTTTGACTCGGTGAGTTTCGTGGCCTTCCGACTTCGATTCTTGTTTTTCCGAAATTCAGTTGCCTTTGAATTTTGGGTGATCCCTCTTGAGCATGTATGCTTCTGCTAGTTGTTCTACATCAGACTTTCTTCCGCAAACAGCGAAACGCTTTTACTCGGTGAGTTTCGCGGCATTCCAACTTCGATGCCCCGGTTGCCGAAATTCAGTTGCCTTTGAATTTCGGGGGATCCCTCTTGAGCATGTATGCTTCTGCTACTTGTTCTACATCACACATTCTTCCGCAAATGGTGAAACGCTTTGAATCATTGAGTTTCGCAGCATTCCGACTTCGATGCCCCGGTTGCCGAAATTTAGTTGCCTTTGAATTTCGAGTGATCCCTCTTGAGCATGTATGCTTCTGCTACTTGTTCTACATCACACGTTCTTCCGCAAACGCCGAAACGCTTCCACTCGGTGAGCTTCGCGGCATTCCGACTTCGATGCCCCGGTTGTCGAAATTCTGTTGCCGTTGAATTTCGGGTGATCCCTATTGAGCATGTATGCTTCTGCTACTTGTTCTACATCAGACTTTCTTCCGCAATACGCGAAACGCTTTTACTCAGTGAGTTTCGCGCCATTCCAACTTCGATGCCCCGGTTGCTGAAATTCAGTTGCCTTTGAATTTTGGGGGATCCCTCTTGAGCATGTATGCTTCTGCTACTTGTTCTACATCAGACTTTCTTCCGCAAACGGGGAAACGCTTTGACTCATTGATTTCGCGGCATTCCGACTTCGATGCCCCGGTTGTAGAAATTCAGTTGCCTTTGAATTTCGGGGGATCCCTCTTGAGCATGTATGCTTCTGCTACTTGTTCTACATCACACGTTTTTTTGCAAACGGCGAAACGCTTCGACTCGGTGAGCTTCGCGACATTCCGACTTCGATGCCCGTTTTGCCGAAATTCTATTGCCGTTGAATTTCGGGTGATCCCTCTTGAGCATGTATGCTTCTGCTACTTGTTCTACATCGGACTTCTTCCGCAAATGGCGAAACACTTGGACTCGTTGAGCTTCGCGATATTCCGACTTCGATGCCCCGGTTGCCGAAATTCGGTTGCCGTTGAATTTCGGGTGATCCCTATTGAGCATGTATGCTTCTGCTACTTGTTCTACATCAGACTTTCTTCCGCAAACAACGAAATGCTTTTACTCGGTGAGTTTCGCGGCATTCCAACTTCGATGCCCCGGTTGCCGAAATTCAGTTGCCTTTGAATTTCGGGGGATCCCTCTTGAGCATGTATGCTTCTGCTACTTGTTCTACATCACACGTTTTTTCGCAAACGACGAAACGCTTCGACTCGGTGAGTTTCGCGGCATTCCGAATTCGATGCCCGTTTTGCTGAAATTCAGTTGCCTTTGAATTTCGGATGATCCCTCTTGAGCATGTATGCTTCTGCTACTTGTTCTACATCAGAATTCTTCTGCCAACGGTGAAACGCTTTGACTCATTGCGTTTCGCGGCATACCGGCTTCGATGCCCCGGTTGCCGAAATTCAGTTGCCTTTGAATTTCGGGGGATCCCTCTTGAGCATGTATGCTTCTGCTACTTGTTCTACATCACATGTTCTTACGCAAACGGCGAAACGCTTTGACTCGGTGAGTTTCGCGGCCTTCCGACTTCGATTCTTGTTTTGCCGAAATTCAGTTGCCTTTGAATTTTGGGTGATCCCTCTTGAGCATGTATGCTTCTGCTACTTGTTCTACATCAGACTTTCTTCCGCAAACGGTGCAACGCTTTGACTCATTGACTTTCGCGGCATTCCGATTTCGATGCCCCGGTTGCAGAAATTCAGTTGCCTTTGAATTTCGGGTGATCCCTCTTGAGCATGTATGCTTCTGGTACTTGTTCTACATCAGACTTCTTCCACAAAGGGCGAAACGCTTTGACTCGTTGAGCTTCGCGGCATTCCGACTTCGAATCCCCGGTTGCCAAAATTCTGTTGCCGTTGAATTTCGGGTGATCCCTATTGAGCATGTATGCTTCTGCTACTTGTTCTACATCAGACTTTCTTCCGCAAACAGCGAAACGCTTTTACTCGGTGAGTTTCGCGGCATTCCAACTTCGATGCCCCGGTTGCCGAAATTCAGTTGCCTTTGAATTTCGGGGGATCCCTCTTGAGCAAGTATGCTTCTGCTACTTGTTCTACATCACACGTTTTTCGCAAACGGCGAAACGCTTCGACTCCGTGAGTTTCGCGGCATTCAGAATTCGATGCCCGTTTTGCCAAATTCAGTTGCCTTTGAATTTCGCATGATCCCTCTTGAGCATGTATGCTTCTGCTACTTGTTCTACATCAGACTTTCTTCCGCCAACGGGAAACGCTTTGACTCATTGGGTTTCGCGGCATTCCGACTTCGATGCCCCGGTTGCCGAAATTCAGTTGCCTTTGAATTTCGGGGGATCCCTCTTGAGCATGTATGCTTCTGCTACTTGTTCTACATCACACATTCTTCCGCAAACGGCAAAACACTTTGACTCGGTGAGTTTCGCGTCCTTCAGACTTCGATGCCCGTTTTGCCGAAATTCAGTTGCCTTTGAATTTCGGGTGATCCCTCTTGAGCATGTATGCTTCGACTACTTGTTCTACATCAGACTTCTTCCACAAACGGCAAAACGCTTTGACTCGGTGAGCTTCGCGGCATACCGACTTCGATGCCCCGGTTGCCGAAATTCTGTTGCCGTTGAATTTCGGGTGATCCCTATTGAGCATGTATGCTTCTGCTACTTGTTCTACATCAGACTTTCTTCCGCAAACAGCGAAACGCTTTTACGCAGTGAGTTTCGCGCATTCCAACTTCGATGCCCCGGTTGCTGAAATTCAGTTGCCTTTGAATTTTGGGGGATCCCTCTTGAGCATGTATGCTTCTGGTACTTGTTCTACATCAGACTTCTTCCACAAAGGGCGAAACGCTTTGACTCATTGAGCTTCGCGGCATTCCGACTTCGAATCCCCGGTTGCCAAAATTCTGTTGCCGTTGAATTTCGGGTGATCCCTATTGAGCATGTATGCTTCTGCTACTTGTTCTACATCAGACTTTCTTCCGCAAACAGCGAAACGCTTTTACTCGGTGAGTTTCGCGGCATTCCGACTTCGATGCCCCTTTTGCCGAAATTCCATTGCCTTTGAATTTCGGATGATCCCTCTAGAGGATGTATGCTTCTGCTACTTGTTCTACATCAGACTTTCTTCCGCAAATGGTGAAACGCTTTGAATCATTGAGTTTCGCAGCATTCCGACTTCGATGCCCCGGTTGCCGAAATTTAGTTGCCTTTGAATTTCGAGTGATCCCTCTTGAGCATGTATGCTTCTGCTACTTGTTCTACATCACACGTTCTTCCGCAAACGGCGAAACGCTTCCACTCGGTGAACTTCGCGGCATTCCGACTTCAATGCCCCGGTTGCCGAAATTCTGTTGCCGTTGAATTTCGGGTGATCCCTATTGAGCATGTATGCTTCTGCTACTTGTTCTACATCAGACTTTCTTCCGCAAACAGCGAAACGCTTTTACTCAGTGAGTTTCACGGCATTCCAACTTCGATGCCCCGGTTGCTGAAATTCAGTTGCCTTTGAATTTTGGGGCATCCCTCTTGAGCATGTATGCTTCTGCTACTTGTTCTACATCAGACTTTCTTCCGCAAACGGGGAAACGCTTTGACTCATTGATTTCGCGGCATTCCGACTTCGAGGCCCCGGTTGTAGAAATTCAGTTGCCTTTGAATTTCGGGGATCCCTCTTGAGCATGTATGCTTCTGCTACTTGTTCTACATCACACGTTTTTTTGCAAACGGCGAAACGCTTCGACTCGGTGAGTTTCGCGGCATTCCGACTTCGATGCCCGTTTTGCCGAAATTCGATTGCCTTTGAATTTCGGATGAGCCCTCTTGAGCATGTATGCTTCTGCTACTTGTTCTACATCAGACTTTCTTCCGCAAACGGTGAAACTCATTGACTCATTGACTTTCGCGACATTCTGACTTCGATGCCCCGGTTGCAGAAATTCAGTTGCCTTTGAATTTCGGGTGATCCCTCTTGAGCATGTATGCTTCTGGTACTTGTTCTACATCAGACTTCTTCCGCAAAGGGCGAAAGGCTTTGACTCGTTGAGCTTCGCGGCATTCCGACTTCGAATCCCCGGTTGCCAAAATTCTGTTGCCGTTGAATTTCGGGTGATCCCTATTGAGCATGTATGCTTCTGCTACTTGTTCTACATCAGACTTTCTTCCGCAAACAGCAAAACGCTTTTACTCGGTGAGTTTCGCGGCATTCCAACTTCGATGCCCCGGTTGCCGAAATTCAGTTGCCTTTGAATTTCGGGGGATCCCTCTTGAGCATGTATGCTTCTGCTACTTGTTCTACATCACACGTTTTTCGCAAACGGCGAAACGCTTCGACTCGGTGAGTTTCGCGGCATTCCGAATTCGATGCCCGTTTTGCCGAAATTCAGTTGCCTTTGAATTTCGGATGATCCCTCTTGAGTATGTATGCTTCTGCTACTTGTTCTACATCAGACTTTCTTCCGCAAATGGTGAGACGCTTTGAATCATTGAGTTTCGCAGCATTCCGACTTCGATGCCCCGGTAGCAGAAATTCAGTTGCCTTTGAATTTCGAGCGATCCCTCTTGAGCATGTATGCTTCTGCTACTTGTTCTACATCACACGTTTTTTCACAAACGGTGAAACGCTTCGACTCGGTGAGCTTCGCGGCGTTCCGACTTCGATGCCTTGGTTGCTGAAATTTTGTTGCCGTTGAATTTCGGGTGATCCCTATTGAGCATGTATGCTTCTGCTACTTGTTCTACATCAGACTTTCTTCCGCAAACCGCGAAACGCTTTGACTCGGTGAGTTTCGCGGCATTCCAACTTCGATGCCCCGGTTGCCGAAATTCAGTTCCTTTCAATTTCGGGTGATCCCTCTTGAGCATGTATGCTTCTGCTACTGGTTCTATATCGGACTTTCTTCCGCAAACAGCGAAACACTTTTATTCGGTGAGCTTCGCGGCATTCCGACTCCGATGCCCCGGTTGCCGAAATTCAGTTCCTTTGAATTTCTGGTGATCCCTCTTGAGCATGTATGCTTCTGCTACTTGTTCTACATCAGACTTTCTTCCGCAAACGGCGAAACACGTTTACTCGGTGAGTTTCGCGACATTCCAACTTCGATGCCCCGGTTGCCGAAATTCAGTTGCCTTTGAATTTCGGGGGATCCCTCTTGAGCATGTATGCTTCTGCTACTTGTTCTACATCACACGTTTTTTCGCAAACGGCGAAACGCTTCGACTCCGTGAGTTTCGCGGCATTCCGACTTCGATGCCCATTTTGCTGAAATTCAGTTGCCATTGAATTTTGGATGATCCCTATTGAGCATGTATGCTTCTGCTACTTGTTCTACATCAGACTTTCTTCCGCAAACGGTGAAACGCATTGACTCATTGAGTTTCGCGGCATTCCGACTTCGATGCCCCGGTTGCCGAAATTCAGTTGCCTTTGAGTTTCAGGTGATCCCTCTTGAGCATGTATGCTTCTGCTACTTGTTCTACATCACACGTTCTTCCGCAAGCGGCGAAACGCCTCGACTCGGTGAGCTTCGCGGCTTTCAGACTTCGATGCCCGTTTTGCCGAAATTCAGTTGCCTTTGAATTTCGGGGGATCCCTCTTGAGCATGTATGCTTCTGCTACTTGTTCTACATCACACGTTTTTTCGCAAACGGCGAAACGCTTCGACTCCGTGAGTTTCGCGGCATTCCGACTTCGATGCCCATTTTGCTGAAATTCAGTTGCCTTTGAATTTTGGATGATCCCTATTGAGCATGTATGCTTCTGCTACTTGTTCTACATCAGACTTTCTTCCGCAAACGGTGAAACGCACTGACTCATTGAGTTTCGCGGCATTCCGACTTCGATGCCCCGGTTGCCGAAATTCAGTTGCCTTTGAGTTTCAGGTGATCCCTCTTGAGCATGTATGCTTCTGCTACTTGTTCTACATCACACGTTCTTCCACAAGCGGCGAAACGCCTCGACTCGGTGAGCTTCGCGGCTTTCAGACTTCGATGCCCGTTTTGCCGAAATTCAGTTGCCTTTGAATTTCGGGTGATCCCTCTTGAGCATGTATGCTTCGGCTACTTGTTCTACATCACACGTTTTTTTGCAAACGGCGAAACGCTTTGACTCGGTGAGCTTCACGGTATTCCGACTTCGATGCCCCGGTTGCCGAAATTCTGTTGCTGTTGAATTTTGGGTGATCCCTATTGAGCATGTATGCTTCTGCTACTTGTTCTACATCAAACTTTCTTCCGCAAACAGCGAAACGCTTTTACTCAGTGAGTTTCGCGGCATTCCAACTTCGATGCCCTGGTAGCTGAAATTCAGTTGCCTTTGAATTTTGGGGGATCCCTCTTGAGCATGTATGCTTCTGCTACTTGTTCTACATCAGACTTTCTTCCGCAAACGGGGAAACGCTTTGACTCATTGATTTCACGGCATTCCGACTTCGATTCCCCGGTAGCCGAAATTCAGTTGCCTTTGAATTTCAAGGGATCCCTCTTGAGCATGTATGCTTCTGCTACTTGTTCTACATCACACGTTTTTTTGCAAACGGCGAAACGCTTCGACTCGGTGAGCTTCGCGGCATTCCGACTTCGATGCTCGTTTTGCTGAAATTCTATTGCCGTTGAATTTCGAGTGATCCCTCTTGAGCATGTATGCTTCTGCTACTTGTTCTACATCACACGTTTTTACGCAAACGGCGAAACGCTTCGACTCGGTGAGTTTCGCGGCATTCCGACTTCGATGCCCCTTTTGCCGAAATTCCATTGCCTTTGAATTTCGGATGATCCCTCTTGAGCATGTATGCTTCTGCTACTTGTTCTACATCAGACTTTCTTCCGCAAACGGTGAAACTCATTGACTCATTGAGTTTCGCGGCATTCCGACTTCGATGGCCCGGTTACCGAAATTCAGTTGCCTTTGAATTTCATGTGATCCCTCTTGAGCATGTATGCTTCTGCTACTTATTCTACATCACACGTTCTTACGCAAACGGCGAAATGCTTTGACTCGGTGAGTTTCGCGGCCTTCCGACTTCGATGCCCGTTTTGCCGAAATTCAGTTGCCTTTGAATTTTGGGGGATCCCGCTTGAGCATGTATGCTTCTGCTAGTTGTTCTACATCACACGTTTTTTTGCAAACGGCGAAACGCTTCGACTCGGTGAGTTTCGCGGCATTCCGACTTCGATGCCCGTTGTGCCGAAATCCAGTTGCCTTTGAATTTCGGATGATCCCTCTTGAGCATGTATGCTTCTGCTACTTGTTCTACATCAGACTTTCTTCCGCAAACGGTGAAACGCATTGACTCATTAAGTTTCGCGGCCTTCCGACTTCGATGCCCGTTTTGCCGAAATTCAGTTGCCTTTGAATTTTGGGGGATCCCGCTTGAGCATGTATGCTTCTGCTACTTGTTCTACATCACACGTTTTTACGCAAACGGCGAAACGCTTCGACTCGGTGAGTTTCGCGGCCTTCCGACTTCGATGCCCGTTTTGCCGAAATTCAGTTGCCTTTGAATTTTGGGGGATCCCGCTTGAGCATGTATGCTTCTGCTAGTTGTTCTACATCACACGTTTTTTTGCAAACGGCGAAACGCTTCGACTCGGTGAGTTTCGCGGCATTCCGACTTCGATGCCCGTTGTGCCGAAATCCAGTTGCCTTTGAATTTCGGATGATCCCTCTTGAGCATGTATGCTTCTGCTACTTGTTCTACATCAGACTTTCTTCCGCAAACGGTGAAACGCATTGACTCATTAAGTTTCGCGGCCTTCCGACTTCGATGCCCGTTTTGCCGAAATTCAGTTGCCTTTGAATTTTGGGGGATCCCGCTTGAGCATGTATGCTTCTGCTACTTGTTCTACATCACACGTTTTTACGCAAACGGCGAAACGCTTCGACTCGGTGAGCTTCGCGGCATTCCGACTTCGATGCTCGTTTTGCTGAAATTCTATTGCCGTTGAATTTCGAGTGATCCCTCTTGAGCATGTATGCTTCTGCTACTTGTTCTACATCACACGTTTTTACGCAAACGGCGAAACGCTTCGTCTCGGTGAGTTTCGCGGCATTCCGACTTCGATGCCCCTTTTGCCGAAATTCCATTGCCTTTGAATTTCGGATGATCCCTCTTGAGCATGTATGCTTCTGCTACTTGTTCTACATCAGACTTTCTTCCGCAAACGGTGAAACTCATTGACTCATTGAGTTTCGCGGCATTCCGACTTCGATGGCCCGGTTACCGAAATTCAGTTGCCTTTGAATTTCATGTGATCCCTCTTGAGCATGTATGCTTCTGCTACTTATTCTACATCACACGTTCTTACGCAAACGGCGAAATGCTTTGACTCGGTGAGTTTCGCGGCCTTCCGACTTCGATGCCCGTTTTGCCGAAATTCAGTTGCCTTTGAATTTTGGGGGATCCCGCTTGAGCATGTATGCTTCTGCTAGTTGTTCTACATCACACGTTTTTTTGCAAACGGCGAAACGCTTCGACTCGGTGAGTTTCGCGGCATTCCGACTTCGATGCCCGTTGTGCCGAAATCCAGTTGCCTTTGAATTTCGGATGATCCCTCTTGAGCATGTATGCTTCTGCTACTTGTTCTACATCAGACTTTCTTCCGCAAACGGTGAAACGCATTGACTCATTAAGTTTCGCGGCCTTCCGACTTCGATGCCCGTTTTGCCGAAATTCAGTTGCCTTTGAATTTTGGGGGATCCCGCTTGAGCATGTATGCTTCTGCTACTTGTTCTACATCACACGTTTTTACGCAAACGGCGAAACGCTTCGACTCGGTGAGTTTCGCGGCATTCCGCCTTCGATGCCCGTTTTGCCGAAATTCCATTGCCTTTGAATTTCGGATGATCCCTCTTGAGCATGTATGCTTCTGCTACTTGTTCTACATCACACTTTCTTCCGCAAACGGGGAAACGCTTTGACTCGGTGAGTTTCGCGGCATTCCGACTTCGATTATTGTTTTGCCAAATTTTAGTTGCCTTTGAATTTTGGGTGATCCCTCTTGAGCATGTATGCTTCTGCTACTTGTTCTACATCGGACTTCTTCCATAAACGGCGAAACGCTTTGACTCGTTGAGCTTCGCGATATTCCGCTTTGATGCCCCGGTTGCCGAAATTTAGTTGCCTTTGAATTTTGGGTGATCCCTCTTGAGCATGTATGCTTCTGCTACTTGTTCTACATCAGACTTTCTTCCGCAAACAACGAAATGCTTTTACTCGGTGAGTTTCGCGGCATTCTAACTTCGATGCCCCGGTTGCCGAAATTCAGTTGCCTTTGAATTTCGGGGGATCCCTCTTGAGCATGTATGCTTCTGTTACTTGTTCTACATCACACATTTTTTCGCAAACGGCGAAACGCTTCGACTCGGTGAGTTTCACGGCATTCCGAATTCGATGCCCGTTTTGCTGAAATTCAGTTGCCTTTGAATTTCGGATGATCCCTCTTGAACATGTATGCTTCTGCTACTTGTTCTACATCAGACTTTCTTCTGCCAACGGTGAAACGCTTTGACTCATTGCGTTTCGCGGCATTACGACTTCGATGCCCCGGTTGCCGAAATTCAGTTGCCTTTGAATTTCGGGGGATCCCTCTTGAGCATGTATGCTTCTGCTACTTGTTCTACATCACACGTTTTTTCGCAAACGGCGAAACGCTTCGAATCGGTGAGTTTCGCGGCATTCCGACTTTGATGCCCGTTTTGCCGAAATTCAGTTGCCTTTGAATTTCGGATGATCCCTCTTGAGCATGTATGCTTCTGCTACTTGTTCTACATCAGACTTTCTTCCGCAAATGGTGAAACGCTTTGACTCATTGATTTCGCGGCATTCCGACTTCGATTCCCCGGTAGCCGAAATTCAGTTGCCTTTGAATTTCGGGGGATCCCTCTTGAGCATGTATGCTTCTGGTACTTGTTCTACATCACACGTTCTTCCGCAAATGGCGAAACGCTTCGACTCGGTGCGCTTCGCGGCATTCCGACTTTGATGCTCCGGTTGCCGAAATTCTGTTGCCGTTGAATTTCGGGTGATCCCTAGTGAGCATGTATGCTTCTGCTACTTGTTCTACATCAGACTTTCTTCCGCAAACAGCGAAACGCTTTTACCCAGTGAGTTCGCGGCATTCCAACTTCGATGCCCCGGTTGTTGAAATTCAGTTGCCTTTGAAATTTGGGGGATCCCTCTTGAGCATGTATGCTTCTGCTACTTGTTCTACATCAGACTTTCTTCCGCAAACGGGGAAACGCTTTGACTCATTGATTTCTCGGCATTCCGACTTCGATGCCCCGGTAGCCGAAATTCAGTTGCCTTTGAATTTCGGGGGATCCCTCTTGAGCATGTATGCTTCTGCTACTTGTTCTACATCACACGTTTTTTTGCAAACGGCGAAACGCTTCAGCTCGGTGAGCTTCGCGGCATTCCGACTTCGATGCCCGTTTTGCCGAAATTCTATTGCGGTTGAATTTCGGGTGATCCCTCTTGAGCATTTATGCTTCTGCTACTTGTTCTACATCACACGTTTTTGCGCAAACGGCGAAACGCTTCGACTCGGTGAGTTTCACGGCATTCAGACTTCGATGCCCGTTTTGCTGAAATTCCATTGCCTTTGAATTTCGGATGATCCCTCTTGAGCATGTATGCTTCTGCTACTTGTTCTACATCAGACTTTCTTCCGCAAATGGTGAAACTCATTAACTCATTGAGTTTCGCGGCATTCCAACTTCGATGCCCCGGTTACCAAAATTCAGTTGCCTTTGAATTTCATGTGATCCCTCTTGAGCATGTATGCTTTTGCTACTTGTTCTACATCACAAGTTCTTACGCAAACGGCGAAACACTTTGACTCGGTGAGTTTCGCGGCCTTCCGACTTCGATGCCCGTTTTGCCGAAATTTAGTTGCCTTTGAATTTCGGATGATCCCCCTTGAGCATGTATGCTTCTGCTACTTGTTCTACATCAGACTTTCTTCCGCAAACGGTGAAACGCTTTGACTCATTGATTTCGCGGCATTCCGACTTCGATGCCCCGGTTACCGAAATTCAGTTGCCTTTGAATTTCATGTGATCCCTCTTGAGCATGTATGCTTCTGCTACTTGTTCTACATCACACGTTCTTACGCAAACGGCGAAACGCTTTGACTCTGTGAGTTTCGCGGCCTTCCGACTTCGATGCCCGTTTTGCCGAAATTCAGTTGCCTTTGAATTTCGGGGGATCCCTCTTGAACATGTATGCTTCTGCTACTTGTTCTACATCACACGTTTTTTCGCAAACGGCGAAACGCTTCGACTCGGTGAGCTTCGCGGCATTCCGACTTCGATGCCCGTTTTGCCGAAATTCTATTGCCGTTGAATTTCGGGTGATCCCTCTTGAGCATGTATGCTTCTGCTACTTGTTCTACATCACACGTTTTTACGCAAACGACGAAACGCTTCGACTCGGTGAGTTTCGCGGCATTTCGACTTCGATGCCCGTTTTGCCGAAATTCCATTGCCTTTGAATTTCGGATGATCCCTCTTGAGCATGTATGCTTCTGCTACTTGTTCTACATCAGACTTTCTTCCGCAAACGGGGAAACTCATTGACTCATTGAGTTTCGCGGCATTCCGACTTCGATGCCCCGGTTACCGAAATTCAGTTGCCTTTGAATTTCATGTGATCCCTCTTGAGCATGTATGCTTTTGCTACTTGTTCTACATCACACGTTCTTACGCAAACGGCGAAACGCTTTGACTCGGTGAGTTTCGCGGCCTTCCGAATTTGATGCCCGTTTTGCCGAAATTCAGTTGCCTTTGAATTTCGGATGATCCTTCTTGAACATGTATGCTTCTGCTACTTGTTCTACATCAGACTTTCTTCCGCAAACGGTGAAACGCATTGACTCATTAAGTTTCGCGGCATTCCGACTTCGATGCCCCGGTTGCCGAAATTCAGTTGCCTTTGAATTACGGGTGATCCCTCTTGAGCATGTATGCTTCTGCTACTTGTTCTACATCACACGTTTTTTCGCAAACAGCAAAACGCTTCGACTAGGTGAGCTTCGCGGCATTCCGACTTCGATGCCCGTTTTGCCGAAATTCTATTGCCGTTGAATTTCGGGTGATCCCTCTTGAGCATGTATGCTTCTGCTACTTGTTCTACATCACACGTTTTTACGCAAACAACGAAACGCTTCGACTCGGTGAGTTTCGCGGCATTCCGACTTCGATGCCCGTTTTGCCGAAATTCCATTGCCTTTGAATTTCGGATGATCCCTCTTGAGCATGTATGCTTCTGCTACTTGTTCTACATCAGACTTTCTTCCGCAAACGGGGAAACTCATTGAGTTTCGCGGCATTCCGACTTCGATGCCCCGGTTACCGAAATTCAGTTGCCTTTGAATTTCATGTGATCTCTCTTGAGCATGTATGCTTCTGCTACTTATTCTACATCACACGTTCTTACACAAACGGCGAAACGCTTGGACTCGGTGAGTTTCGCGGCCTTTCGACTTCGATGCCCGTTTTGCCGAAAATCAGTTGCCTTTGATTTTCGAGGGATCCCTCTTGAGCATGTATGCTTCTGCTACTTGTTCTACATCACACGTTGTTTTGCAAACGGCGAAACGCTTCAACTCGATGAGCTTCGCGACATTCCGACTTCGATGCCCGTTTTGCCGAAATTCTGTTGCCGTTGAATTTCGGGTGATCCCTCTTGAGCATGTATGCTTCTGCTACTTGTTCCACATCACACGTTTTTTCGCAAATGGCGAAACGCTTCGACTCGGGGAGTTTCGCGGCATTCCGACTTCGATGCCCGTTTTGCCGAAATTCAGTTGCCTTTGAATTTCGGATGATCCCTTTTGAGCATGTATGCTTGTGCTACTTGTTCTACATCAGACTTCTTCCGCAAAGGGCGAAACGTTTCGACTCGGTGAGTTTCGCGGCATACCGACTTCGATGCTCGTTTTGCCGAAATTCAGTTGCCTTTGAATTTCGGGTGATCCCTCTTGAGCATGTATGCTTCTGCTACTTGTTCTACATCAGACTTTCTTCCGCAAATAGCAAAACGCTTTTACTCGGTGAGTTTCGCGGCATTCCAACTTCGATGCCCCGGTTGCCGAAATTCAGTTGCCTTTGAATTTCATGGGATCCCTCTTGAGCATGTATGCTTCTGCTACTTGTTTTACATCACACGTTTTTTCGCAAACGGCGAAACGCTTTGACTCGGTGAGTTTCGCGGCCTTCCGACTTTGATTCTCGTTTTGCCGAAATTCAGTTGCCTTTGAATTTTGGGTGATCCCTCTTGAGCATGTATGCTTCTGCTACTTGTTCTACATCAGACTTTCTTCCACAAACGGTGAAACGCTTCGATGCGGTGAGTTTCTCGGTATTCCGACTTCGATGCCCGTTTTGCCGAAATTCAGTTGCCTTTGAATTTCGGGTGATCCCTCTTGAGCATGTATGCTTCTGCTACTTGTTCTACATCAGACTTTCTTCCGCAAATAGCAAAACGCTTTTACTCGGTGAGTTTCGCGGCATTCCAACTTCGATGCCCCGGTTGCCGAAATTCAGTTGCCTTTGAATTTCATGGGATCCCTCTTGAGCATGTATGCTTCTGCTACTTGTTTTACATCACACGTTTTTTCGCAAATGGTGAAACGCTTTGACTCATTGAGCTTCGCGGCATTCCGACTTCGATGCCCCGGTTGCCGAAATTCAATTGCCTTTGAATTTCGGGTGATCCCTCTTGAGCATGTATGCTTCTGCTACTTGTTCTACATCAGACTTTCTTCCGCAAACGGCTAAACGCTTCGACTCGGTGAGTTTCGCAGCATTCCGACTTCGATGCCCCGGTTGCAGAAATTGAGTTGCCTTTGAATTTTGGGTGATCCCTCTTGAGTATGTATGCTTTTGCTACTTGTTCTAGATCACACGTTCTTCCGCAAACGGCGAAACGCTTTGACTCGGTGAGTTTCGCGGCATTCCGACTTCGATGCCCGTTTTGCCGCAATTCAGTTGCCTTTGAATTTCGGGTAATCCCTCTTGAGCATGTATGCTTCTGCTACTTGTTCTACATCAGACTTTCTTCCGTAAACGGTGAAATGCTTTGACTCATTGACTTTCGCGGCATTCCGACTTCGATGCCCCGGTTGCCGAAATTCAGTTGCCTTTCAATTTCGGGGGATCCCTCTTGAGCATGTATGCTTCGGCTACTTGTTCTACATCACACGTGTTTTCGCAAACGGCGAAACGCTTCGACTCGGTGAGTTTCGCGGCATTCCGACTTCGATGCTCGTTTTGCCGAAATTCAGTTGCCTTTGAATTTCGGATGATCCCTCTTGAGCATGTATGCTTCTGCTACTTGTTCTACATCAGACTTTCTTCCGCAAACGGTGAAACGCTTTGAGTCATTGAGTTTCGCGGCATTCCGACTTCGATGCCCAGGTTGCCGAAATTCAGTTGCCTTTGAATTTCGAGTGCTCCCTCTTGAGCATGTATGCTTCTGCTACTTGTTCTACATCACAAGTTCTTCCGCAAACGGCGAAACGCTTTGACTCGGTGAGTTTCGCGCCCTTCCAACTTCGATGCCCGTTTTGCCAAAATTCAGTTGCCTTTGAATTTCGGGTGATCCCTCTTGAGCATGTATGCTTCTGCTACTTCTTCTACATCAGACTTTCTTCCGCAAACGGTGAAACGCTTTGACTCGGTGAGTTTCGCGGCATTCCGACTTCGATGCCCATTTTGCCGAAATTCAGTTGCCTTTGAATTTTGGATGATCCCTTTTGAGCATGTATGCTTCTGCTACTTGTTCTACATCACACGTGTTTTCGCAAACGGCGAAACGCTTCGACTCGGTGAGTTTCGCGGCATTCCTACTTCGATGCCCGTTTTGCCGAAATTCAGTTGCCTTTGAATTTCGGATGATCCCTCTTGAGCATGTATGCTTCTGCTACTTGTTCTACATCAGACTTTCTTCCGTAAACGGTGAAACGCTTTGAGTAATTGAGTTTCCCGGCATTCCGACTTCGATGCCCCGATTGTCGAAATTCAGTTGCCTTTGAATTTCGAGTGATCCCTCTTGAGCATGTATGCTTCTGCTACTTGTTCTACATCACACGTTCTTACGCAAACGGCGAAACGCTTTGACTCGGTGAGTTTCGCGGCCTTCGGACTTTGATTCTCGTTTTGCCGAAATTCAGTTGCCTTTGAATTTTGGGTGATCCCTCTTGAGCATGTATGCTTCTGCTACTTGTTCTACATCAGACTTTCTTCCGCAAATAGCAAAACGCTTTTACTCGGTGAGTTTCGCGGCATTCCAACTTCGATGCCCCGGTTGCCGAAATTCAGTTGCCTTTGAATTTCAGGGGATCCCTCTTGAGCATGTATGCCCGTTTTGCCGAAATTCAGTTGCCTTTGAATTTCGGGTGATCCCTCTTCAGCATGTATGCTTCTGCTACTTGTTCTACATCACACGTTCTTACGCAAACGGCGAAACGCTTTGACTCGGTGAGTTTCGTGGCCTTCGGACTTTGATTTCGTTTTGCCGAAATTCAGTTGCCTTTGAATTTTGGATGATCCCACTTGAGCATGTATGCTTCTGCTACTTGTTCTACATCAGACTTTCTTTCGCAAATAGCAAAATGCTTTTACTCGGTGAGTTTCGCGGCATTCCAACTTCGATGCCCCGGTTGCCGAAATTCAGTTGCCTTTGAATTTCGGGTGATCCCTGTTCAGCATGTATGCTTCTGCTACTTGTTCTACATCACACGTTCTTACGCAAACGGCGAAACGCTTTGACTCGGTGAGTTTCGCGGCCTTCCAACTTTGATTCTCGTTTTGCCGAAATTCAGTTGCCTTTGAATTTTGGGTGATCCCTCTTGAGCATGTATGCTTCTGCTACTTGTTCTACATCAGACTTTCTTTCGCAAATAGCAAAACGCTTTTACTCGGTGAGTTTCGCGGCATTCCAACTTCGATGCCCTGGTTGCCGAAATTCAGTTGCCTTTGAATTTCAGGGGATCCCTCTTGAGCATGTATGCTTCTGCTACTTGTTTTACATCACACGTTTTTTCGCAAACGGAGAAACGCTTCGATTCGGTGAGTTTCTCGGCATTCCGACTTCGATGCCCGTTCTGCCGAAATTCAGTTGCCTTTGAATTTCGGATGATCCCTCTTGAGCATGTATGCTTCTGCTACTTGTTCTACATCAGACTTTCTTCCGCAAACGGTGAAAGGCTTTGACTCATTGAGTTTCGCGGCATACCGACTTCGATGCCCCGGTTGCCGAAATTCAGTTGCCTTTGAATTTCGGGGGATCCCTCTTGAGCATGTATGCTTCTGCTACTTGTTCTACATCAAACTTTCTTCCGCAAACGGCGAAACGCTTCGACTCGGTGAGTTTCGCGGCATTCCGACTTCGATGCCCATTTTGCCGAAATTCAGTTGCCTTTGAATTTCGGATGATCCCTCTTGAGCATGTATGCTTCTGCTACTTGTTCTACATCAGACTTTCTTCCGTAAACGGTGAAACGCTTTGAGTCATTGAGTTTCCCGGCATTCCGACTTCGATGCCCCGATTGCCGAAATTCAGTTGCCTTTGAATTTCGAGTGATCCCTCTTGAGCATGTATGCTTCTGCTACTTGTTCTACATCACAAGTTCTTCCGTAAACGACGAAACACTTTGACTCGGTGTGTTTCGCGGCCTTCCGACTTCGATGCCCGTTTTGCTGAAATTCAGTTGCCTTTGAATTTCGGGTGATCCCTCTTGAGCATGTATGCTTCTGCTACTTCTTCTACATCAGACTTTCTTCCGCAAACGGTAAAACGCTTTGACTCAGTGAGTTTCGCAGCATTCCGACTTCGATGCCCCGGTTGCAGAAATTGAGTTGCCTTTGAATTTTGGGTGATTCCTCTTGAGTATGTATGCTTCTGCTACTTGTTCTAGATCACACGTTCTTCCGTAAACGGCGAAACGCTTTGACTCGGTGAGTTTCGCGGCATTCCGACTTCGATGCCCGTTTTGCCGAAATTCAGTTGCCTTTGAATTTCGGGTCATCCCTCTTGAGCATGTATGCTTTTGCTACTTGTTCTACATCAGACTTTCTTCCGCAAATGGTGAAACGCTTTGACTCATTGAGCTTCGCGGAATTCCGACTTCGATGCCCTGATTACCGAAATTCAGTTGCTTTTGAATTTCGGGTGATCCCTCTTGAGCATGTATGCTTTTGCTACTTGTTCTACATCAGACTTCTTCCGCAAACGGCGAAACGCTTTGACTCGGTGAGCTTCGCGACATTCCGATTTCGATGCCCTGGTTGCCGAAATTCTATTGCCGTTGAATTTCGGGTGATCCCTATTGAAAATGTATGCTTCTGCTACTTGTTCTACATCAGACTTTCTTCCGCAAACGGGGAAACATTTTGACTCGGTGAGTTTTGCGGCATTCCAACTTCGAAGCCCCGGTTACCGAAATTCAGTTGCCTTTGAATTTCGGGTGATCCCTCTTGAGCATGTATGCTTCTGCTACTTCTTCTACATCACAAGTTTTTTCTCAAACGGCGAAACGCTTTGACTAGGTGCGTTTCGCGGCATTCCGACTTCGATGCTCGTTTTGCTGAAATTCAGTTGCCTTTGAATTTCGGGTGATCCCTCTAGACCATGTATGCTTCTGCTACTTGTTCTACATCAGACTTTCTTCCGCAAACGGTGAAACGCTTTGACTAGGTGAGTTTCGCAGCATTCCAGCTTCGATGCCAGTTTTGCCGAAATTCAGTTGCATTTGAATTTCGGGTGATCCCTCTTGAGCATGTATGCTTCTGGTACTTGTTCTACATCAGACTTCTTCCGCAAAGGGCGAAACGCTTTGACTCGGTGAACTTCACGGCATTCCGACTTCGATGCCCGTTTTGCCGAAATTCTGTTGCCGTTGAATTTCGGATGTATGCTTCTGCTACTTGTTCTACATCAGACTTTCTTCCGTAAACGGTGAAACGCTTTGACTCATTGACTTTCGCGGCATTCCGACTTCGATGCCCCGGTTGCCGAAATTCAGTTGCCTTTGAATTTCGGGTGATCCCTCTTGAGCATGTATGCTTCTGCTACTTGTTCTACATCAGACTTCTTCCGCAAACGGCGAAACGCTTTGACTCGATGAGTTTCGCGGCATTCCGACTTCGATGCCCTGGTTGTCGCAATTCTGTTGCCGTTGAATTTCGGGTGATCGCTATTGAAAATGTATGCTTCTGCTACTTGTTCTACATCAGACTTTCTTCCGCAAACGGCGAAACGCTTTGACTCGGTGAGTTTTGTGGCATTCCAAGTTCGATGCCCCGGTCACCGAAATTCAGTTGCCTTTGAATTTCGGGTGATCCCTCTTGAGCATGTATGCTTGTGCTACTTGTTCTACATCAGACTTCTTCCGCAAAGGCCGAAACGCTTTGACTAGGTGAGTTTCCCGGCATTCCGACTTCGATGCCCTGGTTGCCGAAATTCAGTTGCCTTTGAATTTCGGGGGATCCCTTTTGAGCATGTATGCTTCTGCTACTTGTTCTACATCAGACTTGCTTCCGCAAAGGGTGAAACGCTTTGACTCATTGAGTTTCGCGGAATTCCGACTTCGATGCCCCGTTTGCCGAAATTCAGTTCCTTTGAATTTCGGGTGATCCCTCTTGAGCATGTATGCTTCTGGTACTTGTTCTACATCAGACTTCTTCCGCAAACGGCGAAACGCTTTGACTCGGTGAGTTTCGCGGCATTCCATCTTCGATGCCCCGGTTGCCGAAATGCAGTTGCCTTTGAATTTCGGGTGATCCCTCTTGAGCATGTATGCTTCTGCTACTTGTTCTACATCAGACTTGCTTCCGCAAACGGTGAAACGCTTTGACTCATTGAGTTTCGCGGAATTCCGACTTCGATGCCCCGTTGCCGAAATTCAGTTCCTTTGAATTTCAGGTGATCCCTCTTTAGCATGTATGCTTCTGGTACTTGTTCTACATCAGACTTCTTCCGCAAAGGGCGAAACGCTTTGACTCGGTGAGTTTCGCGGCATTCCATCTTCGATGCCCGGTTGCCGAAATTCAGTTGCATTTGAATTTCGGGTGATCCCTCTTGAGCATGTATGCTTCTGCTACTTGTTCTACATCACACTTTCTTTCGCAAACGGCGAAACGCTTTGACTCGGTGAGTTTCGCGGCATTCCGACTTCGATGCTCGTTTTGCCGAAATTCAGTTGCCTTTGAATTTCGGGTGATCCCTCTTGAGCATGTCTGCTTCTGGTACTTGTTCTACATCAAACTTCTTCCGCAAAGGGCGAAATGCTTTGACTCGGTGAGTTTCGCGGCATTCCAACTTCGATGCCTCGGTTGCCGAAATTCAGTTGCCTTTGAATTTCGTGTGATCCCTCTTGAGCATGTATGCTTCTGCTACTTGTTCTATATCACACGTTTTTTCGCAAATGGCGAAACGCTTTGACTCGGTGAGTTTTGCGGCATTCAGACTTCGATGCTCGTTTTGCCGAAATTCAGTTCCCTTTGAATTTTAGGTGATCCCTCTTGAGCATGGATGCTTCTGCTACTTGTTCTACATCAGACTTTCTTCCGCAAACGGTGAAACGCTTTGACTCATTGAGTTTCGTGGAATTCCGACTTCGATGCCCCGATTGCCGAAATTCAGTTCCTTTGAATTTCGGGTGATCCCTCTTGATCATGTATGCTTCTGGTACTTGTTCTACATCAGACTTCTTCCGGAAAGGGCGAAACGCTTTGACTCGGTGAGTTTCGCGGCATTCCAACTTCGATGCCCCGGTTGCCGAAATTCAGTTGCCTTTGAATTTCGGGTGATCCCTCTTGAGCATGTATGCTTCTGGTACTTGTTCTACATCAGACTTCTTCCGCAAAGGGCGAAACGCTTTGACTCGTTGAGCTTCGCGGCATTCTGACTTCGATGCCCCGGTTGCCGAAATTCTGTTGCCGTTCAATTTCGGGTGATCCCTATTGAGCATATATGCTTTTGCTACTTGTTCTACATCAGACTTTCTTCCACAAACAGCGAAACGCTTTTACTCGGTGAGTTTCGCGGCATTCCAACTTCGATGCCCCGGTTGCCGAAATTCAGTTGCCTTTGAATTTCGGGGGATCCCTTTTGAGCATGTATGCTTGTGCTACTTGTTCTACATCACACGTTTTTTCGCAAACGGCGAAACACTTTGACTCTGTGAGTTTCGCGGCATTCCGACTTCGATGCCCGTTTTGCCGAAATTCAGTTCCTTTGAATTTCGGGTGATCCCTCTTGAGCATGTATGCTTCTGGTACTTGTTCAACATCAAACTTCTTCCGCAAAGGGCGAAACGCTTTGACTCATTGATTTCACGGCATTCCAACTTCGATGCCCCGGTAGCCGAAATTCAGTTGCCTTTGAATTTCGGGGGATCCCTCTTGAGCATGTTTGCTTCTGCTACTTGTTCTACATCACACGTTTTTTTGCAAACGGCGAAACGCTTCGACTCGGTGAGCTTCGCGGCATTCTGACATCGATGCTCGTTTTGCCGAATTTCTGTTGCCGTTGAATTTTGGGTGATCCCTCTTGAGTATGTATGCTTCTGCTACTTGTTCTCCATCACACGTTCTTACGCAAACGGCGAAATGCTTTGACTCGGTGAGTTTCGCGGCCTTCTGACTTCGATGCCCATTTTGCTGAAATTCAGTTGCCTTTGAATTTCGGATGATCTCTCTTGAGCATGTATGCTTCTGCTACTTGTTCTACATCACACTTTCTTCCGCAAACGGTGAAACGCATTGAGTCATTGATTTCGCGACATTCCGACTTCTATGCCCCGGTTACCGAAATTCAGTTGCCTTTGAATTTCATGTGATCCCTCTTGAGCATGTATGCTTCTGCTACTTATTCTACATCACACGTTCTTACGCAAACGGCAAAACGCTTGGACTCGGTGAGTTTCGCGGCCTTTCGACTTCGATGCCCGTTTTGCCGAAAATCAGTTGCCTTTGAATTTCGAGGGATCCCTCTTGAGCATGTATGCTTCTGCTACTTGTTCTACATCACACGTTGTTTTGCAAACGGCGAAACGCTTCAACTCGATGAGCTTCGCGGCATTCCGACTTCGATGCCTGTTTTGCCGAAATTCTGTTGCCGTTGAATTTCGGGTGATCCCTCTTGAGCATGTATGCTTCTGCTACTTGTTCCACATCACACGTTTTTTCGCAAACGGCGAAACGCTTCGACTCGGTGAGTTTCGCGGCATTCCGACTTCGATGTCCGTTTTGCCGAAATTCAGTTGCCTTTGAATTTCGGGTGATCCCTCTTGAGCATGTATGCTTCTGCTACTTCTTCTACATCAGACTTTCTACCGCAAACGGCGAAACGCTTTGACTCGGTGAGTTTCGCGGCATTCCGACTTCGATGCCCGTTTTGCCGAAATTCAGTTGCCTTTGAATTTCGGGTCATCCCTCTTGAGCATGTATGCTTTTGCTACTTGTTCTACATCAGACTTTCTTCCGCAAATGGTGAAACGCTTTGACTCATTGAGTTTCGCGGAATTCCGACTTCGATGCCCTGATTACCGAAATTCAGTTGCTTTTGAATTTCGGGTGATCCCTCTTGAGCATGTATGCTTCTGCTACTTGTTCTACATCAGACTTCTTCCGCAAACGGCGAAACGCTTTGACTCGGTGAGCTTCGCGACATTCCGATTTCGATGCCCTGGTTGCCGAAATTCTATTGCCGTTGAATTTCGGGTGATCCCTATTGAAAATGTATGCTTCTGCTACTTGTTCTACATCAGACTTTCTTCCGCAAACGGGGAAACATTTTGACTCGGTGAGTTTTGCGGCATTCCAACTTCGAAGCCCCGGTTACCGAAATTCAGTTGCCTTTGAATTTCGGGTGATCCCTCTTGAGCATGTATGCGTGTGCTACTTGTTCTACATCAGACTTCTTCCGCAAAGGGCGAAACGCTTTGACTAGGTGAGTTTCCCGGCATTCCGACTTCGATGCCCTGGTTGCCGAAATTCAGTTGCCTTTGAATTTCGGGGGATCCCTCTTGAGCATGTATGCTTCTGCTACTTGTTCTACATCAGACTTGCTTCCGCAAACGGTGAAACGCTTTGACTCATTGAGTTTCGCGGAATTCCGATTTCGATGCCCTGGTTGCCGAAATTCTATTGCCGTTGAATTTCGGGTGATCCCTATTGAAAATGTATGCTTCTGCTACTTGTTCTACATCAGACTTTCTTCCGCAAACGGGGAAACATTTTGACTCGGTGAGTTTTGCGGCATTCCAACTTCGAAGCCCCGGTTACCGAAATTCAGTTGCCTTTGAATTTCGGGTGATCCCTCTTGAGCATGTATGCTTGTGCTACTTGTTCTACATCAGACTTCTTCCGCAAAGGGCGAAACGCTTTGACTAGGTGAGTTTCCCGGCATTCCGACTTCGATGCCCTAGTTGCCGAAATTCAGTTGCCTTTGAATTTCGGGGGATCCCTCTTGAGCATGTATGCTTCTGCTACTTGTTCTACATCAGACTTGCTTCCGCAACCGGTGAAACGCTTTGACTCATTGAGTTTCGCGGAATTCCGACTTCGATGCCCCGATTGCCGAAATTCAGTTCCTTTGAATTTCGGGTGATCCCTCTTGAGCATGTATGCTTCTGCTACTTGTTCTACATCAGACTTCTTCCGCAAACGGCGAAACGCTTTGACTCGGTGAGCTTCGCGACATTCCGATTTCGATGCCCTGGTTGCCGAAATTCTATTGCCGTTGAATTTCGGGTGATCCCTATTGAAAATGTATGCTTCTGCTACTTGTTCTACATCAGACTTTCTTCCGCAAACGGGGAAACATTTTGACTCGGTGAGTTTTGCGGCCTTCCAACTTCGAAACCCCGGTTACCGAAATTCAGTTGCCTTTGAATTTCGGGTGATCCCTCTTGAGCATGTATGCTTGTGCTACTTGTTCTACATCAGACTTCTTCCGCAAAGGGCGAAACGCTGTTACTAGGTGAGTTTCCCGGCATTCCGACTTCGATGCCCTGGTTGCCGAAATTCAGTTGCCTTTGAATTTCGGGGGATCCCTCTTGAGCATGTATGCTTCTGCTACTTGTTCTACATCAGACTTGCTTCCGCAAACGGTGAAACGCTTTGACTCATTGAGTTTCGCGGAATTCCGACTTCGATGCCCCGATTGCCGAAATTCAGTTCCTTTGAATTTCGGGTGATCCCTCTTGAGCATGTATGCTTCTGGTACTTGTTCTACATCAGACTTCTTCCGCAAACGGCGAAACGCTTTGACTCGGTGAGTTTCGCGGCATTCCATCTTCGATGCCCGGTTGCCGAAATTCAGTTGCCTTTGAATTTCGGGTGATCCCTCTTGAGCATGTATGCTTCTGCTACTTGTTCTACATCACACTTTCTTTCGCAAACGGCGAAACGCTTTGACTCGGTGAGTTTTGCGGCATTCCGACTTCGATGCCCGTTTTGCCGAAATTCAGTTGCCTTTGAATTTCGGGTCATCCCTCTTGAGCATGTATGCTTTTGCTACTTGTTCTACATCAGACTTTCTTCCGCAAATGGTGAAACGCTTTGACTCATTGAGTTTCGCGGAATTCCGACTTCGATGCCCTGATTACCGAAATTCAGTTGCTTTTGAATATCGGGTGATCCCTCTTGAGCATGTATGCTTCTGCTACTTGTTCTACATCAAACTTCTTCCGCAAACGGCGAAACGCTTTGACTCGGTGAGCTTCGCGACATTCCGATTTCGATGCCCTGGTTGCCGAAATTCTATTGCCGTTGAATTTCGGGTGATCCCTATTGAAAATGTATACTTCTGCTACTTGTTCTACATCAGACTTTCTTCCGCAAACGGGGAAACATTTTGACTCGGTGAGTTTTGCGGCATTCCAACTTCGAAGCCCCGGTTACCGAAATTCAGTTGCCTTTGAATTTCGGGTGATCCCTCTTGAGCATGTATGCTTCTGCTACTTCTTCTACATCACAAGTTTTTTCTCAAACGGCGAAACGCTTTGACTCGGTGCGTTTCGCGGCATTCCGACTTCGATGCTCGTTTTGCTGAAATTCAGTTGCCTTTGAATTTCGGGTGATCCCTCTAGACCATGTATGCTTCTGCTACTTGTTCTACATCAGACTTTCTTCCGCAAACGGTGAAACGCTTTGACTAGGTGAGTTTCGCAGCATTCCAGCTTCGATGCCCGTTTTGCCGAAATTCAGTTGCATTTGAATTTCGGGTGATCCCTCTTGAGCATGTATGCTTCTGGTACTTGTTCTACATCAGACTTCTTCCGCAAAGGGCGAAACGCTTTGACTCGGTGAGCTTCGCGGCATTCCGACTTCGATGCCCGTTTTGCCGAAATTCTGTTGCCGTTGAATTTCGGATGTATGCTTCTGCTACTTGTTCTACATCAGACTTTCTTCCGTAAACGGTGAAACGCTTTGACTCATTGACTTTCGCGGCATTCCGACTTCGATGCCCCGGTTGCCGAAATTCAGTTGCCTTTGAATTTCGGGTGATCCCTCTTGAGCATGTATGCTTCTGCTACTTGTTCTACATCAGACTTCTTCCGCAAACGGCGAAACGCTTTGACTCGGTGAGTTTCGCGGCATTCCGACTTCGATGCCCTGGTTGTCGCAATTCTGTTGCCGTTGAATTTCGGGTGATCGCTATTGAAAATGTATGCTTCTGCTACTTGTTCTACATCGGACTTTCTTCCGCAAACGGCGAAACGCTTTGACTCGGTGAGTTTTGCGGCATTCCAACTTCGATGCCCCGGTCGCCGAAATTCAGTTGCCTTTGAATTTCGGGTGATCCCTCTTGAGCATGTATGCTTGTGCTACTTGTTCTACATCAGACTTCTTCCGCAAAGGGCGAAACGCTTTGACTAGGTGAGTTTCCCGGCATTCCGACTTCGATGCCCTGGTTGCCGAAATTCAGTTGCCTTTGAATTTCGGGGGATCCCTCTTGAGCATGTATGCTTCTACTACTTGTTCTACATCAGACTTGCTTCCGCAAACGGTGAAACGCTTTGACTCATTGAGTTTCGCGGAATTCCGACTTCGATGCCCCGATTGCCGAAATTCAGTTCCTTTGAATTTCAGGTGATCCGTCTTGAGCATGTATGCTTCTGGTACTTGTTCTACATCAGACTTCTTCCGCAAAGGGCGAAACGCTTTGACTCGGTGAGTTTCGCGGCATTCCATCTTCGATGCCCGGTTGCCGAAATTCAGTTGCCTTTGAATTTCGGGTGATCCCTCTTGAGCATGTATGCTTCTGCTACTTGTTCTACATCACACTTTCTTTCGCAAACGGCGAAACGCTTTGACTCGGTGAGTTTCGCGGCATTCCGACTTCGATGCCCGTTTTGCCGAAATTCAGTTGCCTTTGAATTTCGGGTAATCCCTCTTGACCATGTATGCTTTTGCTACTTGTTCTACATCAGACTTACTTCCACAAACGGCGAAACGCTTTGACTTGGTGAGTTTCGCGGCATTCCAACTTCGATGCCCCTGTTGCCGAAATTCAGTTGCCTTTGAATTTCGGGGGATCCCTCTTGAGCATGTATGCTTCTGCTACTTGTTCTACATCAGACTTTCTTCCGCAAATGGCGAAACGCTTTGACTCGGTGCGTTTCGCGGCATTCCGACTTCGATGCTCGTTTTGCTGAAATTTGATTGCCTTTGAATTTCGGGTGATCCCTCTTGAGCATGTATGCTTCTGGTACTTGTTCTACATCAGACTTTCTTCCGCAAAGGGCGAAACGCTTTGACTCGGTGAGTTTCGCGACATTCCAACTTGGATGCCCCGGTTGCCGATATGCAGTTGCCTTTGAATTTCGGGTGATCCCTCTTGAGCATGTATGCTTCTGGTACTTGTTCTACATCAGACTTCTTCCGCAAAGGGCGAAACGCTTTGACTCGGTGAGTTTCGCGGCATTCCAACTTCGAAGCCCCGGTTGCTGTAATTCAGTTGCCTTTGAATTTCGGGTGATCCCTCTTGAGCATGTACGCTTTTGCTACTTGTTCTACATCACACGTTCTTACGCAAACGGCGAAACGCTTTGACTCGGTGAGTTTCGCGGCCTTCCGCCTTCGATGCCCGTTTTGCCGAAATTCAGATGCCTTTGAATTTCGGATGATCCCCCTTGAGCATGTATGCTTCGGCTACTTGTTCTACATCACACGTGTTTTCGCAAACGGCGAAACGCTTCGACTCGGTGAGTTTCGCGGCCTTCCGACTTCGATGCCCGTTTTGCCGAAATTCAGTTGCCTTTGAATTTCGGGGGATCCCTCTTGAGCATGTATGCTTCAGCTACTTGTTCTACATCACACGTTTTTTTGCAAACGGCGAAACGCTTCGACTCGGTGAGCTTCACGGCATTCCGACTTCGATGCCCGTTTTGCCGAAATTCAGTTGCCTTTGAATTTCGGATGATCCCTCTTGAGCATGTATGCTTCTGCTACTTGTTCTACATCAGACTTTCTTCCGCAAACGGTGAAACGCTTTGACTCATTAAGTTTCGCGGCATTCCGAATTCGATGCCCCGGTTGCCGAAATTCAGTTGCCTTTGAATTTCGGGTGATCCCTCTTGAGCATGTATGCTTCTGCTACTTGTTCTACATCAAACTTGCTTCCGCAAACGGTGAAACGCATTGACTCATTAAGTTTCGCGGCATTCTGACTTCGATGCCCCGGTTGCCGAAATTCAGTTGCCTTTAAATTTCGAGTGATCCCTCTTGAGCATGTATGCTTCTGCTACTTGTTCTACATCACACGTTTTTTCGCAAACGGCGAAACGCTTCGACTCGGTGAGATTCGCGGCATTCCGACTTCGATGCCCTGGTTGCCGAAATTCTTTTGTCGTTGAATTTCGGGTGATCCCTATTAAGCATGTATGCTTCTGCTACTTGTTCTACATCAGACTTTCTTCCGCAAATGGCGAAACGCTTTGAATCGGTGAGTTTCGCGGCATTCCAACTTCGATGCCCCGGTTGCCGAAATTCAGTTGCCTTTGAATTTCGGGGGATCCCTCTTGAGCATGTATGCTTCTGCTACTTGTTCTACATCACACGTTTTTTCGCAAATGGCAAAACGCTTTGACTCTGTGAGTTTCGCGGCATTCCGACTTCGATGCTCGTTTTGCCGAAATTCAGTTCCTTTGAATTTCGGATGATGCCTCTTGAGCATGTAAGCTTCTGGTACTTGTTCAACATCAGACTTCTTCCGCAAAGGGCGAAACGCTTTGACTCGTTGAGCTTCGCGGCATTCTGACTTCGATGCCCCGGTTGCCGAAATTCTGTTGCCGTTGAATTTCGGGTGATCCCTATTGAGCATATATGCTTTTGCTACTTGTTCTACATCAGACTTTCTTCCACAAACAGCGAAACGCTTTTACTCATTAAGTTTCGCGGCATTCCGAATTCGATGCCCCGGTTGCCGAAATTCAGTTGCCTTTGAATTTCGGGTGATCCCTCTTGAGCATGTATGCTTCTGCTACTTGTTCTACATCAAACTTGCTTCCGCAAACGGTGAAACGCATTGACTCATTAAGTTTCGCGGCATTCTGACTTCGATGCTCGTTTTGCCGAAATTCAGTTGCCTTTGAATTTCGAGTGATCCCTCTTGAGCATGTATGCTTCTGCTACTTGTTCTACATCACAAGTTCTTCCGCAAACGGCGAAACGCTTTGACTCGATGAGTTTCGCGCCCTTCCGACTTCGATGCCCGTTTTGCCGAAATTCAGTTGCCTTTGAATTTCGGGTGATCCCTCTTGAGCATGTATGCTTCTACTACTTCTTCTACATCAGACTTTCTTCCGCAAACGGTGAAACGCTTTGACTCAGTGAGTTTCGCAGCATTCCGACTTCGATGCCCCGGTTGCAGAAATTGAGTTGCCTTTGAATTTGGGGTGATCCCTCTTGAGTATGTATGCTTCTGCTACTTGTTCTAGATCACACGTTCTTCCGCAAACAGCGAAACGCTTTGACTCGGTGAGTTTCGCGGCATTCCGACTTCGATGCCCATTTTGCCGAAATTCAGTTGCCTTTGAATTTCGGATGATCCCTTTTGAGCATGTACGCTTCTGCTACTTGTTCTACATCAGACTTCTTCCGCAAAGGGCGAAACGCTTCGACTCGGTGAGTTTCGCGGCATTCCGACTTCGATGCCCGTTTTGCCGAAATTCAGTTGCCTTTGAATTTCGGATGATCCCTTTTGAGCATGTATGCCCGTTTTGCCGAAATTCAGTTGCCTTTGAATTTTGGGTGATCCCTCTTCAGCATGTATGCTTCTGCTACTTGTTCTACATCACACGTTCTTACGCAAACGGCGAAACGCTTTGACTCGGTGAGTTTCGCGGCCTTCCGACTTTGATTCTCGTTTTGCCGAAATTCAGTTGCCTTTGAATTTTGGGTGATCCCTCTTGAGCATGTATGCTTCTGCTACTTGTTCTACATCACACTTTCTTCCGTAAATAGCAAAACGCTTTTACTCGGTGAGTTTCGCGGCATTCCAACTTCGATGCCCCGGTTGCCGAAATTCAGTTGCCTTTGAATTTCAGGGGATCCCTCTTGAGCATGTATGCTTCTGCTACTTGTTTTACATCACACGTTTTTTCGCAAACAGAGAAACGCTTCGATTCGGTGAGTTTCTCGGCATTCCGACTTCGATGCCCGTTCTGCCGAAATTCAGTTGCCTTTGAATTTCGGATGATCCCTCTTGAGCATGTATGCTTCTGCTACTTGTTCTAGATCAGACTTTCTTCCGCAAACGGTGAAACGCTTTGACTCAGTGAGTTTCGCAGCATTCCGACTTCGATGCCCCGGTTGCAGAAATTGAGTTGCCTTTGAATTTGGGGTGATCCCTCTTGAGGATGTATGCTTCTGCTACTTGTTCTACATCACACGTGTTTTCGCAAACGGCGAAACGCTTCGACTCGGTGAGTTTCGCGGCATTCCGACTTCGATGCCCGTTTTGCCGAAATTCAGTTGCCTTTGAATTTCGGGTGATCCCTCTTGAGCATGTATGCTTCTGCTACTTCTTCTACATCATACTTTCTTCCGCAAACGGTGAAACGCTTTGACTCAGTGAGTTTCGCAGCATTCCGACTTCGATGCCCCGGTTGCAGAAATTGAGTTGCCTTTGAATTTGGGGTGATCCCTCTTGAGTATGTATGCTTCTGCTACTTGTTCTAGATCACACGTTCTTCCGCAAACAGCGAAACGCTTTGACTCGGTGAGTTTCGCGGCATTCCGACTTCGATACCCATTTTGCCGAAATTCAGTTGCCTTTGAATTTCGGATGATCCCTTTTGAGCATGTACGCTTCTGCTACTTGTTCTACATCAGACTTCTTCCGCAAAAGGGCGAAACGCTTCGACTCGGTGAGTTTCGCGGCATTCCGACTTCGATGCCCGTTTTGCCGAAATTCAGTTGCCTTTGAATTTCGGATGATCCCTTTTGAGCATGTATGCCCGTTTTGCCGAAATTCAGTTGCCTTTGAATTTCGGGTGATCCCTCTTCAGCATGTATGCTTCTGCTACTTGTTCTACATCACACGTTCTTACGCAAACGGCGAAACACTTTGACTCGGTGAGTTTCGCGGCCTTCCGACTTTGATTCTCGTTTTGCCGAAATTCAGTTGCCTTTGAATTTTGGGTGATCCCTCTTGAGCATGTATGCTTCTGCTACTTGTTCTACATCAGACTTTCTTCCGCAAATAGCAAAACGCTTTTACTCGGTGAGTTTCGCGGCATTCCAACTTCGATGCCCCGGTTGCCGAAATTCAGTTGCCTTTGAATTTCAGGGGATCCCTCTTGAGCATGTATGCTTCTGCTACTTGTTTTACATCACACGTTTTTTCGCAAACGGAGAAACGCTTCGATTCGGTGAGTTTCTCGGCATTCCGACTTCGATGCCCGTTCTGCCGAAATTCAGTTGCCTTTGAATTTCGGATGATCCCTCTTGAGCATGTATGCTTCTGCTACTTGTTCTACATCAGACTTTCTTCCGCAAACGGTGAAAGGCTTTGACTCATTGAGTTTCGCGGCATACCGACTTCGATGCCCCGGTTGCCGAAATTCAGTTGCCTTTGAATTTCGGGGGATCCCTCTTGAGCATGTATGCTTCTGCTACTTGTTCTACATCACACGTGTTTTCGCAAACGGCGAAACGCTTCGACTCGGTGAGTTTCGCGGCATTCCGACTTCGATGCCCGTTTTGCCGAAATTCAGTTGCCTTTGAATTTCGGATGATCCCTCTTGAGCATGTATGCTTCTGCTACTTGTTCTACATCAGACTTTCTTCCGTAAACGGTGAAACGCTTTGAGTCATTGAGTTTCCCGGCATTCCGACTTCGATGCCCCGATTGCCGAAATTCAGTTGCCTTTGAATTTCGAGTGATCCGTCTTGAGCATGTATGCTTCTGCTACTTGTTCTACATCACAAGTTCTTCCGGAAACGGCGAAACGCTTTGACTCGGTGAGTTTCGCGGCCTTCCGACTTCGATGCCCGTTTTGCTGAAATTCAGTTGCCTTTGAATTTCGGGTGATCCCTCTTGAGCATGTATGCTTCTTCTACTTCTTCTACATCAGACTTTCTTCCGCAAACGGTGAAACGCTTTGACTCAGTGAGTTTCGCAGCATTCCGACTTCGATGCCCCGGTTGCAGAAATTGAGTTGCCTTTGAATTTTGGGTGATTCCTCTTGAGTATGTATGCTTCTGCTACATGTTCTAGATCACACGTTCTTCCGTAAACCGCGAAACGCTTTGACTCGGTGAGTTTCGCGGCATTCCGACTTCGATGCCTGTTTTGCCGAAATTCAATTGCCTTTGAATTTCGGGTCGTCCCTCTTGAGCATGTATGCTTTTGCTACTTGTTCTACATCAGACTTTCTTCCGCAAATGGTGAAACGCTTTGACTCATTGAGTTTCGTGGAATTCCGACTTCGATGCCCTGATTACCGAAATTCAGTTGCTTTTGAATTTCGGGTGATCCCTCTTGAGCATGTATGCTTCTGCTACTTGTTCTACATCAGACTTCTTCCGCAAACGGCGAAACGCTTTGACTCGGTGAGCTTCGCGACATTCCGATTTCGATGCCCTGGTTGCCGAAATTCTATTGCCGTTGAATTTCGGGTGATCCCTATTGAAAATGTATGCTTCTGCTACTTGTTCTACATCAGACTTTCTTCCGCAAACGGGGAAACATTTTGACTCGGTGAGTTTTGCGGCATTCCAACTTCGATGCCCCGGTTACCGAAATTCAGTTGCCTTTGAATTTCGTGTGATCCCTCTTGAGCATGTATGCTTCTGCTACTTCTTCTACATCACAAGTTTTTTCTCAAACGGCGAAACGCTTTGACTCGGTGCCTTTCGCGGCATTCCGACTTCGATGCTCGTTTTGCTGAAATTCAGTTGCCTTTGAATTTCGGGTGATCCCTCTAGAGCATGTATGCTTCTGCTACTTGTTCTACATCAGACTTTCTTCCGCAAATGGTGAAACGCTTTGACTAGGTGAGTTTCGCAGCATTCCGGCTTCGATGCCCGTTTTGCCGAAATTCAGTTGCATTTGTATTTCGGGTGATCCCTCTTGAGCATGTATGCTTCTGGTACTTGTTCTACATCAGACTTCTTCCGCACAGGGCGAAACGCTTTGACTCGGTGAGCTTCGCGGCATTCCGACTTCGATGCCCGTTTTGCCGCAATTCTGTTGCCGTTGAATTTCGGGTGATCCCTCTTGAGCATGTATGCTTCTGCTACTTGTTCTACATCACACGTTTTTTTTCAAACGGCGAAACGCTTCGACTCGGTTAGTTTCGCGGCATTCCGACTTCGATGCCCGTTTTGCCGAAATTCAGTTGCCTTTGAATTTCAGATGATCCCTTTTGAGCATGTATGCTTGTGCTACTTGTTCTAAATCAGACTTCTTCCGCAAAGCGCGAAACACTTCGACTCGGTAAGTTTGCGACATTCCGACTTCGATGCCCGTTTTGCCGAAATTCAGTTGCCTTTGAATTTCGGATGATCCCTATTGAGCATGTATGCTTCTGGTACTTGTTCTACATCAGACTTCCTCCGCAAAGGGCGAAACGCTTTGACTCGGTGAGCTTCGCGGCATTCCGACTTCAATGCCCGTTTTGCTGAAATTCTGTTGCCGTTGAATTTCGGGTGATCCCTCTTGAGCATGTATGCTTCTACTACTTGTTCTACATCACACGTGTTTTCGCAAACGGCGAAACGCTTCGACTCGGTGAGTTTCGCGGCATTCCGACTTCGATGCCCATTTTGCCGAAATTCAGTTGCCTTTGAATTTCGGATGATCCCTCTTGAGCATGTATGCTTCTGCTACTTCTTCTACATCAGACTTTCTTCCGCAAACGGTGAAACGCTTTGACTCAGTGAGTTTCGCAGCATTCCGACTTCGATGCCCCGGTTGCAGAAATTGAGTTGCCTTTGAATTTTGGGTGATCCCTCTTCAGTATGTATGCTTCTGCTACTTGTTCTAGATCACACGTTCTTCCGCAAACGGCGAAACGCTTTGACTCGGTGAGTTTCGCGGCATTCCGACTTCGATGCCCGTTTTGCCGAAATTCAGTTGCCTTTGAATTTCGGATGTATGCTTCTGCTACTTGTTCTATATCAGACTTTCTTCCGTAAATGGTGAAACGCTTTGACTCAATGACTTTCACGGCATTCCGACTTCGATGCCCCGGTTGCCGAAATTCAGTTGCCGTTGAATTTCGGGTGATCGCTATTGAAAATGTATGCTTCTGCTACTTGTTCTACATCAGACTTTCTTCCGCAAACGGCGAAACGCTTTGACTCGGTGAGTTTTGCGGCATTCCAACTTCGATGCCCTGGTTGCCGATATTCAGTTGCCTTTGAATTTCGGGGGATCCCTCTTGAGCATGTATGCTTCTGCTACTTGTTCTACATCTGACTTGCTTCCGCAAACGGTGAAACGCTTTGACTCATTGAGTTTCGCGGAATTCCGACTTCGATGCCCCGATTGCCGAAATTCAGTTCCTTTGAATTTCAGGTGATCCCTCTTGAGCATGTAATTCTTCTGGTACTTGTTCTACATCAGACTTCTTCCGCAAAGGGCGAAACGCTTTGACTCGGTGAGTTTCACGGCATTCCATCTTCGATGCCCGGTTGCCGAAATTCAGTTGCCTTTGAATTTTGGGTGATCCCTTTTGAGCATGTATGCTTCTGCTACTTGTTCTACATCACACTTTCTTTCGCAAACGGCGAAACGCTTTGACTCGGTGAGTTGCGCGGCATTCCGACTTCGATGCCTGTTTTGCCGAAATTCAGTTGCCTTTGAATTTCGGGTAATCCCTCTTCACCATGTATGCTTTTGCTACTTGTTCTACATCAGACTTACTTCCACAAACGGCGAAACGCTTTGACTTGGTGAGTTTCGCGGCATTCCAACTTCGATGCCCCTGTTGCCGAAATTCAGTTGCCTTTGAATTTCGGGGGATCCCTCTTGAGCATGTATGCTTCTGCTACTTGTTCTACATCAGACTTTCTTCCGCAAATGGCGAAACTCTTTGACTCAGTGAGTTTCGCGGCATTCCAACTTCGATGCCCGGTTGCCGAAATTCAGTTGCCTTTGAATTTCGGGTGATCCCTCTTGAGCATGTATGCTTCTGGTACTTGTTCTACATCACAAGTTTTTTCTCAAACGGCGAAACGCTTTGACTCGGTGCGTTTCGCGGCATTCCGACTTCGATGCTCGTTTTGCTGAATTTCAATTGCCTTTGAATTTCGGGTGATCCCTCTTGAGCATGTATGCTTCTGGTACTTGTTCTACATCAGACTTTCTTCCGCAAACGGCGAAACTTTTTGACTCGGTGAGTTTCGCGGCATTCCAACTTCGATGCCCGGTTGCCGAAATTCAATTGCCTTTGAATTTCAGGTGATCCCTCTTGAGCATGTATGCTTGTGGTACTTGTTCTACATCAGACTTCTTCCGCAAAGGGCGAAACGCTTTGACTCGGTGAGTTTCGCGGCATTCCAACTTCGATGCCCCGGTTGCCGAAATGCAGTTGCCTTTGAATTTCGGGTGATCCCTCTTGAGCATGTATGCTTCTGGTACTTGTTCTACATCAGACTTGTTCCGCAAAGGGCGAAACGCTTTGACTCGGTGAGTTTCGCGGCATTCCAACTTCGATGCCCCGGTTGCCGTAATTCAGTTGCCTTTGAATTTCGGGTGATCCCTCTTAAGCATGTATGCTTTTGCTACTTGTTCTACATCACACTTTCTTTCGCAAACGGCGAAACGCTTTAAATCTGTGAGTATCGCGGCATTCCGACTTCGATGCCCGTTTTGCCGAAATTCAGTTTCCTTTGAATTTCGGGTAATCCCTCTTGACCATGTATGCTTTTGCTACTTTTTCTACATCAGACTTTCTTCCACAAACGGCGAAACGCTTCGACTCGGTGAGTTTCGCGGCATTCCAACTTCGATGCCCCTGTTGCCGAAATTCAGTTGCCTTTGAATTTCGGGGGATCCCTCTTGAGCATGTATGCTTCTGCTACTTGTTCTACATCAGACTTTCTTCCGCAAATGGCGAAACTCTTTGACTCAGTGAGTTTCGCGGCATTCCAACTTCGATGCCCGGTTGCCGAAATTCAGTTGCCTTTGAATTTCGGGTGATCCCTCTTGAGCATGTATGCTTCTGCTACTTGTTCTACATCACACATTCTTTCGCAAACGGCGAAACGCTTTGACTCGGTGACTTTCGCGGCATTCCGACTTCGATGCCCGTTTTTTCCGAAATTCAGTTGCCTTTGAATTTCGGGTAATCCCTCTTGACCATGTATGCTTTTGCTACTTGTTCTACATCAGACTTTCTTCCACAAACGGCGAAATGCTTTGACTCGGTGAGTTTCGCGGCATTCCAACTTCGATGCCCCTGTTGCCGAAATTCAGTTGCCTTTGAATTTCGGGGGATCCCTCTTGAGCATGTATGCTTCTGGTACTTGTTCTACATCAGACTTTCTTCTGCAAACGGCGAAACTCTTTGACTCGGTGAGTTTCGCGGCATTCCAACTTCGATGCCCCGGTTGCCGAAATTGAGTTGCCTTTGAATTTCGGGTGATCCCTCTTGAGCATGTATGCTTCTGCTACTTGTTCTACATGAGACTTTCTTCCGCAAACGGTGCAACGCTTTGACTCGATGAATTTCGCGGCATTCCGGCTTCGATACCCGTTTTGCCGAAATTCAGTTGCATTTGAATTTCGGGTGATCCCTTTTGAGCATGTATGCTTGTGCTACTTGTTCTACATCAGACTTCTTCCGCAAAGGGCGAAACGCTTTGACTAGGTGAGTTTCCCGGCATTCCGACTTCGATGCCCTGGTTGTCGAAATTCAGTTGCCTTTGAATTTCGGGGGATCCCTCTTGAGCATGTATGCTTCAGCTACTTGTTCTACATCAGACTTGCTTCCGCAAACGGTGAAACGCTTTGACTCAATGAGTTTCGCGGAATTCCGACTTCGATGCCCCGATTGCCGAAATTCAGTTCCTTTGAATTTCGGGTGATCCCTCTTGAGCATGTATGCTTCTGGTACTTGTTCTACATCAGACTTTCTTCTGCAAACGGCGAAACTCTTTGACTCGGTGAGTTTCGCGGCATTCCAACTTCGATGCCCCGGTTGCCGAAATTGAGTTGCCTTTGAATTTCGGGTGATCCCTCTTGAGCATGTATGCTTCTGCTACTTGTTCTACATGAGACTTTCTTCCGCAAACGGTGAAACGCTTTGACTCGATGAGTTTCGCGGCATTCCGGCTTCGATACCCGTTTTGCCGAAATTCAGTTGCATTTGATTTTCGGGTGATCCCTCTTGAGCATGTATGCTTCTGCTACTTGTTCTACATCACACTTTCTTCCGCAAAGGGCGAAACGCTTTGAATCGGTTAGTTTCGCGACATTCAAACTTAGATGCCCCGGTTGCCGAAATTCAGTTGCCTTTGAATTTCGGGTGATCCCTCTTCAGCATGTATGCTTCTGCTACTTGTTCTACATCACACTTTCTTCCGCAAACGGTGAAACGCTTTGACTCCATGAGTTTCGCGGCATTCCGGCTTCGATACCCGTTTTGCCGAAATTCAGTTGCATTTGAATTTCGGGTGATCCCTTTTGAGCATGTATGCTTGTGCTACTTGTTCTACATCACACTTTCTTTCGCAAACGGCTAAACGCTTTGACTCGGTGAGTTTCGCGGCATTCCGACTTCGATGCTCGTTTTGCCGAAATTCAGTTGCCTTTGAATTTCGGGTGATTCCTCTTGAGCATGTATGCTTTTGCTACTTGTTGTAAATCAGACTTTCTTCCGCAAACGGTGAAACGCTTTGACTCCATGAGTTTCGCGGCATTCCGGCATCGATGCCCGTTTTGCCGGAATTTAGTTGCATTTGAATTTCGGGTGATCCCTGTTGAGCATGTATGCTTGTGCTACTTGTTGGAGAAACGGTTTGACTCGGTGAGTTTCGCGGCATTCCAACTTCAATTCCCCGGTAGCCGAAATTCAGTTGCCTTTGAATTTCGCGGGATCCCTCTTGAGCATGTATGCTTCTGCTACTTCTTCTACATCAGACTTCTTCCGCAAAGGGCGAAACGCTTTGACTAGGTGAGTTTCCCGGCATTCCGACTTCGATGCCCTGGTTTCCGAAATTCAGTTGCCTTTGAATTTCGGGGGATCCCTCTTGAGCATGTATGCTTCTGCTCCTTGTTCTGAATCAGACTTGCTTCCGCAAATGTTGAAACGCTTTGACTAATTGAGTTTCGCGGAATTCCGACTTCGATGCCCCGATTGCCGAAATTCAGTTCCTTTGAATTTCGGGTGATCCCTCTTGAGCATGTATGCTTCTGGTACTTGTTCTACATCAGACTTCTTCCGCAAAGGGCGAAACGCTTTGACTCGGTGAGTTTCGCGGCATTCCATCTTCGATGCCCGGTTGCCGAAATTCAGTTGCCTTTGAATTTCGGGTGATCCCTCTTGAGCATGTATGCTTCTGCTACTTGTTCTACATCACACTTTCTTTCGCAAACGGCGAAACGCTTTGACTCGGTGCGTTTCGCGGCATTCCGACTTCGATGCCCCTGTTGCCGAAATTCAGTTCCTTTGAATTTCGGGGGATCCCTCTTGAGCATGTATGCTTCTGGTACTTGTTCTACATCAGACTTTCTTCCGCAAACAGCGAAACTTTTTGACTCGGTGAGTTTCGCGGCATTCCAACTTCGATGCCCGGTTGCCGAAATTCAATTGCCTTTGAATTTCGGGTGATCCCTCTTGAGCATGTATGCTTCTGCTACTTGTTCTACATCAGACTTCTTCTGCAAAGGGCGAAACGCTTTGACTCGGTTCGTTTCGTGGCATTAAAACTTCGATGCCCCGGTTGCCGAAATGCAGTTGCCTTTGAATTTCGGGTGATCCCTCTTGAGCATGTATGCTTCTGGTACTTGTTCTACATCAGACTTCTTCCGCAAAGGGCGAAACGCTTTGACTCGGTGAGTTTCGCGGCATTCCAACTTCGATGCCCCGGTTGCCGTAATTCAGTTGCCTTTGAATTTCGGGTGATCCCTCTTGAGCATGTATGCTTTTGCTACTTGTTCTACATCACACTTTCTTTCGCAAACGGCGAAACGCTTTGACTCTGTGAGTATCGCGGCATTCCGACTTCGATGCCCGTTTTGCCGAAATTCAGTTGCCTTTGAATTTCGGGTAATCCCTCTTGACCATGTATGCTCTTGCTACTTGTTCTACATCAGACTTTCTTCCACAAACGGCGAAACGCTTCGACTCGGTGAGTTTCGCGGCATTCCAACTTCGATGCCCCTGTTGCCGAAATTCAGTTGCCTTTGAATTTCGGGGGATCCCTCTTGAGCATGTATGCTTCTGCTACTTGTTCTACATCACACTTTCTTTCGCAAACGGCGAAACGCTTTGACTCGGTGACTTTCGCGGCATTCCGAGTACGATGCCCGTTTTTTCCGAAATTCAGTTGCCTTTGAATTTCGGGTAATCCCTCTTGACCATGTATGCTTTTGCTACTTGTTCTACATCAGACTTTCTTCCACAAACGGCGAAATGCTTTGACTCGGTGAGTTTCGCGGCATTCCAACTTCGATGCCCCTGTTGCCGAAATTCAGTTGCCTTTGAATTTCGGGGGATCCCTCTTGAGCATGTATGCTTCTGCTACTTGTTCTACATCACACTTTCTTTCGCAAACGGCGAAACGCTTTGACTCGGTGACTTTCGCGGCATTCCGAGTTCGATGCCCGTTTTTTTCGAAATTCAGTTGCCTTTGAATTTCGGGTAATCCCTCTTGACCATGTATGCTTTTGCTACTTGTTCTACATCAGACTTTCTTCCACAAACGGCGAAACTCTTTGACTCCATGAGTTTCGCGGCATTCCAACTTCGATGCCCCTGTTGCCGAAATTCAGTTGCCTTTGAATTTCGGGGGATCCCTCTTGAGCATGTATGCTTCTGCTACTTGTTCTACATCAGACTTTCTTCTGCAAACGGCGAAACTCTTTGACTCGGTGAGTTTCACGGCATTCCAACTTCGATGCCCGGTTGCCGAAATTCAGTTGCCTTTGAATTTCGGGTGATCCCTCTTGAGCATGTATGCTTCTGGTACTTGTTCTACATCAGACTTGTTCCGCAAAGGGCGAAACGCTTTCACTCGGTGAGTTTCGCGGCATTTCAACTTCAATGCCCCGGTTGCCGAAATTCAGTCCCCTTTGAATTTCGGGTGATCCCTCTTGAGCATGTATGCTTCTGCTACTTGTTCTACATCACACTTTCTTCCGCAAAGGGCGAAACGCTTTGACTCGGTGAGTTTCGCGGCATTCCAACTTCGATGCCCCGGTTGCCGAAATTCAGTTGCCTTTGAATTTCGGGTGATCCCTATTGAGCATGTATGCTTTTGCTACTTGTTCTACATCAGACTTTCTTCCGCAAACGGTGAAACGCTTTGACTCCTTGAGTTTCGTGGAATTCCGACTTCGATGCCCCGATTGCCGAAATCAAGTTCCTTTGAATTTCGGTTGATCCCTCTTGAGCATGTATGGTTCTGGTACTTGTTCTACATCAGACTTCTTACACAAAGGGCGAAACGCTATGACTCGGTGAGTTTCGCGGGATTCCAACTTCAATGCCCCGGTTGCCGAAATTCAGTTGCCTTTGAATTTCGGGTGATCCCTTTTGAGCATGTATGCTTGTGCTACTTGTTCTACATCACACTTTCTTTCGCAAACGGCGAAATGCTTTGACTCGGTGAGTTTCGCGGCATTCCGACTTCGATGCTCGTTTTGCCGAAATTTAGTTGCCATTGAATTTCGGGTGATCCCTCTTGAGCATGTATGCTTCTGGTACTTGTTCTACATCAGACTTCTTCCGCAAAGGGCGAAAGGCTATGACTCGGTGAGTTTCGCGGCATTCCAGCTTCAATGCCCCGGTTGCCGAAATTCAGTTGCATTTGATTTTCGGGTGATCCCTCTTGAGCATGTATGCTTCTGCTACTTGTTCTACATCACACTTTCTTCCGCAAAGGGCGAAACGCTTTGACTCGGTTAGTTTCGCGACATTCAAACTTAGATGCCCCGGTTGCCGAAATTCAGTTGCCTTTGAATTTCGGGTGATCCCTCTTGAGCATGTATGCTTCTGCTACTTGTTCTACATCACACTTTCTTCCGCAAACGGTGAAACGCTTTGACTCCATGAGTTTCGCGGCATTCCGGCTTCGATACCCGTTTTGCCGAAATTCAGTTGCATTTGAATTTCGGGTGATCCCTTTTGAGCATGTATGCTTGTGCTACTTGTTCTACATCACACTTTCTTTCGCAAACGGCTAAACGCTTTGACTCGGTGAGTTTCGCGGCATTCCGACTTCGATGCTCGTTTTGCCGAAATTCAGTTGCCTTTGAATTTCGGGTGATTCCTCTTGAGCATGTATGCTTTTGCTACTTGTTGTAAATCAGACTTTCTTCCGCAAACGGTGAAACGCTTTGACTCCATGAGCTTCGCGGCATTCCGGCATCGATGCCCGTTTTGCCGGAATTTAGTTGCATTTGAATTTCGGGTGATCCCTGTTGAGCATGTATGCTTGTGCTACTTGTTGGAGAAACGGTTTGACTCGGTGAGTTTCGCGGCATTCCAACTTCAATTCCCCAGTAGCCGAAATTCAGTTGCCTTTGAATTTCGCGGGATCCCTCTTGAGCATGTATGCTTCTGGTACTTGTTCTACATCAGACTTCTTCCGCAAAGGGCGAAACGCTTTGACTAGGTGAGTTTCGCGGCATTCCAACTTCGATGCCCTGGTTGCCGAAATTCAGTTGCCTTTGAATTTCGGGGGATCCCTCTTGAGCATGTATGCTTCTGCTACTTCTTCTACATCAGACTTCTTCCGCAAAGGGCGAAACGCTTTGACTAGGTGAGTTTCCCGGCATTCCGACTTCGATGCCCTGGTTTCCGAAATTCAGTTGCCTTTGAATTTCGGGGGATCCCTCTAGAGCATGTATGCTTCTGCTCCTTGTTCTGAATCAGACTTGCTTCCGCAAATGTTGAAACGCTTTGACTAATTGAGTTTCGCGGAATTCCGACTTCGATGCCCCGATTGCCGAAATTCAGTTCCTTTGAATTTCGGGTGATCCCTCTTGAGCATGTATGCTTCTGGTACTTGTTCTACATCAGACTTCTTCCGCAAAGGGCGAAACGCTTTGACTCGGTGAGTTTCGCGGCATTCCATCTTCGATGCCCGGTTGCCGAAATTCAGTTGCCTTTGAATTTCGGGTGATCCCTCTTGAGCATGTATGCTTCTGCTACTTGTTCTACATCACACTTTCTTTCGCAAACGGCGAAACGCTTTGACTCGGTGCGTTTCGCGGCATTCCGACTTCGATGCCCCTGTTGCCGAAATTCAGTTCCTTTGAATTTCGGGGGATCCCTCTTGAGCATGTATGCTTCTGGTACTTGTTCTACATCAGACTTTCTTCCGCAAACAGCGAAACTTTTTGACTCGGTGAGTTTCGCGGCATTCCAACTTCGATGCCCGGTTGCCGAAATTCAATTGCCTTTGAATTTCGGGTGATCCCTCTTGAGCATGTATGCTTCTGCTACTTGTTCTACATCAGACTTCTTCTGCAAAGGGCGAAACGCTTTGACTCGGTTCGTTTCGTGGCATTCCAACTTCGATGCCCCGGTTGCCGAAATGCAGTTGCCTTTGAATTTCGGGTGATCCCTCTTGAGCATGTATGCTTCTGGTACTTGTTCTACATCAGACTTCTTCCGCAAAGGGCGAAACGCTTTGACTCGGTGAGTTTCGCGGCATTCCAACTTCGATGCCCCGGTTGCCGTAATTCAGTTGCCTTTGAATTTCGGGTGATCCCTCTTGAGCATGTATGCTTTTGCTAGTTGTTCTACATCACACTTTCTTTCGCAAACGGCGAAACGCTTTGACTCTGTGAGTATCGCGGCATTCCGACTTCGATGCCCGTTTTGCCGAAATTCAGTTGCCTTTGAATTTCGGGTAATCCCTCTTGACCATGTATGCTCTTGCTACTTGTTCTACATCAGACTTTCTTCCACAAACGGCGAAACGCTTCGACTCGGTGAGTTTCGCGGCATTCCAACTTCGATGCCCCTGTTGCCGAAATTCAGTTGCCTTTGAATTTCGGGGGATCCCTCTTGAGCATGTATGCTTCTGCTACTTGTTCTACATCACACTTTCTTTCGCAAACGGCGAAACGCTTTGACTCGGTGAGTTTCGCGGCATTCCGAGTTCGATGCCCGTTTTTTCCGAAATTCAGTTGCCTTTGAATTTCGGGTAATCCCTCTTGACCATGTATGCTTTTGCTACTTGTTCTACATCAGACTTTCTTCCACAAACGGCGAAATGCTTTGACTCGGTGAGTTTCGCGGCATTCCAACTTCGATGCCCCTGTTGCCGAAATTCAGTTGCCTTTGAATTTCGGGGGATCCCTCTTGAGCATGTATGCTTCTGCTACTTGTTCTACATCACACTTTCTTTCGCAAACGGCGAAACGCTTTGACTCGGTGACTTTCGCGGCATTCCGAGTTCGATGCCCGTTTTTTTCGAAATTCAGTTGCCTTTGAATTTCGGGTAATCCCTCTTGACCATGTATGCTTTTGCTACTTGTTCTACATCAGACTTTCTTCCACAAACGGCGAAACTCTTTGACTCCATGAGTTTCGCGGCATTCCAACTTCGATGCCCCTGTTGCCGAAATTCAGTTGCCTTTGAATTTCGGGGGATCCCTCTTGAGCATGTATGCTTCTGCTACTTGTTCTACATCAGACTTTCTTCTGCAAACGGCGAAACTCTGTGACTCGGTGAGTTTCACGGCATTCCAACTTCGATGCCCGGTTGCCGAAATTCAGTTGCCTTTGAATTTCGGGTGATCCCTCTTGAGCATGTATGCTTCTGGTACTTGTTCTACATCAGACTTGTTCCGCAAAGGGCGAAACGCTTTCACTCGGTGAGTTTCGCGGCATTTCAACTTCAATGCCCCGGTTGCCGAAATTCAGTCCCCTTTGAATTTCGGGTGATCCCTCTTGAGCATGTATGCTTCTGCTACTTGTTCTACATCACACTTTCTTCCGCAAAGGGCGAAACGCTTTGACTCGGTGAGTTTCGCGGCATTCCAACTTCGATGCCCCGGTTGCCGAAATTCAGTTGCCTTTGAATTTCGGGTGATCCCTATTGAGCATGTATGCTTTTGCTACTTGTTCTACATCAGACTTTCTTCCGCAAACGGTGAAACGCTTTGACTCCTTGAGTTTCGTGGAATTCCGACTTCGATGCCCCGATTGCCGAAATCAAGTTCCTTTGAATTTCGGTTGATCCCTCTTGAGCATGTATGGTTCTGGTACTTGTTCTACATCAGACTTCTTACACAAAGGGCGAAACGCTATGACTCGGTGAGTTTCGCGGGATTCCAACTTCAATGCCCCGGTTGCCGAAATTCAGTTGCCTTTGAATTTCGGGTGATCCCTTTTGAGCATGTATGCTTGTGCTACTTGTTCTACATCACACTTTCTTTCGCAAACGGCGAAATGCTTTGACTCGGTGAGTTTCGCGGCATTCCGACTTCGATGCTCGTTTTGCCGAAATTTAGTTGCCTTTGAATTTCGGGTGATCCCTCTTGAGCATGTATGCTTCTGGTACTTGTTCTACATCAGACTTCTTCCGCAAAGGGCGAAAGGCTATGACTCGGTGAGTTTCGCGGCATTCCAGCTTCAATGCCCCGGTTGCCGAAATTCAGTTGCATTTGATTTTCGGGTGATCCCTCTTGAGCATGTATGCTTCTGCTACTTGTTCTACATCACACTTTCTTCCGCAAAGGGCGAAACGCTTTGACTCGGTTAGTTTCGCGACATTCAAACTTAGATGCCCCGGTTGCCGAAATTCAGTTGCCTTTGAATTTCGGGTGATCCCTCTTGAGCATGTATGCTTCTGCTACTTGTTCTACATCACACTTTCTTCCGCAAACGGTGAAACGCTTTGACTCCATGAGTTTCGCGGCATTCCGGCTTCGATACCCGTTTTGCCGAAATTCAGTTGCATTTGAATTTCGGGTGATCCCTTTTGAGCATGTATGCTTGTGCTACTTGTTCTACATCACACTTTCTTTCGCAAACGGCTAAACGCTTTGACTCGGTGAGTTTCGCGGCATTCCGACTTCGATGCTCGTTTTGCCGAAATTCAGTTGCCTTTGAATTTCGGGTGATTCCTCTTGAGCATGTATGCTTTTGCTACTTGTTGTAAATCAGACTTTCTTCCGCAAACGGTGAAACGCTTTGACTCCATGAGTTTCGCGGCATTCCGGCATCGATGCCCGTTTTGCCGGAATTTAGTTGCATTTGAATTTCGGGTGATCCCTGTTGAGCATGTATGCTTGTGCTACTTGTTGGAGAAACGGTTTGACTCGGTGAGTTTCGCGGCATTCCAACTTCAATTCCCCGGTAGCCGAAATTCAGTTGCCTTTGAATTTCGCGGGATCCCTCTTGAGCATGTATGCTTCTGGTACTTGTTCTACATCAGACTTCTTCCGCAAAGGGCGAAACGCTTTGACTAGGTGAGTTTCGCGGCATTCCAACTTCGATGCCCTGGTTGCCGAAATTCAGTTGCCTTTGAATTTCGGGGGATCCCTCTTGAGCATGTATGCTTCTGCTACTTCTTCTACATCAGACTTCTTCCGCAAAGGGCGAAACGCATTGACTAGGTGAGTTTCCCGGCATTCCGACTTCGATGCCCTGGTTTCCGAAATTCAGTTGCCTTTGAATTTCGGGGGATCCCTCTTGAGCATGTATGCTTCTGCTCCTTGTTCTGAATCAGACTTGCTTCCGCAAATGTTGAAACGCTTTGACTAATTGAGTTTCGCGGAATTCCGACTTCGATGCCCCGATTGCCGAAATCCAGTTCCTTTGAATTTCGGGTGATCCCTCTTGAGCATGTATGCTTCTGGTACTTGTTGTACATCAGACTTCTTCCGCAAAGGGAGAAACGGTATGACTCGGTGAGTTTCACGGCATTCCAACTTCAATTCCCCGGTTGCCGAAATTCAGTTGCCTTTAAATTTCGGGTGATCCCTCCTGAGCATGTATGCTTCTGCTACTTGTTCTACATCACACTTTCTTCCGCAAAGGGCGAAACGCTTTGACTCGGTGAGTTTCGCGGAATTCCAACTTCGATGCCCCGGTTGCCGAAATTTAGTTGCCTTTGAATTTCGGGTGATCCCTCTTGAGCATGTATGCTTCTGCTACTTGTTCTACATCACACTTTCTTTCGCAAACGGCGAAACGCTTTGACTCGGTGAGTTTCGCGGCATTCCGACTTCGATGCTCGTTTTGCCGAAATTCAGTTGCCTTTGAATTTCGGGTGATCCCTCTTGAGCATGTATGCTTCTGGTACTTGTTCTACATCAGACTTCTTCCGCAAAGGGCGAAACGCTATGACTCGGTGAGTTTCGCGACATTCCAACTTCGATGCCCCGGTTGCCGAAATTTAGTTGCCTTTGAATTTCGGGTGATCCCTCTTGAGCATGTATGCTTCTGCTACTTGTTCTACATCACACTTTCTTTCGCAAATGGCGAAACGCTTTGACTCGGTGAGTTTCGCGGCATTCCGACTTCGATGCTCGTTTTGCCGAAATTCAGTTGCGTTTGAATTTCGGGTGATCCCTCTTGAGCATGTATGCTTCTGCTACTTGTTCTACATCATACTTTTTTCCGCAAATGGTGAAACGCTTTGACTCCATGAGTTTCGCGGCATTCCCGCTTCGATGCCCGTTTTGCCGAAATTCAGTTGCCTTTGAATTTCGGGTGATCCCTCTTGAGCATGTATGCTTCTGGTACTTGTTCTACATCAGACTTCTTCCGCAAAGGGCGAAACGCTTTGACTCGGTGAGTTTCGCGGCATCCAACTTCGATGCCCTGGTTGCCGAAATTTAGTTGCCTTTGAATTTCGGGTGATCCCTCTTGAGCATGTATGCTTCTGGTACTTGTTCTACCTCAGACTTCTTCCGCAAAGGGCGAAAGGCTATGACTCGGTGAGTTTCGCGGCATTCCAACTTTAATGCCCCGGTTGCCGAAATTCAGTTGCCTTTGATTTTCGGGTGATCCCTCTTGAGCATGTATGCTTCTGCTACTTGTTCTACATCACACTTTCTTCCGCAAAGGGCGAAACGCTTTGACTCGGTTAGTTTCGCGGCATTCAAACTTCGATGCCCCGGTTGCCGAAATTCAGTTGCCTTTGAATTTCGGGTGATCCCTCTTGAGCATGTATGCTTCTGCTACTTGTTCTTCATAGACTTTCTTCCGCAAACGGTGAAACGCTTTGACTCCATGAGTTTCGCGGCATTCCGGCTTCGATACCCGTTTTGCCGAAATTCAGTTGCATTTGAATTTCGGGTGATCCCTTTTGAGCATGTATGCTTGTGCTACTTGTTCTACATCACACTTTCTTTCTCAAACGGCGAAACGATTTGACTCAGTGAGTTTCGCGGCATTCCGACTTCGATGCTCGTTTTGCCGAAATTCAGTTGCCTTTGAATTTCGGGTGATTCCTCTTGAGCATGTATGCTTCCGGTACTTGTTGTACATCAGACTTTCTTCCGCAAACGGTGAAACGCTTTGACTCCATGAGTTTCGCGGCATTCCGGCTTCTATGGCCGTTTTGCCGAAATTCAGTTGCATTTGAATTTCGGGTGATCCCTTTTGAGCATGTATGCTTGTACTACTTGTTCTACATCAGACTTCTTCCGCAAAGGGACAAACGCTTTGACTCGGTGAGTTTCCCGGCATTCCGACTTCAATGCCCCGGTTGCCGAAATTCAGTTGCCTTTGAATTTCGGGTGATCCCTCTTGAGCATGTATGCTTCTGCTACTTGTTCTACATCACACTTTCTTCCGCAAAGGGCGAAACGCTTTGACTCGGTGAGTTTCGCGGCATTCCAACTTCGATGCCCCGGTTCCCGAAATTCAGTTGCCTTTGAATTTCGGGTGATCCCTCTTGAGCATGTATGCTTTTGCTACTTCTTCTACATCAGACTTTCTTCCGCAAACGGTGAAACGCTTTGACTCATTGAGTTTCGCGGAATTCCGACTTCGATGCCCCGATTGCCGAAATCCAGTTCCTTTGAATTTCGGGTGATCCCTCTTGAGCATGTATGGTTCTGGTACTTGTTCTACATCAGACTTCTTCCGCAAAGGGCGAAAGGCTATGACTCGGTGAGTTTCGCGGCATTCCATTTCAATGCCCCGGTTGCCGAAATTCAGTTGCCTTTGATTTTCGGGTGATCCCTCTTGAGCATGTATGCTTCTGCTACTTGTTCTACATTACACTTTCTTCCGCAAAGGGCAAAACGCTTTGACTCGGTTAGTTTCGCGGCATTCCAACTTCGATGCCCCGGTTGCCGAAATTCAGTTGCCTTTGAATTGCGGGTGATCCCTCTTGAGCATGTATGCTTCTGCTACTTGTTCTACATGAGACTTTCTTCCGCAAACGGTGAAACTCTTTGACTCCATGAGTTTCGCGGCATTCCGGCTTCAAACCTGTTTTGCCGAAATTCAGTTGCATTTTAATTTCGGGTGATCCCTTTTGAGCATGTATGCTTGTGCTACTTGTTCTACATCACACTTTCTTTCGCAAACGGCGAAATGCTTTGACTCGGTGAGATTCGCGGCATTCCGACTTCGATGCTCGTTTTGCCGAAATTCAGTTGCCTTTGAATTTCGGGTGATCCCTCTTGAGCATGTATGGTTCTGGTACTTGTTCTACATCAGACTTCTTCCGCAAACTGTGAAACGCTTTGACTCCATGAGTTTCGCAGCATTCCGGCTTCGATGCCCGTTTTGCCGAAATGCAGTTGCATTTGAATTTCGGGTGATCCCTTTTAAGCATGTATGCTTGTGCTACTTGTTCTACATCAGACTTTCTTCCGCAAACGGCGAAACTCTTTGACTCGGTGAGTTTCGTGGCATTCCAACTTCGATGCCTCGGTTGCCGAAATTCAGTTGCCTTTGAATTTCGTGTGATCCCTCTTGAGCATGTATGCTTCTGCTACTTGTTCTACATCACACGTTTTTTCGCAAACGGCGAAACGCTTTGACTTGGTTAGTTTCGCGGCATTCCAACTTCGATGCCCCGGTTGCCGAAATTCAGTTGCCTTTGAATTGCGGGTGATCCCTCTTGAGCATGCATGCTTCTGCTACTTGTTCTACATGAGACTTTCTTCCGCAAACGGTGAAACGCTTTGACTCCATGAGTTTCGCGGCATTCCGGCTTCGATACCCGTTTTGCTGAAATTCAGTTGCATTTGAATTTCGGGTGATCACTTTTGAGCATGTATGCTTGTGCTACTTGTTCTACATCACACTTTCTTTCGCAAACGGCGAAACGCTTTGACTCAGTGAGTTTCGCGGAATTCCAAATTCGATGCCCCGGTTGCCGAAATTCAGTTGCCTTTGAATTTCGGGTGATCCCTCTTGAGCATGTATGCTTTTGCTACTTGTTCTACATCAAACTTTCTTCCGCAAACGGTGAAACGCTTTGACTCATTGAGTTTCGCGGCATTCCAACTTCGATGCCCCGGTTGCCAAAATTCAGTTGCGTTTGAATTTCGGGTGATCCCTCTTGAGCATGTATGGTTCTGGTACTTGTTGTACATCAGACTTCTTCCGCAAAGGGAGAAACGCTATGACTCGGTGAGTTTCGCGGCATTCCAACTTCAATTCCCCGGTTGCCGAAATTCAGTTGTCTTTAAATTTTTGGTGATCCCTCTTGAGCATGTATGCTTCTGCTACTTGTTCTACATCACACTTTCTTCCGCAAAGGGCGAAATGCTTTGACTCGGTGAGTTTCGCGGAATTCCAACTTCGATGCCCCGGTTGCCGAAATTTAGTTGCCTTTGAATTTCGGGTGATCCCTCTTGAGCATGTATGCTTCTGCTACTTGTTCTACATCACACTTTCTTTCGCAAATGGCGAAACGCTTTGACTCGGTGAGTTTCGCGGCATTCCAACTTCGATGCTCGTTTTGCCGAAATTCAGTTGCCTTTGAATTTCGGGTGATCCCTCTTGAGCATGTATGCTTCTGGTACTTATTCTACATCAGACTTCTTCCGCAAAGGGCGAAACGCTATGACTCGGTGAGTTTCGCGGCATTCCAACTTCGATGCCCCGGTTGCCGAAATTCAGTTGCCTTTGAATTTAGGGTGATCCCTCTTGAGCATGTATGCTTCTGGTACTTGTTCTACATCATACTTCTTCCGCAAAGGGCGAAACGCTTTGACTCGGTGAGTTTCGCGGCATTCCAACTTCGATGCCCTGGTTGTCGAAATTTAGTTGCCTTTGAATTTCGGGTGATCCCTCTTGATCATGTATGCTTCTGCTACTTGTTCTACATCAGACTTCTTCCGCAAAGGGCGAAACGCTATGACTCGGTGAGTTTCACGACATTCCAACTTCAATGCCCCGGTTGCCGAAATTCAGTTGCCTTTGAATTTCGGGTGATCCCTCTTGAGCATGTATGCTTCTGCTACTTGTTCTACATCACACTTTCTTTCGCAAACGGCGAAACGCTTTGACTCGGTGAGTTTCGCGGCATTCCGACTTCGATGCTCGTTTTGCCGAAATTCAGTTGCCTTTGAATTTCGGGTGATCCCTCTTGAGCATGTATGTTTCTGCTACTTGTTCTACATCACACTTTCTTCCGCAAACGGGGAAACGCTTTGACTCATTGAGTTTCGCGGCATTCCACCTTCGATGCCCCGGTTGCCGAAATTCAGTTGCCTTTGAATTTCGGGTGATCCCTCTTGAGCATGTATGCTTCTGCTACTTGTTCTTCATAGACTTTCTTCCGCAAACGGTGAAACGCTTTGACTCCATGAGTTTCGCGGCATTCCGGCTTCGATACCCGTTTTGCCGAAATTCAGTTGCATTTGAATTTCGGGTGATCCCTTTTGAGCATGTATGCTTGTGCTACTTGTTCTACATCACACTTTCTTTCTCAAACGGCGAAACGATTTGACTCAGTGAGTTTCGCGGCATTCCGACTTCGATGCTCGTTTTGCCGAAATTCAGTTGCCTTTGAATTTCGGGTGATTCCTCTTGAGCATGTATGCTTCCGGTACTTGTTGTACATCAGACTTTCTTCCGCAAACGGTGAAACGCTTTGACTCCATGAGTTTCGCGGCATTCCGGCTTCGATGGCCGTTTTGCCGAAATTCAGTTGCATTTGAATTTCGGGTGATCCCTTTTGAGCATGTATGCTTGTACTACTTGTTCTACATCAGACTTCTTCCGCAAAGGGACAAACGCTTTGACTCGGTGAGTTTCCCGGCATTCCGACTTCAATGCCCCGGTTGCCGAAATTCAGTTGCCTTTGAATTTCGGGTGATCCCTCTTGAGCATGTATGCTTCTGCTACTTGTTCTACATCACACTTTCTTCCGCAAAGGGCGAAACGCTTTGACTCGGTGAGTTTCGCGGCATTCCAACTTCGATGCCCCGGTTCCCGAAATTCAGTTGCCTTTGAATTTCGGGTGATCCCTCTTGAGCATGTATGCTTTTGCTACTTCTTCTACATCAGACTTTCTTCCGCAAACGGTGAAACGCTTTGACTCATTGAGTTTCGCGGAATTCCGACTTCGATGCCCCGATTGCCGAAATCCAGTTCCTTTAAATTTCGGGTGATCCCTCTTGAGCATGTATGGTTCTGGTACTTGTTCTACATCAGACTTCTTCCGCAAAGGGCGAAAGGCTATGACTCGGTGAGTTTCGCGGCATTCCATTTCAATGCCCCGGTTGCCGAAATTCAGTTGCCTTTGATTTTCGGGTGATCCCTCTTGAGCATGTATGCTTCTGCTACTTGTTCTACATTACACTTTCTTCCGCAAAGGGCAAAACGCTTTGACTCGGTTAGTTTCGCGGCATTCCAACTTCGATGCCCCGGTTGCCGAAATTCAGTTGCCTTTGAATTGCGGGTGATCCCTCTTGAGCATGTATGCTTCTGCTACTTGTTCTACATGAGACTTTCTTCCGCAAACGGTGAAACTCTTTGACTCCATGAGTTTCGCGGCATTCCGGCTTCAAACCTGTTTTGCCGAAATTCAGTTGCATTTGAATTTCGGGTGATCCCTTTTGAGCATGTATGCTTGTGCTACTTGTTCTACATCACACTTTCTTTCGCAAACGGCGAAATGCTTTGACTCGGTGAGATTCGCGGCATTCCGACTTCGATGCTCGTTTTGCCGAAATTCAGTTGCCTTTGAATTTCGGGTGATCCCTCTTGAGCATGTATGGTTCTGGTACTTGTTCTACATCAGACTTCTTCCGCAAACTGTGAAACGCTTTGACTCCATGAGTTTCGCAGCATTCCGGCTTCGATGCCCGTTTTGCCGAAATGCAGTTGCATTTGAATTTCGGGTGATCCCTTTTAAGCATGTATGCTTGTGCTACTTGTTCTACATCAGACTTTCTTCCGCAAACGGCGAAACTCTTTGACTCGGTGAGTTTCGTGGCATTCCAACTTCGATGCCTCGGTTGCCGAAATTCAGTTGCCTTTGAATTTCGTGTGATCCCTCTTGAGCATGTATGCTTCTGCTACTTGTTCTACATCACACGTTTTTTCGCAAACGGCGAAACGCTTTGACTCGGTGAGTTTTGCGGCGTTCCGACTTCGATGCTCGTTTTGCCGAAATTCAGTTCCCTTTGAATTTCAGGTGATCCCTCTTGAGCATGGATGCTTCTGCTACTTGTTCTACATCACACTTTCTTCCGCAAAGGGCAAAACGCTTTGACTCGGTTAGTTTCGCGGCATTCCAACTTTGATGCCCCCGTTGCCGAAATTCAGTTGCCTTTGAATTGCGGGTGATCCCTCTTGAGCATGTATGCTTCTGCTACTTGTTCTACATGAGACTTTCTTCCGCAAACGGTGAAACGCTTTGACTCCATGAGTTTCGCGGCATTCCGGCTTCGATACCCGTTTTGCTGAAATTCAGTTGCATTTGAATTTCGGGTGATCACTTTTGAGCATGTATGCTTGTGCTACTTGTTCTACATCACACTTTCTTTCGCAAACGGCGAAACGCTTTGACTCAGTGAGTTTCGCGGAATTCCAAATTCGATGCCCCGGTTGCCGAAATTCAGTTGCCTTTGAATTTCGGGTGATCCCTCTTGAGCATGTATGCTTTTGCTACTTGTTCTACATCAAACTTTCTTCCGCAAACGGTGAAACGCTTTGACTCATTGAGTTTCGCGGCATTCCAACTTCGATGCCCCGGTTGCCAAAATTCAGTTGCGTTTGAATTTCGGGTGATCCCTCTTGAGCATGTATGGTTCTGGTACTTGTTGTACATCAGACTTCTTCCGCAAAGGGAGAAACGCTATGACTCGGTGAGTTTCGCGGCATTCCAACTTCAATTCCCCGGTTGCCGAAATTCAGTTGTCTTTAAATTTTCGGTGATCCCTCTTGAGCATGTATGCTTCTGCTACTTGTTCTACATCACACTTTCTTCCGCAAAGGGCGAAATGCTTTGACTCGGTGAGTTTCGCGGAATTCCAACTTCGATGCCCCGGTTGCCGAAATTTAGTTGCCTTTGAATTTCGGGTGATCCCTCTTGAGCATGTATGCTTCTGCTACTTGTTCTACATCACACTTTCTTTCGCAAATGGCGAAACGCTTTGACTCGGTGAGTTTCGCGGCATTCCAACTTCGATGCTCGTTTTGCCGAAATTCAGTTGCCTTTGAATTTCGGGTGATCCCTCTTGAGCATGTATGCTTCTGGTACTTATTCTACATCAGACTTCTTCCGCAAAGGGCGAAACGCTATGACTCGGTGAGTTTCGCGGCATTCCAACTTCGATGCCCCGGTTGCCGAAATTCAGTTGCCTTTGAATTTAGGGTGATCCCTCTTGAGCATGTATGCTTCTGGTACTTGTTCTACATCATACTTCTTCCGCAAAGGGCGAAACGCTTTGACTCGGTGAGTTTCGCGGCATTCCAACTTCGATGCCCTGGTTGTCGAAATTTAGTTGCCTTTGAATTTCGGGTGATCCCTCTTGATCATGTATGCTTCTGCTACTTGTTCTACATCAGACTTCTTCCGCAAAGGGCGAAACGCTATGACTCGGTGAGTTTCACGACATTCCAACTTCAATGCCCCGGTTGCCGAAATTCAGTTGCCTTTGAATTTCGGGTGATCCCTCTTGAGCATGTATGCTTCTGCTACTTGTTCTACATCACACTTTCTTTCGCAAACGGCGAAACGCTTTGACTCGGTGAGTTTCGCGGCATTCCGACTTCGATGCTCGTTTTGCCGAAATTCAGTTGCCTTTGAATTTCGGGTGATCCCTCTTGAGCATGTATGTTTCTGCTACTTGTTCTACATCACACTTTCTTCCGCAAACGGGGAAACGCTTTGACTCATTGAGTTTCGCGGCATTCCACCTTCGATGCCCCGGTTGCCGAAATTCAATTGCGTTTGAATTTCAGGTGATCCCTCTTGAGCATGTATGCTTCTGCTACTTGTTCTACATCAGACTTTCTTTCGCAAACGGTGAAACGCTTTGACTCCATGAGTTTCGCGGCATTCCGACTTCGATGCTCGTTTTGCCGAAATTCAGTTGCCTTTGAATTTCGGGTGATCCCTCTTGAGCATGTCTGCTTCTGGTACTTGTTCTACATCAAACTTCTTCCGCAAAGGGCGAAATGCTATGACTCGGTGAGTTTCGCGGCATTCCATCTTCGATGCCCCGGTTGCCGAAATTCAGTTGCCTTTGAATTTCGGGTGATCCCTCTTGAGCATGTATGCTTCTGCTACTTGTTCTAAATCAGACTTCTTCCGCAAAGGGCGAAACGCTTTGACTCGGTGAGTTTCGCGGCATTCCAACTTCGATGCCCTGGTTGCCGAAATTTAGTTGCCTTTGAATATCTGGTGATCCCTCTTGAGCATGTATGCTTCTGGTACTTGTTCTACATCAGACTTCTTCCGCAAAGGGCGAAACGCTATGACTCGGTGAGTTTCGCGGCATTCCAACTTCAATGCCCCGGTTGCCGAAATTCAGTTGCCTTTGATTTTCGGGTGATCCCTCTTGAGCATGTATGCTTCTGCTACTTGTTCTACATCACACTTTCTTCCGCAAAGGGCGAAACGCTTTGACTCGGTTAGTTTCGCGGCATTCCAACTTAGATGCCCCGGTTGCCGAAATTCAGTTGCCTTTGAATTTCGGGTGATCGCTCTTGAGCATGTATGCTTCTGCTACTTGTTCTACATCACACTTTCTTTCGCAAACGGCGAAACGCTTTGACTCGGTGAGTTTCGCGGCATTCGGACTTCGATGCTCGTTTTGCCGAAATTCAGTTGCCTTTGAATTTCGGGTGATCCCTTTTAAGCATGTATGCTTCTGCTACTTGTTCTACATCAGACTTTCTTCCGCAAACGGGGAAACGCTTTGACTCATTGAGTTTCGCGGCATTCCACCTTCGATGCCCCGGTTGCCGAAATTTAGTTGCGTTTGAATTTCGGGTGATCCCTCTTGAGCATGTACGCTTCTGGTACTTGTTCTACATCAGACTTCTTCCGCAAAGGGCGAAACGCTATGACTTGGTGAGTTTCGCGGCATTCCAACTTCGATGCCCCGGTTGCCGAAATTCAGTTGCCTTTGAATTTCGGGTGATCCCTCTTGAGCATGTATGCTTCTGGTACTTGTTCGACATCAGACTTCTTCCGCAAAGGGCGAAACGCTTTGGCTCGGTGAGTTTCAGGGCATTCCAACTTAGATGCCCCGGTTGCCGAAATTCAGTTGCCTTTGAATTTCGGGTGATCGCTCTTGAGCATGTATGCTTCTGCTACTTGTTCTACATCACACTTTCTTTCGCAAACGGCGAAACGCTTTGACTCGGTGAGTTTCGTGGCATTCGGACTTCGATGCTCGTTTTGCCGAAATTCAGTTGCCTTTGAATTTCGGGTGATCCCTCTTAAGCATGTATGCTTCTGCTACTTGTTCTACATCAGACTTTCTTCCGCAAACGGGGAAACGCTTTGACTCATTGAGTTTCGCGGCATTCCACCTTCGATGCCCCGGTTGCCGAAATTTAGTTGCGTTCGAATTTCGGGTGATCCCTCTTGAGCATGTATGCTTCTGGTACTTGTTCTACATCAGACTTCTTCCGCAAAGGGCGAAACGCTATGACTTGGTGAGTTTCGCGGCATTCCAACTTCGATGCCCCGGTTGCCGAAATTCAGTTGCCTTTGAATTTCGGGTGATCCCTCTTGAGCATGTATGCTTCTGGTACTTGTTCGACATCAGACTTCTTCCGCAAAGGGCGAAACGCTTTGGCTCGGTGAGTTTCAGGGCATTCCAACTTCGATGCCCTGGTTGCCAAAATTCAGTTGCCTTTGAATTTCGGGTGATCCCTCTTGAGCATGTATGCTTCTGGTACTTGTTCTACATCAGACTTCTTCCGCAAAGGGCGAAACGCTTTGACTCATTGAGTTTCGCGGCATTCCAACTTCCATGCCCCGATTGCCGAAATTCAGTTCCTTTGAATTTCGGGTGATCCCTCTTGAGCATGTATGCTTCTGCTACTTGTTCTACATCACACTTTCTTTCGCAAACGGCGAAACGCTTTGACTCGGTAGGTTTCATGGCATTCCGACTTCGATGCTCGTTTTGCCGAAATTCAGTTGCCTTTGAATTTCGGGTGATCCCTCTTGAGCATGTATGCTTCTGCTACTTGTTCTACATCAGACTTTCTTCCGCAAATGGTGAAACGCTTTGACTCCATGAGTTTCGCGGCATTCTGACTTCGATGCCCGTTTTGCCGAAATTCAGTTGCCTTTGAATTTCAGGTGATGCCTCTTGAGCATGTATGCTTCTGCTACTTGTTCTACATCACACTTTCTTTCGCAAACAGCGAAACGCTTTGACTCGGTGAGTTTCATGGCATTCCGACTTCGATGGTCGTTTTGCCGAAAATCAGTTGCGTTTGAATTTCGGGTGATCCCTCTTGAGCATGTATGCTTCTGCTACTTGTTCTACATCACACGTTTTTTCGCAAACGGCGAAACGCTTTGACTCATTGAGTTTCGTGGAATTCCGACTTCGATGCCCCGGTTGCCGAAATTCAGTTCCTTTGAATTTCGGGTGATCCCTCTTGAGCATGTATGCTTCTGGTACTTGTTCTACATCAGACTTCTTCCGCAAAGGGCGAAACGCTTTGACTCGGTGAGTTTCGCGGCATTCCAACTTCGATGCCCCGGTTGCCGAAATTTAGTTGCCTTTGAATTTCGGGTGATCCCTCTTGAGCATGTATGCTTCTGGTACGTGTTCTACATCAGACTTCTTCCGCAAAGGGCGAAACGCTTTGACTCGGTGAGTTTCGCGGCATTCCAACTTCGATGCCCTGGTTGCCGAAATTCAGTTGCCTTTGAATTTCGGGTGATCCCTCTTGAGCATGTATGCTTCTGCTACTTGTTCTACATCACACTTTCTTTCGCAAATGGCGAAACGCTTTGACTCGGTAGGTTTCATGGCATTCCGACTTCGATGCTCGTTTTGCCGAAATTCAGTTGCCTTTGAATTTCGGGTGATCCCTCTTGAGCATGTATGCTTCTGGTACTTGTTCTACATCAGACTTTCTTCCGCAAACGGTGAAACGCTTTGACTCCATGAGTTTCGCGGCATTCCGGCTTCGATGCCCGTTTTGCCGAAATTCAGTTGCCTTTGAATTTCGGGTGATGCCTCTTGAGCATGTATGCTTCTGCTACTTGTTCTACATCACACTTTCTTTCGCAAACAGCGAAACGCTTTGACTCGGTGAGTTTCATGGCATTCCGACTTCGATGGTCGTTTTGCCGAAAATCAGTTGCGTTTGAATTTCGGGTGATCCCTCTTGAGCATGTATGCTTCTGCTACTTGTTCTACATCACACTTTCTTCCGCAACGGGCGAAACGCTTTGACTCGGTGAGTTTCGCGGCATTCCAACTTCGATGCCCCGGTTGCCGAAATTTAGTTGCCTTTGAATTTCGGGTGATCCCTCTTGAGCATGTATGCTTCTGGTACTTGTTCTACATCAGACTTCTTCCGCAAAGGGCGAAACACTTTGACTCGGTGAGTTTCGCGGCATTCCAACTTCGATGCCCATGTTGTCGAAATTCAGTTGGCTTTGAATTTCGGGTGATCCCTCTTGAGCATGTATGCTTCTGCTACTTGTTCTACATCACACTTTCTTTCGCAAACGGCGAAACGCTTTGACTCGGTGAGTTTTATGGCATTCCGACTTCGATGCTCGTTTTGCCGAAATTCAGTTGCGTTTGAATTTCGGGTGATCCCTCTTGAGCATGTATGCTTCTGCTACTTGTTCTACATCAGACTTTCTTCCGCAAACGGTGAAACGCTTTGACTCCATGAGTTTCGCGGCATTCCGGCTTCGATGCCCGTTTTGCCGAAATTCAGTTGCCTTTGAATTTCGGGTGATGCCTCTTTAGCATGTATGCTTCTGCTACTTGTTCTACATCACATTTTCTTTCGCAAACGGCGGAACGCTTTGACTCGGTGAGTTTCATGGCATTCCGACTTCGATGATCGTTTTGCCGAAAATCAGTTGCGTTTGAATTTCGGGTGATCCCTCTTGAGCATGTATGCTTCTGCTACTTGTTCTACATCACACTTTCTTCCGCAAAGGGCGAAACACTTTGACTCGGTGAGTTTCATGGCATTCCAACTTCGATGCTCGTTTTGTCGAAAATCAGTTGCGTTTGAATTTCGGGTGATCCCTCTTGAGCATGTATGCTTCTGCTACTTGTTCTACATCACACTTTCTTCCGCAAAGGGCGAAACACTTTGACTCGGTGAGTTTCGCGGCATTCCAACTGCGATGCCCCGGTTGCCGAAATTCAGTTGCCTTTGAATTTTGGGTGATCCCTCTTGAGCATGTATGCTTCTGCTACTTGTTCTACATCACACTTTCTTTCGCAAACGGCGAAATGCTTTGCCTTTGAATTTCGGGTGATCCCTCTTGAGCATGTATGCTTCTGGTACTTGTTCTACATCAGACTTCTTCCGCAAACTGTGAAACGCTTTGACTCCATGACTTTCGCGGCATTCCGGCTTCGATGCCCGTTTTGCCGAAATTCAGTTGCCTTTGAATTTCGGGTGATGCCTCTTTACCATGTATGCTTCTGCTACTTGTTCTACATCACACTTTCTTTCGCAAACGGCGAAACGCTTTGACTCGGTGAGTTTCATGGCATTCCGACTTCGATGCTCGTTTTGCCGAAAATCAGTTGCGTTTGAATTTCGGGTGATCCCTCTTGAGCATGTATGCTTCTGCTACTTGTTCTACATCACACTTTCTTCCGCAAAGGGCGAAACACTTTGACTCGGTGAGTTTCGCGGCATTCCAACTACGATGCTGTGGTTGCCGAAATTCAGTTGCCTTTGAATTTCGGGTGATCCCTCTTGAGCATGTATGCTTCTGCTACTTGTTCTACATCACACTTTCTTTCGCAAACGGCGAAACGCTTTGACTCGGTGAGTTTCATGGCATTCCAACTTCGATGCCCCGGTTGCCGAAATTCAGTTGCCTTTGAATTTCGGGTGATCCCTCTTGAGCATGTATGCTTCTACTACTTGTTCTACATCAGACTTTCTTCCGCAAACGGTGAAACGCTTTGACTCCATGAGTTTCGCGGCATTCCGGCTTCGATGCCCATTTTGCCGAAATTCAGTTGCCTTTGAATTTCGGGTGATGCCTCTTTAGCATGTATGCTTCTGCTACTTGTTCTACATCACACTTTCTTTCGCAAACGGCGAAACGCTTTGACTCGGTGAGTTTCATGGCATTTTGACTTCGATGCTCGTTTTGCCGAAAATCAGTTGCGTTTCAATTTCGGGTGATCCCTCTTGAGCATGTATGCTTCTGCTACTTGTTCTACATCACACTTTCTTCCGCAAAGGGCGAAACACTTTGACTCGGTGAGTTTCGCGGCATTCCAACTGCGATGCCCCGGTTGCCGAAATTCAGTTGCCTTTGAATTTTGGGTGATCCCTCTTGAGCATGTATGCTTCTGCTACTTGTTCTACATCACACTTTCTTTCGCAAACGGCGAAATGCTTTGCCTTTGAATTTCGGGTGATCCCTCTTGAGCATGTATGCTTCTGGTACTTGTTCTACATCAGACTTCTTCCGCAAACTGTGAAACGCTTTGACTCCATGACTTTCGCGGCATTCCGGCTTCGATGCCCGTTTTGCCGAAATTCAGTTGCCTTTGAATTTCGGGTGATGCCTCTTTACCATGTATGCTTCTGCTACTTGTTCTACATCACACTTTCTTTCGCAAACGGCGAAACGCTTTGACTCGGTGAGTTTCATGGCATTCCGACTTCGATGCTCGTTTTGCCGAAAATCAGTTGCGTTTGAATTTCGGGTGATCCCGCTTGAGCATGTATGCTTCTGCTACTTGTTCTACATCACACTTTCTTCCGCAAAGGGCGAAACACTTTGACTCGGTGAGTTTCGCGGCATTCCAACTACGATGCTGTGGTTGCCGAAATTCAGTTGCGTTTGAATTTCGGGTGATCCCTCTTGAGCATGTATGCTTCTGCTACTTGTTCTACATCAGACTTTCTTCCGCAAACGGTGAAACGCTTTGACTCCATGAGTTTCGCGGCATTCCGGCTTCGATGCCCGTTTTGCCGAAATTCAGTTGCCTTTGAATTTCGGGTGATGCCTCTTTAGCATGTATGCTTCTGCTACTTGTTCTACATCACATTTTCTTTCGCAAACGGCGGAACGCTTTGACTCGGTGAGTTTCATGGCATTCCGACTTCGATGATCGTTTTGCCGAAAATCAGTTGCGTTTGAATTTCGGGTGATCCCTCTTGAGCATGTATGCTTCTGCTACTTGTTCTACATCACACTTTCTTCCGCAAAGGGCGAAACACTTTGACTCGGTGAGTTTCATGGCATTCCAACTTCGATGCTCGTTTTGTCGAAAATCAGTTGCGTTTGAATTTCGGGTGATCCCTCTTGAGCATGTATGCTTCTGCTACTTGTTCTACATCACACTTTCTTCCGCAAAGGGCGAAACACTTTGACTCGGTGAGTTTCGCGGCATTCCAACTGCGATGCCCCGGTTGCCGAAATTCAGTTGCCTTTGAATTTTGGGTGATCCCTCTTGAGCATGTATGCTTCTGCTACTTGTTCTACATCACACTTTCTTTCGCAAACGGCGAAATGCTTTGCCTTTGAATTTCGGGTGATCCCTCTTGAGCATGTATGCTTCTGGTACTTGTTCTACATCAGACTTCTTCCGCAAACTGTGAAACGCTTTGACTCCATGACTTTCGCGGCATTCCGGCTTCGATGCCCGTTTTGCCGAAATTCAGTTGCCTTTGAATTTCGGGTGATGCCTCTTTACCATGTATGCTTCTGCTACTTGTTCTACATCACACTTTCTTTCGCAAACGGCGAAACGCTTTGACTCGGTGAGTTTCATGGCATTCCGACTTCGATGCTCGTTTTGCCGAAAATCAGTTGCGTTTGAATTTCGGGTGATCCCTCTTGAGCATGTATGCTTCTGCTACTTGTTCTACATCACACTTTCTTCCGCAAAGGGCGAAACACTTTGACTCGGTGAGTTTCGCGGCATTCCAACTACGATGCTGTGGTTGCCGAAATTCAGTTGCCTTTGAATTTCGGGTGATCCCTCTTGAGCATGTATGCTTCTGCTACTTGTTCTACATCACACTTTCTTTCGCAAACGGCGAAACGCTTTGACTCGGTGAGTTTCATGGCATTCCGACTTCGATGCTCGTTTTGCCAAAATTCAGTTGCGTTTGAATTTCAGGTGATCCCTCTTGAGCATGTATGCTTCTGCTACTTGTTCTACATCAGACTTTCTTTCGCAAACGGTGAAACGCTTTGACTCCATGAGTTTCACGGCATTCCGGCTTCGATGCCCGTTTTGCCGAAATTCAGTTGCCTTTGAATTTCGGGTGATGCCTCTTTAGCATGTATGCTTCTGCTACTTGTTCTACATCACACTTTCTTTCGCAAACGGCGAAACGCTTTGACTCGGTGAGTTTCATGGCTTTCCGACTTCGATGCTCGTTTTGCCGAAAATCAGTTGCGTTTGAATTTCGGGTGATCCCTCTTGAGCATGTATGCTTCTGCTACTTGTTCTACATCACACTTTCTTCCGCAAAGGGCGAAACACTTTGACTCGGTGAGTTTCGCGGCATTCTGAATTCAATGCCCCGGTTGCCGAAATTCAGTTGCCTTTGAATTTCGGGTGATCCCTCTTGAGCATGTATGCTTCTGCTACTTGTTCTACATCACACTTTCTTTCGCAAATGGCGAAACGCTTTGACTCGGTGAGTTTCGCGGCATTCCAACTTCGATGCCCCGGTTGCCGAAATTCAGTTGCCTTTGAATTTCGGGTGATCCCTCTTGAGCATGTATGCTTCTACTACTTGTTCTACATCAGACTTTCTTCCGCAAACGGTGAAACGCTTTGACTCCATGAGTTTCGCGGCATTCCGGCTTCGATGCCCGTTTTGCCGAAATTCAGTTGCCTTTGAATTTCGGGTGATGCCTCTTTAGCATGTATGCTTCTGCTACTTGTTCTACATCACACTTTCTTTCGCAAACGGCGAAACGCTTTGACTCGGTGAGTTTCATGGCATTTTGACTTCGATGCTCGTTTTGCCGAAAATCAGTTGCGTTTCAATTTCGGGTGATCCCTCTTGAGCATGTATGCTTCTGCTACTTGTTCTACATCACACTTTCTTCCGCAAAGGGCGAAACACTTTGACTCGGTGAGTTTCGCGGCATTCCAACTGCGATGCCCCGGTTGCCGAAATTCAGTTGCCTTTGAATTTTGGGTGATCCCTCTTGAGCATGTATGCTTCTGCTACTTGTTCTACATCACACTTTCTTTCGCAAACGGCGAAATGCTTTGCCTTTGAATTTCGGGTGATCCCTCTTGAGCATGTATGCTTCTGGTACTTGTTCTACATCAGACTTCTTCCGCAAACTGTGAAACGCTTTGACTCCATGACTTTCGCGGCATTCCGGCTTCGATGCCCGTTTTGCCGAAATTCAGTTGCCTTTGAATTTCGGGTGATGCCTCTTTACCATGTATGCTTCTGCTACTTGTTCTACATCACACTTTCTTTCGCAAACGGCGAAACGCTTTGACTCGGTGAGTTTCATGGCATTCCGACTTCGATGCTCGTTTTGCCGAAAATCAGTTGCGTTTGAATTTCGGGTGATCCCGCTTGAGCATGTATGCTTCTGCTACTTGTTCTACATCACACTTTCTTCCGCAAAGGGCGAAACACTTTGACTCGGTGAGTTTCGCGGCATTCCAACTACGATGCTGTGGTTGCCGAAATTCAGTTGCCTTTGAATTTCGGGTGATCCCTCTTGAGCATGTATGCTTCTGCTACTTGTTCTACATCACACTTTCTTTCGCAAACGGCGAAACGCTTTGACTCGGTGAGTTTCATGGCATTCCGACTTCGATGCTCGTTTTGCCAAAATTCAGTTGCGTTTGAATTTCAGGTGATCCCTCTTGAGCATGTATGCTTCTGGTACTTGTTCTACATCAGACTTTCTTTCGCAAACGGTGAAACGCTTTGACTCCATGAGTTTCACGGCATTCCGGCTTCGATGCCCGTTTTGCCGAAATTCAGTTGCCTTTGAATTTCGGGTGATGCCTCTTTAGCATGTATGCTTCTGCTACTTGTTCTACATCACACTTTCTTTCGCAAACGGCGAAACGCTTTGACTCGGTGAGTTTCATGGCTTTCCGACTTCGATGCTCGTTTTGCCGAAAATCAGTTGCGTTTGAATTTCGGGTGATCCCTCTTGAGCATGTATGCTTCTGCTACTTGTTCTACATCACACTTTCTTCCGCAAAGGGCGAAACACTTTGACTCGGTGAGTTTCGCGGCATTCCAACTACGATGCCCCGGTTGCCGAAATTCAGTTGCCTTTGAATTTCGGGTGATCCCTCTTGAGCATGTATGCTTCTGCTACTTGTTCTACATCACACTTTCTTTCGCAAATGGCGAAACGCTTTGACTCGGTGAGTTTCGCGGCATTCCAACTTCGATGCCCCGGTTGCCGAAATTCAGTTGCCTTTGAATTTCGGGTGATCCCTCTTGAGCATGTATGCTTCTGCTACTTGTTCTACATCACACTTTCTTTCGCAAATGGCGAAACGCTTTGACTCGGTGAGTTTCGCGGCATTCCAACTTCGATGCCCCGGTTGCCGAAATTCAGTTGCCTTTGAATTTCGGGTGATCCCTCTTGAGCATGTATGCTTCTACTACTTGTTCTACATCAGACTTTCTTCCGCAAACGGTGAAACGCTTTGACTCCATGAGTTTCGCGGCATTCCGGCTTCGATGCCCGTTTTGCCGAAATTCAGTTGCCTTTGAATTTCGGGTGATGCCTCTTTAGCATGTATGCTTCTGCTACTTGTTTTACATCACACTTTCTTTCGCAAACGGCGAAACGCTTTGACTCGGTGAGTTTCATGGCATTTCGACTTCGATGCTCGTTTTGCCGAAAATCAGTTGCGTTTGAATTTCGGGTGATCCCTCTTGAGCATGTATGCTTCTGCTACTTGTTCTACATCACACTTTCTTCCGCAAAGGGCGAAACACTTTGACTCGGTGAGTCTCGCGGCATTCCAACTGCGATGCCCCGGTTGCCGAAATTCAGTTGCCTTTGAATTTTGGGTGATCCCTCTTGAGCATGTATGCTTCTGCTACTTGTTCTACATCACACTTTCTTTCGCAAACGGCGAAATGCTTTGCCTTTGAATTTCGGGTGATCCCTCTTGAGCATGTATGCTTCTGGTACTTGTTCTACATCAGACTTCTTCCGCAAACTGTGAAACGCTTTGACTCCATGACTTTCGCGGCATTCCGGCTTCGATGCCCGTTTTGCCGAAATTCAGTTGCCTTTGAATTTCGGGTGATGCCTCTTTACCATGTATGCTTCTGCTACTTGTTCTACATCACACTTTCTTTCGCAAACGGCGAAACGCTTTGACTCGGTGAGTTTCGCGGCATTCCAACTTCGATGCCCCGGTTGCCGAAATTCAGTTGCCTTTGAATTTCGGGTGATCCCTCTTGAGCATGTATGCTTCTGCTACTTGTTCTACATCACACTTTCTTTCGCAAATGGCGAAACGCTTTGACTCGGTGAGTTTCGCGGCATTCCAACTTCGATGCCCCGGTTGCCGAAATTCAGTTGCCTTTGAATTTCGGGTGATCCCTCTTGAGCATGTATGCTTCTACTACTTGTTCTACATCAGACTTTCTTCCGCAAACGGTGAAACGCTTTGACTCCATGAGTTTCGCGGCATTCCGGCTTCGATGCCCGTTTTGCCGACATTCAGTTGCCTTTGAATTTCGGGTGATGCCTCTTTAGCATGTATGCTTCTGCTACTTGTTCTACATCACACTTTCTTTCGCAAACGGCGAAACGCTTTGACTCGGTGAGTTTCATGGCATTTCGACTTCGATGCTCGTTTTGCCGAAAATCAGTTGCGTTTGAATTTCGGGTGATCCCTCTTGAGCATGTATGCTTCTGCTACTTGTTCTACATCACACTTTCTTCCGCAAAGGGCGAAACACTTTGACTCGGTGAGTCTCGCGGCATTCCAACTGCGATGCCCCGGTTGCCGAAATTCAGTTGCCTTTGAATTTTGGGTGATCCCTCTTGAGCATGTATGCTTCTGCTACTTGTTCTACATCACACTTTCTTTCGCAAACGGCGAAATGCTTTGCCTTTGAATTTCGGGTGATCCCTCTTGAGCATGTATGCTTCTGGTACTTGTTCTACATCAGACTTCTTCCGCAAACTGTGAAACGCTTTGACTCCATGACTTTCGCGGCATTCCGGCTTCGATGCCCGTTTTGCCGAAATTCAGTTGCCTTTGAATTTCGGGTGATGCCTCTTTACCATGTATGCTTCTGCTACTTGTTCTACATCACACTTTCTTTCGCAAACGGCGAAACGCTTTGACTCGGTGAGTTTCATGGCATTCCGACTTCGATGCTCGTTTTGCCGAAAATCAGTTGCGTTTGAATTTCGGGTGATCCCTCTTGAGCATGTATGCTTCTGCTACTTGTTCTACATCACACTTTCTTCCGCAAAGGGCGAAACACTTTGACTCGGTGAGTTTCGCGGCATTCCAACTACGATGCTGTGGTTGCCGAAATTCAGTTGCCTTTGAATTTCGGGTGATCCCTCTTGAGCATGTATGCTTCTGCTACTTGTTCTACATCACACTTTCTTTCGCAAACGGCGAAACGCTTTGACTCGGTGAGTTTCATGGCATTCCGACTTCGATGCTCGTTTTGCCGAAATTCAGTTGCGTTTGAATTTCAGGTGATCCCTCTTGAGCATGTATGCTTCTGGTACTTGTTCTACATCAGACTTTCTTTCGCAAACGGTGAAACGCTTTGACTCCATGAGTTTCACGGCATTCCGGCTTCGATGCCCGTTTTGCCGAAATTCAGTTGCCTTTGAATTTCGGGTGATGCCTCTTTAGCATGTATGCTTCTGCTACTTGTTCTACATCACACTTTCTTTCGCAAACGGCGAAACGCTTTGACTCGGTGAGTTTCATGGCTTTCCGACTTCGATGCTCGTTTTGCCGAAAATCAGTTGCGTTTGAATTTCGGGTGATCCCTCTTGAGCATGTATGCTTCTGCTACTTGTTCTACATCACACTTTCTTCCGCAAAGGGCGAAACACTTTGACTCGGTGAGTTTCGCGGCATTCCAACTACGATGCCCCGGTTGCCGAAATTCAGTTGCCTTTGAATTTCGGGTGATCCCTCTTGAGCATGTATGCTTCTGCTACTTGTTCTACATCACACTTTCTTTCGCAAATGGCGAAACGCTTTGACTCGGTGAGTTTCGCGGCATTCCAACTTCGATGCCCCGGTTGCCGAAATTCAGTTGCCTTTGAATTTCGGGTGATCCCTCTTGAGCATGTATGCTTCTACTACTTGTTCTACATCAGACTTTCTTCCGCAAACGGTGAAACGCTTTGACTCCATGAGTTTCGCGGCATTCCGGCTTCGATACCCGTTTTGCCGAAATTCAGTTGCCTTTGAATTTCGGGTGATGCCTCTTTAGCATGTATGCTTCTGCTACTTGTTCTACATCACACTTTCTTTCGCAAACGGCGAAACGCTTTGACTCGGTGAGTTTCATGGCATTTCGACTTCGATGCTCGTTTTGCCGAAAATCAGTTGCGTTTGAATTTCGGGTGATCCCTCTTGAGCATGTATGCTTCTGCTACTTGTTCTACATCACACTTTCTTCCGCAAAGGGCGAAACACTTTGACTCGGTGAGTCTCGCGGCATTCCAACTGCGATGCCCCGGTTGCCGAAATTCAGTTGCCTTTGAATTTTGGGTGATCCCTCTTGAGCATGTATGCTTCTGCTACTTGTTCTACATCACACTTTCTTTCGCAAACGGCGAAATGCTTTGCCTTTGAATTTCGGGTGATCCCTCTTGAGCATGTATGCTTCTGGTACTTGTTCTACATCAGACTTCTTCCGCAAACTGTGAAACGCTTTGACTCCATGACTTTCGCGGCATTCCGGCTTCGATGCCCGTTTTGCCGAAATTCAGTTGCCTTTGAATTTCGGGTGATGCCTCTTTACCATGTATGCTTCTGCTACTTGTTCTACATCACACTTTCTTTCGCAAACGGCGAAACGCTTTGACTCGGTGAGTTTCATGGCATTCCGACTTCGATGCTCGTTTTGCCGAAAATCAGTTGCGTTTGAATTTCGGGTGATCCCTCTTGAGCATGTATGCTTCTGCTACTTGTTCTACATCACACTTTCTTCCGCAAAGGGCGAAACACTTTGACTCGGTGAGTTTCGCGGCATTCCAACTACGATGCTGTGGTTGCCGAAATTCAGTTGCCTTTGAATTTCGGGTGATCCCTCTTGAGCATGTATGCTTCTGCTACTTGTTCTACATCACACTTTCTTTCGCAAACGGCGAAACGCTTTGACTCGGTGAGTTTCATGGCATTCCGACTTCGATGCTCGTTTTGCCGAAATTCAGTTGCGTTTGAATTTCAGGTGATCCCTCTTGAGCATGTATGCTTCTGGTACTTGTTCTACATCAGACTTTCTTTCGCAAACGGTGAAACGCTTTGACTCCATGAGTTTCACGGCATTCCGGCTTCGATGCCCGTTTTGCCGAAATTCAGTTGCCTTTGAATTTCGGGTGATGCCTCTTTAGCATGTATGCTTCTGCTACTTGTTCTACATCACACTTTCTTTCGCAAACGGCGAAACGCTTTGACTCGGTGAGTTTCATGGCTTTCCGACTTCGATGCTCGTTTTGCCGAAAATCAGTTGCGTTTGAATTTCGGGTGATCCCTCTTGAGCATGTATGCTTCTGCTACTTGTTCTACATCACACTTTCTTCCGCAAAGGGCGAAACACTTTGACTCGGTGAGTTTCGCGGCATTCCAACTACGATGCCCCGGTTGCCGAAATTCAGTTGCCTTTGAATTTGGGGTGATCCCTCTTGAGCATGTATGCTTCTGCTACTTGTTCTACATCACACTTTCTTTCGCAAATGGCGAAACGCTTTGACTCGGTGAGTTTCGCGGCATTCCAACTTCGATGCCCCGGTTGCCGAAATTCAGTTGCCTTTGAATTTCGGGTGATCCCTCTTGAGCATGTATGCTTCTACTACTTGTTCTACATCAGACTTTCTTCCGCAAACGGTGAAACGCTTTGACTCCATGAGTTTCGCGGCATTCCGGCTTCGATGCCCGTTTTGCCGAAATTCAGTTGCCTTTGAATTTCGGGTGATGCCTCTTTAGCATGTATGCTTCTGCTACTTGTTCTACATCACACTTTCTTTCGCAAACGGCGAAACGCTTTGACTAGGTGAGTTTCATGGCATTTCGACTTCGATGCTCGTTTTGCCGAAAATCAGTTGCGTTTGAATTTCGGGTGATCCCTCTTGAGCATGTATGCTTCTGCTACTTGTTCTACATCACACTTTCTTCCGCAAAGGGCGAAACACTTTGACTCGGTGAGTCTCGCGGCATTCCAACTGCGATGTCCCGATTGCCGAAATTCAGTTCCTTTGAATTTCGGGTGATCCCTCTTGAGCATGTATGCTTCTGGTACTTGTTCTACATCAGACTTCTTCCACAAACGGCGAAACGCTTTGACTCGGTGAGTTTCGCGGCATTCCAACTTCGATGCCCCGGTTGCCGAAATTCAGTTGCCTTTGAATTTGGGGTGATCCCTCTTGAGCATGTATGCTTCTGCTACTTGTTCTACATCACACTTTCTTTCGCAAATGGCGAAACGCTTTGACTCGGTGAGTTTCGCGGCATTCCAACTTCGATGCCCCGGTTGCCGAAATTCAGTTGCCTTTGAATTTCGGGTGATCCCTCTTGAGCATGTATGCTTCTACTACTTGTTCTACATCAGACTTTCTTCCGCAAACGGTGAAACGCTTTGACTCCATGAGTTTCGCGGCATTCCGGCTTCGATGCCCGTTTTGCCGAAATTCAGTTGCCTTTGAATTTCGGGTGATGCCTCTTTAGCATGTATGCTTCTGCTACTTGTTCTACATCACACTTTCTTTCGCAAACGGCGAAACGCTTTGACTAGGTGAGTTTCATGGCATTTCGACTTCGATGCTCGTTTTGCCGAAAATCAGTTGCGTTTGAATTTCGGGTGATCCCTCTTGAGCATGTATGCTTCTGCTACTTGTTCTACATCACACTTTCTTCCGCAAAGGGCGAAACACTTTGACTCGGTGAGTCTCGCGGCATTCCAACTGCGATGTCCCGATTGCCGAAATTCAGTTCCTTTGAATTTCGGGTGATCCCTCTTGAGCATGTATGCTTCTGGTACTTGTTCTACATCAGACTTCTTCCACAAACGGCGAAACGCTTTGACTCGGTGAGTTTCGCGGCATTCCAACTTCGATGCCCCGGTTGCCGAAATTTAGTTGCCTTTGAATTTCGGGTGATCCCTCTTGAGCATGTATGCTTCTGGTACTTGTTCTACATCAGACTTCTTCCGCAAAGGGCGAAACGCTTTGACTCGGTGAGTTTCGCGGCATTCCAACTTCGATGCCCTGGTTGTCGAAATTCAGTTGCCTTTGAATTTCGGGTGATCCCTCTTGAGCATGTATTCTTCTGCTACTTGTTCTACATCACACTTTCTTTCGCAAACGGCGAAACGCTTTGACTCGGTGAGTTTCATGGCATTCCGACTTCGATGCTCGTTTTGCCGAAATTCAGTTGCGTTTGAATTTCGGGTGATCCCTTTTGAGCATGTATGCTTGTGCTACTTGTTCTACATCAGACTTCTTCCGCAAAGGGCGAAACACTTTGACTCATTGAGTTTCGCGGCATTTCGACTTCGATGCCCCGGTTGCCGAAATTCAGTTGCCTTTGATTTTCGAGTGACCCCTCTTGAGCATGCATGCTTTTGCTACTTGTTCTACATCACACATTTTTTCGCAAACGGCGAAACGCTTTGACTCGGTGAGTTTCGCGGCATTCCAACTTCGATGCCCCGGCTGCCGAAATTCAGTTGCCTTTGAATTTCGGGTGATCCCTCTTGAGAATGTATGCTTCTGCTACTTGTTCTACATCACACTTTCTTTCCCAAACGGCGAAACGCTTTGACTCGGTGAGTTTTGCGGCATTCCGACTTCGATGCTCGTTTTGCCGAAAATCAGTTGCCTTTGAATTTCGGGTGATCCCTCTTGAGCATGTATGCTTCTGCTACTTGTTCTATTTCAGACTTTCTTTTGCAAACGGCGAAACGCTTTGACTCGGTGAGTTTCATGGCATTCCGACTTCGATGCTCGTTTTGCCGAAAATCAGTTGCGTTTGAATTTCGGGTGATCCCTCTTGAGCATGTATGCTTCTGGTACTTGTTCTACATCAGACTTCTTCCGCAAAGGGCGAAACGCTTTGACTCTGTGAGTTTCGCGGCATTCCAACTTCGATGCCCCTGTTGCCGAAATTCTGTTGCCTTTGAATTTCAGGGGATCCCTCTTGAGCATGTATGCTTCTGCTACTTGTTCAACATCAGACTTTCTTCAGCAAACAGCGAAACTCTTTGACTCGGTGAGTTTCGCGGCATTCCGACTTCGATGCCCCGGTTGCCGAAATTCAATTGCCTTTGAATTTCGGGTGATCCCTCTTGAGCATGTATGCTTCTGCTACTTGTTCTACATCACACTTTCTTTCGCAAATGGCGAAACGCTTTGACTCGGTGAGTTTCGCGGCATTCCGACTTCGATGCCCGTTTTGCCGAAATTCAGTTGCCTTTGAATTTCGGGTGATCCCTCTTGAGCATGTATGCTTCTGGTACTTGTTCTACATCAGACTTCTTCCGCAAAGGGCGAAATGCTTTGACTCGGTGAGTTTCGCGGCATTCCAACTTCAATGCCCCGGTTGCCGAAATTCAGTTGCCTTTGAATTTCGGGTGATCCCACTTGAGCATGTATGCTTCTGCTACTTGTTTTACATCACACTTTCTTCCGCAAAGGGCGAAACGCTTTGACTCGGTGAGTTTCGCAGCATTCCGACTTCGATGTCCCGTTTGCCCAAATTCAGTTGCCTTTGAATTTCGGGTGATCCCTCTTGAGCATGTATGCTTCTGCTACTTGTTCTATATCACACTTTCTTTCGCAAACGGCGTAACGCTTTGACTCGGTGAGTTTCGCGGCATTCCAACTTCGATGCTCGTTTTGCCGAAATTTAGTTGCCTTTGAATTTCGGGTGATTCCTCTTGAGCATGTATGCTTCTGCTACTTGTTCTACATCAGACTTTCTTCCGCAAACGGTGAAACGCTTTGACTCCATGAGTTTCGCGGAATTCCGGCTTCGATGCCCGTTTTGCTAAAATTCCGTTGCATTTGAATTTCGGGTGATCCCTTTTGAGCATGTATGCTTGTGCTAGTTGTTCTACATTAGACTTCTTCCGCAAAGGGCGAAACGCTTTGACTCGGTGAGTTTCCCGGCATTCCGACTTCGATGCCACGGTTGCCGAAATTTAGTTGCCTTTGAATTTCGGGTGATCCCTCTTGAGCATGTATGCTTTTGCTACTTGTTCTACATCAGACTTTCTTCCGCAAACAGTGAAACGCCTTGACTCATTGAGTTTCGTGGAATTCCGACTTCGATGCCCCGATTACCGAAAGTCGGTTCCTTTGAATTTCGGGTGATTCCTCTTGAGCATGTATGCTTCTGCTACTTGTTCTACATCAGACTTTCTTCCGCAAACGGCGAAACGCTTTGACTCGGTGAGTTTCGCGGCATTCCGCCTTCGATGCCCGTTTTGCCGAAATTCAGTTGCCTTTGAATTTCGGGTAATCCCTCTTGAGCATGTATGCTTCTACTACTTGTTCTACATCACACTTTCTTCCGCAAACGGCGAAACGCTTTGCCTCGGTGAGTTTCGCGGCATTCCGACTTCGATGCCCGTTTTGCCGAAATTCAGTTGCCTTTGAATTTCGGGTCATCCCTCTTGAGCATTTATGCTTTTGCTACTTGTTCAACATCAGACTTTCTTCCGCAAACGGTGAAACGCTTTAACTCCATGAGTTTCGCGGCATTCCGGCTTCGATGCCAATTTTGCCAAAATTCAGTTGCATTTGAATTTCGGGTGATCCCTTTTGAGCATGTATGCTTGTGCTAGTTGTTCTACATTAGACTTCTTCCGCAAAGGGCGAAACGCTTTGACTCGGTGAGTTTCCCGGCATTCCGACTTCGATGCCACGGTTGCCGAAATTTAGTTGCCTTTGAATTTCGGGTGATCCCTCTTGAGCATGTATGCTTTTGCTACTTGTTCTACATCAGACTTTCTTCCGCAAACAGTGAAACGCTTTGACTCATTGAGTTTCGTGGAATTCCGACTTCGATGCCCCGATTACCGAAAGTCGGTTCCTTTGAATTTCGGGTGATTCCTCTTGAGCATGTATGCTTCTGCTACTTGTTCTACATCAGACTTTCTTCCGCAAACGGCGAAACGCTTTGACTCGGTGAGTTTCGCGGCATTCCGCCTTCGATGCCCGTTTTGCCGAAATTCAGTTGCCTTTGAATTTCGGGTAATCCCTCTTGAGCATGTATGCTTCTACTACTTGTTCTACATCACACTTTCTTCCGCAAACGGCGAAACGCTTTGCCTCGGTGAGTTTCGCGGCATTCCGACTTCGATGCCCGTTTTGCCGAAATTCAGTTGCCTTTGAATTTCGGGTCATCCCTCTTGAGCATTTATGCTTTTGCTACTTGTTCTACATCAGACTTTCTTCCGCAAACGGTGAAACGCTTTAACTCCATGAGTTTCGCGGCATTCCGGCTTCGATGCCCATTTTGCCAAAATTCAGTTGCATTTGAATTTCGGGTGATCCCTTTTGAGCATGTATGCTTGTGCTAGTTGTTCTACATCAAACGTCTTCCGCAAAGGGCGAAACGCTTTGACTCGGTGAGTTTTACGGCATTCCAACTTCGATGCCCCGGTTGTCGAAATTCAGTTGCCTTTGAACTTCGGGTGATCCCTCTTGAGCATGTATGCTTCTGGTACTTGTTCTACATCACACTTTCTTTCGCAAACTGCGAAACGCTTTGACTCGGTGAGTTTCGCGGCATTCCGACTTCGATGCCCGTTTTGCCGAAATTTAGTTTCCTTTGAATTTCGGGTCATCCCTCTTGAGCATGTATGCTTTTGCTACTTATTCTACATCAGACTTTCTTCCACAAACGGGGAAACGCTTTGACTCGGTGAGTTTCGCGGCATTCCAACTTCGATGCCCTGGTTGCCGAAATTCAGTTGCCTTTGAATTTCGGGGGATCCCTCTTGAGCATGTATGCTTCTGCTACTTGTTCTACATCAGGCTTCTTCCGCAAACAGCGAAACGCTTTGACTCGGTGAGTTTCGCGGCATTACAACTTCGATGCCCCGGTTGCCGAAATTCAGTTGCCTTTGAATTTCGGGTGATCCCTCTTGAGCATGTATGCTTCTGGTACTTGTTCTACATCAGACTTTCTTCCGCAAACAGCGAAACGCTTTGCCTCGGTGAGTTTCGCGGCATTCCAACTTCGATGCCCGTTTTGCCGAAATTCAGTTGCCTTTGAATTTCGGGTCATCCCTCTTGAGCATGTATGCTTTTGCTACTTGTTCTACATCAGACTTTCTTTCGCAAACGGCGAAACGCTTTGACTCGGTCAGTTTCGCGGCATTCCGACTTCGATGCTCGTTTTGCCGAAATTCAATTGCCTTTGAATTTCAGGTCATCCCTCTTGAGCATGTATGCTTCTGCTACTTGTTCTACATCAGACTTTCTTCCGCAAACGGCGAAACGCTTTGACTCACTGAGTTTCGCGGCATTCCGACTTCGATGCCCCGATTGCCGAAATTCAGTTCCTTTTGAATTTCGGGTGATCCCACTTGAGCATGTATGCTTCTGCTACTTGTTCTACATCAGACTTTCTTCCGCAAACGGTGAAACGCTTTGACTACGTGAGTTTCGCGGCATTCCGACGTCGATCCACGGTTGTCGAAATTCAGTTGCCTTTGAATTTCGGGTGATCCCTCTTGAGCATGTATGCTTCTGCTACTTGTTCTACATCAGACTTTCTTCCGCAAACGGTGAAATGGTTTGATTTAGTGAGTTTCGCGGCATTCCGACTTCGATGCCTCGGTTTTAGAAATTGAGTTGCCTTTGAATTTCGGGTGATCCCTCTTGAGCATGTATGCTTCTGCTACTTGTTCTACATCACATGTTTTTCCACAAACGCCGAAGCGCTTCGACTCGGTGAGTTTCGCGGCATTCCGAATTCGATGCTCGTTTTGCCGAAATTCAGTTGCCTTTGAATTTTGGGTGATCCCTCTTGAGCATGTATGCTTCTGGTACTTGTTCTACATCAAACTTTCTTCCACAAACGGGGAAACGCTTTGACTCGGTGAGTTTCGCGGCATTCCAACTTCGATGCCCCGGTTGCCGAAATTCAGTTGCCTTTGAATTTCGGGGGATCCCTCTTGAGCATGTATGCTTCTGCTACTTGTTCTACATCAGGCTTCTTCCGCAAACAGCGAAACGCTTTGACTCGGTGAGTTTCGCGGCATTACAAATTCGATGCCCCGGTTGCCGAAATTCAGTTGCCTTTGAATTTCGGGTGATCCCACTTGAGCATGTATGCTTCTGGTACTTGTTCTACATCAGACTTTCTTCCGCAAACAGCGAAACGCTTTGCCTCGATGAGTTTCGCGGCATTCCGACTTCGATGCCCGTTTTGCCGAAATTCAGTTGCCTTTGAATTTCGGGTCATCCCTCTTGAGCATGTATGCTTTTGCTACTTGTTCTACATCAGACTTTCTTTCGCAAACGGCGAAATGCTTTGACTCGGTCAGTTTCGCGGCATTCCGACTTCGATGCTCGTTTTGCCGAAATTCAATTGCCTTTGAATTTCGGGTCATCCCTCTTGAGCATGTATGCTTCTGCTACTTGTTCTACATCAGACTTTCTTCCGCAAACGGCGAAACGCTTTGACTCACTGAGTTTCGCGGCATTCCGACTTCGATGCCCCGATTGCCGAAATTCAGTTCCTTTTGAATTTCGGGTGATCCCTCTTGAGCATGTATGCTTCTGCTACTTGTTCTACATCAGACTTTCTTCCGCAAACGACGAAACCCTTTGACTCGGTGAGTTTCGCGGCATTCCGACTTCGATGCCCGTTTTCCTGAAATTCAGTTGCCTTTGAATTTCGGGGGATCCCTCTTGAGCATGTATGCTTCTGCTACTTGTTCTACATCAGACTTTCTTCCGCAAACGGTGAAACGCTTTGACTCCATGAGTTTCGCGGCGTTCCGGCTTTGATGCCCGTTTTGCTGAAATTCAGTTGCATTTGAATTTCGGGTGATCCCTTTTGATCATGTATGCTTGTGCTAGTTGTTCTACATCATACGTCTTCCGCAAAGGGCGAAACGCTTTGACTCGGTGAGTTTTGCGGCATTCCAACTTCGATGCCCCGATTGCCGAAATTCAGTTGCCTTTGAACTTCGGGTGATCCCTCTTGAGCATGTATGCTTCTGGTACTTGTTCTACATCACACTTTCTTTCGCAAACGGCGAAACGCTTTGACTCGATTAGTTTCGCGGCATTCCGACTTCGACGCCCGTTTTGCCGAAATTCAGTTGCCTTTGAATTTCGGGGGATCCCTCTTGAGCATGTATGCTTGTGCTACTTGTTCTACATCAGACTTTCTTTCGCAAACGGCGAAACGCTTTGACTCGGTGAGTTTCGCGGCATTCCGACTTCGATGCCCCTGTTGCCGAAATTCAGTTGCCTTTGAACTTCGGGTGATCCCTCTTGAGCATGTATGCTTCTGGTACTTGTTCTACATCACACTTTCTTTCGCAAACGGCGAAACGCTTTGACTCGATTAGTTTCGCGGCATTCCGACTTCGACGCCCGTTTTGCCGAAATTCAGTTGCCTTTGAATTTCGGGGGATCCCTCTTGAGCATGTATGCTTGTGCTACTTGTTCTACATCAGACTTTCTTTCGCAAACGGCGAAACGCTTTGACTCGGTGAGTTTCGCGGCATTCCAACTTCGATGACCGTTTTGCCGAAATTCAGTTGCCTTTGAATTTCGGGTGATCCCTCTTGAGAATGTATGGTTCTGCTACTTGTTCTACATCACACTTTCTTTCCCAAACGGCGAAACGCTTTGACTCGGTGAGTTTCGCGGCATTCCGACTTCGATGCTCGTTTTGCCGAAAATCAGTTGCCTTTGAATTTCGGGTGATCCCTCTTGAGCATGTATGCTTCTGCTACTTGTTCTATTTCAGACTTTCTTTCGCAAACGGCGAAACGCTTTGACTCGGTGAGTTTCATGGCATTCCGACTTCGATGCTCGTTTTGCCGAAAATCAGTTGCGTTTGAATTTCGGGTGATCCCTCTTGAGCATGTATGCTTCTGGTACTTGTTCTACATCAGACTTCTTCCGCAAAGGGCGAAACGCTTTGACTCTGTGAGTTTCGCGGCATTCCAACTTCGATGCCCCTGTTGCCGAAATTCTGTTGCCTTTGAATTTCGGGGGATCCCTCTTGAGCATGTATGCTTCTGCTACTTGTTCAACATCAGACTTTCTTCCGCAAACAGCGAAACTCTTTGACTCGGTGAGTTTCGCGGCATTCCGACTTCGATGCCCCTGTTGCCGAAATTCAATTGCCTTTGAATTTCGGGTGATCCCTCTTGAGCATGTATGCTACTGCTACTTGTTCTACATCACACTTTCTTTCGCAAATGGCGAAACGCTTTGACTCGGTGAGTTTCGCGGCATTCCGACTTCGATGCCCGTTTTGCCGAAATTCAGTTGCCTTTGCATTTCGGGTGATCCCTCTTGAGCATGTATGCTTCTGGTACTTGTTCTACATCAGACTTCTTCCGCAAAGGGCGAAACGCTTTGACTCGGTGAGTTTCGCGGCATTCCGACTTCGATGTCCCGTTTGCCAAAATTCAGTTGCCTTTGAATTTCGGGTGATCCCTCTTGAGCATGTATGCTTCTGCTACTTGTTCTACATCAGGCTTCTTCCGCAAACAGCGAAACGCTTTGACTCGGTGAGTTTCGCGGCATTACAACTTCGATGCCCCGGTTGCCGAAATTCAGTTGCCTTTGAATTTCGGGTGATCCCTCTTGAGCATGTATGCTTCTGGTACTTGTTCTACATCAGACTTTCTTCCGCAAACAGCGAAACGATTTGCCTCGGTGAGTTTCGCGGCATTCCGACTTCGATGCCCGTTTTGCCGAAATTCAGTTGCCTTTGAATTTCGGGTCATCCCTCTTGAGCATGTATGCTTTTGCTACTTGTTGTACATCAGACTTTCTTTCGCAAACGGCGAAACGCTTTGACTCGGTCAGTTTCGCGGCATTCCGACTTCGATGCTCGTTTTACCGAAATTCAATTGCCTTTGAATTTCGGGTCATCCCTCTTGAGCATGTATGCTTCTGCTACTTGTTCTACATCAGACTTTCTTCCGCAAACGGCGAAACGCTTTGACTCACTGAGTTTCGCGGCATTCCGACTTCGATGCCCCGATTGCCGAAATTCAGTTCCTTTTGAATTTCGGGTGATCCCTCTTGAGCATGTATGCTTCTGCTACTTGTTCTACATCAGACTTTCTTCCGCAAACGGTGAAACGCTTTGACTACGTGAGTTTCGCGGCATTCCGACCTCGATCCACGGTTGCCGAAATTCAATTGCCTTTGAATTTCGGGTGATCCCTCTTGAGCATGTATGCTTCTGCTACTTGTTCTACATCAGACTTTCTTCCGCAAACGGTGAAACGCTTTGACTTAGTGAGTTTCGCGGCATTCCGACTTCGATGCCTCGGTTTTAGAAATTGAGTTGCCTTTGAATTTCGGGTGATCCCTCTTGAGCATGTATGCTTCTGCTACTTGTTCTACATCACATGTTTTTCCACAAACGCCGAAGCGCTTCGACTCGGTGAGTTTCGCGGCATTCCGAATTCGATGCTCGTTTTGCCGAAATTCAGTTGCCTTTGAATTTCGGGTGATCCCTCTTGAGCATGTATGCTTCTGGTACTTGTTCTACATCAGACTTTCTTCCACAAACGGGGAAACGCTTTGACTCGGTGACTTTCGCGGCATTCCAACTTCGATGCCCCGGTTGCCGAAATTCAGTTGCCTTTGAATTTCGGGGGATCCCTCTTGAGCATGTATGCTTCTGCTACTTGTTCTACATCAGGCTTCTTCCGCAAACAGCGAAACGCTTTGACTCGGTGAGTTTCGCGGCATTACAACTTCGATGCCCCGGTTGCCGAAATTCAGTTGCCTTTGAATTTCGGGTGATCCCTCTTGAGCATGTATGCTTCTGGTACTTGTTCTACATCAGACTTTCTTCCGCAAACAGCGAAACGCTTTGCCTCGGTGAGTTTCGCGGCATTCCGACTTCGATGCCCGTTTTGCCGAAATTCAGTTGCCTTTGAATTTCGGGTCATCCCTCTTGAGCATGTATGCTTTTGCTACTTGTTCTACATCAGACTTTCTTTCGCAAACGGTGAAACGCTTTGACTCGGTCAGTTTCGCGGCATTCCGACTTCGATGCTCGTTTTGCCGAAATTCAATTGCCTTTGAATTTCGGGTCATCCCTCTTGAGCATGTATGCTTCTGCTACTTGTTCTACATCAGACTTCTTCCGCAAACGGCGAAACGCTTTGACTCACTGAGTTTCGCGGCATTCCGACTTCGATGCCCCGATTGCCGAAATTCAGTTCCTTTTGAATTTCGGGTGATCCCTCTTGAGCATGTATGCTTCTGCTACTTGTTCTACATCAGACTTTCTTCCGCAAACGACGAAACTCTTTGACTCCGTGAGTTTCGCGGCATTCCGACTTCGATGCCCGTTTTCCCGAAATTCAGTTGCCTTTGAATTTCGGGGGATCCCTCTTGAGCATGTATGCTTCTGCTACTTGTTCTACATCAGACTTTCTTCCGCAAACGGTGAAACGCTTTGACTCCATGAGTTTCGCGGCATTCCGGCTTCGATGCCCGTTTTGCCGAAATTCAGTTGCATTTGAATTTCGGGTGATCCCTTTTGATCATGTATGCTTGTGCTAGTTGTTCTACATCATACGTCTTCCGCAAAGGGCGAAACGCTTTGACTCGGTGAGTTTTGCGGCATTCCAACTTCGATGCCCCGATTGCCGAAATTCAGTTGCCTTTGAACTTCGGGTGATCCCTCTTGAGCATGTATGCTTCTGGTACTTGTTCTACATCACACTTTCTTCCGCAAACGGCGAAACGCTTTGACTCACTGAGTTTCGCGGCATTCCGACTTCGATGCCCCGATTGCCGAAATTCAGTTCCTTTTGAATTTCGGGTGATCCCTCTTGAGCATGTATGCTTCTGCTACTTGTTCTACATCAGACTTTCTTCCGCAAACGGCGAAACGCTTTGACTCACTGAGTTTCGCGGCATTCCGACTTCGATGCCCCGATTGCCGAAATTCAGTTCCTTTTGAATTTCGGGTGATCCCTCTTGAGCATGTATGCTTCTGCTACTTGTTCTACATCAGACTTTCTTCCGCAAACGGTGAAACGCTTTGACTACGTGAGTTTCGCGACATTCCGACCTCGATCCACGGTTGCCGAAATTCAATTGCCTTTGAATTTCGGGTGATCCCTCTTGAGCATGTATGCTTCTCCTACTTGTTCTACATCAGACTTTCTTCCGCAAACGGTGAAACGCTTTGACTCCATGAGTTTCGCGGCATTCCGACTTCGATGCCTCGGTTTTAGAAATTGAGTTGCCTTTGAATTTCGGGTGATCCCTCTTGAGCATGTATGCTTCTGCTACTTGTTCTACATCACATGTTTTTCCACAAACGCCGAAGCGCTTCGACTCGGTGAGTTTCGCGGCATTCCGAATTCGATGCTCGTTTTGCCGAAATTCAGTTGCCTTTGAATTTCGGGTGATCCCTCTTGAGCTTGTATGCTTCTGGTACTTGTTCTACATCAGACTTTCTTCCACAAACGGGGAAACGCTTTGACTCGGTGACTTTCGCGGCATTCCAACTTCGATGCCCCGGTTGCCGAAATTCAGTTGCCTTTGAATTTCGGGGGATCCCTCTTGAGCATGTATGCTTCTGCTACTTGTTCTACATCAGGCTTCTTCCGCAAACAGCGAAACGCTTAGACTCGGTGAGTTTCGCGGCATTACAACTTCGATGCCCCGGTTGCCGAAATTCAGTTGCCTTTGAATTTCGGGTGATCCCTCTTGAGCATGTATGCTTCTGGTACTTGTTTTACATCAGACTTTCTTCCGCAAACAGCGAAACGCTTTGCCTCGGTGAGTTTCGCGGCATTCCGACTTCGATGCCCGTTTTGCCGAAATTCAGTTGCCTTTGAATTTCGGGTCATCCCTCTTGAGCATGTATGCTTTTGCTACTTGTTCTACATCAGACTTTCTTTCGCAAACGGCGAAACGCTTTGACTCGGTCAGTTTCGCGGCATTCCGACTTCGATGCTCGTTTTGCCGAAATTCAATTGCCTTTGAATTTCGGGTCATCCCTCTTGAGCATGTATGCTTCTGCTACTTGTTCTACATCAGACTTTCTTCCGCAAACGGCGAAACGCTTTGACTCACTGAGTGTCGCGGCATTCCGACTTCGATGCCCCGATTGCCGAAATTCAGTTCCTTTTGAATTTCGGGTGATCCCTCTTGAGCATGTATGCTTCTGCTACTTGTTCTACATCAGACTTTCTTCCGCAAACGACGAAACTCTTTGACTCGGTGAGTTTCGCGGCATTCCGATTTCGATGCCCGTTTTCCCGAAATTCAGTTGCCTTTGAATTTCGGGGGATCCCTCTTGAGCATGTATGCTTCTGCTACTTGTTCTACATCAGACTTTCTTCCGCAAACGGTGAAACGCTTTGACTCCATGCGTTTCGCGGCATTCCGGCTTCGATGCCCGTTTTGCCGAAATTCAGTTGCATTTGAATTTCGGGTGATCCCTTTTGATCATGTATGCTTGTGCTAGTTGTTCTACATCATACGTCTTTCGCAAAGGGCGAAACGCTTTGACTCGGTGAGTTTTGCGGCATTCCAACTTCGATGCCCCGATTGCCGAAATTCAGTTGCCTTTGAACTTCGGGTGATCCCTCTTGAGCATGTATGCTTCTGGTACTTGTTCTACATCACACTTTCTTTCGCAAACGGCGAAACGCTTTGACTCGATGAGTTTCGCGGCATTCCGACTTCGACGCCCATTTTGCCGAAATTTAGTTGCCTTTGAATTTCGGGGGATCCCTCTTGAGCATGTATGCTTGTGCTACTTGTTCTACATCAGACTTTCTTTCGCAAACGGTTAAACGCTTTGACTCGGTGAGTTTCGCGGCATTCCGACTTCGATGCCCCTGTTGCCGAAATTCAGTTGCCTTTGAATTTCGGGTCATCCCTCTTGAGCATGTATGCTTCTGCTACTTGTTCTACATCAGACTTTCTTCCGCAAACGGCGAAACACTTTGACTCGGTGAGTTTCGCGGCATTCCAACTTCGATGACCGTTTTGCCGAAATTCAGTTGCCTTTGAATTTCGGGAGATCTCTCTTGAGCATGTATGCTTCTAGTACTTGTTCTACATCACACTTTCTTTCGCAAACTGCGAAACGCTTTGACTCGGTGAGTATCGCGGCATTCCGACTTCGATGCCCGTTTTGCCGAAATTCAGTTGCCTTTGAATTTCGGGTAATCCCTCTTGAGCATGTATGCTTTTGCTACTTGTTCTACATCAGACTTTCTTCCACAAACAGCGAAACGCTTTGACTCGGTGAGTTTCGCGGCATTACAACTTCGATGCCCCGGTTGCCGAAATTCAGTTGCCTTTGAATTTCGGGTGATCCCTCTTGAGCATGTATGCTTCTGGTACTTGTTCTACATCAGACTTTCTTCCACAAACGGGGAAACGCTTTGACTCGGTGAGTTTCGCGGCATTCCAACTTCGATGCTCCGGTTGCCGAAATTCAGTTGCCTTTGAATTTCGGGGGATCCCTCTTGAGCATGTATGCTTCTGCTACTTGTTCTACATCAGGCTTCTTCCGCAAACAGCGAAACGCTTTGACTCGGTGAGTTTCGCGGCATTACAACTTCGATGCCCCAGTTGCCGAAATTCAGTTGCCTTTGAATTTCGGGTGATCCCTCTTGAGCATGTATGCTTCTGGTACTTGTTCTACATCAGACTTTCTTCCGCAAACAGGGAAACGCTTTGCCTCGGTGAGTTTCGCGGCATTCCGACTTCGATGCCCGTTTTGCCGAAATTCAGTTGCCTTTGAATTTCGGGTCATCCCTCTTGAGCATGTATGCTTTTGGTACTTGTTCTATATCAGACTTTCTTTCGCAAACGGCGAAACGCTTTGACTCGGTCAGTTTCGTGGCATTCCGACTTCGATGCTCGTTTTGCCGAAATTCAATTGCCTTTGAATTTCGGGTCATCCCTCTTGAGCATGTATGCTTCTGCTACTTGTTCTACATCAGACTTTCTTCCGCAAACGGCGAAACGCTTTGACTCACTGAGTTTCGCGGCATTCCGACTTCGATGCCCCGATTGCCGAAATTCAGTTCCTTTTGAATTTCGGGTGATCCCTCTTGAGCATGTATGCTTCTGCTACTTGTTCTACATCAGACTTTCTTCCGCAAACGACGAAACTCTTTGACTCGGTGAGTTTCGCGGCATTCCGACTTCGATGCCCGTTTTCCCGAAGTTCAGTTGCCTTTGAATTTCGGGGGATCCCTCTTGAGCATGTATGCTTCTGCTACTTGTTCTACATCAGACTTTCTTCTGCAAACGGTGAAACGCTTTGACTCCATGAGTTTCGCGGCATTCCGGCTTCGATGCCCGTTTTGCCGAAATTCAGTTGCATTTGAATTTCGGGTGATCCCTTTTGATCATGTATGCTTGTGCTAGTTGTTCTACATCATACGTCTTCCGCAAAGGGCGAAACGCTTTGACTCGATGAGTTTCGCGGCATTCCGACTTCGATGCCCCGATTGCCGAAATTCAGTTCCTTTGAATTTCGGGTGATCCCTCTTGAGCATGTATGCTTCTGCTACTTGTTCTACATCAGACTTCCCTCCTCCAACGGCGAAACGCTTTGACTCGGTGAGTTTCGCGGCATTCCCACGTCGATGCCCCTGTTGCCGAAATTCAGTTGCCTTTGAATTTCGGGGGATCCCTCTTGAGCATATATGCTTCTGCTACTTGTTCTACATCAGACTTTCTTCCGCAAACGACGAAACTCTTTGACTCGGTGAGTTTCGCGGCATTCTGACTTCGACGCCTGTTTTCCCGAAATTCAGTTGCCTTTGAATTTCGGGGGATCCCTCTTGAGCATGTATGCTTCTGCTACTTGTTCTACATCAGACTGTCTTCCGCAAACGGTGAAACGCTTTGACTCCATGAGTTTCGCGGCATTCCGGCTTCGATGCCCGTTTTGCCGAAATTCAGTTGCATTTGAATTTCGGGTGATCCCTTTTGAGCATGTATGCTTGTGCTAGTTGTTCTACATCAGACTTTCTTCCACAAACGGCGAAACGCTTTGACTCGGTGAGTTTTGCGGCATTCCAACTTCGATGCCCCGGTTGCCGAAATTCATTTGCCTTTGAACTTCGGGTGATCCCTCTTGAGCATGTATGCTTCTGGTACTTGTTCTACATAACACTTTCTTTCGCAAACGGCGAAACGCTTTGGCTAGGTGAGTTTCGCGGCATTCCGACTTCGATGCCCGTTTTGCCGAAATTCAGTTTCCTTTGAATTTCGGGTAATCCCTCTTGAGCATGTATACTTTTGCTACTTGTTCTACATCAGACTTTCTTCCACAAACGGCGAAACGCTTTGACTCGGTGAGTTTCGCGGCATTCCAACTTCGATGCCCCTGTTGCCGAAATTCAGTTGCCTTTGAATTTCGGGGGATCCCTCTTGAGCATGTATGCTTTTGCTACTTGTTCTACATCAGACTTTCTTCCGCAAACGGCGAAACGCTTTGACTCGGTGAGTTTCGCGGCATTCCAACTTCGATGACCGTTTTGCCGAAATTCAGTTGCCTTTGAATTTCGGGAGATCTCTCTTGAGCATGTATGCTTTTGCTACTTGTTCTACATCAGACTTTCTTCCGCAAACGGCGAAACGCTTTGACTCATTGAGTTTCGCGGAATTCCGACTTCGATGCCCGTTTTGCCAAAATTCAGTTGCCTTTGAATATCGGGTCATCCCTCTTGAGCGTGTATGCTTTTGCTACTTGTTCTACATCAGACTTTCTTCCGCAAACGGTGAAACGCTTTGACTCCATGAGTTTCGCGGCATTCCGGCTTCGATGCCCGTTTTGCCGAAATTCAGTTGCATTTGAATTTCGGGTGATCCCTTTTGAGCATGTATGCTTCTGGTACTTGTTCTACATCACACTTTCTTTCGCAAACTGCGAAACGCTTTGACTCGGTGAGTTTCGCAGCATTCTGACTTCGATGCCCGTTTTGCCGAAATTTAGTTTCCTTTGAATTTCGGGTAATCCCTCTTGAGCATGTATGCTTTTGCTACTTGTTCTACATCAGACTTTCTTCCACAAACGGCTAAACGCTTTGACTCGGTGAGTTTCGCGGCATTCCAACTTCGATGCCCCGGTTGCCGAAATTCTGTTGCCTTTGAATTTCGGGGGATCCCTCTTGAGCATGTATGTTTCTGCTACTTGTTCTACATCACACTTTCTTTCGCAAACGGCAAAACGCTTTGACTCGGTGAGTTTCGCGGCATTCCGACTTCGATGCCCGTTTTGCCGAAATTCAGTTTCCTTTGAATTTCGGGTAATCCCTCTTGAGCATGTATCCTTTTGCTACTTGTTCTACATCAGACTTTCTTCCACAAACGGCGAAACGCTTTGACTCACTGAGTTTCGCGGCATTCCGACTTCGATGCCCCGATTGCCGAAATTCAGTTGCCTTTGAATTTCGGGGGATCCCTCTTGAGCATGTATGCTTTTGCTACTTGTTCTACATCAGACTTTCTTCCGCAAACAGCGAAACGCTTTGACTCGGTGAGTTTCGCGGCATTCCAACTTCGATGACCGTTTTGCCGAAATTCAGTTGCCTTTGAATTTCAGGAGATCTCTCTTGAGCATGTATGCTTTTGCTACTTGTTCTACATCAGACTTTCTTCCGCAAACGGCGAAACGCTTTGACTCATTGAGTTTCGCGGAATTCCGACTTCGATGCCCGTTTTTCCAAAATTCAGTTGCCTTTGAATTTCGGGTCATCCCTCTTGAGCATGTATGCTTCTGGTACTTGTTCTACATTAGACTTTCTTCCGCAAACGGCGAAACGCTTTGACTCGGTGAGTTTCGCGGCATTCCGACTTCGATGCCCGTTTTGCCGAAATTCAGTTGCCTTTGAATTTCGGGTAATCCCTCTTGAGCATGTATGCTTCTACTACTTGTTCTACATCACACTTTTTTCCGCAAACGGGGAAACGCTTTGACTCATTGAGTTTCGCGGAATTCCGACTTCGATGCCCGTTTTGCCAAAATTTAGTTGCCTTTGAATTTCGGGTCATCCCTCTTGAGCATGTATGCTTTTGCTTCTTGTTCTACATCAGACTTTCTTCCGCAAACGGCGAAACGCTTTGACTCGGTGAGTTTCGCGGCATTCCAACTTCGATGACCGTTTTGCCGAAATTCAGTTGCCTTTGAATTTCGGGAGATCTCTCTTGAGCATGTATGCTTTTGCTACTTGTTCTACATCAGACTTTCTTCCGCAAACGGAGAAACGCTTTGACTCATTGAGTTTCGCGGAATTCCGACTTCGATGCCCGTTTTGCCGAAATTCAGTTGCCTTTGAATTTCGGGTCATCCCTCTTTAGCATATATGCTTTTGCTACTTGTTCTACATCAGACTTTCTTTCGCAAACGGCGAAACGCTTTGACTCGGTCAGTTTCGCGGCATTCCAACTTCGATGCTCGTTTTGCCGAAATTCAGTTGCCTTTGAATTTCGGGTCATCCCTCTTGAGCATGTATGCTTCTGCTACTTGTTCTACATCAGACTTTCTTCCGCAAACGGCGAAACGCTTTGACTCACTGAGTTTCGCGGCATTCCGACTTCGATGCCCCGATTGCCGAAATTCAGTTCCTTTGAATTTCGGGTGATCCCTCTTGAGCATGTATGCTTCTGCTACTTGTTCTACATCAGACTTTCTTCCTCCAACGGCGAAACGCTTTGACTCGGTGAGTTTCGCGGCATTCCAACTTCGATGACCGTTTTGCCGAAATTCAGTTGCCTTTGAATTTCGGGAGATCCCTCTTGAGCATGTATGCTTTTGCTACTTGTTCTACATCAGACTTTCTTCCGCAAACGACGAAACTCTTTGACTCGGTGAGTTTCGCGGCATTCCGACTTCGATGCCCGTTTTCCAGAAATTCAGTTGCCTTTGAATTTCGGGGGATCCCTCTTGAGCATGTATGCTTCTGCTACTTGTTCTACATCAGACTTTCTTCCGCAAACGGTGAAACGCTTTGACTCCATGAGTTTCGCGGCATTCCGGCTTCGATGCCCGTTTTGCTGAAATTCAGTTGGATTTGAATTTCGGGTGATCCCTTTTGAGCATGTATGCTTGTGCTAGTTGTTCTACATCAGACGTCTTCCGCAAAGGGCGAAACGCTTTGACTCGGTGAGTTTTGCGGCATTCCAACTTCGATGCCCCGGTTGTCGAAATTCAGTTGCCTTTGAACTTCGGGTGATCCCTCTTGAGCATGTATGCTTCTGGTACTTGTTCTACATCACACTTTCTTTCGCAAACGGCGAAACGCTTTGACTCGGTGCGTTTCGCGGCATTCGGACTTCGATGCCCGTTTTGCCGAAATTCAGTTTCCTTTGAATTTCGGGTAATCCCTCTTGAGCATGTATACTTTTGCTACTTGTTCTACATCAGACTTTCTTCCGCAAACGGCGAAACGCTTTGACTCGGTGAGTTTCGCGGCATTCCAACTTCGATGACCGTTTTGCCGAAATTCAGTTGCCTTTGAATTTCGGGAGATCTCTCTTGAGCATGTATGCTTTTGCTACTTGTTCTACATCAGACTTTCTTCCGCAAACGGCGAAACGCTTTGACTCATTGAGTTTCGCGGAATTCCGACTTCGATGCCCGTTTTGCCAAAATTCAGTTGCCTTTGAATATCGGGTCATCCCTCTTGAGCGTGTATGCTTTTGCTACTTGTTCTACATCAGACTTTCTTCCGCAAACGGTGAAACGCTTTGACTCCATGAGTTTCGCGGCATTCCGGCTTCGATGCCCGTTTTGCCGAAATTCAGTTGCATTTGAATTTCGGGTGATCCCTTTTGAGCATGTATGCTTCTGGTACTTGTTCTACATCACACTTTCTTTCGCAAACTGCGAAACGCTTTGACTCGGTGAGTTTCGCAGCATTCTGACTTCGATGCCCGTTTTGCCGAAATTTAGTTTCCTTTGAATTTCGGGTAATCCCTCTTGAGCATGTATGCTTTTGCTACTTGTTCTACATCAGACTTTCTTCCACAAACGGCTAAACGCTTTGACTCGGTGAGTTTCGCGGCATTCCAACTTCGATGCCCCGGTTGCCGAAATTCTGTTGCCTTTGAATTTCGGGGGATCCCTCTTGAGCATGTATGTTTCTGCTACTTGTTCTACATCACACTTTCTTTCGCAAACGGCAAAACGCTTTGACTCGGTGAGTTTCGCGGCATTCCGACTTCGATGCCCGTTTTGCCGAAATTCAGTTTCCTTTGAATTTCGGGTAATCCCTCTTGAGCATGTATCCTTTTGCTACTTGTTCTACATCAGACTTTCTTCCACAAACGGCGAAACGCTTTGACTCACTGAGTTTCGCGGCATTCCGACTTCGATGCCCCGATTGCCGAAATTCAGTTGCCTTTGAATTTCGGGGGATCCCTCTTGAGCATGTATGCTTTTGCTACTTGTTCTACATCAGACTTTCTTCCGCAAACAGCGAAACGCTTTGACTCGGTGAGTTTCGCGGCATTCCAACTTCGATGACCGTTTTGCCGAAATTCAGTTGCCTTTGAATTTCAGGAGATCTCTCTTGAGCATGTATGCTTTTGCTACTTGTTCTACATCAGACTTTCTTCCGCAAACGGCGAAACGCTTTGACTCATTGAGTTTCGCGGAATTCCGACTTCGATGCCCGTTTTTCCAAAATTCAGTTGCCTTTGAATTTCGGGTCATCCCTCTTGAGCATGTATGCTTCTGGTACTTGTTCTACATTAGACTTTCTTCCGCAAACGGCGAAACGCTTTGACTCGGTGAGTTTCGCGGCATTCCGACTTCGATGCCCGTTTTGCCGAAATTCAGTTGCCTTTGAATTTCGGGTAATCCCTCTTGAGCATGTATGCTTCTACTACTTGTTCTACATCACACTTTTTTCCGCAAACGGGGAAACGCTTTGACTCATTGAGTTTCGCGGAATTCCGACTTCGATGCCCGTTTTGCCAAAATTTAGTTGCCTTTGAATTTCGGGTCATCCCTCTTGAGCATGTATGCTTTTGCTTCTTGTTCTACATCAGACTTTCTTCCGCAAACGGCGAAACGCTTTGACTCGGTGAGTTTCGCGGCATTCCAACTTCGATGACCGTTTTGCCGAAATTCAGTTGCCTTTGAATTTCGGGAGATCTCTCTTGAGCATGTATGCTTTTGCTACTTGTTCTACATCAGACTTTCTTCCGCAAACGGAGAAACGCTTTGACTCATTGAGTTTCGCGGAATTCCGACTTCGATGCCCGTTTTGCCGAAATTCAGTTGCCTTTGAATTTCGGGTCATCCCTCTTTAGCATATATGCTTTTGCTACTTGTTCTACATCAGACTTTCTTTCGCAAACGGCGAAACGCTTTGACTCGGTCAGTTTCGCGGCATTCCAACTTCGATGCTCGTTTTGCCGAAATTCAGTTGCCTTTGAATTTCGGGTCATCCCTCTTGAGCATGTATGCTTCTGCTACTTGTTCTACATCAGACTTTCTTCCGCAAACGGCGAAACGCTTTGACTCACTGAGTTTCGCGGCATTCCGACTTCGATGCCCCGATTGCCGAAATTCAGTTCCTTTGAATTTCGGGTGATCCCTCTTGAGCATGTATGCTTCTGCTACTTGTTCTACATCAGACTTTCTTCCTCCAACGGCGAAACGCTTTGACTCGGTGAGTTTCGCGGCATTCCAACTTCGATGACCGTTTTGCCGAAATTCAGTTGCCTTTGAATTTCGGGAGATCCCTCTTGAGCATGTATGCTTTTGCTACTTGTTCTACATCAGACTTTCTTCCGCAAACGACGAAACTCTTTGACTCGGTGAGTTTCGCGGCATTCCGACTTCGATGCCCGTTTTCCAGAAATTCAGTTGCCTTTGAATTTCGGGGGATCCCTCTTGAGCATGTATGCTTCTGCTACTTGTTCTACATCAGACTTTCTTCCGCAAACGGTGAAACGCTTTGACTCCATGAGTTTCGCGGCATTCCGGCTTCGATGCCCGTTTTGCTGAAATTCAGTTGGATTTGAATTTCGGGTGATCCCTTTTGAGCATGTATGCTTGTGCTAGTTGTTCTACATCAGACGTCTTCCGCAAAGGGCGAAACGCTTTGACTCGGTGAGTTTTGCGGCATTCCAACTTCGATGCCCCGGTTGTCGAAATTCAGTTGCCTTTGAACTTCGGGTGATCCCTCTTGAGCATGTATGCTTCTGGTACTTGTTCTACATCACACTTTCTTTCGCAAACGGCGAAACGCTTTGACTCGGTGCGTTTCGCGGCATTCGGACTTCGATGCCCGTTTTGCCGAAATTCAGTTTCCTTTGAATTTCGGGTAATCCCTCTTGAGCATGTATACTTTTGCTACTTGTTCTACATCAGACTTTCTTCCACAATTGGCGAAACGCTTTGACTCGGTGAGTTTCGCGGCATTCCAACTTCGATGCCCCTGTTGCCGAAATTCAGTTGCCTTTGAATTTCGGGGGATCCCTCTTGAGCATGTATGCTTTTGCTACTTGTTCTACATCAGACTTTCTTCCGCAAACGGCGAAACGCTTTGACTCGGTGAGTTTCGCGGCATTCCAACTTCGATGACCGTTGTCGATACACGACGTCGGGCGACGGCTCCGCTCTTTTTGTTTATTTAACAAAAAAGATTTCTTATTGGTTGGGGAAATTAAGTTTTATTGGAGTCGCCATCTAGTAATTTGAAGGACCTAGAAATCCCAAATTAGACACTGGTCCCAGAGATCCGAGTACTGTGTTAGTTATGATTAAGGGAAGGTAGACACCACCCTTAAAACATCCTTTCAAAAGAAAGGTTACCCTTACTTGTGTGTTTTTTATTTGATTTAAATGTTATTATATTTCAAGCTTATTTGCAATTTTGTTTTTTTTTAAATAGTTAACGTCGGTCCCTAAAAATAGGAGACACGTTAAAAATGACATCAGTCCCTAAAAATAGGAGACTTGTCTAAAATCTCGACGTTTATCCCAAAACAAGGATTTAGGTCTGAATTACCAAGAGAAGAAAAAAAAAAAAATGGACATAATCCATATTTGGTATAAATCCTTGACATCGGTCCTTTTCTGTAAAAAGAGACATGTCGACAAACCACGTTCGTAGGAGACGCGTTTAAAAAAAAATAACATCAGTTCCTAAAAATAGGAAACTTGTCTAAAAATTTGACGTTTAACCCTAAAAAGGAGAAGTACATCCGAGTTATCAAAAAAAAAACTATGGACATAATCCATATTTAGTTTTTAACTTTTTGACATCGGTCCTTTTCTATAAAAAGAGACGTGTCGATGAACAATATTCATTTATAAAATAAAACTATTTTGATATCGTTGAGAAATGGGTATAATCATATTCGAGAATTGGGCTTTGGACCCATGAACGATAACATGATAAGATGGGTGTTGGACCCGCGTCGTTATTCTTTTTATACTTGTTTTTGTTTTTTTTTTTACAACATGCAATAAGAATTTACAAATATTACATAAAAAATTAAAAAATGTTAGGAATTCAAGAAAAATTACCTGAGTACCCCTGTATGGGTAAAAGACCGAAATACCCTCGGATTTCTCATGAATTTACGAAAATGCCACTGGGGGCGCGTGTAGCTCACGCGCGGCTACTGTTGGCACTGGCGAAATTTTCCGGCGAGTTTTCTGGGAAACGAACCGTCGATCCTGGTAGATCTGAGGGAGAGGATTCTGATGGTTGTGGTCTCGACGTCCGTTGATGGCTGATGAGGGAGAATCGACGACTTAAAGCTTCGGTGGCCGGCGAGGATCGCGGCCTTTTTCCGGCCAGATGAGGCGGCGAAAACGGTTACAAACGCCGGGGTTTTGCTTTACACCAGTGGATCAACCTTTCTGCGGTGGTTCAGAGGCTGGAGGCGGCCGGAAAGTGGAGATCGGATGAGAGAGAGGACGTCGCCGGCGAGAGGAGAGAGAAGCTCTGAGTCACGCTATGGTGTGGACGCGTACACGATACACCTGTACTGCCAAACTCTATACACCGTTGGATCTCGGATGAATAGATCGGATGGCTGTGATTGGCTTGATCTGAGGTCGATCGGACGGTCTGGATGAGTCTGGGTTTAGATCCGGTGTGACGCGGTGCACCGAAATCTCGGTACACCGGATGACGTGGCTTAACGGGATTAAATCTTGGATTATTTCAATGGCTGAGATGAGTTGGGATATATTTGGTATTTTTTAAATTGTTTTTTTTTTTTAACAATATCCTACTCGTGTGAATAAAAACTAAAAAAACTGAGTACAGTAACAAGTTTTTCTCTTCTTCTCTGTATTTCTCCTCCCGTCCCTCTCTTTTTTTCTTTTTTTCTGGCGATTGTCACTGGCTATTTATAGCCAGTGAACAGTCGACAAAACGCCTACCACGCCTACCATTATTTTAGCAAAATTAGGCTGCCTACCATTATTTTAGCAAAATTAGGCTGCCTACAATTGTTGAAAAAAAACACTGTCTAAATTATAAATTTTATATTATTAATTTTGTTTTATTATATATAATAATAAATAATTATATAGATAAAATTAAAAACTCAAATCAGTATTAGAAAAAGCCCGACTCAACCGCTAAAAATCAATTTTAATTACCAAAAATTAAGTCGAAACATAAAAAAAAACTTTCAATGGGTATCAACCCGGTGAACCGGGTTTTGACCACAAAATAACAGTTTTGACCCAAAATGACCTGAAACTCATTTTTTATCCCGGTCGACATGGTTAGACCCGTATCGACCCAGTGAACTCGGTCTTGATGGAAAGATGCGGTTGACTCGAGAAAAAAAAAAAAATTTTGTAGTTTAAATTTTTTTATTTTTTTGGATTTTTATAAATAATAATAGAAATCAAATAACATTCGAGAAAAACTTGGTGAATCCAAAATTGGGTTACAACAGTTGCCCCCTCTTTACAATGCTTACGGTGCAAAGACATTGGAAAATTCATTTTCTTTTGACTTTGCATAGTAAGTTTTGTAAAGAAAAACGATGGTGGTGTTGAAAAATACCCAGATTTTTCTGTTCCAGGCGACCTAACCGCTGGTGAAAATGGAAGCAAAGAATTTTGTGAGTGGTCTAATAGTTCCAGGCGACCTGCCCGATGGTGAAAATGGAAGCAAAGAATTTTGTGAGTGGTCTAATTGTTCCAGGCGACCTGCCCGATGATAAAATGCGAGGGAACTCGCAAGTGGTCAAATTATTCCAGGCGACCTGCCCGATAAATGAAAAAAATGTGAGGGAACTCGCAAGTGGTCAAATTGTTCCAGGCGACCTGCCCGATGATAAAATGCGAGGGAACTCGCAAGTGGTCAAATTGTTCCAGGCGACCTGCCCGATAAATAAATAAAAATGCGAGGAAACTCGCAAGTGGTCAAATTGTTCCAGGCGACCTGCCCGATAAATGAAAAAAAATGCGAGGGAACTCGCAAGTGGTCTAATTGTTCCAGGCGACCTGCCCGATGATAAAATGCGAGGGAACTCGCAAGTGGTCAAATTGTTCCAGGCGACCTGCCCGATAAATGAAAAAAATGCGAGGGAACTCGCAAGTGGTCTAATTGTTCCAGGCGACCTGCCCGATGATAAAATGCGAGGGAACTCGCAAGTGGTCAAATTGTTCCAGGCGACCTGCCCGATAAATGAAAAACAAATGCAAGGAAACTCGCAAGTGGTCTAATTGTTCCAGGCGACCTGCCCGATGATAAAATGCGAGGGAACTCGCAAGTGGTCAAATTGTTCCAGGCGACTTGCCCGATGCTAAAATGCGAGGGAACTCGCAAGTGGTCAAATTGTTCCAGGCGACCTGCCCGATGATAAAATGCGACGGAACTCGCAAGTGGTCAAATTGTTCCAGGCGACCTGCCCGATAAATGAAAAAAAATGCGAGGAAACTCGCAAGTGGTCTAATTGTTCCAGGCGACCTGCCCGATAAAATGAAAAAAAAATGCGAGGAAACTCGCAAGTGGTCTAATTGTTCCAGGCGACCTGCCCGATGGTGACATGCTTGAAAGTGATTTCAGCAATGAGCTTTAAGATTGATGAAAACTTTTAAAGGAAGTCATACCTGTATGGTTGAGATCTGATTTGTAAATCGATCTCAGAGCTGATGAAAGCTTCTCAAGAAAGTCTTGTATATACGATTGAGATTTGATCTGTAAATGGATCAGGAAAGCTTCTCAAGAAAGTCTTATATGTACGGTTGGGATTTGATTTGGAAATGGATCCCAAAAGATGAGGAAAACTTCCCAAGGAAGTTTTGTATCTACGGCTAAGATCTGATCTTATGTTCAAAATGATGGCAGGAGCAGTATTGGGCAAAAGACATCATCAACTTCTCGCATTTTCAATACTCTCAAAGCTCTTAACTTTTGAAGTTTTAACTATGTCTTCCTCTTCTTCCAATGCTAATCCAAACCTTGTTCCTGAGGCAGAGCCTGTAGTTTGGCGTAGTACCTTTGAAGTGAATGGTCGTCCAATTACAATAGAGGATACTGTAATGGATGATGAAGATACCGCTGTAGACATGACCCTTCCTCGTGATGAAATGATGCTGGCAGCGAGGACCGATATTGAAGCAGTGAATCAGTCACTTGCTCTCAGTATAAGAGCTACTTCGTCTTTGGTGAATGTTGCGGAGCGTCTTCATACCAGAAGACTTTGAGTTGAATACTCAAATTCCTGAGCTCCATAATGAGATTGAGAATTTAAGGAAAAGACTTCGTGATGAGAGACGTCACAGGAACGAATTGGAGAGGAGAAACCAAGAGCTCAATGCACGTGTTGACTTTTGGAGGGACTATGTTAACACCCGACACCTCGAGTTCGAGGAAGAGATGGAGCGCATGCATAAGCAATTTGAGGAATTCCGAGGCATGATTGGCCATCAAGATGAAAATATCCCTAATCGTCCTCGCAGTGTTTAACGTTTGTACTTGTAAACCATTATGCCTATGAATAAAAATCCATCTTCTCGTCTTCATTCATGAATTTTGCCTTTGTGGAATTGCCATACTTGATATGATTTAGAAGGACGTCATTTCATCCGAGTCTCGTTGGATCCCGTGAGGAGTTTTGTTTCGTGAAATATCTACAAAACAAATATGCAATGCTCGTGAAGTTAGATGATATGCAATGCATCTTACCTGTTTTTGAAATATAGATCCCTATTCATTGTGTTTGAGGGTCTTGACTTTGAGTGAGCTCTTTTGATTTACGCGTACTTCAAGTCTACTCAAGCAGACCCTTGTTGTTCATTCTTCTAAGATACGCTTTGTTTAAGTTTCCCAACAGTCACTGCACTTTCCTCTATTGGTAACTTCACTGAGAAAATTAACTTCTCCCTGGCTCGACATTGTTCTATAGGCAACATTCCCATTATTGAAGATTCTTTAACCAATTCATATGGTCAATGTAAGAGGATTATCCCACTTCACTTGGGATTTCATCTGCATTCCTCTTACTGAAGATGTATCAATTATCTTGTTGTATAACTGATCATATTGTGAGTGTCAACAATCTCCTTTCATGGACACTGTAAATCATACTATTTCAGCCCTCATGCTGGAAGAAGCCCACAGTTTTATCAAGTGTATTTTCCACTAGGGAAGCAAATTTCTTTGTGCCATTACGGATTTGGTAACTGCTTCTCTGCCCCCCTGGGAGAATTAACTGCCTCAATTCATTTCCTCCTTTGCTCTTGTTGTCATTAGAATCTCTGATTTTCTAATGGTGCCTCGTAGTGTGCCGTATATTCATTTTTCTTACAAAGAAAACCCTTTTTTCAAAAATGATTTTTCAAAAGATCTGTTTTGTTCTCGAAAACTGAAACTCTCAATGTCTGTTTATAACAATGTTCAGGCAACTCTAGGGCTTTGTGTCAAATCTCTTAGTAAAAGAAATCTCAGATGAAGGTAAGTGATGAGATGACCTTCTGCTTTGGTTTTCAAAGTGTTCAAGCGATTGCTTGAAGGTATTTTGAGAGAAAAGAAACAATTTGTCTTTTATCTTTAGAAACACTCTTTTTAACAGCATGAATAATAACGAGTAATTATTTGCCACACCATGACTTTTTATGGAAAAGTATCTTATATTTTGAGAACGCCGTTTATTGATCTAGGTTGCTTACTTGATTAGAAAGGACTTCAAAGGCACGTTTCATGGCTCAAGGCTATCAAAGAAAGAGTATTCCATAAGCTTAAAAAAGTGTTTAAGGGCTTATAAACTATAGATCACTATTATCTTATCTTGGCATTTTCTTTTGCTACCTTGACAACAACAATGATGCTAAATATTCCAAATAAAGAACTTTTGTTTTCTTTTGGTACTCCCATATTTGTTAGGAATTCTCTCAATTGTTTGGAATTTTATTGAATTCTTTGTTGTCAGACTTTCTTTATAAGCTCATATGCCTTCAAGACAATTTTCTTAATCATATTTCTCTTTTTGCCCCCTAGTGTAGGGTGTGATCTTAGTTAAGGTTCTTATGAAAGAAAAAGCTTTAAATAGACGGCTCAAATTGGGACTGCAAAGGATAATTTTAAAGAAAGTGAAAGGAATATCAAAGATGGCCTTTCCTCATTTCAAGTAAGATCAGTTAAAACCAATAAACTTTGTCCACATCCAGCGTAATGCTTTGGATTTGTAAGATACCACTTTTTGGAGTCCATGACAAATTAATGTACTACCAACCATTATTCATGCTGATAAAATGTGGATCCAAGACATAATTTGGGTGATAGTTGTTCCGATTGCATGTTTTTGACTTGTTTGGTCATCTCTTTCAAGGGAGTTGTTCTGAACATTATTCTAAACAAAATCATTGATTGATTTCATTGAAATCACAAACAAAATCAGTTCTTTTAAAACCTCATTTAAGAAGAATGGATTCTCCTGTAAAAAAAAGTTTGAAAGATCAAATTGTTGAGCCATTGAGATCATGCATGGGCTTTTTGGTGAGGTATAATGCAAAGAGAATTTCCTGGCCAAAACTTTATTGATTTGATTGGATGAAACCATCATACATAATACTTTTTCACAGAATCAGAGTTCACAGGCCTAGGTAAATCATCTCCATCCATCCTACTTAACAACAGAGCTCCTCCAGATAGTGTTTTCTTCACTACATATGGGCCTTCATAGTTTGGTGCCCACTTGCTTCGGTCTTCACTTGGTAATGGCAAGATTTTCATAGTACAAGATCCCCTTCTTTGAATTCTCTTGTATGATTGGGCAAAGAGTTGGACTTCACATTTGGTGCATCATCAAAAGATATCCATCCAGCTTTTATCAATTGCAAAAGCTTGTTCTTAAATGCATTACAACTTTCAATGTTATGCCCAGCAGCGCCAGCATGATACTCACATTTCAGATCTGGCTTATACCAATTTGGGTATGGAGGTTGCAGTGGGGTTAAGGGAATAGGGGCTATTTGCCCAATACTCAACAACTTTGAGTACATTTCTCCTAAGGGAAGTGGTAATGGTGGCAGTCGTTCTTGGGTTCTTTGAAAATTCCTTCTTGGAGGATTAACAATCTGGTTACTTTCTTGGTTATTTGGTTGATTTTGTTGGTTGGTAGGGAAATGTTTAGTGAAGTTTACACTTGCAACTTGTTGGGTGGGTATTTGAAAGTTATAATGATGGTAATTCTTTTTCATACCCTTATACACTCCTTCCACATTGTTCACATCGGCATCCTTTTTCCTAGTAAAGCCTTTCTTCTCAGTAGGCTCTGAAATTCTACCCGCTCTTATCGCTTGTTCTATTCTTGGTGAATCCAAAATTGGGTTACAACAACCGTTTTGCCGAAATTCAGCTGCCTTTGAATTTCGGGAGATCTCTCTTGAGCATGTATGCTTTTGCTACTTGTTCTACATCAGACTTTCTTCCGCAAACGGCGAAACGCTTTGACTCATTGAGTTTCGCGGAATTCCGACTTCGATGCCCGTTTTGCCAAAATTCAGTTGCCTTTGAATTTCGGGTCATCCCTCTTGAGCATGTATGCTTTTGCTACTTGTTCTACATCAGACTTTCTTCCGCAAACGGTGAAACGCTTTGACTCCATGAGTTTCGCGGCATTCCGGCTTCGATGCCCGTTTTGCCGAAATTCAGTTGCATTTGAATTTCGGGTGATCCCTTTTGAGCATGTATGCTTGTGCTAGTTGTTCTACATCAGACGTCTTCCGCAAAGGGCGAAACGCTTTGACTCGGTGAGTTTTGCGGAATTCCAATTGCGATGCCCCGGTTGCCGAAATTCAGTTGCCTTTGAACTTCGGGTGATCCCTCTTGAGCATGTATGCTTCTGGTACTTGTTCTACATCACACTTTCTTTCGCAAACTGCGAAACGCTTTGACTCGGTGAGTTACGCGGCATTCCGACTTCGATGCCCGTTTTGCCGAAATTCAGTTTCCTTTGAATTTCGGGTAATCCCTCTTGAGCATGTATGCTTCTACTTCTTGTTCTACATCACACTTTTTTCCGCAAACGGCAAAACGCTTTCCCTCGGTGAGTTTCGCGGCATTCCAACTTCGATGCCCGTTTTGCCGAAATTCAGTTGCCTTTGAATTTCGGGTGATCCCTCTTGAGCATGTATGCTTTTGCTACTTGTTCTACATCAGACTTTCTTCCGCAAACGACGAAACTCTTTGACTCGGTGAGTTTCGCGGCATTCCGACTTCGATGCCCGTTTTGCCGAAATTCAGTTTCCTTTGAATTTCGGGTAATCCCTCTTGAGCATGTATACTTTTGCTACTTGTTCTACATCAGACTTTCTTCCGCAAACGACGAAACTCTTTGACTCGGTGAGTTTCGCGGCATTCCGACTTCGATGCCCGTTTTGCCGAAATTCAGTTTCCTTTGAATTTCGGGTAATCCCTCTTGAGCATGTATACTTTTGCTACTTGTTCTACATCAGACTTTATTCCACAAACGGCGAAACGCTTTGACTCGGTGAGTTTCGCGGCATTCCAACTTCGATGCCCCTGTTGCCGAAATTCAGTTGCCTTTGAATTTCGGGGGATCCCTCTTGAGCATGTATGCTTTTGCTACTTGTTCTACATCAGACTTTCTTCCGCAAACGGCGAAACGCTTTGACTCGGTGAGTTTCGCGGCATTCCAACTTCGATGACCGTTTTGCCGAAATTCAGTTGCCTTTGAATTTCGGGAGATCTCTCTTGAGCATGTATGCTTTTGCTACTTGTTCTACATTAGACTTTCTTCCGCAAACGGCGAAACGCTTTGACTCATTGAGTTTCGCGGAATTCCGACTTCGATGCCCGTTTTGCCAAAATTCAGTTGCCTTTGAATTTCGGGTCATCCCTCTTGAGCATGTATGCTTTTGCTACTTGTTCTACATCAGACTTTCTTCCGCAAACGGTGAAACGCTTTGACTCCATGAGTTTCGCGGCATTCCGGCTTCGATGCCCGTTTTGCCGAAATTCAGTTGCATTTGAATTTCGGGTGATCCCTTTTGAGCATGTATGCTTGTGCTAGTTGTTCTACATCAGATGTCTTCCGCAAAGGGTGAAACGCTTTGACTCGGTGAGTTTTGCGGCATTCCAACTTCGATGCCCCGGTTGCCGAAATTCAGTTGCCTTTGAACTTCGGGTGATCCCTCTTGAGCATGTATGCTTCTGGTACTTGTTCTACATCACACTTTCTTTCGCAAACTGCGAAACGCTTTGACTCGGTGAGTTTCGCGGCATTCCAACTTCGATGCCCGTTTTGCCGAAATTCAGTTTCCTTTGAATTTCGGGTAATCCCTCTTGAGCATGTATGCTTCTACTACTTGTTCTACATCACACTTTTTTCCGCAAACGGCGAAACGCTTTCCCTCGGTGAGTTTCGCGGCATTCCGACTTCGATGCCCGTTTTGCCGAAATTCAGTTGCCTTTGAATTTCGGGTCATCCCTCTTGAGCATGTATGCTTCTACTACTTGTTCTACATCACACTTTCTTCCGCAAACGGCGAAACGCTTTGCCTCGGTGAGTTTCGCGGCATTCCGACTTCGATGCCCGTTTTGCCGAAATTCAGTTGCCTTTGAATTTCGGGTCATCCCTCTTGAGCATGTATGCTTTTGCTACTTGTTCTACATCAGACTTTCGTCCGCAAACGATGAAACGCTTTGACTCGGTGAGTTTCGCGGCATTCCAACTTCGATGCCGCGGTTGTAGAAATTGAGTTGCCTTTGAATTTCGGGTGATCCCTCTTGAGCATGTATGGTTCTGCTACTTGTTCTACATCACACTTTCTTTCGCAAACGGCGAAACGCTTTGACTCATTGAGTTTCGCGGCATTCCGACTTCGATGCCCGTTTTGTCGAAATTCAGTTGCCTTTGAATTTCGGGTGATCCCTCTTGAGCATGTATGCTTTTGCTACTTGTTCTACATCAGACTTTCTTCCGCAAACGGCGAAACGCTTTGACTCGGTGAGTTTCGCGGCATTCCAATTTCGACGCCCGTTTTGCCGAAATTCAGTTGCCTTTGAATTTCGGGGGATCCCTCTTGAGCATGTATGCTTCTGCTACTTGTTCTACATCAGACTTTCTTCCGCAAACGGGGAAACTCTTTGACTCAGTGAGTTTCGCGGCATTCCAAATTCGATGACCGTTTTGCCGAAATTCAGTTGCCTTTGAATTTCGGGAGATCCCTCTTGAGCATGTATGCTTCTGCTACATGTTCTACATCACACTTTCTTCCGCAAACGGTGAAACGCTTTGACTCCATGAGTTTCGCGGCATTCCGGCTTCGATGCCCGTTTTGCCGAAATTCAGTTGCATTTGAATTTCGGGTGATCCCTTTTGAGCATGTATGCTTGTGCTAGTTGTTCTACATCAGACGTCTTCCGCAAAGGGCGAAACGCTTTAACTCGGTGAGTTTTGCGGCATTCCAACTTCGATGCCCCGGTTGCCGAAATTCAGTTGCCTTTGAACTTCGGGTGATCCCTCTTGAGCATGTATGCTTCTGGTACTTGTTCTACATCACACTTTCTTTCGCAAACTGCGAAACGCTTTGACTCGGTGAGTTTTGCGGCATTCCAACTTCGATGCCCCGGTTGCCGAAATTCAGTTGCCTTTGAACTTCGGGTGATCCCTCTTGAGCATGTATGCTTCTGGTAGTTGTTCTACATCACACTTTCTTTCGCAAACTGCGAAACGCTTTGACTCGGTGAGTTTCGCGACATTCCAACTTCAATGCCGCGGTTGTAGAAATTGAATTGCCTTTGAATTTCGGGTGATCCCTCTTGAGCATGTATGGTTCTGGTACTTGTTCTACATCAGACTTCTTCCGCAAAGGGTGAAACTCTTTGACTCGGTGAGTTTCGCGGCATTCCAATTTCGATGCCCGTTTTGCTGAAATTCAGTTGCCTTTGAATTTCGGGGGATCCCTCTGGAGCATGTATGCTTCTGCTACTTGTTCTACATCAGACTTTCTTCCGCAAACGGGGAAACTCTTTGACTCGGTGAGTTTCGCGGCATTCCAAATTCGATGATCGTTTTGCCGAAATTCAGTTGCCTTTGAATTTCGGGAGATCCCTCTCGAGCATGTATGCTTCTGCTACTTATTCTACATCACACTTTCTTTCGCAAACGGCGAAACGCTTTGACTCATTGAGTTTCGCGGCATTCCGACTTCGATGCCTGTTTTGCCGAAATTCAGTTGCCTTTGAATTTCGGGTCATCCCTCTTGAGCATGTATGCTTTTGCTACTTGTTCTACATCAGACTTTCTTCCGCAAACGGCGAAACACTTTGACTCGGTGAGTTTCGCGGCATTCCAACTTCGATGCCGCGGTTGTAGAAATTGAGTTGCCTTTGAATTTCGGGTGATCCCTCTTGAGCATGTATGGTTCTGCTACTTGTTCTACATCACACTTTCTTTCGCAAACGGCGAAACGCTTTGACTCATTGAGTTTCGCGGCATTCCGACTTCGATGCCCGTTTTGCCGAAATTCAGTTGCCTTTGAATTTCGGGTCATCCCTCTTGAGCATGTATGCTTTTGCTACTTGTTCTACATTAGACTTTCTTCCGCAAACGGCAAAACGCTTTGACTCGGTGAGTTTCGCGGCATTCCAACTTCGATGCCCGTTTTGCCGAAATTCAGTTGCCTTTGAATTTCGGGGGATCCCTCTTGAGCATCTATGCTTCTGCTACTTGTTCTACATCACACTTTCTTTCGCAAACGGCGAAACGCTTTGACTCATTGAGTTTCGCGGCATTCCGACTTCGGTGCCAGTTTTGCCGAAATTCAGTTGCCTTTGAATTTCGGGTCATCCCTCTTGAGCATGTATGCTTTTGCTACTTGTTCTACATCAGACTTTCGTCCGCAAACGGCAAAACGCTTTGACTCGGTGAGTTTCGCGGCATTCCAACTGCGATGCCGCGGTTGTAGAAATTGAGTTGCCTTTGAATTTCGGGTGATCCCTCTTGAGCATGTATGGTTCTGGTACTTGTTCTACATCAGACTTCTTCCGCAAAGGGTGAAACTCTTTGACTCGGTGAGTTTCGCGGCATTCCAAATTCGATGTCCGTTTTGCCGAAATTCAGTTGCCTTTGAATTTCGGGGGATCCCTCTGGAGCATGTATGCTTCTGCTACTTGTTCTACATCAGACTTTCTTCCGGAAACGGGGAAACTCTTTGACTCGGTGCGTTTTGCGGCATTCCAAATTCGATGACCGTTTTGCCGAAATTCAGTTGCCTTTGAATTTCGGGAGATCCCTCTCGAGCATGTATGCTGCTGCTACTTATTCTACATCACACTTTCTTTCGCAAACGGCGAAACGCTTTGACTCATTGAGTTTCGCGGCATTCCGACTTCGATGCCTGTTTTGCCGAAATTCAGTTGCCTTTGAATTTCGGGTCATCCCTCTTGAGCATGTATGCTTTTGCTACTTGTTCTACATCAGACTTTCTTCCGCAAACGGCGAAACACTTTGACTCGGTGAGTTTCGCGGCATTCCAACTTCGATGCCGCGGTTGTAGAAATTGAGTTGCCTTTGAATTTCGGGTGATCCCTCTTGAGCATGTATGGTTCTGCTACTTGTTCTACATCACACTTTCTTTCGCAAACGGCGAAAGGCTTTGACTCATTGAGTTTCGCGGCATTCCGACTTCGATGCCCGTTTTGCCGAAATTCAGTTGCCTTTGAATTTCGGGTCATCCCTCTTGAGCATGTATGCTTTTGCTACTTGTTCTACATTAGACTTTCTTTCGCAAACGGCAAAACGCTTTGACTCGGTGAGTTTCGCGGCATTCCAACTTCGATGCCCGTTTTGCCGAAATTCAGTTGCCTTTGAATTTCGGGGGATCCCTCTTGAGCATCTATGCTTCTGCTACTTGTTCTACATCACACTTTCTTTCGCAAACGGCGAAACGCTTTGACTCATTGAGTTTCGCGGCATTCCGACTTCGATGCCAGTTTTGCCGAAATTCAGTTGCCTTTGAATTTCGGGTCATCCCTCTTGAGCATGTATGCTTTTGCTACTTGTTCTACATCAGACTTTCGTCCGCAAACGGCGAAACGCTTTGACTCGGTGAGTTTCGCGACATTCCAACTTCAATGCCGCGGTTGTAGAAATTGAATTGCCTTTGAATTTCGGGTGATCCCTCTTGAGCATGTATGGTTCTGGTACTTGTTCTACATCAGACTTCTTCCGCAAAGGGTGAAACTCTTTGACTCGGTGAGTTTCGCGGCATTCCAATTTCGATGCCCGTTTTGCTGAAATTCAGTTGCCTTTGAATTTCGGGGGATCCCTCTGGAGCATGTATGCTTCTGCTACTTGTTCTACATCAGACTTTCTTCCGCAAACGGGGAAACTCTTTGACTCGGTGAGTTTCGCGGCATTCCAAATTCGATGATCGTTTTGCCGAAATTCAGTTGCCTTTGAATTTCGGGAGATCCCTCTCGAGCATGTATGCTTCTGCTACTTATTCTACATCACACTTTCTTTCGCAAACGGCGAAACGCTTTGACTCATTGAGTTTCGCGGCATTCCGACTTCGATGCCTGTTTTGCCGAAATTCAGTTGCCTTTGAATTTCGGGTCATCCCTCTTGAGCATGTATGCTTTTGCTACTTGTTCTACATCAGACTTTCTTCCGCAAACGGCGAAACACTTTGACTCGGTGAGTTTCGCGGCATTCCAACTTCGATGCCGCGGTTGTAGAAATTGAGTTGCCTTTGAATTTCGGGTGATCCCTCTTGAGCATGTATGGTTCTGCTACTTGTTCTACATCACACTTTCTTTCGCAAACGGCGAAACGCTTTGACTCATTGAGTTTCGCGGCATTCCGACTTCGATGCCCGTTTTGCCGAAATTCAGTTGCCTTTGAATTTCGGGTCATCCCTCTTGAGCATGTATGCTTTTGCTACTTGTTCTACATTAGACTTTCTTCCGCAAACGGCAAAACGCTTTGACTCGGTGAGTTTCGCGGCATTCCAACTTCGATGCCCGTTTTGCCGAAATTCAGTTGCCTTTGAATTTCGGGGGATCCCTCTTGAGCATCTATGCTTCTGCTACTTGTTCTACATCACACTTTCTTTCGCAAACGGCGAAACGCTTTGACTCATTGAGTTTCGCGGCATTCCGACTTCGATGCCAGTTTTGCCGAAATTCAGTTGCCTTTGAATTTCGGGTCATCCCTCTTGAGCATGTATGCTTTTGCTACTTGTTCTACATCAGACTTTCGTCCGCAAACGGCAAAACGCTTTGACTCGGTGAGTTTCGCGGCATTCCAACTGCGATGCCGCGGTTGTAGAAATTGAGTTGCCTTTGAATTTCGGGTGATCCCTCTTGAGCATGTATGGTTCTGGTACTTGTTCTCCATCAGACTTCTTCCGCAAAGGGTGAAACTCTTTGACTCGGTGAGTTTCGCGGCATTCCAAATTCGATGTCCGTTTTGCCGAAATTCAGTTGCCTTTGAATTTCGGGGGATCCCTCTGGAGCATGTATGCTTCTGCTACTTGTTCTACATCAGACTTTCTTCCGGAAACGGGGAAACTCTTTGACTCGGTGCGTTTTGCGGCATTCCAAATTCGATGACCGTTTTGCCGAAATTCAGTTGCCTTTGAATTTCGGGAGATCCCTCTCGAGCATGTATGCTGCTGCTACTTATTCTACATCACACTTTCTTTCGCAAACGGCGAAACGCTTTGACTCATTGAGTTTCGCGGCATTCCGACTTCGATGCCTGTTTTGCCGAAATTCAGTTGCCTTTGAATTTCGGGTCATCCCTCTTGAGCATGTATGCTTTTGCTACTTGTTCTACATCAGACTTTCTTCCGCAAACGGCGAAACACTTTGACTCGGTGAGTTTCGCGGCATTCCAACTTCGATGCCGCGGTTGTAGAAATTGAGTTGCCTTTGAATTTCGGGTGATCCCTCTTGAGCATGTATGGTTCTGCTACTTGTTCTACATCACACTTTCTTTCGCAAACGGCGAAACGCTTTGACTCATTGAGTTTCGCGGCATTCCGACTTCGATGCCCGTTTTGCCGAAATTCAGTTGCCTTTGAATTTCGGGTCATCCCTCTTGAGCATGTATGCTTTTGCTACTTGTTCTACATTAGACTTTCTTCCGCAAACGGCAAAACGCTTTGACTCGGTGAGTTTCGCGGCATTCCAACTTCGATGCCCGTTTTGCCGAAATTCAGTAGCCTTTGAATTTTGGGGGATCCCTCTTGAGCATCTATGCTTCTGCTACTTGTTCTACATCACACTTTCTTTCGCAAACGGCGAAACGCTTTGACTCATTGAGTTTCGCGGCATTCCGACTTCGATGCCAGTTTTGCCGAAATTCAGTTGCCTTTGAATTTCGGGTCATCCCTCTTGAGCATGTATGCTTTTGCTACTTGTTCTACATCAGACTTTCATCCGCAAACGGCGAAACGCTTTGACTCGGTGAGTTTCGCGACATTCCAACTTCAATGCCGCGGTTGTAGAAATTGAATTGCCTTTGAATTTCGGGTGATCCCTCTTGAGCATGTATGGTTCTGGTACTTGTTCTACATCAGACTTCTTCCGCAAAGGGTGAAACTCTTTGACTCGGTGAGTTTCGCGGCATTCCAAATTCGATGTCCGTTTTGCCGAAATTCAGTTGCGTTTGAATTTCGGGGGATCCCTCTTGAACATGTATGCTTCTGCTACTTGTTCTACATCAGACTTTCGTCCGCAAACGGCAAAACGCTTTGACTCGGTGAGTTTCGCGGCATTCCATCTGCGATGCCGCGGTTGTAGAAATTGAGTTGCCTTTGAATTTCGGGTGATCCCTCTTGAGCATGTATGGTTCTGGTACTTGTTCTACATCAGACTTCTTCCGCAAAGGGTGAAACTCTTTGACTCGGTGAGTTTCGCGGCATTCCAAATTCGATGTCCGTTTTGCCGAAATTCAGTTGCCTTTGAATTTCGGGAGATCCCTCTTCAGCATGTATGCTTCTGCTACTTGTTCTACATCACACTTTCTTTCGCAAACGGCGAAACGCTTTGACTCATTGAGTTTCGCGGCATTCCGACTTCGATGGCCGTTTTGCCGAAATTCAGTTGCCTTTGAATTTCGGGAGATCCCTCTTCAGCATGTATGCTTCTGCTACTTGTTCTACATCAGACTTTCGTCCGCAAACGGCAAAACGCTTTGACTCGGTGAGTTTCTCGGCATTCCGACTGCGATGCCGCGGTTGTAGAAATTGAGTTGCCTTTGAATTTCGGGTGATCCCTCTTGATCATGTATGCTTCTGCTACTTGTTCTACATCAGACTTTCGTCCGCAAACGGCAAAACGCTTTGACTCGGTGAGTTTCGCGGCATTCCAACTGCGATGCCGCGGTTGTAGAAATTGAGTTGCCTTTGAATTTCGGGTGATCCCTCTTGAGCATGTATGGTTCTGGTACTTGTTCTACATCAGACTTCTTCCGCAAAGGGTGAAACTCTTTGAGTCGGTGAGTTTCGCGGCATTCCAAATTCGATGTCCGTTTTGCCGAAATTCAGTTGCCTTTGAATTTCGGGAGATCCCTCTTCAGCATGTATGCTTCTGCTACTTGTTCTACATCACACTTTCTTTCGCAAACGGCGAAACGCTTTGACTCATTGAGTTTCGCGGCATTCCGACTTCGATGGCCGTTTTGCCGAAATTCAGTTGCCTTTGAATTTCGGGTCATCCCTCTTGAGCATGTATGCTTTTGCTACTTGTTCTACATCAGACTTTCTTCCGCAAACGGCGAAACGCTTTGACTCGGTGAGTTTCGCGGCATTCCAACTGCGATGCCGCGGTTGTAGAAATTGAGTTGCCTTTGAATTTCGGGTGATCCCTCTTGAGCATGTATGGTTCTGGTACTTGTTCTACATCAGACTTCTTCCGCAAAGGGTGAAACTCTTTGACTCGGTGAGTTTCGCGGCATTCCAAATTCGATGACCGTTTTGCCGAAATTCAGTTGCCTTTGAATTTCGGGAGATCCCTCTTAAGCATGTATGCTTCTGCTACTTGTTCTACATCACACTTTCTTTCGCAAACGGCGAAACGCTTTGACTCATTGAGTTTCGCGGCATTCCGACTTCGATGGCCGTTTTGCCGAAATTCAGTTGCCTTTGAATTTGGGGTCATCTCTCTTGAGCATGTATGCTTTTGCTACTTGTTCTACATCAGACTTTCTTCCGCAAACGGCGAAACGCTTTGACTCGGTGAGTTTCGCGGCATTCCAACTTCGATGCCGCGGTTGTCGAAATTGAGTTGCCTTTGAATTTCGGGTGATCCCTCTTGAGCATGTATGGTTCTGGTACTTGTTCTACATCAGACTTCTTCCGCAAAGGGTGAAAGTCTTTGACTCGGTGAGTTTCGCGGCATTCCAAATTCGATGCCCGTTTTGCCGAAATTCAGTTGCCTTTGAATTTCGGGGGATCCCTCTTGAGCATGTATGCTTCTGCTACTTGTTCTACATCAAACTTTCTTCCGCAAACGGGGAAACTCTTTGACTCGGTGAGTTTCCCGGCATTCCAAATTCGATGATAGTTTTGCCGAAATGCAGTTGCCTTTGAATTTCGGGAGATCCCTCTTGAGCATGTATGCTTCTGCTACTTGTTCTACATCACACTTTCTTTCGCAAACGGCGAAACGCTTGACTCATTGAGTTTCGCGGCATTCCGACTTCGATGCCCGTGTTGCCGAAATTCAGTTGCCTTTGAATTTCGGGTCATCCCTCTTGAGCATGTATGCTTTGCTACTTGTTCTACATCAGACTTTCTTCCGCAAACGGCGAAATGCTTTGACTCGGTGAGTTTCGCGGCATTAAAACTTCGATGCCGCGGTTGTAGAAATTGAGTTGCCTTTGAATTTCGGGTGATCCCTCTTGAGCATGTATGGTTCTGCTACTTGTTCTACATCACACTTTCTTTCGCAAACGGCGAAACGCTTTGACTCATTGAGTTTCGCGGCATTCCGACTTCGATGCCCGTTTTGCCGAAATTCAGTTGCCTATGAATTTCGGGTCATCCCTCTTGAGCATGTATGCTTTTGCTACTTGTTCTACATCAAACTTTCTTCCGCAAATGGCAAAACGCTTTGACTCGGTGAGTTTCGCGGCATTCCAACTGCGATGCCGCGGTTGTAGAAATTGAGTTGCCTTTGAATTTCGGGTGATCCCTCTTGAGCATGTATGGTTCTGGTACTTGTTCTACATCAGACTTCTTCCGCAAAGGGGGAAACTCTTTGACTCGGTGAGTTTCGCGGCATTCCAAATTCGATGTCCGTTTTGAGCATGTATGCTTCTGCTACTTGTTCTACATCAGACTTTCTTCCGCAAATGGGGAAACTCTTTGACTCGGTGAGTTTCGCGGCATTCCAAATTCGATGACCGTTTTGCCGAAATTCAGTTGCCTTTGAATTTCGGGAGATCCCTCTTGAGCATGTATGCTTTTGCTACTTGTTCTACATCAGACTTTCTTCCGCAAACGGCGAAACGCTTTGACTCGGTGAGTTTCGCGGCATTCCAACTGCGATGCCGCGGTTGTAGAAATTGAGTTGCCTTTGAATTTCGGGTGATCCCTCTTGAGCATGTATGGTTCTGGTACTTGTTCTACATCAGCCTTCTTCCGCAAAGGGTGTAACTCTTTGACTCGGTGAGTTTCGCGGCATTCCAAATTCGATGCCCGTTTTGCCGAAATTCAGTTCCCTTTGAATTTCGGGGGATCCCTCTTGAGCATGTATGCTTCTGCTACTTGTTCTAGATCAGACTTTCTTCCGCAAACGGGGAAACTCTTTGACTTGGTGAGTTTCGCGGCATTCCAAATTCGATGACCGTTTTGCCGAAATTCAGTTGCCTTTGAATTTCGGGACATCCTTCTTGAGCATGTATGCTTCTGCTACTTGTTCTACATCACACTTTCTTTCGCAAACGGCAAAACGCTTTGACTCATTGAGTTTCGCGGCATTCCGACTTCGATGCCCGTTTTGCCGAAATTCAGTTGCATTTGAATTTCGGGTCATCCCTCTTGAGCATGTATGCTTTTGCTACTTCTTCTACATCAGACTTTCGTCCGCAAACGGTGAAACGCTTTGACTCGGTGAGTTTCGCGGCATTCCAACTTCGATGCCGCGGTTGTAGAAATTGAGTTGCCTTTGAATTTCGGGTGATCCCTCTTGAGCATGTATGGTTCTGCTACTTGTTCTACATCACACTTTCTTTCGCAAACAGCGAAACGCTTTGACTCATTGAGTTTCGCGGCATTCCGACTTCGATGCCCGTTTTGCCGAAATTCAGTTGCCTTTGAATTTCGGGTCATCCCTCTTGAGCATGTATGCTTTTGCTACTTGTTCTACATCAGACTTTCTTCCGCAAACGGCAAAACGCTTTGACTCGGTGAGTTTCGCGGCATTCCAAATTCGATGCCGCGGTTGTAGAAATTGAGTTGCCTTTGAATTTCGGGTGATCCCTCTTGAGCATGTATGGTTCTGGTACTTGTTCTACATCGGACTTCTTCCGCAAAGGGTGAAACTCTTTGACTCGATGAGTTTCGCGGCATTCCAAATTCGATGTCCGTTTTGCCGAAATTCAGTTGCCTTTGAATTTCGGGGGATCCCTCTTGAGCATGTATGCTTCTGCTACTTGTTCTACATCAGACGTTCTTTCGCAAATGGGGAAACGCTTTGACTCGGTGAGTTTCGCGGCATTCCAACTGCGATGCCGCGGTTGTAAAAATTGAGTTGCCTTTCAATTTCGGGTGATCCCTCTTGAGCATGTATGGTTCTGGTACTTGTTCTACATCAGACTTCTTCCGCAAAGGGTGTAACTCTTTGACTCGGTGAGTTTCGCGGCATTCCAAATTCGATGCCCGTTTTGCCGAAATTCAGTTGCCTTTGAATTTCGGGGGATCCCTCTTGAGCATGTATGCTTCTGCTACTTGTTCTAGATCAGACTTTCTTCCGCAAACGGGGAAACTCTTTGACTTGGTGAGTTTCGCGGCATTCCAAATTCGATGACCGTTTTGCCGAAATTCAGTTGCCTTTGAATTTCGGGACATCCCTCTTGAGCATGTATGCTTCTGCTACTTGTTCTACATCACACTTTCTTTCGCAAACGGCAAAACGCTTTGACTCATTGAGTTTCGCGGCATTCCGACTTCGATGCCCGTTTTGCCGAAATTCAGTTGCATTTGAATGTCGGGTCATCCCTCTTGAGCATGTATGCTTCTGGTACTTGTTCTACATCAGACTTCTTTCGCAAAGGACGAAACGCTTTGACTCGATGAGTTTCGCGGCATTCCAACTTCGATGCCCCGGTTGCCGAAATTCAGTTGCCTTTGAATTTCGGGTGATCCCTCTTGAGCATGTATGCTTCTGCTACTTGTTCTAGATCAGACTTTCTTCCGCAAACGGGGAAACTCTTTGACTCGGTGAGTTTCCCGGCATTCCAAATTCGATGACCGTTTTGCCGAAATTCAGTTGCCTTTGAATTTCGGGAGATCCCTCTTGAGCATGTATGCTTCTGCTACTTGTTCTACATCACACTTTCTTTCGCAAACGGCGAAACGCTTGACTCATTGAGTTTCGCGGCATTCCGACTTCGATGCCCGTGTTGCCGAAATTCAGTTGCTTTTGAATTTAGGGTCATCCCTCTTGAGCATGTATGCTTTTGCTACTTGTTCTACATCAGACTTTCTTCCGCAAACGGCGAAAGGATTTGACTTGGTGAGTTTCGCGGCATTCCAACTTCGATGCCGCGGTTGTAGAAATTGAGTTGCCTTTGAATTTCGGGTGATCCCTCTTGAGCATGTATGGTTCTAGTACTTGTTCTACATCATACTTCTTCGGCAAAGGGTGAAACTCTTTGACTCGGTGAGTTTCGCGACATTCCAAATTCGATGCCCGTTTTGCCGAAATTCAGTTGCCTTTGAATTTCGGGGGATCCCTCTTGAGCATGTATGCTTCTGCTACTTGTTCTACATCACACTTTCTTTCGCAAACGGCGAAACGCTTTGACTCGGTGAGTTTCGCGGCATTCCGACTTCGATGCTCGTTTTGCCGAAATTCAGTTGCCTTTGAATTTCGGGTGATCCCTCTTGAGCATGTATGCTTCTGCTACTTGTTCTACATCACACTTTCTTTCGCAAACGGCGAAACGCTTTGACTCGGTGAGTTTCGCGGCATTCCGACTTTGATGCCCGTTTTTTCGAAATTCAGTTGCCTTTGAATTTCGGGTGATCCCTCTTGAGCATGTATGCTTCTGCTACTTGTTCTACATCACACTTTCTTTCGCAAACGGCGAAACGCTTTGACTCGGTGAGTTTCGCGGCATTCCGACTTCGATGCTCGTTTTGCCGAAATTCAGTTGCCTTTGAATTTCGGGTGATCCCTCTTGAGCATGTATGCTTCTGCTACTTGTTCTACATCACACTTTCTTTCGCAAACGGCGAAACGCTTTGACTCGGTGAGTTTCGCGGCATTCCGACTTCGATGCTCGTTTTGCCGAAATTCAGTTGCCTTTGAATTTCGGGTGATCCCTCTTGAGCATGTATGCTTCTGCTACTTGTTCTACATCACACTTTCTTTCGCAAACGGCGAAACGCTTTGACTCGGTGAGTTTCGCGGCATTCCGACTTTGATGCCCGTTTTTTCGAAATTCAGTTGCCTTTGAATTTCGGGTCATCCCTCTTGAGCATGTATGCTTTTGCTACTTGTTCTACATCAGACTTTCCTCCGCAAACGGTGAAACGCTTTGACTCATTGAGTTTCGCGGAATTCCGACTTCGACGCCCCGATTGCCGAAATTCAGTTGCCTTTGAATTTCGGGTGATCCCTCTTGAGCATGTATGCTTCTGGTACTTGTTCTACATCAGACTTCTTTCGCAAACGGTGAAACGCTTTGACTCATTGAGTTTCGCGGAATTCCGACTTCGACGCCCCGATTGCCGAAATTCAGTTCCTTTGAATTTCGGGTGATCCCTCTTGAGCATGTATGCTTCTGGTACTTGTTCTACATCAGACTTCTTTCGCAAAGGACGAAACGCTTTGACTCGGTGAGTTTCGCGGCATTCCAACTTCGATGCCCCGGTTGCCGAAATTCAGTTGCCTTTGAATTTCGGGTGATCCCTCTTGAGCATGTATGCTTCTGCTACTTGTTCTACATCACACTTTCTTTCGCAAACGGCGAAACGCTTTGACTCGGTGAGTTTCGCGGCATTCCGACTTCGATGCTCGTTTTGCCGAAATTCAGTTGCCTTTGAATTTCAGGTGATCCCTCTTGAGCATGTATGCTTCTGCTACTTGTTCTACATCACACTTTCTTTCGCAAACGGCGAAACGCTTTGACTCGGTGAGTTTCGCGGCATTCCGACTTCGATGCCCGTTTTTTCGAAATTCAGTTGCCTTTGAATTTCGGGTCATCCCTCTTGAGCATGTATGCTTTTGCTACTTGTTCTACATCAGACTTTCTTCCGCAAATGGTGAAACGCTTTGACTCATTGAGTTTCGCGGAATTCCGCCTTCGACGCCCCGATTGCCGAAATTCAGTTCCTTTGAATTTCGGGTGATCCCTCTTGAGCATGTATGCTTCTGGTACTTGTTCTACATCAGACTTCTTTCGCAAACGGTGAAACGCTTTGACTCATTGAGTTTCGCGGATTTCCGACTTCGACGCCCCGATTGCCGAAATTCAGTTCCTTTGAATTTCGGGTGATCCCTCTGGAGCATGTATGCTTCTGGTACTTGTTCTACATCAGACTTCTTTCGCAAAGGACGAAACGCTTTGACTCGGTGAGTTTCGCGGCATTCCAACTTCGATGCCCCGGTTGCCGAAATTCAGTTGCCTTTGAATTTCGGGTGATCCCTCTTGAGCATGTATGCTTCTGCTACTTGTTCTACATCACACTTTCTTTCGCAAACGGCGAAACGCTTTGACTCGGTGAGTTTCCCGGCATTCCAAATTCGATGACCGTTTTGCCGAAATTCAGTTGCCTTTGAATTTCGGGAGATCCCTCTTGAGCATGTATGCTTCTGCTACTTGTTCTACATCACACTTTCTTTCGCAAACGGTGAAACGCTTTGAGTCGGTGAGTTTCGCGGCATTCCGACATCAATGCCCGTTTTTTCGAAATTCAGTTGCCTTTGAATTTCGGGTCATCCCTCTTGAGCATGTATGCTTTTGCTACTTGTTCTACATCAGACTTTCTTCCGCAAATGGTGAAACGCTTTGACTCATTGAGTTTCGCGGAATTCCGCCTTCGACGCCCCGATTGCCGAAATTCAGTTCCTTTGAATTTCGGGTGATCCCTCTTGAGCATGTATGCTTCTGGTACTTGTTCTACATCAGACTTCTTTCGCAAACGGTGAAACGCTTTGACTCATTGAGTTTCGCGGATTTCCGACTTCGACGCCCCGATTGCCGAAATTCAGTTCCTTTGAATTTCGGGTGATCCCTCTGGAGCATGTATGCTTCTGGTACTTGTTCTACATCAGACTTCTTTCGCAAAGGACGAAACGCTTTGACTCGGTGAGTTTCGCGGCATTCCAACTTCGATGCCCCGGTTGCCGAAATTCAGTTGCCTTTGAATTTCGGGTGATCCCTCTTGAGCATGTATGCTTCTGCTACTTGTTCTACATCACACTTTCTTTCGCAAACGGCGAAACGCTTTGACTCGGTGAGTTTCCCGGCATTCCAAATTCGATGACCGTTTTGCCGAAATTCAGTTGCCTTTGAATTTCGGGAGATCCCTCTTGAGCATGTATGCTTCTGCTACTTGTTCTACATCACACTTTCTTTCGCAAACGGCGAAACGCTTTGAGTCGGTGAGTTTCGCGGCATTCCGACATCAATGCCCGTTTTGCCGAAATTCAGTTGCCTTTGAATTTCGGGTGATCCCTCTTGAGCATGTATGCTTCTGCTACTTGTTCTACATCACACTTTCTTTCGCAAACGGCCAAATGCTTTGACTCGGTGAGTTTCGCGGCATTCCAACTTCGATGCCGCGGTTGTAGAAATTGAGTTGCCTTTGAATTTCGGGTGATCCCTCTTGAGCATGTATGGTTCTAGTACTTGTTCTACATCAGACTTCTTCCGCAAAGGGTGAAACTCTTTGACTCGGTGAGTTTCGCGACATTCCAAATTCGATGACCGTTTTGCCGAAATTCAGTTGCCTTTGAATTTCGGGAGATCCCTCTTGAGCATGTATGCTTCTGCTACTTGTTCTACATCACACTTTGTTTCGCAAACGGCGAAACGCTTTGACTCGGTGAGTTTCGCGGCATTCCGACATCAATGCCCGTTTTGCCGAAATTCAGTTGCCTTTGAATTTCGGGTGATCCCTCTTGAGCATGTATGCTTCTGCTACTTGTTCTACATCACACTTTCTTTCGCAAACGGCGAAACGCTTTGACTCGGTGAGTTTCGCGGCATTCCGACTTCGATGCCCGTTTTTTCGAAATTCAGTTGCCTTTGAATTTCGGGTCATCCCTCTTGAGCTTGTATGCTTCTGGTACTTGTTCTACATCAGACTTTCTTCCGCAAGCGGTGAAACGCTTTGACTCATTGAGTTTCGCGGAATTCCGACTTCGACGCCCCGATTGCCGAAATTCAGTTCCTTTGAATTTCGGGTGATCCCTCTTGAGCATGTATGCTTCTAGTACTTGTTCTACATCAGACTTCTTTCGCAAACGGTGAAACGCTTTGACTCATTGAGTTTCGCGTAATTCCGACTTCGACGCCCCGATTGCCGAAATTCTGTTCCTTTGAATTTCGGGTGATCCCTCTTGAGCATGTATGCTTCTGGTACTTGTTCTACATCAGACTTCTTTCGCAAAGGACGAAACGCTTTGACTCGGTGAGTTTCGCGGCATTCCAACTTCGATGCCCCGGTTGCCGAAATTCAGTTGCCTTTGAATTTCGGGTGATCCCTCTTGAGCATGTATGCTTCTGCTACTTGTTCTACATCACACTTTCTTTCGCAAACGGCGAAACGCTTTGACTCGGTGAGTTTCCCGGCATTCCAAATTCGATGACCGTTTTGCCGAAATTCAGTTGCCTTTGAATTTCGGGAGATCCCTCTTGAGCATGTATGCTTCTGCTACTTGTTCTACATCACACTTTCTTTCGCAAACGGCGAAACGCTTGACTCATTGAGTTTCGCGGCATTCCGACTTTGATGCCCGTTTTTTCGAATTTCAGTTGCCTTTGAATTTCGGGTCATCCCTCTTGAGCATGTATGCTTCTGCTACTTGTTCTACATCACACTTTCTTTCGCAAACGGCGAAACGCTTTGACTCGGTGAGTTTTGCGGAATTCCGACTTCGACGCCCCGATTGCCGAAATTCAGTTCCTTTGAATTTCGGGTGATCCCTCTTGAGCATGTATGCTTCTGGTACTTGTTCTACATCAGACTTCTTTCGCAAACGGTGAAACGCTTTGACTCATTGAGTTTCACGGAATTCCGACTTCGACGCCCCGATTGCCGAAATTCAGTTCCTTTGAATTTCGGGTGATCCCTCTTGAGCATGTATGCTTCTGCTACTTGTTCTACATCAGACTTCTTTCGCAAAGGACGAAACGCTTTGACTCGGTGAGTTTCGCGGCATTCCAACTTCGATGCCCCGGTTGCCGAAATTCAGTTGCCTTTGAATTTCGGGTGATCCCTCTTGAGCATGTATGCTTCTGCTACTTGTTCTACATCACACTTTCTTACGCAAACGGCGAAATGCTTTGACTCATTGAGTTTCGCGGCATTCCGACTTCGATGCCCGTTTTGCCGAAATTCAGTTGCCTTTGAATTTCGGGTAATTCCTCTTGAGCATGTATGCTTTTGCTACTTGTTCTACATCAGACTTTCTTCAGCAAACGGTGAAACGCTTTGACTCATTGAGTTTCGCGGCATTCCGACTTCGATGCCCCTTTTGCCGAAATTCAGTTGCCTTTGAATTTCGGGTTATCCCTCTTGAGCATGTATGCTTTTGCTACTTGTTCTACATCAGACTTTCTTCCGCAAACGGTGAAACGCTTTGACTCAATGAGTTTCGCGGCATTCCGACTTCGATGCCCGTTTTGCCTATATTCAGTTGCCTTTGAATTTTGGGTCATCCCTCTTGAGCATGTATGCTTTTGCTACTTGTTCTACATCAGAGTTCTTCCGCAAAGGGCGAAACGCTTTGACTCGGTGAGTTTCCCGGCATTCAGACTTCGATGCCCTGGTTGCTGAAATTCAGTTGCCTTTGAATTTCGGGGGATCCCTCTTGAGCATGTATGCTTCTGCTACTTGTTCTACATCATACTTTCTTCCGCAAACGGGGAAACTCTTTGACTCGGTGAGTTTCGCGGCATTCCAAATTCGATGACCGTTTTGCCGAAATTCAATTGCCTTTGAATTTTGGGAGATCCCTCTTGAGCATGTATGCTTCTGCTACTTGTTCTACATCACACTTTCTTTCGCAAACGGCAAAACGCTTTGACTCATTGAGTTTCGCGGCATTCCGACTTCGATGCCCGTTTTGCCGAAATTCAGTTGCCTTTGAATTTCGGGTCATCCCTCTTGAGCATGTATGCTTTTGCTACTTGTTCTACATCAGACTTTCTTCCGCAAACGGCGAAACGCTTTGACTCGGTGAGTTTCGCGGCATTCCAACTTCGATGCCGCGGTTGTAGAAATTGAGTTGCCTTTGAATTTCGGGTGATCCCTCTTGAGCATGTATGGTTCTGGTACTTGTTCTACATCAGACTTCTTCCGCAAAGGGTGAAACTCTTTGACTCGGTGAGTTTCGCGGCATTCGAAATTCGATGCCCGTTTTGCCGAAATTCAGTTGCCTTTGAATTTCGAGGGATCCCTCTTGAGCATGTATGCTTTTGCTACTTGTTCTACATTAGACTTTCTTCCGCAAACGGCGAAACGCTTTGACTCGGTGAGTTTCGCGGCATTCCGACTTCGATGCACGTTTTGCCGAAATTCAGTTGCCTTTGAATTTCGGGTAATCCCTCTTGAGCATGTAAGCTTCTACTACATGTTCTACATCACACTTTCTTTCGCAAACGGCGAAACGCTTTGACTCGGTGAGTGTCGCGGCATTCCGACTTCGATGCCCGTTTTGCCGAAATTCAATTGCTTTTGAATTTCAGGTCATCCCTCTTGAGCATGTATGCTTTTGCTACTTGTTCTACATCAGACTTTCTTCCACAAACGGTGAAACGCTTTGACTCATTGAGTTTCGCGGCATTCCGACTTCGATGCCCGTTTTGCCGAAATTCAGTTGCCTTTGAATTTCGGGTCATCCCTCTTGAGCATGTATGCTTTTGCTACTTGTTCTACATCAGACTTCTTCCACAAAGGGCGAAACGCTTTGACTCGGTGAGTTTCCCGGCATTCCGACTTCGATGCCCTGGTTGCTGAAATTCAGTTGCTTTTGAATTTCGGGGGATCCCTCTTGAGCATGTATGCTTCTGCTACTTGTTCTACATCAGACTTTCTTCCGCAAACGGCGAAACTCTTTGACTCGGTGAGTTTCGCGGCATTCCAAATTCGATGACCGTTTTGCCGAAATTTAGTTGCCTTTGAATTTCGGGTAATTCCTCTTGAGCATGTATGCTTTTGCTACTTGTTCTACATCAGACTTTCTTACGCAAACGGCGAAACGCTTTGACTTATTGAGTTTCGCGGCATTCCGACTTCGATGCCCGTTTTGCCGAAATTCAGTTGCCTTTGAATTTCGGTTAATTCCTCTTGAGCATGTATGCTTTTGCTACTTGTTCTACATCAGACTTTCTTCCGCAAACGGCGAAACGCTTTGACTCGGTGAGTTTCGCGGCATTCCAACATCGATGCCGCGGTTGTAGAAATTGAGTTGCCTTTGAATTTCGGGTGATCCCTCTTGAGCATGTATGGTTCTGGTACTTGTTCTACTTCAGACTTCTTCCGCAAAGGGTGAAACTCTTTGACTCGGTGAGTTTCGCGGCATTCGAAATTCGATGCCCGTTTTGCCGAAATTCAGTTGCCTTTGAATTTCGGGGGATCCCTCTTGAGCATGTATGCTTCTGCTACTTGTTCTACATCACACTTTCTTACGCAAACGGCGAAATGCTTTGACTCATTGAGTTTCGCGGCATTCCGACTTCGATGCCCGTTTTGCCGAAATTCAGTTGCCTTTGAATTTCGGGTAATTCCTCTTGAGCATGTATGCTTTTGCTACTTGTTCTACATCAGACTTTCTTCCTCAAACGGTGAAACGCTTTGACTCATTGAGTTTCGCGGCATTCCGACTTCGATGCCCCTTTTGCCGAAATTCAGTTGCCTTTGAATTTCGGGTTATCCCTCTTGAGCATGTATGCTTTTGCTACTTGTTCTACATCAGACTTTCTTCCGCAAACGGTGAAACGCTTTGACTCAATGAGTTTCGCGGCATTCCGACTTCGATGCCCGTTTTGCCTATATTCAGTTGCCTTTGAATTTTGGGTCATCCCTCTTGAGCATGTATGCTTTTGCTACTTGTTCTACATCAGAGTTCTTCCGCAAAGGGCGAAACGCTTTGACTCGGAGAGTTTCCCGGCATTCGGACTTCGATGCCCTGGTTGCTGAAATTTAGTTGCCTTTGAATTTCGGGGGATCCCTCTTGAGCATGTATGCTTCTGCTACTTATTCTACATCATACTTTCTTCCGCAAACGGGGAAACTCTTTGACTCGGTGAGTTTCGCGGCATTCCAAATTCGATGACCGTTTTGCCGAAATTCAATTGCCTTTGAATTTCGGGAGATCCCTCTTGAGCATGTATGCTTCTGCTACTTGTTCTACATCACACTTTCTTTCGCAAACGGCGAAACGCTTTGACTCATTGAGTTTCGCGGCATTCCGACTTCGATGCCCGTTTTGCTTAAATTCAGTTGCCTTTGAATTTCGGGTCATCCCTCTTGAGCATGTATGCTTTTGCTACTTGTTCTACATCAGACTTTCTTCCGCAAACGGCGAAACGCTTTGACTCGGTGAGTTTCGCGGCATTCCAACTTCGATGCCGCGGTTGTAGAAATTGAGTTGCCTTTGAATTTCGGGTGATCCCTCTTGAGCATGTATGGTTCTGGTACTTGTTCTACTTCAGACTTCTTCCGCAAAGGGTGAAACTCTTTGACTCGGTGAGTTTCGCGGCATTCGAAATTCGATGCCCGTTTTGCCGAAATTCAGTTGCCTTTGAATTTCGGGGGATCCCTCTTGAGCATGTATGCTTCTGCTACTTGTTCTACATCACACTTTCTTACGCAAACGGCGAAATGCTTTGACTCATTGAGTTTCGCGGCATTCCGACTTCGATGCCCGTTTTGCCGAAATTCAGTTGCCTTTGAATTTCGGGTAATTCCTCTTGAGCATGTATGCTTTTGCTACTTGTTCTACATCAGACTTTCTTCCTCAAACGGTGAAACGCTTTGACTCATTGAGTTTCGCGGCATTCCGACTTCGATGCCCCTTTTGCCGAAATTCAGTTGCCTTTGAATTTCGGGTTATCCCTCTTGAGCATGTATGCTTTTGCTACTTGTTCTACATCAGACTTTCTTCCGCAAACGGTGAAACGCTTTGACTCAATGAGTTTCGCGGCATTCCGACTTCGATGCCCGTTTTGCCTATATTCAGTTGCCTTTGAATTTTGGGTCATCCCTCTTGAGCATGTATGCTTTTGCTACTTGTTCTACATCAGAGTTCTTCCGCAAAGGGCGAAACGCTTTGACTCGGAGAGTTTCCCGGCATTCGGACTTCGATGCCCTGGTTGCTGAAATTTAGTTGCCTTTGAATTTCGGGGGATCCCTCTTGAGCATGTATGCTTCTGCTACTTATTCTACATCATACTTTCTTCCGCAAACGGGGAAACTCTTTGACTCGGTGAGTTTCGCGGCATTCCAAATTCGATGACCGTTTTGCCGAAATTCAATTGCCTTTGAATTTCGGGAGATCCCTCTTGAGCATGTATGCTTCTGCTACTTGTTCTACATCACACTTTCTTTCGCAAACGGCGAAACGCTTTGACTCATTGAGTTTCGCGGCATTCCGACTTCGATGCCCGTTTTGCTTAAATTCAGTTGCCTTTGAATTTCGGGTCATCCCTCTTGAGCATGTATGCTTTTGCTACTTGTTCTACATCAGACTTTCTTCCGCAAACGGCGAAACGCTTTGACTCGGTGAGTTTCGCGGCATTCCAACTTCGATGCCGCGGTTGTAGAAATTGAGTTGCCTTTGAATTTCGGGTGATCCCTCTTGAGCATGTATGGTTCTGGTACTTGTTCTACATCAGATTTCTTCCGCAAAGGGTGAAACTCTTTGACTCGGTGAGTTTCGCGGCATCCGAAATTCGATGCCCGTTTTGCCGAAATTCAGTTGCCTTTGAATTTGGAGGGATCCCTCTTGAGCATGTATGCTTCTGCTACTTGTTCTACATCAGACGTTCTTCCGCAAATGGGGAAACGCTTTGACTCGGTGAGTTTCGCGGCATTCCAAATTCGATGACCGTTTTGCCGAAATTCAGTTCCCTTTGAATTTCGGGAGATCCCTCTTGAGCATGTATGCTTCTGCTACTTGTTCTACATCACACTTTCTTTCGCAAACGGCGAAACGCTTTGACTCATTGAGTTTCGCGGCATTCCGACTTCGATGCCCGTTTTGCCGAAATTCAGTTGCCTTTGAATTTCGGGTTATCCCTCTTGAGCATGTATGCTTGTGCTACTTGTTCTACATCAGACTTTCTTCCGCAAACGGTGAAACGCTTTCACTCGTTGAGTTTCGCGGAATTCCGACTTCGATGCCCCGATTGCCGAAATTCAGTTCCTTTGAATTTCGGGTGATCCTGCTTGAGCATGTATGGTTCTGGTACTTGTTCTACATCAGACTTCTTCCGCAAAGGGCGAAACGCTTTGACTCGGTGAGTTTCGCGGCGTTCCAACTTCGATGCCCCGGTTGCCGAAATTCAGTTCCTTGGAATTTCGGGGGATCCCTCTTGAGCATGTATGGTTCTGGTACTTGTTCTACATCAGACTTTCTTCCGCAAACGGCGAAACTCTTTGACTGGGTGAGTTTCGCGGCATTCCAAATTCGATGCCCGTTTTGCCGAAATTCAGTTCCGTTTGAATTTTGGGGGATCTCTCTTGAGCATGTATGCTTCTGTTACTTGTTCTACATCAGACTTTCTGTCGCAAACGGCGAAACGCTTTGACTCGGTGATTTTCGCGGCATTCCGACTTCGATGCCCGTTTTGCCGAAATTCAGTTGCCTTTGAATTTCGGGTCATCCCTCTTGAGCATGTATGTTTTTGCTACTTGTTCTACATCAGACTTTCTTCCGCAAACGGCGAAACGGTTTGACTCGGTGAGTTTCGCGGCATTCCAACTTCGATGCCGCGGTTGTAGAAATTGAGTTGCCTTTGAATTTCGGGTGATCCCTCTTGAGCATGTATGGTTCTGGTACTTGTTCTACTTCAGACTTCTTCCGCAAAGGGTGAAACTCTTTGACTCGGTGAGTTTCGCGGCATTCGAAATTCGATGCCCGTTTTGCCGAAATTCAGTTGCCTTTGAATTTCGAGGGATCCCTCTTGAGCATGTATGCTTTTGCTACTTGTTCTACATCAGACTTTCTTCCGCAAACGGCGAAACGATTTGACTCGGTGAGTTTCGCGTCATTCCAACTTCGATGCCGCGGTTGTAGAAATTGAGTTGCCTTTGAATTTCGGGTGATCCCTCTTGAGCATGTATGGTTCTGGTACTTGTTCTACATCAGACTTCTTCCGCAAAGGGTGAAACTCTTTGACTCGGTGAGTTTCGCGGTATTCGAAATTCGATGCCCGTTTTGCCGAAATTCAGTTGCCTTTGAATTTTGAGGGATCCCTCTTGAGCATGTATGCTTCTGCTACTTGTTCTACATCACACTTTCTTTCACAAACGGCGAAACGCTTTGACTCGGTGAGTTTCGCGGCATTCCGACTTCGATGCCCGTTTTGCCGAAATTCAGTTGCCTTTGAATTTCGGGTCATCCGTCTTGAGCATGTATGCTTTTGCTACTTGTTCTACATCAGACTTTTCTCCGCAAATGGTGAAACGCTTTGACTCATTGAGTTTCGCGGAATTCCAACTTCGATGCCCCGATTACCGAAATTCAGTTCCTTTGAATTTCGGGTGATCCCTCTTGAGCATGTATGCTTCTGCTACTTGTTCTACATCAGACTTTCTTCCGCAAACGGTGAAACACTTTGACTCATTGAGTTTCGCGGAATTCCGACTTCGACGCCCCGATTGCCGAAATTTAGTTCCTTTGAATTTCGGGTGATCCCTCTTGAGCATGTATGCTTCTGGTACTTGTTCTACATCAGACTTCTTTCGCAAAGGGCGAAACGCTTTGACTCGGTGAGCTTCGCGGCATTCCAATTTCGATGCCCCGGTTGCCGAAATTCAGTTGCCTTTGAATTTCGGGTGATCCCTCTTGAGCATGTATGCTTCTGCTACTTGTTCTACATCACACTTTCTTTCGCAAACGGCAAAACGCTTTGACTCGGTGAGTTTCGCGGCATTCCGACTTCGATGCCCGTTTTGCCGAAATTCAGGTGCCTTTGAATTTCGGGTGATCCCTCTTAAGCATGTATGCTTTTGCTACTTGTTCTACATCAGACTTTCTTCCACAAACGGTGAAACGCTTTGACTCGGTGAGTTTCCCGGCATTCCAACTTCGATGCCCCTGTTGCCGAAATTCAGCTGCCTTTGAATTTCGGGGGATCCCTCTTGAGCATGTATGGTTCTGGTACTTGTTCTACATCAGATTTCTTCCGCAATGGGCGAAACTCTTTGACTCGGTGAGTTTCGCGGCATTCCAAATTCTATGCCCGTTTTGCCGAAATTCAGTTGCCTTTGAATTTCGGGGGATCCCTCTTGAGCATGTATGCTTCTGCTACTTGTTCTACATCACACTTTCTTTCGCAAACGGCGAAACGCTTTGACTCGGTGAGTTTCGCGGCATTCCGACTTCGATGCCCGTTTTGCCGAAATTCAGTTGCCTTTGAATTTCGGGTCATCCGTCTTGAGCATGAATGCTTTTGCTACTTGTTCTACATCAGACTTTTCTCCGCAAATGGTGAAACGCTTTGACTCATTGAGTTTCGCGGAATTCCAACTTCGATGCCCCGATTACCGAAATTCAGTTCCTTTGAATTTCGGGTGATCCCTCTTGAGCATGTATGCTTCTGCTACTTGTTCTACATCAGACTTTCTTCCGCAAACGGTGAAACACTTTGACTCATTGAGTTTCGCGGAATTCCGACTTCGACGCCCCGATTGCCGAAATTTAGTTCCTTTGAATTTCGGGTGATCCCTCTTGAGCATGTATGCTTCTGGTACTTGTTCTACATCAGACTTCTTTCGCAAAGGGCGAAACGCTTTGACTCGGTGAGTTTCGCGGCATTCCAATTTCGATGCCCCGGTTGCCGAAATTCAGTTGCCTTTGAATTTCGGGTGATCCCTCTTGAGCATGTATGCTTCTGCTACTTGTTCTACATCACACTTTCTTTCGCAAACGGCAAAACGCTTTGACTCGGTGAGTTTCGCGGCATTCCGACTTCGATGCCCGTTTTGCCGAAATTCAGGTGCCTTTGAATTTCGGGTGATCCCTCTTAAGCATGTATGCTTTTGATACTTGTTCTACATCAGACTTTCTTCCACAAACGGCGAAACGCTTTGACTCGGTGAGTTTCCCGGCATTCCAACTTCGATGCCCCTGTTGCCGAAATTCAGCTGCCTTTGAATTTCGGGGGATCCCTCTTGAGCATGTATGGTTCTGGTACTTGTTCTACATCAGATTTCTTCCGCAATGGGCGAAACTCTTTGACTCGGTGAGTTTCGCGGCATTCCAAATTCTATGCCCGTTTTGCCGAAATTCAGTTGCCTTTGAATTTCGGGGGATCCCTCTTGAGCATGTATGCTTCTGCTACTTGTTCTACATCACACTTTCTTTCGCAAACGGCGAAACGCTTTGACTCGGTGAGTTTCGCGTCATTCCGACTTCGATGCCCGTTTTGCCGAAATTCAGTTGCCTTTGAATTTCAGGTAATCCCTCTTGAGCATGTATGCTTTTGCTACTTGTTCTACATCAGACTTTCTTCCGCAAACAGTGAAACGCTTTGACTCATTGAGTTTCGCGGAATTCCGAATTCGATACCCCGATTACCGAAATTCAGTTCCTTTGAATTTCGGGTGATCCCTCTTGAGCATGTATGCTTCTGCTACTTGTTCTAGATCAGACTTTCTTCCGCAAACGGGGAAACTCTTTGACTCGGTGAGTTTCGCGGCATTCCAAATTCGATGTCCGTTTTGCCGAAATTCAGTTGCCTTTGAATTTCGGGGGATCCCTCTTGAGCATGTATGCTTCTGCTACTTGTTCTACATCACACTTTCTTTCGCAAACGGCGAAACGCTTTGACTCGGTGAGTTTCGCGTCATTCCGACTTCGATGCCCGTTTTGCCGAAATTCAGTTGCCTTTGAATTTCAGGTAATCCCTCTTGAGCATGTATGCTTTTGCTACTTGTTCTACATCAGACTTTCTTCCGCAAACAGTGAAACGCTTTGACTCATTGAGTTTCGCGGAATTCCGAATTCGATACCCCGATTACCGAAATTCAGTTCCTTTGAATTTCGGGTGATCCCTCTTGAGCATGTATGCTTCTGCTACTTGTTCTAGATCAGACTTTCTTCCGCAAACGGGGAAACTCTTTGACTCGGTGAGTTTCGCGGCATTCCAAATTCGATGACCGTTTTGCCGAAATTCAGTTGCCTTTGAATTTCGGGTTATCCCTCTTGAGAATGTATGCTTTTGCTACTTGTTCTACATCAGACTTTCTTCCGCAAACGGTGAAACGCTTTGACTCATTGAGTTTCGCGGAATTCCGGCTTCGATGCCCAGATTGCCGAAATTCAGTTCCTTTGAATTTCGGGTGATCCTGCTTGAGCATGTATGGTTCTGGTACTTGTTCTACATCAGACTTCTTCCGCAAAGGGCGAAACGCTTTGACTCGGTGAGTTTCGCGGCGTTCCAACTTCGATGCCCCGGTTGCCGAAATTCAGTTCCTTGGAATTTCGGGGGATCCCTCTTGAGCATGTATGGTTCTGGTACTTGTTCTACATCAGACTTTCTTCCGCAAAACGGCGAAACTCTTTGACTCGGTGAGTTTCGCGGCATTCCAAATTCGATGCCCATTTTGCCGAAATTCAGTTCCGTTTGAATTTCGGGGGATCTCTCTTGAGCATGTATGTTTTTGCTACTTGTTCTACATCAGACTTTCTTCCGCAAACGGCGAAACGCTTTGACTCGGTGAGTTTTCGCGGCATTCCAACTTCGATGCCGCGGTTGTAGAAATTGAGTTGCCTTTGAATTTCGGGTGATCCCTCTTGAGCATGTATGGTTCTGGTACTTGTTCTACTTCAGACTTCTTCCGCAAAGGGTGAAACTCTTTGACTCGGTGAGTTTCGCGGCATTCGAAATTCGATGCCCGTTTTGCCGAAATACAGTCGCCTTTGAATTTCGGGGGATCCCTCTTGAGCATGTATGCTTCTGCTACTTGTTCTACATCACACTTTCTTTCGCAAACGGCGAAACGGTTTGACTCATTGAGTTTCGCGGCATTCCGACTTCGATGCCCGTTTTGCCGAAATTTAGTTGCCTTTGAATTTCGAGTAATTCCTCTTGAGCATGTATGCTTTTGCTACTTGTTCTACATCAGACTTTCTTCCGCAAACGGTGAAACTCTTTGACTCATTGAGTTTCGCGGCATTCCGACTTCGATGCCCATTTTGCCGAAATTCAGTTGCCTTTGAATTTCGGGTTATCCCTCTTGAGCATGTATGCTTTTGCTACTTGTTCTACATCAGACTTTCTTCCGCAAACGGTGAAACACTTTGACTCATTGAGTTTCGCGGCATTCCGACTTCGATGCCCGTTTTGCCGAAATTCAGTTGCCTTTGAATTTCGGGAGATCTCTCTTGAGCATGTATGCTTCTGCTACTTGTTCTACATCATACTTTCTTCCGCAAACGGGGAAACTCTTTGACTCGGTGAGTTTCGCGGCATTCCAAATTCGATGACCGTTTTGCCGAAATTCAGCTGCCTTTGAATTTCGGGAGATCCCTCTTGAGCATGTATGCTTCTGCTACTTGTTCTACATCACACTTTCTTTCGCAAACGGCGAAACGCTTTGACTCATTGAGTTTCGCGGCATTCCGACTTCGATGCCCGTTTTGCCGAAATTCAGTTGCCTTTGAATTTCGGGTCATCCCTCTTGAGCATGTATGCTTTTGCTACTTGTTCTACATCAGACTTCTTCCGCAAAGGGTGAAACTCTTTGACTCGGTGAGTTTCGCGGCATTCGAAATTCTATGCCCGTTTTGCCAAAAGTCAGTTGCCTTTGAATTTCGAGGGATCCCTCTTGAGCATGTATGCTTCTGCTACTTGTTCTACATCACACTTTCTTTCGCAAACGGCGAAACGCTTTGACTCATTGAGTTTCGCGGCATTCCGACTTCGATGCCCGTTTTGCCGAAATTCAGTTGCCTTTGAATTTCGGGTCATCCCTCTTGAGCATGTATGCTTTTGCTACTTGTTCTACATCAGACTTTCTTCCGCAAAGGGCGAAACGCTTTGACTCGGTGAGTTTCGCGGCATTCCAACTTCGATGCCGCAGTTGTAGAAATTGAGTTGCCTTTGAATTTCGGGTGATCCCTCTTGAGCATGTATGGTTCTGGTACTTGTTCTACATCAGACTTCTTCCGCAAAGGGTGAAACTCTTTGACTCGGTGAGTTTCGCGGCATTCGAAATTCGATGCCCGTTTTCCCAAAATTCAGTTGCCTTTGAATTTCGAGGGATCCCTATTGAGCATGTATGCTTCTGCTACTTGTTCTACATCACACTTTCTTTCGCAAACGGCGAAACGCTTTGACTCATTGAGTTTCGCGGCATTCCGACTTCGATGCTCGTTTTGCCGTAATTCAGTTGCCTTTGAATTTCGGGTGATCCCTCTTGAGCATGTAGGCTTCTGCTACTTGTTCTACATCACACTTTCTTTTGCAAACGACGAAACGCTTTGACTCGGTGAGTTTCGCAGCATTCCGACTTCGATGCCCGTTTTGCCGAAATTCAGTTGCCTTTGAATTTCAGGTCATCCCTCTTGAGCATGTATGCTTTTGCTACTTGTTCTACATCAGACTTTCTTCCGCAAACGGCGAAACTCTTTGACTCGGTGAGTTTCACGGCATTCCAAATTCGATGCCCGTTTTGCCGAAATTCAGTTCCGTTTGAATTTCGGGGGATCTCTCTTGAGCATGTATGCTTCTGGTACTTGTTCTACATCAGACTTTCTGTCGCAAACGGCGAAACATTTTGACTCGGTGATTTTCGCGGCATTCCGACTTCGATGCCCGTTTTGCCGAAATTCAGTTGCCTTTGAATTTCGGGTCATCCCTCTTGAGCATGTATGTTTTTGCTACTTGTTCTACATCAGACTTTCTTCCGCAAACGGCGAAACGCTTTGACTCGGTGAGTTTCGCGGCATTCCAACTTCGATGCCGCGGTTGTAGAAATTGAGTTGCCTTTGAATTTCGGGTGATCCCTCTTGAGCATGTATGGTTCTGGTACTTGTTCTACTTCAGACTTCTTCCGCAAAGGGTGAAACTCTTTGACTCGGTGAGTTTCACGGCATTCGAAATTCGATGCCCGTTTTGCCGAAATACAGTTGCCTTTGAATTTCGGGGGATCCCTCTTGAGCATGTATGCTTCTGCTACTTGTTCTACATCACACTTTCTTTCGCAAACGGCGAAACGGTTTGACTCATTGAGTTTCCCGGCATTCCGACTTCGATGCCCGTTTTGCCGAAATTTAGTTGCCTTTGAATTTCGGGTAATTCCTCTTGAGCATGTATGCTTTTGCTACTTGTTCTACATCAGACTTTCTTCCGCAAACGGTGAAACTCTTTGACTCATTGAGTTTCGCGGCATTCCGACTTCGATGCCCATTTTGCCGAAATTCAGTTGCCTTTGAATTTCGGGTTATCCCTCTTGAGCATGTATGCTTTTGCTACTTGTTCTACATCAGACTTTCTTCCGCAAACGGTGAAACGCTTTGACTCATTGAGTTTCGCGGCATTCCGACTTCGATGCCCGTTTTGCCTAAATTCAGTTGCCTTTGAATTTCGGGTCATCCCTCTTGAGCATGTATGCTTTTGCTACTTGTTCTACATCAGAGTTCTTCCGCAAAGGGCGAAACGCTTTGACTCGGTGAGTTTCCCGGCTTTCGGACTTCGATGCCCTGGTTGCTGAAATTCAGTTGCCTTTGAATTTCGGGGGATCCCTCTTGAGCATGTATGCTTCTGCTACTTGTTCTACATCATACTTTCTTCCGCAAACGGGGAAACTCTTTGACTCGGTGAGTTTCGCGGCATTCCAAATTCGATGACCGTTTTGCCGAAATTCAGTTGCCTTTGAATTTCGGGAGATCCCTCTTGAGCATGTATGCTTCTGCTACTTGTTCTACATCACACTTTCTATCGCAAACGGCGAAACGTTTTGACTCATTGAGTTTCGCGGCATTCCGACTTCGATGCCCGTTTTGCCGAAATTCAGTTGCCTTTGAATTTCGGGTCATCCCTCTTGAGCATGTATGCTTTTGCTACTTGTTCTACATCAGAGTTTCTTCCGCAAACGGCGAAACGCTTTGACTCGGTGAGTTTCGCGGCATTCCAACTTCGATGCCGCGGTTGTAGAAATTGAGTTGCCTTTGAATTTCGGGTGATCCCTCTTGAGCATGTATGGTTCTGCTACTTGTTCTACATCAGACTTCTTCCGCAAAGGGTGAAACTCTTTGACTCGGTGAGTTTCGCGGTATTCGAAATTCGATGCCCGTTTTGCCAAAATTCAGTTGCCTTTGAATTTCGAGGGATCCCTCTTGAGCATGTATGCTTTTGCTACTTGTTCTACATCAGACTTTCTTCCGCAAACGGCGAAACGCTTTGACTCGGTGAGTTTCGCGGCATTCCAACTTCGATGCCGCGGTTGTAGAAATTGAGTTGCCTTTGAATTTCGGGTGATCCCTCTTGAGCATGTATGGTTCTGGTACTTGTTCTACATCAGACTTCTTCCGCAAAGGGTGAAACTCTTTGACTCGGTGAGTTTCGCGGCATTCGAAATTCGATGCCCGTTTTGCCAAAATTCAGTTGCCTTTGAATTTCGAGGGATCCCTCTTGAGCATGTATGCTTTTGCTACTTGTTCTACATCAGACTTTCTTCCGCAAACGGCGAAACGCTTTGACTCGGTGAGTTTCGCGGCATTCCAACTTCGATGCCGCGGTTGTAGAAATTGAGTTGCCTTTGAATTTCGGGTGATCCCTCTTGAGCATGTATGGTTCTGGTACTTGTTCTACATCAGACTTCTTCCGCAAAGGGTGAAACTCTTTGACTCGGTGAGTTTCGCGGCATTCGAAATTCGATGCCCGTTTTCCCAAAATTCAGTTGCCTTTGAATTTCGAGGGATCCCTCTTGAGCATGTATGCTTCTGCTACTTGTTCTACATCACACTTTCTTTCGCAAACGGCGAAACGCTTTGACTCATTGAGTTTCGCGGCATTCCGACTTCGATGCTCGTTTTGCCGTAATTCAGTTGCCTTTGAATTTCGGGTGATCCCTCTTGAGCATGTAGGCTTCTGCTACTTGTTCTACATCAGACTTTCTTTGGCAAACGACGAAACGCTTTGACTCGGTGAGTTTCGCGGCATTCCGACTTGGATGCCCGTTTTGCCGAAATTCAGTTGCCTTTGAATTTCAGGTCATCCCTCTTGAGCATGTATGCTTTTGCTACTTGTTCTACATCAGACTTCTTTCGCAAAGGGCGAAACGCTTTGACTCGGTGAGTTTTGCGGCATTCCAATTTCGATGCCCCGGTTGCCGAAATTCAGTTGCCTTTGAATTTCGGGTGATCCCTCTTGAGCATGTATGCTTCTGCTACTTGTTCTACATCACACTTTCTTTCGCAAACGGCAAAACGCTTTGACTCGGTGAGTTTCGCGGCATTCCGACTTCGATGCCCGTTTTGCCGAAATTCAGTTGCCTTTGAATTTCGGGTGATCCCTCTTAAGCATGTATGCTTCTGCTACTTGTTCTACATCACACTTTCTTTCGCAAACGGCGAAACGCTTTGACTCGGTGAGTTTCGCGGCATTCCGACTTCGATGCCCGTTATGCCGAAATTCAGTTGCCTTTGAATTTCGGGTCATCCCTCTTGAGCATGTATGCTTTTGCTACTTGTTCTACATCAGACTTTCTTCCGCAAATGGTGAAACGCTTTGACTCATTGAGTTTCGCGGAATTCCGACTTCGATGCCCCGATTACCGAAATTCAGTTCCTTTGAATTTCGGGTGATCCCTCTTGAGCATGTATGCTTTTGCTACTTGTTCTACATCAGACTTTCTTCCACAAACGGCGAAACACTTTGACACGGTGAGTTTCCCGGCATTCCAACTTCGATGCCCCTGTTCCCGAAATTCAGCTGCCTTTGAATTTCGGGGGATCCCTCTTGAGCATGTATGGTTCTGGTACTTGTTCTACATCAGATTTCTTCCGGAAAGGGCGAAACTCTTTGACTCGGTGAGTTTCGCGGCATTCCAAATTCGATGCCCGTTTTGCCGAAATTCAGTTGCCTTTGAATTTCGGGTCATCCCTCTTGAGCATGTATGCTTCTGCTACTTTTTCTACATCAGACTTTCTTCCGCAAACGGTGAAACGCTTTGACTCATTGAGTTTCGCGGAATTCCGACTTCGACGCCCCGTTTTGCCGAAATTCAGTTGCCTTTGAATTTCGGGTCATCCCTCTTGAGCATGTATGCTTCTGCTACTTGTTCTACATCAGACTTTCCTCCGCAAACGGCGAAACTCTTTGACTAAGTGAGTTTCGCGGCATTCCAACTTCGATTCCCGTTTTGCCGAAATTCAGTTGCCTTTGAATTTCCGGGGATCCCTCTTGAGCATGTTTGCTTCTGCTACTTGTTCTACATCACACTTTCTTTCGCAAACGGCGAAACGCTTTGACTCGGTGAGTTTCGCGGCATTCCGACTTCGTTGCCCGTTTTGCCGAAATTCAGTTGCCTTTGAATTTCGAGTCATCCCTCTTGAGCATGTATGCTTTTGCTACTTGTTCTACATCAGACTTTATTCCACAAACGGTTAAACGCTTTGACTCATTGAGTTTCGTGGAATTCCGACTTCGATGCCCCTGTTGCCGAAATTCAGTTCCTTTGAATTTCGGGTGATCCCTCTTGAGCATGTATGCTTCTGCTACTTGTTCTACATCACACGTTCTTCCCCAAATGGCGAAACGCTTTCACTCGGTAAGTTTCGCGGCATTCCGACTTCGATGCCCGTTTTGCCGAAATTCAGTTGCCTTTGAATTTCGGGTAATCCCTCTTGAGCATGTATGCTTTTGCTACTTGTTCTACATCACACGTTTTTCCGAAAATGGCGAAACGCTTTGACTCGGTAAATTTCGCGGCCTTCCGATTTCAATGCCCATTTTGCCGAAATTCAGTTGCCTTTGAATTTCAGGTAATCCCTCTTGAGCATGTATGCTTTTGCTACTTGTTCTACATCACACTTTCTTTCGCAAACGGCGAAACGCTTTGACTCATTGAGTTTCGCGGCATTCCGACTTCGATGCTCGTTTTGCCGTAATTCAGTTGCCTTTGAATTTCGGGTGATCCCTCTTGAGCATGTATGCTTCTACTACTTGTTCTACATCACACTTTCTTTCGCAAACGGCGAAATGCTTTGACTCGGTGAGTTTCGCGGCATTCAGACTTCGATGACCGTTTTGCCGAAATTCAGTTGCCTTTGAATTTCGGGTGAACCCTCTTGAGCATGTAAGCTTCTGCTACTTGTTCTACATCAGACTTTCTTCCGCAAACGGCAAAAAGCTTTGACTCGGTGAGTTTCGTGGCATTCCAACTTCGATGCCCCGGTTGCTAAAATTCAGTTGCCTTTGAATTTCGGGTGATCCCTCTTGAGCACGTATGTTTCTGCTACTTGTTCTACATCACACGTTTTTTCGCAAACGGCGAAACGCTTTGACTCGGTGAGTTTCGCGGCATTCCGACTTCGATGCTCGTTTTGCCGAAATTCAGTTGCCTTTGAATTTCGGGTGATCCCTCTTGAGCATGTATGCTTCTGCTACTTGTTCTACTTCAGACTTTCTTCCGCAAACGGCGAAACTCTTTGACTCGGTGAGTTTCGCGGCATTCCAACTTCGACGCCCCGGTTGCCGAAATTCAGTTGCCTCTGAATTTCGGGTGATTCCTCTTGAGCATGTACGCTTCTTCTACATGTTCTACATCACACGTTTTTTCGCAAACGGTGAAACGCTTTGACTCGGTGAGTTTCGCGGCATTCTGACTTCGATGATCGTTTTGCCGAAATTCAGTTGCCTTTGAATTTCGGGTGATCCCTGTTGAGCATGTATGCTTCTAGTACTTGTTCTACATCAGATTTCTTCCGTAAAAGGCGAAACGCTTTGACTCAGTGAGTTTCGCGGAATTTCAACTTCGATGCCCCGGTTGCCGAAATTCAGTTCCCTTTGAATTTCGGGTGATCCCTCTTGAGCACGTATGCTTCTGCTACTTGTTCTACATCAGACTTTCTTCCGCAAACGGGGAAACGCTTTGACTCCGTGAGTTTCGTGGCATTCCGGCTTCGATGCCCGTTTTGCCAAAATTCAGTTGCATTTGAATTTCGGGTGATCCCTTTTGAGCATGTATGCTTGTGCTACTTGTTCTACATCAGACTTCTTCCGCAAAGGGCGAAAGCTTTGACTCGGTGAATTTCGCGGCAATCCAACTTCGATGCCCCGGTTGCCGCAATTCAGATGCCTTTGAATTTCGGGTGATCCCTCTTGAGCATGTATGCTTCTGCTACTTGTTCTACATCACACGTTTTTTCGCAAACAGCGAAACACTTTGACTCGGTGAGTTTCGCGGCATTCCGACTTCGATGCTCGTTTAGCCGAAATTCACTCGCCTTTGAATTTCGGGTGATCCCTCTTGAGCATGTATGCTTCTGCTACTTGTTCTACATCAGACTTCTTCCGCAAAGGGCGAAACGCTTTGACTCGGTGAGTTTCTTGACATTCCGACTTCGATGCCCCAGTTGCCGAAATTCAGTTGCCTTTGAAATTCGGAGGATCCCTCTTGAGCATGTATGCTTCTGCTACTTGTTCTACATCAGAATTTGTTCCGCAAACGGTGAAAAGCTTTGACTTGGTGAGTTTCGCGGCATTCCAACTTCGATGCCCCGGTTGCCGAAATTCAGTTGCCTTTGAATTTAGGGTGATCCCTCTTGAGCATGTATGCTTCTGCTACTTGTTCTACATCACACGTTTTTTCGCAAACGACGAAACGCTTTGGCTCGGTGAGTTTCGCGGCATTCCGGCTTCGATGCCCGTTTTGCCGAAATTTAGTTGCCTTTGAATTTCGGGTGATCCTTTTTGAGCATGTATGCTTGTGCTACTTGTTCTACATCAGACTTCTTCCGCAAAGGGCGAAACGCTTTGACTCGGTGAGTTTCGCGGCATTCCGACTTCGATGCCCCGGTTGCCGAAATGCAGTTGCCTTTGAATTTCGGGGGATCCCTCTTGAGCATGTATGCTTCTGCTACTTGTTCTACATCAGAATTTCTTCCGCAAACGGCAAAAAGCTTTGACTCGGTGAGTTTCGCGGCATTCCAACTTCGATGCCCCGGTTGCTAAAATTCAGTTGCCTTTGAATTTCGGGTGATCCCTCTTGAGCACGTATGCTTCTGCTACTTGTTCTACATCACACGTTTTTTCGCAAACGGCGAAACGCTTTGACTCGGTGAGTTTCGCGGCATTCCGACTTCGATGCTCGTTTTGCCGAAATTCAGTTGCCTTTGAATTTCGGGTGATCCCTCTTGAGCATGTATGCTTCTGCTACTTGTTCTACTTCAGACTTTCTTCCGCAAACGGCGAAACTCTTTGACTCGGTGAGTTTCGCGGCATTCCAACTTCGACGCCCCGGTTGCCGAAATTCAGTTGCCTCTGAATTTCGGGTGATTCCTCTTGAGCATGTACGCTTCTTCTACATGTTCTACATCACACGTTTTTTCGCAAACGGTGAAACGCTTCGACTCGGTGAGTTTCGCGGCATTCCGACTTCGATGCCCCGGTTGCCGAAATTCAGTTGCCTTTGAATTTCGGGTGATCCCTCTTGAGCATGTATGCTTCTAGTACTTGTTCTACATCAGACTTTCTTCCGTAAACGGCGAAATGCTTCGACTTGGTGAGTTTCGCAGCATGCCGACTTCGATGCCTGTTTTGCCGAAATTCAGATGCCTTTGAATTTCGGGTGATCCCTTTTGAGCATGTATGCGTGTGCTACTTGTTCTACATCAGACTTCTTCCGCAAAGGGCAAAACGCTTTGACTCGGTGAGTTTCCCGGCATTCCGACTTCGATGCCCCGGTTGTCGAAATTCAGTTGCCTTTGAATTTCGGGGGATCCCTCTTGAGCATGTATGCTTCTGCTACTTGTTCTACACCAGAATTTCTTCCGCAAACGGCAAAAGCTTTGACTCGGTGAGTTTCGTGGCATTCCAAGTTCGATGCCCCGGTTGCTAAAATTCAGTTGCCTTTGAATTTCGGGTGATCCCTCTTGAGCACGTATGCTTCTGCTACTTGTTCTACATCACACGTTTTTTCGCAAACGGCGAAACGCTTTGACTCGGTGAGTTTCACGGCATTCCGACTTCGATGCTCGTTTTGCCGAAATTCAGTTGCCTTTGAATTTCGGGTGATCCCTCTTGAGCATGTATGCTTCTGCTACTTGTTCTACATTAGACTTTCTTCCGCAAACGGCGAAACTCTTTGACTTGGTGAGTTTTGCGGCATTCCAACTTCGATGCCCTGGTTGCCGAAATTCAGTTGCCTTTGAATTTCGGGTGATCCCTCTTGAGCATGTATGCTTCTGCTACTTGTTCTACATCAGACTTTCTTCCGCAAACGGCGAAACGCTTTGACTCGGTGAGTTTCACGGCATTCCGTCTTCGATGCCCGTTTTGCCGAAATTCAGTTGCCTTTGAATTTCGGGTGATCCCTTTTGAGCATGTATGCTTGTGCTACTTGTTCTACATCAGACTTCTTCCGCAAAGGGCGAAACGCTTTGACGCGGTGAGTTTCGCGGCATTCCGACTTCGATGCTCGTTTTGCCGAAATTCAGTTGCCTTTCAATTTCGGGTGATCCCTCTTGAGCATGTATGCTTCTGCTACTTGTTCTACACCAGAATTTCTTCCGCAAACGGCAAAAGCTTTGACTCGGTGAGTTTCGTGGCATTCCAAGTTCGATGCCCCGGTTGCTAAAATTCAGTTGCCTTTGAATTTCGGGTGATCCCTCTTGAGCACGTATGCTTCTGCTACTTGTTCTACATCACACGTTTTTTCGCAAACGGCGAAACGCTTTGACTCGGTGAGTTTCACGGCATTCCGTCTTCGATGCCCGTTTTGCCGAAATTCAGTTGCCTTTGAATTTCGGGTGATCCCTTTTGAGCATGTATGCTTGTGCTACTTGTTCTACATCAGACTTCTTCCGCAAAGGGCGAAACGCTTTGACGCGGTGAGTTTCGCGGCATTCCGACTTCGATGCTCGTTTTGCCGAAATTCAGTTGCCTTTCAATTTCGGGTGATCCCTCTTGAGCATGTATGCTTCTGCTACTTGTTCTACATTAGACTTTCTTCCGCAAACGGCGAAACTCTTTGACTTGGTGAGTTTTGCGGCATTCCAACTTCGATGCCCTGGTTGCCGAAATTCAGTTGCCTTTGAATTTCGGGTGATCCCTCTTGAGCATGTATGCTTCTGCTAGTTGTTCTACATCACACGTTTTTTTCGCAAACGGCGAAACGATTTGAATCGGTGAGTTTCGCGGTATTCCGACTTCGATGCTCGTTTTGCCGAAATTCAGTTGCCTTTGAATTTCGGGTGATCCCTCTTGAGCATGTATGCTTCTGCTACTTGTTCTACATCAGACTTTCTTCCGCAAACGGCGAAACTCTTTGACTCGGTGAGTTTCGCGGAATTCCGACTTCGATGCCCCGGTTGCCGAAATTCAGTTCCTTTGAATTTCGGGTGATCTCTCTTGAGCATGTATGCTTCTGCTACTTGTTCTACATCAGAATTTCTTCCGCAAACGGCGAAACTCTTTGACTCGGTGAGTTTCGCGGAATTCCGACTTCGATGCCCCGGTTGCCGAAATTCAGTTGCCTTTGAATTTCGGGTGATCCCTCTTGAGCATGTATGCTTCTGCTACTTGTTCTACATCAGACTTTCTTCCGTAAACGGCGAAATGCTTCGACTTGGTGAGTTTCGCAGCATGCCGACTTCGATGCCTGTTTTGCCGAAATTCAGTTGCCTTTGAATTTCGGGTGATCCCTTTGAGCATGTATGCTTCTGCTACTTGTTCTACATCAGACTTTCTTCCGCAAACGGCGAAACTCTTTGACTCGGTGAGTTTCGCGGAATTCCGACTTCGATGCCCCGGTTGCCGAAATTCAGTTCCTTTGAATTTCGGGTGATCCCTCTTGAGCACGTATGCTTCTGCTACTTGTTCTACATCACACGTTTTTTCGCAAACGGCGAAACGCTTTGACTCGGTGAGTTTCACGGCATTCCGTCTTCGATGCCCGTTTTGCCGAAATTCAGTTGCCTTTGAATTTCGGGTGATCCCTTTTGAGCATGTATGCTTGTGCTACTTGTTCTACATCAGACTTCTTCCGCAAAGGGCGAAACGCTTTGACGCGGTGAGTTTCGCGGCATTCCGACTTCGATGCTCGTTTTGCCGAAATTCAGTTGCCTTTCAATTTCGGGTGATCCCTCTTGAGCATGTATGCTTCTGCTACTTGTTCTACATTAGACTTTCTTCCGCAAACGGCGAAACTCTTTGACTTGGTGAGTTTTGCGGCATTCCAACTTCGATGCCCTGGTTGCCGAAATTCAGTTGCCTTTGAATTTCGGGTGATCCCTCTTGAGCATGTATGCTTCTGCTAGTTGTTCTACATCACACGTTTTTTTCGCAAACGGCGAAACGATTTGAATCGGTGAGTTTCGCGGTATTCCGACTTCGATGCTCGTTTTGCCGAAATTCAGTTGCCTTTGAATTTCGGGTGATCCCTCTTGAGCATGTATGCTTCTGCTACTTGTTCTACATCAGACTTTCTTCCGCAAACGGCGAAACTCTTTGACTCGGTGAGTTTCGCGGAATTCCGACTTCGATGCCCCGGTTGCCGAAATTCAGTTCCTTTGAATTTCGGGTGATCTCTCTTGAGCATGTATGCTTCTGCTACTTGTTCTACATCAGAATTTCTTCCGCAAACGGCGAAACTCTTTGACTCGGTGAGTTTCGCGGAATTCCGACTTCGATGCCCCGGTTGCCGAAATTCAGTTGCCTTTGAATTTCGGGTGATCCCTCTTGAGCATGTATGCTTCTGCTACTTGTTCTACATCAGACTTTCTTCCGTAAACGGCGAAATGCTTCGACTTGGTGAGTTTCGCAGCATGCCGACTTCGATGCCTGTTTTGCCGAAATTCAGTTGCCTTTGAATTTCGGGTGATCCCTTTGAGCATGTATGCTTCTGCTACTTGTTCTACATCAGACTTTCTTCCGCAAACGGCGAAACTCTTTGACTCGGTGAGTTTCGCGGAATTCCGACTTCGATGCCCCGGTTGCCGAAATTCAGTTCCTTTGAATTTCGGGTGATCTCTCTTGAGCATGTATGCTTCTGCTACTTGTTCTACATCAGAATTTCTTCCGCAAACGGAGAAAAGCTTTGACTCGGTGAGTTTCGCGGCATTCCAACTTCGATGCCCCGGTTGCTAAAATTCAGTTGCCTTTGAATTTCGGGTGATCCCTCTTGAGCACGTATGCTTCTGCTACTTGTTCTACATCACACGTTTTTTCGCAAACGGCGAAACGCTTTGACTCGGTGAGTTTCGCGGCATTCCGACTTCGATGCTCGTTTTGCCGAAATTCAGTTGCCTTTGAATTTCGGGTGATCCCTCTTGAGCATGTATGCTTCTGCTACTTGTTCTACATCAGACTTTCTTCCGCAAACGGCGAAACTCCTTGACTCGGTGAGTTTCGCGGCATTCCAACTTCGATGCCCCGGTTGCCGAAATTCAGTTGCCTTTGAATTTCGGGTGATCCCTCTTGAGCATGTATGCTTCTGCTACTTGTTCTACATCAGACTTTCTTCCGCAAACGGTGAAACTCTTTGACTCAGTGAGTTTCGCGGCATTCCGTCTTCGATGCCCGTTTTGCCGAAATTCAGTTGCCTTTGAATTTCGGGTGATCCCTTTTGAGCATGTATGCTTGTGCTACTTGTTCTACATCAGACTTCTTCCGCAAAGGGCGAAACGCTTTGACGCGGTGAGTTTCGCGGCATTCCGACTTCGATGCTCGTTTTGCCGAAATTCAGTTGCCTTTCAATTTCGGGTGATCCCTCTTGAGCATGTATGCTTCTGCTACTTGTTCTACATCAGACTTTCTTCTGCAAACGGCGAAACGCTTTGACTCGGTGAGTTTCGCGGCATTCCGTCTTCGATGCCCGTTTTGCCGAAATTCAGTTGCCTTTGAATTTCGGGTGATCCCTTTTGAGCATGTATGCTTGTGCTACTTGTTCTACATCAGACTTCTTCCGCAAAGGGCGAAACGCTTTGATGCGGTGAGTTTCGTGGCATTCCGACTTCGATGCTCGTTTTGCCGAAATTCAGTTGCCTTTCAATTTCCGGTGATCCCTCTTGAGCATGTATGCTTCTAGTACTTGTTCTACATCAGACTTCTTCCGCAAAGGGCAAAACGCTTTGACTCGGTGAGTTCGCAGCATTCCAACTTCGATGCCCCGGTTGCCGAAATTCAGTTGCCTTTGAATTTCGGGTGATCCCTCTTGAGCATGTACGCTTCTGCTACTTGTTCTACATCAGACTTTATTCCGCAAACGGTGAAACGCTTTGACTCCGTGAGTTTCGCGGCATTCCATCTTCGATGCCCGTTTTGCCGAAATTCAGTTGCCTTTGAATTTCGGGGGATCCCTCTTGAGCATGTATGCTTCTGCTACTTTTTCTACATCACATGTTTTTTTCGCAAACGGCGAAACGCTTTGACTCGGTGAGTTTCGCGGCATTCCGACTTCGATGCCCGTTTTGCCGAAATTCAGTTGCCTTTGAATATCGGGTATTCCCTCTTGAGCATGTATGCTTTTGCTACTTGTTCTACATCAGACTTTCTTCCACAAACGGCGAAACCCTTTGACTCGGTGAGTTTCGCGGCATTCCAACTTCGATGCCCCTGTTGCCGAAATTCAGTTGCCTTTGAATTTCGGGTGATCCCTCTTGAGCATGTATGCTTCTGCTAGTTGTTTTACATCAGACTTTCTTCCGCAAACGGTGAAACGCTTTGACTCGGTGAGTTTCGCGGCATTCCGTCTTCGATGCCCGTTTTGCCGAAATTCAGTTGCCTTTGAATTTCGGGTGATCCCTGTTGAGCATGTGTGCTTCTAGTACTTGTTCTACATCAGACTTCTTCCGCAAAGGGCGAAACTCTTTGACTCGGTGAGTTTCGCGCCATTTCCACTTCGATGCCCCGGTTGCCGAAATTCAGTTGCCTTTGAATTTCGGGGGATCCCTCTTGAGCATGTATGCTTCTGCTACTTGTTCTACATCAGAATTTCTTCCGCAAACGGCGAAACGCTTTGACTCGGTGAGTTTCGCGGCATTCCAACTTCGATGCCCCTGTTGCCGAAATTCAATTGCCTTTGAATTTCGGGTGATCCCTCTTGAGCATGTATGCTTCTGCTACTTGTTCTACATCAGACTTTCTTCCACAAACGGTTAAACGCTTTGACTCCGTGAGTTTCGCGGCATTCCGACTTCGATGCCCGTTTTGCCGAAATTCAGTTGCCTTTGAATTTCGGGTGATCCCTTTTGAGCATGTATGCTTGTGCTACTTGTTCTACATCAGACTTCTTCCGCAAAGGGCGAAACGCTTTGACTCGGTGAGTTTCCCGGCATTCCGACTTCGATGCCCCGGTTGTCGAAATTCAGTTGCCTTTGAATTTCGGGGGATCCCTCTTGAGCATGTATGCTTCTGCTACTTGTTCTACATCAGAATTTCTTCCGCAAACGGCGAAAAGCTTTGACTCGGTGAGTTTCGCGGCATTCCAACTTTGATGCCCCGGTTGCCAAAATTCAGTTGCCTTTGAATTTCGGGTGATCCCTCTTGAGCATGTATGCTTCTGGTACTTGTTCTACATCAGACTTCTTCCGCAAAGGGCGAAACGATTTGACTCGGTGAGTTTCCCGGAATTCCGACTTCTATGCCCCGGTTGCCGAAATTCAGTTGCCTTTGAATTTCGGGGGATCCCTCTTGAGCATGTATGCTTCTGCTACTTGTTCGACATCAGAATTTCTTCTGCAAACGGCGAAACGCTTTGACTCGGTGAGTTTCGCGGCATTCCAACTTCGATGCCCCTGTTGCCGAAATTCAATTGCCTTTGAATTTCGGGTGATCCCTCTTGAGCATGTATGCTTCTGCTACTTGTTCTACATCAGACTTTCTTCCACAAACGGGTAAACGCTTTGACTCCGTGAGTTTCGCGGCATTCCGACTTCGATGCCCGTTTTGCCGAAATTCAGTTGCCTTTGAATTTCGGGTGATCCCTTTTGAGCATGTATGCTTGTGCTACTTGTTCTACATCAGACTTCTTCCGCAAAGGGCGAAACGCTTTGACTCGGTGAGTTTCCCGGCATTCCGACTTCGATGCCCCGGTTGTCGAAATTCAGTTGCCTTTGAATTTCGGGGGATCCCTCTTGAGCATGTATGCTTCTGCTACTTGTTCTACATCAGAATTTCTTCCGCAAACGGCGAAAAGCTTTGACTCGGTGAGTTTCGCGGCATTCCAACTTTGATGCCCCGGTTGCCAAAATTCAGTTGCCTTTGAATTTCGGGTGATCCCTCTTGAGCACGTATGCTTCTGCTACTTGTTCTACATCACACGTTTTTTCGCAAACGGCGAAACGCTTTAACTCGGTGAGTTTCGCGGCATTCCGACTTCGATGCTTGGTTTGCCGAAATTCAGTTGCCTTTGAAGTTCGGGTGATCCCTCTTGAGCATGTATGCTTCTGCTACTTGTTCTACATCAGACTTTCTTCCGCAAACGGCGAAACTCTTTGACTCGGTGAGTTTCGCGGCATTCCAACTTCGATGCCCCGGTTGCCTAAATTCAGTTGCCTTTGAATTTCGGGTGATCCCTCTTGAGCATGTATGCTTCTGCTACTTGTTCTACATCAGACTTTCTTCCGCAAACGGGGAAACGCTTTGACTCATTGATTTCGCGGCATTCCGACTTCGATGCCCCGGTAGCCGAAATTCAGTTGCCTTTGAATTTCGGGTGATCCCTCTTGAGCATGTATGCTTCTGCTACTTGTTCTACATCACACGTTTTTTCGCAAACGGCGAAACGCTTTGACTCGGTGAGTTTCGCGGCATTCCGACTTCGATGCTCGTTTTGCCGAAATTCAGTTGCCTTTGAATTTCGTGTGATCCCTCTTGAGCATGTATGCTTCTGCTACTTGTTCTACATCAGACTTTCTTCGGCAAACGGCGAAACTCTTTGACTCGGTGAGTTTCGCGGCATTCCAGCTTCGACGCCCCGGTTGCCGAAATTCAGTTGCCTCTGAATTTCGGGTGATCCCTCTTGAGCATGTATGCTTCTTCTACTTGTTCTACATCACACGTTTTTTCGCAAACGGGGAAACGCTTTGACTCGGTGAGTTTCGCGGCATTCCGACTTCGATGCTCGTTTTGCCGAAATTCAGTTGCCTTTGAATTTCGGGTGATCCCTGTTGAGCATGTGTGCTTCTAGTACTTGTTCTACATCAGACTTCTTCCGCAAAGGGCGAAACTCTTTGACTCGGTGAGTTTCGCGCCATTTCCACTTCGATGCCCCGGTTGCCGAAATTCAGTTGCCTTTGAATTTCGGGTGATCCCTCTTGAGCACGTATGCTTCTGCTACTTGTTCTACATTAGACTTTCTTCCGCAAACGGGGAAACGCTTTGACTCCATGAGTTTCGCGGAATTCCGACTTTGATGCCCCGATTGCCGAAATTCAGTTCGTTTAAATTTCGGGTGATCCCTCTTGAACATGTATGCTTCTGGTACTTGTTCTACATCAGACTTCTTCCGCAAAGGGCGAAACGCTTTGACTCGGTGAGTTTCGCGGCATTCCAACTTCGATGCCCCGGTTGCCGAAATTTAGTTGTCTTTGAATTTCGGGTGATCCCTCTTGAGCATGTATGCTTCTGCTACTTAATCTACATCACACTTTCTTTCGCAAACGGCAAAACGCTTTGACTCGGTGAGTTTCGCGGCATTCCGACTTCAATGCCCGTTTTGCCGAAATTCAGTTGCCTTTGAATTTCGGGTAATCGCTCTTGAGCATGTATTCTTTTGCTACTTGTTCTACATCAGACTTTCTTCCACAAACGACGAAACACTTTGACTCGGTGAGTTTCGCGGCATTCCAACTTCGATGCCCCGGTTGCCAAAATTCTGTTGCCTTTGAATTTCGAGGGATCTCTCTTGAGCATGTATGCTTTTACTACTTGTTGTACATCAGAATTTATTCCACAAACGGCGAAAAGCTTTGACTCGGTGAGTTTCGCGGCATTCCAACTTCGATGCCCCGGTTGCCGAAATTCAGTTGCCTTTGAATTTCGGGGGATCCCTCTTGAGCATGTATGCTTCTGCTACTTGTTCTACATCAGAATTTCTTCCGGAAACGGCGAAACGCTTTGACTTGGTGAGTTTCGCGGCATTCCAACTTCGATGCCCCGGTTGCCGAAATTCAGTTGCCTTTGAATTTCGGGTGATCCCTCTTGAGCATGTATGCTTCTGCTACTTGTTCTACATCAGACTTTCTTCCGCAAACGGTGAAACGCTTTGACTCCGTGAGTTTCGCGGCATTTCGTCTTCGATCCCCGTTTTGCCGAAATTCAGTTGCCTTTGAATTTCGGGTGATCCCTTTTGAGCACGTATGCTTGTGCTACTTGTTCTACATCAGACTTCTTCCGCAAAGGGCGAAACGCTTTGACTCGGTGAGTTTCCCGGCATTCCGACTTCGATGCCCCGGTTGCCGAAATTCAGTTGCCTTTGAATTTCGGGGGATCCCTCTTGAGCATGTATGCTTCTGCTACTTGTTCTACATCATAATTTCTTCCGCAAACGGCGAAAAGCTTTGACTCGGTGAGTTTCGCGGCCTTCCGACTGCGATGCCCGTTTTGCCGAAATTCAGTTGCCTTTGAATTTCGGGTAATCCCTCTTGAGCATGTACGCTTTTGCTACTTGTTCTACATCAGACGTTCTTCCACAAACGGCGAAACGCTTTGACTCGGTGAGTTTCGCGGCATTCCAACTTCGATGCCCCTGTTGCCGAAATTCAGTTGCCTTTGAATTTCGGGTGATCCCTCTTGAGCATGTATGCTTCTGCTACTTGTTCTACATCAGACTTTCTTCCGCAAAGGGCGAAACTCTTTGCCTCGGTGAGTTTCGCGGCATTCCAACTTCGATGCCCCGGTTGCCTAAATTCAGTTGCCTTTGAATTTCGGGTGATCCCTCTTGAGCATGTATGCTTCTGCTACTTGTTCTACATCAGACTTTCTTCCGCAAAGGGGGAAACGCTTTGACTCGGTGAGTTTCGTGGCATTCCAACTTCGATGCCCCGGTTGCCTAAATTCAGTTGCCTTTGAATTTCGGGTGATCCCTCTTGAGCATGTATGCTTCTGCTACTTGTTCTACATCACACATTTTTTCGCAAACGGCGAAACGCTTTGACTCGGTGAGTTTCGCGGCATTTCGACTTCGATGCTTGTTTTGCCGAAATTCAGTTGCCTTTGAATTTCGGGTGATCCCTCTTGAGCATGTATGCTTCTGGTACTTGTTCTACATCAGACTTCTTCCGCAAAGGGCGAAACGCTTTGACTCGGTGAGTTTCCTGACATTCCGACTTCGATGCCCCGGTTGCCGAAATTCAGTTGCCTTTGAATTTCGGAGGATTCCTCTTGAGCATGTATGCTTCTGCTACTTGTTCTACATCAGAATTTCTTCCGCAAACGGCGAAAAGCTTTGACTTGGTGAGTTTCGCGGCATTCGAACTTTTATGCCCCGGTTGCCGAAATTCAGTTGCCTTTAAATTTCGGGTGATCCCTCTTGAGCATGTATGCTTCTGCTACTTGTTCTACATCACACGTTTTTTCGCAAACGGCGAAACGCTTTGACTCGGTGAGTTTCGCGGCATTCCGACTTCGATGCTCGTTTTGCCGAAATTTAGTTGCCTTTGAATTTCGGGTGATCCCTCTTGAGCATGTATGCTTCTGGTACTTGTTCTACATTAGACTTTCTTCCGCAAACGGCGAAACTCTTTGACTCGGTGAGTTTTGCGGCATTCCAACTTCGATGCCCTGGTTGCCGAAATTCAGTTGCCTTTGAATTTCGGGTGATCCCTCTTGAGCATGTATGCTTCTGCTACTTGTTCTACATCACACGTTTTTTTCGCAAACGGCGAAACGCTTTGACTCGGTGAGTTTCGCGGCATTCCGACTTCGATGCTCGTTTTGCCGAAATTCAGTTGCCTTTGAATTTCGGGTGATCCCTCTTGAGCATGTATGCTTCTGGTACTTGTTCTACATCAGACTTTCTTCCGCAAACGGCGAAACTTTTTGACTCTGTGAGTTTCGCGGAATTCCGACTTCGATGCCCCGGTTGCCGAAATTAGTTCCTTTGAATTTCGGGTGATCCCTCTTGAGCATGTATGCTTCTGCTACTTGTTCTACATCACACGTTCTTTCGCAAACGGCGAAACGCTTTGACGCGGTAAGTTTCGCGGCCTTCCGATTTCGATGCCCGTTTTGCCGAAATTCAGTTGCCTTTGAATTTCGGGTGATCCTTTTTGAGCATGTATGCTTCTGGTACTTGTTCGACATCAAACTTCTTCCGCAAATGGCGAAACGCTTTGACTCGGTGAGTTTCGCGGCATTCCGACTTCGATGCCCGTTTTGCCGAAATTCAGTTGCATTTGAATTTCGGGTGATCCCTCTTGAGCATGTATGCTTCTGCTACTTGTTCTACATCACACGTTCTTTCGCAAACGGCGAAACGCTTTGACGCGGTAAGTTTCGCGGCCTTCCGATTTCGATGCCCGTTTTGCCGAAATTCAGTTGCCTTTGAATTTCGGGTGATCCTTTTTGAGCATGTATGCTTCTGGTACTTGTTCGACATCAAACTTCTTCCGCAAATGGCGAAACGCTTTGACTCGGTGAGTTTCGCGGCATTCCGACTTCGATGCCTGTTTTGCCGAAATTCAGTTGCATTTGAATTTCGGGTGATCCCTCTTGAGCATGTATGCTTCTGCTACTTGTTCTGCATCACACTTTCTTTCGCAAACGGCGAAACGCTTTGAGTCGTTAAATTTCGCGGCATTCCGACTTTGATGCCCGTTTTGCCGAAATTCAGTTGCCTTTGAATTTCGGGTGATCCCTCTTGAGCATGTATGCTTCTGCTACTTGTTCTTCATCAGACTTTCTTCCGCAAACGACGAAACTCTTTGACTCAGTGAGTTTCGCGGCATTCCGACTTCGATGCCTGTTTTGCCGAAATGTAGTTGCATTTGAATTTCGGGTGATCCCTCTTGAGCATGTATGCTTCTGCTACTTGTTCTACATCACACTTTCTTTCGCAAACGGCGAAACGCTTTGAGTCGGTAAATTTCGCGGCATTCCGACTGTGATGCCCGTTTTGCCAAAATTCAGTTGCCTTTGAATTTCGGGTGATCCCTCTTGAGCATGTATGCTTCTGCTACTTGTTCTACATCAGAATTTCTTCCGCAAACGGCCAAAAGCTTTGACTTGGTGAGTTTCGCGGCATTCGAACTTTTATGCCCCGGTTGCCGAAATTCAGTTGCCTTTAAATTTCGGGTGATCCCTCTTGAGCATGTATGCTTCTGCTACTTGTTCTACATCACACGTTTTTTCGCAAACGGCGAAACGCTTTGACTCGGTGAGTTTCGCGGCATTCCGACTTCGATGCTCGTTTTGCCGAAATTTAGTTGCCTTTGAATTTCGGGTGATCCCTCTTGAGCATGTATGCTTCTGGTACTTGTTCTACATTAGACTTTCTTCCGCAAACGGCGAAACTCTTTGACTCGGTGAGTTTTGCGGCATTCCAACTTCGATGCCCTGGTTGCCGAAATTCAGTTTCCTTTGAATTTCGGGTGATCCCTCTTGAGCATGTATGCTTCTGCTACTTGTTCTACATCACACGTTTTTTTCGCAAACGGCGAAACGCTTTGACTCGGTGAGTTTCGCGGCATTCCGACTTCGATGCTCGTTTTGCCGAAATTCAGTTGCCTTTGAATTTCGGGTGATCCCTCTTGAGCATGTATGCTTCTGGTACTTGTTCTACATCAGACTTTCTTCCGCAAACGGCGAAACTCTTTGACTCGGTGAGTTTCGCGGAATTCCGACTTCGATGCCCCGGTTGCCGAAATTAGTTCCTTTGAATTTCGGGTGATCCCTCTTGAGCATGTATGCTTCTGCTACTTGTTCTACATCACAAGTTCTTTCGCAAACGGCGAAACGCTTTGACGCGGTAAGTTTCGCGGCCTTCCGATTTCGATGCCCGTTTTGCCGAAATTCAGTTGCCTTTGAATTTCGGGTGATCCTTTTTTAGCATGTATGCTTCTGGTACTTGTTCGACATCAAACTTCTTCCGCAAATGGCGAAACGCTTTGACTCGGTGAGTTTCGCGGCAGTCCGACTTCGATGCCCGTTTTGCCGAAATTCAGTTGCATTTGAATTTCGGGTGATCCCTCTTGAGCATGTATGCTTCTGCTACTTGTTCTACATCACACTTTCTTCCGCAAACGGCGAAACGCTTTGAGTCCTTAAATTTCGCGGCATTCCGACTTTGATGCCCGTTTTGCCGAAATTCAGTTGCCTTTGAATTTCGGGTGATCCCTCTTGAGCATGTATGCTTCTGCTACTTGTTCTACATCAAACTTTCTTCCGCACACGGCGAAACGCTTTGACACGGTGAGTTTCGCGGCATTCCAACTTCGATGCCCCGGTTGCCGAAATTCAGTTGCCTTTGAATTTTGGGTGATCCCTCTTGAGCATGTATGCTTCTGCTACTTTTCTAAATCAGACTTCTTCCGCAAACGGCGAAACGCTTTGACTCGGTGAGTTTCCCGGCATTCCGACTTCGATGCCCCGGTTGCCGAAATTCAATGCCCTTTGAATTTCGGGTGATCCTTTTTGAGCATGTATGCTTCTGGTACTTGTTCGACATCAAACTTCTTCCGCAAATGGCGAAACGCTTTGACTCGGTGAGTTTCGCGGCATTCCGACTTCGATGCCCGTTTTGCCGAAATTCAGTTGCCTTTGAATTTCGAGTGATCCCTCTTGAGCATGTATGCTTCTGCTACTTGTTCTTCATCAGACTTTCTTCCGCAAACGGCGAAACTCTTTGACTCAGTGAGTTTCGCGGCATTCCGACTTCGATGCCTGTTTTGCCGAAATGTAGTTGCATTTGAATTTCGGGTGATCCCTCTTGAGCATGTATGCTTCTGCTACTTGTTCTACATCACACTTTCTTTCGCAAAAGGCGAAACGCTTTGAGTCGGTAAATTTCGCGGCATTCCGACTGTGATGCCCGTTTTGCCGAAATTCAGTTGCCTTTGAATTTCGGGTGATCCCTCTTGAGCATGTATGCTTCTGCTACTTGTTCTACATCAAACTTTCTTCCGCAAACGGCGAAACGCTTTGACACGGTGAGTTTCGCGGCATTCCAACTTCGATGCCCCGGTTGCCGAAATTCAGTTGCCTTTGAATTTTGGGTGATCCCTCTTGAGCATGTATGCTTCTGCTACTTTTCTAAATCAGACTTCTTCGGCAAACGGCGAAACGCTTTGACTCGGTGAGTTTCCCGGCATTCCGACTTCGATGCCCCGGTTGCCGAAATTCAATGCCCTTTGAATTTCGGGTGATCCCTCTTGAGTATGTATGCTTCTGGTACTTGTTCTACATCAGACTTCTTCCGCAAAGGGGCAACGCTTTGACTCGGTGAGTTTCGCGGCATTCCGACTTCTATGCCCGTTTTGCCGAAATTCAGTTGCCTTTGAATTTCGGGTGATCCATCTTGAGCATGTATGCTTCTGCTACTTGTTCTACATCAGACTTTCTTCCGCAAACGGTGAAATGCTTTGACTCATTGAGTTTCGCGGAATTCCGCCTTCGATGACCCGATTGCCGAAATTCAGGCCTTTGAATTTCGGGTGATCCCTCTTGAGCATGTATGCTTCTGGTACTTGTTCTTCATCAGACTTTCTTCCGCAAACGGTGAAACGCTTTGACTCAGTGAGTTTCGCGGCATTCCGACTTCGATGCCCGTTTTGCCGAAATTCAGTTGCCTTTGAATTTCGGGTGATCCCTCTTGAGCATGTATGCTTCTGGTACTTGTTCTACATCAAACTTTCTTTCCGCAAATGGTGAAACGCTTTGACACGGTGAGTTTCGCGGCATTCCAACTTCGATGCCCCTGTTGCCGAAATTCAGTTGCCTTTGAATTTCGGGTGATCCCTCTTGAGCATGTATGCTTCTGCTACTTGTTCTACATCACACTTTCTTTCGCAAACGGCGAAACGCTTTGACTCGATAAATTTCGCGGCATTCCGACTTCGATGCCCGTTTTGGCGAAATTCAGTTGCCTTTGAATTTCGGGTGATCCCTCTTGACCATGTATGCTTCTGCTACTTGTTCTATATCAGAATTTCTTCCGCAAACGGTGAAACGCTTTGACTCAGTGAGTTTCGTGGCATCCCGACTTCGATGCCCCGGTTGCCGAAATTCAGTTGCCTTTGAATTTCGGGTGATCCCTCTTGAGCATGTATGCTTCTGCTACTTGTTCTACATCAGACTTTCTTCCGCAAACGGCGAAACGCTTTGACTGGGTGAGTTTCGCGGCATTCCGACTTCGATGCCCCGGTTGCCGAAATTCAATTGCCTTTGAATTTCGGGTGATCCCTCTTGAGCATGTATGCTTCTGCTACTTGTTCTACCTCAGATTTTCTTCCGCAAACGGCGAAACGCTTTGACTCGGTGACTTTCGCGGCATTCCGACTTTGATGCCCTTGTTGCCCAAATTCAGTTGCCTTTGAATTTCCGGTGATCCCTCTTGAGCATGTATGCTTCTGCTACATGTTCAACATCAAACTTCTTTCGCAAACGGCGAAACGCTTTGACTGGGTGAATTTCGTGGCATTCCGACTTCGATGCCCCGGTTGCCGAAATTCAGTTGCCTTTGAATTTCGGGTGATCCCTCTTGAGCATGTATGCTTCTGCTACGTGTTCTACATCAGACTTTCTTCCGCAAAGGGCGAAATGCTTTGACTTGGGGAGTTTCACGGCATTACGAATTCGATGCCCCGGTTGCCGAAATTAAGTTGACAATTTCGAGTTATCCCTCTTGAGCTTGTATGCTTCTGCTACATGTTCTACATCAGAGTTTCTTCCGCAAACGGCAAAACGTTTTGACTCGGTGAGTTTCGCGGCATTCCGAATTCGATGCCCCGGTTGCCGAAAGTCATTTGCCTTTGAATTTCTGGTGATCCCTCTTGAGCATGTATGATTATGCTACTTTTTCTACATCAGACTTTCTTCCGCAAATGGCAAAACGATTTGACTCGGTGAGTTTCGCGGCATTCCGACTTGGATGCCCTGGTTGCCAAAATTCAGTTTGCCTTTGAATTTCGGTTGATCCTTCTGGAGCATGTATGCTTCTGCTACTTGTTCTACATCAGAGTTCTTCCGCAAATGGCGAAACGCTTTGACTCGATGAGTTTCGCGGCATTGCGACTTCGATACCCCGGTTGCCGAAATTAAGTTGACCATTTCGGCTGATCCCTCTTGAGCATGTACGCTTCTGCTACATGTTCTACATCAGACTTTCTTCCACAAACGGCGAAACACTTTGACTCGGTGAGTTTCACGGCATTCCGACTTCGATGCCCCGGTTGCCGAAATTCAGTTTGCCTTTGAATTTCGGTTGATCCTTCTTGAGCATGTATGCTTCTACTACTTGTTCTAGATCAGAGTTCTTCCGCAAACGGCGAAACGCTTTAACTCGGTGAGTTTCACGGCATTCCAACTTCGATGCCCCGGTTGCCCAAATTAACTTGACAATTTCGGGTGATCCCTCTTGAGCATGTATGCTTCTGCTACTTGTTCTACATCAGACTTTCTTCCGCAAACGGCGAAATACTTTGATTCGGTTAGTTTCGCAGCATTCCGACTTCGATGCCCCGGTTGCCGAAATTCAGTTTGCCTTTGAATTTCGGTTGATCCTTCTTGAGCATGTATGCTTCTGCTACTTGTTCTAGATCAGAGTTCATCCGCAAACGGCGAAACGCTTTGACACGGTGAGTTTCGCGGCATTGCGACTTCGATGCCCCGGTTGCCGAAATTAAGTTGACCATTTCGGGTGATCTCTGTTGAGCATGTATGCTTCTGCTACATGTTCTACATCAGACTTTCTTCCACAAACGGCGAAACACTTTGACTCGGTGAGTTTCACGGCATTCCGACTTCGATGCCCCGGTTGCCCAAATTAACTTGACAATTTCGGGTGATACCTCATGCGCATGTATGCTTCTCCTATTTGTTCTCCATTAGACTTTCTTCCGCAAACGGTGAAACTTTGACTCGGTGAGTTTCGCGGCATTCCGAATTCGATGCCTCGGTTGCAGAAAGTCATTTGCCTTTGAATTTCTGGTGATCCCTCTTGATCATGTATGCTTGTGCTACTTTTTCTACATCAGAATTTCTTCCGCAAATGGCGAAAGGCTTTGACTAGGTGAGTTTCGCGGCATTACGACTTTGATGCCCTGGTTGCCGAAATTCAGTTTGGCTTTGAATTTCGGTTGATCCTTTTTGAGCATGTATGCTTCTGCTACTTGTTCTACATCAGAGTTCTTCTGGAAATGGTGAAACGCTTTGACTCGGTGAGTTTCGCGGCATTGCGACTTCGATACCCCGTTTGTCGAAATTCAGTTGACCATTTCGGGTGATCCCTCTTGAGCATGTAATGTTCTGCTACATGTTCTACATCAGACTTTCTTCCGCAAACGGCGAAACACTTTGACTCGGTGAGTTTCGCAGCATTCCAACTTCGATGCCCCAGTTGCCGAAATTCATTTTGCCTTTGAATTTTGGTTGATCCTTCTTGAGCATGTATGCTTCTGCTACTTGTTTTAGATCAGAGTTCTTCCGCAAACGGCGAAACGCTTTGACTCGGTGAGTTTCGCGGCATTCCGACTTCGATGCCCCGGTTGCGGAAATTCAGTTGCCTTTGAATTTTGGGTGATCCCTCTTGAGCATGTACACTTCTACTACTTGTTCTATATCAGACTTTCTTCCGCAAACGGCGAAACTCTTTGACTCGGTGAGTTTCGCGGCATTGCGACTTCGATACCCCGGTTGCCGAAATTAAGCTGACCATTTCGGGTGATCCCTCTTGAGCAAGTATGCTTGTGCTACATGTTCTACATCAGACTTTCTTCCGCAAACGGCGAAACGCTTTGACTCGGTGAGTTTCGCGACATTCTAACTTCGATGCTCCGGTTGTGGAAATTCAGTTGCCTTTGAATTTCGGGTGATCCCTCTTGAGCATGTACACTTCTACTACTTGTTCTATATCAGACTTTCTTCCGCAAACGGCGAAACTCTTTGACTCGGTGAGTTTCGTGGCATTCCGACTTCGATGCCCCGGTTGCCGAAATTAAGTTGACCATTTCGGGTGATCCCTCTTGAGCATGTATGCTTGTGCTATTGTTTCTACATCAGACTTTCTTCCGCAAATGGCGAAACGCTTTGACGGGGTGAGTTTCGCGACATTCCGACTTTGATGCCCTTGTTGCCGAAATTCAAATTCCTTTGAATTTCGGGTGATCCCTCTTGAGCATGTATGCTTCTGCTACTTGTTCTACCTCAGACTTTCTTCCGCAAACGGCGAAACGCTTTGACTCGGGGAGTTTCGCGGCATTCCAACTACGATGCTCCGGTTGCCGAAATTCAGCTGCCTTTCAATTTCGGGTGACCCCTCTTGAGCATGTATGCTTCTGCTACTTGTTCTACATCAAACTTCTTCCGCAAACGGCGAAACGCTTTGACTCGGTGAGTTTCACGGCATTGCGACTTCAATACCCCGGTTGCCGAAATTAAGTGGACCATTTCGGGTGATCCCTCTCGAGCATGTATGCTTCTGCTACATGTTCTACATCAGACTTTCTTCCGCAAACGGCGAAACACTTTGACTCGGTGAGCTTCGCGGCATTCCGACTTCGATACCCAGGTTGCCAAAATTCAGTTTGCCTTTGAATTTCAGTTGATCCTTCTTGAGCATGTATGCTTCTGCTACTTGTTCTAGATCAGAGTTCTTCCGCAAACGGCGAAACTCTTTGACTCGGTGAGTTTCGTGGCATTCCGACTTCGATGCCCCGGTTGCGGAAATTCAGATGCCTTTGAATTTCGGGTGATCCCTCTTGAGCATGTACACTTCTACTACTTGTTCTATATCAGACTTTCTTCCGCAAACGGCGAAACTCTTTGACTCGGTGAGTTTCGTGGCATTCCGACTTCGATGCCCCGGTTGCGGAAATTCAGATGCCTTTGAATTTCGGGTGATCCCTCTTGAGCATGTACACTTCTACTACTTGTTCTATATCAGACTTTCTTCCGCAAACGGCGAAACTCTTTGACTCGGTGAGTTTCGTGGCATTCCGACTTCGATGCCCCGGTTGCCGAAATTAAGATGCCTTTGAATTTCAGGTGATCCCTCTTGAGCATGTACACTTCTACTACTTGTTCTATATCAGACTTTCTTCCGCAAACGGCGAAACTCTTTGACTCGGTGAGTTTCGTGGCATTCCGACTTCGATGCCCCGGTTGCCGAAATTAAGTTGACCATTTCGGGTGATCCCTCTTGAGCATGTATGCTTGTGCTATTGTTTCTACTCAGACTTTCTTCCGCAAATGGCGAAATGCTTTGACTGGGTGAGTTTCGCGACATTCCGACTTTGATGCCCTTGTTGCCGAAATTCAAATTCCTTTGAATTTCGGGTGATCCCTCTTGAGCATGTATGCTTCTGCTACTTGTTCTACCTCAGACTTTCTTGCGCACACGGCGAAACTATTTGACTCGGAGAGTTTCGCGGCATTCCGACTTCGATGCCCCGGTTGCCGAAATTCAATTACCTTTGAATTTCGGGTGATCCCTCTTGAGCATGTATGCTTCTGCTACTTGTTCTATCTCAGACTTTCTTCCGCAAACGGCGAAACTCTTTGACACGGTTAGTTTCGCGGCATTCCGACTTCGATGCTCCGGTTGCCGAAATTCAGCTGCCTTTGAATTTCGGGTGATCCCTCTTGAGCATGTACACTTCTACTACTTGTTCTGTATCAGACTTTCTTCCGCAAACGGCGAAACTCTTTGACTCGGTGAGTTTCGTGGCATTCCGACTTCGATGCCCCGGTTGCGGAAATTCAGATGCCTTTGAATTTCGGGTGATCCCTCTTGAGCATGTACACTTCTACTACTTGTTCTATATCAGACTTTCTTCCGCAAACGGCGAAACTATTTGACTCGGAGAGTTTCCCGGCATTCGGACTTCGATGCCCTGGTTGCTGAAATTTAGTTGCCTTTGAATTTCGGGTGAGCCCTCTTGAGCATGTATGCTTCTGCTACTTGTTCTACATCAAACTTCTTCCGCAAACGGCGAAACGCTTTGACTCGGTAAGTTTCGCGGCTTTCCGACTTCGATGCCCCGGTTGACGAAATTCAGTTGCCTTTGAATTTCGGGTGATCCCTCTTAAGCATGTATGCTTTTGCTATTTGTTTTACCTCAGACTTTCTTTCGTAAACGGCGAAACGCTTTGACTCGGTGGGTTTCGCGGCATTCCGACTTCGATGCCGCTGTTGCCGAAATTCAGTTGCCTTTGAATTTCGGGTGATCGCTCTTGAGCATGTATGCTTTTGCTACGTGTTCTACATCAGATTTTCTTCCGCAAAGGGCGAAACGCTTTGACTCGGTGAGTTTCGCGGCATTCCAACTTCGATGCCCCGGTTGCCAAAATTAAGTTGACAATTTCGGGTGATCCCTCTTGAGCATGTATGCTTCTGCTACTTGTTCTACATCAGACTTTCTTCTGCAAACGGCGAAACTTTGACTAAGTGAGTTTTGCGGCATTCCGAATTCGATGCCCCGGTTGCCGAAATTCAGTTGCCTTTGAATTTCGAGTGATCGCTCTTGAGCATGTAAGCTTCTGCTATTTGTTCTACATCAGACTTTCTTCCGCAAACGGTGAAACTCATTGACTCATTGAGTTTCGCGGCATTCCGACTTCGATGCCCCGGTTACCGAAATTCGGTTGCCTTTGAATTTCATGTGATCCCTCTTGAGCATGTATGCTTCTGCTACATGTTCTACATCAGACTTTCTTCCGCAAACGGTGAAAAGCTTTGACTCGGTGAGTTTCGCGGCATTCCGACTTCGATGCCACGGTTCCCGAAATTCAGTTGCCTTTGAATTTCGGTTGATCCCTCTTGAGCATGTAAGCTTCTGCTACTTGTTCTACATCAGACTTTCTTCCGTAAACGGCGAAAATTTGACTCCGTGAATTTCGTGGCATTCCAACTTCGATGCCCCGGTTGCCGAAATTCAGTTGCCTTTGAATTTCGGGGGATCCCTCTTGAGCATGTATGCTTCTGCTACTTGTTCTACATCAGAATTTCTTCCGCAAACGGCGAAAAGCTTTGACTCGGTGAGTTTCGCGGCATTCCGACTTCCATGCCCCGGTTGCCGAAATTCAGTTTGCCTTTGATTTCTAGGTGATCCCTCATGAGCATGTATGCTTCTACTACTTGTTCTACATCAGGCTTTCTTCCGCAAACGGCGAAACGCTTTGACTCGGTGAGTTTCGCGGCATTCCGACTTCGATGCCGCGATTGCCGAAATTCAGTTGCCTTTGAATTTCGGGTGATCCCTCTTGAGCATGTATGCTTCTGCTACTTGTTCTACATCAGACTTTCTTCTGCAAACGGTGAAACTTTGACTCAGTGAGTTTTGCGGCATTCCGAATTCGATGCCCCGGTTGCCGAAATTCAGTTGCCTTTGAATTTCGGGTGATCCCTCTTTAGCATGTACGCTTCTGCTACATGTTCTACATCAGACTTTCTTCCGCAAACGGCGAAACGCTTTGACTCGGTGAGTTTCGCGGCATTCCGACTTCGATGCCGCGATTGCCGAAATTCAGTTGCCTTTGAATTTCGGGTGATCCCTCTTGAGCATGTATGCTTCTGCTACTTGTTCTACATCAGACTTTCTTCTGCAAACGGCAAAACTTTGACTCAGTGAGTTTTGCGGCATTCCGAATTCGATGCCCCGGTTGCCGAAATTCAGTTGCCTTTGAATTTCGGGTGATCCCTCTTTAGCATGTACGCTTCTGCTACATGTTCTACATCAGACTTTCTTCCGCAAACGGCGAAACGCTTTGACTCGGTGAGTTTCGCGACATTCTAACTTCGATGCCCCGGTTGCCGAAATTTAGTTTGCCTTTGAATTTTGGTTGATCCTTCTTGAGCATGTATGCTTCTGCTACTTGTTCTACATCAGAATTTCTTCCGCAAACGGCGAAACGCTTTGACTCGGTGAGTTTCGCGGCATTCCAACTTCGATGCCCCTGTTGCCGAAATTCAGCTGCCTTTGAATTTCGGGAGAGCCCTCTTGAGCATGTATGCTTCTGCTACTTGTTCTACATCAGAGTTCTTCCGCAAACGGCGAAACGCTTTGACTCAGTGAGTTTCGAGGCCTTCCGACTTCGATGCCCCGTTTGCCGAAATTCAGTTGCCTTTGAATTTCGGGTGATCCCTCTTGAGCATGTATGCTTCTCTACTTGTTCTACATCAGACTTTCTTCCGCAAACGGTGAAATGCTTTGACTCATTGAGTTTCGCGGAATTCCGCCTTCGATGACCCGATTGCCGAAATTCAGGCCTTTGAATTTCGGGTGATCCCTCTTGAGCATGTATGCTTCTGGTACTTGTTCTTCATCAGACTTTCTTCCGCAAACGGTGAAACGCTTTGACTCAGTGAGTTTCGCGGCATTCCGACTTCGATGCCCGTTTTGCTGAAATTCAGTTGCCTTTGAATTTCGGGTGATCCCTCTTGAGCATGTATGCTTCTGGTACTTGTTCTACATCAAACTTTCTTCCGCAAATGGTGAAACGCTTTGACACGGTGAGTTTCGCGGCATTCCAACTTCGATGCCCCTGTTGCCGAAATTCAGTTGCCTTTGAATTTCGGGTGATCCCTCTTGAGCATGTATGCTTCTGCTACTTGTTCTACATCACACTTTCTTTCGCAAACGGCGAAACGCTTTGACTCGGTAAATTTCGCGGCATTCCGACTTCGATGCCCGTTTTGGCGAAATTCAGTTGCCTTTGAATTTCGGGTGATCCCTTTTGACCATGTATGCTTCTGGTACTTGTTCTACATCAAACTTTCTTCCGCAAACGGCGAAACGCTTTGACATGGTGAGTTTCACGGCATTCCGACTTCGATGCCCCGGTTGCCGAAATTCAGTTGCCTTTGAATTTTGGGTGATCCCTCTTGAGCATGTATGCTTCTGCTACTTTTCTAAATCAGACTTCTTCCACAAACGGCGATACGCTTTGACTCGGTGACTTTCGCGGCATTCCGACTTCGATGCCCCGGTTGCCGAAATTCAATGCCCTTTGAATTTCGGGTGATCCCTCTTGAGCATGTATGCTTCTGGTACTTGTTCGACATTAGACTTCTTTCGCAAATGGCAAAACGCTTTGACTCGGTGAGTTTCGCGGCATTCCGACTTCGATGCCCGTTTGGCCGAAATTCAGTTGCCTTTGAATTTCGAGTGATCCCTCTTGAGCATGTTTGCTTCTGCTACTTGTTCTACATCAGACTTGTTCCGCAAACGGCGAAATGTTTTGACTCACTGAGTTTCGCGGCATTCCGACTTCGATGCCCCAGTTGCCGATATTCAGTTGCCTTTGAATTTCGGGTGATCCCTCTTGAGCATGTATGCTTCTGCTTCTTGTTCTACATCAGACTTCTTCCGTAAATGGCGAAACGCTTTGACTCCTTGAGTTTCGCAGCATTCCGACTTCGATGCCCCGGTGGCCGAAATTCAGTTGCCTTTGAATTTCGGGTGATCCCTCTTGAGCATGTATGCTTCTGCTTCTTGTTCTACATCAGACTTCTTCCGTAAATGGCGAAACGCTTTGACTCCTTGAGTTTCGCAGCATTCCGACTTCGATGCCCCGGTGGCCGAAATTCAGTTGCCTTTGAATTTCGGGTGATCCCTCTTGAGCATGTATGCTTCTGCTATTTGTTTTACCTCAGATGTGAAACCCTAGAAAATTTATGATTTAAATATGTGGATGTATAACCTACCATGTAAACGTAAGACTGAAAGTGATATATAATGGAGGGGATGACCTCCATAAAATGAATTTTGTTTTAGAATTCATAAAGACAAAGAAACTGGTAACGTGTTTTGATGAATAAAATAATGAGAGAAATGACAAAATGAATATATTCCAAAATAATAAAATGACCTTAAAGGTTTAGAAGGATAATTGATATTATTTTATGTGAAGATTGAACAAGAAAATTTGGATAGTTGACGAAAAGTCATAAACTGACCAATTTTACATTAGAAAGCAGAGCTCTCAATCCAATCGTCGGATTGGGATGAAATTTTGCATGAACTCTATTAATATGTTTTCCTACATTGGTGAAAGATATCATCCCAATGAGAGTTTGGTAAAGACTAACGATTTAAGCAGAAACAAATCGGATGGTTTCCATGAAAATAATAATAATAATAATAATATATAAATACATAAATGAGGGACATAAAGGTAATTAGTAAAACAATGGTGCCTTTAAAAACAGAAAAAGTCCACCAGATTAAAAAAAAAAAAGAGAGAGAAAGAAAAACGAAAAGGGGTGAGAGACAATAGAGAATTCGGTTACATAGAGGTGCAGGATTTGGATGAACCAATAATGCTTCGGTGGCGATATCTCTTGAATCCACCGTTAGATCATGTTGCTTTTTGGATATATGGTTCTTATCACACTCCTCTATAAACTTACCGGAGGGATTTGAAGGAGCATAATCCATTGAGCAGCCATCATCATCGGAAGTGTCCTGAAAAACAAAAGGAAATATACCTGCAGGGCAGTTTTGGTCGCCGGCCGATTTCTCTCTCTTCCACCGTTGGATCGTGCCTAGTTTTGGATATGTGGTGCACCTAGATGTGACCTACATTCTGGATGGTGGAGATCGGAAACGCACTCTCCGGCAAGGTTTGGTTCACGTTGAACAGTAGCTCGTCCATGTTGAGAGGTGCAGGATTTGGATGAACCAATAATGCTTCGGTGGCCATATCTCTTGAATCCACCGTTGGATCATGTTGAGCTTTGGATATTTTGTTCTCCTTACACTCCTCTATTGATATATTTTGCTATCAAGTGAAAATTGATTTATAAGAGAATGGTGTTCGCAAACGGTTAAGTTGTGTTGAGATTTCCAAGATGGAATTATTCTTGGCAAATGAAATAGGATATTAGATGAATATTGGTAATAGATGGAAAATATATGTTGTAAAAGAGGTTTATGATGAATTGTATATATCAAAAGAAATTCCATAGAGATTATTATCTGCCATTGTTATTACTTGTTACTATCTTTTATATTTATGTGTACATGTTAATTTCTATTTTCAGGTCCATCAGGGTCGCGTCAAGAATAATACTAGTTTTAATATCTTTTGCTTTTTACCATGTAAATTATTTGTAAATTAAAAAAAAAAACTTGAGATGTAATATTAATCCGTAAACTTGAATGTATGTCCTTACTCTAATGGTTGAAGCTCTTAGTACCTATTTGACCATGCATGTTTCTAGATGGAATTGAATCTTTCATTTGAACTACATTGTATGATGTTATTGAATAAGATGTTTTGTGTTGTTGATAATGAGTTGGGTTGAGACCCAGGATGATTTGGGTCGTGATTTTGAGTTATGAGATGTGAGTTATTAGAAGTGTAAACAGGGTTTATGTCGATAACTTGGGACCTACCAGTATAGAGGAGACTTTGCTGAAATTTTGGTGGAACCTGTATATATATATATATATATATAAAAAAAATTACCCGAAAAAAATTTCCAATGTATCGCGAAATTGGATGTGGAAAATCGGGGTTGTTACATCAGACTTTCTTCCGCAAACGGCGAAACGCTTTGACTCGCTGAGTTTCGCGACATTCCGACTTCGATGCCCCGGTTGTCGAAATGCAGTTGCCATTGAATTTCGGGTGATCCCTCTTGAGCATGTATGTTTCTGCTACTTGTTCTACATCAGACTATCTTCCGCAAACGATGAAACGCTTTGGCTCGGTGAGTTTCGCGGCATTCCGACTTCGATGCCTCGGTTGCCGAAATTCAGTTGACTTTGAATTTCGGGTGATCCCTCTTGAGCATTTATGCTTCTGCTACTTGTTCTACATCACACGTTCTTCCGTAAACGACGAAACACTTTGACTCGGTGAGTTTCGCGGCATTCCGACTTCGATGCCCGTTTTGGTGAAATTCAGTTGCCTTTGAATTTCGGGTGATCCCTCTTGAGCATGTATGCTTCTGCTACTTGTTCTATATCAGAATTTCTTCCGCAAACGGTGAAACGCTTTGACTCAGTGAGTTTCGTGGCATCCCGACTTCGATGCCCCGGCTGCCGAAATTCAGTTGCCTTTGAATTTTGGGTGATCCCTCTTGAGCATGTATGCTTCTGCTACTTGTTCTACATCAGACTTTCTTCCGCAAACGGCGAAACGCTTTGACTGGGTGAGTTTCGCGGCATTCCGACTTCGATGCCCCGGTTGCCGAAATTCAATTGCCTTTGAATTTCGGGTGATCCCTCTTGAGCATGTATGCTTCTGCTACTTGTTCTACCTCAGATTTTCTTCCGCAAACGGCGAAACGCTTTGACTCGGTGACTTTCGCGGCATTCCGACTTTGATGCCCTTGTTGCCGAAATTCAGTTGCCTTTGAATTTCCGGTGATCCCTCTTGAGCATGTATGCTTCTGCTACATGTTCAACATCAAACTTCTTTCGCAAACGGCGAAACGCTTTGACTGGGTGAATTTCGCGGCATTCCGACTTCGATGCCCCGGTTGCCGAAATTCAGTTGCCTTTGAATTTCGGGTGATCCCTCTTGAGCATGTATGCTTCTGCTACGTGTTCTACATCAGACTTTCTTCCGCAAAGGGCGAAATGCTTTGACTTGGGGAGTTTCACGGCATTACGAATTCGATGCCCCGGTTGCCGAAATTAAGTTGACAATTTCGAGTTATCCCTCTTGAGCTTGTATGCTTCTGCTACATGTTCTACATCAGAGTTTCTTCCGCAAACGGCAAAACGTTTTGACTCGGTGAGTTTCGCGGCATTCCGAATTCGATGCCCCGATTGCCGAAAGTCATTTGCCTTTGAATTTCTGGTGATCCCTCTTGAGCATGTATGATTATGCTACTTTTTCTACATCAGACTTTCTTCCGCAAATGGCAAAACGATTTGACTCGGTGAGTTTCGCGGCATTCCGACTTGGATGCCCTGGTTGCCAAAATTCAGTTTGCCTTTGAATTTCGGTTGATCCTTCTGGAGCATGTATGCTTCTACTACTTGTTCTACATCAGAGTTCTTCCGCAAATGGCGAAACGCTTTGACTCGATGAGTTTCGCGGCATTGCGACTTCGATACCCCGGTTGCCGAAATTAAGTTGACCATTTCGGCTGATCCCTCTTGAGCATGTACGCATCTGCTACATGTTCTACATCAGACTTTCTTCCACAAACGGCGAAACACTTTGACTCGGTGAGTTTCACGGCATTCCGACTTCGATGCCCCGGTTGCCGAAATTCAGTTTGCCTTTGAATTTCGGTTGATCCTTCTTGAGCATGTATGCTTCTACTACTTGTTCTAGATCAGAGTTCTTCCGCAAACGGCGAAACGCTTTAACTCGGTGAGTTTCACGGCATTCCAACTTCGATGCCCCGGTTGCCCAAATTAACTTGACAATTTCGGGTGATCCCTCTTGAGCATGTATGCTTCTGCTACTTGTTCTACATCAGACTTTCTTCCGCAAACGGCGAAATACTTTGATTCGGTTAGTTTCGCGGCATTCCGACTTCGATGCCCCGGTTGCCGAAATTCAGTTTGCCTTTGAATTTCGGTTGATCCTTCTTTAGCATGTATGCTTCTGCTACTTGTTCTAGATCAGAGTTCATCCGCAAACGGCGAAACGCTTTGACACGGTGAGTTTCGCGGCATTGCGACTTCGATGCCCCGGTTGCCGAAATTAAGTTGACCATTTCGGGTGATCTCTGTTGAGCATGTATGCTTCTGCTACATGTTCTACATCAGACTTTCTTCCACAAACGGCGAAACACTTTGACTCGGTGAGTTTCACGGCATTCCGACTTCGATGCCCCGGTTGCCCAAATTAACTTGACAATTTCGGGTGATACCTCATGAGCATGTATGCTTCTGCTATTTGTTCTACATTAGACTTTCTTCCGCAAACGGTGAAACTTTGACTCGATGAGTTTCGCGGCATTCCGAATTCGATGCCTCGGTTGCCGAAAGTCATTTGCCTTTGAATTTCTGGTGATCCCTCTTGAGCATGTATGCTTGTGCTACTTTTTCTACATCAGACTTTCTTCCGCAAATGGCGAAAGGCTTTGACTAGGTGAGTTTCGCGGCATTACGACTTTGATGCCCTGGTTGCCGAAATTCAGTTTGGCTTTGAATTTCGGTTGATCCTTTTTGAGCATGTATGCTTCTGCTACTTGTTCTACATCAGAGTTCTTCCGCAAATGGTGAAACGCTTTGACTCGGTGAGTTTCGCGGCATTGCGACTTCGATACCCCGGTTGTCGAAATTCAGTTGACCATTTCGGGTGATCCCTCTTGAGCATGTAATGTTCTGCTACATGTTCTACATCAGACTTTCTTCCGCAAACGGCGAAACACTTTGACTTGGTGAGTTTCGCAGCATTCCAACTTCGATGCCCCAGTTGCCGAAATTCATTTTGCCATTGAATTTTGGTTGATCCTTCTTGAGCATGTATGCTTCTGCTACTTGTTTTAGATCAGAGTTCTTCCGCAAACGGCGAAACGCTTTGACTCGGTGAGTTTCGCGGCATTCCGACTTCGATGCCCCGGTTGCGGAAATTCAGTTGCCTTTGAATTTTGGGTGATCCCTCTTGAGCATGTACACTTCTACTACTTGTTCTATATCAGACTTTCTTCCGCAAACGGCGAAACTCTTTGACTCGGTGAGTTTCGCGGCATTGCGACTTCGATACCCCGGTTGCCGAAATTAAGCTGACCATTTCGGGTGATCCCTCTTGAGCAAGTATGCTTGTGCTACATGTTCTACATCAGACTTTCTTCCGCAAACGGCGAAACGCTTTGATCGGTGAGTTTCGCGACATTCGAACTTCGATGCCCCGGTTGCGGAAATTCAGTTGCCTTTGAATTTCGGGTGATCCCTCTTGAGCATGTACACTTCTACTACTTGTTCTATATCAGACTTTCTTCCGCAAACGGCGAAACTCTTTGACTCGGTGAGTTTCGTGGCATTCCGACTTCGATGCCCCGGTTGCCGAAATTAAGTTGACCATTTCGGGTGATCCCTCTTGAGCATGTATGCTTGTGCTATTGTTTCTACATCAGACTTTCTTCCGCAAATGGCGAAACGCTTTGACTCGGGGAGTTTCGCGGCATTCCAACTACGATGCTCCGGTTGCCGAAATTCAATTACCTTTGAATTTCGGGTGATCCCTCTTGAGCATGTATGCTTCTGCTACTTGTTCTATCTCAGGCTTTCTTCCGCAAACGGCGAAACTCTTTGACACGGTTAGTTTCGCGGCATTCCGACTTCGATGCTCCGGTTGCCGAAATTCAGCTGCCTTTGAATTTCGGGTGAGCCCTCTTGAGCATGTATGCTTCTGCTACTTGTTCTACATCAAACTTCTTCCGCAAACGGCGAAACGCTTTGACTCGGTAAGTTTCGCGGCTTTCCGACTTCGATGCCCCGGTTGACGAAATTAAGTTGACAATTTCGGGTGATCCCTCTTGAGCATGTATGCTTCTGCTACTTGTTCTACATCAGACTTTCTTCTGCAAACGGCGAAACTTTGACTCAGTGAGTTTTGCGGCATTCCGAATTCGATGCCCAGGTTGCCGAAATTCAGTTGCCTTTGAATTTCGAGTGATCGCTCTTGAGCATGTATGCTTCTGCTACTTGTTCTACATCAGACTTTCTTCCGCAAACGGTGAAACTCATTGACTCATTGAGTTTCGCGGCATTCCGACTTCGATGCCCCGGTTACCGAAATTCGGTTGCCTTTGAATTTCATGTGATCCCTCTTGAGCATGTATGCTTCTGCTACATGTTCTACATCAGACTTTCTTCCGCAAACGGTGAAACGCTTTGACTCGGTGAGTTTCGCGGCATTCCGACTTCGATGCCACGGTTCCCGAAATTCAGTTGCCTTTGAATTTCGGTTGATCCCTCTTGAGCATGTAAGCTTCTGCTACTTGTTCTACATCAGACTTTCTTCCGTAAACGGCGAAAATTTGACTCCGTGAATTTCGTGGCATTCCAACTTCGATGCCCCGGTTGTTGAAATTCAGTTGCCTTTGAATTTCGGGGGATCCCTCTTGAGCATGTATGCTTCTGCTACTTGTTCTACATCAGAATTTCTTCCGCAAACGGCGAAAAGCTTTGACTCGGTGAGATTCGCGGCATTCCGACTTCCATGCCCCGGTTGCCGAAATTCAGTTTGCCTTTGATTTCTAGGTGATCCCTCTTGAGCATGTATGCTTCTACTACTTGTTCTACATCAGGCTTTCTTCCGCAAACGGCGAAACGCTTTGACTCGGTGAGTTTCGCGGCATTCCGACTTCGATGCCACGGTTCCCGAAATTCAGTTGCCTTTGAATTTCGGTTGATCCCTCTTGAGCATGTAAGCTTCTGCTACTTGTTCTACATCAGACTTTCTTCCGTAAACGGCGAAAATTTGACTCCGTGAATTTCGTGGCATTCCAACTTCGATGCCCCGGTTGTCGAAATTCAGTTGGCTTTGAATTTCGGGGGATCCCTCTTGAGCATGTATGCTTCTGCTACTTGTTCTACATCAGAATTTCTTCCGCAAACGGCGAAAAGCTTTGACTCGGTGAGTTTCGCGGCATTCCGACTTCCATGCCCCGGTTGCCGAAATTCAGTTTGCCTTTGATTTCTAGGTGATCCCTCTTGAGCATGTATGCTTCTACTACTTGTTCTACATCAGGCTTTCTTCCGCAAACGGCGAAACGCTTTGACTCGGTGAGTTTCGCGGCATTCCGACTTCGATGCCGCGATTGCCGAAATTCAGTTGCCTTTGAATTTCGGGTGATCTCTCTTGAGCATGTATGCTTCTGCTACTTGTTCTACATCAAACTTTCTTCCGCAAATGGCGAAACGCTTTTACTCGGTGAGTTTCGCGGCATTCCGACTTCGATGCCCCGGTTGCCGAAATTAAGTTGACCATTTCGGGTGATCCCTCTTGAGCATGTACGCTTCTGCTACATGTTCTACATCAGACTTTCTTCCGCAAACGGCGAAACGCTTTGACTCGGTGAGTTTCGCGACATTCTAACTTCGATGCCCCGGTTGCCGAAATTTAGTTTGCCTTTGAATTTTGGTTGATCCTTCTTGAGCATGTATGCTTCTGCTACTTGTTCTACATCAGAATTTCTTCCGCAAACGGCGAAATGCTTTGACTCGGTGAGTTTCGCGGCATTCCAACTTCGATGCCCCTGTTGCCGAAATTCAGCTGCCTTTGAATTTCGGGTGAGCCCTCTTGAGCATGTATGCTTCTGTTACTTGTTCTACATCAGAGTTCTTCCGCAAACGGCGAAAGGCTTTGACTCGTTGAGTTTCGCGGCATTCCGACTTGGATGCCCCGGTTGCCGAAATTCAGTTGCCTTTGAATTTCAGGTGATCCCTCTTTAGGATGCATGCTTCTGCTATTTGTTCTACATCAGACTTTCTTCCGCAAACGGCGAAACGCTTTAACTCGGTGAGTTTCACGGCATTCCGACATCGATGCCCCGGTTGCCGAAATTCATTTGCCTTTGAATTTCCGGTGATCCCTATTGAGCAAGTATGCTTGTGCTACTTTTTCTACATCAGACTTTCTTCCGCAAATGGCGAAACGCTTTGACTCGGTGAGTTTCGCGGCATTCCGACTTCGATGCCCCGTTTGCCGAAATTAAGTTGAAATTTTCGGGTGATCCCTCTTGAGCATGTATGCTTCTGCTACTTGTTCTACATCAGAGTTCTTCCGCAAACGGCGAAAGGCTTTGACTCGTTGAGTTTCGCGGCATTCCGACTTGGATGCCCCGGTTGCCGAAATTCAGTTGCCTTTGAATTCAGGTGATCCCTCTTTAGGATGCATGCTTCTGCTACTTGTTCTACATCAGAGTTCTTCCGCAAACGGCGAAACGCTTTGACTCAGTGAGTTTCGAGGCCTTCCGACTTCGATGCCCCGTTTGCCGAAATTCAGTTGCCTTTGAATTTCAGGTGATCCCTCTTGAGCATGTATGCTTCTGCTACTTGTTCTACATCAGACTTTCCTCCGCAAACGGTGAAACGCTGACTCGGTGAGTTTCGCGGCATTCCGACTTCGATGCCCCGGTTGCCGAAATTAAGTTGAAAATTTCGGGTGAGCCCTCTTGAGCATGTATGCTTCTGTTACTTGTTCTACATCAGAGTTCTTCCGCAAACGGCGAAAGGCTTTGACTCGTTGAGTTTCGCGGCATTCCGACTTGGATGCCCCGGTTGCCGAAATTCAGTTGCCTTTGAATTTCAGGTGATCCCTCTTTAGGATGCATGCTTCTGCTATTTGTTCTACATCAGACTTTCTTCCGCAAACGGCGAAACGCTTTAACTCGGTGAGTTTCACGGCATTCCGACATCGATGCCCCGGTTGCCGAAATTCATTTGCCTTTGAATTTCCGGTGATCCCTATTGAGCAAGTATGCTTGTGCTACTTTTTCTACATCAGACTTTCTTCCGCAAATGGCGAAACGCTTTGACTCGGTGAGTTTCGCGGCATTCCGACTTCGATGCCCCGTTTGCCGAAATTAAGTTGAAATTTTCGGGTGATCCCTCTTGAGCATGTATGCTTCTGCTACTTGTTCTACATCAGAGTTCTTCCGCAAACGGCGAAAGGCTTTGACTCTGTGAGTTTCGCGGCATTCCGACTTGGATGCCCCGGTTGCCGAAATTCAGTTGCCTTTGAATTCAGGTGATCCCTCTTTAGGATGCATGCTTCTGCTACTTGTTCAACATCAGACTTTCTTCCGCAAACGGCCGAAACGCTTTGACTCGGTGAGTTTCACGGCATTCCGACATCGATGCCCCGGTTGCCGAAATTCATTTGCCTTTGAATTTCTGGTGATCCCTCTTGAGCAAGTATGCTTGTGCTACTTTTTCTACATCAGGCTTTCTTCCGCAAACGGCAAAACTTTGACTCGGTGAGTTTCGCGGCATTTCGACTTCGATGCCCCGGTTGCCGAAATTCAGTTGCCTTTGAATTTCGGGTGATCCCTCTAGAGCATGTATGCTTCTACTACTTGTTCTACCTCAGACTTCTTCCGCAAACGGCGAAACGCTTTGACTCGGTGAGTTTCGCGGCATTCCGACTTCGATGCCCCGGTTGCCGAAATTCAGTTGCCTTTGAATTTCGGGTGATCCCTCTAGAGCATGTATGCTTTTGCTACTTTTGCTACATCAGACTTTCTTCCGCAAACGACAAAACGCTTTGACTCGGTGAGTTTCGAGGCAGTCCGACTTCGATGCCCCGGTTGCCGAAATTCAGTTGCCTTTTATTTTTGGGTGATCCCTCTTGAGCATGTATGCTTCTGCTACTTGTGCTACATCAGAGTTCTTCCGCAAATGGCGAAACGCTTTGACACGGTGAGTTTCGTGGCATTCCGACTTCGATGTCCCGGTTGCCGAAATTAAGTTGCCTTTGAATTTCAGGTGATCCATCTTGAGCATGTGTGCTTCTGGTACTTGTTCTACATCAGACTTTCTTCCACAAACGGCGAAACGCTTTGACTCGGTGAGTTTTGCGGCATTCCGACTTTGATGCCCTTGTTGCCGAAATTGAGTTTGCCTTTGAATTTCGGTTGATCCTTCTTGAGCATATATGCTTCTGCTACTTGTTCTACGTCAGAGTTCTTCCGCAAACGGCGAAACTCTTTGACTCGGTGAGTTTCGCGGCATTCCGACTTTGATGCCCCTACTTTAAGCATGATTAGGCAACAAGTTCGTATTCACATTGGGGGCATCTTGTAATTCTATCCACCCAGCCTTGACTAATTGCATAAGCTTTCTCTTGAAGGCGTTGCAGGTATAGATGCTATGCCCGGTAATATCGGCATGGTATTCACAATTGAGTTTTGGCTTATACCAATTAGGATAAGGTGGTTGTAGAGGTGTTAGAGGTTCTGGAGCTATTTGCCCGATGCTCAATAGCTTTTGATACATCTCATTCAGGGGTAACGGTAGTGGAGGTAGTTGTTCTTGAACCCTTTGGAAATTTCCAATTTGGCTTTTGGCTTGAAAGTTTTGGGGTTCAGGTTTTTTGATGTTGGCAATTTGGGATGGAGTATGGTAATTTTGGGATGTATTTGTTTTACCCATGTAGCCATCTTCAACATGGTGAACCTCTTTTCTTTCGACACCTCTTTTCTCGGTTGGTGCAGCAATTCTACCACTCTTGACACCTTGCTCTATGTGTTCACACACTATCACAGCATCAGTGAATTGTTGGGCTGAACTACCTATCATATGTTCGTAATATGGTGCTTTGAGTGTATTGGCAAATAAAGAGACCATCTCTTTGTCCAGAAGTGGGGGATGTACTTGAGCAGCTAATTCTCGCCATCTTTGAGCATATTCCCTTATGCTTTCTTTATCCTCTCTATATTGGACAAACTGGTTCTGTCGGGCACAATGTCCATTTTGTACTTGTATTGCTTGACGAAAACATCCACAAGATCTTTCCAGTTGCAAATTTTTGTGTTATCCAATCTCATGTACCAACTCAAAGTTGCCCCACTTAAACTGTCTTGGAAAAAGTGCATTAGTAGTTTTTCATCATGTACTTCCTCAGCCATTTTATTGTAGTAGGACCTGAGATGGGTCATGGGGCATTGTGTTCCACTGTATTTGATGAATTCAGGAACATGAAATTTCTTTGGGATAACCACATTTGGGACCAAACACATCTCTGTTGCCCGTACCGGGTCATATAAGTCTATCCCTTCAATGGCTTTGAGTCTGCCTTCCAGCGCCTCTATCTTAGCTTGATCAATGCTATCAGATGACTTAGCCTTGTGGGACTTGTTAGTAGATGCCTCCATAACTGTTGGGGATGGTGTAGGTGTCGTTGACTGCATAAATGTTGGATTTTGCTGAGGTTCTTGACCATGTTCGCTTATTCTTTCTTCAGGCTGAACTGTAATAGGAGCCGGATCAAAGGTGATCGGTTGATTAGAAGGACCTTCACCAGAGGTATTTCTTAGTGTTTGCTTGAGTAAGCTAGTGAGGTGAGCCACACTTATTTTCAGAGACTCCAACTCTTCGTGCAAATAGGCCTCACGTTGAGCACGCTCTTCATCTTCCATGTTTCTTGCTCGAAGTCGGGTGTTGTAGACTTTTTGGGGACCTATATTTCAATCTGGCATGTATGCATGTTAAATGTTTGAACATGTAATTTATATGATAAACTTGCCTTTCAAGGGGTGACATATGATTATAACTCTTGCATGATGAAACAAAAATCTTGATTCTTGCCCACACTAAGGGTTTGCCTTGATGTAAATAAAGATAGCACATACAACCTAAGGACAGGTTCTATTCATTATATGAATATGAATAGGTTTTCTACCTGGTCTCAAAAGGGTCTCATATCTGCCCAGTGACGATCTTCGTAAAGACAGTATAGGGGCGTTGCAAGAAATGGTTAAGGTACGTATACCCACCATTATCAAGCAGGCACTCAGATATGAGTTGGGTGTTTCACGCATCTGAACCCGACCAATAGTCATAGGGCAGATCGTTAATTCCCCACTTAACTTAGAAGCTTGTGTGTGCTTGAAAAATATAAAGTATGTGATGCATGAGGCAGTTCTATGCAATGTATGAACAAATATGTACAGAAATTAAAGCGCGTAAGAAATAAAGGAAATGCATAATAATAAACACGCAAACCACAACAATAAAACACAATAACCAGACAAAACCAAAGATTAGTCCACAAGGTCCCCAGTGGAGTCGCCATTCTGTCGCACGTGTGCGGCGACGCGACGATCGTCCACCCTCAAGGAATAAAAAAACATGGATGGATTTATTCCTGGCAAATATGTTGAGACAAGACATTCTTGTCTCCTATCAGTGGAAAATTTGAATGGAAGTCGCCACCTAGTATTCTAATTACTAGGAACCCTAACTGGTCTCAGAGATGAGGTACGGAGATTGGTTGCGTAAAGGAAAGGTATTAGCACCCCAACTACGCCCTACCTAAGGTAGGCTGCATTGTTTTAATGTCTGATAAAATCTAAGGTCGTGTTGTGGTTTCTTATTGTTCAGAATACGCATTACATGTAATGTCATACCCCGGGTTCTATTGTCCGAAAAAAAGAATTAAATATCCAGAATATGCATTACGTGTAATGTCATACCCTGGATACTAAGAGACAAACAAAATAAATTTTTTGTTGTTTTTAAAATTTTGGCCAATATTCTCTTGACTTTAATAAACTGGTTATTAAAGCTAAAATGCATGCTAAAACATTGTTTTTTTAGTGTATGAAAAATACAATATGATTTTTTAGTTTTGAGACACTTGGCCATATGCACAAAAACATTTTTTTCAATTTTTTTATTTTTGGAAGTTTGTGACAAAAACCGGGTATTTTAATACCAGATTTGTATTTTTACAACATAAAAATACTACCCGATATTAATAAAAATAACATAAATCAAAAGTGGGAACATCATAAATATTTTTTTTAAAACAATAATATTTTTTTCTTTTTTTCTAAATGGGTCGGGTCAGGCCCAATTGCATGGGCTGGGCCAAACCTGGCCCATTTACATGGGTTGGCTGACGTCCCAGCCCAGGCCCAAATGGGCTGGTTACTGTGGGCACAGTAACCAGTGAATTAATGCACATGGACAGATGAACAGTAAAACGAGATAAGGGGTAAAGGGCTGACTTGTGGTGGCTGTCGTCGATGGCGGAGCTGCTGGTGGCGACAGGAAGCGGCGCTGACAGTGGGGTGGTCGGCGGTGGCTCTTTGTTTTCCTTCTCTCTCTCCTCTGTTTTTTTCGTTTTCTTCTCTGTTGTTGCTTCTTCTTCTTCTTTTGGTTTTTTCTTCTATTCCCTTCTCTATCTTCTCTTCTCCTCTACTCTTTTTCTCTCCTCTTCTTCCTCCTCCCGTCTCTCTCGGTTTTTTTTTTCTCTCGGTCACCCCCCTGTATTTATAGGAAAACAGGCGAGGCCCACAGTGCTGTCAAAACGGCACTGTTTCGGGCTTTTTTTTTTTTTTTGTATTTATTATTTTTTATGTGGGGACCCAAAAATGGGTTACAACAGTCTACATGAAACAACCTCCAAGTTTTGTTGATCCTACTCTTCCATCTCATGTGTGCAGGTTGCACAAGTCACTATATGGTTTAAAAAATTGAATTGAGATAAAAAAAGTTGACGTGGCATTTGTCAAACACCAATACTACAAGAATTACCTTTAACATTTCTTGATGTAGCCGACTCGCCCAGAATTATTATTCAATGCATTTAGAACTGTTTTTTTTTTATTATTTTAAATTAATAAATTTTTTAATATTTTAAATTATTTTGATTCGTTAAAATTAAAAAAATATTTTTATAAATTAAAAAAATATTTTAAAATTTTTTTAAAATAAAAAATATTTTAAAAAACAATCAAAATTATATTCTTCAATAAAATATGTTGATTTGTCTTGATAATGGATTAAACAAATACTTTCTTAGACAAGTGAAAAAAGATCAGATTGAGAGTGGGTTGCACTATAAATTAAAAAATATTATAATTTTTTATTTGATTTATAAATAAACTCAAATTTTAATAGAAGATCCGTCAAAGAGAACTACTTTGATGGTTTATTCAACACATGAATTTCATGAAATTAGGATGAAAAGATCTTGTTTTGCCAATCATTCTTGGCTTTCCTGGATTTTCTATAAAAAGAAAATTGGGGGACCAAGCAAGTCATTTAACTAAATCAAATTTTAGTTCATCCAAAAAATAAAATTTCAGTAGAAGGACAGATTAATTAAGATTCAAGAACTTGGAGGATATAACATATACGAGTTTCTACATGATGCAATTACTTCATTGAATAATAGAAACGCTCGATAAATTTCTTCTCTTTCGTAATTAAATAGTTGCAAAACTTTCCTTAGGCTTAGAATCCATAATTCCATCATGGCAGGAAAGCACTAATAATATAACGTCCGTCCAAAATGCTAACTTTATATTGGTTATGATAGTTTTAACTTTGTTCACTTTTTAAAAACAGGACCATGCTTTGGAGAAGAAAGTAAGCCCAACTTCCAAGTTAATAAAATAATTGCTCTAATCTAAAAGCTACTTCAATTTTAAGTGATCGTCCTAAATAATATATATATATATATATATATATATATATATATATATATATATATTGATAGTAAATAAATAAGTTAACGAATAAAGGTTTTAAAAGGTCCAGCGTGATGACAAAAGGCTTGAAATATGCATAGTAAATTTCGAGTTCGAGTCAGGACGTTTATTTTTTATAAAAGTCTAGAATAACCGGAATTTTACTCGTTTATTTAGACCTACAAAGTACACTTTTCAGGAAGTGAGATTTTCGACAGGAAAAGGGTGGAACGTCTCTTTAAATCCAATCCTTGTCTCTCGACAAAGGAATTTCTTTCCAGGCTTTTTTAAAATTAAAGAAAAATCTGTCCAAGCTTACTTAGCACAAAAAGAAAACGAATGAAAAAATTTGCTCGACCTCCAAGTAAAGCTAAAATACTTGCTCCAAAATTGCAGCTACTTCAATATCAAGCTATAGCTTTTCTAGAGTCTTTGTTGTAATATTATATGATCGTATCCTATTGTTCACGTGCGTTAATTAATGAGTAGAAAAGTACTGTCAGCAATGTCCGACAGTACTGTTAACAATGATGCCCTTTCTGCTTCCTCTAAACATTATGAGTGGCAGATAGAGATAATGAATGCAGACGCGGAAGAGACCACTCATGATGACAACCAACGGAAAGAGTCAGATTTCCCAACGTTTCGTAGTATTTATTGAGTTGAATCTTCTTCACGTCCATAATAAAGCCAGCAGTACATAAAACATTTGTTAAAGTTGAAGCTGTTATAGAAGCGTGTTATTTCTGTTGAAGTAACCGTTGCTTATTCTGTTTTCAGATTAGTCTGTATAAACAATGTAATAGACAATAGTTATAACTTAAGAAAATAAAACATTCAGTTTATAATTTTTCATTTTCATTATCATATCAGAGCATTTTCTTTGAAGTTTTATTTTCGTATCTTCCTCACTTGTTTTTTTCTTTTTATTTTCTTAACAATGGCTATCAATATCAACCCTACATTAGAGATTGATTCTTCCAATCCTTTTTTCTTGTATCATGGTGACAATCCTGGAGTCATGGTTATCTCAAAGCCTCTCAATAATAAAAACTATAATTCAAGAAAAAGGACGATGATAATGGCTTCATCAGCCAAGAATAAACTTATTTTTGTTAATAGCACTTTGCCTAAGGCGTTTGAATTTTATGATTCTCAAGGATTGACATGGACTCGTTGCAATAACATGGTTTTTTTTATTTTGGACTGCGTACAATTAATTACTAGGGATTTCTTAATAATTATTATTCTATAATTTGTGCATTAGCAAATGATAATCATCAGCCATCATAAATGAGATAATATTAGAAGAAGTTAAGTTTCAATTTTGCAAGCTGTATGCAGTATTTTGACAAAGTAATCAATATATAATGACATTTTTTTTTCTGGCTTATTCACAGTCCTGTAATGCACCCTAACACTTTAATTTGATGTCAAAAAACACACCCTTTAATTTTGATAATTATTGGATCAAAAGTTGTAATTGTTTTTATCATACAAATTATTTGATGTACGAAATCTCTTTTTCATCTTATCTTGGACATGTTCATTTAAATATATTTGCTAAGTTTTTCATGTTATCTAATTATAATAAATATGTATTTGACGGTTGAGAAACTCATGCTTCAATTATTCATGTGTTCTGGTTTCATTCTAGTATTTTATAGTGTTTAATTTTTTTATAGTAGTTGTTTTTTAAAATAATTTTTGTTTAAAATATATTAAAATAATATTTTTTAATTTTTTAAATTTTATTTTTTATTATCAACATATCAAAACAATTTTAAAATATAAAAAAATATATAAATTTTGCTTTTAGCTTTCAAGGTTACGATGGAACAATGTTAGTGCTTGCAGTTCTTGCTGCATCTTTCGGATTGGCACTTACTGCCACTCAGTCCTATTATACAAGATACCCACCCGTGTAAATCATTACTGCAAATGCTTCAACTCTTCAATATTTCCGTGTACAATTTGATCTATTGGTGTTGGAGTCTATTTCCTCCGATAGATATCTGTTCGTGTTAAACACTACTAGAAAATCAATAAATATAAACGAAAATATCGAAGGAATATTGATAAGGGAATTTTTAGCATATATATTTTTCGCTATTCATGCTTGATTTTTAAATATTTTGGATATGTTGAACAAGAAAATTAGAATTTTGAATCTCTTTTTGAACTATTGACCTCGTGGGAAATTAATGTGTTTTCAGATCTTAGGTTACTAAACAGGCAGAGCCGGGCAGTGAAACTGAACAGTGATTCATTATGTGCTGCAAAGAAGCTATACAATTTAGTTCCGGATGTTCGTAACCATTTTCAAATAGCTGAGATGAAGGTCTACAAAACATATGAAGGGCATATAACTCAGTTTTGTTGTTTCGAAGCCCAAAAAGCGAGTTGAAAAACAAGGATTGAACCAGCCCGAAACTCCTGCACTGCAAAGACTGCTTCGGTTTATGGCCCTTATCTCAGCACTCAGACGTCCAAAAATTGCAAGATCAGTTTTGTTGGAAAGAAAATTTGATTCTCTACAATTTCTCCAGAAATAGAGATCTTCTAATTCGCACGTTTTCTACCTCAAATCGGGCCCGCAATGTCTGAGTAGGAAGGAATTTAATGCAGAATATGAAATTTTCCTCATTACTGCAGGGATAGAAAAGCCACAATATAAAAGAAGAGAAAAAGGGGGGGATTGCACGGACGGAAAACCTACAACATAGAAAACAAAAAGAGAGGAGGCGGCACCAAGGGAAAAAGAAAAATACACCTTTGGCAGAGGCAAAACTATTCAAAAACCAGGAGGACACCTATCTCTTCGACGGAAATTCTCTGCTTTTGAGTGATGTTCATCGTATCAAGTTTGTTTCTCTTTAATTTAACTATGGAGTAGACTTTTATTCTGGGATTTTTTATGTAACCTTACTATGAATATGTGAACAATTTCTTCGATTGAATTATTACATTAAGATGTTGAGTATTTCATTCTATGTGTAATGCTTGCGTGTGTTTGGCCAACATTTGCATGATTTAGAATTCAATTTGAAACTGAGAAGTAATAATTGTTTTAGCTATTGTTTGAAATACCTTAAGAAATCTATAGGATAGAGATATCCTATGAACTTTTGTAATCGTTACAGGTTTTACAGTACTTAATAAATATCGACAAGTTCAGAACTTTCGTAGAGTATATGAAATAATTTATTGATGCTCGAGAGAGATTAATATTTACATTAGAAAAACCTGATTATCAACATTAGGAGTAATTAATTTAATTGAGAAAGTTCACATAGGCATAGTTACGGTAAGTCAGAAATCCTAGAACCAGTACAATTGAATTCATTAATATTTAATCAAATAGTTGTTACCTTTTAATCATTAATTTTTTGTTTCATAAACTATCTCATTCGATTCTTCAAATAGATCATAATTTAAAAGACTTTGGTAATTAGTAGTAATTTTTACAAATCCTCGTGGGACGATACTCTACTCATCACTTTATTACTTGTTACGATTTGTGCACTTGCAAAAATAACCAACAAATGTTTCCATCGGTAAATTTTCGAGAGATTTTACCGACGGAAATATTCCCTCGGTATATACCGAGAGAATTACCATAGGAAAAAAAATTAAAACAAAGTAAAAAAAAAATGATGACTGATTAGTACTTAAAAGTGCATGTTTATCAAGGTTTTATATCATCATTTTGCACTTGAAGTATCAATAACTCCTTAACCAAAGCATGTTTTATAATAACAAGTTTGATACTATAAGATACCTTAATTTATGGTAAATGCTCATCTTATATGCAGGCCTATCACATAAATAAAAGGATTGATTGATGAGTTTAAGTATTGAAAGTGAAAGGACAAAGAGATGGTCAAACTTAGAAAAGAGATGTCGGTGCAGTCCAAACCGGAACATTGCTCGGTAATTGGATCATATCTGGAGCTCTAGATTTCGGATTTAGGTCCATTTTATATGGATGGAAAGGTAAGACAAAGGCCTACAACTTTCATGAGGAGCCCAAGATTTGAAAAGGTCGTTTTGAAGTCCAAATTGAAGGAACAACGAAGAAGTCCGAAGCTGTCCTGCAGCCCAAACACTATTTAGTGTTCAGCCCATATCTTGAGTTCTAGAAGTCCAAATGACCTCATCTTTTTTTTGTTGGAAAGCTGAGACAATTTCCTAGAACATTCCTGAGGATTCTGGGCAAATTATGATGTTAGCAATGACGTCTTGACCAGACAAGAAGATAAGGATTGTTATCAAGTCAAGATGTGGCCACCCACTCATCAATTAGTCAACAAATCAATAGTTCCAAATTTTAGCCTATAAAAGGAGGCACTTACCATGTATTGAGGCATCTTGGTGTTCAGATCAAGATCATGCTCTTGCTTTCTCTCTTTGTATTGCTTATGTCTTGCTTTTATTAATATCAAGTTTATGCACTTCATTTCCTTTCCTTTACTTAGTTAACCTCTTTCTCATTTATGTTCTTGTCTTGCTCATTTATGTTTCTTTCTTTTATTATGTCTAGCTAAGTTAATTATGTCAAGGTGAAAAGGGTACACTAATGGTGTAAGAACAAGTATAATATAAACTTAACATGGACCTTAACGTTGGATACTAACATGTTTTATATTTGTTATCTTGTTCACTTTAATATTTTGCTTGTTAAATGGTTAATCTAGATTTATGTTGTGTAACACTTGGTACAACAAATACTTGGCACTTTCATAGCCCATACTGTATGGTTTAACCGACACCTGAGCTATGAAAGGAACTTGATTTGTTGTTAACATAAGTTATAATCATGAATGCCTGCCAACATTTACAAGTATTAGCTTTATTCGAATAAGATAATTAATGTAATCATGTTAACAATTTATAATCTGATTGGAACCTCCTTTATGTGTGGTTTCCAATTGAGTAATAAGAGTTTATATTATACTTGTTTGAAGTACCATTAGTGGATCCTCTAACCTTGACATTTGTTTTTATCATTGTTTAATCCTTACGTTAATCTTTTATCTCAAAGTTCTCATTAATTTCTTCATCTTCTGTTATTATTATTATTATCATTGTTATTATTATTATTATTTACATTCTGTTTATATTATATAATATATATCTTTGATCTTTTCATAAAGTCAGTATATAGGCTGGAAACCTGTGACCCGATCTTTAGATCATTCTCAGGTATAACAACGCCATGTACTGAGTATTATTATTGTTGTTGTTGTTGTTGTTGTTGTTGTTGTCTTGTTAATTATAATTTATACAATTAACCTCTCTGTGGTTCGACCCCGGTCTTGCCGGGTTATTTATTACTTCGACACTCCTGCACTTGGGAAGAGACATCAAGCTTTTGGTCGTGTCAAGTTTTTGGCGCCGTTGCCGGGGAGGTAAATTCTTGTATAAATTATAATATTTAATTTATTTTCTCTTTTCACTTTTCATTTTATCTATTTTTGTTTCCTTTGTTTTGTTTTGTTTCTTTTTCTTCTATTTTCTTTTCTTGCTTTTATTGTCTTCTTACACGTGCATGAGAGTTTGGTCACGTACATTAAGTGGTCGACTTTGTAGGGTATCCTCATCATTTTCAGAAAATATGGCCGAAGAAGATAATCAATCACTTCATAATGAGAATAATGAGAATAACCGTATGAGAACACTTAGAGACCACATGAATCCCACAAGAACAAGTGCACCCTCATGCATAGTTTTCCCTCCTGATGCATCTCATTTTAATTTTAAGCCAGGCATTATTCAACTTTTACCATCTTTTCATGGCTTAGACTTAGAAAATCCATACTTGCATTTAAGGGAATTTGAGGAGGTCTGTAATACCTATAATGACTCAAATTGTAGCATGAACACCATTCGATTAAAGCTTTTTCCTTTTTCATTAAAAGATAAAGCTAAAACATGGCTACAAAATTTGAGACCAGGATCCATTCGTGCTTGGGATGATATGCAACAACAATTTTTAAAGAAGTTTTTTCCATCTCACAGAACAAACTCTTTCAAAAGACAAATCATCACTTTCACTCAAAAGCCAGGAGAAACATTTTACCAATGTTGGGATAGGTATCGAGATTTGCTTAATACTTGCCCACATCATGGTTTTGAAACATGGAGATTGGTTTCACATTTTTATGAAGGTTTAACACCTAGAGATAGGCAAATGGTTGAATTGATGTGCAATGGAACCTTTGAAGATAAAGACCCTAATGAAGCAATGGAGTACCTAGACTTGCTAGCCGAAAATGCTCAAAATTGGGACACCACAGGTACTTATGAGGCACCAGGTAAAACTCAACCTCATACATCTAGTGGAGGTATGCACAACCTTAGGGAAGATCATGATCTCCAAGCCAAGTTTGCATCTTTAGCTAGAAAAGTCGAGGCACTAGAATTGAAAAAGAGTGGTCAATTAAAATCGATTCAAGACATTGTGTGTCAAATCTGTGAAACAAATGAGCATGCAACCAATGATTGTCCAACTTTACCTTCTTTTAAGGAATGCCTCCATGAACAAGCCCATGCTCTAAACAGTTTCCAAAGGCCCAACCATAACCCATACTCACAAACGTATAACCCTGGTTGGAGAAATCACCCAAATTTCAGTTGGAAGAGTGATAGCAACAATGCACAAACTTCACATCCACCGTTTCAAGCACACCATAATTTCCAAAATTCTCATGGATATGCACCTCCTTATGCTCCACCTCCTAGAAGAAATTTTGAGGAAACATTGCATGCATTCATTGAAAAGCAGGAGACAATCAACACTCAACTTGCTCAAAGCATGACCGATTTTAAAGATGCTCTTGCAAAATTAACATCTGCTCTCAGTTTCCAAGAGAAAGGTAAGTTTCCTTCTCAACCACAGCAAAATCCAAAGGGGCAATACAATGCAAATGCAAGTAGTTCTGGAAGCCAACACATGGATCAAGTCAAATCAGTCATCACTCTTCGTAGTGGTAAGGTTATTGAAAAACCTATTCTTGAACCTTGTGAGAAAGATGATGAGTCTATCTCTGAGGGTAAGGAAAGGGTTGAACCTGAACATTGCAAAGAAAAGGCTGATTCCCCGCCAGCACTTCCATTTCCTCATGCCATGATCAAACAAAGGAAAGTCAATCACAACTCTGAAATCTTTGAAATTTTCAAACAGGTAAGGATCAATATACCTTTGTTGGATGCTATTAAACAGGTACCTTCCTATGCTAAATTTTTGAAAGATCTATGCACTGTGAAGAGAAAACTGAATGTGAAAAAGAAAGCCTTTTTAGCCGAACAAGTAAGTGCCATTCTTCAGAACAATAATGCTTTGAAATATAAAGACCCTGGTTGTCCTATAATTTCTTGCTTTATTGGAGAACATAAAATTGAAAGAGCCTTACTTGATCTTGGAGCTAGTGTGAATTTACTTCCATATTCAGTTTTTCAGAGTCTCAATCTAGGTGAGTTAAAACCAACTTCTATAACTCTTTTACTTGCCGATAGATCTGTAAAAGTGCCTAGAGGAATAATTGAAGATGTGTTAGTACAAGTCGATAAATTCATTTATCCTGTGGATTTTATTGTCTTGGACACGCAACCTGTTGAAGCATGTAATTCATTTCCTATTATTTTAGGACGTCCGTTTCTTGCAACTTCTAATGCATTGATTAATTGTAGGAATGGACTGATGAAGCTATCATTTGGAAACATGACATTGGAGATGAATATTTTCAACATTTGCAAGCAGCCCGGAGATGATAATGATTTACAAGAAGTAGATCTTATTGAAGAATTAGTTCATGATCAACTTGAATCTACTTTGAGTAAAATTGAGTTGGATAAATCTGAAGATTTGAAAATGATTTATTCTCAGGAAGAAATCACAGATGAAAAAGGCACTAAAAATATTGATGCCGATCTTTTGTCAAGAGTGACAACAGATTTGACATCTGACATCCCACCAATCGATGCTTACTCTCCTGACGAATCCTTACTTTCTCATTGTTCAATGCCTTGGTCTGCTAAAAATATCAATTTTCTTGCAACAGGAGATTTGTCAGCTCACTGGAGTATCAAAGACAAAGGAAAGTTTTTGAACAAGGTGAAGAACTTTTATTTGGATGACCCTTACTTATTCAAAAATTGTCCTGATCAATTATTTCAAAAATGCATTCCCGACAATGAGGTAAGTGGTGTCATTAAACTTTGTCATTCTGAGGCATGTGGGAGTCATTTATCGTCAAAAAGGACGATTGCAAAAATCTTACAATCTGGATTCTATTGGCCCACCATGTTCAAGGACACACATGCATTCTGCAAAACTTGTGAAAATTGTCAAAAAGTTGATACTGGTCAAAACGTTTTGCCTTATAATTCTCGACTCCATTTATTTCCTGAAAAAATAAGATCACAATGGAGCGGTCCATTTATTTTGAAACATGTGTATCCTTATGGGGCCCTTGATATTGAGAATCCAAAGAATGACAATGTTTTGAAGGTCAATAGACATCCTTTGAAAGCTTACTTTGACGAGTTTCCTAGTGAAAATGAATCCATTGGTTTGAATGATCTTGTAGATAAAGGTTGATTATTTTGTTTTTCTCACATTGTTTTGTGTTTTGTTGTATCTATTGTTTTGCTAGTCTCTCTTTCACCCCGGTCAAATGGCGGATAACGGTACTCCGTGACTTAAGTCGGTTCTTTCAGTTTCCCAAATAACTGATATCTGTATATGTTTGTATAATTCTTAACTCTTTCTTCCTTCTTTGAATCGCTTCTCTAATTCTCTTTTGAAAATGGACACCACTCTTGAAAAGTTGAAAAGGTATTTTCCCGCTTTGCCTCCAAATGCGATTAATAAAATTTACCATGCTAGGTGTGCAAGATTGAGGTTGTTAATGAATCATGGAATTCCTGAAGATATCCGTTGGTTAATTGAAGCAAAGGTCCGATTATCAGGTGAGTCCTCCAATTCTTTCATTTCACACATGCCTGGAACAGGTAAAAGCACTTTTGCAAAGAAACGTCGTGCAAAACGACTGAAAGTCTGTCACAAATGTGCCAGATGGACTTGTAATGCGACATGTCGTTCTTTAGGAATGGTATCTGTAAACCGTGAAGATAAGATACAATTCATTAAGGATGGCCTGAGTAAGGGGTCTTTAGATAATCTTTTGTTGACCCTTGAGACGCATCCTAGTGGAGATGTGCATCGTGTAATTCATGATTTATGGCCACAATTCCATAAAGAACATGATCGACTTAGTCTTGGGAATCTGACTAAAAAAGACCCTGTTTGCCAGTTTTTAAGAAAACTGGATGGGAAGCCTATCCCCGACCCATAGAGGGCGTTTAAGCCGTTCTTGGACGTAAAACCAAGGGAAGATGTGAGCCACAATCACAACTACCTGTACATACATGCTTTTTCAAAATAAATAATTAATAAAGAGAGAGAGAGAGAGAAAGTTTGTGAGACTATAGCTGGCCTACATATAGGTGGTATGATTGCATTTTCACTTTTTCATCTATAAATTCTTCTCTTCCTTCCCTTCATTTCTACTCATCCCATACATTCATCAAATATAGAAGTGTGTAGAAATGGCAGGTTCCTCAAGTCATCAGATAAGAAATATTTGTGTTTTCGGTGGATCCAGTTCTGGGAAAGAAAAAGAGTTTTTAGAATCAGCAAATCATCTTGGTCGGGTACTAGCTGAGAGAAAGATTCATTTAGTGTATGGGGGAGGCAGCCTTGGGTTAATGGGAGGTGTGTCAATGGCTGCATTTTTAGGAGGCAGTCAAGTTTTGGGGGTTGTTCCCAAAGCTTTAGCAACTGGGGACATCATTGGAAAAACAATTGGAGAGGAACTACAGGTCCCAACAATGTCTGACCGACTGAATACCATGTTTAGCCATGCTGATGCCTTCATTGCCTTACCAGGAGGTTTGGGCACATTGGAAGAAATCTTTCATATTTCATCTTGGGCCCAACTGCACATTCACCATAAACCTATAGGTTTGTTAAATGTTAATGGTTTTTATGATAAGTTGCTGTCTTTCCTTGATCAAGCTGTGGAACAGGAATTTCTAACATCTTCGGCACGACAAATCATAATCTCTGCTGCTACTGCTGAACAATTGATTGACCAACTACAATCTTTCATCCCTGTCATTGATCCCTGCATGAGTCGTCTAGATTGGTCAACTAAGGAAAGCCGTAAAAAGCTTAGATTAGATTTGAGCCTTCATCTGTGAAACCTTGTGTCTTTTGGTTTTATTAATAGCATATTATTTTGTTTTGTTACTTCTTATGTTTGTTTAAGTGTGTTTCAGGTTTGTCATTGTTCGCTGTTTCAGGTGATGTCTTCTATACTCTATCTTTCTACCTTCGAACATTGAGGACAATGTCTCGTTTTGGTTGGGGGGAGAGGGTAGTACTTCAAAAAAAAAAAAAAAAAAAAAAAAAAAAAAACTAACTTGCTAACTGTTTTTGCTATTATTAAAACCATTTGACAAAATTGTTATTAGGATGGCAGAGTATGGAATCAATTTTATTGACTCTAGAGACGCATCTTAGTAAGTTTCATTACCAAGGTCTATCATAATACTTCTTGAAATATTCAGGTTTACAAACTCTCACATTGTTATCACTTGATTCTGCTCATATACTCATTTAACAAGTGTTATTAAACCTTCATTTTCACACACACACTTTAACATATGATTGTGGGTTGCACATTGGATTATTACATTAATTATGTTCTTTTGTTGAAGGTAACAACTAAGGGAAAATGATAGTATATAATTTGCAAAATAAAAAAAATATATAAAAAAAAAAAATAAAAAAAAATAAAAAAAAGAAAAAAGATAGTATTGATGATAATAAAACGTGGATAAGTTTGGTTTCGTAGCCTCCCTAACCTAAGCAATTAAGCCCGAAGGGGTGTTTTAACACCTAATACCCTAAAGTCAACTGACTTGGGAGCTATTGGCCCAAAGCTTGCTACATGGGTTAAGGAGAAAAGCTTAAGGGAATCAAACATTGCACTATCTACGTATCAGTATCTGCAACCCGAGTTGTTAAGCTCGTAGGGGTGTCTCAACACCTAATGCCCTAAGACCAACTGGTCTGGGAGTCATTAGCCTAAAACTCGTTACATGGGTTAAAGATACATTGTGTTTTAAGTTGTATGTGTATATAAATAAAAAGAAAAAAAAAAAGAAGAAAAAAAAAAATAATAATAATACTAATCCCAACCCAAGGAAGTTCACCTTAAACATTTGAACATAATATTGTTTTCTTCCAACAAAAGCCCCATCATCTATGTTTTCATTGAGCACACAAAAAGAAGGTTTATTAATATCTTGTTTAAGAAGTATGAAGCAGGAATATAAATTTAATGAGAGTTTGTTTATCTGGATAGATTAATGGAAGTTGAATGATGAATGCCTTGCTTTGTGGAACTTGAAATTGTTTCTCTAATTTAACGCTTTAGATTACTAGGGACTAGTAATAAGCTGGTTGGGGGGTGTGATTAGTACTTAAAAGTGCATGTTTATCAAGGTTTTATATCATCATTTTGCACTTGAAGTATCAATAACTCCTTAACCAAAGCATGTTTTATAATAACAAGTTTGATACTATAAGATACCTTAATTTATGGTAAATGCTCATCTTATATGCAGGCCTATCACATAAATAAAAGGATTGATTGATGAGTTTAAGTATTGAAAGTGAAAGGACAAAGAGATGGTCAAACTTAGAAAAGAGATGTCGGTGCAGTCCAAACCGGAACATTGCTCGGTAATTGGATCATATCTGGAGCTCTAGATTTCGGATTTAGGTCCATTTTATATGGATGGAAAGGTAAGACAAAGGCCTACAACTTTCATGAGGAGCCCAAGATTTGAAAAGGTCGTTTTGAAGTCCAAATTGAAGGAACAACGAAGAAGTCCGAAGCTGTCCTGCAGCCCAAACACTATTTAGTGTTCAGCCCATATCTTGAGTTCTAGAAGTCCAAATGACCTCATCTTTTTTTTGTTGGAAAGCTGAGACAATTTCCTAGAACATTCCTGAGGATTCTGGGCAAATTATGATGTTAGCAATGACGTCTTGACCAGACAAGAAGATAAGGATTGTTATCAAGTCAAGATGTGGCCACCCACTCATCAATTAGTCAACAAATCAATAGTTCCAAATTTTAGCCTATAAAAGGAGGCACTTACCATGTATTGAGGCATCTTGGTGTTCAGATCAAGATCATGCTCTTGCTTTCTCTCTTTGTATTGCTTATGTCTTGCTTTTATTAATATCAAGTTTATGCACTTCATTTCCTTTCCTTTACTTAGTTAACCTCTTTCTCATTTATGTTCTTGTCTTGCTCATTTATGTTTCTTTCTTTTATTATGTCTAGCTAAGTTAATTATGTCAAGGTGAAAAGGGTACACTAATGGTGTAAGAACAAGTATAATATAAACTTAACATGGACCTTAACGTTGGATACTAACATGTTTTATATTTGTTATCTTGTTCACTTTAATATTTTGCTTGTTAAATGGTTAATCTAGATTTATGTTGTGTAACACTTGGTACAACAAATACTTGGCACTTTCATAGCCCATACTGTATGGTTTAACCGACACCTGAGCTATGAAAGGAACTTGATTTGTTGTTAACATAAGTTATAATCATGAATGCCTGCCAACATTTACAAGTATTAGCTTTATTCGAATAAGATAATTAATGTAATCATGTTAACAATTTATAATCTGATTGGAACCTCCTTTATGTGTGGTTTCCAATTGAGTAATAAGAGTTTATATTATACTTGTTTGAAGTACCATTAGTGGATCCTCTAACCTTGACATTTGTTTTTATCATTGTTTAATCCTTACGTTAATCTTTTATCTCAAAGTTCTCATTAATTTCTTCATCTTCTGTTATTATTATTATTATCATTGTTATTATTATTATTATTTACATTCTGTTTATATTATATAATATATATCTTTGATCTTTTCATAAAGTCAGTATATAGGCTGGAAACCTGTGACCCGATCTTTAGATCATTCTCAGGTATAACAACGCCATGTACTGAGTATTATTATTGTTGTTGTTGTTGTTGTTGTTGTTGTTGTCTTGTTAATTATAATTTATACAATTAACCTCTCTGTGGTTCGACCCCGGTCTTGCCGGGTTATTTATTACTTCGACACTCCTGCACTTGGGAAGAGACATCAAGCTTTTGGTCGTGTCAAGTTTTTGGCGCCGTTGCCGGGGAGGTAAATTCTTGTATAAATTATAATATTTAATTTATTTTCTCTTTTCACTTTTCATTTTATCTATTTTTGTTTCCTTTGTTTTGTTTTGTTTCTTTTTCTTCTATTTTCTTTTCTTGCTTTTATTGTCTTCTTACACGTGCATGAGAGTTTGGTCACGTACATTAAGTGGTCGACTTTGTAGGGTATCCTCATCATTTTCAGAAAATATGGCCGAAGAAGATAATCAATCACTTCATAATGAGAATAATGAGAATAACCGTATGAGAACACTTAGAGACCACATGAATCCCACAAGAACAAGTGCACCCTCATGCATAGTTTTCCCTCCTGATGCATCTCATTTTAATTTTAAGCCAGGCATTATTCAACTTTTACCATCTTTTCATGGCTTAGACTTAGAAAATCCATACTTGCATTTAAGGGAATTTGAGGAGGTCTGTAATACCTATAATGACTCAAATTGTAGCATGAACACCATTCGATTAAAGCTTTTTCCTTTTTCATTAAAAGATAAAGCTAAAACATGGCTACAAAATTTGAGACCAGGATCCATTCGTGCTTGGGATGATATGCAACAACAATTTTTAAAGAAGTTTTTTCCATCTCACAGAACAAACTCTTTCAAAAGACAAATCATCACTTTCACTCAAAAGCCAGGAGAAACATTTTACCAATGTTGGGATAGGTATCGAGATTTGCTTAATACTTGCCCACATCATGGTTTTGAAACATGGAGATTGGTTTCACATTTTTATGAAGGTTTAACACCTAGAGATAGGCAAATGGTTGAATTGATGTGCAATGGAACCTTTGAAGATAAAGACCCTAATGAAGCAATGGAGTACCTAGACTTGCTAGCCGAAAATGCTCAAAATTGGGACACCACAGGTACTTATGAGGCACCAGGTAAAACTCAACCTCATACATCTAGTGGAGGTATGCACAACCTTAGGGAAGATCATGATCTCCAAGCCAAGTTTGCATCTTTAGCTAGAAAAGTCGAGGCACTAGAATTGAAAAAGAGTGGTCAATTAAAATCGATTCAAGACATTGTGTGTCAAATCTGTGAAACAAATGAGCATGCAACCAATGATTGTCCAACTTTACCTTCTTTTAAGGAATGCCTCCATGAACAAGCCCATGCTCTAAACAGTTTCCAAAGGCCCAACCATAACCCATACTCACAAACGTATAACCCTGGTTGGAGAAATCACCCAAATTTCAGTTGGAAGAGTGATAGCAACAATGCACAAACTTCACATCCACCGTTTCAAGCACACCATAATTTCCAAAATTCTCATGGATATGCACCTCCTTATGCTCCACCTCCTAGAAGAAATTTTGAGGAAACATTGCATGCATTCATTGAAAAGCAGGAGACAATCAACACTCAACTTGCTCAAAGCATGACCGATTTTAAAGATGCTCTTGCAAAATTAACATCTGCTCTCAGTTTCCAAGAGAAAGGTAAGTTTCCTTCTCAACCACAGCAAAATCCAAAGGGGCAATACAATGCAAATGCAAGTAGTTCTGGAAGCCAACACATGGATCAAGTCAAATCAGTCATCACTCTTCGTAGTGGTAAGGTTATTGAAAAACCTATTCTTGAACCTTGTGAGAAAGATGATGAGTCTATCTCTGAGGGTAAGGAAAGGGTTGAACCTGAACATTGCAAAGAAAAGGCTGATTCCCCGCCAGCACTTCCATTTCCTCATGCCATGATCAAACAAAGGAAAGTCAATCACAACTCTGAAATCTTTGAAATTTTCAAACAGGTAAGGATCAATATACCTTTGTTGGATGCTATTAAACAGGTACCTTCCTATGCTAAATTTTTGAAAGATCTATGCACTGTGAAGAGAAAACTGAATGTGAAAAAGAAAGCCTTTTTAGCCGAACAAGTAAGTGCCATTCTTCAGAACAATAATGCTTTGAAATATAAAGACCCTGGTTGTCCTATAATTTCTTGCTTTATTGGAGAACATAAAATTGAAAGAGCCTTACTTGATCTTGGAGCTAGTGTGAATTTACTTCCATATTCAGTTTTTCAGAGTCTCAATCTAGGTGAGTTAAAACCAACTTCTATAACTCTTTTACTTGCCGATAGATCTGTAAAAGTGCCTAGAGGAATAATTGAAGATGTGTTAGTACAAGTCGATAAATTCATTTATCCTGTGGATTTTATTGTCTTGGACACGCAACCTGTTGAAGCATGTAATTCATTTCCTATTATTTTAGGACGTCCGTTTCTTGCAACTTCTAATGCATTGATTAATTGTAGGAATGGACTGATGAAGCTATCATTTGGAAACATGACATTGGAGATGAATATTTTCAACATTTGCAAGCAGCCCGGAGATGATAATGATTTACAAGAAGTAGATCTTATTGAAGAATTAGTTCATGATCAACTTGAATCTACTTTGAGTAAAATTGAGTTGGATAAATCTGAAGATTTGAAAATGATTTATTCTCAGGAAGAAATCACAGATGAAAAAGGCACTAAAAATATTGATGCCGATCTTTTGTCAAGAGTGACAACAGATTTGACATCTGACATCCCACCAATCGATGCTTACTCTCCTGACGAATCCTTACTTTCTCATTGTTCAATGCCTTGGTCTGCTAAAAATATCAATTTTCTTGCAACAGGAGATTTGTCAGCTCACTGGAGTATCAAAGACAAAGGAAAGTTTTTGAACAAGGTGAAGAACTTTTATTTGGATGACCCTTACTTATTCAAAAATTGTCCTGATCAATTATTTCAAAAATGCATTCCCGACAATGAGGTAAGTGGTGTCATTAAACTTTGTCATTCTGAGGCATGTGGGAGTCATTTATCGTCAAAAAGGACGATTGCAAAAATCTTACAATCTGGATTCTATTGGCCCACCATGTTCAAGGACACACATGCATTCTGCAAAACTTGTGAAAATTGTCAAAAAGTTGATACTGGTCAAAACGTTTTGCCTTATAATTCTCGACTCCATTTATTTCCTGAAAAAATAAGATCACAATGGAGCGGTCCATTTATTTTGAAACATGTGTATCCTTATGGGGCCCTTGATATTGAGAATCCAAAGAATGACAATGTTTTGAAGGTCAATAGACATCCTTTGAAAGCTTACTTTGACGAGTTTCCTAGTGAAAATGAATCCATTGGTTTGAATGATCTTGTAGATAAAGGTTGATTATTTTGTTTTTCTCACATTGTTTTGTGTTTTGTTGTATCTATTGTTTTGCTAGTCTCTCTTTCACCCCGGTCAAATGGCGGATAACGGTACTCCGTGACTTAAGTCGGTTCTTTCAGTTTCCCAAATAACTGATATCTGTATATGTTTGTATAATTCTTAACTCTTTCTTCCTTCTTTGAATCGCTTCTCTAATTCTCTTTTGAAAATGGACACCACTCTTGAAAAGTTGAAAAGGTATTTTCCCGCTTTGCCTCCAAATGCGATTAATAAAATTTACCATGCTAGGTGTGCAAGATTGAGGTTGTTAATGAATCATGGAATTCCTGAAGATATCCGTTGGTTAATTGAAGCAAAGGTCCGATTATCAGGTGAGTCCTCCAATTCTTTCATTTCACACATGCCTGGAACAGGTAAAAGCACTTTTGCAAAGAAACGTCGTGCAAAACGACTGAAAGTCTGTCACAAATGTGCCAGATGGACTTGTAATGCGACATGTCGTTCTTTAGGAATGGTATCTGTAAACCGTGAAGATAAGATACAATTCATTAAGGATGGCCTGAGTAAGGGGTCTTTAGATAATCTTTTGTTGACCCTTGAGACGCATCCTAGTGGAGATGTGCATCGTGTAATTCATGATTTATGGCCACAATTCCATAAAGAACATGATCGACTTAGTCTTGGGAATCTGACTAAAAAAGACCCTGTTTGCCAGTTTTTAAGAAAACTGGATGGGAAGCCTATCCCCGACCCATAGAGGGCGTTTAAGCCGTTCTTGGACGTAAAACCAAGGGAAGATGTGAGCCACAATCACAACTACCTGTACATACATGCTTTTTCAAAATAAATAATTAATAAAGAGAGAGAGAGAGAGAAAGTTTGTGAGACTATAGCTGGCCTACATATAGGTGGTATGATTGCATTTTCACTTTTTCATCTATAAATTCTTCTCTTCCTTCCCTTCATTTCTACTCATCCCATACATTCATCAAATATAGAAGTGTGTAGAAATGGCAGGTTCCTCAAGTCATCAGATAAGAAATATTTGTGTTTTCGGTGGATCCAGTTCTGGGAAAGAAAAAGAGTTTTTAGAATCAGCAAATCATCTTGGTCGGGTACTAGCTGAGAGAAAGATTCATTTAGTGTATGGGGGAGGCAGCCTTGGGTTAATGGGAGGTGTGTCAATGGCTGCATTTTTAGGAGGCAGTCAAGTTTTGGGGGTTGTTCCCAAAGCTTTAGCAACTGGGGACATCATTGGAAAAACAATTGGAGAGGAACTACAGGTCCCAACAATGTCTGACCGACTGAATACCATGTTTAGCCATGCTGATGCCTTCATTGCCTTACCAGGAGGTTTGGGCACATTGGAAGAAATCTTTCATATTTCATCTTGGGCCCAACTGCACATTCACCATAAACCTATAGGTTTGTTAAATGTTAATGGTTTTTATGATAAGTTGCTGTCTTTCCTTGATCAAGCTGTGGAACAGGAATTTCTAACATCTTCGGCACGACAAATCATAATCTCTGCTGCTACTGCTGAACAATTGATTGACCAACTACAATCTTTCATCCCTGTCATTGATCCCTGCATGAGTCGTCTAGATTGGTCAACTAAGGAAAGCCGTAAAAAGCTTAGATTAGATTTGAGCCTTCATCTGTGAAACCTTGTGTCTTTTGGTTTTATTAATAGCATATTATTTTGTTTTGTTACTTCTTATGTTTGTTTAAGTGTGTTTCAGGTTTGTCATTGTTCGCTGTTTCAGGTGATGTCTTCTATACTCTATCTTTCTACCTTCGAACATTGAGGACAATGTCTCGTTTTGGTTGGGGGGAGAGGGTAGTACTTCAAAAAAAAAAAAAAAAAAAAAAAAAAAAAAACTAACTTGCTAACTGTTTTTGCTATTATTAAAACCATTTGACAAAATTGTTATTAGGATGGCAGAGTATGGAATCAATTTTATTGACTCTAGAGACGCATCTTAGTAAGTTTCATTACCAAGGTCTATCATAATACTTCTTGAAATATTCAGGTTTACAAACTCTCACATTGTTATCACTTGATTCTGCTCATATACTCATTTAACAAGTGTTATTAAACCTTCATTTTCACACACACACTTTAACATATGATTGTGGGTTGCACATTGGATTATTACATTAATTATGTTCTTTTGTTGAAGGTAACAACTAAGGGAAAATGATAGTATATAATTTGCAAAATAAAAAAAATATATAAAAAAAAAAAATAAAAAAAAATAAAAAAAAGAAAAAAGATAGTATTGATGATAATAAAACGTGGATAAGTTTGGTTTCGTAGCCTCCCTAACCTAAGCAATTAAGCCCGAAGGGGTGTTTTAACACCTAATACCCTAAAGTCAACTGACTTGGGAGCTATTGGCCCAAAGCTTGCTACATGGGTTAAGGAGAAAAGCTTAAGGGAATCAAACATTGCACTATCTACGTATCAGTATCTGCAACCCGAGTTGTTAAGCTCGTAGGGGTGTCTCAACACCTAATGCCCTAAGACCAACTGGTCTGGGAGTCATTAGCCTAAAACTCGTTACATGGGTTAAAGATACATTGTGTTTTAAGTTGTATGTGTATATAAATAAAAAGAAAAAAAAAAAGAAGAAAAAAAAAAATAATAATAATACTAATCCCAACCCAAGGAAGTTCACCTTAAACATTTGAACATAATATTGTTTTCTTCCAACAAAAGCCCCATCATCTATGTTTTCATTGAGCACACAAAAAGAAGGTTTATTAATATCTTGTTTAAGAAGTATGAAGCAGGAATATAAATTTAATGAGAGTTTGTTTATCTGGATAGATTAATGGAAGTTGAATGATGAATGCCTTGCTTTGTGGAACTTGAAATTGTTTCTCTAATTTAACGCTTTAGATTACTAGGGACTAGTAATAAGCTGGTTGGGGGGTGTGATTAGTACTTAAAAGTGCATGTTTATCAAGGTTTTATATCATCATTTTGCACTTGAAGTATCAATAACTCCTTAACCAAAGCATGTTTTATAATAACAAGTTTGATACTATAAGATACCTTAATTTATGGTAAATGCTCATCTTATATGCAGGCCTATCACATAAATAAAAGGATTGATTGATGAGTTTAAGTATTGAAAGTGAAAGGACAAAGAGATGGTCAAACTTAGAAAAGAGATGTCGGTGCAGTCCAAACCGGAACATTGCTCGGTAATTGGATCATATCTGGAGCTCTAGATTTCGGATTTAGGTCCATTTTATATGGATGGAAAGGTAAGACAAAGGCCTACAACTTTCATGAGGAGCCCAAGATTTGAAAAGGTCGTTTTGAAGTCCAAATTGAAGGAACAACGAAGAAGTCCGAAGCTGTCCTGCAGCCCAAACACTATTTAGTGTTCAGCCCATATCTTGAGTTCTAGAAGTCCAAATGACCTCATCTTTTTTTTGTTGGAAAGCTGAGACAATTTCCTAGAACATTCCTGAGGATTCTGGGCAAATTATGATGTTAGCAATGACGTCTTGACCAGACAAGAAGATAAGGATTGTTATCAAGTCAAGATGTGGCCACCCACTCATCAATTAGTCAACAAATCAATAGTTCCAAATTTTAGCCTATAAAAGGAGGCACTTACCATGTATTGAGGCATCTTGGTGTTCAGATCAAGATCATGCTCTTGCTTTCTCTCTTTGTATTGCTTATGTCTTGCTTTTATTAATATCAAGTTTATGCACTTCATTTCCTTTCCTTTACTTAGTTAACCTCTTTCTCATTTATGTTCTTGTCTTGCTCATTTATGTTTCTTTCTTTTATTATGTCTAGCTAAGTTAATTATGTCAAGGTGAAAAGGGTACACTAATGGTGTAAGAACAAGTATAATATAAACTTAACATGGACCTTAACGTTGGATACTAACATGTTTTATATTTGTTATCTTGTTCACTTTAATATTTTGCTTGTTAAATGGTTAATCTAGATTTATGTTGTGTAACACTTGGTACAACAAATACTTGGCACTTTCATAGCCCATACTGTATGGTTTAACCGACACCTGAGCTATGAAAGGAACTTGATTTGTTGTTAACATAAGTTATAATCATGAATGCCTGCCAACATTTACAAGTATTAGCTTTATTCGAATAAGATAATTAATGTAATCATGTTAACAATTTATAATCTGATTGGAACCTCCTTTATGTGTGGTTTCCAATTGAGTAATAAGAGTTTATATTATACTTGTTTGAAGTACCATTAGTGGATCCTCTAACCTTGACATTTGTTTTTATCATTGTTTAATCCTTACGTTAATCTTTTATCTCAAAGTTCTCATTAATTTCTTCATCTTCTGTTATTATTATTATTATCATTGTTATTATTATTATTATTTACATTCTGTTTATATTATATAATATATATCTTTGATCTTTTCATAAAGTCAGTATATAGGCTGGAAACCTGTGACCCGATCTTTAGATCATTCTCAGGTATAACAACGCCATGTACTGAGTATTATTATTGTTGTTGTTGTTGTTGTTGTTGTTGTTGTCTTGTTAATTATAATTTATACAATTAACCTCTCTGTGGTTCGACCCCGGTCTTGCCGGGTTATTTATTACTTCGACACTCCTGCACTTGGGAAGAGACATCAAGCTTTTGGTCGTGTCAATGACATGTCATTTTTTACCAACAGAATTATCGACGGAATTTATTCGGTGATTTCATTGGTAAATTAATTACCGATAGAATATGTGTCTTACGCCGACAGAAAAATTCCGTCGGTAAAACTGTTAAATCTTGTAGTGAAATTTCTTTGAGAGAAAATTAAATAAACTAGAGAGAGAAACTTTTCTTGAATTTTCAATTTCAAATAAAATAGTTTTAACTTTGTAATATCTTCTTCCGCTTTTTCTTATTTTATTCAGGCATATTACAACTTCTAGTTACATTTTCTTTTATCTTTTTTTTTTTCTATTATCAATGATCAAGCAATCCATTTATAAAAAGTGTCTTTCCTATTAATTGTTTTTTTCTTATATCTTTTAAGTTTTAAACATGTATCATCAATATAATTATTATTTTATTATATTCATTTTATAATTCTTTAACACCACTATTAACATAACAACAACAAGTATAATGCGTTGATATTTTAAAAAATTAAATTGAGATTTGTTTTAAATTAATATTTTTTATATATATTTTTAAATTATTTTGATGTGTTGATATTAAAAATTATTTTTAAAAAATAAAAAATATTATTTTAATATTTTTCAAAATAAAAAATATTTTAAAAAATAATTATAATCATATTCTTAAACACCCTCTAAATAATGGTATGGTGATTTGCCTTGAATAGTTTGTGAGATGGACTAAGCAAATATTTTTTGAGACAAGTGAAAAAAAGACTAGATTGAGAGTGGGTTGCGCTATAGATTAAAAAATATTATAATTTTTTATTTGAATATCAATCAATAAAGTCAAATTTTAATAAAAGATTATCGAGGGATAGTGTCAAAGCTACTTGCTCTAATCCATTCCATTATGGCAGGAAAGCAATAATAATATAACGTCCGTCCAAAATGCTAACTTTATATTGGTTATGATAGTTTTAACTTTGTTCTCTTGTTAAGAACACGACCATGCTTTGGAGAAGAAAGTAAGCCCAACTTCCAAGTTAATAAAATACTTGCTCTAATCTAAAAGCTACTTCAATTTTAAGTGATCGTCCTAAATAATGTATATATTGATAGTAAATAAATAAGTTAATGAAGAAAGTATTGAGATGTGAACAGGAAAAGGGTGGAACGTCTCTTTAAATCCAATCCTTGTCTCTCGACAAAGGAATTTCTTCCCATGCTTTTTTTTTTATATAAAAAAGTTCTGTCCAAGCTTATTTAGCACAAAAAGAAAACGAATGAAAACATATGTTGCAGCCTGGTAGGGCTCGACTTCTCTTCTTTTTCTCACACTAAAGACTGGAGAAACAAAAGTTTGTTCCTTATATGTTCTTTAATTTTCTTGAACTTTGAGCATGGAACAATCCAAATCTTTATCTCTGCTAAAGGCATTTCACATGGTATTAGTATTACTGTCTGCAAATTTTGAAATATATATTCTTAACACTTATCTACATTTTGAACTGCGTACAATTACTTGGGATTTCTTAATAATTATTATTCTATAATCTTCATCAATAATATACATAACAACCCTGGCATGATATATCAACCAATAAGCAGACATGGTATCGCTAGCAAACCAGTTCTTAATTTCTCTTGAGGGCCATCTCCACAACCAAGGATCAACCAATTTCTCCACTATATTTAACTCCGTGTGATTTTTATTTTTATTTTCATAGAGATGTGCAACAGGCTCTGAACTACATAATGGTGTGATCCTTTACCATGACTATATCGTTAACACCAATAGTAAACAAGAAGGCTAGTTCCAAATTGGTTGTAGCAGTTAGGAAAGAAGTATCGTATGTAGCTTAATTATGCATGTGGAAATCAAGGTTAGATGCTTTTGGCTCTTTAATTAATTATACTCTCTAATAAAGCTAAAGTTCTTATTTAGTACTCGAGAAAAATAATAATTTAAATAACACACTTCTAAAACTTAAAGATTCATCATACATTTAATATTAGCGCGCGCACCCACTTGAATTGGTCAAACCTAAATTATGAAATAATGTTAAAAAGTAACATAAAATGATTTTTTAGATCTCACCTAATATTTTAATTTTTAAAATAAAAATAATTCTTTAATTTAATATCAGTTGATAATATAAAATAATTATAATTTTGAATCCCAATATATAACTCTAATTTTTATAATTAAATTATAAAAAATAAATATAAAGAATAATGATTCAATGTGAATCTCGAATTCAAATAAAAAATCATTTAAAAAAGTATATTATAGAATAATAAAATCATTTTTAAGACTTAGTAATATAAAATTATTTCTAAAACTTTACCTAATATATATAAAAAGTGTGTGTTAAAGAATTAATCAATTCAACTTAAAAACTTAAACTGTTAGGTGGGGTACATGTCTCAAGACTTGATTTATATTGTTCTCTAACACACAGTTTTAAGTGGAAAAAATTGAGCTTGAAACTTATACAAATTTAGATTATATTGTGCTTAATTTTTATTAAATAAATAAGAATGATAAGATTTGAATCTGTAACCACTTAGTTATTAAGATTTTAATATCATGTTAAAAAATAAATTCAACCCAAAAATTTAAGTTGAGCTGTTAGATAAGGTTTTAAACTATAATTTATATTTTTTTATAATAATATAGAGGATAATAATTTTGCAATTGTATAGTATGTATAGATATTTATAAAAAGAATTAATATAAAATCACAACTGAAGCTCTCTTAAGATATTTATGGGTATAATTGGGTGCCTTGATTATTTCCCAACACCATATTTGGCTTCCGTGCTATACTGCTATGTAGCCTTTAATGGTGAGAAAAGTTTATAGAATTCGGAAAGTAACTATATATAAATAGCCATATTTGGCTTCCGGCAGCTTTGTAATTATGTTTTTGGATGTTAGAGGTCGACAATATATGCATTTATCTTTCAAAACGACCATTGATAATCGTATCCTATTGTTCACGTGCGTTAATTAATGAGTAGAAAAGTACTGTGAGCAATGTCCGACAGTACTGTTAACAATGATGCCCTTTCTGCTTCCTCTAAACATTATGAGTGGCAGATAGAGATAATGAATGCAGACGCGGAAGAGACCACTCATGATGACAACCAACGGAAACGGTCAGATTTCCCAACGTTTCGTAGTATTTATTGAGTTGAGTGCCTGTTTGGTATTGCGGCCAAACCGGTTTTTTGAAAAAATTCAAAAAAATTTTAATTTTTTTTTTTGCTAAAATTAAGTGCGGTTTGTATTTTTTGGATCGTTTTGATGTGCTGATGTCAAAAATGATTTTTAAAAAATGAAAAAACATTATTGGCATGTTTTTCGGCACGAAAAGCTATTTGAAAAGCAACCGCTACCACACTCCCAAACACCCGTAGAATTATTTGATAGGAAAGGTTAAAATTAATATAATAAAATATAATATTTATTTTAATTTATTCAATATAAATTATAAATTAAAACTTGTATAATTTAATTTTATTTAAATAATTTGCTACAAACAATAAAGCCAGCAGTACATATATAATATTTGTTTTACTTAATTATACTTAATTACATAGTGATAAAAAGATATATATTTTGCATGGGACCGGGCCCGGGCCCCTGTTTCCCCCACCTTGCTTCTGCTACTGTACTTATAAAAGCATGTTATTTCTGTTAAAGTAACCCCTGCTTATTCTTTTTTCAGATTAGTCAATAGACAATAGTTATAACTTGAAGAAAATAAAACATTCAGTTTATAATTTTTCATTTCCATTATGGTATCGGAGCATTTTTTAGGAAGTTTTATTTCCGCATCTTCATCGGTTCTTTCTTTCTCTTTATTTTCTTGACAATAGCTGTCAATATCAACCCTACATCAGAGATGGATTCTTCCAATCCTTTCTTCTTGCATCATAGTGAGAGTTCTGGAGCCATGATCGTCTTCAAGCCCGACAGTACGGTTAACAATGATGCCCGTTCTGCTTCCTCTAAAAATTATGAGTGTCTGATACAGATAATGAATGCTGGGACGAAAGAGACCACTCATGATGACAACCAACGGAAAGCTTTCCCAACGGTTCCACCAACGCTTCGTAGTATTCAACAAAACAGCGATTGTTACGATCCATCGGTGGTCTCCATTGGTCCCTATCACCATAGGAAAACAAAAGTACTAGAGGAAATGGAGACCTTCAAGGAGACATACGCTCGCGATTTCGTCAAAGATAGTAAAAAACCCTTTGATGAAATATACAAAGAGGTGGACGCAGTGGTAAGCATTGCAAAAACCTGGATCACAAAGCTTGGAAGAAAATTCTTACAGATTTCCGCGATCAAGTTCGTGCCTTTCCTGCTGGAACAGAGCTCAAGGAAAAGATGACAAAAAATTTTCGTGGATTGCAAAAATCATTAACGATACGGAATCCCCAAGGTATCGCACGTGATCAGCCTGCAGCCGCAGCCCATCTTCTGGAACTTTTATATAAGCAGTTTTGCTCTGGAACGATTGTATCAGAAAACTCAGAGAAGAGTTCGTGCAAGAACAATTCTCAAATGAACTGGTACCGTTATTATCCTGCTGAGGAGCTTAGGAACATTGGCATCCATTTCAAGCCAAGCAAGACTGATCTAAAAATCCGTTGCTGATTGAATAATTATTTACAATCAGCAACGGAAACTCCGTTGCTGACTATATTATTTTTATTAAATTAATTTTTTTTATTTATTAAAATGAATTTTAATTTGTTTAATTAATTATTTATGGATAGTTTAAAAGTTGTAGAATATAACCAACATAAATTAATATTAAAAATAATTGTATCACAAATAAAAAATGGAATAAAAATAATATTTATATTATAAAAATTTAGTTAAACTTGCATTAATACAAATAAATCAAAATACAATAAAAAGAAACAACAAAAGATACAATAAAAAGAATCCATCTGCCGTTCCACGATACCGTTCTTCACGTTTACTGTTGTGCCCATCTCTCCCCCACCTGCTTTCATCCCTAGCATCATCTTTATGGCCTTTTCTGTCCCTACCTCGGTCATCTCTCTCACTCCCAGGACTCCTAGACCTAACACTCGGGGAACTCCCAGTATAAGTAGCACAATCCTTCAATTGAGAGGAGGGCAAAATTAGACACCATATACAGTATGTACTCTTACAAACCACAAAATCTCGTAAAAATAATTGCTAAATACCAAAAAAGTGTTTAGTGTAAAAGGCACAATAATTGAAGGCATCAAGGTATAATCCCCTGCCACCCTAGTCCCCTGATTTCTACTAAACTATGTTTGTGGGAAAACATTGATTACAGAGAGCCAGTAAGCACATGGAAGTGAAAATAACAGCAGTAATTCTGTTAAGGCAGAAACTTATCCCTTCAAATTCTTAGAGTAGAACCGTTTAATCAAAACACCTAAAACAGACCAAGGAGTCAGAAGTTACATGTTATGGAATCAAGAAGTCAATAGCTTCTTAGTAGGTTTGTTCAACATATCCAGTCCTACATAGAGATGTTAGCATCATGAACCTCAGAAGTTACATTTTGTCTCAATAGAATTCAAGGACAGTTTCATTGTTAAAATTCTACAAGGATCAACAAAATATCACACTATTAATAGATTAAAACTTTTTTCCTATTTCTCATTGCTGTTCTGTACTTTTACTAAGCAAAGCTGAAGTAAAAAAATCACTTTCTTGGAAATGCATTAGTGAGTACCGAAATATCAACAACAAGATAAAGAAGGAATGCAAAATTGTTTCCTTTGTTCTTCATACAGGTACATATATATCATTGAAGAAACATACATGGATAGAAGCTAAGCATAAAAATAAAAACAATATGAATTAATTAGTGGTTCTAAATTCTGATTTAATAAAAGTGTTTCAATTAGCATTTCTTGCTATGTCATTCAAATTTTGATTTTAATAAATCTAATCAGTAATTTAAAAAAAAATAGCAATAAAATCCATAATTTATAATGAATTGAAAAAATAAGATGGTGGCACCTTGTAACTCCTTGGGTGAACCATTCTCCAGAAGTTTCAAGGGTCTCATTGTTTGGTGCTTTCTGCTTTCATTGACCCAATGTTCATTGGCTACTGCTACTTCTAATAAGACTGGATCACTTGCTATGCGTATATTCTTGTGCATCACGCTAAGCATCCTTAGGCTGGAGTATCTTTAGTGCATTACCAAGTACAGATCCTTTTCTCATGACTTGTAGTTTCCTGCCTTTGTTTTCTCACATGTTCTAATGGAATCTCTCTTATGGAGCCTGTTTTTTAGCATAGAGTCCTGTTTTAACTTAATACAGACCGAGCAAGCAGATGTAAAGATAAGTTCCTGACTAAGTTACTTGTGCCTGAGTATTAATCTAGCAAGTCCTTCAGTTCTTGAGTGTCTGGAATCCTTTTCAAGTAGTGAGGCCCAAGCCATCATTTCTTGCACAACTAGAACGCTGAAAGTCTTGGGGTCATGTCTTTAAATGGCCACAAGATACAGGAAAACCAAGCCATCATTTCTTGCACAACTGGAACTCATTTCCTCGACAAGATAAGAAGACACCATGGGATCACCTCCTCTGTGCATTCTATCTATATCTCAGAGCCGTTCAATCAATGATCCCCAGCTCGAATTCATTTCCTTGACAAAAAATCAGTAGAAGCTAAGATCGAAAAAATCACAACATAACTCAACACCACCACTATATTGCCCTATGGACTAACGGATAACATGTCTTGCGAATCAACATTATACATGTTTGTCTATGCATGACCGGCAATAGGAGGATTATATTAGGGAAGCAGGAACAAGCCTATAAGCAGGAACAAAAATTCTTTGTATATATACTGCCTGTAAGCAGGAACTACCAGTTTATTAGAAATGGTTTCAAAGTGATGATCAATACGAAAATATGATCAATAAGAAATGGTTTCAAAGGAACAAGCCCATATGTCAATGCATTCCTGTAAAGTTTGCAACAAAATATGACAACCTGTATTTACCTGGCAATTTTGACAATGCTCATAAAGGGAATGGATATATATGGAGAAGGACATATTTGAGACTGGTTTTCTTGCTGTGTGGTAAGAATCACCTCAAGTTCATTTCTGTGCCATGAACGAGCAACCATCAGAGGAGTCCACCTTGAACCAAACAAAAGAAAACCAGAGGTAAGTCAACACAATGATATGGTTTATCTCACCAGAGTCCATACAATAATGGGGCAAATGGACATCCAACAGTACAGAACATTTGCTAAAATTTAACTGTAAGTTTAATTGCAACAGAGAAACAAATAATTCCTAACATTAATTACCTCTCCATCTGGCAAGGAGAAGGCATGGTACCTCGACCCAGCTGGGCAAGGGACTGCTATTGAAGAATAAGAACTCTTCAGGTCTAAAAAAAAGATGGAATACCCGAAAAAGGCAAAGGCCGATCTACGGTAAACCATTCGCCCCGTTACTGCTTGACTGACTTTAGGCTCTTCTCTTTGCTTTGTTAGAATGCCCTCTTACTGCTCACGAAGGAGCTCATAACCTGACACTATTCAATCCAATTGCCTTTCTTACCTTTGCTTTAGCATTCCTAGAGGACGGATTGAAGGTGGCAGGGGAACGGAAACCAAGAAAGAAGAATTGCCAATTCAGGATTACTCTTCTGTGAAGCTAGCCGCACCTTCTATTGATGGCTCACCAAAAGAGAAAGAACAAGGCGAAAGCATAGCTTGATGAGATCCGGGATGAGGAAGCCGTTAATCGTCGAGAGAGTGGCTTCTTTCTCCTCCCCCTTCTGTCTCCCTTGTCTGCCTAAGGTGAGGGCGGGCCGCCCTCTTTTCCAAGAGAAATGTTAGGGACAAAGGAAGATCAGATCGATGAAGAGAGAGTGCTAAGTTAATTGTTTTTCTACTGTTATGGATGTTATTATCAGGGGACGAGGGGATGAAGAGATTCACTGCAAGTTAATTAGCATTTTCTGGGTTCTTTGTTTATTGCTCTCTTTACGTTTCTGAAGGGAAGAGAGTCTGTGAGTTTAGGATTGCTAATTAACGGTTGAGATTGTAAAAGTAAAATACCTTATCAACGCTCTGTGTAATTTTAGCTTTATATTAAAATTTAAATATTTATTTTGCCATTCAGCAACGGATAATCCGTTTCAAATTTTATATTTTCCGTTGCTAAAATCTGTTACTAATATTTAAAAAATAATAAATATGTAATTCGTTGCTGAATTTAGCAACGGAATTATCCGTTGTTAAAATCAGACGCTAATAATCCCTTTTTTTAATAGTGTAATTTGTGTGTTCTTGTTAGATTTTTTGCAAAGAGTGTGGATTGCTTTTCCATCAAACTTGAATTGAGCTATTGTCTCATTTGGTTATGAGATTATATTAGAATGTTTTTCACTTGATAAATTTGGCTTGTATTCCATTTATGATCTATCTTAATAAAATCAAGACTTTCTTTTCAACGCTCATTCTCATTATGTTGTTGCTCATGTTGAATTCAAGGTACAAGAAAATATGAAATCAAACGTTAGATTATAATTTTAAAAGAAATTGGGATCAAAGTAGAAAAGAAATTAATAATTTAAGGATAAAAATATAAGGAATGGAAGTTTGAAAAGGTATACTCTTGAACTTTGTTTCTAACATTAGGTTTGAAGCATCGACAAAATGTTCTGAACATCCAACTAACATAGAGACCATGTTGTAAAAGAAAAAGGTTTGCAGGAACATCAACTTCTTTGGCAGCGATGAAGAGGTGGCTCAACTCTTGAACACGATAGGCGGAATGCGTTTGTTAACGAGCAGCGCACCTCGTTAACAAACATAGACACACCTGAACCCGGAATTGTACGGGGTGTCGAGAGATAAACGAATAGGCAGTCCGAGGTCTGTAAGCAGTGAAACCATGAGCGTGTTTGGTAGTGTAGTAGCGGTTGCTTTTTAAATAGCTTTTCGTATCGAAATACATGTCAATGATTTTTTTTATTTTTTAAAAATCATTTTTGATATCAACACATCAAAACGATCTAAAAAGTACAAACCGAACTTAATTTTAGCAAAAAAAAAAATCAAATTTAGGCAAAACGCAGGTACAAACTCACTGCCAAACGGTGCATATGTCCTGAGTGATGCAGGGCCCGGAGAACCATTGCAAACACCCATCAACTTTCATTGCTGTAGGTGGTGCAACGCTGGGATTTTTCTTGGGTTCCATTCAGACTTCCTATGCTGTAAAGTCTTATAACCTTACACAGAATCCATAATTTTGATAGACAATAGGCTATTATTTATGGCATAAATAGTGGTAACATATGGGTTATACTATTTTTATCAATGATAGGTGTAATTGACAATGATAACCCTACTTCTAGGCAGGTTGCACAATTTATTGCCAGCAAATCCCAACAAGTTTTTCATGCGAGTTAGAGTTGGTAGAAGGAAGTCGGCAGAGAAGAGGAGAGACGTTTGCCAAAGGTAAAACCAACGGCAGCTTTGTAATTATGTTTTTGTATGTTAGAGGTCGACAATATATGCATTTATCTTTCAAAACGACCATTGATAATCGTATCCTATTGTTCACGTGCGTTAATTAATGAGTAGAAAAGTACTGTCAGCAATGTCCGACAGTACTGTTAACAACGATACCCGTTCTGCTTCCTCTAAACATTATGAGTGGCAGATAGAGATAATGAATGCAGACGCGGAAGAGACCACTCATGATGACAACCAACGGAAACGGTCAGATTTCCCAATGTTTCGTAGTATTTATTGAGTTGCATACAGCTCAATCTTTCAAAACGACCATTGATAAGCTTTAGACGACAAGGTTTGCTCCACCTCCAAGTAAAGCCAAAATACTTGTTCCAAAATTGCAGCTACTTCAAAATCAAGCTATAGCTTTTCTAGAGTCTTTGTTGTAATATTATATAATCGTATCCTATTGTTCATGTGCGTTAATTAATGAGTAGAAAAGTACTGTTAGCAATGTCCGAAACTGTTAACAATGAATATGCTTCCTCTAAACATGAGTGGCTGATAGAGATAATGAATCCTGACGCGGAAGAGACCACTCATGATGACAACCAACGTCAAGGGCCAGCTTTCCCAAAGGTTCCATCAACGTTTCGTGAAATTCAACAAAACAGTGATTGTTACGATCCATCGGTGGTCTCCATTGGTCCCTATCACCATGGGAATACAAAACTGAAGGAAACGGAGAAGCTCAAGAAGACATACGCTCGCGAGTTCGTCAAAGATAGTAAAAAACACATTGCTGAAATAGACAGTGAGGTGGAAGCAGTGGTAAGCATTGCAAAAGATTCCTATCCAGAAGACGCAAGAAGACATTTCAACGATGAGCAATTAGCCAAGATGATGTTTGTTGATGGCTGCTTCATTCTCCAATTCATGCACCGTCTGAATGGTGAAAATGAAGATTTGAAGATGTCAGAACAACAAATTTTTCACGTGAAACGAGACTTGTTATTATTGGAGAACCAACTTCCTTTTGCAGTCTTGCATTCATTGGGGAGAAAGAGGTATGAGAATCCAAGTGATTTAAATAAAATCATCAATAATTTTATCTCTCTTCATATCCGCTCGCCTAGTAAACCAATTCCAAAATGGATTCGGGTAGCCTTAACTTCATTAGGGCTGGTTATGATCCCAATCATACTTCCTTTATATTTTGTAATCGCTTGTTGTTGTGTTTGTTTATTGTATTGCTTGAGATATCAATGGTCAAAATCCTTGCTAAGAGAACAAAGGGTGTCTTTGGATTGGTCACCACCACCACCTAGAGAGGAGAAGTCAGGGACAAGAGATGATGAGCCTCAGCCTGCCCATCCACCACCAACTAGAAAGGAGAAGTCAGGGACAAGAGATGATGAGCGTCAGCCTGCCCATCTTCTCGAACTTTTATATTACAAATCCATGCATCACTATTCCAAAAGCAACCATAAAAAGGCCGCGAAAGGAAGTCGGGGTCATTGCTTGTCTCATTCTGCCAAGAGTCTTAAAAAGGCGGGAATCCGTTTTTGGCCGAGATGGACTGGTGCTGTCACCGATGTCAAATTCAAGTCATCAACTTTCTGGGGAACACTGAAAGTTCCTCCAATTATCTTAGATGAGTCAACCAAGTCCCTGTTCTTAAACTTGGTGGCCTATGAAACATCTGCTGCTCTTGATCAACTTTGGGTCAGTTCATACATATGCTTCATGGATTCTTTGATTGACGATGCTAAAGATGTGGAGGAGCTGCGGTCTAATGGCATAATTATCAATTATCTCGGAGCCGACCAGAAAGTCGCAAATCTCTTCAATGATATGGGAAAATCAATGACACATGATAGTACTGCTGCTTATAATGATATCAAAATGGAAATGAATCAGCAGTGGGAGAGCAAAGTGAAAAGATGGGTGTATGAGTGGAAGGTAACTTATTTTAGTAATTATTTTAGTAGTCATCCCTGGACCGTTGTTACAGTTCTTGCAGCATCTTTCGGACTGGCACTTACTGCCACTCAGACCTATTATACAAGATACCCACCCAAGTAAATGATTACTGCAAATGCTTCAACTCTTCAATATTTCCGTGTACAATTTGATCTATTGGTGTTTGAGTCTATTTCCTCCAATAGATTTTTGTTAGTTTTGAATTTTCCTTGAGAGAAACTTTTCTTGAATTTTCAATTTCAAATAAAATAGTTTTAACTTTGTAATATCTTCTTCCGCTTTTTCTTATTTTATTCAGGCATATTACAACTTCTAGTTACATTTTCTTTTATCTTCTTTTTTTTTCTATTATCAATGATCAAGTAATCCATTTATCAAAAGTGTCTTTTCCTATTAGTTGTTTTTTTCTTATATCTTTTAAGTTTTAAACATGTATCATCAATATAACTATTATTTTATTGTATTCATTTTATAATTCTCTAACACCATTATTAACATAACAACAAGAAATATGGTATAACTACTGTCACTATCTTCATTATTATTGCTATAAAATCATTATCATAAATACTATCATAATAGCTATAATTAATGTTACCATCATAACTATTACTATTATATTTATTTTATCTTGCTTCCAACATTTAAAAATTATTATATATTTTTTTATCTTGCTTCCAACATTTAAAAATTATTAAATAAAAATAATTTATTTATAGAAAAATATTCTCTTTGATAAATCAAATAAAGTAACTAATTTTAAAAAAAAATACAACAAAAAATTGGAAAATAAATTTAACGTAAATGTCATGATGAAAACATTTTCAATATGCCCTAATATTTTTCAATCATATTAAAGGTCATATGATTTAAATGATTTATAAAAATAAAAAATAATATGAATTTAAAAATAAAAATTATATAAAATTTAATATGATAAACCAATTAGCGCATTTTAATTCAAAGAAATAGAATTCGAAGCATTAGATACTCCTGATGAAGTCTTTCCCCTCTTCGTATACTCTTGTCAATACTCAATTTAACTCATTAACACAATCGAAGTCTTATTTATATTTTTTTCTTAGAAGAAAATTAGTCTCTCTACTCAAGCATGAATGGTGAACAATGATGCGCCTCAATTTTTTTAATTTTTTTTTTTTAAAATTGCCTTCTAAATTTTTTTCTAACCACAAGTCATTTCAGATTATTCATTACTGACCTCATGTCATTTCAAAAACATAAACCCAACTTTGTACAGACCACATGTCATTTCAGATTAATCATTACTATAAACAAAAAAAATTGAGATTAAATTATGTTTATTTAAAGGAAAAACAAAAACAAAATCTATTCAAACTGAGATAAAAAAGTTGATGTGACATTTGTCAAACACCAAAACTACAAGAATTACCTTTAACATTTCTTGATGCAGCCGACTCACCCAGAATTATTATTCAATGCATTTAGAACTGTTTTTAATTATTATTTTAAATTAATAAATTTTTTAATATTTTAGATAATGCGTTGAAATTAAAAATTATTTTTATAAAAAAAATTAATATTTTTTCAAATAAAAAATATTTAAAAAAAAAATTAAATTCTTAAATAACCCTAAATAAAGATATGTTGATTTGCCTTGAATAGTTGTGAGACGGATTAAGCAAATACTTTCTTAGACAAGTGAAAAAAGATTAGATTGAGAGTGGGTTGCGCTATAAATTAAAAAATATTATAATTTTTTACTTGATTTATAAATAAATTCAAATTTTAATAGAAGATTCGTCAAAGAGAACTTCTTTGATGGTTTATTCAACACATGAATTTCATGAAATTAGGAAGAAAAGAACTTGTTTTGCCAATTCTTCTTGGCTTTCCTGGATTTTCTATAAAAAAAAAAATTGAGGGACCAAGCAAGTCATTTAACTAAATCAAATTTTAGTTTATCCAAAAACAACAAGATAAAATTTCAGTAGAAGGACAGATTAATTAAGATTCAAGAACTTGGAGGATATAACATATACGAGTTTCTACATGATGCAATTACTTAATTGAATAATAGAAACGCTCGATAAATTTCTTCTCTTTCGTAATTAAATAGTTGCAAAACTTTCCTTAGGCTTAGAATCCATAATTCCATTATGGCAGGAAAGCACTAATAATATAACGTCCGTCCAAAATGCTAACTTTATATTGGTTATGATAGTTTTAACTTTGTTGATCACTTGTTAAAAACAGGACCATGCTTTGGAGAAGAAAGTAAGCCCAACTTCCAAGTTAATAAAATAATTGCTCTAATCTAAAAGCTACTTCAATTTTAAGTGATCGCCCTAAATAATATATATTGATAGTAAATAAATAAGTTAATGAAGAAAGTATTGAGATGTGAACAGGAAAAGGGTGGAACGTCTCTTTAAATCCAATCCTTGTCTCTCGACAAAGGAATTTCTTTCCAGGCTTTTTTAAAATTAAAGAAAAATCTGTCCAAGCTTACTTAGCACAAAAAGAAACGAATGAAAACATATGTTGCAGCCTAGTAGGGCTCGACTTCTATTCTTTTTCTCACACTAAAGACTGGAGAAACAAAAGTTTGTTCCTTATATGTTCTTTAATTTTCTTGCACTTTGAGCATGGGACAATCCAAATCTTTATCTCTGCTAAAGGCATTTCACATGTTATTAGTATAATTGCTGTCTGCAAATTTTGAAACATATATATATATTTTTTTTTTTTGAACTGCGTACAATTACTTGGGATTTCTTAATAATTATTATTCCATAATGTTCATCAATAATATACATAAAAACCCTGGCATGACATATCAACTAATAAGTAGACATTGTATCGCTGGCAAACCAGTTATTTAAAAATAATAATTTAAATAACAGACACTCCTAAAACTTAAAAATCCATCATACATTTAATATTAGCGGGCGCGAACCCACTTGAATTAGTCAGGCCTAAACTATGAAATAACGTTAAAAAGTAGCATAAAATGATTTTTTTATATCTCAACTAATATTTTAATTTTTAAAATTAAAATAATTTTTTAATATAATATCAGTTGATAATATAAAATAATCATAAGTTTAAATCCCAACATATAACTCTAATTTTTATAATTACATTATAAAGAGTAAATATAAATAATAATGATTCTATGTGAATCTCGAATTCAAATAAAAAATCACTTAAAGAAATATATTATAGAATAATAAAATCATTTCTAAGACTTAGTAATATAAAATTATTTCTAAAACTTTACCTAATCTATATAAAAAGTGTGTGTTAAAGAATTAATCAATTTAATTTAAAAGCCTAAACTGTTCATGTCTCAAGATTTGATTTATATTATTCTCTAACACACCCTTTTAAGTGAAAAACTTTAAGCTTGAAACTTATACAGACTTATATTATACTATGCTTAATTCTTATTAAATAAATAGGAATAATAAGATTTGAATCAATGACCACTTGATTATTAAAACTTTAATACTATATTAAAAAATAAATTCAACCCAAAAATTTAAGTTGAGCTGTTAGATGAGGTCTTAAACTATAATTTAAATTATTTTATAATAATATAGATGATAATAATTTTGCAATTGTATAGTATGTATAGATATTTATAAAAAGAATTGATATAAAACCACAACTGAAGCTCTCTTAAGATATTTATGGGTATAATTGGGTGCCTTGATTATTTCCCAACACCATATGTGGGTTACGTGCTATAGTACTGCTATGGAGACTTTAATGGTGAGAAAAGTTTATAGAATTCGGAAAGTGACTATATATAAATACCTATGTCATGACTAGTAAGATACATTCAATGAAGATAGTGAAAGCGAAAAAAAATATATTTTTAATGAAGAAAGTATTGATAATTACTTAAAGAATAATATATAATTTCTTCTTATTCGTGAAACTTATTATATGGCAAAAAGAAATGAGTCTTTAAATTCTTCAAATGACTGTAAGTGAGTTTTTCATGCGAGTTAGAGTTGATAGAAGGAAGTCGGCAGAGAAGAGGAGAGACGTTTGCCAAAGGTAAAACCAACGGCAGCTTTGTAATTATGTTTTTGTATGTTAGAGGTCGACAATATATGCATTTATCTTTCAAAACGACCATTGATAATCGTATCCTATTGTTCACGTGCGTTAATTAATGAGTAGAAAAGTACTGTCAGCAATGTCCGACAGTACTGTTAACAATGATGCCCGTTCTGCTTCCTCTAAACATTATGAGTGGCAGATACAGATAATGAATGCAGACGCGGAAGAGACCACTCATGATGACAACCAACGGAAACGGTCAGATTTCCCAACGTTTCGTAGTATTTATTTAGTTGAATCTTCTTCACGTCCATAATAAAGCCAGCAGTATATAAAACATTCGTACTAAGTTTATGAAAAATGATTATCTTTTCAATGTACAATCCAACTTATGAGAATGGTATCCTAATTTTCTACAACCAACCCTCCCACATATGGAAGGATATTATGTTCATTGTTCAAACCGACATTCACCACGTCTTCACGAATCATTGCAAATTTATAGTGGGGAATGGCAGTTTAACATCCTTCTAGCTAGACAACTGGATTGGTGACTACCCTCTCAAAACAGCCTTCCCTAAGCTATATTTTGTCTTCCTCTAAATCTGCTTTGGTGGCTGACATGGGTAGATGGAGCAATGGAATCTGGCTCTGGTCCATACAATGGCGCAGACCTCTATTTCATTTTGAACAAGAACAACTATCACTTTTATCATCCTTGCTGGAATCCAAGCCAATGTTCTGCCACAAGATAGATAAGAAAATCTAGACCCTCAACAGCGATGGCCTTTTCAGTGTAAAATCTTGCTCCAAAATGATGGACCAGCTGCTCTACGGTGGTGCCAAACCATTCCAATCTTCCGTTTGGATAAAACTAACCCCACCAAAAGTGCAACTTTTCCTTTGGCTCCTTGTCCAAGACAAAGTAACCACAAGAGATTTTCTATTTCAGCATGACTACCTCACTCTTCAGAAGTCAAGATGCGTTTTCTGCAATAAAAGCTTGGAATCTTTAAGTCAACTCTTCATTCACTGCCACTTCACTTAGAATATATGGATGAAACTGCTTTCTAATCGGGGCTTTTGCAGTGTTTTTCCAAAATCTATTGATGATATGTGCTACCAATGGTCTTCTATGGTTAAAGGCAAGCAGCAAAATCTATCATGGCAACTTCTTTTCTCATGTGTTGTTTGGAATCTTTGGCTTCACCGAAATGATGTTATTTTTAATGACGTTGCCCCTAACCTTCAAATCTGTTTCTCCATGGTGCGCCAAAGTATTGCTTTATGGCTGAGGCTTGATTCCAACTCTTTAGAGCTTAATATAGAAAATGTTTAGTCGAGAGGAGTTGGTTTCTTATGATTTGTTTGTTCCCCTTTCGTTGCTCTCCCCTGTTTCATGCAACAGTTTTTGTGCTTTCCTTTCCTCTGCTTGTTCATCTGATGTAAGTTTGGCTATTATCTTTGTAGCCTTTTTCTTAATAAAATTTCGACTGTTAACAAAAAAAAACATTTGTTAAAGTTGAAGCTGTTATAGAAGCGTGTTATTTCTGTTAAAGTAACCGTTGCTTATTCTATTTTCAGATTAGTCTGTATAAACAATGTAATAGACAATAGTTATAACTTAAGAAAATAAAACATTCAGTTTATAATTTTTCATTTCCATTATGGTATCAGAGCATTTTCTTTGAAGTTTTATTTCTGCATCTTCATCAGTTCTTTCTTTCTCTTTATTTTCTTAACAATGGCTGTCGCACATGGTGCGGCGTCGCGGCGAAAATAACAATAGTTGTTCCATTTTCTTATCTACAATGTAAATCTATCTATATCTATGGGGATACAAGAAAATGCTGTCTTTTATTGGTAGAAAATGGAATGGGAGTCGCCACCTAGTATTTTGGTCACTAGGAACCCTAACTGGTCTCATAGATCGGGTACGGGGACTGATTGCGTAAAGAAAAGGTATTAGCACCTCAAATACGCCCTACCTAAGGTAAGCTGCATTGTTTTATTGTCTGATAAAAACTAAGGTGTTATTAAACTTCTAGTTGTTGGTCTGTCTATGGTTCAAGAAAAAACCTCCTCGGTAAAAAGGTCTTTATCTTATCTGGTAAAATCTTAACCGCTCTAACGTCTATACCCAAAAATTTATTAATAATATTTAGGAATACGTTTTACATATAAATTCGTAATCCCAAATGCTAAAAGAAAACAAAAAGATTTTTAAATTTTTTAAAATATTGGCCTAGTTCTCATGGCTTGAATAAACTGGTTATTAAAGCCAAAATGCATGCTAATACATATATTGTTTTGAGAATTTTCTTTGTTGTGTGAAAATATGATGTTATAATATATATATATATATATATATATATATATATATATTGGAGAGACTAGGCCGTAATTTAAAACAAAAACAATTTTGTTTGAAAATATATTTTTTTTTTATGCTTTGACGAAAATCGGGTATTTTAACACTGGGTTTGTATCATTACGGTATAAAAATACAACCCAATATTAATCCACCTTAATAAAAAATGCAGGAAAAATCAACAATATTTTTAAGGACTTTTGGGAATTTTTTTGAAAGTAAAAACATTTTTTATTTTGAAAATCTTTGATGTTTTGACGAAAATCGGGTATTTTTAACACTGGTTTTGTATCTTTACGGTATAAAAATACAAACCAACAATAAGCCATTTTGACAAAAATATGCAGGAAAGACAACAATATATATTTTTTAAGATTTTCAGAATATATATATTTTTTATTTTATAATATATATACAAACATATATCATATAATATTATAATTTAATATATTATAATATATTATGTGGGCTGGGCCGGCCCCAAATAAATGGGCCCAACCTAGCCCAGCTGGAATTGGGCCGAGCAGATGGGTCGAACATCAGCCCAAAAAGGGGGGTTGGGCCGATCCCGGCCCAACAAAATTTCTCTTTAAACTGGGCCAAACTCGGTCTGGCCCAAAACAACAAAGCTGGGCCGGAAACCCGGCCTAGCGAAATAAAATAACCAACAGGGGGAAGGGAATTATTTTCCCTTTCCCCACCTCCTGCATGCAGAACGATTCTGCATGCAGTAGGAAAAAGATGCAGGGGCAAAAATGCAGGGGGGAAAAGAATACCTGGCGCGGCGGAGGCGATGCTGCTGGTCGAACGTCCGCGTTGATGGCGCTGCGGTGGAGGTCAGTGGCTCCAAGCGACGATTCCCAATGGTCTGGCGACCTTCTCTCGGGTCTTGCTCGGTCTTTGTTTTTTCTAAACTCTCCCACAGCTTCTTTCCTCTTCCCCCTCCTCTCAGTTTTTTTTGGGTTTTCGGTGATTCTTCCTTAAGTTCGGTTGTCCCTCTCCTTCGGTCTAACTCTATATTTATAGGGGAAGAATCGGTGCGCCTTTTGCTAGTGCGGGAGCAAATCACGCAACGGCTGGTCGGCCATTGACTCGTTCGGTGGTCTAAAGGTGGTGGGGGCGAGGAGAGAGAAGCGGGAAGGTTTGAAAATCAAAGGTTTTCTTCTCCTGCTGCTGCTCCTTCGGGGGGAAGAAGAAAGATGAACAGTGTCGTTCAAAACGACACCATTCTTGTCTTTTTTTATATATATATAATATATGAAACGGCGTCGTTTTGGAGAAAACGCGCCGTTTCATTTAAAAACGGCGCCAAATTTCCAACTTAGCCCTCAGTCATCTTTGTTCATTTCAATTGCGTCCCTGCCAATTTCGGTCCCCGCCCCCATAGTTGGCCGCGTTTTTCACTTTGGTCCTTGGCCTCTGATTTATGCAATTTAGCCCTTAATTGATCAATAAACTTCTAATTTCTTCAATTAGGCCCCTGAATCAATTCAAAACAGCCCCCTATATTTACCCGCTTTTTTCCAAATTGGTTCCTGGTTTCGGATTTTCACAATTAAACCCCTAATTGGCCATTAAACTTCAATATTTATGCAATTAAGTCCCTGATTTGACCCAATAAATTCCTAAAAAATATATTTTGGCCCCAGAACTTAAATTTCTTCTAATTAAAGCCCAAATTGACTTAAAAATCGATTTTTCTTGCAATCAAATCCTCTATAAATTCAAATAAAAATCCAATTAAGTCCATAAACATCCAAATTTGGACTTTTCTCCTCAAACTTCCAATTTTCTTATCCAACAGGGCTCTCATCATTCAAGAATATATTGTCAAAAATCCATCTTTGTATTTTTAACCTCCTTGACCGATTTTTCTGACCATTTACTGAGCGCTTATGCCTCCTGTTATTTTTCTAACCTCCTTTGGCTATTTATTTTATTTCATTTATTTGGGAACCCGAAAATGGGTTACAACAATGGCTGTTAATATCAACTCTACATCAGAGATGGATTCTTCCAATCCTTTCTTCTTGCATCATGGTGACAGTCCTGAAGCCATGATCGTCTCAAAGCTTCTTAATGGTGAAAACTATAATTCATGGAAAAGGACGATGGTGATGGCTTTATCAGCCAAGAACAAACTCATTTTTGTCAATGGCACTTTGCCTAAGCCATCCAATCTTTATGATTCTCAAGGATTGGCATGGACTCGTTGCAATAACATGGTTCTCTCATGGCTGCTCAACTCTGTTTCAACAAAGATTGCTAATAGCATCATTTAAATTGATGATACGTCTGAAATATATAAATGACCTTCAGGATCGGTTTTCTCAGCAAAATGGACCACGAATCTTTCAGCTCCAGAAATCCATCTCATGTTTATCATAAGAAAACAATTCAGTAAGTTCATATTTTACTACTATGAAAGGACTATGGGATGAGTTAGGAAATCACCAGCCCATCCCTACCTGCACATGTGGAGTATTGAAAACTATTATGTCTTACCATCATCAACAACAAGTTTATCAGTTCCTAATGGGATTAAATGAAAGTTATTCACATGTTCGAGGTCAAATTCTGTTGATTGATCCACTACCTTCAATCAATAAGGTTTTCTCACTTGTCATCCAAGAAGAGAGGCAACGTATGATTTCTTCATCAAGCCTCTCATTCAATCAGAACACTACTGCTTTGTTTACAAAGACTGTGTCTCCAACTCGTTTTGCTCGTACCAAACCCTTTCATATTCAAAAAGATCGACCTATATGCTCTCATTGTGGGATTGTTGGTCACACTGTGGAGAAGTGTTACAGAATTCATGGCTTTCCACCTGGTTACAAATTTAACAAGGAAAGAATGCACCTCCTAGTGTTAATCAAGTTTATGACTGTAATACCCCCTAGCTTCCTATTACTTATGAGCAATGTCAACAACTCATTACCATGTTCAAATCGTCCATCTTAGAGCATGACTCGTCTATCAACCAAGTTTCCTCATCTGCACCCAAAGAATTAGAAGTCTCCATGCAAGGTGAATATATGACAAGTGCAGGTGATTCTTAAAGAATGAGACGGACTGCTCTGCTGCCTCTTCTTCCTCTTTTTTTCTCATGTTTTCTCTTCTCTCTTCTATTCAAAAACACTACTTGATCCACAATGGCTGTTGCGGAGGCGACGTCATTTGGCGATGGCAGAGGCCCTTCATCGTGCCTCCTCTATAAGGTGTTTGATTGTTTTTTCTGAGTCGGGTTTTTGTTGGTCTTTTCTAAGGCTTAAGGCAAATCTCTCTTCATGAGAAAGTCTCTAACTTGTTGGGTTAAATCCTAACCGTTCTAAAGTCTGAATATTAGCATCGTATTTATTTACATCTTGTATCTTTAATACTTGAGGGTGTACTTTATCGTGTAATTTTACACCTCACAAATATTAAAGTCTACATCTAGACCTTAAAAAAAAGATTGGAAATTTTTTTTGACATGTTAGCCAAATCCTAATGTATAATCATGAACCGGTTATGATATCTATTTTTGAATTTTTTTAAAACATGAAAAAGATGCAATTTTTTTTTTTTATGAAAAATATGATTGGAAAAATTTTAGGATTTGGCCGCATGCAATGAAATATTTTTTTTGAATTTTTTTTTTTAAATTTGAAACATTTCAGAGAAAACAAGTATTTTAATACCGGATTTATATATTACAGTGTAAATATACAACTCGATATTATGCAAAATGGATAGAAAATATTTGAGAAAATCACAATTTTTTAAAAGGATTTTTGAATTTTTTTGGAATTTTTTGTTTTATTTTTTTTAATAAATATATAATAATATATTATATATTAATTAAATATTATTCAAACAGGTGGGTCAGGCCGGCCAAGATAGTTGGGCCAGGCATAAACCCAGAAAACAATGGGCTGGCCCAATATACTTTATTTCTCTCTTTTTTGGGGGTCGGGCCATACCTAGCCCAAACATTTGGTCTAGGCCATAACTGGCCTAGCCTAATTAAGAAATGAATTTCTTGCAGAACGTGAACAGTAAGTTCACGTTCTGCATGGAACTTTGCAGTTGCAGCCGGCAAAGTGAAGTCGGAGGCGACCTTGCAGAGGAGAAGAAGCTATTGTCACTGGACTGGAGTGAGGTTGGAGGTGGTCTAGTTGTGGAAGACGAGAGGCTAATGGCGGCATTGGTGGGGAGTTTTGGCCGGCAGAGTCGCTGTGGGAGAAAGAAGAAATCGGTTTACAGAGGAGAGAGAAAGGTTCACGGTGGCTCTTGGTGGTCGGTTGGTGGTCTACTATGGTGTAGATGGCGATGGAGAAGCTAACGGTGGCTCTGTTTGGAGGCTAGAACGGCAAGGGGGGAGAGGGAGAGAAAAACTGCAGAAACGAGGCAGTGGAGGCTGGTTTTTTGTCAACTTTGGACTTAATTTTCTCCTCCTTGAGGCCATCAACTCTACCTCTATTTATAAGCGGTGGAAGAGGGTAATCTTGTCTACACCGGGGTAAAATGTTAGCCCTTGATTATGTTTGGAAGGATCCCAATCGTTGGCTCAAATTAGACATGGTGCACTGTCAAATCTAGAGAAAAAGTTGCCTGAGTTGGCATGTTTAGGCCGGCTTCAACGCCGATTGGCTGTCATTCAGACTAAACAATTCATATGGAGTTGTAGAGGACCTACAGAGAATCATTTTCGTGCAAGTTTCGTTAAATTTGGTGGATGTTAGGTGCATTAAATACACCTGCAAAGGAGGTGACCAGACCAGCTTTAACCGGGTAAAAGAATAAGACAATGAACAGTGACCAGACGACGCGTCGTCTGGTCTCTCTTTTGTTTTTTCCTTTGTTACTCAAAACGGCGTCGTTTTAGGTTAAATTAGGGATTTTAACTGTTTTGCAATTTAGTCCTCCAGTTTTCAATTTATTTTAATTGAACCCCTAATTGACGCCAACCTTTTGATGTAATGCAATTAAGCCCCCTAATGAACTTCAATTTCAACCCCGTATTTACGAGCCTTTTGCAATATGGCCCTTGGTCTTGGATTTTGTCAATTTACCCCCTAATTGACCATTAAACTTTCAATTTCACCCCCGGTTTTTTGCTAATTTGACCCCTATCGTTTGGCACTTTTTACAAAAACATAATTGGCTGTCAATTTCTTCAATTTAACCCCTAATTGACCCCAAAAATTCAATTTCTTGCAATTTTACCCCTGATTTCAATTAATTAACTTGAAAAAAAATTAAATTTGGTCTCTTAAAATTTTAATTTTCTCAATTAAACCCAAATTAATCTCCCAAACTTAATTTTTCACCAATTAAGCCCCAAATAAAATTAATTTGACCTATTTAAAGTATAATTAAGTCTTTGCACTTGATTAAATCCTTCAATTGGACCCAAATTAATTCTCAAATATAATTAAAATTTAATTTGGCCCATGATTAAATCAAATTGGCCTATAAAAATTTAATTATGTCATTGGACTTAATTTTTATGCAAATTCGTCCAATAATCATTTAATTTGACCTTGAATTTGTATTTTTTTTTCTCTATTTTTAGGCATAATGGGGAACAATTAGGCCTTGAATTTTCTCCAAAAATTACAACTTGATTTCCCGGTCTACTTTCTCCACGTTGACAGCCTTTATTTTTATTTAAAAAAAAAAAAATTTTGAGAAATAAACTCATAATTAGATTATGACAGTGGTAGACGCATTTAATTTAAAAAGACAGCTTGCTAATTAATGTAATTAATGTGGTGGTCCCACCATCACATGATGCGGGACCACACACAACATGTATTTCTAATGATTTTTGTCAGCTATTATCTCTGTTGATTGAGCCTCCATCGCCACATAATAGCTTCCGCTACAACCATGGCTAATACACATCTAACTGATATAAGGATAGATTCGAGTTCACCTGCTTCACACATGGGAGGTGACGGTTGGAGACCAGCAGGCGGGGCTGAAAGTAATGAAATCAATCAACTGCAAGGGGAAAGGATCTCAGATGTTGCAATAGGTGAAACACAAGGAAGTGCTAGAAAAGACAAAGAAGTTTCACTTCCTCTGTGGCTTAGCAAAATAACCGAAGAGAACACTGAGTCCGAAAACAATCGAACGGAAGAACCATGCATTCCTAAGGTTCCAGTTAACCTTAAGAAGATAAACGAAGAATGTTACAGTCCCTTGGCGGTCTCAATTGGTCCTTATCACTATTCAGATCGTGAGGCGAAGCTTAAACAAGTGGAGAGACTCAAGGTTCCAATGATGTTCAAGTTTGTCAAAAATGGGGGGAAAACGATAAAGGACTTGTACCTTGAGGTAAACGAGGAGCTACAAAAAGCGAGGGGATGCTACTGTAAGAGCATAACAGAACACTTCAATGAGGAGGAATTCAACAAGATGATGTTTATTGATGGCTGCTTCATTCTCCAATTCATACACTGTCTGAATCGTGAAAATGAAGAGTTGAAGATGTCAGATCAACAAATTTTTCACGTGAAACGAGACTTGTTATTACTGGAGAACCAACTTCCTTTTGCAGTCTTGCATTCATTGAGGACAAAGAGGTATGCGAATCCAAGTGATTCAAATGAAATCATCAATAATTTTATCTCTCTTCATATCCGCTCGTCCGGTAAACCAATTCCAAAATGGATTCGGGTAGCCTTAACTGCATTAGGGTTGGTTATGACCCCAATCATACTTCCTTTATATTTTGTAATCACTTGTTGTTGTGTTTGTTTATGGTATTGCTTGAGAAATCATTGGGCAACACACTTGCTAAGAGAACAGAGTGTGTCTTTGGATTGGTCACCACCACCACCTAGAGAGGAGAAGTCAGGGACAAGAGATGATGAGCCTCAGCCTGCCCATCCACCACCAACTAGAAAGGAGAAGTCAGGGAAAAGAGATGATGAGCGTCAGCCTGCCCATCTTCTCGAACTTTTATATTACAAATCCATGTATCACTATTCCAAAAGCAACCATAAAAAGGCAGAGAAAGGAAGTCGGGGTCATTGTTTGTATTATTCTGCCAAGAGTCTTAGAAAGGTGGGAATCCTTTTCTGGCCGAGATGGACTGGTGCTATCACCGATGTCAAATTCAAGTCATCAATTTTCTCGGGAACACTGAAAGTTCCTCCAATAATCATAGATGAGTCAACCAAGTCCCTGCTCTTAAACTTGGTGGCGTATGAAACATCTGCTGCTCTTGATCAACTTTGGGTCAGTTCATACATATGCTTCATGGATTCTTTGATTGACGATGCTAAAGATGTGGAGGAGCTGCGGTCTAATGGCATAATTATCAATTATCTCGGAGCCGACCAGAAAGTCGCAAATCTCTTCAATGATATGGGAAAATCAGTGACACATGATACTGATGCTTATAATGATATCAAAATAAAAATTAATAAGCAGTGTGAGAGCACAGTGAAAAGATGGGTGTATGAGTGGAAGGTAACTTATTTTAGTAATCCCTGGACCTTTATTACAGTTCTTGCTGCATCTTTCGGATTGGTACTTACTGCCACTCAGACCTATTATACAAGATACCCACCCGCGTAAATGATTGCTGCAAATGCATCAACTCTTCATTTCCGTGTACAATTTGATTTATTGGTGTTTGAGTCTATTTCCTCCAATAGATATTTGTTCGTGTTGAATTTCCTTGAGAGAAAATTAAATAAACTAGAGAGAGAAACTTTTCTTGAATTTTCAATTTCAAATAAACTAGTTTTAACTTTGTAATATCTTCTTCCGCTTTTTCTTATTTTATTCAGGCATATTACAACTTCTAGTTACATTTTCTTTTATCTTTTTTTTTTCTATTATCAATGATCGAGTAATCCATTTATCAAAAGTGTCTTTTCCTATTAATTGTTTTTTTTCTTATATCTTTTAAGTTTTAAACATGTATCATCAATATAACTATTATTTTATTATATTCATTTTATAATTCTCTAACACCACTATTAATATAACAACAACAAATATGGTATAACTACTGTCACTATCTTATTATTATTGCTATAAAAATCATTATCATAAATACTATCATTATAGCTATAATTAATGTTACCATCATAACTATTATTATTATTATTAATACCATCATAAATATTATATTATATATATGGTAAAGCTAAAATACTTGTTCCAAAATTGCAGCTACTTCAATATTATATAATCGTATCCTATTGTTCATGTGCGTTAATTAATGAGTAGAAAAGTACTGTGAGCAATGTCCGACAGTACTGTTAACAATGATGCCCTTTCTGCTTCCTCTAAACATTATGAGTGGCAGATAGAGATAATGAATGCAGACGCGGAAGAGGCCACTCATGATGACAACCAACGGAAACGGTCAGATTTCCCAACGTTTCGTAGTATTTATTGAGTTGAATCTTCTTCACGTCCACAATAAAGCCAGCAATACATAAAACATTTGTTGAAGTTAAAGCTGTTATAGAAGCGTGTTATTTCTGTTAAAGTTGTTCCTATCTAATTTTTTATTTATATTTTTAATAAATTTACAAAAAAATTAAAAATAGTCAAAAAATGATGAAAACCTAAAAAAATATATTTTTGATATATTTACATTGTTTTTAGCATTTTCAAAATCATCTCAAAAAAATTTAAATTTTTAAAGGTATTTAAAACGCGTTTAATTTTTAACATGTACATTTTATGATCACTGATTTTTCTTGTTGAGTTGACGTTGATATTACTCATTTTAAAAAATAAAAAAAATTTAAAAAATTAAAATTTAAAAAAAAAGGAAAAATTGAGGGACTAATTTGAAAACCTAGTAAAACTTATCCTATAAATACTAAGCTACAGTGAAAAGAAAAAAAAAGGGGGAGGGGGAATTTTACACGGGAGAGAAAAAGAAAGAAAACCTTAAAAAACCTAAACCCACTCTGCAGCCGCCACCCTCTGGGAAAAAACCAAAAAAAGAAGCCGCCGCCCCCTGTTCCCCTGATTTTTCCTGCTCCCAGCACAAAAGCAGCCCCCCCTTTACCCCCATCTTCTTCTCCCTCAACCGACAGACCTTCCCCCCCCAAACCATCCCCACAGACTACCCAAACGAGCCTTCTCCATCCTCACCGATCTGCCATCCTCCAGCTCACAGAACCAGAGCCCCCATTTCCATCTTCTCCGAAAACTAGAGCAGCCAGCCGCTCACTCCCTCTCTGTCAAAAACAGAGACCGGCCACCCCTTTACCCGAAAAAAACAGAGACCGTCCCTAGTCTCTTGATCGGCCTTTTTTTTTCCCTTCTGCCATTTTCGGCACGCTCTCTCTCCAAGCTACAGCTCGCCCAGACCGAATCGGAGCCTCCAGTAGCGGCCCGAGCACGACGGCTCCCACGGAGTCAGATCAGTCGACCCATTCCAGCTTCCCCCGATACCACTGAAACCACCGGCCAGACTGCCCCTTTGCACACCACAGATCTTCCCATCTTCGGCCTCCCGCAGCAGCTCCTCCCCCAGCGGCGCAACCCGCTGCTCCGGCCTCCAGCACTCCTCCTTGTCGCCAGTACATGGAACAGAGGAGAAGATGATGAAAACAAACAAACCGATCTGCAGCAAAGCAGATCAAAAACAGACCCGAGAACAGATCCAGAAGAGGAAAAGAAAATTAAAATCGACTGTTTGTTGTGTTTCTTCTTTTGCAGATAATGGTGGCTGTCACAGCCGGCGAGGAAAGTGAAGAGGGGAGGAAGCTGTTCTGGATCTCCTCTGTTGCCGGTCTGTTTGCGGCGGCGCATGTGCCCACGCGCCGCCAGTGGCGCGTGGGAAAATGCGCTGCCACTGCTCCCACTGTTCCTGAGGGCCTCCTCTGCAGTTCCTGGGCTCTTTAGGGACCTTTTTGTAATTTTTATATATTTGAATATGTATTTAAATGGCTGTTAAATGTTTTTAGTTTATGATATGTTGTAAACAATTGTGACAGAAAAATATAGTAAAAAGTGACGCTAAAGTGTGTGTTTGTATTTTTATTTATTTATGTTATTAAATTATAAAAATCAAAAAGACAAAAAAAAATTAATGGTTGAATTTGAATATGGTTAAATTATCTTAAAGGATAAATAAAATCAAGTTGTATTTTTCTATAAATATGTAAGAACAAGTTTTTATATATATTATGGGATTTAATAACTGATTTATTAAAGCTTTAAAAATTTGATTAATATTTCAAATTTTCAAATTGTATTAAACCGCAAAGCAGATGTTGATACCTTCTCTAGCTACAACCGGTCTCTTATCTTCGAATCCCTGGCAACGACCAGTACATCTGGGTGTCTTAGTAACCCTCCATTAAATATTAGGTAGCGACTCTTAAATCAAGCAAAATGAATGTAAAATCGCCGCGCGGGTGACGTGTGACAAAAGTAATCGTTGCTTACTTTGTTTTCAAATTAGTTTATATAAACAATGTAATAGACAATAGTTATAACTTAAGAAAATAAAACATTCAGTTTATAATTTTTCATTTTCATTATGGTATCAAAGCATTTTCTTTGAAGTTTTATTTCCACACATCTTGATCAGTTCTTTCTTTCTCTTTATTTTCTTCACAATGGCTGTCAATATCAACTCTACATCAGAGATTGATTCTTCCAATCCTTTGTTCTTGCATCTTGGTGACAATCCTAAAACCATGATCGTCTCAAAGCCTCTCAATGGTGAAAACTATAATTCATGGAAAAAGAGCGATGATGACGGCTTTATCAGCCAAGAACAAACTCAATTTTGTCAATGGTACTTTGCATAAGCCATCCGATCTTTATGATTCTTAAGGATTGGCATGGACTCGTTGCAATAACATGGTTCTCTCATGGCTGCTCAACTCTGTTTCAACAGAGATTGCTAATAGCATCTTTTACATTGATGATGCGTTTGAAATATGGAATTACCTTCAGGATCGGTTTTCTCAGCACAGTGGACCACGAATCTTTCAGCTCCAGAAATCCATCTCATGTTTATCACAAGAAAACAATTATGTATGTTCATATTTTACTGCTATGAAAGGACTATAGGATGAGTTAGGAAATCACCAGCCAATCCCTACTTGCACATGTGGAGCCTTGAAAATTATTATATCTTACCATCATCAACAACAAGTTTATCGGTTCATAATGGGATTGAATGAAAGTTATTCACATGTTCGAGGTCAAATTCTGTTGATTGATCCACTACCTTCAATCAATAAGGTTTTCTCACTTGTCATCCAAGAAGAGAGGCAACGTATGATTTCTTCATCAAGCCTCTCATTCAATCAAAACACTACTACTTTGTTTACAAAGACTGTGTCTCCAACTCGTTTTGCTAGTAACAAATCCTTTTATAATTGAAAAGATCTACCTATATGCTCTCATTGTGGGATTGTTGGTCACACTATGGAGAAGTGTTATAGAATTCATGGCTTTCCGCCTAGTTACAAATTTAACAGAGGAAAGAATGCACCTCCTAGTGTTAATCAAGTTTATGGTTGTAATACCCCCTCAGCTTCCTATTACTTATGAGCAATGTCAGCAACTCATTACCATGTTCAAACCGTCCATCTCAGAGCATGACTCATCTGTAAACCAAGTTTCCTCATCTGCACCCAAAGAATCAGAAGTCTCTATGCAAGGTGAAAATATGACAAATGCAACTGATTCTTCACTCATAAATGATATGCAACTTTATGCTCTTTATTCAAAACATTCTGTTTTTGCATCTTCTTTGTCTTTAACTCCACAATCTTCCCTTACAAATTCTACCAAATCCTTTTGGATCATTGATACTGGTGCTACAGATCACATGATCTATTCTATTTCATTTTTTACAAGTATTACTTATGTTGTTTCCAAATTCGTGAGATAACCCAATGGACAATGTGCCTCAGTTACTTATATTGGCACAATTAAGATTTCAGAATCTTTTGTTCTAACCGATGTACTTTGTATTCCTTCTTTTTCATTCAACTTAATATCTGTTAGCAAACTAATAAAAAATCTACAATACTATGTCATCATATTATCAAAGTTTTGTTTTGTTCAGCACCTTACAAGCTGGAAAACGATTAGTGTGGGTAAAGAAGCTAGAGGTTTATATCATTTGCTGCAAAATCCAATTTTTGTTTTACCTAAGAATTCTGTTTATGTCAATTCTACAAAATTAATGTCCAATAATGTTGTCACTACTTTAGCCTCTGCTAGTTTCTCTGTAAACTTTGTCAATAATAGCTAGCATTATAGATTAGGCCATCCTTCAGACTTTCCGTTGAGATTACTTTATCATGTAATTCCTCAAGTTCTATATGGATCAAATAAGAATTGTTGGATTCTCTATCTTGCTTGCCGTGAGAGAACCTACTTTGACTTCTCCCTCAACTTTCTATAACAAGTGCATGAGACTCGAAAGTTCTTGTCCCTTTCCTCCTTTTCTCTTCGTTGAGGATATAATCCTTCACTGTTTTCAAAGTGATCTTTCCATTCAGAGTAGAATTGCTAAGTGACACTGCCAAAGTCTCCCAACTATCTAGCAATGAACTCAGTAGGATTAGTGTTTGCATTTCATCGACTAACTCAAGATTCATCAATCACAGCTGATTCAAGAACCCTTGAAATACATTTACATACACCAAAGCATCTTCACCATCTCTATACTTCAAATTCACAAGGTCTCTAATTAAAAAAAACCTTGTTTTGTGCATTCTCCTTAGAAAAGGTTTCTTCCAACATCTTCCAAACTGTATAACAGTCATGTTCTTGAGAAATATGATTAATGGGCTTAAAAAATACTAATTTTCTAACATTAGCGGTAGCCTTTCTATTAAGCCCATTCCATTTTGCATCATCCATTTCATCAGGCTTTATTCCTTTACATTTAATCGGCAAAGCCAAATCATTGTAATATAAGTGATCCTCCATCATTATTTTCCATAGAAATAATTAGAGGAAGTGAGCTTTATCATGCCCAAATCTTCCTTTTCCATTTTAACTACACAAGAAATTCAATCTACACAACTAGTGCTCTAATACCACTTTATTGGGAAAACTAGGAACAAATAACCGGATCAATTCAGCGAAATACAATTCACAATTTACAAGTCCCAATCATTTTCCCTCTTTGTGCAATCAAAAACATAATCAAACAATGAACAAGATAATGCAAACAATCACACAAATCAACACCAAGATTTTACATGGAAAACCCGATACGGGAAAAACCACGGGATCGTAGTCCACCTAAAAACTTTCAATATCAACAAATAATGGGTTCACAACTATTCTTCCTCAGATTTAATTAAGGGCTACAACATACATATCATCAAGAACAATCTATTCTTGGAATACAACAAGATTAAAGAGAGAAGTGTTTGAGAAAAACTCACAACACTGACAGACCCGTTTCCTATCAAAACAGCCATCTTCCACACAACCAATCTTCGATCCAGCTGTCCAGAATAAAGAGTAACGTGTCTAAAATCTACTGTCAAAATCTCAGCCCATCCAACAGTGAACGAGCTAGAAATCAAAGAAATGAGACAGACTGCTCTGTTGCCTCTTCTTCCTTTCTTTCTCTCCTTTTCTCTTATCTCTTCTATTCAAAAACACTATTTGATCCACAGTGTCTGTAGCAGGGGTGACATCATTTGGCGACGGTGGAGGCTCTTTATCGTGCCTCCTATATGAGGTGTTGTGTATGTTGGGAAGGGTTTTTGGATTTAATCATAAAATTATGATTACTGTTTAGGAGTCGCCACCTAGTATTATGGCCACTAGAAACCTATGGTCCGCGAGAGTCTGAGTAAGGGACTGGTTGTGCAAGGAGAAGATGCATCACCCCCAGTGCACCCTACTTAAGGTAAGTTGCATTGTTGTTTGATTGTTTTTTCTGAGTCAGGTTTCTATTGGTCTTTTCTAAGGCTTGTCGCACGTGTGCGGCGTCGCGGCGAAAATTATATAGTTGTTCCATTTTCTTATCTACAATGTAAATCTATCTATATCTATGGGGATACAAGAAAAATATTGTCTTTTGTGGGTGGAAAATGAAATGGGAGTCGCCACCTAGTATTTTGGTCACTAGGAACCCTAACTGGTCTCAAAGATTGGGTACGGGGACTGGTTGCGTAAAGGAAAGGTATTAGCACCCCAAATACGCCCTACCTAAGGTAAGCTGCATTGTTTTATTGTCTGATAAAATCTAAGGTCTTTTCGTGCTTTCCTAGTTGTTGGTATGGTTCAAAAAAGTCCTCCTCGGTAAGGAGATCCTTATCTTAATGGGTAATTCTGACGTTAACAAAAGAATTTAATATTCGGCATACGTCTTACGTATAAGATCGTAACCCCAAATACAAAAAGAAAACACAATAATTTTTTTGGAATTTTTTGAAATATTGGCCTAGTTCTAATGGCTTGAATAAACTGGTTATTAAAGCCAAAATGCATGCTAATACATATATTGTTTTGAAATTTCCTTTGTTGTGTGAAAATACGATGTTATAATATTTATATATATATATTGGAGAGACTAGGCCATATTTTAAGACAAAAAAAAAATTTGAAAAATATTATTTTTTATGCTTTGACGAAAATTGGGTATTTTAATACTGGGTTTGTATCCTTACGGTATAAAAATACTAACCAACATTAATCCACCTTAATAACAAATGCAGGAAAAATCAACAATATTTTTAAGGACTTTTGGAATTTTTTTAAAAGCAAAAACATTTTTTATTTTGAAAATCTTTGATGTTTTGACAAAAAAACCGGGTATGTTAATACTGGGTTTGTATCCTTACAGTATAAAAATACAACCCGATATTAATCCACCTTAAATAAAAAAACAGGAAAAATCAACAATATTTTTCAAAGATTTTTCAAAATATTTTTTCTTATTTTTTATACATATCATATGCATACATATATATTATAATATATAATATATTGAGTGGGCTGGGCCGGCCCAACTAACTGGGCCGGACTCAGCCCAGAAGAAAAACAGATTGGGCCAGAACCATTCTAGCCCATCGCAAATATTTCTGGGCCAGAAACCGTCTGGCCCAGAACAGAAGAAAATTAATAACGCTGGGCCAGCATCAGCCTGGCCTAGCAATGAAGGCCGAACGGGGGGGGGGAATTATTTTTTCCCCCCACCTCCTGCATGCAGAACGATTCTGCATGCAGGAGGCAACTTCATGCCATTCGAAAAAAAAAATGCAGGGGGAATAAGATGTGTACCTGGCGTGGAGGAGGCGGTCGCTGGTGGTGCTGCGGTGGCGTGGCTGACGGACGACGGCTCCGGGCGGTGTTGTGGCTGTCGAACGGCGGCGAGAGAAAGACCTCTTCCCCTTCTCCTCTCTTCCTCTCGTTTTCGGTGGTTCTCTCTGTTCCTTCTTTTTTTCTTAGTTTATTCTGTTCTTTCGTTATTTTTTGTTTGTTCGTTCTCTTCCTTTTCTCACGTTCATTCTCTCTCTTCTCTCTCTTTCCTCACTTCGGTCTTTTTTTTCTTTTCCTTTTTTCCCTCTTTTGCTTCAGGTCTCCTCTCTTCTTTTATAGGGGGCAAAGGGCGCGGGGCAGCATGGGTTGAGCAGGGCGGCGTGGGGAGCAAGACAGCGCCGGTCGGCGAGCGTGGTTGATCAAGGCGTGACCCTCCTGGCTTCGCGTCGTCCGAGGTGTATGGGCTCCGGGTTTTGTCAGCTCACGCGAGGAGAGAGGGGCACCGGCTCATTAAACAAGCTTTCTTCACATGTTGCACGTTCCGGGGGAAGAAGAAGGGGGAACAGTGCCGTTCAAAACGGCACCGTTCGGTCCTTTTTTATTATTTTTTTTAATGTATGAAACGGCGTCGTTTTGGGCAAAACGCGCCGTTTCATTTAAAAATGGCGCCAGAATGCGCCAAATTTCAAATTAGCCCTCAATTATCTTTTGTTTCTTTCAATTGCGTCCCTGCCAATTTCGGTCCTCACCCCCATAGTTGGCCGCGTTTTTCACCTTGGTCCTTGGCCTTTGATTTATGCAATCAAGCCCTCAATTGATCAATAAACTTTCAATGTTTTCAATTACGCCCCTGGATCAATTCAAAACAGCCCCCTCTATTTACCCGCGTTTTCCAAATTGGTCCCTGATTTCGGATTTTCACAATTGAGCCCCTAATTGGCCATTAAACTTCAATATTTATGCAATTAAGCCCCTGATTTGACCTAATAAATTCCAAAAAAATATAATTTGGCCCCAGAACTTAAATTTCTTCTAATTAAAGCCCAAATTGACTTAAAAATCAATTTTTCTTGCACTCAAATCCTCTATAAATTCAAATAAAATCCAATTAAGTCCATAAACATCCAAATTTGGGCTTTTCTCCTCAAAATTCAAATTTTCCTTCTCAACAGGGCTCTCATCCTTCAAGAATATATTGTCAAAAATCCAATCTTTGTATTTTTTAACCTCCTTGACCAATCTTCCGACCACATTCTGAGCGCTTCTGCCTCCTGTTATTTTTCTAACCTTCTTTGGCTATTTATTTTATTTTTATATATTTTTTTTTTGTGGGGACCCAAAAATGGGTTACAACAAGGCTTAAGGCAAATATCTCTTCATGAGAAAGTCTCTACCTTACTGGGTTAAATCCTAACCGTTCTAAAGTCTGAATATTATCATCACATTTATTTACATCTTGTATCTGTAATACTTGAGGGTGTACTTTATCGTGTAATTTTACACCCCATAAATATTAAAGTCTACATCAAGACCTTAAGAAAAAGATTGGAACTTTTTTTTGACATGTTAGCCAAATCCTAATGGATAATCATAAATCGGTTATGATATCTATTTTTGGATTTTTTAAACATTAAAAGATGCAATTTTTTTTAATGAAAAATATGGTTGGAAAAATTTTAGGATTTGGCCGCATGCAATGAAATATTTTTTTAAAAAAAAATTTAAAATTTATTTTAAAAACATTTCGGAGATAACAGGTATTTCAATACAGGATTTGTAGAAATATACAACTCGATATTATGCAAAATGGATAGAAAAATATTTGAGAAAATCAAAAATTTTTAAAAGGATTTTTGAATATTTTTGGGAATTTTTCGTTTTATTTTTTTTTAAAAAATAAATATATAATATTATATTATATATTAATTAAATATTATTAAAACAGGTGGGCCGGGCCGGCCAAGATAGCTGGGCCAGACATAAACCCAGAAAACAGTGGGTCGATATCGGCCCAAAATGATTGGGCCGATCTCGGCCCAATATACTTTCTTTCTCTCTTTTTTGGGGGCCAGGTCGTACCTAGCCCAGACATTTGGTCTGGGCCATAACTTGCCCAGCCTTCACGTTCTACATGAACTTTGCAGTTGCAGCCGACGGAGTGAAGTCAAAGGCGACCTTGTAGAGGAGAAGAAGCTGTTGTCAATGGACTGGAGTGAGGTTGGAGGTGGTCTGGTCGTGGAAGACAAGAGGCTAATGGCAACATTGGTGGGGAGTTTTGGCCGGTAGAGTCGTTGTGGGAGAAAGAAGAAATCGATTTATAGAGGAGAGAGAAAGGTTCACGGTGGCTCTCGGTGGTCGGTTGGTGGTCGGTTGGTGGTCGGTTGGTGGTCTACTATGGTGTAGATGGCGATGGAGAAGCTAATGGTGGCTCTGTTTGGAGGCTAGAACGGCAAGAGGAGAGAGAGAGAGAAAAAAACTACAGAAACAGGGCAGTGGAGGCTGATTTTTTGTCAACTTTGGACTTAATTTTCTCCTCCTTGAGGACATCAACTCCGCCTCTATTTATAAGCGGTGGAAGAGGGTAATCTCATCTACACCGGGGTAAAATGTTAGCCCTTGATTATGTTTGGAAGGATCTCAATCGTTGGCTCAAAGTAGGCATGGTGCACTGTCAAATCTATAGAAAATGTTGCCTAAGTTGGCATGTTTAGTCCGGCTCCAGCGCCGATTGGCTGTCATTCAGACTAAATGATTCACATGGAGTTGTAGAGGACCTACAAAGGATCATTTTCGTGCAAGTTTGGTTAAATTTAGTGGATGTTAGGTGCATTCAATGTACCTGCAAAAGAGATGACCGAACCAGCTTTAACCGGGTAAAAGAATAAGACAATGAACAGTGACCAGACGACACGTCGTCTGGTCTCTCTCTCTTTTTTTCTTTTTTTTCCTTTGTTACTCAAAACGGCGTCGTTTTAGGATGAATTAGGGATTTTAACTGTTTTGCAATTTAGTCCTCCAGCTTTCAATTTATTTTAATTGAACCCCTAATTGACGCCAATCTTTTGATTTAATGCAATTAAGCCCCCTGATGAACTTCAATTTCAACCCCGTATTTACTCGCCTTTTGCAATATGGCCCCTGGTCTTGGATTTTGTCAATTTACCCCCTAATTGACCATTAAACTTTCAATTTCTTCAATTTCACCCCCGGTTTTTTGCCAATTTCACCCCTATCGTTTGGCACTTTTTACAAAAACATCATTGGCTGTCAATTTCTTCAATTTAACCCCTAATTGACCCCAAAACTTCAATTTTCTTGAAATTTTACCCATGATTTCAATCAATTAACTTGAAAAAAAAAATTAAATTTGGTCTCTTAAAATTCTAATTTTCTCAATTAAACCTAAATTAATCTCTCAAACTTAATTTTTCACCAATTAAGCCCCAAATAAAATTAATTTGACCTATTTAAAGTATAATTAAGTCTTTGCACTTAATTAAATCCTTCAATTGGATCCAAATTAATTCTCAAATATAATTAAAATTTAATTTGACCCATGATTAAATCAAATTGGCCTCTTAAAAATTTAATTATGTCATTGGACTTAATTTTTATGCAAATTCATCCAATAATCATTTAATTTGACATTGAATTTGTATTTTTAGGCATAATGGGGCACAATTAAGCCTTGAATTTTCTCCAAAAATTACAGCTTGATTTCCCGGTCTACTTTCTCCATGTTGCTAACCTTTATTTTATTTTTTTATTTTTTATTTTGAAAAAAATAAATTTTAAGAAATAACCCATAATAAGGTTATGACAGTGGTAGATGCATTTAATTTAAAGAGACAACTTGCTAATTAATGTAATTAATGTGGTGGTCCCACCATCCTATGATGTAGGACCACACACAACATGTTTTTCTAATGATTTTTGTATTTTTATTTATGATATTGAATTATAAAAATAAAAAAGATAAAAAAAAATTAAATGTTTAATTTGAATATGATTAAATATATCAAGGACAAATAAAATTAAAATGTAAGAAGATACCAACGGGGGCGTGGCTCAGTGGTGTTGGGAGCAGCTTTCCTTCCTTCGAACCTAGGTTCGAGTCCCAGTGGGAGTGGGAGTGGGGTTGGAAAGTTTGCTCCTTTCCTGTTTCTGGGTCCTCCCCGTGCGGTATACCTGTCACCCTCGCAGTGCCTTACCTGCTCACTAGGGCTTGCAGGATGTTCAGTGGGCCGTGGGATTAGTCGTGGTGCGCGTAAGCTGGCCCGGACACCCACGTTATCAAAAAAAATAAAATAAAATAAAATAAATGTAAGAAGATGTTTTTATATGTATTTTAGGATTTAATAATTAATTTATTAAAACTTTATAATTTAATTAATAATTTAAATTTTTAAATCATATCAAATTATAAAATAATAGTTTAAATAGAGTGTGATAAGGACGCTGATATTTTTTCTAATCAATTATCCTTTATCCTTGACTTTCTGATAAAGTTCAGTATCTCCAGGTTTTCTAGTGACGATTTTCAAATTAAGCGAAATAAACAAAAAAATCGTCAAAGCTTATAGCCGTACGGGGTGACATGTGACAATAATTGACACCAATTAGTGTTAATTGTTGCGTGCCAGCTAGTAAGCTAGCTGGCTTCGCAATTCGTTGTCTAGTTCGGACCATAAAAGGACCAATGGATGTCCTCATTTTTGACACGGTGGTTGCTGATGTATGTTAGCTGTACAAGAAAGTACTGTTAACAATGATGCCCTTTCTGCTTCCTCTAAACATTATAAGTGGCAGATAGAGATAATGAATGCAGACGCGGAAGAGACCATCATGATGATAACCAACGGAAAGGGTCAGATTTCCCAACGTTTCGTAGTATTTATTGAGTTGCATACAGCTCAATCTTTCAAAACGACCATTGATCAGCTTTAGACGACAAAGTTTGCTCGACTGTTGATAGCTCACTCTTTCAAAACGACCATTGATCAATCTTTCAAAACGACCATTGATAGCTCCACCTCCAAGTAAAGCTAAAATACTTGTTCCAAAATTGCAGCTACTTCAATATCAAGCTATATATAGCTTTTCTAGAGTCTTTGTTAATGTAATATTATGTAATCGTATCCTATTGTTCGTGTGCGCTAATTAATGAAGTAGAAAAGCACTGTTAGCAATGTCCGACAGTAGTGTTAACAATGAGATCTCTTCTGCTTCCCCTAGATGTGATGATCAGTGGCTGATAAAGATAAAGAATGCTGGGACGGAAGAGACCACTGGTGACAATGCGACAAATTTCCCAAAGGTTCCATCAACGTTTCGTGAAATTCAACAAAACAGCGACTGTTACGATCCATCGGTGGTCTCCATTGGTCCCTATCACCATGGGAATACAAAACTAAAGGAAATGGAGAAGCTCAAGGAGACATACGCTCGCCAGTTCGCATTAGATAGTACAAAACAAATTGATGAGATATACAGAGAGGTGAAAGCAGAGCTAATTAGCATTGCAAAAAATCGCTATCCAGAAGACGCAAGAAGAAAGTTCAACGATGAGCAATTAGCCAAGATGATTTTTCTTGATGGTTGCTTCATTCTCCAATTCCTCTTCTGCCTCTATATGAAGCCTGCAAATCTGAAGATGAGTAGTCACAATGCTGCTTTGGTAAAGAAGGACTTGTTCTTACTCGAGAACCAACTCCCTTTTGAAGTTCTCACCAAATTGGCGAGTTTCAGAAACCCGGATCAAAAAGCTTGGACGAAAATTCTTACAGCTTTCTGCGATCAAGTTCGTGCCTTTCCTGGTGGAACAGAGCTCAACGGAAAGATAACAAAATTTTTTCGTGAATTGCAAAGATCATTAACGACACGGAATCCCGAAGCACCCCATCAGCCTGCTGCAGCCCATCTTCTTGAACTTTTACATAAGCGATTTTGCTTTGGAACGATTGTATCAGAAAACTCTGAGAATAGTTCGTGCAATAGCAATTCTCAAATGAACTGGTACCGTTATTATCCTGCTGAGGAGCTTAGGAACTTTGGCATCCATTTCAAGCCAAGCAAGACTGATCTTTTCACCGATGTCCAGTTCAAACGGAGATGGCTGATCACTCGAAGTCTCTATATTCCTCCGTTAAGAATAGATAACTCTACCAAGTCCTTGCTTTTAAACTTGGTGGCCTATGAAGCATTCCATGGTGCGTCCAATGAATCTCGGGTCACTTCTTACGTATGCTTCATGGATTCATTGATTGATACCCCTAGAGACGTGCAGGTGCTGCGATCGAAGGGCATACTCCTCAACACTCTAGGAAGTGATGAACAAGCTGCAGAACTCCTCAACCAGATAGCCAGCCAATTGATACCCGATCCTTATGCTTACATTCAGGTTAAATCTAGCATTGAAAAGGAGCGTAGGAAAGTCATATGGAAATGGGTAGCCATGTGGCTGCGAGTTTATTTTAATAGTCCAATTGCATTTGTTGCTGCAACTTTTACCATCATACTAACTGCCATTCAGACCTATATAGCACTATTCCCTCTCAAGGATCGGTGATAGCTCCAAGTGCAAACCCTGAGTTTCCATGTGCTAAAGGTATCGGTTTCCGGAATAATTTGTGTGTGCTTGTTAGATTCCTAGCAGTTAGAGTGTGGATTGCTTGTTCATCAAACTTGAATTGAGCTATTGTCTCATTTGGTTATGAGATTATATTAGACTGTTTTACTCTTGATAAATTTGTCTTGTATTCCATTTCTATCATAATAAAATCAAGACTTTCTTTTCATCGCTCATTCTCATGATGTTGTTGCTCATGTTGAATTCAAGGTACAAGAAAATATGAAATCAAACGTTAGATTATAATTTTAAAAGAAATTGGGATCGAAGTAGAAAAGAAATTAAGAATTTAAGGATAAAAATATAAGGAATGGAAGTTTGAAAGGTATACTCTTGAACTTTGTTTCTAACATTAGGTTGAAGCATTGACAAAATGTTCTGAACATCCAACTAACATAGAGACCAAGTTGTAAAAGAAAAAGGTTTGCAGGAACATCAACTTCTTTGGCAGCGATGAAGAGGTGGCTCAACTCTTGAACACGATAGGCGGGATGCGTTTGTTAACGAGCAGCGCACCTCGTTAACAAACATAGACACACCTGAAAAGGTTTTGGACAGTGGAAAGATGGTGATTGATGGGCAGGTGTGATTCAGTGTTTAGCCATGGAGGCTGAGTGGGATGATTAACAGGGGAAGGAGAAAGAGTAGAATCTGTTTCAAGCAAAGTCATTCGTTCTTCATTTTTTCATTTGATAACCCATTCTTACGTTCTGTTACATCTTATAACTGCATGCATTTTCATTTCTCCACACCAACAGTGTGCGGTTTCTTAATGCAGGCCCTTAATAGACTAAGTAAAACGGTGCGTATAGGAACTAAGTAAACGGTGTGTTTAGTAGTAATTAATTTGAATTCAAATCCAATCTTCCTCTCCCTCCTTCGCTGATAACAATTGCCCCTCCTCTAAACCAACCTTGTCCTCAAGGTTGAATGTGGGAAACCTCAGTTGTAATTCGTCAGTGAATTCCCATGTCGCATCTGCTGGTGATGTCCCTTCCCAATGGATGAGGACCTGAGTAGCCGCCTGGTTGTTGCGCCTAGCCATTCGTCTTTCCAGTATGGCGCGGGGTTGCAGGACAAGGCCATGATCGATGATTGGAAGGAAGCTCTGCACGATGTGGTTTCCTACATGCTTCTTCAGCTGGGATACGTGGAAAACAGGGTGGATCATGGAAGAGGTAGGCAGACCGAGCTTGTAGGCGACATACCCTACTTTGGCGATCACCTGGTAAGGTCCATAAAATTTTGCAACTAATTTTTGTGTAGTCCTGTGTGAAAGAGAATGTTGTCTGTATGGTTGTAGCTTTAGGTAAACATAATCGTTAACCTCGAAATATTTGTCGCTTCGCTTTTTGTTTGCACTGATGACCATCCTGTTTTGAGCATGCTGCAAATGTCTTCTAATTCTGTTAATCACCTCTTCTTTAATACACAAGTATTCATCGACCGAAGCTACTGCTGAATCTTTAGGAAAATAGGGAATGTGTATGGGAGGGGAACACCCGTACACTATTTCATACAGAGTAGTTTTGGTGGCTGAGTGGTAATTGGTATTATACCACCACTCAGCAAGAGGAAGCCACCGTGCCCATTGGTTAGGATACTCCCCTGTCATGCATCTCAAGTAGTGCTCAATGCCTTTGTTAACTATCTCCGTTTGGTCGTCCGTCTGTGGGTGATAGGCTGTAGAATAGTGTAGGTTAACTCCCTGACTACTGAATAATTCTTTCCAAAACCGACTTAGAAACACAGGGTCTCTATCGCTGGTAATCGAAGCAGGTAACCCATGGAGTTTGTACACATTTTCCATAAACACTTTGGTCACCATAGGAGCAGTATATGGATGCCTTAATGCCATACAGTGAGTATACTTACTGAATCTGTCCACCACCACCATAATGACCTCTTTCCCCTCTGATTTTGGTAAACCATCTATAAAGTCCATGCTAATGTCGATGAAGGGTGCGACTGGAATTGGTAGTGGCTGTAGAAGTCCTGGACTGGCCTTGTTGTCGTGTTTGTTTCTTTGGCAAACCTGGCATTCCCGAATGTACTGCCTAATTTGCTTCTGCTGCTCTTTCCAGTAGAATAGGCTTCCCACTGTCTTAGAAGTGACTGTCATGCCTGAGTGTCCTCCTATGGCTGAATTGTGGAACATCTCGATGAGTTTCAGTCGCAGCTCATCATTGTTCCCTACCACCACCTTTCCCTTCCTATTAAGGTGGTTATTCACCCATGTATAGTGTGGATGAGAAGCTGCTGAGTGTTGCAATTCCTGAATGATGTGCTATATTGTGGCATCGTGTGCATAAGACTGCCTGATCTCATCCATTAAATTTGTAGAAATGGTGGAAGTTGTCATAGCATAGAGGTCCTTGCTAGGAATCCTGGATAATGCATCAGCAGAGACATTCTCCTTTCCCAGTTTATATTCAATGTCGTAATCAAACCCTAAGAGTTTAACTAACCATAAGTGTTGTGCTGGAGTTGTCAATTTCTGGTGTAGGAGATACTTGAGACTGATGTGGTCTGTCCGAATGTGGAAGTGTCGTCCCCATAAGTAGTGTTTCCATTTATTGACTGCATGTATAATCGCCATCATCTCCCTCTCATAAACTGATAAGCTCTGCTGTTTGAGTCCCAAGGATTTGCTTATAAAAGCAATGGGATGTCCTTCTTGCATTAGAACTGCCCCTATCCCTGCCTTGGAAGCGTCAGTTTCTATCACGAACAACGTATTGAAATCTGGTAATGCTAATACTGGAGAATGAGTCATTAGGTTCTTCAAGAGGTTAAAGGCTTGTGCAGCTCCTTCATTCCACCCCATGGATCCTTTCTTCAACAGAGAAGTGAGTGGCTTAGCAATGCTTCCATATCCCTTAACAAATCTTCTATAATAACCTGTCAGCCCCAAAAAACCCCTTAACTGTTTGAGATTTATAGGAATCGGCCAATCCACAATGGCTTGTATTTTGAGGGGATCCGTAGCCACACCCTGAGCTGAAATAATATGGCCCAAATATTCTACCTGACTGTGACTGAAAAAACATTTGGTAGCCTTGGCAACCAACTGATGCTTCCTCAATAGTTCTAGGACGATTTGGATGTGTTTATAGTGGTCATTTAAGGTGTGACTATAAATCAAAATGTCATCGAAAAATACTAGAATAAACTTTCTGAGGTGATCCCTGAAGACTTCGTTCATGAGGCTTTGGAAGGTAGCCGGGGCGTTGGTGAGGCCGAAAGGCATGACCATGAATTCGTAATGGCCGCTGTGAGTTCGGAAGGCTGTCTTAAACTCATCCCCTTCAGTCATTCGAATCTGATGATACCCTGCCCTGAGGTCAATCTTGGAAAATGTTATTGCCCCCACTAACTCCTCCAACAATTCTTCAATCACTGGAATGGGATATTTGTCTTTAATGGTAAGCTTGTTTAGTGCCCTGTAATCCACACAAAATCGCCATGTTGCATCCTTCTTCTTAACTAGAATTACAGGGGATGCGAAAGGACTGTTGCTAGACCTGATGATCCTTGCTTCGAGCATTTCCTTAACCATCCTCTCCAATATATCCTTCTGTAGCCCTGAGTAACGATAGGGTCCTAGATTGATAGCTTCGCTTCCATTCTTAAGAGGAATCTTATGATCGTGAGTTCTAGGGGGTGGCAGTCCAGTTGGCTCTTGGAATAAATCTTGATACGACTCCAGTAATTGTTGTAGATGATCATCCTTGATATCCACAAATTAGGACGCCTGTGTTATTGAACCTGCTACCACTCCATTTCCCTCCTCTGCTGTGCTGAGGCTGCATAAGAAATAATCAGCCATTTGTTTGTGATTTCCAATTAAAGAACTCAACTGCTTCAATTCAATAGTTTGAAACTTTGGTGAATTCTCTCCTTTGAGTAAGATCCTTTACCCTTGCCAATCAAAAGACATCCATAAGTGCTTGTAGTTACACAAAATGTCTCCTAACAATGAAAGCCATTGTATTCCCAGTACCATCTCACAGTTGTTGAGCTCAATGATGTAGACGTCTGCTTGGAAGTCTATCCCCTGCATCTTCCATCTCAGCCCCTTGCACATGGACTGACACACCATTTTTTCTCCATTTGCTGCTTGCACTACCATCGGTTTAATGGTTGTCAATTGATACTGTAACTCATAGGCTATAGTTTTGTTTAAGAAGTTGTGGGTGCTGCCTGAGTCTATCAAAATGCAAACTGTTGTTTTATCGATTCTGCCCTTGACCTTCAAGGTGTTGAGCCCAACGGTTCCTTCAAGAGCATCCAGGGAAATGTGAGGGGTGAGCTCTCTTGTATTGCCATCTTCTTCTGGTAATTCTTCTTCCAGCATCCCTTCTTCTTCTTCCACCACACTAAGTGAATACACTCTTTTGTTTCTGCACCTATGACCAGGAACAAACTTGTCATCACACCAAAAACATAAACCCTTTAGCCTCCTGTCTTCGAATTCTTGGCTTCTAATGGATCTTGTGGGTTTAATGTGGTTTTTATTGTAGTTGTTACTGGAGTTATTGGTCCAAGAGGGTGGAATGGTTTTCTGTTGGCTAGGCTGAGTGTTTGTAATGGTATTGGAATTGTTTGGGGAGAAATTTGCAGTGGGTTGGGGTGGATGGTTTGTGAACCCGCCAGGACCCCTCTTGACATAGTTAGGCGATTTCCTATATGCGAGAGTATTAGCCTGTAACCTTGCTAGATTATAAGCATGTTTGAGGGTTTTGGGCTCAAACATCTTGACTGTGTTCTTGATTTCCAGTTCTAGTCCACCTAAGAATATGACTAAGGCTTGCTTCTCACTCATTTCTGCCTTGTTCCACAGGATGTCGAAATCTTGGATGTACTCCTCCAAGTCCCCTCGTTGCTTGAGCTCCATCAGCTCTTCCAGAGGATCTTGTTGCCCTCCAAAACGGTAACAAATAGCTTCAACATAGTCTTCCCATGATGCCTTCTGATTTCCCAAGCTTCTCAGGAAGTTCTGATGCCAGTAAAGAGCAACTCCATCCAAATAGTAAGATGTTATTTGCAGTTTTTTTGAATCCACTATGTCTTCCATATCAAAGTATTGTGTGCATTTGAAAAGACATTTATGAACATCTTCTCCATTGAATGTAGGAAAGAAATGTTTTGGTCTGTGTACCTTGTAGCTAGGAGTCCTGTCATCTTGTAAACCTTTGTTCCTGCCCTCTCCTCCTTCTGGAATTTGAGTGTGTCTGGCAGTATTATGGCTAGATTCTCCCGATGTGTGAGAGAGTTTAAGCAAGGTAAACTCAATCTGTTGCGCCATGGTGCCCATCATGTTCTTGATGTCGCTAATCTGAGCTCCTTGGTTCTCGATGGTTTGGTCAAGCTTTGTACTCTGGCCCTTCAGTGTATCCATCAGTATTTCATATTTCTGGCTACTGTCCTGCCTTACAGCTATGATGGTCTCTTCCATGCGTTTGAACTCTGTTGCTCTAGTCTCTGGAGGCATGGTGATGGTCCGTGGAATGTCAGCTCTGATACCACTTGTTACGGGTGAAACACTTAGGGTGCCCACCTGTATGGGAATTGGCAGGGAAGGAAGGTTTTGGACAGTGGAAAGATGGTGATTGATGGGCAGGCGTGATTCAGTGTTTAGCCATGGAGGCTGAGTGGGATGATTAACAGGGGAAGGAGAAAGAGTAGAATCTGTTTCAAGCAAAGTCATTTGTTCTTCATTTCTTCATTTGATAACCCATTCTTATGTTCTATTACATCTTATAACTGCATGCATTTTCATTTCTCCACACCAACAGTGTGTGGTTTCTTAATGCAGGCCCTTAACAGACTAAGTAAAACGGTGCGTATAGAAACTAAGTAAACGGTGCGTATAGGAACTAAGTAAACGGTGCGTTTAGTAGTAATTAATTTGAATTCAAATCCAATCTTCCTCTCCCTCCTTCGCTGATAACAGGGTGTCGAGAGATAAACGAATAGGCAGTCCGAGGTCTGTAAGCAGTGAAACTATGTCCTGGGTGATTCGGGGCCTGGAGAACTATTGCAAACACCCTTCAACTTTCCTCGCTGTGGTTGGTGAAACGCTGGGATTTTTCTTGGGTTCCATTCAGACTTCCTATGCTGTAAAGTCCAGCAAGATTTGATTACACTTTCATCGTTGAATTAGAAAATGTTTGTGGTCAGAGTGTGTTTCATTCGTGGTACCTGTCTGGCTCTGTGAACCACGCGTGTATATCTGAAGATCGATCGATTTCTCAAAGTGATGATGTTCTTTTTCTGTTATTTATCAATAACAAATTAATGCAATTATATGTAACTGTGTTTATAATTTCAATCCATTAAACATCCATAATCTCCAAATCATCATCTCCATCGCAACCATATTTATTTTATATCCAAAATATGCCTAACAAAAACGTGGTGAACTGAACAAGGTGCAGTCATAATTTCCACTTCACAATCATCCTTTCCACAGTAAAGATGTAACAGACAAGTTTTAGGTAGCAATGCTACCTCCCAGTAAAGAGATAGATCATGTTCAAGGAGGCATGGATTCCCTGCATCATAACTTATTAATAGAGATAATCACTTGAGTTCATTTAACATATGATCCCTGCTTTTCATAGTTTAAAATAGCATCCCTTCCATGCATTAGCAGAATTGTCTTGAAGAAATGACCTGTGTTTCAGGCATTATTAACTGAAATTCAAGCGAGTTCTAAGTGAATGGATGGTTATCAAGTAAAGATCTGAATTAATTCTATACAAGGGAGGGCATCAATCAACAATATGATTTAAACATGTGCTTTTGGACAAACAAGAGCACACCACTGAATCTGCTGCACTCCATACCGACAAGAAATGAGTGTATGTGAACCATGGATTAAGATACAAGAAAATAACAGATGATTCATAGCGCTCTATTCACAATTAAAGGCAGCAGCACAGAAACTTCAATATGTAGATGCAACAGAATTAGAAGACAGATGGAATCCGAGTCACCTATTTTCTGTCCTGTATTAAATTGTTGATCATGTTAACCAAAGGAAGGGTTCCCTTCGCCATAATCTCTAACCTAGAAGGATTAGAAGCATGGGAGAACAGTGAGAGCCCAAAGAGTACAAGCTCAGGTAGAAACAGTCGAGATGACAAGAATCCATGCCAATAACGAGGTTCCAGATTAAAAAATGCATCAAAAAATCTTCTTGTGGCAGGTAAATCAAGCTTAAGCAAAACATCCATACCAAAACAGAAGAACTCTCTCTGTCTCCTCCTCTCTATTGGCCATAAATCTTTCCAAACTTCAGCTGATAATTCACTTCCAGAAAAGCTTCTATCAGAACCAAGATACTGAACGATAGAGTTAGCAACAATTGGAGCAGCCGCTAGAGTTCTTGCTACCATATAACCAGTCGAAGGGTGCACCATACCAGCTGTACCACCAATTCCAACAACTCTTTGAGGGAGCACGGGGAGGGGCCCCCCCATTGGAATGACACAACGCTCGTCTTCCTCAATGCTTTTCACTTTTATACCTAAGTGCCTTAACCTGGCCACCATCCTTTCCTGGATATCTTTCATGGGTACTCCAGGCCTAGCTACGAGGGAAGTTTCTTCAAGAAATATCCTGTCCGACGAAAAGGGCATTGCATAGAGAAAAGTAGGGATCTTGCTATTACTCTCTTTTAGTTCCAGATTGTTGTTCAGATGTGAATCTCTCCAATCCATAAAAACCATCTTATCAACATCAAATGGATGCTCTTCTACCTCTGCCAAAATTCCATAAGCCACCTGGTAACCTGGATCATATGGCCTATCATATTGAACAAGGCATCTAGAAAAGCCAGTTGCATCAAGAACCACAGAAGCTTGGATTGTGACACCATCATTGCAAATCAATAGAGATTTGGACTCCTCGTGAATAACCTTGATGACTTTAGTTTGGTGAAACTTTACACCATTAGATATGCATTTCTGTAACATTTTGGACTTGAGCTGCCTCCTATTAACCCTCCCATAAGGCCTATCAAGATCTTTCTTTGTCTTGTCATCAACATATACAACAGCACCAGACCAAGTTGTATCAAGGCAATCAAGCATATCCATGGCTTCAAATTCATCCACCCAAACACCATAATTATTAGGCCAAATCAATTTGGGAGATGGATCGATAGAACAAACTGAGAGCCCTGCCTCCGAAACTTGCTGCGCAACTGCAAGCCCAGCAGGACCACCCCCCACAACTGCAAGGTCAACTACAAGGCCCTTCGAGAGGTCATACATAGGAAGATCAAACTCAAGATTTTCCTTCTTGGTTTCTGGTACAAGCTCCAAAAGTGCATTACTACTAGCCTTAACACAACCATTTCTCCCCCTTTTTGAACGAAACTTCTTGTGACCAAACCTAAGATGTTGGCTTTGAATCTTTATGGAGCTCAAATTACTTAATTTCTCTGAAAACCCATGAGCTTGAGGCAAAAATTCAAGTTTGTTATGTGTTTTCAACAGAGTATCCATAGTTCCTCCTTTATGCTTATCAAATATCCCAACTAGATCTCAACAAATTTCTAAAAACCCAAGGTGGAATTCAAGAATCTCTCAGTTCTCAACTGAGATGCCAATCCCTGGCAAAACCAATACACTATCATAAAAATTAAACGTAACTGGGCTGTTACATGCACTCAAATTATCAACTTGTAACAAAAGCTAGAGCAATATATAAAGAAAAACAAATCATATATCCTTTAAGTATCAGGGATTATCAAGATATCAACAAGAAAACGTGCAAAATTCATGACTTACCAAGAAAGGGCATCGTTAGGAGCCCAAAGGAGTGTGGCTAAAACTTTTGAAGTATATTCTTTTCTTCTTTTCTGAAGTGAATAAATTTGGAGAAAATAGAACAAAATATGTCATGGATACTATGGCTTATCTAAAGGAAGCCACAGTTGCCATGGAATGGAATGGCCCGCCATTCAGACAATGACCACACAACGTGTCAGAACATGAGACGCTAAAATTGGAATCCTAAATAGGAAATATGCATCCTCTCTGGATGTAAAACTACGCCATGGCCATCAAACTATTATTAGCTTTTAATTAAGTCCTCAACCATTCATTGCTGATTTTAGGTATGCTTGAGAGTCCAATCAAACTGTACTTCTAAAACATAATTTTTAAAACTTTTTTTTATTTTTAAATTTTTTTTGTGTTAATATCAAAAAATTTTAAAAAAATTAAATTATTTTGATGTGTATTTTTTAACAAAAATTAATTTTTAAAAAAATCTATCATACTTCCAAACAAACCTTTATAATTATCACATGTTGTTAAATCACAACCAATAACAACTTCTAACCCCGATTTTTTTTTCTTTCTTTCTTTTTCTCAAAGAATAATTGTAACTCCAATCATTTGTTTTAAATTGGTTTTGATGGTATGCCATTATATACACTCCAAGTCTGTACAATTTTATTGAAATGGTAGTAGTAAGTTTAATTAGTGATATATTTTGAGTTTTGACTCGAATCTTGCTATAAATAACGAAAATAAAGACATGAGTCTTAAAGAAAATAAAAACTAGCATGGATATTAATTTTATTGTATACTTTGATTATCATTAAAAATCATTCTGATAACAAATATAAGCATGTAAGAAATAGTATAAAAAGTATAAAGTTTCATCATTATGGCTAGTAAGTTATGTTTATGCACACATCCTTTTTTTATATAAATATTTATTATAACCTATCTAGTATTGTAAAATGTATAACCTAAACTTAATTTTGCGAAGTTTGCTCTATTAGGTTATATGGGTGGATTTGGTTTCCAAAGCTTTGAGAAATATTATCTTTATTTATGTAATTCTTGTTTTTTTTTTTTAAAAAAAAAAAGGAACTCTTTGGAAGATCTTTGCTCATGAATGTAGGCATTCATTTAAACCCCATGAGATTTTTGTATTTTCTCCTCTATAATTTCATTTTTTTTCATTCTTATTTTATATCTATCACGTTCACCAAGTACGTGTTCTACAGCAGTCCTTACTTCCAACTTCCCAACAGCATGTATTTATTATTGCCATAACTAAATGGTTTAATTGACACTTTTTATAGAGGGCGGAGCATTTCCGGTTCGGTCCGGTTTTGGTACAATCAAACCGAATTTATTTATTTTTAATTTTTTGAACCGAACCGAACCGAAAACTGGTTCAAACCGATTAATTTCGGTTCGGTTCGGTATTTTTCCCTTCCAAACCGGTTCAAACCGAATGGTCCTCTCTGCTTCTCCTACAACCTTGACCACAACAACGTCCAACCAAACAAAACTCAACCCTGCAAATCGGACAAAAAACCCAGGACCCAAACATTGTAATTAGAACCACGGATATGAAAAACAAAAGAAAAGGAATGGATCTACTATTCCAATTCCATTTATGGCACAAACTCAACAAAAATGGTCAATCAGGCGGCAGGGGGAGACAAGACAATCAAACGGAACTACTGCGTCGGGGGAGCATAGGGAGGAAAGGGAGCCCGGACGGTGGAAGAGCCAGGGGAGGCCGGTTGATGCCAAGGAGAGTGTCAAGGAAAAGATAGAGCCAAGAAGCGTTGAAGGTATTTCATACCCGGCTAGCTCATTTAGATGAGGAGCAGAAAGGGAAAGATTGACTGAAAGGCTGAGGGGGGGGAGGTTGAGGGTAACGTGAGAGAGAGGCAGAGAATGGAGAGGGTGGGGGGGGGGGGGGCAGAGGGTAAAGGAAGAGGGTGGGGCAGAGGGTAAAGTGAGAGAAGGGAGAGGGTGCGGCAGAGAGTAAAGGGAGGGGCGGCGGCTAGGGGTTAGAAACGTTTGTATTTATACTTTTTTTTTTAAGTGTTGGTTGATTGAACCGGTTCGGTTCGGTTTGATTCAATCGGTTTCAGACTTTAGAAACCGAAACCGAACCGAACCAGAATTTTTTTGTGATTTTTTAATCGGTTTTTTTTTCGGTTCGGTTTTTTCGGTTATTTTTTTCTCGGTTTTCTCGGTTTAATCGGTTTACCGGGTTTTTTGCTCACCCCTAGTTTGGAGGGTCTAAATACAGTTTAAGGAAATTAGTGGTTTAGCCTTTCAGTAAATAACGAGCAGAAGTTAGAACTCAAAACCTAAAACCAGCAAGACAGTAGATCATCATTAGACATGGCAACCTCGTCAAGCGACGATTTCTCTGATCACTGGCATGATTGGTCTCAGTATTTCGTTTTTGATGAGGATTTCTCTGATCTTGATCTCTTGCAGTTCTTAACCCTTCAAGACAGTAGATCATCATTAGACATGGCAACCTCGTCAAGCGACGATTTCTCAGTACTTGTATAAGCGTCAGATTTAGGCATAGATGCAACACCCTTTCTAGCAAACAAAGAAAGACGACAAAACCAAGATATCCCAGAACCTGAAAACTAGAATGATTGGTCTCAGTATTTTGTTCATGATGAGGATTTCTCTGATCTTGATCTCAACCGAGCAATGAAATGTTTCCTCAACATCTCGAGGTCCCCATTCGTAAACATACAGCACAACCTGAAAAGCGAACCCACGACGTTATTACAATTTCAAAAGGTCAAATTGAAAAAAAATAAAGAATCAAAATGTATAATACTGAAGGATAAAAAAAAAGAAGAAGAAGAAGAAAGGAAAACACTATGAAGTAGGGTTATAATCCACACTGAGACAACGTATGATAATTTCTTAAGGAGAATTAAGGGGTTATTTATTTATTTATTTATTTGTGTTAAGGCTTTTTATGGATATCCATTTTTTTTTTCTTTTGAGTTTACTGTATAGTTGTAGATTCGATTGAAAAGAAGTTTGGATTAAATCATAAATCTATTATTTTTTAAAAAATAAAGTTATTTTATTTTATTTTTGAAAAAAAAAAATTAACTTGGCCAAGTTTAAATTGGATTTAACTGAATTCATGAAATCATAATAAATAATTAAAATAAAGCTAAAAAACACAAATTCTATTAAAATAAAAATGAAAAATGTGATTCATTTATAAATAATATATAACTTCATGATCATTTATTGTGGGAGTATATTCATGTCAAAAAAATTTGGGTCATTAAACATAAATTTGATTGTGATTTGAGTTGACAATATTCAAGTTCATAAATCTTATCAAGATAACTGTTGAAAAGATTTCACACATTGGAGTTAATTTTGAAAATTTATTAAATTCGGATTAAAAATGAACATCCCTTCTAAGAATACCTCTGTCCAAATAATAATAATAATAATAATAATAAAAAGAAAGAAACATATTTCTCATATCCCACACTTCTAAATGAAACTTCCTCCAAAGAGAGTGATCAAAAACCAAAAACCCAACAAAACCCCTCCCTCCTTCCCCACTCTCACTCTCTCCCTCTCCGTAACCCAAAATGTCAAGAGCCCTCTCTCTTAGACGCTCCCTTCTCCACCTCCGCCACCACCGCCCAAAACCCCTCTCCCCCACAACCCCACCACCCCCAAAACCCATACAAAACCCCTTTACCCCACTAAACCCTGCTCGCAAATTCTGCACATCCCCTACTCCAACACCATCAACAAACTCTGAAGTCCGCAAATACATAGGCTACACAGCCCTTGTTATTTTCTGTGGTGCTGCCACTTACTACTCCTTCCCGTTTCCTGGCAACGCAAAACACAAAAAGGCCCAACTTTTCAGGTATGCTCCATTACCTGAAGACCTTCACACAGTTTCTAACTGGAGTGGAACCCATGAGGTTCAAACCAGGAACTTTTACCAACCAGAAAATATTGAACAGTTGGAGAAGTTGGTGAAAGAGAATAATGAAAAGAAGTCTCGGATCCGACCTGTTGGGTCCGGGTTGTCTCCAAATGGGATCGGGTTGGCTCGGTCTGGGATGGTGAATTTGGCTCTTATGGATAAGGTTTTGGAGGTGGATAAGGAGAAAAAGAGAGTTAGAGTTGAAGCTGGTATAAGGGTTCAAGAATTGGTTGATGGGATTAAAGAATATGGTCTTACTTTGCAGAATTTTGCTTCCATTAGAGAACAGCAGATTGGTGGCATTGTTCAGGTTTTTTTCTTTTTGGTCATTTAAAATAAAAGGTAATAAATAATTGTTACACTTGGTTCTACTGAATCGATTGGTTTGCTCTATGCGACCATTATCTACAGATGGCATTGATTCCCGTGAGGTTAGGATATTATAGGTGTTACTGAATTTTTCTTATAAGCTGGTGGATTTCTGTCGAGTTTTAGTTAAAATTTGGAAACTTTGAAGGGTTTCTTTTAAAATTTGAAAACGTTTGAGTAGTATGTGTGTTATTGATGTGCCGAATGGGAGTCTTGGTGATGTCCAATGAATGAAAGTGAAACACTAATTAGATTGTAGAAAAGTTAGTGTAAGATTGAATTGGTGCACATGGTAAAATCTTATTGACTTCACTGATTTGTGGCTTTGGCTTGTTTGTTTAATAGGTTGGTGCACATGGTACTGGTGCCAGGTTGCCACCGATTGATGAGCAGGTGATTAGCATGAAATTGGTTACCCCTGCCAAAGGAACAATAGAGATTTCAAAAGAGAAAGATCCAGAACTATTTTATCTTGCTCGTGTTGGTCTTGGAGGACTTGGAGTGGTTTCTGAAGTTACTTTACAATGTGTGGAGAGACAAGAGCTCGTGGAACACACGTTTATTTCAAACATGAAAGATATCAAGAAAAACCACAAGTAATTTCTTTAGCTTTTTTATCTGATTTTACAACTGGTTATCTTATGCACGCAAACTGGATGGTAATCAGCTTTTATGTTCCCAGTGATATTTATGTTGTGAATGATTTGTAACTTATGGGATTCAAGTTCAAATCTCCACGCCATTTAGGAGGGACTATAACTGGGCAGCAGCCTTCTGTAATGATTTTGGAGTCTCAGGTTTTAGCATGATCATGTTAGTTGGTAAAGCTTTTGTAGTTGAGAACTAGGGAACTTTCAAATCTTACAAACATTCTTCTACAGATCATCTGGTGTTAGATTGTGCGATACAATGATTAGTCATTTAGTTTTAAAGCTGCATGACCCATATCACAGGGGTTAGACTGTGATGCAATATGCTTGTATGTTGCTCGTTTCGAATGCAGATGTCTCTCTCTTGTGTTGAATTATGAAATGAAATTATCAGTAATTGAGATTTTATTTATTTCTTATTAGCTAAAGGTTGTCTAAATTTCTTTTTTTAGGAAATTGCTATCTGAGAATAAGCATGTGAAATACCTGCATATTCCATATACAGACGCTGTTGTGGTTGTGACGTGCAACCCTGTCTCAAAATGGAAAGGTCCACCCAAATACAAACCCAAGTATACTACAGATGAAGCCCTACAACATGTCCGTGACCTCTACAAGGAATCCCTTGAAAAGTACAGGTATACTGCCCTTTCTGAATCTGCTGTAACCATTATATATCAGTCACGTTTTCCTAGTTTGTTTATAATCTCTTATTTGCTTAGGTAATTTTTATGATGTGAAATATATAGGCTTTAAAATCAATGCTTTTTCATGTCATCATTTTTTCAATCCATCCACTAATTAAGAATTTCTGTTGCGTTGTCCATATATATATGTCAGTTAATTGTACACTGTCACTTGCAGAATTGCTGCTGCTAAATCATCAGATGATAATGAACCAGACATAAATGAGCTTTCATTCACAGAGCTAAGAGATAAACTGCTTGCTCTTGATCCTCTCAGCAAAGACCATGTTGTAAAGATCAATCGTGCTGAGGCTGAGTTCTGGAGGAAGTCAGAGGGATATAGGGTGGGATGGAGTGATGAAATTTTGGGCTTTGATTGCGGTGGTCAACAGTGGGTCTCAGAAAATTGTTTCCCTGCTGGTACCCTTGCTAAGCCAAGCTTGAAAGACCTTGAATTCATAGAGAAGTTGAAGCAGCTCATAGAGAAAGAAGAGATACCTGCACCTGCTCCCATAGAGCAGCGATGGACAGCTCGCAGCCAGAGCTCCATGAGCCCAGCCTCAAGCTCAGCAGAGGATGACATATTCTCATGGGTAATCTCAGTGAATCTTTCACTTTATTGAATTCCTTGGATACAGTATGTATTGGGAAAACTTTGTTGTGTCCATCTCATCTTCAACAGGAAGTCCAGGTGTGCCTCTCATGCTCCAGGCTTGTAAGTTTATGTAATTCTAGGGATATGGACATTTCGTTTAGATCTGATTTGAGATACTTATCTCTCTTAGGTATATCTATTCTATAAGACAATATTTCTGTTGTCCCGTAAGTACTTGAAATTTTTCCCAGTTTAAAGAATTGTCAACTTTTGTTTTTGAGATAAAGGGCTGGATGCATGAATCTTTTCTCACTTTCCATGTTGTGTTTCTTTGTTTGCTGTATTATACAGCCTTAATTGGTGGTTTGCTACTGTAGTTGTGCTCAAACACTTTTTGCTTATTTCTCAGGTTGGTATTATCATGTATCTTCCTTCAATGGATGCCCGCCAAAGAAAGGAAATCACAGAAGAGTTCTTCCATTACAGGCATCTGACTCAGGCAGAGTTGTGGGACAAGTATTCTGCTTATGAACATTGGGCTAAAATCGAGGTATTGATAAATATCTTGCATCTCATCTTCTGTTCAAGTTTTAGATTATACAGCACAGAACTTGTGCTTTGTTTGACTGTTGGCATCAAAAGGAAATGAAAACTTTCTTCGCCTATTGATTTTCTTTTCTACCATTACTCTGATTCCATAAAAACCTGATTTTTAAAATGGGCAAAATGATGTTCCATTGAAATTTGGTGCTTCTTTATTTAACAACTCCCAAAAATATGTGCAGGTTCCGAAGGACAAGGATGAGCTTGCAGCTCTTAAAGAAAGGTTGAGAAGGCGTTTTCCTGTGGATGCATATAACAAGGCAAGGAAAGAATTGGACCCCAACAAGATCCTTTCTAACAATATGCTGGAAAAGCTGTTCCCATTATCAGAAACAAATTGAAAGGCTTCGTTTGTTGGTTGGTTAGTCATTTTATTCTTTCATATCATTATTCTGGATGCATCATCCTTAATTGGTTGTTTAGTCATTTTATTCCTTTATATCACTATTCTGGATACATCGTTTGTATTGTCCTTTTGTCAATCTGCTTGGAGCTTCAGTATAAATTCCTGGCTGTACATCAACTTCAGAAAACCAGAAATATAGAATAACATGTTGTATTATTAAGTTCACCATGGCCTCTGATTGATGATGCATTCTCTCTTTCATGAATTGGAATAAAGATCATGTGTCGATCTTAGCAAGAGCTGTTAATTTGAACTTTGAACTGTTGTTTTCTATTGCATGATTGAGGGTATCTCGTTTTTACTTCATGTTCATGTTCATGTTCATGATGCTTGATTATTTATTGAAGTTGAGTTTTACCAAACCTCTGATGATTACAAATGAAAACAACCATTTGGGTTTATTTACCGTCCCTGATGGCCATTTAGATGGTCTCCTGCTTTCTTAAAACCATGTGTGTCCAAACTCTTACTGAATTCCAGTGTCTTGTTTTTTAAGGAATAGGCTGTTCAACCACAATATTTGAACATTACCATACAACCCCATACTGAGAAAAAGCCAAATGTGCTTATGTTTGGGACGAAAGTACCCTGTAACTTGCTGAGAAATAGAATCATAAAAGTAAATTCTAGGACTGTTCTCAGAAACTGGTTTTAAGTATTAATCTCGTAGCTCTCGCTTGTCTCTACAGATTATATTCTGAGACCGCTCCCTAAGCAAAAAAAGAAAAGAAAAAAGACTGGCATGTGGAGGCTTTGGACTTCATGACTTGTCAGTTCTCACTCTTCTTTTCTTGGGTGCTCTTCTCACTCTTGATGCCAAAAAAAAAAAAGGCACTCTTTTGGAAACATAGGGTAGCTGGAAATGGTGAAAAAGGCACGTAGAAATAAATGGAAATTGGTAGAGAAGGGGATCAAAAGGAGAATATTGCTGTATGAGGAAACAAAAATACATAAAAATCTTAGAGGCATGGTTTTATGATCGGTCCGCTAGGTTTTGACTAGGTTACTAGGTCAGTCGGGTTAAAAAAAAAATTTAAATTAAAATGATGTTTTAGTAAGAAAAAAAAATTAATGAGTTTTTAATCGGGTTATATCGAGCTTTTTCTTTTTATTTTTTTTTTAAATTTGACCAGGTTTAAAATTATGCTTAGAAGCTGTTTGCAGACATGTTAATAAAACCAGTCACTTTTATTACAATATATGATCACAGAAAAGCAGGAAAAATCAAAGGCCACACATCCGGTACACAAGTTTTGCTATTTGGATCACAGTTTAGCAGCAAGTTCCAAAAGGCCAGCAGCAACATAGAGCGCAGAAGCTGCACAAATAAGAATAAAAAAAAATGGATTAGCATTGGTAGAAAAATTAGACTTGTTACCTTTGCTTCGTCGAGGGTAGAGCAAATTGTTTTATGTAAAAAAATATTAGGGTAAAAAAAAAAATAAGTTATGAGTTATTGGTTCAAGTGGTAATGTAAAAAATATAAAAAAAATATAACATTAAAAAAAAAAATTAATAAAAAAAATCAACAAAATAAAAAAGATAAATAGAATATACCTTAGCAAACAAGTAAATTCAAGTGAATCTTTTAAACCTGGTCTAATTTCTAAAACTTGTAATTTGTTAAATTCTAGACCTGATTTTAATCAAGAAGCTTAACTCAATTAATTTAATTTTGAACGATGAAATTTTTAAAAAATATTAATAAAAAAACTTGCAAAAGCGCAAAAAAAAAATAACAAAAAAAATAAGGATAAAATTTGATAGGAAAAAAAAACTGAATGTTGTGACCCAATTTTGGTCAATTGGCTTTTAATTTAATTTTACAAGGTTTAAAATGTAAAATTAAAAGATCAGAGATTTATTTCGATAAAAAGTGTGATTTGTCAACTTGTGTGAAAATTAGGGACTACAATGTACTTTTATCATTCTATCTTTATCTTCAAGATAATCCTTGTCTTCAAGATAATGATAGTTATCTGCTTTTAAATTTGATTCTTAATCAAATTCAAACTTCAAAGAAGAAAATGAGTTTGATTAAAACTTTGTTTCTCACACGTTGAAAAAATATACTTTTGTCATTCTATCTTTATCTTCACCATTGCTGAAAAAATAGGATAAATATTTTGAACCTTATAACCCAATTTCCATATATTTTAACCTATACACATAAAAACATCTTTATAATATCAATAAACCAACTAAAAACTTTTGGAATTCATCCAAAAACACAAAATCAAACTATAAATAAAATCCTTTAATGCTTAATCTCCATTTTTTTAGCAATTTAAAGGGAAAAACACCGTGATAGAACTCTTCTCATTGAATGTAACTTGCTAACATCAAGAATGATTTTTTTGGTCATTTTCTGATGGCTCTATTTCCTTTTTCAAACCAGAAATTGAAAATAAAAAATGAAGTTTTTGACCAAAACAAAACTTTTAAAAATTAAAGGGACTATTATAGAAGAATGAGAAAAGGAGGAGACAAAAATTAATTTTCTTCATGGAAACTCTAGTTCAACCATGTTATTTTATCATGTTTGACACTTTAGTCCTCTTTCTTATAAAACAAAATTCTACCTTGTAACAACAAATTGTAGACAATTGGCCACTAATTTTGTTCTATAAAACTAAAATTAAAAAAAAAACACAGTCGCCATTCATAATGTTCTATATCTTGGTTTACAAAGTGTAGGGCTATAGTGAAAACGCACGCTTTTTAGTATGCGGTAATAGTTAAAAAAAATACATTATTCTTTAATCCACAAGTTATGAACACGGTTGTAACTTAGTCCTTTATATTTCAAAGATATTTGAAAATCTGTAACATAATTAGTCCTTTGACTTTCGTTGACGCATCTTTCTGAAAAGTAAGTTGTTTTTTCTATTAAAACTTCTGGTGCAGGTTTTTATCTAAGAATTTAAATCGTCAAACGGTGCATTTGGGATTAAGAACAAACCAAAAGATGTTTTAACAAGATGGAGCTCAACACGAGTCAAGAAACTGAGTTGCAAGTTTTCAAAACACGAAGAACTACGCTGAAAACTTAGGGAGTAAAGAATAATTGACTCTCGTTTAAGGCATTGTCAGAATCGATTAAGAATCTATATTTTTTGCAATGTTGCTTATACAAAAGCAAATTGATGAATACTTGACTTCCCAAATCAGCTTGCTTTACTTACAGTCTCTTGATGAAGCTTTTTTTCTGCTTTTTTTTGCGAGGGCAGCATTTCTTCCCGGTGGTGGGAGTTTCAGTTCGGTGTCCTTTGAACAAGAGAGAGAATTTAGTTTTCAAGAGTTTCTAGTGAAAAGAAATCTAGAAATAGAGATGGCAAAACCTGATGGAGATCTTCTATCCTGACTCTCCGTGGAAGGCATTTTGGATCAAAAACAGAGGAAGCTCGAGTCTGTTTCTGTCTCCTTGAGCAACTGATGTGTCGAGCACGCAAAGATCCTTTATGGAGATTTATCAACTGGTTATATTTATAGACCCATGCATTGCCTTATGCAATAAAACAGAGTAGCCAAGTAAGCTCCCACTTTCTACTCTCCTGAAAAGTATGCTGGAATGAAAAGACGAAGCATCTAAATTGATGACGAACACCGTTTTTAATTTCCAGCTCATGAGAATACGAACAACAAAAAGCCATGGATAATGGGCTCTTTACATGGCTCCTAATCCTAAGAGAATAGGACCAGGGGCTCTATTCTGTGATTCTTTCTTCAAAGAAAATATTCGTCTTTTCTATTCTTCAAACTCAACACCGGAAGAAGACGGTGTTGACAATTTTGCGAAGGTTTACAGCAGGAGGAAATCATTTCTACTTAGGTCAGTGCAGAAACCCTTATCACTATTGTCCTTGCTTCTTTCACCGTGCTAATTCATCGTAGCTCATCTCTTTTGACATTCAAAAGGTAAAGATTTTACGTTTAGCTTAGAAAGTTTGCTGGGGTTTTGGCTGTGAGCCTGTGACGTTAGCTGTAGTTTCTATGGCTACCGTTGTGGTTACTGGTTAGAACCAAAATATAAAAATATGGATAATGTGGGAAGAATTTTCTATAAAAAAAACGTGAAAATCTTAGAAATAGTTAGAAACAGAGTAATATTCTTTCTTTCTTTTTGTTACAAAACAGAGTAATATTCTGATATTTCAAAAACTAAAGTTTCAAAAAGAAAAATTGGAACTTTCTATTTATATATAATATTTTTAATTTTAAAAAAATGAAAATACTAATGTGCTTCTAATGAAAATTTGACTTTTGAGTTTTTTTAGAGTACGATTCCATGACCAACTTTTACTTCACCCAATAGGATTAGTGGGTGTGTTTTTTTATAAAAAAAAACCGCAGCCCAACTCATTCTTGGAGCAACTCTACCCTGCACTAAATCAAGGGTAGTGTAACACACGTGCTTTATTGTATATATAAATAGTAAAGTATGTGTTCATTTTTTTACTTTTTTTTTTATTTCCTTTCAATTTCTTTTGTTCCCCTTAATTTGGTTATATTTTTTTTATAGCAGCCTGAAATGTCTTTAAACCGGTTAAGTTAACTTGATTATATTAAATTAATTTTTATTTAATTTAATTTTAAACCTAAACCAAATAAAAAATCAAGTTTGGAGGTTTTTTTTTTTAATTTAATTTTTTTTTTTAATTTTTTCTTAAAAATTTTTATAATAATTTGTCGAATTGCTTTTAGAGTTAACAAGTTAACTGATTCAAATTGAAATAATTTTAATATTGTTTAATTTTAGAGTCGGATTAGAGATTAGATAATGGATTGAATTAAAATGTGTTTTTATATTAATTTTATTATTTTTTCTTCAATTTTATTCTTAGAATTTTTTATCATTTAATTTTAAATTGGAATTAGAAAGAGTCAATAAGCTTTGAGATTAATTTACTATATCAGATATAAAAAAAAAAAAAAAAAAAAAAAGAATCCCACCCGCATCCTAGCACTTTCATGTAAACAAGCATAGGTGCTAAAGCCATGGCTAAATCAGTGGTTGTCTTTACACCGCATATATGCTAGCATCTCCTTGATTATTCAAAGTAATAAATCGTGAAACACGCAGTGTTCTCAATTACTGTGCGCATGAGAGTTTGCATCATCAACCTCCTGGTTCATCATTCCAAGGCCCTAGCCCTTGAAAATGATGGGTTGGATGCAACTGAGACAGGCAACTGGACTCTTATCCCGATGGTCTTGACTTGAAATTACGGACCGATCCAAGGTGTTCTTGTTCCTGATAAACACTGGATGCAAGACCCTAGCTGGGTGCATCTTTGTCTGTGCTTCAAACTGCATCATGGGCTTCGGCTACATAAGAAACTGAAGTGAAAGTTAACCTAGAAATGGTGGATATCTTCCATGGAAGAAAATCTAATCACTGTTTTCCGACGGGACTGCTTGATAGTTTTGTTTCCATATTGCTCTAAAACAAAGTAGTTCTGCATTATTGTGATGCTGACTGGGCTAGCAATGAGGGATCTGCCCTTCCACATCCATCAGGAAAACGTTCGTTCGTGTGTCCCAATCAATATTTATGGAGCTTTTGGAAAATAATATGTGCTCTTCAACATGATTGGAGTACTTACTGAAATATTGTCCCCTCATTTTGGCTTTCTTTCAATGGATATGCCTTTTCAGTTATCTTCATTTTTCTTGTCCGCAGTTCCATCAGCGTTAGGGTCTGAATCGCTAGAAAGCAGCATGCTTTAAGGAATAAATTAGGGTATTGAATTATTTAGTTGACAACTTGGGGTTGTAAATACGTTTTTTCTCTCCTTGTTATCATCTTAAGTTAGAATTTAAGGAATCATCTGGAGAATTTTTTAATTTTTTTTTTATGAATACACCGGTCTGGATATGTGTAGTTTGCAGCTCCTTAAAATAATCTAAAAACCAATCTACACGCTTGGAATCTCTAGAATAAAAGAAAAACAATAAAGATTTTAAACATCTTCTCTAATTTGAAAATCATCCGTATTTCAATTGGTTACTGCTAGTTGGAGTATTATATAATTTGACCTAATAAAATTTAAATATAATCTAGCAATCTTAATCATGTATCATCTATCTATAAATATTTTTGTAAAATTATTTGTATAACCAGTTGTATCAGATCTAAGACTAAGTGATCAAAATCACCCGCATTCATATATAAAATCAAATTCAAAGTATTTACCCATGATTTGATGTGTCGAAACTTACTGATATCTAAAAAAAAAAAAAATCAACTATTAAAAGTTTTTCATGGCCACTATAAATAAGTGCAATATGTTACATGCTTGACTATTGTTTTATTGGGCTATACTGACAACTTTTTGTGCAGTCATCATTAATCCTCCAACATTTGCTTTCAATTAAATTCTTTTCATCAATTTAACATAGAGAATGACATAATTTCACAGAGATTTCCCTTAAAAGAACTCAAAAAACTGCCACAGAACTTGAATCAGAATATTGTTTGCCATGATTGTTGAGCAAGCAAATGGGACCTTAGGAAACTTAATACACTGTTTAATCACTGTATATTTTCTTCTTATTCTTGAACTTTTATGCATCATTATTGCTTTCTTTGATCAGTACATAAACCCGTACCCATAATTTCCTACCAGCTTGCTTATGATCCTATTGTTTTCCCTTTATGAATTCTAATTAAGGTGCATGGTAGGCATAAGATGGTGCTTATGTATCTAATTAGATCATATTGTTTTCTTTGGATCCATCAACTTAAGTTCATAAAACAATCAATAAAGCTGGTTTTAAAACCAGGTGGTTTGCTCACAGAGCTTCAGAGAGAGGAGTGGAAGAAGAAATTAAGGAGAGGAGAATTTAGATGAATGGTAACAGAAACAGAAAAGTCTCCATTTGCTTTTCAACAAAATGGAATTCTTTTCTTCTTCTTCTTCTTCTTCTTTTATTTATTTTTTAAAAACCTTAAATAAACTCCTCTGCGTTTTATGCCAATTGTTTTCTTTCTAACCTGATATCTTGTATAACATTATTTTTTGTTTTCTATCGATTCGAGAATAATTCAGAAAGATTATAGCTAGCTAGCTAGCTAGAAAGAATTGACATAAAGGAAAGGTGTTTTCATTGACAATGAGAGTAACCATGGCTTACGCCAAATCCATATACGATACTCAACATCTATGATGAGCAAACATTTGTCAGTTTTCAATAATTGCTTCGTGTTAATGTCTACGTTGGAGGTGATCATGTTGAACCACAAAAACATATATACATGTTGAAATGGAGTGGTTTTGGGAACCTATTAAAAAAAAATGGGGAGAGAAGAAGATATTTATTCAAATATTTGCATAGAAAATAACCTTTCTTGTAGAGAAATTAGTAGGCGAAACTAGTTCACCTACTATGCTCAATAAAATTTCTATAAATCACATTTAATGGCACAATGATATTGATAAAATAAAATAATTTTATTTATTTGGTCCATAACCTTAGACAATGAATTAGGTTCATATAATAATTAGGTCCAAATACTGTATTTTCTGAAGCTAAATATTCACTTTCAAAGTTAAATAAAGTGAAAACAGAGAATTCTATTTGAAAAAAAAAATGTTTATATCATGCAATAAATGCACGCCCCTTTTAGATTCAAGTATCATGAAACACAATTTTATATTTAATAAGGTTGTTGTTTAAAATATTTTTTAATTAAAAATATATTAAAATAATATATTTTTTATTTTTAAATTTTTTTTATATCAACATATCAATACAATTTAAAAACACAAGAAAAAAACTAATAATTTGAAGCTAAACATAAACTTTAATTTTTTTTAAAAACATGATCCAAACATAATTCCGAACCCCCAATCAACAACTTGTGTTTGAATTTTAGCTCATGATCTACCAACCGTAATTTTGTAGCATTCTTATAGAACTAGTGCCTGTCCATCCATGATGGGTTCCTTACTTTAAGAAAATATTGTCAAAATTAGTAGTATTTATTCTCGTGATGAAGAAAAAAAAACAGTGCGTATTCACAAAGTAAGAAGTACATATAGTACCTAAATTAAGAACACGTAATTTCACTAACAAGAGCCAGAAAATTCATTTCATTTTCAGCTGAAAAGGAAAGAGACCTGGTGAGCACTGATTCTCAAAATGAATTTCACTCGTACAAGTAATGACTTCTATTAACATCAATCAATCAAATTAAACCAATTTCAATTGAATTGTTTTACCCTCCTGCTTTCCATATCTCTCTATCTCTTAGCTTCGATTCCTACAATGACTTGAAACATAAGAAAAAAATTATTTTTACCTCTTGTTTTCTTTTTTTTAGGAGAAAAATTAACAGTTCATTTTTATTTTTACTTCGATTGGAGTAAAGAGTGTGAAGTAAATTACCTAACCGGCTGCAAAGAGTTAATAAGAAGCAATAGCCTATTAAAAATGAAGTCAAGATTGGTTGAAAGAAATATATGAGCTTAAGAAATTATTTGGAAATGTGGTACAAATTACGTTTTATAAAAATTTAATTTTTTTGTTGAAAATTAATTTTTTTTATATGATTTGGATCGTTTTGATATATTAATTTTAAAATTAATTTTTAAAAAATAAAAAAACTTTATTTTAATACATTTCAGCATGAAAAATACTTTAAAAAATAATCATAACTGCATTTCTAAACGGTCTCAGTTGTATATCATATCTGTGTTGAAAATGGATAAATAGTAAATCATACCTTTTTCTGCTTTTTTATTTATTTATTCTTATTTTATCTTCCACTCAGAGAATATTTAGATTGATTATTTATTAAATTTGGACACTACATGCCATCGCATAGGGATTTTTGTTTCTTAAGAATAATCATGGTTGAAGATGTGGAATTAAAGATTAATTAACTTGAAATCGTGGTTTATAAATAGCATTTGCATAAAAAAAAAAATGCTAAAAGCAAACTACTATCATCGATGAGTAATTAACATCATAGTGATTATAAACTCATCTCTCTATTCATGCTATGGTTATATATGTAGCAATTAATCGGTAATTTACTCCCAATTTAATAAGACTTATGTTTTTGTTTTTTAACAAAGAAATAGTTTTTTGGGGCCAACTTTTCTTGGTGAGGATCTCTCGAGTCCAATCAAAACCAGACTTTTTACATCGATATATGAACCATTCATGAAATGAACTCTGCCTTGAGTTCCCGGTAACCAAGGAGAGAGCACACCCTTACTGCTATTCGTATGTTCATCAACATTTGAATATGAAAAACATCGATCCTCACTCCACTCCAATGTTTCATATGACAATCCTTACAATCGGGTCCTGCTAAACCCGACAGAATATTAATAATGTTTTGTGTGAGCCATCATCAATGCATTCAAGCCTGAAGATTCTCTAAGACTATTTGGCATGATATTCTTCTTAATCTTTTTTCACATTAAGTAAATGAAACTAAAAAATAAGAAAAAATACAAGGGGATCCTGAAAAGACAAAAAAAACAAAGCAATGAGAGATCTAATTAGTTAGTCCAGTTCAGGAGGTTATATTCAGAATTTCTAAAAAGATAAGGCCAATATTTTTCTTAATATTACATAAAATTAGACAAGAATTCAAGACAGGCTCAACCTAATAACAAATACAATGATGATTTTAATTAAATCCATGAAGATAATAAGTTGACATTTAAAGGTGAATCATTTCGTATTCCCATGAACATGTATGTAGTAACATATATTCAACACTTCAGGTCTGTAAAGATAAATATTTGAACAACAAGATTTTGATCTGCCATGTTGACTACGGGTCTTTCTTCTTCGTTTTCTTTTTTTATATAAGAAAACGGAAAACATAATTTCATCAGCCTTGATAATCGATATCATATGAATCCAAGTCCGAGCTACAGCCAGCCTCATAAAAATAATGGGAAACTAGATTGAACTAGGGAAGAGATGCATACGTTGCCTCTTTTAAAAACAATAAAATTAGAATGAATTAGAGTAAATTAACTATGGATTTCAAATGAAACAAGAAGCAACCAAGACACTCTAATTTTCGGCTAATAAGAAGAAAGATTCAATTGTCAACCCTTTGATGCTAATAGCAAAGTGCTATGCTCAAAATATTAAATCATTCTAGAATTCTGTATAAACAAATGTGGGAATTGATAAGTGTACTTGCTATAGAATGGCTAAAGGCTATACATTCGAATTTTCTGCTGTGAGAGTAAAAGGCAAGAGGGCGAAGATAATCTCTTTGCCCCAAGATGCCTTTTGTTGAGACTCAGATTTCAATAAAAATCTGTGCCAAGCATAGGAATATTATATACCCTTGAAATCTCACATTTCTATCCATTTGAAACCAATTACATTTCTCTTGACAAATGCTAAAAAAAAAAAATATATAGGGACTGGGACTTGCATATGGTCAACAAATTGTTATGACACTTTCAGCAAACACGCAAAACAGAAGAACTTTGGCAGGAGATTGCTTTGCCTATTTTCCTGTTTGAATAAATTCACATTAAATGTTTCACCATGCATGCATGTGCCCCCTTCCTGATGCTCAAATATTTTCTTCACAATTCCACATAATTTCATTAGGGCTATCTATATATCTAAATATAAACGTCATTAAGGAGTACAGATAGATATAGTGCTGAAAATTATATTAAGTCACTCACGTAGTAGCTAGGTCATCTCCAATTAAACTAAGAAAAGAATGTTATCAGGTCTTCTACAAAAAAAAGATGAGCCACTCAAAAACTTATCATTATGAGCAAGTTGAAAGCAGATAATGTTCATGACGTTGCCTCATATCAAAATCTACTAGCAAAATCAAGCTGACCTTTGAGACCACTGAGATGCTAGAATATACCATGCACATGTTGCCACAACATTATGAAAGGCAAATTTAAAGTAGGTGAAAAAAGATTGCAGAAAATTCTGCTTTTCTACTACGTTCCATCACATGGTCGATTCATGTACGAAAATCCCTAATTGGGGGGTAAAACTCTTGAGTGCTAGAACAGGCATGAAGCTTCATTGGCTGAGAAACATGCATTTTGATTTTTGACTATTCTAACAAAGAATAATGAGTGGCTAACAAGTGCTGGTTTAACTTTTATGACAAATTCCACATCAAAGAACACTTGAAGATAAGAAATAACTTTGAAATAAGCAATGGACAGCATTCAAGAGAGGGAGGTCTGGCAATGAAGTAAGCACAAGGTTTATAGCATGCAACTGGCTTAAAAAAAGGGGAGGAGCTGAAGGAATCCCAAGATTGCAAGCAAATACAGTAGACGATTGGAAGGAATCCTTCGGAATGTTTGACTTTGACATGGAATTTCTTGAAAAATAAATTCCAAAAAGATAAAATAGAAATAAGTATGATAAAATATGATCATAATATGATCAAGTACTTAAACTGAACAAAAACATTCAATAAAAAAGTATTTATTCTTTTTTATTTACCCAATTCATTTTTTTCAAATTGTCTTTCATTATTAAAAAAAGATAATGAAGATAAAATACGAGCGTCAAGATGATCAGCAAGGGAACAACATACCCATTAGTTTAGAAACTAGCTAGTATATTAAAACCCTCTAGGGTTTTAGCTGTAAGTCTCTAGGAGTTTTTACAAGAGACCAAATAAGGCAAGGGGGGCAAAAAAGAGGATTACCTGAAGGGAATCCTCAATTAGATAATAAGAATATGTTAAGCTGTCCTGTGTAGTCACACTCGAAGGGAGGACAACCAATCAAATTGTACATGACCACATGATTTTCTTCTAAATATTAATTAAGACAAAACTGCATCCAATCAAGCTTTCTCAAAAGCCCATGAATGCTTAGAAAAGAAACGTGAAAGAGAAAAGAGACAGCTCATTTCCCCCATTATAATATATATCATCCAAGTCCAAACAAAGCCTATGATGAACTAAAGAAACCCCACCATCAGTATTAGACACCAAAATCTCCCTTGTAATTTACGTTTCCTAGCTATATTTTAAATGACTCTTATTGTGTAATTAAATGTTATAGCATGGGTCAGTTAATTTCTTTTTCTTAATATATATATATATATATAATGTCATGTTTAGGTGATGGGAAGGGGGGTTGGAGGAAACAAGAAAATAAAAGGGCACAATAAATAGGCGATGATATTAGATACTATCAATAAATACAAAGGAGTTGACAGGCCAGGTTTGAAAAGATTGACCTGCGTCTCTTTCTCCTCAAGAGAGCAAAAACTCAGATTCTCCTTGTCTCTCATCCCCATGAGATCAGAAAAGATGTATCCCATCTCCAATGAAACTGCACTTCTCATATGATGAATCATTGAAAGCCTACAAAAACCAAAAGAAACACCCCAAACAGAACAGAGAGAAAAAGAGAACAAAAAACAAAAGGCAACAAGTGAAAGAAGTGATTGAAGATTGATGACAAGAGGGGGGGGGGGGTTATATAAATATAATCCAATAATAATCTTCATGAACTTTCATGAAGCATTTTACTTGTCTAACTCTCCTGATCCTCCATCATTGCTATATAATTATAAAGAGAGAGCTTAGGTAGGCTTGAACTAGAAGTCATGAGAGTGATGGCGGTACATTGCTGGATCATGTCGACTCATTGCATGATGGTCTCTCTGGCTGCTATGGCTACTATTATGTTCATCACTCATTGGTGGATAAATAGGATTTGAAGTAGTTGCATTCACATTCCCTTCTTCACGTGAAAGAACCGAAGCTGCGGATTGCACAAGCTCAAGACACAGCCTAAGCTTGTTGGGCTCAATGTGAACTAGACCCGGGACTGCCCCCTTGAACAAGAAATCTGAGGTTAGTGTTCTAAGAATGTCAAGAGGGGTGATTCCATCGACGGTTCTAACATTAGGGTCAGCATGGTGATCAAGAAGTACTGAGACCATATCCGGTGACACCATTTCTGCTGCAATGTGAAGTGGGGTTTTCCCTGCGGGTCCTGCCGGATAGTTAACATCAGCTGCACCAAGTTCAAGCAAGGCTTTGACCACTTCTCGGCTACAATTCTCAACAGCATAATGCAAAGCCAATGCTTCGTTGAGATTGAGGCCTTCTCCCATTACCATAAGCTTAACTAGTTCAACATCAGATGAGTCTAACGCCCTTTTCATTCCTCGAATTTTTTGGTCCTCAAGATCAGCAGCTGCAGTGAGATCGTGGAGATGGTGGTGATGGTGAGGCATTAATGATCTACGAGCAATGGATGATTTGAGTCGTAGTTCTTCAATTTTGGCCACAACATCAATTGGAAGGTGTTTAGCTAGGACTTCTGGTGGTAGGCCTGATTTGGCCACAAGATGGGAGCAAGTATTCCAAAGTTGGTGCATATCTTGCCTTCTTGAAGCTATAAGAACCTTCATCACATCCTCAATTGAGGCCTTATCTACCATGCTAGCCAATTGCTTCTGAGGAACAGAAAACAAGGGAATAATAATTAGCATTGGTAAATGGATTTAGCTGCAAACGGAAAAATTTTCTTTACGATCAATTGCATTGAGTCCATCCTGTTTTGGAGTATGATGGGATGTTTCATGTAAAAATTTTGTTTATCCTGTCCGTCTCTTTTTCACACTCTTATACCCAAATGGGGAAAGTGCTTGTTTGGCATGAATTTGGTGAGCATACTGTGGAAGACAAGACTGGAGATGAAGAACTAAATTTAGAAAGTCGAGGCTATATGTACAGCACAAAGATTGAAAATCTCAACTCCAGCAACCAAAAATGATACATGAAATCAAGAAAAAACACTTATCTAACATGGATAAAATCAACATTTGACTTAAATGAAAATAGTGCTATAGTGTTTGATAACTATATATCAACAGCAGAAAGAACAGAAGTTAATGAGATGAAAAGTAGAAGAAAAGCCCACAAAAACTGTTAAGAGAAAATTGAAACAATTATTGAATTACCATCTCCAACTACAAAAGAAAATGTCAAAGTGACTTAGTGCTTGAATACAAAGCACTATAAATGAGTGTGGGATCAAACTCAACTGCAACTGCTTGAGAGATGAACATGAACGTTAGCTAGGTAGAAACCAATTGAAATATCACACAAGACACAACCCATCAGCCACTTGTTCATGGGATAGTAAAATCTCCCTCACAACAAAAAGAACAAAGAAAATAAAAAACCCAACACAAAAACGCCTTCCCACTTCCCAAAAACCAAAACCAAAGAAAAAACATAAGAGTACTACTCTACACACTCATCGAGATTTTGAGAGAAAAGAGAGGAGACAAAGGGAGAAGAAGCGAAGAGAGAAAGAAAATCTTGAAATGATCATAACGAGCTGCTATATATGACTGACTACAAGGAAGAAAGACCTGAGTGAGCATTGCAAGCTGTTCAACACCAAAGTATCTAGCGGCAGCAAGAGTGTCGAGAGCAAGATCAACGGCTGAGGTGCAATGTGTATGCCAACACCCTCTCTCGCCACAATTAGGCCTTGGCTCATGTTTTTGTGGCACAATAGAGACTTGTCCACTATACAAGAACTGTAACAGCAACAAGAACACTTCATACCCCACAGAGTTAACTGGTATCACATTAGACCTTGAACCTGGTGATCCAACCAGGTTTATCCTTGATCCAGATGGGTCTAACCCAGATGGTGGGTCAGGTCCACAAAAATACTTCCTGAAAAACAAACTTCTTGCTGCTAAAATACACCTGTGAGCATGAACTAACCGACCCTCTACGCTGAAAGTTACATCAGAGAAAGCTTGGCCATTGATTAGAAGATTAAGGTAGTCTAAAGACAGGGTTCTTAGAGAGTCTTCAAGAGTCATGTCTTCAAAATGAACAAATATATGGTTTTGTTTACTAGCTAGGGTTGCCTCGTCCTATCTCTATATATATATATAATTATATAATAAAGAGCAAGAAAGAAAGAAGAGAGAGTGAAGGCTGAAGGACAGTTAACAAGAGGTAGAGAAGATAGGAAGACTTCATTTTTTTCCTGTGTTCTTGCTAAGGATGATGATGGGGTTAGTGTGTTACTGTATATTTGTGAAAGAGAAAGAAAGAGATTCTTTTCTCTCTCGATGGAGAGAGGGGGGGGCAATATGAATGGCTATTCTGGGCGGCTGAGGTTTTAAAAAAAAGGGGTGAAAAATAAATAATAATGATGGGATTTATTAGAATTATTAATATTTAATTATCGAGAGAGATTTACTGCTTATGATATACACTTAAAATAATTATGTGGACGTACGAGTACATGTAGTTTTCTGAGCACAAACTACACGCAAATGCAAAATAATATATATATATATATATATATATATATATATTCTTATGACTTAAATAAGGGTGTTGACTATTGTAGTGATGGGACCATGTTCATTCATCTATTTTTAACACATCACTTTGTTTGTCTATGGTTGAGGAAGGAGCAGCAATTAGTTTAATTGTAATTAGAGACTTTTAAAATCTCTTTTAAGTATGCTTAAGTCGTAAAACAAATGTAAGAGTAACTTCAAGGAATTGAGCTAATAAGTATCATAAAAAATTATTGAATTTCTTTGAATAGATGCTAATGAAGTACTTTTGAAATTATTCAGAAAAACAAAAATATTCTTGATTAACACATAAATTAATTTAGAAATATCATTTGTCATTGAAAAATAAAAATATATATGAGTCAATTACATAGTAGCATAGCTTACCTTCATAATTATTTTGTTTAAGTAATTTTTTATTTAATATTTCTTTTTTTATTGAACGAACCATAAACCATATAATAGGATATACTTTCTTAATATTTCTAAATCTCACTTTATTTTTTTTTAGAATTTGAACTTCAAATCTATTGATAAAAACTTTGAAGTTCAATTGATACGATATCCCTCAATAATAAATTACCCTTATAATATAAAAAATAGATGTAAAAGACCCTTATAATATAAAAAATAGATGTAAAAGCGCTAAACATACTTAGGAATTAATATAATACATAGAGAGTGACAAGGTATCATAAGAAAAATTAAATTCTTACTTTTGTGGTCAAGATGCGACGAGTTTACCCCCCTTCATTTTGACTGGGATCAAGGCCTTTTTTATTCCTATTCCTTTTTATTTTCCTCTTTAACAGTATAATTTGCCTTAAACCGTACTTCATTCAGAATATATATATATATATACATGACTTCGTATTTTTGGCCCTTTGTGACCAATCTCTAGATTATATAAACTCAACTTGTAAAATAAAAATATTTATCAAGAGGGAAAAAAGAAAGTAAGAAAAGAGTATGCTCGTCAAAAATACTTGTGATGTCTTCACTACACGAGGCCTTAAGATGTGCTCTTTCGCAGTATGATCTTGGACTGGAAATGCAGATCAAGGGCCACAAAATGTTCTCTGCACATCAAGCATTTAAATAGTTTAAATTTCTCGATATATAAATAAACATATAGATAGAAATCATTTGTTGATTTTCAATTGTTATTATTATTATTATTTGGATTATTTGATATCTTATTTTTTATCCACAAAAGACAAAAGTTATAACTTCAAAAAGAATCTGTTCCTGTATTTTCTTAAAGGCCAACTAACACTGAATTTTATTTTATTTTTTTAATTTTTCTTGTCAAAACTCTTGGGGGAAACCATAGATCCCTGCGCGCAGTCTGTTGATGTTAGCAGAGACATGACAAGAATCCACATTAATAATCTATTATCCAAAATCAATCCCAATTAGATTACATAATAACCAATTAACTGTTCCAAATACTCACTCTTTGCCCATTTTAAGAAGTAAGAAACTAAATATTTATTACATGAAAGGGGCATTATCCTGGTGGTGTTGGACGTACCAGCTGCATAACCTTTTTTCTACAAAGCATCGAATTATTAATGATGGCAGAAGAGTAAGGAAATTAACCTAATTACTTATATATACTTAATTAAATTACATTATTTTTGTTACAAAAGGTAGCCCCATGAGGGGAGGAGGCAGGAGCAGCAAGATACTGTAATGTATTTTATAGAAGACAAGGTGAATAAACATTAAACAAACCAGGCTAAAAAGTGAAAATTAATAATGATACCTAAGAAAGGTAACCTCAAAGTTAGTAGGGAAAAGTTTGTCCTCAATTTTTATTTATTTACCAACCACATGCTCTAAACACCATCATTACATTGTCACCACCACTACTATATGGAGGTGAGTGAGAGAGTAAAATAAAATTTAAAAAAAAAAAGAAAAAAGAAAAAAAAAATGAACACAAGAACGTATTGGTGACAAGGACCCGTAAATAAGAAAGATGGACAAGAAATGAAAACGATAGAAAATAATTGAAGAAGTGGCATGTGCTCCATCCTTGTAGCTACATAGATGTAAAATGTGGACTTCGAAAACATGGAATTAAGAGGGTGTTGTGTGGGGGGCTGGAAATTGGGCTCTTTGGAAACCGTGTCGGCCGGGACTTGAGGGTTCATGTTCATAAATATTGGGACTAGTGCCCAACATAATCAAGTTTAATTAATTATATTTTGAAGGGGCAGGGGCCCGACCACCTGCACGTGAGACAAGACCCGGCACGTGCACAGCCTAAAGAGTGTTTGTTTTGTATACTATCTGTTCGTGTTTCCGCTGTTGTTTGGTATTTGCTATAATGGTTATTTTTTAAAATAATATTTTATTTAATTATTTAAATTTAACATAATAAAATAATTTAAAAATATAAAAAAATTACTATAAAGTAAGGAAAAAAATAAAATAAAAATTAAACTTTTTTAAAAGCGCCACTAGTGTTTACTGTGGTGTATATTTTTTATTTTTTTTATTTTTCACATTATCAATTCAAAATCATGAAGGAAATTAAGAAAAATAGCATTCATCTAATATTTTTTTTATATCAAAATGTATTATTAAAACACGTAAAAATACAGTTGGAAACGCAGTGTGAAAGAAACTCTTTATAATGATTAATGACTCGGCGTTGTGCGGTAGGCAAAAGAAAGCAAAGGGGGAGTAAAGTAGAAGAAGGTAGCTGTTGTTTTGCCCCTTTTGTTTTGCTTTGATATTATTATTAATAAAAATTCGAAAAGGAAAATAAATAAAAATTATTATTATTATTATTGAGCAACAAAATCATATTGATTGACAACACATCCACTGACTGTCTTATGATTTCAAGACCCTCGATTTGACGTTTGACTTGTCTTTTCACTCTTCACCTTTTCCTTTTATTCTCTCTCTCTCTCTCTAGCTTCCATGAAAAGAGTTTATTTACATTACACAACCTCTGTCCAAAGACCATCTTCACACTCTCTGTAGCTCAGTACTCTTAGTTAGGTAGCCATTAGCTGCCCATCATGCCCCAGGCACAACTGATCGAGTGCGCGTCTGGTAGTCTATACTAATTTTTTAAAAAAATAATAATAATTTTTTTAATATATTAATATATAAAATGAATAAAAAATATTAAAAAGCACATTAATTTAGTATATTTTTATACAAATATACTCTTAAAAATCATCTATAAATAAAAACCGCCATATTCCTACACAATTATTAAAATTATGTTTATTTTTTATTTATTTTTCACTCCATCCCGAACCCGATGGATGAATATATCCTTCTCTTTTAATTTATTTTCTCTGTTTTATGAATTATTTTCATCGTCATATAAAATAAATGAACAAAAATTACCATCAACATCGCATAGGAAAGTGCGACAATAGCAAAAGATTATAACTTCATTGATGTATTTCTTGTCCATTGGTTATAGCATTTATTGGTATCATTAAATCTATATTAGCATAATCTTTAAAATATAGTATTTTTTAATGCAAGTTGCGTTGCTAACATTAATCCATCAATATGATATTGGTGTGGATTTAGTAGTTCTTGAAAAGTCAACATTAATGTGATATTGGTGTCAATTTATTTTCTTAATCGAATACTCAAGTTGCATCAATTGAAATTGTTTCTTCATATATTGTTACAAAATACTTAATTTTCATTGTACACACTTATATTTATTGAAATCTCTGCTCATAAATTAATTTGTTTACCCTTATATTTTTGTAATTACAATAATTATTTTTGTCAGTTCCCAGAAAAGCTAGTTTATATACCGATTTACTTCACCGTATATAATTACATACAAGAGACTTTTAATTTATCACGAAAGAAAACTCTCACTCAAACATTATTACAATTAGTTTGAATCAAATTTAAAATTATTATTTTCTCAACGGGGGATTTAAAAGGTTTTCAACAGTGTTACAAGGCTAGCTTGACGAGAGTTAAGTCAGTAAAAAAAAAAGATTGATTTATTTTTTTAATTAAAATAACGTAGGTTTTTTGAGAAAAATAAAAATTGAAGTTGGTCCACTAACCGACGTTAACGCCTACCTAGTTTAAAGCCGAATCGGCCTGTAGATATCGGATCTTTTTTTCAAACTGTAAAGTGAGCCTAACCAACCCACCTTCCAATCGGTGTTCAACCTAAGTTAATGGATGTGGTCAAGAGGGCACCACACGTTATTAAATCCTGCCTTGTTGTTTGCTTCCACTTTATTTTATTTTTTTATTATTAATAATGGTTTTTCTTTATAAATTGGATTGCATAGCTATCTGGCCAATAGCTTGCATGTCTTGCCCGAATTATGTGGTCGGACCGAATTACAGAACATTGGCTCCTCTTTTATTAAAATATTAGAGGTAATAATAATGAATATTCCATCGAAATATTGCCATAAGGGGATAGCGGCATTCTTAAGTGAAGGAATAATACTCTTGGATGCCGCATTAGGAAAGAATATTAAGATCAAATTAATGCTTTCACTCTTATCTCTAAGGCGCAAAACAATAGTTTCATAAATATTATATAACCAAGTTGGTACCATATAGTGTGAAATCTCTCTCGAGTGTATGGTCCCCTTCTGCCTCTTTTGGCCTCGAGAATTTATTTATTTTATGTGTAAAGGTGTTGGATTGATCGATTGAAAATGAAGTTATTTGTTCATCACTTTCATTATTATTATTTTAATTTTTTAGAGCTACACATTCGTGACGCAGAGATGCATTATTAATTACACAGGGTGCGTTGATTCACGTTTTCTAGAGGCACTTTCAAGTTGCTGCAAAACTGTCCCTGCCCATTCATAAAGGAGATTTCAATTCGGTCCTTTTTGTTTGTTGAGGAGTCCTTTCAAGCCCTCTTTTACCCTTTTTCTTCTTTATTCCCTCACCTTTTTCCCATTTCCCTAGCATTAAATAAATAAAGAAAACAAGGCCGAGTCTATTTCTTTGGGTTTTCATTTTAAATTCATGCACTCTCGTGTATTGATGTAACCCCAACAATTGACAAAAACACAGATTTAAGTAGCGGTATGGCTAAACAAATTGGTTGTTTTGTTTTCAAGTGGACGTCCTAGCGAATTAAACTTGTATTAATTCAGGTTCAAATCTTAGGAATGATGGAACGATGATAAAATAATTGAATGACAATTTCTTATTGTGTAGCTAAATACCCTACGAAAAAAAAAATGCAAGTCTTAGCTTTAGTTTTATGGTGTGTTTATTATTGGACTTCCGTTGTGTTTGAATTTTTACAAAAACAAATGTTTAAATTGAAAAAATAATATCAAATCTAATCTTGGATAATCATCAAGCTTAAATTACCTTCTTTCATGGCTATACCTGAAAAAAAAAATTATGGTGTATAATGAGTAACTAGTGGTATCCTTATAATTACTCATTGGAATCTACTTTGAAAAAAGGTACACACACAAGTATATAAGAGATAATAAAATCCATGACGTATCAAAAAATAATAAGAATATATTCACCTAAGATTTTTCTCTCCTCCTTATATCTATATCTTTTTTTAAAGTAGATCTCAATGAGTAACTATTAGCGAGGGTAGTAAAAAAAAACTAGCCCATTTATAATATTTATTTAATCCAAGCTGATCAATTAAAATCATATACTATGGATATTATAGATAATATTGGGTCAAAAAATCTAAAATATAAATATCATAAGTTAAGTGATAGATAAAGATTTTTGAAACTCGATCAATCCAACCCAATCTATATATCCCATAACAACCAACTTGATATGTTGTTATATATTATGTCCTTTTTTGGGCAATTGATTATTTCATTTTAGTCGATTGATATGTTAAACCTATATTATTTGTTACAAATTATAACAAATTTTATGCTAATTTATTGAGCTCAGATCTTACTTCTAATTAAGTCGAACACATGAAAATTTAAAATATAAGCTCAAGTCATGAATATCTATAATATTCAAAGAAACTTAGCCCAACCTAATATATCCAACATGATCATGTAAAAAAAAAAAACTGAATGGGTCGGGTTTATAATTTTGTAAAATATTAGAAGTTGAGTTAGATATAAGTTAAGTTAGATATAATTATGGACTCAAACTCGACTCAACTATATCCATAAAAACCTCTAATTAATAGGATGCCACTAATTACTCCTTGTATCCAATAAAATTTCCCAGTTATACCTCCCATAAACCTGAATCCGTGTTATATTACCTTCCAAACTCTATAATGACCATTTAAATTTATATTGACTCAAAGAAGAAATGGGTAATAGTTCTTTGCATTGAATTTCTTGAAAGACATGAACATAATGGACACAATATTATAAAACTTCTTAAGAATCTCTTAGATTTTGTTAGACAACATACGATTACTTAGAGTTTGTACAAAGAGTGTCTAAAGATCAATTCTTTCTTCTAGGGTTTGATCAACTTTTTAATATTGAGTTGTCACAAACCATAAATCATCTAATTATCTAACCTCTAATAACAATCCACATGTTTTTTATTATGAAAGATCTCTTAGAGCTTTTTAAGAAAGAAAAAGATTATTATGCCTTTAGTTCTAGTTGTTCTTATTTCTAATTATCTAATTATCTAACCTATAATGACCATGTTTTTTCTTTTCTCTATTGTTCTTATTTCTTTATTTTAAACTCATCTCGAAATAAATATAAGGCATAACATTATATATATAGAAAACATTTAATATTCTTATTAATGATAAAATATCACTTTGTCCTTTGTAAAATATCACATATTTTATTTCAAGACAATTATTATAAAATATCTCTTTTAATCCTTGATTTTGGTAGGTTTAGAATTGCAGTCTCTTAGATTCTTTCATGCAAAACCATTAATTCAACCCAGTGAAAAGCAGAAATAATCACAAAGCAAAATCTTTAATTAAAAAAATATAAAAAAATTAAACAATGAGGACCAAATCTTGCACCAAAAATAATTGAAAGAAACTAATTAGGAACTAAATTGAAATAAAATAAATGAAGAAAAGGATAGAAAAGGAGTAATGAAAAAGATGAGGATTGGAATTAAAAAAAATGAATTAAAATTCTAAAGGACAAAATAAAATAAAATAAAATAAATGCAAAGGATGAAAAAATTAGCAATTAAAAGAATGAGAACCATATTGTAAACAAAAACAAATTAAATTAAATGTGGAGAGGGGTGAAATTTTTAAAAATAAACTTTAAGAAACATTAAAATCAAAGCAAATAGAAATTAAAAAAATGAGGATCAAACCCAAAATAAATACAAAATGGAGGACACAACTAAATTTTTAAAGGTTTGGCACAAAAACCAAGTCCCAAGAGAGAGAAATGAAAGGCAGGAGAAAAAACTTAACGTTGTCGAACCACCACTCGCTTTGGGAAATGTGTCACCCCAACAGGTGCGTCACATCCTTTTGCATCAAATAAGACGATGATCGGGTTTTTTTTGTCATCGTAACCATCCACATGTGCCTCCGGAATACCATGGAGAACTCTGATGCGATGACATGTCAGTATATTTTACCGATTTATTAATATTTTAATAAAGTGAATTACAAAAAAAAAAAAAATCAAATGGCATACCATTAATACAAAACAACTGTGATACAAAGATAAAAACACACTTAGAAGTTATTCTTTGAATATGAAAAGTTAAAGGTTAATTATGTAATTTTACTATACAAAAAGAATGCAAAGACAAATAAACTCCTCCTTGAAAGGCTATTTTTTTAGCACTCAAGGGTATAAGCATTATTTTACTGTGCAAATTAAAAAAAAGACAAAAAACCCTTAGTAGAAGACCTTTTTTTTTTTTCAAGATTTCAAGGGTAAGAGAGTATTTTATTTTTGATCAATCCACAAATAATATTTGGATCCCTTTAAAAATACAATTTTGCTCTAAATACCAAGATAATTTCTAAGAGCAATGAATGATAAAATTATTATTACATTGTTTGAATCTATAGTGATTCTCCTTATATGTTATAGTAAAACTCTGAGCGCTTTTAAATTTTTTATTTTAATAGTTCTTGCATTTACAACTAACATAAAAAATTAAATATGTTATTTTTTTGTGAATCATGAGTCTCTATTTTTAATTCGCAACTCTTAAGCAAACTTGATTTTCTTTCCTCTTTTTTCTAAATAATAATCAGTTTGTGCGTGTGATAATCACATATTTGTTTCTTTTTATACTAACTTCAACACATGTTTTTTAGAGAAAGTTTTTTATACTAACTTTAATGAATCATCGATTGAGTAATGACCTAAATTATTAGATTTCTCCTGAACGAATAAGTATAGCTCTTATCGAATTGGATGTTTAGAGCACCTAGTACGTTGCAAATAGATGTCTCTTCATTATTTTCAAAGACAAGGAAGAAGATATATTCAAACCCCAAGGAGGCCCTCAAGTTCTCCGTAGGGAGTACCGTTCATCAGACACCCTAGCCATGTAGGGATAGGGTCTTTTAAGATCACGAAACACTTTAAGAGTTTAATTAGGCATCCCCACTCCTCAATTGAAGTCACCATTGCGGGCTCGATACATTTAACCTTCGTTTTCAAATTGGAAGCTGCTACACATGTGTGCATCTCATAAATGATACACATACACCCAGGATTCAATAAAAGGGCATTGCTTCATCACTTTCAAAGTTCACCTTACTGACTAAATACAGTCAAGAGAAGAGGACAATTGAACTGAATTATTAGTTACTTATTAGAACAGTATATTTCTTTCCGAGCGGCACAGGTCAGTCGAGATCGTGAAGAGAATTGAAAAAACCAAGTTTGCTGAGCTGAACTTGGTGATGATATCACCAATCATTTATCAAAGACTCAGCTAACAAGAATTGACCAGTCATTTCCCTGAGGGTTTTTCCAAATAGAAACAGCTATCCATGTCCACTTCAATCTTGTCTATTCGCAGGGTCTTTCGATCTCGAGAGTCAAAGAGTCCAGGGTGGACAGATATTCAAAGTTTTATCTGATCACTCCAAGGCTTTGAAGAAGAAAAAATTGCAAGGATTGCTAAGAAGATACGCTCTCCATATGGGAGATAGATTTGGTGAATGGGACTCCAACTAAGTTATGTCTAATATTGAATGGTTACGAATGATAGGAACAATTTTGACTTTGGACTCGGGGATTCGTAGGTGGAACCCATTTGAATTTAGTAAGGTTGTCCTAAGTATCTCATAAAATCGCGAAGTCTAGTAGGATGGTAGTAACATGGACAATTTTCCATGTAAGGGAAGAGATTGCGGATTTGCACATGAGGAGTTTTGTGGAGGGCGTAGGGTCAAAATTCCACGATTAACTTTGGCGTTTGTAGTGGTGGAATATTTGGAGTCAGCTGATCAGAAACAAAAGCTACCAAATTCTCCCATCCATCAAGGGAATCCTTTAATATTGTGCACGCTCCACCAATTAAGGCTCTGAAGCGATATCTCTTCAGGACTCAGGAACCCTCTCTTCGTTGTCCATCAATCTCTTAGGGTTTTGGTGGCGAGGACAACATCATGTTTTTATCAATGGAAGGTCGGCCAGTTTTTGACTTGGTGAAATGATAGACCCCTAAAGGTGACAAACACTACTTAAGTTAACTAATAAAGCTTTTGACCATATGTGGCTTGCCACCTGTACTATTTCGAAAGATTTGCTATATTTCCACATGGTCTTGACGTTACATCATTAGCCATTGACATCTATGATTAACCCGTTTGACCACTGTGGAATGGACGAGAAAGATCATCTGAAAATGCTAGCCAACTTGGTGAGAATTTTTTTCAAGCAATCATGTTAGCAATTTAGCGTGTTGAAGAATTCTTGCATGCCACAAGCCTACCTACCTGTTTCTTTTTTTCTTTTCTTTTCTTTTTTAAGGGAAAAATGATAAAGAAGATCTACGTTTCTTATGAATGTGTGTGTGTGTGTGGCGCTGCTTAATTAATGTATGTGAAGCTTGCATACCCCCACTTTCATGGAAACAATAACTTAATTCAATGATTTAGTATTACATAATGCATTCATCATTCACTTATGATGAACTTGAGAGAGAGAAAAAAAGAGACAAAGATTCGTCCTCAATTGAGGACATATATATAATTAATCATGTAAAACATTCATGTGGCTTAAAAATCCATGGAGAAGAAAACAAACATATTTATATTTTGATCCAAGGAGAGCCCGATTTCAAGTCACTAATGATGCTGTCCTACTTAAGACGATAAATAATCCAATCAATCCGTTTAGTTTCGTTTGTGCTCTGCAAAATTGCTAGAGGAGGCTATAACTAATGTTTTGGGAATTATATAAATTATATTTTGAATTTTATCTAATAATTTAAGATTTTATATTGAAATGTATTTTTTTTATGGTATCAGAATCGTATTAATTTTATCTAACAAGTTAGTTCACCTTAATTTCAATCTCTAATTCAGAACAACTAAAAACAATATTTCTTACTCTCGATGTGTTTTCCAATTAATAACATGCCTTGATTAAACCAGGGTGTAATTTGACAGAAGATTCGGTGACCTGAGCGTAATTCTAACCTTAACACGTAAATGGTGAACAGAGAACTCGTCTAAAAACTCGCAAATGACCTGTAAATCTCCCATGCTTCTCTCTGTTTTTCTCTTCTTTTCCTTTCTTTTCTTGGTAGACGTACAGCAGATGTTATAATTTTGTGACTTTGATTAAAGCGAAGAGTGCATACAGCGACACTTGGATTCATGAACATGGTGAAAGGATTAGGTTATTCTTTTAAGGGGATAGAGTATAAAAAGCTAGACCGAACCATGGAAAATACCACTCCAGCTGATTTCAGGGCAAAAGTAATTGTTGTGTTTAATATTGATGTAATTGAAAGTGTTTATATATATATATTATTTTGGGTTGAAAAAACAATAAATCAAATTTTTGTTTAATTTATCTTTTATTAAAAGATATTACGATGATGATTATTCGATTCAAAGCTACTTGTAACTACATCACCACTACATCACGGAACACTTATTAAAGCATATATTAACGTGTACATTGTTTGAAGGAATAACATTTCTCCACGAAAGGGACTCAACGGCAAAAGCACATAGTGATAAAGCATATATAACAAATCTTCAATGTTCAGAAAAATTAAAAAAATAAAAAATAAAAAATATCTTGTTCACAATTCTTTAAAATATTTATTATTTAATTATAGGTCTTTTATATAATAAGTATTTTAGTGTGTGTATGATATTGCAATGCATGATATTTTTAAAAGTATTTTTTACTTGAAATTATCTGAAAATAATTTTTTAAAATTTTTTATTTTTAACATCTAAACATTAAAATTATTAAAAAAATATTAAAATTTAATATTTTTTAAAGCCAAATATATTTTTAAAAATATCTAAAAATAATTCCAAACGCAAAATTCAGATGCTTTAATTAGGGATATGATATAAAAATACATAATTAAATTTTATGAGTATATATTTATTTTGGACAAATAATAATAATAAAATCTATATTTTTAAAACGAAATAATAGATCATCGTAGTACCAATTTGAAGCCGAATTTTTTTTTTGTTTATTGTTCGACAATAAAAAAAAAATGGATTCCAAGTATTTTATGCATTAATCGAGATTAATTCCTTTTTCTAATGATTTTAAATATCATGAACGAGGGTTTAAAACAAAATTTCTTCAGTGAACTTTATTTTCAATCAATATTCTGATTTATTTGTAGGACCCGCATCAAATTCTCTCACCTGCTTGGTTGACTATCTATAATTCGGTGTCGGCCAATGCAATTATTATAAACACGAAGAAGAGTTTTTTTTTTTTTTGCATTGCGATTAAATTAGTTTTTTTTATTAAAATTAATATTTTTTGTTGAGACTAAAATTTTAATATTTTTAAATTATTTTTCCTTGATAATATTAAAAATAAATTTTAAAAAACAAAAAATATATTATATTAAAATAATTTCAAACAAAAAACACTTTAGAAAACAACCTTTAATACATTATCAACAATCAAATAAATTTTAATCATTAAATTTGCAGCCCACTGGTCATATTTTTCTCTCATGAAAGAAGTGAACAGGGTCTAATTAGGGGTATTTGTGCTCGTTTTCGTGTTCCTCGTGTCAAGACCATGCACACGCCGGGGAGGGCAACACGTCCGGATATTCAAGCTCACATTGACTCCAGCGCGCAGGCCTAGTATCGATAAAGTTTGGATACTGCAGTCTGTTGTGTTGCTGTTGGTTTAAGCTGCAGGATGGAGTCCTCGCTTTTCCTCTTCTTAATTATGTACCAAAAAAGATAATGAAGGGTCAAGTCTCATCATCATTAATAAATTGAATATGAAAATTATTACGTAATTAATGAGACATGAAAGAGCTCAAATATAATAGGAGTTATATCACACTGAATTTTAATTAATTGATTGATAAATCACATGAACCCTTTCAATTATTTATCTTCTCTATCGCCTATAAACCTCTTGTATTTCATTTTTTTTAAATAAATAAAAAAAAACATAATAGTGGTGTTTAAATCTTTTGAGTGACCTTGCAGGCATTTCGGAGACCACGTCCCACTTATATTAAAGCTCAGAAGGGATCCTAGCAAACCCACTTTCTCATACCCCTTTGACTTCCACCAGCTCAGAAGGACAACCATGTCATCATGGCATGGGAAGAACACTTACATTTGAGTGGGCGTAGTGAATTTGTGGCTTTCCCTTATCTCATAACGCCCTGTTTGGGTCCCATCTGTTCTTGATCGATGGCTGGCTTCCTGCCCATACTCAGCTTATTTTGTAACATAATCTTTGTTTGCAAGCAACGCAAGAGCTGCATTATACAATATTATAGTGGCTTGTTTGGGAGTTTTCTGAAGGGATCTCTTTGAGCCACCACCTCCATGAAGACCGAGACATGGAATGGTTAATCTCAGATGCAAAGAACACTGTGAAGGTCCCACCAAAACAGGTTCATTGGTAAAAACTTGTAAAGGATTCTCTTGCCAATGCTCATGTTTCTAGCTACTTAGCCCAATACGTGTAGCAGTGTTTGTTGAAGATGCCAGCTTAAAGTGTGAGAAAAACTGTTCGCTTTACAAGAGATTTGGCTGAACATGTAATCAAATCTATATTAAAAACTTGTTTGTAAAGGCTGTCTCCAACTTCTAAAAAGCATAGCTTTCAAACCCTTGCTTTTGCACCAATGAGTTGAGTTAGATTTTGTATCGGACTCCAATTAATTACAGTAACTTTCAGTTAAGGGTAGACATCAATCTGGACCTTTCAAAGCAAGATCAACTTTTGAATATATTAAGTAATCAATTGTCTTTTTTGTGAATATATAAATTGCCTATATTTGAAGGGAAAGAGGAAGAAAATGATGAAAAAGAGTCGGTCAAGTATAGAGGCATGCATAAATTATTCATAATTTTTTTTCCTTAAAAGAAAATTTTCTTCGATTTTCAAGTTCTTAGATTTTTTTTCTTTAAAATACCCAAAAGGTTAGCCAAATAACCAGCTGCAGATGTGTATATATATACATGGAATAATGTGAATGATAGCGTGATCATATGAGCTCTAAATCTGTTTTTTTTTTCCCTGTTAATTTCTGCTATAAGAGCAGTAAAAATGGGACGAAAACATGTATAAACTTGGAGAGTTGGCTTAATTAGCTAGTGGAAAAACTCTCAATATTCCTAGTCAGTTATGGTTCAATTTTAAATCCAAGCTATGTTTCCTTCTTTCTTTCTTCTTCGGATTAATTGAAGCAAAAATTATTTTAAAAATCCAACTCATAAAGATGTGTGTTTTTGGTATGAATCAACTATTCACACCCTTTGGTCATTTATGTGTTGTTGAGAATTTGGATGCCAACGTTTTGAATTACTTCCCCGTTATTCACTATTTGTGCAGTGTTATCGCAGTCTGAGCATCAAAAAAGGCTATTAAAATCATAAAAACGATGTTAAGGACCTCTAGCTGGTTCATTATGGAGCTTGTTCAAACGCTCGGGAAACAAAGCCAGAGCACAAGCTTCCAATTTACACGGTATCACTGAAGGGGCCAGGCTTGCACAGAAATTTACCAAAAACAAATTTTAGAATATACAATATCTATTATACATTACATATTTTTATTACGATAATAACAGCACATGGATGCAAAAATAGATCGCCAACAACCACTTTATTTTTAATTTTATGATATTGAAATCTAGATTTTAGTCGTATTCCCGCAAGTAATTAATAACGTTACTGCTTCCTCTCTATATATATATTAAATACACATAGACACATAGGTATTTATGTAGTTGCGCACAGTGCATGTATTTAAAGACAAATATGTACAATGATGTGATGCATGAGGTTCGTTGATTCCAAATGATTTGACAAGACAAGAGGTGCATGTGAGAAGATGCTGATGTAGACAAACGACCTGACCTCTCAACACAGCCCGTCCTAACAGGCAGCAGGCAGCAGGCAACAGCAGCAGCAAGGCTGCCTCCGAGCAGCAGCAGTAGCAGCAGCAGAAGCAGAAGCAGCAGCAGCAGCAGCAGGAGGAGGAGGAGGCACCACCTAGCTCTATCTAGAGATCCACTTTTTAACCCAAAAAAACGGCTAAGAAACCGTACTACTACACAACGTAGAAACGGTCCCCATGACCCTTTAAACACCCTTTAAATTACGACACATGTCAAGAAGCCATGATCACGCTCTGATCTATACAGTTACCATGGCCACAGACATTAATTAGTACTAGTTTTTCTTTCTTTCTTTTCAAGGATTCGCAGATTTTTGTGTGTTTATGTGTTTCGAGAGGCGCTGACTCCCACGTGCAAAACTGTCACAACCTGTCATAAACAGTATATTGCTACTCTTGTAGGACTCTACATGAGAGAGGAAGGTGAGAGAGAGAGAGAGAGATCTCACGTCTCTTCTTTCTTTCCTTCAAGTCTCTCTCATTCCTTTTGCCTGATTGTCATTGATCTATCTTCTCTTCGAGGGCTGTAAATCTTGTGTCTTTAAAGGATCCACAGTGGTAACTTCAGTTAAGGGTCTGTGACCAGTAGGTGATGGTGTCAGAGTGATCGGAATGTGTAAACTGGATAAACTTCAGGGGTGTTCTCGTCATTTACTCTCTGTTTTCTTGGATTTGAATAATGTTCTTAAACTAGGGTCTAAGTTTCCCGATCTGAGCTTGAATATTGTACCTTACCATTGCACCAAACATTAGTTCTTAATCCCAATTTTGATTGCTAGTCACAAGGCTTGTGTCACATGTTACTTGGGCTAATCCAAAATTTTTAAAATAAATTAAAATAATATTATTTTGATATTTTACTCAGGCTAGAAATGAGTTAATCAAGTTTTGGATCAATCTATTTAATAAATTTAGGTTTAATAAAAATAATATCAAATATAAAAAATAAAGGAAAAAAGATGATGTTCATTTAATCAGATTAAATCTTAACTTTGAGGATCATTAAGGAACATATTTAAATTATACACGTTTTAGCAAAGAGGTATTCGTTCCACTGATAGGGAAGGTCGCACAATAATTCAATTAATTTGATTGGCAAATGGTGGGATTTATAAGCCAAGATCCAAAAACTTCTGTTGAATTTCCATATTGCGTAGTGATATAAGAAATAGAAAAATCCAGATCCTTTTTGCCCCAGCCAATTTTAGAAAATTTCTTCCTAGGTCATAATTGTGTCTCCCATTCAAACACTTCTAGCCTTTTTAATATCAATGATTAAGTAAGAATTGCAAGTAAGGGATCAGAATTTTTAATCAACTTTTTATTTTTTTTTACTTTTATTATTTAATTTGGATATCTGGAAAGCCCAACTAATATTTGGCCACTGAGAAACCCACTTTAGAGTCATGCACTATCAGAAATAAAAAATAATTCTCAAGCAAGTCAAAGAAAAAGTTTTTTTTTTAACAAAAAGTTTATTAAACTTTGTTTTAAGCTATAGCAACTAAGACTTATTATTATTTTTTTAAATAGTTTAGGGTATATTTGGTGGCGGTATTATGTTCTCTTATCATCATGTCTAGAACCCAAAACGAAGGTGAAGTGTTACATTTTACCTTTGAGAAATGTTTGATGCGGAGGAATTTGAGATTACAAAGATTCGGAATTTGAGATTCGAAGCAACCCTATGTTTTCTTATATCAAATTAATGTCCTGTTATAATTCATAGTTGTTTATTTTTAACTCAAGTTTATTTCATTTGGAGCTAAATTATATGCACATGTAGATTTAATGTAGACGAGTCTAAATAATAAAGTAGTTTTGGATAGTCATTCGCTGATATATCATTAATACATAAAACTTATTAGACTTATTTATGAATCATCAGGACAAATATAAGTCCAAAAAAGACTTGTTTATGCTAGATAAACAACTTGACAAGAAAACTTATAATTTTCGTTCTAATTGTTAGCTTAGACTAAAACTTTACCATATAATTTTAAAGATCTAGATTTATAAAGGAATTAGCTTGTTGTAACTAACCGATTTATAAAGATCTAGATTTTTTTCACTTTTTATTTTTGAAATTTTAGCCTAATTTTGAATTATATATTTTTCTTCTTATTTGAATTTTTCACCACTCTTTATGGTTGGAATCTGAGCTGATAAATGACATGCCGTCTTTATTTTGTTTTCAGAAAAGATGGATAACATGTTATCAATTCCTTATAAAAAAAAAATAACCAAGGTTAAATGTATGGGCTAGCCTACGAATCAAAGCACATGTTTTTTTTTGTGAGGGTTGGCATTCAAAAAAAATATATTTAACATGATAATTCACCTACCCTTAAATATTGACATGGTTCTTAAATAATATTATAACTTTATTAGAATGCTTATACTTGTTTTTTCAATTATTATTATTATTATTATTATTATAAATTGCTCATGAAGATTCATTTAAATCTATTTATTTTATTTTTTAAATAGATTTTTAACATGATTTGTCATATTTTCTTGATTTTTAATCACATACAAAATATGAACATATTATTATAATATATATTTACTTGCCTTGACAATCATGAAATGTTTTTTTTTTGTTAAATAACAATTCCAGTAATAAAAATGTTGTAAAATAATCAAGAGATACATTAATAATGGAATTGAATTTATATTTGATAAATATATATTTTCTACTTATTTTAAATAGCTTTAATTTTTAACAAATTTTTATTGAATGATAGTTTTCTACTAATACTGAATGAGAAAATATATGTGTTTATTCTAATTCTTTTTTTTTTTTATCAAATTATGAACCCATGAAAAAAAGATATGTTATTTTTATTGAAAAAACATATAGTAATAAGAAAAGCAAGAATTATACTAGAAATGTTTTTTATTTCAATGAAATTTAAATTATTTATGTTATAACAAAAAAAAAAATTGAGGAGTTCCTCGCAACATAAAATCAGATATATTAATATGCATCTTTATTCTACCTTCTTGACTTAATATTTTTTTGGAATAATTTTTTTTTATATATAATTTTTAATTTATTTTGTTGAACACGTATATCAACAATTCAATTAATTTGTTGTAAAAAAAAAAATCATGATAGAAAAAGTGTTAACTGCGCCCTCACATTTTTTTGCATTGAAAAAAGATTTTGCTCCACCCGCACATGATAACACGGTCATGAAACTAGTTTTTACTATAAAGCATGATTCAAGGAATCAAATAAAAATTAAATTGAAGCCCAATTATAACATATTTGGAACAATTGAGGTTAATTTTTTAATAGCCTCTTTACCTATACCAATTATGTAGTCTATATTCCTTGCAATGTGAGCTATATGTTGTAAAATAATACTAGACAAACAGAAGAGACTGTTGTCCCATGTTTGATTCCTTTCCTGCCACATGAGATATAGACAAGCACACTATGAAATTCTTAGCAGCACAGTACACAGGTTTTCCTCTGCTGGTATCGTTTTACCTAAGTAAATTCTTGCTTCCAACCTTCTATATGTCTCCCTATATATGTTGCCCTTCTATAGTACGTATCCATCCAGATTGTTTACACAATTAAACGTCTTTTAGTTTAGCACTTCTGCCGGGAAAAACACTCCTCGGGATGGCCGGACGAGATGAACCGGAGCGTTATTGAAGAAATTAACTCCTTGAAAAATTCTATTAGAGAGATAATGCAAGTGATCATCTTATTGTAGTATGTTCACAAAGGAAAGGAAGAACGAGAACATATTGAAAGAAAAAAACACTAGCCATCCAATTAATGGATCCCACATTAATTTTGTAATCTAGTAGCCTATAAGTTTTTTTTAATAATTTATTCTCTTATTGAATTATATATTGTCATGAACAAGACATACATGCATGTATGAGTATTAATTAATTTATCAAACTATATATACTACTCTTTTGTTCCATTTTGGTTGTCTATAATTTTATTTCTAACTATATAACAAAACCATCATTTTATATACCGATGTAAAATTAATTAAAAAGATTAAGAACACTAATGAAAAATCATATATATTTTGATGTATTTTATTTAGAAAGTAAGCAAATATCACGAGACATCTTTTAAGGGAAAACATAGACAAACAAACTGGGACACAAAAATGATAATGATCATGTGCGTGTATTAATTAGTGCAACTATATAGAATTAATTAAGATCGAGCTTGTGCACGCCTCCTTTCCCAGACTTGAGGCAGGACGGTTAAGATTAGAATTCTACCTTTGCTTTTACAAAGCACAAAGTGCTTTTTTATGCCTTTAAATGGAAATCATGTCATTTGCTTTTGGTGTTAAAGCAGACACAAGACAGAAGATTGACAAGATTAGCAAGTGGAAGACGGGCACATATGTTTAAGAGTTTGCAGGAAGCTTTTGAAACATTGTGCTCTGTGTCCTAATTAAGTGAATATAAATGACATGAAATCTTCTAGGACCCAAACGACGAAAACAAACAGAAACTATATATATTCTACAGATCTGGGAGGGCTTCAAACTGTATCACACTGGTGCTTTTAAGGTTTAGAACTATAGCATATATGTAGAGATTGAATTAATTAAATTGATTTGAAAATTAATGTCTTTTCATAACAATGCCCATTTGAAAATTAATATCTTTCCCTAAACGGCTAAACCCTAAATTTAACTAGTAATTAACAGTCATTAAATCTAGATTATGAATTTAAAACTAAGAGTCCAATCTATCTTGAATAAGTTCGTCAACATCCAACCGTGGCAGCGGGGCTTGCAAGTACCAAATTAATTACACAATTAGGAGCAAATTAAAAGGCAAGGAACAAAAAGCAGCGATTGTTTTGGCTCTCATGATGTACCGAGTAATTATCACTAGCTTCTTTAAAATTATCTCCTTGCAATGCCTGACTCGTCGATGAGTAGATTTTGCACCTTTAAAGTGGATTAAGAGGAAATTAGACAGACCCCACGTAAAAATTAGAGCAGAATTGGCTTTGGATGATGTGATTAGTATCCTATGAACTGTAACTTTCTTAGCCTTTTTTGGCTAAGATCGACACTATCTATTTTATAGCTGGTGATCATTTTCACTTTATGTTGGCTTTATTGATTAGACTGATGTGAAACAGAGAAATTGATAGCAATAAATTAGCATAGCAAGCCATTTAAACTCTCTTTTTAGTTTGCTTTTGGTATAAGCGAAACATTTAAGAGAAAAGTGTTTAGGGAGTATGATTCCAGGGTGAAGTTTCAAGGGTATGAAAAACAGATTTAAGGGACTCTACATGTTAAGAATATTTTATATGAGGTAGAAAAATTATGGATGATAGTGTATCTCAATATAAAAATATAATTACTGTAAAAAATTAAACAATATATATTCATGGTTTAAAATTAAAGAAAAAAAAGTATAAATATTGTTAGATTTAAAGAAAATGAGGGGAGGGCACAAAATCCAAAATCCCCCCTCAAAACTTCTTCTTGACTCCTCCCCCACAATAGTAATGAATTAACAACAACTATGTATATATATATAAAATTTCCACCTCCTTTACTCTCCTACCAAACATGTTCTTAGGGTTAATAATATCTTGAAAGTAATTGCATTTACCATATTAAAAGTTCATTTGTTTTTATATTTCAAAAGTATTTTTAAAAAAAATTGATTTTTTTTAAAAAAATTTACTTTAAATTATTATTTTTTATTTTCAGATTAATTTGATATACTGATGTCAAAAATAATATTTTTTTTAAATATTATTTCAATACATTTCCAAGTTAAAATGACTTTACTAAAAAAATAATTACTATAATATCAAATATGTTCACAACAATATTATATTAGACTTATAAAGTGGATAAGAAAGGGAAGATTCACACTAAACATTGTATATTTTCTTTATAGAGGTATAGACCATATATTTACCATGTAATTATTATTATTATTATTATGACAATCAGAGCTAGTGAATGAATGAACATGATACGTCTGGGTAATGTTAAACTTTTGTATTCTCTTTGACTCATTTATTTTTAATTAACCCACTTAACACTTTATATACTCATTAACCCATTTATTTTTTATTTTTATTATATACATTTTATTAACGTAAACTTTGGACATGCATGGACTTAATTGCAAGAATTTCTTTATAAGGACTAAAACGCTATAATAATAATAAAAAAAAAGATGTTCTAGAAGCTTCCAATTGAGAAGGTATCTATAAAGAAATTAAAATCCAGAGAATAAAAAACTTTTTGAAAAAATAAAAACAGCATCTCCATGGCATTGAGCTACCTAACCCAAAATCCACCGTACGTACCTCATATGATCCATTTAAATTCTGTAATAATAATTTTATTACCCACACTCCTTTCAAACAGGACAATCTAGAGGTAGAAAATTGGGTACAATGGAATTTCATATCAAACACAAATATTATTAATTATTAATTGTTTCAGGGGTCCAATCTATGATAATAGGCTGGGCATTCTGCTGGCAGAAGCCTCTTGGTAGCCATTGGGACCATATCTGCTTATACATTATACAATACGTCTAAAAAAGAAAATAGTAATTCACTATTCATCACTATTCATCAATAATACATATAAAAGAGAACAGTAATTGACAGTAGAGTACTGTTCATCACCTCACAATGAGGGGATTTTCATTGAACAATGTTTTTTTTTTAAAATTTTTTTTGTTTTGATCACTCAATTTTTTTTTTCAATTTCATCTCATATTTGTTGTCATATTTTTTTTGCTTCCTTGATGTTTGATAAAATTTAGAGTTGAAATAGAAGCCAATTGAGTTAAATAAGATTTAAATTTATAGTAAACAATAATTAATAAAAAAAAAAGGAACCAAAACAACAAAAACAAAGTGATTTTGTTAAAATTTGCACAAAATTTTCATTTTCATCTAGGAAGTGCTTAGAATTATTATGTATTTTTAAGTGAAAATGGATTTTTGAAGTCCCAATCCTCGAACCTCAACTTTTCGACCATCGAATCAATAAACAACATGTAATTTACAACTATATACATAACATTGTTTGTTTTGTTTCTTAAAATATAGGATGAATGATGTGTTGTCCGCATTATTAAAAAAAAAAAGGGGGGGGAGGAATAGCATTCGTACGAGCCTAACCTTGTAGCCCCGTGTAAGCATGAGCTTTTTATATTGGGACAAGTGTGCTAATCCATCTAAGCTCAAGTTCCTAACCTCTTTTTATACTTTACTTTGTTTTGATTTTTTTAAAAAAAATTTAGTTAAGAATAATTTTAAATAAAATATTTAAAATATTATTCCATTAAATACCATTCAATTTTGTCTTTATTTTCAAATAAGATTATGATATTTTTAGGTAATATTAGCAATTACTTTGTTAATTATTACATATGAACCTAATATGCAAACAAAATTTCTATTTGTTGGCATGAATATTTAATGAAAACAAAACTTATATTTTGTGAGTTTTTTTATTATAATCTTTTTTTTATTAATTATTTTTTCATCAATTGTATATAAATATATGGAGACATTATTTCTATTTTTTTAATTGAAATATACTTTTCATATTATGATAGGTTTTTTTCATTTTAAAAATCATTATTACGGTAAAAATATTTTCCTTTAGAAAATAATTTTTTTTTTAATAAATGCATTGACAAGAAAATGTATTTTAGAATGAAAGGATACATTATTTCATACTTATTTCAAATTATTGAAATTCTTACCCAAAAAAAAGTATTTTAATTATATATACTTTTAATTCAAAAAACATGCTGCTAATAAAAAATATATAAAAGAAATTGCATGTATTAAAAAAACAATCCATTTAGTAAAATATATTAGTCTTCCGTCCAATTTAGTAAAATACTAAAATTAAACTTAGTAAAAACACCATCAATCTCTTATGAGTAATTGAACTCTGTATAAATACATACGTACGTACTAAGTGAGCTGGTATGTAGCTAGCTAGGATCTAAATACAAAGGAAAAAAAATCAAAGTTGTCATAGATTGACCATTCATATGAACAATTTGACACATAGTTGCCTTAGGATGGACATAAAAAAAAATAAAAACTGTGAATAGAAGCAAGGGAGGAACTATAAAATTTTGATTTAGATGTCATCATAAAAACTATAAGAATGAAGAGTAGATATCTTATTTTAAAGAGGCTAAAGCATGATTATCATGAAAGAATTAAGAGCTAAAATTAATTTCTTTTAGTTTCCGGTTGCCATGCTTCTCAAAGCTTGCTGTAGGAACGTTTCGAAATACAAGTAAGAAATATATAAAACGATGAACAGTTTTCATCAATAATACTGCTCTGCTGCTTAGTACTAAGATCTATCTTATTAGACATGGAATTTTTAAGGGGTTCATAAGAGCACGTGAACAGACACAAGTCACACAACATCCTAAGCAAAATGACAACAAGTAGAAGCCTTCCATACACAAATCAATCAATAGTAAACCTTAAAAGGCCAGATGGAAGGAAGTATGTATGGATAGAAAGAGGAGGAGGCAGCAGTAGTAGTGATGACTGGTGATCATACGAAGAAGCCAACGGGTCAACTCAACCACTGGCAATAAGCATCAGCACCGTCTCTGATCTGCAAATGAAATGTGTGTTTGTGTGGTGTAGGGTTTTTTTTTTTTTTTTTGGTAGGGACAAGGCCGACAAGCGTGGGGTTGTCTTGTCTTATCAGTTCCCTTTTTAGTGGCCCATTTCTTTTCTTGCAGAGGGAGGATTTTATCTTCCTTTGCTTGTTTTAGTGCTTCTTTCAAATTTACTTGATTATCCCTCTCCCTCTCTCTCTCCCTCCTCCATTATGGACTTCTGTCCTATATAATATTAATGTATAGATATATATTGCATGGCTATGGATATAGGTACCTAGTAACCTAGGCATGGTCAAGAGCTCTAACTGGTCAAGCCCTTATCGCCCTCTCCCTCCCACCACCATTAAAGCTTCATTATAAAACATCAATTGTGTGCTCAGAAGTCAGAAATGAGGTGGTGTTGTGAATTATCGGGAATAAGAACATTTAACATGGTTTTAGCTGGTAGCGATAAAATATAATGACTGATGAAGATTTGTTAGATTTACTAATATTTATAGCATTACTCCTAAAAAAATAATTATTTGATGGTAACTATAATCATCAACTAGCTAGTGTTTCCAGCCCATTATCCATCCTAGAGTCTTTTATAGCAGTGCGTATATGACTTCGAGACAAACATATATTTGATTTTATTACAAAAATAAATAAATAAAACTCCTTTATTTTTATTTTACCACTTACCAAAAACAGTAATTTCTTAGATTTTCTGCTCTACCTTTTGTATGCTTATAAAGACTCCAAAGTGAACTCCCATAAGGTAACAGTTTGTCCTGTTTTTTTCTTTTGTTGAGGAAAGATTTGATTCACGAGTATAAATGTTCTAGTTGATGGTACCGCCTGACTTGTCTCCCTTGGACTCTACTGTTTTTCAATATTCATTGTTACCCCAAAAAAAGAATATTGGAGCTTGGCAGTGCGTCTCATGCTCTTTTTTTTATATATAATATCCGAATTTTATTGATGATTACAGAACTTCATTAAGTATATGAAGTTCTCCGTGAAAAAAATTGAAGGGAGGCGCATAAAAATGTAAAAGATATACATGATAGAAAAGATAAACGGTTTAAAAAAGAAAATAAATGCATCATGCTCGTAACATGAATTCACAAACTTCCTAGGTAGAAAAATACTTATACAGCTTATTTTCCTGAAGGGATGAGTGAAATCTCTCCTCTTGAATTCAACACCTCACTAGACTAAAGGGGTTTCTTGATTGTTCTTGCTGGTACTTTTAGATTTAGAAATCAACACAATCAATTGGGTTTGCTCTAACAAGGTTAAATGAGCCCATTATAGGTTGCAGTTGGTAAGAGAGGGCCCGATGAGAGCCCATCCATGGTCGAATTTAACTTTGAACATCCCCCAGATGTTTCCCATGATAACATTTTTCCAATTATGCAAAGGGTCTCTGTCTTTTAATACGTATGAATTTATAGGAAGGAAGGAAAAAAAAGTCAACTTTTCAGTTCTTTGTGCTAGTACTTGCACCTTGAGATGTGTTTGTTGTAGGTGGAAAAAAAGAAAAAAAAAACCGAAATGAAGCACCGACAAAGCGACCTCTTTTGTTTAACAAGGTGCATATGCAAGATAGAAGGGAGGAACATGAACAAAAGATGGTGAAGGTTATGGCTAGTGAACTCATGGTACAAGTAACCTATTCTATCTTGAAAAAGAACCTGAGGTAAATATCTTGGATGCATGTACAACTTAAAACAATCGCCCAAAACTTCTTTCTGCATATTAGTACAGTTTCTATCTTCTTTTCTTTGTTTTCCAGAACATGCGATTCGACCTCCCATGGGAACTTTGGAGCTAAATCACGGACTCTTGATGTAATGGATTCCTCATCTCTGATGATAACGAATCCCTGCACTTTAATAGTCTTAGTCTTAGAATTAGACATCGAAGTAGTATCAACATTATGTCATATAATGAATTATACAGTCCATTATTCACGTGCTTGTTATGAACGATGCCAGATACAGATAAGTGCACTAATATCTGACAAGGTATATTATTCATGCTCATGGGAACTATATTCATCACCCAAACAGGCATCGAGTTCAAAGCCACAGCAAATCCGCCAATAAAAGCATTCATGTCCATGACATTATGTATATCCCTCTCATTGATATTCATCAGCTTCCAGTAATGGCCAACTTGATTTTGCCAGAAAATGGCATCTGAAGAAAATTATTCTTCAGTTATCCCTGCAACGAGAATGTGCACAAATTATCTTGTCAGAATTAATATTTAACATGTTTTATGAGTTTTCCTAGTAATCACAGCAGTAGACTCCAAAAGACAAGGTTAAATGCTGGTCATTCATCTGAAATTTCCCATGGGAACCCTGCCCCAATGATTTTGATGACAGAAAAGCACAGGCAATCCTAGCAAGCTTGCCCCTAAGCTGCCTCCAACTACTTGAAACTTTGAAATGTATGTTTCACTGTACTCATCGCAAATGCACTGCAGTGCACTCAATTTTGAAACTAAAAGCTAATATAGTATGCAAATTTGAAAAAGATTCCATACTCGGACATGACCAGGGGTCAGGAGGAAAAGCAGAGATAAACAAATACAATTTCCACCTACTTTAAGCTCATAATAAGCACATGAGCGCACCAATTTTTCTGAGACGCTCTGAATAGACAGAAAGACGTTCTAGCGTAGGAGGGAGTTTGTGAGAATTTCTTTGTGCACTTCTTCTTGATATGTAGTTTCTCAGTGGAGTTTTCCATGATGGTTTCCTGTCATCCGCGGTATCACAGATGTTTATTTGCTTCATCTCTGCGTTCCAAGCAAGACATGACTCATTTTCTGGTTTGACCCAGATTGCGGTCTGAAGTTCTCGGGCAATGAGTTTCCAGCACATAGCTGATGTCAGATTTACCAACTTATCCCAAATCAATGGATAATCTTTATCTTTTCTATAAACAGGTGGAGCCGAATAGACAAAACATCCATCATCTCGCAAAAGACAATTAACTTCTTCGAGTAAAATACCATCTGCTCTAAAAAAATATAACAATAAAATAAAAGTGCACTTTCAGGTGTAAAACATGTAAAATCTAAACATAAATGAAGCAGCTTTTTTAACTCGACAATCCTAAAAAATGTTCAGGTGCTTGCAAATGCAATGAACAACAATTCAATACTTGCTATCAACACATCAGGGTAGCATCTGCATGTCAAAACTTACACAGTGCACTTTCACTAAACTGATTTAAGAGTTTGTACTGGGTGAAAGATAGCTGATGCAAGTCATGTATACAGCAATCCGCTGGCATTTATAAAAGCATACTGGGAATCATGACTTATAAACTTCCATAGAAACGCATCTGTAGTTCCAAGTCTTTAATATTGTTCTTTTGTGTTACTATAGGCCATCCGAAAAGGTAAGAAATCAGAGATCACCTCGAACAATGAACCATCTCAAAAGAGCTTGAGGGATATGGTAGCTGTTTTGTGGCAATGGCAGCAGTCCTGGCACCAAGTCCTCGTTCTAAAGAAACTGAATCTGATTTTCATGACCATCTTTGGGAGCAAAAGACATTGTTTGTATGTCCAAAGGAAGAAGATAAGATGGGAAGCTACCAACGCCACAGCCAACATCCAGAACCTGAACAACCCCAGCTGAACGCAGATCACCTGTCATCAGTTGTCATATTTCCTAACCTGCACTTCGAAGAAAAATCATAAGAAATGGAACATGATAGTGCTTGGGTTTTGGAAGTATCATCAATTACTGGTATCATTGCCATTGTAGGAAATGATAAATTAACCAGTTTGAAAGCAAATAGGTGATATAAGAAGCTTAAGTTCATCTACCTCTCAATGTAATCAAAGGCTCCATGCTTGAAATGAGTGCCACCACCAGGGAACCACCATAGCTGATATTTCTCATGCACCCAGTTCTAGCCTCCTTTGACTTCAGCAAGATGTGTATGATTCACATTGCTTCTCCACACATAATCCCTGCTGGTTGGCCATTTTATGGGCAATTTATAATCTTCTGGAAGTGGCACCAGGCAAAACAAACGCTTCTCAAGTGGAGGACAATGCCTCTCGGACAATGCCTCTCTAGCTCTTCTCTTCTAGAAAGATCCAAGGCCGGGAGCAAAGTTTTCACATAACAAACATCATGGCAAGGAAGATACTCATTGAACTTCAAAGGGCACACATTCATCCCACTTTCTGGGATTACTAGTGGTGTTTGTCGATAAGCAATAGCAACTTTGTTGGTGAATGTTCAAGGAACTGCAAGTGTAGAAGATACAGTTGATAAACATGGTAGAAACCTAAGGTTTTAAGTTTCATGTGCAGTCATTAGCAACATGCCAAAGGCTGAAACAAATTAAACTATAGTTTGAGGATGAAACAGACACAGTTTGTGCATGTTCATGGTCACATTATCTCATTTTTTACTGCATGAGCTGTGATAATCTAGGTCTAAAGATTGGTTTAACATCTAATCTGACCTGTGGAATGTACATTTATCAATCCCAAATCCAGGATCGACCTAATCCCAAAATAACATCCATATGTGAACAGTGCAATGAGTACTCCCCTGAGGCTTCCTTTTGATAAATAGCACATTGTATGCAACTAGCAAATATGCTTGATGCAAATGAAAAAAATTACACAACTGTAAAATAACATCCATATTTCCTTCTTTGATCCCCACTAAAATATGCCACTTTCAAGTCTATTTTCCATCAATATCAATTGTCAGAGACCTAGAGTCTGCAATTTAATATTACGGTACTCTATTTCGTTACTTTAGTAGATTCTCATTGTGATCTGTCAATCTATTTTATTAACAACCAATCTAACCCTCCAATCTCACAGGGGAGAAAAGGTAAGGGATGGTCAGGATCTTAATATGCTTCTATTAACAAAGAAAATGGTATCAATTCCATTCGGAGTATCCAGACATCTACATGTTGAGTGGCCTTGAATACTGATTGTGCAATGTATGAGCTCCCTATCAAGTTTCTCAATTGCTACCAGCTCACTGGATTTATTGGCAAAACAATCTCATCAAGCAAAAAATTTCTTAGCCATATAGCCTAAAAAATCCAACTGGGTCAATCCAAAACGAACCGAGTTCAATTTTTGCAAACTTGAACACCAATTAAATGAAACAAAAACATAATTTCAACCCCCAGATAACAGAAAGAGAAAAAAGAAACCCACAAAACTTAAGCTCCAAGCAAAATACCAAAATGTGACCAGCGTATATAAGAAAGACAACAACATTACATTCCCCAGCACAATTACATATATCATCTCCAAAAACACTATGCAGTGCAATAGAAATAAACACAACTATAAAGTCACAAACTTCACAAGAGAGAGAAAGAACATGCCGTGAGATGAAGAGGAATTGGAAGAGGAAGAGAGTTGAGACATAAATGGAAGCATTGTTGTTTCCAAAACGAGTGCCAGTGTAAAATGAACCCGCCATTAATAACAAAGCCACCATTATCGTCTGCTCTGTCTTGGAGTTGTTTCAGACACAAATCTAAGAAACAAGAAGTGTTGTGTTGTGAGTTAGAAAGAGAACTAGAGGATCATTGACTGATCGCCTGCTTGTTTTTTGTTTAACGGTTTGGGCAGTTATTCACCGACTTTTTTAATCGGCACATGACATTTTTGTTTTATTTGAAAACCAAATTTTAGTCTCAAATGGATGATCCTATATCAGACCATATCATATGTTGGAGAATTTTTAAGGAAATATTTTCTTAATTATTTTTATTTATTTCCTATTTAACTTAAGAAATTAGATTAATTATTATTATTTTTTCCTAGTTTGTTTAAATTTTTTTATTGTTTTTCCTTTATTTTGAGGTTCTCTAGTTTTCTTTAAAAAAATTTAGTAATAAAATTTTAAATTTTAAATTCTTTTTAATTCCTTTTCGGCAAAATTATATATTCTTATACTTGTTATTTTTCTTGTGTTGTTTTTATTTGTATCAATTAGTAGTAGAACCCAATAATCACGATAATTATTTGCTTCTTGTGTGCTAGAATTATTATAGCTAGCTATATATGACATGCTTGTGTAAAAGAAGAATAGAAGGTTCTCTTCTAGAAAAAGATATTCAAGAACTGATAATAAAAAACATGTAGAAATAAACTACAAAACTAGGAATCGTGATAAGAGTAATTACATATTCATGATTAATTTTAAGAACCCGTTTAAGATACATGAATAGAGAAAATAATTTCTTGATCAAGATGAATATGATATTGAAATGATTTTAGTTCCTTTATGAATTAGAACCAGGTACTAAAATTTGATGAGAATTATAAAGATAATGTTGAAGGAGAAGATTTATATGCAAAAAAAAAATTATTTATGATATCCATCAAACAAGAACAAATTAGATTTGGTTTCGATGATGATTTTTTATGCAGCATATTGTGATGTGGATTTTTTATGAAGCATATTGTGATGTGTCTCGCTTGTACTTGAATATAATTTTAGAATTAATAGGATCTAAATTAATTTTATATACTTCATATAAAAGTTATGAAGTAAAATTTCAAATTTTCTCATATACGACTAATATCGTATTCATAAAATTTCTTGTATTCATATCATATACATTACCTAAGTATTATTTATTATTCAACATGAAATAAAATTATATATATATATATTCAATAAAAGAATTTTAACTATAAAAAAATTACTTTGACCTTCTAAAATTGTAAGCAATTACATTTTCTTTTAAAAAATAACACTTTATATATATCATTGTTTATAATATTTATACTAGACATGCGAAAAATTAGTCAATAGAAAAGTTTGTAAAGATTTCAGGATTGCGTTATAATTGAGTTAATGATTAAAGAGCTTTACAATTAAATATTATAACTTTGTAATCAATTAAAAAAAAAAAACTAATAGAACGTCAAAAGAAACCATTCACTCATCAACAAATGCAATCTCAACCCCCCACCTTGGATTAAAATAAATTAGTGAGAATACTCTTGATAGAATGCTCTTGGCACAGCTGTTTTCTTCTGTTGGAGCCCCTGACCTTCCCACAACCCTTGTTGGCTCCACAGAGGAGATTAATCAGCAAGAACAAACTTGATTGCGATGCTGGATAACTCAATCTCAACATTGCCCTGCACGAATTCCACGATGAATTGTTGACCTTAATAACCGGCCTAGGGCTAATTTGATGATGTCTTGTCTTTATTTTCTTTGCCACCATAAGTTTTTGCCTTTCTTGGAGACCCAATTTGACTCAAGAACTTGAGTGGACTGCTAACGTTCAAATCAGCAAACCCACGAAGCAAAACCCTCGAATTTGGACTTCTCTTGGTATGATTTGAAACGAGTACTCCTTCAAGATCCCCCATTATCTCCCATGTGTTAATAAGATCTAGATAATTGCTAAAAATAATAATAAGAAAAAAAAATGTTCTTTCTACAGATTGTGAGTGATGGGATTTACAGAGCATCGAGCAACTGTTAACTTAGGTAGAGGCATGGCAAAGACTGGGGTGGGCTTTAGTTTAGGTCAAGATTTTATCAATATATTTTAATTAGTTTTATATAAAAAAAATTTATAATTCTCAATTAAATAATTAAAAAAATCTAAAAATTTACGTGGAGCCTTCTAATATGATGCTTTAACTTGGTTTAAAATTTCAGAATTTTTTGAGAAATTTAGAAATTTAATGAAAAATCACAATTTGATCAGTTTTATGTTATTGAACGTAATTTTCAATACGACCATCAGATCGAGTTGAAATTTTATGAGCAATATTAAAATATATTGAATTAAATCTAGTTAAGAGTTTAGAATGAACGGAGCTTGGTAGTACTAACAAAAAAAAGGACCGTCAAATAAAAACAAAATAACTCATTAAAAGTAAAATGATTATTTGCCATTAAAAAAATAAAACAAATCAGCTCCTCCTTCCTTTTATATATTGCCGACTAAGCAGAAGCAGAATAGAAGAAGAAAGAAAAGAAAAGGCGAGAGAGAAATAGAAAAAAGTAAGGGGAAAAACATAAAAAAATTCCAAGGAAAAAAAATAAGAAGTGAGAGAATAATTTTGTAAACTAACAAAGTTCAACTTATAAAATACTAATCTAGAGAAGAATCAAGTGAAGGAAGAAGGAATTAAAAGAGGAAAAAAATTTAATTATTTTGTTTTTCAGTTGACATGAGATTGTTATTTTATCCTAGCTGAGGGGTTGTTACAATATCGATTCAGATTCAATTATAGATGAATTATATTCCACAAAACATCGAATGATATAACTTTAATAGTGAGTTTATTTTTACTTTCGTTTTAATTTTATATATTTTTAAATTTATTTTTTAATATTTTGAATAGTGTATTTGAATTAAAATTTTATTATTAATTTTAAAAATTTATGTAATTCGATCTTAAAAAATATTTATATATTTATTTAATACTTCAGGATAAAAAAAATTCTCACGGGAGTTAGTCAGGGATTCGGGAGCTGAAATTAATAGATAAGCTGTTTCAAAGAGAGTTTCCAACAACACGCACAATTGGTCATCAAGTTTTCAACTGAAACCAACAAGGGGAATTGCCTTTGGATAGTTCATTCGTGCTCTAAGGAGATGCTACAATTCGGGATCATTCATGAGAGAAACATCATTTTCGTGATGCAAATGAATCTATGTGAAAACAACGTACAGAGAAGCTGAATGGCTTCACTTCTGTGTAGAAACAGAAAGGGAAGAGGTCGATGAAGGCTACAAAAGTTAGCAGCCTTGAGAACCAGCACAGATGGACTACTAACGGTGCAACTCTAGCATTATTCTGTCAACGTCCACAAATGAAGTGAAGTCAATATCCTGTAGGGTAATTTTCCCAGTATATAATTCACTTGTATGATCAGAACAAAGAGGGAAACACATTCGATTCAGACTTCCATGAATTGCACTCATCCTTGGATCATAATTGTCTTCATCTGCTGGGTTCACGTTTGAAATATTTTGCAGCAACCGCACTCGATAAATAACAGTATCAGTTTTGTCACAAAAATGACACAAGAATGTGATGGCTCGTCAGAAGACAGTCTGATCAATTGCAAAGATAAAGCCTAACGCACTCTTTTTTAGTAGCTTCATGCATTTATGCCAACGTCAAAATACAAGAGAACCTCAGATGATAACTTACAACAATTTTCACTATCTCAAGTTCTGGCAGCAGCAAAAGAAATCAAGCCACGTTCGCCCAACCCCTGCATACCACTTGATAATATCAGCATCTTCCAGAGAAGTGAGTATGCTGATTGGCCAGGGACGACCCATGTTATTTGTAAACCCAGCCGTCTTTACAACCTTCCTTACAAATTCAATAGGTGCAGAGACTTTCATGCATAGTTTTCTCAGATTATCCACGTATGGTTCTCTCAGCATACTTCCTGTAATCTACGCCAAAAGTTTTAGTATAGCTCTGAGCCACATGACATGTCTTGTATTTGTCAATAGACCCATCCAAGTTAAACTTTATTTTATACATCCAGCTTTACAAGGGCAAACGACCCGATCTAAAATTTAATAAATCAATAAATCAAAAATCAATAAACAATGACAGACTTTACAAGGGCAAACGACCCGATCTAAAGTGCCATCATTGTCATAATATTGGTCATTCTACTGGGAGGTATTGAATTCTTGAGTTGAAGCTGAATTTTGAAAATAAAAAGAGATCTCAAAAGGGCTATGAGCGTAAGGCTCACGTTGTTGTTGCTTGAGAATTTTTCTACCAACCCATCAGCCCTTCTTAATGACTTTCCTGTTTATCTTAAGAAAAAGAGTGATACTGTCATGACAACATTTGCCACTGATTTTGTGGCGCTCCATGGTAATTAAGTTTGCGGGCTTCCTTGCAAACTATGCAATATGTGTTGCTGGAGGAATTTGCAATCTGTGATGGAATGGAATACATCTATTGCTTTCCTTCAATACAAACGATGCAATAATTACAACTCGAAATGAGAGTTAGTAAAGGACTGGTGTCACATCTGTACAGGAGTCTGGTGCTACTTTAGTGTTAGACAGAATTCGCAGCTCGAGTGAAAATTCTTGCTTTCCGAGGGCCTTCTTTCGCTCGGTGCTGTAGGATGGCTCGTGCTATCTGTGGTAGCTAGGGTAGATCCTCTTTCTGTTGTTTAGCTGTGACCATGAATCACCAACGTTGAAGAAGTTGCCTCTGGTGGTCTCGTACTTTAAGCAGAAGGTCCCTCGAAAGTCACTTAAAGAGCTTTTGTTTTCTATTGTAAATTAAACGGTACATGGAGTCATTTGCAAACGCGGTCGAAACAAAGTTTAAAGTTCAACAACCTGCAATAAAAGAAAAATATTTGAGATGGGTTGCTAAGACCATAAAAACTTGAGAAAAAAAGGTTGGCCAACCAATCTGCGTCTGTTTGAAAGCTGACAACTAAGAAAGGATTAAGGGCCCTTAACTACTGTTACAACCTCCTACATAAATTGGCTTTGTTGAAGGATAGTGTTCTGTCTCCGTCTAGGTGGACATCCATCATAGAGACTGTAGGCTTGTAATTGTCTCCGGGTTAATGGTGGACCTCTAATATTTAATGCTCTGTCTCGGGCCAGGCTCGTCATTGATGGGCACCTTTTCTCGTTGTGGGAAAAGAAACAATGATTTAACGATAAGTTTGCATAAAAGTAGATGGAGGGGGTGTAATTGATTTAATTCTCAAATATTAAGGATCTAATTAGCCTTTCTTAATCACACTAAAAAAATATCAATTTTTTCTAAACCAAAAATACTCTTGGTAAGCATGAAATCACTTTTAAAACAGGGAGTCTGAAACCACTACCTTGTCCTGGTCATAAAACGATAAAGTCCATTTTTTTTTCTTTAACCAAAGTTGAAGGAGGCAAAGGAAGTTTCCTGGAAAAGGTCACCACATTGGAGGAAACGCATTCGATGTCTTCATCCTGCATCCAAGCGAAGACTATATATATTTGATTAACTTATTAAAACGAAGATTAATAACATAAACAGGACAAAATGATCAACACCGAATGTCGTTTTCCTAATCCTTAAGCAAGACAGTGATACTTCTTGATATGTTTTGTAGTAAGAATTGCAATGCATTTTAATTGTTTTCTTCCATGCATGATCCCCACCAGAATTGAGACCAAGCATGAAACATGAAACCATGTCCTCGCCCCTCACTTCACGCCAAAATCGCCCATTTTCAGCGACTTGTATGGGTCTCAACGACGACCTGTAGAAGGAAGATGAGTGTGATAAACGCATTCAACTTGATTGAGTCTGAAGAACTAGATCTGGATTCCATTGGCAGACCTTTTACCAATAGGGCTCCGATTCTACTGTCAGCAACACTTTTCCTTTAAGAAGTGATTGCGGGTTCGGTGTTTCAAAGAGAAGTCAATCTCGTCTTCTAAACACCAAATAAGAAAGAAGAAAAACCTGATGGAGGATAATGTCTTGTAACCCACCGTTTATCTGTTTTGAATAAATCAGCCAATATAAAAGGTTTCGATAGGTTTTTTTTTTTAACCTTTTCCTCAAACATTGAAGGTGACAGAGATGCGATGATAGTTTAGTCTATCGATCGACTTGAAACCCTAAAACAACTTGTACAGAACTCGACCATAAATTTAATAATTCGAGGGTCTAGAGAAAGAATTAAGATTAAGTATATCATTTAAGGTGGTATATGTTTGTTTTGCGAGAAATGGTTTTTTTTTTTGTTTTTTTATGTGGAACAAATATTAAAAAATAAATGAATTATAAATATTTTTAGTCAATTCTTGAATAGTAATTCATTTAAAAAATATATAATTTAACCTTGTGAAATATAAAAAAATATTTTATTGATATTACTAACTTATAAACATTATTTAACCAAGTTGAATATTATTATCACAATCAATATTATTATCATCATCTCTCTATCACAACCCCACTACTATTTATTATCACCACAATTATAATCTTATTATCAATATAATTATTGTTTTATTAGTATCACATAATGAATATTCAACACCATTACTCTCACGACAACAATTATTTTCTCATTACCATTACCATTACCATTCCTTTCTACCAACATGATCAAAACCACAACAACCATTATCAATATCATTAATATTATTATTATCTCAATCATCATCACAAATGTCATTATTATAGTCATCACCATCATTATTATCTCAATTACAAATATCATATTATAACTTTTCTCCTCTTATTACCATTAATAAAAATAATTTATTCTACACAAAAAAAAATTTCATATATCCAAATAATAGAAAATAACCCATATTTTAATAAAATAGTTTCCAGGAAAAAAACAAGGATCCCGTAAATGAAGAAAAAGGTCAAGTTTATAGTTTGGTGGTGCTCTTTCAAAGACAAGAGAAGCGGATCTAAAATTCAAGTCCTAGAATCAATCTATAAGAATTTATTTTTAAAAAAATTCAACAATTTACAAATATTCATTTGATAAAATTAAATTTTATGATCTATCTTGATACATATTATAAATATAATGTATCTAAAGTAATGTTTTTCCTACTTCCCAATTTATTATTTTCACTCCATAATCTCTTTTTATTATTTAAATAGATCAAAATATTTCTAATTATGTTCTTCATAACAAATTGATATTATATATCAGTTTTATGTTTACATCTAGAAAATATAGCTAAGAGTACAAATTATTCCTTTTTGTATATTAAAAAGATATATTTTTTCCTTTTCGTTTAATTTAGTTTATGATTATGTAATAACTCTTCAATTTAGTCTCGAGTTTATCCCACTCGAGCCTAAGCCATGTTCTTTCAATTTAATTTTTAATTTTTTAATAACTTTTAAATTTAGTCCCAAATTTTATCTCACCCAAACTCAATGAACATCCAAACAAAGAGAGAAGAAGGGAAGAGAAAAGGAAAGACAATTGGCGAACTAGGTTAGGGTATTATGGTCGTATCCATGACCCGAGTCATGAATTTGATGGTTAACTCATGTTGATCGAGGTGATCTAATATGTCATCGTCTCAATATTACAAAACAAAATATATATCATCATGATTTTTTTTAAAGTTAACCAATATTTTGACCAAGTGTCTAGGTTGTTTTTGGAGCTGTTGAATTGATTAGGTCATGTTGTAGCAACTCTCACACATTGGTGCTTGTCTTACATGCGCAAGACATGTTTTTCCCCTCTTCTCTCAATTTGGTCCTTCATTTTATAATAACTCTTTAATTGAGTGCCAATATTCATCTATCTCAAGCTCAAGCCCTCTTCTTTCAATTTAGTGCATGATTTTCTAATAACTTTTCAATTTAATTATGAATTTCATCTCGCCCAAATTCAATAAAGTCTTAATCATGGAGAGAGAGAGAGAAGGGGAAAGAAAGAAACAACTTGTCAACCGGTTTAACACATTGTAGTCGTGTCTAAGATTCGGGCCGTGAATTTAAGAGCGAGCCCAAGTTGATCAGGGGTAATTTAATATGTTATCATCTTAATACTTAAAAAATATTATCCTAAATTTTTTTTAAGTCATCCCACTTTTTTACTAGTTTTTAGGGTTGTTTTTGGACTCATCAAATCATTTAGATCACGTCATAGTAACTTTCATTTCATTTAATTTTAAACTTGGGCCAGATAAATAATTAGATTAGAAGGTTTTGAGATCATCAAAGAGTTCCCCACGAGGTGTCCTTTTTCTTACATTAAAAAAAAAAAAACATTGCTAGCTTAGAATATATTTAAGAAAAAAAAAAAACCAAAGTTCAGTGAATATCATCTTATGAATTTTTTTTGAATCAGCTTGGGTTAAAGATAGTCAACTTGATATTTAATGAGTTTACGGCTGTTGTTTAAAGAAATGCTCACAAAAATATTATTGGCATCTCAAATACCTTCCCGCAGTACTGGATAATGTGGATGTGTGTGTATTTATGAAATTTGTTTATATATGATCTAGTTTACGTATAAAAATATCCTTTAACATTTGTTAAAAGCTTATATATTGAGAACTAAATATTATAATAATTGAACAATTCGGAATTTCAAAAAATTTTAATCTAATTACATCATATATCTAAAGAGTGTCCCGTTTAACATTTTCAAATTTAACCAAATGGATATTTACAAGTGTCTAAAAATCATTATTTAGCTTTTCTTATTTTTTATTATCTAAATCATTATCATAAATAAATCTTATTATGATAAAAGTTTTAAGAATGATAACCGAAGCTAATATGGACTGATCAAAGTCTCCAAACATTGTCAGCACGAAAAACGCTGCTCATAATAATATAATTATTACTTAATAATTATCAGATTTCAAAAAAAAATTCTTGTTTAAAGAATATTCTCTCTTTAGTTAGGACACTTTACACTACAAAATTAATATTTTCTTGGACATTCCTACGTACCTCCTTTTTGACTATGTGACATGAAAGAACCGAAAGACTTAATTGGAATATTTTATTCAAACACTGATTTTTATTTTTACTTTTATTTTTTATTCTTGAAACACAAGAAGCTACGATATGAAGCTACGATATGATAAGCTACTAAAATATTATTTATATTATTTTGTAATATATATTTTTAAGTGATTTCAAATAAAAACTTTTAGGCTCGAAATTTATCCATGTTTACATTAATTTGTATTTAATTTTATCAAAAAAATAAAAAAATAAAAATAAAATTTATAATCATTATTAAAATTTTGATGTCATATTAAAAAATATAAATATCTTAATCTAAAAGTTTAAACTTGAAATTTTAAAATATAATTTATATTATTTTCTAATAATTTTAAAAACTTATTTTCAATACATGATCATAAATGCATGTATGTTGATAAAGATGAATCAAATAATTTCATAAATACCAATTCATAAATTACAATAAAAGATGCATATTTAGTCCTTTAGATAAGTTAAAATATTGCACAGATAAACATTTATAAATTTCAATTTGAGTTCAGATAAATTAGCATTAGAATTAATTCGATACTCAAAAACAACACTGAAACCAGCAGGGAAGGATGGAATTTCCATTACTAATAATAAATTAATGTAGTAATAATTATTTTTTATTTAAAAATATATTAAAATAACTTTTTTTTTATTTAAAATAAATTATCATATGCAAAGCAAAACAGGCTTGAATCTAATCCCAAGCCGAGTTTTGCAATTAGGATTTGAAAAGAATATGAAGAAAGTCTTTGATCATCATATATGATGGATGTAATCACCATGATCATCAAAGCCACATCTTGCAAATTAGTAATATACGATTGAGGGAAGTACAATTTTCTCAGCAAGATCAACCAACCACAACCGTTCGATTGGATGATCCTTCTTCTGTGATCTCTTCTGTGACCTCATTTCCCTAACTAACCCCACACAATCCAGTAAACACTTCAAGTTAAGAAAATAAGACCCAAAGAGCAAAAAAGAAAAAAAGAAAGAGAAAAGGAAAGAACATTTTTTCAAGAGCAACAGACAATCATCACGTAATTTATAATCTTGCTCATCTCTGCAGTTCCATCATACGACAAAAGTCCTCAAAGCACACAAACCCATCTCCGTTCTTATCAACCACTGCTATCATACCCTTGCAATCCTCTAACGTGCACTTTTCGTCGCCAAATGCCTTGTAAACATTTAATAATTCCTCTGCCGTTATCTTTCCGTCACGATCCGAATCAAAAAACACAAAGGCGTCTCTCAGCTCGTCATCCCCAGCCGGCTCGCAAGCCGACCCGAGACGACTCGCAAGTACCTCGACTCTAATATGGTCCACCTCACCTAACATAACGGCCATCTCCTCGCTGCTGGGAGGCTCGGCCCCAAGCCGGGTAAGAAGAGCCTCCAGCTCGTTTCTCGAGACAAGGCCGTCGTTATCTCTGTCAATTACCTTGAAAGCCTGGGTCAACTCGGAATAAAAATCGGTCGACAAATCGGACCAGTCACCCGATATTTGTGGCAAAACACTAGTAGGAGTCCGAAAACCAGCGTTGGCTGCAGCGGAATTGGGTTTGACGTTAGAGACGGAAGCATCGGAGGCATCGGTGGAGGCGGTACCTGAGCTAAACGATGATGGTTCTGATCTTGATAGCATGGATCGGTCTTTTTTGGAGCCGAACAATCGTTTCGGGCTGAGTTTTTTTATGAGTTGCATGGCGAAATCTGAAGGATTGATAGAGACCCAGGAGGAGGAAAGGGCTGTAATCAAGACAAAAAGAAGAGAAACAAGGGAAGGTTGTTGAGACGAAAGATAGCAGAAGGATGGTGCTTAAATGGAGTGTGAAGGCCATGAGGCAACTTCCACGAAGCTTCCACTTAAGGAGTACACATACATATATATTTCACTTTTTCGGTGTGGAGGCCAGTGCTCTAGATAATATCTATATATATATATGGGCCCGCGCTACTACACTACGGCTCTGTATTTTTTTAAAAATGTCGGTATTAAGTAATGCAAATATTCCGTAATTTATTCGTGAAAAATGATGTCTAAATTAAGTTAATGCAAATTAATTATTTAAGTTATAATATAAATTGAGATTAATAAGTTTATTTTAATTTAATTAGATAATAATAATAATAAAAAGATAATTAAAAATAAATAAGAGGTCAATCAAATATATTCAATTGGAGGGTTAAATTAAAAACAAAAAAAATAAAAAAAATAAAAAAATAAGGATCAAATTGAAAAACAATACACCATGAACTTACATTGAATGATGCAATTAAAAACCAATAAAACTTTAACAAAAAAGCCAAGAAAAAAATGGAAATCAAAAGAATAAATATCAAAGTGAAAGAAAAAAAAATAATACATGATAAGCTGTAATTCAAGGACTAAATTGAAAACAAACAAAAACTTATAAAACAAGCCAAAAAAAATAGAAATCAAAAGAATAAGGACTAAAATTAAAATACAAAAAATAAAAATGACAAACATGTATTTTTTTTTAGGGAGTGGAAGAAAAGAAGAAGAAAAAAGTGGCCACTAATGACAAATTGTTCTTCCAACCCTGACACGCGTCGCACCATGAGGAAAAAGACGTGATGACATTTTCTTAAAATATCTCTTATATTTTCTAAAATTAAAAGAATAGAAATGCCACTTATCTAATAATCCATTGAAAAAGGTTGAATTACCATGGAACTTAAGGCATTATTTTTGCTCAATCAAGAGTAAAAAAAATAATTTTACTATTGAAGCGAATAGTGAATAATAATTTTCCTTATGTGTTTTTTTTTAATGTTAATACTTTTTTCAAAAAATAAACTATTAGATGGGAGACTAGTTAGATAGTTCGTGCTACGTTGCAGGTCAACTTGTTTTTGGCATAAAAAAAATTTAAAAAAATTAAAACCCAAGAGCTTTAGACCGGTCTGCAAAGACAGACCCAAGAATCTTGGGTTGGTTGCATCGTCGGACCCTAGAGGATTTCCCTACTCTTAATCTTTTCAAATAAAATTTATAGTTTTTTTATAATATTTTTTTCAAAATTTAATAATAATAAACTCGTCTGATCCAAGTTCTTATAGTTTTTAATCCCTTCAAATGAAATTTATGGTTTTTCTTTAATAGTAATAATATTTTAAAAAAAATTGATTTAATAATAATAATTTTTAATTTTACCATTTAAATCAAATCTATATTTATTTTTTAATATTAATAATATGTTTTTCAATTTTATTAATTATTATATTAATAATATTAATTATAATACAAACAATAATATTTATAATACAAATAATAATATTTTTAATATAAATAATAATATTTATTGATAACAAACTCAACGCCACTTGTACCAACCCAGCGCAGTGATAGAGAAATTATGTCTATTGATAACAAACAATTCAATAATTTACAACATGCTATGCATACCATTAAAAAATAATAAAATATAAATAACCCACAACTTATCACGAGAATTAACCAATTCTTTTTTGATTAGCATCGCAATGATTCACACTGAAAACACTCAAAGTATACAATACAACACTAATATTAAAAATAATAAAATATAAATAACCCATAACTTATCACGAGAACTAACCAACTCTTTTCTGATTAGCATCGCAATAATTTACACTGAAAACACTCAAAGTACACAATACAACTCTGATATGTTTTTAGTATTTGTTATAATATGATTTGCTGATTATGGGACCTGCCTTGCATGTCTTGGAAATCACAGGAAAGGGAACCGAAAAAGAGTGTCTTTCTTTTATACTTGAAAGTTATTTCCCTTTACGATTTTTGTACCGATCCCCTTGTTTTCTTGTTGCTGTGGTAAGATTCATGGGTGTGAATGGTTTGCTTCAAACCTATGGGAACATCATAGTTTTCAGACTTAACATATCCACTAATCTGAAAAGGAGTTTGATTCGTTGAATTTTCGTGTTAATCTATAACTTGTCAGATTAATTTGAATTAATTATTCTCATTAAAATAAAAATATTTTGTTTTTTTAAGGTATTGATTTAGCTAGGTTTAAACTGGTCAATAAAATCATTAAATATTTGATAAAAACCTAATATGATTGAATAAATTTAAATGGGTTAATGTCTTCTTTGATTTAATTAAAAATGTAATCCATATTAGATTTGGGTAGTGTTTAGGAACGCGACCTAAATATTATTTAGCAAAAATTTAAATTTTTTTTGCTTGTAATTATTTTTTATGTTTTTAAATCGTTTTGATATATTAATATTAAAAAATAAAATAAAAAATATATTTAGAAGTATTTACCAGAAAAAAAATCAACTACTAACACAATATCAAACTCTACTTTTAAGGATGATCTTATCTGCTTCTTCTAAGTTAGAAATTTCCGGGATGGTTTTAGTGATTCAGAAATAAGTAACAAGGACATGTTTACTTAGCTAGCTTACGAAATTATTTTGTATTAGGTGTTAAGGTTAGGAGTTAATTAATTGATTCCCCCAACCACCTTCTGGGTGATTATTTCTTTGTTTTAAACATTACAAACAATTGAACCTTCAAAATCCATCTTCATCACAATTGAATTATATTTGTGAGGTTGATTTTGTGAGTTCATTTTCCGGGAAGATGTTGGCATGACTTTTTCTTCTCTTTTTTTTTCTGTTTCAATGGATGATGGTAACCTAGAATTTCAAAAGCATACAGCGGACCGAAGAAGTTTCCAGTTATTTAAGCAATAATTCAGAAGAAAGCAGGGTATGAGTTTTGACCATGCTATTGCGCTACGTAATACAAGAGACTTGTAAATGCAACGAAATTGATATTTTCAACAATAACTCTGTAAGTTTATCCAGAATGTTTCTCGAAAAATAATTAGTGATATCCTATTATTTATTTTTTAAATTTATCTTAATTAAATAAAATTATTTTTATAATTTTTGATAGATCGAGAGTTTTATCCTCTCTAGATCTATATTTTTCTTCAAGATGAATGCAGAAAGTAGTTACTTCCTATAAATTTCAAAGATGATCTACCATTGAGCAAATTCAAGAATCATGAAAGGGAAAAGAAAATATTGCCCACCTTTATTTTCTTCTTCTAATAAAAACCCTAAGATGGAATGAGCTCCGCAATCCCCTTAATTTCTCCAACATAATAATTAGTTTTTTTCTTGTCTTTTTCCAGATATAATTATCAATTTTTATAATATACGAGGGAGATAAATATAAGAAAAGGGGAGAAACAGTAAAGAGGGAATTAAAATTTTAAATTTTAAGGAAAAGAAAGATATTTGTATCATTTTTATTTCTCCTAGCAAAATAATATTTTTATTTTTATTTTTTTAAAAAAAGGTAATGAATTGAGCGTAAAAAAGGGAAAAAGCGAAGAAAGAAAAAAGATGCTTGCATGGAGATTCATTTCATGGACAGAACTTACAAGTCGGGCATCTGAAACTAAACTTTGACAACACCCTGGCTAAATGGCAATTGCTTGGAAGCTTTCCAAGTTACCAAGTCTTTCATTTCTGTCGGAAAAAAGAAGGAAAAATCAGATGTCTTCACTTTTTTCAAAGACTTGTATTGACAATCAACAAAGGTGAAAAAAAGTAAATATATTATACAAATCTTGTAATCAGAAAAACTGAAAAAGATAGGAGTGTAACACAATGAAAACATGTCTCAAGATACCATCACTATTGCAACAATGAAGTCGAATGATGCCACAAAGTTAATTAATCTTCAATAAGTCAGATTCGGTTAGTTCAAGAATCAAATAATGCATGAGTCTTTCTCACACATTAAACTAAAAAGTTCAAAAGCATTATTCATCAAATGTGTCAAAATTCAAGCTTTATATGTGTTTAAATTGTTCCAAGAAATTAACCATAATGGATCTGTCATTGTGGGCTGATTGACTCACTTACAAAAACTGATAAAAAACATTTACTAGTAAGCCCAAACCCTAATCCAAACAAGTCTTGGATCCTAGCTGAAAATAAATTATTAATTAAGTTCAAATAAGCCTTGAGATGATAATAGAAATAAAAAAAAACAGTGTAGGTTTGTTACAAGACTTATTTATAGCCTATAATGTTTCCCAATAATCCTAGGAAATAAAAGAGAACTTGATGCCTTTTTGGTTTCCAAGTTAGAATTCTAATTTCATCCTTATATTTATTATTCTTTTGGAAAGAAAAGGATCTTGCCTTTAATGCTCTTCTTTATCGGCAAATGTATTTTTTAAGTCAACTTGGATTCATTTGTTTTCTTTGTTGTGTTTTCTCCTCACATGAAAACATCATAGTGTTAGTTTAATATGTTATATAGTCAATCGGCTAGTTACATGTGACATTATTATATTCATGTAACTACATATTTATTATTAATAAAGGCTTAATATATCTTTAATATTCATATAATATTATATTAATGGATCTAATATTTGATTTATGAATCTAGAGTAAAGATAAAGTCTATGAGACAAAAATGTTTTGTAAAGAAAATTATAAAATTCTTATAATTATGAGATTCCTATTGCATCAAAGCATTATTCATAAAATGTTTTTAGTCGATATTCTCTTAAATATTGAAAATTTATTAGAGCCATACATATTGTGTTTTTTTTTTTCATAAAAAAATCAGTTATTCTCATAAGCTAAGGTATAAGAGATACCTCAAACTAATATATAGGTGCTTTTCAAAGACATGTACACTGAACTAACATATATAGAAATTTCATATGGATATCACATATGTCTATTTAAAAGGCTCATGTGATGGTTTTGTAAGTGATATTTAAACTTGAGATCACTAAGTTATCTTATATAGGTAGTGTTATGTTTTGATCTTGTTACATGTTATCTTGGTAAAGGTAACAAATAGATAGACATTGGATATAACATAAATTATATGAAGGTATTTGATTGATCAAGAGAGAATTCATCACCCTAGGTGAATTATGAAAAATGTTTCACACGCTCTCAAATATTATTGATTGTTAAATCCTTATGCAAAGCGGAATGAGATTTGAAAAGAGTTTCAAAACTTATTCAAAATATCAATGCCTATAATGTTGCAGACAAATATGATTTAACATTGCAAACACATTTAATGCTAAAATATTTAAATCAAAACATTATTGATAAAGGGATAATAATTACACTAAGAAACCGATCACTGAAATGTTAAGTCAGACTACTTATGATTTTCCTAATACTTGGGGATCATGGCACATTGTTAGACGGTGCACTTGATCTTCAAATATAAATTAATCAATTATTGAATTAATAATAAATTAAATTGTTTGATTTACTTAATTTTATTTATTTAGAACTATAAGTTATATTTAGGCTAATATATTAGGAACCTAATGAGTCACACACATTAAAAACTATTTGTCATAAATTAAACTAGGATAATTAATCAAGTGTGACTTGATTGAAAATAATTTTAGAAACTAAGCAGTAGAATATATTTAATTTAGGGATTACAATTCTAATTTAGAATAATTAAGTAAGGAATTGATTGATTAAATTTTTAAAATTATTCTTAAATAATATATGGATATTATTTAAAGGGCAAATATAAAGTTATGCTTTTTTTTATTTTTAAGAGGTTGTCTATTAGACAAAAAAAACTATGCAAGTCACATAATAGAGATCTAACACTCTACGCATAGTAATCCTTCTCTTCTAAATAGGAATATAGGAGATTTCTCACTAGTAATTTGAGTGGATTACTATTGGAGGTCAGAGAATTGGATGACTTGTGGTTTATAACAATCCAGCATTTAAATAATTATTCAAAGCCGGAGAAGATCAAATCTTCAGGTAATAAATCCCTAAAAAACTCTAAATCTATCTAACAGAATCTTAAAGACTTCCAAATATTATTTTAAATTTATTATTTTTGTTATGTGTATAAATTTTAGGAACTTAACACACAAAACAAAGTTAGCCGAAATTGATACAAAATTAGCAACCTTGTTGTCGAAACTCCATGACCCAAATAAAGGTGGATTGAGTCCCTCTTGCAAATGGATTAAATATTCAAAAGCCTTCTCTTAATACTCCAAAGGATCTTCAAGTTTAGTCTTAGCCGAAACTTGCATAATCAGTCCATTCAATATTTCTTTCAATGTCTTCACTTTGGATCTTGGAATGAAACTATTTGAAACGTGTAATACATCCTTGATATTTATGTGCTCATCCATATTAGTGTCTATATAACTTGGTTTTCCAAGCTACCCTCGAATGAGAACATTTCCTGTTGTCGAGGTTGTGATCCTTTAATACAATGTGGCGCACTGTCGAACCAAAAAAACGAAGAAGTCAAGTGAAAGCATATTAACTCAAAACTTCAAGGCCTAAAACTAGTCGATTACGAATCTCTCCCTAAATTTTAACCCAATTTCAAACCAGTCTTTTTAAAGTTTAAACTCTTGCAATTCTATCATCTGGGTAATTGTTATTTCAATTAGATCCTCCATTGAAGTTTAGGTCCGCAGAATATGAGCTGAATAGTATGAAACTAATTAGACACACTTGCTCTACATTTATGCCGCTGGTAATATTTTTGGACAAATAAAATCAAGAAGAAAGATGTCATCTGCTGCTGAAATGGTTGCTCCCAAATTATCCATCTTTTATTTTGTGAAAAGATTAGTTTTGAAGAAATTCAATCTTTTTAGCGACAGACTAGCTTCTAACTTCAAGTACAATATCCCAATTTTCCTAGAACACTTATAAGTATATTTGTCACATCTAATTTGGATATTCATCTAGATAAGGTTATCATATCAATTAAAATAATTTATTTTTATTAAAATAATATCATTTTATTTTATAATTTTTTAAAAAAATTAATCTAATTAGATTTAATCGTGTTAATCATGTTACGAGTTTCATGAACGAAATATATTTTTTTTTTTTATTTAAAACCTGACGTAGCACGGATCAAACTTTGAATGACAAGTTTTAACATAAAAGCGTAATCAAGCTTAACCGCTATGATTTGAAATCACTCTCACTTTGCATCCATAGAAATTAAAACTCGAGAAGCTTTTTTATATAATATTCCGTGATGAAGATCGATTACCACAAATCCCGTGATAGGTTCCCGGTGCGATTGAAATTAGGTCAGAAATAAAGAGGGTGGCCCACAGTGTAACCATAAGCCTTCAAACTTGACATATTTATGAGATTGGCCGGAAGAGTAAATGCAAGCGACGAAGGATGACATATATATATATATATATATATATATATATAGGTGGGGAGGAAACCAAGTAGGAGGAGGTTGGAAAGTTGACAAAAACAGTTCCACAATTACGGCAGAGATTGATCGCACTTTTGGCGCCGACTGACAGAGGCACACGGAAACAGTTGGGCACACGGAATTTTTTGTGTTTATAAATAAATTAAGAGTATTTTTGGAGTAAGATAAAAGTTGGTTTTTAAAATATTTTTTTATTAGGAATATATAATTTTTTTTTTGATATTATCACATTAAAAAATAAAAAAAATTTAATTTAAAACTAAAAAATTTTAATTTTTTTTAAAAATATAATTGGACTATAATATTAAACATAACAAAAAAAAATTATACAGTGAATGTTTTGTTATTGTTAATAAAATGTTGGAAATAAAAATGAATGAATTGAAATTTTAATGTTGTATTTGAAAAAATAATAAGAAAATAAACATAGTGATGATAAAATTTATTTTTAAAATAATATTAAAAATAATAAAGATGATTGTAATAATGTTGATATGATAGTAAAAATTAAGACCACTATTATCAGGAAGATGATGATAATATTAATAATAAAAATAATAATGATAATAACATTGAGATGGGAATGATGATAAAATAGTTTAGTCCATAATAAATAGAAAAAAAAAATATTTTTTATATAAAATATATTTTCCCTTCCTTTTGTTTTATTCTCTCTCTTTTTTTTTTTTTAGGGTTATGACAGCACACGATATGACTTATTTCGTCGTGTAAACTCAGTGTGCATCATTGGACCACAAGCACTCACTATTGTTTGTGGTATAAGATGCATTGAATGAGAGGGAAAGGGGAATTTTTATTTTTCGTTTTGACTTGTTGATATCCACTCCTTTCCTTTTCCTTCGTGCCTTCGACGATGAATGTTCTAACATTAGTTATCAAATCAAATCCTCTTGAGGGTTTTGGTTTGCCCGCGTAACATTGTAGATTAATGATATTTTTCTATAGAAAAATAGAAAAATTAATGGAATTACGGGTTGATATGCTTAAATAAATAACATCTATTTTGATTTTTTTAAAAAAAATCAACTCAAATTAAATTTTAAAAATCCACGAGGCGAAACCAAATTTAATAATTAGTTCAGGAATCCTTATACTTTCAAATTCTTTTAATGTGGTCCATTCATTTTTTTCCAATGCAAGCATAACAACTATGATAGCTCCATATTCTTGTCATATAGTCCTTTCAAATAATTTTGTCTTCAGTGGTGTCATTTGGCTGTTGATTTTGTATTTACTAAGCAAAAACTATTTTCACATGTCTAAAATACAAAAGAAAAGGAAAACTAATTGTTTCTAAATCTTAAAAAAAAAATAAAATAAAGAGAATGTAATTTAAGGTATTAGAAATAACATATTTCAAGATACATGTATTTTCAAGTCAAAATTTTTTTTTTCTATATACAACTCATTTAATACACAAAGCGTCGCATTCAAAAGCAACTTTCAAATGCTTTTACTTTTTTTTTATTTTTAATATGGGTCTTATAGAAAAAAGTTATCACACTCAACACCATGACATTTCCAAAAACTTAAGGTAGTGTTTGTTTTTGCAGTGATACCATATTTTTTTTAAAATAATTTTTGTTTTGAATTAAGTTTTTTTGAAAGCGGGTCTCATATAAAAAAGTTATTACACTCAACCACATCATATTTCAAAAAATATAAGGTAGTGTTTGTTTTTGCGGTGACATCGTATTTTTTTGGATTGTTTTGATATGTTATATTAAGAAAATATTTATTATTTTAATATATTTTAAAATAAAAAAAAACAATAATGATCCGGGAAGTGGATGAATGCATCATATTATTAATAATATAGTAGTCAATGAATGAAACGTGAAAACCAAGGATCACCAAAACATTCTTCCTTCTTCTTTTTTCCTCCGCCTTAGTCAGAAAGTTATTGGACGTGCATAAAGGTTAGAGGAAAATTGGTGTTTCTTGCTTTTTATTTTTTTATTTTTATTGTAGTTTCCTCCTTCAATGATTTGCATCATACTTGTTAGTTGATATGTATCACAGTGTTAGGTTTATGTTTAGTGCTCTTGAAAATATTTTTATTTAGAATAGAGACGGTGTCTCGACGTAGAATAAGTTTTTTATATACTTTTGATTTTTATATATTTTTACTTAAAAATTAAAAGATTTAAATTAGAGAGAAAATATGAATCCTAAAAGCATCATAAAGAAGTTGAAAAAACATGTATTACTTTTTATACTATGGTCGGCTTGACAATTTACAAAAAATAACAAAAGAACTATGACTCCCAAAGCACCAAGAAAATATTTCTATGAAGACAACAATTCAAAAAAAGTTAACCCACCAAGGTTAAAAATTTTAATTTTCTCATTCTAGTCTTTGTATTTCAAAAGTATTTTTAAAAAAATTTAAATTTTTATTATTATTATTTTTATTTCAAATTAATATGTTTTTGATATATTTAGATCATTTTAATACGATGATATCAAAAATAATTTTTAAAAAATAAAAAATATATTATTTTAATATATTTTTTAAATAAAAACACTTTAAAAAACAATCACAACCACAATTTTAAATATACTATTTGTCTGAAACAAGTTTTTCACGAGACAAATCCCTGTTAGAGCTTTTTGAAATTGGACAACTAGCAGACATGATACATAAAATATCCAGAGACTGACCAAATACAATGTGTAACCTGAGCAGGAGTTATTTATAACCTACTCCATGTGGTTTGATTAAACTAATTAATCAATCAGAAACTATATACTTAATTTTTTTAATGAGTCAAGAAACTTGGTGTCTTTTTTTTAAGCAATCTAACAATTTTGTGTTGTTTTTCAATTTATTTTCGTGCTTCTATTTTCAAAAACACAAAAAGAGAACAAAAGTGGGTACAATAGGAAATTTCAAGGAAAGAAAACAATTTTAGAATAAGAAATTACTGGGTCGAGGATGGTTCGAGGGATTAGTATATTGTTTTTTATATCAACTAATTTCAAGAAACTACAAAAAAGAAATTATAACTAACAAATCCAGATTATCCAACAAGTAAACAATACCATGAGATTGGAAGATTCATTATGAAGGCCTGGATCCAGGTCAAGTTGTTAGTTATTGGATCAAATCTTTTTTAAAAGAAAATCCTTGATGTTAATCTAGTCAGGTCTAAACTAGATTTGACTAGTTTAATAAGATTACATGTTAATATGTTAATTTATCAGGTCACTCGAGCTTAACAAAATCAATATTAAAATTAATTTAAATTTAAACTCGATTTAAATTTGATTTCAAGTCGTAGATTTTTCGTGTTAATTTGCTAGACAAGACAGGTTTAATAAGTATGTTCCTTTGTCCATTGACTAAACCCGATCATTAGCATTGATGTTGCAAAGAGTGATCAAGTTTAAGGCAAATAAACAAGCTAATGGGCTCAGCTGGCAAGATACATGTCATGGCCAGTTAACAAAGGTAGGAAGGGGCTCTCACAGCATAATAAACTTCATGGTGTTTATGACACACAAGTGTGCACACATTCATATATGAATGCTTTGAGAGAGAGGGAGAGGAGAGGAAGAGGTAGACAAAAACCTTATCATTTGCTTAAACGTGTGAGGATTACAATTGAGGCACAGCATGTGCAAGATTCAGTATACTACAGCAACATCTTGATGCTTGCAGATTGCTTTGAACTGCTCTTTATAATTCACTTCCAAGTCTTTTGTCTGAAAATCAATTTTCTACTCCACCTGTGACTGGGCAAACCTTTGATTAATAGTAACCTGGGAATCGAATCCACTCAATGGTTTGGTAGGGTAATGAAAGAGTTGCTCAAAGTTAACCATCCACGACATGCTTCTCCTGAACATCCAGAATGACAGGATCATCTGTGTGACTAAGAGTAGAAGCTGTTCTATGCAAGGGATTTGTTGGGGAGGGATCATCATCGTCATCTGCAGCAGAGTCTGATGCTGAGCTAGCAGCATCCATGTCCTTTTCAGGACAATCAAGCTGAACACATTCAGGAACTTCACTATTGTGATTTTCCTTATCGTGGACCCTATTGGATAGCGCCATGTCCTCTTTCTTTACAACATTCAGGACAAACCCATTAAGGATTCTTTCATGCTGCAAAAGATCTCCTTCGGTGACTGTAATGCTAGAACCACCTGTAGAAATTCTATTGCTAAAATCTCTCAGATCGAATTCACTTTCTGAATTTCTATCTGGAGTTGACAATCTGGAGATCTGATTATATAAATCCCTGTCTCCCATCTGAGCACCAGGAGAGTTAGGATGACACACGAAACCTTTGGTGAGCTCAGAATCCACATCCAGACTTTGGACAAAGTCAGTGAACTTATTTGCAGAAGGAGTCCTCATCAAAGGCCCACCAGATCTTGTCCAAGAATTCAAATCTACACTCTCCGATTCACTATCACTTCCATCATGATGTAGGTTACGTTGGGTTCTCAAACTCCTACCAGTAGAAGTTCCTGCAGCCACACCAACTCCTTGATGGAATGTGGAAGCAACGTCAACAAGGAGGTCTTCTTCAAGTGAGCCTGTTGAGTTTTCTCGAGCAATGCAATTCCAAGAAGGAATTCTTTTTGATGCACTAAATTTCAATGTGCTCGCAGAGCTTGCTTGGCCATGAGAAGCAGCAGCAGCCCTCTCAGCACTCCTTCTGAGTCTACGCATGTGGTTCAGAACAGCCACGCACTCATCAAGAGCAAGCTCAATGCCACAATTAGCTTTTATGGCAGAAAGCTTCTCCCACGTGCACCTTCTGCCTTGGTTGGATGCCTTTTGAAGTTCCACATGAGTTGGGTTTTGTATAATTTTTGAGTACTGCATGATAAACAAGAATTGAATTCAAGCAGCCAGTCGGTAACCATGGGAGAGATTGTCATTTAATTCACTTGGAGTAACTGTTTTGTTTTGTTCTTTTATTTTTCTTTTAAACAATGGGCTGGAGAAAAATGTTAAGTAATTCACATGCTGTATGTTGTGCAGAATTGAATCAGAAATGTCCAGACTGATGAACTTTTGATATCATCATTCCTTTTAGAAACTTATATATACACCTCAATTCCAGGTCACATTTTAATTTTTTTTATCATTATTTAAAACAGCCACCTTACTAAAGTGTAAAGCCTTTATTTGACATGTACCTGAGCGAGAGTGGCAGTATTAACAACAGTGACATCACCCTCCCAATCTTGCGCAAAAAGCTTGGCAAGTCCACCTAATGGAAAACCAAGTTCCAATACCTGATTGCACCTATGTTTTACCTCCATCTCAGTGAGATGAGCAAGCTACAAAGTTAAACACCAAAATGAGTTATTTTCATTTCATCGGAACTGTTAAAGACAAAGCCAAAACATATGAAACAGAAGCACTCAACTTCAAGCAAGGGCTAAGAAACAAGCATTGTAACTGAAGTATCTCCATGCTAGCACACCTTATGTTTGTAAAAGCTACCCCCTTAGAGGATCACAAAAGCTACATGTAGTGCATTGTTATATATGTCATAATCAAAACCTACATCTAGAACCATTAACTCTACACCAACAAAGAACACATGTAGTTGAGGAAAGAAGTCAATCCTCTGCATTCCCTAGCACGTATTCAACCAACCCCAATTGAAACGCTAATCCCTCTTCCTTCAGTTCAATCACTAGTTGCAAGATCTTAAATCACTGCAAAGCAAACATGGCCACACTACTTAAATCTGTTATATGCAGCTGTACAAATAGTTCACATGTGATTTATGAAGAGTTTTAGCCAGCCTCTGAATAGAATAGCTTTATATGAAATTCAAAGAAGATAACTAATGATAATGATGAGCTGGAGTGTTAAAATCCGTAAGACATTGGTCCAAATAATTTAAATTGGCGGAAAACTTTTTCCTCATACACCATCCAGGCAAGGGAACCAAACGTAAGCATTTCAGATGTAAATTAACAACCCTGGGAAAACCCAGCGACGAAAAAGAAAAGCGAGCATCTTGGGAAGGCTTTTGACATTCAATGACAGACATGATAATAAACATGTACCAATAGCAATTAAGGCAGCATAAAATGTAAGTTTGAAGCAATGTCTGCGTACCTTGGCAGCAAAGCTACCTCCATATGCCCTCACTATATCCTTCAGTCTCAACAACGGAGCGATGTGAGGATTTGCCTGACTAACAATAAAATGATTGACATTGAATAGTTCTTTCAATTGTATCATTGGCAAATCAATCTCTAGGCTACCATCCCTCCACCTACGCATTGGTGCACCTGATCCCTCCTCAGGATCCAGATTAAAAGGTGGGTGATAAGGCACAATTTCTCCACTCCTGTCCTTTGCCATTAGTTCCTGAGCTTCAAAAAGACCAGGAAAGGCGCAAGAAGCAGTGACTGCACTCCATATAACGACATGAGGGGAAGTCAGGTAATTAAGGCATCTAGGGGGCTCGTGCTTCCTGGGTGAGCAAACTGTGATCCCAAGAATTCGACCTGTCATGTCATAAGCTTCTTGAAATGTAAGATTACTTGTAAGATTCCTTAACATCCATTGCAACTGCCGGATTTCATGAACAACTCCTTGTCTCATGACCCTCTTAACAACAGTGAAAATTCCACCCAATTGATCAAAAAACTGCAATGAGTGCCAGGAATCCTCAAAAAAACTTTGCAGCTCTGGCCATGACCTGGTGGCAACAACTGCACACATAATGGACCCAACACTAGAACCAGCGACTATACGGGGCACAAGCTTATGCTCCACCAGTGTTTTCACCACACCCACATGAAAGGCTCCAAGAGAGGCACCTCCACTCAGAAGCAATGCTGTTCTCCCAAAAGCATGTCTTGTTTCATGCATGAAAGCAAGCTTTTCTTCCAATGAAAGCTCCTCTGAATCGGAGTCACAAACCATTCTTAACTGAGTTGAGACCTCATCAATATATTCCTTTATGAGCTTGGGCACTTGAAGCCTATCCTTGTGAAGCTCAGGGTTGCACATATTTCCGAGGTTTCTTACAAGATCAGCTCTCATAAAGAAGATTATATCTCTAAGACATCCCTCTTGGCGACGGTGGCGAAGCTCTTGAAGCTTGTTCCTGACTAGTTCTTCATCGTAAGGATCAGATTCATGCATCTTTGGGGTCTCTTTATCGAGCATCTTAGCAGCATGAGACCACTCCTCATATGTCAACGCAGTTCTCATCATATTCCTCCAAAATTTCCTCCTATAGGCTGTTTCTGCCCTCAACTTAACATTAGTATATCGTTTCAATAAAAATGCAATTATCATCATCATGACCAATATCCCTTGTGGATTCCTTGGATGAAACCATGAAAACATAGGTGCCACGAAGTCACCAAATCTATAAATGTAATTCAACAGCACATGAAAGATTTTATGCCTAAAATGTGAGATTGAATTGCAGAATAGAACTCTGAAAGCAATTGTCCTACCAATGATTGATGAAGGTCCAATTTTGAAATGATCAACATTGGCCTCATTGCTTATATCCATATCTTGGCTAAAACCAAAAGAAAAAAGAAGTTATGTAATTGGGGGCCTTCTTTTGTCAAAGCTCAAAACAAAATTAGCTTGTAAGAAACAGAGATGAAGCAACTACAATAGATGGTCACCAGGTATCAAATTTCACAATTGTGAAGGAACTATATGGCAAGAGATGATTCTAAGGAGAATTAAAAGGACAATAAAAGAATTGAATTTGTCTCTCCTCAGTCTGGATAGCAATATAGAGACAGTAGAGCAAATAGAGTAAAGGGATGCAATCCTTAACAAACTGGTTATCACAAAATAAGGAAATACTTTTACGTAACAAAGTCCAACCTTTTTGATCGTGTCCTGTCCTGTCCTGTCTCAACAAGGAAACACAGAATCTTCAAATTCCAGACTGCCACCAGCCAAGCTAGCCAAATGAGTTCTCAATAACCAAGCCCTAAGAACCCTCAAATGAAAGGAAAAAAAACGAACAACTCAACTACATACTAAAAAACAAACAAAAGGGTCTCAATATCACCACCAAATAAATAGCAAAATCCACTTGAAAAACAAACCCAAAAACTAAGAAAACCCGATAAACCAAATTCAAGAAAGAACCCCAGGAAAGGGAAGAATGTACATATTTCAGCCAAACAGAGAAGGAAAGACAGAGACTTTGAGAGTGAAAGGGAAAGGGTTAGATAAATAAAAACAATTAATACAAAGATTCAAATCATGGGACATATTGGGAAATGTGAAAAGAAGATAAGGAAATCGATACGGTTCGGTTACGTTAAGAGGGAGTCGAGCGGGGATGATGGATCTGACAATAACATGTGGCGTTTGCACTCAAATGGAGCTAAAGGAAAGAAAAACTTTACTGATAATCAATCACTCAATAGTCAGACAATACAAGACATTGTAAAAGGGTGGTTGGTGGATTGACTGTAAATTTCTTAAAAAAAGATTGATTTGTTCGTGTTGTATTGTTTATTTTCCCTGGTTTTATTTATTGATGTGATTTTGTTTTTGGATTTTAGAAAGCAATCGATTGTGTAGACGAAGAAACAATCTTTTCTTTTCTTTCCATCTTTCTTTCATTTTATTAATGCGCCTGTTGTTTGTCGCTTGCATTGGAAATGGAAAAGGAAGTATTGCATGGGGTCGACAAGATTACAGGAGGTTTTTTCAGTTTTTTTTTTTTTAAAAAAAATACTAATTTTAAAACAAGAAATGGTTGATTTGCAAAGTTTTGAAATTCAAGATAGTAATTTGTTTTCCAAAAAAACACTTACTACGTAAATTGCACTGGTTTGAGTGCCCCGGTTTCCGCTATGAATATAATCCAAATTTAATTTTAATGTAAAAAAATATATGGGTGCTGTTAAGATTTTTAAAAATAAAATGAAAAAATTTCAATTGTGAATTGAAAACTGCTAGCATTTATTAAATTAATCAATAATCACATGTCAATAAATTATAAAAAGAGTTATCAACAAAAACCTTAAGACAAACACAATTTTGTGCCACATCATTCTATTTAATTTCTTTTATTTAATTATACTTGAATATTTTTTTGAATAAATAAAGATAAAAATCTAATTGTAACAAAATAATTTACCAGTATAGTTCTCATACTCTTATTAATCTGACTTGACCCCACTATTTAGCCCTTGCATGGCCTTGTTTTCAAATAAAATCATGTTGAAATTTGCTTGATGTGCTTGATCTAAAATAATTTAAAAACTAAAAAATATAATTTTAAACAAAAACAAATCTCAAAACTCTGTAACTGCAAAAATAAAAACATCCTAACTCCTAAGTGTGTTTAAAATGTGATTGAAATTTTTTAAATTATTTTTTTGATATTAATATTTTAAAATAATCTAAAAATATTAAAGAAATAATTTAACATAATGGAATCGCAGAAGAAAAAAACCTAAGTTTTTATTAATTGAAAAGACAGAACAGCCATAGATCTTGAAAATGACCAGTTTCTTTGAATCTTTCCTCCTTGTTTGACAAAACCAGCCAGGGATTAAACATGTAAACGTGTCAAAACCTATGGAATCACTCTCTAAATTTCTATATCAGTTCTTGTACGGTGTTTGGTTGTCACTCTTGGATAAAAAAAGAAGCACAGAGAACCAGCGATGATGCTTTTTCCGGTGGTGCCTCTCGTGATGATGACGATGGGCAAAGAATGTGGTGGTTATTGGTGCTGTGGGTCCACCCGATTGATTTTACAGCTATAAAAGCTGAATGAGACATCTCTAAAAGCCGCTATTTATCCTGTTTAGATTTTATATTGGTATTTTTGCATGTCGAAGTAAAAGAGTAAAAGAATAGAATAGATATTTTTTAAAATATTTTTTATTTAAAATAATATATTTTTTATTTTTTAAATTTTATTTTTAATATCAACACATTAAAATAAATACAAATATTAAAAAAAAAATTAAACAAAAAAATTAAACTTTTAACTCTTACATGCTATCTATATTTATTAAAATCGAATTAATTTAGTAAATTAATTTGATAATTTATTGATTTTAAAATTTAATTTAAATCAAGTTTTATTTTGAAATAATTTAAAAATTGACTTATTGTTACAACCGTAAATTTAAAGAATTTTTTAAAAAAGTTTTTTTAAAAACAATTTCATTTAAGTTTTATTTTAAAAAAATTGTCCAAATTAAAATCATCTTATTTTTTTAAAAAAATCAAAACAAAATTATTAACTATGGTATACCCCAGAAGGAAGAATCAGTCAATTTATCAAAGCCAAGTCAATGGGAAATACAAGTCGAGGCACATTCAAACATGGCATCCTTCTTAACAGTTGAAGTTAAAAAAAAAAAAAACAAGTGAAGAAGAAAAAACCAACCAAACACGGCCACAGCACAACTTTGGAATGTCCATGATTTCTTTGAGCACATATCAACTAATATCCAGGGTGGCACCTTGCAAATCCTCCAAAAACCAGTGTTGTCCATCTGAGAGTTGAAGAACAGAGAGAAAAAGCTCTTGTTGTTCCCTATTTTTGTCTCAGGGAACCAGATCCTTCCTTCTTTTTTCAAAGATTTTGAACATGATGCCTACAAAGCTTGGAACTGAAGTTGATTCTGATTATTCCTCCTTGTCTGAAAGTTCATCTATGAGCAGTGGATCATCATCATCATGTAATCAGAATGAAGATATTAGCAATGGGGGAGGAAGAGAGCTGAAGAGGAAAGTAAAGAAGCTAAGATCAATCAAGCTTGCAAGATTGCCAAGCTTGAAACTCATCACAAGACAATCTAAAGTCAAATCTGGTGATGTTTCTGTTCTGTCTAGTGATGCAGCAAGCTCACATCATTCACGCATGTCACCAAATTATATGAGGACCACCACTTCTTCAAATGCAAAGAAAGAGAATTTGCAGGCAAGTTCCTTCTCTCTCTCTCTCTTTTTTTTAAAAAAAAACACTAGTGTTGGTAGGAATGTTCCAAGTAATGGAGATTTTAAATATCATAAGCCAAATTATCGCCTTTCCCATGCAGAAATCAGCAAGAACTTTGGCGAGGCGATCTAGTTTTAAACCTGCAAAGAGTTTGACGAGGTTGTCTAGTACAAAATTCAGGAGACCTTTGATGAGGATATCTCCTGGAGGAACTGACCTGAAGAAGAAACTGAAGAAGTCAAGATCAATCAAGATTGCCATTCGATCTTCCATGGTTTTAGCCAGTGATGCTGATACACCACCTGATTTTTCGAAGGCAATGAACCGTTTTGATGGGAGAAACGTTCGGCTTCAGACAAGTCTCCACAATTTTGAATCTGCTTTGAGTGGTAATGGTGATAATAGGAAAATACCAAGGAATTCAAAGCCAAAATTAGCTTCTCCTGGTAACAATTCTATGAGAGTCATGACAAGAACTTCCACTTTGAGACCTGTAAGAATCTTAACAAAAGTGGCTAGCATAAGAACAAAGAGACCATCCATGAAGAAGCGTTCACAAATTCCAGACTCGGGCATACAGAAAGCCACCTGTTCCTCGGCTATCAAGGACTCCAAGTTTCCATACCATCTTGAGCTGCAACCAGGAGGAAGGGAATCTGAAGGAAATACAGCTATGGAGGTTTGTCCATACAGTTATTGCTCACTTCACGGCCATCACCATTCTGATGTACCTCCACTAAAACGCTTTGTATCAATTAGGCGACGTCTGTTAAGGAACCAAAAAAGCATGAAATCAGAAAGCCGATCCTCTCGAAGAGTAAAACGTTCTGGCAATGCAAAGAAGGGAGCTCGGACAGGTCAACTGGCTTCTTGTGGAGATTCAGCAGTTCTAGAAACATCCCATGACAAGATAGCTGTATCTTCTTCCATTGGCAAAACAGCTGGACCAAGATCTGAGTCAACGAAAGAAGGTGCACGTGGTGGAGATGACAAAGACAACAGCAATGTTATAAGTGTCACTGACATTCAAATTCTCCAGCAAGAAGCTGATGAAGGTAGGATTGAAAATTTGAACTTGGATGTGCTCAAAATTGATTCACACTCAAACGCTGCTAAGGCTGATGCATCAACAAGTGTAACCGATGAACAACTAAATAAAGCCAGAAGGCTAAACCAGAATAGAGTTGCGGAGTCTAGAGTCATCAACAACATGGTCTCTTTTGCTTCCATCGGTAAGCCATTGCAAGAGGAAACAGCAGCCAGTGAAGAAAATAACCAAGATGTTGTGCAAAATTATCAGTACCCAAGTGCAGATTCTGAGCATGGATACGCCATAGATGCAAGCCACGAAACTCAGAAGGAAAAACAGAAGCATATGGGATTGTGGAACCTAATATATCAGCACATGGCAACAGGTACTGCCACAGAAAATGGAGCCCAGCCACCTCTCAATAAAAAAACCAAGGAAGAAGGGAAAGATGAGAACACATTGCCTGGCATCAACAAATCTGGTTCTTTTCAGGATTTTTCCAGTACAGATCAGAGCAACAATGAGGAAGATCATGATGAACACAGTGGAAAAATTCACCAATACCAATGTAATGCCATTAAGTTGGTGCAAGAAGCATTTGATAGAATACTCGAAGAAATTCCTGACCAGTCATCTGATGATCAATCAATTACTAGTGACACTTCAGACAAGGAGCTTGCAGTGAAGGATCAAAGTGAAGATGGGCAATTAAGCATCTTGACTTCCTATGATTCAGACGGAGACAGCATAGCTCATGAACCAGAAGAATTGAGGCTCAAAGCTCATAATGCCTTTGAAAGAGAGAAAGCACATTCAAGGGTGGAAAGCAAGTCTAACCAGCAAATGCCCAAGAGCTGGAGTAATCTGAAAAGGATACTTATCCTCAAGAGATTTGTCAAGGCATTGGAAAAGGTGAGGAACTTCAATCCACAGAAGGCACGGTTTCTACATGCAGAGGCTGAACTAGGTTCAGAAAAAGTTCATCTGCGCCATCAAACCTTGGAGGAGAGAAAAAATTCTGAGGAATGGATGCTTGATCATGCACTTCAACAGGTTATTTCTACACTAGCCCCAGCTCAAAAGAGAAAGGTAACTCTGCTTGTACGAGCATTTGAGACCATCACCCCACTCACTGAAGTTGGTACCTCGCCAAGTTTCAACATAGAAGCTTCTTCTCATACAACTCTAGTTAAAACCTGCAATGGTGCCTCTGACTGCAACGGGTCCATGGAAGGAAAAGAAACTATTTTTGGAATCACCCTTCGTAAGACATCAAGCCTTGACACAATCGCATCAACTACTTCGTCATTGGAGAACACTGTTGCAGACTTGAAGAACCAATTTGTTGCTCTCAATCTTGGTAATGGTGAAGCTAATTCCATTATCAAAGACAATGAACCTGATTTCGCCAACCACTGTTTGGTTGAGGATACAGAATCTAAGTTATGTGACAGGCCTTTGCCAAATACAGATGATGCTCTACGAACTTCTACTGAGGAACTTGTGATGAATGGGGAAGTTCTCCCAGAGGATGCCAAAGGAGCAAGTTCAGTTTCTGCCTCGGAGGTTTATGATCGTGATTTAGGATTAAGCAGCCAAAACTCAGACACCAATAACCAAGACAACAGAATTTATGATGAATCAGATGAACCTGACGGCCAAACCCCAAAAGATAACGAGGGTTCCCTTGCCAATACCAATGTGGTTTCTTCATCTACAATTTCTGCACCGGTAGAGGAATCATCTGAAGTTGCTGGAGAAGAGAATAAGCTCAAAAATAAGTTTCTCCAAGGGTCCACCTTGCTTCACGAATCAGAACCAGGTTGCACAACTGATGTAGCACATGAAAAGCAGAAACATGTGAAGTTCTGGTTCTTGATATATAAGCACATAGTATCAGGTAATGCGACACTTACTGAGGGAGCAGATAAGGAAGAACAAGGGGATGATGGCAACATATTGGTTGACATGAAAACATCGAGGAATGATGATGCGGACAACCAAAAGATTAAACTCCAACAGATGGAAGCCATAAGACTGGTGGAAGAAGCAATTGACCAAATTCCTCTTCCTGAAATTCAAGATGACGCGCCTGATTATCAATCAGTTGCCAGTGACATAACTCAGGACCAGGATCAGGAGTATATTGAAAAGAAACCCGAGGAAGGAGAGAAACCATTCATCTCATCTTCCTTTGAGCGCACCAATGACAGCTTTGGAGAATCTGACAGCACAGAAGCAGAGGAGAGCACCACACTGTATCAACAAGAATCGCAGCTCAATTTTGATAACATCAGTGCACAAGAAAAGGCAAAACCAATACCAACAGAAGGAAACAAACCAAAGCCAGCTGTGCAAAAGAACTGGAGCAATCTGAAAAAGGTGGTCCTCCTCAAGAGATTTGTCAAGGCATTGGAGAAGGTGAAAAAAATCAATCAACAGGAGCCACGATTTCTGCCCTTGGACCCTTTAAGTGAAGCTGAAAAGGTTCATCTTAGGCACCAAGACACGGATGACAGGAAAAATGCTGATGAATGGATGCTTGATTATGCACTTCGACAGGTCGTTGCTAAACTGACTCCAGCTCGGAAAAGAAAAGTGTCATTGCTTGTAGAAGCCTTTGAGGCAGTCACCCCTATCGGAAGTGGAGAGTGGTCAGAAACATGATACAGCAGCCCTTCTAGTTATTCTGTAAGGTGAGAACACAGCCCTTGAGTTTCCTTTCTGTTATTAGTTCAAAGCCAACAATCTTGTACACAAACTGCAGCCACTTGATTTCTGTTTTTGAAAAATACTAGAAGTCATAAAGAATTAACAACTCAGTGTTTGAAAAATATGCAGGTGTGGCGACAAGAAGCTGCTAGTCGATAATTATTCATTTAGTAGTATCAGTAAGGCATGCTAAATAATCACGCAGGAGTAATAAACTCAGTGGATTTAGCATGCATATAGGGGATAGCATTCTATCAAAAGATGAAAGTAAAAAACTCAGTAAAGATAGTCAAGGTGTATAGGCTACTATCATTTTTGCTTTTTTAAAACCTTGTGAGTGTACAAAAGATGTTTGTTGTGGAGACTGAATAAGAGTTATGTTGTTATTCAATGCAGATTAGGGTTTTCTGTAAGTTTTTATGGCCAGATTCTCTTCGAACTCGGCAGAATCAGCAATCAGAATACTTAATATCTGATAAACCACCTAGTTTCCTGACTTCTCATTAGAAGCAAAAATTAAGAACAATAGTGAGCATTACTGCACTAAATCTCCCATTTTTTCTTGATTCTATAAATGACTTTCTTTCCCAAGAAATTACAAATCTAACGGTATTGTAATCATTTTCTGGACCCCTGATACATGATGCAGCTGCAAGTAACGATAACAAATTACCATGCCAGCAGGTGAAGCAGGAGCAAACGAAAAGTTTCAACAAGGAAATGTGAGGTTGAAAAGGCAAGAAACCAAGGAAATTCCTACGAAAATGAATTTTTGTTTCTTTTAAAAAAAAAAAAAACCTCAAGTAAATAGACAGACAGCTGTGAGCCATGTGTGTACCTTCTGGAGTGGAAACTACTAGTTTTGAAGGCGAGCTTCTTCTTTGTACTATAAAGACTGGAACTGGTAAAGAACAGTTTCTTCTCTTTGCTATCGTGTCTTGAACAAGCCATCCACACCGCCCTTCCTTGTATTTGAAGTTTGAACCCAAGACCATTACATGAAACTTACTCGGCTACCATCCAAATTTGATCCATACCCATTAAAAACACAGCATTTGTGTGTTTCGAGCTGCTAAATTTTATTTCATGCATGCGCAAATTGATTGATTGATTGATGAATGTTGCGGGGTGATAATCCTGGCCTGTGTAATCCGAAAAGAAGCTCTCTTTACTTTTCTGACGTGATTTTTTTTCCTTTTATCATTTTCATCCAATTGACTAGGCACCAATGATCTGTTCTCTGTTAATATCCGCGACCATGCATATAGAGCTTTCAAGGGCTGGTGTTTATTCTGTAACAAGATGCGTCTTAATTGATGATTTCACGTTCAATCCAAAACCCACTACAAGTCATGGAAAACTTAACGTAGCATCTCTAGGTGAGAAATGTAGACACTTAAACATCCATTACAGTCTAAAAGCAACCAAACTAAGAAAGTTCCTTAACTAAACCACAGAACGACACATTACACAGAATGACAGAATGTTGTGGATCGAACCAGCATAAACAATGAAACAGCTCGAAGGCAGCTCCAAAACTGAAGCTATCTACAGAAATCGGCCTTTTGATTCTGAATAGATGAACTTGGAATCCATGCAGGGCTTGCATGGCAAACAAGCTCCAATCCTCGCTGCATCTGCAAACATCCGAGAGCTTCCTCGACCTCATGCCCTAAACCATTCATCCAACCAAAAAGGAAACAGAAAAGAGAATGATGCCTGCACCCAAGATGTAAATACCTAAATTTGTCTTTAAGAATACCACTATCAGAAGTATCTCTGTGCCACTAGCATAGCAAATTCGAACCAATCACCCCACATGCTCCATGATTCAATCTTCTCACACAAATCCCCAAATTCATAAGCTACCAAAGATGTACAAAATGGAAAACTTGAAAAAATTAGGAAACATTACATTGAAAAAGAAAAGATTAATATAACTTTCATATGAAACAGCACAGCCACAAAATTTCATAAAAAAACTTCATGAATGGTCCAGGGAGAAAAATAAAAATTTATTGCACATGTGAAGAATATAACAAAATTTTTATAGCCAAATAAACCATTCTGAAAAGCAGACCCCAGTTTTGGAAATTGTTTCTGCTTAAACTACATGAAAACATTACAAAAACTACTAACAGTACTGCAGATGCCATAAGTTCACAAAGCAGGCATAACAGAATTACTACCTTAATCAAAATGTTACTAACTTTCTTGTCTAATCTTCTCCACCTTTGTCCTTCTTCTTCTTTTTCTTCTTCTCACTTTTATCAGCCTCTCCATCAGCTTTGCCATTCTCATTGGTTGCGGCCTCTTCAGCCTCTTTGTCTTTCTTCTTCTTCTTCTCGGACTTCTCAGTCTCCTTTTCTACTAAATTTTCCACTTCAGCATCCTCTTTACTCTTCTTTTTCTTCTTCTTTTTCTCTTTCTTCTCATCTTCACTTCCCACAACAGGCTCTTCCTTTAGCTTCTTCAACTCAACCTTCTCTTCCTTCCCAGCCTCACCGTCCTCTTTACTCTTCTTTTTCTTCTTCTTTTTGTCCTTTTTCTCATCATCACTTCCATCCACAAGCTCTTCCTTCACCTTCTTAACCTTGACACTCTCTTCATCTTTAACTAATTCAGTTTTAGCCTTCTTTGCAACATGAGCAGCAGGGCTATCAGAGCTTTCATCCAATTTGCGCTTGCGCCCCTCGCCATCTTCACCAATCTCCTTCACAACTGGTTCAGCAGCAGCAGCAAGGCCAGCAACCATAGAATCACCACCAGCAGGCAAAACCAAATTTCTCGCCCATTCATGAGGAGTATTCTCATTTGGTTTCCCATGTTTATCCAACTTCCCCTCAGAAATCAACTTCTTCTTGATGGAAGCCTTCGGCCCCAATCCCCATTTCCTCGGATAAGTATCCCTATCCATCACAACCCTCTTAATCTTTGCCACAACACCATGATCGCAAGTAGCCATAACAGCAGTTGTCATCTCAGCAATTCCCAGAGCAATAGCCTCACCCTTAGTAGTCATCAACACAACTTCCTCACCAGCCTCAATATCATTCTCAAACCTCAACAGCCCTGGAATCATCAACTTAGCACCATAACAAATTGCATTCACAGCAGAATCCTTCACAACCAACCTCTTATAACTAGTCAAAATCACTTCAAGGGGCATAATAACCCTCCTCAAATAACTCTCATCACGATAATTATCATAAACCCATTGAGCATCCATAACATCATGCATAGTAACCATATTATCTTTCTCCCCTAAAATCCCTGACCTCACCCTCCTCAATTCTTGCATATGCGCACCTACCCCAAGAATCAACCCCAAATGCACACACATTGTCCTAACATATGTCCCCGCCTCACACGAAATCCAAAAAACAACCAAATGCTTATCTGCATCATACTCCAACAACTTACTCTCATAAATTGTCCTAATTCTAAGCTGTCTTTTAACAGCAGAAATCAAGGGCGGCCTCTGAAAAACCGCTCCAGTAAGCGTCTCTAATGCTCTGGCTACTTTCGTAACATCAGCAATCTTATCATGCAATCTAGCAATACAAACATACTCTTTCCCAGCACCTTGTTGAGATTTAACAAGTCTAGTAGCTCTATCAATGCAAACAATTAAATTACCAGTAACTTTAGGGTCTAAAGTACCACTATGACCAGTTTTTTCGACACGTAAAATCCTCTTAATCCAAGCAACAACTTCATGTGATGATGGGTTTGCTGGTTTATCAAGATTCATAACACCATACCTGATGTATTCAACAAGTGGACGCTTGAGAGGTGAGTGGCCAGATGGAAGTGGAGTGTAGTGTCCAGTTCGCACATTAAGTCTGTCGTAGTTTTTCAAAAGAATTGGCCACTGTGAAGTGTCTATTGTTGGGGTGAAGTTCTGGGGTTTGATCATGAAATCTTTGCCTGTGTCTGTAGGGTTCGTGTCTGTTTCAGTTTCTTGGGTTTTTTTCTTGTGTTTTTTCTTCTCAGAACGAGAAAGCTCGACTTCAGACATGGTGGAAACCGCGAGTGTCTGAGTTTCTGGCTTCAAGGGTTTTTGACGGAGGCTAGTGAAGGAGAAGGGTTTAGACTTAGAGGTGGAAATGCGGATTTATAGGGTTAGGGTTTTGGGGGGTTTTGAGAGGAATGGGGCAAGAAATGTCTCGTTGAGATGGGCTAGGGTTTTCTGTTCATGTCTATGATGTTGGGTATGAATTGGACAAGACCTTATCCTGATAGGCCCAGTACGTCCTTGCAACCAAACCGGCCCATACGTTTGTTAAGCCCGGTTTACTTGGATTTGGACTCTTGTTAGGGAATACAAATGGGCCGAACCCATCAGATACCGTCTTGACCTGCTCCAGGAAGGAGACATCCCTCACATGAACATCATCACTAAGTCATACCATCATATAAAAAGGGAGTATAAATTTGATTTGGAGTGAGAAAATATCAGGAACGTCCCTAAAAATCGATCCGAAGTTAATTAAATTTTTTTTTTTAATTTTTGAATAATTTTGATTTTAAGATTTTAAAAAAATCCAATCCAATTTTGTTTTGATTTTAGATTTTAAAAACCAAAAAAACCACCGATATCGAATTAACATAAGACTCTGAAATTGAAAAATTAAATTAAATTAGAAAAAATAAAAGTAAACACAAATAAAATACGGACACAAATAGACAATTTCCTTAAAATTCGAAGTAAATGTTGGTTTCTCAGCACACCAAACTAATGCCAAGTACTAAAATGCTTTCACATTACAGCTCCCCTCCCTCACTATAAATACGACAGCCGAGAGAACCACTTCCAGACAAGATTTCAAGTTCCTTCGCTCTCAAACAACCATCAAGTCTCTTGATTCCATGGCTGGCCTTCAATACAACTTCTTCCCTACAGATTTCTTCTACCCTCCTCGTCCACAATCTGTGAAAGTAGACGCCAGCACCACCGCCCAGAAAAGTATTGCTCTTCCCATGGAGGTTCAAAAGCGAGAAGCCATGATCACTGATGATCTAAACCAGAAACACCACCCCACAAGCTTAACTCTACGCCACAACAAGCATGGCAACAAGTCCAATACCCCCATGAACAGGAGCAGTACTGCATAATCAAGCAAGGTGGGATCGAGAAGAGAAGATGATGAAAGCAAGCTTCTCAAATAATTCTCTCCGAATCCAACTTCTTGGTTGCTGCGTGGAGATTTTGTTTTTCTAATTAATAATGTTTCCATGATGAAAGGAGCTTGCACCCTCTCTTTTTCCTGGCTTTTTGTCTCTGTTCTTAGACATAGCTATATATTTCTGGAATCTCCACTTGATCGATGTCTGATATCCAAATATATATATATACAATGAAAGTTTGATAAAATCCAGCAGATCATGATGAGCTTTTCCCTGTTATTAACATCGCATTCCGAAGGGGATTTCATGTTGTGACCACTGTAACATTTGGCGTAATCTCTTGCACAAGTATCAAATCATGTTAGCTTATATCCAATCTTCTTAGAGTTTTTTATTATTATCAATATTTGTTTCTCGCAAGATATTGAAAAGTCAAGGGAACTAAAAAAAAAAAAAACAACTTTTTTCCTTAGTGCGGCAGGTATTGATTTCAAAAATGGTTTTTTGCTGCATGAGATTCATAGCGGGAAGGGATGCATGATGCTTGTAGCTTTCCATCGATGGTTACCAATGGTGATCACTTTGTCCCTTTCACAGGAAAGCCAGCATGTTTCATGCCCAATATCTCACAAACTTTGTTTCTCACTCATGGCTGGGAAACACAAACGTGCATCACACGCAGGCTGCATTATGAAAAGGAATCTTTGCACGAATATTCCAAGGTAACAGTCATATTCCTCGTACCAATGCCTGGTTATTTTATTCCGAATTAATGTTTCTAGTTTTTTTATATAAAAACAAAACAAAATGTTTCTGTTTTTCAAAGAGAAACCATTTATTATTTTGAAAAAAAAATTGAAAACAATATTGAAATAGCGTTATTTTGAATAAAAATTATACATAAAAAAAGGGATTTGACAGGTATTCTACACCAAGCATTCTTGTCTACTTCTTTTGTTCTTCCATTACTATTTTATTTGATCATCGTTCCTTCATTATTATTAAATACACTAAAGAGTGATTTTTGGATCTCCCACAAACTTGAGACTCTGTGCCTTTTGGAATATTAAATATCAAGATAGTGTTTGATATTATATTTTTTATAATATTTTTTATATTTTTAATTTTATTTTTAATATAAATGTATTAAAAAATTTTCAAATATACTAAAATATTTTATTTAAAAAAAATCAAATATTTTAAAAAGCTCGGCGCTAAAACAAACAAATGTGCTATAATCATGTTATTAAGCTAATGTTTTATAAAAATTTATTTTTTAAAAAAAATTATTTTTTTATATGTTTTAGATCGTTTTGATGCGCTGATTTTAAAAATATTTTTTTAAAAAAAAAACATCATTTTAATACATTTTAACATAAAAAAATATTTTAAAAAATAATCACAACTTCACTCGAATAAAAAATTGCTCGTAAAACAGTCAATTTTCAACAAACATTTTTCTTCAGGTTTGGTGGATCAAAATGTTCTTGATGAAATTAATTTGGAAATCAAATTATTAGTGGATGCCATTCATCAAGACACTAGGAACTTCATCTATCTTTTTTTTAATGGAAAAATGCATCCATCTTATACGTATACCATTGTAATTTTATAAAACTATCATGATCGGCTCAAAGGTCAATCATAGTACTCCACTTGTTTCTTGTTAAAGATTGGAGAGAATTTTTTTTATAAAAAAAAAATGGGAACAAATTACAATACTTGTTCATTGAACCTCTTTCTCAATTCTTGTTCCATGTTTGTTTATATTTAATAATTGAATTCTTTTATTTTTTACCATTAATTCTTAAATTCTTCTAAAAAGCCCTTAGGCCTCTGTCGTCACACTTGGATTAAATAAGTGGAAGGCCTGCATTTTCTCATGCTTCTCGCCGCATGCGTGCCCACGTATGCTGGATTATTATTATTATTAATCTATGTTATGTTAAAATTAATTATATGCTTATTTATTCCTATGCAGGCAAGTTTGATCCCTAGTAGCCAAACTCGTGAATAGCCAACTTGCCATTTATGACCTGGCCTGAGTTAGGTCAACGAAAATAGTGATAATTTAAAAAAAAAATCATTTTTTTTTACTTACTATCCTGATAACAAAAACAATGTTATTTTAGTGATAATTTTTCAAGGAAAAAAATTTAAATTGACTAGGACTATTTTTTTTACTCGCTACCCGAATCTTGGATTGTAACGATATTCTCTAGATTGGGTCTTATAATTTTTTTAAAAAATAGAAAACAAAAGAAAGAAGAATTTTTTTTTTCCCATTTGCCGTTCTTTGTTTTGGAATTTTAAGGCTCCTAAATGAACTTTTTTTTTTTTTTTTTCCAGGAATCCTTAAACTTGGGCTTTTTTCCGAGCTTTACTTGGCAGCTCAATTCTCAAAATAAGCCCAAAGTATATAGCATTCTAATCCAGTCCTCCCATTCCAATTGAAAATGCAAAGACATCCCTGCTGCTGCCCATGCATCAGGTTAAAGTAAAACAATTAGATGAAAAATACAGTGAGGACTCACTTGTACTCAAAAAGCTATGTAATCTCTGACGAAGAGGATTCCACTTTCGACCCCTGTCAACAGCAGAGGAACTCCGTGAGCAACATGGATCGAAGAAACAACACAGCCATACACATAATATCAAATATATCAAGAGTTCCCTGATTACAGTCGCTAAATCTAACACTGAAGCACAGATGATAAGCAAGAGCTTTTTCTTCTAAATTCTGTTCTATAAAGTATTGGAACATAACCAAGGTTATGAAGAATTATCTATTTCATCAGAATATAATATCCACTGACGCAATCCCCAAATTTACTAGTCTCATTACATGTAACATGAAATCTTTCTTGCAATCGAAGCTAATCGCCAGCCTTCCTTTAAAATTGTAAAGAAAAAATTGTTCATTAAAATTGTAATATTGAAACACAGCTCTGACTTAAAAAAGACAATTGTCGACCATTTAAATTGGCCTATTTCTAAGATCCTTGAATTGCAGATAATTCAAGTGAGATGTCTTGTTCTGATCTATAAAGTGGCACAGCGTTTTCATGAATTGCAGATAATTCAAGTGAGATGTCTTGCAGTTTTTTATTATTTTTTAAAAATAATTTATTTAATTTTTGTTTTGTTATTAAATAAAATTATAATTTAAAAAAAAAGTATTGGTAGGATATTTTTCTATAATATTTACAAATATTTATTTTTTATGATCAATCATTGTCAAATAATATTTTTTTCAGTTAAATAGTTTATTTAATGTTGTGACGTGTTTTATTTTAAAAGCGAAACAATACCTAAAAAATAGAGAAATATTGGACCCATAGGACCCAAACCCCGTGCAGTGCTGGGCTCTTTTCCAGACAACTCAAGGCAATGAATGATGTCCTTCTCCTTTTCTCCTGAAGAATTTGTCGTTTGCTTGCGTTTTGGCAAACGACATGGGCCTAACTCTTCCTCCAACACTGAGCCTAAACTCCCATAACATGATCGTTGACGGAGACGTAAATCCACCCTTGAATTACCGTTGACACCTTGGTTCTTCCCTGAATAAAAATAAATAAATTCTCACATTTTGTAGATTGTTTTTATAAACTTTGAATGCTTTGAGAAGGCAATTTTATTCTTTCATTATGCTATAATATGTTGTCACATGAAAGAATATTTTACAAGTGTCGCAATCATGACTCCTGCAGGTGTAAGATTTAAGTCTTAAATTAATTGATTTATACAAATAATGAACTTATTATGTTAGACAAGATTATTAACTATTAAATTTTAACATATTTTATCTGTAAATTTAGCCATGATCATGAAGCAACGTTTATAATAAAATTAAAAACACAGTCATGATGTCAGCTGCAATTACAAAGTCATAAAACTGGAAAAATCGAGTAGCCTCGAGAGCTTTGAAATAGAACATTTGGAAATATGATTATATTAGTATTTTTAAAAATTTTATTTTTTTTATTAAAAATTAATTTATTTTATATGTTTTGAATTGTTTTGATAGTCTAATCTTAAAAATAATTTTAAAAAATTAAAAAATATATTATTTTAATATATTTCAACATAAAAAACACTTTAAAAAATAACACAATCACCCTTTCCAAAAGATAATAACAGTGTTCTTTTGGTAATTATTTAATAAGCAGGACGATGACACCAGCTATATATTAAAAACGCCAGAAAGTGTCCACAACGTAAGGCACCAACCAGCAATTTTGGATGTTTTTGTTAATTATTTGCTTTAAATATTTAAGTTTTAATTTTAAGAGGCTGATCTAGTGATAAAAAAATTTAATTTTCTCTGAACCCTTTTATTTCTAATTTAAATGGTTAGCATTTAAAAATAAATTGTTTTTATAAATATATAGTATGCGTATTCTATCTTTAATTATAATGAGATTAGACGGAATGATTTGGGTGTATTCCTTGTGGATGGCAGGATATGGCAGATATCAATCTACGATCATGTTTTTATCCTACCTACCAGCACGCCATGTGTACAACACTCCCAACCGGGTGCTCGGTTACCTAAAATGGTCCCACTTTGAGTACGTGTCGTCATCAAATTCGATGATCTTGACCATTGATGATTTGAAAATTACATCGAAACCGTGTTAATTATTAGGTAGCTTTTTATTGCAAGGTCAATAATTGCTCACATGGGTGGGTCCGTTGTCGTGGTTTGAATAATTAAGCACTGTTTATCATTGCAGTTTTAACTGTTTTTTTTTTAAACAATTATTTTTTTATTTTAAATTATTTTTTTAAAATTTTTAATTTGTTTTCAGTGATGATATTAAAAATAAATTTTAAAAAGTAAAAATAAAATATGTTAATATATTTTTAATTAAAAGTTATTTTAAAAAATCTCTTAAATTTTTTTTCATAATTTTGTGCTTTTCATTTTGCCACGTCAAGTAACTTTCTAGAAAAAACAATCAGAAAAAACGATGATTTATGAGAATTTTTTTAATGTAGAATTATCATGTCAGAACTTTAACGATATAAATCTCACGGTAGAAACAAGATCTATTAATACACCAGTTTAGATTTAAATAATTAATTATGTATCCCATGTACACTAAATGAATTTTTGTTTTTTATTATAACCTGTTTTTTAAATTATATATATATATATATATATATATATATATATATATTAAATTAATATTTTTTAAATATTTTAAAATAAATTTGATATGGTGATATAAAAATATATATTAAAAAACATTATTTTAATTTATTTTTAATTAATAAACACTTAAAAAAAAACCATATTAACACACTGACCAGGTGAGATTCACCACACTTTTAATTATATTCCATCATAATCGTGAAAGGTGTTTGATTGTCATTTTCCATAATTTGTCTCTCCACCTTTTCCTTTTCCTTTTCCTTTTCCTTTTCTTTATTAAAAAAAAAAGGCAATTCGGGCAAAAAAGAGACTGTGATCGTGCCTTGTTCATGTTGAAGAACAAGCGTATACATCATAGAATAATTGTGTGTGTGTATAACTTGGAATAAAATCTAAATTAAAAAATGATTAAATTGGAGATTAATCTATTTTTATAAAAAAATCAATAAATTAAAGGCAGTGTTTTACCCCGTGGCAAATGGATGGAGAGTCCACCTAAATTTCTAATTTTCTGGTTTTTTTTTTCAACTCAGATCAATTAAGACATAGGACAACCAACCAATTTGAATTTTATAACTAAAACTATACAAAAAAACCAATTAAGTTTTTTTAATTATTATTAATATGGGTATCTAAACTAACTTGCATACACCTCAACTAATCTTACAGGCCTTAAAACAAGCTAAGTTTAATCCGCTTAGTTATATTTGCTATTTAAAAAAACAAATTAGATATAATTATCAAACTTGATCTCATGGATTAACTCGGAACCTAGCTCGGATTAAATTTATTTTTGAATTGTTTGAAAAGCTGAACCAATTAAACCTAGATTACTTGATTAAAACTCGAGTGAGACTTAATTAATATTTTTAAAAAAAAAAAATTTTAAATAATATTATTTTATTTAAAAAATTAATATATCCAATTCAACATATCAACTTTCTCAAAAATTAAATCAATCAACTTGTTATATAAACTTGGACTCGAGTTATAAGTTGGGATGTATCTTATAACCATGTTGCTAAGTTCACACTCAATCTCCTTTGTTAATCCATTTTGCTTTCCTTCCCTGTGAAAAAAAACATCAAACAAGATCTTGGTTAAAAGTTTATAAATTTAAAACCAAAAGTAACTTTAAATTCAAATGGTTTGTAAAAATAATTATAATATGAGTTGATACATTTGAAAAAGATTCTGGCAACCTTTTTCTTTAAATTCAACTTAAAAACTAAGACTAAACACAATTACAAGCCTTCTCTCAACCTGCTAGTAACATAATTAACTATTAATGATACCCTAACCATTAATTTAGATTTTAATGGTTAAATTCTTATAAATCAGTGAATGGTTAAAAATTGAAATTAGTTATTTTTCTCAATCAATAAATGGAAATTAAATTATTTTTATTTCAACATACACGCGTTTACATCGAGTCCAATTTTATGAATAATAGAAATTTAATTAATTATTTGACTTGCGTTCCAACTATGTTGATTGTTTTTCTAAAAAAAATGAAAATATAGGTTTTTTCAACATGTTTTTTTATATTAAAATATAAAGAGTTAAAATCAAAGAGCTTGTATGTATGTGTGTGTGTGTGTGTATATATATATATATAAAACAATAAAATTAAAAATCATGTGCGTTAATAAATAAATAAAATATTAACAATAAATAGAGATGAAAATCAAAAAATTAAGAGTCGAATATAGACCACGATAATTGGTCATAGAACGTGGATCTTTGACACGGTTGTGTTTAACCACTTTGTTCACAATAATTAATTTTTTATTTAATCAAATGATAATAAAAATAGACACGTATAAAATTGATTGAATAAAATAAAAAGCAAAAAAAATATCATGCAAGGTTACATGTATTGAAACTATTATCTAAAAATAAATATTTTATTTTTTAAAATAAATTTCATTCATATAAAACATAAAACAAATTTACAGATAAATTAAAATAATATCTTTAAAAATAAAACATATTCAGAATAACCAATAACAATCATTATTTAAAAGAGATTAGATAGCTAACATAAAAGAAAAAAAGCATTAATTAAATAAAATAAGCATTAATTAAAAAAAAAACTAAGCTCTGCTAGGCCTGATAGGCCACGCTAGTGCGCCCGATCTATTTAGTAAGGACCTATGTGCTTGACTCCTTTTTTTTCGTGGGGTGGGTGACATGTCATTTCACCCACCCTTGATATATATTTTTTTTAAAATAAACTATATGATTTATTGTTTGATATTATCGAGTTCTCCACCACCACAATAACAAAAAAATCAAGGCAAAAATTTCTTTGACCCAAAAATTAGTTGCCTAACTTATTTTGACCCAAACATGTAGAAAATACCATGAGAACTTCATAAGTTCATCCATGCCCTTAAAAAAACAAAATAAAAAAAAACACATTCCAAAAACAAAAAAAAAACCCAAAACAAAAATCTTATAGAGCTTAAATATATTTTTCTAAGCAATTTCAATGTCAAAAAAAATTTAACACATTTTTAAAACAATGTAAACAACTCATATAATCATATGATTGTGTTTTAGATTTATAGTTAGGGCTTGTTTGTTATTGTAGTGTGATTATATTTTTAATTTTTTTTTGCTTGAAATTGTTTTTTAGTTTTTTGAATTGTGTTAATTTATTAATTTTAAAAATAAAAATTATTATTTTAATAAATTAAAAAAAATATATTAAAAAAACTACGTGTCAGCACCAAACAATAGCTCAATGATGCTGACACACAAACCATCCTTCCTTATCTTCAGAAGGTCAAAAGTCAAAAACAAACACCTAACCCATTACCGGCTAATAACCGGTTATATAAAAACAACAAACGCGCCGGCCGTACAGTTCACTCCCAATCAAAGCAATGGGATGATTCGGTAATTCCGAACCTAAGGCTCGCAATTTCCGCACCAATCAGGCTCGGTATCGTCGGCCTATAAATACCCGCTCATTTCGCTATATTATCCTAGCACGCACACGAATCTTTCGCTGTTTGGTCCGTACAAGAAACAGATATTTCCTCCTCCGTTCAAAGGTAAAAAAGAAATATATTCAAAATTCAATCCTCTTTCAAATTAATCAGATCTTTATATATATATGTTTTGATTCATGGTTTTTAGGTTTTTATTTTGAATTTTAGTTTGGTTTCTGAGAAAGTGGGAGGAAAATGAAGATTTTGAAGTTCAAATCAGAAAAGAATAGTTTTAATGAAATTTAGTATCCGTCTTTTTTAGGGCGGGAAATCAATTAATTATCTCAGCGATTATATTTTCGGATTTTCTTCTCAGTTTAATTTATTTCTTTCATTCTTGCTTATTTTTCTCGGTAACCAAGCAGAGGTCTGCCTGCTTAATCTGTGAATTTTTGTGTTAGATTGATGTGATTATAATTTTTTTTTCTTGTATATAGTCTTTTATTGTGTGATTAGCACCTTTATTTATTTATTTTAACTGAGCTGGCTTTGTTTATTCGTCAATTTAACGTTGACTTGACTTGATCATGTTCAAGATTCTGACTTCAATTACCAGAACAGATTAATACTATTTTTAATCACTTTTCGCCAATTTTCTAATTGCGGGTAGATGTTAAAGGTTTTAATTCTTTATTTTATGGCGAGATAATTTGCAAACTTTTTTTAAAAAAAACAAAATTGTGTATTATCAATGATTGTTATAACTTCTTGTTGAATGAGTTGATTAATGTTAATCACAAGTTAGTAAATTTCTTGGAAGAGGATAATTTGATAACTTGCATTGAATCTCATTCATTTTCTGTGTGAATTTGGAGTACAGGACTGCAGAGGTTGTGGTAAGGATGGCTCTGGTTTCAGGAGGAAGGTCAACGTTGAACCCAGATGCGCCTCTTTTTGTTCCTGCTGCTTATCGGCAAGTGGAGGATTTCTCTCCCGAGTGGTGGCAATTGGTGACAACGACAACATGGTTCCGGGATTACTGGCTAAGTCAGCATCAAGATGAGAACGGTTTCTATGACAACGCTGAGGATGAGTTTGGGCTTGAAGGGAATAATGTAGCTGATCTGTTGCCGGATACATTTGATCTTGATGCTGGCGATTATTTTTCTAGTCTGGAATCTCAATTTGCAGGTTTCGCTGAGGAAGGCTCTTCTCCTTTACCTTCCAATGGAATGCTTGCAAATGGTATGTCTTGAGAAGGTGGTGAAATGGCGTGGGGTTTTGTTAACCTGATACAGTGTTATATAAATTGAGAAATCTGGACGTTGGAACTGATAGATAATGTGTTGTTGTTCTAATTTTACAGGGTTTGTGTTGGAAGCAGAGGCACCGAAGAAGGAAACAGGTCTGAAATCCAGTGCTTGATGACTTCAAGTTGAAGCTACCCCCAATCAGAGTAGATCAATGTAGTTTCTAGCTTTTGCAGGTCTCTGTAGAGCAAGGTTGGAGCTCTCTTATTCCTCCTTGTTCATTCTCTTTATCTTTCTTTTAGTTTAAACCAAGTAACTGTTCAGAGATGTAAAAAAAGAAAATGTAAAATTTAGTCAGAAATGCAAAAAAAAAAAAAAGTGATATCTTTTGCTTCATATTCCTCTTTCCACACAGACTTTAGACCAGCCGTTTTTGAAGTTCTAGCAATTTAGCAAGACCTAATTTCAAGCTGGCAGGTCGATTGACCTTACGCATATCGATGCTTCAAAGAGGACACAAGATTGATTGGTTCGTTTTACCAAGGGCATAACTGGTTAATTGGGGTGGTTGGGTTGGGACTCGGCAGTCAACTTTCAATAATCTTCTTGCCCACCGCTGGCTAGACCGCACAAATATCTCTTGAAGCACAGCCATTTTCATCGACACCTGAGTTATCTTGTTCTTGTTATAATTTCAATCATTCGGGTGTAAAGCACCTGTTAAATCATCGAGGATTAATTTCTTGACGTTAATCTTATCATATTATAAATAAAATAAAAATCTAGGAGCATTCATGAAATCCATCTATACTTCAAAAGGTGTTCGGACGGTGAATCACCTGGGGGCGTACCCTTTTGTCTCTCTCAAATGTACATGGCCTCAAGGCGAGAGAGATCGGGATGGTTTTTGGGGGTGATATTATGTTTTTTTTTTTAAATAATTTTTTTTATATTGTTTTGATATATAAAAAAATGTTTGGATAAAATAGAATTTGCCCTGAAACTTGCAGATGAGATAGCTTCAAAATGAAGAACTTTGCCTTTCCAGTAAATTGAACCTGGCTGCAATACCAGGAACAAAACTGGAAAAGAAGAGAGGGCAACATCATACCATTTGCTCGATAATCACAAGGAAGCAACCATGGAAACTTCCATTCACCCACCAACAAGATCCATGAGTGTAGAACAAGCATAACACACACAGACTATTCACTGACAAGATCCAGGAGTGTTAAATCAACAATAAACTACCATGCCTTCCTCTTTCGTTTATTAAAACTGTATTTTTCTTTACTCAATGAGGCTTCTACGGGCTATAAGAAATATCAAGAAATGCGTATAAGAAGTTAGCAGCAGCACTTGAAAGAATATAGCAGAAACAGTTCATTAGCATTAGCATCAACAGTCGGTCACCATGGAGGCTTAAAGGAGAAAAGGGGGCACGTGATGAAAGAGTTGGTTAAACATCAGTCGGAGCCGGTTTAAGGTGAATGGAAACGAACAATTTTTATTCCTTATTTAAAATCTTTTAAGCCTATCTGGAAATGTGATTGTGATTGTTTTTCATAATACTTGAAATGGTTGCTTTTAAAAGAAAAACACAGCTAGTGAAATGAAATGTGATAGTTTGACACTGCACCAAAAGATCAGCAGCCTGCTAATGCACCAAACTTCGAAGAGGATCAAGGCACAGTTGCCCCCTACAGCAAAACTCATGTTATTACTCATGTTAAAATTTTCGGTGCTCGAGTTATTACATATCAGAGTTAAAACACACTCATTTATCAGAACATTTAGTTCCTGTCCAAGTTTCACGTCACACATTCACACAGGTAATGAACAGAGCAACGTGAGCGAATTAGTCTAGATATGAACGTAGAAGACACGGAGTGTCATACATCTTTGCCTTCTCGACGAAATCCCTCCGATTCACGGAATCCCAAGCGTAGTCCCAGGAACAGAAGCTTCTGTAAGCTTTGTAACCCTAGCCCTCCTTTCTTCAAAGCATTGATTAGAGTGGACTCGCCTGCATTCTGAGCTCGAATGACCCACTCGTTCCCTCGAGGACCAGCCACTTCCTCAATGAATGATGACAAGTTCCTCACATCCACATCCTGACGAGCACCAAGTAAACGCCACCTAGCTTAGGTGCCCCTCCGGCCCTAGCTCGATGCCTAACCTATCTATCTAATCAAGTTGGTGAAATTTGTGATGGGAAGAGATCAACCTTTGAATTCACAAGAACAAGCTTAGGCAACTTTCTACTGGCTCTAGGGTCATCCTTGACTCCTTCCAATGCCTTGAACGAGGACTCTGCTGCCCGCTTAGGAAATTAGCCATCAAAGTCAACACCATCAAGGTTGTAAATTTATTAGATTAGTGAGACAGATTAAAAATTTATTCAAGGAAAGTACAGAATGTATATAATTTTAAATTTATAAATATACAAAAATAAAACTCATATATAATGTACTTTCAACATAAATATAACAAAATAATACTAATATAAATATTAAATATTTATTGATATAAAATCAAAGCACGAGCATGTATATTAATAATAAAAATAATTATGATTAAATTAAATTAAAAAATTATATTTATTTATTAAAATACTTTAAAATAATATATTTTTTATTTTTAACAATTTAAACAAAGAAGCAAACCACTCAAAAATGCATAAAGCACTTGTGTAAACTAAACAAATATAACATCCAACATAAAGTCTTAAAATTGTAAGTAAAAAATAAGCATAGAAGAGATTTTTTAATTTATCCTGACAAAATTATACATGTAAAAACATATATCATGGCAAACATGCTATCAACTTATAATTAATATCATAAAAAAAATCCTAGCATGCTAATATCAACTCACATTTTCTTCGCAAGTACTAGGAGAGGTAGCACATTATCTCTTGGTGGTGGCGAGCAGCAGGACCACTGGAAGAGATAGGGTTGAAGACTTGGTGGACATTTCTACTGCCAATACGAGAAAGTAATTGCAGAGAGAAATTGGTATCAAGAAAAGCTATGCACTTGTTTGTTAGGGAGGCATGAAGCGACTATTAATTGCTTCCAAAAACGGCTACTTCTACCAAACATCAAGAATTGTGTAGGGATGCCATCCATCTTCACTTATAAAAACCGTTATATTTTAAAGAGAATTCGATGGCTTATAAGGGAAAAAAGAAATTGCGTGAATTTCATATAACCAATCAACAATCTTGTTAAATGGAATTGATAGAAGCATATGATTGAAAAATCCTTTCATATATTGAAAACCTAATCGAAATAAAGAATAGATTGGGGGATCTAATATAGATTTTACCTATAGATTGGGGACTTCTCTTAGGTTTTCCCTTTATCTTAGTTTTCCCTCTTTTTATGTACTTGTAACATATGATTCGTATAAAAAGCCTTTCCTTCACTGAATGTGATATCTGTGGTCAACCGCCACAAATCTCGGAGACAGGTCTGAGAAAGAAGTGGGGCAAACCTAACTCCCAAAAAATGGCTTCCTTTCCTATTACTTCCTAGGTGAATCTGTCTCTCTTTGCCTGTCTTTACTTACAAACATGTTCTTTGTTAGCAAGTATGTAAAAATTGTCATCCACCCACATACATGTAAATAGAAAGGAACATGATTTACCTTTTGTTTTTGTTTTTTGGGTTGGTTTGGAACTTGGAAGTGTTATTTTCTTGAGCTGGGATTGAACGTATCTGTGTTTCTTCCTAAATATTATTGAAGTGAAAGAAATATACTTTCTTTTTGTTGGGTTCATTTGTTCTTTTATGAAATTATTCTTGTATGGTCAATTTGCTGCTGAGAGAAAGTGGGAAAATAAGAGAAATTAAATTCTGGGTATGTTGTGTTTTGGAATCTGCTGCCATAGAATGGCATAAAGAGATGATCTTTACCAAGTTTTTGCTGTTCTGCATTGTTTTTTTTTTTTTTTTCCCTTACATGGGAACAAGAAGACAGAGAGAGTTGGACGCTCCATCATTAGGCCCCTGTTTTATCAAGCAGAGTTTTTTTCTTCTTTTTTTTTGCATGATCTGATATTGAGGTTTGTGATTTTTTATATTGAAATAGAGAATTGAATTTTAAAGCCATGGGTTTTGTGCGTAATATTTTCTTCGCAGTAGCTGATATGAAGATAGACCGTTGGGAGACCTGGACTTGGGACATGTGAACTGGTTGGTGATAGAAAGAGTTCTGCCACCAAGCTGCATCTAGCTACCCTCAGGGATATCCTTGTAAAAAGTTTAGGATTAAGACCTTTTCTGTGAAATTTGTTATTGCATGAATCTATAAGTAATTGAAGTAAAGGTAGATCGTTTTTCGCAGCATACAAGGAAGAACATGGATGATGAGATTTAGGGTGTTTGGAAGATGCATTTAATTTTTTTCCTTTTCTTTTCACTTTTTTTTACAAAGGATTTCCTGTATACTGTTCTTCAGTATTAATAAGATCCTTGTTCAGGAAATTCATGGTGACAAACTGACAATGGAGGCAAATAGTTGTTTGAGGATATGGTTATATGTTATCAATTATTAATATAAGAAGAAAAACTTGTTGTCTTGTTTTGGAAAAATGGCATCTGTGACTTTTTATTTGAATGAAAATTTAGTTCATCATGTTGAATTTGTCTTGTTATTTTTGTTTGCAGGGTTGATGTTTCCTGCACTTATTCATACGATTACTCATCTGAAAGGTGGGATATTTGGAGTTCCACTCTTCCATAAGAGAGAAAGCCGGTTCTCCATCAGAACACCATGGGGCTTATCCTTCCCACCAGCTTATGTTGACACATACAGCCTGAGTAGATGCAGGAAAATCTATTCCCAAGAAAAAGGTAAGATCGTAATTGCAGCTTCTTAATATGTATTGATACCAAAACGATAGGCATTTTAACTGAACAAATTTTGATATGAAATAAGAATGTACAAGGTATTAATGATCTTGATTCAGGGTGTGTTAGGTTGATTATTAGTTTTTAAAATTTCTTTGTTGGTATAACGTTTCAGGTTTTAGGTATCAAAGCATGGAAAAACCAGAAAGTGATGTGGCTATCATAGATTACTTGCAAGATGTGCCTCTTTCAGATTCATATGAAGCAGCCTTGGAAGCTCTTTCTTCTCTTATTAGACAGCAAAAACGCGGAGATCAAAAAACTATTGGTGGTAAATATGGAAAATTGGACAGGATGCGGATGTATCTTAAGGTAACAATATTATAATTCTTGCAATGTTTTGGAGATGCTCAAGTATTTATGTAGCCAAGGACCTGCGAACTAGCTCTATGTCTCTTCTGTGTACAAGTTAATTCAAAAGTATTATGACTGCCCTTTTTCATTTGCTGTTGGATCAATAATGATGTATAATTCATCTTCTTTAATGATGTTATCTTTGACATGAAACTGATCTATACATTTTGTGTCCTTTACTGTCAACTTATTTCCTGTTAGTAGGAACAAAGGTGGTTCTTAGAGGTTTTACTATGCCTCATCAGATTGAAACATTAGTTCCTATTGGTTTTTTTCTTTTCCAAAATGAAATTTCCTGAAATTGAATGGTTAGATGGTTGAATGGATTTTTCTCTGCAGATACTAGACTTGGAAGAGCGTGTGGCTGGGCTCAAAATTATCCATGTTGCTGGAACTAAAGGGAAGGTAATACCCATTTTAATTTTTTTGCTTAACAAATCAACCAGGTTCAGACCACAATCCACTCCTTGAAATTTGACTTAACCTTACATCAAGCATTGTGATAAAATGTTAATGGCTGCTACTATATTGAAAACAATTATGTTTTCTGAAAGGTGAGAGCTACTTTAGAATAGCTCACTAATTTGAGTTGTGTATAATTGTGAGGGTTAAAAGTAGGCTAGGTTGTATGACTTTAGTTTGAGGATGTCCTGCACGCACACACACACACACACACATATATATATGCCTTCTTTGATTTAATATTACATTCGAGAATCATATTAAAACTCATGATAATATTTTATCACACTCTTCTTTAACTCAGTTTCATGTTCCTTTGATGGATCCACACTCCAGGGTTCAACATGCACATTCTGTGAGGCTATTTTAAGGGAATCTGGTTTCCGAACAGGCTTGTTTACTTCCCCTCACCTAATTGATGTTAGAGAAAGATTCCGGATAAATGGGTTAGTATTTGATTGAGCTCATCTTAGCTTATCTATTATGTTGTGCATTCCTTGAGCAGACACGCACTCTCTTCCCCTTCCCCCAGTCCTTCACCTCCATTGAAACAAATCTGTCCATGGTTATAAGTTTTACAACAACAATAGAAGCAGTTCTACATGAAACAGATCCCCTAATAGTAGAGTGGCTGAAAATCTAACGCTGTTATAAAAAAAGAAGATTTTTACATTTTTTACACATATAGCTATTTTAATATATCTTAATGCATTTTTAATTTCAAAGTCATTTTCTTGGTTGATTTGAATGCTTGTATGCGTATCTTGTTTCACGTCTGACTTTTAATTAATTTTGCAGAGTGGACATATCTGAAGTTAAATTTTTATTGTATTTTTGGAATTGCTGGAATCAGTTGAAGGTACTAATCCTTTGCTTTCACTGATTCCCAAGAGCTATAAGCAGATTGTACAAGCTAGTTTTCTTTTGAGGTGCAACTTTTTGGATTATGAAGGGATCATTTTGCCTCTGAGTTATAGACCTTGAAACCACTTTGTTCTTTAATATCACTTCTTATGGACCTTTTCTGTGTCTGCATTATTGCCTTAAGGTGAACTTTGGTCTTTAAACCACTTTTGTGTAACATTATTTTGTAATCAGTTTCCCATACGAGGTCAGACTTGTTCACGTGTTTAACAAATGAAGTCAATATATGTGATTCTGAATAAATCTTCAATCAGTACCCACCTTTCTATTTTAGTAATATCTTATTCTTATTGGTAACATTTACTTATATGTAAAGATTATTGGCAATTTATTATCCCTCCTCTATGGTAGTTATTTGTTGAGTATGAAGTGAAATTGTTTTATCTTGACCTTTTTGGATAAAGTTTAACACCAAACCAAACTTTCAATCTTCATGAAATTTTCCGCCGAGCATGAGATTTTTCAAGCTTATTTCTCTGAGTTAGCTAGTAAGCTAGAACAAGTGTTTCCTATGTTTAGCTCAAGCAGTTGCCAAGCTTTTTGGTTCATTTTACAGCCTCCCTGACCTTCAAATTCAGGCATTTGAAGCATTTACTGTTTTAACTGTACCTTGCAGTGAAGGAGGAATAGCAGGATTTTAGCACTCAGTAGATGTGTTGCTTGTGCCTGATTAACTCTTTGATGTTCTAAATGAAAGTGTCAGTACAAACAGTCAAACATGTAATATCAGAAGGGAAGATGAGAGATGTTCTAACAGGACTACTTGAAACTGAATTTTGGCCTTGATTGTCAGGAGTCAGGTCCAAATTGGTGTGTTCAGTGATACTTCTTCATTTTTGTCACTTTTTGTCAGCACTTTAAATACTAACTATGCAATCGGATGCCTTGATCTGCTCCAAAACTTACAATCTATACATGGCAGTTACTTGATTCTTTAAATTTGACTTTTCAGGAACATGAAACTGAGGACCTCCCAATGCCCCCGCTATTTCAGTTCTTAACTGTGTTGGCCTTCAAAATATTTGTCTGTGAACAGGTCAGCTACATTAGCTGAATTTCTGTTGGAGCTTATTTAGATGATCGGCTTGGCATTTGCAATGAGTGGTTTATCTCTAGCTTTTTTATTTGCATATGTTTGTTCGCTCGCCAAATGAACCAAGGCGATATGCTAAAAATTAAAAGAATATATATTATATTATATAAATCTAAAATATATATCTTCCCAATTAAGATGAGATCATTAGAAAATCGAAAGAAAATATAAAATACCATAACATAGTCATGTAACGTTATATTTTCACCCTTAAAACAGCATAAGATAATTTAAAGTAGTAAGTAGCCTAATAGATTAAAAAGCAAAATTAAATATCATCATCGTTATTCATTAATCTTCAAAGACATCTCCATCCATGCTTTCCACTCCTTCACTTGAATCCTTTATATCCTCCATTTCATGATTATAATCGAAATCCTTATCTCTCAAACTATATTCCACTTGTTTAGAAAAAATTAAAGTCTTAGTTGTACAGATGTGTTGTTCTTCGACTCCCATTGTTGAAAAAAGAAAGTGTGGTTAGTGTTTCTCTTCTAAGTGTCCTTAATTTTCTGTTTGTTTCCCACTTTAATGATTTTGTTTTTTACCTAATCTTTGTTTTTTACAAAAATACTCCTAAGTTGTTTCTTGTGATAAATAATAATAAAAAAAAACAAATAGGTCAAAACATAAATCATTTAAAAAAAAAAAAAATCCAACAGAAAAGGAAGAACTTCAAGCAAGCGCTAGCCTCAACCCCTTGCACTCACTCACAAGGCGCACACCTCACTGAAATCCACTGCATGAGGCTAATAAATGTGTTGGGGCCTCGCCTCACCTGGAGCTCCTCAGCACCTCTTGACAACACTGCTCCACAGTGATTTGTATCCTTGCATTCATGGAAAATCCCAAAAATACTTTTTACCTTAGCTCATGATATTGCATTTGGACACCTGGCTCCCGATACTTAATTTCATTTGCAAAGATTTCAGCCATAGTCATTTTTACTTTGAAATTTAATGGTGGGGCAGACAGAACATTATCCAATTACCCTGAATCGATACATTATTTACAGAGCAGAAGTGCTTGCCATGTCCAATGGATATCTGTTCTTGTTTCACTGATTTACTATTTATCTTAGAACCTCTAGAGCCTCAAGCAATCCCTGGGTGCCCTTTAAATGGTGTTCCCCCCCTTTTGTTTATATATATAGTAGGGCTACCTTGTTGCTGATTTAGCGATCTATCTGTATTTTTATCATCTTGTTCAAGTGTTTCATCATCTTCTCCCTCACACAACCATTTGTGGTGTGTGTGAATGGACATTTTTGTGTTCTGTTTAGCAGAAAATTATGCATGTGAAATACATGTCTCTTTCATGGTCTCTGCTAGTCAGTGCTGTTGCTGCACTTGTACTGTAAAAAATCTCATTTTGCTGATCGTAAATCTAGTGAAAGAATCCATTTTGACTGTTAAATCTGCTGTATCTTTATTGAGTTATTGTACATTTTCCAACGCTGATCATACCTAAGTTATAGTTGTTCCTGTTGCTGTAAACATTCTCCAGTCATTGCCATTATGTTTGTAGATGTATGTCCTTGATACATTGCTAGTCTTGAATTTTATGTGAACGCTTTTGAGCTACATGACTGCATCTATATGTTGATGTAGTCTTTGTGTAACTGTCTGTCTTTTGTATCAAATTGTTTTTGTTTATATCCAAGCCCCATGTAAACAGTTAATCTTTATTGCCTCTTAGTTAATGATTCTGTTTTTCTTTTCCTTTTTTGCAGGTAGATGTTTCTATCATTGAAGTTGGTCTCGGTGGAAGAAACGATTCAACAAATGTGGTATTTATCTTTCCCTGGAATTATTATTATTATGGAGTACTACAAAAAATTTAGAACTCTGATGGAAAAGGAAAATGCTGTTCATTAGTTTAGCAGTTTATTGGAGGATTCTAAGATAACAGAAGTAATGAAGTTAATGATAATACAAAATTTTCTTGGTGATGAAATTTCTTTGATAAATTCTTGTAGATTGAAAAGCCTGTTGTCTGTGGAATTACTTCTCTGGGAATGGATCATACAGAAACATTGGGTATACCATTTTCTGAACCTATCATTCTCAGCAAGTTTTCTTGCATTTATTTTTAGTCTGCAGATACAAATTTTTGTTTGCTGGAATCTGACTTCGCTAACATGGAAGAAACTTTCTGCATTTTTGTTTGCTGGAATCTGACTTCACTAACATGGAAGAAACTTTCTGCATTTTTGTTTTGTTTTGCCAAGAGTTCTATGCTTTCTAAGTTCAATGCTTGGTACAGAAAGAAACATTGAATTCTTAAACCTCATGCCGTGCTATTGTGCAGGCAACACCATTGGACAGATTGCTTCACACAAGGCTGGAATTTTCAAGGTATAAAACTTATACGTAAGCAGTTAAAACTAGCACGATTTTCATTCTCTCTGCCATTCAGTTATTTATAGCAATATTTCTGTTTTGATTATTCTAATTGGCAGTATTCATTTTCAAGTATTTTCTGAATTGGATTCATGTCTTCCCTGCTCCTGAAGCATCAAATTCCTGCCTTTACGGTGCTGCAAGTTTCTGAAGCAATGGATGTTCTTCAGGAGAATGCTCGAGAACTGATGGTAACCATTGTTCTCAGTTTGTTACTATCAAATTCTCTTTTTTCTCCTGCTTTTTGTAAAGTATCTGTTGGTGAAATTAGTTTTTTTCACATAAATATGATGTAGCCTTCATTCTGTTTTGGCTACATCTCTTGGATTTTCGTGCAAAAGCATCCCTGTCTGATCCATGTCTTATCCAATATAACTATTGTTGATTACTTTTGATAAATGCATGTTCCATCCAAGACTATTACTCTCAAATTTTCTTACATCTGCATAAATCTTGAATGGATAGAGAGGATAGGTTAAAATTGGAACAAGAAATCAAATTTTACTGTATTTCAGGAAAACATTTTCATTAGTGAACTGATGCAGGGCAGGTTCAGGGAAAGTTCTAGATGATTGTTTTTAGCTCTGGAATTTAATGAGTTTCAAGTATAAAGATTGAACACGGATCTGAAGGTAAAATAAGAGAAAAACAAGGTGAAAACTTGCAACCTCACATTAGTAGATTCAAAACATGGATCTGAACGTAAAATAATAGAAAAACAAGGTGAAAACTGGCAGTCTCACATTAGTAGATTCAAGGAATTACTCCCTGAATGAAAAACTTATCATCTTACCTGGGATTCTTAGGAATCTCACTAAGGTTGATTTCATCACACAGTCACACTTGCTGGAGTTTCTCTCAAGTATTGCCACTGAGCTTATTGAAAGATTACATATATAAAGAGTTCCTGGTACTCCTGGTAAGGACTTAGCTTGCTGAATAAGGATATATTACTTCTATTTTATACTTTGAATACTACTAAAATAGAAATCTAGACCTGTAAAATTTGTGCAAATCTGAAAATTACAGAGATACCCCTGACAAATCTCAGAATTTCAGAGTTGACCATGGGTTGTAAAATCACATTTACTTATTTATGATTTCCTATCCTTATATCTGTGATCTTCATTCTTCCACTATCATGTTTGAAGATTAATTATTGAAGCTCAAAAGCTTGTATCCTTGCTTGAGCACATGCCTAGAGAGATTCATGAATTGCCAGTGGCGTTGCTGATCTATATTTTCTTTCTGATTGCAGGTCCCCCTGAAAGTAGTGGAACCCCTTGATTCAAAAGCATTGAATGGACTAAAGCTTAGTTTATCTGGTGATCATCAGTTCTCTAATGCTGGTCTTGCTGTTTCCCTTTGTAAAAGTTGGCTTCAAAGAACAGGAAATTGGGAGAAGCTATTCCAAAAGGTTAGTTTTACCAACCCTTCATCACACCGTTATGTATTACATAAAATCATATATCAATCTAGTGTCAGACTTTTAAAGTCATGGATACTGTTCTTTTTTATGGACTGAACCATGTTAAGTTCTGATAATAACAATACACAAATAGATGCATGAGTGACTGTGTGTGTGCATGCGTGCATCCTTGTGAGTGTCTGTAATCTATATGTATGTGTACATATTCTAAGCCAAATGGTCATTCTGGTACCTTTTAGTCTCATATCCATCTTCTTTTTGGAAGATTTGAATGGGATACTCTTTCTCTGTTTCTCCTTTTGAATCCATTGATTTGTTAGTTGCCAGTATCTAAGGATATGATAAATGCTAGCCGTCCTCTAAATTCAGCATTTGGTTGTTTCACCAGTAGTTAGTTGACTGACCAGTTTTGTGGACTGTTGACAGGATAATGGGGAAGCTAATTTGCCGGAGGCATTTCTTAGAGGTCTTTCTACAGCACATATTTCTGGGAGGGCTCAAATTGTTCATGATTCTTCTTCTTCTTCAAGCTCCCATGTATCATCAGAAGTAACTGAAACTTCAGGTGATCTCATTTTTTACCTGGATGGAGCTCACAGTCCAGAGAGTATAGAGGCATGCGCCAAATGGTTTTCTGTTGCTGTTAAAGGAAACAACCAATCACCATCATTGGTTTTGTCTTCTTCACAAAACATTGAAAATATAAACGTGGTGTGGAAAAATGGTCACATGCAGCATGAGAAATGCAACATTCAAGAATTCAATAAAATATCAAAGAAGGTAATATTTATGATAACCAGCTGGATTAGTTGGGGAACTTGCTGTACTGAGCTGTTTTCTGGCTGCTTATTTAATTCCACCATTGTTTATTTATTTTGCTTACTGATAAGCTGTTTAGACTGTTCACTCTGCTTTCATTTATTAGCTTCTCGCTTATCAATACTCTTACCTTCATGTAGATTCTTTTATTTAATTGCATGGAGGTCAGAGATCCTCAGATTTTGCTTCCACGGCTTGTGAGTACATGTGCTTCTTCAGGTATTGCTGCTGTAATCTTTTTTTCTTTTCAATCAAGAGCTAATTATATTGGACTTTTGCCTAAACTCGTCAATCTCTCTCCACACATGCGTGTATGTTTACTTGCATGTGTGTGTGTGTGTGTGACTTTGCTAAAAAAAGAATGAATAAGGCTTCGTCCATTTTCATCTTAGTTTAACACAATCTTGAATGAATAAGGCTTCATCCATTTTCATCTTAGTTTAACACAATCTTGGCTTATGACAACCATTAGGAACAGGTGTACTTTCTTTTTATGCTACTTAAATTGATTCCTGTTTTTTATTTGCTTGCTGTCTGTTGCTGCATTGTTTTGTTGTGGTGGTTAAGCCATCACACCTATTACATGGCAAGTCATGTCAATGCTCTCTCATATACTTCTTTCTAGCAAAAAGAATCATCTCTTGTTTTTTTTTTTTTTTAAATAGAATTAATTGAAAAATGCACAAGAGATTGGGTGCGTTTCCCCAGAAGTACCAAAAGTCTGGTAATTTACACGGTTTGTGCTTGAGAATGACAATTCAAAAAACTTCAGCTGATTTGTGATGCCAATTTCAGTTATATATCAATTCTCTAAACAAACAATTGAGATTGAACATGGTTCTTTAGTGATAAGAAAAGGCCCTTCTTTCAATTGTTGTCCAAACACATCTAATGGAATCAGGTTTTCTTTTCTGAGGAATTATGCCTACAAACAAAATGCTCCATCTTTATTTTTCATCTTACTTCTGAACATTAATTATCTGCATATTTGTAAACACTCAAGAGCACTGATGTATTCAAGATGATTTGTGTTTTTGTCAGGTACTTTCTTCTCAAAGGCCATTTTTGTTCCAAGTATCTCAACATATAACAAGGTTACTTCTGGTACTTCAGTCATTCCTTCAGATATCTCTAGCAAGGACTTGTCATGGCAATTCAGCCTGCAGAGACTCTGGGAGAGGATTGTCCACGGGATAGGTACTTTTATTTGGCTTTCTGAATGCTTATGTCCTTATTTCTTTATTTATTCTTATTCTTATTATTATTATTGTCCCTGAATATAGTTTTGCATGTTCTTCCTGCTGAGGCCATTCAAATCATAACACGCTAATGATTGTTGTTTGTCGACTGAACCACTTTTGGTGTCATCGCATTTTGTAATAGGCAGAACCTTAAGTTTTTCTTTTCTTTTTCTTTTTTATTTGCCTGCAGATACAGATTTACTTGAAAAGAGTACCAGGATGGATGGTGCGGAGACCTCACCACATCGTGAATTTCTTTATGAGGATGCATCTGATTGCAGTCCTTCAAATGGTTATTTGGCTTGCAGTGCTGTAATTCCTTCATTGCCATTGACAATAAAATGGTTGAGGGATTGTGTTAGAGAGAATCCTTCCCTACGCCTTCAGGTAAGAATTCTTTCTTAGATGGTTGCATTTTGTTGTACCTAAAATGTGCACACTGAAAATACTGTTACCACTTGGATATTGGAATTGAGTTACAATTTTTGTTCTGTAAGGACAGGGACCAAGGCCAGATACAAATGACAGGTTCCCAAAGTTTCCTTTCAAAATTCCTTCCCTTTCACCAATTTGAAAAAAAAAGAAAAAGATTTTGTGAACTATTGTTTGGATCACCAGAACATGCTCTAGAACCAGTGAATTTCTTCTACCCTTTTCCTTAGTGTTTTTTTTTTTTTAATAAAAAAATTCAGGAAACAAGTGGGATGCAGATGTCTTCACTTGTGTCATGAATGGCTTTTTAAAAAAATCAGTTATGCGTGCCTTATTCATGCAACCCATCTCTGAAAGAGATAAATATTGTTGTAAGTGCGTTGATTGTCAATATTGACAGTAGTGCTAACCAGGATGCCATATGCTTGTATCGGTGCAATAACAGGTTCTTGTCACTGGATCATTGCATCTGGTTGGAGATGTACTCAAGCTGATAAGGAGATGACGTAAATTAGAGGAGGCGCCAGTTGGGATTGTCCTAAATGTTATCAACCACTCTTCAACGTTGATTTTCGTCCACCTTTTTAAAGGCAGCCAAGGTATATCATACAATCCAATAATGCTTCTTCATTCAAGTGGGTGGCATAACTATATATTTTTTTTGCAAGTAACACTTTGTATCATTATTATCATTTACAAAAACTCATGTATTGGAATATGCAAAAGGCATCCATATGTCTGGTTTTGTCTTCTGAATCAATAAACTTATGTTTGGAGATTTAAGAGCATGCTTAGATATCTTACTTTATTGTAATTATTCTTTCATGCTATACCCTGGGGATCAGAAGAACAACTTCTGTTTTTTTTTTTTTTTTTTTTTCACGGCCCCAAGTGAGGCTCAATTTTTAGGTTACACAATGGGGTAACCTTCTCCTGTTCCTAAATCTCCATCCGTTTTTACTTTTTAACCTTAGACCTTCATGTAAAAACCTCAAATCTTAACCGCCGAGGCATCTTTGAAAGTAAATGTTGATGCTAAGTGAATGGTTCGTTTGTGAAATCTCCATTTTTTTGACCGTAGACTTTCCAGTAATTTATCAGTAGAAACCTCAGATCTTAACTACAGAGGCGCCGGAGACGTCTTTGAAAGTTAGTGCTGATCTTGGGTGGGTGGATTGTTAGTGAGGTGATATTAGTTGCAATGGAAGCCTTAACTTTTCAATAAGAGTTGGCACTTCATTGTGGCTTCTGCTTGAAAGTTTCTATGCTGGCATTGTGCCATAACAAGAGTTTTAAGATTGTGGTCGTGTAATGTTGTTAAGCTTGCTTGGACAAAGGGAGGAACTGTTTAAACTAGATTTCGAACAGAAAAGAAATGAAGGTTTCGAAACCTAGGATGCAGGTTTATTCAACACCTTTTGTGCTTTTAGTTTCTGTAAATGTTTCACCAATTATCACAAATAGGCAAGGACTGATCAAATTAGTTGACGACTCACTATTACGGTGTTGGTGTGGTGCCCTTGATAGAAATTGGAAAATCATTGAGGATGGTCCCCATATGATGGTGATAATCAGAGGATGAAGCTGAAAGCTTCATGAAAATCTCACACTTTTGAGCCTTTTGGTTCTTATCATCCATGTGACCTGCAAACTAATTTAAGAAGTTGCTAAGCTTTATAAAGCAGAATTATCCAACAGTCCCTCGCCATGTTAGAAAGAAGAGAAGCTTTCATCTGTGATCCACTAGCCCGTTTACATCCCCTTTGCTTTTCTTGCTTGGAAAGTGGTTGCTTTCTTTAGGTGCTGTGTTTAACTTTAGCCAATGATTCAAAGTATGACTTGGAAACATCCACTGTTAAGATAATTAAGCAGCATTATGATTGTATTAGGCACTCGCATTATCTAAAACATGTGGAAATCCTTTTATAGAACTCGATTTAAAGTTCCATGTCTCCATGATGCAATTGGTTCAGCTAATGGTTTTCAGATAAAGACGATGATGCACATGTCACGCCCCTCTATTGAGGGGTTGCCATTGCTGATCCACTACAGATGTCGGGCTCCACTGGTTCGTGGTAGTGGTTTTGAGTCAGTGTTTACCCTTCCGAGTGTTTGCTAATTTAAGGAAGTATACTGAGAAGAAATCTGGTTAAAAGGTGCTCATCTCTCCTGAATTATTATTATTATTATTATTATTATTATTCGGTGGAGGCATAGATAATTCTTGAACAAAAAGTGAAGTGTAATTAATTCGAAACGAATTTGAGTTTTTCTGTTAAATCTTCTTAGGTTTATATCCATCTTTTCCTAACAAACATGTGCTTGTCAAATGTTGGAATGACTTGATTTCAAACTCAAATTTATTAAATAATATTTGGTTATTGTCTCAAGATTTAAAAAAAAAATAGTTAAAGCAGAAAAGACAGGTCTTTTTTTTAAAAGGATAGAAATCATAAACATATTTATTTTATATTTCTCCGTGCTTCCAAATAAATATTTTTTTTTATCTTTTATCATGTATTTAATTTTCTTGTATTGGACATAAATTAAATGTAACTTTAAAAATAAGTTGTATTGGATTTTTTATTTAATAACTATTTGTATTTTAGTATGTCTCTAATATACTGGTGCAAGATGCTTTATAAAAATGCTTTTCAATAAAAAAATACATTAAAATTATATTTTTTATATTTAAAAAAATTTTGATATCATCAAGATCATTCAAAAACATATTAAAAAAAATCAATTTAAAGCTTTTTCAAGAAATTTTTTTTTAATTTTTTTAAAAATAGATTGTAATAACCGTCCACGAGTAGCGTCTTTTAACAAAAATTTCCTCATGAAAACATCATTTAAGATGTAAATGATGTTGTCAAGATTCGAGTAGAAAAAATTCAGTATCCGTGTATGAATATTCATCCAATAATACAATCACTATTAAAAAACATAAATGTTTGGAAAACACACACCAAAATGCATATAGGTAGAAAAAAGAAAAACAAAAAAGAGACATGCATGTCATACAAGTATAGAATGTTGCATTAATTGTGATGATCCATGGCATTTATCACAATGCTGGAATCAAAGCATAGCCCACCGGAGATGCTAGCTCTCTTGGTGTCATGTCACAATCATCACGGCAATCTCCCTTTAAATAAGTGCCAGGAAACAAAACAAGAATGGTAATGCTATGAAGAACCAAGTACAAAAATATATTATTTCTAGGTAAATAATAGTGTGTTTGAAAATATAATAATAGATATTTTTTAAAATAATTTTTATTTTTTAAAAATTATTTTTGATATCAGCACATTAAAATGATATAAATATATGAAAAAATATTAATTTAAAGTAAAAAAATAAAAAAATTTCAACTTTTTTTAAAAATGCTTTCGAAATACAATGTCAAACACACCCTAAATATCACACCAACTTCTGACTCTGCTACAATGGCAACGCAAAACCTTACAACAACGGATGGTGTTTTTTTTTTATTAAGATTGTAGTTAAGATTGAGATTGAGTATAATCTAATTATTTACAAAATTTAATTATAAATTATTATATTTTATTTTTTCTATTTTTTTTTATGAGCTTCATATATAAACCTCAATCTCAACTATAAAACAAACACACCCGAAGGTGTTGAACAGTCTCAACTCGTTTGCGTTGTGGGATGGCTGGGACTATGTTTGGCATGCGACAATAATGATGGGTTAGAGCATCTCCAAAGGGAAATGCTATTTTAAGAAGGCAAATTGATAAAATAGCATTTTGAATAGTATAAATATAGCTTTTTTTACCATGTATATTCCAATGGAAAAAAGCCATTTGAAAAGCCAATTCTATTAGAATAAAATAAGGAAGTGTTTATTTTTTTTTAATGATTTTGATGTTATTTTTTTTCCACATGGCTACATTTAATTGGTTTATTTTTTTGTTGGCCCCACTTGATTAATTTTGGCTCTTTTGAGAGATATGTAGGAATAACATTTGTGGGAGAGAAAAGCCATTTTAGCATTTTGTTTGGCTTTCCCCTTGAAGTGTGCAAAACAAATAAAGGAAAGCCAAAATATTAATTTTTTATTTTTAGCTATCCATTTAGCTTCTCCATTGGATTTGCCCTTAGTTCGAGCTCTTGGTTCTTAATGGTTTGTACCCTCTTTGTTGCTTGGCATGAACTGAGTCAAATTCAAGTCAAGTTTTATATAATTAAGTAAGATTGTTGGGCTAAAACAACTAGTTTTAAAAATATATAATATATTTTTAAATAAATTATTAAATTTATTTGTTAGCGATTAAACTCGTAAACAAAACAAGGCATAAGAAGGCATGTAATATTTTTGTGAAGATAGAAAATTATGATACCTTGGAGGAGGAGTATAAATGATTGAAAGTTGGTACACTATCTTATTAAAAAAACTAAGGGTAAAATTAAGAAAAATGCATGCCACCTCCCCTCCTTCTGCGTGGTAATACGTTAAACGTGCTTTACCAGCAAATATTGGATGATTCATTGGCGAGGTTACTACGAAAATAAATATTTTTATTTTTTTGTAATATATTAACACGAGATCTAAGGGATATTGACTGCTTATTCAAGATAGTCTTTCTTTTTCTATCGATCCTATAATCCTGCCAATGCTTGATGAAGCTTGGAATCTTGTGTTTACAAAAGTTATGTTCAATCATTTTTATTTGTTTTCTTATGGCCACCGTAAAAAGAAAGTAAGAGGACTATTTTTTCAAATACAATTTCATCATATGCCGCGTGCTAGTATAGCAAGCAACTAGTTTACTTCTTGTCTTATGATGTGATTTTAATTAATTTTTTAAATATATTTTTTAAAAAATAAACGATACGTTGATTGTTACGTCACTCAAGATCTAACCCTTTGTGTGTGGTTGGAAGATCATGAGTTTGGGTTTTTAGGTTGAAAATACATTTATCAATCTATTTTCACCCCAGAAAAATATAATAAATACTATAAAAATCTTTATAAACCTCCGTTAATCTCAAAATCACCAAAAAAATCAAATCAACTGAACCTGAAAAATCAAAACAGAACTTGATCGTTTTTTTAGATATGTTTATTAAAAAGACCTACTTGAATTCTCATCATCGAATTAAACTCATTGACAATAAATTTGACCCTTTTTATTGTAGATATCGAGACAACCAATCATTTTTTTTTTATTGTTTTTTAATAATTTTCTCTCACCTCTCTTTGACTCAGTGATCGAAAATAAATAAATGTTTAGACTAAAATAAAAATTACCATGAATTTAGGGTGAAACGTGCATTTTTTTAATTTAGAGCTCAATTTCATATAATTAAATCATAACATGATGCAATTAAAAAAAAAAGGTTTAGAAACCTTTTTAATTTTTGTTAATTACTTAACAACTTTAAAGTATAAGTTATTAAATCTTTCATGGTCTCTTTTGATTCATTATTTAATTCAAATTAATATATATTTTTTATATTATTTTGATTAAATTGACTTAACATGTCAATTCACAATTTTATTAACCTAGTTATGTTAACTTCAGTGATTTTTTTAAGAAAAGTTTGTTCCAAATAATATTTTTTTAAATTCGCTTGACAATCTATGCCTTCATTTCTATCAAATATCCAATCGAAGTTAAAAAATATATTTTAAATGGCTAGCATAAAGATTTTTTAATTTTTTAGGTTTAAATTTTAAAATCAACATCTAATAACATTTATTAAAACAATAAAATTGTATAGAACAAAGTTTTTTTTAAGAAGAATTTCTTACATTTATTATTCATGATAAATCAATCAAACTTTAATAAAAGAAAGAAAGAATAATATTAATAAAATTAAAATTTAAAAAACTGAAAGACGGCAATAACACGCACCCAACGACAAAAGTCCTCCGTCTCCCGTCACGTTCTTTACTCCATTCCATTGAGAACAACTCCTCCCTCCCTCTCTCTTTGGTTTGCCACCCTCTCTCTCCCAATAAATCCACTCTCTACTCACAAATTCATTTATCTGTTCACATTTATGCACCACTAACCCCCCCTCTCTCTATATTTATTTCTTTCGAATGGCAGGTTCAAGACCCACCACCTCAATATCACAAACATCTTCTGCCAATCTTTTTACCTCGCGTTTATTATTACTTCTAACTCTTCTTCCATTAACCTTAGCCGCTTTTGCATTTCTTCTTCAATGGCGGGGCGGGTTGACCGACCCCATTACCCGGTGGTCTCCTGATCACCACGAGTTTCCCGGAATGGAATCTACCAGTGGGTCGATTAAGGATACGGTTAGGAATTCGGGTTCGGGGTGTACGGATCTTCTGGGTCAGAGTCATTCCCTTTCTTTTCCTTATTTTCGTGATTGGAAATTCGGGTTCGGGTCGGATCTGAAACCCAAGGTGATTTTTTTTTCTTTTAGTTTCTGTGGGGATGGGTTTTTGGGATGTTTTGAGAGTGGTTGATTTTTTATGGGTTTGTTAGGATTTGGGTTTTCGGGTCTGGTTTAGGATCTGGGTATCTGGTAAATGCTGATTCCAATAGTATATGATTAGGATTCCATTAAAAAGATTGATTAGACATTAAAAATTTAAATTTATGGATTTTTTTATTAATGATCTTGGTTTGTATTTTTGGGTTTTTTTTTTTTATTAAAGTCAATATTTTTAGCTTTATTTTCTGTCGATCATGTGTATGGTAATTAAAACAACGGAAAATAAAAATTTTTGATTTCTGCAATGTTTATTTTTTGTTTTATCTGATCACTGAAAATAGGAGCGAGGCAAGTTATTTTGATGCAGTCTTGGTTTGGCTTTAAATTGTTTGATCACCGCAAAGATATGATCAACAAGAACGTTTCTGTTGGGTGATTGTGTTAACAATTGTTTGAATATTGACCCGTTCATTTTAGCATTGCCTATGTGGATAATTTGAGTCGAATGCATATTAGTCCTAGAATTAGTTTCATTTAGCTTACCCTGGTTTATGGTAATTTGTTCGGAGTTTAACTACTTTCTCCATCTGTCCTAGTTGTTCGTTAGTTCAACAACTGAACTGATCGTTGATAAATGCAGCTATCAGATCGAATGTTATGGATATTAAGATGTTTTGTTCTTTTGAAATGTATACTTTTATTAGTTATGTGATGGAAATTAAGACACTTGCTTTCATAATTTTGCTTCTTGGCAGATATGTATAACAACAAGCACCTCTGCTGGCTTAGAGCAGACTTTACCATGGATTTTTTATCACAAGGTTATGGGAGTCTCAACTTTTTTTCTTTTTGTGGAGGGGAAAGCTGCCTCCCCCACTGTATCTAAAGTCTTGGAAACGATTCCGGTGAGTTAATTTTCAGTTTCCTGATACCACATCTGTGTTATAGCTTTAACTTGTTTTTATGCTTCTGGGGCTGTGTGTTTGCTTTTCTGTGGTTTTTTCTTTTTTCTGTTTGTATCTTCTGAATGTTTGTTTTGATGGGCTTTGCACATCTTTTGCAGGGGGTAAAAGTAATATACAGAACAAGAGAATTAGAGGAACAACAAGCTAAAAGGTTGATGTCTTTTCTCTTGGATGTCTCTATTTAAGTTAGTTAAGCTGAAATACTTTCAACACCAGTCTCTCCTCTTCATAGATATGATATACAGAAAAGATGGCAGCATCTTTTCTATTGCCCATATTTAGAATGTTGGTTAGGTGTTGGTGATTTGGCTTTGTCATTTTATGCTCTGTGTACTCTTTCAAATCACAGCTAACCTTGGATATGTTTGTTGATAATTCAAGATACAAGGATTTAATAGAGTGGTTCGGTGAGGGAACTTCTGAAGAATATTGACCATCATGTGGTGAAATGTTATTCTATTCCAGTGGCCATGAACTTAATATACGTGCTTAGGAATGATGTAAAGTATTTGAATAGATACTGTTTCCTTCACTTAGACATTGTTGAATGTTACTCAACTCAGCTTCAGTCCTAATCTACTTAGTGGCGATTATATGTTCTTCTTGTCACTATTCTATTCTAAAATCAGGAAAACTAGCCCCTTCTTTCCCAATCTTTTTGATATCGGTTATTCTTGTCCTTACATATCTGTTATTTTTAATCTGACCGAATCTCAATTAATTTTGTTGTTTTTATTATGTTTTGGGCTATTAGTCGGATCTGGAATGAGACTTGGTTGTCAAGCTTCTTCTACAAACCGTGTAACTACGAGCTATTTGTGAAGCAATCCCTCAATATGGAAATGGCTATTGTCATGGCAAGGGTATGGAGAGTACATTCTCATATGCTTCATAAGCCATCTCTTATTGAAGTTTTTTATGACAGCCTTACATATTTTGAAATTTTAGGAGGAGGGTATGGACTGGATTATCCATCTTGACACTGATGAGCTCATTCATCCTGCTGGAGCTCGTAAATATTCCTTGAGACAGTTGCTTTTGGATGTGCCTGGAAATGTTGATATGGTTATCTTTCCGAATTACGTGAGTTGAACTACTTTTAGAAAATTTATATGATATACATCACTTATTGCAAGCTTGATTTGTGGGCATTGGTGTCAAAAAATTTATGCTCAACACAATGTGTACCTATTGGCTTCTTTTGTACTACCATTCTTCTTGAAATATGATGATCATAAAATCCATTTCAGGAGAGCAGTGTTGAGCGAGATGATATCAAGGAACCTTTTAGTGAGGTACCTTTTGTTTTTCTCACAACTTAAGCTAATTCAAATAACTGTTGCCTATTATGTGTTTGTCAGTGTGGTTTTGGATTTTTAGTATTTCCTCTCTCAGACACGCACCCCTAGTTCATATCTTTTATTTGCGGACGTAGGTCTCAATGTTCAAGAAGAACTATGACCATCTTCCCAAAGATGTATACTTTGGAAATTATAAGGAAGCAACCCGTGGTAATCCAAACTATTTTCTGACATATGGGAATGGGAAATCTGCTGCTCGTATTCAAGATCATCTTCGTCCTAATGGCGCACACAGATGGCATAACTATATGAAAACACCCAAGTACTGTCATTCTATCTGACAATTTCATGTGCATGTCATACTCTTCTCTTGTTTTATGCTGTTGCTTTTTGAATGTTCTGCTTCTGAATGCATATAAGAAATGAACTTAAATTTACCATCAGATGAATAGGACCTGACCATGCATTTTATTGCATTCGTGCATCTTTTTTTGGCATGTCACCGCTTCACAGTCATTGCCTGTATTTCAGTTTATGTATCTGCATATTCTGGTCATCTATCCTGACTTGATGCTGCCGATGCATGCATAAAGAGTTGAATCTATAGTTTCTTTATTTGTTGCACTCCTTTAAAAGTTTCTCTGTAAACTTTGCTAGTGAGGTTAAATTGGAGGAGGCTGCTGTTCTGCATTACACATACCCTAAATTTTCTGATTTGACTTCAAGACGTGATCGGTGTGGATGCAAGCCTACAAAGGAGGATGTCAAAAGATGCTTCATGTTGGAATTTGACAGAGCTGTGAGTTTTCATGCATGGATTTCTTTTCTGTTCTGTGTTTCTAGGCAGAAATATTGCCTGTTGAATTTCTCGTGCTCCTCTTATTCTTTTGAGGAGAACTGATTCTGTTGCCAAGATGACCTTAGTCTGCACAATCGGCATAATCTTAGTTTGGGATTATATATGTTGTTTTTATTTCCCTTGCAGTTGATGCAACTTCTCTCTCGAGTTTATATTTATCAGAAAAAACATGATGAGAGCATTTCATGACAAGACTTGGTATTCTATTAATGTTCACTTACAACTAATCATTGTTTTATACTGAACAGGCATTCATAATTGCTTCAACAGCAACTGAGGAGGAAATGCTTCACTGGTACTACAGATATTACCATTTTCCTGCATTTTGTTTTACAGTCTTGATGTGAATCCATTGACCCCTCTTGAAGTTGCATAAATACCGAACATTGTGCAATCATAAAATTAGAGATTTTATGCTCACAATTACAATGATGAGCGAGTTTTCCTTCCATCATTGTGATTGATGATGGTTTTTGCCCTAAAATGCATATCTGTATCCTAAATAATTGGTTGTTAAAAAAAACATCCTAAATAACTGCTCATCATATTCAATTCCTCATTGCACCAGGTACCGGGAACGCATTGTGTGGACTGACAAAGCACTGAACCTGAAACTCTTGAGAAAAGGCATCCTAACCCGCATCTATGCTCCCATGGTGTGTTTTACTGCCCAACTTTTCCATCCAAAGTTTTCCTTTTCAAGTCCCATCTTTGAACTGCAGAGGAGCTTGTTTGGTGTGGATCTGCGCACAATTCAACGACCATATTCCTGATGTCTTCTTAATTTTCTCGTCACAGGTTATTGTACAGAGACTTAGGGAAACTGGTGTTTTTACCTCTGTGATAGTATCGGCACAGAAGGTCTTATCATCAGTTACGAACTCTTCCACAGGTGGAGTTACTTCCTCAAGTAAGATTGGCCATGATGGAGAATCTAAGGCAACTGCAAGAAGGGTCTTGCAGATCCCTGACAACGCCTCTTTTTCTTCAGCAATTCCACCACTATCTCCTCCTGGCCTGGAAGGTATTTACATGGAGATGTGATCGCATTACATGCACATTAACCCTTACCCCCTTCTCGCTGGCCGTGTTATTAATTGAAGAGGTATGTAAAGTTCTTGAAAATATTGATGAGCAAGAACTTGAGGTAGCAAGAAAAGCAGTTATCACTGTTGAGATGGGGCACTTCGATGTGCAGTTTCATGGGACTCTTTCCCGATCATTACCCAAGCGCTGATGTACATTTTGGTTTAGATATTAGGTTCTGTAGAGTGAGAGGTGTAGAGCGAGATTCTGATTATACATTCTTGATTTTTGTCGTCGTGGTAGTTTTTCTGGTTGCCATAGCTGATTGCTGCAGTTGTAATCTGAAGCCCCCGCTAATCCAATTGCTGGTTTACACGCTGTATAGGGAAACATATAACAGCATCCGTTCCCCATTCAAGATACGAAAGGTGGACTTTTGCCGTTCGTCTCCTCTATCTCTACTTTAGCAGCTGCCTATTCGTTTATTCTGATGAAAATGTTTGGAATTTCGTCGGCTCTTATTAGATCTTGCAGGCAAATGTATCAATGATTCAAGTAGTAGTTCGACTTTAATGATCGCCTGGAAATTACCGGACAAATAAAAAGAACAATAAAAGGAGAAAAACACCATGGCAACTTAGCTAAAGAAACCCTTGAAATGTTCTCCATTGTTGGAGTCCGAGGTGAAATCATGATAAGAATTTTTTTATTTATTTAATTTAGACATGCATGTTTTACCTAAAACTGAAACTTGATAAAGTGTTATAATTTCAAGTTTTGTCACAAGAATTTTTTTAAAAGAATGTTTATCAAGATTATATATTTGAATATATTTTAAGTTTTGATTCTATCGTAGCTGTGATGAGGTATTTTCCAAATATTTATTGGTATAAAAAGGAAGGACACGAAGCTTAGCCTCGGTATTTTTCTAATAATTGAAAAGGAATTTGAATGAACTAATTTATTCTTGTTTGGAAATGGGGCTTAAATAAAGATTTATAAAAGTTTAAATTTTGTAATTTAAAATTATTTTTTATATATTTTTATGTGTTAATATTAAAAATAATATTTTTTTTTAATATATTTTTGAATGAAAAAGTACATAATTACTTGTGCTCGCTTTACAACTGTTGAATTTGAAGTCAATTCAAGCATAAAAAAACATGTGGGTGCCATTGTTGATGATGAAAAATCTAAAATGAACATATTGAAATCTTGATAAGTGTTTTTAATAAAATTAATCGATCATAACATCTGTCAGTATACGCTAAGAAGAGTCGTTAACGATAAACAAAATTACTGGGATGCTAAGCGATGAATGCAGATAGAAAAATATGATCCCGCGATGCGCCATGTGAACGACGACGTATTTGAAGCGCTGGCTTTTCATTCTTTCTGTTACCTGTCTAGAGAAATTGCTTCAATGAGGATCCAAAGCCATGCAAGAGAGCTCAGTTCGATGTGGTTCTGTTTTGATAGTCTTTTTTGTTCTTTCGATAAGAAATTACACAAGGTTTTTGATAAAAGGCGTGACTAAAAAAATGGCAAAATGCAAGAGAGCTCTAGGAAATTCTTGTTGTCAGTGATATTTCAAGCAAATCAAGCTTTGATGATTATTTTCTTGATATCACTGAAATTATCCCGGCTAAAACTCTCTCATAAAACGGTGAATCTTAACGGTGAAGCCAAGACAACCCATTTTTCTTTCTTTTCTGTTTATTTTTCTTTTCCTCTCGGTGTTTATGCCTTACCTAGAAAGAAGAAAAATATCCATAGTGAATTCTCAATTCTCTATGCTTTTTTTTTAAAAAAAATTCTTTTTAGTTTTTAATATTAACGTTAATGTTAATAATATCAGCCGAGCTTTTTTCACACCTCGGCTGCCCATGCTAAACACTAGAGTAAACACAACTTAACTTCGAAGTCCAAACTGAAAAGCTTTCAGACACTGAGCCAATCGAGAGAAGAAAAGGTAAAGTCAAGAGTATTGGAAAACATAAATTGTGCGAGATTCCTGCGGAAAAGCGAAAGTGTGCCCAAAGACATGGTGTTTCTATAATCCTCTTATCAGTCCCTCTCGAAGCAAAACCCACATTGGCGGTTCTTTATCACACGCTGCTAACGCTAACCTGCGCCCCAATCCAGCTTAACGTACGCACCCCTGTGTCACTCTATCTTACTGGGTTTTCATTTCTTGATCAATGAATCTTCAAGCGTTGCAAATAGGGGTCAAGTCTTTCATTAATCTCTCCAGGTTTTAAGACTCTTTTTGAATAGTTTTATTTCTGTCTTCTTTTTCCAGTTCAAAGTTTGAAGCTTTTTGCATGGTTTTGCCTTTTCGTTTGATTTTGTTAGCAAATACTTCACCTTTGTTGCTTTTACAATAATGGGTTCGCTGAAAGTTCATAACTTGATTAAGATACATGATAGTTCTGTTAGTTGAATGTGAAGCGAATGAAAATTTGTAGCTTTTGTTGTTTTGAAATGAGAAAGCAGTAATTGAAATAGAATGCTGTAGTTTTGCAGCTAGGCCAAGGAGCTTGAAGATTGGACAACTGGGTTCTTTGAGATTAAGGGTGATGAGTTCTAAACGAGGTGTCTCGAGTTCAACCAAATCTGCTGCTGCTTCATTTGTTGATGACAAGAAAGATAGTAAACTTAAGGGGATGAGTGGTGATTGTAGTGAGAATGTTTTAATCGAGGTTAGTGTTTGAAAAGAATAAATATATTTGATATGGTTTTGTGATGTTTGGAGTAGTGGATGGTTGAGTAATAAATGACTGGCTTGAATTTTAGGAAAGTTGCTGGCAAGTCCAGTCTGTTGAATTTCAAAGTATCAAGGATGATCCAGCAAAAATAGAAGCGATGACAGTTCAGGAACTTAGAGCAACATTAAGGTAAAGGAAATTCCGATACTTGTGTATAGGTTTTGTTTGGACTGAAAAGTGCAATAATTTTTGTCTCTAACCTCACTTGTTTGGTTTTCTGGAGTCAAAATGATTTCATAAGTTTTTTATGAAAGTAACACTGCATTTGTATGTGTATTGATCCTTGGTTTTCAATTTTGGCTTTGGAATTTCAGGAAATTTGGAGTCCCTGCCAAAGGTCGTAAAGGTGACCTTGTATTTGCTTTAAAGCATTTCATGGGCAAGCAGATAGATGGTAACAAATACTAGTTTTAAAATAAGTCTTTCTGTTTTCTGGCAGTAAATTTGGGAGCTTGACGTGGTCGTTGTTAATTAGCTAGGGTGAAAGAGGACTTTCTCTAACTATTGAAAAAAGTATCTTTCTCATTTACAAAATTCTGATAATTAGCTGTTTCCCACACATGCAGGTGAAAGCTCTCAGGAATTAGAAGAGCATGTTTCCTTTAATTCTCTGGAAAATATTTCACTGCAAAAGAATACTAAACGTACATCTGATGAGAGCTGCGTTGTGAGCATTAACACTGTTTCAGAGGTTTCTGGGTTTAAACAGAGCAAGAGAAGGATGAAACAATCCCCTGTTGAGGATGAAATTGTCAAAAATGATACTGAAATAGTCACTACAAAGAGGAAGCTTTCAGTTAAAACCAATGATCTTGTTACTTTGCCTCAAGCTGAACCCTGGACAGTTCTTTCACATAAGAAGCCACAGAAAGGGTGGATTCCATATAACCCCAGAAGCATGAGGCCTGCACCTCTCACTGATGGAAACTCGGTGAAGCTAATGTCTTGGAATGTCAATGGGTTAAGGGCATTATTGAAGTTAGAGGGATTCTCTGCCCTTGAACTTGCCCAAAGGGAAAACTTCGACGTGTTGTGCTTGCAAGAGACCAAACTGCAGGCAAGTGTATTGTTACACATACGATTGCATGAGGTGTTTAATTAGAGTTCTCTGATTAACATTGTTTTCATTGCTGGAATAAATATCTAGCATCTGGTGCCTAATCATTCCAAACCCTGGGTTAAATTGTTTAAATTGACGGTTCCTTGATTGTTCCCTCCGATTTTGGAAGCAGGAGAAGGATGTTGATTCCATCAAACAATGTCTGATAGATGGTTATGAGAATAGCTTCTGGACATGTAGCAATGCTAAACTTGGTTATTCTGGGACTGCAATTATCTCTCGGGTATGCTTATCCTTTTCTGATTCTGTCCATGAATTTCTTTTTAGAATCATAGAACATCAAATTTTTCCTGATGTAGATGACTCTCTCTATCATTCATGTCATAAAATTATACCACATTGCGGAATAATATCATAGATGAAAATATAAGCTGACTGTAACGAGTTGTTTCTAGCTAGTCAAAAGGCTAACATGATGGAATTATGATCCACTTATCTAGAGATTAGAATTTGAGTAGAACTATTTCTGAATACCAAATATTTGTGCCTTCATGGTAAAAAGGTTGTAATCCTTTTTTGACCTCTCTAAAAGTATTTTGATCCCAGTTTTTTGAGTTGTAAACTTGCCTTTTATAATAGTTTTGCTTGTGAGTACTTATTTTAGTGAAGATTAACATTTTGTGTGACAGATAAAGCCCCTTTCTGTCTGCTATGGTCTAGGCATCCCAGACCATGATAGTGAGGGACGTGTTGTGACAGCAGAGTTTGATTCATTTTATTTAGTAAATACTTATGTTCCTAACTCTGGAGATGGCTTGAAAAGACTGGTAAGTGGCCTTGGCTCTATTTCCATCACTATACTAGATTATTTTATTTCATATACTTTTATCATCCTAAGCTCTCTGTTCTGAGGTGGATTTATTCATGGACTAACAACTCTACTGTAATTCTAGTCGTACAGGATTACACAATGGGATCCATCTCTTAGCAATTACATGAAAGTAAGCATGATTTTCAAGTGAACACTTACAACTTCATTTTGGGGGGTAGATGTATTCTTTTTAATCTTGATTGTATTCTTTTTAATCTTGATTGTAGAAGGCATAGTTGCTAAGCTATCTCCATGGTTGATATAATGCTTGTGCTGCTTTGCATGCTTGGTGCAGGAGCTTGAAAAGTCAAAGCCTGTCATTTTGACTGGTGATCTGAATTGTGCTCACCGGGAGATAGATATTTACAATCCTGCAGTAAGTCATTTAACTTTCATGTGTTTGCAATAAGTTTTTCAATTTTCACAATTAGGTCAGGTCAGCAAATGTATTGGATCCCCAATTTTAGGTTGAGTTTCAAATGCATGTTTATAGCTTTGAACCTACAATCATAAAATTATCACCAAAATTTTCAACTATAATCACATTATAATATTTTCCTTTTTCTCTTGTTTTCTGCACATGTTTAGGGAAATAAAAGAAGCGCCGGGTTTACAGAAGAAGAAAGGCAATCATTTGGGTCAAACTTTTTGTCGAAGGGACTTGTGGATACCTTCAGAAAACAGCACCCTAATGTTGTTGGGTATACCTACTGGGGTTATCGACATGGTGGACGGAAAACTAACAAAGGTATCTCATCACCTGGATTCCAAAAGTTTCAAACTATAAATCCTTAACCAGAAAAGAGCACTTCCATTTTTTTATTTTACGTCTTCAGATTTTTTAAAAATGATTCACCTATAGAAGATGTAGAAGGTAAAAGTAACTATACTAATGTTTGAAGTATTGATGTGGCCCGAATACATTTTTATGTAATATTCATAAAATTGCCAAGCTATTGTAAGATATCTCAGAGAAGTTTAAATCATATCTCAATGCATTTTGATTTATGTAGCTGCACTGAAATTTGAAACAGGATGGCGGCTTGACTACTTTCTCGTGTCAGAATCCATAGCAGACAATGTTCATGACTCCTACATTGTCCCTGATGTTAATGGGAGTGATCACTGTCCTATTGGCCTTGTTCTCAAGGTTTAGTTTTGCAAGAACCATATCTTGCATCAAAATTCAAGAAGGATTAGTTTGTCTTGGCAAGCAACTCCAAATGACAACGCAATTAGATGGTGATCAGAGGCAAATCTGTTGTATTTATGTTTTTGGTCTTTCGGTTGGTGCAGAAAACATATTTCTGTCAGCACTGCAGTCTTGTATAGGGAATTTATGGAAAATTTGAAGCAGGTGGGATCTGAAGGCCGCTGCAACTTTGAAATTATGATCAATTAGTGAAACTTCGGCTTTTTAATTAACGTTCACATGTTTTATTTTTTATGAAAGTAATGCTCCGGAAGTATCTAATAATTTGTAGATTGTAATAATTAATAGATACTTGATGTGGATCATCTACAAGGAGAAAGCAAGTGTCAATATATAAAAACAGACTATCAGGAAACGTTGTTGTTGATCAGTGCTACAAGGTGAAACCATGGCTATAAGGGAAGCTCTATATTTGATAAATCATATCAGAGGTGAAGTGTTAATTGAAGCAGATTCCAAAATTGCTGCCAGCGAAATTCTGCAGAATAAGGACTGCGCCTACTGGGAAATCGATCCTTTTGTCTCTGACATTAAGGCCTTCTTACATGTAAATCCCAGAATTAGCTTTCATTGTATTAGCAGAACAGCGAACAAAGTTGCTGACTGGCGAGCAAAGACTACCGGTTCCGATTCCTGTCCTTTGCCCTGGATGCTTGGTGTTTAGACCTCCACCGGTGCTTAGAAATCAAAATTGGGCCTACAACTTCCTAACCCTGCTAGCAAAGTGTTGAAGCTTGAAACGATCAAAAGGTTGTTCTTGACTGTACTTCCTACGTGGCGACCTTTGTATCCAACGTGGCAACATCTGATTAGCTCCAATGACACCATTTTGAGAGAAAAAAATAAAAAATAATCAACGTTTGTTATCTCTCCACACCCCTTCTTTAAAGTAGACAAAATTCACAACAAAAACACAGAGAAAAAGAGAGAGCAGAGCAGAAGCATGGCAAGAAAAAGAGCTTCAAAGCCAACAACGACAACAGAAGACACAATAACAACAACAAAAGAAGCAATTCTCACAAACAACAAAGAAACGAAACGTCCTCAAGAAACAGACAATGACCAACCAATTGCGCCTCCGAAAAAAGGATTCATTTTCAAGCTCTCTCTTTTACTAATAGCCCCATATTTCTACTTGCTCTTTTTTCACTACCAGATCCAACATGACCTCATAAAGCCTATTCTTATAAATGCTGGTCTTAGTCTTGTTGGGTTTTTTCTTACTGTTAAGATGATTCCTGTAGCTTCTAAATATGTTTTGAGAAGGAATTTGTTTGGTTATGATATCAACAAGAAGGGCACTCCTCAAGGCACTGTTAAAGTGTGAGTCTTTTTTGTTGGTTTTGTGTTTTTTTTATTGATTTTATGATCTGGGTTTGGTTTTGATTGGGTTGGGTTGGGTTGGATTGATTGTGAATCACCCTTATAAATTCAGCACTTCGCGGTTTTGATTTTGTGGAAGTCTGTGATCTGAAGTTTTTTATAGAAATTGAGAAGCGGGGTTTTTGTTAGGTTCAATTTTGATTGCTATAGTTGAATGTAAATGTAAATTCTGCTTTTGTTTGATGCTAAATTTCGTTGGCTGTTTTTTATTCATCATTGATGGTTAGTTTTTTTATTTGACTTCTATATTCACTTACTGATTAAGTTCTGATGATTTGAAAATTAATTTTGGAGTTGTGACTGTCTCCTATGTTGCATTGATTTGTTAGTTATATTTATACTTGGTCAAACTATAGAGTAAAAGTTAGAGAATGAAAGATTGGTATTTTAATTCTAAGAGATTAAATATTTTGACTTTGATTATGTAGCTGTTTTTGTGAATTTACTAGTTTCTTAATCAGATTTCACACTTTTTCGTTTTCGGCAGGCCTGAGTCCTTGGGTATTGTTGTTGCGGTAGTCTTCATGGTTTTGACAATAGTGTTTCAGTTTTTTACCTTTGCGCCAGATTCCATTGTAAGAATCTTTAGCGATCTTATGCTGCAATTTTTTTACACCATTTTTATTTATTTACAGCAGATTTCTGATTTCGTGTTTCAAAGTGTGTTTTTATTTACTTCCTCAATATTTATTCTGTTCTGTGGTTTCCATGGAGGCTTACTCTTGGATTTGTGATCATGCAGTGGCTTGTTGAGTACAATGCAGCATTAGCATCCATTTGCTTCATGACTCTACTCGGGTTCATAGATGATGTCCTTGATGTTCCATGGAGAGTGTGAGTATATCGTGGTAGCATTTTTAAAATTGATGCTTGATTGGATCCTAATGGCTTTTCTTGTGTTTACTAAGAGCAGGAAATTAGTGCTTCCATCAATTGCTGCCCTTCCCTTGTTGATGGCATATGCTGGACATACAACTATCATTATACCAAAGCCTCTTATTCCATATGTTGGGCTCAAGTTGTTGGACCTGGGTATGTCCCTAATTCAACAGTGAGATCATCGATTGTCATAATTGTTGCCCCCCCCCCCCCCCTCTCACACACATGCATGCACTCGCATGTGCTACTTTGCTAGGATTCTTTGTTATCGTGAATATATATTTAATTTAGAAAACATACCTTTAATTTCATAGTAAATTAAAGATTTTCATCACAATACTAGAATTTCATTTTCAGTTATATGAAAAGAAATAGAAACCATTGTTTCATAGAAATTTCATAAAGGTTAACAATTGGCTGGAGTTATAAGGTCAATTCTCGATGAAGAGCCAACAATTTTTTTTTTCCTTTTGTCTGGATAATTTCAACATACAACACTGGAATGATTGTGCTGTAACTTCACTTCATATGTCATTTAAGCATCTTTGAATTGTAGAACACTCCATATAGTCTTTGAGCTTCAACTACCATTTCAGTAACTATGAACCTTGCCTACCTGTTATTTTCTTTTCCTTTTTTAGAGCACAGGATATTAAAATGAAATGTTTACTCAATAGATCTGAAACATGAGTGTTCATTGGAGAAATTTGTTATTTTGGTTGGTGATATTGAATTGGTAAGGTATTCCCATGCATAATAACAGTTCAAAGTGTGTATGCCACCTGTTTTGTATAAAGTGTGAAGCAAGGAGAAAGAGTGAATAGATGAATCAAATTCCTATACATTCAAAAACCTTGATTTTTCCGTAAGTATATTAGCATAGAGTGGTATTGGACTTCAGTTTTTGTAATTTGACCAGGAAGGAAATATAAAATCAAGCAGTACTTATAAATGCTGTGGATAAAAGTCACAAACTGCTACCGTTGGAATTATGGGACTATTTGCTCAAGTTATTGTTTGTCACGCTGAATGCAGATTTTGTGGTTGCAGAAGGGCATATTCCATGTAACATGTGTTTGTATGAGGGCATTTGACACATTTATTCCAGCATATGCTTAATGGTTTTTTCATTTTGTTTTTGACAGGATTTATATATAAGATTTACATGTGGTTTTTGGCAATTTTCTGCACAAATTGCATTAACATTCATGCTGGTATAAATGGCCTTGAAGTTGGTCAAACCGTTGTGATTGCATCTGCGGTAAGCATAAAGATTTGTAGAACAACTGGATTCTGACTCTCTTAGGGATCTGACATGGCTTAGCAATTTTATAGATTTTGATACATAATGTCATGCAAATTGGAGCATCTGCGGATCCTGAGTATCAACAGGCCCATGCATTCTCTTTGTATCTTGTCCAACCCTTACTGGCAACCTCCATGGCCTTGCTTTCTTACAATTGGTATTGACACTTGATTCTATTTATCAGGTTATTCTTGTACTGTTCTTTCTGTGTATTGAAGTAATGTTTGTGTTTTTTTTTTTTAATGCTTGTTAGGTATCCTTCTTCAGTATTTGTTGGAGATACATATACATACTTTGCAGGGATGACAATGGCTGTTGTTGGAATTTTAGGCCATTTTAGGTGCGTCCTGCACCTTTTCAACTTTTTGTTGTTTTATTTCACAATATATTAGGGGAATAATTCATTTGACTCATCTCCATGCATGGGTAAAACTCAAGAACATAGCATTTAGAATTTTGACTAGTGAATGTGATTGACTACCTGTCCAAACTCTTGATGTTGTGGAATCAACGTATTCCTCTACTAAACATTTTTCAAATAAATATAACTTTCTTGTTAGACCTAGGTATGTCTTCTTGTTTTATTTCACAATATATTAGGGGAATAATTCATTTGACTCATCTCCACGCATGGGTAAACCTCAAGAACATATCATTTAGAATTTTGACTAGTGAATGTGATTGACTACCTGTCCAAACTCTTGATGTTGTGGAATCAATGTATTCCTCTACTAAACATTTTTCAAATAATATAACTTTCTTGTTAGAACTAGGTATGCTTGTCAGTTTGCACATTAGAAAATACCTATTGCTTTTCTGTACCTATTTTAACCATGCACTGGTTTTCCTTTTCTCATTATGCAATCTCATATCATATTATAGCTGATCAATTGTGCTATTAGGACAAAAATTGTCACATTCATCAAATATCTTGGGTTTTTCTACTTTGCATTCATCGAAATGCCTATTCATAACCCCATGATTGATATTTCCCCCTCATTCTTTGAACAGTGAAACACTTCTGATTTTCTTTTTGGCACAAGTATTAAACTTCCTCTTGTCAGTCCCTCAGGTTTGATCTCATAACTCTCTTCTCTCTAGCTTTTAAACTCTAATTACCCACTAAGGCATCTGATTTGTGGTTCTGCTTCAGCTTTTTGGCTTCAGGCATTGTCCACGACATCGTCTGCCTAGGTAGATTCTCTAATCTCTCGCTGCAAGCTTGCGCTTTAGGGAATTTCATGGGCCTTTGTCAATCTTCCATGGATGTCTTGCTTACATTGACTTTTTTTAATCTTTCAGGTTTGATCCTCAGACAGGACTTCTTACAGGAACAGATGACGGTACACTTGTTAATTTTTACTTGAGAATGTTCGGCAGGAAGTCAGAAAATTCACTTTGCGTGCATCTTCTTCTTGTTCAGGTGATTTATTTCTGTGTTAAATTTTCTCTCCTTTTATTTATGCACTGCGGGGAAGGGGCTTTTTCCCTCGTTGATGCTGTGGGGTTTGGACTTCACTGCCCCATGCTTCTCATAATTTTGGGACCAGTGAGCACCACTGGCGGTAAGCAGGAGTTCCAAGCCACTCGATAATGGCTGCCGACTGAAAACCCATATAAACCAATATGTTTGTATGATACAGATAACCATCTCATTCAGCTATAACTAGGAAGATCTGGCTGAAATTGCTAAGCTTTACCATTGATACCTGAGTTTGTGTCTTTCTATTTTAAATTAAGTTTGCCTCACTTGATTGTAAACATGCAGGTTCCAAAGCAAACCAAATAGAAATGCAGTTGCATTAATATTTTGAGACTAAATTATAGTTTAACCCCCTTAAGTTTTTCCCTATTTGAGATCACCCTCTGAACTAAAAATCCCTGATTTCGTGTCTAAGCATTGCATTTTTTAAATGTGGCTCATCCATTAGGTTTTTATTTATATTAACTTTTTATGTATATTTATGCATTAAGTTTTTCATATAATTACAACGGATATTCATTAAAAAGAATTAGGAGAAGCCTTCTACTCTATGTCTCTCTTATCTGCTATCTATTCTAAATAACCTTCAAAATATACAAATAAGTTCTGCTCATAGTTCTCCACACCAAACATGTTCACCACCTTGTATATTTTTCATTATTACAAAACCATCATCATTTTTCATTACCACAAATGCCAATCTCAGCACCAAGCATCCTTACCCCAAACACCTTATTGCTACTGCAAATTGCAACATGATTAGGCTTGTTTTCTTACTGAAAGATTAAGAGGGTGATTGATGAATGATATATCAGTTGGACATCATTTATTTGATAGGATAAAGAAATAGTTGCCGCTTGTTGATATTTTTTTAGCTTGTTTGAGCTGATTTTATAATTACTACAACATGGGATTTTTTTTCTGCCGTGATCAATGTTGGGTTTTTGTAGAAATAATAGATTTATGAAAGAAACAAATGAGGTCTGAATGTCTTCACACCAGATAGATTTTCTTTTATCTGTTGGTTGCTGAAAATGCTGGAGAGAAATTAGGATCTCCTTATGGATTTTTCAGTCTTGTTTTCATACAAATATGTTTCATTGAATTAATACTACCAGTATATTTTAAAAAAAAAAGTATTTTGTCGTTATCTTGTTAGCAAAAACCTAACCTCACTAACATCAAGGATGGCATTTCAATATTAAATTAGTTTGATAAAAATCAAGGAATTCTTGGTTCAGGGGGTTGAATTAATTACATTTTAGCCATGCTTTCAATTGTAATGATTTAGGAACTGCATTGACTTCCTATCTTGGTCCGAACAAAATTTCGGCATGGGTGTGTCATGCAAGATGGTTAGTCAGCACATGTGTTGTGATGGCGTTGGCATATGTGTACTGATTTGCTAGCTGTGTTTACAGGCACTCGGATGCTGCATATGTTTTGGGTTGAGGTATTTACTTACCGGTTGGTATAAATGAGGCAACATGGTCAAAGAAGCGATCTTCAAAGCTGTATTCATTAACATTCTTAAGGTTTTGCTTACGGCATAGTTTGTTGTATGACTTGGCATCATGCTGTAAAGAGCAATACTGGTTACACGGAGGGCATGATTCAATGGAGGACATTTGCACTTCAAGCGTTGGCAGCATTTGTATAAAAGATGCATGGTGTTTTCCTGAGATTTGACTTTTAACACAATTTTGTAATTTGAATCTTTACGGGGAAGAGACTTGATAAAGATAGAGAAAGTGTTGAAGCTTGGTCTCGAAGTTACCACTGAATTGTTTCGGATGGTACACCTCTAGCTTCACCAACCCCATGTATTTTTTTTCTTTAACCCCTCTTTCTTCAGAATCCAATTAGAAATACTTTTGGCTTTGAGGAAGACTTGCTTTGTTGTGTGAAAACAGCTGCTGCGTTCCGGTGCTATCTTTCTTCTTTTCTTAAAAAAGATTTCCTCTGATGTGTCTCAAAGACCAACTTATCTGTAACGTTCTTGCCCTGAGATCTCGTTTCTCTTTCTGATTTTTCCTGGAGTGAAATCATGAACATAAATGAGCAACAAGAATGAGAAGAGAGTCTAGACGTATCGATGACATTTCAGTTTTATGTACTAATAGAAAGTTCACTGCATGATTTTTACTCGATAACAAAAGGTCTATAAAAGACGTATGGGTGCTGGCACAAGGAATAATCCACCAACCTTGATCCAAAATGAACATGAGGGAAAAAAGGGAAGCAGAAACCCTATTTTGGTCACCAATTGGATGATTTTAAACTATACTATGAAAAAAAACAATTAATGGTTACTGTGAAGCAAGCTAAACAGAACAGCTGCGAAATAACATTGAATTCCTCACAGATTCATGAACATATTGCGGATAACATGCTACTATAATCGTAGAGGGAGACTTCAGGAGCACTGCACATTAAAGCCATCTGGTGGTAGAAGTGAGATTTCACCTACAATAAGCAATGATCTCTTAGAAAGAAGAATTGAAAAAAAAATGATTTCCTGAGGTTGGGTATTCCACTCAAAGCAGAGTTGGAAGTGCTATATTGACAATATTAGAATCCGCCAACAATTAACTTGTTCGCCACAGAGAGTCCAAAGCCAACTCATTCAACCTCCATAGCATGCTTGCTATTGCTTCTGCTGGTATACAAGCTTGATGGTTCGATCATGTGAGACAGTTGCAATATGATGTCCATCTGCCACCAAGCAGCAATACTCATCCAACCAAAATGAAGCGACGGGTAATTCATAAATTAGCAGCACAAAATGAGCTTTCCAGAGTCCAGAAGAACAATTAGATTAATCATTTCAAAGACAATTCAAATGATCACCAGACAAGGCAAGCCCTTTAATTGGCACACAGACACAAATGACACTTTATTATAATTGAGTAAATTGCAAAACAAGAATGACAAGGGAACATAGTTAATCCATGTGGCCTTAACGTAATAATTCATATAAGCAAAATTTTAATGAGGGCTGCACTAAATCAGAAAGTACTTGGTATTTGAACTGTGGAAAGGAAAAGGAGTTTCACGTTCTTCTTCCTTTCAGGGAGGGTTAGGACAATCCTATTGATTGCAGCTCTCTCCAGACCTCTGAGTATCTCAGCATCAACTCCCACAACTGGATAAATAAAACATGACCATTAGCAACTTTCAAGGTGTTTCAGACGAAAATCCATAAGCCATTCTCGCTCAGCAAGTATGATACCAACAGATAGCTACCGCCTCATTTCATATCTTTGTAATCAAATAAAACCAACTAAAATGCCAATTTTTTGTTGCACAGAAATTGTAAATGCAATGGGCAGAAGCCGAAGATTATTTAGCAAAAAAGAAACTGTCAGTATAAGGGGGGGGAAAACTTGGTAGACAGCAAACAGGGACAGATGATTTGAGCATGGACCACTGGTAATGGTGCAATGGCGCTAATGCATTGATATTAGCACATCAATTATGGTTTAAATAAGGTGAAACATACAAAAGATAAGTAGTTCATGCGAAGAGGTAAAATAATCAGAACTTTGGGAATATATCACTTATCTAAGTTTGGAAAGCTGCCTGCATTAATATTCAGAGATGTAACTTTGGCTTCATGAGCTGATAATGTCTTGGCAGGTTTAAAATATCTGCCGGACCAAACCTGTTGAATACATGTATATTACAGAATAGAATAAATATAAGTTCGACGCATTCAGCTGTATGAAACAATCCACATGATTAGAAATAAACCAAACCTTAGCAGTAATGTCATACGATGATGTGACCAGATAACAGCCTTCTTGGGGCTCAAACTTGGGATACAGGATTTGAGTGGGCTAGTATGATATCCAGCAAATATTATCTTCACTGCCAGTTGCTGCATGATAGCCAATGGGTGAAAAGTGATTCCAAGAACCTGAAAATGATATGAATGATAAATACAGTCCACTTAACAACAATACTTTCCAAACAAACAAAAACAAGATTCCCACGAGAAAAAAGAGGATTCGGAAAGAGTCTCTAACCGACTTGACATGGCCTTCCAATGCCATTGTACTTCTCCCAGTACGTAGGTTCCAAACACGTGCAATCCAATCCACAAGATACTACTAATGATCCATCATGGTCGAAAGCTATTCCATAAAGACTCCGACTGTGACCTTCTTGAAGAAGCAGCTCCGCACCAGAATCTATATCTCGGTCTCCATGTCTTATCAAAGCTTGCGGTGCCCAGGTACTTCCCTGATGGATGGAAACCAATTTGAGCAAGACAATCTAGATGACCTTCAAACTTCTTCAGGAGAGAACCATCAGTGTTCCACAACCTTGCAGTTTGATCAGCGGATGCAGTTGCCAAGTGATTGTGCACAAGAGAGAAGGCGACATCAGTTGCACATTTTGTGTCCCCCTTTAAGGTAGAAACCTTTGTTACTTGAGGCACCCTCCATATTCTAGCAACTCCACTTAAGGAACTGCATAAGCTGAATAAAGCATGGAATCAGATCATGGAACGATCATGGTAACTGAGAGCAGGAAAGGGATAGTTTGCTAAACAAAATACTCGTACTTCCCTTTATTAAGTTATTGGGTATTGTCCAAGTAAGAAAGAATGACCATGCTGCCAGATGTGATATGTCATGTGGTGGAAGAAGAAAAAACCAACTGTTTACAAAACAAGCAGAAAAAGGATGACAACAAACAGAAATGGATTGGGTCGTGGATAGATAGAGAGAGGTAACAGGTAGCAAGCATTTCTCCATCACGAGGAAAGGTACAACCAGAGAGTGGCTGGTCATCTCCAAGTTCGCTGCTATTAAGACTCAAACTCTCTGCCTGCTTCAGAGCCAAATCAATGTCTGCATCTTCATCTTCACCCTCGTCTGGGTCATCTCGTTTCTCCTTGCACGTTGGTTGAAGACGCATAGCAGCCTTGGAAATAAATTATTTTGCAATACCAATTCTAGCATCCAATAGCTCTTTTGACCCTTCAGTATAGAATGGATACTGAACCATTCCTTCCTCGGCATCTTTTGCTAATGCGGTAGATGCAGCCTCCTCTTCCTCGTGAGCTTTCATCAACTTCTCCAACTGCCCTTTAGAATCCAACCTTGCCATAAGCATCCTCAACCTGTCCCGTCTCTCCATCTCCCTTTCTCCAAAACGAGTTACAGGCTCACCAAGTAGGCACTGCCAGAGCAGCAGCACTCCACTTCATCATAAGCTCCTGCATTGCTTTTTCCTGCCTTACTCTAATTAGGTTTTTATTTATATATATATATATATATATATATATATATATATATTATGGACACACTCCTAGACATAGATGGGTGGTTACCCTCAAAAGGCCAGACTACTAGAAAAGCCCGTCAACTCGAGGTTTTCGGTCAATTGTGTATTTACATCTAGATTGAGAAATAGAAGTAGTAGAATTCGAATTAGAAATGTCCTTTCCTCCTAATTAACTCTTTACTACTTGACTATTATCAGTTAAGCTACTAGCTTACTTGTTTTCTCTGAATAGCTTCTGAAACTTCATAACTCCCAGTTGACCCCAGGATAGTTCCAGTAGGACGTAATTGATTTTGCAGAATCCGAGTCACTAGTCCTCATCTCACCACTTTGCACCCCAGGTGGTCGGATGGGGAAAGGCACTAACGGGCGAGGAGGAACTGTGAGTATCAGAGCAGTCGGAGGCGCAGCCGGTATTGATGGTGGGATTGCTAGTGGAATAGGACTAGTATTATCAATCATCAGTGACAAAAGCAGAAGATTCTGCTGGTAAATTCGATGAATTGGAGTTTTCATGTTCAGCTCCCATGACAATCTAGCCAAGCAAAAAACTTCACAGTTAATAAAGCTTAAAACGCATTAAGCTATTAATAACTGGGATCAGGATTCAAATAAACAAAACCAAAAACACAAACCAGCTAAATAATTATCTCATAAATTAAAAGATGAAAGAACTAAAATGAAGCTATTAATACGAAGGCCAATGGTCTATCCTTGTTATTCAATAAGAAACAGCTAGTCAATAAACATAATTATCAAAGCTATTTGTCGTATTGGGCTGGAGACAATTTTCTAGACACTTTAAATGAATAATGTTAATCTTTTGAGAAAAGTCTGTCATGAATTCACGTGATTTAATTGCCTGTAATTTTGAATAGTTATATAATGTGCACCGGTGTGGATTGATGAGACTTTATAGACTGATCTAAAATGTTTTTAATGCCTGGCATAATTTTATCCATGTCTGATAATTATTACGATTTGTCAGTACTTAACCTTGATCTTAAGTAAGAACATAGCTTCCAATCTAAACTTCAGGGCAACTACAATTGACGACTATAAAGCTTCAGAATGCCATGGAAAGCTATGTTTTAGGAGCAGCAGCAAAGAAGAAAACAGCCTTTAAATACAAGAATCATCATCAGGATAACAAAAATAACAACCTCTCAATAGCATCCATGCAGAGACGGCAGGGGACATGATTCTGCCTCTAAAATTAGGATTAGAATCCTCATTACATGCATAAATATACCTATACTTGATAACATATCAAGAAACACTCTCATACTTCTTGAAGCAAACTAAAAAACCGCAGCATAAAATCCAACATGACATTGAATTTGTCAAGTTGTTATCATCCTATTATATTTACTACCAGTATATGCTTCGATACACAACAAATAAAACAATAGGGAGACAAACCACCTAAGTTGTTGTATTATATACTTCACACTTGCAAAACTTTATGCCCCGATTCAACCAAAGTACGCAGGCAATCCACGAGGATTCTTGGAGTTCCACTGCCTTGAACAGTCTCTCCCAGAAGTAGCTGTCAATAAACAAAATTTACCCTCCTCCTCCCTCTTCCATGCCTCCACAATCCGCGGTCTACTGGATATTCATCACCGTGAAACCTGGAGGTTTTATACCTTGACATGCGACCAACAGCACCTTCCCTCTTTTGGCCTTGCCCATCCCATGTTCCCCAGTCACCACCAGTGCCATCACTAACATTCTTCCGGTCATTATTAGCACCCCACTCACTGTTGCCCCAACCGCATGAATCATTCCAACAATCTCCCCATCCATCTTCGGTCATGGCTTCATTAGGAAGGGTAACACTCTCTTCCCAGGGAAAATCATCTTTGGTGACTTTATGGTTGAAATCCCCAAGTCCAGGATCCAATGCCAAATCAGGAACCTTTTGAAATTCCTCCTCAAGTTCCCCCCATCCAGCACATGAAAATGGCTGATTCAAGAGTAGAGGATTGCCAATAATCACAACCTCCTCCCCTTTGCTAGTCTCATCACCATCTTTTGGTTCCCGCTCCAAGTCTAAAAGCAATTCAGGATCAACATTGGAGTTCCAATCAATTTGATCAATATAAATATCAGGATCAGGCAGTGATATGTTGCAAGGTAGGCCATTAATCTCTGCCCAAAATCGGTTTTTAGCATTGTGAAATGCCTCTTCACCAGCAGAGTCATTCCACTGAACTACATTCTCATAGAGATACATAAATCTTTTGGTTTCCAGGAGCTTCCTCCATGGAATTGAACCAACTGAATAGCAGAATCTCTTTTCCCATGATGGAACAGTTGGCTGCCAACTACCTGAAAAAAATAGAGCAGGAATATAAGGTAAACTACTCATAGACAAACAGAAAAAAAAGCATCATTATTTCAAAGACAAGTACGAAGAAAAACAACTTCATAATGAGAGAGAATTGCAGAATTATTGCTGAAACCAGGTAGTACCAAATATAGCGACAGAAGAAAGCCATAGAAAAGGACAACAGAAATCTCTAAGAAGCAAAAAGAAACTACAAATATGACACAAACCTTGTATAAACCTAGCTAGGAACACCTAGACATTCGTTCTTTCCCTGTCATGTTTTCTAGTTTCGGGGGTTTTTTTATGGAATTTGCATACATGTCTAAGAAAAATCCCAGATACATTTTAACATTTTCAAATCGTTCAGTTTCTTGTCAGTGTAGTAAAATTCAGAACTTGAACGAATTCCCAAAACTGTGTATCTAAATCAACATTCACTGCTAAAATAGACCAGACCACCAGAAATTTCACAAAAAAAACGCATATTTAATAAAGTAAAACACATCAACATAATTAGACTCTAAACAGAAACTGCACAAATCACCAAGCACCATACCCTAACGACAAGCACAGAAATCTAGAAAGCTACATCAGATTCTAACATTATCAAGAACCCCATAAAACAACCACCGATTCTAAACAAATTAAGGTGTACAAAATAATGATGCAATGACACAAATTAGAGAAAAAAATCCAACATGTTACAAGGCATCCTATTTTATCAAAGCCCCCAAGCTGAAAGATACTATTTTTTAAAAAATATATATGTATAAAAAAAAACTTAACACGAAGAGCAATAACACTAAACAGAGGCTGCCAAAACAAAATCTGAAAGAAAAAACATAATCTTTAACGAAAATCACAAAGCAACTCCTCATGCAAGGCCTGGAAAAAAGAAAATAAGGAAAAGAGCTCCGCATACCATGATGAGGAGGAGGTTTTCTACAACGTGGTCTTGTTGTCCCTTGAACTTCTTGATGTTGATAAATTTCACCTCTCTGTCTCCTCCTGTTATTCATCCTCAAAAAATCCAAGAAACTAAAAAAGACAGTTTTTTTAAACAAGAAACGGTGTTTGAAACTGAGTTTCAAGCAAAGAAAGCACAGCAAGGAGTGAAAGATCAAAACCTTTAACGAAAAAAAAAGGAGGGTTTTGTGGATTTATTTTCAGAGACTTGATTGATGAAAGAATAAATCTTGGTGGCTGAAGAATTGTAGGAATTTGAGGGAGGTTTGTTTAGGGTGGTGGTGGTGGTGGTGGTGGTGATCACAACTCAAAAGAAGAAAAGTTTCAATCTTTGTTTTTTAATTTTAGTTGTAAATGGTGGCGAGTATGGCAAGCCCCTAGTATTTGACCTTGTCTCGAGTATTTTATAGCCCCGTTTTTTTTTGAATTTCTAATGTGGTCCCAAACTTGCCATGGAAGGGCCAAGTTACTGTAGGGATGTGCACAAGGACGATTCCATAATCAAATCCCACCCTCACTCACTCTTGATCTTTTCAATCAAATGTTTGCTTTGGCTTGTTGTGTAAATTTTGTTTGGAAGGGAATTATTGTTGTTTTATTTTTTTTATTTTTGGATTTTATTAGGCAAGTTTTTCACTTCTCAATCCACGTATCATCATTAATAATTCAAATTTTAAGAAAATATTTTTTTGTGAATCGGAGAAATGTGCATTGTTAAAAGTAGAATTTAAAAATAAAAATAAAAACGAAATCCAAAGTTTGAGTCTTCGCTCTTCTTTCTTTTGAGTGTTTAAAATTGATGTGTCATTAATTAATGAATACTATAGTACTGAACTTAAATTATATATTTATTTTGAATATAGTAAGGCATGTTATTATTTTGAATTCGATTCTTTTTTAACAAATTCAAGAAAAGTGTATGGGAAAAATATTTCTCATAGTTTCATGAATACAGTTAGGGATGATTTTTTCTATGGCTTGATCATGAAAAAAAGTTAATTTATATTTGTTTGTTTTTATATTTTAAAAGTATTTTTTAAAAAAATTAAATTTTTTTTTATTTTTTTCTTTATTTTAAATTAATATTTTTTTAGTGTTTTTAAATCATTTTAATATACTGATATAAAAAATAATTATATATATATTATTTTGATATATTTTTAAATAAAAAATACTTTAAAAAATAACTAGAACGACATTCACAAACAAATTAACATAAAAATTGATATGAAAATTATATATCATTAAACTAAAAAAACAATTACCTATCTTGCTATGTCCTCTCTATTTTATTCCCTCATGTGGACAAAATCTTATCGATTTTATAATTTATTGTGAGATTGGTAATGCAATACAGATTATTTAATATATTAAAATAATATTTTATTTTATTTTAATATTAATATTAATATATCGGATCATTAAAAAAAACTCTAAAACACATTTTAAAAAGAACATTCAACCATAGAATCAAACATGATATCGGTGTCACGGTCACTATGAGGCAGAAGTGTAAAACGTGTTGGGCATAGACAAATAATTAAGGGAAACATTTCCCATGAAAAGAAAATGTGAGGCAAACTGATTACCCAAACTTGTAGTGAAAATTGCATTTTACCTGCCCTTTTGGATTTCATCAACAGAAATGAAGTCCGATTCTATCATGTTTTAGAGTACAGTGGTAATTGTTTTTTATTTTAAAATATATTAAAATAATATATTTTTATTTTTTAAATTTTATTTTTTATATCAGCATATATAAATGATCTAAAAACATAAAAAAATATATTAATTTAAAATAAAAATAATAAAACATTTTAAAAATTTTTGAAAATACTTTCAAAACACAATAACAAACACTACCTATAATTTTCTTAGTTAACATAAAATAGCATCTTTATTTGATTTTTTTTATTGGATAGATGATAAAAAATATCTCCATATTTATATTATTATTTTCTTCTTCAAACTATTTGGAATAAATTCTCTATTGTAATTAAATTTAATTATAGTATTTAATTTAAATTTAATTAATACATAAATTAAATTTATATTTTTAAAAAGAAATATTTTATCATTAAATTAAATTTATTTTATTTTTTATATTATCCTCATTATAGGAGAGAGAAAAGTAATGATAAAAGGATGAGTAGATAAATATTTTGAAAATACTAGTTTTAATATTAATTTTTTACTTTAATATAATAAATTAGAGGAGTTGATTTCTGATTTATTTTTTTATTATTTGTAGATATTGAATTTTATTTAAGATTCAATTCTTGGCTATTAAAATAATTTTAAATACAAAATTGTATTAAAATCTCTAAGTTATATTCAATTTAACTTGTGCCCTTGACACGTGTTACCATGGCATGAAAACAGGGCGACACATTTATGCTATGCATATACACACATGAACCATCAACATTTGGTTAGCGTTTGATATTTCAGTTAAAATATTACTTGTTCAAATTTTAAGTTTTTTTTTTTTATAAAATTATTTTTTAACAATATTTTTATATTTTTTTTGAAATGTTGGTATCAAAAATAAATTTTAAATATTAAAAAATATATTATTTTAATATTTTTTAAATAAAATATTCTTTAAAACGCAATATATATTATACTTCAACCAGGTACTTAGAGCATATTTGTTTTTACATTTCGAAAGTTTTTAAAAAAAAAAAATTTAAAAATTATTTTTTTTATTTTAAATTATTTTTTGTGTTTATTTTTAAATCATATTGATATTATAAATAAATTTTAAAAATATTATTTTAATATATTTTAAAAAATAATCCTTACAGCACTACCAATTCAATGACAACTAAAAGTAAAAAAAAAAGAAGATAGTGAATCCCAATAAGAATCCACTAGCTAGCTAATCTATAAACTTCTTCTTAAATCTTAACCACTAAGTCTATCATTTAAATATATATAGACTCTTCACAAATAAATATGACAGCAAAGGACTCTCGTGATTATAGTAAAAAATGTTTTTAAATTATTTTTTTAAAAATATATTAAAATAATAATTTTTGATATTAACACGTAAAAAAACTTGAAAACACAAAACAAAATTAATTTGAAGTAAATAAAAAATAAATAATTTCAACTTCTTTTCATAACAATGGTGAATATTCTGTTTTAAAATATTTTTTGTTTAGAAAAATATTAAAATAATATATATTTTTTTAATTACATTAAAGCTATATAAAAACAATAAAAAAATTTAACCCTGAAAGGCAGCTCAATCAGCTCTTAAGTTTGCTCCTTAATGATCATAAATTTGAAATTTTTTAGGATCATTAAAGACTTATAAATCATTAATTTTAAAATTTATAAAATTAATTAAAATACGTGAAAACTGTTAAATGTATAAATTAAAAAAAAAAACAAAGGAGGAGGAATATCTACATACCTTGTTGCCTTCGATTTGATGTCTGGTTTAAGATTTTGAAGTCAAAAAGGTTATTCCCTCTTTGGACCAATGACAGCACAATCTTGCCTTGCAAAGGCCGTCTTCCGAGGAACAGAGAAAGTAGCCTCTCCTTTTCTCAAAACCACTCAGATTCCTTATCTCTAATTTGAAATGGAATTCCATGCATTATTATCACAGATTGTTAGGTATCATACAATAATCTATACCAAATTTCTTCACAAACTCTATCAATAATTAATAATTTATTTTATTTTTTTATAGAGTTTTTTCAATCTCATACCTATATGACAAGTTAATCTAAATTAAATCAATTATTTTTTTGGTAGAAGGTTAACCCGAATTACCCTTCCAGATCTAAAAAGGAAAAAAAAATTACATCAAACCACTATATTAGTTAGCACCAAATATTTAATTAAAGGAATAACTAATTGGTGTAAAATTGAATTGTTTACAGTGAAAATCACGCGCTCGAAGTAGCAGTGTTAATGAAACCTAACGCCTTCGTAAGTAAACGGTCGGCAACAAGGGTTAGCTTCTTGGTTTTCTGTCAGGCGATACCTAATTGACTAAAATATCCTCCAATACAATGTTCTCTGGACACTTGTTAGGTTAGAACGGAACCGTGTCGTGTCGTGTTGTTAATAACGAGAAATCTTCTAGAAACCTGTGGTTCCTATCCTAGGAGACATCCAATCCAAACTCTAGTAATTGACTAATATATCCTTTACAAATTTTGTTTAAGTTTGCCGCTTCTTTTATGCGCAGTTATTCAACTAGATTCCAGGAGGGGTTGATTTGAAAAATCATTGATTAAAAAACTGATTTAAATTAAATTTTAAAATTAACTAGTTTTGATATTAATCTGGTCAACTTAATGGATAAACATCAACAATGTTTTAATAATAATAATAATAAAATATTATTTTTTAAAAAATAATATCAATTTAATATTTGGTGTTGTGATCGGCAATTGATATGTACTTAAAAAAAATACGCAATTAAAATTCTATGTTAAATCATAAATAAATATCAAAAAAATATGAACATGTGTTTTTTGCTTAAAGTAATTTCAAACCGAAAGGCAACATAGTTAAATAATGCAAGCCTAAATGTTTTCGTGAGAAGAAAGTGATCAAGAGTTATTTGATAATATAATAATAATTATTTTTTAAAATATTTTTATTTAAAAATATATTAAAATAATATTTTTTATTTATTTTAAAAAAATTATTTTTGACATCAATACATCAAAGCAAGGTAATGTGAAAACATTAAAATAAATAAAAAAAATAAAATAAAATATTAATTTTTTAAAAAATACTTTTGAAATGCAAAAAAAAATCTAACTAATTAAGTAGGCCAAACATATATATATATATATATATAAAATAATTAATAAAAAAATAAAATAGTTTATAGATAAAGATTTCAAGAAAACAACCAAGACGGGCTTCTTCTAGAGATGATGATCATCATAAAAAACAGAGAAAAGAAACACGTGAAGGAATTAAACGAAGAATACTCAAAATCTGTCCAACTTTTGTTACTAAAAAACACATCGGCCTGCTAGTCTTCGGAAATTGAAAATAAAATAGCAAGAAATGGTTTTGTCCTTGCTGTTTGTTGTACATGCATCACCACTTGTACCTTTCAATCTTACGTACGCAACCATGCTTAGGATTCCACAAGATTATCTTTTATATGATGGCAATGGCAATATATTCATATTTCTCCCCCACCCACCATCAACAACAAGCAGTTGTCTCATACCTCTCTCTCTCTCTCTCTCTCTCTCTCTCTCAATTTCCATACCTAGGCCTTTATAACTTAATATATTCATTTATTGAAGTACCAAATTGATATTAAATAATTATTTTTTTATCAGAATATAACTAAGTAGATTAGATTTGACCAAGTTAATATTTTTTTCAATGTGGTTTTTAGTTATAAGTTTTTGAAGTCAACCCGCAAACCTGAATTGATATTAATAAGTATGAAATTATATAATGGGGATAGATGCCTCCTTTTGTTTTTTTTTTTTTTTTTGCATTAGTTTGAAGATTTTCATTGTAAAGCTTCTAAATAAATTAATCCTTTGATTTTATTGAATTAACCTCCCTCTAAACTCTATGGTGATGGTTTAGAGATGCTAATTACTATCGATTTCTTTATTATGGCAGCAACAGTTTTTATATTTTTAATGCCCAACAACAAGGATTCCTGGGTTATACAGGTGACTTGTTGACTCTGAATGTTGATTGATTTTAACCCACGTGGCAAGGTCGCTGTTCTGCCTGCTGATATTTCTTGTTCTCACTTTGTTTTGTGCTGGAGTCATGCATCGACAGGGAAAGTTCATCTAGACATTTTGGCAGCTGTTTCGGTCGGCGGGGAACGGTACGGGGGATTGAAGATGCCGATGAACCTGAATTAATGGCGGCAACACGGCTTTTAAGTTAAAATAAAAGTGGGTGGCACCATCAATGGACAAGAAGATTGGATGAGAACTAATAATATTTATTATTTTCAGAAGGAAGATCTAATTATTGACGCCACTAGATGGCCGGCGGACGAGTGGAAGGAGGGTAAAAATGGAATAATAAAAAGCTTCTCCTTGTGGCTTGTTGAACCAGCTAAGAAGAAAAATAAAGGATTGTCCGGGTACGCGCCACGGCCAGGTGCCAACCAGCTGTGGATTATCTTCAATTTTAATTTAAAGATATTAATAATTTAGCTAACAGATGATCTACAATCTACATTTCCGGGTATCATTGTCCTGGTAAATCATTGAGTAAATAAATGTTTTTAAAAAATCCGGATAGACCTGAGAAATTGATTCCGAATATGACTGATTTAGTATTTAAATTGGCTTGGATTGAAAAATAAAGAAGAAGTAGTTGATTCGTGATCCGATAAATTTAAAAATCTTATAAAAAGTTTATTGATTTTTTTTTATTTAAAAATTAATCAAAATAATGTTGTTTTGTTTATTTAATAAAATTTAGGTTAATCTAAATCAATTTAAATTAATTTTTACTATATATGATTTTAATTTTATTTTGGATTCACTTCAAATTGAATTTTACAACCAGACTTAAAGCTTAGCATCTTATTCTTTTTGTTTAAAAAATTGTTAGAACCTCAACAAAAAAATGATCTAGAATCTACTTTTTTAGGTATCATTATCCTAGTAAATCCGGAAAGAGCAGATAAATCTTAAACTTGGATTTGGCTGATTTAGAATCTAAATTGGTTTGAGTTGGAAAAAAAAAACAGAGAGAACTAGCTGACTCGTGACCTAAATAAAATCATCTAAAAAATTTATTGATATTTTAAAATTTTTTAGTTAAAACGACATTATTTTGTTTATTTTAAAGAAAAACTAAGTTAAATTAAGTTAATCAAAATTAATTCTTTTTATATATGATTCTAGTCTTATTTTGGATCAACTCCAAGTTAAAACCTCACATCTTATTCTTATTGTTTAAAAAATTGTTAAAATCTCTTTATATATACATATAATGGTGGATAATGGTAATGACAACACTATCAACTAAAAGAAATTGATGTGCTTTTGTTTAACTAATCTGTAAAAATGGATCTTGTTTTAGTTTATAATTAGATGCCATGCTTGCATACTGCCAAGAGCTTGTGGCATGTTTGTATGTTGTTGTGGACTTATGAAAAAAAACATATATAAAAAAAATCATATAGAGAAAGATTGTTGCAATCTACAATATTTTCAAGGAAAAACTACAAAGATAATTTTAGGAAAAAACATTAAAAAAAAATAAGGAAAAAAAAAACTATGTAGAAAAACACTGTAGCAATCTATAGTGTTTTGTGAGGAAATATACAATTGTAATTATCAACCAACTCAATATTAAAAAAATAAAATTAAAAGACAATTTTGAAAAAAAAATCATATAAAAAAACAAAAGAAAAAAAAAACCATGTGGGGAATGACTATAGCAATCCATAATGTTTTGTGAGGAAAATAACAGTTATAATTCTCAACCAGTTCAATATTAAAAAAATAAAATTGGCAAAGATAATTTTAAAAAAATCATTAAAAAATACAAAAATTATATGGGGAAACATTATAGCAATTCATATTTTTTTTTTAAAAAGTAAAAAGTTAAATTCTTAACTATCTCAATATTAAAAAAATAAATTCAACAGAGATAATTTTAGAAAAAAAATATGTGAAAAAATATTGTAGCAAAAAAATAAAAATCATGTAGGGAAACACCATGACAATCAACGATGATTCAAAGAAAAAAACTATAAAGCTAAATTATTAACCAGTTTGTTAGTAAAAAGATAAAATTGATAAAAATAATTTTTAAAAAAAATAAAATAAAAAAAGATAATGTCGGAAAAAAAAAATACATTACTTTTCTAACACGTTATTAGTTAATAATAGCTGACGAGGATACTGTAAAAGATGTAGAACTTGTTGGTTTTCTTAAAATCTGTGCACATTGCACATGCCATAGCTGCGAATTACATGAATGGCCTCTTTGACTTTGCTTTTTTTTTTTTTTTTTATAATCATTTTGCTATTGTCAAGGGAATAAAGGTTTATTATTTTGCTTCATATATTATATTTTTTTTCTTCGCAGATTTTGTAACTTTTTTTTTATTTATATGGGTATTCAAATCAGCTTACACACATTAATCCCATGTCTCACTGAACATACCACAAATTTTGTATTTTGCTTCTGTACAAAGTGACCTGCTTCTCAGTTCCTTTTCGCATGTATGGATGCCGATAATTAGCAGAATAATGCCGATAATTACGTGCTCTCTCTTGCCTAACCTCCTCTTTTTTCTTTTTCTTTTTTTACCTTGGAATTAATGTTGTTGTTAACACAAAGTGAAGCATTCTTTTATATTGTTTGGTAATGCGGTTAAAAATATATTTGTAAAAAAATTTTAAAAAATTAATTTTGTTATGTTTTCACATTGTTTTAATATAATAATATTAAAAATAATTCTTAATAAATAAAAAATTATTATTTTAGTTTATTTTTAGATAAAAAAACACTTTAAATTATAACTATTACTCTATTTCTAGATATCCTCGAAACTTAGATGACAGGGAATATAACCTTCTTTGAGATGCCAATGACTACCTGTGAATCAAAGATAAGATACCTTTCCTACAATGATCCAACATCTACTTAGTTGATGGTGGGGCTAATGCACGATCTCGAAGCAAACATGATATTATTTTTCATTTATCTGACTAATCTATCCCTTAGAATTAAGAACCGAATACAGATGGCTATCCCTCTCATTGGTGCTATCGTATCTGTTTTAGAGTACGATGAATATTATATTTTAAAGTGTATTTTATTTAAAAATATATTAAAATATATTTTAATTATTTTAAAAATTTATTTTTTATATCAAAATAATTTAAAAATAATAATAAAAAACTAATTTTTAAAAAAATCTAATCTTGAGTGTTTTTTTACTGCAAAGTCACCTTGATTAATCAAATGATTTACCATATATAACTCTTCTTCTTGTTTAATTTTTTATTATTAATGAGAGTCTTTAAATTAATTTATACTCGATTAATTTTATAAATTTTAAAATTAATAATTATATAAATTTTTAATAATTTAAAAAATATTTAAACTCATAATAATTAAAGAGTAAAGATAATGACTAACCAATTAATCTATTCCGTTACATATCTCTTCTTCTTATTTTATGATAAAATGGAAAAATGGGATTTATTACCTAATCAAAATAACTTTTTGTTGTTGTGAGATATGCCTTTACTTTATTTTATCGGGAAAGTCCTGTGAATGAAGAAATTTCTACCAGTTGTCATGAATTACTTTGAGGGATTGTTCTAAGGATTCGAAATATGGGATTATTCCCTCTCCAAGAATATCCTATTGTCTTATTAAAATTTAAAATGTTTCCCTCGTACGTAAGAATATGAAAATTTAAGATTTTCCCGGTACCACTTCCTATTTTGGTACTCGCTAACAAATCATTTCTAGTTCGAGCATGTTTAGAAATCTAATTATAATTATTTTTTAAAGTATTTTTTGTGTTAAAATTTATTAAAATAATATATTTTTTATTTTTTAAAATTTATTTTTAAAATTAGAACATTAAAATAATAAAAATGATACAAAAAAAATTAATTAAAAAAAAAGTTAATTTTTTTTAAAACACAAGTACTACCCCGTTTCCAACACCTTTTAAAATTTAATTCCCACCATTTAAATTGATCTGATAAAAATTAAAATAATATATTTTTAATAAAAATAATTGATTTCATGACATACTGATTAATCTAATGAATAATAATTCAGATTTTTTTTCCCCAGTAAATTCCAGACCTGATGTAACACGAAATCTCAAACATCAAATTTTAACAAATGGGACTAAATCTCTCTAATTTTGCATTGGTTTTCTCATTCTTAATGATTTCAAATTATGCTAAGCGAGGGATGTTTCAGACATTTAACACCCAATCCCCACCGAACTAAACACCAAAAAACAGAAGAAATGCATAGTTCCTTCGACACCACTACCAGCAACCACCCCCATCATCCTTCACAATAACAGCTCTCCGTTCTCCGATAATGAAACGACATGCAGATCCTCTAACCGTCTTGTCGTTCTGGTGCCTCCTTATCCTCTTACTACCAATCCTGACCGCCGGATTTGCTGATCGTCTACAAGCATCCGACCCACCTCTCAGTCTGCTCAAAACGGCGCTGCAGCAAGAACAAAAACCAGAGGGGATAAAGAGCCTTCGGGTACGGGAGGGGGCACCGTTTAAGATCGCGCTCTTTGCTGACTTGCATTTTGGAGAGAACGCGTGGACTGATTGGGGCCCACAACAGGACGTTAATTCCATCAAGGTCATGTCCTCTGTTCTCGACGATGAATCACCAGGTGATGATATAATCCTCTTCCTCTCTCTAAAGTAGATTTTTTTTTTTTAACTTATTCTCTTTTCAAATGTGGCTAGCATAGCTTTTACATTCAGCCGTCCATTGATTAACTTGACACTCCATCAGTTTAGATAGTGATTGTTCAGTAATTTAGTGTAATGTGTTTTTTTATTTATAAATGAATTAATTTTTTTTATATTGGTATATTAAAATATATTAATTTGATATATTTTTTTTATAAAAAAATATTTTTAAAATGCAATCCAAATATAATTAGAAATATAATATCTAACAAACACTAAATCCAAACGAGATTTAATAGGGTAAATTTTAATTTAAATTATTTTAAATTATTAATATATTATTATTTGATAATGAGTGTTTAGTATTCGTATAATGTATTTTTTAAAATAAATCAAAATATATATATTTTTTATTTTTAATATCAACATATTAAAATTATTAAAAAATATTAATTTAATATCTTTTAAAATAAATAAATTTTTAAAATGCAATTAAATACATGTAAAATTGCAACATCAAACAAGCAATAAATAGGGTAAATTTTAATTTAAATCATTTTGAGATTACCATGTCAGCGGATTCTTAGCCGGGTTGGATCCTAGGCCGGGTATAAAGACAATTGTAAGCATGCATTGTTGCTTAATAATAATAATAATCTCAAAGAGTCAAAATAATCGATTTAGCGTGGCGGCGGCGGCGGTCCAACATTTGATATACACTCGGTGTGTTATAAATCCCACTTTTTTCCATGTTATGATCTTGCCTAGAATTAAATAAAATTTTTTTCTTGAATATAATGGTTGGCATAACTTGTATAAGAGTCAATCAGAATTATATAATACGAGTATTTAGCAGATTTTGTGATATATCTCGGGGATGTAATAACGGCGAACAACATACCAATCGCAAACGCAAGCTTGTATTGGGATAAAGCAATATCTCCAGCGAGGGCAAGGGGCATACCGTGGGCTAGTGTCTTTGGTAATCACGATGATTCACCATTTGAGTGGCCAATGGAGTGGTTTTCGTCTCCTGGAATTCCTCCTGTTCATTGCCCTGCACCTAACGCGTCATCATGCTCAGGTGAGACTGTAGAGTTTTAACCTCCGAGCTATGGAAATGGAATAATTAATAATTTCTTGATAGCCCATTAATCCTGTTTTTTTACTTGGTAGTTCCTGTTTCCCAAGATTATTGCTCCTTTTCCTTTTCCTTTTGAGCTAGTGTATGGCAATGGGCTAGCATGTTTGTTGCTGCTTCTTTTTAGCGAGATTGATGGTAGCTTTTCTTACTTAGGGTTACAATTTCCGTTCCAGGGGAAAGGGACTGCAGCTTTAGAGGCACACAACGGATAGAGCTAATGAAAAAGGAGATCGAGCGTAATCACCTATCGTTGTCTAAAACTGGTCCAAAAGATCTGTGGCCAAGTATATCCAACTATGTCCTCCAGCTCTCATCATCAGATGATCCAGAATCACCAGTTCTGTTCATGTATTTCCTAGACTCCGGTGGCGGATCCTATCCTGAAGTTATTTCAAATGCTCAAGCAGAATGGTTCCAGCATGTATCTGAGGAGATCAACCCTGATTCAAGGTACTAGTCATATTTCAACATAAGTGAGCTGGACTCCTGAGGCTATGGCCTGCCTTGATTAGTCGTGGTAGATCCGAAAGATCTCATGTATACCCTACATGATAAGTAAAAGTGATAAAGCCAAATGGTGTCCCTATTGATCGTATACACGGGATGTGAAACAATGCTGGCCTAAAATTATATGGAACAAACTGGGAATTTCATTGAACATGTGTTTTTTTTCCCTTTTTTAACAGGGTTCCTGAGGTTGTCTTTTGGCATATACCAAGCAAAGCTTACAAGAAAGTGGCTCCCAGGTTAAGGATCCACAAGCCCTGTGTTGGTTCCATGAACAAAGAAAAAGTTGCTGCGCAAGAAGCTGAATTGGGTTTCATGGACATACTAGCTAAACGGTCTTCTGTCAAGGTGAGTTCCTGCTCAAGAAACAACGTTCAATGCTTAAAATTAACTCAACACTTTCAACCCATTGTGGAAGTTTGAAAATTCAGGGTAATGGAGTAACTCCGGAGCATTGTGTTCTATAGTCTTTCTTCAACAGTTGAAGGAAGGTTATTGAACAAATAACTTACAGTTCCAACGAGTTTTGACAACCCAATAAAGAAGTAGGTTTTGATGGCAGGGGGGCCAGATAGAGGACGTGCTACCTGTGGATAAGTTTTGTGGAAGTTGAAGCTCAAATAAAGTTGTTCATCTGCTTTAAAGTTTGACAAAGCCAAACGGGGGTCCCTATTGATCGTACTTCTTTGGATTGTGGCAGGCAGTGTTTGCAGGACACAACCATGGATTGGACTGGTGCTGCCCCTACAAGAAACTTTGGCTATGTTATGCTAGGCATACTGGTTATGGTGGCTATGGAAATTGGCCGAGAGGAGCTAGAATTCTGGAGATTAATGACCAGCCCTTCTATATCAAGTCGTGGATAAAGATGGAAGATGGAGATGAACACAGTCAAATTATCCTGAGTCCTTGACAGGTTACCTCTGCAATGCCACTGCCTGTCAATGGAGGGGAAAAAACCTCCTGCTATCAACCTGTGTGTAATGGTGGTAATGCTCTCTTCCCCACCTCTTTATCAGTAAAAGAAATTCAACCTAAATCTAGATGTGTCCGGGAGTGTGGTTTTAGTTGTTTAAAATACAAAAATAAACAAATAATAAAACTAGTCAAAATGGATGAACGCGTTTAGACATGGAAAAGGCTTGTCAAGCATACCATCCCACACATGCTAGTGCTCACGTTAGCGTCTCCCATCGCCGTATAAGAATTTCTGGGAAATGAAAAGGAATCGCTAGTCAACTATTTTTTTATAAAAATATATTAAAATGGGATTCAGTTCTACCATGCACAAAAGACTAACATTTGTTTTAATATATTAATCATGAAAAATAATTTTTTTATTATAAATCTAAGTTGAAGTTGTTTTTCAAAAACCACGTCAAACATGCTCTAACTTGAGTTCTTATCCTTTGATTTCTTATTTTATAAAAACCCATAAAACAATTCAATATATTTTTAACTCTTTTGGGGTTTTTTTCTTTGCTTTCCTTTCGGTTTACGTGTTGGGCTTTGCCAAAATCTAATCCAAAACTACAGCTGAGAGGCCACTCGTATCACCATAATACAAGCTTACGAGCCCAATTGAGCCAAAATTTGATCCTGAATGACCCAGTTTCACAATCATATGGGCTTGAGAAAGAATCAGAATTTTGCATTCCCATATGGGATGGCTTGCTCAGCTCAAGATCTTGTTGAGGACTTGGAAGCTTGGCCCAATTGCTAATTGCCTTGTCTTTTAGGGGTTTTGAGGTGTTTGAATTTTTTTTACTTAAAATTAATCTATTTTGGTTTTGTTTTTATCATTTTGATATGTTGATGTTAAGAGTAAACTTAAAAAAACAAAAAAAAAAACAAAAAAAAAACATTATTTTAATACATTTCCAAATGAAAAACACTTTAAAACATAACCTTTACTATACTACCAAACAAACCCTTCAACTATCACAAGAATGCTCAATCAAAGAATCAATTTCACATTTACATTGTTTGGTGTCTCAATGATGATGTGATTGGGCAAATTGATTAAACAATTAAAATACTCCAAAGCATGTTATGCTTTCTTTATCCTGTAATTAATTGTTTTAGTTGCACTTTGTGATTATTCAAGTAATCTGGATCATTATGTTCCATAGTTTTCTTTCAAGGGACCATAGTTGAAGAAATCCATGAATGTAAATGCCTTTCGACATGGATTTCATTTCAACTAGCAGGCATCGTCGTCTTTCCCAGCAGGGACTAGGGATCGTAGCAGTGTATGGCTAGAATTGTCGAGACTTGAAACTCAGATAAAGCTAATTTGTACCTCAACTTTCTTGATAGAGACAAGTGGGTCCGTACTCCATTGGATTTTGGCAGCCAAGAACTTGGAGGAGGACATGCCCATGGATTCGATTAGTTCTGCCCTCTGCAAGAAATCAATAGGCTCTGCCTATGCTTATGATGGCATATATAGAGGCAAGGACGGAAGAAATTAGTAAAATTTAGCATCCCTTCTTTATTAATTCATTAATTACTCCCATCTATTATGTTGTGACTTCTTAAATTAGTGTTTGTTCTTTAAATTGTTGTTTGCTTTAAAAAGTAATTTGTTTTTTTTTAAAAATAATTTTAGATATATTAATGTTAAAAATAAAACAAATCTAGAAATACATGTATTTTTAATTGAAGGGTACTTTAATTAAAAACAGACCATACATTACCATACCAAACACATATTAAGTTGTGTTTGGTATAAATCAAAATTTTTAAAGGAAAGATATTAAAGAGTATAAAGAGGTGAAGTTTTATGGGTATAAAAAGTAATAAAGAAATGAAGTTTTAAAATGTTCACTAAAAGTTGAAAAAATACATGTAAGAGGGGATCCCAATATAAGTAAAGTCATTTTTAAATTAAAAAATTAAATAATATATATTTGTGGTCTAAAATGGAAAGGGAGAAAAAAGAGAGAATAATTTAGTATTATTTTTTTTAAAGAATGAAATACACAAAAATCAAACTATTTCCCCTCCTTCCCTTCATAGAATCTCCAAAAAAGGATAGGAGCCTAGAAAAAAAAAAGATGTGGTTGAAGTTTTTTTTTTTTTTTTATATATATTAGTAAATTAAAATAATTTAAAATTAAAAAATATTTTAAAACTTTTTAAGAACCCGTTTCTACTGACAAAAGCAAGAAGCCACTTATTTTTGTTATTTTGCTATTGTGCAAGACCAATAAGCTAATTTTTAAAATAAAAAAAAATTATTTTAATATATTAAACAACATAAACGTTGAGCACGAGAAAAAAAAAAATCCACAGAAATGGGAAGGTCAAAATCTGTGGATTTTCTAACGTCAGAAAAGCAGTATACGGTTTAGTAAATTAGGAGACAAATAATCTATCAATCAAGATGATGAGCTTACGTTATATGTCTGTCTCCTCAGTCTGTCACATTTAACAGAACCAATTGATTTCCGTATCTCAACACGACTCATTTCTAGCTTGCCTCCGACTACTTTTCTTCCTTTCATTTCTCTCCAAAATCCTTTTTTTTTTCCTCACACAACTACTATTGTAACTTAAAATTACAAGAATAAGTTATTTTTTAAATATTTTTATTTGAAAATTTACTGAAATAGTATTTTTAATTTTTTTTTTTTATATTAAGACATCAAAACGATTCAAAAATATAAAAAAATAATTTAAAACAAAACAATATTAATTTCTTTTAAAATGAAAAATAAACAGGCTCGAAATTCAATCCCTTCACTGTTGCGAGTCTTAGGCTCTATTTATTTTTGTAGTGTAGCGCACGTTTTGTTCTAATTATATATTTAAAAGTGTTTGATTAATCAATAAACATCATATAATTTGAATTTGTATTATTTTTAATTTATTTTACATTAACAAAATATAAAAAATGTGGTTAAATCACCATAGCCACTCACAAAGAATTATTTATTGGAATAATGCTTTCTTGTTTTTTTTTTTTCTTATTTAAGCTTTTTTTTTCATTGTCACCCTTGAACAACCCACTTTTTTTTTTCCAGTTCTTTTTTTCATTTCAATTTTGTACTTTAATATCATGTTATTTGAAAATTAAATTTTGCATTTTTATCAATTTTTTTTATAAGGGATTCTCCTGATCTCATTGATTTTTTTTCTTTCAATTGTGACTTAAAACATTGGATCTAGTGAAATTAGATTTTATAATTTTTTTTCTATAAAGTTATTCTGATCTCATGATCTATGGTGCATGAACTCATGTTGGCTAGTTTAAGTGGTCGACAACAACGACAACATGATGATCATAACTCGAGGATATTTTAGAATTTTTTTTTCTTAGTTATTATTATTATTTATTTAGTTGAGGAAAATATTTTTTTGTGGTGATTTGTATTTTTTATTCAATTTGGGAAATCAAGTATTGAAAATGTTAATTTTATTTTTTGTAGTACTTTTATTATTTTTCTTTTATTTTTGGGTTACTTTATGTTTAGTTTTTGGATTTTCTAGTTTGTTTGGTGATTTTATGGTGCTTATGAAATATCTAGTTATATCCTATTAGTTATTTTCCGACTCATTTTCAAGAAAAAAAAAAGGTATAAGTAGAAGAGAAAAATACTAAGTGAAATATTCTCATCACTTTTGATGAGTTATAAATTTTATTTTCTCTTTTCTTTTCATGTTTGTCTTTTTTTTATAAAATAGGTCCAAAAAGTAAGAATACATTAGGCAACTATAAAATTAAAATAAATAATAAATTAACATGACACCAAAAAAATTTAGTGAAATAACATATTTTTTTACATGTTATGATTGAGAATCATGATATTTAAATGATATTGTGTTTAACATAATGATATTTTATAATCATGACATCAATTATATTTTGTGAACAGGTGGACCTGTTCTTACAACTAGCTTATTAATTAAGGCTTATATTTTGTAAATAATCCTTCATCACCTCAAAATGTTATGCCACCTCATAGTTCTCCATCCCCTCCAAATGTGTCCCCGCCTCATAATTTTCCTTTTATCACACATGACACCATCACCACCACCCTTATTCATAGCTCCAGCAACACCGCCTAATCATCCATTCCATGCACCACCACCACCACCACCCCATCACATTCCTCCACCTTCACCCCCTCATGTTATTCCGCCACCACTACTAACACCAGGACAACATCATTCAACTGTTATAATTGTTGTCTTTGTCTCACTTGCTGGGATCTATTCTTTCTTGCACTCCTCTCAGTGGCTCTTTGCTTCTTCATCGTTAAGTAGAAAAAAGGAAGAAAACAGCTTAGAAAATGGAGATTCTAGAGTTCAATGAGCATACTGAAGTCCAAGAAGCCATTGTTCCAAGTTCACATGGTGAGAAAATCACAGTGCTAAACATTGAAGAGGATATATGTGCATCTGTAGAGGAAATTAAGAAAAACAAAAAACTAATTGAAGGTTCGCCCTTAAGTCTGCTCACGATCGTCCCCTGGATTCTAACATAGCAGCATCCTCTTCGTAGTCTAATCAGCACCATATTGACCATAAGATTGATTGAAGCAAAAACTAATAAAATAAATGGCAATATAATTGTATATCCCTTGGAAGTATGCACGCAAGATTATTTACATGAATAAGTTCTACCAGTTGGCCGGTTATATTATTCCATCTACTAGTTCACATGAAAATATAATTTATTGTAACTGTTACCAATCATGACATTAATTAAAATTTTATTATGATAAATAACTAACTGTGACATCAATTTAAATATCATGATTATAAAATATGATATAATTTAAATATCTCCATTCTCAATAATAATACTCAAAAACATGTTATATTATCAAAACTTATTCCATCTACTAGTTCACATAAAAAATTTAATTTTAAATAAAATTTTTAAAATTTAATGAAAAGCCTGAACTTTCCTACAATGTATCGTAAACCTTTTAAAAAGGGATTATAATAGAGTCTTGTCTTCTCCTTGTGCTTCCTCTGCGTCACTTTCCTTGCATGGCTGACTTCTCTTACCACTACTACTGCTTAGCTAATGATGATGATAAACCCTTGGAAACAGCAACTTCAACAAAGAAGAAAAACCCCATTGGAACTTGCTTCCTTTTTTTTTTTTTTTTAACATCACGAAGTAAGGAAATCTTGAACTTTCCATAAGGTTTCAAGTTTCAATCTTGTTTTTCCAATGGTGTTCTTATATTTTTGATAATGCTCCAAGAGGTAAGATTGTTGGCACTAGTGTATGTTTTTTCTTTTCTTTTTGTTTCTACCAGTTCTCGATGCTTTAATTGCCTTTCAGAGTTGGATGTAACAGCTTCCAGAATTTGTTCAAGATATTGTTTTTTAGTCTTCAATTGTAATTGTCAACTGAGAAAAGTAAAAATAAAAAGAAGGGAAGTTACTGAATTTGATGTTAATGTGTCCGGAAAGGGCGAGGCTAGAAATGGATGTATTGGCTTTGTTTCCTAGGGCATTTCCTAGAAATAATTTATGTTCTCTTTTCTTTTTTCCCCTATCCTCCCTAACTTTTCCTGCTAGGGATGTCACTACTGACAGTTCTTTATAAATATTGTCAAGGGTTTATGGTTTTTTGTGTGTGGAAATTTTAGGTGTACTTCAAGAAAATATGATGGTGTTCATTGAGTTATGTTAAAGTGATTGATTTCATATATCTTCAATGGCAAGGAAGAAGAGCTGGTTTGGTTGGGTGAGGAGGCTATTTGTCTCTGAGCAAAAACCAAAAGCCGAAAAGGTCGATGCTTCAAGGAATCTTTTTGTTTCTTTGACTGAGATCTTGCATTTCTTTCTGTTTAAATTTTCTGCTTAATTTTAACCGATTCAGAAATCAAAGAGGTGGAAATGGTTTCTTGGAGGGCTCAAGGTCAAACAATGCCTTGCACTTCCAGCACCACAGAGAACAGTCAGTGAAGCATCAGAAACACAAAATATGTATGCTTTGACTGTTGCCCTTACAACAGCAGCTGATGCTGCTGTTGCCGCTGCTCATACTGCAGCTGAGGTTGTCCGGCTCACAGGTGCCTCACATCCTTCCCGTCATTTCACCAAAGGAGTGGAAACTTTGGCTGCCATTAAAATACAAAGCGCTTTCCGTGCATATCTTGTGAGCTCTCTGAAATCCGAGTTCTATTTTGCGACATAACTCTTTAGTTTTTCATCTTGGTTTTTGTGGGTTATGCTATATCTTGCTAAGACTTCTCGAGTTCATATAAGTTGTTGTTGACACTGCATTCGAGATAGATTGGTATTTCTCTAACTGTCGAATTTAATCCCTTTTTTTACTTCACGTGAGATCAATTTTATGATCTTTGCATGCAAGATGGATGAGATATTGATCGAGTAGATGAGAAAATTCCAGTCGCGGTTTAAACTCTAAAGTTGTCCCATGAGGAAATAATCTTCCGCAAGTATATTACAATGTTGCGCAGAGAATGATTTCATCATTTGAAAACTTCTAACAAGGAAAAATTCATATTATACCTCTCTTAGTTCACTCATTACATTAATAAACATTAAACAGCACTTTCAGCAGCGTATTCTGAGAAGTTTGCTACTGTTTTGGTCTGAACTTGTGTAAAGAAAGATGCTATATTTTTTTTCTTATGAATCAAATTTAAGCTCAAAAAGTTTTGGCAGAGTGTGGATTAAGCAAGTTGTGTAACCTGATTATAAAACCAGAAATTTGTCAAATTATTGGCTCTGCTAAAAAAACATGCCTCACTGCCTGATTTGGGTTTTCAATGGGATTGAAACAGGCAAGAAAAGCCTTACGAGCTCTGAAGGGATTGGTGAAGCTTCAAGCCATTGTTCGTGGACAAGTTGTTAGACGCCAAGCACCCACCGAAATGAAACATTTGCCATCAAATGCAAAAATGCGGTCAAAGTCCAGGCAAAAGGCATTACTGCAGATGGATTTTGTAAAAGCGGTGAAAATAAACATGCTGTCAAGTCAAAGAAGGAGGTGCAAGAGAAGGAAACTAAGGTAGGAGAGATGATCTTGCAGCTCCTCAAGTCAAAAGAGTGTTGGGAAATCTGACCGGGACCGGTAATGTACTGATAGTTGCTTATTGGAAACTGAACACACTGATACAATATTTAACATGGTTTAAAAAATCACTTATATCTATGGAAGATGTCCATATTATTAAAAATAAAGAAATGATACAAAACAAATATATGAAGGAAAATGATCACTTTACTCAAACTCGACTCCCAACTAGCTCTCAATATTGCTGCCCTTGGAGTTGTTGCAATGGCAATAAGGTTGCTGGTATTGTAGCTCTCTCTCTTTCTCTCTACTCTCTTATACACACTCATCACTCTCTCTCATTTTGCTATCAAATAATGTTTATATTTATAGGTATCAATGGTAAGACAAGAGGCCATCAATTATGGCACAAATAGTGGCAGCATATGGGTTGCACTATTTTTATCAATAATTGGTGTAACTTTTATTATAGATTTTTAACAATGACAACCCTACTTTTTAAGATAAATGTAACATGTTGTTGTTTATTAATAACAATATCCTAACAAGGAGGTGGTTGAGAAAGAAAATAAGGTATGAAGGATTATTTGAATAAAGTTCTTATGTTTCTTATGGGCCATGCTTGTTAGAGTGTATACTAACGAAAATTAAAGAAAGAATGAGAATCTATAGACAAGAAAATGATTTTTAAGAAGCCATTTTATTTTCTGTTACGTCTAGGATATTTTCTCTTTGGAGAATGAAATACATGATCTTTGACTGAGCTTCATGTGATTAACAATATCCTTGATTTTGTCTGTTCAGGGGAAGAACGATAAAAGAGAAACTCAAACAGATCATATGGTAAAATCTAATACCTGATTGACATGAACGAGCCTACACATTCAAATTTGTGTAGGTAACTTAATCTTAAATTCCCTTTCCAGTTGCACTCTCTTTAGTTACTGCTTACAATAGGGAAATTAAAAAGAAGAAGAAAGAAATAGAGTTATTCAATCTATTGACAACCAAATTAAGCATTAGTCCTTTTCTTCTTATGTTCAGATTCTGCAACATAATTTTTCTTTCAGGAGAGAGGAAATGGTCTCTTGGAAGAATCGCAACTCGCCAAGGAAAGTGGTAGACAGAGTCACCAGATAAAACAGTGGCCGGACAAAGAGGCCTATAATAGAGAAAGGATGGAGAATTTGAAATCAGCTCCCATCTCTAATTTTTTTTCTGGTGATATATTCAGACCAGCACAAGTTAAGACCAGAAGTACCCGAAAACAAGATTTTATAGAAGGGTTGAATGCACCAGTGTCCTTCCCCAGAAGATCATTTGGCAGCATGCGACCAAGTTTGGCTGGGGATGGTAATTCCTTGCCAAACTCTCCAGTTTTTCCTACTTACATGGCTGCAACGCAATCTGCAAAGTTAAAGGCAAGGTCGATGAGCACACCAAAGCAACGAGAAGGATTTCAAGATTCTTAATTGCTTTGAGTAGAACTTGCCAATGATCAAGAATGGACTCTATCTTTGGTCTACATGTGACGGTGAATCGTTTGGAATTAGAAGAAAAACTTGCAGCATCTCCACGCTGTGCTGGTAGACTTCATTTTAATCTTTGGAGTCCATAACTAATTACTTTATTCCTTTTCTTATCTGGTTTTCCACCTTTTTTTTTTATTTTTCCTTTTTGGATGGAGATCAAGTGTGTGTTGGTGCTCATTTGACACCAAGTTGTCATGAGAAATAGTCGGCGAATCCTCAATGTAATGTTTTACCTGTGTTAAAAAAGAAAGAAGAAGAAGCTTGTAATGAAACTCTTTCAGTACATGTCTGATCATTCGCCAAACCAGCCAAAACTTGTTTCTCTACGTACATTAGAGTTGGACACGAATTATCTTGCAGCCTGCAAGAACACAGCTTCATGACCATGGATGATATATCAGTAGCTAAGAACAATTTGTCTTAAATATTTCCACGGTTATTTGTTCATGTTTTGTCATTGAAAATATTAGTGGTACAATTTGCTTCGTATCCTGCAAAATGGTGTTCGGGGTTCATTACTGGTGCATCATAGCCTCTGTGATGCAGGAATTTCAATTACAGCACCTAAATACTATGGCTTACAAGTTATGACAAATTTGAATAGGTTAGCCTCACTTGAAGTTGATTGGTCTACTTTACAAACCTACAAGATTACCTTTGAGAAAAAACAAAAATTACAGAACTGGTGAAACTGTCTAAAGAACTCCAATTAGGACCAAGCCAAATAGACATGCCTTTAGAATTATATATATATATTTTTTATAAACTTTTCGGGTGATATCTGCGTTGTCGTGCTTGTGCAGTTTCATATAACGGTTAACCCCACAATAACTTCAAGTGTACAGAAAAGATTTTGGATTAAAATCATCAAAGCTATATATATAATGATATTCACTAGACTTAAACAAACCATTATTTATTCTTGATTTATTCGAAGATCATATGATGCTATATATAGAAACATAAGTTTATTAGAAACAGGACTTTTCTTGCACAAAATAAATGCCCTGGCATATTCCCCGAATATACATATCATGCTGTTTCTAGTTAAGTTGAATTGGGTACCTAGGCTGTTTGCTTGGAAGAAAGAGCCCCCGGAATTTCTCTGATTCCGGTTGTTTTTTATTCTCGTCAAACGTTGCTAAGATGTAAGTTTCAATCGGCTTCCGGGCCTCTTTGTAGTGCCATTCTTCACTAGTTGAACCATGTTTGCGGTTTAAATTCTTGCATTATCAATGCTGGTTTCTGGTCCTCCTCCAGCTGAGAGCCAACCGCTCTCTAATACAACATTCTCCTATGAATCTCCACCAGCCCTCTCCAGTGCAGAGTAAAAAGCATCCGCAATAGTTGTCGAATCCTCACACGGAGCACGGTGTCGCGGCAACCTTCCTCGGGAGCGGGGATTCCATGTTGGGGTTTTTGTTTTTGTAGATAAGGGAGTCGCCACCTAGTATTATGGTTACTAGGAAACCTAACTAGTCTTTTAGAGATTCTAAGGCAAGGGACTAGTTGTGTAAATGGAAGATATTAGCACTTCTAGTACGCCCTACCTAAGATAAACTGCTTGGTGTTTGGTTTGCCTTATAATTGTTACGGTGTTGGTGTTTTCTAATTCCATCAGTTTTCCTAGGATACGTTTTGCTATGATGAACAAACTTGGAATGAAAGTGTAAAAAAAAAGAACCTTTGGTCAATATGGATCACACATTTAGATATGTCTACAAAGTACCAAGAAGAAAAAAATACAAATCTCTTGAAATCTATGTTTGATTCAGACTAAATTTATTAAGATAGAAATCTAAGGAGATTCCATGTGCTTTAAAAGCTCATTTTTCCCTTAATATTTCAAGAGTTTTGCAACTCGTAAATCACAAGGAGGAGGGACAAAAATTTAGATATCTAAGGAAATTCAGGGCTCTTTAAAAATCTATTTTTGCCTTAGTGTTTCATACTTTTATGGCTCATAAACCGTGAAGTCAGAAATTGAAATGACCTCAATTATAATCAAGGCTTCTTTCAAGGATGTGTGATGACTTATTATTCTTAGAAAATTATTTTGGATATTTACCACTTAGGGTTTCTTTATTCAAATATTAACAGTGAATAATAACAAGTTATTCCCAATAATATTTTGAATATTTATCCCTTTGGAATTTATTTATTCAAACATTAACGGTGAATAATAGATGAATCCGCTCCTAAAATAAGATTTTTATATTTTTGAAATCTTAGCCAACACCCGTTGGAGTTTTACAAACATGTTGTAAAATTCAAAATATAAAAAAATAATTTATTTTATTGTGTTTAAGAAATTCATGCTAAAAAACATATTTTCAAAACTTCAAATTTTTTTTTTTAAGAGGAAAGTCAAAATATGTTTGGGTATTGACCATATGCAACATAAAATAAAGCATTTTTTTTTGTTTTTGTCAAAACATGAATAACATGATTACACAAACATCATAAAAAAATATTCTCCTATTCCAAAATTCACAAGAAGCTTAAAACAATTCATCTCAAATAAAAAAGGTTTGGCATGCCAATTTAAACTTGAAACCGGAACAAATCTGACCCATCATCCTCTAAAATAAAACACAAGTCAGTGTGCAGAAAGCATAAAAACAAAGTTTTGAAACTAAAACCTATAACAGGAATCGTGACTCACCACTCATCATTTTCATGATCTTGAAAAAAAAAATTGTCATGTGCATTTCACACAAAAGAAGAGAACATATATGAAATGCTAAAACTAAAAAAAAGGTGTCTGGTATCTCATTTTTTAACAATAAACAGAGAGAAAAAGTGTGACTTGGAACTTGCCGAAAAACACACAAAGTCCCTTAACTGAAAAGAACCCTCCCTCACATGTTTCTTTTACTTTCTCCTCTAAGTAAGAACACGCCTATAAGCCATAACATTTCCTATGCAATGTTCTATGGCCAGGTGACACTTAAACATGCAGAGGAAAGGGACAATGAAGACCTTTAAAACTCACAGTCCCTCACAACAATAGAACAGGAAAAGAAGCACGTAGCTTTAACATCAATAATAATCCGACTCAAAATAAGAGAAGGAACAGCGGGCAAGCATGGCACCTTTTGTTCAAACAGAAACCAAATATCTAGAGCAAAAGAAGAGACGAGTTTTGGGATAGAACAAACCAACGGTGCCAAGTTTGAATATAACAAAGAAAAGAAGTTGGAAACTATACCTACAGATCTTACTTTCTGTTTTCTTTTGTGCTTATGCTCCCTCTTTTCTTTCTCCGTTCTCCCCTCTGGTTTCTTCATTTTTCTACTCTCTCCTTTTTTTTCTCTCTTTTTTGCCCTCTGTTTCTTCATTTCTGCTTTATATCCTTTTTTCTTTCTTTCACATTTCAGTGAAGTTTTTTTTAATATCAAAGAAAAGCCTCCTTTTTTTCTTCTTGTTTTGCCTCCGTCTCTCTTTTTTTCCTTCCTTTTCTTCTCTCCTTTAGGCCAGCAGAGGCAGCGTATATATAGTTTATACACAACTCTTATTAGGAAAGATTCAATGCATTAATCTAGGATGCAAATCCCAGCTGATTTGCAGCCAAATAACACAAATGAAAAAACTACAATATTCTCATTGATTATATGCTGATTCTAGTGATTTCTTTCCAACATTAACACATCATCCCAGCCATCTATTTTAGGGATAAAATCCCAGCCATTAGATGATTGTGAGGTTCTTCTCTTTATGGCGTTTTGCAGCTGTCAAAAGCTGTTGATTCCTATGAATTATAGTTGCACAAAAACGTGATCTGCTGCTCCAAAATCAAATGAGAGAATCAAGGAAACTAGCAGGAAGTTGCGGAGAAAAGGAAAGAAATCAAACGGGGATGGTTGTGTAGAGAAAAAAAAAGAAATCAGATGGGAAGGAGTGCATGCTGCAAAGTCTTATTTTCTTATCTAACATGGTAGAATTCCTATCATTTTATGATGATCCAGTTCCAACCAATTTCCTTCTGATTTCATCTTCAATTGAATCCCTCATTTTAGCACTTTTCAATTTAGTCCTTGGTCTAAATATCCTTCAAATTGGCCCGTAATCCCTCGAATCAGACTTGCGAACTTGGGCTAAACCCTTCTCGCGGTAGGATTCTCTGCTTTCAAATTAGATATTCAAATGAGAATATCTTGAAGTTCTGATATCAAAATTAGGAGATTTAAAAACCAAAATTCATCTACACATACAAGACTATAACTTTCATGAAGGATTCAAAGTTTGATAAAATCGTTTTGAAGAACAGAATTGCAACCAAACTCGGCTGGAAACCTTCTCGCGGCAGGATTCTATACTTTCACGCTAGATTTCAAACGGGAATAGCTTGAGCTTTTGATATCAAAATCAAGCAAATCAATAGCCCAAATTCATCTACGCGTCCAGGACTACAATTTTGATAAAGGATTCGAAGTGAGAAAAAATCATTTTAAAGAATAGAATTTGGCAGCAATTTGGTTGGTCAAAAAGGATCTCCTGATCTAATTCAAAAACTGACAATGCCGAGCATCCTGATATGATTTAGAATCTGCCATAAGAATAGTGACCCCTAGGATCCAATAAAGGTGCATGTCAATTCTTCAACATGCCATGAGTGACAGAATATAGCTAGGATGGTCATATATCGTACGAAACCAAGTCAAAATTAGAGTCTAAGTTGGAATAAAAATTATGATAGTAGTAAAATCAGTTTTTTTAGTGCAAATTCTGAGGGATTTATCCAACCTTAAAAACAAGATAAAGAAGGAACAAATTTAGCATTATGAAGACCCCTAGTTAGTCTAAGAAACCTGATGATTTTGACAGCAAAGGGGAAGGATGAAGAGGGCGGAAAACAACTCAAACAGGGTTCGGCATGCATTTCTTCCTTCTTTGCTTTTGTCAATCTTGTAGCAAAAATAAGCTAAACTCCTGCACTCGATTTAAAATGGGTATACATCATCTTCAACACGTGGGGTCCAAAATAAGTAACAACAATAGCAACAAAAAAAAATTAGGGTGTTGAAACGGTGGATCCAGTACTATAACAGATGGATCAGGTAAGGAAAGTGAGCATAATTAAGAGGAATCTGCGTGTTTCCGGAATAACTGAAGTACGGACAAATGTTTACGAGTAATAACGAATGGTTTGTGACCAAAAAGCTGATAACAAGGGCTATAAGTGATTGGCATGCTGGGTCGAAAAGGCCATGTGATGGAGGATACGACTCTCGAAGCGCACCAGCAATGGTAGCAGTAGTGACTTTGGTTCGATTCCTTAGACCAGCAGCAGAAATTGAATTATGAAGGCTTTGAATGGCAGAGAAAAATGCTGAAGCAAATGGATCAGCCGGTTTCTCTTCATTTCCAACAGGAATATATCTGAACCTGACATTAGTGTATCTTATCACATTGTTTTGAACCCATGCATCTGCATTGTCTTGACTGGAAGCGAGGTTTGGAATGTCAACTTCTGGAACACCAAGGACGACCTCGATGCTGGAGCCTCCACCAGCTTGAAGAGGTTCTGGGTCTGGATCATAGATTCTTATTCTTTGTATATTGTACTGGTTGAAAAGATCTATAAATTCTTGCGCGGGTGGTAATTAAAGTTGTCTCCTCCATAATCAACAAGCTCCCGTTTGAGCATCTGCAATACATTAAGAAATAAGTTAATGTGGAATACTGATATAGATTATTTGAGTTTAGGCATGGATTTTTGGCAAATGTAGAAGTGTACGTTCTTGATCGTGGTGGTGAGCATGCACGCGTCCGTGGACGTGTTTGTGTGTGAGAGAGAGGAGGCCAGACCTGTTGTGTGCAGGCAAGCCATTAGTAGCCCTGGAAGCAGAATTATGGAAATCATTGAAGAGGTTTTATGAGATGCACAGGATTTAGCCATGGCTGAAAACTGAGTGAAACAACAGAATCGATAAGCTAAAGAGAGAGCTAACGCCAACACTTTCTCTTGGCTGCCCTTTTACAAAGACTTGAGATTTTCACTGCCAGGCCAATCCCACTCCCCACCAACTTGTTTTTTTTTTTTTTTTTATAGAAAATACGTATTTTTTGGTTATTTTTAATTATTTTTTTTAGTTTAAGTTTAAGAATTTTTATTTTTTATTTTCCTATTTAATAATCATAGGGTTTTCTATTTTTTTTTCATATTTTTGGAGACTTTCCATAGTTACGGTGTTTTGATCTTTTTGAAAGTTTTGATTTGCACTATATGGTGTTTAATAGTCTTAACTTGTATCAAACTTTGTAATTTTTTGTTCTCGATTGCATTAGATAATATTAGAAATCAATAATTCTAGTTAGCTGTTATGTGTTGTTATTAAAAATTTTAATTGTAAAATTTATAATGGGGTGACATATACAAATATATTAAAGACTCATGATGGAGCGCAGTTCACACATAAAAAAATCATTGGTTTTTTAACTAAAAAGATTCTACTTACAAAATATTATATTGGATGTTTTCATGCATGATGTAGTAGGTTGTGCTTTAAAAATATTATATACCATATGTTCAATTGGAGACTAATGCAGGAGCTTGTGGAAAAAATAAATATATTTTTTTAATTATTCTTATTTTTTCTCTTTAAATTTAGGATTGTTTTTATTTTCCTATTCATTATTAATATGATTTTCTAGGTTTTTTTTTTCCTAAACCAAGGTTTATAATAACCATTTTACAATTGAGACTTGGATGAAAAAAAATTAAGTATTTTAGGGGTATTCCTGTAATTATTATGTTTTGGTCTTTGAGAATATCTATAATTTTTTTTAGGTTTTTAGCTTATAACAAAATCGACTGTAGAACTGTAGAACGGTTAATTTCGTGTACTGCTAAGACATGAAAGATTAAATCCTGAAAATTAAGGATTCTGACTCTTTAATGTTGTTTCAGCTGTGACTCTAGGAAAAGAAAAGGAGTGAGCAATAAATTAAAGAACTTGTTAGCTAAAGTGAATTTTGGTTGAGGAGGAACTAGGTATTTGGTTGGAAGTGTACCGCGGGTTGATCCATTTTTTCCACAAAAACAAAAATTAAAATGATATAAATGTTATCAAAAATAAAATAAAAAATCTAAGATTCTGGTTATTGTTTTCATGACTTTAATAAATTTGAATAATTTAATAATATAATTAGAAAATAAAATATTGACAACAAATAAATAAGAAAAAACAACAACAACGATTCAATGTATAAAATGAACGCTTGCTAATATTATAAAAATATATTTTTATAATATTCCTAAAACATCTTAATGATCTTATTTGTTAATAAAGTAAAAAATTAACAAGAATGAAATAATTATGTAGAAAGAAAAATAGAAAAAACATGAATTTCAATTCCCAACAAATAAAATGACAAGAGAAAAATTTGAAAAGTAATCAGTTTCTAAAAGAAATTGACTCGAGTCTATCCAAGTTATCACGCATATGAATTCTTAAAAATACATCCTCTCAAGGAACCAAATTTTTAAATTAGTTGTAGGACCGGGATAACCCTATTGGAAGTAGACCAAATAAAATTATAAATTCAATTTTCAAATCATATTGAAGGGTATAATTGAAAAAAAAATAAAAAATAAAAAAAGGCTCTAGTTAACCCAAACAAACCTGTTGAATCTATGATCCAAAACATGATATTGAGATAATTTTATTAAAAAAAGAAGATAAAAAATAACAGATACCAATTTCAAACGAACCCAATAATAAGAGATGAAATTAATTTTTTTTTAAAAGGAGCCAAAAACAAATAAAGCTAACCCAATCTAATATTTAAACCCTGTGATACAAATCATGAGGCTAAATTATAATATTAAAGGCAAACCCGAAAAAATAATAATGTAAAATTCCCAACCAAGCAAAATAATTAGGGATAAAATTGAAAAAACAAATTAAAAAAGGGATAAAAACGGAAAAAAAACATAGATTTGAAAAGAATGAGGATATGAAAAGAAAATAAAATAAAATCATTAGGAATGAAATTAAAAAATAATTTCAATTAAGAAAATGATAAGAAAAAAAAGACTAAGTTTGATATAAAAATCATGTATCAAGTGATGAAATTAAAAAATAAAAACTAATTCAATAAAATATTCAAGACCAAATATATTACAGTTAAAAGAAAAAGAACCTGATTTGATTAAATAAACAAAAAAACCATAGAGGATAGAGGGAGGGAATAAAATTTTTCAAGTTTTTAACTTAACCAAAAAATTGACAAAGAATAATTGATATTTGATACCCATTAAATTACTCATCATTTCTTCAATTCTAATATATTTAAGTTACAAAATCACACCTAATTTTATCAAGTGACCATTTAAATCAATTTTACCCAAATCCCAAACAAACTATAAAATACAATTCCTACATTAATACAACAAAATTATTATTAAGAACAAGTAAAATATTTAAATATACAAACAAATTATAAATACTACAAATAATTTTTATTAGATTAACTTAAAACATAAATAAGTGAATTTATTTACATGATAGCGAAACTTGACAATAAAAAAAACTAAAAAGAGGGAAGCTTAAGCCTTGGGATATTTTTTTTTCCCACTAGGTTGTGGTGACTGGAAATGTGGAGGTGATTCTTGGGTTTTAGTGAGAGAAAAAAAGAGGCAAAGGTTCCGGGTTTTAGAGGGAGAAATATGGTGCGGAGATTGCGTTTGAGTTAGCCTATCATAAGGCTATAATTTCTTTTAAAAATTACTATGGGAATTTTTATTGATATTTTGATTGATGATTTGACATGTTAGAAATAATTAATGAAAATTCTTATTTTATTTTATTGATTTTTTCATCTACGAAGAACTTCCATTGCATGTTCTTTCGGTAAACCACAATAAAATATTGCGCGTCGTTGCTTTTTTTCTTCAACTCTCTGGTGGTGTACCAGCACAGAAAAGAGTGAGGTGAAAGGTTCCAGAAAGTAAGCAGAAGATGAAGACAAAAATAGAGTCCTGAAACCATGTTGCGATTAATTTTATTAGCTTTTCAATCTAACACTTACATTTGTCGCTCCCAGAATTGAAACGATTATATATATACAAGAAGGCAGCCCTTTTACGCAAGCACCGCGAAGTTCACGAATAAAAGCTGAGTGATTTAAAAAAGCTGAGTGATTTAAAAAAGCTGCTGATATTGTTTTTTTTTTATCTGAATAAGGAAATAATGCTGGTTTGCAACTGTTGAGCACAGTGATGATTAGAAGAAGGCACAGCATCCTACCTAACGAATGATGTAATCCAATTCAATAAGGAAGCAGTTTTCTGATTTTTTTACGAGAAATCCTTAAAAAAATATTGTCAAGTGAGGTCCCCATTGTTAATTTCTTTCTGAGTAAACTGTTACTTTCAAAGAAGCAAACTCTTTTGCATGGAATCTGTACATTTTAACTCCTCGGATATCCGCTTCTCAACTGCGTTGGTGATGGATTCTTGGTGATACAAGATTGACCGAGGAGGGCAATGATTATACTATTATAAACAGGTGATGTGAGCTCTCAGGTCTTCTTTGTTGCCACTGCCGGCCTCCAGGCTGTGGCGCCATCTGGCAAAAGCTTGCATGACTATTGGAGCTCAAGAATCCCAGAAGTAGGGTAGGTTTTATTTTTATGAATCATGATTGCAGCTTGGCAGAAAATTCACATCAGATTTTTTCTGGTTTCAGAATTTGTTCACTGCTTCATTTATAAAAAGAAGAAAAGGAGAAAGGTTGTTAAGAGGTTTACCAGCTCTGTAGAATCTTAGGTGCTGGATTCAAGGAGTGGAAGCCAGACTGAACATAAACATAAAAATAATGGCCAATTACAGACCACCTCAAGGCTAGCTCTAACTTGTCTGAAGGTCAACCGTACATGCAACAAAGGCAAACTGATGGCAGCCCCACGCAATCTATGAGCTCATGCAATGCCACAATAATTAATAGGATTAATGAATGATTAGCTCTAATTAAAGAATTAGATCACTATTTGCTCCCCCCGTAAGGCATATGTAAATCTAGCGTCATTCTGTGGATTCACTCATCATGGTTTAATTGTACTTTCGATCTCCTCTGCGCTGCGTTGACATCCATTTACGAAATAAATTAACATGGTGGAAAGCAACATGTAAATCTTGGTGCTAATAATCAAAACAGATTGCTTATCAATGGCTAGCACTGCGGCTGCTGCACTTCTCATTTTGAAGAATAGTATAACCTGACATCAGCTTAGAGTTTTGACTATTTAGACGGGTTTGCACCGTAAAAATAATATAGATTATATCTTGAAATTTTATATAATTTAAATTTTTAAATTTAGATTCTCTTTTAATAAGGTATCAGAATCCTAATTATAAAGAGATCATAGATTTGAATATCGTCATCTCTATTTATGTGATAAAAATTAAATATAAAATAATAAGCATGCGCAACTTTCAAATTTAAAGAAATTTCATTTAAAAAAATAAAACAGATTATACTTTTCACCTTAACATGGTTGTGCTTGTATTATAACTTTGATTTCTTGATGTTAGTAATTAAGAATCTCCCTTGTTTCGCTTCCTGCGATGCAGCACATGATGGTTTCACCATCAGGCACTCTACACGAGAACACAACAAGTCTTGTGTGACCAATGAAGCTTCCACCATGTTCAGAGTACCATTAACATTAAACTACTTGTAATTAATTAGGTTGGTAATTATTGTTAATGAAGTAGTTAAATGCAGAAAATCGATCGGCCATGAATAAAAATGAATTCATGGCCCCTAAATGATCTGGGGTGGAGGGGAATTGCATGACATAGAGATTAGTTACTAAAAACTATTGTCATCAACCCTTCCTTCGAGCTGTCCTTGTAATGTGATGTCTTCTGAAATGGTCCGGGAAGTGGTCCAGTTCCCCTTAAATCGAATCTGTGCTGCAAGAAACAAAACATAAACAACCATGTCCATTTTTTTAATTTTTTAATTTTTTAATTTATCGGTTACAGGACTGATGGATTTTGAACCAAGATTAATAATGGCATTTCTCCATAAAACATGGGGCTGTTGTGCCATTAGATGGACAAGAACAAGCACCCATGAGACCGCAGAGGATATATAATCAAAGCAGCAGCAGAATCCATCCAAAGTTTCTTGTTTCTAGAGCATGGAGTGTATGGGCTCTTAGAAATTGAACCAGTGCTTAATGATGAGTCCTGCTGACAAGGAAGAGAACCTTGAGCTAATTATTACCTGGCTAGGTTAAGGTAAGAACAATTGGCAGTTAATCTTTGAGTCATTGAATTGAACTCAGTTTATGATAAGGTGATTTAAATAATAGCATTATTATACCCTTTTTTATTTACCTATTATAATATGTATTTCTTCGTTTCGTGTAATTTGGACATTTAAAAACTCCACACACACGCATCTCTTTCCTTGATTGCTCGTCATCTTTTTGTCTGGTTCGTGGCAAAAACCGACTGCACACACACACACGGGTGTATATATATCAGGTAATGATTAAGGTCCCCATTTCACTGCTTTGAGCAACGCACAGTGCTCAGACTGGAAGAGAATCGGACGTAGCTGGATCAAGAGTCTTCAGAAAGTGAGTTTCTCTCTTGCTTCATGTGTCTCTTCTATATTTGCTTTGAAATGCATTTCAGAGTACAGCTTTAATGTAAAGAAAGTAGAGAATTCATGGGTTTTTCTCCTTTTGCTCATGTTTCATCTTATATTCCTGTGTCTCAGGTGGAAACATTCCTAATTTGGAGTTCATGGTTGGCGCGAGTTTCACGCAAGTTGACTGTATGGATGAACACAGTTCCTCTTTCCCTAATTCTACGCTCGGGATCATCTCAGGAAATCCCATGAATTGGGATTTGGATGAGATCTTGTATCAAGGATGGGCCGAGAACGATGGAGAGTTCAGCTTTCTGCAGCAAGGTCCCTCCACCTCTAATGTTCTATACGACCACCCTTCACTATACATGCCTTTTACGGGGTCTAATAACTTGAGTATAGCCTCAAACCAGCAGGGTTATCAAGAAGAAACAGAAAGGCATTGCCATGGAAATCCACCTCTAGATTATTCTAGAAGCATGGAACTTGTTCAGACTGAACCTCAGGTTGAGGATTCTGTGGACACTTCCACCTCTTTACTGCACACTACAGGTCATCGAGTAGGAGTCGCTGGATTGGGTGTCGAATGGCAGATGGTGCCGAGGGTAAATCCAATGACTTCATTTTCTGTGAAGGAGAGAGCAATGCAAGCCATTAAATACTTAACAAATTTTATCCAATATAAAGATAGTCTTATCCAGATTTGGCTACCGGTGGAGAAAGAAGGGAAAGAAGTCCTTGCTACTAATGATCAGCCATACTTCGTCAACCCGAGTTGTAAGAGTCTTGCAAGTTATAGAAATGTTTCAATTGCCTATCACTTCCAAGTAGAAGGGGATGTGAAATTTTCTGTAGGGTTCCCCGGCCGGGTTTTCTTGGAGAAGCTGCCTGAGTGGACTCCTGATGTATGTCTCTTCAGAAGTGAAGAATATCCGCGTAGAGATCATGCAGTACAACATAACATTAGAGGGTCTCTTGCACTCCCTCTTTTCAAACAAGGCAGTGAGACTTGCTTGGGCATAGTTGAGATTGTGACTACTACTCGGAAGATGACCTATCGTCCAGAACTAGAAGACATCTGCAAAGCTCTCAAGGTTTGTTCGTTTCCCATCTATCTTGCAAAGGATTTCAATTAGCTATCAAGTTTAACAATGAGACTATTGTTATATAATTTATGTTAGTTCTGTTAGTTGCATATAGGCTTCATGTTTCTTTCATTTCAAATCCATTGACTTGCATTGAACTTTCAGATCTTTGAATGATTGAAATGCCTTTCAAAAGTAACAATGGTTATCAATTTCTTTAAGCCTGTGAAATAAGCAGAGAACTTCGCTCATTTTCTGGTCTTTATATGCATGTTGATTTGCAGGCTGTTGATCTAAGAACTTCTGAAGACTTCTGCTCACCTGGTGTGAAGGTAAGTAGATAGGCCTTCTAAAAACAGAGACACTTGATTCAGGTTTCTGAAGTTTTCAGCGTTCATAACTAAGACCACAACTGCTGTTCCTTTTATCACAGACTTGCAATGGATTAAATCAAGTTGCAGTGCCTGAGATATCAGAGATTGTGAAATCTGTTTGCAAGACATATGGATTACCCTTAGCTCTAACATGGGCTCTACGTAGCCGGCAAGGTAAAGGTGGATGCCAGCAGTTTGCTGAGAAGTCCGGCGCTTGTATATCCACCGTGGATTCTGCTTGCTTTTTGGCCGACAGAGATTTTTCAGGTTTTCACATGGCAAGTTTTGAGCAACACATTCTCCTTGGCCAAGGGATTGTGGGGAGAGCATTCACAACACAGAAACAATGCTTCGCGAATGATATAACTTCCTTCAGCAAGAAAGATTATCCTCTGGCTCACCATGCCAAGATATTTGGTCTTCATGCTGCCATAGCGATTCCCCTTCGAAGCATTGCTACCGGATTAGTTGAATTTGTGTTGGAGTTATTCTTGCCAAAAGATTGCAAAGACACCGAAGAACAGAAGAAGATGTGGGATTTATTGCCTATTGCCATACAACAGGTTTGCTGGAGTTTACAGGTTGTCACGGACAAGGGGCTTGATAATGGAGAAAATCAGAGTTTTGAATCATCATCTTCGAAACAACCTCCATTGGATGAATCATCTTGGATTTCCCGTATGGTGGAGGCCCAAAAGAAGAATCAAAGTTTCTGTGTCACATGGGGCTATCCAAAAGAGCCTAAAGAAGAGTTCAAGATGATAACTCATTGGGATGACTCTGCGATGGAATTAGACCATAAGCAAGTAATTTCGGAGTTCGGTCAACTTCAGCAAAATTCTAGACCCAATGGCAACACCGAGGGTGATGGAGTTTCTTCTGCTTTTGGCAGACATCTCTCATTTTCCAGCAGAAAAACAGGTAAGAAGAGACGGACCAAGACAGATATCCAGACAATCAGTTTGGAAGTTCTTCGACAATACTTTGCAGGGAGCCTCAAAGACGCTGCTCAAAGCCTCAGCGGTATGCAAATATCCTATCACAGATGAAATCACATGTTCATATATAAAGCAACGAGTAGCATTTCAATTTTAGATCTGAGGCATCCTTTATTAAAGAATTATCATGCATTACACAGACAAACACTTGCTGGAGACCAACTTGATATAATCCTCCAGAAACCTTTATTATCATTTTCGTTTGTAAAGCTAGGTTGTTGTCTTCAATAATCCTTTATTAGAGGACTGTCATTTGTTAGCTAATCAATGGTGTAATCACACAACTTGTTCTAATTGCAGTTTGCCCTACTACTCTCAAAAGAATATGCAGACAACACGGTATCACGCGATGGCCTTCTCGAAAGATCAAGAAGGTTGACCATTCCTTGCGAAAACTCCAGCAGGTGATTGACACAGTCCAAGGTGCTAAGGGTGCCATTCAGATTGAATCTTTCTACTCAGCCTTCCCAGAACTGAGCTCTACAAAACTTTCAAGTCATGCTCCTTCTTCATCATTCAGGAGGAGTGACAGTTCAAAGCACTTTGATTCTCCAACTGAAGATACTATCTTTTCTGGCACTACCTCAAAATCCCATTCCTCTCCGTGTAGTAGGAGCTCTTGTTCAAGTAACTGTTGTTCTGGTCGAGCACAACAGCATGCCGCCACCGTTATAACTGGCTCAAGCAATGGAAATGGCGCTTTAACAGCAGAAACCTCGAATGGGGTTTTAAAGAGGACTGGCAGTACTAGTGAATTAGCAGAATTTTATTCCTTGGATAAAGAAGGAGAACCAGACTTTCTCTTAAGATCACATATCCAGAAAACAAGGACAATCAATGAGCAGATTCATCAAAGTCTGCTAGAAACTCCACCACAGTTTGGCCAGAGTAGACGAGGAGGAGATGTCTTCATAGTTAAAGCCATTTTTGGAGAAGAAAAGGTTAGGTTATTCTTGCAACCAAACTGGGGTTTAAGGGAATTGCAACAAGAGATTGGTAAACGTTTCAAGATAGATGATTTCACTGGCTTTGGCCTCAAGTATATGGATGATGATGGGGAATGGATTCGTTTGACCAGTGATGAAGATCTCGACGAGTGCAGAGAGACACACAAATTCTGTCAAAGCAACACAATCAAGCTATCCCTTTACAAATATTCTACTGCATTTGGTTGCCGAGGTTCATGCTAAGGCTTCCATTGATCGTGTAATTAGTCTCTAGGGCATAGATGTCTGGTTTCGAGCCACGACCTAGTTTTTGGTACTGTTTCTTGTTTTTAGCTATTTCTTATTTCTAATTTAAAAAAAAAATCGTTTATAAAAAAAAGTATGTGAAGGAAAAAACTGTACATGCAGAGACATTATTTAATTTTACAAATATAAAAATATAATAGCTAAAATTAATAATTTAACATATTTAATTATTATTGTTAAATGATGACATGATAGTTGTGACAATGATTGTAACAATATAATAATTATAACTATGACATTTATAATAATAATATTAGTTATAATAATACCAAATTAATAATGATTGTTATTCTATTTATAAATAACAAATAATACTTGATGATAATATAATAGAGGTGATAAAAAAATGATAATATAATAATTGAAATATATTTATAAAAATAACTAATGATGGATGAGATGGAATTATTAATGATGATGATAATATTAAAATAGAGTGATTAATGATAAGAAATTACGATAATAATAATGGTTAGGATGATTATAAAAATAATTATAGTGATGATTGAAATTATGATGGTGATAATATTGATAATATATCTTGCATATAAAACATAAAAAACAAATTTGAGAAATTATTACTCGAAAATAAAATATATAAAAATTTGAGAAAAATAGTAGCCCATTCAAATTCCTTGCGTGGCAAAGCACCATTCAAATTCCTTGTCTTTTCGTTTCGTTTAAGGTACAATTATTTTGACAAGCCATAAATTTGATTTTGACTTCGAAACTTTGTGGTGTCGTCTCCATCTTCTTTCTATAGATGCACGGGAAAGGGTAAAAGGGACACCGCACAAAGAAAGGACCGAAATTAATCATTCAATTCTTGAAACATATTTTAGAGTGCGGTAAGATATGTTATTAGATTTTGTTTAAAAGTGTTTTTGTTTTGAAAAAAATATATTTTTTATTATTCTAAGCTGATATTAAAAATTAAAAAAAATTAAAATATTTTTAAATATAAAATATTTTTAAAAAATATTATATACCATAATATGAAACACATAAAGATATTAATAACATTATTATAAAACCCTTGATGATTTAATGGATCAATCCAAGACTCTATCAATGCTGGAAATAAACTAGTTTAGATTTCATAACAAAATAGATGAATTAATTGAAAAATAATTTTAAAAAAAAACAAATATTATTTTTATGAATTTTCAAATAAAAAATATTTTGAAAAATAACATTATATCACAATGTCAAAGAAACTTTGAATTTGATAAATATTGCTTTGTATGTGTGTTCGTTAAAAATAATTGTTAAAATTGTTGAACATTAAGAAAATTAAACTTTGATCAAAACTAATAAAAGAAATCATGTTATAGCAAAATTTGTTTTTTTGGTTATTTTCAAGCACTTCTCGTTTTAGTAAGTAAAAAAAAGCTCATTTTAGTACATTGTCTTTTTATCCTGAAATCTTATTTATTTAGTTTCAGAATACTTATCAAGATTTAATGGCATTTAGGTGGAATCATCAAAAGCATGATAAAATAGCATGATATTGTGATGAGAATACAATAACCTTCCACCAAGGATTTTTAGTACCTTATCATCTATGGAGAACAGAAGGTCCACATCTGTATTTTTAGTACCAAGTTGAAGGAAAATATAGTGTCTTTTCTTTTCTTTTCTTTTTTCTTTTTTTTTTTTATCAAAAGATGGCCTCCTATTTGCTAAGAGATTTGCGAATCAATCAGTCTTTTCACGGCGAAAAATAAGATTATGACTCTGAAATGAATTCGTAGAAGATAAAAAACGTGTGTGCCGAGCATTATTCAATACTGTTTTGTCATGTAACCTTCAAATAAAAAAAGCTATTATAAATAGTTGGGTGATAAAAGTTTAGAATTAAATTTTTTTTATATAGTTGTTAATATGATGATTATTGGAGATTTATATGATCATTAATTTTAGAACTGTGAAATTAGTTGAGGTGTACACAAGCTGATCCAAACACTCACATTAATAAAAAAAAAATGTTTTGATATGATAAATTAATCTAAGTTATTTTTTATTTTTTTTATTTAAAGAGAATTTATAAATATATCTTGTTAAAATAAATCTCGACTTGAATCCAAATTTAGCTGTCAAATTAAGTCAAAATTATACTTTAATAATAATAAAAAAAACATAAGAGATAAATCCCAAGGGAATACAATACTTTTTCAATTAAGGGGCCATATGTATACCCATTAAGCTCTAGCAGGAAAAAATTAAAAAAACAGAGAGAAGAAAAGAAAGAAAAAAAAAACTAGTAAACAAATTTTCTAAACCCCAAGGGAAAGATTATTGTTTGGCATTCGATATAATTTTCTAAACCTCAGGAGCATGGCTTGAAAAAAACTTCATGTTAAAGGCAGTACGAGGAAGCTCATCGATCATAATATTTTATTTATAAACAAATTATTCATTAAAAATATATACTATGTAATTTTTCGATAAAATATAGTTAACATTATTAATTCAATTTATTTTTATAAATATTTTAGACAGTATAATTAAATTTAACTATGTAATTTCATATTTTATTTCAAATATGAAAATTATAATAAATTATCAATTAAATTCAAATCATATATAAAATTCAATTCAATTCAATTCAATATGTAATTTAGTTTTAAACTTGCTATAAATAAAAAATTATCTATAAGTACACAATATAACACAATATAACATTATATTGGCAGAGAAATCTAACTATATAAAACATTTTCTACTTTATAAAAACTCTTTTATAGTTAAGAAATGTAATATATAATCAAATTGTTTTTCAACTAGAATACATAAGATCGATATAAAAAATATATTTTTAAAATCATTCGAGAAAAGTATTTTTCCTCGATTATCAGGCAAGCTCATTCAAGGATATCTCCTATAATTGAAAACAAAAAACTTGACTAATTCCTAACATCAAGATCTTTCCCGGTTAGAGATATGGCCGGACAGCAACCATGTTTGTGTGACTGTGAGTATCTTCTGTCGTTCTAACATCAAGATCGTTCAAGATCTTGTTCTCATCTTTTGGCTAGTGAAAGACCTTGTTTTCAAACGAGTGATTAAGATAGAATTTAAAAAGTCATACCTACCAGTCTTCATGCAGTTGGATAAGATGGTTTGATTTAGTTCCATCCTGACAAAACACTGTTTGATTTTCTCTTGATATGTCCTAAAAAAGTAGCAGTTTATGATCTTGTTAATTAGATTTACCATTTATATTTATTAATTGTTGAAGAGAAAACCCACTTGCTACACGATCTGTTAAAAAAAAAAAATGGATTTAGAATATATGAAATATATAGAAATAGCCTCACCACCTTATTCCATGCTTTTTCAAGATTTTGGAGTAGAGTTATCCTTATTATATAGTTTATTACCCATTAAATCTTTTATTAAATATTATACATTATTATCTAATTTTTTAGAAAATCCGTTAGTAATGCTTTATATATATATATATATAAAAGAATTTTGCTCTGGCCTCAGCATAGCACGGGAAATAGGCTTGTATTCTTGTATAGTTTGTGAATTGACATGAGGATTTTCATGATCGACACAATCAAATCAAAACTATGGAATATTATAAAAGATGTCCAAATATTTGTATTCAAGTAGCTAGTAAGGAGAAGATTTTAATTACATAATTAGCTTGTAGTTGCATATGAGGTAAAAAAAAATATTTGATTAAAAAAGTTATTGAAATAAAAGTTATAAATAATTCAAGGAAAAAAAGAAACTAAACTTCTCCAACTTCTCTAGCTTTTAGGATTTTCCAAATCAAAACTCATAAATCTCACAATTAGCTTTTGATTATAGAGTGTTTATAAGTGTGATAGCGATTATTTTTTAAAATATTTGTTATTTAAAAATATATTAAAATAATTATTTTTTATTTTTAAAAATTTATTTTTGATATCAACAAATTAAAAAAATAAAAAAATAAAAAATAAATTATATTTTTAAAAACATAATTTAAAAATATTTTTATATAAAAAATAAAAACGCACAAACAATCCTGCCCTGCTTGAGTACAAAAAGCAAAAGGTAGAAATCTTGCGTCCAAATAATGCAAGAATATTCTTCTTCCGGCCATATATACTTTTGGTGTCTAAATTATAGTTATAAAACTTGATTAGAAATCATCTTAAATAAAAAATATTAAGTGATAAATTAGATAGTTAGACATACGAGTTAACAAATCAACTTAAAATTTAATTTTTTATATAAAAAAATTCATAAAAATATATAATTTTGATTAAAAATATTAGATTTATCCACTAATTAATCTGCCCAAGTTAAATTCAAAATCAACGTATTACTAAATTAACTTGTAGATCATGTTAAAGAACCATTTCATCACAATAGCTTAAGTTGTTAAGTAAGGTTCCAAGATATGATTTATATTATTCTCTAACACACTCCATCAAGTAATATCTCTTTAGGCTTGAAACTCGCACAGATCTACATTACTTTGTGTTTAATTTTTATCAAATAAATAGAGATTGTGATATTTGAACTCGTGATCATTTGACCAATAAAGCTTCGATATTATGTTAAAAAACCATCTTAATTCAATATCTTAAATTAAATAAAATCTCAGATGAAGTTTTATAACAATTATTTAAACCCCAACAACCATTTATAAGACTAAAAAAAAAGAAAACCCTTCACTTATGACTCCTATAAAAGCATGACTTGCCGCTTTCTCTCTATGAAATAAGTCTGTCCGTATAAATACATCAAATACATTCGTCTCCACGTGTCAATTCTTAATTGGGTCACACTTCCATTATCATGACTTCCACTACGTACATGCAAGGCAAATAAACTCTCAACAACCTCTCCTTGTAACAAAACTCCTTTTAATTCACTAAGCGTCTCGCAAGTAGAACCACTAGTATACAGCCGGTGCTGCTGTTCGGCGATTAACCGGTGAAAAGAATGGACAATTTACTGAAGGATTTTGAAGTGGAACACAAGAATCCATCGGAAGTAGCCTTAAGAAGATGGAGAAAAGCTGTTTCTATTGTCAAAAATCCTAGCCGGCGCTTCCGCATGGTCGCCGATCTCGATAAACGATCGGAAGCCGAAGGCAAAAAGCGGAGTATCCAGGTTTCTTTTTAATTTACGCGTGTTTTATCTTGTGGTTACTCCATAACGGAAACTTAATAACTGTTTCTTCTTTTGATTTGAAACTGCCTGTGGCTGAGGTTTGACTAGTGGGTCCCACATGCTCTTGCTGGATTTCTTGCCAATGAGTTGCTTACAAGTTAACTGTTTTTCTTCTTGAAATGCTGACATGGAACTTCTTGAGTTTTCTAGGCCAGTTTTTTATTTTTTTGCGGTGGATTTACGTCAGTGCCCTCAGCATTTTGTTTTTCAAATGAAATGAACTTGATCCATTTCAAGAAATATATGGCCACCAATATTTTCTCCATCAAAAAAATTTATGTTCATAAATATTAATATTTAAAAAGAGATAAATAGAAAAAAATGAAGAAAATAGAAAAAAAAAAAATAAACCACATCCAATCTTACTAAAGTGAAAAGCATTTTTTTATTTTTTTATTTATGTGTGTTTCTTTTTTACTGCTAGTGTCTACTTGATGGGATACTGCAATAACTTCTATTTTCAAAGGGATTTTTATAAAAAAATTATTAAATTAATTATTTTCTTATGATCTTGATATAATAATGTTACAAAAATTATAAAAAAAATATTTTAATATATTTTCAATTAAAAAATATTGTATATCATATTATCAAACACACATGTTATTGCAGTTTAGGCACCATATAATTTATTAAATATAAATTTTATTATGGGATTACTTTTATCTTAATTTTTTAATTAAGAAAAAGATCTTATACTTGCATGAAAGTATAATTTGGATGGGTTTTTTAAATTGAAATAAAATCTAGATAGCTTGAGATAAGAGATTGCAGACCACCAATAATGTCTACGTGGAAAAAAACTTTTTTTATACATAAGAAATTGCAACTTTTCTTTCCCTTTTCTTTTACTACAAAGAGCAACTAACTACCAAAAGCAACTTTTTTATTTTTTTCCTTTTGCTATAAATCCATATAGTGTGTTCCATTCAAGATCCAAAAAACATACCCTTTTGTAATTGTATAATTTTTTTTATTTGGATTCCCTAATTATAAAATTGTTAAAACAATTTGATTTTTGCATTGCCAAGGAAAGAAGTTTCCTGAAAATTCACTTCACCTTTCCCAAATCAAAATGTACCCGGCTCTTGAAACATATAATAATAATAATTTTTTAAAGTTTTTTTTTTATAAAATATATTAAAATAATAATTTTTTATTTATTTTAAATTATTTTTCATATCATTACATTAAAATTATTTTAAAATATAAAAAATTAAACAAAAAATTTAAAATACCCAGTTTCCTATTTGAAAATATAATTGTAGTTGTTTTTTAAAGTAATTTTCACTTTAAAAATATCAAGCTAATATTTTTTATTTTTAAAAAATTATTTTTAAAATCAACACATCAAAATTATATAAAAATATAATAAAAATATTAATTTAAAAAAAAAATACATATTTTTAAAATACAGAAGCAAGTATCACTTGTAGCAACTTTTCAGTGTTTTAGGTTGTCACGGCAGAGATGGCTTATTTGAATAGTTTTTTAAAGAAGTATATAATAATGGGTGTCTCAACGTCATTCTCCCGTGGTCTTTGCCCCGGTTGATACCATTGTCTTTTTTTTAAAAAAAAATTGTCATTTGTTGCCTCGAATCTGCTGTCCATTTATTGATTCAATTGCAGTCTTATTCCAAGTTTATTATTTTATTTCAGGGGCTAATTATATTTTTAGGTGTTTTTTAAAATTAATTTTGACTTCAAAAGATATTAAATTGTTATTTTATTATGTTACTGTCAAGAAGCTGATTTATTTTGATATATTTAAAGTAAAAAACTATTTTGAAAAGTATAATGTATAGACGCGGCCTGCAGAAATATTTGATAAAATAACATCGTCGCTCCTTTGTCACATGACGATCTGTTGCTTTCAAGCTCTATCATTTTCTTTCGTAATTCTAGTTTGTAATGAGGTTGGAAATGGAATAGCTAATTAAAATTTTAAAAGCTAATTAAAATGGTTGCAAGTTGATCAAGTGCTTTCATCTTTTAATAAGGGTATCTATTTTATACATGTTAGATCATTTTTACTTGCTTGTTTCACTTGTCTCATAATTAATCATAATTAATAAGAGCGTGTGAAAAAATATATCGGTGAAAAGAAATATTTAATTACTAAGCAAATACAAACAAATTAACATAGAAAATATAGAGTCTGGCGAGATCTAGGCTGCCGCATAGAGACTGAAAAATTTTAACGAGAAAATTCAGCCTAAACATTTCTTTATAAGCTTTAGGGGTGGGAAAAAAATCAAAAAACTAATTAAATATAAAAAAATAATTGAAAAAACTGAACCATGAAAAGAAACCAATTAAAATTTTAAAAAAAAACCGATCAGTTCGGTTTCATAAGCTTGAAACCGAAAAAACCGAATCGAACCCAAACTGAAAAACAAACGAGCCAAACCGGGAAAAAACCGAGTCAAACTGAAAAAATTGAGTCAAACCAGTTTGAACCTGTTTTTGTCCTAAAAAACTGAATCGAACCACACGGTTTGAATTGATTTTAGTTTTTTTAAAAAAATAATTTTAGTTTGGTAATTTTTTATATATAAAAACCAAACCAAACAAAAAATAATTATCATTTTATAAATTTTGATGATATCAAAACAATAATAGACAAACGCCTTATCTCTTCCTCATCCTTTCTATCTCTACTATTTCTTTAGTTCCAGTAACTTTTTATCTCTATCTAGTATTTACTCAATAGATTTAATTAATTTCACAACTTGTAGGTCAAAAACTTGAAGGACACAATTAAATGTCAATGAGTGCTTAGATTGAAGTTTTTTTTCCGGACTCATGATCATAATGGTATGGTTGATGGTTCTGAAGAGCTTCATCCAATACTTTTTCAGATAACTCTCTTAATCTAGCTTTTACAATTTTGTTTAAAATAGATATTTGTGCTCCGGTCAAAAAGCTAGTATTTACTGTTTTTAATTGTTTTTAATTTGAAAACCTCTGAACAAGTATGATATTCTCTCCGAACTAAATTTTCAACTGCCTCAAGATTACGTATTGCTCTAAGACAAATTTAGATTATTATTCAAGACAATCTTTCTATTGCTTTGTCACATTGTTCTCTCTATATATATCATTTTAGTCGTTCTCTATACCATGTTTCAACAAGCTTTTATAAACTTTCATTTTTGAAGTGAATTTTAAAATAAGAGATATAGAAAAATATTTTTGTATTTTTCCAAAACAGTAAGTCAACTACTATTTTTTCGTATAAAATGTTCATTCTTATATCTTAATAGATGGACTAATAAGATGTCCACTGACTAGCTTGCCTATTGCATTCTCCCGTTTGACAATTTTTTGATGATGCTGGAGATATTTTATTTATTTATTTATTTAGTTTAGGAAGTCTTCTAATTTTATAACTTTTAACAAGGAGTCCTAGAACTAAAACATAGCAGTAAAAAAATAAATTAAACTATGTATATAATATAAATTATATTTTAAAACTTTAGCTAATAGTTTAATTTTTAAATTCATACCTTCCATTTTTTTAAATTAAGAAATCAATGTTCTTCTGAACTATAATATTGAGTTTGAATTGAACAAACAACAAAGTCAACGTGATCAACCTAGCTACTCTTCGGATTCTTTGAGGAGAGAATCATAAATTTTGTTTTTGTAAGATTCGTTGCTTCAACTTCTCCATCCGCAAAATTTGAATTTTTTTATATATTTTTTGTTTTAAATTAATTTTTTTGATGTTTTCAAAATGTTTTAATATATTAATATCAAAATTAATTTTTTATTTTAAAAAATAAAATTATTATTTTAATATATTTATAAGTAAAAAACATTTTAAAAAATAAATACTACTATTCTCTCAAATACTGTCAAAATGAATATACGAGAATCTAAGCAGCAATACTAAGAAACTGCTTGGAAACGCGGTGCAATCCGCATTCCTAAAAAAATAATTTTTTTTATTAAAATTTAATATGATTTGTATGTTTTGAATTGTTTTGATGTGCTGAAATCAAAAATAATTTTAAAAAATAAAAAAACATCATCAATATATATTTTAAAATAAAAAATTATTTAAAAAATAACCATTACTACACTACAAAACATATTCTAAACTGGGCTCACTTCTCCGTTCTTTTAAGGATTATACTTCTCCATTCATTATTATATTCTCTATGATATTTAAAATATTGTCCTTGAGCAATAGTATACATTCCTTTTCCTCCCAAGCCGGCAACTTTTTTTTTTTTTTTTCCCCAACTGCTATAAATCGTGCCAATAAAGCAGCATGTAGGAATACATTATCACAGTCCAAAAGTAAAGAAATCCACTTTAATAACGTGCACGGGAACAATCTTTTTTTTTCTTCTTGGTCTTAAAAAAAACAAAAAACCCTCTTTGACACGATAAAATTGTCTTTGCCTTGGAACAATTCTATAAAGTTAATTAATGAAATAACAAGGTCAAAACCTATAACAAGTCTTGGAAAATTATATGCTAGTAGAAAAATTATTTAATGTCTATTTAGAAATATAGTTGCGGTTATCTTTTAAAGTATTTTTTATTTTAAAATACATCAAAATAATTATTATTTTTTTATTTTTTTAAATTATTTTTTAAATTAACATATCAAAATAATCTAAAATAAAAAAAATATTAATTTTTAACAAAAAAAATTGAATTTTTTTGAAAACATGGGCAAATCCACATTTCCAAACGCACATTTAATGATGACATGTGTTTGGGAGTGTGGTTCCGGTTGTTTTTTAAAGTATTTTTCACTCAGAAAAGTATACCAATAATATTTTTTTATTTTTTAAAAATAATTTTTGAGTTCAGAACATCAAAATAATTTGAAAACATGAAAAATATATTAATTCAAAGTAAAAAAAAAAAATTCTAAATTTTCTTAAAATTAATTTTAAAACGCAGTATCACACACAAAGTAGAGAAGAATTAAATCATTTCAAACTTCTGTCCTCAACTTTTAATGCTTTTTTCCACGAGTTTCCTCTCCAAACAAACCAAGAGAAAATCACAAGCAGAATTAAACCCATTAGGTTTTAAATACTTTTGATACTGTGGCTGCTTGCTACGAGCAACAGATACGATACATTGAGCGATAATCAAGTTGTTCTCTCGTGTTCGATTCTTTTGTTTTTGAATTATTTTTTGAGAGAACAAGAATCATAGATGAATTCCATGGTGGGTGCCAAATTAATGGAGGACACGAGAGAGAAAAATCAATAAAATACGAAAATAAATGTAGGATAGAAGAAAAAAATCATCAACAAGAGAGACACTCAATAATCTTGAAGGGAACAAATCAATGAACAAATTATTATAGATGGCTCCGTAGAAACAATGCATTTTTCCACATGAAAGTTTATTTTGATCCCTGAAGCTTTTTACTTTTATATTTATTTGGCCCCTTTAGTTTTAGGTGTTTATGCTTCAATTCTTAAACTTTATTTTCTTTATGTTTTAGTTTTTAAGCTCTAAGAAAAAAAAATCATTGGAAAAAGAAAAAAAAAAGAAAAGAATTCAACTGATCACATTCTAGTAAAAAAAAAATAATGATTTTAGTGTCAATTAGTTAATTTTAAAAAGTAGGGTTTAATGGAGATAGTCTTACCATTTAACCATGTAAGAAAATATAAATTGGGACAGTAAATTTTTTTTTGGATGTGGACAACAATATAAAAATTGAATTTTAGAAGTTCTGCCAATTAAAGATGGCTGAAAAAGTATTACAGCAAACATGCATGTTGCTTGCTATCCTCTACCCAATTTTAAAAACAAAAAATGCCAAGCATGTCAACTTGGCCTTTTAGGCCCATGAACACCTGTGCTTTTCTTTTTAGAAATCAGGTGTTCCTAGGCCCATAAACATTTATTTTAAATTTTAAATTATTTTTTTAAAATTAATAATTACAATGCTATGTAAAAATCATCCAACTATGTAATATATTTTAAATAAAGCTATTTTTATTTTTTATGTATATTTGTAATAACTTTGTTAAATCATCTATGAGCATAATATGGAATAAATTGTAAAGAAAAAAATCCCATATGAATATTCAATGACAGCAAAATATATATTTTCTTGTTATTGTTAGTTTTTTATATAGTATTGACATATTAATTATTCTTTGTTTTTTTTTATATAGCCATAAAAACTATGAATACATTATTTTTTTATTTTTGTTTGAAACTTGCTTTTTAGATTATGCAAAGTTTTTCTTATATATATATAAAAAAAACATGCTACTAATAGAAAGACATGTTTTCATCAAAATAATAATGACAATAATAAGGAAATGGGAGTTTTTCCTTTAAAAATATATATATTTTTCTCTTATAGTTTAAATTATTGAGATTTGCGAATATTTATTTTAATTACCTTGATTTTTTTATTAAAAGCAACATTGTTAATAAAAAAAATATTTCTTTTTTAAAAAAAATGAATAAGAAATGGCGACTTTGATTTAGAATTAATTCCTTATTTTTTGTGAATGTTTATTGTAATTATAATAGAATTAAATAAAAAAAAATAGTTTGAAATTTGTCCCGGCAGCATCACGCGGCATAAAATATAGTTAAAACTCCTAAATAAATAAAAACCAAATCCCATCGCTGTTGCCCGTAATTCTCCTTCAATTATAACCATGGAATGATTGCTGCATTGAGCATTGCATTTTATGCTTTCACTTTATTTGTGAAGTTCCCTATCGTTGCTGCTGTGAGTGACTGATCATCACCAACTTCTTTATCTCCCTCTCAACCAGGAAAAGATACGAACCGCTCTTTATGTCAGAAAGGCAGCTCGTCTGTTTCTTGATGGTAAAATGCTTGGAGCTACGGCTTCCATGTTGACCATTTGTGTCTTTATTTTTTTTTATCAAATAAATATTTATCCTTTTCTCTCTTCATTTCTGTTGGGCAGCTGAAAATGCTGCTGGTCGACCTGAATACAAGATTTCAGATGAGATTAAAGCAGCAGGTTTTGGAATTGATCCAGATGAGCTTGCATCCGTTGTTCGTGAGCATGATATTAAGGGTCTTAAAACAAATGGCGGAGTTGATGGGATTGCGCAGAAAGTCTCTGTCTCGTTGGACGAAGGTGTTCACACAAGTGATGTATCTACCAGACAAAAGATTTATGGCTTCAACCGTTACAAGGAGAAGCCTCCTCGAAGCTTTTTGATGTTTGTGTGGGAAGCACTGCGAGACTTGACATTGATTATCCTTATGATATGTGCTTTGGTTTCTATAGGTGTAGGAATACCCACCGAAGGGTGGCCAAAGGGCATGTATGATGGATTGGGAATCATACTTAGTATATTCTTGATAGTCATGGTTACTGCTATAAGTGATTACAATCAATCCTTACAATTTAGAGACTTGGATAGAGAAAAGAAAAAGATTTCTGTTCAAGTGATAAGAGATGGGAGAAGACAAGAGATCTCCATTTATGACTTGGTTGTTGGAGATGTTGTCCAATTATCTATTGGAGACGTAGTTCCTGCTGATGGGATTTACATATCAGGATACAGCTTGGTGATTGATGAGTCAAGCTTGTCAGGGGAGAGTGAACCAGTGAATATCCATGAAAGTAAACCTTTTCTTCTGTCAGGAACCAAAGTGCAGGATGGGTCAGGAAAGATGATAGTGACTGCAGTTGGTATGAGGACTGAATGGGGAAAACTGATGGAAACTCTAAATGAGGGTGGAGAAGATGAGACCCCACTTCAGGTGAAGTTGAATGGTGTTGCTACAATCATCGGAAAGATTGGTTTGGCATTTGCTGTGCTTACATTTTTGGTATTAACTGGAAGGTTTCTAGTGGAGAAAGCGATTCATAAGGAGTTCACAGATTGGTCTTCAAGTGATGCATTGACGCTTCTTAACTACTTTGCTATTGCTGTAACCATTATTGTCGTTGCTGTTCCTGAAGGATTACCTTTGGCAGTGACTTTGAGTCTTGCCTTTGCAATGAAGAAACTCATGGATGAGAAGGCACTTGTGAGGCATCTTTCTGCTTGTGAGACAATGGGTTCTGCTACTTGCATCTGCACAGATAAGACAGGGACGTTAACCACAAACCACATGGTGGTTGATAAGATATGGATATGTGAAAAAACTGAAGATATTAAATGTAGTAACAGCGAAAGCATTTTAGAAATGGAAATTTCTGAAAGTGTATTAAGCCTCCTGTTTCAGGTTATATTTCAAAATACTGCCTGTGAAATAAGTAAAGATGAAAATGGAAAGAACAAGATTTTGGGAACACCAACAGAGAAAGCACTCTTTGAACTTGGCTTGCTTTTGGGTGGTGATTTTGATTCACAACGCAAAGAGTTTCAGATGCTCAACGTTGAGCCCTTCAATTCAGTCAGGAAGAAGATGTCTGTGCTAGTGGCACTTCCAGGTGGAGAGCTACGAGCATTCTGCAAAGGTGCATCAGAAATCGTATTAAAAATGTGTGACAAGATACTTGATGACAATGGAAAAGTCGTTCCTCTTACTGAAGAACAGATCTTGAACATATCGGATATTATAAACAGTTTTGCCTCTGATGCTCTGAGAACTCTATGCTTGGCTTATAAGGATCTAGATGACCCAGTTTATGATGGCAGCATCCCTGATTTTGGCTATGCGTTGGTAGCAGTTGTTGGAATCAAGGATCCAGTGCGTCCTGGAGTCAAGGATGCTGTTCAGACCTGTTTGGCAGCTGGCATAACAGTTCGTATGGTAACTGGTGATAATATAAATACAGCTAAAGCTATCGCCAAAGAATGTGGAATACTTACTGAGGATGGTGTGGCCATAGAAGGATCAGAGTTCCGTATCATGTCTCCTCAGCAGATGAGGGAAATCATTCCCAAAATCCAGGTTTTGGAACGACTGCATTGTAAAATTTGATACTTAATGATATCCATTTTACTATGCAAAACTGTGTTTGCTGCTTTTCTGGGAAACAGGTAATGGCTCGGTCTTTGCCTTTGGATAAGCACAAATTGGTAACTAATTTGAAGAACATGTTTAAAGAGGTGGTAGCAGTAACTGGTGATGGGACCAATGATGCTCCTGCATTGCATGAGGCCGACATTGGACTAGCTATGGGCATAGCAGGAACAGAGGTCTGTCTTCCTGTTAATTTTTTTTTATCACATCAGTGATTCTGATGATCTTACAAATGTTGTCTTCTTCTTTAGCTCCCAAACAAATGATTTTTTGGTCCCCTCTACTCTCTTTTCCACTTCATGAGGATTCTTTGGAACCAAACAGTATGAAGATGAGATTTCTTTTATTCATATTTCCTTCCTGTTACAGCTTGGTGTTTGTTGTTCTTGTTTCTATTAATGACATAAAAAATGATTAGCTTCTGGTCGGAGTGATTTTTTAAATAAATGTTTTTATTCAAACTTCCACTTTTTTCTAGACATTTGATGAAAGGCATCACACAATCTGTCTACAAGGGAAGATCTCATTTAACCAACTAAACACCAAGCTACTTCCTGTTAGGACCTGACTTTTTCAAGACAAATTTATGTGTACATGTCAGACTCTCTCTTGAGAATGCCGCATGTTTCTTCCAACCTGTTCCTTTTATGTTTCATAACCCCATTTCTTCATGGACCTACAGTGAACGTTAAGTTTTTTTAAAACTGTACTTTACGAGCCTCATTTTCAGAGCAAATTGAAGTTGTCTTCAGTGTCTGCTCTTTTGTTCCTTTTCTTCTTTTCTCTTAAGGAAAATTATTTCCCTGACATTGAACTCCTCTCTTTGTAATCTCAAGGGATTTTTGAGCCACCATTGCTTCTAATCAGCAATCTTAACATCAATTTTTAAACGAAAAGATTTGTCTGTTCTAAATTCTGACACTGCTGTTGAAAATGATATGAGATCTCTAATGATTGGTTCTGCGTACAAACCAGTAAGTTCATTAGAAATATTATCATATTATATTCTTAAAATTATATCCAGCTACCTACGGAGCTGCAGCATAGTTCTGTATGATAACATGCTCTTCATGAACCTAGTGCGAGCTCAAACTGGGTAGATGTTTATTAGATATTTTCAAGCAGTTCTCGTTTTTTATTCTTTCCCTGAAATTGGAATTGCATCAGTACTATCTGCTATTCTGATAAATAAAGTCACCTCACGTTTCCATGTCATGTGCAGGTTGCAAAAGAAAATGCTGATGTTATCATAATGGATGACAATTTTAGGACCATTGTAAATGTTGCTAAATGGGGTCGTGCGGTCTACATAAACATTCAAAAGTTTGTGCAATTCCAGCTAACAGTTAATGTTGTTGCTCTTGTACTTAATTTTGTTTCTGCGTGCTTTACAGGTGCGGTGGTCTGTGACTCGAGGCTCTTTCGTCTTTCAAACATCAATATGACTATTTAATGTTATGTTCATTTCTTCTTTATCTTCCATTTTCAGGATCTGCTCCCCTGACTGCTGTGCAATTGCTTTGGGTTAACATGATTATGGACACACTTGGCGCATTGGCGCTAGCTACAGAACCTCCAAATGACGGGCTGATGAAAAGGGCTCCTGTAGGGAGGGGTGCAAGTTTCATTACAAAGACCATGTGGAGGAACATATTTGGTCAGAGCATTTACCAGCTGGTCATCCTTGCAGTTCTCCAATTTGATGGGAAGCGCCTATTACGACTTAGAGGCCCAGATGCTACCGAGATTGTCAAAACTGTGATATTCAACACTTTCGTGTTTTGCCAGGTACGTTGTTGTTGGATTAAGCCTCCCCTGCTTTCGTTCTGTATTCTTCTTTCTCCATATTGAAAGTATTTTCTTATACAGCTGTTCATATTTTTTCAGCACATTTATCGATTGGCTATAAAATGATTAATAGACCACTGTAAATTTGCTACTTAGAATGATCCTTAGTTTTCGAGAACAAACCAAATTCTCTTTTTTGGATTATTGAGTGAAACCATGTTATGTGGAGAGTACATTTACATTTCTTGGAAGCCAATATTTCCTGTTCCCAAGCTGCCAATCTGTTCATGATTTTATTCATATTCTTGTACTGTCACAAAGGCAAATATCATGCAATAATTCCTGGTATTTCTTCAGTTTAAATTTCATTGAAAGCATTCGAGCTATTTGTTCATGCATTGATCACCAGGTGCATGGGTTCCTGGTGGACTAAGATCATCTTATATCTGACGAATCTTCAACTTTACTGTCAAACTCAATGTTAGTTCAATTTTGTTTCTCTCTCAGGTGTTTAATGAGATAAACAGCCGTGATATAGAGAAGATAAACATAGTCCGGGGCATGTTCAGCAGCTGGATATTTCTAGGGGTTATGGTTATAACTGTAGTATTCCAAGTAATCATAGTCGAGTTCCTGGGAACTTTTGCAAGCACTGTGCCCTTAAGCTGGCAAATGTGGCTACTCTGCATCGTAATTGGAGCTGTTAGCATGCCTATCGCTGTTGCCCTAAAGTGCATCCCTGTTGAGAGAGAGAATCCTAAGCACCATGATGGTTACGATGCCCTTCCCACAGGTCCAGACCTGGCTTGAAAGGGAAGAACTTTCCTTCTCTCCTCCAGTTCTTTTTTTTTTCTTCTTGAAAAAAAAAAAAAAACCGAAACAAAACAAAGAAACGGCTAGTTGACATGTAGGACAATGACAGGTCTTTTGTTTTGTTTTCCTCCTTTTGGATATGAAGGGATTGTTTTTACTAGGGCTAGTTACTGACTTGCTGCAAAACATCCAACCAGTCATCTGAACATGTTAATTCCAGCTGCTCTTCTGTTCAATACCAGTTTTTCTTGAAATCTTTTCCTTCAATATCATTACCTTAGTGATTAATGAATATTGCTGCTTAAGTTTTATAATTTTGAACATTGCTACTTGAGTTTTGGGGGGAATAGATCAAAGAGAGGTAAAGTGCAATGCAAGCAAGCCTACCATCGTTTGTGAATTATTAATCCCCTGGGAAATTGTCACTTAAAAGAACAAAAAGATGAGGTTCCATGCATCACAGATTCAACCTGTAAGGCGACCTTTCAATTCTTTCTCCTCTTTCATCACCAAGGAAAAAACTAGGTAATGTGAAAGGAATCACTGAATTTCTTACCCTCAATATTGAGAACATAATCGAATATAATGGTGATTGTGCTTTGTACACATCATAAATACAGTACTGTAATATTTTGAGTTTAAGATTGGAAAATACAATAAAGCCCTTGGAGGCTTAAAGAGTGAGTAAATTTGAATAAGGGGTATTATGGTAATTGGATAAATAGTTGATAAATATAAATAGAAAAAGAAAGAGGGATCTGAAAATTTGAAGAATAAACCGTAAGAGAGAAGGGAGGAAGAAGAAGAAGAAGAGAAAAGAAGGGAAAATAAGGGGAAAAAGGAAGAGAAGTAGAGGAAATAAGTTTAAAAGGTAAGATTTATGGTTTGAAGTGTATAATATGTTTAATTTTGGTTTTGATAAATGTTAGGGTTTTGAAGTTTGTATTTTGAGTTAATTGATGAATTAATTTGAAGGTTAGGAGTTGATTATTGTAGGTATTTGATTAATTAGTTGATTTTGAGATATTGAATTAAAGGATAATGATTTTGAGTTATGATTTTGTTTAAATGGTGAAATTGTGTTAGAAATCAGGGGTTAACAGTAGGTGATCTGTTGAAATTCTGGGTTTGAGGTTGAAGATGACGAAAATTCAGTTTGGTCCCTCAATTTGTGGAAATTGCAGTTTAGTCCCCGAACTTTGGAAATTTTACAGATTGGTCCCTGGGGCATAAATTGAGATTCTGAACAGAACTGAGGATGATTTAAGGACAAAATTCCAGTATAATTAATATTTTCAGTTTGGTCCTCCAATTTGACAAATTACGATTTGACCCCTAATATTTTGATAAAATCACATTTTGGACCTTGGGGCATAATTCAAGATTCTAGACAAAGATAAGGACGAATTATGGATAATTTCAGTATGGATATATATATTTACAATTCGGTCCTCAAATTTGGTAAAATTACGTTTTGGTCCCTGTTTTGGAAAATTGTCGTTTTAGTCCCTAAACTCGGGAGATTAAGCCCAATTTATTTTATGCATTTGTATCTTTTGTTTGATTTGTTTTTGAGTATATTTCATATATTTATTGTAGGTTCTCCTAACGATCCTTAATCAGATTTTCGGGTCTTTTGCCTGACATTCTTTTAGTTCAGTATTTTCTGGGTGAGTGGAATAATCTTTAATATGCATATAATATAAATATATATATATATATGTATGTTGATTATACAATGAGTACAACTAGTAAATTTCTTGAATATTTATATATGTTGCTTTATTTCCAAGTACTCATTTATTCTTGAATTTGCACTCGCAATCTGTTAAAGTAAATTCTATTTGACATGATATACGCTTCTTTGATGATTATGTAAATATCTGTTATGCCTTGATATGGGACTTGTCAGTACTCCATGCTAACGAAGAATAGTTAGCCTGTGTGCACATAGTATTCTGTTACCTAGCTGGTGAGAGAGGCATCAGCCTGTGGCGATTGATCATCCCACAGTGGTCACCGACGGGTGTCATCTGGTCACCGACGGGTGTCATCTGGTCACCTTCGGGTGTCATCTGTTCTCTGACATGTAATCCACTACGTTATGATAATATGCTACGTTATGATAATATGTTTAGTAAGTATATGTATATGTATATGTATATGTATATGTATATGTATATGTATATCAAGATAAATCATCTTGCAAATAATATCTGAAATATATGAAATGTGTATTAAATGTTATTCCCCTCACTGAGTTGGTTGAACTCACCCTCATTCTTAATATTATTTCAGGTTCCTAGTTTCTGGGACTTTGTTGAGTGTTTCCGCTTCTTCAGTTCTTGTCGGTATGCCTTGCTTGTTCGCGAGGCTTTCATTTCAGTTTGATTTGATGTCTTAGACGCTCCACTGTTACCTTGTTTTAATTAAGTTTGGATTTTGGCAATGTAAATAGTATTATGAATTATTATTTTTGTTTTAATAACTATCTTTCGGTTTCATCAGTATTTGAATAATATAATATTTCTGAATATTATGAGCCGCTGCGTATTTTTGAACAAATTGTTCTTTTGATATGTTTGTTCTGAGGCTTAGCGTAGGTGAGGTGTCCTTTCGACACCGCCCCTACGTTGCCGGTCACGGATCCGGGATTCAGGTCGTGACAAGTACGGTTGTGCATCGCTCTATGAATAAAATCATCTTAGCCCGTGCAACTTCACTAATTCCTCTGTGAAAGGAAAATAATAATCTGTAACTCAGGTAGTCAGGTAGATAATTCTTCTAAATCTTCTCTTTGCTTCTCCATAAGCAACTACCCCGAGAACAGTCATTGAGTACCCTGCGATGCCCACAAATGTTACAGGATTCCTGAAGATGAAGATCGAGATAACAACAGCCACAGCACCTTTCGCATTGCCTAACACCTGATTGTTACATTCAAATGGAAAAAAACAAAAGGGTTCAGAAGAATTTCAAACTGACCAGTATTTCATTTATTTTGAGCGGTTGATTTCTAGAAATTTGCCAATCAAGGATGGGTTCCTAACACTAGAGCAAATATTATGAACGCATAACCTTCTGTTTCAACCATAGAAGGTGATAAGGATTTTAGTAGTACTGTTAGTAAAAAGAAGCCCTGGCAAGAACCAAATGAAACTGCAGAGATGGCCATTTCATTTTCTCTTGGTGTATTAAATCATATAGCGGTGTAAATAATCTATAAAACAAACAAATATTTCATTTAGACAAGTTTGCATGATTTAAATATTGAAGACGACAAGTAGAGGGGGTGATAAATTTACTAGTGATTGGCAAAGAGTAGACAACAATAACATTGCTGAAAACAATTCACGATCAGTTATTGCAGCAATGAGCAATAAACCCTGAAATTCATGTCAATAATTAACAAAAAGGAACATATTAAGATGCCAACCAATTCCAAACCTGAAGTGTCAGTGCACTCGTATGCTTGGTTACCAAGAAGTTTGTCAAGTTAGCTGAGTAGGCCATTGTAGAATTAAGAAGTAGTAGCAGCCACATATACTTATGTTTCCTTCCAAGTTCTAAAGTGACGTCTAATACATTCGGCTCCATTATAAGGGCTGCAGGTAATAATACCAAAACATTCGGCTCCATTATAAGGGCTGCAGGTAATAATACCAAAACAGCAAACGGGGACATGAACAGCAGCAAATTCATCGAGTTCAACTTTTCTCTGCAAGACAAAAGAGTTGGACAATCAGGTTGCCATATGTACATGAGTGACTTACCAACACTCACCCAAGTTGGAAAATAGAGGAAAAGTGGCTTCAAGATCAACCAACAACAAAACAATCAAAAACTCTTTTTTTTTTTTTTTTCTAATGAGGAAATGCAAGGAATAAGGTAGAGGTACTGGAAAAAAAAAAACGCTGATTAATAAGAGGAGAAGTTTACCGTTTTGTTTTCATCCACCCCAAAAATGAAAATCTAGTTCTAACACACACACACACAATATATATATATATATAAACAAAACAAAACTAATCATCCACCTCTCACAAATAAAAATCCAGTACTAACACACACATGCACAAAGAAAGATGGTGAATGCAAGAATTATGCTGTTTGAACAAGTACGTTTATGAAAGAAAAAAAAAAAAGAGTAAAAGGACGCACATGCATTATTTTCAACTAGAATAATACAAGACAGAGAGAAGAGCAGTTCTTTCTTTAACGATCCAAATGGAAGATGCAAAATTTGAATAAGTACTTGATGAATAGCTCTGTTAATCAATTGCATGCATATAAACTAAAACAAGGAAAAACTCTCCTTGATTCTTAAAACAAAACAAAATAAAAGCCATCCTTCGACCATGACCAGAAACTGAAGCATTTACCCTTCAGAAGAGAGCAGGATGCCCTGGAGAACAGACTTAAAGGCCCTTGCAGCAGTAGCACTTATGCACATAATAAAGCCAAATAAGTGAAAACCTGGCTCACCCTGTCATCGACAAAAAAATTTCAAAGCTAAGACCTTCATTGAAATTAGGAGCTAATAGCAGAAATCAATGTCGGATGCCATCTAGTAAATGAAAATTAAATTAAAAAATAAAGCCGAATGAGAAGTTGCAATTGAATGACAAAATACAAACAAGAAATCGAATCCTTGACAAAACAAGAAATCGAATCCTTGACAAATCATAGCAAGTAGGCAACCACCAATCCACAGTATTTTATATGCTAATGAGTAGACTAGCTAGAACATAAAACTATCAGCAACTGAATCTCCTACTGCTTCAGCAGATACTGGGTTACTCTCAAAGTGATTCATGTGAAAATCACTGAACAATGAAATGAGAATCAGCATTCTTGCTGTTACAAACTTACAGTCCAGAAAGTGATTACACTTTTAAGAAATGCAAATTCCCCGTATGACCCACCATTTTCTAACCCGACAAACAAAGAAAATAAAATGATCAGCTTATCATATGTGACATCTGAGATCAGAACATATACATAGCACAATAGCATGCATAAATTATCACACATAAACACAAGTAAACAAGATCCTGGATCTGCATTACCATTGTGAATTGGCATGGCTCGCAATACAAGATTCAATCTCGAAAAACTCAATCAAAAACACCAAAAAGTCTCAGATCAACCTTGTAAACAAAAACAAAAACAAATGTCCACAATTCTATAACCAATTGAAGATCCATAGAAGAGAAAAGAACTTACCCCACTAGCAAAAATAACACCAACAACAACAGGAACAAGAGCTGCATAAGTAACCCAAGCTTCCCTCTTGAAAGTCATCAAGTAAGCAAAAACAGCAGTGAAAAAAGGTGTAGTAGCTCCAACAGCCTGATTAAAAGATACAGGCAAATACCTCAAAGAAATATTGCCACCAACAACAGACCCACAAAAAACAACACTCAAAGTTGCAATCTTTAACAACTGGGGTCTTGATTTAACAACTTGCAAAGGCACAATCTTCAAGAAAACAATTGATAAGTAACTAAGTATAGCACAAGCTGACATGTGGCACATTGTGAGAAAGATTGGGAATCTAAAGCCATAGTTTGATAACAAGAACTTGTTTAGAAGCAAAACACCAATGTTTGATGAGTACCAGAGGGCTATAAGACTAGCTATGAAAAGGCCTTCTTTTTTAGATGATGACATTGTTGGATTTCGCTTAGTTTTGTAAAAGATGATCTGTGTATCTCATTTGAGCTTCATCAATGGCAGTTTTCAGTGTTTTTTTTATGAGGTGGTGCTTTGTACTTTTGTTCTGAGGGATGAGAATGCGAGACGTGGGGGGTCAGAGCGTGTGTGTGTCGACTGCAAAATACCAAGGGACAGTTGGTGTGATGGAATCTGCAAGGGACAGACTTTAGAAACAGAATCTTCTTAGACATACTTCCATCTTCTGTGGCAAGTTTCAACTACCTTTGCCTAGAATTTGTTTAATCATTGCTGGTAAAAATTATTCTATTATTGAATCCCTGAGTTCTTACCATAAGTTTAAGTTGATGACAGCTTTATTTTCTATAACCTTTGATGAAGTTATTTTAGAGGGTTAATTACACTTTATACGAAGTTCACAAGCTTATAGCATTTTAATTTTTATATAAAAAAATATCAGATTATTTAAGAAGGTGAGAGTGCTTTGGCCCTAGAATTTGATCGAATTCTCGACAAAATAACTGCAAAACAATTAAAAACTGATACAGCAAGGGGATAGAGAGGCTGCGAGTAGCGAAGGGTCTAAAGATTTTTTGCTTGAAAGTAAAGGATGATGGAGATTCCAAGAGCCAAAGACACTGCTAACGATGATGACCCATGCCAAAGCCTTGCTTATGGTATGCAAGAACAGGTGAAAGATGAAGTGGGTTTTGACCAGTGAAGGAGTTTGTGAAATCACATCTTTTCCATAACAAAACCCAGTCTGGTTTCTATTTGGAAGATGAGAAAATCAGATTTTCCTCTCATGGCTAGATAAAGAAACCAAGGATCAAAGCCTTACTAATAATTAGAGAGGTGGGGTTTTCTTATGCCCGTGAATTGTAGGGTTTTTTCGATCCACGAGTTCTTGTTTTGACGGGCATGAGATACAAACACAAATAAGATCGATGTTTGAGCCTGTAGGTGTTTTAACCCATAGATTTGCAGTGCTCTTTCCTCCTCCGTTGTGTTGTCAGGGAACCTTTTGCCTATACAGTAATGTGACCAGTGTTAAACCCTGTTTGGAAACATTTGCTAATTATGTTTTTAAAAATTTTAATTTAAAAAAAAAATTAATTTTTTTATATATTTTAAATCATTTTGATGTTTAATTTTAAAAATAATTTTTTAAAAATAAAATAAATATTATTTTAATTTTTTAAGTTTATAAATGAAAGGATCGAAAATGGTATCATTTCTAATATTAATTAAAGAGTTGTTTTAGCATGAGACATCTCAATTTTCCAATTAAATTAAGAAATAAAAGAGGATTAATTTTCCAATTTTTATATTTGTTTTTGGATTTAAATGCACTATGAACAAAACTTAACATTATATTTTAATTTTGACATATTTTTTAAATAATATAATAGGTGTTTGTGAGAAAGTTAACATTTTTATATGCCTAATATGAAATAGAAAAACTCTGAATACTCAAATAGCATAGAATTTATGTCTTTGAATTTGAAGATTTTTAATATAATTTAATAGTATGTATCAACATTCTTGTCTTTAATCATAAATAAAATACTAAAACTTTTTTTTCATTTTAATTTTTGTTTTAAGACCATATTGAATTTTTTAAATGTTTATTTTTTATTATATAATTAAATAAAAAATAATTTTATAAAAACATAAAGTTATTAAACTTAATAAAATCTATAAGCTGAGTGATAGATTTAACAGAGTAGATCAGATTAAACTAGATATATCTAATATGTTAGTGTCTTATTGATTGAAAAAAAATATTATCTTAATTTTTTTGTAAAACTAAATTATATTTTCATTCATTGTTAAAAATAAATTATATTAAAATAATTTATATACAATTTAATTTAAAATTAAGTGATTTAAAGGTTTAACCTCTAGACAAAATTTAACAGCATTAATAATAATTTTTGCTTGGAGTAGACATTTTTCTTAAAAGTATCTTTAAAAAAATTAATCCGTATTAATTTCTTGTAGCACTGTAACTCCTTTCAATTATCGGTGGCCCTAATGTACGGTTAACGATGGTCTACTCTTGACCATCCGTTCAGCAGAGTCAACAAATGGATGGCCCAGAATTCTGCCATTTGGAGTGCAGTGAGTCAAAATGGAAAAGAGATCATCTTTTGAAAGGCCCCACCACGTGCGAACAACTTTGCATTTTAGTGTATTCATCGTATTGATCCTCTATTTTTATATTTATATATATAAATATTCATCAAATTGATTTTCGTACTATAGAAACATGGATTCAAATTCAATTATGGTAATGCAAGTTGTTTTTTACCTAGACCCGTCCAATCATTAACATTTGTTTTTAATAATTAGATCATATTTTTAGACTAGTCTTCATACATCTAAATCAAACAAATTTTAAAATACTTGTAAAAAAATAAGTTATTTATACCAAAATTAAAGAGCCCAAGAATTATTTTTATTAGACTGTGTTTGATATTGTTATAACAGTTGTTTTTCAAAATATTTTTTACTTGAAAATATATTTAAATAATATATTTTTTTATTTTTTAAAATTTATTTTTAATATCAATACATTAAAACGATAAAAAAACATATAAAAAATTAGTTTAAAAAAATTAAACTTTTTTAATAATCTTGCGTGACCATGTAAACAAATCTTGCTTGAGTTCTAAACTTTAAAGAATGAGCAAACCATTGATTTTAAAAATTAATCACTAAATTATATGGCACAACACACCGAACAATGACCAAATCCAACTTAGACAATAAATTTAATATTTAAGGTATACTTGTTTTATATAAAATACTTGAAAAATGAAAAATGATGTATATGTAATATCTGTTTTTGATAAAATAATTTTTATGTGAAATATTTTTCATTTGTGAACAAGTTTTTCTATAAACAAAGTTGAAATTATAGATTATATTAATAAAATGATAACTGTGATGTTAAGATAATAAAACTATAATGATAATAAAAATGATAGATTGATGTTGAGATAGATAAATAACAACGAAAATAAAAATTTGGAGTTAATTATACTTACTAAAATTTTACATGGAATTTAACAAACTAGAAATATCCATAGTTTTCAAATTACATTTTAAGTTTCAAATCAATGGCACAAAAAATAGGAAGGAAGGGTGCATATTGTAACAAAATCAAAGTTACAGGACTTTATTTCACATATGTAGTGGGTCCCATGTGCAAAGAAAAAACAACGGACACAGATTCTCCCGTCTCTTTCTCCGACAGTGCAAGTACAATATATTTCCCATTCTACCCTTTCAAGATATGATATTTGCCATTTGACCTTTTTGTCTCTCTCCCTCCCTCTTGTCCCTTTCATGGGCACGCTTTTCTTTTTGCTTTTTCTCTCTCACTCACTGGTTACTCACTCACTAATCTCGAGATCTTGAAACCTAAAAAAATATTAGAATTTTTAGCGTTAATCATTCTCGCGCGTTCAGCAGCAACAGTACAAGCTACAGGTTTTTTTTAAAAAAAAAACTATTTCATTTCCTCTGTCATTTTCTTTTTTCCTGTTTGGTTTCCAAGAAAATAAAAAAGCCACGTAGTCTCCACTTTCTCGTTATTTCCTTCACATTTTCCAAATGGGTTTTCATTTTAAAGTGCAATGCTGGAGTTTTTTTTCTCTAATGTTTTTTTTTACTACGTCATTTTTAGTCTTCGTTGTATTTTTGGCTTTTTATTAGAGTTCAAAGCATTTAAGTAATGTATTAATGGATATAGGCGTAGGTAGTTTGTGCGGTTAATTATTAACAGCGCCTAGTATAAGCCATTTTTAAGTTTTATTTGTTTTTATAATTGTTTCCCTTCTTGAGCTGGTTTATGACTTTGGTAAATATATATGCTAATTGTTTTTCCTTAAAAACACTTTTTGGGCTTTAATTTGCTGTCAAATGATTAGAGTGTGGATTTTTTCTTAATTTTTTTGGTTTGTCTTTCCTTTTTTCGGGTCCCAGATATTTAATTACTTCGATTATGTAACTTGTTTGTTTTTTTTCATTAATTTTTAACCCATTTAGAATCTTGATTTATTATATAATAATGGGTTTTCTTTAAACCTGCTTTTGTTACTTTGTTGGTGAATTTTTTAGTGAATGGTGATTTATTTATTTGAATTTCAGGGTAACCCCACGTTGAAACTTCATGGATTGGGATCTTTGGGGTCCACCAAATGATATAGGTATTGTAGTTATGTTTATTTTTTGGACAAACAATATTCCTTCTTGATTTCTTATGTTGATTTTGATGATGGTTTTCTAATGGTTTTCCTCTTCAGTGGCAGAAGACAGCGGTTTTGATATTTCCCAGTGTGACTTTTACTTTGGTTATGGGTTTGGTACATGCTTTTTCCTAAATGACAACTCCTTTCTGACATTTTGATTGTTTGTGTGGATATATGTGCATGCAATAATTCTTACTTTATTCGTTCAAAAATTTCGTAGATGTGATAGAAGAAGAAGCTCTGAACGAGATATCTTGTGTGCAAGTGCTGAGGATTTTGATAAAGAAGGCAGATACAGAAATTCTTGAATTTGAACAAGATTTGTTATCCTTGCAGACTGAACTAGCTTGGGTTGAAAATGAAGATTGGCCTGATATATGTTGTAATGCTTTGAGAGAAAAGATTGATTTCCTTGATATTTCAATAAAAAATCTGACGAGTAAAGACAAGAATGAAATAGAGGTTCGTTTACTAATGTATACACAACCTGTTGAGACACTGGACGAAATTTTGAAGGTGCTTTTCAGAAATTACGTCTGCAAAAAGGATAAGCAGGTCTGATTCTTGAAATTTCTCAGCAGATATTTTGCCAATTTTCTGTTTTGAACTTGCAAATCATTGTATAGGGGAATGGTTTAAAACCTCACATTAGTCTGAACACACAATTCCAACGTTCCAGTGAGTCTTATATGAACATGCCCTATGAGTTGGTTCTTCAGCACTCGGCAATTTCTGCTTCAAATTACCATTCATTTGATTAGGTAGCATGTCCCCGCTATACTGACATACTCAGCTAATTTTTGTAGACTTTCACTGGTTTTGGTTTGTTGTGTGGATAGATTGCTGATTCTTCACTGCTTGGAGGTCCCAAGGTTAAATGATATGCAATATTTTTTCCATCCTCTGGTCACTTGGGGGAGTAGGATGTTTTATTAGTTTGCCAAATCAGATCCCTTAGTTTGTAAGACCCCGGTGTTTGCATCAATTAAGAGAAGTTAATGTCTCTGATTTTTATAAATTCAAATCTCAAACGATCGTATGTTTTACCATAATCCCTTACAACTTTGTCTTTTCTTTCATCTAATTTTATTCCTGTGACCTGGTATGTGATAATTATTCTTCCATCTCCTATTGAACAGCATAAGAATGCCATTGTCTTGGGTTCAAGCTTAGATGCTCCACAACATGCAACCAATGGTTTGGACAAGGAGAAAAGGTTGAGCAACTGCAATTTGGAAACAGTTACGATTGAGAAAACCAAGGACTGCAGCTCCATTCCAACAGATCATTGTGCAATTTTGAATCCATCTTTGAATCTTCAACGGAAGAAAGGCAATTCGATGGTCGTGAAGGTCCAGAAGCTCTAAACCCGCATGCTTTAGTTATGCGCATGATTGTTCTGCAAATTTGATGGAAATATGTGAAAACCCGTGGTTTCTGGTTCAAATCAAGGTCCTTTGTTCAAAGAAAGGGGTATAAAATGGTTGCCTTGATGCACTACAACCATGAGTTTTCTTTAACTCCATTAAATTTCTGTGACCTGTCCTCTCTGCTGATGCATGTGCGTTGTTATAACTGTTTTTATTAAGTAGCATCTCTCTCTGTTGTGGCAGTTCTGCTTCTGGACAGTTTAAGGTTGTTCTGCACCTGAATTTCTACCCCCCTCCCCCTCCTTTCAAACCCCTATACAACACACGTTCCCTTGTGGCCACATGTACATATGCATGGCACTTGGAATATATTTTGTTCTGTAGAAACTAGAGTTTGAAAGGAAATTAAACTGCAAAGTTCAGTCAACATAACATTGTTTTTCCAGTGTAAATAATTAATAAGTAATGAACTACTGTTTCTTTTTTTCTCCACTTACTGATTTGCTTTCTTTTCCTGCCATCTTATTTTAACAATGAACAGCTTGCAAGTTCTAATATCAAAGTCTCCGCCCCACAGTCTTCAGAAGTGGCACCTGATTACTCTGATAAGAAGAAATCATTGAGCTTGTGTATTCCAAGAAGTACTGGGAAAGGGGATGCCAGAGAGCATGGCTCAACTCCAGAAGATGAGAAACTGATCCAAAGTTTGTCTTCAAAATCTGCATCTAATGGAAGACATAGTCTAAAACCGGTCAACGTTGAGGTTGTTTTCTGTAAGCTGTTCTTTTATATATTGTGTGATTTGAGTGAAGCTCGATTAGGACAAATTAATTCCATAACACTTTCCTGCAAGGAAATAGTAACTACTTTTACAAGAGAGTCTATGGGATTAACTTCTTTGAGTACAATGGTGGAATTTATTATTGCTATAACTCATAAACAGTAATTGCAGTGAAATTTTAGCTTATGCATGCATGATAGATATGCGGATCAGAGGTGGAGACCTGCGATGAGCAGGTTTGACACCTATCAATATGATGCCATCTGAAGAAGAAAAAAATATTACAAATTTACTCCTTAGCTTTCTTTTATTTTTACTATTGAGGAACTGAACATGGTTGTTTATTGGAATTGAAATAATCAAAAGAGTTTGTTTCTCCATGTCTAGGAGGGTTATCAACGACATAAAGATAACAACATAGTAAGTATATTGAGAGTTTAGCCTCTATTAAATTACCCTAACTGTGGAGCACATGTTACTTGGATAGGAGCTGGTACCTGTGCAAGAAATGTTATATATCAGAAGACAATATAGAGATGCTTTTTTATTACTATTAAGCAATTATACAAAATATTCTTATTGCTAGAACGTAAATAGATGTAACTTGCAGAACTAATTCATGGAATGGCTTTTTCAGAATTCAGTTTGGATTTGTAATAAGTATGATTTCGAGTTGCTTTAGCAACTTGTAGATTGTAACATATTCAGTGGTATAACCTAGAAAATTGTCTAAATGGAAATTAACACCTTTTGGAAATGACAATTGAAACCAGACATGAAGAGGGATTTTTGCCTGCAAGAGATTAGTTGTTGTCTGGTTTCGTAATTTACTCTAAAATGATACCAAAAATAGTTATTTGCTGCTTCAAACTCTCATGACCCTATTGTTCATTTCATTCATTATTCTTGCGTGAACCTTCATACCAACTTGCAGTTGTTTCTGTATATCTCCTCTGCCAAAATACCAAGAGTGGAACTTATCTAGATGCACATAATATTCATAGCTGACTATGTCAATTCCTGTTAAATATTATATAAATGCTAATCTACATGTGTACTCTGTTTCTTTGATACTGAACAGCCTACAGAAAATAGTGCAAGTAATTCCACTATATATGCTTTGGAAAATGCAGTCACCCCCTCCTATAAGGAAAAACTGGGTGATTCAGATTCAATTGCAACTGACGAAGTTGAAGAACAGAGTTCTATATCTACAGCTGATGTTGTAACCTCAGTTGCTTCAAAGCCTGTGGTGAAGAAAACAGATCTCAGGAAAATAGTCAAGGTACCAGTATCTTGCACTTCCACCTTAGTTTTGGGCCATTATTTAGATTTTGTCATAGACTTAAACAACACTACCGTGCTATGATTGGCTAATAGCTCAAGCAAACTGAGCTATTTCTGTAGGTCAGCTTATTTACATGCAACTATAAATCAGGTTAGAGGCATGCTGGTGGTTTTTTTTTTTTTGGGTGGGGTGGGGGTGTTATGAGTCCGACTACTTTCCTCTCCGAGTTCTTACAGGGGATTTCTTTTTTTGTTCTTTCCTATTGCAATGAACAGCCTTCAAATACAGTTGCTAAAGATTTTGGCCCAAGTGGTAATAGGAATGCAGCACATCGCTCCAGTGAGATGAAAATGTTGGTGACACCTGATCTGAAAGTAATTGGAAATGAGGAAGCCACAGGACTCCAATCTAGAGCTAGAGGCAAAAGTAAAACTTCGAGTTCATCTTTAAATTTGGAGGGCAGAAGAAATCGTCCAGGAACAGATGAGGTACGAGGTCTTCCTTCCTCATAGTTTGCATGATATGTTGCCTTTACTTGAAATCTTTGGTTTATACACCGTCCAAATTATTGGACATATTGTTTATCGATGTTAGTGTCTTATGTTGAGGTCCAACTCCATCCCTGCCTCTTACTCGGTACAAATTTCCTTTGAGCAGCCTGCAAGTGCTATTCTAGAAATTGTTCGTGCAGAAGCTCTAAGAAGTCCAGCTGGCCTCCATGGAACTGAAGACAATTCTGATTGTGCACTAGGTACTTTTAAACAGGCTAAGGGCAGTAACTCTGGTATAGAGCAAAAATTGTCCGAGTTTGCTCCAAAATCAGCACTGAAACGAACTGTGAAAGAATTAAAGATTGCTGTAGCTCATGATGTGGTTTCATTGAAGACATCTCGGAAGACAAATGGGAAAAAGAAAACTCCTTTAATTGTGAAGTTTAGAGAAACTGATCTGACTGACACTGAAAATTGTGCCTTGACTTCACTTTTAGAGATACAAGATCACGGAGGGAGAAATACAGCCAAGCTGCAGCCTGAGGAAGAAAAACCTATGCTGGTTGAAGTTCAAATGACAGAAATCTCTGCTGATGAGAAAAGGTCGAACTTGAATTTGTCCTTGATTCCACAAAAAGAAAAGGGAAAGACGCATATCAAGTCAAATCCACCAATTCTCCATGAGATTGGTTTCTCTGAACTGATACTTAAAAGTTCATCTTCTATTTCTGAAAGCAATAAGAAACGAAAATCTGGAGCTGGCCCACAAAATGCCAGTTTAAACCAGACTTTGAGTAGAAAGATCACAAAAAAAGGAGCAAGGCCTGACAAGGGTGAAGCTAGAGAGCACGGTGCTGCAACTTCAGAGCTTCAGAAGACAAAAAAGGTATGTGTAAATTTTCCACTCCCTTCGGGGACTGAAGATTCAACCGTTCAAATGGATTTATCTAGTTCACTTGGGGACACAATTGACGGTGCAAGCAAGGATGACTTTTCAGTTGATGAGTCTTGCTCAATCTGTGATTCCAGTTCGGAGGTTGTGGCATCATTTTCTTCTGCTATAAGCACCTTGAGGGACTTGCCTTTAGCTGAACTGAGGACCATTGCAGGCCAACTTAAACTAACCAAATTCAGTAAGCTTCGGAAAGCGGTGCTACTTGAACAAATAACAGAGCGTCTTGTTAATTGAAGAGCATCCAAGTCGTACATATCACTATCCGTCTTCTTCTCATTATTTGCTCCCTTGTCCCTGTTTTTGTAGGTTTCTCTTTGGACCATGTTTGAATGGCTCCTTTGGGACAAACCACCGCACAACAGGCCAAAGGTATACCGCAATACCATAATGACCAAGCACATGTCCGATTGAGATACTGGCGTGTGTTTATAGGAAAAAGGAAAAGTGAGGTTTTACAAATGGAATGAAGGCAGGCCGCCCCCTTTTCAGGTCCAGTCTAGGGTTTCATGCAGTGCTTGAGTTTTTATTGTTATATATTCGCAATCTATACGTGAGGGGATGAATAATATGGCTGCTGTGAAAACTCATTCTTTTAAATTACAATTGTCAAGATTCCTTTTCTTATATATATATATATATTATTTTGACGGAATGATAATTTTTTTTATAAATAACATTGTTATTTGAATAAAAACTTAAAAGAAATTAAATTAAATGCCTATCTAAACTCAAATAATTTAATTTAAGTAGGAAAGAGAATGCATTTTTAGATAAATTTTCATTTTTGTTATTCATTTATTTCTTTTAATTTTGGTAGAAACATGCTTTTTTAAAAAAAAATATTCAAATTAAAACTCGTCTCTATCTATAAAGTAAAAATAAGTTTTTTTTTCATGTAATTGAATGAAAAAAACATGAAAGAATAATTAATTGGAGAATATAAAATAAGAAATTGATGATAAAAAAAAATATGTATTTTATTCTCATTGAATATTTATGCATGCTTTTTTTTTTTAATCATACACATAAGTTTCATATATGATCATAAAAAAGTATATTTTTTTGGCATGATTAAATGTTCAAACCACTTTCATCAAACTCCTCTTCAAAATGAATTGTTTGACATTATGATGGGTATTTTTATTTTTATGGCTGATCATCTCTCTCTTTTCTGACAATTTTATCTTCTTTTTTAATATTCAAGAACTAAAATATGAAAAAAGTGAATAAAACGCAAAGAAATAAAACTACAGGGACTAAATATGAAAAAAACTAAAAAACTCAAGGATGTAAATGTATTTTTTCACGCTATATGAAAATTGCATTATGGATGCTCAATGCAATCAACGATGCATTACCCTCTACGTAAACAAGGGATGATATTCCGTAAAACACCACCCTCTTTTAGTGTTGTTTTTATTTTATAACTATAATATAATTATAATTATTGTCTACAAAGGATCGATTATTACTTCTTAATTCTGTATTTTGAAGCTTGATTTTTATCCTAAAAGGATGGTCTGTGTTTGTTAATCCATGCACTTTTCACCTTTGATGTGAGCTTTGAGTTGTCCAACGAGATTGAATTTTCCTTTTCCTTTTTGTAATTATTAGATGAAAATCTACATTTAGGATTTTGGTATTTTTGTTTTGTATTAGATCAATCCTACTTTAATAACTTTAACTACGATCCTTCCATTGCTCACCGTTCAAATTGTATATGAATGCGACTCGGGATGCACTGTCATCTCTTTTTCTTTTGCTTTTTTTGTCTCATTAAAAAAAACATAATTATTAAACCCGATATAATCTAATAAGTTAATCTGATAATTTATCATTATAAAACCTAACATAAATTAAATTTTATTTTGAATCAGTTTAAAAGCTTGACTTGGTCAAACCTGATTGTGTCAACTCAAAGAATTTCTTTTTATTTTTATATAAAATAACATGTTTTAGTTTTTTAAAAAAATAATCTAAAATGACCCCAAGCCAAGTTTAATAACGATATTAGGAATAAAGAGTTGCCAATCCTAAGCGAATGAGGTTGATTGCTCTCAATTATTATTGTCTTCTTGACGATGGACAACTTTTTTCTATTGTTATATAGTAGGTATTTTATTTGTTTTTGTGTTTTAAAAACATTTTAAAAAAAAATTGAAATTTTTTTATTTTTTTTCTTTGTTTTAAATTAATATTTTTTTTATATTTTTAAATCATTTTGATGTGTTGATTTTAAAAATAATTTTTAAAAAATAAAAAAATATATTATTTTAATATATTTTTAATAAAAAAACACTTAAAAAAAACATCCTAACTACACTCCCGTGAGTTATTCAAGGATCCCTTTGGATTGCCATAATTAGTTCTTCATGGCTTGAGACTGGCCATGTCAAGTCAAATATGTTGGTGCAATGTCGAACTCCAAACCTTCTGAATACATGGAGGTTATAATTTTAAGCTCAGCAAGTGTTCCACAAAAAGAAAGCAAGATGATGAAATTATTCAACTAATTAAAGGCTTTGAGCTTTCACAATACTAAGACAATACAGAATACATTATAACAGCAATGTGTTCTTATTCAGAGGGCTCATTCAACAATTTATTTTATATGTTTTATTAATTCCTTCATGATAGCTTTTATTGGCAATGCAAAGTAGCCAAAGGTTGGCCAAGAAGAGAAGGCCTGTAGAAAGCATGGCTTTGTGCAATCTCGATGCGTTCCCGGGGATCATTCAGTGTTTCATCCCTTAGTGCTTGGAGGATAGCTTGTGATGATTGCTCCCTGAATATCCACATATCAAACACAAATGGAGGATTAGATTTATTAATGACAAGAATAAACTGTACCCATTTGAACAAAAGATTTTTTTTACAAAAACAAATGTTGTAGAAAAGGTGTTTATCAGCATAGCATGTACGTAGCTCTGGTCTGGGAATGAGATTTTCTACAAATTTCCAGAATGTATATCAAATAAGTACAATAAGAAAGCAAGACTCATGCAACTGCCAGCCATGGCTTCAAAAAACAAGCCATCTCTGCTGGCCTCCTAAAATTGAGAGTTTTTTGAAATCTATCTAACTTGTTGTGTTCGATGATAAAGATGCACTGCAGTGTGAGATTACCTTATTATCAGTATTTTATACAATGTTTTCAAGATCGGGCAGAGTTCAACAGGTGCAACAGGTTTCTTTTCATCAGGGTGCAACACACTCAAGCTTGACTGACTCAGGAGTTCATAGAATGCTCCAACTGCCGAAACACCCTGCAATGAGAAAAGCACAACAGACTCGGTTTTGTTATACCCAGCTAGTTTGGGATTGAGGTAAAGAATATCCCTCAAATAGAGCTTAGGATGTTATATTGGTATGATGATAAATGTTCCATTACAAGCAAATCCATGAGATCAGTACAGCAATCCTGAGGTAGAAAGCAGGTTAAACCGCCACCTCAAGTGCATAGATTTTTGTCTCTTCTTTTACCCGAAGGTCATTCATAGTTGAAAGAGACATTTAAACTGAGTTTGAGAAAGTGTAATGAACTATCTTCCTTACGTATCCCAAGTACTACCACAATCTGAACATACAATATCTCTCAGAGTGAATGACTCCATCTCATAAAATTTGAAGATAGTGAGTCCAAATGATATTCAGTACCTGAATCATTCCTTTCCCACTGATGTTATCACCAATATCCCGGCTAATTTCCCCTTTGGCTAACATTTGGCCATACCATGCATTACGACCCTTTAACAAGGTTACATATGTGTCCGCCAGCAAAGGCCCTGCAAGCTTCTCAGGTTCTTCAGCCAATAGATGAGTAATAAATATCATCTCTGATGTACAATGTGCAAAGTAGACTGACTTGCTGGTAGCACTTTCATTAGTAAGGGCTGCTACCATCCCTACGAAAATCAAATTGGAAAATTGAGTTTGCAGATGCAAAGCAAGAGGTTAAATGTTACAAGCATTTGTCATTCATTTTGCTTATTGTTTGTACTAATGTGCAGACATACAGCATGGTGTTCAGCACCTTTGAACACCATGCTCAGCAACAACTCACAATTCCTGAACCAATACGATTCACAATTGCTAGGGTTTAGTAATATACACTTGATTCAGTTCATTACAGAATTTATTGTTAGAATTACAGAGTTATGGTGTGACGTCATGGAACCATTCTGTAAAAAGACAATAATTATGATGCTTTCAAGAAGGCATTACACAAATTGATTGCATCATTAACCATGTTTTCATATCCTTGAATCGATAGCTAGAGATCATGACCAGGCAGGAACGAGGTGACCTCTGGAGTCTGGCCATGCATCTATAGGAGATATCGGTTTGCGTAGAAATAGAGTTTAAACATTTTTTAGCAAGAAGAAAGTCAAAACTCACCAGCTCCAATGGCATAGACATTCTTCAGGCCACCCATGACTTCATGAGTGACAAGGTCACTGTTGTCCCATACAGTGAAATGGGGGTGCCTTAGAAATTTAGCAAGAGGCTTTCTCCACTTATCAGCTCCACATATTCGAGCATTAGCATATTCCTTGTTGTATATTTCTGAAGCAATATTTGGTCCACCAAGATAAAGTATATTCTGCATTGGTACTCCAGCTACCAAGCACAAACAACATAAAGATGAGGGCGAATTTTATTCTGAAGTGCAGAAAATACTGACAGAAAAGGATTAGAATGCAGGGTGGACAGAAGAATACAGAATCACTGAGATTTCATACTTTGAGGACTTCAATTATAAGCATTATCAAATGATAGAAGAATAATTTATTATATAATTGGATGGGAGGGATGCTTGTATTTGAATAGAATCATTCATAACAGCGAAAGCTAGCGGATGGGGACAGTTTGACCATAGCATTGTCATTGTTAACAGCATACAGCAAATGCTAAAGATGTAGATTTGTAAAGTCTTAAACTTGAATGAATCTGCAGTCAGAAGGCTTTGTCATAAGTTTGGTTGAGCATGAGTAGAACGGACACCAACGAAACAAAGAAGCTAGCTGGCATTGTTCACGAGTATGAACAAAGCTGTTGAACTAGCTAATAAAGCTTTTGATCAAACAAGTAAAACCAGACAGAAGCATGGTGTGATCATAAAATTGCAAGAGATAATTAACAAAATGTTGCATTATGATTTATGGATGAGAAGGCAAGAGATTTTTTTTCTTTTTAAACATTCTGATTCGACTTCTTCCGTGTGCTTTGAGACTCGGATAGAAGAGCACTTACTCGCTCTGTTAATCATCTGTGTAGGTGTGATTATATGGGGAACAGGTTCTAATGCAGCTTCTATACCCTTCGCCAAAGAGATGATGATCGGTGTTGTGATTCTCTCCTTCCAATATTGGCTAATCTCTTCAAACACCTCGCGTGTCTCTGTGGAAGGCACAGCATTTACCACAATATCAGCATCCCAAACAGCCTCTTGCAAATTAGTGACAACCTTCAAAGGACAAAGCGGTACATCAATCATGTTCAAGCAAAATCCATCCTTCAAAATCTCATCGGCAAATAGAGTCCGATCGCCTAGCCTGGCCTCAACGTACTTCAAATATGCACATCGCCGGATCAACCTCCTCAATACATCCTCCCTCGAATTGATCACTTCAAAGAGATGCTCTGCCGTGACTCTATCGACAGCCCTTCCAGGCCTTCTCCATATCCTGATCTGGACCTTCTCTCGGAACCGGCCATAACTATCCTGCAGCAAAGCTGCAAAAACACTCCCCCAAGCACCTGCTCCAACACCAACAATTCTCAGAGGATCGCCATCAGTCTTGCCTAGAAGGCTTCGAAGCTCATCAAGCTTCTCTTCTAGGCCATTACAATTTTGAGCAGACCATCCATTACCGTGATGATTCATTGTCTTGATACTTCCAACCATCTTCTTCCAGCAACAATAAATTAACAAGATCAAACTCTGTCCAATAGAGAAGGTATACTCTAATGGGTATCAATATTGAAATTTCATCAACTATACCAAATTCTAAAAGCAGCCCAACATTGATCCTGGTATAGATTTTGATCTCACAACGCCAAACTACTCAAATCTTCCCTCGACAAGACCAAGTCCTGATTACCAAGTTGCCACCTTGCATTAAAAATGAAATCTTTATTGGTAGATCTTATTACCTAAACCAAAACTAATTTTTCGTTCCTCTACTAAGATTTCCAAACCAACCTTTTAAGGAAACCTCTAATAATGTGACACTAAAGTACAAAACAAGAGAAGAGGTGGAAGAGATACACGAACCCTTCTTTCATCTACTCAATTAGTACATGACAAAACGAGAAAAATCAAACCATATAACTTTGTTTTGTCCGTCTGAGTTTGTTCATCTACCCAGCTATAAACTTTCAAAAAACAAAAAAATAAAAAAAAAAGGTCAAAAACACCGACCTTATCCGTTAACAACAACAAAGCATGTTCAGTTCCTACAAGTCATTAAGACCCGCCAAAGTTTCAACTTGCATTGTTTGAAGGGAAATAAATCATGCATGAAAGAATGTGATGTAGAGTGAAGTGACATAAAAAGTGCATGGAAGGTGAGAAAGGGAAGCAAGAAACTGGTGAAAGCAGCAGCTTCAAAATTCTTGACAGAGAGGCATGGATGGGTACAGTTGAGTTGAAGTGGCAATGGAGACATTGCACCAGCAAGAAAGCATTAAAGATTTTGTACTCTGCCATCTTCCCCAACGGTCATTAATATTGGATTACTGTGGTCTGCCTTCCCTTGCCCCCCATGCGTCCCTAACTTAATTATGAGAAATTTAATTAACCATTTAGAAAATTGGAAAATCAATTTAATCCTATCATTATATTTCACATTTGTATCAGTTTAGAAAATTGATTTTGTATTTTATTTCATGTAATCCATCACTCTATATGGGAAATAATAAGGGCAGTCAGGATCTTTTAATTATCCAAATTTGAATTGTTCGTGTTTAATTTTCAATGTAAGTGGATGGATTTCAATTTTTACTGCTCTTAAAAATCCTCTTTCTCTATATATACATAATACGCATATATGATAAATTGAATTTACATATCATTCTCATCGAGGAGAAATCAAATTAACTGTGATTGCTGTTAAAATTTAAGACGGTGATTAGCATAGTTTATGTTTCTGTTTTTATATGTTTTTTAAAAAATATTTTTGGCATGAAAAATATTAAATTGATATTTTGCTAATATTTTCTTCTTAATATGAGTAATTATTTCTAAGCTAACATTAAAATTCTATCACCTCAAGAACATCACAAGACTTCCCAATTTGGAACCAAAATGTTTACATTTTTTACCATCATGCTGGCAGGAGTTTTAAGCTCCTTCACTGAGAAAAAGTTTTTCACTTCTTATAGAATGTTTGGGAGGTATTATTTATTTATTTATTCTGCAGTAATTAAACCGAGAGGCCATGCAGCACTGGGTACCTAACTTTTGCTGCCCATTTATTTAGATTAATTATAGCGTCCGGCATATCACTCGTACTTATTATGGACCCTCTTCTTGAATAACATGGGAAACTTATATATATATCTTATTATGGACCCACTTCTTGAATAACATGGGAAACTTATATATATAATCATGCATGATGAAAAAAATATTAAGAGACATGAAAGAAAATCTCTATTACATGCAATAATACCTTTCATTTTCTACAAAACGATCTAAAATCACTTTGTAAATATTACTAGTTTTGAATTTTTAAAATAGTTTACCCCGAAAGAAAAAAGAAAAAAAAAAGCTAAGCACCAGTGATCAAATCATAGAAAAACTTAACATAAATAGACTTTCCCTGACTATACCTAAATTATTCATGTAAAAACAAGTTTTTTTATGGAACAAATAACACTTTAATGCTTAAGTTATTATTTAAGTTTTGTTCATCTCTATGTTGTTGTGATGAAAAAACAAAATCCTACTTCTCTCTCCTTAAACCTTATAATATATAGCCTACCTCCAAAAATATAAAGAGCAGCTAGGTGACACTTACTTTTCATTGCGGTAACCCTAGCTAAAAGCTTAATTGAAGTTGTAGTTTGTACACATGGTGGTAGCTCAAAAAATAAAAGAATCAGCTTAAATTAGAGAGAGGTAGGGAGGTGAGTTAGTTTCTGAAAATCAAATTAACTGAGTTACATGGTAGCTCGGTTGGGTTAAAAAAATTAATCCAATATAGCTTGGCTAGGTTGACAGATTTAGCTCAATCGATCAATCCCTCAGTTTCATTTTCTCTATTTTATTTTCAAATCAAAATTTTTTAATATTTACAAATCTTGAAAAATTTTACCCGGAGTTTATACTAAATCACCCTCTTATCAACTTGTTTATTACAAAAAATCAATATGAAAAGATTAAAAAAAAAAAAACCTGGATATAAGTTTAACAATTCTTGTTTTTAAAAGATAGTCTTTACAGTGTGCCTTAAAAACATAAAAGTATGAATTATCCATATTCAAACCTTATGGAAAATTTTGCTTTTTAGGATAATATAATTATTATATTGTGTATTTAAAAAATAAAAAATAAATTGTTCGCAGTCAGTCTTACAATAACTAATGGACCTTAAAATAAAAATTTCATTCTACCCGCAATAGCAACTTTATTGATTTTTTATTGAAAAGGTAAAATAATAATTACAATATGAGCATGGATATTAATTTTTGTCTAAGATGTACAGTGTTTTTTTGTAATATATATCTATTATTTACCGTGTACAATGTTATTAAATTATCACATATTTTAGAAAAGAATGTATATCAATAAATAATAAATTGTCAATATGTTGCTAAATTATTTTACTTCAAAACAATAGATCAATTTTTTATAGCAAGAATTAATGAAATTTAATAGAATTTATAGATAATTTTGTTGGATCAAACTTTAGCAGAAGTAATAAAAATTTCTAATAAAAAAGTTGCATTGAATTAGAGGGTGAGAAAAAAATTAAAAAACCAATTAAATTGAAAAAAAAAACTCGAAAAAACTGAACCGTAAAAAAAACCGATTAAATCGATTAAAATTTTTAAAAAAACCGACCAGTTCGATTTAATTTTTATTTTATGAGCTTGAAACTAAAAAAACCAACCCAAAATAAAAAAAAAAAAAAACCAGTTTTGTTTGATTACTTTTTTTTTATATATAAAAACAAACAAAACCAAAAATAATCACCCCTATATTAAATGGAATGATTAGCTGAACATTTCAGACACTTTCAGCCTGTTTTGGCTCAGGTAATATGGAATAAGACTATAAATATTATAACATAATATAAATGAACATTTATCCTATTTTTTCAACTTGTAGAGAACATTTTGGATGCACCATACGAAAACCAATAAGCTCTAGCTAAGAAAGATGTTATCATCTATCTCCTGCTATTCTCAGGCATGGATTCCTTGCGAGTAAACTCAGACCAGGCTTTGAATTCCTTTCCACCGCCACCATAAGCAGAGTGGTATGCAGCATGCTGAGTCATTGACACGGAACTCACAGAGGGAAGGGGGGGAAGGGAGCATTACAGGGCCATAAAATGATTTCTCATTAAATAATTGTTGAAGCTAAGTTCCCCTGCCAACAGCATTTTCTGATCGTGGGCGTAGAGGTTTACAAGACCTGAAATACATGCTACTGCACAAGGAAAAGAGAATAGACCCACCTATACATACCCGGATCTGAAGAAATAATTAGGTGACCTAGAACCCAAATCCAAAAAATTGTATATACACAGTACCAGATCGCTGGGTTTGCTTTTTCTCAATGCTGCCCCGGTTTCTTCTACAGCAAGACTGATTTGCAAAAGGTGGAATCAAAATATCCACTCTGAGATGAGCAACCAGGCAACCCAGCCCTTGAACAAGGTGTCGCGGCCGTATCAATGGATACAACCTTCTGGCTGCAGATTATTATCCAGCTCAAGTGTTTGAATATGTTGAAGCAAGATTATTTGTAGGTGGATATTGGATCTGTGATGAATCGATTGAGGGTGTGGCAGTAAATGCTGGTTCGAGTTTCTCATTTACACTCTTCTTTGGCCTCTTCAACCGCTTGGGTCTCTGTGACTGTGGCTCAGAATTTGGAAAAGGATCATCCAGTTCATAGTCCATCGGTGTAGAATTTGGTTCATTCTTCTGTGAATTCCTTGGCTTTGATGTAATCTGCTTGTCAGAAGCAGCTTTCCTCTGCAAAAGAGATGTGCTTGTTAATAAAAACAGAAAGCAACAGATATGCAGAACGTTGCATAGAGGCCAGCTTTTGAATGCCAAAATATCACGAACAAAAACAGCAGCTTCAGTAACTTTTTTTACTATCATCCACACTGCTCACCTTCACGGTCTGAGGCAAAAGAATATGTAAGGTAAATTTTAACTTGAGATATCAAGGCTCTTGCATGCACTGACCCGAATTTTTCACAAATAATAAGGGTACTTGAGAATCTCCTCCTTTTCACATTTTTTTTCCTCACATTTATTCAGAAGAGGATGTTGTTCTTTAAGGCTACTAAATGGTATATCTCCACAAAGCGGACACATCAATGCTGTTCCAAAATGTAACGGTAGAAGAGAAATTTTGGGAGTGAATCATAAAAATTCACTTAGAAGTCAAAATACCTTATTGCTATTGGGTGGTTTCAATTTCTCTGCATCCTCGGATTGTTCATTTCCCGTGCCCTGAGCAACAGTTTCTGTCAAATCTTCGAAAGTTGCATCCCCTTCAGCATCTACCCTTATTGCCTTTGTTGGTTTTTTCTTTTGTCTATCCCTGGCCTGAAAACAGCAATTGATAAAAAGATGATTGCATGTTCTATAAGCAACTTAAATTTAAGGCTACTTCTATCTCTGTTGGTCACTTTCTAGCTCTTAAATTTACTTTTCCTTTTCTGGTGAATACTCTGAAGGCCAGTTTTGCAGGGAGAAAAGGGGTAAAAACTCTTATGCCAGGAGAAAATTATCAGCAACTTAACCAAGTTCTTGAAAAGAAACTTAGAACCATACAGATGTAAACCTCACCTGCAGTGGAATTTCTCTCAACTTCTGCTCCAGCTGGGCATCATCCAGAAGCAAGGACACCACATCCTCAGGAGCCAAGAGATCACCCTGAACATGACCACCTGTCATAACAAGCTGCTGCACAGTATTTTTCTGACTTGCTCTTTGTAAAATCTTTTCCTCAACTGTCTCTTTACAAATGAGCCGGTAGACAGTGACCTACACCATGAAAGAGTTCAGTGTTATTCAGATCTCAAATAAAACTAAGGCAAGAATTATAGATATGGCTAGAATTAGAAAAACCATTTTGTGTGTGGACGCATAAAGCACATTTGAGTAGAGGGTTTCTCTGTAAACAAGGAAGAAAAAAAACAATCAGGAGAGAACTAACATCCTTCGTCTGGCCCAGCCGATGTGCTCTATCCATTGCCTGTAAATCTAGTGTAGGATTCCAATCGCTTTCATAAAAGATAACAGTGTCTGCAGCTGTCAAATTAATACCCAACCCACCAGCTCTGGTACTTAGCAAGAAAACAAAAATATCATTCCTGCAAATCCCAATAGTAAAAAAACAAAAGGAGTTCAGAACTCACAACATTTCAAAATGAGAAAGCACCAATAAAGGAATGTTCTTCAAATCAGTCACCAGACAGCAAAGAAAATACCAACCTAAGCTGGAAGTCTCTGACCATGTCCCGACGATCCATAATGGTGGAAGATCCATCAAGTCTAAGATATCTATATTTCCTATAATTCATGTAGTCCTGTGATTGCACAAGTTAGCAATGAAACAAACTTTCTAAAAAAAATTGGGACAAAGAAATATCAACTAATTGACCTGATCACAATTGAAAGTTGTAGCTCAAGCACAAATTACGTTATTTAAAAGCAAAAAGCAGAAAGGATGGGCATGGGCAATAGATAACATAGTGTGTGTGTGTGTGTGTGTGTGTGTGTGTGTTAGTGGCACTAAGAAGCTATTTATGAACATGGAAATCCAAATAAATACTCAAGTCATCATTGAATGCGACAATCGCCACAGACCATTTATGACATAAACAGATCATATAATATGAAGTCTTGCTGTTGATTATTCTACACCATGTTCCAACTGACCATTGCTTTTCTTAAAAATCAAGACTTGTTTTCCTATAGTGAATGTTGGATTAAAGCAACAAATGCAGGCCAATTATGTGGACAAAGCTTGTCAAATATATAACCAATTTGGCTGAATTGGTACAGCTGTAGATCAACAAATAAAAAGAATTAACACAGCTGTACAACAAATCATAAAAACAAAGAAAAAAAACTCACTGTTTTCCAAATAAATCAACTCAACCATGCCTTAATCCCAAATTATTTTCTACAAGATCAACAGCAACCAACTTCTCATTTACCTAGTAACCCTTCAACCACTATCATGAATAACTGATAAAACAAAAATACCTCGAGAATATTCAGCATTTTTGTCATTTGAGCAAACAATAGAACTCGGTGGTTTTCTGCTCGCAGTCGTTTCAGTAATATATCAAGTGTTTGAAGCTTTCCAGAATCCTACATAAAATACAAATACAATCCAAATATAAGCATTAGAAAATAAAATTTTGAGTTAAATAAAAGGACTCGAGAATCAGAGAGGTTTGCACCGTGAGCAACTTTGCAGGGTCAAAGCTTTGCATGGGGGGACAAGAACCAAAAATCTTGTATGTCAACTGAAGGGCAGGTTGTGAAACAGGTAGTTCAGAATCAATCTCCTGAATCAAAGGATGAGGAGGCTCTGGCTTTCTAGGTCCATTAAATGTGGATGTGCGAGCAAACCCAGTTAACAACCTCTTAACCATGGGTTGGTGTAATTCTTCCATCATTTGGTAGGCAAAGTTTCTATCTGAGCATTGGCCACCGATCTATCAACATGAGAAAAAATCAGTATACTAATAAATTTTCAAAGGTTAACAGTTCTTTAATGATAAACAGGGAAAAAAGAAGAAGAAGAAGAAGAAGAAGACAATCTGAGAAAGCAGATATACCGGTGGTGCTCTGGTCCGTGGGATGAACGTGTAAGTTGAGTGGAGAAGTTTGATGTTGGACAGAAGCCTGTCCTGATGAGAATTAACTAAAGTTTCAAATGGAGTATCAGCAGGGCCTGTTGCAATTTTCCTCCTTAGGATATCTGTCTCAGATCTTGATGGCATCAATAACATCCGTGTAACAGCTCTTACTTTATGTTTTTCAAGGTAATTGCTATGGTCATTTTCTATGTCCTTCATGAGCAAGTCAATGATTCCATCCAAAAATCGCCGGCCCCATCTCATAATAAAAAACAACAGCCTCTCCATAAATGAACTAATTGCCAAAAATGAAACCTCCGCTGGGGATAAATCCATCAAATGTGAAAAACCAAACGCCCCACTCTTCATAAGCAAGCTATCTGAGCTATTGTCCAGTGCAAATACAGATCGATACACATTTTCTGATGAGAATATATTAAAATGCTTTTGAAATGACTCTCTGCCAAAACCACGCCCAATTGCTGAGCAAAGTACCTCAGAACTTCGGACAATCTCATTGTGGACTACTTTTGGAATCTGGGTGGGAGAAGAATGGTAGTGTCAATAAATATCGTAGCTATTGCTTTGAAAAGGAAACTGTTGTTGTAACCATTGGACACAGAGACTTTACTCTTTAACTTTAGCATTTGTTAAAATACCATTTTTTTTCTAAAACACAAACAAAACAACTCAAGAAAGTACCTTATATGTAATAGGATTTCGACCTCCTGAATAATGTATGTCCTCCAACTCCCCAAAAGGAGAGGGCAGGAAAGAATTAGGAATCTCTCCAAAATGGAAATATGTGATTCCCTCATTCCTTTCAAACAACTCTGGATGGTTACAAACCTACCATCATGCAAATAGAACATTCAATTTTTGGTACAAAAACAATAAAATAGCATATTATTCAAATATTCACATAACATAATTGCATAATGTATACATTATGGAATAGAATATGAGAAACCCCCAGCAAATTAGTAGCATACCTTTCTCAGCTGAATGACTATGTTCATGAGATTCATAATTTTCTTCTCATTAAGATGTCCACGATTGCTATCAAACAACTCAGCAAGAGATATCTTGTTCTTAATAGCTTGATAGAAAGCTTGTTGTCGAGAGCTCAACTTGCAGTGTACAGTAACTTCTGTTTTCCTAGTTAACTCAGAAACCACATCTTTCTTCACCCGTCGCAGCATAAAAGGCTTCAGAATTGCATGCTGTCAAAGTAAAGAACAAAACATAAGTCAGCTACCATAGGGGGAAAACAGCAGTACAAGTTCCAGAAAGGGTAAGAAAAGGTACTAGGAAGATCTTTCTTATGACTAAAAAAAGTCCCCACTGCATTGCATTCAATCAACACAGAATTCCTCTAAGCAGCAAGCATAAAAAGTTATGAAGTTACATATGGTAGTGAATGAAATCCATGGACACATTGGGAACACATGAAAACCAAACAAAAACAGAGAATTGCATTTACTTGCATCCGTACCTTCCTCTAAAATATCCATAGCCTCGCATAAGACCCACACTAGTTCACAAGAATTTGAAGGATCCATGAGGCAGTTCATCATTTTAGAACAGTTTGATGTTGTTCATGTTTTGCATGATCCACTAGCATGCTGCATCACATTCTTATTGTACAGAATTATGCAGGATGCACATCTAACAAACAATTTATTGATCGTGGAGGCAATGGAAACCTACAAAAAGCAATAAATCATACTCACCAATCTGTTTAGCTGGTGCTCATTTAAAGTACCTCCATGTTCTGCATGATTCTCAATTCTGATAACAAAATAGAAGTTCGATTTTAGGTGTAGCATGTTCAAAAAACAAGCATTGACTGCAGCATAGAAATATACCCTTTAGAAAACCACTCATTGAACTGTTCGTGGCTGTCAAATAATGTGGGCATGATGAAATGTAGGAGGGCCCACAATTCTGCCATGTTATTCTGAATTGGTGTACCAGTCAGCAGTAGGCGATTACGACAATTAAAACTGAGCAGTGTCCTCCATCTTATACTGTCAAAAGTATCCAGTCATCAGATGAGAGTAAGAGCATAACGTGTTTCTTCTCTCCTTTTTTATGCTTTGGAAAGACAGAAAATAAAAAATCATAGGAAGATTTCCCTTTGACATCAAGAGTTTGAATGGAAGAAAAAAACAAACTCATTCAAACATGACATTGTTCTTGAAACAATGATTAATCAGAAAATTATACTAAATGAACTCTGGTTATAGAATTGAGAACCTGTTAGCACTTTTAATAGCCTGGGCCTCATCTAGTACCATATATTGCCATTTCACACGCCGAAAATACTTCTCATCAGACACTAGCAATTGATAGCTGGTAATGAGAATGTGAAAACCAGCCTCCCTGGCAAGAAAGAAAATGATCGGTTACTAATGATAAAGTGTGGCAAATGCTTAATTTAGTGACATGAGAAATAGAACAAAAAATTATTTGGATGAAGTATCTTAAAAGCTGGCTTAAGACACGAAATGGAGTGAACTACAAAAACACTCCAAGGCTTAGTTTGTAGGAAATTAGTTTAGAAACCAAAACTCTAATGCTTCCAAAGTGCTTGCAGATGCGATTTTAATATGCATATTGGTTTTCTTTTATTTGTATATAGTCAAAAAAAGTTGATATTCCAATGGCTTTAACCTATTAAAAATAATGCCGAGGAGAATGCTATTTTGATACTCCTGTCTTATGCCAGAACTCAGCCCATAAGTTCAAAAAATTCATAGTCATGTTAGAAAAAACAGAACCCTATATGTTCCTAGAAATCCACTGGAAAAAAAAATCCAGAAAGAATAAGTATGATGTGGTCCTTGCAAGCTGTACCCCTTTTATCTTGATACACGTAGAACATATCCAATTATGTGATCCTCTCAATTGAACTATCCATTAATCTATCTTTATGAAAGTGATAGATAAGTGTTACAAGAAAATTACCTTCGATAAAGGCGTTTTGGATTAATGTTTTTCCGAAGTACCATCCGCTCTTGAAGCCCACCCCAATATGGAAGGGTTCTCAAGTCAGGGCAGAAACGACTGATTTCATCAGCCCAGTTATTCAAGACAGAAGCAGGAGCAACAACCAGAAAAGGACCCCAGATATTTTTTTCCTATGTGCAGCAATTAAGTTAGTATGAGACTAATAAGAAAAAAATTCTGAAATGTACCATGACAAGAATAATCACCTCAGCCAAATGAGCCAAGAATGCCATGGCTTGAATAGTCTTTCCAAGGCCCATCTCATCAGCCAGTATACCATTTAAGCCCTGAGACAACATGGACTTCCACGAGATGAGTAATGAATTCGATAGAAAAATATTTTATGGTACTGGTGTAGAGTTTCCGTTACCTGCTCATAACAATTAACCAGCCACTGAAGACCCTTCAACTGATATTCTTTAAGGCTGCCTTTAAACAACTCTGGTGTCTTAACTGTTGATGTAACAGGCATGGTGGAGCTGCAAGTAATGGTCATGATAAGCTCATTAAAATTATGCCAATGTTCAAAAAGAAGACACTGAAAACAAAAAAGAATCTTTCACAACATGTTACTACTAAGAAGAAAGGGCAACCTAAAAAAAACTTACGGTGTCTGCAAATCAATGTTGCTAGATCCTGCAACTGAGGCATCAGTTATAGGTCCCTCAATATCATCAACTTCACGCAGCTTTGAACACTCAGTATCAAAAGCACTTGTTAACAGTTTCTGCTTGGAGACTGCATCTTGAGCAGCTTTGAGAGCCTCTTTTCTCAATTCAGCATCCTCAGGATCTTCTTCAGGATCAGGTCCAGCTTCAGCAGTGCTAAAATCCATTACTTGATCATCTGTCTTTTCATCTGCAATTGGCAAAGCTTCTGACGGCTGTGAATTTGGTTTGTTTGACATGAAATGACTGAACAGTTCTGTTTGTTGTATGAGAAAATTGAGCCTTTGCTGCTGTCTTTTTGCTTCCCTGAGCTCTTGTTCACGCTTCAAAGCTTCTGCAGCTTCTCTTTCCTCCTTTTTCCTCACCTCTGCCTGCAAGACAAGGCATTTTCAATGTTGCAAACAGTTAGAGAAGCAATTAATAAATAACCAAAGGAAAAAAAAAAGGCAAGGATGACTTTTGTAGAGCAGTTTTTCAGGTGTTAGCTTGAAAGTTATATCACAGAAAAATATGAATCACTCCGCTTAAAATCAGATATGCCAGTAAACTGTATCCCACTAGAGCTCCCAAAAGAAAAAAGATTCCACCAGATTAATAACCAGGTTGTTTATTCACTTTCCACCAGCCCAAATCGCTAAAGATAGGAGGTTTTAGGTTAAAATGCTCAATCTGCATATATGTAAAATGGATTCTTGACAGGCTAAATTTGGAACAGCCTTGCTGTCAAAAAATGTCAGATGAAGCTACCAATCTAAAAATTAGAATCCACGGCCCATGCTGGCAAGCTCAAGACTTTTACTGTCATACCAGCCAATGACCCAGGATAATAACCGTGTCAGTTTCAGCGCACACCTTTAAAACCTCCATGGACAGATTAACAGAAGCCACAGGGAAGAGATGAAAGAGTTTCCATGGGCAAATGTACTCTTATAACATGTTATATTTGGGACTCTTAATTGTGATATGGCATATACTGTAGAAGACCATTATATGAAAACATAAAGAGAGTTCAGCAAGAAATCAGAAAGATACCATCTCCTTATCCACTCGCTTCCAAAACAGTAGCATGTCTCTAGCTAACTTCCTAGTGCGAATTGCAGCACCCTTCATTATTTTGAGTGATCTGCTAACCTTCAATTTGACCTGGAAAATAAAAGCAACTGTTACTAAGATGTACAGAAGTGTAGTACTATAAAGCTGAAATAAGGAGATCATCCATAGATGAAAAATACAAGAAAAAAAACTGTGAAAACCACATGATATATACATGCCTCTCTTTGACAGTTTTCTGAGAACCTCTTTGCATCAATTAGTTGCTTCCGATGAGATGTAGTGAAAATCCTATGATGCTTAGGTATATCTCTTCTCACAATGTTTACCCAAACTTTACAAATCCTTTCCATTTCCTCCCTCTCAATAACAGAAGGCTCTTTAATTATTTTTGGCTTCTTAGGTAGACTCCGCTCAATAATCTGCATCTCGGGAAAAGAGATAATAATTAAAAAAATGTCATCAACCGCTCTGCATTGGAATTAATAGACACTTATTCTCATAGCTTACTCATATTCAAAATTGAGCACAAACCTCATATGTGTCTCCTTTCTCCAAAACTTTAACATAGTAAACCTGCATTACACCTCCCTCTGACAAAATAGAGCGTTTTATATTTCCAGCTGCCCCCTCTGGGATTGCGGAATTCAATGCCTCTTCAGATATCTTGAGACTGAATTTCTCAGCAGAGTTAGAAGCTGCCAATGCCTTCAACCTTCCCTGAAGTGACTCATATTGTAACTGGGGCTCTCCCATCCCCGCTCGGCTTCTAAGTCCAAACCTTTTATCATTGGCTGTCATTGCCGCCAAGGAACCCAAATCTAAGGTGCCCTTCAAGTAAAATTCCTCCACCCGCATATCTGAGAAGCTTGGTAAGTTCAATGATGCCGCCAGCTTATCATAAGAGAGGGGTATCCTATAAGTGACACCATCCCCAATATCCAAATAAGGAGGTTCATAGTATATTCTGCAAAATATTTAAAAAGATTACCTTTCCAAGCAATAAAAAATGAATATAGCCATCATGCAAGTATTCGAGAATTTATACATTCCAATGCTCATTATGCTAAGACATACTTGGGCGTGAACTCTGGTTCATGATAGTCTCCGCGTTTTGATGGTACAATGTCATTGACCCATTCAGATGTGGTTTCCATATCATATAAACCCCCTCGCTGCTCACTTCCCAGCTTCCTAGTTTTAGAACCACCCAAACTGCTCTTCGGAACGGGAATCCCCATCCAAGGAGGAGGTGCAGGACTTGACAAGGAATCCTTATACCTCCTCTTGTACTTCTGGATATGTTCTCCTAACATTGTGCGATACTGTTCCTCAGTAATGCGTGCCCCCGAATATCCATCTTCCTCCTCTCCCTCACTGTTGTTGTACCGCCTCTTTCTCTTCCCTGAACTCAATTCCCTCTCCGATAGATTCCCATTAACAAAATTTGACATTGCTCCACCTGTACATAGCCAGCCACATTGCACAGACACATAAATACACTTCTCTCCAGCTCAATTCACCTCCAAAATCACAGTTTTTCAGAAACAATAGACTTATACAAACAATGAGTTTGTGAAACTCAACAGTTATTAAGAGTATAGAAGCACAAAAACCGAACTGGTTCCTAGTAATTCCAATCAAAATACAAAATAAAACATTCAAAACAGTAAATTAAGTTACCTTGGCTACCTCTGCTCTCATCCTGACTACTATTCCCATAATAATCAAATTCATCATCTGGTTGTGGAACTCTGAAGTTCACCAAAGACTAAAAACAAGCAACAAAAACCCACAATCCAAAATCCACAAAATCAAACATTAACCACAAACACAAAGAAAATGCGAATTCAACACATTTCAATAAACCCCATCTTCCCAAATCCCAAAACTAACTAGTTAATCCAATCCAAAAAAGAAAAAAAAGAGTAAGTTATTCAAAAAACTAAAAAGAACCCAATTGAGAAAACCAAAAACCCATGTGAACAAACCTCAAGATTGAACAAATTGGAGTAAGAAAGCGAGTCCTTGGCCTGTCTCCTGTTGTCCATGAAAGCTTAGGCTTTTGAAGAACATACGACAGACTTATGTCCTGTCTCTCTGTTTTTTTAGAGAGAGAAAAGGAAAAGATAAAATACGAAACCCTAATAGGAATTTTGTTCTTAAGAGAAAGAAGAAGAAGTGAAGAGAGTAGAAAGGTTAAGGGGGTGCGTAGGATAGAGAGCGAAAGAGAAGGACCGTGGGTGACACAGACGGTGTAGGAAGCATCGCGAGGTGCTAACGTGCGCCGAGGGGGTGCCATTTTGTTAACGTTTTTCTTTTAATGTTTTTTTCCTTTCTTTTTGTTTAATTTTAATTTTCGAATTAATTTTCTTTAGGCCTTCGAAGTCGAAGGAGATTGAAGAGATTTTATTCTCTGGGAACAGAAGGGATAGGAGACAGTGAGAGGTTGGGTTTTGATGCAGCTGACTGTAGATTAGAGGAGTCCTGATGTTTGCGGTACTTCTTACACGTGGCAACAAACACCCAGCAGGCCAGCAGGGATTTGAGAGCCCCCGGAGTTTTTGTTTTCTTTAAGATTTTTTTTTTTCGTATTTTTTTTATGATCTTAGTATGTTAATATACAAATAAAAATAAAAAATATTTTTATATATTTTGTAAATAAAATATATTTTGCACTCTATTACCGAGAGCCTTTTTCCCTGATAAGCAAATGGAAATGGAGAGGACATGTACCTCCCTCTCCTAGGAAACCTAGACTCGATTATAGATATTTTTTCTTGTTTGTCTTAAATAAATCAAGGATAATTATTTTTAAAATATTTATATTTAACTATAAATGAGATTTATTGTAAAAATCAATATTTATATGTATTTAATAATAATTTCTCGCTGGTTAATAACTATCAAATATTGATTGTAAGAAGATATTTTTTTTAATGAATGGCCAAGCCCGAAAGAAAAAAGATTTCAACTCATTTCATTATCATCCTTCGTGGAGCCTTGCATGCTTACAAGCATCCATTTATTAAATTTCCTTAATATACTAAAAAAAAATTGAAAAAATATATCAATAGTGAAACTTCTATTATTTTTTCTTGGTTTTTTCACCTTTTTTTTTCCCTTTCAAGTACATCCATCTATAGCCTAATTGGATTTAGAATTATAGTAAAAGCATAGTTTTGAAACCCGACTCAGTGGTTGACCCGGTCTAATGATCGAGTCACGGGTCAGATGGGTTGACCCGGGTCAACCCAAAAAAATCAAATAAAAACTTCAATAAATACAATTCCCCTCTCTTATCCCTCTTTTTCATCAATCCGCTTCCCAACTTTTAAATTGCTTTCCAGTTTTCCAATCACAAATAAACGTTCTTTTTTAATCAACAGCAAATAGGCATTCTCTTTAAATTGAGAATTGAAGGTAAAGACGAAAAGAAAATCTTAAAGATAAAGAGAGAGAAAGAGAGAGAGAACACATGGGCATCAGAACAAAAAACAACAGCAATCATACATCAACAACAACGCTAATATTCACGCACAGAACTTTGAAGAGGGGCTTTTCAAATCATGTCTTGATGTAGGATCTGATCAAAACCGGGGATGTTGTCTTCAATGGAATCTACATGAACGAGCAGGGATCACTACGAAGAGGATGTCGTGTTTGGGGTGGAGGTGTATTACGGGCAATCGAGCACAAGAGCTATGTGATTGAAATTGCTTTTTCTTGTTATCTTTGTCTGCAATTTTGCATCCTTCATCCTTTATTTGCATCGTTTTGACTTTAAATGGCCAAAACGAACGACGTCGTTCCCCGACTCTGTATGTATAAAAAAACAAAGAGGCTGGGTCTCTACCGGGTTTGTCCGGGTCTACCGGGTTTCACCAGGCAAACTCCTCGGCGGGTTTTTACTTAGACCCGGACCGGTCCTAGGCCCGGGTCGGCCGAGTCCCGGGTCGGTCCGGGTTTCAAAACTATAAGTAAAAATATCAAATTAAATGTTAGAAGATTAAAAAAAAAGGGAGAGAAAATATGTTACTAACTCATAATTACAGCAATTTTTTATTTTAGTATAAAATTTTATTTTATTTATTTATTAGTCTATAGATTAGAGAAAGAAAAGAGAAATTCGTTGGAAGACATATAAGAAAGAAAAAGTTATCGGTTATGATGATTTTAGCAATTGAAATAGTTAAAACGGTTCTATTTTATGATAAAAAAAAATTGATGATGATGTTTTTCCCTCTAAACATGGCGGGATAAGAAAATTGGGTTGGATTTTGATTGTTGATATTTGGTTGGTCTTTATTTTATTGAGTTGTTTTGGGGTTGTTAAGTGATTTATGTTTGTTTTTTATAAAGATTTGTTAGGTCTTTTGAAGTAAAAATGGGTTGAAAAAATACAAAAAACCACACTCCAAAATTTCCAACTATCAAAGTGGTAGCCAAATTCCAGATTGGCCATAAGCAAGCAGGGCTTCGTTTATTTCTTTAAAAAAAAAAATAACAAAGGGTAACAAAACTAGAAATGGATTAGACGAGCGGGCTTGCTCCATACCTATACTCTTAGGCTTTTCTTAAAGCTCATGAATGTTGGGTAATCCAGCCCCGTGCACTTGATATGACTTTTTTTTTTACATTGATTTTATTATTTTTTAATTTTATTTTTAGATATTTAATTAATTTTAAATTGTCCTTCAAATTTTCAAAAAGAAAAAAAAAACTAGCTAGTAACTTTAAAGTCTCATATGGTGCCACACTTATTATTTATGGTGTTACGACAAGGGAAGCCAGAGAAGTGTGAAAACCTCGTCTAATAGCCTTTTCTGTCATGGAAAGGGCTCGCTTGAGTAGTTTTTTTTTTTTAATATTATTTTAATGTATTGATATTAAAAAATAAAAATAAATATTATTTTAATAACAACAACCATTATTTTCTCGGCAATTAGCTGCCGGATATTGCCAACATTTCATACTCCTGAAATTGCATAATCTTCTTTCCCGGTCACTGCCCAACCAAAAGAGCTTGCTTCACTGGTTGATCGAAGATCGCGCTTTCAATTTCCTACTAAGCAAGAAAGCCTAAAATTCTCGACGCAGACCGATCAAAAGCCATTTTATCGTAATGTACTTCGGTTTTTTTTCATTGATCAGTCGAGTCTTGTAACTATGTTAAAATGTAATATAATAGAAAAACATTAACTATCATCAAATAGTCAGCGTCCCCAGTGACAAAAAAATACTATCAGGGATACTTGAAAATAATTTCTGACCTAACAAATCAGTGCATCAAAACTATGATTATATTAATTTAGTTTTGCATGTAATTAATTAACTATATGCTTAACAATTAACACTAATACTGCCATGGATGCATACAATTTGATTTCTTCGATTTTGCTTGCAATGGTAACTCTGAGAGTGAGGGATTTGAGCTTCAACGTTCCAACTCCAAATCCACCTCAAGTCCTTATTATGCAAGGACATGAATATAAATAGTAGTTTAATTGGTGTTTTTTAATAATTAATTACAAGTTCAAGTTTTTTAAAAATTATTAAAAATTTAATTATTAATTTTAAAATTCGTAAAATTAATTGAGTTAAACATAGCTTTTCAAGGATAATGGAGGATCAAAATATATAGTTTATCACCTCTAGTATAAAAATCAAAATGAAAAGAATTAAAAAGGGCAAGAGAGCAGACCGTTGGAGGTTATTTTGCACTGCTCTTTGTTCTCCTCTGTTAAGGAGATCTCTTTTGAACTATTTCTTTGCCACTCATGTCTGCTTGAAAAAACCAATCCAGGTGTAATTACTTATATTTTGGTCTCAACGTTTAATATTTGGTGCAATTATTATAGTTTTTTTAAAAAAAAAAAAAAAAAAAAAAAAACAGACAAGGAAGAAGAATGTTTTGCAACTCAAGCAGTCACTTAATATTACTATAGAGATTGACCATCTCTCTCACGATGAACACTACAAAACAATCACTGAGATGAAACAATTTGATCCCATTTCTCTAAAACATAGATAATCTCTTTGGAGACTTGTTGTTAATAATGAAGCTCTGATGATCTAGGATTGGATCTGGGCGTCGCAGAATCGTGTGACGAGGGTTCAATACCACAAACACACTTGTTATTCAAGCAGTTGCAGGTTGAACAATATGATGCACAGGCACGTACGTACACACTGAATCGGTTTTTGACACCAATCCACCTTAATTTCTTGTTCGTGCCTCGGCATCCAAGATGAAACCTGTAGGCTGTAGACATTCTTAACATCTGTTAAAACCATTAAAATATAACAGCAACTTAAGAGAATGATATTGCCATCACAAGATATCATGGAGAGTTATTACCTGCTGATGCAACGATGAAGAAGATTATAGACCAGGCTTGAATGAAACTGTTGCCATTATATCTGGTTTATATTGTGAATACCTTTTGTTTTCTCCTGGAAAAATTGAGATGCTCTATCAATCCCTCGTATTCTCATCGCCAATACATATTTATGGTGCAAATTTGAGTTGTTCTTCGGGACTGCACCTTTCTTTTTTCAGAAAACAGTAGTTATATATTAATTAAGAATATGGAAATACAGATATTGTGTATTGCTTTATATGGTATGCCATTTTTTAAATTCCTTAAATGCATATCATGCAATGAAATAAATATGACATGCAGAGATATTCATAATCATGAGGGAATTTAATTTTTTATTTTTCCAGATCCGGTTTTGCTTACGGAGATCGTCAGCGATCATTTGGAAAAGCTTTGCAGTAGCAATGGAGGTTTCAATGATTGAGAAATAATTAGGTGAACAGGTTCATCATAAGCCCTTTTTCTATATATATATATAGAGTATAGAGAGAGAGAGAGAGAGAGAGGGCAGGGCCCACCATGAAGGCATGGATGATGGGAGAACCCATAGGTTGTGGAGGTGAGCTCATGCAATGATTTACAGAGACAAGCTTCAAAATTAGAATGTTCAAAGGGGAAACAAAAGATGGCCATCAATTCAAAATCTAGGATGATAGCCTTTGAATTGAGTTGACTGGTCAACTCTCAAATTCAGAGATCAAATCTAGAGCCCTAGTTTTCAAAATAATTGGGCTGAAACCGTGTGTAGCCCAAAGGTACTGTCCATAAGAAAAAATCGAGTCGACGCGATTCCACGAGACTGTTGAAAGTCAACCTCGTTTGTCATGTCGCCGCTTACAAGTGGCCATGTGGAAGCAAGATGTTGATTCGCAGAGGTGACGCCGACGGCTATGGGTCGGAGGCGATTACACACGGCCCAGTTGTGCCTGTTTTTGCAGACTCAAATTTAAACTCTTGCCCATCATCCTTTGTGATTGATTAACTTTTATCCATAGTTATTATTAATTAATTACTAACAAAAACACTAAAGGGTGGGAGTTTCTAAATTACTATAACCGCATCCATAACATATTATTTATTAAAATAGGGTTTTATATTTTTTAATTTAACTCTTCAATGATCTATTTTTTTAATTTATTATTTAATATTAAATTATTTTGATAATTACACTTTTAAATTTTTATTATTTTTTTATGTTGGATTTATACTAGTGTTTATTTCTTCTTTTTCTTGATGCTAATATTCAATATTATATTTATTAGAAAAGGAACTCCATGTTTTGTTTTTTTTTTATGAATTTATTTTGATCTCATGATCCATGTCACGAATTTAATAGATTAATCTAAATTTATTCATGTTATTTTTCTTGAATCATTTTTTCTAGTTGTTATTTTTTTTATTTCACCATTCAATACTAGATTAGTTAAAAATTAGGCTTTGTATTTTTTATGATTTATTTTTTATAAGATTATTTTGATTTCATAATCTGAGTCACAGGGTTAGCAGATTGATCTAGGTTGATTATGTTTATTTTTTTTTCTCATTTTTTAACCAGGCTTTTTATTTTTTTTTATGGAGTTATCTAAATTTCATAATCCGAGACTTAGGTTGACTCTATTTATTTCTATTGAGTTATTTTTTTCTTTCAATTTTACATTTTAATATGAGGTTATTTTTGAATTAGGCTTCATATTTTTTTTAATTTACTTTTTGCAACATTATCCCTGTTTCATGGATTTATTTTTTTCTCTCTCTCAATTTTAAAATTCAACATTGGATTTGTTAGAAATTAAGTTTAATGTTTTTTTTTTTATTTACTTTCTACAACGTTATCTGAATCTTGTGATTTAGATCACAAGTTTAACAAGTTGACCTGAGTGTTTTTTTTTGTTTTTTTTTTCTAATTGATTTTTTTAATTCATCCTTCAACATTAGATTTATTGGAAATTGAGTTTCATAATTGTTTATTAATTTGTTTTTATGGTGTTATCATAATCTCATAACCTATGTTAAATTTGTCATATTTTAATGAAGTATTTTTTTTTATCTTTCGATAATAATTTGAATATAAAGTATCATTCATAATTTACTTTAATTTATTTTCTATAGAACTATCGCAATATAGCGATTTAAGTCATAAATTTAATATGTTAACCCAAGTCGATCTAATATGTCATATTTTTTTAAAAAAATACTATTCAATATATCACTTTATCAATATTTAAAAACAATATTGTTCAATATACATCATATTTGATTTTATGATTAAATATTTTTTTATTTTAAAACATGTTGTTAACGCTTCGAACCTATTAAATCCAAGCGATTCAATGGATTGATATCTAGATTGACTCACCTAGTTAAATTGAAACTTCACCGCATGAATGGTGTTAAGATCAAGTGGGTCTGTTTTTTTAAAAAAATTACTTAAAAAAAAAGGAGTTGCCAATGCAGAATTGACTCCTTTTGATTCCGCCGGGGTCACCAACGTTTTTATTCTATTGAAACTATACACGTGCGATGATCGATGAGTACTATACAATTCTATTTTTTTTCCCTGTTCTTTTTTCTATTTTCTATTTTTATGATTCAAGATAACTTCCCCCTTAAAAAATTGTATAAATAAATGATGAAATAAAAATAAATAAATATGAGATCCACAAGACATAATATAAATATCTTAACTTTTTCTTGCCTTGTATCTATCTCCTTTTAAAATAAAACGATTGGAGTACAAAATGTGTTCTGTCTAACAACTTTCTTTATATGATTAAATAATATAAAAGGATTATTAGTGTTGGTAAATGTAGTTGTATCTATATTTAAAAAAAAAACAATTTTTGTTATTAAAAATAAATTTTTTATATATTTTTTGGATCATTTTAATGTGTTGATTTTAATTTTTTTTAAAATAATAAAAATATTATTTTAATATATTTCAATAAGAAAAACACTTTGTAAAGCAAGTGTGACCACACTCCTAAATAAATAGAATGTTTGAAAATACGGTGCAAATCATGTTAAAAAAATATTTATATGTTTTGGATCGTTTTGATGCGTTAATTTTAAAAATAAATTTTTTAATTTTAATATATTTTAATATAAAAAATATTTTTTAAAATAATTATAACCACACTAAAAAACATTTAAGAGAGCCGCGTGATTAAAGAAGAGTGGGCTAACAAAATGATGTGGCCCGCGCCGCCCTCCCCCACCTTCTTATCGGATGATTAGTTTATTTTTTTCATATTTAGAAAGTATACATTTTGTTTTATTCAGAAAAATGATTTTTTTATATCAATTTTAATGTTTGAATTCATTAGGTTTCTAACCCATCCTTTAATTTATAAATGTTTCGAATTAATATATTGATTTAACTGAATTTTTCCTTTTATGTAATTGTTCAATTAAATAATTAATCTTGCATTATATTAAGGGTGTATTTTTTTTTCAATTTATTGTTTTTCAAAATATATTTTATATAAAAAAGTATTAAATCGATACATTTTAGGTGTTTTTTTAAATTATGTTGATACGTTAATATTAAAAATAAAAATAATAAAATTAAAAAAACTATTTAAATTTTAAAACACTTCAACAAAATTATGTACACATATTACATAACACACACAAAATATTCCATACACACACTCCAGCGAGAGGAGAAACGTTAATTGATTCTCAATCCTCACCATCCTCCCCATTTAGAGGGGATTTTCAAATCCCAAGCTGTAAAGGATGATAATCAGAGGATATAAATTTTCTATATAATTCACATTGCTGGAAATTAAGAAGTTTAAAACAACTTCTTAATCCATTTTACCCAATTATTAGTCAGCATAAAAAATATATATATAAATATTAAAAAACTCAGATCAACTATATAATTTAATTGGGAACCTAATCAACCAAGAATATGAACTTATCAAGGTAAAAAAAAAAACTTATTTAACACAATCAAAACTTGATTATTGTTAAACTTTTAATTTTTCTTAAATGATATTATTTTTATTTTTTTAATTTTTAAAGTTAACTTAAATCTAGTTTTAAAACTATATTATATATATATATATATATTATTTTATAGTCTTCTTATGGGGGCAAAAATAGCATTACAAATCTAAGCTTATACTGCAAAATAATCTCGTAAACGTTATGAAAAATCAAATTAATAAGGGACTTTATGGTCAAATGATTGATAACCGGTAAAGATGTGGATGGAACATGTACGAATTCTGAGACCACAAAACACGTTAGTGGTTAAAAAAAAAAAACAATGTAATAATTGAGGTACAATTAGTCAAACCTCGGTTTTGACGAATATAATTTTCATCGTCAAACTAACTTCGTGAATGCAATAAATATTTTTCTTGTTACTTTTACCTCTCATGTTTTTCTCATGAAATCAGTCCACGTGAAAAAAAAATCATATCAAAATTGAATTTACATATAAAATCAAAATTCATTTTAATTTATAAAAAAATAAAAAGAGAACATAAAACAAAAATGACCACAGATTCGAAATAATTTACATAACCTCCACCAAAAATCCACTGACAAATACCAAATTAGAAATGCCTTATCCTATATAATAAATCCCCAAAGGCCCAAACCTCACAAAACCGAAAAGCATTGCTCCTCTCTCTCTCTCTCTCTCAACTCCAAAATCGAAATGTCAGGGTACCCTCAACAACCAGCTGGCTACGGCTACGGCCAAGGCCCACCGCCATCACAACAATCCCAACCTTACGGTTCTGCAGCGCCATACTCCTCTCCGTACGGCGCACCACCACAACCTTCTGCTCCATACGGCACCGCACCACAACCTACTGCTCCATACGGCACCGCACAACATGCTGCTCCATACGGCACCGCGCAAGCTTATGGCTCCCCCTACGCAGCTGCCCCTCCCGGCACCAAGCCTCCAAAGGACAAACCCCAAGGTTCCACACCTGGCGGCTATCCTCCTGCTCCCTACGGAAGCAGCCCCTTTGCTTCTCTCTTGCCCTCCACCTTCCCTCCAGGGACCGACCCCAGCATCGTCGCCTGCTTTCAAGTCGCCGATCAGGACGGTAGCGGGATAATTGATGACAAAGAACTGCAGAGAGCCTTATCGGGCTATAATCAGAGCTTCAGCTTGAGGACTGTTCACCTTCTCATGTATCTATTTACAAACACCAACGCCAGGAAGATCGGTGAGTCCTTGATTTGCACAGTTTTCCATTCATGCGCATGTTAGTGGTTTTGCTAGTTTGAGCCGGGTTGATATTTTTTGTTAATTCACGCATATGTTACTGCAATGGTCCTCCCCAATGTACGACCGGTGTTTTTTTTCTTTGCACTGAATGGACGAAACTGCGGTGTAACTGGACGTTGATTGTCCAGTGAGGTTTTGATCACCGGGGCCAGTTTCGTCCTTTCCCCATATTTTAGCGCCTTTTTAGCTGCTTTCAGCTGATCAGTAATGGGCCGACATGCCTTTATTGCTTGCGCGTTTCCTTCTTTTTGAAAGTGCTGAATCTGCCCTCAAATATTTTGATGTTGTAGTGCAATTTGCAAGGGTATATTCGTAATCTTAGGAGCTTTGCAGATTTATGCAGGAACCCCGTTGATTTATATATTTATTTTTTGAAACGTTAATGCAGGACCTAAGGAATTCACTGATCTGTTTTACAGCTTGCAGAGCTGGAGGGTAAGCTTTTGGAGGTTTTGAATTGGAAGGTCTTTAAATTTATATTTATTTTTGGATTAGAAATGTTTATTGTTGTTTTTGTGGGATTTGGTTGTTTTTGCTATACAGGCAATCTTTGAGAGATTTGATAGGGACAGGAGTGGGAAGATTGATATTAATGAGTTGAGAGAGGCACTTCTGAGTTTAGGATTTGCCGTCTCACCTGTTGTTTTGGATTTGTTGGTATCTAAGTTTGATAAAACTGGAGGAAGGAACAAGGCCATTGAATACGACAATTTCATCGAGTATGTTTTTCTTCGTCTCGTGTCCTGTCCCTTTAGTTGTTTGATCTCTTTTTGTTGGTTTTGTTTGAGAACGTTTAGTTTTCTGACCTCTGCTGAGCATCTCTAATATGGTTTTTTCTTTCTTCTTTTCTTGTGGAATGCAGATGCTGTCTGACTGTCAAGGTGAGCTTTAAACTAAGATTATAGGAGTATTTAGGTGTATCAAGGATCTTTACTCTATTTTGCCCTATGTCAAGTACAAGTTAAATACACAGAGTTCTGTATACAATAGAATGAGTTACTGAAGCCTGAAAAAAATTAATACAAATCGAAGCTTGGATATGAATGTGCATTAAAAGCTGGGTTCCAGATCTTAACAACATTCTTAACCTTGACATGTTTAATGTTCTAGACTTCTAACGTGTGGCATGGTTGATCATCTGTTTTCAGGGACTGACTGAGAAGTTCAAAGAGAGGGATACTACATACTCCGGTTCAGCAAGTTTTACTTACGAGAATTTCATGCTAGCTGTTCTTCCATTCCTCATTGCATAGATGGGGATTGAAAGCTAAATCGGCACCGGCCGGTGATGTACTTTCTGGGTCGTACACACATCTTTTTTTCTTCACCTAGCGTCATCTTGTGTATCTGGTTTTAGTTGTAAAAACTAAAAACTGTTTTAAGGGTCTTGTGGATACAAGTTAGCAGATCAATCCCTCTATCTCTACCTTAAATCTTTGAACTCTGATGTATGGTTATTGTCATTTCATTCCTATGGTTTCAAGCTTGCTAATTTCCAACTATGTCGTGCTTTGTAATCTTCAACTTAAATGTCACCATCCCCACAATTTTATCATCTTCAATTTGCTGATCATCGTTGCAGTTAGGACAGGGTCAGAGGAAAATTAAGGGTCTTTCCTGGGAGAATAATTTATTCAGTAGGGGCGCCTCTCAATTTCAATTAGAAGAGGTCGTACAGAGGCAGCGTCAATGCAATGCATGATTTATTCTGATAAAAAAAAGGTAAAGTCCAGGCGACATGGGAAATAATTGTGGTTCTTTATTTTATAATCCAGTCATATCATGGGGTGGTGGAGCATCGTAGGCAGTTTGGTATTTTAGCAATCACTCACCGACACACGCGGCACTTTTCTAAATCAGCACTCCTTGCTGTCGAGGTTCCAGATTCTTTTCCATGTATTTCCACGAAAGTCACTCTCTTCTTCGACAAGTAAATTCCAAAAAACAAAAAAAAAACAATTATGACAGAAATGAACGAAGGGGCCAGCGTATACAAATTTGACTAAGTGATAACTATGTATACATATATAAAATATCATGGGAGAAAGCGAAACCATTAATTAACATAAACAAATCCTCCTGCATCGTGAAATCGGAGTGAATAAGTTTCGAGGAGTTTTATCTGGATGTTTTTATTTATTTATTTAAAGAGATAAATTTAATCTTGAAAAAAACCAATACCTGCTTTCCCATGACCAGAGGTCACTGAATTCTATACAAAATAGAGATGGTCTGCTGTTTTATTTTAAAAAAGGACATACGACTTGTTAAGAAATTAAAAAAAAGCCAAGCCTAAGAATGCAGGCTGAGTTATTTTTTTTGGCCTAATGTTACTAGGTTTTTTTATTTTTTTTCTCCTCTTTTTGAAGTTTTGTTGATTTATATTTGGATTAAAAATAATTGATTAAAAAATAATTGTATGTCATAAGTTTAATGAGTTCATCCGTAATATTTGAGCTATTATTTATTTTTAATTTTTGTTTAATAATTTATTTGTCCCTTGATTCTAAAAAATATAATTTTATTTTTTTGTTATAGATGATGTATTTTTTTATTTAGCTCAAAACTAAAAAATATAATTTCATAATTTGTTTTTAATTATATGCTTTTGTTATCTTAATCAGACTGTCTAACATAATTTTTATCCTTTTTTAAAAAATATTTTATACAAAAAATTCTCATATGTTTTATCATCGTATAATTAAATAAAAAAATAATCTCTAATATAAAAAAATTATTGAATCCAATAACATGCATGACTTTCATTATGAGTTTGCTTAATTGATTCGAGTTCATTTAGAATTTTTTAGTTAATTGACATTTTTTTATAATTTTTATCCTTTAATAATAGTTAATTGAAAATTAAGTTTTTCACTTTGTTTTTTTCAAAATTATCCCAAGAACTCTTGTAAGTTAAGCTAGATTAACCCGATATATTTCTATCTCCCTATTAAATAAAAATATTATTTAACATACGAATGAAATCTATTTTTTTTTTTTGTAAAACATGTTCTCGGTACCTAGATATTTTTTTGGCTGCGTTTAAAATTTTTTCTGCACTGACCGGCGGCATAGTCCGTGACACTCTCCTATTACATCATCTAATCAACTGCTTTGACTTTGGTGTTGCTGCAAAAACATAGTTGCATGATTTGTGTATCCAGTTTACAGCTATCATGTAGAGAGTGGATGATGAATGAGTGCTAGAGATGAGCGATCCTTAAAATTGTGTGCAAGTGAATTGCGGTTCAGTGACTTTGGGTTGGAATCATCGGTCATATGGTGATGAGCTTCGCTTGTTCATAGGATCCAAATCCAGAGGCTTTGAGCTCCAAAGAGTTGTTGCCCTCAGGCGGGTAGATATCAGGAGGAAGCTTCAAGCGTCAAGCAGGTGCTCAGTCTCTCTCTGATTTTTTCTCAAGAACAAATGGCCATTAACGTCTCTTCAACATGTAATTAAGTTCTGCCTCCCTTAAATTCGCAGTTGAAGACATGTTCTTTGCCATGCGTCTTGGAGCCTCTGGTGATTTGCTCAGCTTCAAGTTTCTCTTCATCACAGCCTGCCAGCATGCAACATATTTTCTGTATATGAATTTACACACGCCGGAACGGGCATAAGGCGGCGTTTTAAAATTGTTGGCTTGCCTGAAGGAAGCCTGTCGAGCTCAAAAACAAAAACTACTTGCCTAAAAGAAGCTAATTCATCACGGTTTTATTGTATTTATCACAGATATCTACTCAAGGGCGGGCCTGATGAGGTTTAGAGGAAGCATGGCTGCTAATGAGAACACAGAAGTGGTAAGGAAATACCTTTCCTGTATTGATATAATTCTTGATAGCTCAAGAGTCTTCATTTATTAATCTCAGAAATGTCCACAACAACTTGCCTGAGTTCTTCACCAGGATAAACAGGCTTGAAATTTGAAATTTATATATAAGGGAAATAAATTGCCATCTGAATAAATGGTATGCAAAAGTTGCGCTATGTGGGCCTCTCAAATTCTTCTCTTCAGTTTATATTACTACTAGGTAGAGGCCCCATTCTGTCTTGGAGTGTACTCGTACATTGGAATTCCAGTCGATGGCTGAGTTGGTCTTGCATTTGCCTCGAATCCCTGAAACAGAAGAAACCAAGAGAAGTTGACCAGTAGAAGTGCTATGATCTTGTATACAGAAGAATATCACATTTCCAAAAAAAAAACAACTAATTTCCTTCAATTTTGAAATGATAAAAAAGATATCAACTAGAAATGAATACTTAAACTAAACTAGAAGTACTTACATCATGAACAGCGTCTCTTAATGCTTTAACTTGCTCCCTTGAAACTGTCCTGACCTGTTTATGGAAGAACTCATCAGAACAATCATATCCATTATACCAGTAATTAAGAAGATATATGGAAGCTGTGTGAAGGTTTTGGTAAAAGCACCTTCATGACTATTGTCCAAACAACACCTTCAGTGCATGGAGGAACTGTGAGAGAACCGATATATCTGTAATACTTTCTGCTCCCAAATTTGATATCTCCTGGGTTGACGATCCCCATCTCTCTCTCTCTATGGTCAACATGGTTTATATGGCGGAGCAACTGCCAAAAGGGGAAATGGTAACACTAAAAAGAGAACTCCATAGTTACAGATTAAAATCGAACCATTAACATGTACATAAGTTCAAAGAGCAAACTTCATGTAAAGTTCGTCTTGTTAAGGTTTCTTTTACTGATCATACTTTGTATCATACATTTCAATACAAAAACCACATTGACAGACACCAAACACGAGCAGACCGATAGACTAGTGGATATACATGACAATACCTTTGAAAGGAAGCGATCAGGCCGACCATATTTGTAAACAATTGCGACAACAGCTATCCCTCCCTGAGAGCTATAGTGAACCAGGTGAAGCTCCAGGTCATGTCTTTTAACGAAAATCAGAAAACAAAGATATGGATGGACATTAGATATACATGTGAGAAGATTGAAGGGTGTTGAGTGGAGTAGGTGGAAGAGTTCTCATTAAGGAGTAATCAAGTGAAATTTTTAAATTTCAATAATAAATAAGGCAAATAAACAAACCTTGAACCATTGAATGCATGCTCTGAGGGTGAATGCCAATGACATTGCTGCAGCTGGTAATCAGTATCATTAATTGTAATTTTTCCTGCATCTCCTTTCCAAATCACCTGACGAGAAATTCAATTTAGATGGAGTGATAAGATTTTCATTTTATTTTTGGTAAAAAATCATAGTCTCAAGGAACCAATAACAGGCATTAGTGACGCATACTTTTGTAGCCTGAATTCTGGTCAACAATCAACAATGAATTTATTATCAACTTCATAGGGTTCAATATTTACAGGGTCAACAATCTTGTGCATGCCATAATTGCAGAGGTGGATTAAATTGAAATTTTGTTTGGTAGAATGAGTTGCTTCATAAATGCATCAGTGAATTATTGACGGGACAGGTAGCATACTGTAATGTCATGTCCTCTATTCTTCACAGCTGCAGGAGCTGCTTGGTAATCTCTACGCAACTTTCCTAAAGTCGGAAAAACTTCCACCCTTCTGTCAAGAACATCAATAGGAGACTGCATTTTTCCTTTACCACAAGCTTCCCAATGTGGATTAATCTTTCCCCAGTTCTTTGGCCCTTTTTCAGTTCCTTCTTCATATGTAAATTGAGTTTCATCCTCTGTTTGATCAAAGGAAATAATTAGATGGGGCCAGCTTGATTGGACTCATTAAGAAATGAATATATTCCATGAAGATAATCGTTCATGATATGGAATGAATCACTCTACTAATTGACCAAAAAGTCTTCAAAACAAGCCTCCAAAAAATTAAATTGATGGAGAGGTTCTGAATTGTCACCTTTCCTGTACTCCTAGGACATGAAGCACAGATTTGGCTAGGTAATCCAGGTTTCAAAGTAAAGAACATGGCAAAATTAAAAGTGATTCTCTTTCAGAAAAGTAGATCGTGAATTGAATTTAACTTAGAGCAACTTGCAAAGCAAAGAATAAAAGAAAATGGTGAAATAACTATTCAAGCATGTGAAAAAGCGTATAAACAAATCAATAATTTTGCACTAAACAATGCACAATTGGAAAGTTTTTGGACAAAATTTTAAATGATCTCCTGGTTCAGCGCCGCATGTATGAAAAAATTAAAAAAAACGCAGAGATCAAGAACACTACACATCTTCTCCATTAGAAAGCCATTTAATTTTGTCAGCAAGTAGGTGACCTTACAACTGTAAAAAGGACACTGGTAGGCTTGTAGCTATGCATAGTTTACCTACTCAGAAAAAACCTTCAAGACATATATGAACCTCAAGATTGAATCCCCCCCCCCCCCTAAAAAAAAAAAAAACAAACAGAAGGATACCAAGAAATTAATCTTTCAAAAACCCAAATGTGATTTGGGTTTTCTACAACATTACAACTGTATTAATCTTCGCTAAATAGTAGATTATTAATTATCTGAAAGCAACGTAAACACTAAAACTGGCAGTGAAAATGAAGAATTCAACAGCTTGACCAGAACGAGAGATGGGGGGAGAGATGAAGAACATACCAACTTCGGACTCAAAAGCCAAGGAGATGGTGAGTGAATATGAGACAATGATGAGAGAAACAAGAAGAAGAAAGCTCGTCATGTTGATGTTGTAGACATTGAAGTTACTGGTGCTAGTCATGGCGTCTTCCTTCCTTAATCTCTCCGAATTTCAAGGAGTTAGAAGTGAAAGGTGTGTTTAGCGTTGTTTATTTGGAAGAGCAAACGGATATTTCTTATTACACAACGACGGCAAGAATGATAATTTAAACAGAATCTTTTGCATCTCGGCCTGAGTCAACTTCAATCAAGGCGTTACTTTTTAAATAATTACTTTTTTCTTCAATGAACAGTAATTCTAACGTATCTTAAAAGAAAATTTTATTTCTTCTATCAAAATACAAAATATACATTAAATTCTTGAGTGTAGACATCTAAATTCGTTTCATAGTTACATGATACATTAAACTTTTTCAAGATTATTATAAAGTAGCGAGTCAGCAGGCACCAAACAAAGAACTAGAAGAACCACACAATTACATTGCTGTAGAATCATTAAATTTCTAATTATAAGATTGGACATCACTCAAATCCAAACTAAACTCTTGCAAGTTGTTTTCTTCTTTCAAATAATTGCTGTCACTTCTGATCATTGTCTGTCTTCCTTCCTTATCATGTTGTCCACCATTTGTGACAATCCTTTAATTCTTCTTGTAGTCAGCATGACCGATTTATCTTTATTGGATAGTGTCGCGTGATTATTTTTTAAAGTATATTTTATTTAAAAATATATTTTTTATATATATTTTTGTAATTTATTTTATAAAATCATTATATTAAAAAATATAAAAACACAAAAAAATATAACTTTTTGTATCCATTTGCTTAGTTGTAGTTTTTGTATTTGTAGTGTAAAAACCATAGTTAAATATTTGGTAATACACCGAATTGTGTTTTATACCGTGGGGTTCATCATAATATTAAGTTTGAAACATAGTTTTTGTGAAGCAGTTTTTACATATTTTTTTAATCAAGTTTCGTAAAACTTTGTTTGTTTTTACGTTTTAAAGATATTTTTTTCAAATTTTTTTTTTCTTTACATTAATTTTTTTTGTATTTTCAGATCATTTTAATGTATTGATATCAAAAATAAATAAAAATTATTTTAATATATTTTCAAGTAAAAAGTACTTTTAAAAAGTAATTACAACTAAACATTTTATATATATTTTTTTGCTGCACATAAACCTTAATTATATTTTTTACTCAACACGCTACTTTTTTTTAAATTTATTTTTTTAAAATTATAATCATAAAAACTATTTTAAAAATAAATATTCTCCATAAAACACAATATGAACCGCATTCCCGAATAACGTCTTACTTGGTCATGAGAAGCAACCATTGGCAATGAAATAAACGATGAAATCTGGATTGAAGATCGGAAGAAATGACAAAAACCCTAAATTACCAATGACGAATGAAATCAATTTTAAGAGATACATAGATGGACGGGTCAACACTTTAATTGAACTAACCGTATATTATGATTTCCATTAATTAAAGTAATTACGTTTAACATATTTTATCTATTTTTTAACATTACCCTAAATATATAATCAGGTAATTAGGTAAATAACTTGATTTCTTTTAACTTAATATTGGGACCAATTTTCAACAGGTGTCTTTTTTATATTGGATCAAGAATTTTGTCATTACTCTATCATTTCCCAATAAAAATATGAATACTAATAGATTTTTTAAAAAAAAATATATGAATAAATAAAAAGGGAAATATCATTTAATATCTCGTACTCTATACTGTGGTTTATAATGTGATTACCCATTATATTTTAAAAAATTAATATTTAAATTTCAGGTTAACAAAAAATTAAATGTGATAAAATTACCAAACTACCTACATATATAATATATTAAATATTACATCTTTGTCATCGAAAAAAAAAAAAAAAGAGAAATCAAATGTGAAACCTTAATCAAACTCCAAAATCGAATCTACATTGACATAAAACATTAAAATCTTCATCAAACAATAGCTATGCCACCAAAAACACATAAGTAACCACGAATCAAACTCTAGAGAGACAGAAGGAAATGATAAATAGCATAATAAGATACTTTGTTCATGTCACGATCAAGAAACATAATATTAATAGCTTGCTGTCATTTAAAATAACAATATTTCAAAAAATATTATAAAATATAGAAAGAAAAAGGAGAAAAAAGAAAAAGAAATAGATCTTAAATACATAGTAAGACCATAATTACAACATCACCAATATCATATAGATCTCAAAGAGATGAGTTTAACAATATTAACAAAGGTCATTAATGATGACTTAAGTGAATCATATTTGTCGCTAAAAGCAAGTGAGCCACCCGTCATCTTTAGAATGTGTTAGTTTTTTACTTGGTTTTGTGTTTGCGGTGAAATAAACGCAACAAGGTGTTTGGTAACAAACCAAATTATGTCTTGTACTATAGGGCTTACTAAAAAATTGAGTTTGAAATGCAGTTTTTGTGAAGTAGTTTTTACATGTTTTTTTAACCGAGTTTTATAAAACCCTGTTTGTTTTGTATTTCAAAAGCACTTTTGAAAAAAATAATTTAAAAAAAATATAAAAAAACATTATTTTGATGCATTTACAAGTAAAAAACACTTTGAAAAGCAATCGCAACCACAACCACAACCACAACCACACTTCTAAATACAACTGGTATTTTATACATATTTTTTACTACACCTAAATTTCAAATATAATTTTTTATCAAATACGTGTCTAAATACAACTAATCACACTTTTTATAAACTTAAATTTTTTAATACCACAATCACAAAAGCTATCTTAAAAACAAACATACTAAACAATAAGTGTAGTATAATTAGGTCATTGATGATAATGATGATGTTGGATTTATTTTATTAAAATCTTTTTTATTGTATTAATAATATCGTAATCATAGCTTTAATGTGTATTTAATGTCTTTTTTTTTTGTATCTTGTTTTCTCTCTCCTCTCTCATGCTCATTTCAGGAAAAAAAGAAAGAAAAGAACAATAACAATTTATTAATGTCATGTTTTCTAATTCATGGATAAACTGTATTATTTCAACATTTCTTTTTCAAATGTCGCTATTCTATTATAGATTCTTTTTCAACATTTTTAGTTTATCGTGCTATAATCGAAATAGCCATCTTTTTCAAATGTCTTGAATTTGGCGAAAGAGCGTTCTGGTCTTTTCTTGCAATGGAAAACTTCTGGGTTCAATACTTGGCAGATGCAGGGTGGTCATGTTGATATCATATTTATGTGTGTGTGTATGAATGGAAGAATCAAGATGGAAAGATTATCGATTTGTGCTCAAATTTGGCAGATGCAGGGTGCATTACTTTTGTGTTTTGGGTATTTTAAAAGTATTTTTTATTTAAAAATATATTAAAATAATATATATATATATATATATTATTTTTTTAAAATTTTATTTTAAACATTAATACATTAAAAAGATATAAAAACATAAACAAATTTAAACAACTTTTTTTTTAATTTTTAAGGTCCATTTGCTTTAGTTGTAGGTTTTGCATTTGCAATGTAAAAAACACAATTAAGTATTTGGTAATACACCAAATTAAGTTTTATATTATGGACCCACCATATAAATTGAGTTTGAAACACAGTTTTTATGAAGCAGTTTTTATATATTTTTTAACTGATTTCATAAAACTCTATTTGTTTTTATGTTTTAAAATCATTTTTTTTTAAATTTACTTTTTATTTTTTTCTTTATTTCAAAATAATTTTTTTTATATTTTCATATCTATCAAAAATAATTTTTAAAAAATAAAAAAATAATTTTGATGCATTTCCAAGTAAAAAAACTTTTATAAAATAATCATAACTAAATATTTTATATATGTTTTTTGCTGCACATAATCCTAAACTATAATTTTTACTAAATATATATCTAAATCCAACTAACCAAGTATTATGTACATTAATCTTTTTTGTTATATATATGTGTGTGTATATCTCAGGTTAATGAAAAATGGGAATGATATGAAATGATCATGAGATGAGATGTGCTGTGAAGGGATCCATAGATGAATTGGTGGTATACATGAAGCTACCGCATGGAGATTTATTAATGCAAGATTTTAAAATTAAACAACATTGTTTAACTAAAATAGAAACTCACAACATAGCCCCCCTCCAAAAGTTATCAGCTTAACATATTTGTTTTGCATTTTAAAAATATATATTTTAAAAGTTTTATTTATTTATTTATTTTAAATTAAATATATTTTAAATATTTTATATCATTTTGATGTGATAATATTAAAAATATTTTTTTTAAAATAAAAAAAATATTATTTTAATACATTTTCTAATAAATTATACTTTAAAAAACAATTACAATCATAACTCTAAATATATTTCCATCCATCCATCCATTATTTGTGGCTTTGCACGGTTCATTCAAAGCTCTAAAATAAATTATAAAGACAATATTAATGTCAAATCATAATGAATTTGGTGAGTATGTATAAAAGGAGAATTCAAGGAAATTTAACACAATTTCATGCTAAATTTGTCGTTCGGGACAAATCAGTGTCTCTATTTTTCGCATCTCAGAAAAAAAACCTAATGAACATATGCATATTGAGTGAAATCTTTTAATTGCCAAAAAATAGTGGATGAATGAGGGATGATATTGTTTGAAATTGATTATATATGAAGCACAATTAAAAAAATAAAAATATCAGGGTTTAGTTGATAATGAAGTAATGTATTAAGGACTAAACTGAGTTTTCTTAAGAAAACTTTTTATCTTCTCTTGTTTTTCAAAAAAATAATTTACATAAACGTCAGGGCTATATTTGATATTTCCCAAAACAAATAACTCCTCTCCCTCACCTCTCTCCTTATGTAGGTTAAACCCCCAGGCAGCAGTATCAGCATCTGCAGCAGCCAATATCCGCAACCATGGCGACTTACGATCTGACACCACGAATTGCACCAAATCTGGACCGTCACTTAGTATTTCCTCTGCTAGAATTCCTTCAAGAAAGTCAGCTTTACCCAGATGAGCAGATCTTAAAAGCCAAAATCGAGCTGTTGAACAAAACAAACATGGTTGATTACGCTATGGACATCCACAAGAGTCTTTACCGCACCGAAGAAGTGCCTCAAGGTAAGCAAAGAAAAACCCATATAAAAAATATGATTTTTAGGACACGTGCATGTAGATACAGTGAATTACTGGGTGTTTGATGGATTAAATTGTTGAGATTTATAGAAAGTCTTTTATTTCTAATAGTTTTTTTTTTTATAGATAAAAGGAGTGTGTTTTGTGTATTATTTTTATTGCTTTGGTGTTTTTTTTTGCTGCATTAAATGTAATAAAAAGCCCATAATCTTTCTTTTAATTCCAATAAATCGTACCTGTACATATAGTGAATGCGTGTATTTCTTGATGAAATTGTTTGATTGAAAATAAAATAAAATAATTTTTGGACACTATACACCTATGGATACAGCAAAAGTGTACGAATCTGTTTGATGAAATTGTGAAATTTAACAAATATATTTCATTTTCAAGGCAGGAGCGTTCTTTTATTGGAACTATAAATACTGTGAATTTGTTTGTGGGTTCAAATGTTGAAGGTTTGATTCTTCTTCTTGTTGTTGGTGTTAAGACATGATTGATAGGAGGGCAGAGGTAGTGGCTAGATTGAAGGCATTGGAGGAGGCTGCTGCACCCCTGGTAGAATTCTTGCAGAACGCGAGTGCTATGCAGGAGTTGAGGGCGGATAAGCAGTATAATCTTCAGATGCTTCATGACCGTTATCAGGTCTTTTTTTTTGGACATCTTCAGTCGAGAGAGGGTTACGTGTTGGTTTTCTTCCTATCTTGTTTTATGTGAATTGTTATGTAGGAATTATCTAGGAACTACAAGATATCTGAATTGATTTTAGGAACTCTGGGTTCGTAGTTTTTTCATGTTGCAACATTCAAGAGGGTATTTTTGTTACCATTAATAGTTATTAAGCAATGGTGACCATTTGTGTGAAAGCCAGTGATTTCAATGAAAAGAGCCAAAACCACTTTTCTGTTCAGATTCAGATGTCCTACACCTGTTTTACATTCCAAACCATCAATACACACATTGATTATGTGAAAATTGCTGCCTGTTTGCTATTTGTAATCCCCTGGTATTTCTGTCATCGAAAGTTCTGTGTTTTGGAAAGAGGGGTTTTCTTATTATGCTATCTAAACTCATTGAACAATAGTGCTCTCTCTAAACAGATTGGTCAGGAGCAGATTGAGGCATTGTATCAGTATGCCAAATTCCAGTTTGAATGTGGAAACTACTCTGGTGCTGCTGACTATCTGTATCAGTACAGGGGCTTATGCAACAACAGTGAAAGGAGTTTGAGTGCTTTGTGGGGAAAGATGGCAGCTGAGATACTGATGCAAAACTGGGATATTGCTCTTGAAGAACTTAACCGGTTGAAAGAAATTATTGACTCAAAGGTTGTTTTCCACCACTCCTTGCTTTTCTGTTTGAGTTGTATGCTTTCTTTCTTTCCTTTATTTTTCCGAGTAACATGTGCTTATTGAGGATGCTTGTCTATTGCAGAGCTTCTCATCGCCTTTGAATCAGGTGCAAAGTAGAATATGGTTGATGCATTGGAGTCTCTTCATCTTTTTCAACAATGACAATGGAAGAACACAGATTATTGACTTGTTTAACCAGGACAAGTATGACTTGACCTTTTTTGCTCTACATACATTTTCAACCATGACATGTTTTCTATTTTTGCTGACTGAAAAAATGACTTGTGGGTATTACTCAATTGAAACGTATTCTTATTCCGTAAAAATATAAGGAACCAGGAGTTAACCAACATCTCTTTATAGGTTTTTTATCGCTTTGGACATGATTAATCTCTCAATTTAATTAACTATCTTTTGTACCTTCTTAAGACAAAGGCTTACAGGATGATAAAAAATGATCTTTCCATTTTATTTTAGGTATCTCAATGCCATTCAAACCAATGCACCCCATCTTTTGCGTTACCTAGCAACTGCATTCATTGTCAACAAAAGAAGACGACCTCAATTCAAGGATTTTATAAAGGTTATCCAGCAAGAGCAGCACTCTTACAAAGATCCTATCACAGAGTTTTTGGCATGTGTCTATGTTAATTATGATTTTGATGAGGCACAAAAGAAGATGAAGGAGTGCGAAGAAGTAAGCTTTTTATGCCCTAATGTGATTGGCATGTTAATATCCCTGTACAAGAAAGTTTGTGCTGATTGTGTCATTTAAGTTGTATTGATTTCCAATTTTCTGGATGCCCCCCCCCTATTTTTCTTCTTGTCGTTCTTGGTTTTGCTTATTATGTTCTCTGATAATAAATTTTCCCTCTGATCGTTAACTCCTGGATAATGCTAACCTGTTATACTCATTATAGGTGATACTAAATGATCCATTCCTTGGCAAACGTCTAGAAGATGGCAACTTTTCCAATGTGCTGTTGAGAGATGAGTTCCTTGAAAATGCTCGTCTATTTATCTTTGAAACCTATTGCCGGATACATCAGCGCATTGACATAGGGTTTGTATATTCATTATTTTTAATTGTTTGTTACAAATGTCACAAATAGAGTTGATTGGAACTGTCCCTTGAAAAACCATTCCTTTTTGAGTGAAGGGCCTAAACCGTTAGTTTGCTCTCATTGAATGTCTATCGGTCCAAACACTTTGCAGTGTTGACTTTGATGTACTTTTTATTGCTTCTGTTAAAGTACTTATTTGAATTGCTTGGCTGTTCACGACAGAGTCCTTGCAGAGAAATTGAACTTGAATTTTGAGGAGGCTGAGAGATGGATTGTGAATCTCATCCGTAACTCCAAGCTTGATGCTAAGATTGATTCAGAATCAGGAACTGTTATTATGGAGCCCAGCCATCCCAATGTGTAAGATTGCAGATACAGATTATTATATTTGTACACGGGAATGCTTATGATTCTTGTTACTTATTAATATTTTGGTCTTTTTATTCTCTGTACCTCCCATAATCTTTATATGTCAGTTCCCAGGGGTCTGTACTTTTTCTTCGAAAATTGGGTGACAAATTTCTGTGGTCTTTCAGGTATGAGCAGTTGATAGATCACACCAAGGCATTATCAGGCCGTACTTCCAAGTCAGTCAGTCAGATTCTGGAGCATGCACATGCACAGGCTGCTCGATAGAGTTTCTCTGTAAAGATTCGGGGGACTTGTTTGTTTTAAGATTTTTGGCATCTGAATTTTGTTTCTCTTTGGTTTGAGGAACAGACAAATTCGAGAAATTGTACTGATTAACCTTTCCCAGAAGCTCCAGAATTAGAGCAAATCTAGAATAGTTATTAATTTTGAAAGGAGAGTTTATGTTTTGCCTGTTTGTATCAATGAAAAATCAATGCATCCTATTTTCAGCTATTATTCACATAGGTAATTTATTCGATTGTGTATCTACCGTAAATAAATGAGCTGTCGAATCATATTAGGACCAATGCACTGATTGAGATGGTGTTTGCATCAATAATCCTGCACGATTTTATTTTCGATACAGAAGCTGTTATAACTGGTAGGAGAAATGCAGGTGTGACAGTGTCCTGAAAGATCCCTTGAGGCACTGTTATCTCAACGGATTTTTTTGCTAGAGCTTAGGCCCGTTAAAAAAACCGATTAACGAGAAACTGAACTGGGAAAAAAAATTGATCCAACCAATTAATAAAAAATCACAATTTTTTTGTCTGGTTCGGTTATGATTTTAAAAGTCTAAAACTGATGCTCAGTTTGAACCCTAAACAAACCGGGTATAAATGGTTATTTTTCTCCGAACCCTTCTCTCAAACTCTCTCGCAGCCCTCCCCGTTACTCTCTCCCCTCTTCTCTCTATCTTTGGGCTCTTATTTTGGTGCGGTTGGAGATGGAAAAACATTGAATACTCTTAGATTTCAATTGCTTTTTTCACCATCCCCGACTCCCCATGGTGTTTGCTTGCTTGTTTGGTGTGTGACTGTGTGTAGACACATACATCACAAACGTGTGAGGACTTTGTGAGCTCCCACCATGACTGACTGACCTTCTACTTTCCTTACTCCATGGTTCACGCATAGCCCCTTGCTTTTCTTTTATTATATTCCCGCTATCATTTCCTATTCTGTAGATTTTTCCACACTAAAGCTTTTGAAAAGAGAAAGTAACATTGTTCATTCATGCATTTTTGACTAGATTTTCCATTTGCTTTTTGGTGCTGTCTCACACTCCCACTGATATGTTCTCTTTTACTCCCTTTTATGAAAAGTGATTTCTGTTCAATTTTTATTAGTGAAAAAAAAATATTTTTTAAAAATTTAGTTTAGTTTTCAAAAAATTGTTTTTTTTTTTTTATTTTGGCTGGAAAATATTTTTTAAAAGTTATAAAAAATTTAAAAATATCATATTATTTGCTATTTATAATAAATTTGATCTTCAAATTTTTAATTGTTATACGTTTTGTTTTGATTTTTTTTTCAATTTCACCCTTTAAAATTTAATTTAATTTTTATATTAACTTTATTTTTTATTTTTATGATTATTATTTGTTTTTTGCTTATTATTTTTTTAATTAAATTTTTTTATTTATCAAATTTAGTCCTCATTCTTTTGATTGTTACTTATTTTATTTGAAATAATTTATAAAATTGTAATTATTATTATTTAAATTTTATCATCTTTTAATTTTTTAATTTGTTAGATTTGATTTCTATTATTTTAATTATTATATATTTTATTTAAGGTAATTTATTAAATTAATTTATTTTTGGGCTATTTTTTTTTGGTTTATAAAAAATTATTATCCATCATTGCCAATGACAAAGGTAATGACAGTCACCTTAACTGCCAATGACAATCATCTTAAATACCTATTTGAAATTATAATAGTGGTTTCAGTTTAAAATATTTTTTATTTAAAAATATATTAAAATAATAATTTTTTAATTTTTAAAAAATTATTTTTAAAATCAGGATATCAAAATAATTTAAAAATATTTAAAAAATAATTTCTAAAAAAAAATTTAAAACTTGCTGGATCACAATAGCAGTATCAATGACAGTTTAAAATAATTTTCACTTAAAAATATATTAAAATAATTTTTTTATTTTTTAAAAATTATTTTTAATATTACCAATCAAAACAATAAAAAAATAAAAAAAATAATTTTTATTTTAAATAAAAATTTTGAAATTTTTTGAGAATATAGAGCCGCATTTTCCAAACACAGTAGCATCGCATTACCGAACACAGTATTAACGGTGAAGAGCGTATCAGCCAGCATAGCTATCCTATCATCTCCTAGCTCTGATCGGCTCACTCTCTTTCTAGGCTTAGTCTGGATGGAAAAAGGGGATCTTAGTTTTAAGCACTAACACTCAAAACTTGTACATCCATTTGTTTTTTTCTTTAATATATAACTTGCGAAGTTTTCTGTGGTGAAAAACTTTCCACCACCAACCAGGCAGGTGCCAGGCCAGGAGGTTACAACAACGAAACAACCTGCATTTTTGTTTTTAGATAATGCTCCTGTGGTATTTGTGGAAAACAAACTATTAGAAGTTAAATCTTCTCTGTTTTCTCTAAGGGGGTTGAATAAATAAAACCCCGACTCTTTCTTTGTCCAAAGTTCCTCTTGACTCAAGACACGATAGCAGAGCTAGGTATAAAGTATGCTTGCAAACAATGCCCTTCATGGTCCAGTATCCTTCTCCAACCGAATCTTCCCTTTAACCCTCCATAGGAACTGGACATTTCTTAGACTGAAATCTGCCAACTTTACTAAGACATCCATTTTTAGACCAATGCCGATCAGTCTGGATCCATTATCAGGCTGTTAGTTGCTAGACCAGATCAATGGTTACTCTGTCCTGAAGATCCATCTTGAGCTTTGTTCCGTAAAAGCTGACCTGACCTTGATCTGAAAAAAGCAATTTGCATATAAATCCTGAGACATAGGATATTTCTCCTACCAGCGTGAACGTGAATAACCATAGGTCTTCCAATTATCCTGCCAATTTCGCCGGTACTCATTTCTATCATTTGAATTGCCCCGTGTGTATGATGTTCTTCCTTGAGGACTGCTTCCATTGTTTTCCTTGGATGCTCTTCTAATTTGCTCGTCAAGATCATATTCCGAACGCTGACAATTCAAAACAATGCATCAAAATGAGGCAATGGTTGCTAATAAAAAAATGCAAACAGAATAAGAGAACATGTTCTTGCTTGGGAGCCAACTAGAATTTCTAGATAAAATCTCAAACCTCATTCAACAATGTGCTCTAGCCCTTGTTTAAGGTCGATAGGTTATTAGTTGAATTTTACCTTGGGCACAAAAACTAGTTCACTAGTCAGACAAACAGAGAACATACGATTTCAGTCATGCTCCTAGTAGTTAACAACCTTCACTAAAAGCAGGATGCAGAAAACAGATATGGAATAACACCATCCTGTAATTGAGAAGTCATGTCTGTCCAAGTTATATGGGATCAAGGATGAACAGCTTACTATTTTCTTCACACATATCAAAAGTAATTTATAACAGAGGTTAGGCAGCAAGTTAAACACCTTCCATAGTAATAATACAGTGGACAGAAACAGAAAAGGAACGAAAGAAAGAAAACAAATAGATTACAATTAGCATATAACATATTCCCTTCTAGCTCACAAGGTCATTAATAATGAAAAGGAAAAACAAAGAAAAGGTAGAAAAACTCGAAAGTTTTCAATACCGTTCAATTACCATGAATACTGTTCAATTAACATGAATGAAATGCTTGAATAAGAACCAAGGGACTCGAATAGATAACAAATTATTTGGAAAACAAAACATAACTTGGCACTATATTTGAAATATAACAGGGAAACAGACTGATACTGAGAAACAATATAAAATACAGAATGAAACACAAATTACACTACAGACAGACAAGACAAAATACCATTTAGGATGCCAGATAGGCTACAAGACAAAATACAGATCACGTTAAATAACAAACCATTACAAGAAGAAATACTAATTACAATGATAAACAAACCACTACAGAAAAAACAAGCAATTACAAGATAGAATCTTTGACCATATTTATGTGTCTGGAGCAAACGAGTCAAGAATTATAATGCAGCAAATGTTTATCACAGTGATGGTGTTGCAGCAATTGTCATGCCCATGTTATAGTTGGTGGTAGAATTGATCATGTCATAATGGTTATCATGGATGGCAGCAACAATGGCAGCGGTAATATTAATGTTTATAATAGAGGGAGCAACATTGATGGTCATGATGATGATAGTGCTTCCATGGTAGAAGAGGTGGTGGGTGGTAGCGGTTATATGTAGAAGAGGTGATGATGGCAATAGCGAACATGATGGAGGTGGTAATGGAAAAATGTTGCCAGCATTGATGGCAATGAGTGGCGGTTGCAACTGTGATAATTGTGACATTGGCAATGATTTTTTAGTTTTTCTACACCAACCAAAATCGAAGTATACATCACACATGTGCATTCATACATGCAAATTATAAACAATCCATTGCCAATTTTGATTAACTGCTGCTAATCAAAGGATGCTTTCATTCATGGTAATCAAGGTGACCAACAATAGTAGCCACAAAGACAAGGTTGCTTAAAGATGTAAAAGACTAGCCACACAATTTAAAGGTGAAAAACACCTGATGAGATAGGAATTGATGACAGTACAGGTAGGTATCTGAAGAAAGAAAGCTCAAAATCTAGAATACAGCCACATATTAGACCTATTGAAATCAAGTGGATAACAAACCTTAGTGGGGTCAGAGAGTACTGCGTATGCTTCTCCAATCATCTTAAATAGCCTGTCAGCATCTGTGTGAACCTCCTGGACAATTTCTTTCCAGAGCCGCCCATCATCTCCACTTCCACTTCTTGCCAGGAACTGACCAGCCTACAATTGGGGGAAAAAATACAAGAGAAACCTGTAAGATTTGGAAACAGGATCAGCAGTAATAAATACGCAGGGGTGGAAAGCTAGAAACCTTGTCCGGGTGATGTTTAAGTGCTGCTTTATGGTATGCCTTTTTTATATCAGATGCTGTCTCAGAATCCTTGACTCCCCTAACAAAGAAATTATATATAGTTGACAAATTATAAAAGTATAAAATGCTGGCATGCTGCATTTAATTATGACCAGAAAATTTCCTTGATTTCTTTAGATACAAATATCACCATGTTAGCCCAGAGATGCGGGAACAGTAACAGATTAAATACAAGTAAAAAAAGCAGAACCCCTTTTCTTTCCAGTAAAAGAATGATTTGTAACTGGGCAGATTCAAGGTATTTTACAATTCTAAAAAAAGAAAGAAAGATAAAGGGCACTTCACATTCTTAATTAAAGAGCTTTACCAAGTTTCAAATTCTCAATATATACACGCTTATGTATATATTGAGAATTTGAAACTTGGTAAAGCATATGCCATGATAGAATTAAATTTTATGCTCAGAAAGGCTCAGCTTTAAAAACCTTGACAAAGAAAATAATGATTATAGTGCAACAAATCTGGCAACAACACTATGACTCTAGAAGCACCACAGATATCTGGTTTAAAGAGAAAGATAGCATCTAAACATTACAAACATGATGTTGTTCCAGTGAAGCATAATGCGTTGAAGGTTCCAAAATGACTTACAAAATACAATATAAATCCAAATGGATTCCTTTCTTAGCCTCTTCTTCCATTAAGGACAAACGCTGATGAGCTTGCCTTAGTTCTTTTGTCCAGCTGGTGGATCTAGCGGGTTTGCTGGACTGTCTGACCTTTCCATCGGATTTATTTTCAAGAATAGAAATAAGCCTTTGAAGGTCACTAGCCGCCTGTCCATAGTCTCTAATCCTCTCATGCAAAGCAGCTCTTCTGGCAACTGCCTGCATCAGTTGCAATTGAGCAATTAATAGTAGGTCAATCAGGCAACCATGTAAGCAGCTGTTAAAATTTGATGTCCATATGTCACATCCCTTTAAGTAAATTAAGCAGAATTCTTCCCTCTTACAGAGCAAATTGGCAGGAACCATTTAAGGCAAAATATGTCCATGTTCATCAAAGGATGCAATTCATAGTATGTATTTGTGTTATATAACAATGTTAAAGGAAACATTTAATTCTTCCTTGTTGAGCTCCATATCAAATTATCAACTAACTGGTGGCAAGACATATTTTAGAGATAAACCTTTGAGTAATTTCCATCAAGTGCCACAGCTAGGCTGCAATCAGAAATGGCATCAGCAATCTGCCCCAGTGCTTGGTGTGCAGCAGCACGGTTTCCAAAACAAATTGCTGCAAAAGGGCGGGATTCAATACTGCTTAATAAAGCACCAGTATAATGTTCTACTGCTTCAGTGTACCGCGCTGATCGAACTGCTTCATTTCCTGCACTCTGTAATTGACAAGAATGCTAAATTAGTTCAGCTGGAAGAATTCCATGAAAAGACAAGAGTAAGACCATGGAATATGTAATCTACCATAAGACTGCTAGAGGGAACCCAGAACCGAATCAAACACCAAACATAAATCACTTAATCTGTCTTCATAGACAATCATTAGCAATTGGAATGTGCATTCCAGCCCTAATTTTCTATGGGTATTAATATCATATAATGATAACACATATAGCAGATTTTACAAACACAAACTCAATAAATGAAATCAATTAACCAAATCTACATTGTTAAAAGTCCTTTAGAATAGGCAATCCAATCAAACCAACCCCAAGCATCAACAATACCAAAAGCTACCTGATTATTATTTCCACAGGATTTTTTTTTCATCATCTGCGATTTTTAAATGTCTATACATTGTTAAAAAATGAGAATGGAGAAAACATTTATAACATTTGTGGTCATTTGCTTAAAATGGGCACAGATTAAGACGACATGGTGATATGAATCATTAGATTATGTACAATATTATATGCACATAGTACATTAGGGTACATAGATTTTAGATTTTTATCAAAAGTTTCACCAGTTGACAAGTTAACCACCATGTTGTCTCCATCAATAAACAAAAAGACATAAATACCATGCAGCACCCTTATTCCCCAGTATTCTAACCCAACTAAAACATTAGGATGACATTCATGTTATAGAAACCATCACACATCATATATCATTTTGAAACCTAAGAAGGGAAGTGAACTTAAGGCAATCAACAGCATACCTTATGATGTAAAAGATCCCGTATGGTGACAGCTAATGTAACAGATGATTCCAATATCTTACTTGCATCTGCTTTCCTGCATAGTTCAAATTATTATCAGGGACCTCAAAGTTATTTTGAGAAAGGAGTACCGATTAAAATTGGATCTGAATTGATGATATGATGTGTTTACTTGCAACTGATGGATCCCATTTGCTCTAATTTCTGAAGTAAATCAAGAGCCACCTCAAGCTTTCCCAAATAAAAGTAGGACTTTGAAATTAAGTGCCATCTCCACACCCTTGCGAATGAGCAATTTTCACTTTCAGAACAGCCAATATCTACAAACTGCCCATCCACTCCTATTGAAACAAAATTCTTTTCAGCAGCACTAAGAGTCTGCTCACACATATGAATCACCTCTTTATACTTCCGCAACTACAAAGTGCCACCAAAACAGCCTATGATTAGAAAAGATCTAGAGGCAAACAAATGAAATACTCTTAAGGGCAGAAATTTATCAACTGACATTCTTCAATATTCCAATTATTTAGTCACTTGAACAAGAGCAAAAAAAAATGTTGAAAGAGCACAGACCATAAACAGAAACTTCGCTTTCATTTCCAGTAGTCTTTCTGAGTAGGGGCTAATGGATAAGGCCTCGGCAATCACATCTAAAGCATTAAGTGCTGCATCATATGTTCTCTCTTCCAAAAGTTTTGCAGAATGGTTTATGCACTCTACCACTTTCTGGAAGAAAGGAAAACCACTCGATCAGTCATGGAAAAATGCACAAATGGATAGCAGGAAAGGAAGAGGAAGGAAGATCCAAATGACAAATAACTCCAACCAACCATGTCACAGTGACAGGATGATTTAACCATTAAGAAGCAATTTCTGATAGCCCATCCAAAATGTGAAATCAATGAAAAATGAAGTGCCTATTTTTGTGTCCCAACTACACATTTTGTAATCAAAACAAATTTCTTTCTAGATTTTACAGGCCAATTTAACAATGCATCACCTATAAAGATATGATTTATACTGCCTGTAGGATGTAATGTTTGTTAAATTGTAATCTGCCAGAAAAGGAAACCTAGCTCTATCCTATTAAACCTTTAGAACTACATTATTTTGCTTAATTAGGAGCTGCTGCTCGAAAAAGTAATGTGCTTAAGGAAAAAAGGTACAAGATATTCCTAAGTGGAAAAGTAACCTTTATCCTCTATATCTCTTCTTTTATTTGAACTTTTTTCACCACTACTATTTTAGAAGTAAGATCGATATAAAATAAATGAAAAGCATCATATATCTACTACCATAAGATGGTCACATCAGCACCACTTAAGCTAATAAATGCATACCTGAGCTTTCTGTACGCCATCAGCAGCTTCTATTATGATTCTTCGATCCAAACACACACCAGCTCTAGATTCCAAGCACTTATTAAAATAGTGAAGTGCATCCTCAACTTCTCCCAGCTGAAGATGACAACTGGAAAGTGAAAAAAATCCCCACATGTTTACAGCATGCAACACATCATTTTCAAACAGATGCGACATTCAGCAAGAAGCAAATGGGGATAATGCAGTAAGGTCAATCAAAAGAAGACTAACTGACACAGCATTTATTAGCTATTCTTAATCAGTGTACATGGTCAAAAAGGACCACTCATGGTGGACATACAGAATATGGGGATTCAAAACAAAAAGAAATTCACACATATTTAGAATATAGAGTACACCATTTAGCATAGAGCATATACGTATCAACATATAGGTGTCACATACAATCTACATATGAAGCACAACCAAACAACTCCTATCCTTCAGATGAAGTCAGCATATAAGAAATGAAAATTCAAAGAGAGCCATTCTCAGGTGCGATGCAAAGGATATTGTTCATAGGTTCAGGACAACAATCTTCTACTGGAATACTTTTTATGATATACATACCTTGGGACCCCCCCCCCCCCCAAAAAAAAAAAAAAATATGAAAAGATAAAAAAGAAGCACAAAGCAAGATATGACATCTAAAACAAGTCACCATATCTTGTTTCACTCAACCAATTCACCAAATGAAAATATTTAGTTCAAAAAATTGTGTAAAAACAAACCATTTGAAACAGATAAGATGTAAATTTTGCTGCATGCACCCCATGCAAAGGACTTAGCAGCTCTTATTTGAACTTTGAAAAAGTTGGGGTCTAGGTCAGCAGCCTTTATGCAATCTCTTAACGCCTCCCTCGTGTTTCCAAGAGACATCCGCGTTGCAGCACGGTTGCTATAGCAAATAACAAGAGGCTTAAGACAGCATCCTGAAATATCACTAGAAGGAATGGAATTTATCCCACATGTATAAAAATCCTCTGCCTTCGACATATCCCCATTTTGATAAGCATGATTTCCCCTGGAAAAAACCAAACCCTATCCAACTTAAGCATCAAATGCACTCTCAAAAGTAATATATACTAATATTCAGCAGTAAACAATGTGGGAGCTATTTAGCCATTAATAGATTTTAAGTAGAAAGCACCTTGCTCGCCACATCTCACATTCTTCCTGAACAGAGCCAGTGGATGAGATTGAACCTTGCTTCGCCAATTCATTTATTTCAGATTTATTCCCCACCTTTTTATGTCGAGTAGATAAATCTTCTCCTTGACCCTGCACAGTGTCAAAAGCTATATATACAGAAGTGCTGGCATGGATGGAATTTGTAAAGAACAATCATTGACTTTACTTACATTTGGGTTCGGGACAAAAATAAATGGTTCGCATGGAGGTTTCCTCCTATATTTCTTTCTATACTGCCGTTTTGGTGTTGATGAGCAGGATGAAGCAGAAAAGGAAAATTTTCTCACATCTACATCTTCCAAACCTGAAGCAAAGGAAAATTGCATTTGATGGCTGCTTTCTGTCTTTAAACCATGCGTAACTTCAGCGGAAGCTGCACCATCATTGCTGCTACTCACCTGCTCAAAGTTGAAATCAGGGCAGGACATTTCAGCACCAAGAACGAACCCTTTAGATATACAATCACCCATGAAACATCTTTCAGAATCACAACCAGAACTCTCCTGATTCATCTTCTCTCTTGGCCTCCCATCATCTTTCTTAACATCTAATCCTTCAACCTCTCTGAGACCAGTTGTCGCTGTTGAATGCAACATTGAGGGTGCACAGTTATTTTCTTGGGGGCTGGAATCATTTAATGTCACAGAAGTTTCTTCAGAAAATTTCCCAGCTGCTGCAGTTTCCTGATAAGGAGAAAAATCCATGGGTGAGTAGCATCCGGGAGAATTTAGATTTTCTTGGCCACACCTTTCATTTTGTACATGAACTTGCTCTGGGTGTTGCTTACGTATAGAATCTTGCTTCAACTTTACCCTCATTTCTAATCTTTTGCCCTTCTTTGATCGGTTATTTACAGTAAATTCTGGTTTCTTATTTGATTCTGGAAATACACTTGTTTTTAAACAAAAAGCATCACATGGTGTTTTGAAGTCGGTAAAGGGCATCCCTAATCTACCCAGATCACTTGTAGAAATACTTTTGTTATTTTCCCTTTCAACTCCAGCCATAGTTGTTGCTTCAGAAACTTCACTATGTACTTGGGAATCAAAACCAGCCAATGAGAAGGAAGTTAGAGGAGCAGCTCCATTGAGTTTTGTATCATCATTCATTCGATCTTCAGATAATTGGCCCTCAAAAGAAGTCTTCACACATCCTGCCTGAAACCTAAATAATTCTGAACTCGAAGTTCTGATAGAAGTACTACCGGTATTGCAACTTCTATTCTTGTCACTGGATTCAAATTTATCACCACCCGAACCCACAGCAGCATTCTGTTCAGGAGAACAAGTATCTGAACTTCCATTAGAGGAGGCAGAAGCCTTTTTACTGCTTCTGATAACAAATAAAGAATCATCATTTGCAGATGAATTCTCATTGTCGGCTCCATGAACATTCTTGAACTCATTAATATTAAGTTTCTTAATCTCTTCTGGAAGATTAAATATTGGGTTAATGCTAGATGTACTAGCTGCATTACTACTATTTGGAAATGATGCAAACTTACCCATACCATTGACACTAGAATCCAGATTACCATTTTGTTCCTTTGAAATGCTGTAGTTTAAAAAAGTTCCGCCACTTGACTTGACCTCAACAGGGAAGTTCGTAACCACACATTCATTAAGATTGCAACTTTTCTTGCTGCTACTACCAAACACAAAAACGCCATTACTATTACCTTCCACTTCATGAAGCTCGGTCTCATTCTTTAATTTAATCTTCCCTGTATCAGAAAAGACTGAATTTCCAGAACTTTCACTAGATTCTCGCTTTCCCTCGTTGGAATTTAACTTCTTATCAAACCAACTTGCACCAAAAACAAACCCTGAACCAGAAACCCCCACATTTGCACTAGAATCCTTAGTATCAGCACTGAATACAAAACTAGAACCAGAAACCTCTACATTTGCAATGGAATCGTCAGCATTAGCACGAAATACAAAACTAGAATCAGAAGCCCCCACATTTGTAATGAAAGCCTCACGAGCGGCACCAAACACAAAACCAACATCATCAGAACCCAAGTTCACCCCATTCCCACTAGAATCTCCCTTATTGGAATTCAAACTTGATCTTAATTCACTTTTGTCATCACAAAACTCACTGTCACCCGCATTACTGACCTTTTCACTCTCTACTCCGCCTACATTCACAACACACTCGTTCAATTCTCTATTCTCCACATCAGATTTCACCCCAACACCGTTCCCAGTAGGATCAAACACAAAACCCATATTACCAAGCTCCGTAGGCTCCACTTTCAAACCCAAAGCTGGCTCCTTCTCTCTCCACTGCCCCACATTTCCACCAAATCCTGTTTCTTTAGAATCTAATTCCACTCTAGAATTCAAACCTGGATCAAAATCCCCACTTTTTACACCCCCATTTGCGCCAAACACAAAACCCACATTGGACACACAACTATTCCCATCTAAATCATCACCTACTGACTTAAACGGGTTAAAATCCGAACCGGAACCGGACTCACCCGGACCCTCTCCTCTGTTCCTCCCATGTAACTGCTTCCTCACCTTCATCAGCCTCGGCCTCGCCCGTCCCGTCCCGGTATGCGACCCGTTTTTATTCATATCGATTTCGCTGGTGTTACCATAAAACGTAGCATTTACAGTTTGGCGGTGGTTATTCTGAATTGGAGTGGGGTTAGGGTTTTGGAGAGAGGAAGGGTGTTTGGAGGTAACCGGTGACCTGATGTCGATGGCCGCAGCCGGTGACATTTGAGGCAATACAGAAGAGGAGATTTAGGTTTTAGTGAAATTGAAGGTTTTGTTTGGATTGTTGTGAGATGTTCGGTGTTAGGGTTTTGCTTCGTTTAGAGGGAAGCGACTAGCGAGGAGAGGGGAGGGGAGAGTGAGGTTTAGACAGGCAAATTGTACCGTTTGTTGTATACTCCTTGAATTTCAAAGTCTTGTGTTTACACTTATTTAGTGAATAAATAATTAAATAAATATAGGAAAAATATAGGGCCACTAGAGTTAGGGTGTGCTTGCTATTTTGCGGTAGCTTCTGCAATCGTAAAAAAATAATAATATTGGGTTCTATATACAATTTTATTGTAAATATTAATTTTATAAAAATTAAAATAATTTTTTTATTAATAATAATCTGCCTTTCATTTTTTTTTTAAATCTACTTTTTTTAAAATATAGTTCAAAAGATCAAATCATAAAAGGGTATTTTAATTTTTCAAATATTTATGGCTTTTTTTTCTTGTTTTTTAATTTAATTTAATATATATTTTAGATTGTGTTTATAATTATTTTTTAAAATATTTTTCATTAAAAAATATATTAAAAAATATATTTTTTATTTTTTAAAATTATTTTTAATATTAATACATTAAAATATTAAAAAACATCAACAACTATTAATTTAAAATAAAAAAGTAAAATATTTTTAAAATACAAAAATTATCACCGCGCTGTAAATTAACCCATCCAAGCTTTGAGATCGGATCCACTCCTAGTCAGATTTTTCCGATCAATCCTATGGAAAAAAGGTGATAATACATGGGGAGGGCGAACAAGTGTCTGAGAATCCACGTCGAAAGGTAGCCAAGAAGCCTTCCAACCAACACAAATGACGACACAAACTAGCAAAACGCCAAATGAATCCCGCACCGTCGCCACAAAGGTGGCAAAGCGAAAGCTGAACCGACTCCTACTTTCTTCTCTTCTCTTCTCTCAGGTAAACACTAAACTCAACCAATCATCCTTTCTCCTATCAAAACCCTAAAACTTTCAAATATCATAATAACCACACTCCTTTCCTTTTCCTTCATTAAAAATATCTGAGAGCTGTAGTTTTTCTTGTGCTGATGTAGTAATTAAATGCTAATGGCTTCTCGTGGTATACTTATGATAAGTTGGTTTTTAATCATTACGTAATTACTGTCTTGATTTATTAATTAACGCAAAAGTAAAAATTCAAGTGTTTTAAATTCTTAATAGTAAGCAAGTAGGGATTATAGTGAAATGAGAGAAAGTTAGTAGTGATTATATTGCTCGTAGATTTACTGCTAAAACCATTTTAGTGCAGTGCCAATGCAGCTGTACTTTGACTTTTTTGAGGAGGGAGGAAATCTCTGACTTGCTCTGCATCAATTTCTGTTACCAAGTTATTGGCTTTCAAAAAATGTAGTCTTATTGATTTTGGGTGTTCTTTAGGAGCAAGGTGGCTGGTTGAATTGAGTGTTGTTAATGTACTTTAGAAACCATGATCTTCAATCTTCAAGTGTTCCAGACGACTTGTTTTTAACAATGAATTATCTGAATACGTTTTATCTGTCAAAGCTAACTGCATCTTTCTGTCTAAGAACTGATGTTTTTCTTACTCATTGATTTCTTGATCCAGTCATTGTTAAATTTGTCTCTGTGCTCGATGTTTCGTGGTAAAAATCATTTAGAATCCACAATTTATAAACACGGAATCTTATAGCAGCTGCTGTTTCGATTGCCATTTTTACAGAGGATCTTATATTCACGAGAACCATTTGGGTTATGTTTTCATATTGCTCCATGGATCACATGTCGGCCAAGGTTTTACATGGTATGAACTTGTGTATCACTTCAAGAAAAAATTAACTTCTTCAATCAGGCGTCAGCTCTGCAGTTTTTTGTGTAATTTATTTTTCATGCCTTGAGAGATCCTTCGCCAGTTTGGCTTGTAGGCATTCCTTTGAATATTTCATGTAAGAAAATTGTTTTTATTTTATTTTACTTTATTTTGATCTGCATAAAAAGGGACAGGGAATTGAATTTCATACTCGTAACAACTAAACTTACCTGAGAATTGAATTTAGTGGACCACTTCGAGCTGGTGCTATGCTCACCCTGCTTGTATATGGCCCTTTGCCTCCTGAATCTTTTGGTAACTTGTGATAAAAGTGTTTATAATCATTTTTGACACTCGTCACCGTTATTATACTGAGTAAATGGATCCGAGGAGGTTGCTGTTGCAGAACCCAGACCTTTTGTATGAAATTCATTTGTAACAGTAGCATGCTTCACAATGAGAGCAGAATTAGCTATCTTAAATGTTGTGGGGAAGTAAAAAATCAACGATGTGCCATTTAGATGTTAAAGAACAATATTATTACCACGAAATTAAGAGTAGAACATGCACGCATAGTGCTGGTTTTAAAGTATCTTTGAAGTGTTTTTACTCGCAATGATAGCTCACATTTCAGTCAAAAATATCAAATTAGACCGTAGTAGATTTCTCTTATTTTGTCGATGTCCTGTGATGACTTCCATAAATATATCTTTGTCTAATATATGTAGCTATGCAACGTCAAAATGAGTTGATCATTCTTTCTGTTTTCCTCTTTCAGCAATCTGAGTCGTATCTCATTCTCAGATAAGACTACCTTCTTCCATAAAAGCATGCCTTCAAATTTAATGCAGATAGATTTGAAAAGTTTGAAGGAGTCTTCAAATTACAAGACAAACTATATGTGTTGCTTACATGGGAACATGAATGCTTTGATTTCAATAATGTTGTCTTCAGCCTTCTTCATGAGTCAAGCTCTGGAATGCTGGTTACTGGAATCGACTTGTCAAATCTAATTCTGGTAGTATAGATCCTGGAGGAGGTGTAACAAACAAACAAGTGCTGACATAAATTTTTTGGAGAGATTTCGTGACTTGGTTATCTTATAGTCTTTGTTCTTATTTTCTTTCCTTTTCTTTCTTACATAGCTGACACAATCAATAAGGATCGTGTTACTTTTATTTATCAGTGTGTTATGATTTTCCAACTTTTCCCATATAATTATTTTATTGCCCACAATAAGAAAATGAAGTGCTCAGATTTGTCAAGGTTTTTGAACTCCTTTAGAATTTTTCGTTTTTATTATACGTCCAGAGCAACCATAGTCTTGAAATATGGCTGCTTGAGAGATTCTGTTTGTCACCTGAATAGACTTTGATATTGGAATCTCACCTTTACATATGGCTGGAGTTTATTACGAGGCCCAACTTAAATTTATCTTTTAATTGTGATATATATTTCAGTTTCCCGTCGTTCCATTCTTTTTTTTTGTTTTATGAAAATATATTTACATGCAAACGCTGGCTTTCCTACGTCAGTTTGTTTTCTTTTTCCTGGATGCCTCAGATACTGATGAAAACAGAACAAGTAATGATGCTGCTGAAACCAACTTTTCCAGGAATGTTGTGAAAGATACTCCAAGACCTGGTCCAAGTTCTCCAGGAGACAACATGAAAGTTAACGTGGTTGATTGGAAAGCGCAGGAACTTGTTTCTCCAAATGCTCCTATAGATGAGGACAGATCTGGGGAAGTAAAAATGGAGGCTTCCTTAACACCAGATGATGTTATACGAGCTGGTGGCTTTGGAGCTAGAGATGATAAAAGTAGCTTTCTTCCTGTTGCAAGTGATTCAACTGGCTTTGAAGCAGCAATCCTTGATGCTAGAAACTATGAAGAGCCACAGGGAGAAATACAAAGACCAGGTCTTGGCTGGACAGAAAGGAAGCAGTTGTTTTGCCAGTCCTTGAGACCTAGTTGCCACGGACAACTTTTTCTGGTGTTTCTGGCTTCTGATATTTTGTGGCATGCTCGTAACATGTAATTAACTCCGTGGTTTGAATTTATTAATTATTTATTTCATGTTTCTGTTTGCATGATTTTGGTATTCATGGAATACAGATAGATGCTTGCTCCTCGCTCAAAGAAATAAAAGAAATTTAAGTTCATGATATTTTTAAAAACCATCATGAGCTAACACTATAAGCCCTCTTTACAGAATTGCCTACTTAAAGTTTTCATTTTTATTAACAATTAAATGGCCTGCTGACTCTTACTCTCTAATATGCTGACGATTGCCATGGCAACCCAACTTTCCATCAGACCTTATAATTTTAATTTACAGTTGTACGCATTATGGTCCATATTCTCCCGAGGAATCTTTTCCTGATATTCCTTATAAGTGGCCAGCATCATGAGAAAGGTATTTCCTTCTGAAGATTCTTTGGCCAGGAGCTAGGATTGCCATTGGGTCATAAGTTGATTTCCTTTTTACAAAAACCTCCCATTGTGGACCGAAATGAGCTTGCCATTCTTCCTGCGTGCTGTAATGAGGCACATATTGCTTGGCTCCAAGACCGGCTTTGGAACAGAAATCTAGAATTCTTTGGTTTTGGGCTAAAATGTGAAACAAGCCATCTCTTCCCGTGGAAGATGGCATTGCAGAGGATAAGAATGCCACTTGGTAGAAAGTTTCTTCATCTGGTGTGATTAAAGATGTTCTATTGTTCCACCTGCAATGCGAAGGAAAAATCAGGTTGATAATATAATATTCGAAATTGAGGGGAAATTAATAGTTTTGTTTCTCGTATGAGAGTACTTGGACTTGTTGACCGGGTAGATGAGGATGGGACCATTGCTATTGCCTGTAAGAATATTGCCAAAGACCTCTTGAGCAAATTCAATAATTTTGGTTCTAGGGATTAGAAGATTCATCCATGGGTGAGGAATCTCCCATAAACCTTTTGACCGGAGGTTGATTTCAGACAGGTGGACTCTATCCAGGAATTCCACGTAAGAAACTTCTGACAGAAAGAGTGTGGATGAAATGTAACTCAGTTCTGACAATAGGCTCTCAGTTTTCTGCATGAGAGAAAATAAGGTTAGGAAGTAGGAACACGGGCTTCGATTATGTAAAATCTATGTTGGGATCCCAAGAGGTGTTTTGCAGTGTTCTCTGTGCAAGTCTAACCTGGTTCATTATATCGGACTCATCTTGGCTAAAGTATTTAGCAATTTCTAGACAGTAAAGAGTTTTTCCTTCTGAGATGAATCGACTGGCCTGAAGTGGGTCTTTTGGATTGAAGGAGGATCTCCAGTTATTGAGAAGACCGGTTCTGTTTATTATCACAAGCCCTTCGATATAGTCAAAAGAATCCTTGGATGATATTAAACGTTCTTGATCACTGGAAAATTTAGAGAATTCATCATATAGTACTCTGATCCATTTCACCTGTCAAAAGTGATAAATTACATTGTCGATAAGAGTTCATTGTGACATTATAGCATTGCACAGAGATGTTAAGAGTGTAATTCTTACCATCTTTGGTGCTGGTTCAAGAGAGATTCTCGCTCGAGTGATTATTCCAAACTGCCCAAGTCCTCCAAGAACACTATAAAAGAGTTCTGCATTCTGCTTCTCTGTACAGGTAACTACTTCTCCCTTGCCTGCACCCAGAGCATCAAGTTAGATTCAGTTGTGCCTCATTTAGCTTTAAATAACTGAATCATTGTTTCAAGTTAGCTAGTTATAGTTAGAACTCGCTGTGAATTTCATTATTCTTTAAGGTGCATTCTTTTCATGATATTTCCCCCCAGGCTCAGTCTAATTGAAAAGCAAAGCTTCCAGCAACTTAGTGTGGCGTGGTAAAATTGTTCTTTCATGAAAATCAAAGTAATAAAATCACCGGAGCATCCTCCTTGTCACGCTGAAATGACTTTCTATTTCCTGTACTGTGATATTGGGCCTACCTAGTATGAAAATTTTTGTATGACAGAATCATGCGTGAGTATATATACCTGTGACAACCTCCAACTGGTAAATGTTGTTGATTTGTGGCCCATGTTTGAATGCCTGTCCACTAATTCCGGCATTTGATAAGGTGCCTCCGACGGTGAGATGAAGGTAGTCTGTCCAAGATTTTGGTGCAAGCCCGTATTTAAGAGTCTCATGTAGAATGTTAATCCACAAGTCACCACCTGATGCATCCACATACGGCAGCTCTCCGGTGTGAATTTGCATCTCTGGTCCCTGAAGGGATTCCATGTTTATTACTATACCTTGATGAGCTTGTGCTTGACCTTGAAGCGAGTGACTGTGGCCTCTAGCAGCAACTGTAAGCTTTGAAGTGGAACCCATTTTGAAAATATGCTTTATAGTGCTGGAAATATCAGAAACCGATTTCGGATGTAGAACTGCTAACGGCAGGAAATGATAACGATTGCCAAAGTCCTTGGCTGCATAATCGATATGATCAAAGCTGAAGTAGCCATCTAGCTGAAGTGTTTCCAATGAAGAGATGTTGGAGGAGCTCTTATATGGGACAGCACTTGGGTTGACAGAAGATTGGTTGGAACAAAGGTTGGCTTTATCAGGCATGGAGCAAAAGAATAAGATCACGATAAACACAAGGAATATAAGGTTGTTCTGTTTGAGAGAGGTCGAAGGTGGTGATCCCATTTGTTCTGTGTGAGAAAGAGAAGGAAGGAGAGAAACTGTGCAAGTCGCTATTGTGAGGAATCGCAAAAGGAGAGGTGTAGAAGAGCTTATGGAGATGAAAGGTGGAGACGACAATTTAAAGGGAAGGTTTGGGCGGCACAGTCAAAATATTCAGTGGTGACTTCATATTAACTGTGTGAATGTGGAAATGAATGGATTTGATTGATAAATAATTATTAGTGTGGATGAAAATGAATTTGTTTAGATTCTTAGTTTATTTAAATTAGATAAGAACTAGTCAAGTTTATCTTATAAGATATAATGTGATTATTTATGTAATTATCTAGTTTGTTTGGATAAATTATATAGAAAATTCAAATATGTTTTTTCAAAAAAAAATAATACAAGTTATCCAAAGATAACTGTTCGAGAATTATTTTTATGAAGCGCTTTAGAGGTATGTTAAAAATATAATAGACTAGGAAACTTGGAAATAATATTTATCAAATGTTTTTATCCTTATCATATTAATGTCTACATAAAAAACAACATAGAGTAGCCCTTGTAGTGGAGCAAGAGTGCTCAACCAGCTAAGGAATTGCACAGAATTTCATAGCATATACTTTTGACTAGGGGTGTTCACGGTCCGGTTTAAAAAAAAAATACAACTGAACTGGAAAATAATATTATTTATATTAACAACGGTCCGATTCGGGTCGGTTTTTTAGTAAAAAAACCAAAAAACCGGATTGTTCTATGGTAACAACGATAACCAATGTTTACTTGCTTCCCTTTCCCCTTTCATATGATGTTAAGAAATATTTGCATATTAATAATCAAACTATACAATCTATAGGGAGGGCAATTGTTCTATAATAACAGCTCACAAGATACAAGTGATTGGAAAAAATTAAACAGTTCCTTACTTGGAATCATGTGATACTTTCTTAATCGTGACTTGCATATTGAAAGAATTGTTATTCTATTATGTCAAAATTGTATAGCTTGGATAACTATTGTTCACTAGCTTTTAAGGAAGGAGGAAGGAGAAGGGGAAGGGGGTGGGGTGGTTGAAAATTGAGAAAGGTAAAAGGGAAGGGGAATGCTGGGAAGGGTGAAGGGGAAGAACGGGAGGAGGGTGGGGTGGTTGAGAAGGGGAAAGGGAAAGAGAAAGGAAAGCAAAGGGAAGGTTGCAAAGATAGAGAGGGGGTGGCAGTTGAAACTAAAAAGGAGGAAAGTGAATTAGGGTTAAGAATGATTATTTTTATACCTTTTTTTAAACCGGTTCGGTTTGGGTCGGTTCAATTGGTTTAAGCTGTTTTAAACCGGAACCGGATCGGACCGGGTGGTTTTTTTTATTTTTTAATAGGTTTATTCGGGTTTTTTTATCGGTTTGGTTTTTTTGGTTAATTTTTTCTCGGTTTTTTTGGTTTAATTGTTGGTCAGTTTTTTTGAACACCCCTAATTTTGACACACGAGTAGAGTGTGTAACCAAATAACTTGTTCTTCAAAGATCTTTAAAAGAAAAGTAGTTTGTGGTCTACCAAATTTGCGAGCAATTAGAAAGATGGTATGTGGAGCATGTCAGGAAGAAAAACAAACTAAGGCTCAATATAAGAAGATTATTGACATTCTAACGTCAAGAACCCTTGAATTGTTGCATTAGGACCTAATAGGTTCAACTCAAACTAAAGTCTGAGTGGAAAGAAATATATCATAGTCATTGTGGATGACTATTCAGGATATACTTGGGCTATTCTATTAAGAGAAAAGTCTAAATCTTTTGATCTTGTAAGGAAATTGTTCAAAAGACTGCAAACATAAAATAATTTTTCCATCTCTAGAATTCACAGTAACTATAGAAAAGAATTTGAAAATACTAACTTTTCATTTTTTTATGATGAAAAAGTACATAAAGAATTCTTTTCTCCTATCACTCCTTTTCAAAATGATATAGCTAAGAGAAAGAATATAGCTATACAAGAAATGGCTCGAACTGTGTTGAATAGTAAAAAAGTTGCACTGTACTTATAGAAGAAAGTTGTCAACATTATTGTACATATTTTGAACTGTGTTATGTTTAGATTTGGAATAAAACTCACTTCCTATGAGTTATGGAACAACAAGAAGCTTATAGTCAAATACTTCAGAGTGTTTATAAGTTTTTTCTATATCTTGAGAGATCAAGAAAACTTATGTAAATTTGATAACAAGAATGATAAATGAATCTTTCTTGGATACTTATCACACAACAAAGTCTACAACCTATGAACTCAAACTGTCATGGAATCAATCAATATGATTGCTGATAAAAATTTCAAGGAATATATAAAGAAAGACCTTGATAACATCATTGAGATAACTGAAAAAACCTCATTAGAATAACATAAGAAAAACCATGAGGAGAGTTCTTCACACGTTTTTAAACAGTTATGAGAGAAAAAACCTTCATTAAGGATAAAACATAATCATCATAAGGAGAACATTATTATGAGGTTAAGAAAAAAAGTTATCAATCAAGACACATATATATGTTATTTGTTGTAAAATAAACCTAAAAAGGTTGAATATGCCTTATAAGATGAAAGTTAAATCAAGGTCACATATGAGGAACTAAATCAGTTTATAAGAAATGGTGTATGACAATTGGTTCCACATCCTGATTGTCACAAAATAATTGGAATCAAATAAATCTTTAAGAATAATTTAGACGAGTATGAAACAATCATCAACAAAACTAGTGGCACAAGGATACACTCAAGTCGAAGGGATTGATTATGATGAAACATTTGCACCAATAGCTCATTTAGAATTTCTTCATATATTACTTGTAATTCCTTATCAATTGAATTTTAAACTATATTAGACGGATGTGAAGAGTGCATTCATAAATCTAATTCTATAAGTAGAGGTTTATATAGAATAACCCAAAGGTTTCACTAATCATTTATTTCCTGATCATATATACAAGTTGAAGAAAGCCTTCTATGGTCTAAAATCAACACTATGAGTATGGTATAAACTGTTAAGAAAATATTTGTAAAATAACAATTTCAAAAGAGAAACAAGTTGGCAGGACTATTTTTGTAAGAAAAATTGGTAGACATCTACTCATTACTCAGATTTATATGGATGGCATTCTGTTTGAAGTTACTTATGAATCACTTTCTTATGAGTTTGCTACAAAAGTAATATTTGAATTTAAAATAAGTATAATTGGTGAGTTAAACTTTTTTCTTGGCATACAAATTAAGTAGAGTGAAAATAAAATTTTTGTTTTTCAATCTAAGCATGCTAGAGATATGGTTAAGAAGTTTTAAATAGAAGAAAAGAGTCATGCTCGTACACTTGTGAGCACATTTGTTAAAATAAGCTTAGATCCTATAGGTAAGCTGTAGAAAAGTGTTGATTATACACTTTATAGAAGCATGATAAGGACTCCATTTTACATTACTGCTAGTATATTTGACATTGATTTTTGTGTAGGTGTTTGTGCTAGATTCCAATCTAATCCTAAAAAATCACATCTTATAGCATTTAAAAGAATCTTAAAATAAGTGCTACAATTGACTATGGTGTATGGTATTCAAAAAAATTCAAACTTGAGTCTAGTTGGCTATTCAGATGTTGACTAAGAAGGTAACACAAATAAAAAAAAAAGCACTACTGAAGGCTATTTTTATGTTGTTGGAAACTTGGAAGCATGAATGAGTAAGAAATATAATTCAATCTCATTGTTCATTGTAAAAGTCAAGTACATTGTAGCAGGCAGTTGTTGCACAAAACTTCTTTGGATAAAAAAGATGTTGGATGATTATGGTTTCTCTCAAGATACCATGACTATTCATTGTGATAATTCCAATGCAATTAGTATCTCTAAAAATGATGTGCAACATTTAATAACCAAGCATATAGATATAAGACATCACTTTATTGGAGACTTGGTTGAGTTAAAGATTTTGTCATTAGAACATGAATACCAAATATCAATTGATTGATTTATTCACGAAACCTCTAGATGGTCTAAGATTTGAATTTCTTAGAAACGTTATTGGTGTATGTGATATACCCTGATTATTAAAAGAGATAAAATTTATAAATAATAATAAAAAAAAATGTGTGTAAAAAGTTTTGTTTGTGTTTTTATTTGTTTGTTAACACTGAAACACAAAAGCAAACCTTGCAAGTATACCTAATCTTTACCAATTAGGATCGATGCAAATCTTATTTGGTAGTCTTCACTTTTGAAATTTTATTCTCTTGGAAGACCAAATAAAGCTATAATCTTAAACACTATAAGAAATTCAAGTTGCTTTACTAATTGCTAGCAAAAGTAAAATTGATTTAAATGCAGGTACACTAATAGTTAGATTAAACTAGCTGAACATAATGTATAGGCTGTTAAGACACTTCTCCTAACAAATCCTTAAGAAAAAGTTAAGTGTTCACATTATTGTGGAAATAAATGAACACTTCAGTATAAATCCATTATACTCCAAATTTTAAAGAAAAAGTCAATTGCTTATTGTGAAAATAAACGAGCAATTATATAATATAAATGATATAATTAATCAAACCCTATGTTAAGAGTGAGAATATTTTATATTTAGGCCCCAACATAAAGTTTTACTTTCAACATATGCTCACACTTTACTAACATTATATCAAATTAAAGAGAAAAAGATGAAGAAAGAAATTTTAAAGTAGAACTGTTGTCTTTTTCACTCACTCACATATTGATTTGGTCAGCTAAAAAGATATGTGTTCATGAATGAAGATTAACCAATAAGGTAAGTATTCCTTCTAAACTGTCAATTGTGAGTATTTTTAGGCTAAAAGATTAAGTTACTTTATGTAGGTTCATATCTCTTCCTAAGCGTACAATTAGATACAATTGTGAGAAAAACATGTGAAAATAACGTGCCTAACTGATTTAAGAGATATAAAGAGAAATTATTAGTCTATAGAGTCGGTCTTTTTTATAAAACTGACATGTCATTTTAAGAGAGGCTATATGTGCCTATCATGAAGCTTGATATGAGCAAGAACAAGAGAGAAAATATTTTTGTTACAGTTGAATTAATGGTTTTGTTTATCAAAACATCTAATCATCATTCTCCCTCCCTTCCTCTTTCTTGTTTTAAAGTACCCTCTCATAATTTTCCAAGAAAATCTCTTGATCTTTACTTGACATCTTCTGATAAATACAAAATAAATTTATGAGATAAAACATCTATTTATCCTCTACATCTTGCATTTAACCTTTATGCAAAAATGGTAAGGATATCCTATCTTGATATGAAATTTATTGAGAAGATTATTAAAAATATTATGTCTTTACAATCATCTTCATAATGTATTTGCATAACATATTTTATTTATTTATTATTTCTGAAAATGGCTAATGCATTTTCTTGTTGAATGTTGCTACAATCTAGAAAAACCAATCGTTTCACTTCCCTTGGTACAAAGATGGCTTACAGAAACAATTTCTCTAAGAAGAACATGTTAGGTGAAAAAGAAGTTTTGGTAGGTGATTTTTCTTATCCCACACTTGTGTTCATAAAAGATATCTTTAAAAAAAGACAATTGGGCAAAATGACCGAAGGAGCATTTGCTCTAAATGTTGAAGTAGTTAGAAAGTTTTATGCCAATTATGAGCTTTTCAATCTTGATGACCATTTTATTACTTCCACTATCATTAGAAAGTTATATGAGCTATTTGAAATCACAGATCCTAACTTTTCCTATAAAAGAATAGAAGCCCCTTCAAAGACTTAGATTGGTAATCTATGGTTTGACAAATCACATAGTTTGCCTTTGAACATCATGTTACTTATTTACTGATTATTAGCAAAAAATATGTTAACAAACCCCTATTGGAAGACATATTGATCTACTAATTAAAAAAACCCAGTTCATATATATTATTATTATTGATGTTCCTATCTACCTAACCACCCATTTTATTAATGTCATACAAAAAGCTACAACTAGGAAGGAAGTGTGTTTTCCTTTTAGTGGGTTGATATCTAGGGTAGCAATTATGACCAAAATACCCTTGCATGATAGTGAGCCAATAATTAAGATTCATGGAAAGATCTCAGCTGTAATTGTTGTTAAATCTAAAGTTGTGATCAATAAAAGAAAAAGGTCACATCTTGAAGAGTCTACATCCTCTCATCCTGAAACTCCTTAAACCATCTCCTTACTCTCTCTTATAATTGAACAATTGTAAGTATTATCAAATAAGTTTGATAGTTTTACTAGTAAATAGGAATAAAAGATTGATCCTGTTAACAAGTGGTTAACATATATGCAATAGGATATTGTGTAGGTTAATGAAAAACTTGTTCAACTCGACTTGGATGTCAAACAAGTACATCAATCTATTATCAGTAAAGATGAGGACTAGGATGTTTTCCATACCAAGGGGAAGGCAAGTATGGATGCAAAGAAAGAGAAAGAAAAGTAAGCTAGTAGTCAATAAGCAAAAGCCAACCATCAATTTGTTTATGTTATTTTACTGTTTTCTAATTAGTAATGAATATTGAATATTGAAAATCCTGGTCTTTAATAACTATGATATTTTTTGTAGTATAGAAATCTCTATGCTGAATATTTGATACATTTTGAATTTGATGCATATAGTTGTATAACAATATTTGGTGCATGATAGTTTTATGAACATATTATGAACTATTAAGATGCAATATATTGCATGAAGTATTCTTTGAATATGTTATGAACAATTTGAATGAAACATGTTAGGAACTGTTAGGATGTTGTTGTATAAATATTATTAACTATTCTCATGCTATATAACATTGTTTCAATTATGCCTACAAGTATACTTTAATAAAGTATTTGTTAAAATACTTTATTATGATTGAGCTATCTGAACTACTTCTATGCTAATTCATCATTATAATATTATTAACTATTCTCATGCTATATAACATTGTTTCAATTATGCCTGCAAGTATACTTTAATAAAGTATTATGATTGAACTATCTAAACTACTTCTATGCTAATTCATCATTATAATATTATTAACTATTCTCATGCTATATAACATTGTTTCAATTATGCTTGCAAGTATACTTTAATAAAGTATTTGTTAAAATACTTTATTATGATTGAACTATCTAAACTACTTCTATGCTAATTCATCATTATTATGTTTTGTCACAATCTAACAAAGAAGGAGATTGTAAATGTTGAAATGATCGACTTTTATCAGTGAATGATTATTTGCGTTGATGAAGATGAATTTGTTTAAATTGTTAGTTTATCCTAATTAGATAAATAATTAGTTAGATTTATCTTATAGGATATAACATGATTATTTCTATAAATAATATTTTTATTTATTTAGTTATTGATTAATATTTCCAAAATATTAGAAGATTGCTTTTTAACATACAAGGAACAAAAACAAGACTGAAACTGTATGCTTTGTCTTAGATGTGTGTTGAGGATTTTTATTTTAGGCTTTTTGGGTTCCAAAGGGAGTAGATAGAAGTCAGAAGAAAGTGAAAAATATTTCTCTAAATGTTTTCAACTTTTCAGTCTCACAACCGCAATTTCCACTTTTCTCTCATCATCCCTTTCAGCAATAAGCTATGACTACTTATAGCAATCATACTTTCCTCCTACTTCAAGTGATGGAGATGTTTCAACACGTCATTTTGCTTGTCTATGATCCACGCCACTGCCTTTCCTTAAACTCATATTTCTCTCTTCTTCTCGAGTATTGACTGAGTTGTGCAATCACTGTTGTCAGCTTAGGATTGAATTCCCGGCATCGAAGGGCCGGCCCCTACAAGGTTGTGTTCTGTTCGAGCTGAGTGGTCAAAAATGGGTCCATGGTCACGTGATGTTCACGAGGTGCGGTGGTGGTGCTTGTTGAAAGCAAATTTTGGCAGTGCAGGGCTCTGAGGATCCCAGCCAACATTGTTTCGAACATGTGGTGAAATCAATGTCTTAAGACAAGCATTTGTAACATAGATGGCTTCCTCTCCTAAGGCCATTTTGTTTCATATGAAACCCAAACGGCAATTAACCATGTGGCTGTGGGGCATTATGATATTAAGATCACAATTTCGGTGGTCCTTCGAATTTGGAGTTAATCATGTCTAATTTTCTTTCACCAAAATTACTTGTTTTATCTTGACGAGATATGACCCACATTTTCATCGCCATTATGATATTTCCCGAGGTTTTTTTTTCTTTTCTTTTCTTTCAGTAAGCTCTACCAAGGTAGGTGAAATTGTGGTCCTTCGGGTTTGAACTTTCTTGATGGTTTTTCCTCCCCAAAAGGACAAAATCTTTATTAGGAATGATGACCCGATTTTTGTATTGCCTTTATATCATTTTGTGGTGTGGTATTGTTTCGAGCCAGCTTCACCATCTTAGTACTTTGGTGCACATGTAGATATTGCGATGCAAACTTAAAATGAACAAGTGCGGATTAAAATGCTTTAATGTGGGAAATCTTGTTTTGATGGGCATTTAAATAGGTTTCTCATATACACACTGTATTGCTGTCATCAGAACATGAGGTCATGAACAGATTTAAAAAAATATTCAATTAAAAAAGATTTAAAAAAATAAACAGAGTAAACTTGAATTAATTTAATATTAAATCTGTTATTCAAATCATGAGATTAAGATAACCTTATAAAAAATAAATTGAAAATTTTTACAAAACCTCACTTTTAACAGGTCTGATATGAAAAGTTGAAATAGAGAACATTAATATATAGGCCATCATAAGAAAATAAAAATTGATCACAAAACAAAATTTCCAAAATAATTTAATATTAAAAATGAAATTAAGAAAAAAACAAAAAAACAAAGCAAAAATAAAATAAAATAAATTACAAGATATTATTTTAATCAATAATATTTTATAACTATGGTTTCATTGATGTAGTTATACTTTTTAGTGTTTTATTAATGATGCTGTCCATAAAATTAGTAATTTTTTTAAAAAATACTTTCTTGATAGTTTTCTATAAAAAATTTATTGGTACTTTGACCAAGAAGGAAGAAGAGTTCCACACAACTTGAAAGAAAAAACAGGTGGGGCTATCGCTTAGGTCAGCCTGAAAGGTATTTCACCAAATACATTGACTTGTGTAGAGCACGTTATCAAAGAACAATGGGGATATATGGCAGTCTCCTCTCATCAAGATTATGCATTGCAGCATAGAACATCAACTGGATTCTCAACTAGCAAGCACCATATTAATTTTCTAGATGATTGCGTGTGTGTGTGTGTGTGTGTGTACGAAGTTCTTTCTGTGTGGATGTTTTTCATCGAATTTTCTCATTAATTGTTCATAAGCAATGCAACAACGCACGAGGCGCAGCAGGCTAAATCATTTCCCACTTTTGATTTACTGTGCTCTCTGTTGCCAGTACCGCACCCCTTCTCTCCCTTCCCTGCGTAGGGTGACCTATTTAAGCTTGACACCATGTTCAAGCTTCATGTGCTTACTGGTCTAGTTTTGTGGGTTACAGTACTCTATATCTTTATAGCTGGGATGTGTAGGGGCCTGGGGGCTGTGTGGAGAAAGTGAACATGAGGATGACAGTAGTTTGAATGCGGGAAACACCAAAAGGCTCACCCTATCAGACTAGATTAGCTTGGAGTCTTAGATCCCAGCACTGGGACACCCCTACAATGATTCCTATCTTTATAATATCCTTTTTTTTCTTCTTTTTTTCTGCCCTAGCGAGCGACTATTGCTGGAATTATTGCCCCATTTGCTTCTCCTACTGACGACCTAATAAGCATCCGTTTGAATTCAGCAGCTCTTTTGGAAAACATATGCTTGTCGCCATTTACTTTCATGCAAAAAAAGGTGAAATATCTATAGCCTCAATGCTTGTCTGCCTTGTATTATTTTTTTATTTGTGAGGGTAAGTGCACGCTTGGAGCCCAATTATTGCCGTCAGTTATCACCATTTGGTTGCGATATTCTTCTGCCCTCTGAAAGTGCCTTTTCCTAGAGCGACTTGCGAATTGGATATTCTTCTTTCCACATAATGCCTTTCCCTTCAAAATTATTTGTGACGTTGTGTATAGCAAAGGATACCTAATTAACTAGATCACTTACTCAAACTCTAATATTACAGTGCTTAACGGCAGAAAAATAAGCTGTTTTAATATTCTCTGAAATTTAGTGATATTTAAATATTCTTTTGAAATAACTTGCAAGATATTTAAATAACAAATATACTAAATTGCATTTAGCCTATACATGGCCTTGGCAAAAAAAATAATAAAACAAATAATTGGTTGTCTTTGATTCAAGGGTATCTTGGTATTTTTAGAGCGGCTATTAGTCATTAATGATTTATGTAAAGGTATTTGTATCTATAAAGTATTTTATGAACAGTAAAATAACAAAAATATCTCCAAGAATAAAAAAAATCAATTGTTTTGGGTAAGGGTATATAGGTATTTTTGGCTTTCATATACAGTAGAATTACTAATGTACTATTGGATCCAAGAAATTTAATGCATTGGTCAAGAGTATCAAAGTCTTTTGGCTCCGTATTTGTTGTTAATTGGTTTGCATGAGGGTAGAGTAATAATTTACTATTAAATAATATTTTTAATTAGAAAAAGTTATTAACGCGTGTTCAACATGTCCTAGCGAGTGGGTGACATCTGTGCTATTCATGGTGGCCAAAATTGACCTTCCCTCGTCTCCCTATATGTGCCACCGTGTCCTCTTTCATGTGGAGTGACATGTAACAGTATACGGTGGTCGGATTGATGTCGGTGGTCATTTGATTTCTTTTTTTTTTTCCCCTCTCTCCTAACATATAATATATACTATTGTTCTCTTTGTGTTTTTACTTAGCAATTTAAGTTATCATTTTTTTAATTTTATATTTAGTTAATTTTTTATTTATAGAAGTTTTTTCCTTTTCAATTTAGTCCTCCAATTATAATTTCTCATATGTTTTTTTTTATCTTTATTTTTTAAAATTTTAATTTTGTTTCTTGGCTCTTTTGTTGATTTTTTTTTTTGCTTTGAATTTCATCATATAATCAATTTTTTTGTTGTTTTATTTTGTTTAGCTTAACCCTCATTCCTTTTATTTGTTTTTCCTTTTATTAAAGTTATTTCTCAATTCAATTTAAGTCCTCTAAATGAAAATTTTATCCCTCTAATTAATGTTTTCTTTTCACCCTTATTTTTTAGATCTTTTTTTGCAATTTTTTTTTCTGGTTGTCTTTCGACATTTAATTTGTTGGAGATTTAGTTTTGTATGATCTTAATATTGTTTTGCATTAATTTTTTTAATATCAGTTTTGTGATTATTTTCAAGTTTTTTCTATAGATTTATCCCGATCTCATGACATATATAAATCATGAATTTTGTATATTTTTTTTAATATAAGTTTTTTCAATTATTTTGTTTTTATATAATTTTTCAAGATATTATGCTAGAAACATTTTACTGCCTTGTTCCTCTTCCTTGTCTGACAAATTTGACGATATCGTCACAGAGCCAAAACATTTTCCTGCCTTGTTCCTCTTCCTTGAGATGAAAAAAGTGTGAAGTGACCCTAATTTCTGGAAATCCTTCTTTAAATTAATCCCAATATGCTGTCCAGCTTGGGAAGTCTTCAAAGTAAACTTGAAAAGGATCCAACGGGTCACGAGGGTGCTTGGGGTTGAAACGTGAAGGGTTTAAGGGTTGTGTTTTGGGTAAATTTGGCTTAGGGGAGTTATAAGGATTAGAGGTTTTGTGTTTGTGATGAGGTTGATGGGTGTTTGATGCAATTTCTGTGATAGAAACCATAGGGTGAAGGTTTTTAAATTAAGATGGAATTAATTGCAATAATGTTTGTTTTTATGAGAGAGAAAGACAGGAGGGACATTCTAAAGTCTATTCTAAGAGGTGATTAATTGATAATGTGACCCAGTGATCAGTCGGTAATTAAGGAACATGTCTCCCTCTTGCTGCATCGATCTATGTTAAAGTAAAAATATTTTTGTAGTTCTTCTAGGTGCATTATAATAATTATTAAGGATATATTTATTATCCTTTTTGAATTCTCTTGAATTATCATAAACTAGTAAAAATATATGCGTTAAGAGTATTGTAATCTAAGTCATAATCCAAGTTTTAATTATAAGAACTTCCTCTAATTTGAAAGTAACATAATATAAGAGCTCTCTTCCATCCTTCTCCCCTAGTTCTTTCTAACATGATATCAAACCTATAAAGAAATCCCAAGAGAGAGAGTGAACGGATAAGTAACGTCCAAAGAAAAATATAAAGATGTATGATGGTAGAAACCAACAAAAAAAATTGTAACATTGAATCAAGAGAAATAACTAGAAGAAGCCAAAAAAAGCTTAGCGCAAGCTTACAACTCCTTGTAGAGGAGAGGTTGTGGTACACAGAAAATCATACATGAAATGAGGAAAAAAAAAGATCCTCCTAAAAGGGAGGTGGACAGTGGCCAAAAAACCATAATGAAGAATGTGGCAGCAGCCACTAGACAAGAAAAAAAGGTATTTATGTTTTTAAATCTCTTAAATTATTCTGAATTAGTATAGATATATGTATTCAAATCCAAGTCCATGTGATTTTCTCTCTTAAGATGGTAATATATTTTATACAAAAAAGATTTATTGACACCACGTACGCTTCCCTTCCGAACTTCTCCCCTAATTATTTCCTACAAGAACAAGTCTCTATGCGTGGTGGCGTGAAAAAACAAGCTGTTTTATTTATAATTTATTTTATTTCAGCTGTCTAACACGTTCGACTCACGTACGTCTGTCTCATCTAAAATTAATCCAGTCAGTACGTGTCCTGAAAGTTGCTGTGAAATGCGTCTTAAAGTTTATGTACACACAGTGAAATTATGAAATATCAGCATGCTACCACTAGGGATTAAAACTTCAGATTGTTTTCAGGGCTTCTTCAACTTCCCCATTTCTCACTTTTCAATTTTTCAGCGATGAACTTCCCTGATTTGTATTTGTTGACTGGAAAGTAATTTTAATTGACTTTTAATTAAGTTAAAAGGCTAGCTAGCTAGCTAGTCTATATATCTAGTACTGCTGGCGATTTGTGTCCAAGATCCAAGCATTATGACACATCAAAATGCTGTCCCGCACTCCATTTCACTACGGTAAAACCACCTCCTGTGTGTACAAATAAATTTATATATTTTTAGAATAATTTAAAATAAACTCTTATCCTTTCAAAACAAAAACAATAAAGATAAAAAACATTTCATCTACATCCTTACTTACTGCCCTTGTCTTTTTTGTTAGATAGATGCAATGTTCAAACACTAATAAAGCGTCCAACGGTAAGTTTTCCGGTGGACGCATGTTCGTCTACATTATTAAAATGGAAAAAAAAACACACTTCTTGTTGTCATTTTTCTCCTCTTCTCGTGGGAGACATAATGGGGAATCAAAACCCAGAATTTTTGTTTTTTATTAGATCTTCTGTTGTTGAGCATCTTATGTGTGGTCTTTTCGGTTTTAGTTGTGGTTCGGAAGCTATGTGCTGTTGTGTTGTGCTTGTTTTTGTCTTCTCACCGTGAGTGAGTGTTTTTTTTTTTTTTTTTTAATTGTTTTTTGCTGTATGTTCATGCAAAGATGGCTTCATGTCCAAGAGCCTGACATCATAAAAGTCAAAATAAGTTTGTTTAGAAGTGGAAATAATTCAATGTAGTACAATAACATGTGCATGGAAACCAGTTAGGATAAATAGTAGTTTGTAACCATCCTTTTGATCTTTTATTTCCTCCGTATACTACTGTACTTGCTCCAAAACCATTGGCTGTCTGTCTACACAATTATCGTAAAAGGTGAGACATTTCTATTTGGGAGTAGAAAATAATGCCACCGAATAAGTTAGTAGGTACAATAATAAGTGCCCCATATTCATTCTCTATTTTTTTCCAATCATCCTTTCAGAATTCGGGATTAATTGTAAATCTTGGGTCTAAATAGTTTGTAGATATAGTTTTTTTCCCCCTCCTCTATATTCTATAATAATTTGTTGTAGTTTGCCACTAGTAAGCAAATGTTAGAGTAGAGCGGAACACTAACATTTGTATTTCTGGAAGTTATTTCTTGTTTTGTTCCCATTAATAATTACTAGGCTGGGAGGTGTGGAGACAACAAGGTATTAAAAAAAATTAATATATTTTTTGGACGGCTATATTTTTTAAAAATTATCATGTAACCTATTTCATCATAATAAAAAATAAAAATTCTTTATTCTGATAGATATAAATATATTATCAAACCATGTTAAATCTTTTTTTTAAAATTTTTTTTTTTTCATAGTACCATATTAATCAATAATTGTTCCAAGTTCTTCACAACAATGTAAAAACAAGTTCAGTGTTAGCTTGAATCTGAAATTTTTGAACTCATTTTTCATCAAAGATGCTGGATGCTGTGAATAAATAAACTGAGGGAGTCTTTGGATCGATGACCACAGAATTTCTCATTTAATAATGTAGTGCATCCTCCTCTTCCTTTATTAAGCTTATTCACTTCCCACTAATTTGATCTTCTTAATTAAAAGCCTAGCCCTACTCAGTCTAGTGCATCATTGATGACTAGAAAACGTCTTCCTAATTGTTTAAGCTGTCAAGATCTACACTAATTAGCATCATGCAAGTGGGCTCTGTTAATTAATTCACTGTTAGAAATAGGTAGAGAAAGTAGCTAATGCTCATTATAATGGAGTTGCTGTGTCATCATCTGCTTTGTTAATATTGCAAAACAAGGTAAGAACAGATTATCATCAACAAGACAAATATTTTCCATCCATTATGTAATCCATAGGCTAGAGTGTACTTAGCACCAAAGTAATTTGTCCTAGATTAACAAAAAGTATGAATTCAACTAGGTTTTGTGTCTCTAATTATTTCCATGATGTGATGATGAGGCACACCATTAATCCATTGCTTCTTCTCCAAATAGAGCCCAAGGTAGTTATCAATTTTGTGATCGTGGCATGGATTTTGTTGCTCACCATATAGGAGGAAAAATGCTAGAATATTCGTAATACATATGATTAATTTGGTCTGGAGATTTTGCACCCACGACATTAGCAAATAAAATAATACAATAAAGAAAGGGATTTTAACACCAAAATTAATAGAGATGATTGAATATTGATCTCATGCTTTCCAATAGAAGACCAACAAGTAGAAAAGAGAGACCAAGTTAGGCCAAACATGTCAGAATAATATCAGGGAGCATATATATTAATGTTTTGGCTTCTTCGATTGGCTCGAAATTAAAGAGAGAGAGCCAACAAGAAGATGACACCACCGCATTGTCTCCAAAATTAGGCCAACTATGATATTGTTTGGCAAACATTTGACAAAGCATGTCTCTAGCTTCTTTTGTTGTAATGCTTTGAATATATTATCTCTGTGTTCAACCAAGGTTTGATTGCAGAATTTAGAGGAATACTTATATTTGGTTTTGAACCCTTACAATGCAAAGAAGGGCATCCCACTTCACAAAGTTACCATGTATATGCGCTCGTTTTTTCCTTTTTCTTTTTTCTTTCAGAGGGTTAAAGTTGACGGGGAATTAAATCTTGACAAGTGTTTATGGCAAGGGAAAAAGACATTGACAAGTGTTCTTGCTAGGGGTCCTCTTACAATGACATTACAATGACAGTCTTAGTCATTTTGTTACCAACTATTGTCCGAAGGAGTGGATAGGGTATGAGGTCACCCATAATACATTCGAAAACCTGGAAGATGGTTAGAAAAAAAAAAAATTACCCTAACTTATCATGTTCCCAATCCTGCTTACATTCCACTCATGTCATGTCCAATTTGTCCTGTCCTTGTTACCGTCTTTGTTTCTGTGGTACCTGATCGACTGTCTAATTTTGTCAGCATCTCAGTGATTTACCTTTGAAACATGCATAATGAGGAATTCGTGGGCGTTCAGTTGAGGCTCGTAGCTAGTCCTGGTAGCCTTTTAGCCTTTTTCTCGACATTTTGATGGCTTCCCTGGTAAGATATTGAGAGCAAAATGATGAAGGTAAAGGCAATGGGGCAACATTTCAATGATGAAAGTTCCACAAATTATTATTTTTTCCTCTATCTACTAGGTGTCCAATCCTCCTCCAGGGCTATGTATATAGTCTGCTGTCTGGTGTATGTTATTGATTAAAAAGAAAAAAACACTCTTTTCTTTTATTAAAACCTCTAGCTAGGTTTAATCTTTAGAAACCATCACCTAATCTGAAGTCATGAATATCATTGGAGTAGAAGTGGATGGGATTTGTGATGAAGAGGATTAAGTCACGAGGGAAATATATTAACAGAGGGCCTTTTGTTTTCTTTTGATGAAATTGTTCTAGAGTTCTATTATTACTACCCTCAATCCAGGATAAACACGTTTTCCTCTGAGTGGGTTTCTCATATCTAATAAATATGATTTTTTTTTTGTAATCTATTTATTACAAAACTTTCCAGGTTTACTCACCTGATCTTTCGATTATTTTTCCTGTTCGGATGTTACAACCTGTCTTCAGTAAGTGCTCGTTTTGACTCGATTCTCCAACAACCACTTTCCTATTTTCTCAAACATTTTTAGTTGTAAGTATATAATAAAACTTTACCTTAAAATAGTTAGCATGACAGAGTGAAAGTGTTGGCATGACAAATAATGACAATTTATAATAGAATTCCGAATACTTCAAATTTTAACCGTGTATATCATTACTCTATTTTTATCTTTCATGGTATAAAAGCTTTGTACGACTAACGCCTTGTCTTTTCTTTCAAGCTTTCACAGCTATCAAAACTCTCATAATGTCTTCTAGTTCATGCAACACTGAAAATATGCATAATCCTAATTAAAATCTTCATGCTACTTCTTATATAAGCTATCACAGAAACTCATTGGTCCTAACTTTATGGCATGGAGTATGCTGCCCATAACTTTTCTTAATAGCCATGATCTTGTTGGCTATATTGATGACACAATTAAGGGTCCTAAAGAAACTATTTAGGATAAACCTAATATAGTATATACAATATGGTTCTGAAAGGACAATTGTGTTAAAAGTTGGATATTTGCTTCTATTTCAAAAAAAATTAGTTGCTTCTCTTTTATGGAATTAAAAGTGCCAAACAAGCGTGAGATTCTCTTTAGCCCGTTTTTCATCGGCTCATCCATAATCATGGGTTGCATTACTTCAGAGAAAAAATCAAACTCTCTCTCAAGGTAATAAAACTTGTACTGTTTACATTGATGAAGCTATCTGTCTTGTTGATCAACTAGTTTGCCTATGGATGATTGAGATCTTATTGCTTAATTATTGAGCTCTATTGGATGAATATGTTATTTCAAAAATTATGAATTGTTCTTACTCAATATCTAGTTATTTGATGTAACATTATAGGAGCCATTTTCTTGACCTTTATTCCAATCTTCCATGCTAGGACAAATCATATTAAAATAGATTATCACTTTATAAGAAAAAAGATTGTAAACAAAGATGTTCAAGTATATCATATTTCCATCGAAGATTAGATTGCAGGCATGTTTACTAAAGGGTATACAGTGTTAAAGAATAATATAAATCATATCTTGAAATCTTACCTAACAACTTAAGCTTTTAGGTTGAGATTATTATTTGACATGGTATTAGAGTCTTGTTGATCAAGTGGCCGTGAGTTTAAATATCACCATCCATATACATGTGATAAAAATTAAGCACAATGTAGTGTAGACTTGTGCAAGTTTCAAGTTTAGAGAGCTTTCACTTGAGGGGATGTGTTAGAGAATAATATAAATTATATCTTGGGACCTTACCTAACAATTTAAGTTTTTAAGTTGAAATAATTCTTTGACATGCAGCTTCATGGTTTATGCCTATCAATTTGCAGGGGTGTTAGTATGACAAAGTATGATAGTGTTAACATGAAAATTATGATAGTTCATAATAAGATTTATAAATACTTTAAATTTTGAATTGTACAAATCTTTTAGTTTATTAAGATAGTTTCTTAAACATCCTTGTACAACTAGATTAGTTGGATTCTTTTATGACTACAACTCTATAAATATACATGTATTTTCAATGAGTAATGGATTGAAAACCAACTCCAATACGTACAATATGTTTTACCCGTGTTCACCATTACTAAATTTTTATCTTTCAAAAAATACATTGAAAAGAAAATGTGCCTTATTACTTCATATTTGATCAAAGCATTAATATAAAATGAAATTAATCCATATGGTTGTGGTTAATAGAGAAGTGAACTATGAGGACAACCTTGCAAAGATATTTATGAACCAATGGTAAAAGACTAAAATGAAAAGGAGGTCTAGTTCATGCATGATGAAAAGATTCATAGCTTTCAATTTAACCATTAAATGTGTTCAAATTTTCTTTAGTTGCAACTAGTTGAGGTCTAGAAGATCTCCAAATTAGACCCAAGATATGTTGTTCAGGGTAGTTTTGTTATTCTTTCTCTTTATTTCTGAAATTTTTTAGTTTGTTGAAGACTTTTATTATTATTATTATTTTCTTTATTTTTAGATTTCTTAGTTTGTTTAAGTCAATTTTTTTAGTTTGTAAATGGAGACTAACTTAAGAGAGATTTTTAATAATAAAATCTTGAATTAGAATTTTTGTGTAGCAACTTGATTTAGTAAAATTTTACGTTATCGGTGCTGTCTTATCTTTATTGTATTATTTTAAATAATAAAATCTTGAATTAGAATTTTTGTGTAACAACTTGATTTAGTAAAATTTTACGTTGTCGGTACTGTCTTATCTTTATTGTATTATTTTTGCAAGAGAGTACTACAAGGATTGGGAGTAGTGAACAACATGTAGCAAAAAAACAATGATACTTCCTCTAATCCAAAACATGAAAACACTTAAGAATGGAAAAAAATCTTGAGGTATCTACGTACAAATTATTGAGTGTCCTCGCTAGCAATAGAAACCAGCATGCAAATTATTGTCCTATCAAAACACCAACCATATGAAATACCAAAATTATGTTTTCTTTAGAATTTGTACATTGTTTTCACCAAAACCAAAATGGCACATCTTCACTCAAATAAAACGATGACCGAAATTGTCAATCAAATTATGTTTGGGATAAGGGACAGAAATGAAAGAGATAGGACATCGCTGAATCCCTATGGCAGAGGATAATCTGGCGAGTAAAGCGTGGGTGAATGGATCACATCGAGCTGGTCGGGTTCCTGAAATAAAAATGGGTTCCCCTCGTAGATTCATAGCCTAGCAGATAGCATAGGTTACAGCAGATATCAAGCATAGACCTAGTTCTTGGGAGGGTTACAGCAGATACCAAGCATAGACCTAGTTCTTGGGAGGTTGTATAGCCACGTGAATTCATTAAAGGTGTGTTAAGATCGGGGCCACAGTCAAGTATCAGCCCAGAAAAGATTTCATGGGCCAATCTCAACTTCACCAATAAAAAATTAGATATTAATGGCTGAAAAGGAAAGGAAAGGAAAAATAAAGATGGAAATCAAATTAAGTGTTGACAAATGCATGCCATGTTCTTGTATCCCCGTGATGTTAGTTGGTTCGGATTCCATTATGCTAGCCTATTATAGTGTTAAAGAAATTATTGTGATAGAACAAAATCTTTTTAGATCTGAAATACATGCCTGGCTTTATTAATTTCATTATACCAACTTAAGAGTTTTAATTATTGTATGAAGTTCGATGAGTGATTTCTTAATATTATTGAATGCAGGGTGTGTATAAATAATCCTAGAATATAGTTTATTCGTTATTATATTCAAAAATTAGAAAATAGATGTAATTAACTCTAAGAAGGCTCATCAATTCTTTATGTAAACAATAGAGAATATTCATACATTCGTCTTTCAAACCGCATGATCCTATGTTATAATTATCTTATATTGATTTAATTTATCAATTAAATAGTCATTGTTTATGTGAATATTTTAGCTTACAAATTAGACTTGAAGCGTGAATATCTTTTTAAATTTACAGTTTCAATTTCAGATCCTTTTCTAATTCCTAGCTAGTAGGTGTACGTAGTTGGATAAAGATTTAAAGAGTGCAATAAGAACTTTAACTGTTGACATCCTCACAGATCCAAATTCAATCACCAGTTCTTTAATTTCTTTTTCTTCTGTCTCAACAAATTATTTATACCCTATATATATGCTCCTCTCTTAAGTGAGATTAGAACGAAAATTGATGATTAAATTAATTAGGAATAATGATTTAAACCAGAAAATATAAAATATAAAAATAAATTGTCAATGAAAAGTCTAGTTCAGCCATCTTAATAATTCGTTGTTTAACAAGAAGAACGGGCTTTCATTAGGCTCGTTAATTAAGGGTCTAAAACAGGCGAGAACCAAGCTGAGTGGGGGATTTTCAATTAAATGATTGATATTCTCGAAATATTCTTAAGGAAATCAAATGAAATTGTAATTTAACATGGGTTGTAATAATCTTACAAAAGATGATGGATTATGTAATAAATAACCATGGGAGATAGTTGATTTAAGCCACACAAAGCTCCAAGCCGAAAGATTTGTGTGCAATATAATAACCTTACACCCTTGGTGTTCTTGGTCATGGTGATCATTATGAAAACCACGATAGGATGATTAAGCCCAGTGAATTTAGACAAGTATTGTCGTCGTGGCAGGACCTTCTGAGATTGCATTGAAAGAGAGGTGGGGGGCCGTATCATAGTAATTGGACTAAGTCTTCTCGATATTGCTCTCTACAGACGATTGTTCTTGCAAAATCTAATTGTCGGATCGCGAAAGTATTATCCTTAGCAGCAACGAAGATGTTTTGATCATGTAATGATATATATTTGGTCTAAAAGTCTATGTATAATCACGAATTCTTTTGAGAATGGGAGTTATAACCACCAATATTGCACCATTAATAATTTAGCGATTTATAAATGGTCGTGCAACAAGTCTCTCCCCCAACTCAGGGTGTTTCCCCTCCACAATAATATTACAATAGACAATGATATTTATTGGATTTTAGAGAAATGGCATGGCACTTACAAATTATAATTTTCTTGTTTGTTTCCTTGATTATTGTTTCGAGATTAAAAATATATGAAATTATTTTAAAAAGTAAATTTATTTTATACTTTAGCCTCTATCATTTAAACCAATATAGTGAAATTGTATCATTTTTATCTAGAAAACAATAACTAAATGCAAATGTAATAAATGAGAGCATGTGCTTAGGACTTGCATCAATTTTGCAGTACACAAAGTAGGATATAGTGATGAGAAAGAAGTGGTGGTAGTTTGGTGACTTTGGATCCTAATTGTTGATTCCCTTTCTAGCTAGCCGATCGAGCACTCTAGCTAGTGCACCGTCCTTCTCATAAAAACTGTGTCATGATAAAGTACCCTCCAATAAGTCACGTGGAGTCGAGGGGTGTCAATTACCCTCCCCACCATCTTTCGATAAAAAAAAAAAAAAAAAAGCTAAGGTATTAATAGGTTTTTATTTTTATTTTTATTTTGCAATAAACGTTTTGATAGTTATTTTGGAGTAAAGTAGAGAAGTAAGATAATTGGTAATAAAATTGATTTATTAACAAATTAAAGATGTTCATTTTGTGAATCCAAGATGACATAATACAATTAATGGTAGCTAAAGATTTTCATCTCCTTCTTAATCAATGCTTTGGTTTGAGCTTTTAGTATGTGTTTGGATAGGAGATATTTTTAGTTTTTTTTATGGAATTCTTATAAAAAACATGATTTTTTAGTTTTTAAAGGTATGATTTGTACTTTAAGAGTGTTGTACTTTTGAAAAAAAAAATATATCTTCTAGCCAAACACACTTTTAGACTTTAGCTTACAATAATTTCATAGATTGTAGTTTTATTTATAGAAATATATTAAACTTCAGTTTATATATATATATATATATATATATATATATATATATATATATTGAGATTTCTCTTCATACGTAGGTGTTGTGGGCACATTAAAATATGAAGTCGAGATAGATTTTTGATTGCCTCTCCTTTTGAAAAGACTAAAATTTAAAACAATATTTGTGTAGAACACTCAAGCCAATGTGTGTTTTTTTTTAAAAAAATAAAATTTATTTTTACTTAAATTATTTTTTTTATAATTTTAAATTGTTTTTGTGTTAATGTAAAAAAAAAAAAATTAAAAAATTATTTTAATATATTTATAAAAAAATATTTTAAATCATAATTATTAACACATTATTAAACGCCTCGTATTGCGCTGAGTTTTATTGCTTGCTTGACCCTGTCTTATGTGGTTATTATATGCCCCTAGCATGTCCTGGCTATGAACCAATGTGAAAACTCATTTAACTCCTTATACCAATAATATTTGGTTAGTATAGTTTTTTAATATAATAATATTAATAAATAATAAAAAGGTAAAGATTTTATGTGGTTCGGTGATGATGTCTTCCTCTACCTATACAAAAATTAATTAATGAAAAATATTTTTCAATATACTATCATATTGCCTCTATTATAAGAAGTGCCATAACTTTATAATATATATTTTTAGACAGATTTTTTTCAAATAAAATATTTTCCTTGAGAAATATTTCTGTAAAACAAACGGATCTTAAAGTAAACAAGAAAGAACCCATCAAACTAGCCATTCAAGAGAAGCTGCACTGAACGAAGAGAACTTAAGCTTACGTTAATATTCTCCAACTCTTTCAATGGAAGCTGTAAATTTAACTTGAAGCCATCAAAATCTGTGTTGATTCTGTGGAAATCTTCCAACTATATATCGCAATAACATCCCATGTGCATTTGATACCATATATAATAGATATATAGCTAAAGAAAGGTCATTATCACAGAAGTAGGAGAAGATAATATGGAGTTCAAAACTTAATATATAGTCCAAGACTATTAGGGCACGCCCTGTCAGTCTTTGATCAGTAATAATTATCGTTGAATAACTGTCCTCCTCAGTTTAGAACACCAAGTTATCTCCATGTATCTTTCTTTGTTTCTTGATGAAATTCGGTAGACTTGCAGGATGGTGCTTCCGCGATGTATATGTCGTTGGTTTTCCATATCTTTTGCACTAGGAAAGCCATATATGGGCTAGGGTTAGGTATAGAGCCATGACTAAATGTTCTGAGGCTGTAAACACTTGAAAATAACATCTGCAATATAGTACACCCTTGGGCATGTGGGATTTGTTTTTGGTCTAGGGACTTTGAACATTATTGGAGGCACAAATTTAATACATGATGTGTACCTGATCTGAAGCAGAATCTTTATCTTTGATTATGATCTATAAAGTAAGAGTTGTCAATTGCTCTCTTGCACGCATGCAACCGTCAATGGTCCCAGATTGAATAACACATGTAACGGTCAATGCTTCAAGGATGATGATATCTAAAGCCAAGCGATCTCCGTGTTCTGTTCTTTGTGGAGTCAGATTGAACACAAGATTGCCATCCGAGACTTCATTTTCAATCTGTTTCGTGAACTGTAAATGCTTGATGAATGATTGAAATCATGCTTGAACTTGACAACTCCATTGTTTAGTCACTTTCCAGATCATGCATCTAGAGATTGTTACGTTTTTCCTGCTTACTGCTTTCTCTGAGTCCTAACAGTAATCGAACTGAGTCAACTCCTCCTCCTTGCACAGACTGTGTTAGCCGGTTGACTAATTGATGCAGTATCTGGAATTGCAGGAGTTTTCATACAGTTAATTAGATTTTTAATTTCTTGTAATATATAGTATGGCGTACTAAACATGTTATTCACTATTGATGTGTATTTGGAATTAAAAAAGGGTTAGTGATTTCTAATTGTTCATCCTTATGATCGATACTTTTAACCCGAAAAAAACAATGCTGGAGCTAGAACTGTAGCAGCTTTCATGTAATCATGATCTTTCTTTTAATAGTTTATTTACATAATATATTATGGTGATATATATTTAAATTTTATTTATTTTTAAAACAAGGATTTATTTTACATAGAGTTTTACTAATATTTAAAGGAATGCTACTATTTCTATATAAAAAAAAAACTTTGATATTTTAATAGTTTAATAACGATTTCTTATTTTCTAGCTAAAACCAGACTATGGCTGTGGTAGTTATCTCTGGCCTCTCTTTTTTGTCCCCGCATCACTAACCCTTATCTATGGCTAACACCTATAGCTCGGCCTGTTTTCTTTTAATCCAAACCCTATTTTACCAACGTGGGCCAGGTCTAACCTCTTAGAAAGGCTTGGGAAATTAAGCCAGGTTTGAAAAAGCTAGCCTAACCCATAATACAGGAAACCCATAATTAAAAAACTCTTATCTTTTCCATCATCACCATCATCAACTATTATGGTGATCAAAATCTTAGTATATATTTGTCACTAAAATTGAACATGTTTTTTTATTAAAATTTTATTTTAAATTAAAATTTTTAAATTTTTTAATTATTTTAATGTATTGATATTAAAAATAAATTTTAAAAAATAAAAAAATATATTATTTTAATCTATTTTCAAGTAAAACATATTTAAAAAAACAACATTTATCACACTCTAAAAAATACCCTCAGTAAACTTAGAGAATGGAATTCTTGTTATTGCTATTTCAAAAATTGAAGATTTAAAGGATCACCATCTTGTATGCTAATTATTTGTGATGAGACTATTAGATAATAAAATGCCAAAACTGAATAAGTGAAGGAAGAAAAAAAAAATAAAAGAACCCATCCAATAGACTAGCTAGGCAAATGGTGCTGCCCTGTTAAGCATCATTTTCGTTTTGGTATTTTTCAAGGCTAAAATAGACTATAGTCCTGTCAACAACAACAATTATTATTTTTAATATTAAAATTAATAAAAAAAACTAAAAAAGATGGTGTTTTTTTTAAATCAAACTATATTTTTATTAGTTATTTGAGTTATTTTTTAACTCGTCAAATTAATTAAATCATATCAAATCAATTGTCATAAATTTTAAATTTTTATAAAAAAAGCATTAATAATAACTGTATATATATATATTTTTTAAAAAATTAATTTAACGCGATTTATTTTCTATCATCTCTCACATAGGTCAAGTCTAATGCTACTTCAATGTTTTCAGGCCAATAATCGGTTTGCTTGATGATGCCAAGCCTAATTGGATCACAACCCGCCTTAAAATCCAAGTAATTATTGTGGAGGGAGTAAAATAAGTATTTTTGTCAGCTCATGTCTTAAGGCTGGAAGTGAGGCCCATTTCAAATCTAGTTAATGTTTTTAGAAAAAATATTAATAGTATTATTTTATAAAAAACATTGATAATATATAGTTAATTTTTTATTTTTAAAAAATTAATTTCACCCCAGCATATTATTTGCCAATTATTTTCTGCCATCTCTCAAATAGATCAAGTTTAATGCCACTTCAATGTTTTCAGGCCAATGATAGGTTTGCTTGATAATGCCAAGCCCAATTGTAATTATTGTGACCCATTTCTTGTTCATAAGAATTCCTTGTTCATGTCTTGAGGCCCATTTCAAATCCAAGCAGAGAACCAAACGGATATTATTCCCTTGCACATATGCTTATGTACATAATAAATCCTTTCAATGTCCGTTGTTCTTCATCCTGCTACCAGCAAAATAATTGATCAGAAGCTTAAGCCCCCTCTTGTCAACTAATCATTTATAATACTATTGAAAATTATGTTTTTTACATTAAGAATAATATTTTTAATATAGTTTTGTTAAACAAAAATTATAATATTTTTTTTTAAAAAAAAGAGGTTGATGATAGGTCATCCAACCCCTTAAAAATGTAAGTGTATTTTTAGAGAGTTAGTTCTCAATTTCTTATTGTCTTGAAATAAACTTGAAATACTATTTTTTATTTCATTAATAACTTATTATATGGACATGATCCATTAACTAAGCAATGGACCAATCCAATAGAATACTAAGTAATGGACCGATCCAGTAATAAGAAGTTGAGGAGACCCACCTCAAGTCATCGAGCCTTCTTCTCCAACCAGAAAAGTAAAGATTCTTCTTAGTTCTTATTCACATGCTTCAATAATATCATCTGCACAAATAGATAGCTTTCCTCGTGATCTTCTACCCGCCTCTTCCTTACAGGTAACACCCTTCCTTCCTTTTTGGGCTTCTTTGAATCTTGGGTCCTTTGAATTATTTTTCGTTTCGGTTCTCTGTCCCATAATCTTTGATAAAGGGGAAGAGGGAAGAAAAATGCTTACCTAGCAATTGATTGGTATCCGATCTTAATGGGAAATCACTGTGTTCTGGATCTCCTGGGCTGATCTGTAATGTAGCAGGAAGCAGCTGTAATTATTTAATTAGCCGTCGTCGGTGAAGAGGTCGAGTTTCAGTTCAGAAGGTGAGGTATTGAATAATAGTAGCACTCAACTTTTATTTGCCTTTCCATATCGATAACATATATATATTCGGCAGCTTCAATCTGGCCTACCTAAGTCTTACCTCGGCTCAACACCCCTCATTTCCTGCTCTGTCCTCTGAGAGAGACAGAGACATGGAGGTTGAACATTTTAGCCACCCAGATCATCCATTGATCCTCATTAATCAAGTTCTCGAGTATAGTTGTGAAGTAGTTATTTGCTCTGGATGCGAGGGACCAATATGGGGTCCTTGCTACAGTTGCACCTCTTGCTACTTCTTTCTTCATAAGACATGCGCCGAGCTGCCCCGTGAGATCAAGCGCCTCATTCATCCTAGACACCCTCTCCATCTACTAGAAAAGTCACCATATCAAGGAAAATACCGTTGTGATCGGTGCGACAAAAGTTTCAACTGTTTTGTTTACCATTGTTCTGTCTGTGAATTTGATCTAGATATCAAATGTGCTTTTCCACCGGGTTTTTTTGAGGTTGATAGTCAATTTGCCCACAAGGATCATCCATTGATTTTGAATGAAGAGCAAGAATATCATGGTGAAGGAGTAAACTGCTCCGTGTGCAAGGAACCAATGTCTGGTCCTAGCTATAGTTGCACTCCTTGCAACTTCTTTCTTCACAAGAAGTGTGCTGAGCTACCCCCAGAGATCAAGAGGCACATTCATCCAGAGCACCCTCTTCGTCTACTGCCAAATCATCACATCATCTGTGGTTTTTGCAAAGAAACTTGCTATGAGAGTTTTGTTTATTGCTGTATTGTGTGCGAATTCACCCTCCATATCAAATGTGCTTTTCCACCGTGCGTTTATGCAGCTGATCAGGATCAGGGGCATCAATTTAGAAGCCTGCTGAATCCACGTTCATTAAAATCAATCTCCTTCACTTGCAATGCATGCGGCACAGATGGAGATGACTCCCCATTCGGGTGCACCATGTGCCAACTCGTGGTCCACGAAGAATGCATTTCATTGCCAGGCACCCTTAAAACGGCACTGCACCATCATCCCCGAATCATCCACACATATCAACTTCAACAATGCATCGAATCTATAAACAAGTACTGTGGAATTTGCCGTCGGGAAGTTGACACAGAGTACGGAGTTTACTATTGCCCAGACTGTGACTTTGTTGCTCACGTGAAATGTAGCAGAGAATATGGCGATTCTGCAACAGAGACTGCTGGAGAAAACGAAGAAGAGCAAATTGTGACTGTTGATGATCAATTCATGGAACCTAGCTTTCTCATTGTCCGTGAGATCAAGCATGGAGAGGAGAGAATAATTGAAGAGATCAAACATTTCAGTCATGAACATAACCTAATCCTTACTGACAAGGTTGATGATGATCTGAAGTGTGATGGGTGCATGTTACCAATCTCAACTCCATTTTACAGTTGTGACAGTTGTAACTTTTTTCTTGACAAAACCTGCATAGAATTACCCAGGCGAAAAAAGTGGCAATATCACGAAAACCAACTGATTCTTTCATGGCGCCCAGGGGTACATTATCTGTTCTACTGCCATGTCTGTAATCAAAATTTTCGTGGGCTCAGGTACAGATGTGATGTATGTGGACTCCGGATTGATGTCCGATGCTTCAAATCATTGAAAGATTATTTTAATCATGGAGGTCATGATCATCCCCTTTATCTTCCAGCGGACAGAAAGAGTATTCTCCGTTGCCGTATTGATGGTCGCGGGGTTCTCCCTTGGGCTGCAGATGACGGAGAGAGTATTCCCCATTGCAGTGGCTGTTGTGTCAGTGAAGAATCAAGGGTATTTTTGAAATGTGCGGTTTGCGATTTCAAGCTGGGTATGAAATGTGCTACACTGCCATACAAAGCAAGACACGAGTATGATGACCATCCTCTCTTCCTCACCTACATTAATGAAAATGACTACCAACCTTCCTGCATAATTTGTGAAAAAGATAGAGACCCAAAGCTCTGGTTCTACCGTTGTGAGAAATGCGACTTCGATGCTCATCCAGAATGTGCTCTCGGGAAATACCCATATGTCAAGCGAGGGGGGGTTCGCACATATCCTAATCACCCTCACCCTCTTGCTTTGGTCGACAAGACAGGAGATTATCGTCCACAGGCATGCAATATTTGTGGTGAGCCTTGCGATGACTTGGCCCTTGAATGTACTGATCCTAACTGTGATTTTATCGTCCACAGAAGGCGATGCTTTAAATTATTACGGTAATTGGATTGCATTTGTTGGCTTTTTTCTTATTTTCGGGTTATGATTGTTGGGGTGAATGGTTAGCTTCATACTTATTATCTGTGTTTCTATTTTCGCATTTCAGATCACTTTTTTCTCTCTTTTTTTCTGAACAATAAAAGATGCTATTTCATTAAAACTGTCAATGTAGTTTGTTGTTTCTTTGTGCCTTCGTAAGTGACGAAGATGCATGACCTTCCACCATTTTTTTTTGCTTAGCAGGAAGCTCTCCATAAATTCTACTTTTACATTTTTGTTATAGATTTTATTGTAAATGCATAGAAATATTGTCATATAAAATAACACTTATCTAACCGATATCAATTATTTTCTTTCAAATATTTAATTTTTATTTCCTTAACACAATCTAATATTAAATAAATGTATTTAAATAATTGGTGGGGACACTAGACTCATACCGTAAATTACACAAGTATATGGACGGATACGACGTAGGATGGCTCAACCTCTTACACTTTGGTTGGGAAACTAAACCCATTTGGACCTGTCTTATTGTTATTTTATTTATTTAAAATTATTTATGTTAAACAATTTAATTTGATGGGTTGAACCCAATAGAAAGATGTTTTAGGACTTTATTATTTATATGTTTCTTTGTCATTTTGTAAGACAATTTTGATGATTAATAAAAATATTACAAACTTTACATATCTCCAATCCCCTTTCTTCTCTTCTTTAGCTTTCTTCTTCCTTGAAGTTTCTTTTTTTTTTCTTGTTTTAATTCTTAATATTTATTATCTAGCATCAAATTTAGTATCAAAACATGACTTTTAATTGTTCTTACAATTAAACAATCCACATGTTTATACTTAGCCTTAGATCCAATTTGATTTAAAAAAAAAAAAAAAATTGTTCATCATGTGTTGGTCTACCTTAGTTTTTTTTTTAAAAAAATTATTTTTTAATTTTGGATTTTTATTGGTTGTTTTTTTAATATTTTATGATGCTTTTTTAATAGAATATTTAAATTTTTTTATATTAGAAAGCATTATTTATATGTAGTCCTATTTATATTTTTTTTTTCTTCTTTAATTTTATTTGATCGCTTTTCTATGCATATTTTTTATTATTTTATTAAATAAAACATTAATTCTAATAAACAAAACTATTAAACATATTTGATATATGGTTCACGTTGTGAGGTTAAATATAATACAATTTAAACTATATTAAACTATCCATTAGAAGTTTCACTTGGGTTAATTACAAAATCAAGAGGAAAGAAGCTCAAAAATATATTTAATGGACTTGTTTGGAATATTTAGGTCAGGTAGATTTGAATGAGCCAACATCAACAAATGATAGTTAAATTTTAGTTAATTTAATTTATATGTAAGAGAGATATAATCCATTTATAACACGAGCTTTAATTATTTTCTAAAAACAAATAAGATAGAAAACAAAATAAATGAATAAGACAACATTCATGATATTATTCATTGACAAGAATAGTATTTGAAAATATAGAAATTATTGTTTTTTAAAATATATTTTTTAAAAATATATATATAAATAATATTTATTTATTTTTAAAAAATTACTTTTAATATCATTATCCCAGATCCAATTAAAAACATTTTACCACCTATCTTTTCTGATCAGTGTAGAAGGAAAAGTGATATTTTTCTGCAGGTGAAATTTGGCCCAAAGAAATTGCATATTATACCAGGTTGTCTTGGAAAATCAACCAGTAAAGATCACTGTAAACTTGCCATCAGGACTGAAGGACAAAGCTGCAAACCACACAATGAACTTTGAATCTGTAAATTTGATCAGAACAAGCAGAAGGCCAGCTCCGGCTATGGCCTTGAATTACTGTAGAAAATGTTTCTGTAGCAGGTACACCTGAATCACAAGTTATTTCAGGAACAAAACAATTGTTAGGACCAAGAGGATGATGCTATGGAAGGTTTTTCACCCCATGCCCACTGTATGCACAGTTTGCTACCAATAATTTTCCTCAAGTGCCATCTTAACTTATCATGCATTTGTACTGCTATCCAGCAACACAGTGGCGTTTTTACCATTTTTTTTTCAGCACAATTTGCAGCAAGATGTTGACATGTACAAATCTAATGGTAGAGCATGGCAGCTCTGCTTCGCCGTTTCCTCTCAAATCCTTCCAGCAGATCTTGAATGAATCCATTGCAATTCAAGAACTTGAATGTATAAATCATTATTCAAATCTAAATTTCCCCACTTTCACCAAAAGTCCTATCTGACATTACTGGTATATATACTGATAAGTCCCCTTCTTTGTTCCTTCGCAATGTTGCTTTTGAAAAGAACATTGCCATTCAATCTCCAGCAAGTAGATATTAGATTATGATGCTTTAAGCTTTGATGTGAAACGAGATAGGTTGAACTTATTCACCTGAACTTTCATTTCTGTAGTCCAAATACATGCTGACGCATTTAACTAATAGCACCAACGTTTCACATGACTAAACCAAACAATGATGCCTGGAAAAACTTACTTCCTAAACCCTAACAATCAGACAGGAGATATCTCGGAAAGTTGATACATACACTCATTCCAGAAAAGCGAAAAAAAAAAAAAACTATATAAGTTTTCCACAGTATACATAGCGTGGATGACATACTAAAGTGTGAAAACTTGTTCGTGATGATAACTAACTGTTTCGGTTTCCTCGCTTTTCCTTGATCAATGCTATATCCCAAATTCTTCTTCTGGAATCAAACCTAAATGCGCCAATCCTGAAGATCAACATGTAAGCAAAATGAAAGTTAACCAATGTCAACGTGAAGGCAAAAGGGGATTGGATCTAAACATGATGTTCTCCATTCATGTTTAAGCATTGCAGATTGATACACATGATCATCTATCCATACGATTTTCCTTATGATTGTTCAATTCTCAATACCTTACTTTGACTTGGTTATGTCTCAGCTGATTCTACAAGTTAGTGGTGCAAATGTTTTGGTTGGTTAGGCTGTTGATCCCTTCAAAGAAGCAAGGAAACCCAGAATTAAATTCACCATCTGAGCATCATAATTAGGTCCTTCCATTTCAGAGTGTCTCCCAAACAGAATTGAAGCAGTTAAGGCAAAAAGGGTAGCCTATGCTTACATAACCAGTAATTTCCTCCAGCTTATCAACAGCAAAACCAGCAATTGGAGATCCTATATATAAGAACAAAACATCTCAGCAAGTTCGAAAGAAAACAAACAAAGAAAGAAACTGGGAGATAAAATTCCTTAATAAAACTTCTAAAATATATGTGCAGAACAATTGTAAGGAAAGATTGCAGGGAATTTTGAAGAATTAATTGAGAGAATAGGTCCACACCCACTTTATGAGAGGCTTTGAGTCAGGCAAAAATATGCTGTCATATAATTCTATTCTCTAGGAATTTTGTAGCATCATTCAATCATAAATTTCATAATCATCAAAGAAAACCAAGCTAAAAATATCTCAAAAAAAGCAAGAAATGTCACCAACCATCAGTGATGAGAACATGCAAACAGGTACATAAATCAATAAGCATAGATTCATCTATAATGTTATTTTTTCTGTGGATAAAATTTATTTTTTAAAATAAAAAGTACTTATTTTCATATAATATTTCTGATATATTTAGTCTAGTACAATATTTTATTTTATTCAATTAATTTAATACGTGTTTCTATTTCAATTATCATTTGATTAAATAAATAAATAAGTTTAACAAACATATCTGGATAAACATATCATCTTACAAGATTAAATATCTTAATTTATATTTTTTTTTTAATTTTTTTAATTTTATTTTTAGTTATTATTTATAAATTTTTTCATTTATTAACATAGATAGTTCTTGATTTGTTTATTTCATGTATATATAAGCTTTTTGAATTTTAACTTAGAATTTTTTTAATTACAAAAATACATCAAAAAAAACTTGTATATATAAATTTTTTTATTAAATAAAAAAAATTAACCCGCAACAAATTACGGTGAAGTATCTATCTAGTAGTGAGTGCTATTTTTTAAAATTCATTCAAACATTGATACGAGACCTTCCATTTGCTTGATGTTTACAAAAGGTTCATTGATTTATATGCAAAGAACTAGTTTCTGCTGTTCTTGATGATGTCTGATAAGTCAATTTTTTAGATTTGCTGGTTTTTTAGCAACACGAAGCAAACCAAACCAAAATCAATCTGTATGAAAATACTCAACCCTAATATTAAGAGATTTAACTAACGGCGTAGTGAATTTAAAAAGCTCCAACTTTCATTTCTCTAATAAATCAAAATGTTGAATGCGCCAATCAGGGGATTCATACAAATAAATCTTTTAGAAATTGAGCAAAATTTATTTATTTTTATCTAAAATCAATAATTTTATATATTTTTAAATTATTTTGATATATTTAAAAAAAATTAAAAAATATATATCATTTTATCACATTTCTAAATAAAAAATAACTTTAAAATCAATTACTACAACTCTCCCAAACATCCCCTTAACAATACTATCACCAAAAAAAAAAAAGATGCGAGGGACTGATATTATTCGGCACGCAATCAGGTTAGAAATTCTGAGTCAGCACGTAAACAAGCTCAAAAATATTAGTCAAGCAGCTCCCAAGCCAAAATTGATAATAAAATGAGCTGTGTACTTATTAAAAGACTAGGCATCAGATTTCTTGATATACATGACTCAAGTTTCTTTAAGATTCAAATATTCGGTAAAGTTGGCTTACTCATAGCTTGTAATGCTAGTTAAATTAGGCGAGAGAAAAAAAATAATAGATAGTTAAGTTGTTATTTTTATATATATGTATAAATTATATCTACTTAATCTGAATTTAATTATTTGTAGTTAATGAACATGATGAAATATGACATAAAAAATACGAGAGGGTGAATCTTAATTGAATGCATACTTTACTGTGCATTCACTGTTAAATTATTATATGGACATGATCAATTCAATAGAATAAAGATATTTTTTTTGGTACAGTGGAAAAAAAAAAACTATGATTCTTTAAGATAAACAAAACCTAGAGAATTAGATAATAATAAAGGATAAACTCTCCGAGAAGTGTTCTACCAAATACATAAATTAAAGTCACTTGTAGCTACAAGTTTAACCCTATAATAAGCACAAGAATTAGCTTCGCACAAAGTATGAAACAAACTAACTTTTCAATTTCATGTAGTAGATTTTTGATGTAAAAAATATCAGCTTCAAATAAATAATACTTATTAAAATCATTATAAATCAATTGAATAACATCTGTAGAATCAGAGTTGCATGTGACCTTACCGAAACCTCTATCTCATATCACCAATAAACAAAATTTAATTCCTAGTAGTTCTGGAAGTAGATTAGAACCAAAACCTCTATAACTTGTAAAACTCATCAACCATCTCCCTTCAGAATTTTTTAAGAAACCCCAAATCCAATCCTCCCCGTGTTCTTAAGAGAGCTCTCATCCACATCCAGTTTAATAAATTTTTCTTCAGGCTTAAGCCATGAGATAGTAGTGGAGTGCCTACACATCATAGTTGAATTATTTCAAGTATCACAACACACATCTTTTAAAAAGTAAATTTAACGTAATAACCGGTTATCCCCTAAATACTCATCCCTAAAAACTAAAATATTCCTCCCCCTTCAAATCAATCAGATACCAAACAAGAATAACAGACAAGATATACCTCATCAGACATTTCCTTGTTACAATATAATAAAGACATTTGTTTATATAAAACGACATAAATTCTAAAAACCTGTAATTAATTTGGGAAGGAAACACACACATGATCTTCTTCCTTTCCCCATCCCTCTCTTCATTATAAAATCTAGAAAACCAAATAGGAATGACAATGGAGACTTTGAGGTCGGAGGTTTTTAAGGAGAAATGGTTTAATTAATGAATCCTTGTATAAGAGAATGTGTTTTTAATTTCTCCTTATATCTATAATTATATAATTTAAGTCCAAGATAAATGATTTTTTCTAACATGTTCTGTTTATTTTTTCCATTCAAATTAACAAAGAAGTCACACGACCTTCACAATGTATTTTGATATAAAAAATATCACTTGCTCATGATAAGTAGCTCATATTTCCTTATATCTTAAAGATTATTTCTAATGAATCTTTTATAAGTGTAATTGCATCAATTAATTATATCTTTAATTTTTAGTTAAGTTATTCAATAAAAAGCAGAACATATAACATTAAACTTCTACATTATGTGCAATTTGCTTAAAATATTTGAGTTAATTTAAATGAAATATCATAATTTTAGTTAATTATGTATTTGTTTCACATTTCTAGGTTATTAAGAGTAAAATCGTTTTATTATAAAAATTAAACTATAAAGTATAGTTAACATTTATTAATTTATATAGTTCGTTATGATAGAAAAAAAAAAGACCTATTTGAGATTTAGCTAAAATATGTTAATTATATATACATGTAATTATTGATTTATGATTTTAATAATTAAAGGATTTTATCATTAAATTTTTCATTTTAAGTACCTCTACTGGGAAAAAGTTTAGGAGGGTGTTAGTAGTTATTTTTTAAAATATTTTTTTTATTTGAAAAATTATTAAAATTAATATTTTTATTTTTTAAAAAATTATTTTTAATATTAACATATTTAAAAATATAAAAAACTTAATTTTAAATATTTTTTATTAAAAATACCGTTTAGAAAGCAATTTTAAACCGCTACCCGTGGGCAAATGAGTAATATAAGAAGTTGAGGAGACCCAACTCAAGTGAACGAGTCATCTTCTCCAACCAGAAAAGACATGGGAAAGTGTCTTCTTATTCACATGCTTGAACAATCTCATCCGTACGAATAGAGGAGCTTGTAGCTTTCTTCATGATCTTCTTCCCACCTCTTCCTTACAGCTAACACCCTTTCTTTCTTTTTGGGCCTCTTTGAATTTTAAGTCTTTTGAATTATTTTTCGTTTCGGCTATCTTTGATAAATGGGAAGAAGGAAGAAAATGCTTCCCCAGCAATTGATTGGTATCCGATCTTAATGGGAAATCACTGTGTTCTGGATCTCGTTGGTTGATCTGTAATGTAGCAGTAAGCAGCTGTAATTATTTAATTAGCCGTCGTCGGTGAAGAGGTCAAGTTTCCGTTCAGAAGGTGAGGTATTGAATAATAGCAGCACTCAACTTTTATTTGCCTTTCCATTTCGATAACATATATGTTCGGCAGCTTCAATTTGGCCTACTTAAGTCTTGCCCTGGCTCAACAACCCTCATTTCCTGCTCTGTCTTCTGAGAGAGACAGAGACATGGAGGTTGAACATTTTAGCCACCCAGATCATCCATTGATCCTCATTAATCAAGTTCTCGAATATACTTGTGAAGTAGTTATTTGCTCTGGATGCGAGGGACCTATATGGGGTCCTTGCTACAGTTGTACCTCTTGCTACTTCTTTCTTCATAAGACATGCGCCGAGCTGCCCCGTGAGATCAAGCGGCGCATTCATCGTAGACACCCTCTCCATCTACTGGCGAAGCCACCATCTCACTACAGACAATGCTTTTGTGATCGGTGCAACAAAACTTGCAACAGTTTTGTTTACCATTGTTCTGTCTGTGAATTTGATCTTGATATCAAATGTGCTTTTCAACCGGGTTTTTTGGAAGTTGATAGTCAGGCACATCAATTTGCCCACAAGGATCATCCATTGATTTTGAATGGAGAGCAAGAATATCATGGTGCAGGTCCTGCAGGAGTTATGTGCTCTGTTTGCAAGGAACCAATGGCGGGTCCTAGCTATAGTTGCACTTCTTGCAACCTATTTCTTCACAAGAAGTGTGCTGAGCTATCCCCAGAGATCAAGCAGCATTTGCATCCAGAACACCCTCTTCGTCTACTGTCAAATCATGATATGATCTGTGATTTTTGCAACGAAACTTGCTATGAGAGTTTTGTTTACTTTTGTATCGTGTGTGAATACAACCTCCATATCAAAAGTGCTTGTCCACCGTGCATTGATGCAGCTGATCAGAATCAAAGGCATCAATTTAGACGCCTAATGAATCCACTCTCATTAAAATCAATCTCCTTCACTTGCAATGCATGCGGCACAGATGGAGATGACTACTCCCCCATTTTGGTGCACTATGTGCCAACTCGTGGTCCACAAAAAATGCATTTCATTGCCACGCGCCCTTAAAACGGCACTGCACCATCATCCCCAAATCATCCACACCTATCATCGTCAACAATGTATCAAATCTATAAAGAAGTACTGCGGAATTTGCTGTCGGGAAGTTGACACAGAATACGGAGTTTACTATTGCCCGGACTGTGACTTTGTTGCACACGTCGATTGTAGTAGAGAATATGGGGATTCTGCAACAGAGATTGTAGTAGAAAACGAAGAAGAGCAAAGTGTGGCTGTTGATGATCAATCCATGGAACCTAGCTTTCGTGTTGTCCATGAGATCAAGCATTGAGAGGAGAGAATAATTGAAGAGATCAAACATTTCAGTCATCAATATAACCTAATCCTTACTAAAAAGGTTGATGATGATCTAAAATGTGATGGGTACATGTTACCAATCTCAACTCCATTTTACAGTTGTGCTAGTTGTAATTTCTTTCTTGATAAAACCTGCATAGAATTACCCAGGCGAAAAAAGTGGCAATATCACGAAAACCAACTGATTCTTTCATATAACCGAGGGTCACATGATCTGTTCTACTGTGATGTGTGTGAGCAAGATTTTCGTGGGCTCGGGTACACATGTGATGTATGTGGACTCTGCATTGATGTCCGATGTTTTAAATCATTGAAAGATTCTTTTAAACATGGAGGTCATGAGCATCCCCTTTATCTTCCAGCGGACAGAAAGAGTATTCTCCGTTGCAGTAGTGGAGGTCGCGGGTTTCCCCCTTTGGTTGCAGATGACAGAGAGATTATTCCCCCTTGCAGTGGCTGTTGTGTCCCTGAAGAATCAGAGGTATTTTTAAAATGTGTGCTTTGCGATTTCAACCTCGGTATGAAATGTGCTACACTGCCATACAAAGCAAGACACGAGTATGATGACCATCCTCTCTTCCTCACCTACATTAATGAAAATGACTACCAACCTTCCTGTATAATTTGTGAAAAAGATAGAGACCCAAAGCTCTGGTTCTACCGTTGTGAGGAATGCGACTTCGATGCTCATCCAGAATGTGCTCTCGGGAAATACCCATACGTCAAGCCGGCCAGCCAGGGGAGGTTCACACATATCCTAAACACCCTCACCCTCTTGCTTTGGTCGTCAAGACAGAGGATTATCGTCCACAGGCATGCGATTCTTGCGGTGAGCCTTGCGATGACTTGGCCCTTGAATGTACTGATACTAACTGCAGTTTTATCGTCCACAGTGAAAGATGGCAATGCTTTCCGTCATTACTGTAATTGGATTGCAGTTGTTGGCTTTTTTCTTATTTTTGGGTTATGATTGTTGGGGTGAATGGTTAGCTTCATACTTATTATCTCTGTTTCTATTTTCGCATATCAGATCACTTTTTTTTTCTCTTTTTTTCTGAACAATAAAAGATGCTATTTCATTAAAACTGTCAATGTAGTTTGTTGTTTCTTTGTGCCTTCGTAAGTGACGAAGATGTATGACCTTCCGCCGTTTTTTTTTTGCTTAGCAGGAAGCTCTCCATAAATTCTGCTTTTACATTTTTGTTATAGATTTTATTGTAAGTGCATATAAATATTGTCATATAAAATAACACTTATCTAACTGATATTTTATAAATAAATGTATTTTAATAATATTTAAAACGAACACCTCAAGGGCATCCGATAGCCTTTTCCTTTAAGATATATAATGAAGAGTATTAATTCATGTTTTTGGTATTTTTTTTAAGAAGAATAAAAATAAGCCTCGATCTTCTTAAGAAGGGATTTAGAGGCCCATATTCCTTTTCGATTATTTGGTTAGACAAGATAATTCAGCGGCGAGACAGTTTAGAATTTCTACATAAAAACACATAAATTAGAGTCAAGTAAAATTACAACATAAAAATCATAATTGTCTAATTAAAATATAATATTATAGTGTTTATATATTAAAAAAATCCTCAAAAAAATAATTTTTTTAACTAAATAGGAAAAAATTCTAAATCAAGTAATAAATATTACAAGTCTAGATAGTTTTTGTGGTTTTATTTGAAAGTCTTACTGATTTTAAATGGCTAATAAAATTTGAGTATAATTGAGATAAAAAAAAAACTTATACCCTTTACAAGACTGTTAATTTAAAAAATATATCATATATATCAATCTTTTCTCGAATTTAAATTGTTATCCAATTATTTTCATTTTAATTTCATTTTAATTTCATAGATATTTAATTAAAAATCTCCAATCTTTCTATCTTCCATCACAAAACGCTTCGCATTGGCTAGCTTGCTTGGCCGCACACATATAGATTCAAATCATTTAAATGCATACTACTAGCAACATTCTTAGTATTTTTGGTATTAAAAGCTTATATATTTTTATGTTTTCAAAATATTTTTTTAATAATTTTTATTTTTATTTTTTTATTATAAATTAATTTTTTATATATTTTCAAATATATGGTAATATTAAAAATACTTTTTAAAAAATAAAAATATTATTTAAATATATTTTTAAATAAAAAACATTTATAAAAACAACACTTAATCAATGGGCTAGCCTGCCATGTAAAGCTAGACATATGTACGATGACCATCCTCTCTTTCTCACCTGTAATGATCCAAATGACTACCAATTTGTCTGTTAAATTTGTGAAAATCATAAAGCTCTGGTTCTACCGTTGTGAGAAATGCGACTTTGATGCTTAACCAGAATGTGCTCTTACAAAATACCCATATATGAAGGTAATGGGCGTTTACACATGACTTTCAGACTCACCGATGCACGAATCCATGAATTCTTCTTCTTCTTCTTCTATTACTATGTTGTGTGTGTAGGTTTTTGGAAGATGAAGAAGAATTTTATTTCTTATTCATTTCAATAGATATGGTTACAAGATAAATAGTAGAGGAGATCACCACATTGGTGGCCTAGTGGCGAAAGCTTGGGACCAAGAGGTTTGCTCCTTCTGTGGTCTCAGGTTCAAACCCTAGATTACTCATATGATGGCCACTGGAGGCTTACATGGTCGTTAACTTCAGGACCCGTGGGATTAGTCGAGGTGCGCGCAAGCTGGCCCGGACACCCACGTTAATCAAAAAAAAAAAAAAAAAAAAAATAATAATAATAATAAATAAAAAATGGATCTCTAGGCTAGGAAAACAAGAAACGGGAGCTTGGTTAATGTTGACATATTCACAGGCATTCACAGTTTCTTCAAGAATTCTCTTCCTATATTCTACCTCAACACTGCTTCTTGCAACCACATTTTGTTTCTTACTTTGCCATGTAACTATATTTCCTCAAACTTAAGTACAGTATTCTAATGTGAATCTTCTATCAATGACTGAACCCACCCAATCTGCATCAGTGTATGCTTCTATTGTCTGCGCTTGTCTGGTGTGCTTTTCAAGTACATGAGAATCCGATATAAACTGCTTCAAGATGCTTTGCGTGGGGTAATCGCATAAACTAGCTTACTAAACTCACAACAAATGCAATATTAGATCATGTATTTGATAAGTAAATCAGCTTTCCCACCAATTTTTGATATTGTGTTGTATTCACACTGAATCACACTTTCCTTGTCATCTTCAAGTTTGTGATGGGATCTATTGGAGTGTCTGCTAGCCTACAGCCACTCATCCCAGTCTCCTTAAGAACATCAAGGACACACTGCTGTTGTCCCCTTCTTTTATAGAGCAATCTCTATTCCAAGAAAATCCTTAATCTCTATTTCAATGGCATATGGGTGATTATTAGATTGAAAGGTTTTCCTTCTTTGAGAGCACCTTTTTTAAAGTGAAATAAACACAACTTTCAATTTCTACGTTGCTTGTACGAATAGCATATATGAGTATGATTTTGATTTTAACCCAAATTTAATGCATTCTTCATTCATTTTATTATTATTATTTTAATCATTATTTTTTTTCGTTTCATCATTCATTTATTTTATTATTATTTTCAGCAAATAAAAAAAAAATTAGGTTATAACAGCCTTTTAAACTTAAAATTTAGTTCAATATTAGTTTTGGTCCCTTTAACTTAAAAATTATACTATTTGATCCAAAATTTTATTTTATTTATATTTCAATCTTTGGATCCTTTGGGAATTTGTTTTGAACCGGAACAAATTTTGAGTTTTTTACTTTAAAACTTGTTTTGAGGTTATGTTTGCTGGGTGTTTCTAAGTGGTTTTTAAATGAAAGAAATGCTTGTAATGATGTTTTGTGTCAAAAGAGTGGGGAGCGATTTTCCAGTGACATCCAACCTTTAGAGTTTCTCGGCAATGAAATAATTAGGTGACGTGTTTTTTACCACTACAAAAAACGTATCGTTTGGTTACTTTAAAAAGTCCTCCCATTTAAATAATAATAATAAAAAAAATCAAACCCAAATGTGCGAGCCTGTTGACGTGCTAGGCCTCCTCGATCCATGTGCTTGATCATTTTTTTGCATTTGTTTTTCCTTTTAAGTCTATTTAATGTAGAATTAGATAACTCTATATGTGTGTGTATATTAATTTCTTAAATTAATACCAAATACATTAAAGGTGTTTTTTAAATAACATTCAAATTTTAGTTTTAGTTTGAATAAGGTTATAGTTGTTGTTTTTTTAATTTTGAGAAGTGTTTTTTAACATATAATTTAATGTAAAATTAGATAACTAAATATATGTTATATATATTTCTTTATTAATTTCTTAAATGAATACAAAATATATTAAAGGTGTTTTTTAAATAACATTAATTACAGTACCTTTATATCTAGATAAATAATAATAGAAATATTGGTTCCTTTTAATATATTGTATAATTTGTTGCAGCTTTAACGAGTGGAATATTGGCATTCACCATCTCCAATATAAAAGGGATGCCACTAGTACCGCTGGATTTCATTGATTTGCAAAAATGCAATAAAGTAGTTTGCCTTCTGTTTTTATATATATATATATATATATTATTGTTTTTTCTTGTAAATGTATAAAAATAATATTTTTATTTTTTAAAATTCTTTTTTATATTAGTACATCAAAATAGTTTAAAATTTTTTAAAAATAATTAAAAAAATCACAGCCATCCAAGAAAACAAACCGGTAGCTAAAACTTCTGTAGACTGATGACTAGTTTATAAGGGGGTCTTTTCTTTGTTTTCTTTGTTTCCTTCTTTTTGAAATGTAATAAAGGCCAGAGTGTTCATGTGTTTGTTGTAATAGCATAATCAAATGGCCACAAACTTTTACAAGAAAACTTACATTATCCTGACACAACTGTGAGAAATCAAAACCATGCAACTCGAATTTACTTTTTTCCTCATGCTAAATTTGTATCCTGACAAGCGAATGTTATCAGCCTTATGACCATATTTTCATTTTTTTTTCTCAAATCAACATATAGTTATAAGGCACGAACCATTATTTTCATACAAACATCAAGCATTACAATCACGTTCCATTAACACAAATCAAGTTGAAATTATATAAAAAAATAAAAATAAAATAAAATTAAGATTTATAATAATTTAAATCACCTGATAAAATTAAAATACCGGGTTCAACACCCTAAAATTAGCAAGTCAAGCAGCGCCAAGGACAAAGACATTAATATACCACAATGTTTCAGGTAATACTGTTTAACTTGGTTTGCTCATGCAAAATTCTTTAGAAACTTAATTATCAGTAACCCTTCTCTCTGTTCATAATTCTTGATTTGTATATAACAAAAAGATAACCCCTACTTCATTAATTACATATCTCACACATATCTTGAAATAATCCAAAAATCAATACTAAAACTCCTCTAAATCACCATATGATCAATTTAGTCCCCGAAATCATAAAACTGCCTAAACAGGTCATTCATCTCATTTTAATCAAAAATCCAAACTTCATCAAAATAGCCCAAAATCAGTTCATATGATCAATAACAAAAAAATGAACAATTGATAGTTAATGGAAAAAAATTATAAATATGAGGGTTAACAATTGAAAGGACGAAATTGATAGTCAGTGGCTCACACCGGGTTCTTGAATTTCTTTGAAATTTTGTTTTCTTGTCAGATTTCAAGAAAATAGGTTATTTAAAGAATGCTTGTTTTTATATTTTAAAAATACTTTTTTAAAAAATATTTATTTTGTTTTATATTAATTATTTTTTGTGTGTTTTTAGATTATTTTAATATGCTAATGTCAAAAATAAATTTAAAAAAATAAAAATATTATTTTAATGAATTATTTAAATAAAAAACACTTTGAAAAGCAACCCCTACTATGATACAAAAAAAACTTTTATTAGTGAAAACTAAATTATTGGTAGCGCTAATTATATCCAAATTTCTTTTAATATAAAAAAATATTCAAATATTATCAATGTTCTTTTTCTAATGAAAAAAAAAAAACAACAATGTAAGAGTTAATTTGATGTGACATGGTTTATTTAGCATGTTTTTAGTAAAAATATAATTTAACTAAAAACATTAATATAATATTATTTTTTTAATATTAAAAAAACAACTTATTAGATTGATTGAAGTCAACGAAGATTAACATGTCAAATTCATGACCTGAGTATGAGATAATAATTACCTCATAGAAAACAAATTAAAACAAAATTATGAAGTATAATTTTTAATTAACTTAATATTAAATAATAAAATTAAAAAAATAATTAAAATTAACCTTTTAAATTCACAACTCAGATCATAATACAAAATAAATAAAAAATTACTTAGTTTTGCAGAGATAACCAAGAAATAGATTTACCAAAGGAAAGACTTATTTTTCTGCTCGAGATAAACATCATGAAGCTACTGTTTCAAATTTCAACTGATTGAAACACAGCCAAATCCCATATAGAATAAGAGTTTTTTTTATAATTAATTTTTAAAGTTTTTTTTATAATTAATTTTTAAAGTATTTTTTATTTAAAAATATATTGAAATAGTATTTTTTTGTTTTTTAATTTATTTTTAATAATAGTACATAAAAAATTTTAAAAAATAAAAAAATAATAATTTAAAGAAAAAATATGAAATAAAAATTTAATTTTTTTCAATTATTTTTTCAAAATTGTAAAAACAGATCAGCAAGTAAGTTTGAATAAGAAGTGCAACTATTTAACCTCATTTGTTGAACAGTGGTCATTTCAATCACAAGTTTTGCCTACTCCTCGAGGCACGAACACAAAACCTACAAAAACAAAGCAGTAATGTGTGATACATACACAAAGAAAAATAAATTAAATACATTATTATGTAATACTATTTAACTTGATTTTCTGCTGTAAAGATATTAACTTATCAGTAACCCTTCTTTTTTGTTCTAAGTTCTGTATATATCAATTTTCTTGATTTGTAGAGAACAAAAACATAATCCCGACTCCATTAATAATTATATATCTAAGATATTTTATAAATAACTACAAAATTATACAAAAAACTAAAAGTCATATGTTAATCACTATATGGCTTGTGAAAGGATTTGTTTTGGATTCGCAAATTGTTTCTTTCTTTTTCTCATTAAATTTTTCAGTTATTTTTTTTTCTCAATTCAACATTTACACATAATTAATTTTAAGTTCTTAATGTTAATAGTATTATTTCAAGATAAGAATTCTATTGATATATGTTTTGCCCTTCATTTTACTATAAAAAGTAGAATTTTTTGGGATTTATTTTTAACCAGAACAAATTCTAAGTTTTTTAATCGATTAAATATTATTTAGAGGTTGTGTTTACAGGGTGTTTCTAAGTGTTTTTAAATGAAAGAAATGATTGAAATGGTGTTCTGTGTTCAAAGAGAGGGGAGCAATTTTCCGGTGATTTCCAGCCTCTAGAGTTTCTCGACGGTGAAACAAATAGGTGACGTGTTTTTAATTTGTCACAACAAAAAACATATCGGATGGTTACTTTAAAAAGTCCTCCCATTTAAATAATAATAAAATAAAAATAAAAAATGAAGTCGAAATATGTTAGTATGTGTTGACTGACGTGCTGGGCCTCCTGGATCATATGCTTAACCATTTTTTGCCATTTTTTTCTTTTAAGTCTATTTAATGTAGAATTAGATAACTAAATATATATTATATATATATTTCTTCATTAATTTCTTAAATTAATACAAAATATGTTAAAGGTGTTTTTTTAAATAACACTAAAATTTTAGTTTTAGTTTGAATAAGGTTATAGTTGTCTTTTTTTAATTTTGACAACCATTATTTTTTAACGAACAATTATTATTTTTAGTTTATCCTGCTTTTTTTTTTTCGATATGCATTCAATGATTACCTTATGATTTATAATACTATAAATTTGACTTGACATGTTTTAAACAATAAATAGTTAAATTTTTACTTTTATTATATATAATTGATGTCATTTTTACTTTAATTTAATAATTTGTGGGTGATAAGCATGAAAAATGTGATATGAAAAACCTGTAATTAATTCTGAAAGGGAATACACACATGATCTCCTTCCTTTCCCAATCTCTCTCTTCATTATAAAATCTAGAAAACCAAATAGGAATGGCAATGGAGACTTTAAGGTCGAGGGCTTTTTAAGGAGAAATGGTTAACATTAGTTTTTGAATTTATAGTTTAAATTAGACGAGAGAAAAAAATAATTCATAGTTAAGTTGTTAATTTTATATACATGTATAAATTATATCTATTTAATCTGAATTTAATTGTTTGTAGTTAATGAATATGATGAAATGTGATATACAAGAGAATGTGTTTTCAATTTTTTTTTTATACCTCTAATTATATAATTTAATTCCAAGATAAATGATTTTCCGTGACATGTCCTTATGATCGAGACAAGAACGATTTCAACTAAAAATCTGAGTTGTTTTTATTTCGAGAAAAATAATGCAGGAGCTAAAATCATAATGGCTTTCATATAATCATGATTTTTCTTTTAGTAGTTTATTTACATAATATATTATGGTGATAGTTAAGATTTAGTTATTTTTAAAAAATAAGGATTTATTTTACCTAGATTTTTACTAATATTTAAAGGAATGCTATTATTATTTAGTAGTTTATTAATAATATCTGAATATTTTTTTTATTTTAAAAAAATTAATTTAACCGCAACATTGTATTTGCGATTTATTTGCTGTCATCTCTCACATACGTCAGGTCTCATGCGCGTTCAATGTTTTCAGGCCGATGATTGGTTTGCTTGATAACAACCCATCTTCAAATCCAAGTAGTAATAGTTTCTAATACTATGTTATATTTCATTAATAACTTATTATATGGACATGATCCATTAACTAAGAAATGGACCAATCTAATAGAATACTAAGCAATGGACATGATCCAGTAACAAGAAGTTGACGAGACCCAGCTCAAGTCAACGAGTCTTCCACTCCAACCAGAAAAGAAAAGGGAAAGTGTCTTCTTATTCACATGCTTGTATAATATCATCTGCACAAATGGAAGAGCCTGTAGCTATCCTCATGATCTTCCTCCCACCCCATCCTTACAGATAACACCCTTCCTTCCTTTTCGGGCTTCTTTGAATTCTGGTATCCGATCTTAATGGGAAATCACTGTGTTCTGGATCTCGTTGGTTGATCTGTAATTTAGCAGTAAGCAACTGTAATTATTTAATTAGCCGTCGTCGGTGAAGAGGTCAAGTTTCCGTTCAGAAGGTGAGGTATTGAATACTAGTAGCACTCAACTTTTATTTGCCTTTCCATTTCGTTAACATATATATTCGGCAGCTTCGATTTGGCCTCCCTTGGTCTTGCCTTTGCTCAACACCCCTCATTTCCTGCTCTGTCCTCAGAGAGCCAGAGACATGGAGGTTGAACATTTTAGCCACCCAGATCATCCATTGATCCTCATTAATCAAATTCTTGGATATAGTTGCGAACTAGTTATTTGCTCTGGATGCGAGGGACCTATATGGGGTCCTTGCTACAGTTGCACCTCTTGCTACTTCTTTCTTCATAAGAAATGCGCCGAGCTGCCCCGTGAGATCAAGCGGCGCATTCATCGTCAACACCCTCTCCATCTACTGGCAAAGCCACCATATGAAGGAGGATACGAATGCGATCGGTGCCACAAAACTTTAAAGAGTTTTGTTTACCATTGTTCTTTCTGTATGTTTGATCTAGATATCAAATGTGCTTTTCAACCGGGTTTTTTTGAAGCTGATAGTCGGGCACATCAATTTTCCCACAAGGATCATCCATTGATTTTGAATGAACAGCAAGAATATCATGGTGAAGGAGTTGTGTGCTCCGTGTGCAAGGAACCAATGTCTGGTCCTAGCTATAGGTGCATTTCTTGCAACTTCTTTCTTCACAAGAAATGTGCTGAGCTGCCCCCGGAGATCAAGAGGCACATTCATCCAGAACACCCTCTTCGTCTACTGCCAAATCATGATACGATGTGTGATTTTTGCAACGAAACTTGCTATGAGAGTTTTGTTTACTGCTGTTTTGTGTGCGAATTCAACCTCCATATCAAATGTGGTTTTCCACCGTGCATTGATGCAGCTGATCAGAATCAAAGGCATCAATTTAGACGACTACTGATTTCACCTTCACTAAAATCAATCTCCTTCACTTGCAATGCATGTGGCACAGATGGATATGACTCTCCATTCGTGTGCCCCATGTGCCAACTATTGGTCCACGAAGAATGCATTTCATTGCCACGCAACATTAAAACGGCACTGCACCATCATCCCCGAATCATCCACACCTATCATCCTCAACAATGCATCGAATCTATAAACAAGTACTGTGGAATTTGCCGTCGGGAAGTTGACACAGAATACGGAGTTTACTATTGCCCAGACTGTGACTTTGTTTCACACGTGAATTGTAGCAGAGAATTTGGAGATTATGCAACAGAGACTGCAGGACAAAGTATGACTGATGATCAATTCATGAAACCTAGCTTTCGCGTTGTCCGTGAGATCAAGCATGGAGATGAGAGAATAATTGAAGAGATCGAGCATTTCAGTCATCAACATAACCTAATTCTTAATGACAAGGTTGATGATGATCTAAAGTGTGATGGGTGCATGTTACCAATCTCAACTTCATTTTACAGTTGTGCCAGTTGTAATTTCTTTCTTGACAAAACCTGCATAGAATTACCCGGACAAAAAAAGTGGCAATATCACGAAAACCAACTGATTCTTTCATATAACCAACATGATCTGTTCTCCTGTGATGTGTGTAAGCAAGATTTTTGTGGGCTCAGGTACACATGTGATGTATGTGGACTCTGGATTGATATCCGATGCTTCAAATCATTGAAAGATTCTTTTAAACATGGAGGTCATGATGAGCATCTCCTTAATCTTCCAGCGGACAGAAAGAATATTCTCCGTTGCAATATTGGAGGTCGCGGGGTTCCCCCTTTGCTTGCAGATGACGGAGAGATTATTCCGCATTGCAGTGGCTGTGGTGTCAGTGAAGAATCAAAGGTATTTTTAAAATGTGCGGTTTGCGATTTCAAGCTGGGTATGAAATGTGCTACACTGCCATACAAAGCAAGACACAAGTATCATGACCATCCTCTCTTCCTCACCTACATTAATGAAAATGACTACCCTTGCTGTATAATTTGTGAACAAGATAGAGACCCCAAGCTCTGGTTCTACCATTGTGAGGAATGCGACTTCGATGTTCATCCTGAATGTTTTCTCGGGAAATACCCATACGTCAAGCCAGGGGGCGTTCGCACATATCCTGCACACCCTCACCCTCTTGCTTTGGTCAAGACAGAGGATTATTTTCTACAGGCATGCGATTCTTGCGGCGAGCCTTGCGATGACTTGGCCCTTGAATGTACTGATCCTAACTGCAGTTTTATCGTCCACTGGAAAAGAAGGCAATGCTTGAAGTCATTAAAAGGGTAATTGGATTGCAGTTGTTGGCTTTTTTCTTATTTTTGGGTTATGATTGTTGGCAGTTGCTAGACAGAGGATTATTATCTCTGTTTCTATTTACGCGTGTGAGATCACTTTTTTTCTCTCTGTTTTTTTCTGAACAATAAAAGATGCTATTTTATTAAAACTGTCCTTGAAGGTAGTTTGTTGTTTCTTTGTGTCTTCGTAGTGACAAAGATGTCTGACCTTCCACCATTTTTTTTAGCTTAGCAGGAAGCTCTCCATAAATTTTGCTTTTACATTTTTGTTATAGATTTTATTGTAAATGCATAGAAATATTGGCATATAAAATAACACTTATCTAACTGATATCAATTATTTTCATTCAAATATTTAATTTTTATCTCCTTAACACAATCTAATAATAAATAAATCTATTTAAATAATATTTAAAACAAAGACCTCAAGGGCATTTGATAGCTTTGTCCTTTAATAAGATATATCATGCAGAAGTAAGTTAATTCATGTTTTTGGTATTTTTTTTTTCTTAAAAAAAATAAGAATAAGCCTCCATCTTTGTTTATCTAATTTCAAAACCACGAAGGGATTTAGAGGCCCAAATCCTTAAAAAAATAAAAAACTAAATAGAAAAAAATTCTAAATCAACTAATAAAATATTACAAGTCTAGATAGTTTTTTTTTTGTTTTATTTGAAAGTCTTGTTGATTTTAAATGATTACAAAATTCTAATTTTATAGAAAATAAAGCATTTAAAATCTTCTAATAAAATTTGAGTTGAATTAAGATAAAAATAAAATAAAATTATGCCCTTTACAAGATTGCTTATTTTTTAAAAAATATCATATATCAATCTCGTCTCGAATTTAAATTGTTATTGCTTCAATTTCGCAAGTATCAAATTAAAAATCTCTAACCTTTTGTACGTGCTGGCAACATTCCCAGCCTTCTCGGTATTAAGAGTTCTTATGACAGCTTTATTGTCGTAATACAACTTCATAGTTCTTCAAGAATTCTCTTCAGTCATAACATTTCATAAACTCCATTTCCATAACCTTATGTTCTACTTAAGCGCTGCTTCTTACAACCATATTTTGATAAACCACACAATGAACTTTGAATCTGTAAATTTGATCAGAACAAGCAGAAGGCCAGCTCCGGCTATGGCCTTGAATTACTGTAGAAAATGTTTCTGTAGCAGGTATACCTGAATCACAAGTTATTTCAGGAACAAAACAATTGTTAGGACCAAGAGGATGCTATGGAAGGTTTGCAGCAAGATGTTGACATGTACAAATCTAATGGTCGAGCATGGCAGCTCTGCTTCGCCGTTTCCTCTCAAATCCTTCCAGCAGATCTTGAATGAATCCATTGCAATTCAAGAACTTGAATGTATAAATCATTATTCAAATCTAAATTTCCCCACTTTCACCAAAAGTCCAATCTGACATTACTGGTATATATACTGATAATTCCCCTTCTTTGTTCCTTCGCAATGTTGCTTTTGAAAAGAACATTGCCATTCAATCTCCAGCAAGTAGATATTAGATTATGATGCTTTAAGCTTTGATGTGAAACGAGATAGCTTGAACTTATTCACCTGAACTTTCATTTCTGTAGTCCAAATACATGCTGACGCATTTAACTAATAGCACCAACGTTTCACATGACTAAACCAAACAATGATGCCTGGAAAAACTTACTTCATAAACCCTAACAATCAGACAGGGGATATCTCGGAAATTTGATACATGAAGGTTAATCAATGTCAACGTGAAGGCAAAAAGGGATTGGATCTAAACATGATGTTCTCCATTCATGTTTAAGCATTGCAGATTGAACAAAACATCTCAGCAAGTTCGAAAGAAAACAAAGAAAGAAAGAAACTGGGAGATAAATTCCTTAATAAAACTTCTAAAATATATGTGCAGAACAGTTGTAAGGAAAGATTGCAGGGAATTTTGAAGAATTAATTGAGAGAATAGGTCCACACCCACTTTTTGAGAGGCTTGAGTCAGGCAAAATTATGTCATCATATAATTCTAATCTCCAGGAATTTTGGTAGCGTCATTCAATCATAAATTTCATAATCATCAAAGAAAACCAAGCTAAAAATATCTCAAAAAAAGCAAGAAATGTCACCAACCATCAGTGATGAGAACATGCAAACAGGTACATAAATCAATAGGTATAGATTCATCTATAATGTTATTTTTTGTATGAATTAAATTTATTTTTTAAATAAAAATATTTATTTTCGTATAATATTTCTAATATGTTTAGTCTTCTATAATATTTTATTTTTTTTATTTTATTCAATCAATTTAATTTGTGTTTTTATTTTTATTAGGATTTGATTAAATAAATAAAAAAGTTTAATAAACACAACTGGATAAATATCTCATCTTACAAGATTAAATATCTTAATTTATATCTGTTTCGTGATTTTTCTAATTTTATTTTTAGTTATCACTTATAAATTTTTTCATTTATTAACATAGATAGTTCTTGATTTGTTTATTTCATGTATATATATAAGCTTTTTGAATTTTAACTTAGAATTTTTTTAATTACAAAAATATATCAAAAAAAAACTTGTATATATAAATTGTTTTATTAAATAAAAAAAATTAACCCGCAACAAATGACGGTGAAGTATCTATCTAGTAGTGAGTGTTATTTTTTAAAATTCATTCAAACATTGATACGAGACCTTCCATTTGCTTGATGTTTACAAAAGGTTCATTGATTCGGATGCAAAGAACTAGTTTCTGCTGTTCTTGATGATGTCTGATAAGTCAATTTTTCAGATTTGCTGGTTTTTTAGCATCACGAAGCAAACCAAATCAAAATCAATCTGTATGAAAATACTCAACCCTAATATTAAAAGATTTAACTAATGGCGTAGTGAATTTAAAAAGCTCCAACTTTCATTTCTCTAATAAATCAAAATGTTGAATGCGCCAATAAGGGGATTCATACAAATAAATCTTTTAGAAATTGAGCAAAATTTATTTATTTTTATTTAAAATCAATAATTTTATATATTTTTAAATTATTTTGATATATTTAAAAATTTTAAAAAATATATCATTTTATTACAATTCTAAATAAAAAATAATTTTAAAATTAATTACTACAACTCTCCCAAGCATCCCCTTAACAATACTACCACCACACAAAAAAAAAAAAAAAAAGATGTGAGGGACTGATATTATTCGGCACGCAATCAGGTCAGAAATTCTGAGTCAGCACGTAAACAAGCTCAAAAATATTGGTCAAGCAGCTCCCAAGCCATAATTGATAATAAAATGAGCTGTGTACTAATTAAGACTAGGCATCAGATTTCTTGATATACATGACTCAAGTTTCTTTAAGATTCAAATATTCGGTAAAGTTGGCTTACTCATAGCTTGTTGGTTGGGAAATCACTGTGTTCTGGATCTCGTTGCTTTGGTTGTCAACTATATTTATTTTATATTGTTTGTTCAAAAATTAGGTTATGATAAAATGATAAAATTAGGGAATAGGACAATTAAGAAAACTATAAAAAAAACCGAGTCTGCCAATGGGGATCATCCATTGATTTTGAATGAAGAGCAAGAATATCATGGTGAAGGAGTTATGTGCTCTGTGTGCAAGGAACCAATGTCTGGTCCTAGCTATAGTTGCACTTCTTGCAACGTCTTTCTTCACAAGAAGTGTGCTGAGCTGCCCCCAGAGATCAAGAGGCACATTCATCCAGAACACCCTCTTCGTCTACTGCCAAATCATCATTTGATCTGCGGATTTTGCAACGAAACTTGCTATGAGAGTTTTGTTTACTGCTGTTTTGTGTGCGAATTCAACCTCCATATCAAATGTGCTTTTCCACCTTGCGTTTATGCAGCTGATCAGGATCAGGGGCATCAATTTAGACGCCTACTGAATGCACCTTCTCTAAAATCAATCTCCTTCACTTGCAATGCATGCGGCACTGATGGAGATGACTCTCCATTACTGTGCACCTTGTGCCAACTCTTGGTCCACGAAGAATGTATTTCACTGCCACGCACCCTTAAAACAACACTGCACCATCATCCCCGAATCATCCACACCTATCATCCTCAACAATACATCGAATCTATAAACAAGTACTATGGAATTTGCTGTCGGGAAGTTGACTCAAAATACGGAGTTTACTATTGCCCGGACAGTGACTTTGTTGCACACGTGAATTGTAGGAGAGAATATGGGGATTCTGCAACAGAGATTGTAGTAGAAAACGAAGAAAAGCAAAGTGTGGCTGTTGATGATCAATCCATGGAACCTAGCTTTCGCGTTGTCCGTGAGATCAAGCATGGAGAGGAGAGAATAATTGAAGAGATCGAGCATTTCAGTCATCAACATAATCTAATCTTTACTGACAAGGTTGATGATGATCTGAAGTGTGATGGATACATGTTACCAATCTCAACTCCATTTTATAATTGTGCCAGTTATACATGTTACCAATCTCAACTCCATTTTATAATTGTGCCAGTTATAATTTCTTTCTTGACAAAACCTGCATGGAATTACCAGGCAAAAAAAATAGCAATATCACGAAAACCAACTGATTCTTACATGTAACCAAGGGCCACATGATCTGTGCAAGTGTAGTGTGTGCAAGTAATATTTTCGTGGGCTCATATACTATTGTGGTATATGTGGACCCCGCATTGATGTCCGATGCTTCAAATCAATATTGAAAGATTCTTTTAAACATGGAGGTCATGAGCATCCCCTTTATCTTCCAGCGGACAGAAAGAGAATTCTCCGTTGCAGTAGTGGAGGTCGCGGGTTTCCCTCTTTGCTTAGAGATGATGACACAGAGATTATTCCGCATTGCAGTGGCTGTTGTGTCAGTGAAGAATCAAGGGTATTTTTGAAATGCGCGCGTTGCGATTTCAAGCTGGGTATGAAATGTGCTACACTGCCATACAAAGCAAGACACGAGTATGATGACCATCCTCTCTTCCTCACCTACATTAATGAAAATGACTACCAGCCTTCCTGCTTAATTTGTGAAAAAGATAGAGACCCCAAGCTCTGGTTCTACCGTTGTGAGCAATGCGACTTCGATGCTCATACAGAATGTGCTCTCGGGATATACCCATATTTCAAGCCAGGGGGGTTCGCACATATCCTAAACACCCTCACCCTCTTGCTTTGGTCGTCAAGACAGAGGATTATCGTCCGCAGGCATGCGATACTTGTGGTGAGCCTTGCGATGACTTGGCCCTTGAATGTACTGATCCTAACTGCAGTTTTATCGTCCACCGAGATATATGGGAATGCTTTAAGTCATTATGGTAATTGGATTGCAGTTGTTGGCTTTTTTCTTATTTTTGGGTTATGATTGTTGGCAGTTGCTAGACAGAGGATTATTATCTCTGTTTCTTTTTACGCGTATGAGATCACTTTTTTTTTTTCTGTTTTTATTCATTAAAACTGTCAAGGTAGTTTGTTGTTTCTTTGTGCCTTCGTAAGTGACAAAGATGTCTGACCTTCCACAATTTTTTTTTAGCTTAGCAGGAAACTCTCCATAAATTCTGCTTTTACATAGAGATGTTTTAGAGTTTTATTATTTATATATTTTTCTGTATTTTATAAAACAGTTTTGATGATTAATAAAAATATTTATTTTCATATAATATTTCTAATATGTTTAGTCTTGTATAATATATTTTTTTATTTTATTCAATCAATTTAATAAGTGTTTCTATTTCTATTATCATTTGATTAAATAAATAAGTTTAACAAACACAACTGGATAAATATCTCATCTTACAAGGTAAATATTTTAATTTATATCTATTTTTTATTTTTTCAGTTTTATTTTTAATTATCATTTATATATTTTTTTTCATTTATTAACATAGATAATACTTCTTGATTTGTTTATTTCATGTATATATAAACTTTTTGAATTTTAACTTAGAATTTTTTTAATTACAAAAATACATCAAAAAGACTTGTATATATAAATTTTTTTATTAAATAAAAAAATTAACCCGCAACAAATTACGGTGAAGTATCTATCTAGTAGCGAGTGCTATTTTTGAAAATTCATTCAAACAGTGATACGAGACCTTCCATTTGCTTGATGTTTACAAAAGGTTCATTGATTCAGATGCAGAGAACTAGTTTCTGCTGTTCTTGATGATGTCTGATAAGTCAATTCTTTAGATTTGCTGGGTTTTTAGTAACACGAAGCAAACCAAACCAAAATCAATCTATATGAAAATACCCAACCCTAATATTAAGAGATTTAACTAATGGCGTAGTGAATTTAAAAAGCTCCAACTTTCATTTCTCTAATAAATCAAAATGTTGAATGCGCCAATTAGGGGATTCATACAAATAAATATTTTAGAAATTGAGCAAAATTTATATATTTTTATTTAAAATCAATAATTTTATATATTTTTAAATTATTTTGATATATTTAAAAATTTTAAAAAATATATCATTTTATTACAATTCTAAATAAAAAATAATTTTAAAATTAATTACTACAACTCTCCCAAACATCCCCTTAACAATACTACCAAGTACCACCACAAAAAAAAAAAAAAAAAAAAAGATGCGAGGGACTGATATTATTCGGCACGCAATCAGGTCAGAAATTCTGAGTCAGCACTTAAACAAGCTAAAAAATATTGGTCAAGCAGCTCCCAAGCCAAAATTGATAATAAAATGAGCTGTGTACTTATTAAGACCAGGCATCAGATTTCTTGATATACATGGCTCAAGTTTCTTTAAGATTCAAATGTTTGGTAAAGTTGGCCTTCTCATAGCTTGTAATGCTAGTTAAATTAGGCGAGAGAAAAAAAATAATAGATAGTTAAGTTGTTATTTTTATGTATATGTATAAATTATATCCAGTTAATCTGAATTTAATTGTAGCTGTAAGTTTAGCCCTATAATAAGCACATGAATTAGCTTAACGCAAAGTATGAAACAAACTAACTTTCCAAATTCGTATTAGGAATTCTTTAATATAAAAAATAACAACTCTAAATAAATGATACTTGTTAAAATCATTATAAATCAGTTGAATAGCATCTGTAAAATCAAAATTGCATATGATCTTTCTAAAACCTTTATCTCATATCACCAATAAATGATATTTAATTTCTAGTAGTTTTGGAAGTAGATTAGAACCAAAATCTCTATAACTCGTAAAACTCATCAACTATCTCCCTTTAGATTTTCTTAAGAGACCCCAAATCCAATCTTCGAGACCCCAAATCCAATCTTCCCTGGGTTCCTAAGAGAGCTTTCATCCAAGTCTAGTTTAATAAATCATTCTCCAGGCTTAAGCCATGAGATAGTTGTGGGGTGCCTACACACCGTAGTTGAATTATTCCAAGCATCGAAACACACATCTTTTAAAAAATAAATTTAACCTAACAACCAGTTATCTCCTAAATACTCCTCTCTAAGAACTAAAATATTCCTCCTCCTCCAAATTCACCAGTACCAAACAAGAATAACAGACAAGATATACCTCATCAGACATTTCCTTGTTACAATATAATAAAGACATTTGTTTATATAAAACGATATAAATTCTAAAAACCTGTAATTAATTTGGGAAGGAAACACACACATGATCTTCTTCCTTTCCCCATCCCTCTCTTCTTTATAAAATCTAGAAAACCAAATAGGAATGACAATGGAGACTTTGAGGTCGGAGGTTTTTAAGGAGAAATGGTTTAATTAATGAATCCTTGTATAAGAGAATGTGTTTTTAATTTCTCTTTATATCTCTAATTATATAATTTAAGTCCAAGATAAATGATTTTTTTCTAACATGTTCTGTTTATTTTTTCCATTCAAATTAACAAAGTCACACGACCTTCACAATGTATTTTGATATGGAAAATATCACTTAATTACTCATGATAAGTAGGTCATATTTCCTTATATCTTAAAGATTATTTCTAATGAATCTTATATAAGTGTAATTCCATCAATTAATTATATCTTTAATTTTTAGTTAAGTTATTCAATAAAAGGAAGAATATATAACATTAAACTTCTACGTTATGTGCAATTTGCTTAAAATATTTGAGTTAATTTAAATGAAATATTATAATTTTAGTTAATTATGTATTTTTTTCACATTTCTAGGTTATTAAGAGTAAAATCGTTTTATTATAAAAATTAAACTATAAAGTATAGTTAACATTTATTAATTTATATAGTTCGTTATGATAGAAAAAAAAAGACCTATTTGAGATTTAGCTAAAATATGTTAATTATATATACATGTAATTATTGATTTATGATTTTAATAATTAAAGGATTTTATCATTAGATTTTTAATTTTAAGTACTTCTACTGGGAAAAAGTTTAGGAGGGTGTTAGTAGTTATTTTTTAAAATATTTTTTTTATTTGAAAAATTATTAAAATGAATATTTTTATTTTTTAAAAAATTATTTTTAATATTAACATATTTAAAAATATAAAAAAATTAATTTTAAATATATTTTTTATTAAAAATACCGTTTAGAAAGCAATTTTAAACCGCTACCCATGGGCAAATGAGTAATATAAGAAGTTGAGGAGACCCAACTCAAGTCAACGAGTCATCTTCTCCAACCAGAAAAAAGACATGGGAAAGTGTCTTCTTATTCACATGCTTGAACAATCTCATCCGTACGAATAGAATAGAGGAGCTTGTAGCTTTCCTCAAGATCTTCTTCCCACCTCTTCCTTACAGCTAACACCCTTCCTTTCTTTTTGGGCCTCTTTGAATTTTAAGTCCTTTGAATTATTTTTCGTTTCGGCTATCTTTGATAAATGGGAAGAAGGAAGAAAATGCTTCCCCAGCAATTGATTGGTATCCGATCTTAATGGGAAATCACTGTGTTCTGGATCTCGTTGTTTGATCTGTAATGTAGCAGTAAGCAGCTGTAATTATTTAATTAGCCGTCGGTGAAGAAGTCGAGTTTCAGTTCAGAAGGTGAGGTATTGAATTCTAGTAGCACTCAACTTTTATTTGCCTTTCCATTTCGATAACATATATATTCGGCAGCTTTAATCTGGCCTAAATTTCCTGCTCTGTCTTCTGAGAGAGACAGAGACATGGAGGTTGAACATTTTAGCCACCCAGATCATCCATTGATCCTCGTTAATCAAGTTCTCGAGTATAGTTGTGAAGTAGTTATTTGCTCTGGATGCGAGGGACCAATATGGGGTCCTTGCTACAGTTGCACCTCTTGCTGCTTCTTTCTTCATAAGACATGCGCCGAGCTGCCCCGTGAGATCAAGCGGCGCCTTCATCGTAGACACCCTCTCCATCTACTGGCAAAGTCACCATATAAAGGAAAATACGAATGTGATCGGTGCGAGAAAACTTTCAACTGTTTTGTTTACCATTGCTCTTTCTGTCAGTTTGATCTTGATATCAAATGTGCTTTTCAACCGGGTTTTTTGGAAGTTGAAAGTCAGGCACATCAAGTTGCCCACAAGGATCATCCATTGATTTTGAATGAAGAGCAAGAATATCATGGTGCAGGCCCTGCAGGAGTTATGTGCTCTGTGTGCAAGGAACCAATGTCTGGTCCTAGCTATAGTTGCACTTCTTGCAACGTCTTTCTTCACAAGAAGTGTGCTGAGCTACCCCCAGAGATCAAGAGGCACATTCATCCAGAACACCCTCTTCGTCTACTGCCAAATCATCACATGATCTGTAGTTTTTGCAAAGAAACTTGCTATGAGAGTTTTGCTTACTGCTGCTTTGTGTGCGAATTCAACCTCCATATCAAATGTGCTTTTCCACCTTGCGTTTATGCAGCTGATCAGGATCAGGGCCATCAATTTAGAAGCCTGCTGAATTCACCTTCATTAAAATCAATATCCTTCACTTGCAATGCATGCGGCACTGATGGAGATGACCCCCCTTTCGTGTGCACCTTGTGCCAACTCTTGGTCCACGAAGAATGCATTTCATTGCCACCTCTTAAAACAGCACTGCATCATCATCCCCGAATCATCTACACCTATCAACTTCAACAATGCATCGAATCTATAAACAAGTACTGTGGAATTTGCCGTCGGGAAGTTGACTCAAAATACGGAGTTTACTATTGCCCAGACTGTGACTTCGTTGCACACGTGAATTGTAGCAGAGAATATGGCGATTCTGCAAAAGAGACTGCTGGAGAAAACGAAGAAGAGCAAGCTGTGACGGTTGATGATCAATTAATGGAACCTAGCTTTAGCGTTGTCCGTGAGATCAAGCATGGAGAGGAGAGAATAATTGAAGAGATCGAGCATTTCAGTCATCAACATAACCTAATCCTTACTGACAAGGTTGATGATGATCTAAAGTGTGATGGGTGCATGGTACAAATCTCAACTCCATTTTATAGTTGTGTCAGGTGTAATTTCTTTCTTGACAAAACCTGCATAGAATTACCCAGGCGAAAAAAGTGGCAATATCACGAAAACCAACTGATTCTTGCATGGAACCGAGGACGACATGGTATGCACGTATGTAATGTATGTAATCAAGATTTTCGTGGGCTCAGGTACGTATGTAATGTATGTGGACTCTGCTTTGATATTCGATGCTTCAAATCAATATTGAAAGATTCTTTTAAACATGGAGGTCATGAGCATCCCCTTTATATTCCAACGGACAGAAAGAGTATTCTCCGTTGCCATATTGGGCGTCCCCCTTGGGCTGCAGATGACGGAGACAATATTCCGCATTGCAGTGGCTGTTGTGTCAGTGAAGAATCAAAGGTATTTTTAAAATGTGCGGTTTGCGATTTCAAGCTGGGTATGAAATGTGCTACACTGCCATACAAAGCAAGACACAAGTATCATGACCATCCTCTCTTCCTCACCTACATTAATGAAAATGACTACCAGCCTTCCTGCATAATTTGTGAAAAAGATAGAGACCCCAAGCTCTGGTTCTACCGTTGTGAGCAATGCGACTTCGATGCTCATACAGAATGTGCTCTCGGGATATACCCATACATCAAGCGAGGGGTGGTTCCCACATATCCCAAACACCCTCACCCTCTTGCTGTGGTCGACAAGACAGGAGATTATCGTCCACAGGCATGCGATTCTTGCGGTGAGCCTTGCGATGACTTGGCCCTTGAATGTACTGATCCTAACTGCAATTTTATCGTCCACAGGATAAGGCAATGCTGGATGTCATTATTGTAATTGGATTGCAGTTGTTGGCTTTTTTCTTATTTTTGGGATATGATTGTTGGGGTGAATGGTTAGCTTCATACTTATTATCTTTGTTTCTATTTTCGCATTTCAGATCACTTTTTTCTCTCTTTTTTTCTGAACAATAAAAGATGCTATTTCATTAAAACTGTCAATGTCGTTTGTTGTTTCTTTGTGCCTTCGTAAGTGACGAAGATGCATGACCTTCCACCATTTTGTTTTTTGCTTAGCAGGAAGCTCTCCATAAATTCTGCTTTTACATTTTTGTTATAGATTTTATTGTAAATGCATAGAAATATTGTCATATAAAATAACACTTATCTAACCGATATCAATTATTTTCATTCAAATATTTAATTTTTATTTCCTTAACACAATCTAATATTAAATAAATGTATTTAAATAATTGGTGGGGACACTAGACTCACACCGTAAATTACAAGAGTATATGGACGAAGACGACGTATGATGGCCCAGCCTCTTACGCTTTGGTTGAGAGACTAAACCCATTTGGACCTGTCTCATTGTTATTTTATTTATTTAAAATTATTTATGTTAAACAGTTTGATTTGATGGACTGAGCCCAATAGAAAGATGTTTTAGGATTTTATTATTTATATGTTTCTTTGTTATTTTATAAGACAATTTTGATGATTAATAAAAATATTACAGACTTTACATATCTCCAATCCCCTTTCTTCTTTTTTTTAGCTTTCTTCTTCTCTGAATTTTTTTTTTCTTGCTTTAATTCTTATTATTTATTGTCTAGCATCAAATTTGATATCAAAACATGACTTTTAATTGTTCTTACAATTAAACGATCCACATGTTTACACTTAACCTTAAATCCAATTTGATTTTAAAAAATAAAAATTGTTCATCATGTGTTGGTCTACCTTAGTTTTTTTTTAATTAATTTTTAATTTTGGATTTTTATTGGTTTTTTTTAAATATTTTATGTTGCTTTTTTAATAGAATATTTTAACTTTTACTTAGTTTAAAAATAAGATTTTAATATTTTTTTTATATTAGAAGGCATTATTTATATGTAGTCCTATTTATAATTTTTTTTTTCTTCTTTAATTTTATTTGATCGCTTTTCTATGCATATTTTTTTTATTATTTTATTAAATAAAACATTAATTATAATAAACAAAGCTATTAAACATATTTGATATATGGTTCATGTTGTGAGGTTAAATATAATACAATTTAAACTATATTAAACTATCCATTAGAAGTTTCACTTGGGTTAATTACAAAATCAAGAGGAAAGAAGCTCAAAAATATATTTAATGGACTTGTTTGGAATATTTAGGTCAGGTAGATTTGAATGAGACAACATCAACAAATGATATTTAAATTTTAGTTAATTTAATCTATATGTAAGAGAGATATAATCCATTTATAACACGAGGTTTAATTATTTTCTAAAAACAAATGAGATAGAAAACAAAATAAATGAATAAGACAACATTCATGGTATTATTCATTAACAAGAATAATATTTGAAAATATAGGAATTATTTTTTTTTAAAATATATTTTAAAAAACTTGGGTTAATTACAAAATCAAAAGGAAAGAAGCTCAAAAATATATTTAATAGACTTGTTTGGAATATTTAGGTCAGGTAGATTTGAATGAGACAACATCAACAAATGATAGTTAAATTTTAATTAATTTAATTTATATGTAGGAGAGATATAATCCATTTATAACACGAGATTTAATTATTTTCTAAAAACAAATAAGATAGAAAACAAAATAAATGAATAAGACAACATTCATGATATTATTCATTGACAAGAATAATATTTGAAAATATAGAAATTATTGTTTTTTAAAATATATTTTTTAAAAATATATATATAAATAATATTTATTTATTTTTAAAAAATTACTTTTAATATCATTATCCCAGATCCAATTAAAAACATTTTACCACCTATCTTTTCTGATCAGTGTAGAAGGAAAAGTGATATTTTTCTGCAGGTGAAATTTGGCCCAAAGAAATTGCATATTATACCAGGTTGTCTTGGAAAATCAACCAGTAAAGATCACTGTAAACTTGCCATCAGGACTGAAGGACAAAGCTGCAAACCACACAATGAACTTTGAATCTGTAAATTTGATCAGAACAAGCAGAAGGCCAGCTCCGGCTATGGCCTTGAATTACTGTAGAAAATGTTTCTGTAGCAGGTATACCTGAATCACAAGTTATTTCAGGAACAAAACAATTGTTAGGACCAAGAGGATGCGATGGAAGGTTTGCAGCAAGATGTTGACATGTACAAATCTAATGGTCGAGCATGGCAGCTCTGCTTCGCCGTTTCCTCTCAAATCCTTCCAGCAGATCTTGAATGAATCCATTGCAATTCAAGAACTTGAATGTATAAATCATTATTCAAATCTAAATTTCCCCACTTTCACCAAAAGTCCAATCTGACATTACTGGTATATATACTGATAATTCCCCTTCTTTGTTCCTTCGCAATGTTGCTTTTGAAAAGAACATTGCCATTCAATCTCCAGCAAGTAGATATTAGATTATGATGCTTTAAGCTTTGATGTGAAACGAGATAGTTTGAACTTATTCACCTGAACTTTCATTTCTGTAGTCCAAATACATGCTGACGCATTTAACTAATAGCACCAACGTTTCACATGACTAAACCAAACAATGATGCCTGGAAAAACTTACTTCCTAAACCCTAACAATCAGACAGGAGATATCTCGGAAAGTTGATACATACACTCATTCCAGAAAAACAAAAAAAATAAAACTATGAGTTTTTCCACAGTATACATAGCGTGGATGACATACTAAAGTGTGAAAACTTGTTCGTGATGATAACTAACTGTTTCGGTTTCCTCGCTTTTCCTTGATCAATGCTATATCCCAAATTCTTCTTCTGGAATCAAACCTAAATGCGCCAATCCTGAAGATCAAAATGTAAGCAGAATGAAAGTTAACCAATGTCAACGTGAAGGCAAAAAGGGATTGGATCTAAACATGATGTTCTCCATTCATGTTTAAGCATTGCAGATTGATACACAGGATCATCTATCCATACGATTTTCTTTATGATTGTTCAATTCTCAATACCTTACTTTGACTTGGTTATGTTTCTGTTGATTCTACAAGTTAGTGGTGCAAATGTTATGGTTGGTTAGGCTGTTGATCCCTTCAATGATGCAAGGAAACCCAGAATTAAATCCACCATCTGAGCATCATAATTAGATCCTTCCATTTCAGAGTGTCTCCCAAACAGAATTGAAGCAGTTAAGCCAAAAGGGTAGCCTATGCTTACATAACCAGTAATTTCCTGCAGCTTATCAACAGCAGAACCAGCAATTGGAGATCCTATATATAAGAACAAAACATCTCAGCAAGTTCGAAAGAAAACAAAGAAAGAAAGAAACTGGGAGATAAAATTCCTTAATAAAACTTCTAAAATATATGTGCAGAACAATTGTAAGGAAAGATTGCAGGAAATTTTGAAGAATTAATTGAGAGAATAGGTCCGCACCCACTTTTTGAGACGCTTTGAGTCAGGCAAAAATACGTTATCATATAATTCTAATCTCTAGGAATTTTGGTAGCATCATTCAATGATAAATTTCATAATCATCAATGAAAACCAAGCCAAAAATATCTCAAAAAAAGCAAGACATGTTCACCAGCCATCAGTGATGAGCACATGCAAACAGGAACATAAATCAATAAGTATAGATTTATCTTTATTATTATTATTATTTTGTATAGATAAAATTTAATTTTTAAATAAAAAGTATTTATTTTTATATAATATTTCTAATATGTGCACTCTTGTATAATATTTTTTATTTTTTATTTTATTCAATCAATTTAATATATATCTATTTTTATTATCATTTGATTAAATAAATTTAACAAACACAACTAGATAAATGTCTTATCCTGCGAGATTAAATATTTTAATTTATATATGTTTCTTAAATTTTTCAAGTTTATTTTTAGTTATCATTTATAATTTTTTATTTATTTATTATCTCGATTTTTTTTCATTATGTATAAGTTTTTTTAAATTTTCACTTAGAATTTTTTTTAATTACAAAATATATCAAAAACATTTATATATATAATTTTTTTATTAAACAAAAACAATTAACCCGCAATAAAACACGGTCAAGCATCTAGTGAGTGCTGTTTTTGAAAATTCATTCAAACATTGATACGAGACCTTCCATTTACTTGATGTTTACAAAAAGGTTCATTGATTCAGATGCTGAGAATTAGTTTTTGCTGTTTTTGGATATCTGATAAGTCAATTTTTCAGATTTGTTGGTTTTTTAGCAACACGAAGCAAACCAAACCAAAATCAATCTGTATGAAAATACTCACCCCTAATATTAAGAGATTTAACAAATGGCGTAGTGAATTTAAACATTATGGTTACATGAGTGTGGTAAAAACAAAATTAAAGCTCCAACTTTCATTTCTCTAATAAATCAAAATGTTGAATGCGCCAATCAAGGGATTCATATAAATAAATCTTTTAGAAATTGAGCAAAAAAATTTTTTTAATTTAAAATCAATAATTTTTTATATTTTTAAATTATTTTGATATATTTAAAAATTAAAAAATATATATCATTTTATTAAATTTTTAAATAAAAAATAATTTTAAAATCAATTACTACAACTCTCCCAAACATCCCCTTAACAATACTACAAAAAAAAAAAAAAAACTTACAGTTAGTTTCGAATTCCTTATCCAAAACACTAATAACCCAATTGATTTTAATTAGTTTACATCTTTATCTTACATGACTAAACCAATCAAAACCCAAAAATACATAGTTCATAAGACCCTAAATAAACTGAAAAATTGATATGAAAAAAAAAAACTTAATGTATTAAGCACCAAATTATAACTATCCAGTAATTTCAAGGACCAATTACCACTAGTAGCAGTTCCATTAGATGCCTTCTTCTTCAATCTCCTTCCATTGATTTCTTCCTCTCATTGTTTCTCCTCCTTTCTACTCGGGGCTTTTAATTCCATTTCTCTCGTATTTCCCAGAATCCAAATCACCAACTAATAATTTCCCTCCGCCAATTTCTTCACTCAATTCCTCCACTGCTTTCCTCAAATGCCCGTTCTCCCTCTGCAAAACCTCTAACTGCCTTTTCACACCCAAACACGCCTCTGCCACCTCAGCATTCCCCGAATCCATCTCCACCTTCCCTGTCGCCCCCTCCTTCTTACTCCTCTCATCCCTACCATCCACGTGTTCAATTCCAATCTTATTCATCACAAAGACCGGTATAGTCCTAAAATTACTCCCAGCCGTTGATTCACCGCCACTCTTAATTTCAGCCGGAACCCGAACTCCCCACCGGAAACTCACCACCGCCTTGCTCCTCACTGGAAGCCTCGTCTTCGCCGTAACCTCAACACCAGAAAACAGTCCCGCAACCGCACTCGCCATCACCGGTGGCAAAACCGTAATCCTCTTCCCACAAAACACGCCATCAACCACATCCGGAGTCGGAGTCGCAGCCTCAACGGCCTCAATCGACCCATGATCATCAGACGAAGCGCCGCCGTTCAGAATCGACCCCGTCAGATGACTCACGTGAGTCGACGACTGCGACTTCTTAATCGAAAAATCCCCAAATTGAGGCTTGAAGTGGAGCATAAAGCTAGGGTTTAAATTACTATTACCTTTACTCAATAGATTGAACTCCGCACTCATAATCATGGAGCTAGAAACCGGAGAACCGAAGTGACCGGTTCCGGTTTTGATAACGAGGGAGAAGGGGTTCCACGTGTCATTAGGACGGTAAGCGACTTTGATGGAGGGTCCAGATTGGAAGAAAGTGGAGAGATTTAAAGAAAGTTCTTTGGATTCGCCGGCTATAATTCCTGATTGAAATGGTAAACCCAAGATGTTAAGGGGCACTTTGGCTCTAAATACCGGGTTTTGCTCTTCCCGGAATTTTAGTGAGGCTTTCATTTCTTGTTTCTTGAGCTCAAGGTTTAATAGTGATTTATCAATGATCAGTGAAGATTGGGTGATTTATATAGTGAAGTGATTATAAAAAGGTTCAATTTTAGGGTTTTTGATTTGATTGGGAAGGATTTTGACATCTTGGCTGGCTGGATTGGAGAAATACTATAGGGAAGTTGCGGCTACACTTGGGAGCTCCTGTTTGGGGTGTAATTTTGCCGTTTAAAAGGATTATTAATTTTCGAAAGAAAAGGAAATATTTTGAAATTTCGGAAAACGTTGTTTATGTTATTGACCGGAGCGTTTATGTTAAACTATAGGAAATATTTTGAAATTTTGAAATATTATAGGTTTTGTCTCTACTGAAAGACTCGATTGAACTCCCAGAAATGGATGTTAAACTCTCCAGACCTAGCACGGGGATTTTGTGATCTATTTATCTGAAAAGAATGATTGTAAATTTGATAGAGTTTATTTTTTTAAATAATTTTTATTTGAAAAGGAATTAAAATAATATTTTATTTATTTTTTAAATTTTATTTTTAATATTAATTTATAAAAAAAATTAATTTAAAATTTAAAAAATAATTAAAAACAAAACAGGTTTAGAACTCACTCTACCGAAATTTTGTCTAAGTTAGATTGGATACTGTTTCAGACAAGCCTACATGCCCTCACCGATTTTATCAACTCCAATCAATTTGTTTTTTAAATTTGTATTTAAAATAATATTATTTTATTTTATTTATAATTAAAAAATAATATCCTTTTATTTAAAAAAAAACTAAAATGCACTATTTTATTTTGTTTTTTAAATATTAAAATAATATTGTAGATCCAAATTGACCGGAGGTTACAGGGAATGTTTATTTAGGTGATTAAGTTTTAAAAAAAAATTGTTTTTTTTGTTTAGAAAATATTAAATTAATTTGTTTTATTTTCTTTAAAAAAAATTTAATTGTTTTAATGGGTTTATGTTAAAAATAAAAAATATAAAAAATACTGTTTTAATATATTTTTAATTTAAAAACAGTTTTATAAAATACCGCATTACCATCACGCATTTAAATCGGATAAATACTATAACGGGTCTAATAAGTGTTCCGCCAGCAGGTTCCCTCTTGGAAGTTTAACTTTGAACAGTAGTCGATTCCTGCAATCAAGGAATACATGAAGAGGAAATTAGAAAAAAAGTAAGCGAAGAAAAGGGGAAAAAAAGAGAGATAGAGAAAGAAAGAGAATAAGAAAGTCTTAAAAAGAAAATTGTATGCATCAAACAAATATCGTATCAATAACTTAAAAACGCAGGAGCCCGCAATTTAAAGTTCAAATCCTCAAATAATTTAGAGTGATTCTGAATTACCTGATTAAGTTTTAAATTTAATTTTTAAAAATTATTGAATACTATAAATTTTATAATTATTAAAGATTTATATAGTTAAACACTTATAAGATTAATTGAAATGTGCTCTGATAAAATAATAATAATAAAAAAGTTTGAAAATTTTGCAAAATCCTCCGCATGCTTATAAAATTTCTAGGAAAATTTTATAAAACTGCTCCTCTAAAATGGAAATTGTACATTTTGACCCTCGGTTTATAAAATCTATTCTAGTCTCACGGGCCAATACATGAAGTCCTAAAGACCCATCTCCTTTTTGCAAAAGGCCCGGTTTTAGAATCGCTTCTGCAACCGTTTATTTCCGCTCGTGCCCTCCAAAAGTCGCACGTGTCCCGATCCGTATTGAGGACGCTTCTCCATGGCTAAAAGCAGAAGAATTCCTAGTTGTTAAGAAACCGCGCAGCGCAAATAAAAAGTGAGCGAAAGAAAATAGACTCTTGTCATTTCTCCCCGAAAATCCTAACAATTAAATTTGAATCTCTTTCCATCTTAATTTAAAACCCTAACAATTCCCAATTCTTTCTAACAAAACCCCACCTCCATGACCCGACCCGTCAAACGCGAACCCCACATTACTCCCCATCCTGCTGCTGCTGGTAGTACTAGCAGCAGCTGCAGCAGACTCAATAATGGTGGAGCCGAAACGAGCGATATGGGCAGTCAAGAGGCCACTGAACGGAGACTTCTCCGTTCACGTTACCGTGACGTGAAGAGAATCATAATTGGCACTCTTTTCTTTCTTTCTTTTTTTCTTAATTTTCCTGTTTGTTTTCGAGTCCTTTCTGTCTTCATTATTTACAAGTTTACTTTTTATTTGGCTTTCTTCACAGTTTGACACGTGAGTGATGCATTTTTGTTGAAAAATTTGAGCAGATGGAAGAGAGGACGTTGAAAGGGATGATTCTGATAAGTTTAATTCCATTATTAATCAAGTGGAGGACTTGCACAAATTGGGTATTCACTACTTCTACGTTTCACTAATCATTTCTATTCCTTTTTTTAATTGAGAATTAAGGCTCAAATTCTTGTTCTTGGTTTAGAATTTCATCGTTCGAACACTGATGTGCATTGAGGTTTTTTTTTCTTCTAATGCTAATTTCTTAGAGCTTTAATTCTTCCCGAAATTACTTCCTGAAAAGTGTTGCATTGAATGAGTGCTTCCCATTATTCGAACGCTTTAAATTGCTCTGTAAATGGTTTTGGAAGAGTGTTTTGGTGAGAATGGTATTATTGTTTTTGTTATTGTTGATTAACTCTTGCTATTTTTGTAAAACTAATTACGGTTCTAGTAAGAATGGTCATTTATGATTTTCTTAATTGTTCTTGGTTTTGCAATTTATGTGATCTTCAGTGCAGAAACCTAGAGAACAAGTTGCTGATGCAGAGGCTTTATTGGATATAACAAACTCTTTGGTAGCGTCTGTTAAGGCGCATGGACATGATGGAATAACACCTTCAGATTTTGTCAATGGTCTCCTTAGAGATTTTGGCAGACAAGATGGGCCTAGTACTAGTGCTGACGGTAGCAGAAATTTGATTGCTTGGAAAGATATTGGAGTTGCTGTCTCACATATTTTCAGTAGTTGTCCTGGATGCTGTACCATGTAATAGCAGCAGAACATTGTCCTTTTTGGAACACCCTTTTGTGTTGGAAAATTTTGAATGAATATTTTTTCTTCTTTTTTTTTTCTCCTGTTTAGGGTTGGGCCAATGGATACTGAGTTAAAGCAACGGAAGGCTGTTGTTGGTAGAAGACGTACAAGACCAACCGGAAGTGTTCAACCCGAAGAGGTGAGGGTGCTTTATATGCTTGTGCAATTGGTTTCTGTTTTGTGAAAAAAGTTGATTGAGTTGGAGTGGCAATAACCAAGTTCGACTGCTATATGCTTAACCTAGGAATGGAAAGAACTATTCTTCTGTTACTCTATCTTGTTTATTCACCTTCAAATTTTATTGAATTATTCAATTGAGACCTCAAATTGCTCATTCTTCAATCATTTCAGCATTAATATATGTATACCTGAATCCCTTGTCTGGAATCTAGGGTACCAAGCTTTCCTGTTACTTTGTGCAGGTCAATGACAGTGGTGCAAAGGAGAGAACAGATACTGACAAAAATATGGCAACTATGTTTAGTATTTTAAAGAATAAAAGAAGTGTCAAGCTTGAAAATTTGGTTTTGAATAGAAACTCTTTTGCACAGACAGTGGAGAATTTGTTTGCTTTATCATTTCTAGTTAAAGATGGAAGGGCTGAAATAAAAGTGAATGGGAATGGCTGGCATCTTGTTTGTAAGATTTTTTTAAATGCTTTCATTCTAAAATGCCTTTCTCTGCCTTTTTTTTCCTTCTTATTGTCTAAGAATCCCCTACATTTCAGCTCCAAGGAATGCACCTGATGCTGGTAAAGTAGTCTCAGGGGAGGTAGCTTACCGGCACTTTGTCTTCAGATTTGACTTCAAGGATTGGAAGGTACCTGGATCTTAGTTTGATGAATTAGATTTATATTTTTTATGATAAATTTCTGCAGAATTTTTCTTTTATTTATAAATGCCGACCATTTCAAGGATTTTAGCCTAAGTTGGGTTCTCTAGCAGCATAATGGAATAGTAACACAAGTACATAAGTGCAGAATAATTGTCTTAATGATTATGGAGTAGTTATTTGAAGATTTGATTGTTGCAGGTGACGACCTAAGATAAACTTGTTGGTTTAACATAGTGGTAGGAAGTCCAGATAATTGAGTGTTAAGCTTTGTGTACACACTGCACTTGCCTCATATTCCTTTCACAAGAAACAATGTGCCCAATAGATACATTTACCTAGTTTAATTCTTATATGTTATACCAATATTGCCTCTGAAGTTTGTTGCATTTTCTGATAATGTATTTAGAAAATAAACAATCTTCATAGCTGGTCTAGTTTCTGATGTGTGCCAACGCAAAATTTTGCAGTTGATGATATCTGCTGTTGAGGTAGGGGAGGAGCTAATGCCAAATAGGAATCAAGTAAACATGCCAAGTGATAGCCTAGCAGATCCGATACCTGTAGAAACTCAGGCAGGAGGACCTACCACTCCCATTCGGAAGTTCTCCAGGAACCGTGGTTTGGTTTTACAAGAGAAGACAGTTGTGGAAGACTCAACTCCTGAGAACGATAATATCCAAGTAAGAATACCCGCTATTAGGAAAGCGAAGCGAAAAATGAGGTGAGAATGTAAGCATGCGGGGGGATTCAGCCAGAAGATATTGGGACCTCCCCATGAGTCAGTCATATAGTCGTGTACATGCATAGAATGATAGAGATTAATCAGTATTTTAGCATTTAGGCCATCATATTAATCGTGGCCTTTTTCTCTGTGTTCCCTAGGGATTCTTTTTTGTAGAAATTTGAGAAGCAAATTAGCAACCATCTTTCCTCTGCTCTCTCATCCTCTCCCTGGTTTTTTTTTTTTTTTTTTTTTTTGAGCATGCTATTTTGTGAAGTTGACACCACGAATACGAACCAAAAAATTCCTTTGACATAAAGTATCCCAATATTTATTAATCCAGTATATCTGCTGCACAAGAACTCGACAGCCTCCGATTCATTTATGTTGCTTACTGAATACTAGATGATGACATAAATTAATTTTATCATTTTGATTTGTATTCTTGCTTAAAGACATCAGGTGTGTGAGAGGGAGGGAGGGAGGGAGGGAGGGAGAGAAACGACAACAGCAACGTTTTAAAGCTATGGAATGTCATTAAGAAAAATAAGTTCCAATTAATTAGGTAATTGCAGGGGCTGACAAGATGTTTTGTAGAATCGATTTATTTTTTGCAAAGTACAAAATTTTCAGCTGGCACAATAAACAACCTTGGAATTGCAACCTCGAGCTCTAGTTATCCTTTGGAATGTCAAGATCCACAAATATTGGGCTGTCAACTCCCACTCCCATAGCATTCAAACCATTGTCCACATAAACAACTGCTCCAGTGATAGCCGAAGCCAAGGGTGAAGCCAGGAAGGCAGCTGCATTCCCCACCTCCTCTGCAACATTAGATTTCACGAAACAGTTTTCAAATTCGGTTTATTTGATTAGGGGTCAAAAAATGAGTCATAGCAAGGGAAAGCCAAACTCTTAATTTTTGAACTTAGATAAACACTTTCATGTAGTTTATGTAAATGTCCTTTTTGTTTCTTTTTATACAACAGTACAATCAAATGCAGACCAATTTGTATAGTTCATAGCTTACCAGCAGATAGTTCCTTCTGTAAGGGTGCATTAGCCGATGAGTAATCGATCATCATATCAATAAATCCAATTGCTTTCGCGGCACGACTTCGCAAGGGGCCTAAAAATATTTGTGAGAACAAATATGTGAGACACATGCACACACAACCCCTTTAGCATGCTTAGCATTTGACCCAGCAATCCAGAGAAGAAGAAGAAGAAGAAGAAGAAGGAATACAGTCAAAGACATGAATGTGCAATTCTGAGCCACCAGTTCTGTTGGTGCTCATGCTTCAGAAGATTGCATTTGCATTTCACACACCAAGAGAAGAACAATGATGCTAATGTTCAACTTGCAGAATTACAGACAAGAGGACGGATTGGTCTGCTCTTGAGCAGTGTGTATAGACAGCTCATATACCTCAAGACCCAAGTTGTGCGCATGGATCCACCATGAATGGTTGCATAAAGAATTAAAGAGAGAAGCTGGCTGGCTGAACTGACTCCTTAGAGAAACACATGCATATCAATAGGGTGTAGGGGGATCACAGAGAATACAAGTATCTCAACTTCAGCAAGAGATCTTCTTAACAATTATCAAATGGCAACGATCTTCGGATCTCACAAGTGCAATAGATGGCTGCAGTTTCGTTCATGCTCTAAATATTTATGTTTGAAATAAAAAAATCTAATACATTCATGAGCATGTGCCATTGGGCCCTAAATATAGTTCAAGAGATTGCAGGATTGTTATGCTCCTAGCTTTGGCCTATGTAATTTAGTTAACTAGGAATAGCGAATATACCTGCAGATATAGTGTTGACTCTGATTTTGTGTTTTCTTCCAGCTTCAAAAGCCAGCACCTGAATCAAAAATGGAAAAATCGAAATGAATGCTAGAATATGGTAAGCTAGAGATATAGAAAAAAGAAATGGGAGGGAAATAAGAAACCCACTCGTGTATCACTCTCGAGAGCAGCCTTTGCTGAACTCATGCCTCCACCATATCTGCATATGTAACAATTTATAATGATGTTTTTGAAAGGGAAAAAAAAGAGGAAGGCATGGTGACTTCTAGAAGCAATAAAAAAGCACGTGAATACCCTGGAATGATCCTTTCAGAAGCAATGTAGGTGAGAGAAATTGAAGCGCCACCTGCAACATCAACATTCAACATTGAAACTTAATTTCCAGGAATAATCACTGGTGATACCCAAGAAAGAAAATAGGATGATAGTTATACCTGGATTCATTATTGAAACAAATTCTTTCAGTAACGAAACAAAGGAATAGCTCGAAGCTGAGATGGCAGCAAGATATCCATTCCTGGATGTCTCAAGGAGAGGTTTGCTAACCTGTGAAGTTAAGTGATTCAGTGACACAAAAATCTTGAAAGGAAGCACAAGAGGAAAAATGAATATCACAAGACCTCTGGCCCATTAGCAAGTGAATGCACAAGGATGTCAATGCTTCCAAAATCCTGCTTCACCGATTCAACAAGCTCCTGCAAGACATATTACTCATTATAATCTGGTTTAGTATTTTAACTCAGCGGATGGAAAAACAAGTACATCCTAACCACCTACTCAGAAAAACAACAGATTAAGATAAGTTAAATTAATTTCATGTTTCGCAGATCACCGTAACAGATTGAGAAGGAAATGATTTTGTTTCTGAACAGAACTCGAAGTAAATTGAACACCAAGTAGAAGCACTAGATTTATGCCCTCACAAACACTAGCATCAAATGCTGGATTCTTAATTTAAGCAAATTATTTCTTGAATTAAACCAAGCAGCTAGCCCTCATGAGAAAGGAAAGAACAAAACGATAATGAGAAAATAAAATGAGCCAGCCATCTTATCCTGTTAGAATTACTTTTGAAAATTCATTTATTGTTACTCAAGTCAATCAGTTCAAATAAGTAGGATTGGAATCTGACTGGTATATTATAAATGCAAAAACAATTTCCACATTTAGCTTGACCATCTTTTTGTGGATGGCAAGTCATAAACAAATAAACTAATTCAAAGAATGTTTTATTACACTTCACGGGAATGTAACTTAAAAATTATAAACTCATCATATCTCATTTTCGGACTTCACCACCAAGTATCAACCAACCAACTAATGAATCAAACAGATTAATGGGTAGATATTTCATCAAGCATGGTTGGAAATAAGACAAGTATGATACCTTAACAGTCCATTTTGAGGACCCTGCATAACGTTTGTTTGATTTTACCTGCACAAACCCACTAATAAGAAATACAAACAAAAATAAAAATATTATACATATCATCTAAGAAAATTGATTAAATGCTATCATTACATCCTCAGGAACATCATCTGGACTGTCATAGACTGCATCCATTGGGTAAACTTTAGTAATTTCCATTAAAGAACCATCTGGCAATCTGAAAAATCAAATTGCAATAACAATCAGCAGTAAGCCAGAAATTGATCATTAAATATTGAATCATCTGCATACATTTCATGAAATGTTAAATTTTCTCTTACACGCGTGATTCATCAAATTTCCCACGCCGTAGACTGCTTTCAAATATGTTCAATGCCTGCACAAAGAAAAATATAATTTTTGTCAGAGGCTTTATTGTCAGAACTTGAGAATTACAAAGGCCACAAGGGAATAAAGTTGGATCAATTTACATACAGGCACCCATGTACCAACAATAATCTCAGCACCGGCAGCAGCAAGGGACTTCGCTATTGCCCAGCCATATCCTTGGTCATCAGCTACTCCAGCAATAAATGCTCTCTTACCTGGAGACAATGGTCCCATTGTTAGATGTACTGGATATTATATTGTTTAGCTGGAAATCATTTCAGATCACCGCAGAAAACCATGTGGCTAGGAATAGCAGCATATATGGAATTGAAATCTTCTAATGAAATAGAAAATTCAGGGGCAACATGAAAAAGCCTCCAAGTCAAACGTATGCACTTGGAAACTAGTCGATGAACACAGTAGACAACTAGGACCAATTGTCAAGCCATTTTTACTAATATCATCGTTTAACATTTCCTAGTTTTGCATTGTTTAATTTGAACAAAGTATGAGAACTATCAAAGGATACTTAAAGCAGCGATAGAAATTGTGGAAAATATGCAAAGATGTGAATGAATTTTGATGTCAGCCTTGGAAAGGTTGAAAACTATCAAAGGATACTTAAAGCAACTATCATAATTGTGAAAAACATGCAAAGATGTGAATGAATTTTGAAGTCAGCCTTAGAAACAATAGGGAATAAAAGAGATGCCTGACCTCTTAAATCAACAGGCAATCCTGGCAGAGGCTTGTTCTCATTCGTAGCAGACATTGCTCTGGTAACAAGCTTCTTAAATTTTATTGGTGGTGAGAAAATGCTCTGGAAAAAAGGTTGCCTTGATGAGATGTGAGAGGAGCTTGTAAGCCTATTCCAAGATGCCTCTTTAGATTCAGTACTGAAACTTGCTGCGCTTGACATGAATACTTTACGAGAAGAAGAAATGCAAGGCTTGATCATTGCCATGTTTGTGGTAGGAGTTGCAGCCGTAGCCATTTTGTAAAGTCAAATCACCAAGTATAAAAACAATTCTGCAATATTGAAAAGCAAATATATAATTAAAGCAGAAACAAGGTAAGGCCATCTATCAAAACATAAACCTGGTTCGTGTAGCTCCCAGAGGTAATTTCTAACTAACAGGAGAAAAACTTGAAGGATGAAAACTTTTTACAGTATCCAATGAAATTCACAATAACTATAAAGAGTTCTTCCAAGAAAATCAAAATTACCGAAAGAGAATTTAAAATCTACCTTGTTCATAACTGAAAGATATAAACTGACAAAGCAACTTTTTACCACTAAATTATGGAGAAACTCACTCCGGTGCTGCTTTTAAAAACAAACAATTCCAAGCCAAAATATAGAATTATTCCACAGGCACAAAACATAGCATCAACTAGAAGTCCTGGAAACATTTTCACAAACCTCAAAACTTAACAGGACCACTCTCAATTCCATTATACAGAACAATTTACATGGACGACATTTATGCAAAGAGCATGCGAGGCCTAGATTGACGATGCAAAGAAAACATAGATGAAACATGAAATAAAAGTATATGTCTGGTGTAAACAACATCCATGTAGCCAATACCAATACATTTTGAGGTGCCCAGTTGAGAGATGATCACAAAAACAATAGCAAAATATGTGTTCAGTCAAGATTAAGCGCACCAACATTTCATTTCTTGATCAATATGAAGAGCAGGAAAACACTTGAAATGAGAACCAACAGAAATACTAATGTGCTAGATTGAATTGTTAACACAAAAATCATGAGACACTGGCCATGTCAAGATCATTTTGAAACTCACCTCTGTTGTGAGTGTGATGGCCGAGATTTGAGCTAGAAAGAAGGGGTCTTTTGTTTGGATACAAAAGGAAAATGTGTTGATTTGGTTTATAAATTAAGTTGGTGGTTTGGGGTTTCGATGAAACCAAAGTTTTGGTTTTGTTTGGTGACAGTTGGTTTGGAAGCTTTGAAATTGCCGCAGGAACTGGTAGAGAGAGCTTTCCCTGTTGGTTTTGGCGCCCGTTTGGAAATACTCTTTTGCCCCCCTGCTGGGCCTGAACCCAGTAGAACCTTGTAAAAAGTGCTTGAATGCTTTTATAATAGTATTTATTAATTTACACTTTTAAATTGTTTGTTTTTTTAGTTTACACCTAGTTTTTTTCCCCACGCAATGCTGCGAAATCGTAATTTCACTAGAATATAACAGTAAAATTGTAATTTCCTGGAATCAGGACTAAACTGTAATTTCTGTTATCTTCAACCTCCACACTAATTTTCTCTACACAATGCTACCATATTTCTCTATTTTCTTTCTAATATCCAAATTTCTTAAGTTTTATCCAAAACACATAAAAAAAAATATTTCAATTAAACAAACCACGTAATAGTCCATCTCCACTTTACTTCAATTCATGTTCATATGAATATATTTTTACCCACACGCTAATAATTCCAACAAATCCACTAACATATAATTAATATTACATAAACCCTAGATTTGAAATAGTTTATATAAGAAAATAAACTTATAACTATAATATAAAAAAAATTTAAAAAGAATGAAGGAAACTTACTCAAACATAAGGATTTTATGGTTAATAGCTAGTTTGGGATTTTGGGGAAAGTTGCATAAATTAATTGGAAGAAGAAGAAGCTTTTGCTGAAAATAAAAGGAAAAAAAAATGAATCGAGGAAGCGCGTGCTCGCACACGCATTTATAAAGCCAAGCTAATCCTAAACAATTGGGCTAGGGTCAAAATGCCATCAAATTAAAAAAAAAAAAAAAATTGTTAGCCTAACACGTGATAAATGTAAAATGCTAAATTGAACCGAATAAAAAAAAAATTTACATGTCTGGTCCATTTTTTCAGCAATATAAAAAATCCAAACCATATTCATGAAACTCCTCTATATAAAATAAACTCATTAATGCCAATATTGATCTTTTTCATGTTTAGGATGTGTTTAACCAACCATTGTTCTCTCCTTCTATTTTCTAGCAATTTCCTTGTTCTTTTCTCACCACTCATGTACTAGAAGTGAAAAAAAAAAAGATTAAGTTTAGGATTGAATCGTTGATTCCTAAAACTTTATCAACAAATATACATAAATTAAATTATGGGGATCAAATTAAAGTTTTTTTAATGCCTTTTAAACAATGAGCTTTGTTTTTCTAATCCATGTTCTTTCTATATATTTTTTTTAATTACAACCTCAAATTTGATTTTATAAAATTGTTCTTTAATTGAGCATAATGTTTTTTTTTCAAATATTTTTTATACGTAAAAACATGTAATGAGAAATAAATCTCTACAAATAAAATGTTGACAGTATATTGTGCAATGATAATACTCTAAAAAATAAAGTTGAATGAACAAAATAAGAAAAAGTTTATTTTTTCAAAGAACAATATCATCTATAATGAATTATGTTTAATGTCACAATAATTTACAGTAAAGTAACATATTCTTTCAATTTTATTGTGATTGAATGTTTACATATTAAAATAATATTTTAAAAGATATTTTTAGATATACGCAAATTTATTTTTAAATGGAACCTAAAATTTAGACTTAGATATAGTGGAGTTACGAGAATAGTGAAAATCTTATTCCGTTCATCCAAGTTTTTATAAATGTAACAAAACAATTTTTTGTCAGATTTGTCTTCATTAACAATAGTGAAAAAAAACTTCAAACCAGTTTATATATATATATATCGAAACTAAATTTTTTATTATTAAATTTTATGTTCCCTTCATGTTGAAAATAACCTTCTTGAAGTATTGTACCAAGATTTAAATTCAAAAAATCGAAAAAAAGGAACAAATCTTTTCAGCTAATAACATTAAAAAAAAAAAAAAAGTTTATCACTAAGCCGAACATGCACAAATTAAAATCATCTTATAGACTAACTTATAAGCCCGTTAAAATTCTTTGGCCCAATTACTTAAATAAATAAAAAACTCAATCAATTATTCTTGGATTTCTCACTTACATCAATAGATACGGCCCCGTGGGATGCTGATTATTTTCCCCATCTAATCACTCCATCATTTTCATTTGATTTGGTTTCATGAAAAAAAATCAAATTATTAAAAAAAAAAAAAACTAATTTAAACCGACCAATTTCAATTCAGTTTAGTTTTTTAAAATAAAAACTGATTCAAGGTTTGCTTGATTTTTTATTTGATTTTTTTTATTTGATTCGGTTTTTTTTTGTTTTGTTTGGTTTTTTCAGTTTTAGACTTATAAGACCAAAATCGAACGAAATCAATCAATTTTATTAAAATTTTAATTAATTTTTTTTACAGTTCAATTTTTCAGTTATTTTATTTTTCTCAATTTAATTAATTTTTTAGTTTTTCTACTCACCCTTATTATCAATCATGATTGTTTTTTTAACACAAAAAAATCATTGTTTTAAAATTCCTTTGGGTTGATATAGGTGATTCAAGATTAAAGCAGAGCTTTAATAAAAAAAAATATTTTAGTATAATATTAATAAAAACTTGGATTGATGTATTATTCAACCTAAAAAATCTATATTTTTTTTATTAAATGATATTAATTCTATTTTTTTATAAAATAAAAAAAAAAGTAATCTAACTTAAATTAAGCCGAATTAAGTTATTTAATCCGTAACTTAACTTGTTCTTAATGAATTTCTAAAGTAAGTTCAAGTTTGTATTTAATAATATGATATATAAAGCTTTGTAAAAGTATTTTTTTAATAACAAAATACATTAAAAAATATTTATTTATTTAATTTTTATATCACTTTATTAAAATCATAAAAAATAACTTTAAAAAATATTAATTTAATATATTTTTAAATAAAAAATAATTTTAAAACATTTTATAAAACGGAATGATGGAGTATAAAAACAGTGGAAAACCCCCCCCTCTAATAATCCTGCAAATAAATATAAAATAATAAATAAAACTCCTCTAAAATAACCAATCATTAAAATATAAAAATAGTTCTCTCTCTCTCTTCGAGCCCTGCCAGCTTTAGCTGCTTCTCCAGAAAGAAAACCCTTATCTGGGGGTGAGGGTTTATGCTCCTGTTTCTATATCTCTTGTAAGATTCAGGGCGTTAACTCTTTGAGTTCATTACCTAATTGGGATTTTCCAGCTCGTTTGTATTTGGATCTGAGATTTAAATCGATGATGGATACAAGAAAGAGAGGGAGACCTGACCTCGGCACTAATGGTTATGGTGGATTCAAGAAATCTAAGCAAGGTCAGTTCTTTCTCTTAATTTCAATATCCAGCAACTTAATTTCTTTAATTACTATCTGGATTTTATGTGGTTCATTTTTTTAGTGATTTATTTATGCTTTTGATCTTCTTTTTTTCTGGATTTCTATGTCTTAGCTATTAAGAATTTGTTATCTGTACAGTGTTTCTTCAAGGAGAAACTTAGGCACATACGTTCAAGGAAAAATCTATAATCCTTTGCTTGTTTTAAAATTTAGGTACACGTCAAGAATGGAACTTCTAATCCGAGGAAAAATTGGTTGATTGTTATCTTTGTTGTTTTGTTTTGTTTTCTTTCTAAGATGTAATTTATGGTTTTATATTCTTGTTAGAAAGTTTAAAGTATGGTGTCTTGGGGGTTAGCTGGTTAGGCTTTCTTTTACATTGGTTGCAGCTGTAATTTGGCTTGCGTGCATGCCTCACCTTTGTTGCTATTTCACTGGTAGGAATTAACCTCATTAGCTTTGATTTTAGTTGTGATTTGCTTGCTTATCCCACCTCTTCTGCTCATTTTTGAATGCTGGCATAGTATTGTCAGGCACTACCTCTAATGTCCTTGTTAAGTTAAATAAAAAATTTAACTGTCGTTTGTCGTTGAACATGCAAAAATTTTGTCTGGAGAAATTTGCATTTATTACAAGTTATACTGTAGGCACCGATATTGTAGCATTCATTTATTGGGTGAAAAGCTGCAAACAGAATACTTCAAACCATGCAAGCACTCAAATTAAATTATCCACAAACTTTAAGAACTGTTTCTCATTATCAAAAGATTGCCCTTTATTTGAGTAATATAATGTTTTATATTAACCCAATCATCCTTCAATGACTTTGAGAGATTTTTGGTTTTTCCTCAAACTAACTTTTGTTACATATTTGTAAAATCACCAAACATAACTAACAATATACAGCTTCAAACACAAATACATTTGGCCAAACAAAAACCAAATCATCTCCAAGCATCAATTAAACATGCCCTGAACAAAGTGAAACTCACAACAAAAACAACAACACCCATAAACTTCATTGGAGACTTTGGTTTACTGATGAAGTAAAAAAACGGTGACAGGGTTACCCATATAAGTGGATGCTACATAAGGGTTAAAAATTTGTTGGAATGTAATTGTCAATGTACATCTCTCATTATGCCTTATGCATTCTTTGTGTTAGTTGGGCGAGCGATTTTATTTAAAGAGCTTCAGTTTTTGTAGGGAATGCTACTAGTATTAAACTTTGAAATATTCTAGAGTAAGCAGATTAAGAATCTGGAAATCTTTTAACTAAGAACAAGTAATGAATGTTTGCAACAGAAATGGACTCCTTATCAACTGGTGTAGGAAGCAAATCGAAGCCATGCACCAAGTTTTTCAGGTTCAAATCTTCTCACCTAAATAAGTATCTTGAATTTCATCTTCTATCCTTTAATATTTAGAAGTTACTGTAATTTTTTATTTATTTTTTATTTCACAATATAAGTTATGTACTGCCCTAATGAAGTGGGTATTTAGCTGTTATACAGGTCCTTAATCATAACTGTGCTTTGTTCAGACGAAGTTAATGAATGGAATTTCATTAGAGACTTTGGTTTACTATTGAACTACAAAAAAGATAATTGCTTGCTGGAATACAGTTGACGCTAAGACAGTTATTTGAAGATTGATATTATTTTTATACCAAGGAATGCCTTCTGGCTGTCCCTGCTTCTTTAACAACAGTAATATTTAACATTAGGTTCAGCTATTGAACCCACTTCCTGTTGATAAATGTGGAATCTGTTAAGATAAATCTCAGGTATGATGCCAGAAATTTCGAATAAAGGATTTTGCTGACATGGACTTGTATTACTATAGCAGCAAGTTCTATTTTTATAGATTTGTATCAGTTTGTGATCGCTATGTTATTAGTCATGCCACTGAAGTTTATGCTATGCTATCTTCTAGTCAATGATAAAGTTAACAGTTTGGAGTCTTGTTACCTCAGCATGTCATCATGTTATGGAATCTTAGTTTAATTGCATCAGCTATTTCCCTTATTTCTGGTTATAACAGAATTTTGACATGAAATTTCATTTTTATAGGAGGTAGCTTGTTCTGCTTTCATTCCTGATATTTGGGGATGCTGTTATACAGCATTCATCATGTGAACCTGCATTATTATCAGAGTTAATTGCCTTTTGGTTATTGTGTGCAGTCAATAGTTAGAAGAATAAGCTTGTAGTCAAGCATTTCAATCTTTTTTAATTGTTCAATTAGTATTTAGCTTTTAGATGAAGTACTTTTTTGACTGTTAAGCAGTATCATTTATTTTACTTTTATAAATGGTGGATTGACTTGCAGAACTGATTTCTTCTTTTTCTTGGTTATGCATTGGATTGCAGTACTGCTGGCTGTCCATTTGGCGAGAGCTGCCACTTTCTCCACCATGTTCCCGGTGGCTACAAGGCTGTGGCCCAGATGGTGAATCTGGGACCTACTGTCGCTTTATCGCCTGTCCCTAACAGCTCTGCTCCGTCTGCTGTTAAAAGCCGGCTATGCAAAAAATACAATAGTGCTGAAGGTTGCAAATTTGGTGATAAATGCCATTTTGCGCATGGCGAGTGGGAACTTGGCAAGGCTTTTGTTCCATCCCACAACGATCCTCATGCTGCTGGAAGTGTTCCAGGACGTCTGGGTGGTCGGGTGGACCCACCCCCTCCTGGCCCTGCCACCAGCTTTGGTGTCTTTGCCACCACTACAAGAATCAGTGTAGATGCCTCCCTTGCTGGATCCATCATTGGTAAGGCTGGTGTGCATTCCAAGCAGATCTGCCGCCAAACAGGAATCAAGCTATCTATTAAGGAGCATGAAACAAATCCAAGTCTCAAGAACATTGAGCTAGAGGGGTCATTGGAACAGATTGCCCAAGCTAGTAAGATGGTAGAAGAGCTTGTGAGGGTGACTTCAGCAAATGTCGCTGCAAAAACCTCTGGGGGTCATGGGGGCCATGCCAACCCAGGAAGCAACTATAAGACCAAGTTGTGTGACAATTTTGCCAAAGGGTCTTGCACTTTTGGTCAAAGGTGCCATTTTGCTCATGGGGCTGCTGAATTGCGCAAGTCATCAGTGTGAGTGGACTCTTCAGTTTTCCTAGTTAGTTTATGGCTCTAGCTGTCGTGCAGTCTTTGTATGAGTGAGCTCTATTTTAGTTCTGGCTGTGCAATGGTACTTAGCGAGAGAAAATTATGATCCTACTTTTTTGGGGCTTCTTGTATACTTTTTAGAACTATCATAGCTTTAGCTTCCAATCTTCCTCAATTTTATGTATCATACTCTGGCAGCTTGTCGATGCTGAACCTGGATTTATGTTTCCGAGTAGATAATAATAGCTTTGTCTGATTTGCTAGAAACGCTGGACTTTTGTATGTTATTACATTACTTTCTCTAAGGACTTGTATTGCAAACTGCAATTCTTCTGTTTCACACTCCAAAGCCTTCGAATTATTCAATGGCGATTTCTACCTGATCATTACCAGGTGCAAAACTTTCTATAATTGTTCGGTTTCCCTATCATGGTTTGAGAGGTTTTAATCGGACAAGGTTTTTCCCTGTAATGCAATAATATACAGAGACTACAAACATACAGGGTGTAAAATATCACTGCAGAATAAAATCATTGCCCTTGGAATTCGATTTCGCAAATCAATGCCGAGGCAAATCAACCGTAATTACCTCATGAAGTGTGCCCAAGTGCTTGCATATGGCTAGTTCAACAGAATACAGGGATTCTATCTGTCTTATGTTCTCCATTATATAAATAGGTGTTCTTGGTGGATTTCTAAAGTTGATGCGTGGGGTGTTCTTGAAAAACGAAAGACGAGAGTTTGTGATGGGTTTCAGACAGTACAAGAATAGCTGCAAAACACGTCGCGGTATATTTTATTATACATTGCTTTTCTGATACCCCTCGTGGGTCAAATTGAAGTGGACCATATTTAAATTATTATTTTAACATTATTTATGTTCCCTTTTTTTTGTTTGTTTTTCAAGATGGAAAACTAGTAGTTTGCTCGCATTACGCTGCTGATACTTATTTTTAATTGTAGAAAATATATGAAAATAATACAAATATTTTTTATATAAAATAATTTGAGATTCTAGTCATTGAGTTGAATGAGATTAAACAACTCAATTAATTTAATAATATAATTAAAAAATAAGATATTAACAATAAATTAAAATGAAAAAATAACAATGATTTAATGCTAAAAATAAACACTTTTCAATATTATAAAAATATATTTATATAATATTCATAAAATATCTTAATTATCTTATTTGTAAACTATTTATATAACATTTGAGCTCTAATTTTTTTTATCTAAAAATAAAAAAGAGATGCTTATATTTAAAGAAGAGAAATTCGATAACAAGTTAAATCTTGATTAATTTAATCATATTATAAAAATATGAGGCAACCAAAAAAAATATGGAACGCTAAAATTGAAAAAAAAAAGATTCTAATCCATATTAACTTTTCAATTTGCATGAATAAAATAAAATTAAAATAATATCATGTAAGGTTACATATATTAAAAATCTTATAAAAAATTATTTTTTAAAAAACAAATTCAATCTATATAATTTTTTTTAAAAACAAATCCTCATATGAGCTATGCCACCCTCTTAAAAACTTAAACACGCATCTCATAAAAAATAATCACAATATTAAAAAAATAAACTAAACAAATCACATAGAAGAGATATTAATTAAATCATACACCAAAAAATTATTATTTAAAAAATCATATAAAATAAGACATCATTTAAAAAAAAATCATCTTTTTTTAAGAAAAGAATTAAGCGATCATGTTTTTTTATTTTTCTTGTTTACTTTTTTTTTTTTGCAATTTTATAATTTCATATTTTTTTTATTATTAGTTGGAAAATATAATTTGTTTCAGTTTGGTATTATTTTTTCAATTGCTTTAATATTTGGCTGGTTCTTAATTTTATAAGTGTTATTTTAGATATATAAAAAAATTATTTATCCTAATTGAGTTTAAGACATGGGTGATGGTTTGATTGGATAACTTTGGTTGGTTAAAAATAATATTTTATATTTTTTTTCTAATTGCATAAATAATTCTCTATTTATTTAATTAAATTTTTGCATAAACTTTTTTTAGATTTGGGATTGAATATATATATATATATATATATATATATATACATATATATATTAAAAAAACATTAAAAAATATTATCGTGGAAAAAAAAATTATCATATGTGTATAGTTTACGAGGATGTGTCAACTAAATTTTCCATCGGAAAGTTTCTTCTCAGTAAACCATGTAGAATAGTCACATACTTCAACATTAATACTCCATTTCGGCTTAATGTTTGATAAAAATCAATCTAGATCATATGTGTATGTGTTTCCAGATTAATTAACATAATTATTTAGCTAGTTGAAGCCTCCAATTTATTAATTAGCTTAAGCCAACAGTAGCATGCCGCTTGATTGAATATTTGTGAAAAAAACAATTAGAAAGGTGAAGCTGCCATGAAGCCAACCATTAAAGAAAAAAAACAATCATTCTACTTGCTAAAAAAAACTTAGATTGAATACGTGGATCTCACTAACGAACTCTAGAATTCAACGATGGCAACCAAAAAATAAATGAAAAAAAAAAAACCGTCAAAACAAAACAACAATGGCAGCCACTCAAATGGATCAAACTCCTTTTTGACTTGAGCTGTTAAACAACGATTGTAGCCACGAGTGGAAGGTTTTTGGAAGTCCAAGTTTGGCCGTTTTCAGGTTTGATACTGGTGCTTATAGCGCACACGCCAGTGCAGTCCCTGTTCCACCTCTGTTCATGTCGACTCAGTAATCTTTGAAGATGGATTTCAAACTCAAAATGTATTTTATTGCTTATTTTTAATATATTATTGATTTTCATACATATTTTTATGGTATATTAAACTGTTGGGTTTCATATCATTATGTGGTAACCTGAAGATATAAAGTGAGGATTCATTTTACAAGAAGGAATAAGGATAGAAGTAATACTTAAAGAGGATAGGGACGATTTTGATATTTATTCGAGGCATAATAAATTAACCTTGGTGTTGAAGATTTTGTTTGAATATCCATGTTTGCTTGTTGTGTAAGGAGTTTGATCTCTTATTTGATTTTGTTTTTTGGGTTAAAAATCATGGGTTTTAGTGATTTTGATGAATGGTGGCGTTCGAGACAGTTTTTGTTGGAGATATTAAGCAGAAGCTGACTAGTGATTTACATTGAATTTGATATGTGAGTGAGGAAATTTGTGTTTTTGTGGAGGCAAAGATAACGGAAATTGAATGTGTAATTGGGGGTTTTAGGTTCTTTTTTTGGATTGTGTATGAATCTGTTCTGTGAGAAATGATTTGGTTAAAAGAATATAATGTCTGTTCTTGCAACTGATGATTAATCATAAAGGTTGAATATATGAATTTGTTGTGTTAAAAGGATAAGATATCCTTCCTGGACCTTTGGTTAAGGATTTTAGAAAATTTAATGTAATATGAGCTTTGAATAAGTATATTTTATTGTGAATATATATATATATATATATATAGGTGTCCGGGTCAGCTTGTATATATTTTAATTAATTTCATGGGTCCTGAAGTTAATGACCATATAAATTTCCAATGATCTTGAGGTCTGTTTTTTAAAGAGTAAACTCAGGATCTGACCAATTAATCTATATCTTTTATATATATATATATATATATATATATTGTGGTTTATTATAGATAGTCACGGTAGTTTATTAAATATTGTTGTTGTATATTTATATAAGAATTATAAGCTTGGAAAATATAACAATTAACCTAAAACAATTATGAAAATATTGATGGATTCATCAATAAAAATAAAATTTCATCAAAATTTTTGTGTGAGGAATTTCATCGGAATCTTTGTACTTATTCAAGAACTTTTGATAAAATTTATAAAATGTTAGGATTTAATTATGGAATTGATGACTAACAATTCTATGAACAAACTAGTTGCCGATTAATAATGAGTAGCGAAATCTAATTTTTTTTAACGTTAATATTCCATTATTCACTCTATCAGCATTTGATATTGCTAGTGAAAATACCGAAAGAAATAAAATCGTTGACTATATATTTTTGATGACATGTTTTTGTTGGCAATTAAAAATAACGATAGAATATTTGCCTAAACTCCGACGTGTGTGTGTATGCGCGCGGCGGGGCAGGTGAAGTGTAGTGACTGAATGAGACTAGGAAATAATTAATGGATGGTTTTGGATGCCTAAATTGCTCCAGAGGAAATGCAAGAACACAGTTCTGTTTTCTTTAATAGATAATTACCATGAAAACACCTAAACCTCAAATGTATTTGATTAGAATTCTAGTCTAGAAGCAACTCACTTCTGCGAAGCATGGCAGAGGAGATAATCTGGAATTCAAGAAGAGCTTACAGAAAAAAACAAACACATAACAAAATGCTTCTATTATTTGTAATTGTAGACACTTGATCAAGCAAGACTTCTGTCACTCGACAGAGTAAAGTAACCAATTGACCAGAATAGCAAGCACTAATTATTATCTGCTGGCAAAATATGCCAAGAACAAAGGGAGAAAAATCATAGCAACGCCAAAGACAGGTTCTGGATAGATAGAAAAAACTTGAAAGCCACAGCGAAGTCGCCCCAAGATTGTTCTGATGAACGTAGAAATATGGAAGTTTTCAGATTTAGGCATCAGGATTTGCCAAGAAGTAAGCTTCAACAGCCTTGAACAAGCCTGCAGTCTTTTTGCCATACACATCCTTGATTTGATCTTTGTTCACCTCAGAATCACCCTTGATGTAATATGTGCTGGTTCTCTTGCAGATGGATCCTCCTTCAGGAGTGGGTATAAATTTGTGCTCGTAAGTGACCTTCTCAACTGCATCCTTCCAGACATCAGCTTCAATCAAGCTAAAGCTGTAGGTCAAGTTCTCTTCATCAATGGCTTCAATCTTCTGCTTGGCATAATTGAGTTCCTTACCTGTAAGTGAAAAGTCAGACCATTACCTCTTTCTGCAATACATATGTTGATACGCAGTTTCAGAAGTTACGTTGCTGCTAGGCTATAACTTAATCCGCAAGGATATTTCTTGATTTTGAAGACAGAAGACAAGAGTTTTCAATAACTAAACAGGTTGATTAATTAAGCTAACTAGAAGAGAAAAATGACTAACCTTCAGTAAAAGTGATCTTTCTAATGGTTCCCGGCCCTCCATTTCCTTCGATTATCTCAGAGCTCTTAATGTGCTCGGGTAGAATTTTAGGCATAAGAGTGTCGATATCAAGGCAATATGCCTTGAAGAGCTTGGCTGGGGCGACGGCGACGGGAAACTCGTTTTCCAAAGTGATGACACCCATTGTAATCCTGGTTTTGGAGAACGTACAAGTTGGAGGAGGAGAGGAATTTGTTGATTCGTGGGATGGTTTAGAGGTGAAGAAATGAAAGAAGCAGAGGTGCTATTTATAGGATGAGCTAAAGGTGATGCTGTGTGAAACATCATGCTATAAATGTTCAAAGCCATCGACAACATTCTTCATATCTTATGGATGGCCAGGCGATCAATTATTTTAGAGGCCAAAACTCAATTTTTTAATGAAAATTGTTATCCAATTCAAAGGAACTGCCTATCAAAATAGACATATACTCTGTTCTAGATGCTGCACCTGTAAGCCGTCCCATTGTTTTAATAGAATGTGAGAAAAACATTAGCATTCGCGTAATTGAAGCATATAATATATATTTGTTTTATCTTTTTTAGGTTTTGTATTTTTAGGTGAATGAGTGAGTGTGCCTTTGTTGAAAGTTAAGGCGGCGATTGAATTGAACTATACTTCCAGCCATTGCTGTTGTCGATCGTCGGCGTTACAATTTTGGCTAAAAATGTCTCCTCTCTCCCTTTTCTTATCAATTTCATCTCATTGTTTATCTTGTTCAGGATGTAGAGATATTCAGTGTATGCAGGCATAGTTCAGTGCGCGCAGGCAGGTTGGATCAGGTGGGATAATGTAACATAATTCCTCAAATTGCACTTTTAATTTATCAAATTGAACTTTTAATTCAGTATTCTCGTCCTGAAACAAGTTTTCAGGATTGATTGGTAATTATTTTTAGAGTTAAAACATTTTTAGAGGTAAAAAAAACCTTAAGCTAAAACAAACTTGGCAGATCTAAACATCACATGGAGCTCGACATCCTCCAAACGTCAAAACTAGATTTCATGGTAATTATTCAAATAAAAACATTAAATTTTATGGTTAACACGCCGAAGTAGATAGAGAACACATGAAAAGGAACGAAAGAAACAACATTCTGAACATAAAGACACCAAATACTTAAAAACTACAATAGATGGAAGCCCAAATGACCCATAAAGTATTCAGACCACCCGTAATTTAAAGCTGCCAGCCAGGTGCATTGTTTCCGGTTCTCGTCCCTGTAGTGTATCCGGTGCCACCAGTCCCAGTGCCAAATGCAGCGCCACCGGCAGGCGTATTATGGCCAGTGGTGTCACCTGGAAGCCCACCAGGATGTGTCCTCACCACACCCTCCTCCACTTGCCCACCATATGGCTGTCCGGTTCCATGTCCTGGCATAGCCGACATTTGATGATAAGTGCCCATGGGGTAACCAGTGACCCCAGGGGCTGAATGGGTGTGGCTGTCATGGCCACCTGTCATGTAGCCACCAGTACCTTCAGTTGCTGAAGCAGCATGCTTCGACGCCGCATTGTGCTGTTTTGCATCTTGTTTATTGAGCTCTGCTTGTGTCATCCTCTCTTGTTTCTTTTCTCTTGCCATTTCTTTCTGAGCTGGATCATGTGCATACATCTTCTCTACCTGCAAAAAGTTGTACCATTGCCCTTTAGGAACAAAATTTGCCTAAAGCCTAATTAGTTAAACTAAAAAAACGTAACTTTATCGTTTGATTTCAGTTTTTTATCCTTTCTGAGTGAGATTTTGTCTTGAGAAAATGTAACTGGTAATTTCATAAAAGAAAATGTCTAAATTACTGAACATTAGCAGAAAATTAATTAATTAACAGACAAATAATTGAAAAAAAAAGAGGAAACGAAGAATCAAAATGATAAACCTTCTCTTGCACAGAAGCTTTGGTCTTCTCCATGCCAGCCGTGGCAGAGGCGGCAACGTTAGCAGCGGCTTCCTTCATGCCTTTCATTTTCTCGTTTTCTTTTCTTTCTATCAAGTATCAACTGATCAGATGTTTTTTTTCTCGGATGATCATTACAACCCTAACAGCCAGGATTATATAGAATCACAAAGTTTCTGGGATGTTGACACGTGTAACTTGCATGGCACACGTGGTGCTTAATGGGAGATCCTTTGTGTCTTCTTCTGGTAGATTTTAGCCACATGGGATCTGGATAAGCATAAATGGAGGTTTACGGCGGTTCAAGGAGCTAATCTCTGTACGTGGCAGGTAGTGTGAGAAGCATGGCGACACGAAAGAGCTTGTATTTCTTACACGTATGGTCCTGGTTAATCGTGACCCGAGTAGGCTATGAATTGGACCCGCACATTTGTACCTTTTTGAAGTTGACGTCTAGATCTTTTCTAGAATCCATCAATAGGCTTTTAGATTGTAGATATTTTTTGCATGAGGGGTGGAACAAGCGTAGTTTTGAAATTCAGCCTAATTTAATATGTTAATTTTAAGAAAGTTATAAGAAATCAATAAATAAAAATGTCAATTTATCCAATGCTTACAATGTGTTTTGTGAATAATCAATTTGATTGTGGTTTTGACATTTAATTTAATTTTAAATATTTTGCAATATTTTAAAAACTAATATTACATTATTTTTTTATGTCTTATTTTTAAAATTATATTTTATGACTTTTTAAAAATCAAAGCCAAAACCGCAATTTTTCCAAATAGAAAAGACGTGTTCGATGGATGCCTTAACTACTCAAATGTTATCTATTCAAATTAGATTATGTTTGGTAGTGTAGTAACGATTGCTTTTCAAATAACTTTTTGTGCTGAAATGCATGTTAATGATGTTTTTTTTATTTTTTAAAAATCATTTTTAATATCAGCACATTAAAACGATCCAAAACATATAAGCTATATTAAATTTTAACAAATAAAAATTTTTTGAATTTTTTGGGAACGCAGTTTGCATCTGCGTTCCCAAACAGTGTGATACAAATTTTTTAAAATGTGAAAAAACATAATTAGATTTTTTTTTAATATTATAACTTGAAAAATTCATGTCCATCTCTTTTATTGATTTTTAGTTAACTTGTAACCCTATAAGGATTATAGACTCCATTAAATTGAATTTATTTTATATTTTATTATATGATAGAAAATAATAAGATTAATTTATTATCAATCCAATACTAAATAATAAAATTAAAAACAAACCACATAAAATGATCAAAAATAAATATACAAAAAGTATAAAAAAATCTTAACTTGACTCTTGATTAATATTTAATCAATTCACCAAATCGACGACCTGGATTGTTCACTCTATTTTATCAATTTATTTTTTTTAATTGTATTACATGATAAAATAAAAATAAAAAATGATTTATTATCATTTAATATTAGATAAAATTAATTAAAAATTATCCACTAAAAGATAGATTTGAAAAAAATCCAAAAAACGAAGATGGAAAAAAACCCTTAGTCACAATGGGTTGGATTTGGCCGAGAGAGCTTGGTGCGTGGACATAAGGGAAGCCCAATCACTTGAATAACAGGTCGTATATGTTTGTTTTAAATTAAAAAGTGCGCTCAGCGTGATTCGAACCTGTGCCCTTGCAAGTGCCCGCGTATTTCAACAGTTGGAGCTAAGGCACCATTTTGTTCTAAAACGCTTTAAACAATATACTAACCTTTTTTTGTTAGTAAAAAATAAATCTTGGCGGCCCAGCTCTCGAACAGACGACATCACGCGGTGACCACTGAACTACGACACAAAGCTTCTAACCCGACAATTAAAGCAATATATTAACCCGTCACACTAATTATATGAACAGTGAAATTAACCTTCAACTTTTTTAGTTTTTGGTAATTACACACGCATCAAATTTGATGTGGCCGGGCTTAAAATAACAGGTAATTTTAAAAAGTTGGGTATGAATTTTTTTGTAATTAGATAATGATTTATTATAGATAATTGTATCGTCTTGCATATATTTTTATTAATTAATAAAATAAGTTTAGACTCAAGAAAATATTTGATCATTATATATCAAAATAATAGCTCAAAAAAGCTCTAATTTCTTATCTGACCGTTAAATCAAGCTGAAAAAATTTTATAAGAGATTTTAAAATATATTTTTCTTAGCCATTACATTGCTACGCGAACTATCAAATCTTTAGATATAAAAAATCTTTCTCAAACCTCTGATTTTGATAATTTTGTTATTTTTAGATTTCATATATCGTTTCAAATTTTATGATTGTTTCCGTGGTATTTTAAAATTTTTTTTTTTTTTTTTAGTTGAGGTAAGGTTTTTAGTGTATTTAAGACCTTATAATTTTTTTAAAAGGCAGACTTTATCAATATTATTTTTACAAAGAATAAACTAGTTAATTTAAGGATATTTATAGTTTTTTTATTCATTAAATATCTATATTCTGTGTTTATTATTGTCTTTATCTTTCGTCTGCATCAAAATTCTTTCATTAAATGGTTTAAGGGATAGATGCTCTTTTACTTCATAAAGCAGCCACAAAATTAAATTTATTATCCATGTAAGTATATTATAATTTTAGAAAGTGACTCATTCTTATATCAATATGTTCTTGTTGCAATTGATTGAGATTTACATGCTCTATTATTATAATGTGTTTTTTATATTATTTACCTCGAAACTGTACCACTTTGGAAAACATTTAGCAATCATTTTCACAATACATATAAGAGATAATATTTAAGTTTTTTAAGAAATAATTTTTCCTTAATTTTTTGAGAATCAAGAAACTTCACTATTAAGAGCTCACGTATATAAAAGAATCATTGTTTTCTCTACTAAAAGGATTGGAAAATATTATGATGTTTCATTGTTTATATGAACAACAAAGTACCAAAATAGATATTCTATTATTATTTTGATATCAATGAGCAATATTTTTTAAAAAAAATTATACATATTAGGTTAACATATAATTAATTGTAAATTAATTATTAATATTGTCATAAAAACTTTATTGCTCATGAAAAATATTGTATAATTGGAAAATTGTTTAAATATTATTTCAATAAATCTATTTTAAAATATTTTTATCCTAAAAAAAAATGATAATGAAAAAAGAAGCTAAGGGCCATTTTAAAACAAGCCATGCACGCTTAGGGCCAAAACATAAAATCCACAAACTTCATGAACCAGCTAATATGTAAACTGAGACTCAGTGATAAAAATAAAGTTTCCCGTGGCTTTCCAACATTGGGCTCTATTCCTTATTTTTTTACATTACTCTTTGACCCTTTACATATGTGAGATCACACAAAGCAAAAACGAATCTTGACACATAAAATTATTTAATATAATTTGAAAAGATAAGATCCAAAAAAAACTAAAGTTCAATCACTAAAATTTTAAAAAATATTATAAAATTAACAATATAGTTGACAATCAAATGGTTTTATAGAGAGTTATACTACCCTTTAAAATTAAAAAAATATTATAAAATTAACAATATAATTGACAATCAAATGTTTGAAAGAGAGTTGTACAAGGCTGTTTGGAAATGCAATTGTATTTTAAAGTGTTTTTTTATTTAAAAATATATTAAAATAATATATTTTTTATTTTTTAAAAAAATATTTTTGACATCAACGCATAAAAATGATCAAAAAATACCAAAAAATATTAATTTAAAATAAAAAAATAAATTTTTTTTTCAAAAACACTTTTAAAATACAAAAAACAAACAAGCTAAATTAACCTAAAACACCTAAAAAAACACTATAAATACCTTATAAAACATATCAATGAACTCAAATAACCCAAAAATTAACTTGAAAACTCATAATAAATTCAAAATTAAATTTTTTTCAGGCTTGAATCTACCATATAAGGTGAGCTCAAGGAGAAAATAAACCACCCATCAAGCAACTGGTGGCAGAATTCAAATCAAAACTTCGATTTTATCAATGGATCCTTTTCTTATCGCCCTGATCAACCCCTTCAAAGCATGCTACATGTTTCCAAGTTTAGAAAAATGGACTTCTCATATATGCAAATGAACACGGATATGTCATTGTACTAGTTCAATTTCTTTATTTTTTACTGCAATTCAGAATATTTTTATTGGTATTTATTAATAAATTTAATAATAAAAAATTCAATAATATACCATCACTGGACATGTTTCTATGGAGGATTCGATTGCTTTCTTGAATGAAATCTTTTTTGAGTGCATTTACGTTACGTTATAGAAGGCATCTGTCTCAATTTTCAAGCTAATCTTTAACTTATGGGAAGGTTTGTCCACAGAAAACTACTAAAATCGTAAAGATCATAATTTGTGTTTCTTGAGAAGTCAAACTTCATACTCATCACCGTATGGGATAATTTGATCACCATAGAAAACCAGGTGCTGGCTATACAAACTCAATTTCAAACTTCTAAATATCTCTTTCATATTTCTTTTTTATACGAGTGTTTAATATTGTAGTTAAAATATTATTTGTTTTAAAAAAACATTTTTATATTTTAAAATTATTTTAATATACTAATATAAAAAATATTTTAAAACTCAACTTTTAATAAATCCAAGAGATAGTTAACCTGGTGGATGTCACTCGGGTCATCAACTTATCAGCTCACGTGATTACATGGTGGACTGTAAATTAGTCAAACTAGCAGGGGCAACTCCGTCAATATAATAAACTAATATTTCTTCATCGACGCCATTGAAAGGACGGTCAAGATTGTGGCCACGGGGTCTTATAGATACTGGATACGCATTAGCAACACAGAAACCATACAAAAACAACTGACAAGGCGTCACGTGAAACCATAATAGAACTCTAAACAAGTCCCCTAATGATGATTGGGATGCCAATTTGGTCCTTATACAACAAAAACCGAATATTTCTATCAATTATTATTAACCTAGCAATCAAATACCCACATTATCAGTTTTTTATTATCGTTTGCAAAAATAAAACAATATAACACATTAAATAAGATTTAAAAAAAAACAACCTTTTGTATCATAAACACAAAATAAATAGAAAAAATGTTAATATCTATAAAAAAACAATTATAAATATCCTTTTTATAATATAATTTACCGTGAAAAAAAAAATATAAGTTTTTTTATGGTAGAATTTAATTTGGTGTTTTATTGAGAGTGAAATTATCTTTCATGACCTAACTAAAAATAATAATAAAAACTAACTTAAATCTTATCAATTCAACATTACTAAATGAATATTTTTAATTATATCATTCAACCATTGGATAATATTGATATTTTTTTCCCTGATTCATATTGTGTGTCCAGATTAACTTGCGCGTACTTTGACTAATTCCCACGAACTCTGAAGTTAATGACTAGGTAAATCTCCAATGCTCATTAATATTGACAACCACAAGGCTCGAACTTAAGATTACAGGAAGGGCAAATTCTTTAATTCCAAGCTCTTAGCACTAGAGTAAACCTCTCTAGTGGTCATCAAAATGAATATTGACATTTGTTGCAAGTAGATTATGTTGTTTTAATATAGAATAACTATTTCAAAGGTATTTTTTCAATTTTAAGATGATAATATCAATCCTAATTTAGTTTTTTTTTTTTCATTTTCATGTAAATAACATCAACCCTTCTAAAGTATATGGTGGATATTTTTTTATATTGAAAAACACGTGTGATACATGATGGATACCTAATCCTTAATTACTTTGTTTCTTAAAAAAAAAAAAATATAACAAATAGACTTGAATATTATAGATAAATTGATGTAAACGTCAAAATCACATTAATTTGTTGTTTGAGAATGGATTATGATCTCCATAAAAGTCAAGGGACTGATTTGTGGTTACCTGCAAAACATTAAAGAATCGGCTGGCGAAATTAAAAAAAAAAGGCAAATGTGTAAACGACAAGCTGATCTTTATAGATGTGGTGCCCATATTTGTTAACGGTCGACATTTTGCTTAAATACTGACCTCTTCCTCTTAAACGTTCTTTGCTCAAGGGGTCGGCTATTTGTAGAGAGGATTTTGAGGCGAGGAGAGAGAGAGGGGCTTTGACAGAAGGAGAACCACTCCCTTTCTCTTTTTATCAGGTATTTATTACATTTTCTTTCTCCTTTGATCGTTTTTTAGCTCTCTGTTCTTGCTGGTTCAATCATGAACTTGCTCTTTGTGTTTGATCCTCTCGTGGGCTGTGTTAAACAATGTCTGTTTTCTGTTCTTCTTCTCCAGGGTCTTATGTATTTTAGTTAGATCCAGGTACCAAAGATGATAGATTTGTTCAAGATTAACAACAATTTTCTTAAAAAATCTTGGGATATATTCATTTTTCTTCTCTTAATAAAAGAAAACGTAGCTGATCTAACACTGACATCATGTTTACCGATAATCTTTAAGAATCCAATGACTGTTCAAGTGACATCTTGTTTTTCGCTGTAAGATTTTAATGCATGTGAAGTCAACTACAGATATTTCTTCATTATCTCTCCCTGATATTTTCGTTATTATATTTAAATTGGTTGGCATGGGTGCTTGTTTTGTAATTAAGTGCTTTTATTTATTTGGTGGTGTAGATCTGTAAGCATGGTAAGGTGTTATTTATTCTTAAACTGTAAGCAAGCGTATTGCTTTCTTTCTTTGATTGCAACTGGCTCTGTGTTTTGCAATTTTTGACAGCTTTTCTGTCTCTTTTTCAACAAGCTCTGCACTTGGCAAATTAATGAAATATAGTTACGGTAGAATAATTATTTTCTTAATTCGTTTTCAACTGGTTTTGGTTGGCATGGATCGATGCTGTTCTTGATTTGGTTTCTATAATAAAATATCGAAAATCTTGACAGCTTTTCTGTCTCTTTTTCAACTGGTTTTGGTTGGCATGGATGCTGTTCTTGATTTGGTCTCTATTAAATATCGAAAATCTTGGTAGACCCAAGTGACTAAATAATCGAGACGGCGCTGGTGATTTTTTATTATTAACGTGGGTGATTTTTTAATAGTATAGGCCATAGGGTGGTGGCTCTTGAGTGGCGGGTAAAAGAGGCCTCACTTTCAGCCTTAGCTTTCGACTGTAGTTATAGGCTTATAGCTGTTTTCTTTGACCCCATTTCTTGACGCACATATATTTTCTCCATCTTACTGGCTGCTTGTGGAATTTGAATCCTGTTCGTGCATTTCTTTAAATGTCCGTTTTGGATATTCATAGAATTAAACAACAATTTAAAAATAGACATTAATTGAAGATAATTATTTTTAGAAAACAAACATTAATCAATAGCGTAGTATATTTTCTATAAATAAATTTATTAAATTTATGAATTGGTAAGCCGAGTTTGTATGCTAAACTTATGAATTAAATTATAGATTTTACTAGAATTATAATTTGTTTTTTTTTAAAATTAATTTTAATTTAACTATATGATAACAATAATAAATGACTGCAAAATCAAATACCAATCTAATACCAGATTTTTTTAAATTACGATGATCTCATAAAAGATAAAACAACATTAATTATGAAACTAAATTTTTAATTAATCTAATAATTAAGGATGAAAATAAAAAATTAATTTTAAAAAATTAAACTTGTTAAATCTATAAACCAAATCAATCAGTCAAACCCAAATCATGTTAATCTTATAAAAGATAAAATAAAAATAAATAAATTATAAAACTAAATTATCAATCATTTTAATACTTAGAGATAAAAATCAATAAAAATAAATTTTAAAAAAATTATAACAAAAAATTTAAAAAGAAAAAGAAAAGAAGCAAAATACTATTGTCATTTATCGTCCAATTATACAGATGAATACTATTACAATCCACATTATTTTTCAGGTAGGCCCCACAAATTTGAGCTTTGCTTGTAATAATTATAATGGCTAGTTAAGCTAGATTGCCAAACCAGTACATTCATGGTAGCTCTGGCTGATCGTGAATCATCAAACCCTCGGAGATTCATGAACGATTAGATTTGTAAGATGATGAATACACGCTAGTTGTTGCTGATCTGTTAGGACCCGAGTACTAGGCCCCCACGGGTAACCAGGGCGTCAATTTCTGGGTCAGGGTTCAATGACCCATGGTGTCTTCGTCTGTCAGTGATTTTAGGCGAGCGAGATTCTTACACTATCGCGAGAGCTGAGTCTTCCGGTTCCGGTATAAAAAAACACATCTTAAAAGAATAAAAGTTCTTCCGCTAATCAAACAGATACTATAATGCTAGACGGTCCTCGATCTCTGTGTTCTCAAATCTGTGGGGGCGGTGCATGGTGGATGCTGTGAGGTTTGTGGATGGCGTGACATGACGGCCTCGTTTTGTTTCTCCAGAATTTATGAATTTGGAATGTCTTCCGTGTCAGTTTCTTGTTGTTACGGGGTTCACCTGTCGTTAAAGAAAAATGGAAAGGCCCGACAAGCAGAGGAGGGGAGATATTACAAGGCACCGACTCCTTTCTGCCGCTGTCATGACCCCTACAAAACCACCCTGTCACAGCTTTGTTGCGCCACCCCACGGGGAATATCTTCCGTGTTAGTTTCTTGCTGTTATGGGGATCATTTGTCTTTAAAGAAAAATAGGAAAGTCCGAGAGGAGGAGAGAAATTGCTAGGCTTTTACTCCTTTCTTCATTTGTCATGACCCCTGCAAAAACCTCCATCTCGCTGCTCTGTTAACCTCTACCCCACGGGGAAAAAGAAAAGAAACTGTGCTATGCCAGGGGACCTCATATTGGCAGCTAGCGCTCCTTTAGTGTTCTAGTGTGCTTGGCCAATCCTGGATGTCTGTGTTATAAGGATAATATCACTCTTTTTTTTTATCTCCAGCATAAATCAATAATTTAGACAACAAATATCTTGCAATAATGGATGGTGGGCAGTTGTTGATGTGCGCCAATAGGGTAAATTATTGGCATGGTATGGTTACCAAAGTAATTTCTCTGGTCCCATGCTAGCAGGCTTCTCAAACATGAATTTGAACATGTCTGGTCGTCTCACCAAGCTTCAACACGACTGGGTGGCCACAAGGATAATAAGCCACGTTGAGTAGTTCACATGGAGTTTACTACTTTACGCGTAATTGAAGATTAATCAGTTCTTTTCAGAGTCAATTACGTTCTTAAAAACCAATTATCTACTTGCTTGCATTGATAATTCCATGCTTACGGAAGGAGTTTTCGTCTAATATCTAATTAGCAAGTGATTGCGCTCAAAACTGAGCAAAACGTGGATAAATACAAGGCAATTACTTTCTTTATCCCATTACGTTTTATTTTTCTTTGCTTGCATTGAGAGAACTGGTTAATTTGAGACAAATCAGACTCTTCAAACGTGGGAAAAGCTTGTGCTATGTATATGTGCATATTTTCCACAAATTTAATAGTTGCATGTTTACTTTGAAACCCTCGGGTTGTTGGGAGGAAAGTTGGGTGCTGATGTACAATGCTTAGTGGTCAAACGTTAATTAATACCAGTCGCTGTCTATATATACAACTCTGATAGATTGCCGGTTTACGGAAGTTATTATGAACCTGCAGAAAAACTTATACTTGTAGGATTTTTGTTTTCAGGTCGTGAAACAATGGGTGCTGGTGGCAGAATGTCTCCTCCTTATTCCCCCGGGAAGGTGGAATCTCATGTCTTGAAGCGAGCTCCTGACTCGAAGCCACCATTCACGCTCGGGCAGCTCAAGAAAGCCATTCCACCGCATTGCTTCCAGCGTTCTGTTCTTCGCTCATTCTCATACGTTGTTTATGACCTGATCATTGCCTCTCTCTTTTATTACGTTGCTACCAATTACTTCCACCTCCTTCCTCACCCTCTCGCTTATGTGGCCTGGCCGATTTATTGGGCTGTCCAGGGATGTGTCCTAACCGGCGTTTGGGTCTTAGCTCATGAGTGTGGTCATCATGGCTTTAGTGACTATCAATTGCTCGATGACATCGTTGGTCTTATCCTCCACTCTTGTCTCCTTGTCCCTTATTTTTCATGGAAACACAGTCATCGCCGCCATCATTCCAACACAGGCTCTCTGGAGAGGGATGAAGTTTTTGTCCCCAAACAGAAATCTTCTATCTCTTGGTTCTCCAAATACCTTAACAACCCACCAGGTCGTCTTCTCACTATTACCATCACACTTACTCTCGGCTGGCCTCTTTACCTAGCATGCAATGTTTCAGGCAGGCCTTATGACAGGTTTGCCTGCCACTTCGATCCATATGGCCCTATCTTCAATGATCGTGAGCGCGCGGAGATATATATTTCCGATGCTGGTGTTCTTGCTGTCACTTATGGGCTCTACCGCCTTGCAGTGGCAAAGGGGCTTGCTTGGGTTCTTTGTGTCTATGGCGGACCATTACTTGTGGTGAATGCGTTTCTTGTTCTGATCACATATTTGCAGCACACTCACGTCGCTTTGCCACATTATGACTCTTCGGAGTGGGACTGGTTGAGAGGAGCTCTAGCAACTGTTGACAGAGATTATGGAATCTTGAACAAGGTTTTCCATAACATAACAGACACTCATGTAGCTCACCATTTGTTCTCAACGATGCCACACTATCACGCCATGGAGGCTACCAAGGCAATGAAACCAATTTTGGGAGAATACTACCAATTCGACGGAACTCCATTCTACAAGGCAATTTGGAGAGAGGGCAAGGAGTGTCTTTATGTTCAGCAAGACGAAGGTAATCCGAAGAGCAAAGGTGTCTATTGGTACTCGAACAAATTTGATTGAAACTGTCATCACGAATGCATCAGGGAAGTTTCATCTTCTTGTTATAGGAATCTAGCTTCCCTTTCTTCATGGCTTAGGGTGCATCGAATCTTGGAGCTGTTCTTCCTTTCGAATAATTGTCAGCTATTTGAAGGTCCAGTTTGTATTAGCTATGCTGTTAATTAAAACCTTGGTTTTAATGTTCGTAAACAAACATTATTTCTTACAAAAACCACTAGAAAATCCATATCCTTGGATGCATGTATTAATTAGCTTCTATCTATGATTAAATTAAGAGTTTAAAACGTTAGGTTCATCATTGCACGGCATTCAGAAAGGGAATGCCCGCAGAAATGGGTCTGTGATCAATGTCATTGCTGTCATGTCACGCAGCCATGAAAGATGAAAAACATGGATCATCTTTTAAAAAATATATTTCGCATAAAACGTGTGAATAAACTACATGAAAAACATGTCATGTCATTGCTGATTTAAATGTTTTTTTAATGTAAAAAAAATAGTTAGGCTGATTTAAATGTTTTTTTAATGTAAAAAAATACACAAAAAAATAGTAAAATAAAAAATTCAAATGGGTTTAACCAAAACCCACTTCATCATCTATCTTCTCTCCTGTTTTAACAAAAACCCACTTCTCAAATCCTTCCAAAACCTGTCATGATCGATCCGTTTCTGCCATTTCCGGGTTTCCCCTCTAAACCCCTTTTCTGCTTCCTCTTCCTCTCCCCCTTTCTCTTCGATAGTCTTTCTCAGTCCGCCCCTGATTACAGCACCTCGGTCACAGCAAGCTTTTCAAGATCCAAATGGTGTGTATTCACAAGCCATCTCTGCTCTTTTTGGTTCCATAGTCTCTCAGTCTACAAAAACTAAGTTCTTTAAAACCACCACCGAGACTGGCCAAACCACAATGACTGGTCTCTTTCAATGTAGAGGAGACCTTAGCAACACTGACTGCTACAACTATGTCGGCAAACTCCCTACTTTAACAGAAGCTTTGTGGCAAAACAATAGCGGCAAGAATCCAGCTTTATTTAGAATCGTAAATATTTAATAAATATTACAGTTAAAAATCTGATATTTCACTAAATTTTTTCACAGTTATATTAATTCATTTATTTTTTAAAATTTCTATCCTAATTGCCCAATTTATACAAGTGGACAAGATGGTGGGTTGGCGTCGCCATCATTTTGATTCAATGTATGGGCTCTCACCGGTCAGAAATGATGAGATTGGACTCCTATCAAAGGATTAAAAAAAAAAAAAACCCTTTTGAAATCCGATTGACAAATTAAAATAAAAATCATCATATATTTAGAGGATAATAGCATGAGAATTATCCATAAAAGCAATCCAGGCAAGGAGGCAGCCACCCATGTATGAAGGTGGAAACCTTTGGGCTAAGGCTGATCTGATCAAGGATTAGGCTTGGACTGTCTTTTGCATTGGCTATGGACCAACTGTAAAAATAGGCTCAACATTTGTGGCAGAGTGAGCCCGTTCTCGTTGTTCTTTGAAAACGTTCTGCAGCTGCTCCCATCTCTCCAAACCTCACCCTCCCCAATTTTTCCAAATTATTGATGGTTACAGTTATTTCCAAAAATTTAATTTACATTATTAATATAATTAATAATGTGAATCTTCCTCTAAACTTAAATTACTATGACCTTTCACTTTGTTTAAATATATTAAAGTTAATTTTATTTTCAAGTGGAGGTTTTTAACTCAAAACCTTTAAATAGCATTATCGTTTGATTAGTATTTTAAAATATAAAAAAATAAAAATATATTTGATTGAAGAGATATTCGGTCTCCCGGCAGTAGGTTCTCCGAGCCGACTAAGAGTGTGTTTGTTTTTGCTTTTGTGGTTGAGTACAACCCATTTATGTACAAACCTCAACCACAAAAAGCTATTTTTTCTTGTTTTTTCTTGCTTTTTAATGGGTCTCACACCTAAACCTCAATCTTCACCTCAAATACAAACACACAGTAAGGGCACCTATCCACTTCTTCGAGTGTCGTGTCCTCGGAGGAGAGACCTTCCGAGTGTGTCGTGTCCTTGTGCTTTGCCGTGGAGCGAACAAATTATTCTTTTTCAACCATTTAAAAAAAAAAGATAGTTGTTGGAAATGCACTTCCCAACATCATGAATATTTTTTAAATTGCGAGATAAAAAAAATGGTGCCTGTCTTTAATAGATAACATTAATAGAGAATTATATGTTTTAATAATTAGTAATTTTAATTAAAAAAGGTAAAATTAAATGTTAAGAGAAAAATCTGTTTTAGAGTCATCGCTAATGTATTTTTTATAACGAAAAAAAATCATAAACTTAGAATCCAATACATATTGAACGACATATTTTCTAAGTATTAGGACGATAATATATTGGACATAGTTTTTTTTTTTTTAAATATCGAGACAGTTATATACTAAATTTACTTGAGTTAATTCGGGTTAACTTATAAAATCTACAATTATGATAATGAGATTATGATAACATTATTGAAAGAAGATCCAAATAAATTATGAAGTCAAATCTTTAATTAACTCAATGCCAAAAAACAAAAATTATAAAAAAAATATTTAATAAAAAAAAAATAAAAAAAATTTGAAATCAATTCAAGTAAATTTGTCAGACCCTCAACTAATATCATGAGAATTGAATAATTTCATAAAATATAAACAAAAAAAGATCTCCAACCAAACCAAATTTAAAGGAAAAAATTACAATAAATTAATTTTAAAAAATAATCCAGAAAATCTAAGTAAACTCAAATAAATATGTTGGACTCATAATTCATATCATAAGATAAGGTTATCCTTTTATATATATATATATAATAATAATAATTATAAAGTTTAATTTTAAAGCAACCCAACAATAAATGATATCATAAAAATATCAATTAATTTGAAAGAAAAATGATTGAAAGATCCAAAGAAAAAAGAAAAGGGGTCCCTGGTGAAATCCACATTCACGTGTTTTAGTTATGTTGAATTAAGAGGGTTTCTTTTTAGATACATCGATCTCTATTCCGGGTATGATAAAAAACTTCGTGAAAGAATAAATCTTGCTTTAACACCCGATACTTCATCAGCCAAGAAAAAAATCTAGAGAATCGGTCATTTAAAGTTAGAATTATTCACTGAGCGGTTTCAAAGCTTGCTAGCATATATCGTGTTGTCAGAAGAAGTCAAGAAACCATGACTCGGTAACAATATAAACCTGCAGGCTTTTTTCTCCGAAGCAGTTGGGAGTCCTTTCCAAGTGTGAACCATTATTGCATATAAATGTGAAAAATATGAAACTTTCAAAATCGGTAACCTTTATAATTAATATGCATGAAAGTGTATTTCCCAGTCACATGAACCGCGTATTTCCTGATCAAGAATGTTTCGGACGTTGTTTCTCGTAGGAAATACGCGGTTCATGTTCACATCTGTTGAAATAAGTTTATTTCCCAGTCACATGAACCGTTTATTCCAAGTGTGAACATGAAACCGCGTATTTCCTTGAGTGAAAATCTAGAAACAACGTCCGAAACATTTTTGATCAGGCAAGAGCTGTCAACATCACAAATGTTGATCAGGAACTAAGATATGTACTAAGCTGTTAATCCAATAGAATAGAGGTGGGAAAAAACGACTAGTTCAATATCAGACAAGAAATGGTCCCCTGCTCAAAGCACATGAGAACGACAGATTAATTCCGGCTGTTCGATCCTCGAAAGACAGTGAATGAATTTGCATTTTACCCTATCATTCATCATTCTAATTCCTTAAAACACATCAAAGTTCTTGATAATTTGTTGGCACGAAGACTCATCCAAGAAGATCTTCTGTTTTTCCTGGGTAATTGTAGGTGTTCACCTCAACGGACTCTATAAGATTAACGATCTCCAATAGTTTTTAAGGAACTCAAACTGATGAACATTAAAAAACAAACCTTAAACCCGAGTAGCTCAGCTACCCCTCATGATTAACATGCAAGAAGATCTTGATGTTGATAAAAGATGCTAAAGAGATAATGGGAGATGCAAGAGGCTGAAGTACTGTACCAAAGATCATTGCAGTCGTGCAGGCCCTCTCTTCTCTTTATGACACCCTACTTGCTGTCTGTTAGGGTTTGGTTGGCTGGCTCCCGCTGAGGGAACCCAATGGCACTCACGCACCCACGTTGCCATGACGTAACGTCTTACAGTGTCAATATACTCGGTGTATGCGGTTAGGGTTGGCCGGCACGAGACTCGTTCGATGATGATGACGTGAACATTAACTGAACGTCTGATCTATTCGAATCTCCGCTTCACGTGCACATCCTACGGCTGATATTCTTTCTCTCTCGCTCGATCACATGCACTGCACTTGTTTTTTATTCTTCATTTTTCTTAAAGTATTGTACCATTTAGTTTAGTGGGCTTCCATGAGAAATGACTACAACCCTTACATCTCTGGATTTTATTTTTATTTTGTTGCCTGTATCATGCCCTCCAGTATCCTTCAATTAATGTATTTAATCTAAATTATGGATTTTCTACGTTTATTCACGATCGATTTGCGAGGGTGGGAATGATTTCAACAAGAAATCTATTGATATTGAGGAGCGGCAAAGGGATAGAGGAAGAGAAAGAAAATAGCATATGAAGAAATCTAAAATATATATTTTTTTAAAAAAAAAAAAAAGAAAAAAAAATCTAAAATATTTGGTTGTGAGCGTTGTAGTCATTTTCACTTTACATTAAGGAACAACTGTCACATATATAGGAAGTGTCATGGCTTATGGAATTTCCATTTGGAATGTGAACTTGCAGTGCTTTTCTAGTTAATGGGATCCAGTTAGTGTGTATCCACTCATATGAAGAAATACAAAACCCTAGCTAGCTAGTCTTCTTTCTTTGTAAATATTGTAATCGTTGACCTCCACTGAGGGAAATAATTGGAATGACGATTAAAGGCTTCCGAGAGATTTTTTATTTTTTTAGGAGATAGCTAGCCTCTTGAGAACTTAAAAGCTATATATATATATGTGGTCGTATTTGCTCTTAGTTACATGTATCATCTTCGAGAACTTTGAAATTGATTGAAGTTTTTGCAGTTCAAGGTTGAAGAAAGAATAATGCTATGTCGTACGAAGTGATATGGGGAAAAATGCTAAAAATCACCTTGTCTTGGTTAATTTAAATCCAGTATAACTTGAGTAATTATGAGGCCCGCATTCACATGGTATCAGAGTTATAAGTTTAAATTTTATAATTTTAATTTATTTTTCTAATTAATAGGACAGGAATAAATTGAGGTAGTTTTTTGACAAATATATATAATAATAAATGTAGTCATTTTTCAAGTATATGGAATAACCTTCATCAACTACAGTGATTAGTATAATTGTATAGGTTTGTCTTCTGTTGGGGTTATACATTACTATATATGTCATATGTTACATTAATATTAAAAAGAAAGGTGAAGAAGAATCTAAAAACATGGGTTCGTTTATAAGTTGGGATCAGAAACAAGAGGTAATTAATTAATGTCCATATACTTGCTAGTTAGTAATATATATTAATATTTATCTTGTGTTGCAGGATGGAGCTGATGATCCACTCTTCTTTTAGATTATCCATTGACAATGATGCATGCGTTATTCTGTAATGTCTAAAAGATGTTGCGTGAGTGTGTTAAACCCAGTTTGTTCAACATTGAATTATTAATTAAGAATTCATTTAACATGACTTTTTAAAAAATAGTTTTTGATTAAATAAGAATTCTGATTCAATTAATTTTGTAATAAATTATTTATTTAAATTAAAAACCTAATTCTAACCAATTATATTTATGACTTTTCTAAGAGTCAAAAAAATAAATTAAATCAATTTGCAAAAATCATACCAAATTAACAAAACCTAAACAAATTCTTCCCAAGCTCCCAATACGTAATTTAATATGGATGGATCTTGCAAAGATAATCGATCCATTTCAATCTGCGCTGGTGGTGGTTCTTGCATCCATGGTCTTGTGGATATATAATTTAGCGTTTGTTCTTCTACAAGGGGCTGAATGTTACAAATATTGGCATGGCGATTAGATGACAACAAAATTGAACTTGAAATTAATTCTGCAGTAGTTCTGTGATTAATGATGGAGGGTATGCTTCATGGTGATTAATATAATCATGATTCTGTGTATTTTCTTCGAATTTATGTCTCTATCGTTTATTAAAAATACTTACTCGAAGGAACATTGATTAAATTATGAACACTTGTTCATCATGCTGCAAGACTAAAATTAGTTCTTTAATATCAAAACATGATCATCTAATTAAATTATTTAACACTTTCGAATTTAATTGACCTAAGGCGATTCTTCCCTTGGTAGCTCAAGAAAGTAATTAAGTTTGCTTTGTGTTTAGCTAGATCCTGGTTTTATGTCTGCAACAAATCATGTAAATCTCAACTTCCAAGACGACATTAAACACAAGTTAATCTTCATTTGAAGTACCTAACAGAGAGAGCATTAATATGTCAACTGACTGTCTCTTGTTGGGCCTAGTTGGGGGGGTTAGATTTAGGAAAAAAATATTTAGGGATGTTAAAATTTAAATTTTAATAGCTTTATGTTAGAAGTTAGAACTATAAACTGTTCAGGGGAGGCTGGAAAAAAATAATTCTGCGACGTCACTGTCTCCATCCCTTTTGTTAACCCTAGTGCATGAATCTGATTAGTGTAATTAATAAACAATTAACAACTAGCCAGGATGTCTACAAGAAGAAAAAAAATCATCAACACTGCCACGTTTTTCTTTCCAAAACAAAGGGAAAAAAATGAAAGTTAACAGCACAAGAATTATGAGCCCATGATCAACCTGGATTCAGAGATCAGGGACTTTTCAGTCATTTCAAGTTCCTCCATCCATCAAAAGACACAAAATAAACCTAGACAGTTGTGTATATAAAAAGGTAATTTTTAATAGGGAAATTGTGGGACCAATGGTTACTGTTACTTTATTGACTCGTCCTTGCCATTTTGGCATACAATCCTTCCTCAAGCAGACAGCTTGTTTCTGTCTTAAAAATTTCTCCTTTCGTCCTGCCATTAAACAAATCTTTCTTGTCAGTTCTTCTTCCCCTCTATATACAAGCTAACCCTCTCTTTTCCTCTAAACAGCCACACCAACTCCCTCACCTCTCTCTCTCTCTCTGTATATCTATCTATCTATCTATCTATCTATCTATCTATCTGTTTCTGATCACACATCAAAACATCTTCAATATTAATGGAGGAACTTATGATGAGGAAACAACCAGCAGCTTGTATCCCTACTTCAATTACTCCATCGCCAATCACCATGCATAAAAACTCACACACAATAGCCAAAGTCAAGCCAAAGATACGCATAATTCACATCTTAGCTCCAGAAATCATCAAGACAGATGTCGCGAACTTCAGAGAGTTGGTACAAAGACTCACAGGGAAACCGAGTGATCAAAAGGGGGGTTGCAGGCAGAAACCAAGAAGGGCAAGAACACAAGATCAACCAAGAAACTGCAACAGCGAGTACTTAATTGACGAAAAGCCTGTTATGGCCAAGAAAGTTGAGCTAATAAATGGGTTCGGGAGTAGTCTGGGATCTAGAGAAGGAGTCAAGGAGGAGGAAGAAATGTGGGATGGAGCATATTCAGGAAGCTTCCTGGGTGGATTTACAGACTTGGATGGCTTCATTCAAGAGCTTGGTGAATTTCCATTGCTGCCAATGGACGCTAATCACATACATGAGCTTGGACAGACTCAACTTGCCTAAATCAATAGTGGTTTTCCTTTTATTCCCTCGCAAAAGCTTGATTATATCAAGGTTTTTTTTTGCCCTTTTGGATATATATAATATGGATCTAATTTAGATGGTTTGATTAACTGAGTTCTTCTGCATATCATTATGGCCATTTTTTTTTTCTAATTTTCCCAATCTCCATTTGATTTCTCTTGATGTAAATACAAGGGGACAATCTTCTTTTATTTTTTTCTAACTTGTAGACCAGAAATTGCATTTTCTGCTATTTGAATGTGATAGAAGTAAATTGAAAATATATTTTTCTTAATTTTCCTAAAATTTCTGATTGCTCTTGTTTCTTTCATTCGGGTCGACGGGGGCCATGACCCATGTCTTATCTATGAGGGTCTCTCTCGCTCTCTCACTCAGGGAAGAACATATTTAGGGTTCGGTAGAACACACATGAACGTGCAAAACTCTAACACATTTATATATATTTGATCAATAAATTACTTTTCTTGCAAGACTTATACTGTATTTCAAGAATTGATTTTTATTACAGCTAGCCGTCTCTCATTAATATCTTTGTGCATCGTGCATGCATCTGTCTCCTTCTCTCTCTCTCTCTCTCTCTCTCTCTAAATTTTAGCTAATTATCCACAAATATCACCATTTATGCAGTGAATATTGTCGGGATCTTGAGTGACTTCAAAAATTAACCCTAAGGAAGCTATCTGTGTAGCTTCACTATCAATACTAGTAATTGTTGGAATACGACATGTACAAGTCCTATATGTGAAATCATTTTTCCTGCTAATTTGAAAGATTATCGATAATCTTCGATTAACAATTTCTTCAATATTGTAAATCTTATATAGCATTGTTTATTATATATCCTAAATTTCTTTTTTAGAGTAAAATAATACTTACCTATTTTTTATTTTATTTTGAGAAGTATTAATATATATATATAGTTGAAAAAAAAAACATATGCATATCAAAGTTAATAAACTGCTTATAGTGGGAGTTGTTTTCTCTATATATATAACGAATAGAGTACTTGGCTCGTTTTGTGTTTTTCTTATGTATATTAATAAATGGTGTTGTAGATTTTGTTGGGTGGCCATTGAAAATTAAAATGCCGCAATTTCCATTCATGTGATGTTAATAATATTCATATATATATATATATATATATATATATATATAAATTGTTTGTATATATAATTAAGCAATAGATATTAATTTGCAACAATTCAAAAAAATTAATTTCTAAAGCTATCAAGTGCTCGTACTATATATGGATCCATGAAGGATTAATAAATTGATTCCAAACTGAAATATATATCCTCGTTGATTATAAAGTCTAATCTGTATTTGGCGATGTAAAACTTATATTTTCTATTCTAAATGCGCTGGTAGCAGAATAAAATGACAGCTTGATTATAAATATGAGACGAAGAAATCGTTCGCTCTTTACCAATAGAACCCAAGTATGTTGGTAAGATTTTTATTAAACAATGACTTGGGAAGAACAGTCACAAGTCAACGATTTTCTAAACTGTAAGCATTTGCAAATTGCAGTATTATTAGGTAGTGTTTGAGGCGGCTCGTCAAAAGATAATTGAACCAGTACCCCTTACCAAGAGCTAAAGTGTAACTTTCTTGGCCAGGAGTTAATGTTGAATATTTCTTTGAAGGGTTGGACTAGTGATCTGAGGCCACAACACCTCTTGGATCGATGAGGTTTTGTAGAGGGAGACCCCATCGCCATGGCAGGGAAGAGCTCAGATTTAAATCCATGAGCTCCCCGCCATATTCTAGGCCATGATCAAGTCCTAATGCTAACACTTGCAGGTCGAGGTTTACTGGATGTTGGAAAGCTTCCAATATTGGGGTTTGAAATCATTATGGGTTCGAGGTGGGATATCTGATTCTGACCGGTAAGGCTTGCCATTAGAACCAGACGCGAGCCCCCGAGCAGTATAAAGGGATCGGAGGCCATAGGCTTCCACTATTTGTCGACAAGCCAAGAACAATTTACACAAGAATGGGAAGAAATCATGATTTCACAAATATGAAAACTACAACTAAATTGTAAAGGGATTTCTGATTTTAATATTAACCTATAAACGCTAATTATTCTAATGTTAATAAGGCACACCAAATTGTTAAAATAATAAAATAAATCACACTAACTAATAAAACTCGAATTAAAAAAAACTCTTGAAAATAAGGAAAACTCTGAAACTTCAGCTTAGGTATGAACACAGCTTCATATGATGACATTTAGCTGACGTTTTAGAGAACAAGGTTCGTAGAAATGCCTTCATAAAGTCCCAGCCCAATCTACCAGTCATATTAAAAATTAATATTTACGTTCATTTTCATCAACAAGCTTGATTTACTCCTTCGTATTTCTTTTTGGATTTGGACCTGTCAATCTGGTTTACAATGTAATTTCCACTTCAGCTCTCCCATGGTGGGTACATAATACAAGTCAAAGGGGCTAAGCATACATGTAATCAAATAGAATCCTCTTTGGAGATCGCCATTCTCATTGCTTTATTGTTTTTCTTCTTCTTCTTCTTCTTCTTATATGTATAATGTCAATGTTCAGACGTTTCTTAGGAACTCTGAATTTGTTAAGTTGAAATGCCATTCAGATCTTTCCGACAATCACAAATTAAGAACACTATAATGGCTATTTCCGGCATTATTAATGGCTGGTGGCGATTGCCAGCCATGACTTCTTCCGAAGTCAAAAGAAACCCCATTAGAAAATTGGGACGAATATCTAACAACATATGTATTGGAGTCCGAGGAAAGACCAGAGGAGGAAGAACTATATAACATGGACAAGAGGGCAAAAATCCCTCTCTCCAAGTGACGAGAGGTTTTATGCGTTGAGGTTTTAGAAGCATTACAGCAAAGCACATTGTCGCAACATCGCACGGCACCCTCTTAATCAATCACATTCACACTTCTCACCAAACTCTTCTCAATATTTTAATTTTCCAATCCTCTACAGCTTTTGGCAAAAGCTTTCATTTTCAAGCAGTAAATAATACAATTTGTCAAATGATTTTATGCTTACTATGGAACTGTACAGATTGCAAGTGGTGTATGAATTAGAGAATTGGACAAACCCACGAGGGTTGAAAGTATGCGCAGATGGTGACCCTCAAACAAATCCACAGTATCCACCTATAGGTGGAAGCAAGGGGCAATCAGGTGTCCGAACCCTTGATAAACATTTATTATTATTATTATTAATAATGACTAATTAACTACGAGAAGGAGTTATATTTTTTATTTTAAAAAGATGAGCGTTAAATGTGATTTTACTTTTAATCTACTCTTGATGCACCTGGAAAGAAAACAATATAAAAGCATTACTTTGTCAAATAAAGCCATCAATTTACTCTAATACAAATCTTGAAGTTGATTAAAAAAATTAAAATAGAATCACCAATTAATTTATTTTTAATTAAACGAAACAAGGTAACTGAAATTTAAAATTTATTTTTATTTTATTTTGAGATTTTATTTGTTAATAATTTCATGAGGCTTTTTTTATAGTTCTATAATTTTCACTCCTTTTTTCTCCTCAGATTTGCTAGTTCTACCAATTGTTTTTAAAATTCTTGTTATAGTAAATTTTTTTCTAATTAATTAGATATATTTTATTGATTTGTTTTGCTTATGCTTGGATTTTTTTTATATTGTTTTTAACAGAGCCACTAAAATTATCAATTTTTTCTTATGATATATAATTTGATTTTAGGTTAAACCATAAACAAAATAGAAGAATTGATAAGATAATCAATGATTTCTATTCTATGAAAGAACGACAAGCACAATTAAAATAAATATGTAAGAATCATTCTTTATTATTTTTTGAGTTATTTCAAAGTTTATCAAACATAAATAATGATTCGCTTTAGCTAATGTTTCTTATATATTTTGAGCTTGTTTGGCAGTGCGGTTACAATTGCTTTTCAAATAACTTTTCGTGCCAAAATGCATATCATTGATGTTTTTTTATTTTAAAAAAAAAATATTTTTGACATCAACACATTAAAATGATTTGAAAACACTAAAAACATATTAATTTAAAGTTAATAAAAAAAATTAATTTTTTTTAAAAACACTTTTAAAACACAGAAACAAACAGGTCAACAACATTAAAGTGATAAATGCATTATAAAGATAAAATTAATTTCTTTGGTTTGACTCAATTTAATATTGCTCCAAACCTTTACTTTATACAAACATCATTATATATTTATAGTAAGTTATTTAAATAAAACTAAATTATGTAGGTTTTATTTTAAAACTCATATACAATAAATTAAAATAAATATTATATCTTGTTACATTAATTTTAACCCCCGTAACAAATAATCTTAGTTCCGCCCCTTTACCCACCCACTAATTTTGTATAGAAAACCAACAACTTGATCTCAGTCAATTATACCTTGAGAACACTTCTGAGAAGAAAGCTTCATCAATCTTTGTCAGTGAAGCGTTATATTTCCAATCAGCAAGCATTTAATGAACAAAATCAAACGAGCAAATAAGCATTCAAGGGAATGAATCCCCCATCTTATTGAGAGTGATTGTGAGAGAGAGAGAGAGAGAATGAGATTGTTGACTCTACATTGCATTACAAGGTGGAGAAAAAATAATAAACAGTCTGTTTTCACGTCTCTAGCTCTCATACTCTGCAATTGGTTCTGCCATTAGAGAGGCTGGTGCATCCAACCTTGTAACAACTTCGGGTACTCCAGTAGAATCCCTTAGAATCTGTGTCAAAAACCAGGAAAAGACTCATAATTAATTTGATAATGTCTACCTTTCCTGGTTCACGTTCCTACATATCTGTCACAAAACTAGCTGCTAATTCTTTGAGATTATCGTTTTCTTTCGCAAATGAATGATGTGGTTAAAACATAGACTTATGTCCATGCAAGGTATTTCTGCATGACCATCCTTTGGCAAAACAATACAAGTGATTATATTTCACAGGCTATATCTGTACCGAACATGTACCATATTATGTGTTGAATCTAAAATGGCCACAAGAGATGACAGAAACGGGTAAGGAATGAAGACCAAATGGACAAATTCGAGCTTCTTATAAGAGAGCCGGGAGAAAAGCTAGGAGACATCATTTATATGTATGAGCCTTCATGACTCTAGGTAGATGGAGACATCCCCACCCATGATAGTTCTTCTAGTTAATAAGCACAATAGATAGTAGTCTAGAATTCCTAAAGATTCTTTTCTTTTCTTTTTTACATTATCACATGAGAATGAAACATCACATGTACTTATGAAATTTTCATATTTAATTCCTTTTGTAATTTATGCAAAGACTATTCTTGAGGTGCTAATGAAACAAAATTCAGATGGCAGATTAATCCTATATATATGCACTTTTCATCCACTTGCAATGAGAACACTTGGATGATAATCTAAGGACAAGATGCTTATAACTGCAAAATGATGTGATAAATTATATAAGTTGAATACTTACAAGTATCTCATCATCAAGATAAGAAATCATGAAGAGTCTCTGGAAAGTACTAGCTGCAGGCATAGAGAAATGAACTTAGCAATTTACAATCATCCAAGCATTAAAAGCACAGCATCATTAGGTATTATAACCTTATAAACCCTGAAACTCGAGTTTCTTTTCATTCAAAATTTGTTGCATTGAGCAGGATATTAGAAGTAAATAACTCCCAGTGCTATGAAAAAAGGAAAAGAAAATTAGAACTTTGAAACCGATCATCATCCCATATTCCTAAATCAATTCCAAGGGACCCAATATATTGAAAGAGGGTGGAATTTCTAGACCTGTTACACTTAATGGATTAGAATTAATCTTCATTGCTAATGACATCATAGTTGGTCTAAGAACAACACATGCAGTTGGTTAATAACAGCGCACATAAAATGTCTGACTATTTATCATATACACTGCAAGGTAAACTTTTTTAAATACAGTGTTCTAATACCATCCTTGGTACAGCGATGGAACACAATTCAGAAAAACACAAAAAACTGTAGAAGACTTTAATTGATGATTATTAAGTAGTAGATAAAGAACTAATCAATGATGAATTAAAAAGAAAAACAGTTTTATTTGGAAATTCTTACATATCTACAAATAATTAGAAGCACAAACGAAAACTTTAGAGATGCATATGATATTCACAAACACCTCAGGACAGGTTTCCGACTCAAAATTTTGATTGTTTTTAAAGAAGATTGGCAGAAACATTGCATAGAATAGGCAGAAGAGCATAGAAAGAGTTAGACATCCTGAAATGTAGAACAGATGAGCAATGTGAATTTCAAGCTACAATTACAGCATTATGAGTTGCTAGAAGGGAGCATCCCTAAAATGTCCAGGACAATGGAAAGTTGAAGTTATTAGTCAAAGGGCTGGGGTACAGGGACAACAAAATGCCTGTCGCTTCAGACCTTATATGGCTTGAGATCCAGGGATTCTCTATTCTTCTTTGCTGGCTAGGAAGAAGAATGCTAAATAAGATAGAAAGAAAATGATCCAAATATCAAAATGCTTACATAGAGGAATTTTCAGCCCGCTAGAAAAGGCATCCCTAATAGAAACAGGAATCTGCTGGACTGTGCTAAGAGCCTGACCAAATGCACCTTTTAGCTGTTCAGGTACTGTTTCTTCAATGACTGTTGGTGTCTCAAGGATCCCTTCAACATATTCCTCTTTCATTCTGAGAGGTCCCTCCACTGTTAACTTGGAGGACAGAATGAATTTGCTTTCTATCTGCAGTACACAGAAGAATTCAAACAAAAGCTCAGAAGCATAAAACAAGAACAAACATAAATTTACAACGGTATCAACTGGAGGTTGTCTTCATCTGATCATGGTCGCTATATCAATTCCATGATATTTATGGTTACTTCATTTCCATTACACAGATATCACTATCAGCAGGTATGTCCTTATTATATATGTCAATTTAAGCAATAGTTAACTGCAGGACACTAGTTTTGAGGTGTATTTTGATCGTGCATAAATTTAGACCTTGGTTTTAACTCAACTAGCCAACATCTTCATGAAGTAAGCATCTCAGTAGGATTCTGCTAGCAGTATGCAGGTATAAGAAACTTCTCCTTCATTTTTAAGAAATTTAGTGCAGGGGTATTTTTCTAATTTCTTTCATTGATCACATGTTTTTGCGGATATTGCGACCAGGGCATTCAAAGATGGAAGGATACCGAGTATAATAGTTTCATATGTGCAGTAACCTTCACATTTCCATCCTTAATCACCACGTCCATTTTGGACAAATTAGCCAAATTTGAAGGAAATCTCCTGCAACAAGCAAGACAATCAACTGCCATTCAAATTGACTAACCCAGATGAAGTTAGGATTCCCATGTAAGACTATTGCAACAATAAAAATTATCACATTCCTCGTAGGAGTTAAGAAAAGCATGAAAAATGAAATTTAGAAACAAAGACTCGTCAATATGGTACTCACTCGAATATAAACCTGGCAGCAGATAATCCAGGGCTTCCGGCTCCAAACCACTCAAAATTCCACCGACCTTCCAGAAATGGTGACCTGTATATTGATAAACAAGTAAACATCTCACAAAAACAACATAGAAGCAAATTGAAGTGCTTTGTTAGGCACCTACGTTGTTGGTCGAGGTGTTGGATTAAGCCGCTCCAGACCAGTTATTCTTTCATTCACATCAATCCGCTGCATTTCTGTTGTCTTTCCAGTGACCAGAGCTTCAAAGCCCCCAGAATCTTTGAACTAAATCAATAGCATAGCATTAGACAAGCATTAAAAGAAAACCTTAACAAACATCAAGAATTTCCAAGCCATACAATTTACTGTTTTAATCAAACAAACTATAAATGATCAACATTTAAAGCAAGGGTATTGGTGTTTGCCATACAAATTATTGCATTAATTCTGTGAATTAGTGAATCAGGGATTCTTTTCAAAGCTTGAGAAAGCTTATGAAGCTTAGACCACTAGCTTGGAGTCATACTGATTACATCATTTGTAATGGCAAAATGGCATTCCTTTGGTGGGACAATTGGCGCCAAGGGCCTATTGATCCAGGCTTTTGGGCAAAGGTTTATTTTTTATTCAAATATCCAAGAGAATGCAGCAGTTGCTGCTGTTATTCAAGGAAATGATTGGACATGGCTTCCTGGAAGATCTGAAGCAAAGGCAGAATTACAGACAACCATTTGTGGCATAATCTTTCCCTGTTCAGAACAAGTTTCATTGGCACAAACTGTTACGGGCCTCTTGACACATTCCAAAAAACATGCTTTACAGCTCTATCAGCTATCCTAAAAAGGCTGCATCAACAAACGAAAGAAAGATGTATACAGGAAGAAGCATTAATCCTGTCCATTCCCTATGTAATCAGGCATCAGAAAGCAAGAACATTCACTTATTTTTCTCATGTCCAGATGTAAGAATAATTTGCAAGGCAAATAATCTTACATGTGGGATTGGGATATTAAATTTTTTCAGTCCAAGAACAATCTGAGAAAGAGCCATTTGTGTTTTTTGTTTTTGCTAAAATTCACATCCCATATTCGCATGGCTTCATGTATATCCTATCTTGAAGGAAATGAATCATTGGGGGGTTATTTTTTAACAAAGAAAACAGGCAGTGAAGGTTAATAGAATGGTTCGGGATATTTTGATCGGAGTCAACATTTTCTTTTTGCAGGAATTGGGGCTTGGCGCTCTTAGCTACTTCAGTTTTATGCAGTTGATTGTACAGCAACGTTTTTAGCATAAATAATAATAATAAAAAAAAACATGTATATGCAGATGTCCATTCCAAAAAATTCAATTGTACACATAAATCATTAAATTGCATCGAATTTAACCTCAAAACAGAGAAACGAATAAAGTTTCTTATAATCTAAGGAAGAGGAGAGAGATAGAGAGTAATTACAGCGAGAAGCAGAGATTCCTTAGCAGCGAGTCTCTCCATTTCCTTAGCATAGGTTGCTGGAGATCCTCCTTGTACAGCCTGCTGTACCATAGCGGTGCAGGTCCTTCTCCGGCGGATTCCCCGGTAGCCTGAGCTCCTCCGGCAATTCTCTGGTAACTTGGTCAAAGATTGAAACGAACAGAGCGAAGGAGAAAGGCGTGAGCGAAGTGCAGAGATTGGAGGAAGTGAGCACCCCTGAATTAAGGAAGATGATGATGAAGAAGCCATAAATTTGAAGAGCAGCTGAGATTTTTCTTTCGGTACTGTCTATTGTATTCGTCTGTTCTGTCATGGTTCGAGCAAGAACCGGTTTTTACTCCTTTTTTTTATCTTAAATAAATAAATTCTATATTTGAGAATACATGAAAACAGCAAACACGTTACGTGTGATGTAAGCAAATTACAACTCAGTCCTTGTTTCTTTATGAGAATAATGAAGTTAGTCCTTCGGTTTTTTTTCTCAATGTAAAAGCATGGGTGTTAAACTCGCCGTTGACGATAAATTAACTTAGAAAACTAGAGACGTGCTTCCTTTCTAGTTGAATTACAAAAGATATTAACTTGATTAAAATTTTAATGACTAAATTAACCTAACTAAACCTAATAAAGTTAACATTAAAAATGTACGTTTAAAGTTAATAGTAGCTACACGATTACTAACAACATTCTATTGTAAAAAAAAATATTTTGCTTAAATTGTTGGTATTTTACTCAGTTTTGAAATCCGGTTTGGCCCGGTAAGTCAACCCGAGAGCAGGCGATCCGGGATTGGAATCGGGCCGGGATTAAAAAAAATAGAAAAAGAAAAAACTCGTTGTGACTCAGTAACCGGGTTGACCGGTCAAAAACACGGTTATAACTCGTTGATTTTTTTTTTAACTAAAACAACGTTATTTTGACTTTAAAAAAAAATTACCCGGTCAAAACCCGGGTCTTGAACCAGGCAGACCATCAAATCGAGTCTAAAAATTATGATTTTACCCACAAATATGGCATGTATATCATATTGAGCAAATAATTTCTCTTTGTTTATTTTGTAAAAAGGGGGTTTTTAACAAGGATGATTTATTTCAACTTCCCTTAATCACCACTCCCTTTATAATTCATTCACTGGTTCCGGTGTCTTTTACAGATAATATAAGAAAAATAAATAAATATCATGTCAACTATTTTTTTTTCCTATGAAATTATCCAAAAATATCATGTATTCAACTTGAAGAGTTATACGAAATGAATCAATTAATTCCTCTGCTCATTTTTATTTCAGGAGTCAAAAATAATAAGAGGGCTTTCTTTATAAGATGAAAAGAGTGTAATTTCATGTAACTCAAAATTGTTTTTCCATCTAAGAAGGCATTGCTTTAACAAGTAAGAAGCTTAAGTGTGGATCATAAAAAAAATTTGTAGTTTAATTTTATTTTACATCCTTAATTTTCGAAGACGGAGAACACTATATATCTTCAAGAGTTGATGTAAAAAACCATTTAATAGATGGTTCAATAATAAGAGTTTGGAACCAAAAAATTTGTTCTTTCTGTAGTTTCATGTTCGGACCCTATGATTGTTAATATGATGACCGCTATAAGCTTATATGATCGTTAATTTCAGGACCCGTGAAATTAGTCAAGGTACACGAAAGTTGACCCGGACATCCATGTTAATAAAAAAAAGAGTTGATATAAAAAATATAAACAAAAAATATATATTTATTTACAACATTTTCCTTATCAACATTCACAATATGTGGTGGTTAGACGTGTAGGAATTTAACATAAAGTGCTTTGAGCTAAAACAACTAATTTATGAATTTCTCGAAATTATAAGGATTAAGTTGCAATTTACTTGGGGAGATTAAGTGAAAGGAAAGCACAGGCATGACGAGTGGAGAGGAGGAGATAGCGTGACAAAAGAGAGAGCTACAAGGTCAGACAATTTGTCATCTTGATTTAGATTTTGTTCAACTAATAAAAATATTGGTTAATTTTATATAGAACATTGGCAGGAGCTCGGGCCATAAAAAAAACACTAATGTTATGCCCACTTAAAAAAACAATTTTAAATTTTATAACCAAAATATTAAAATTTAAGTTTTGATCCCTTCTAGAAAGACTTTCTTAATTTCAACCGTTTGAAAAATTCTATTACCTAACATCTTTCTTGTTTATATGATATTTAAAAGTATGGTAATATTTATTTTTTAAAGTGATTTTTTTATTTGAAAATATATTAAAATATTATTTTTTTTTATAAAATTATTTTTTTTTATAAAATTATTTTTTTATATCAGCACATTAAAATAATTTAAAAATATAAAAAAATATTTAATTTTAAAAAATATCATTTCAAACAAGTTTTCAAATTACATGTCGTCTTTGTAATCTAAAAAAAAATTCATATAAAACTAGCAACAAGGAATCCTCTTTTTGAATAAGTCATTAATTTAACAAGCAAAAATAAATTCATTAAACTATACCTAACAAAATCATCCCCATTTTTATGGCATATATTTGAGGGCATAAAAAAAAGAAGAAAATGGAGATGCGGGGGATCGAACCCCGTGCCTCTCGCATGCAAAGCGAGCGCTCTACCATTTGAGCTACATCCCCGTTCGATTGAGGATCCCTGTTGACAGATAATAGACCTTATAAGGCCATTACACTAGGACTGTCATTTAAGGACCCGCTGCACTGATGGAGGGAGAGCCGAGTGAAAGTGCTGGCTGCTGTTGCTATTTGTTTCTGTTTTCCCGCCATGGCTGCAATGGAAATCGACACAGAGAAAAATCTTCAGAGAAAGCAATCCACTTACCAATCCCTGGTCACTATCTCCCGTTATCTCTTCCCATTCTTCTCTTGTTAAAAAATAATACCAGTGGAGCTTCAAAGCTTCTTTTCGTTTTTTTGTTTTCTCAAAAGTGTTGCTAATACTGCAGGATGAGACATTTGAGATTCAAAATGAGACATACAGAGGTCAGCAATACAGTCAAGTATACTTTGCTCGTCTTCACAGGATGAGGACTCTGCTTTACTCTCTTGTTACCCATTGGAAACCCCATGTCCCTGGTATCTCTCTTTCTTTCTTTTCCTTGTTTTTTTTTGTTGAATTGAAGTTAATTTTTGCATTTTTTGTTCGTTTAGGTGATTTTGGATTTGATTTGTTTTGTGTTTTGAGCTTAATTATGGCATTAAATGTTCTAATTTTGGAAGAGAGGGAGTATTAATTTCTGGAATGGTTACCTTTTTAGAGTAAAGTTGGGGTCTTTGCGGAGATCTTTTATCTAGGTGTTTTGTTATTTTGCTGATGGGCTGGTATGTAAGAGGGAATTCGTAAGTTATGGTGATATTTAAGGCTTAGGGTTTTAGCATTTGCGTTTCTTTTTTTCTTTGCCATTTCTTTTCTTTTCTTTTATGGGTTTTTGTTGATTTAGTTCATAAATAATTTGAAAATTTTGCCATTGGTTCTAGGATTTCAATGAAATTAGTTTGTTGTGAAGGTTTATGTTTGAGTTTGTGCACGTTAGGTCACTTTCTTGATGGGCACTGGCTAATTGTACATGGTGTTGATAAATTTCCTGGTTGGTTTATTTTCCAAGTTTCTTCATTTCCCGCTTTTGTAAGGGTCTTGGATGTAGTTAGTTTGGATTTTTAATGATATGATAACGCTAAATGGTTTTAAGTTGCATGGAGTAGTTTTTCTTAGCCAGCTTCTTTTTGTTGCAGTTTGTACAGTTTTGGAATTGGAAGAAGGCAAGGAATGCATCATTGTTGGAACCCTGTACAAGCACATGAAACTTAAACCTTGCATTCTTGATGAATACTCGAAGGAGGTATGTGGTTGTTAATAATAATTTCATGATCTTATTATTTCTATTTTTTTCTTGAAATTGAGAAAAAAAATTAGGTTGCTAAGGTGTTTGATTTTTTTTAAAAAAACTTGAGTGCAATGTGCAGAGATCTGCATTGCCTCTTGTCAAGCCTCATAACTTCGTGCATCCAGATGATCATTTGGTTTTGGAAGATGAAAGTGGAAGAGTTAAGCTTGGTGGCACCGTGCTTTCACCTTCAGTATATGTCACAGGTATCTCTCATGCACGAGAAATAATAAACTCTTGTGAGATCTAATGCAGTTTGTTGGCAGATATTAGAGCAGCACAACTTCTTAATCTCTATTTGGCAACAAATTGCTAAGGCCTGGTTGATCACTGTTCTTCTTGTCTTGCATTCATGCTTTTGTCAGGCATTTTCTGTTTGTGACAAGAAAATCATGTGGTAATAATTCCATGCTCCTCGTACTTTTGTTTTTAATTCTCATGGAACTATTTGTTTTCTACAAGTTGTTGAGTGATAATTTTTTAATATTTGCTTTTCACACATGTTGATTTTGTGGTGATGTGATGCATCTGATAGGTGTTGTTGTCGCTTTGCATAGAAAGGAAACTGGTGCTGGTGACTTTATGGTGCTAGATGTCCTTGAAGCTGGTTTAGCACCACAGATAGAACCCCAACTTAAATCAAGTATGATATGAGTTATATTTTTGGCATTCATATTCGTGATTTTTTTTTCCTACCTGGATCAGATAGATACATATCTTTCTATTTGTTGCTTATACACATCCCTATTCATTAACTCCTTTTGAAGATGTATTCATCTGCACTCTCATCTATTTGCTTTGGATTTAATAAAAGTTTCATAGAATTGATAGATAAATTTTAAATTTATTGGGAAACAAATTGTATTTACAGAAGCATTTTGGAATTACTAACTAGCATGGAGTTTTTGTTACAAGAAGTTTTAACATATGAGAAATACATTTGGGACTAGTTTCACAAATTATGACCTAAAAGATTTAAGAAAGAAAACAAAGTATCACTTAAAGATAAAAAAATGAGGATCAAAATCTCGTTATCTGTTGAAACTTTGAATGTGAATTTCAAGCTGCTTCCTTAGTAGATGAATCACTTAATGCCCATTTCAATAATGTAGAGTTTGACCCTTCTTAAGTTTGATATTTGGATTCCATTTCCCATGTTATCTTTTTGGAGCTCACCTTTTATTTTTCTTTGAGAAGTAAAATTGTCTTTTAGAAGTATTTGGATTCCATTTCCCATTTCAATAATTGAATTCTTTTTAACACTTGTGTTTTCTGCAAGTATTGGTTTAAAGAATTCAATTCCAATTGAATACAGGAGAGGATAAGTATGTTGTTTTTATTTCTGGGGTGAATGCTGGGTGCAGCTTATCAAACCCTCTCCAATTTCAGCTTCTTGTGGATCATATAACAGGACATTTGGGAGATGAAAAGGTATTTGCAGTTTCTTGGTTTTTTTTTTTTTTTTAAGTCTGGTCTGCTGCCTATCTTGCTTACTTGAAATTCTTAACTGAACAGGAACAGGGTATTGCAGCAGAGATAGTTCATGTTGTGATTGCAGGTAATTCCGTGGAAATTCCCCTTGGTCTTCTAAATGGACAGGTAAGAGTTTTATACTTTTCCTGTCTCCTTTATCCATTTGCAGTTCTGAAGTTCTCTTTTTCAATTTTTGTTTTATCTTTCCATAAAATGCTTTGTGCTATTATCTTTGTATTTTTCTGCCTCTGTGAAATTGTGTAAAGTGAAAGCTAGTGCTCTGCTTAAATATAAGGGTAGCTTCCCTGATAGCAGCTATGCTATTTTTGCTACATTGATTAAACCTGAATGAAATATCGATGGCCGCAAAAGGAGAGAGAGACTATGCTAATTAGCTACTATAAGAATTAACAAACATACGTAGATAATTGCTTTATGGGTTGAAATATTTAGTGGGATTTTTTTTTTTTTCAGAATTGAACATCCTACATTGTGTCATGTCACCTAAACAAGATAACCATCTTTTGTCCCCTGGTCTTTTGGCAGAATTTGGCTTCAAAGGATCAGTCTAGGCCCTCTGAGCCAGTTCAAGAGCTGGATATTTCGTTGACTCAGGTTGTTTTTGTTATTTTGACTAATATATTTTAGTTACCTTTTGTTGTCCCATTTTGTCTTTCATTTGGATCTACTTATCATGATCACCTTGTTTAACACCTCTGTTTAGATTGCTGCAGGTGTGCCTATGGATATCATGCCAGGATCCAATGATCCAGCCAACTTTTCTTTACCTCAACAGGTTTACCCTTTCTTTATCTTTTCCTTCTTTTGGGAAGCATCCTCACTTCAACTGATAAGATTTTTTTCTCTTTTCATTTCAGCCATTGAACAGATGGCTTTTCCCTGGATCCAGAGCTTATAACACTTTTAGGTCGTGTACTAATATCCTCATTGTTTTGAGCTTGATGGTGTCAGGTAAGAAATGAGTGCATAATTCAACAGCGAGCTGTGATAATTAGATGCATTTTGACAATGTTTTTTGTTTTTTTTTCTCTTGTCATTTTCAGGATTCTTGGAACCTCAGGTCAGAACATTGATGATCTTAAAAAATATTCGGAGGGAAAGGATGAGCTTGAATTTATGGAAAGGACGTTAGAGTGGAAACTAACACACTTGGTTGAAACAACTGCTAAGCTATATATTTATGTTTTAACAGCATAAATTTTAGCAATTGATTTTGCATTTTTCTTATACAAGCTTGATTGTTTGGATTCAAACAAAGACATCAGGAATACTTGCAATTAAAATTCTATTTTTTTTTTTTCATGAGCTCCAAGTTCAAGAATCCACTCTCAACAATGTTTTTCAGGATGTTATCCTTTCACTGATAGGGATCCTTTCCTGATTGAGAACTGTCCTCATGTTTACTTTGTTGGTAACCAAGATAAATATGGAACTCACATTTTAAAGGGTACTCTCTCATAATCTCATACTTAACAAATAAGGCAAAATAGATTGTGGTTGAATTTTCTCGCCGTTAAATTTAATGGTGAATTAATTGCAGGTTCAGAAGGGCAGTTGGTGAGACTTGTTTCCATTCCTAAATTCTGTAATACTGGAATGGTGGCTGTGGTAAGTTTTTATATGTATTATATTATTCCAGGGCCTGAAACAATTAAACCTGAACTTGTGTTACACAAGCTTTTATCATGCATGTTTACATGTGGATTCATGTCTTGCATTTGTTCTTTTCTGGATTTGGAGCACACGGAAGACCTCCTCCTTCTGATTTACTCATCGTTTGTTTCTAAAACAAATTTTTTCTTACAACAACAACAAAGCCTTGATCACAAACTAGTTGTTGACTGGCTATGTGGATCCTCTACACCATTCAACTCGATAACAAACCAAATCCCCACCAGCATCAAAAGGTTTTAAATCCCTCAACACCACTTCCATCTATGTTAAAATATTATTTCATTTAAGAGAGAAAATAGCGCTTCTGCTAGAATGAGAAGAAAAGGTAGTCTGTTGCTTGATTTTAGTGCCACTGGAAGATCTAATCATTTTAAATTTTAATAATGCAGCCTGCATTCGAGGATAGTGAAGTCACTTTATCTTTGTTTGCTCAACAAAGTTTATCGGAAAGATGAAAGCAACAGAGATGGATTCAGTGGGAGAATAAGGAATGTAAAAATTGTCAGGGTTGCTTAGCTAATATTATCACACTCTGCTACTAACAATGTTAAAATGACTCTAGTTTATAAATATAAAAGTATATTACACTGTGCTCTGCTATAGTGCAGTCTTTGATTGCCATTCTTCTTAGCATGTTAAATTCTGGTTCATTTACGAAGTAGAAAAACTGACCAAAGAATGAGAAGAGAAATTCAGTGTTGGAAATGGGCGCAAGAATATAGTTTCATAACTTTCTGTCATGAGATTGGGAGCACAAAATGTGTCCCTTTTCTCTTCCCGTCTGCTTTTTCTAAAATAATTTTTCTTTCCACAATATTTTCCAATAACTATAATTTCCATACGTTTTGCAGCTTAACCTGAGAAATCTGGAATGCCACACTCTTAGCTTTGGAACTCAATTCAGCTTATAAAAACACCACATGATGTATGGCACTCTGTATTGCTTTAGGGACTAGAACTGCTAGGACTTTTTCATTGCCTCGTGCACTATATCTGAAGTCTTCATTGGAGTGGAGAAAGGTAAATTACTGCCACCAGTAGATTCATTGGACGATAAATGATCATCGATAGGATGTGTATCTGCCAGCTGGTTCTTCATTAGTTCTCCAAAGGTAAATTATTCGTAATTTTGGTAGGCCTTCTTGTGAATTGTAAGGTCTTGTGTGTTTTAAAATGTAGTTCAGCTTTTTCTTAACTTGAAATTGAATTACTCTTTGCGTGGTCAGAATGAAATGCTATTGGTGATGCCATGGTCTAAACTTTCTTAGCTTTGTTTTTTCTTAGGGCTCCTTGTAGCTTCATAAACCCCACTCCCTCGTTGAGATTGAACTTAAAGCTGCTTAGTTCTAGTTGATCGTTAAACAGATTCTGAAGCCATGGACTCAAAAAACGCCGCCTGTCATTCAACTTGATGACCATTACACAGAAAGAAGCTAGTGGTCCATGAGCTCTTTTCTCCTCTAAGCAGTTCGCCGATAAAATGTTGTGGCACAAGCTTTTTTATTTCATTCCCGTTGGCATGAATCATCCATGAATCAACTTTATTTTCTTAGAGGAAATAATTGTTCCTGTTACGTTTAAAGTAAACAAGCCCACTTTTCAAAACCCTAATCCTGAATTTACCAGACCATATATATGCTACTTGCAATTGTATCAGCAAGGAAATGGGTGGAGCGCATTTCTGCTTGGAATCAGTGTAAATCTTATCATATTCTTACACTAAATCACATGTCAATGCCAATTTAATGTTCCATTAACCCCATTATTCCCTCCAGTAACGGCTATATTTCCTATTTCCATTATTCAAATCATTCCTCTGCCTCAACGGTCCATTTCTCACAAAACACCAAAGTCACTACCCTACAAAAGCAGCTCCTCCATATATGCACATTTCCTTTTCATCAAAATACATCCAGAGCCCTCTCTCTTCAAAATGGACGCTAATAATGATAACTCTAGTAGGACTGCAACAGTTCAACACATAACCAAGAAATCTTCAGATGATTTGCTAAGGAAATTTGCAGAAATGAGTGGTGAGGACGACGATGCTAACGAGGCTAAGAAATTGGAGTTGGCAAGGGTGCTAAGAAGGAAGTCAAAAAGGAGGACAAGAAGGGATATCGAATGTGGCAACTCATCCGAAAGTCCATCGCACTATAATTCAAGCTCTACCTTAGTGGAGAGGAGGTCACTTCTTCCTCCAGTGACAAGAAAATCTGCGCTGCTGAGGCAACTTGGGATTGGGAGGTCACAGCTTAAAGCAAGGGATATCAAGAACAAATCAATCTTGGCTTCCATTAAAAAGGCAAGACATTATAATCATATTCATAATTCTCTAGCCATTCATCATTAGAGCAACATCTCCTTTCAACCCGACATGTTTATTTCACTAATTACAATTTCTTGCGATGCAGACATGGCGCAAGACTTTAGAAGGAGCCTCAAAAGTACTCTTGGAGAAGCATTGCAGTAGACATAGGCGTTTGATCAACGATCTGGTGTAGCCTGTGATAATACATCAGCAATATTATTCGTTTCCATGTGGACATATAATCAAACACAGAGAGATCAGTTCATGGGCCCTCCAAAAATCACAGCATGCTAACTCCACAATCTCAAGAGTCTTCAAAAGTTCGTTTGTCCTTGTCAACGCTTCTTCGTTCGATCCATTGGCGAGTTGTTTCAATCACATGTGAATATAAGAGCTAACCATCTAATCTATGATTATATAATAAGGTGTTTTTCTAATTTAACTTTATATGTTTAATTGAGCTAATTTTATTCTCATATATGCATTAATTTTTTAATTTAACATCTTAGGGAGGTTTTAGACCAGTCTATACCGATTAGTATGTGAGATGCATTGATTTAGAAATTTAACATGTATTTAAACTTAAACTTATAATTACATGTAGATTACATAGCTGATTTTGATTTTGATTTTAATGAGTTGGCTTGAAAATGTCAGCCGAATAATAGATTATAAACATAATATGTATTATTGAGTTCAAATCAATTGTAAATATAATAACATATTATTTTATTAAAACATATTATGCCATGTAATCTAAGTAACTGCTTAGGAGTGTAGTAGTTTTTGCTTTTAAATGCTTTTTAAATGTGTATTTGTTTTGAAAAAATATTAAATTGATGTTTTTTAAATGTTGTTTAATGATTTTAATATATTTATATTAAAAATAAAAATTATTTTAAAATATTTTTAAACGAGTATCACAATATTAAACTCACATTAAATACAATCCCTCACCAAACTATCATCTAGCTTGACATGCAAGAATGTGGTCAAATTGCTAGTAGCTAGATGGATATTAAAAGAAATTAAAAGAGGTCTATAGATTGGCATGCAAGAGCGAGGTCTTTTTGTTATTATTGCTCACGTACATGCATAACATTAGGGATTGTAATAATATTTTTTAAATTTTAAATTTAATTATCAAACTTTTATTTTGAGCATTCTAACCTTTTTGAGTTTAAATTCGCACCCAATTGCAAGTTCTTTTAAGGAGAGTGGTTGAATTGAAAAACAGAAACCAAAGCAAAAAAAGAATGGATTGAATAAGAGGTAAATTTGAAATTTGTTTTAAAAATTCTTTTTCATCCCTTATTTTTTCGAACTATTAAGTAAGTATTTGGTACTTGTAATTTAAAAAAAAAAATTGACACCAAACTTTTAAGCGATTATGTTTAATAAATTTTTATAAGTAAATTCATTAAACATAACTGGATAAATTATTTATATTATAATATTAAATATTTTGATTTATGTTTATTTCTTAGTTTTTTCAATTTCATTTTTTTTATTATCAATGATTTTTTTTTTCATTTCTTTAGGTTATTAATCAAACTAATCAAGATTTATATCAGTAATTAAATTTCTTTAAAAAACACAAGCATATCCTAAACTATTTTTTCTAGTTAAAAAATATTTAATACAACCGTGACATCACGCGTGCCACCAATCTAGAAAAGTAGTAATGGCTAGAGCACAAAACTCCGACTCATCGGAACTACTCATGGCTAGGGAATCATTGAACAACCTGTGCTAGCACATCTTGAAAATGACCCCACCACACCATAGAAACCCACAACCATGATTCATCTGATAATGTGGAGTGGGGTCCTGGGTCTCCTCGTAGTGGTGGCGCCACCAACGCGCAGCCATATCATTGGTAACTCTTAGTTAGAAATAGGTTGAAGATGAGTAGGAAAAACTAGCATACAACGTCGACTCTCATGTGATCCAAAAAAAGCCCACCGTCACATGTCTCAGGCGTTGCCCTGCCCTTTTGGTTATCTTCTTCCCTTCTACTGATACAAACAGGAAAGCCGTAGTTGCCATGCCACCTTCTCATCCACACACGTGTTGCATCATTGCTTTGGATGGTTGGGATTGCTTTGGCCATGTTATGCCAGCCACTCCTCTCCTCCTCCTCCACCTACTACTAGCCACCTCCTCATTGGACTGTGTTAAGTCTAGAAACAGCCATAAGAGTCCAAGTGAGACTTAGGTTTACACCATCTTGAGCTGCTGAGAATTTCTTGCTTAATGATTAAGGATCACGATGATATGCTTCGAGTGCTAGGGCTTTGCAAAAACCAGCCTGGTGATAGTGATTTGTTAAATTGTGTTAGTGTTTTAAGATTCTAAAAAAATAAATGTTAAAGGAAAGAAATGTGTTTGTTTTTTCTGTAAATGTGTTTGCATCTCCAAAATGATTATTTATAAACTTCTGGCAATGAATTTTAGTTTCATAAACTTTTAACATTTCTGTTTTTTCTGCAGACTTCTTTTAATTTAATCTAATGTTATGTGGTATCCTTGGAGCTAATTTATATATTCGATAAAAAATAAATAAATAAACAATCTAGATTTGGACTTCCAGTTCTTAGCAATGTCTACCAGTTCTTGGCAACACAGACCATATCAGTTCCAAGTTTTGATGGACTTGTGCTGTTTTGGCTTTTAAAGAGTGTTTGAGAGTATAGTTATTGTTGTTTTTTAAAGTGTTTTTTACTTAAAAAAACATGTTAATAATATTTTTTATTTTTAAAAAATTATTTTTAAGATTAGCACGTCAAAATAATTTAAAAATATCAAAAACATACTAATTCAAAATAAAAAAAATATTTAAACTTTTTTAAAAATACTTTAAAAAAACACTCCCAAGCAGCCTTTTATTATTGTTTCTATTGCTGTTGTCATCGTTAGTACTGTACACTGTTATTTAACCAGGCCGGTGGGTAGACTGGAATCCGGCAAACTTATCCTTTGCCCAGGCAAGGCGTCTAAAAAAATCAATCCAACACAGACAATTGATTTTTTTTTATTTTTTTAAATTATACTTTTTGGATTAAACAAAATTATTATCCCATAGACTTATTATTAGAGTTTTGTTTTATGTGTGTTTTTAAGATTATAATAGATGTTGGTTTTTAAAATGTGTTTTATTTAAAAATATATTAAATAATATTTTTTATATTTTAAAATTTATTTTGTAGATTAAGACATCTAAACAATATAAAAAAATTAAAAAAATAATTTAAAATAAAATAAAATATTTTTTTTAAAAAAATAATATTGAATAGTAAAAACAAATACGGCCCGAGTCCACGAGGATGGTTTAATAAATATGTTATTATATAATGGAATAATAATAAACACAACAAAAGGAAAAAAAAAATTAAAAGAGAAAAATACTAAAGAGATTGTCAACTTTCCTCTCTGCAACTCTCTCTTTCGTCTTAAAAAGCCAAAAAGTCCAGATCTTTCTCCACTCTCTCTCCCTCCCTCCCTCTCTCAGCCGAAGTCAGAATTCCGTACTCCTCAATCTCTCTGTCTCTCACTCTGCAACATGATCCATCAATTTGTTGTAGTTTCTTTTTTCTTGGAGTAATACAATCTCACTGTTCTATTTACGTTGGCTTGTTTTGATCCCTTTCTTTTGTGGTTTCTCTCTCAAAGTCCCAATCTTCACTGCCCAGATCTTGAATTCTCTCAATCCATGCAATATCAAGGCCAAAATCTTTAAAGGGTCGGTTTATTTTTTGATTAAAAGAAGTGGGTTTTGTTTTGTTTCTCAATAGGAAATGAGGGATGTTGTCGTGGCTAAAAAGGATAGCAATGGCTTGTTGGAGACCGGTGAGGCGATATGCACGCATGAGCAAGGATGAAATTTTAAATGATGATGATGATTCTGCTACTACTGACTCTCTTTTATGGTCTAGAGACCTTGAGAAACACTCTTTTGGAGAGTTCTCTTTTGCTGTGGTTCAAGCCAACGAGGTTATTGAAGATCATAGTCAAGTAGAGACTGGTCGTGATGCTACTTTTGTTGGTGTTTATGATGGGCATGGTGGACCTGATGCTTCTCGGTTCATATCTGACCATTTGTTCTTAAATCTCATGAGTGAGTGTTTTTTTTTTTTTTCACTTTTTGTTTGTTATTTTTTTAGGTTTGTTCATGTGCCTAGATGTTGAGTTGAATTTGACTTTCGTGATATGGTTGGTAGTTTTATGTATGGTGTTAATGTAAGTGGATTTTGTATGCTTTAGAACAAGTTTGGATTGTTTATGCTAGTTTCATTGACTCTTTTTTTTTATGAAATTGATTGGTTTATGAGGTTTGGTTGGGCGAATTTGTTAACCTTTGTATTTGGTGATAATCTGAAGGAATTTGTACTTCTCTTTGATACAATTTTGTTGGGTTCTCTACGAATTTGATTGTTGGTTTTTTGGGAGACGAATTGATTTCTTTTAAGTGCCCGTTGCCAACGTCAACTACTTCTGGTGTTTCTTTACATTAGTTTTTGGGGTCAAGTTTAGTATTTGGAGGCAAAATTTTGGAGATCTATGGTAAGAATGGTTTTCATATTACGGTTATGTGGATGGATGCTTCTTCAGGACAACCCTGCTGTTTTGAACATGTCCCTTTCTCTGGTTGCTTGACCTACTAGATAATGGTGTGATTACCGAAATGGAACATAATCCGTGGTTCTGTAGTTGCTCCTACACCCTTTGTTTGTTTTCGGGAAAAGAATTGCATAAAGGGAAGTATTTACTAACAGTATAGTAACTCTTATGACTTGTGTTTCAATAAATGCTTTTCCAGGCAACATTCTCTATGTGATGAACCTTGAGCAATTATTAATTTGCAGGGCATGCTAGAGAAAGAGGAACCATCTCTGAAGATATCCTTAGAAGTGCCTTCTCTGCAACTGAGGATGGGTTTCTTACTCTTGTCCGTAGGTCATGTGGAATAAAACCATTGATTGCAGCAGTTGGATCTTGTTGTTTGGTTGGAGTTATCTGGAGGGGGATGCTATATGTTGCTAATCTCGGTGATTCTCGAGCTGTAATTGGTTCTCTAGGTAGGTCAAGTAAGATAGTTGCTGAGCAGTTGACCAGGGATCATAATGCTAGTATGGAAGAGGTTAGACAAGAACTCAAGTCCTTGCATCCAGATGATTCACATATTGTTGTTATGAAGCGTGGAGTATGGCGTATCAAAGGCATCATTCAGGTTTGCTTTGATTCTTATGATACCAACTGTGTTCTCGCTTTGAATTTATGATTAGCATTCAGGGTCTCTCCAGTTCATTCTCGCTTAAGGTTGTTTTTCATTCTGAAAAATTTCCTTGCTTCATTAAGCAAGTGGGAAGAAATTTTGGTGTTTATAATTTATCATTTGTCTGGCTAAGGGTTTTACATTTTTTTTACATAATGCAGTATAACAACGCTAGAAAAGTAGGCTTTTTTTTTTTAATTATCTTCGATTGCATTCATAAACAATTCTGGTTCATGCTTACTTCACTAATGATTCTGAAATATTTTGGAAAAATGATAAAGAGATGCTGGAATATACAAGCTTGTAATTCTTATCTTCATCAAAACCCCTCCCTCCCTCTCTCTCCCCTTTTCAGTTTTCCAGAAAACCATTTTCTCTGGATTATCCCGATTCACACAGCATCAGGTATCTTTTTATATGATACTCATCTACATTATTATTCCAAATAAATTGACTAGCAAACATTTTTAAAGCTCTGTAGGATAAGATTTCCCTGGTAGATTTTTAGGCTCTATAGTCTTTAAAGTGTTAAATGTCCTTAAATTGTGTTGCATGTTGAAAACCAATATAAGATGATTAGGAATCCTTCTGTGTGGTATTTTCTTGAAACCTTACATTTACCTAGTTCATCACACTTAGAGGGAAAATACTTGATTAACTGATCTTTGCAAGTGGAGGTTTGCCACTTGGAAGCATCCTCATAATGAGACAAAATCTAAATATGGTAGCCTCTTTGTGGAATTCCTATTCTGAGGAGCTGTGGAATAAAAGAGCAATATTCAAATGTTGTTGGCTGGATTTTCTTTTATCATTTCACTATCATATGAGATGAAATTCAACCTTTCAGAGTATATATGTTGCATGTGTATCTTGCATGCTAAGTTCATTGTGCAAGCTACCTATGATAAGAGAACTTTTAGATTCAAATTTATTTTATCTCAAAGTTAAAATGATTTTCAATATCCTGTTAGATTTTATGTTTTTTCCATGCATATCAATCAATTTTTTCCCAATTATTAATGAGTTATATTTCCTGTTGGTTTCTCCTGATGAATTGTTTAGGTTTCTAGATCTATAGGTGATGCATACTTGAAGCGGCCTGAGTTTTCTCTTGATCCTTCTTTTCCACGATTTCACCTCCCCGAACCCATTCGCCGGCCCGTGCTAGCATCAGAACCGTCCATGTATACAAGGGTTTTAGGACCCAATGATAAATTTGTCATATTTGCATCTGATGGGCTGTGGGAACAACTAACAAACCAGGAGGCAGTTGAGATTGTGTGCAATAATCCACGAGCTGTATGCATTTAGCTCCCAGCTCATTTCTTTTTGACCTTTTTAACTTCAAGTCACTGATATTTTCCTCCTATTATCTTTAAATGTCAGGGAATTGCTAGGAAACTAGTCAAAACAGCTCTAAATGTGGCAGCTAGGAAGAGGGAGATGAGGTATGATGATCTTAAGAAGGTCGATAGGGGGATCAGGCGTTTTTTTCATGATGATACGACAGTAGTTGTGATCTTTATAGACCATGAGTTGCTAGGGAATAGTACATCAGCACCAGAGATGTCAGTACGAGGGTTTAACGACACTGTTGGACCATCAAATTTTAACATTCTTCAAGGAATTGATGCGAATGCCCGGTCCACTATATAAACGAGCATCATTTGAATTGTGCAGTCTAGTCAAAGAAGAGTAAACTTGGCAAGTTTCTGTTGTCGTTCCTTTTCCTTTTCCATTTCCTTTTCATTTTCATTTTCTTTTTTGCCACATATAACTATATTAGTTTTGTTCCCTCCCCTTTTTTCTTTTCCAAGTTTTTGTGGGCCATTGAGCCCTATTTCTTTCACTCTGATACTATGCTCCATGTTGAGAATTCTTATGAGGGGAAGCTACAGATTTTTGGATTTAACATGTGGACTCTGTATACACCTGAAGTTTGTACTATTCATACGCAATGTTTATTAAAAAAGAGTGCTCGTCTGGTTAATTTCCATTGATTCTATTGATGCAGGTCAACCTAATGGAGTGATTCGTAACATTTCAAACAATAATGAATGATTATAAAGCATGATCCGAGGACAATAATTAAGAATGAAGTTTATGATTCTCCAGGCCTACCTTTTTACTACTCTACTACCAGCCAACGTTCAAACTTCCAAGGCATGTACAGTATTCAAGTTCTGCATGCAAATGCAGTTCTGACCATAAACCACTCGTGCTGCAATGGCTCCTTCTGGCATGCTTGTGTAGTTTTCAATTTACTCTATGTACTGACAAGAAGTGGTGCCAGTAAATACTTTATACCGAAATAGCTTTCATTTCAAGAGCACAGATCTTGCTAGCATCGCACTCTTGTTGGACCATCTACAATCGTGTCTTAGGAGATGCTACAGAAACGCCCATTGTTTAAGGCACTCCTCCTCTTGCTGGGTCTATTTCTATTAGCATATCATCAACACGTTCTATATTCAAGGTCGAAGCATGTGATGTTTCATATAAAACTCAGAAGCACTTTATAGTGACCAGAAATGGCTAAGTGGATTCGCGTTCTCAGAATAACAATTTCTGCTCCTCACCGAGCCTTAGAGTAGACTTCAACGTATCATCAGCAACATCCTGCTTGTTTTGTGTGTATCATTATTGAATCAACACGCAAGCATTGTTGGCAGATGAACCAGAAAGTAAATAACAAAACCAACAAATAATCTCATCCACCAAAGGTAATGATGCAAGAACTGAGTTGCTAGCACGCATGAATATGAATACAAGTACTGGTTTTATTTAATAAAAATTTCTTAAAGAAACAATAAAATAATGAACCTGAAATTAACCCAAACCAAATCAGTTACATTACACAACTCTTCTACAAATCCAATAATAAATTAAATAATCGAATCTTAAATTTGATCCACTCAACCTCATTTTTGTTGTCCAGACATTGACGGAGCAAAACACGAAAAAAAAGAGAGATTGAAAGAGGTGACGAAATGCAGAAGATAACTTTGCAACCACTTGATTAGAAGCCTTATGTAATACAAAGTGTATATAGTATGTATTTGTCCAAGAGCCTCTTGATTTGCATGATTAAAAGCACTTCCTGTGGACAATTGATGGCCCAGACTCATCATACTCAGCCTTTGCAATCCACATCTGCACTCAAAAGAAAGTAAATTTCTCCAATCAGATTGGAAAAGCACAGCACAAGAGTCGAGTGCTTGAATCCTGATTATGGTAGATCAAGAACTCGGGTACAAACTTCTGACAACATTGCATCTCTTTGAAGCTTTGCTATCATTCTAGTTACTCCTTCCAATCATCACATAAAGACTCATGTTCTTAAGCATGCAACGTATAATAACACTAAACAATAATGCTAAAGCATAACATTAAAGATACCAAATCGAGTAGAATAGGTTAGAGTTCAATTCTGTTTGCAGCTCAAATCTAATAAATAGACACAGTACCTGCTGGAAGGTGCTGAGGGATGCCAAAATGGAACCTCCTATCCAGACACTGTACTTCCTTTCAGGTGGTGCAACCACCTTAATCTTCATGCTACTGGGAGCTAATGCTGTAATTTCCTTGCTCATCCTATCCGCAATGCCTGGGAACATGGTAGAACCACCACTGAGGACAATATTGCCATAGAGATCCTTCCTAATATCGACATCACACTTCATGATAGAATTGTATGTTGTTTCATGTATGCCAGCAGCTTCCATTCCTATCATGGATGGTTGGAAGAGGACTTCAGGACAACGGAAGCGTTCAGCTCCAATAGTGATAACCTGCCCATCTGGCAGCTCATAGCTCTTCTCAACAGATGAGCTGGTCTTTGCCGTCTCTAGCTCTTGTTCATAATCAAGAGCAATGTAGGCTAGTTTTTCCTTCATGTCCCTTACAATTTCACGCTCTGCTGTGGTTGTGAAAGAGTAGCCACGCTCAGTCAAGATTTTCATGAGGGCATCAGTGAGATCACGACCTGCCAGGTCAAGACGCAGAATGGCATGTGGGAGGGCATAGCCTTCATAGATTGGAACCGTGTGACTCACACCATCTCCAGAGTCCAGAACAATACCTAGCCAAATCACATAGATCATGAAAAATGTTATTTCACCTAATTTATGTCCACAATTAAAGATCCCTAATGTAAATCACCAAGCTGGATTACCTACATGCTTGTCAAAGACAGTTCTTTGGTTTTCATGATCATGATCCCTGTATATATCATATCAAATTCCCCAAAACCAAATGTGATTATGACCAAGGGTGAAAAATAGATCGTGTTAACTTACAAATTAGAAACATTGAGGTTTGAGAAGTTATTTATCATATCCAAGACATTCCATTTTTTTATCATGATTTAGATTAATTTCTTTCCTGAAATTTATTTATCAACCAATCACTAAAACTCCGCCTCATTCCGAAAATTCCAATGCAACAAGCCAATAACAATATTTTTCCCATTCATCAGTTTGAACATAAAAGCAAATTGAGGATGGACCATATCACTCACCAGTTGTACGACCACTGGCATAGAGGGAAAGGACAGCCTGGATAGCGACATACATTGCAGGAGTGTTGAAGGTCTCAAACATGATCTGCGTCATCTTCTCACGATTGGCCTTGGGGTTAAGAGGAGCTTCTGTAAGGAGAACTGGATGCTCTTCAGGAGCCACACGGAGCTCATTGTAGAAGGTGTGATGCCAAATCTTCTCCATATCATCCCAGTTGCTAACGATACCATGCTCAATTGGGTATTTCAAAGTCAAAATACCTCTCTTTGATTGAGCCTCATCGCCAACATAGGCATCTTTTTGACCCATGCCCACCATCACTCCAGTGTGGCGTGGGCGACCCACGATGCTTGGAAAAACAGCCCTTGGTGCATCATCCCCAGCAAACCCAGCCTGAGATTTCCAATCAAAATCAGTAATCACAACCAATATCACGGTAAGGATCAAAACTTTAAAATCAAAAGTATATCACAAATCTAGCTAAATACCTTGACCATTCCGGTACCATTGTCGCAAACAAGAGGCTGAATATCCTCACTCTCTGCCATTTCCTCTCACCTGCCACGTTCAAAATGCCAACTTACATTAAAATGCTATACAAATAGGGAATCACGACAATGAGATGCACGATTTTGACAAAAAGAGCATGATGATCCCAATGGAAAGCAAAATAAAAGATCGCATTTCCTTTTTACAAATTATAATCAAAATCTGAGTGTTCATTTTGTAAAATCACATCAAAGATCAAAACTTTAGCAATGCTAAATCACAAAATAAAATTAACCCGCATTTAAAGATCAAATCTTTTAATGGTTTGACACAGTGATGTTATAATCCGAGCTAAGCCCGTATCAGAAAGATGAAGAATTTTGAAATTCAAACAGCATACCGTTCAGAAAACTGAATTGTTCTTTGTGTTTCTTTCTTCCTTCGCTGTGTGTGAGCGTTTGTTCAAGGTACCCGCCCTCTTGTTTTAAAAAAGGGAAAGATGTGAAATGAAATTTCAGCCTCGGATGAAATTCAACTTAAATGAACTTCAAATTTGCTTTGGGATGATTTTGGCCGTTGGTTTCGAGCATCTGATCTACGGACCCCATGATGCGTCATGCTCATTGTGAAAACAGCTGGCTCGCTTTCGGTTGTTTTATTTGTGTGGACGGATATGCCCTTAACATTTGTTACAATGCCTCATTTGGCCTCTCGTCCTTGGCCAAGGGCATGTTGGTCAGGCAAGCCTTTAATTGTGGGATTTTTGTTAAGGTTCTTGACCGATCTCTAAAATCTCAATTTGACCATTTCATTGCTTATCATTTTGGTAAATAATAATTAGCTTTTGTGTTTTAAATAATATAAAAAATATCAATTTTTATCTTAGTTTCATGTGTTAAGGTATAATTTTTTTCATTTTAAAAGATCAAAATATACTAATATTTTCCATTACAAAACCCATCACTATAACTGTAACTAAAATCTTAATATTTTGTTTTTTTTTTATTTTAGAGATATTCTGAAGTATTTTTTTAAACAAGTGGGAATAAAAAGGTAAAAAAAATGAAATTCAGCTAAAATAAATTAGGGCATTCTGCATTGTCTTTGACCATGTTTGCCTTGCTTTTTTTCACAGGACAGTTGCCTTTCGCTAGTGGTGGTAAGTTGAGATTAGAAACCCTGTTAAACAGGAAATCGTGATTAGTGTACTTGGAATTCCATAATTACCCTTCTCAATTATAAAATTGACAAAAATGAAGGCACGGATGTAGTTTTTCATCACCGAGGGGTAAATTAGTCCTTGAAAAAGGACCCCGCTAAAAAAAGCAATATTTTATAATCAAGCAAACCTCTTTTTCGTTATTATTTAATAGGAAAATAAAAGGGAAAAATAAAAAAAAATAAAAAGGAACTTTAATTGCCAACTCAGCATTGCTTTTCCAACTGTCTGGAGATCATGTCGGTGTGTCTTTTCAGGTGTTGTCATGCCCACCTCTACCTGTCAATAACACCCTCGATTTTCGCTTCCTAGCAACCGAGCCGTCGTTGACTAGATGAACAAATCAAGGATCAAACGGCTGACATTGTATCTTGCTAAATGAGGCATATGATGTGCCATGCATAACAAACACAACGTGGGACAGATTTATGGTTGACCACTTTTTAATTAATCAGCCGCTAATTGTGGTTGTATTTTCTTTAATTAGAACAGGAGAGGAAAAATGCTGGCTGCTTTCCTTTCTTTCCTCTTCCTTTTTTTCTTTTTTAAGAGGGTAATATCCCTCCTCTTTTTTAGCTACAATAATGGTGGACTTGTTAAAAGCATGCTTTATTAATCTAATTTTTTTAAAAAAATTAAAAATATATTATTTAAAAAAAAAATCAAGTGTTTTTATCGACTCATCTTGGCTCAAGCCACGTTTCAAGTAAAAGGGTCACTAATCTCACCAATTAATGCTTTAAAATTCATGCTAAAAATGATTGAGAACATCTAATGAGTCTTGAATTGTAATGTAATTTATTGGAAAATTATTATACAAGATATAAGTCAATAAATATCTTTAATTAGTAATATAACTATATTATTGAATCAATATTTATAAATGAACTAAATTTTACTAAGTTAATATTTTTTTAATATAAATTAAAACTTGGTTGAAATTAAAATTTATCGACCAGATAATATTATGTTTAATAACCGGATACCATGATTTTTGACCAAATAAAAAGCCCTTTGTCGGTTTTCCACGCATCTTCATAATTGACCACAAGAGTACATTCACCAAGATCCTCCTAGGTTAATAACAAACTTGTTGGTGGAAACCTAACAGAAAATACAATTTAATTACTTTAATTATAGCTAGCAATGAACAGCCAAGCATGATTAAACGAGCAAGTGAGATTTAATTAACTTGGATGCCTTTGTGCATGTGAATAACCCTCCCTTTTTCAATCACTGTCATGATCGCAAGTTTTTCTGGCCCCCGCACGCAAAATTACAATTGTTTCTTTTGAGTATGGTCGCCAGGGATCCAGCTATGTGTTGCAGGAAGATTACACTTTTTTTCTTGAAAGTTGACGACAGAGACCTTTTCTGCATATGGCTGTTAAGAAAGTGCTTTCATGTGCATCTCAGATGCCATGTTTGTGTCTGTCTCTTCACTTATGGACCTATAATTCTGGTTCATGTGGGTGTTTAGTGCTAAGGAACTTCAAAATCCTAGGTAATATTTGGAAACTAGGTGAAACAATATTTTTTAAAAATTAAAAAATATAAATAGTTTTAAATAGTTTTGATGTATTGATATAAAAAATATTTTTTAAAAATATTATTTTAATATATTTTCAAGTAAAAATCACTTTTAAAATCCTAATAGCCCTTATGTAACTTAGACAATGTTCGAAAACGCGGTTAAAATCGTGTTTCTTAAAAAATTAATTTTTTGTAAAAAGTAATTTTTTAATGTTGTCAGGTCGGTTTGATATACTGTGTCAAAAATAATTTTTAAAAAATATATATTAATTTGATTTATTTTCAAACATAAAGTACTTTTAAAATCTCAACAGCCGTCATGCAGCTTAGATAATATTAGAAATACAGTTAAAATCGTGTTCTAAAAGTTTTTTTTTAATAATTTTTTATATTTTTAGATTGTTTTGATATACTAGTATTAAAAATAATTTTTAAAAAATAATTATTTTAATACATTAAAAAAAACAATTTAAATTATAAAAACTACTTAAAATTCATGACAGTCCCCGGTAACAATCATTTGCACGGCAGAGAATTTGCATGGGTGGTGGTTATGATACATGGTGATTCACATAATTCCAAGTAATTTTATTGATTGCAAATTTGCAATTCAATCTTAAGGATGTGCAGGGGGTGGAGTTAGTAATTTTAGCTTGAGATAGCAAGATTGGAGAAGAATTTTAGAGGAAGCTAAATTTTTTTTATTTTTTATTTTTAGAACTAAAAATTTAATTTATTAAAGGAAAGTATGGAAAAAATATTTTATTTGCAGGACCGGGGCCTAGTTCCACCCCTAGGATGGGTAACTTAAAATCTTTTTCTTGTGACTAATATATTATTTGACTTTTTGTGTATTAATTAAAGCAATCCATTAATAATGTCTCGAACCACCAAATATAACTTAATAAAAAATCTTTTCTCAATGACTATATATTTGGATGATGTTTGATTCATCTGATAGAAAAGATTAAGACAACACAGATATAAATATACTTGATTGAAAATATAAAAATAAAAATATTAAATAGATATGATTTTAAAATAATTTTAGAATGAATTTATATATTTTTAGATATATAAAAATATATGATCATATTTATCTTTACTATCTTTATTTTTATATATATTCTGAGACAATAATTAAAGACCATTTTAATGTGTAAGAAGCAAGGCAGTGATAATAGGTGTCACGGTATTATTCTTTCTGCGAAATGATTTTCCATGTTTCTTCATTATTAAATTCAAATCACAACGGTTAGATTTTTGGCATTTGCATGTATTATTTATTTTTTTGCTACCACACTGTAACGTAGTTACATTTCTGGTGTATTTGAAATTGTAGTAGTAATGATAATGATTTAAAATACTGTTTATTTAAAAATACATTAAAATAAAAAAAAATATTTTTATAAATTATTTTTGACATCAATATATCAAAATAATATAAATATTTTTAAAAATATAATTTATATTATAATCTCAAACACACTTGAAATATATAAGAATCGCTTTACTCGGTTGGGAAAATAATGTGTGATTATGAGGAAATAATAATATTTGTGAAAATGCTAAAAGTTACATTGATCACACGCTAATGAAGGAGTTGGCTAAAAATCAGAGAGAATATTTTGTGTTTATTGACCTAAAGTTTTTTCATCGTTCATTCAATATTGGAGATGAGTGATAAAACATGAGTAACTACTCTCGATAAATCTAAACATAGTTATTAGATTCAATATTTAAAAAAGATAAAATAAATAAGCTATTTACTGTGTGTATATAAATTCAAAGATTATTCTGGATTGGAACAATATTCCAACGTCTTTATTCGTCACTGTTTGGAAAATCATGTTTTTAAAAATTTTAATTTTTTTATTAAAATAAATTTTTTATGTGTTTTGAATAGTTTTGATGTGTTGATCTCAAAAATAATTTTTAAAAATAAAAAAATATATATTATTTTGATGTATTTCGACATGAAAAATATTTTAAAAAACAATCACAATCATATTTTCAAACATACTCCCAAACTAATAACAATTTTATTTAAGATATTTTGATATTTTCAAGGTGCAGATTATTCTAACCACCTATTTTGTATTGTATAATGATTTTTTAATTCTTGAAAGCAAAATGTCATAAGTCTCTTTTACTTAGGGGTATTTTTTATCGTTTCGGATTTAATTTCATAGTTAATTATTGAACCTATCCCTGGAAGTAAAAAAGAAAAAGAAAAAAAAGGTGTGCAAGATAATTTGTGTGTTTTCTTTTCGGTTCTTTTGATAATAAATGAATTGACAGATAGGTTGATATGTCCTTTACTGCATATAATATTATTTAAATAATTAATAGGAAGACATGTGGAAGCTCCAGCAAATTTGTAGCCGTGCGAAGGATATATGTAGCTAGATAGTGGCTTCCAAGGCGGCTAAAGAATCTTCACGGTGGTTTCCACCTGACCAGACGGTGTGTCTTGCTTTTTCACTCCCGGTTTATTATTAATGATTATTTTGTGTTTTTTCATTCTCTCTCATTCTAGAAAAGTATGTTGACCCTCAAAAAATTAAATACAATCCTTCAATTAGTTTTTTTCTTCAAATTTAATTTTAGTCTTTTAATTGGTATTTATTTTATTTTAAATAATTTATAAAAAAAATTCAATTTTATCCCTAATTGTTTTTTTTTCATTTGTAAAATTTAGCCCTTATTATTTTAATTGATATTTGTTTTATTTAAAATGATTTATGAATTTCTTTTCAATTTTATCCTCATTGACTTAATTTTTTACTATCGAATTTGATCCTCAATTTTGTATTGCTATTGTTATACCTTTAATTTATTTTAGTTTTATTTTTTTTTTCTTGTGATTTCACTAATCAACATTAAATTTATCGAGGGTTGAGTTTTTTTATTGATCCTAGGTTTAGAGCTTAACGAGCTGCGAGTTTTAGATATTAATCCGAGATTAAAAGGTTCACTCAATTTTGCTTGTTTTTTTTTTAATATCATTTTTCTTGTCTCATCCTCTGGTATTTTCTTTTTACTTTCTATGATATTTTTTAGACATTTTAAGAGTAACACAAGCTACCTTGTTTTTTTTTTTTTTTTTGTCTTTGCTGGGTCTAGCTTTTTAAAAAACATTTTTTTAATTATATTAAATGAATTTATTTTATTTTCAACATTCAATTGGTTTGGCATTGCCTCAAGGGTTTTTTTTTTTTTTTTTTTTGTCTTTGTTGGATCTTACTATATGTATGTATGTATGTATGTATAAGTATGAAATTTAACATTATGAAATTTAACATCTTGCGAGTTTGAGAAATTAATCTAAGTTTATAAAATTCAACTAGATTTGTTGGGTTTTTTCCCTTTTTTTTGAGTTCATTCTTCTTGCTTTTATCCTCAAAAAATGTTTTCTTACTTTTTTTTCCCCGCTTCCTATAGGATTTTTTTATTTATTTTGACAAAAACATGGTTTACATGGAGCTTTTTTTGTCTTTGTTAAATTCAGTTTTTTTACAATGATTTTCACCTTTAAATTAAATCAATTATTGAATATAAGTGTTAAATGCTTGCTTTATGATATATTTTTTTATTTGCTTTTCAAGTCACCATTCTAACAATACGGGTGGTCCTTTTCAATTATATGAATCATAGATTTTTATTAGGTTATGTTGCATGAATATCTTTTCTGATATTATTAAAAAATTAGTCAGACTTTCAGCATAGCACGGATAATCTAGTTAGTTTAATCTAATCAAGATTTTGGAGTATATAATTAAGGGTCAATCTAGCAAATTAATTAAATAGGTTGTTTTGTACAGTGTCACAGGGCAAGTTACTTTTTTCATGACATTAAAAAAATTGTTTAAGTTACACATGCAATTTTAAAGAAGTAAGAAAAAATTGAGCCTCTTGTCATTAACTTGTGTGGGTTCAATATTCATTAATAAATCATTGACTCATATGGGAGACATTGTGGGTAACTATTGTAATATAAAATAAATTGTTTTTTTTTATGTTGCATTTTTTTTTACTATTTTTTTCTTTTTCCATTGCCTTCCAAGCTTATTGCAAAAATCATTTTATTGATTACTAAGCATTAATTTTGCAAAACTGCACCACAATGATTAAATAAAAAGTAAAAGGACATGATAAAAAAAGACGCAAATGAAAAAAAAAAAAAGGTTCGATGTTTGTGAAATTGAAAGCACAAAGACCCAGTTAAAAACAAAGGGCTTGAAACAAATAGAAAGACTCAGTAACATAAGGGCTTGAATGGAAATAATAGAGCTGAGATGGTTTAATTGTATTTTCCACCTCAATTGTTTTGATTATATTGATGATAATATGAAAACTAATTGTATTATATGTGTTAGCTTCGTTAAGTTGGAAAATTACTTTTGGTTAACAAAAAGTTCAAAATCATGCTTGATGGATGTATTTATTTTTTTATCAAAATCATTTTTGATATTGATGGATTTTTTTTCTCAAAGAAATTCTTAGATTTGCCCGAACAATTTAAATCAAGCAGTAGAGCAGCCTAAACTCGACAACCATGAATTTAAAATATGTTTGAAAACACAGTGTAGATCATATTTTCTTAAAATTTAATTATTTTTATATATAATAAATTTGTTTTATATATTTTTAGATCATTCTGATATACTAATATAAAAATTAATTTTTTTAAAATAAAAAAATATTATTTTAATATATTTTTAAATAAAAAATATTTTGAATTATCACCGTTACTATAATTCTAAGCATACCCTTCAAAGAATAACCAGGATGGTCCTGACTCAGATCTCAAAAATATCTAAGATTTTTTATGAATTTATAAAAAAAAAAATCAAGATATTTTAATCTTAAAATTAAAAGTAACATATTCTAGTTTCTCCGCTTTATAAAATTTGGTTTGTCAATCAAAGGGATGGAGTAGCAAACAGTGGGGAAGCCAAGACGAAGAGCTTGGAGCCTTGGAGGGGCTCGTCGATCTAAATCACTGTCAATAGTCTATGTTCATGGATTGAGTTATAAAAAAGTTTTCTATGCTGGAAAGCTAGAGTGTACGCATTTTCATTATTAGAATGTTTTGTTACTTGTAAATGTTAAAATTAACAAAAAAATAATAATATTATAGCGTTAAAAAATAATTAATAGTATTTTATTAGTTAAGCAAATAGTCTAACTTAAAAAAAAAAAAAAGACGAGGATAAACGAGAAGAAAAAACTCATAACCCATCAAAAGTAATATTTTCACCCAAAATTTATCTTTTTTTTTATTTGTATTTACATATTTATTTAAAATGGATTCATGAAGTAAATAATAGGAAGTTTAATAGGAGGCCATTGGTTACTATTAATTTTAAAATTATCTAGACTTTAATGATTCTAAGAATATAAAATTTTATGATGCTTGGAAAATAACTAGTGATTTTTTATTAATTACTAAAATAAAAAATAAAATAAAATTTATAACTTATAAAAAATAATATTTTTACCGAGAATTTATCTCTTTTATTTGTATATATTTTTTCTTTAAAGCGAGCCAAGAAAATTACTTATAAAAACTCATTAATTACTAGCACCATAAATTTTTTTAAAATAAATAATCATTTTTTTATTTCAATAATCCACTAGCTCCCCTCATTTATCTCAAAGCATTTTTGAAAAAACAATGATTTTTTTTAAAAAATTTTATTTTAAATTAATATTTTTTATGTTTTCAGATTATTTTAATATGCTAATATTAAAAATATTTTTTAAAAAATAAAAAATATTTTTAAAAATAACTACAACCGTACTTCTAAATACCTTCTAAATTTTTTCATGATAATTATCCTCAATTTTCTTAAAACTCCACATGTTTATCCGAAGTATGGATGGTCTATCTCTTTTTCAAACCATATGTTCATAAGACTTTGACTTTTATCAATTTGATGATTTATTGACCGTTTTGGAATGACGTTTTCTTTCCTTTACCAAAACTTTCTTGTTTCCATTTTTTATTTTAAAAAGCTTGGGTTGACCTGATTTGCACCAAAGTCAACTCTCGAGACCTGTCTTATAATTATGCTTAAAACTTATCCTTCATTCTCAGATTATTTATAGATTTGATTTCAATTCATGAGCTAAGCAAGTCTATTTATTTTAATATCGGAGACAATTCTATATTTGAAAAAAATAGCAAAGGAAAAATCAACAATTACTTTCATTATTATTCTTTGAATTGGATTCAGTCATGATCCAAGAAGCCTCTTTATTTTCAATTCCACGAAATTTCTATCTTTGCATTAAAAAGAGAGAGCAAGAGATAAATTTCTATCTTTGCATAAATCGGTAATCTCAGTTCTTTATTTTAATTTCCATTTCGTGACCTAATTGTATAGAACTAAAAACATCAACGTGCTATTTTTAATTGCAATTCTGTTTTCTTACGAGAAATAAGTAATATGAGATTTAGGGTACATTTGAGATTAGTAGTGGTGATGGTTTAAAGTATTTTTTACTTATATATATATATATATATATTTTATTTTTAAAAATTATTTTTAACATCAACACATCAAAACAATCTGAAAATATATTTTATTTTTATTTTAAATAAAAAATAATAATTTCAGAATTTTTGAGAATGCGGTATCTCAACACACCCTTATTTAGAGTATGTTAGAAAATGTGACAATGATATTGTTTTAAATTGCTTTTTATTTAAAAATATATTAAAATAATATATATATATATTATTTTTTTAAAAAATATTTTTATACCAACATTTTTAAATAATCTAAAAACACTAAAATATATTAATTTTAAATAAATAAAATAAAAATTTATAATTTTTTTAAAAAACATTTTAAAATACAAAAAACAAACACAATACATTATATTTACAAGAAATAACAATATACTTATGATTGTTAAGATCTAAGTTATCATATTAACTTATGAGTCTCTAAGTTAATTTATGAGTTAAGATGAATATATATATATATATTTTTTAAAACAATATTATTTTAGTTTTGTTTTGAATTTTTCTTGGTATTGATCTAACCAAGTCTAAACCCAATATAATTAAGTCAATCAAATCACAAATTGATCTATTAAATCAATTAAGTTTAGTCAAGTCAATATTAAAACTAATTTATTTTAAAATACAAATTAGATCAATTTCTATATCACAGTTTTTCTCGTTTATCAAATCAAGTTTAACAACTATGATTTTTTTTTTTCATTTTCTATACTAAACGTTTTTATTTTTTTGCGTGGTAGACAAGCTAATTATAGAAAATCAATGCCCTCCATGTAAAAAAAGCCCCTTAACATTTCAAATGGTAAAAGTAAATCAGATAAAAAAAACTTTTTAACCACTGCTTCCCAGTACCAAGTATACCACAAGACCACTACCCTTTTACTTTTTAACCACATCTTCCCAGAATGTGTGAAATAATCAAATGACTTTTTATTCGAGTGGAATCGCCGACGTCTTCAAGCAGCTATAACTGGTTTCGCAGCTGCGAGTTTCATAATTCCATGGTGGATTTGTTCTGCAAAGATGATGAGTTTTGGCACCAAAGCAGCCTTTTCAATCCCCAAAACCAATCTTTTCCAGCTCCAAGTTGCTCTCTTTCACTCCTCTCCTGTTCTTGAACGCAAAAGACGCAATTTTTGTGATGCTGTTAGTGTCTCTCCCTACCTCTTTCTCTTCACATGTGCATATGTATATGGAATGGATTCTTTGATTTATTTTTTTAAAATTTGGGTTTTTTTAAATATATATTTTCTGTGTGGTATTCAGTGCTTTTGATGAGTTGGGGTATAGTTTTTGATCTTGTTGATTGGCCCTTTAAATCATTTTGTCTTTTGAGAAGGAAAATGTGTGAAAAAAATGATTTATAAGGAAAAATATGATACCCAAAGACCTTAACGTTTTGCTTTTTAACTTGGCAGACAGAAATGTCGAAAGATAAAATTCAATCTTGCTTCATATCTTATTTTTCCTTAGCAACCAGAGAGACTTATATCGTAAATGTTTAAGCTTTACTTAGAAAACTGGCCAGATTGCTTCTTTTCCTCCATTTCATCACTGAACAAACCGCCTCAATGTTTCTGTCTGGAAATTAAGTTTGATATTTAGAAGGAAGAAATAACGAATTGTGGTACATAATTATAACGGTTAAATGAACTTCATTTGGAGCGTGTGTGGGCACTCGGTAGTGACATTTGTTTGAAACATTAATCTGAATCTGTTGAATAACTCCTTTTCTTTCCCAATGTTAGGGTTTGGGGAGAGTCATTTTCTTGGCCACAATCTGTGAATAATATGAATTTAAGAGGTGTTCCATTTTATATTGCAAAAGTCCTGTCTCCCGATTAACATACTGGTGTATTCTTTTGGTCTGGTACACTTAAGTTTTCAAAAAGTTTTGTTCTTCGGCGCATCTCCATGATCTTTTAAACAACATATTCTTGGTAGTCTAATTTAAGCAGTAAGATACGTTCTCAAAAAGTTTGATTCCCTCTATTTTTTTCTTCTGTTTATAATTTCCTATCTTTGCACTTTTTGATAGATTTACTGAACATATCGTATTTGATAAGAAGTCCATCAATGGCTTCTTTTTCCTTATTTACTAAAAGAGTCTTATATTTCCCCCCCTTTTGCATGGTGTGAAATGAAAATATTCTCTCCTGTTTTTGATAAATTGCACATTTCTCTTGCTGAATGAAATTGCTTGTTCAATGCAGAGTCATAGATCCAGAAATAGATCCAGCAATTACTCTAGGAGGTCCAGGAGGTTAAATGCAAATGAAGCGTTACTGCGTAATATCGGTGCTTATGCAGACCACCTATTTCAGGTTCTTTCTTGACATTGCCCACTTGCTATATACACTCTTATTGTTTTATCATGTCCAAGGAGTTCATGCTTTCTCAATTGTGATTATGCTGATTTAGAATATTTGTTTCCCAGGCTTTGTTGTAAGCAGTACAAAAGTGGGATTGACTGGTTTATGTGTGTTATTTTAAGATATGGTCTTTCGGTGTTTGTGTGTTTTGTTTTTCCAAGGTGGGGTTGGGGTTGGTTAATGTAAAATGTACGTTCCCATGATGGTTGAAATTTCCCCTTTGTGTCTTACTTGAAATCCTATTTTGATAACCTCTAGTTTTCTGCTGTTGAGTTTCTTTGGGACGTGAGATTTGTACAAATTGATGGATAAACTAGAGCTTGATGCTATGTCTGGGAGAATACAAGTTACAAGGAGAAAAGGGAAGGGAGTTGAATAGAAGGTCTAAGAGTGATTTACAAATATTAAGAAGCCCTTGATTTTCCTCTTATCAAAATGAAGAAGGGGTTTTTGTACAAGGGAGGTATCTTGTATCAATAACAAGACAAGTACATTGAAAGGCCAAGGGAGAGAATAAGGCAATTCGTAGCAGATTAGGAGCTAATTGACACATGAGAACATTTGAAGGGTGATTGGTTTGAAATCTTACAATGCAGAATAATCCTTTAAAAGTTGGCTGAATCTTCAAGTGAATTCCATGAGAACATTTGAAGTTTTCTTCTTAATGAGTGATCTCAGGAATGGTAAAAGAAACCTTAAATGTTTAGAGTATGAAAAGATCTTTCATTAGCTAATTGGTGAACTTTGTCGCACTAACATATGGTCAATTTGCTCTCTCTTCTAGGATGGGGGAAGTGGTCTTTTTATGAGAGGGAGAAAGGTCTTATATTAAAAAAAAGTCAACACTAAGTATTATGGTTACTAGAAAACTTCAACTGTTTTTTAGAATTCTAAGATAAGGGATACTCTAAAGCATCTGACCTGAGATAAGTTGTTTTATTAATTTTGTCTTTTATTCCTAATATTTCGTTGTGCCTGATTTACCAACATTCTTATCTATGAGTGATAGTGGGTCTCCTGCAATGAGTTAAACTTGAGCGATTGGTTTAAGCTAACAATTCCATGGTCTGATTCATCTTTGTCACTCACAGTTATTATCTTTTGATAATACCAAGTGAATTGACATGTCTATAGTTGGTGACTCTGATCATGACTTGTGACTAATAGTCTGTTACGCCATGCTAATGAATAACCAATAAGTTTATGTTGAGCGCACTAAACTTAGCCCAAATCCTACTGAGGGTCCATAGATAATGTCTTATGAAGGTTTATTTATCCTATAGTATCCAAGATTCACTTGCAATATTTATTGATTGAATGAAGATTGTATGCCTCAATCCGACCCAAATAGTATCCGTCATGGGTTCATCTACTTGGTGGTGAAGGTGTCAATCACCACCGTTTAGAGGCGATCGGTTACCAAAAAGTTTCAATCTTTTTGGCTCCTAAAGCTGTTTTTTCTTGACAGCTTGGGTTGTGATGCATTGTTGAGCTTCTTGAAGGGGAGAGGAGAAGAGTGACTATGCTTGTAGGCTACACCACTTCCTATGATTCCGTATGGTGGTGGAGGTGTAAGTAACCTCCAGCTGATGAGTGAGATCCAACGCTGTAAAGATTCAACAGACTCTTGTTTCTTCTCCTGACATCTTGTCTCTTTTTTTTTTTTTGGTGTTTTTCAATTAGAGGAGGCTAGGAAAGTGGGCCGTATGACGAGGAGAGAGAGGAAGGTTAAAGTTGTTGTTGTGGTGGCTGAAATGATGGTGGTTGGCTGAATTTGGTGAGGTAGGTTGAGATGTAGCTAGGGTTCTTGGTTTCGGGTTGTTCAGGAGAGAAGATGTTAGGTTTATTTTTTTGTGTGGCTCATCACATTTCAGCTCTCTTTTTTGGTCTTTCACTTATAGAGGCTTGATTTCTTCTTCTTTTTTTATCTCCTCCCTCTCTCACACTATTCACTCTTTTATTTTATTTATGGCCTACCAATTTGGTCTTCTTTTTTCAGTTACTTGGTCCCTAAGTAACTCAAATTTGTTTTGGTCCTTTTTTTTCTCTTTTTTTTGTACTTCAGTTCCTTGTCCATTTTGCTCCCTATCTTGATTTTATATTTTTTTTGTATTTGTTTTTTAAAAAACAATGTTATCTTCAATTCTATAAGAAAAGTAATAAAAAATTACAAAATGGATGTGTTAATGGATGAAATGCGTCAAAAACATATTTTTGAATTTTGATTTTTTGAAAAGACATTGAAAATTACAAAATGGACGTAAATGTGTCGAAAATATATTTTTGAATTTATGATTTTTTTGAGAAGACATCAATAAGAGAAAAAATAATCGAAAAATCATAAAATGGGTGTGTGAATGGCCAAAATGCATCAAAAAAATATTTTTTGGATTTTTGAAAAATATTTAGGAATTAGGGGTAAAAAATTGAGCTATCCTGTTCATCAATCTCAAAACCTCCTGTGACTATACTATATTCACCATTGTTCTCTTCAAATGATAGCTATTCACTCTGGATCATGTTGTTAACCTAATTCTTGAACCCTTAATAATGATCAATGAAATGACCCCCAACTCTTATATGATACTCATATTTAGTAGCTCTTGTATGATACTCACATTTAGTATTTTTGTATAATTTAGGAAAATATGGTTGGATGAGCTCAAGGGATTGAGATGCTATCAGACAACCATTCACGATGTTGGTAAATGTTAAGGAGAGAAAATTTGGATGATGTGACCAAGATATTGGATCATGATCGCAAATGATATTGACTTACGGTTCATTTCATGACCTAAGTCACGTGTTTTAAAACTTAACCCGAGTTAACCTTGTTTTTGTAGGTTTTATTACACCAAGTTTCCTTTTCATTTGCATCCTAACGTTGGTGTTATATATTTTTTTTATAAAACTAGGATTCATTATTCTATTCTATTCGATTTCCTTTCAATTTAGTTATTCTGATCTTATTACTTGAACCATAGATTTGACAGGTTAGTACAGGTTCACTTAGTTTTTTTTAGGGGTCATTTTTTTTTTATAAAAAAATTAATATTATTTTGGTTTCGTCCTTCAACATTAAATTGTTTTAGGATTGTACCTCGTAATTTATCTTGATTTGCCCTCTATTAAGTTATATCATTTATACGATCCGGGTCATGACCTTTTGTTGGCTTACATAGTTTGCTGGTATTTTTGGATTTAGTTTTATAATTTCATTCTTTTTATATTGGATTTGTTGTGTATTGGGCTTCATCTTTTTTTTTTTTGCTTTTTATTGGTCTTATGTTTTGGGTTGTAGATTTGACATGTGTGCTCGGTTTGACTTTACTCCCTTTTTTCCAATTTTATTCTTCTGCATTAAGCTGGTTGGGAATATAGCTTTTTCACCATTTTTCTTTTGGTTGGTGTTATTTTTTTTCAGGTTCTCATGAAAGCTGCTTTTTTTTTTTTTTAATCCGGTCAATTAATTGTCATTATCTTTTCTTTTATTATTTAATTAAATGATACCAACTTATTTTACTCAGTCAGCTCTTTGAACCGAGTTGTAGATTTTTTTTATTTGCTTTTTAAAAATGCTCTTGTGCCTCCCTAGCTTTTTTTATGCTAAAAAAAATTGATTTGGTCCATGGTGTAGTGTGGTAGTGAGGGAACACTAATCTAGTCAAAACTAAATTGCATCTAGTTGGTCAGTTAATTTTTAGTCAATAGAAAAGGTTTAAAGTTCAAATCATGTTTTATGCAATTTGGTTTTTATGATATTTTACAAAATGGTATCTTAAAATTAAAAATTTATATTGTAGTCTCTACACTATATCAAGTTTGGCTTGTCCCTCTAACCAATGCTAATGGATGGAGTAGCAATGACATAAAGGTTGGAGAGGTTAGTTGATCTAAATCACTGTCAATAGTCTGTTTATGGATTGAGTTGTAAAGTCTATGATTAATAGACAACTTTTATATTTTGAAAAGTTAGGGTGCGCATGTATTTTTTAGAATGTTCTATTCATTATAAAAGTTCAAATTAATGATCTTCTTTTCTGTTTAGAATTTTCTATCTATGCACTTTTTGATAGATCTACCGAACACATCGTATTTGATAAGAAGTCCAATCACTGGCTTCTTTTTCTTTATTTACTTAAAATTCTCTTGCTGAATGAAACTGTTCATTCAATGCAGAGTTATAGATCCAACAATTATTCTAGGAGGTCCAGTAGGTTAAATGCAAAGGAAGTGTTACTGCATAATATCGGTTCTTATGCAGATCACCTATTTCAGGTTCTTTCCTGACGTTGCCAACTTGCTATATACTCTCTTATTGTTTTATCATCTCCAAGGAGTTCATGCTTTCTTAATTGATGAGTCTGCCGATTTAGAATATTTGTCTCTCAAGCTTTGTTGTAATCAGTACAGAAGTGGGATTGGCTGGTATATGTGTGTTATTTTAAGATATGGTCTTTCAGTGTTTGTGTGCGCGTGTGTTTTGTTTTTCAGAGGGTGGGGTTAGGGTTGATTACTGTAAAATATATGTTCCCACGATGTCTGAAATTTCCTGTTTGTGTCCTACTTGAAATCCTATTTTGATAACCTCTAGTTTTCTGCTGTTGAGTTTCTTTAGGAGGTCAGATTTGTACAGATTGATTGTTAAACCAAAGTCTGATGCTGTGCTTGGGAGAATACAAGTTACAAGGATACGAGGGAAGGAAGTTGAATAGAAGGTCTAAGAGTGATTTACAAATGTTAAGAAACTATCTATTTTCTTTAAAGAAGGGTTTTTTTGTATGGGGTAGGTATCTTGGGAAAAACGTTGAAAGGTCAAGGGAGAGAATAAGGCAATTCTTAGCAGATCAAAAGCTAATTGATGCATGAGAGCAGGAAGCTGAACTAATGGTGTAAGGTTGGTTTAAAGTTACAAAATAGATTGAGAAGAATGAGGGTGATTGGTTTGAAGTCTTATAATGCATAAGAATCCTTTAAAAGATGGTCGAGTCTTTAAGTGAATTCCTTGAGAACATTTTTTATTTTCACTTTTTTTTTGTATTTTGTTTTTTATTTAAGAAAACAACACTAATGTTAATTCAATAAGAGAAGTAATTAAGAATTATAAAATGGACGTGTTAATGGTTGAAATATGTTGAAAGCATAGTTTTGAATTTTAATTTTTTGAAAAGACGTTGAAAATTACAAAATAAACGTGAATGCGTCGAAAATATATTTTTGAATTTTTGATTTTTTGGAGAAGACATTAACAAGAGAAAATAGTAAAAAATCACAAAATTGGCATGTAAATGGCCAAAATGCATCGAAAACATATTTTTTAATTTGTTTTTCCTTTTGTTTTTGAATTTTTTTTAAAATATTTTAGAATTGAGTGTCAGGTAATGTCAATCTTGATTACCTGAAATAATGGGAACCAATGACACTGTCCAGTATAATGACAACCGAGGAAAAATAACCTTTTTGCAAAGAGTGCAGTCATGTCAGGTTTACCTTTTTCATATTGTAGAAGTCTTGAACTTGCTATTACTTTATGTAGGTTGGTATTTTGTTGAATAGTTTAGGGAATTGATTCATATATTACGTTCAAATTGCTGAGATTAATAATTTGGTCATGTGATTTATATGACTTTGATATTGCTGGTTTCTTGGTGATCTTAGATATAATTCCAAATTATACTGTACCAGATACAGCTCATTTTGGATCCTGGTTGTTGATCCATGGCTTTGGGTTTTGTTTGTTTGTTAAGAACTTGCAACTAAAGTGCTGCTTAAAGGTATCAACAATGAAAGCTACAAACTTTCACATGCTTTACTTAATAAACAAAACTTGCTTCTATTTCATTTTCAAATCATGATTGCTACTTTAAAAAATACCAAGTATTTGGATATGGAAAGAAAGGAATGCACTGGAGGATAAGTTATCTCCTCCCAAACTAATTAAGAAAAAACTGAACAGGAGGCAGAAGTACTTTTTCTTTGAGAAATATTTGTCGAATATACATGTTCATGAGTGAGAAGTAATTTGCAATCTTGTTCTGCTGCTTCCCTCTCTGAGACTGCTTATTTTATTTCAGCATGATTTGCAGAAGATTGTGACAGAGGAGCTCATTTCTAATTTCACAGATTGTCTATTTTCTGAAATTCATTTTATATTGGAAATTTGAGTGGGTGCAAAATTCAAAAATTTTGTTATATTGGAAATTTTATTTTGTAATTATATTCCTGGACAGCAAGGGCCTTTAACTTCCTGTAATTTTTAATTTTTTTTTCCTCTGGATTGTAGAGATGGCATGATGGTTTTGATGAGGAAGTTCCATCTTCAAGTAGCGGCCCCTCATGGTTTAGACAACAATACTCCAAGGGATCAAGAAAGGACATGAATGACAATCGGAGAACCACGAGTTGGGGTAAAAGTACGTTCCATGAAGTATTTACACTTTGGTGTAGGGGTTAGGGGAGAGATTGACTGCCTCAGTTATTATTCTCCTTGTTTGATTGAGTTTTTTGGGAGGACGAGTTATTTAGGGTAACATCAACTCACAATGCCACAAGGGGAATGATTGTTACCTGGGAGGCAGGGGTGTTCTTTCACCTCCGCACCCCTCACTACAGTATTATGAAAAATTTGTTCTTTCCCCATATTGCATCTCTTTCTCTCTCTTTCTTATGATTAACAATTTATTGCGTTTGCCAACACTTTTAACACTAACTTTAGCTTTCTTTTGACAATTTACCGCTTTTTTTTAATCTTGAAACAGGCATCCCCTAATTTAACATGCTTATCCTTTTGACTTACATATCCCATTGAATGTTTTTCTCCATGAAGCATTTGCATTTCAGTGTTGGACTGTTAAATGGTCGCTGTCTTTGCGATCTACTAGCTTGAAATTGTCTCCACGGGGGTATTTTTTTGTGTATTGTTTTGCATGCACTCCTCAAAATACCATACTTCATTTATAGCTAATTTTATATATTCTTAAGTTCTTGTTCATGCTTCAAATGGGAAAATTTAGATATTTTATCAATTTACTCTTGTGCTATATGTGGTCTTTAAATTCCTCATCATCCTTCTAGAGTTGCATGATAAATTATACAATTTTCAACTCTTTTCAGAAGGTTTCCACTTTTGTGAAGAAGATAATGCTGATGGTGACAACATCTTCCGATCTACATTTGGTGGGAATCGATACTTTTACTGGTCCTTCGTCAGTGATGAGAATCCCCAATGGAAGAGCTCATCTGACTACCACTCTTATAGCTATAGGAAGAATTGGAGATACCGGGTTGAAGAGGATTATGATTGCTCATCAGAATCTGATTCCGACGATTTGGAGTCAAATATTGCCTCAGATAGGCTTGCTCTTGGACTGAGAGCTCATGGTCCCCTAAAACTTGAAGATGTCAAAAATGCGTGAGTTCTCCCTAGACTGGTTGCTATTTTTCTAGAGCATAACAACTGCCAAACGAATGGAAGTTTCTTTTATTCTTTTATTTACATATGATTTTCCATTTCAGATACCGGTCATGTGCATTGAAATGGCATCCAGATCGTCACCAGGGCTCCTCAAAGGTACTCTCTCCCACCATAGTTTAGGCCCTGGCATATATATATATATATATATATATATATATATTGATGTTCCTAGAATGTCATGATACACCCCTAATAATAAAAGGCAGCTTGCACATTTCAATTCCAGTGGCTTCATAACAGAACTTATGTCTTGTAGTACAATTTTTTTTTTCCTGAAGGAACAATGATCATGCATCACTGCTTCTCTAATCAGATCTAATTAAGTGCTATTGACAACACAATTAATCAACGTATGTGAACAGGCTGTTGCAGAGGAAAAGTTCAAACTGTGCAGTGCAGCATATCAATCTTTATGTGATAAGTTGACTGCAGCTTGAAGATTGTTCTGAGCTTCTGTAGCCCAAACTACATCCAATCAAGTGACTGCAGGTTCCATGGGGATGCCGATAGATAGTGTAATGTACTTTTGAACAATTTTTTATTGAATTTTGCGACTGGTAAAATTGCAAGAGCTGGTAATGGATTTTATGTACTTGGACCCAGGTAGGTGCATAATGCAATAACCATCTAGTGATGGCAACAAATTGTTCAATGTATTATTATAAATTCCTAGTTTTTAAATTTTGATTAAAGTTAGATTTTAGAACACCGTTGTGATTTGCCAGTTTGACGGAACGTATATTTATAAAAAAAACTAGGGTTATTCAAGCTCTCTAAAGTTACAGCTAAACAAAAATTTGATCAATAAATCTTGAGTGTCAATCAACATGCAGAATTGTTTAATTAATAGCTAAAACTGATTTAATTAATGAAAATCTAAAGAAAATAAAATTATAAAACCTCACCAGGAAAGCAGTTTGAAAACAACAAGGAAAATATTTTTTTTTTAAAAAACAACTTGGCAATGCCCTGTTGGAGGTGGCTGTTGTGTCTAATATTTTTTTTAGAATATTTTTGAAAAATATTTTTTTATTTGAAAATATATTAAAATAATTTTTTATATATATTTTATTTTTAATATCAACTTATTAAAACTATAAAAAAATATTAAAAAATCAATCAATTTATAACTATTTATAGTGTATATAAATGTGTTGATTTTCAATTTTTTTTTTATTTTAAAAAATATTAAGATAATAATTTAATTATTCCTTGTAGTTTTTGGAATTAATATTAATCCAATGTTTTTTTAAACCAAACTTAAGAATTGAACTGACATGTAGGAATTTAATTGAAAAGGAATTTATTTAAAAACTAAATTATATTTAATATAAAGTAAAAGGATAAAAAATATCATTTAAATAAAATAGAAGGATAAAAATAAAAATCTTAAAGATCAAGATGTGTATTAATTAATAAAATACTATGTACAGTGAACGTGTCAAAGAACTTAACAATGGCAATAACTATAATGATGATATAAATATAGAAAGTAGAATGAGGAATTTTTAAATTCAAAAACTATCATTAACCGATTGTGTAACCCAAACGAAGTTTATTCCCCACGAGAAAAATGAAATCAATATTTGGAGGACCAAAATGAAATTTCTTATCTGTCATTCTGTGTACTGTATTGTACTCAGAAACACACCAGAACCGTGGCAACGCGGGTTCGCCTTGGAACACCTACCAAACACAATCATTCATACTTGCTAAACAATTCTCACCATACCTCAAGATTTTATCTTGTTACAAAGACAATAAATTGGTGAGATTTTCAATGCTTAAAGCTATACAGAATCTTGGTTCTGTGGCTTACTATTATAGACTGAAACCACCACATGCCGCTAAAACTAATGCTTTTGTCTCAACCTCCGCCAAACCATTATCCTGTTCTTCTCCAATAACCAGACCCACAAATCCTTTCATGTTTTTGACTCGAAAGACTCGGTCTTTGGGACCTGTTCGTGCTCACTCAACTCCGTCTGAGTCTAAGATGGATGGAACCTCTTCTTCATCTGTTGCTGTTCAGTCATCTGTGAGTTTCTCTGAGTTTTTTTTTTTTTACTTCTTGTTGAAATCCTGATACTCTTATCGAATTCGTAGATAAATTGGATAATTATTGGGATTCGTGATTGCCATTTTTTCTTGATTATGCGCTGCGCTAAAAGTCCGTCTCTTGCATCTGTTTTTGTTAGTTTGCCTTCAGTGTTCTGGAATTCGATTATGTTTTGTTTGTTTTTATTTGTGGTAAATGTTGAGTTGCTTATTTGTTTAAATCACAAGGCAAAAAAGGAAGAATCTAATAACTTGGCTCATATGGTATTGTATCCTTCTTTGAACATCACTTGTATTGTATTCTTATTCAAGTTTCTTAACAGATTTTAGAAAGAGATGTTGTGACTTCGATCAATTTGATCAGGGTATCAGTGATTGTTGATGCCAGTGGTTTTGTTTTTTCCAAGTCTTATTCAAGGCACTTGCATTCACATAATCCTGTACCTTGCTAATGAAATCTTGTTTTCAGGGAAGTGCTCGCAAGATCAATTTCTGTCAGTGGTGTGGTGGCCAGACAAAACATGATATACCTGATGGCGAGGAAAAGATGAGAGCCATTTGCACAGTTTGTGAGAAAATTTCCTATCAAAACCCTAAAATGGTATGGTCATTCATCATTGCAATCAAAATTGTCATGCATGTTTCTGTTGTTTTGTATGATTGAATGTGTCTGCTGAAATTGCTGAGGAAAATTTACTCATTTGCATATCATGATATTTCTTCTAAAATTAATTTTAGCATCCTGGTTGGCACCACAGCTGGCCAGGTATCTCCTTTTAATGTAACGTACATGGGCTAACTAGCTTCAATTATTATTTCAGCAACAATTTAAATATTCAATCATATATCAGCATCGTGATTATCAATCAAAAACATGTGACACTACAAAAGGATTCACGTGATGTGGATGTTAGACAAAGTGACAATGCAATCTTTGGAGAACTTTTGGTGGACTAGAGATTATATGCAAAAAGGTTTCCAGGGAGAATAAATTGTTGAACCTTGACTCCCTAAGTCATAAAATAGTGGAATTGTGTGTGGGTTATTTTAACTCTGCTGGTTGCTTTAACAAGCACTGAAAACAAGGAAAAACATTGTAGGCATGAATCTGAAAACCTTGTGATGTGTGTATCCCATTTGATTCTTTTTAAAGCATAATTTAAACATGTTTTGTTAACGTGGTATATGCTCTTAGTTTTCTCTCCAGTTTGTTTGGCACTGCACTTTCAATGAATAATTGCTTTGTTTTAAAGGTAATGGAATTATTGTTTTCTTTTGTAAACTGGTTTGAATAGGTGGTGGGATGCCTTATTGAGCATGATAACAAGGTCCTACTCTGCAAGCGAAACATCCAACCATCACATGGCCTCTGGTATGCAACTGAAATTGTAATTTTGGTACAGAATGGAACCACTGCATGCTCTCTCTAAACAGAACTCTCAAGTAGTTAAAAAGAATAAAAAAAAGTTTTCTCCATATGTTACTTGGTCCTTTCTGCTTTGCATTTTAACTAGCTTCTATACTTTTGTTATCTATAATGGGTAACCCAGATAATTGGATTGTGCTGAAATAGGACCCTTCCAGCTGGTTACTTGGAAATTGGTGAGTCTGCTGCAGAAGGGGCAATCAGGGAAACCTGGGAGGAAGCACGTGCAGAAGTGGAAGTCATGTCACCTTTTGCTCAATTGGACATCCCTCGTATTGGCCAAGTAAGGGAGAGATGCCCTTCATTTCTCATATTGATTTTTCTATGACCTTGCTTAAGGTTTCTAAGTTTGTTGCTGTCGTTTGGAGCAGACTTACATAATTTTCTTGGCAAAGTTGAAGAAGCCCCACTTTTCACCCGGTCCAGAGTCATTGGAGTGCCGACTTTTTTCACTTGATGATATACCTTTGGATTGCTTGGCATTTTCATCAATGGTGGTTACTTTAAAGTTGGTAAGAGTATGTTTTAGCAATACACAGTTTTTTCCATAGTTTTGAAACCCGGCCTGGCCTAGCGGGTCGACCCGCACAGTTTTTTCCATAGTTTTGAAACCCGGCCTGGCCTGGCGGGTCGACCCGGAACTTGGCTGACCCGGAGCTGGAACCGGGCCGGGTTGAAGAAAAAACAAAAGAAGTAAAAACCCGGCGTGACCTGGTTGACCCGGCATGACCCGGCATGACCCGGTCAAGACTCGACCTCAAACCCGTTGACTTTTATTTTTTATTTTTGTTTTTTTTACTAAAACGACGTTGTTTTGTTTTTTTTTAAAAAAATTGGCCTGGCCGACCCGGCGACCCGGAACCCAGGCCTTGGACTGGGCCGAGTCTTAAAACTATGGTTTTTTCTTGCACTTGCTTTTGTCACTCGTATATCTAATTTCCTATCGTTGCAGTACATTGAAGATGTTAAAGCCGGAAGCCGAAAATTTCACTATGGCACGATTAACAAGAGGTACTTTATAATGCATTTTTGCATCAGAAGCTTAAGTGAACTGTGAAAAAGGATTCTAATCTCAAAGCCAGACAGCTATGGGTTGTGCCTGGGGGTGGGGATTGTCCATTGTCTCAGCCACGTGCGGCTTGACTTGTTTTGTGCTGTTCTGCTCTGTTGTAAATGCTATTGCAGAAGGCAACAATGATTTGATAAAAGTGTTCATGTAAGTTTCAGAGGTGTTTGTTGTGGATTATTATGATGGTGGTGGTGGTACTGGAGGCAGGTAGGCACTTGTAGGCACTTTTAGGCGTTGTCGGTACTCCCATTTTTTCTAATTTTTATGGAAGAACATAAAATATTGAATTACAGAACAAGGCTGAGTTTGATTATTCGTGAAAGACAGACACCTTTTCTTTCTTTCTTCATAAATCTTTTGATTATTCTTTCTGCCGACATGACAAAATTTGCTTGCCAATCTTTAGCTGGGGAACAAGGCTGAATTCTTACGTGAACAACCTTTTTTTTTTTTGGCAAAATGAGTTAGCGCCAGAAGTGTCCTTTTCTTTTCAGTTTGCTTTAATTCATATTATTCGTTCACTACACCTTTTCTGGCCCCTCATATTTGACTGTGGCTTTTGCGAGGTGGAATTTACAATGTGTAGGTTCTATTAAGTTCTTTTCCATAGCATTCTTTATTGTTCAGTGTTGTTAATATTCTTAGACAGTGTTTGTTCTTTCTTTGTATAATTCTTGGTTGTTAAGCTTACTAGATAATTATTATTTATTTAAGCGCGATCATGCTTATTCAAGTCTTCTGATACCTCTTTGCAGGCCTGGCTCGAGCCCTTCTGATACCCATGCCTATACACTTGATCATCATTTGCAGTCCTGAGAATGGGGATCTGTTTTCCTTTTCACATGAGGTGATTAACAGATTGAAGCATAAAATGTTTAATAGCTGGGATTAACATTCTTTGATTTTTCAAATCCATGGTGGAGGCTGAGTATGTGATGGGATCAGCTGCTCGATGCATTGAAGCAACCCTCTAATGACACCAGATGGATCCTTCAGCAACCGGAGAGTCTCGAAGAGGCCATTTTTTCATTTGCAGATGTGTAACTTGTGTTTGATTGTTAGCTACATCCTACATTCCATCCAAAACGTACAGAAATGTGCTTTACTATTGTGCATTGAATAAAAACTTGTAATCGAGGCTTCCTCTTAGTTCACATGTTCTTCTATCTCGCCTGTTTGAAAATGGTTCTCTATCATCCTCAAAGCTTTCGTTTGGAATGGAGCTTCTGGCTCAAAGTTCCCGCTGAGTTGATAATACCACAACATTGCCTTATACTATGAAGCCTTCTGTATCATTATTTTAAAACTTGACCTGAACTAGCAGGGTTGATTGGGTTTTTTTTTTTTTTTTTTCAAAATAAAAACGATGTCATTTTAATAATAATAATAAAAAAGTCAACGGGTTTGCGGTCGGTTCTTGACCGGGTCAACCCGCTGGATCAGGTGGGTTATACCGGGTTTTTCTTTTCTTTTTTTTTCTTCAACCCGGTCCGGTTTCAATCCTGGATCGGCCGAATTCCAGGTCAATCCACTAAGTCGGGTCGGGTTTCAAAACACTGGTCATCATAGACCAATCAGCCATCTAACCTGTGATTTTATCTTAATTAAATTATTCTTTTTTTTTTTCAAAATAGTTTTAATTCAAACATAGGTTTTTTACCTGTTAAGTTTGTATAAGAATATAACATTTATGTAGAGTTTATATAAAAACAAATCATTTATTGTTGTATGAGAATAATTGTTTTTTAAATTTAAATTTTAAAATTACCCTAGCTATTCTTTTAAAAGAGTTGTAGATTTTATTTAGGAGCTGCAATTACCTTTTACAATTCTCTAAAATGTATTTCTTCTCTAATTTTTTTCTTCATATTTTCTTATTTTTTAACTGTGTTAAAGAAAAAAAATTTCGATTAACTCTAATTAAATGGACCCCACTGTGGGACTGATCAAACGAGACTTGCAATACTCTCGTAACACAAGTCTAACTTGTCCACTTTGACTCTGCTAAGTAGCAGTCTCTCTCTCTCCCCAAACTCACTAAAAATTAGGGTTTTTTTCCTCAACCAAACTTAGATCCTTTTGAATTCGAACCCAAACTGTAACGTTCTTAACGTCTGATATTGGGGTTTCAAATCTGTGATTGCTAATCAATGGAATTCACAAACTTGATTTGAAATAAAAAAACGGACTCCCATCCAACAAGTTACGGTTTTGTCTACAGCTCCCCCATTTTTTTTTTCCAAAATGGAGACGCCCAGAAATCCAGATGATGTTGATTTTGGATTGGGTACAAGCGATCGCAGGTACACTTATTGGCGCCAATCTTCATTTCACCAACAATCACAAGAACCCAAAACCCCAATTTCTATCGTCACGAATGATGCAACAAAGCCTCTGCTTTCACGCACCGTTTCAAGCATTGACATTCCACCGGAGATTGATTATTCTTTTGATTACCAAAACGACACCATTTTTGAGGACCCAAAGAGGAAACTATCGGATTTGGATTCCGTGCTTTCGATTTTTAGGGTTATTAGGTCTGGGAGTAGACAAATGAGAAGACTTTTCTTGATGATTTCGCTTAATGTTGCGTATTCTACTGCTGAATTGGCGATCGGACTCTTTACAGGCCGTGTCGGTGAGGAATTGAGTCAGTTTTGGGTTTAGGTCTTTCAATCAGAACACTGTTTTGATTGATTTTTTATTTATGGGATCTTGCTGCAGGTTTGGTATCTGATGCGTTTCATTTGACATTTGGATGTGGGCTTTTAACGTTTTCGTTGTTTGCCATGGCTGCTTCTAGGAGAAAGTCTGATCATGTCTACACTTATGGGTTAGTTATTATTTTGGTTGTAATTATGTTTGTGTGAATTTTTCCCGATATTGATCAATCTTTGTCTTTAAAGGAACTGATTTTAACTGCTAAATGCCTTTGCCAGGTACAAAAGGCTTGAAGTGCTGGCTGCTTTTACTAATGCTGTAAGCAACATGCCAAATTCCTGTAGGATTTTTTGTTTTTGGTTTTTTTTTTTTGGTGCTATTAGAGGTATGATAATCCAAGGGTGTTATTGTTGATATATATTTGGTGTATCAATGATTTGCTTTAGTTGGATAAATTGGGTTTTGTGTATTATATGCTTTAGCTTGCGGGGTAGAAACATCAGGAGTGTGGTGCATAGTGAACAGTTATGAGTGGCATGAAAACAATAAGATGTTTAATATATAGATGTATACATAAATCTTAAAAATGCATTCAGCACTTGATGTTTGGTTTGTTTTTGTCTCGGAGAAATGAGACCCATGTCTTTGGCTCAGATAGTTTAGGAAGAGGGTGGGGTTTTACCATTGATACTCACCAAATAAAAGAGAGGAAGTAAAGTTTTGCTCCCGAGTCTTATGATTTTTATTGACCCTGGATGTTTCTTTGGCACTGAAGACTTGTATCTGATGAAGAATTACTTTTCCTCTCTTCAATTAATTCCTTTATAAAATTAAAACTTCCTTTCTTTGCGCTAACATCTAGATATTCTTGATTTTGCTGCTTGTGTAGACAGCTGTTTCTTTTGTTCATGTCATTCTCGTTAGCTGTGGAAGCACTCCATGCATTCATACAAGATGAATCTGAACACAAGTAAGTCGGTTGTGCAGATATCTGGAGCAGTATACTTATTATGCTGGATCCAGCATTATAGATAAGCACATACTTGCCAAAAGATAGTTACTATGTATTTAGTGCAGCACTTTGTGGCTCATCCTTTTATTTTTCATCTTTAACATGGAGATTGCAACCCTTTTTACAGGCATTACTTGATTGTTTCTGCGGTGACAAATTTATTGGTGAATCTTATTGGTGTTTGGTTCTTCAGGAATTATGCCCGCATTAATATTGGTAAGTCACTTACTGCACTTTTATGTGTATCAGGAAGTCATTTTATGAGCTTTAAGCCATATGAAAAGGCTCACATGTACTAGCGCTTATTTGAATAGCATTTTAATCAAGTATAATGAGTGGTACACTGTAAAACATGGTGCTTTTCCAATTTGATCCTTGATGGGAATTTTTGGCATGTTATACACATGGTTATAATGATTGTTACTGTTATAGAAACTGCTTCAGTTGTTTAATAGATTTTGATATTTTTATCTTTTCTTTGGATTATGTTGCATACATATTTGCATGCAGTCTACAGAAAAGCAGAAGATATGAATTTCCATTCAGTATGCTTGCATGTTATTGCAGATTCAATTCGCAGGTATGCTCTCTGAGTCTGTGTGTGTACTTATTTTTCTTTGCAAAAGCACGTTCCTTTGTTTAATTACTTGCATATTTCATATATCCATGATTGGCTGATGATTTACTCTTTTTGTTTCTCAGTGCAGGCTTGATATTGGCATCCTGGTTTTTGTCCCTTGGGTACCTTGCTTCATCTTTGTTTTTTCACTGCAATCTCCCCTGTTTACCTCTTTTGTTTTTAATTTCTGTTTCACACATTACAGGGTTGAAAATGCTGAAGTTTTATGTTTGGGGCTGGTTTCTGCTGCTGTTGTTATGCTTGTCCTACCACTATTTAAAGCCACTGGTGGCATCTTGCTTCAAATGGCACCACCTAGCATTCCATCTTCAGCATTGAGCAAATGCTTGAGACAGGTAAGCTCCCATAAAGGCTTTCATTCATTTGCTATGATCCGAGTGTGAATTTTCAAATAGTTAAGGTGTTTCCAACATTTTGAAGAGCTGATTCTTATACAACACATTTTGGCTGAATTTATTTATCATTACATATAATTCCCTTTTCTGGCTAGGTTTCTGCCCGTGAAGATGTTGTTGAAGTTTCTGAAGCTCGGTTTTGGGAATTGGTGCCTGGTCATGTTATTGGCTCAATTTCACTTCAGGTACATCACTGAAAGTTTGGCTTATTTGCTGTCATTTTGGATGTGGCAGGTGGCGTCCTTTGTTACACTTTTGAAGTTCTACTTTCTGGTTGTTTAAAGACTGGTAACACAATTTTGTTTCTTGGATGTTGTTAATAGGTGAAGGAGGGGGTGGACGATCGCCCAATACTACAATGTGTGCATGGTTTGTACCATGATCTGGGAGTACAGGATCTGACAGTGCAAACCAATTATGATTGAGGTTTATTTCCTATAAAATTGTTTTTTTTTTTCAAGAACAGCCTGAGATTGAAGTCCGTTTGCATTCGTTATTATTGTTCATTTGAAACAATTGTATTACCCATAGAGGGGGATTTTAATCTAAGTCCCCGTATAGAACGGATTTGTGCAAAATAACTTTACGTCATAGTTACAGTTGATTTTTCATTTTTGTATCTAATCTCTTTACTCATTTTCATTATTGACTGCCTTTTAGTAACAGGTAGTTTGATAGTTATCATATGTTCACAGGCAAATCAGTCCTTGCCCCTCATTATCATATGTTCACAGGCAAATCAGTCCTTGCCCCTCATTTACTCATTATCATATGTTTAAAGCGCATATATATATATTAAAGAACTCTAAAAGCGTGGGGAAAGCACTGAGCTTCCCCACGCCTTTTAATTATACTTGTATATAATTATTATTATATATAATAATTATAATTATAATTATATTATAATTAAGTGTTATACTAAAACGCGTAGCTTTTTTACTATAGTTAAAGCTGTTTTTTTTTTTTTGCTTTTGTTTTTGTTTTTTTTAAATGTTTTTTCACTGTAGCAGCTTTGTTTTTTTTTTTTCCTCGCTTCTATTTCTTCTGTTTTTTACATATAATTAAGTAATATACTAAAACGCGTAACTTTTTCACTGTATCAAAAGTTTTTTTTTTTTTTTTTTTGCAGTTTTTTCTCCTGTGGCATTTTTTTTTCCTATAGCAGTTTTTCCTTTTCCTTTTGTTTTGTTTTTTAAATGTTTTTTCACTGTAGCAGGTTTTTTTTTCCTTTTTTTTTACATGTTTTTTTTAACACGTGGGTTTTTCATTGTAGTAACTTTGTTTTTTTTTTTTCCTCGCTTTTGTTTCTTCTGTGTTTTACATATAATGTATCACTATGCACACAGTGAAACACTTGATGTTTTTTTTTTTTTTTTTTTTTTTTTTTCTCGTTTTGCCCATGGGTTTTTTTTTTGGGCTTTTTTCTTTGTGTTTTTTTTTTCTTTTAATGAATTTTTTTTTGTTTAATTTAGTTTGTTAATGTGAATTTTTTTTTAATTTAGTTATCATACTTTCATTAAGCTGGTTGAGAACTTAGCTTTGTAGCTTTTTAAAAAAAGAAAAAAAAACACTATATGGATTACTATAGTGTTTCCCTTACATGATTTTTGTTTGGCTGTAGTGTTTCCCTCACATGTTTATTTTTTAAATTATCTTTGTTAAATTTATTTTTTTAATATTGAGTTGGTTGAGAATTTAGCTTTAGCTTTCTCCATGTTTTTTCATTATAATTATTATTATATTGTATTATATTATATGATTGTTTTTTCTTTTAATTTTTTTTTAATGAATTGTTTTTGTTTGATTTTGTTTTTTAATGTTAATTTTTTTTTATCTAGTTATCATATTTTCATGATACGAATCTCGGGTTTGATGAGTTAACCTGATTTGGCGAGTTATTTTTTTCATTTAGTTTAGTTTGTTAAAGTTAATTTTCTTTCTATTTAATTATCAGATTTTCATGACACGTATCCTGAGCTTGACGGGTTAACTTGGTTTGATGGGTTAACCCTGTTAATTTTGGGTAAACCTGTCATTTTTTTTTTTCTATTTAGTTATCAAACTTTCATAACGCAAATCATAGGTTTTACGGGATAACCTGGTTTAAAGTGTTAACCCAATTAATTCAATTTTTTTTTCTTTTTCTTCATTAGTTTTTTCCTTTCTGTTGATTTTTTTTTCTTTGTTTTTTTTTAATTAATCTATTTAATTATCACACTTTTACGATACGACTTTATAGCCAGACCCACATTCAATATTCCTGGGTCCGGTGTTACAGTCAGGCTCATTTATACTTGGTCATGCAAGTTTAATTTTATTATTAATATTATAAATATTACTTATAGGTCAGGCGTTGCAGCCAAACCCAAGATTCTTGGGTATAACTTTGCAGAAAAAAAGATTTTTAAATTTTTATTTTTTAAAATATTTTTTATAAAAAAAAATGACCCGCGGCATCGCGCGGGTATCAAAACTAGTATACATATATATTGCGTATTAAACCAGGCCTTACAAGACTTGTTGACCTGCTTGACGCCAAACTCCACAGGTCTAACCCAAGGATTTTTTTTTTTGAAGTTTTTGTTTAAAATAACATTGTTTCATTAAAAAAAACTTGAAATAACATCTTTTCAAAAAATTACTAAAATGATGGTTTATGGTTGATATGATAAACTTGGTTTAGGGTTGATCTGATCAACTTGTGATTCGAGTCTAGGTGTAGATCAAATCTAGGGGTGTTCACAAGGTTGGCTTGATCGTTCTTAATTTTTTTATATAAAAAGACATCAAACTGAATTAATTTTGTAAAAGAAATGAAATGAATTGAGATTTTGAGTGTCAGGTTAATTCAGTTGGTATGGATATTTCTACCAACAATTGTTACCGAATCAACTGCAAGTCAGACCTCTTCACCGGTCCTAGTTCTTCCATGATTTCCAAGTTAAATGAAACAAGCGAAAAATAAAAGGAAGCTGAAAAATCCCTTGTCAGAAAACTAATTGGTGTCAAGTAATGGGCTATCATCTGAAATCATGAACTGCGATAAGCTTTCAACATTCCAGTAATTAGCTTTCTGATTCAAAGCATTCACTGCAAATTTAGATAAAATGGCAACTACAAGTTACAGTCATTACATTGATCATGCAGTGTAATGACTTCTCGTGGTGGTGCTTCCCAGAATAGAAGATTTGTCTACTTCTCGTGTTGGTGCTTCCCCTGTAAGAACTTTCGGGTGGCGTGTGACAAGCTATATAGAAAAAATGGCACTCAAAAAGTAAGTTGAGTTGTGTTTGAACTCGCGAAGGTTGGAAACTAAAAAATCAAGGCTATGTAATTGAGCAATAGCAGAGGGCTGCTAGGATTAAAGATGTGGCTGACAGGGGAAAAGCGCAGCTAAGGTTATGCTATATTGCTCAAATATTTGATTGTTGTTGAGATGTTATTTCAACAAAAATGACTGCACCTGGCTCCTTTTGTTTTAATATTTTCCTTTTCTTTCTTTGTTTAGGCAGTGGATTTTGCCTTTGATTCCATTTCAGCTTCACATTTCCTGTTCCATTGCCAAGCCAGGAATAAGCCCCTTGAGATTTCCCATAACTGAAAACAGGGGTTACACCACCTGCTTGCTAAATTGATTGCCTCTATCAGATTTGACTCTTTTTTTTTTTTTTTAATGTCTAACACATCTTCCATAACCTCAAATCAGAAACGTTGTAAAACTTGATTTATTTTTAAACTGGAAGCGTTTGAGCTTATTTTTCTCCAGCACTTTGTCTGGCACTTGCTTCCTCAATTTAAGCATGTGTTAAGTGCCCTTAGGAACCTTTCCGACCTCAAGAACACAATGACTAAGTTTCCCTCTTCAACTCTTGAACAAAATGATGCTGATTTGCTGTATTATCATAAGCTTCATTGTTTGCCTTCAAGGTAGCCTCTGCCTCCCGACCAACTTGCTAAATATGATCTAAACACACGGAAAATTTTCCGAGACTGGGTTAGCTGAATGAAGAAATGCAACAGATGTGACGTCTGCTGGTAATAATCTTCAACAAATCAGTGCCACATGCTTTGCAAGTGAGACAAGCAATCTTCAACCGAAGCTACTTTGCTAGACAAATAATTTGATGTTCCTGACCTTCAAGTTCAAAAATGCACGGTGGAAGAGCACATTTGATATCGTCAAATTCCCAGAAACAACAATGAAGAACAAAACTCATGTCACAAACGCATCTTGAGTAATGGGATGGTGGCTTTGCCAGCAGGTGAAGAGGGTGCGAGTGCCACCTGATCTCCAGGGGTAGCTCAGCACACTTCTTCTGAAGAAAGAATTTGCCAAAAGTGCAACAATTGCTAGGACTCGACATTGCCTCCTCGCACACAGAGCACATAATAGAGATTAAGGATTTTCTTGGAATAGAGATTGCTCTGTCAAAGAAGGAGATCGTTATATACCAACATCAGTGTGTCCTTGATGTTCTTAAGGAGACTGAGATGAGTGGTTGTAGGTTAGCAAACACTCCAATAGATCCCAATAAGAAACCAAGTTTAAAATAGAGTTATTATTTATATTTTTTTTTATAAAGTTATCCCGGTCTTATTATTTAAGTCACAAGTCTTTCAATATTGATTTTTTTAGAGTACCCCATTAAAAATAATTAAATTGGGTTTGAATTCAAGAGGGATTTTTGTTTAAATTAAAAATTAATCAGGTTCTAAACCAAATAATTAAAATGGGATTTGGACCTCTAAATCCCTTCGTGGTTTTGAAATTAAATGAAAAAGATTGAGGCTTATTCTTATTTTTATTCTTCTTAAGAAGAAAAATATCAAAAACATGAATTAACTCTTCATTATATATCTTATTAAAGGACAAAGTTATCGAATGCCCCTAAGATATTTGTTTTAAATATTATTTAAATACATTTATTTATTCCTAGTGTGATGTTTTGTAATAAAAAGGAATGAGAAAATACAATAAAGCCCTTGGAGGCTTAAATAGTAAGTATAATGATTGAAGGGTAGTTTGGTAATTGACCAATAGTTGATAAATATAAATAGAAGAAAAGAAAAAAAAAAAAAAAAAAGGGATCTGATTTTGAGAGAAAGAGAGCTACGGGAGAGAGAAGGGAGGAAGAAGAAGAAGAAGAGAAAATAAGGGAAAATAAGGGGAAAAGGAGAAAAGAAGTAGATGAAATAAGTAAAAAGGTAAGATTTATGGTTTTAAGTGTATAATATGTTAAATTTCGGTTTTGATTAATTTTGAGAGTTTTGAAGTTTGTATTTTGAGTTAATTGATGAATTAATTTGAAGGTTAGGAGTTGATTATTGTGGGTATTTGATTAATTAGTTGATTTTAAGAGATTGAATTGAAGGATAATGATTTTGAGTTATGATTTTGTTTAAATGGTGAAATTATGTTAGAAATCAGGGGATAACAGTAGGTGATCTGTTGAAATTCTGGGTTTGAGGTTGAAGATGACGAAAATTCAGTTTGGTCCCTCAATTTGTGAAAGTTGCAGTTGAGTCCCCGAACTTTGGAAATTTTACAGATTGGTCCCTAGGGCATAAATTGAGGTTCTGAACAGAACTGAGGATGATTTAAGGACAAAATTCCAGTATAATTGGGAATATATGATATTTTCAGTTTGGTCCTCCAATTTGACAAAAAGTATAATTTGACCCTAAAAATTTGGTAAAGTTCCAGAATGGTCCTTGGAGCATAATGATATATCCTGGACAGAATTAAGGATTAATTATGGACAGAATTTCAGTATGGTTATATATTTACAGTTCGGTCCTCAAAATTTGGTAAAATTATGTTTTGGTCCCTATTTTGGAAAATTGTCGTTTTAGTCCCTAAACTTGGGAGATTAAGCCCGGTTTTATTTTATGCATTGGGATCTTTTGTTTGATTTGTTTTTGAGTATATTTCATATATTTATTGTAGGTTCTCCTAACGATCCTTAATCGGATTTTTGGGTCTTTCGTCTGACATTCCTTTAGTTCAGTATTTTCCGGGTGAGTGGAATAATCTTTAATATGCATATAATATAAATAAATATGTATGTTGATTATACAATGAGTACAATTAGTAAATTTCTTGAATATTTATATATGTTGCTTTATTTTCCGAGTACTCATTTATTCTTGAATTTGCACTCGCAATCTGATAAAGTAAATTCTATTTGATATGATATGATATACGTTTCTTTGATAATTCTGTGAATATCTATTATGCCTTGATATGGGACTTGTCAGTAACTCCATGCTAACGGAGAATAGTTAGCCTGTGTGCACATAGTATTCTGTTACCTAGCTGGTGAGAGAGGCATCAGCCTGTGGCGATTGATCATCCCACAGTGGTCACCGACGGGTGTCATCTGGTCACCGACGGGTGTCATCTGGTCACCTTCGGGTGTCATCTGGTCACCTTCGGGTGTCATCTGATCTCTGACATGTAATCCACTACGTTATGATAATATGTTACGTTATGATATTATGTTTAGTAAATATATGTATATGTATATGTATATCAAGATAAATCATCTTGCAAATAATATCTGAAATATATGAAATGTATATTAAATGTTATTCCCCTCACTGAGTTGGTTGAACTCACCCTCATTTTTTAATATTATTTCAGGTTCTTATTCTTAGTTTCTGATAGCAGTTGGACTTTGTTGAGTGTTTTCGCTTCTTCAGTTCTGGTCGGTATGCCTTGCTTGTCCGCGAGGTTTTCCTTTCAAGTTTGATTTGATGTCTTAGACGCTCCACTGTTACCTTGGTTTAATTAAATTTGGATTTTGACAATGTAATGAGTATTATGAATTATTATTTTTGTTTTAATAACTATCTTTCGGTTTTATCAGTTTTGAATAATACGATATTTCTGAATATTATAAGCCGCTGCGTATTTTTGAACAAATTGTTTTTTTGATATGTCCGTTCTGAGGCTTAGCGTAGGTGAGGTGTCCTTTCGACACTGCTCCTGCGTTGCCGGTCACGGACCCGGGATTCGGGTCGTGACACCTAGAGACCGCGTCACCAATACCGTGTTGTTTCCTGAACTTCAGGAAGCAATATGTAAAAGCGGAATTTATGGAGAAGATCGAGAGCTTCCTGCTAAGCTAAAACAAATGGTGGCTCTTAGGCATCTTTGTCACTACGAAGGCTCAAAGAAACAACAAACTACCAATTATTTTTATTAAAATAAAATATTTCATTTCCAATTTTAATAAAATAGCATCCATTGCTCAGACCAAAAAAAGCGATCTCATACGCGTAAAAAGAAACAAAGATAATAATCCTGTCTAGCAACTGCCAACAATCATAACCCAAAAATAAGAAAAAAGCCAACAACTGCAATCCAATTACCATAATGGCATCCAGCATTGCCTTCTTTTCCTGTGGACGATAAAACTGCAGTTAGGATCAGTACATTCAAGGGCCAAGTCATCGCAAGGCTCACCACACGAATCGCATGCCTGTGGACGGTAATCTCCTGTCTTGTCTACCAAAGCAAGAGGGTGAGGGTGATTACGATATGTGTGAACGCCCCCAAGCTTGACATATGGGTATTTCCCGAGAGCACATTCTGGATGAGCATCGAAGTCGCATTCCTCACAACGGTAGAACCAGAGCTTGGGGTCTCTATCTTTTTCACAAATTATGCAGGAAGGCTGGTAGTCATTTTCATTAATGTAGATGAGGAAGAGAGGATGGTCATCATACTCGTGTCTTGCTTTGTATGGCAGTGTAGCACATTTCATACCCAGCTTCAAATCGCAAACCGCACATTTCAAAAATACCTTTGATTCTTCACTGACACAACAGCCACTGCAATGCGGAATATTCTCTCCGTCATCTACAGCCCAAGGGGGACGCCCGAGACCCTCAATACGGCAGCGGAGAATACTCTCTCTGTCCGCTGGAAGATAAAGGGGATGCTCATGACCTCCATGTTTAAAAGAATCTTTCAATATTGATTTGAAGCATCGGACATCAATGCAGACTCCACATACATCACATTTGTACCTGAGCCCACGAAAATCTTGCTGGCACACAAAGCAGTAGAACATATCATGTGGCCCTAGGATCCATGAAAGAGTCAGTTGGTTTTCGTGATATTGCCACTTTTTTCGCCGGGGTAATTCTATGCAGGTTTTGTCAAGAAAGAAATTACAACTGGCATAACTATAAAATGGAGTTGAGATTGGTAACATGCACCCATCACACTTTAGATCATCATTAACCTTGTCAGTAAGGATTAGGTTATGTTGATGATTGAAATGTTTGATCTCTTCAATTATTCTTTCCTCTCCTTGCTTGATCTCACGGACAACGCGAAAGCTAGGTTCCATGGATTGATCATCAACAGCCACACTTTGCTCTTCTTCGTTTTCTACTACAATCTCTGTTGCAGAATCCCCATATTCTCTACTACACTTCACGTGTGCAACAAAGTCACAGTCCGGGCAATAGTAAACTCCGTATTCTGTGTCAACTTCCCGACAGCAAATTCCGCAGTACTTCTTTATAGATTTGATACATTGTTGAGGATGATAGGTGTGGATGATTCGGGGATGATGGTGCAGTGCCGTTTTAAGGGTGCGTGGCAATGAAATGCATTTTTGGTGGACCACGAGTTGGCACATAGTGCACCCAAATGGGGAGTCATCTCCATCTGTGCCGCATGCATTGCAAGTGAAGGAGATTGATTTTAATGAGAGTGGATTCATTAGGCGTCTAAATTGATGCCTTTGATTCTGATCAGCTGCATCAATGCACGGTGGACAAGCACATTTGATATGGAGGCTGTATTCACACACGAAACAAAAGTAAACAAAACCCTCATAGCAAGTTTCGTTGCAAAAATCACAGATCATATCATGATTTGGCAGTAGACGAAGGGGGTGTTCTGGATGCAAATGCTGCTTGATCTCTGGGGATAGCTCAGCACACTTCTTGTGAAGAAATAGGTTGCAAGAAGTGCAACTATAGCTAGGACCCGCCATTGGTTCCTTGCAAACAGAGCACATAACTCCTGCAGGACCTGCACCATGATATTCTTGCTCTTCATTCAAAATCAATGGATGATCCTTGTGGGCAAATTGATGTGCCTGACTATCAACTTCCAAAAAACCCGGTTGAAAAGCACATTTGATATCTAGATCAAATTCACAGACAGAACAATGGTAAACAAAACTGTTGCAAGTTTTTTTGCAGCGATCACATTTGTATTCTCCTTCATATGGTGACTTTGCCAGTAGATGGAGAGGGTGTCCAGGATGAATTCGCCGCTTGATCTCACGGGGCAGCTCGGCGCATGTCTTATGAAGAAAGAAGGAGCAAGAGGTGCAACTGTAGCAAGGACCCCATATAGGTCCCTCGCATCCAGAGCAATTAACTAGTTCACAACCATATTCGAGAACTTGATTAACGAGGATCAATGGATGATCTGGGTGGCTAAAACGTTCAACCTCCATGTTTCTGGCTCTCTCAGAGGAAATGAGGGGTGTTGAGCGAAGGTAAGACTTAGGTAGGCCAGATTGAAGCTGCCGAATACATATGTTATCGCAATGGAAAGGAAAATAAAAGATGAGTGCTACTAGTATTCAATACCTCACCTTCTGAACTGAAACTTGACCTCTTCACCGACGGCTAATTAAATATTACAGCTGCTTACTGCTACATTTCAGATCAACCAAAAAGATCCAGAACACTGTGATTTCCCATTAAGATCGGATACCAATCAATTTTTTGTTTCATTTTCCTCTTTATCAAAGATTATGGGACAGAGAGCCGAAACGAAAAATATTCAAAGAAGTCCAAAAAGGGTGTTACCTGTAAGGAAGAGGCGGGTAGAAGATCACGAGGAAAGCTACAGGCTCGTCTATTTGTGAGGATGAGATTGTTCAAGTATGTGAGATTGTGAGTAAGAAGACACTTTCCCATGTCTTTTCTTCTTGTTGGAGAAGAAGACTCGTTGACTTTTGCTGGGTTTCCTCAACTTCTTATACTACTCATTTGCCCATGGGTGTAAAGTATTTTACAGTAGAGGTACCTAAACGTTAAAAATCTATTGGTAAAATTCTTTAATTATTAAAATCATAAATCAACAAGTACTACATAGTTAAACCTTAAAATGATATTTTTATCGTAACATACTGTTTAAATTAATAAATTTAAGTATGTTAACTACACTTAATAATCTATAAATGAGAAACAAATACATACTTTATTATTTGTCCATGGGTATAAAGGAATATTTGGTAGTACTTTATTATTTGTCTTGGAGTCAGTGGTTAAGCTTCTCTGTTGCACTTTTTCTTAACTTGTTTCCCTACTTTGTGTTTGAGGAAGACCATATTATTTGTACTGGTTCTACTGATGCAACTCCGAGGATATGGGATGCAATAAGAAGCGAGGCAATTCATGTTGTAAGAGGTATGCTATTTTGCTCAAATATTTGATTGTTGTTGAGATGTTATTTCAACAAACATGACTGCACCTGGCTCCTTTTGTTTTAATATTTTCCTTTTCTTTCTTTGTTTAGGCAGTGGATTTTGCCTTTGATTCCATTTCAGCTTCCAATTTCCTGTTCCATTGCCAAGCCAGGAATAAGCCCCTCGAGATTTCCCATAACTGAAAACAGGGGTTGCACCAACCTGCTTGCTGATTTACAAACTGCAAGCTTGCTATATTGATTGCCTCTATCAGATTTGGCTCTTTTTTTTTTTTAATGTCTAACACATCTTCCATAACCTCAAATCAGAAACGTTGTAAAACTTGATTTATTTTTAAATTGGAAGCGTTTGAGCTTATTTTTCTTCAGCACTTTGTCTGGCACTTGCTTCCTCAATTTAAGCATGTGTTAAGTGCCCTTAGGAACCTTTCTGACTTCAAGAACACAATGACTAAGTTTCCCTCTTCAACTCTTTAACAAAATGATGCTGATTTGCTGTATTATCATAAGCTTCATTGTTTGCCTTCAAGGTAGCCTCTGCCTCCCGACCAACTTGCTAAATATGATCTGTAAATTTAACTGAATTGTGCTCCTTACCACAAGAATTGAACGTGTTTGAAAAATGTAATGTCTTCCCCAATCCTTCTCTTCTCAACCTGTGGTTGTCATCACTCTTGGAACAACCAAAAGCTCCCTTGAATTGATAGACATTCATTTCTCCATTCTCTTGCACACAAATACCATGTATTAGCTCTAGCTCATCAAAATTCTCACCTTCCCGCTCTACCAGATTCACTCTATGCTGTAGACAGGCACAAGACTATGGCCCTCTTCCTCACAAGTGAAGCAACTAAACCATGAGTTTCTGCTCTCTTTACAGTAGCTGAAGTACTTATTGCTCACAAGAGCTATGCATCATTCTGCACAGCAGCCTTTATTGCTCCAATCAAATTTACTCGAACTTCCTACAGTAGATCAGGTAGCCGCATCAGTTTCTCAGCTGGTTCTCACCATAGCAATATCTGCTAGAACTATCAACTTTCATGTGCCCTTAGCCTTCAGGGTTGGGGCATGATAGGTGAATTTTGGTTTAAATTTTACTGGGGTTTTATTTTTGATTTAGAGGTCACTACTTTCAAACCATAACTTTAAGTATTCAAGTTTAATATTGAGATAGTTGGATTTGGTCAGGAATTAACGATGTGCAACATCCCAACATGCTGAATACCATGGGGGAGGCAGAGGAAAAATTCTACAATTGTGAAGATTTAGATGTGGCTAAGAATTGAAACGGAATGCTTATTATCAAGAATTCTATTCTATATTTGTGTTAATTTATTTAAATTGCTTAATCAATCCAGAACCATGACTAAATGGAGTCTTGTTTGCGGTATCATGTCCAATCTATCATCTTTGAATACTTCGGTCTTTCTCATTAATTATAATGAGCCCATATATTCCTCGGCCTGACCAGGTAACTATCACGCCAAACCTAAAAGACCATGTACTTTGCTATTTGCATGGTTGAAAAATGGAAGCATTTATACAAGAAAAAATTGGATTTTGGTCCATTCTCCAAGGAGGTACAGTCAAATCTGAAAAAAACAACTTTTCCAAACTATTTTTTCCATGGCTATGGAAAATGTGGAAGGGAGAAAATCGCATTCAACTACATGGGGTTTTGTCAAGCTCCTTTCATCGAGGTCTGCAATTTGGAAACCAGGCAAAAGATGAAATTTTCACCTTTTTTTCCCCTTCAAGGAAATAAAAAAACTTTAGAGGTAGGGTTAGCATCAATTTCACAACCTTTTAATTATTGGAATTAACCTTCATGACATATGTATAGGGTGACAACACAGTGATGTACATGTTGAGAGAATACCGGGTTTAAGGTTTCAGTGTTATTTACTTCGAAGAATAAAAGGAGGCATGAATTTAAATCAAGGAATAATATTGGTTTCCAATATAGACAGGTTCGCCTAAATTGAGTTTTCCTGCAAGATCTTGCTGATTTCATTGACAGGTTTTGCTCTCTCTCTTCAATGTATTTAGTTTCCTTTGCACATGCTTACTTGCTTTCCAGTTGCTTTCTTCTTATGTATCCAAGTTAACCTGATGTATATTCCAGTTAACCTGATGAGGTTCATTTTCTGTGTTACTGGTCTTCTTTTCTTGCTATGTTCTCCGGAACAGCCTTAGATTGAACTCCATCTTCTAGTTCTTATTGTTGTTTGCCACGATAAAGAATTTTATTACCCCGTAGAGGGTGATTTTGAATCTTTATTCCCCATATAGAACGGTGAATTACTGCAGAATTACTTCATGTCGTGTCTCTGATGATCTTGACTCTTTGGTCTTCATTCTTTTCGTTACTATGAGTCCATGATATTAATAGCCTTGCCACCTCGATATCCTTTGATAGTTAAATGGGGCTGAGGGGAGTAATCAGTCAAGGACCCCTCCCAAATTAGTTTTAAAGCATTGAAATGTTTTGTTTATCGGCAAATTACTTTGGTTTTTTACCTGCAGCTTGTGTTCATATTATGTCAAAATAAGGTGTGCAAAAGGCCACCTGGGTATGACAACTTTAGTTTTCTTAAAATTTTGTTATGAAAAAAATTCTATTGAAATAAAAATCCTTGTCCAATAAATATTGCTTGGTCATTAAAACTTTAATAACATATTAAAAAAAACATTAAATTGATCACCAAGATATACCATCGTTGGCTCGCCAAAGGGATTCGACATTTCAGAAAACATCTTCCTTCTAGGAATTATGGTGAACCTGCAGCTAGTTTTCCAGCACTATGTACATAATTTGACGAAGAAAAAAACAAATTTTATTGAAGTGTTGCTATTTCTTAACAATCATTGCCTGGAACACAGCAACGTTATGGCTAGATATATAAATTTGACGGAGAATATGTCGATCATCAGTCGATCCTTTGGCATTTGATTCATCTCCCTGAGAGTTCAGAAAATGGAGAGAGATCGCCTCCAATGATAGAGTTGCCCCATTCTTTGAAGGATGGAGGATTGGGCGGCCACATAAAAACAGGCCTTTCAGCTGGCACGTCTGGTGGTGGCGCTTCCCCTGTAAGGACCTGCAAAACAATTTTCATGGAGGGCCTATCGTTTGGATTTGGATGGCAGCAGGCCAGCCCCAGAATAAGCACACACTCCATTTCTTCATTTTTGAATATTCCATCCAATCTGGGGTCTGCACCTTCGAGGATCGTTCCCCTTCTGTAAAGTTCCCATAGCCCATGCACAATGTTACTAATGTAGTCATCCCGCTCAGTCTGCCCTCCAGGCTTCCTTCCACAAGCAACTTCCAGAACAAGAACGCCAAAAGCATAAACATCTGTTTCGGTCGTTGCCCTTCCCGTAAGAATACTCTCCGGAGCCATGTAGCCAGGTGTTCCGGCAAGCTCTTTCGTTGTGTGGTGAGTTTGTTCATTTCGAATAATGCTGCGAGCTAAGCCAAAATCTCCCAGTTTCGCATTGAAATCTAAATCCAACATTATGTTACTGGCCTTTATGTCTCGGTGAAGTACCCTCTTCATGCAGCCATTATGCAGATAATCCAATGCCTGTGCCGCTCCGGAAATCACACTCAGCCTTTTTTCCCAGCTCAGTGTTGCTTCCTGCGTGCCTGGCTTTTCATCACAAAATACGTATTTATCCAGGCTTCCATTTGGCAAGTATTCGTAAACCAAGAGGTACTCACGCCTTTCATGGCACCATCCGATCAACTTAACAAGATTTCGGTGATGGAGGTTTCCTATTGTAGTGACTTCTGCTATGAATTCTTGCTTACCCTGGGTTGATTTCTTTGAGATTCTTTTGACAGCGACTTCCTTGTTTCCCAAGATTCCCTTGTAGACTGTCCCGAAGCCACCTTTCCCGAGCTTGTTCTTGGGGTTGAAATTACCAGTTGCTTTGCTAAGTTCTTTGAATTTGTACTTCCTCGGAGCAGTTGAGGAGCCTAGGATTGCCTCATCAATATTTGGGTAAGCATCCTCCAGCCTGTCCACTTCACATCCTCTTTTCCTGCACAAGAAAAGGGCGATACCAATACTAATCAAGAGGATTAGTACTGATCCTACTGCAACTAAAATCCAAACCCACCGCAACTTGGAGTCTTTTATCTCCGAACCACTGAACTCCCATGACTTCACACAATTTAGTTGAGTGTTGTTACTTGTTGAACCCGAAAACCCTACATAAACGTTTTCTGGAAGATAGTCTGAGAGAATGAGATGCTCAGAAATAACTGGATTCTTCATGTCCTCACCCACAAAAACAGTCAAATTCTTGCCGTCGTATCGAACAACTACCGTGATATTTGTGCCATTAGAAATATAAATGCCTCTGTCATTTAACGAAACCGATCTTCTTGAGTAGATGCTGTTCACATCCAATCCAATATGGTTATCATCAAGATCATCGGCCTGGAAACTTTTGCTGGTGTCAAATTCTACTGCCACTGTCCTGGCTTCCTTGGATCCATTTAACGTGGAATTTACGATTCCCATCCATTGTCCTTCACTATCAACTGGAACATCAGGATCTTCTGTTAATATAAAAGCTAAGCCTTCACCACTTGAAGCTGTCTGCTTTTTGATATTGAGTACGAAGGTTGTATTGAAAGATGCATTCTTCCCTCCGTTGCTCCATAGTCTGAATGGCCATTTGTACATGACCCTTCCAGACAAGTTTTCCATTGGAGCTCCATTAGCATCTAGTGTGACTTGGATGGCTCTCCAGGCTATATTAGAATTAAAGGGAGTCAAAATAAGTTGATCTCTATCTGATTCCGTGAAGTTTGGAAACTGAAAATGAAGGCTCTGTACTAGAGCAAGAGCCCAGAGGACAGCTAGAATTACGGATGGGGCTACCAAGGGAAAGCGCATCTCGCCAAAAGTAACTCTCCAAAGAATGAGAAGTTAGAATTGTAGTTAATTTTGTGCAACTTTCTGGCAAGTTTAAAGCCAAATGAATGAGAAGTCGAGGATATACAAAAGACAGGTTCGTGTCAGCTTAAATTAGAAAAAAATGGTAGGACTTCTATAAGGGAGTAAATTTCCTTGTATTTTCTGATCTTATATTTTATTCTCTTGGAAAACTTAGAACTGTAGAATCGTAGATATCACAACAGGGAAGTTAATATCAATCTGAATAGTATTTGGTTGACCAATATTACGCAGTTGTCATCAAATCTATACAATAGTACTCTGCTTAATTACGCTTGTATGTATTGGATTTGATGGGCATATTTGTCTACATATAATCGTCGTGTCTTGCAGTCCCACTTCTGATCCTCCTGCAGATTTTCCTTTGCTATTAAATTAAACAAAATTTATGAGATCTTGTAAATTCCATGAAGAACAAGTCTAATTAGCGGTATATCTTGCTCACGCCTCTTGATCATATTCAATAACCATCGATCCACGCAAGTTAGTCATCCATCGAAACTTCCATAGCTAAATCCATAGTCAATGAAAATGATAATAGAATCTACTTTGTTTTTCTTATTGCAATTTGTTCTTGTACTTTAGTGTGCTTGCAGTATTCGTCTGGCCTTGAGGGTATCAAATATCAAGGAAACTTCATTGGTACGGGCATCATTGGGCTAAGATTCATCAATTTCCCCCAGAGAAAAAAAGGCACAGCTGACTTGTACGTTCACCAAGAAAAACTCTGCTCTGATCATGAATTCACTGCAGAATGAATACTTTGAACTTTGAAGAAGAAATTCTCTCATGGGGAAGATTGGAGCGGTTTCCTTGCAGGCGGATTGGTCAGTTGCCATGGTTACCCTTTCAGTGCATGTTTAATTTCTGAGAAGCTGAGAAGGAGCATTGCTTTTCTACCTTGTCTTTCTCATAAGAATGAGCCCATATATTCCTCGGTTTGACCAAGTAACTATCACGCCGAACCTAAAAGACCATGTACTTAGCTATTTGCATGGTTGAAAAGGGAAGCATTTATCCAAAAAAATTTTTGGATTTTGCGTCCATATTCTCCAAGGAGGAACAGTCAAATCTGAAAAACCAACTTTTCCAAATTAATTTTTCCATGGCCATGACATGTGTGGAAGAAGAATTAATGCATTATAAGAGAGAAACTCGCATTCAACGACGTACAGGGGGTTCTGCCAAGCTCCTTTCATCAAGGTCTGCATTTGGAAACCAGGCAAAAGATGAAATTTCCACCCTTTTTCCCCTTCAAGGAAATAAAAAAACATTAGAGGTAGGGTTTTGCACCAATTTTAATTATTGGAATTAACCTTTATGACATATGTATAGGATGACAGCATAGTGATGTACATGTTGAGAGAATACCAGGTTTGAGGTTTCTGTGTTATTTACTTCGAAGAATAAAAGGAGGCATGCATGAATTTAAATGAAGGAATAATATTGGTTTCCAATATAGAATTGAGTTTATAAAAATATTTGATTCCGAAGTTCTCTTCATTGTTCCTTTCCTTAATCAATTATTGTCGTGGTTAAGAGGTTGCTCTCTCGTCTTCTTCAAATCTAATTCTGTTTATATGTGTACTTTTTTTTTTCTGGCTCTAGGAAGAATGAGTCCAGTTTAATGTTTATGATTCATTTTTTTTTTTAAGAAAATATTTGATCAGGTAATACTTAGAATTTGTAGTCAATGATTTAAATAAATTTAATTAATGGTTGGTACACTATATCTAATTAACCTGCCCTATATCTAGGAAGAATGAGTCCAGTTTAATGTTTGTGATATTTTTTAAAAGAAATTATATGTTCAGTTAATAGTTAAGATATGCAGTCAATGATTTAAATAAATTTAATTAATGATTAGTACACTATATTTAATTAACCTGTCCTGTTGTCATTTATTTTCAGTCAAATTATTACGCACTGCTTATGTCTGTTCATTATCACCAGGAAATTTCTTTGAAGTGACATGTTCTTGGAATTTGAAAAAGGTCGTCGATATGTGCACGAGTAAAAACAAATTAAGATAGTCGTATATATATCACCAAATAAAAGAGTCTACGCTTAAAAGTAATACGTACAAACAAATAATATAAAATAATTTATTTCATCTTTAGCCAATCATTTAATATATATAAAAAAAGAAGAGATAGCGTAGTTTTATTAATTTGTTCAACGCAATTTTATTTTATGAGAAAATTTTAAATAAAGCCGGTTCATTACTATAGATCAAGAACCAAATCAAGTATATAAAACACATTTTAATGTGCACATAAATCATTACAAAAAAAAATGTTTTTCTTGCTTCTATTAAAAAAACTCTCTTTTTCTGGATTTAATTTAATAAAATAATCAAATATATTTTTATCTTAATATTAAAAAAATTATTATCTTAAAATTATTTTTAATCAAATTATGTTTTTTCGAGTTATATAAGTTATTTATAGACTTGTAAAGTCAACCAAATTATATCAAATTAACCCTTACATGATTTAGATATTTTTTGTTAAAAAACAATATTAGTAATATTTGAATATTGTGATGTTTTGTATTAAAGGGATAGGAAAAGCCTAGAAAGCCATTGAAGGCTTAGATGTAGGAATAAATTAAATAAGGGTATAATAGTAATTGGATAAATAGTTGATAAATATAAATAGGAAGTAAAAAAAAAAAAAAAAAGGTGTGATCTGAATTATTAGAGAGCAGAACCGTGAGAGAGAAGAGGGAGGAAGAAGAAGAAGAGAAAAGAAGGGAAAATAAGGGAAAAAGGAAGAGTTTTGGAGGAAATAAGTGAAAAAGGTAAGATTTAGGTTGTTTAATGTGTATAATATGTTAATTAAGCTTTAATTTCAGTTTTTATGAATGTTAGGGTTTTGAGAATTTGTGTTTGATTTAAATTGATGAATTAAATTGAAGGTTAGGGGTTGATTGTTGTGTTTAATTGATGATTTAGTTGATTATGGAAGATTATGATGATTTTGAGTTATAGAATTGTGTAAATGGTGAAAATTGAGTTAGAAATCAGGGGAGAACAGTGGGGTTTCTGTTAAAATCTGGACTGGAGGTTGAAGATGACGAAAATTCAATTTGGTCCCTCAATTTCCGAAAATTTCAGTTTAGTCCCCGAACTTTGGAAAATTACAAATTGGTCCCTGGAGCATATTCCGAGATTCTGAACAGAATAACATATGAATTATGGACATAATTACTGTATAGATAAGATAATTTAACACTTTCAATTTAGTCCTCCAATTTGACAAAAAGTACGATTTGACCCTAAAAATTTAGTAAAATTCCAGAATGATCCCTGAAGCATAATGATACATCCTGGACAGAATTGAGGATTAAGTAAGGTCAGAATTTCAGTATATTCATGGATCATGACAAATTTCAGTTTGGTCCTCCATTTGATAAAAGTTACATTTTGGCCCTAAAAATATGGAAAAATTCCAGATTAGTCCCTAGCTGTAATATTAGCTTTTGCAGATTAGTTTGATGAATAATTAAGGGTTATTTAGTGAATTATTACCAATTTTATTAGTTGTTTTTTATTATGGATTAGATTTCGGGAAAAACCGTTAGATTTTGGGTTTTTAAGAAAATTGACTAATTAGTTCAAAAATATATAGGGTTACGGAATACACCCTTAGTTAAGTGTATTAAATAGGTTAAATGTTCTTTCGAGTCGTTCTTGAATATGTCTCCTTTGTATTCAGATAATCCTGATATTCTACCGGCAGGACGTCAGTAGAATTTCCTTCGGTTTCAGCTTGTGTGTGCTGTTTGCTTTTGAGTCAGGTGAGTGGATAATTTTCCATATGCATGAGAAATATTATAAATATTTGATTTGTTAATATGAATTGGATCATGCTTCTTGATAATATATATGTTGATTATTATCCTTATGATAAAAGCATGATCAATTATTGAATCTGAATTCTTGATATGAACCAGTATATAGTTTGAATTGACTTCTGATTGATAGCTCCTCATTTGATGGATGTCATGAGTTGAGCGTTGAGATATGAATATGTTTGTTTGATTATGATTATGAGCCTATGGTATGTCAGTCAGAATACCCATGCTAACAGGGTAGTGTTAGTCTTTGTGCACATCGTATCTGAACCCTAGTTGGTCGGGGGAGTCACCAACCTGTGTGGACTGATCATCCCACAGTACGGAGCCTCATGCTCATTGCATTTTGATTTTCTGACGAGTTTTACCATATGATATTCTTGTTATGGCCTATTTGATAAACCTTCGTATAAGAACTAAAGCCATACTTGTATATATATTTCTCATTGTTATATTACCTCGTATGTGTATATTGAATGTTATCTACTCACTGAGTTGTTGAACTCACCCTCTCATTATTTATTCTTTTCAGGCTTATAGCTTGATAGCAGGTTACTTTTGTTGAACCTTCCGAACCTGCCTTTTGGTTGTAATTTGTACCTTCCTTTTGTGTCAAGTTAGTGCTCCAAAACTATGAAATTATTAACTCTTGTATTAAGACAATCGAATTATATTATGAAGTTGTTTGTTGTTAATTATGCGTTAAACTCTGATTGAGTTGTTTAAAGGATTGTATGTAAGTTTGGGTTCGCATAGGTTTGGAACCTTGGAGGGGAACCTTGCCTATGTGCCGGTCATGGATCCGGGATTCGGGTCGTGACAAATATTTCTTTTATATTTATTAAAAAATGTTAATAATCTAGTATAGTTTTTATTTGATTTAAGATACATCACAACATAATTATATAACTTTATAACTTTAAATGGATTGTTCGATGGTTCATAACTTTATACATCATGATTCATAACTTTAAATTGTTTATCTTTAAAATTATTTGAATAAAAACTCAATCATGATTAACATATAAACTAATAAAAAAAATACCTTTTACTATGGAATAAAAAAATAAATAAGAAAAGGAAGCACAAGTACATGCCAACCGTCTTCATTTTAAAAGGAAAATCACTAATTAGAAAAATACGTTTAACTAGACCACCATTCAGTCGCCATGTTGTTTTCAAAGCAAAATCGATGCTATGTGGATGTGGTATAAGATAGAGGTAATTATTATTATTATTTTTGAATGGATTAAAATTTTTATTATATATTTTTTAAAATTTATTTATGATACCGATACAATATACAGTATGTATATAAAAATATAAAAAATTAAATTTAAAATTAAAGTTTTTTTTTTTTTTTAAATCAGGTCTCACTGCAATTTCAAAGACCCCTCTAGACTCATTCCAAAACGGGTAACTTTCATGGCTCAATGTGCTGTAAAATTTTATAAACGGCAAAAACTAAAATAACATTAAATCATATAGGTGACATCTTCAAATAGATGCCTTTTATTTCTATTGATAAACAAATATTAGTAAAAAAAGAAGTTTTCCTAGCATTTCTTAATTAACAAATTTATGTTTTTAGGTTTCAATGGTCAAGTTATCATTATAATCAGTTTCCATATATCAAAATGAAGTTTATTTCTAATTAGATTTTGAACAGGTTATTTCCTTCTATTTTTTTTGTGCAAGTTTTCTTTGAATTTGACTAAATTGTAAATTGGAAAACAAATCAAATCGCCATGATCCATAGCAGGGCAACGCTAGCTTATTGCCATGTCAGTGTTGCTTGAACAAAATAAAAAAAATAGAAATCTTTTTATCATGTTTGGAAAACTCATAGCAAAGTTGAAAATCTATTAGGAAATTGTGATGACATTTTTAGCTTTACTGTTTTGGTGAAACTTTCTAAACACGGAAAATTTTCTGAGACTGGGTTAGCTGAATGAAGAAATGCAACAGATGTGACATGAATTAACCTACTTTTTCATGATATATCTTATTAAAGGACAAAGCTATCGAATGCCCTTGAGGTCTTCGTTTTAAATATTATTTAAATACATTTATTTATTATTAGACTGTGTTAACGAAATAAAAATTAAATATTTGAATGAAAATAATTGATATCAGTTAGATAAGTGTTATTTTATATGCCAATATTTCTATGCATTTACAATAAAATCTATAACAAAAATGTAAAAGCAGAATTTATGGAGAACTTCCTGCTACGCTAAAAAAATGGTGGAAGGTCATACATCTTTGTCACTACGAAGGCTCAAAGAAACAACAAAAGAGATAATGAGTATGAAGCTAACCATTCACAGTGGAATAGGGCTACGCCACAAGTATAGCCAGCAATCCAATTACAATAATGACATCCTGCATTCCCATCTTTCCCAGTGGACGATAAAACTGCAGTTAGGATCAGTACATTCAAGGGCCAAGTCATCGCAAGGCTCACCGCAAGAATCGCATGCCTGTGGACGATAATCTCCTGTCTTGTCTACCAAAGCAAGAGGGTGAGGGTGTTCAGGATATGTTATAACCTCCCTTGACTTGACATATGGGTATTTCCCGAGAGCACATTCAGGATGAGCATCGAAGTCGCATTGCTCACAACGGTAGAACCAGAGCTTCGGGTCTCTATCTTTTTCACAAATTAAGCAGGAAGGCTGGTAGTCATTTTCATTAATGTAGGTGAGGGAGAGAGGATGGTCATCATACTCGTGTCTTGCTTTGTATGGCAGTGTAGCACATTTCATACCCAGCTTGAAATCGCAAACCGCACATTTCAAAAATACCTTTGATTCTTCCCTGACACAACAGCCACTGCAATGCGGAATATTCTCTCCGTCATCTGCAAGCAAAGGGGGAAGCCAGTGACCTCCAATATTGCAACGGAGAATACTCTTTCTGTCCGCTGGAAGATAAAGGAGATTGTCACGACCCGAATCCCGGATCCATGACCGGCACATAGGCAAGGTTCCCCTCCAAGGTTCCGTACCTATGCGAACCCAAACTTACATACAAACTTATCCTTCAAAACTCAATCAGAGTTTAACGCAGAATTAACAACAAACAACTTCATAATATAATTCGATTGTCTTAATACAAGAGTTAATAATTTCATAGTTTTGGAGCACCAACTTGACACAAAAGGAAGGTACAAATTACAACCAAAAGGCAGGTTCGGAAGGTTCAATAAAAGTAACCTGCTATCAAGCTATAAGCCTGAAAAGGATAAATAATGAGAGGGTGAGTTCAACAACTCAGTGAGTAGATAATGTTCAATATACACACACGAGGTAATATAACAATGAGAAATATATATACAAGTATGGCTTTAGTTCTTATACGAAGGTTTATCAAATAGGCCATAACAAGAATATCATATGGTAAAACTCGTCAGAAAATCAAAATGCAATGAGCATGAGGCTCCGTACTGTGGGATGATCAGTCCACACAGGTTGGTGACTCCCCCGACCAACTAGGGTTCAGATACGATGTGCACAAAGACTAACACTACCCTGTTAGCATGGGTATTCTGACTGACATACCATAGGTTCATAATCATAATCAAACAAACATATTCATATCTCAAAGCTCAACTCATGACATCCATCAAATGAGGAGCTATCAATTCAGAAGTCAAATCATATTGGTTCATATCAAGAAATTAGATTCAATAATTGATCATGCTTTATCATATCAAGGATAATAATCAGCATATATATTATCAAGAAGCATGATCCAATTCATATTAACAAATCAAATATTTATAATATTTCTCATGCATATGGAAAATTATCCACTCACCTGACTCAAAAGCAAACAACACTCACAAGCTGAAACCGAAGGAAATTCTACTGACGTCCTGCCGGTAGAATATCAGGATTATCTGAATACAAAGGAGACATATTCAAAAACGACTCGAAAGAACATTTAACCTATTTAATACACTTAACTAAGGGTGTCTTCCGTAACCCTATATATTTTTGAACTAACTAGTCAATTTTCTTAAAAACCCAAAATCTAACGGTTTTTCCGAAATCTAATCCATAATAAAAACAACTAATAAAATTGGTAATAATTCACTAAATAACCCTTAATTATTCATCAAACTAATCTGCAAAAGCTAATATTACAGCTAGGGACTAATCTGGATTTTCTTCCATATTTTTAGGGCCAAATTGTAACTTTTGTCAAATGGAGGACCAAACTGAAATTTGTCATAAATCCATGAATATACTGAAATTCTGACCTTAATTAATCCTCAATTCTGTCCAGGATGTATCATTATGCTTCAGGGATCATTCTGGAATTTTACTAAATTTTTAGGGTCAAATCGTACTTTTTGTCAAATTGAAGGACTAAATTGAAAGTGTTAAATTATCTTATCTATACAGTAATTATGTCCATAATTTAAATGCTATTCTGTTCAGAATCTCGGAATATGCTCCAGGGACCAATTTGTAATTTTCCAAAGTTCGGGGACTAAACTGTAATTTTCGGAAATTGAGGGACCAAATTGAATTTTCGTCATCTTCAACCTCCAGTCCAGATTTTAACAGAAACCCCACTGTTCTCCCCTGATTTCTAACTCAATTTTCACCATTTACACAATTCTATAACTCAAAATCATCATAATCTTCCATAATCAACTAAATCATCAATTAAACACAACAATCAACCCCTAACCTTCAATTTAATTCATCAATTTAAATCAAACACAAATTCTCAAAACCCTAACATTCATAAAAACTAAAATTAAAGCTTAATTAACATATTATACACATTAAACAACCTAAATCTTACCTTTTTCACTTATTTCCTCCAATTCTCTTCCTTTTTCCCTTATTTTCCCCTCTTTTCTCTTCTTCTTCTTCTTCCTCCCTTCTCTCTCACGGTTTACTCTCAATATTTTCAGGTCACACTTCTTTTTTTTTTTATTATTCCTATTTATATTTATCAATTTTTGTTCAATTACCATAATACCCCTTATTCATTTATTCCAACTTTTAAGCCTCCAAGGGCTTTGTTGTAAAATCCTATCTTATTAATTTCAAAACATTACAATCTCCCCACCTTATAAAAGTTTCGTCCTCGAAACTTAATAGAAAAGATTGAATACTTACCGAGATTATCGAAAAGATGAGGATACTCCTCACGCATCTTATCCTCGAGCTCCCATGTCGCTTCCTCACGTGAATGACCTTTCCATTTCACTTTCACTGAAGCTATGTCCTTCGACCTAAGCTTCCTCACTTGTCGGTCGACTATAGCTTCCGGTTGCACCTCATAAACCATATCATCCCTCAAGTCAATGGGATGAACCTCTAACACATGCGATGGATCTGACATATATTTCCTTAACATGGAAACATGAAATACCGGATGAATAGCAGACAAGTTTGGTGGTAATGCTAACCGATAAGCAACTGCCCCAACTCTCTCCAGAATCTCATACGGTCCAATGAATCGAGGACTCAACTTGCCTTTCTTCCCAAATCTGAATACTCCTTTTGTAGGTGATACTTTTAAGAACACACAATCACCCACTGAAAACTCTAAGTCACGCCTTCTTCTATCTGCGTAACTTTTATGTCTACTCTGAGCTGTTTGAAGCTTCTTTCTAATTACCTCAATCTTCTCTGAGGTAATCTGAATCAACTCTGGTCCCATTAGCCTCTTCTCACCAACCTCAAACCAACAAACCGGTGATCTACACTTCCGACCATATAAAGCCTCATAAGGTGCCATCTCTATGCTAGCCTGATAACTGTTGTTGTAAGCAAATTCCACTAATGGTAGGAACTTACTCCAACCAACTCCAAAATCCATAACACAAGCCCTTAACATATCCTCCAAGGTCTGAATAGTCCTCTCAGACTGACCATCTGTCTGAGGGTGAAAAGCTGTACTCAACTGCACCTTAGTACCCATAGCTTCTTGAAATTTCACCCAAAACCGCGATGTAAACTGTGGACCTCTATCAGACACTATCGAGATTGGCACTCCATGCAACCGTACAATCTCACTAATAAACAATTCCGCCAACTTTGCATATCCATAAGTAATCTTAACTGGCAGAAAATGGGCTGATTTTGTCAACCTGTCAACAATCACCCATATCGAATCATAACCCTCCTGACTCCTAGGCAATCCTGTCACAAAGTCCATTGTGATCCTTTCCCACTTCCATTCTGGAATCAATAATGGTTGCAACAATCCAGGAGGTTTCTGGTGTTCACCCTTTACCCTCTGACAGGTCAAACACCTAGAAACAAAATCTGCTACATCAGCCTTCATCCTATTCCACCAATAACACACCTTAAGGTCTTTATACATCTTGGTGGAACCTGGATGCATTGTGTAAACTGTCTGATGTGCCTCTATCATCAATTCTCTCCTCAAATCATCAACATCAGGTACACAAAGCCTATCCCTATATCTCAGCACATCATCATCACCAATCACAAAACTTGCAGCCTTACCCTGCTCAACCTCATTTCTAATCCTGAGTAGTGAATCATCTTTCTTCTGAGCTGCTTTTATCTTATCAAGCAAATCTGACTTAACCTGAAAATGAGCAATCATTGCTCCAGCTTCACTAAGATCAAATCTGACTCCTTCATCCACTAACGCATGCAGCTCCCTAATCAGAGGTCTTCGTACCTCCTGAATATGAGCTAAGCTCCCTGATGATTTTCTACTCAAAGCATCGGCAACTACATTTGCCTTACCCGGGTGGTACTGTATGGTACAATCATAATCCTTCAGTAGTTCCATCCATCTCCTCTGCCTCAGGTTTAGATCCCTTTGCTGAAAGATGTATTTCAAACTCTTATGATCTGTAAAGATCTCACAAGTTTCACCATACAAGTAGTGCCTCCAAATCTTCAAAGCAAAAATTACAGCCGCCATCTCTAAATCATGTGTAGGATAGTTCTGTTCATGCTTCTTCAACTGCCGTGAAGCATAGGCAATAACCTTGCCATGTTGCATTAGAACACATCCTAACCCCACTCTCGAAGCATCACAATACACTGTGTAACCACCAGAACCTGATGGTACTGCTAGAATAGGCGCTGTAGTCAATCTCTCCTTCAACTCTAAGAAACTTTTCTCACAAGCTTCAGACCACTGAAACTTAACATTTTTCTGCGTTAACTTAGTCAATGGTGCAGAAATTCGAGAAAAGTTCTCCACAAACCTCCGATAGTAGCCGGCCAAACCTAAGAAACTTCTAATCTCTGTCGCCGAAGTAGGCCTAAGCCACTGCTTAACTGCCTCAATCTTTTGAGGATCAACCTCAATCCCATTCCTTGACACTACATGCCCAAGAAATGCTACACTCTCCAACCAAAACTCACTCTTTGAGAACTTGCCATACAACTGATGATCTCGCAGAGTTTGAAGCACCATTCTCAAATGCTGTTCATGCTCCTCTCTAGACCTCGAATACACCAAAATATCATCAATAAAAACTATCACAAATCGATCAATAAATTGGCCAAACACTCTATTCATCAAGTCCATAAAAGCTGCTGGTGCATTCGTCAACCCAAAAGACATCACTAAAAACTCATAATGACCATACCGAGTTCTAAAAGCTGTCTTTGAAATGTCCTCCTCCCTAATCCTCAACTGATGATACCCAGATCGAAGATCGATCTTAGAAAAGAATTGAGCTCCCTGTAACTGATCAAACAAACCATCTATACGAGGGAGTGGGTATCTATTTCGAACTGTCACCCGATTCAATTGCCTATAATCTATACACAACCTCAATGACCCATCTTTCTTCTTCACAAACAACACTGGAGCTCCCCAAGGGGACACACTTGGTCGGATGAACTTTTTATCCAATAAATCCTGCAGCTGCTCCTTTAACTCTCTCAATTCTGCTGGCGCCATTCTATATGGTGCCATTGATATTGGTTCAGTGCCCGGAACCAAATCAATACAAAACTCAATCTCCCTATACGGAGGCAATCCAGGTAAGTCATCAGGAAAGACATCGATAAACTCTCTTACTATAGGGACTTCATCTAATTGAGGAACTTCTTTCTCTACATCCACTATAAATGCTAGGTAGCACTGTACCCCTTTTCGGGCCATTTTCCTCGAGATAGCCGACAACATAATTGATGGAGACCCAATCGTATCTCCTTGAAATACCAACCCAACTTCTTGATCTAGATCAAACATTATTTTCTTACCCCAACAATTTACCGAAGCCCTATGCTTAGCCAACCAATCCATTCCCAAAATCACATCAAAATCAACCATATCTAAGACATTTAAGTCTCCCATAAAGATCTTATCTCCAATCTCTATTTCACAATCCAGATACACATACTTTACTAATATTAACTCATCTAAGGGAGTGGAGACTGAAATGGGGGATTTTAACAAGGTTGGTTGTTTATCTAACCTCATGGCAAAATATGGGGACACAAACGAATGAGTTGCACCCGTATCAAACAAAACTTTTGCTTCAAAAGAGCAAACAGGAAGAATACCTGAAACAACTGTGTTGGATGCCTGAGCATCCTGTTGAGTCAAGGCAAAAACTCTGGCATGCCCCTGACCCTGCTGTATCTGACCTCTATCACCTGTACCCCGACCTCTTTGACCACGGCCACCAAAACCTCTACCCCCATGAGCCACAGACTGGCTCGTCGATGGTGCCTGAATAGGCTGCTGGACTGAAGCAGATAACCCCGAAGTGGACAACTGTCTCCTCGGGCACTCTCTAATCTTATGACCTATCTGGCCACAACTAAAACAAGCCCCAGTCCTTCTGTAGCACTCTGCACTGTTATGACCTCCTCCACAGTGCTGACACAAAGAACTATCCCAGATGAAACAAATGAACTACGAGGTGCAGTCTGAACTAAACTCTGGGTACCACTACTGCCACTCTGACCGCCTGAGCCACTAACTGATGGTCTCTGTCTAAACCTCCTCTGAACCCATGAGCCCTGACGGCCACTTCGTCCCCTAAACGGACCTGCACTTAATCCCTGTTGCCTAAAAGACTGACCCTCTTCTCTAGGCCTCTTAGACTGGCCAACAGTCATGTCCTCTATTTCACGCGCCTCTAGCAATCTGGCGCTATCAACAGCTGAGGAGTAGGATGGAAACACTTGTGGCGCCAATACCATATACAGAGAGGATTTGAGTCCTTTAATGAATCTCTTCACCTTCCATTCCTCAGTGGGTAGAAGATATTCTGCATACCTAGACAGTTGAGTGAACTTCAGATCATACTCCTCCACTGTCATGCTCCCTTGAGATAACCTCTCAAACTCATAAAGTCGAGCATCCCTGATGCTCTGAGGGAGAAACCTGTCTAAGAACACGGAGCTAAACTCCTTCCATGTCCACTGAGCCTCTATTGGTCTTGCTCTTTCCCTAGACTCAAACCAAGAGATTGCCACATCTCCTTCCAACCTGAACGATGCCAAACTCACAGCTCGGTGGTCTGTACATCCCAAAGCTTTACATCGTCGCCAAATGTCATCTAGGAACCTCTGAGGATCCTCTGAACTGTCTATCCCAGTAAAAATAGGAGGTGCCAACTTCATAAAGTCATCCAATGGCACATTAACTCCCTGAACAGTGTGGGATGTCGAGGGTACATCTCTATCCCTCATTCTGTCTCTCTCAATAGTAAACTCTATCCAAGTCTGCACAACCTGGCTAAGTCGCTGAACCTCTGTAACAGGCTCAGGGTCAGCTACCCCCACACCTGTTTCATCTACCATATCTTCCTCTTCTATTTCCTGAGGCTCTTCCTCCACTGGTGGAGGTACCTCATCAACATGTTGAGGCACGGGTGCACCACGCCTCCTTCTCTGCCTTGCAGTTATCAACTGCATAATAGGGACATCATCCTGATCATCATCTACCCTAAGAGTATCAGTTCTTCGTCTATTCCTCGGCATTTCCTAAAATAAAAGAGAGATCACTTAAGTCATGCTAGAACAATAGCATGATAATTATCACAGAACTATAGGAAAGCATATCTATCACAAGAAAGAGACATGCTTGATGAGAATTTAAAATTTCAAAAACAACAAACAAGACGATACGGATCCTAATGCTCCACTTATTATGAAATTAATTATATTATTGTTTCTTTAACCTAAAGCTCTGATACCAAGTTTGTCACGACCCGAATCCCGGATCCATGACCGGCACATAGGCAAGGTTCCCCTCCAAGGTTCCGTACCTATGCGAACCCAAACTTACATACAAACTTATCCTTCAAAACTCAATCAGAGTTTAACGCAGAATTAACAACAAACAACTTCATAATATAATTCGATTGTCTTAATACAAGAGTTAATAATTTCATAGTTTTGGAGCACCAACTTGACACAAAAGGAAGGTACAAATTACAACCAAAAGGCAGGTTCGGAAGGTTCAACAAAAGTAACCTGCTATCAAGCTATAAGCCTGAAAAGGATAAATAATGAGAGGGTGAGTTCAACAACTCAGTGAGTAGATAATGTTCAATATACACACACGAGGTAATATAACAATGAGAAATATATATACAAGTATGGCTTTAGTTCTTATACGAAGGTTTATCAAATAGGCCATAACAAGAATATCATATGGTAAAACTCGTCAGAAAATCAAAATGCAATGAGCATGAGGCTCCGTACTGTGGGATGATCAGTCCACACAGGTTGGTGACTCCCCCGACCAACTAGGGTTCAGATACGATGTGCACAAAGACTAACACTACCCTGTTAGCATGGGTATTCTGACTGACATACCATAGGTTCATAATCATAATCAAACAAACATATTCATATCTCAAAGCTCAACTCATGACATCCATCAAATGAGGAGCTATCAATTCAGAAGTCAAATCATATTGGTTCATATCAAGAAATTAGATTCAATAATTGATCATGCTTTATCATATCAAGGATAATAATCAACATATATATTATCAAGAAGCATGATCCAATTCATATTAACAAATCAAATATTTATAATATTTCTCATGCATATGGAAAATTATCCACTCACCTGACTCAAAAGCAAACAACACTCACAAGCTGAAACCGAAGGAAATTCTACTGACGTCCTGCCGGTAGAATATCAGGATTATCTGAATACAAAGGAGACATATTCAAAAACGACTCGAAAGAACATTTAACCTATTTAATACACTTAACTAAGGGTGTCTTCCGTAACCCTATATATTTTTGAACTAACTAGTCAATTTTCTTAAAAACCCAAAATCTAACGGTTTTTCCGAAATCTAATCCATAATAAAAACAACTAATAAAATTGGTAATAATTCACTAAATAACCCTTAATTATTCATCAAACTAATCTGCAAAAGCTAATATTACAGCTAGGGACTAATCTGGATTTTCTTCCATATTTTTAGGGCCAAATTGTAACTTTTGTCAAATGGAGGACCAAACTGAAATTTGTCATAAATCCATGAATATACTGAAATTCTGACCTTAATTAATCCTCAATTCTGTCCAGGATGTATCATTATGCTTCAGGGATCATTCTGGAATTTTACTAAATTTTTAGGGTCAAATCGTACTTTTTGTCAAATTGAAGGACTAAATTGAAAGTGTTAAATTATCTTATCTATACAGTAATTATGTCCATAATTTAAATGCTATTCTGTTCAGAATCTCGGAATATGCTCCAGGGACCAATTTGTAATTTTCCAAAGTTCGGGGACTAAACTGTAATTTTCGGAAATTGAGGGACCAAATTGAATTTTCGTCATCTTCAACCTCCAGTCCAGATTTTAACAGAAACCCCACTGTTCTCCCCTGATTTCTAACTCAATTTTCACCATTTACACAATTCTATAACTCAAAATCATCATAATCTTCCATAATCAACTAAATCATCAATTAAACACAACAATCAACCCCTAACCTTCAATTTAATTCATCAATTTAAATCAAACACAAATTCTCAAAACCCTAACATTCATAAAAACTAAAATTAAAGCTTAATTAACATATTATACACATTAAACAACCTAAATCTTACCTTTTTCACTTATTTCCTCCAATTCTCTTCCTTTTTCCCTTATTTTCCCCTCTTTTCTCTTCTTCTTCTTCTTCCTCCCTTCTCTCTCACGGTTTACTCTCAATATTTTCAGGTCACACTTCTTTTTTTTTTTATTATTCCTATTTATATTTATCAATTTTTGTTCAATTACCATAATACCCCTTATTCATTTATTCCAACTTTTAAGCCTCCAAGGGCTTTGTTGTAAAATCCTATCTTATTAATTTCAAAACATTACAGAGATGCTCATGACCTCCATGTTTAAAAGAATCTTTCAATATTGATTTGAAGCATCGGACATCAATGCAGAGTCTACATGTGTACATGAGCCCACGAAAATCTTGCTTGCACACACTACAATTGTAAATATCATGTTTCCATGGGTTCCATAAAAGAATCAGTTGGTTTTCGTGATATTACCACTTTTTTCGCCTGAGTAATTCTATGCAGGTTTTGTCAAGAAAGAAATCACAACTGGCACAACTATAAAATGAAGTTGAGATTGGTAACATGCACCCATCACACTTTAGATCATCATCAACCTTGTCAGTAAAGATTAGGTTATGTTGATGACTGAAATGCTCGATCTCTTCAATTATTCTCTCCTCTCCATGCTTGATCTCACGGGCAACGCGAAAGCTAGGTTCCATGGATTGATCATCAACAGCCACACTTTGCTCTTCTTCGTTTTCGACTACAATCTCTGTTGCAGAATCCTCATATTCTCTACTACAATTCACGTGTGCAACAAAGTCACAGTCCGGGCAATAGTAAACTCCGTATTCTGTGTCAACTTCCCGACAGCAAATTCCGCAGTACTTCTTTATAGATTTGATACATTGTTGAGGATGATAGGTGTGGATGATTTGGGGATGATGGTGCAGTGCCGTTTTAAGGGTGCGTGGCAATGAAATGCATTTTTGGTTGACCACGAGTTGGCACATAGTGCACCCAAATGGGGAGTCATCTCCATCCGTGCCGCATGCATTGCAAGTGAAGGATATTGATTTTAATGAGAGTGGATTCATTAGGCGTCTAAATTGATGCCTTTGATTCTGATCAGCTGCATCAATGCACGGTGGACAAGCACATTTGATATGGAGGTTGTATTCACACACCATACAAAAGTAAACAAAACTCTCATAGCAAGTTTCGTTGCAAAAATCACAGATCATATCATGATTTGGCAGTAGACGAAGGGGGTGTTCTGGATGCAAATGCTGCTTGATCTCTGGGGATAGCTCAGCACACTTCTTGTGAAGAAATAGGTTGCAAGAAGTGCAACTATAGCTAGGACCTGCCATTGGTTCCTTGCAAACAGAGCACATAACTCCTGCAGGACCTGCGCCATTATATTCTTGCTCTTCATTCAAAATCAATGGATGATCCTTGTGGGCAAATTGATGTGCCTGACTATCAACTTCCAAAAAACCCGGTTGAAAAGCACATTTGATATCTAGATCAAACTTACAGAAAGAACAATGGTAAACAAAACTCTCGAAAGTTTTGCGGCACCGATCGCATTTGTATCCTCCTTCATATGGTGGCTTTGCTAGTAGATGGAGAGGGTGTCTGGGATGAATGCGCCGCTTGATCTCACGGGGCAGCTCGGCGCATTTCTTATGAAGAAAGAAGTAGCAACAGGTGCAACTGTAGGATTGGCCCATTGCTTAGTTAATGGATCGTGTCCATATAATAAGTTATTAATGAAATAAAAAATAGTATTTCAAGACAATAAGAAATTGAGAACTAACTCTCTAAAAATAAACTTATATCTTTAAGGGGTTGGATGACCTATCATCAACCTCTTTTTTAAAAAATATATATATTATAATTTTTATTTAACAAAACTATACGTTACTGCCCCACACTATTCTTAATGTAAAAAACATAATTTTCAACAGTATTATAAATGATTAGTTGACAAGAGGGGGTTTAAGTTTCTGATCAATTATTTTGCTGGTAGCAGGATGAAGATCAAAGGACGTCGAATGGATTTATTATGTACATAAGCATATGTGAAAGGGAATAATATCAGTTTGGTTCTCTGCTCGATTTTGAAATGGGCCTCAAGACGAACAAGGAATTCTTATGAACAAGAAATGGGCCACAATAATTACAATTGGGCTTAGCATTATCATGGAAACCAGTAATTTGCCTGAAAACATTGAAGTGACATTAAACTTGACCTATGTGAGAGATGACAGAAAATAATTGGCAAATAATATGCTGGGGTGAAATTAATTTTTTTAAAATAAAAAATTAACTAGATATTATCAATTTTTTTATAAAATAATATTATTAATATTTTTTCTAAAAAACTTAACTAGATTTGAAATGGGCCTCACTTCCAGCCTCAAGACATGAACAAGGAATTTTTATGATAAAAATACTTCCTTTACTCCCTTCATAATAATTACTTGGATTTGAAGGCGGGTTGTGATCCAATTGGGCTTGGCGTCATCAACCAAACCGATTATTGGCCTGAAAACATTGAAGTAGCATTAGACGTGACCTAGGTGAGAGATGGCAGAAAATAAATCGGGTTAAATTAATTTTTTTAAAAAATATATACAGGTATTATTAATGTTTTTTTAAAAAAATTTAATTATATAGGAGTTGATTTGATATGATTTAATTAACTTGATGAATTAAAAAATAACTTAAATAATTGATAAAAATACAATCTGATTTAAAAATAAAAAAAAATACCATTTTATTTAGTTTTATTTTTTTTTATCAATGTTAATATTAATATTAATAGTTATTGTTGTTGCAGATGACGATGATGGAAAAACAAACAGGCCATATAGGCAATATAGTCTATTTTAGCCTTGAAAAATCAGGCCATATAGGCAATATAGTCTATTTTAGCCTTGAAAAATACCAAAACGAAAATGATGCTTAGCAGGGCAGCATCATTTGCCTAGCTAGTCTATTGGATGAGTTTTTTTTTTTTTTTTATACGGATTTCAATTTTTTATGTATATTAGGTTGGTTGAGAACTTGGTTTTGTAGTTTTTTTTTTTAAAAAAAAAAACACTGTGGATTACTACAGTGTTTCCCTTACATGATTTTTGTTTTGCTGCAGTGTTTTCCCCACATGTTTATTTTTTAAATTATCTTTGTTAAATTTATTTTTTTAATATTGAGTTGGTTGATAATTTAGCTTTAGCTTTAGCTTTCTCTACGTTTTTTCATTATAATTATTATTATATTGTATTATATTATATGACTGTTTTTTTCTTTTGTTTTTTCTTTTTAATTTTTTTTTAATGAATTTTTTTTGTTTGATTTAGTTTGTTAATGTTAATTTTTTTATATTTAGTTATCATATTTTCATGATACGAATCTCGGGTTTGATGGGTTAACCTGATTTGACAAGTTATTTTTTTCATTTAATTTAGTTTGTTAAAGTTAATTTTCTTTCTATTTAATTATCAGACTTTCATGACAAATATCCTGAGTTTGATGGGTTAACTTGGTTTGAGGGGTTAACCCGGTTAATTCTGGGTAAACCTGTCATTTTTTTTTCTATTTAGTTATTAAACTTTCATGACACAAATCCCAGGTTTTACAGGATAACCTGGTTTAAAGGGTTAACCCAATTAATTCAATTTCTTTTTCTTTTTCTTCATTAGTTTTTTCTTTTCTGTTGATTTTTTTTCTTTTTTTTTAATTAATCTATTTAATTATCACACTTTTATGACACAACCTTATATCCAAATCCACATCCAATATTCTTGGGTTCGGTATTACAGTCAGGCTCACTTAAACTTGGGTCATGCAAGTTTAATTTTATTATTAATATTATAAATATTACTCTTAGATCAGACGTTGCAGCCAAACCCAAGATTCTTGGGTATAACTTTACAGAAAAACCTAAAATTTTTAAATTTTTATTTTTTTTAATATTTTTTATATAAAAAGATGACCCACAAGCTAGTATATCTTATTAAAGGACAGCTATCGAATGCCCCTAAGGTATTTGTTTTAATATTATTTAAATACATTTATTTATTATTAGAGACCGCGTCACCAATACCGTGTTGTTTCCTGAACTTCAGGAAGCAATATGTAAAAGCGGAATTTATGGAGAGGATCGAGAGCTTCCTGCTAAGCTAAAACAAATGGTGGCTCTTAGGCATCTTTGTCACTACGAAGGCTCAAAGAAACAACAAACTACCAATTATTTTTATTAAAATAAAATATTTCATTTCCAATTTTAATAAAATAGCATCCATTGCTCAGACAAAAAAAAGCGATCTCATACGCGTAAAAAGAAACAGAGATAATAATCCTCTGTCTAGCAACTGCCAACAATCATAACCCAAAAATAAGAAAAAAGCCAACAACTGCAATCCAATTACCATAATGGCATCCAGCATTGCCTTCTTTTCCTGTGGACGATAAAACTGCAGTTAGGATCAGTACATTCAAGGGCCAAGGCATCGCAAGGATAACCACAAGTATCGCATGCCTGTGGACGATAATCTCCTGTCTTGCCTACCAAAGCAAGATTGAAGCATTGCATAACCTCTGTGCTTATGAAAGTGGTCTGAGATGTTCTTTCCTGGAGAATTATTAACTATGTTCTTGATTATTCATCTGTTTGCTTGATCATGCTTATGTCTGAAAGTACTGTATGTTTTATTACTAACTCTTATTTATCACCATTATAAAAAGGAGATTTATCCCTACACTACCTGTTAGAAGAAAAAATTGCAAGATAATTATGTAGTTATGGAAGAACAAAGGACATGGTTTTTTCTCTTTATTTCATCTTTACTTGAGCATTCCTCCACTTGATCCAAGAGCTAGGGGGTTTAAGCTTCTGATCAATTCTTCTATGTAAGATTAAAAACAAATTTAATGCCATGATGTTTTAAAAGACCATGAAGACTCGAAAAAAAGAAAAATAAAATATATCATGAAATTCAATTCTAAATTAATTAAACGTGTAAATATTGAAATGAAAAAAAAAAGTAACCAAAAAAATTAATGAGAAAAAAAAAGGAAACACTTTGCGAATACACAACAAATCCTCTTACAAGCCATAGTGATTCGAAACAGTGGCTTCACGAAGTTTATCTAGAACAAAAATTAGGTTCTTCCCTTGATAAACCTATTTCTTGGTTATCTCTACCAAGTAATTTCTTTGTTTATCCTTTTTCTTTTTCCTTGTTTCGTAAAGTAGAATGTATTAAGAAAGTAAAACAAAGATTTGCTATAGTTTTTTAAAATTTTTAAATTTTCTCATTCAATGTATCAGTTAAAAAATAAATTTTATAATTTTTTATAATTTGTTTTTTTTAGTATTATCCTTATCTTACTATCAGAGTTCTGGATTTGACAGACTAACGAGGTTTAAAATAAAGTTATTGTTTTTTTTTTTTTTTTTGAGATTATCTTGGTTTCATTATCTATATCACGAGTCTTTCAATATTGGATTTTTTTTTTATTGAATTGTCCTAATCTCATGACTTGAATCGTGAGATTGACAAGTTAATCTGGTTGACTCGGTTTTTTGTTTTTGTTTTTTTAATTGTTATATTCCCTAATTTTATTTTTTATTGGGAATTAGGCTTCATAATTTATTTTGATTTACTTTTTACTAGGTTGTCTTGCTTTCATAATCGGAAAATAATACTTAACGGGTTAACCCGAAGTTAATTCAGGTTGTTTTTTGTATTTTGTTTTTTATTGACTTTTTCTGGTGTCAAATTCTACTGCCACTGTCCTGGCTTCAATGGATCCATTTAACGTGGAATTTTCGATTCCAAGCCATTGTCCTTCACTTCCATCTGGAACATCAGGATCTGCTGTTAATATAAATGCTAAGCCTTCACCACTTGAAGCTGTCTGGTTTTGTATATTGAGTACGAAGGTTGTATTGAAAGATGCATTCTTCCCTCCGTTGCTCCATAGTCTGAATGCCCATCTGTACAAGGCCCTTCCAGCCCTGTTATCCATAGAAATTCCATTAGAATCTGGGGTGACTTGGATGGCGTCATGGGCTATATTAGAATTGGAACTCAACTTAAGTTGATTTCTAGTTGATTCCGTGAAGTTTGGAAACTGAAAATCAAGGCTCTGTACTAGAGCAAGAACCCAGAGGACAGCTAGAATTACAGATGTGGCTACCAATTACGGAAAGCGCATCTCGCCAAAAGTAACTCTCCAAAGAATGAGAAGTTAGAATTGTAGTTAATTTTGTGCAACTTTCTGGCAAGTTTAAAGCCAAATGAATGATATACAAAAGACAGGTTCTTGCCAGCTTAAATTAGAGAAAAAAATGTTAGGACTTCTATGACATGTGTGGAAGAAGAATTAATGCAATATAAGGGTGAAAATCGCATTCAATTCCATGGGGTTCTGCCAAGCTCCCTTCATCAAGGTCTGCAATTTGGAAACCAGGCAAAAGATGAAATAAAAAAACGTTAGAGGTAGGGTTTTCACAACCCTTTAATTATTGGAATTAACCTTTATGACATATGTATAGGATGACAGCATAGTGATGTACATGTTGAGAGAATACCAGGTTTGAGGTTTCTGTGTTATTTACTTGGAAGAATAAAAGGAGGCATGAATTTAAATCAATTAGGAATAATATTGGTTTCCAATATAGACTTGAGTTTATAAAAATATTTGACTCTAATTATATTTGATTCCGAAGTTCTCTTCATTCTTCCTTTCCTTAATCAATTAATCTCGTAGTTAAGAGGTTGCTCTCTCGTCTTCTTCAAATCTAATTCTGTATATATGTATACATTTTTTTGTTAACGGCAAAAACTAAAATAACATTAAATCATAATGAAGAGTTTTCCTAGCATTTCTTTATTAACAAATTTATGTTTGTAGGTTTCAATGGTCAAGTTATCATTATAATCAGTTTCCATATATCAAAATGAAGTTTATTTCTAATTAGATTTTGAACAGGTTATTTCCTTTTTTTGTGTGTAAGTTTTCTTTGAATTTGACTAAATTGTAAATTGGAAAACAAATCAAATCGCCATGATCCATAGCAGCGCAACGCTAGCTTATTGCCATGTCAGTGTTGCTTGAACAAAATAAAAAAATAGATATCTTTTTATCATGTTTTGAAAACTCATAGCAAAGTTGAAAATCTACTAGGAAATTGTGATGACATTTTTAGCTTTACTGTTTTGGTGAAACTTTCTAAACACAGGGAAAATTTTCTGAGACTGGGTTAGCTGAATGAAGAAATGCAACAGATATGACGTCTGATTGTAATAATCTTCAACAAATCAGTGCCACATGCTTTGCAAGTGAGACAGGCAATCTTCAACTGAAGCTACTTTGCTAGACAAATAATTTGATGTTCCTGACCTTCAAGTTCAAAAATGCATGGTGGAAGAGCACATTTGATATCGTCAAATTCCCAGAAACAACAATGGCAAACAAAACTCTTGTCACAGACGCATCTTGAGCAATGAGATGGTGGCTTTGCCAGCAGGTGAAGAGGGTGCAAGTGCCTCCTCGCACATAGAGCACATAACTCCTTCACCATGATATTCTTGCTCTTCGTTCATAATCAATGGATGATCTATGTGGGCAAGTAGATGTGCCTGACAATCAACTTTAAATAAAAACAGTAGAAAATCCTCTGCATATTCTGTAGGGCATAAATTAAAAAGGAGTTCATTTCACATGACAAAGTCCAATTTCCTCTTAAACAAGGAGTTCTTTCAAATCTCAAAATCATACTTATGTATGCTATTCTTACAAGCACCGTATAAACTAAAAGCTGTGTTCATTTCACTTTAAAAAAGGTGCTCTCAAAGAATGAAAACCTTTCAATCTAATAATCACGAAGGTTGTATTGAAAGATGCTTTCTTCCCTCCGTTGCTCCATAGTCTGAATGGCCATCTGTACAAGGCCCTTCCAGCCCTGTTATCCATAGAAATTCCATTAGAATCTGGTGTGGCTTGGATGGCGTCATGGGCTATATTAGAATTGGAACTCAACTTAAGTTGATTTCTAGTTGATTCCGTGAAGTTTGGAAACTGAAAATCAAGGCTCTGTACTAGAGCAAGAACCCAGAGGACAGCTAGAATTACAGATGTGGCTACCAATTACGGAAAGCGCATCTCGCCAAAAGAAACTCTCCAAAGAATGAGAAGTTAGAATTGTAGTTAATTTTGTTCAACTTTCTGGCAAGTTTAAAGCCAAATGAACGAGAAGTCGAGGATATACAAAAGACAGGTTCTTGCCAGCTTAAAGTAGAAAAAACAAATGTTAGGACTTCTATAAGGGAGTAAATTTCCTTGTATTTTCTGATCTTATATTTTATTCTCCTGTAAAATTTAGAACTGTAGAACTGTAGAATCGTAGATACCACAACAGGGAAGTTAATATCAATCTGAATAATATTTGGTTGACCAATATTACGCAGTTGTCATCAAACCGATACAAGAGTACTCTGCTTAATTACGCTTGTATGTATTGGATTTGATGGGCATATTTGTCTACATATAATCGTCGTGTCTTGCAGTCCCACTTCTGATCCTCCTGCTGATTTTACTTTGCAATTAAGAAAACAAAATTCATGAGATCTTACAAATTCCATGAAGAACAAGTCTAATTAGCTGTATATCTTGCTCACGCCTCTTGATCATATTCAATAACCATCGATCCACGCAAGTTAGTCATCCATTGAAACTTCCATAGCTAAATCCATAGTCAATGAAAATGATAATAGAATCTACTTTGTTTTTCTTACTGCAATTTGTTCTTGTACTTTAGTGTGCTTACAGTGTTCGTCTGGCCTTGAGGGTATCAAATATCAAGGAAACTTCATTGGTACGGGCATCATTGGGCTAATATTCATCAATTTCCTCCAGAGAAAAAAAGGCACAGCTGACTTGTACGTTCACCAAGAAAAACTCTGCTCTGATCATGAATTCACTGCAGAAATGAATACTTTGAACTCTGAAGAAGAAATTCTCACATGGGGAAGATTGGAGCGGTTTCCTTGCAGGCGGATTGGTCAGTTGTCATGGTTACCCTTTCAGTGCATGTTCAATTTCTGAGAAGCTGAAAAGGAGCATTGCTTTTCTACTTTGTCTTTCTCATAAGAATGAGCCAATATATTCCTCGGTTTGACCAAGTAACTATCACGCCGAACCTAAAAGACCATGTACTTTTGCTATTTGCATGGTTGAAAAGGGAAGCATTTATCCAAAAAAAAAATTGGATTTTGCGTCCATATTCTCCAAGGAGGAACAGTCAAATCTGAAAAACCAACTTTTCCAAATTAATTTTTCCATGGCCATGACATGTGTGGAAGAAGAATTAATGCATTATAAGAGAGAAACTCGCATTCAACGACGTACAGGGGGTTCTGCCAAGCTCCTTTCATCAAGGTCTGCATTTGGAAACCAGGCAAAAGATGAAATTTCCACCCTTTTTCCCCTTCAAGGAAATAAAAAAACATTAGAGGTAGGGTTTTGCACCAATTTTAATTATTGGAATTAACCTTTATGACATATGTATAGGATGACAGCATAGTGATGTACATGTTGAGAGAATACCAGGTTTGAGGTTTCTGTGTTATTTACTTCGAAGAATAAAAGGAGGCATGCATGAATTTAAATGAAGGAATAATATTGGTTTCCAATATAGAATTGAGTTTATAAAAATATTTGACTCTAATTATATTTGATTCCGAAGTTCTCTTCATTGTTCCTTTCCTTAATCAATTATTCTCGTGGTTAAGAGGTTGCTCTCTCATCTTCTTCAAATCTAATTCTGTTTATATGTGTACTTTTTTTTTTTCTGGCTCTAGGAAGAATGAGTCCAGTTTAATGTTTATGATTCTTTTTTTTTTTTAAAAGAAAATATTTGATCAGGTATTACTTAGAATTTGTAGTCAATGATTTAAATAAATTTAATTAATGGTTGGTACACTATATCTAATTAACCTGCCCTATATCTAGGAAGAATGAGTCCAGTTTAGTGTTTTTGATATTTTTTAAAAGAAATTATATGTTCAGTTAATACTTAAGATATGTAGTCAATGATTTAAATAAATTTAATTAATGATTAGTACACTATATCTAATTAACCTGTCCTGTTGTCATTTATTTTCAGTCAAATTATTACGCACTGCTTATGTCTGTTCATTATCAACCAGGAAATTTCTTTGAAGTGACATGTTCTTGGAATTTGAAAAAGGTCGTCGATATGTGCACGAGTAAAAACAAATTAAGTTAGTCGTATATATATCACCAAATAAAAGAGTCTACGCTTAAAAGTAATACGTACAAACAAATAATATAAAATAATTTATTTCATCTTTAGCCAATCATTTAATATATATATAAAAAGAAGAGATAGCGTAGTTTTATTAATTTGTTCAACGCAATTTTATTTTTTGAGAAATTTTTAAATAAAGCCGGTTCATTACAATAGATCAAGAACCAAATCAAGTATATAAAACACATTTTAATGTGCACATAAATCATTACAAAAAAATGTTTTTCTTGCTTCTATTAAAAAAAACTTACTTTTTTTTGGATTTAATTTAATAAAATAATCAAATATATTTTTATCTTAATATTAAAAAAAAATATTATCTTAAAATTGTTTTTAATCAAATTATGTTTTTTCGAGTTATATAGGTTACTTGTAAACTTGTAAAATCAATAAAATTATATCAAATTAATTCTCACATGATTTAGATTTTTTTTGTTAAAAACAATATTAGTAATGTTTGAATATTTCTTTTATATTTATTAAAAAATGTTAATAATCTAGTATAATTTATATTTGATTTAAGATACATCACAACATAATTATATAACTTTAAATGGATTGTTCGATGATTCATAATTTTAAATTGTTTATCTTTAAAATCATTTGAATAAAAAACTCAATCATGATTAACATATAAACTAATAAAAAAAATACCTTTTACTATAGAATAAATAAATAAATAAGAAAAGGAAGCACAAGTACATGCCAACCGTCTTGATTTTAAAAGAAAAATCACTGATTAGAAAAATACGTTTAACTAGACCACCATTCAGTCGCCAAGTTGTTTTCAAAGCAAAACCGATGCTATGTGGATGTGGTATAAGATAGTACTAATTATTATTATTATTTTTGAATGGATTAAAATTTTTATTATATATTTTTTAAAATTTATTTATGATACCGATACAATATACAATATGTATATAAAAATATAAAAAATTAAATTTAAAATTAAAGTTTTTTTTTTTTTAAATCAGGTCTCACTGCAATGTCAAAGATCCCTCTAGACTCATTCCAAAACGGGTAACTTTCATGGCTCAATGTGCTGTAAAATTTTGTAAACGACAAAAACTAAAATAACATTAAATCATATAGGTGACATCTTCAAATAGATGCCTTTTATTTCTATTGATAAACAAATATTAGTAAAAAAAAAAACAGTTTTCCTAGCATTTCTTAATTAACAAATTTATGTTTTTAGGTTTCAATGGTCATGTTATCATTATAATCAGTTTCCATATATCAAAATGAAGTTTATTTCTAATTAGATTTTGAACAGGTTATTTCCTTTTTTGTGTGTAAGTTTTCTTTGAATTTGACTAAATTTTAAATTGAAAAACAAATCAAATCGCCATGATCCATAACAGTGCAATGCTAGCTTATTGCCATGTCAATGTTGCTTGAACAGAATAAAAAAATAGAAATCTTTTTATCATATTTTGAAAACTCATAGCAAAGTTGAAAATCTACTAGGAAATTGTAATGACATTTTTAGCTTTACTGTTTTGGTGAAACTTTCTAAACACAGGGAAAATTTTCTGAGACTGGGTTAGCTGAATGAAGAAATGCAACAGATGTGACGTCTGCGGGTAATAATCTTCAACAAATCAGTGCCACATGCATTGCAAGTGAAACAGGAAATCTTCAACTGAAGCTAGACAAATAATTTGATGTTCCTGACCTTCAAGTTAAAAAATGCACGGTGGAAGAGCACAATTGATATCATCAAATTCCCAGAAACAACAATGGCGAACAAAACTCTTGTCACAAACGCATCTTGAGTAATGAGATGGTGGCTTTGCCAACAGGTGAAGAGGGTGCAAGTGCCACCTGATCGCCAAGGGTAGCTCAGCACACTTCTTTTGAAGAAAGAATTTGCCAAAAGTGCAACAATACCTAGGACTCGATATTGCCTCCTCGCACACAGAGCACACAACTCCTTCACCATGATATTCTTGCTCTTCGTTCATAATCAATGGATGATCTATGTGGGCAAGTTGATGTGCCTGACAATCAACTCTAAATAAACACAGTAGAAAATCCTCTGCATTTTCTGCAGGGCATAAATTGAAAAGGTGTTCATTTCACATGACAAAGTCCAAGTTCCTCTTTAACAAGGAATTCTTTCAAATCTCAAAATCATACTCATATATGATGTTCTTACAAGCAACGTATAAACTGAAAGCTGTGTTTATTTCACTTTAAAAAAGGTGCTCTCAAAGAAGGAAAACCTTTCAATCTAATAATCACCCATATGCCATTGAAATAGAGATTAAGGATTTTCTTGGATTAGAGATTGCTCTGTCAAAGAAGGGGATCGTTATATCCCAACAACAGTGTGTCCTTGATGTTCTTAAGGAGACTGGGATGAGTGGTTGTAGGCTAGCAGACACTCCAATAGATCCAATCAGAAACTTGAAGATGATAAGGAAGGTGATCTAGTGTGAATACAACACAGTATCAAAAGTCAGTGGGAGAGCTGATTTACTTATCACAAACATGATCTAATATTACATTTATTGTGAGTTTAGTGAGATAGTTTATGCGATCACTGTACCTGTCTTTACACGATAGTTTACACAATCAATCCTGAATAATAAGATGAGTAAAAAATTTGATTATTGAGGATTGCGGAAAAAGAGTTGATATTTTGGTATTTAAAAATATGAAGAAAACTCTGCTAATTTTTTTATTAATTATATATATAAAAAATTCTCTAACCTTAATTGAATTATCATGGTCTTGCTCTTTGTTTTAAATACAAATGATTGGTTTGCACTCACCCCATGCAAAACATCTTGAAGCTAATGCAGATTGGGCATGTTTAGTCATTGATAGAGGATCCATATTAGAATATTGTACTTAAATCTGGGGAAATATGGTTACTTGGCAAAGTAAGAAACAAAATATGATTGTAAGAAGCAGAGCTTAAGTAGAATATAAGGTTATGAAAATGGAGTTTGTGAAATGTTATCGCTGAAGAGAATTCTTGAAGAACTGTGAATGCCTATGAATATGCCAACGAAGTTGTATTATGACAATAAAGCTGTCATAAGATGCCATAAGAACTCTTAATACTGAGAAGGCTGGGAATGTTGCCCGCACGTGCAAAAGGTTTGAGATTTTTAATTTGATACTTGCGAAATTGAAGCAACAACAATTTGAATTCGAGACAAGATTAATATATGATATTTTTAAAAATATAAGCAATCTTGTAAAGGGCATAATTTATTTTTTTTTATCTTAATCCAACTCAAATTTTATTAGAAAATTTTAAAAGCTTTATTTTCTATAAAATTAGAATTTTGTAATCATTTAAAATGAACAAGACTTTCTAATAAAACCAAAAAAAATATCTAGACTTAATATTTTATTAGTTGATTTATAATTTTTTTTCTATTTAGTTTTTTTTTTTTTTTTTTTAGGATTTGAGCCTCTAAATCCCTTCGTGGTTTTGAAATTAGATAAACATAGGCTTATTCTTATTCTTCTTAAGAAGAAAAATACCAAAAACATAAATTAACTTACTTTTTCATGAGATATCTTATTAAAGGACAAAGCTATGGAATGCCCTTGAGATCTTCGTTTTAAATATTATTTAAATACATTTATTTATTATTAGATTGTGTTAAGGAAATAAAAATTAAATATTTGAATGAAAATAATTGATATCATTTAGATAAGTGTTATTTTTTATGAAAATATTTTTATGCATTTACAATAAAATCTATAACAAAAATGTAAAAGCAGAATTTATGGAGAGCTTCCTGCTAAGCGAAAAAAATGGTGGAAGGTCAGACATCTTCGTCACTTACGAAGGCACAAAGAAACAACAAACTACATTGACAGTTTTAATGAAATAGCATCTTTTATTGTTCAGTAAAAAAAAGAGAAAAAAAAGTGATCTGATAAGCGAAAATAGAAACAGAGATAATAAGTATGAAGCTAACCATTCACCCCAACAATCATAACCCAAAAATAAGAAAAAAACCAACAAATGCAATCCAATTACAGTAATGAGTCAAAGCATTGCCATCTTTCCCTGTGGGCGATAAAATTGCAGTTAGGATCAGTACATTCAACGGCTAAGCCATCACAAGGTTCACCACAAATATCGCATGCCTGTGGACGATAATCCTGTGTCTTGTCGACCAAAGCAAGAGGGTGAGGGTGTTTAGGATATGTTATAACCACCCCTAGCTTGACGTATGGGTATTTCCCAAGAGCACATTCTGGATGAGCATCGAAGTCGCATTCCTCACAACGGTAGAACCAGAGCTTCGGGTCTCTATCCTTTTCACAGATTATGCAGGAAGGCTGGTAGTCATTTTCATTAATGTAGGTGAGGAAGAGAGGATGGTCATCATACTCGTGTCTTGCTTTGTATGGCAGTGTAGCACATTTCATACCCAGCTTGAAATCGCAAACCGCACATTTCAAAAATACCTTTGATTCTTCACTGACACAACAGCCACTGCAATGCGGAATATTCTCTCCGTCCGATGCAAGCAAAGGGGGAAACCCCTCACCCCCAATACGGCAACGGAGAATATTCTTTCTGTCCGCTGGAAGATAAAGGGGATGCTCGTGACCTCCATGTTTAAAAGAATCTTTCAATATTGATTTGAAGCATCGGACAGAAATCTGGAGTACACATACATCACATCTGTACATGAGCCCACTACAATATTGAGCACACAAATGACAGTAGAACATACCACGTTCCGATCGGTTCCATGAAAGAATCAGTTGGTTTGCGTGATATTGCCATTTTTTTTGCCTGGGTAATTCTATGCTACAGGTTTTGTCAAGAAAGAAGTTACAATTGGCACAACTGTAAAATGGAGTTGAGATCGGTAACATGCACCCTTCACACTTTAGATCATCATCAACCTTGTCAGTAAGGATTAGGTTATGTTGATGACTGAAATGTTTGATCTCTTCAATTATTCTCTCCTCTCCATACTTGATCTCACGGACAACGTGAAAGCTAGGTTCCATGAATTGATCATCAACAGCCACACTTTGCTCTTCTTCGTTTTCTCCTCCAGTCTCTGTTGCAGAATCGCCATATTCTATACTACAATTCACGTGTGCAACGAAGTCACAGTCTGGGCAATAGTAAACTCCGTAATTTGAGTCAACTTCCCGACGGCAAATTCCACAGTCCTTGTTTATAGATTCGATGCATTGTTGAAGTTGATATGTGTGGATGATTTGGGGATGATGGTGCAGTGCTGTTTTAAGGGTGCCTGGCAATGAAATGCATTCTTCGTGGACCACGAGATGGCACAAGGTGCACATGAAAGGGGAGCCATCTCCATCTGTGCCACATGCATTGCAGGTGAAGGAGATCGATTTGAATGAAAGTGGATTCAGTAGGCGTCTAAATCGATGCCTTTGATCCTGATCAGCTGCATAAACGCACGGTGGAAAAGCACATTTGATATGGAGGTTGAATTCGCAAACAAAACAGCAGTAAACAAAACTCTCATAGCAAGTTTCGTTGCAAAAATCACATATCGTATCATGATTTGGCAGTAGACGAAGGGGGTGTTCTGGATGAATGTGCCTCTTGATCTCCGGGGGTAGCTCAGCACACTTCTTGTGAAGAAAGAAGTTGCAAGGAGTGCAACTATAGCTAGGACCCGACATTGGTTCCTTGCACACGGAGCACTTTACTCCTTCACCATGATATTCTTGCTCTTCATTCAAAATCAATGGGTGGATTTTGTGGGCAAATTGACTATCAACCTCCAAAAAACCCGGTGGAAAAGCACATTTGATATCTAGATCAAACTCACAGAAAGAACAATTGTAAACAAAACAGTTGAAAGTTTTTTCGCACCGATCACATTCGTATTTTCCTTCATATGGTGCCTTTGCCAGTAGATGGAGAGGGTGTCTAGGATGCATTCGCCGCTTGATCTCACGGGGCAGCTCGGCGCATGTCTTATGAAGAAAGAAGTAGCAAGAGGTGCAACTGTAGCAAGGACCCCATATAGGTCCCTCGCATCCAGAGCAAATAACTAGTTCACAACTATATTCGAGAACTTGATTAATGAGGATCAATGGATGATCTGGGTGGCTAAAATGTTCAACCTCCATGTCTCTGTCTCTCTCAGAGGACAGAGCAGGAAATGAGGGTTGTTGAGCCGAGGTAAGACTTAGGGAGGCCAGATTGAAGCTGCCGAATATATATGTTATCGATATGGAAAGGCAAATAAAAGTTGAGTGCTACTATTATTCAATACCTCACCATCTGAACTGAAACTTGACCTCTTCACCGACGACGGCTAATTAAATAATTACAGCTGCTTACTGCTACATTACAGATCAACCAACGAGATCCAGAACACAGTGATTTCCCATTAAGATCGGATACCAAAATTCAAAGAAGCCCGAAAAGGAAGGAAGGGTGTTATCTGTAAGGAAGAGGTGGGAAGAAGATCATGAGGAAAGCTACTTCTATTTGTGCAGATGATATTAGATAAGCATGTGAATAAGAAGACACTTTCCCCTTTCTTTTCTGGTTGGAGTTGAAGACTCGTTGACCTGAGCTGGGTCTCGTCAACTTCTTGTTACTGGATCATGCCCATTGCTTAGTATTCTATTGGATTGGTCTCTTGCTTAGTTAATGGATCGTGTCCATATAATAAGTTATTAATGAAATAAAAAATAGTATTTCAAGTTTATTTCAAGACAATAAGAAATTGAGAACTAACTCTCTAAAAATACACTTATATTTTTAAGGGGTTTGATGACCTATCTTCAACCTCTTTTTTTTTTTTTTAAATTATAATGTAAAAAACATAATTTTCAATAGTATTATAAATGATTAGTTGACAAGAGGGGGTTTACGCTTCTGATCAATTATTTTGCTGGTAGCAGGATGAAGAACAAAGGACATTGAAAGGATTTATTATGTACATAAGCATATGTGCAAGGGAATAATATCCGTTTGGTTCTCTGCTCGGATTTGAAATGGGCCTCAAGACATGAACAAGGAATTCTATGAACAAGAAATGGGCCACAATAATTACAATTGGGCTTGGCATTATCTTGGAAACCAGTCATTTGCCTGAAAACATTGAAGTGACATTAGACTTGACTTATGTGAGAGATGACAAAAAATAATTGGCAAATAATATGCTGGGTGAAATTAATTTTTTTAAAATAAAAAATTAGCTAGATATTATTAATGTTTTTTCTAAAATAATATTATTAATATTTTTTCTAAAAAATGAACTAGATTTGAAATGGGCCTCACTTCCAGCCTTAAGACATGAGCTGACAAAAATACTTATTTTACTCCCTCCACAAAAATTACTTGGATTTGAAGGCGGGTTGTGATCCAATTGGGCTTGGCATCATCAAGCAAACCGATTATTGGCCTGAAAACATTGAAGTAGCATTAGACTTTATGTGAGTGATGGCGGCGTTAAATTAATTTTTATATATATACACACATACAGATATTATTAATGTTTTTTTTATTTTAAATTGTACGGGAGTTGATCTATAATTTAATTAACTTAACAAGTTTAAAAATAAATAACTAATAAAAATATAATTTAACTTAAAAATAAAAAAAAATCATCTCTTTTGATTTTTTTTATTTTATTAATGTTAATATTAATAATAATACTTCTTGTTGTTGTTGACAAGGACGAAAAACAAACAGGCCATATAGTCTACAAGTAATAAAGTCACTACGACTTCATTAATCAAAATCTGACGTAAAATGAAGATTAAAAAAAATGAACAATTGATATAAAAAAAAATCCATATAGGCAACAAATTGAAGTCACTACGACTTCATTATTGAAACCGATATAAACATTGACTTGTATGTAAGGTTTACTCCTTATATATATATACTAGTTATATGACCCGTGCAATACCGCGGGTTAATTTATTTACATAAAAAATATTTTAAAAAAATAAAATTTAAAAGTGCTAGATTTTTCTTCAAAGTTATACCCAAGAGTCTTGGGTTTGGCTGCAGCGTTTGACCCTAGAATAATATTTATAATAATATTAAACTTACACAACTTAAGTTTAAATGAGTCTGGTTGGAACACCGGATCCAAGAGCATCGGATGTGGGTTGACTATAAGATTGTGTCATAAAAACGTGATAATTAAATAGATTAATTAAAAAGAAAAAAAACTAATAGGAAGAAAAAAACTAATGAAGAAAAAGAAAAAAAATTGAATTAATTGGGTTAATTTTTCAAACTATGTTAACCCGTCAAACCTGAGATCCGCGTCATGAAAGTTTGATAACTAAATAGAAAAAAATAGACGGGTTTACCTAAAATTAACAGGGTTAACCTGTCAAACCAAGTTAACTTATCAAGCCCGGAATACATGTCATGAAAGTCTGATAATTAAATAGAAAGAAATTTAACATTAACAAACTAAACTAAACAAAAAAAATTAATTAAAAAGAAAAAAAATTTCGTGTTAACCTGTCAAACCAGGTTAAGCCATCAAACCCGGGATCCGCGTCATGAAAGTTTGATAACTAAATAGAAAAAAAAATTGACGGGTTTACCTAGAATTAACTGGGTTAACCCGTCAAACTAAGTTAACCTGTCAAGCCCGGGATACGTGTCATGAAAGTCATAATTAAATAGAAAGAAATTTAACATTAACAAACTAAATTAAACAACAAAATTAATTAAAAAAAAAATAAAATTCGGGTCAACCCGCCAAACCAGGTTAAGCTATCAAACCCGAGATCTGTGTCATAAAAATTTGATATCTAAATAAAAAAGATTAACATTAACAAACTAAATAAAAAAAATTATTAAAAATAAAATAAAATAATAAAAAAGAAGAAGAAGAAGAAGAAAGAAGACAGTTAATATATGTTGTAATATAATAATTATAATTATAATTATAATATAATATAATAATTATATTAATATAATATATTAATAATAGAATAAGTTAAAGGCGTGGGGAAGCTACAGTAGTTTCCCCACGCCTTTTAGACTTTTAGTATATTACTTAATTTTAGCCTTGAAAAATACCAAAACGAAAATGATACTTAATAGGGCAGCACCATTTGCCTAGCTAGTCTATTGGATGTGTTTTTTTTTTTGTTTTGTTTTGTTCCTTCCCTTATTCAGTTTTGGCATTTTATTATCTAATCGTCTCATCACAAATAATTAGCATACAAGATGGCGATCCTTTAAATCTTCCATGTTTAAAATAGTAATAACAAGAATTTAATTATCGATATTGTTTTTTAAAATATTTTTTACTTAAAAATATATTAAAATAATATATTTTTTTATTTTTTAAAATTTATTTGTGATATCAATACATCAAAATAATTCAAAAATATTTTAAAAATTTTAATTTAAATAAAAAAAATTAAATTTTAATAAAACACATGATAAATTTCAATGAAAAACATGTAATAAGATTTTGATCACGATAATAATAGTTAGTGGGTGGTGATGATGGGAAAAGATAAGAGTTTTTTAATTATGGGTTTCCTGTATGATAGGTTAGGCTAGCTTTTCAAAACCTTTCTAAATTGGAAAACAAATCAAATCGCCATGATCCATAGCAGTGCAATGCTAGCTTATTGCCATGTCAGTGTTGCTTGAACAAAATAAAAAAATAGAAGTGTTTTTATCATGTTTTGAAAACTCATAGCAAAGTTGAAAATCTACTAGGAAATTGTAATGACATTTTTAGCTTTACTGTTAGCTTAACGAAGAAATGCAACAGATGTGACGTCTGCGGGTAATAATCTTCAACAAATCAGTGCCACATGCATTGCAAGTGAAACAGGAAATCTTCAACTGAAGCTAGACAAATAATTTGATGTTCCTGACCTTCAAGTTAAAAAATGCACGGTGGAAGAGCACAATTGATATCATCAAATTCCCAGAAACAACAATGGCGAACAAAACTCTTGTCACAGACGCATCTTGAGCAATGAGATGGTGGCTTTGCCAGCAGGTGAAGAGGGTGCAAGTGCCGCTTGATCTCCAGGGGTAGCTCAGCACACTTCTTCTGAAGAAAGAATTTACTAAAATGGCGAGAATCGCTAGGACCCGACATTCCTCCTCGCACACAGAGCACATAACTCCTTCACCATGATATTCTTGCTCTTCGTTCATAATCAATGGATGATCTATGTGGGCAAGTTGATGTGCCTGAAAATCAACTTTAAATAAACACATTTTTAGTTTTTTTTTTTTTAGGATTTGGGCCTCTAAATCCCTTCATGGTTTTGAAATTAGATAAAAAAAGATGGAGGCTTATTCTTATTCTTCTTAAGAAGAAAAATACCAAAAACATGAATTACCTTATTTTTTCATGATATATCTTATTAAAGGACAAAGCTATCGAATGCTCTTGAGGTATTCGTTTAAATACATTTATTTATTATTAGATTGTGTTAAGGAAATAAAATTAAATATTTGAATGAAAATACTTGATACCAGTTAGATAAGTGTTATTTTATATTTTCTATGCATTTACAATAAAATCTATAACAAAAATGTAAAAGCAGAATTTATGGAGAACTTCCTGCTACGCTGAAAAAATGGTGGAAGGTCAGACATCTTTGTCACTACGAAGGCTCAAAGAAACAACAAACTACCTTCACAGTTTTAATAGAATATGATTGAAGATGAAATAGCATCTGAACAATATTGTTCAGAAAAAAAATAGCATCTTTTATTGTTCAGAAAAAAACAGAGAAACAAAAGAGTGATCTGATATGCGAAAATAGAAACAGAGATAATGAGTATGAAGCTAACCATTCACAGTGGAATAGGGCTACGCCACAAGTATAGCCAACAATCCAATTACCATAATGACATCCTGCATTCCAATCTTTTCCAGTGGACGATAAAACTGCAGTTAGGATCAGTACATTCAACGGCCAAGTCATCGCAAGGCTCACCGCAAGAATCGCATGCCTGTGGACGATAATCCTGTCTTGACGACCAAAGCAAGAGGGTGAGGGTGTTTACGATATGTGCGAACCCCCCTGGCTTGACATATGAGTATTTCCCGAGAGCACATTCTGGATGAGCATCGAAGTCGCATTCCTCACAACGGTAGAACCAGAGCTTTGGGTCTCTATCTTTTTCACAAATTATACAGGAAGGTTGGTAGTCATTTTCATTAATGTAGGTGAGGAAGAGAGGATGGTCATCATACTCGTGTCTCGCTTTGTATGGCAGTGTAGCACATTTCATACCCAGCTTGAAATCGCAAACCGCACATTTCAAAAATACCTTTGATTCTTCACTGACACAACAGCCACTGCAATATTGCAACGGAGAATAATCTCTCCGTCATCTGCAAGCAAAGGGGGAACCCCGCGACCTCCAATATTGCAACGGAGAATATTCTTTCTGTCCGCTGGAAGATAAAGGGGTTGCTCATCATGACCTCCGTGTTTAAAAGAATCTTTCAATATTGATTTGAAGCATCGGACATCAATGCAGAGTCTACATATAACACATGTGTACATGAGCCCACTAAAATATTGATGACACACATAGCAGTAGAACAGATGATGTTCTCCTCGGTTCCATGAAAGAATCAGTTGGTTTTCGTGATATTGCCATTTTTTTCGCCAGGGTAATTCTATGCTGCAGGTTTTGTCAAGAAAGAAATTACAATTGACACAACTATAAAATGGAGTTGAGATTGGTAACATGCACCCATCACACTTTAGATCATCATCAACCTTGTTAGTAAGGATTAGGTTATGTTGATGACTGAAATGTTTGATCTCTTCAATTATTCTTTCCTCTCCTTGCTTGATCTCACGGACAACGCGAAAGCTAGGTTCCATGGATTGATCATCAACAGCCACACTTTGCTCTTCTTCGTTTTCTACTACAATCTCTGTTGCAGAATCCCCATATTCTCTACTACACTTCACGTGTGCAACAAAGTCACAGTCCGGGCAATAGTAAACTCCGTATTCTGTGTCAACTTCCCGACAGCAAATTCCACAGTACTTCTTTATAGATTTGATACATTGTTGAGGATGATAGGTGTGGATGATTCGGGGATGATGGTGCAGTGCCGTTTTAAGGGTGCGTGGCAATGAAATGCATTTTTGGTGGACCACGAGTTGGCACATAGTGCACCCAAATGGGGAGTCATCTCCATCTGTGCCGCATGCATTGTAAGTGAAGGAGATTGATTTTAATGAGAGTGGATTCATTAGGCGTCTAAATTGATGCCTTTGATTCTGATCAGCTGCATCAATGCACGGTGGACAAGCACATTTGATATGGAGGCTGTATTCACACACGAAACAAAAGTAAACAAAACCCTCATAGCAAGTTTCGTTGCAAAAATCACAGATCATATCATGATTTGGCAGTAGACGAAGGGGGTGTTCTGGATGCAAATGCTGCTTGATCTCTGGGGATAGCTCAGCACACTTCTTGTGAAGAAATAGGTTGCAAGAAGTGCAACTATAGCTAGGACCCGCCATTGGTTCCTTGCAAACAGAGCACATAACTCCTGCAGGACCTGCACCATGATATTCTTGCTCTTCATTCAAAATCAATGGATGATCCTTGTGGGCAAATTGATGTGCCTGACTATCAACTTCCAAAAATCCCGGTTGAAAAGCACATTTGATATCTAGATCAAATTCACAGACAGAACAATGGTAAACAAAACTGTTGCAAGTTTTTTTGCAGCGATCACATTTGTATTCTCCTTCATATGGTGACTTTGCCAGTAGATGGAGAGGGTGTCCAGGATGAATTCGCCGCTTGATCTCACGGGGCAGCTCGGCGCATGTCTTATGAAGAAAGGAGGAGCAAGAGGTGCAACTGTAGCAAGGACCCCATATAGGTCCCTCGCATCCAGAGCAATTAACTAGTTCACAACCATATTCGAGAACTTGATTAACGAGGATCAATGGATGATCTGGGTGGCTAAAATGTTCAACCTCCATGTTTCTGGCTCTCTCAGAGGAAATGAGGGGTGTTGAGCGAAGGTAAGACTTAGGTAGGCCAGATTGAAGCTGCCGAATACATATGTTATCGCAATGGAAAGGAAAATAAAAGATGAGTGCTACTAGTATTCAATACCTCACCTTCTGAACTGAAACTTGACCTCTTCACCGACGGCTAATTAAATATTACAGCTGCTTACTGCTACATTTCAGATCAACCAAAAAGATCCAGAACACTGTGATTTCCCATTAAGATCGGATACCAATCAATTTTTTGTTTCATTTTCCTCTTTATCAAAGATTATGGGACAGAGAGCCGAAACGAAAAATATTCAAAGAAGTCCAAAAAGGGTGTTACCTGTAAGGAAGAGGCGGGTAGAAGATCACGAGGAAAGCTACAGGCTCGTCTATTTGTGAGGATGAGATTGTTCAAGTATGTGAGATTGTGAGTAAGAAGACACTTTCCCCTGTCTTTTCTTGTTGGAGAAGAAGACTCGTTGACTTTTGCTGGGTTTCCTCAACTTCTTATACTAATTTGCCCATGGGTGTAAAGTATTTTACAGTAGAGGTACCTAAACGTTAAAAATCTATTGGTAAAATTCTTTAATTATTAAAATCATAAATCAACAAGTACTATATTTAAAAACATAGTTAAACCTTAAAATGATATTTTTATCGTAACATACTGTTTAAATTAATAAATTTAAGTATGTTAACTACACTTAATAATCTATAAATGAGAAACAAATACATACTTTATTATTTGTCCATGGGTATAAAGGAATATTTGGTAGTACTTTATTATTTGTCTTGGAGTCAATGGTTAAGCTTCTCTGTTTCACTTTTTCTTAACTTGTTTCCCTACTTTGTGTTTGAGGAAGACATATTATTTGTACTGGTTCTACTGATGCAACTCTGAGGATATGGGATGCAATAAGAAGCGAGGCAATTCATGTTGTAAGAGGTATGCTATTTTGCTCAAATATTTTATTGTTGTTGAGATGTTATTTCAACAAACATGACTGCACCTGGCTCCTTTTGTTTTAATATTTTCCTTTTCTTTCTTTGTTTAGGCAGTGGATTTTGCCTTTGATTCCATTTCAGCTTCCAATTTCCTGTTCCATTGCCAAGCCAGGAATAAGCCCCTTGAGATTTCCCATCACTGAAAACAGGGGTTGCACCAACCTGCTTGCTGATTTACAAACTGCTAGCTTTCTATTTTGATTGCCTCTATCAGATTTGGCTCTTTTTTTTTTCTTTTTTTTTTTAATGTCTAACACATCTTCCATAACCTCAAATCAGAAACGTTGTAAAACTTAATTTATTTTTAAATTGGAAGCGTTTGAGCTTATTTTTCTTCAGCACTTTGTCTGGCACTTGCTTCCTCAATTTAAGCATGTGTTAAGTGCCCTTAGGAACCTTTCTGACCTCAAGAACACAATGACTAAGTTTCCCTCTTCAACTCTTTAACAAAATGATGCTGATTTGCTGTATCATCATAAGCTTCATTGTTTGCCTTCAAGGTAGCCTCTGCCTCCCGACCAACTTGCTAAATATGATCTGTAAATTTAACTGAATTGTGCTCCTTACCACAAGAATTGAACGTGTTTGAAAAATGTAATGTCTTCCCCAATCCTTCTCTTCTCAACCTGTGGTTGTCATCACTCTTGGAACAACCAAAAGCTCCCTTGAATTGACAGACATTCATTTCTCCATTCTCTTGCACACAAATATCATGTATTAGCTCTAGCTCATCAAAATTCTCACCTTCCCGCTCTACCAGATTCACTCTATGCTGTAGACAGGCACAAGACTATGGCCCTCTTCCTCACAAGTGAAGCAACTAAACCATGAGTTTCTGCTCTCTTTACAGTAGCTGAAGTACTTATTGCTCACAAGAGCTATGCATCATTCTGCACAGCAGCCTTTATTGCTCCAATCAAATTTACTCGAACTTCCTACAGTAGATAGTTTCTCAGCTGGTTCTCACCATAGCAATATCTGCTAGAACTATCAACTTTCATGTGCCCTTAGCCTTCAGGGTTGGGGCATGATAGGTGAATTTTGGTTTAAATTTTACTGGGGTTTTATTTTTGATTTAGAGGCCACTACTTTCAAACCATAACTTTAAGTACTCAAGTTTAATATTGAGATAGTTGGATTTGGTCAGGAATTAACGATGTGCAACATCCCAACATGCTGAATACCATGGGGGAGGCAGAGGAAAAATTCTACAAATGTGAAGATTTAGATGTGGCTAAGAATTGAAACGGAATGCTTATTATCAAGAATTCTATTCTATATTTGTGTTAATTTATTTAAATTGCGTAATCAATCCAGAACCATGACTAAATGGAGTCTTGTTTGCGGTATCATGTCCAATCTATCATCTTTGAATACTTCGGTCTTTCTCATTAATTATAATGAGCCCATATATTCCTCGTCCTGACCAGGTAACTATCACGCCGAACCTAAAAGACCATGTACTTTGCTATTTGCATGGTTGAAAAATGGAAGCATTTATACAAGAAAAAATTTGATTTTGGTCCATTTTCCAAGAAGGTACAGTCAAATCTGAAAAAACAACTTTTCCAAACTATTTTTTCCATGGCTATGGCATATGTGGAAGGGAGAAAATCGCATTCAACTACATGGGGTTTTGTCAAGCTCCTTTCATCAAGGTCTGCAATTTGGAAACCAGGCAAAAGATGAAATTTTCACCTTTTTTTCCCCTTCAAGGAAATAAAAAAACTTTAGAGGTAGGTTTAGCATCAATTTCACAACCTTTTAATTATTGGAATTAACCTTCATGACATATGTATAGGATGACAACATAGTGATGTACATGTTGAGAGAATACCGGGTTTAAGGTTTCAGTGTTATTTACTTTGAAGAATAAAAGGAGGCATGAATTTAAATCAAGGAATAATGTTGGTTTCCAATATAGACAGGTTTGCCTAAATTGAGTTTTCCTGCAAGTTCTTGCAGATTTCATTGACAGGTTTTGCTCTCTCTCTTCAATGTATTTAGTTTCCTTTGCACATGCTTACTTGCTTTCCAGTTGCTTTCTTCTTATGTATCCAAGTTAACCTGATGTATATTCCAGTTAACCTGAGGTTCATTTTCTGTGTTACTGGTCTTCTTTTCTTACTATGTTCTCCGGAACAGCCTTAGATTGAACTCCATCTTCTAGTTCTTATTGTTGTTTGCCACGATAAAGAATTTTATTACCCCGTAGAGGGTGATTTTGAATCTTTATTCCCCATATAGAACGGTGAATTACTGCAGAATTACTTCATGTCGTGTCTCTGATGATCTTGACTCTTTGGTCTTCATTCTTTTCGTTACTATGAGTCCATGATATTAATAGCCTTGCCACCTCGATATCCTTTCATAGTTAAATGGGGCTGAGGGGAGTAATCTGTTGAATTTATGTCTCAGAAGCTGTTGATGAAGAAGCTGCTGACAAAGAAGTTGCTGATGAAGAAACAGCTGATGTGGAATTCGTGGAAGCTGTCATTAGTTTTAGTTTGAATAAAACACTAGCTATTTGAATTAGTCAAATTCTGTTAGGATTGATATAATCCTTTTATTTGAATGTTATCCTTTGAGTTCTGTTACGTAACAGCAGGAGATAATGTTGATGTTGCTTCCCTTTAAAGCTTTCTATTGTTCAATGTTTTAATATGCTGCAATATCAATAAAACAGTGCATTTCAGCAGAAGTTGTTCTTCATTCTTTTCTCTATTTTCATTTGTTAAATCCAACAAATTGGTATCAGAGCCCATTTTTTTCTTGAGAGATCTGTGAGACTGAGAGAGCCTAAACACTTACCCTAAACACTTACCATTCTTCTAAAAAACCAATCAAAACAAAATGAATTCAGAAGCCCCAGGAAATTTAATGGCACCACTAGTATTCGATGGAACAAACTATCAAGTTTGGGCTGTTCGCATGGAAGCTTTTCTTGATGCAAATGATCAGTGGGAAGCTGTTGAAAACACATATGAGGTTCCTCTTTTGCTTGACAATCCAACTATAGCTCAAATGAAAAATCATAAGGAGAGTAAGCAAAAGAAATCAAAGGCAAAAGCTAGTCTTTTTGCAGCTGTCTCGTCTTCAATCTTCACCAGAATCATGACTCTGAAGACAGCAAATGAGATATGGAACTTTCTCTAAAGGGAATATGAAGGGAATGAACGAGTGAAGGGCATGCAAGTTTTAAATCTCATTAGAGAATTTGAGATGCAAAGAATGAATGAATCAGAAACAATCAAAGTTTACTCTGACAGACGTCTTGATATTGTAAACAAAGTAAGACTTCTTGGTACTGAATTTACTGATTCTAGAATTGTTCAGAAAATTCTTGTTACAGTTCCTGAAAAGTTTGAAGCTACAATATCATCAATAGAAAACTCAAAGGATGTATCAAGTATCACTTTGGCAGAGTTACTGAATGCATTGCAGGCTCAAGAACAAAGAAGGATGATGAGGCAAGCAGGTTCTGTGGAAGGTGCATTTTTTGCAAAATCACAGAACAACATACAACAAAGAAACAGAAATTACAGCAGCAGCAATACAACATTTCCTCTGTGTTCTTACTGCAAAAAATCCAACCATCCATAGAGTAGATGTTGGTAGAGGCCGGATATAAAATGTCACAGATGTGGACAACTAGGACACATTGGAAGGGTATGCAAATCTCAACAACAACAACAGCAACAAGAAGAAGTCAAAAATGTTGCTGAACAACCTGAAGATGAACAACTTTTTGTAGCATCATGTTTTGTTGCTAATAACTCAACAGAAAGTTGGCTGATAGACAGTGGATGTACCAGCCACATGACCTATGATAAAGAGCTTTTCAAAAGGCTTGACAGAATAATTATTTCCAAAGTAAGAATTGAAAATGGGGCATATCTTGCAGTAAAGGGTAAAGGAACCGTGGCAATCAAAGGCAACACAGGTTTAAAATTAATTTCTGATGTCTTATATGTTCCTGAAATTAATCAAAATCTTTTGAGTGTTGGTCAGCTGCTTGAGAAGGGATATAAGGTGCTGTTTGAAGACAAGTTTTGCTTGATTACTGATGCACAAAACAAGGAAGTATTTAAAATTCAGATGCAAAGTAAAAGCTTTGCCTTGAATTTTACAGAAGAAGAACAAGTAGCAGTACATGAAGAAGATAGCAGTACAATGCTTTGGCATAGAAGATTGGGGCACTTTCATCATGCAGCTATACTCTTTATGAAAAGCAACAATCTAGTGAAAGGCCTACCTGACTTAGAAGAAGATCTTCCATTGTGTGCAGCCTGTCAGTATGGGAAGCAGACAAGACTTCCATTCCCACGCAACAAAAGCTGGAGAGCTACACAGAAACTACAACTAGTGCACACTGATGTGGGAGGACCTCTGAAAATATCATCATTAAACGACAGTAAGTATTACATTACTTTCATTGATGATCATACAAGAATGTGCTGGATTTATTTCATGAAGTATAAATCTGAGGTTGCTGATATATTCTGGAAGTTCAAAGCATGGGTGGAAAAACAAAGCACACACAAAATGCAGGTGATCAGATCAGATAATGGAACAGAATATACCTCAGAAAAATTCAACAAATTCTGTGAAAAGGAAGGCATTGAACATCAGCTGACAGCACCATATACTCCTCAGCAAAATGGGGTTGTTGAGAGAAAAAACAGAACACTTATGGAGATGACAAGATGTCTAATACATGACAAAGGTTTGCCAAAGAATCTATGGGCTGAGGCAGCAAATACAACAGTGTTTCTTCTGAACAGATTGCCAACAAAAGCTCTGCAATAGAAGACTCCATTTGAGGCATGGTATGGCTATAAACCAAAGTTGCAAAATTTAAAAACTTTCGGTTGTCTTTGTTTCTCTTACATTCCACAGGTCAAAAGAGACAAACTTGATAAGAAGGCAGAACCTGGAATCTTTGTAGGCTACGGCTTAGTATCCAAAGCCTACAGGATTTATCTTCCACAAGACAACAAAGTGATTGTTAGCCGAAACATCCAATTTTTTGAGTTAGAAAGCTGGAACTGGGAGAAAAATAAGCTTGAATTTCAAGAGGAGAATGCTGATGTTGATGATGCTGATGTTAATGATGAACCTGTTACAAAGATCAGAATGCTCTCTAATATCTATCAGAGTTGCAATATGGCACTAATTGAACCTGCAGGATATGAAGAAGCTGCTGCAGATCAACACTGGATGGCTGCAATGAAGGAGGAGCTTATGATGATTGAGAAGAATCAGACTTGGTTGCTTGTAAACAGACCTGCACATAAAAAGGCAATAGGAGTTAAATGGGTTTATAGAACCAAGTTCAATGCTGACGGTTCTATAAATAAACACAAAGCAAGACTTGTTGTCAAGGGATATGCTCAGATGTTTGGGGTAGATTTTTCTGAAACTTTTGCTCCTGTTGCTAGACTTGATACTATAAGAATGTTGTTTGCACTTGCTGCTCAACATGGCTGGACTATACATCAAATGGATGTCAAATCTGCTTTTCTAAATGGATATTTGGAGGAGGAAATATTTTTGGAGCAGCCTGAAGGTTTTGCTGTTCAAGGAGAAGAGGAGAAAGTATATTTGCTGAAAAAGGCCCTCTATGGTTTAAAGCAAGCACCAAGGGCTTGGTACAGCAGGATTGATGCTCATTTGCTAGACTTAGGCTTTACAAAAAGTCTAAGTGAATTTACACTTTATCTCAGAAAATTCAATGATGAATTGCTTGTGGTTTCTCTTTATGTGGATGACTTACTTGTGACAGGAAGTAACAGGAATCAGATTGATGTGTTCAAAAGAGAAATGAAGAAAGCATTTGAAATGACTGACTTGGGGAAGATGACTTTCTTTCTCGACATGGAAGTCCAGCAAAAGCAAAATGAGATCTTCATATGTCAACAAAAATATGCTAAAGAGATTTTAAAGAAGTTCAACATGGAAGAGTGCAGATCAACAGCAACTCCAATGAATCAAAAGGAAAAGTTTTGCAAAGAAGATGGAGCTGCAAAGATTGATGAAACAATCTATAGGACCTTAATAGGATGCTTGATGTATCTTACTGCAACAAGACCCGACATTATGAATGCTACAAGTATCTTTTCAAGGTATATGCATTGTGCAAGTGAGATTCATTTTCAGGCAGCAAAAAGAATTGTCAGATATATTAAGGGAACAATTGACTATGGATTGAAGTTTTGTCAAGTCAAAAATTCTGTTCTCCATGGCTATTCTGACAGTGATTGGGCCAATTGTGTTGATGATATGAGAAGCACTTCAGGTTACTGTTTTAGTTTTGGTTCTGCCATTTTTTCGTGGAGTTCAAAGAAGCAAGAAGTTATTGCTTAATCCACAGCTGAGGCAGAGTATGTTGCTGCCACTGCTGCTGTGAATCAGGCTATTTGGGTTAGAAAGTTAATGAGTGATCTGCAGATGGAGCAAAAGGAAAGCACACAAATCCTTGTAGACAATCAAGCTGCAATTGCAATTGCAAAAAATCCTGTGTTCCATGGTAAAACGAAGCATTTCAAACTGAAACTCTATTTCCTAAGAGAAGTTCAAAGAGAAGGTGAAATACAGCTGGTTTATTGCAAAACAGAAAATCAAAATGCTGACATTCTGACCAAGCCACTTCCTCAAGCTAAGTTTGAATTCTTTAGGCAAAGACTTGGAGTTTGCAGCTTCAGAGCCAAAGAGGAGTGTTGAATTTATGTCTCAGAAGCTGTTGATGAAGAAGCTGCTGACAAAGAAGTTGCTGATGAAGAAACAACTGATGTGGAATTCGTGGAAGCTGTCATTAGTTTTAGTTTGAATAAAACACTAGCTATTTGAATTAGTCAAATTCTGTTAGGATTGATATAATCCTTTTATTTGAATGTTATCCTTTGAGTTCTGTTACGTAACAGCAGGAGATAATGTTGTTGTTGCTTCCCTTTAAAGCTTTCTATTGTTCAATGTTTTAATATGCTGCAATATCAATAAAACAGTGCATTTCAGCAGAAGTTGTTCTTCATTCTTTTCTCTATTTTCATTTGTTAAATCCAACATAATCAGTCAAGGACCCCTCCCAAATTAGTTTTAAAGCATTGAAATGTTTTGCTTATCGGCAAATTACTTTGGTTTTTTACCTGCAGCTTTTGTTCATATTATGTCAAAATAAGGTGTGCAAAAGGCCAGCTGGGTATGACAACTTTAGTTTTCTTAAAAAAAATTTATGAAAAAAATTCTATTGAAATAAAAATCCTTGTCCAATATATATTGCTTGGTCATTAAAACTTTAATAACATAATAAAAGAAACATTAAATTGATCACCAAGATATACCATCGTTGGCTCGCCAAAGGGATTCGACATTTCAGAAAACATCTTCCTTCTAGGAATTATGGTGAACCTGCAGCTAGTTTTCCAGCACTATGTACATAATTTGACGAAGAAAAAAACAAAGTTTATTGAAGTGTTGCTATTTCTTAACAATCATTGCCTGGAACACAGCAACGTTATGGCTAGATATATAAATTTGACGGAGAATATGTCGATCATCAGTCGATCCTTTGGCATTTGATTCATCTCCCTGAGATTTCAGAAAATGGAGAGAGATCGCCTCCAATGACAGAGTTGCCCCATTCTTTGAAGGATGGAGGATTGGGCGGCCACATAAAAACAGGCCTTTCAGCTGGCACGTCTGGTGGTGGCGCTTCCCCTGTAAGGACCTGCAAAACAGTTTTCATGGAGGGCCTATCGTTTGGATTTGGATGGCAGCAGGCCAGCCCCAGAATAAGCACACACTCCATTTCTTCATTTTTGAATATTCCATCCAATCTGGGGTCTGCACCTTCGAGGATCGTTCCCCTTCTGTAAAGTTCCCATAGCCCATGCACAATGTTACTAATGTAGTCATCCCGCTCAGTCTGCCCTCCAGGCTTCCTTCCACAAGCAACTTCCAGAACAAGAACGCCAAAAGCATAAACATCTGTTTCGGTCGTTGCCCTTCCCGTAAGAATACTCTCCGGAGCCATGTAGCCAGGTGTTCCGGCAAGCTCTTTCGTTGTGTGGTGAGTTTGTTCATTTCGAATAATGCTGCGAGCTAAGCCAAAATCTCCCAGTTTCGCATTGAAATCTAAATCCAACATTATGTTACTGGCCTTTATGTCTCGGTGAAGTACCCTCTTCATGCAGCCATTATGCAGATAATCCAATGCCTGTGCCGCTCCGGAAATCACACTCAGCCTTTTTTCCCAGCTCAGTGTTGCTTCCTGCGTGCCTGGCTTTTCATCACAAAATACGTATTTATCCAGGCTTCCATTTGGCAAGTATTCGTAAACCAAGAGGTACTCACGCCTTTCATGGCACCATCCGATCAACTTAACAAGATTTCGGTGATGGAGGTTGCCTATTGTAGTGACTTCTGCTATGAATTCTTGCTTACCTTGGGTTGATTTCTTTGAGATTCTTTTGACAGCGACTTCCTTGTTTCCCAAGATTCCCTTGTAGACTGTCCCGAAGCCACCTTTCCCGAGCTTGTTCTTGGGGTTGAAATTACCAGTTGCTTTGCTAAGTTCTTTGAATTTGTACTTCCTCGGAGCAGTTGAGGAGCCTAGGATTGCCTCATCAATATTTGGGTAAGCATCCTCCAGCCTGTCCACTTCACATCCTCTTTTCCTGCACAAGAAAAGGGCGATACCAATACTAATCAACAGGATTAGTACTGATCCCACTGCAACTAAAATCCAAACCCACCGCAGCTTGGAGTCTTTTATCTCCGAACCGCTGAACTTCCATGACTTCACACAATTTAGTTGAGTGTTGTTACTTGTTGAACCAGAAAACCCTACATAAACGTTTTCTGGAAGATAGTCTGAGAGATTGAGATGCTCAGAAATAACTGGATTCTTCATGTCCCCACCCACAAAAACAGTCAAATTCTTGCCGTCGTATCGAACATCTACCGCGATATCTTCGCCCTTAGAAATATAAATGCCCCTGTCATTTAACGAAACCGATCTTCTTGAGTAGATGCTGTTCACATCCAATCCAATATGGTTATCATCAAGATCATCGGCCTGGAAACTTTTGCTGGTGTCAAATTCTACTGCCACTGTCCTGGCTTCCTTGGATCCATTTAACGTGGAATTTACGATTCCCATCCATTGTCCTTCACTTCCAACTGGAACATCAGGATCTTCTGTTAATATAAAAGCTAAGCCTTCACCACTTGAAGCTGTCTGCTTTTTGATATTGAGTACGAAGGTTGTATTGAAAGATGCATTCTTCCCTCCGTTGCTCCATAGTCTGAATGGCCATTTGTACATGACCCTTCCAGACAAGTTTTCCATTGGAGCTCCATTAGCATCTAGTGTGACTTGGATGGCTCTCCAGGCTATATTAGAATTAAAGGGAGTCAAAATAAGTTGATCTCTATCTGATTCCGTGAAGTTTGGAAACTGAAAATGAAGGCTCTGTACTAGAGCAAGAGCCCAGAGGACAGCTAGAATTACGGATGGGGCTACCAAGGGAAAGCGCATCTCGCCAAAAGTAACTCTCCAAAGAATGAGAAGTTATAATTGTAGTTAATTTTGTTCAACTTTCTGGCAAGTTTAAAGCCAAATGAATGAGAAGTGGAGGATATACAAAAGACAGGTTCATGTCAGCTTAAATTAGAAAAAAATGTTAGGACTTCTATAAGGGAGTAAATTTCCTTGTATTTTCTGATCTTATATTTTATTCTTTTGGAAAACTTAGAACTGTAGAATCGTAGATATCACAACAGGGAAGTTAATATCAATCTGAATAGTACTTGGTTGACCAAAATTACGCAGTTGTCATCAAATCTATGCAAGAGTACTCTGCTTAATTACGCTTGTATGTATTGGATTTGATGGGCATATTTGTCTATATATAATCGTCGTGTCTTGCAGTCCCCCTTCTGATCCTCCTGCTGATTTTACTTTGCAATTAAGAAAACAAAATTCATGAGATCTTGTAAATTCCATGAAGAACAAGTCTAATTAGCTGTATATCTTGCTCACGCCTCTTGATCATATTCTATAACCATCCACGCAAGTTAGTCATCCATTGAAACTTCCATAGCTAAATCCATAGTCAATGAAAATGATAATAGAATCTACTTTGTTTTTCTTATTGCAATTTGTTCTTGTACTTTAGTGTGCTTGCAGTGTTCGTCTGGCCTTGAGGGTATCAAATATCAAGGAAACTTCATCGGTACGGGCATCATTGGGCTAAGATTCATCAATTTCCCCCAGAGAAAAAAAGGCACAGCTGACTTGTACGTTCACCAAGAAAAACTCTGCTCTGATCATGAATTCACTGCAGAATGAATACTTTGAACTTTGAAGAAGAAATTCTCTCATGGGGAAGATTGGAGTGGTTTCCTTGCAGGCGGATTGGTCAGTTGTCATGGTTACCCTTTCAGTGCATGTTTAATTTCTGAGAAGCTGAGAAGGAGCATTGCTTTTCTACTTTGTCTTTCTCATAAGAATGAGCCCATATATTCCTCGGTTTGACCAGGTAACTATCACACCGAACCTAAAAGACCATGTACTTTGCTATTTGCATGGTTGAAAAGGGAAGCATTTATCCAAAAAAAATTTGGATTTTGCGTCCATATTCTCCAAGGAGGAACAGTCAAATCTGAAAAACCAACTTTTCCAAATTAATTGTTCCATGGCCATGACATGTGTGGAAGAAGAATTAATGCATTATAAGAGAGAAAATCGCATTCAACTACATGGGGTTCTGCCAAGCTCCTTTCATCAAGGTCTGCAATTGGAAACCAGGCAAAAGATGAAATTTCCACCTTTTTTTCCCCTTCAAGGAAATAAACAAACATTAGAGGTAGGGTTTTGCACCAATTTCACAACCTTTTAATTATTGGAATTAACCTTCATGACATATGTATAGGATGACAGCATAGTGATGTACATGTTGAGAGATTACCAGGTTTGAGGTTTCTGTGTTATTTACTTTGAAGAATAAAAGGAGGCATGCATGAATTTAAATCAAGGAATAATATTGGTTTCCAATATAGACTTGAGTTTATAAAAATATTTGACTCTAATTATATTTGATGCCGAAGTTCTCTTCATTGTTCCTTTCCTTAATCAATTAATCTCGTAGTTAAGAAGTTGCTCTCTCGTCTTCTTCAAATCTAATTCTGTATTTATTGTATACATTTTTTTATCTGGCTCTAGGAGGAATGAGTCCAGTTTGATGTTTTTGCTACTTTTTTTTAAATAAAACTATTTGTTAAGTTAATACTTAAAATTTGTAGTCAATGATTTAAATAAATTTAATTAATGATTGGTACACTATACCTAATTCACGTGCCCTGTTGTCATTTATTTTCAGTCAAATTACGCCCTGTTTATCTCTGCTCATTATCAACCAGGAAATTTCTTTGAATTGACATGTTCTTGGAATTAAAAAAAAGTCGTTGATATGTGCACGAGGAGAATCAAATTAAGGCAGTCGTATATCACCAAATACAAGAGTGTACGCATAAAAGTAATACATACAACCAAATAATATAAAATTATTTATTTCATCTTTATCCAATCATTTAATAAAGATAGCGTAGTTTTATTAATTTGTTCAACGCAATTTTATTTTTTGAGAAATTTTTAAATAAAACCGGTTCATCAGCATAGATAAAGAACCAAATCAAGTATATAAAACACATTTTAATGTGCACACAAATCATTCTAAAAATATTTTTAATCTCATATTTTAATATTAAATTAATTAGAGATTATATTTTGTAATTTATTTAGATTTGTTTTTTATGGAGTTTTCTTGATTTTATAACCCGGGTTATGAGTTTAATAAATTAACTCAAATTATTTTTTAGATTTTTTTCTAATATTTTTTTTCAAATTCATTCTTTAACAATAGGTTGATTGAGGATTTAAACTTCATAATTTATTTTGATTTGTTTTCTATGAGGTTATCAGTCTCATAATTTGAATTGTAAATTTAACATGTTAATCCAAATTAATTTTAATCAATCTAACATGTTTTTATCTTAATATTAAAAAAAATATTATTTTGAATTTTGTTTTTAATTAAACTATGTTTTTTTGAGTTATATAAGTTATTTTTAAACTCGTAAAGTCAATTAAATTATATTAAATCAATCCTTACATGATTAATTTTTTTTTTTTTACTAAAAAATAATTTACAACATCTCAATAGTTTTTTTACTCATCATTTCAAAATAAAATTTTGTCGGTTTTTAAAGCAAAACCGTTGAACTTTCATGGCTCAATGTGCTGTAAAATTTTGTCTTCGACAAAATTTAAAATAACATTAAATCATGCAGGTGACATCTTTAGATAGATGCTTTTTTTTTTCACTGATAAACAAATATTAGTAAAAAAAAAGAAGTTTTCCTAGAAGTTTTTCACTGATAAACCAGCCAAATGCAACCTTCATATATAATACACTAAGTTAGGAGCAGGTAGGGTGTGAGATATCGTTGTAATTTGCACTGAAGATTGAAGCACTGCAAAACCTCTGTGCTTATGAAAGTAGCCTGAGATGTTCTTTCCTGGAGAATCATTAACTATGTTCTTGATTATTCATCTGTTTGCTTGATCATGCTTATGTCTGAAAGTACTGTATGTTTTATATAACTCACTCTTATTTATCACCATTATAAAAAGGAGATTTATCCCTACACTACCTGTTAGAAAAAAAAAATTAAATTGTAAGATAATTATGTAGTTATGGAAGAACAAAGGACATGCATGGTTTTTTCTCTTTATTTCTCCTTTACTTGAGCATTCCTCCACTTGATCCGAGAGGGGTTTAAGCTTCTGAATTCTTCTTTGTAAGATTAAAAACAGACTCAATGCCATGCCATGTTTTAAAGGACCATGAAAACTCGAAAGAAAAAAGAATAAAATATATCATGAATCTCTATTCTAAATTAAATAAATATATAAAGATCAAATTAACAAATAATTAAGTAACAAAAAAATATAATGAGATAAAAAAAAAAAAGGAAACACTTTGCGAATTCACAACAAATCCTCTCACAAGTCATATTGATTCACGTATGACTTTTAGTTTTTTGTATAAATTTTTAGTTATTTATAAAATGTCTTAGATATATAATTATTAATGAAGTCGGGATTAATTATGTTTTTGTTATCTACAAATCAAGAAATTTGATATATACAGAACTTAGTACCAAAAAGAAGGGTGTATGATAAGTTAATATCTTTGCAGCAGCAAATCAAGTTAAATAGTATTACATAACAATGTATTTAATTTATTTCTCTTTATTGATGTATCACACATTATGTACAACTTTGTTTTGTGTTCGTGGAGTAGGCCAAACTTTTGAAGTTCATATCAATCTGAATAATATTTTATTCTCTTGGATAACTTAGAACTGTAGATATCACAACAGAGAAGTTAATATCAATCTGAATAATATTTGGTTGACCAATATTACGCAGTTGTCATCAAATCGATACAAGAGTACTCTGCTTAATTACGCTTGTATGTGTTGGATTTGATGGGCATATTTGTCTATATATAATCGTCGTGTCTTTCAGTCCCACTTCTGATCCTCCTGCTGATTTTCCTTTGCAATTAAGAAAATAAAATTGATGAGATCTTACAAATTCCATGAAGAACAAGTCTAATTAGCTGTATATCTTGCTCACGCCTCTTGATCATATTCAATAACCATCGACGCAAGTTAGTTATCCATTGAAACTTCCACAACTAAATCCATAGTCAATGAAAATGATTATAGAATCTACTTTGTTTTTCTTACTGCAATTTGTTCTTGTACTTTAGTGTGCTTGCAGTATTCGTCTGGCCAGTGGCGGAGCCAGAGCTTTTTCTATGAGGGGACAAATTAATAATAAATACTGTAACTTTTTAATATGATTTTTTTAAAAACTTAATTGAGATATATAACTTGAAGTTTTGAATAATTTTTCATCCTTAAAGGATTTACACTTGAAATACTTTTATAGTGACGTGTTAATTTAATTGATGAACCTAGTGATTTTATTATTATCATTAATGTCTTTATAATAATTAACATAATAATAAAGTCAGTTGAGTTGGATAATAATTCTAAATCTTTCATATGATATTCATATTAAAATACACATCAATTTATCAAAACTCATTTCAATTATATATATATATATATATAATAAGTATGTTGATTAAATTATACTTAATTATTTCTACACACACACATAAAAGTTGTATAAATTCATTAAGTCAAATATGTGAAACATGTTTTAATGTTATACTCTCTTCTAACTTATAGGATTTAAATAAGTTATAGGATTTAAATCCATACCCTCTTCTAACTCCAAGCATCTCGTCAACAATTAATTACAAATAAATTTGATATTAATATATGTACATTGTAAATTAATATATGTACGACAATTAATATATGTACATTGTAAATTAAGAGACCTCAATTAAATAATTAATTCATAATTATAGTGAACTAAGAGACCTTAGTTAAATAATTTTAATAATCTATTCTTTCAATACAAGAGATGCAAAAAATAGTGATTTTGTATGAACATTAATTTATTTATTTATAATAAAAAAAATATTTAATTGATTAAATTAAAAAATTCAAACATGTATTTTAAACACATTCATATCAAAACCCCTAAATTATCATAAACTCTAATATCTTTAATAACTAATTATAAAAAAAAATTAAAATTAGATAATGAAATAAATAAAAAAAGATAAAAAAAAATCTTACCTAAAACATAAAGCAAAAGAAGTTATTGTACTTGAAAAAAAATTACGTAAGAAAAAGAAAAGGCAACAACTTAAAAGGGAAAAAAAAAACTATGTTAATTAATAAAAAAAGAAAAAAAAAGGGAAAAAATTTAAGTAAATGAGCTGGAAATATATTTATATATTATATTAAAATATAATCAAACAATAACTTTCACTTTCCATGTATCAAACCCTCCCCAAATTATTATATTAATATTCTAATATGATAAGCATTTAAAAAAAAATATTAAGGGGGCAATTGCCCCCTTTTGCACCCACGTGGCTCCGCCACTGCGTCTGGCCTTGAGGGTATCAATCAAGGAAACTTCATTGGTACGGGCATCATTGGGCTAATATTCATCAATTTCCTCTAGAGAAAAAAATATTAGCAAATTTTGTTTTTTATATATTTATTAAAAAATTAACCTGATTTGTAGTGTAACGTATGTCAATAATCTAGTATAGTTTCTATTTGATTTAAGATACATCACAACATAACTATATAACTTTATAACTTTAAATGGATTGTTCGATGTGATTCATAACTTTAAATTGTTTATCTTTAAAATCATTTGAATAAAAAACTCAATCATGATTAACATATAAACTAATAACAAAAATACCTTTTACTATGGAATAAAAAAAATAAAATGAAAGGAAGCACACGCCAACCGTCTACATTTTAAAAGGAAAACCGTTGATTAGAAAAATACGTTTAACTAGACCACCATTCAGTTGTCACATTGTTTTCAAAGCAAAACTGATGCTATGTGGATTTAGTATGCGATAGTGGTAATTTTTAATTATATATTTTTTAAAATTTATTTATGATACCAATTCCTATACAAAAATATAAAAAAATTAATTTAAAATTAATTTTTTAAAAAAAAAATCAAGTCTCACTGCAATTTCAAAGACCCCTCTAGATTTATTCCAAAACGGGTCATTTTCATGGCTCAATGTGCTGTAAAATTTTGCCATAGGCAAAAACTAAAATAACATTAAATCATGTATCTGTTTTTTTTTTCCACTAATAAACAAATTTTAGTAAAAAAATATTTTTTCATGTCCTTGGCTATTAAATAAATATATAATTTTTTTACAAAAATCAATTATTAATTCATGTACATGAATTTTTGAAGTAACAGTAAAGTTTTAATTCAAATACATTATTCAAAATATTAAAAAATAAATTTTAAAATACATAAAATTAAAATGAAAGTAAAAATAAACTTATTATTGAAGTTATATTCTTTGATGTTTTATAAAATATAATTAATCTATAATTAAATTTAAATTAATATTATAATAACCTCTATAAAATAAAAATCTCATATTAACCAGAAATAAAGTAATTAAATTTAAATGTAGCCATTGACACCTATTTCTTTACTGATAAAAAGCTAACACAGGAAGAAAAATAATGAAGAGATGATAAGGAGTGCATGTATTCTAATCATGGTTGTCAGGATGTGGGCAAGTTTATCCTCCCATTCAATCTTTTGGCGTATTTTATTATAAAGAATTCTTCCATTGACTGAACTTTAATTTCCCTTTATTAAATTATTATTGAAACTCCCTCTATTTTTTTTCCTATTTCATAATTGATATGCATTGCAAGCGACCAATTACTCCTTGATTGAAGTTTTTTAGTTTCTTCACTTCTAACAAAATTGATTTTTTTAATAATAAGCATAAAAGTAATACATACAAATCAATGCTGTATATATTATAGTTTTAAAACCTCTGACATATCTGTACCGATTGATTTGAGATCAAAACTAGATCAAATTAAAAAAAAATTGAAATTTAGATGACTCAATAGTTTGATCTAGTAAGATTCGGTCAAAAATCTAATTATAATTTACGGACTATTATTTTTTTAACCAAAACAATGCCGTTATGATTTATAAAAAAATAAATAATTTTGGAGTTGATCCGGGATGACTCAATAACCTGATCAACACATGTCATCGGGGTCTTGGGCTGGATCAACTACATGGCCAAATTTAAAAACTTGCTATACATACAAAAAAATAATATAAAATTATTTATTTTATCATTTAATATTAATAAAATTACATAAACATCTATTTGTATGAAGCTTTAGTATATTTTATTTATATGCATAGCATATTTCATAAATAAACCTTAACAAGTGATGAATGATGCTATATTAGTGATTTACTTGTCTCGTAATCATTGCATCAAATTTTTTACCAAGGCTTTTAGTATTAGTAAGTATTAAGAATACTATTAAAAGGTAGGGGGAAATACTAATTTTCCACATCCATTATCACTCTAAATTACAAATAGTAATTCATAGTTTTTTTGTGCATTTTGACCCCTTTTTTCCCTTCTATTATTATTATTTTTTAATTTAGTTCTTATATGATGTGTTTATGAAGATTAAGAGTTGATAATTTATTTTAATTTGGTTTTTGTACGATTATCTTGGTATCAAAAAATATTTCAGTATTGAGTTAATATCAGAAAAATATCACAATATCGCAGTATGGTCTACTTTTAAAAAAAGTTTAGTTAAACAAAAAATGATATAAAAAAAATTAAGTTATTAAACTTTGTGAAGCCAGTGACCCGGTCTGCTTATGTGGTCGAAATGTTTTTTCCTATCACAATTACCATTTAGTATTATAACTAGATTATTGACCCGCGCTACACTATAAGTCGAGTCAAAATTTTCTTGAACGTGAAAAAATTTGCAGATGTTGCTAACATATTTTTTTAGTAGAAAAAAATTCAACTAAGTGGGGTTGATCTAATATGACCTAGTTGACTTTACATGTTCAAAAATAACTTGGATGAGCTGTAAAAACATAATTTGACTATAAAAAAATCTAAACATGATATTTTTTTCAATATTAATATAACAACATAGTTGATTGATTTGTGTCAATATAGGTTAACATGTTAAATTTGTGACTTGAGTTATAAAACTATGATAACCCTATAGAAAACAAATCAAAATAAATTACAAAGCCTCATACCCAATTAACCTAATATCGAATGATTAAATCGAAAAAAAATCATCCAAAAAGAGGTTTAAAAAAACTACTTGAGTTAACCTGTCAAACTTGTTGCCTGAGTTATAAGGCTAAGATAACCTTATAAAAAACAAATCAAAATAAATTATAAAATTCAATCCTTAATCACCTCAATGCTGAAGGATAAGATTAAAAAAAAAATCAATTACAAAAATATAAAGAACAACTCAAGTCAATATGCTAAACCTATGTTCAGGGTTATGAAATTGAGATAACATCATAAAAAAAAAAAGACCTGATTTAACCCGATTTAACCTATCAAATTCGTGACTTTGATCATGAGACTAAAATAATCTCATAAAGAATAAATCAAAATAATTCATGAAACTCAATTTCCAATCAACCCTGTCAAATCAAATATTAAACAATAAAATTTGTAAAAAATATAATTAAAAAAATCACAAAAATAAATCAAGTCAACTCAAGTTAACTTGTTAAGTACCATTTCTAGGCCATGAAGTTGAGATAATCTAATAAAAAACAAACTAAAATAAGTCATGAAACCTAATTCTCAATCAAATACAATATTAAATGATAAAATTAATAAAATATTAATTAAAAAAATAAATAAATTAGGTTAAACTGTCAAATTCTTAAAAGATGAAAAATCATTGTAATTGATTAGGAAAATGCGTTTAACAGGACCACCATTCAGCTGTCATGTTGTTTTCAAAGTAAAAACCGATATTATGTGATTCTGGAGGAGTAGTTTTATAAGTTTATATTTTATATTAATATATTAAAATGATATAAAAATTAAAAATAATAATTTAAAATTTAAAATATAATTAAAAAAAAAAAAACAAAAACAATCCAACTATAATTTCAAAAACCACCTTGGATTCATCCCAAAACGGGTCATTTTCATGGCTCAATGTGCTGTAAAACTTTGTCATTGGCAAAAACTAAAATAGCATTAAATCATGTAGGTGACATCTTCAGATAGATGCTTTTTTTTTTCCCACTAATAAACAAATCTTAGTAAAAAAAAAATTTCCCTAACATTTCTTAATTAGCAAATTTATTTTTTTAGGTTTCAATGGTCAAGTTATCATTATAACTAATCAGTTTCCATATATAAAAAAATGAATTTTATTTCTAATTAGATTTTGAACAGGTTATTTACTCTCTTTTTTTGAGTTAGTTTTCTTTGAATTTGACTAAATTGTAAATTGGAAAACAAATCAAATGGCCATGATACATAGCAGTGCAATGCTAGCTTATTGCCATGTCAGTGTTGCTTGAACAAAATAAAAAATAGAAATCTTTTTATCATGTTTTGAAAACTCATAGCAAAGTTGAAAATCTACTAGGAAATTGTAATGACATTTTTAGCTTTACTGTTTTGGTGAAACTTTCTAAACACAGGGAAAATTTTGCGAGACTGGGTTAGCTGAATGAAGAAATGCAACATATGTGACGTCTGCTGGTAATAATCTTCAACAAATCAGTGCCACATGCATTGCAAGTGAGACAGGCAATCTTCAACTGAAGCTACTTTGCTAGACAAATAATTTGATGTTCCTGACCTTCAAGTTCAAAAATGCATGGTGGAAGAGCACATTTGATATCGTCAAATTCCCAGAAACAACAATGGCAAACAAAACTCTTGTCACAAACGCATCTTGAGCAATGAGATGGTGGCTTTGCCAGCAGGTGAAGAGGGTGCAAGTGCCTCCTCGCACACAGAGCACATAACTCCTTCACCATGATATTCTTGCTCTTCGTTCATAATCAATGGATGATCTATGTGGGCAAGTTGATGTGCCTGACAATCAACTCTAAATAAACATAGTAGAAAATCCTCTGCATTTTCTGCAGGGCATAAATTGAAAAGGTGTTCATACATGACAAAGTACAAGTTCCTCTTAAACAAGGAATTCTTTCAAATCTCAAAATCATACTCATATATGCTGTTCTTACAAGCAACGTATAAACTGAAAGCTGTGTTTATTTCACTTTAAAAAAGGTGCTCTCAAAGAAGGAAAACCTTTCAATCTAATAATCACCCATATGCCATTGAAATAGAGATTAAGGATTTTCTTGGATTAGAGATTGCTCTGTCGAAGAAGGAGATCGTTATATCCCAACAGCAGTGTGTCCTTGATCTTCTTAAGGAGACTGGGATGAGTGGTTGTAGGCTGGCAGACACTCCAATAGATCCCAATCAGAAACTTGAAGATGACAAGGAAGGTGATCTAATGTGGATACAACACAGTATCAAAAGTTAGTGGGAGAGCTGATTTACTTATCACAAACATGATCTAATATTACATTTATTGTGAGTTTAGTGAGATAGTTTATGCGATCACTGTACCTATCTTTACACGATAGTTTACACAATCAATCCTGAATAATAAGATGAGTAAAAAATTTGATTATTGAGGATTGCGGAAGAAGAGTTGATATTTTGATATCTAAAAATATGAAGAAAACTCTGCTAAATTTTTTATTAATTATATATATAAAAAATTCCCTAACCTTAATTGAATTATCATGTTCTTGCTCTTTGTTTTGAATACAAATGATTGGTTTGCACTCACCCCATGCAAAACATCTTGAAGCTGATGCAGATTGGGCAGGTTTAGTCATTGATAGAGGATCCATATTAGAATATTGTACTTGAATCTGGGGAAATGTGGTTACTTGGCAAAGTAAGAAACAAAATATGGTTGGAAGAAGCAGTGCTCAAGTAGAATATAAGGTTATGAAAATGGAGTTTGTGAAATGTTATGGCTGAAGAGAATTCTTGAAGAACTGTGAATGCCTATGAATATGCCAACGAAGTTGTATTATGACAATAAAGCTGTCATAAGCTGCCATAAGAACTCTTAATACCGAGAAGGCTGGGAATGTTGCCCGCACGTGCAAAAGGTTTGAGATTTTTAATTTGATACTTGCGAAATTGAAGCAACAACAATTTGAATTCGAGACAAGATTAATATATGATATTTTTTAAAAAATAAGCGATCTTGTAAAGGGCATAATTTTTTTTATTTTTATCTTAATCCAACTCAAATTTATTAGAAGATTTTAAAAGCCTTATTTTCTATAAAATTAGAATTTTGTAATCATTTAAAATCAACAAGACTTTCAAATAAAACCAAAAAAATATCTAGACTTAATATTTTATTAGTTGATTTATAATTTTTTTTCTATTTTTTGTTTTTTTTTGTTTTAGGATTTGGGCCTCTAAATCCCTTCGTGGTTTTGAAATTAGATAAACAAAGATGAAGGCTTATTCTTATTCTTATTCTTCTTAAGAAGAAAAATACCAAAAACATAAATTAACTTATTTTTTCATGAGATATCTTATTAAAGGACAAAGCTATGGAATGCCCTTGAGGTCTTCGTTTTAAATATTATTTAAATACATTTATTTATTATTAGATTGTGTTAAAGGAAATAAAAATTAAATATTTGAATGAAAATAATTGATATCATTTAGATAAGTGTTATTTTTTATGACAATATTTTTATGCATTTACAATAAAATCTATAACAAAAATGTAAAAGCAGAATTTATGGAGAGCTTCCAGCTAAGCTAAAAAAAATGATGGAAGGTCAGACATCTTTGTCACTACGAAGGCTCAAAGAAACAACAAACTACCTTCACAGTTTTAATAGAATATGATTGAAGATGAAATAGCATCTGAACAATATTGTTCAGAAAAAAAATAGCATCTTTTATTGTTCAGAAAAAAACAGAGAAACAAAAGAGTGATCTGATATGCGAAAATAGAAACAGAGATAATGAGTATGAAGCTAACCATTCACAGTGGAATAGGGCTACGCCACAAGTATAGCCAACTATCCAATTACGATAATGACATCCAGCATCTTTTCCTGTGGACGATAAAACTGCAATTAGGATCAGTACATTCAAGGGCCAAGTCAACGCAAGGCTCACCACAAGCATCGCATGCCTGCGGACGATAATCCTCTGTCTTGACGACCAAAGCAATAGGGTGAGGGTGTTTAGGATATGTGAGAACGCCCCCTGGCTTGAAATATGGGTATCTCCCGAGAGCACATTCTGTATGAGCATCGAAGTCGCATTCCTCACAACGGTAGAACCAGAGCTTCGGGTCTCTATCTTTTTCACAAATTAAGCAGGAAGGCTGGTAGGCATTTTCATTAATGTAGGTGAGGGAGAGAGGATGGTCATCATACTCGTGTCTTGCTTTGTATGGCAGTGTAGCACATTTGATACCCAGCTTGAAATCGCAACGCGCACATTTTAAAAATACCTTTGATTCTTCACTGACACAACAGCCACTGCAATGCGGAATAATCTCTCTTTCCGCTGCAGCCCATGGGGGACGCCCGCGACCTTCAATATAGCAACGGAGAATATTCTTTCTGTCCGCTGGAAGATAAAGGGGATGCTCATGACCTCCATGTTTAAAAGAATCTTTCAATATTGATTTGAAACATCGGACATCAATCCGGAGTCCACACATATAACATGTGTACATGAGCCCACGAAAATATTGATTACACACATGGCAGTAGTCCAGATAATGTTTCTCTCGGCTCCATGAAAGAATCAGTTGGTTTTCGTGATATTGCCATTTTTTTCGCATGGGTAATTCTATGCTGCAGGTTTTGTCAAGAAAGAAATTACAACTGGCACAGCTATAAAATGGAGTTGAGATTGGTAACATGCACCCATCACACTTTAGATCATCATCAACCTTGTCAGTAAGGATTAGATTATGTTGATGACTGAAATGCTCGATCTCTTCAATTATTCTCTCCTCTCCATGCTTGATCTCACGGACAACGCGAAAGCTAGGTTCCATGAATTGATCATCAACAGTCACACTTTGTCCTGAAGTCTCTGTTGCAGAATCGCCATATTCTCTGCTACAATTCACGTGTGCAACAAAGTCACAGTCTGGGCAATAGTAAACTCCGTATTCTGTGTCAACTTCCCGACGGCAAATTCCACAGTACTTGTTTATAGATTTGATACATTGTTGAGGATGATAGGTGTGGATGATTTGGGGATGATGGTGCAGTACCGTTTTAAGGGTGCGTGGCAATGAAATGCATTTTTTGTGGACCACGAGTTGGCACATAGTGCACCCAAATGGGGAGTCATCTCCATCTGTGCCGCATGCATTGCACGTGAAGGAGATTGATTTTAATGAAAGTGGATTCAGCAGGCTTCTAAATTGATGGCCCTGATCCTGATCAGCTGCATAAACGCAAGGTGGAAAAGCACATTTGATATGGAGGTTGAATTCGCACACAAAACAGCAGTAAGCAAAACTCTCATAGCAAGTTTCTTTGCAAAAACGACAGATCATGTGATGATTTGGCAGTAGACGAAGAGGGTGTTCTGGATGAATGTGCCTCTTGATCTCTGGGGGTAGCTCAGCACACTTCTTGTGAAGAAAGAAGTTGCAAGGAGTGCAACTATAGCTAGGACCAGACATTGGTTCCTTGCACACGGAGCAGTTTACTCCTTCACCATGATATTCTTGCTCTTCATTCAAAATCAATGGATGATCCTTGTGGGCAAATTGAATATCAACCTCAAAAAAACCCGGTGGAAAAGCACATTTGATATCTAGATCAAACTTACAGAAAGAACAATGGTAAACAAAACAGTTGAAAGTTTTGGCGCACCGATCACAACGGTATCCTCCTTCATATGGTGGCTTTGCTAGTAGATGGAGAGGGTGTCTAGGATGAATGCGCCGCTTGATCTCACGGGGCAGCTCGGCGCATGTCTTATGAAGAAAGAAGTAGCAAGAGGTGCAACTGTAGCAAGGACCCCATATTGGTCCCTCGCATCCAGAGCAAATAACTACTTCACAACTATATTCGAGAACTTGATTAATGAGGATCAATGGATGATCTGGGTGGCTAAAATGTTCAACCTCCATGTCTCTGTCTCTCTCAGAAGACAGAGCAGGAAATGAGGGTTGTTGAGCCAGGGCAAGACTTAGGTAGGCCAGATTGAAGCTGCCGAATATATATATGTTATCGAAATGGAAAGGCAAATAAAAGTTGAGTGCTACTATTATGCAATACCTCACCTTCTGAACTGAAACTTGACCTCTTCACCGACGACGGCTAATTAAATAATTACAGCTGCTTGCTGCTACATTACAGATCAACCAACGAGATCCAGAACACAGTGATTTCCCATTAAGATCGGATAGCAGAATTCAAATAAGCCCGGAAAGGAAGGAAGGGTGTTATCTGTAAGGATGGGGTGGGAGGAAGATCATGAGGATAGCTACAGGCTCTTCCATTTGTGCAGATGATATTATACAAGCATGTGAATAAGAAGACACTTTCCCTTTTCTTTTCTGGTTGGAGTGGAAGACTCGTTGACTTGAGGTGGGTCTCGTCAACTTCTTGTTACTGGATCATGTCCATTGCTTAGTATTCTATTGGATTGGTCCATTGCTTAGTTAATGGATCGTGTCCATATAATAAGTTATTAATGAAATAAAAAATAGTATTAGAAACTATTACTACTTGGATTTGAAGGTGGATTGTTATCAAGCAAACCAATCATCGACCTGAAAACATTGAAGGCGCATGAGACCTGACATATGTGAGAGATGACAGCAAATAAATCGCAAATACAATGTTGCGGTTAAATTAATTTTTTTAAAATAAAAAAAATATTCAGATATTATTAATAAACTACTAAATAATAGTAGCATTCCTTTAAATATTAGTAAAAATCTAGGTAAAATAAATCCTTCTTTTTTAAAAATAACTAAATCTTAACTATCACCATAATATATTATGTAAATAAACTACTAAAAGAAAAATCATGATTATATGAAAGCCATTATGATTTTAGCTCCTGCATTATTTTTCTCGAAATAAAAACAACTCAGATTTTTAGTTAAAATCGTTCTTGTCTCGATTATAAGGACATGTCAGATAAGATCATTTATTTTGGAATTAAATTATATAATTAGAGGTATAAAAAAAATTGAAAACACATTCTCTTATATATCACGTTTCATCATGTTCATTAACTACAAACAATTAAATTCAGATTAAATAGATATAATTTATACACATATATAAAAATAAGAACTTAACTATGAATTATTTTTTTCTGTCGTCTAATTTAAACTATAAATTCAAAAAATAATTTTAACCATTTCTCCTTAATAAGCCCTCGACCTTAAAGTCTCCATTGCCATTCCTATTTGGTTTTCTAGATTTTATAATGAAGAGAGAGATTGGAAAAGGAAAAAGATCATGTGTGTATTCCCTTTCAGAATTAATTACAGGTTTTTCATATCACATTTTTCATGCTTATCACCCACAAATTATTAAATTAAAGTAAAAATGACATCAATTATATATAAGAAAAGTAAAAATTTAACTATTTATTGTTTAAAACATGTCAAGTCAAATTTATAGTATTATAAATCATAAGGTAATCATTGAATGCATATCGAGAAAAAAGAAGCAGGATAAACTAAAAATAATAATTGTTTGTTAAAAAATAATGGTTGTCAAAATTTAAAAAAGACAACTATAACCTTATTCAAACTAAAACTAAAATTTTAATGTTATTTAAAAAAACACATTTATCATATTTTGTATTAATTTAAGAAATGAATAAAATATATATATATATATATATTTATATATATATATTTAGTTATCTAATTCTACATTAAATAGACTTAAAAGAAAAACATAATGGCAAAAAATGGTTAAGCACATGATCCAGGAGGCCTAGCACGCCAATCAACACATGCTAACATGTTTCGACTTCATTTCTTATTTTTTTTTTATTGTTTAAATGGAAGGACTTTTTAAAGTAATCATCCGATATGTTTTTTGTTGTGACAAATTAGAAACTCGTCACCTATTTGTTTCACCCGTCGAGAAACTCTAGAGGCTGGAAGTCACTGGAAAATTGCTCCCCTCTCTTTGAACACAAAACACCATTTCAATCATTTCTTTCATTTAAAAACACTTAGAAACACCAACCTCTAAATAATATTTAATCGATTAAAAAACTTAAAATTTGTTTCGGTTAAAAAAAATTCCTCAAAAAATCTACTTTTTATAGTAAAATGAAGGGCAAACCATATATCAATAGAATTCTTATCTTGAAATGGTACTATTAACATTAAGAATAACTTTTTTATTGTTTTTTAAAATATTTTTAACTTAAATTAATTATATGTGTAAAAGTTGAATTGAGAAAAAAAAAAAGTAACCAAAAAAATTAATGACAAAAAGAAAGAAACACTTTGCGAATCCAAAACAAATCCTCTAACAAGCCATATAGTGATTAACATATGACTTTTAGTTTTTTGTATAATTTTGTAGTTATTTATAAAATGTCTTAGATATATAGTTATTAATGGAGTCGGGATTATGTTTTTGTTCTCTACAAATCAAGAAATTTGATATATACAGAACTTAGAACAAAAAAGAAGGGTTACTGATAAGTTAATATCTTTACAGCAGAAAATCAAGTAAAATAGTATTACATAATAATGTATTTAATTTATTTTTCTTTGTGTATGTATCACACATTACTGCTTTGTTTTTGTAGGTTTTGTGTTCGTGCCTCGAGGAGTAGGCAAAACTTGTGATTGAAATGACCACTGTTCTACAAATGAGGTTAAATAGTTGCACTTCTTATTCAAACTTACTTGCTGGTCTGTTTTACAGTTTTGAAAAAATAATTGAAAAAAAATTAAAATTTTATTTTATATTTTTTCTTTAAATTATTTTTTATATTTTTAAAATTTTTTTATGTACTATTATTAAAAATAAATTAAAAAAACAAAAAAAAAAACTATTTCAGTATATTTTTAAATAAAAAATACTTAAAAAATTAATTATATAAAAAAACTCTTATTCTATATGTGATTTGGCTGTGTTTCAATCAGTTGAAATTCGAAACAGTAGCTTCATGATGTTTATCTCGAGCAGAAAAATAAGTCTTTCCTTTGGTAAATCTATTTCTTGGTTATCTCTTCAAAACTAATTAATTTCTTTTTCTATAGAAATTTCTTGGTATTATGATCTGAGTTGTGAATTTAAAAGGTTAATTCTAGTTATTTTTTTAATTTTATCATTTAATATTGAGTTAATTAAAAATTATACTTCATAATTTTGTTTTAATTTGTTTTCTATGAGGTAATCATGGTCTCATACTTAGGTCATGAATTTGATATGTTAACTTACGTTGACCCGAGTTAATCCAATAAGTTGTTTTCTTAATATTAAAAAAAATATTATATTAATTTTTTTAGTTAAATTATGTTTTTACTAAAAACATGCTAAATAAACTATGTCACATCAAATCAACTCTTATATTGTTTATTATTTTTTTCATTAGAAGAAAAACATTAACAATATTTAAATATTTTTATATATTAAAAGAAATTTAGATACAATTAGCGCTACCAATAATTTAGTTTCCACTAATAAGAGTTTTATTGTATCGTAGGAAGAGTTGTTTTTCAAAGTGTTTTTCATTTAAATAATTCATCGAAATAATATATTTTTTATTTTTTAAAATTTATTTTTGACATCAACACATTAAAATGATTTTAAAAATATATAAAAATAATTAATATAAAACAAAAAAATATTTTTTTAAAAAATAAAAATATAATTAATATAAAACAAAAAAAATATTTTTAAAACATAAAAATAAACGTGTTTTAAATAACCTATTTTCTTGAAATCTGACGAGGAAACAGAATTTCAAAGAAAATTCAAGAACCCGGTGTGAGCCACTGACAGTATCAATTTCGTCTTTTCAATTGTTAACCCTCATATTTATAATTTTTTTTCCATGAACTATCAATTGTTCATTTTTTTTTTATTGATCATATGAACTGATTTTGGGCTATTTTGATGAAGTTTGGATTTTTGATTAAAATGAGATGAAAGACCTGTTTAGGCAGTTTTATGATTTCGGGGACTAAATTGATCATATGGTGATTTAGAGGAGTTTTAGTATTGATTTTTGGATTATTTCAAGATATGTGTTAGATATGTAATTAATGAAGTTGGGGTTATCTTTTTGTTATATACAAATCAATAATTATGAACAGAGAGAAGGGTTACTGATAATTAAGTTACTAAAGAATTTTGCATGAGCAAACCAAGTTAAACAGTATTACCTGAAACATTGTGATATATTAATGTCTTTGTCCTTGGCGCTGCTTGACTTGCAAATTTTAGGGTGTTGAACCCGGTATTTTAATTTTATCAGGTGATTTAAATTATTATAAATCTTAATTTTATTTTAATTTTATGTTTTTATATAATTTCAACTTGATTTGTGTTAATGGAACGTGATTGTAATGCTTGATGTTTGTATGAAAATAATGGTTCGTGCCTTATAACTATATGTTGATTTGAGAAAAAACATGAAAATATGGTCATAAGGCTGATAACATTCGCTTGTCAGGATACAAATTTAGCATGAGGAAAAAAGTAAATTTGAGTTACATGGTTTTGATTTCTCACAGTTGTGTCAGGATAATGTAAGTTTTCTTGTAAAAGTTTGTGGCCATTTGATTGTGCTATTACAACAAACACATGAACACTCTAGCCTTTGTTACATTTCAAAAAGAAGGAAAGAAAGAAAACAAAGAAAAGACCCCCTTATAAACTAGTCATCAGTCTACAGAAGTTTTAGCTACCGGTTTGTTTTCTTGGATGTCTGTGTTTTAAAAACAAAAATTGATTTTTTAAATTATTTTTAAAAATTTTTAAACTATTTTGATATACTAATATAAAAAAGAATTTTAAAAAATAAAAATATTATTTTGATACATTTACAAGAAAAAACAATTTAAAAAACAATAAATAATATATATATATATAAAAAAAAAACAGAAGGCAAACTACTTTATTACATTTTTGCAAATCAATAAAATCCAGCGGTACTAGTGGCATCCCTTTTATATTGGAGATGGTGAATGCCAATATTCCACTCGTTAAAGCTGCAACAAATTATACAATATATTAAAAGGAACCAATATTTCTATTATTATTTATCTAGATATAAAGTACTGTAATTACTGTTATTTAAAAAACACCTTTAATATATTTTGTATTCATTTAAGAAATTAATAAAGAAATATATATAACATATATTTAGTTATTTAATTTTACATTAAATTATATGTTAAAAAACACTTTTCAATTTTTTTTTAAAAAACAACTATAACCTTACTCGAACTAAACTAAAATTTTAATGTTATTTAAAAAACACCTTTAATGTATTTGGTATTAATTTAAGAAATTAATATATACACACATATAGAGTTATCTAATTCTACATTAAATAGACTTAAAAGGAAAAACAATTGCAAAAAAATGATCAAGCACGTGGATCGAGGAGGCCTAGCATGCCCGTCAACAGGCTCACACATTTGGGCTTGATTTTTATTATTATTATTTAAATGAGAGGACTTTTTAAAGTAACCACACGATACGATTTTTGTAGTGGCAAAAAACACGTCACCTATTTATTTAATTGCCAGAAACTCTAAAGGTTGGATGTTGCTGGAAAATCGCTCCCCACTCTTTTGACACAAAACATCATTTCAAACTTTTCTTTTATTTAAAAACCACTTAGAACATGTTTGTTTCTTGAAAATTAATTTTTGAAAAATTATTTTTAAAATTTTTCTGTGTTTGTTTGTTATTAAAAAAGTTGGTCAACAAAAAACACTTTCTAGTCAACGGAAAACACTTTCCGATCAGCTGAAAACATTTTCCAGTCAATTTCAGTCAAAGAAAAATTTAACTTAGTTTTCAGGAAAATATGTTTCCTTTAGCTGTGTTTGTTTTCCAGAAAGTGATTTCCCGGAAATCACTTTCCAAACTTTCTTGTGTTTGTTTGCTAGTAAGAAAGTTGGTCAATGGAAAACACTTTCCAGTAAAAGGAAAATTTGGCTTTGTTTTCAGGAAAGTGTTTTCCTGAAAAATCTAGGAGGAAAACACTTTCCGGAAGTTGTGAAAAATTTAAAAATGTCATTATTTACTGATTATATCAAATTTGATCCTCAAACTTTTGATTGCTATATATATTTTGTTTTGAATATTTATTTTTTAATTTCATCTCTTAAAATTTTATTTTTATATTAACTTTGGTCCTTATTTTTATAATTGCTATTTGCTTTTTCCTTATCATATTTTTATTGAAATTTTTTATTTATCAAATTTGATCCTCATTCTTTTGACTGTTACTTATTTTATTTGAAATAATTTATGAAATGTTGATTATTATTATTTTAATTTCTTCATCTTTCATTTTTTTTTTAATTTTTTAAATTTGATCTCTATTATTTTGATTATTATTTATTTTATTTGAGATAATTTATAAAATTATATATTTTTTTTCAATTTCATTCTCATTCAACTTTTTAATTTGTAAGATTTGTTCCTCATTATTTTAATAAACTTGAGAAAAATAAAATATTAATAAGTTATTTTTCAGCTCATTTTCCATGACATAATCAAACACTAGAAAATGTTTTCCAACTGATTTTTCATTACACTACCAAACATCGGAAAATACTTTCTCGGAATTCACTTTTCAAAAGGAAAATGTAAATAAAATAAAATCTTAGACCAAATAGTATAATTTTCAAGTTGAAGGGACCAAAACTAATATTGAACTAAATTTTAAGTCTAAAAGGCTGTCATGATCCAAATTTTAACCATTATTATTTTATTTTATTTATCGAAAATGATAATAAAATAAATGAATGATGAAACGAAATAAAAAAAGGCTGTCATAAAAAAATGCTGTCTAAAAGGCTGTCATAGAAAAATGGTGGAAGGTAACACATCTTCGTCACTTACGAAGGGACAAAGAAACAACAGACTACATTGACAGTTTTAATGAAATAGCATCTTTTATTGTTCAGAAAAAAAGAGAGAAAAAAAAGTGATCTGATATGCGAAAATAGAAACAGAGATAATAAGTATGAAGCTAACCATTCATAGTGGAATGTAAATAAGAATATTTAAGGGAAACTCAAAAATAAAGACGGAATGACGGAGAGCATTGCCATCTGTGGACGTTAAAACTGCAGTTAGTATCAGTACATTCAAGGGCCAAGTCACCGCAAGGCTCACCGCAAGAATCGCATGCCTGTGGACGATAATCCTCTGTCTTGTCGACCAAAGTAAGAGGGTGAGGGTGTTCAGGATATGTGTGAACGCCCCCTGGCTTGATATATGGGTATTTCCCGAGAGCACATTCTGGATGAGCATCGAAGTCGCATTTCTCACAACGGTAGAACCAGAGCATAGGGTTTCTATCTTTTTCACAAATTATACAGGAAGGTTGGTAGTCATTTTCATTAATGTAGGTGAGGAAGAGAGGATGGTCATCATACTCGTGTCTTGCTTTGTATGGCAGTGTAGCACATTTCATACCCAGCTTGAAATCGCAAACCGCACATTTCAAAAATACCGTTGATTCTTCACTGACACAACAGCCACTGCAATGCGGATATTCTCTCTGTCATCTGTAAGCAAAGGGGGAAGCCCGCGACCTCCAATATTGCAACGGAGAATATTCTTTCTGTCCGCTGGAAGATAAAGGGAATGCTCATGACCTCCATGTTTAAAAGAATCTTTCAATATTGATTTGAAGCATCAGACATCAATGCAGAGTCCACATACATCACATGTGTACCTGAGCCCACGAAAATATTGATTACACACATAGCAGTAGTACCGATTATGTAACCCTTCATTCCATAAAAGAATCAGTTGGTTTTCATGATATTCCCACTTTTTTCGCCTGGGTAATTCTATACTGCAGGTTTTGTCAAGAAAGAAATTACAACTGGCACAACTATAAAATGGATTAATTGAGATTGGTAATATGCACCCATCACACTTTAGATCATCATCAACCTTGTCAGTAAGGATTAGGTTATGTTGATGACTGCAATGCTCGACCTCTTCAATTATTCTCTCCTCTCCATGCTTGATCTCACGGACAACGCGAAAGCTAGGTTCCATGAATTGATCATCAACGGTCACACTTTGCTCTTCTTCGTTTTCTTCTACAATCTCTGTTGCAGAATCGTCATATTCTATACTACAATTCACGTGTGCAACGAAGTCACAGTCTGGGCAATAGTAAACTCCGTATTCTGTGTCAACTTCCAGACGGCAAATTCCACAGTACTTGTTTATAGATTCGATGCATTGTTGAAGTTGATGTGTGGATGATTCGGAGATGATGGTGCAGTGCCGTTTTAAGGGTGCCTGGCAATGAAATGCATTCTTCGTGGACCACGAGTTGGCACATGGTGCACATGAATGGGGTGCCATATCCATCTGTGCCGCATGCATTGCAAGTGAAGGAGATTGATTTGAATGAACGTGCATTCAGTAGGCGTCTAAATCGATGCCCCTGATCCTGATCTGCTGCATAAACGCACGGTGGAAAAGCACATTTGATATGGAGGTTGAATTCGCACACAAAACAGCAGTAAACAAAACTCTCATAGCAAGTTTCGTTGCAAAAATCACACATCGTATCATGATTTGGCAGTAGACGAAGAGGGTGTTCTGGATGAATGTGCCGCTTGATCTCCGGGGGTAGCTCAGCACACTTCTTGTGAAGAAAGAAGTTGCAAGAAGTGCAACTATAGCTAGGACCAGACATTGGTTCCTTACGTACACACAGAGCACGTAACTCCTTCACCATGATATTCTTGCTCTTCATTCAAAATCAATGGATGATCCTTGTGGGCAAATTGACTATCAACCTCAAAAAAACCCGGTGGAAAAGCACATTTGATGTCTAGATCAAACTTACAGATAGAACAATGGTAAACAAAACAGTTGAAAGTTTTGGCGCACCGATCACAAAGGTATTTGCCCATGGGTAGCTGTTTAAAATTGCTTTCTAAACGGTATTTTTAATTAAAAAAATATTTTAAATTAATTTTTTTATATTTTTAAATATGTTGATATTAAAAATATTTTTTAAAAAATAAAAATATTTATTTTAATATTTTTTTCAAGCAAAACAAATATTTTAAAAAATAACTACTAACACCCTCTTAAACTTTTTCCAGGTAGAGGTACTTCAAATTAAAAATCTAATGATAAAATCCTTTAATTATTAAAATCATAAATCAATAATTACATGTATATATAATTAACATATTTTATCTAAATCTCAAATAGGTCTTTTTTTTCTATCATAAAGAACTATATAAATTAATAAATTTATAAATGTTTAACTATACTTTATAGTTTAATTTTTATAATAAAACGATTTTACTCTTAATAACCTAGAAATGTGAAACAAATACATAATTAACTAAAATTATGATATTTCATTTAAATTAACTAAAATATTTTAAGCAAATTGCACATAACGTAGAAGTTTAATGTTATATATTCTGCCTTTTATTGAATAACTTAACTAAATATTAAAGATATAATAATTGATATAATTACACTTATAAAAGACTTATTAGAAATAATCTTTAAGATATAAGGAAATATGAGCTACTTATCATGAGTAGGTGATATTTTTTATATCAAAATAAATTTGTGAAGGTTGTGTGACTTCTTTGTTAATTTGAATGGAAAAAATAAACAGAACATGTTAGAAAAAATCGTTTATCTTGGAATTAAACTATATAATTAGAGATATAAAGAGAAATTAAAAACACATTCTCTTATACAAGGATTCATTAATTAAACCATTTCTCCTTGAAAAACCTCCGATCTCAAAGTCTCCATTGTCATTCCTATTTGGTTTTCTAGATTTTATAATGAAGAGAGGGATGGGGAAAGGAAGAAGATCATATGTGTGTTTCCTTCCCAAATTAATTACAGGTTTTTAGAATTTATGTCGTTTTATATAAACAAATGTCTTTATTATATTGTAACAAGGAACTGTCTGATGAGGTATATCTTGTATGTTATTCTTGTTTGGTATCTGGTGGATTTGAAGGGGGAGGAATATTTTAGTTTTTAGGGATGAGTATTTAGGTGATAACCGGTTATTACGTTAAATTTACTTTTTAAAAGATGTGTGTTGCGATACTTGAAATAATTCAACTATGGTGTGTAGGTACTCCACTACCATCTCATGGCTTAAGCCTGAAGAAGGATTTATTAAACTGGATGTGGATGACAGCTCTCTTAAGAACACGGGGAGGATTGGATTTGGGGTCTCTTAAGAAATTCTGAAGGGAGATGGTTGATGAGTTTTACGAGTTATAGAGGTTTTGGTTCTAATCTACTTCCAGAACTACTAGGAATTAAATTTCGTTTATTGGTGACAGGAGATAGAGGTTTCGGTAAGGTGACATGCAACTCTGATTCTACAGATGTTATTCAATTGATTTATAATGATTTTAATAAGTATTATTTATTTGAAGCTGTTATTTTTTACATCAAAAAACTACTGACACGAAATTAAAAAGTTAGTTTGTTTCATACTTTGCACGAAGCTAATTCTTGTGCTTATTATAGGGTTAAACTTGTAGCTACAAGTGACTTTGATTTATGTATTTGGTAGAACACTCGGAGAGTTTATCCTTTATTATTATCTAATTCTCTAGGTTTTGTTTATCTTAAAGGATCATAGTTTTTTCTTTTATCTTTCCACTGTACCAAAAAAAAAATATCTTTATTCTATTGAATTGATCATGTCCATATAATAATTTAACAGTGAATGCACAGTAAAGTATGAATTCAATTAAGATTCACCCTCTCGTATTTTTTATGTCATATTTCATCATGTTCATTAACTATAAACAATTAAATTCAGATTAAGTAGATATAATTTATACATATATATAAAAATAACAATTTAACTAGCATTACAAGCTATGAGTAAGCCAACTTTACCGAATATTTGAATCTTAAAGAAACTAGCAAAGCCAAATAGCAAAATTTTGTCCTCACAGGGACGAATTAGAAGGCCACCAGTCTGGATGCAGGACTATGCATCTGGTCAACATTTCTCTGATGAAGAAACTGCAAACATGAGACTTTTAGCTTTGTTAAGTGACAGTGACCCTATGACATTTGAAGAGGCAATAAAATCAGAAAAATGGAGGCAAGCTATGGATCAAGAAATGCAAGCCATAGAAAGGAATGATACATGAGAACTCACTGTGTTGCCATCAAGAAGCAAAACTATAGGAGTGAAGTGGGTATTTAAAACAAAGGTCAATGAAAATGGGGAAGTAGACAAATACAAGGCAAGGTTAGCTGCTAAAGGATACTGCCAGCAATATGGAATTGATTATGCTGAGGTATTCGCACCAGTGGCTCGTTTGGACACAATCCGAATTGTTATTTCTCTTGTTGCATAGAACGGTTGGGTGATTTATCAACTTGACGTCAAGTTAGCTTTCCTACATGGGGAAATTAATGAAGAAGTCTTTGTTGATCAGCCACCAGGTTATGAACAGAAAGGACACGAATCCAAGGTTTATCGACTCAAGAAGGCTTTATATGGACTCAAACAGGCTCCCCGAGCCTGGTACAGTCAAATTGAAGCATATTTCATCAAAGAAGGCTTCATCAAATGCCCATATAAGCACACTTTATTCATCAGAACTGTTGATGGAGGTAAAATTTTAATTGTGTGTCTTTACGTTGATGATCTCATTTTTACCGGCAATGATCCCATGTTGTTCGAACAACTTAAGACTTCCATGATGACTGAATTCGACATGACAAACCTTGGTAGAATGAGATTTTTTCTAGGTATTGAAGTATTACAAAGAACAGATGGTATCTTCATCAGTCAACGTAAATATGCTCAAGAGCTTCTACAAAGGTTCAAAATGAATCAATGCAATTCAGTCCACAATCCGACAGTTCCTGGTTTTAAACTCACAAAAGAGGAAGAAGGCATTACAAATGACAGTACATTCTACAAACAAATAGTGGGAAGTCTCATGTATCACATGACTACATGTCCAGATTTAATGTTTATTGTCAGTTTAATTAGCAGATACATGGAAAGACCCACTGAATCTCACTTGCAAGCAGCAAAACGAGTTTTAAGGTATGTCAGGCACGACCAGCTTTGGAATATTTTACAAGAAGGGAGGAAGTGCAGAGTTTTTTGGATACACTGACAATGATTTTGTTGGTGATCAAGATGACAGAAAAAGCACCTCAGGTTATGTTTTTCTGCTGAGCTCTGGAGCCATTTCCTGGTCTTCTAAAAAACAACCTGTTGTCTCCCTATCTACCACTGAAGCTGAGTTTATAGCAGCAGCATCCAGTGCATGCCAAGTCGTGTGGATAAGCAGAATTCTGAAAAGCCTCCATCAAACACAAAGCACTCCAACGAAGGTGTATTGTGACAATATTTCAGCAATCAAACTCTCAAAGAACCCTGTAATGCATTGGCGCAGTAAACACATAGATATCAGATTTCATTTTCTTCGAGAACTTGTCAAGGATGGATTAGTTGAATTAATTACGTGTTCTACACAGGAGCAAGTTGCTGATATATTAACAAAACCATTGAAGCTTGACGTCTTTCTGAAGATGCGAAGGCTACTGGGTGTGTGTGAATCTCCAAGTATAAATTGATAGAACTCAGTTTAAGGGAGGATGATAAACTGTTGAAGAATTCCAAGTTGTTTCCTTGTTTTTAGGTTCAGTTTCAGTTATGTTGAATAATTCCTCCTGTGCTTGAGGAACAAGTTTCTATTTTCTATTAGAATCAATTAATCACGATTACATGCAAATATATTGTGAGTTTGCTATTCCATTCTTATCTCAGTGTAAGGCTATTTATAAGCCATTGACAGCGACTTAATAAACATACTTTTCATCTATCCCTTTTTGAATTCTAACATGGGTCTGGTGAGGGGGGGGGCTGTTGTGTTTGGTCTGAGGGAGAAGAGAAACAAAAAAATGGCCTAAGAAGGGGGGGAGGAAAGCAGATGGTGAACGGCAGCTTGGGAGCTGAAAAATCAAAGCCAAGGGGAAGGAGATGAGGGAAAAGAGATGGCTGGGGTTGCTGTTTGGGGGGTAAAAAAATCAAGCAAGGGGGGCGACCAGTTTTGGTTTTTTGCCAAGGGAAGGGAGTAGGTCGGTTTGTCTTTGGCAAGGAGAGGGTGCTGGCCGAGAGGTTGTGTGCAGGGAGGATGAGGTCGATGGCTGGGTGTCTGTGACGAGCGGCTGGTGGAGATGGGTGAAGGAGAAGAAACCACCGGGGCCCCCGCTGGGGGGCGGCGGCTTTGGGTTAGGGATAGGAAAAAGTTGAGCTTTTTAGGGTTTTTTTTGTTTTGGGTTGCTTACCCCCTCAAAGTTCAAAATTGCCCTTGATTGGCTTCAAACTTTTAATTTTGTTCAATTTTACCCATGAAGAACTTCAATTTCAACCCCAGATTTCTGCGCATTTTTCCCTTTGGTCTTTGGTTTTGTCTTTATACAATTTGACCCTTAATTGATCAATAAAATTCAAATTTCTTCAATTTGACCCCTGATTTGGTCAATTTCAGTCCCTTTATTTACGCGCCTTTTCCAATTTAGTCATTGTTTTTGGATTTCTTTAATTAAGTCCCTAATTGGCCATCAAACTTCAATATCTATGCAATTAAGCCCCTGATTTGACTGAATCAATTCTCAAAAATTCTACTTTGACCCCAGAACTTTAATTTCTTCTAATTAAAGCCTAAATTGACTTAAAAATCAATTTTCTTGTAATTAAACCCTATATAAATTTAATTAAACCTCCAATAAAATTTAATTGAGTCCATAAACATTTGATTTTGGATATTTTTTTCTCAAATTGAATATTTCTTTGTTAAGAGGGCTCTTCATCTGTAAAAAATACAGTCAGATTTTAATCTTTGAATTTTTAAGCCTCCTTAACCAACTTCTAGCCATTTTCTAGGCGCTCTGACGTCCTCTTTTCATTGTTATTATTTTTTTGGATTTTTTTATTTTTTAGTTCGAATATTTTTTGATTTTTTTTGGAAGATAAAAAGTGAATTTGGGGAATAACCCAAAAATGGGTTATGACAAACCTCTTTTTTAAAAAATTACATTATAATTTTTGTTTAACAAAACTATATGTTACTGCCCCCACACTATTTTTAATGTAGAAAACATAATTTTCAATAGTATAATAAATGACTAGTTTTAGAGGATCGAGCTATCTTAATGTGATTTTTGTTTGTTTGTTTTTATTATTTTGATGTGCTAATATTAAAAATAATTTTTTTTAAAAAAATATTTTGATATATTTCAAAGTAAAAAATTGTTGCTACACTTCTATACACCATCTTTGTTTTGAAGAATTCCATGACAAACTTGTATTATATGTTTTTCCTGTAATGTTGTTGCTTAAACTTTCCTTGTTTGTTGGCATTGTGTATTTTGGAGTTATAATATTGTCAATTGCAAGATGATTAAAGGCAAGTATATAAACTTTTCAAAATTATACAAATAAATTATGATATTTATTAACTTTTTTTTCTTGTTTGATTTTGAGCAGGTGGTCTACATCTTAACTGGTGTATTTACAATTAATTATTTTTCTTACAAGCTTAACTAAAATTAAGTCATCATATCCAGAGCAAATATCTTTGTTTTTTTTTTTTGTGGAATTAAAAAGGAAACCAGAACCACCCACGAGGTATTAATTATAGCTAGGTTGTAAGAGGTGTTTGGGTCAAGGCCTAATTAAGGCCCCGTTTGTTTCTAGGAATTCACTTTCCTGGAAACTATTTTCCTCACTTTTCAATGTTTGGCAAATACATGGAAATATAGTCAAAGGGAAATTACATTCTGGTCAATGGAAAATTTACGTTTTCATTCTTGGAAAGTGTTTTCCCCTTTTCATTCTTGGAAAACACTTTCCCTTTTCACTTCAGACAATGAAACAAATATCTCAGCTGCTCTCTTACAACTGATCTCTTCAAAAAATTTGTGTGCATCTCCCTTTCTCATATCTCATTACTGGAACAAAGAATCATCTTCAGGTAATTATTTTCCTCAAATATTTCTATATTATTCTGTCTCTTTTTTTTCCTATTTTTTATTTGGATTTTTGTGATTGTGAAATCTTGTGAGCTTAGGAAAAAATCAGAACAATTTTTACATCTTCTGTTTTGTATAGAATCTCAGATCTTGCTTGTTTAATGTGCGTATTTGATAATATCAGATCTTGATAGTCTTTAACTTTTCATGCCATCGCCACATTATTTTTCCACCACACTTTTCAATCTTTCTGTCCATTGAATTCAAGGCCATTTAGGACATCATATTTTATGGGTAATTGTATGAGAAGAGAGAGCGTGCCTTGCCCGTGTTTCTCCATTCTTCTTCTCCAGTGTATTTTAAAGCTTCTCCAAAACTGCACACCCTGATAATAAAAAAAATAGAGAATGGGGGTAGATTTAGGCTCCTTCCCTTCCACTGTATAGCCGCGCTAGCAGACACAAGAAAGCCCTCTGTCCCACGCATCTAACCAGCTCGTGTGGTTCACCGGTTCCACCGAAACATCTCTTCCTTCGTTTCGGTTTATTCACTGATCTGAATCTTGCTTCACACAAGAGACTTTCATAACAGGATGGGCATGGGGAAATGATAAAGATGGTATCAAAACTGGGCGGCGGGGATGGAGTTTTTGGCTGTTAGTCTAGTATCTCAAGAGAGGAAAAAGAGGGGGCGGCGGGGATGGGTTTTTTGGCTATGTTAGTCTAGTATCTCAAGAGAGGAAAAAGAGGGGGCGGCGGGGATGAGTTTTTTTATACATGTGTTGTAACCCATTTTTGGGTCCCCATAAAATAAATAGCCAAAAGAGTTTATAAAAAATAACAGAAGGCAGAAGCGCTCAGAAAACAATCAGAAAATTGGTCAAGGAATTTTAAAAATACAAGGATGAAATTTTTGACAAATATTCTTGAAGGATGAAAGCCCTATTGAGAAGCAAAATTTAAATTTTGAGGAGAAAAACCCAAATTTGGATATTTATGGACTTAATTGGATTTTTATTTGAATTTATAGAAGATTTGATTGCAAGAAAAATTGATTTTTAAGTCAATTTGGGCTTTAATTAGAAGAAATTTAAGTTCTGGGGCCAAAATATATTTTTTAGGAATTTATTGGGTCAAATCAGGGGCTTAATTGCATAAATATTGAAGTTTAAGGGCCAATTAGGGATTTAATTAAGAAAATCCGAAACCAGGGACCAAATTGGAAGAGGCGCGTAAATGGAGGGGCTGCAATTATTCGGTTCAGGGGCCTAATTGAAGAAATTGAAAGTTTATTAATCAATTGAGGGCTCAATTGCATAAATCAGAGACCAAGGACCAAAGTGAAAAAGGCGGCCAACAAGAGGGGCTGGGACCGAATTTGGGGGACTGATTTGAAGTTCAGCCATTTAAATGAAACGACGCGTTTTACCCAAAACGACGCCGTTTCATATATATATATATATAAAAAAAAAGGAGGAAGATCAGAACGGTGTCGTTTTGAACGACACTGTTCATCTTCCTCCTTCCCCCCGTTTTAACAGAACAGAAGACGAAAAAATTTCGAAAATTCTTCTCGCGCCTCTCTCTCCTCGCCCCCACCACCTTTAGATATTGGCCGACCAGCCGTTACACCCGATGGTCCCCCATGGTTCTGCCCCTATAAATAGAAGAGAAAACCGAAGAAAAACAAAACCCGAAGGGAGGAGAGAGAGAGGAGACCGAAGAGAGAGAGAGAACCGAACAGCCGCAGCGCCGCCGCCTGGAACCTCCGTGCACGAGCCACACCACCGCCAGCGACCACCTCCTCCACGCCAGGTACGTTTTCTTCTCCCCCTGTTTTCTGCAGACCACCTCCTCCAGCCCGATGCTGGCCCAGCCTTGCAAGTCTGGGCCGGTCTTGACCCAGCCCGTAGGATTTTATCGGGCCGAGATCGGCCCACTTGAAGTTTTCGGGCCGAGATCGGCCCACTTGAGTTTTTGGGCCGAGGTCGGCCCAAATTTGTTTCTCGGGCCGAGATCGGCCCAAATCTCTTTTTTCCTGGGGCTGAGCCTGGCCCATTCATTTGGGCCGGCCCAGCCCTATAATATATTATATATTATTTATAAATTATAATATATATGTGTTTATATGTTATATATATATATAAAATATTTATAAAAAATCTGAAAAATCTAAAAACAAATGTTGTTATTTTCTTTTCATATATATATATATTTTTTAAGGGGGTTTGTATTTATTTTTTTACATGTAGAGGCATAAATTCAGTATTTAAAATATCTGATTTTCGTCGAGACACCCGAAATTTTCAAAGATAAATTTATTTTTTTGCTTTCAAAAAATTTCTAAAATTCCTTAAAAATATTGTTGATTTTTTTGTACATCTTTTTAAAATGACTTAATATTAGTTTGTATTTTTTATGCTGTGGAGATACAAATTCAGTATTAAAATACCCGATTTCGTAAAAAAAAAAAATTATATCGTTTAAAAAAATATATATTTTTCTTGCGTGCTGCATACGGCCAATACTCTAACATGTTTTCAAAGTTCTTTTTATAAAAAAAAACATATATTGGAAGCTTCGAAAGTGTGTTTTCGCATAGATTTCTTAAACACAAATTATTTTCTTGCATTTTTGGATTTTACAACATGTTTGTAAAACTCCAAAGGGTGTTGGCCAATATTCCAAAAACTATAAAAATCTTATTTTTGGAGAGGGAATTTATTTATTATTCACCGCTAATGTTTGGATAAAGAAATCCTTAAAAGGACGAATATCCAAAATATTATTGGGAATAATAAATCCGCACACATTCTTGAAAGAAGCCTTGATTATAATCGAGGACATTTCAAAATTTTAATTTTTTTTATTCCACGATTTATGAGTCACAAACTTTTGAAATACTAAGGAAAAAATGAGCTTTCAAAGCACATGGAATCTCCTTAGATTTCTATCCAAAATCAATTGACAAGCCTAGAAAATACCTACACCATAGCAATTATAGAGCAAACCAAACACCAAGCAGCTTACCTTAGGTAGGGCGTACTAGGGGTGCTAATACCTTCCCTTTACGAAACCAGTCCCTTGCCTTAGAATCTCTGAAAGACCAGTTAGGGTTCCTAGTGACCAAAATACTAGGTGGCGACTCCCAAAAGAACCAAATCAGCAAAATAAAACAAAACGAAAGTCGCCGGTCGAATATCGCAAAACAAATTTTAAAATAAACCAACTTTTTTTATTATGGATTTTTTTTTTGGGGTGCGACAGGATGGCGACTCCACTGGGGAACCCTTGGACTAAGCTTGATTTGTTTGTTTGTTTATGTTATGTGTTATTGGTTTTTGTTTTCTTATGATGCTTTGTTTAAAAGCTTTAGCATATATCTTTACATTCTATCATACATGGCATAGTCATGCATCACTTTATTATTATTATTATTATGTTTTGGAGAGCACACACATGTAACTCTAAGTTTAAGTGGGGGACTAGCAGCTTGCCTTATGACTTGTGTTGCTACCCAATTTTTGACCCATGTTTTTGATATATTTTCAAAAAATCCAAAAAATGAGAAAAACAAAGAAAATCCAAAAAAATATGTTTTTTAATATATTTTCGTCATTTTAGCATTTTCAACGTCGTCTAAAAAAGAATTTAATTTGTTAAAATATTTTTAAACGCGTTCGACTTTTCGCGTCATTTTTAAAATCATTGATTTTCCGCATTTGAGTCGACGTTGATATTGCTCGTTTTCAAAAAATACAAAAAATAAGAAAAATCAAAATTTACAAAAAAGAAAGAAGTTGAGGGACCAAGTTGAAAAACCTAGCAACATTTTGCCTATAAATACTGGTTTCCTCAACACATTCAAGGGGGGGCAATTTTGAAACTTCAGCAAAAATACAAAAGAAAAAACCCTAAACCTATCTTTTTTTTTTCTTTCTCCAAACAGCCTACCCAAAGCAGCCGCCCCTACCCCGTGCATTTTTTACCCCGCCGTTTCCCATCTTCTTTGCCAACAGAGCCGCCCCCCCTTTCCCCGGTTTTGAATTTTTTTTTTAAACATTGGAGCCCCCTTTTCTTCTTCTTCAGCCCCCCTCGGATCCAAACGAAAAGGGGGCCCCCAAATTTACATTTGATTTTTGTTATACCAGCCGTCGCCTCCATCTTCAACCCGGCGCCCCCCCCTACTGTTTTTATTTTTTTTCCCATGCCATCTGAACCTCCACCAAAACAGCAGCAACCCGATCTGACTTTCATCCTCTCCCAAAACAGACACAAGCTCTTCTTCTCTCAGCCGACCATTTCCCCATCTCCCCGTCATCTTCCCTCTCGGCCTGCACAGAGCCGCCGCTCCTTCTCCCCTCCGCCGCAGTCTCCCAGCTTCTCCACCCGACGAACCCGAAGCCAGCCTCGACAGGCCTTCACCGAAGCCAGCCACCCTCTCGCAACGCAAGTCCCCCCCTTCATTCGCCCTCCAGTAGCAGCGGCCGGCTCGCCGAACGCCAGCAGATCCAGCTCCCCGCCTCCAGCAGGACGCCCACCGATCTGACCACCACCCACAGCTCCCCGAAACCGAGACGAAGAGAAGGAAAAGCAGATCCGAAGAAGGAGAAGTGATGAACTGCAGATCTGAAAAGAAAGAACAAAAAACAGATTTGAAAAACTAAGAAAAAAGCTTAAAATCGACTGCCCTTGTGTTTTTTTTTGGATTTGCAGGTGACGGACAACAAGAGATTGAAGAGGGGAGGAAGCCATTGCAGCCCCCTCACGCCGCCTGAATTTCTGGGCGGCGCGTGAACCCACGCGCCGCCAGCGGCGGGGGCGCGTGGGAAGACGCGCCGGAACTGTTCATGCGGGTGCAGAAGTCCTTCCCTGCAATTTCGGGAGTTTTGAGGGACCATTTTGTAAATTTTAAAGTTTTAATGTAATTTTTGTTTATTTATTTTAAATTTGTAATATGTGAATGTAAAAGAAAAAAAAAGAAGAAAAGAAAAGAAAATAATAATAAAAAAAGGGGATGTGTGTGTTGGTGTATTTTTATTTATTTATTTTGAATATGAATTTGAATTTGTATTTGTATTTGTATTTGTATTGTGGATGTAAAAGAAAAGAAAAAGAAAAGAAAGGAAACAAAAATAAAATTGTGGAGGTGTATTTGTGTGTTTGTATTTTATTTTATTTATTTGTATATATTTTTTTAATGATAAAATTGCAAATATATTAAAGAAGAATTTAATATTTTGATCGGATCGCGGTTAAGAATTATTAACTTATACGTAAGTGATATTTCCAATTTCCGATGAAAAGACAAAATTTTAAAACTTCTTTAAACACGTCAAAAAAAAAAAAATCACGAAGCAGCTTACCTCAGGTAGGGTGTGTTAGGGGTGCTAATACCTTCCCTAACCACAACCAGTCCCTCACCCGCGAATCTCTGACGAGGCCAGTACATCCGATTTCCTAGTAGCCCGCAATCAATTACTAGGTGGCGACTCCAACGAACCAAATTCAAGCAAACGCAACGACAATGAGACTTAAATTGCCAGCCGATGCCGCGCGCGGATTTTTTTTGGGGTGCGACAGAATGGCGACTCCACTGGGGAAGGTATTTTTTCGATTATTGGACTAAGCTTTGTGTATTTGATGTGTTTAAGTTTTTGCATTTTTATCTTTGTTAATATTTATTTCCATGCATTTTATAGAATTGTCTCATACATCACCTGTATTTATTTTTAAAAGCACACACAAGCTTCTAAGTTAGGTGGGGAACTAGCGATCTGCCCTAAGACTATTGGTCAGGGTTCAGATGCGTGAAACACCCAACTCATATCTGAGTGTCTACTTGGTAATGGTGGGTATACGTGCCTTAACCATTCCTTGCAATGCCCCCATACTGTCTTTACGAAGAACGTCACTGGGCAGATATGAGACCCTTTTGAGACCAGATAGAAAACCTGCCCATGTTCACATAATGAATAGAACCTATCCTTATGTTGTATGTATTATCATTATTTGCATAAGAGCAAACCCTTCTTGAAGCATCTTGAACTCAAGACTTGTGGGTGACACATTGGTCGTTGCTCCGAAAATTTTCATTGTAGAGTTTGGACAAAAATCACGATTCTTGTCCATCATACAAGAGTTACGACCATATTGTCACCTCTCGAAGGGCAAGTTCATCATATAGATCACATGTTCATACATTTATCATGCATGTACCGGGTTGAAAGGAAGGTCCCCCACGCAAGCTGTGCTGCACGTGATTGAAGAAAGATGAGGGAAGTGAAGAAAGGTGTCAAAATTGGGGCTCATTATCAGATTAAGGTTGAGAGCATCAAAGGTGAAACAACTAGACTCAGATCTGCTCGAACAAGTGTTGAGCATCAAATGGAAAAAGAATGTCTGCACAGTCTTCTATGGGAACACTGCTTGTTCACGTCCAATTGAAGCTGCACCTCTCATTTTCAATCATGAATAACAACAACAATGCCTTCAGTCATCAACTAATGACAATTCTGATTCTTGTCCAGTTGCACTGTTATAACTCTGATTCTTGTCCAGTTGCACTGTTAAGTGTTCATCGCCTCCACGTCATCTAATGGAACCAAACAACTACCGGTCTCCTGTACATGGCGCATTAGTCTTCTTGGAAGCTGCCCTAATTATGAGCTTAATTCCATTTCAGCAACACAAGATGTTGGTCTGAAAAACCATGATTAGACACTGAATTTCTACATGTGGCACGAGCAAAACTTTGTAGTAGACAGAGGAGTCAAGCCTCGTCTGAAAATATGAGTAGTCGTCAAACTTCAACGTGGCAGAGCTCTCTTTACAAAAATCTGTTGATGATGCTGCAAGTTGAGAGTGCAATAGGGGATTTACTAATTGCATATGCTACAAATATTTCTCTTCGATTTCAACGTGAAGAAACTGTAGCAGGTTGAAGAGCCAGACTTGGTTTGAAAAAAACAGGAGCAGACATCAAAATTCAACGTAGCAGAGATCTCTCGACATGAATCTGTTTGTGGATTCGCAAGTGGGAAATCCAAGAAGGAATACAGTAGTTTCAGATCATCTATGATTTTCCTCCAACGGTGTCAGTATTACAACGCAAAAGTAGAGAGAAGAGACATGCCCAGACTGAAAAACATGAAGAAGACTGAAACTTCAACAGAGCAGAACTCCATCTATTGGTGCTTGTTTGTTGCACCGTTTGAAAGGAATCAAAGAAGAAATAGCGGAGATTCATGTTCATCGTTTTCTCCCATAGAAGAGATAAGGCATGATTCCACGTGTTGGTAGGGGCGATACTACAAGTTTTTGGGCGCTGCCAAGATTACCAAGCTGTTAGAAAGTTTTCTAACAATCCTCAACCAACCCTAGCAACATTGGAAGTTTGAAATAATGTTATGAGGATTTGCCGAAGAATTGAACAAGCTATGAAGAGAGAAAGATTGAAGGATCTGCCATGGATTCTAGAACAATGAGGAGAGGTAAATCATGGAGATGACTTTGACGGTGTGAACCCTTAATTATGTGGTATAGCCAGGTCTCATGGCAACATCAATTGCCCAAATATCTTTGCCAAGATAGGACATTCCTCTGCCGTTTAAGTTGTCGACCAGCATCCGTAAGATTCCAGAATTTTGCTTGACTCCGACAAATTCCCATGCAACCACCAATTTCTCAGTGGTATAATCCAGATAAGAGATGTGATGTCATGGTGGGGTCCTCAACCATTTCAATTGAGCAATTTCAAGAATTGCAAGAATTGAGTTTGAAAGTTGGTGAGCAAGAGACAAGTGGAGTCGGTGAAGGAGGGTGTCGTTGGCTATATTGCCCCTCGAACAGCTTCAGAACGACATGTTAATCGAAAATGCTTGGCAAAACACAGATATTGCCAGAAAAGCTGATTCGAGAAGGGTGATGAACAGTCAATCATATTGTTATGGAATTCTGCATTTTGTTTTGGGATCACATCTCATCCTTCAACGAAACATGCCTTGCTTTTGTCTCTTTGTTGTTTTGAAATCAACAGATGTTTAGCATTTTATTCTAACAAAATATTTTGATCAAACTACAACATGCGATAAAGGTTAATCAATCCGGAAGATTAGAAGTGTTTTGATTACAGAAATGACTCTATGCTTGAAAATGACATTGAGGTGACCAAACAATTTTGAACTCATACCTCCTGAAACTGAACCACACATCATATAGCTAAGTTTTAACAGTATGCATAATGACATGTAGTGGATTCGGTAGTCATGGACTCGTGAATCATGATTCTTACAAGTCCCAATCATTACACTGGATGAGGTCAAAATTTATCGGTTATAACCGACCTTGCTTGAAATGAGAAAAGGCCATCTTTGATATCCCTTCACTTTCTAAAGATTATATCCCTTGCAGTCCCATTTTGAGCCTGGTAAAATATTTTTTTTCAAAAAAGAAACCCTGACTAGGATCACCCCCCACATTGGGGGCAAAGGAGAGATATTTTGGAGACATTGATATAATTAATGGATAAAGGGGAAGGCTTAGAACAAAGGTCCAATGATTGAGAGAAAGCTAAAAGAAAACACATAGACATGGGGGCATATCAGAAAATTTTGAGGAAGGCTATGAAAAAAAAAAAAAAAAAAAAAAAAGAATGAAAAAAAAAAGGGGAAGTTGAAATTGCCCTCACTTAAATACAAGTCAAAGATAAAGGAAGGAGAACGCCTATCAAGTCTATGAAGAGCAAAAGGAATTTCAATCAAGGAAATGCACAACAAAAGTCAATACCAGAAAAGACTAAGCTATAAACGTGACTTTTGGTGTCCATTATAAAGCTTTTGATGTTATCAGATGATTAAGGTTGGTTATTCATCAAGGAAAGGTGGATTTGCATTATAACTTATGTTAAGAAAAGTCTGAACTTTGAGGTTAACAAGGTTATATGTCGTTTCCTCTACAAAGACAACGATATAAAAGAGTTGATGAATAATTGATGTTGATCCTAGGTCTTTGAAACCCTCAAACACCTTTTGAGCCTTTGAAATTCCTTTCTTTCATAGCCATGAACCATAGCCTGCATTACGTACTTTTAAAAGCCCTTTTTAATCAAGCAAGCAACTTGAACCGATAAATGGCGCTCTCAAAACTTGAAGAGTTTTTCCATAAGAGTCGTGACTTCATGAATTAAGTTACCGGTCGTTATGCATGTTGATAAAATTATTGCTAAAAACAAAACATTTTTCCTTCATGAATCCTCAAGTTTTGACTTGAGCCTGTTGTTTTCCTTGAAATTCACAGAAGGTCACCTCACCATAAACTATCAAATGATATACCCAATATCAAGGATTCAAATTGATACAAAGAACCATGGAAAAAGCCATTTTTAATCCTACATTGGGTCAATTTCTGTTTTCAAAATGCATGACAATCAAAGGACTATATATTCGAATAACGTGTGTTGGGTCTTTGATCAAAAAGCTTGATTTTCAAAAGATTTTCAAAAAGGACATCTCTGATTTCATTTCAACAAACTAGACTTTGAATAGACATGATCTTTGAAATATGAGAGTTGATTCCAGAACAAGGAAGATTATCAAACACAGAAGAACATTGATTGAGTATGCAAAATCGTTGATAGAAATGACATTGAAGTCCTCGACACTCCTTGAAAAGTCGAGCAGCTGGGGGCAATACAGTAGACCTTGAAAAGGAAAAACAAGCAGTGCTCAGATCAGCTATGAGGCAATGATTAAATGATGAATCAGTGAACTGAAGACAATGATGTTCAAAGACAGATAATCAATGAACGAGCACATTCAGATCATGCCGGGGGCATTGTCATTCCAAAATGGCCCATGCTCCAGTGAACCCTGTCGGCAATGGAGAAACAAGGATGTACTTGAAGGACACTTTCATATCATCATCTTTTGAAACATGGCTAGCAATCGATGAAGATACACAGATGAATGTAATTGAATGGTGAAAAGATGCACACCACCAAGACTGACTGTGGAACAATGCTGCACTTAAAGGACTATCTCATATTGTCATTCTTTGAAACATGGTTATAGGCAGAGGTTATCACACAACTGCACTGAATGAATGTTGGAAAGGCACCCACCTCGAAGACTGATTGTGGGACATCTATTCTGAAGCTCAAATGCGCACTTCACCGCATGAATATGGGTGATAACATGAACATCATTGATGATGCCAAAGCAGGTATTTTCATGATCTGATTTGACAAGCTAAGAGGAATCCATAGAGAAATACATCGCGCTTACAATGATGAGCTGTTTACTGCAAAGCATGAGATACATGTCTGGATGACTTGGCAGTTCCATGAAGGCTGGTGACCATACACACTTGAATGGTGTTTCAACCGAAGGCAAGTTCATGATTGATTAACAAACGTGATGGGTGTTGGCATGATGCACACAATCAATCAGAGGATAATTTCTCAGAAGAAGCCAGAGAGAAAATCTCTCATGATGAATCAAGCAGTACTACACTTGGGGGCAGGGTCAAGCTTCATGAACGATGCAAGCAGTAATTGTCGAAGACAGCCCGGGATGGGCACTGCATTTACAGCTGAGTGGATGGCTAACACATGAATGAGCCAATACATCGGAAAAACAAAGAAAGCTTTGGGATACAAACAAGGGCACCCTATGACGATGGAGCATCAAAGAGGGGGGACCTATTATTTCAAATCAGGTAAGGATGCATGCATATCATCTAACCTAAAAAAAAAAAATATATATATATATATAAAATATTTATAAAAAATCTGAAAAATCTAAAAAAAAATGTTGTTATTTTCTTTTCATATATATATATATTTTTAAGGGGGTTTGTATTTATTTTTTTACATGTAGAGGCATAAATTCAGTATTTAAAATATCTGATTTTCGTCGAGACACCCGAAATTTTCAAAGATAAATTTATTTTTTTGCTTTCAAAAAATTTCTAAAATTCCTTAAAAATATTGTTGATTTTTTTGTACATCTTTTTAAAATGACTTAATATTAGTTTGTATTTTTTATGCTGTGGAGATACAAATTCAGTATTAAAATACCCGATTTCGTAAAAAAAAAAAATTATATCGTTTAAAAAAATATATATTTTTCTTGCGTGCTGCATACGGCCAATACTCTAACATGTTTTCAAAGTTCTTTTTATAAAAAAACATATATTGGAAGCTTCGAAAGTGTGTTTTCGCATAGATTTCTTAAACACAAATTATTTTCTTGCATTTTTGGATTTTACAACATGTTTGTAAAACTCCAAAGGGTGTTGGCCAATATTCCAAAAACTATAAAAATCTTATTTTTGGAGAGGGAATTTATTTATTATTCACCGCTAATGTTTGGATAAAGAAATCCTTAAAAGGACGAATATCCAAAATATTATTGGGAATAATAAATCCGCACACATTCTTGAAAGAAGCCTTGATTATAATCGAGGACATTTCAAAATTTTAATTTTTTTTATTCCACGATTTATGAGTCACAAACTTTTGAAATACTAAGGAAAAAATGAGCTTTCAAAGCACATGGAATCTCCTTAGATTTCTATCCAAAATCAATTGACAAGCCTAGAAAATACCTACACCATAGCAATTATAGAGCAAACCAAACACCAAGCAGCTTACCTTAGGTAGGGCGTACTAGGGGTGCTAATACCTTCCCTTTACGAAACCAGTCCCTTGCCTTAGAATCTCTGAAAGACCAGTTAGGGTTCCTAGTGACCAAAATACTAGGTGGCGACTCCCAAAAGAACCAAATCAGCAAAATAAAACAAAACGAAAGTCGCCGGTCGAATATCGCAAAACAAATTTTAAAATAAACCAACTTTTTTTATTATGGATTTTTTTTTTTGGGTGCGACAATATGTATTAAACTGGTTGTTTAATTAGGTTGTTGTCCAATTGGCAGAACCTGCTTGGGAAGTTGTCACCGTGCAAGCCCTCCTTTCTTTGCCATTGTTTGAATTTATTCTGTAATTTATGTAATTAATGTATGTCGATCCCCCTGTTTCTTTCTCTGAACTGTCAGCTCTGGATGGTTTATTTTTTAACATCGTATCCGTGTGCAGCTTCAATGCTTTTCCTCTTTGTTTTGCTCTCTTAATCTTTGTTTTACTAATTGAAACTTAATATTTACATTTACTAATGCATGTTGACCAGCAGAGGTCAGTTTGTAATGCAGATGACGCGTATGCTGTGAAGTAGAAAATAACATATGGAAAACCACCCAAGTAAAAATGGACTCCACACAACTAATTCATTCCATATGCTCCAAGCTAAGGAAATGCAGTTCAAAGGCATTTCTATCATCACTTCAAGCACTACGCTGTGAAGGACCTTGACACCAAGTACACTGCTATTGAAGTGGTTGCCCTTCATCCCCCTCATAGTCAAAGCATGTAATTTGAATTGTTTAGATATTCTGAGTATAGGTGGAATATGATTTCAGCTTCAATGAAACTTAATATTTATATTTATGCATGCTTTTCTTTTATGTAAGATATTTATTTTTATTTATAAATGCTTATTTGATATATATTAAGGGGATATTAAAGGGATAATTGCCTATACCTGTAAAAAAAAAACAATAAAAATCTTTATCCAAACAACTCATCAAAATATTTTTGTTTTTATTTATCTTTTTAAAAAATCTTCATACTAAAAAAACCCAAATATCTAACTCTTACTTTAATACCGTAAACTAATTTGACTTTCTTCATATGAAAAAAAAAAACTTATTTTAAGCTTTTAAAATTGAAAAAAATATATTAATAGGTTTTACTTAAAAAATATTTCATAGGCTTATTTCTATATAATATGATATGACATATATAGTTATATTTTATAAAATAAGCTATGTATGAATATAGCATATAATAATAATAAAAAATTCATTATTATACTTTTTAGATTTCATTTTTTTATTGTAAGTGATTAAATATTTATATTAAATATTTATATTAAATATTATATATATATTAGATAAACCTGAAAAAAAAATTAATTCATTAATAAATTATTTTCCAGTTCATTTTTCATAACACAAACAAACACTGGAAAGTGTTTTCCAGTTTATTTTCCATAACATTGTCAAACATCGGAAAATACTTTCTCGAAATTCACTTTTCAGAAATTCACTTTTCTCGAAATTTACTTTCCAAAAAGAAACAACTTTCCTGCAAACAAACGGAGCTTAAATGGTGCGGGCAGACCGTGAGGATTCACGGTTGCGACGTGATATATCAAAACTCCAACCGGGCTCTCAAGGGAGTACTGTACACGAAGGCGGTTGTGCAAGACGCCATGCAGCACTGGAAATGGGATTTGCCAAGGGCAATGTCGAGTAGAGTAAGGGAAATGGCAAAGATATTGATTAGCACGGCCGACGATGTGCTGCTTTTCAAGAAGCAGTAGCACTAGCAGGATATTCCGATGAAAAAACTGCAATTACTAACTTGTAGGCTGTGGTGGACAATAGGCAGTGCAGCTATTTGGATTTTCTCATCTCTCAAGCTTTTCCTTCCAACTCCCCCCCTCCTCCTTGCATGATATATGATAAGATCAGAAAGAATTCATTTATTGTTAAATAAAAATAAAAATGGCATCAATTATATATAATAAAAATAAAAATTTAACTATTTATTGTTTAAAACATGTCAAGTCAAATTTATAGTTTAAATTAAAACCCGTGATTCCTTTAATTAGTTAAATTAAAATTTAATTAAGTCCTCAAGCTCATTAATTTTTTAATTAAGCTCTTAATTTTATTAATTAAAATAATCTAAATTTTAATTAAATTTTTAAATTTATTAATTCTTTAATTTTAGACCAATTAACTCTCAAATTTTAAAAATTTCAACCTTAAACTTTGAATTTGTATTGTCTTAATCCAATTCTTAACTATATTTATTTTTTAAAATATTTATTCAAAAATTGGGTTATAACAAACATCTCTTAGCAAATGAAAAACCAAATGATTGAAATGGCTTATTCTTATTCTTCTTAAGAAGAAAAATATAAAAAAACATGAATTAACTTATCTTTTTCAGGATATATCTTATTTAAGGACAAAGCTATTGAATGCTCATGAGGTACTAGTTTTAAATATTATTTAAATACATTTATTTATTATTAGAGACCGCGTCACCAATATCATGTTATTTCCTGAACTTCAGGAAGCAATATGTAAAAACTGAATTTATGGAGAGCTTCCTGCTAAGCTAAAACAAATGGTGGCTCTTAGACATCTTTGTCCCTACGAAGGCTCAAAGAAACAACAAACTACCAATTATTATTATTAAAATAAAATCTTTCATTTCCAATTTTAATAAAATAGCATCCATTGTTCAGAAAAAAAAAAAAAAAAAAAGTGATCTCATACGCGTAAATAGAAACAGAGATGATAATCCTCTGTCTAGCAACTGCCAACAATCATAACCCAAAAATAAGAAAAAGCCAACAACTGCAATCTAATTACCATAATGAATCAAAGCATTGCCTTCTTTTCCTGTGGACGATAAAACTGCAGTTAGGATCAGTACATTCAATGGCAAAGTCATCGCAAGGCTCACCACAGGTATCGCATGCTGGATGATCCTCTGTCTTGACGACCAAAGCAAGAGGGTGAGGGTGTTTAGGACATGTGAGAACGCCCCCAAGCTTGACATATGGGTATTTCCCGAGAGCACATTCTGGATGAGCATCGAAGTCGCATTCCTCACAACGGTAGAACCAGAGCTTTGGGTCTCTATCTTTTTCACAAATTATACAGGAAGGTTGGTAGTCATTTTCATTAACGTAGGTGAGGAAGAGAGGATGGTCATCATACTCGTGTCTTGCTTTATATGGCAGTGTAGCACATTTCATACCGAGCTTGAAATCGCAAAGCACACATTTAAAAAATACCTTTGATTCTTCACTGACACAACAGCCACTGCAATGCAGAATATTCTCTCTGATATTTGCCAACCAAGGGGGAGGCCGGCGACCTCCAATATTGCAACGGAGAATATTCTTTCTGTCCGCTGGAAGATAAAGGAGATGCTCATGACCTCCATGTTTAGTGGAATCGTTCAATGATCTGAAGCATCGGACATCAATGGAGAGTCGACATATAGCACATGTGTAACTGAGCCCACGAAAATATTGATTACACACAACATAGATGTACAGATCATGCGGCCCTCGGTTCCATGAAAGAATCAGTTGGTTTTCGTGATATTGCCACTTTTTTCGCCTGGGTAATTCTATGCAGGTTCTGTCAAGAAAAAAATTACAACTGGCACAATTATAAAATGGAGTTGAGACTGGTAACATGCACCCGTCACACTTTAGATCATCATCAACCTTGTTAATAAGGATAAGGTTGTGTTGATGACTCAAATGTTCGATCTCTTTAATTATTCTCTCCTCTCCATGCTTGATCTCGAGGACAACGCGAAAGCTAGGTTCCATGAATTGATCATCAACAGCCACAATTTGCCTGTCTTCGTTTTCTTCTACAATCTCTGTTGCAGAATCGCCATATTCTCTGCTACAATTCACGTGAGCAACGAAGTCACAGTCTGGGCAATAGTAAACTCCGTATTCTGTGTCAACTTCCCGACAGCAAATTCCACAGTACTTGTTTATAGATTCGATGCATTGTTGAGGATGATAGGTGTGGATGATTCGTGGATGATGGTGCAGTGCTGTTTTAAGGGTGCCTGGCAATGAAATGCATTCTTCGTGGACCAAGAGTTGGCACATGGTGCACACTAATGGAGAGTCATCTCCATCAGTGCCGCATGCATTGCAAGTGAAGGAGATTGATTTTAGTGAAGGTGAATTCAGTAGGCGTCTAAATTGATGCCCCTGATCCTGATCAGCTGCAAAAACGCACGGTGGAAAAGCACATTTGATATGGAGGTTGAATTCGCACACAAAACAGCAGTAAACAAAACTCTCATAGCAAGTTTCGTTGCAAAAATCACAGATCACATCTTCATTTGGCAGTAGACGAAGAGGGTGTTCTGGATGAATGTGCCTCTTGATCTCCGGGGGTAGCTCAGCACACTTCTTGTGAAGAAAGAAGTTGCAAGAAGTGCAACTATAGCTAGGACCCGACATTGGTTCCTTGCACACAGAGCACGTAACTCCTTCATCATGATAGTCTTGCTCTTCATTCAAAATCAATGGATGATTCTTGTGGACAAATTGATGTGCCCGACTATCAACTTCCAAAAAACCCGGTTGAAAAGCACATTTGATATCAAGATCAAATTCACAGACAGAACAATGGTAAACAAAACTCTTGCAAGATTTGTCGCACCGATTACAAAAGCATTCGGCATTATATTGTGGCTTTGCTAGTTGGAGATATGGTGGCTTTGCCAGTAGATGGAGAGGGTGTCTAGGATGAATGCGCCGCTTGATCTCACGGGGCAGCTCGGCGCATTTCTTATGAAGAAAGAAGTAGCAAGAGGTGCAACTGTAGCAAGGACCCCATATTGGTCCCTCGCATCCAGAGCAAATAACTAATTCACAACTATACTTGAGAACTTGATTAATGAGGATCAATGGATGATCTGGGTGGCTAAAATGTTCAACCTCCATGTCTCTGGCTCCCTCAGAAGGCAGAGCAGGAAATGAGGGGTGTTGAGCCAAGGCAAGACTTAGGCAGGCCAGATCGAAGCTGTCGAATAAATATGTTATCGAAATGGAAAGGCAGATGAAAGTTGAGGGCTACTAGTATTCAATACTCACCTTCTGAGCTGAAACTCGACCTCTTCACCGAAGACGGCTTATTAAATAATTACAGCTGCTTGCTGCTAAATTACAGATCAACCAACGAGATCCAGAACACAATGATTTCCTGTTAAGATGGAATACTAAAGTTAATCTAGTTTCGAGTTTGGTGAATTGTTTTTTTTTAATTGAATTTGGTATTTTTTATTGATTTTTTTCATATAATTTAAAAAAAAGTTAAGAGAAAAGTCATGTTAACGAAAAATAATTTTATTGTTATATAATTAAATATATATATTTTTTGTAAAATTTTCACGTCACAAAATTAAATATCTTATTATGTGTCTTTCTCTTAACGTAATGACTTGATATTTAGTTGGCGTAAACAATTTGTTTTTAACATTTAATAATATGTATAATTCTTGATTTTTTTTTATTAAATACAGGCATGAAACTTTCGGTTCATATTTAAATTTTTGTTATGGTACAAAAAAGTGTTGACAATGCTTGCATTTACTTTTTGTGTTAAAAAAAAAAACTCTTAAAGCCTGCTTATTTTTATGTTTAACATACACTTTAAAAAAATATGATTTTTTTTCTTTGCTTTAATTTTATTTTTTTATTTTTATATTGTTTTTATATATTAATGTAAAAAATAAATTTTAAAAATAAAAAAATTATTTTAATATATTTTTAAATAAAAAAATATTACAAAACAAGGTATTAATCCAGTCCAACAGAAAGCACGAGTACCGTGACTAGTGGTACGCGTGTTGCTACTTCACGCGTGATGCTCACTGTTCAAGTGAATGAAAATTCATTTGAACAGTGCAATGTGCTCATTATTTAGAGAATGAAGCAAAGTGGGAGGAGAAAGATTGCTTACCTGATCTGCTGGAGGAGATGAAGACGACGGTGAAGTTGATGTTAGTCTATGTGTTTTCTGCTTGCGTTTTTCCTTTTGCTTTCCTTGTCTTTCCGTCTAAGTTTATTCCTCTGTTTCCTTCTCCCCCTCCTAATTCTCTCTGTTTTTGGTCTCTCTCTCGCTGTAAGTTCCCCTGCTCGTCGTCTCCTCTCTTTATGCTCACTGTTTTTGTTTTCTTAGCAGCTTTTTAGATGATGAAGGAGTTAAGGAGATGATGAATATATCAGCTTTCTGTGAATTTGTTTTGACTGATTCTGGGTCTTTCTTTGTCTGCAGGGTTGAAGGCAATGGCAGAGCCAATACTCGTCTCTGTGTTGCTCCTCTACTTTTCTATCCTTCTATTCTCTGTATATTTCTAATCATGAAGAGAAAATAAATGTATTCGAATCATGGTTGTCAGCATGTGAGCAAGTTTATCCTCCCGTTAATTCAATCTTTTGGCGTATTTTATGCTCGGAGTATGGTCAGGATTTAAAACCTTTTGAAATCCTACAACTTTCGCTTTCCTATTGACCCCTCTGTGCTTGTGTTTTCTTTCTGTTCATACTTCATCTATGCCGTGTCATTTATGTTGCCATTGTTAGGGCAGTACTTAACCTAAATATGCAAGGAAAATGGGAGATTCCTCTAAAAGGATAAACAACCAGCATTTCACTTTAATTTCCCTTTATTAAATTATTATTGAAACTCCCTCTATTTTTTTTCCTATTTTCATAATTGATATGGATTCCAAGCGACCAATTACTCCATGATTGAAGTTTTCAAGTTTCTTCACTTTTAACAAAATTGAGTTTGTCAAGTAGAAAACAAGACGTGATTATTTCAGGCCATTGTTAAATAATTTAAAATCCAATTATATATAGATAGAGTTTATGATAATGATAAGTGTTATTTCATATGACAATATTTATATGCATTTACAATAAAATCTATAACAAAAATGTAAAGGCAGAATTTATGGAGAGCTTCCTGCTAAGCAAAAAAAAATGGTGGAAGGTAACACATCTTCGTCACTTATGAAGGGACAAAGAAACAACAAACTACATTGACAGTTTTAATGAAATAGCATCTTTTATTGTTCAGGAAAAAAAAAAGAGAAAAAAAAGAGATCTGATATGTGAAAATAGAAACAGAGATAATAAGTATGACGCTAACCATTCACCCCAACAATCATAACCCAAGAATAAGAAAAAAGCCAACAACTGCAATCCAATTACCGTATTAATGAGTTAAAGCATCGCCTTCTTTTCCTGTGGACGATAAAACTGCAGTTAGGATCAGTACATTCAAGGGCCAAGTCATCGCAAGGCTCACAGCAAGAATCGCATGCCTGTGGACGATAATCCTCTGTCTTGACGACCAAAGCAAGAGGGTGAGGGTGTTTAGGATATGTGCGAACCTCCCCTGACTTGAAATATGGGTATTTCCCGAGAGCACATTCAGGATGAGCATCGAAGTCGCATTCCTCACAACGGTAGAACCAGAGCTTGGGGTCTCTATCTTTTTCACAAATTAAGCAGGAAGGTTGGTAGTCATTTTCATTAATGTAGGTGAGGAAGAGAGGATGGTCATCATACTCGTGTCCTGCTTTGTATGGCAGTGTAGCACATTTCATACCCAGCTTGAAATCGCAGACCGCACATTTCAAAAATACCTTTGATTCTTCAGGGACACAACAGCCACTGCAATGCGGAATACTCTCTCCGTCATCTGTAAGCAATGGGGGACGCCCGCGACCTCCAATATTGCAACGGAGAATACTCTTTCTGTCCGCTGGAAGATAAAGGGGATGCTCATGACCTCCATGTTTAAAATAATCCTTCAATAATGATTTGAAGCATCGGACATCAATCCAGAGTCCGCATACATCACAAGTGTACTTGAGCCCACCAAAATCTTGCTTACACACATCACAGGAGAACAGATCAAGTTGGTTATACGAAAGAATCAGTTGGTTTTCGTGATATTGCCACTTTTTTCGCCTGGGTAATTCTATGCAGGTTTTGTCAAGAAAGAAATTACAACTGGCACAACTGTAAAATGGAGTTGAGATTGGTAACATGCACCCATCACATTTTAGATCATCATCAACATTGTCATTAAGAATTAGGTTATGTTGATGACTGAAATGCTCGATCTCTTCAATTATTCTCTCCTCTCCATGCTTGATCTCACGGACAACGTGAAAGCTAGGTTCCATGAATTGATCATCAACAGTCACACTTTGCTCTTCTTCGTTTTCTCCAGCAGTCTCTTTTGCAGAATCGCCATATTCTCTGCTACAATTCACGTGTGCAACGAAGTCACAGTCTGGGCAATAGTAAACTCCGTATTTTGAGTCAACTTCCCGACGGCAAATTCCACAGTACTTGTTTATAGATTCGATGCATTGTTGAAGTTGATAGGTGTAGATGATTCGGGGATGATGCTGCAGTGCTGTTTTAAGAGGTGGCAATGAAATGCATTCTTCGTGGACCAAGAGTTGGCACAAGGTGCACACGAAAGGGGGGTCATCTCCATCAGTGCCGCATGCATTGCAAGTGAAGGATATTGATTTTAATGAAGGTGAATTCAGCAGGCTTCTAAATTGATGGCCCTGATCCTGATCAGCTGCATAAACGCATAGTGGAAAAGCACATTTGATATGGAGGTTGAATTCGCACACAAAGCAGCAGTAAGCAAAACTCTCATAGCAAGTTTCTTTGCAAAAACTACAGATCATGTGATGATTTGGCAGTAGACGAAGAGGGTGTTCTGGATGAATGTGCCTCTTGATCTCTGGGGGTAGCTCAGCACACTTCTTGTGAAGAAAGACGTTGCAAGAAGTGCAACTATAGCTAGGACCAGACATTGGTTCCTTGCACACAGAGCACATAACTCCTTCACCATGATATTCTTGCTCTTCATTCAAAATCAATGGATGATCCTTGTGGGCAACTTGATGTGCCTGACTATCAACTTCCAAAAAACCCGGTTGAAAAGCACATTTGATATCAAGATCAAAGTCACAGAAAGAACAGTGGTAAACAAAACAGTTGAAACTTTTGTCGCACCGATTACAACGGTATTTTCCTTCATATGGTGACTTTGCCAGTAGATGGAGAGGGTGTCTACGATGAATGCGCCGCTTGATCTCACGGGGCAGCTCGGCGCATTTCTTATGAAGAAAGAAGTAGCAAGAGGTGCAACTGTAGCAAGGACCCCATATAGGTTCCACGCATCCAGAGCAAATAACTAGTTCACAACTATATTCGAGAACTTGATTAATGAGGATCAATGGATGATCTGGGTGGCTAAAATGTTCAACCTCCATGTCTCTGGCTCTCTCAGAGGACAGAACAGGAAATTTAGGCCAGATTAAAGCTGCCGAATATATATATGTTATCGAAATGGAAAGGCAAATAAAAGTTGAGTGCTACTATTATTCAATACCTCACCTTCTGAACGGAAACTTGACCTCTTCACCGACGGCTAATTAAATAATTACAGCTGCTTGCTGCTACATTACAGATCAACCAACGAGATCCAGAACACAGTGATTTCCAATTAAGATCGGATATCAATCAAATGCTGGGGAAGCATTTTCTTCCTTCTTCCCATTTATCAAAGATAGCCGAAACGAAAAATAGTTCAAAGGACTTAAAATTCAAAGAGGCCCAAAAAGAAAGGAAGGGTGTTAGCTCCTCTATTCGTACGGATGAGATTGTTCAAGCATGTGAATAAGAAGACACTTTGCCATGTCTTTTCTGGTTGGAGAAGATGACCCGTTGACTTGAGTTGGGTCTCCTCAACTTCTTATATTACTCATTTGCCCATGGGTAGCGGTTTAAAATTGCTTTCTAAACGGTATTTTTAATAAAAAAAATATTTAAAATTAAGTTTTTTATATTTTTAAATATGTTAATATTAAAAATTATTTTTAAAAAAATTAAAAATATTCATTTTAATAATTTTTCAAATAAAAAAAATATTTTAAAAAATAACTACTAACACCATCCTAAACTTTTTCCCAGTAGAAAAATTAAAAATCTAAAGATAAAATCCTTTATTTATTAAAATTATAAATCAATAATTACATGTATATATAATTAACATATTAAAGAACTCTAAAACGCGTAGGGTTTTTATTGTAGCAGTTTTTTTTTTTTGCAGCAGGTTTTTTTTCTTTTTTCTTTTTTTTTACATGTTTTTTTTTCTTTTTTTTTTTACCCAAAATTGATTTCTTCTTCTTTTTTTTGTTTCTTTTTTTTTTAATTTTTTTGTTTCAAAATTATCTTTACTATTTTTTTTTTAATATTGAGCTGGTTAAAATTTTAATTATGTAGTTTTTTTTCTTTAAAACATTGTGGATTGCTATAATACTTTCATACATTGTTTTCTTTTTTCTTTTTCTTTTTTCAAAATAGTCTTTGTAGATTTTATTTTTTTATATTAAGTTGGTTGAGAATTTAACTGTATAGTTTTTTTTTTAAATATGGATTGCTACAGTGTTTCCCATAAATAGTTTTTGTTTTGCTGCAGTGTTTGCCCGCATGTTTTTTTTTTTAAATTATCTTTATCGAATTTATTTTTTTAATATTGAGCTAGCTTTAGCTTTCCCTACATGTTTTTTTTTGTTTTTTTATTTGTTTTTCTTCTTTTTTTTCAAAATTGTCATTTTTTACATATATTTTTTTTCAGAATTATTTTTGTTGATTTTATTTTTTTACTATTGAACTGAATGAAATAAAAAAATTTGTTTTTTTCTTTAAAACACTGTAACTTTCCCCAAATGTTTTTTTTCCGCTGTTGTTTCCCTTTTTTTACATGTTTTTTTTTTCATTTCTTTTACCCAAAATTGACTTCTTCTTTTTTTAAAAAAAAAAAATAGCCCTTGTCGGTTTTTTATTTTTTATATATTGAGCTGGTTGAGAATTTTTCTTTGTAGTTTTTTTCAAAAAAAAAAAAACACTATGGATTACTACAGTGTTTCCCTTACATGGTTTTTGTTTGGCTGCAGTGTTTCCCCCACATGTTTTTTTTTAAAATTATCTTTGTCGAATTTATTTTTTCAATATTGAGTTGGTTGAGAATTTAGCTTTAGCTTTCCCCACGTTTTTTCATAATTATTATTATTATTATTATTATTACTATTATTATTATTATTATTATTATTATTATTGTATTGTATTGTATAACTGTCTTTTTCTTTTTATTGAATTTTTGTTGTTTGATTTAGTTTGTTAATGTTAATTTTTTTTTTATTTAGTTATCAGATTTTCATAATATGAATTTCGGGTTAGATGGGTTAACCTGATTTGACGAGTTATTTTTTTCATTTAGTTTAGTTTGTTAAAGTTAATTTTCTTTCTATTTAATTATCGGATTTTTATATTTTCATGACACGTATCCTGAGCTTGACGGGTTAACTTGGTTTAATGAGTTAACCCGGTTAGTTCTGGGTAAACCCGTCATTTTTTTTTCTATTTAGTTATCAAACTTTCATGACGCAAATCCCAGATTTTACAGGATAACCTGGTTTAAAGGGTTAACCCAATTAATTCAATTTTTTTTCTTTTTCTTCATTAAATTTTTCCTTCTTATTGATTTTTTTTCTTTGTTTTTTTTAATTAATCTATTTAATTATCACACTTTTATGACACGACTTTATAGCCATACCCACATCTAATATTCTTAGGTCCGGTGTTGCAGTCAAGCTCATTTAAACTTGGGTCATGTAAGTTTAATTTTATTATTAATATTATAGATATTACTTTTAGGTTAGACATTATAGTCAAAACCTAAGATTCTTGGATATAACTTTACAGAAAAACCCAAGATTTTTTGAATTTTTATTATTTTTTAATATTTTTTATACAAAAAAAATGACCCGCGGCATCGCGGGGGTCATGTATCAAGTTTTATCTAAATCTCAAATAGATCTTTTTTTCTATCATAACGAACTATATAAATTAATAAATGTTAACTATACTTTATAGTTTAATTTTTATAATAAAACGATTTTACTCTTAATAACCTAGAAATGTGAAACAAATACATAATTAACTAAAATTATGATATTTCATTTAAATTAACTCAAATATTTTAAGCAAATTGCACATAACGTAGAAGTTTAATGTTATATATTCTGCCTTTTATTGAATAACTTAACTAAAAATTAAAGATATAATTAATTGATATAATTACACTTATAAAAGACTTATTAGAAATAATCTTTAAGATACAAGGAAATATGAGCTACTTATCATGAGTAAGTCATATTTTTTATATCAAAATACATTGTGAAGGTCGTGTGACTTCTTTGTTAATTTGAATGGAAAAAATAAACAGAACATGTTAGAAAAAATAATTTATCTTGGAATTAAATTATATAATTAGAGATATAAAGAGAAATTAAAAACACATTCTCTTATACAAGGATTCATTAATTAAACCATTTCTCCTTAAAAAACCTCCGACCTCAAAGTCTCCATTGTCATTCCTATTTGGTTTTCTAGATTTTAGAATGAAGAGAGGGATGGGGAAAGGAAGAAGATCATGTGTGTGTTTCCTTCCCAAATTAATTACAGGTTTTTAGAATTTATGTCGTTTAATGTAAACAAATGTCTTTATTATATTATAACAAGGAAATGTCTTATTAAGTAAACCTTGTCCGGTTATTCTTGTTTGGTATTGGTGGAATTGGAGGAGGAGGAATATTTTAGCTTTTAGAGAGGAGTATTTAGGGGATAACCGGTTGTTATGTCAAATTTACTTTCTAAAAAATGTGTATTGCGATGCTTGGAATAATTCAACTATGGTGTGTAGGCACCCCACAACTATCTCATGGCTTAAGCCTGAAGAAGGATTTATTAAACTGGACGTGGATGACAGCTCTCTTTGGAACCCGTGGAGGATTGGATTTAGGATCTCTTAAGAAACTTTGAAGGGAGATGGTTGATGGGTTTTACGAGTTATAGAGGTTTTGGTTCTAATCTACTTTCAGAATTACTAGGAATTAAATATCGTTTATTGGTAACATGAGATAGAGGTTTCAGAAAGATCATATGCAACTCTGATTCTACATATACATGCTATTCAATTAATTTATAATGATTTTAACATGTATCATTTATTTGAAGCAGTTATGTTTTACATCAAAGAACTTCTGACACGAAATTGAAAAGTTTGTTTGTTTCATACTTTGTGCGAAGCTAATTCATGTTCTTATTAGGGCTAAACTTGCAGCTACAAATGACTGATTTATGTATTTGGGAGAACACTCCTCCGAGAGTTTATCCTTTATTGTTATCTGATTCTCTAGGTTATATTTATCTTAGAGGATCATAGTTTTTTCTTTTTTCTTTCCACTTTAAAAAATATCTTTATTATATTGAATTGATCATGCATAACTGCTTCATACAAAAAATAAAATATTATAGAAGACTAAATATATTAGAAATATTATACGAAAATAAATATTTTTATTTTAAAAATAAATTTAATTCATACAAAAAATAACATTATAGATGAATCTATACCTATTGATTTATGTACCTGTTTGCATGTTCTCATCACTGATGGTTGGTGACATTTCTTGCTTTTTTTGAGATATTTTTAGCTTGGTTTTCTTTGATGATTATGAAATTTATGATTGAATGATGCTACCAAAATTCCTGGAGATTAGAATTATATGATGACATAATTTTGCCTGACTCAAAGCCTCTCAAAAAGTGGGTGTGGACCTATTCTCTCAATTAATTCTTCAAAATTCCCTGCAATCTTTCCTTGCGTTCTGCACATATATTTTAGAAGTTTTATTAAGGAATTTATCTCCCAGTTTCTTTCTTTCTTTGTTTTCTTTCGAACTTGCTGAGATGTTTTGTTCAATCTGCAATGCTTAAACATGAATGGAGAACATCATGTTTAGATCCAATCCCTTTTTGCCTTCACGTTGACATTGATTAACTTTCATTTTGCTTACATTTTGATCTTCAGGATTGGCGCATTTAGGTTTGATTCCAGAAGAAGAATTTGGGATATAGCATTGATCAAGGAAAAGCGAGGAAACCGAAACAGTTAGTTATCATCACGAACAAGTTTTCACACTTTAGTATGTCATCCACGCCATGTATACTGTGGAAAACTTACATAGTTTTTTTTTTTTTTTTGCTTTTCTGGAATGAGTGTATGTATCAACTTTCCGAGATATCTCCTGTCTGATTGTTAGCGTTTAGGAAGTAAGTTTTTCCAGGCATCATTGTTTGGTTTAGTCATGTGAAACGTTGGTGCTATTAGTTAAATGCGTCAGCATGTATTTGGACTACAGAAATGAAAGTTCAGGTGAATAAGTTCAAGCTATCTCGTTTCACATCAAAGCTTAAAGCATCATAATCTAATATCTACTTGCTGGAGATTGAATGACAATGTTCTTTTCAAAAGCAACATTGCGAAGGAACAAAGAAGGGGAATTATCAGTATATATACCAGTAATGGCAGATAGGACTTTTGGTGAAAGTGGGGAAATTTAGATTTGAATAATGATTTATATATTCAAGTTCTTGAGTTGCAATGGATTCATTCAAGATCTCCCGGAAGGATTTGAGAGGAAACGGCGAAGCAGAGCTGCCATGCTCTACCATTAGATTTGTACATGTCAACATCTTGCTGCAAACCTTCCATAGCATCCTCTTGGTCCTAACAATTGTTTTGTTCCTGAAATAACTTGTGATTCAGGTATACCTGCTACAGAAACATTTTCTACAGTAATTCAAGGCCATAGCCGGAGCTGGCCGTCTGCTTGTTCTGATCAAATTTACAGATTCAAAGTTCATTGTGTGGTTTATCAAAATATGGTTGTAAGAAGCAGCGCTTAAGTAGAACATAAGGTTATGGAAATGGAGTTTGTGAAATGTTATGGCTAAAGAGAATTCTTGAAGAACTATAAAGTTGTATTATGACAATAAAGCTGCCATAAGAACTCTTAATACCGAAAAGGCTGGGAATGTTGCCAGCATGTACAAAAGGTTAGAGATTTTTAATTTGATACTTGCGAAATTGAAGCAACAACAATTTAAATTCGAGACGAGATTGATATATGATATTTTTTAAAAAATAAGCAATCTTGTAAAGGGCATAATTTTATTTTATTTTTATCTTAATTCAACTCAAATTTTATTAGAAGATTTTAAATGCTTTATTTTCTATAAAATTAGAATTTTATAATCATTTAAAATCAACAAGACTTTCAAATAAAACAAAAAAAAACTATCTAGACTTGTAATATTTTATTAGTTGATTTAGAATTTTTTTTCTATTTAGTTTTTTATTTTTTTAAGGATTTGGGCCTCTAAATCCCTTCGTGGTTTTGAAATTAGATAAACAAAGATGGAGGCTTATTCTTATTCTTCTTAAGAAAAAAAAAATACCAAAAACATGAATTAACTTACTTCTGCATGATATATCTTATTAAAGGACAAAGCTATCAAATGCCCTTGAGGTCTTTGTTTTAAATATTATTTAAATAGATTTATTTACTATTAGATTGTGTTAAGGAAATAAAAATTAAATATTTGAATGAAAATAATTGATATCAGTTAGATAAGTGTTATTTTATATGCCAATATTTCTATGCATTTACAATAAAATCTATAACAAAAATGTAAAAGCAGAATTTATGGAGAACTTCCTGCTACGCTAAAAAAATGGTGGAAGGTCAGACATCTTTGTCACAACGAAGGCTCAAAGAAACAACAAACTACCTGCACAGTTTTAATAGAATATGATTGAAGATGAAATAGCATCTGAACAATATTGTTCAGAAAAAAATAGCATCTTTTATTGTTCAGAAAAAAACAGAGAAACAAAAGAGTGATCTGATATGCGAAAATAGAAACAGAGATAATGAGTATGAAGCTAACCATTCACAGTGGAATAGGGCTACGCCACAAGTATAGCCAACAATCCAATTACCATAATGAGTCAAAGCATTCCCATCTTTCCCAGTGGACGATTAAACTGCAGTTAGGATCAGTACATTCAAGGGCCAAGTCATCGCAAGGCTCACCGCAAGAATCGCATGCCTGTGGACGATAATCCTCTGTCTTGTCGACCACAGCAAGAGGGTGAGGGTGATTAGGATATTTGTGAACGCCCCCTGGCTTGAAATATGGGTATTTCCCGAGAGCACATTCTGGATGAGCATCGAAGTCGCATTCCTCACAACGGTAGAACCAGAGCTTCGGGTCTCTATCTTTTTCACAAATTATACAGGAAGGTTGGTAGTCATTTTCATTAATGTAGGTGAGGAAGAGAGGATGGTCATCATACTCGTGTCTTGCTTTGTATGGCAGTGTAGCACATTTCATACCCAGCTTGAAATCGCAAACCGCACATTTAAAAAATACCCTTGATTCTTCACTGACACAACAGCCACTGCAATGCGGAATACTCTCTCCGTCATCTGTAAGCAAAGGGGGACGCCCGCGACCTCCAATATTGCAACGGAGAATACTCTTTCTGTCCGCTGGAAGATAAAGGGGATGCTCATGACCTCCATGTTTAAAATAATCCTTCAATAATGATTTGAAGCATCGGACATCAATCCAGAGTCCGCATACATCACAAGTGTACTTGAGCCCACCAAAATCTTGCTTACACACATCACAGGAGAACAGATCAAGTTGGTTATACGAAAGAATCAGTTGGTTTTCGTGATATTGCCACTTTTTTCGCCTGGGTAATTCTATGCAGGTTTTGTCAAGAAAGAAATTACAACTGGCACAACTGTAAAATGGAGTTGAGATTGGTAACATGCACCCATCACATTTTAGATCATCATCAACATTGTCATTAAGAATTAGGTTATGTTGATGACTGAAATGCTCGATCTCTTCAATTATTCTCTCCTCTCCATGCTTGATCTCACGGACAACGCGAAAGCTAGGTTCCATGAATTGATCATCAACAGTCACACTTTGCTCTTCTTCGTTTTCTCCAGCAGTCTCTGTTGCAGAATCGCCATATTCTCTGCTACAATTCACGTGTGCAACGAAGTCACAGTCTGGGCAATAGTAAACTCCGTATTCTGAGTCAACTTCCCGACGGCAAATTCCACAGTACTTGTTTATAGATTCGATGCATTGTTGATGTTGATATGTGTGGATGATTCGGGGATGATGGTGCAGTGCCGTTTTAAGGGTGCCTGGCAATGAAATGCATTCTTCGTGGACCACGAGTTGGCACATGGTGCACATGAATGGGGAGCCATATCCATCTGTGCCGCATGCATTGCAAGTGAAGGAGATTGATTTGAATGAACGTGGATTCAGCAGGCTTCTAAATTGATGCCCCTGATCCTGATCAGCTGCATAAACGCAAGGTGGAAAAGCACATTTGATATGGAGGTTGAATTCGCACACAAAACAGCAGTAAACAAAACCCTCACAGCAAGTTTCGTTGCAAAATCCGCAGATCAAATGATGATTTGGCAGTAGACGAAGAGGGTGTTCTGGATGAATTTGCCTCTTGATCTCTGGGGGTAGCTCAGCACACTTCTTGTGAAGAAAGACGTTGCAAGAAGTGCAACTATAGCTAGGACCAGACATTGGTTCCTTGCACACAGAGCACATAACTCCTTCACCATGATATTCTTGCTCTTCATTCAAAATCAATGGATGATCCTTGTGGGCAACTTGATGTGCCTGACTATCAACTTCCAAAAAACCCTGTTGAAAAGCACATTTGATATCTAGATCAAACTTACAGAAAGAACAGTGGTAAACAAAACAGTTGAAACTTTTGGCGCACCGATCACAACAGTATTTTCCTTTATATGGTGGCTTTGCTAGTAGATGGAGAGGGTGTCTACGATGAATGCGTCGCTTGATCTCACGGGGCAGCTCGGCGCATGTCTTATGAAGAAAGAAGTAGCAAGAGGTGCAACTGTAGCAAGGACCCCATATAGGTCCCTCGCATCCAGAGCAAATAACTAGTTCACAACTATATTCGAGAACTTGATTAATGAGGATCAATGGATGATCTGGGTGGCTAAAATGTTCAACCTCCATGTCTCTGGCTCCCTCAGAAGGCAGAGCAGGAAATGAGGGGTGTTGAGCCAAGGCAAGACTTAGGCAGGCCAGATCGAAGCTGTCGAATATATATATGTAATCGAAATGGAAAGGCAAATAAAAGTTGAGTGCTGCTAGTATTCAATACCTCACCATCTGAACTGAAGCTTGACCTCTTCACCGACGACGGCTAATTAAATAATTACAGCTGCTTACTGCTACATTACAGATCAACCAACGAGATCCAGAACACAATGATTTCCCATTAAGATCGGATACCAAAATTCAAAGAAGCCCGAAAAGGAAGGAAGGGTGTTATCTGTAAGGATGGGGTGGGAGGAAGACCATGAGGATAGCTACAGGCTCTTCCATTTGTGCAGATGATATTATCTAAGCATGTGAATAAGAAGACACTTTCCCTTTTCTTTTCTGGTTGGAGTGTAAGACTCGTTGACTTGAGCTGGGTCTCGTCAGCTTCTTGTTACTGGATCATGTCCATTGCTTAGTATTCTATTGGATTGGTCCATTTCTTAGTTAATGGATCATGTCCATATAATAAGTTATTAATGAAATATAACATAGTATTAGAAACTATTACTACTTGGATTTGAAGGTGGGTTGTTATCAAGCAAACCAATCATCGGCCTGAAAACATTGAACGCGCATGAGATAATATTTTAATATATTTTTAAATATGTTTTTTTTTAAATTATCATTATCACGAGAAATTCAAAACAGTGGCTTCACGAAGTTTATCTAGAACAAAAATTAGGTCCTTCCCATGGTTATCTCTACCAAGTAAATTTCTCGTTTATCCTTTCTCTTTTTCCTTTTTTCTTGTTTCGTAAAGTAGAATGTATTAAGAAAGTAAAACAAAGATTTTCTATAATTTTTTTAAAATTTTAAATTTTTTCATTCAATATTGAATCAGTTAGAAAATAAAATTTATAATTTTTTTTTATTTTTTTTAGTATTATCCTTATCTTATGATCAAATTTATAGATTTGACAGGTTAACCAAATTTAAAATAGAGTTATTGTTTTTATTTTTTTTCTTTGAAGTTATCTCAGTCTTATTATTCAAGTCACAAGTTCTTCAATATTAGATTTTCTTTTTATTAAATTGTTCTAATCTCATGACCTGGATCGTGTGATTGACAAGTTGACCTGGCAGACTCGGTTTTTTTTATAGTTTTCTTAATTGTCCTATTCCCTAATTTTATCATTTTATCATAACCTAATTTTTGAACAAATAATATAAAATAAATATAGTTGACAATGGGGTTAAGATAACACAAAATTTGAAGTTCATGTATGAAATTATTAAATTTAAGAGTCAATTGGTCAGAAATTGAAGAATTAATAAGTTTGAAAATTTAATTAAAATTTAGATTAGTTTAATTAACGAAGAATTAATAAGTTTGCGGATTTAATTAAATTTTGATTTAATTAATTAAATAAATTCAGGGATTTAATTGAAATTAACCCAAGGACACAATTAGAAATCAATTATTACTAATTCGGATCCCAATTGTTAAGTTTAAACTGTTTAGGAACCAAAGTGAAGAACAGATGCCCAAGGACATAACGACGCCGTTTTGGAAGCAATGTTCATTGTCTCCTTCGTTTCACTCGGAGGAAGCCGGTTTAACAGGGAAATTCAGCAGATCATGGCCAGGGGAAGATTCAACAGATCACAACCACTATGCCCACGATGCCATTCCTGAAGTCACGATCTCTTGCCTCCACAATGCCCGCCATTTTTGGAGGCCGGGACACAAGACGTTCTCTGGCTTTATAGCAGAGGGGGGATAGAATAACACAATGGCATACAAAAGAATCGAAGCAGAGCTTTGGCCGGTCATCCATCACGCCTCCGTATCCTAAATCAAAGAGCAAGCCAGGCAAACAAACAAGGAGAACAGGCCAAGAACCAGAGAAGAAAACAGGGGAGATTGGACGAAGCCAGAGAAAAAAACCTAGAAAACAGAAGATAAAATGTTAGCAATCAATGACAAAAATCAGCAATGCAGCTTGTCTCGGGCAAGATGTTTAAGGGGTGATAATATCTTTTTTTTTACATAACCAGTCTCGTGCTATAGAATCTTTGTTGATTAGTTAGGGTTCCTAGTAACCATAATATTAGGTGGCGACTTCTTAAACAAAACCATTTCCCATCAAAGAATAGGATGCTAGAAATCCATTCTTTTCCATGATAATTTTTTAAGGCCGCCGCGATGCCAGGTGAGACACTTTTAATATTGAGTTGTTTGGAAATTAAGCTTTATAATTTATTTTGGTTTGCTTTTTACTAGGTTGTTTTATTTTCATGAACGGAAAATAATACTTAACTGGTTGATGTTACTCGGGTTGTTTTTTGTAATATTTGTTTTTATTGACTTTTTCTGGCGTCAAATTCTACTGCCACTGTCCTGGCTTCAATGGATCCATTTAACGTGGAATTTACGATTCCAAGGCATTGTCCTTCACTTCCATCCGGAACATCAGGATCTGCTGTTAATATAAAAGCTAAGCCTTCACCACTTGAAGCTGTCTGGTTTTGTATATTGAGTACGAAGTTTGTATTGAAAGATGCTTTCTTCCCTCCGTTGGTCCATAGTCTGAATGGCCATCTGTAGAAGGCCCTTCCAGCCCTGTTATCCATAGAAAATCCATTAGAATCTGGTGTGACTTGGATGGCGTCATACGCTATATAAGAATTGGAACTCAAATTAAGTTGATTTCTAGTTGATTCCGTGAAGGTTTGGAAACTGAAAATCAAGGCTCTGCACTAGAGCAAGAGCCCAGAGGACAGCTAGAATTACAGATGTGGCTACCAAGGGAAAGCGCATCTCGCCAAAAGTAACTCTCCAAAGAATGAGAAGTTAGAATTGTAGTTAATTTTGTGCAACTTTCTGGCAAGTTTAAAGCCAAATGAATGAGAAGTCGAGGATATACAAAAGACAGGTTCGTGTCAGCTTAAATTAGAAAAAAATGTTAGGACTTCTATAAGGGAGTAAATTTCCTTGTATTTTCTGATCTTATATTTTATTCTCTTGGAAAACTTAGAACTGTAGATATCACAACAGGGAAGTTAATATCAATCTGAATAATATTTGGTTGACCAATATTACGCAGTTTTCATCAAATCTATACAAGAGTACTCTGCTCAATTACGCTTGTATTCTTGCCTCCTCGCACACAGAGCACAGAACTCCTTCACCATGATATTCTTGCTCTTCATTCATAATCAATGGATGATCTATGTGGGCAAGTTGATGTGCCTGACAATCAACTTTAAATAAACACATACTCAAATCTCAAAATTGAAAAGTTGTTCATTTCACATGATAAAGTCCAATTTCCTCTTAAACAAGGACTTCTTTCAAATCTCAAAATCATACTCATATATGCTATTCTTACAAGCAACGTATAAACTGAAAGTTGTGTTTATTTCACTTTAAAAAAGATGCTCTCAAATAAGGAAAACCTTTCAATCTAATAATCACCCATATGCCATTGAAATAGAGATTAAGGATTTTCTTGGAGTAGAGATTGCTCTGTCAAAGAAGGGGATCGTTATATCCCAACAGCAGTGTGTCCTTGATGTTCTTAAGGAGACTGAGATGAGTGGTTGTAGGCTAGCAGACACTCCGATAGATCCCAATCAGAAACTTGAAGATGACAAGGAAGGTGATCTAGTGTGAATACAACACGGTATCAAAAGTTTGTGGGAGAGCTGATTTACTTATCACAAACATGATCTAATATTACATTTATTGTGAGTTTAGTAAGATGGTTTATGCGTTCACTGTACCTATCTTTACACAATAGTTTACACAATCAGTCTTGGATGATAAGACGAGTAAAAAATTTGATTATCGGGGATTGTAGAAGAAAAGTCGATATCTTGATATTTAAAAATATAAAGGAAATTCTGCCAAATTTTTTATTAATTACAAAAAAGAATAAAAATCCCTAAACTTAATTGAATTATAATGTCCTTGCTCTTTGTTTTGAATACAAATATTGGGATTGTTACACTCACCCCATGCAAAACATCTTGATACTGATACAGATTGGGCAGGTTTAGTCATCGATAGAAAATGCACATTAGAATATTGTACTTAAATATGGGGAAATATGGTTATTTGGCAAAGTAAAGCTGAAGAGAAACAAAATGTGGTTGTAAGAAGCAGTGCTTAAGTAGAATATAAGGTTATGGAATTGGAGTTTGTGAAATGTTATGGCTGAAGAGAATTCTTGAAGAACTGTGAATGCCTATAAATATGCTAACGAAGTTGTATGATGACAATAAAGTTTCCATAAGCTGCCATAAGAACTCTTAATACCGAGAAGGTTGGGAATACGTTGCTAGCACGTGCAATAGCATCTGAACAATATTGTTCAGAAAAAAATAGCATCTTTTATTGTTCAGAGAAAAACAGAGAAACAAAAGAGTGATCTGATATGCGAAAATAGAAACAGAGATAATGAGTATGAAGCTAACCATTCACAGTGGAATAGGGCTACGCCACAAGTATAGCCAACAATCCAATTACCATAATGACATCCAGCATTGCCCTCTTTTCCTGTGGACGATAAAACTGCAGTTAGGATCAGTACATTCAAGGGCCAAGTCATCGCAAGGCTCACCACAGAAATCGCATGCTGCATAATCCTGTGTCTTGACGACCAAAGCAAGAGGGTGAGGGTGTTTAGGATATGTTAGAACCCCCCCTGCTTGACGTATGGGTATTTCCCGAGAGCACATTCAGGATGAGCATCGAAGTCGCATTCCTCACAACGGTAGAACCAGAGCTTCGGGTCTCTATCTTTTTCACAAATTAAGCAGGAAGGCTGGTAGTCATTTTCATTAATGTAGGTGAGGAAGAGAGGATGGTCATCATACTCGTGCCTTGCTTTGTATGGCAGTGTAGCACATTTCATACCCAGCTTGAAATCGCAGACCGCACATTTCAAAAATACCTTTGATTCTTCAGGGACACAACAGCCACTGCAATGCGGAATATTCCCTCTGTCATCTGCAAGCAAAGGGGGAGGCCAGTGACCTTCAATATTGCAACAGAGAATATTCTTTCTGTCCGCTGGAAGATAAAGGGGATGCTCATGACCTCCATGTTTAAAACAATCTTTCAATATTGATTTGAAACATCGGACATCAATCCGGAGTCCACACATATCACATGTGTACATGAGCCCACGAAAATTTTGATTACACACATAGCAGTAGTCCAGATAATGTTCCCCTAGGCTCCATGAAAGAATCAGTTTGTTTTCGTGATATTGCCACTTTTTTCGCGTGGGTAATTCTATGCAGGTTTTGTCAAGAAAGAAATTACAACTGGCACAACTATAAAATGGAGTTGAGATTGGTAACACGCACCCATCACACTTTAGATCATCATCAACCTTGTCATTAAGGATTAGGTTATGTTTATGACCGAAATGCTCGATCTCTTCAATTATTCTCTCCTCTCCATGCTTGATCTCACGGACAACGCGAAAGCTAGGTTCCATGAGTTGATCACCAACAGTCACACATTGCCCTTCTTCGTTTTCTCCTCCAGTATCTGTTGCAGGATCGCCATATTCTCTACTACAGTTCACGTGTGCAACGAAGTCACAGTCTGGGCAATAGTAAACTCCGTAATTTGAGTCAACTTCCCGAAGGCAGATTCCACAGTACTTGTTTATAGATTCGATGCATTGTTGAAGTTGATATGTGTGGATGATTTGGGGATGATGGTGCAGTGCTGTTTTAAGGGTGCCTGGCAATGAAATGCATTCTTCGTGGACCACGAGATGGCACATGGTGCACATGAAAGGGGAGCCATCTCCATCTGTGCCACATGCATTGCAGGTGAAGGAGATTGATTTGAATGAAAGTGGATTCAGTAGGCGTCTAAATCGATGCCTTTGATCCTGATCAGCTGCATAAACGCACGGTGGAAAAGCACATTTGATATGGAGGTTGAATTCGCACACAAAACAGCAGTAAACAAAACTCTCATAGCAAGTTTCGTTGCAAAAATCACACATCGTATCATGATTTGGCAGTAGACGAAGAGGGTGTTCTGGATGAATGTGCCTCTTGATCTCCGGGGGCAGCTCAGCACATTTCTTGTGAAGAAAGAAGTTGCAAGAAATGCACCTATAGCTAGGACCCGACATTGGTTCCTTGCACACGGAGCACACAACTCCTTCACCATGATATTCTTGCTCTTCATTCAAAATCAATGGATGATCCTTGTGGGCAAATTGAATATCAACCTCAAAAAAACCCGGTGGAAAAGCACATTTGATATCTAGATCAAACATACAGAAAGAACAATGGTAAACAAAACAGTTGAAAGTTTTGGCGCACCGATCACAACGGTATCCTCCTTCATATGGTGGCTTTGCTAGTAGATGGAGAGGGTGTCTAGGATGAATGCGCCGCTTGATATCACGGGGCAGCTCGGCGCATGTCTTATGAAGAAAGAAGTAGCAAGAGGTGCAACTGTAGCAAGGACCCCATATTGGTCCCTCGCATCCAGAGCAAATAACTACTTCACAACTATATTCGAGAACTTTATTAATGAGGATCAATGGATGATCTGGGTGGCTAAAATGTTCAACCTCCATGTCTCTGTCTCTCTCAGAAGACAGAGCAGGAAATGAGGGTTGTTGAGCCAGGGCAAGACTTAGGTAGGCCAGATCGAAGCTGCCGAATATATATGTTATCGAAATGGAAAGGCAAATAAAAGTTGAGTGCTCCTATTATTTAATAACTCACCTTCTGAACGGAAACTTGACCTCTTCACCGACGGCTAATTAAATAATTACAGCTGCTTGCTGCTACATTACAGATCAACCAACGAGATCCAGAACACAGTGATTTCCCAACCAACAAGCTATGAGTAAGCCAACTTTACCGAATATTTGAATCTTAAAGAAACTTGAGTCATGTATATCAAGAAATCTGATGCCTAGTCTTAATTAGTACACAGCTCATTTTATTATCAATTATGGCTTGGGAGCTGCTTGACCAATATTTTTGAGCTTGTTTACGTGCTGACTCAGATTTTCTGACCTGATTGCGTGCCGAATAATATCAGTCCCTCACATCTTTTTTTTTTTTTTTTTGTGTGGTGGTAGTATTGTTAAGGGGATGCTTGGGAGAGTTGTAGTAATTAATTTTAAAATTATTTTTTATTTAGAATTGTAATAAAATGATATATTTTTTAAAATTTTTAAATATATCAAAATAATTTTTAAATATATAAAATTATTGATTTTAAATAAAAATAAATAAATTTTGCTCAATTTCTAAAAGATTTATTTGTATGAATCCCCTTATTGGCGCATTCAACATTTTGATTTATTAGAGAAATGAAAGTTGGAGCTTTTTAAATTCACTACGCCATTAGTTAAATCTCTTAATATTAGGGTTGAGTATTTTCATACAGATTGATTTTGATTTGGTTTGCTTCGTGATGCTAAAAAACCAGCAAATCTGAAAAATTGACTTATCAGACATCATCAAGAACAGCAGAAACTAGTTCTTTGCATCCGAATCAATGAACCTTTTGTAAACATCAAGCAAATGGAAGGTCTCGTATCAATGTTTGAATGAATTTTAAAAAATAGCACTCACTACTAGATAGATACTTCACCGTCATTTGTTGCGGGTTAATTTTTTTTATTTAATAAAACAATTTATATATACAAGGTTTTTTTTTATATATTTTTGTAATTAAAAAAATTCTAAGTTAAAATTCAAAAAGCTTATATATATACATAAAATAAACAAATCAAGAACTATCTATGTTAATAAATGAAAAAATTTATAAGTGATAACTAAAAATAAAATTAGAAAAATCACGAAACAGATATAAATTAAGATATTTAATCTTGTAAGATGAGATATTTATCCAGTTGTGTTTGTTAAACTTTTTTATTTATTTAATCAAATCCTAATAAAAATAAAAACACAAATTAAATTGATTGAATAAAATAAAAAAAATAAAATATTATAGAAGACTAAACATATTAGAAATAAATAAATTTAATTCATACAAAAAATAACATTATAGATGAATCTATACCTATTGATTTATGTACCTGTTTGCATGTTCTCATCACTGATGGTTGGTGACATTTCTTGCTTTTTTTGAGATATTTTTAGCTTGGTTTTCTTTGATGATTATGAAATTTATGATTGAATGACGCTACCAAAATTCCTGGAGATTAGAATTATATGATGACATAATTTTGCCTGACTCAAGCCTCTCAAAAAGTGGGTGTGGACCTATTCTCTCAATTAATTCTTCAAAATTCCCTGCAATCTTTCCTTACAACTGTTCTGCACATATATTTTAGAAGTTTTATTAAGGAATTTATCTCCCAGTTTCTTTCTTTCTTTGTTTTCTTTCGAACTTGCTGAGATGTTTTGTTCAATCTGCAATGCTTAAACATGAATGGAGAACATCATGTTTAGATCCAATCCCTTTTTGCCTTCACGTTGACATTGATTAACCTTCATGTATCAAATTTCCGAGATATCCCCTGTCTGATTGTTAGGGTTTAGGAAGTAAGTTTTTCCAGGCATCATTGTTTGGTTTAGTCATGTGAAACGTTGGTGCTATTAGTTAAATGCGTCAGCATGTATTTGGACTACAGAAATGAAAGTTCAGGTGAATAAGTTCAAGCTATCTCGTTTCACATCAAAGCTTAAAGCATCATAATCTAATATCTACTTGCTGGAGATTGAATGGCAATGTTCTTTCCTAAAGCAACATTGCGAAGGAACAAAGAAGGAGAATTATCAGTATATATACCAGTAATGGCAGATAGGACTTTTGGTGAAAGTGGGGAAATTTAGATTTAAATAATGATTTATACATTCTAGTTCTTGAATTGCAATGGATTCATTCAAGATCTGCTGGAAGGATTTGAGAGGAAACGGCGAAGCAGAGCTGCCATGCTCGACCATTAGATTTGTACATGTCAACATCTTGCTGCAAACCTTCCATAGCATCCTCTTGGTCCTAACAATTGTTTTGTTCCTGAAATAACTTGTGATTCAGGTATACCTGCTACAGAAACATTTTCTACAGTAATTCAAGGCCATAGCCGGAGCTGGCCTTCTGCTTGTTCTGATCAAATTTACAGATTCAAAGTTCATTGTGTGGTTTATCAAAATATGGTTGTAAGAAGCAGCGCTTAAGTAGAACATAAGGTTATGGAAATGGAGTTTATGAAATGTTATGACTGAAGAGAATTCTTGAAGAACTATGAAGTTGTATTACGACAATAAAGCTGTCATAAGAACTCTTAATACCGAGAAGGCTGGGAATGTTGCCAGCACGTACAAAAGGTTAGAGATTTTTAATTTGATACTTGCGAAATTGAAGCAATAACAATTTAAATTCGAGACGAGATTGATATATGATATTTTTTAAAAAATAAGCAATCTTGTAAAGGGCATAATTTTATTTTATTTTTATCTTAATTCAACTCAAATTTTATTAGAAGATTTTAAATGCTTTATTTTCTATAAAATTAGAATTTTGTAATCATTTAAAATCAACAAGACTTTCAAATAAAACAAAAAAAAAACTATCTAGACTTGTAATATTTTATTAGTTGATTTAGAATTTTTTTCTATTTAGTTTTTTATTTTTTTAAGGATTTGGGCCTCTAAATCCCTTCGTGGTTTTGAAATTAGATAAACAAAGATGGAGGCTTATTCTTATTCTTTTTAAGAAAAAAAAAAACCAAAAACATGAATTAACTTACTTCTGCATGATATATCTTATTAAAGGACAAAGCTATCAAATGCCCTTGAGGTCTTTGTTTTAAATATTATTTAAATAGATTTATTTATTATTAGATTGTGTTAAGGAGATAAAAATTAAATATTTGAATGAAAATAATTGATATCAGTTAGATAAGTGTTATTTTATATGCCAATATTTCTATGCATTTACAATAAAATCTATAACAAAAATGTAAAAGCAAAATTTATGGAGAGCTTCCTGCTAAGCTAAAAAAAATGGTGGAAGGTCAGACATCTTTGTCACTACGAAGACACAAAGAAACAACAAACTACCTTCAAGGACAGTTTTAATAAAATAGCATCTTTTATTGTTCAGAAAAAAACAGAGAGAAAAAAAGTGATCTCACACGCGTAAATAGAAACAGAGAGAATAATCCTCTGTCTAGCAACTGCCAACAATCATAACCCAAAAATAAGAAAAAAGCCAACAACTGCAATCCAATTACCCTTTTAATGACTTCAAGCATTGCCTTCTTTTCCAGTGGACGATAAAACTGCAGTTAGGATCAGTACATTCAAGGGCCAAGTCATCGCAAGGCTCGCCGCAAGAATCGCATGCCTGTAGAAAATAATCCTCTGTCTTGACCAAAGCAAGAGGGTGAGGGTGTGCAGGATATGTGCGAACGCCCCCTGGCTTGACGTATGGGTATTTCTCGAGAAAACATTCAGGATGAACATCGAAGTCGCATTCCTCACAATGGTAGAACCAGAGCTTGGGGTCTCTATCTTGTTCACAAATTATACAGCAAGGGTAGTCATTTTCATTAATGTAGGTGAGGAAGAGAGGATGGTCATGATACTTGTGTCTTGCTTTGTATGGCAGTGTAGCACATTTCATACCCAGCTTGAAATCGCAAACCGCACATTTTAAAAATACCTTTGATTCTTCACTGACACCACAGCCACTGCAATGCGGAATAATCTCTCCGTCATCTGCAAGCAAAGGGGGAACCCCGCGACCTCCAATATTGCAACGGAGAATATTCTTTCTGTCCGCTGGAAGATTAAGGAGATGCTCATCATGACCTCCATGTTTAAAAGAATCTTTCAATGATTTGAAGCATCGGATATCAATCCAGAGTCCACATACATCACATGTGTACCTGAGCCCACAAAAATCTTGCTTACACACATCACAGGAGAACAGATCATGTTGGTTATATGAAAGAATCAGTTGGTTTTCGTGATATTGCCATTTTTTTTGTCTGGGTAATTCTATGCAGGTTTTGTCAAGAAAGAAATTACAACTGACACAACTGTAAAATGAAGTTGAGATTGGTAACATGCACCCATCACACTTTAGATCATCATCAACCTTGTCATTAAGAATTAGGTTATGTTGATGACTGAAATGCTCGATCTCTTCAATTATTCTCTCATCTCCATGCTTGATCTCACGGACAACGCGAAAGCTAGGTTTCATGAATTGATCATCAGTCACACTTTGTCCTGCAGTCTCTGTTGCATAATCTCCAAATTCTCTGCTACAATTCACGTGTGAAACAAAGTCACAGTCTGGGCAATAGTAAACTCCGTATTCTGTGTCAACTTCCCGACGGCAAATTCCACAGTACTTGTTTATAGATTCGATGCATTGTTGAGGATGATAGGTGTGGATGATTCGGGGATGATGGTGCAGTGCCGTTTTAATGTTGCGTGGCAATGAAATGCATTCTTCGTGGACCAATAGTTGGCACATGGGGCACACGAATGGAGAGTCATATCCATCTGTGCCACATGCATTGCAAGTGAAGGAGATTGATTTTAGTGAAGGTGAAATCAGTAGTCGTCTAAATTGATGCCTTTGATTCTGATCAGCTGCATCAATGCACGGTGGAAAAGCACATTTGATATGGAGGTTGAATTCGCACACAAAACAGCAGTAAACAAAACTCTCATAGCAAGTTTCGTTGCAAAAATCACACATCGTATCATGATTTGGCAGTAGACGAAGAGGGTGTTCTGGATGAATGTGCCTCTTGATCTCCGGGGGCAGCTCAGCACATTTCTTGTGAAGAAAGAAGTTGCAAGAAATGCACCTATAGCTAGGACCAGACATTGGTTCCTTGCACACGGAGCACACAACTCCTTCACCATGATATTCTTGCTCTTCATTCAAAATCAATGGATGATCCTTGTGGGAAAATTGATGTGCCCGACTATCAGCTTCAAAAAAACCCGGTTGAAAAGCACATTTGATATCTAGATCAAACATACAGAAAGAACAATGGTAAACAAAACTCTTTAAAGTTTTGTGGCACCGATCGCATTCGTATCCTCCTTCATATGGTGGCTTTGCCAGTAGATGGAGAGGGTGTTGACGATGAATGCGCCGCTTGATCTCACGGGGCAGCTCGGCGCATGTCTTATGAAGAAAGAAGTAGCAAGAGGTGCAACTGTAGCAAGGACCCCATATAGGTCCCTCGCATCCAGAGCAAATAACTAGTTCGCAACTATATCCAAGAATTTGATTAATGAGGATCAATGGATGATCTGGGTGGCTAAAATGTTCAACCTCCATGTATCTGGCTCTCTCAGAGGACAGAGCAGGAAATGAGGGGTGTTGAGCAAAGGCAAGACCAAGGTAGGCCAAATCGAAGCTGCCGAATATATATGTTAACGAAATGGAAAGGCAAATAAAAGTTGAGTGCTACTAGTATTCAATACCTCACCTTCTGAACGGAAACTTGACCTCTTCACCGACGACGGCTAATTAAATAATTACAGCTGCTTACTGCTAAATTACAGATCAACCAACGAGATCCAGAACACAGTGATTTCCCATTAAGATCGGATACCAGAATTCAAAGAAGCCCGAAAAGGAAGGAAGGGTGTTATCTGTAAGGATGGGGTGGGAGGAAGATCATGAGGATAGCTACAGGCTCTTCCATTTGTGCAGATGATATTATACAAGCATGTGAATAAGAAGACACTTTCCCTTTTCTTTTCTGGTTGGAGTGGAAGACTCGTTGACTTGAGGTGGGTCTCGTCAACTTCTTGTTACTGTTCCATTGCTTAGTATTCTATTGGATTGGTCCATTTCGTAGTTAATGGATCATGTCCATATAATAAGTTATTAATGAAAGATAACATAGTATTAGAAACTATTACTACTTGGATTTGAAGGTGGGTTGTTATCAAGCAAACCAATCATCGGCCTGAAAACATTGAAGGCGCATGAGACCTGACGTATGTGAGAGATGACAGCAAATAAATCGCATATACAATGTTGCGGTTAAATTAATTTTTTTAAAATAAAAAAACTATTCAGATATTATTAATGAACTACTAAATAATAGTAGCATTCCTTTAAATATTAGTAAAAATCTAGGTAAAATAAATCCTTCTTTTTTAAAAATAACTAAATCTTAACTATCACCATAATATATTATGTAAATAAACTACTAAAAGAAAAATCATGATTATATGAAAGCCATTATGATTTTAGCTCCTGCATTATTTTTCTCGAAATAAAAACAACTCAGATTTTTAGTTGAAATCGTTCTTGTCTCGATTATAAGGACATGTCACAGAAGATCATTTATCTTGGAATTAAATTATATAATTAGAGATATAAAAAAAATTGAAAACACATTCTCTTATATATCACATTTCATCATGTTCATTAACTACAAACAATTAAATTCAGATTAAATAGATATAATTTATACATGTATATAAAAATAACAACTTAACTATTAATTATTTTTTTCTCTCGTCTAATTTAAACTATAAATTCAAAAACTAATGTTAACCATTTCTCCTTAAAAAGCCCTCGACCTTAAAGTCTCCATTGCCATTCCTATTTGGTTTTCTAGATTTTATAATGAAGAGAGAGATTGGGAAAGGAAGAAGATAATGTGTGTATTGCCTTTCAGAATTAATTACAGGTTTTTCATATCACATTTTTCATGCTTATCACCCACAAATTATTAAATTAAAGTAAAAATGACATCAATTATATATAATAAAAGTAAAAATTTAACTATTTATTGTTTAAAACATGTCAAGTCAAATTTATAGTATTATAAATCATAAGGTAATCATTGAATACATATCGAAAAAAAAATGCAGGATAAACTAAAAATAATAATTGTTTGTTAAAAAATAATGGTTGTCAAAATTAAAAAGACAACTATAACCTTAGTCAAACTAAAACTAAAATTTTAATGTTATTTAAAAAAAACACCTTTTAACATATTTTGTTTTAATTTAAGAAATTAATAAAGAAATATATATAATATATATTTAGTTATCTAATTCTACATCAAATAGACTTAAAAGAAAAAAAATGGCAAAAAATAGTTAAGCACATGATCCAGGAGGCCCAACACGCCAATCAACACATGCTAACATGTTTCGACTTCATTTCTTATTATTATTTTTTTATTATTTAAATGGGAGGACTTTTTAAAATAACCATCCGATATGTTTTTTGTTGTGACAAATTAAAAACACGTTATCTATTTGTTTTACCGTCAAGAAACTCTAGAGGCTGGAAGTCACCTGAAAATTGCTCCCCTCTCTTTAAACACAAAACACCATTTCAATCATTTTTTTCATTTAAAAACACTTAGAAATACAACGTAAACATAACCTCTAAATAATGTTTAATCGATTAAAAAAATTAAAATTTGTTCTGGTTAAAAAAAAATCCCCAAAAAATCTACTTTATAGAAAAATGAAGGGCAATATACATCAATAGAATTCTTATCTTGAAATGGTACTATTAATATTAAGAATAATTTTTTTCGGTTGTTTTTTAAAATATTCTTTTTTTAAATTAATTATATTAGTAAAAGTTGAATTGAGAAAACAAAAAACCGAAAAATTTAATGAGAAAAGGAAACAAACACTTTGCGAATCCAAAACAAATCCTCTCACAAGCCATATAGTGATTAACATATGACTTTTAGTTTTTTGTATAATTTTGTAGTTATTTATAAAATGTCTTAGATATATAATTATTAATGGAGTCGGGATTATGTTTTTGTTCTCTACAAATCAAGAAATTTGATATATACAGTACTTAGAACAAAAAAGAAGGGTTACTGATAAGTTAATATCTTTACAGCAGAAAATCAAGTTAAATAGTATTACATAATAATGTATTTAATTTATTTTTCTTTGTGTATGTGTCACACATTACTGCTTTGTTTTTGTAGGTTTTGTGTTCGTGCCTCGAGGAGTAGGCAAAACTCGTGATTGAAATGACCACTGTTCAACAAATGAGGTTAAATAGTTGCACTTCTTATTCAAACTTACTTGCTGGTCTGTTTTTACAATTTTGAAAAAATAATTGAAAAAAATTAAATTTTTATTTTATATTTTTTCTTTAAATTTTTATTTTTTTATTTTTTAAAAAATTTTATGTACTATTATTAAAAATAAATTAAAAAACAAAAAAAACTATTTCAATATATTTAAATTAAAAAATGTGTGTTGCGATACTTAAAATAATTCAACTATGGTGTGTAGACACCCCACTACTATCTCATGACTTAAGCCTGAAGAAGGATTTATTAAACTGGATTTAGATGACAACTCTTTTAAAAACACATGGAGGATTGGATTTGGGGTCTCTTAAGAAATTCTGAAGGGAGATGGTTGATGAGTTTTACAAGTTATTGAGGTTTTGATTCTAATCTAATTCCAGAACTACTAAGAATTAAATTTCGTTTATTGGTGAATAAAATTTATACATGTGCTAATTCATGTATAAAACTACACAACGGTCTCGTGTAGGAAGCTAATTCATGTGCTAATTCATCATGTTCATTAACTACAAACAATTAAATTCAGATTAAGTAGATATAATTTATACATATATATATATATAAATAACAACTTAACTATCTATTATTTTTTTTCTCTCGCCTAATTTAACTAGCATTACAAGCTATGAGTAAGCTAACTTTACCGAATATTTGAATCTTAAAGAAACTTGAGTCATGTATATCACGAAATCTGATGCCTCGTCTTAATAAGTACACAGCTCATTTTATTATCAATTTTAGCTTGGGAGCTGCTTGACTAATATTTTTGAGCTTGTTTACGTGCTGACTCAGAATTTTTGACCTGATTGCGTGCCGAATAATATCAGTCCCTCGCATCTTTTTATTTTTTTATTTTTTTTGTGTGGTGGTAGTATTGTTAAGGGGATGTTTGGGAGAGTTGTAGTAATTAATTTTAAAATTATTTTTTATTTAGAATTGTAATAAAATGATATATTTTTTAAAAATTTTAAATATATCAAAATAATTTTAAAATATATAAAATTATTGATTTTAAATAAAAATAAATAAATTTTGCTCAATTTCTAAAAGATTTATTTGTATGAATCCCTGATTGGCGCATTCAATATTTTGATTTATTATATAAATGAAAGTTGGAGCTTTAATTTTGTTTTTACTACACTCAATTAACCATAATATTTGAATCCACTACGCCATTAGTTAAATCTCTTAACATGAGGGGTGAGTATTTTCATACAGATTGATTTTGGTTTGGTTTGCTTCGTGCATCAAATCTAAAAAATTAACTTATCAGACATCATCAATAACAACAGAAACTAGTTCACAACATCTGAATCAATGAACCTTTTGTAAACATCAAGCAAATGGAAGGTCTCGTATCAATGTTTGAATGAATTTTCAAAAATAGCACTCACTACTAGATAGATGAATTTGTTGCGGGTTAATTTTTTTTTTTTAATAAAAAAAATTATATATATAGATTTTTTTGATATATTTTTATAATTAAAAAAATTCTAAGTTAAAATTTAAAAAGCTTATATATACATGAAATAGACAAATTAAGAACTATCTATGTTAATAAATGAAATTTTTTTTATAAATGATAACTAAAAATAAAACTTCAAAAATCAAGAAACAAATATAAATTAAGATATTTAATCTTGTAAGATGAGATATTTACCAAGTATGTTTGTTAAACTTATTTATTTATTTAATCAAATGATAATAGAAATAGAAACACGATTGAATAAAATAAAAAAAATATTATACAAGACTAAACATATTAGAAATATTATATAAAAATAAATATTTTTTATTTAAAAAATAAATTTCATTCATACAAAAAATAACATTATAGATGAATCTATACTTATTGATTTATATACCTGTTTGCATGTTCTCATCACTGATGGTTGGTGACATTTCTTGCTTTTTTTGAGATATTTTTAGCTTGGTTTTCTTTGATGATTATGAAATTTATGATTGAATGATGCTACAAAATTCCTAGAGAATAGAATTATATGACAGCATATTTTTGCCTGACTCAAAGCCTCTCAAAAAGTGGGTGTGGACCTATTCTCTCAATTAATTCTTCAAAATTCCCTGCAATCTTTCCTTACAATTGTTCTGCACATATATTTTAGAAGTTTTATTAAGGAATTTTATCTCCCAGTTTCTTTCTTTCTTTGCTTTCTTTCGAACTTGCTGAGATGTTTTGTTCTTATATATAGCATCTCCAATTGCTGGTTCTGCTGTTGAAAAGATGGAGGAAATTACTGGTTATGCAAGCATAGGCTACCCGTTTGGCTTAACTGCTTCAATTCTGTTTGGGAGACACTCTGAAATGGAAGGACCTAATTATGATGCTCAGATGGTGGATTTAATTCTGGGTTTCCTTGCATCTTTGAAGGGATCAACAGCCTAGCCAACCACAACATTTGCACCACTAACTTGTAGAATCAGCATAAACATAACCAAGTCAAAGTTGTGAAGATAGCATATTTGAATAAAAAAATTCTAGAGATTTAACAAAAGAAATGAAGAAGGCAGAGAGAGCAGTTGACAGTTGAAGGAAGAAGACTAATATATTCACTGTTTTTCATTAACCCATTTTATATTATTGAAGATGTATTTATAACAGAAGCTGCAGACGTAAACCAGCTTCTTTCTTCAATGCTTAACAGCTTTTCTAATTGTTTCTAACTGCCTAACAGTATTAACAACTTTAACTGTCTAACAGTATTTTAACTACTGCATCCTGTAATCACTTGACATGTAGCATGATTCTGATCGTTGATATCTTTACAAAAGTAAGGTATTGAGAATTGAACAATCATAAAGAAAATCGTATGGATAGATGATCCTGTGTATCAATTTGCAATGCTTAAACATGAATGGAGAACATCATGTTTAGATCCAATCCCTTTTTGCCTTCACGTTGACATTGATTAACTTTCATTTTGCTTACATTTTGATCTTCAGGATTGGCGCATTTAGGTTTGATTCCAGAAGAAGAATTTGGGATATAGCATTGATCAAGGAAAAGCGAGGAAACCGAAACAGTTAGTTATCATCACGAACAAGTTTTCACACTTTAGTATGTCATCCACGCTATACTGTGGAAAAACTCATAGTTTTATTTTTTTTTTTGTTTTTCTGGAATGAGTGTATGTATCAACTTTCCGAGATATCTCCTGTCTGATTGTTAGGGTTTAGGAAGTAAGTTTTTCCAGGCATCATTGTTTGGTTTAGTCATGTGAAACGTTGGTGCTATTAGTTAAATGCGTCAGCATGTATTTGGACTACAGAAATGAAAGTTCAGGTGAATAAGTTCAAGCTATCTCGTTTCACATCAAAGCTTAAAGCATCATAATCTAATATCTACTTGCTGGAGATTGAATGGCAATGTTCTTTTCAAAAGCAACATTGCGAAGGAACAAAGAAGGGGAATTATCAGTATAGATACCAGTAATGGCAGATAGGACTTTCGGTGAAAGTGGGGAAATTTAGATTTAAATAATGATTTATACATTCTAGTTCTTGAATTGCAATGGATTCATTCAAGATCTGCTGGAAGGATTTGAGAGGAAACGGCGAAGCAGAGCTGCCATGCTCGACCATTAGATTTGTACATGTCAACATCTTGCTGCAAACCTTCCATAGCATCCTCTTGGTCCTAACAATTGTTTTGTTCCTGAAATAACTTGTGATTCAGGTATACCTGCTACAGAAACATTTTCTACAGTAATTCAAGGCCATAGCCGGAGCTGGCCTTCTGCTTGTTCTGATCAAATTTACAGATTCAAAGTTCATTGTGTGGTTTATCAAAATATGGGTGTAAGAAGCAGCGCTTAAGTAGAACATAAGGTTATGGAAATGGAGTTTGTGAAATGTTATGGCTGAAGAGAATTCTTGAAGAACTATGAAGTTGTATTATGACAATAAAGCTGCCATAAGAACTCTTAATACCGAGAAGGCTGAGAATGTTGCCAGCACGTACAAAAGGTTAGAGATTTTTAATTTGATACTTGCGAAATTGAAGCAACAACAATTTAAATTCGAGACGAGATTGATATATGATATTTTTTAAAAAAATAAGTAATTTTGTAAAGGGCATAATTTTTTTTTATTTTTATCTTAATCCAACTCAAATTTTATTAGAAGATTTTAAATGCTTTATTTTCTATAAAATAAGAATTTTATAATCATTTAAAATCAACAAGACTTTCAAATAAAACCAAAAAAAACTATCTAGACTTGTAATATTTTATTAGTTGATTTAGAATTTTTTTTTTCTATTTAGTTTTTTTTTTTTTTTAAGGATTTGAGCCTCTAAATACCTTCGTGGTTTTGAAATTAGATAAACAAAGATGAAGGCTTATTCTTATTCTTCTTAAGAAAAAAAAAATACCAAAAACATGAATTAACTTACTTCTGCATGATATATCTTATTAAAGAACAAAGCTATCAAATGCCCTTGAGGTCTTTGTTTTAAATATTATTTAAATAGATTTATTTATTATTAGATTGTGTTAAGGAAATAAAAATTAAATATTTGAATGAAAATAATTGATATCAGTTAGATAAGTGTTATTTTATATGCCAATATTTCTATGCATTTACAATAAAATCTATAACAAAAATGTAAAAGCAGAATTTATGGAGAACTTCCTGCTACGCTAAAAAAATGGTGGAAGGTCAGACATCTTTGTCACTACGAAGGCTCAAAGAAACAACAAACTACCTTCACAGTTTTAATAGAATATGATTGAAGATGAAATAGCATCTGAACAATATTGTTCGGAAAAAAATAGCATCTTTTATTGTTCAGAAAAAAACAGAGAAACAAAAGAGTGATCTGATATGCGAAAATAGAAACAGAGATAATGAGTATGAAGCTAACCATTCACAGTGGAATAGGGCTACGCCACAAGTATAGCCAACAATCCAATTACCATAATGAGTCAAAGCATTGCCATCTTTTCCAGTGGACGATAAAACTGCAGTTAGGATCAGTACATTCAAGGGCGAAGTCAACGCAAGGCCTACCACAAGTATGGCAGGCCTGTGGACGATAATCTCCTGTCTTGTCTACCAAAGCAAGAGGGTGAGGGTGTTTAGGATATGTGTGAACGCCCCCAAGCTTGACATATGGGTATATCCCGAGAGCACATTCTGGATGAGCATCGAAGTCGCATTCCTCACAACGGTAGAACCAGAGCTTGGGGTCTCTATCTTTTTCACAAATTAAGCAAGAAGACTGGTAGTCATTTTCATTAATGTAGGTGAGGAAGAGAGGATGGTCATCATACTCGTGTCTTGCTTTGTATGGCAGTGTAGCACATTTCATACCCAGCTTGAAATCGCAACGCGCACATTTTAAAAATACCTTTGATTCTTCACTGACACAACAGCCACTGCAATGCGGAATAATCTCTCTTTCAGCTGCAGCCCATGGGGGACGCCCGTGACCTCCAATACGGCAACGCAGAATACTCTTTCTGCCCGCTGGAAGATAAAGGGGATGCTCATGACCTCCATGTTTAAAAGAATCTTTCAATATTGATTTGATGCATCGGACATCAACGCAGAGTCCACATACACCACATGTGTACATGAGCCCACGAAAATATTGATTACACACATGGCAGTAGTCCAGATAATGTTTCTCTCGGCTCCATGAAAGAATCAGTTGGTTTTCGTGATATTACCACCTTTTTCGCATGGGTAATTCTATACTGCAGGTTTTGTCAAGAAAGAAATTACAACTGGCACAGCTATAAAATGGAGTTGAGATTGGTAACATGCACCCATCACACTTCAGATCATCATCAACCTTGTCAGTAAGGATTAGATTATGTTGATGACTGAAATGCTCGATCTCTTCAATTATTCTCTCCTCTCCATGCTTGATCTCACGGACAACGCGAAAGCTAGGTTCCATGAGTTGATCACCAACAGTCACACATTGCCCTTCTTCGTTTTCTCCTCCAGTATTTGTTGCAGAATCGCCATATTCTCTACTACAGTTCACGTGTGCAACGAAGTCACAGTCTGGGCAATAGTAAACTCCGTAATTTGAGTCAACTTCCCGAAGGCAGATTCCACAGTACTTGTTTATAGATTCGATGCATTGTTGAAGTTGATAGGTGTAGATGATTCGGGGATGATGATGCAGTGCTGTTTTAAGGGTGCCTGGCAATGAAATGCATTCTTCGTGGACCAAGAGTTGGCACAAGGTGCACACGAAAGGGGGGTCATCTCCATCAGTGCCGCATGCATTGCAAGTGAAGGATATTGATTTTAATGAAGGTGAATTCAGCAGGCTTCTAAATTGATGGCCCTGATCCTGATCAGCTGCATAAACGCATAGTGGAAAAGCACATTTGATATGGAGGTTGAATTCGCACACAAAGCAGCAGTAAGCAAAACTCTCATAGCAAGTTTCTTTGCAAAAACTACAGATCATGTGATGATTTGGCAGTAGACGAAGAGGGTGTTCTGGATGAATGTGCCTCTTGATCTCTGGGGGTAGCTCAGCACACTTCTTGTGAAGAAAGACGTTGCAAGAAGTACACCTATAGCTAGGACCAGACATTGGTTCCTTGCACACAGAGCACATAACTCCTTCACCATGATATTCTTGCTCTTCATTCAAAATCAATGGATGATCCTTGTGGGCAAATTGATGTGCCCGACTATCAGCTTCAAAAAAACCCGGTTGAAAAGCACATTTGATATCAAGATCAAATTGACAGAAAGAACAATGGTAAAGAAAACTCTTGCAAGTTTTGTGGCACCGATCACAAAAGCATTGTCCTTCATATAGTGGCTTCGCCAGTAGATGGAGAGGGTGTCTACGATGAATGCGCCGCTTGATCTCACGGGGCAGCTCGGCGCATGTCTTATGAAGAAAGAAGTAGCAAGAGGTGCAACTGTAGCAAGGACCCCATATTGGTCCCTCGCATCCAGAGCAAATAACTACTTCACAACTATATTCGAGAACTTGATTAATGAGGATCAATGGATGATCTGGGTGGCTAAAATGTTCAACCTCCATGTCTCTGGCTCTCTCAGAGGACAGAGCAGGAAATGAGGGGTGTTGAGCGAAGGTAAGACTTAGGTAGGCCAGATTGAAGCTGCCGAATACATATGTTATCGCAATGGAAAGGAAAATAAAAGATGAGTGCTACTAGTATTCAATACCTCACCTTCTGAACTGAAACTTGACCTCTTCACCGACGGCTAATTAAATATTACAGCTGCTTACTGCTACATTACAGATCAACCAACAAGATCCAGAACACTGTGATTTCCCATTAAGATCGGATACTAATCAATTGCTGGGGAAGCGTTTTCTTCCTTCTTCCCATTTATCAAAGATAGCCGAAACGAAAAATAATTCAAAGGACTTAAAATTCAAAGAGGCCCAAAAGGAAAGGAAGGGTGTTAGCTGTAAGGAAGAGGTGGGAAGAAGATCATGAGGAAATCTACAAGCTCCTCTATTCGTATGGATGATATTGTTCAAGCATGTGAATAAGAAGACACTTTTCCATGTCTTTTCTGGTTGGATAAGAAGACTTATATTACTCATTCGCCCATGGATAGCGGTTTAAAATTGCTTTCTAAACGGTATTTTTAATAAAAAAAATATATTTAAAATTAATTTTTTTATATTTTTAAATATGTTGATATTAAAAATAATTTTTTAAAAATAAAAATATTTATTTTAATATTTTTTTCAAATAAAACAAATATTTTAAAAAATAACTACTAACACCCTCCTAATCTTTTTCCAAGTAGAGGTAATTAAAATTAAAAATCTAATGATAAAATCCTTTAATTATTAAAATCATAAATCAATAATTACATGTATATATAATTAACATATTTTAGCTAAATCTCAAATAGGTCTTTTTTTCTATCATAACGAACTATATAAATTAATAAATTTATAAATGTTAAACTATACTTTATAGTTTAATTTTTATAATAAAACGATTTTACTCTTAATAACCTAGAAATGTGAAACAAATACATAATTAACTAAAATTATGATATTTCATTTAAATTAACTAAAATATTTTAAGCAAATTGCACATAACGTAGAAGTTTAATGTTATATATTCTGCCTTTTATTGAATAACTTAACTAAAAATTAAAGATATAATTAATTGATATAATTACACTTATAAAAGACTTATTAGAAATAATCTTTACGATATAAGGAAATATGAGGTACTTATCATGAGTAAGTGATATTTTTTATATCAAAATAAATTTGTGAAGGTCGTGTGACTTCTTTGTTAATTTGAATGGAAAAAATAAACAGAACATGTTAGAAAAAATCATTTATCTTGGAATTAAATTATATAATTAGAGATATAAAGAGAAATTAAAAACACATTCTCTTATACAAGGATTCATTAATTAAACCATTTCTCCTTAAAAAACCTCCACCTCAAAGTCTCCATTGTCATTCCTATTTGGTTTTCTAGATTTTACAATGAAGAGAGGGATGGGGAAAGGAAGAAGATCATGTGTGTGTTTCCTACCCAAATTAATTACAGATTTTTAGAATCTATGTCGTTTTATGTAAACAAATGTCTTTATTATATTATAACAAGGAAATGCCTGTAAATCTTGTCCGTTATCTAGGTAGATTTGAAGGACGAGAAATATTTTAGTTTTTAGGGAGGAGTATTTAGGGGATAAGCGGTTGTTACGTCAAATTTACTTTTTAAAAGATGTGTTTTGCGATACTTGGAATAATTCAACTATGATGCGTAGATATCCCACTACTATCTCATGACTTAAGCCTGAAGAAGGATTTATTAAACTAGACGTGGATGAAAGCTCTCTTAGGAACCCGGGGAGGATTGGATTTGGGGTCTCTTAAGAAATTCTGAAGGGAGATGGTTGATGAGTTTTACGAGTTATTGAGATTTTGATTCTAATCTACTTCCAAAACTACTAGGAATTAAATATTATTTATTGGTGATATGAGATAGAGGTTTTAGAAAGGTCATATGGAACTCTGATTTTACAGATGTTATTCAACTGATTTATAATAATTTTAACAAGTATTATTTATTTAGAGCTGTTATTTTTTATATTAAAGAATTCATGATACAAAATTGGAAAGTTCGTTTGTTTCATACTTTGGGCGAGGCTCATTCATGTGCTTATTATAGGGCTAAACTTGCAGCTACAATTAAATTCAGATTAACTAGATATAATTTATACATATATATAAAAATAACAACTTAACTATCTAATTTTTTTTTCTTGCGCCTAATTTAACTAGCATTACAAGCTATGAGAAGGCCAACTTTACCAAACATTTGAATCTTAAAGAAACTTGAGCCATGTCTTGATAAGTACACAGCTCATTTTATTATCAATTTTGGCTTGGGAGCTGCTTGACCAATATTTTTGAGCTTGTTTACGTGCTGACTCAGAATTTCTGACCTAATTGCGTGCCGAATAATATCAGTCCCTCACATCCTGAGCAAATAATTAGTTCACAACTATATTCGAGAACTTGATTAATGAGGATCAATGGATGATCTGGGTGGCTAAAATGTTCAACCTCCATGTCTCTGGCCCTCTCAGAAGGCAGAGCAGGAAATGAGGGGTGTTCAGCCAAGGCAAGACTTAGTGATTAAACTTAAAAAGAAAACAAATGACAAAACAATGATTAAACACGTGGATTCAGGAGGCCTAGCATGCCTATCAACACATTCTAACATGTTTGTGTTTCATTTCTTCAACTTATTATTATTATTATTATTATTATTTGAATGGGAGGACTTCTTAAAGTAACCATATGATACGTCTTTTGTAGTGGCAGAAAACACGTCACCTATTTATTTCACCGCCGAGAAACTCTAGAAGTTGCTGGAAAATCGCTCCCCTCTCTTTGAAAACACCATTTCAAGCATTTCTTTCATTTATAAGCCACTTAGAAAGTACAACGTAAACATAACCTCTAAACAATGTTAAATCCATTAAAAAAACTCAAAATTTGTTCTAGTTAAAAAAAATCCCCAAAGGATCTACTTTTCCTAGTAAGATGAACAGCAAAACATACATCAATGGAATTTTTATCTTGAAATGGAATCCATTAACATCAAGAACAACTTTTTTCAGTTGCTAGAACTTGGTTAATAATAACTTTTTTCTCATTCGTTGTAATCTAATAACTTTCACTCTCTTTTCTTAAACTTAAGAACTAAAATGTAAATAAAATAAAGTCTTGGATCAAATAGTATAATTTTCAAGCTAAAGGGATCAAAACTAATATTGGACCAAATTTAAAGTCTAAAAGTCTTTGACAAGCATTCTTTCTTAAAATTAATATCATTTCACCAAGCTTTTAATTTTGATACCCTAGATTTTTGTTTTTCTCTAACAACAAAATTGATTTTTTTTTTTTGTAAAATAAAGAACCAACCCAACATGGTGGTAGTTTTTTGAGGTTGTAATAAACTGGAAGAAAGCAATAGGAACTAAATAACTAAGTTAAATCACCAATCAATGCAATGTAGAAGGATAAATTTAAAAAAAAACAAATCTCGATGGCCGAACTAAAAAAAAAAAAAAGAAATCAAGGACTAAGAAGTGAAGATATCATCTTCAGGACTATCATTTCACCTAACTTTCAACTTTGATCCTCTTATTTTCAAATACTATTCTTGTTAATAAATACTACCGTGATATTGAAATGTTGTCTTATTCTTTTATTTTATTTTCTACCTTATTTCTTTTTAGAAAATAATTAGGCTCATGTTATAAATGGATTAGATCCTTTTTCTATATAGATTAAATTGATTAAGGTTCGATCATTATTTGTTGATGTTGCCTCATTGAAATCCATCTTGACTAAAATATTCCGAACAAGTCCATTAAATATATTTTTGAGCTTCTTTTCTTTTGATCTTGTAATTGACCCAACTAGAACTTTTAATAGATAATTTAGTGTATTTTAAATTGTATTATATTTAACCTTGCAAAATGAACCATATATCAGATATGTTTAATAGCTTTGTTTATTAGAATTAATATTTTATTTAATAAAATAATAATAAAAAAGATGTATAGAAAAGCAATCAAATAAAATTAAAGAAAAAAATATATAAATAGGACTACATACATATAAAGGATGCCTTCTAATATAAAAAAAATATTAAAATTTTATTTGTAAATTAAGTAAAATTTAAAATATTCTATTAAATAAACATCATAAAATATTTAAAAAAACAACCAATAAAAATCCAAAATGGATGGCCCAACACATCTAAACTTGCAAAAATTCCATTTGCGTGGGCTTTTATCCCAGATCCGCGCTCGTTGGCTAACTTATTATTATTATGTTTTTGTTTTTTAAAGAGGCGGTGTTGTCCTCTCCTTTAGTGCAAGAGATTGCCGTTGGAGGGTTTTTACTTTTTAGTTTTACAACCGGATGTTATTTATAGCCAACTTTTAAACATCAAATTTAAATATATATTTTATTAACCTAACCATTATTTTGTCATCTTTCATTTTTTAATTTCACTATTATCATCTTAGTATGTCACTATATCATCACTATTCACTACTACCTCTTTATTAAATTAATAATCATTTTATTATTATTTATATCATTAATATTATCACACAACAACCATCATTACATAATTATCATTAAAATTATTAATATCATAAATACTATAATTAAAACAATAATTAATATTATCATCATAATTATTACCACTAATTACTGGTGGAAATTTTATAAAAAATATTATAGTTTTTCTCATCTCATTATCGTTATTCAAAAACTATGAATAAAAAATAATTTATCTTGTAGGAAAAAAACTTTCAAGCAATGAAAAATAACTCATTTTTAGAATTTTTATTTTTCAAAACAAACGTTTCCTTGGACACTTCATTTTATTTTTTTAACCGTCATGTTAAATTATTTATTTTGTCAATCTAGTTTTTTTTTTTTACTATATTAAGGATACATTCACCACGTCAACCTAACACATTCCAAGAAATATATATATTTTCATAAACAATAATCTTAAAAATCCAAACGCAGGAAATCAATAAAAATGCTTCTTAAACGCCAAACTTTACCACATACTTCGTAAAGAATCGAATACCCACTTATAGCCTCCACTACACTATTATTTGACTTTCTCTTCCGCCATTCCTCTATTTTTTGTCGTCTAACTCGAGAGAGAAAGGGTTAGATATGACAACATGCTACCGCCATAAAGGCCATTGATTTTCTCTGAACTTTTGAGCATCACTCGTGTATGATTTTAAACACTTTTGTAGGATGATGGCGTGGACGCACAAGAAAGAGTCCTCTTACGTAAATATTCTTGAAACAGCCCAATTTCTTTCAACAACAAAAGGGAGAAAAAGAAACTCTGAGATGCAGTAAAACTTGTCAGATTTTGGGTTTATGATCATGAATTTGTGTTTTTTATGATCACTAGAGGTTTATATAAATGTTATTTTCAAGATTTATAAGATTTTTCAAGATTTATAAGACTAAACAAAGTAAAAGAAAGTGGGGTTGCGTGGTGTTCTTGCCCCTTTTCCTTTACAAAAACATCATATTCATTCTTGGTAGGTATCAAATCATTTTCTATAAAGCTGGTTGTGGCGTTGTGGCCAAAGGTACCATGTGCTTCCTATCCATCTTGCGTAATGAGCACCATGCGATGCCATTTCTTGTAGTTTTCCATTAATCTCGTATTTGATTTTTCCACAGAGCCGTCCCCATGCATCGGTTGGTAACCGGCATCCATGGCTTCTCCGTTACATGTACTGTACAGCATTTGATACATCTATGGCATGTAGATATTAACCTTTCGCTATGCTACAATTTCTTCACATCACATCACATAATTGATTCATCTCTTATGTGAAACGCAATGCTTTATGAAGATGAGATTTGGATATTTAGAGAAGACGATACGATTATTTGCTGCCCCTTGTCAAATTAGCAGAAGTCTTCAACGTCGCGACTGAGTAAATATTTACAGCTTCTGATTGCGCCGTGTTTGTCATTTTGAAAAGAGAAAATGATGGAATGTTAGGAGAGGTTAGAATTTATGGGCCACTATAATAGCATGGGTAGAGAGGTGGGTGCTATCCAATGTTTTTTAATTTTAAAATATTTTTTTAAAATTTTATTTTTTATATCAACATACCAAAACAAATTAAAAATAATAAAAAATCAATTTTAAATAAAAAAATTTAAATCATTTTAAAAACACGGCATGAATGCCAAAAAAACAAGAGAAATTAAGTGGTTGAGACAAATCGACATGGAGTTTTCTCTCATTAAATAATGAGGTATACACTACAAAGAAAGGCAACAAATTTTCCTTGTGTAAGAATCAACTACTAATTAACCCGATGCCCACTTGCCAAAATGGAAAATTGTAAGCATATAGAATGGTTGAATTTTCCAATTAAATTCTTGGAAAACTTCAAATTGATATGGAATAAACCAATCTACCAGTCACAATCTTAGGTAAAAATCATTTTCAGCGAAGGATACTGTGAACATGCATTTGTTTAAATGTCGTTAACAGGCTTTATTGGATCTTGAATCCGACAACATAGAAATCTTATAGCGTTGTGATCTTATGAACCTCATAATTGCCCTAAGCGTCTGTTGGGGAATTTCTATATATATATTGCTGGTCAGTTTTTTCATGCCAAAAGCTACCAAGTGCATTCACACGCATATATTGTCTCAAAGAATACTTAAATTTTTTGAAAGCGTTCTATATCTTTGATCTCGAACTAGCATGAATAGTAAAAATCTAACTTAATTTAGGCTCGCTGTTTTAAGAATATGGTTTTGATTGTTTTTTAAAATATTTTTTATTTGGTAATGTATTAAAATAATATTTTTTATTTTTTAAAAATTATTTTTGATATCAGCACATAAAAATAATTTGAATATACCAAAAAAATATTAATTTGAAACAAAGAAAAAAATAAAAAAATTTAATTTTTTTTTAAAATATTTTTGAAACATAAAAATAGACAGAATTTTATTAATTCTATTATGTAATACACAAATGATCTGTTTTAAAATAAATAAAAGTTAAGTCTAGCTACAAAAATTAAGAAAAAAAAACAGAGAGAGGGAGTCGAGGGAGGATAGGGACCATCCCATTTAACTAGGTTTAATTCAGCCTGGCTGCCACAACACTGGATTTTTCTTCGGTCCTTGATAAATTAAAAAAGAAAAGAAATTAACGTCTTTACCATGCTATATATCTACCTCATACATTTGTAAAAAGTTAGGGTAACAACTCTCCTTCTTTACTTAACCACTTTCTCTTTCTTTTTTCTTTTTCTCCCTTTTCTTTTTACATTTCTCTCCCTTTTTTCTCTTTATTTTTGTGATTCTTTTCTTAATGTCATCCTCAAAATTTACTTAATTTTCCATCTATCTTCATAAATTATTTCAGTTTACTTTTTATAAAATTATCGTAATTTCAAACAAATGTTATGAAATTTGATTTATGCATGGATTATGCTTGATTTTACACAAACATCCTGGCATTTGATTCATAATTGATTTTATGAGCATTTATTTTTATTATCTTATAATTCAGTAAAATATATCTCAAAAAAACAAAATTCTTAAATATAGTGGAGTCTATCATCCATATTACATACAAATTTAATGGGTTAACTCGTAAATCCCGGATTGATCAAATATGTTAATATTAAAAAAAATCATTTTAAATTTTTTAAAAAGTCAAATCATATATTTTTTTTATGGATTATCTAGGTTATTTTTAGATTTGTCAAGTTGACCAGGTCATATTGGAACAACTCTCATAAAATTTAATTTTAAATTCAAGTTATAAAAGAAGTCAGATTGAAAAATTTTAAAATTGATTTGTTAAGTCAAGTTTAATAATAATATTGGATAGTTTTTTTTATTAATGAGTATTTTTTTATGTTTATTTTTTTTTATTCGAGCCAGAGTGCCACCATGTAAACTAGGATATACTAAAGGGAAATATTATTTTGTTAATTAATGGCTTATTACATATAGCTGCAGAGCATCATCTTCATCTAATATTAGAAGCATTAATTACAAAAAAAAAAAAAAAGATTCCCTCAATTTCACTTTAATTGCCTTACGATCTTTCTAATTTAAATAAATTTTAAAACATGAATGTAGTGAGACTCGCCTGTTAAAGATGATGTAATAATGATGTTATTAATCACTGCCAGTGTATTTTTAAGATAAGATTGTTTTTGTTTTTTAAATCACTATAACAATAATTACAGTTATTTTTTCAAATGTTAAATTAGTGATCTGATGTAGTTTTAGATAATTATGATGGAATAGACAGGGATAATGATGTTTATTAGAACAAAAAAAAAAAAAAAACAATGTTTCGAATATAATAATGAGTTAGACTGGTAGGATACCTCTCATTCTCTCCTTCCTTCCGAGCCAGCTCTTGTTGTTGATTCATCTTAGGAATAGTCTTTCTTATTACTATTTACTCTTGGATTTTGTATTTATCTCTTCACTTGTTTTCCTTTTCGAACACAAGCACTCAATTCTCTCTTTCTCTCTTCTCCAAATCCACATATCTTCATCTGCCTGATTTCTTTTTCCGCGTGGTTGATTTTAATTATTTAGTCTTGACGTAGAGGGTGCAATGTCAGCAGATTTTAACGTGATATGTGGATTGTATGTGGCTGAAGCAGCTAGTCAGAAGGATACCATTGTTGATTGTAATGGTGACAAGAATGATGATGGTCCTGTCAATGCTGGAGCTGATCAGGTTGGGGAATTGAAGGGTAATGGGGTGGAATCTGAGTCCAAAACCGGTGTCCGTGATGATCAAGAAAATATTCAGGCAAGGGTTTTGCTTCTTTTTCTTTATTTCTTTATTCGTATTTTATACTCATTAATTGAAATAACAATGGTTTCTTGAATGCATTGTGTTTGCTAGTAGAATTGCTTGGAAAAAGAGATTGATACTTTGAATGAATATCAAACATGTATAACGAGTAGAATTGCTTTGAAAAAGATGCATACTTTGAATATCAAACAGTTGTTAAGGCGAGTCTGTTCTTTTCATTTGCTCGGAGTCGGAGGAGATGCCATTCAGGATTTTGGATTATTTTTCTGTGGGTGAGAAGGTCCCTCCGAGCTGTTCTTCGGCCTAGTCTCAATGTAGGGTAGCGTTATTCTAGGAAGGTTTTCTTTTGTATCTGTGGTTGAGCTGCTGGTCTGAGTAATGAGGGCTGAAGGTTTTTTTGGTTCTCTGTTTCCATGTGCTTATAAATCTACAATAACATTGTGAATTTATTCTTTAATTAAACTAACTATTTATATTTTAAACAGGCTGCGGAGGAGGAGAGGGAAGAAAAGCCGGTGGAAATCTTGGAAGATCCTGATATAGAAGGGAACAAACAGGAGTTAATTAATCACGATGAACTCTCAAATGCAGGTAAGTTGATAACTGCAATCAAGAAATTAAGAAATAAATTTCTGTTTTGTTTTAACTTTTGTTGTTTATGGTTACCACTTCCTTTAAGCTTAGGAATAACTGAACTCTAATATACATTTTCAAACTTATTTTCTTCACTGCTCCCATTTTTGCTTTGATAGTTTTTCTCATCACAACGGGGCTGTTTTTTTCTCTCAAGTGATGGTTCATAGACTAATTGGTGTTCTTTACTTCACTTTTTGGCTGAAAAGTGGCAGAAGCTCAGGAATATCAATCCACTAGTGTGGATGTTGCTGAGTCTGAGCAAAATCGATCAAGTAATGATGAGGAGGAAAGCAAATTTAATTTGTCCATTGACGTAAAAGGGCATGAAGATTCTCAGGCCGTAGTTATCGATGGTGTCCATAATTATTTGGGTTTGGATCTGGATCAGCAGAGTGACCCGGTGGAATTGAACAATACTGATGATGTTGCAGAATCCGAGCCCAATCAGTCTAGGAATGATGATAAGATTGAGGAAAGCAAATTAGGTTCGAAAGATTCTCAGACTGTAGTTAGCAAGGGTCTTCATAATAGTTTGGACTTGTATCGGGACAATAAACTCAAGGAATTGACTGATGATTTTACTGAATCCAAACCAAAACCATCTAGCAATGATGGGGAGAAAGTAGGGTTAGAGGAGAAAAGCAAAGTGGACTCAGCCATCCAATTAGAAGAAGACAAATTCTCTCAGCCTGTTGTTATCAATGGTGTTCATAATAATTTGGATTTGAACCTGGAGAAGGAACCGTCTGAATTGATCAATGAAGTTCCCCTGAAAGATTCTGGTGAGGCATCTGGGGATTCTCTTGAGCAGAATTCGGAAACAGCCCCAGTTGTGGCTGATGAAATACTGGAAGCAGAATCTGATGGAGGTCTTTTATCCGATGGAAATAGAGATGGCTTATCTGCTGGTCATGCTCAAGATAGTGTTACAGAAACTCAGGTTGTTGATAGCCTGGTTGATGCCAAACAAAATTTGTCTGAGAGCTCTTCTGAAAATGTTGAACTCGGAGCAACTTCTGATCCTGAAACTGGTAAGAGTTTTCCAATCGCTAGTGATAATGGTGCATTAGGAGACGCAACAAATCACATCCTCAAGGATGCTGTGCAATCAGAAGTGCTGGCTGCCAATGGCCTTGATATTCATGAGAAAGGCCTTCTTGTCAACCTAGAAAGTGCTTCCCAAACTGTTCTTGTAAATGACTTTGTTCATGCCAGTCAAATGACACCTGAGCATAATCATACCTTGGAAATCAGCATGGGAGTGTCCTCCAATGATGTTGCATCAGTTAAAAGCTGTGAAAGCCTCCCAATTTCTCCTAGCGATGATGATATGGTGGCAAAACTAGCTGTCGGAATTGATGATTCTCTATCAGTGGAAGATACAAAGTTACGTGATATTGCGAGAACAGAGACGGAGGTTGATAACTTACATGTTAATGATAGTGGAATCACTGAAGTTGATGCAAAAGTAGAAGCTGGAGTTGATAATGGCCCTGCTAATGATGTGAAGCCACATATCGGGACTGTTTCTCCTTCCATTCAACCTGAAGAGAAAATAGAGATTGTTGCTGCTGAGATGGGGAAAGGAGCTTTGAAAGTAGATGTTGTTGCTGAGGTGAGGAAAGGAGCTTTCTATGTCACCAAGTTTCCAAGATATGATGAAAATAACAAAGAAAAGGTAAAACATGATAAATTTCAAGTTGAGAAGGGTAGTAAAAGTCGGGACGCTATTCAAACTCAAATCCAAATGAAAAAGTTTGGGGACCAAAAGAATCAGACCGCTAAAACTAAAGAGCATGCAAAACCTGCTGCTTTGGAGAATGGTTCACTAACTGTTGGTGGAAGGTGTTGGATTGAAGAGCCAAGACAAGATGAGAATAAGCGGATTAAGGCGGAAGAAGAGGTGGCTAGAAAGGCAAGACAAGATGAGAATAAGCGGATTAAGGCGGAAGAAGAGGCGGCTAGGAAGGCAGAGGAATTGAGAGAGGAAAAGGAAGCAGCCATGTTAAAGGAGCAACAGAGATCGGAGGAGAATGCCAAAGCTAAAGAGGCAATGGAGAGGAAGAAACGAATGGCAGACAGGGCTCAAGCCAGGGCTGCACTAAGAGCACAGAGGGAAGCTGAGCAGAAAGAGAAGGTAAATTACACTGACATGACATGTTTGGTCAACATATTTTGGTTTCCTAAATTTTTTATTTAAGCTGTTTTCCCTATTTCTTTGGTGAGTTAACGTTATGCAAACCATTCTTTCGTGCAGGAAAGGGAGAAGAAGGCAAGGAAGAAGGAAAGGAAGAAGGCAGCAGTAGAGGATACTAAAGATTCCGATGAGATTGAATCTTCTCCTAGTTCTGAAACTCCTATTGAAATGGAGGAGTCTGAAAGAACCGAAAAGCCTGTGACGAAGAGGCCTCAAAAGCCACCGGAGTTTGCAAAGCAGATCAAGTATAAATCAATGCCTCTGCCGCTTCGCAACAGGGGTAAGAGAAAGAGGCAGACATGGATGTGGGCCCTTCTCTCACTGCTTGTTGTTATCGCCTTGTTCTTGGTGGGGAACAGCGGCTTCTTTCATGTTATGCTGCAAAGGTCAGGCATCTAAATGCACACATATTCATTAGATAATCACAGAGAGGTTTCCTATAGATATTTAATTAAGCAATTCTTTGTTCTCTTCCGGTGTTTCCTTCCATCGGAGTTTGCTATATTTACTCTCTGGGTTTTACTTCCACACAACCCATTGACAGTTGGTTTTTTCTGTTATATGCCAACATTAACATAAATCATCTGCTATTGAGTTTATTTATTTAGTTTGATACAAAATAACAAGCACAGGATTTGTGAATTCTGCTGCCTTTTTCTGACCAAAGTACAAACCTGGGTTGTATTCTGATCAGGAGTCGAGGCTTCATTACAATCAGCTGAAGCCAAGACAGTAAGTGCTCTTAACTGCTTTAACATCGTACATGTTACTCCCAAATATACCAGAATTGAAATTGTTCTGTTGGTGGATTTGCTTCGGTGGAAGTGTGATAGGTAAGAGTTTAAACCTGTAGTTCTAAGTTCTAACCATGCCCCATCTGGGTATACATTGTTTGCTTAGTGGATGTCGACCCCGTAAATATCTCGAGAAATTTCAAACTCAATGCATCTTTCCCCACTCTCTTGTTAAAATCAGGAAATGGCGTGACAACAGCAACACGAAAAATTAGATCGACGGAAAAAAACAACACTTCATGGATATTGGTCTTATCATCTCGATCTCTGCATTCTGAAACCCACTGACATCAATCCAACTCACTAAGACAACTAGAACTAGAAATGCAGTTGAATTTTGCACCATACCAATCATCCAGCCAAACCAAGAAACCACAAGGGCAACTCCACCACATCAGGCACAGCTATGCTATTGTACCGCTGCACAGGTGCATCACTAATCAAAACAGGGTGGGAGGTTGGGATTCGATACAAGTACACCAGGGTTTTCTCGAGAAAACAAGAGACATCCCCCCAAGCATGAACTACCCTCATTGTATAGCTTAAAACCCATCAAGCCCCCCAATGAACCAAAAAATAAAAAACATTAATCTGCAACAGCTAATGTAATGTAAAGCAATATATTCACATCGTCATCTTTATGTGGACATTGGTCAGCTTTATTCTGTTTGTATTTTATTTGCAGAATTGGTGCAATGAGGATGCACCTGTGGACATTGGTCAGCTTTATTATGAAAGTATGAAATTAATTCTATGTCAACATACCATTACAAAGGCAGCCACTGAATCATCAATAGATCTTTACACAATTATATGTCATCCACTGCCACGCATAATTTTACATTTAAGTCACTGCTCTTTGGATGAAGATTGAAACAATTAACTTCAATTAAAAGGTTCCAAGTGTGCATAAAATGTTATTGCATGGATATTATATGATACAAGCATGAGGGTTTTTTTTATATATATATCAAGAAGACCACTCTTGGATAGAAGATCAAAATCCAACCAAACAAAAAAAAAAAGGATTCCAGCGGGAAAAAAATGTAGTCTTGCGGGCTGAAGCAATTTAATGCTACTCAATTAACACTTCTACAACTATCAGGCCTTACTACGATCTTCCACTGTTAACTGGTTTCATCAAACCTCATTCCTGCTCCATTGCTTGCCCCTGCAAGAATCTTGGGTCGCCATCTGATTTGAGGGGGAAAAGTGTAAGAATTTTAGAGAAACTACAGTGCATAAACCACCAGGAGGGTCAACTAATTGTCAGCTGCTTCATTAGTTTACATATAATTACCTGACGAGTCTAAAGCATGTGAGTCCAAGCAAAGCCTTCCATGCACATGCTTTAGACTCCAAGTTGAACTGTACATTTAATTGTGTTTCAAGCAATCCAAAAATAAAAAATAAAAAATGCCCCACTTACAGGTACTTCCCAGAAAAAGGGTTCGCATCTATTTAAGGAGTGGTGGATCTCAATTAAACGGAGTATATCTATGCATTTAGTAAATAAAAGGATGACCCAGAGAGTGAAGGAAACATTATACTTTTTCCTAAATGCAAGAAAACAATGATTACTATCAGCCTCCCATTAAAACGAAACGCTTAAACACAGGATATTGCCATCTTCAGAGAAACAAAATACACAACAAGAAGCAAAGATATCTAAATTGCACTTGTATTTATTACCACTTTCTCCATCAGATGCATCTGCAAGCCTTGCAATTGCATCAACAAGTGCTTGTTCATGCTCCTGCATCATAAGAACCAGTCAAGTCTGCAGTTCTAGAAAACTAACAGTTAAGTCTGCACTCAGCATGACATGCAAATCTACTTACTTTTAACATCCTTTTTGCCTTCTCAAGGTCAAGAGGATCAGGATAACTGACACCAAAAACCATCTCCACCTGTTTAAAGTTCCAATGGCAAATGAACAAGTTAATGCTTACACATAACAAATGTAACAGATTCCAAGCTATTTCACGCACCTCCTTAACTAGGGACTCTGTGTTGAGCAATTCAATGTTGTCAGAAAGTTTCCTTGCAATACCATTCTGTGTTAGAAGAAATTCTCTTTTTGATTGATCATTAGTGGATGCCCTCCTTCTTACAGAACTTGAAATAAAACCTCCATGGCTCATAGATTTTTTCATCATGCGCCTTGGCCTTCCACGAGAAATTCCAGGATCATCACCTTCCCAACGAATGTCCTCTGGAGCCATCTGTAAGAAGAAATATATGGACCATTCTTTTTTTAAACAAAAAAAAAAGAAAAGTAAAAGATATATAAAACCAACCGATATTCAAATGGAAGCCACACTACTAAAAATTACAGAAACATCTAACAGAAGGATATGGTCTGATGCAATTTCAGGCCAACCCTCCCCCACCCCCAACAAGCCTTCCTAGTATTTTTTTTCCATTTTTTCTTAATACAGTATCAACCTAAAAAACAAATTGCCATTCCTCATCAACTCCAAAACATGACTCAAGGGTAATAAAGATAACTAAGATCCCAAACAACCTTGTGCAAACAAAGTTGGAGATGGGGATTGAATGAACTAAACTGATAAGCAAAAAATCTCTCTAAAAGAGTAATCAGCTTTTAAAGAAAAAGTAGAAACCCATTCATCAATAGCCCCAACTTCAACCTACCACTAAACTCATTGTTCACCAGCCATATCAATCCCATAACAAGATTCCAACCTCAGAGCAGATTTTTTTGCACAACACAAGGTGCACATTTTGCATGCATGTGAAGATAATCTTCGTAATGATGTACTGATCTATAAATTCTATCGACTTCGTGTAAAATGGCTGCTGCACAAAGATGGAAGCAGGAGCACAAGTATTTTAGCTCATGTGAAATACTATAAACTTACATCATTGAGATCAACCCATTCCCACGTCTCATTTTCTGAATTCATATCATAGACCAGAGCATGCCTGCCCTGTAAATTATCAAAATCTAGTCACTACAGCTGAACATCCTCCAAATAACAAACTTATTAAAAACAGTGAACATGCAGAGGATGGGAACAGGAAAGCATCTGTGTTGTAATCAGGCATACAAATTAACAAAATATGGCAACACAGAAGAAATATAAAAAGAATAGTGGTGACTTGAAAATGAAGGAGTCATATTTCTTCACACGGGGACTTCCTCAGGTGCAAAAATAAAGCCTTGAACATGCCATTCCTTTCTGGACATGCCAAATCATTAACTTGTTACCACCATTCCTTCATTCCAAGATGCTACTCAATAGTAATTATGAAACATGCCTTTTAAAACCTCTAACATACCTCGGTAGGGTTATAGCGAGTTATGACAGCCTTATAGAAGTTGTTGTCCTCAGGCCATCTTGTCCACACTTCTTTTCCAATTTCTTTGTCATCATAGGTGGAACCATGGTTGGTGAAATGCTGATTTCTGGGAGGACCTGTCGGATACTGCATAGAATTGTGTCAAGAATTAATTTGGGTATGGTTGACCCAGAAAAAGAAAATGGAAGGAGAAAACCCAAGTAGAGGCAATTCACTATTGTTATATAACAAAAAAAAAAAAAGCATCCTAAACTCTTCAGTTTGCAGCTGAAGATGATGAATGCATGGATTAAGGTATTGGTTAAGGTTATAAAGACAGTGTCATCACATGAAATACTAAAGAAAATACCATTAGGAATGTCTTCTGTTTTTTACGGGATGCTGAAACAGTGGGACTAGGAAAAACATCATGAACAGACTGAGATGCATTGAACCTGGGAGCTCGCTGGCCACCTGCCTCTCTCCACTCCCTACACCATTACTGAGACTTTAGCCATTGCATACTAGTTATTCTGATCACCAAATTTTAGCAAACTCATAAAGCATTCAAACCTTATCTGTTGAATGATATCATCTCTATTAACCAATGTTAAGATCTCTCTGTGTTCATCATCTGATACCCTGAGCTCTTTCCTAAGTTCTGTAATTAAACCCTCCTTATCCTGAAAAAAAGACATTGCGGAACATCTAAACTTGATCAGAATAAGAATATCTTCCCTTGTGTTTGATAGGGGAAAAATAATTCTTAAGTATCAAAAGATACACCAACAGAGAAAGTCAATACCCAACTAAGTTGATCAGATTGAGCCTTAAAAGCACGAAGTACAGCCCTATAAGCTTCTTGTTCAAGGTGATGAATTTGGGCCTCCATGTCAGCTTGCACTCTAGAATATGTTGCAGAAATGACAGCAGATTGTCCACTTCCTGAAATTCTTACTGCTCTCACAACTCTATTTTGATCTGATGGCGGGATATCATCATCAGTATCTGCATTTTTCCAGACAAAAGGTAAATGACATTATAGCCCAAAGAACCACGAACCACAAAACTCACAAAAACTAAGCGATGCTCTAATAGATAATTTTTAAGTCAAATTTATCCAGACTTCCATAATTCAATTAATATTTTGACAATATAATCTTCATAAAACATGTCAGATTCACACATAATAACATTATAAGTTCAAAACATTTTGATATAAATATGAAAGTGTTTCTTTCACTTAAAATTCTACAGGCAAATGATTACATGTTCAAAAACATTTAGAAGAAACGAAAAACTGGCACGATAACTAGAATCAAATTCTAAAGCTAATTGCATCCCAAAAATAATCAAACTCTGAAAATCCAACTCAATCTCTGAAATGAAGACTTTATTACACATTCAAACCCTAATTCCTCTAAAACCCACGTTCAAAACACCCTCTAAGTCACAAACTCGCCAAAACAACAACACCCAATTAAGTTTGTGAAATTTAAAACCCTAGGCCACAGAAACCAAACCCACATAATTCTTAAAAAAGGATTCAGCAATACCCAATAAAAGAACAGACTTTATGTCGAATACAAGGTAACAAAAGCAGTTGAGAAAATAAAAAAATAACAGAAAGAAAGGAGAAAATGGGACAGGAAAAGAAAACATACCACTACTGTCTGAAACTTCATATTCCATAACAAGACGAATCACATGAAAGATGCAATTTTCCCTATTGCATCTCAATCAAGACTTCAAATTTGAGAGACTTTTTCAAAAACAAGAAACGGGTTTCTTCAAATTCTTAAGGGAGAGACAGGGTTTAAATGGGTTGAGAGAGCAGAAGGAGGGAGGGAGGGAGAGGCAAAGGAAACGACTTTTTAGTTTTTATAAACGCCTTGGTCTGTAGCAACGGTGGATTGGGTTTTTTTGACTTCTTACTTGCTGATTATAATTCGATTTTGGCCCTACATATTCACCGACGTTCTTCTTATACCCCTATATTATATAAATTGCCAATGTTACCTTTATGGTTTTCAAGGGTTTCGATGCTCTAACCACTAAATAGCCTATTTTGGGTTTTATTTTTTATTTTTTTTAGGTTCTTAAATTTTTTTTTCTGAGACATTATGAAAGGTATGGGATTTGAGATGATAAATGATAGAAAAATAAAATATAAATATAAACAAAAGTAAGCCTTTTGTTAAAATTAGATATTTAGTAGTGAAGAGAATTAAAAAATAAAATAAAATAAATGGGTAACATTGAAAGATTTTGAACTAAAAGGGTAGATGTAGATTATCAATGAATCTATAAAGGTGGAAATAGGTTATCCAATTTTGAAAGTACTGATTTTTTAAAAATATAATTAATTGATTTTTAGCATGATTATTCCATATAATGTATAAGTTAAATTAAGTTAATCATACAGGAGATAACATTAAATTAATTATACATGTGGTTTTTCACTATCATTTTATTTGATTAAAATTATATATTCCGCGAACCCTTTGATTTGTGTTGTACTTTTTTTCTATGAAATAAATATTATAAATGGAAAATACTTTTTGTGTGAAAGTGTTTTGTAATCTTGATATTGGGATTTTTTTCTATGAAACCTAAGGCTCTTTGGTATTATTTCTGATTATTTTTTTCAACTTTTAAAAACAAAATGTAAAAGCTTTTGTGTTTATTTTTCAGTTTTAAAAAAAAATAAAAGCCAACTAATTTCAAAACTTGATAAAAAAAATAGTGATTTTTAATAATATTTTCTCCATCAACTATTTTTATAAGTGAGGCTAATCATATTAGGTTCAACTAAGACCTGTGTCCAAAAGCGTCGCAGGATGAGATGGAACGAGGATGGGAGTTTTGAGTGTTACTTCAAAGACTCATTTAAGACAAGATCTTGTGCTCTTAGGGTTGGTACGAGACTGATCAAGAACCTTCAGAGATCGGGCAGGGATCGAGTTTGTAGCTCAGAAGTTTTTTTTTTTTTGAAGGGTATATAAGATGGAAAAGGCATTTATAGAATAAAAAACATCATGTTTGATTTGCCAGAAAAGATACAAAATTCATTTTTGACCATGTTTTGAAAAGAAAAATAGTATTTTTTTCGTATTTTGTAAGAAAAATGTGCTAGCGATGGATACATAAAACATTTTAAAATTTTATTCCTAAATTATTCTCATAAATTTTAAAAGATTCTTAAATCATGTTCGTCACTTATTAATCTTAATCATTGATTTCAAATGAATTATTTTTTACTATTGAATTTGTCTAAACAAAAAAAATAAAAAGATATAAAAAAGAAAAAAGGAAGAGAGAAGAGTGAAAAATTATATAATCCATCCATTGTTGCTATACAATACCATCATCAAAAGATAATTATCATCTTCACGAATCTAATCAAACACCAAAATTATACAATCTCACTCTAATTGAAATGTAATTGGATTTGAAGTTTTAGATTTAAAAACTTTCTAATCAAAATTTGGGTTGATTTGTTGTTTAAATATGGTTTTGAAGTTAGACTTGTGTTTATAAGAATAAGGGGAATATTTATAAATTTTTTTGAGTGAAAAAAGTTCGAAAAAAAAATGAATTTTTTCTTGTGCTTTGCCAGATTCCGACATAATTATTTGAAATCCGACGTGTCCAAAGTTGAAGATTATACACGATGTGTTAACTGTCACTTGATGCAGAGATGAATAAATTTTTTTTAAAAAAAACTAATTAAAAATTTTTTATTATGAAAATAAATTTAATTAAATTATTAAAAATTTAAAAAATATCAATCGATTTGGTTCAATTTTAATTTTATAAACCTAAAATTAAAAAAAACCGAGCCAAAATGGTTTGAACCGGTTTCGGTTCAGTTTTGTTTTTTTTTTTTAAAATGGTTGGTTTTTTTTATTTATAAAAACTGAAAATAATTACTTTTAATGTGACGTGTCATATATATATATATATATATATATATATATTGAATTGTATTTTTATTTTATTGTTCTTCTATATACAAGAAAATGTATCACAAATTTTGTATTTTCTATCGATCTATATTTTTATGGGCATAAAGTTATGATATATCATTTTTTTTAGTTCAAACCATAATATTTTTTAAAGGAAAAAATATTTTTCATTAATTTAAAATATGCATAATCTAGTGAAATTCATACGGAGACAAGAAAAGGATAAATACTTTTCTATCTTACTTTAATAGTAATTGTATTTACTATTAAATGGAATAAATATAACCATTTCAACATATTCTAAAAAACTATAACTAAAATAGCATATATCATACACAAACACACATCAACACATAATATTGCATGAGATATCTGAGTGGACCATGAGTGGAGAGAATAAAAATAAAATAAAAATGAGTCATCATCTAATTTTATAATAATTAAAAAATCTTAATTGATTTCAAATTATAATTTTAAAATTCGGTCTGGCAGGTCGATCTAGGACCCGATTGATCCAGGACTGGCACGGGGTTAAGTTGATAAAAAAACCGGTCAAAGAATTGTCTCGGCAAAACCCGATCAACCCGGGTAAACCTAGCTGAGACTTAACTATATATATATAACCGATCAAAAAAGCCACATGCAAGCCATACCAAGTAAATCCTCATCTCTCTCTCCTTCTGAAACATAAAAAAAATAACACAGAACACAAAAGTAAAAGAAAAAAAAACTTTTTTTCTGTTTCTATCTCCAAAAACCCTAGCTTATTCTATTATGCCTTCATTACATTAATAGTAATACGCAGATTAAACAATGAACCAAAAAAAGAAATAAAGCCCCAACTCTTGAAGACCTGGAATGGTTAAGTTAGGGCAACAAACTGTGGAATAATCATTATATATTTGTTTTATTGTTTGGGTTTTTGTGTTAAAGAGTTAATTTGATTCACATTCAATAATATATAATATATGCTTAGATTGTTTTTGGGTAGACTCGGATCAACTCATCTGACCTGATCATTATATTGGGTCAATTATCAGATCAGATTTAAAAATCATGCTTCAGATGTTCTAAATAAGAGATTTGTTATATAATAATAAAAAAAAATCATCATATTCAGCATACCTCAAATAAAAAGCTCAAGTAAAGAATTAATTATATAATAAAAAAGATAATAATCACTTTATATATCCTATCTAAAATGAGTTCCTTGTATTCATTTTTAATGATAAAAGATATTAGTTATGTTTATATGCTAAGATTTTGTATAAAGTGGTATATTTATGTTTTTTTTTTATTAAATATAAAAGACTATTATAATTTAATGTAGTGATTTGGAACTACAATTTCCTTATTTTTTAAAAAAATATTAATGATAGGCCAACAAGCGCTGCCATCCTTAAGGTATCGACTGCCCTATTAAATTATGACATTGATTCAACAACATGTTAAACTTAACTCACAAGATCCAGGGCAGTCTAGTTGTTGCAAACATTGTTTAATCATGCTTTCACTTTCAACATCGGGATGATCTTTTTCTTTTTTTCAATATACCAAATCTTGTGTTTCCATACACTTAAAAGTATTTTTGTAAAATCTTAAATGTTTTTAATTTAAATTAATATTTTTGATATATTTAAATTGTTTTAAAATTCTAATATTAAAAATAATTTTTTAAAAATAAAATAATTAATATAAAATACTTTAAAAAATAATCATTATGAGATCTCCTGAATTAATCATTTTACGTGGGTTTTAATTTGAGATCGTTTTTCCAAGAAGATGAGCCAAGTGTGGCTTTCATCAAGGTTATGCCTTGTGTGGACCATTGAAAAGATGGGGCAAAGATGAAAGAAAGAAGGCATAGCTTGGAAAGATTTTATAGAGTGTTAAAGGTGGATTAAAGTAATTAAACAGCCAAGGAAAGCTGGTCAACAGAGTTAATAATACATTTTAAGGGTTTAAGAATGCTGCGAAGAACATGTAAACTCTTGTTATTGATTAGGATTCACGTGGCTGATCACATGATTCTTTGTTTTTTAATCCATTTTTTGGGATTGCAATGAGCTCAAGAACGGTAATAGAAACAATAGTCAATTCAGCATCACATGATTAGCGGCTTCCAAGCTCTGCACTAGCCACTATGGAATATTAGATGGACCATAAATATTTCTACAATCATTGTATGTTTGTTTGTTTGTTTGTTTTTTTTTTTTTTGAATTGGGGTAGCCTTAAAGCCGTCTCCATTGAGTTAAACTGCTACTAAATGGAATTATTTTATCAATGTTCATAGATGAATTGATCCGTGTGGAATGAGAAAAATTGAATTCTATAGTATAATTTTAGACCAAGTTAGAGACAAGCGAATTCAAACATAAACGAACTCGACATCCGCTACAAAACAAACCATCGCCTCTCGAGCTCCTAATTGATTTTACCATAAAAATAGAGGCTGGCGACAAACAATAACCCCCCCCCCCCCAAAAAAAAAAAAAAAAAAAAACAGCTTTTACATATATTTTGTTAAGAAAAATTTCTCAATTGGTTTCATCTTACCATAAATCTTCAATTAAATACCTCTGCCTAGAATATAGAATATTGTAGTTTTTTTTTTTATAGAAGTTGTGAAGTTGTCGTCAAAATGATATCGCATAAAATAAATATTTTAGACAGAAAGCTTTGACGATTTGGATGGAAGATCCATGCATTAAGGACTCAATTGTGAAAAAAACTCCTTTGAAACCTAATTAATTAATAGTTAATGCATGGTTGTGAACTTATACAAGGTATCCTTCTCCTCTAAGCAAAAAAATATATAAGACCTTGTGCTTTACGATTGATGTAGTTGTTCGAAATTGCTCCTCTTGATTTTATTTTATGTGAGCATTTTCGATACGAGAACAATTTAATCATCAATAGTTTAAAATAATAATTATAAAAAAATCCTCATTAAAATCAGCTTTCACTCAAATTACACACAACACTGATCCGTAAATTAATTATTTCAATATTTTTCAACCCTTTTGAATTTTTTTCAAAAGATCTAGAAACCCAAGTTGCGTGCATATATACCATAATCAAAACCAAAGTTGCAATAATATTAATCTCACATTATTTTATCTTATGGGCTCGTCACATACCACGTGGAGTGAACCCGCGTGCTGGCTACCCATATATACCTACCTGTTCAAGCTTTTAAATCATTTGAATCTCTCCGATCTTTGTTCACTTCACTTGTGCCTTCATGAAGATCAATGGCAGAACTCTGGCTGCTCTCTTCGTTTTGATTCTTGCTCACATCCTTGCATCATCCTCGCCATGTTTTTGCCATGAAGAGAGTAGTCTAATCCCAAGCAAAAGAAGCTCGTCGAGGAAGCTGCTAGCAACTCCATTAATGAAGTCAATATCTACGAGTGTTTCAAGAGAGAGCAAGTCGGGTGATGGAACGATGAAAGAGGCCAAGAAAGCTGTGGAGCAAAGCCTAAGGAAAGCGCCGCCAAGTGTCTCTAATCCTATACAAAACTAGTGATCTTCTTAAGACAAGCGAGAGAACTAGATCGATCTTGGCAAGAATGGAGAATTAATTTCTTGTTAGTTTCATTTTGTTTTTGTAGAATATTAATATTTGTTATAACATTTTGTGTTTTATAGTACTTTTTAATCAACATTTCTAGCTCTTTGATCTAAGTCTCAATTTTGTGTTTTGGAAAGAGAGTACGTGGAAAATTAATGGCTGTAGATAAAGGGTAGTGCTAGGCAGCATTAGAAGTTACAATTTTTAATTATGTTTCTAGAAATTGTTCGTGTAACTTTTGTTCCGAACTCTACACTAATGTCAAGAAATATTACTAATTGTGAATTACATTTCTGTCTTTTTGTTTCTTTCATCTGCTTGTTAATTGTACCAAAAGATCAGGAGTTGGGATAAATATTATTTTTTAAAATATTTTTTATTTAAAAATTTATCAAAATAATATTTTTTTCAACTTTTTTTATAATAATACATCAAAACAATCTAAAATTATCAAAAAAATAATTTGAAGTTAAAAAATTAAAATTTTTAAAAATTACAGTTAGATCACAATACCAAACAGTATTATAAAAAGCAGTAATTCATGAGTCGAATAGAGATACAAACTCACAAAATGGTACAATTTTCAAGTTTTCTTCTTTTTTGGGTGTGGATGTAAGGGGGTGTTGATTCTTGTGATTGAATTGAAAAGGAGCTTTCCTGCATCTAAAATTATGCATAGTATTGACTAAAACTATAAGAAATTACTCCATCTTCAATTTATGAATTATAACGAATGTGGCATATTGGAAGAATCATTCCCCCTAAAAGGTTGAGCCACAAGCTTGACCTTGCCTGCAGAAATCAGAATCCGAGTGAAAACCCATCATCTTTTGTGACGAACCTTGATTTTAGTATCGAGTTTGGAGATCAAACCTAGTGTGAAATTATGATTCATGACCTAGAACAACATCTTTTAAAATGCTAGCTATACAATGGATTTGTCCCCGTCGAGAGCCATGATTGAAGGGCGTCCCGGTGCAACCGTGGGCAAGAAAAGCCTAGCAGCCACATGCATAGTTTGCTTTTTAAAATTAGTTTAATGCATTTCTTGGCTTTACACACCTTGTCTCAGGGCAAGCTTCTTGACTATGCGAGCCATGGACAGATGGAAAGTGAGAGCCGCACGTTCAACAGTCTTCTTACATGGTGTTGGATTGCTAGCCATGAACCTTTTAGGTACAAGGGTTTGTCTTTACAGCGTTATATACCATAGTTATCATACCCCATTAATGATTGATCTGGTCAAAGAGTTAGATTTCAAGTTATATAGGTTCATCTAAGTTAATATATATCGATATAAAAAAATTAAAAAATATATTTTAAATTTTAATATTTTATATATATAAAAAAACAATCCATATAAATATAGATTAGACATATTATAAATAATGAAGTTTAAAAGATTATTTCAAAAAGTTTTTTATCTCACTATGTTAATATGTTATCTTTTTAAATTGAAGTATTTAAACCAAAAATATTTTTTTTTATCTCACATTGAACAAACATAATTTTTTTTTTAATGAATATAAAGTATATAAACTAAAAGGCTTCATATCCTACAATGAAAAAATAATTTGTTTCTTGTGAATATAGAGTATATATGCTAAAAGAGTTTCAAATCTCATATTAAAAAAATAAATATTTTTCTAGTATTTATATAGTGAACTTTGAAAAGAGTAATAATCAACTAAAAATTTTAAAAAAGGATAGGTCTTTAGCTAAAAAAAAAAAATATCGGGTTTCAACCGGGTTTTGTCAACTTACTCGAGTCACAAGTCAATCCGGCAAATTATCCTGATTTTACCAAAAAAAAAATTATATTTTTTATCTTATCCAAATTTTCCGGCCACCAAATCAAGTGTATCTCGAATGAACTTGTTATGTCAGATAATTATGCTATAAACAGGGCGTGATGTGTTTTTTCCTTCGCATCTTAAATGTTTTTTTCCTAGTACGAGATTTTGTCCTTGTGAATGGATGCATGCAAGGTTGCGAGTTATTATAGCTAATTAGCTATGATGAACATTATTAAATATTTTTATATAATAACCACGAACAATTTACAGTAATTTAATTTCTTCAATTTATTATAGCTTTATTTCTTTTTTTTCCTTGTTTAAATGATAAATTAAGATAGTTGTGATGGACTGAAAATATTTTCTTATTAAAAAGGAAAAAGACTACAATATTTTTTCTTCTTCTAGAGGCTTAGTTCTACTCTAGGCTGGTTAAGCCCAATGAGAGAAAAGGCCCAAACCTTTATAACCAAGCGAATGTTCCAGAATAACTAGGCCAATCTGTGAGAAGAAACCAGGCCCCTTAGGATTGATACACAGACCCAACTGAGCCAATTGTAAACTCCAAAGATGACAAATGACAGGTCGTCTGTTAAGGAGCGGGGGAAGCTTTCCATGATGAGAGCAGCTCTAATCACAGGCAATCGACTTGCAGTCTCCCAGGAGCAAACGACATGCATTTACTGTGAATTAAAATCAATTCATAGAATTAAATTATCTTTCGTGTTTGAAATCAGTATTGATTTAAATTTCTAATAGAATTTAAACTATTAAAAATATATTCAAAAGCAAACCAGAGAAGAAATCTCTGATTTGCTATAGTAATTTTAAATAAAACATAACATTCTAAAAAGACCTTTCTTTCTTTGCTCGTTGAAACCCTAAAAAGAAATTAGCTTCTTTCTATCTTTCCACTAAAAATACCAGTTCTCTGATCAGATTAATGATGATCATTGATCACCACGGGTTTCAGCGCTGAAATCTCCAGGCTATTCTTAGATTTTTATTGGCCAGTACCACCAACTTGGCTCAAGAAGAATCCATGAACTCTCCTGGCTTATGTTAATGGAAGCATGGATAATGTTTATGCGAAAAGTTTTTTTTTTTTTAAAGAGTTATTTTTCATTGTTTGAATGATTAAAAAGGAAATATTTTCTTGTATAATAAATTAATTTGCATTTTTGTTTTTTGAATGATTGTAATGAAGATTTGAATTAATGACAGAGGAGGTGATTGTGAAAATAATGGTTGTTATGTTGTTTTTGAAAGGGTATTTCAGTCACAGTTTGTTTAGTTAGCTATTTCTGTTATTAGTAATTGGTTTTTCAATTTGTTTTCTGTTATTTTTCATTCCAGCTCACATGCGTATAGCATGTCAAGCTTTTCCCCTTGTTTTCTCTGCTCGGTACTTCTATATAAACCAGAGCAAGAGCCTAATAAAGATTGAACGATTCATTGTTAATTTCTTGCGTCTTAAACATCCAGCTTTCATCTATTGTGTGATTTTCTGTCTGTGCATTCAACAAATTGGTATCAGAGCCTTCATAAACACCATAAAACCCAAAACACCGAGTGAGGAGAGATGGCAACAGATTCAAACAATTACGCACAAGCTTGTATCCCAAAGTTTGATGGAGATTACGAGCATTGGTGCATGCTCATGGAAAATCTGCTACGATCAAAGGAATATTGGAGCGTCATTGAGACAGGATGGGTGGAAACAACACCGATAGAAGCTTTGACGGCAGTACAGAAGAAAGCCTTGGAGGAGATGAAATTGAAGGATTTGAAGACCAAGAATTACTTGTTCCAGTCAATTGACAAGTCAATCTTGAAAACAATTGCCCAGAAGGATACTGCGAAGCAAATTTGGGAGTCTATGAAAATCAAGTATCAAGGGAATGCTAGGGTTCAGCGTGCACAACTCCAAATCCTTAGAAGAAATTTCGAAGTATTAGAGATGAAGCCTGGGGAAGCAGTGACTGATTACTTCTCGAGAGTACTGTTGGTGGCGAATGATATGAGGAATCTTGGAGAAGACATGACAAATGGGAAGATTGTTGAAAAGATACTGTGTACTCTAACTGAAAACTTCAATTACATCGTCTGCTCAATTGAAGAGTCAAACGACATCAACAAGCTTTCAGTAGATGAGCTGCAAAGCTCATTGCTCGTGCACGAACAGAAATTTAGAAGGCACAGAAGTGGTGATGATCAGGCATTAAGAATTTATGATGATAGATTTGGGAGTAGAAACCGAGGGAGGAGTAGTTTCAGGGGAAGAGGCCGTGGGAGAGGACCTCAAGTTTACAATAAAGCAACAGTGGAATGCTTCAAATGCCACAAACTTGGACACTTCCAATATGAATGTTCAAGTTTGAACAGATAAGCCAATTATGCAGAATTGAATCAACTGGATGAGATGTTGTTGATGGCACATGCTGATTTGGGGAACAAAGACCCATGTTATACAGAATCGAACCAAGAACATGCCAATTTGCAGAGAAGAATTGATGAGGAGAACAAAGGTTCAAGGTACACAGAATTGAATCCAGAAGAGGAGAGGCTGTTAATGGTACATGCTGGGTTGCAGAAGAGAAACCGAAATGATGTTTGGTTTCTAGACTCAGGCTGCTCAAACCATATGTGTGGGGAACAAGGTATGTTTACCAACTTAGACACTAGTTTTCTGCATTCTGTCAAGTTGGGAAATAACAACCGAATAAAGGTAATTGGAAAAGGAAATGTGATATTGGTTATAAATGGAGTGAATCATGTTTTGAATGAAGTATATCATGTTCCTGAACTCTCTAATAATCTGTTGAGCATTGGGCAACTTCAAGAGAATGGTTTAGCGATTTTGTTTAAGGGTGGATTTTGCAGAATTTATCACCCTGAAAGGGGACTTATAATTGAGACCATGATGAGTGCCAACAGAATGTTTATTCTGTTGGCTGAGATGCAGAGAGCTTTAAATGTTCCTAGGTGTTTGCAAGTAGATTCCATGGACTTACCTCGTCTGTGGCACAAGAGATTTGGCCATCTAAATGCCAAGGGATTGCAGCTGTTGTAACAAAAGGGAATGGTCCGTGGATTTCCCCATTTTAAAGTTGCAAGTATGACATGCACAGAATGTTTTGTAGGCAAACAATGTAGGAATATAATCCCTAAGAAAAGCATATGGAGAGCATCACAACCACTATAGTTAATTCATGCAGATATTTGTGGTCCTATCTCACCAAGGTCTAATGGGGGGAAGAGATATATGCTATGTTTTATTGATGATTATATCAGAAAGTCATGGGTATATTTGTTAGTAGAGAAGAGTGAAGCATTTCAGAAATTCAAAGCTTTTCATAAGCTAGTTGAAAAGGAGAAAGAACTACCTTTGAAGTGTTTAAGAACAGACAATGGGGGAGAGTTTAATTCAAAGGAGTTCATTGATTTCTGTAAGCAAAATGGAATCAAAAGGCAGTTAACTGCTGCATACACGCCACAACAAAATGGCGTGGCTGAAAGGAAGAACTAAACCATGATGAACATGGTCCGTTGCTTGTTGGCAGACAAGAAGATGCCTAAGAGTTTTTGGCCTGAAGCTGTAATGTGGAGCTGCTATGTGTTGAACCGATATCCATCTGCAACAGTGAAAGAGGTGACACCTCAGGAGGCATGGACTGGGTTGAAACCTACTGTGGAACATTTTCGTGTGTTTGGATGTGTTGCACATGTCCACATTCCACACGAAAAGAGGGGCAAACTAGACAACCGTAGCTTCATTTGTATTCTGCTTGGATACAGTGAAGAGACCAAAGGCTATAGGTTGTATGATCCTATAGAAAAGAGGGTGGTAGTGAGCAGAGATGTATCTTTTGAAGAAGAGAAGGAGTGAGATTGGGGTGAAAAATTCCAGGAACAAATTCTGTTGGACCTAGAATGGGGTGAGCATCAAGAAGGAGAAAATGAAGGGGCTGTTGAAACTGACAGTGGGGAAGAAAGTGAAGAAGTCAGCAGCAGTGAAGGCCAACAAAGTGTGAGGGAAAATGAAGTTACAGCTGAAGTTGCAGCTGAAGTTGAGGTAGAAGGAAATGAAGATGTTACTGCTGTGATAGAAAGGGGTAATGATGAGACTGAAGGGAGAACATGTCATGCCCCAGCATGGATGACAGATTATATGGATGGAGAAGGTTTGAGTGAAGATGAGGTGTATGTCATGCAGATGGCAGCAGAGGATCCAGTTTACTATGAAGAAGCTGTGAAAGAAGAGAAGTGGGTACGGGCAATGGACAATAAGATTCAGTCCATTGAGAAAAATAACACTTTGTCAATAGTAGACTTACCAGCTGATGTAAAAAAGATTGGGGTAAAATGGGTTTATAAAACCAAGTACAATGAAGATGGGGAAATTGCAAAACACAAGGCGCGCCTAGTGGCAAAAGGGTACTCGCAAAAGGCTGGTATAGACTATACTGAAGTATTCACACCAGTAGCTAGAATGGATACAGTGAGGATGATTATATCCATGGCTGCGCAGAAGGGATGGAAAATAGGCCAATTTGATGTGAAGTCTGCTTTTCTTCATGGGGAGTTATGCGAAAATGTTTACGTTGAACAACCAAAGGGATACATAAAGAGAGGAAAGGAGCAGATGGTCTACAAGTTGCACAAAGCCTTGTATGGGTTAAAACAGGCTCCGCGAGCTTGGTTTCACCGGATTGAAGCATACTTTCTTAAGGAAGGATTCCAGAAATGCGAAAGTGAGCAAACATTGTTCACAAAACAAGGTAAAGGGGGTAAGATTGTGATTGTTAGTGTTTATGTTGATGATCTAATTTTCACTGGTGATGACTATGACATGTTGGCTGAATTCAAAAGTTCAATGTTGAAAGAATTTGACATGTCTGACTTGGGAAATATGCATTTCTTTCTTGGAATTGAGGTGGTGCAAAGGGAAGATGGTATTTTCATTTGTCAACGAAAATACGCATTGGAGATTCTAACAAAATTTGGGATGTTGGAAAGTAACGAAGTGAGCAGTCCAATTATTCCAGGAGTTAAAATCAGCAAAGATAAGGATGGAACTCCAGTAGATGAGACATATTTCAAACAGTTAGTGGGGAGTTTGATGTACCTCACAGCCACACGACCAGACATGATGTTTGTCACATGTTTGGTAAGCAGGTATATGGCAAAACCCACTAACTTACATATTCAGACTATAAAGAGAGCACTTCGGTATTTGAAGGGGACAGTGAGCTATGGTATCTACTATAGAAAGGATGGGAATGGTGAATTACGGGTCTATACAGACAGCGATTATGCTGGAGATGTGGAGGATAGGAAGAGTACAAGTGGTTATGTCTTCCTGTTGAATTTTGGTGCAGTATCATGGTGTTCAAAGAAACAACCAATTGTCACTTTATCCACAACTGAAGCTGAATTTGTGGCCGCGACAATGTGTACGTGTCAAGCCATATGGATAAAGAGGATATTAAAGGAGCTGAGGTATAATGATGAATATTGCACTCGCATATGGTGTGACAATAGTTCCACAATTAAGCTTTCAAAAAATCCCGTGATGCATGGACGTAGTAAACACATAGATGTGAGATATCACTTCTTGAGAAATCTCACTAAAGAAGGGCTGATCGACTTGGTGCACTGTGGAAGTAGGGATCAATTGGCTGATATAATGACTAAGCCCTTAAAGGCTGAAGATTTTCAGAGGCTTCGAAATTCACTTGGGGTTTGTGATCTTGCAGACTTAAGCTAATTGTTGCTGCAGCAATTAGGCTTAAGGGAGGGTTTGAAAGGGTATTTCAGTCACAGTTTGTTTAGTTAGCTATTTCTGTTATTAGTAATTGGTTTTTCAATTTGTTTTTTGTTATTTTCCATTCCAGCTCACATGCGTATAGCATGTCAAGCTTTTCCCCTTGTTTTCTCTGCTCGGTACTTCTATATAAACCAGAGCAAGAGCCTAATAAAGATTGAACGATTCATTGTTAATTTCTTGCGTCTTAAACATCCAGCTTTCATCTATTGTGTGATTTTTTGTCTGTGCATTCAACAGTTTTTACTGTGATGATTATAATGTGGGGACAAATGGTAATTATAGGATGATTATTGTGACAATAATAATGAGGATAATAATAAAAGTTATTATCGTAGACATTTTGATAATAATACGGCTAAACTAGTGGTTGCGAGTAATGGTGATGATTATTGTAGTAGTTATATTGTTGGAGTAATAATAAAAAGAAATAATAAAGTGATTGTTACTCTGATCATCTAGTGATAGTAGTCGTGATGGATGAGATAATTGTTGTAATGGTAATATTAAACTGAAGAAACTTTCTTCATTACGACACCGTATTTCCAAATTGATAATGTGTAATCCATCTCAATTGATAATGCCATGATCTATCACTAAAACTGTACACTAAAAATCTAATTTAAAAAAAAAATCCATAAAGCTAAAATTGTCAACGCTTGTAAAATTTATTTTCTTCTTTAATTCTCTTTATCATTACTAAATATACTAAATTTTCTTTTGCCAAAGTTTTTCTTTTTTCCTTTTTCTTTTTTCTTTTTTCGTGAGGATGAGAGAAAAGAATTGGCTGCCCATATATCACTGGTATGGATGGGATAAGAATTAAGGAATATATTTTCCTTATTTTTTTTTTAAATATTAATCGCAGGCCAACAAGCGCTGCCATGCTCAACAACATGTCAAACTTAACTGACAAGATCCATGGAAGTCTAGTTGTTGCTAAGATTGTTTATTCATGCTTTCACTTTCAACATCGGGATATTCTTTGTTTTTTAATATACCAAATCTAAGTGTTCCCACACTCTTTATCAGTTTGTTACATTATAAAAATCTAATATTTAAAAACTTTAATTTTTTTATTTCAAATATTTTTTTTCTTTGTTTTTAGATCATTTTAATATATTATTATCAAAAATAAATTTTAAAAAATAAAAAATATATAATTTCAAATATATTTTTAAGAATAAAAATATTTTAAAAAGTTTCAGAATTTAAACTGATTTCATAGAATGGAAGGATTTCATAGAGTGTTAAAGGTGGATTAAAGTTATTAAACAGCCAAGGATAGCTGGTCAACAAAGTTAATAATACATTTTAAGGGTTTAAGAATGCTCCGAAGAACATGTAAACTCTGGTTATTGATGAGGATTCACGTGGCGAATCACATGATTCTTTGTTTTTTAATCCATGTTTCGGGATTGCAGTGAGATGATCAGGAACGGTAGTACAAACAATAGTCAACTCAGCATCACATGATTAGCGGCTTCCAAGCCCTGCACTAGCTCCCGAGGAATATTAGATGAACCATAAATATTTCTACAATCAATTTTTTTTTTTTTTTTTAATGAATTGGGTAGGCTTGAAGCTGTTTCCATTGAGTTAAACTGCTGCTAAATGGAGTGATTTTATCAATGTTCATAGATGAATTGAACCGCGGAATGAGAAAAAATGTGTTTTATCGTATAATTAAACTCACAAGTTCGAGATAAGCAAACTTGAACGGCCATAGATGCCGACCATAAATTATAACTCACGCAAAAGCTCTGTGTGTGTGTTTTGTTAAGAAATCTTGAATTAAATCCCTCTGCCTAGATCTATTGTAGTTTTTTTATAGAAGTTGTGAAGTTGTCGTCAAATGATGTCGCTTGATTGCTTAAAATAAATATTTTAGACAGAAAGCTTTTACGATTGGATGGAAGAGCCATGCATTAAGGACTCAATTGTGAAAAAGTTTCCTTTGAAACCCAATTAATTAATAGTTAATGTATGGTTATGAACTTATATAAGGTAACCTTCTCCTATAAGCAAAAATAAAATAAAATCTATTACACCTCGTGCTTTACTATAGATTTAATTTTGGCACCTTTTGATTTTATTTTATGTGAGCATTTTAGATATGAGAACAATTTCATCATTTTGAAATAATAATTAAAAAAACTCGAGTCAACTGATTTAATTTGTCAAATTTATATTTTAAATTATGAAATTAAAATAACTTAATCTCATGAAAGTAGATTGAAAAAAAAATTATAAATTTCAATCTCTAATAAATATAATATTAAATAATAGAATTGAAATTAAACAAAAAAATATAATTTGGAAAAAAAAAACCAAAGATATAGAAAAAAAAACTATTTCTTGTTTTTTTAACTAACAGTGCTTTGGTTTTGTTTTTTTTTTTTACTACTTTTTTAACTTTTTTGTAATTTTTTAATTGATTTTTTCTCAAATTTATTATTTAATATTAGGTTGGTTGGGAATTGAGTTTTGTAATTTTTTTTTATTTATTTTGCATGGGGTTATCTTTGTCTCATGACTAAGATCACAGGCATAGCAGGTTAACCTAAGTTGATCCGGATTATTTTTTAAATTTTTTTTTTTTAATTTCATCAATTAACATTAGATTTATTGAGAATTATACTTCATAATTTATTTTGATTTATTTTATATGAGGTTATCATAGTTTTATGTTCTAATTATGAATTTAAACGATTAATTTGAGTTAACTCATGTCAATTTAATACATAGCCGTCTTAATAATTAAATTAAAAAATATTTAATATATTTTTGTCTCAATATTTAAAAAAATATAGTTAATTATACATCATATTTTAGTTCATGATTAAAGGTTTTTTTTATTTAACTAGAAAACACTTAGCAACACATGATTTTTTTTTTCGTGAATTAATGAGTTATTAGTCTTCAACTATGCAAACAATGATATTGCTTCTTCTTCTCTATATTACTTCCTTCATCTCTAATGTGATCGGCAAGGGGGAATCGCACTCATAATTATTATTATTTTTTATCTTTCCACTTTAATCCTTATATTGTTTTGTCTCTTTCATATAAATTCTAATAATAATACATTAATTTTTTTTTCTCATATTCTTTTCTTGTATATAAAAAAATATACCCCCCTTTACAAATATTCATGGAATGCAAACTCCCATAGCTCATGTACCACGTAGTTGAAGTAGCCAGCTAGGTCATTAACACTCATAGAATCAAATTGTTTCTCACAAGATAATTAGACAATGTAAATAGTCTAATTTTCTTAAGAAATAATTTATTTTCTAAGTGTTTTTTTCCCGGCATGAGCTCTACGTGAAATTAAGGTTTTTCTTGTGTTTTGAGCCGTGCGATCTATTTTCAGGTTCCATGAATTTTCCAAGTACAAACTAAACAATTTTCTATAAGCAGTTGGAGATCAGCCGTAGCTACCCAATCGATTATTACATTAAGTGAAATCCCAGACATTTTTAAATGATAAGAAGCTGGAATGAAGCTACTCTTGACAATCATAATTTAAATAAAAATGAAAATTATCTTAACCATCCTATAGCTATTTTTTTTTTCTAAGTTTTTTTCAAACTACACTTTCTATCGCAAATTAAAAAAAATAAACTAATAATACAATTTTATATCTTCTTCTCTTTTTTCATGTCAGCATCTCATCTTCCTCCTCCATCTTAGACCGAACCAATACAAACCACCAACTTAACCCCCATCTTTTCACATCCACACTGCCCTCTTTCTCCATCAACCCACCACCTTCTCTCTGCCGTTCCATAACCTAAAAATACAGCCGCTAGCCACCACAAACCCGGCCTTGTAATAACCAAATTCAACCCCAATCACTACCTCTTTTGGCAATATTTAAGAGCATAACTGTAGAATTTATTAATTGAAGTGTCCTTTAATGTCCTATGCATATCATGCTTAGTGTTTAGCAGCTCGACACCATTTTTTAACGGCAAAAGTTGATTCCCCCATAAACTTCTCTTCCCTGCTAGTTTTCTTGGTTAATTTGAATGAGAATTGAATTTATTGTGTCTGCACATGTGGGGCAGGCTATTAATGAGAAGAAACTTTCGCTTGGATTTGGTCAAGTCATGGTATAAATTGTTACATTTAATTCACAAGGAACTTGGTGGCAATTTTTTTAGGTTTTAATAGCTTTTTAGTCTTTATTTAAAATTTAATAGAAGTTTTGTAAAATAATAGATATATTTATTGATTTTTTTTCGTCAACTTTCGAGAATGTAAAATATTATTTGTCTTCAAAGTTCCGAATGATGAAAAGCATCGTTTTTGAAAAATTAATTGTAAAGTGAAATAAAAAACTAATTACATAAATAAAATTAATTAAGGCATCAACTTTTTTTTTTTTTAAAAAGGTGGTCCATAAACAAGAAAACAAAGAGACCAAGGGAACCGATTTAGATCTGCTAAAGCCTAAAAGCTTGCCTATCCATAGCCCCCTCGTATCTCTTTCCCTCACCTTAAAGCAGCAAAGGAAGTTTCGGAATAAAGAAACTTACAGGAGGGAGAAAAGAAAACATTATTGATGCCTAACCCAGCTTCGCTAATTAAAAACTCTATAAACAAAAGCTTGAAAACAGACCGGTCCTGGCTTGTCTAGCTACTTCTACTAGTAATTAAAGACCCCTGCCGCATTGACCTAAGATTATGGATCATCATCAATTCTAAAAAAAAAAAAAAAAACTATTAATTTACAACTTGTAAGGTAAGCACGCAGTTAGGTAGAATCTATGTCATGGGGATGTGTGTTTGAGGATGTATTTGCTTTGGTAGCTTATTTAACGTCAGGTACTCTGCGCTCTTGTCATTTGCATGTTCTTGTATGATCATACAAGATTCATCAAGATTTTCCCTCTATGTACTGGGGCGGTAGCTCTATTAATTTATGCCGGAGAAACCTATAATTAAACCAGGGTCAAAATAAAAGATTTATCAGCAGGGTTTCTCAATTAGGTCCATCGTCCACATCTGATGCATAAAGAAGGCATCGTCTTGAAGACAACTTGACAGGGAATGCTAACAAACATGGACAATTGATAATTGTTTTTGTTTTGGGATGAAATTGAAAGTTTCCCTGTTAATTGATTACCCATGACTATCTTTTATTCTAATGTTTCACGCATGTCCTTTCTTAAAGAAATTGAAGTAAGCTCGGTTTATGCTGTCATCAATTTGTGACAGTGGTCTTATAAAGCAATTTGAATAAGGAATCTCACTGTGAGAGCATCTCCAATGGGAGATGCTAGCTGCTACGTAGAAGAACCAACTTCCATGAAATTCTATAGTGGGAAACGAATAAACATTCCAGTATCCAATGCATCAGCTGCTATGAAATTCAGTGTGCTGTTGGGAGTAGATGACTATTTGGCAATACATGTGTTAACAAATACACGTTTAATAGTCAAAAGATATGGAAAAAAAGAAGATCCAGTATGCTTTTGCACAATCACAACTGTCACGACGTTTAATAGACAAATACACGTTTAAAAATCATCATCAGTAACCTTAATAATTTGGAAGTCATCACTGAGATCTTTCTTTATTATTTGTTTTGGTCTAAATTAATGATCTTGTACTAGATTCTGTAAAGTAACACATTTGGCTCCACTTTGATATATATAGCTTAATTAGATCATAGTGATGGCTAGAACAGGAAGAGAGGGGAGCCCGAGAGATTGACCCTGTCCAAAACAAGGCTAAGCTCAGCACTGCAAAATGATCTGGCACGATTATCAACGCAGATAGTTACCTCTACTGATCTGAGATCATAAAGTGACACGTTACTCCCACATCTGCCATAGCAGGAGACATACTTGAGGTTAAAAAACTTAGCCATCACTCTCATGACTAATGGAAACTGGATAAGCGCGCTTACTTTGACTTTTAAGACGATAATTATAAGCAGCAACTTGGAGTCCTGGGCAAGCAAACAAGCCCTGGCCCGGGGTGGTTTTCGAATCGATAGATCATCAGTCACTTCGTCAACCAAACCGAATTTAATAATTGCAAGGCCTGTTTGAGATGCCATGTCTTCATATATTGAAGTTTGAAAGGGAAAAACTCTCCATTTACTCCCTAATCCCATCAATTCTAATGACGAGTTTCTCAACTAGGTTTCTCAAGTATGATACATTTCTCAATCGAGTCCCACAGTTTTACTCTAATCTGCTAGTATTTTCTTTTTCTTTATGCTGTGCAATTATACTTAAAACTACGTACGTACGTACACCAAGAGGATTTGATGCTTGTCGTCGTGCATATGAGGTTGCTGCAGTTCTTGATAAAATTAATGAACTCATTAATTAGAAACGCACGACCTGTTCAAGATGAACATGAAATTTATAGTTTCAAGTCAAAATGAACAATCACCCACTATATTATTGGCGACAATTAGGTTCCAACAGTTTTTAACTTTTCTCGAGGATGCATGCATCACTATAGAAATTAAACCCTTTTATGAAAAATGCTTCTCAAATAGTCATTGGTTACAATCACGATTATAATCCTAAAAAATTCTCGTCTGATAAGACTTAATTTAACCTAAATTTACAAATTTCCTCTTATTTTTTTCTTAAGAAATTTTTTGTAGCCAGAACGCATTAAAGTCTTAACATCGCACAAGGATTCAGAAAATATAAGTTGGTAGGAGTATACCTTACTAAACTGTAGCACATCTGCATCACTAAATGACTATAGAGTACTCTGGACACTTTTTTCACCCCACAAAGAACTTAAGCATATGCTTCGACTCTTATGTTTAGGGATTTCCACGAGAAAAATCTCATATTGAAACCTTTGAGATGAATGGAGCTTCCAAAGAATGGGGATTTAAAATAACAAGAGCGCTATTTTTATCGTAGAACGAAAAATCCGTTGGATTTTATGTTAAATTAAAAGGTTGGATGCTGGAGCCTACACTAAATTTCAAGAGCATAATCCCTTTCCAAGCTCAATGTGCATCCCATAAAACGAGGACAATGAAAATTATGTCTATTGAGATCCGACATAGAAATTCCAAAAATAAAAGAAGAAATCAGAAAAAATATTGCAATGATAGATTAAACAAAACACACTTCCACCCCTGCAACCTGAAAGTTACCAGCATTATCATATACTTTCAATCGATCAGGAATTTCACAATTACCCCCTCCCCCTCCCCTTCTCCATATCATGTACAACTCTCTAGGCCTCCACCATTTCAAAATAAAGCACAATATCAAAAGGATCGAAGAAAGAAGAACCCAAAAAGAAAAACCCCTTGCACCCCAATATGGCCATTATGTACTTTCCTCACCCCACCAATGTTCTAGCATAGAAGAATGGGAAAGCAAAAGAAGAACTACAACAAGAAACAAAAAGACCCCTACATTCACATGCTTCTAGCCATCATCGCTTGGAATCTCCTGTAGGACTCTTGCTTCTCCAATATAAACTTTTCATGGCAGTTTGCAATGAACAAATCCGCTAGCCGATTGATATCTTTCTCGGTACCATTAGGACCCTCACCGCCAACTTTCTCGTCTAGCCAATGAAGGTACCCTGAAAGCTGAGACTCCGTGTTGTCCTCGCACTGCTCATTTGTAATTTTCGAGTTCCACGTAGAGTCATAGTAGAAATGGGAAGAAGAGAACCCATCAAGAACTGGTTCTGGCACTGGTAGCACATGTGAAGAGCACCAGTTATAGTGCAGCCTAAATGAGCCAAGGAATATCTTCCTATGCATCTGCTTCTTCTTTGAGTTCTTCGTAGGGGAAATGAAGAAGTGTAAATGCTGGTTCTCTTTAAGAATCTCAATGACAACGGATTTTGCTTTGGACAGAGCTCGAACGATGCGGCACACGTGTGAGATGATAAGGGTGTGGATAAGGGTTTTGATCTTCATGGAGCTTAAGGTAGAAGACGGGGGCTTTTTAGAGAAAACTTGAAGAGGGTGCAAGTTTCTTAGATAGGATGGAGAGCTAACCATTTTTCTCGAGGTCTTTAGGTGTGGTGGGGTTAATTTCTTGGGCATTGTTCGATGGCGTATATAAAGAGTCTTGATTACCTATTTGCCACTATCCTTTTATCATATTTAAAAGGAATGCCACCCACTTTGTAGATTTCGTAGGCAATTTCTCCTTTCTCCTTTTACTCAGTCATGCAATCGATAAAGACTTGAAATCCTGTAGCTATCTTAAGTTCCCACACTATATCTCATGACCCGCTTACATTTTTCGAAATATCGTGGCATCTTCTGCTATTGACCAGTGTATCGAGGTCATTCCTATAACAGTAGAATTTAGAGTGCTAAGAACTAGAGATCCATGCCTCATCAAGCTAAGGTCATGGCGAGATTTTTTTAATTTAAGTAAGAGACTCGAGAACGACGACTGAGGCTTAATCTTCGCCGAAACCACCAGCCCAAGAAAATAATATAATGCGAGAATATGCTCTTCTCAAGATAAACCATCAACTGCTCGAGCACTATGCGCATATTTTGGTTTATTACTGACGTAATTGTTGTATTTCTTTAACAGGGCTTCGCTTGTTTTCACATAGAAGAGGTCAAGCAGGTTTATTAGGACAGCCCTGAAATCTGGGAGCCTTCAATATGAAGGTCCCACTGAGACCAATAAATTAGAGGTATATTTATGGAGAAATTAATTAATAGCATGTAGAGAGGGTGAGGCTCATGTTCGATCCAAATGGTGAAATAGCATAGGAGCAAAATCAATAATATAACCTTGTAGATTTAATTTAGATCTTAATTGGTCCATCGAGCACTGAACTAATATTTAAGTAAATTTTCTCAGAATTTAATTTAATGGCTTTTTCTGCGTACCACATGTTTTAAAGAATTGAATGAATTATAAATATGCATAAAAACAAAAACTTAACTCTCCATGGAGTGCATTATGTCCAAGCAATCTAGTTAATTTGTCAAACACTTTTGTACAGAAAGGACTTTTTAAGCAAGATAATGATTTCTAATGAAGATAAATGGCAATGGTAGAAAAATACAAGAATCAAGATTCAACAGCATTTCCTAAAAATTAAAAAAATTATGAATAATGTATTTAATTGTTTTAGCATTTTAAAAAAATGTTTTTGAAAAAAAATTAAATTTTTTTTATTTTAAATTAATATTTTTTATATTTTCATATTGTTTAGACTTACGAATGTTTTTTAAAAAATTAAATACAAAAAATATTATTTTAATATATTTTTAAATAAAAAAAATAAGACAAAACAGATTTGTTGTAGGTTTGAATAAATTAAAGAAAAAGAAAATGCTAGTTGAATGATTAACACAAGAAAATAAAGAAACGTGACCCAAAAGACTAAAATATTAGGATGTCAGTTTCCTAGAAACTAGGTTTTAACCACTTCCGATCGAACACCTGTTTTCCTAAGAGATATGCTTGTCGGGTCTACTCTCCCATGGTTTTAGTTCCCCATTCTCTGTAACCTGTTCTCAAATTTAATATATATGAAAGAAAAACTTGCACTCTTCAACATTGACTAAGATTATCCATGGAGCTTTCTTTCTTAAGTTGCTGGTAAAGAATTAAGCAAATACGTTTTTCTATGATTGCTCAATCAATTTAATAACCGCCCCTCCAATGGTTTTGATCTCCTCATCAAAGGGAGGAAGAAGACACAGAGAGGAGAGAAAGGGAGAGGGAGAGGGAGAGGGAAAGGAGCCCATCAATTAATTATCCTAATGTTTTCTATATTTGGATATGAATTAACGACTTACCATTAGATTTTTTTTCTTCCTTCCTATAATTAAATCAATTTGATGAAGCCATCAAGCCAACTGGCTTGGTAGAAATCTTTAATTAATCTCCATACAATACCATTAGAAAATAATGGCAGAGTAATTGATGAAGCCAACTACACCTAAATAATAATAAATGATGAAGCCAACTTGCTTGGTAGAAATTTTTTATGCTCTAGATATTATTATGAGTTAATGATTTTATATTAAAGTATCCCCTCTGAGCACACAAGACTATCCCATAGTAAGACAGAAAGTGAGCATAGATTATCAAGGGTATAGCCTAATTAATACACTACAAAAAAAAAAAAATTGTTCTTTTTCTCTCATTTACACCAATTTTTTTTGTTCTTCTCTCATTTACTATCTTTTTCACCCTAACATATTTTTTCTCATTTTCCTTTTTTCATTTATTCTATCTGAATCCCTCACTCAAACAAAAAACTATTCTCTTTCCCTCCATCTCTTACCCATCGTTTTATTCTTCTCCCCATCACTTTTGTTTTAACATATTATCTCTCATTTTAATATTTAATAGCACATTCTATCTCAATCATCATTTAAGTTTATCATAGAAAGAGATTGACTAAGAATTATTTTAAGATTTTTACTTCATTATTTAAATTAAACATGATGATGGAATTAATCTCCAAAGAAATTAAAAATTTATAATGTTGTTAATAATTAATATTAGTAGTAATTATTTATTAAGATCAATTATTGACAGCAAATTCGGTTTTAAATTCCCTCCAAAATTCAGAATTTAAATTTACACCAAAAAAAATTCAAATTTACGATTGAAAATCTGATCACAATCTTTTTTTTTTAAATAAAATAAATAATTTTGTGATCGAAATCAATCACAAAATTGAATTGTGAAGCACTTTTTGCAATTTGGTCACAAAATAAATTTGTGCATGATTTTAGACCTTTCATGACTGAAAACTTGATCATAAAAAACCTTTTTTGTTCTCTCAAAATAGTTTCATCTTTCTTCTCAATAAAATAATACAAGTTTGAAATAATCATCCCTCCATTAAGTAAAAAGAAACATTTAATTCAATGGTTTAGAACACTTGAATTGTAAGAAAAGGTGGGGATCTAATTATAATATATATACAAAATGACTGAAAAGATTTAGTAGAAGGAAAAATTAAATGTAATTAATTTAGGCAAGTGAGTGAGGTTTTTTTTTTTTTTTTTTGCAGTTTTGGAAATAGAAAATACCCTTGTGAGCACTATTTTACCTCCTATTTCGATCACAATTTCAAAAAACAAATTTTTTTAAAATGCAATTTGATCAATTTATATTTTTTGACCATTTTGATACCATCTTCAAACTAACTAATTTTTTAAAAAAAAACTCAAAGAAAAAGAATCAAAGAAAAAAAACAAAAAGAGAGTTTAAACTAGCATAGTTATAATTGAAGGAGGGGTGAGGGGTTAATGCGAACATTTCAAATCCCTTATCCAATCAACTTAAAATCATAAGATGAGAGAGAATAAAGAATAAAAGAGGAAATATTAGGTATTATAAATATGGAACCCCATCACAAAAAGGGTAGAGCAAGAAAAAAAAGAATTTAAAAAAAAATATAGAGACAAAAAAAGTGAGAAATAGAAAAATGGAGTGAAAGAAAAGAAAGAAATTTTGTTTGGAGAAAAAAATCAAGAGATAAAAAGTTAAGAAAAAATTCAAAGAAAAAAAAGAATCAAATCTACGAAGGAGAGAAAAAAAACAAAGAGAAAAGGAGAAAAACAAAACAAAATAAAAGTAAAGAAAAAAGAAAGAAGAAAGATCATCATCTTCATCATCTCTCCTATAAAAAAACTAAGCCAAACTTTGGCCACCATTTCTCTTCACCTTTACCACCATCCAACACCATTACGGTCTTTAACAAATGGCAGCCAACCCATAGACCGCATTAATACCAATAAATCCCAAACCACTTGAATCGGGCCTCCTTCATGATGAGCAACCTTACTATGAACTCTAGTCTTCCTCTCTCTTTCATGACAATCATTTCCTTTATTTCAGCAACACAACCAACTAAAAAAAAAAGAATGAGAGCGAAAATCAAGGGTTGAACCAATGGAGAAACAAATTGGATTGGGATTTCCATAGCTTGATCTCTCTGCACAAGTGTTGGTGAATGACACCACCTTTATAGGAAGAAAGACCAAGAAATTGTGCACCTAACGTAGTGACTCACACACCTAGCCTCACTAGTACGTGAAACGACGTGCCAACATCATTGATAGCCTACCCACATGTGGCTTGCATGCTCCACAACTTTCTTCTACTGTTTCAACTACTTTCAGTTCACCATAACTCTACAAGATTGATTTCAAACTTTAAACATTTTTTTGAATAATAATTTTGGTTTATTGTTGATTTTTATATGTATTGTAATGAGATTTTGGATTGAAACAAATTTCAATGTGTTATTGTTGATGTTTTATTGTAATTGTTTGTTACATTTGAAGTGTTGAGATCTACACTGCAACCCTAGGGGTATGATGTCACCAATAAATTTATTTTGATGGTGGAATAAGGTTGGAATCAATATCTAGTAATGAAGTTGGGAGGAGTAGGTTAAATAGGTTTATTCAAAACGTAATAGTTTGGTCTCGGTGTAAAATTTGATAGGTATTGATATGTTTTTTTATATATAATTATTATGTTGTATGAAAGTTGTTTTCATGGTGTGGTGATGTTGTCTTGATTTTTCATGTTGATGTTTGCTTTTTATGATGTTGTTGTTGACTTGTTGTGTTGGGTGTTGATATTTTTATATGCAATTGTGTATTTTAATAGTTTTATTATTTACAAACCAGTCTATAATAAATGAATCGTCACTGGTCGTTGTCCTAGAGTTTTGATTGGTGGATAATAATATCACTTAATATATTACTTTATTGTATTCAAACTATCTTTTAAATATCTTTCATTTTACAGTATCGTGATGTATTAATGATTTTATTATTCACAAATCAATCTAGGATAAATAAACCTTCATTGATCATTGTCCTAGAGTTTTGATTGGTGGATAATAAAATCACTTAATATATTATTCTATTATATTCAAACCATCTTTAAATTATCTTTTGTTTTACAATATTGTGATATATTGACTTTATTAATCACATACTAGTCTAGGATAAGTGAACAATCATTGGTCATTATCTTAGAGTTTTGATCGATGAGGAATGAAATCGCTTAATACATTATGATGTTTTAATGGTTTTCTTATTCATAGACTCGTCTAAGATAAATGGATCATCTCTGGGTGTTATCCTAGTATGTTGATCAATGGATAATGATATTGTTTAATATGTCATATTATTGTGTGTGTGTGTGCATGTGTAAACTTTATTATTTACATACTAGTCTAGGATAAATGAATAGTCATTAATTGGTCGTTGCCTTAGAGTTTTGCTTGATAAGGAATGAAACTGCTTTATACATTACTATATTATATTCCAACTATCTTTGAAATATATATTTTTACAATATTATGATGTATTAATAGTTTTATTATTCATAGACCTGCCTTTGATAAATGGACATCTCTAGACATTATCCTAGTGTGTTAATCAATGGACAATGAGATTGCTTAATATGCTATATTATTATGTTTTAGAATATTTTTTAAAAATATTCTGTTTTTATAAAAATATATATTCCAAAAAAAATATAATAATAATCCCCTTGTTGCCTAGTGTTGAATTTATGTTTATGTTCTTGTTTTGGGATATTTTGTTGGGTGTGATGAGAACATTTTAAGTCAGATTGGTGTAATCCCACTGAGTATGAGTGATGATATTTCAAGTTCATTTCAATGTATATAATTTTAAATAGGCTTATGCATGTTATTTTTTATCATCCATGTTAGTCCAATACTTATATTCTAAAACTGAGGATTAAGCCTTTTTGTTATGCACATGTTCCAAGACATCTATCACTTTAGGCCACTTCTTAGTATGTAAACACAACATGTATTTGTATCATTAAAAACAAATATGAAGCAACTTATTTTAAGTTTATTGTATATGGTGATTGTAAAAACTAGTTAGGATTTTGAGTTACTATAAAACTAAATGATGATTTTTATTTTATTTACTTTTATATACACACACAGTTCACCTTGATATCCCATGTGAAAGTCATTACATTAATTTCAAAATCAATTAAGATTAAGTCCCTTTTTTTAGTCCATTTAAAAAGCATATCTCATATATCATTTTAATGCCCTTTGAAAAATAAAGTAATTTAGATTCTAGTTTCAATGTTCGAATTTAGTAAACAAAAAAAACAAGCAAACCTCCTTTACTACCACACCAGGCTTGCAGGTTTGATAGTGAGCATATACATAAATGTTTATTGTCCCAACTTTACAAATCATAAATCCAAGTAAACAGTTTATTGGTACATGAAAACTGTAGTGAAATTATAGAGATAGGCATCGTATTCTTCAAAAAGTGGTCTACTGGAATGCACAAAAGGAAATGTCGTCCTGCGTTGATATGTTTCTAAAACCAAGTCCTGGAAAGAATTGTAATCAAGTACAAGGCAAGATTATGCTGTAGCGAGTTTGCCTGACTGTAGCTGGTGTGAAGAGAATCTACAGAGCTAAGAAATAAAATAAAGCAAAGGCCAAAGGGAGAGAGGAAGGAGCAGGAAAATCCTAGCTCAACTTTAGTCATGTACCAAAAAGATACATTCAATGACATTGAGAAGTTGGAATACATTATCTCCCCCTTTAATATATTCCCTCAGAATCACTTGTCAGCATCAGAGAAAGTCCCATGTAATTCAACATTTCAACTTTCTATATGCTCTGTGCAGGTTTTGAATTTCTGTTTTTGATTTTGTTCTCTACTGTCTGCTTGAGAGAAACTTCCTAGCCCTTACTGACTCTGTACAAATCACCTACAGCCCCCAGAATCTTTATGCTATGCGTAGCCCCGGCCTGATTATTATCAATCGAGATTATAGAATATAGCTGCTGCATGCCATTTTTTCTTCAATATCTGTGTAATATTAAAATCCTTGCTCTTTTATAAGAAAGCAAATTGGCTCTATAATGCTAACTAAATTACTGGCATCTACTTTACTTCTTCTGAGAATCTTTGATGGTGCATTTTGGTTTAGAAAGCAAGTTCCCTCTGCCAATTTTGCAAAATTAACAATGCTTCCAGAATTCGCAATATACTTAGCCTAGAGATTTATTCACATTTGAACCCCAAGTTGCTAATTGCAAGAGCTAGGTACTTGTATACTTAGGCTTCAATTTGGACAAGCCAACTCGTAATTTGAACTACAATGTATTCCTCGTACCTCTCCAGAGATAATTAACAGTGTTTTCATTGAAGCCTTCTCGATGAGTTTTCAACAGAAAACAACATATTATCTTCGAAAGGCATCATGTTACTGTACAAAGGATACATTGATGGAAGGATCCAATTGAGGAATGTTTAGTATGTTATTGTGAGGTGCCAAATTGAGAAAGTTTTAGTTCGAGGACCCATTTGACAATTGGCAAATAGGTTAGGAACTAATTGAGGTTTCCCGAAAAACATTTTGGATTTGTGGGACAACGGGTTCAAATTTCAAAGAGCAGGAGCAAACTCGATCGAAAAATTCAGAGATGCTTCTTGGTGTGCTAAATTATGCACGGATAAAAAGAGTCACCATCCTCGATAGACTCTTTACTTTCTCCTGCATGTTTCGGTTTCGGGCTTCTGGCATCAACACGAGAATCGCGAAATTTGAAAGCTACACGTATACGATGATGGGTTAAATTTCTTTCTGCCTGCTACAATGGCAACGATGGCCCCAGCAGTGCCGATCATGGTCTTGAGCTCTTTAACTTTCATATATTCCTTTTTCTTTTTGCAAAGTTGGTAAGTTATTCCAAACCTACATATTAACACCTGTAACTCAGCCTCAAGAAGCTATAATAATTTGTTAAATTTCAACTTCTTCAGCATGTAGTTATTCTGGAAGATTATTTGCTGTGAAGCACTTTAAGTAACAAGGTGGAGAATAAAGTTAATCACTCAAAAGTGAAAATTGTATAAAGGATGATTTGATTAGTTAGTAGCACCAATAACTTGTAATTAATTCACAAAATTGTAAAAAGAATGATTTGATTCGAATAAGTCAATGATTTGATTCGAATAAGTCTAGAAGATACATGGGACCTTCAAAGATTATCTCTAAATTTTCATTATATATATTTTGCATCAGGTTTTCTCAATCAGCTCAAAAATCAAACTGCTTGTATTATAAAATTGATTTTGACTTACTTGTTTAACCTTTAAATGTAATGATTTTTTGACCAATAATTAATAAATAGAGTAGCTAGGTTACAGCAAGTACCATAAACACAATTTGTAAGATCTCACATTGATGGCTGATGAGCTGATAGCTAGCGTTATTAGTAATGATGGTTACTAACTTGTCATACATGTTTTGGAGTGTCAGGCTCGGAAAATGGACTCGTGTTTCTAGAAACAAAATTATGAGGACGGTAAGGCTCAAAGCAGACAATATATGGCAAGTTGGGTCGGGCTATTACATTTAGTATCAGAGCCGACCTCGTTGGTTGTCCGGTTATGCCGACGGGGTCATCGGTTCCTTAAGGGGGGTGGATTGTAAGATCTTACATCGATAGGTGAGGAGTTGATAGTTAACCTTATTAGTATTGCTAATTACTTACTTGTCATACTTATCTTGAGACATCAGGTTAAAAAATAAACTCGCGTCACCAAGAACAAAACTGTAAAGATAATAAGATCCAAAACAAATAATATATAGTAAGTTGGGTCGGACTATTACACAATCTCACTATGTCAGAAGTTCGTTGATACCTTGGATACAGAATCCTTAATCATTGACATAACTCCATGATTTCATTTTGAACAATCATTTGCACATGGCTGGGAATGTTAAGGAGTAAGGACAACCTTCGATGATATAATCCAAATCGCAAGTTGTTCGCCTGTATAGATTTGATGGTTTCATTCATAGAATGTGTGAGTGGAAAGAATATGCTTCTGCATCAGCATATATGAACTACTACTCCTACGTAAATTTCGAGTGCACGCAATGATTTTTCGTTTTCTGATTTATTGTTGAGGAAACTTTTAGCCAACTTTTGTATATCAACACTAATCGTCTCTTTAATCCGAACAATGATAGATTATTTATTTTAAAATTAAGAGATTCATGATAATTTCACTTTTTATATTTTAAAATAAAGTTTGAACTGGCTCTAATAGTCAAGAAAACATCATGTGCTCCTAAACATCACGTTAATAGTGTTGATTTCACCATGGAATTTCAATAACAACTCATAACTCGACTAACTCACAACTTAATATATAAAAACAAGATAACTTTATTGAAATAATAAAATTAAAAAATATATAATTTAAAAACAAAACTAAACAAAAAAAATTAAAATCAAATTAGATTAATTTTTAAAACTCATGTCCCATATCATGATATCAGATTACCCCATAGAAAACAAACCTAAAAAAATCACTAAATAAAATTCTCAATCATTCAAAATTAAAAAACAAAATAAATAACAATTGAAAAAATGAGAACCAAATATGATAAATGAGAAAATTAAAATAGAATGAAAAAAAAATATTTATATTGGTTTGATGCTCGATTTTAAAATAAAAAATTCATTTTCATTTCTTACAAAAAAATTAAATTACAAGAATCAAAATTGACAACGAGACAAATATACAGGTTTTATCTTTAACTTTTCATCCAGCGCTTTTCCAAAAAACCATTACTAAGAATTTTTCTCCTTTTTCTTTTTGGACCCTTTAGTTTGAAATTTTTGTATTTTAATCTAAAAAATTATTTTATTTATATTTTAGTTTCAAATTTTTTAAAGCGATGAGAGAAAAAGAGTCGTAAAAAAATCATAGATAAGAAAGAAATGATCTGTTAGAGAGGTTTCGCTAACAAATAAGCTAAATTTGGAGCATTGTGTTCCTCTATTGATAAGAAGAGTGTCATTGAAGTTTTCCTGAGCTTCCATTATCTTGAAAAAAAAAAATCAAGATTCATAAATATTTTTTTGGATTAATTTTGTGTTTTGAATCGTGACTTCAAATCATCTAGATTTTTTATATTTATTCTAATTAATTGATTTTTGATTTTTATCAAAAACATGTGACAAAAGAAAATACTTTTTCTTGAAAAGAAATATTAATAAGAAAATGAGAAATTGTACTAGAAAATCATTTTTATCAATGGAGTTGAAATTGTTACTTTTCTTATGAAAAATAATTTTATTCTTGTATAATTAAATATAATTTTTTTTTTTTGTAAAACTCTTATGTCATGAGATCAAATATATATCTTAATATTTATCTTTCTCTCAACCTAATGACTTAATTTTTAATTGGTGGTAACATCTATTTTTTAAAATATTTATTAATATGTGTAATTCTTGATTGATTTTATTAAATACATGTATTAACTTTTTTTCTCATATTTAAATTTTAAAAAATTTAATGAGGTTACGAGGGATTAAGGTGAACAAATATTCAAACATTTTATTGAAAGACACATTATGTATATCTGCATTTGTTCATAGAACTTTTTTTTTTAGATCCCACTCCATTGCAGCAATGTCACCTTCAAACCCGGAAAGTTGTTAAAAGGGGTGAAATTGCATCGAATTTGATAGGTTAAGGGTAACATCAACGCAATTTGATGGAGAGGGACCCAACTGAAATCTTCCCAACAAGTGGAGGATATATCCTTAGTTTGTCTTTTCTCTATACTATTTATGGGAGAGTTTTCTTTTTTCTTTTTTCCTCAATCTCTAGGATTTAGGGGTAATTAGAATTCTACTTGGACAACCATATTGAGATAATTATAATGTAATTCTTATAGTTTATCAAATTAAATTAATTAATCCCTGTAGTATAAAAAATAATTAAATATCTCTTTGAATTGTGTTGACTCTTCAGGTTAATTGTATTTTCTTCCAAAACAATGTTTTATTTTCTTCTTAAGTTTATCGTTTTTTTACCTTTTGTATTTCTTAGAATAAAATAAATTGAAAAATAATATGAAATGGAAAACAAATATTAAGTTATATGTGGATTTAAAAATACAAAGATTAAATATATATTTCAATAAAACACAAGGACTAATAAACTATTTTGTCTACACTACAGGGGCTAAGTTATAATTAACTCAATCTATTTCTTCCTTGAAGGGGTGGCTCTGCTGAGCCCATATCAACGGACGCTTTAATAGGTTAAGCCTTAGAAAGCTGGACGTAGTAGCCTGCCTAGCTTAATAGGCCAGGCAAGAGCAATCAGCCCAAGGACGCTTCTCTTTTTTTTAGCGTAAAACCAAATAAATAAGTGCATTCGAGGAAGGAATTCATAAAATAAATTATGATGCATTTTCATATTAAAGTTTTTCAATATCAAAACACAATACAAAGTATATGTTCATAATTATTAACAAAAATCTAAAAGGCACAAGGAAAACACTATAACACAAAATACTATTAATTAAAAAAACATTTTGACTTTTTTGCTCCACATAAAAAACCAATAACTTTACGGGTAAAGTTGTCTTTTATATATGACCCGTTTATCATTATTAATCTGATTTGGATAAATTGATCATTTTGTATTTTTTAACACAATATAATTATTTAATTACCCTTAAAAAAAATAAACTAGCATCTAGAGGTGTATTTGTCTTTTTCTTTTTCTCGGCATAATAAAATAACATAATTATCCTTAGAATCAACAATCATTAAGCTGGAGTGCAGGGATTTTGTTGTCTTTTAAGCTTGGTTTATTGGATGTTATCAAGTTGAAAGAGGGGTACTTTGATATTTTAAAAAATATAAAAATATTATTTTAAATATAAAATTATTTGGTACATGCAACTCATACGCTAGCAAGTACGGGGACATCCACACCATTTAAGTGGCACATGATACATCATACCACAGTCTAACAATAGCTTCCAATGCATAATTCGATTTTTTTTCAACGACCTCTCCCATCCTAAGAGAGTGCATGTAGTCAAAAAAATCTTTGTTTTGGCATAGTGGTTTTTTTTTTTTTTTTCTTGTTTTCTTTACCCCAATTGATTTCCCCGCTCTCCCTTCTAATTTTTTAAAGAAACTCTTCTTCTTCTTTTTTATCCTTATTTTTTATTATTTATTTTTATTTTAAATAATTTGTGAAAAAAAAATACTCAAGATCCTCATGCCAATACAAATCAAGAAGATTATACTAAATGACTGGAGAAAAGACGCAATTTAAGCACTCTTAGGGCCTAATATTGATCCCCTTTGGATTTTCTCCTCCACAAGTATCCATCGATCTCTTACCCATTTGATCAACTATACGAACTCAACCACCACTCAACCACCATTCTTCTTCTTGAAGTTAGGGCTGATGGAGCCATTTTCTGCAAATTGGCACCGTACTTAACAATCCCATCAAACTTAATCGTAGTCTTGTTCCCTTCCTATATATATAATCTTTAGTACATGGTTGGAATGTTATGTTTGGTGCATTAATTCTCCCCTCAATTATTATAGAATAAAAAGATAGATTAATTATCGACTTTTAGGGAGAATATGTGGTTCTTCTCCGTGAAGCATGGAAACTGTACTGATGAAAGACCATCACTATTATTCATCTTCATCGTGATTAGTTTCCAAAGGTTATGCTTGCTTTTAGTGGGCACAATCTGAGGTCTTTGTCACACACGCATGCCATACAAATACTGGCTGCTAGCTCAGTTTCAACAGTTCATAAGCAATTAGTGCTTGGACTACAATTAAAAAAAAAAAAAGAGGGTAAAAATGATTATCTAACTAGTTTTTTGTGTGAATATAATGAAGGTTTGAATTTTATTTAAGTGGTTATCACCAAGATATATATATATATATATATCTTCTTAATTTTATGAGTGAATAGTTTAGAAGGTCAACTTTTTCTTTTTTTCTTTAAAAAAAGAAATGAAAACCAAGCCTATGACCTCTCGTATTTCATAAGTAGGGATGGTAACAGAAGTTCATGAGATCAGAAGATTATATTTTCCAATGCCCCTCATGCTAACCTCTAATTATGACAATTTAGATTAAAAAAGGTACATGGTATTTAAAAAATATATATTTTATATGTATCAAATAAAAATATATTAAAAAACCTAAACAAATCATTTTACAAATATGAGGAAAAATTGTAGATACAATAAATTATTTATATATAAATTTGGATAATATATAGATCCATCGATTGAGAGATATCCCATTCATTTCCATACCCAAAAAACTTTAAGGTATTTTTACCACCTCCAAGATAACAAAAGTCCCTCCAAATTATTTGAAAAAAAAGAAAGATATGAAAGTAAAAAAAAAACCCAATATAAAAAAAGAAGGATGTATAGAGTTGTGCATCCATGTCCAACCAAAAACAAAATTTGACATGTTTTTCTCTGGGCCGAACTCATGACTCTTTCTCTTTAACTACAGGAACAAGATATGACCTATTTTCGTGAACAAAACAAGAGGGAATATGACCCCATCTTCCAAATACGTATATATCTACCCCTACAGAGAAGTATATAAAAATTTCTTCCAAATACGTATATATCTACCCTTATAGAGAAGTATATAAAAATTTCTTCCAAATACGTATATATCTACCCTTATAGAGAAGTATATAAAAATGAAAATACACCCTTTCCAAGAACAGTTAGGGGAGCCTGCCATGGAGACGCAGAAGCTGAAATGTCTCTCCGAAGCCGCAAGGGTCAGTTTTAATTTCTTGTTTCACACAAAGTTATGGGCGCCAGGAAATAATTCCTTTTTCTTTATTCATTAAACATGCACTTTGTTGTGTTGCGACTGTCGCTATTGTATTCTTCGTTAACACCTGTTAATTAGGAGATTACTTTATTTAGACATGCTAATCTGTTTGTAGCCCATTAAATTTTAACATAAATAAATCTTGTCTTTCCCTAATTTCTAATTTATTCTTTAGGTCCAATGATATGATAAAAGAGTTATTGCATGCTGTCATTTTATCTCGATTTCGAACGTTAAGAAACAAATTTATCCCAAAAACTTAAACTATTAGGTGAGGTTTTAAGATATGATTTATATTATTCTCTAATACATTCTCTTAAGTGAAAGTTCTTTGAACTTGAAACTTGTACATACTCATATTTCTTTGTGCTTAATTTTTTTTATCAAATAAATAGGAATGGTAAGATTCGAATTCGTGACCTCTTGGTCATCAAAACTCTAATACCATATCAAAGAACCATCTTAATCTAATAATTTAAGTTATTAAATAATATCTCAAGATATAATTTATATTATTCTCTAACACGAATTGCATTTACAAAATGTTATTCCTATTTAGAAGTAGTTTTTTACGCAATTATATCTTTTTTTGCATATTTTTTTTAATTAAATATGCAAATAACAAATACTTAATTTGTCTGAGTCCGAATTGAAAAAAAAAAAAAACTGGTGATTTCTTCATAGATTATTATAATTTTGGAAGTTAGCTCATTATTTTATGTATTGAAAGTAATTGTATCATTCGCTAAATTTAATGTTCATCAATATGGTAGCAGCACCAAAAGGTTAAATCAATGGTTACGTTAGGAAAGAGTAGGGTTCGGATTCTGGTTCTGCATGCCTTTGCCTTCCCAGATTTTTAAGAGCAGAAAAGTACTTCTCAATTACATGAATCAATTATATGAAAGGTTTTTCACCGGATTAATTCAATCAATTTCTTTTTTTAATTTTTTATTAAACCTAGGCGAGCTAGGTTAGATTCTAATTAATCCGTCAGATCGATCCGGATTTTTTTTATTATTATTATTAAATCTAACCTTTAACCTATCTTAAACACGGTGGTAGAAATGGTTTTTTTTTTTTTTTGCTCTTAATGCATCTATTCCCTAACAATAAGTAGATGAGTATCAACCATGATAATATTTTGTAAATGTTAGATAAAAAGGTGGTCGATTGTATGGATGGAAAGGATTGTCCCAGCATATATATATATATATGGCCTCCATTTACAAAGACCAGAAAATAAAGAAAAAAAAAAAAGTGTCTGCTTTTCATGCCTACGCACTTCTATCTGATTGAGACATGGAACAAGGTTCCCAACTCTCATCTTGCACCATTCCCCTGCGACCTGCTTATGGATGAACAAGTGCGAATTTTCTTAATGCAAACTTTGGCTTTTTTGGGTTCAGTTCTATTCACTTATCTCAAATGCTGCACGTAAAGGTGAAAGCTTTATAAATGGTTCATGAACAAGACGGAATTTGTGCACTTTTTGACTAAATAAACCAATAATTTTTCTTTGAATATCTTTGTATATTAACCAATCCTTTTAATTGCTTTGACGCATATGACTTGGATATTTCTCTTGACAATGAAACCAGAGAGAATACATAAATATTTGATAAAAAAATAAATAAATTAATAACTTCGTGACAAAATTAATATTTGTCACCGTAATGATTCTAACGATCCAAGAGCTCAAAGATAAATCGGGGATTCCCAAGAAGAAATTATGACTAATTGCTGGCAGATTATGGTGTTTCTCTGCCTTCATAATAAATTAAAAGCCAGGCAATCTGTTCTTGTATTGGATGTCTAATTGGTTGCTTGTTTCATTGTTAGTAATCGTTTATTATTTCGTTGGTTTCGTCATAAACTATATATTTTACTATTAAATCGACAATATTCTCGCAATGAACAGAAATGTTTGAACTGGATTTGTGTGACGCGACGAGACGAACAAGGCTTGAGTGTGTGTGTGTTGAGATCATAAAATTGATCTCAACTCGTCGAGAGACCTATTGATACAAAAGCTAAAATATTATTTTTTTTCTTTTTCATTTCTTGAAAATTAAAATTTAACCTTCTTCTTTATTGTTGGTATTTTAACTCTAGGTTTTATTCCTTTGATTTTTATCAAACTATTAAATTATGATAAAATTTGACCAGTAATTAAAGAGTGCTTTACATGCCGAATTCTATATTAAGTCCATTGTTATGACTAGTTGAGTCGAGATCATGCCCCAACTAGATTCAAAAGATGCTATTTTAAAATTTTATTTATTTTCTGAGGTATTTTATTTATTTATTTTCTTGTATTTTATTTTTGTTTAAATTAGATCTGTTTAGCACCTATTTAAACAGTTTGTAAATATTCTTACAATAGTTTTAAGAATTATATATTAAATTTCAAAATATATCAAAACAAGATTTTATCGGGTTGTAAGCTTGAGAAGCTCTTTGTTTCATAATCAGTGCGCCAACAATAATATTTAACACTAGGGAAATATTAATGTGAGTAAAAAAATCCCAAAGAAAAATCAAGACTTCTTTTATTCTGATTTTTTATACTGCTGACCTTTCATTTTCTTAAATGAGACATGATATTCTTTTTGAAACCATTTGTTTTATATGAAGACAAATCTGTATCAACTTGTTTGTTTATTGCTAATAGTTCTGTTTCCTGTCGTGCATAAAATTCATCCTTCGTCCCTATCCATTTTAGGAATAACTAAAAAGGCATGCGCAGTGCTTGGAAGATATATTTATATATTGATATCTTATGCAAGAAATGTTTTAGAAGAATATCAGAAGAGAATTTCTTTTGCATTATGCATTTGAATTCAAATTTGCAGTGGATCATACCACTTATCTGCATCTTTCTTTTTCCAGATTTATCGTGTACTTTGCGTGGCTTGTAGTCTTTATATACTTCACAGAAGTACGAAACTCGATACACGTTTTGATGCTTGCCAAGAAACCTGAACAGGAACAGTATCTGCTCTATCTTGTTAGGAAACTTTGTGATTGGTGAGTTTGCTCATCTATCCTCACAATATCTCTGCAACCAACAGATTCGAAACATGGCATCTCGTTTGCAGCCGGCCGCTGTGGAGGCAGGATGCCAACAGCAGAAGATTAGTCTTGAAAGATCACCCGGTAGCATAATGAGCCGGTTTGAATCTCCGGCTACGGCCTTTTATGCGACAGAAAGATACATGAGATTTCCGCAGTATGATTGTCAAGTTGGTAATTATTTCTGCTCTCAATACTCCAACTCCTACGATTCACATGTTTCTTCACATCAATCCTCTGGGGCAGACTATATTAACTCAGGAGAGCAAGCTGACCACAACTTTGGATTGAGGAGAACTTCGGAATCGGTTGTAAAACCCCAATTCTCTTGCCATAAATCCTTTGACAAGTCCGATAAAGGTCTAAGCAGTTCTTCAGGAAACAAGCTTCCTTTAGAACACCACAATAAGTTTCTGGATAATCCTGGTGTCTCCCTAGGGAATCACTTTTTAGTTCCTTTCCAAGGAAATCAAAATCGTCAAGTAAGTGTTCTCCAAGTTGGTAATTTAGTTTTACTACTTTTAGCCTCTTAACGAAAATTCATTTTGACCATGTCATGTTGTCTCTGTGCAGGTTGATTATAATCCGTATAATTCTCCATTTTCAGAGCTGGGCCGCTTCAATTCTAGAGAAGAAAAGCGATCTCCAAGATTTTCTTTGGGAGGTTTTCCTATATCTTCTGGCAAAGATCTGTCTAATACACTGTCAAGTAAAACTAGGATAAGATGGACCCAAGATCTGCATAAAAAGTTTGTTGAGTGTGTAAATCGCCTTGGAGGTGCTGAGAGTAAGTGATTTCATTGTGAGCTTTCTGTCCATTTGAGAAGAAAAAATTGTTCATATCTGTACCTATTGATTAATGAATTACAGAGGCAACACCTAAAGCAATACTAAAGTTGATGGATTCAGATGGATTGACTATCTTTCATGTGAAAAGTCATTTGCAGGTATTATTGCTTAACCAAATAGTATGGATTTTATATATATATTTTTGTAATCCATATGGGATATTCTTTCTAAGATCTCTGTGTTATTTCCTTTCTATTTGCTCTTGCAGAAATATAGAAGTGCAAGATACATGCCAGACTCTTCAGAAGGTAAACCTTCGTAATCATTCCTTATGATAAACGGTTCAATCCCCTCATCCCTTAAGTGCTTGAAAGTTGAAATTGATCACATAGTTACTATTAGAACAAAATAATGCCATGAGGTGATTATGTGTTGAATTTGAATATGAATACATGCAGAGAGCAATTCATGGAACCTTTGAGGTTTTAATTCAGACCATCACTGCCATGTTAGCACCACCCTTCAAACACTTGAAGAGAGGAGAGAATTCTGTGGGCTTTCAGTTCCTGTCAAGTTCTTGCTTGCTGCAAGGAATATATCTGTATTAATTTTCTCAGTACTTTAAATAGTGAAATGATGAGCAATCGTTTTTACTTCCCCTGTGTCAACGGGTGTTGATGACCAAATAGAGAATAGTTTTCATTAACAGAAAGTTTCTTAGCGTGACATAAGATGCAATCTTAGGTCATTTATCTTTTCAGTAACTCATTTACTCTGTACATAGTAATTGTGATGATGTTTACTGATATGTAATCATCTGCTATATTATTTTTTGGTGGTTTTGTCTGTGATTTCCTAGAAGTCCAGCTTGCCTGTAAAACACAACAGCAGAAATTATTATAAAACAAACTAGTTCTTGAATTTTCTGTTTGATGATGCAGTATGCATGTTTAACTTTTGAAGGACTCTTGCGTGCTTTCTTTCACTGTTCTTAAAATTCTGATTCAAATACCAATTCTATGGCAGGAAAGGCTGAGAAAAGAACTAGCATAGATGATGTATCACAGATCGAAGTCAAAACGTAATCCCACAATGAATCCTTCTTCCTTGGTTATTACACTAATCGTATCCTAACAAGCGTTCAAGTTTCTGAAATTTGAAGTTGCCTTTCTTGTCTTCTTTACTGTTTCTTCTTCTTAATGATGTGTGCCTGTCCTCTCAGACAATCATTTGATCTTATGACAAATTGTTGACCATGTCTAGCAGTGGGTTTCAAATCAGGGAGGCAGTGGAAGTGCAATTAGATGTCCAGGGGCGTCTGCACGAGCAGCTGGAGGTACTTCCAAATGATCTTTCACTGATGCCAACTGTTATTTCGTTTTTTGTCGATATTGGTTGGGTTGATTCCTGATGACCTCCAGAGAGGAGTGGTTCGGTTCATTCAAGACTTTTTTGAATGGCCTAGCCTTCAGTTTCACCTACCAATAATTACTAATTTCGCTTACATTTTCTTATGTCAGATTCAAAAAATTCTACAATTACGCATTGAAGAACAAGGCAAGCAGCTTAAGATGATGTTTGATCAGCAACAGAAAAAAACAAATAGTCTCTTGAATAATCAGAACTTGAACATTACTTCTCCGGATGAGTCAACATTTAGCCTCGAATATATTGATGTTTCTATTGTAGAAGGCTCTAATAATAATACCCATTTCCCATCCAAGATAAGTTAGATCTTCAAAGCACAGAGGACTCATTTTCATGTGCAAGCACTCATGGCTTCAAGCGAAAGTGATTTCTAATCCCCAGCTACAGCAGAATCGCAAATGATCTCTGCTCCTTTTTAAAGAAAGTGAAAGCGTTTGATTGTGCCTACACAGGAAGGGTAAATACATAGGAATACGATGTGTGTTCAAAGCATACCACTCTTTAGAGCTTGGAAGTTGGGATTCTTTGCAAAACAGAAAGTAATGTAGTTCTTGTACTGTAAATTCTTCCGAGTTCAGCATCAGCTTTAGAAAAATAGTCTTGCGTTGTTATGTACTTCAAGTTCATCCTAATAAAAATGCACCAGTGTTTTGATGTCTTCTCTGTTAGCCTGGTGATATGAACCTTCCTGTTAGCTCTGTATGCTGCACTCAATCAGAAGGCAACCAAAAATCATAAAGCGTACAAGTTTTTCCATTTCATTCTGCTATCAGTAGAACATTTGGCGAATTAGAAAAAAACAATTTGGCCATTTTCTGGCGACTAGCTTCCAAAACCAATTGTCCATAAGATCCACTATCAGCCGGCATGTATAATGCTGTCTCGAAACCTTCACTTACGATGGTGGGACTATCTGACCATCACGGAAGGGTTTAAACTGAAGTTTCCCAGAAGGCGATCCATTGGTTAAGAATCCTAGCCTTTTCTGTCTAATAAATAAATAAGCAGTTGAGCAGGGTAGAATCCTTGGCATTTTAGTGTTTCGTCATTCATTACCATCCTCACCCATAGACCTTGTAAGAATGTCGTCATTCTTTTCATTACGGACCGTACCCATAGACCTTGTAAGAATGTCGTCATTCTTTTCGATGTTTTTGATGGTTGTGCTAGAGAGGTCAATACAAGGAAGGTACAGATCCTGCAGAAAGTTGTACATGAACAAATTATCTTTGAATGTGCCTTTCACTCCTGATCATTTGACAAAAACATTAAACTATAGATTGAGTGAACTCTTTCTTATTTGCGAGAGTTATTAAACCCGATTCAAGAGTCGACCCAGCACAAGATTGGTTTACGGATTTAATCGAGTCAACCTATAATTTTTATCGGGTCATTACTATTAAGAAAACTAAAGAAATCACAACAATCACAGCAGTGCTGCCTCCAGTCTAGTTTTCACCATTTACGTCAATACCAGATCTTGTGTATTCCATGATTTTAGGATCAATTTTCTTTCTGTTACATATCTTTGATTGCCTAAACTTATGCTCTTGGGTTGTATAAAGAAACAGAGAATGTACAGAGACAAATGTGTGTTTTTATAATAAGAGCAACCATAACAGTTTGCGTCCTCTTTATGGTATCAGAGTTGTAATCTCTAACAAGTATTTTTTTTTTCTCTTCTGCAACATGGCTGCCATCTCTACATCTATCATTGATTCATCCATCATTACCCTCAATATTGCCACCACCATCAACGAAAAACTCACCCCTTCCACCTTTCCTCAGTGGAGGGCTCCATTTGAGGCATTACTCGTTGGTTATGATCTCATTGACTTTGTCACTGGTGCAAAAGAATGTCCAGCTATTGATACAACCAGCTATGCTGCCTCTAAAGCCGCGAACTCCTATTGGGTTCCCCAAGACAAACTCATCCTCCATGCCATTCTTACCTCCACCTCCTTCTTACTTCATACAAAACATCTCATGAAGCATGGACAGCACTTACCCGTCTCTATGCGGGAAAATCAAGAACATGAACGATGCAGCTCAAGGAAGATTTAACCTTGAGCACTTTTAGAAATCGCACAGTTACTGAGTTCCTTCAAGCAATTAAAATGCTTGTTGACGAACTTGCAATCATCGATCATCCGATTTCAGATGATGATTTAACCCTCTACATCCTCAATGGATTGGGTCCTGAATTCAAAGAAATTACGGCACCCATTCGCACTTGTGAGACTTCTTTGAAATTTGAAGATTTGCATGACCTTTTTGTAGGTCATGAAAATTATCTTTGACGGTTAAAGAATCAATCGGCAGCAACCTTTATTCCCACTGAAAATTACTCTCATCGGCAAGGTGGCACCACTAGACAATATAAACCAAGCACTAAGATTGCACAAGAGTCGCGGAACAAATAGGTACAATAAAAAGTGGCCCTCACCTTCAGGCTATAGGAAATTTAAGCCTAAGTGCCATTGGTGTGAACAAATGGTCCATACAACCAAAAATTGCCCAAAAATACCTTCTGCTGAATTCACTGCAAACTGTGCAGTATCCTCTTAAGAGAAGAAACAAAAGTGGCTGGTTGACTCAGCGGCATCTCATAATATGACCATTGATCTCTCTAAATTGACGATTAATTCTGAATATAATGGTACTGATGAGGTGGTTATTGGTGATAGATCATGTTTGCCCGTGTCTCATATTGGTTCATTATATCTTGCATCGTCTAAATGTGTCTTTCAATTACGTAATACTCTTTGTGTTCCAACAATTCAAAAAATCTTATTTATGTTCATTATTTCACCAAACATAATAATGTTTATCCTGAATTTCATCATACTTATTTTCTGGTGAAGGATCGGATCACAGGGGCGACACTGCTCAAAGGCGATTGTGAAAATGGTGTGTACCCATTTCCAGAAGATCTATCTCCAAAAATTATTGTTGCTTATGTCCACGAACATACCACCACTAATAGATGGCACAAAAGACTTGGTCATCCATCGTCAAAATTGGTCCATCATTTACTTTACATTTTTTCTTTACTCACAAATAAGAACAAATCCTTATCTATATGTTCTTTATGTTCTTAAAATAAAGCCCATCGTCAGACTTTTAATAATCATGGTCTCACTAGCACTGCTCCATTGGATTTGATGTATACAGATGTTTGGGGTCCATCACATGTAGTTGGTATTGATGGCTCTAAATATTATCTTATTTTTGTTGATCACTATACCAAAATACACTTTGTTATATCCTATGACTTATAAATCAATAGTTCCAACAATTTTTCCGTAATTCAAAAATCTTGTGGAAAATAAGTTTAACACTAAAATAAAAGGTCTTTATTCTGACAATAGTGGAAAATATATTGGTCTCAAATCCTACCTTTCAACTCATGGAATTAGTCATTATACGACCGCTCCCCATACCTCATAACAAAATGGTATGTCTAAAAGACATCATTGACACATTGTTAATACTAGTCTCACCTTACTCACAGATGCTCACATGCCTCTTTCATACTGGCCATATGCTTTTCAAGTTGTGGCCTACCTTATAAATCGAATGCCCACCTCCACCTTAAACAATAAATCTTTATTTGAAAAATTATTCAAACAACTTCCAAACTATCTCAAAATCAAGCAATTCAACTATCTATGTTATCCATTAACAAGACCTTATAATAAACACAAGCTGGAACCCAAGGCCACACCATGCATATTTGTGGGTTACTCACTCTCTCAAAATGCTTATCTTTGTCTTGAGCCCAAAACCTTAAAGTTGTTTCACTCTCGACATGTCATCTTCCATAAAATGACTTTTCTTTTTCAGACATCATCCTCTACCACCTCCGTGCTCATCTCATCTTCATTAGCAATTAAAGACTCCTCTGTTCAAATCTCTTTGCCATAAGTTCCCCTGCCTTCTCATCCAATAGAATCTCTGGAATTGGGTGTTGTTGCCTCACCATAGTCTACGAATAGATCACCCCCTTCATCTCTTCCTCGCCAAGTAAGTACTCCTTGCTCCTCCTACTTTACTTTCCAGCTAAATTCCTCCATTAAAAATGTATGCCCCTGCTGTTTCTAAGCACATTGACGTGCGCACCTATGGAATGACCCCTCGATCCATGAATGATATTTACAAACCAAAAAAAATCCTTTATAGTCACTAAACACCCTCTTCCACCCTTCTTAGAGCCTACAAATATCTTTGAAGCACTCACTAATTCCAACTAGCACGCTATCATGTCCTCTGAATTGACTGCATTAATATCTCATAATACATGGCACCTCGTTCCACCTCCCCCTAATTGTAATATTGTTGGCTGTAAATAGGTGTTCCGAATTAAAAGACATGCAGATGGTTCAGTTGATTGATTTAAGGCCAGACTAGTAGCCAAAGGGTTCAATTAGAGACCAGGACTGGATTACAAAAAGACATTTAATCCTGTTGTAAAACCAGTGACCATTCGTGTTGTCTTAACCATTATCATTATGCAAGGTTGGTCTCTCCGGCAATTAGACGTAAATAATGTCTTTCTTCATGGGCATCTCACTAAAAAAGTCTAGATGCAGCAACCGTTTGGTTTCAAGAGTCTGGAAAATCCACATCATGTTTGTTATCTTACAAATGCAATATACGGGCTAAAACAAGCACCTCGTGCTTGGTATTCTACTCTCAAACTGGCACTCTTAGAATTTGGTTTCATCAATGTCAAATCTGACTCTTCTCTTTTTGTGCTTTCTGATGGTTTAATACTTGCATATTGCCTAGTTTATGTTGATGATTTGATCCTCATAAGAAACAATACGCCATTTTTTACAATCATTATTGCCCAGCTTGGACAGAAATTCTCCATCAAGGACTTGAGGCCCTTATATTTTTTTCTTTGGCATTGAAGTCATCCTTACTGTAGATGGCTTGTTTCTAAATCAGCATCAATATATTCGAGAATTGCTTGCTAAAACCAGTATGAATGGCGCTAAAGATGTCACAACTCCCCTCTTTATCTCGATTCCTTTAAAGCTAGTATATGGTTCCTCAACAGTTGATCCCACAAAATATCAACGAGTGATTGGTGCATTGCAATACCTCACCTTAACTTGTCCTGATATCAGTTTTGCAGTCAATAAAGTCTCACAATTTATGCATCGCCCAGCACAAATTCATTGGACTGCCACTAAACAATTGTTGCATTATCTAAAGAACATTATCTTTCATGGCATAAATATTAGGAACACATCAAACCAACATTGACATGTTTCTCGAATGTTGATTGGGCTGGTAGCTTGGATGACAGAAAATCAACTTTAGCTTATATTATCTTCCTTGGTCCCATACCTATCCCATGGAGCTCAAAAAAGCAACGTACCTTTACTCGGTCATCCACCGAAGCGGAATACAGGGCTTTAGCCACAGCTCCAACTGAGTCCATGTGGCTACGCTCCCTACTTCACGAAATGAAGTTTTCCTTACTACACTCACCTACACTTTTCTGTGATAATTTGGGAGTCACTCAGTTAAGCTTTAATCCTATCCAGCACTCAAGAATGAAGTACATTCAAATAGACCTTCACTTTGTGTGAGATTTGGTTGAAAAAAGCTTCTTCATGTTCGCCATGTTCACACTAATGACCAACTTGCTGATTTACTCACCAAGCTGCTTTTTAGACAATGGACAGAATTTCAATGAGACAAGATCGACCTAGCTAATGGTAGCCCGTTCTTGTGGGGGCATATTAAGGAAACTAAAGAAATCACAGCAGTGCCACCTCCAGTCTAGCTGTCAACATTTACGTCAATATCAGATCTTGTGTATTCCATGATTTTAGAATCAATTTTCTTTTCGTTACGTATCTTTAATTGCCTAAACTTATGCTCTTGAATTGTATAAAGATACAGAGTTAGAGACAAGTGTGTGTTTTTATAATAAGAACAACCATAACAGTTTGCACCCTCTTTAATAACATGTCAACTTTTTTCTATTTTTAATGAAACCCGGCTCGGATCGGGTCCCAGTTGACTTGTTTGGCTAATTCGAGTTTTGTGATAATTATTATTAGTCAAATAAAAAATTTATATGGAAGATGGAGCGTATCTTTTTGGTGAGACACAGAAAATGAAGTGATAGTTCTTGCATTGCTACCAAGCAGGAGGACATCCTGGTGTGCACATGTATGCGAGCTAGCGCTCATGTCCTATCAATGATTCATCCATGGCTAGAACTTGTACTGTAATTGTGTACTATCATTCCATTGCTTAAATCTGTACTATAAGTACTACTTGCTTTGGTAATACATTTAACATGTACAATTGTCCTAATCCTAACCAAATTGGTTTATGAACTGCCAAGAAGTTGACTAAATGCCCGATTATTTTGGATAATTTATTGAAAAATTACCATCAGAAAGGCGTGTCATTAAAATTTATAGCAGATGTTGTCATTTAGGTGGAATCTCATCAAAACCCTACCACTTGGAAGTGATATTTTGTTCTTCTAAAAAGATATAAGGATGCCTGCATATTCATCACATCCTCTGCTGGTACACATGTATTATCAGCAGTGTACTAGGAAAATGAAAGTTGATGAGCTCTTAAGAGCTAGTTAACATGTATAAAAGAACAGAAACATCCTAGGGTTCCTGTTCTTATAGAATCAAGTGTATATATATATATATATATATATAGAGAGAGAGAGAGAGAGAGAGTGGGGGGGGATTTATCTGCTTTGAAAGAGCAATATTATCAAGAGTGAAATTCCCAACTTCATAGAATGCTTACTGAGCCTTCCAATCATAAGACAAAACATAATTGGAATGTGAGACCTTGCTCGCCACCATCAAGCATGGGGGAAGTATCTCAAAGGCAAGATCTAGAGACTGCAACATCAACTAACATCATTCCAAGTCAGTTCGATCAGCTAGCTCCGGCTTTTTGCATAAGCGAATGCTTGTTCGATCTTCAGCAAGATGATGATTATGAAATTGCTACTTTCCCTTCAAGCTCACAGGTTCCTGGGCCTAATGATGCAAATATGTCATCATATCAATCATCCAGGGGTAACATTTTCGATGAATCCAGTTGGCAAACAGTTCTGAGACCTTATTTATTTAGCAACCAACACCATAAATATTGTGAAAAGACTCAAAAAAATCTTCCTTCCATTAATTTGTGGGGAAGTACATCCCTTTCACTTGAGCGAGTCCAATTACAAGGAGACAATGCAACCGGTACCTTGATTGGAAGGCCCCTTCAGCCTACTTCTGATAGACAGAATGATCCCGAAGTAAGTTCTCTACTTAACTTTATTCTGATGTTCTCGTGTGCATACATCATGTCTGGTTTTCTTTTGTATCAAATGTGTTTGTTTCAACTTCCTATCCAAATCTGGTATAAGCTTCTCAAGTCTCAGCAACTGGAATCATCTACAAGACATTTGGGGGCTGGTTCCTCTACTTCCAGCGGTTCAGGATCTTCTGCACCAATTTTCTCGAGTAAAAAACGAATTACATGGACTCAAGGTCTTCATGAGAAGTTTGTCAAGTGTGTCGATAGCCTTGGTGGTGCTGCAAGTAAGTAAATTGGTATGAGCTTTGCTCAATTGTTAAAGGACTACCTTTTATTGATTGTCTCCATTGATTCATCAAATAATAATAGAAGCAAAACCAAAGGCCATACTGAAGATGATGGAAACAAAAGGATTGACCATCGTTCAGGTCAAAAGTCACTTGCAGGTACTCAAGATCAGGTTGTGTTTTGGTTCCACCTAAGCTTATTTCTATTTATCATCCTTTTTCATAAATTTGTTTTGCAGAAACATCGATCTGACAAGTGCTTGTCAGAATGTAAACAAGGTAAATCTCTGTTGCATGTTGAAGTACTTTTGAAGGCAATCTACTTGTAATTTTCACATCAATAGTGGTTTTCTGCAGAAAAACCTACAATCAACGACATACCCCAACTTGTCTTCTCTTCTAGAACTAGCATGGGAATCAAGGAGGCACAGCTACTGCAGCTAGATATTGAGAAGCATCTTCACGAACAGTTAGAGGTATGCCTTATGCCTTGAAATCTTGAAATACCTAGCAAACCAGTTGTTATGAGCTTAAAACTGGACAGAAGTAATGCTTCATATGCCTACGGAAAAGTGATCAAGCTCTTTTTCGGTTGAGAGGATTCCCATTTCATGTATTTTACCCATTTGGAACAGATTCAGCGAAATCTACTGCTGCAAAATGAGAAAGTTGGGAGGCAGCTGGAGCTAATGCTGGAGCAACAACAGAGAACAAACAAAAGGCTACCCTAAACCCGAGGCTGAAAAGCCTGCGAACTGCAGCATCCATTAATCTACCACGAAGATGTTAGAATTTCAACCGCGGAATACCGGCTTCTCATTCTAGTTCAGTTTAATCAAGTTCGTATATGTGCAGCAATAAAATTCCAAAAAGACTCGCCATCTGCAAGGATTAACACTTGTTTAATGGAAAGCAAGCCTTATTTGGTCTGCTTTTACATGTATCAGTTATGAGACGTGAGATTCAGAAAACTTCCAATTTCTATACTAGAACAGCTATCAGAAAAGAGGGAATGCATGCCTTGCTTCTTGTCGTAAGACATTGAATTTTGAACTTGAGTCTTGACAATACAGTGATCCTCTTACGTTGCAGTTTGGAGTTTAAATTCTTGTTTTGCAGTCAATGTGCTGTTTACTGAATCATGGGATGCAAAATGCAAGAACTGACTGCAAAACAATTGTCTATATATATATACACTTCCATGTTACGAACAAAACTTTTAATTGGAATCGAGTGTTAGTTTCGAGTTTAATAATAATTATTTTTTAAAGTAATTTTTATTTAAAATGTATTAAAATAATATTTTTTATTATTTTTAAAATATTATTTTTGACATCAATATATTAAAATAATTTTAAAATACCAAAAAAATATTAATTTGAAGTAAAGAAAAAAAATTTTATTTTTTTTAAATGTTTTTAAAAATACAAAAATAAATAGACTTTGGATTTATCCATGGTTCTTAACAACTTATACAGTGAAAATAAATGAAATTAACTATAACTAAAAGGAAACAGTATTTCACTGTAGCATAGAATATTGTCCACTATGAGTGAATTCACTATATTGCACTGTAGCGTGTGTATTGTGCACTGTGAATGCTTTTCACTGTAGCATAGAATATTGTCAACTATGAGTGAATTCACTATATTGCACTGTAGCGTGTGTATTGTGCACTGTGAGTGCTTTTATTATGGACTGTATTATTGGTGGGGCATGTGGAGAGGTTGCAGCCTACAAGCCCCCAAGTGCTAGGCGGGAAGCACGCCCCCCTGAGGTTGCGCAAATGTGGTGCTTGGGCTGCCTACCTGGGGCAGGGCAAACACAACGCCACCTGGTGCTTAGTCTGCTTTCTATTAGGTGCAAGTCAAGCGCCATATGACGCTTGAGTTGTCCATACTTTTAGTTTGTTTAGTTAATTGATAGTATTTGTATGAAAATTATTATTATTATTTTAGTCTAATTAATAGTATTGATCTAAAAACTATTATTATTTGTTCTCTTAATATTATTTTTTAGTATAATTAATAGTATTAGTCTCTAAAATATTATTATATTTGGTTTTATAAATAATATTATTTTTATAATAACTAATATTATTGCTACTAAAAATATTATTATTTGTATTATAAATATTATTATTTTCATTAAAATTTATAAGAGTATAAATATTATTATCATCATTGATAAATTTTAAAAAATTGTTATTACTATGAAAAAAAAAAAACCATGTAGGGACACGTGGCGCTTGGATTTCCTTCTAAGGGCTGGCAACCCAAACACCATGTGGCACTTAGCCTACTTTCTATGCGCTGCAGTCCAAGCACCAAGTGGCGCTTTGGCTGGAGCACTGCCAAGCATGATCCAAGGCTAGCCTTGGCCTAGTAGGGCAAGATCCAAAATAGCATTGTGTCCTGACCGCGAATAGACTCAGCACCACGTGGCGCTTTGTCTGCACCACCTTAGGCTGGCAGTATAGCGCCACTCGGTGCTTGGTCTGCTTTCTCTAGTGTGCAACCTAGTACCACGTGGCACTTGGGTCTATAATTTTAGTGTAATTACAAGTATTTGTATTAAAAATATTATTATTAGTTTTTTTATTATTATTTTTTTAGTATAATTAATTTTAGAGTATTAATAGTAAAAATATTATTGTTTGTTTTGTTGATATTTTTTTTAGTATAATTAATATTAAAAGAATTATAATATTTTTCTTAATATATTGTTTTTGGTATAATTGATAGTATTGGTATGAAAAATATTATTATTATTATTTTAGTCTAATTAATAGTGTTGATCTCAAAACTATTATTATTTGTTCTCCTAATATTATTTTTAGTATAATTAATAGTATTAGTCTCTAAAATATTATTATATTTGGTGTTATAAATAATATTATTTTTATAATAATTCATATTATTGCTACTAAAAATATTATTATTTGTACTATAAATATTATTCTTTTTTTAGTATAATTAATTTTAGAGTATTAATAGTAAAAATATTATTGTTTGTTTTGTTGATATTATTTTTTTTGTATAATTAATAATAAAATAATTATTATATTTTTTCTTAATACATGTTTTTCATATCATTGATAGTATTGGTGTTAAAAATATTATTATTATTTTAGTCTCATTAATAGTGTTGATCTCAAAACTATTATTATTTGTTCTTTTAATATTATTTTTTTGGTATAATTAAAATTATTATTATATTTTTTTCTTAATATATTTTTTTAGTATAATTAATAATATTAATACTAAAAATATTATGATTTGTATTGTAAATATTATTACTTTCAATAAAATTTATAAGAGTATATTTTATTGTAATTAATATTATTAATAAAATAATTGATGAATTTGAAAGAAAATGTTACATCATTTACTAATTTTTTGTAATAATAATTTTATCAAATTACATTTAATTTTACATTTACTTTCATTTACAAATTATTAGTTGCAAGACTCAAAAATAAACTTGGATCTTACCATGTATACAACCCAAATAACCTTGGATCCTGCACGACCTGACCAAGGTTAAAAGGGTGCTTGGGAGTGCTTTTCAAAAGCGCTTCCGAAAAAATTTGATTTTTTTTTTTGTTTTGAATTAATATATTTTTGATGTTTTCAAATCATTTTGATGTGCTGATTTAAAAAAATGATTTTTAAAAAGTAAAAAAATATTATTAACATGCTTTTTTTATTGAAAAGCAATTTGAAAAGTAACAACAACCACACTCTCAAACACGCTAAGACTAAACTTGAGTCAGGTTAGGCAGGACCTAAAATAACCTTGAATCCTGGCAGTAAGAGGACCTAAATATTTGGGACTTAGTCTAACAAGATCCAAATAGACTTGAATCCTATTTCTAAATTTTTAAAAAAGTTAAAGATAAGTTTGCGACTAACAGAGGCCACCTAGCTATTTCACTCTAAAATAAATGAAATTCTTACCAAAATAAGATAAATTCTAAAAGAGTTTGCTCCATATTTTTTTTATTTTGGATTTGAATCCAAAGATGTTTTGAAAAATCTTATCTCCATTTATTCATAATATTAAGCTCGTCCTTTGAGATAATAAAAACATAAATATGTATATGTGTGTGTATAATTAGAAAAGTATAAATAAAAACATAAAAAAAAATTATATACGTTTAAAATAAAATAAAAATATTAAACACTCTCGATCATAAGACAATAACCAAAATAATGGTTCTAAAAGTAAAAGCTTTTACTATTTTTATGCACAAAGAAAAGAGTCGAATATACTTTATTTGCTTAGAGTGGTAAAATAAAGGCAGGAACACACCGGACAACATAAATTAAACAATAATTTGTTAAAAATCTCCAACGCCAGGTTTCACTTCACATTCCCAAAGAGACAAAACAAAACAAAAATGGAAGACATGAAGAAGAGAAAGATGGACGAGGGAAGTAACAATGGTTCTGGCGAAACATCAACCACACAAGATTACCTTCGTTCACTACTTGACCCTCTTAATAAATCCCAGCTTGTAGATCTTCTTTCTAGACTGTACGTCCCTCCCTTTCTCTCCCTCTTTCCTTTTCTTTTAATGGTTTATTGGGTTTTCTTTTCTGGGTTTTTTTTCATTTTTTTTGGATTCTATTGTGTTTCTCTTCGGTTGCCGGATATTTAACATATATATGGGTCTGTTTTGTGAAGAATGAATAGTGGGATTTTAGTTTATATTGATGTACTTTTTGCAATTAATCTAAGATTAAAAGTTGAGTCTTCTTTCTACAGGGTTGGTAGTAATTGTAGTCTGTGTTAGATTGAGAATTTTTTAGCCTTGTTCTGTTTTAGGCAAATAAACAGTGCCACGTTAATTTTAGATTGGTTCTTGATAGAGAAAGCCACTGGATTGTTGTTTTCCTTTAGAGATTTTTTATTTGTGTGTTTAATTAATAATACCCTTTGTCTTTTTATTAGAAGTTTGAGCTTTGTACATTGTAGTGCATTCTAGTAGATGCATTTAGAAGCTGTACTGTTGTTTCTTTTCAGAAGTTATAAATTTGGGATCTTTTATTTTTTAATATCCTCTGATGGTTCATGGTTCAAATGAATAGTTGAGATTTTTCATCGCGGTGAATTCTTGTACATGCATTTACATTTTCTATGATTGTTTTCTTTGGAAAAAATAATTTTGGATCTTTAGATTTCTATATCCCTGATGTTTTAAATACTGTAAATTCATGTAAACACGTTTAGAAGCTCTTTAGATGCTACAACTTTCTATGAAGAAAACAGCTCTGGAACCCATATTTGTTGCTTCTTTGTTCTCTGCTTGTTTGTGTGCGCGCGTGAGTTTGCATGTACTGAATATATCAGTGCCTTTGTGAGAATGTTCCACTTGTCATGCTGATTGGGTGTTTGTGGGTGGTTCTTCATCTGTATGCTGTGTGATTGACACTGTGCATGTGTGTTTGCTTGCATGTTGAGGCATAAAGAGGGTCCCAATATCCTTCAATTGCAGAAGAAATTAAAGGTCTTGCCAGTGCAGATCCTGTCCATCGAAAGCTTTTTGTCCGTGGCTTGGCCTGGAACACCACTTCAGAAACCTTGTGTGCTGTGAGTGCATTGCTGGTTGCTGAGTGTCATTTTTGTGTGCCATGGTGATGATTGTCCCACATGATACAAGTTTTGCCTTGAGTTTTTTCACATGGAAAATACTCTTTTACACGCTCTTCTTCTCTTTGATGTTTTGCTTACTGTTCTAAATCTTTCTCATGTCTAAGTGCTGTATGATATTGTTCCAGGCATTTCAAATGCATGGCGAGATAGAAGAAGGAGCTGTGATCTATGACAAAGCGACTGGAAAGTCACGTGGCTATGGTTTCATTACATACAAGCATATGGAATCAGCACAAAGTGCACTAGGAGCACCCAGCAGATTGATTGATGTAAGTTGGTTGTTTTTAAGTTCTTGCATGCATGATTTGTGTGTTTCTTTCTGTGCACAATCCTGTCCTGCCTGCATGGGTGATCTGTTTGTAAGGGCATAGATTCCAAGTAATAAGTATAATTGGGTAATGGAAGATGAAATATGACATGATTAAAAGAACAGAAATATGAACTTAACACTCATGTCATACAGAGCTTCATTAGCACATCGATCTGCTTTGAGAAAATCCAACTCAGGAAATTTAATGAACTGCGAATTATCCTGTTGTTTTTTAGTATATAATATGGTCAAATGTTATAAACAACCATACTTGCGGTGAAATTTTAGAAATCATTGTTTAGATCTGTGACTGGTTAAGTTCACCCAAAATGTTGCTCTTCTAAGATGTCCTTTAAGTATGAAGCAGAGGTAGTGTTTGTTATCGCATGGCTGTCATTACACTCTGTAGGTAGCTAGGATATTGATTTTTGATGCCAAGGCTTTTTCTCAGCTAAGCAAGAAAGTCCCAGACTCCTTGTAACTTTTCTAGTTACACATTTGTGCTGTTTTCACACATTTTCTTAATCTTGAGATTTTTATAATTGGTTATTTGTGTTCTGATTCCAGAGTCGGATGGCTGTCTGCAATCTAGCTTGTGAGGGATTAACTGGTGCAAGCACTACACCTGATCTAGCCCAGAGGAAACTCTACGTTGGGGGTTTGTCGCCAGAGATCTCAAGTGAGATGCTGCTTAATTTTTTTGGAAGATATGGGGATATTGAGGAAGGCTCAGTTGCGTATGACAAAGATACTAATGAATCACGGTAAAATGCCATTTTCTTTCTCTGTTCATCAAGAGATATTTTCTATTTTTAACTTTTTCCCAGTGCCTAAGTCTTCATCTAACTGTTGAAGGTTGTTTTCTTTTCCCTTTCATATACAGTGGGTTTGGTTTTGTTACATACAAGACAGTGGAGGCTGCAAAGAAGGCCATAGATGATCCACACAAGTTGTTTGGGGTAAGTTAATGATAATTCCCTAGAGGTGGTCATAATAGCGACCTTAATTATTGTTCTAATACATGAATCTTTAGAGGAGGAAAGTTCTTAAACATCATAAAATTGTGATTTTTTATTTTCATTGTGTGGCTGCTGGAATGTGTTTGTCAAGTTTGCTCTCTAATTCCTTATTCATGAGTTGTTTTTCTTTATATCAAAATGCCATACAATGAAGATGGGTTATAAGTGATGTTTGCTTCTCCCAGGAAAAGGAAAGAAAACGAACTTGATGCTTGTTGTAATGTCCAACAAGGAGTAAGATTCTCTAAAAAACAGTGGTTGTGTTTGCTGAAACATTGGAGTTATGAGCCTACCCCAAGTAGTTTGGACTAAGTCTCTGTTAAATTGATTTAAGTTTTAGACCAGGACATGTTATAGATTAACTTTCCTACTGCATTTTAGGCAGCAATTGGTGTTCCTCCTTCATTATATATATATATATATATATATATACAAGGTTGCCCTCCTGCTATAAATTTTGGTGGTGTCCACTCAACATAGAATGGGACTCTACTTCTATTCTTATTAATTGATTCTGGTATTTATCAGGAGCTTCAAGTTTGTAAGCAAGAGATCTCTCTTAAGTGTCTTGTTTTTGTCAAGCGGGTTGTAAAGTGCTTGCCCTAGATGCAGGTCTCTTTATGTGTTCCTATCTGGAAAGGAGCACATGCTACATGAGTGACAAATTTTGATCTCTTGGTTGATCAAATTCTATGTTATCAAACTAACGTCTTTTTATTTGGTTGGCTGCAGGGAAGAACAATCATTGTGAAGCTTGCTGATACCCACAGGAGCAAAACAGCACAAACGCATTTACCAGCACCCATGGTTCCCCTACAAGTACCAATGGGAGCAGGTGGATATGCACAGCCAGGTAAAGCACCCGCCGGCGGTGGTGCCCCTGCTGGTTATCCTTATCCTCAAACTGTAGCACCATATCCAGCTTCTTCATACCCTAATCCTCCAGTGGCACCTGCTCCATACCCAACACAGTCTCAGATTTCCTATGCACCAGTTCCATCGAAGAAAGAACCATTAGGGCATTCACCAACACCACCTGTCGGAATGGGTGGATACGCCCCCTATTACTACCCTAAACAGTGACCTATTCTCAATGCAATTTCAGTGCTACTAAGGCCTATGCCTCCCTAATGTGGTACTTTTTATGTTGTCAAGTGGAGCTGTGGATGGCTCTATGAGACAGTAGTTGTTGAGAGGCTCAGAAAGGCAAACAAAAGTGAAATTTTGATACTAGATGATTTTTATTTTTATTTTTATTTTTATTTTCGTTTTCCCCTTTCCCCCGCCATTTCCAAGGACTCAGCATACTTCATTAGTCACTAGCTCTCTAATATTTTAGATTGGAGGGGACAGGCATCTCCAGGAGACAGATTCCACTCATGGTGTCTCTCACTGGAAGTTGAGAACCAAGAGGAGGGAGGCTTCTACAAACTTTAGATTAACTTGACTAAAAACCTCTAATGCGCATGTTGTTTTTCTTCTTGGGACCTCATATCGGCCCCCACTGAATGCAGTAATTTTCAATTTGGTGTCTGAACTAATTTCTACCTCAATTGGATCCTCGTTAAAGAATTCATGAATTCACTTATTCTGAATGTAAATAATTGACACATTAAGGCCACGTTTATTTCAGGAATTCACTTTCCTGGAAACTATTTTTCTCATTTTTCCATGTTTGCCAAATACATGGAAAGTGAGTCAAAGGAAATTAAATTCCAGTCAAAGGAAATGTTAACGTTAATCTTAGGAAAATGTTTTCCGCTTTTTATTCTTGGAAAACACTTTCCTGAGCTTGCCTTATGCTTTTTAAATGTTAATGGGGTAAATTAACATGAATAGTGTGTTGCATAAACTGTTCACTCATAAATAGTGAACAGTGCAATTCTCTTGCACTGTTCACTTGCCCGAGAATTTTTTTTTTTTTTAAGTGTGTTATTTTTTTAACATTTAAAAAAAAATAGTTTAGAGTGAATTTTATACCTTAATATTTTATCCAATTTTATTACATGCTAAAAATATTATTAAAACTATAGTTTTTGTTGGATGTATTTCGTATGTAATGAAATTATAAATGGTTTCATGGAATTGTAAAAAATATTTCACAAGCTTATTTCTATAAAATAAGCTATGTATGAATATAGGATATAATAAAAAAAAATCATCGTTATACATTTTAGATTTTTTTTAATTGTAAGTGATTAAATATTTTATATATATTAGATAAATTTGAAAAAAAAAATTAATTTATTAATAAATTATTTTCCAGTTTATTTTTCATAATACAACCAAACACTGAAAATTGTTTTTTATAACACTATCAAACATCAGAAAATATTTTTCTAGAATTCACTTTCCCTAAAATTCACTTTCCTGCAAACAAACGGAGCCTAATTGCAATATCTTCAAGCACGGATGTTATCTTAAGTAAGATACGTTGTGGACTCGTGGAACGTGGAATCAAAGCAGTGAAGAGAACAGTGTGGTTAATTGTATTTTTTGTTTGAAAATTTATTAATATTTTAAAAATATAAAATTTATTAATATGTTTTTAACACCAGTACAGCTCATTGAAATTTTTTTAAAAACACTGAAAAAAAAATTGTTTTTTTAATTAACATGCGGCAGCAGCTTTGCCTAGCAGGAGTAGCTGAAGGAAGAAATTTAGGAAAAGTAGGGTTAGGTTTATTTATTTATTCTTTTTATGTGACCTGGTGCAATCACCACCTGGTTCAAAAACTGACAGCCCCGAGACCGGCTTGGTTAGAGGTCGGGCGGAGCCCATGGGCCACAAATCCCTGCCAAGACCCGCCCGTTATGATACGGATCAGGACAGGCTGACCGGGTAGCCCATGAACAGGTCTAATCTCAACGAAGAAAAGGTCTCGATATGATACTACAATCTCAAAATATGTTTGGGTGTAAGAAATAATTTAGAAAACATTGGAGGGTACCTCTTGCAATTAACTAAGAATGCTATTTACTCTCTTGCACTGGCCGCTCAGCAACCAGAGCTCCATACTTGGCTCCAACCGAACCTATTGAAAGACAAGAAACCTTGCACCTGCATCTGCAAGTTTCACTTGTCAGTAACTGAACTCAAAAAACCCACCATTCTAACAAGGTAAGAAAGTCTACAAAAACTATTGTAGTCATTGGAACTTCTGTTGTGCTTATTTGTTGAATCTCTATCAAGCTCTAGACGTTATTTCTTTCAAGTTAGCCATGAACCATTTGCACAAACTCCAAATCCTGAAAAGTGTTTCTCCCAATTTTGTTGGTAGATGCAGAAACCCAATATGGCAAGTGGGTTCTTTGTGCTACATTGTAGAAAACCCTAGATTCTATGGGACAAAAACAATGGTTCAAACTGAGAATTTGGATAGAAATTTGATAGGTAATGATCAAAGCATTAGCAAAATCTCTGATGCAGCTAGAAGGGAAGCCCAGGCTTCAACTGCACTACTGGAGTATTTGCACTCCACTAGAAGTTTTCAGTTTTTGGATGCAGAGCATATGAGCAAATACTCACCTGTTTTTGTTAAAAACCTACTAAAGAAGGTTAATATCGATGCAGATATTAGGCGGTCCATTGCCCGTTACTTGCGTTACCACCCGATTAATGAATTTGAGATTTTCTTTGAGAGTATGGGTTTAAAACCTCAAGAGTATAGTTCTCTTCTTCCACGTGATCTGATGTATTTGAGTGATGATGATTTGCTGCTTGAGAATTATCATGTGATGTGTAATTATGGGATTGCGAGAAATAAGATGGGAAAGATTTATAAGGAAGCAACAGAAGTTTTTCGATATCATTATGGGGTCCTGGCATTGAAACTCAAAGCTTATGAGAAGCTGGGGCTTAGCTCTTCTTTTATAGCCAAGGTGGTTGTCCGTAGCCCTGATCTTTTGATTGGAGATGCGAACATTGACTTTATCAAGATATTGGAGTTATTGAGGAAAGGGGGACTTGAGTACCGTAGAATTGAGAAGCTTTTGCCGGATAAGAGCACTTACAACTGGAGCCAGTTGCTTTCACTTCTAAACTTATTTGGCAAGGCAGGTTACAATGATGAGCAGTTAAGTGAGCTGATAAGCCAGAAGCCATGGATTCTGCGCGAGGATGCAGTGGATAGGGCTCTTTTGCTAATTGGGTTCCTGCTTAAATTTGGATCCACGATGAACCAGATATGTTCCTTGTTTCTGCAGTTTCCCAAAGTACAGGTTGAGAAATTTGCCTCAAATTTGAGGCATTGCTTTCTGTTCTTGAATGAGATCAATATGGAGGCATATGAGATTGGGAAGCTTTTTCGTTCTCAACCTATATTTATAGGTTCATTTACGTTGAAGAAAACCAACAGTTTGCTTTCTCGTCTGAATGCTGGGAAGAAGCGAATTTGTGAAGTCATCCAGGAGAATCCAGAAATTATGAAGAAATGGGTGAAGGGATCAAAAATTGAATGGTTACCAGACTCGGGTGAGGAACTAAGATCTCAAATGCTGAAGACTAAGTTCTTCTTAGACTTGGGATTTGTAGAGAACTCAGATGAAATGAAAAGAGCACTTAAGGTTTTCCGGGGCAGAGGAGCAGAGCTTCAAGAGAGATTTGATTGTCTTGTGATAGCTGGTTTGGATAGAAAGGATGTTTGTGAGATGATAAAAGTATCCCCTCAAATTCTTAATCAGAAAAAGGAAGTTATTGAAATGAAGATTGATTTTCTCATAAATGATTTGGGTTTTCCCATATCATCTTTGGTCAGATTCCCTTCATATCTCTCTTACACAATGCAAAGAGCTAAGCTTAGGTTAACAATGTATAATTGGCTCAAAGAGCAGGGAAAAGTTAATCCTATGCTTTCCTTCAGCACTATAGTTGGCTGCACAGATAATGTGTTCCTTAGTCAGTATGTAGATCGTCATCCTAGAGGCCCAGAAATTTGGGAGGATTTAAAGAAAGAAATCTGTTCTGCATAGAAGCTATCTGCTGCACATAACTTGTATTTCCATGCTTCTGCCTCTGTTAATTGGCTAGTCTGAAGATGTTTGATTCTTTTATTCTTACAAGCCGGAAATTTTTGTTGATGTTGTTGTATTCGGACATCTTATATTGAAGACAGTACACCTTTTTTCTCTCCTGAGTTCTCCTGGAGCACCTTCTACTAATCCTGCACAATCTCAAATTTCCTATGTACCAGCTGCCATGGAGAAAGACCCCTTCTACTTTGACCAGCCACACCTCTGGGAATGGCAGGTAGTCATCATACTACCTTCATAAACAATGAGCTGTTTGCAGTGGAATCTTGAAGCTGGTTGTGTATTTGGTGGGGTGGTTTTAATTTGGGTTTTGTCTTGAATACTGTGCTTAACTGTAAACAATGCACACATATTTAACAGTGTTTTTATAAAACGAGGAGATAGCATTTATGCCTATTTATTCAACTCTGAATTTTTTGTTCATGATGTCATTATCTTGTTTTCGCTTTTTGCATGCAGAGTTTGGTTTTGTGCTTTTGTTACATGCAAGACAGTGGAAGCTGCATAGAAGGCCACAGATGAGATGCACAAGGTGCTTGGAGTAAATCTGATAATAATTCGTCAACTGGTCCTAACAGTGTGATTTTTCCTTTTTTGTTGTTCTATACATGATGATTCTTTAGAAAAGGGAATTTCTCAATCAACATGAACTACTAATTTTTTTTATTTGCCTTTTTTGCACAAATGCTTTTGTACTGTACTTAAATTCAAGGCATTAACAAAAGGTTATATTGGAATACACTATCTTTCTCCATTTCAAATGCCATAGAAGAAAGGTCAAGTATGATAATAAGAACATTATACTTGCAGAATGAAGTCTATAAGGAGTGAAAAAGTTTCTCTGAAAGACATTAATATAATGAGCTATAGACAGTTTCTTGCTGAATTGAGGTTGTGGATTTAAGTTTCTGAGTTTTAGAAGCTTTTATAAAATATCCTTGCTGCTGTAGTTTGGACAGTATCTGATATCCCCCCCACAGTAGATAATAATTAGGGAATATGGAGTCAAATGGCCTGATTTGGAAATTGAGGGTCTGGAACTCATCCAAACTTCACCTTCAACTACGATTTTCTTTGGTGTCAACTTGATGCATAGAAAAGGATTCTTCTTTTATTCTTATTGATAATGCAATATCTACCCACTATATTTAGAGGCTCTCAAGTTCTAAACAATAGATGTATCTTGAATGTCATGTTTTATAAATGAGTTGTGAATTACGCACATGCTACCCAAATGATCAACATCAGATTCCTTGTCGATCTTAATTTATTGCTACCTTCATAAAGAGAAACCTTTTTTGTTGTTTTGGTTGCAGGAATGAACTATTATTGTGAAGCGTTCCTATACCCCAAGAGCAAATCTAGACAAACGCAGTTATCTGCATCCACTGCAGCAGCTGGATGGATGCAGCAGGTCAAGCATCTGCTGACAGCGTCACCCATGGAGTGCACTTATCCTCAGAAATTTGCATCACATCCTGAGCTTTCTAATCCAAGCCCTCCAGTAGCAGCAGCTCTGCATTTTACGCGATCTTAAATTTCCTATGCAGCAGTTGCAATGAAGAGAACTCGTACTTCCCCAATGCAGTGGTTAATGTCATCAAGTAGAGTTGTGATGATTTGATGACATATAAGTCCTGGGAACCTTAGAATGGCTAAGAAACCGAAATTTCGATACTTGATGTATTCTTTTTTCCTTTCCATTTTACCCTCTCAATGCATTATAATTATTAACTGGTAATTTTATGCAATAACATGAATTTTCCCATTGCAATGTGTCTTTATACTTTCTATATGGCCTGTTTATTTCTGAACAATGTTGTTGACAGTAAAATATATATTATTCTCAAGTTTCTGTGTGATAGTAACAAGATGAGAAAATTGTACCTTTTGTTATAAAAATGATGATATTGATGATCATTCAAGAGTTGTTTTTATATGATTTAGTCTACTTGGTGGATCTAAAAACAACATAAATAAATAGTAAAAACATGGTTTGGTTTTTTTTTTTAAAAAAAAAAAAATTTATATTAAAACAATAATATATTAGAATGATTCGGGTTTTGTAGTCTAACTCACCAAACCTATAATTCGAATCATGGACTTTACTAGATTTAAAATTTTTGTTTTTTAAAACTATTTTTTTATTTAATGATACAATAATAAAAATAAATACTTTCAAAATTAAGTACTGATAAAAAATTATAATGTTTGTTTGAAATTGCAATAATTTTATTTAAAATAAATTGAAATAAATTATAATAATAAATTCAAAATTAACAAAATGTTAAAAGAAAAAAATTAAAGGAAAAAAGAAAAAAAGCATTTAATGAAAAGAGGTTTCCTTACCTCTGCATCTTGGGTTCAAGGCTTCAAGCCTCAACGTGTATACATGCTACCCTCGCGGTGCTTTACTTTTTTACTGGGCTTGCAGGATGTTCAGTAGGTCCGGAGATTAATTGTGATGCACGTAAGCTGGCCCGAACACCCCGGGTTAAAAAAAAAAATTACAATTTGTAATTCTCTCAATTATGTAGCATAAACTCTCGAGGAAGAGGGAAAAAAGAGGTGAAAGGTCGTATTTATCACCTGATTCTTAATTAGGTCCACAAATAGAAAAAAGCTCCCAATTGAATCCCCTACCAATGATGCATTTACCCCATAGACTCTAGAAATTAAAATCTTATGACAGAGATGATGAAATCTAAGACAGATAAGTCCTCGTTTATTTTATGATTTTATTGGTATAAATTATTATTTATTATTACCTTGAATAAATTATTTTTTAATCTGAGAAATTGACTCATTAATATTTTTTATTGTTATTGATTTTAGATGTTGTACCTTGGAGTGTTGCTTCCACAACATTTGTAATACTTGTCTAACCATTGCAAAACCTTTCTCCCTTTTCAAAGATGAAATCTGTTTAATGGTTTTATTTTTTATTTTTAAGTTTCTATTAAAAAATTATTTAATGCATATGAAGAAAACTTTTCAGTTTTTTTCACATCTTATGCTTATGTTATTTTATTCTTCTCTACCTCAATGAATGTGTTTTATATAACTTAGTAAATGTGTCAATTTGTAATTTTTCAACATCAAAATATTTTTTTTGAATGGTCTATTAATATTTGATAAATTGCATGGGTGTTTGGCATTGTGGGTTTTTTCGGGTTGCAATTTAAAAAAAATATAGGTTTAAAAAAATAACTTTAGTTGTTTTTTTTTTTAAATAAGTTTAAACAAATATGTGTTGATTAAAATTGTTATGAAATGGATTTTTACATGCAAAATAAAAAAACATGTATCTATGAATTAAAAAAAACATGTTATTTTACTTTCTATGAAATCAAGATTTAAAACAAAATTATACATAAAGCTTAAGTAGAAGCTATTTAATCAACTAAATAACTTTTTTTATGACAAAAAATATTTATCATAATACTAAATAATTTCTTCATATATCTTATATGAGTTGTAAGATCATATTGATGAAAGTTATTGTATTAAGTTATAATAAAAATTATTTTGTCTTTAAATAATTTGATGGGTTTGTTATTGTGATGTTTGGTGTTTTTTATATTGTTTTTTATTTTTAATATTTGCATATTAAAACCAACTAAAAAAATTAAGAAATATATTAATTTAATATTTTTAAAAATTAATACGTTTTTAAAATACATTTAAATATTTTTCCAAACACAAAACAAACAGTGAAAGGCAAAAAATCCTTCTTTCTTCTCTCTCTCTGTTTTTTTTTTTTTTTTAGCATTTTAAAATTAGAAGTCTTAAAGTCATGGGGTAGTGTAATGGGAAAAAGGGTGAAGTGTAGGAAGAAAGTTTGAGGATGCCTTCATAGCTTAGTTTTATGCTATTGAGGCAAAAATAGCCTCTCTCCAATCTCCATTTAGCTTTCATCCTCCATAAACCCTTGAGGAGTGAGGAGTTGCCGCTCAGCAGCCCCTTCTAAGTTCCATGCTTTGCTCCACTGAACCAGTTAGAAAGAAAAGAAATCCTGCCCCCCTGTATCTCCCATCTCTCTTAGCAATCACTAAACTCATCAACCCTACCACAGTAATAAGGTAAGAAACTCTCCAAGAAACTCGCTTTTATACATTTCTAGTGAATTTATCGTACTCTAGCCTTTCTTTTTGTTTGTTAACTCTCTAGCTATCACCATTCTTCATTTCCCATCAAAATAGCCATGACTCACTTTGGCAAATTTAAAATTTTCAAATGGGTTTCATCCAATTTTGTTGGTAGCAACAAGACCCCGTTGTCCTCAATGATGTCATTATTCAACATTGCAGAAAACCCTAGGTTCTATAGTACCAAGAGGATAGTTCAAACTGAAAATGGACAAAGCATAAGCCCAGTTTCTAGGACAGAAGCCCAGGCTGCGTTATTAGAGTATCTGCACTTCACTAGAAACATACAGTTTACGGATGCAGAGAATATGAGTAAAAATTCACCTCATTTTCTTGAAAAGTTATTAGCAAAGGTTGATATTGATGCAGATATCGGGCAGTCCATTACCCGTTACTTGTGTTTTCACCCTATTAATGAATTTGAGCCTTTCTTTGAGAGTTTGGGTCTAAAACCTCATGATTATAATCCTCTTCTTCCACGTGATGTGATGTTTTTATGTGACGATGCTTTACTATTAGAGAATTATCATGTTTTGTGTAATTATGGGATTGCAAGAAGTAAGATAGGAAAGATTTATAAGGAAGCCGCGGGAGTTTTCGGGTATGATTATGGGGTCTTGGTGCTGAAACTAAAAGCTTATGAGGAATTGGGGCTTGACCAGTCTTTTATGATTAAGTTGGTTGTCTGTAGCCCTTATCTTTTGATTGGAGAGGTGAATGCAGACTTTATCAAGGTATTAGAGATATTGAGAAAAGAGGGAGTTGATATCAGTAGGATTGAGGAGCATTTGTCTGAGAAGAGTTCTTATGACTGGAGCAAGTTGCTTGCACTGCTCAACTTATTTAGGCATGCAGGTTACAATGAGGAGCAGCTAGGTGGACTCATAAGCCAGCATCTGGCAATTTTCTTTGAGGATTCCGTGGATAGGATATATTTGCTAATTGGTTTCCTCCTCAAATTTGGATCCACGATGAATCAGATATGTTCTATGTTTTTGCAGTTTCCGCAAATGGAATTTGAGGAATTCTTTTCAAATCTAAGGCATTGCTTTCTGTTCTTGAATGAGATCCAGATGGAGGCACATGAGATTCGGAATATTTTGCGTTCTCACCCACTAATGCTTGGTTCATGTAGACTGAAGAAACCCAACACATTGCGTTTAGCCTTACATGCTGCAGATAAGAGAATGTGTGAAGTCATCCAAGAGAACCCACAGGTTTTGAAGAAATGGGTGATGGGATCAAAAGTTGAAAGATTGCAAAACTTGATACTAAAATCACGGATGCAGAAGACCAAGTTCTTGTTGGACTTGGGAATTGTAGATGACTCAAATGAAATAGGAAAAGCACTTAAGGTTTTCCGGGGCAGTGGAGCAAAGATCCAAGAGAGGTTTGATTGTATTGTAGAAGCTGGTTTGAGCAGAAAAGATGTTTGTGAAATGATAAAAGCATCTCCTCAAATTCTTAACCAAACGAAAGATGTTCTTGAAATGAAGATTGATTTTCTTGTAAATAATGTGGGTTATCCAGTATCATATTTGGTCACTTTCCCATCCTATCTTAATTACACAATGGAAAGAGTGGAGCTTAGGTTAGCAATGTATAATTGGCTCAAAGATCAAGGAAAATCTGAGCCCATGCTTTCCTTGAGCACTGTAATTTCTCTCTCAGATAAAAAGTTCATTAATGAGTATGTAAATAGTCATCCTAGAGGCCCTGAAATTTGGCAGAATTTGAAGAAAGAAATTTATGCTGAATAAAAAGCCACTAGCTGGACCGATCTTGCACTTCGTTTGTTCTGTCCATTGACAGGGAAGTTGCGAAGATCTTTGATTTTGTAACTTCTATCTTTGATTTTGTTACTTCTACTGGCAGAAAAATTTCTGTCTATCTTTGATTGAGGTGTCGGACTGATCAACAACAAGGGGAATTAAGCTTGCATAGATTAAAAAAAAGGAAAAAAAAAATTAGGTTATGTTATGCTCTTTCATAGTAATATTTGTCAGTCTAAATGTCTTTAAACACCTATAGTTTATTTATTTTGATGATAACAAGTAGCGGATTTAATATGCATGTTAAAAGTTTTAATGTTGTCAGATATTTTTTTTCACATCAATTTAATGTAATTTAGACTCCTTGTATGCAAATATGATTTGATGTTTAAGCTCAAATTAATATAATCAAGTCTTTGTAGAATTTAATTTGGCATTGCAAAAATAAATTTTACTCTAAATTATTTTCAATTGCTGAATTTTACCATCCAAAATATTTTTATTGCCTAAACTTATATATAGTGAAAATATAGTGTGAAAAATTATTTAATCAAATTTTTTTTTATTATCAATCAATTCATTATAAATGAAAAGCTTCCATTCTTCTTTTCCATAATTCCTTTTTCATTCTCCTAAAGGATTTAAACCCTATATCGCATTCAGTCCCTTTTTCATATTCTTGAGCTATATCACATCTCTGCTTAATTTTTTGTAATTTTTTTTTAGTAAAATATAATAATTCTTGCGAGAGCTTTATCTATTGTGAAAATACAAGTAACACTTGAACTATTTGAGTAATATTTGGTTGTGAGTCATTTGAGAGGTTTAAATCTTGAATCCTTGAAAAGATTATGATTGTAAAGTTTTCTAACCTTCATCCTAGAAAAATATTAGTGTAATCGATAAGGTCTTAATTGTTAAAAAAACTATTAATTAATAGTAAATACTCAAATAAAGATTTATATAGTAAAATAGATGGTTGTTCGAATTACTATAAAAACTTAGTGTGTTTTTCACTCATTATCTATCTTATTATATTTGTATCTTGATCAAAATTAAGGTGTTAGTTTTCTTAAAGAATCACTTCCTCTTGAGTTATTTTAGACTTTCAATGTCAATAGTAAACGTTAGCAAAAAAAAAAAAAAAGATATGATTTCCTCTTTCTTTTGAAGCTATAGATTTTTGTCTTTAGAATTGAAACTAAAACAGTAAAAGGACCTTCACCAAATTTGTTTTGTGTTTTGTCTGTAAACCTGGTAATGATTAAAAAACCAGATTTGTCTTGGACCATTGCACTTGCGATGGTCTGCAGGTATAATGTCCGGGTTTCGTGAATTGTCTGGAGTTGTTTGAAAGTGTAGTTATAATTATTTTTTAAAATAATTTTTATATTGAAATATATTAAAATAATATTTTTTATTTTAAAAAAATTATTTTTAAAATCAACACATAAAACAATAAAAAATATATATATAAAATAATTTTTAATAAAAAAATTAAATTTTAAAAAATACGCCAAATGATTATAACTCTTTAGCTGAAACTAAAAATGTTATTGCAAGTAAAGAATCAGGAGCCACTCTGTGTGGTCCGCAATGATTGCTTGCAGGGGCAGGAGAGCTCGCTGATGGGGGCCTCAAAGATGTTGTCGAGAATGTAGGACACCATTGATAGAAACATATATTAGCAATTAGTTGATGATACGAAGCTAGACTTGCAAGAACTTCATGTGTTGCGGTATAATTAGTGTTTTAAAAGTATTTTTTTAAAAAAATTATTTTTATTATTTTTTTAATTTACAATTAATATATTTTTTAATATTTTTATATATTAATATATTAATATCAAAAATAATTTTTAAAAATATTATTTTAATATATTTCTGAATAAAAAACAATTTAAAAAGCAATTATTACTATATTCATAAACATTCCTTTAATTTCTTATAAATAATTATACCATTTATGGGTGATTTTTTTTTTGGTGAAAACAACATTTTATTTATATATGTTTTGGGTAAAAACAAAACCACAACTGTCACAATTCAATTCACATGAACAAAATCTTTTTAAGGATTATAGCGTCGCCAACATTACACAATGAAGTGCATTTAATTGCCATTAAAATGTAAGTCTCGATATAATCCCACAAACATATCCATATATAAAGGCAACAATTGACTTACATATTACAAATCATTCAACGCCACTAGAATGACATGAATATTTATAATCCAATAGCAAAAATCATTCCACATATCGCAAATTACTCCAAGCAATCAAATACACATTCATAGATCAAAACCCAACATTTATCATAAATAATTCTAAAAACATATATATCACATGTTCGGGATTTAAAATTGATCTTTACAAGTTGCCAGAGTCGACCGAAACTAGACTCTGTTGTTAAAGATTTTTATCTTCACTGAAAATGAGAGATTCGATGGCTTGGAAAGTCTTGATTATTTTGTTAAAGATTTTCTAAGTTGTTTCTTGTGTTGTTGATGTTGCTGGTCTAGCTACTGGTTGCAGGGAAGAGAAGGGTAATGGATGGACTGAATTATATTTTTTTAATACGAGAAATTGACTCATTAATTTTTTTATTATTGGTTTTAGATGTTGTATCTTTGAGTGTTGCATCGACAACATTTGCATTACTTGTCTAACCATTGCAAAAGCATCCTCTGTTTTTAAAGAAGAAATGTGCTCAATAGTTTTATTTTAATTTTGAGTTTCTATTAAAAAAAAATATTTAATGCATATGAAGAAGACTTTTCAAGATTTTTCACATCAAACTCTATGCTTATGTTCATCTACTCTTCTCTACCATGGTAAATGTGTCAATTCTTTTTTCAATATAATAGTTTTTTATTTCTTGACTTTCTAATAATAACCGATTGATTTCATGTGTGTTTGGTATTAAAAAAAACAGAGATACATCATCACGCATGAGTCGGATGGCATCCATCGAGCGAGAGTTACAAAGTACTTTCCTCTCTGTTTCTTTTTTTGGGCCTTTTAAGACTAGAAGTCTTAAAGTCATGGAGTAAAGTGTAATAGCTAGAAAGTTTGAGGATGCCACTATAGCTTAGTTTTGTGCTATTGAGGCAAAAATAGCCTCTCTCCGATCCCTATTTAGCTTTCGTCCTTCAGAAACCCGTGAGGAGTGAGGACTTGCCGCTCAGCAGCCCCTTCCAAGTTCCATGCTTTGCTCCACTGAACCAGATGGAAAGGGAGGAAATCCTGCCCCTTATATCTCAAAATCTCTCGTAGAAATCACTAAACTCACCAAGCCTACCACACTAACAAGGTAAGAAACTCTCCAAGAAACTCGCTTTTATACATTTCTAGTGAACTTATCGTACCTTAGCCTTTCTTTTTGTTTGTTAACTCTCTAGCTATCACCGCTCTTCATTTCTCATCAAAATAACCATGAACCATTTTGGAAAATTTAAGATTTTCAATTGGGTTTCTTCCAATTTTGTTGGTAGCAACAAAACCCCGTTGTCCTCAATGATGTCATTATTCAACATTGCAGAAAGCCCTATGTTCTATAGGACCAAGAGGATGGTTCAAGCTGAAAATGGACAAAGCATAAACCCAGTTTCTAGGACAGCAGCCCAAACTGCGTTATTAGAGTATCTGTACGTCACTAGAAACATACAGTTTACGGATGCAGACAATATGAGTAAAAATTCACCTCATTTTCTTGAAAAGTTATTAGCAAAGGTTGATATTGATGCAGATATCGGGCATTCCATTACCCGTTTCTTGTGTTTTCACCCTATTAATGAATTTGAGCCTTTCTTTGAGAGTTTGGGTCTAAAACCTCATGATTATAATCCTCTTCTTCCACGTGATCTGATGTTTTTATGTGACGATGATTTACTTTTAGAGAATTATCATGTTTTGTGTAATTATGGGATTGCAAGAAGTAAGATAGGAAAGATTTATAAGGAAGCCGCGGGAGTTTTCGGGTATGATTATGGGGTCTTGTTGCTGAAACTAAAAGCTTATGAGGAATTGGGGCTTGGCCAGTCTTTTATGATGAAGTTGGTTGTCTGTAGCCCTTATCTTTTGATTGGAGAGGTGAATGCAGACTTTATCAAGGTATTAGAGATATTGAGAAAAGAGGGAGTTGATATCAGTCGGATTGAGGAGCATTTGTCTGAGAAGAGTTCGTATGACTGGAGCAAGTTGCTTGCACTGCTCAACTTATTTAGGCATGCAGGTTACAATGAGAAGCAGCTAGGTGGACTCATAAGCCAGCATCTGGCAATTTTCTTTGAGGATTCCGTGGATAGGATATATTTGCTAATTGGTTTCCTCCTCAAATTTGGATCCACGATGAATCAGATATGTTCTATGTTTTTGCGGTTTCCGCGAATGGAATTTGAGGAATTCTTTTCAAATTTAAGGCATTGCTTTCTGTTCTTGAATGAGATCCAGATGGAGGCACATGAGATTCGGAATATTTTCTGTTCTCACCCACTAATGCTTGGTTCATGTAGACTGAAGAAACCCAACACATTGCGTTTAGCCTTACATGCTGCAGAAAAGAGAATGTGTGAAGTCGTCCAAGAGAGCCCACAAGTTTTGAAGAAATGGGTGATGGGATCAAAAGTTGAACGATTGCCAAACTTGAGACTTAAATCACGGAAGCTGAAGACCAAGTTCTTGCTGGACTTGGGAATTGTAGATAACTCAAATAAAATAGGAAAAGCACTCAAGGTTTTCCGGGGCAGTGGAGAAAAGTTCCAAGAGAGGTTTGATTGTATTGTGGAAGCTGGTTTGAGCAGAAAAGATGTTTGTGAGATGATAAAAGCATCTCCTCAAATTCTTGGCCAATCGAAAGATGTTCTTGAAATGAAGATTGATTTTCTTGTAAATAAGGTGGGTTATCCAGTATCATATTTGGTCACTTTCCCATCCTATCTTAATTTCACAACGCAAAGAGTGGAGCTTAGGTTAGCAATGTATAATTGGCTCAAAGATCAAGGAAACCCTGTCCCCGTGCTTTCCTCGAGAAGTTTAATTTCTCTCTCAGACAAAAAGTTCATTAATGAGTATGTAAATAGTCATCCTAGAGGCTCTGAAATTTGGCAGAATTTGAAGAAAGAAATTTATGCTGAATAAAAAGCCTATAAAAAGTTCATTTATACTTTCCTTGATGAGTTTTTCTTGTTAGTTTTCACTTCTTCTGTCACTCTTTCCATAAGAACAGAATGTCTCAAGTGATTTTAGGCGAGGATTGTAGAATTTTCATGCATCCCTGTACTTTAGCATTGTACTAGATCTGTTGCCCGCGCTTCACAACAGGACTTGATCTTAGTTGTTTAGTGGTTGGTGCTTGGATAGAAAAGAACATCTTTTTATTTTCTTTCTTGTAATTCTAGTGAAGATGTCATCTATTTAGGGCACTGTTTAGAGGGTGTTTGGAAGTGTAGTAGCTGTTGCTTTTCAAATAGCTTTTCGTGTCAAAAAGCATGTCAATAATGTTTTTTTATTTTTTAAAAATCATTTTTGATATTAGTACATCAAAACGATCTAAAAAGTACAAATCGCACTCAATTTTAACAAAAAAAAATTTTTTTGAAATTTTTTAAAAAACAACTTGAACCTCAATGCCAAACATCCCCTTAGTCTACAACGAACTAAAACAACATAAACAGCTATGTCGTTCGGAATGTTGACTGTGATTCATCTTTGAAAAATTCATGTGAGCCTAACAGAATAGAATTTTGTATTTAAAATATTTACAATTCAGAAAACATAATGCATTGCAAGGATGCCACCCAAATTTTTAAAAATGTTGCTAAGATAGACCCAGAAATGCTGGAGCAAACAAAGGAATCAGTCTTGTCGCAGCAGCAACAAATCAAAAGGCACAAACGTTTTGCATAGAAACTTGTTGAATGAACTGATCTTCCCCATGATTTATGATTCGTATTAGCAAACTGTTGGATTAAAAAAAACAAAAAGTCTAAAAATCATCTTATAGATTTTAATGAAACTCAGACATATGAAAGGAACACACGGCGATCTGAAAAGGCAAATGAAAAAACATATAATCATGTAAAATAAATCTAAAATATTTAAATAATATAACATTCGAGTAATTAAAATTTCAATATATATAAACAAATTTTACTTATCTATGTCTATGTATCTACTAGATCATTTGAGCTCATAACTAGATGATTTGGGCTTATCAATAAAATAACTATATTTAACTCTTATAGTTGCTTGGATAATCTTGTTGTTTTCTACCACACCATCATTGAAAGTTGATCTCTCTCTAAAAATTTCAAGTCTAGTTAAGCAAGCATTGAACCACTAGAATATATAGGTAGAACTTTTATTTTCTTTGTCAATATTACAAAGCACAAATGCAACTTCTCAACCCTCTCTTTGAATAAAGTCAACCTAATATTAATAAAACATTAATGTTAAATTAAAATATCAATACATAAAATTCAATGTTTAATATAAATTAATTATAAAAAAAATTAGATTAATTACAATAATTTAAATTTACTGGGCATGTTGCTTGTAGTACATGTATCTAGATAAAGAAGCTTACTTAAGATCCAAAATAATGACCCGATGTATGATACTCATGTAATCTATAATTACATGACGTATCTTTGTAAATATTTCATTCATTTGTTCATCCCACTATAATTCATAAGCTTCATGGCAACTTAACTAGTCATAATTATTATTTTTACCATAATAAATTATGGCATGCAAAGTATCACTCGATTGGAATGTGTTGTTTGCGGTGGATTTTGAATACAAAAACATCCAAGGATGTTTAGAGACTACGATAAGTTTTGTTTTTGGTTGTTTAAAGGGTAAAATAAAAGTGTTTGGTGAGTTTTTTAGAGAGATAAATAATGAGGGCATTGATTTGTTTAGAGAGAAAAGATGTTGCGTCTAATTTATGTGTTCTTTGATCTGAATGAGAACTTAAATTTTAATCGATGTCGTGCTTTAAAAGCACGACATGTTAAGTTATCGTATTTAAAAATAGCAATATTTAATAAATATTGTTGTTTAAAAACATTATAAGATAAAAATATATTATTTCATCAAATCTTTTTAAAAGTGTTATTCCATATAAACTTTAAATTTGCCATGCTAAATTTGAGAGATTTTTTTTTTCATCGAAGAAAATTTTGGTCATATCTGACTGTTTAATGCCCAGTGCAATGAGTAAGAATACTGAAGCTGTAGACAATTTAGGGTAAATGGATTGGTCACATTTTGAATCTCTCCCGTTTATTATTTACAAAAACCTCCTTTGATTATTTACATAAGAATATAAATACAAAACAGTAACCAAACACACCTAAGTTGTTAACTTACTAGGTGATGATGTTTGCCTTCCGTTCAAAAGAGTATGTGGGAGCATGCTTGAACTGTGTTTCTAAAAATCTTGATTTTAAAAAAAAATTATTTTTTTTATGTTTTTAAATTATTTTGATGTATAAATATTAAAAATAAATTTTCAAAATTTAAAAAAATATATTAGTTTAATATATTTTTAAATAAAAAAACATTTTAAAAAATATTTATACCACACTACTAGAGGTCTGTTGGGGGGTGTGATTGCGGTTGCTTTTCACTTGAAAATGTATTAAAATGATATTTTTTTATTTTAAAAAAAATCATTTTTGATATCAGCACATTAAAATATATGAAAATACTAAAAAAATATTAACTTTGTTATAGAATAATATAAATTATATTATGAGACCACACCTAACAGCTTAAGTTATTAGGTTGAGATGATTCTATAAGATGGTATAAGAGCCTTGATAACCAAGCGGTCACGAGTTCGAATCTCATCATCTCCATTTGTTTGACAAAAATTAAGCACAAGATAAAGTGGGCTTGTGCAAGTTTAAAGTTTAAAGGGCTTTCACTTGAGGGGATGTGTTAGATAATAATATAAATCATATCCTGGAATCTCACATATGACATAACAGTTTAAGTTATTGGGTTGAGATGGTTCTATAATAAATTTGAAGTAAATAAAAAAAAATTAAATTTTTTTAAAAGTAATTTTAAAACTTAAAAGCAGGCCTTCGGTATAATGAGGATTAAATAATTGGAATACCTGGCAGATTATGATTTTTAACATCATCAGCATGCTTGGAAACGTATATGCAACAAATGGAAATCATTTGGATTTTGATTAAAGCCAAATTCATTTTGTATTGCAAACCTGACCAGCAGCACATGTAGTGATTTGGGTCCCTTCCCGGAGCTCAGATGTGACAAATTAAAGATGATGGAAATTTTGAAAAGACAAGAAATACCATTTTCTTATACCACCATTTATTTTCTTTTGTTTGAGAATACCTTTGGCATGAGCTTATAAAAAGAGTATTTGATACAATTTTTTTTTAAAAAAAAATTAAACCTTGTGTAAAATAAATTTATGAATTCAATATGGATTATGATTTCCCAGAATGATGGAGGGCAGTTCTTACCTCGCAACAGATAATTCAATCGAGTTTTTAAAAAACCAAACTTTTTATTTTTATTGTTGTTGTTATTATTATAATTATTTGGAAAAAGTAGCTTTTTTATTTATTTTGCAAAATGAAAGAAAAATATGAACGTTTTTTCTTTTAGAGTCTTGAAGATAAAAAGGTAGAGGAGAAAGAAAGCAATATTGAGGTAATGAAGAGACGGATGGTTACTTTAGAAATATTGGCACGGTGTATGAAAATGTAGGAATAATTGATTTTAGTGTATTTTGCTTGAAATATATTAAAATAATATTTTTTTATTTTAAAAAAATTATTTTTAATATCATAACATGAAAATAATTAAAAAAATTATTAATAATAATTTTTCTAAACAATCATTTAAAAGTAAATAGGTTAAAAGAAAAAAAAAACTCCAAATCATCGAATTTCCAGAACAAGATCTCCTACTCAGCTTTATTTTCTGTTCAACTTCGGTGGATCTTTCCCTATTATAACACAGTGTGGTAAATAGATAACGCAAAAAAAAAAACTAAACTTTAGAAAAGTAGTACAGTTTAAACAAAATTTAGTTTTTAAATATTAGTTTTTAACATAATCATTTAGAATAAATTAAAAGATAAAATACATATCTCAATTTACATTTATATAGATTTTATAAAAATACAATGATAGGAAAGAAAAATAGATAAATTGATATGACAAAAAAAAAAAAGAGTAATTAATCATTAGAAACACACCGAAACTTTATTTTTAATGTATTTGATATTTTTTTAAAAATCTTAATACAATGATTTTAACTATGACTTAAAATATCAGCAACCAATACCGTAATTAATTAAAGATTTTGTTTGAATGAATTTAAGATTAAAATAGTTTACAAGTTTTATCTATGGTTAATTTTAGGAGGATCTCTAGGGGTGTTCGGGGCGTGTTTCACCTGGAGTTTTAAAAAAATAATTTTTTTATTTTTAAATTATTTGTATTAAAATAATTTTTTAAAAAATATTTTAATATTTTTTAAATTATTTGTATTAAAATATTTTAATATATTTTCAAATTAAAAAATATCTTAACTCTGTTAAAGAAATAAAGAGAAAAAGACCGACCCCGGATCATCCGATTTCCAAAAAATAAGACCTCGTACTGCGCTTTTTTGGCTGTTCAACTCTGGTTCACTGTACACGAACCTAGGATGGGATGGGAGGTGTCATTCTGACCTCTTACATTACCGATGAGAGAGAGAGAGAGAGAGAGAGAGAGCCCCTTGGTGGTGGTATGGGCATCCTCACCTCGCCTGTGCTTCACTCTCTTATTTCCGCAGCCAAATCCGCCATATCCATCTTCATGGAGAGAGGAACTCCCCCTCCTTTCTGGGGAAGCCACGCGCTATCAGAGTTTTATGTAATAAAAAATAAAGAAATTTTTTATTCTTTTTTATAAACTAAGTGTTTTGTTTATACGAGAAACCCCACTGTCGGAGGGGAAAATACTATAAATATATATCCTTCTAAAATGTGGCATATCGAGTATTTGAATCTATCAAGAGGCTCGCAATTTGGTGATCCAACTGGGATAACAATTTTTTGGAGTTTTTATTGAGAATTGGATTATAATTTAGAAATGTTTTCAATGTTTCATCAGACAGTGTTTGAGAATATGGTGGAATGCGAGAGGAAGAAAAATGAGGGAGAAGAAAGTGCACCTGCTAGTGGGTTCTAGAAGAATTAGCTCAACTTGATTTCATTTTTTCTGTATAGTTTTCAATTTATTCCCTTGTTTAATTACTCTCTACTTATTTTTAGATTTTTTAATCATTATCTAGATCTATTATTTTAAAAGATATCTCAATGTAAACTAGTAAAAATATATCATGAAAAAACCACTAACATATCTATATCATGGGTTTAGAAGATTAGAAGGTTGAATTCAGTGTTTTTTGAAGTTTTATTTTTAATTTTATTTGTTAATGTAATATTTACTATATTTGCATTCGTTATATTTTTTCACTTATATTTTCATGATTTTATTCTAATCTCATATCTCAAATCATGAATTTAACGAATTTATCAGAGTTGACTTGAGTCTTTTTATGGTATTGCTTTTTATTTTTTAAAGAAAAAAATTGTGCCTTCAACACTTTGTTTTTTTAAGAATTAAATTTTATAATTTTATTTAATTTGTTTTTCATGAAGTTACTCTAATCTCATAACTATGTCATATATTTGGCTTACTAGCTTTAATAGATTTAAGTTGTTTTTTTCTCTTTAAAAAAAAATTCATCATTCAATGTTTTATTTGTTGAAAATTGTGATTTATTTTTTTTAATTTTACTTTCTATGGGATCATTTTGTTCTCCTTTAATTATTGTCTTGTTTACAAATAAGATTATAAAGATCTTTTAAAAAAACTGAATGAATATATTTTCATGATATTTGCATGCTTTTTTCTTTTGCATTAAATCATTGTCAAATTTTTTTCTTGATTTGTTGTCAATTTTTTTTTTCTAATCATATTATTAAATTAACTAAATTTATCGAACTTGGTTAAATTAATTACCCAAATCTTATGTTTTATTGCTTCTTTAAAAATGTTGGCATCACCTTAACATTTTTTTTAATGTTATTTTATTCAATCTGGTTTTTATTAAGTTATCTTGATTTTACAACTAGATCACATATTTGACTTATTGGCTCGGATAGACCCGAGTTGTTTTTATTTATTTTTAGTTTCATCATTCGATATTTTATTTGTTGAGAATTGAGATTCAATTTTTTTTTTATTTTGCTTCCATGCAACTATCTCATTCTCATTTAATTTTTATTTTGTTTACAAATAAGATCATGAAAACCTTTTAAGAATATCAAAATGGTATATTTCCATGATATTTGCAAGCTTTTTTCTTTTGCATTGAATCATTGTCAGATTTTGTCTCTTGATTTATTGTCAATGTTTTTTTTTTCTAATAATATTATTAAATTAACCAAATTTATTAAATTCAATCAAATCAATTACTTGAATCTCATATTTTCTTACTTCTTTAAAAATGCTAGCATCACTCTAATATTTTTGTTACGTTTAAAATATGTCTGGCTCGTGAGGCAACGGGGGTCACCTATTTAGTAGATGCTATATAAATACCTTTTCAATTATCAAAAAACTAAAAAAGCATTAGTAAAACTTTGTGGGGCAGGACTCAATTTATAGTGTATTGCTACAATGAATTGATGTTTTTACCTTCCATAGTGCAAGCCAAGTGAGAGCAAAATAAGAGGCAAAATAGTATTTTTACAAGGTTTAATTAGTATTTTCAAATTGAAGAGGGAAATCAATCTCTTTATATTTTTGTTGCACAACATAATTAATAATTTACCATTAAAATAAAAATAATTGCATGGTTAGTAGGAGCTTCATGGTCTTTTCCTTCTTTTTTTTTTTAAAAAAACTAAACTACCCTTCAAAGAGATAAAAACTAAACATGTTGTTAGGTGCTTTTTATCATGATTTTCTTTTATTCTCAGTTTGCTTGAGAATAAATATTATTAAAAAGATAAAGTGATTGGCGTGTGCGAGTGGATATCATTTGCGCCTTTTAGGCATTGTGTTCGGCGACATTCGATGTCAAAAAATGACCAATCACCATATCCCATGAAAATATCCCAACTGATGGTGTAGAGGTTCAACTTGGGTTATTCCTTTGTGAATTGTTTTATTTTTATTTTTGTGGGGTTATCGCGATCTTTTATTTTAGGTAACGGGTTAATCTATGTTGATTTGGGTTTTTCTTCATAACATTTTTTATGTGAAATTATTTTTTTTAAAATTTCAACATTAAGTAATAAGTCATTAAACTCAAGTTTTATAATGTTTTTTGTTTTTATTTCTACATAACTATGCCAATCTTATAAAGTTACATATCTTCTGAAGGTACATGTCAATGAAATTATTCCGGTTTAATTGTGGTTATCATATGGCATGAATATTTTTTTAAAAAATTGAAAATAGTTTAGCATGAGGACACCGCGTGGCACCTAGTATAATTGAGAGGGAATCACTATCCATCAGTGGAAGAACAAAAGAAATGTACTTCCAAAAACAGGAAAGAAAAAACCCAAGCATAAAACAACAGCTGAGTTGAGGTCAATTCCACCATACCCGAACCTCTAGACAGAGAGTTTTAATCGGACAAAAGAAAAAAACAGTAGCAATCAAGAACATCAAAGAAAAAGCCACTCCTTTGTGTAAAACGACAGTTGGAGTTTAGTTGCCTTATGTAACCCAAAAGCTCCCCACAAGTAGAACTCCTCGAGAAGTACCCCTCTCTCTCTCCCTCTCTCTCTCTACACATCTCTATCAGCCTTTTCTCCATTATTTTGGACAGACAATAATACATAGTGAGACTCTCCCGTCTCAAGTCAGCCAGTGTACTACAGTTTTCTGTGCTGGCATGGGCCATTGTCAAATGCCTTCTTTTCACTGCTTTTTATTCTCTTTTTTACCTCCCTCTCTCCCTCTCTCTCTCTCTCACCTAAAAAAGAAAAGAAAAACTAAAAAATAGTACTATCTTCCATATCTTTCTTTCTACTAGGAGTTCTATCTTCCATATCTTTTCTTTCTCTGTACTTTTCTCTCCTTTTCTACAACCACAAAAACACAACTCAATGACCCACTAAACATCCACACACCATGAATGAACTCTAGGCATTTACTAATGGAAATGGATTCAGGCTCCCTAACCGAGTCAGCTACTTCCAATGCAACTTCTCCGCCAGCCGAGTCTGTTAATGGATTGAAGTTTGGTAAGAAGATTTACTTTGAGGATCACGTGGGGGTCGGTGCTCCGGCTAAGAGCGGAACTGGGTCATCCTCATCCGGTTCCGGGTCAGGGTCATCTAGGAAGGCTCAGGGTGGACAGCACCAGCAGCCACCAAGGTGTCAAGTTGAAGGGTGCAAAGTAGATCTGAGTGATGCTAAGACTTACTATTCAAGGCACAAAGTTTGTAGTATGCATTCCAAGTCTCCTAGAGTTATTGTTGCTGGTTTGGTGCAAAGATTTTGCCAGCAATGTAGCAGGTCTGTTTGTCTATGTTTCTTTCTCTGGATGCCCTTACTTTACTTTTTTTATTATTATTCTTTCTGTCTGTTGGGTGTTAGTTTTGTTTCTGTTGGGGGTGCTGTTTATATATTTCTTCCAAGTTATAGCTATGGAACTTTGTTATGCTTTATTATTTATGTATGGTGAATTTTCTGTTCTGTTTTATTGAGTGTATCTTTCTCTCTTTTTTTCAAGGAAGATTATTTGGTGGGGAAACCAAGATTTTTTTACATACAAATAGTTTATCTTCATCTTGTGGTAGATAATGTCCCCAGTTTCTTAAGCTAGCCAGGTTTTGTATTATGTTGATTGGAGTTACCTGTACTAGCTTTTCATGAATAAGTGGTAGCTTTTGTTGTTTTATCGTTGGTTTTTTTTTTTTTTTTTGGTGTTAGTCAGTTTCTTGTCATCGCAGCTAGCTATTTGTAAGTTTGTAGCTGTTGATTTTGATGGGCTTTTGGACTTTTTGAATGTAAAGAAAAATTTTAATCTTTGGTAGGCTTTTGGATGTACTCGGCGACCAAGTTGGTTGTTTTACCGTAATTTTTTGAATATTGGTAGTTTTGTTGGATGATCATCCTCGTGAGGTTTTTTGTCTTTGGATGTCTGTCATGGATTAATAATTATTCTGGAAAAAAGTAAGTACTACTGTGGGTAATGCGGCGTTTTCATAGTTACTATTCTGGGAGTTCAGTAAGTATTCCCTTTCTGAACAATGTATCCATAAATGGTAAATGGTCCTTCCAGAGGAGACAGGAAAGCTCATAAATAGATGAAGAGGTCTAATTCTGTTTCCGAAATTGACCGTCTTGTTTAATTCTTGGATTTTCTTTTTATGGTTAAAAGAATTTGTTGTGGTAACAGAAACTACATTTTTGGTTGGGTACTTTTGGACATGAAGCTATTGAGCTTCTTCTTATTGGCAACCAAAGTAAGAAAAACTGAAGAAACCAGCGGATACATGATATTTGTGCTTCTGCCTTCGTTTCACAGTGTAAACAAACGTTTCCCACTTGCTCCTCAAGTTATTTTGGGCTCGATAACATGATTTAAGAAGAGGATGCATGTCGACTCTGAACTAGTTATTCCACCAACTTATCTGTAGTCCTTGAGACTTCATGAATATGAAAGCGAAAGGTCAAGATAGTGTGAAATTGATGGCATTTGCTGTTCTTACACAGCCTGTTCTTGCCTTAAGCACTGACAGAACGAGTTGGTGAGATTTGTCATTTTTCTACAAACAGGAAGACTTGGAGGGTCTCCTTGGGTGGAATTGTTAAGAGGATAAATTGTTGCAAATAGTGAAATTTGTCACAGAAATTGGTTTCTAACTCACAATAGTCATCTAGATGAAGTTCATGATGCACATAAATAAGCTTCTCTTATCTACAATATCATCCTGATTGTGAGACTTTCCTCAGTCTGGAGGCAAAATATCCTTACCTTACTGTCTTCCTTTAGCTGCGAGTTCTAACTAGGACCTGTATTTTTGTTTGTTTGCCGTGCTCAGCTGAAGAAATTTGAGTTCTGGGAGCTGGTATATCTGTTATTTATTGTTTTGGATGTGCATGAAACTAATGTTTAAAAGTATTCTGAAATAAAGTATTTGGTCTTGCTCTTGCTACTGTCATTGGGACCATTACATATGCATTGAATTGTAACAATTATGAGGTTATACCCAGTCATGTCTATGTCTAGTCCTGGAGATTCCAGTTTTAATAGCAAATCCTGTTTGTTCCTATTGTTATATGTAGCTTGATATTGTTGGATTCCTTCCCTGATAAGAGTCTATATCTCATATGTTGGATTCCTTTCTTGATAAGAACAACAGGATGTGTGCGATAATTGGAATTTCAATTTGAAAGATGCTCGTTCTACTGTGTGGTCTGCACTTGCAAATCTTTGCCAAGTTTATACGAGACCTCTAAACTAAGGCACAACACTTCAACTTGGTAGGATAGAAGGTTTGTGCCTGCACAGTTGTGTAAAGAATTCGACTGACAGGAAAGGAGTCTGAAATCTTCCCGATCCTAGTTTCAAGTTGTTGCAAAAATCATATGCTATTGTGCTGAATCCTTGTATTGCTTGTTTGTTTACCAGTTTTTTCCCTGTGCAGAAATAGGTGGTCCTGGTGTTTTCCTATCATTTTCAGTACTAATAGCTTTGTTAGTCTTACCCAGATTTCATCTACTTCCTGAATTTGACCAAGGAAAGCGAAGTTGCCGCAGGCGCCTAGCTGGCCATAATGAGCGAAGGAGGAAGCCACCATCTGGATCGGTGCTGTCCGCTCGCCATGGCCGATTTTCTCCCTCTTTGTTCGGTGAGACATTACCTGAAGATGTCATGTGCAACGCCTCTTTAGTTTACTTTCTTCCACCTTCTTAGTTAAACTTTCCATCTTGAGTCTATAACTCAATATTTGATTCTTGCAATGGCAGATAATAGCAGCAGAGCTGGAGGCCTTGTTGTGGACTTTAGTGCATATCCAAGGCATACTGGGAGAGATGGATGGCCCGCAGCAAGGTCTTCTGAGCTTGCCCCTGGGAATGATACTGCAGCCACAGGAAGGTCAATATCTCATATGTGGCAGATAAACTCCCAGAATCCTCCATCCAACCTTTGCTTGCAAGGCTCAACTGGCGGGACTGGCCTTTTCAGTTCAGGAATTCCTCCGGGAGAATGCTTCACAGGAGTTGTTTCAGACTCGAGCTGTGCTCTCTCTCTTCTGTCAAATCAACCATGGGGCTCCACAAACCGAGCATCAAGTCTTGCGGTGAATGACTTGTTTAGTGCCGAAGAGGCACCCGTGGTTCAATCAACAGCTAACCATGGTGCAGCTGTCAATCAGTATCCAATCCCTTGGAGCTTCAAGAGCAATGAAGGAAGTAACAGTTCACATGAGATGTGCCCTGATCTAGGTCTGGGTCAAATTTCACTGCCTCTCAGCAGTCATCTTCCTGGTCAGCTCGAGCAGTCTCAACAGAGTAGGAGGCAATACATGGACCTCGAGCATTCCAGGGCTTATGACTCTTCAACCCAGCACATCCACTGGTCACTTTAAGTGGCCCTGCTTTATTGGTTATTAAAGGCTACTCGGATTAATAACTTAGAAGGTGAACTCCTGTCTGGCCTTTTGTTCCGGTTAAACCCAGGATGATTACTCTTTGGCTCTTGCCCGTGTTTTGATTGTAACATATAGACAAGCAAGGTGCTGTACTTCTTAGCCAGCTTTAAAGATTGCTGTCAAGAATTATCTATTATGATTTATGACTATAGGAGTTCCTTCAAAGATTTTAGGCTATGATGATGGGATCTTGAACCGAGTTGCCCTGCGCAAGGGAACTCGGTGGCTCGCGAGTTCCCATGGCAACTGGCGATTCGATTCTGTTATCTCGGAATGGATACGCCTTTAGCACGTTCTCATTTTCTGGTCGTCTGGAAGAGGGCAGACAGATGGGGATACCTGCAATGACAGGTGATCAATTACTTCAGCTGACGAGGTTAGCATGAGTTGGACTATAGTGCTCCTACGTGATCGATATCTCCGATGTATAAGAAACGTCACAGCCACAAACACGTTCTACCACTTTTCAAGATTGAACTTGATCTGAGAACTGTGTGAGGACAGTGGAACCTCAACCTTTTAAAAAAAAAAAAACAAGGTTCTTGACAGAAAACCATGATTTGTATTGGTTGTTTTACTAGCCTATTCCGTGGGTGGTAATGATTTCAGCGCAGAAAAACAAATTCAGGTTTTCGTAATGTTTCTGGATTTTAATTATCAATTAAATGGTAGCTAAGGTTGATTTGTGAAATGTGGGTGAATAATATTGAAAAAAAAAAATTAAAAAATTTAATTTTAAATTAATTAAATGTTGAAGAATAAAATTAAAAATAAAATAAAATTATATTAAAAAAAATAAAGATAACCAAGTAAAATCACCATGAAAGTCATGCATATAATTAGTTTTAATAAATTTTTGAACCTAAAAATTATGTTTTAATTAATTATATGATAATAAAATACAAGATATTGTTTTTTTATATGAAACAATATATTTTTTAAAAGTAAAGAAACCATAATAGACACATTGAATCAAGATAACAAAGTTAGATTATTAATGATAAAAAGTGAAAATGCATTCTTTTATGTTTGAGTTAAAAATGCCTTGGATTAACCTATTATATGGATAATAGATTCAATTAAATTTAATGATTTATCTTATTAATTTTTTAAACAAAATAAAAAAAAGCTGCGTGAGTGTAGGCATTAAAAAAAAAAAAACAACCCAAGTGTATCGCCGTCCAACCCTGACCATTTGCCAAGTCTTAAAATACAATTATAAGACCATCTATTTAACTTTCTCTTTTTACTTTAACCCCTAGTCTTTCAATTTAACTCTCTCTTCTAAAAAAATATCCAATTAAATATTAATTTATGCTCAAAAGAGCTCAATTGTGCCAAAATAATAATAATAATAATTCGAGGATCATTTTTTTTTAAATTAACTAATTAAATTTATAATGATTTGTCAGAGAATAAACCGTTGAAAAGATTACAATGAATTACCACAGGGAGAATAAGGAGGATAGCACAAATCGAAGACCCTGTCTATCCGTGGTTGAGGACTGGTTCTATTTGAGTCTCTAAGGTAGCGAGGTGCACAGCTCTACCTAAACAAGCTTCTCAAGGGATATCCATGTCCCTCCCGCGTCTCTATTAGTCCATTCTTGAGATCATCCATGGCTAAGAATATCCAGCTCCTTGGAATTTGCCTCGTCGGAGAGGGGGAAGGCAGCCAGCCAATGTCTGCGCGTGGCCTTTATATAGGGGCAGCCCCCAATCGCGTGCAACGCGGACAACACTATCCCTTTATCTTGTTCACCACTTGCAACATGACACGTCAACCACTGAAATTGTGTCCCTGGATTAATGGACCTTCAATTTAAAAGATACTTCAACAACATATGATATCTGTCTGTCTCAATCTGATTAAAGTATACAGAAGATGTTATGCAAACATGTTACACAGGTAAGAGAACTAATACTTGTGATTTCTATCTTGGACATGTGTGTCTTGATTTAGCTGAAAATTGGCTTCAAATTGCCGAAGGTGTAAGCATGCATATCCAACTACCTGGATGGTGTTTAAAATCCTCTTACATGCACAAACACTCCTGCTTCTCGCATATATTAGTAAATAGAGATCCAGCCTATGAAGAATGGTTGATATTGATGACCATAGATCTCATTCCCAGCAACATCTAAATAATAGATTTGAATGATTAGGCGCCTTCCCTTTTTGACTCGATCCTCTCCAAAAAGCACCATTACATCTGACCGAAAAGGACAGCCATTTGTGAAAATGAAAAAGAATTATATCAAACTCACTCGATTGTGAGCAAGCTCACGTGCACGAGCAATATGCATAGTGCAACTTGCAGATGTTGAACAAGTTTGCATTAGTGCCTCTTGCACTAGCAACATCTAGTGGTCGTCTTCGTTTATTCCAGGGCAGTTGGATAGAAGGGCTTCCACTGTTTCATACTGAAACAAACATCATGTGCATGTATAAACAGTCAGAAGAGCAAGAGAAGAGGTTAGTGCCACACACTGGCGTCTTTCAAAATGTGCAAAAAACATAAGTGCGCAGCCATCATTTTTGAATACTTCAGGTTCAGTGTGGATGTGGGATAACTAATAATGATACACACAGCTTACCTGAAAACCACAAAACGTGCAATATTGATATTCATCTCTCAGTTTCATCAACAGTTCTTGCAAATCCTGCATCCAAATAAGAGCTTCAATCCATGCTCCAGAAGAAATCAAAGATAATACTTCTCAAAGTAAAGAAGATTGAACAAAATTATTATTGAAGAATTGTGAAGAAGGATATAGTTGGCAGTTGCGCTACTTCGAGGCTGGATTATTTATAATTTGTAGTCATATTGCATATAACCATATATTTGTTTCCTAGATAAGCTGCATTTATGGTCAGCTCTATGCATCCTATCAATCCCGTTAGTCAAAGCACAAAGCACAGAAATTTCAAAATTTGACTCATCCAATCAAATCCCAAAGGTAGACATAAATAATCTATACAAGACTGCACCAGATTTCCATATACATGTACCTTAAGGAAAAGATAAAAAAATGAAGCACAAACCAACTCTCAAATTGACAACTAAAAACTGTACATTGTGCGTGGAAAGTAAAAGAAAAGAGGATTCCCCAGAGTATCAAAAAGCTGGGGAAAACAATTTTGTAGATGATGCTCTGGTCTTGATAGAGAAAAAGCAATCAAAGATCATCTGGCCGGCATTTTCTGGAGTTTTTATATACATTTCCGAAGCCAAAAAGCAATCAATTATTATAACATTTGCGCCCCAAAAAAATAAAATAGAATCAATTATTTGTAACAAGGTACTTTAGTAACATCAACGGAGGTGCACATACAAGTTTAAACAACATAGATTCTTCATAAGACATATTTATATCATCGTCGACACTTTTTCTAGGTTACTGGTTAAATGCTGGGAGAAGTTAACAACCTAGCACTTATTACACCTAAAAGTGTGTGAATGTAGTTGGTGTTCAAGGCAAAACACAATAAAAATGACTATCCATCACGGCATTTTCCTTGATATGAGAATCTGAGAAAGACAAGTAAAAAGAAAAGGTCGAACCACAAAAAGTTCTTCCTAACAACAGCCCAACTGGCATTCAAATGCAGATAAAATAACTTGAACCCAGAAAAATAAATCATGGAAATCAAAATTTGGTAACAGGTTCATAAATATTTTACTCGCAAAGGAATTAACAAAACACCAGAACATTAATGTACAATAGCTACAGCTACACCTTGTGGCTACAAAGACATTTGGCAAGTTAACACCAAAATGCATGTATGCCAATATCAAATAACATGAACTATGTGAGCTCAGGTTAAACACATTCCTCAACTAAATGCAATCCCACTTAATTTACTAAAAAGTATAACTAACTAAACAAATGTTAAGTGCCGACAATGATTTTAGAAAATCTACCTCTTCTGTTATCTCTTCCTCTTCCTCCTCATCCTGTTCACCATCCTCTTCATCTTCATTCTTCTTTGGTTCCACAACTTCTTTGTTCTCCAATTGATCAAGAGCTGCTTTTGCTTTCATAAAATTTACTACAACTCTCCGACTTCGCCATTGAGACTTTTGCCTTGACCCAAACTCTTCCATTAAATCCCTCTCCTTCATTCTGTTCCTTTCTGCCTCAATCTCTTCTCTCTTCCTCTTCTCCTTATGCGGTTCCTCTCTTCCAATCCCTACTCGTGTCCGCCGAATCTGAATCCCCACTGGCTCAGCTCTTCCTGAACCCTCCTTACCAAGGGCTGAACCAGGGGTGTAACCCATTTGCTTTAACAACTTAAACCCAATGTTAGATGGAGGAATTGGAGCTTCTATTCTTGCCATGGTTTGCTCATCCTCCTCTTGTTGCTTTTTCTCCCTTTCAAGTCTTCTTTGTTCTTGCCAGCTAATGTTTTTGGACTTCTTATTGAATGATTGAAAAGTTGGTGTTTCCTTGTTGACGCTCTGCACAAATGATCACAATCTCACCAAAAAACCACAAATTAAAAACATGAGTTAAAATATAGAACACTATTAGCTTGTAACTTTTCACTTTCAACACATAAATATATAACTGAGAAAGTTACAAGCATATTCTTTGAAAAACACTCCCCATAAATATATAGTTCCAATTAAATAAATAAAGCCCATGTACTTTCCTAAACAAAACCACAAGAACACACTTACACCCCTTTTTAGATGCAAACACTACATTAACATAGCTATCTAAGTAAAGTTCTTTACCTTTATTTTTTTCTATATCACTCCTTCCACTAGAAAAGGAAAGCTTTACATTATAAATCTTCAACCAGCAGTGCTTTGAATCAATTCAGGTTTCGAACAGGATAACCAAATTGCATTAGGGTTTTTTTTTAATCATACAATGAAATACAAAATGCCTATTCTGAGTATCAAAAATCTCTACCAAAGCCTTGATTCGATAAATTTTTAAAAAGTTAAATTTTTTTCTTAGAATGATAATATAAAAAAAATGCTTTAGAGACTTGATTATTACAAGGAAACAACCAGATACTGACCTTTTTGGCAGATGATTTTGAAGGGTTTGTTGTTTCAGGAGGAAGAAACTGAGACAGGTCTCCCATGTAATCTTCTTCATCTGCTTCTTCATGCTGTTCTGGTTCACTGTCTCTTTGCTTCTCTGTTGATTCTGCCATTCTTTGTTGATACACAGTAACAGAGAGCTCAAAACACAATTTTTCATAGGAGCTATATGGGCCACTTTTGGGCCCATATAGACTTTTTGGCAGCCTAATTCCCAAAGAGCCCAAAAAGAGTGCTACTTGATGCCACGTGTACTCAACAGCCATAACTGTCTTTGGCTGAAGTGGCTGATCTCAGTTATACACACATATGTCACGTGACCAATCACCTTCTTTATGACTCCCTCTCTCGCAGCAGCAAACAGAAAGTCAGAAACCGCTCCAAATTCCCTCCCTCTCGAGTCTCGCTCATGTAAGAATTTTCTGCTCTGTTTGGTCACTGAAAAAAAAAAAGGAAAAGGAAATTAAGAATCTTTCCTTCATCTTTTAATTTGTTAGTCTTTGTAGTATCCAAGCTTTAAATTCATCTTCATTTTCTCGGGAACCAAACAGGAGCCAGAGAAACATTTGTAAAGATTTGAGTGCTTCCTGTTTGTTTATAGGCGAAAGAAAGTGATGAAGTGTGGTTTCTTGGAGCTACAATGCCGAACCAGAGGCTGCATTCATGTTTTACAGTGATTGTGTTCTTAGCGATTCTTGCTTTGCAAGCTTGTGCTTCTACTAATCCTCCTGATGGTAAATCCTGTCAATATCATTGTTAATCTTTCCCTTTTTAGTGATCTAATGAGTGTTCTTTTGTGGTTTGTGAGAATGTTGCTTTTCGTTTTTCTGGACATAATTCACAGGAATGCATGTTCTTTCTCGTCTGTTTGGATGCTAAGAAAATGCAGGGATTTAAGGGCAGGATTTGTAATCGGAACTATTATTTAGTGACTCATCAACAGGGAATAAAATTTTCTTTTTATGCTTTTTAATTCTTTGGAGGAAGAAGAGGATAGACTCCAGATTCAATTAAGAGTTTATTGTGATTTTCTTATAAAAATAAAGATGTTAATTCAATTTTCGTTTCTTCTTCTTGGTTTTCTCAGAAACCAAACAGAAGGTCAGAGACAAAAAAACATTTTTAGCTTCCTTTCCTTTTAGCGGGAAAATGCAAGGGAGAAAATTGGCGGGGAAAATAAGAGAATAGGATGCGATTCACTATAATCTCGACGTTTCCCATTATTTTTAGACAATCATCTAGTGTTTTAAATTAAGTCTAAATAGTGATGATTTGGGCTTAATTGTATCATTTTGACTCGTTTTTATGTGTTTGTTTATCACCCAATAAACTATCGACTGATTATCCTGGGTAAATAATCACATAGTTTTATTCTATTTTAAAGTGATTTTGTGGAACCTTATGAGCCCTGAGTAACCCCCCCCCCCCCCCCCCCCCCCCAACAGCTAAAGGATTGACGAAAATCGGTTCTATGAAGGGGCAACTTATCCTGCCTGGAAACTTCCTTTGGATAATGGATCCATTAGGAAAAACGGTAATGGTCCCTCATCGACCCGAGTCAAGTGCCATTGAGAATTATCTCAAGGTAAAAAGGACACAAGAAGAAAAGACTGGGCCCTGGTGGAAAAGTAAGATTGTTAAAATGAAGGTAAGTGCGTGACTGATCTTCTCAGTTTTTTCGTTGTCACGCAGCATTGTAGGATACTACTGCAACAGTAGGCTGATAACGTGAAAAGTTTCTGACTTGTAAAAAAAAACCTAAAGAAAACACCCAGAAAAAAAAAAACATACTTATTATTTATCTTATTTTATCTGCTTTTCAAATACTTCAATTGTAAAAATCTATTTTTGTTTCCACATCATTAACTATTTTTTCTCCCCATTTCAAAGTTTCTTTTCTTGTCGATATTATATAATTTTTATCAACGTGAATGGTCGGAAAACTAAAATACTTATTACTGTATTTATCTTATCTCTTTTACAAATAATTCAATTGTCAAAGTTTTTTTTTTCTACATCATTAACTATCTTTTCTTTATCATTTTCTTCTCTCTAGTTTAAAGTTTCATTTTTGTCAATAAATTATCTAATATTTTCCTCATATTTTTTTGGTATTATTGTTATTGTTTTCTTACCATCCCAAATTAAGTTGATTAATTGCATTGATTAAAATATATAAAGTAATGTGATGCATGTTTCTTTTTTATCTCAATGCAAAGGTATCCTCGAGTTGGTTGTGGTCTTAAGGCTGTGATGCATGTTTGTTAGTTTATTGATCGTTGAAAGACTGTGGTGTATATGGTAGTTGGGCAGTACGTAGAAGGTCGTTGCAAGCAACCCATGACGGAAAATAACTACATATAATGAGATTCCCCTTCCTCTCTCTTGCGTAAACAAAGCACTCATAGCCTGACAGCCATGATCTTGATGCACAGAGCGTTGAATATTGTGTTTCCTCTTGCAATACTCATTTTACTCCTGATAATTCTACCACCTTATCTTGTGTTCAAGTTGCTGAGCTACATTAAGAGATCCATATTCAGCGAAAATGTGGCCGGAAAAGTTGTTCTCATCACTGGAGCATCTTCTGGCATCGGTGAGGTCTGTATCAATTCCAAAGCACTTCAGAGTTTGAGGGTTTTTTTCTTTTTTGCCTCTACTTGATATATAGTATTAATAGTGGTGTTATTCTTTTGTCTATGGCCTCAAATTAAGGATCTTGCTTACGAATATGCTGTAAGAGGAGCTAGATTGGCCCTTGTTGCGAGAAGAGAAGACCGTCTTAGAGCAGTTGCTGATAAAGCCCGTAATCTGGGTTCGCCAGATGTTTTTCAGGTCCGTGCGGACATTTCTAAGGTTGAAGACTGCAAACGAATCATTGATGAGACGTTGAACCACTTTGGCCAACGTAAGTATATGTGAATCACTTGCAAATACTTTAGGTCGATTGAGTCATTTATTAAAAAAACAAAGTAATATGGTTTTTTCTTTTGTTATGAAAATTAATATCTCTAGTATATATGACTATCCCGTACTGGAAATTTATTTTGTGTCATGACATCAGTGCAAGGCATTAGACATTAATTTGTTGGCGAGGACGATAATTAATTTTGTTAGTTTTGATATCGCTCATGGCTTCTGGGTTCTGCGCTGCAGTTGATCATTTGGTTAATAACGCTGGGATTTCTCAAGCTGAGTATTTCGAAGATTGCACTGAAGTCTCTGATTTGACTCATATTATGGTATGAATCATCATCAACATGCCAGCACCCTTGGAAAACTGGATTTCTTATTGGTTCTAGACTTCTATCAAAACACTATACTGTCAATATATAAAAATATTTAATAACAAATTAACAATATAACCACACTCTCCTTCTGCTCTGATAGGATGTAAATTTCTGGGGCTCAATATTTTGCTCGCGTTTTGCTATTCCACATCTAAGGAGAAGCAAAGGGAAAATTGTTGTGATATCATCGGTAGCTCCTTGGTCTCTAACACCAAAATTAAGCGTCTACAATGTATGTAAAACCCCAATTAGTAGTGCATGCTTTCCTTGATCAATTTCCATCTCTTTATTTGCTTTTCTGATTTTTAGTGTTTATCCTTGGCGACTTCAGGCAAGTAAGGCGGCTTTAATAAGCTTTTATGGCACCTTGAGGGTTGAGATCGGCTCCCATATTGGTATAACAATCGTGATGCCTGGGTTGATCGATACAGAAATGACCTCACCTTCTTCGCTAGCCAAGGTAAACTCTCCAATAAATGAACTAGTTTTTGAAGTCTAAGCTTCACATTATAGTTGCAAAATGTAGCTGCTGCCAATAATTAACATTGTTTAGGTGTAACTTCTGTGTAGTTTTCTGTCAAGTTTTTTCCACCATATGAGCCGGCAAATCAATGTGCTAAGGCAATTGTGAAGAGCACCTGCCGTGGCGACAGACACTTGACCGAGCCATTTTGGTGGAACGCTTTGTTAATGGTCAAATCGTTATGTCCAGAAGCATTGGATTTGCTTCTGTGCTGGAATTTTATGGTTAATGGAGCACAAAAGGAAAGACGAATATAAGCAGCTGCTATTGTTTTTCAAGATGAACCACGAAACATCAAATATATCAAGCTTCTATCAAGCTGCATTGGATTTGCTCGTGTGTGTGAACTCAAGATCTTAGAAAGCCTGAGGTTTTTTTATGTTTTCGGTCTATATCTACTGAAGTATGAAGAGAAGATTTTACCCATGCTATGTAAGTGTTAGTGCTCGTAATTTAATTGAATATTAATAATGAGTTTTCCTTTGTTTTCTATTGTGTTAGATGAACAATTGAATGTTTTATTTATATATAATAATCGAAATTTTATACCAAATTGAAAAACTAAGGAAAATAACTCTTAAGAATTTAATCTGAGTATTGCAAGATGGCTTTGATGCCCTATATAGATCCACGCCTGAACAGGTCATTAATTGTAGCTACGCTAATAACTTGATGTTTAAAATGGAAGAAGAAGAGTGAAATGCATACTTTGAAGACAATCATGAAATCCCTAAGAAAAAGTACTCCACATTTGTGCATTACGAAAAACATTCCACAGTATTTACTGACCCAGAACAAATTTGAAGATATGCTTTCTTCGCTTTTTTTTCAGAAAGTTCCACTTTTTAATCCGAGAACTTGTACTCCTGTTCATCAAATAAGACGCTCTGTACCGGGAAATGACTGGATAGTATAACCAACTGGGCAATTGGGGAAACTTCAAAGTTTAATAAATAAAGAAAATCTCGATAGTGAGAGCAGAGGTAGGGGGCAGCAACGGAAAAATTCACAAGATTGTGAACCTAAATCAACAAATATTACAGTAAAATTTCCTTTCAAAAAATATTACAATGAGATTAGCATAGACAGTGCATTCTCTGCTCCAACGTTACCGGATAAATAATGTCCACTCCAAAGGATCAAAGTATACAGGGTTGATTCTCAGCTGTCTCTATATACTACCATTTGATATATCATTAAGACTGAAAGAACAACAGAAAGCTTCCTTCTGAAAACACCCTTGATTGCACCACACAATCATCCATCATTAATCACCTTGTAGGCAGTAAAGTTGTCTGATATTTCCTGAAGCTGTAACATCATAGGAAAGGCCAGTGACAACTCAGTTAATATTTTAGAGCTTCTCATAGAAAATCTACCATAATATTTTACGAGTTCTGGATGCACTGTTTCACATTAGATAACAGACTAACAAATGCAGAGTTGCAAGTGGTTAACATTAACACGGTATCGATATATGGTTTATACTCTTATAATAGATGACGCGGGTATAGATAAGTATTGCAAGGTTGGGGATCAGCACTTCCCCGCCAAGCTCTCCATGACAAGAGAGTTCTAACTTCAATTTGTCACGTTAGAATCTTATCTCATACACAGCAAGATATTCCATTCATTGCACATGCTTTCTTTTAAAAAAAAAACAAAAAAAAAAACAAAACTCTCTAATGCTACCTTCTTTCCTAGAGCGGTGAGTCTTTTGTAAAATCAAATACTTGATGCATACCTTTATAGCCCACCTTCTAAATAACATAATCTGACCTAATAAAACTCATCCATATTCTAGAATGAAGAATTGATGGAGGAAGGGTATTACTATCTACCACTTATTCCCTATAACAGGAAGAATTTACCTATCTACAGCCCCACAAATTGTCCTACCAATATGTTCCCAGCATATGTAAATATCCTCCGCCAATTTGCAGGCAGGCAACACACACTGGGTTGAAACAAATGTTATAGAGATTCAATGAATGGTAATTATGACTTGAAGGGCTGAGATTGCTATAACAAGCTGAATTGCAATTCAAGTAATCAGTGGGAAATTTAACCAATAAAAATGATTCAAAAGGAGGATACATGATCACAGCAACCATATTTCCTCAAACAAATAAACCATGCAAGGTATAACCATGGATCCTAAAAACAAAGCACTAGTGTTTTTTTTTTTTTTTTATTCAGTATCAATATACACAGATACATAGATCATTAAAATATCCATGCATTGATATTACAGAGACTTTTAGCATAGATATGTAAAAATCATGTGCATAAATAAAGTTGAATGTAGGAAACAAGATGCTTACATGCTTGTGCACACCCATGCACCCAACATTAGTGTGTGAGTCTATTCCTATACATCAAATTTTGATTCCGAAGGTTTATAATGGTTGAATCAAACATCTACATTCAATCACATAAACATACACATTTCTAGCATTTTACAATATTAATGAAGAAATAAAAAGAATTAAAGTGATGATTACTACCATATAGCCAGTCTTTAAATAATAGGTGGAGTGCACTTGACAATTCCCGCTTCTGATTTTCTTCAAGAGGAACTTCCCTCAATAATTGCTTTATCTCTCCCAGATTCTTTTGCTGGGAAAGAAAAGGAGGCATTACACTAAATCAAAGACCAAAACCTAGCAATTATTGTACATTGGAAAGAGGCAACAAAGGCAGAATCCAGTCTTATGAACTATATGCAGCACAACCAAAATACAATTAGATAGCTCTCCTATCATCTTATTATAAATGTTTCTCCATAAGAATAAAAAAAAAGATCATCCTGTTGTAATCAGTTGAACACTAGTGCACATACATTTCTCTGCTGAGATGCCATATATGCCTCGGGTAATTGAAACGGGTTATCTTTTGTTGACCCTGGGGATTCACCTCCAAACCAGTTTGGAATCTGTCAATCAAGCAGGGGAAAAAAAGCATATGAACTTTTTTGCAAGTAAAATTAACCCAAACAAGAAAAAAAAAAACCATGAAATTCCGTGTGATGGGTGCTCAAAGAGGAAGAGACAATAAAGAAAGAAAAAGGAGAGAAAACACAATATGATAATTTCAAATAATCTGGACATGAAACTTCACATGCATGCAAAAGATCAAATTAAAACTGCAAAATTCAACTGAAAATAAATAATGATATCAACAAGGAAATTAAAACAAACTAACAAATGGAACATTTCAGTAAATTAACACGGGAAAGTATTATTCATACCAGAAAATTGGTGAATTGGTCAGGGTCCAGTCGTGCAGCTGATTCAGCTTGAACATCAGAGACACCAGCAGAATGGGACAATGAATCATGGGGATCAACCACTCCCAAGGCTAAAGTTTCATCCCATCTGTTGATATTTGCATCTATACCTACGTCAGCCATGTGCTCCTCCAATTCTGAATAAAATGTATTGTATGGTGCCACCTGATTAAAATTTAACAGAAAGCTAAAGTTAATCTTCATTAGTAGTTGAAAAATAAAAGGGAGAAAGGATGTTCAATTATAGCCAATGAACTGCCTACAGGATTCAAAGGTACAGAGGTTTCAGTTTTTTACTTAATTAACAAATCACATCATTGTGATATACATGTTTTTTGAGAGTGAGGTTAAGGAGTTCAGCGAGGCCTTTCACACCCACATCTAGCCATGACCAATACTGTGAAATATCAGCAAAAAGCTCCAAAACATTTTTTTTAAAAAAAAAAAATTGAGGTTCAAGCATAAGTTTTCTTTATGTTCAAAACCATACATGAAAGGTAAGCGGACACTTGCATCACCATGAGAATTCTCTGCTCTGCAAGTCCTTATATGATGTAGAATAATATAATGGCCACGACAGCTAACGGTTTACTGAACAAAACAGTCAAGCTCACCTGTAACTTATGGTTATCACCGACCATTAATGGTCGTTGATTTACCCCAAGAAAGAACACACACTCACGACAATTGGCAATGCAGACTCGTTTTGCTGCTGTAATAACATGAACTCGCTCACAATGTTCAATCCTCACAGCCTGTAAAAGACATCAAAAAGACATGCGAGCCGTCATTTTTCATCCAGAAAAACCCATAACACATGAGTTGATGATTAAATAACAGGAAAATCATTCGTAGGCTGACAGAGAAAGGGGCATCAATTTATGGGGGGGGGAACAGAAATTCACGACAAAGCATATATGTTTCCAACAGAAAAAGCACATGCTGCAGGACTAATCACTCAGCAAAAGTAACAACTACTATGAAAAAATATAGCAGATGAAGGAATGTGGAAAGGTACCCTCTCCATACATAAAGTTGGCAACCATAGATTCCTCAGTAGATGTTCTTCACACAAATATCAAGTGGTATGTCCACACAGCAAGAATTAATAGATGCACTACAGATGCTAATGTAATATATGATAATGCCATATGCACTTGCATATACACTTATAGACAGCAATGTGGTGAAAAATCAAATTATAAAAATTTAAACCAATCAATTTCTCGTAAGTTAAAGGAGGTGCACTTGGTAACTAAAAAAACTACCACTCAAGAAAGGTTTCCAGCTGGTCTGAACACTAGGTACTGAAACAGTCAATACTCAACAAAAATCAAACATTTGTTACTACCTTGCCAACAGCTCCAAGAACTATAGTGGAATCAGAGCATCCATAAATGGTAGCATATCTCAAAGGTGCTAAGATGTAAAGGATGGAATCATGACAATTCAGAACCTGCAACCACACAACAGTGTCAAAATGGCCAAAAAACAATACAAACTTGAAGCAGAAATATTTTAAACCATGCTGCATGGACAAAGCAAGCAAAGAAATGTTCACCAAAACAATGGTAAAAAAAAAGGCAAGGGCTCTTTTCTCTTCATGAGGTAGCTCACATGACAGATAATAACAAATTGGCATGGTGCAGACTGGTCCAGACAACACATAAATGTCAGAGAAAGCCAGGCATATCCATGACCAAAGTTCATAACCAAATTTCTAAAGTCGGATCCCATCAGCATTGCAAGCAGATATAAGTTTAAATGTGATTTACATGTTAACAAAATTAAGGATCAAGCCTGCCATGCATTTTAAGAGGAAGAAAAAAACATGCTTTTAAGTCAAGCAGAATGATATTGAACTAAGCACAAAAATCTGCCAGATATCATTAAATAATCACTATTAAAAGTGATAATTTCAAAATAGGAAATCATAAATTCACATAATGCTACCTAGTTATTTTTAAGGAACATGGACACATATAGATGAATATTCGTTTCAATGCTAACCTTTACAGAAGAACAACCTTTAAGATCCAATGCTTGCTTTACAAATGATGACTTAGAGATCCCCTCAATAAAACATGAACCCCTAGCACTAGGTGAGGTCTTGATTGAACTTGTACAGGCATCAGCCATGGCAACATCAGAGTCAGATGAATTGGCTGGTCCATTTTCTTTTGCAGAAATTCTTTCAGTAATATGCTCCAAAGCAGATGCGATATTCTGTGAAATCCAATCAAGGACTTGTGTGGCAGGAACAGGAACGGCAGGCATGTCAGGATCAGAATTGGCAAAAAATGGAGCAGCTTGGCTTAAGGTGACTACTTCAGATCCCTTGTCACCAAATTGAACCAGAAATCCAAGGTGCTCAAATCCTTCCATGGATAAAACCTAATACAGTGTAGTTAAACTAGCAAATTAGTACCATGATGAAAAAGAAACCAACAAGCAGAAAATAAGTTATGAAGTCACCAAAAGATCCAACCATTAATACGCGTCAATAAAACTCCACAAGTTAAAAGCCTTAGAACATTTTTAAAATCATATTTATTCTGGAAATATACTCTCATGAGCAGAAAGTTATAATTCCTAAAGCATGCGTGCATAAAAGAAAACTTTTCTGTGTAAACCTAACCAAATGTAGAGACAACTGAATTGACAAACCAGAGACTCTTCTCCTTCTCCTTCCACGGACTCTGCCAAAAGAGAGATAATGTTAGCCATGTGTTTTTGTAGGTAGGACAACTGATGAGCCTCTTCATCTGCCTGCGATGGCATAAACCGGCGGCTGTTGCTACGCACAAGCTGCAATCAAAGGAACGCTAGCTAAAAATCAACATGAACACATTACAATCAAAATTTCCAAAAATAGCAATTACAACAAGCCACAAAACGTTAAAAAGAGTTTTAAACTACATTATGTACATGCAAACACAACAAACAAAACAAAACATAATCCCTATAACATCTGTCAAATTGGTATTGTTTGCAGCATTCTAAGCATTGAAGGCATTAGCAAAAGCGGATGAATCCAAGATTGTAGACAAGCGTTTAGTGTCAGCGCTGTGTAAACTCTGGTTAGCTCACCATAAAAAGCGAATACCAGGAGCATCAGCTAGCCAGAACTATAGTTCTACAGAATGAAGCTGTGCACCAGATAATGTGCCAAAACCTATCATCCAATCTCCCAAACCAGAAATTCAGAAAACAAAATCAGTATCTTAAAACCCCGAGAAAAATTATCCAGAAATGGAATCATAAGCGAATTCATAGCCCGTTGAAATAACCCCGAACATACAACAAAGAAAAAGAACGCGCATTTTCTTGATTGCGATGATCATTATGATATGAAACGCATTTAACTCTTTCCTAAATGTTATCACATTGTATAATCATCAACCTAATCAACGATGAAATAAAAGATTTCCATCAAATTAATCACAGACAAAACATTTACAATCCCAATTAACATCATCACTATAAAAAAAAAAAAAAACAGCATTTATACAATTGGCCAAGTTAATCCCTCTAATTACGAAGAAAGAAATACCTGAAGCGGCGATAGAGCCGATAGATAGCCATCGAAAGCTGAGGTCGACGGCCAAACATCAGCAACAGCAGCAGCATCTTTATGCGTTCTCGGCAACAACTTCTTGTAAGACTGGATGTATAGAAACAAAATCAGATCACGCAAATCGGCACCAGCTGAATCAACCTCATCGGGCAGAGCTTTCACGAGCGGGTCGGACTCGGAATTCAGGACCGATGCAAGCGTGTCGAGGATCAGCCTCGCGTGGTCGGCGGAGATCTGGAGAGAGTCAGCGAGTAAGGATGAGTTGACTCGGTTGTGAGGAGCGAGTTTTTGTTTGAGTTGTGTAAGGATTTGTGTCGTGTCAGGGAAGATTAGTTTGGGGATTGGTAAGAGTCCGTGCTCGAATGGCTCCCGTCGTGGGTGGATTAGGGAGCTTGAATTCGGGTTTGGAGTTGGAGCCGGGTCTGGACTCGGGTTGGCTGTGGACGTTGTCTCTGTTGACATGGTTTTTCAGAGAGAGAGAGAGAGATTAGTTATTTTGTGTTTTAGAGATCTTGGAGAGATGATTAACGGTGGTTTTGTGAGAGAAAGAAGGAGAGTGAGGGTTGCGGTTCAGTGTGGGTGTATGCATGGGGAATAATTACGTGCCGTGAGGTGATTAGAAGATTTGACACAGAAGGCAATCAGATTATGACATGTTTTGAGGTTGTTATGGGAGCACGTGGAATGAGGTTTCCTATGGGATCTGCTTTCTATTTTTGTGATTAACTAAATCATTGACCGAACAAAGAAAAATAGTAATGTGTTATGCTACAATTCAGCTCAAGTTTTTTTTAATATAAAAAATATTTAATTATTAATTTTATTTTTTAAATAAAAAAATGTGACAATTAACTTAATATGGTATGATTAACCTTGCAAGTTTCAAAGTAACCCAGATAATCTACAAAAACATAGTTTGGCTCCAAAAAAAAATCAAGATGACATCTTTTTTTAATATTAAGATAACAACATATTGAATTAACTTTGATCAACCTGAGTTAACATGTTAAATCTGCAACCTGGGTTATGAGACTATAATAACTTCATAGAAAACAAATCAAGATAAATTATGAAATCTAATTCTCAGTCAACTCGATGTTGAATGATGAAATTGAAGAAAAAAATCAATTAAAAAATGAACCAAAAAAATAACCCGAGTTAACTTGTCAAGCTCATGATTCGGATCATAAAACTGAGAAAATCTCGTAGAAACAAATCAAAATAAAAAAATCAATTCTCAATTAGCCTATATATTGAATAAATCAATTAAAAATGAACATAAAAACAACATAAATCAATATGTCAAGCTCATAACCCAGGTCATGAGACTGAGAAAACTTCATGAAAATAAATTTTTTTAAAAAAAACATGATTTAAATTGGATTATCATGTCAAATCCACGACTTTGGTTATAAGATTAAAATAATTATATAAAGAGCAAATCAAAATAAATTATGAAGATCAATTCTCAATCGACCATTTTCGAGCTCTAATGTTGAATGATGAGATTTGTAAAAAAATAAATTAAAAAAGTGGCATAAAAAATAAGTCGGGTTAACCTGTTAAGCATTATTTTAGGGTCATGAAGCTGGGATAATCTAATAAAAAAACAAATTAAAATAAATCATGAAATCTAATTCTCAATCAAACACAATATTAATTAATGAAATTAGGGGAAAGTCAATTAAAAAAACTAAGTCAAATAGTTTAACTCGTCAAATTTGCAACCCGGGTCATGAGACAATGACAACCCAATGAAAAATCAAATCCAGTGTTGAAGGACTTGTGACCCGAATTATGAGATCAAGATAACATCTTAGAAAAAAAACAACCTAATTTAACAGGCGTTAAAATGCTAGAACCCTTAAACATGATCATGAGACCAATATATTCTCATAGAAAGCAAAACAAAGTAGATTATAAAGTTTAATTCCCAATCGATCCAATGTTGATTGATAAATTTTTTTAAAAAATCAATTAAAAAAAAAGACTAAAACAACTCGAGTTAACTCAATAAAGACTAAAACAACTCGAGTTAACTCAATAGCATTATTCTCTAGTCATTAAACCGGAATACCCTTATAGAAAACAAACAAAACAACTCACGAGCTTAATTCTCAACCAACCCAATATTAAATTATGAGATTAGAAAAAAACGTTAATTATGAAAAAAAAACTAAATCAATTGGGTTAATCTGTTAAATTCACGATTCATGTCATGTGAATAAGATAGCCTGATAAAAAAAAATCTAATATTAAATGAATAAATTAAAAAAAAATATTGATTGAATAAAAAACCAAAGAAATAAAAAAACAATATTCATTGGAATAATTTTCTCTGCAAACAGGGGTAAACCAAAAACTCCACCTTAATGTTAATGTTAATTTCATGATTTTTTTTTGGATAAGTACATGTTAGTACCCAATTTATGCAATGAAGGACACATTAGTCCTTGATCTTTAGAATGTTTCAATATTTTCCTAACCATGATGTTTAAGCTCTTTTGGCCAGCCATCAAAGATGCATGCATTAGAAATTTACTTTTTTTTTTCTTTACATGACAAAACTAAGGGGTGTTCAAATAACACCTTTAAAGAATATTTAGTAAGGCTTTGGACCATTTGTTATGTTACATAAAGAAGGTAACATATTGATTGTAGTTTGTTTAAAACCATTATATCTCTATAAAAAAAACCTTTATTTTCATGTAAACTACTTAAATTAAGACTTATATATTATTAATCCCATAATCATTAAAGATATGATATTATATAAAAAGAAATTAACCAAATTCCTGAGTTGACAGATTATTTTTAAGATTAGTGGATTTATATTACTCATTTAATGCCATGTTAATCCTATAATGACATAATATCACAAGTTTTATTTAGGTTTTTTTAAGGGACAAATAACATGTAATACCCTGAAAGTTGACTAGTTGATTATGAAGGGATAATATTATTATTTGATGAGTAATTATAGGTAATTATGGTTGAGGGATATGTTTTGAAAACATTTGTGTGTGTGTGTGGGGGGGGGGGGTTGAAAAATTAGTAATAATAAATAATATAATGTTAAGTTTTTTATTATGCCCTTTTTATTTTATTTTTATAATAAAGGATAAAAAATTAAAATAAATGACATGAAAAATAAATGAGTCTTCATATACTTCTTGGCCAATAAAAAATTGATATTTAGAATGATATATTAAAGATATCTTATTATAAATACAAGAACCGTCAAATAAAAATCAACCAATAAAATCATATCATGTGGTATTGAAAAATAATATGAGAATCCCTATAAATCTCTATAAATAGAGGGCCTCAATCCAAAAAAAATAAAAATAAATTTTTGAAGATATAATTTTTTTTCAAAACAAGTTTTTCAAGCAAGAAAACCTTCAAGTAAAAAAATTAAATTAAGAGTTTGAAGTGTTCTTTAAATTTTAATGCGCCTTTGCCTACTGTAATAGAAAGGTGTTTTCATTAGTGGCTCTTTTCATAACCCGCCTTTAATTTCCAGGCCATCTTTAAACCATACTTAAGCTTAACAAAGGAGAGAATTTGCCAGAGGCAACTTTCTCTATCGCTTCCCAAAAATTATTTGGACCTAGATCCAGGCCAGTCCAATGCCAATGGGCCTCAAACTAAACCCTCAAATCTCTTGAAAGCGAGGCAGCCCGACAACAGGAAGGATCCCTCGCTGGCCGTGGCAATAGTTGTCTTTTGTTTTTTTTTTAAAAAAAAATTTAAATACCTTATATTTTATTTGTAACATTACTGTATCAAAATAATAAAAAATATTAATTTAAAATTTTATAAAAAATTTCAAAAACTTGAAAAAATAAAGTCAAACCGAACTCCTAGACATGACACAAGGCTCCAAATCCCCTGCACAGCATGGGCTTTTTTTTGAGTAGTTCTGTCTCAAGTACAAATGTGTTTGTAGCTTCGATAGGCTTGTCACTTCTACTCCCCAACTATGCTAGCCAGTAGGCAGTGAGAACACACTCTTCCTCGAATCAGAAAAGCTTCAGTTCATGTTCTTTCTCAAAGCTTAAAGGTGATAGCTTGGAATTTTTTGACGCAATTTATATAGAGAAGGAACACGACGTCAACATGAAAGGCAGAAAGCGTGAGATTTGGAGCACGCAAACTGCTCCATGGTGTTCAGAAACATCAAGCATAATGAACTCTCCTTTGATTTTGCTCAAATTAAGACCATGGAGGTGATGGGAAGATCAACCATGTCTTTCTCCGCCATTTACATATGATCTTGCTGGAAAAGTTGGAAGGAAATAACAAAATCTATCCCAGTTGTGTCTTGCATGAGGCTTTGATTTACACTTTTAAAATAATAAAATGAACACGGCTAGCGACGGCGACCCAAAATCTCAGGCAAGTGAGTGATAACTGATGAACTAAAGACAGAGAGGTCAATTACTTGCAAAAGTCACCCTTCCATGGCACACTGAGACTGGTTAACAGAGATATTCGGTTATTATTGACAGTGAGGGATCGATGGAATGATTTAGAGAAAATGAATGCAGATGATTGCGTGTAGAACCCACCACGCCAAGTGTCTGCCTTTGATTGCAGATCCCGTCAATTATGTCGACAAAAAACATCGAACTTTCCGTGGATAAATCATCAAAGGTTGAATGAGCAATGACACCGTATAAGTTCTTGACGACACTTTGCATGCATGTCTCCATCTATCTATCACTGCATTCTGATGAAGTAAGTTGTTGCTAACGATGTGCAGGAGAATAATAATGGACTTGTAATTTTCTCTCTCGAACACTAAACTGTACTCCTGTAGCCTGTAGGGTCAAAGCATGCCTTTTTTTAAAAGAAACATTTGGTATTTTGGGTCAATTTTCAGACTTTTGTTTATCATTTGGTGGATTTAAATACATCTCATCTTTTTTTCTTTCTTTTTTTAATATTTTTTTTTACTTTCAACGTTTTCTTTTTCACCATTTATTAGCCTAGTGACTACAACACCCAATTCAAACCCACCCTATGCAGGTTCGAACATGCTCTTTAAAAAGCATGCGATACATCTATTCCATTTTAAGGTTGATTTTCTTCTTCTTCTTCTTTTTTCTTCATAGACCCAATTTCAATTGTTAAGAGTGTATTTGACAGATGATCTCAAACGCAATTCAAAATGTTATTATTATTATTATTATTTAGAAAGCCAAAAACTTAGGTGACTAATGATTTGTTGACTAATGGTTTAATTGAATCGGGTTTATTTTAAATTATATAAAAAGTTAACTTTATTAAATTTAGGTGGCTTGATTAAAAACGGAGTGAGATTCGACACCCGTCTTCATTTTTTCTAAAGAAAAAACCCACCAAAATGGCATTGATTATTTTTTTAAAAATATCTAAATTAATATTATTTTATTTTAAAAAATCCATCAGACTCGGTTAAATCCATCATCCCATAAATTTACCCATCTAACCCACAATTCAGCTCTTAAAACTACGAGCCAATTTGCACTTCTCTTCATTATTTTTTTTTTTAAGAAAAAAACCCACCAAACTGATATTCTCTCAAAACATTGAAAAAATGTTTTCTCAAAGCAAATATTATACCATAATAAAAGAAAAAAACGATTATACCTAGCTAACAAACGAAAGAAACACGCTAGGCAAACCTCCAAAACCATGGCTCAATTGTAGGGAAGTTTTAATTTGTCTTGCTTTCTTTGCTGAGCAGCTAAGTACTCCACTCTTTGGACCATTATCTCTCGTGCGAAATGGACTTTTTAGACATGCTCTTGCCTGCAACGCCGGCTGCGGTGGTGTTACAAGCTAGCGGGCGTCCAACGAAAGCAATGCAATATCTCTGGTAGAGAGCATGAACGACACCGTTTTTAATTTATTTTTTTAAAAAACTGATACAGTTAGAAGAAAATTTTAGGGGAATGATATACTTTGAAAAAGTTTTGGGGAGAGGCATAGTAAAAAGATAATAGTTATTTTATTTTCCTTGGCCACTACTCTTGCTAAGGAAAAAACTCTGAGAGTCAAAAATCAAGAATAAAATCAACCTTAACTCGCTATAATTAATCAGCCTCTAATCATACTCTCAATTATAGGTTAGAAGTTTGATAATTTATATAATTTTTTCTAAGGTTGTGATGCTTTAATGTTTGTTTTATGTCAAATTTAAATATTAAACTGAAGTTATACTACATAACACCAACAATTATTTATATTAGTATAGTATATTGAACAACCATTATTATTATTAGCGGTTGTTTAATACAGATATTATTAATAATAGCAATTGTTTAATGTAACCACTGTTTTTACTAATAATTTATTGATAAAACCATGATTTTCATTAACAGTTAAATTAAAATATGCTATTTTTCCTATATTGTTTTTACAATGTGATATAACCTTAAATCTCTTACCAAACTGTCCAGTTTGATAAAAGAGCCCAAGACACTGTTGAAGAAAGAAAAAAAAACCCAAGCCAAACATTGAATTTACAAAATAACCCTTTTGTCCGTGTACGGCATTTATATTATCAACATTACCGCCAGCCGCAAACACTTAGCATGAAGCCTACCTCAATGAAGGACACGTAACCCTTAAGCATGCTTTGAAACTTCGACCTTAAAACAGACGTCAGGGGTGTAAGTATCTACGTACTCGACAAAGGTGCACGCTTTCCTACGTTGGAATTCCATCAGAGGACAGCAAGGCTTTTGTCACTGTGAACTGTTTGGTAAATATGCAATTCACATGCAAGGCAACTTTTAGAAACACTGTTGGCCTCTAGGCTACCCTTTTTCTTTTTTTCTTTTTCAAATAAAATACAGCCTGTATAATATTCCCAAATTCACTTGGAAAAATGGCTTTAGATAGAGGATAATTAACTTGCCAAAGCTATAATTAATAATTCTAAATGTCTTTTTTATTTCCGATGTGCAATTCCAAATGCAATCTACCAATGCTTTTGTTTCGGAGTAATTTGAAATTGTGTTGAATATTTAATTTTTTATTTAAATTTAAATTTTTAAGATTTTTAAATATTTTAATATTTTGATTTTAAAAATATTTTTTAAAACAAATAAAAAAATATTATTTTATAAACTTCCAAACAAAAAAAATTATATTTAAAAACAACCATTACATATTCTCCAACACATTTTCCATCCATACATCAAAAACAATACCGGCACCGTACGTAAATGTATTAACTCTTTTAATAAGGGGACTTAAATATGGGTCCCTTTGCTCCTCTTTTCCAGCTTTTTTCCTCAAGAAGCATTATTACTCTATTAATCAAAGTAATTTGTCTTATTTTAAACTAAATTTGATGCAAAATATTAATATTATGACATAAAAACAAATATCTAATTAATATTTATAATAAATACGTATTTTGTATTGGTATCATGGAACAATAAAATCCACATCAATATATTTATGGATATTTAAAGATTCAATTTAATTCTAACTTCATTTAATTTAAAGTTTGTCAGACCTTAAAAAATAATTAAATTTATTGTGATTTCAATTACTTGGTGCCTGTTTGGCACTACTATAGTTTATGGTTTTGAAAATGTTTTCCAACTGAAAAATATATTAAATTATTTTATTATATTTTTAATTAATAATTTTTTTTAAAAATAACACTAAATTAACAAACACACCTACACAAATAATAATATATTTTTTTTTTATCATTGAGGCTCAAGCTAAAAAGTTCACACCATATCCAAAAGGAGTATATTTCAATTCAATTTATTCTTGCATTTTAAAAATATTTTTAAAATAAATTTGATTTTTTTTATTTTCAAATTGTTTTAAGGTGTTATTAAAAATAAATTTTATAAAATAAAAAATATCATTTAAATAAAAAATATTTTAAAAATAAATTGATATGGATATTTAACTCCAGGCAATATATAATATAACTATAATCCATCTCCAATGCCTTAACTAACACACAAAATACAAAAATAATAAAATCGTACAATATCATTTTCATCACCAATCCAATCACAGAACATGAAAAGACTCTCTGCTTAACTTGCTACGAGGCTTCCTCGTATATCCAATTCACCCACCCAAAAAAAAACACCCAAACGCCCCCACAAACACAAAGCTCCTTGAAAAATAAACGGTCACTAAACGTGCGAGCCCCGACCACAGTCCTTTACACGCTTGATTGTGGGCCCCACGTACCTCCCCTCCCCTCTGTACACAAACAGAGACAAAACAGCAGAGAACCCAAAAAAATAAATAAAGCAAAAGTGGGAGAAAGAGTATGTTCTGTGTGTATTCTCTCTCCCAGATTCATTAAAGTGAAAAACACAAACACTAATAAACACAAATATTAGAAATAAACACTAAAAAAAAAAAAAGCAAAAGCAAAAGCACCGCTACTCCCCCCCCCCCTCTTGATTCTACCTGTCTTTGTAGTTGTAGGAGCGCTGGGGTTCTTTCTTTGGATCTTCTTCCTCATGTTCTCTAAGGTATATTGCTGGTAATCCTTTTCTTTCTTTTTAGTTTTGAGCATTTTTGTTCCATGTTGGACGTTACCTTTTGCTCTGGTTTTTCAAGGTTGTAATGTTGCTGTTTTGGTTTTGGTTTCTTTGTTTGTTTGTTTGGCGCTTTTATTTTCCTTGAAAATGAGTAAAAGTGAAGGAAAATAAAATGAAAAATCTCAACTATATGCAAACGTTCTGATAAACCAAACAAAGAGTTGTTGAATGTGCTTTGTTATGAGTTGATGAGAAGGAAATGGAAAATCTGTGATAGTATACGGTTTATTCTCGGACATTCCTGCATTTTCTGAGCAACCAAACGGGAAAAGAAAGTCTATGGTACATTTCGAGCATTTTGTTTCGTTTTTCTTTTTTTGGTGTAAAAGTCTTGATTTAATAGTTTATGGTTTTGGTTTTTTATGACTTCCGATTTTTGGTTTGTCTGTTTTTTCTTTACAGCGTTGAAGCGTTTCAGATCTGAAGATTTGAAGGTTTGTTTGCACGTAACAGTCATTTGAAGGATCTGATGAAATATTAGAGATCATTCTGTGTAGTTTTGTTTTATATTAATGTCGTTTTGAGTTCATGGAGGTTTGTTGAACTTTTTATTTTTAAATATTCCCTTTCATATTTGTTTTGTCAAGGTTACTTTTGGTTCTTTCAATATTTGGATTTTGTTAGTTTCCTATTATCAAGTCTCCTTTACTATTTAAATTACTTAAGTTTGGTATTACTAACGGCTAATTGGATCTTTTGTTCCTATATTTCAGGGTTTTTGAATTGAAAGACTGAATTCAAAGCTTTATTTTTTTTGGTTCAATAGAAGACAAACTCTTCAACTTCAACTTGAAGATTGAGTCTCTCCTTTGAGCCAACAAGATGCAGAGGCCTCTACATGAGGATTTTCTATTGAAAGAGACCAATCCCCATCTGGGAGGGGGGAAGATCACTGGTGACAAGCTTACAAGCACCTATGATCTTGTGGAGCAGATGCAATATCTTTATGTCCGGGTCGTTAAGGCCAAGGAATTGCCTGCCAAGGATGTTACGGGTAGTTGTGATCCTTATGTGGAAGTTAAACTCGGAAACTATAAGGGTACGACTCGGCATTTTGAGAAGAAGTCGAATCCGGAGTGGAATCAGGTGTTTGCATTCTCAAAGGATCGTATTCAGGCCTCGATGCTTGAGGTTACTGTTAAGGATAAGGATTTTGTGAAGGATGATTTCATGGGTCGGGTTTTGTTTGATTTGAATGAGGTCCCAAAACGGGTTCCTCCTGATAGTCCTTTGGCACCACAGTGGTATCGACTGGAGGATAGGAAGGGAGATAAAGTTAAGGGGGAATTGATGTTAGCGGTGTGGATGGGGACACAGGCAGATGAAGCTTTTCCAGAAGCATGGCATTCAGATGCAGCTACTGTTACTGGGACGGATGGTCTTGCTAATATTCGTTCCAAGGTATATCTCTCTCCAAAATTATGGTATTTAAGGGTCAATGTGATTGAAGCTCAGGACCTGCAACCAAGTGACAAAGGCAGGTATCCAGAAGTATATGTTAAAGCTACGCTGGGAAATCAAGTCTTGAGAACAAGAGTTTCTCCTAGCAGGAGTATTAATCCTATGTGGAACGAGGACCTTATGTTTGTGGCAGCAGAATCTTTTGAGGAGCCCTTGATTTTGAGTGTGGAAGATAGAATTGCGCCCAACAAGGATGAAGTATTGGGGAAATGTGCGATTCCAATGCAGTATGTGGACAGAAGGTTGGACCATAAGCCTGTGAACACTAGGTGGTTTAATCTGGAGAGACATGTTATTGTAGAAGGGGAAAAGAAGAAAGAAACAAAGTTTTCCAGCAGGATTCACACGAGGATCTGCTTGGAGGGTGGTTATCATGTTTTGGATGAATCAACACACTATAGTAGTGATCTTCGTCCGACAGCTAAACAGCTGTGGAAGCACAGCATCGGGGTACTGGAAGTGGGTATTCTCAATGCTCAGGGATTGATGCCCATGAAGACAAAGGATAGTCGGGGAACAACTGATGCATACTGTGTGGCAAAATATGGGCAGAAGTGGGTTCGTACAAGGACCATTATCGACAGTTTCACACCCAAGTGGAATGAGCAATATACTTGGGAGGTTTTCGATCCCTGTACTGTCATAACAATTGGGGTCTTTGATAATTGTCATTTGCATGGAGGTGACAAGCCTGGAGGGGCAAGGGATTCAAGGATCGGAAAGGTACGAATCCGTCTTTCCACACTTGAAACTGATAGGGTTTACACACACTCCTACCCACTGTTGGTCCTGCATCCTAATGGTGTCAAGAAGATGGGAGAAATTCATTTGGCAGTCCGTTTTACGTGCTCATCCTTGCTTAATATGATGCACATGTATTCACAACCTTTGCTGCCAAAGATGCATTATATCCATCCACTGACTGTCAGCCAGCTAGATAGCTTAAGGCATCAGGCCACTCAGATCGTGTCAATGAGGCTGAGCAGGGCAGAGCCACCATTAAGGAAGGAGATTGTTGAATATATGCTGGATGTGGGGTCTCACATGTGGAGCATGAGAAGAAGTAAAGCCAACTTTTTTAGAATCATGAATGTTTTTGGTGGGCTAATTGCTGTAGGAAAATGGTTTGATCAGATATGCAATTGGAAAAACCCAATCACTACTGTGCTGATCCACATATTGTTTATAATCCTAGTTCTTTTTCCAGAACTTATCTTGCCCACAATTTTCCTGTATCTCTTCCTGATCGGTGTTTGGTATTATAGATGGAGGCCAAGGCATCCTCCCCACATGGACACTCGTCTCTCTCATGCGGAGTCTGCTCATCCTGATGAATTGGATGAGGAATTTGACACGTTCCCTACTTCGCGGCCTCCTGATATTGTAAGGATGAGATATGATCGCTTGAGAAGTATTGCGGGGAGGATTCAGACTGTTGTTGGTGATTTAGCTACTCAAGGGGAGAGGCTGCAATCTCTGCTGAGCTGGCGAGACCCAAGGGCCACAGCTCTGTTTGTGCTTTTTTGTCTGATTGCTGCCATTGTTCTCTATGTCACTCCTTTCCAAGTTGTGGCGCTTCTCACTGGGTTTTATGTGCTGAGACATCCTAGGTTCCGCCACAAACTTCCATCAGTTCCACTCAATTTCTTCCGGCGGTTGCCAGCTAGAACCGATTGCATGCTGTGAGCAAAGCCAGTTTTATCCGCAATTGCATTTAACGTTTGTCTTGCCCTCCTTTTCAAGTCAGTGAAGAAGATTGGTGGTTCTGGTATAATGAAGGTAGTGGATTTTGTGGATTTGCGGGTTATTTAAAGTTGTTTTAATAGGATTCCTGTTTCAAACTTCTGAGCTTTATGGTAATCAATCCATGTTCATTTGTAATTTTGTAGGATGTGATTGGAATTTTACCTTTGGTGAACCTTCTCTATGCTTGACTACATCTAGTAGATATTACCCGTTGGGGATTTCTGATCTCAACCATTGTTAAATTCATGCAATGGAATGACTTCTTTTTCCCTCACTTGCGCTTATTCCTACTAAAACATTGCCTCTTTAAGCTGTTCTGGTCTAATTCTTACCATCTGAAGTTTTGGATCTCACTGTCTGACGGACTGAATGAGGGAGTAAAAAGGGGATCTCGAGAGTACCTGCCCTACCTGGTTGATTACTTTAAATGAAAACCTGATTAGATTGATGTCTCAACTTGTTCTTTTCTACACTGAAATGTGAAATGTTCTGTCTTGCTTGTTTGGTATCTCTATCATTCCAGGACATCCTGTCTTATCAGTGAGAGAAATTTATGTATATATTTTCTGCACTCTTGTCTAACTTACAACATGCTTTGTTTATGTGAAGCTATGCTTATTTTGATCAATTATTCATACTAGTTTATTTTACTAGATAAATTATTCTAAGATATGGAGGCAGACAAAGATTGCATTCGTAATTATTGGGGTATTTTTATTGAACAAGAGCATATAATAAATGCTATTACTGAGAAAAGATTAGATCTGCATGTGCATTATGTTTTATGTTTTATTTTTCTTTAACCTTTTGGCTGTGCATAAAAATGGTACATCAAGAATCAAGCCATGGTGGTACCATCTGAGGTGAAAGTATGGTAGAGGAGGACAAGGTAAAGAAGCAAAAGTTACTAGGGGTAGCTGCTTTTGCAGTTCAAAGTGGATCGTCGATTGAAGTGCCTTCTATAGCGGAGTGTTGTCTGATTTTCAACAGCAGTTTTTGACTGCTAGGAAATATCAAAAGGGTCAGCAAGATAAAAAAAAATAAAATTCTTGCCCATGTTCATTGATTCTTGTAATTCCATGGCAGTGTATGTATTCTATGTAGGTGGGGACCTTATCTCTGCTTTTTTCTTTCTTTTTTCTTTACAGCCTGTAATCAAGCCTCTTCCTCTAGTGGTCTGTCTCTGTCAGCTTCTCCTCTCTGCTTGTGGGGGCGAGAAGTAGTGTTTATTTTAGGCCAATGATGTGACTGTGCATGGGCGGAAAATTAATGTCTGGTGGCTCTTGTTCCTTTGGATTTTTTTTTTTTTATTAATGAGGGTGTCCGGGCTAGCTTGCACGCAACACGACTAATCTTACAGTCTACTGAACATCCTGCAAGCCTAATAAGCATATAAGTCACCGCAGGGATGACAAACATACTGCCCAAGAAGGACCTAATAAAAACAAGAAGAGAACAAACTCTCCAACCTCACTCCCACTGGGACTTGAACCGAAGTTCGAAGGAAAGAAAGCTGTCCCCAACAACCACTACCACTGATCCACACAACCTGTTGGTTTGTTCCTTTGGATTTTAGGAAGTCCTGTTGTTAATTTGTTGCCGTCACATGCTCTCCTCCATCGCCTGTAATGTAAAAATGATTCAATTCAGCAAAAAAAAGATGCAATAAATGACAGCTGACATGGATGATACACACGAAAATGAAAGCCTTGAGATGGTTTTAAGAACGCTTCAATTTATTGCTCTGATAATAAATGTACAAAGTATATGCATTGACCTTGAATAGGAAAAGCTGTACAGTGTTATTATTAGGTTTTTGAGAGAAAGCAATGCTTCAAGAGACCATGTTTACAATGGACATGTCCGTCTGTGTGGACTATGAAATGGCTTGGGTAGCAGATTACTGGAGATGTTTTAACAATGGAAAGGAAAGGGACATCTTTAGTATCTTGGGGCTCCATGATCGTAGCTTATCAACCCACTTCAAGACCACAGAATTCAGATTCTAGAAATGAGAAAAACAAGTTCCTAGCTCATGGAGTCTTTAATGGTAGCTGGTGAGCAACGTTTTCTGAACATTGTCGTATTCGACAAAATGATGATATAATAACTTAATACTTTGTCTTATCAAATAAATTTGCTTGGAAGGATGGCGAAATCGAACCGCCATTGCTAAAGGGAAGTTTTACCTAAATCCTTAATGACAGAAAGATGAGGTGACTGATATTTTGTCAGGGGAGATGATCATGATAGGGTTGAGAACTTGTAAAACGAATCCTCTTCTGTGAGTTAGAAAAATAACAGAGTTTTGAAGTCAGAATTAGCTCCGAGATGATGACAAGAGGTTGAAGACGAAGAATACCAATAAAAATAAATAATAAACTTATTTTTTCAGGGATTTTCATACACAACTTACAGGCTCAATTACATAAGAGGCCATTGAAAGCCCAACATAACATTTTCTAAATGAATTTGTTTTACAACTTCATCAAATGTCCTTAGATGACACTAAAGCTCTATTATTTTCTTTTCATAGAATTTTACTTTAGATTGGTTTTCTGATTATGATGTAAGAAGTTATTTTGTTTTTATTTTTATATCAATGAAACTCACATCTTTGTAAACAAAAAATCTCTAAACTTTTTTAAAAAACCCAGATTTTATATTGCTCTTGCTCACCAATAATCCATTTGGAAATATTTTATGTATGCTTAGACAGATGACAGATAGACTAGACTAGAAAAAACAATTAACATGCTAAAAAAGAAGTCAAGCCACCAAGACAATGATATTGTACCAATCTAACAGCATCTCCACTAGATGATGCTAAATTATTTTTTTTAAAAAAATATATATTTTTTTGTTTTTGAATGATTGTTTTACATGTTTCAAGTTATGGCTAAGCTAAATGTTATTTTATAATTTTTTTATAAAAAAATTTATTCCTTCATGTTTACTAAAATATTATTCATTGTAATAATATTTTTTGTCTAATTTCTTTTTTTTAATTAATTTACTTTAAATTTTTATTTTTTTCTTTTTATCCTTATCTTATCTCATGACTCGTATTATGATTTTGATGAGTTTATTTAAGTTATTTTTTTATTTTTTAATTTAATATTAGATTAATTAAAAATATTTAAATTATTTTTAGACCCATCAAATCAATCAAATCATATCATATCATATTATTAAAATAAATATATATTAAATATATCAAATATAATTTAACTCTTTTACATAACCTTTGATGACTGGAGTACACATAAACAAATAAAATTATATTACTGTCCGTCTTTTACTGCAAATCTACCCACGATGTAAAAGTTTTGTAAAAATTCAGGTGAGATGGGACATCACACTTAAAAGCCCATATTTTTACTTGACAGGCCATGAAAGGGCAGAAGGTGACAGCCACAGTAGGACTGGCTAAAACACAAGAACATACCATCACGTTGTTTTCCCATGCACACCAACCTCATCATGCCCTCTCACTTTAATTAGATTTTGATTACGTGCGGTAAAGAAGAATTAAAATTCCACTGCCATAGAATTCCAACAGTATGATGAATGTACATCACGAAGATTTTCAACATCGCTGTTTGTTCGTGTTTTTGAATTTTTTTAGTTTTAAATTATATATATATTTTAATTTTTAAAATTATTTGTACATACTAAATTTTAAAAATAAAAAAATATTATTATAATACATTCCCAAACAAAAACATAATTTCTTTCAAATTACAAAATCATCAATGAACATCAAGAAAATCTTTCTAACCCACTAATCATAATCATAGTTTTGAAATATGACTCGGTTCAATGAGTTGTTCTAGAACCAGATTAATCTGGGGTTGAAATCGAACCGAGTTGAAGAAAAAATAAAGGAAGAAAAAACTTGATGTGATTTAACTGATTGACCCAACAACCCGGTCAAAAACCCGGTTATAACTTGTTGATTTTTGTTTTATTAAAATGATATTATTTTAATTTATTTTTAAAAAATTAATCCAAACAACCTAATAACCCAATTAAATCAGGATTTGAACCGAACTGGATTGAAAACCATGGTCCTAACAGTTAAAAACTGGTGCGTCTACGGTCAAGTAATCTTGTGTTTTCGAAATTAATTAATATTGAGGGTAAGATAAACAAGTAATATTAATTGTTTCAATTATTTTATTTATTTACCAACCAGATTTAGGCCTTTGAGACAGCGAGTACGCTATAAAGTGTCCATCGTGCAATCTGGGCTTGAAAGTAGTTGGATCATATGTTGGACTTGTTTTGATTTTGTTTCAGAAAACTTGGGTTTGAGGCCCAGTTCTACTTATATTCACACGACATCGGCCCACAATTGATTTTTACAAATGTGCCATACGGAAAAATTATTACGAGTTGGATTTATCATTGCCTCATTTACATAATTATGTGGGAATTGTCATAAAATGATTGAGGGACTCCTTGTTTTGTATACATGAATTAATGATGATGGGTCTCATAATTGTTTTTTTGATGGATCTCACATAATTTGCTTTTTTTTTTTGAAATTACAAAATTTAGGATTTTTTATTTATTTCTTATAAATGTTCAAAAAAAATAACGGCTGAATTTTTTTAATTTTTTTTGAGATTTTTACTTTCTATTTCTTAATAATTTTTAAAAATATTATTTTTTTCATTGTAAAAACAAATTTGTCAACTTCTTTTACATTTTAAAAAAATAATTAAAATCAGTACTGTCAGAATTTTTTTATTCTACAAATTTTTTTTAAAAGATATTTTAAAGTGGGTAAACATGGATTATAATTTCACCAACTATCTTTTTATAATAGATTATTTATACATCGATTTGATATAAAAGATGAGAAGATTTTGGTTATTCTTACTCTGAAAATTTGTGTAAATAGAAAATTCCTTTGCGTCCATCATGATTAGTGGCTAACGTTTCTCATGTTTTTTTTTTTCATAATGTAATTTTCTATAGTTATATACATGTTTTGTTTTTTTAAAAGTAATTTATATTTAAAATATATTAAATTAAGACGTTAACTAGCCGAGTAAAGATTTCTAATTTATCACGTACGTTGTTCCATGTTATGGGGTGCAAATTAAGGCCACTTTTCTGGCTTTATGCTACCCAATATTCACAGAGAGTGGGTAGATTGTTTCCTATAAACTCAGAGGACAAGGTCATGGCAATATTGAATCTGTGTGCTTTCCCTGAACAATGTCGAGTCGTGCTCCAAATCACTGTCAATCTAACACACATACAGGTAAGCTTACTCAATCGACTTTGACCCACCATTTATATACTTTGTGTTGTAACCCATTTTCGGGTCCCCAAATAAATGAAATAAAATAATTAGCCAAAGGAGGTTAGAAAAATAATAGGAGGCAGAAGCGCTCGGCAAATGGTCAGAAAAATCGGTCAAGGAGGTTAAAAATACAAAGATTGGATTTTTGACAGTATATTCTTGAAAGATGAGAGCCCTATTGAGAAGAAAATTTGAATTTTGAGGAGAAAAGCCCAAGTTTGGATGTTTATGGACTTAATTGGATTTTTAATTGATTTTATAGGGGATTTGATTGCAAGAAAAAAATATTTTTTAAGTCAATTTGGGCTTTAATTGGAAGAAATTTAAGTTCTGGGGCCAAAATATATTTTTTAGGAATTTATTAGGCCAAATCAGGGGCTTAATTGAATAAATATTGAAGTTTAATGGCCAATTAGGGGTTTAATTGTGAAAAACCGAAACTAGGGACCAATTTGGAAAAGGTGCCTTAAATTACTGTTCACTTTCTTCCTCAAAAAGCTGCCTGAGTGGCTACTTTCCAGGCGCGTTTTCCGGTTCGTGTGGCCTCCAAATCCGACAAAACATACACCAACATGTCCACATGCAACCCCTTTATCCCGGAGAATGATCAGGTCGGGTCGAAAAAGTCATAAACGGCTCCGGTGAGTGGCTCAAAGTGGCCACCTCGGGCAGTTCACAGCCTGGAGCTGCCAAATTTGGCAGCTCGAGGTGCACACTTTGAGCCAACGGTTGAGATGCTTCCCAACTGAATCAAGGGCTGCAATTTTTCCCCAATATAGACAAGATTGCCCTCTTCCACATCCTATAAATAGAGTCGGATTTGATGATCTGAGGGTTGAAAAATTCAGGTCCAAAGTCAGCCAAAAAACCAGCATTTTCGTCCAATTTCTGCAGATTTTTCTTCTTCTTCTTTCTTCCTCTGCAACAGGAAACCGACGCCGTCTTCCTCCAACTCCACCGCTGCAACCACCGGCTGAACCACCTCATCGCAGCAGCCACAACCTCTTCGGCCAAGTGAGCCCCTCTTCCTTTCCTCCTTTTTCTTCTTCTTCTTCCTCCTTTTCTTCTTCTTCCTCCCTGTCTACTGTTCACTGCAAGAACAGTAGGCGTGAAATATAATTCACGTCCTACTGTTCACGCAGGACGTGAATATATGTATATATGTGTGTGTGTATTATTATATTATATATTATAATATATTATATTATATATTATAATATATTATATTATATATGTATATATATATATATGTATATTTTTTCTTTAAAAAAATATATTTTGAAAAATCTTAAAAAATATTGTTGATTTTTCTGCATGTTTTTGTCAAAGTGGTTTAATGTTGGTTTGTATTTTTATACCGTAAAGATACAAAACCAGTGTTAAAAATACCCGGTTTTCGTCAAAATATCAAAGATTTTCAGAATAAAAAATGTTTTTGCTTTCAAAAAAATTCTAAAAAGTCCCTAAAAATGTTGTTGATTTTTCTGCATATTTTTATCAAAGTGGATTAATATTGGGTTGTATTTTTATACTGTAAGAATACAAACCCAGTATTAAAATACCCGATTTTTGTTAAAACATCAAAAAATAAATATTTTCCAAAAAAGGTTTTGTTTTCATGCATACGGCCTAGTCTCTCCAATATATATATATAAATATTATAACATCATATTTTCACACAACAAAGAAAATTTTCAAAACAATATATGTATTAGCATGCATTTTGGCTTTAATAACCAGTTTATTTAAGCCATGAGAACTAGGCCAATATTTCAAAAATTCAAAAAATCTTTTTTTTGTTTTCTTTTAGTATTTGGGATTACGAATTTATACGTAAAACGTATTCCTAAATATTATTAATGAAATTTTGGTATGGACGTTAGAACGGTTAGGATTTTACCCGATAAGATAAAGCCTTTCTTACCGAGGAGGATTTTTCTTGAACCATAGACAGACCAACAACTAGGAAAACACGAAAATACCTTAGTTTTTATCAGACAATAAAACAATGCAGCTTACCTTAGGTAGGGCGTATTTGGGGTGCTAATACCTTCCCTTTACGCAACCAGTCCCCGTACCCGATCTCTGAGACCAGTTAGGGTTCCTAGTGACCAAAATACTAGGTGGCGACTCCCATTCCATTTTCTACCAATAAAAGACAATATTTTTGTTGTATCCCCATAGATATAGATAGATTTACATTATAGATTAAGAAAATGAAAAAACACATGTATGATTTTCGCCGCGACGCCGCACACGTGCGACAGAATGGCGACTCCACTGGGGACCTTGTAGACTAAGCTTTGTTTTTGTCTGATTTGTTTGTGTTTTCATGTGTTTGTTGTTAATATGCCTTTCCATTTATTTGCATATTTGTTTTTTATTTTACGCGTATTATTTATGCATTGTATAAAATTGTCTCATGCATCACTTGCTTTTATTTTGAAAAGCACACACAAGCTTTAAGTTAAGTGGGGAATTAGCGATTTACCCTAAGACTATCGGTCAGGGTTTAAATGCGTGAAACACCCAACTCATATCCGAGTGCCTGCTTGGTAATGGCGGACATACGTGTCTTAGCTATTCCTTGCAACGCCCCCATACTGTCTTTACGAAGAACGTCACTGGGCAGATATGAGAACCTTCAAGACTAGATAGAAAAAACTACCCACTCTCACTTGATAAGTAGAGCTTGTCCTTAGGTTATGTATCTTTTTGCAATATTATACTCATCGCACATCACTTGTGCATCACATTTTCATCACGCATTTTGTTATCATATGCATTACAGATCGTGAAATATAGGTCCCACACCCAGAGTACATCAAACTCGTTTAAGATCAAGAATGGAGAATGAAGAGAGGGCCATCCTAGAATCCCGCTACCAAAGTGAATTGGAAGCCGTAAGGAATGAAGTGTCTCGAATGACCAATCTACTTGAGCAACTTTTAAGAGCCAAGAACGGGGAGGGAACATCGACCCAACCACCTATAGGAGCACCGTTAGTTCATGTCCCGGGGGTATCTCAGAACTTGGGGGCAGATTCAGTGACGGGGCAGCACTTTGCGCCTACCATTCCCATTCAGCCCCCTCAAGCTCACATTACTGTAGATAGGCCTTCCGATAATAGGTCCACTGGATTTATGAACGATGACAAGATATCAGCCTTGGAAGAAAGGTTAAGAGCAGTTGAGGGAAATGACTGTTTTGACCCTATGCGAGCGTCTGAAATATGCTTGGTACCAAACATCACGGTACTAAAAGATTTCAGGATACCAGAGTTTATAAAGTACACTGGGTTGGAATGCCCAAACACTCACCTTCGATCTTATTGCAATAAGATGGCTGAGGTGATTCATGACGATAAGTTACTGATCTACTTTTTCCAAGACAGTCTATCGGGGTCGGTGCTAAGTTGGTACATGAGGCTGGATAATGCCAAGATTAAGAAATGGAAGGATTTAGTTGAGGCTTTCCTTAAGCAATACAAGTTCAATTTGGAAATTGCTCCAGATCGAACGAGCCTTATGTCAATGGAAAAGAGAAGCCAAGAATCAGTAAGGGCTTATGCGCAAAGATGGAGGGACGAGGCCATGCATGTGCAACCCCCTTTGATAGAAACGGAGATGGTGACTTTGTTCGCCAACACATTCAAGGCACCCTACTATGAGCATTTAATGGGAAGCTCATCTCAACATTTCTATGATGCTGTACGCATAGCGGAAAGAATAGAGCAAGGGATTAAAGCTGGACGCATAATTGAGCCATTGGAGACAAAAGGGTTTTTTCGGAAGAAAAATGAAAGGTCCCGTTAACAACTTCGAAGGTGGGTCCAATGACAAGATAACAGATTCATATAACCCACAAATACCTACCTCTCATGTGGCCCATGTAAACTTTAACAAACCTTTTTCCCCTAATCGAGCAGATGGTCAGTCAAACACCCAAAACAACCACCAAAGACCAAACACAAGATACATTTCAGAACAACTACCGCCATTACCCATGCCTCTGAAGGACATATATGGCAAACTACTGAGCATTGGACAAATAGCTCCTATCCCTACATTACCACTACATCCACCATTCCCCATCTGGTATAAGCCCGAGTTGACTTGCGAGTACCATGCTGGTATTCCCGGGCATTGTCTTGAAACGTGCTATGGTTTCAAGAACAAGTTGTTGAAGCTCATCAAGATAGGATGGGTGTCATTTGAAGACACACCCAATATCAGTTCAAATCCATTGCCTGGTCATGACAAAAGTGATAGAGGATAAAGGGTTGGAAAACCTTGGTCAAGAATCGTCAATAATGAAGAAGGCGAGATTGAAGGAGAAGACAAGGAAACACAAGTGGGGAAGGAAGATGAAGCATTGCCTCGGTTGACTTTCCACCCACTAGAAGAAGTTTCAGAACGGGTTGACCCAAGAACTTCTCGTAGTTTTCAAAATGTAAAACAACTTTATTTGCCTTAGCATGTTTTTGTCATTTGCTTTTGTCATTGCTTTTATTTTCTCTAATGGGCAATCAGGGCTCATGATGTCAGCCAGATTTTGTGTTTGTCTTTGAGCCTACCTTTTCTTTAAATAAATGATGAGATTATGCACTTTTTGAACAAGTTTGAGTGGTTACAAATAAAGTATCATAAAAGGGTTTAATATGAAATTTAAGAAAAGCTACCCTTGAAATACAACCTCACCTCTGGATAACATAATGAATTGATACATCACCTGTAAATTTTCTTTCAAGATAAAAATAGAGTTTATCAATCCTAACAATGTGCATTTTTGAAAAAAATTATTATTGTCCTTTCACTCTCTAAAGAGTTTTTTATTGGTGGTTTTGTTTTGAGTCGGAATGAATTTCTTCTCTATATAAAAGCCCAGACTAGGATCGCACCCCTATACTGGGGGGCAAGACGAGATGTTTTATGAAAAGTTTTACGTGTTTAAAATTGGATGAAAGCCTATAGATTTGAAAACCAAGCTAAAGCATTTGACAAAAGCATGACAAAGAGGCAAATACAAGTCATACATTTTGAGAAAAGGACTACTTGAAGAAAGTCAAAGACTTCTTCTCCAAGAATATGATAGGCAACACGAGAGATAAATCCAGCACACGACTTCAAAAGCAAGTTCATGTTAAGAGGGAGTCTCATGAACTAGAAGAAGAGGCTGGGACCTATGTTTCAAAACCAGGTATAAATGCATGCATTGCATCTAACCATAAATCATTGCATATATGTTTTTTTGGATCGTTACAGGAGGAGATCTTAGCGCATTCCAACAAGATTATGGACGAAGAAAGAATCATTGAGTTGATTCTAGAACAACAAGAAGAGAAGATAATGGTTTTCAAACCCTGCCAGCAGGAAGAACGATATCGATAACATTCGATAAAAAGGAATCGCCAAATAGGATTCCAAGTTGTTGAGATCGACAGAAGGGATCTCGTATTTCGATGGAGGTCGCCAGAAGGGACCTCAAATTTCAGCTTTGGTATAAAAGGAATCGCCAGATGGGATTCCAAGTTGTTTGGCTAAAAGAGATCGCCAGAAGGGATCTCATATTTCGATGAAGGTCGCCAGAAGGGACCTAATATTTCAGCTTTGAATAAAAGGAATCGCCAGATGGGATTCCAAGATATTTGAGATCGCCAGAAGGGATCTCGTACTTCGACATTCATCCAGGAAGGTCGCCAGAAGAGACCTCATATTGAAACCATTTCTTAGAAAAGCATGGAGTTTACTAAGAATTCTTCCCCCTGGGTAGGTCACCCATACAATGAGACCATTATTCCCCCTGGGTAGGTCACCCATACAATGAGACCATCATTTTTCTCGGGTAGGTCACCCATACAATGAGACCATCATTTTTCTCGGGTAGGTCACCCATACAATGAGACCATCATTTTTCTTGGGTAGGTCACCCATACAATGAGACCATTATTCTTCCTGGGTAGGTCACCCATACAATGAGACCATCATATTCCCCCTGGGTAGGTCACCCATACAATGAGACCATCATTTTTCTTGGGTAGGTCACCCATACAATGAGACCATCATTTTTCTTGGGTAGGTCACCCATACAATGAGACCATTATCTTGGGTAGGTCACCCATACAATGAGACCATTATTTTTTTGGGTAGGTCACCCATACAATGAGACCATTATCTTGGGTAGGTCACCCATACAATGAGACCATTATTTTTCTTGGGTAGGTCACCCATACAATGAGACCATTATCTTGGGTAGGTCACCCATACAATGAGACCATTATTTTTCTTGGGTAGGTCACCTATACAATGAGACCATTATTTTTCTGGGTAGGTCACCCATACAATGAGACCATTCTTCATTTTTTTTACCTGGGTGGGTCACCCATAATAATGAGGCCATTCTTCCCCCTGGGTAGGTCACCCATAATAATGAGACCACTCTTTCCCTTTTCCATTCGGCCAGGTCACCCATCATAATGAGACCACACACGCGTTTTTGTATTTGGTTATGGGTAAAGGAATCGCCAGATGAGATTTCAAGTTGATTTGAGATCGCCAGAAGGGATCTTGCATTTCGATATTGGTCAAAGGAGGTCGCCAGAAGGGACTTCATATTTTAGCCTTGGTTAAGAAAAATCGCCAGATGGGATTCCAAGTTTTTGGGGTTAAAGGAGATCGCCAGAAGGGATCTCGAGATGACTAAATTTTGATCATAGTTTTTGGGTTGAGGAGGATTGCTGTAAAGACAAAGTTTCAGAGCAATCGAGCTCCGACCAGATCAGTTTCGGGAGCTCAGTTTTGGTTTATCTTTATAAAACTTACTGCACAGAACCTCTGCTCCGTAAGCTTTATAAAGAGGGGGCATCTGTTGTAACCCATTTTCGGGTCCCCAAATAAATGAAATAAAATAATTAGCCAAAGGAGGTTAGAAAAATAATAGGAGGCAGAAGCGCTCGGCAAATGGTCAGAAAAATCGGTCAAGGAGGTTAAAAATACAAAGATTGGATTTTTGACAGTATATTCTTGAAGGATGAGAGCCCTGTTGAGAAGGAAATTTGAATTTTGAGGAGAAAAGCCCAAGTTTGGATGTTTATGGACTTAATTGGATTTTTAATTGATTTTATAGGGGATTTGATTGCAAGAAAAAAATATTTTTTAAGTCAATTTGGGCTTTAATTGGAAGAAATTTAAGTTCTGGGGCCAAAATATATTTTTTAGGAATTTATTAGGCCAAATCAGGGGCTTAATTGAATAAATATTGAAGTTTAATGGCCAATTAGGGGTTTAATTGTGAAAAACCGAAACTAGGGACCAATTTGGAAAAGGTGCCTTAAATTACTGTTCACTTTCTTCCTCAAAAAGCTGCCTGAGTGGCTACTTTCCAGGCGCGTTTTCCGGTTCGTGTGGCCTCCAAATCCGACAAAACATACACCAACATGTCCACATGCAACCCCTTTATCCCGGAGAATGATCAGGTCGGGTCGAAAAAGTCATAAACGGCTCCGGTGAGTGGCTCAAAGTGGCCACCTCGGGCAGTTCACAGCCTGGAGCTGCCAAATTTGGCAGCTCGAGGTGCACACTTTGAGCCAACGGTTGAGATGCTTCCCAACTGAATCAAGGGCTGCAATTTTTCCCCAATATAGACAAGATTGCCCTCTTCCACATCCTATAAATAGAGTCGGATTTGATGATCTGAGGGTTGAAAAATTCAGGTCCAAAGTCAGCCAAAAAACCAGCATTTTCGTCCAATTTCTGCAGATTTTTCTTCTTCTTCTTTCTTCCTCTGCAACAGGAAACCGACGCCGTCTTCCTCCAACTCCACCGCTGCAACCACCGGCTGAACCACCTCATCGCAGCAGCCACAACCTCTTCGGCCAAGTGAGCCCCTCTTCCTTTCCTCCTTTTTCTTCTTCTTCTTCCTCCTTTTCTTCTTCTTCCTCCCTGTCTACTGTTCACTGCAAGAACAGTAGGCGTGAAATATAATTCACGTCCTACTGTTCACGCAGGACGTGAATATATGTATATATGTGTGTGTGTATTATTATATTATATATTATAATATATTATATTATATATTATAATATATTATATTATATATGTATATATATATATATGTATATTTTTTCTTTAAAAAAATATATTTTGAAAAATCTTAAAAAATATTGTTGATTTTTCTGCATGTTTTTGTCAAAGTGGTTTAATGTTGGTTTGTATTTTTATACCGTAAAGATACAAAACCAGTGTTAAAAATACCCGGTTTTCGTCAAAATATCAAAGATTTTCAGAATAAAAAATGTTTTTGCTTTCAAAAAAATTCTAAAAAGTCCCTAAAAATGTTGTTGATTTTTCTGCATATTTTTATCAAAGTGGATTAATATTGGGTTGTATTTTTATACTGTAAGAATACAAACCCAGTATTAAAATACCCGATTTTTGTTAAAACATCAAAAAATAAATATTTTCCAAAAAAGGTTTTGTTTTCATGCATACGGCCTAGTCTCTCCAATATATATATATAAATATTATAACATCATATTTTCACACAACAAAGAAAATTTTCAAAACAATATATGTATTAGCATGCATTTTGGCTTTAATAACCAGTTTATTTAAGCCATGAGAACTAGGCCAATATTTCAAAAATTCAAAAAATCTTTTTTTTGTTTTCTTTTAGTATTTGGGATTACGAATTTATACGTAAAACGTATTCCTAAATATTATTAATGAAATTTTGGTATGGACGTTAGAACGGTTAGGATTTTACCCGATAAGATAAAGCCTTTCTTACCGAGGAGGATTTTTCTTGAACCATAGACAGACCAACAACTAGGAAAACACGAAAATACCTTAGTTTTTATCAGACAATAAAACAATGCAGCTTACCTTAGGTAGGGCGTATTTGGGGTGCTAATACCTTCCCTTTACGCAACCAGTCCCCGTACCCGATCTCTGAGACCAGTTAGGGTTCTTAGTGACCAAAATACTAGGTGGCGACTCCCATTCCATTTTCTACCAATAAAAGACAATATTTTTGTTGTATCCCCATAGATATAGATAGATTTACATTATAGATTAAGAAAATGAAAAAACACATGTATGATTTTCGCCGCACACGTGCGACACTTTGCATGACCATTCATATATATATATATATATATATATATATGAAAGTGCATGCACAACATTAGGTTAATCTGAGAAGGAGACCAATTAAAGCTCAGAAAATGCTCCTGCGGGAAAGAGTTCAGACAGTCGTAGAACGAAGGAAAGAGTACATAGGAGGTGCAAGCACAGATTCCATTATTGTGTGAAACGTTTGAAAACTGGCGTAGTAAATTAATTAAGCATAGATCAGATGAGCTACGTGTTTGCTTTTTATTTTTATGATTCTCTTTTCTTTTATTTTTTACTTTTCTTCCATGTATTTTATTTTTTGCTACTTTCTTGTTAGTTCTTTTAATATATCGGCATCTTTCAATTTTTTTTTAATTTCTACTGTCATTTTCAATAAAAATATATTCATGTTTTTCTAGTTTAATTGTCAAGTGAAGCCAAGTCAAGGTAGACCTTGTAAGGGATAATATTCGGTACCTAGGTAGCTAAAATCAAATTACTCACACTAATTGGATTTTTTTTTTCTTTTTCAAGTGGGACGTCAATTCACAATAAAAAAAGAGAAGAAATGGTAGATGAAAATCACAGGGAGTAAATTACTTTGATGGACTGGGAAAACCATTCAAGAAATGCATTAGATTTTCCTTTTAGTTCAATTAGGTCATTTTCTTCTGTAATCCAATCCCCAACCAATATTACTCTCAATTTCTCACGTTCTCTTGCAGCTACGCCCACCTCTCATTTAAAACAATCTCACAATACACAACTTCCCACCTATAAATGTGTGTGGGATCAATAATGTGGCAAAGGACGTGCATCTATTAATACGGCGGTTATGGATGATATATGGCAGCTGCTGCTTCTGCCACGGCCAAGAGGCAGGAAGGAGGTGGACATTATCCTGGTTAAATATGAACGTGGAAATTCAGGGTAGGCCAAAACATATAAAGAATGTGGTTGACAGCTGAAACAGCAAACCCTAGAAAGGATTTCTCCCCCACCCTGTTGAATCTGTACAATGATTAGAAACTGGGAAAGGGACTCTTGGACCCTCACATGAAAATCTCCAAGTCCATATTGACCGGCCCCTCCCTCAAACTAGGGTTCCATTCTACGATAACGAAGCAAGATCGCTAAAAACCATGCTATAAACCGCAAGATCTCTATCTCCACCATCCCCTTTATCCCAGAAATTTAATGAACTCTGATCTCTTAACTAAAAAGATGCTTCATGAGGCATGAGGGATGTGGCCCAATAGTGAAAGTAACTTGTTTTTTTATTTTTTTTATTGTATATGAGTTTGATTTTTTTTTTTTAGATTAACGTGGGTGTTCGGGCCAGCTTGCGCGCACCTCGACTAATCCCACGGCCCTGAAGTTAACAACCATGTAAGCCTCCAGTAGCCATCATATGAGCAACCTAGAGTTCGAACCTGAGACCACAGAGGGAACAAACTTCTTGATTCCAAGCTTTTATCACTGGGCCAACACCTAGATAGTTATATGAGTTTGAATTTTATTGTATATGCCTGTCATCTTTGTGATACATTACATGCTTATTAGACTTGCAAAAAGTTTAGTGAACTCTAGAAATTAGTTATGGTGAGTAAAAGTTGTCAAACACCCTGAGTTATTAAAAAAAAAAAAAAATGCTACATGAGATTCCCAACCGAAAACCTTTTACCCCATTTTCGGCTGACGAATTTCTGTATTCCGTACAAGACATAAATGGGTTTGGATGTGTCCGCCTAAGGGTTACCCATCCCTTCAAGAAAGGGGTGACCCTTTAATTCTTTTATCTGTTGCTTGGAAGTTTCAAATTGATAAAATTCCCCTTTTATGTTAAAATATATGCTCTCCTAACATGTAGACTTGGCAATCGTCGCTTTGAACAGGGAGTACTGATCTAGGTACCTCACAAACCTCCAGGCAGCATAAGAGTTGAACATGAAAAAGGAAAGAATAATAATTTAAAGGTAATAATGAACATAATTAGATTTTCTTCACATATAATTAATTAGCATTTAATTCTTCACATATAATTTGGTGAGCGCGGATGTTTGTAATGACCCCCCTTGAGTAGAATTCCAATACAATTCTCGAATATTTCTATATTTATCCTCCATATGTTTTTTTTGTAATCTGATTTTTTTTTAGTTCAGATTCAAGAGATTTGGAGAAGAGGGACGTGAATGCCGGCCAATAATGGATCCAAATTTTATGAAGTGATTGAGGGATTCAAAGCATACATTTATTTTTTGTGACCTCAAATTAAACATATAACTCAAAACCTGATTGGAGCCAGGTTTTCAGTTAAATTACAAAAAAAATTGATCTAATAAAATATAATTAATTAATTAAATAGGTTTTACTCATTATCTAGTTTTTTTTTCTTCATGTAATTCCATGAACCCGGTCTAATAACCATGCTTATGAGCATAGTTATTAAACCCGTACTGGCCTCCCCGGTCGACTCAAAGGCTGGACTGGCCCGAGTAAGATAAAAAATTAGAATGAGAAAAAACCTGGTAAATCCGGTTAACCCGTAACCCGGGCGATCCAACAAAACTCAATTGAGATCTGAATTTTTTTTTTTCAAATATGTTTTTTCTCCTAGGAAAAGACTCATTTTTTTTTATTTTTTTAGTTGGTTATTAATCCTTTTCAAAGTTCACTATATAAACACTAGAATAATGTTTATATTTTTTAATGTGAAATTTGAAGTCCTTTAGAATATATATTCTATATTTACGAGAAAAAAATTATTTTTTCAATGTGATATTTGAAGTCATTTAGTATATATACTCTATGTTAATAAAAAAAAAAAGTAATGTTTTTTCAACATGGGATAGTTTATTTATTTATTTAAATACTTCAACTTAAAAGGATTATATACTAATATAGTATATTTTCAATGATGGATAAAAAATCTTTTAAAATAATATTTTAAATTTTATTATTTATAACATATCTAACTTATATTCACATGGATTGTTTCTTAATTTTTTCATATGAAATATTAAAACTTCAAAAAAAAAAATTCAATTTTTTCTGGGTTGATTCAAGTTGACCCGGGTCAATTCATGTAACTCGGGATCCGGCTAAACCTCCGAGTCGGGTCTGCTAACCATGCTTATGAGTAGCCAATATATGCAACTTTCTTTAAAAAATTACCAAAATGAGGGCGACTTCAGAAATTTGTCAATCTTTAGAGGGCCATGGCCGTTTCCCGCGTCCTATAAATCCATAATTGATACTTGTTGAGCTATCAATTCTTTAGGGAAATAACACATACTTTTTTAGACAATGATTGCGTTTGTATATAGGTGAGGCACCGAAAATAATGATTGGATAAATTTACCAAAAAAAAACACAACATATTTTTACGACAAGCATCAAAGTGGAACAAGCACTGTTACGCAATCTAAATTTATGACTTGCCGAATATAATAAAAGATGGACACAATAATTGTACGATAGAAGAAACACAACGGAGAGGTCGCATGGGAAAATTAGGTGAACTTATGAAAGTGGGTTCAGACACCTGAATTTTATTGCCATATGACTTGTGTTATTATTAAAATTAAATTGATCATAAATTAATAGGGCTACAAATCCCAGATAATATATATATATATATATATATATATATATATATATATATATATATATATATATATAAAACAACCCATATATATATGGGAAGCGGGGTTAGGCATACCGTATAGCATTGGGTATGGTATTGTTAAACAACCTAAATCATTGAGGAGAGTCAAACGATAAATTAAGCAGCAAAGAAAGCAGAATCAAGAGGGAGTTCCTTACAGAAGGACGAGGAAGTGGCAATCTTCACTAACTCGAAGATCGCAGCTTTGATAATGTCAATATTCTGCTGTGCTAACTCGTGATCTTTTAACCACGACTGCGACAACCTTGAAGCCTGCAGCTAGTATATATTATCTTAGCAAATACTTCCTTTTCTAGCTTATAAACTTATAAGGTTAGTTGACCAAAGGCTTAATTTCAAAAGTCAACCAAAAAAATAATGGTAATGTGTTGCATTTAAATATATTGGGTGGTTCAAAATAATGAGTAAAAAACTTTTCGATGAAGGGAAGATTCAATGAATCTGATGTTGTTGGTGCCCATCATTATCATTATAATAAGCAAGCGATAAAAACCTCTTATAGAATAATTAAATATATATATCTCTCAAAATCAGCTCTCTCCCCATCCTTTCTCTAAACTATTTGTTAAATTAATGATAATTAAGCTTAGCTTAAATATATAACACATTCAAAACATTTCCATAAAACTGCATTTTCCACACCTTCTCTGCCAAAAGTCAAGCAAAAGCAAAAAATATAGACTCCATTTGGAATGCCTTATGAGTCAACTTTTAATTTTGAATGATAATTTAAAAGTTATTCTCATTATAAATAATTTACCGTAAACTAGGTTAAAATGCCGTAAAAAGCATGTTTGATAAAAAAAATTAATCAAATAAACTTTTTGAATAAAATATGTAATATAATTCATAAACCAAAGATAAAAAAATATTACCTTTTAATTAAAACAAAATTTTGAGTTGTCTCGCATGCACAACCTGAGATTAATTTTCCAATAAATACCTGACAAGTCCGTGGTTGCATAAGAAAATCAAATTATACTTCATGCAAAATGCATATGGATCTAACTTGGAATTGGTATATATATTAATAATTATTGCAAGTAGATAATATTTACTATATGTATTAGACATTAAATTAGATTGATAAAAGGCGAAAAGGAAATTAAGAAGGGGGTATATGAGATTGAATACATCTAAGCTGAGGCCAGACAACAGTACCAAGCCTATATACAATCCTCCAGTCTTCTTACGTCTATTAGTAGTGTTTTCTTCTGCAACTCGAAACGGATCTAGCAAAAACAGTAAATTCATTTTTCTTTGTGTTATAATTAACGATATTTAGAATACATTGACTTCATCGGGGGCCTAATCTGCAGTAACTATTTCTTTTCTTGGTAAGCCAAGAGCGATTATATAGAGAAAGAGAGAGCACCAAAGGGGATAATTTGCAGTAATTATTAGAAATACCAGTCTAGCTAACGAGAAATGCTAGAAATCTAGAGATATAGGAAACACTATGCTAGCCAGACGAACAAAGAAGAAGAACAGCATAGCAGAGTTTGGATACAAGTACTGCACTTAGGGAATGTAGATAAATTTTCTTAAGCAAATCTCTAAAACAAAAACAAAAATGTTTTTTTTTTTTTATCATAAATATATTTTTATTGAAACAAGAATTGATAAAAACAAATGCGAGTCAATGCCATACGTGTCCTGTCAAAAATGTTTAAAGTTCTGGTAAGCAAATTTCTTAGATGAAAATAGCATATATATCTATAAGCAAGCTGATCATGTGTAATTCGAACTGGAATTAGGGTTTCCTTTTGCATAGGTTGTCATTTTCAGGTTGGAAATGTTGACTTTGCCAAAGATAGGAGTTGGTGAAGATCATACCCACTTGAATGGTCTTGATAAGACACATATCATATGATTATAACAAATTTAATTTATTTTACTTTATGTGTATACACCTAATCCAAATATTCTGTATTTTTCTCCCGTTAATTTATGTATTTATTGGATTGTCTTTCTCAGGAGAGGGAATTGAAGTGGGGTTCAGGACGAGCCAAAAACTATAAACAAATAAATTTCAAATCTTACTTTTGTATATTAATGTAAGAGTTCTTTGTTTCTCTCGTTCTCCTTCTTTATCAATATTGTTAAACAGAAAAACTGCTTCGATAATGACAGTTCATTTTAGAAATAGTTGTTTTTAACTAGATGATGTACTACATCCATACATATAATACATAATATAACTGAAAATTATTAGATTATTTTTTTTTTACAAAAAACAATGTATCATAAATAATTTATAACCATATTTACCATTTGAAATTTACCAATTAACACATGTTTCAGTTAAATTTCATCATCATTATTATTTTTCCAAGTTCAAGAATAAATCTACTTTAAGATTGATATGTGATATGTTGAAAAAACACACTAAATCTTTGTATATGTGGTATATAATAAATAAAAGAATGGATGAAACATAACATATTTGCAAATCAAGACCTCCACTTGAATTACAAACTTTTTCAATGTTTCTATGAATCAAAAGGATAAAACCAGTTTCTAAGATAGCTACCAAAGTCACCTAAATAAATATCACATTACCAATCCCTAAATTAAACTTTGATGGTGTTCTAGATAGAACAAACATAAATAATATGAGAGAAAGTTTTCTTTTCTTGACTGACAAATTGAATATTATAAATTATTTTTTCTATTAACCATTTGTATTCTTATATCAATAGAGTATCATGAGCTTATTAAGACTCTTTCAAATAAAAATTCTAGGTCAAGTTGGCTCTCCAAACTTAATCATGATAAAGCTAGACTTTATCCCTCATACAAAATAACTATTTGAACAATTATTTATATTTCTCACTTGTACATATCAAGCATTCTAAACCATATTCTTATCCTTATAATAAGATAACTCTTTTGCTCTCCTTTACATGCGGGAAATAGAACATGAGACAAAATAATTCATATAAGAGTAATGTTATATTAAACCACTATGAAAACTAAACAATATCACAACTCGATATCTTGTTTATACCACAAACTAAATAATCATACTAGATCAACCATCTTTGATCCCTCTTAGATAATATCAAGGGTTATGCATGATCTCTCATTATATGTCTTTGTACTTATAATCATATCAAATACATTTATCTAACATAATCACCCGAGTAATAAGTCACAAATCATCAGTCTAATTTAAATAGGTATTTCTTAGCCCTTAATATCAATTAATTTTGATTTCATTGCTTTTCTAGACATGCTTTATTGGACTGTATAATTCATAACCCTTAGATAAAATGTTAAATTAGCAACATCAAATTTCCATATCATAACATATTTGTAAGTCCTAAAGGTTATAATTATGGATTAAAAAAAGAACCATATGACTCACGTAGTAATAATGAAGAAGGGATTAATTATATCACTTCATTTTACTAATAACTTAGCACATATAACTTGATATTGTATGCTATGGTAGAACTCTCACTATAAGGAATGTAACACTTATACACGATAGAACCTTGGCTTAAAAGTTATAAAAGCTCATAACTCGAGTATCTCAAAACAATCACTTTTTTAGTGTTTTTTTTAAATTCATATATTTGATTGTATAACAGGATTTATACAGACATGAACCTCTCCATTTTCAACTTACAAGTCTCATGTTAGCTCTAATTACGGAGACATAAAATAAAAAAAAAAGTATTTTCTTTCTAACTCATTAAGTGCTAGTATATCATGAGCATTATAAAAATACATTATGATAGGAATATGTCTCATCCAGCTCGCTTTCTCAACATCAGGGCAATAACCTGTATGAAAAGGACAATCATTGCTTGGTGACATTTACACTTAATATGATAATGTGCACTAATTTAAATTAACAATATTTACACCAAAAAAAAAAAACTCTTAGAAGAGGTTTGGTAAATGTTTCAACAACAATCTCATAAGTGGAGATATGTTTAATGACAATTTGAACCTACACAATGATGTCTCAAATAAAATGGTGTCTAGTATCAATATACTTTGATTTGCCATGATACATGGAGTCCCTTGTATAAGCTATTTTTTCAGTTTTATTCTTATTTTGTTTAGGACTTTTATTGTTTTCTTTTATTTTTTAGTTTCGTAGTTGGTTTAGACAAGTTTTTAGGTTTATTTAAGGAATTTTAAATCTTCTAAAAAGATAGGCTACTTGAAGATAAAATATCTAATAATAAAATTTTGAATTTGAGTTTGTGTAATCCCTATTAGACATAATTATATGTTCTTATGCTTAATATTTTTCTTGTGTTGCTTCAATCTATGTTACTCTTTCAATTCATATTAAATCATGATTAATAAGCTTTTTAAGAATTCTATCCTTTACACTTTCACTTATTTTTGGTACGAGGGTAATGGAAGTTAAAAATTATCCCTATACAAATTAGTTTTGTTTTATTTTTAGATAGTAGTTAAATTTTAGGAGTAATTATTACTTATTTTTGGGATTAAATTTTAACCTAGGAGGTAGAAATTTAACCTCCCAAGTTTTATTATTATTTCATTTGTTTTGACATTAAAATACATAATCAAACAATTTTAATTTCTTCCTCTCCAGTCATTGTTAGTATTTTTATCATTTTCTCATTGCATCTAACAAAAATTTATTCAATTTTTTAATGCACCAAATATGTTTTTTGAAACAAACTTATATATTTTAAAAAAATATTTTAAAATAAGTACTCTTATAATTTTTTAATCTCATATCAAATGTCACTTTACAATATTCTTTGCATATCTCATTTAATTTCCAAATTTCAAACTATGGGTTGAATATGGCAGGAAAAAAAAAACCACTCTCGAGATATTAAATTTCAACATAGGAGTATAAAATTGAAAAGTTCAAATCTTAAGTCTAATATATTTTTACTTGACAATGTGTCCAATCATAATAATAAAAAGTGTACGTTCTTCACACCTTAACTAGAATGCACACCTCACCAAAATGAACTTTCAAATGTGTCACTTCATTTGAACTTCTTTGAAAAATTAGTGTGTTTAAACTAAAGAACTTTCAAATGTTGAGGGCCATGGTCCTTCCTTACGGGTGTGCTGGGCATCGTGGCTAAAATAATGTTTGTTTATTTTTTTTAATTTTAATTAAAATTATTTTTTAATATTTTTGGAATGTTTCAATATATTAAAAATAAATTTTAAAAAATAAAAAATATTATTTTAATATATTTCTAAATAAAAAATATATTTTTTAAAAAAACTCTTATCACATTTCTAAACAAGCACTTACGCTTTAAGAGTGTATATAATAATGTGATGAATAATGCTTTTTAAATGTTTTTTTAATAAAAAAATATATTAAAATATTTTTATTTATTTTTAATATTTATACATTAAAATAATGAAAAAACATATAAAAATCAATGAATTTAATGTTTTTCAACAAAAAAAATTAATTTGATAAATATTTTGAAAAACAAGTCCAACTATAAAAATTAACACTCTCTAAATTCTTTCTTGATTGTTTCATATTATTATTATGAGCATTAGCATGTTTAGCAAAAAATAAAATTATTTGGTGTTATTATGAATGATTAAGAACTTTTAGAAAAAAGAGATACCGAAGAAGTTGGAGCCCAAATCGTTCGCTTGGCATCCAGAAATATAAAACAACCCTTCCTTGCGTGTAATATAAAGAAAGAAGAAGAAAAGGACTTTGTCCATTTTAGAACACAATACTGAAGAGATATTGAATAATTTAAATTGAATTGGTCCAAATTAACTCTTTGAATATTATGGGGCTGTAAATTTTATTGAATAATTTAAATTGAATTGGTCCAAGCTCAATTCAATTTTAGTGAAACTTAAGTATGCCAAAATTGAATTAATGGCACCTTTAGTGAAACTTAAGAAAAATTCTAAGCTCATTTCATACATAATTATATGAATTAATGGCTATATTAGGATTGACCATTGATTTTATTACGAGTATAAATATATAATTAGATAATTATATGATTAGCACACAACATGATTTCTATAAAACAAAATAATAATTCAAATGATTTTCGCATAAATACTATCATAGCAACAACAATTGTTTCACCATCTTTCTAGCATTGGAAAACAAACAGCTACCTTGTTGTCTTTTCAAGTTTTTTTATTAATATTTTTTTGATAATTTTATTTTTTAAAATTAAATTAATTGAGAATTAAGATTTTTAATTGAATACGAGTCAAGAATTTAACAGAGTATGACTTTTAAAGATTAGATCAAGTTTAAAAGGTTTGCCAAACTTGTTTGGTTTTTTTTTTCTTTTTCTAAACTCATATTTTCTTATTTTTTTATCCTTTTTTTTTTTAAAAAAAAGTTTTGTTAAGTTGCTTTTTTTGGTTTGATTCTATTATGTTAGCACTCTAGAATTTTTTTTTCTATCTCACCTCAATAATTTTTTAATCTATAAATAATTTATCATATTATAAATAATTTTTAATTTCACCTCATTTTTTAATCTTTCAAGTTTGGTTCTAATTTTTTAATTGAAATTTATTTTATTTGAGATCATTTTTTTTTTCAAATTTCATCCTTAACGAGTTTTTTTTTCTGTCAAATTTCATTCCCATTGTTTTTATTGCTGTATTCTTTTCGTTAGCAAGTTTTTTTATTAATATTTTTTTCTTGATTTCATCATTTAAAAATAAATTTATTGAGAGTTAAGTTTTTTAATTGAACATAGATTCAAGATTTCACAAGTTGCAAGTTTTCAAGATTTCACAAGTTGCAAGTTTTCAAGATTAGATATGGTTTAGAAGAGTAGGCTGAGTTTGTTTGGTTTTTCTTATGTTTTCTTATTCTTTATCCTTTTTTTTTATTTTTTTTATTTTTTGGGTTTGGTTCTATTGGGTTAACACTCTATGATGTTTTTCAATTTTACCCCCTATTATTTTTTTATTTATACATAATCTATCAAATTATAAATGTTTTGTAGTTTCATCCCTATAATTTTTTAATCTTTTAAAATTAGTACTCATTCTTTTAATTATTTTTTAGTTTGTTTGGGATCATTCCCTTTTTAAGATCTCTTCTTCTGAGTGTTTTTCTCTTAAATTTTACACTTAATTTTTTGTTATTTTTTTCTTTTGCCATTTTTTTATTAGTATTTTTTTAATGATTTAACCCTTCAAAATTAAACTATATGATATTTAAACTTTTTGATTGAACTCGGATCCAAGATTTAATGAGTTACAAGTTTTTTAGATTAGACGAGGTTTATAAAGTTTGTTTGGATTTTCTTGTTTTTTTATGAAGTTTTTTTTTGTGGTTTTTCTTTATTGAGGTTATTACTAGATTGTTTGATAATTCAGATATGTTATTATTATTATTGTTTTTTATGATATTATTTAAATTTACACCTATTCGGGACTTTAACCTATCACATTTTGACATAAAAAAAACTAGGTCGGCAAACCGGGAAGCATAGTCAACCTATCTAGCTCTTTACTAAAGTAATAATTGAGAGGAAATTCATAAAAAAATGTCTTGGTGTAAATGTGTTATGATGTTGAGAAATTAAGAGCCCACGTCATGCTTTAAGTTCCGACTTCTTATGATCAATGTGCAAGGTTGAATGGATTATTCTCTATGGTCGCCAGTAATTTTCATCATGAGTCAAACGCCAAATGTCTTTTCAATTGACAAGCTTTTTACGCCTTGTACAATGACTTGCTCCAATGGCAACTTCCATGACTTTCAAATGTTGGAATTTAGAACCTTTAACCCTTTTGGTTTTAGGATATATTTATATTTGTTTTTGTGTTTTAAAGAGTATTTTTTAAAAATTAATTTTATTTTTTATTTTAAATTAATTTTTTTAGTGTTTTTAAATTATTTTGATGTGTAGATGTTAAAAAAAAATTAACTACTACCATGTCTAAACCGCCTTTAAAATCCATGGGTTTGACAATAAAAGTTACGAAAATGCTTCTTCTGTCATTAAAGAAATCTCCCAACTGCACCCAAACCTTAAATATAAGGCTTAGGACATAGCTTAGCAACATCACTGATTATGTCTATTAAGACTCTATTTAGTAGATATTGAGGCTCCATTTAGTAGCGTGGCTAATCACATGATTTGACATGCTATTAAACAGTTTCTAAGATATTTTGTGAATGATCTATAATTTTATTTTAATTCAATATAATTCCCTTAAATTGAAGCATCTTGTTAAAAATAGAGATATTTTATGAATATTTTATAGTGATATTAATCAAGATCAAAGATTAGGGTTAATGGCCCTATTATAAATGTGATTATGATTTCTTTTCAAAGTAATTTTAATTTAAAAATATATTAAAATAATATAATTTTTTATTTTTTAAAAATTATTTTTAATATTAGTATATTAAAATAATTTGAAAACACTAAAAAAATATTAATAAAAAATAAAAAATAAAATTTTTTAAAATTATTTTTAAAATACAAAAACAAATATAAGCTAATTTACCTCAAGAAATTAGTAACATTTGCAATGGGCGCAATTTGTGGCTGTGGGATATATTCTTTTCCTCTAAAAAAAAATTGACAACAAGAAAAAAAGAAAATAAAAAATAGTTGGCGGGCCTCTATAAAAAAAAATGTGGGGGCCTACACTCAACAAAACATCCAGGGAGTTTTTTGATATCCTCTTCTTTTGTAGTGACGGGTTGGAGTAGTTGGAATTACACAAAGCTCTTGTTTAAAGGTGTAAAGAATATAATGTTTTTTATTTAACAATAATCTATTTTTTTCTAAAAAATTTATTTTTAATTAATTTATTTATATTTTTATATTATTTTAAAATGATAATATTAAAAATAAATTTTCAAAAACACAGTTTCACGCAGGTCCAAAAGTGCAACAATCGCGGGAAAGGTGGGGACCGGTTCCGGTGGGTCCCATCCATCTCTCTGACAACGACTTCTGTTTTTCTTACACTGAAATTTGCAGCCGTCTGATTATATTACCAGTTTAGACTTGATGATCTGACGGGTCCCCCGTGCTGCCCTTTAAATTAGAAACGGGGAACGCTAACTTGACATGGGTTTCATATTTAACGGTCCTGCCTGTATTCTCTAGCTGACAGCTGCCTGAAAAATAACTTGGAGTGGATTATTTTATATGTTGACGATTCTGCCCCTGAATTCTGCAACTGCTACTTAAAAGTATTAAATTTACTTTTCAAAAATTATCAATTTGAGTCTTACAAATCTAAGAGGCACTGAAAACTTATATAATCGTTAACTTTAGAATCCGTGAAATTAGTTAGATGCCCCGCAAGCTGATCCGGACATATATATTAATAATAATAATAAAAAATAAACTTTACCAGGAAGATGACATCCATTTAACTTGAAAAAATCTATTTATCAAGGGGAAAAAACCCTTCATATGTACTCCATTTTTATATTATATTTATACATTATTTACATGACTTAAATTGTATTTCTTGGAGGGAAAATAAACTTAGTTTACGAGTAAATTGCTTTCAATATAATCTCATTATCTCAGTCCTGAGATTGAATTAATGTGTTTAATTACTTCTTCTTTATTATTGATTGAAAACCAAATAAACGCTTCTTAATTTAAGATAAATATTAGATTATTAAGCCATTGACATCTCTTGTTAACAATGACCTAATCTATATATAGTTCCTTTATTTTGTAGGAATTTTAACTATACTCATTCCTCTTTGATCATGAATGGTGTTCTGGAGACCTCTAGAAAAAGATTTTGTGCTTTCGTTACAGCTACACCATCATTGAAAATCTTCAATAAATCAAATATCTGAGCATTCAAGTTGTGCAGCAGTCTTTGGATTTTAATTATGGGGACAAGAACAAATAAAGATTTGAATTTGAGACATTTATCGCTATATATATATATCTTTTGGAAGACTGCTATTTCTGGACTCAATATTTATTTCTTTTTAATGGAAAAAAGTGCTTAACCTTTCAATCAAGTTCATTTTTCGCTACCTTATTAAAGCGTATTTTGAGTGTGTTTTTTAGGTAGTTTTTATAGTTTTTTAAAAAATAAATTTTAAAAAAATATAATTAGGTGTCGTTAGTTGTATTTAGATACATGTTTGGTAAAAATTATAATTGATATTTATATACAGCAAAAAACATGTATATAATGTTTGGTTATGGTTGCTTTTTAAAAGTGCTTTTTACTTGGAAATGCATTAAAATATATATTTTTATTTTTTCAAAATTATTTTTGATTCAGCACATCAAAATGATCTGAAAATAATAATAAAAATTAATTTGAAGTAAAGAAAAAACTAAAATTTTTTCAAATTTTTTAAAAAATGCCTTTAAAACTAAAGCATAGTTTTACAAAATTCGGTTAAAAAAGCATGCAAAAACTGCATTTCAAACTCTATTTTTTGATGAGCCCCATAGTATAAAACGCAATTTAATATATTATCAAATACCTAACTGTATTTTTTACACCGCAAACATAAAAACTAAACCTCAATGAACTGACCCGTACCTAAAGTTGAACATGACAAAGATAATTAACCAGCAATATTTCTGCACAAAAATATATAGAGGAAGCCATTATTAGGTACGTATTTTCAATCTGTGCAATTTGGTCCCCATCAGACTCGATAGGAGAGATATATTATTTTTTTCATTGTGAAATAATGTCTTTGGGTTCGCCAATATAATAAGAATTAGAAGAGCACACTTGATCCAAGATAATAGATATTTATTTCTACTAATGCAAATTATACTTTTTCTTTAATATATTACCACCCACCTTATAAGAGCTTTCGCTATTTCAACCATTGACATATCATTATCTCATTATAATTCTCCGGCTCTGCCGCCATCTATACAACCACCCTATCACTATTATTGCTCTGCCATCACCGATAACCATCTTATTACAAACATCAATTACCACCGCATCAGCATCTTTCATGGCTGTTGCCGCCGTAGTCACCACCACCTAATTATTAAAATAACCATAATTTCATCACTATTGTTACCACAATTATAATTATATAACCATTACCAACGGTAGTTGTTTCAAATGATTAGATGCTTTTTTTTTTTTTTAATAAAATCTTGACTTCAAGCCTTATTAATAAAATATATTATTTTTGGAAAAGCTTTATCTCTATCATATTAGTCCGAGTTTAGACCATAAAAATATAACTATTATCATTAATATTATTAATATCATAATTATTATAAAATAATAATCATTAACGCTACCATATTAATTATTACTGTTCCAATAACTTTTATCACAAAAACATTGTAATTTTACTTATCATATTACCCGCATACAAAAACCATAATAAATAAATAAATAACATTATTATGGGTGTAGTTAAAAAATAAAAAATAACTTATATTTCTTGTTTTTTTTTTCAAAAAAGATATTTTAATATTTTCCCCAAAGAAACCTCCTCTAAAAGAAAACGGCCAAGGAGCAAGGGACATGGAAGAAAGCCGCCTCACCCGCTATCCATACGTGTAAGTTTGCATGAAAATGTCAATAGTAAATCCTACGGGCTTTCTCGTCATTACAGTCCCAAGAATGGTAAGAAACTTAGTACTTTTTGTTTGTTCGATGAAAAATAATTTTTAAATTTTTTTTAAATTTATTTATTATTAAAAATTTAATTAATAAAAATTATTTTTTAGTTAAAGAAAAATTTGACTTAGTTTTTAGAAAAATATTTTTCTTTTATTTTGGGTGAAAAACACTTTCTAGAAATTGTGAAAAATTTAAAAATGTTATATTATTTGTTTCAATTTGGTCTTTAAATTCTTTATTGCCATATATATTTTGTTTTGAATATATATTTTTTTAATTTTATCTTTTAGAATTTAATTTTTATATTAACTTTGGTCCTCATTTTTATAATTGTTATTTGCTTTTCTCTTATTATTTTTTAATTAAAATTTTTTATTTATCAAATTTGATCCTCATTCTTTTGATTATTACTTATTTTATTTGAAATAATTTATGAAATGATAATTATTATTGTTTTAATTTCTTCATCTTTTTATTTTTTAGATTTGATCTCTATTATTTTAATTATTATTTATTTTATTTGAAATAATTTATGAAATGATAATAATAATTATTTTAATTTCTTCATCTTTCAATTTTTTTATTTGTTAGATTTGGTAATTATTATTTTGATTATTATTATTTTTATTTGAGATCATTTATGAAATTATATTTTTTTTTTCAATTTCATTCTCATTCAACTTTTTAATTTATAAGGGTTGTTCCTTATTATTTTAATAAATTTTTTTAAAAAATAAAATATTAATAAGTTATTTTTCAACTTATTTTTCATGACATAATAGGAAAGTATTTTACAACTTATTTTTCATTACAACTATCAAAAAAATATTCACTTTTCTAAAATTTAATGTTTTAAAAAAATTACTTTAGATATTAGTCAATAAAATGCCTTAAGCGGTTTCATTGGACTCTCTAAACTAAAGTGGTTTTTCTTCAGGTCTTCTCTGGTTTTTAACTCTCTCTGTCTCTTGTGTCTGAGGAGAGACAGAAAAAACTGAACAGGGTAGCTTAAGACCATTTTCTAATATATATATATATATATATATTTATTTATTTGTTGTACACAAAGTCAGTCTCATCTTGTAGATAAAGAAAGCTGAAAATAAGGTTTGTCTTATTTCCTTGCATTCAATATCCCTTCTTCTTTTTTCCTCCTCATTCATTCGATCTCTCTTTTCCAGTTTCTTCTTTGTGAAAACTCTCTCCTTTTCCTTGTTTGTATGCGTGTGAAATATCTAAAGGATATGATGATGATTATGATCATTAAAGGAACAAAAAGAAGGTAGTTTCATGCCATTTATGGGGTTTTCAACAGCTCTTTGGAGTTGGGAGTTGGTGGAGGAATAGTAGAAGATCAGGAACGATTATAAACTAAGCTTTTTGAGGGTTCTCATGGCTACTACTGCTACAAACAATAAAGCGATCAATCACTCTGCAAATCAATTCGAACAGCAGAAACAACAAAATCATCATCAGCAACAGCAAAACCAGCATCATCAGCAACATCAGCAACATCAGCAACAATATCATCTTCATCAAATGCAAGAGCAGCATAATCATCATCAGATTCCATATGGAATCATGCAGTCATCATCATCATCCTCAATCCCTGGGAACTTCATGTAATCTTTACAAACTACAGAAATCACCAAGAACCTATTTCTAGAGTCTCTTTTCTGTAATCGTTTTTAGAAGTTTAATTATTAATTAACAAGAAGGTTTGACCCTGCAAATTAAATCATTTGTTCCTCTGTGATTTTCTTTTGTTTTTACATGTGCACTTTTTGTGTCAGAAGCAAAGATGCTGGAGCTTATGACATGGGAGAATTGGATCAAGCCCTTTTTCTCTATCTTGATGGACAAGACCCCTCCACTGTTAATCAAGACCAAAGACGTGAGCTCTCACTCCCTCTCTCTAGATTAAAAAAATTTCATCCTTCTCATTTTCTTTACACTATTCCTTTTCCTTTCCACCTCTTCTGTTTCTGTTGGGAGATTCTCTTTGGAAAGGGTTATTTGAGGGTCACAAGGAAAGCATGTTCAACTCCAGATCACAAATCTACCTCTCTGCCAATCGTGCTTTCTTTGACGAGATGCTAATAATGTTCCTTGCAGCTGCAAGAAAGACTTTTTCAAATCTCAAGAAAATCGTCGTTTTCTCTACTTATTTTCCCATTCCTTTTTGAATCCATCTTCGTTTCTTGTTGCTAGGAGCATTAGACCATGACATGTATAACAACCCTACACACATATCATGATCAATCCCTCATTGGTACGAATAGGGTATGGGTTATATATCTGCCTTTTCTTCTCTTTGATTCCTCCTTTTTCTGTTTCGATACCGTAGAGAGCTACAATTGCATGACGATCCCTGTACTTCAAACTCATGTCTCATACCTCTCTTGCCTTGTCTAGCTCACTTCCCTCTCTCTCGTGTCCTTATTCTTTCATTATTCTTTTTCTCTCGCACACTAAATTATAGCTATAAAGAGATTTGATGTTGATTTGGGTTTGTGTGCAGAGAGTGGTGCAGGAATGAGACCTCCAACTTTGAATATTTTCCCATCTCAGCCTATGCACGTAGAGCCATCATCAACAAAGGTATAATAAAATCAAAACCGTTGATAACTTAATTGGTTTATATACAATTCTTCACTTGATGGTTCAGTTGTACCTTACTACTACATATATTAATATTACTCAATATTTTCTAATGGGTTTGTTTTGGATTTGGTAGGCTAATATTACTGGTTCTAGCACTGGATTAGTTTCTTCTGCAACTGGTCGTTCAAAGGGACCATCAGAACCGTCCATGGAACTTGCCAACTCAAGAAATAATTCTGCACCTGGCCCTGAACCAGCTAAAGCTATCAAGGTAGATTCGGACTGTGCTTATAAAATAGAGCAATTATGATTTTTTTTTAAATAAGTCTATATATAGCTTATTCATAACTGAGATTCGAATTGGTATTTAAAAAGTTTGTTTCTTGTTGTCTCTATGGCAGCGCCAAGGGAACCGTAAAGGACCAGCGAGATCAAATTCGGAGCAGGAAGGACCCAAGACGCCAGACCCTAAGGTGACTTCTTTGGGTTCACTTTTTATGGCATATATATATATATATATATATGTTTACATTTGTTTAACTTCTTGTAAGTTTACAACATCGAATGTTTGTCACGACCAATTTTTATGCAGACATTGAGGAGACTTGCTCAGAATAGAGAAGCAGCAAGGAAAAGCAGACTAAGAAAAAAGGTCTTTGATTTGATTGCAATAATTATTCCTTCCAGATAATAATGTTCAGCTCCATAAATCATGAGGTTTGCCTCCTTTTCATTTTCCATTATTACAGGCTTATGTTCAGCAGCTAGAGTCAAGTAGGATTAAACTTACTCAGTTGGAACAAGAGCTACATAGAGCCCGAACTCAAGTGAGTTCAAAATCGTAACCCGCTTCTATTATTCATTCATAGTATCATCATAGCACGTTTCAAGATTAATTTTTTTCTGTTCCTGCTAGGGAATATTCCTCGGCGGAGGAGGTCTTTTAGGAGGAGAACAAGGCATTCCTGTTGGTGTCACCAATATTAGCGCGGGTATTTAAATTTATAAATTCAAAATAAAATGCTACTTTTAGTTATTCTATTTTCCAGAATTTTTTTTTTATTATATACTCTAATTAATCTCTCTTCATGGATAATTAAACGCATCTCTACATATGGTACTCATAAATAGAAACATAATGACCTTTTTTTTCTCCCGTTCTATGCTTCATGATTTCTAGATGCTGCATTTTTTGATATGGAGTATGCAAGATGGCTTGAGGAGAACCATCGCCTAATGTGCGAGCTTCGGGCAGCAGTACAAGAGCATATACCCGAAAATGAGCTTAGGCTCTTTGTTGACAACTGCTTGGCGCATTACGATGAGATGATGAATCTCAGAAGCGTGGTTGCCAAGACCGATGTCTTCCATCTTGTTTCTGGCATGTGGAAGACTCCGGCCGAGCGATGCTTCATGTGGATGGGAGATTTCCGGCCATCGGAGCTCATAAAGGTACTAAATAACCGACCCTTTTCAGTCCCAAGTGTATACTTGGTTCTTTTTCTTTCTCTCTTTTCTTTTCCCTGGGTGCTTAGACATTCGAAAATCATATAACATCACATGTGACAAGAAACTGACAAAAATACATGGCCAAAAAAGGTAAATAACCTAAGATACATATCTATTTTAAGATTTTTGGATCAATTTCGTTGTCTCAAATAAATATTTGAAAATATATAATAAGATCAGTGAATGATGTGAGGTTATTATTAGATTTTGCACGAGGAATATAGGACGTTATAATTAATGCATGGTGCACAACCTGTCGGTGGAAACGGCAAAGAAGATAGCCTAAATCCCAAAACACACAGAAATTATGAATACCAATGAGTGACGAAACAGATCGTGAAGGTTTCTACTAAAGGGTAGAGTTAGGTGTCAACCTAATAAAGCCCCTGTTTGTTACTACAACTTCTGGTTTCATTGACACGAAAGAGAATGAGAAAGAATTGCACGGCTATCTACTCTCTCTTTGTTTTCCATTGATAGATACAACAGGCCTTGCTTTCATGTCCATCCTTTGCTTTGGCCTGTAGTTAATTAATTATCAAAGCCCTGAAAATGAATGGTAACATGTCATTATTAGTTAACCAAATTCTTGTTTATTTATGTAGTTATTGTGTGCTAATTAATAATTATGATGCAGATAATAGTGGGTCAAATTGAGCCATTAACGGAGCAACAAATCTTGGGAATATATGGCTTGCAGCAATCAACACAAGAAAATGAGGATGCACTCTCTCAAAGGCTCGAAGCTCTCAATCAATCTCTTTCAGAAACCATAGCCTCTGAATCACTGATCTGCCCTCCTAATATGGCTAACTACATGGGCCAAATGACTGTAGCAATGAACAAGCTCTCCACTCTTGAAGGATATGTCAGACAGGTACGCATGATTTATGATCATCTCTCTCTCTTTAAGCTGGTCTATGTATATTTTAGTGAGTAGGGATACAGTTGTTTGTGGGCCCTCATGTAGTGGGTCAAGTAACAGGAATCTGGTCCTGTTTGGGTCGGGAAACCTACCCCAACATACGAAACTGCTCCGTGCCTCACCACATGAGGTGGGTGGTGTTCTATGCATGTTTTCTCTGTATTTATATGCATGGTCTACGAGCATATTTCTAGCTATCATGAGGCATCCTGTACGATTAGGGTTACATGATATTAATTACCAGCAACTAGGTTGTACACGTGGCAAGCAGACAAAAAGTGGTCCCCACGGATAAACATCAGCTTCTAAGAGATCCGATGAGCCCATGTTTTGTATGATGTCACGGTCCTAACCGTTTGACTTGAAGACAACACAAGTCCATTCTTCATAGCTCTCTTTTTTACTGTTCAAAACCCAGCCTGATGATCTGATAACTTCGTCCTCGGTGGGTTTCTTGAGTTGACTCGGTAAATTTTCAATGAGATTTGCCATTCCATTGAGTCACCCATCAGCTAGCATGAACTCGATTCCCAGACCTACACCCTTTCTTCCCTGCTAGTTACAAAGTCTCCTGGCATTTCCTATCGCATGGCGATAAATATCAAGCAGCAAACAAGATTTTCTTCTAGTAGATGCTTTGAAGATATAGGGCCAGGTGGGTCCAATGTTTGAATGCTAGGTCCAAATTTTCTTTCAAGAAAATAATGAAACTAAATAGTCAAGAACGTTTTCAATTGGGATTTTAATCAAGTTATACACCAATCAAGGCATAGAAAGTCATGGTGATCATCACATGTGTTCACCTTTTTATTAATCGCTATCAGTTGACTTGTAGTATTTTGAATTTCCTATTCTGGTCTAAACACATTATGTTTAGTCGGCAGGACACTTGCATGGTGGCTTGGAAAGATTAACTTGTTGAAATTGATTCATCAGTATAATTTCCAGGTTAAACTCTCTTTTGTGACTTTGTTTTTGTCCACTGTCAAACTTCTGGACCTTCTTTACCAAGACATTTTCCATTTCCTAAATTTTCTTTATATAACCCGTTTGAAAATTAAGACCCCCAAGCATCACAAAGTCTTGAGTAGATAGAATGGCTGTTTAAAAAAATCTAGGAAGAAGAATTATTTGTAATGCTGTCATTGATTAAGGTCAAGCTTAATCAATCACTCTATATTCTTAATTTGTCGACATGCATGACTTTTTCCCAGTTTAATACTTTTTATCTTTTATCTTTTTATCTTTTTTTTTTTTTATGAACAGTTTTATTTGAGGTATATTATATGTCTTTGAGGTAAACTTACGGACATATACTTTTTTTTGGATAATATACTTACAGGCAGATAATCTGAGGCACCAAACCATTCACCTGCTGCATCAATTACTCACAACCCGCCAAGCTGCAAGGTGTTTGCTCGCCATTGCCGAGTACTTCCATCGTCTTCGAGCTCTCAGCTCTCTCTGGGTGGCTCGTCCCCGGCAGGAATGAAGAATTGTAGAAACCCTAGACTTTTAGCACCACTTTATATCTTTAAGGGCCACTCTCTTAATTATTAAAGTAGGTCTTCCATGTTTATTTTCCTTATTTTCTACAGAAAGATGTATAGATAGACAAAGTATTAGATTAAACATCTTAAGTGGTAGAACTGATCTCACTTTCTCACTTGATCATTTCTTCGTGAGAGATTCAGAGAAGCAATGATTTGGCAGCCATCTTTGACTAGAAAAATAGATGATCATGATGGAGAACTAACGAAGATGGAAATGAAAATATTGCGGACTTGAATTAGAATACGATCAGTAACGTCTGGGCTCATACTTTTTGTTTGTATTAGGGAGAGTAAAGAGACGAGTATTTGGTTCTAGAGGGAAAGAAAGAAGTGTTGAAAGTTGAACGTCCATTTGGCCTAGGTGTCGATGCATGCACGTCTTTTGACCAGACTTATGAATTCATGAAACTGACAAGCTAACTTTTACTTTGTGTTTTGGCAATTTTCACCTTGTATTAATTGGCCTTGCTCACCGCTACTTGCTCAACGGTCATCAATGAAAAGAGAGAGGTTTTATTATAGTTATATTCCTATTTATCCTTTTATATATTATTATGAATTTTAATAGTGAAATAAAAAAAAAACAACTTGATCCTAGAATTTTTGTTTTACACAATTAAGTTATTTTGAACCCCAATTAGGTACTTTGGGACAGAGAATTAAATTGAAAGACAAACATATGAGGCTAAAATGGTAAGTAAACTATGTGGCTGCTTTGAATTTTTTTTTTTTGAATAGTTTATTTTAGTTCTTCTATCTTTTTTATTTATTAGGTAACCAATCCCTCTAATTTTTAAAAATTCAATTTTGATTCTAAACTTCATTTCTCTTATTTGTTAGTTTTTTTCTTGTGGAAAAGAGAGAAGGGGTCCCCATATTCCACTGTAGAGAAATAAGTTTTTGTTAGAGACAATGTTGACCACTAAATCAATTCTTGTTGCAGATAGTTACATGATGAGAAAGATTAAGATTAAGTGTTTGTTTTTTTTACCCTAAAAGTGCCTAAAAAAATAGAACGGAACTCAAAAAGATTTTTTTTGTTATGGATTAATTATGGGTTTTGGAGAGCTTTTTGCATTTTTTAAGGTCATTAATTGGTTTAATAAGGTTTCAAAAGTGTTTCTTAATGGTATCGATGATTATATCGTTGATTTAGGTGACACTCATGAAAAAATATATACCATAAAAGTTACCAACTAAGGCTCAAGGCATTTTAATAGGTAAAATTATTGTAGAATGAAAGGAGACATCACTTAGTAATTAATGTTTTTTCTCTCTAAATATTGAAGTAATATATTTGTATTGAGTTATTTTAAGTTTTACATTAAACTAAAATGACTTTGATGAATTGATTTTCATGTTTACCAATATTAAATTTGTCTATTTGATCATAACTACGATGAAATCATCGTTTAAAGAATTATTATTTTAATAAAACAGCTTCATGGGCATTCTTAATGGATGAATATGATGGAAGCTTGGCGGAGATAGTTTAAGGTTAGATAAATAATATTTAATTTGAATTAATATTTTTTATTATTTTGAAAAGTAATTAATGTATGTTGACCAACGGGAGAAATTTTGTTGGTACAATAGCATTGAGGTGTTGGTAAGAAAAATGTGAAAAAGCACAATGCATCTAGGTAAATATATAAAAAGAATGTTATATTATTGTAATTTGTATTTTTTTTATTTTCTTACCTTATGTTTTTAACAAATTTTTGTATCAAGTTGCGTGATTTGTGGTATGATACTCACAAATAAGTAAATAATAGAGCTGGATCTAATGTAGCCATGTAAAAAAAATATAGACTAAGACATGTTGTATATTTTATTATTTTTCTTGAAGTTTTAATTAAGTAATTATTTGTGAGATTGTTAAAACAAATTATTTAATTTACAGAAAAAGTAGTTCAGGTAAATTGTCTTTAATGGGGGAAAAGTTTGTCTACAGAAAAGCAAAAGTGTTGTAAGTTTTTTGTTTTATATATATATATATATATATATATAATTGCCTTACTAATTTTATTTGCATCAATAATATGAATTTAGGATTTTTACTTGGTTTTTTTTTTTTTGTAGGATACATATAATACTCATATGGCATTGATGAAGACATTTCTACCCATCTTCTTCATGATCCATAACAAGATTTGAGACTGTAACCATGGAGTTAGGACAGTGGGAGACGAGATGTAGACAAGATTTAAACACATATCTAAACTCAAAAACCATTTATAAACAATCAATCGATGCAAAACTTGAATTTAATTGTTTTAGATCTAAAATCCAAATAGGTATGTATATCTCTCGATTTTGAAGTTATTCAATTTTGACGTCTCTGCAAAACTTGAATTTAATTGTTTAATTTATGTCTCGTATTTTTCATAGGTGAAAGAAAGCATATATTTTTATCACAGTGGGCGTAATGTATCAGATGTTCGCTCCCACCATTGAACAGACGGCATCTGACATCCCTTTGTGTTTAGAGTGTTGGACCTGGACTTAACCACTTCAACCTGCAATTGGGCCTTGGCTGTCTTGAAAAATTCAAAAAAATAATTGTATTGGGCCTTGGCTGTCTTGAAAAATTCAAAAAATAATTTTAAGGGCCCTACCGGGTTCGAACCGGTGACCTCTTGATCTGCAGTCAAATGCTCTACCACTGAGCTAAGGACCCTTGTTGGATTTAATGCCGCTTACTATTTTTGAAAAACATTGAAATTGAGTTTTCCCTGAACGATCGCATGTTGTTTGACGAGTGTAGTCGAAATGGCATGATTGAACTAGTGGCGATCGCCGGAAGCTCTTCCACTTCCTTTGGAGGTTCAAAATGAAACGGGACATCTTTCCAGGGGGCCAGCTTTGAGGGCAAACTTCCATGGAACCATCTTTCTTCCCTGCAAAAGCATGAGATCAGCTAGCTATAGTAGTGGAAAAGACTGCTAATAACAGCAGATTACTAGATTAGAGTGGTTGAAATTAATGGTTTTAGAAGTTCATGAAGAGAAGGTGATTGGGATTTCTCGTGTGCTAAAGAAAAATCTCCCTTTTGCTTATGGAAAGGGTGGGGACAATTGCACAGCAGCTTTTCTTTTTTGGACGATAAAAAATATATTTGTATAAGATTTTGTGCTAATCGAAATTAATTTTTTTATATGATATCAAAAATGCATTTTTTATATTAATTTAATATATTTTTAAAAATAAATCCTTCTAAATACTGGTTGTTTGATTACAAAACTTGAACACTTTATGGAGATTCTTATGTACTTGTATACTAGGTAGATGTTTCAAGAATTTTTAAGTAAATTATTACCAAATATATAAAAAAGATTAGAGAGATCAAGGAATAGAGTGCTCTCAACACTTTCCCTCTTGATCTATATGAACGTTTCATTGTACTATTCTATATATTTTTTCATTTTAGTAATCAAATTTATTTTATTTTCAGTTTTATCCTTCTAAGATATATTAATACAGTTTTATATATTGAGATTTTGTTTATTTACATTTTCTCAATATAAAATATACCAAGAAATATTTTGATAATGAATTAAATATAAATTTCACAAAATAAAATTTATTTGTGGTTAAAAAAGAAATTGAAAAAAAAAAGAGATCAAGTCTGACAAGAAAAAAAAACCCCACCTGGTATCAGCACAAAAAACTTCAATTTTCTCCTTAAATTTTTAGTGTACCCATTATTTGGTACCTGTTGTTTTAACACTTCACATTTTAGACAAAAACTTCTTGTTTTTTTTTTTTTTTAATACTATTTTTAGTACATTAATAATAATGGTGGTGGTGGGTCTCTAAAAACATTGAGAAGAGAAAAAGTGTTTGGATGATGATGTTTCAATCGCAGAAAGATTGATCTTGTTAATGAGTTTATCTTTTTAAATAAAGTTTAATGGAGTAATTTTCTCTTTTTAATAACGTCAGATAAAATAGATCGGTATTTTTTTTTAAAAAAAAAAAAAAACTTATTCATCTATTTTTTATTTGTACAAAGATTAGAGGCAATTTAGAGATTAAAAATGAGCTACTAAGATTTTTAGTATGTTTTTATAGGGATTTTCAGTGAAAATAAATTGGAAAAAAGGTTTTTAAATAAAAAGAACTTGGATTTTATATATATATAAAATTGATGCAAAAGATGACAAGTTGTTTTTCACAATAGACGATCTATTGTTCGCTTGGGAAAAAAAAACCTGGAGTGAAAGATTCCTTAAATAAAATAAAATAAGAAGGGAGGCTTATGGGAAAGCGAGTTGTATGTGTTGAATTTTAGGTTATCAGAAAATGGGTTTTTGTTTATCGTTGTAAGACATTTTTTTATTTTGGTTCATTGATTATATTCAAAAAATAATTTTTCATGATGTTCTATTATGTTTCTATGTCAAGATGAACTTGTTTGGTCACTGAATCCAGTTCTGGTTGTGTGTATTTCGCAACCAACTGTAGGTGAACAACATCTTCCCAGCTGAGAAGAAGGAAGATCAGAAAGCCGTGGATGCCCCTGTGATGAAGGCCATCGAAGGCGTTGCGGATTTGAAGTCGTTCTTGGGTGCAAGATTCTCTCTCAACCCAGGCACGAAACTCACGAGCTTGTCTTCTAGGGAAAACGATGTACTTATCTCATACTATTCATTTTTTTCTTCAAGATTTTGATTACCATTGGCTGTATGATCTGTGATATTTATGGCAAAGAATCCAAGATTTTGCAGCCTTTGGTAGTTTGGTTTTCCATCATCATCGTTTATGGCCCAGTCTACTTGTTTAATGTTTTTTCAGCTTCCTCTAGAGTTTTATTCAAATTTGCTATTGAATTTGTTGAATCTGTCTACTTCAAGTAATTAACTTAGGATTCCTTTTTATGAAATAACATTCTACATCCAGAGCATGGTTATGGCATGTCTGCCCTGTGCAATGGTAAATCTAATCAATTTTATGTTTGTGAAACCTGTTTAAACTTTAAACCGAAACTGCTTTATTACACAATTTTCTTGAAAGCAAAACATAGGTTAGGATTCTAGCAGGAAGAAGAAAAATGAGAGATACCAGAAAATCCCATAAACTTCTATTAGGAAAAACAAACATAACTGAAACTTGAAGACAGAACATGAGACGAGCCCTTTCTTTTTGTTCAAAGCATGCTATCAGCTCGTGATGGCAATCTCCTGAAGAAATTGCTGGGAACTGATGGTTGCTTGCTTCGAAACCTTGGATGTCGCAGCCAGAATAAGCCTGCACACAAGGTAATTATTTTAAAAGGTGTTATGTAGAGCACGACGGCTGCAACAAGGCAGAAAATTATGTAGAGGCTGGTTGCTCTAGGGTCTCTCCAGCTGACCAGAGCTTGAAAACGTTCCCCTTGTGTTGCCATGTCTCCGACCACAGTCTGGATCCTTGCTGCAACACTTCTAAGTCTGTCGTACCTCATTCGCGCGACGTCCTGTTGCTTTGATGTGGGAAATGTGTCAAACTCTTCATCCAGTTCATCTGGGTGAACTGCTTCTGCCCACGAAAGTTTGGTATCCATGTGAGGAGGGTGCCTTGCGCGGAACCGGTAATTCCATAATCCAATCAAGAACATATATAGGAAAATAGTTGGTAGAATCAGTTCTGGGTAGCATATCAATATGAAAAATAAAACGTGAACTAGGACTGTTGTCACCGGATTCTTCCATTTACACACTTCACCAAGCCACTTGCTCATTGAGATCACCCCGGAAAACAGCGAGACAATTCGGAAGAAGTTAGCTTTGCTCCTTCTCATGCTCCACATGTGAGAATCCACATCCAGCATATACTCCACAGTCTCTTTCCTTAGCGGTGGCTCAGCTCTGCCAAGCCTTACTGCTACAATATTCATGGCCTGGTATCTCAAACTGTCTAGCTGATTTACAGTAAAAGGATGCAAATAATGCATTTTTGGCAACAAGGGTTGCCCGTAGAGGTAAATCATATTTGCTAGTGATAGGCAAGTGAATCGAACTGCTAACTGGAGTTCTCCCATCTTTTTCAGCCCTGATGGTTGTAGGACAAGAAGTGGATAGGAGTGTGTGTATATTCTATCTGTTTCCAAGGTAGATAGTCGAATTCTTACCTTTCCAATTCTCATGTCATTTCGTGCTCCACCACCAGTTGCCGGGTTTTCAGCTCCTCCCAAGTGGCAGTTGTCGAAAACTCCCAAGGTGATCACCGTGCAAGGGTCATACACCTCCCATGTATACTGCTCATTCCACTTAGGATTGAAGTTTTCAATGATCGTTCTGGTCCGTACCCACTTCAGCCCGTACTTGGCCACACAATAAGCATCAGTAGTTCCTCTGCCATCCTTTTTTTTCATTGGAAGAAGCCCTTGCGCACTCAGGATGCCGACTTCAAGGATTCCAATGGGCTGCTTCCAGAGCTGCCTAGCTGTTGGTCGTTGGTCACTTATGTACATTGTTGATTCGTCAAGTACATGGTAAGCACCCTCGAGGCAAACCCTGAGATGAATCCTGGTTGAAAATTTGAGCTCGTGCCTCCTGTCTCCCTCTAGAGCACCAAACCCAAATTTTTCAAGGTTGAACCACTTAGAGTGAACTGGCCGGTGATCCAAGCGCCTCTCGAAGATATGGAGCGGCAAATTTGCTCTCCCCATGACTTCATCTTTCGCAGGGCTTGCTTTATTTTCGACAGTAAGTATCAACTGCTCTTCAAATGGCTCTGCTGCGACGAAGATCAGATCTTCATTCCACATAGGGTTTGTTGTTCTGGTTGGGCATAGCTTGGTTTTGAGTATCTGGTTTCCAACTTGAGCTTTCACGAAAACCTGTGGTAATTGACTTCTGTCAAGCGATTCTACGTCCTGAGCTTCAATCACATTAACCCTGAGATACCACAGTTTTGGCGAAACATAAACCTTTGATCGGATATTGAAAACACCCTCCCCATGAACCGAAGTAGCATCTGAGTGCCAGGACTCTGGAAAAGCTTCATCAGCCTGTGTACCCATCCAAACTGCAAGCATCACCTCTCCTCTCACCTTTCTATCTCCACTGTGACCCTCTAATCTATACCACTGAGGTGCCAGAGGGCTGTCTGGTGGAACCCTTGTAGGCACTTCATGCATGTCAAAGACCACCTTTCCTACGTAATCATCTCTCAACACCATCTCTCTATCTCTGAGGAATACTTCAACCACTGAAGACTGAATTTTCTCCTTTGAGAATGCGAAAACCTGGTTCCATTCAGGGTTGGTTTTCTTCTCAAAATGCTGTGTTTTTCCTTTATAATTCCCAACTTTAACTTCTATGTAGGGGTCGAAGCTTCCAGTTACTGGGTGTGTGGGAAGATCTTTGGCCTTCACAACTCGGACATACAGATAAAACATCTGCTCAACAAGATCATACGTGCTTGTTGCTCTTTCACTGCTAATCCACCCGACTCCACCGCGTGGTCCACCATGAGGCCAACGTTCCCCAAGCTGAGGCTTTGTGTTCTTCAATTTGAAGTCATCTTTGTGGTCAGGAGCAGCTATTGGATTCATTGGTGCAAAATCGACGGCACTCTTTCCCAATGTTTTTTTCCAAAGAAATTCCTTTCAGCAGCAGAGCTTGCTGTTGGCGTATTGATGCACTGGACTGTCTCCTATTATCTTAGTCTGTAAGACTTACAGAAGTTGACGTATCTTTGGTGCTCGTGTACATTCAGTACCCGAAATGGATCCTTCTCTTGTTGAGGCTTGACTTCAGAGCATCTACAACTCCACCAACAGCTTAGCCATTACCTTTCCGGTTTGCTTTGAGCAGCAAAAGAATCTTGATTTTGGAGGGAAAGGTAAAGAGAAAGAATTATTAATAACAGCTGCAATACTACAAGTTGTACTGGGTGAAGTGTAATGGAGAAGGCTTTTGTTTCGCTTATAAGCATAAATGCAAGGTGATTGGCACCCCACTTGGAAGGACAAAGATAATCTTTTTAGATTTTAAAACAAGGTGACTTAGTGCATGTTCACTATCCTCGATTCTTTAGGCTTTATTGGCTTTATAAAATTGTCCAACTGAAGAATTAAACCATCCACAATTGCACATTACCCTTCAGTCTCCAGTCCAGAGACCTTTATCTTTCAAGGGATGGCAGTCCTGGTTACTTTATTTGAGCTGCATCACTTGGTGACGACAGCTACCACCTTCCTTCTGGTTTCTGCAGCAAAGCTAATGGGAAGGAAAGGAAGCAAAAACAAACCGTTTTGGAAATTTTGCAGAGTTAAAGATGCTATGGTGAGAATAAAGAAAGAAAAAGCAGCATAGAAAGCTTAATGGTGCATCACGTTGCACAGAAAGATGCTTTATCCAATATTCTTTCCCATTTTTACTCATCTTTAATTTAATTTCTTGCTGTCAGTATGACTTTCTTCATTTAAAGTGAAATGCTGTTTTCTTTTACTTGTTTATAAACCGAGTCCCTTTATACAAGTCAAAAGATCATTAGGGGCTACAGCCCCGGTGTTCTGGTTAAAATTCCTAGGCATTGACAGACAAGGCTCCCCCTCTTCGTTGGATTCTATTTTGCTAACAATTTCGGAGCAAGAACAAACGTCCCATTTACAGATGGAGCATCTTTTGCTTTAGACAACTCTAAATAGCGATGACTACACGAGGGAATATTTTGTATTGATGTGCATTGAGAGCAGAATGGGACACTTGGTGCCTTTCCGAGGAGAAAAAGTATGGGCTGCAGTCTTATTTTTAATTAGATTCTTCTGATCAGAAAATCAAGACTTATTGATCACTACTTTTTGGATAATGTAATTCATTAGTATGATAATTACTTTGCAAACACTGATGCCAAGTACCATACTTTAGAAACAAATTAATCATTAATCTACTCGTTATGTGTAACAACCTCCCTATTTCAGACATGTTTCAAATTTCTCCTGTGCTGGCTGTATTCTTCTCCGGATGCTCCTAAATAGTATTATTAATATTTTCGAAGAAATTTTAGAAATTACGCAGAAGAAATGGTTCGATCCATCCTCTGGCTGGTAACTCGAGGATTTAAGGTAAAAAATCATATTCAACATGGCATCAGACTTCTTACGAAGATCATAGGGTTTATCTTGAAAGTCTGAAATAAGCTAAAACTTTTGAAGCATTTCAGATAGGAAAAAACATGAAGGGAAACCCAGTTAATGCCCCCAAATTCTTTAAACCGTTCAAGGAGCCGTTCCTTTGAATGAGGTTGGGTCTCCGAGGTAAGATAGAAAAACGAAGTTACTAAGCTTTTTTTTTAAAACTAAAATGGTTAAAAAATCATTTTAGTTAATTCCTTAAAAAACATTATCACATCCTTGTTTTAAATGTTATAAACTAAATGCTTGTTTTTTTTTTTTTTTTTTCACTGCAAAGAGTAACGATTTGATGAGTTGAACAACAGTCACTGTATACAGTAAGCATTGTTCATAAAGCTAACAGTATATAGTAAGCATTGTTCATAAAGCCAGAGTAATAAAAAGTAGTTTAGAGGGCATGGATGTGCTATGGAAAAGAAAGCATATTTGCTAGCTATTAAAGGAGAGTATGGCTGTGGATGCTTGAGAAAAATATTATTATTTGTCATTCTCCAGACAAGTTCTTCCTAAAGCAGAACACTCTGCTTTTTTTTTTTTTTTTTTTACAATTCAAAGCAGAGAGCTAACACTGCTGGTTTGGGTGTGGAGAGGGTAAGTAAAGGTAAGGTGCGGAAGAAGGAAGACAGTAAAAGTGAAATATAGACGTTTTCTTTGTTTGGATATAAATTAGGGAAAAGTAAGATTATGAATCCACCCTTGTTTCTTTCAAGGACGGAAAGAAAAAGTTTAATTCTTAGTTATTAATATGCACTCTATTTTTGAATTTTTTGACACAATGTGTATAATATTAGGGTTTCTAGTATAATAATATAATATAATTAAAAATTTCTAATAAGTATCTTTATCATTATTTTTTAAGAAAATAAATTATATTTTTTTTATTTTTTTTATTTGAGTTTCTACTTCTCTATTTATTTTTCAATTAAAACTCCCAGCTGCAAGTTGATAAATTCTTAGTGAAATGTTCATTGAATAAACCCTCTATTTATAAATGGAAAAAATCAAAATTAAAAATCAAAATTTGAAAAATGAAATAATGAAGATGGAGGCCATGCTTTATAAAGAAAAAATTTCACTCCTTTTTATGGACCATTTAGAAACATTAAACCAATAAATAACATATAATAATAAAAACGATGAATGCCTTCACAACACAATGTTATTTTTAAAAAAAATTTCTTTGTTTTTTTTTTTTTGAATTCAGGATTTCAGTGCTTTTAAAACCTACAGTAGATATAATGGGGAGGACATTTCCTTCTAGAAATAAAACTTACATCTTTATTATTTATTTTATTTTAAATTTTCAAAATTTTGATTTTTTTTTTTATGTATAATGGATCCCACAGTAAGGTTGGTAGGTGTCTATTTAATAGACACGTCATAAAACCATAATATATTCTAAGAAACACTTAAAAAAAAAAAACGAAGGTACTAGCACTCAAATAAAATAAAGGCATCATTCTGATAAAAAAAAAGTACAATAACTTAATTAAAAAAAAAAATACAATACACTCAAGTAAATATTTGGGTTGCATGGGCAATGTTACACGCTGACGGGGCAGAGTTCTCACCTAGAAAAAAGAGAGTAAATATTTGGGTTGTTTTGCCAGGCGTGAACAGCGCTGCTCACCTGGGGCAGGCCTGGGGGACCAGCCACCTTGGTCATCCTGGGCTTGGCCCAAGATGACCAGGTTATCCAAGCCTAATCCATTTTAATTTTTTTTCTTTTCATGATTGATTTTTTTTTTCTGTTTTTTCTTTTTAAAATTAATATATTTATTTTTTTAGGTATTGACAATTTTAATATGTAACACGCATAATTTTTTTTCTCTTGTCTGCATGATTTTTTTACTAACAAGCACTATTTTTTATTATCCATATATATTTTTATAATACTTATCATCCCATGTGAACTTTAATAAAAATCAATGTACTCATCGCAAGGACGTGACACATCAACTTCTCATTCAATCACTTGCTGGGCATAAAATCCTTGACACAAAATGAGTCACCTTGGTTGCCCACGACACAACGCTTTCATAAAAATAAATAGAGAAGTAGACACAAACTTTCTATAATAAAGAGTGTCAAACTCTCAACCTACACAATCTCTTTGGAATTTTATATACCTAGCTATACATAGACATGCATACTGTGTATTCTCATTTTTCTTTTATATACATTACATTCTCTCATCCATACAAGTAATGATTTAAACATCGAAGAGTCCCTCGTTTCAAAAGGGACTTACTTTATTAAGAGCTTTTAGACACAAGCTCAACTCAATTCAGATGGTCCAATTTTGTTGTAGATTGTGGAAAACCCAGTTTACGTGTGAAGATTGTTACGACTTTATCAATGACATTATCTATGAGATCTAAATAAAAATTCAATTCATTCCCTTAACTCTTAACCTAAATCATTTTCCATGGCTAGTGAAACAACGATATAAGAGAGAGACAGTGACTGATCTCTTTACTGTGGCAACTCTAACTCCTCCAATTCTCCAACAACTCTCCAACCAAGTGCAATTTCTTAACAATGATATCACAGTGATGCAACTACATCTTCACACCCTTCTATTTATACAACAACAAGCTCTCATTTATTCACCACTAAGTGCATAAAAAACAACTCAAGTTTCCTGAAGGATCATATGATATGCAAGTGAGTAACGCTCACACTCCTACACTTAGAAGGAGTTATACACCTCGTTCTCACTTGATACCTTTTAAAAGATACAATTGCTATCCATATTTATTTGAATCTCACTCATGCACTGGAAAAAGCCTAGAAGTAAGATGAAATTCATGACTCCACGAACTTCTAAATACATCATAATGGGAGAATCATCATTTTATCATAAAATCCTGTACACTCAATTCTCCCCATACTTTGTTTCTACAAAATCCAACCTAGACAACTACCAAGGATTGACAGAACCTCAGGAGCACATATACAATGTGAGATGTATCCTTTAGCTTCTCATATAAGACATTGATGCTATGTGTAAATCTTTTCCAATAATGCTTATTGGATTTGCATGTGCATGGTACCATAACTTAGAGCTTGAATTTATTCTCTATTTTCATGATCTCATCTTTAAAATCATTTGTTGTTTTAGCACAAACATTCCTACCAAAAAAAGTACAATAAAACTCTTCGCTATTACACAACAAGAAAATAAGAGCACCAAGGCTTATCTTTAAAAGTCAACAAAGAAATGCTTAATATGGATAGAATCTTTGAATCCATCACTATAAAAAGCTTTGATTAATGGAGCATACAACTATTTCATATGGAAAATGTTATACACGCTCCCTGAAATAAGTCTTATTATATTCAAACAAGAAATGCAAATTTTTTTTTTATTGTGGAAGAAGCCATGGTCACCGGACAATGTCACCCATGTTTCCATCAAATTGAGTCTCCCCACTGTTATTAGTTTCTCACTAGAGCATAAACAATAAACACCACAGGGCATAATTGTGATTTCCTCACATTCTCCATGCCCATGTTTAAATATTTAACCACCATATAGACTAAGATACTAGTTGCTTTCTAAGAAAAAGAGTTTGTTCAATATCCTCTTTCTATAAAAAATGGTGTGAATATGAGGAACCCTAAAAAACTTTTTTCTTTTTATCGTGATTATAAGCATGACACTGAGGAATGTCACATTTTGAAAAGAAAAAAAGATTAATCACTAGAGGTTAACTTCACCATTTTTTTAGAAAAGAAGAGCAACTAGAACTAGGTAAAGAAGTCATTTGATGCGTTGTTTAAGATCAAATAATCTCTAGATTATACCATACATTATATATCTATCTTTTGAAATTTTTAATGAAAAATAATCATTTTTCTCCATTTCTTTACTATGAAAATCGCATATCTCCAAACACGTCTTATAATCCATGTGACCACTATCTCCAGGTTCTCATGACAATATCTCTCCAAAAAGATCATGGATTCTTCTCTAGGTCCGATTGATCACTTGTCTTTAAAAGGATCATATATCCTTCTCCAAAAAATATTGACAAAATATCTCATGAATTCAAAAAATAAAAATAAAAATAAAAATAAAAATAAAAATGGCAAACATTCAAAGGCATGACCACACAGGTAAGCTTTACAATCTAAGTTTTTCTTCCTTTTAAATAGCTAAAGTTTTCCAAACATGTATGTTTACAAGACGCTTAAGACAACCAGGTTACCTAAGCCTAATCTAGTGACCAATCCAATTTTTCCTCTTTATATTTTCTCTTCTCTTTCTATCTTTTTCTCTCATATTTATAAATTTATTTTTACAGGTACTGACAATTTTAATGTGTAGCATACATAAATTGTTTTTCTCACACGCATAAACTTTGTATAGGCAAACATTGTTTTTTTTGTTTTTTATCACCTAGCTATGTTTTTGCTACACCTATCAACCTGCATGAACTCCAATGAAAATAAATATACTCCATAACAAAAATATGACACACCAACTTCTCCTCTAATCATATGCTAGGAACTTATGGCACAATATGACATCAATCGATGAACCATCTTGGTTGTCCAATGACACAATTCCTCCTCCATGAAAAAAAAAATCAAGCTAGGTGTATTAATACACTTAGTCATACAAGTAAGCTATGACCAACTTTGAAGACATAGACTCCACACAACATAAAGTCATAAACTCAACCACCTATACAGACTTTTTAGAGCCCCACAAAGCTATTTACAACTAGATACGCACATTAAATGCTCTTATTTTTCTTTTCTACACATTACATTCTCCTCCACATAGAAGTACTAACATAAGTATCAAATATATCTTTTTTCACAAAACACTTATTTTTTCAAGAGCTCTTAGACATAAACTTAGCCCAATTCAACCGACCTAGTTTTGTAATGAACTATAAGAAAAATCCAATTTATGCGTGATTTTTTTTCCGACTTCATCTACTACTAAGTCACTATATTTGTTAATTTAAATCATTAACTATCAATTATTGCTTGAAAATGCACATATAATTAACTCATGCAATAATTGGTTACTACTAATTTGTATTAGTACATAAACTAAATCAAATCAATCATTTTATTAAAACCAATCACTCAAAACTTTTTGGTTAAGATCAAATGTTATTCGAGCCATAGTTTAAGAGAGTGGATACAATTTAGCCTTTCCAAAAAAATCTAGACACTTTAGATTAGAAAATCTTTATGAGTAGAGGCATCAAAATTTCCATTACCAAAGTATCTACATCAACATTAAGTTATGGTGTTTCTAAGGATAGACATGTGTAACTCCGTTGATTTAAAATCATAGGAATGGAGGGCTATATCTTAACATTGTGATTATGCACAATATTATCGTCCATGTTCAGTAAACTCATGATCCACGAGGAATGCCAATAAAACAAGGTTTCAGGTTACATCCAACGTAAAAAGAAAAGTCCGGTGACCTGAATGTTTCGATGAACAGTTATGTATGATTAATTAATACAGAAAAAGAGAGGACATTTTACGTTACTTCTTAGACGAAACCAAACAAAGCACCCATATCATGCCCTTTGCAACCTTTATCTCATTTTGATAATGTCATTTTCATTTGACATTACTTGGCGGAGGTGTCTTGGAGTGTGTGTCTTTTTATGATCTATAAACTGAGATCCAGCTCTTTTAAGAGTTAATGCTGATAACGAACATGGCTCGTAGTTGACTCAAGTTTGCGATCCCTGCTAATTTTTCATGTTTACGAGTTCTTTCTCTCTTAGTTTAGTCTTGAAAATAACTATTTACCTGTATGTAGCGTCAAGTGTGTATGTGTATATTAATTTTTAAAAAAATATAATTTCAAATGCATTTCCAAACACTATTTAAATTTATCATATACGGCTAATTAGGCGAGGTAAGGGGGAAAGGGTAAGTCAATGTTGGAAGGTATCCAAAATAAATATAATTAATAGCTAAGAATTGCAACTTGAGTACTTAATTTCTCAATAAATTCCTGAGCAACCTAGTCAATACTTAAGGCAGCTATGATTTAAGATAAACAACTAGCAGGACAAACACGAACTACTCACTCTCATGGTTAATATACAAACCAGCAGGAAAGCCGGTGGTAAAGAGATACAAGAACATTGAGATCTGACAGTATTGTGTCTTCACCTTGAATCTGACTTAGGTTAGTCAAATATTTTGGCCTTTCCCTCTTCAAACCAGCTCTGAGCTGTCTAACCAGCTCTGAGCTGTCTAGCCTTTCCTCAGATCATACCTCGTAACCATACAAACATATCGAAGACAGAAGAACCCTTTCAATAGATAGAACATTTGCATTCCATCTATCAAAAAACGTAGAGCAAAAAGAAGAGGTCTTCTAGAGCGAGCAGAAGCGAGCATGAAAACCCTTTTCCTTTCCCTTGTCATTTCCACTCTTCTTTCACTCTCCCTCTCAAAAGAACTTTGCAATTCCCAGGACAAGAAGGTTCTCCTACAAATCAAAAAACATTTTGGCGATCCATACCTCTTAGCTTCATGGCAATCGGACACTGATTGCTGCAAAGATTGGTACCAAGTTGAGTGTGATTCCACCTCCAACCGCATCATTTCTCTCACAATTTTTGCTGGCAACCTTTCTGGCCAAATCCCTGCTGCTGTTGGGGACTTGCCCTATCTCCAGACCCTTGTATTCCGCAAGCTGACTGATGTTACAGGCCCCATACAACCTGCCATTGCCAAGCTCGTACACTTAAATTTTCTCAGACTTGACCGGCTAAATCTCACCGGGACAGTACCTGGCTTTCTTAGCAAACTCCAGAAGCTCACATTCTTGGACTTGTCTTTTAACGGCCTTTCTGGATCAATACCGAGCTCACTAGCTTTGCTGCCAAATCTCGGTGCTCTTCACTTGGACAGGAACAGGCTGACAGGTTCAATCCCAGAATCATTTGGGACATTTAAAGGCAGCGTACCGGATCTTTACCTGTCTCACAACCAACTTACCGGTGAAATCCCTGCATCATTAGGGAACATAGGCTTCAGCGTCATTGATTTATCACGCAACAAGCTTGTTGGTGATGCTTCCATGCTATTTGGGCTGAACAAAACTACTCAAAATGTGTATCTCTCTAGGAATATATTGAAATTCAATTTGTCAAATGTGGTGTTTCCAAGTGGCTTGGAAAATCTGGACATTAGTCACAACAAGATTTTCGGAAGCATACCTCCACAAATGACTCAGATACCTTTGCAGTCCCTGAACATGAGTTACAACAGGCTGTGTGGCCAGATTCCTGTAGGTGGTAAGCTGCAGAGCTTTGATAACTCCACATATTTCCATAATAGGTGCTTGTGCGGGGTTCCCCTTGAAAACTGCAAATAGGACAGTGGAAAAGGAAGCGTTTTCGATCCTGTGTGAATAAGGATTTGCAATATTTCTGAAAGCAACATGTACTGAGAAGATAAGATCAATCAAGGATAAGCAATATCTATTATTATCTCTGTTTTCAATTTCTCTTCTTGTTAATTCAAGTACATTGAATCCACAGAACTTTGAATCTTGCATTACGCTATCTTACAAAAACCAATAATTGACAATGCTAACAAAAATTTTAGAGATCAAGTGCCAAGTTTTGGATTCCAACAAGAGCCCAAGACTAGTTTATGGCAGTTCTCAACTTAGAGCTTATGTAAAGAACTGCATGACAGACTCTCAAGTATCTCTCATAGAAAAAGATTATTGATGAAACAAGTTTTTAAAGGTATATCTTACCAAAAAAACATTGGATCAATAAAGATTTATGGATATAAATTTTTTGGAACACAAGCATATTCTACTGAAAGTGCCCTCCAGACCCAGCCATAATTGGAGCTTGGCAATGTGCCAAACCCCGAGCACATCCGAGAGAATGAGCATTCTTCTTGAGCACGCCCGAGTGAATGACTATACTATCCTCCCTAAACATGCTCAAGAAAATAAGCATCTTTCCTGAGACACACCCAAGAGACGAATCCAATCTCTTTTGGACTCACATAAAGGACAGACCCAGCCTCCTTTAGGCTCACCAAGGGAATTAAGGACTCACCTCTCTTGAGTCTAGCTTAAGAAAAGAGTTCAGTCTCTATGGAAGCTCAGCTACATTTGACGTATTGAACTCTAATGTTTCTACACCTTTTAGGTGTATAAAAGTGCTTCAGAGACTCATCATATTTAAATCAAACATTAATACAAATATAAGATATATTTATCCTTCATTAAATACTATGAGGGTTAAACTGTATTTCAGACCCTCTTATTCACAAAACAACAAGACTCATGAGTTATAAATACACCACGAGACTTTCATAACAAAAGTTCACAATCTTCATTCACTACTGTATATATATTTTCTGAGCATCTCTCTCTAGAATATTATTATATTTTCTCTTTCTAAAAGATACTTATTTAAACATTAGAGAGTCCCTACCCTCACTAAAAATAATCTTTTGCCGGTACTAGTTATAAGTCACCTTAACCTACCATGCATCAAATATAAGTCATCAATCATCTTGACTAAAAAGAATAAATGAGATTGTTAGAATCAATTAATTAACTAATTATTCAACTTAAAAGCTCTATTTTTAGTCTACTTGGATTTTTTACGACATCATTAATTATGATATATAATGCTTGCATCATTAATATTAATATTTTTTGTATTTAATTGATAAGAGGGACAAAATATTACTTATAACTGGCCTGTCAAAGCACCAAGATTTTGCTCTCTAATTATTACTTGGTGATGTTTTTGGTGGGGAGGTATGAAAAGATTTCCAGAAGTCAAGGCTTGTATTCTCTTTCAAAGACATCTAGAATTTAGCAAGCGAATTTTAAGGTATCGTGATAATGGAATTATAAATCCTGAAAGCTCGTGAGCGTCACCCAATCACACTGACGCAACATGACGGGGGACATGTGGCTGGGAAATCAGAAGCTCAAGAAGACAGCCTAGAACGACAAAACTCAATACGCAAGTAAAATACCAAAAGGCCATACTTAATAACACCTTCTTTTTTCTTTCTTTTTTCAAATTCTTTCTCTTGCAAATTTATTTTATAAAAGCTTTATTTTTATTTAATTAAAATAAATGATACAAATATGACGATACAACCATTCCAAATAAAATAAAATATGATGCATGATGGATACGCTAATTTTTTTTTTAATTATTTTATATATTATGTAAGAAATTTATTTTAAAAGTAAATAGAATTCGTTAATAAACATCAATATAATGATTTGTTTGTAAAAATAATGGAAGTATAGAACAAAAAAAACAGCGGTCAGGTTATTTATAGTTTCTTTACCATTATATAAAAAAAATTATGTCTACTTAAATTATCTTAAAAATAACTATAATAAATTATCCTTTCGTTAAGAAATATTTGGATAGCACTGACTAGCCAACGAGTCCACTTGTTGCTAGGGATCTGCTCACAATATCTGATTCAATTTATTTAATAAATTTACCAAAATAAATCCAACCAAAAATAACAAATGAAAAATCTCCAAGGTAACCATATCATTTTTAAAAATCACAAAAAAATATATAAAAGACAAATAAGATAAAGAAAACGCATAGCTTAATTGTTAATGATATAAATATTGAATAATAAAATTAAAAAAAAAACATGTAAAAACAAAGTCTAATCACTAATGATATAAATGTTGAATGATAAAATTAAAAAAAAAATCAGTTTTAAAAAAAACCAGGCAAACCTTAGTGAACCTTTTAAATTTGGGCTAAGGTTTCAAACTTGTAACCAATTAAATCCTAGATTCGTGATGAATCAAGAAGCTTTATTTTAAAAAAAAAAATGTTGATAAGACAAAGTAAATATAATAAAGGACAACAAATAAAAAGACTCGAGAAAACAATGTTTATTTTTAAATCAATGAAAAATCCCACAGAAAGAAAAAAAAAAAAAAAAAAGCTAAATATTCTACTGAATAAATATTAAATGATAAAAATTAAAAAACATAAGCTTAAATAAAAGCAAAAAACTCAAGCAAACTTGGACAAACTTTCCAAACCTCGTGAAATCATATACTAGAGTTAAACTCAAGAAACTCAATTTCCAATCAATCTAATATTAAATTATGAAAACAAATATCAATTTAAAAATTTTTCCAATGAAAAGAAATAGTAATAAAAAGAATAAGAAATTTATCAGGAAAAAAGACTCAATGAGGATGAAATTGTAAAAAAAATAATTATCTCAAATAAAACAAACAGTAATAAAAATAATAAGAACTAAATTTGAAAGATTAAAAACTTAAAGTGGGGTGAAATTGAGAAAAAAATTCACATTCTATAAATTGTTTAAAAACATTATTTCAAATATTGAATGATGAAATAAAAAAAATTAATTTAAAGAATTAGCAAAAAAAAAAAACTAATATAGAATGGAAAATAAAAAGACCCGAGATAACCGAGGTCATTTTTAAGACCAATACAAAATTCTATAGAAAGTAAATAAATAAAAAGAATGTAAGCAATCTCCAAATAAATAAATATTGAAGGATAAAAATTAAAAAAAAAAGCTTAAACAAAGAAAAATAAAAATCGACGAACCTCTAAAACCTAATCTAATATCTAAAACACATAACCTATGAAATCCTAAATCTTGGTTTAATTAAAAAGCTTAATTCTCAACCAATTTAATGATGAAAGATGAAATCATGAAAAAATATCAACTTAAAAAACTTACCAAGGTATAAAAAAAAAAGTACAATACAAAGAACAAGAATAAAATTTGATAAGAGAAAAACTAAAAAGAATGAAATTGTAAAAAAACAAATTAAAAAATAATCACAAACAAAACAAATAGCAGTTGAAATAATATAGATTAAATTTGAAAGATAAAAAAATTTAAAGGAAGTGAAATTAAAAAAGAATTTTGATTTTATAGATTATTCAAAATAAAAAAAATATTAATTAAAAGGATAGAGACCAAATGTCAAGGGAAAAAAATTAAAGGGCTATTACGAAGTTTTAAAAGGGTTGGCATGAAAATCGAAGTAACGAGAGAAAAAAAACAAAAAAAAATGGTAGACAATGTCAAAACCAGAGGTGTGTTTGGCGTATGCATTGCACCACATTGAAGATGTCAAAACCTTTCAAATATTGTCAAAAAAAGTAAGATTTGGTGATCGGACAACCCCGCATGTTCAACTCGAATAGTACGAGGACCGACCACTTGCCAGAACATGTTACGCATGTGCCATAAAGGTTTTTTTTAATAATATTTAAAATATAAACAATAATACCTCTAGATAATTTTGATATTGACAAACAAAAAATATCATGGTAAAAGGATAAAAAAGCTTTGTAGGAGAGTTTAGTTGATTTTTATTTCAAGATAATAAAGTAATTTAATTATTTAAAAAAATGAAAAAGAACAAAAACATTTAGCCCCGGCATTATAGCTTAGGAGTACTTTGTTCTTGGCGTGCTCTGCCAAGACTGTGTGATGAGGGCAGGTTATTGGATCCCAGGACGATGGACGGACGGTCTAGTCCATTGGCATAACCTGGATGAAAGATGGTCATGATTAACAGAGATGGAATGATTTATATCTAACATAAACACTTAAACAAACTTTGAAAAATGCATCATTTGTTAAAAGCTTTATATATATATATATATATATATATATATATATATATATATTGAAAAAAAATAGTATTTTTAATAAATTAACCAATAAAAAAAGAAAATCTCATAAACCGATATTTTTATGGATGGATCCCTTCTCCTCTCGAGACCTATTTGTTATTCTGAAAGAGAGAGAAAAGCCCAAACCATGAGGAACAAGAAGCCCAGCAGAGGCTTGAATTCCTCAGGCTGAACAGAACTCTGTTGATTCCCCTGCGCTATAAAAGGCAGTCTTGCATTTCTCATCCCATGCATCCTCTCACTCTCATTTCTCAAAGATCACAATCACCCCGCTCTCTCTCCCTTTCGAACCTGAGACTTCGCCAGAAAACCACCCTGCAAATTACCTGCTTTCTTTCTTTTTCCAAAACAAACCATCCTCCTTATCAAGAAAACTTCCCTAACACTCCATAACCCTATTCAAGAAACCAACAAATTCACTCGAATTAAACCCATTGAAGATCAAGATCGAACCACAATAAGCTTCATCCATGGCAGATGAACTGGACCAAGAATCCGAAGCTCGACTTCAGTACCCAACAGACCCAACTGCATACAGACTCTTGGAAGAGATTGGCGGTTCTGGTGCTAGCGCCACAGTTCACAAAGCAATATGTATCCACAACATCAACAAGTCAACTTTCGTTGCAATCAGAATCTTTGATCTTGAGCAATATCCAGACGATTTTGATGGTCTCAGACGTGAAACCAAAACCATGTTACTTCATTCACACCCTAACGTTCTTGCATCCCATTGTTCTTTTGCTGTTGATAGGTATCTTTGGGTGGTTATGCCTTACATGGCTGCTGGCTCTCTCCAGCCTATAATCTCTTCTCACTTCCCCGACGGACTACCAGAGCCAAGCATCGCAATAATTCTCAAAGAAACCCTCCAGGGATTGTGTTATATTCATGATCAAGGCCGTTTACACACAGATATCAAGGCAGGCAACATTCTTATAGACACAGAAAATGGCAGCATAAAACTTGCAGATCGTGGCAAATCGGTCTCGATTTACGACTTAAGAAGCGTTGTGGGATCATCCCCATTGTCCCCCTCATCAAGAATGAGGTTGACTGATGTTGCAGGGACCCCATATTGGATGGCACCAGAGGTTATACATGACTTAGATGCAGGTTATAGTCTCAAGGCTGATATATGGTCTTTTGGTATTACTGCATTGGAAATAGCCTATGGTCGACCTCCTTTCTCTGACCTTCCTCCATCGAAGTCTTTGATCATGAAGATAAATAAGAGGCTTGGGCTCTCTAATTATCATGAAGAGAAGCACAAGAAAGATTTCAAGAACAAGAAGTTCTCTAAAGAATTTAAAGATATGGTTGCTTCTTGTCTTGATCAAGACCCTTCAAAGAGACCTTCTGCTGATCAGCTTTTAGAGTATTCTTTCTTCAAGAACTGTAGAGGATTAGACTTTTTGATCAAGAAGGTTTTCGATGGGTTACCTAATGTTGAAGACACATTCAAAGAACTCAAGGCTTTACAAGGGACACCAAACCAGATTACTGCTGGCACTGATGTTGAAGAAGAAGAAGAGCGTCCTGAATCAGTTGGTCCAAGTGAGAAGACTAGATGGATCAGTGGTTGGAAACTAAATGAGTATGAATTCAATCTTGTCCCGGAATTCAGTAGTGATTCGGAAGATGATTCATTTGTGAAAATGGTTCGTTTTGGGGGTGAAACAATCATTCCGGACACGAGCATTGGGTTCAGTGTGGCGTCTATCGGGTCAAGTGACATGGAGGGTTCAGTGGAGGATCATACTGGTGAAAACATGAGCAGAATAGAAGGAATCGTTGAGGACTTTAATCAAGAGCGGATAGTGTTAGAGGGTTTAATGGCATTAAAGAGGAGTTTGGATGAGCAGAGAAGGCAAGTAGCAAGCATAATTGCTCTGTTGGGCGGGGAGGCTGATGGAGAGGAACAATTGGTGCAGAGGATTGAGAATCTGAAGAGGGAGTTGGACCTTGAGAAGGAAAAGAACCTGAAGTTGGAGATGGAATTGGAAAATATCAAAATTGTGATTTCTGGTGCTTATAATGACGCTTCTGCTGCTGCTGATGCTGATGCTGATGCTGATGATGATGATGATGATGATGCAGCATTTGATGATATTGACTGATTAGAAGATGGGTATTTTGGTATGTCAAGCTTCTGGTTTCCTGTGCTATGAGAGAGATTTTTTCAACTTCTCTTTGGTTTTGTTTGTTCTGTTTTAGCAAACGTTAAAAACAAATTGCCTCTTCTGCCACTTTCTTATACAATATGATCTTTTGTTTTTAAAGTCTGATGCAGTGCTTTCATGAGTTGCATCCTGTTGTTGGGTTCAGCCTCCGAGAGGAGCTAAATTCACATCAGGATGTGAAAAAAATAGCGTTTTGTGTTAGTATTATCTTCGAGCAGATGCATTTATTTTGTGCTTTTGGTAGAAGTTGACGTAGAATTCAGCATAATATAAGAAACTTTCACACACATATATTTAGAGACTTGCCTTATCTCTATATTTTAGCATATCAAAACTATCCAAAAAATATATAAAAAATTAATTTTAATAAAAAAATTAAAATTTTAAAAAATACAAGTTGACCTATATTTTTAGACACTCTGTTAATCAATTAAATACCTCCAAAGTTGTTAGAATGCTAAAGTGACAATTAACTCTTGGTCGGATGGGTCCATGTTTATATTACTTTATATGTTATTTTCCCTAAAAATATTAAAAATAAAATAATATCATTAATTTTGGACTAACTTGACAAAGAGTTTTCTGCTAATTTTATGAGTAATAAGTAAAAAAAATAGAAAAAAATATCAATGCAGGTACTTAATAGAAAAAATCATGAAGTAAAGGTATTCGAAACAAAAATGTAACCTAAGGTTGGGAAGGTACTCAAATTAGACCTAAAAAATATTGATTTTTAATTTTAGTATTTTCCTTGATGATTTTTTATTTTTTTTCTTTATTTTCCTAGCTATTTTAGAGTTTCCTTTCTTTCCAAATTAGGTTGGTTAAATACTAATAATTCTTATTTTTTTTTTATTTTCTTGATTTTCTTTTCAATACCATTTAGAAAGTTCAGGCCGTTGCTATCATTTATGAATTACTACTTGATATTGTTTTTATAGATTGGAATATGGCATAATTATGAGTCTGTTAATATTGATGTCATCTAATAATTCTTATTTATGTAATAAATCAGTGAAGCACATACAATTCACATATTTTCTCTCTTTTTTTAATGTCAAAAGACGTACGAGGTAGTGTTTTCTCTAAATATTATGTCAAGAAATTATTTTAAAAGTAAATATCTTTTTAAGTTTCACTGATTATCTTACACCAATTTATAAAGTAAAATTATTTTTTAAATTTCAAAGTAAATAAATTTCGACGTCTAGTTAAATTATCTTACACCAATTTGCATGAAACGGCCTGCAAAGTTTTCCATAATCTTTTTGCTTCAATAATACGTATGAAAATATTGTAGTAACAACACCATACAGCAAATTTGTTCTATAAACAATGCATGCTTTCTATTACTTTCTTCAAATTTGAAATTATGTTTAGTAACCTATTGTGAAAGAGATTCTTCCGAGCAGCAACATCTCAAGGTTTTCCTGCGTCTTGGTTTACTGACATGTCGCTCCTCTGCTGGAAGAAATCGTTTACAAAGGGTTTCTTTTTAAAACTATTCAAAAATAAAAAAATAATAATTTAAAATAATAAAAAAATCAAAATTATTTTTTAACCGTAAAAAAACCCTTTTAAAAAAAAATCCATCGGCGTTCCAGCTGATTAATTTGAATATATTTAATAATAGGTTGGGCCAACAGTGTTAAAATAAGCTTTGCGATGGTTTTCATGTCATGTTATGGGCCCAAACTCTGAGAAACCCAATGGAAATTCCTAAACATAATTTCAAAAGTAAAGGTCTTCCGAACATAAATAAGTTTTTGTCAGATTTAAACCGGTTTGGGAACATATCTAGAAAAGAAAATGGATTACTATGACATCGAGTCAACTCGCAAGTTATAAAAAAAATTCTTAAAATTCACTGGTTAGATTTAACTGAAACAATGAGTCGACGATTCAATCTAGGAGAGTTAATTAGATTTCATCGAATTAAAATCTTATTTTTTTTTTCAACTTAAAAAACCTCATTTAAATCAACCTCGAGTCACGGATTTCCCAAATCAATTTGCCAAACTGAGCTGTTCTAACAACTATGCCCATGAATCCATTCAATATCCCTCTGGTTCCGACAATTTTAGCCAAGTAAATTATGTTTTCCATCCTTTGTTTGGTGCAAAACTGGATTCTTGTGTAAGAATAATATCAACCAAGACAGAATTTGATAAGTGGCAATATGATCCAAAATAAATTGGTTTTGACTTCCAGTGATCATTATTTGAATACTGGACGTAATGGCATCATAACATAGAATGCCGCGACATGAATCGGTGACTTCTGATTTCAGCTTTTCTTCCATCTGGGTTCACGGCAGACTATCAGAAAATCAGGATATAGCATAAGATAGAAAAATATTGGGAAAATATAATATTTTTACTCAACCGCTAACGGAAACGTGGTTTTATTTTTTATTTTTAAAAAAAGCTAATAAAATTAGTGGTTGTGTTAAATAACTGCTGTTGTTATTAGCAAATGATAACAGTATTTCTTCAAACAAACTGCCAAGCACTCGTCTGGAAGACTGTTCTGTTTCTTGTAACAACGGAGAAAAACTGGTTCTTGAAGATACTGAATTTTACCTCATACGTAGCTTGTTCAAAACACCGTCTTTGAGTCCTATTATCTGAGCATGTGGTATTTATCTCTAATTTATCAGCATTTCTGTCCTAATTTATCTCTAATTTATGGCACAGGTAAGGAAGGTTTCTGATTGCTAGATTAAAACCTATATTTAGTTCTTATCTGTCTCTGTTCTACTGGATTTCAGTTTAGATATGAGCGTGTGTGGCAGTGTGGTAGCGGTTGATTTTCAAATAGCTTTTCGTGCCGAAATACATGCCAATGATGTTTTTTCATTTTTTAAAAGTTATTTTTGACATCAGCACATCAAAACGATTCAAAAAATACAAACCGTACTCAATTTTAACAAAAAAAAATTAAAATTTAACCAAATACAAGTTTAACCGCAGAGCCAAACAAGCTCTAGCGTCTGCATTCACTTTTATTTTGTTAGAAAAGGCCCTGCTTTTCCTTTCCTTTCTTTTCTTTATTTCTTGGGATTCCTGTTTCTTTCTGTCAAGCATACTGTTGTTTGTTAGCCCATGAAAAAAAAGGACAGGGAAGGCTACTACAAGGGACATGTCTTGGCCTCCCATGGACCATATGCAGTAGAATCATAATTCCATGGCTGCAAATAACTGTCAACAGAAAGCACCATCTATGTCGACAGAAGAACAAATCCACGGTGTTTATATTAAAATCACGCCATTCTGAAACGTGATTATATTAAAATCATGATTTAAAATAACCGATTTTTACAAAAATTATATTATTTTTACTAAACATTTTCAAACTGTGTAATTCTTAAAAAATATACTCTTGGAAGCTAGACAGTGCCTAATCTGTAACTAAAAGTTTCCCAGTTCAGTTTCATAGAAAATATTAAAAAATTACAGGTCCTAAGTGAAGTTACAAACCTGTTAAGAGTGTGTTTGGTATTGCGGTAGCTGTTGTGGTTGTGGTTTTAAAAAAATTGTTTTATAAAAAGTACTTTTAGTTGAGGTTGGTTTGAAAAAATAGGTGTTTGGTTAAAACTGTGGTTGGAATTGAGGTTGAATAAAAAGTAGTTTAATATGTTTGGTTAAGAGTGCTTTTGAAATTGAGGTTATAAAATAATTTTAAAAATATATATTAATACTGAAGGTTTTTAATTTAAATGTTATGGATTTAACTATTGCTATTACTTCATAAAATAAATACTATTTGATATAAAATTAGATAAAATATTATCAAAATAAAATTGATTTGATATTACAGTGCAAGTGAATTTAATTCACTCTAAACTAATTTTTTAAAAAATATATAAAAAAAAAAAACACCAAACTAAACTGTTCACGTGAACAGTGCAAATAAATTGCACCGTTGGCGTGCACAGTGCAAGTGAATTGCACTGTGCACGTAAATTAATTTTGAGAAGCAGCCAGGAGCTGCTTCTCAAAATTCGCGTGTAAAACACGAATTTTCATAGGCCCCACCAAAGTTTTATTGTGTTTTTAACATTACTATTGTTTGCTGTGGTTGCTTCAAACGCAGAAGCAACCACGCAAACAAACGAACTCTAAATCCACCAAAAACTAAGTAGTGTTCAAGATCATTATGTTTGAAAAATGTTCTCTGCTTTACTTAGGAACCTATTAGGCTAAATGAAAAGATAGATTAAAATAAAAACTCTAGAACACTAGGCAACATGAATCAATTGTAACATGCATAATTAATTTTTTTATACCATGAAAAGTTGAATTAATGATGATGTTAATTTGCTTAATTTATTTTTTGAATGTGGGATGTTCGAGCTAGTTTGCGTGTATTTCAATTAATCTTCACGAGTCATGAAGTTAACGACTAGATAAATTTTCAATGGTCATCAATATTAATAATCACACAACTTGAATCTAAAATTACAAGAAAAATAAATCTTTTAATTCTAAATTATTATTAGTTGTTAATTAGCTTACTTGATTACTAAGTGGTGGAGAGGTTCTAAGAATAGATGTAACTAGCCACTAGGAATCAAAACCCAATGTATCTAAGTCTCTTTTATTGTTTTTGTTAATATACTTTTTTTTTTGTTAATTTTAAAATTCCAATATATTAGACATAATATTAGCCATCTGCCTCTAGAAAGGAAAAGGAAAAGGAAAATTGAATATTAAAAAAAAAAGTAATATAGTTTCAATTTTAGGCTTTGCACAGTTCGCGAAATGAGAAGATGAAATCCAGATTCTGTTGCAAGATTTTCACTTCAAAGCAGCACCATAATAATTATAGAAAAAAAATAATACAATCTACCACTAAAATATATACATAATCATATAAAAAAGAGAGGAAGAGTCCAATTGCATTTATGATGAGTCTGAATCCCCTAACCTATCATTCAATTTGTTTTCACTATATATATATATATATATATATATATATATATATATATATATATATATATAAAGGTAAAGAATTAAATTAAACTGATTAAAATTATATAGTAAAATCCACAAAACCTAAATATAATTTCCTCAATGAAAATCTCAGAGCCTTCTAGAAACCCTAAAATCAGAAGAAAAAAATTTAATAAATCAAAGTAAAAAAAAATGTGCTTAGCAAAGGCCTAATAGTTAACATTTATTGGTTTGGAGAAAAACTGAGTAGAAAAAACCGGTTAACTCGCATTTACAGAATAAAAATTCTAATGTTACTAAATTGCTGCCACTTTGATTATAGAAATTCTTAAAGGATATTAAATTTTGTGAAGACTGTATTATTATTATTATAATTATTGTTATTATTGCTGCTGCTGCTGCTGAATATAAAAAACAGGTTAACAGACACTTCCAAATTAATAATTCAAATGTTGCTGAATCGCAGCCTCTTTGAAAGGATGTATGGGATTGCATTTTAAATAGTATTTCTAAAAACAATTAAAATTAATATTTTATATTCTAAATTGTTTTGACGTTACAATGTAAAAAATCATTTAAAAAAATTTAAAAATATATTATTTTAATATATTTTCAACTAAAAATTATTTTAAAAAATAATCCCACCATAATTCTTTCCACCTCAATTAACTTTAGAATCCTTATGCTTATCTTGCTTCCTTTGCTTGCATGGAGAATGTTGTTACTGTAAATGTAGGAGGAGGGAAAGATATCATGATTAATTAGATTTTAATTAATCCATTAATATTTTATTGGCAAAGAAATAAAATATTTTAACATTATTTTTATTTGAAGTGTAAACGAAATAAAATCATAAATCATTAAATTTCAAATTCATAATTTAAAGTGTGATATTTTAACATTATTTTTATTTTTATTTGTTAATTATAATCTCCAATTAATATGTGCATTTTTAAAATATTGTTTCTATTTGTGTATTTTTTAAGTTATTAATGAATAATTTGAAATTTTAAATAACATATTTATATGTTTTTTGACGATATTAAAACATACTTATATAAACTAAGTATGAAAATGCATAATATATAAAGCAATTTTAAAATTAATATAACAATTAGCAAAACTAATATTATAAAACTAGTAGTAATAATAACTCTTAACTAGAAAAATAACATAATATAATTATACACAACATAATAATATGTGAGGCTATTCATATCTATTGCGACGACAATGATAATAGTTGTAGCGATAGTTCGGCTAAACAAACAAGCTTGATTGAAAATTTACAATAAAAAAACAATAAAAATTCTCGTGAAGATAAATTGAAGATGATTCTTGTGTTTTAATGGAGAATTAGACAATATTTTGATTGATTTAGGGCTATTTTCTTTTAGGTTTTTTCAGGTTCTAGAGTTTTTCTTTCTTTCAGGAGCGCTTGTCATTAAAAAAAATAAATTATATTTATATATACATAGGAAGCACGATGCAGAATCATAATTTTTTTATAAAACCGCTATTATTGTTAAAGAACCATGTTTCAGAATAACCATTTTTATTTAAACTGTTTTTCTGATACCCATACTCGTCTCTTTAACTGATCTAGAATTTGAGATCCAGCTCATGTGAGCTAAGAAACAAAGCCATCGCAATTGACCAGTCAACCTGTCTAAATCTGCTGAATGTAGATAGCCATGCATAGTGGCAAACTGACACGGTAATATCCATTCAAGATTTGTTAAGAAAAGAAAAGGACCGTCCGTGTCTGTTGCACTTTGCAGTGTTTTTCCTTTTCCACCCTCTTTTAGTTTTTTTTTTTTTTTAATAATATAATATTTCATTGCTAAACATAAAGATAAGCATCAAAGGAGAAGTCATATACCAAAACTCCAGAGATGGAAGGGATAGTGTATGAATGTAGTGCTATTAAGGGTCTTCCCTGTCCTCTCCTTAAAAAATTAATTTCTTTAACAGCTCGATGGCTGCTAACTCTCGCTCGATCTGTTTCCAGAAAATCCAAGTCAAAGGATGCATCCATTTGAGCTCTCACTTTCAACAATGAACTTGATGACCAGCCAAGACAATAATGCCTCACATGGTGCCCCCATCCCTCCTTATACATAGCAACCCTGAAGCATATCATTTCTCACAAAACAGAAAATAGTTGTCAGATTTCCCAACCATGAAAGCCCTCTTCATCTCCTTACTTGTTCTCAGTCTCCTTTCACTCTCCTTTTCAGAACTTTGCAATCCCCATGATAAACAAGTTCTCCTCCAAATTAAAAAACATTTTGGTGATCCTTACCTCCTAGCCTCATGGCTATCGGACACGGACTGCTGCACATCTTGGAACCAGGTGGAGTGTGACGCTACCACCAACCGCATTGTTTCCCTGAGAATCTTTTCTGGCGACCTTTCTGGTGAAATCCCTGCTGAAGTCGGTGAGTTGCCCTATCTCGAGACCCTTGAGTTCCACAAGCTGACAAATATTACAGGCCCGATACCGCCCTCCATTTCCAATCTCATACGTCTCATTTCACTCAGACTTAGCAACCTCAACCTCACTGGCCCAGTACCTGACTCTCTTAGCAAACTCAAGAATCTGAGAGTATTGACCCTGTCTTTCAACAGCCTCTCAGGATCAATACCAAGTTCACTCGCTTTAATGCCGGAAATTGATATTCTTGAATTGGATAGGAATAATCTTACTGGTCCAATCCCAGAATCATTTGGCAACTTTGCAGGCAGAGTACCGGGTATTTCCCTGTCTCATAACCAACTTTCTGGTAAAATCCCTGCTTCATTAGACAACACAGACTTTCGTTTGATTGATTTCTCACGCAACAAACTTGAAGGTGATGCTTCCATGCTTTTTGGGCCAAACAAAACTAGTGGAAGTGTGGATCTCTCCAGGAATTTGCTGGAGTTTAATCTTTCGAAGGTGGTGTTTCCCAACACTTTGACATATTTGGATGTTAATCACAACAAGATTTTCGGGAGCATTCCTACTCAGATGACTCAGTTAAATCACCTGTCCTTGAACGTGAGTTACAACAGGCTTTGCGGTCAGATTCCCCAAGGTGGTAAATTACAGACCTTCGATTACACCGCATATTTCCATAACAGGTGCTTGTGCGGCGCTCCACTGGCAAGCTGCAAATAGGCAGTGGCCTGAGGGCAACTCCAACTCAGGTGTTAAATGGAGAATCAAAAATAAAATTATAATATTTTAGTTTTTCTTTTCTTGTTTTTCATGCTCCAGGTGGAGTTAAATAAATTACTAAAGTGCATTTTCTCTTTTACAATAGTTATTCTCATATATCTTTTAAAAAAGCTAAAATCAATAAAGTGATAAAAAAAAAACCAATTAAATATAACTACATGGAAAAAATAATATTAAAATCATTAAAAAAATAATAAAAAAAAACTTATTTATTTCATTCCAATAAAATTAACTTTTCAAATGGCTTTTTTTTATTAGTATATACATAGTAAAAAAGCTATATAAATGTTATTTTATTTTTTAAAATAGCATATAAAAGGAGAAGATGCTCTGAGTATGGATTTGCCACTTATATGTACCTTGAAGTGGTATGAGTTTTTTTTTTTCAAGTATCTTTTTCTTTCGTTTCTCCAATTCACAATTATCAGTTAAATAAACCAATACAAGGCCTAGGAGACATGGGGCAAGGCAGTGTTTGTATCCTGACATTTCCTTTTAATGATTCCATGGAGATGGGGAGACTGCCAAACATTCTTATAGCTACTTTTCCAGCTCCTCAACAAAAGGTCCAAAACGCCAAAGTTTACAGGCTGCAGCTGAAGCTACCATGTACTCATAGATAATATCAGACGAACTTCTAAACGCTAGGAGTTCCGTCTTCCTCCACTTCTTTCTACTCTAGGTCTCTAAAAAATGCCTACGATTGCAAATTCATTTTTCTCACTGTGTTTTCATAACCTTAGTTTAGTCAGAATGTACACCAGAGCTCATGATATGATGCCTGATTTATAAGAACAGGTTTTATGCGAGGAGCTCCTGTGACCTGGTGGGACGAGCACTATCTCATTTCAGCCTTCCAGAGCAAGTCCCAGATGAACTACACAAAATCCTGGAACCCGGAGTGCATATTGACTCAAAAGCTGCATATTTTAATGCCAGGGTTTTTTCACCAAGTCCAAAGACTGTATTAAAATAATTTAATATGCAACGCTTTCCTAAATTTGCAAACGCTGGAATTGAAAATGCACACACTTGCAAGTTTCCAAAGCATCGATTGAAGTTGCCACCAATTTTGTAGTTAAAACATAATCAGAACCCATAACCAAACTAAAAAACGATCTTCCGTGACTATTCCAGAATTTTTATTGCAGTTAGTTCCAATGACATCACTTATATTATTCCCTAAATCAGTTAAGTTCCTTTTACAATCAAGAGGAAACAAATAATTAAAAAGCCCCCCCATTTTTTCTTCTCTTCAGGGGATGCTCCAAGATATCAGGGGTAATACATTGTACGAGTTTAGCAAGAACTACGGGTGAAGAAGATTACCAAAAGGAATTATTTTGGTCTTCTTCATATGTGACCCGTTTCAAAATGGAGGCTCCTTCCACTCTAATCTGTTAAGCCCGTCAATAATCGCTCTCCGAAACTCATCATTGTGCAGAAGAAAGGATGAGACATGTCCACCAGTAACCCATCTCACCTCTGAACCTGGCCAAGCTTTTTGAAGCTCCAAAACAGAGTGTTTTGGTATGTATCCATCATCCTAAAAACATAATTGCAGTTGATTAAGATAGCAACTAATATTAGATTTAGTAGGAAGGTTTTTGAAAACTGTACAAAGTAGAAGAAGCAGCCTAAAACAAAAAATGGAATGATGCATGAATATCTAAGGTAGCAACAATTCCTCAAATCCAAGTCGAAAAATTAGCTAAATAGTCTGAGAAGTTCTTATCTGTTGGTTCAATGTTTGCATGACAGGTTTGGCTGTCCAAACTAGCATAAATTGGCATGGTAACTTGTAGTTTTACTGGCAAAAACATAGACATTATAAAACATGATACGAAACCAAGCGAAGAAATCGATACCAATGCCAACTAGAAATATAATAATGGTTGACTCAAGGAGATAATCACCAATTCCACAAGTTTTTAAGTATCATCATACAATACTTACGGTTGCAGCAACAAATATTACAGCATTGGGATTTTTGGGAATTGGAAAGCGCGTGACATCTGTGAGAGACAGCACATTTCGCATCCGTTCTCTCACATCCTCGAGAGTCATTGCAGGCTTTTGCACTGCAAGATCCTCTCTCAGTGCCTCCCATGCAGTGCCATACCTCAATATCCCCTCACAGAATGCCACAACAGCAGAGTGTGGAGAAAGAAAAGGAAGGGTTGCAACAGGTGTGGGGTGCAGTGATCCAACCATTGCAGCATGTACTCCTCCTAGATTCAATAAGAGCATCAAGATTTTGAAGAGAAAAACGGACCAAAACCTTGGACATTGTTTTATGTCCTTCAGAATTCTAAACTAATATGTTGATTTTAAGCAACTTAATCAGTCTACTTCTCAGCTGTCCCCAAGAAGGGTTAGGTTCAACCAATAATTGTAAAACCAAATTGTTCTTACCCATGCTCAGTCCACAAACACCCATCTTTCCAAACCCTGCCTCAGAGTCTAACCAATGTAAAAGACTGCGTGTCTCGTCAATGGTTGTCCTACCTAATAAAAGCAAGTCACTAACACACAAGAGCTTTGCGCCATGCTGCAGCATGGGTCGTCTCCGTCCATAGAAAGGGCTGTAAATTCCATGTTCAAATCAAATACAGCATCTGTAGCTTACACAATACAATAAAAAAGATTTACCTCACTGGATTGACTAACAATACAAGATTAACTCTAACCTCTCTAGCACCATGGTTGCAATATTTTCCTTCAATAATGGTCCACCAAGATGCAATCTCCGATCAAATGAATGGTCCCCAGTGCCTGCAGAATGAAGGTTTAGCATCTACTCCCTAATAGCCATCAAATTAACGCAGAAATGAGGTCATGTGCATTCTTCACACTGCCAACAAAGGCAAACCCATTCAATTTACAATCAACCAGACATTTTTTACACAAGCATTAAACTGGACTTGAAACTATAAAACAACCATTTAACCAACTTTACGGACAATCCCTGAACCACATAGAAACCACCAATTCACAATTTCGCCAATCCAAATAAAAATAATATCTAAATTTACTGACATACACTCACAACTAAGAACTGGGGATTTGATCTAAGACTTGGCTATTATATTCAAATTCAAGTAGATTCAAAGAAACACCGTTTTACCTGCGAGATGAACCACACAGGCCATCTTCTGTGGTGGGACATGTTTGGGTGCAAGAAAAGCAACCCTTGCAGTGTGACTCTCAGGAGGCAATGCACTAATCAACTGCTCATCACAAGTAGTCCTAAAAACACCTTCTCTTAAACAAGCACTTCTGGTCTCCCAAACTGTTCTCCAAATAGGTTGTATTAAACTTGGAGGCCAATTTTGGCCTTCAACTTCAGGGAATAAGTCCTTAATCATTCTCTCTAAAAGCTCAAGCTTTGAACCACCCCACCCTCTAGAAAAGAATGGTGGGCTTATTTTGGTTCTGTGCATAAACGCTCCATAAATGTGGTCTATTAAATAATGAAGCATTCCTATATTGACTGTTACCATGTTTTGAGAGAAACCCAGAATTGCAATCACTCAAAAGAAATGAACTTTATGAGAACTTAATCCAAATTTGATTAATTTAAAAGAAACCCAGAAGTTATTTTTCCGAGTAAACAATAATTTTGAAGAGAAAAATTGAGATTACAATGTGATTAGAATTGGATTGATTTAAAATAATCACAGGAGTTTATATTCGCAGCACTCTCTCAAGCATTCGCCAAATTTCAATGAACGAGCATGAGAGAAAAGATTGGATTTTTATCGAGAACTTATCATAAAAAATAAAAATTGTGGAACAAAGACAGATTTTAGATCTGATAAAAACACGGGAAAAGATTAATAAAATATTATCAGATTCAAAAAACCAAAGACATTGGAAGGAAGTTAAGAGAAAGAAAGAGAAGTTAGAGAGGGAGAGAGACGAAGATAAAATGGGGTCAAGCACTAATGTAAAGACTGATTTGCCTGATTGAGACTTTTGTTGTATCTTTAGAGAATCGAGGGGGCCATTCGAATCAAAATTGCTGAAAAACAAGAGGGAGAGTGAGAAACTGTGGGCTGAGAATGAAAGCTGGGTGTCATGGGTCCCATGTGTTAGACATGCCACCTCATTTCCATCTACTTTCGGATTTGTTTTCGTTTTGTTGGTGAAGCTTATGATGATGACTAATGATGCTTATGAGGATAAGGTTCCAATAGATTATTTTAACTTTTATATCAATTTAATTTTCAATTGACGTTTTATTATTTTATTAATGCCTATTATTAGAATTTCTTAAAAGAAAAACTTTGAATTTCCTGCAAAATAACTCATTTATTGCATAAAAAGGATAAATTGCGATGGAATTCACGATTAAATATTAGTTAATAGATTTGTTTGGAGATTTTTAAAATTTAAAAAACAAAATTAATATAAAACATTTATTTGAGAATAAAACTAAGTCCGGCCATAGCCTTATAGCTGGGAGTCATCTTTTAAGGTTTGACCTCAAGTGATCTCAACAGATGACAAAATATTTTATGATTCTCTAATTTTAATTTTTTAAGAAAGAGTATTTTTATTTTGTAAAGGGTTAATTATATTATAAATATTCTTATCTAAGGAATTTTTTATAATAATTATAAAATTTGGTTTGATGGTCTATTTGTATGTAAATCAGTTCACGTTAGGAGTGAATAAAAAAATAAAAAAATAAATTAAATTAAAAAAACTAAAAAATAATAATTAAAAAAATAGAACCATAAAAAAAAACCGATTAAATTTTTTAAAAAATCGAAAAAACAGCTGCCCCTCACATCCAGCTGACTCCTTCCATTTTCTCCTGCGCAAAGAAACCTTTCCGGTTGGAGCTCAATCGGGTTCTCCCAGTAGTTTGGATCTCTGTTAACGAATAGCCTGGTTCTTGCTGGAATTTCATAGCCATTGATGGTGCAGCTTTCACTTGATTCTCTCAGAATTACTGGACCAGTGGGGTGAAGCCTCAGTGTTTCCTTTAGTATAGCTTGAACGTAGGGCAGGTTAGCGATGTCTGATTCTTGTACTAGCTGCTTTGTCTTACAACAGAATCTATCTCTTCTCTTGCTCTCTCCAAGATGTTTGGGTTATTGATGAGCTCTGCTAGTGCCCATTCCATGGTAACAGCAGAGGTGTCTGTCCCCGCCGCGAATATGTCCTGCGCAATGCAGAAATTTGCGTTTTTATATCTATTTCTGATTTTATGTCATGATATTGCATAAGAACAGATTTGATAAAAACCTAGTTATAAGAACGTCTTGGCAGGTCAAAAAACCTAATCTTTTTTTCTTTTTTCTTTTTTTCAAAACAACATTATTTTAGGCATGATCTTGCCCAGAACTCTATTTTGGGACAGGGAAATTTTTTTATTTTTTTTTTTATCTAAACAATGGTTTGGGAATTTTAGTTTACTTCATCATTATCAAATCCATAAATTCTTAAGATTGATTTCTTTCATAGAATTTAACTTTATGGGAACTAGGGACTGGTATTGAGTAAAAGTTTTGTGGCTGATGGACTTTACCAGGATGAACGCCTTGATATTTTCTCTGGTCAGTTTCATTTCTGATCTATCATCTTCTGATATATCAAGTAAAATATCAAGTAAATCCTTCACTGAGTCACCTTCACCAGTTTCTTTCTTTATCTTCCTCACCTCTTCATGCTCCTTTATGATCCTTTCTGTCATCGTGTCGAACCTTCTGCGGACTTCCTTCAGCCTTTTTCCAAATCCCTGAAAATCCAAGTTCTTGAAAAACCAAATAAAATCTGACAAATTAAACTTCCCTGTAAGCTCAGCTACCTCATGCACCAAATTCCTGACCTCATCTGCTTCATCATCATTATCTGAACACCTTAATTTGGCTCATTGCCATTCTCGATATATATAGCATTATCATTTAGCCTTATAAGTTGACTCTCTTGCATTTTGCTTTCTTTAGCAAGAACTGTAAAAACTGCCTATTCCAGGAGAAGGGAGATGGGGACTGCCAGGACGGCACAACATCAAGAAAACCAGATTTTCTTCCTAGAATTAACACAAAAAACACCAATTAATATTAATATTAGCCAGTTTAGGCCAACATTGCTACTCTAGAACAAGCTCATCGATTATTCTTAATTTTCAAAAGTTGTATTCCAGAATGAGACAGGCGCGCAGAACGACAAGCCTGGAGAATAAGATAATGACTGCCGCATAATATTTTAATTTTAGCCTTTGTTCCAACCTGTTTAAATGTCTACTATTAATGTTTATGATTTATTTCAGTTGTAAGATGTTTTTTCAAAGTTCTGGACAGTAGCTTTTGGTCTTTCCTGCATGCTAGCGGATGGCCAGGTCAAAACTGAACCTGACCAGTTACCGTAACGTAAGATCCAAACATATTTGAGGTATGTTCAAATATGACCCACGCCCAGGTTTTCATTGCAGGCCAAGTTCAATAAATTTGCCTCAAACAAGCATTACATCACTGTCTTGAGCGTGAAGTATACAATACATCAAACAAGCATTACATCACTGTCTTGAGCGTGAAGTATACAATACATCAAACAAGCATTACATTTTCAAAGTGGGACTTTTTACTCCACTCTGCCTTGTGAGCAACTATCATCCTTCTATGGTTGCCATGTGAATATACAATACTTCTCTCATTTATTCATTTATGAATAGCAAAGAATTAATGTGGCTTCTTCTTCTTTTTCATTTCCCTCCGTTTTTTTATCTTTCATTTTTCCTTTTTGTTTTCATTTTCATCATTCTTTACTTAATTTCATCCTTTTAAATTTATTTGATTTTAAATTCGTGTTCATAAATCATTTCGATTTGCTTTTAAAAAATCATTACAATATCAAATAAACATCTCAATATTTAGTTTATACTTGATTTTACGAGCATCTATTTTTGTTATTATATAATTAAATAAAAATATTTAAAAACAAAAAAAACAAAATTTCCTAAATGCAGTAGAGTTCATAACTCGGATCATAAATTTAGCAGATTAAATCGCGAAGCGCTGGTGAATCCAATATGTAGTCCTCTTAATATTAAAAAAAATAATTTGATTTTTTTAAAGTCATACCATATATTTTATTGGTCTTTCAGATTATCTTGAAATATGTTAAATTAACTAGATTATATTAAAATAATAATTATATAGATTAATTTTAAATTTAAATTAGGTAAATAAATTTAAAAATTGATCGCTAAATCAAGTTTAATAATAATATTAATAATTCCTTACGCATATTGCGGACTCTTTTTTTTTCGTTCAATTTTTTTTTTAATTCGAGCAACCACTTAGGGGGACTTTTACAGTTACAACTAAAATATCCGCATATTATATGAATTTCAATACTTCCCCCAATTGGTTCTTGCTTATCATAATTCTTCGAACATGGATCTGGAAAAGCTTCATTTTTAAAGGGAAATTATCTGCCCAGTGAAATAATGTTGGATTTCTTAACCTTTCGAAGCTAGTGATGATAACTGATAAGAAGGTGGTTTGAAAAGTAATGGATCTTTTCTTCTTGAAATTCATTATCACGATAAATCAGCAGCTTGGCAATCTTCAGTTGTTTGTGACTAGACAACCACTTTTGTCTGCCACCTTGATGACTTCAACAGGGATCAATTTAGCATAAAAAACAACCAGAATATTAGCTGTGAACGAGCCCTCAATTTGGCCTCCACAAATTTCCTGCAGCTTGGACTAGATTCATAAATATTGATGCAACTCTAAGTGAGACGAGTACTTCCGACAGAACACTTACCTTCACGCATGAAAACAATCAGCCCTTGTATATGTCGTGCATCGTTATTTTCTGGTGGCCTAAAGGACTGTAAAATTCATGAAACAAGATCATAGTTGTTTCAACATCTATAATCACGCTGCTAAAAATGGACAGGGCCTGAACACTGGGATGCAAACCAGGGAATGAGCCCTAGGAAGGGTTAGTCCGGGTCCCTCATCCATGTCAACAGTACCACACTCCCCATCGCCCACCTGTAGCAAATTTGTCAACCTTTTCAACCACCATCACTCATTTTTAAACCATCATTAACCACTATCATTATTGTAGTAGTTATTTGATCATTATTGGCTGTTGCCAAAGGCTACTTTGTGGACTATACCATTCCAGTACCACTATTACTATTCATCTTTTAATTAATTCCAAATCCCATCTTTACTATTACTTCGTGGACGCATTCGGTTTTGAGGAACTATATAAATCTGATTGTTTGTGGTTTTTCCTTGTGTTTGCTTTTGATCTAGTATGCACAACACCACCTTCCACTCAAAGCACTGGATCAAAGCAGCAAGAGTACTTGTGGAACAAACTGTAGTGCAAATGAAGCTCCAGGAGCTTCTTCTTCCATTCCCAAATGGTAATAGATGAAAATGCTGACCTCTCACATCCATCATGTTACTATTTCAAGTGGGTTTTCCTTCCCAGTGATTTGGATCCCTTCCTAGTGACCAAATATTAACAAACAGTCTGGTCTTTGCTGGAATTTTGTATCCAGCAATGGTACAGTCTTCAAATGATTCTCTGACTATTAATGGACCAGTGGGGTGGAGCCTTGGTGTTTATTTTACCATAGCCTGCAGGTATGGAAGATTTGCTATATCTGATTCTTGTACTAGCCTGCTCCTTCCCACAACAGAGTCAACTTCCTGTCTAGCTTTCTCCATCATAATTGGGTGGTTTATGAGCTCTGCTAGTCCCCATTCTACTGTAATGGAAGATGTGTCTGTTCCAACACCAAATATGTTCTGAACAATACAAAACTTCATGCCACAATGTAGCTCACCGTTCATCAGTTTGTTAATCGCATCACAATCCTTATTTTTCTGTCATATAGAAATTGTACACACTTTGAACTCTAACCCTGTTTGTTTTCCAGATATTCTGAAAGATACGTGGTTTCTTTTAAGATTTAAGCATAAACAATCTGAAGGAAAATCAATGCTTTCATGTATAAGGACAGAGTGAGTTCAAGTTTATTAATTTTAAACAGAATTGAATCTTTTGAAAGGAATCTCCTCTACCTCATGTACGAGACGATATACTCCTTCGTATTCGTTTTAATGTTTGATTTCTAAACAGTAATCAGGAAATTTTAAGAAATATTAGTGAAACGATTTCTTCTATTCATTTTTAGGATCAAATAAATTATTTTGCTTTAATATTGTGTTTGCAGAGGTTTGCATCGATCAGGCCACTTACCATGATGAACGCCTTAATATTTTCTCTGGTTAATCTCTTCTCTGCATTCTTATCTTCATATATGTTAAGTAAAATATCAAGCAAATCCTTCACAGTAACATCCATCTTCCTTCATCTTTTTCCTTGCTTCTTCATGCTCCTTCATGATCCTTTCCATCATGGCATCGTACCGGTCCCGAGCATCCTTAAGCCTTTTCTCAAAACCCTGCAAGTCCCAGTTCTTGCGGAACCAAATTGAATCTGAAAGATTAAACTTGGCACCTAGCGTTTTTAACTCTTTCACTAACTTCCTCACCTCATCAGCTTCATTTTCATTATCAGAACACCTTGTTCTTAATAACATTCTTGATATAATGTTATTTGTCAACCTCATCAACTCTCCTCCAACATCAACTGCCTCTTTAGCCTCAGCTTTCTTTAACACTAACTTCAAGAACCGGTTTCTCTCTTCACATCTAATCGGAAGGAACTGGTCTAATGTTCTACTCCCTAGAAGTTCAGTCATGCAAAGTTTCTTCATGAACTTCCAATGGGGTCCATAATTAATAAATGGTAGCAAAGTCAGCCGAGCCATATGTAATTAAGGTAATCAAGGCTGGCTACTTTAGGACGGTTCAAGAAATTAGCTTCACTGATTTTGAGAATTCCTTTTGCAACTTCTGGGGTAGAAGCAAGAAGACAAGGTTTTGAGCCAATGAAGAAGTAAACTAAAGGTCCATAGCGAGTTGAGAGCTTGTGGAAAGCTTGGTGGTGGATAGGACCAAGGAGGTGGCTATGTCCAATGATTGGGAGGGCTCTAGGGCTTGGCGGGAGGCCAGCCTTGCCGCCGATTTTGGCCGAGATGGTTTGCACCAGCAAGATGGATGCTAGGAAGATAAGGAATGGTATTGCAAAATCTTGCATATCAGCCATAGTTGATCAATGTTGGATTAATAGATGATGGACTAGTGTAATTAAGATGGAGATTAAAGAGGTGCTTGTTTGTAATAATTTGGACCAGTTCAATGTGATGTAACTGGCTAATACAGGACGGAAAAAAAAATTAATTTTGAAAATAATAAAAATATTTCAAAAATAATATCTCGCAAAAAATAATAATAATAATAATAATAATTTTTTTTAAAAGAAATAAAAATATTTCAAAAATCCTTGGCCATCAAAATTCTTAATACTTATCAAGAAAACAAGTTCAGGAATTCTTCTTTTTGCCATTCTGTTTGAAAAATCTTGTTTTTTATTTCTCAAGTATTTTCAAAATTTTCAATTAATAGTGTTCTTGCAATTTAATGCAATTTAGTCCTATTTGGTTAAAATATTGTCTAAAGTTTGCACACATAAAGCAATCAATCAGCAAATGATGACCACATTTTCTTAGAAAGTTTACATACCGAATTGAAATAAATAGAGGATTAATTTCAAGGATTGTCCATAAATCAAACGAACATGCGAAAGACAAATAAGCAAAATCACAAAGTTTCAATACCTAGCATTAAGCATTCGTGGGATCAAAACGTGTGATGGGATAGCACGCAAGAGGCAACACCCTTGATCCTGAATAACCTGTCGCCAATTCGCTATCGATCTTAGCATCATCTTTCACCTCCCAATCAAAGCATTGCACTAGGGCTCCTATGGTTGCGTGCGTGACAATCAAGCCATGAGAAGCAGCAACGCAGGCTCTCCTTCCACTGCCGAATGGAAGGAAATGAAAATCATGATCTCCCTTCAAGTCCATTGCCGGACGATGATGATCAGAATTGGTGTCCGTCGAATCGGCCAAGAACCTCTCTGGAAAGAAGTCATCTGGCTTCTCCCAAGAATCTGGGTCTCGCATTATGGCATAGGCATTGATGAGGATTCTAGTGCCAGCTTCAATGTCATAGCCATTGATCCTAGTATCGACGTCGCATTGCCTTGGCCGGAGGGTTGCTATAGGGTTAAACCTGAGGGTTTCCTTCACAACTGCCTGTAAGAAAGGAAGCTTTGGGACGTCTGATTCTTTGAGTAGCCTATAGTTAGATCCAAAAACCGAGTGAATCTCCTCCCTCAGCTTCATGAATGCTTTGGGATTCTTTATTAACTCTGTAATGGCAGATTGCATGGCCGTTGCAGTAGTTTCCACGCCCGCAAAAAATATTTCCTGTACAGCGAGAAATAATTAAGTTCTTGACAGCAATATAATGGTAACTTAATTATTGCAATACATAGGCAATACATCTTTGATTAGTTAAGTATTTATCTCTAATTATCTTAAAATTTCTAAACTTTAGAGAAAAAATTTATTGATTGTAATCCAGAATCTTGATACAGAATTTTAGTATTTATTCAAACTATTGAGTGAGAGACGAATTTTTGGAATATTCAAAATAAACTATATATTAATATTACATATTTAAATCTACATTTTAATAGTAATTATTATTTAACTAATATTTAATGATCAGTAGTATAAAATCATATTTTCTCAGAAAAATCATGAATTTAGTTAATATCTGAAATATTTTTCGTTGCACGAGAGATTATTTCTAATTAACATTTGAAAAAATATCTTCTGGTCGCATAGATATCTTATTAATTTGGAATTTTGTTCTTATAAATCTTGTTTTTATTATCTGCTAGTTTTGTCATTATTTCAATGGCACTATCATCTTTAATAAAATCATTCAATTATCATAAAAAAAAATCTTAAGAAATATTTAAAATTTCAGGGAAAAAAAATAGATTTAGGCATTTAGCTAGCAGATGCAATAAAACCATTAATTATATGTGTGTACTAAAAGTAAATCAAGAACTCACTAGGAAGAACTTTTTTATATGCGTCCGTGTTAACTTCAACTCGGAATTTGTGTCTTTATATGCCTCCATTAAGATGATCATCACATCTCTCTGTTCTTCATCACAGCTGCTGCTCAACTTATCAAAATTATCTTCATATTTCTTCATCAGTTGCTCCAGTAGCTTGTCATACTTCCTAATTGCTGATACAAGCCCTTTCCCTTTTCCTAAAAGGTCAAATCTGTTCAAGGGACCAAAAACTTCGTTGAAACTAAACTTTGCTGCATTTTCCATTATATCTCCTACCAGCTTCCTTATTTCTATAGGTAAATTAGGGTCTTCCACGCATATATTGCCAATTACCATCCTACAAATTATATTACTCGCGAAGACCGATAGCTCCTCACCTAAATCACATGGCTTCCCTTCTCTTGATTTGTCCACCAGTGATTTCAAAAGCTTCATTGTCTCTTGCTCCCGGATGTGAACGAATCGATCAAGCTGAGAGCCACTGAATAGTTTGGTCATGCATAGCTTCTTCATAAACCGCCAATATGCGCCGTACGGGGCGTTGAAGAAAGTATATCCATCATAAATGTCAAATTTTGAGAGACCAAAACCGAGTGTATACTTAGAGGCGAAATCAACATCATGGATCTTCAAAATCTCCTTGGCTGTTTTGGCATCGGAAACAACATAAATTGGTGTTGATCCAAAGCGTATTTTCATGAGAGGGCCGTATCTGCTAGCAAGTGTTTTGAGGGAGTTTGGTAAATCCGAACTTAACAGGTGAAGGTGACCAATAATGGGTAAGCCTGGAGGACTTGGTGGGTGGCGAGTCTTGGTGCCAAAGCGGGTGCTTGTTTTGATGAGGAGTTGCACCACAACGATAACAATGGTGCTCCAAGCGATGCAGAGGCAGCAGTAATATGCAAAACTATGATCACTAGGGGCCATGATCAGCAGGTTTATTAGCATAACACAAAAGGAAGAGTAGTGCTAATTAACAGTGCAGGCGTGGGGAAATATATATATATATATCTAGCAGAGTTTTGTGCGACGGCTAGGTAACTAATCTTTCGTTTAGATTGATAAAATTAGCAAGTAATTAGACGAATTCTTTCGTCCACACGAACCCCAATTCAGATTGTTAGACTTTATTATTAAAATGATAAATTAAATGTAAGAATGCTTAGATGCAGGAGCAGCACATGTTCACGTGCATTAAACACACTTCAAAGCCATTGACTAGCAGGGTTTAGTGAACTCAGTGCTAGCATTATGGATCTCCTCAGCCAGATTAATTTGCCAAGGCCATATTGGATCGGTTAATGAAACAGCAGATAAAGTACCAATAATATTGCTTGCAGAAGGTGGTTCTTAATATAAATATTTATACCAGTTGGATCAGGTTAACGTGATTCTTCAGCATATAAATTATCAATTATATAGTCTATTTTTTTTTGTAGTCTTATATGTACTTTTCAATTATTCATTGATAAAGAGAATCAAATTCAATCCATCTATTATATTTTCAATTATTTGAGACCTTCTATATATATTACTGTCCCTCTGACCTAGTTTTGTTAACCCTTAATTTTCACTCTTCAAACGAAACTAATGTTGGCTTGAGACATTGCCACATGCTCCAAAACACGGAAATCAATCCATTATATATATATTCAATCAAAAGGGAAAAAAAAAAAAAAAAAAAAAAAAAACCTAACTTGGGTCCATTATATAACACCAATAGTCATGTTGAATGCTTCTTAAGGCCCAAATGAACATTCCCTGTATAAGTATATCCAATATAACCACACGCGCTGAATAAATTTTTTTTTATTATTATTATAGAAAAGATATTAAGATAATACAAATAGTTTTAAAATAAAAAATTAAAATTCTTGTTATTGACTCAAGATTAAAAAAAAAAACTCTCAAGTTAAACCTGGTAAGTCTGCTGAATTCATGAACTGAAACATAATATTAAAATAAAATAAAAAAATAAAAAACAAAAAAACAAAGAATATCAATTCTCAACAAACTTAAAATGATGAATGAAACTAAAAAATATAAAAAATGATTGAAGTTAACCTGGTTCAACCTTCATAACTTTGTGACATGAATCGTGAAGCTGAATCATGACACATAAAGTAAATTCAAAAAAAATAATAAATGTAAATTTCCTAACCAATCAAAATAATTAAGGATAAACTTTAAAAAAATGGATAAAAAAGAAAAAACATATAAATTTGAAAAGAATAAGAGATATCAAATTAAATCATAAGGATAAATTGAAAAACAATCTCAATTAAGAAAAGGATGTTGATTCAAGTTATTTGAGTTTTTTAGGACTCTAACATCATAAAATAACACGGTAAAAAAATATTTAGAAAAATAATATAATTTAAAGAATCATAAATAATATTTAAGATTTGTGAGCTGGAAGTGTTATTTGGGACTCTTTTAAATTACAAAATTACTAAACACAAAAATCAATAAAAAAAAAAGAGAGAGAGAGAAAAAACAAAACAAAACAAAAACTCTAGAAACATACCAAAACTCTAATAACAACATTATTAGTTTAATTAATTTAATTTTCTTTTAAATAATGATTTGAAAAGAACAAGAACTAAATATTTTTTTTTTTTATGTTTTTGTTGATTTAGCCCAGTTTAAACCTGATGAACTAAGTCTTTAAGTAACAGGACAAATCAATCTAATTTTATGAAGTAAATATCTTGATTGATTTAAAATTAGCTAGAAACTTTATCCAAGTTAAGTTTTGAATCCTGGGTTTTTCAAATCAGCTTGCCAAGATAGATTTAGATATTTGGGAGTGTGGTAGTTGTTGCTTTTCAAATAGTTTTTCGTGCTGAAAAGTATACCAATAATGTTTTTTCATTTTTTAAAAATCATTTTTGATATCAGCACATCAAAACAATCCAGAAAGTACAAACCGAACTTAATTTTAACAAAAAAAAAAAAAAATTGAAATTTGGCAAAAAGCCATTTGGACCGCAGTACCAAACGGCTTAACAAATATGATTCTCTTTAGGGCTAATTAAGAATGGCCCAAGAAGAAGCACATTGATGAGCATCACACAACATGAAACTAGCACAAGGCAGATCAAAGGAAGTGTACTTTATCCATCTACAGATTACCATAATGAGATAAAATTCAACTGGTTTAGAACTATTATTTCATTATCACACTAGGAAGTAATAGATCATACGCAAAAGACAGAAGTACTGTACCTGATTTTGTATCCTATGTACATCAGTCAAAACAATACGTAGCACTTGTCTATCCTACACACCTTCAAAAGAATGAAGGAACATCAATAAAACCTTCATGAGAATGAAGGGAACAAGGGTACAAGATTGCCCAGCAGCAATGTTTCACTAGCAAATCGAAATCTAAGAGCCCCCTGCAACTAAAAGTTCCAAGACTCTCTGAAAAGATATCACCAGAAGATGATCACTTTCAAAGCACAAGGATATCACCAGAAGATGATCAATCTCACTGCACAGGATGTCACTAAAGAGAGTGACTGTCTTCCTGCCGTTGGTTTACTGTAGAATATTGTGGAACTATCACCAGAAGATGATCAATTACCGCATTGACATAAGAGTTCGCACTCTTTTCTCTCTCTCGGCCTTCTTAGCACTTGGAGTCCTCTTCAGTTTTTGCAACTCCTCCATCACTACCTTCTCAACCGTGTCAATTGAGTTCAGGAGTTTCTTCTGAGGTGTTAGAGATTCTGGATCACCAGAGGCTTGGTTTGTGATATGCTGTAAAATTTTTGGCACTTTACCAATGGTGGAGGGACAGCCCTTCAATGCAGGAGTTGGTTTGGGGGACATAATCCTGTTACTGGTCTCCAGATGAGCAGCTGGTGTTGCCTCAGAAAATTCAGGATCCATTCGGCCTTGTGGCATTGGGCTCCCGATTTCTCGACCATCACTTCCTCCCAAGCGTCTCCTTCTTTCAATTGCCTAAACAAAGAATTTCTCCAAAATAAGTTGAACGGGAAAGTACGCAAAACTGAAAACCATGTCCATTTACGCAACATTTCCACCTTACTAGAACAATTATGGGCCAATGAAGGTTTTCACAAGGTTGAAAGCTGAGAGAATGGACAATGTGTTGGCTTTTGCCAACAAGGCAGTGTAGCAAAGGTTATCTGACAACCCATATGACGTGGGTGATCGAGTTGGACACCAGGGATGTCTAGCCAATACCAATAAAATTCCGCTCTCTTTGACCAATTTGACAAGACACTCATGGGGATTGATCTATAAACTTAGGACACGAACTTGAAATCAGCTCACTCCCCCTCATTGATGGGGCAATTAAGAGAATGAAGCACAGCCACAGCCACAAACTCATCATCAAACCTTTCATTATGCAAGGATTGAAATGAAAACATATAGAAATTGCAGAAGTTCATCATAGCAGTCTGTTCCATCAACACGCAATAATAAATCAATTTTTACTGAATATGTTAGTCGCAGAATGCAGATGAAAGGGAAATTAGACTACTATAACAAAAAAAATAAAAATATGCTTGAGTCTTAGAGATAGGCAATCACTTTAGATTTAATAGATGGAACATCGTACATTTAGCAATTTTCATGGAAAACCAACAAAAAATATCTTCCAGCATTTCTTGCATAGAACATGGTTTCATCAAATTTCAACTTCATGAAAGCCATAATATTACATAGAATCAAACACTAGGCAGGTAGCCAGCAAATTATTCTCAAGTTAGTTTATCACAAAATACAATAACCCCATACATTAAACAAGTAAAATCCAAATATCTAGTAAGAACCCGATTAACCCATCATTAGAACCCTATAATAATCCCCAAAAAAAACACAATCAGGAAGAATCTTAATTATACATAACCAAACAATCAATTTATAATCAACAAAGCAGAACACTAATCAAAGCCCCAAGGATTATCAACTGACGTTAATCCTAATATATCAAACAATAAATGTTCTACAACAAAACGTAAAAAGAAGAAAACAATCATTACCCTCACAACAGCGGTGATATCACGAAGAGGGGTTCTGGGGTACCAGGAAGGTAACACGCTATTTGATCCACGACCCCTTCTTCTCCGGGCACTCCCAGGGGGAGGCATATTTTCTCTGTCCAATGGAGTCCGGCCTCCTCGACCCCTTGGAGTGCCCAATCTACCTCTTCCGCGCCCAGTAATGGTACCCACGCCCACTGTTTGATTTCTTATTGCTGTGTTTGTTCTTGGAGAACCAAACAGCGCCATGTCAAGCTCTGGCCGGTCTTGATAGATACCAAGATTCCTTGATTGTCTTCTCGCAGCAAAGATTGCTGCTATGTCTACTGCCCTTGACAGTCTATCTCTTGATTCCGTCATTTTTATCTGAGAGAAGTAACCAAGATTATGTTACATTAATTAATAATTAGAAGATTAAACAAGCCTAATTCACAATAGAGAAACTGAAGAAAACAGAGATCTCGAATTATATAAAGAGAACCCCGGAAAAAAAAAGTAAAAATTTCCACGAAATGAGGGTTTTGTCAGAATACAACTAGAGAATGATGAAACAAGATATTGTAACTTTAATCATTTCAAAAAATCAAAACTTTCCAGCAAAATTAGGGTTCTCGCACCCCAAATGAAGCTAAAATTTAAAACAAAAACAGAGATCTCATCACATTTTCAGGGAAAACTCCCCATTTTGTCATCATTCAGACCCAGATTCAATTTCTCTTACGAAACATAAAATATCCTCAACCCAATTGAGAAAATAACATTTTCTTATTACCCAAATCACTGATTTTAAAGAAAGAACAAGATTCTAAAGAAACAACAATAATAAGCAATTAACAAATAAAAGAACAAAGTTAGACCCGGATGAGTTTACTTCTGAAAAAATGGCACTTCAACGGAACCCAGATGACAGATTCTGGAGAGTGAAATGAGAAGGGTTTGGTGTTTGTTGCCTTTGAAAGGCTAAGAAAGATTAGGGCTTAGTGTTTTGCTTCATTGCTAAGGGAAGCAGGGAGCTCAAATTTTGAAATGCGTTCAGAGGCGGGATACTTGACGTTACGCTTTTGCCCTCACAATTGGGCTGCACGTAACTATTTTTTTTTATTTTGAGCAGAGGCATCAAATGCGATATCTTTTTTTAGGAAATAGAATCTAGCAGTGCATTGGCCCGCGCTATAAAGTTAGAAAATTTTTGAAACGCCAAAAAGAAAATAACATGTTTTTTTTTTAAAGCGTGAATTCAATATCATTTGTATATTTGACGATAAACAGAAACATATTAGGTTTATAAGAACTTAATTTACAAAATCCATATATTGTAAAAAATAAATTAGAAAGCTTAATAATTAATTAACTTAATAATATTCAAGGATAAAATTAATAAAAAAAATATTTAATTAAAAAATACATAATTAAACTTAAATTAATAAATCAAACTCACGATGCAAGTCACATATTATCGAATTCAATAATTTTTTTATCCTAAAAATTATATTTTTTTAATTATATAATAATAAAACATATTAGAATTTCGTTATAAGAAATATTTCTTTAAGAAAAAAAACAAAAAATTAATTATAGATAACAAATGGTGAATTTGTATTTTATTTTTTTAAAAAGGGACAAAAATACATTAAATAAATAATAATAATAATATTTTAAATATTATGGTTTAATATATCAAACATCTAGTCCGAGTCATGAACTCAACTGAGTTCAATAATTTTTTAAAAAAATTTATATTTGACCTTAATATAAAAAAAATTTGAAAAATAAAAATAAAAATAACAAAGAGCTCATATGGGTGGTCTACATGGGTCAAACATGTGGGTCTTCAAATCCATTTTTCAACTCATATAAGCTTCAATCTTATTTGTTTTTGTATTTTAAAAGTATTTTTAAAAAAATTATAAATTTTTTTTGTTTTTTTTGTTTCAAATTAATATATTTTTTAGTATTTTCAAATTATTTTGATGTGCTGATGTTAAAATTAATTTTTAAAAAATAAAAAAATATTATTTTAATATATTTTTGAATAAAAAATACTTAATAATATTTTGGGGTGTAGTTGCGGTTATTTATCAAAGTATTTTTCACTTAGAAATATATAAAAATAATATATTTTTATATTTTTAAAAAATTAATCTTGAAATCAGTGTATTCAAATTATTTAAAAACGTCAAAAAATATTAATTTAAAATAAAGAAAAAATTAAAAAAATATAATTTTTTTAAAATAATTTTTAAATAAAAAAACAAATAGGACCAAGCTTGGATTGTTTGTCAGGATGGAAAACAATATAGGATGTTCTGGTTCTTATTTATTATGTGGTTCTTCTCTTCGCTACAAAGAGTGGAGTTATATCAAAATTCACCTAAAAAAACAGGGATTATTGCATTGACAATCTTGGGAGATCATCACCCTCCACGGAATTATACTCAAGCATCATCATGATGGATAGATAGATACCAGTTCAACTGATAAATGCCTCACTCTGTTAGTCAACAATATGGATATCCACCTTCCAAGGCTCTGTTAGTCAACAATAAGGAGTATATGTGACATTGTTCAGAAAAAGGGGCCTAATTAAACAGGATTCCCAAAAACTCAAACAAATGTTAAAATTGGAGGCTAGAAGAATTACATGCAGCAACCTTTCTTTTCAGAATTCTGCTCCTGTGAAGGAACTAAAATCCTAGTTCCCTTGAAGGCACCTGAATTTTCATCCGACTCGTCATTGCCAGCAAGAGTTCTCTTGCTGATTATCCTATATATTTCCGTCAGCATCGTTAAAAAAGCAGTCTCAACATTGGTAGCCTCGAGTGCTGATGTCTCCATAAAGAAGAGATTCTCTCTCTGAGCAAACTCCTTAGCATCTTCTGCCGGAACTGCTCGGAGACTCCCCAGGTCACACTTGTTGCCGATGAGCATGATAATAATGCTCTTATCAGCATGCCCCCTCAGTTCCTCAAGCCATCTAGCCATGTGATCGAATGACTGGCGCTTGGTCATGTCATAAACCAACATAGCACCGACTGCTCCCCGGTAGTACGCACTCGTCACCGCCCTGTATCTGAGAGAAGAGAAGAAACACCCCAAGAAAGAACAAACACAAAATGTACTAAAACAGATTCAGATTTAACTGTACATGTTCATTTTCAACAAACATAATGGAAGAGCTTGCAAATATCAGATTGCCTGTTTTAGGACCAAATCAGGATTAAGGTCAGGCCGATAGAGACTAAGGTACCATTCAAAAGCAAACAGGCAGGAAAAGGAGGGATTTAGCTTTTCACATAGGTATAGTTGTTCATCTGAAATATTGTAGCCAGATATGATGTCAAATTAGCAACATATATGATGTCAAATTTGGATGTACGGTACCTAAAACCTTCTGCAAGCAAGCACATTGTTTGGCTATAGATGTACTTAGGTTGCTAATGAACTATAGGCCAGCATGACTTCAGAGGAAATGAAAGTTAAACTGAGATTCCTTAATAATGTTTAAATGAGAATTGTAACAAATACTAAAAATATAACTAAATATTTCCCTGTGAAGATCATATTTGTTTGAGCAAAACCTCATTTCAATGAGAAACCAATGATTGCCTAAGCTGAATGAAAATGGAACATGCATTTCAAGAATCAGTTCTCCATCTTCTGTTGTGTTTTAAGGAGAGGGAACATGATGTCATTGTTTTAAGAATCAATTCTCCATCTTCTGTTGTGTTTTAAGGATCGAGAGGGAACATTACTGATAATACTGACAGTGGGATTCAGGATTGCTTCAAATTAAATGAGAGAAGGCTCCTCAATATGTGACAAACAAGGTCTATGCCTTAAGAAATATTGCTTTCATGATAATATCAGAAAGGATTTCAGAGCCAATGTCAAGTTTGCAGATAATACTTCTATTTGGGTCTGAAGCCTTTGTTTCAGGATTAGTAGCTTCTAAAGCAGCAGTAGTTTCCTGAAGATCTTCAAGTAAAAAGGACAGGAAAAAAAAATATAAGATGATTATCAAGGTTGTGTTGGTCAAGGTATTGGGAAAAAGCCTCATAGAATGCCATGTGTGTGTGTAAGTTAAATTCTCTTAAACAAGGCACAGAGCAGAAGGATTAACAAAAACAGGTCCTGAAAAATAATGACAGAGATGTAGAAAAATTCCATCAGTTAAACTAACACATCACAGAAGTCACGCCAGGGGGGGTCTCATATGGCCATAATAGTCCTCATTAAGTGTTCAAGAAATCTAAGATGAAAGTGTTGTGAAATAATCTCTCCTCCACCGTCCAATCAATAGCCCTTTCTTCTCCACCGACCTAGCTAAGAGTTGGAGCATGGAAGCTGAAATCAAGGGTTCGACGATGGCTGCCATCTTTGTCTGTGTGATATTACTGCCTAAGAAGCACCACCAGCGTCCTCATTAACCCACTCCCACCACCAGAGGCATCAGAGCATGGTTGAAGATAAACACTAGGTGTTTTGATTTTTGCCTGGTCACAAATGTGTTTTTAACATACCATCATAACGACGAGGTCGAGAAGAACACGCTGGTGAAAAATGAGCGAAAAACTAACATCCCGCATGGCTGCATGTGCCCACACGCGCCAATGATAGAGTTGCCGACGTGCTGCACGAGCCTTGCCTAACCCAACCCGAGACCAGTTGACCCGAACCATATTGGCTGACCTGAAACCAGTACCATGTCACCAAAGCCCATTCAGCAGCCATGTCAGCAAAGTAGAGCCGCGAGTGGAGTCAAGCCAAAGTGAGCCAAGTAGAGCCGCAGACTAAATGAATTAATTTAGTGTAGTTAATCCTACCTGCAACCAGTTTATTGTTGAATTTAGATCATTCATAAGGTCATACTTGTTTGAATGATTTCATATCTAAGCCATCTAAAATGCAATTTGAATAATTTTATATTTGTTTTCAGCTAATTTAATCATTTTAGATGCAACTATATAATATGATTGTTGAGATTATATGATTGTTGAGATTCAGAATGAAAATAGTAGTGGTGATGTTATGATATAGATTGCTCCTGAAAGGGACATGTGATTGTCATTTTTTTATGGGAAGATGATGATAAAAAAAAAAAATGGACTTAGAGGTAGAGTTAAGAAATTTAGTTAAGGGAGGAAATTTTAATTTTTACTAGTTTTAGAGCCAAAACTATGAGTTGTCCAAGACAAAGGATGAAAAAAATATTCTTGCAAGGGTCGTGACCCTACTAACTCCCTTGTCTTCGCCTCAGTCAATGATATTAAGATCATGGAAGACAACATCAAAGACATTTCCAATGTATACAAATAATGGAAAGATGAGTTATTTCATCTAATTGAAGAGATGTAACCACTTGTGAAAAGACGAAGACATCTTGGTTTGAAGGTGTGGATAGAGTCGGAATCTTGAGTGAGATGGTGTAGGCGCTTCGATGGAATGCACAAAAACTCCATGCAATCAATGGCAATGATCTCTCTCATAGTGCATATAGTGGTAAAGAGTGTTAGAGCCACTTGAAAACATCATAGAGAAAGAAAGATGCAATCGTCTTATAAAAAACAATAAAGGCACCTTCGTAAGAAGGTGTGAGTCCAATTTTAGATCACCCTTAAGTTGATGTTACAACTGGATATTAGTGGATACGATAAGTGCATGGATAGTCAATATAATGGAGTATCTAGAACAAGTATAGAGATAGGTGTAGATCAACTTTTCATGGGCTTCCCCCATCGTGAAAAAGGAGGGCTAGTTAGACTCTTGTATGAAGAGCAAATGACTAATGGAAAAGTAAAACGCAGTTCCTAGGATGGAACAGAGGACAGACACGATTCCTAGATGAGCAGACTTTAAAAAGAATGATGATCTCGTGATCACACTACAATACTTAGTAAATAAATGTTGCACTCGAAAATAAATATTTTTTTAAAGAAGTGTTGCAAGCCTCGGTGAAAGGTTTAATTGATCATTCTAGACGGAGGATGGTTGTAAAGCTTGATTGGGGAATATGATATGTCTTAGAGACAATGATCAACACTTTTTAGATGTGGGATGTTAGGTCATTTAGTTGTAATGATGCTTTGGTGTGAGAAAAAGGTGTGTTTTGGTTACTCCAATGATTGAAAGATTTGACAATTAGCAAAGAGAATAATTACGCCACATGAACGGGAAAGGAGTGATTGTTGGGTTGTTTCCATTCATGTGAAATGGCGGCCCATATGTGCAGCAGCCAAGAATGGATGGCACTGTGCGTTGACAAAGCTTGAGGTCGACACCTTTAATGGTCAAGAATGGATGGCACTAGCCGCATGCTCCTCTATAGCACTTAATTTCTCTACATTTTGATGTTGTAGACCAATGGCTACTGAGTTTGGATTACAACAAGAAAAGAAAAACAGAAGCATGGCATTGCAATTGATGCCAAACCAACCTCTAAGCAGGTGCAAACTAACTAGACACAGTCATACAGGACACGGCAACGAGAAAGATGAGATATAAAACAGCAACAGGGCCCAAGAAAAAGGACCGGTGCAATGGTCATCCTTTGACAAACTTCCCACAATTAGCAGCATCCGCACATATGCTTCTATTTACGTATGAGATCATAAGGAGTCTGTGCGAGAAAGAAAGGGAATTTGCTCGAGTGGTGTAGAAAACTATAGTTGGAACCGCTCCCAAAAGAACAAACATCAAAATTTGAGAATGCGAAAAGGATGTGGAGATGGAATTCTTATACCGGATAGAAATCTCTACTAGATCATGACAGGACAAGAAATTGAGATTCTCAGCTTATAAAGCTGTCATTTGAATCTCGGTATCTCTGTCTATAGTTTTCTTCCTTATGATCCCTTTTCCTACGCTTGTTTCCCTGAGTGGAAACAAGACAAGATCTGTCCAACTAGAGGATTAAGCAGCAAAGATGCAACCTACAGAATAGTACTCGTAAGTTATTAAAATTGAGCAGCAACTATAATATTTTACCTTAGGAACAAATGGCATGATCTAGGCACTGAGCCTGATCCTCTAACAAGGAAGCCTTTTGAATCTATATATATGTAGATGCATATGTATCCACCACCAAATCATGAGATAATTGAAAGCAGATTTTTCCTGACGAAATAATTTTTCACCAGTGCATCAATCTATCTGAGACTCCTCTAAATTATTCGTGTTAATTAGAATTCTATGAAGCCATACCACAAGTAAATGTTACACCTTGTCACAAACCGTCATTCCATATCTTCAATTATAAGCTCATTAGCTCAAGGCCACTATTATCTATTTTAGACTTGCACATTCTCAAGCACAAATTTTCCAATCTGGTTTTTAATCTTCAAAAATCTAATTCTCAAGCTCATTGCAAGTGATCTAATATTCTAAATACAATAACAAAACATCAAAAGAAAGTGTCTAAAACACACACCTTTCTTGGCCAGCAGTGTCCCAAATCTGTGCTTTGACCGTCTTGTTATGTATAACAAGCGTTTTTGTCTGGAATTCAACCCCAATGGTAGCTTTAGAATCCACAGTGAATTCATTTCTTGCAAACCTCGCAAGAAGCTGTGATTTTCCAACTGCTGAATCTCCAATTAGCACAATTTTGAAAACATAATCAATCTTTTGATTGTAATCAGCATAATTCGACATTTTCGCATCCACAAATTAAATCCCACGAGATTCTCTCCTCAAAAACACAAAAAACCATGCAAAAAAAGAGAGAGATTGTAGTGATCTGGTGTCAAAACATCATTATTCGTTCCAGCATTAAAATCAATAAAAACCTTAAGAAAAAGGTTCGAAAAGAATTAATTACTGGTCAAGGCTAGAAAAAGGGTAAAATGGGAATGATTGGTGGATGATGGAGGACAAAATGGGAATTAGAAATGAGGGCTAGGGTTAGGGTTTGAAAGGGAATGAAACAATATATAGAAATGATTGGTTTTGTTTGTGAAATGGGTTGCAGAGAAAGACAAGGGTGTGAGGAAGGTAGAGGGAGAGATGGAGGGAAAGACCAACGGCAATTGCGGGACCCATTAACGGTTTGTTACGGTAAAGATTTTGGTGCATTGCAGCATACACAAGTAAATCAAATGGGTAGATCTGGGTCGTTGACTGTGATGAAGTTGATAGTATCATGCCACTTTCTTTTTTAGGGTATTTTATCAATTAACCACCAGTACCCAAAAATAATTATCGGCTAATTAAGATAGATTTTTAGAGGTTTTCTATTTTTTTTCCTGCCTTGATTCTTGTTGATTAAATGATTTAATTATTTTAAAAAATTAAATAGTATATAAAACCGATGGATTAAAAAACCCATCATGATTAATCACTAGATATTTATGATATGAGTCCATCATCTTCACACTCTCAAGGAGGGGAGAATTAGATTGTTTTGTTTTTAGAAAGTCGTTTTTGAAAAATTATTTTTAAAAATTTTTTTTTGTTTGTTTATCATTCTGAAAGTTGATGAATGAAAAATATTTTCCGATCAACGAAAAATACTTTCCAGTCAAAGAAAAATTTGATTTAATTTCCAGAAAAGTGTTTTTCTTTTATTTTGGGAAGTTGTGAAAACTTTAGAAATATCATAATATTTGCTTATTATATCAAATTTGGTCCTCAAACTTTTGATTGCTATATTATTTTGTTTTGAATATTTGTTTTTCAATTTCATCCCTTAGAATTTAATTTTTATATTAATTTTGGTCCTCATTTTTTTAATTGTTATTTGCTTTTCCATTATCATTTTTTAATTGAAATTTTTTATCTATCAAATTTGGTCCTCATTCTGTTAATTGTTACTTATTTTATTTGAAATAATTTATGAAATGTTAATTATTATTATTTTAATTTCTTTATCTTTCAATTTTTTTATTTTTTAGTTTTGATCTCTATTATTTTGATTATTATTTTTTTTTTTAAGATAATTTATAAAATTATATTTTTTTTTTCAATTTCATTTACATCCAACTTTTTAATTTGTAAGATTTGTTCCTTATTATTTTAATAAACTTGAAAAAATAAAAATATTAACGAGTTATTTTCCAACTTATTTTATATGACATAATCAAACACTGGAAAGTGTTTTTTATTACACTACCAAACATTAAAAAATAATTTATTTTTTTAGAATTTACTTTTTTAGAATTTAGTTTTTTAAAAAAACTATTTTTTAAGTAAACAAACAGTCATTAATTGTTTCTTAATTACTTGTATAATTGCATATTGGAGCCCTTAGAGGTCTTGATAAACTGACTTCGCGGATTTGAGTTTCTTATCCTTCTACTCCATGGTACGTACATCCACGTTTCATGCACAAATGCGAGCTCGAGACACATCAGCCTTCAGGACTTGGTTCACTAACACGTTTTATCCTCCATCTCTGTGTTACCTCCATTAATGTCGATCCACTTGCTCCTTAGTCTAGCCTCATCACTCTTAAGTCCTTGGATAGTAAACCTGAGGGGTGGGTTTGGTCCGATGAACAAGTTTTATTGTTTCATTCGGTTCAAATTTAATTTTTTTAAAAAAAAAATTATTAATTTTTTTAATGCATGATTTTTAGATAAATTTTTTTAATTTAAATTTTGAATGGTTGCTGTGAATTTCTTTGAGACAGCATACAAATCAACGTGGAGAAGAGAGAGAGAGAGAAAAAAACAAATTAGAGCCAAACCGGATGGAATCACCATGCACATGCCATTCAGGGAGGTTGGCCTTGCCGAGATGAATAAAAAAACACCAAGAAAAACCTTCTTTTTTTTTCATTGTAAGCTGCAACACGCACTGCTTGATGATGATTGGATGATTTACACGCTCCAACAGTTTTTAAAAATTATTATTGATAATAATCAAAATTCCAACTGCCCTTGAGGATCAATGATTGTAACAAAAAAATAAAACAATATAAGATTATGAATAAACCCCTAAAATCAAGCTTTAAGGTTTTGATTTTAAGAGTAATTGAGTATTTATATTGTGTTTTAAAAAGTGAAATTTCAAAAAAAAAAAAAAATCCTAGACCAAAGTTAAGTATTGTTTTGCTTTTAATTTTATTCTAGTAATTTAACTATATAAAAAAAATTTGTAAAATGACAATAGCAAACGATAATTGAATGAGGGTAAGTGTGAGATCTTTTTAAGGCGATAAATTTACTATTTTAATCCATAGTAATTAATTGAGGTGAATCTTATGAACTTAAGTTAATCTTTCAGATTTTCAACTAGTGAAATCATAGACCTCGTTCAATAATAATAAAAAGAGAAACTTAATTCTCAATCAATTTACTGTTGAAGGATGAAATTGATAAAAAATATCAATTTAAAAAATTTATCAAAATAAAAAAAATAGCAATAAAAAAAAAGATCATCAAGCCCCAAAGAAAGAAAAATGAAGGAGAGTGATATTAAAAAAAAAATTTAAAAATTATCTTAAATAAAAAAACAATAATCAAAAGAATAAAAAATAAATCTGATAGACCAAAAAACTTAAAAGAAGATGAAATATAAAATATCTCGGTTTAGAAATTAATGAAAATAAAACAAATAAGAATAAAAAAAAAAGGACCAAATCCAAAGAAAACAAAACTTGAAGGGCTACTCTGTGAACAAGAATAAAAAAATATTTCAAATATGCTCGTGATCTTTCTTTTCAATAACGGCGTGCGAGGCTCTCGAAATGCATTTAGAATACTTTCAGTCATTTACCACTCGCCAGCGCCGGTTGATTTAGATTGGAAAAGGAACAAGACAACTAATTAAGGTCATTGAATCAGTCCAGTTCAGGCTATACATCAAAGTAGAAAGACTCAACTTGCCTTGTTAATCCACTCTTTTTTTCAAGGATTGAAAAATTGGATGAATTTGTACAGTCAACTGTATATATTTCACTCCTTCTCTCACTCTGTGATGTGCCAAGGATCAAGATTACAATGACTGACACTTCTTTAATTAAATATATATCTAGAAAGATGCAACAAGACAGCACAAGGAAATTCATGCATTTATCTTTTCATGACAAGGAATTGATGCATTACAACATGTTCTATACATTTCTCTCTTTATATCAGGTCGTGTGATTGGAAGCTCTGTTTGCTTCAGGATCAGAATGGGTGGAGATTTCTACCGACCTTACTACATCTTGCCCACTGAAACAAAAATATTTTGCTTTTGATACTGAAGATCAATAAGAACAGGTCCTAAAGCCCCTTAGATTTCTGTACAGAAGCACCTCAAACAATTTTGTTTTGCAGTGGTTTCTGCTTGCTTAAGCACTTGCAGTTGGCTCTGTTGTCGCTGAGTGTCTGCAAAAGAACACGGATTTGTGAATGAAAGAAGACGGTATATTTGGAAAAAACTCCTACGTTTTTCGTCTGTCTCCTTCATACCTTGTACTGCTTCTGAAGGTCTTTGATGTAATCTACAGCCAAATCTAGCATGTCTGCTGTGTTTGTTTGCTGCAAAGAAGAAAAACACTGTCAGTTTCCCGAGATAACTTCGAAGCTGAATTGTATATGGCAATATCCTACCTTGTCCATGTTCGGGACAAGCTCTTGTAGTTTCCTCATTCTTTCGCTGATCCGAGTTCTTCTTACCTGAAAATAGTTTATTCCATATAATATAGTTGTAATAACTACGACAACTGATTGGGCAGATGACCAAAACTATAAGAATGGAGGGAGGTTGGATATCTGATACATGAATACTAAAAAATGAAATGTGGAGGGCATGGCGATAATTAATCATACTCTTTCTGCAATACTTCGAGGGTGAGTGGCACAACCACGCTTTGCTCTAATTTTGCAAGGAACAGAATCTTGCAAATGAAGGAACTTTTCCATGGGAACCATTTCAACTGAAGTCTTTGGTAAACTCAAGTGATGGGCGAATACATGAGCGCGATTTCCAAGCTCTCCGTTCTAAATTTACACAGCCAGTTGGATTAGAACTTGAGCGATGAGCAGTAATGGATAACATAACACCTAGTACACAAATGTATACCTGAGCATTATTAGAAAACAGGTTTCCATTTTCTTGATCTCTTTTCATGCTGCTAAAATTCTCTGACAAATGCGAATTGTTCCAAGAACCATATGGAAACCCATGACTGCTACGAAATCGACTGTCAGCACTAGGGCTGCCTGCCTCAATGCTTTCGCTCCCAATTTCAGAAATCTGTGACCGAAAGCCTAAGGAAGAAGGTGCTCTTGATGAGAAGCTAAGTTGACTCTTCAATCTTGAATTTGCTTCTCCATTAGTACCATTCCACCCAGGATAGCCTGCAATTTACTGAGATATTTTCAATTATTCCTTCTACCCTCTACCACAACAATATATGAAAACTTAAAAGTTTCTTCTTTTTAATGCTCTTCTGATACTTGATGATCATGGTATCGGAGGAAATTTGCATTCCTGACGATTCTTCGATTATTTTATAGTCATGTTAACTCTTAGTGTCTGGACAAATCGTTCAACAGAGAAAAAAAAAACACCCCTTTTAATTGCATCAAAAAAATGTTTTCTATAGTTCATTATTTCTACTAATCCGATCAAACATCTTAAAAGTTGAGATTTTTTCTTCAGTATTCAAAACTCAATGGAATTTGTATGCACACCTTGTATGAATTGCCCTAATACATGCATCAAGTACAATGACTTGTCTACTCTATCTTCAGAGCAAATGAGCTTCTAAAAACAATACGTCTAACATGAGTATCTGAAGCTAACAGGTATATTATTTTCAATAAATGAACCGCCAAAGTAAAAGAAACTCCCAACAACACAAATCTAAACAATCATATGATTAACAAATCGCTGAAAAGCACGCCATTTGGAAATGAGAATAAGAAAAATACCATTTTGACCAGAAACGTTCCCCAAGAGTCCAGCAGGAGAGCTATTCTGCCTAGCTAGACTTGAATCAACCCTTTTAAGTTGCTCATGATGACCCATTGAGATTGAACCAATCAAACCATATGAACTATCCATAGCTGAAGAATTTGTGGCCGAGCTCTGTCTTGGATAATGAGGAGGCAAACCTGAATAACTCCGCGGAAAGTTTGAATAGTTAACGGCTTCCTCTCTCACTCTTGCTGCAGATTTATCCTCAAACTCTTGGTAATTCAAAACAGAATCATTGTCAACTCCGCTGTCATTAAAACTTGCAAGAAGTGAACTTGGAGCTGAGCGAAATCTCAATAACCCTGAACTGGGTTGATTTTGTTGATGATAGTTGTTATTACTACTTGAATCCATTGACATATGCTCTGTTTTACTCTCTTTCTCTCTGTTTCTTCTAAACTATTGTGGGCTCAAGTTAACAGATTTGATGCTGAAGAACCATTTACACATACCCCAAGAGGAACCACTTTATTATAGCTCAAAGAAAATTCTGGGAATATTTTAGTATCACTTTCTAGAAAAGAAAAAAATTGTCAGCTTATTTTTTAAGCAGAGTAGAGATAAGATCTTGAAGAGGAAGCAACCAAGAAAAGAAAAAGTTTAAACCCTTTTAAGAGAAGCACACAAAGCTTAATGAGTAGAACGAAAAACCTCAAGAAAAGGGTTTTATTGATGGTATAGTATATATGTATTGTCAAACGAAAAGATTGAAAGTGAGAGGGAGAGAGCGAGAGAATGGAAGGTGAGTTTTTGAGAAAGAAGAGAAGAGGTCAAATGGGAGCATCAGCTTTTCTCTTCAAAGCACCGAAAGCGAGGAAGATCTTGAGCTTAAAGGGGGAGAGAGAGAGAGAGTGAGAGAGAGAGAGAGAGAGAGAGAGAGGAGGAGGAGGAGGTGGAGGTGGAGGTGGTGGTGATGGGAGGTATAGAGAGAGGGAGACAAAAAAAAAGAAGGGGATAGGCTAATGTTTATCTTTCCTCTTTGTTTGTGAGAAAAGGTTATGAAGCCACTGGTTTAAAGTACAGAAAGCAATCAACCTCATCTCTCCACCTAAATTTTGTGTCTTTTCCTGCTTACCAAAATGCCCTTGCACAAATTGTTTTTAATATTATTTAAATAATTATTAATTTTGAATTGTTATTAATTCATATAACTAGTAATTTCTTTAATTATTTTATAAAAACTTACTCTTTGTTTAAATTCAAATAAAAAAATTAATTTCAATACACAACAATCTAAAATAACATTTGATTAAAAATAACAGAGCTAATAACAAAGTAAAAGAAAAAGAATGGTTTGGTTATATCCTTCAATTAATTCAAAATATTGATAATATAAATATTAATTAAGTGACTAAAATTCATTGTTGAAATTTTTATAAGTATCATTAATAATGATAAAAAAAATGAGGTTATTGAGTGAAAAATATATCACAATATTAAAAAAAACATTTTTTATTTAGATTACTATGCTCAATTTCTTCTATACATTTTTAATTTTATTTTATAGAATTGGTTAAATTGGAAAAAGTAGTTGTTTGAGAGAATGTTTATAGTTGTTTTTTAAAGTGTTTTTTATTTAGAAATATATTAAAATGATGTTTTTTTATTTTAAAAAAATTATATTTTATATCAATGTATCAAAATAATTTAAAAATATTAAAAAATATATTAATTTAAAATAAAAAAATAAAAAAATTTTAATTTTTTTTTTAAAACACAATTTAAGATCGGTAGTGGAAAGAAACAATCATTCAGGGGAGAGAGGGTGGATCAAGTTGACGATGACGCCGTTAATCCTCGAGAATAGTGGAACCGATACCGTGGATAAGGCATCTACATTTATAAATAATACAGGAAGGGGAAACTAAAAAAACTGTTGACCAGTTAAATGTTGACGTCACCGTTAGATCCTTCGAGAACAAGATTCATGCCGCATCTGATTCGTCCCTTGCAGTCTTTTCACTTTCCCTCCGTGCCTGCCTATGATCATATCTATCGCAGGCGCCGCATTTCCACTTCATAAGTACCACTGCTTCTTCTCATATTTACAGAATTGGCCATTGGAAAGCACATAGTAGCCCGCGGCCCCGCATGCTTTCACTTTTCTTTTCTTTTTTTGCGTTGGTATCAAAATAATGTGGGGGTGAAATTAATGGAATAATTCTTATTTCGTCAAAATGAATAAAATCCAAGTCTTAAAAAGAGAAAAGGAGGAATCAATTTATTTTAATATTTTTTTATATATGCATAAGACATTGAACAAACTTTGGCGGTGCTTTACTCTACATAGATTCGACTATGTTTATTATTTCCTATTACCATTTGTTATTTTTTAAAATCATTATGCTTCAAAAAAATATTTAATTTTTATCCAAAACAATATTATCGTTAGCACGCGGATTTAGGATTGAACTGGATTAAGTTTGTTTTGAATATTAAAATCAAATGCGGAGTTCTGCATGAAACTCTGGGGTAGCTTCAAGAATTTTTTTTTAATTTTTATCAAAAATAATATTTATAAAAAATTAATTTAGATTAACTATATAACAACTGTAATTAAAATAGTTGTTTGTTGATGAATCTATTTAAGTGAAGAACAAGTATCCTTCTCTTGGGTTAACGGAGATAAAGTAGATTTTTTGTAGATTTTTTATATAACATGTTTATGATCATATGAAGGTAAAACGGCATCCTAAGAGTAACTTGCATGGATAATTATTGAAATAATTTGTCTAGCGAGAGTCTCACTCGCAGAAGATGAAAGGCAAACCACCTTTGAAAAAGATATAAATTTAACTGTTTAGAAATTTATATCTTTAAATCTTCATGGCTGAGCATAAAATTCAAAAAATTATTTAAACCGGGATAATTAGAAAAAAAATAATTGAAAAATTCGAATCGTAAAAAAAACTGATTAAAATTTTAAAAAAATTAATTAGTTCGGTTCGGTTTTATAATTCGGAAATCAAAAAAACCGAATTGAACCCAAAACTAAAAAAAACTAAATCAAATCGAAAAAACCGAGCAAAATTAATTTTTATTTTAAAAAATTGAATTAAATCAAAATCGGTCAATTTAAATTTCAGTTTTAACTTTTTCTTAAATAAATAATTTAATTTAATTAATTTTTTTATAAAAATCAAATCAAATCAAAAATAATAAACGTCTGTCTAGTCTTTCTTGCCGTCGATCGATATAAACAAGCCTTCGTGCAGTTGTTTTTAAAAATAAAGGTAGGAAAACAAAGTACAAGAGAATCTGGCTTGGGTGAATGCATAATCTAACTTATTACAGCCATCGCTACTAGTTTATTGTTAATTGCCAGAGACAAGAGAAGATCCCTCTTTAAGCACTGCTGTTGTTTTCTCACTAATGTTTTTTAATCATGATTGAATCTAATCTATGCCTTGAAAACCTTAATTAATACAATGATCTTCACATGTACCCTGTGGTCCTCTCCCTCCCATGGCGCCTGTGATAAAAAAAAATAATAATAATAATAAAGGACAAAAAAAACAGGTTATGAAATAAAGTCAAAATAAAATAATAGGGGGGGATGCAAGACAGTGGCTTCACGTTCAAAGCTGCCACCATATTAAAGTAAGGTGGTGTTTGTGCGGCGGGTGACAAGGACACGTGAGAGAGCATTTTTAGGGCTGTCGGGAACCGTTTAAAAGGGTGTTTTTTTTTTTTTTTAAATTTTTATTTAAAGTTAAATTTTTTTTAATGATTTTAAATGATTTTAATATTATAGTATCAAAAATAATTTTTTAAAAACTATATATATAAAAAAATATTTTTAACAAAAAATAAATTAAACTTTTTAAAAACACGGATACAACCATATTTTCAAACATAAATGTAATTGAAAATGATATGATACAGCAGGGCTTAATTGGGTTTTCTCTTGTTGTCTTTTTTCGTATTGTTAATATAAATGTTTTAATCAGTTTACACATGCCTCGATTAATTTTATAAATTCTGAAGTTAACGATTATATAAACTTTCAGTAATTTTAAGATTTATAAAATTTAAATTAATAATTTTTAAAATATAAATTTAAAATAAAATAAAGCAATATCTCAAAATTTCCTTGATGTCATTTTTGGATCGTGTACAAGGGAAGTGCATGGTTTTGACAAACTTGGTTGGGCCAGGGCATTTCTTAGCCGGCGTCTGGGATTTTAGTTGCCCCTTTTGAATGAGGATGGGCCTCCTCTTATATATGGTAGGTCCAGGTCAATCATCACTGCAGCATAAAAATTAAAAAAAGTTTGTCTTGCCCTTTTCAGTAGATCATTGTTGAATGGAGATACAGGAAGAAATTATCTTTTAAAATATTTTTTTATCTTTTAAATTTTATTTTTAATATTATAACATATTTTATATTATTAAAAAAATAAATTTTAAATAAAAATAGATTTTAAAAACACTTTTTAAACATAAAAATAATGGGTTTCTATTTTTTTTTAATGAATGGTGGACTGCTATTATATTAGTTTTTGTATATTAAAACTAAAGTACTATACTTTTTTAAAAAACGATATGGTAAAAAGGCAGATGATGAAGACTTGACCATGGAATTATCCAAGAGAAAAAAAGCATCAAACTCTTTTCTTTGTTTTTTTTTTTTCTAATACCAATTGATTTTATATTAGCAAAGTTAGTTATATTTTGTTGTTGATCAATCATCATTTTATTTTTTTTTGTCAAAGGAATATTCAAACACGTTATTAGTTGAGTTTCGTGAAAAAGCGATCACATTCCCCTTATTCCCTCTCAAATAAATCAAATTAATAACTAATAATGTCATTGTCAACCATATGAAAGTTGACTTTTTGCTTAGAATATATATAATGTTATACAGTAGATACATTGCCATGGAATATTTTAAAAATATATTTTTATTTAATTATATAAAAATTAAAATAAATATTAATGAAAAGGACCTTGATCTATATTCCGGAGGGAAATGTGTTTCATTTAGTCAAATTTATTTTTTGTACTCATGTAATTTTTTATGTTTTTGGAAAAAGATGTCTTTTCTATTTGTAACATAATTTATTGAATAAAAACTAAATATAACTGCAATAAGCATTCATAATAATTTCAATGAGAAAATAATTCATAATAAAATAATTTTTACACACCCGTGTGAAAAATATAAGAATAATAAATTAAAAAAAAACATATACAAATATAAAATTAAAATTTATTAAAATAAATATTTTATTTTTATTGAATATTAATGAACAAAATTTTTAAAACTCTCGCATATTAAGTTAATGTATAATTATTCATAAAGTAAATTTTAATCTTAACATGAAACTATCACCTAAATGGAATTATTTAATATCATTTTAATAATTTTATGATTATTTTATTCTAAAATCATATAAAAAACAACTAAATTTAAGGGTCATTAAAAAAAAAATACTTGCGCTCGACTGTATAAGGATGACCCCCCAACCTAACCTAAAACAAAAGGCTTAAGCACACATAGTCATGGAAGGTTAGGCTTCCACGCTAGATTTGTTTTTTTGTTGGGTGAACAATGTATCATTTATTTTTTTTAAATAAACGTTCCAACCATATCTGATGGTTAGAAAGTTGGGGATTGTGTTTTAGGATCCTAGAAATTCAAATTTCAACTTCTTTTCATCTAAAATACCTCAAAATAATCTAAAAACTTTTGTAAAGCATTTTGCAATCTAAAAACACTTTTTAATCAATTTAAAATCATAAATCAAACCAAATTAAAATAAAATTCACACGTCCTAATCTATTTTCCCTATATATTTGAAAACAAAAATAAAATTTATTGAACTTCTCTTTTTAAAACAAACTTATTAACATTAAGTTTGGTTTTTTTATAGTTTGAATATGGTTTACCATATAATTTCTCTCCCCTTGTTTTTTTTTTATATATAATATTCTCTCTCCTCTTTTAACATTCAGAAACATAAACATACAAAATTAAAGTTTAGAAACGAATTATAAAAACCTTAAAGAACATGGATCGAATACGCAAAAAATCAAAGTTTTTGTGCTTATTACAATGTAATTGAAAACGATTCCTTTTCTCAATATTAATTCTACTTCTTGTTATTTTATTTTATTTTAAGAATAACCTGAAACTCAATTTCATAGAATCAATTTTTAATTCAATGTTAGAATATTCCATAGCATATTATACGCTAGAGCATGCAAATTGAAATAGACACCAACATAACTTCAAATAAAATTGAAATTAAATTATCAAAGTCCAAGAAAAATCCATGAACAGAGAAGAAAAGAGAGGTTCTAAGACCAGACCCCAATCATTATTTACAGTTATCTCTTCCTCTTGACTCTTGATATTGTCAATATTGTCCGCTGATTGTTATCTTGAAGTTCCCTGCTGGCTGCTGGATGTGGCTTTCTCTTAAGGGACACTTCACATATTACTAAAACTCTAGAACAAGGGATGCTTCTCCATTTAGATCACTTAATGAGAGTGTGACATGGACGGATTTTATTGAAAATAACATATAATTGATTGATGGTGAATCTGTTGTTTGGATTCTGTTTTTAAATAAATTTTAAAAGTATTTTTTTATTTAAAAATACATTAAAAAATAAAACAATTAAGGACCTCCCAACTCAAAAATCGGTGAGTAACGAGCAAGCTGAAAACCTTTCAAACAAGGAAATCCTGAGAGACAGAACACTGGTAATACACCAAAAGTCCAAGACAGAAGAATATTAGGAACAAACATATTTGAAAACCTAAAATAAAGAAATGAAGCACTGCTGGGTGAGCTCTGAGTTGATGGATCGGGACTCAAATAAAGAAATAAAGAAATGAGTTCACGTGAACAGTGTAGCTAGCTATACCGTTTCGGCCAAACCGGTTCCGGTTCAAAGTTTAAAATGTTAAACTAAGTCCGATCCAGTAAAATAAAAATTATTTTTTATTTTTTTAATTATATTTTATTTAAAAAACTAGTGTTTAACATTATTCAATGACACTACATAAATTAAACAGAGATCACTTGATGATGTAGCATTTGCAGAATTTGATCGCAATCCCAATTTTATTCTTGATTATATTTTACCTAATGTTATTGTGTGCTTAAGAAACCAAAAAAATAGTAATCCTTGTCGGATGTATTTCATACGTTATGGAATTGTAGATATTTTAATGGAACTGTAAATATTTTAATGAAACAATAAAAAATATTTTATATAAAGTATTATTTATTTCATGATGTAATAACAATAGTTAAATCTACAATATTTAAATTAAAAACCATCAATATTAATATATATTTTAAAATTATTTTATAACCTCAATTTCAAAAGTATTATTAACCAAATCCATTAAATTATTTTTTATTTAACCTTAATTTCAACCATAATTTTAACCAAATATCTATTTTTTCAAATCAACCTCAATTAAAAATATTTTTTATAAAATAATTTTTTTCAAACTATAACTACAATAGCTATCACAATATCAAACACATTTTTATCGGAGCCACTTGTGTAAGTAGCTATTGAGAAAGTAGCTTTGCATGACTCGAAACATTGTTGTGTAACTTGCTTCACGTTGTGGAATTGGCAATTGTAATTGAAAACGACAGTATCACAAGCTCTTGTTGGCAGCCCAATCTTTGGAATCTACCTGACCCGTTCTTGTCCAACCAGCGGAGTCACCCGCTTGGTAGATGGTAGCCATGGAGACTCCGCAAAGGGACATCATCAAGAAAGAGACTGCTAGAGTTTTCTTTAAAGCCATGATTTGAAGACGATGAATACGGAATGAGAGGTCACTGGAAAAGAATGCAATTGCTAGCTAGGTTTGCTTGAAAGAATTGGCGAGGAAAAACGCTTCAGGTATCCCTGTATATATATATAGTGGTGATCTAGTCCAGATAACTCAAGGATACTGATTTTTCCTGATTTATTTAATTTTCCTGTTCTTTTATCCACTCCGAATTACTGAAAGAGAAGCATTTCCTAAAGTTTTATGTATTGAACTCGAATATTCTCATGGAAGAAACAGGAATCCACTTGTTGCTGGGATCGTAACATGAAGCTCACACAATTGAGGCCAGCGGGGCTAAAGAATGGAGGTAGAGCCTGTCTCGAGTTCAACTTGGCCAGACATCCTGGAATTTCTTATAATAAGTTATTATCACACAAGAATTTTAAGGCTCGGTTAACCAAGGAAAACTTTTTTAAAAATTTTAGTTTTAATTTTTTAAATTGAAAAATGTGTTTATTTGTTGAAAATAAAGACAGATTTTTCTACCAAAATAAAATAAATATTAACTATTTTTATAAAAATTAAATTTACGGTAATATATATACACACACACTCAGACATAATAATTATTATGTTTTTCATGTCATCTTCCTTCGCTTAACCTTAACCGATTCAATAACAATAATGCCAGCTTCACCTGAAAACTTGGCGCAAATGGGTGCTTTCAACTTGTCTTCGGATATTTAGATCCTGTTTGTTTACGAGAAAACAGGTGCAACCTCGGTTTCTCTAGAAACGGAGGTTCCACCGCAGGTTCTTGCAATATATAAATAAACTTGAATGCAACGATGCTTTTTCGTTTTGGAAGTTCGGAGCTCCTTGTACTTCATCAAGATTTGCAAAGATATTTTACCACAGATAAGATACCTGATAACAGTCGTGCAGAAACCAGATACAGGTCCAGATGGACAGAAGACATCACATGAGAACATTAGCTTGGAATAACCTGTCTAATAAGATATGGAGGGGACCATCAAATCAAAGCAGCGTCAGCATCAGTCACAGCTGGAAAAAAAAAAAATCTTTACAAGGGTCTTCCGTCTCCTTCTTCAATGCAATTTGATGCGGTCAAGACTCTCAGACACAGTTCTCATCCTAGGACGCAACTCGGGGTCTAGTTCAGTGCAATTGAGTGAAATATGAAACACTGCGATGACCTGTTTCTTTGCATGAACCTCGCTTAAGAGTGCCGGGTCTATAATCTCAGACAAGGGTCGTTCCTCTTGAAACACCTTCCTCACCAGACTCTCTAGTCCTTCACCATCATTTTCTGATCCTGCACCAGGGAGCCGACCAGTTAAAAGTTCCATCAGTACAATTCCAAATGAGTAAACGTCACATTTCTGAGAAAACTTGCTGCCAGAGACTCGAGCTTCTGGTGCCAAGTAAATGTTAGAGGGCGCTGAGATTTTCAAGCCCATTGCAGAGGAAATGGTTTGGTTTAGATACTGCTTTTTCGACGCTGCTGAAGTTGCGAATTTTGAGCTATTCCAAACAAGACGAGTGAGCCCAAAACTAGAGATGTAAGGCTGGAGTTCATCGTCAAGTAGAATTTTTGTTGATTTTAAGTTGCCATGTACGTACTTTCGAGGGCTATGCTCATGTATGTACATTAAACCCCTAGCAGTTCCTTGAGCAATTTTCAACCTTGTCGTCCATGATAGCACTGGCAAAGTGTTAGAGGGTCCTCCTGCAACAATTTCAACACCATGTGGAGATTCATCAACATTGCTAATTGAAACAGCCACTTCAGAGGCTATCATAAAGGTTCCGAGGGGAACAATAGAAACAAACAATTGTTGCATGCATGATAATACCAGGCATGTGTTCAAATTATCACTTAACATGAGAAGATTACTTGGTGGACTGAGAAATATCTGATGCCATATACTCCAAACCTTTAAATATAAAGTAACAAATTTCCATGTTTTGGAGTTTCAAATAACACCAACAATGCGTAGTAGGACAAACAAGAAGCCTGCCCAGTGGTCCATGTTTTGGATGCATCTCACTGGGAAATATCAACAGAGTGAAAGATAATGAACTCACCATACACCCGCAAAGGCTATTTAAAAAATTTTGTACGACCCAACAATATTGGGTATGAGCAAACAGTGATAGATCGAGAGGACCACAGCATTGAATATAAGTCCTGGAGCTTATAACATTTTTGTTCCAGAAATCATGTGAGACAGATACTTTAATATTTGTAGGGAAGAAGACAAGGACAAAGATGCCCCAGGTGTGTCAGGGCAGGAGTTATCACTGCCTCAAAGAAGAGTAAGGCATTTCAAACTCGAAACATTCCAAACTTCCCAGTGCTAACTGCTAATATAATTCCAACATGTATACCTGGGTATATTCTTGTGGCTGAAACATCTGCAGAACTTGGAATGTGACATCAACACAGTCCGCAAATGGAATTTAACATCAAATTTCCCAGAAAAGAAAAACAAAGTAATTGAATTTCAAATGTTTAGGGTCAAGCATTGCTGTAGGTCCTTCTCTGTTGCTAACAAAAGTTCCCAAATTTGAACCTGTGCTTTACTTAAAGCACTCATGAACAATGAACAATCATTAACCAATTCTCAAAAGGAAAATAAAATAAAAATCGATCTTCTCTTAAAACCGACAACAACATCATTTGACAAATTTTGTTCATGTCGATCTACGTCTCAAAAGTGTTCACACAAAGTAATGATATCCGAATAGTACATTTAAAATGGAATACTATAACAATATCACGAGAAGTTACAAAAGAAAAAAGTGAAAAACATTTCTGAAATGTAATTGAAATTTAGAAACTACAGCATTTGAAAGTTCTTGATTGTCTATGATTAATCAACAAAGCACTAATCATACATGACCTGGATTCACTTCAAAGGGAACACTAACATCAACATGCCAAAGCAATCATAACAGACTTATGGGTTCATTTGGGAGATAAGCATTGGACAACAAGGCCGATCATTAACATCACATGAAATTTAAGACTCGCATTCTTTGTTTTGGATAGAAATGTCCCATCTTTTCACACCACAACTTCACTGTAAGACAAGCAAGACATTCTTTTAAAATGAATTGTCAAGACATAAGTTATCATGGAACATACGAGTAGAAACTTACTTTCTGCGAAGTTTAAACAGGTAGCAAAACAAATAAATGCTCATAGAATATTGTGTGACCAAAAACATCAATGTGTTGACTTGCAACGTGTGAAGGGGACCATTGTTAAAATTAAGATTCAGTGTCAAATATAACACAAATATAACTAAGAGAATTAGGGAAATGTTACCATGCAGAGCAGAGTACAGGCTTCCATTGCGGATAAAATCAGAGACCAGCAACTTCTCATCATGAGCAAAGTAATAAGCTCTCAGCCTTGCAATATTAGGATGATGGACCCTCTCAATTGCTTCAACCTCAGACTCAAACTCCTTCAACTTCCATGTGGCATCACCTTCACTAAGCCTCCTCACAGCAACGACCGTAGGCATCGCCGTACCAGACCCACCGCCACCGCCACCCCCACCCACGACCACCTTGTACACTATGCCACTCCTACTCTTCCCCACCACATACGCAGATGCCCTCAACAAATCCTCTAATTCCAAATTAAACCCTTCATCCATCACCACAAATTTACCCTTTTGCTCCTCCTCCTTAAAAGTCACCTCATTATTGTCACCCTTCTCGATATTTTCCTCTTTTCCCATTTTACCCCCATCTGCCCTCCGTTTTTTCCGATACAGCCACACGGATACCGTAACAACACCGATCACCACCGAGAAGCCCGAAATTAAGGGAACTGCAACTGACCCTGTTTTGACTTTCACTTTCCCAACACTCCCAGGAAAAAGAACAGGATTTGGGTCTTTCGGGTTCTCAGGATTGTCACTAACTGTGATATTAACAGCTTCGGGACATGCAGTTTGTAAAGGAAACCCACAAAGACTTGGGTTTCCTGCAAATGCAGTAGGCCCTTGGTTCACTAACGACCCAAATAAAGGCACTTTGCCACTAAGATTATTGTGTCTTAAATCCAAACTCACCATTACTGGAAAGAACCCATAAGACCCTGGAATCTCACCAGAAAATGAATTGTATGACAAATTTAAAGTTCCTGTTAAGCTCTTTAGCTTATTCAGAGATGCAGGGAGAGACCCATTTAGACAGTTAGAAGATAAATCCAAGTGGGTTAAGGCTTCTAAAGATACAATATTGGCAGGAATTGGACCTGAGAGAGAATTATGAGACAAATCAAGAAAGCGGAGAGTTGTTGCGTTGAAGAGATGTGAAGGTATGGATTTAGAGAAGTTGTTGCGAGAGAGAGTGAGTTGAGCTAGTGAGCCAAGAAGGCCGAGTTCAAAGGGTATGTAGCCAGTGAAGTTTTTGTCAGGGAGTGAAAGAGAAGTGACTCTGTCGTTAATGCAAGTGATACCATGCCAGTGACATGGGGTTGGGTCAGTTTCCGACCAAGACGCTAAAGTGTCCGTCGGGTCAGTTGTGATTGCGGCTTTGAGGGCTAGGAGAGCTAGGCCATCAGTGTTAAGAGAGGAGAGGAGTGGAAGGTTAGTGAAGGTAAATAGAATGAGACAGGCTGTGACTTTGAAAGGGATTACGGCCATGTTTGTTCTGTTTTAGTTTTGAGTTCTGATCATTTGAGAGAGAGATTGAAGAGGGGATTTTGCAACGAATAGTTGCCGAAGAGAGCGAGGAAGAAGAAGAAGCGTGGAGAAGAGGAGGTCTTGGGATTTCAAAGTTTTGAACTTGCTTGGAGTTGGGAAAATCGAGGTTGGCGATAGAGCACAGAGCCACATGGGAACGTGGGCTAATTTGAATTCTTATTACTCGTGTAGCTATTTTATTTAATTAATTACCCACATTAATGTATTTAAAAGCTTAAAATGCTCTTTTTGACTTGTGTTTGGTTTTACTTTTAGGGATTAATTGTAATTATAGTGTTGCCATGATTAATATATAAGGTTGAAAATGAGTTTATATTAAAGTTTATTAATGTATGCATTAAAAAGTACAAATAAAATGCGAAGAGGCTTAGAAAAAAGCTTTAAATGAAGCTTCTCTAGCATTAGTATTTCAAGTGTAACATCCATATGAATCTCACAATCAAATAATCATCGTTATGAAACAGAATATATAATGGTTTTTGATGTTTTGAGGGGAAAATTTTCAAAACTCCAGCACCACCTTGTGCTCATAACGAGCAATATATTGGATTTTCTAACAATTTTTTATACATCAACAAAAATAAAATGGGATTTTTTATTTGGAAAAAGGTGAATAAATCCTAAAGACAGTATTTTTAAAATATTAAAACAATAATATATTAAGTATAATTTTTATAAAAAAATATTAAATTAACTCAAGTTAATTATGGTTAATCTGTAAAATTTATAATTCGATATATGAAATTATAATAACCTCATAAAATATAAATTAAAAAAATTTAAAACTTAATTTTAATCAATTAAATATTTAAAACTAAAATTGAAAATAATATTCAATTTAAAAAAAAAAACTTAAAAAAAAAACTTACTAAAAACTAGATCGATGCCCTTGTTCCGTTAGAAGTGAGACTAATTTTTTTTCCCCGCAACATATAAGTTCTGTGAATAAGAGTATTCGAGCCTCTAATCGCCCGTGAAACTAACGTAAATTTTCAATAACATTTATGCTAGAGACTAAAGTTTAGAAAATCGTAGCATAATTTAAAAATTAACTTTGCTTACAATAAAGCTCTAGCTTATGCATTGACAATGGGGAACAAGACCTTTTGAGCATTCGCCACTTTAATTTGAAATATCAAGTATGTTTTGAAGGTGTTAGCTTACTAAAATAAGCATGGTTGTAAATTTTGAAAAGACGGGTTAATTCTAAATTTAGCTAACCAATTCAACATTTAATTAATTTAGTAAAAAACTCGGTTGATCTACTAATATGATGGATTCAAGTTTGATTTGATTAACCTAAATTTGATTCGGTTTAAATCTAGACCTCAACTTGTTGATTTTATTTTTAGTTTTTTATCAAAATAATATAGTTATAATCCTTTTAAAAAAAAATATCGACCCTTTCTACATCTAGCCGGAGTTTTATCTTGGGTCAACCAAGATTGAGTTTCACAACTACAAAAACAAGTCACTTAGGATGCAAGATGCTGGTGGGAATAACATTGTTTTGTTGTTTTCTCGAGCTGGATAAAAGGTTGAAGAGATCACGACGAAGGGGCCAAAGTTTGATTGTCCAATTTTGGATAGGCATCCAAATCGTGATGAGTGGTTTGGCATGTGTTTGGTGAATGGAAATTGATTGTTCCTTGTAAACACTTGGGGAAAACTGTGACTGAAATTAAAGAAAGGCCCGTGAGGATTAATTTGACAAATTTCAAGCAATCATGATTTCTTAACTCCACAAAGAGATGATTATTTCATATTCATCATAAACACAATTATGTGTTCGGGTAAACCAGAGAAGATGCTGGATGATTGTAGCTGTAATTGGCAAATGACAATTGATAAGATGTGGAATTATAGCTTCTCAATGATTCTCGTATGGGTTATTTTTTAATCTTGAATTTGCTAGTTTTTTTAATCATTCCTTCTTCTTTTTTTAAATTATGTGATTTTACTGTTTTTTTTTTTTTTTTTAAGAATCGGGATTAAAACCCTCTTTGTTTAAATGGAAGGGTTTTTTTTCTATTTTTTTTTTAATTTAACTGATCCAAATCCTGGGTTGACCACTGAACCGAAATTTAAAACAATGTCAGCTGCCTCCAACCCTTCGATGGTAAGGAGAGGAAAAGGGAAGGGAAAAGGCCAGAAAGCTAATAAGATGAATTCTGCTAGAAAAGGGAGAACTAGAACAAAAGTCCAGACTTTAATAAAGAAGAAATGTATAGAGACCCTAGAAAGTCCATCCTTTTGGACTTGGTACACTCTTTAGGTGTCAACTAGCCTGCTTTTCGAGATCCCAGCAAGCCAAGCCTGGTTGGACAAACAAATGTGTATAAAATGAATCACTACCTGAAAATTTGGAATCCTACTTTTCTTATGGTCCTGTTATTTATCACTGTACTTATCTTAGCATCAAAACATAATGGACTTGTGTGAAATGTAGGAAGGCCCTTTCATCACTGACTGTAGTTATCTTTACCTGCTCACAATGCATGAGACTGATGAGCAATGAAAACTCTGAAGTAAACCTCGTTTTCAGTTAGTTGTAAATCACTAGAACAAACATCGTAAATTCTATGTCAAGAATTTCTCGGGTTGCAAATCCAACAAGTTAGCTCAAGAGATCACGTAATGTAGCCAGAACGTGGAATTTAACTCGTCCACAGCTATCGGTTAAGTGAGAATCATCATAGATGCAACATAGAGAAAAAGACACAATTACATGCCTATATCATGATTTTCTTTTCAGTTTCAGTATTAAAGGAATATATTAAAGTTTTGATTTACCACCTCTGGTTCCTGGAAACTTTAAGGCATCATAATGGCCAAAACCATGATATATAATCCTAATTGGATCTTCCTTCCCGTACTCCTGACCATACTCTGCAATGGATATCAAGCCCCCAGAATTCTTGTCATGCATGTACACGGTGATTGGCATCCTGCAGTTATTTTATGGCTTCCATCAATATTAACCCCTCAATGAATCTTCCTTTTTTCCCCAAAAAGACTGAAGACAAATAAATTAAAATCCATATGCTAAACTGGAGTGCACCTACTCTTTTTAGCATACAATTGTAACAAATATAACAAGTAACATATCTTGAAAGACTGTACGAGCATGCTTTTCTTCCGTAGGCACATATTCTTTTTTTCCTGGTAAGCAACGAAAACAACGGGAGAGATGCTTACTTGAGAACATGAGAAGCCATCAACAACTCAGGCTCACCGCCCCACACATGTGGCTTCCTGATTCTCGACACATAGGTGTCAAAATTGCCTTCTATAAACCTGGAGGAATTATCAAGATGTCAAACAAATTTATACATAAAACTTCACCAATGGTGGTTTATTTCTTCAATGTGATATTATATGCCTGCCAACTAGTACAAGGAGTTCAGATTTCATGTAAACTTGATTTCTTTACAAAGGCATTTACTGCTTGAAGAAACTGTGAGCAAAATCGATGGGCATGATTGAATCTATTGAAAACATTGACCGCAAGGTGCATCAGTACTTCTGAAACCAGAATTAATGATTTACCAACATAAATCAAGGTTCTTTCCATTTTCAGTTTCTAGAAAAAAAGGATATTGGCGGTCCCATTTATATAGCATTCTTTATAGCTAAACATACACAGGTAATGTAGTGAATAAAATGGAAAAGGTGTACAAAATACACTGGTAATATAGTGAATAAAATGGAAAAGGTGTAAACCCAAAACTCTCACCATTCTGTCTCTTCCCTTCTCTTGATAAACTCGTCAGCAACCTGACCAATTTAACAAAACATCACAAATCAGGAGTCCTGTGGATATGAATATTGCAAACAAGATGCCCTAGGATGGAAAGCTTGAGAATATGACGAGGTAATAACTTATATCGCTGAGTTTGGCTTTTGTCGACCAAATTGTTATCATTTAATCTTGTTTTAAGAGATAATATTATTTTTTCTCTTAAAAGCTCAATAAATGTAACGACAACCCAAAAATCAATAAGAAAAAGACGACAGATTCGCAAAATGATAGATGGTAATCAAGCAATAGGCATTCATGCTTTTTTGCAGAAACAAAATTTCAGACTTCTCATTATTAAAATGAAAGGGTGTAAAAAAGATACTTTAGAACGCAAGTCATCTGCTAATTCTCTCTGAAGGTTTCCACTTGGAGCTGGTTTCCCAGACCGTATACAAGCCCCGTGAGCCACAGAGCGGAACAAACATCTACCATCTCCTGGTATTCCTGCACAGAGTGGACATTGACACTTCAAGATAGGAATAACAAGTATAAAGGCTTGTTGCACCATCAATTTTAAATTGTACATCTTGGTGATGAAAATGATATGTGCATATACCACTAACAAATTGTGTATGGATGGACAATGAATTGGTGCTCACCAATAATGGAGTAGTCTGTGTAAACTTCCTTCCCGTGTGAGAATTTAACATCTGATAAATTGCAATTGTCCTCCTCTTCATTCTTGTGTGTATCTGCTTCAGCGTGTGTTGGCTCAGAACTTGAATAACAAACCAGAAGACCAAAAATGATGCCAGTGGTGGGATATCCTTGTGACCAAGAAATAGATCCTGTATTATCATTGATTTTGGATAGAACTCCTTGTTTTGAAACTGAAAACCTCAGATTCATGATTTGGCATGGCAATGATATATTGAATTGTCTCTTCAGAGGACCTCTAGATCTAACTACACCTTTTACAGAAAATGATTGCAAATCAGCCCTTTGCTTGGTCAAAACAGATCCAAAACAGTTGCTCTGTATCATTTGATAGCTAATTGATGGACAAGAGAATGTCTTTGAGACAGACAAACGAGAATAACTTGACCTGGAAAGACCAGGGTACGAAGAAAAACAGCAAGAAGTGGTTTGTCCTCCAGATACCACATTCAAGATAGTGCTGCCCATTTGTTGAACACGGCTGCTACTCAGGTGGACAACATTCTTCACACATGTACTAATGGGAGAGCAAACAATCATGCTGGCATAGCCTGGACGCACACACAAAGGACAACACTTAAGTGGCCAACTAATAACAGGCATTTCCTAGATGAGGCCTGTGTAGAGGGCTATCAGCCATAATTCACAGCTTTCATGCATAAAGTCCTTCCCTTCCCACACAAAACACATATAATATACATAACACAATATTATCCTATATATTTCTGCATGCTCAAAAGTTGTCACTTGTCAGAAATCATGAATTGGACCAGCACTTTGGATTCAACAAATTCTCAACTTGATGTCCTAAACCCATTGTAGAGTTCTTGATTTTTTCCATGACAATCTCATTTGCTTAAGATTTGACATTCCCCTAAAAACTAAATCCTTACTTCACTGATGAAAATAAGAAATCACAAGACAATTTGAATTATTATGTAACATTTTACACAGCCCTGGTTTTCTTCCTTGTTCTATTCCATTGCAATATAACTAATCACTTCAATTAAACAAATATACAATAACACTGCAGGAGAGGATATAGAAGCAGAAATACCAAGTTCATAGCACAAAAAACCCTTTCAAATGTCTGACTAGCTCAACATTTGGCCTCACTCTCGCTTTCTTAGGGTCACTTCAATCTCGTCAAACAATTTAACATCATAAACCAACTAGCTAATCGAGGCCAAAAGTAAGATCATTTTCAATCTCAACAAACAACTTAACATCATAAAACAACTAGCTAATCGAGGCCAAAAGCAAGATCATTTTCCAAAATTCCCTCGAAGTCTATCTAACTAAACAGGCTCAAATATTAACAAATCCTCAATTTCCTCAACTCTCTTTTGAATCAAACCCAAAATCTATCTTCCCAATAATCCTTCTTTTCTATCAATATCATAAACTACTCTGAAGTCTAGTCAACAAACCTCAAAGGATCACCATTCTAAGTATACCTGATCAACAAATTAAAAAAAAAATCATTTCTTTCGCAGTATGTAATTCTAAGAAATCTCACCATGCAGTCTCAAAAATAGGTTGCAAGACAATAAGCAGCTCCTTTTGTCACATATGAGGATCCAAAAACACTTATACAGAAATGTAAAAGACAAAAGCAAGAAATGAAACCTCTAGAAGTGAGCAACAACAGTGAAAGTATTTGGGTTTCAAAATTAATCAGTGTCTAGCAATAAACAAAACCCAGAAAGAAAATCAACGATTTTCAGGGTATGTTGTAGAAGAAATAAGGGAACATGCAAGCAAAGATGGGCTTTTGAAGCAAAGAATTATACATCATACCTGCTTTAACCAAGAAAGCAACAAGCTATAAAAAGGAGAAGCTTAGCGATGAATGTTTGTTTTGTTGAATAAGCTGCCCATTTTTTGTTCATGCCGCTTCTGGTTCGGTGAACTAGAAGCTTCGTCTCGTCTGTCCCACAGGCCACAGGTTTCCTTTCGTTCTGGTTCGGATAGTAATCGACAAGTCGTTTCTTTCAGTTTTCAGACTTGGAATATTTGTAACCGTTTTCTTGCTGTATAGTGGTGTTAGATACGACGTGTCGTGTAGTCGTTCGAGGTTGACTGACTTTTTTTTTTTTTTTTGATAACGTGGGTGTCCGGGCCAGCTTACGCGCACCACGACTAATCCCACGGCCCACTGAACATCCTGCAAGCCCTAGTGAGCAGGTAAGGCACCGCGGGGATGACAGGTATAACGTACGGGGAGGACCCAGAAACAGGAAAGGAGCAAACTTTCCAGCCCCCACTCCCACTGGGACTCGAACCTAAGTTCGAAGGAAGGAAAGTTGCTCCCAACACCACTGAGCCACACCCCCGTTGGTAGGTTGACTGACTTTTTCCTGTCGCCGGTTGGTGATCAAGATAATAGTTTTGAAATCCGGCGGTGAGTTAATCCTTAACTAAAATCGGGCTAGATTTAAAAAAATAAAAAAAGTTAAGACAAGTAAAATCTAGTTAAAAATCTGGTTATAATTTGTTAATTTTTGTATTTTTACTATTATAATATTATTTTAATTTTTTAAATAAATTAAAATTAATTTGATTAAAATTTAAAATTTAAATCTTAGACTCAACTGGATTTAAAAACTCTAATCAGGATGCAGGCAACACTTTTTTTCCTTTTCTTTTTTCTTTTCCTTTTCAAGTTTAATTTTATGTTCGCACGGCAAGAGTTAATTTCCTCTGGCCTTGTTTATCTGTGAGAACATTAATTTTTTTAAAATATTTTTTTAAAATAAATTACTTTATATTTGGTTGTATTGAGAATAATAAGATAATGAACTTTGAAAATAAAATTTTTTTATCTAGTATACTATTTTTATAATAGAGTTGATTCATCGTGTTATCCAATATCTTATATGCCATCATTTTTTTTTGGTGTTAAAAATAATATTTAGTTGGTGTGGATATATTAAAAATTAATAAATTATGACTCTAATTAATTTTAATCAAGTAATAAAAAAATAACAACAAGTAGAATAATTTTTCTAATAATTTTAATCAAAACTCCAGCACCACCTTGTGCTCATAACGAGCAATATATTGGATTTTCTAACAATTTTTTATACATCAACAAAAATAAAATGGGATTTTTTATTTGAAAAAAGGTGAATAAATCCTAAAGACAGTATTTTTAAAATATTATAACAATAATACATTAAGTGATATATTTTTTATAAAAAAATATTAAAATAAAAATATATTAAATTAACTCGAGTTAATTATGGTTAATCTGTAAAATTTATAATTCGATATATGAAATTATAATAACCTCATGAAATATAAATTAAAAAAATTTAAAACTTAATTTTAATCAATTAAATATTTAAAACTAAAATTGAAAATAATATTCAATTTAAAAAAAAACTTAAAAAAAAAACTTACTAAAAACTAGATCGATGCCCTTGTTCCGTTAGAAGTGAGACTAATTTTTTTTCCCCGCAACATATAAGTTCTGTGAATAAGAGTATTCGAGCCTCTAATCGCACGTGAAACTAACGTAAATTTTCAATAACATTTATGCTAGAGACTAAAGTTTAGAAAATCGTAGCATAATTTAAAAATTAACTTTGCTTACAATAAAGCTCTAGCTTATGCATTGACAATGGGGAACAAGACCTTTTGAGCATTCGCCACTTTAATTTGAAATATCAAGTATGTTTTGAAGGTGTTAGCTCACTAAAATAAGAATGGTTGTAAATTTTGAAAAGACGGGTTAATTCTAAATTTAGCTAACCAATTCAACATTTAATTAATTTAGTAAAAAACTCGGTTGATCTACTAATATGATGGATTCAAGTTTGATTTGATTAGCCTAAATTTTATTCGGTTTAAATCTAGACCTCAACTTGTTGATTTTATTTTTAGTTTTTTATCAAAATAATATAGTTATAATCCTTTTAAAAAAAAATATCGACCCTTTCTACATCTAGCCGGAGTTTTATCTTGTGTCAACCAAGATTGAGTTTCACAACTACAAAAACAAGTCACTTAGGATGCAAGATGCTGGTGGGAATAACATTGTTTTGTTGTTTTCTCGAGCTGGATAAAAGGTTGAAGAGATCACGACGAAGGGGCCAAAGTTTGATTGTCCAATTTTGGATAGGCATCCAAATGGTGATGAGTGGTGTGGCATGTGTTTGGTGAATGGAAATTGATTGTTATATGTAAACACTTGGGGAAAACTGTGACTGAAATTAAAGAAAGGCCCGTGAGGATTAATTTGACAAATTTCAAGCAATCATGATTTCTTAACTCCACAAAGAGATGATTATTTCATATTCATCATAAACACAATTATGTGTTCGGGTAAACCAGAGAAGATGCTGGATGATTGTAGCTCTAATTGGCAAATGACAATTGATAAGATGTGGAATTATAGCTTCTCAATGATTCTCGTATGGGTTATTTTCTAATCTTGAATTTGCTAGTTTTTTCAATCATTCCTTCTTTTTTAAAATTATGTGATTTTGTGTGATTTTTTTTTAAGAATCGGGATTATAACCCTCCTTGTTTAAATGGAAGGGTTTTTTTTCTATTTTTTTTTAACTTAACTGATCCAAATCCTGGGGTGACCACTGAACCGAAATTTAAAACAATTTCAGCTGCCTCCAACCCTTCGATGGTAAGGAGAGGAAAAGAGAAGGGAAAAGGCCAGAAAGCTAATCGACAAGTCGTTTCTTGATAGTGCTGCGGCTGCTGCCCATTTATTGAACACGGCTACTCAGGTGGACAACATTCTTCACACATGTACTAATGGGAGAGCCAACAATCATGCTGGCATAGCCTGGACGCACGCACAAAGGACAACACTTAAGTGGCCAACTAATAACAGGCATTTCCTAGATGAGGCCTATGTAGAGGGCTATCAGCCATAATTCACAGCTTTCATGCATAAAGTCCTTCCCTTCCCACACAAACACATATAATATACATAACACAATATTATCCTATATATTTCTGCATGCTCAAAAGTTGTCACTTGTCAGAAATCATGAATTGGACCAGCACTTTGGATTCAACAAATTCTCAACTTGATGTCCTAACTCATTGTAGAGTTCTTGATTTTTTCCATGACAATCTCATTTGCTTAAGATTTGACATTCCCCTAAAAACTAAATCCTTACTTCACTGATGAAAATAAGAAATCACAAGACAATTTGAATTATTATGTAACATTTTACACAGCCCTGGTTTTCTTCCTTGTTCTATTCCATTGCAATATAACTAATCACTTCAGTTAAACAAATCAACAATAACACTGCAGGAGAGGATATAGAAGCAGAAATACCAATTTCATAGCACAAAAAACCCATTCAAATGTCTGACTAGCACAACATTTGGCCTCACTCTCGCTTTCTTAGGGTCACTTCAATCTCGTCAAGCAATTTAACATCATAAACCAACTAGCTAATCGAGGCCAAAAGTAAGATCATTTTCAATCTCAACAAACAACTTAACATCATAAAACATCTAGCTAATCGAGGCCAAAAGCATGATCATTTTCCAAAATTCCCTCGAAGTCTATCTAACTAAACAGGCTCAAATATTAACAAATCCTCAATTTCCTCAACTCTCTTTTGAATCAAACCCAAAATCTATCTTCCCAATAATCCTTCTTTTCTATCAATATCATAAACTACTCTGAAGTCTAGTCAACAAACCTCAAAGGATCACCATTCTAAGTATACCTGATCAACAAATTAAAAAAAAAATCATTTCTTTCGCAGTATGTAATTCTAAGAAATCTCACCATGCAGTCTCAAAAATAGGTTGCAAGACAATAAGCAGCTCCTTTTGTCACATATGAGGATCCAAAAACACTTATACAGAAATTTAAAAGACAAAAGCAAGAAATGAAACCTCTAGAAGTGAGCAACAACAGTGAAAGTATTTGGGTTTCAAAATTAATCAGTGTCTAGAAATAAAAAAAAACCCAGAAAGAAAATCAACGATTTTCAGGGTATGTTGTAGAAGAAATAAGGGAACATGCAAGCAAAGATGGGCTTTTGAAGCAAAGAATTATACATCATACCTGCTTTAACCAAGAAAGCAACAAGCTATAAAAAGGAGAAGCTTAGCGATGAATGTTTGTTTTGTTGAATAAGCTGCCCATTTTTTGTTAATGCCGCTTCTGGTTCGGTGAACTAGAAGCTTGTCTCGTCTGTCCCACAGGCCACAGGTTTCCTTTCGTTCTGGTTCGGATAGTAATCGACAAGTCGTTTCTTTCAGTTTTCAGACTTGGAATATTTGTAACCGTTTTGCTTGCTGAATAGTGGCGTTAGATACGACGTGTCGTGTAGTCGTTCGAGGTTGACTGACTTTTTCCTGTCGCCTGTTGGTGATCAAATAATAGTTTTGAAATCCGGCGGTGAGTTAATCCTTAACTAAAATCGGACTAGATTTAAAAAAATAGAAAAAGTTAACACTTAGGTTGACAAGTAAAGTATAGTAAAAAACCTGGTCATAATTTGTTAATTTTTGTAGTTTTACTAATATAATATTATTTTAATTTTTTAAAAAAATTAAAATTAATCTGATTAAAATTTAAAATCCGAATCTTAAACTCAACGGGATTTAAAAACTCTAATCAGGATGCAGGCAACATTTTTTTTCCTTTTCTCTTTTCTTTTTCTTTTCAAGTTTAATTTTATGTTCGGACGGCAAGAGTTAATTTCCTTTGGCCTCGTTTATTTATGAGAGAATTAATTTTTAAAAAATATTATTTTAAAATAAATTACTTTATATTTGGTTGTATTAAGAATAATAAGATAATGAACTTTGAAAATAAATTTTTTTTTATCTAGTATACTATTTTTATAATAGAGTTGATTCATCGTGTTATCCAATATCTTACGTGCCATCATTTTTTTTTGGTGTTTAGAATAATATTTAGTTGGTGTACATATATTAAAAATAAATAAATTATGACTCGAATTAATTTTAATCAAGTAATAAAAAAATAACAACAAGTAGAATAATTTATTAAAAAACATATAATGTAGCATAATTCCCAACATATTAATACAAAATAATAAAATTAAGTAAAAAAATAAAATAAAAAGGTTTTTGAGACAATCTAGGTTAGCATGACAAACCCACAATCTAGAGAATAATGGATGATTCAGCTCGGATCAACTTTTCAAACTCGTGACTCGAGTCATGAAATAATAATAACTTGATAGAAAATAAAAGGTAAAAAATTATGTATCATATGGTTTCTCCTAAATTTTAACCATTGTGGTGGTCATAAAAATAAGATTTTTTTTTTCATGCATGTCTTCCATAAAAGTAATCTTATTCCCATAAGCAAGGCCAGTGATTTTGGAAATTAGCTTGGTTTTGCTTCTTTTTTTTTTATCAAGTTCATTTAAAGATTTTTTTTATTAATTTCATCATTCAGTGTTGAATTAATGGGTTTGAGCTTGTAATTTGTTTTGCTTTTTTTTTTTGTAGGGTTATACTTGCCTCGTATCTCGTGTCTCGGGTTAGTTAAGTTAATTCAAGTTGACTGTGAGTATTTTTTTTTAATTTTATAACTTGTATTAAATTATTTGTTCTTAAATCTTTTGATTTTTCTCAATTTCCTTCGTGCAAGATTATTTTATCTTGGACGTGATTTAGTTAAAGATAACATATGTTGACTTTTTTTATTTTTTATTTTTTTTTATTGATTTAATTTCAGTTATTTTTTCTAGTTTTTTTTAATTTAATTTTAATCATAATTTTATATTATGCTTGTTGGTTTGTAAAATTAATATGGGTTTAATTTGATTTTTTTTTTCAATTGATTTTTTTTTAATATTAGATTATTGGAACTTAAATTTTGTGATTTTTTTAATGTTGTTATAGTTATTATCTGAATCACATGGTTATTAAATTAACCTATATTAATTTTATTATTCCCTAAATATCTTTATTTATTTTGAGAAAAAAAAGTTCCGGCTCTCAACATAAAAAAAAAAAAAAAGAAGAAAAAAACATATTTATTAACCGGAACCGCGGGGAAAATAATTCAACTGGGCCCACAACGCAATCACTCGTGGGACCCATATTGTACCCGAAAACAAAACCCCTAAAAGTAAAAACACTCCCAGTTCCCTCTCTTTCTACTCCCCTTCCCTCCATTACTCTCTGTTTTTTTTTTTTTTTTTTTTGCACAAAAAAAAAATCAAACAGAGAAGAAAACCCCACTCCCTCTGTACTCAGTCCCTCACGGATTCTCTGCCCCGAAGAAGAAGCAAGCAGAAACGATGTGGAATTTGATTTTCTGGATCATCTGTTTACTCATCAACTTTGGCCTCCTCGCTATCGTCTTTTACGCTGTATTTATTATCTTCCTCTCCTCTCCTTCCAAATAAACCCCAACTCTACTTTCATTCTCTGTTTTCCGAATACTCAGCATTATAGAGTTTACAAGTTTCTTAATCGCCGATTTTTTCTTTTTTTGCTAATTCTTTCAGTTTATTTGGTTTCTAAAATTAATTTAGCTAAATATTCATGCTAAAATTAATTATTGATACCAGAGTTTGCGCGCAATTTGAATTTTGAACCATTACTATTATTATCCACTCTTTTATACTACAACTTTATTTATTATTTCGTTTAAGATGTTAGCGATGCTGCTATACTAGTTTGTTTGGCTAGGTTTGGATCCCTGAGAAAAAAAAATAGATTCGATGACAGTTATTGTGGATATTAGGATTGGTATTTTCTCATTGCTGTACTTGCTTGCTTTTAATTAATTAATTTATTTATTTGTAGCTTCTATGCTTAACGGACTTGGAGGTAGACCAGATGGATCCGTTTGTGGCGACGGCTAACATCAACAGGTGGATTCTGCTTGAGTTTGCTTTGCAAGCTGCACTCAGCATTCTTTTACTCTTCACAGGTCACTGGATCTTGTTTTTGGTGGCAGTTCCTCTTACCTGTTATCATGCAATGCTGTAAGTGTGCTGAATACTCGTTCATTTTCTCTAACAAACTGATATTATTGTTCTTCACAGTTCCATGTTGCAATCTACATTCCTTGCTATCGCTTTTATTTTGCCAAGTTGTCTCATTGTTTAACTGCAACAAACGGCATCGTTGTGGTTTTAACTAAGAATTTGGTATGTGCGCATGCTTTACTTGGGAGATAGGTTATAGAAGCAGCTTCCTTGTGAGATGCAGGTGAATTTTAAATGTGGACTAGGCATATACTCTTGCATTTAACAAAAAATATTAACAAAAAAGTGAACAGTTTATACTTTTTTTGTTTCCAGGATATAAATTGAAAATGCATTTGAACTATGGCTTGGAATCTTGCCCTTAATAACACATTTGAACTTCTTTTCCTGACTTCTAGTAATTAGTTAACCTTGTGAAATGAAGGCTAGGCCATCCCTGTTTCTGTAAGTTTTAATATGTGTTTTGTAACCATCAAATTTTCATTATCGCTTTGTTCTGTTCGAGTTGGAGAGAATCATGGTGTTGGATCGCCGGATGCATTATATAACAACCATTAGCTCAATGATTTTTCTTTTACTGTTTCACATGGGGTTCGTTGTCTACTTGGCAATGATGATTAAACGATAATCCTCTTGTAGCCTGCACCCCTCACCATTTCTAATTCAGCCTCATAAATGTCCTTATCTTAAATCTAGTGCCATGGATCAGAGTTTTTGGTTTACTGTTAATCCTTTTCTGCTTGCTTATCATCACAGTGCCTATTTATATTTAACATAATTAAATATTAAGAAAAAACAGCAAAGCTCCATTTGCCATCAGAGAACCATCAACCTCTCAGAAGAACTGGCAACTTTTTTTTCTAATGCCTCCCACTGAAATGCCATGGCACTGCTTTCTAAGAGTAGCGTGTCTACCAATTTCATCATAGTGATTCCCTCAAAATTGCAATAACCTATTTTTATCCAATTAAGTGCGAAAAAGAAGAAGAGTTGTTTTCTTTTCATTCTACTTCTTGAGAGTAATTAGCAGGTTTGAAAAACTTTAATTATCTTGTGTTCTGATCCCACATGAGATATTTTGCAACAAGATATATGGTACTGCTCAAAAGGAAACCAATGGGAATAGTATTCATAAAAAAAGATATGTGTTACTTCTCAAGTATTTGAAAAAAATTGATAAATAACCCTTGGTGGGGCCAATTATATTGTCAAGTCACATCAAAATTTATAATATGATGATTTGTGTTGTGAAAATGACAATGAATGGCAAAAAGAAATGGAAATTGAAAGGTCCTCAGTGAGGTTCCTGATCCATATTAATCATGAATGTGTTTGCTTTAAGCTTTATGTGCTCGTGTTTAAAATGTATATGCCGTCCCACAATATTGCAGGTTTATTAGACGGCAACATCTTATTGATGTCACTGAAGTTTTCAGAAACCTCAACACTGACAAGAAGCATAGGATGATCAAGCTTGGTGTCTACATGATCTTCTTCACAATTTGCGTATTTAGGTTTGTTCTGAACTCTGTATATAATTATCCTGGCTTCCCATTAAGTACATGTTTCAACTATCTCTTGGTCTGATATATGATTTCCATTCCGTTTGGGTATAGAATTGGTGCAGGCATCTTATCAATGTTCAGCTCTGAAGAATTAGATATCCACTCATCTTTTTTTGAGTTCTAGAAACTTACCATTATTAGCCTGGAAGCTTGATACTTTTTAGTGCTTTTAAATAGGAAAGCATTTGATCATATGAGTGGCTACCAGGTTTATGGTTTTGTAGTTCTGCATTTTTCAGAATAAGTAATGCTGGCATAAAGTATTTGACCTATTTTTCTATTATTGCACCAATTCTTTATCTACACTCTACATAAAACTGTGCATAAAATTGGAAATAAAACTCCAGTCACGGCATTGAATTTCATTGCTTTTCTCTTGTACAGTTGAACATGTACATATATTCATGTAACTAATTGTATATAATGAATCTGGCACTTCCATGTATAGAGAATCTTAAGTTCCTACTTTGGCCAAATCACTTACTATCACTGTTAAATCATTGACATAATAGTTCAGGAACCTGAAGCTGCTATTTTGACTTTTTTCCCTTAAGTTCTCATTGCTTACTGCACTTCTGTAAGAGGCCAAGAATGTAAATCAACGGGTTCATAAAGCTGTGTTTGTTTTTGTGTTAAAAAGCGCTTTTGAATATTATTTTTTTGGGCTCCAAATTAATTTTTTTTTTATGATTTTGGATTATTTTGATGTGCTCATGTCAAAAATGATTTTTTTTTTTTCTAAAAAAACATTATTTTGATGTATTTCCAAATGAAAAACTCTTTAAAAAACAATCGCTGCCACAATCTCAAATATTATTTTAGTACATCGACAAAAATCATGAAGGCAGTAGAAGACATAAGCATGTAGGGGTATGCAATATGCATGTGATGTTAATCTGTTTTTGGCTTATCTTTCTCACTAGATAACCGTGATTGTATGTTAATATATTTCATTATTGAAAACGAGTATTTTAACCTCACATCAGAGTATTTAATAAACCATTACAAGTGGCATTCATTGACCATGCCATGGGTTTCCATTTTTATCCAAGAATGAAGCTGACACCGAACTGTATTGAAGATTGAACTCGAACTGTATTGAAGATTGAGCTCAAGTACAAGTCTTTGTTTGGCAAGAGTTTCTATTGTGAGTTAATCTGATAATCACTGTGAAATGCAATGAGTGTTGCAGATCTGACCAGGTTCGAAGGTCTTATGTATTGTAGGTTTGCCAATTACCAAGCTGTTTAGAATTCGTAAGAATAATGAAAACATTCAGATTCAGATATTCAATATGTAGGAACTCAAAACTAGTATGTGTATGATATTGGCTTATCTTGTGGAGAAAGGGCATAAGCCTCATGTTACGGTGGTAAGACGGTAAGACTAAGGAGGGACGGAGTATTTGTGAGGTGAAGGATTTAAAGATGAGTGCAACAGGGTCGATTAGGATATGGCCTCCAGGACCCATCTTGGGGTGTATTATGTATCTAGGCTGCTTTGTATTATGTATCTAGGCCGCTGTTTTATGTTTGAATAAGAGAGTGTTCTCTCTTCACTACAGTTTCCAAAAAAAATTTTGACGAATATGTTTGCAAAGTTCTCTTTACATTGCTTTTAGGTTCCAAGATATTTGTTGATTATTTGTGAATTTCACATGGATTCTGTGGGAGGGCTTTTCTTTGTGAAGGAGTGGGAGTACCATTTTGTGTCCATTACCCATAAGACACCAGCTCTCTACCTTTCTAAAGGACCTTGAACTCTCTCTCTATCCTCTATGCTTATAAGAAATTCTTCTTGCAGGGTTGTGTTGTTTGCTGTCAACCTTATACTAAATGACGACGACGACATTGATTCACATTGATCTCTATTCGAATGGTTTTAGCTGCACATTGTAAGTGGGTTTTACATCTCTGATCCAAGCAAAAGGACAAGGAAATGAATTCTAGCCTAGCAAATTATATCTTCTAACGTTCAAGTTTAAAGGAGCGCCATCTAATTATTTTCGATGTTGTTAGTTTTAAGATGTATGCTTACTGATTCATAGACTTGGGTCTTACGGTTAGGTTGTTCCCACGAGGATGTTAACATATCACTGAAAAATTTGGAATGCTACATGGCACATGCATCAGCTAACGTTGATGGATACATTAATCTGTTTCAACTTTCAAGTATATAATGACCTGCATTTTAGTCCTCTGTTTTTCTTGATCGAATGGCTTCTTCAAATGTCTTTCATCTGATTGATATACTTTCGTGTGTTCTTACAGCTACCTGCACAGTCATACAGGTAGCGGGCAGTCTCTTTGCTGCCTTTGTAGAAGTCAAATGTGTATGAATTAGGAAGGGGGCGGAAGTTTTGAATTATATTTGCCTCAATCTTAACATCCTGGCTCTGCCTGTAATATGGTATGTTGAAATATGTTGTTGGCGCTAGGCCTTGGTCTAAAGAAAATCGTGATTTTGATATACAACCTTCTCTAACTTTTACTCTCGTCTCAAGTCATCATGTATTTTTTATTCAAACGGTAAATATAATTTTAATCGCTTACCTGTCAACCAGTACTTTTTTTTTTGTGATTTAGTGCATTTAAGAGATTAAATTCACCTAGTTCATCAGCTAGGTTAGAATTCAGGAAGCCATTATTTATGTTTGATTTTATTTTTGGTTTATTTAAGTTATTAAACTTGTCTGTTTTTAGATTTATATTATGGATTTGACATGTTAGACTTGGATTATAAATTTAACATATTAAGCGGTTTATTAAAACGACACCATTTCAAAAAAAAATTAAAGAATGTTTAAAGAATGTTGATCTGTATTTTTTTTAAAGTCAAAGTTAATTAGATCATAAATTGATTTGTTAGGTTATTTAGATTTAGTTGGGTCAATTCTCATCGGTTTTTTTAAAACCTAGCTCAGGCTAGGTACTGGATAAGTTTGATCGTCTCCTTCTAACTCAATAGCCCTCTACTCTCCTACCGGCACCTAACTGGGTGACGAGTCAGATCTCTAAAAAGACTGGCATGGGCCTCTGTCTCCGTGTAGTCTCAGCCCACCAGCTCCTTATACTGAGACTTGCAAGAGCCGGTGGAAAAAAATCCTTATGATCCGGTAGAAGCTGGAGCTGTGGAAAATCAATCCTCCATTTTCCTCCTTTAAAGATGTTAGGTTGCGCAGCCAAGCCACGGGCAAAGATGTGCGATTCTCAGAAAGAGAAGAGACGGGAGTTCACCTGATTGTAGTTGGGTTGATTTACTCGGCTGGCAACAACACTGGTTTAAGCGAGACATTCATTGATTTGAGATCACAATGCCTATCAAGTAACGTGAAAACCAGGGCCGTATTCCTCCCCGGAGTCCGACTAGAAATAGGACATCAGTTCTTAGAAACAGTCATCTTTTGGCCAGTACAAACTTTTTAGCTGAACTGGGTTCAATAGCCATGTGACGGGCCTACAATTATAACTCTAATTTGAACTTAAAAGCTCAAACTGTCGAATAAGTCGAACCAAAGTGGAAGTGGAGCTTCAAGGTTTATGTGGATTCAATGTGAATTTTGCTCAGGTTGTATGGAGCTCACCTCGAGGACTGGTAGAGTCTAGGTTTTGTAACTGAAGCTCCTTTCTAAACCTAGATTAAATTCGAAGAATTTGGAGAGTCTGTCTTTCATATGATGAAATTGAATGAAGTCATGTTAGATAGGTTTAGGTTGCCGATTTCAACCCTCAATCTGGTCGGGCCCAAAACCTAGGCTAGGATGCTGGATTGATGAGTTAACTGGGCCTTGGTGAGGCTGTTAAAAACGCAGCAAAATCTTTAATTGCATTTAACTTACGTCCGTTTATTTTTGTCTTATGAAAAAATTTAAAATTTAAATTATTTTTTAAAATTAATATTGTTTTGATATTTTTAAATTGTTTTAATGTGTTAATGTTAAATAAAAAGAAATATTTTAATATATTTGTTTTTTTTTTTAAAAGCACTTCTAGAAGGAAAGCTGCCTACGGCGTCCGTATGGGTCCACTCTATCCTCCACAAGCGTTCTGTTGGCGGCTTTACAGTAGGCAGCTGTACAATTTCTTGCCCTTCCTCGTAGTTTGTACAATAAAAAAGATACTAATAATCGGTGATTGGACCCTTATGAGAACATCATGAAGGCCCATCGGGTCCACTTCTCCACCTTTCTCAGCTGGATCCGATGGGAAAATTTTTAACCATCTAGACGCGTTGACCCTACACCAACAACGCCTATTGGTTCGTGACGTTTAGTGGCATGTTGGGTCATTTTCAGGAGCTGGACTTGATCGCAGTTGTCTTCTACATTTCCCTTGTGGACCAATCATCATCAAGGCCTTCTTTGGTGTTTTGGGCTACAACCACTGGGTGTTATTCAAGATGGGTCACTTTTAAGCAAGAAAACAAAGATTGACCGTCAGATGTTCCTCCTTTCTCTTTTTATAATTAAAGGGTGTCTGTATTATCATGCGTTATACTTTTCAAAATAATTTTTTTATTTAAAAATATATAAATTTTTTATTGCGTCTGTTAAGATGTTGCCCTTGTCTGCAGCTTCATTGTCTAATGAAATTTAGGGCAATAAAACATAAATAATAATATTTCAACAAGTAGATAATACGATGATGGTTGGTTCTTTAAGGACTTGATGTTAAAATTCCATGAAATTTCATGTTTTAATTAATTATAATTATTTACCTCAAAAAATAGAATTAAATCAAATATGGATGTATAATGTAAAGATTTTGCAATGATGTCCTAATCATTTATTCATGAGGAGAAACCCTATCCAAAGATTTAACCTTCATAGATTAGTTGTTGATATCACTAGAGACATAACCTCTCATTAGATGTTGATTGTTCTTATTGCGTCGTAATCACAACACTCCTATCTCTCTCTCCAGGCTCTTGATTGAAGAAAATAGTGTAAATTTTTCAAGCAAAGCACATCCTAAATTCTTCCATTCCTTAACTAAATCGAAAGTATAATATCATTCAACAATGTCTAAATCACCGTCGAAGGCTTGGCCTAAATAGTACTGAGTTTGTCCCTTGTGTTATCACCACCAACCATGAGCAATACTAGGCACCATTCCCTTTCACTGTCGAGTACACTCAGTGTTTCGATGGCTAAAGCAGCATTACAGAGCACCATTCCCTTTCACTGTCGAGTACACTCGGTGTTTCGATGGCTAGAGCAGCATTATTTCCGTCTACTCTCATTATCAATGTCTCCGCTGCCACAAGAGCTCTCCCTTCACTTCCACATATTCCACCATAGGTACACGACCGGTGCTGCCAACTTCACACTCTCACGTCCTTTTCAGCTTTGTTTGGTTCACAAAAACAGCACAGCGAGATAAATCAGTCATAAATGTGGATGATATTGCCAAACCTAAGACTCAAAACACCACGTCCATTGCTTAAAAACAGCGTAGTATATATCTAACCTTGCTTGCTTCCAAGTATGCCTGCTACTCCCTTCAACAACATGAGAGTAGAAAATTACCTCTTTAGGCTAGGCTCTCAACTCTGAATCCATGGTTTTTTACCCTTACAATCCATGTATTTTTTTTAAAAAAAATTATTTTTATTATTTAACATTAAATTTATTAAAAATTAAATTTTATAATTTATTGTATTATAAAACTATCATGATCTTATATCTTAAACCGCGAGTTTAATAAGTTAAGGTGATTTACTTGAGTTTTTTTTTTTTAGTTAATTTTTTTTTCTAATTACATCATTTAATATTGGATTGATTAGCAATTACATCTTATGATTGGTTTTGGTTTGCTTTTTATAAAATTACCCCCATCTTATGACTCGAGTCATGGGTTTGACGAGTTAAACCGAGTTGTTTTTTGTGTTATTTTTTAATATTTTTTTCAATTTTATATTTTAACACTAAGTTAATTAAAAATTATGTTTCATAATTTGTTTTATTTTTCTCTTTATTGACTTATCTCAGTATCATGACCCGAGTTGCGAGTTTGGCATATTAACTCAGGCTGATTTGAAACGATCCAATATGTTGTCATCTCAATATTGATAAAAAAAAAATCATCTTGAATATTTATTTTGAATCAAACTATATTTTTACTGGTTAATCGGGTTGCATTCAAACTAGCTAAGTCGACCAAATTATATTGGATCAATTCTTACATGTTTTATTTTTTTTTACTAAAATTTTTTTTAGCAATAGTTAAATATTTTTTCACATTAAAAAAAATTAAATTGATTTGTAGAGATGAATAATCCGGTAACTTTTAAAGTTCTAACTAGATTTCTTTCTCTTAAAGTGTATCTATATGAAGAAAGATTAAAACACTAAACCTGATACTTTAAAGTGTTTGACGATGAAATTAATATATAGGATTAAAACCTTAGGGGCTATAGTAAAATATGTTGGACTAAATAAAATAATAATAATAATAATGTAGGAGTGTTTTATGAGGGGAGAGAGAGAGCTCGGAATGGGATAATGGGCCATCTTCACGTGAATAGCTTGGAGATTGAGGTCCACGGAGGTGGACATTCTCCTAGTCCTAATCATGGGATTTAATACGTGGATTCTGGGGTTTGGAAAATCTTTTGTGGTCCAAATTTCCAACTCATAATAAAAACTTTTGCCTTTTATCAACTTTTGTATGTACATGTCTAGCCTTTTTTCTTTCTTTCTTCTTGGGACGGGTAGGAGCATAGTTATTAAATTTAGTTAGTTTTTTTTTAATTATTTTAAATATTAACATGGAAAAAACTAAATAATTCAATAAATTAGATCAAATTTGAATGAAACTCTTGAATCAACTCGAAATTATTATTCTAAAAAAAACCAAAATAATTTTGTTTTTATATTTAAGTGAACACTATAGGGACTCTTACTTTAAACTGAATCATTTGGTACAATAACACATACTTGTATTCATTTGAAGAATCTATATCCATCTTAAAGAATCTATATTCATGCTTATCAATCTTTATTTCTTCTCCATCAAATGATTTGAGTTTGATTACTCACTATATTTTATAACTATATTTTATTTTTTTTATTTATATCGGATATTAAGATCAATTTGCGCGCATCTCAACCAATCCATACGAGTTCTGAAATTAACGAACAGATAAACTTTCAGTAATAATTAATATTAGAAACTACAGGGTTTGAACCTGAGACCAAAAAAAAAACAAGCCCTTTGATCTCAAATTTTTATCATTGAAACACTTATTAGATGATTCTGTGGCTATGTTTTTTAAGTAGATAACTTGTGGCATATGGTACCTAGATTTGAAAGGATAGTTTATATTCTATTATTTAGAATATCCAAATGGTACGATGATTTAAAGTACTTGAACAGTTAAATATATCTATAATAGAATTCAATTATATATAAAAAAATCTCTAGAAAACAGATAAACCATTTTTTAATTAGATATCTTTTTTTCAAACAAAAATTATAAAAACAGCCATAAAATCATAATGAAAAAAGATTTAGTTGGAGTCTCGTCATATTTGCACCTTAACTATCAAGATGTAGAGGTCACACAGTGAAGCAAATTATTGTTAAGAAGTAGATATCGGAAGATGGCTATCCAATCCCATGCACCGACTCTCATCAATGCCTGTGATGGTTAATGTGGGCCTGAACGAGAATCATGGCTGGCCTCTCTGAATGCTAGCTCTCTTCCACATTGCGCCACTTGAACTTACCTTTTCAGATTATGGCTGTGGCCACCCTTTTCAGAGCTTTGCCTTCAAGATCACACTGGGTATTATTGATTTTGAGATGCTACGGCTCTACAATCAAACTCGAGTTTTCAATTAAAAAAAAATATCAAATAATGACTAAACCATGAATAATTAATTATAGTTAAAAAATCATCTCAACCTATTAATTTAAATTGTTAGGTGATGAAACTTATACAACTTCATACTATATTATATTTAAATTTTATCAAATAAATAAGAATTGTAAAATTTATACTCGTGACTAGTTGGTTATAAGACTCTAATATCATATAAATAATTATCTCAGTTTAATAATTTATATTGTCCAGTGAAATTCATGACTGAATTGCATAGCAGGCTAGCATGGCTTGACATTCAGTATGCCAACAACCCGACAATACATGATTTTTACATTTCGAGACTTTTTAGTGTCTTGGGCTTTCAGCACAAATGAATCTTTGTTAAAATTTATATTTTTAATATATTTTTGAATTATTTTAATGTGATGATATTAAAATTAATTTTTTTAAAATAAAAAATATATTATTTTAATAATTTTATAAACAAAAAATATTTTAAAAAACAATCACTACAATATTTTCAAACATTTATTTAAGTTGAGTTCTGTCTCAACAAATTCCGATATACTTCTCCATGATTCTTTATTGAAGGTCTTGATCCGCCTAGCTAAAATGTGCTTATGGCACTGCTGTTAAGTATGAGCATGCATTATTTTTACCAGTCTCAAAAGATTAGTCAGAATATCTTGGGTTACCAAAAATATATAGACACACACATTATTCTTACAGTAAAAAAACATAAAAGATGCAGGAGGATGAAAAATGATTGATCAGAACCCCTTTTTCTCCCTTCAAAGTGGAAGCCAACTAACATTATTATCCACATGAGGATTGCAAAATATTGTTGTCATGTTAACTTAGACATGCAGCAGGTGCCCCCACGATTCAGTCGTAAAGCATCTCCTAGGCGACATCTTGAAGAGTCAAAATAATAATACAGTTTTTCAAATAGTATATATATATATATATATATATATATATATATATATATATATTCCAATTAAAAAAACCTATTTAAAAAAACAAATTGTATTTTAATATATTTAGCATTAATACAACTCTTTATTAATAATAATAAACTAATATAATTTTAATTAAAATTTTTTATGTAAAAGTATATTAAACAAGTTTTTAGCAATATTATTTTTACAGAGTTATAAAAATAAGAGATGAAAACTATATATATATATATCTTTTACCTTTTAACTTTTCTATTATCTCCTTTTTATTTTCGGAGATGCCCTGTCAGAATAAACCGAGAGGAAGCATTATTGTAAACTTGTGTAAGAAAACAGTGAATGTAAGATGTGACAACGTACGTTTTGATGCAAACTAGGCATGTCATGCTTGAATAGGAAATTAAGTAGATTGATTGGATGTCTAGTGTTTTTAAAGTATTTTATGAAAATATATTAAAATAATATTTTTATTTATTTTTTATAATAAAATATTAAAATGATAAAAACACTAAAATTTATTAATTTAAAGCTTTTAAAAAAATTCAAAAAAATTTAAAAATAGTTCAACCGCACTCTCAGCTAATAGTCAATAAAGCCATGGTAAACAAATTATGATTTAAAGTTTTTTTCTTTAATCTTTTGTTTTTCAAGTCAGTATCAATGTTTAAATTTTTCTTTTCTTTTTTACTTGCTCACATAGTAAAAGGGATTGCATATATTTTAACTGAATATTTGACTTATGATTTAAAGTTTTTTTCTTTAATCTTTTGTTTTTCAAGTCAGTATCAATGTTTTAATTTTTCTTTTTTTTTTACTTGCTCACATAGTAAAAGGGATTGCATATATTTTAACTGAATATGTGACTTGTGATTTGCTACGGGTTATAAATATTTTTAAAAAAAAACAACATGGATAAACAAGTTATTTTGATATGTTGTTTTACATACAACGAATAAATCAAAAAGTTTAATAAACTATCTAATCACACAAATTGATAATTATCAATGTAAATAAAATTAAAAAAAAAATTTAATAATAACTAAAAAAATCAAGAGATGAATGTTGATCAAAATAATTAATCTCATGAAATAAAATATTTATCTATTTGTGTCTATCAAATTTATTTATTAAAATCAATAAAAATAATAAAAATAAAAACACATATAAAACCGAGTGAATAAAATAAAAGGAAAAAAAATATCATGCAAGGTTGGACATATCATAAATATTATTTCACAATAATTATTTTTTTATAAAATAAAGCTTATATATATAAAATAACAAGAAAATCCTCAAATATTAAACACAAAACAAGTTTCTTTATTTAAGAAAAAACCACTATTTAAAAAAAGCCTGAAAAACCCATGGTCTAGGCCATGAGACTGGGACAAACTGATAGAAAATAAATCGAAGGTAATTACAAAATCAATTTTTTTAATACTGTAAAATAATAAAATTATAAAAGAAAATAAAAAAAAAATCATAACCATATCAACTCTTAAAACTTATGATCTATGTCATGAGACTGCGAGCACAATAAATGAAAAAACTAAGAAGCTCAATCCTCAATAAATCAAATACCGAATGATGAAACCAAGAAAAAAAATCTATAACTCAAAAATTTATAATTAAAAAAATAAGTGTAAAAATCTAAATAAATAAATAAATTAAAGAGCATAAAAAAATTATTACATGGCCGTTAGATCAAAGATCGAATGTAGACAATATCTTTTATTGTCCAACTATCACTATATTAATCATTGATTATCAATAATTAATCTTTCAAAAAGTGTTGTAAGAGAGCACTAGCCCAACTTAGCAAGTTCGTTAATTAGACAAAGCCCAGTTAGATGCAGCCCTCATTAACCCTATATGAAAACCCTAGCTAGGAACATGCAATGCTTCTATTAATTAAAGTGTAACGAGGACATAAATTTCTTGCCATGAATTTTGATAGACCCTACGTAAGTACTTATGATCCCTCTCGAAGAAACATACACAGTAGCTTATAAAATGATTCGAGCATGGAACCATAGGAATTCGCATCTTTGAAACTTTATTTTTCAACAATTCATCGTAGCCATGGTTGCTGATATGATATGTCAACCACCTTGCACGGTTAGCACGGGAAGTTCATGTTCTTTCCTTTATCGATTTTATAAAAATATTTTTGGTGTTTTTGAATTATTCTCAACCTTTTAAATTTTCTATTTCATAAAAAAATTCATTAAGTTATTACAAGTTATCAAACAACCATCTTACTTAAAAAATTTATATTATTAAATAAAATTTATATTATTTTATAATAAGAAGTTTACGTTTCTGGTGGGTGGATGAATGACATCTTGCACCTATAAATAATTGTTTTTGTTTTTTCAATCCTATTTCTAAGAATAAGGCCCGAGGGTTTTATTTTTTCTGGACAAATCCTTACTTGTTAAATAAAATCTCTCTTTGGTTGTATATTAGACTAGCGGGGTTAAGTTTTTTTTTTTAATACAAAAAATAATGCTAAAGTAATGAAATAAGGTAAAAAAAATGGCATAAAAAACCAATCACAATAAATTTATAATCTCAGTAATCAGTGTTAAGCCAACTTAGAATATTTCGCTAAACACACACAATGGATTATGAGATTAAATGACCTGTTAAAAATAAAAAGGGTTATAAGACTTTTTTTTGTTTAAAATAAAAAAAAAACACGTTAACTTTTCAAACCAATGACTCGAGTCATTAGATCTAAAGCACCTAATCTAAAAAAACTATGAAGTTCAATTCTCAATCAATCAAATGTTGAAAAATAAAATTAAAAAAAATTCAATTATACAAAATGATTTTTTAAAAAATAACAATTAAAATAAATGAAGATCAAAATTAAAATAAAAAATCTTATATTTAATTAAAGAATGAAATTGAAAAAAAAATCAATTTAGTAAAAAAACAAAATAAAATTAAAAAGAATGAATATCAAAATTGATATAAAAAATAAAAAATAATGCTATAATTAAATGGTGAAATTGAAAGAATAATAAGTCTTGCAAAAGGGATAGGAAAAAAATTAGAAATCAAAACGATAAGGACCAAATTAGAAAAATATAATACCATTAATTTGAATTTTAGAATGAAACTGAAAAGTACTATAAATTTTACAAAAGAACCAAGAAAAAAAATAAAAATATTAGGAATAAAGACCACATTAGAAAATATAATATTTGATTAATTAGGATTGAATAATAAAATTAAAAACAACTAAAACTTTTATAAAATAACAAAGACCAAACTTTAGATATCAAAAGAATAACGAAAACATGATGACACTTTAAAAAACATGGTAGAGGGATATTTTTGGACACTAAGAAACATCGCATGCAACACTCGAAGGGTGCGAGGGCCTTCCACGCGTCCCTTTTTGTTGTACATAAATACCCTTTTTTTTTTATCTAGCCAAGTACAAACTTACCTTTGATCTCACTTTTTAATGAAAAAAAATATTTTAAAAAAACCAAAACGCCGCTTGACCTAGACTTAAATTCTTTGATTTTAAGGTTATTTTCATAGTTTTACTTTGTATTTTAATTATTTATTATTTTTATATTTATATAAATACCAAAGTTCCCTCCAACTATAGTTATAAGAGCCAAAAAAACCATTTTGAGGTCAGGCGTGAACCATTGTGAAGTAGTTTTTTTTGTAATTCATTGAACTAGCAAGACTAGATACTGTGAACCGAGTGATATTTATTTATTTATTGTTTTTTTTTTTTTTGGGGGAGGGGGGGGAGAGGAGACGGAGACATGGATTTCGAAAAGCTGGACACGTTTTTTCTCATGCAAGTACAAATGACTCAAAGTTAATATTGATATATTATCTTCTTAAAAAGGTAATATTTGGTACTATTTTAAAATTAACAAAAATAATAAAAGCAAAAAGATGTCTGATTAAAAAAAAACCTGAAATTAATATGTTTGTACGGTAGTTTAAAGTAAAATTTTATATTGTTTAAACAAGATGTACAAATAAAATTTTTATTTTTATTTTTATTATACATGTTTCTCGTATTCCAAGATAATAACAAAATGATACCTTACTATCTCTATCTATGTGTTCATAAATCTTTCTTATGCTATGCTGCGTAGTTTATTTGATATTGTGGCTTTGTTTGTCTCTTAAACTGTGTTCTGTTTGAAAATATATTTATTTTATTTTTATTTTTTAATATTATTATATCAAAATGATATAAAAAATTTAATTTAAAATAAAAAATAATAAGTTTTTATTTTTTATTTTTTAAATTAAAACATAAAAATATACTACTCGGTACTAATAACGCATAAGGAAGAACAAATAAATTGTTTTCTGAAAGTTAGAATTTAATATTATAACTTGTTAGTTTTTAAATTCACTTTCTCGAAATTATCACGCCTACCAGAATGTACGGGTTATTAATTAATGTCATGCAACCAAATTTATCAAGTAACTCTTGTAATACAGGGTGTAATACTGTTTGTTTTTGTATTTTAAAAATATTTTTTATTTATTTTAAATTAATATTTTTTGTGTTTTTAAATAATTTTAATGTATTGATATCAAAAAAAAAAATTTAAAAATAAAAAAATATTATTTTGATGCATTCCGAGTAAAAAATATTTTAAAAAACAACTACAACTACACTTTCAAACAGGTTTAATTAAATTAGTCGTGTTTTTTAATTATTTTAATATATTAGAATTATTTTAAAAAATAAAAAAATATGTATTGAATTCTTAGTGTTGTTTTCTAAAAATTGTCTTGTAATTAAATTTTTTTTTATATGTTTTTGAATTATTTTGATATATTGATATTATTTTTTAAAAGTAAAATAAATATTATTTTGATATATTTTCTAGTAAAAAATATATTTTTTAAAAAATTAATATTACATTTTAAAGTTCCTCGTTTTATTTTTATTTTTTAAAAATTAAAATAATGTTATTTAAATGTTAAAAAAAAACAACCAAATTTATCTATTTTTTTTTAAGAGACATGATGTGCATATAAATTAATTATGCACAGCTTTTATATAAGCTAACGTGATAATCCTCCTTTTTTTATGATTAGTCAATCATTTAATCACCTATAATCCATTATTTATCAATTATTACATGACTCGTATCCGTTTGTATAAAGTTTGAGTACGCTTTATACGCATAATTATTACATCTCTCGAATTCTAACTCCTAAAAAATACGTGGATTCAAGTAAGCTTTTGATTTGTTTCATAGGCAGTGTTTGGAAATACAGTTTAATCTGTATTTTTAAAAAATTAAATTTTTTTTTGCTTGTTAAAATTAAGTGTGGATTGTACTTTTTGGATCATTTTGATATGCTGATGTTAAAAATAATTTTTTAAAAATAAAAAAACATCATTGGCATGCATTTTATCACGAAAAGTTATTTGAAAAGCAACCGTTATCACACTACCAAACACGCTCGAAGTCTAGTTCCAAAGTTATGGATATTATTGTTTGAGGTGCGAGCACTACAACATGTTTAGATTTTTTATTTTTTATTTTAAAAATTAATTTTATTTTTTTGTTTTATTTTTTTAGATAATTTTAATGTGCCATGTTAAATTAAATTTTAAAAAAATAAAAAAAAATATTATTTTAATATATATATTTTAAAGAAAACTGCTATCAAAATACAAATTTATTCTTAAAATGAAAATATAAAATTGTTAAGTGGACATAGAAATAGCCTCATATAGTGTTATTATTAATTAATTGAAGGATGCCAAAAAAAAAAAGTGATATTCCTTCTGTTTTATCATAAATATTGACCCAGTTGTTGCTTTGAAAATATAATTATTGTGTCCAATTTTCTACTTCAATTTTATTACCTGGAAGTTTAAGAAGAAAATTCACGAAAAATGTTGACTTCATTTTTTTTGAAAATACTACTTTAATAAAGTAAAAGTTTTAAAGCAGGTCAACGTTATGGTATGCTTACTTCTTGGTATTGTTAAAAGCCAATAATTGATTGATCAAATCAATAATATAATTAGTAAATTTTGAGAAGTAATTCTTAACTGGTTAAATATTAAATTTATTTTGTAAAGATTACCAATTCAAGTTTTACAAATCACATGGCCGCTAGAAACTTACATGGTCGATAATTTCAAGATTTTTAGGATTAGTCGAAATACACCCAAGTTAGTCTAAAAATCTACATTAATAAATACAAATACAAACAATTAAATTATTGTTCAATGAACCATCAAATAAAAAAAAACTAGAAGTCCATGCATGAGTTTATTTTATTAATTAGGTGTTTTTTTTATTGTTTAATGACAAGAAAAAAATGAAGACAATTGGACATGTTTTCCATTTTTACTATTTGAAGATGAAAAAAATTAACTGCAAAACTATTAAAAAGTAAATTTATTTTTTATATATTTATGTTTTTTTCTCCTATAACCAGGTACATTTTCCTTTTATATATATATATATATATATATATATATCCTAAGACATTGTAGCTGATAAACGAAACCAAAAAAAAATGAAAAACGCAATCAATTCATAACTTCAGAACAACGAGACACGTGCGATAGCCTTAAGAGCACACGCGCCTAGATCCCATAGGAACAAAACACGTGTTCATCCAGGGTACATAAACGTCACAGCATCGAATCCAATCGAAAGTAAATTTTTTTCAAGAAAAAAAAAACAAAAAATTTCACAGTTTGTACCTTGCATTCCCTTTTTTTACCCCTCCAAGCAGAGAGAACTGAAATTATCCTTTCCAGGTAATTATGCATTTGGTCCCTGTATTTTTATTATCTTTCTTTTCCACCTCCAAGTCTCCTATTTTTGTAATGATTTGATCTTTATTTCTACTATCACTATCACTGTCAATTATCATCAAAGAATGCATTAATTAAAGAAAAATATGCAGCAAATAGTGTGATTAACAGCAGGATCTGTCAGTCTTTTTGCTGATCATGAAAGGATTAAATGACTGCACCAATAGGCATTAGAGGAGGTGGAATGAAAAAAAATAAATAGTAAGAGGACTAAAATAAGATAAATCAGAGAGTAGAGTACCCAAATCCATCACTAGCCCTGACTTGGTGTCCCGTAAATGAAAAGGACAGGTCATCCTCAACGAATAAAAACTTTGTCGGGCCTTGTTCGTCTCAGGTCCCCGCCTTATTGTACAGTAATTTGCGGCCCCCTCTATTCCCCTAGCATTTCCGATGAGAGACGCTATTTTGAAAAGCTTTTTGATAAAATAGTTTTTTAAATAGTATAAATATAATATTTTTTAAGTACATTCTAATAGAAATGTTGTCTTAGAAAACTCAGTTACATTTTAATATATTTTTATTATAAAACGAATATAACTCTAATCAAATTTTTTTTTCATAAAAATATATTAAATATATTTCAGTACTTTTAATTAGTATATAGAAATGATTCTCGAAAAGATATTTTGATTTTAAATAGAACTCTCTTTTTGAAATTATAAAAATTAAAATTAAATTTTGTCATCATTGTTTTTTGGCTTTATATCTAGCTCTTTCCTTAAAAATATTCTTTAGTTTTGACGTGAAAACATTAATATTAATTTAAATGTTTTTATTTATATATTTTTTAAAAATATTAAAAAATGTAACTTTAAATTTATTTTATATATCTTTAAATATCGAATCATTATTAATAATTTATCTTTAATTTTGTTTTTGTGAGGGTATTGATTGCAAATTGTTGACCTAAAAAGACAACATTACCGATGTTTTTCAAAGTAAAAAAGTTAAAGAGAAAGGCTCCAGCAATTGTTGACCTTTGTTCATCGTGCATTTTTCTCTTCAATGTTCGAAGTCTTTCGCTGACAAAAAGGAAAATTCTATTTTTCAACAAAAACGTCTCCATGTTTTCTAATAATTTAATATGTAAATAAATAAATAAAGTTTTTGATCACATTATCCTTTTATTAAAAGGACAATCAATATTTCAAATCGATTCCACATTTTTTTTTAGTTTTAATATTAATATAAAATACAAAAATATTTAGACACCACAAAACTTGGATGAATCTTTTTTTATCTGTTTTTAAAATTATTATTTTTATTTAGAAATATTAAAATAATATTATTTTAATAATTTTAATATACTAGTATAAGAGATAAAAAAATATTATTTTAATTAAAAAATAATTTTAAAAAAATCATAAAACACACCTTAAAAAAAAACCGGTACTGTTAAGAACTGTACACCATTCTTTATTAAAATAGTATTTAGAATGGTAGTAGCGTTACTTTTTAAAAATATATATTTTTAATATTAATGTTTTTAAACAATAAAAAATATATAAAAAATTAATCTATTTTTTCTCCTATCAAATCTTTTAAAAAGCACCGCCACACAGCGCGACCAAACACTTCGCAATTCCATCCCTCCTCCCCTCTCTCTCACTCTAAAAACAAACACACACACACTTTCTCTCTCTAAACAAATTCCCATTTATTTAAATAATACTCACCTCCGCAGCACCAACGTTGCTTTCTCCTCACTTCAAATAGCCAAAAATCCTCTTCATACTCCGAAGGCAAACACGCCACAACAGATAACAGAATATCAAACACTCCTTCATTTGATCCTCTGTCTCTCTATAAACTGACTTCTTAAATTAAATTAAGGTTCCTATTTTTTTTATTATTAAATGGATCTGCTAATGGGACCCGTGGCTAGATCCGGACCCGAACTTGACGAAACCGGACTGGATTCCCTCCAATTCGGTGAAGATATCCGTCACTTAATCACTGCACCATCAGAAAACGCCAGTTCTTTCACTGCTTTACTTGAATTACCAGCTAACCGAGCCGTGGAGTTGCTTCATTCGGAGTCGGGTAAAAAACAGTGCCCGAATTTGACTTTTCCTTCTAACGCTTCCCTCCTCGAACGAGCAGCCAGATTCTCCGTTTTTAACGGCGGTAGTAATTCGACGAACTCCAGCTCCGTTCCGTCCGATTCTAGCTCGAAGAATCTCGAGAAAGAAGCAGCCGTTAAGAGGGAGCCGTTAGAGACGGAGTCTTACCTCGACTCATCTCAGCCGCTGGTTTCTGATCCGACGGTGAATAATTCGGTGCCAAATGCAAGGGCGTGTTCGAAGAGAAAGGAACGAGAGAAGAAGGTAAAAACCAGGGTTTTTATGAGGGAATTGCCAATTTAGTGGCAAATTAGTAAATAATGTTGAATTGAGGTCCGTTGTTGTGAAATTAGGTTAAAGGAGCGTCAAAGAAGAGCAAAAATGAGGGTTCTCAACAAGAAGAAGAGAAGCTGCCTTACGTTCATGTTCGAGCTCGGAGGGGACAGGCAACAGATAGCCATAGCTTAGCAGAAAGAGTAATTTTAATTTAATTTAGTTCTGTCTAATTTGATTATTATAATTAAAAAGTTGATTAATTGATACTTTTTTTGAAAATTTATTTTTATAGGCGAGGAGAGAGAAGATTAATCAAAGAATGAAGTTATTACAAGAACTGGTCCCAGGCTGCAATAAGGTAGGTTAGTTAGTTAGATATTGTAATGATTTGACATGATTTCGTTTCTTTTCCTTTTTTAATTGATCACAGCTTGATCGTGATTTGTTTAATAATGATTACCTTAAAAGTGGGTTTTGGATTATGGATTATGCGGGCTAATTAAGGTGGGTTTGTCATGGTCACCTTTTCACCTCTTGCTTTTGTACCAAGAGAAGTGACAGCTAGGGTTTCGTGGTGACAGTTTTGTATTTTTATCTCTTTTTTATGTGTTTTTTATATAATTTTTTGTTCACTTTTTTCTCTTTTAAGGAATGTTTGTTAGAGGTCCTTTTCGAGGTTAGTTTTGTCATTTCAGGAATCATTGGTACTGTGATATCGTAGCGATGATGTCTGTGTTTCAGAAATGATCTAATAAAAGGACCCTGAATTTTCCCTCAAAAAATTGGCAGTAAGATTCAGGAAAGGACAGGAATGCCCTTATGGGAAAGACCAGAAATTTATTGTGGAAATGCTAGCTGGAGTTTCCTCGAAACAGTTAATATTCTGTCTGTTGGACAAATGTTTGGGTCCACAAAAAAGTTGTGGTCCCTATTTGAAAGGTGCACGGTACCAACTTATCTTACAAGTTTGGTATCCATCTTTGATGGATTATGAAAAGGCTTTCATGGGAGAAGTTTCTGTGCCTAATTTTCTAGACCTAACTGCAAAGTGAGATGATGTGATTGTTGATAATTAAATCTATCTAATTTGTTCAAACAAAGAACAGAAAAAAGTTTCATGATTTTTTCTTTTAGCTCCTGATAGAATGGGATTTATAACATGCATAAATTGAATTTCTTTCTGAATAAAGTGATCTTGACCAAATATAGATTACAATAACCAGTGATAATTCTCCCTCTCTTAGCCTCTAATTGTGATTTTATGAAGTTACAGAAGTTTAATTGTCACTCGTGACTGTTTTGTTAATATTTATCTTGTACTTAGCTTCCGCCTCGCGTTTCTCTTGTAAAGCGAGCACTCACATCACAAGAGACTATGACCAGAATTTAAGAACATAAATTAGTTTGGGGACCATACGTATCTGGGATTAACTGGGGAAAAAGGCCAAAACAGGCGTGCCCTTGTATGCCTCCCTGCCTGAGTTGTACCTTGAATCCAAAAGTTCATGTTATAGTCCACATGCACCTAAGCAGTATGTAAGGGGCTCATCTGGGCTCAACCAAAATTAATTCAAGTACTGAACATGTTTTAATAATATGTATTCACTAATCAGTTTTTGCTCAAGTTGTCTCTTTCTTGCTAGGTGTTGCTGCCATATCTTTTCTGTAATTCACGGTGTCAATATTAGCACTACTGTGGTTTAAAGTCTTTGAATACAAAAAGTTCATGTTATAGTCCCACGTGCACCTAAGCAGTTTGCAAGGAGCACTTCTGGGCTCAACCAGAATTAATTCAAGTATCGAATATGTTGTAATAAGATTGTTTGCACTAATCAGTGTCCAATCTTCACTTTAGCTCAAGTTGTCTCTTTCTTGCTTTATGTTGCTGCCATATCTTTTCTGCAATTCATGGTGTCAATATTAGTACTATTGTGGTTGAATGTTACACCCATGTGATGCTGCCAGCAAAGTATGTGTAATGCTTTCTTATCTGTGGATTGATTAGTTGACTCGTTATGCTTGTATTTGATCATTGTTTTTTTAACTAGGATTGCTTTTCAAATTAAAGTTGAAAGGGTAAAAAATGAAGTTCAATCCTTCTGTCTATACAGATAATATTAGTCTATCATAGTTGACATGGTGGTCTCTCTAAGCAAGCGTATTTATTCTCTTAACTAGCTTGTCTAGTTCTGCCCATGTCGTCTTTGCTATGATCTATTGGACATTGAATTATTTACTTGAGATTGGCTCTAACCAGCTGATCCTAGATCATTGAAGCTAGCTTCCTTTTTAATTACAACGTGGCTTAGTTATTGGAAGCTATCTTTCTATGCAGATTTCTGGTACAGCATTGGTTCTGGATGAAATTATCAACCATGTGCAGTTCCTGCAACGTCAAGTGGAGGTGAGAGTTTTTTTCTTCCTTTTATTCTTTTGGTTTTGGGGGAAGGATTTTGCTTTCGACCGCTGGATGTGCCCTCTATTAAGGAGTCGTAATGTCTTATAATTCTAGACAACTAGATTTGTTTATTTCTTTGGATGCCATTTTTTGTATCATCTCTGTGTGTAGAGGCAAAGCTCTAGAAAATGTTGGCTAGCTTACCTGCTGCCATAATTATTTGCCACGATCTTATTCTGGATGTGTGTTTGGTTTCAGATCTTATCAATGAGACTTGCAGCAGTTAACCCAAGAATTGATTTCAATCTCGACAGCATATTTGCTACAGAAGTAAGTATCGGTTCTTGCCCTTTCTATTTTTCATGTAACTTGTGAAACAAGAGAAAATAAGGTTTGCTCTGCTTTCCTCCTGGGTTTTGTGCCACAACTAAGCAAAAGTTCGTCCTGGGTTTTGTGCCAGAACTAAGCAAAAGCTTAGACCATGTGTAGCTGTGTGCTGTTGTGAGCTATTTCTGTACACACTCCAAAAATATGCTCTGGTGCATCCCCTGCTCACCACCTTGAAACACTTCTGCTTTTGGGTTTCTAGATTTCTAGTGCTTGTCATGTCTGTATCATTGGCAGTTCGCAGATGCTTTATTAAGCAGGTGGAAGCAGAAAAGTAATCTTTTGTAATTCTGATACATTCATCAAGTGAATTCCCTTAAGTTTCCCGAAAGGGCAGTTTTACTTTCACTAATATGAGTCAACTTTGGGCCATGCCATGCCATTCTTTCTTCAGAAATTTTTACCTTCAACTTCGTAGTTTTCCTGCAATGATTATGACCATCACTGATTTACCCTGTACACTTGAAATCTCTGAATTTTCCCAAGCACCGGTAATTAACTTAAATGAAATCCTGATGCTTAATTTAACTTATTTCCCTGATAAAAACACCACCTTGGTAATTATAATTCATTTACTGCACAAGCTTCACAATTTTATGAAGTAGAAATGTATATGAATTAGCTAATTTGCTGTCCCTTTTCAACTTGCAGAGTGGATCTCTAATTGACAGTAACTTTCCCAGCATGGTAATGCCTCCGACGTGGCCAGAAGCCCAAGTCAATAGAAACAGACATCAGTTCCAACGGCAATGGCAGTTTGATGCGCCTCACCAGCCAGTTTGGGGAAGAGAAGAAGACAGCCATAACTTCATTACTCCAGAGAACTCTCTTTTAAGTTACGACTCCTCAGCCAATTCAGGTACAATGCAGTTTTTTTTTTATTCCTTCTATATTTTGTAACACCATCTCATTGTCTCTTCTTGTCCTCCTTTCTTATGATTGTAAAAGGAATTTTAAATGTAAAATAATGCTTAAAATAAAGAAACTCCTTCATTTAGAATAAAATGAACAATATTTAACAAAGATCATAACAATCGAAAATGTAATTCATGCAAGTTCACTTTTCCAGTTTTTAAAAGTATTTATTTATTAAGATCAGAAGTATACAATAAATAGAATAATAGCATGCTATGTTTTGATGTTAAAGAATGGCTAGGGAATCCGGTGTGCTCCCTGCTCTTCATTCCTTCAACATCCCTGGCAATTGTTAGGCTTTAACTTTGGAATCCGGTGTCTATTATCGTTGAAATTTTAAATTCTTCATAAGATGCAAAAGCTTTTTGGTCACTCTTTTCTGTGCAAACATGAATAGATGAAACTTGACTAACTTGAGTTGTCATTGTGATGCAGCATCTCTGCACTCCAATCAAATGAAAATGGAGTTATGAAGGCCGAAAGAAGTTCTACCAGTAGCTAGTACTGTATATATCAAATGTAAGCAATTAGCAGGAAGTAGAGAGGAGGCATCAAACATTAATCTGGTTTTCCATGTCTCCATGTCCGTTGGAAATGTCTCACTGAAGATGAGAAATCCAAGCTTGTAATTCTTATATAGTTCTACATATATGATGTACTACATACATATATCTATATACTAACTCTTTTGAGAGTCAGTCAATCTAATTCTTCATCATTTGTGAGATTGATTGATGATTCATATTGTAGATTCGAGCAATGATCGATCTCTTGACTATTATGAAAGCAGCCTTCATTTTGTTTGATTTTGTGCTGTGACCATCTTTATCATATCATATTATAAAACATGCCCTGCGCTGCGTGCTCCCATCCCAATTATCCCTCTTCTAAGTTTTTCTCAATGAGCTTCTTTCCATCTTCCGGTTACAAGAATCAGGATGCTAATCTAGAAGAATGTTTTATTTACCACCCAGATCGAATGACAGAAATAATCTGATATCCATTAGAGTTTCCCAGGCCCAAAAATCAGAGCTTAAAGAAGCAAACACTACAATTTAGAGGGCAGATCTTGTTTTTTTTTTTTTTTCCTCGTTTGTCAATTGTTTCACTCAAGAAGCAAACACTAGAGTTCATAATAGAACTCAAACACCTTTTTTTTTTTTTTTTTTTTTTAATTTCTTTCCTTAATGGGCCCGATAAATAAACATAAAAGATTACTGCGATGTATAGAATGAACAGAAAGCTACTTGTAGAGGTTTTTCTTCTTCTTAAAACAAAAACAACCAGACAGAGAGTTGGTAGACAAACTCAAGAAAACAACCTAAGATCCCAAATCTCCTCCGATGACCACTCCAATTCTCCAATTAATCTTCCTTTTAATCCTCTCCCCTCTCCGCCAATTACCCCCCTCCAAACCAGCAACCCCCACCAGAATCCAACTCCCCCACCCACCTCCCATCACCCTCTCCGTCACCGACTTCGGCGCCATCGGAGACGGCATCCACTACGACACAGAAGCCATTCAATCAACCATTAACTCCTGTCCCACCACCCCACCAACCAAAACATGTCACGTCAACTTCCCACCTGGAATCTACCTAACAGCAACCATCCACTTAAAATCCAACGTTGTTCTAAACATCCAAGAAGGAGCAACTTTGCTAGGCGGCACAAAACTGGAGGACTACCCCAAAGAGTTTAACAGATGGTATGTTGTTTTAGCAGAGAACGTGAGCGATGTAGGGATAACTGGAGGTGGGGTTGTTGATGGTCAAGGATTGAAGTTTGTTAAGAGGTTTAATGAGAGAAAGAATGTGATGGTGAGTTGGAATTCCACTGGCGCTTGCTTGGGCGATGAGTGTAGGCCAAGACTGGTTGGCTTCATTGGATGTACAAACGTCAAGGTTTGGAATGTTAGGTTAAATGAGCCAGCTTATTGGTGGTAATTCCCTTTATCCTTAATTGTTTTATTATTTCCTGAATTTTCTTGTAAATACATGCTTATTTAGGCATTTCAGCTTCGGAATATGATAATTAAGGCAGTGTTTTGGAGTTTGATAAATTGCTGTTCTTTAAAATATTGATTTTGAACGTTTTAAAATAATATTTTTATTTTTTAAAAAATATTTTTTACATTATACATAAAAACAAATTAATTTTTTTATAAAAAAATTGCATTCTTAACGGCATCTAAAGGGATCAGCAATTGAGTTTCTTGTTAGTAACTAGGTTGCTGTTACAAATTGGACTAGTTTCTTGACAGAGTTAATTGAAATTCAACACAGTTTGAGGACTAAAAATGAATAAACGAATGTTATAGGGATTTTATTTTATTATTAAATATGTCGGAAGCTTATTGGGAACCCAATCAGCAATATAACTTTTGCCTCTTGATCTTGTTGAATTGGAGAGAAGGCCCGTGTTGATGCTTGCCCTCTGTACTCGCTACAATAAGAGGACGCGTGGCATGTGAAAATTTCTCGACCGTTGATAAACAGCTGTTTTTGTTTATACACGCCAACGGATATGATTTGCACCTCTCACTTATCTTTAAAAAAAGCTTATCCATCCACCCATCCATTTCATATATATATATATATATATATTGGTACCTGGTGGTTTACTATTTATTTATTGCTTAAGTAACCATGGGATCATAGAACATCCCAATACTTGATTGAAATGTCTACTTTGGTGCCTTGAACATTACAAAATGTTCTAAGGGTTAGGAAAATCATTTTTTCATTAAGTCAGAACAGCTTAAGTTTGAAAGTTGTTATTTAATTACCAGTAGGAAGTAGTTTGAGACGCAGTTACTTAGGTTTTGTTGGTCAAACATTAGTTTTGTCTCTCCTTAGTTCAAGCCAAGCTTTCACATCATGTTCCCATTCCTATTTTATGTGCACCAATGTGTGGAAAGAAAGCATGTAGCTGAAATAACTTGCTCAAAACACCCTTTAACAAATTACGTGGTACGATTGGATTGAATAAGCCCTTATAGGAGCTGTTCTTCAGCATTTGCATAAATTGCATGTTTAATGTTGTCGATCTAGAAGTCAGCTGGCAATGCCTCGTTTTATGTGCCTCACATTAATCAGTTTTTAAGTCAAATACTAATGTTAAAGCTGGTTACTTCTGGTTCATCAGATTTAAGTGCAGTCTGTGTAAGTGTGTGGTTACTGATGGATGGTGCCCCTTGGCGAAATTTCCAAGTCTCTGAGTTACCTATACTAACCAGTGAAACTGTTTGATTTATCTATATGGAAGTGTATTAGGCAGAGTAATTGAATTGAATATCATTACTTGATTACTAATTGGCTATTGTTTTTCAATTCTTTTCTGTTGAATTAATAATCTGATTAATGCTTTTGTTTTTGCAGTTTGCACATAGTACAGTGCCTTAACACACACATTTATGACGTTTCCATATATGGTGACTTCAATTCTCCTAATAATGATGGGATAGATATAGAGGATTCTAATAATACACTTATTACAAGATGTCATATTGATACCGGAGATGATGCTATTTGTCCGAAGACGTACACCGGTCCGGTTTATAATTTGACTGCTACAGACTGTTGGATTCGAACAAAATCTTCAGCGATCAAGCTTGGCAGTGCTAGTTGGTTTGAGCTCAAGGGTCTGCTGTTTGACAATATCACTATTGTAGATTCTCATAGAGGATTGGGACTGCAGATACGTGATGGAGGTAATTCATTCTTTCTTCCATCTATGACATCAACAACTTTCGAATATAAATTCTTCATAAATAGAAATGTAAATGCTGGAAGACGGCAAATGCTCGCAATCATTTGTTAGATTATACATCCTTTTCAAGAACAGGCTTGCGTATACAAGGCTTTCCATTATTGTAAGGATGTAAATATGGAAAATCCTTTCCATACCAGGACCTTTTAAAGTTGATGATTGAGTATGAGAAAACATGTTCCATAAGGAATGGAAAAACTATGCTGATGGCCTTTATGCGAGCAATCATAAGTTGACATGCTAATCTTTGGCGATTCTGATTAAGAATACTGATTCTACCTTGATCCTTGACATCTTTTTGATTGGTAGGTTATAATTTTGATTGGTTTCTTAGGTATGCTATAAGGAGTGGATGACATCATTATGTTTGATCTTGTCTACTAAATGTGTTATCATAGCTGCTAAGGAAATGGACTGGGACACCAGTGATGTTTTGGCTCTAAATGGGACCAGAGTTCAATTAACAATACTGATCCTACCCTGATCCTTGATTGTTAAATTTTGTTGCCTGAGAACTTCCGCCCCAGCATTTGTAATTTAATTAATCCCTGCTATATCTCAAGTAAGCAGTGCCTAGTTGATGTGACAATCCCAACATTTGATGGCCACCTAAATTTTGAGTTTCAATGATGATTTTTAGTAACATATATGAGAAACATTGTTGGATTATTAATTATTCTAACTTACACAGGACAACTTTTGCAGGAAATGTAAGTGACATCACCTTCTCAAACATAAATATTAGCACAAGATACTATGATCCATCATGGTGGGGTAGAGCAGAGCCTATTTATGTGACAACCTGTCCGCGACACTCAAGTTCAAAAGAGGGCTCAATATCTAATCTACAATTCATCAACATAACGGCGAATTCTGAAAATGGTGTATTCTTGTCAGGCTCTAAAGGTGGCCTGCTGAGCAATCTGAGATTCATTAACATGAATCTGACTTACAGAAGATGGACAAATTATCCAGGTGGCTTGGTAGACTACAGACCTGGATGCCAGGGTCTTGTTAATCACAGTGCAGCCGGGATTATCATGGAACATATCGAGGGCTTCGAGGTTGAGAACGTAAATATGAGATGGTCTGATTATCAAAATGAGCCGTGGGATAATCCTTTGGATTTCAGACCTTCGACTGTGAATAACATTTCTTTTCTCAATTTCCATTCTGCTATGTATAAACAAATGAAATAGCTAGGAAACCATGAGAGGAACCGTCACTTGACGTCGTTCTTGGATTGAAACAATAGAGTTGAGTTCCAATTTTTTCTACATTTGGGGCACAGGTGTTCATTTGAAGAGAAACACATGCCTTGTAATATATAATAAAGGAAGCCTTGTATTCAAGTTTTATTATATTGAAACCATTGATAATAGTGATGAGTTCTCCTTCGGACATGTATGGAGGTTGAACATGCCAGAGGTATCTGCTTTGATCTTCCTGGATTGTCTTTCTAATGATAGAGGATATTTGAATCCCAGTTCATGGTTTTCATCAAACCTCGCTGGATCGAACCGGTTTGATCGGTTCCTATCTTGGTGACTTCTTATGTGGACGCCAGTACGATTCGCTTAATTTGTCCAAGAAAGTAGTGATTTTTTTTTTGCTAACTGGTTGTGAACTAGTATTATATTCATTTTTTCTTGTGTTTTTTTTAGAGGCCATTGATGAATGACGATGGGAGGGATATTCAGTCCCGTGTCATTTGGTGTGATTTCGAGCGACTTTCCCTTGACTAGATTTCCCTAAATTAGATGGAACCTAATTTTAATTAACAAAAACAATGTGATTAATTATCAAGATTAATCAAGGATTAATCCAAATGATTTTGTTGTGAGCCAAGGAAGAGGATATTAAACATGTGACAATTACAGTTAAAAATGCTGAATTAATTTTATAAGAAAATGACAGCAAGTAACAGTTGTAACACGAAGAATAAACATGTGATAGAAGTAAGTTAACAATCATGCGATTATAATAGCTAGTTAGTTAGTTTAAAAAGTTAGTTTCTAGTTAGTCAGCTAGTAGAAGCAGTTACAGGACTGCGGTCTATCGTATATAATGAGCTAAGAAGGTAAGCAATCACATTGGATCAATTTAGCAGTTTTGCCGTTAATCTTTCTCCCTCTCAGTATTCTTCCATTTCTCCCTCATTTTTCTTATAAACTATGCTTGTTAAGGAATAATCCCTAACAATTGGTATCAGAGTCATAAGGCTTTAAAGGAGCATGGTAGGAAGATGGATGAGTATATTCAACATCTGCAAGAAAAGACAGAGGAGCATGGCAAGAAGCTCGATCAAATCAATTCACAATTAGACGCTGTAATGGCTATGCTGATGGCAAATTCAAGAAGCCTATAAGATGGTAGAGTTAACTCAACTAATGGAGGAATTATTCCAAGTTAGAGGATGAATCAATGAGGAGGTGGTCTTATGAATCAAAGAAGTGATTGTATTGGCAGTCAAGACATCTCATGGGTAGGGCACAACAAGGCAATCCCAATAATTGACCTGTCAAATCTTCATGGAGAAAATCCCAGAAGTTGGATGCGAAAATGCAAGAAATTCTTCTAGCTAAACTATATACCGGTACAGTAGTGGGTGTAGTTAGAATCACTATACTTGGATGGCAAGGAGGAGATTTGGTATGAAAAGTTCTTGCATGGAGGTGAAAATCTGGCAAGTCCGGAGTTTACCGGAGCTTTGTGTATAAGATTTGGTTACAGAGAGGATGTGATGGAAGAATTTATTAAGCTAGCACAAAACAAGAGTGTGAATGAACATGTAGAAAGATTTGAAGAACTCAAATCTCTAATGAATGCCTAGAATCGTTCCTTGCCTAAATTATATTATATTTCCAGTTTCGTAAGTGGATTAAGGGATGATGTAAAGCTGAAAATTCTCAAGCTTACAATGCTAGTACAAACTTTTGAACAAGCTAAATGACAAGAGGAGTCCAATAATCCCATGGCTAAGAAGAACTTACTCAATCCAAGAATTGCAACCATCACAAAAAACTTTTGACCATTCTAAAAAAGAATGCCTTTTGGTTAAAAACAAGACTTTGAAACTTTACATGAGTAGAGAAGGAGGTTGGGCATTGTTTTAGATATGGGCAGAAAAATGTACTGGATATCTGTGTAGCATGAAGGAAATACATGTGATAAAAAGAGTAAAAATGGATAGATTCCCAGATGTGGAAGAAGGTAATAGTAATGAAATTATAGTTGAAAAAGGCAAGCTCGACGAGTATGGAAGAGTGGTCAAGCCTGTAGCAATCAGGACAGACACTTAAGAAGTGGTTATAGTGCTTATTCAATGGTCAAATCTATTCCAAAACCACCCAGGAAAAGCTAGAAGAATGGTCCAAACAATTCCCAGAATTTAAGATTGATTATTGAAGACAAGACTCTTTCCAAGAGAGGAGTGTTATTACAAGTTGAGGAGGGAGATATTAAACATGTGACAATTACGGTTGAATGTCGAGTCAATTTTAGAGGGTAAGAGGCTAAGAGCAGCAAGTAACAGCAAGAAGAATAAGCATATAATGGAAATCAGGTAGTAAGCACGCGATAATAGTTAGCTAGATCAGTTAGTTGCTAGTTGAAGAATAAGCATTAAATTGAGATTAAGTTTTTCGAAGAAGTATTTAATCTCGTTTAATATTAAATTAATTTAGAAATATGTCTTATCATTGAAATAAATAAACAAAAAAAAACACCCGGAAGTGTCAAAACTGTTCCAAAACTTTCATCTTTGTGGCCAGCACCAACAGTATCATTTTAGGACATGAAATTGCTCCCATACATCGACTTGTTTCTCCACTATCCTAAACATGCAAACGCTTCTATCCTTAACCAATTTACTCGCCAGCTAACAACCCTCTCTTCCTTCCTGCCAACTAAACCAACTAATTTAAATGTTCTATGCAATAAAGGCCACCTGCAAGAGGCACTACTAGAAATGGCAATTCAAGGTCCTGAAATTAAGTTTGATGGGTACAATATGCTGCTAAACGAGTGTGTCAATAAAAGGGCTGTTAGAGAAGGCCAAAGGGTACATGCCCACATGATCAAAACATGTTATTTACCACCTGTGTATTTAAGTACTAGGTTGATTATCTTATACACGAAGTGTGAGCGTTTGGGTTGTGCAAGACATGTGTTTGATGAAATGCGTGAGAGAAATGTTGTTTCTTGGACTGCAATGATTTCGGGTTATTCTCAAAGAGGGTTTGCATCTGAGGCATTGCATCTTTTTGTACAGATGTTAAGATCAGGTGATTTTTTCTTTTGTTTGCTGGTGCTTTAGATGAAGTTATGGTTAGTAACAAGTGATATGTTTTGGGGCGTTGTATAAGTTGTGATTAGTTAAGTATAATATTAAGCTTTTATTAATCTCAAATGTGTTCTGTAGCAGAATTGCTATAAGGTTAATAGGTGTATGGGTTGATTATAGTAACATTCTTTTTGCATGTGTTAGAGGAAGATACAGATCTATTGTTTCAATTTTGAGTTATAATGATGGAAATGATCAAATGCATTTTGTAAGATTAAAAGTTAAATTGCCATGATACGTAAAGGATGACCTCTTAAAACTGTATAAGCTCACAATGAAACGTTTTCATATATACTTGCATGATAGGAGTCAGGTAAGCATGTTTGATTGTAATTTGTTTTCTATGTAAATGACGCTTGCAAGCTAGTCAGAGCACGCTTTTTTTTTTTTTAGTCTGCACTACTTGAACGACCTGGTGGGGAGACCATTGACTGAATATCCCAGCTGACAAATAGAAGATCTTGATTCCCATAGAGATTCAGGAACTACAGTCCATGGTGTTAATTATAGTGAATTAAGTTCTTTTTCTCGCAATGCTTAATTACATTTTACTAATACCGATATGCAATTTGTGCAGATACGGAGCCAAATGAGTACACTTTCGCTACAGTGCTCTCCTCTTGTACAGGTGTTTCAGGGTTTGAGCTGGGAAGGCAAATTCATTCTCTCATATTCAAGAGAAACTATGAAAACCATATATTTGTTGGGAGCTCACTTCTTGACATGTATGCCAAGGCTGGTAGAATCCATGAAGCTCGAGGAGTTTTTGAATGCTTGCCTGAAAGAGATGTTGTCTCCTGTACTGCAATAATCTCAGGCTATGCTCAATTAGGTCTTGATGAAGAGGCATTAGAACTATTCTGCCGGTTACAAAGGGAAGGAATGAGTTCAAATTATGTTACCTATGCCAGTTTGTTGACTGCACTGTCTGGGCTTGCTGCACTGGATCATGGCAAACAAGTTCACAGCCATGTGCTCAGATGTGAATTGCCCTTTTATGTAGTTCTCCAGAATTCACTGATTGATATGTACTCAAAATGTGGAAACCTTAATTACGCAAGAAAGATCTTTAATAACATGCCTGTGAGAACTGTTATTTCATGGAATGCAATGCTTGTGGGGTATACCAAGCATGGTAAGGGGGTAGAGGTGGTTAAACTTTTCAAATTAATGAGAGAAGAAAATAAAGTCAAACCTGACAGTGTCACTTTTCTGGCTGTTCTATCTGGCTGCAGCCATGGAGGATTGGAAGATAAAGGGCTGGAAATGTTTGATGAGATGATGAATGCGGGTGATGGGATAGAAGCAGGGATTGAGCATTATGGGTGTGTCATTGACTTGCTTGGGCGTGCTGGCCGAGTAGAAGAGGCTTTTGCATTGATCAAAAAGATGCCTTTTGAACCTACCGCTGCTATTTGGGGTTCACTTTTAGGAGCTTGCAGAGTTCATTCAAATACTAATATTGGTGAATTTGTAGGTTGCCGTCTTTTGGAAATAGAGCCTGAAAATGCTGGGAATTATGTCATTCTCTCAAATTTATATGCCTCTGCAGGGAGGTGGGAAGATGTGAGAAATGTAAGGGAATTGATGATGGAGAAAGCTGTGATAAAGGAGCCTGGAAGAAGCTGGATTGAACTTGACCAAACCATCCATACCTTTTACGCAAGTGATCGGTCCCATCCTAGGAGAGAAGAGGTATTTTTGAAGGCAAGGGAATTATTGGTGAAATTCAAGGAATCTGGCTATGTTCCTGACCAGAGTTGTGTTTTATACGATGTGGATGAAGAGCAAAAGGAGAAAATACTCTTAGGCCATAGTGAGAAGCTGGCTTTGGCTTTTGGACTAATTTCTACTCCTGAGGGAGTCCCGCTCCGAGTAATAAAAAACCTCCGGATTTGTGTTGATTGTCACAATTTTGCCAAATTTGTATCGAAGGTTTATGGAAGACAAGTGTCTATAAGGGATAAAAACCGGTTCCACCATGTTGCTGAGGGAATTTGTTCTTGTGGCGACTATTGGTGAGTTTTGATGATTTTTTATAGGATATGTGTTGGTTACTGCTGCTGGAGACTCTGGGAAGGTTATTCAGTTGTAGTTTCTAGTGGGGAACAACCTTACTCAAAAAACAACCTCCGTAACACCGTCGCGGTTGTTTACCAGCTCTATTTTATTTGATTCACCCAGCTATCCAAGCCCAGAAAGAGCAGTTACAGGGAGGTGGACTGATTATGAGATACATCTGTCTAAAAGCTTCTGGTTAACCAGATGCATGATGGCTTGCATCACAATCACAGCTATTTTCCTTCCTGTTCAGAGATTGTCTTCAACTGCTTGAGAACTTCAGATATAAAGGACTGCACAAGCTTGAAGAATTTAACACCTGACATGGAGATATAAAGATAAAGAATCCCTTTTTATAGCTGGTGAAGCAATCATTGATAACCAGGTTTTAAATTAGAGAATGGACGGTTCTTACCCAGAATAGATGAAAGTTGATGAGAGGATGTTCATGTGTAAACAACACTTTCACCATAGAAAACTTTTGAATATTTGCAGTTTGCTTTGCCCCTCACGCCTGCATTTTGCGCCATCATATGGATCCTACTTCTCTTATCTGATGTAGCACTCATTTAAATATTCTTGTATTCATTTTCAATGTAACTAATATACAAAGAATTAACTGTCCATTAAACTATATATATATATAATGAAAAGAACCCTAACAGTGTCTATGGAATATTGATTAATGGAAGAGCAAGAAAACAAAAGTAAAAGGGATGAAGAGATAGATTCCAAAATTTTCTCAAGTGAGGAGGAAAGGGGTGAAAATTAAAAATTTCCTGAAATTTTTTTAAATAATATAGAGAATAGTATAAATTATATTTTATGACTTAATCTAATAGCTTAAATTATTGGGTTGAAATGATTTTTTAACATGGTATCAGAGTCTTGATGACCAAGCGGTCATGACTTCGAATCTTATAATTTTTATTTATTTGATAAAAATTAAGCACAAGATAATGTGGTCCTGTACAAGTTTCAAGTCCAAAGAGCTTTCACTTGAGGGGGTGTGTTAGAGAATAATATAAATCATATCCTAGGATTTAACCTAATAGTTTAAGTTATTGGGTTGAGATGATTCTTTGACACCCAGCAAATAAAAATATCAAATATAAATCAGGACATTAAAGTAGGAAAAAAAAATAATTTGTTAATTTACCTTTTTTTTCCATGTAGAAGAGACATTTCTTTAATAGGAATGCTCAACTTCACTTTTGTTTCCCTTTAATTATAAAATCAAGGGAGAAAAAAATACAAAAAATGATTGGCAAAATGGTTTTTTTTTTTTTTGAGAATATAATTCACATAATTGTTTCAACAAAAAAAATATTTTTTAAAAAATAAATCTCATTTTATAATTGTCCAGTCAAAACGTTTATCCGTTCCTAAAAGGTAAAAGAAAAAAAGAAAAAGAAAAGCACATTTAGACGACAGTACGACGCTGTTTTGCGTCGTTTCCAAAATACTTCAAAACAGACTTCTCTCGTTAAACTCAGTCTCTGTGGGCTTTCTTCACATTTCTCTCTAAATAAAACCCAAAACAATGCCCTTCACAACGGCATCCTCCATGCTCCGCCACCGCATCTCCAGCGCCCTCCGAACCCGCGGCGGCGCAAAAGCTGGTCCCAGCAGATGGAAATCTCCGGGACACGAGGAACAACCCAAAGGTCACTTTCTCAATCGGACCCCACCACCACCCGGAGAGTCTCGTAAATGGGAAGATTGGGAGTTGCCTTGCTACATCACCAGCTTCTTAACGATTGTGATCCTTGGCGTTGGTCTCAATGCTAAGCCTGATCTCACTATTGAAACTTGGGCTCATCAGAAAGCACTTGAACGACTCCAGATGGAGAAGTTGGGCCTCTCCGGTTCTGCTGATTCTGAGTGAAATTGGAGATCTGGGTATGGGATTTTTCTGGGGTTGTTGATAATAACTGTGGTCAAATAAAAAGGGTTTTTGACCGACTGACTGATTGACTGTCTTCTGTAATTTGGATACTTTTTAAAGTAAGTTTATTTTTTGGTTAATGTTTCTGGTGGTTTTGTGATTTTCCTTTGCCAGTTATTTGGTGAATTGAATTGTCTGTGTGGATGCACTTTATTTGAATTGAATTTGAGTTTTGATTGTGTTAATGTGAATGTGACTTGTCTGGTAAGTTGTTTGTTTCTTAATGAGAATTTTTTATTCATTTTTTTATTAGCATTTTAGTACCTTTGATCAATTAATTACCATGTTTGAAATGCAATGCGGGGCAGCTTTTCATGGGTTGGAGCTCCTGAGCATTATGTCTATGCGGGGATTTTCTCTCATTGTTGTTATATTTTCTGATGTTGGCATTGTGTGGTCGAATAAGGTTTTTTTATTGTTGAAAAGTGTGCTTATATGGAGCCTGGTTAAGTGTTTATTACAGCATGACTGTTACACTAGTCTAGAAATTTTTTGGTCAGAATTTTTAACTGGTTTTGATTTCGATTACATGTTGGATTTAACTTAAAGTTCCTTCATGAACTGGATCACTCAATTTGAATTGGCTAAATACTGGTGTGATAAGGATATAATTACCCAGAATTCTGCCATGATGTTTCTGGAAATTACATAACGCAACCTGGATGTGGAGTTTCACTTTCACGTGCCCAATATGCATATAATCATTATTTGATGTGAATATATTGGATTCTTGATGTACATTTGGATGCTTTTGCAAAAACAAAGTTAGTAAGGGGGTTGCTGGAGAGAACTTTTATATATGGTTTCAGGGGAAGGTGAACTGATGTGTTTTAATTAGTACCTAGCAAGCTTTATGTGCTGAGATTTGTTGCATTGTCATTTGTGCTTTTTGGTGGTGTCTAGTTAGGCATTACTGCAAACTGTTTGGACTGTTCAAGAAGCCTGTTGGAGAAATGACTCGTTAAGATTATTATAGGGAAATGGGGGATTTGTGACGGGTAGTTGCCTCGGTAGGCAAGGTTCATGTAGAGGGGTGTGGCAAGACAGTGTCCTATAGGTGCATTGCATGATAAACTTCTGCTTAAATTTGGTGTCCTCTCTGCATAATACCATTAAAGCATTTGTGGAACAGGCTGTTGTATCCATTTAGGAATTTACTAGCTGAACTTCTCAAAAGAATGGCTACTTGTAGTATCTTTGGAGATGGATAGTAAAACTGAGATGCTACCTATGAGAGATGGTTGTGCATGTAGTTGGACCGGTAGCAGGACAGCAGAATGATAACACACCACAGTGAATGGCACAATTAATTATCATGCATAAATTCAGACAGTTTTTTTAGTGTGAAATCTAGCCTCTTATAATTGAGTGATTGTTAGTTTTGGTTGTTTGATTATGGTTTTCTTCAATTGTACAATTCAGCTTCTTCTGATTATTTGATTTATTATTTTTAAATTATTAAGTTTATGTAATGGGTTCTTTGAAGCTTTTATTATTACTACAGCTGTGGACGGTTTTTCTTTCATTGTTGGACCTATATTTGCCTCGAATAACAAGGTTTCTTCCCTTGTTTAATGGAGGTTTAATAATTGTTTGTTTGCTTGATTGGAATTTCTTTGAGCTCAGGTGAGGTCAATCTTTGTATTAGTTGCGACCTGGGAGGCTGTTCAACTTCTAGGTCTTGTGCACCTTGCGTGTTAGTTGTTGGGGATATTAGCTGCTTGCATACTTAGTTATGGTTATGTCATAATACATGGTTGTAATAGCGTGTTAGGAAGTGTGTCATTATCATGTTCTGTCTTAGAATTGAAGTTAAAAATCTCTGACTAGTTCTCTATGGTGCAAAATACTGATGCAAGGTTCTAAAACTGAAAATATTTTAAACATCTTGGACCTAAAGTTTGATCTGCCTAGGTTGCATACAAGTGTTCTTTGTTGTTAAAGAAAATGCAGGGAAGTGTGGGGCTTGTATGGGGGTTGTTGCATAGGAGTCATGGATGGTGCTGTGGTAAGACGCAATGACATGGGCATGAAGCATGGTGAAAATCTACCTCTGTGGCCGTCCTCAATGCTTGATCTGCAGTGTATTTCTAAGAATAAACCAGAGATAAACCTTGATTCTATTCAATTATTTGGGTTCATTGGCAGAACTTGTGGGGATGCATAATTGATTGTTGAGGTGATAGACATTGTCTTGTGCAGAATGTAGGAAAATGAACTACTAGTAGCTTTGAAGTTTCAATGACCATTCACAGGCTGACCCCTTATCCTTTGTGGTGTTTCTTGCCACCTTTTCTCGTTTGGCAACTCTGATGGGGGTGTGAGCAAGGTTTTTGAGTTTGTTGGGTCATTCTTTTGATTAATGATCCTACTAGATGTTTTTTATCTGCCATATTCATCCAACTCGCAGATGCCAGTTGGTTGGGATCGAGAAAATGCAGAAATAGGGATTTTCTTTGTCATGTTTTATGTTCATTTCTGTTGACGACAGCTTGTGTTCCAATTCTTCTTCTGTCCTTGCCGCTGCTCTTCTTAACAGGGTCTGCTTTCGCTCTACGAATTAGCATGACCAGTTGCATAAGATCAGCCTGGATAATCTTGCTCCCAATCGGCGAGGTTTTGCCTTCAGCTCACCTACAATAAAGCAAATTTTCTCTCATAACCTGAGCAATTTCTCTGTTTGGTTAGACTATCAACGTTAGTAAATATGTTGTGTAATTATTTTTTGATCAGTTGAATGATGCATCATGTCTCAAATTACTCTGGGTTTTGGACAAAACTCTTAATAATTCCTCATTTTTCATGTCATGGAAGCCTCCTCCCTAGGGCACACTAGCAATTCGGATGTACTCTTTCATTTGTTTTGAAGGGTGGTTGAGATTTGAGATAGGTTTTCTGTTAGTTTGCCGGGCTACCTTTGGGCTTGTAAGCAAACCAATCGAAGGCCTCTCTTGTAAAAGCATCAAAATGGGCTCCGAGGGTTTTAATTTTTATCCTTTTCTCTTAGGGTTATGAGAAAGGAAAAAAAATTGATTGGTTGATACTACAAGATGTTGAAAAGCCATGGAGCCTTTTGTAAATTGCAGTTGCTGGTGTTTCTTCGACATTTCATGGGAAGTAATAACTCCTAGGAGCTACTGATATTTAATTAGAGGAAAGAACAAAGGTACATTTGATAAAACGGACTCTCATCTCGTATCAATTGATAATATTAACAAAAAAAAAAAACATATTTAGTTGTCTAATAAAAGCTATTCACGGCTATGTGTGTATTTGGTAACACACGATTGAAAACATATTTTTAAAAAATTTAAAATATTTTTATTTAAAATTAATTTTTTATGTTTTTTAGATTGTTTTGATGTGTTGTTGTTAAAAATAATTATTTTTATATATTATAAATAAAAAAATATTTTAAAAAATAACTGTTACTTTATTTACAAACATCATCAGTACCTAAGACAATCTAGGCTTTATGTTACATGATTTACAAATTATAATAATATTAGAGATCGAGGACATCATCATCATGTAATGTCCTTGAATGATTTCTTAATTGGAAGAAAAGTCACCAAAACTGCTTGGCAAGTGATCCCTTTCCTTTACTATTTTGTTTTCTTTTTCCCTTTCCTTATTATTTATAGGCCAAAGGCCCTTTTGTTCAAAGTGCTTTTAATGATGTTAGGCATGTTCCTTGCAAGTGTCTAGGGTTCTTCATTTCCTTCGCAGTTTAATATGCCTCTGGAATTCACAGAAAACAGCAACAATCTGTACAATTATTACAATCCCAAAAGGTTGTAAAATGCGGGGAAGCCATGATCATAAAGTTTAATTTGTAATATACCCAGCTGCACACACCAAGAATCTATATATATATCTTCCCTGTAATTTTTACAATTGTACAAGCAAGTCAAGCTGTGCAGATTCTGTCACAAAACATGAGAGCTGTGGGAAAGAACTGTCAACAAAAAAATCCCAGCTTCAAAACTGGATAACCCCGCTATAATCAAAGATTTAATGAGAACAAATGATGAAATTAATCCATGGGGCATCGTTTCCTCAAATTTCTTAAAAGAAGTAGTTTTGATTCTGACATGGTACCTAGCATTGCCAGTGAACAGGATTACAAAAGCATAACATCAGCACCCATTTTCACGCATCATTCGTCTTCGTTTCAAGCTTGATGACGATGTTCAGTCGATTAGCAGGTTCATCCTTCGCTGACAGTTCTTTCATTGATGCAAACAAGGTCTTAAAATCAAGGAAACTTTGTCATATATACTTGTTGCTCTCTTGATCAAGGTCTTGTAGCAGGTGATTGTAAACGACATCATGATTTTTAGGGCTAATAAATGAATTTTCTTGCATCATCAAGTCTGGTAGGGAGGGGGCAGTTATCGTGACCTGTGGTTTAATTAATTATTGATTCAAATGCAGTGTTTGTATACAAGCATACTTAGTAGCCAAAATAGCTGATTTAATGATTTTGTTTAAGCATTGTTAAATGTCATAATATATACCACAATATTCTCATTTCTCACTAACTCCACTAACAACGGGCCAGGACTCTAAACATTTTCCAATTAAACTTTTCCCAGTTGAACATTTCTTATTAAACTTTTCCCAATCCTTGAAGAAGGGAAAATTCATGATTTGATTAGGGTTGTAGATGAATTAAAAAAATATTAAATTGACAAAATTTTAAACTGATTAAAAGTATAATTGTGGTTTTTTAAAAAAAAAAATTTATATTAAAATATATTAAAATTATTTTTTTATTATTTTTTAAAATTAAAATATTAAAACGATTGAAAATATATAAAAAAAAAATTATTTTTTAAAAACACACATATAACCCTATTTACTTGATTTGCTTAGGTTGACTTAGCAATCTAAGTTCTTTATTAAGATAGTTATCAAATCGAAGTCCGACCATATGAATTTATTTAAGAGGGGGTAAAATTGCTTATAAAAAAAATTAAAAAAGAAATTACACAATTTTCTAGCCTACACGTCTCTTACAAAACCAAAACCTGTACCAGGACTCGTTATTAATAATTATCAAAATTCTTATACGATGGCAAATCGATATTGACCGTCAATTTGATGTACCAGGGCTGTGTTTGGTTTTTAAAAATTTTGAATTTTTATTTATTTAAAATTATTGTTTTTATTTTCAGATTATTTTGATATGATGGTATTAAAAATAATTTTTTAAAAATAAAAAAAATAAACATTGGGTATTTGCCACAGAGATCCATACATGATTGCTTTGGATGCATCCTAGATTTGGGCAATTTTACTCCTCTTTCTAGATAAACTGTGGCTTTGTGGAAAGGTCAAAAGATTTACTTCCTTCTCTGGCTACACTGTTGCTTTTGTGTAAAGGTGACATGAAAGGCAGAGAGATCTCTTTCGCAACATTGTCTTACAAAAACGACGGGTCTCTCTTAAATAGAAAGTCATTGTCGGTGCGTTCAGCTGGCCTTTTAGAAAATGACACAAATGACGGTGCCCTCGTCTATCAATCACATTCAGTGGCCTTAGAAAATGACACAATTAAAGTGAATTTGCACTGGAGTTTCAATGATTTTTAATTTTATTTTATTTTTAAATTTTTTTATATTATTAAATTTTTTTTGATATCATGATATTAAAAATATTTATATATATATAATATTTTAAAAAATAATCTCAATTATACTCATGAATAGACCTTTATCACAAATATATTATATAAGATTACATAAATATTTAGCAGTCACAATACCATTCTAAAAGGGTGTTTGAGAATAAGATAAATATTTTTTTTAGAGTATTTTTTATTTGAAAATAAATTAAAATAATATTTTTTATAACAATATATTAAAACAATTTAAAAATACTAAAAAAATAAATTGAAGCAAAAAAATTTCTTACAATAAATAGGTTCAACCTCAATTCCAAAAGAGATCTAAATGTGAAATAAATTTTTTATAAAAATATATTAAAACAATTCAAAAACACTAAAAATAAATTGAAATAAAATTTTTTTCTCACAATCAACAGGTTAAACCTCAATTTGAAACGATGTAAATACAAAATAAAGACTGTATATATCAAAAATTTCTTACCTGAATAGTGTGTGTGTCATCATTTTTTTTTTTATATAAATTCTAAAGATAAAAGATTTGCGATGAGGGTTGTTTTGGGTAGTATCCGAGAGGTGAGGGACTCAATAAGAGTTTTTTTTTTGTTGGCGGTGGTTGCTAAATAAACATGTGTTTAGTCACTTTTTTGACATTGTGATTCATGTGCTTTTCCATGTATTTTTTAAAGTGTGTTTTAGGTGTTTTTTTGTTATTTTAAAAAATATGTCATCATTTTCTTTTATAATTTTAAAGATAAAATTTTTGAGATGAGGACTGTCTGGATGATGTCCAAGATATGAGGGCCTCAGTTATCGGTGATAATTGGGAACAAACATGTACTTGTCCAATGTTGTTATTCTCATGTTTTTTTAAATAATTTTGATATGAGAATCTTAAAATGATTTTAAAAAAAATAATTTAATATTAAAAAGATATTTTTAATCATGTTACCAAACATATATTTTTTATTTTTTTATTTTTAATATCAATATATTAAAATAATTTAAAAATATTAATTTTATATTTTCTTTAAAAAATAAAAAATAGTACCTATTGCATCATCAAATACACACTAATTAATGTTTAACATGGTAAATTATCTAAGTAGAATTGTGCTGTGTGATTTGAGGATATTTGAGAGTGTTGTTTTTTTGTTTGAAAATATATAAAAATAATATATTTTTTATTTTTTAAAAATTATTTTTAATATTATCATATTAAAACAATTGAAAAATATAAAAAAAATCAGGAAAATGGTTTAACCACGAAAACGGCTACCTGAAGATGAGATGTTTCTATCGTCTCGTCTCTGTCACTTTCAATGATTTATCAAATACAAGGACAGTAAAATTAGCTGCAGCTTTTTATCATGAAATTACCTTCTGTTTCACTTGGACAGTTGGGCTGAGGTGATCACATGACTAAACTCACCCTTTCCACGTGAAGGGGACTGATCTTTAACCTTCAGTAGCTAACAATACCAACTAAAAAAACAAAAGTATATAGAATTATTATTATTAAATTCAGCTCAATTTAATAGAATAATTTAAAAATTTATTTGAAAAAATAGGTATAATTATTTTTTAAAGTATTTTTTGTATTGAAATATTTTAAAATAATATTTTTTTTACTTTTTAAAAATTATTTTTAAGATCAGCGCATCAAAACGATTTAAAACATAAAAAAAAATTAATATTTTTAAAAACATAATTTACACAAGTTTTATAAAATATAAAAGGGAATTGACCTTACAAGACATAATAATAAATTTAATATTTGTTTTACCAAAATAATAATGTTTTAAATTTAAAAAGAAAACTTAAATTAACATGAGTAATTTAAATGCTGTTTAAAAATATGATAGATGTTATTTTTTTATTTTTAAATATATTAAAATAAAAAATTTATATTTAAAAAATTATTTTTGATGTTAAAATATTAAAATAAATTAAAAATATAAAAAAAATAACAGTTAGTGACATTTATGGCAGTGTGGAGAGTGGAGAGCATGGATCTGTGGACTTGTCAGGAGTAATTAATACTCGGAAAGCAATCATAGAATTGGATTAAAGTTTTTTAACATGGAAAATTAAATGCAGGGGCCCTAGATTATCTTGAATGGGAAAAAAGATATCTTCCAAGAGATTTGCTGTTTGACCTGGGAGGCAAAGAAATTAATGGCGGTCTAAAGTCATGAACATTTAAATACCCGAAACACCCTCCTTCTCCCAAATTATTTGCATTCTACCATCATGGCCTTGTTATGTCCACGATCCCTTCATTTTCTTTTGATTTTTCTCAGACAATTTCTCAAAAGTATTTAAATCGCAGTAAATTTTTTAACTTATGTACTCAAAAAAATTAATTATGTAAAATTGCTTACAAAATACAGTCCATCAATTATGTAAAATTTGGTATACATGAACTATTTTGATCCATGAATCCACAGCTACGCGCATGGTAGACCTCACTATATTGAAAATATATACTACAAATTCAAGAGCATGTTTGGCGGAGAGATTGAATTATTGTTTTGTTATTTTTTAAAAAATATATATTTTAAATTAATTTTTTTATAATTTTAGATTATTTTAATAAATTAATATAAAAAATAATTTTTTAAAGCAATATTAATTTATTTTTAAATAAAATAAATAATTTAAAAAATAAAATTTATCAAACACTATCTAATAGTGAAACAAAAAGAAATGACAAAAATACAAGCATATTTGAGAGTATTGTTACGGTTGTTTTTTATATATATAAAAAAAATATATATATATATACATATTTTAAAAATAATTTTTGACATTCACATATTAAAATAATTTAAAAATATTAAAAAAAATTAATTTAAAAAAATTAAAAAATTTTAAAATATAAAAACAAATATTATAAGACATCCACCTCTAATGAACATCACATCCAAATCACAGAATACTAATCTCTCCCCGCTCCCGACGGTTTCGCGGACAAAGACAGACCCAGTTGGGTAGTTCTAGAAAAACATGATGGCAGTTTAGGTATACCGAAAAAATCTTCCACGTAACGCGTCAAGCCCCAAACTGGTTATCCCCAGTCACCTCCCTCCCACCGACAGCCTCTTCCCGGTCATAAACATGTCCGTGCAAAAATGATGCCCTCACCTTTTTAAATGCCAGCCAGCTTCCCGCACTCACTCATCGCCAGAGCTCCCTCTCTCTCTGCCAGTTGCAGTATAAAGCTTCCCAGTTCACATGCCGTTTTAACCACACAGAGAGAGAAAGTGAAAGGTAATATTTGTAGTTCACTAATTTATTTATAGACAAGTGATAATCCCGAAGAGAGGAAGATCATATTTGCCTCTCTTTATCTTTCTCTGCAAGCATGTTTTGGAAGCTGAGCAAACAAGACGATACGGTAACTTCTTCTTTCATTACTTTTGTTTTTAACGGCGAAAACAGCTGCTTAGCTTTCCCCAGTCGTTTCGTACAGTCCTTTGCTGTCGTTTTTGGAGCCATTAATTAGAGAAGACGAAGTGCATTGTGTTTTCTCGATTTGTTGAAGGTTACAGTTACAGATTATTTATTGTTTGTTCGAGAAGTAAGTGATGATGTAGTAGATCTGGTTTTCTGAAGGTGATTGATTATAGTGAATGCTTGAAATTGGATTGGATTAGATGCTCTTTTTACCTGTATTTTATTTTTATTTTCAATGGAGAACAACTGGTTTTTGTATGTGATGCAGGATCTATGTTAAAATAAAATAAAATAAAAACGGTGTCGTTCTTCTTCAGAAATATCTATTCTCACTTTATCTTATTTTGAGCCAGCTAGTTTTGTTCCTTTTTTCTTGGTTGGGAGTGGTCGGTCTACTGAGACTAAGTTTTATTTATATTAGCTTCTAAAACTATGGAAACTTGCTTTCTTATTGCAGGCTTTGCTCTGCAGAAACTAGAACGAGTTTCCTTTGCTTGTTACAAGTTGAGGGAGTCAGCTTATGGTTGATAGGTAGGTGTGATTATGAATCTGGATTATAGATAGCATTAACCATCTGAACTTTAATTAATATTTTTTATTTATTTTCTGGTTGGTTAATGATATTTTCTCTTGTTAACCGCAGCTTACTCGCTCGCTAGGTCATTTGTTGTAGAAGGGAGGAGGTGAGACAAGTTAAGAATGAAAGAGAGTGACAAGAGAAGAACTCCCGGTAATAATCAGTCGAAGCGCTCGGGAAAAACTGAAAGGAGAGACCGTAAACCGAATCAAATGACGAAGGGGATTGAATCTAAATCCTTGCATGCTATACCAGACTCCTACAGTGCTATTTTAGTAAGTGATTCGAACACGGGCTCAGAGCCCTCTGAAGTTTGTGATAGCTTTGTTATACATTATGTGGATAATGTCAACAGGTCTGAGGAGGCTCCTCAAGATTCAAAAGCCGATTCCATGATTGCCAAAGTGAACAAGGATGAGGCTTCAGATGACCATTCTGGTGACTTAGATAGAGAAGCTAAGGAGGGGAAGGAAGATGAGTCGGATTCTGAGACAACACAAGATTCTGTATCATCTCAAGGGGATTCGGTGACAGCTGAGGGTGAGAAAGTAGAAAACGTTTCGATAGTCCCAAAAACAGTTTCCAATAAGAATTTATCAGAAAGCGGTCCCCCGCGTGGATCAAGGGTGAAATCTGATCGCAAGACTAGTATATCTAGGTCTAAAGCAGTAAATAACACTCCTAAAAAACCTGCAAAAACAAATAAAGGGCCTTTGAAAGTTGCTTCGAAAAGTTCTTTTGATAAGAATTCTAAAGACATGAGAGTTCCTCCTAAACCTTCATTAGAATCTTCTGAAGGAGTTGATGATAAGCCTGCAGAAGATGTCAAAGAAATAGATTTTTTAGATGAGGCCTCAAATGGTACTCAGAGTGTTGCAATTGACAACGTAACAGATGGTGCTGAAGAAAATGGTGAGCATGAGGATGAAGCAGAATTAAATCAAAGGATTGAAGACATGGAAATGAGAATCGGGAAACTTGAAGCAGAGCTCAGAGAAGTTGCTGCTCTTGAAATTTCACTTTATTCTGTAGTCCCAGAACATGGGAGCTCAGCACATAAGGTGCACACACCTGCAAGACGCCTTTCCAGACTCTACATTCATGCTTGCAAGCATTGGACTCTAGTTAAGCGAGCTACGGTTGCCAGAAACACTGTTTCAGGACTTGTATTGATTTCCAAGTCCTGCGGTAATGATGTTCCAAGGCAAGTAAATATCACGTTTTATATTAAAATTTGTTTCCAAGTGTAGCTATTTTTTCATAGTGGACCAATAAGATTTTCGTTCTGTTTTTGAAGGTTAACATTTTGGTTGTCCAACACAATTGTGCTGAGAGAGATCATTTCTCAGGCATTTGGAAGTTCACGGCACTCAAGTCCCCTTGCAAGGCTTGCTGAGTCCAATGGGGGTAGCAAGAAAAGTGAAGGGAAGCCTACAGCACTGAAATGGAAGGGTGGTTCTGGTAGCAAACAAGTTAACGGTTTTATGCAGTTTGCTGATGATTGGCAGGAGACAGGAACCTTTACTGCTGCATTAGAAAGAGTTGAATCATGGATATTTTCCCGTGTAGTTGAATCCGTATGGTGGCAGGTAAGAAAGAGTGGGGATCAGTAATGTTATAATTTTATTGTTGATGCTTGTACGTAAACCATAATTATTGAAAACCCTTTTTCTCTCTCTCGTTTTTTTTAGTAAATAAATTCCTGGCCTCAACTTCATTTAGTAAATAATCATATTTTCATTAGCAATATGCCATTCATTGTTAGAAAAACTGTTCTGGGAATGGAAACAAATAAAGAGTTGGCTTAATCTATTATGGCTTTCATTTAAATTACTGCATAATTAAAACTCATACCTATACACGTATAGGAGGAGTATTTCTTTCCAATATGGGATAGAAATCTTTTTCTTCTTTATTCACTTACAAACTACACCAACATTCATTTTACGGCCTTTACATTTTAAATTCATTTATCTTGGTAAACTTTATTCTATGCTCTGATGTTTTCAGGCTTTGACTCCACATATGCAATCTCCTTCTGGGGATTTGTCCTCCAATAAAACCACTGGAAGGTTGCTTGGACCAGCCTTGGGTGACCAGCAGCAAGGCAGCTTTTCTATCAACTTATGGAAGAACGCTTTCCAGGATGCTCTCCAACGACTGTGTCCTGTTAGAGCAGGAGGTCATGAGTGTGGTTGCTTGCCCATCATTGCAAGAATGGTATTTAGTACTTCTAGTTGTTTTCCCTTCCTTTTCACCTGTTCTATATTTCAGTCTTACACGCATGACATTATAAGTTCAAGTCCGAGAAATATCCCATCTTTCATAAATTTTTAGCTGACTGTAGTCTGGTTTTGGCCTTGTTTTCAACTCTTGGCTTGGGTGGGTTACTTGGAATTTAATTTGTTTCACAGGTTATGGAGCAGTGTGTTGCCAGGCTAGATGTGGCAATGTTCAATGCTATTCTGCGCGAGTCTGCCCATGAGATTCCAACTGACCCTGTTTCGGATCCTATCTTAGATTCCAAGGTTCTGCCAATTCCTGCTGGAGACTTGAGCTTTGGTTCTGGGGCACAACTCAAAAATTCTGTACGTATTAGTACAGCCTTAAAATGATTTTACTGCCTCGTCCATTTTACAATTGCTTGAAATAGCGAGTACTATTCTGATGACTATAATTCTCTTCACTCTGGCCGAACAGTTTATTAAACTTGTCACTTTGCACTGCTCTGCTAGATAAGCGTACTGTACCATTGGAAACTCTTTAGGCTTAAACATATTCAGTGAAGCTTTGCTAGCTCACTGTGGTTCTCGTCAATCTGGCCAGACAGTTTATTAAACATGTCACTTTGCACAGCTCTGCTAGATAAGCATACTGTACCAATGGAAACTCTTTAGGCTTAAACAAACTCAGTGAAGCTTAGCTAGCTCGATGTGGTTCTCATCACTCTGGTCAAACAGTTTATTGAACATGTCATTTTGCACAGCTCCGCTAGATAAGCGTACTGTACCAATGGAAAATCTTTAGGCTTAAACATACACAGTGGAGCCTTGCTAGCTTGGTGCAGTTCGTTTCTGCGTCACATATTCCTCTGCGAAATCAAGTTGAAAGTTTACTTTCTACAAGTGTTAAAACATGAGTGGCTGACTCTCCATGCAGGTAGGTAATTGGTCTAGGTGGCTTACTGATATGTTTGGGATCGATGCTGATGATTGCTTGAAAGATCAGCATGGCAGCGGGGATGATGACAAGCAAGATGGTGAAGCTAAACCCTTCCTTCTTCTTAATGACTTGAGCGATCTTCTGATGCTTCCAAAAGACATGCTAATGGACCGATCAATGAGGAAGGAGGTTGATTTTATAGTCTTATTGCTTTTGCATGGAAACATATGTTTACTTGCACAGCCTTTGAGTTAATTAATTTCACAACTGATTTATTTTCTGCCTTTATGTTTCAAAGGTGTGCCCATCAATTGGTCTTCCATTAATTAAGCGGATACTCTGCAATTTTACTCCTGATGAGTTCTGCCCAGATCCTGTCCCTGGAGCTGTATTAGAGGCATTGAACTCCGAGGTAAATCTTTCTTTCCTGTCATTTCAATTTCATTTTGATGTTTAAAGCGGGATAATTTTGGAAGAATTGTTCTCTTTAAAGATAATACTGTCAAGCTTCGGAGATAACATGCTTAACAATGAAAGAATACCCCTATTTGAAGTTCTTGGACCACCTAAGTTTTACAAGGGTGCTGATGTTACCTCATTGGCTTAAATTATATGCGCATTTGCCTTCTGTCAGAATACTAAGCAAAAACTACAAATATAGAAACTGATGCAATAAGCCATCGGTTGCATGTTTTTTACATTTGTCAGAGTACCGTGGAGTGGAGATTGTCAGGAGGTGCTGCCAGAAACTTCCCTTATACAGCTGCCCCAGTTGTGTACACACCGCCTTCCTCCGCTGATGTGGCAGAAAAGGTTGCAGAGGCAGGGACCAAGTCTCAGTTCTCAAGGAATGTATCTGCTGTGCAGAGGAAAGGATACACCAGTGATGAGGAACTGGAGGAATTAGATTCACCTCTTACGTCCATAATTGAAAGATTGCCATCATCCCCAGCAATCATCATGGCCAATGGAAATGGAAAACACAAGGAATATGCAGGGAATTCGATAGCAAATGCAAGGTATGAACTTCTTCGAGAGGTCTGGTCTGCATGAGGATTGGGAGTGAATCTTGCTGTACATCTTTTCTTTTCTCTTAATTCCCTTCTTATCAATGTAAATATGAAGAAAAAAAATCACTCTTGAAAAATAAGCAGTGAAAGATGATTCAAGGTTTCAGGTTTTTTGTTCAAATGCAGCAGAAGCCATGCCATTTGCTTTCTTGTAAACTACAGTTTTTTAGTTGCTATGAACTGTTTGGATGAGAATAATAATTTAATTCAATAAAAATACATAATCACCATTTACGTGCCTGAGAGTCTTGTTTAGTTTAAAGAAAGCAGTGGTCAGATTTCAAGGTGTCAGAGATGGACAGTTGGCAGGACATGGCACTAGCTGCTAGTCAGAGGGTCAAGACTGGACATGAGATGGGGGGAGTCCATGGGCTCATCTCGTGACTTTGAGTTTGTAAGCTCCTGGTTCTTGTGGACCTCGTGGGGGTCTGTTCCTAAAAATGAAATTAAAAACGAGATGGTTGCCATGGATATCGAACCCGGCTTAGGGTGGCTTGGTGGCCCAGAGTCTAGTTTAGGTTGTGTTCTTTTAACCATTTTGGATATTTAAACTTGTGTGATTCGGTGAATCAATCTGTTACTGGGTTTAACTCGTGAGACTTGGAGACAACTTTTAATTTAAAAAGAAAATACGTTTTTTCTTAAACTATTTTGTTTTAGTTTTTGTGAAAAAACAATTTTATTTTCTTTACAGAAAGTCACTGTAACAACAATATTTTGGGTTGGATTAATTTGGGTTCATCAAATTTGACAATTATAATAAATGCTTATTAAATTAATAGTGTTTTTAGATTTTTTTTTCACTAAATTAATATTTTTTTATGTTTTTAAATTTTTAATGTGTTAAAATAATAAAAATAAATTTCAATCACTATTTCAAAATAATTTAAAAATATATAAAAAATATTTTTTTTTATAACTACGATTTAACTGGACTCCCAAACGTGACAAGGAGAACGCAGAAGAATAGAAAATACTATTATACTTAATAGTATCAAACTAAAATTGAAAATATAGGTGGTGTTGTAAACAGTTTCAAAAACCCTAGTAATGCAAAAGAAAAAATAATTTCACAGATTAACTAGTTTTTTAGCCATAAGCAATCCACTAATTAAGTATTTTTACGTTAACAAAGCAATTAGAATACTTAGGGTTATTGATTAATACATGTGATTCTGCGGGAGCTTGTTTGGTAATGTATTTATGGTTGCTTTTTAAATAATTTTTCGTGTTAAAATACATGTTAATAATATTTTTTTTATTTTTTAAAAATTATTTTTGACATAAACAAACATAAAGAAATGAGATGGGCTTTGAGCGAAGAAGAAAGAGGATCCCCACTGTGTAAACCTAGTTCTTCCGGGCTTTCCAAACCGAAGAAAAGGGTGTTGTAAATGACATGAGCATAATCATGCTTGGGCAAATTCCTCAAGTTTCCACTCCTGATTCTGCTGTGAACTTGTAAATATTTTCAGAACAACTAATATCATGTCTCGTCATGGAACAAGTTGGGATTTTTACCAATAGCATCGAGCAAGCTAGCAATTAGTTCTTTTAAAATAATTGCCTAAGCATTTTGATGTTTTAACTTGTTCGATCAATGTCCTTGCCGAAAGGTCCAAAACCCCAAACCCAAAGTCTGGTGGAGCAGAGAATATCATACAAACTGACACATTTTTCCTTATGTTTTCTTTTTAAGAGGAAAGTCAAAACGAGATATATGAAATCAAGTTTCATTTACATACAAAGACCAGAAGCAAAGAAAAACAAAGAGGGTTAATCTTCTGTTTCGAATATCTATACTGGAACTGAGTTCTCCTCGGGAGCGGACAAGTACGAGTCTGAAACGTGAGTTTTTGAGCCTAGAGACTGAAGTGCTCTGGTGACTTCAAGCACTGATGGTCGTTTCTCTGGCAGCACTGAAGTGCAACGAATGGCAATGTCTAGAGCTGCTAGCATCTCTTGTTGGGAAGAGTTTGATATCTTAGAGTCAAGAACTTGGACTGCTCCATTTGTGATGTTGATTTTCCTCCGAACCCACTTCACGATATCAACAGAGTCAGCTGGTTCTGCTCGATCAGCTTGTCGGCCTGCTATCAGCTCTAGAAGCACCACACCGAAGCTGTAAACATCCATTTGCTCGGTTGCTTTCTTTGTGTATCCACATTCTGCAATGAGCAGCTAATGAGAGAACAATTCAAAGAACACGCACAATATGGATCTGTGAAGCTAATTTTAAACACGTGACAGAACAATCTGATCGCTGTAAATACAAAATACTAACTAGGGGTGAGGTGAAAGAAGTGTACCAGGAGCATTGTAGCAAGAGCATGCAGATTCTGAAGCAACAGTTGTTTGAAATGAGGCTTCTCCCACGATTCGGTCGAGAGCAAAATCTGTGAGCTTTGGTTCAAAGTCCGCATCCAGGAGGATATTAGTCGACTTAATGTTTCTGTGAAGTAAATGCTGGACATAATGCTTGTGAAGATATGCCAATCCTTGAGCAACCCCAATGGCAATCTTCAACCTATCACTCCATTGCAACTGAAAGTCCGGTCTGCTAATTAAATCCCCTAAGCTCCCCTTTTGCAAGTATTCGTAAATTAGAAAGATTGATTCCTCTGAATGGCAAAATCCAAGAACTTTAGTGATGTTCTTATGTCTGATCTTGGCTAATGTCTTGACCTCAGCCTTCAATGCTTTTGGAGATTGGTTCCCGATGTTGACTAGCTTCTTCACGGCAACCAGTTCACCACTTGGTAAACATATAATGTACACTCTACCAAAAGCTCCACCATTTCCAACAGAACTTTTCTCATCCATTCCCATGACTAAATCATGCTCTGTGACTCTGAGAGGATAGAAAAACACCGAATGCCAACTACCCATTTCAGATTTCCATTTAGTGGATCGGTGGAACACGAAAAACCCAGCAGCAACAAGCAAGACTCCCAGACCAAATGCTATAGATATAAGGGCACATGCCAATGAACTAAGACCAGCAGAATTGCGATGTCTTGGCAGATCATCAAAACAAGAATTGGGCAATCCTGGGCCACAAAGGTGAGGATTTCCTTCCAGGAATGAAGCAGGGAGTCCAGAGACTAGAGCTGGGGGGACTTCTCCGGATAGAAGGTTAAAGGATACATTGAAGAGAGCAAGCTTCAGATTTTGAAGCTCTTCTGGGATTGAACCAGTGAGGTTGTTATCGGAAAGATCAAGGTAAGTCAGCACAGGCAAATCGGCGAGGGATGGAGGGATTTCCCCAGTAAGACTATTGTCTGCCAAAGACAAGGAGACCAGTTTCCTGCACTTTTTCATCTCTGGAATTTGACCAGAAAGAGAATTGTGGGATAAGTTTATGATACTCATAACAGGAGAATCACAAAAATTCGGAGGTAATTCACCATAGAGACCATTAAGAGATGCAGAGAATCTATACAAGCTCTTAACCAGACCAAGACCATGGGGAATTTTTCCAGTGAAGCTGTTGTTATCTATCTGAACTTGCTCCAATTGAGCTGCCATTGACATTGAATCTGGTATTGCGCCAGAAAATCTGTTGTTCTCAGCTCTAATTAGCTTTATTTTGCTTAGTGACCATAACCCACCTGGGAAATCACCAGAAAACTCATTGTTTTGAACTTGAAACCTCTCAAGATTAGAGCATTCACTAATGGAGTTTGGTATCGAACCATTGAAGAAATTAGTGTGGAGACCGAGGTTTTTAAGGCCTGGTGCGCTGCATATATCATTTGGAAATGACCCTAAAAGTTTGTTTTGAGAAACATCAAAAGACACTAAGTTCTTAGAAGAAGACCCTAGTGCTTGAGGAATCATACCACTCAGATTGTTCTGTGAGAGGTCCAAAATGGTTAATCTTTGCAAACCCACAAAAGAATCAGGAATTTGACCATAAAAACCAGAACTTTGCAACAATAGCTGCTCAAGCTTCCCAAGTTTCCCAATCTCACTAGGAACACCACTCATCAAGTACAAATTTTGAGACAAATCAAGAACAACAAGCTCAGTGAAATTCACAAATACAGAAGGAACACTACCTGAAAGCAAGTTGCTTCCCAAGTTGAGTACTTGCAACTTCACCAATGAGCCAATGCTTTCTGGAATCCTTCCCTCAATACGGTTCTTGCTAAAATCAAGAACTCTCAGAGACTGAAACTGAGAAATCTGATCTGGGATAGGACCCCAGATGAGGTTGTTACTGACATTCAAACTCTCCAAAGAACTACATTGAGAGAGGTGTAAAGGTATAGGCTGGTTAAAAAAATTGTCAGCAAGATTGAGAAGAGCCAAATTGGTTAAATCACAGATTGAAGAAGAGATTTCACCAGAAAGATTCAAATTTTGAAGGTTTAGAGAAGTTACAGTGAGTGGAGGTGAAGTAGAGCAGGTGATTCCAGTCCAGTTACAGTGATGGGCATTTGAGCTGTTAGACCAGCTTGTAAGAGAGTTCTTGGGGTCTTGAATGGATTCTTTGAAAGAAAGGAGGATATCAGCTTCTGTTGAAGAAGCTGATGAGCTAAACATGAAGAATGCGAGGCTAAGACAGAGAGCAAAAGTGTATGTGCAGGTGGCAGCCATTGGAGGAGAAAGTGAGAGAGAGCCTGGTTGTGTTTTTTCAATGTTTTTCTATTTATCAGTGAAGCGAGGACTGTGAGTGAGCTTGACTTAAAGAAGTGGTTTGCCAGATGTCGATGGGTTAAGAAGAGTATTCATGTATAAAAAAGGCCATTAGAAATCTTTTGGGTGAAAGCGATAATAAAAGGTTATTCAGATTTTATTATGAATCCGATACAGTGGATTAATGATGCTGATTTTTAAAAATATTTTTTTATTTAAAAGTATATTAAAATATTTTTTTATTTTTAATACCAATTTATTAAAATCATTAAAAATATTAAAAATCATCAATTTAAAAAATAACTACTACCATACTTTCAAATACCTTATATTATCATAATTTTGTTAATTAATAATGATAAATAAATTATCTGATATGGAATCAAAAAAGATTAACACTCTATTGATTACTAAGAATTAAATTTATTTCACGGTTAGTTTTTCTTGTGGATCATCTTATGACCTTCATTTGGATTAAAAAATAAAATAATTGTGTCAAAAAATTAATTCAACTTAATAGTTTAAGTTGTTAGATGAGGTTCTAATATATGATCTATATTATTTTTTAACAAATTCTCTCAAGTGAAAGTTTTTTAAGCTTGAAACTTGCAAAGATATATATTACCTTGTGATTGATTTTTATCAAATAAATGGTATGGTGAGATTTGAACTCGTAAATACGTGGTCATTAAAATTCTGATACCATGTTAACGAACCATCTTAACCTAATAATTTAAATTATTAATTAATAATTTAATATATAATTTATATTATTTTTTAAGAAATAGTAAGGAGGAGGAACATAATCCATCAAATATGAAATACCTCTAGGGTGAGATTAGATTAGATTAGATTAAAATTAAAATTAAAATAATTACTGCAACTGCTGGTGTGTGTGTGTGTGGAAACAAAGAATATTATGAAACGTACATTATGAAGTTTGTCATATATGGTAGAGGCATAGACAGGCACAATCAAAGACCTGTAATTGATGTGGGCGCAGTGCATCATCCTCGAGGCTAAGAGTGTGGAACAAACAAAGATAGGTTAAATTTTAAAACAGGCGACGGTCCACTTGATCTTTGTTATTACAGTTACACCCACATCTATAAAATAAAATATAACGTGTTTTTACTGTATACAGTACTGTACCCACCTTCGTAAATTATTGACAACCCTGTTGACTTTTTTCTCTTCTATCTTTTGTTTTTGTCATTTTATACATATCATTATTAATTTTTGGGTCCATTAAATACTCTATAAATTCAATAAATAAATAAAATACCATGAAAATACATAAAAAAAAAAAATCAAACACGGGTGCAAAAAAAAAGGAACAAGTCCCTTTCCTTGCTAGGCCTGGTTTTCTTTATATCTTGATCGCTGAGCTTTATCTCCTTGCTATTTCATCCTCGTGATTTATATTGTCATCGTTTTATCTGTTAAGATTTACTTCACTTTGCATGCTATTATTGCATATACGAAGTGTGAAAATATTCTGATATCAAATTAAATATTAATATTATAAAATAAAACTTTGATTTATAATTTAAAAAATAAAAGAACAAGGACTAGAATTAACACATCAAACAAATAACATAGCTCTTTTCGTTTTCACTGTTTAAGGCATGGAGAAGTTTAGTTTAGTCATTGAAGTTTCAATTTATGCATTTTTTGATCCCTGGTATTCTAGAATTTACATTTCGCTTCCTAACTTTATTTTTTCACGTTTCATTCTCTAGACATTAAGATAAAGGAAAGGGTTCGGCTAACTATATTACAACTAAAAAAAAAATTAATATTGGAGTCAATATGTTTATTTTAGAGAAGAGAGTTTATTAAAAATAGTTTTTTTTAATAAAATAGATTACGACCGAAAAGTTTTTTTCAATCCAGCTTGTATTTTTTTTTTAAGTGATTAGATAGTATTTTATGTTTAAAACGGGTTTAGTGATTTTTTTAGGGTTTTCTTGAGATATTTTAAAAGAAAACATGGTGAAATTTTGATTTATAAATAAAAAAACTCAAACCCTAATTTCTTGATAACATAATTAAAAACAATTTAGTAGATAATATATTGTATATTCTATTTAAAAAAAAACAGAGAAAGAGAGAGAAAGGTGCTAGGACCAGTAGCACTCAATTTGTTTTGTTTAAAGGGAATTTTGGCTCATCACCTTCTATTTTCTCCTTTTAATTATTATTTTATTTATTCAAATTAAATTATAGAGAATATGTACAAAATTACCGGGTTATGTTATGAATTTAAAATAAAATTATAGTTTTTTATAGTAATACTAGGAATTTTTTTATGAATTTAATATGTGATTTAAAAAAAATCTCCCACGAATATTTAGTTAGAATATAATATTTATTTTGTTATCTTTTTATTGTCAATGTTTTATATGATTTTTCCAAAGTAATTATTTTTTCGTGTAAGCAAGGCATGGCTTTTTTGTTTTTTTTATAAGAAAATTATGATAATTTTTTATTTTAAAAACCTTACCTGTGACAAGATATGTTTTTGTTTCTTTTTCAAAAAGAAAAAGGAAAAGAAAACACGAATAAAAATATGTTTCTACCGTGGTTCCCCGACATCATGCAGTGGAAAAAACTATCATTGCTTAGAGACAGTCTTTTTACTATTGTGGTGAAAATATGCAGATGACAGTGTCTGCCCCCCGCGACCAAACAGTGCCCTTATTTGTAGGGAAGCGACTGCATTTGGACCACTGGATCGAATACTATCGTAGGGTATATAATTGGCCGTGTGTTGAGCACATATGCAATGCTTCTATCCCTTTCATTTTAATCCAAGAATTCTCGACTGTATAATTAATTAGCAAATGTTACCCTTCTAATTTTCTTTCTTGTATATCTAACATGAATTATTGTATATTTTATATTTACGTACTTGCCCAGGGATTTTATCGCGCGCGTGTGTATATATAAAGATGAAAACTTATACAATGGGACTGGACAACATAGAAATGCATTAAAACTGAATGTCTAATTAGATCAGTAATAGGGTGCTTGGTAGTGTCGTTCGGTTGTTTTTTTAAATATTTTTTATTTAAAAATATATTAAAATAATATATTTTTAAATATTATTTTTTATATCAGCACATTAAAATAAAAAAAAAACATAAACAAAATTAAACAAAAAATTTATTTTTTTAAAAAAACAAGGTTTTAACCGTGTTTTCAAACACAACCTACATCAATATTTGAGAATGCAGTTAAAACTGCTTTTTTTAAAATTTTAAAATTATTTTGACTTAAAATTAAATTTTTTATATTTTTAGATCATTCTAATGTTAAAAATAATTTTTAAAAAATAAAAAATATATTATTTTAATATATTTTTAAATAAAAAAAATATTTTAAACTTATCAAATACCCCACTTCTAAACAACCCTAAATGTCGAGTTCATGGTCTTGGTTGATAATAGCCTGATGCAGGTGGTAATGGGGCATCACAAATTAATAATTGCAATTGGTGTTGACAATTTGTTTGACAATTTTGACAAAAATGCATCAATTTTCAAAGATTCTCATCCAATCCATCATCAATGTAACACGATGAACAGTCACAGATAGAAAAGGAATCGCACAGGAAAATGCTCCATAAACTTAATCAAACCGTCAAAGTGATGAAGTATTATTATCTGATCAAAGCCGTCGTTGAAAGAAATAAAAAAGGTAGAAACCAGAGGCCATTTTGGCTCTCTGGGTCAACTTCATGAGCCATGTAGCGTTGTCCTCAAGTGAACACGGTGAAAAATGTGTATGTTTTCGGGCATGAATTATCGGACCAGAGACAGTGACTCCAACCAAAGTCAGAACAGACGGAATAAAACAAGAGAAAAAGGGAACAGAAAAAATAGAAAAGGAACCAACCACTATAAAAGAACCCAGAAAGTCTTCTCTTCTCGTGAGTGAAAGAGAGTGGTCCCTGAAGATTCTGAGAAGAAGAGACAAGAGTCTACCTCGCACGTACCAATGTGCCAACTCTTTTCAGTGACCCCTAGACATCATCTTGCATGGGTTATGTCGCCGCTATCCTACACTGTTGTCTGTCAAACTCAAAAATACCCTAAAACTATTGCATTAATGTCAATTTTACTCATTCCAGTAAAATTCACAAACAAATTTTAAAATTATTGAATACTGATATAGTGATTAATTTTAAAATTCATAAAATTAATTGAGATATATATAAATTAATTCAAATACCCATATTAATAAAAATAAATTAATTTTACTCTTTAATAATTTTAATTTTTCAATTAATATTTTCTATTAAAAGAGAAATGATAAAGTTTGTTATAAAATGGCATTATCTCTTGAATTTTGAAGGATGAACTTGGTATATAATTTTATTGTCGAAGAATCATCTCAACCCAATAACTTAAACTATTAAGTGAGGTTCTATGATATAATTTATATTATTCTCCAACACATCCCTTCAAGTAAAATCTCTTTACGCTTGAAACCTGTACAACTCTATATTATCTTGTATTTAATTTTTATTAAATAAACGGTGACGGTGAAATTCAAACTTGTAATTTTTATCAAATAAATATGGATGGTGAGATTTGAACTCATGACCGCTTAGTCATAACAAGACTCTGATATCATATCAAATAATCATCTTAGTTCAATAATTTAAATTATTAAATATAATTTTAAAATATAATTTATATTATTTAGTAATATATTTTTTACGGGCAGAAATGAAAGATGATTGCAGAGTTAAGGATTTGTTTTACACGCAAAATATTCCATTGTTATCGTTAACAAAGACATGAAAAAAAACAGCATGAAAAAACAAAAAGAGAAAGAATGAGGATGAGAGTGAGAAAGAGAAAAATGGTGTATGGTCACTGTCTGGTTACAGTTTTGCATCGATTTTGATGGGTTATCTCTGGTACAGCAGGAAGATCACCCGGTTTCACCGCTGAGTTCATGAGGTCATGTCGTACAGCCATTTGTTTTTCTTTCTCACTGCTCAGATTAATGGTGAGGATCTGCTAGGATTCTTAGGACAAATTCTTTTATTACAATTATAGAGTATCTATCAGGACCATCTTTGACCCGCAGTGAATCCAATCAAAGATCGGTCCCGACGTGGTCGCCTACATGACGGTTGATGCGGGTTGGATGGTTTTAAAATTTCCTTCGTTTTGTTACCTGTTGTAATTATGTTTGCTATTATTTTTTTAAAGTGACTTGTATTTAAATATATATTAATATAATATTTTTTATTTTTTAAATTTTATTTTTTATAACATGTCAAAATAATTTAAAAAATTATTTTGAAACAAAAAATTTTTATTTTTTTAAAGTATAACCACACATCTTAAACAAACATAATCATAACTTCAATCAGACTTCATTCAATTTAAGATCTAACTATAAATTAGATAAATTAATCTGAGATTGGTTGATGAATCAAAGTTTAATTTTTTTTTAATAATTAAATTTCCACTGTTTTGATAGTTTTTTAAACTAAAATAGTATCATTTAAATACTAAAAATAACTTATTTACTAGCCCAATTTGAGTAAATACTTGGATCCATCAAGTCTTATAACTAAATTTTTTGTGGGTACAGTGGAGTTATATTTCTTAAAAAAAATTAAGTTAATATTTTTTAATTGTTTCTATATAATTATATCAAAAAAAAAATTCAAGAATCGCAAGCAAGCTCTCCTATTGTTGTGAGTAAACAATTTATGAAGTTTTTGAAACTATTCACCTCCTCAAGCATCTTCCAATACATGAATAGTACAATTTTTGGATGTTTTGGTACATACAAATTTTTTATTTTTTATTTCTTCTCAGTAACTGCAGAGCCGGTGAAGGAGACAAGCTCTTAAATTCGAGCCCTTGTCCTTGTCGTTTAACCAGTAACGAATATGATGAGATGTGAGATGGGATTGATAATGGAGCCCTTTTTAATATTATTTCTTGGAGGATCAATGGAATCTTGGGTTAGCTAAGAAAATATTGGGATTTTAGGCCTCATAAATATTTATTTTCTTTCTCAATTCCATTTACTTGTGACGTAAATGGGATTTCTTTCCACCGATAAAATAAGTGACTGTCACTGTACTTATTCTCCATGTTTTCATCTCTGATATAAAATAGCAATTCCATGTAAATATAATAGTAGATTTTGAATGGCTTCATAGTATTATGCAAAAACTATCCGTGAGATATTTTGAACGTTCAAAAACACTGGATATTTTGATAACAAAATAGATTATTTCTGGACCAATATCATATACAAAATACGAGTCATAAAAAGTATTTATGATAGCTAATTCGCATATAACATCTGCAACTCGGGTTTTGGCTCTCTCAACTCTAGCGTACCCCTAATTATTTTTTCCTTAACTTGACAAATTAATTATTTTAGATGTGATAACTTACCAAAACACCAACGGAAACAGCTTCCTCCTTTATTCCCTGTTGACTTTTTTCACCCAAATCCTGACTTTAAACTGTAAAAGTGCAAGGCTGGAAGAAGAACACCATTATTGCATCCTGTGGCGAAAGATCTACTAAAAATTTTCACTGTCAGGCCTGCTTTAAAAGCATCCCAAGAAAATTCGATTTTTTATAAAGTATAAACGTTAGCACAGTTCAGGGGAAAAAAAAAAGCAAATTAGCATGGTAAAAAAATATTTTAAAAAATAGCATAGAAAAACTGCAGTTCTCCCTTGCAAATTAAAAAAAAACACAGGTAAGAATTCTGGTTATAAACAAATTAGGGAAATTTAATTGATTATTTTCGGGATCCGCATCAATTATAATGCTTTTTATTTTTAAAAAAATTATAATTGATTTTTTTTATTGTCTTTTTTTAAAACGGATAAATTATGTAATTTATATCTTGTATCTTATTTATTTTTATATTTTAAAAGTGTTTAAAAAAATTAAAATTTTTTATTTTAATTTGTTTCAAATTAATTTTTTTTTTATGTTTTTATATTGTTTTGATGTGTTAATGTCAGAAATAAATTTTTAAAAACTATAATTTCAACATATTTTAAAATAAAAAACATTTAAAAAAACAACCGCTATCACAATAACAAACGTGTTCTAAATATTATGTAATTTATGATCACGTATCATATGGCAATGGCAATTTCTGTTTAATTTTTTTTTTTTTAGCAATGTGACAATAGCAGTGAGAGACTAGAAATTGTCATTCAGAAAGATGAAGAGTAATTAGTCAATGTGCTTATAATATATAGCCCAAAATAAACACTACTATAGTAAACATTCAAGGGGTGATTTTTCTTTTTCTTTTTTTCAATGAAGAACATGATTGCCATTTGGGATTTGTATTGTTGCCTTTCCAACTATAGTGCAATATTATTACTTCGACAGGAAAAAGAAACTACGGCGTATTATTAATTCAATGCGATTGCTAAAAGGAGGCCATGTTAGCTCATAATTTCTATTCACTATTTACCCAAAAGAGGTCCAAGAAAAATTAAAGGCAACCCCAAATACTTTGTATCAAGCAACCATCATTAGCCAGAGTCATTGTTATGCAATCAAGAGTGTTAGAAGAAATGATTGAATATATATATAACCATCCATTATGTAGATTCATTACGTAGTTCAGTGATAAGAGTTTAGAATTAAAGGGTTTATTTTTTTTATGGTCTCAAGTTCGAGTCCTTGTGGTTACTAATATAATGGTCACTCTTACTTACATGATCGTTAACTTCATGACCCGTAAGATTAATTAAGATATATACAAACTGATCCAAATACCTATATTTTTTTTAAAAAAATTTAAATATTTTTGTATACAGGGTTGCTTCGATAATTTTTGCTGGCGACTCAAACACATATCACCATGGATTAATTTTATTTCTCCCACAAATATTTATATTGGCAATTTCATTGTTTGGCGTAGGGCTGGTAGATTAGAATGTCAACCAATTACACGTTGTTCAACAACTAAAAGTTATGCTCTAAACTATGTAGTATAATAATAATAATTATTATTATTATTTAACCAGGAGTGACCTCAAAGGTTTACTTGTAAGTATAATTAAACAACTAAAATCTCCTATTTCAAAAAGTCTTGCATGCATATTCTGTAGTATAGTAATCAATAGTCAACTTTAAAATGATAGAAAGACAGTCGTCTGAAGCATCCAAGGCCATAAAGATACAAACTCCTGTCGGCTCGAGAGAGAGACTAGGGAGGTTTATGGGTGCTTGAGCTACTGTAATATTCCCGAGAGAGAGAGAGAGAGAGGAGGAGGGAGGTTTATCGGTGTTTGAGCTACTGTGATATTCCCTAGAGAGAGAGAGCGAGAGAGAGAGAGAGAGAGAGAGAGGAGGAGGGAGGTTTATGGGTGTTTGAGCTAGTATTTTGGCTGTAATATTCCCTAGACAGAAGCACCTCCTCCCTCAAGTCCCAACAAAGGATCAAAGGATCTGAGGGTGCCCTCTTTGTCATTTGATGAAAAAACCAGGCATGATGTGGTGGGCTGTTGAAAGTTTGCTATCATCAAATTTCACTTATTGCATCGAAGAAAGCTATAAGAACAATACTCAATACCCAGCATTGCTTTCAACAGACGGTGGCGGTAGGGACACCGCTCCTTTGTTTTGCTTGCCATGTTCCTCTGTGTCCTCCTTGTCCGATTAATTATTAATAATTATCATTATTTGGTTACATGATTTAACCCCTACACATTAGAGTATAAATCTTTGACATACTTCACCCCGCAAAAGAAAAACATAAGTACAGGTGAATTTGATTTCCCCTGTAGATTCATCAATATTGCACTCTTTTCTTAGGAGTGTTAAAAAAACCAGACTTATCATTATTTAACTCGACTTGAATATTATAAATAATAATGAGTATAAAAAAATATCATGGATCGAGTGTGAAAACGAGATTTTTAAAATTCGCTTAACCCGACTTGACTTCTATAATCCAATGCCAGTAACATAATCCTTACTATAAATAATAATTTTCTTTTTCTTCTTTATTTTTTCATTTATAGCCTTCACACTCACAACCACAACCACAACACTCTCATTCATTGAATCTCTTTCCCTTCAATTTTCTTCTTCAAACTTCACATACTTAATTACTTATTAATTTTTTATCTCTTCCTCGTATAATTGATGCCCTTGACAAGCAATTAATGAACTTGAAGTTTAATATGATATCGATGGAATGATAATACATTTTACAATTCTAATATTTTCTGCTTAATAACCAAGAGACCATAAGAAAACAAATGAAAATTTCAATAATTTATGTTGAATTTTTATTTTTGTACTCAAATCACAAACTTAAAAGCACTTTATAGTCTTGTCTTACTGGTCTATTTTTATATCATATTATACCCTAACTATTTGATAAAATACTTGACTATAATTTTTTTTTTAAGTGAAAATTATGAGTTTTTATGTCATCCTAATATATGCATTTTAAAGGTTTTATATAGTTCCAACAATTGCAACCCAACATTTTTCTTAAGATAGTTGAAAATTAAAGGAATCAATATGTTCATCTCGTGAATATTTATAATATTTATAAAAAATTTATCTCAACCCGCTTGGGTAAAAATAATAATGAAATATGTTAGGTTTAGATTTTGTAAAATACGTTAAATTGGATTAAATACAATTATAAGTAAAAAACCGACTCAATATGCATGAGTACCCCTATTTTTTTATCCACATAGTTCTATTTTTTTTTTTCTATTTCAATCCTGTAATTTCATTAAAGATTCGATATTACCCTTGATTGTAAAATAGCTTACGACGTCTAGTGGAAAGCAGTGTTATTTCACCTTTTTATTTCAATGTTGCGCTCACGGTTGAGTCTCATGAGCTATTAGCAAAATATGGGTGACATAATTTTTTTCAAAACTAAAAGGGTAAGTTGGAAATATTCGTAGAAGGATAGAAGTGATACGGTGGTGGATCAATAAGGGCAAAAGGATATACCTCACCAAAACATAGCTTGAAAGTGAAAAGGAAAGCATGAAGCCCACCCATAGTAGTCAAGCTCCCCGTCCCTCACAGCAGGGAGAGGGCCTAAAGAGAACTGCGGCTGGGCTTTTGGACTTGAACTTCAAAGCAAAAATCCCCAGAAAGTAAAAATGCCCAGTGTTTATTTATTCTTCCTCTGCCTCTCTAACATCTCTCTTCAAATGGGATGTTATCAATTGCTCTAAATGCAGGCAAATGGGATTTCATCAAGTGCTTTTACGTATGCTCACATTTTCACAGGCATATAAAATCAATTGACAACTAATGCATTTCCATGCGAATTTCCTCCATCGGAGTTTGGAGGGACAACAGAAGTTTGTCTAATCACACTTTTTTTTCAGGAGACGAAAAAACGTCACATGTCGAGAAACCAAGTACCCTGGATCTATCCCTACCCTTCTCAACTCAGAAATCCAGGAGGTCCATTGGCAGTAAGTTTTAGCGAATGAGGGGCACATCAAGCTCGCAACCGCTGAGCAGAGCCACCTCCGAGAAAAAACAGATTGACGTAAAGAAAAAGGCAAAGAAACCAAATACTCAACAACCATTCTAACCACATTACAGGCTTCAAGAACTTTCATTCGCAGGGCGGGTGGAGAGCCTCGGAGGGGATGCTGTTCAAGTCTTTGCCATTAGGCATGTTCAGGCCAACAGGAGTTTTGATAGGAAACTGAAGATTGAATTCCAATCCGATCTTGAACACAGATTAAGTTTCATAGAACTTTTGGGTTACAATAAAACACAACCAAAACAAAGTGATAAGAGAATATAATAAATATATTCAACATCTAGGGCAAGAGGGAAATGAGGCTAATAAAATCTGAGCTTGCCTATATAAACGCACAACAAAAACTAAGAAGGAAAAACCACCTAATCCCATCAAAGGAAGCCTAAAGAAACCCTCTCCCAGAAGCCTGTCCCAACTCAAGAAAAAAATCGATGGATAGTTGATAACTGGAGGGAAATAAATTCTACCTTTACCTTTAACAATAAGAAGAACAAAAACCAAGTCATCATCTATAGCAGTCACGCAACAAATTACATTGAGAAAAGGAGATGCCACAATTTTTATCCTGGGACAGTGTATCCAACAGCTTAGCACAAAATGCAGCAAAGCATAGGAACTCAGTTCTAATTGACTATATTAGGAGGAAAGCATTTCAACAGAGAATAACACCAAAAGACCACATATGAAAAGTTTCTAAAATGAAACACCCTTGAGCCTTTTGATGGTAGACATCTACAGCTCAAGGAACCCTTTATCCAAATATAAAGCAAACAATCGTGCAGAAAGTGAAAACAGGCTGCCAGTAAATGGTTTTACACAACATTGCTTCAGACCATTGAAGAGCAGATAGCTAGAGTAAAAGCATTGAACTGCTAAAAGATTTATGAACAACTGAAAAATGTACACATATATGCATTGGGGCAGATCAATTTTCCATGCAATACCAGAAAGAAATGCGTACCAACCAGCAAATAACATGACAAAGTAACCCATAACGATGTCCACAAACCAACACAAATAAAGACTTGCACACTGGAGCTAACAAAGGAATCCTCGCCAATCAACTAGAAATATAAAGTTCCTTGGACTGCGACAATGTCCTATCATGCCCTGAACCATTTTTATCAATGAAGGACACTAGACAGGACAAAGCTGCCACACTTAAACCAGAACGCATGGACAGAAGGAGAAGAATCATACTTGATTACATAAACAATCACTTCAGTCCATGGCTCTTAGATCTTATCAAGCTTCTCTGCCTTGACAACTGGGTTGGCTTTAGCAATAGCATCACGAGCAGCAGTCCGATAATCAAAGGGGCAGTCATGCTTGTCAGAGTAACGATGAATTGCACAGAACAGGTCTCCACATCTACAACCGAACCCTGTTAAACCAACACGCTTTCGGCAAGCGGTACACCTACTGGGTCCCTCTTTTGCCTTCATCTCAGAAGGCTTGCTTGAAGCAATGGATGGTTCTGTGGAGATGATTTTCACCTCTACAGGTGCAGGTTGTACATCAACGGCACCAGCAACCACAGGTTCTTTTCCATTACCGCTAGAGTTTCCATTCACAATGCTTTCAATGGATGATGCTGCCAGTTGGGCTTGTTGCTGGTTCAGGATGATGTCCTTGTGGCACTTGGAACACATGTTCATTGTAGCAGCACTTCCAAAGAAGCCACAGTTGTTAATGCAGAGTATGGGGCCCTCTGGAGCTTGGCATCCAGTCTCATCATGAGACTCCATCTTCTCAAAAGTCCTGCAAGGAAATCACCACATGATATACAACCAGAGCACACGAGCAAACACCAAAACCCGTTCGCTGCCAGACAGATGCTAATTTTCATTAAGATATAAGCACAATCCTTTACATACACACCGAGCGCATGCATCCTTTGGTTCAAGCATACAAATAGGATGCTCAACTGCCTAATAGCAAATAGGAAAAAGAAAAGGCGAAACAAGGTTATGCAAAAAGAGCAACTAATTTTTACCTACAACATCAAGGGCACCCCAGTTCACAAGTAACTGAAGTTTCCACACAGACAGGACATAGGCTCTCTCTTCCTTCCATAAAGGGGAAAGCAAAGGAGACAGAAGACAGCGCCAAATGAGAAGAGATTCATATGCATGAGCAGAGAGAGTTTAAACAGCTAGAAAGTCATGTCTTCCTATGCAAGAACAATAAATGAGGGACCTTCTCATGCAACACACATCCTCCCCGTCCTGAAGTTCCCAGTCAAGAGCCACACTATCTGCTGCTTTTTTTACTCAAACCAAGCACCTTCCTCTTCGGAGAAAGAGACAGAGAGAATCATTACCAAAACAAACATCCATAGGTAAAATAAAACCTTCCCAGCTTCAGCGTAACTCCTAATTACCTAAAATGTCATCTATCTATCACTTTGAGGAATTGTTACTCGTCAAAATTGAAACAAAAACAATCGTTTTCACCTTATAAAATGACACCCCAGATGCCCAAAACAGCATCTAAACCGATCAATATCTGTGAAAACAGCCATAAACACATAATTGACAATTAAAGCATAAATGTTTACCATCAATTTTACTCCAAAACGCTAAAAAGTCAATAAATCATTGAGAAATTCACTTCGAACATGCATGGTAAACATAAAACACTCAGTTTCTCTATTAATACACGGAATTCAGCATCCAGAAGCCATGATATGCAAAGTTTTCATTTAAATTAATTAATCAGGATTCCATTTCATTTACTTTCTCATCGGTTTCAATTAAAACACAAATAATAAAACCAAAAAAATGTTAAAAAAAAATAAACCCACTAACCTCTTTAATAATTCTGGCCGATCTTGACTAACAAAATCGAACCAGGTAGTTTCTATCAAGCTAGAAGCAAGAAAAAATAATCAAAATTCAATTAGAAAAAAATATCAATTAAATTAATAAATCTAGAAGAAGACCAAAAAAAATCAGAGACAACCATACCTTAATCAAAGAGATAGAATCAATCGTGGGTTATTATCGAAGAAATCGAGACCAGAGAAAGAGGAAGGGAGACGGAGAGAGATTGGGTTATTTTCGGTGGTGTTTGTTTTTTATATTTTTGGTATTTTTAATTTTCTAATACTAGTTTTTCTGTATATATACATATATCTATTTAGGGTTGATGGTGTTTATTTGGTCCTTTTACTCTCTATCTTATCTTATTTGGATCCTTTTATTATTATTTTTTCAAATGTCATCTTTATAACTCTTTATTTATGGATTCATGAGCTCGGTATAATATTAATATCCGTCAATATATGGCACCAAGCTATTGAAACTAACCACCCTGTGCTCAAAGCTATGTTTAAAAGCTGGTTTTCTCGCAAATTTACTTGAAAAATAAATCATATGATCACCTAGAACTTATAGTAAATAGATCTTAACTTTGAGAAAGGTAATTATAATCCACACCAATCACACACTCTCTCTTTCCATGCTTTCCAAGTCACTTGTATCAGACTTGTGCGTTGGAATTTCTTGTAGTTTATTCCTTGAAGTCTCTGATTATTTTTTATTTTATTGTTTTATAAATTAATTAAAAAACTCTGGTCATTAAACTCTTTAATTATGTATTCAGGGTCATTCTTATTATCCGTATGTATCTTTTAAGATACATGATTATAAAGGTATTTGAGACAAAATTTTAACTGTAGTTTTAAAAAATTTTGATTTTTTTTGTTTAAAATTATTGTTTATTTTATTATTTTAAATCGTTTTGATACACCGGTGTCAAAATTTTATTTTTAAAATATTATTTTGAAGTATTTTAAATAAAAAATACTTTAAAAAAAGCGTTATTACTGATTATAATACCCTGTATTTTTTCAAATAACCACAAGTTAATTTTCTTTTCAAAACATAATAAAATCTAAAGTTGGTGTTTCATGAAATATGATAAAAGGGGGCAAAAGGAACTCTTTTAAATTGATTTTTAGTGATTATAATTTTATATTTTTATTGCCAATTTGCTTATAGGTTTATGATGTAAGCGAATTGTACATCTAAATTGAAAAGGCATAGGAAATAGTAACATAAGATGACATGTTGAACATCATTTATTATGATTTAACAACTTTTAAAACAAGGATCACGTTAATAGAAAAATATTATTAAACATAGGGATAATATTGAAACATAACATAGTAGAGGGACTAAGCTGGGGAAACTTCTATAGTTGAAGGCTCAAAGACAATCATTTTTCTTGTAACGTACTTATATCTCATTATTATTTTTTTATATTACTTTTTTGTCTCTGCCAACAAACTCCTTCCATGGACATGTTCTGACTATTTACCCTCTGTTTTATTTTTATTTTACTTTTTTAACCATTACTTTGTTTTTTTAAAAAAAAACAAAATTATATTTTTTTCATTTTAAATTAATTTATTTTTAATATTTTTATATCATGTTGATATACTAATATTAAAAATAGTTTTTAAAAAATTAAAAAATATTATTTTAATATATTTTAAATTGAAAAACATTTTAAAAAACAATCAAAAATATATTATTAAAAACATGTATTTTGTCTTTATCTTATAGTTTTTTTTTTTTCATTTAAATCTACCAGGCAATTATCAATAATGATGATTTTAAAATTCAAATGACGAGCTTGACACTTTAATCATGCTTGTTTGTTTATTGTTGTGGGATTAATGAATATCTTGATTTCTAGTTGGTATATATCATCATGATTCTTTGTAATAATTCTTACTTTTTTTATGATAATTCTTAATATATGTTATTGTTATGCTGTGTTTTTTAAAATAAAACATATTAAAATATTTTAAAAATATATATATTATTTTTTATACCAACATATTAAAATTATATACAAATATTTAAGAAAATATTTTTAAAAATAAATCATAATAAAAATAAATACTCAAGATAATAAAATTCCAACTCCAAAGTTAATTATCAAAAACAAAAGTTTCAACCACGTATTAGTTTCTTTTCTTTACTTGTTTTAGGATTTAAACTGCAGCTATGTTTCTCATCCGGTGTGATCTCAAAAGGTTTTCAATTCAATTATCTTACATTTGGAATGGTAAGTATATATTGTTCTAGTTTAAAAAATAAAATAAACCATAACAAATTTAATCTTGTTTGGAATTTTGGTTTGTTCCAGTTTAAAAAACATAACAAATCTGAATAAGTTGTCAATTCCGACTGGAACATTCCAGTTCCATCCCAGCCAAATATATATATATAAAGAAATATTGTTTAGTTTTATTGTGTTAAATACATTTTTTAATTTGACTGTTTGATTAAACTGATATTTTAAATTGAATCTCCTTACATGTTTTTATATCCCAAGTTAAAATTGTAAGGTAGTCAAAGTTTATAGAGATTTTATGAGATTGTTGATGATATTTTTATAATTTTATTTAAATTTATAATTTTGTTTTGGAATGTTATTTTCCTATATCATTTTTTTTATATTATATCTTTCTCAATGTTATCGTTCAACAATAATTTTATTGAAAATTAAATTTCATAATTTATTTTCATTTGAAGTTATTATGATCTCATAACATAGGTCACGGATTTAAAAAATTAACTCAGACTAACCTAAATTAATTAAATATATTATAATTTTAGTATATTATTTTTAAAAAATATTTTATCTTATTTTTTTTAGACAAATCTAATATATTTTTACAAGTTATTTATATTATCCCTGAGCTCATCGAGTCGATCGGGTCAAATCAATCTAACTTCTATTTTTTTATATGTGTAACGCCAACCAGAATGGAATAGATAATTTTGCTAAAATCATGAATTACATATAAGATATTAGATTTGATTCAAAATTTTCTAAGTTTTATTAACCAATACATGTTTTAAAATAATTTAATTGGTAATTATTAAATATATTGGTTTACCTTAATAAAAACTCCACACACCAAAATTAAAGAGACTTAATTATATGGAGATTTTATCTGAACAAAAAGCTCTTTCAAACAAAAGCAATTCACAAAAATTATAATTAATAGTAATTATTACAATAATAATTATAATAAAAGTAAATCACAAACACCTATTCACAAATTAATAAACCATCACTGATTTATGGTTTTTTAAACTATACCGTGTTCTAATTGGGTCAATTTTAGATATTACAGGTTTATATTATTTGTTTATAAAAAATGCTTCGAATTCATATCCCAGCGGATTGCAGGCAACGAAAATAGTTAAATATTATTTTTCAAATTGACTTCTAATATACTCTTTCATCACACTTAATTCCTGCGAACCAATCAGATATTTTTTTTAAAACTTTTATATTCCAACTATTTTCTGACATTACCAACATTTAATTTTCAACTTTTAAACAGTAACCAAACACAGCCTCGCCTTGAAATGATCGCACACGCAAGGTCCACTCAAGCGAAACTCATCAAAACCGTTTAAATAATGGGTCCCACATAAATTTCGCGGTTGAGATGTACCTTTACATCACACTCGAACCCATCACAGAGGAGAGGAGCCAAGTCGCCAACAGATCAGAACATTCCGGCGGGAAATCGAGCAAAGTGGCGGGATTATAAAAAGAAACAAAACCTCTCACTTCCCTCGTTTTCACTCTCTCTCAACCCACTCTGCACACGAAATTGAAAGCTAAAAATGGGAAGGAAGGGAAAGAAACCTAGGGTTTCTCGTGAAGAAGAAGAAGAGATTGAAACCGAAGTAGAAGGGGAACATCAAGAGAATATGAACCAATCCTCTGCAAATGAGAAGAGTCTCTATGAGGTATTTGAACATTTATATTTTGTTTCATTGTCTTATTTAGTTAGTTTGTTTGTTTTACATGCTTTTAATGATGTTTCGGGCTTAAATTTGAAATGAGATTAATGGGTTTTTGTTATTTGTTTAAATTGTTTTCTTTTTGAGCTTTGATTGCAGTTTAGCTCAGATTCTATTGAATGTTTTTATACGCTGTAAATGGGAAATTAGGGTTTCTTGTTTTTTCTGCAACTTTGTTCATTGAATAACTTGCAAAAGGCATGATGACAAATGCTGAATCTGTGAAATTGCGGTATATAAATCTAATTGGGGAATAGGTTCAAGAACATGAGAAAGCATTGTTAATCTTACTGAATTGTTCCATTAATATGATTTCTCTATGGTCTTTTAGGAAATTAAGTGAGGGTTTGCAATTAGCATACAAAATAGCGAAAGAGATTTCGCTTTCGATGTTGGTATACTTGTATAGATATTGTTTATTTATTTGAAGTTTATATGTTTTGAGTAGAATAATCGATTGTGCTAAGAATATATTCGAGTAGTTTGAGTAGGTTGCAGTGAGTATTTTTTTGTCGGGTGCGGTGAAGATGGTAGATTGAACCTGTCCCTCTAGTTCTAGCATGTGGTAAGCAGGTGACTCCATGGCAAAATTATGCATTCTTGGTACTTCTGTTTGCTTTCACCTTTTGGCTCTATTTCTGCCTTTGGTGCATTGTTCATGAGTTAAGCGCTCTCTGTACTTCTGTTTCTTATCTTGTCTGAGTTCTGACCCCTTCTTGTCTTGCTTTGCTTTGTGATGCGGTTTACTTTGCAATTTGTAATGAAGTGAGCTAACAAAATGGCAACCCACTTGCTGTAGGTTCTCGGTGTTGCAAAGACAGCATCTCAACAGGAAATAAAGAAAGCATACTATAAGTTGGCGTTGCGACTCCATCCTGATAAAAATCCGGGTGATGAGGTAATTTGTTTGGATTCCTATTTTTCTTATTGGCGTCTTTGTTTTAGTGCTCATTGTTTATGACGTGTGATTTTGTCTTATAATAGGAAGCTAAGGAGAAATTTCAGCAATTGCAAAAGGTGATATCGATTCTTGGTGATGAGGAAAAAAAGGCGGTCTATGATCAAACTGGCTGTGTCGAAGACACAGTAAGTGCTTCTGTTTAAGCTATTTTTATCTGGATTAATGAGTCCAGGATTACTGGATGTTCTTAGGCTACTAAAATTTGCTGTAGATGCCTTCTAGTATTTGACTTGGAAGGCAAAGACAGTTTGCCATCCATTGCTAAAAACTTGCAGTCGCAGAGAGCAATAATGTGCCGGTTTTAATTTTCTTCTTATTATTGTGAAAAGGAACAAAAATTAATCCATTCCATTACTATGAAAAGAAAAATGAATGATTTGGGTTCTTGGGGAATTGAAATGTTCTCTTTTCATCCGGCATGGTGAACCTCATTGCTGCTTTTCTTGTTGGTCAGGATCTTGCAGGGGACGTTGTTCAGAATTTGAAGGATTTTTTCAGAACTTTTTACAAAAAGGTCATAATATCTGGTCCTGCATGTTTCCTTTTTTCATATACTATTATTTTGGCTTTCCATTAGCTTGAGTTGACACTGGACTTCAAAGTCAGGTCACTGAAGCTGATATTGAAGAGTTTGAAGCAAACTACAGGGGATCTGACTCTGAGAAAAAGGATTTGATTGCACTCTACAAGGAGTGCAAGGGTAACATGAGCAGGTAATTAGTTCCAGGCTTTTCTCCCTGGTTTCCTAGTTTGAAATGAATTTCCTCTTTCCAGACTTTATAGTTTGACACGGAACATTTTCAGGCTCTTCTGTTCAATGCTCTGCTCTGATCCTAAGCTTGATTCACACCGATTCATGGACATTCTGGATGAGGCAATAGCTGCAGGTAAAAGTGGCTCTAAACTCTCTAAGATATGTTGTCAGCAAATGTTCCATCTGTACATTTCAATAGGTTAAAACTTTTTGAACTCTTTACCATACCTTGTCATGAAATATGAGAAGCTGAGAGCCTGAGACAACATGGCTGGTTAGCTTTTGTGACACCGTTTTCTTTTTATTTGCTTTCTTTTATAGGAGAAGTGAAGAGAACCAAAGCTTACCAGAAATGGGCAAAACGAGTGTCTGAAACAAAACCGCCTACCAACCCTTTAAAAAGGAGGGTGAAGTGAGTATTCTAGGATAGGGTTTTTTCTTCATATTTTAGCAAGTTCTTATTTATGACGCTATTATGTTTTTATCTTTTGCAGGTCTAAAAAGGAGCCAGAAGCAGACGTATTTGCAATCATATCTGAGCGCCAAAGTAAGAGGAAGAACCAGGTGAATTCCTTTCTCTCGTCTCTGGAGTCCAAATATGGTGGAAGCAATTCAACTTCAGAACCTACTGAAGAAGAATTTGAAGCAATACAGGAGAAAATAGAAAGCCGCCGTAAGGGCTCCAAGAAGTCGAAGCAAAAGTAACTTAATTGGAATATTGTTCAAATCTAGAACTTGTTTTTGTACAAATTCTGCATAATGTGAGCCCCAGGTTCAAATGTCTTGTTTCTAGTTATTTCACTGAAAGGGATAGCTAGGCGTGTGCATCTGAGGTCTCTTCTTTAAACCATTCCGGACGCACTGTTCCTTCAGGTTCTAACTGCAGAATCTAGATCCAGTCCAATGCCTTTTAACCCTTCAGGTTCCTCGGCCTCGCTCCTGTCTCCAGTGTTTTTGAAGAAATCCAAAGTCACCTCCGGTCTCGGTCCCTGAGCGCTGGCTCATAGAGCCCTTAAGATGTGCTTCCGGCTCATAGTGGTTGCAGCTTTCAAGGCAATATTGTATGCGAAGCAATTTATCTGGATTTCATACTACACAATCAACGAGTATTCGGCAATAGCTTCTTTTCCTGCTACGGTCAGATTATTGTAAACCGTCGATGCATAATGAGACAAACTTGAACCTGCGTGGGGCTTCTGCTAGGAAAAATGTCAAGCTTGAAAAAGAGAAAGAAAAAGAAAGGCTTTATTTAACTAGACTTTTATGCCCTCTCCTAGAATTTTACTTGATTTGTGCCTAGTTGTTAAACCTTTGAGAAAATCGGTGATTTAAAGCATAACTCATCAAATTTTAGGTTGGATTGAAAATGTTTTAGGTTAAATTAAAAAACACATTGATTCTATAAAATTTAGTTCTTGATGATTCATAACTAAACTAAACTAACTCATTACCTAGTTCATCTGGTTAATCTCTCTTTAAACATGTCTAGATTAATTTTAATAACTTTTTTAAAGAACAAAATACTATTATTTTAATAAAAATGATTAATCCATGTTAATATAATGATCAATTAACTCAATTTTTTTTTATCTAAATCAATCTTGAACCGGCCAGTCCCGACCCGGTCCAACAACTTTGAACTGTGAGGTGGGTATGTGCTCGGGGGATAACTAGCAAGCAAAGCAAACATTTGGTACCCTTTGCCGCTGCTCAAGATGAAGGGTCCAATTTCATCATGCCCATATGTTGATTTAGATCTCGTTTGTTGCAGACGGAAGCCATATCTTAGCTGATTCTTCGCACGAGGAACAAATTGAAAACTTTTTCTCTTCCCTTTTCATATTTAGCAAGAAGATCACCATTCACGCTATATAGACATCATAACCTCATTGTTCGACACACAAGCTCATGCCATTTTCCTATCGAACATCAAGTTTTGGGCCCATTATTTTCCTAAATTAAAAGCAACTTCACACGCATTACATCCTCTGGTCCACCGACCCGGCTACTCACTCAATCAATCACGGAAGACCAAGCCACAAACTTGGCCTCCATTAAGTATATTTGAGCCTACTCACTTATTGGTTCTCACTTGGGGCCCAGCAAAAGCATTTCCAAACCCCATGATTATACCCGGAGATGCGTATGATAAATTATTTTATTGGTTTCAAAAAACAAAATTTTAAGACATTCACCATGTACCCTTAAAGACAAAAACCTACATCACTAACAGCGCAAATATCATGTAACTTTCTGGTAGGTGATTGGGCATTTTTTCTTTTTAAAAGGGTTTTTTTTTAAGGAATTTGATTTTTTAATTTTTAATTATTTTTTATGTGTTTTTAAATTATTTTGATATATGATATTAAAAATAAATTTTAAAAAATAAAAAATTATTTTAATATATTTTTAAATAAAAAATACATTAAAAAAACAACCAATATCAATCTTGATCTCCAAAAACAAAACCAGCTTCATACTATAAAAAAAGAAGAAGATATCTATTGTTCTAAAATCAAGCTGTAAGGATGGTGACTTCACAACTGAATGCCAGGAAATATTCCGCTGCGGCATAAGTGATCTTCCATGAACCTGTAAATGAAAGCAAAGCCCTTTCCTTTTTCTTTGATCTACCATACCTGTCATTGATGATGCCCTTGTTATTATTCTATTTCTCTCTTCCATTTTTCTATTTGGTAGATAGATAAACAACTACCATATAAGTACAACTATATATATATATATATATATATTACATAAATGTGCTCCACATTACTTGAGTGTGTCTGTGACTGTGTCCCTTCACCCCCACCTCTCCAACCCCTTCTTCCTCTGCTTTTGGTAAGTCATCAAGTCTTTAATTTAATTGACTTGTCCTTCTTTCTTTCCACTCTTTATTTCTATCATAATTGTGGAATGTAGCTTTACTCAACTCTATTGTGGAATGTAGCTTTACTCAACTCTATTGTCTCTTTTACCTATAAGGCCCATGAAACTCACTGGCCATGGTTGCTTCAATAGCGTCTCTATTCCCATCTTTTTAGCATCGATTTCACTCATCTAGAGACCAATTAATACTGTCTGTACTACCACTAGCTGCTAGTATTGGCCTTTTTTTCTTCGAAGTTTGCATCGTTTTTCTTCTCCTGCGAGGTAAAAGTCTTAACATAGAACTTAGCCAGAAGACCCCAAGATTTCTTTCTGTGTTAGAATTTGTAAAATTTGCTTCCAATTCAGCCACGACTCATTTATGCTGTGTGGCTTTTTGCTGTAGGTTCTCATGGAGGCAGATACCGGTGAAGTGAAGTCAAAGATGGAAGATTATGAAGTTATAGAGCAGATTGGAAGAGGAGCTTTTGGTTCTGCTTTCCTTGTTCTTCATAAAACCGAGAAAAAAAAGTTAGAAGTTTATTTTGCTCGTAAATTTTGTTTCTTTTCTTTATTTCTATGGATCTTTTGCATATAACTAGGCAACCCACTTGATTAATTCAATCGAATTTTACTGGTGTACTGGTATCCAAAAGATTGGTTCCTGGTATTGAATGATCGAAGGATATGAACTGTTTTTATTATTATTATTATTATTATTGATTATGTTAATTTGATTTCAATTATAAACACAAATTTTTTGATCGAAATTGTGAGTTTGGCTTCACAGGGGTAGGTAATGGTTGTGCCGGCACGATCCTTTGTCTTCTAGCAGTCATTGTCTTTGGTCTAAATAGTTGATTTTTGAGGTTCTTTTTTTGCTTTTTGGTAGGTATGTGTTGAAGAAGATTCGGTTGGCCAAGCAGACGGAGAAGTTTAAGCGCACAGCTCATCAGGAGGTGGCCTTCACTTTTTTATAATAATATTTTTTTTTGTCATATGGGAAATTGGAACCTTTTTTTATAAAAATGTTAATAAGGAATGAACTTTTTAGATATTTTCATGTTATTGCTTAAGAACTTTGTTGCAATTAGTCATTTGATTCATTTTACTCATCAGGAGCCTAGAAAACTAACCAGGATATTTATATTGTTCTGATCTCATTTGTCATCATATCTACTTTAATCAACTTAATCACGACAGGTTGTTAGAAGTACATGTATTTTTTGTATAACCTCGTGAACAAATTTTTAATGTTGCCCCCTTTCCTTTGCACTAGTTGCTGTTTTGGAAATACTAATCAAATTGTAAAATATGTTTTCACCTAGGAATTTTTCAATAGTTCAATGATGATGATGATTATATAATCACAGCTTTTCATATTTTAATCAATGCATAAAAGACCAAAATCTTGGTTCATATGTTCTGCAGATGAATTTGATTGCGATGCTAAACAACCCTTACATTGTGGAGTACAAGGATTCTTGGGTCGACAAGGTAACCACATCATTTCTTAATGTTCTTCTGTACAATTTCATGGAAATTATTACCTTTGAGATTAACATCGACTCTGAAATGGTTTTCCACCTACATAAAAATGTTTGTGTTTCTCTATGGTATGCAGGGAAACTGTGTATGCATAGTAACAGGCTACTGTGAAGGAGGAGACATGTAAGTTTATGTGAAAGCATGTATCACTATTGTAGATAGGATAAGAGATGTAATGTAAATATATTTCTGACCAGACACTTCTAAGATATGAGATCTTGATCTAGAAAGTTGATCAGTTAAACATTCACATCAGAAGATAATATGAGTAAGGCTAAAAATTAAACACGTTGTCAGAATACTTCAGGAGTGGCTAAATGAAAAGCTCTTTCCTTTTCTTTTCCTCCAACCAGGGCTGGGATTATAAAGAAAGCGAGAGGAATATTTTTTCCAGAGGAGGTAATCATTTAGGTTTTCATATGCTTCAAGTTTATCAATTATCACCTACACCTTATGAACATCATTCTCCTGTTTTGTTTCCCAGAAACTTTGCAAATGGCTGGCTCAGTTGTTGCTAGCTGTGGACTACTTGCATTCTAACCGTGTCCTTCACAGAGATCTAAAGGTATGCTTAACCTCACTCAAGAGATGAAGGAAAGCTTACAAATAGTTCTGTTGCTGACATAAACTCACTGATGACTTCATTCCAGTGTTCCAACGTATTCCTTACAAAGGATAATGATATTCGCCTAGGTATGTGAGCCAAAAGAAATACTAGCCTGAAGGATTTTCTTTTTCATTGGGTTTGGATTTTATATCTTGGTTTCTTCTTAGTGTATTTTGTGTGGCCTGAACAGGTGACTTTGGACTTGCAAAGCTGCTCAACACAGAGGACCTTGCTTCTTCGGTATGGACTTGAATGCATTCCAGTATATTACTGGTTTACTTTGTTTAACGTGTTAATTGAAATTATGCCCCTGATTTTGAACTGTTACAACTTTTCCTCTCAAAATCTTTATGTATTTAACGCCTGCAGTTCAGAAGTTTGTGGTACCATTTAGTGTCTCAGTATGTTCAGATTCAAAATCCTAAGAGCTGATGTTTGAACTGCTTATCTTAAAATGGTTCTTTTAATCTTTCTGTTTTCTATGCCTTCACATGTCGCATAGGTAGTTGGCACTCCTAATTACATGTGTCCTGAGCTCCTAGCAGATATACCTTATGGCTACAAATCTGACATATGGTCCCTTGGTAAGAAATCTGACAGCATGGTTTTGAATTCATCAAATTTACTGCTTCACTGGCAATAACATCTTTCTGCTGTTCCAGGATGCTGTATGTTTGAAATTGCAGCACATCAACCAGCATTTAGAGCTCCTGTAAGTACAAGCCTGAGCTAATGTATGTATGTGCATGTGTGTGAGAATGCAGTATCACTATAATTTGGTTACCAGTAAAGCTCCTACAGTTTATTTCGTATGAACTTCAAAGTAAGATAAATAAATATTTACTTGAACAGGATATGGCTGGACTCATCAACAAAATAAACAGATCCACCATCTCTCCTCTTCCAATTGTGTATTCGTCCTCTCTGTAAGGGCCGTCTTTCCCAAATTTATCACGATTCCATTTATCTACTATTAACAGCCATAACAATAGGCATGCAATATTTTTTTTTCCTTTTGTAAATCCATGAGTTTAGTGGTCTGAATGTATGAGATGAGTTCTCTTGGTCCAAATATATGATATGAGTTCCATGCTGCAGGAAACAAATTATTAAGAGCATGCTGAGGAAGAACCCAGAACACAGACCAACAGTGAGTTTGATCTAAGTTTGTATTATATTATTTTTACCACCACCATCCATTCTTATACCTGTACCTTTAACATAACAGGCAGCAGAATTATTGAGGCATCCACATTTGCAACCACAACTCCTCCGGTGTCGCAGTGCATCTTCAGTTTTCCTTCCATTACATTCCATAAACAACTCAAAGGAGAAAACAAGAAGAAAATCATTGCCTGCTAAACTTAGTGCTGGAAAAGACAGCAGTGACAAGGAAGTTGGTGCATCAAAGAGGAAAGAAAATGAACATCCATTTGAGATAAACATGGAAGCACATCGAAGCAATTCACATCAGATTGACAAGCCAAGATCAATGTCTAGCGCAGACGATAGCCTTGGAAATAAGACAGTTGATCCTACTAGCTGTTCAGTGGAAGTATCTGATGGTCCAAAAGACAGCTCCACTGATTCGGAAACAAGTGTTTGCAATGGAGAGAAGCAAGCAGATTGTAGCAGTCCACCCCAAAAGGATGGCACTGAAATCGAGTCTACCTCTGAGAGCATTCCAAATTCTCAGCATAAAGAAGAACCCAGTGCCGTGCATTTTCAAAATTTGCAAGAGGTTGATGCCAAAATAGTGGCCACAAAGGATCAAGCAGCATTTTGCGGCGGACAAATTCCTGAAGAAGTTCAAACAGAGGGGCAGGGTGATACAATAGATGAAACTGGGAAACTGGAAATTCCTAGCCTAAGTTGTGCTAATCATGATGCTTCCTCTGATGATAAAAGGCCACCATCAGCTGTAAACGAACCTTCTGCAGAGGCACAATGTTGTTCACAGAAACCAGAAAGACCTGATGCATACACAGAAAGTGCTCATACAGACTACTTGTCATCTGAAAGTAATGATGTGCTTCCATGTAAAAATAAAATACGAGCAAAACCAGAAAACGACAATTGCTCCACGGAGACAGAGAAAGATGATATTCATGCGATGAGTAATGCACAATTGCTGAGGACACTTGCTGCACTAACTGGAGAGGAAACCAAGAGAGAGTGGGAGAATCCAAGTCAACAAAGAGCTGATGCTTTAGAGTCTTTGCTAGAGCTATGTGCACGGCTACTTAAACAAGAAAAAATTGACGAGCTTGCTGGTGTGCTAAAGCCATTCGGAGAAGAAATGGTCTCATCCAGAGAAACAGCAATCTGGTTGACAAAAAGCCTAATGTCTAAAAAAAAATTTAATGGAGGGACCTGATACATGAGGTGATTCCAACTAATTTATTCATTGCTGGGAGAAAAGATATCTACTTAATTGTGCTTGACATATAATGTGTTTTTCCAGAGTGGTATTGAAGAGCATAATTGCTGATTGTTCATAATTGCTGGCTTTAATGGAAATAAACTCCACTTACGAGGGGGACAAAAAAACATCGTCTTTACAATTTTGTAGAACCATGTTGTGAAGTGGGTCAGAAGGCATCAAAAGGCTAATCCTAAATTTATGCAGATGCTCAAACGCAAGTTGCCTTTGTGTCTAGTATTTGCTGAAGAACACATCATCTTTTAAGCAGTCAAATAGATGAGTGATCTGCACGCCAATGTATGTCGACGGACCTTTGAATTTTGATATGAAAGATAATTCAACGAGCCTTTGAACAAAACGTTTTCCTCTAAAATGAATACTTTATTGCCACCCAAATGGAGCAGGGCTGTTGTTTTGTTCCTTTTGCCAATGAATGAATGGATTATTCTTTCTGCAAATTGAAAGAAAATCCTTTATTGCAACGCATCAATCACAACTAGCATACGGAAATGGAACCAAAAAAAGAAAATAAAGAAAAGATCTGTAACGAATCGATCAAATTATACAAAAAACGGAATAATCTTTAACCACCCTTGTTACATAAATCAATCATTTTTCCCATCCCCTCCTTTAAAGACACCCTTGTTTGTTCACATTCTTTCCTTGATGTATATCCATTTTTCTCCAGCTTGAATGAGCTCACTGGAAATAATAGGCAAAGAATGACACAAGGGAAGCCCCAATCAAGGATCCAACAACAGGCAAGGTTGCGGATGCCCCGCTGGCAGGGGAGGGAGCCGGTGCCGAGACTTCATCAGCTGCCAAGGCTGCGCTCATGGAGGCAGCAACGACGAGGACAGCACAGGAGATCTTCTTCAATCCCATGACGCAAAAGAGTGATATTAGCTGCCTCGACCTGCCTTGGTGATGAAGAAAGGGTTCTGATTCTTTATTGCTTGATGTTTTTTCTTAAAAAACTTTATGCACCACTGAATGGTATCAAATGGTGGTGAATGAGTATTTATAAGGAGCATTGAAGTTATTTTAAGGAAGAAATCGGTTAATGTTAGTTTTGCAAGGACTGGTTTCGCATGTTGTAAGGATTGACAAGGTAGCTGGCAGGCTCAGTGTGATGTCTCCTTGTAATACATTTGCGGCAAAGAAAATTTTGGCTATAAATTGGCCGGTCTTTAAGCACAAATTATCAAGAATTCATAGACTTGTTTTTTCCTGGGAAACATGCCATGAGTCGTTCGCAGAAAACCAAGACGCCTTAACTATTTTTTTATTAGAGATTTTAATTAGGAACGCAAATGAGCGTAGTCGTTCTTCTAAAAAATAAATAATACAATAATTTTAAATTATACTATCATTAGATTGGAGCTCTGCTTACTAAGGGCTTGGTTTAAATTCGTTGGTTGAGATTAATAAATTAATTTGAATACATTTTCAAAGCTTACTCTATAAAGAATCGAGTTTTAGTACAATTAAGCTTGGCTCGTTAAATCTGCTAAGACAACTTTGTTAGGCTCATTAGCATATTCGTTTGTTCATTACTCAATAAAACATTATTTATTCACTCTAACAAGTAACACCACCATTCACAAATATCCTTAAATAAATAAAATACTAATAAATAACATTAACACATTAAAATCAAGTATGAGATTCAAAATAAAAAACTACCAGCTTTAAATAGACTACATGTTCATGCAATATAAATTTAAAATTGATTTTTTAAACTTAATTTAGAATTGATCTTTGGTTTTGGATTTCTTGAATTAAATTCTTAATTACCCATCAAACTTTAATATTTATGCAACTAAACTCCTGATTTAATCAAATTAACTCTTAAAAATTACAATTCAATCCTAAAATTTATTTATTTCCAATTAAAATTTAAATTGACTTTAAAAATTAATCTTTTTTGCAATTAAATCCTCAGTAAATTCAATAAAACCTTAAGCAATTCTAATTAAATCCTTAAACATCTAGTTTTGAATTTCCCTCCTCAAATTGATTTTTCTTTCTGAATAAAGTCTTCATCAATTGAAAATACACTATCAAATTTCCCAATCTTGAATGTTTTGATTTTCCTCAACCATATTTTGATAACGTCTTTGGCGTTCCGAGATATTCTTCTTACTGATATGATTTCTTTGATTTTCTTTCAATATTTTCTTTCAATTTTTTTTATTTTTTATTTTCTTTTTCTTTTTTGGGTTTATGCGGGGCTCTAAAAATAGGTAACAACATCTGGTATGATATCGTCAACCTTTTTATTTTCTTTGCTTATTTTTTTTTATTCGTCTCGGTTTTCATGTTTGACCTTCTAATATTTCATAAAAGCCTTTCAATTTATTTTTTCTGTAGATTTGATCATTTCTCTTTTGATTACTATTTGTTTTATTTAAAGTTATTTATGAAATTGGAATTTTTCTTCAATTTATTCCCTTTTAATTTTTTATCTGTCAGATTTGATCATAATTCTTTTGATTGTTATTTTTTTGCTTGCAAACATTAGAAATTGATAAAAAAAAAATTTAATTTCATCTTTCAACATTAAATTGCTTGAGAATTGAGCTTCTTAATTGAGTTTGAGTCTTTAATTTCATGAATTGCGAGTTTAGAAGATTAACCTTGGTTTCAAAAATTTGCCCAAGTTTACTTGGTTGTTTCTCCTCTTTTTAAACTCATGCTTTTTCAGTTTTATCATTCAACATTTTTTTAATTAGAGATTGGGCCTTGTTATTTTTTTATTTGCTTCCTACAAGAATTTTCATTAATTTTGAAAATAATTATTGCTATCTCATATCTTTTTAATTATTGTTCTTTGTTAAGTTTAACTTTGTTTAAGGAATTTTTGTTTTTGAATTAAATTCATTAATTAAATAGAAGCAAGAGATGCTAACTTCATGATATTTTACTTGGTTTGCTTTCCGGGTTGTTGCTTTGATAGCATGTACAATCTCTTTCAATGTCGTTGTGTATCCTTTCACAGTAGCGCTAGGACCGTCTCGGTGAGTTTTTTCTAGTTGTGGAGCGATGTCCATAGCATAGTGATAATGAATCTCAAATTGGTTTTTCTTTCTTCTTTTCCTGAGTATGATATTGTTAACTCATTTTATATAGTTAATTATTGCTAATTCCCCCTATATTTACTATTGATTTTTTAAAAATATATTATTAAATCAATCGAGCTTATTGAACCTAGTCAAGTTAATGATCTATATCTAATATCTTTTTTGCCATTTCAACCTAGCCTAGAATGTAGTTTGACCACCAATCTAGTTATATCTAAAATTCTTCATGCTATATGTCCCCTAAATAATGCGTTATCTTGAAAATTCAGTGAATTGGGACTTGGTTGGCTAAGGTGTTTAATTAGACCATTAAAGTCATTTATTTAGTCAAACATAATAAAAATTGAAGGTGATTAAGGTCTTTTGTAATGGATGAACTCGAATCATAATTTGTATAAAATGTAAAAATAATAATATTTTTATTTTTTACTAATTAAAAAGGGAAAAAAATCTTAATCTGCGCGTCCACCAAGTGACCCACAAGGCAATCTATAAATCCAGGTTTCGGATTAGATTTGATAACGAGGGATCTGAGTGGCATTCGACTAGAATGTCAAGGGGAAGCCGCTATTTTAGTTAGGGTTAGTTTGTACCATTTGAGGCGATTTCAACTTGCACCATTTTTATATATATATCTTTGCTCTTCTACAATGATAGTTTACCTGTTTCTTTTCCATGATTAACGCTATCAAAGCCGACATGCCACCTTGCTTTTCTTGACATATCAACTCACTCACCTAGATTTTATAAACCAAAATCCAACTCAATCAGTGGTAACAGAGGTACCATAAATTACCAAAAAAGAAAAAACCTTAAAAGAAAATAGAGAAATATTGATCTTTGTTCGAGTGATTTTCTTTAGGAGTAGAAAGGGGTCCATTAAACTCAATCACACAACCTCAAATTCCATTAAAGGAATTTATTTTCATTTGCCTCTGATAAATTCAAACACGAGATAACTAGGGCTTAATTACTGGCTATGCCAACACATGAATTTCTCGTAAAACTCGATTAGAAGACAGAATCATTTCCCGTCTGTCTATGTCTCCATATGAAACTTGCCTGAGAGATGCTTGTTGATTGACCCACTCTCCAAAGGCAACGCCCACGCCACGGCTATTTAGCTGGCGATAGGGAGTTCCCACCCGTCCAGACTCAAGAGAAGCAATAAAAGAAATAAGTGAAAAGGGATAGAGTCAAGAGAAAAAAATATATATTTTGCAGGGCCCAAATGACTACCCTGCACCTTAATGGTTCCCACAAGCCGTAACTAAAAAGGGATAATTAATTGGATCACAACATTTCACATACTATATGCATAAAAATTGTAAGAACATGTGACATGAACTATATAAGGACCCTCGTAAACTCCATAGTTTCATCATTCTTGCCCTTTGCCTCATCACAGACATTAACCCCAACAATTACTTAATCCATTAACCCCCTTCTTAATTCTCTTGTCTCTAAATTCTTGTGATCAAAGATAATGTCGCGGTTTGGTGGTTCATTTACTCACATTGTGATGGCCATGGTGGTCGTGGCATTGTTACGTATTTGTGGAGTGAAGGCACAGGACATTGCTCCAACGCCAGCAATGGACACTGGAGCTGGGCTTGAGTTGCCGCTTTCGATGGCTGTGATCTCTTCTTCTATGATCTTCTCTCTTCTTGCTCTTATGTTGCATTAGTTTTTCCAGTACTCTTGGACTCTTGGGGATTCAGGGAGGAGATGCATGGAGTGATATTTGTGGTTGTTGGGTTTGATTTTATTTTTGCATTCATCTGACATGGTTCTTGTTTATTTTCGAAATGTGATTGTAGCAATGTAATTGTTGTGGTTGAACATCATAAATAAAGCAATACGCTATCTGCTATTTTTAGAAATTAGATGCACTATTTGTTGTTAAGATTAATTTGGAGATGAAAAATCTATGTTCACATAACCGGATTGATATGATCCTTGAAATGGAAGAAGGCCTTGAAATAAAAATTCACAGCACATTTCTTTTAATTAATAGTTGTACAAATAAATCAATGAGAAATAAATTTTCATCACTCTCTTTCAGTTTTATTGTATCACATAACTCTACTTTGAAAAAGCAAATTCAATTTAAAAGATTGGAGGCGAAATCCATTTTGAAAGACAAGTTTGGTACATAAGTCAAGCATACAATTCCATTGATAACCAAAGAATCAATTCAGACCTCAACTATATTAATTTGATATGTTTGGTAGGTATGTCTAAATCGCTGAATTTCATGGTGTGTGGTACCGTACTTTACACATTCGAGAAGCGTTAAGAAAAAAACAAACTGAGAAATGTCAAATTTCAGACCTCGTGAGTTGGAAGATCTCAAATCTCTCCACTGGGCCACCTCTCAGTGATCGAGAATCTTCAAATCTCCATGCACGAGTTTTCTTTTCTCTGTGAAATAGTGGGAAGACGATGGATTGTTTTGAATGGAACGTTTATGATTTTGAACAAGTATTTTCTTAAATATTTTATTATAAGATGTATGGCCAATTATGAAGAACAATGATATTGAATAAGCTGGGATAACTTCTTTTTTTTTTTTTTTTTATCTATATGATCCTTGGAGAATGTTTTTTATTGTGAAATCAATAAAAAGAATCTAATCAAATTCACTAGTAATAAAAAGCACACAAAAGCTAAGCCCGTCTTACTTGAGAAAATAGAATTAAAACCCATCTTTCCTTTAAAAAAAATAAAATAAATTCACTTTCAACGTAAAATGCTAAGAATTATGAATTATGACAGATTCAAATATCCAACAAATATGGTACAATGCAGTGTGATCTACATGTTATTCTAATCATAAATAAATTAAAAAGTATTTGGTTATTTAATACATATTATAGTTTTCCATATATAAATCATACTGAAAATTACTTTTAAAAATTTTAGTTAAAAAAATAAAATTTATAATTTTTTCAAAATCTATTTTTTCAAAATCTATTTTTTCAAACCACATCTATAAAAATAATCCCAATAAAAATCTAAAGAAATTAGGGATTTTGTTTTAAAACAACTATCCAATATATTATACACGCCACTCGATTTTCGACCATAATAATTTTCCTCGCAGCCAGCTAGCCCCCAATTAATGGATGTGCCGACATGCATGTTCTCACAGACCACCCATAAAGCTGCAACGTGTGAAACAACAATCCGGTCGCCCCCACCGGCCGAAACTTTAGACCACAAACAACTGCTGTGATTACTTATCAGGTGAACGTTGCCAACCAAGATTCTATAAATTGAGAGTAGAAGACACCTCTTTTAGACCCCACGCGCCGCACAAAACTTGCTATAAATTGAGCATCAACAACCCCAAAGACACAATCAACACACTCTTGCTTGCTCTTTTGTCTAAAACCAAGCCAAAGTTGCTAAGACGCATATAAAATTATGGCTCAGGTTAGCATCCCCAAGGCATTGTTGCTCGTGCTCGTGATTGCTGCATTTTCTGCCGCCGTTTCTGGCCAGGATAGCGAAACGGCACCTGCACCAGCACCGGGAATGGATGCTGGAGCTGGGTTCTCTTTGCCTGTTTCTGGTGCCATTGTTGGGTTCTCTCTTGTTGTTTCTCTTCTTGGCTTCTTGAAACATTGATGAATTTGTTGTTTCTCCAAGCGGTGTGAGGGTGATTTAATTATATATGTATGTGTTTCGAGAATGATGGGTGATGGATCATTTTTATTTTCGATTCATTCTTTGTTTACGTTTGTTTACCATAAATAAAGATTAATGAATGAATTATTACTTTGATTTCCTTTTATTCTTTTCCTACTCTATTTCTTGAGCTGTTACAATCTTTTTTTTAGTCCTAACGAAAATATTTAAACGCACACTTTTTTTTCCTTTTCCTCTTATTTTTTTTATATATATCAACGTAATTAACATTAATGCATACTCTGTTTCATAGGAGTTGAGGGATGTATGGTGACTGATTTGGCCAATTTAGGCTTGAATGGGGACTAAATCAAACTTATGGGATTGGTTTTAAGCTCATGACGAAGCAAGGAAAATAAAAACTTATTTATTTTATATCTTTCTCTTTTATCTTTCTAATAAAACATGTTTCTAACACTCGGATCCACAATGAGAGACCTGACAAAAGTTTTATTAATATTACAAATAGCACATTAAAATATTATTTGCCATGTCCATAGAAACATCGACATGCTATGTTTGCCATGGTTCGTCGATTTATCACCGTATATATATACATATCGACATACAGAGTCCCATCAGTACAGCAATTTTAAATACCATAAACCTCCCCTTGATCCCTCACAGATTTAAGATCTGGATATAACTCAAACTGAACCAAAATGACTCCTATACTGATTTTAATTTTTTATATTTTAAATTTTTTTTATTGATTTTTACCTGTGTTTTAATAGGGTTGTGGGTTGATACTAACAATAAAAATATCCATATACAACTAAAATAAAAAAAGTATTTATTTGTTAAAAAACTTTAAAGTAATGAAATTTTTATTGTTATTAATGATGAGTCATTTATCATTAAGGATTTACTCGCTTATACGATTATGATATTTGCTATATGTTTTTCAAGATTCCAACACCACCTCTATCTTAGTTTAGATGTGTTTTTAAACAAGGCTTTTTTTTTTATAAGAATATAAAAAAACACTCAATTATCTCTCTGGCCTTCATGGTTCGAATTAGACTGAAATTGCACATATATAGAATTAGACAGATCGTCTTCAGCATGAACAGAATCACCTTTGTTCCGAAGCAAACTCCCTGACCATAGAACCAGGTACTTTCAACATTGTGGATTTCGTGGGCAAGCTCTTCCCGGGTCTTTGCTCGATCCTGCAGTTTCAGCTTCGACACCAGCGGCAATCAAAATGAATTAAGTATTAGATTTTGGAGAAAACACAACATAAAAAGTGAAGGAAAACACTAAAATTAAGGTGATGAAAGGTGTGCAAATTTTTGAAAAAACATGTAAAAAACTCTTCATTCTCCCTCTTTTATAATGAATTTTAAAAGCTAAAATGTTAAAAAATTAATTCCAGTAATAATCATAATTAATTATTACTATTTTCAAGATTTGATGAGACATCGTAAATGAAGAATTAAATATAAACATAATAATTATAAATATAAATTTTTAAGCTAAACAAACTATTCAAATTTATAAAAAATACTTTTGAAATAGATTATTAATATTCATGGCAAGAAAGAATAATAGGTTGGAATAAATAATTCTTCATGGTCAGATCTAAATTCAAAATTTGATTGGTAAAAAATAATATTTTATAGTCCAAAACATTATTTAAACCCTAACCCGAGCTGTAAGTGTAGATTTAAGTCCAAAGCTCATTTTGCTTATGATCTCTTTCCTTTAAAATCTTGAAGTTCTTTAAGTCTAATTTTAGCTTTTCAATTTTATATTTTATAACTAAAAGAATTTTTTATATATATATATATGATAAAATTCTTTTAAAATGTTTTGATTTTGATAAAAAACAAGTCTGTCGAAGATTAATCAATTTTTTATTTACTTATTCTTTTTTATATTAAAAATGTTATATTGAATATTAAATTTTAATAAAATCTTAACTCAAAAAATGAATAAATTTCTTTTTTAATTTGATTTTAAATACACTCGTTAATCATATTTTAACAAATTTTACAAGAAAACGCAAATTCATTAGAGATTGTTAAAATATATTTTCCTATAAAATTTCTGGACCAACACAAAATATAAAAAGACGTTCCATCTGCGACAACCCCCACAAAATATAGAAAGACCTCAAGACATGGGTTGGAACTTTGAACTTTGAAGGCACCCATGCCATCGATGCTGAGCCTACCGACGTGGTTCAAGCAAAGAAAGACGTCCCCTCTGTGACAACGTGTAAGACAACAAGGCGGCGCCCCCACCGCCCGGAACTCGTCAGACCACTTATCAAATCACACACGTAAAGGCAGATATTTTAGAACGGTTTAGATGGGTTGAATTATTCTTTAATCCTGAGATTTTGAGCCTGATTATAACTTAGTCCTTCATGTATTTCAAACCCCATAACTTAGTCTTTTCAATCTTCTTGACATATGACATATTAAATTTCTTTTTCTAGTTTTGTACCTAAATCCGAAATGCATATCACATAAAATAAAATCAAATCAAATCAAAATATACCTCTCTAGGCATTTATACTTTTTTAAAAAAAGGGTTAATTGATTGATCCATCTTCCCTGGGTATATTTTCCTACGTATCATTTCAAGACTTTTCACTCTCATATTGATATTTTGATATTTTCTTTCACATGTTTTTTCTACTTTTGAACAAAAATACCCCTTAGACAACCAAAAGAAAAATCAACTTTCTATACATAAAAAACTTATCAAGACTTGAAAAAATAGAAAATAGAAAATTTAAAGAACCTAGAAAGGTAAAGACTTGAAATATGTTAAGAAATTAATTTTAAATATTCCATAAAAAATACAAAGAAAACATTAGTAACATATGAAAATCTTGAAAACTCATATCTTTCAAACCTATCTCGTTTTCATAGACATATTTTATTTATGAGGTTTTATTAACATGGTTTTTTCATTTCTAGATTTTACAAGTTGTTATTAATTATATATTATTGTTTCTAGGTTTTCAATATTCTCAATATATATTTTTTTGTTTTTGAAGTTATATATATATATTTTTTTAGGAATTTCAAAATTAATTCCCCTCACAATATATATATAGTTGTAGTTTATTTGAGTCTAGAGAGTGACGAAATAGCATATGAGAGAAAATATTTATTTATACGAGTGAATGATTCTTAGAAGAGCATGTGAAAGAATATACCGAATATATAATATATAAGGATAGGTGGTTCAATTATTCCTGATAAATATACCAAGGATTTAATGAAATTCGAAAAAAAAAAGATTTAAATAAAATAGTCGAGAAATGTCAAAAGACAGAGTATGGACTTGCAAACAAAAATACCTAAATTATAATTAGTTTCAAAACTAGGGACTGAATAATAATTTAATCATAAATTTAATTAGGTGAACGTTGCCAGCCTATGTTCTAAAATTTTATAGCCGTTGTAAAATCACAAATAGTAGAAGACACCCCCTCTATAAGATCACCCTCTTCTTACAGGCCTAAGACACAGCTTTTGTCTAAAACCAGAACCAAAGTTGCACAGAAAAATACGAAAGCAACTAATCTCTCTTGTTTCTCTGATTTATTTATTACTTTTAATATCAATGGCTGCTCAGGTTATTGTCTCCAAGGCATTCTTGCTTGTCCTTGTGATTGCTGCCTTCGCTGTTGCTTCTGCCCAAGATAGCGAATCAATGGCTCCTGCACCCGGAATGGATGCTGGAGCTGGGTTCTCTTCACCAGTTTCTGGAGCCATTGTTGGGTTCTCTCTTGTTGTTTCTCTTGTTGGTTTCTTGAAACATTGATTAATCTGTTGTTTCACTTGATTTTTCTAGCTGGGAGGAGTTTTGGTTGATTAAATTAATATTTGTCGTGAGAGAGAGAGAGAGAGAGAGGTGATGGAAAATTGTTGTATATTGGATTCATTCTTTGCTATTATTTGTTTACTACATACAAAATTAATGAACTAATTACTCTGATTTTTTATCCTTTTTTTTTATAATAACTTTATTTACTACATCCAAAATTAATGAAATAAATAAATTATCCACCTTTAAATTAAAAATTTTACTTGGCTACAGATAATTTGCTGAATCAAGCATATAAAATTTGCAATTGTTTTTAATCATGATTTAAACTAATGTTAATAGTTGTAATAAATTAATTTGACTCATAATACGTTGTATATTAATTAAATATTTGTCTCATATTTATTATTTCAGTATCATTGAAAAAAATTGTAAATCCTCCATAGATCTGAATAAAAATTCTAGTCACCAAACATATAAAGTGCTGGTTGATGTGTTCTGAGTTTTAAAATCCCTAAAAGACCTAAGTGTACTAGCCTCTTTTTTTTTTTTGGACAAGCACGCGAGACTTGTCTCTTTGCTTTTAGGCATTTACCCCTTTCTATGGTGTTTCTTTTGATTTTTTATTTATTGAAATGCATTATAAAAAAATGATTTATAAGATATTTAAATTATTAATTAATTTTATTATGTTTTTTAGATTATAATATATATTTTTATAAGGAATGTGATTTTTTAATTATTATGTACCCATTATAAAAATTAAGAAATAAAAAATTCGATGAAAATATACCTTTTATTTTAATTTTAATGAATTTTTAACATAATTTTATCATATTTATTATTTTCTTCCCTTCAATTACATACAAAATATTAATACATTATTTTAATATTTTGAAAAAAACTTGCTTTAAGATCAGGACAAGTTTTTATTTAAAAAATTATTTATGTTAAAACAATAAAAGAAATTCATTAATAAAAAATGGATTTTTAGATTAAAGAGAATGCAACTCAATAATTTTATGCATTCTATTTTATAACTATTTAATTAAATAAAAAGTGAATTCTAAAAATCAAGATTATGTTATAGTTATGACCTAAATCACAAATTGGGTAGGGTAGTTTAATTTGACATAGCTTTATCTAAAATATTATTATTATTATTATTTTAATAAAACAATATTAAATTGATATTAATTTTATTTTTTTAATTCAAATCAACTTTTAAATAAATTTATCAAGTCAAGTGTATTTATTAAATTGATCAACTTCCAATCAACTAATTTATTTTGAAATCCCACCTGATTCAGAGATCACCATATAACTTATTAAACTTTAATAGCATTGCCGGAGAGTTCTTCATTGTAACACTCTAGAAACTGCCGTAGTTACTGCTAGAAACATGATCATTCATGAAGTATTTACTTCTTGTATACGAGATAATTTTGTTTTAATTCTACAAAATACTGGTAAAAATTATTTACTTATTTATCTATTTTATTTCTCTAGAATGTTGACGACAATTTTCACGTTTGTATATCTAAAATAGTAACATAAGTCGACTCCCATGACATCGAAATCAACATAAAGGGCGTTTGCTCACGAAGACAAAAAATTCATCGCTTTAGCAAAATACTGATAATTATTGAAACGCTCTAAATTTTTTTTCAGAATATTTATAAGCTTAAAAAAACATTAAAGGATTAAAAAAAAAAATTAAACCCACCAACAGAAAAAACAAACCCACAATTATATAAAAAGTTCGAGTTTGTTTGACAAAATCATTCAGTTGTTTTTTAAATAATTTTTCATGTTAAAATACATGTTAATGATTTTTTTTATTTTTTAAAAATTATTTTTGATATCAACACATCAAAATAATTTAAAAATATATTAATTTAAAATTAAAAAAAATCAATTTTTAAAATACAAAAATAAAAAGACTCTTGATCTGTTCATTGCATCTTACCTGACCTTAACCATGGGCTCGAAGTCACCCGCGAACTTACCGACACACATTTTCTCACAGGCCGCCCATCTGCGGCAACGTGCTGGGCAACAGTGCCGTGTCCCCATCTCCCCCAAAAGCTTATAGCCAACTTATCAAACCCCCATGCCAGTACTCCACAGTCTGTACAACTTTTTAGGCACAGCCTGTGTAGCTTTCGCACACAAAAGGCATAGCTGTTCTTAGTGCTGTGGGTGAACGTTGCCAGCCAATTATTATTCTAGAAATTAGAGTTTCTAGTCGTTGTTGAAGGACCCAAAACACCAGCCTTGCAAACGCCCTATAAATACTGAAATTAACGAAGGCTCAAAACACCAAAAAATAAAATAAAAAAATCCTGTCTAAAACCAAACCAAAGTTACTAAGAACCGTATCAATCTATCCGTCCTTTTCTTTTCATCTATAACCTCTTTTATAATTAGGAATGGCTGCTCAGGTTACTATCTCCAGGGCATTCTTTCTCCTTCTAGCGATTGCTGCGTTTTCAGTTGTTTCTGCTCAAGAAAGTGAGATGGCTCCTGCACCCGCACCTGGAATGGACGCTGGAGCTGGCTTTTCTTTGCCGGTTTCTGGTGCTCTTGTTGGATTCTCACTTGCTCTCTCTCTTCTTGGTTTCTTGAAACGATAATTATTTTGCCGTTTCTTTTCCTGGTGATGAGGGGATTCGGTTGGCGTATTAATTTGCTGTGAGATAGTGATGAGATGGTGAATGATACTTTCTATCATCTGATTAATTCTTTGTTATTTAATTTAATACGTACAGTAATGAAATAATTGTTTTGGTTTATTTATCAAATTTCTACTCTTGTAATACTATGCTATACTTGATTTTGAAATATGTTTTAGGAATCCTTTGTTATTGTTGTTACAACCCTTTTTAAAAAAAAATCTTTTTTTTTCTAAAAGAATTATTAATATTAAAAATTAAAAATTAAAAATTAAAAATTAAAAATAAACTCTCAACGTTAACTTTTAAAATATTTGACGTGAGCCTTTTTTTTTTTTTAATTGGAATTCAATGAATTTATAAAATGTTTGTGAACGCGATGTAAATTGTATTCTTAAAATTTATTTATTTTTTGTATATTTGGATAGTTTTGATGTACGGTTTTTAAAATTTTAATTTTTAAAAATAAAAAAATATCATTAAAACTAAAAAGATTTTTATTCTTCTAACGAGGAATTAAAATAAATTTGAAAACTTGGATGATTTTATTATAACTACCATATCTGATTTGAAGACTAGCTTATAAAAATCACAAGGTTAACTCAATGGTCAGAGTCACTTGATCCATCCAGTTTCATCATGTTAACACAATAAATTTTATTAAAATTAATAAAATAAAATAAAATATCCAAAGAAAATAATTTTAAAAAATCTTACCTAAGCTTTTCTTTAATAATTAGCAAGGACCTTTTCCGTTCACCACTCTTTGCTTCAGGCACGGTTTCGAGATGTTTAATAACGTGCCTGTAGAATTTTTTCTTCTATAATAATAAACATAAACTCATATCATACCATTTCATTTCTTAATCTAGATCTGATTAAAAATATATTATAGAATGATGAAGTCTAAACTTCCTTGGCGTTGTTAATAACGTTATTAAACCCAGTCTAACATGTCAATTTTAAAAGCTCTAAATCTAATTTTTTATCTAATTAAAATTTTAAATTAAATCATATTAAAATTACTAAGATATAATTTAATGAATTTTTGATAGGTAGAAATAACCTTAACAATCAATAATATTTTGAAAAGAAAAATATTTTTTCTAATAAATAAGTTATTTTTTTATTACTTGAACATATTAGGAAAAATATTTTTTTTCTATAAAACAAATATTTTTTTCATTAATGGTTGTAAAATAAAAAAAAATATAATATTTACTATAGAAATATTAATAATTATAGTGCTAGTTATAATATTAGTATGATAATAATGACATTTATAATAATATTCATAATAATTATGGTTGTGCAGTAGTTAGTATTATAATAGTGATAATATTGGTTATGATTATTATGACGATGACTATATTGATAATAAGATCATGATTATAATGATATAGTTGATTATGATTTATCAAATTGAAGTTTAGTAATATTATTAAACTCAGCCTAACATTAATTTTAAAGTCTTTCAATTTAATTTTTTGTTATTGTGGTTGCACTGGCGCTAAAAATAATAGTTGGAATAGTAATTAATAGCACAAAGAAAAATATTTTCCTTTTAGCAATATTAAAAAGTTGACTAGAAAATATTTTTATCATTGATTTACTTTTTATAATAATTTTTTAAATTGAATGGAAAATATTTTTATAAAATAATTTTCTACAAAAAAAAAATATCCCATTGAAATGTTTTTATAATGAAAAAAAAAATAAAACAACTTAAATTAAAAAGACAACTAGACAAGTCATCATGAAATATACGCAGAGATAAACCCATTCAAAATTGGGCTCATAGATGCAACCTAATTCTTCGCATAACAACACCCGTCAAATCCATTAACCAAGCCCAAATTGAAGCCCCATGTTTTACTCAAAACTGAAAATTTCAGTTATCATATTAGTTTACCTTTCCAATTTTATTTTATTTTGAGAATTAGTTTTACATTATTATTTCAAAGAATTTCAGAAATAATGCCTGATATTATAACGTTTATTCTAACTGAATGTTTTTTTTTTTTTTGAGTTCTTATACATTTTGACGAGATGTATGCCTGCGCGCTGTCGTGAGCTTATAAAATAAATATATTTGATAGTATTATAATTATGAATTAGCGCTAGATAAGTAATAGAAACTAAAGGTATTATGGAGCTAATATTTCATGACGGAAAAAAAAGTTGTGTTGCTGATAAAAAACTTAGAAACTGAACAAAATGATTTGTAGTAATCCACAGTGTTTTGGGAGGAAAGATACAATGTTTTCATCACATGATTTCGCTTTTCTGTTAATAAAAAACAAAAAAAAATTACAAAGCTAAATTCTCTACCAACTTAATATAAAAAAAAAAAAACCAACAAAGATAATCTTGGAAGGAAAAAAAACCCATGCGAAAAAATATTGCAGCAATTGACAATGTTTTGTGAGAAAAACTAGTGTTGTGTGAGAAAAACTACAACGCTTTTCCCATATGATTTAATTTTATTGTAATTATAATTTTCAACCAACTTAATATTAAAAAAAATCATATAAGAAAACACTACAACAATTCATAGTGTTTTAAAGAAAAAAAATACAAAACTAAATTTTTAATCAGCTGAATATTAAAAAAAATCAAATCGACAGAGATAATTTTAAAAAATAACAAAAATAACACAAAAAAAGGAAAAAAATCATGTTAGAAACACATATGATTTAGCCTTATTTGTAATGACTTGTAATTGTAATTCTCAATAATATTTTGTGAGGAAAACTACAGTGCTTTTCCCACATAATTAAGTTTTATTACAAAGTTAAATTCTAAACAACTCTATTAAAAAAACAATCGACGAAGATAATTTTATAAAAAAATATTACAAAAAAAAAAACACAAAAGAAATTGAAAAAAAACCATGTGAGGAAAAACTTGTATTCACTTGTAATTGCAATTCTTAACCAACTTAATGTTTAAAAAATAAAATTGACAAAAATAATTTTAGAGAAAAAAATAACAAAACAGAAAAAAAAAACCATGTAGAAAAAAATATTGTAGTAAGCCACAATAATTTGTGGCGAAAGTTATAATGCTTTGATCATATATTGTAACTGTAATTTTTAACCAACTTAATATTAAAAAATAAAATAAAAAAATATAATTTCAAAGAAAATCATTAAAAAAAAAAACCATGTGGAGAAACACTGTTGCGATCAACAATGTTTTAAAGAAAAAAATTACAAAACTAAATTCTCAATCAGCTCAATATAAAAAATAAATAAAATCAAAAAATATAATTTTAAAAAATAAAAATAAATAAAATAGAGAAACTATATGGGAAAACATCGTAGCAATCCACAATATTTTAAATGGAAAAACTTATAAAGAAATGTTTTTAACCATCTCAATATTTAAAAAGTAAAATCAACAAAGATAATTTTGGAAAAATAAAATAAAATAAATGAAAAAATAAAAAGAAAAAAGAGGAAGGTTGGAAAAAAAAAAACAAAGGAAAGTAATTTTGAAAAAAAAAAAGAAAAAAAAGGGGAAAAAAAAGAGGAAAAGTTGGAAAAAAAATGAAAAAGTACAAAAAACAAAAGAGAGAGGAATGCATTGCGGATTATTGTTGTAATCCACAATGCATTTGGGTGTGGGAAAACAATGATTTTAAAAAATAAAATCGACAAGTATAATTTTAAAACATAAAAAAATAAAATAGAAAAATTATATGGAAAAATACCGTAGTAATCCATAATATTTTAAAGGAAAAAAATTATAAATAAAAATTTTTAATCAGCTTAATATTTAAAAAGTAAAATTAACAAATATAGTTTTGGAAAAAAATAAAAGGAAAAAGAAAAGGAAAAAGAAAAAGAAAAAGAAAAAGAAAAAGAGGAAAGTTGGCAAAAAAAAAAAAGTAATTTTGGAAAAAAAAAAGGAAAAAAGAAGAAGAGAAAGTTGAAAAAAAGATGGAAAAGTGCAAAGAAAAGAAAGAAATGAAAAAAAAAATGCATTGTAAATTACCGTTGTAATCCATAATGATTAAGATGTGAGGGAATCACGATTCCCCCCACCCTTTAGATAGTGCTATAATTAATTACATGCTTTTATGAGGTGACTTGACCTTTATATGTGTTGCCAGCATAAATAAATGTGGGGGCTTCTATTATTACACATCATTAATTCCTTTTTTTTCCCCAAAAATAGAAAATACTTGAATAAAAAAAGAAAATAAGTTAAGAAGAAGAAAATATTTTAAAAGATATGTTTCCAAATCGTCGAAATCCAACCATTTTTTTTTTAGTGAGACCACCATTTAACAAATAGAACTTTCCTTTTAGAGACCCATCTCCATTAACCGTGAACTTAAATTCATTGGATTTTAGAGGGGAAAAAATGGCTTTCAAAATTTAAATTTACAAGTTAAAAATCCAAAATTTAGTTTAAATTATTATTTAAAAATGATATTTTATATTAATTCTTGATAGACGCCTTAAGAATGATTTTGGCGATAATTTGAAAGAAAACGAGTTCATAGTTCAGACTTGTTTGAGAGTGTAATTGATATATTTTTTAAAGTGTTTTTTATTTGGAAATTCATTAAAATAATTTTTTTATTTTATTTTTTAACATCAGTACATTAAAACGATTGAGAAACATAAAAAAAGTTATTTGAATAAAAAAATAATTAAAATTTACTGAAACTCCAGTTCAAACACAACCCTAAATAAACATTTAGTGGTTGTGAGGATGGATAATATTGGGGACCAGGTGTGAATGCTGTAGCATTTTGCAGTACAAATGAAACTGTTAAGCGCGTGAAGTTTTCAAAATACGCTATTGGATCTTGATCTTAATAATTTAACAATTAAGCTTTTAATTTTTGAGTTCATTCTTCATAAAAACTCAAATAACTTTCTCTCCATTAATAATCTTCTTTAGAAGAGTGCTTATTTGATAAAGAAAAGAATCTAAGATATCAAAATTTTAATTGCATTTGTAAACACTCCTTGCTCTTTTTAGCTAAAAAAAAAAAAGATAAAATAACACAGTCCATACAATATTTAAGAAAGTAACATATTTTATTTGCAACTCTCTCCAAAATTAAAGATAGGCTGACATAATTTACAACAAAAAAGAGAGAAAAGAAGAGAGAGAGAGAAACAGGGAAAGAAAAAAAAAAGATCCCGAAGATAAATCAAAACTCTGATAATGACACCATCGATACAGTTGGAAAGATATCGACAGGATAAATCCAACGAAACCAAGAAAGTAAAAAACGATGACTAAAAGTGGGCCACATGAGCCTTGAAATGTGATGGGGATTATTTGACTTTGGAAAACTCGTGTGGCACACTCTGGTCACCGTTTATGACCTTCCATGATGTCGTTGGATTCGACTGGTTGAGATCTTTCCAACAACACCGGTAGTATCATTATCGTAGCTTTGTTGTGCCTCGATAATCTTTTTTTTTCTTTCTTTTCTCTCTCTCTCCTAGTAATTTATGAATATAGAGGAGAGAGAAGAAAGTAAAAAAATATAAAAGACCTTGGAAGCACACCAAAGCTTTGGTGACGACACCAGCAATCTTGGTAGAAATATTTTAATAAGACGAATCCAATAACTTCAAGGAAGGTCACAAAGGTGACTGGAGGGTGTCATAGGCATTGTTTAAAGGCAAATAAACCATGACACATTTTGGATGACTCGTGTGCCAACTCCGGTCACTGTTCGTGATCTTTCTTAGTTTTGTTGGATTCGTCTCATCGATATTTTTTCAATGATACTGGTGGTGTTGTTATTGGAGTTTTGGAGTGTTTTCGAGGTCCTTTTCTTTCTTTCCTTATTTATCTCTCTATCTCCTCTTTTTTTTATTGTAAATTGTGTCCGTTTATTTTAATTTTGGAGCAAGTCGTATATGTTATTTGCGACTTTCTAAATTGTTTAAACATTTTTTGTACTGAATTATTTTTTTGAAGTGCCAAAGTAAAAAAAAAAAAAAAAACTCTAAACACTTCTCATTTATAACAAAAATGGTTCATTTTTTTTTTCATATTTAAAATATTAACCATATCTAGTGTTGTCACACTTTGAGTTTGAGAAGGGACTTGATGCATGACTAGACAGCCTTTAAGCTTACAAGTGGAATACCAAATGGAGCATTTTTGTTCTAATATCACTTATTACACATCAGTTCATAAAATACTCCTTATATTTTATTCAAATTCCTCTTGGTTCACTAACATAGAATATAGAATACCCATAATGTGAACTCTTCTCATCAAGTGGAACAATTTGATACCAATATTAATTATTTTTATAGCTGAAATCGATGCCATCAAGAAACTTCTCTTTCTAACTTTGGATTTCAATGATTTTTTTTCACCTTTCTCAAATCAAGAGCCAAAAATTAGAGAAATAAAATTTGAAATCAAAATTAATTTTGCCTTTAAATTTTAAAAATTAAAGGGACCCAATAATTATAATTTGAAAAATATGAGAATTACAAATTGTTTCTATCTTTCAATCTCATCATCTCTCAAGAAATTGGCCTATAATATAGTCCAATAAATGATAAATTAAAAAAGAGGGAAAAAAACATTGTGAATAGTCCATCCATGGTGCCTTATGACGGGATTCACAATACATTTTACAAAGTGGATTCCTCACTCATTTTAGATTATCACCCCCTTTTATATATCAATTTATAAAATATTCTCGATGTTTTATTCAAATTACTCCGAGACCATTAACATAGAACATAGAATATGTAACATCACAATCTTTCTCATTAAGTGTATGTTTAACATTGTTGTATTTTTTATAATTACAATTACTATAAAAAAAATACATTTTAAAAATTTATTTTTAATTATGATTAAATAAAAGGCTTACAAAAAAACCATGATTGATTTAAACTATTGTGAGGTGAATTCTTACATATAAAGTAAATGGAAAGCCCGTATTTATGAATGGAAAACATATTATTTTAACTTTTATAAAATTAAAATTTAGAACACAATTATATATGGGATCTTTAAAAAAAAAAACAAGAATGATCTAACTAACTAAACAATTTCTTCTCTATAATTAGATAAAAAACAGATGGCCATAATACCAAGCATGTTATGCAAGTAGTGTTTATCATTATATCATCAGTTACTTTTTAAATATTTTTTTATTTAAAAATATATTAAAATAATATTTTTTTAAAAAATTAATTTTGATAGTAACATATTAAAATAATTTAAAAATATTTTTTTTATAACTTTATGCCGCCGGGACAGCGTTCCCAAACGCTATCCGAATAAGAATGTTTGACGCCTCCGTTACTTTAAAATAGAACCCCTAGTAGTGTGGGTTCTCAGTTCCCACTTTAAAATAGATCTGATAACATGATGTCACACTCCACGCTTGATAAATGAGCGTGTGCGTCATCGAACAACCTACGTGGCTACAAGTATAACACTTAGTTGGACCATTTTATCCTCTGTACTCCAAAGAAATTCCTTATTGCACACAAGTTCATAAATTACGTTTTATATTTTATTCAAATTTATCATAACCGGTTATGGGTATCACAAATGTACAAGTGAAAAATAAAAAATTCTTAAGCCCTCGTCATATCTGTTTTCATATGGATGTTTTTATTGTCCATACAACTAATTTTAAATGGACGTTACATGAGGTGGTGAATACTTATAAATTCAAGAGTTTTTCCAATAAGTTAATTATGACCGACATTATACATAAAAAAATAATAATAGTAAAATATAAGTGAGGCAGCACTAAAATAAATGTTGTCTAGATACCAGTTCTATACCCTTTACTTGATGATATTGATAATCAGAGACTATAATATGTAAGTTTTGATATTAAAGAGAAATTATAAAAAGCTTTTAAATAAATATATTTTTAATTTCAGCTAATTAACACAATTGATGTTATTAATTAACCAGAAAATAATTTATTCTTGTTGTTCTAAATTGAAGAGAAGAGTGAGGCACAATATAAGATTTTAAAAAAAAAACAAGTTTCTTTCCTTGCTTTTAAAAAAAAAAAATGTTGACCAAAGGCTACAAAAATAGCCGTTGGTAACGTTAACTTCATTTTAGCTATTTCTACAGAAACCTGTAAAAATAGCTTTTCACAAATTGAATAGTCATTTATCTCTTTTTTTCCCTGTTGCGTTGGAGTTGTAAAATAAAGAAACAAAAGTTAAAAGGACACATTTTTAAATTTGACCCTTCATTTGCCTCTTCGGTTGGAGATGCTTTCACAAATTGAATAGTCATTTTGATTATTTTTTTCCCTGTTGCGTTGGAATTGTAAAATAAAAAAATAAAAGTTAAAAAAACATGTTTTTAAAATTTAACTCTTCATTTACCTTTCCAGTTAGAAATGCTCTCATAACTTATTATGGATATCACAAATGTACAAGTAAAAAATAAATAAAAAATTCTTAACCCCTCGTCATATCTGTTTTGATATGGATGTTTTTAATGTCCATACAACTAATTTTAAATGGACGTTGCATGAGGTGGTGATCAATACTTATAAATTAAAGGAGTTTTTTCAATAAGTTAATTATGACCAACATTATATATAAAAAATTAATAATAATAAAATATAAGTTAGGTAGCACTAAAATAAATGTTTTCTATATGGTATCTAGTTAGATTCCCTTTACTTGTTGATATTAATAATCAGAGACTATATTATGTAAGTTCTATTTTACAAGTTTTATTCGGGTTGAATATAGACAGACACTTACTTCCAAAAAAACAACTAATAAATTACATGAATTATAAATGGTAAGTTATTTTCTGTAAGCAGCCAATCTTGCAAAAAAATGAGTAGATAATTTAATTATAAATTATATATGCTAAGCTGGGCTCTCATCTTTCAATTTGTAATTTATGCAAGTAAACGAAGATTGAGTTGTCGATTTTGGACTCTTACAAGGAGCGTCTCGCTGACGTATCAATTATAACGTCAGCAGCAATCGTCAGCTAATCTTTCCATTTATATCGTCACAGAACTGGCGTAGGAAACTCGTCACCGCATACGTCAAGATTTCTGTACCAATTATATAAATGCTACTCGAAGAATACGGTTTTCATGGTGCTTCAAGTTTCCAGTCACATTTTTATTATTTTTTTTTAATGTTCAAGAAAATTTCCTGACCCTCGTCGTCACAAGGCCATTCATCTGGTTGTGGTGGGTGTATAAAGCTACCCATCTGCTCACAAAATCCCACACTCAACTGCAACAACAAAAATCAATCTGACGGACACACTTCTCTTTTCCATAAAAAAAAAAACACTTCTCTTTTCCATTAAAAAAAAACACTTTTCTTTCCATACAGTTCCAGCTAAGACCACGAGAGTCATGGGAGTGCAGCCTCACATCCTTCTTGTAACATTCCCTGCTCAAGGTCACATAAATCCAGCCCTTCAACTCGCCAAACGCCTAGTAGCCATGGGTGCGCATGTCACCTTTGCTACAAGCATGGGCGCCAAACGCCGGATGTCTAAATCCGGAACTTATCCTAAGGGCTTGTATTTTGCTGCCTTTGATGATGGTTCCGAACATGGGTTTAGACCCGGTGATGATATCGAACACTACTTCTCCGAGCTCAGGTGTGTTGGCTCGATATCTCTTGCTGACCTTATATGTCAAGTTCCGAAGAATGGCGGACCATTTACTTGTGTGGTATACTCCAATCTCATACCTTGGGTGGCAAAGGTGGCCCGACAACATAACCTCCCTTCAACACTCCTTTGGAACCAATCTCCTGCCCTTTTAGACATCTTTTACTACTACTTCAATGGCTATGGTGACACTATTAAGAAGAATATCAATGATCCAAGCTTTTCGCTGAAGTTACCAGGATTGCCTCCTCTTGGAAGACGTGACTTACCCTCATTTCTCGATCCTAGAAACACACACTCTTTTGCACTTTCAGTGAATAAAGAGCATATTGAGGTTCTTGATGAAGAAACCAACCCAAAAGTTCTTGTCAACACCTTCGATGCATTAGAGTGCGAGGCTCTGAATTCAATAGGTAAGTTTAAGTTGGTTGGGGTTGGCCCTCTGATTCCATCAGCCTATTTAGATGGAAAAGATCCAACCGATACTTCCTTTGGTGGTGATCTTTTTCAAGACTCAAAGGACTACATAGAATGGCTGGATTCAAAGCCAGAATCCTCTGTGATTTATATATCATTTGGAAGCATATCTGTTGTTTCAAAGCCACAAAAAGAGGAAATGGCTCGTGCTTTGCTAGATACTGGCCGTCCATTTTTGTGGGTCATAAGAACAGATGGAGGAGAAGAGAGAGAAGAAGATAAACTGAGTTGCACAGAAGAGCTTGAAAAGCAAGGGAAGATAGTGCCATGGTGCTCTCAAGTGGTGGTTTTGTCACATCCATCAATAGGTTGTTTCGTGACACATTGTGGCTGGAACTCAACTTTTGAGAGCTTGGCTTCCGGGGTGCCGGTGGTGGCTTTTCCACAATGGACTGATCAGCTGACGAATGCTAAGATGGTTGAAGCTGTATGGGAGACAGGGGTGAGAGTCGGTGCTAATAAAGACGGGATAGTTGAAGGCGAGGAGATAGAGAAATGCTTGGAGTTGGTCATGGGAGGTGGAGAGAGAGGAAAAGAGATGAGAAAGAACGCTAAGAAATGGAAGGAATTGGCAAGAGAAAGTTCCAGAGAAGGTGGCTCTTCTTACCGGAATCTGCAGGATTTTTCTATTGAGATCGGAGGAGGGGCTATGTCGTTAGACATATAAAAAATTCAGTTTTTAGAATTGTATCAATCAGAACCCTTTCAATTTCTTTCACAAATCATGTCAGCAAAATCTTAACCTTGATATTCTTGAATGGATGGTTGAGATTTTTTTTTCATCTGAAATAATTTTGTTAGTGTTTAATTAATTCAATCTTTCTTTCTCTATCCAAATGATAAAATTAGAATTCCCAAATATATCATTCGGCTATAATTGTTTCCATAAATCTAGAAAATAGTTTCCATATTTAAATAAATGGTTAGAATTTAACAGATGATTCATATTCCCCCCTTAATTTTAACTTTATGTTTTAGATGATGGTTATGATTTACGGAATTATATAAAAATAAATGTGCACATTTATGTACTTTAATATAGTATTGATCATTTTCGATTCAGTTAGGTTTTTATTAAAAAAATAATCAAATTAATTTTTTTTAAAAAAATTGAAATCGAACCGAAATAGGTTCAAACTGACCGGTTCAGTTCGGTTCGGTTTGGTTTTTTAGGATAAAACCGGTTCAAACTGGTTTGGTTTGGTTTTTCTGGTTTGACTCGGTATTTTCCGGGTTCGGTTCGGTTTTTTCAGTTTCAGGTTTATAAAACAGAAAGCAAACTGGTCGATTTTTTCAAAATTTTAATCAGTTTTTTTTCACGGTTTGATTTTTTTGGTTATTTTTTTTCGATTTTCTCATTTTAATTAGTTTTTTTTATTTTTTTTCAAATAAAAAAATTTAAAAAGTATTTTAAAAAATAAAAATTATCATAAACATGCATTTAATCTGATTGGATTGAGTGGAGGATTTTCTTCCCAGTAATCCACCTCAAATTTTCATTTTCATCTTAAGATTTATTAATGATTTTTATGGTTTTATGTATTGATTTGAAGTTTAAACTCCATTTATGATTTTACAATGTATGAATATTTTTTTAGTTTCAAACTTATAAAATCGAAACCAAATTGGTTGATTTTTTTAAAATTTTAATTAATTTTTTTTTCACGGTTTGATTTTTTTAATTATTTATTTTTTGATTTTCTCAGTTTAATTAATTTTTAAATTTTTTTAAATAAAAAATTTAAAAATTATTTTAAAAAATAAAAATTATTATAAACATGCATTTAATCTGATTGGATTGAGTGGATGATTTTCTTCCCCCACCTCAAATTTCTCATTTTTAAAATTAAATAATTTTTGTTTTTGAAGTTTAAAAAACAAATTGCATTTTCATTCATACATTATAAAATCATAAATGGAGTTTAAACTTCAAATCAATTCATAAAACCATAAAAATCATAAGATGAAAATATATGCATTATATTCAAAAATAAAATTACAATATATATATATATATATATATATATATATATATATATATATATATATATATAAAGGTGACGACAAAAATCTCCAAATCTACAAACAGGAGCCAGAAAATTTTTTAAATGAACTTGTTCGACCACCGTAACTTGCTGATGGTTTTATTTATTTTTATTTAGGATCGATGTCAACATGCAGATGTTAGTTGAATAAACCTATCCTTTTAACCCAACGATTTGTCAAGAGCTGCATGATTGGAGGAGGGACGGTGTAGCCTAATAATTGCATAATAAAAAGAGAACACGCGGTCCTCTGCCAGCAAAACTTGTTTTATGTAGACTAATAATTGCATAATAAAAAAAGAGAACACGCGGTCCTCTGCCAGCAAAACTTGCTCACGTTTAAAAACGCGGTTGTTGAAATTATGTTTTAAAAATTTTATATATTTTATTTTATTAAAAATTATTATTTTTTTATATTTTAAATTTTTTTAATACTCTGATATTAAAAATATATTTTTTTAAAAAATATTTTATTATATTTCAGCATGAAAAATAATTTAAAAAACAATAAAAATTAAACTTTCAAATAAACTCTAAATTAATAAGGGATATAAAGTAGAATGAGGTTGTTTTTAAAAAAAAATTTATTTGTAAATATATTAAAATAATATTTTTTATTTTTTAAAAATGAGTTTTTATGTTATTATATTAAAATAATTAAAATGATATGAAAATATTAAAAATAATATATTTTTTAATAAAAACTTTTATAAAACACGCATTCCATATGGCGCCAAAACAGAAGGTTTGAACGACGAAAAAGAAACAACAACAGCGTAGCATAACTGAGTATCTGACACCATCAATCCTCCTGGCTTGATGGTTTGGTGATGTGATTTCCCAGCACTCACAACCAAAGGTCCATCTAATATGTACGGAAACAACCTCCACCTCAAAACAGAGTATCTTATTCCGACAGGAAATAAACTAATATCGGAAACAGGGGCAGGGTGGAGGGTGGAGTGCAGTAGTAATTATTTTTTAAATAATTTTTTATGTTAAAATATATATTATTTTTATTTTTTAAAAATAATTTTTAATATTAGGATATTAAAATGATCCAAAATATAAAAATCATATTGAATTTTTTTAAAAAAATTTTTGAATTTTTTAGAAACACGATACAAAACCGCGTTCAACCGCATTTTCAAACAGTGTCTTAAAGAAATCGGACCTGAGATCGAGTCCATTAAACTCCCAGGTCGCTGGTTCTCCAATCCGACCAGCAGTTCAATGGTTGTAACGATGGTTCTTTTTTCTAGCATGTGATTGCCTATGTCAATGGTGGTCTAATGTGCTTTATATTATTGGTTGATTCAAGCCTTCGAGACACCTTTCCCCCATTTTGAAAATCTTAAGAATATTTCATCCTTTGATTGTTTTCTTTCCTCTTCACTAGCTCTTTTTCCATTTTTAACTTTCAACTTGTTAAACTTTTAGGTTTTGGATCAAAAACTTGGGCGCTCATGTTATCCCACCCACCCAATTGTGTTGTAATATATATATATATAAACCATCAGATTATTTAATAGGAGCTGACAAATGATATGGAGAGATTTGTTTGAATTTTAAAAAAAATCACTTTATATTATATCATTTTACTTTCAATTCAAGTTAAGAAAAGTCAATTCTCTCCAACATAATAAAACATTACTGATTATATAAAAGAAAAGATACTACTATCTTTTAAAAACGTTCTATATAAGATAGACTATATTGTTAGTTTTATCTAAAACCATTAAGAGTTTTTTTTTTCTTTTCTATCATGTTCTTGACTCTAGTGTTAGTAAATAATACTACTAATATTTCTGACTTTGGCATTGATAAATATTATACAAACCTAAATAAATACGATATTCTTGATTCTGGCGCTAGTAAATAAATTCGTAAAATTTTGAATTTTTAATGAAGAAGAAACAAATTTTCTATGCATTTTTTTTCTTTTTTTTTACCCTTTTTATATTTTAATCTTTTTAGAAAATAATAAAAAAAATATTACACAAATGATTTGTATTTAATACTAATGGTCCGTGGATTATATATATAAAAAAAAAACACAAGGAGCCCACAAATAATTCCATGAAGATTCTTAAATATTTAGTTTTTTTATTTGATACCAAAAAAAATTTGTTTAACCAAATATCAAAATAAAATGAAGATAGAACACATGTACTATAAAAGTGCTTTGACAAACACATTTTTAACTAATACAATTAGGGTCGACTGAGTCAGAGGTCCAGGTCTACCTTTTTTCTAAAATAAAAAAAAAAAATTGGGCTGGATTAGCCCATCCGTACGGTCTAGGCTAGACCCAATAACCCAGTCCAGTTATTGATCCAATCCAATCATTCGGTTGGGCAAGACAGCACGCCGTGATGCGTGCGGTTACCTCTTACCTGTTAATTATAGTTCACACTTCACAGCACAGTATCAAATATATATATATATATATATATATATGATCACGTGTACTTATAGCAGTCCTAAGCAATATTTAACATAAGCAAAAATAGGGACCAAGAAGTTTGCTCCCTTTCTCTGTGATCTTAGGTTCAATCTCTAGGTTGCTCATATGATGGTCACTGGAGCTTTACATGGTCGTTAACTTCAGGGCTAGTGAGATTAGTCGAGGTGCGCGCAAGCTAGCCCGGACACCCACGTTAATAAAATAAAAAAAAAAAACATAAGCAAAAAGGGCCAAATCATGACCACAGTTGATGGCCTGCTGCTATTCTGCTTCTTTTTCTCGTTTTGTTACTTCTACGCTTAACTGATGCTGATCAATCTCCTAAAGAGGTATACGAACTCCGGAAATTACAAAGTTCGACACCAACCATGCCCACCTTCTCTTCCTATCATCCGCCGGTTAAAATTTAACCAAGTTTTTTTATGTATTTGATAATAAGTATTAGAAAATAAATTATATATTAAAATCGCAATTAATAATTTAAATGCTTATTTGATATTAGTACTTTGGACGGTACACTGCTGCAGCTCTATTTTGGTGCATCAAAATGCTATATTGCTTCTGATGCCGCATTTGCCAAAGAAATCTTCACGCCCGGAACTTGCTGCTGCGGATTACATTTAGAAGGGGTCTGGTTTTATAACTGCGAAGTACGATAATTATTGGTGGTTCATGAGGAAATTATGCATGACTAGCCTTCGCTCTACTTCACAGCTTAATCAAATGATCCATGTTAGAGAGCAAGAGGTGATGAAACTAGTGGAATCATGAACTTTTCTGATTGCAAGGGACAGGATTTTGGTTATCTCCCATATCGGAGTGGACCGCAAGGATTTCCTGGTTCGACACTTGCTTTCTGGTTAACCAAGACACCGTTGGAGCTTTGGTCCAATGTCTTGATTGAAAGTGAATGGTGAAGAGAAGGTTGAAGTGCAGGATTCTTTCCGGTGATGGCATACTCATTTGTCTGCTATCCCATCACTAGCTTAAATCTATTCGCTCTGGATCTCCAGTGAAGATATGCCATAAGATGATGTCTGAACTTGAGATCCTTGCTACCAGTGTCTTTTGTAGGTACTATGGACACCACCTATCTCCACATTGGTATGATATTGTCCACTTTGGGCCTAAGCCCTCATGGATTTGCTCTTGGGCTATACCCCAAAAGGCCTCATACCAATGGAGATATTTGTCCATCCTTATATACCCTTGATCCTCCCCATTTCTAGTCAATGTGGGACTTTGGTCGTATACCCAACAATCCTCCCCTCGAACAAAGGACCACCGAGCCTCCCCTCAAACGATCATTCATCCGTCCACTCTCTATCAACCATGATTCTTCATTCTCCACTTCACCGTGTTGGGGTCAGGACACGTCCATGAAGCATTCGGAGAACACTACCTGACTTGAGAGTTTGCTCTTTCTAGGTCAACTCCTCTTCACCGTGTTGGAGCCAGGACACGTCCGTGAAGCATCTGGAGCACACCGCCTATAGAGCTGATCCACGGATTACATCGTGATTTGCTTGGGGGCCCACCACCTTTTTGTTCGGCATTTCGAGAATTCATCCATCATGGCTAACTCCGGGGCAAGGCTCTGATACCACTGTTAGGATACTGGCATGCAAACCTGACAAGACAAAAGGTAAGGGACAGGATAAATGAGAAATGAGACACACAAGAATTTACGTGGTTCACCCAATTAGGCTCCGTCCATGGGCAAGTATAGAAGGAGTTTACTAATAATGTGGGATTTACAACATCTCTCAAATAATAGGAGAACAACTAAGAATCTCTCTATTACTAGGAGAAAACACCTCACTTACTCTCTCACAAATACCTCACAATTTAGTGGGATTTCCCTCTTCACTCTCTCTTCTTTCTCTCTTCTTTTGTGTGTTTGTAATGCTTGGATGCTTGCCTATTTATAGGCAAGCATCCATGAAGGAGCAAGTTGCTAAGTGGCCAAGTTGGCCAAGTTGGCAAGTGGCCAACTATCTTCACATTCTCCCACTTGAAGACTTTGATGATTTAATCAAGTCTTCACACTTGATCATTGTGATTCTTCTATCCTTTCAATACTTGCCATCTTCATGCTGCTTACGTTTCTGCTAGGCCATAAGAGGATCTGCACCATATATACTTATCAGTGTTGACTGGTTTGGTCAAAGCATCTGCTGGGTTTTCCTTTGTATGAACCTTCTGAAAATCCACACTTGCATCTTCCACCACTTCGCGAACAAAGTGATACTGAACATCTATATGTTTTGTTCTTGAATGAAACGCCGGATTCCTTGCAATATGCAAGGCACTCTGACTATCATAATACAAAAGAATCTTCTCTTGTTTGTGCCCGAGCTCCTCCATAAGTTTCTTCATCCATATTGCTTCTTTACAAGCTTGTGTAGCTGCCATATACTCAGCTTCTGTTGTGGATAACGCTACAACAGTCTGAAGTTTAGAGACCCAGCTCACAACTCCTCCTGCAATTATGAACACATAGCCTGTAGTGGATTTTCTTTTCTCAAGGTCACCAGCAAAATCTGAGTCAACATAACCTTTGACAGTGAATTCTGATCCTCCATAACATAATGCGGCATCTGAGGTACCCTTGATGTATCTCAAGATCCTCTTGATAGTATTCCAATGCTCTCTACCAGGATTTGCCATGTATCAACTAGCTGCTCCCACTGCTTGTGCAATGTCTGGTCTTGTACATATCATGGCAAACATTAAACTTCCCACTGCTGATGCATACGGTACTTGAGACATCTCCATCCTCTCTGCTTCATTTCTAGGAGACATACTTGAGGATAATTTGAAGTTAACAGGAAGTGGGGTGGAAATTGGCTTACAATCTTGCATGTTGAAGCGTCGCAAGATCTTCTTTAAATAATTCTTCTGAGAAAGCCAAATCTTCCTCTTACTTCTGTCTCGGTGAATTTGCATCCCTAGAATCTTGTTTGCTGGTCCCAGGTCCTTCATATCAAACTCCCTAGCCAACTGTGCCTTCAATTCTTGGACTCGATCTTTATTGGGGCCTATTACCAACATGTCATCCACGTACAACAACAGAATGATGAAAACATCATTTTCTTCAAACCTCTTATAATACATACAATGGTCTGAACTGAGTCTATTGTACCCAAGGCTAATTATGAAGGAATCAAATCTCTTGTACCAACACCTCGGCGCCTGTTTGAGACCGTATAGAGATTTGTTCAACCTGCAAACCAAGTTCTCTTTGCCTGTTTCAGCAAAACCTTCTGGTTGGAGCATATAAATTTCTTCTTCAAGTTCTCCATGAAGAAATGCAGTTTTCACATCTAACTGCTCTAAGTGAAGATCAAATATAGCACACATCGCCAAGACTACTCTGATTGTAGTAAGTCGTACCACCGGAGAAAATATCTCATTAAAGTCTATTCCTTCTTTCTGAGCATATCCTTTCACCACCAATCTTGCACGATACCGCTCCACTTGATCATTGCCATCACGCTTTATCTTGTAAACCCATTTGTTGCCAATGGCCTTTCTTCCTTGTGGTAACGGAACAAGATCCCAAGTGTTATTCTTGTGCAGAGCTTCAATCTCCTCTTGCATTGTTGTCATCCACATAGATACATCTATGCTTTTGATAGCCTCATGGAAAGTTGATGGCTCTCCATCCTCTGTTAGAAGACAATATGCAATGTTGCTCTCAGTAACATATTCTGAGTGCCAAGCCGGTGGTCTTCTTTCACGAGTTGACCGTCGAACTTCAGGAGTTTCAGACTCTATTTGTTCTTGTTCTTCATGCTCTGGTACAGCTTCAGAAGAAGTATAATTCTGAGTATTTTCTATCTGGACTTCTGTAGTCTCCTTTAAAATGCTATTATTTTCTTCCATTTGCATTTTATCTTCTGCAAATATGACATCTCTGCTGATGACTACCTTGTGGGCAGTGGAATCCCACAAGCGATACCCCTTCACTCCATCAACATATCCCAAGAATACACATTTTCTGGATTTTGAATCCAGCTTGCTGACCTCTTGAGTATTGTACATCACGTACACAGGACTTCCAAATATATGCAATCGAGAATAATCAGCTGGCTTTCCAGTCCACATCTCCATTGGTGTCTTCAACTCAATTGCAGTAGATGGAGATCGATTTATCACATAACAGGCGGTATTGACTGCTTCTGCCCAGAATGACTTTTCTAGACCTGCAGCCTTCAACATTGCTCTTGTTCTTTCCAATAGAGTTCTGTTCATCCGCTCTGCCACTCCATTTTGTTATGGAGTGTATGCCGTTGTGAACTGTCTTTTGATACCTTCATGTTGACAGAAGTTATCAAATTCATCACTGGTATATTCTCCTCCATTGTCAGTCCTCAAACACTTGATTTTCTTTTCAGATTCAAGTTCTACCCGCGCTTTGAAGGTTTTAAAAACTGAGAACACATCTGCCTTCCTTCTAATCGGATACACCCAACATCTCCTGGAGAAGTCATCTATGAATGATACAAAGTATTTTGCTCCTCCCAAGGATACAACCGGTGCTTGCCAAACATCAGAGTGAATCAGGTCTAAGATGCATTTGCTCTTAGTTGTTGACGTGCCAAACTTCAACCTGTGTTGTTTACTTGTAACACAGTGCTCACAAAAAGGTAAAGTAACCTTTGTAAGCCCAGGGAGTAACTTCTGATCAGAGAGAACCTTTAAACCTTTCTCTGACATGTGGCCTAGTTTTTGATGCCACATCATCGTCTTCTCTTCTGCAGGACTGGCTGATGCGATTGATGCTTCTGCCCCCTGATGTGTTTCTCCCATTAATACAAACATGTTTGCAACTGTCTTTCTTGCCTTTAAAACCACCAGCGCACCTTTGACAATTTTCATGATTCCATTGTCTGTTCGGATCTTGCAGCCAAGACTATCAAATTGTCCTACGGACAAAAGATTCTTCTTTAAGTCTTTCACATGTCGCACTCCTGAAATAGTACGAATTAAGCCATCATACATCTTCAATTTGATGGTGCCAATGCCAGAAATCTCTACAGCATGATTATCACCCATGAACACTGTGCCTCCAGAGATAGGTTCATATGTATGGAACCAATCTCGTCTAGGGGTCATATGCCATGTTGCTCCTGAATCCATTAGCCAGACCTCAGCAAGCTCTTCTCTATCTGTAGAGATTGTTGCTGCTTCACTATATAGAACCTCTCCATCTTCTGAGGTGCTTGCAACACATCCTTGAGGTCTTGATGACTCTGCAGTATTCTCTATACCCTTTTTAAACCAACAATCCTTTTTGAAGTGCCCTTTTCTGCCACAGTTGTAGCATTTCACCATCTTCTTACTTCTTGATTTGGACCTCCCCTGCCTTTGACTCCCACTGGAGCCACGTTCCGTTGATCTTCCTCTTGACACCAATAACGCCTCTGCTTGGTTTGAACTATTTCTGTCTCCTTTGTTTTTGCGCCTATTTTCTTCTTCTAGGATAGCGGTTGCAACATCATCGAAGACTAAATAGTCTGAGAGGATATTATTGGTCAGGTTGATAATGAGCTGATCATATGAATCAGGAAGACTTTGAAGTAGAAGCTCTGCACGTTCATTTTCCTCTATTTGTTGACCCAACGTAGTGAGTTGTGAAAATAGAGTTCTTATTGTGTTGATGTGGTCAGTCACTGACGTGGTTTCTGCCATTCGAAGGGTATAAAGTCTCCGCTTTAAGAAAATCTTAGTGTGCAAAGACTTGGACTCGTATAGCTTTGTTAGAGTCTCCCATATCTCCTTAGCTGTTTTCTTCTCCGCCACACTTGATAATACTTCATCAGCTAATGCTAAATGTATGTTAGCAATAGCATTGTCATCCATCTCATTCCATTTTGCATTATCAGTGATCTCCGTGGGCCGATCCCCAATTGCTGCCAAGCAATTGTCTTTCCTCAAGATTGCCTTGATTCTCATTTTCCACAGTGAGAAATTGCTCCCCTTGAACCTCTCAATCTCGTACTTTGCTGCCATTGTATTCACCGAGATCTATTCAGCTATCACCGTTTCACAGATCTGTAACGTATATAGAAATAGTATCGTGTGAATAATACTTCACTAAGTAAGTTCCCAGGAAAGATTGGAGGGGTCACAAACGGTCCCGCTTAAAACCCAATCTCCTTAGACAGAACTTCCTAGACTGTATTTAATCACCGCACTGATTTTCTATATACGCCAACAGTAAGTGAACAGTACCGTACGGACGTGAATAGTAACCGTATACACGAATAACTTTTGTGTGTTACCAACACCAACCAAGAAGGCTCTGATACCACTTGTAGGTACTATGGACACCACCTATCTCCACATTGGTATGATATTGTCTACTTTGGGCCTAAGCCCTCATGGATTTGCTCTTGGGCTATACCCCAAAAGGTCTCATACCAATGGAGATATTTGTCCATCCTTATATACCCTTGATCCTCCCTATTTCTAGCCAATGTGGGACTTTGGTCGTATACCCAACATCTTCGATGAAGGAGATTTTGGAGGAGCTGAGCTGTCACATATATAGTTGATGCCTCTCAATAACTCCCTTGATAGGGCAGACCAGAGCAAGGATGGCAGAAAACACTAGTCCGGGTTTGGTTTGGCGATGTTTTTGTGCACCCTCCAGTATTTTGGCCGTAACTTTTGATCCGAGTGTCAACAGGATGCAAATCACCTCAATTTGAAAAGCTCGTTTCGGTGCCAGCGAGTTTTTACTTGTTTTAGACAATATTTTTAATTTACTGAATAATCATAATATACATTTTTTTGATAAAATCATCAATCCTAGCTATTTAAGCCCGGTTTGTGGACTATCAGAATTGTATATCCTTTTGTGAGACTTACATCAGTGTTTAAGGTTCTCTCAGACTTGCATAGTTAAGGCTGCGTCACTCTTCTTGACTAATTTTTGCCCATCTGCTGTATACATGTCTGTTGTTCTCCTCTGCTATTCTGTCTTGCGATCCTGGTTTTTTTTCTGCAACATCATGGTCATCTCTGTCAGACCAAACCATGATCATTGATGTTCCTCGATCTTTGGTTATGGCATCCAGTCATCTCTACAAATGCATTTTTGCTGAGACTCTCCAGGGCTCTGGCCCTCATTTCTGTATTATCGGATAGGCTCCTTAAATTCTGCTGATCCTCAGCATCCCTATTTTGGAGGGAAATTTGCCTTGTTAAGGCTCTGTACAATAATTTGTTTTATTATGTAATCCTTAATTACATGGACTTAGGATGATCCAGCGTAATAAACATCGACAAAGTCACACATAAAACAATAAAAAGTTGAACAACCAGCCAAAAAAGGAGTAAATAACTGACTAATCAGCTTTTATCTGTTGATGCTTTTGTTTGTCAACCGGTTTGGTTGATAAGTACAAGGATTAAGCCGGCTTGGTCACTGGTCTCATGTTCAAATTTAACACCAAAAAGGGGCTCGATATGTTTGAATCACCATGTATAGCCAATTTGATATCATATATAAATCCCTAAGTTTCAGATGCACCTAAGGATTGAATACGGGTCAATCATTGCTTACAAGCGAAGTGACCGAATTCTGAAAACAGCACAGATATTTGGGTCAGAAGTTTGAATATGGATGGATTTGAGCTTTTGTTTGATCATGATGAGAAAAATAATACGGCATTTTCCCAGCTGCCAAAAAACTGGTAAATGATCCTGTCCAAACGAGGCAATGACTTTCTATTGCTTCAACTTCCATTTCTTGTCCACATGTCAGTTGCGTCAAACTAAGGATCGATTATATACCTATGGATGGCACCATTTGCATAAGCTACAAATTTAAATACTCAGAAGTTCCTGCCAGATCTCATCACCAAAGCCTTGAACAGAACAAGAGCAAACAGAACTAGAACTTGTCTACCTGGCAACTTATCTACCATTCTGCTTGCGAAAGAAAGCCAAAACATGGCCATTATTGATGGTTTTCTGTTTTGTTCCTTCATGGTTTCCATTTGGTTCTTTTTCACTTTCATTCTCAAATCCCTGAAGAATCACACGAGTTCTGGAACCAAAATTCGACACCCACCAAGTCCTCCAGCTTTACCTATCATCGGCCACCTCCATTTACTAGGCTCAGTTTTGGGGACTTCCTTGCATGGGTGTATCAACATGCTATGTTGTTTCTGATGCTGAAATTGCCAAAGAGGTCTTGAAAACTAATGAGATGAATTTTGTTTCCCGCCTGCAATTCGACACCACAGATTGCAACATATATGAGGGATCTGGTTTTATCACTGCACCCTACAACGCATATTGGCGGTTCATGAAGAAGTTGTGCATGACCAGACTTCTCAATACTTCTCAGATTAGTCAGCTTGTGCATCTCAGGGAGGATGAGATGAAGAAACTTGTCGAGTCTATGATTAGTATTTCGAAACCAGGAGTGTCTTGTGATTTAAGGCAAGCAATAATGACCATGACAAATAATGTGATTTGCAGAATGTCTATGAGCACAAGATGCTTGGGTGACGGTGCTAATAATGAAGCCAGGGAGATTAAGGATTTGGTTCTTCAAGTTTCATTGCTCGGAGGCAAGTTAAGTGCAGGTAATGTCTTGGGTCCGTTGGCAAAACTTGACTTATTTGGATATGGAAGGCAGCTACGAATTGCACTCGATAAGTTTGATCGGTTGGTAGAAAGGATCATCAAGGAGCATGAAGAGAAGGAGATGAAAGGCACTGTAAGATCAGAAGGAATGGATATTCTGTTAGAAATTTATAGAGATCCAAATGCAGAAATGAAGTTAACTAAAAAGGAAATCAAGGCTTTCTTCCTAGTAAGTTACTTTCAACTTCTATTATGATTTCGTACTCGTGAAGTTCTTACTTCTTTTTGCTCAAACAAAATCTCTTAGAAAGAACTAAAACTAGAATAATGTTCTTGCTAACCAAATCCCAGAGAATCAGACATTCCTAATCTGCCATACTTGCATACAGTTGTGAAAGAAGCTCTAAGACTACACCCTCCATCACCTGTAGTTCTTAGAGCAAGCATCGAAGATTGCGAGATCAATGGCTTTGATGTAAAAGCTAATACCAGGATGCTAGTTAATGTCTACACCATCCAGCGAGACCCAAATCTATGGAAAGACATGTTCCTTTCCTTCGCATGAATAAATCTCTCATAAAATTCCTTGTTTTCTTTTGATCAAATAATATTTTTTTTTCCTTGAAAAATCTCAATGAGTTTATGTATCGTTAAAAACAAGTCTCTTCACCAGTTTTAATATACTTCGACACCATACATCTACATCTAGTTGGCTATTTTATGATGATGTAACATAGTTTTATTTTTTTTTTAGATTTTAAGACTCATATACTTAAATAAATATTTTTATTAAAAAAATACAATAATATTTTAAAGATATAAAATTTGAAAATATATATACTAAAAAAATATTAAGAATGAAAATATGAACTCTGATAATATAATATCTTGTGTATAAAAAAAATAGAAAATAGGAAAATAAAATTTTAAATGCTATAATTTTATAAACTATTGAGATTTCTTTTAAAAAAAGTGCAGGAGTTCATTCAAATATGTTTCCTTTTTTGTTTTAATGGAAAGCAGAATACTGCAATGATATCAAATGAGACGTTAATTATAAAAAAATAAATTTAATCAATGGGCCTCCCTTTCTCCACACATGGAAGATGTTTTGTTTTGGGCCACAAATTCGTGAATCTTGACTCATCATATGAAACATTTGGATGTGTCGGATCCTTGCAGAAAGTACCTATTCCTTTTCGCGCAGGCCTTGATGTAGGCCCAATATCATGCAAGAAAAGGTCCTGGCCCTTGGCAGCGACTACCGAGAAACCAGAATGCTGCGTAAAGCGCCCACGTTAGTAAGGTTCGAATTGCTTCGAGGCCTACAAATGGGCTGTTCAAATGCATTAAAAACGGGGCCATACAAAGTCCATGGACCGAAGCTAAGGCCCGCTTCTTTGGGCTTGCTTCTTTCGTCAATCAATTTCCTGATCATAGGTTTTCTTTCCCAGGTGTAGTTCAGCAACCAGCAATGCCATGGAGAAAATGGGTTTTTTTTTTTTTTTACTATTTGGGGGTGGGAATTTCGAACCTCGTACTATAATTTTAATCAGGGCATCAATCCAAATATCCTCTCACTTGTCGTTGCAGCCTCTCACCATTTACTCCTTCCCAAATTCATCTCAGTTTCCACTCCATATATATATATATATATATTGCGGATAATTTAAAGTTTTAATTTTGAGTCATAATATATCTGTTAACTTCAAGTTATTGCTTGCTTTACTTTTCTTTGCAACAAAAAAAAGTAAGTGAAACGTTTGTGCTCACCATATATATATTTCCTGTTTTTTGTTATTAATTATTGTTTATAGTTTTTTTAATAAATATATTTGAAGGAAAAGATTTTATGCATATTTTATTTGATTTAAGATTTTAAACACACATTATTAATTAAAATATAAAACTTAAAACACCGTATATTTAATTAAGTTAGTGAGATGGTGGGATTATTGATAGTTGTGGTGATATGATGATAATAATAATAATAATCGTTATATTAATATAAAATTAACAATGATTATTATTTTATTAGTAACCAGCTAAAATTATAGTAAGTGAAGTTAATACAATAGAAGCAACCACAAAAAAATGTTGGTGATACAGGAGTTAACGAGAATTATGGTGATATTAAAATAGAAGATACCGGTTAAAAAATAATGATAAAAATAATTTTTGTTATAATTATATAGTGATGATAATATAATAATAATAATAATAGTTTTCATGATTATAATATTAGAATAATATTAATTATTGGGTGGTGATTATTGTGACGATGATAACGGTAATATAATATTTTGAGTGTAAAATATAAAAAAGATAATTTTTTGTTGTTGTTTTAAAAATATTTTTATTTTTTAAACTATTTAGATATTTTGAAAAAAAATTGCATAGCTCAATCAAATGTATTTTTGTATTTTTTTTTTAATAAAAAGTAGAAAACTGCAATGGTATCAAACTACACCTTAAATAGGTATCCAAAATAAAATAAATTCAATGAAAGCCCGTCCTTGCCTTTGTCCACTCATGGAAGCATGTGTGTACATGTCGAATAATGCTATACCATCCCACATTTCATATGCTTGGATGTCAAGATCTTGGTCAAGTCTAGGAATCAATGATTTTGATCCCCAGAGAGCAAGTAAAACACTCCCCCATTTGTCGAGCTGACTACCGGAATAAGGCAAGAGAGACTCAAATTTCAGTACCTGGCATTTATGAGTTTTAAAGACAAGACTCAAGAGTCCAGTGATGTTTGATTGCGATTGAGAGAGAGGTCGCCTTCTACGCCATTACTACCACATGGTTGCCATGGAGAATGTCATTCTGATGGCCTTGCATTATTGTACACAACTCCATACACAGCATGTAAGGAGCTAGCGGAGCATCCATTTATGAGACGTTGGGACTAAAACTGTCTGTTTCAGGGCATGTTTCTTACACTCACATAAAGTTGGGATTTTGATTGGATTTGCCAAAGTTAGATGAGAGAGAGAGAGAGAGGATAGGGAGAAAAGGACACATTTACTTAAAAGTAAAAGAGAGTTCAAGTGGATGCCCTTTGGTTTTGGCAGCTGGCTGTGAAAGACAGCGCATGGCGACCTTCTTATTATTTAGTTGCAGAGTGATCAAAGCTCATAAAACATCAATCGCCATGAATACTTACCCACCTCAAAGAAACCAAATCCCATGTACATGCGATGCGAGGTTATTTTCTTATTTATTTACGAGGAGATGAATAATTGAATGCTCACAGTTCGGGGGGGGGGGGGGGGATAAATAAATAAATAAATAAATTCATTCCTGAACGTGTATATATACTCCAGCATAATAACGATAGATTGATAGAGAAGGATCCTTTGATGGGTGGAGCATGGGCAAAAGTGGTGAAGATTTTTGTAACTTTAAGAAAGATGATGGAGAGACTGGCTTCTCACTTACTTTAAAAGAGGTAAAAAGAAAGAGAAAAGAAGGCAAATGCTCATGAGATAGCGATGCATGTCGATGGTGTGTATACTGTATTGACCTGTTATTTTCCTTTATCTCCGAAATTGTTCATGGGCTGTGCGCTCATAAATCTTGATGGGAATAATGACAGCTGATTACATGTTTTTAATGCAAGGTGACAAAAATTAGTGCATTCAGAAAAAGAAAATCAATATGCCTAATCCTGGTGATGACGCTACTAAACTACCTTTACCAATTCAGCCCTTTATTCTCCAAAAAAATTAAAATTAAAATTAAAATTAAAATATCCACTCATGCAAAAGTGTGCATTGAGTAAGCTTATTGATTTTTCATTCTTATCATTTTAATTACGTGAAACCTTAATCTCAAAGGCTTCAGTTTGATTTTGAAGAGAATTTATTATATTTTTCTGAATTTATATATAAAAAAATTAATTTCAATTGACATGTAAACAGTAATATATATATATATATATATATATTACTACTAATTCATAGCTTATATATGTTTCTAGGTACTAATTAAGTTGCAGTCCCACCATTTGGCTGTACTAATTAATCATTTCCTTCCGATATAAATTAATGGTCACATACGGTATAGATGAGCTACTTATAATTTAGTAACCAGAGTATACCAAATTAATTAAATTTATATAGTATGAAAAGAATTAAATAATGCTTTGATATTCCATGTTGATTATACTTGATTTAAGTAGTTTTTTTTTTTTAGCAAGAATACCTTCTTTTCAAATTATATTTTCTCATTACACCTACCATTTCATTCTCTCTCTATTCAAAAAGAATCAAAAGATTAAAAAAAAAAATTAAAAACAACATGGAATTGGTGAAAGGGCTAAGTTCTGAATAGATTTAAGCTCGGGGATGAAAAGAATATCTTGAAACAACAAGTACTAATTAAACAATTAATTTCGTTAAACAAGGACTAAGTTTGGGCCTGGATTGGATATTTTGCTGTTTGTGGGAGCCCATGGAAAGTCTTTCTCCGTCTCCCTGTTCAAGTGCGGGTGAAGCAGCAGTTGAAACTTGAAATCAAGAAGAAAAAAGTCTCATGAACATGCCATTTTTCTGTGCAGATATAGTTTCCAGCAGGGGAAGTGGGTAACTATGATAATGATCGATACTAATTGGATGGGAGAATTTTGTACCATTAGGCCATTATCACTTGTACTGTGAGGTCTCATAGCTTTTGAGTCGTCCAAATTATTGAATTAAAAAGAAAAGAAACCAAATAATGGAGATGATCAATACCAGTTCATGGCTGAGATCACTGACGGGGCTGGTTTTTTTCTCTTCTTCTTCAACGTAGCTGCACTTCAGCAGTGTTCACTAGGGCAAAATGTAAGGAGTTCTGTTGGTTGTGTATAAAAAACTAAAAAAAAAAGTCGAATATCATTGACTTAATAAAGTAGTTTTAAGTATTTGATCAATGCCCTTACATGTTGGATCTTTGCCTGGAGTAATCTATGATCCTATGGATATTATAGGGCTTAGAGTCTATAGGCATGTGTATATGCCCTTTCTGAATATGTTCATACAGACAACATAAGCAGCTGTAGGGTCTCTCTGTGACAATTAGGGCCTATGGCCTTTATTCTATCTGTCTGTCGAATAACCTTATTAGTGCCCTTATCCCCTAATTCAAGGGATGAAGAAAGGGCTTTCCCTCTCCCCCCTCCATCTCAATAATGAGAAACATTGACTACTTATTGAGTTCAAGAGAAAAGATCGAGAGGTTTGATGATATTTTCTTTTTTTCTTTTGGAGAAGGATATTGCTTGTTTTTTTTTTAAAAAAAAAAAACAATTATGAAAAATACAATGAAGGAGATTGACGAGGGCACTTTCTACTTCACTTGAACTTTATCCTCTTGTGATTTTAACCAACAAACTTTCCTTTTTCTTAATTTTCTTTTCAAACTAAGGAATGTATTTTGTAAAAATTGCTTTGTTGGAATGTACAGAATTTTTTTAACTACTAATTTAACACAAAAGTTGCAAATCATTTTAAATTGTAAAACTTGAACGACTAGAAATTAAATTTTAAGTGATCAATGAGAAATGTTTTTTTTTTCCTTGTTTTTTTTATAGGTATAGTTTTAAAGTGTATTTAAATTTATTTTTTATATCAACATATTAAAATAATTTAAAATTAAAATAACACAGTTAAATCATGTAAACAAACACAACAGTAATCTTTACCTTTGTGCAACTTGGCTAAAACTAGCATGCATGGTCCATGAGATGATTTTCTCGGTAAGAAGAAAAGGCTCACTATGTATTTCAATGATGTCTTCTCAGCATTTAGATTCTACGTACGTCCTTATTAATTTTGTTATTTAATATCTCAACGCGTTTTCAAAATACAACAGGAAATAAAAATAATTCTTATTTTGCTCTAACTTTTTCTTTTCTACTTTTATTATACGTATTTATTTTTCCAAAGGATATGATCCTTCTAGGAAGCTGGTGAAAGTTCTCTTTTTCGAAAGATAAAGCTGCCCTTGTAATTTTTTGTGGTTTGTTTTTGAGAAAGCTATATAATGATCTTAAAAAGTAAAAATTATCATGATCTATCAATGGGTCCTACAACAACCCATTTTAGACATGGTCCGTCAAATTCAGAATCGATCCAAACCATGTGATCCTGATCAGACAAAATGTTGCATCAACGTTGAGAATTAACTGGCAGCAGCACCGTAACAAGGCGCTGTCAATCAAACAAAAAAAAAGGGGAAGAACTAACACAATTATATCATTACAGTGCTCTAAAGTTAAGATTATTATTTCATATATTTTAGGGTCTAATATCTTGAATTTTAAATTTATTTATTTATTTTTGCTCTTTTTTTGTGATTTTATTATCAAAATCGTCTCTCTTTGGCCTGGAAGATATATGAATCATAATTTGTTGTTGAGAAAAGATTTCGTCTTTAGCACCGTCGACGCAGAATCAACAGCAAATTCTCAGGGCAAGAAGGTGGGGAGGGAATTATTGATATGTTCTGCTGCCAAGTTGAAAGAGCATGGAATCTCCTTGCTTCCATGAATGTACTTTTATAATTGTGTCCGTGTGGGTAACGAGTGCACTTTAACGTGGGCTTCTTTAGCTTTATATTTATTTTATCTTTGCTAAGATCTCCTGCAAGGAGACCTTTGATTGATTACATGTCTCAAATATTAGGAGTGCTTTTTTAAAAGAAAATAAGTGGTTTTTATTCCTATTTGATTTGATAGCCATGAACGTCAAACACGACTTTTTACTGACCTTGAGCAGAGGAAAAAGCCTAGATATGCCCTCTCTTTCTGAATTGTCTGTGAGAGTGCTCTCTCTTTCTTCTCTATGAAGTTTTTTTCTCTATATATTCCCCAAATAATGATACCCCAATACTACAACTTGGAGAATCTCCATGCACCAAAGCAGGGTAGCTTTAGCAGAAGAAAATGGATATCAAAGCGGGCATATGTCATGGATAATGATCATGGGAAAAGAGATCTCTAGGTATAGTCCAAAAGAAGGATTTTTGTGCTCTTATTTAATTCCTATATATATATACACATATTATTTTAATTCCCTTTCAAAGGTACGTGATCATGGGTCAAGATTATTATTGCCTTTTTTTCCTTTTTCTTTTGTTCCTTGGGGCCTCTCAAACAAAGTTGTCTCGTCTACTTTGAGGATCAGGTCACCCTCATATGTTCCTTCTTTCACTTTGGTACGTATGATTTTGAAGATGGTAGACTTTGTAAGGTAGGAATTGTAAGCCAAACTCCGAATTGTGTTTGTTCTCTCTCCCGCAGTAAAAAGGGAATTAATCCACTGCAAAAATATTATTCTTAAGTAAGAAAAATACAACTCCGAGTGTGTTTTTGTGCTTTAATTACGACATGGTAATGCCCACTTTTCTTTTCTTTCTCATTGGACATGGTAAACTATGCCTTAATTTCAGTGAAATTAAAGTGAATTTTTTATTAAATTTGTGCGTCCGAAGCTTTACTGGTATCCAATGTGGTTGTACGATGAATTATATTGCTGAGAATGCGCTTTGATTTAACATTTTTATTTGAGGTTTACCAAAAAGTAAAAAAATCTCCTTATCAAATAAAAAGAAATTAAAAACTATTATTGCTTTAAAAAATGCGCAAACAAGAGTTAACTTGTGCTGAATAAGCTATACCCTTGAAAAAAACTGATTCCCCCTCATCATTCCCAATGAAAGTTTCCCTCGCAAGCCAAATGAAGAACATTAATTATTCACTAGAGTATACTAAGGCAATTATGGCAAAACTAATATGGAATATTAATGCGTCCCACTTCTTTAACCAGAAAACACGGATACTTCATCAATACCTTTGTACTCGTCTCAAGCAAATATATATATATATATATAAAATAAAAAATAAACTTAATTTCAGATACGGCAAGAATAGGTGGGGCCGGATATATATAAAGAATATGGTTAGAGTACGATTTAGTGTTAGTTTTGTAATAATGATCGACTCAAATATAAGCTTTATGCAATGTTATTAAAATCACAATTTGGAATTAATAGTCCAAACCTTTCGGCACACTAATAAAATCATTCTCTATTAAGATTGGGTGAAAACGCTTGACAACACGGTAAAAAAGAGTTTTTCCGTGCGTGTTAGACAAATTTAATTTGGGCAAAAAGTTAATGACCATCAGCCCCAAATACATTACGACACCGTTTTGGGTTTGAGTGTTTTTGTGTTCTCATGAAAAACACTTTGTAAAGAGGGTAACAATGGATTTCTCTTACTATTATTTTTGTTGTTAATATTCAATTTTCTCAATGTAAGTTTTATAACAAGAAATGATTTGATTATTTATAGATTAAGAAATAATTTTTTTATAAATAACAAATAAAACAAAGATGACTGCACCAAAAAAATTTAAAAATTTAAAAATATGAAATTATGATTTATCTTTTCAAAACCATTATAATCATTTTCAAGATAATTTAACTAAAAGACATCCAAGTTAATTGTAAGTATAAAAAAATATTAAGAGCATGATCTCTATTTTTTATTTTATACTTTCATATATTCCTATATATATAAATTTTTATTTACTTTCAATATACTTTCTTATAATATATAAAAAATTAATGTATCCCTCACAAATTGTAGCCTAATCTTTTTTGGAATTGATGCATCGTCATGTTGATATGGCGTAGTATCGGTGTCTCGTGTCCTCGTCCATGCTTCATAACCTTTTCACTTTTCTTTTTCTTTTTGATAGCTCAAACAGATAGTGGAAGGGGGAGAAATTCTACTAAATTATTGAAAAGCCAAGGAATAAAACTAGAAGTACATAGCTAACACTCACTTTGTTTTTAATCCTTTTTTTCATTGAGGAATATTTAAATGGATTTTTTCCTGAAAAATACTTCTTCAAGATATCCCAAAACAATTACCTACTTAATTAAATCGATTTAATATATCTACTATTTAAATGTAAACTGAATGTGAAAAATAATAAATTTCAGATATTCTTCAGATTTTTGTTTTTGTAATTGCTTCATTGTTTGTCACATATAAAATAAGCACTTTGAAATTAAATTAAACATCACACAACTCTTTTATCACATACACATGCATGCACACTATCAACTATACAAATTAATATTAAAATTATTTTTTAAGGTTTAATTTTCGGTAACTAATTTCTTCATTAATCAATGAATCTAATAAATATTTTTCCTTCTTATAATTAAGATCAGTTAAGCATCTCATATTTTTAATTATTTATTTGAATAAATTTAAAAATAATATTTAAAGATGCATGTCATATACACTAATTTGTATAAATTATTTCCTCCACTGTTTTTATCAAAAAAATAAAATAAAGTAACTAACGTTATATTTTATATTTCTAAGTAATTCTTTTTCTTCACCCACTACTAGATTTAACAATTTTATCGACAAAAATTTCTATTGGTATTTACACTAACAATCTATCTGTGATTATTTTACTAACAGGATTACGAACATAATCATCTATCAGAAAAATACTCATCAGTAATTTTTGGTCTATTGGTGAATCCGTTGTTAGTAAATTTACCGATGGCTTTACAGATTGAAAATGCTCACAAAAAAATTACCTACTTTATTCCATCAGTAATGTTTTCAGTAAAATTACATATCACCGACAGAATGTCATCGGTAATTCGGTTGATGAGTTAACAATAGCAATGACATTTGAAATAATTTTTTTCCAACCCTTTGGAATGTACTGACAAACTTATTTTGTTGGTATATTAACAATAGCAATGCCAATTAAAACACTAACAATTAAAGGAATATAATTTCATTTTTAAAGGGAGGGACTATTGAAGCAATAAACTGTGAAAACCAAGCTTCTTTCACTTTGGTCCTTAAATTTTGTAGGTCTTTTTTTTAAAAACTTATTTTATTTTCAACTCTATCCTTCAATTTTGAGTTTACTAGGTATAAAGATTTAAGGTTTGTTTTCTATGCAGTTATCCTGATTTCATAACTCGAGTTGCGAGTTTTGCAGGTTAGCCATGTTGACTTGGGTAATTTTTTTATTATTGTTAATTTTATTTTTCAACATTGAGTTGATTAGGAATTATGATTTATAATTTTTTTTAATCATTTTTTATGGAGTTATCTCAGTCTTCCAGCCTGGATTTGACATGTTAACACATGTTAACTCAAGTTATTCATTGTTATTATTATTTTTTTTTTTTAATTTAATCCTTCAATATTGAATTGATTGAAAATTAAATTATATATATATATATTTTGTTTTCTATGTGGCTATCATAATTTTATAATTCACGTCACAAATTAAACAGATTAATTCAAATATTTTTTTAAATTTTATCATTCAATATTAAAAGCAATCCGAAAAGTAAATATAAACGATGAGGAAACTGCTAACAACTAAACAACTATCTCTACCTCTTACTTTGAGAACTCAGAATTCTTCTAACGTAAAGACAGTATACTTCAAAAAAACAAAGAGAAACACAGAGGGCGATCGCTGATTTAAAAAACAAACATATAAAAGAGCTAGTGATTCGAGCCAAGGGAGACATAGCTGTCCCCTTTGTACAGGAATATGAATACAAAAGACAGAATAAAAAAACATTTACATATTCTCTCATACGTAGGATGCTTGGTCTCCTTGACAAGGTCAAGGCAACAATGTAATGGAATTATGGGCACTAATCTAGAATCAATGCAGTATAAAATTGGATAAGAAATTAAAAAGAAAGAAAGGGGCCTTGGGATTTTAAGCAAAGAAAGGCCGTGTTCGATCGACTGACTGCTTTAGGCAGGAAAAAAGAAAACAATTGAGTTATGCTAATATTAATATATACCATGCCAAAACTTTGCCGTTTTCTTTTTAAAAAAAAATGATGCCAAACATTTTGCAGAATGATCCTTTGGACCCATGTAACATGTAGTCTCATTTTAAGGAAGATGTATTAAACACACTTGAACGTTTCATGCTATGAAATAATTCTACTCGATCGAATAAGATACCCTAACCGTAAAGTTCAGATCCCATTAATTATAACTTTTATTGAAAAAAGAATATTTAGACTTAAAATTTATAACGAGTCAAGCATCAAATTTTAAATTAGAGAAAATAAATTATTTGAATTGAAAATTAACTTATATGTTGAGATCTTAATTATGAATAATTTGTATCATATTTTTTTAATACATATGTAAAGATTAACTTAATTATATGTTGACACTTATTTTAATTATAAAGAATAGAACTGATCATAGAATTCTAACTCATAATTAACTTCTTAATAAAAAAAGAAAACTATAATACCACATTATAAATAACCACTCAAACCAAAGGCAATCAAATAATATATCATACTTAAACCAAAAATTTAAATAATTCGAAAATCTAGTGTATGGTTTTATATTAATTGTAAATAAATGTAGCAGCTCTTGTTTCTTAGATTATTTCTGATATTGTCTTTCAAAAAAAATATTTTTATTGGTTAAACCTGTTTTTTTCCTTAAATTATAATAAAAGTTATGATTTATAGTTTTTTTTAGTATATTTATTTTTTACTGTAGCCGCGAACCATCTAAGACACACACTTATGGGGTGTTTGGCATTGAGGTTCAACCTGTTTTTTGAAAAATTTCAAATTTTTTTTTTGTTAAAATTGAGTGCGGTTTGTATTTTTTAGATCGTTTTGATGTGCTGATATCAAAAATAATTTTTAAAAAATAAAAAAATATTATTGGCATGCTTTTCGGCACGAAAAGCTATTTAAAAAGCAACCGCTACCATACTCTCAAACACCCTTTTAATTAGCTGTAGATCCATGGATAGTACCCCCACAACAGTGTAGAAAGGAAAATTCGCAAACCCCACATGGCCATCGACTGAATACTCACAGCTCAGTTTTAACTTTGTCATTGTTTCAGGGAGTTTAGCATTATGCATGTACAATCAAAGACCATAGTTTTCAACACATATTGATATCTTGAACGAAAGGGAAATGAAAAAAGAAAAGAAAAAAGAATTGACTTTTTTTTTTCTTTTTTCCTGATAGTTTTCTCGATTACAATTATTATTGCGTGTTCTTCATCAACTCTAATACTGTACCGCGGTGTACAAGTATTCATTAAACAGGGAATTGCAGGGTGAATTTTGCAATTTCAAAGCTCTTGCAGAGAGAGAAAAGAGAGGTGGTCAAAGAGTCATTGATAAGTCGTTTCAGTCTACAGTTTATCCATCAGAAGAGGTGCATATGCACTGTAGGGCACCAGTAGATGTTGCCAATTTGCCCAACCATCAGATCTCTGGCTCCTCCATGTTGCGTTTTTTAGCCTGACCTATGCCCATGCTCTCTCCCCCTCTCCCTCTCCCTCCCTCCCTCCCGGCCTCTCTCTCACATACACACAAATACACACGCATACACAAGAGATAAAGCTGCCAACAAGATCAGCCATTCCGTCTTTTTTTTCTCCATACAAGAGGACAAAAATATGATGGATCATGATCTTGTAAGCAAATCAAAACTCGTACTATGATACCCTCTTCCATGATATAATGTTTTCTTTAGCAGCGAAAAAAAGAAGTTCTTTTATAATGAAGAAATATGAATTTCTTCTATAATTTAGTATTTTTATATATTTTGAAAGTAAATCTTTCTAATCCATTCAATGAAATATTTTTACTTCTGTAGTGTATATGTTTTAAGGTAAGGAAATGAAAATGAAATTAAGTCAATTTTGTTTGTTTAATTTTGATTCTTAAAATAGAAATAGAAAAAAAAGGAAAAGAAGGGAAAATTAAATATTAAAATATCTTTTTTGATTCGTAAAACATTTTCACGAATATTAAAATATCTTCAATTCTTCTTGTGTAAGTATGATATAGTAAAAAGATTTCATATTATTTATTTTCTTTTCTTTTTTTCCCATCCATATAGTCAAACAATGAAAATTGAATTTCTTTCTACCTTATTTGAAGAAAAGAAAAGGATTGTCGTACAAATTAAATCCTAGCCAAGACAAAAAAGATTATTTTATTTTTTTTGGTAAATTCACTTGCTTATCAAAATGAGAAAAGAAAATGTTTAGCAACATATAGTAATCATTTGCTTTGAATTTTTCAGCAATAGTAACACCTCAAATGGTATATGCTCCATCCATCAATAAGCACACATCCATCCACTAACCACGAAAAAGGGCATCATATGCACTCCAATAAAAAAAGCTGATGTTTATTTTTGCAGTATGAACAAAAAAGCATATCTCAGCTGCGTTTTTTGAAACAAATATATATATATATATATATATCAAATTATATATACACTCAACCTTTCTTCTTATCCATTTAGCTTTGCTTTATTATCTATATATCCACATTCTCTGCTACCCTTTATGAGGTATGTGTATAGGCCACGAGTATCTTTACAGAATGAATTATTAAAGACAATAAATACCCAAAAACCACAAAGATATCATGATCCATGCATCATCATGGCTAAAAGTATGAAGAGCTGGTCATCAATTGATATTGTCAGTTCAAGGAAGAAGAAGAGGTGATTTGTTATCAATTACTTCATGGTCCATGGAAGCTTCTGTCTCCGTGTCAACTAAGTACATAGCTATATCCATGGGATTGGGAAGGTTCCGTCATGGGGCAAGAGACAGGATGAAGGCATCCATGATCACTTGATCTCGTGCATCCACTAGGCATCATTCAAGAACCTAGCTAGGGGTGATGTTCAAAAGCAATTCTTCAATCTTAGTAGTTAATTAATTTAATAATTCACAACGAAAATAGAGAGAATCTATCAAGCAAAGACACCGATACATTGATGACAATTATTAAGTACAATTAGGAGTTGTTCATTTCTCTCTCACATAACCTTAGGATTATTTCATGGATAATATTTTTTTTATGATGAGTCTCATATTTGTGTGAGATAACCGGGTACAATACTGAATTTGGATGTGTTCAATATTTCCTGATCATATATATATATATATATATATATATATATATATATATATATATAAACACAAATTGAAATCATAATTTTTTTTGTTAAATTTTAATGTAATGTAACATTAAAGAAGAAATCACTAAAATATATTTTATATTGATATTTTTTTAAAAAAAAATAAGGGGCTAGTCTGGTAGTTAAAGTGATATGTTTTCTTTCTTTTAACTTTCCGGTTCATACCGTAAGGGCAACACCCAAAACTTTTTTATTATATTACTTTTGATGTAGCAGGACAAAATAGAGTCCAAAGATAACTAGAATAAGAGGAAACATATATCCGTAATAAAAAGGAATATTATGTCATGCAAAGTAATATAGCTATAAGATCATTAAATTATGTAATAATAATAATAATAATAATAATAATAATAATGTTATATATCTATTTCAAATTTAAATTAATTTTGAGATAGATTAATTTAACTTTGAGATAGATTTATGAAGATAATTATTAATTAAATGGTATGTGGAGGGTGATTTTAGTTTCTCTTTCAAGTTAAACTAGCACTCATATCCGTTTTAACTTCACAATTTATAATAAAAATAGGTAGGTTTTAAGTAATCATTGATAATATTTTTTTAAAAAATAACATGGTCATATTATAACCATTGCTTACCAAATATATCATTTAAATAAAAATAATATCATAAATAATGAATATAAAATTTATGAAGCAAATAAAAAGAATATCTAAACTCATAACATTAAAATTTATATTCTTGATCTATTTTCTCAAAAAAAATAAAATTAAAATTCAATCCCAAGATATATCTTAGCCGAAGTCCTCATTTATCCATACAAAATGAATCCCCATGTATTGAAAATGGATATCATATATATTCCAAATTCATTACATATATATATTATCCATCGTTTGTATCGGGCCTTGCATGCATTCAACACCAGCCCAGGATGATTGCATTGACAAATATTATTCTAGATTACCTGTGCTTTTTCCCAGAAGACCATAAACTAATTGTCCTGGATAGGTTTCTCTGAAAACCTAAATGCGATTCCTAAAGAAAGATTGAGGCAATTGATTTTTCGGAGACTCCTCATCCTCAGAACATACAGTAGCTAGCTAGGTTTATACTTACAGCATAATAATGAAAGCTTCTCATGCATGAGCTTCTTGGCCAATATACGTTTGATCAACTTCTATTCATGAGAAGCTCGCCAATAAGAGGAAATTATTAAATAATAAAAAAAAGAGGCATCAACATGAGTTGAAAAGAAATGGATTTACAGGAACTTACCCTAACTTCCTAACATGATGTGTTTTAAGGATCCTAAATATGGGGGCATACATGGGGAACACATTAGGAAACAAAGGTGGCTTTCCAAGTAAATATTGATGATGCCTACTTGTTCTCACTTCAAAAGCCTCTAGCTATATATAATTAAGTTCATAAATTAAGATAATTAATTCACTAATCTTATTAATTAGCAGCACAAGTTTTATTTCATTGCATGGACTCGTTATCTTGCTCTACCTCAGATGAAGGTTCATCTTCTTCCTCGAATCCATCATTGCCATAGGCTGCATGGCCACTCCCAAAAGCCTTGATGTGATCCTTAAGTGATCTCTTGTGCTTAAAATCAGACCCACAAATGCAGTACCAAAGCTTACCACAGTTCTTCTCATGAGTTCTCCAATCTCCCCTCACAGCAAAAGCCTTCCCACATTTCCTACACATAAAAGGCTTAATCCCGTGCTTCCTCTTGTAATGCGTTTGAAGGGTTCTGAAATCTTTTAGAGGCTTCGCTCTTGGATGATCAATGTTGTTTTTGCACCCTGGAGCACAGCAATAGCAAGGAAGCCTTAGCATTCCTGTTGGCTGAGTTCCTCTTAGAGATTCAGGCCCTTTTCTGTACTGAGATCCATGCCCCCACATATGCATCTAAAGAATTTCAGTCGCACCAAATAATATCAGTGAAAAGGAAACACTACAAAAACAAAAACAGCTAAAAGTGCCATCTAATCACACTAGAACCAAAGAAAATTTGGAACCACTTGAACCTCATACATAAAAAGCAGGATTTAGTACCAGCACAAAATCTTAATCATCTGCAAAACCGCGTCTAAAGAAAGCATTACGTGTTCTATTGATAAAGTTAAGAATTAAAGGTGAGATATATACTGGTGTCTGAAAAATTTCTGTTTATCGCCGGATTCAAATTCTTGATGAAATAGGTATTTGCAAAGCATATAAATATATAGCATTACTTTCTTTACTAAACAACAGTTCTAATGATTGTGATTGTTCATTAAAGAGGCAGAAGGGTTTCGATCTCTTTGTTCTCACTCAGAATATTGAAGGGTATTACTGGCTACTATAGTTCCTTTCTTTTCTTTTCTTTTTCTTTGTCTTCTTTTCTTTCTTTTTTAAAAAAAAAGGGGGGGGGGGTTGAGTCTTCTACATTTCTTAGATTAGGACATAGATGGTCTTTATGAGTGCCTGTGAAACTTTTGGTAGCTAGGTCATGAAAAAAAACTGTTTGTATCGAATTGAAGGTGTGGAAATAGAAATTTGTTGTGTGATTAAGATCGTCGAACAAAACTGCAAGATTTTCAGTTCTGCACATCAGCCAATGTTGAGAGCACAAACTTCAAAGCCTGAAGGGCATAAGGAACATTGCCTAAGTTGTTCAATCACATAAAGGAAAGTACTGATCTCAGTCTCACTAATCAGAAAGATTTTTTTGGGAATCCAAAACCCATAGACCATGCAAAGAAAACAAAAATTAGAGTTCATTTCTCCTGTTAAAATCCAAGGATAAAAAAAAACCTAGTGAGAAATCCAAATCTTGGAACAAATTCATGACCAAAGAAAATAAATAATTTTTCTAGTTTTTCCTTTTAAGTTAAAAAATAAAAAAGCCAAGAAGGAGAGATGAATTAGGAGAGGAATCTTTTGGGAGGGCCACAGTATATAGGTTCCATGAAATTACCTGCATGTTGTTATATCTGTTGAAGGTTTTGCAGCAAACAGGACATGAGAACTGAGTTGGGCCAATCAAAATCTGAGAAGGAGTAGGGATCCAATACTGACCCTTATTAAGCCTGCTAATGGGGTACACAGAATCATCACCATCTCCATCTTTGTCAGTGATCTCCGATGAAGAAGATAGCACAGTTGCCATCTCTGCAGCACTAGGGCTTGGCAGCCCTATATGTAGTGCAACAGAAACAGACTCCTCATCTTCTTTATTATTAGCACTACAACTAGAAAAGAAGCTTTCTTGATCTTTGGCTCTGTACTTGATCTTGTCCACATCCATAGCTCTGCAACTTAGTTCTTGAATTTCTTCTTCTTCTTCTTCTTCTTCATCATCCTGTCGTTGTTGGTCCTGCTCTTTTCCCTGCCTCGTTGGACTTAGCCTTAAAAGGGGTAGGGCTTCTTTAAGAGGAGGAGAGCGAGGTGGGTTGTGATAATAGTGAAAGTATGGTTGGTTATGGTTGACAGGCGAGGTAGTACTTGTGTAAAAGTTGTGAGTATAAGGGAGTTGCTGTGGAGGAGATGGGTAATGTTGGAGAGGGTTGTTGTTGAACTTGACCCAACCTGCGAAGAAATTTGAGTAAGGGTCGGCCATGGGTGGAAAATGGTGAGGAGAATAGTTTAGCTTGGTGGGTTTGCTTTTATATATAGACGAGAGAGGGAGAGAGAGGGAGAGAGAGTACAAGATGACTGAAGAGAGATTATATGGTGGAGAGTGGCGAGAGATTATATGTATTGAATAAAGGCAATAATAGTATCACTTTAGGGGATGGTATAAAAGAATAGTGTATAGTTGCTTCTTTTTATTATTAATTTGAAAGGAAGAATCCATTTCTTTAAAAAAAAAAAAAAAAAACCATGAGCAAAATATGAATAGAATCTAGAAGATATACCGTTATTAGCCGTTTTATGGATCAGTTTATTTTAGGTCCCTAGTTAATCTACACTTAAAGCCGTTAATTACTGTGGAGGTACTTTAGCCGTCACAGCTACAGCAGCTGCAGTGAACAAATTTTTACACCATTATTTAGTTTTTTGTTTTTAAATAAATTATTCAGTGTATTTAAAGCTCTAATGTCTTATTTTGTATAAAAATATTGAGACGTATAAACAATTTTTATGATACGCCTTGTATTTATACGAAAGAGAGAAGAGCAATTTCCAATGTACGAAATAATTTTTTCTACTCCCATATCAATATCAAACATATTTAGACCTGTATATTAATCTATTTTTGCTATTAATAAGGACAGTCTCGTTGACTTTGCCCAAAATTTATTGTTACTAATTTGCCCTGCCAATTGAACAACTAATTTGGTGGAGTTTTTATTCTTAAAAAGTTAGGTGTAATTTTGTTTTTATCATGTTTTACCATATGATTAAAAAAAAAGTAAGATAATGACGTTAACCATTCATGGCCTTTGTAATTGGATCAACCAATCTTCTCATACCTTTAAGATTATAAATAACTAAATATTATTTTAAATAAATTTTATGAACCATTAATATTGACAATAATGCTCAAAGATTGAATTGGTTTTTTGATATGATATCATAGTCTCTTGATGATCAAGCGGTTATGAGTTCGAATCTCACCATCCTTCATTTATTTTATTTGATATAAATTAAGCACAAGATAATGTAGACATGTACAAGTTTCAAGTTTAAAAGGCTTTTACTTGAGGGAATTTAATTTTTTGGATTGAATTGATTTTTTGATATGATATCAGAGGCTTGATAATCAAGCAGTCACGAGTTTGAATCTCACCATTTTTTATTTATTTGATATAAATTAAGCACAAGGTAATGTAGACATTTGTAAGTTTCAAATTTAAAAGATTTTTATATGAGGAAATATATTAAAAAATAATATAAACTGGAATTATATGGAGGTGTACATCTTCAGCCTTTAATCAATTTTTACAGTATTTAATTTAGTCTAATAAATGATCATCTTTCTCATCCTTTCTTTCTTGAGATCCAGTAAAGGAGTTTAAACAGTGGAAAAGGAGTATCTTCTCGAATCAAAATCAGATGATAGAATTTATAACACAGTTAGACCTTGGACCTGCTTTACTGAAAACAATTTATGATAGTTAATGTAAACGAAAATATGATAATTTCTTTGTTGATTTGTTCACAAACAAATTAATTAAATTATAATAATAAAAAAAACTCCAATTTGTTTTACCAATAATTAAATACTTTCACACTCTAGCTAATTTAAGCAAAGCAAAAGAAGGTTGATTAATCTGCACTGCATCTCTTGGGCAACTGCCAACCTACAATGACTGCTGCCATTGAATCAAAGCTCAAATTGGCAAAAACATTACCATTACCACTGTATTCGACATGTGCATTGCATATACCATTTCCATCGGCCTCAGCTCCATGATCGACAGAAATTAAGGAATTAAATGGAAATAAAATTCACCTCATGTATATATGCATGTCTATGATCATATGAGAATATAATACTTCTAATTAAGAAAATATGCATCTATAACTTCTCTCAAGAAAGAAAAAAATATTTAATGTTGTTGATAAGAAAATTATTTTTACTACTATGGAATAGTCTTATGCATAGAGAAACTGAGAAAAATCAACTAAAAGACAGGAGGTTCTCAAGTTTTTTTTTTTCGATATTAATAAGTGTGTCGGTAAGTAATGGCGTAAATAATCCAAAAGGGGATTTGTTGGTAATGGTCAGCTCCATCTTGAGAAAACAAAAAAAAAAAACAAAAAACACACGATCGATCTCTATCACATCCCATGCACCTGGTAATTTCCTGACAAAATATGTTTGTAAATATTATTTAATTTAATGGTGCTCTTTCCTACACATTAATTTGATCAGAGGAGTTAAAACTGTAAACACTCTATTTTTTTGATAATATGTAAACACTATATGTTTGTTTGTATGTATTTGAAGCATTGGGGGAACTAAATAAGATGCCAAATATAAATGTTTGCGAAGGGGAAAAAAACAATAAATTTGTCAATAACATCCAACCACAAGCTCCATGTATTATTTGACAAAAAAAAAAAAAAAAAAAACCATAGAAGAATTCAAGAAAAATAGTTTAATATAAGGTGAGATCGTTCGATAGCAGATTGGCTCCCATCCCAAGTCCCAACCAAGGGTACCTGACAAATAATAATGTGTTTTATTATAACATTCAAAGCCTATCAATGGAAACATATCTGCTCAGGGACAAGAGGCAAGAAGCAAGTAGTTTCAATGTAGCCCAACATTTCCATTGGTGTGCGTACACTGGTCGGTTTAGCCCTAGTGCGAGAGCCCAAGAGATTGTCTCAATCCCCACCACTGTTCTTTGTCACTTCTCCAATCCCCTTGTAACTTTCCTTATCCAGGTCTCTCCATTCTCTTTATAGAAAGAAAAACCACTTACTTATTTCTAGTAATTCGTAGTGGTAGCATAGTTTTTTTTTTTTTTTTTTTTTTTTTTTTGTGTTTGTGTGTGTGTGTGTGTGGGGTGGGGGTACCGTGAGATTAAAAATTTAATTTTGCACAATATGGCTGTGTGTGTCCTAGCTAGCTAGCGCTATGATGATTGATGGGATGCATTTGATTTGTAATGACCACCAGCCAGCAGCTAGCTAGCTTGTATTATTTTGTTTTGTGGTTTAAAGAAAAAGGGTGTTGTTTTGTTTTTGTTTCTCGTCTCGTAAAGATTATACACGCCTTTAAGGCTTTAACAAAAAGAGAGAATGCAGTCCAGCTATCAACCTCAGAATTTTAGGTGTGAAGGTTAAGTTGAAGTTAGTGGCATGCAAACCCAAGTCCATGTCAGAATGCTTTTTTGTCGTCTTAATTGACAGCTTTAATACATGGATCAATGCTTGTGAATTAATGTGCTTGTAATAAAAACGAAGATGGATCTCAAGAACCAAATTTTATGATCATGAAAGATGTCTCGGCAAGGATCCTTGGCATTTTCTGACCTCACCGACGTGGCCTTTGCTGTAGGAACTTTTACTTGTAAGATAACATGATCCATGGAACCCCGCCCTTCCAGGTAATTATCCCAATCAATATATAATACATCAAGTGCATCATTTATTCCTAAATTGACATGTTTCATCTAAGTTTTGGAATCGTTTCCTCGCCTGGCTTAGATTCGCTTAGTGTACATATACCTCATTTGATGAAAATAAAAAAGCTAAAATAGTTGCTTGCAATAACTACAGGTAAATTTCAATAAAAAACACTATCTTTGCTAGCATATGGTATCTTGTGGGCTAGATTGTGTTAAAATATTATCTTAATTTAATAACTTAAATTATCAAATAAGATTTTAAAATATAATTTATATTATTTTTTAATATATTTTTTTAAATAAAAGTTTTTTAAATATGAAACTTGCATTTTTTTTTTTTTATAAATGATTAAAAATAGTGTGTGTGTTTATATATATATATATATATAACTTTTTATCATTTTCATTTAGAACTTCATATATTTAATGGAGTTAATCCAGAATAAAATTTAACTATTTTAAAAAATAAAGTCTAAAATTTAATATGCGCGTCTGTCTGTTACGAACTGGTTAAGTTGACTAATTAATAGAAGTAACAACCGTGTATCCTGAAATCCTAAATTCCAGTCTTGTTATTGATTTTTCTTTTTTACAAAATAACATATTTATATACAATTACTTCCAGTACTCGTACAGGTATCTTATGACTATAGCCCAGGTGTAATAAGCTTTTCATAGGTCTAGACTGTCTAGTAGATAGGGTAGCCTATATATATATATATATTGGATCGACATTTGGAAGTCTTGATGAGACACTTAGATACAGACGTGCTAATATGTACTCTTAAGCATTGTGAAATAGAAGGGTCCCCCCCCCCCCCCCCCCCCACTCTCTCTCTCTCTCAATGTTGAATATATGATTTATTTTTTTCAAAAAGAAAAAAAAATAAAAAGACTAACCAGGAAGTTCTAATCCTAATGGTACACTTATCCAAACACAGGTTTACTAGAAAGTTTTGATGGAATATTCTAATTAATGCATCAAAGTTGATATGATTGATTTCCCAACAATTTAAATCTTAAAAATGAATTCTCTTGCTAGTGGTGCCTCCAAGCATAACAAAAAAGGTTAATTATGAAATGGATATTTTAGATTTTCGATTAAGCTCCTCCTAAATTTATCTCTTAAAGCCTCGTCCATTCTAGCTAAACATACAGTATGGTTCCTCTACTTAGCACCATTAGTGAAATCAAACCCCTCTACTTTTAACTATATGGTTTCATTTTGGAGTTAAAAATTGAAAAATAAATGTTAAAAGATAATAACGTGTCAAGGGATAAAGTATTGAGAGTGTAAGAAAATGATTAAAGGATGCATGAAGGGTTAAGGGTGTTTGGTAGGTGTTTAAAAATTATTTATAATGATAGGACTCATCAATAGTTTTTAAATAAATTTGATAATAAATAATATATAATAATGGACCTATTTCTTAGGTATGTATATAAAAAAAAGAAAATAAATTGTATTAATATCTTAAGTGACTTGATTATTTGAAAGTGTAGTTGCGGTTGCGGTTGTGGTTATTTTTTAAAATAATTTTACTTTAAAATATATTAAAATAATATATATATTTTTTATTTTAAAAAAAATATTTTTAATTTGAAATCAACACATGAAAATAATCTAAAAATATCAAAAAAAAATTAATTTAAATAAAAATTTTAATTTTTTAAAATATATTTTTAAAACTCAAAGATAAACAGGGAATTAATTTGATTGGAAGTAATTAATTTCAAGCGGAGAGTTTGATTTGACAGAATTCACAAAAGTAGAGGGACATGGCATTATTTTTAGCCTTAACAAAATGCTTGTGATAAAACAAAATATATTGTATTGCATATTATAAAAATAAATGGTTTGGCAGTAGCTGCGCAATGATCAATTGCAACGCAAACAAAGACTAGTTTATATAGTATTATTGGAGACCATGTAAAAAGAATTATGTGTTTTTATCCTAAGCCCCTTTAACTTTAGCACTAAGACTCATAAAAGTTCTTGCAAATAGTACCTAGTAGCCCACCCCCACGTCTAGAACACATTCTGAAATAGTTAAGTAGATACTCCAAATTACAACACTAAGATGAACATACCTAGCTACAGATTTCTTGTTGTTTTTTACATGGACGGGTATATATGGACATGAAATTATAAAATTATACGAGGTGTGTGTTTGTGTGTCTATATATATGTATAAACACACACACGCTTGTTTATGGGAAATCTCAAACAACGTATAATCTTATAATTCCATGATGAGACGTCCCTTCGCAATTTCCTTATTTTATCCACTCTTGGTTTTTTGTCACCTGATTTTTGGTGTATGAGATGGTGTGGGGAAAGGGCATGTACATGAAGGGGACGTAGGTTACGATGCAGATCTGGTGCTCTCTCTGCAATTTGTGGCCATAAGAAAGAAATGGTTGCACCTTAAATTTAGGCTTTACCTATGCATCTCCTTCACTTGTTGCCATAGATGTTGACATTTAAAGCTAAGAAAACAAACTCCACTTTCTCCTTTTCCTTTAAGCTAAGGAAAGGGTGGCAATGGCCCTATGTAATGTGTGCATGTGCATTGTCTAGCTAACGAAGAATTTAATAGGAGCAAACCCCAAAATATGTCCCCACACATCATTCGCCCTAGCAACTCCAAGTTCGGCCGGTAATTAATGGCCTATGAAGAATCCATTGATTCGATATCTGACTGCTTCAGATTCAACCCTTCTGGGTTATAATTTGAAAATCCGTTGACTTTGTAAATTGAAAGGGGATTGACAGATTAGATCATCGGTCTAATCTAATTTGATAACAAGCAGTATACTTTGATGGTGATTTTGTGTTAATCGTCCAGGTATTAATTGCTTGGTGAAATTACTTATGAGTAGCTGTGTAAAACTGGCAGACATTTCTCCTCAAAACGTGGTGTTGTTTATATTAGCTGTGTACATAGCTAGGTTTAAATCGTCAAGTTTCAAATACTGAACCCTCCTATCTTACTTAGAGAGCACATTGGCTAAAATTTTCTTTCTCACAGTCTTCGATCCTCGAAGTTATGGCTTCATATGATAACCAGCAGATGTATCAATTAATAAAATATGTCTTCGATTTACTACCAACTTAAATTAATTAACTAGAAGAGGATTCGCCAGGCTCAAAGCCTCTTGGGTCTTAGGTCTTAGGTCTTAGTTCTTAACTTTTCTAGCATAAAAAATTATATGGGGATAAGAAAAGTGTCACAAATCTCTAAGGAAATCCAACACGGGAGCACAAATTCAGTACAAAGGGAAGTTAAAGTGGGGCAAGCACAACAAGCATATGGACATGCAACATTTCAAACATTTTGTTATATATTCCAGGAGATTTTGCATCCCACCACAATGTGGAGGGAATATATATATATATACTACTAGCTAGAATAATGAATGATGTAGAAAAACTAGAAAAAGGATTAAATAATACATTTAGAAAAAAAAAGACTTTGTCTTGACTAGAGATCCCATGCTCTTTTATTTGGCTATAATTCCAAGGTAACACGAGTGTGTTTGCATTGTAAAATGTAACAAACACGACTTCGAGTTTCCATGTTCATGTCCATGTCTTGTATTCAAATTTCCAAACATTATCTCTTCCTGTTATTACAAATCCCCATACTCAGGCCTAAGAATAGATTTGCTGTTCATGAATTCCCATGCTCCCAGTGTTATATAATCTTCTGCAGGTCAAGTTCACAATAAATCAATAAATCAATAAATATAGGCACTGCAATTTAGCAAGTAAATCACATAAATCAACTCTCTCTCTCTTTTACTGTCGATGCCCCATAGGAATTCTCAAATATTGAGACTAAATTCATTCTAGATGTAATTATTTTAAATATAATATTTTCGTCCCAAATTCTTGAAAATTCACTTTGCTAGTGCTAATACTATCTTGTCAACATGTAACATCTTCTTTTTCTTTTCTCTAAAAACAATTCCACTCCCACCATTGCAGCACCTGGCAGGTGAAGAGAGAACAAAATGCCTTCATGCATGTTCAACACACCATCTGCTAATTACCCCACCCCCCCTTTTTATTTCAAAATTTTGGAAGGATTCGGTGACAACACACTATTTTTCTTCTCTCAGTAAACATCAGTAGGGTCGGTTCGTAACACAAGAATAAACAATTGGTGAAGAGAAAATTCAACAAATCCCAAACAAAATAAATTAGTTGGAATTTGATCCTTGCAAATTTTTACCAAAACAAATTACTAAGGAGATGAAGGCGGTTGATAACAAAAATTAATGACCCGCGTGCTCTCTCCTCTCTTTCCATCTTTCCACTAACAAATCAAATTAACACGCACTACACCAAGAGCAGCTCCCTCTTACCGACGTCGCGCCTGCCATTTCTTGCCTACCGGCCACCCAGATTGGCGGCAAGTGGATTTAGAAAACTTCCTGAGTTACCAACGGTTTCCATCTTTCCACTAACAAATCAAATTAACACGCACTACACCAAGAGCAGCTCCCTCTTACCGACGTCGCGCCTGCCATTTCTTGCCTACCGGCCACCCAGATTGGCGGCAAGTGGATTTAGAAAACTTCCTGAGTTACCAACGGTTGATAATATTACCAATCGCACCACGCACAATTAGTAATAATTTCAGCCGCATGCGCACATGCAGGTGCACTACCAAGCGATATTTCGGTAGCAGATCAATTGCAATCTTTGATCTTTTATTTTTTATTTTGTTGCCAAGTTTTTAGCTCAATTTTAGGTGGTTCCAAATTTTTTATATTAAATCTTTCTTTTACTTTGGCATGTCCAAGTCAATTAATCAATTGTATCCATACGAAGAGTGAATAATACAGTAATTTCAATTCTTAGTCCCTATTGGTCTCAACCGAATTTCGTTGCCGAAAAGTACCTTAAATCGACCAAACAAATATTAAAATCCATAACAACAACAATGAAAAAACACATGAAATACACCAAATAAACCTTGATTTTGAAAAGACAAAAAAAAAACACAGGAGCGTTCCGAACTTAGGGAAGTTTTTCAAGCTCACTTGCCACCGATTTGGGGTGGTTGGTGGGCAAGAATTGGCAGGGCATAGTGGCAGGAGGGAGCTGCTCGCGGTGTAATGGGTGTTCGATTTGCTAGTGGAGAAGATAAAGTGAAAAGATAGTACAGAGCACGCGGATTATAAATCTTTTGTTGCCATTTAGTAATTTGTTGGTACTATTGAATTACCATCGCTTATCAACCAAAATTATGGTCGACATCAATAAAAATTACAACAATCATCCTCTTACATCGAGAATGAAATGGGAAAATAATATGGGAAAAAAAAATATGAATTTTTTATTCTTTATCAGTAAAAAAAAAAAAAATGAAAGTTGTTATCTAATATCTTGATCATTAGAAACCCTAACTAGTTTCAAAGTTCGAGTAAGGATAAAATGAAATGGGAAAATGATGTGGGAAGAAAAACAATGAATTCTTATTCTTTATTAGTAAGAAAAAAAGAAAATGAAAGTTATCACCTAGTATTTTAATCATTAGAAACCCTAACTGGTCTCAAAATTCGAGTAAAGAGACTGGTTGCATAAAGAAAAAATATTTGCACTCCTAATACACCTTACTTGAGGTAAGATGCATTGTTTATTTATCTGATATAAAATAAGGTATTGTTGTTTTTTCTAATCGTTGGTCATTCTAGTGTTTAAGAAAAGTCCTTCTCAGTAAGGAGATTTTTATTTTATCATGTTAAAAACCTAACCGTTCTAATGTCAATATAAAAAAAACTAATTTTTTATATAATATCAAAAATATATCTTACGTATAAGTTCATAATCTCGGATACTAACTTAAAACAAAATAATTTTTTTTGGTATTTTTTTGAAATATAAGCTTAGTTCTCATGGCTTTTATAAATTGGTTATTAAATTCAAAAGGGAATGGAAATACCTTTTTTTTTTTAATTTTCGTATGGAAATATGATATGACTTTTTATACTTTTGAGAGATTTGGCCACATGCACACCCATAAAACATATTTTTGTATTTTTTTTTTTAAGTGAGAAAATTTCTAGACAATTTTTTGGGATTTCTTGAAATTTCAGCAAAAAGCAGGTACACTTTGATATCGGGTCAGTATCTTACAATATAAGTTCATGACCTCGATATAAAAATTAAATTAAGGAAAACATGCAAAGGGCCCACAAAAAAATTAAAAATGATCCGTGAATTTTTTTGAAAATTTTTAAGATTTTTTAAAGGTCTGTTTGTTCGGATCCTAAGATAAAGCAAGTTTAAAACTAAATGAAAGACATGAGGGTGTGTCTGCCAAACACATCCTTGGTTGGACCTGAGGCCTAAACCTGGCCCAGCTGAAGGCCTAACAAAACCTTTTTTCGTAGGGGCCTAAGCTGAAGGTCCAGTCCCAATATTAATTGGCTGAGGGAGAGAGAAAGATTGTCAAGCTGCCTGGAAGTTTCTCTTTTTGTCTTAGTAGAATCAAAGGGTTCTCTTCGCCCTTTTCTTTTCTTTTTTCTCTATGTTTTTTTTTTTTTTTTGCTCTGCTCTCTTCATTCTTTTCTTTTTTGTTTCTTCCTCCCCCCTCCCCCCTGTCTTCCTGATGAAAGAGGTATTTATAGGGACAAAAAGGAGTTTAGACCATCTTATTGTTGTCCAAAGCATACTGAATGGTAAGGTGGCTGACCTGTTTTCTCTAGTTATTTTGGGCACAACGGCAAGCCATGAGAGGGACGTGAGTTGTGTTGTGGTGTGGGGATGTGGAGGAGAGATGAAGGGAGTTGAAGCACACTGCAAAGGAGGGGAAAAAAGCTTTCCTCCCCCGCCTATAAAACCAATCCAAGGAAAGAAGATGGTACACATTACCATTAAAACTATGTGGTTTTGTTCTTTTTTTTTTTTATTTGCCAATTACCAAACGACATCGTTTCCCATAAAATGTGACATTACATTTAAATGAATCGGCATTGTTTTGGTATTTAAAGAACAAAATAGCCTTTAGAAATCTTTATCTCTAAGTAAGTCAATTTTTTATTTAATTAATCAGGTCCTTGATTGAGATTTTGATTTGAAGAATCAATTCAATTTCACCTTTGTCGAGCTTAATTGTTATCCCTAAAGTTACTTGCCTTTTTCATCTTGGTTCTTGGTTCTGAATTTGTGCATTTTGACCTTCAATTGATCAACAAACTTCTCATTTCTTCAATTTGGCCCCTGGTCGGTCAATTAATGTCCCTACATTCACACGTCTTTTCCCGTTTGGTCCTTGATTTTGGATTTATTTAATCAAGCCCCTAATTACCCATCAAACTTTAATATTTGTGTAGGTAAACTTCTGATTTGATCAAATTAACTCTTACAACTTGCAATTCAACCCCTAAACTTTAATTTCTTTCAATTAAAGCCTAAAATGACATAAAGATCAATTAACTTAAATTCACAAGTGATAAGCAATAAAGCATTAAAGACAAATGATTCATCATTGACAACAACATAAGATTCATTACTTTAAAGTGCTTTAACAAGTATCTTTTTTGTTTTTGTTTTTTTTTATCTTTTTTTATCTTGAGTTTATAGATTTAAACATGTATAAACTTTAGTTTTTCCTTGGACATCTTTTATTTAGCATGCCTTTATGGTGATAAATTACTAATCCATGCTAATTATTTTTTAACTACAAACTTGTTAAGATAAACTAAGTAAATTTGCACACTAGCTTAATATATTTATGAACTTTGGTCTGCACTTGTTTTGTAGGAAATTAACCAGACCCAAATAACCTGATCTTAAGCTTAAAGAAAAGTCCTAACATTCTAGAATGTCCAATTCGTGAAAAACAGATTCTTTATTGAAGTTTCCATGACTTCATCACTTAATAATTAAATTGATCATTTTCATCTTGACAAGATGAAGTGATTTTACTAATTAATTTTTTTTTTTTTTTTGCAATTTGGTTGTGTTTATTGATCGTGGAAATTACATGTATTTATTTATTTTTATTATTTATTTATTTGGGGGGGGGGGTGTAAATGAGTTGTTTCATTAGTTGAGAAGATAGGAAATGATAAAATGATGTTAGGTTTAATTACTCCTTTGTAGCAATTTTGTTGCTTCAGAATATAGAGGTATCTGAATTCATGATGGGGATTTCCCCTTCTGGGTTCATCTTGACGCGTAGTTACAAAATTAAGAGAGCATGCAGATGCAAGAGAGTAGTAGAAGTCAAGCATGTTTTTCAACAATAGAATTTGGTTCACAGATACATGTACATTAGAAACACATTAATTGAATTGACCCCACCCATCTGTACAATTCAAGAAGGGATCATGAAAGAATATTGTGCAAGAACAGAATAATTGAGGGACAGCATGGACAGAGAAGTATGACATCAAATTAACTCTTTCTGACATAGCTCGTTCAACATCAAGCTTCTACTTAGATCCATGAAGCTATGGCGATCAAAGTAGAGGAAGAATTTGTGCCATCATTCTGGTCCCATCACAGAGATGCTTGATAACTTGCTGTTGATCTATCAATTCTCATGAAGGCTTCTGAACAAGGAGTGCATGTAAAAGGGCCAGCAAACATGGTAAGGCCCTAGCTAGCTGGAGGTGGTTGAGTTGCGCAAATCAGCTTCCATGGAAACAGAAGAAAACTAAGAGCCCTGGTGTTCTAGTTGGAGTTGATTAAGTTTTGGACCTCTTGATAAATGATTTGACTATAAACTAAACTAAATGATAATCAATTAGACTACGATTTGTGCTTCTACAGCAGCAGATTGATTTATTGACTGTCATATAAATCATAACAAATGACTTTTAATAGGAGTTAATTGTTTCTAAATCTCAAATTATTGATTGGAGCTGCTTCTTGATATTCCACCGTACTACCACCCTGTGGTTGAAAAGGAGGCCACACAAATAATTAAGTATCCAGTTTTCAACAGAGGAGGAGCCATAAAGGTCGCATCTTCACACTCCCAAATCAAGCTATACTCCATAATTTGACGTTCTGGCCTGCAGGACCCCATAATATAGGATAGACACTCGTTAGGCAGGCAAGTTGAGGGATTGTTTACTAACACAAAACTTTTTCTTTTCTTCTCTAATGGAAAATAAAAATATATATTTGTTTATTTGTTGAGAATAAAAAATATTTTTTAAAAAATACATTAAGATTACAAATATTTTTTATAAGAGATTAAAACCATAATTTGTTATTTTATATTTTAATAATTTTATAATTTGTTATTTTATATTTTAATAATTTTATTTCATTTGGGTTAAAAACTATCATGAAAAAGTTATATTATTGACTAAAAATAATCTTTATTTTAGATTTATATAAAAAATTAAATTTATGATACTAATTAAATATGAAAATATAAAAAAATAATATTAATATCTTACATTGCTAGAAAGCGCTTGCATATATTTTTCATGTTTAAAAAAAAATGGTGAAAAACTTATAAACAAAAACAGTAAAGAATATTCTTCAAAATATGCGTTTCAGACTCGTTATAAATTTTAAAAACTTAAGAAGTATTTTTTTTAGTTTTTGAATTGAGAACAACTGTAAATGATCAAGAAATTTTTGTTTTTTTTTCTAACTTCATTTTTAAAAAAATGAACAATTTCTGAACAATCTCTAAATATAGAAATTGAGGCGTGACACTCAACAGGGCAAAAAATGCATTGCAGTCCTCCTTAGCATCAATAGTAAATTCTCCTTAATAATTTGACCTTATTTTCTTGCGGAGGGAATGAATAATTGAGCGTATAATTGGAGACTACAGAATTGGACAAACAATTATCATCATTCAACCTTTCCAAGAAGCAGAAAGTGTTTTGGTGATGAATTAATCATCAACTCAATATACGGATGGGGATAGAGACAAGCTAGCTTCTGCTTCTGCTTCTGCTCGTTAATCAACTTCTCCTGCTCTAAGTGGGACTGCTCTTTTCTGCCATGATACAATTAATAAAACTGAAATCACCATGCTTGCACCTATTTACTAAGAATTAATCATTAGATGCTACGGAGAAAACAATCATTTGCAACCACTCACTGGGTTGCTAAAAAGTTCAACTCGGTTGCAAATGATTTCCAGTCGAATGAAGTGGATGGAAGTTTTTCGCTGCAAATTTCACGTCCTTTTTTTTTCCTCTCTTTTTCCTGATTTTTTTTCTGGGACGTTTCATGTTCAAGTTTTTCTTCATAGCAAGAACAGCGAAGAATACTACTAAAAAGCATAGTCATAACATACGCAAAAACAACAGAGGAAATCCCAGAGGTAGCTTCCCCAAGCAAGCAAGATCCAGAAAAATGATGTCAGTTCCACCAACACCAAACACACGTATGAACCTAGAGGATTAAGCCCTTCAATTGTAGAGTGCCCATCAACTATTCTAGGCAAGAGAGCTACAAGTATGATACATCTTGCTGGTGACCACCATGGACTAAGCGAGGTGCACTACTGCGAAGAAGACTGTCATGAAAGACGTATAAACCCATAAGTATGCTTAGATCTAATGCAGGGGAGGAGGACAGGCAAGATGTGGTGATCTAAAATCTAAGATTTGCAATGGCACTTGTGAGGTTGCAAAATAATTAGCGACCGAAAAGTTCGATCGCAACGCAGAAAAAAGTTGATCATTTATTAATCACTCCGTTGCAGAGGTCACGATTTGACAGTTGCAGCCGAATTGCAAGGCATACTGATTAAAAAACTGAAATGAAATTAACCAAATCGAGGTGTTTCAAGTTTATTAGACAGTGTTCGTTAGAAAATAAAAAATAAATCCGATTTGGTTTGGTTTTGAATTTTATAAACCAAAAAACCAATTTGAGCAGCCCCAACTAAAATGAACTAAAATGACAGTGGATTTAAACCAATTCTCACCCCTAGTTGCAACTCAGTTGCAAAGAGGAAAAAAAAATTCAAAACTTCTTTCGGATGTAAATCATTGAAATCTTACAAAATAAAATTTATATCTCTGCTATAGCAACGCGGCCGAGTCTGCTTGTTAAGAAGACACCATTTAACAGGGTTAAGCTTGCAATAGCAGCATGGCTAGTAATTTGCACAATGTGTGCATGAATAAGTAAATAATTAATGTCAATGGTGGGCAGGAATCAGAACAACGTCGTTTTCGTTCATAAGTTTTATTGAATGTTTTTGCCCTTTCGGCTTTTCATGACTGGTACAGACTTACCAGCAAGCATGTCCCTTTTTTGTATTTTTGTTTCAAATGGCTTGCCCCTAGATGTTGAAACTTGTAAAGAGGAACCCTTTTTTTCTTCAAGTGCTCTCACTCATAGCTTAGAATTCAATGATTTCTGCAAAATTTCTTGTTCCACGATCCAAAGGACACAAAAACTGGGGTATCTAATCAATCATGCTTTGACCAAATTGTAAGACTCGTGCAAGTCAGAAATCCCAGATATCCAATTCCAATTTTTTTTTGGATTTCTGGGTTTTTTTTCCCCTCATCTTCTCTCAAGATCCAGTGCTAGCATTTAATACTCGGGTGAATACTGATCTATACAAGGGTTGATTAAGCAGAGAGACGTATGAACCCGTAAGTGTTCTAGGCGTATGACTGCACATGGCACAACACTAGCGAGCTACCTGGCTGCTGCCATTGTCGACTGTTATGAAATTTGCACTTCAAGCAATTCAGAAGACAGGTTCATAATGTTGCCGAAAAAAAATATATGTAATGCTGCCTGGATTTCCTTAATGTGATATAAATAAACTATCTGTGAATGTCAAACCTTTCAGTAATAACAATGACAAATTTTATTTAAGAGTAATGAAATTAATTAACTTTGTCCTTGATTTTACTCAAAGTTCTAAGACCCGAATTGGCCTGGCCTGATCATTGTTCATTGGATTAACTAAGGTCAATGTTTTTTTTTAGTTTTTTTTTAAATAAAATTGTTTCTTATAATATTCGTAAAAAAGAACTGGAGTGTCATTTAATAAAAATAAATTGATTGAATTTTATCTAGGTTTTGACTAGGTTTCCACAATCTCAAGATCATTAGTCAGACTAACCATATTTTCAAGAGTCAACTACATGATAGGTCCAAAAAAACATCTATGACCTGAGTTAGCAGATCCAGTTAGCCTATAGGGCAAAGTTTCAGGATATTGATTTTACTAGAAATAAGTTCTTATATATATATATATATATATATACTACTCTAAATAATAATGTTCATGTTATAAAAACCTTTTTGGTGGTCGATGGGTCAACATTGAAATCTTTTGACTTGTCTCTTTACTTAGCCCGTGTTCCAAATCAAACCGCTTTGGAGTTGTCCTGATATTACATTTTTAACTTGGCAAGTTAAAAAAACAAATTGGATGTCTAACAAAAATATGATTTGGGTTTAAATATAAAATTTAAGGTGATATAATTTTTTAAAAATATATTAAGACAATAACCTATTTCTAGGTGAAATCTATGACCTATGGTAAGGACTTTACTAGGTTTAATTTTTTATAAGAATATTTTGTATGTAATCATATGATAAAAAAAAAAAAAAAGTTGCTTATAAAATCAAGACCAATATTGGGATTTTCTTATAGACTTTGATAACTTTTTTAAAAAATTGAAACAAGTTATAAACTCTAATTTCTAATCAACTAAAATTAATTCAGTCAAACCAGTAACTCGAATCATGGGTTCAATGAGGATTAAAATCTTATTTTTATTTAATTATATAATAATAAAAATAGACTTTTACAAAATTAAAAACCAACTAAATATTAAATTGTTTGTTTGAAATCATGATAAACCTAAAATATCAAACTGAAAAAAAAATTCATGTTACTCGATTAAAAATATTTGTCTTTTTAGACAAGAATAAAAGAAAGCATTGCACAAAATATTTGCATTTAATAGAAACCATCCACAGATTAAGCATATATCAGAAAAAAAAAAAACACAAAGAAAATAAATACAATAAAGTGCGAGGGGTTCATAAATAAATCCGCAATAATTTCCAAATATTTAAGGAATTTTATGATATAAAAAATAAAAAAGGAATAAAACACATGGACAAGGCATAAGGGTGTTGTTTGTTAAACACACCTTTAGCCTGCACAATACCCGGCCCACTCCTTTTTTAAAATACTGGGCTGGATCTAGCACATCCGCACGGGCTGGGCTTGACACAACTGTGCAAAGCAGCACGTGCGGTACAGTCACCTGTTAATTATAATTCACAGCACAGTATGAAATGAATTATTTTGCAAAGCGGGACGAGAAGGATAGGCTTACCTGGTCTCCTGGAGCTGGTGGCCTGGCGCGACGACTTCTGGACAAGGGTTCTTCCTTTTTTGTTCTTCTCTCTGTTCGGTATCCCCTCAGTTCGTCCCCTGTTCGTCCTGTGCCTCCCTGTTTTTTGTTCCCTCCTCTGTTCTGGGTTCTTTCTTGTTCTCTCGGTCTCTCTGTTTTTCTTTGCCGGTTCTTTTTTTCTCCCCTCCTCCTCCTCCTTTTTACGGCCTGGCCTTTCATAGGGCCAGAACAACTGGTTGTTCCCCAGTACGTCTCTTCTTTTCTGGGCGGAGGATAATTATTGCTGGGGGTGTTACTCTTTTGCTGGGACTTGGACATGAGATTCGATCCTTATCTCCCCGGGATTATGATCTTCATGAAGATAAGGATTGATCTTTGTGTTTTGGTGGGACTGGGATGCCGTCATTTCAACTTTCCCTCCCTTCTTTGCAGGCCTTTCAGCTCCAGAAGAAGAAGAAGAACAGTGCGTATGGAAACTGCGTCGTTTTGGTCTCGGAATGACCATTTTCAATTTGGTCCTTGAAGTTTCGAAATTTTTCATTCAAGCCCCTGGTCTTTTAGTTTTAAATTTTAAACCTTTTAAAATTAAATTAAAATCAAATGGTTTAAAATAGAATTATAACAACGATATTGAGGGTGTTTTGATCTTTATCTTTGATTCATTAGTCAATAAAAGATTATTTAGGGCAATGTTTTTAAACCCGGCCCAGATCACTGGGTCAACCTCAATTTTTTTTAAATCAAAACGATATCATTTTGATAAAAAATATTCAACGAGCTGCAATTGGGTCAATCGAGTTTTTAACAACTTTTATTTTTTCATAAACCTGACTCAATTCTAGCCTCGAGTCAGCAGGGTCTCGGATCAACCCGCCGAGCCGTATTTTTAAACTATGATTTAGGGTTATGTTAGTGTTTTCAATTTTTTACTATAGAAATATGATTTTTTCCCTAGATATCCCTAGATTTAACAATTTCTTGAGTTATTGCCCAAAGGTTTTTTAGTCTTTTCAAAACATTAAAATAACTAAAATACTTATTTACCCCTGAAGTAAAAGAACAAATTGAGTTGTTGACCAAGGATTTTTTTTTGTTTTTTGCACTTTGAAATACAGTACAAATACTATAATACCCTTAGAAAAGACAAAAATCAAGGCATACGTTTAGGGACATTTATGTACTTTCACCATGTTTTTTTTTCTATTTTATTCTCAAGTTTATGAAAGGCATTTTGGTATTTCTATGTTGGAAAATAATTATTTTATTCAAAAAAGATACTAGCATGCCACATTCACGTGCTCGCAAGTAAATGTCGTCCGCTGTATTTAGGTGGTGCGTGGGACCCATTCGGTGTCCAAACCCACCCTTCTGCTTATGTTATTGGACGCGCCGCTTTATTTTTTTTTTTATAAGGCAGCTCATGTCAGCGTATTATGGTCGGTTCTTGCTAGCAGTCTTTTATTTTTTTTCTTCATTCTTTTCTCTATCTTCCAAAGAATGTGTATTTGTGTCCTTTTTTTAGATTTGTCAATTATAGTCTTTAATTTTTTTTTTTATAAAAGAATTGATCTTTCCAACCTGATTGAAAAGGTTATCCAGTAAAAATTTAGAATTTAAATTTTAGATGAGGCTAAATCTTAAAATAAAAATTATGGTATTGATAGTGATGGTAATAAAGTGATGAGATGGTGATAGAGATGGGAATAAGGTTATGTTTTTATAAGAAAACATAAAAAAGAATTATTTTATATAAGAATTTTATGCAACGCCTCCATTCACAAACCAGACCAGCATCAAGGAGGACTTTACAAATGATCGCTGCACAGATGACTGCTAGCCATAACCGCCACAATTAAGTGACAAGTCGTTTAAATGTTAACCATCATACATTTAGACGACTTATCGTTTTTCTTCTACTTCTGATGACTTGTCGTCTCGTGCTTCATTCAGACATAAAATAAATAAACAGAAAAAATAATAAATAAGAGAAAGAACGTCATAAGCCACCCTTTCCTGTTACTCCACTGAATCATGGCTTCTTTTTCGAGCCCTAATGGGAAAGAAATGCAAAACCCTTCAAAACCCTAATCCCAAATCCCACAATATCCACCATATCCTCATGATTCCAAGGTGAAGTTCAAAACTTTAATTTACTTCTTTTTTTCACGTTATTTAGTATTATAGCATTTTTATTTACTTAATTATGATTTTGAAATCTCATTTTTCTTAATTAACCTTAATTGTTATTGTGTGATTAGGAGGTGGTTATAATAATAATAATTATTATAATTTTTAATAAGATAATGACACAGCCATCAGTAATACTTGCCACTGCTAGTTATGATCACACTATCAGATTTTGGGAGGCAAAAAGTGGCCGCTGTTACCGTACAATCCAATACCCCGATTCGGTAATCACTAAGTTTTTCTCTTTTTGTTATAAAGTTTGGATCTTTATCACAAAATATTAGTGGGTTTGCTATAAATTTTCTATCTTTTTTTTTCTTAGCTAGTAAATTTGCTAATAAATTGTTTTGTTTATTTATACGGTGAATGAAGCAAGTTAATAGGCTTGAGATAACCCCTGATAAGAGATACTTGGCTGCAGCCGGGAATCCACACATTAAGCTGTTTGATGTCAACTCAAATAGTCCTCATCCGGTAATGAAAGTCTTGCCCTTTTTTATAATTATTTCTTTGTTGTTGAAATATGGATTTATTTTTTTTGGTGTTAGTGATGCGGTATTGTGTTGCATTAACAGGTAATGAGCTATGACTCGCATACGGCAAATGTCATGGCTGTGGGGTTTCAGTGTGATGGAAACTGGATGTACTCAGGGTCTGAGGATGGAACAGTGAAAATTTGGGATTTGAGGTAAATCCTGAATGGATGCGATCATGCAGTGTTTTAAAAGGAAATTGTGTTTTTAAGCGTGTTTTGGATTTTTTCGGACTTGATTCTTATTTGAAGTTCAACTACAGGGCTCCTGGTTGTCAAAGGGAATATGAAAGTCGTGCGGCTGTCAACACTGTGGTGTTGCACCCAAACCAGGTTAGCTGTTGTGTATCACTTTTAGCCTGTAGGAAGGATAAATTGTTGGAAAGTGAAAGGGATTTTGGAATTGTGGGGTGGTTTTAAATGGAGAATATGATATTAAGACTTGCTGTGAATGGGTTTTGATCTTTTCTTCTTCTTCTTCTTCTTTTAACTGTGAGACACAATGTACCAGCGTGCTGGTCAGTGGTTGGAAGACTTGCCCCATGCAAATACTGATAAAATCAGTTTGTAATAACAGATTTGACAGCCAAGTTTCTTTGTTCTAAATGGCAAGAATTAAGATAATTCATGAACAAAGATTTATGGCATGGATTTTTGGAAGAGAAACTGTCAGATATGATGAGTTTTTGAGTACTTGTTTACATTGTTCAAATTCCGAGTTTAAAATAATTTGCACTATTCTGCAATTTTCTCAACATGTTTATATTGCCTTTTGATCACTTAACCGTTTGTTAGCTATAGAACATGAAAAGATCTTGATTGCCATGCCTACCATCATTTCTGTGTGATTTGTGTATATTCTTCTAAGTGTCACTTTCTCCAAAAGCATCAGATTGCATTTAGTGTGGTTTTGGTGGTTGGTCTAATCTGCTGTGTCTGGTTTTGCAGACAGAGCTGATATCTGGAGACCAAAATGGGAACATTCGAGTATGGGATTTGACTGCAAATTCGTGCAGTTGTGAATTGGTATTCTCTTATGACTTACATTATCTTATTGGGCTATAATTACAAATGTAGGAACATTTTACACGAGTTACTATTTCCTTTTATTATGATTTGTTTACACAAAACTCAAGTGTTTGCTTATACATCTAGATGAGGTAGTTTATGAAAGCAAGTGGATCATTTGTAATGCTATTGCGTCTATAAAGGCATCATAAATTTAAAGGGCTTTCCTCCAGACTGGGGGCGGAGGGAGCCACTAGCAAAAGCCAAACAGGCACATGGCTGCTCCCTCCTTCCATTAAAGTCTTTGAATATCTTTTGCTCTTGGTGAATTTCTAGATCGTTGTTAGCTAATGATTCAATATTATTATAAATGAGATGTGTCCCGAGATTATCATAATACACCACCATGTGTATTTAGGTACCCGAGGTGGATACAGCTGTAAGGTCTCTAACAGTTATGTGGGATGGAAGCTTGGTAGTTGCTGCAAATAACCATGGAACATGTTATGTTTGGCGCTTGTTGCGAGGGAACCAGGTAGCCCCTTGATGAATGCAACCATCTGACACTACCTTATTGCTTAATTTGACTGCATTATCATTTGATGCGGAATGTATTTTCTTGCAGACGATGACCAACTTTGAGCCACTTCATAAGCTACAAGCACATAATAAATACATTCTCAAATGTCTTCTCTCACCTGAATTTTGTGATCCACACAGGTTTATATTTCCTTATTTAATCTTACCATTTTTCTGTTTTTCCTAGTTATATTCTCTGCAGTTTTTCTGACCTACCTTCTTCTCCCACTTTTCTTGATGGATTTTTAGTTTAATTGTTTCCAATTTTATGCCTGCTAGATATCTGGCCACTGCATCAGCCGATCACACTGTAAAGATATGGAATGTTGATGGTTTTACTTTAGAGAAAACTTTGATAGGTAATTCATCAGATTTTCCTTTGATGCTCATTTTTATCGGGTTTTATACAACAAAAAAAGGTTTCAATCATCTCTGAGATATTCTTTGTTATGTTTCATTTGATCTCCAGGTCACCAACGCTGGGTGTGGGACTGTGTCTTCTCTGTAGATGGTGCATACCTTATAACAGGTACATGGTTTGGTTGTCAAGATGCAATTAATATCTTTTTTGGAATGAAGGCCTGGTGAAGATGCGCAGACCATTTCAAGTTTCCCTGCTTGATGCATTTTGTAATCCTGTCTCTTGTTCATGCAGCTTCTTCTGATACGACAGCTAGACTTTGGTCCATGTCATCCGGTGAAGACATCAGGGTGTATCAAGGGCATCACAAGGCGACTGTTTGTTGTGCACTCCATGACGGAGCAGAACCCTCTTCATGTTGAACCTGGAATATCTTTTTTCCACTTTTGGGGTTGGATTTTCATATCACTCAATGAACATGGCATGATAATAATGCTCGAGTAAAACATCTGCTGCATATATTTCCTGGCATTCATCATTGTGCTTATTCTCCCTACCCGTTGATTTTCCTTCGAAAAATTATAAGATTTCCTCTGTAACATATTTGGGATCATATTATGTCGCACTATTCATAGTATTCGGCGACAATAAAATTATTGATATACTGTTCGTGATTCCCTTTCTGATATCCGAGGACCAAAATAAATGTTTCTTTTTTTTTATCCCTACGTTGAGCACAGAAAAAAGAACACAGATCGATCTGTACGTCAGCACAGTTCCAAATAATCATATATATATATATATAAGAATTTATCTTGAAGTCCGGTTTCTTTATTAGATCATATCTTAAATAAATCATAAGATTTTTTTAAAATAAATTATAATGTTGTAAATTTGTTGAAAAGATTATGATATTAGACAAAAGCACATGATGGTTTGGACTTCAAAGTATGGTTTGACCTCTTGTGTGTAATAAACATTTTTTTATTTGTTAAGAAGTGTGTTAGTGAAATTATATTTCCTTTCTGATTGAAGAAATAATCAATGAATATTAACGCTTATAAGACTAGACTTTTGTTTCAGTGAATAAACATAAAGCTATGCAAAATATAAGAATTTGAAATTATTGTAAAATTGTAAAATCATAATTTTATCTGATTTAATCAATTTTACATGATTTCAATTTGATTTTATCATTTTTTTTTATATGATTTTACACAATAATTATCTTACCACTCAACACATGATTTTAACAATCTTGAATATGAAAATTAAACAAAAAGAAAAAATATTCCGAGAAAAAAAAAAGGCCAACTAATAAACTAGCAGCATTCTTCTAATTATACAGCACCCCAGTACCACACTTCAGCAAGGTTTTGAAGTAAAAAATACTAAAAAATTTACAGTGGAGATCAAATTTCCAGTTTATGCATCAGATCAAAAGATCCAGTACCCATCAAATAGGCCATTTTCACAGGCAATCCAAGACACGCCCTAGCTGAAAGACATTTTACTTAAAGATGATATCGACCTCCCCATGCTTCCAAATTATGGACCTCCCCATGCATTGCTGTTTCAACGATGAATTGGGACTTTTACTCAAAGGTGATATTGACTCTGATATGCCCCCAATTCGGTTCATTGGACGGTACTCACCAGTATGGGTCATAAAATCAGCAACAAGTGACAAATACCGTGTATTGACAGATTCCATAAGAATTGAATACGTGCTTTATCTCCTTGATGATGGTCTCTCTTGCGGCTTCTACTCCGTAAGCATTCAACATAGCATGAATACAATTGGAATATATATCATAACATCAAGGTAATCTTGCATCTTCCAAAATGTATTGAAATCCAATCCAGTCGTGTGCAATGCTGGAATTTTTTGTTTTTCTCCAGGTTCTATATCAACTCCTCTTGGGGTCTTTCCCATAGTAAATAACTTGATTTTCCTTGCAGCCGGTCACTTGACGCCGTTGAAACTTCCCAGGATTCTGGATACTGACCTGCTTGGCTGTCTTCTGAGCAATCTATAAACAATTAAATACAAAATTTTAATTTCATCCTAGCATTAAATGATTTAAAAAAACATAAAAATTGTTTGAATGTTGAAGAAACAAACCAATGAATGTACATAAGCAGGTAACTGCTGATGGGAACTTGTGTACGGAAGTAAAAACAAAAGACCATTTGATAGCTCTATGGGAAGAATGTTCTAATCATGCTAATTGTTGAAATAAGATGATAGAAATGATGCTAAAATTACTCCTCATTTATGCCAGTCTAACTCGTATTCAAAGCATACTACAAGAAAATCAAACCAATATTTCTAGGTGCACTATCTGCTTTACAGATGATGTTATTCCTACAAAAGTACTGAGATCAAAAGCAAGAGAAACTGTAGCACTGAGATAAAAGCAAGTGATAGGATTGTGATATGATACCCAAGTAGCAATGCATATTGAGCTTAGCTTCCTATTTATCTTAACTAATGCTAAGAACAAAAAAATATCGCATGAAAATGTATACTAGTACCTACATATTTTTTAAGTTTATCGATGAAGGGGTGGAAATCCCACCTTGAAGAAGAAAAACATAAAAGTAAATTTCAGCACCAACCAGTGTAAGCAGAAAGAGAGATCAGAAACTAAAGTTTTCGAAGTCAGTTTCCATAAATGGGCAACAGTTGTGAAAAATCAGAAAATTGCAACCTATCATAGAGAAACTTCTTGGTTAGTAGATAGCTTTGGCCCATAAACAAATAGAGTAATAAAATAAATTCTACAATGAAAGCTCAAAACTCAATACGAGAACATACCTCAGCCAGCAAAATATGGGGTTCATTGGTGAATTTAAGATGGATTTCAAAGTGCAACCCCTTGGCTGCAACAAATATTGCTCTATCTTTCTTTCCCTTAGCTCTTAGTTTCTTCTTCTCCATTGCGTTAACCAGTAGAAAAGCTAAATCTACTATGATTTGCTCCAAACAATCTAGTTTCAGCTCCTAACCCTGCACTAAGCCCACGAGAACCTCCACTCCCGCATCGCAAAGTGGATTACTACCGTTTTCGTCTATCAAAGAAGCCAACCTGTTTTGATACCAATATTGACACAGCGATAGCATGGATAGAAGTTATAGTTTTCAAGTACTAAGATTACAAAACTATGCTGCAGATAAATTTAGAGAAAACTCTCTAATATTTTATTAAAAATTTAAATAATAATTTTTTTAAAATAAATTAGATATTTTTATTTATATTAATTTTAAAATTCTTTATAAGAAAGAATTTATAATTAAAACTAAAATTCTTTAAAGAAAATAATTCTTAATTAAAACTTATTTAATTAATAGAATCCATCTAGCATTAGTATTTCTAAATAATAAAATACTAATTAAACTAAAAGTATTAAGCTAAATAAAAAAAAATTCAAATATAACAAAATAAATAAAAACAATCTCGCATTGTAACTTCTAAGTCTTATTTGAAGGTTTTTCTAATCTTTAATCATCATAAAATTTTAATCTAATAAAAAATAATCTTTGAAATATTCTGTTAAAATTTTAGCTTAACCCAACAATTTAATTAAAAATTATGCTTGATTTGCTAAATTACATCTATAACTCTTCTTGAAATTTTCAAAATCTAAAAATTTTACCTATTAATGAAACAATGCGATAAGAAGAAATTTCCCCACGTAAGTTGGCTGCATGTTTTGCAACTGCAATGGAATGACGAAAAAACTGTATCAACAATGCAACAAAGATATGAAAAGGGTACTGCAAGGGCCGTGTTTGATATCAGTTGTCATGAGAAATTTTAAATTACTTAGCGCAATCTCTTTTTCTATCTAATATTTATTGCAATCCAATTAGGTAATTCAACAATACTATAAATAAATATAAAAAACTAAAAAGAAGTCTCGTACACAAAAATGAAAAAATAAAGAAAAGGCCACCTTCCTAGTCCTACAGAGCAGAAGAACATTATAAGATGGGTTTAAGAGAATAGCGTGGTGACGAAACAAAATTGCCAAGTTGTGTTTGATTGATGGCATGGATTGTTTTCCATTGGAGGCAAATCATGAGTGGTCCAAATAGCATTTTAAGAACAATGTTGAATACAATACCTTTTAAGAACCTTGATAAAAACCTGTCATTAAGTGACCGGCCAGGTTTATCTTTCCCTGATCACTAATAATGGAACTCCAAGGGAGAATACTCCACTATGAAACCATTTTAACATTAGAAAGAGAACAATTATTGAGCATTATATTGAGAAATTAATCAACAAGAAGCAGTAAGAGTAAGTGCTAAAGCATAACAAAGAATGTGACCCCATTTTCAAGCACATACAAAAGTCGACATCTCAATACTCGCACAGGCAACATGACCCATAACATAAAAAAAAATGAAGACAAACTGAGCATTAAGGGTGTGTTTGGTATTGCGGTAGCTTTTGTGATTGTGGTTTGAAAAAAGTTGTTTTATAAAAAGTACTTTTAGTTAAGGTTGGTTTGAAAAAATAGGTGTTTGGTTAAAACTGTGGTTAAAATTGAGGTCGAAGAAAAAGTAGTTTAATGTGTTTGGTTAAAAAAAATGCTTTTCAAATTGAGGTTATAAAATAATTAAAAAATATATATATTTTAATATTAATTATTTTAATTTAAATATTGTAAATTTAACTACTGTTATTACATCATGAAATAAATAATATTGATATCAAATATTTTTTATTATTCTATTACATTATGTGCAATGTCATCACATGCGAAATCTATCCAACAAGGACTATATTTTTCATGGTTTCTTAAGCGCGCAACAACAAAAACTGAATCTTTTATTACATCATCAAGTGATTTCCTTTTAATTTTTTGAATAGAATACAATATTTAAAATAAAAATAAAAACTGAATTTTTTTTAACTGGGCCAGACCCGGCAATAACATAATTAGAATTACGATCAAATTTCACAAATGCTACGTCATTATAATTTTTAAAAAAACAATAAAAAAATTTAAACTCATTTTCATGGTTTTTTTTTTTTTTAAAAAAAAGAAAAACACAACCTGAAAACGTGAACAATGCGCAGTGGAGCCATGCTCCACTGTTGACAATAACTTGTCAGCATGAGAAGCAGCATTTTGCTGCTTCTCACAACTTGCGGTCCAGCCACTAAAATTAATGGGTCCTACCAGCAACCATATTTTTTTTCTTTAACCAAACACCCGGTATAGTGTGGTTGCGGGTGATCCTCACCCGCAACCACATTACCAAACAGCCACTAAGTGCAATATCAACAACCGAATAAGTTTCTGAGACTTACGGCTCGCCCCTAGTGGCCCCATTGCTGGATCATTTAACCACCAGGCACAGGTTTGTCTAAATTATCAAGCAATCTTGGAATGGAGGTGACGGAGAAGGAGATGATAGAGTGACGGAGCGGTGAGAAAAAGACGGCGCCGATGAAGTTATTTTGGGAAAGGGCTTAAAGAGGGTTTAAGGGAAGCGAGCGTTGTGCTGCCCTGCTTTTCTTTTTTAGCATCGCAACCAGCGGAAGAAGCAGAGCAGTAAAGAGTCTAAAGACTAAAGAGGTATTTATTTGTCGGAGGCGACACGACAACGTACCATTGGAATTTTTTTATTTTTTTAGTTTTGGTTGGAAGCTCTTTTAGGCTGGTACTGGATTTGTTGTTGGGCCTTTTCCTAAATTAGGGCTTCACAAGTTTATTTTTAAAGGGCTGGAATTTGAAATGGAAATTTCAAGTTAGTCTCGATTATGGAGGAATAGCTCTTCTAGCTCTTGGCCTGCTACGTCAAATGTCAGATAGTTTTTTTTCTAACCATAAAATAAAAATATATAAAGATGTTAGTAAGCGAAAAAAAAAAAATTATAAACCGCTGTGGAGCGCAGGTTAATAGCTATTCTATGTTGAAACCAAAACTTAAAATATCTTCAGGTTAATAAAAATAAATAAATACACAGAACTCAGAATTCGAAAGCTATTTGAATGAGCACTCTATCCTTCCATTAAATCTGCTACCAGCGAGGAGTACGTTGCAAACTAGAGTCTATCGGTTTTTTCATGTTTACTACTTTTTTTTTATATATCAAATTTGTTTAATTCTTGTACCGAATAGATTGGCAAACAAATTTGTTATATCACAAAGCTCTAAAAAATCTATTATTCTCCAATCTCACAAATTGTTCATCAAATCTATAGCTTAAATGCAAAGGGTATCTTCACATATAATGAAAACATATTAATCCTTTGGTATGGCTACGAAAAAGTTCTATAAGAAACTAACATGGTCGGGAAAAGAATCGAGATCCGGAATTGGTCCCGGAATCACAATTTTGGCCATCCATGGAACCGACGAAGATTCCGGCAATGGACAGACTAGATTCATCGGTTGCTGTTCTACTTGTATTCTTCAATTGCTCATTAAATTTGGGAACCATGCTCCTCTTTCTCCTGATCCATTGCGGCAGGCTACTCTTCTTTTCCATAAGATCTATGCACTTCTTTTTCCCAATCCTTAGGCTACTTATCTTTTCCATAAGCCACCGCAGTTGGGTTTCCTTATCTACCGAGCTCTTCTTTCTCCTGATCCATTGTGGCCGGCTACTCTTCTTTTCCATAAGCCCTCCTAGTAGGGTTTCAGAATCCTCCGAACCCAAAAGATGCCATGTTTTCACAGCAACTGTTATTGTTCCAGCCCTTGATTTTCTTACTCTATGTCGTGGAAAATAACTAACTATAGAACGGAGGTTGTTGACCGGAGAATGGAGATTGGTGTTCTTGTATGAACTCTTAGACGGCCTGCCTCTAGCTCGATGGCTTGTCATGATCTGTGCAAGGGTTTTCCCTGTTCAAATTCGAACGATCTTTTCCTTTTATGTTTTCTTTTTTCTATTTGATAATAGTTTTCCAACTGGCTACTATGGTTGTGATTTATAGTAGATTCACAATCCTAATCCTATCGGTTGAGATAAATACCACAGCTCCCATGAATATTAGGAAAATTTTGGTGAAATAAATGTTAAATAATATATTTATCTTGTTTTATTTATTAAAAATATAATAATATTTTCAACTTAATTTATATATAAGCTGAAAATAAAACAATAATACAAATCAATTGAAGAAAATTATAGCCTCATTCTCTTTCAAATTCGTATTTATTTTCGTGTTGATTGAATTGTTTTAAGAATAAATACATGTGAAAACCTTCTTTTTTATTTACAGTAGATTCACAATCCTAATCCTATCGGTTAAGATAAATACCACAACTCCGTGAATATTTGCAAAGTTTTTGTGAAATAAATGTTAAATAATATATTTATCTTATTTTATTTATTAAAAATAAAATAATATTTTTAATTTAACCTATATATAAGCTCTTTGTATTTAGATTAAAGTAAAATAATAATACAAATCAATTGAAGAAAATTATAACCTCCTTTTCTTTCAAATTTGTATTTATTTTTGTGTTAATTAAATTATTTTAATAATAAATACATGTAAACACCTTCTTTTTTCATAGAATGTATCTCATAAATAGATGTTATACCTTCCAATTTTAGCTCTGCTACTAGTTACCTCCAAGTAAACAAATATTAACAGATATTCTAAGTGTTTATTTGATATTGTAGTAGTTTTTATAGTTATAGTTTTGAAAACAGTACTGGGTTTTAAAAAAAATATTTTTAGTTATTAATTATTAGTTGATTTGAAATAAATGTTTAGGTAGAATTTTAGTTGGAAGTGTTGTTAAAAAAATAAAATGATAGTAATTTCATAACTTCAAATTATAATTATATAAGAAGTACATAATAAATATAACAAGGTCGTATTTTGCTTGAGATCATTCTTATAAGCTTTTGCCAGGAAAAAAAGAAAGAAAAGGGAGTGATTTTAGTCGAAACAAGAACAAGGAGGCAATCACGAACAGTGTTTATGACCTTATCACTTCAAAAACTTAGGCGTTGATGGATGTTGATCTTCGAAAAAGAAAAGGTGTAGATCTCATATAAAGCAAGTGAGGATGAACAAAAAAACATTCATAAATTGCTTTCCAAAAACTTAGGGCAGATCTCATATATTGGTGGGACCAGTAATAAAACTTGTGTTTCGTTAAAAGAGAAGATAAAATACATGGGGTTTTCATTTGATATGGATTTTACCTTTGGAAAAACTATTGGAATGTTGTGTTTTTAAGGGTAAAATGGTATTTTCACTCAATCAATTTGTCGTTTGATAATTGTTCAGGGGTTTATTATTTTTTATCATGTTTATACACAGTAAAATAACTTTGTTACCCTTAAAAGCAAAAAATCATTTAATTTTGATAAAGTGTCTTTTCAAGTATTTCACGTTCTAATATATAGTAAAATTAAAAAATTTAACCTTAGAGTTAAAAACAGTAATGTATTGATACAAGGGTAGCATTGTTTTTTCGAACTGTTTTATGTAATTTTTGAGTTTTTCAAGGGTGGTATCATAATTTATCATTTTATTATTATTATTTTAGTTGAAAAAGTTATTGGCGTATAGAAAGTGTCGTGCATTTTAAACGGTGTATGCGGCGTCTCCCAACAGTTAAAATTATGCTTTCATCGTGTCATTTTATTCTTCATTATGTCCTCTTCCATTATAGGTGACTCGTGTAACCTAAAAATAGTTGGTTTATCACCGGTCATCTTTTTTTTTCTTTTCTTTTTTTTCATTTCTCTTTCCTACCCCTAAAAAAACTAAATCCATCCCTAATTATTGATGGTATTTCAAAATCCATCCTTTTAGTTTTGATTTTTTTTATTTTAGTCCTTTTCTCTTTTATTAAATTTTTATTTGTTTTTAATTTAGTCATGCGATTCTAATTTGTGTAAAAGTTATTTTTCGATGAGGTCATTCTACTTTTGATTTTTTATTTTTTTTCCTTGCTTTTTTTGTCGAAGTTCTTATAATTTTTAATTTGATCCTTCAAAACAAATTTATGATTTTTTCAATAGTAATAATTTTTATTTTCGTTAGGTCCTTTTTCTTTTGATTTTTTATTTGTTTTATTTGCCTTTTTGTCAAAAAAATTTTATCCTTCAAATCAAGTTTATGATTTTTGTTATTTCAATAATAATATAGTTTTAATTTTATCCTTTAAATCAAATTTATGATTTTTTTCAATATATAATAATAGTATTTATTTCAGTCTGGTCCTTTTCTTTTGATTTTTTATTTGTTTCCTTTGCCTTTTCATCAAAGTTTTTTATGGGTTTTAATTTTATCGTTCAAATTAAATTTATGATTTTTTATTTTAATAATAATAATGTTAATAATATTGGTAAGAATAATATTTTATTATGATAGTAATGGTGATGGTGATGGTGATAATTGTGATAGTAATATTTATAATAGGGGTGATGATGATGAAATATTACTATCACAATTATGATGATGATGATAGTAACAAAAATGATATTAATAATTGTGGTGATAATAGTAATAGTAGTAGTAATAATAATAATTGCGATAATAATATTAATAATGATGATGATGATGATAATGTAAGTAATAGTAATGATAGTGATAGGCTTATAACAATAATTATAATAAAAAAAATGATAATATTAATTGTAATGGTGGTGATAATAATTATAACAATAGTATTAACAATAATAATAATAACGATGATAATACTAATAATAGTAGTAACAATGATAATGATGGTGATAGTGATTAATTACAATAATAATGACGATAATATTACCTATTGATAACAGTTGTGATGAGGATAATTATAATGATAGTGACAATAGTAACAACAAAATAGTAATAACGATGAGAATAGTAATAGTTATAATAATAATGATGATAATTCATTATTCAATGTTAGATTTGTTAGGAATTGAGTTTTGTATGATATTTCCAATATAATATATTGGATTATTAGTTTGAAAAGTTTATGTGGCTCAATGTCCTATTTTATTTTTTATCTTATTATTGTTTTTTAAATTTTATCGTTCAATATTAATTTTTTAAAATAAAATGCAGTCATCCATAATTTTCTTTAAACTTATTAAATAAAACAATTCACATTGAGTTTACTCTTATATATTTTATTAAATCTCATACCAAGCACAAATCCAAGTTATGAAATTTAAAAATCTATCTTCTTGCTCGAGACTTGATGGCTATTTTTTTGTTTTTTAAAATATAGTTTAGTCTGCTAGTTTTGTAATCAAATAATATAAAATTATGGTTGACTATTAAAAAAATATTTGTAAATATATAAGTGTAGCTGTGGTTATTTTTTAAAATATTTTTTATATAAAAATATATTAAAATTATTTTTTTATTTTTAAAAAATTATTTTTAATATCAATATATTAAAATAATTTAAAAATATACATAAATAAATAAAATTAATCAACGGACACTAAAAGCGAGACAACCTCGCTGCCAAAAAGGCTCTAAGAAAGGAAAGGCAAAAATAACAAACTGAATCACGGAAGAAAACAAGGCGTTAAACATTCAACGATTATTTTACAGCACAGAACTACAGGGTTTCACTGCATTCCATGCTCAAATTCAATATAATTTTTGAAATGTCAAACAGAATCCTTCAGTCACTGAAGTTCACGGACTGAATTAATGCAAAGAGATTAATATAGTGTTTGTTTTAACATGTTTTCACTTGAATATCAAAATAATACATCAAAACAATCTAAAAAAATCCAAAAAAAAAATTCAAATTTTATCAAAAACACAGAACAACTGCATTGTAGAAGCCAAATGGCACTAAAAATTGTGCTGAGTTAGAGTTCCGGACTATCTGAAAATTTTATCAGAAGGTGGGCAAGGGAAAACCTGTAAATGGGAAAACGACTAGCCTAATTTAAGCGGTGATACATATATGCCATGATCAGTTGGACCCAATCTACACAAAATAACCTATTTGACTAGCAAATAATGAATTGATATGCATACAAACTGTGCTGTTATGAAAGACATTGCTATGACTAGTTTAAGATGAAAACTCACAAGGTGAAAAAGCAGGGGAGACACCCATAGTACACGTATCATCACAAAACTGACTGCCAATGAGTTGCCAATGTATGTGAGAATTGACAAACACTCGACTCAGTGTTGTTTGTCATCTCCTGTCTCTGAAGGTTTTCCTTCATTCTTGGTCTTCGCTGGAGCAACCTTGGCGGGTGTTGAACGCTCTGACTGAGAAGACCGAATCAAGATGTGCATTAGGACAGTGACGACGGCCAAACCCGACACTGTAAATGCTATACCCCTCCGTGAGGACAAAAGGGAAGACCATTGAAGGAATTTCAGCGCCCCAAAAATAAGGAGGCACGCCCAAGAGGTAACAACCTGATCACGACAGCCAGTCAAATAATACTCCATGAAAGAACCACCACCACTTGATGCCAGAAGAAAAAAAAAGTTACGTTTGATTTCTAACAAAAAAATATCTCACCACAAGAGACTTCTTTGAGCGACCATGATCTTGCAATTCTTGGGCACTGAAGGTGTCGTCAGCCATATGCTTGTCCAGTAGTGCATCCTGGTATTACAAATGGAGGCAATGAGGTGCGACAAGCAACAATAATGCAAATAGATGCCACCATATAAATGAGTTGAACACCGGCCTCAAGAACAAATAGCTTTGTAAAGTCTACTATCATTTTCCTTACATTTTAATGTTTCATATGGATATAATTGCAATAACAGAATATATATAATTGCAAAAAAAGAAAGGAGCAGCACTGAACAAAACAAGTGAAATAGGTATACCCACCTTGGCCACAAAAATATCTTTACACCACTGTGCAACACCATCATCTGTTTCAGGCAATTCCTTCATCAAATGCCGCTTTATTTGTACGTGCACCTGAAAGAGAGCAAAGTTGAATTGTTTCCATTATATGAATTCGAATATATCTGAATGTGGTCTGACCCTTCAATAACTTAAGCATTCAAAAGTCCAAAGTAATAAGATGCTTTCATCATTATTGAAATATTTTTGGAATGACATGCCAGGACAAATGATCATAAAATGCAAATGAAAGATGTTGGATGCATCCTCACTACACTTCACATACGTATAAATGAACTCAAACAATACATCTAAAGATTATATAATTTGAGAGCTCAAGAATAATTGCAACAAACACACCTGCAAACCTTTAACAAAAAAGTAAACTGCTTCATGCAGCTGTATAATAAACCTTATGTTATTCTAGAAGCTTACCACAGAAGATTTCCCCTTAAAGAGGTTGAGTATCGTAGGTGGAGGAGAACTTTTTGGGATAGCCAATGTTATATCATATATGGCTGGTGCAAATGAACGCATATTACTCACCGCTGAAACAAATCCCTGAAAAACAACACAGATATTCATTACATTCCAAAAGCTGCATGAGGTCAATGGTGCCTAATTGATCCCTGAAAGCAATCCATGAAAAGTGAACCACTACTCTACTTTATCCACTTAACCAATAACTATTTTGAATGTAATAAAGGCAAAGCATGAGGTGTTTGATTGCACAGCGCGAGCTCTTTTCAGTTTTTTACTTGCTTATGAACTAATTAATTAATTTGTTTGGGTTGGGGTCAACAGAAGCCCGCAAATGAAAGGCAAGAAAATGAAAGAACTGAATTCAAAAAACATGCAATGAAAATTTGACCTTCGTACGAGGAATTAAAACATTTCTGGGGATAGGCAGTCCTTGAGAAGCTGCATATTCCTGAGCTGCTAAAAGCTTTGCTTGAGTAAAGCGAGTTCCTTCCACAAAAAGAGCCAGCCAAAATGGACGAGGAAAGTCCTTTAGCCGTTGCAGACCAGACTGCAGATACGAGTTGCAGAAAATTCAAAATGGTATCCACAAGGGTGTACACACCCGCAGAGATACTCAAAAAGATGAGCAAGTTTCTAGAAATACATGTGGTAAAATGTCAAGTGTCTTTACTTTTTATTGTACATGTGTGCTAGAACATATTTATGCATACCTTTAATGTGTTTTCATCCTTGGCCCAGTTTCTTTCAAGAAAAAGGTATTCAGAAAACCACATTGACCAACCTATCACCTGAAAGGATAAGCACAGCAATTATCCTCTATTTATAAGCATATAAATTATGTCACATGGCAAGTGCAAATATATTTAGTGAATGAGCATTGGCAAGAGAGAGAGGATTGAAGCAGAACCCTAAGGTGCAAATATGTTACATGCCAAAGCAGTGATCAACTCTGAATCCATAGGATCAAGCATGAACATACATGCTAAATCACAACATTTAATTTTCTTGATCATGCCATGCAAGGAATCGAAGATCAGATCATCAGATGGCACATTTTCTTCTGTGATGACAACAATACTTCTCCTTATGTAACTGATTATATATAACCATAACATGTAGCTTCCTTTAAGACAGCGAAAACTGAATGAAATATTGTATTTACATAACTTCGAAGTCCCAAAAAGTGTACGCTCTACCATATCCACAGTTTATTAATACATGTCCACCTTTTTGCAAGTGAAAATGCCAATCCAAAGTTTACGATCACACATGAGAACTGAACTTAATTTTTTCAGCATTAAATTCAAACCCAATATCCAAATGCAAGAATAAACATACCGGAAGAAATTTTGATGATTTTTTCATGACAGCTAACGCACTTCCCAGGCACCCAGATCGCTGTCACATTTAGCCTCAAGAATCAGCTAGCAGTAGAGAATTTGAAAAATAAACACAGACACCAGAAAAATGAAGTTCTCTGCATTGTAGATTGCGATATCCATTCACGAGTAATGTATTGCATGAACAGTAAAAATACACCGGTATGAGACATGTGTATAGGTCCTATGCACTTGTTCACCCAGGCGATACAAATAGTGCAATAGTTTGTATGTCTCTCACACATAAAAAATGTTGTCACTCTACAACACACCTGAGCCAAAACCCATCCGACAAGCCAATCAATGTCGCTTCTGTGGTTGCACATAACAAGTGCATGTTCTTTACCTGAAAAAATTAACAGTACGAGCAAACAAATGAGCAACTAAGAAGATCTCTGAAGCAGACAAATACACGTCCTCTAAAACATATGAAGAACAATAGGCACTCAGCATCTCACAGACAGAACAAGCTTAAACTTACCCATCAAACGGAAAGTTTCTGGATCTGTAAACACTTTGATCTGAAGATACAAGGATGCAGATAACCAAAATTAACTTGATAGTGAATAAAATCTAAACATAAATCCAAATATGACAAGCTAGACTCTAAAAGCAATCTATCAATCCCATTTCTATGTTCATGCACTATTGAAAAGGCAATTTCAGTAACAGAAACCTCACAAACAAGTTCAGAAATGTGCTGAATATGGTCGAAATGACATGTCAAATACTGAAATCGCCAAGGATTTACTTAAGCAACCATTCTTACTACAACGTCCAATACACATACATAGTTATTGAATTCTAATTCTAATTTAAAAACCTTGCAATTTAATTCAATTGATATAACGACAACATGCTTAGAATCAAATGCTCGTAAATGATTAAAAGAAGAAGAAGAAGAAGAAATAGGTGAGTGAGATTTTGTGGGGGTGGGATTAAAAACCTGGACTCCAGCCCACCAATCGAAGATCCAAACGAGTTCGAGCCATAACAATTCCGCTAATTGCCTGTTGATTTTTCTGTACGTGCTCTTTGATAAAGGACGAATAAAAACAAAGCAAATTGCCTGCAACATAATCAAAAGCATCGTTGTCACCTATGTTCTGAATCCTCTAAAACAATCAAGAAATACAAAGGTAAGAGATTCGAAACGGAAAACAGAAATGAAATCTCAAGACAAAGAAACTTGCAAGTTAATATACCTGAACGAGATTAACAATTAAACCTGAACAAAAAAAGAAAACGCCTAACGGCAAAATAACAAGTGATACAATCGCCATGCCAAACACCTCCACTAATTTTATTTTTTAAAAAAGAAAATAGAGAGATTTGAGGGTGCAGAAAGAGAAGAGAGGAGGTTGTAGGAATTTTTTTTTTTTTTTTTTGGTGTGTGAAACGGGGATTAGATGATATGAGAGTGTCAGGATCATTCACTAAGCGCCGGGAGGAAGAGCTTTAAAGGCGATGATTTCTCATGTCAAGTAAATCTTGTAAAGGAAACACAACACTATCACGTTATTTCTTTCTCCCTCCCAATCTCCCTCTCCGTATGGGTTTTTCCGTCCTCGAAAAAAAACAAAAAAAAAAAAGGGAGAGAGAGGCAAACTAATGCGGTTTTTAATTGCGCCTCTCTTTATTTATTATTTATCGGTGTCGTGTCGGGTATCACTTTTGGATAATAAGTTGCGACCAGAAATTATTTTTTCCTTTTTAGTCAAATTACAAGTAGATACTAAGTTTTTTAAGAAGAAGAAATAAAGATAATAGGGATATAAAGTTTTTTTTGAAAATATAAATATTTATTTAAAAATTATTTTAAATACATATTTATTTTATATTTTTATCTTTATTTCTTCAACTAAATATATTTGTATATCTTTATCTTTGTTTTATTTATTTTAAAATATTAATTAAATGCTATCTTAGAAATATTAATCCAATATTACCGGACTTGATAGCAACATATGACATATGAAGATTGTGAAGTATGGCAAGCCAAAAAAGTTACTTTCTATGGACTATTATAATCCTACTGCAAAATTTAAAAGTTTAAGTTTACTATTTAGGAAAATTTCATTGAAATCCAATTGTCAACGCCAGTTATAATTATCATAAGCTGATAGAGAAGGGGAATGATTTCCTTCGTCACAAGGTGCACTTGAACAGTATTTTATTTTTGTTTCGTCTAAGGTTTAGTTTTATTTTTTAATTTTATTTTGTTTATCTCACTTTCATAGTTTGGACTCTAAATTTTTTAATGATTGTTTAAGTTGTATTTGAACTTATTAACTTAGCCGAGTTATATTGGATAAATCTTGATACTATTAAAATTTATTTTACTAAAAAAACACGTTAACAATAATTAAATATTTTTCATGTTAAAAAATTTAATTTGACCTATATTTTTGAACAACAATTGAAATGCAATATAGTATTATATTTTTTAATTAACGGTGGACAACGCAAACATGCACTATATCGTATGCAGTTGAACACTTTTTTATTTGATAAATAACTATTTATAGATAACATATCACTAATAAATAATAAATATAACAAGTCATATTTTTCTCAAACCGAATATTTCAAAAACAACATATTTTCTCTCTATTCTTTCTGGCAATCTTCTGGTCACCGGTAAATCCAGGCACCAAGCCCATACCAAGTCGTTAACGGCCTATTTAGAAGTATGGTTCTGATTATTTTTTAAAATATTTTTAATGCTGAAATATATCAAAATGATTTTTTTTTTATTTTTTAAAAATTAATTTTAAGATCAGCACATTAAAACAATCCAAAATATATAAAAAATATATATATATATTGTACAGGTTATCTTATATTTCCAAACATTTTGTGAACCAAGGTGTCTTTATCATTTATGGGAGATCATTCTAGGCCTATGATGACTCGATAAGGACGTAATCATGCTGTAACGACGTTGCTGAATAACAACGACACGTAAATTTTTATTAGCACGCAAAATGACGTCCAGCAGTTCCAGGAGTGGTGCGCGGAAATGAAGCCTGTGGCCACAGGTCAGTGGCCATGTAAAAAACATTAATTAACTTGGTAGAATCAACCGAACAAGTGCCTCCAAGACACATTAATTAACTTTAATCAACAAAACATTAAGACAGCAGTAGCATACTGTCCTAGGATATAAAATAGCAAAGAAAATAAAAATAAAAATATAATTGGTTAAAGAAAAATAAACAAAGAATAATTTCAGAGTTAATTCATATTCTTATAAAACAGGAGATGTAGAGAGGATAAATCTTCATAAACAACATTTATTATTTGTATGTTATGCAACTAAGATATGCAAGGAGAAAAATGATTATTATTATAATTTTAAAACTCAATCCGGGAGTCAATTCAGGACAAAGATTAGGTCATTGGTCGAGACTCGAGTTGACTTAACTCAGTGTAAAAATAAAAATAATTATTATCTTAGTTTTAAAATTCGATTTGAGAATCAACTCGAGGCAAGGCACAAGTCACGAGTGGAGTTGATTGTTGACTTAGGTCAACTTAAAGACAAAAACATTATTATCATAGTTTTATGATGGGGTCGACTCGGTGTAAGGTCCAGGTACGTATTAGGAGGGTCAACATAAAAAAAATTGTTATTATCGTAATTTTAAGACTTAATTCTGGAGTTAACTCGGGGTAAGGTCTAGAGCATAGATTAGAAGGGTCAACCTTTGTAGACTCGGGTCAATGTAAGGATAAAATTTATTATTATTATAATTTTAAAACCCGACTCAAGAGGTTAATCAGATCAAGACCCAGGTCACAGGTCAAAAGAGTCAATATTGGTTGACCGAGTTAATTAGTGGATAAAAATAGTTATTATCATAGTTTTAAAACTCGACCCGAGAATCGACTAAAGACAAGGTTCTGGTTATAGTTTGCGAGGGTCAACTCAGCCAACCAGTTTTGTTTTTTAATAATCACAACAACCTTGTTTTGACAAAAAAAAAAAAAAAAAAAAGCTCAACGTGTTTTCTACCCATATTTTATCCCGAGTTGACTTGGGTTTTTGATTGAGTCATGTTAAGTTAATCCTTTCTTTATTTTTTTCTTAAACTCTAACCAATCCAGACCCCGAATTAACCTGTCGAGTCATTCCTATATTTATAACTACGATTTTTATAATATTATTAATTTCAACATTTGATATAAACTAAAGTTAAAAAAAGAAAAAGAAGAAGCAATATGATTATTCTTTTAAATATGTAACTTTAGCAACAATACATATTAAGGATAAAGTATATTTTTTTTATATTTTATTTTGTCTTGTTCATCAAAAATCAAACAAGATACAAAGCCAACCATTTAATCTTGTACATCACTATCAAACACAATTATATCTTCATCTTATTTTATGTCGTGTCTCCTCTATCTCTATCACTTTTGTCCTGAGATAGTAATTAAACGTTACCTAAAAAATATGGTTAAATCATTATAGTCATACTTACAAAATACTATTTATTAGAATAGTTTTTTATATTTTTTTTTGTTTCAATTTAACCTTTCAAACAACCTAATCTTCTTCTTCTTCTTAGTATTTTTTTTTAAATCAATTTCATCCTTTCATATTAAGTTGTTTTGGAAATTGTACTTCATATTTTTTTTTATTTCTTATCTGTTGGGTTATATACCGGTTTTACTAACAAAACATTAAAAAATATGGTTAAATAATTGTAGTCACACTAAAAAAAAAACAATTAATTAGAATAGTCTCTCTCTTTTTTTTGCTTAGTTTTTTTTTCTTAATTTAACCCTTTATCAACCTAATCTTCTTTCTTTTTTTTAGTTAGTTTTTATTCAATTTCACCCTGCAATATTAGATTGTTTTGAAAATTGTACTTCGTAATTTTTTTATTTCTTTCCTATTGGGTTATATACTAGTTTTATGGAATTAAATTTTTTTTTCTCAATTTCAACCTTCAATATTAGATTTGTTGGAAGTGGAGTTTCATAATTTATTATTAATTTTTTTTATGAATCTATCGTGATCTCATAACTCATGTCGTGAATTTAAAAGGTTAACCTAAGTGAACTTGAGTTATTTGTTTTTACTGCTTTTGCTAATTAATTATTTTTTTGATTTCATCCTTTAACATTAGATTGATTGGAAATTAGCTTCAAAAATATTTTTTACTTACTTTCTATAAGGTTATCTCAATGTTATAACCCAACTTGTGGGTTTAACAAGTTAACTCTATTCATTTTTCTAGGTCTTTTTTAATTGAATATTTTTTTCAATTTTTTTTTCATGGGTTATCCCGATCAGACTAGCCTAGGTGGTGGTTTTATAGGTTGATTTAGGATTACTCGGTTCATTTATTTTTTGTCCATTTTAATTGATTTTTTTTTAATTTTACCCTTTAATAACTTGATTTTTTTAGTTTTTTTAATTGAGTTTTATAATTTTTTTAATTTGCTTTTTGTGAAGTTATATTAGTCTTTTGGATTTAGTTTTTTCTCTTTTGATTTCAACTTTCAATATTAAATCTATTGGAATTAAAGATTTGTAAATTTTTTATTTATTTTTTATTAAGTTATCCTGATCTCATAACTCATGTGACAAGTTTAACAAGTTAGTTTAGGTTGACTTGAGTTTTTTTTGTTATCTTTTTTAATTATTTTTCTAGATTTCATCATTTAATATTGGATTGATTAGAAATTGAGTTCCATAAATATTTTCAATTTGCTTTTTATGAGGTTATCTCAATCTCATAACCTAAGATATAGATTTGTAGGTTAATCTGGATTGACTCATGTATTTTTTTTTCTCTTTTTTTTTTTAAATTTAATATTTTCAATATTTTCCATTGACATGAGGTTGATTAGAAATTAACTTTTTTGATTTATTTTAATTTACTTTTTATAGAATTATCACAATTTCATAACCCGTATCATAGATTGAATTTATTAACTCAAGGCGATCTAATATGACATTATCTTAATATTTGATAAAAAGTATCATCCAATACATAGTTTCATCTCTCACTCTCTCTCTCTCTCTCTATATATATATATATATATTTATATCTTATTATGAATTTATGATTAATTATTTTATTAAAAAACACGTCAGCAATTTTTTAATTTTTTTACTAGTTTCATTTTATAAAATGTGACGACACTTGGTCCAATGTTAAACTTAAACATTAGCGTCAAGGAATTAGCAAAAATGCTTTAGAGACCTTAGGTGGAATTTTGGTGACCATGCATATATACTATATAGCCACATCGGGAGAACAGTAGTGAATGGTGATAGTGCTGATTAGTCGTCATTCGTTATTAAAGAAAACACATTTCCTCTTGGAAAATAAAACATGTTAAAGGAAACAATACTTGTATTTGTGTGTGTGTGTATTTGAGGAAAACCTCATGTTATATTAGATTAATTTGTTGATTTTTATACGTTTGAGTTTTTGGTAAGGTTTTCTAAAATACCAGTTACTTCCACTGGCAATCATGAGCAGAGCAGAGAACTTGTCCAATATTATTGGGCTAAAGGTAGGAGGAATGCACTTATTACTGGGCGATGGATTATTATTATTATTATTATTATTTATTATTGGGCGATGGATTACTAAACGCAATGGTCATTGTCAAGAGCAGCAGTCCAGGTAGGAGTGAATCTACTCCCTATTAAGTATTACCTAATTATTAATTGTGGTTGAACTAAGAAAGTTGTGGTTTTCCACCTCCTTCACTTCATGTAAACATTAAAGGAGGGGGCCCCTTTTCTTTTTTGAAATTCTATCTTCTTTTGATAGAATATTTTTTACTTTTTTTTTTTAATTTTAATTTCACCTTCAATATTATTTTTTTTAATAATTGAATTTTATTGACGATTACATAACTCCATTAAGAGTATGAAGTTCTGCTTGGAAAACATTTTGAAAAAGAAAATAAGAATGTGAGGTTACATTGCCATGCTAGTTTGTCCACTTCATAATTCCTTCTGGACATTTGAAAAGATTATTTTATTGATTTTGATTAGATTGTTATAATTTATTTTGATTTATATTTTATTTTTGTTATCATATTATTAAATAAAAAAATAATTTAAAAAATAAAGTTCTTAAATCCAATAGGGTTCATAATCCGAGTTGCGAGTTTAGAGATAAAATAGTGAAACTCGTGTCTCAATATTTTAAAAAATAAAAATGTTATCTTAAAATTTAAAGTTAAACTATTTTTTAATAGGCATTTGATTTGTCTTTTGACTCACTAAGTCGATTGGGCCACGTAGAAACAACTCTTATTTAGATTAATTTTGAATTCAAGTTAGGCAAGGAGCCGAGTTTAGAAGTTTCAAAGTTGACTTATTAGGTGAGGTTTAGTAATAATGTCAAATAGTTTTTCTTTTTTAAAAAGAGAAAATTCATGTTCTTATTTTTTTTATTGAATTATTTTTTAGGTTTTTTTTTCAATTTTATCATTTAATATTTAATTGATTTTGAATTGATATTTATAATTTGTTTTGCTTTGCTTTCTACAAGGTTATTATAATCTTAAATAAATATCTTGACATTTGAGTGATGCTCAATTTTGCTAGAGTCTATTTTTATTATCATATCATCAATTAAATGTAGTGTTTTTTTTTTTTTTTAAGTTGTTAAACCCATGGAGTCCATGATCCGGGTTGTGGTTTTGGAAGGTTAAGCCACAAAGTCTAGGTTGGATTAATATATCGCCGTTTCAATATTTAAAAACAAGATGTCATATTGAATTTATTTTACAACCAAACCACACTTTTTTATTGGGTATCGAGGTTGCTTTTGGAGTCGCCAAGTCGACCGGGTCATGTTAAAGAAACTCCTACTTAATTTAATTTTAAATCTAGACTAAGCAAAATGTCAAAGTGAATGAATTCAAAATTAACTTGTTGGGTTAAGTTTAATAATAATAAAAAATAATTCCTTGGGACTAGTATATTTTAAAGATTTGAATTATCTGCAAAATTTATAGTCTAAATTATAAATTTAACGTGTTAAACTTGATTTTTCGATTGAACACACGAAATTATCTGCAAAGTCATCTGGGTTGCTCAACTGTTTTAACCTAATCTAGCAGAACAGCATTGCTCGATCGGGAGGTTTCAACTTCCAACCGATTCTTCAATTAATCTCAGCTACTCCCACCGCATTTTCATGCAAGCATAAATGCATGGACTGTTGTGTCTAATTTCATGCCAAGAATGCATGTGGTCCCAATTGTAGTTTGACCTTCTGCTGACTAAATGGCACGTGTGATTGGTACATAGGACGACCACACCCCACGGCATCTCCGATGGGGCGGGTCATGGACTGTTGTGTCTAATTTCATGCACTATATCGTATGAAGATGGATGACTTTAAAGCAATTGATGACCAATTTTAGGTAGGCTAGCGCCTACATGCTCATTTTAATTGTTAGCCAACTAACCGGGTTTTTTTTCATGTTAAAAAACTCTTGATCCTATCCATTGGCAATGGCAAGAAAATATTAGTAATTCACTAGATGAATCAAAATTGTCTTGACTGTTTAAAAATATGTTTTTTTTCATTAAAATTTAAACCGATGCACGCAATCCTCAATAAAGCGTGGACAGTAACTTACTAATTCACTACAAGTATTAGGCTAGATCCGTTCCTTTTTTATTTTCTAGTTAAAAAAGTATAAAAAATTATTTGTCAGTGTGGTTGTAGTTGTTTTTTAAATAATTTTTTGTATCAAAATACATGTTAATGATATTTTTTTATTTTTTAAAAATTATTTTTAACATCAACACATCAAAATGATTTGAAAACACTAAAAACATATTAATTTAAAGTTAATAAAAAAATAATTTTTTTTAATTTTTTATATAAATATTTTTAAAACACAAAAATAAATAGATCCTAAAAAAAACAATGAGGTCTTCAAACTCATTCTGTTGAGAAGATACTTCTTTGTTTATTTTCATCAATCAACTTTTCTTGTGTGAACTGTGAAGACCCATATTGCATATCTGATATGCCAAAACAATTTTAAAACTTGATTTGGCTTAGTAAGTTGATTTGGCTAACTCGAGGCTGAAACCAGGCTGAATTGAAGAAAAAATAGGAAAAGATAAAATCTAGTGTGACCCGGCTAACTTAACAAGTTGACTCGGCGACCCGGTTAAAAACTCGGTTGCAACCCGTTAACTTTTGTTTTTTTATTAAAACGACATTGTTTTAAAATTTTTTTTAAAAATAATTGATCTAGGCAACCCGATAATCTAGTCAAAACCCAATAACCTGATTAAAACCTAAAACCTAAATTTTGAATCGGATCGGCCATCAAACTGGGTCTAAAACCTATAGTGCCGACAATATATGCTTTAGATTGCAAGCTAGCTTGCAAATGCAAAGAGAGAGACAAAATCTATCAATATACTCTAATAAAAAAAACGAATACATCGCATTTAGCATGCACCTCACTTGATCCTGATAAATGTTTAGTACCAAAATTATCAATCCCATGTCTTATATGGATCGATGTCTTTTCTCTACCACTAATATTTTCTTTCCAATTTATAAATAAAACTCGAATTATCTTGTTGCAGATGGAGACAGCAAAATGTCAGCTCAGTCATGACTTCTGATTTCGACTTATTATAACAAATTAGCTGATGAAATAAGGTAATTATCAAAATGTTAGTTTGTGGTTAAAGAAAAATCAAAACATTAGGGATTATTTTAGATTGTTTAATGTGATGACATCAACAACAAAGAGATCATGGAAGATTTGACGAGCAAAAAAGATTGAAGATGTGAATCAAAACACATAAGATTTTTAAATAAGTTAGAAAACTATACGGCTAAAAGAAAACAACTAAAAATTCAAAAGTACAAAAGAAATTAACACAAAATCTAAATTTAAACAATAAATCATAAAAAAAAATTATGATTTGACAATTGCTTATGAGAAAATTATAGGTATAATTACTTGGAAAAAAATTTAAGCTCCATTCAACAATCAAATATATTGTTATCAATTTTTTAAGTTATTATTCTGATTTGACATAATTAATTTTTTTTTAAAGTTTAGACTTATCTAACTAGTCCATAAAAACATATAATTTATCTGTAAAAAATCTTTATTTGATTGTGAGAGATTCTCATTCGAATGTCTAAAACCTTCAGCTTCCAAAAGTCCAACTGCATCATTGTTTTTTATTTATTTATTATTATTTCTTGAAAAACATAAAAAAAAACTAACAATTAGTTGTCAAAACAAATAAATTGGTTTTTAGAAATTGTGAAATGATTGTTGATTATGCTTTTTTGTTAAAAAAAAATTAAGTTTTACATCTATATTTTAAAAGAAAATTGAAAAAAAATTGATATAAAAAATCATTTCTCTTAAATTAATTTCTCAAGTTTATGTAGAATTTGAATATTAATGCCTTCAAAAAGATTTTGAATTTTGAATTGATAATTCTCATGTGGATCGCATTAGATGACTCATAATAATTCTCATGTGGATCGCATTAGATGACTCATAAGAAAATAACTTCCATGTTGGAATGCTCACAATATATCTTGCAATCAATTTTTTTTTATTAATTTCTATTGTAAAATAACATTATTCCAGTGAAATCGGTTATTGTACTCGTTTTGAACAAAAATAGAAATTAAAATCTAAATATTATTATATTTAGTTTATGATTTTTTTTAAAAAAAGAAATTTGTTTCTACAAATGCAATAACTTGAATGCAGCCTATCCCTAAAAATTAGGGATGATCATTTTTAGTTCGGTCCGGTTTTTACAATAAAAAAAAAAACCAAACACCAAACCAATTTTTTTTAAAAAATATCAAAACCGGTTCAAACAGACCAGTTTCAGTTCGGTTTGATTTTTAGAACAAAAACCAATTCAAACCGGTTTGGCTCGGTTTTTCAGTTTGCTCGGTTTTTGTTGTTTGGATTCAGTTCGATTTTTTCGATTTCAGGCTTATAAAACCAAAACAAAACAAAACCGGTTGGGGTTTTTTAAAATTTTAATCGATTTAATCAATTTTTTTAATTAAACAATTAAATTATATTCAAATTTGATCAGATGATTTTACGGTACAAGTTCCTACCAGAACTAACTTCGTTGGTTATTGTATGGTTAAATTTCTCAAAATTAGATCTAAAAGTTGTAGTTTTTTTTTTTTTAATTATTTATTTTCTACTTAACTTAGCAAATAATTTTATGATGTTAAAAAAAATAAGTAGTAACATCCTATTTATTTTCTATTTATATATTTTTTTAATTGGACTCCATGGAGTAATAAGTGATATTTTACTTATCTTCTTAGCTTAAGTTTCTTGTTTAAGTCGGTTGTAAGCTCTATTTAAACTGTTATGATGTTGTTTTGACATCCAACTTATTTTTTTATAAATAAAACATCAAATATTTTCTCAATTCTTCTTCAGTGTTTAAGTTTATAATTTTAGAGCTCGAGAAACCTGGTTTTTATCTTCTATATATGCTGCGTCATTTATCTTGTGTGTATGATTTAAATTGATTGATTTGCAGGTGTAGTATTGTGTTTGTCGTGGGAGAGGAGTAAGAAGGGATAATGATTTCTATTCAGAAATGGAAATGTTCGTGGTCTTTGATAGCAACAATTGTGTCTGTAGTGGCACTAGTTTCGGCAGCTCCTCTGTTCTTGTTTCCTGTGCTGCCTTTCTTAGATTGCTTCAATGTTCGGAATTCTAGTGTCACGATTAATGGAACAGTGGATGAAAGGAATCATCATCATGTCTTGGAAAATTTAAAACCGGTTCTAGATTTAGAGCCTAGGTTTCCAGTTGACTTGCATGGGGTAGTGGTTCGTCGGAATGCTCCATGGAAGGCTGAGATTGTTTTTTTATTTGTCACGTAACACTGACCAAAACAAAATGCCAAATGTAAGTGACGTTATTGAAATCCTTTCGATATTCGCGGTCGAGGGAAATGCTTATTCTCTCGAGGTGGAAGAGCTTGGTGAAATTCGATCGACTCATGAGGCTAGATTTAGATCTTGACATGCTCTTTCTTAGTTCTTAGACAGCTTAAGTTGATGTCAAATCCAGTTTCAGTGTGGTAGGTGTTATTGTCAACTGTTTTGTTTGCAGAGGAGCTGCAAAAATAACTGTAGTGGTCAAGGAGTTTGTAACTATGAACTTGGTCAATGTCGGTGTTTTCACGGATTTAGAGGTGAGCTATTTTTCTATTTTATTTTAATCTACATCAATTTTAGTGAATTTTTTTTAAATAAATAGCAGAAACTATTACAGGTTGACATCTCCCTTTGATTATCCCTGTTATAAGAGCCATTAGCTTGTTCATTCGATGAACATGGAAGTTTAAACTGCGGGACTGGAAAAGTCAGATGGCTACTCGGAAATTGATTTTGAAAATACAGGTGATTAGATTTGGCATTGCCAACAGTGGATGGTTTCCAGGGTCGAGAGAAGGAAGCCATCATTATTTCAATGGTTCGATAGAACTCAAAGAAAGAGGTACTTTAAGCCTCTGCAGTTCATCTTTTTGTTTCCTTTTAGATTTTAGATGAAGAAGATTAGTTACAGAGATTTTAGCAGTTAAAACTTGGGAATCTTTTCAAAACATTTCAGGTGGGGTTTTTGAGTGACCACAGGCGAATGAATGTGGCTGTGACACGGGCAAGAAGACAGTGCTGTCTTGTATGTGACACGGAGACAGTGAGTAGTGATGGGTTCTTAAAGCGATTAATTGAGCATTTTGAGGAGCACGGGGAGTATCTAAGTGCATCAGAGCACCTCAATGGATAAGCAAAGGTTGCTAGTGAAGAGGGCTGTTTTAAACTGTCAGAGATTATCAAATCGTTTACTGGAAGATGTAACTTGGAAAGTATTCTCACCATCTGAAAGTTGATTGGAGAAGATTTTACCTGTTTTTATTCATCTAATTGACCAGAAACGTTCGTATTTTTTACCAGAATTTTGAAATAGATGATCAGAATCTAGTCTATATTCTTTCGCTCTTTAGGTAATGGGTTTCCCGATAAACTGAACTACACTTGCTAGAAAAAGCCTAATATCATCACAGGAAGTAAGTGGCATGGAATTGAAGTAAATGCAAGGGATTTTGACTGTGTAGTTGGGATTATAACTTTCTCATTAAAGCAAAAGAGAAAAGGAAAGACAAAAAGGATAGCCTCTCAACTGCCGTAATCAACGAGGAATTATCTAAAGCCTCGGAGGGGAATTTAAGCAAAAGACTGCATTTGCATATAATTTTGCATGGGATGTGTTGCATGAGTAGCATTTGTATCCATGTTTTGTCTTTGCTTCTTTCACTCATCGAATTTTCTGTCATTGCTCATAGTTCTATGCTTTATCAGACCTCCACAGTTCAATCGTTGTTTGGCAGTATCAGTCTGATCCGTACTTCCAGGTAAAATCCTGAATATTAACCTCATTCGTTTTCATCTCTTGGATATCAAATTATAGACATTTTTAGGTTTGATCCTGCACGAGAACACAAATGATAAGAGGGCTCACTGGTCAAATCATGTAAGGAATGTGAAGTCTGCTAAAGCATAGAACTGCGGGTGTGAAAAACGTACGTCAAGATTATTTTGTCCATCAATTATCTTGCAACATGCTTCCTTGTGAATTCCTATGTCGTAAAGCAAGCAAATTGCAGAAGCACAAATAAATCTAGCGTTGCCAAAATTAGCCCAACAAACATGGGTAAGTTCACATCAGCCATAGGTCAAGAAGAAACCTAGTAAGTTGCTACTGTCATATTGCAATATGAACTTCCTTCCACCCAACCTTTGCTCCTATAACGCGTCCTCTCTCTCTATATATCTGATAAGGTCAAATGCTTTCTAGTCTGATCTGTGTTGCCAATGAACAGAAGTAACGACTATCATAGAGCAATTCAAATGGCAGTAGATCTAGAACAAACTAAGTATGACCTTATTATGTGAAAGCAGACATTCTAGTTCCAAACAAGTAAGCAGCAAAGCTAGCTTTCACTCTCCCTAAATCATTTTATCCTCCTAGAAGTTCCAAATGGAAGTTGGGAAAGCCGGCTCATCTTGGACGTCATAAACCGGAAAACTATTTAATTCTGCTGCTTGATGATCTGTAATTCCATGCATTTCAATCAGTGAATCCCAATTGAAACTCTTGTCTGCCAATGCTGCAAGTTCATTTTCATATTTTTGTGAAGATTCTGGCACCGTGAGACATTCTTCGACGTCATTGCTATCTGGCTGTTTCTCTTCTTTCAGTATGCCCAGCTGCTGAAGGAACTCGTTCAGATCAATCTGTGGTTTCTCGTCATGATTTCTTATCAGCATCTTCTCTGATGATATTTCCACGTCTTTCTCTGCTACGGCGAGATTTGCTACATGGTTTTCGTCACTTACAATCATCACTTCATTTCTGGATTCAGAGGAGGAAGAACTAGAAGCGACAGAGGATTGATGAAGGGGCCTGCTATTCTTGAGTTCTTCGAGCCGCTGATGGATGACATGAACGCTAGGCTGTGCGTGTATATTAAGCAGCCCACAAGAAGGAAACATGGAAATGAAGTTCTTGGAAGGAATCCATTTGAGCTTCTGTGATTTGTTTAGAGGATTAAAGTTGGACTGAAGGTGAGGTAGATTAAGATAAGCATCCGGTCCATACAATCTTCTTGCAGCCTCATCATAGGCCATAGCAGCTTCTTCAGCGGTGGCAAAAGAACCCAACCAAAGTCTGGTTCTCTTCTTGGGTTCTCTTATTTCTGCCACCCATTTGCCCCATGTTCTTTGACGAACACCTCGGTACTCACACATGGCATTTTGAGGACCGCCTTTGCCTCTTGTTGGACCTTTCTTCCACGGCTTCAATGGAGACCTTCTGCAATTTTCCATTAGAGTTTTTGGTGTGTGAAAGTAAGCCCAGTGAGGAGTGTGAGTGACAGTAGGGACTTGGGGAATACAGAAAAGGGGTGGAAAGGCGCGGGATATGTAGTGTGAGAGAACAGCTTTGGTTTAAATGTTGTCACGTTCAGGAAGAGTTCATGCCCATGTGACCGTTTGTGAGTGTTAAATAATTTCAAATCTTAGTAATTTTTAATTATTTTGATGGTGGTTTTTTTTTTAATATAGAAAACCATTCAATTATAATATGTCTCATCAAGTATAGATGGAAGGAAAATGAGATTACCATACTCTCTTATTGAAGGTTCACGAAGGAATTAAGTTGGCAAAGAGTATGAACTTGGAAGGAAGAAGTTGACATAAGCAAAAATGATAAAATGTTATGCTACATATCCAAATTCCAGTGTTTATTTTTGCAGTTATATCGTTTCTTTTAAAAAATAAATTTTTTAATTATTTTTAATTATTTTGGTGTAATGATTTTAAAAATAAAAAATATTATTTTAATATATTTTTAAATAAAAAATACGTTAAAACATAACCCCAATTACAATATTAAATATTAGAAACACTAAGAATGTTGCTGGAGCTTATCCATCACATTAAACAGACTCGTGAAAAAAACAAATTTACAAGCCCATTGATGAAAAATGGAGTTATACTTTGAAGCATGAACAAACTAGTTGCAAGAAACAATGGGTGACTTCTCTGGTATTTCTTTATGCATTCTCATTTAACACCAGCATGTCACACGAGAAATTATTTCACAAAATATAAATCAAATTCACAGCATAAAATGGTATTTTGTATTGAATTCCACGGCTTAAGTGAGAGGTTTTTCATCAAAGTGATGAGATTTTTCCCTTCTTTTACCGCAGCTGATGAAGATTTTTCATTAAAACCCAACTTGCAAAGCAATCGCTCTCTGACTTCCTTTGCCTTGGATTCTATGAATTGAATCTTTACTTGAGGAAACTCACCTCAACATTTTTCATTTTCACGAGCCCTATTTCACATGTTGTCCTGCCATTGACGACCTGATTCCCGAGACTCTCATCTTTATCCCATGCCAATGCTCTCCCCACCCTTCCTTTCTCTCTCCCTGGGTTAATTGCTTGAGCATATTGCAAGGCCTGCAAATTACCAGGACATGTCACGTGTGTAATAGTTAGTAGATTGTGCTCATCACCTTGCTCCCCTAACTGTGATGAGGGAATGTTTGAATGATAGTTACCAGATTTAGTAATGATCGAGCAAATTTAATTATGTGTTTTTTGATTGAGGAGCTCTCATTAAAGAGGTCAGATCTGTTAGCTGTCAGTGGTTAGGGACCAGGTTAGTGATAACCTGAGGAATTTGTTCTTGGGACATGAATCTGATTTAAACGTACGATGTTCAACTCTAGCAAATTGTATACGAAGTTGATTTGATACAGAGATGACTATTGATGAGTTTTATTTATTTATTTTTAAAAGATATTTATAAATAAAATTCATCTTAAATAAAAATGAATTTTGCGAATATAACATACCCGAAATATTTGGATTTAGTAGCTAGTCAAGTTCAAAATAACATACCTCTAGCCAACATATCAAATCTAAAAAACTTGAGTTTATTAGTCAGCTAAACCCAAGATAATGCAAGTCTAACATGTTTAGTAATGTCCAAATTCTAAGGTTACATGTTTGATTGTGAACTATTTTCTACAATAAAAGTATAAAAAAACATGATAAACCGTTATGTTTATACTCATAAGTGTGTATAAGGTCACTTAATATATTTACCATACCTACCATATCATCAATGATATATAAGGAATATTTATCTCTTATTAATATCGCTGAAAGCATAGCGCTTTTTGGTCATTTTCTTCTCTGAAAATGCCAAGGTTCACATCCAGGTAAAAAATCAGAACTTTTCATCTTTTAAGATAAAAATATATAATTTAATATGGAAACATATTGGGTTAACCACTTACATGCAAGAAATGTGAGGATAATCTTAAAAAAATAAAGTGAAAAGCTCAATGTTTAATTAACTTAATATTAAAAGATAAAAGTTATAAAAAATAGCACTTATTCAAAAAAATATAATCAAATAAACTTAAGTTAACCAAACAAACTCATGATACAAATTAAATAAATTTTTTATATTAAACATTATTTTTTATTTAATTACTGATGATAAAAACACATGAGAGTTTTTTTTTGCAAGGAACATTTTTTTTAAGGAAAGAAATCGTGTTAGACCGTACTTAAAACATAACAGACATGGAGATACGAGAAATCGAATTGACTTGTAAATATAAAAATAAATAAATAAATACTGGAGTAAAAGACGAAAGATATGTTTTTGGAGCCTCATTTCATGGAGGTTCTGTCAAGTGATCCAAAGCTATAATCAAAACTCGTCTAGGCGGGGTGCCACCATGACCTGACAGCACGGGCACAAAATGAACCTCCTACGACCATTTTCTTCTTCTTTGTTTTTTCTTTCCTCCTTAATATTTTGCTCCTGCCCTTCCATTTTTTAAATTAGCTTTATCAAATTCTTTTTTTATTTATTCCTCATTTTTTAATTATTAATTATTTTATTTAAAATAATTTTTTTTTAATTTCATCCTCATTTATCAAATTTAATCACCATTATTATAATTACAATTTATATAATCTAAGATAATTTTTAAAATTAATTTTTTTATGATTCCATTGTTTTTTTTTTCTATCAGGATTTTTTTTCATTTTTTAGATTTTTTTTTATTACTTTGTAGAAGCTTTTTAGATTTACTTTTTTCATGATGTCCTCATTTTAACATTAAATTGATTTAGATTTGATTTTCTTGATTAAGTATATGTATAAAATTTCATAGGTTACAAGTATGAGAAATTAACCTAGTTTTAGAAGATTCACTCAAGTTTGCTTGGGTTTTTTTTTATCATTTCTTTAAGCTAATGTTTTTTTTCTCAATTTCATCCTTCAACATTTATTTAATTGGAGATTACACTCCTTTTTTTCATATGCTTTCTACATCCTTTGTTTTATTTTTTTTTAATTAATTGGATTATCTCATGTCTTTTTATTTGTTTTTTTTTATAAAATTTATTTTTTAAAAATAAATCTTATTCTTAAATTAAATAGAACTGATTCATTGAATATAGACATGAAAAACTCACTTCGTTATGTTTTGTTCATTTTTATTTTCTAGGTCATTGCTTTAGTGACCCATGAAACTTCTTACAGTGTTGTCGTGCAGCCTTTTGTAGTGACGTATGAACAGTCTTTGTGAACTTTTTTGGTGGTGAGCGATGTTCATAGTGGAGTGACAATGAGTCTTCAACATATATATTTTTTTCTTTTTCCAAATATGATAGACTGGTCATTATTTTTAATTAATTATTTCCGAATGATTTCTTATAGTTCATTTGTTGTTGTTGTTGTCTACTTAAATCAAATTATTAGATTACATAATCTTATTGGATTCAGTCAAGTTAATAGTCCGAGTAAAGAGTTTTTCTTACTTCTTTTAAAACATCACCGTCTCTTGAGCATCCTTTTTTTACATTAAAATTATTTGGACTGGCCCGAGACATAACACGAGCCACTAATCTAGTATACATTATAAATAAAAGAACAAGGTCTGACCTGTAAATTTGAGATAAAAGGGAGGGGATTTTATTGTACCTCTCTTAAAAAATACTATTCATCTTTTGGTTTTTTTCCTGATCAACTTTTTTTCTTTCTTTCTTTTTTTAATTTCAATTTCATTATCCAACATTAAAATTATTGGGGATTAGACTTTATAATTTATTTCAATTTATTTTTTATGAGGTTATCCTAGTCTGACTCAGACTTCAAGTTTGACCGGATAACTCAAGTCTTTTTTTTTGTTAATATATATAACATCATCATCATTCAATGCTAGGTCGATTGAAAATTAGACTTCATATTTTTATTTTTATTTTTGCGAAGTTACTTTCATCCCATGACTTAGGTTACAAGTTTGACAAGTTAACTTAAGTTATTTTTTATATCCCCTTTTTAATTAATTTTTCAATTTCAATCATATCCTTCAACATTATATTTATTAGAGATTGAGTTTTATAATTTATTTCAATTCATTTTCTATTAGGTTACCCCTAAGTCGGAATTTTAACAAGTTAACCCAAGTTATCAAGTTATTTTTTTTATTCAATTTTTAATTGATTTTAAAAAAAAATTTCATCATTCAAATTAAGTTCATTAAAACTTGAGATTCATAATTTATTTTAATTTTTTTTTTTTTATCAAATTATCACAATCTCATAACCTCATATAAAAATTAACAGGTTAACCAAATTTGATCAAAATTAATCTAATATATTATCATCTCAATATTTATAAAAAATATCATCATAAATATTTATTTTAAATCAAATTATATTTTTACTGGTCATTTGGATTTCTTTAAACTCATTAAATCCACCAGTTCATTTCAGATTATCTTTCCCACTAGAAAATACACTGGCAACAACAAGATATTTTTTTCATGTAAAAAAAATCTGAGCTGCAGGATAGCAAGTGTCAACGATACAGTAACAAGAGAAAATCGGAGCATCAGCAAAATAGGGAGATCCATCTCATAGACCGTCAAAGTTTTGATAACTAGTATACACTACACAGAAAATAACAAGGTGTCAAGTGTAAACTTAATATACAACAGTTTCTTTGACCATCAGAATGCATCCTGCTGAAAATGTAAAGCTGACCAGACCCAAATATAAGAACACATCCATATACGCAAACTGACGAGGCTGGCAAATTCTTACTTGGATTTAGGGCTTAATTTGCACATGTTCCTCCATTTATCCTTGAGGTCTATTGTTGTTCGGCCATTCGAAAATACAGAACTACCATACTCCAAAATGTCCTTCCAGGGATATTTCCCGTCACTTGCAAATTTCTGTACTCCCTCCTTTAACAGTAACAGAGCAAGAAATTAGAGCCTGATAGATCACAGTGAAGAGCTAAAAGCCAAAACTATATGATATTAGCTTGTGAAAGAAAACAGATTTAGAATGCACAACCAAGAAAATCTCTCTTAAATATGTATAAATGCATTTACCGGTGAGCATACAATTGAAATAAATATTGGTGTCAGAAGCATATACGCAGTAAACAAATACCTTGAGTATCTCCTCCTCATGGACTGTCCACGGAACCTTTTTTCGCCTCGACTGAGGCATTGCAGGCATTGGAGGGGGACTGCAGATCAGAATAACATTTTGGTCAACTACAATTGCCACTGCAATCAAATGTCAAATTAACAAGGATGGGGTTTAACAAGGGAGCAAAGTGATTTACCCAAATTCACACACACGACAAAAGAATAATAATAGAAGTTGACATAGCATAGTCAGATTTTTTGAAGGTAGTATACCATAAAAGGAAAAACTGTTTTAATTCTGGAAATGGCATTCAGAGGTGTACTATAACCACCTGCATAACACTTTGAATAACTGGAAACTTACTATTGTCTCTCTCTCTTTCGGAATCTTATGAAGTAATTAGTACTTATTGACTTGTCATCTTCGTCACCAGAGGTTTCTCCTCCATCGCTGCTGATGGCACAAACAGCTTTCTGTCTTCGACCATCTGTTCTCTGGCTTCCAGAGACAATCTCTTTTTCTTTACACAAATGATTATCAACACTGTATTTAGGATCAACACTAACTTGGTGTTGATTTATGTCAAGTTCGGTTCCAGATGAGTTCTCTTGAACCACCTCCTCCCCTTCCTTTTCTACAGTAGATATATGATTAGAACTAACATTTACATCAGGCTCTTCTTCTCTACACAGCGAATTAACACCAATGCATGATGCCAAAGGCTCTACTTGCTTCTTCTTCCTTTTTCCGTGGCCATTACCTTCCGATATCTGACCTTGATTATTTGTATGTTTGCGTTTTTCTCCAACCAAATTCTCATAATCAAGAAATTTATTAAGCAGATCCTTATCTTCATTCTGTCTTGAGCTGCCATGTCTTTTGCTAAGCAGTCTTTGAGCATGTTTGTTTGACCGATACTCCTGTCTCGTTTCAATAAATAACTTCAGTTCCTTCCTCGCTGAATAGGCTTTTTTCTTAGCTTCAAGGTACTCTGAAATAGCAAGAGAATATGCACAGAAAGGACAGTAAAAGTCTCCCCTCTCATCAAAATGTGGTGAGAAAACTAAACAGTTCTCATGAATCACCAATGAGCAACTACCAGCACCACAAACCAACAACTGACCATCTTTACGGCATTTTATGCAAAGATTTTGATCTGTCCAGTTAGCTTCTGCCAGAGAATCATGACGTAACATGTATTGAGAACTCAGAAAATGACTCTTCTTCAAACCAACATCAACCCTCTCATGCTCATACTCGTCACTCTCATTTGACTCGTCTTCTTCAGATAGATGGTCTTTGTCAGCTTCTCTTTCATCAGCACCAGTATTCCTGTGAAATCCATTTGAGGATACACTATTTGATGGTTTTTGTTGACCACTATGATTAGAGTTGTCTTTGTTTCCATTAACAAATAATCTGTCCGAAGTTCCCACAGATGGTGCAGCATTTGATTTTCTAGGTTCAGCATGGTTGATTTCATCCCCAGATAGTGGCATTTTGTTGGCATTATGAGCAATTTCATGCTGATTGTGCTGGAATGCATTGTCAGCATCAAGTCTATGCCCATGCCTATCCATACCAACATCTTCACCATGATCGTTCTCTACAGGTCTGCTTCCTTCCAGTCCTCCCTGTGAAGATTCTTTTTCCAAGTGAAAATATCTGTTTTCAGAATCCTCAACCACCCTCTCAAATGAATCTTCTACCATGTCCTTGTGCTGTGGAGGAGTCGAAGAAATTTGTCCCATGGACAGATTGTCATGCAAGGCATCTTCCTTGAACCTCTTGGCTTGTGGTTGAAGATGATCACCATCAACACAACCTTGATCTTCATGGTCTCCAGCCAGATTTTGACTAGCCAAACCACTACTCTCTCTCTCAGAGTGTAACAAGTTCCTGTTATATGAATTGTCTTCCACTACATTCTCATTTTCATGAAGCACAGGAATGGAACTTTCTTCAGGAGGGTTAATTTGTCCATCAGTATCACTCCCACGTATCCTCCCCACAGGTGCACCATCATCCCCATGATCTGTAGTGATTCTATTACCCCTATCATTTGCATTCACCAGTTCACTATATTCCTTCAATGAAGCATATGGATGAATACCCTCAAGAATTGCATCTTTCACCTGGTTTTCATAACAAAAAAATAAAAACTATCACCAAACAGCAAATGAGGATTAATCATCTCCATTTCTGTTTAACATCGAAACTTTAAAGAAATTCTCAATCACCTTCTCCAAAGCACATTTAGGCATGCAAGCTCTTTTATGCATAATGAAAGGGTGAACATCCCATTTCAATAGCTCCGGTCCACCCCTACTCAAATCCGATACTGATGTCTAACAAACAAGAAATCCATGTCAAAATTCACCATCATGGCCCACGTGAGTAACAAGTGTTTTTATAAGATTTCAAACCCAAATTGCTTACAAGTGAAAGCAGAAATAGTAAACCGAATCACCTCTTGCAGTATGGACTGGAGCACATCCTCACAACTCTCCGACAAATCAAACGTGGCTTTCAGTTCTTTAGAAGTAACATCATTCGCAATTCCATTATCACTACGACAAAACAAATCCTCTAAGCATCTCAAAGCAACCATTTCCCTCGTGTTTTTCCCCAAATCATCAGGTATTTCCGGAGCTGCCTCAATCAATTCTGGAACAAATCAAAACAAAACACCTCAGCCCCCACCAAAAGAACAATCAAAACAGCCCAAGTAAATTACATTTCATTTCAAAACACACAACACAAATTCCTTACACACTCATTTATGAATTCGAGAATGCAGCGCACATACCATGTAAAATCGAGGGCTCTATTTGCCGAAAACTTGCCAAGTACTCAATCACCCAAAGCCACGCGAGGGTCGTAGCTGAACTGGATGGGTCATCCATCAAAGCCTTTTTTTTTCAAAACCTACCAAAAAAAAAACAATAATTTTGACATAATAAAATCACCATAAATTAGGGTTTGCTAATTTAGAGAATGGGAGCCCTTCTTTGTGCGCAGACTAAAGATTGATGAAAGGGGCGGTTAACCCTAATTAGTTTGTTTGGTTTATTAAAAAGAGTTTTGATTTTGTGGGGGTATTCAACAAAAAATTGTTTTCTGTTTTGGGGAGTTGCTAATTTTCTCGGGATCCAAACATGAGATAAGAGAGAATTCGAAGGATTAAAAAAGAGTGTAATTTGTAAGTACCTTTTCTAGTGAATTTAAATCACAGAGAGGCAAGCCAACGGTCATGTATGTATGTCGAGAAATGGTGTTCCAATTTTTGGAGAATTGAATTCATATGGTCTCTTATCACTTTCCCTTTTGTTTAATTGAATTTTTTAATTTCGTTTTATTAGAAGGATTTCAATTCTCGGCTTCTCGTTTTTTCCTTCCTTCCATTATTTGGGGAATAGAAAAAACGACCATCGCTTCGGCTGGAATTAACTTATTTTTTCTTTCCATTTCTCCTTATTTTTCTAATTTTTATAAATATAGATGTACTATATAGATAAATTTAATTTTGTTGTTAAATAGTTTCTTATATATTTTATTTTATTTTATTTAAAATTTCAATTAAAGACTTTCATCTAGTTTCAATATATTTTTTAATCTATATTTCGGTTGAAATTTTGTTTTTTAAAATAAAAATAACATCATTTTATAAGAAGCTTAACGTTTTTCATTGACTGATCTCTTACAAAATAATAGTATGAATAATTGAATACTAAGATAATTTAATTATTAAAATTTTATTTAAGTATTTCGAGTGGAATGAGGTTCATTTTGCTCATTTTCGATTTTCAACCATAAAAGAATTCATGGTGTTAGCTAACCGGGGGGGGATAAAAAGGTAAATTTACCATTAGAGCATGTTTGAGACAGTAATTACGATTATTTTTTTAAAATATTTTTTAATCAAAAATACATTAAAATAATATATATTTTTTATTTTTAAAAAAATATTTTTGATATCATTGCATCAAAACAATCTAAAATCACCAAAAAAAAATATTAATTTGAAGTAAAGAAAAAATAAAATAAAATTTTAATTTTTTTCAAAAACACTTTTAAAACGCAAAAACAGGCCTTGTTTATTAAATAGACAACTAGACATGGTCTCGTATTATGTAGCATGTCCATATTTTATTTGTAAAAACTACTATTTTGGTGTAGCAAGCATGTTTTAAAAAAACCAAAAGAAAAAACAATGATTTGGTTTATAGCATCATCAGGTTTAACAAGTTGGTTTTAATTTAATTAGATGATAAAAAAAAATAATAAATAGATATTTTTAAAAAAATCACAATAACCTAAAAAAAACCCTTGAAAGTAGGATATTGGATAAAAAAGAAACAAAAAAAAAGGTCAATGTCAAACTAAGATAGTATGATAGACATGTAACATGAATAATAAAGGGCTAGCCAACTTGGGATAACCTGGAAAACTCGTGGTCTAGGTCATAAGATCGGGATGACTTAATAAAAAACTTTAAAAAACCACAAAACAATTTAAAAAAAAAAGTTTGGACAATGAAATCATAAAGGAAAATAAGCCAAACAAAAGAATTTTTCAGATCTGTGACCCATGTTATTAAACCAAAAATAGCATACATGAAAAAATAGCAAAGCTCAATCCCCATCAAGTCAAATACTGAATAATGAAATTATATATATATAAATATAGTAATTATAAGAATCATGGTGGAAATCGAAATAAAAAATAAATTAGAGGACAACTACAAATTTTCAATTGGATGGTCAAATCAAAAAGAAAAATAACTTTAACAAAATGATAAAAAAAAAAAATTCATATGAATGAGGACCAAATTGAACAAAATAATACGCCATAAACTTGAATTGAATGATGAAATTGAAAACCTATAAAACTTTTACAAAATGACTAAGTAAAAAAATATAAATCAAAATAATAAAGATCAAATTATAAAAAATAATAAATAACAAATTAGAATTGAAAGATTAAATTGAAAACAAATAAGACTTCTACAAAAGGATCAAAAACAAAAATTAGAAATCAAAAGATTAAAGATTAAAACTGAAATATCAACAATAAAGATGACGAGCCTAAACTTTTTAGGGGAGGGGAGAGAAAAGATTAGGAAAAAAAAGAAGAAGAGTCGAATAATGATAAATCATCCCATTACAGCTGACACCTGATGCCTCAGGAGAAAGAGAACGCGACGGTGCTTTCAATGACATAATGGTAGGACATTTTTTACCACCAAAAGGCACCGCACGCCCCTCTTAAAGTGCATGGACACCTCACACATGCCAACAATTTTTTCAATTTATTTAATATTTTATCCCTTTTAAAAGACCTAAAAGCTCTTAGTGAACTTGATAATCACCAAAGCCAAAGTAAAAAGACTAAAGGCCCATGTACACATGGCGTTATATTTATTTTTTTTCAAGAGTAAACCTATCATTTCACTGTATTTTTAAAATAAAAAGACAAAAATATCCCTCTTAACATGTTATTCTAACTTGGAGGGTAATCTAATTATTTTGCTGTGTAAAAAAATAGACACTTATACTCCTAGTAAATTCTTTAATGAGTAATAGACCACGCGAAAAGATCAAAATACCTCCAACTCCAATATAAAGACAATTGGTTTTCTTTGAAGGGCAAAAATGTAATTACACAGTCAAAGTGAATAGTAAAATATGTCTACATGCATAGTGAATTTCCTTCCCCTTTAGTTTTTATTATATATTAAAATCAAATATATGCATAGTGAATTTCCTTCCCCTTTAGTTTTTATTATATATTAAAATCAAATATATTGTTAAGAAATAACTTAATTTAAATATTCTCAAGTTTGCGTCTGAGGTAAAATAGCCATCCAATTTTGTCAAATTAAAGGTAGTTGACCTAGCTCAATTGAGCTCCATTTCCATGGAAGAAGTTACCCTAATGGGAGTCTCCATTTTATATACATGGGGGAGCAATACATTAAAAGTACTCACATTTATATTGATCTTTAATATAAGTTTTTAAAAACTGATAATTATATAAAAAAAAATTGTCCTTAATCTTTCAATTTCATTCTTAACCAATTAATTTTATTCAACTGCTCTCGAATTTTGGCTAAAAAATGCAATTGTATGGAAAAAAAATTAAGAATTAAATTTAAAAAATATTTTTTTTTGCATAACCTATCTATAATAATATGTGAGAGGATTAACACTGAAATTCTTCTATGAAACCACACCTTTTAGTTTTCTACTTATAGAAAATCTTATATATAGCTACATCTCCTAATTCAATATAATTAATTAAAAGGCAAACATTCTTTTCCTTATTTTCCAAACAACGATATCCATTGTAATCCATGATCATACATTTATATTACTCCTCGCGGTGGCAGAAATCAACAGGAAAAAAAGAAAAGAAAAAAGCAGCATATATTTAAAGCAGCTGCTAGTTTGGCTTTGAAAGTTCAATGGGCATGTTTGGAGAAACTAGTCTTCAAATTGATATCACCAACAACCGTCCTGGAGGTTGAGTCTTTAAGGAGCGTCACGTGATGGTAAAAAAGACTTGAGATCTGTATAATAAGTCTAAGTTCAAATTAAGATGTGTATTTTTTATAAGAGTCTGAGATAACTGAGGTTTTACTCGTCCATCCAAATCCACAAAGTACACTTTCCAGAGAATCGAGGGTTTACTTGAATCCAAAAAAATAAAAAAAGTTCTGGAGGTTGAAATTAGGTATGGACCCATCATTGTCACTGTCAGGTTGAAACGTTCCATATGAGAACTTTCTGTCGAGCAGAAAATCATGCCAGCCAGAAGAAGAATGCCCTGAGAATGGAATCACGATCGCTTGCAGAAAACGCTTACTTTTTTATTTTATTTGATTTTGGCTATGTTTAACTGGAGCAGTTTGAGCTTTGAACAAGTTAAACCAAGCTTATACTTTTCCCCACTTGATTTTCTTCAGAAAAAAACCCTTTTATTCCTCTTCCAGTTTTCATCATGGAATCTTCATCCTCCTGGACCTCATAATCCCTTTTTAGATTGCAATCTGATTGATCGAATCCCAGAATACGAGGCCACAAAATCCAACTACATGCCTCACAGTAAACAGGCAAAATTCCTCCCTGCTTACCAACCAAGCACTACAAAAAGCATCCAGAAAAGTGCCAAATATATGATTTATATTCTTTCTTTTATTGATGCTTGTTTCCTAGTACATGAATGCTGCAATTTCCCTTTCACCCCCACCTGTCCTCTTGGACCGAATTAGACACCGTTTATAACACTGCAAGGTTTTAAGAAACAAAATCATCAATTTTTTCTTTATTGCTTCCAAAAAAGAAAAAAAATTAAAAAAATTTATTAAAGTAATATGTTTTTTAATTTATTTTTTACATGATACGTCAAATTAAAAAAAAAATACAAAGTATCATAACACTCCAGTACCAAAAAAAAAGGTCGAAAATTGGCAGTCGCTAGCCCATCAATTCCTGCACCCACTGTATTTTCCCAAAATCTCAAACTTCTGTGTGTCCCATTCTCAAGTCTCTCCTTTATTTTTATTATGGGAATTTATCATTTATTTAAAAATGAGATCTTTTTCTTTTTTAACAATTAGTTAGATACATCATGGACAGTTGGAACTCCCTTCGATACATGTGAATAGGTTTATGAATACTTATTTTCGCACCTAAGGTTTTATACCAAAAAAAAAAAAAAAGAGGAAATGCAATTCCGGATTTATTAATGATAAATCCCAATTAATCAATCATAAATGCGTCTAATAAAGATCTAATTACTGAGACCAAGTATGAGCAAACCATTCCAGAAACACTGCAGACAAAAATTAACAAATTACACTTTTAATTCAGAGGGGAAAAAAATTATATAATCAAATTAAGATTGCTTGCAACAAAATACGTTCCCAGGTTCCAAAACTCTATGGGCAAAGGCAAACGAGAAACGAAAGTATTACTAAAAAAATATACAACCGTATTTAATTTATTTCCCATCCACAGAAAATCCTGATTTCCAGTATCAAACTCAACAACATCAGCAACAAAACTGATTAAAGAAAAAAAGAAGAAGAAAAACTAGAAAAAGAAAAAGACTGGTAGCTGCAACAAATTGTGAGGTGGGGAGTGATTATACGGTGAAACGAGCGGAGACGAAGTCTACCTGGACAAGCTAAAGAGATTGCGAAAGAAACGAGAGAACACAAGACGAATCCTAGGATAAGCCCTGACGGTGTACAAGGATGTCTGGCGTAGTACATCCTCTATGGTCTCCACGAATAAGTTTAGAGATCGAATGGGCGGAACGTAGAGAGTCAAAGGCACCGCCGAGAAGGCCACCGCGAAGAACAACTGCAGCATGGTTAGATCGATATTGACTGGTCGTTGAGCTTTTCTTTTTTTTGGTAAAGACCCAGAATAGGTTGGTTTGAGAGAGAGAGAGAGAGAGTAATTTATTATTTGTGTAATGATTGTTTAGTTCAAAGGGAGATATCACTAATTTGATGATAAGGATATGGAAGGGTACTTGAATGTTTGTATTTATAGTGGTGGACGGTGGTACAAGGTAGGTAAAGCTTATTTCGAATTGTATTTTTAATTATGTTTAGATATATTTTAAAATATATTTATTTTAAAAAAACAAAATTAAATTTTCGTGTTTTTTGAGATGTAAAAGAAATATCAAAAAATTAATTTAATATATTTTTAAAGTTTACAACTAAACACTAACACTTTAAATATAAAATGGACAAAATAATCGTTGAAGAGTTTTTAATATTTTAGCAAAAATCCTAGTGGATAACCATAGACTGATATGTATCTGGATAATTTCAAATTAATTTTAATACATTTTTTTAAAAAAAATTTTAGAGAAAATAGAGTATTTTTAATACAAGATCTATTTCTTATATTGTACGTCTACAACTCGATATTATAAAAAATTATTGGAAAAATACACGAGGAACCCACAAATATTTTAAAATGCCCTTTGAAAAATTTGAAGTTTTTTTTTTAAAATATTACTGTATTATTATATTATTATTTAATATATTGGGTTGAGTCAGGTCCAGCCGGGTTGAGTTAGGCCGACAGTGGCCCAACAAACTCGACCTCTTTTTTTAGGGTGGGTTGGACTCGACCTAGCCATATGAACCGAGCTAAAACAGGTTCAATCCAACTCAATTGGGTTGGGCCAACTAGCTGCCAACATACCCTCCTCATTTTTTAAGTTTGGGTTGGGCCGAAATGGGTCCAACCCACATGGTTGTTGCTCCAGCCCAACAACCACATTAATTATTTTCACTTCATGCAGAATTGCATGACTAGGTGAATCGGGGAAGAATAAGAAAAGGAGAAGGGATATGAGAAGGAGGAAGGGGAGTAGGCTACCTAGTGTAGCGGTTATGGCTGATCGTGTTGGAACATCGACACGAAGTTAGAGACGATGTTAGTGGAGGGTCTGATGGTGTAGAAACAAAAGGGATAAGGGATTTGTGGTGGAGAGATTAAATTTACAAAGGCTATTCTTGACACAAAGGTGGCTTGGTGGTGGTCATGCTGACAACTCATGGTGGATATGCCGGTGGTGAGATTGTTGGTGGCTGAAGAGGCGGAGAGAGAGGCAAATAATAAAATTGGCAAAAGAGAACCAAGGAAAAGATGATTTATAGGGGGTGGAAGAGGGATATTTTATCTTTAATGATGTTAAATCATAGCCCTTGATTCAGCCCCGAAAGATCCTAACCATTGGCTCAAAGTGTATATAATGAACTGTCAATTTTAACAATTAAAAGTTGCTTGAGTTGGTCTTTATGGGTTGGCACCATATCGTTGTAGTGTCAATCGGCCAGAAAGGACCATGATGAGGTGTAGTTAGATGTCGGGTGATTACTTTCATGTAAGTTTTGTCAAATTTAATAGAGAGATAAATCATTAAATACCCTAAAAAAAATAGCTCATTGAGCAGTCCTTTTAATGAAAATTGAAGAAAAAGATGAGCATTAACCAAAATGGCGTTGTTTTGGTAAAGTTTAATTTAGTCATTCGATTTATGATTTCTCTCAATTTCACCCTTGATTAATTTCAAATTTTTAATTTTATGCAATTTTGCACCTGTCGAACTTCAATTTCAACGCCTTTCTCATTTTTGTCTCTGATCTTGAATTTATGCAAATTGACCATTAAAGTTTTAATTTTTTTCAATTTCACCTCTGATTTCATCCACTTTTATCCCTATAGTGTGGCGCCTTTTACATAAAGGTTCTTTGCTGTGAATTTCTTCAATTTAGCCCTTAATTGACCAAAAAACTTTAATTTTCTTGTGATTTTATCCCTGTTTTGAATCAATTGACTTTGTAAGAATTAAATTTGGTCCTCTAAAATTGTAATCTTCTCAATTAAGCTCAAATTAAGGTCTCAAACTTAATTTTTTACCAATTAAACCCCTGATAAAATTAAGTTGATCCATTTAAAATATACTTAAGTCCTTGCACCTAATTAAATCCTTTTAATTGGACCCAAATTAATTCTTAAACATAATTAAATTCTCAATTTGGCCCATAATTAAATCAATTTTACCAATTAAAAGTCTAATTATGTTCCTAAGCTTAATTTTTATATAAATTCATTCAAAAATAATTTAATTTAACCTGAAATCTGTATTGTTTCTTTGTTTTCGTACAAAGAAGTACGATTAGACTCCTAATTTGTCAAAAAAAAATTCAACTTGTTTTTTATATATATATATATATATATATATATTTGGAATCCTCCTCAGCCTCCTTTTGTTAAAATGTTAGTCTTTTTGTTGTTATTTTTTATTTTAAGAGGAAAAATGATAAATTTTGAGAAGTAACCTAAAAATAGTTTATGATATGAATATGGAGTGTCTAAAATATAATATAATTAGTTAAATTCCTGAAAGTTAGTTTGAGAATGCATCAATAAGTTTTAAATTCTTAAAGATTAGAAAAGAATTGCATGCTAATTAGCATGTTGCATGAACTATGAATATTTTACTCGCACACTGACATATACACATGTTATGCTTGGCTCAATTAACAATGCTAGAACGATTGCTCAAAATATCTTTATAAAAATTGAATTTATTTGTAGGATAGTGTGACAACAATTGGCATCAAGACGTCAATATTTGTATAAAATGCGTTTTCATCTACTATCTGGTGCTAAATAGAGGCAGCGAAAACTGAATATATATATATATATATATATATAGAGAGAGAGAGAGAGAGGCCTTGTTAATTTACAAGGAAAACTAATTATTGGCGTCACAATAAGTTACAGGGACTAATTATCTGTCTAGAAATATAATTATTTTAAAATATTTATTATACTAAAATATATTAAAATGATATTTTTTTATATTTTAAAAATTAATTTTAAATTTAATACATCAAAACAATTTAAAAAATATATAAAAAATAAAATTTTATTAAAAACATGTATTAACCTGCATTCCTAAACGTGATATAATTTCCACAATTGAGCCTGACAGAAAAAATTCCTTCGATCAAATAAAATTGTAAATGAAAGGGAAGTCTATGCTTTTAGGTTTACGATAAGGTTTATTCATTTAAATATTAAATGACATTTGACTTTTTCAGCTAGGAGACAATGTGATATCGTCCTCTATCCCAAAGAGAATACGTTTAAAGAAACACAAGTGGCGGCCGTGACAAGTTTTTAACTAGATAAGTTGTACAACTTCTTCGTGCCCATTGGAGGGGTTGGCTTCCTGGGGGCGGGGCTTAGGCGGAGCCAGTGGTTTTTGTTGTCACAGGAGCATTGGAATATTAAACTTTAGGTGAAATTCGGTATGGGATTAAAAAATAAAAGGTGAATTATTACATCATGAGTTGTGAAAATAAGAGCAGTATTTAAGGATGTAAATACTGGTATTTAAGGATGTAAATACTGATATTTAAGGATGTAAATACTGATATTTAAGGATGTTTTGTGTGTTAATAAATTGAAGAGTTAAATATCAGTGAAAATAGAAAAAAAATAATTAAATTATTATTAATGATCGGTGAAGAGAAATAAATTATATATGTATTTAATAATGTGGCGTAGAGTGTTTTTATAAAAGTATTTTTTTAATTAAAAATATATTAAAATATTTTTTTATTTTTTTATTGGGATAAAATAAAAAATATTAATTTAATATTTCTTTAAACCAGAATTAACTTGAAAAGTATATTAAAAAACAATTTAAACACACCCTGGAAACAGATGATGGCTCAAAACATAGGGTTCCTTGACATGAATTCAGAAGGAGGGACGTCCAATCATGGATGAACATATTTCTCTTCCAGACAAAAGAAAAAAAAACACTTTAATAAGGAGAAAATAAAATGTTACTCTCTTAACACAGTTGACTATTTGGAGTTGTTTTTTTCTTATCACCCTGGTTGACTTTCAATTGTCTGCAATCAAGTTTGCACCCATAAAACAGGTGTCCCCAACACATTTCTCATAAGGAGGAACTTCAAAAATAATTAAATACACAATGGAATAAAATACAATAAGCAATAGGGGTGTTGTTAAAAATTTAAAAAAAGAAAAAGAAAAAAGAAATTAAATTTATTTTAATAAAAAAAAAAAACTAATCAATTCCACAGTATTTTTTTTCTTAATAAGTCCACTTTTTTTTTTTCCAATAGAGTTCAATTGCCTTTGTACTTCCTTACACCTCTTTAGCATAAATTTATTAATCTAACCTTTATTATCATCTCCTCATTTCTCTTGTAAATACTAAAAAATCAGTTTTTATCCTCTCTTTTTTATAAGAAATGAAAAACACAGTGACACATAGTATTCATCTCCTTGTTAACAAAATCAACAAAATAATATATGTTTAGTTCGTTTTTATTTTTTTTTATTATGAAGAGTGAATCATCTCAATTTTTTTTATTAATTTTTTTTTAATTTCATCCTTCTATAACATAATTAGATGAAATTAGACTTCAAATTATAGTATATACGCCGAATTAAAAGATAAAGGGCTAAAATATATATATATATATATATATATAAAAATATGGCTGACCTAAAGACAAGAACAATTTTTATTCTAATCTCAAAATTTATTTTTGTTGCATTTCGGTTTTTGGGTTAAAAAGATAAGAGAGAAACTCACATGAAAACAATAAGGAAAAAAAAAGTTATTGATTGTCATGATTGTAGCAACCAATATAATCAAATTTGATGTCCAAAAATCCCATTTGACAAAATAAGCTTAATCATTATTATTACTTGAAAATATAGATCAGGATCGAAAAATAAAATTTTTAACTGATTTAATTTAGTGTTTTTGGATCAATTTAGGATGTTGTGACTTGAGAGATTGATTTAATGAGGTTTTTAGTTGTTTTTAGTTTAAAATGGATTGCAACATATTTTTTTCTAATTAATTATTCCTTCTTATTCTTGTAACATGTTTTTTTTTGCTTCAACAATGATCTTGTATCAAAAACAGCATTTCATCTCCAAAATTTATTACTGTATACTCATAATATAACTCATCAACCTCTTAAAACAAGTAGAAGAAAATTGCTATATGATTCGCTAGCGGAGGGGTTGAGAGATAGTTGAAAACCTCATTTATTTTTATATTTAAAAAAAAATTAAAACTTTTTTTTATTTATTTTTATTTTAAATTAATATTTTTAATATTTTTAGATTATTTTGATTCGCTAATATCAAAAATAATTTTTAAAAAATAAAAAAATATTATTTTAATATATTTTTAAATAAAAATACTTTAAAAAGTAATCATAATTATCCTTCCAAACACACTAAAAATAAATTAATTTTGAGCTGATTTTGGTGATGGGAGTCGTGATTTTGGGTTGGATTTGTCTTGCTTAAAATCTCAAGATAAATGGCTTATTGTTAAAGACAAAGGCAGTGGTAGCTTTTCATAAACGAAAAAATATAATGAAAAGTTGGTTGGAGGTTTAGCAGGTGGAAGATTAGATGATGATTTCTTTAAAGTTTGATTTTTTTAGTTTGCGATTGCAGTGCAGTATGTTTAATTTTTAAAATAATATTTTTATTTAAAAATATATTAAAATATATATTTTTAGTTTTTTTATTTTTTATATCATTACATTAAAATCATTACAAAAACACTAAAAAAACATCAATTCAATGTTTTATCAAGCTAAAATCACTTTTAAAAAACATCTACTTATATAAGTTTAAGATCTGTCAAACACCCTAAGTGGGGAGCATCATCTAAGATATATATAGAGATTTAAGATTTGAGAAAATGATAAATTTAGATACAATAGTATATAATTTGAATAAATGATGTATTTCATTTGACTGAAATTAATAAGATTTAAAATTCTAAAACTTATTTCAAACAGAAGAATTCAATTAGTAAATCACATCAGTTTAATCTATTTAATTAATTGAAATCACTTTTAGTATAAAATTACTTAGAATTGTTTCCAAACAAGTTGTTATTTGAATCAAATTAACTTGATACTTGTTTAGCTCCAACATAAACTTGGCCTTATCATGAGAGGACTAAGAACCCTAAGTGTTAGCCATGGAAAATTTCTCTCTGCTTTGAACAGCAGCCAGGAAGATGATAGCAGCAATAAATCTAAAACAGCGGCGCAAATAGCAGACCAACAAAAACGTGTTAAATAATTCGTGGCTGTGAGAGAGAGAGAGAGAGAGAGGGATACAAGGCAAAGATTGAATTATGAGGAAATTTGAAGGAAAAAAACATGGAATCTTCTGATAACTTGCAGAATTCATTGTTTACAGTCCAAGAATGTGTATCTTTTCAAGCAGTAAACTTGCCTCAGTTTCAGCAGAGCAAGTTTTTTTCAGCGATAAAAAGTGCACGCTATGAGCTCCTGTCAACATGGAGTGTATATTGCTGGAAATATCCTTAACACTCAAGTAATTTTGAAAAACTGGCAATAGGAAATAAAATTGCAGTACTCACATCCTCAAAAGGCCATATATACGTGTAATACACATATATGAAGTTGTAAAGGTACGTCTACCAGTCAATTCATGGAGGTCTAGGCTAAAACGACACGAGCTCTATGTGGATATTTGATGTCAAAATATAAGAAAAGTTGAGAACACTGAATAAAACTGTCTTGGGACTTAGTTTAATACGATCTATGATCCTCGGCTAAGAGATTTGAGAGAAAGGTTGAGGAGATCGGACGAATAAGGAAGAACTGCAGACTTCAGATGGTAAACAGCTGAAAACAGAACCTGGAAGTAAGCAGCTCTGGTGTCTGGGTTCATTATGCCTTGCATTATGTGAAATTGTTTATTGCTCAAAGCTGGACTGGACTGGAAATAGAAAGTACTAGATATGCGGTACTCCGTGGGCCAGTTCCAATTTTTTTCACTGTAAAAAAAAGATTAAGGTAAAGCAAGTATTTTTAAAAAAGCAAGGCTCGGTAATTAATTTGATTGAATTTAATAAACTCTTGTAATTTTTATTATATAAATAAAAAAAGATTTAATATACCAAAACTGCAACCTGATCATGACATCAATAAAAAGCATAGAAAAAATGTGTGTTGGCCATGCACAGATCCATGTTTTGACTCCTTTAAGTTTAGTGTGTGTATTAGAGCAACTCCAATGCAGGAGTGAAATGAATAATTAAAAATAATAATAAAAAATAATATTTTAGTTTTTTTTTACTTGTTTTTTATTCTTGAAGAGGAAAGCTAAACAAAATACTATAATGATTTTTCTCTTTTATAAATACTATTCCTACATATCTTTTTAAAAAATCAAAACTAACAAAGTAAGACTAACAAAAAAATAAACCAATTAAATATAGCCATGTTAAAAAAAAATAACATCAAAATGATTAAAAAAAATAAAACACTTATTTATTTCACTCTAATATAATTAGTTTTTTAAATGGTTTTTTTATTGGAGTATACATGATAAATATATATATATATATATATTTATACTATTTAAAATATTATTTTATAAATTTACCTCTTTAAAATAACATATAGGAGATGCTCTTAAACATGGTGTCAAAAGAGGGAGGGGGGTCTATTCGGGCAGGCTGCTAAAGATTCAATAGGCTTCAATGCCTCAATATGATGTCATAAATCTTCAAAATGATTTTATTAATAGTGTAACCCTCTAAATTAAATTTAATTAAGGGATTTTAATGAAATTTAATGTTTGAAATCATTTTAAATGTAAACAATTAAATCTCAAATAGAATTCAATTTCTAAAAATAGAACAAAAGTAAATTAGATGCCAATCCCTTTTATTTACAATTACAAAAAAGAAAAAAATTAATGTTAAAACTATTTTTTTCAGAATATTTATCTATCTATTTATTTTTATAAGATATTTGAAGAAATAAAATAAATGCGATTAGAATAGAGATCATATATAAAATAAAATCAATTAAATTTATTTATTTATTTATTAATACGTGGATTAACATGTTTATCAATTGACTATATAGGAAAAGAAAGCATTGACTAAGATAGGCTCAAGTCCAAAGTTACGAGGATGCATTTTCGACTCTGTAACATTGTGAGGAGTAAACTAAATTAAATTTCAGCCCAAACCGCATATTAGAATGGACATCGGTAAGATTAAGATCAAAGCCCTGATCCGACTCTCTTCGCATTCCCTTCATGTTGCTGTCCTCTCTCCCGCCAACCTGCACCTGACAACCATATAAACTTACAAAAACCAAGTTTGAAACCCAGGGGCAGAGCAAAGAACCCTCCCTCCCTCTCCGATGCTTCAGCATGGCCCTAAAAGACCACTGTATGTGCCCTTACAAAATATCTTAACAAAATCCCAGCACCAAAATCCAATAATAAAAACCCAATCTTTGTCTCAAGAAGGCACCAAAACCCCACAAAATCCACCAAACCGATTTTGTTCTGAAAAGAAGTATGGGCACATATGTGACCTCCTTTTGTCACAAACACGCTCAAGGTCTCTTTTAAAGGGCCAACAAATTCATGCCCATATAATAAAATCTGGCCTCCAAGTAATCCCTCTCGTTTGCCATTACCTTATCAACTTTTATTCGAAGACACAGCTGCCCCTTCTTTCCTGCCAAGTTTTCGAAGAGAGTGAAAGGAAATCATCGACTACTTGGAGCTCTGTTATATCCTCATTTGCACAGAATGAGGAACCAGTGCTTGCCATTCAGTACTTTTGTCGGATGATTGGCGAAAATCTATGCCCTGATGATCATATCTTTCCCAGTGCTACTAAAGCGTGTGCGATTTTGGGGAGATGTGATGTTGGGAAATCTGTGCATTGTCTGGTTATTAAAACTGGGTATGATGTTGATGTGTTTGTCGGGAGTTCTTTGGTTGATATGTATGCCAAGTGTGGGGATATTAACGAAGCGAGGAATGTGTTTGATGAAATGCCGCAGAGGAATGTGGTTTCTTGGAGTGGGATGATTTATGGGTATACTCAATTGGGTGAACATGAGGAGGCTATGAGGTTGTTTAAAGAGGCTTTATTAGAAGGTTTAGATGTGAATGATTTTACGCTTTCAAGTGTAATTAGGGTGTGCGGTAGTGCTACATTGCTTGAACTTGGGAAGCAAATACATGGGTTGTCTTTCAAAACGAGTTATGATTTGTCGGGTTTTGTAGGTAGTTCTTTGATTTCCTTGTATTCGAAGTGTGGTCTTATTGAAGGAGCTTATAGGGTTTTTGATGAGGTGCCTTTTAAGAATCTTGGGATGTGGAATGCTATGCTGATCGCTTGTGCTCAACATGCACATACGAAGGAAGCATTTAATTTGTTTAAGAAGATGGAAAATGCTGGGATGAGACCAAATTTTATTACCTTTTTATGTGTGCTTTACGCTTGTAGTCATGCAGGGTTAGTTGAAGAAGGAAAGAAATATTTTGCACTCATGAAGAAGTATGAGATTGAGCCAGGGACCCAACATTATGCTTCTATGGTGGACTTACTTGGCCGTGCTGGAAAATTGCAGGAAGCACTTTCGGTTATCAAGGGAATGCCTACAGAACCAACAGAATCTGTGTGGGGAGCTTTCATAACAGGGTGTCGCATTCATGGGAACACTGACTTGGCAGCCTTTGCAGCTGATAAAGTCTTTGAGTTGGGTGCTGTAAGTTCGGGTTTGCATGTGATGTTATCGAATGCTTATGCAGCTGCTGGAAGGTATGAGGATGCAGCCAAAGCTAGAAAGATGCTTAGGGACCGAGGGGTGAAGAAGGAAACTGGATTGAGTTGGATCGAGGAGGGAAATAGAGTTCACAAATTTGCAGCAGGGGATAGGTTTCATGTCAGAATGAAAGAAATTTACCAGAAATTGGAGGACTTGGGAGAGGAAATGGAGAGAGCTGGTTATGTTGCAGACACAAGTTTTGTGCTGCGAGAGGTGGGTAGTGAAGAGAAAAAGCAGACCATTAGGTACCATAGTGAAAGACTGGCCATTGCATTTGGGCTCATTTCCATCCCACTTGGCAGGCCAATCAGGATTATGAAGAACTTGCGAGTTTGCGGTGATTGTCATAATGCAATCAAGTTTATTTCCAAACTCTCTGGGAGAGTAATCATTGTGAGGGATAACAACCGGTTCCATCGTTTTGAAGATGGAAAATGCTCTTGTGCTGACTATTGGTGACTGAATTGTAAGAGATTCGTTTGGCCTTACTAGAATGTATTTCATATGTAACCATTTGCAAGACAACAAAACAAGTTGAAGATACATAAAAGGCACCAAAAGGTGCTCCTTTTGGCAGGAGGAAGCCCTTGTTCTGTCATTAACCTAGTCTGTGGGCTTGGAGTCGAGGAGCAGGAACTCTGGTTTATTAAGCGATTGAAAAGAGGTGTTGCGTTTCTGATTCATCATCCTACCAGGTATTTCTATTATGTTTGTTTATGTTCATCTTTTTTTGAGGCAGGATGCTGATTTAAAATATAAGCTATTAATCTTGTGGAAAATTCTGTTTTTTCCTTGCTTGTTTGCTCATATTTCTTGAGTAGTGCAACCTATTTGCTTTGCGGGTTTTTCTTATTTATTTCTGAAACTGACTGTCTAGGGGTGATCCACTGGTGTGTGATGGTACAAGCAGAAGCAATGCGGCACTGCTTTATTGTCTATTTAGATAGTGTTCGTTGCTGATTCGAGATTAAAGAGATGGAAATGATTGGAACAGAGAAGATAGGTTTTCTTGTATATATCTCAAACAATTCCAGAAATAGATTTATTTTTATTTCCCAAATAATTTTTTTTCTTTCCTGTATTTATCTCTTTTATTATGTGATACTAATGAAATGCAATCTAAGAAACTAAATTATTTATGCTGTGAAGGGAAGACATCCTATAAAACGAACCAATTCCAAGGAATTTGGAATTTTATATCCGAGTGTAACTAAAAACTATAGATTCCTTAATTTTTGTACTATGGATTAACTTTGAAGTTACATAATTTTTAGTCAGTTTCATTAAATTAAGTATTTTAAATATATAAATTTGAAGTACATTACTGATTATAGTATAACCAAACAAAAAAATAGATTACATTGAATTATATAATTATAATCATACTTGATGTTAGCTTTTTTAAAAAATAGATTTTGGAATTATATAATCTCAAGCTATATTTAAAATACCTCTTTACTGATTTTTTAGAATAATAATAACTTATTTTTAAATAGCAATAGTTACAATAGATGTCCCTAAAAAGTAAGAATATTATTATTGATTTTAACATAGTTATACCTGGCTTGAGGCTCGGGATCTAACCCAGTCTAAGGTTTATAATCTGACCCAACCTGAATTGGTTAAGTCAATTTGCGGATAAGTGAGTTAATATAAGTCTATTTTAAAATAATATTGTTTAAGATTTTTATTTTAAAAAAATAAAATGATGTGATTAAAATGAAACAAGAACAAGGGAAAAAAAAAAAAAGGGAATCGAAGTAAAAATGTAAAAGTAACTAGAAACGCTACCAACTGGTTGTCTAATGCTTCACAATGCTTTAAAATTCGAAATGGATGGCAAATTCTTTAATGTTTTAAATTGAGTAAAAAAACTGATTAAATTAAAAAAAATTAAAAAAAATAATGAAAAAAATTGAACCGTGAAAAAAAACTAATTAAACCGATTAAAATTTTTAAAAAATCGACCGGTTTGATTTTGTTTTTATAAGTCTGAAACTAAAAAAACCGAACTAAACTGAAAAAAAAACCGGAAAAAAATCGAGCAAAGCAGGAAAAACCTAGCCAAATTGATTTGAACTGGTTTTTATTTAAAAAAATCAAACCGAATCAAAACCGGTTGCTTTGAACCAATTTCTTTTTAAAAAAAAACAAATTTTAATTAAAAAATTTTTTTTTAATAAAAATTGATCTCAACCGAAAATATTCACTCGTAGTTTCAAATGTCAGTGATCCAGAAGCACCGCTCATAAACCTCCTCAAATACATGGTTGTCAAATCCAATCCAAGAATGGATTAAGAAAAGGATCTAATTAGGTAAGCTCATGAACCACTTAATAATTATTTTTATTCTAATTATATTATTTTGTATAAAATATTGACTCGAGCAGATGAAACAAATTTGGTTATATTAATGGCTTGTTAAGTTTAACTAAAAATCACTCGGCCCTAGTTAAACTTTCAATTTTAATTTTTTTTTTTCTGAGTCAACATGCACTCATTTCATATGATTTTTTTTAAAAAAACAGGTGGCGTTAGTGGGTGAGTTTGAATCGAGACTAGACATGGTAAACTTGGTACGAAACGAATGATTCTTATCTTGTCGCTACAGCCAGGAATCCATAACGAACTTCATTCTTTCTATACCTGCTTGTAGTAATTATAAAAAATGATATTGTTTTTATTTTCTATTGTTTATTGAGAAATTATATTTTTTAAAGTTTTATTTGCACGTTAACACTTAGTAACTTTTTTTTTTAAAAAAAGTTTGATTATTTACAAATCTACTATTATATTCATTTTAATAACTAAAAAGCTTATATAGCCTCAAAATAACAAATTCTCATTCATAATCTATAATTACAATAATATCGTTTATAATTCCATAAATACAAATTATATTTCGTAAAGTAATTTTTGGGCATAATTAATGTTTTTTTTTATTGCATTTGAAAAGATGGGAACCAAATGATTCATAATATCGATGCATTAAAAAAACTTAACCCAATTCAATGTACTAACACTTTATAAATACTAACAAGTAAGGAAATAAATATAAATACAAAAAATTTAAATAAACAAGTTATTTGATTACCCAAAAAAAAAACCTTTTGAAAAAACTCTTTAAAAAATTTAAAAAACTCTCTAAAGCAGCCAAAATCAGGATAAACAATTTTCACTAGTTTAGAAGATTACAAGAGTGTTTTTTATTACAAATCTTTTGTACATTAGTTGTCAAGACAAAAACTATATTTTATTTTTTATTTTAGTAGCTTACGAAAACACCTGACAATCTTTAAAATGTTATCATCCTAATGAGAATATCTAATCTTTAATGATTTTTTATTTATTTATTTGCATACATAATTCTTGATTTATTTGATTACATGTATGTATAAAAAAATTTATTTGAACTTAGATTCTTTAAACTATAGAAATGTGTTGAAAAAATCTACATATATATTTTTTTATAAAAAATAAAAATATATGTCTCGTGGCGGAGCACAAGTCACATAAGTAGCGTGTGTGTGTCTATCACGTGGTTTCATGCTAGGCTATGATTCTGTTTGTTTGATTATGACCCAATGATATATCAGTCAGAAGATATGTGTTAACAGAATAGTTTTAGTTTTTGTGCACGTTATAATTCTGAACCTTAGTTGGTCGGGGGAGTCACCAACATTTAGTAACTGATCATCTTGCAATCTGAAACGTCATATTCAGTGCATTTTGATTTTCTGACGAGCTTTACCTCTTTATATTCTTGTTATGGCTTGCTTGTGAAAATCTCCTATAAAAGCATAAAGCCAATCTTGTATATGTATTCTCATTGTTGTATTACATTATATGTGTATATTGAATATTATTTATTTACTAAGTTGTTGAACTCATCTTCTCATTATTTATTTATTTTAGGCTTATAGTTTTGTTAAATGGTAGTTTTTGTTGAATTTTTATAACATAATTTTTTATTTGTAAGTAATATTATTCTATTATATCTAGTTAGTGCGCTATATTTATTGAATTGTATTATAATAATTAATTGATATTATAAAGCTAATTATGCTATCAAATACTGCATAGAACTCTAATTATGTTTGAGTTTTTATTGGTAAAGAACATGGAGAGAGACCTTTCGTGACATTTTAAGTTAAAGCAACAAGGCACTTTTTAATGCATATTTTATAGTATTTCAATATCATGAGGCTTAACGTAACTGAGGGAGGTACATGCGGACTCCGCCTTCCTTTCCTGGGTCAGACATGGTTAGATCAGCACTCCAAGAACTCGTATTTCTCTTATCAATTTCTGCCCACTAACTCTCTGTTAACGTTGATTCATAGGCTGGGTGCGTTTTCTTTTTTCCAGGTTCTTTCTGCTTTCATTTTTTTCCTTGTCAACTTGTTTGATGAACAGTTCTTTGATATATTTGAATTTCTTGGTTATTTGATTATCGTGTAGTTGATGTTGAAGGTTGTTGAATTTGTTTTTTTTTTTTTTCACAATTTGGAGCTCTCTGATAAAGGACTAGTAATATTGACTCCATTTGTTGGTTTTGTAAGATTTTATCCAATGTTCGCCGCTGATGCTGTTATTTATCTATGGAGAAACATGGCCAAGATGCCTCTCTTTGTGTTCTTCAAGGACGCAAGGTATTGTTTCTGAAACTATTAGCTTAGTTCCTTTTGGTTACCAATGGACGTCAACAACATCCATTATAAAATAAAGCCGATATGGACTTTGTTCGTTATTGATAAATGTTTTTTTCTTTGTCGTCAGGAGATCAGTTTCTTTCTGGGTTTTGAGATTAATTGTTACCTTAGGATAGGTTAACGATGATTTGGTAAAATCTAACATTTTATTCCCTAATTGTTTGGCCAGGAGTGTTTTCAGGAAGGATGAGTTGGGGCTGGAAATAGCACAAATTGCAATTCCTGCAGCTCTTGCTTTAGCAGCAGACCCTATTGCTTCTTTAATTGACACGATATTCATTGGCCATATAGGTTTGTGTTTGCAACTTTTTTTTTTGGAGAAGACAGTTGCATGTATGTAATAGATATCACACTATGGGAGTTTTTATTTGTTTGTATTTTAAATGATGATGGTTGAATACCACTACAAAACTATGAAGAACATCAACATGTTGTGTTTGATGTTGTAACTAGCAAGATGATTCACATGCTTGCAAAACTGAATTGATATCTATTTGAATTGAAATAGTGATAACTACTACCAGCATAACAAGCACAAGGTATAGTACTTAGTTTCAGTTTTCATGTTCTTTTGCACAGGCCCTGTGGAGCTTGCTGCTGTTGGGGTTTCTATTGCTGTTTTCAATCAAGTGTCCAAGATTGCCATATTCCCACTTGTTAGTATCACAACTTCTTTTGTTGCTGAGGAAGATGCTACTGGAGGATTGACTACTGAAGACCATGAAGATGCAAAACTTGAAGGTGGTTTTGCTGTCAATAAAGAAATGGAAGTGCTGCTACCTCAAGCTGGTATACTTCTGCTATTGTTTTGCCAAGATGATTCGTGGTCTCTACTTAACTCTTCTATGATTTTTTGAATAATTCTAACCTGTGTACGATGTTCTGTTTCTCTGTTCTTCTCTGAGCAGAGTCCACATACAAATCATCATCCGTGAGCAGTAATTACACCAAAAGGGAATATGAGAGAAGGCATATTCCATCTGCTTCTTCTGCTTTGCTCGTTGGTTGTGTTCTTGGCATAATTCAAACTTTATTCCTCACTTTTTCTGCTAAACCAATCTTGAGCTACATGGGTGTAAATTCTGTAAGTGCACTAGCTTGAGTGATTTGAATGTTTGGTTATTATTCCCCATTTCTTTTGTACCTTCTAGTCTTTGCAGCAACTTGATGATTGTTTACTTTCTTATTGTCTTGTTGATGAGTTGATATGATGCTAGTTAGAGAGTCTGGCATTAAGTTTGTTATATGGAGAAATTGCTTAAATATATCTGCTTCCACCATGAAAGTTAACAAAGCAATTTTATGCAAGTTGTTTCTCACCACTTCATCAAACAGCGGGAATTGATTTACCCAGCGATCTCTCTTGTTTGAACTTCAAATTCCCCATAAAGATATTTTTATCCTTAGGAAGTTATGTTGTGTCTGCAGGATTCTCCAATGCTAATACCAGCGGAACGATACTTGATATTGAGGTCACTTGGTGCTCCTGCTGTTCTCCTTTCCTTGGCTATGCAAGGGGTTTTTCGAGGAATTAAGGATACAAAAACTCCTTTATATGCTACTGGTGAGACGATTTCTTTTGTTGCATTCCCCATAGTGTGTTGATAGCCGAATTAACAAGGTATAGTATGCATGGTCTAGTCCAAAATTATTGATATTTTACTTGTTGATATTTATGTAGTTATTGGAGATGCGGCAAACATTGTATTAGATCCCATATTTATATTTGTATTCCGAATGGATGTCAGTGGTGCAGCCATTGCGCATGTCATTTCTCAGTAAGTTCTATCTTTCTGCTAATAGTAACATACACATTTTTTGTGGTTTCTTATCTCGTATTGTACCTTGATTGATGTCTGCAAATTGTATGGTGCGGGCACCATGATTTACTACTTGTATATGGTTATCACAGGTACTTGATCTCTATAATACTGTTGTGGCAATTAATTAAACACGTTGATCTACTATCACCAAGCATTGAAGACCTCCAAATTGGCCGGTTTCTCCAAAATGGTGAGGCCTTCTTTATTTTTCTCTTCTGTGTGTCTGTGTACATATCAATTGTCTCACTTTCCTACGGCATTTATCTGTTAATGGCTACCATCACTGATGTATTCTAGACTTTTCCGTGCTTCCATTAAGGGTGTCTTCTCCTCGTAAGAGTAATAGCTGCAACAGCCTGTGTCACTCTGGCAGCATCATTGGCTACAAGGCACGGATCTACATCAATGGCTGCATTTCAGGTTTGCTTGCAGATTTGGTTGGCGACCTCTTTGCTTGCTGATGGTCTGGCAGTCGCTGGACAGGTAAGAAATATGAATTGTATGTAAATGCAATAACCGCAGTGATAATTACATTCACTGATAAAGAAGCAACTCCCCACTCGCCTGTGCATGAAGTTTTAAATGACTTCTGAATAGATCATGTAAAGAGAGCACAGAAATACATATACATCATCTCCAAAATTTGAACCAGAGCTCTTCGAAATTTTCTTGAGGAAAAATCTTCTTCTTATTGACTAAGAGTTTGGTTTAATCACATGATACTGCCAAAAATGGAAAAATTTTGGGAAGAGTCTTCCTTCTTCCAGCATTATCATAAGCTCTCTCTTCCTTCTGTTTCCAAAGTATCCTAGAACTATAAAGCAGGGTATATCAAATTGTCTTAATGCATGCTAACTTTAAACTGTTTCCATATCAACAACCCATCTTGAGAGCTGGGATAATTAAATTGCCTTTCCTTCCAAGCCTTTTAATCAAATTTTAGGTTCTTTTTGGAGTACATATGTAGTTTTGTTTCTTGGAGTAGCGAGCTAGCTTTAGTATTAAGTGTGTTTTGATTCCGAGTCTCTCCATGTGATCAGATGGTAATGGATTCCCCATGTTTTTCAGGCAATCCTAGCAAGTGCATTTGCAAAGAAGGATTATGACAAAGCCACAGCCACAGCTGCTCGTGTATTTCAGGTATGCTTCCTTTTCAACGCAAGTAGTAGTTTTATTGGAATGAATCAAGTGCTGATATATAACTAATATTAAGTACTCACAAATAATTTATAATTTTAAATTTAATCATTAAAATATTTATATATTGTCACGCCATCAGATAATATCGATTCCTCTATGATTTATATTTCATTCTCTTCTACTTCTTCCACCATCATTTTTAAGAATTGGTCAGTTTAAAAAAGTTCTCATCTAAAAAAAGACTAACAGAAAAGGAATTAAAAAAAAAAAAAAGAATGGATGACTTGGTCTGAATAAAATTGAAAAGAAGCATGGCATTTTTCTTTATTTTTTTCTTTCTTGTAGTATAGATATATGATGGCTACTTATTTTGTTTTCACTTTATATATATATTGTCTGTGGTGGTATTGCAGTATGCTTTGGTCCTAGGTCTAGTGCTCTCAATCATCCTTTCAGTTGGATTACAGTTTGCTTCGAGATTGTTTACAAAAGACGCCAGTGTTTTGCACCTTATTAGTGTGGGCATCCCGGTATCTTCACTTCCTTTCTTCTGTCAACAAAAGTAGAGTGTTTTCTTTCTTTCTTGTTCCTGGATCATTTTGTGAATAAAGATTTTCGCACTTTTTCCCATCAGTTTGTTGCAGCAACTCAACCAATCAATGTTTTGGCCTTTGTTTTTGATGGAGTCAACTATGGAGCGTCAGATTTTGCATATTCCGCTTACTCAATGGTATACTTTGCCTCTCAATTCTCCCTACTTGTTTTTCAAAGCTTAGTTTGGCTTATAAGAAAGCATCAGGAAAAAAAACGTTAATAATCTTACAGCCACCTTCCAAGTCCTGGATGTTTGGAATTCATTTACTCTATCATCTGCATTTTGGAAAATAGTAAATGTGAGTCTTCATGTTAAATTCTCTTACATCATCTTTTTTCACTTTGTGTCTCCTTGCACCTCCCAGGTTTTGGTGGCAATTATAAGCATTCTTTGCTTATTTACACTATCCTCAAGTCATGGTTATGTTGGCATCTGGGTTGCGTTGGCCACTTTCATGAGTTTGCGTGCATTGGCTGGTTTTTTAAGGTGATAAATCATGTCGAAATGATAAATATATGATATTCAAATAAGTTATTTTCTACAATTTCTTTCATTTTACTTAATTTTCACTTTATACATCAACACCTGCAGGATGGGAACTGGTATGGGGCCTTGGAGGTTTCTTAAGAGCTGAATATTTCTTCATCGGTTCATCTAATTAACATTTTTTCATATTCTTATCACTGACATGGCACTTGAAAGAAGGAGCTAAAAGTGCGAGTATTTATGGAGGATGGCTCTACATTTCTTCATTTCCTTCCGCCATGGTTGATGTATAAATGTATATGCAATGTGAAAAAACCTTGTCATTGTTTATGGGCTTCCTTCTTCATATCCATTTTCCAAGTGTTGTACAAAGAAAAGGTAGTGGCTCCTTTTGCCATGGCGATGCCAAGGAACTGTCTGCCTATATCAAGGAACTACATGATTCTCATTTGATTTCTTGACATTAAAGCGAAATAGATTCATTACCACTTGATTTTCTGACATTATAAAAAATGAATGTCTTCTTTTATCCAACTTTATTATCTCCTGTCTATTATATCTATAATTGGGTTTTATCCATGTTGTAATTAGTGCTTTATAAAAGCAATTCCTTCATTTTTATTTTTTTTTCTGAAGCAGCTTGCTTTGTCAATATTGATTTGAAGATAGCATTTTCAGAATTGAAAAGTCTCCCTTAAATTGTTTGGCATACATCTAATTCCCAGTGGATAAATTCAAGTACCTTGTGTTTCCCATGTTTTAAGGCTCTCGTTGGGACACTGCTGGTGTACTAAAAGCATGGTTTCCCACTCTAGCTATCGGTTATCTTTGCATGGATCAAGAAATGAAAAACCCTGAACAAGTGCTAACGGCTTAGCCTTTTTTATTTATCAGAACTAAGATCATTTATAACTCACAAAACCAAACCATGTCGAAAGGAGAGCTTTCATTCCAAGCAGGAGATGAAGGAGCTTGGAAGCTTTCTTCTTTTTGTTTCGAAAGTGTGGTGTCTCTAGTTTGTTTCACTCTACTTTAAAGCAAACTAAAGGAGTTCGGAGATTATTCTGCATATAGCTCAATGTCACCTGTCAATCATGTACAGAGAATACAAAAGAGGGGAAAATTGTTACATAAAAACAGAAACAGTAACTCTTTGATTTGAGAACTCAAGGTGAGATCATATAAACAATCTCCCCAGTACTCGGCCAGATCCCTGAAGAAAAAAGGAGGTAAAGTTAACAAGAATCGAAAAGGTAGAAGCATAAATACAATCAATAGTCGAGTGCCTCAAAAAGCACGTCTTCCATATAGTATAATCCGAACTAGGGAATTGTCTTCGTTTTCTCCCCATCAAACATGCAAACAACACACCTCTAATCTGAGCATTGATATATAGGGAGTCCTCCAACACATTCTCATCCTCCAAAATTCATCTTCTCTAATTATGAAACAAAGCAGCCCTTCCCAGACAATAGAGCATCTATGCAATGGTAAGCATCTTACTGTGCTAGTCATCAGTAACACATCTGCAGTCTCCATAGAAAAGACACAAGTCAATCATTTCAGGGTTAAAACTTCCGAGCTGCACGATGCAGTGGGTTCATCGAGTAGCATCCTGAAGGAGCGATAAAAGCTGCTTCTTTAAAACGCGTCTCACTTTCCAGCACTGCCCTGGCACATTTTAGAGCATTGAAAGAACAGATCATGCACATAATATTCTCTGGAGAGGTGTCAAATTGGGGAACGTCACGGTGGATAATATGAAGAAAACAATCCCTGCCATGGCGCTGTATGTTAAAATCCGCATCCCAGTCCTGTTTCCCACAGAAGAAAAAACAAACAAAATAATAACAAGTAGAGATTTATATTCCACCACCTTGGTTCTTCTTGATCTTTTGGCACTGTGCTTAATATGAGATATAGGACGACTGCAATTCTTCCTTTTTTCTTTTTCAGATATTTATTGGTGGCTGTTTGAATTTGTTATTTGAAGCATTCTATCTTCCAGTTAAGAAAGAAAAGATGAGGATACCAAGTCATTTGAGCCACTGAATCAATTCATGGCACTTCCCGCTCTTGAATTTGGGTATGTAACTGGGTATATACTCAAAATGCATGCAATGACCGTGCTTTGTGTTGTATGAATTCATCAGGCTTATCAAGTGATGAAATATGAACTGTGTCATACTATCATATGAATTCATTTAAGATTTTAGAATTAAAAGGGTTAAACATATGTTGAAACCCACTTGTTTTACAACCTAACTTTCAAAATGACAATGTATATCATAGCTAAGATGACATTGAAAATTATGAAAGTTGATATAAATATAAGTGTTACAGATATCCAAGCTACTGTAAATAGGGATTATGAGCTAAGACTTCTCATATAAGTGACATGTATCTCATAGCTAAGACTTCTCATATTACAAGGTATTGGTGGCTACCCAGAATGCTATAAACAATTAGAGAATCAAATCTGGGTATGATTGTTGATTGGAATCATAAAATAGTTATAGAAATAAAGCAATATTTGGAAGTTGCAGAGAAATATGAGTTTTAACCTATTAGTTAGCCTACCTTTTCTATTTATACATATAAGATAATGTATAATAGATAATGTAGAGATTACAACATCAAATTAATCTTATAATATTTTCTAGTTATATACATTCTATAATATGCCATATACTGAACAATGTGAATTGTCTAGATTGTTATGATCCACGCTTTTGTTACTGATATAGCGTGTTTTGGGGAAAAAAAATGCAATAAGAGTGACTGCATGAAGTCACACCATTTGGGCTAGCTAGCAGCCTTAAGGGGGACTGCACCACACTTTTATTTTCTTCTTCAGAAAGTCACACAGTATTTTTTTTTTTTTTTTTTTTGAGAAGTCATAATGCAGTCCAGCACCGTGCACCTTCTTCGTGCATAATATATTTCATAATTAATTGATATATTTTCTTATAGATTCCTTTTAAATACAAAATTTTATGCAGCGTCGTATTTTTTTAACCGGTGATCAATGTGCTAACACATACACTATAACTGATAATGCACATTAGTATTTTTATCAATTAGTTATAACATTATTCTCATCAGTCAGTCCAGGTTTATATATATCTTAGATCATCAGATAAACAAATAAATTCTAAAACTCAATATATTTTTCTATATCTAATTACTCTATATAATTTTTTATTTTATGTATTTATTAACTTAAGTATCATATAGTCACTGTTTCATAAAAAAATTGTATTTTTGATAAACTTTAACCACTATCAATCCCAATAACTAAAACCATATACCATGCTTATGTTCAAGCCCAGGCCCAGGAGTAGCCTATTTTTTGAGTAATCACAAAAAAATGAAATACATATTAAATCTTAAAATTTTATTTTTACACTAACATATTCAAAATTAATCCATTTCATTTGTTACTTTCTATATTTATCACTTTGAATTTTTCATGTATTGATTTTTTAAAAAAAAATTATTCTCTTATTAAAAATATACTTAATAAAAAGATTAGCATGTTTTGTTTTAATTGATTATTTATTGAAAAATGTTGAAGTTTATTCTAAAGTTTCGCATTTGATTTATTTTTTTAAAATGCAGCACCACTTAGATTTGTTTGATTATCAAGTATTATTGGAATCGAGAACACTTGGTGCCTTGTTAATAGTAGGGATGTTAAAAAAAAAATGGTCTATTTGTAATATTTGTGCTATCTCATTCAACTTTTGTTAAAATCAATAATATAAATATTACAAATAATAATAGATAAAAAAAAAATTAAAAAGTAGATATTACTGGTCAAGTGACATTAAAAATTTTAAAACTTGTTCAATACAACCCAACTCGTATGTCATGTGCTCCTTTGATCTTTATATTAAATAGTTTGTAGATTGAGATTTTATTTTTATTTTATTTAGAAATATTTCAACTTCAAAATTCTTGTTAGTTGATTTTCTATTAAATTTGTTTAACATAATAAAAAAATAATTAATCTATTTTATAGAAAAAAGAAGAGGGTAACTAGAATTTAATACATACATAATATATTAAACCTAGCACTAGAAATGTCATGATACCTACAATCCATGTTAAAAGCCACTAAATACAAATTTATAAAAACTAAGAATATAAATCAAAACTCATAAATATTTTATAATATCGATCGAAAAATTAATCTAGCCAGCTTGAGTTTAAAAAAACCTAAATGGATTAAATTTATAATTTATAAATATCAAAAACATTAAATTAAATACAATTATAAACTCAAACCCCACCATATCCATGAGCAATCCTAGCTAACATTTTTCTAATCAAGAAGCCATCCTCCATTGCCCTTTTTTTCTAGTGCTCTTCATCTTTCTCGTTTAACTACTTCGTTTATAATTTTGTCCACCAAATTGCCCCATCTTTCTCGTTTAACTACTTCGCTAATGAAAACTTGAAAAAGACTGAAAAATTACTTATCAAACACAGGCACCGAAAGGGGGTAACCAGGCACCATTCCCTCGAAATTTCCTTTAATTATTCATACTAGTTTTCTGTTAAAAGAAGCAAAAGAAAAGCTAAAGGAGGATTTTACCAGGCTTTTTAGTTTTCCCACCACCCCTTTCTACTTTTCTCATCATAAAGGACTCAGTGAAAATGAAATGCTATCCATTCCATACTGATTTTTCAACCACCAAACTGAGCACATACAAGGACACAACATAATTTAACATATCAAGGAACCAAGATAAACACTTATGTAACACAAAAGGAACTTTTATATATGAACCAGGCCATGTTAAACAAACGTGTAGATAACTTTTTTGTCCTAAATTTTCATTGATTTACGACACAATAGCTCTCTACCTTAAACAGTACAAAAGCAAAAGCAAAAGCTAAATCCTTCACATGTGGTTAGATAGGTACACCATCTTAGTATATTAAGCTAGGCATAAAAAGATGGAAACCTAGCATCTAATCTCTCAAAAAAGGCTGAAGAATCTATCCACATTCCCCACAATTCTCAAGTCCAACTTGCTGGATTTGGAATCCACAGCACAGGTTCCAATTCCATTCCCACACAACCCACTAAAGGAGAGATAATAAAAAAGTAATAAGACAGAGGAAAGAAACAACCATGGGGACCAAAAGTTATTGAGGTATCAAAGCCTAAGTAGTTGCATCAAGATCATTGTACCTTCACCTTCTGGTAATCTTATTGTTTCAAACCTACTTGCACCAGAATGATTATCTCTAAGTTACCAAGGAAAAAGAAGAAATCCATGTTTACATCAAAAGATATATTTGCAGATCCAAGCACAGCATAACCTTGAAATGCCCTCCATTAGTTTCATGCCCCGCTACTGATTTTGTGAAGGTCATAGTGACTATAAGAGATACATATAAAACAAACCTTACAATATAGTTACAACGTAACATGTTACTCATCATTGTAAAAAAGGTTCAAAAATGACAATAATAGAATTCTAAAATATTTGAAAATATTGGAATAAAAAATACACCTAACCTGGGCATAATCATTTTTCATAACCCAGTAGTTATCTCACCCTTTTCTAACTTCTGATGTAATAATAAAATCATGAAAATGAATTTTCCCTTTTTTGAGGTGACTTTCTTTCTCCCTTTCCCCTTCCTTTCAGTTACTGTTACCATTAGTTGCCGCAACCAGCAAAACCATTAAAAAAAAACTGGAAATTATTTACCAAAATCTTGACTGTTGTTGCTGCCTCAGGGCTCACTAAAACTTATTTTAGTTTTGCTGAGCCACAAGCTGATCAATCTGCAATAGCTCAACCCATGACCCTACTACATGGTCAAGGTTAACAGGTTCAATTTGGGAGTTCACATTTGAACTCTCACTTGATGACGCACTTGCTGCAACACTTCCAGAAACAGGCATTGTTAACTTTTCTTTCATCTCAGTTGGAGATTCCTTAACAAGTGATTGAACCCATGATAGATCAGGCTCGTCTCCATTACCAAGCTCAAAAGAATTTGATCTCCGGAGCTTTCCCAGCTCATCCGTACTAACAGTCCAGTCTGGTTTCCCATTTGAGGAACCCCATTTTGACCAAGTGTTAACTGGGGAGCCAACAATAGCAGCAGCATTGGAGCCTAGCTCCCTAGAGCTGAGGCTACGCAACTGCTGTAGCTGCTTCTCTCGTTGAGCTAACATTGACGCTCGAGAGCTCATTGGCGAAATAGGTTCCACACTCCGGGGAGACATCCTGCCTGATGCAAATGAAGCCTGCAATAGAGGATGATCGACATTCTTAGGAGAGAAATTTGTATTGATAGGTGATAACATGCTTTGCTGCTGCTGGAACTGATTCAGAAATGCAGAGTTGTGCGTTGGGGAGAAAACAGCTGAAGCCAAAGCCTGGTCAGTATGCCGAGGAGAAGAGCTCTCAGCAGAAAAATAATCGTCAAGATTTGAAGGAGTTAAGGCTTTCAATCGACCAGAGCGATTCAATGAGTTATTGCTCAACGATGTTTGGGTGAGACTGGATAACTCACTTAGGAGCTGCTGTTGCTGCACATCAAATTCTGGAAGGAAGCTGTAATCTGCTGGAATGTCTCTCGCATTAAGAGAAGATCTCAAGCGACTAGACTGCATATTGCTTCCAGGAAGAAGCAAGGCTGGGACATTTGGTTGGGGCCAGGCCAAAGAAGAATGCGACATGCCGTTGCCAGAAGGAGACATGGGTGGAGTGAATGATGATGGAGACATAATGGATGCAGCTGAAGGGGATCCTGGCAAGAGGTTCATGGCAGAAGCAAAATCCATGGCAGCAGCACCTGATGTACCCGAGCGAGGAGAGGGAACAGCAGAACCAGTGGATACATATAATGGGCGGAGCTCCTCAACAGTGTGGGCAAAAAAGCAAACTCTCCTCGCACAATTTGTGCCATCTTTGCACAGCCGGGTTCTGTATTGTGCAGGGTGCAGCCAGCACTCAAAAACCCCATGAGCATATTCACACATATCTCCACGTCTACAAGCCCCTTTTCGAAAATCAGGGCACGGGACACAACTATAATGAAACTTCCTAGGATCCCTTCTTCGAGCATTTTCCCCTGGGTGAACAAATGGACACTCAGTCCAGTCATGGGAATAGGCACGGGAACAAGGCCTTACCTTGAATGAATACATTCGGAATTCATCAGTTGAATAGATGCTATTCTTGATATCTGGGAGAGATGGATCAACAGGATACTCTTTCTTCTCTGATACAAAAGAAACATGTGCTTCATATAGCTTTGACTTCAGTGGGGAATCTGAACCTGATAGTGGAGACCCATTTTCCTGGGAAGGTGAAAGAGGTGGAGAATTTGAATTCGCAGTAGCTATGGAAACCCTAAGATTGTGCTCATGCTCAACAAGAGAACCATCAGCAGCAAGGAACTCTTCTAGAATCAATCTAGCATCTTGGAGCTTTGGCGGAACAATAATAACATCAATTGGACGGTGATCATTGGCATCTACCAAATTACAATCAGCACCAGCTGCTAAAAGCAATTTCACAACATCAACAGCATTCACAGCCCCACCTGATGCAGCACAGTGAAGGGCTGTGCTCTTGTCAGCACCGCAAGAGCGATTGACATCAACATCAGATAGAGAAAGAATCACCTTTATAACATCAATGCTACCATATGTAGCAGCAACCATCAGTGGGGTCCTAAGATCATTAACCATCTGCTTAGAGCCCTTTTGCCGGCCATACCATAGTCCAATTTCATCAACACAAGAAGGGTCACGCTCAATAGATTTCTTAAAGCCCTCAACATCATTGTTAGCAGCAAGCTCAAGCAAGCTAGCAAAAGCATCTTCAGTCTTGATAGTTAAGTGATTCATGTCTATGTTTGAGGGTCTGCTTTTGTCAAAATAAATTGTAGGTGGTGTAGGAGTCACTGCAAGCTTCAATCTCTCTAACCGGCAGCACATGCTTTCATTTACTAAAACAATAAATGAAATTTAAAACCAAGCCCATTTGCATCAACCTGCAGGAAAAAACAATCAGTACCCTGTTATCACATAATTGGCCAAAGAAAGCACCAAAAATTATCATTCATATAAGTACGAAACATGTTGATCAACTGAATCAAACAACAAGAGCAATAAACCAACCTACTTTTCATCTATCTATGAAACACAACACAAAGTATAACAATTACAAGGAACACAATACAAAGAGATGCTATTAAAATATTTATACGGGGTTAATGGGGTAAAACCGCCCCTAGATCAGTACAAAATCATTGTAACAGGCAGTACCAAGTGATCTACCCCTTCCTAATAATAAAAGTTCTTTTTTGCAAAGGATCCAGGAAATATCAAAAGCACTAAATGACACAACTGAGGACACTTTAGTTGAACAATTGGAGAAAATCTCGGATTCATGATCATACTCTTAGATTTTGTATGGAAGGTTTTACTTGTTCTCGGATTGGCCAATAAAAGAAGCGTAATGAAAACAAATCCCCAAAATGAATTACTTTGACAATCATCCTTGGCCTATAATTTCCATCAATGAAACAATGGAACGCATCTGTTGCAGGCTTATATTTTATCATCGTTATAATTCATCACTCGTTTGTAAAAAAGTATCATAATTTACTCAAATAGAGAAACTGAAATGAAAACATTACAATCTTGACAAGATTGTGGACTCTTTAACCGTGTGAAGGTCTAGGAATGGTGTACAGAAAATAAAAAAGACAGCAATTCCTGATTATTCCATCTCCATACAATTAGAAGCAATATACATAATGAACTCAGCATACTAGATATGTACAATTCTGTATTCTTTTGGTTCTTTTCCCTTACACCTTCATTTTCTGAGTTTTCCCAGCAACCAAACAGAAATTGAGAAACTAGGACAGTAAACAAAACCAAAAAACTCATCCCAAAAAGAGATCAAAATCAAAAAAAGTCAAAACACTCAAACTGAACAATCAATACATACACAAATATAAACCACTATCTAGAAAACTAAGTACACATATTCCAACCTGACTGTATCCATTTCTCATCAAACCATTTAAAGCAAAAACAAAATTAACCAGATCAGAAACTAGTAAAAGATCTGGTTTTTAGAGGCAAGAACCTTCACTACTTTTTTTAGCCAAAAAAAGCAAGCAAAACAAACATAAACCAAAAAAAAAAAACACAAAACTTGACAAAAAGATCTTTCCTTCATGTGATCAATGAAAAACTCTTATTATTTCCAAACAACAAAGCGCAACCAAACACACTGACACAAAAACATAAAAAGGAAAAACAAGTGAAACCCAGTTAAGGAAAGATAAGAGAAGCAGACATGGAAGCGATCAAAGTACCCTACCAATGTTTTTTTTAAGGTTGCAAGAGGGAAGCTCACTTACCAGTTTGTTTAGTTCCAGCTTAGAAAGTGAAAGCTCAAGTTTTTTTTGACAGATCTAGACAAACTATCTTGACAAGTTTAAAGTTACAAGCTTCTCTTTTAGAGTAGGAGAAAGTGAGAGTTTTTAAGTGAGTGAGATAAAGAGAGAATTTTCATCTTCTTCCATCTCTCTCTGTTTTCTTTCATGGAAAAAAAAAAAGAAAAAATATATTTATTTTTGGGTTTTTCTATCTTAGAAAAATCTCCTATCCAATAATAGCTTGTAATAAAATCAAATGGAGTGTATTAAAAAAAATAAAAAAATAGACAAAGGCAGAGAGTATAGGGAATTGTTTAAAAACCTAGACAGAACTAGTGGATTGACCTGGAATACAGGGTTGAAGAAGAGAGTATTTATTTTTGCATTAAAAAAAATAATTTAAAAAGTTTCAATTAAGAATGGGTTTGTTTTAGCATTTAAAAAATATTTTTAAATAATTTTTTTATTAACATTAAAAATAAATTTTAAAAAATAAAAAATATATATTATTTTAATATATTTTTAAATAAAAAAATAACTGTTACTAAATATTAAATTTAAGATAAGAAAAATAAAATATCCTATGACAACTTGAATATTAATTCGTTGAATAGATTTTTTTAATTAAAATAATATTCTTTTAATTTTTTAATAAAACAAATACCCGGATGAATCGGGTCTGAAGACCATGGTGCTCTGCATTCCACTTTATCTTTTTATAAATCTGCCGTAAAGCAGCTAACTCCTCTCTCCTTTGTAATAATTTTGAAGTATTTAACCCTACCGAGTCTGGGCTCAAATTTCATTGGAAATTCAACCTAAATTCACCCCACATAAAAGTTAAAGTTTTGATAGATAAATATCAAGTGGAGTCGGTTCTTGTTAGACCGGAAATGCAACCGGTTGACTTGGCACAATTCCATTGGCTAATGTTGCTTTAAATAACATCATTTGAAAAAGAAGCAACTTATGTCCGGTTGCAAAAGACTGGTTCTCTCTTTTTTAGTTTCAAAAACGTTTGTAAGAAATTTTAAATTTATTTATTTATTATTTTAAATTAATATTTTTATATTTTCATAGTATTTTGAAATGCTAATATTAAAAATTAATTTTAAAAAATACAAAAAAATAAAACCTAAATTCAAATTTTAAAAATCAATTTTAAAAAATAAAACCCATCCTATTATACACAAAACCTAATCTGATTTATAAACAATAAAGATAGAATTTTATCTCGAGATCGTTATTTGTTGTGAACTACATTTAAATTAACTAAACATTTTTTTTTAATAAACTTTTCTTTTTATAAAAAACAAAATCCTTTTTCCTTCAACAAAAGGTTTTTTTTTTTTAAAATAACTTATTTGATTAAATTTATATCGGTATTTTTTTCAGATATCCAACATCCTCTGTCGCGTCATGGTTGTAGTGGTCCTGCGTAGCAGAAAACCTCCCAAGCAAAAGACGAACCGGTTGGGCAGGTGGAAAGGTCATGAGATGACTGGTTAGGTAAGTACTCGGAAACAATATGACCTAACGAACCGGTGACAAGGGAGCGTGACGGGAGTTTGGATAAAACTTGATTTTAAAATGGTAAATGGGGTCCACCATTGAGAGAGATTTAAAGGCTCTGGTTTTTGCAAGAGTATGAGGGCGGACTTCAGAGCTCTACTCAATTCTAGATAATCGTGGAATAAAATAACGAGGAGAAAATTTTACAGTCGTCAAACTCAAATTTTTATATTTTAAAAGTATTTTAAAAAAAATTAAATTTATTTTAAATTTTTATTTTTTTATATATTTTTATTTCTAAATAAAAAACATTTTGAAAAACAATAATAATCACACTCCCAAATATAACTTGTAATAATTTTTACTACATATAAATTTTAATCATGATTTTTATTAAATATTTATTTAAATTCAACTAATCAAGTTAACCGTATTTTTTTAAATTTTATTTTTTAAAATCATAATCACAAAAATTATTTTAAAAACAAATACTCTCTTACAGTTCATAAAAGTAAGGTTTTATCTAATTAACTCTATTAAAAAATATTTTTTAAATAAAAATAATAAATCTATGTTTTGATAAGATAATATAATAATATGTGAAAAGAATAGAAATTAGAAAAAAAACCACAATAATAATAATAATAACAATCACAATAATAATTAAGATCGGGAGTGCAGATTATAGTTCTTATTTTTAGTTTTGTCTTCTTTTTTCTCTGAAATTTAGTTCATATTTTTCTATAACTAGATACAAATTTGATTTATATTAATTGTTTTATTTATTATTAAATTTTTTTTATTAAATCAGGACCTTTAACCATTGTTCAAGTGTTTTTTTAACTTCAAAAAGTATTTGAGTGAGGAATAATTGTTTTTCAACATATTTTTTTGTTAAAAAAATATATTAAAATAGTATTTTTTATTTTTTAAAAAAATTATTTTTAATATTAATATATTAAAATAATTTAAAAAAGATAAATTTTTAAAAAATACTATTTAGAAGACAAAATCAACTATGTCGGAAACGAAGGAATGAGGCCCCTCATGTGTTCATGAGTCACGAGATAGGAAAATGTGCAATACAGGACCAGATACTTTTAGAATTCTTGCAGCCGCCTCAGTTGACGTTCCCATAGTTCATGATCTCATTAGCTTTAAAAAAAAAAGTTGAATTATTTGAAATGATATTTTGTCTCCATTATAACTTTGTCTTGATTATATTAAAAATTTTATTTCAAATTCTTAAATATAAAAAAAATCATAATTTATAATATTTTTTAACCATGTAATATTAAAAAATATAATTGAATTCGTAGATTTTAAATTTATTTTTTAAAGATTATAAATTCGAGTTTCATAAATTTTAAAATCATTAAAAATAAATTTACATAATCATTAATTTTAGAACCTGTAAATTAATTAAGCATACATAAATTAATCAAAATACTTAAATTAATTAAAAAAATACATGCTAAGAATAAAGGCCAACTTACGCGCACAATAAAAGTTGACGTGCCAGAATTTGTAGGCCGGAGTGCTGATTTGGATAGCATATAGTTTTGTCATTAGATTTAATTAATGATCTATGTTTATTGTGATGTGGTGATTCGGTTGAGCATGCCATGCTTTTATTAATTAGATTGATGGATGTGATTAGTTTGGTCATAAATAAATTTGGACAATTATGCGTTTGGATTAGGCAGGTAGATGGAAGGTTTGGTGCCTTATCGTTACTGGTGTATTGTCGGGTTAGTAGGGTACAAAGGCCTAAGATAAATGTGAAAGGAGTTGAATCTTGAGCATGGCTTGTTCATGTTATCGGGAGTCCCAATCACCCCTACTTGATGTGATTTGCTAAAATATTTGTAACGTGTCTCTAAATTCTCTTCAATTCATCTTGATATTTGAATGTTAGATATATTCAAATTAATAGCTATAAGTTTAATTGTGGATGTGATCTCTTGAGAATTATGACGCGAAATGGGTGTTGTGAAGGGAAGAGGAGAAAAATGAGAAGTGTAATATGAGGAATTGGACAAACTTACTATTAATTTATGCTTTGTTTGTGTTGAAAAATTTATTTAAGCACGTGGTTAATTAATATATTTGAGGTACATTCAAAAGTAGATCTATTCACTTTTATATTTAAGATTTTGTTATAATTTAATATTCAATACAAGCTTCTTAACATAGAATATTAATATTTTTAAATAAATGATTGGGTAAATAATAAATTAATTTTAAAAAACCATTAATTAACATGTTTTAATAAAACTCAAACCCTTATATAAAAAATTTTATTCCATATAAAAAAAAAATTAAATTTATATGACACTCAAGTTTTTAGAAAAAAAATGTCATAAATAAATTGAGTTTTGGGTTAAAAACACACATGTGCGTTAAGTCACCCTAACTCATGCTCGGGTTCAGATTTAAAATAATATTTTAGACTACAAACGATAATTTTTTTTTTAACTAAAAATTAAACTTAGTTTAATCCATAAACAATTATTTATTCTAGCACATTGGTTTACCGAGTCCATGAAAGGAAGAGCTTAAATCCATTAACTTTTGGTATGTAAAATTCTGTTGTAAAAAGTGGTTGAAGAAGAGTGTTCGGGGTGGTTAATTATGCATTGTTTTGACATAATCTAACGCTCTTCTTCACCTAATTCTTTAGTATTGCTTTTTTGGTTTTTCAACCTTTGTTTTCTCTCTAAATCTCCTCCTAATATAGAGTCTGGTTCAGTCATTGCAGAGGAATAATTGAGTGTCATTTCCTTGATTTTTTGAATTTTATTTTGAAATGCATCTAAACAAAATTGAAATCTTGAATGGTTTAATGAAAAAAATCATTTTACACCAAATGATGAATAATAAAATTTTAAGGATAAATAATTGATCATTAATAACAAAATTGATCGGTTTTGAAGTGTGTCAACATATCTGGTTTTTATTTAGGAGAAAAAAGTGGTAGTAATATCCAATGTTCATATTGATCGAAGCTCGTAGACTTGTAGATGTATATGAAAGAAAGAAAAAGAACAACTTAAAAAGCACCTTTCACGCTTGGAAACATTACACAGAAAAAGGACATGGATTGACAATGGCTGCATGCTACTTGACACTGATTTAGCTTCCGAAGGTATTGCGAACTGTGGCTTTCAAAACAGATCAGATAACGATCCATATCTAATTGAATACTACTTTTTTGGGTGCACTTTCGTTGTAATGAAATGGAATTGAGCATTAAATTTGCATTTACTTTTTTTTTTCCAGACGTTTTTTCTCTATCTCTCTCTTTTTAAAAAAATCTATCAACCAAACTTTTTCTTCTAGTTCTATCCATTTCAACATTTTACTTTATTTTGAATTGGTTTATCTTCTAATTTGGACCAATAATATTTTATTAATTTTGAATTAATCGTTATAATTCATTTTTTTATAAAATTATTGTAATTTCAAATAAATATTATTGTATTTAAATTTTAATAATTTTTTTTCAAGTATCTATTTTTTTATTATCATATCATTAAATAAAAAATATTTAAAATTCGGCTGAGTTCATAATCTAGATCACAAGTTTTGCAAGTTAAGTCGCAAAGCCTGTATTGATCTAGCATGTCGATATCACAATATTAAAAAAATTAATATCATCTTGAAAAAATTTAAGTCTATGAAAGTTACGAGTTTAACTTATTAGCTTTGATTTATTAGGAATCAGGGTTTATAGTTAATTTTGATTACATGTATGATTCTTGATTTATTTAATTAAAATATACATTAAATTTTTAATTTTTAATTGTGATTTTTTTATGTCACAAAACATGTTAGAAATGCTGGCATATTAATATTTTGAAAAAAAATCATTCAAATCACGACGGTCAAATAAATAGTTTATATCTATATTGTATAGGACTTCTTACATTTTTTAAATTGTGTTCTTAATTTTTCTGATATAATAACCGCCACTTTGAGGGTATTTTTTTTTTCTTGGAAAAAAGTATCATTAAGGGACCAGATTAGTGGTGCCTAATTCATAGCCGTTCTTTAATGTTGACCAAGTATGAAAATAACAATGGAAACAATGATCAAAGATTGACTATAATTAGATGGTGCTATTATTAATATTTTATTAAACTGTGATTACTTTACTTTGTGCTTCATTAGCTCCCTCCCTTGTGCCAATTGTGTCAATATCAATATATAATAAAATAACTTTACCATATCAACATGTTCTTTTTACCTTATGGAACCCATACCCCCCAAGGATGTAGAGTGGGAGCATGATGCATGATCATCGCATTCTTTCTCACACGCGCACACACACACAATCTCCAGTAAATCGTTCATGACAAAAACCTAAAGAAGGTGGGAAAAGCAGTGCACAAGTAAGATTATGTTTTTACCCTTTATTAAAATAAACCAATGAACTAGCATGAAGGGTAAAATAATCATTTCATGAGTTCCATATGTTATTCTAAAATTATTTATGGATAGCTTAGTCTTTTTATAAATTTTTGCATAGTTAAATTACCTGGTTACCTTTAAAAGTAAAAAAAAATCAACTTCGGACTTGGGCATTTTTTAAAATTTTCATTTACCATGCATAATATAATTACTCTATTGCTCCTGGAACAAAAAATCTTAGGCTTGATTTTTGGGGCATATTCATAATTTCGCTTTCTTTTTTGCAATAATCATGTGGTCCTAGGGATAATTTAGTAGTTTAATCAATAAATAAAAAAGGAAAAAAGAAAAGCATCTCTCTCTGTGTTTTTTTTACCATCTCTCTCTGTTTTTTTTTATGTAAATATGAAATCTTTAGCTATTGATTTCATACTCTGAACGGATTAAATAATAATAATCAAAACTTGTTTTTTCTTTATCAATAATTCGAATCATTATTAAACGATTTATTTATTATTTTTGTGTGGATAACCTTGGCGATCACTAACTTAAGACGTTTAACTACGATGGCATTTGAAAACTATTTCCTTGAGAGAGAGGAGTTATATATATTGTCCATGGCCAGAAAAAAACACTTTATATTTTTGTATTGTTGTCCGGTATCTAATTTTTTAAAAAATTAATTAAAATGAGCTATTTTATGAGAAATCAAACACAAATTTAATATATAAAAAAAATTTAAAACCAGAATAACTCTATAAAAATTAAACACATGTGCTTGCTATTTGGAACCTCAATGACAAACACTATATTGTAAACCCTAAATCCCTAGGTGACATTTTTTCTTGTTAATATATGTAGGTTACGTTTTCAATCTTGTCTCTCATTTTCGAGGGCTAAGGATGTAGAAATGAAAGAAGCACACGCTCTATATCAAAAACACATTCACAGCCAGCATGGATTATTCATCTAAACAAGATAATGGTCCCCGACACAGGAACTTTGAAGATTATTTGATCGTGTAGGGATGAGATGCATTCTTTTCAAATTTCTCTAAATCGACCTTTTTGGACAGACAACTAAAATTAAGTATAAATATAGAAAAATTTTGGAAGAAAATCCATGTCAAATAGTTATACGATCGAGAAAGAGACTTGTTTTTTTTTGTGATATCAAGTTTAAATTTTATAATTGTTAATATGATGGTCACTGAAAATTTATATAATTTGTAATTTTAAACTCGTAAAATTAGCTAAAATACATGTAAGTGGATCAAAAGTATACATTTAAAAGAAATAAAGAAAAGATAAAAAGAGAAAGAGACTTTCACTGTGTGGTAGGGCAAAAGACCAGGTGCCAATGTGGACTCATTATCTAACATCATGGGGATATTAGATGACATGTAAATATAGGCTCCATATCATAGGCACTATGGTGGACCCCGTCCGAACCACTTGGCCAGCTCTGGTTGCCTCGACGGCTACAATGAAATTAAAGATTAGCGACTTGTTTTTGGATGTGAAGTTGCTAGAAACTCAATTGTAGATTTTGTGGTTTTGATTTACTTCATTTTATTTTTATATTTTAAAAATATATTTTTAAAAGACTTAATTTTATTTTTATTTTTTTTTATTATAAATTAATATCTTTTAGTATTTTTACATGAGTTTGATATGTTAATATAAAAAAAAAATTAAAAATAAAAAAAATATTATTTTATTATATTTTTAAATAAAAAATTCTTTAAATGACAACCACACTTTCAAACCAAATATTAAGCAAAAGAAGAGCTTTGAGTCTTTGGCGTTGAGTCATGCAAATTGTCCTCTTGCGGAAGGAGAAATAGAGATGGAAGATTTGGAGCTAACTCCTAACCATAAAGGTGAACAAGGAGTAGATACCGATTTACAAACTCAATTGATCTATAACTTCAGAGAATACAAGGAAAAAACTAGCCAATAAATTTGGGATTATGCACGCAAGCACGATTTTTTGCTGCTAGAGTGATGTGCTAACCAAATGGAAATCCAAGAGAAAACATATATAATACTTGTAAAAAAAACCCTTAATTTCACCCTCTTTTTCTCTCAAAAAGAAGAGGAGGAAAGTTCCATATACATGGTTCTGTTTAAAGATGGAAAGTACTTGTCAAAAAAAGAAAAACAAGGCTTGTTTAAAATCTGAAAGAAAACCAGAAAGAAAAAGAAGATCGATGGTGCTTTTGATTTTTCATTGAGATTGATAAAATGGGAGGAGGTTTTGAGCTATGAGGATCATCGTTCCATCAGCCCTTGTGACCCAAAAAGAAACTATGCGTCTTAGGCCTATTTTCTGAATAAACCACTAGCCACGGCCATTGGGCTAGCTCATAAACCACTAGTCTGTCTGTATCTCTGTAATAGGCCTAGTCTAAAACTCCGGTGCATCATCTTGGAAAAGCGGTGACATGTGTATTAATTGAGCAACAAATTAATTAATCAAGAGAATAAAATTTAATTTACTTTTGAGTCTTGTTACTGTCTTAAAAGATGTTAGTCACTTTCAATAATTCGTCTCTATATTCCAAATTACGAAGAATGTAAATTGATTTGTTGAAGGATACATTAAATTAAAGGGAAAAACAATGAACATGCAAGAGCAATTAAAATATTGAAAGTTAAAGAATTAAAAGATAATGGTTTGACCTCTTCAAATATATGATTTTCCTTCGTACCATCTTCTTGTCTTTAGTATGCAAGTTGCTTGGTGCGTGTGAAACTTGATAGCTTTCTGTTTTTTGCTGTTCCTTTAATTACTCGTGCGTTTAAAAATATAAAAAAAATAATTTAAATAAAAATTAATTTTTAATAAAACATGGTTTGAACTAAATCCTCAAACAGAGCCTGAACAGATAAAATGATGTCGTTGGCTCACAAAACACTGCCGGAAAGAGAGACCTGGAGCCTGGGTAGAATTTCGGCTAGTTATTACACCCATGGTCCGTTGTTGTAAAGGAAGAAGGAGATGATATATGCGCTCATAAATGGTAAGGTGATGTCCGTGTTTAATAAAATAAATTAATAAATTGAATCAGAGTCATTAATGCTAATTAAGAAAGCAAAAGATAAATCCACGTATAAATTTTTATCTTAACAATCATTTTTATTTATTTTTTAGGTTAATTCTACTTGCTATCTATGTACATGTGATTTTTTTATATATATAAATGAAATATGTGAATACAACTTATCTATTCTAAAATTTGAGATAGAAAAAAATTTAAAGAGATATTATGACAATCTTTTAAAGTGTTATGAAATCATAGAAACAATATAAAATATCAATTAATATTTTTTAAAAAAATAACTAAAAGATCCTAAAAATAAGAGAATATTAATAAAAAATTAAATGGAAAACAAGAAATTATTTTATTTAAAAAAATAATCAGGTATTGCTGCGTCCGACAAACCAAACTAGAATGTCTAACTTTTTTTAAGAACAAACAATAAGTTATTTGCTTTTTTTTTTTTTTTTACAATTGACATGTAGTCTAGCATTGAAGATGATGTGTTCTCCGATTGTATTATTTTTTAGAACTTCAAAACTTATTTTTAGCTTTTTAAAAAAGAAAACACCTAAGAATATATAAAAAAAACACATTTGCATGTTAAAATAACTAAGAAGATAATCTCAAGAGATTTGACAAAAAAAATAAAATTTAATGTTTGAAAATGTGATAGTGATTGCTTTTCAAAATACTTTTCATTCTAAAATATATTAAAATAATTTTTTTTTAGTTTTTAAAAATTATTTTTAACATTAACACATCAAAATAAATTTAAAATATAAAAAAATATATATTAATTAAAAAAATAAAAAACAAATTTTAATTTTTTTAAAAAAATACTTTTAAATATAAAGATAAACAGTCTCTTTAAAAAAAAAAAAAAAAAAAAAACAGAAATAAGTCCAAGCCGTGAATGCAAATGTGCTAATTAAAGTAGCCTTTTCCTCCCTCGAATTCCCGATTATTATGGACCCACTCAACTGGGTATATATGATGATGCTGGGCAAAAAGCTGATTAAAAAGCAAGTTTAGACTGGATTTGTTTTGGTGTTAAAAAAATATACTTAAGAATTTTTTAATTTATTTTATTTTTATTAATTTATATTATTTTAATGTTAAAAATAAATTTAAAAATATAAAAAATATTATCTTAATATATTTTCAAATAAAAAATACTTTAAAAAACATCAATAATCTAATAATTTTTTTTTTTTATGGCACGCCACAATGAAATTCAATTCCCTGTTCCTTTTCCCTTGTCACAAGTCATGAAACGGCTGCCAACAGGATAGAGGGCATTGCTAGAAGAATCAACAATGGAGTCCACTCTATTCAAAACTATGAATTTGTTTGCTTTATTGTTTGATTCATCTACAAGTTTGAACATTTTCTTTAAAACAAAGTGCATGTATCTTGTATTATCTGATAGAGATTTATTTTTCAATTCTCGCATCCTCATTTCATTATTTTTAAGATTTGAATAAGATACTAGCTAGCTATTTGACTTGTATTTCATAGCAGATTATATTGTTTTTCTTTAAATAAATTTTAAAACTTTTCTAATATTTTTTATATAAAAAATCAAAAAAACTTATGACTCATAAAATAAATTGAGAACTAGGTGTATAATAAAATAAATTCTATTTATATAAAGCATTAAAAATTTATAGATGAATTAAAACAATTTCTCAAAAAATCAAATGCATATAGAATAACTAAAAAGTAATTGTTATTTAAAAAAGACTAGATAAAAAAATAAAAGAAAAAATGAATATTAATTGAAATATAAATTTAAAAATCATTTTGAAAAGATACATATATATAAAAAAGCATTAAAAAAATAATCGATTTCTCAACCCATTTTGACCCAAAACACTTAGAAAACATCCTAGACAACTTAATAAACTCATTCATACCTTCAAAAAACCAAAAAAATTTATCAAGCTCGTATATGTTTTTCTAGGAAATTTCAAGGTAAAAAATTAATACATCTAATGTAAACTCTCATCATCAAATGGAGCAATTTGAAATCAATATTAATAATTTTTATGATCAGAATTGGTGCAACGAAAGCTTTCTCTTTTTAGCATCAGATCCTAGTTTTTTTCTCTCATTTCGTTCAGACTAAGGTAAAAAAAAAAATTGATATCAAAATTAATTTTGCCCTTAAATCCTTGAAACTAAAGAGATCTAATATTTATAATTTTAAAAATATATAATAAATATTTTGCTCAAACTATGTTAAAGCCACTTATTTTTTCATGTTTTTTACTTTGATATTTTATCTTTTAATCTTATCATTTTTCAATAAATTTGAAAATAATTTTGTCCAATAAAGGATAAATTAAAAAAAAAAAAAACACTATAAACAGTCCATCTACGTTACTATGCTATACGAGGGGATCCACATTGGATTCCCCTGCACTTTAGATTTATAGACAACAGTTAATTATTGTAATATTTTCAATGTCGAAACATTCTGGTTCGATAGTAAATATGAAGGCGGTATCCATGTCCTAACATTTTCTCCGAATACCACAAAATACACCGTAAAAAAAGAAAAAAAAAAAAGAGGAGAAGAAGAAGAAGATGACTTTCCACCTCTACAATTCATTAAATAATTGAGTTGTTCAACTGCTCCCCTTTATTGGCAAGATTTACACTGTAAGTGGTGGAAAAACGAACAACCTCTTCATTTTTATAAGTGTCCGTTTGGGATTGTGTTTGAAAAGTATTTTTTATAAAATTTGAAATTTTTTTTTTGCTTTGAATTAATATGTTTTTGATGTTTTCAAATCATCTTGATGTGCTGATCTCAAAAATAATTTTAAAAAAATAAAATAACATTATTGACATACTTTTTTGAATAAAAAACACTTTGAAAAACAACCGCAAACACATTCTTAAACACGCACTTAACAAATTTATGTACTAATTTAATAATACAACTAAAAGAACTGGGTCGGTATCGCTTTCGATATGAACAGAGGATGCTCCCTGTCTTTCTTTTTTTTTTCCTTTTTCTGTTTTTAGATTTTTTTATTTAATCTTTGTCTGAAATATATTTTAAAATTGTAGTATATAGATAAAATTTTTTTAAAAAGGATCATATTGTAAAACATTAAAAAAATACATGGTCAATCTCGAATTTTTTTAGAGTTTCAATGTTAGTCTAAAAGTTCATTATATTTATTTTTTGGTTTTTAAATTTGAGAAAAGTGGAAAAAATTTACCGAAAACAACGAAAGAAAAAAAGTTTTTGATTGGTTATATTTCAACCACAAAAAATAATAATCTTCATGTCAAGAAAAGTAAATCGGGTTCCATTTGTGTTTTTTTTATTTGACTGATTTTTGTTTTTTAAAGTGATTTAAAAGTGTTTTAAGATTGATATGTTATTTTTTAAGGTTTATATTGTGTTTTGGAGGTAATTTCAAATACAAACGAGTTGAAAATTATATTCTTGATAATTTCTAAACATCAGATATGATTAAAAAAACCAACTGGCAACATATTATTTACCTGATAGATAATTTGTCACCTACTTAAAAAAATAAAAATACATGAGTGAACAATGAGTCTTTCACTTTCTAGAAAAAAAAACCTAGGCACAAATTTAGGCTTCTAGACCCAAGAGCATGCTTGAGTTTTTTTATTAAAGCGAAATGAATGGGCTTTGACTTATACAATTTACCTTTTCCCTTTTTTATTTTTATGCATTATCTCTTACAAGAGATTAGTTTAACATGTATCAATTTTCCTATATATATTCTATATAAGTTAGCTGTATTTATATGAAGTTCTTAAAAAAATTAACAATTATTTGGTATTACTAAAAAACATTAATCCACAAAGAAATGAAAATATTTAAAATAAAGAGGATAGTCAGTATAAAATATTTATGTATCTATCTTTAATTTATATTATAAAGATTACCTTTTCATTTTAATATTTAATTATTATCAACATTTTTTTTTAATTTATCAGTTCGTATATTTTTTATTTTATTTTATAAAACATGAACATCCTTTTGTTTTTCAATTAGAAGAAAACTTATGATAAGAAGAAACACATCTATAATATAATTATTTCTTTTTATATTAGAAATTAATTGAATTCAACTCGAATTGCAACCCGTAGCATAAACAATATGTTTGTGTTTTTAAATTACAAAAATTATAATATTTTAGATATTATTTACAACAATAATACTTTAAATTAACTTGGAATTTTACCTTAACACAGGAGATAAAACTAATATGTTAGTATGGAAATTGGCAGTATTTAGAAACAGTAGATATAGCTGAAATTAAACGCAGTTGTTGTCGTCGGTATTGTTATTTTTAATCCAAGTTTCCACATCCTTGAAGAATGAGGAGATGGTGAGCCACTCGATTAAAATAATAAATTATTTTAGTTGATGGTTCAATTATAAAAGTTTGGGATTAAAAAATTTATTTGTTTTGTAATTTTATGTTCGATTTTTATGGTTATTAATATAATAATCACTAAAAATTTACATGATTATTAACTTTAGAGTTCGTAAAATTATCTAAGATACGTGTAAACTTATCTGAACATCCATGTTAATAATAATAATAATAATAATAATGTAACATACGCTATCAAAGGTTAACTGTCCAGAGCTGACTTTCACTAGGGACATGCAAATTTATTGTCCGCTAAACATTGCAGCTCGGATAAAAAGAATTAAAAATTAAAAAATATTTATAAATTATTTAATATTATTATGAAATTTGATCTAATAATTAATTTTAAAATATTTCAACCTAATTTTTTATTTAGCTCTAATTTAAAATTAATTTACGTGGTATTTATTTTAACATGGTCTAATTGACTTGATAAATCCAAAAATAAACTAGATAATCAGTAAAAATATGATTTGATTACATAAAAAATTCAAGATAATAACTTTTTTATTTTAATATTGAAACGATAATATATTGAAATGATTTTAGTTTCATGCCAAACTAATAACCTGGATCATGAACTCTATCATATTTAACAAATGTTTTTTTAATAATTTTTTATTTAATAATATGAAATAAAAAATAAACATTCATAGAGAATCAATTAAATATTGAGATTTTTGTTTGAGACATCAATAACTTCATAAAAAAACTCAAAATAAATTATAAAAATCAATTTCAAATCAATAAAATATTGAAAGATAGAATTAATTTTTTTTAAAAAGGTTCAATAAAAATAAAAATAAAAGACTTGAAAGATAGAGTTAAAAAAGAAAAGAAAAAAAAGGGGGTAGCCCTAGGGTTTTACCCTATTTTTTTTAGTAAAATAAATTTAATGTTAAATATTGAAATAAAAAAAATCAAATTCATGAGATAATAAATAACCTAATAATTTTTTTTTTAAAAAAACACAATTTTCAAAACAACTTAAAAGATAAATAATAATAATAAAAATATTAATGTGGCTAAAAGTTTAGCCACCTTTGACGTTTTTGTTAATGTTAATTTTGCATGTGAAAAACATGAAAGAAATATTATAAAATTAAATCTATCAATACTTAATTTCAAGTTATAAATAATATTAGGGTTGGAATCAAAGCAACAGATGCAATAGTTCCCCCCCAGGAGCAAAAGAATTAGCTGTTTTTTAGACGCTTGCAGTATCCACATATATTTGAAGGTATCTCACATTAGTTTTAATTAAGTATATATCTTTTAAAACCATAATTAACAATATTTTTAAAATTATAACTATAAAAATTATCACAATATCTATATACTGATATTCTATACTAATAAAATTAAATGGAAGCATAATATTTTTAAAAAATACAAAAAAAAATATCCAAATTTATGTAGTAAAAGGCTGAAGGAAATATCCAAATACATTTTCTTGCTTTCACATGCTTCCATTTCCCTTCTCTCCTATCCAAAACCTTCCTCTTCTCAGGCCAATCTTGTCAAAGATTTCTCAGGCCAAATTGTCATTTCAAGGGAAAGAAGAATAAGTACTACCGTATTTTTTATTTCCTGGAATCTTTCCTATTGGAAAGTTTCTTTTTTCCCTTTTTTTTTCTCTCTTTTCTTTTCAGATCTTTGGCTTGTACTTTTTTTTAATATAAAATATGACTAGAAATCCTCTCCGTTTTACTTCGTCCCAATCTGTGGTTTCTCTTACTTTCTACCTTTCTGGTTTTTTCTAATTTTATGAGCTCTAGATATTCAAAACTGGGTTCTTTTCATACCATTATCCAGACCCTACTCCTTTTTTTCAAAGCCCTGAAAGTAATTGCATTGCAAGGAAGTTGTAGCTCATTGGCTTAATTTTGGGTCTCGTTTGTGTCCCTGTTAAAGTTCCAATATTCAACTCCCATTTTTCTATTTCTCCATGCCATCATTTTATTTTTGATCAGGTCATTTGCTGCTATATTCATCAATATCGTGTTCCTACTTCCGAGTCAAATATTAGATGATCCCATTTTGATTTTCATTTGTAGCCTGGTCTAAAAGGGAGATTGATCTTACTGCGGTGGTCAAGGTGGTACAATCACACTGGCTTCTTGATTTTTAATCAGCTTTCCTGCCCTTGTAAAGTACCAAAGTCCCATTCTTTAGACCCTTCTTGAATTTGTAGTTGCTCCATTGTTATTGTTTTCTGCTTGATTAAGCATACAATCCTTGAAATTCTTAGATTTAGTCGTGCTTTTGCCTAATAATCGTTGACATGTGATTCATTGGCTTTAATTTTTGTGTCAATGATCATCTTGAATCTCTCCTGTTTCGTAAGCTTCATTGTGTTTAAGCTGTCGACTTTTTTACTACATGCTGCTGTGCCTCCTATGTGTAAATTGACGTTCAGTGAATTTCGTCTCTCCTGCTTGTTTAGAGGCTTCTAAGTAGTCACTGAATTTGCTGCTTGTTTTCTTGCATATCTAAGCATTTCAAGTATGCTTAAGCAGGGCAATTTCTTGTTCAGTTCACCTTTCCTTCTATGTGTCTTCTTCTGGTTCTTTCTCATTCATATTGTTGTTTCACATGTTCCCTTGGGGTCAAAGCTTTCTGTAGAGGAAAATAACTTGTGGGTTTCCTCCAATGGTGATTATGCTGTTGGATTCGTTAACCATTCTGAACAGCCTAATCAGTATAGTGTAGGGATACGTTTCAATTCAAAATCTATTCCTTTCCCCAAGCAAACTGTGGTTTGGGTTGCTGGAGCTGATGTCACTGTGGGTAACAAGTCCTTTTTCCAGCTTTCTCAAAACGGGGAGCTGGTATTGGTTGATTCTTTGAGGGGAGTTGCTGTGTGGACCAGCAACACGAGCCAATTAGCTGTTGCTTCGGCTCTTCTTCGTAATGATGGCAATCTTGTTCTATTGAATAGAAAGAAGGATGTTGTTTGGCAAACTTTTGATAATCCATCCGACACACTTCTTCCAGGCCAGAATCTACCTGTTCATAAAACCCTTAGAGCAGCAAGCAGAAATTCTGTTTCAAGTTATTACAGTCTTCATATGAATGCTTCAGGTCAGTTACAGCTGAAGTGGGAAAGCGATGTTATTTACTGGTCCAGAGGAAATCCTTCTAGTTTGAATCTTGGCGTCGTCCTTACCTCCGGTGGAGTCCTGCAACTTGTGGACCACAATCTGAATCCTGTTTGGTCTGTTTTTGGGGAAGACCACAATGACAGTGTAAACTTTCGGTTACTTAAATTAGACATTGATGGTAATCTGCGGATATACTCATGGGTAGAAGCTACAGGGTCATGGAGATCAGTTTGGCAAGCCGTTGAAAATCAATGCAATGTTTTTGCAACCTGTGGCGGGCATGGCATCTGTGTTTTCAATACATCAGGATCTCCCGAATGCCGATGCCCTTTCAAGACAACATCTTCATCCAACTTGAAATGTTTTTCACTGAATTGTGATTCTAATCACAGTATGGATACTTATGAGCACACTTTTCTGTATGGGATTTATCCACCAAATGAATCTATCACCATTACTAATTTACAGCAATGTAGAGAGTTGTGCATGCAGGACCCGGCTTGTACAGCTGCAACCTTCACAAATGATGGGACTGCTCAGTGCCGAATGACGACGAGTCCATACTTCTCCGGGCATCAAAACCCCTCTTTAAGTTCTATATCTTTTGTTAAGACATGCTCGGACCCCATAGCTGTTAATCCCCATAATTCAAGTTCTTCTCCATCACTATCTCCAGTCAAACGGTCTCATGGGTTGTGCCTTTCTTGTCAAATTGGCGGAGCAGCCTCAGGCACATTACTTTTATTTGTTGTTGTTCAGTTAGGGATTGGCTACTTCATGTATAGAAGAAGAAATCGGATTTTGAGGAAAGCTGCTTTAGCTTACACAGGCCGTAACTCTAAGGGTGTGATGATGTTACCATTTACAGAAATCAAGGACATCACTGGGAATTTCAAGCACCAGATAGGGCCAGGTATGTATAGAGGCGCGCTTTCGAACCAACAGCCAGTAGCAGTCAAAGACCTTGACGAAACCATTGAAGAAAGGAAGTTTCGAGCTGCTGTATCGAAGATAGGAAGTATACATCACAAAAACCTGGTGAAGCTGAATGGCTATTGCTGTGAGTTAGGTCATAGATATTTGGTCTACGAATATGTCAAAAATGGTTCTCTGGACAAATGTATCGAAGATGATGAGTTGAATCAAAGACTGACTTGGAGAAGGAGAGTTGACATATGCTTAACTGTGGCAAGGGCTATTTGTTATTTGCACGCAGGATGTAGGGAGTTCATAAGCCATGGAAATTTGAAATGTTCAAACGTAGTCCTGGATAAAAATTACGGGGCCAAGGTGAGTGAATACGGGTTGGAAATGGTTCGTCCTGAGGAATCATACGGTGGAGAGAAAGATGTGGCGGATTTTGGCAAGATGGTGCTGATATTGATAACCGGGCGTCCAGAAGTCAAGGATCTTTGGGAGTGGACCTATGAGGAATGGATCCAGGGGCACCCTGAGAGGGTGATTGATAAAAGACTTGATGATGGCGTGGATTTAAAGGAGCTAGAGAGAGTGTTACGAATTGCATTCTGGTGCCTTCAATCAGATGAACAGATGAGACCTTCAATGAGTGAGGTAGTGAAGGTATTGGAAGGATCATTAACAGTTGATCCCCCACGACCTCCTTTCAGTCAAACGTTATCAGAAGAAGAGTCCCCGGAGTCAGGCTCCAAACCTCAAAGTCCAATGGAACCATGAAGATCGGTGAGTTTATTAGCTTTCCCACTATGGTCTGTATAGTAGAACTATGGTGTGCTTTGATATGCTCATGCCATTTTTCCATCAACTGCTTGAGTATACGAACAACTGTAAGAAGAAGAAGTTCCGATGAGTCTTAGTTTGAAATCAAAATGCAACTTCATACGCATTTTGGGATTCCATGTTTGCAAGATAAATGTTGGTTCTAATGCGATTGATGCATAGCCTCAAGCTGTTCTGGGGAGCTTACTCATCGTTCTTCTCTCTGATATGGAATGCAAGAACAGTCAACCACTAGGGTTGTAAACCAATGAAACCTGCGACCTCTTTGGCAACTTCTCCTCAAGGCACGTCACCTGAAACTGGTAAGCCAGTGCCTAATTCAAGTACCTTTTTACCAACAATTGCCTGCTCTCGTTTTTGGAGGGAAGGATGTGGAAGGGCTTGAAGCTTGACGGTCCATGAAACTTGATGTTGATTGCTGGCCCATTTTAGGTTTGTTTGCAATATCAAAGCTCTATTGTCATAATGAGTGGGCCTTGTTACCAGTATTCAAGTAGACCTTTACCTAAATTCTAGGTGGTTTGAAACAGTCTAATTAATTATTTAGTTGTCTTTTTGGAGGAAAATAATTGCGTTATTATTATTCTTTATTTGTTTAATCTTCTTTCCCTTCCGTCTTCAAGCCCCTTTTATCAAGGCAGCGACTGGAATAGGTTTCAACTAGACTTGGACTTCGTTGCTAGTAGGGCAAATAAAATTATATTTAGTCGACGCAAGTATATTTTAGAAAAAAAGAGAAAATTTAATATTAAATAATAATAATAAAAAACAATAGCAGTGCATATTTATCCTATTAAACTCATAATCTGAGTTATTTGATAAAAAATAATAATTTTGTTTTTAAAAACTAAAGCCTATTTGTCAACCAATTAAATACTGAATAATATATATATATATTTTTAAATCAAATATAAAAAGGAATAAAAAAAATAGCAACTATGAGAAAAAGGCTCGAACTCGCTCAGGTTAACTTGCTAAGCCCATCAGAGCAAGTTGTGAGATCGGAATAATCGAATAAAAAAAAAAACAAAGAAACTACTAAGTCTATTATTTTTTTTTAAAAAAACCAATGTCAAATTATGACATGGAAAACAAAGTAAAAAAAAAAAAAAACAAATGATGTGAAGTTGTGAACCCAAGACCAGAGCCATTTGAATGGAAACACCAAACCTAAAAAAAAACATGAAGTTTAAATTTTAATAAATCAAAAGTCAAAAGATAAAATTGAAAAACAAATTCAATAAAAAAATGAAATTAAAAATAGCAATTAAAAAAAATAATCAAATTAAATAAAAAACAAATTAGAGGATGGATAATTTTGGATTGAAAGGCTAAATTGAAAAAAGAAAAATCACACCCCTTTACCCTTTCGATTATATAAAAAAAAAAACAGAGAGAGTTAAAAACTTAATTAATTTTGAAACCAAGGGCAATTTAGTAAAATTACTATGCAGTAAAATGTGAAATCTAAAAAAATAGCTCTAAAACCAACTATTATTTTTTTGTTTTGTTTTAAAGATATTGAAGGTATTTTACTGCTAAAAAAACCTTTTATACCCTAAGCAAAACAAAAATGATAAATAAATCATGTGAAAAATATCATTTTACTCTTGAGCGTAGCATTCTTGGCTAATATGGTTAAATGTAAAATCACCAAATTATTATTATAATTTACAATAATCAGTTTTCTTATGGTACAATATTTAATTTTCTCACGCCTTATATATTTTGTTAAATTACTAAATTATAAACCTTTTTTTGGTATGATAGATATAATTTTATTTAATGATACCGAATCAAATCTATTTGAATAAATGTAGTTTTTATATAATTATTTTATCCCATGAATATTATTAAATACAATTAAAATCTAATCCTACACACACACATACACAATAAAATATATACATATAACAATATTAAAAAAATACCTTAATTTTTTCTTTAAAAAAACAGAATATAAGCAGATTGTTGCATTTTGCTTGAAAAGAATTAAAATTTTAATTAATTACTCATGTACGAATAAATTTGCAGAGAAGATTAGCCATCTCGCTCCACAAACACATGCACCTAGGTTCGAGTCCCAGTGGGAGTGGGGTTGGAAAGTTTGCTCCTTTCCTGTTTCTGGGTCCTCCCCGTGCGGTATACCTGTCACCCCCGCGGTGTCTTACCTGCTCACTAGCGCTTGCAGGATGTTCAGTGGGCCGTGGGATTAGTCGTGGTGCGCGTAAACTGGCCCGGACATCCACGTTATCAAAAAAAAAAAAAATTAATTACGAGTAACATTCCCTCTCCAAAGCATAAAGATATAGATTGATGCTTTATTTTGTAACTCGGTTGAAAAAGAAAAGGGCTTCCTGTATACTTGCCCCCTCGCTGAGTCGGGCACAAAGGGAATAACAATAATCGCAAGCACCTCCCTGTGCCCCACTTCATATAATACCGTTTGATTCTTTTCTGATAAAGCCTTATCTCTTGTATTGAAAAGTGGCAAGCCTTTATATTAAGAAAAATATATCTTTCTGATTCTCCTTCGCTATAACTTCTTGGTATATGCACTGAAAGTGTCTACAAGCTGGAGAACATATATCCAGGAAACTGATAGGAAGTTGCAAGTTCATTTCTATAAGAGTGTCCAATCCTAACGGGATTTGGTACAGGTTTGAATGGATTTCTTCTTCAAGTGGTAGTGGTTAGTGTTTGCTGCTGTAATGTTATTTTGGATTTACTTGATCCAGGTCAGAAGCTTTTGAAGTTTTCAAATGGTTATTAAATAGTGTTTTGGAATGTTCCTGTTGCTGTCTTCCAAGTCATGAATGCCTTTCAGGTGAGAGGCACTGTTAGCTAGCCAGTGTCTCTTTCTTCAACTTCATCTGCTGTAACTTTCACAAAGCCAAAAGGAAGTCTTATCAATCCATTACATCCACCTGAAAAGAGTATCTATAGCTAGCTGCTGCATCGATTTCAGCCCTTCCTATTAGAACTCAATATTTTGCAGTCCAAGCTTATTGATCAAGCCCTCGCATGGCTCCATCGAATACAAGAAGATCAACAAGACGCAAGAGGCAACAAAGTGTGCCAAAACGCGAAGAACCATCGAGGGATCTGCCTTGCAGTCACAGCACTACTTCTACCAGCTCCAAAGAGTCATGCACTGTCAACATTAATGACCAAGAAGGTGATAAGGACATCGTTGGCTGTTCTACACCGAAGGCTCAAAGATTCAAAATACCTGAGATCTTATCTTGTCCACCAGCTCCAATGAAGAGAAGGGTAACTACAAAGTCCTCGTCAAAGAAATCTCCCATAGTCTTTTTCGCTCCTCCAGATATAGAGCTTTTCTTCTTCTTTGCATTTCGTGGTAATATCCCAGCTTAACTGATGTGCTTATACTGGTTCTATGGATGACTTCTATGTACTAATATTTGCTACTTAATGATGGCCATTTAAGTGTGCAATTAGTAATTAGGGCTTGAAGATTGAGCAATCAACCCTTGATTGCAGATTTGTGCTAGTTAATTATTTCAGTAGGGTTTTGTATTTTATGGATGTATGTGCCTATAAATGCTGAATCTTCAATTTCATTCTCTCTTCCCCCCCCCCCTAAAACGCTTTTTAATTTGTTAAAACGATCTTGTGGATTAATTTTGTTAATTTCTTGATAATTACTTTTAAGACGTGAGATAAACAAGATCAGTGCTGCGGATTGAGTAAAACATAAAGTGCTTAATTGTAGCTCCATCAGAAGCCTTTACAGAACTGTGATTTCTTTTCTTTCATGTGACTGTTACTTTGTAGAGGCAAAGAAAGAAAAGAGAAACAAGAAAAGCTTCTTTTTAGTGTGACTTCGATGATTGAGTATTCTTCTTTTGCTTTTTCCTGTTGAACTTTTTGCTACCGTCGGCATCTTCATCTAATATTCATACTGTTTCTCTCAGTCTTCAGTCTCATGTTAACATGCAATTTTCTTGCTGTGCTAGCTTCTGCACCATAATTTGATCGTCACGCTATGGTTTGACACTTGACTCACAACGAGCTGCCTATAAATAAATTAATTAGAAATGCATGTATCTCAAGGTCATAAATTTATTTTTTATATATAAAGAATTTAAATGTATTCTTTGGGAGAATTTTATATGAATAGTGAAACTTTTTTTATTTTTATTCAGCCTCTTTTTCCCCCATTTCCCTCCATGTTTTATTTCAATTTTGTTTTTTTTTTCCCCTTAATTTCATTCTTAATTTTTTTTAATAGTCATGTGGGTTGTTTTGGACCGACTAAGTCAAGTAGATCAAGTCAACAAAACTCTATTATAGTTTAAATAAACCTGGGAATTGAGTTAAGAGGTTTTTTTTTTTTTCAATGCCATCATTTTTATTCTTAGATTTTTTTTTACCGGTCGACCATGTTATTTTTAAATCGGCCAAGTCGACTAAGTCACATCAAAACAACTCCCGCATGATTTAAACTAGATAAGAAGTTAGGTCGAGATATTTTTTTTATATCAATTTCTTCCTTAAATTTTTTTAGCATAAAAAAAAAGATGTTTAGACGACTATAATGTTTTCAAAAAAGTAAGAGAAATTGAGATTCAAGTCATTGATTTAATTGAATTCAATAACCTTGGTTAATTTAATAATACAATAAAAAAATAATAGGCAACAATAACATATAAATTAAACAATACAAATTTGGTATGAGTCAACCTAGGTTATCCTGTAAAATTCATGAATCAACACTTGAAATTAGGATAACCTCGTAGAGTGATAGAATTGAAAAAATCAATTTTTAAAAAGGATCTTAAAGAAAAATAACTAAGTCAATCCAAACTAATTTTCAATCTCATGACCTGGGTTTTAAAACCAAAATTATCTTATAGAAAACAAACTTGAAAAAATCCCGAAGCTAAATTTTTTTATAAACAAAATCTCAATCAACAAAATGCTAAGGAATGAAATGAAAAGAAGAAGAAGAAGAAGAAGAAGATGAAGAAAGATTGAATTAAAAAAATTTAAAAAAACAAATAACAATTACGAGAATAAAATATTGGGAGATGCAATTGAAAAACAAATTCAATTAAGAAAATGATTTAAAAAATAAATAAGGATCAAATTTAATAGATAAACAAATCAATAGAGGATGAAATTGAAAGAAAATTTAAATTCTATGAATTATTTAAAAGAAAAAAATAATAAAAAAATAGTGATCAAATATGAAATAAAAACAAATTGAAAGGTTGTTTTAAAAATCTACAATGTTAAGTGTGGAAATCAAGGATAAGAGAAAAGAAGAAAGAAAAGATATTGTCGTTGACGCCAAACTGGAGGTCCAATAATCACATGTATAACCCAAGGATGGAGGGGCCACTGTGAAGATTCAGAGGTTGTCGTAGAAGCTGATGCTTGATGGCTGAAAGATATGCGTGTGTCGTCCGGAAGGCGTGGAAGAAACCACTTGTGTTCGCGCAAACAACACGTGTCATCCACTTTTTAATATTAAATAATATTTCACATATGCTAAAATACCAATTTGCTCATGATACAACTCAATAATGACAAAAAAATCCATAATGAAAATAATAAAAAAAGCTATAGACACAAGTTAAAGATAAACAAATCAATAGAGGATGAAATTGAAAGAAAATTTCAATTCTATGAATTATTTTAAAGAAAACAAATAATAATAAAAAATAATGATCAAATCTGAAAGAAAAACAAATTGAATGGTTGTTTTAAAAATCCACAGGGTTAAGTGTTGAAATCAAGAAAGAGAGATAAAAAAAAAGAAAAAATTATCATTGACAGCAAAATAAAGGTCTAGTAGTCACATGTATAACCCAAGGATTGATGGGCCACTGTGAAGATTCAAAGGTTGTCGTAGAAACTAATGCTTAATAGCTGAAAGATTTGCGTGTGTCGTCTAGAAGGCGTGGTAGAAACCACTCGTGTTCGCGCAAACAACACGTGTCATCCACTTTTTAATATTAAATAATATTTTACATCTACTAAAATACCAAATTGCCTATGATACAACTCAATAATGACAAAAAAAAAATCCATAATAAAAATAATCAAAAAGCCACAGACACAAGTTAAAGATAATTTGAATTCAATAATAATGTAATTATTTTACTACGCTAATAAAAGAAAAAAAAATTGAAATAACCATGCATGTTGTTTTAATATATTTTTATTTTAAATAGTATGTTAGTCATTTTATTGTGCGAATACAACAAAAATACTTTATTACCCATATTGTCTAGTTTAATTTTTATTCCTGAGAATGATAAAATTACAATTTTATCATCCTAATCTTTAGTGCCATTGAGAATGAGACAAGAGTTACAGTAAATCTTCTACAGAAAACCATCTTTAATAAAGGTTGAATTGCCTGGAGATCTTAGTCATGGATAAGATGCGTTAAGCTAAAAAGAAAATTATAATAATATAATTTCAAGAAAAAAATAAAGTATTTTTAACTGAATTATTCGGTCCATACTTGAAATTAGCTGATTTACCCATCAAGTAAAGTCAGGGCGGCAATTATTAGGGCTCTTCCCAGAAAGCAGTCATCGTATCAGAGCCTGAGAGCATTTGATTTGTTGCTTGGTGGGTTGGATAATAGCGTCAGGTGGAGGTGGAACCCTACCACATAGCGTGTGCGGTGCTGGATGGCGTATCATTTCTTGCACAGGACACACACGTGAAGCGAATCTCCTCCATGTTTTCCCGTGAATTTATTACCCCGAGAAAATGGAGTTATTTGTTAAAGTTACCTCGGCTAGGTAATTTTTTTCACATGGGTCGGGTCTTGGGCCAAGTTATTGGGCTTTCTTGGTTTAACTTTGGGGCCTGTATTCTTGAACAATTATAGTTGTTATTCTAGATGTATCCACACTGTAAAAGAAGCCCAAAGTAGCCCATAGACCATAACTCTGCAATCTTCCTATAGCCCAACAGGAGAAACATATTTCTAGTTTGTACTTTGTACATCATTTTTCACATCAAAACAGGGAAAGGGCTAGCACAACCAAGCCCTTGCGCACTGGACTAAAATGAAGAAAGTCTAGGCTCATGGAGCAGATTACGTGTCGCTCATTGAAATAAATTTTGCTTATCTTTTATAATTGAAAAATTGAAATAAAAGTTTTCAAACTAATAAAACCTGAATTACACCCTATTTCACTGAAAACAACACCTGAAAACATCATAAAAACTTTAAATAACCTATGTTTATAGCATGCTTTAATCAATATAAAAACTTTAAAACAAAACAAATCAAAATAAATTTTTTGGATTCTAATTTTGTGTCGTGGTTAAATACTTAAACAACTTTTATCATTGAACTTTTCTCCCCCGAACAAATTTAATGAAATCAAGATTGGTTTTTTTGTTTTTTTGGTTTTTTTTGCCAATTCAAGACTTTACCCCTCATTTTTATTTGCAGTGATTTTTTATCACCTCTCTAAATCATTGAAGACTGAAATGTAAGAGAAATGAAAGTCTATGGCTATAAAAAGAAGTTTTATAACTACAGGGACCAAAGAATGGAAAGCCTTGCCTTTTAAAAAATGAAAAAACAACTTCTCTGGTCCTTGTTCCTGTTTTTTAACCATAACTTAAAATTTATTTTGTAATAGTGGTTATTAAAAGAATAATCTGTCACATTGCATTTGTGAGAGTGTGCATTACAAAACATATCCAATCATATGAGAGTGCTTTACAAACCACCACACCTTCATTCATTGTGGACATATGAGCTGAAGCACCTGTATCTAGGAACTAATCAGCTCCGGTCGAGTCATGAAGTGAGCAAGAATAATTGACAGCCTCACAATATGAGCGGCTAAAACACGGGAATAACATTGAGGACACAGGTCTGCAAAGTGTCCATCAACGCGATAGATCTGACAGCGTGGATGGCGACATGCTTGGTTATAATTGCGTCCCTGATTGCATGCTGATGACGGAAGAACTGTCCAGAGGTGCGAGGTTGCTGTCCAGGATTGGTCCTCCGCCGTGTTGATTCCTCTGCTGCCAGTTGCGACTTGTGACAGTGAAGGCAGCAACAGCAGTAGGTGACGCAACAGGTTCAAGTGATCTTTAGAATAATTCAAAGCTTTCGGCTCTGGAGACAAGGTCAGCAAATGATGGCAGCAGAGTGAGGGCCATCCGGGCAGAAGAGAAACTTGAAAATTCTGTACCAAGTCCACAGAGAAACCAGTGCACTTGATTGTCAACTAGACATCCAATGTCGTGTAGCTGGTCGCAGAATCCCTTGAAGACACGACCAAAGTCTGTGACAGACCCGGTGGCTCTCTTCATCGACTGCTATTCATCCTTGAGGTGGATCTCTCGTGCCTTAGACCTGTGATTAAAGGTTGTTTCCAAAGCAAGCTAGACGTCATGGGCGGTGAAGAGTCCAACAATTTCAGCCAATGCTTCTCCAGTTAGGGAGGATCGGAGGAGGCAAAACAAGGGTTGATTAGCTTCTTTCCAAGACAAATATTTGTCACTTGGTGTTTGAGAGTTGAGAGAATCAAATTTTGGATGTGGAACAATGGAACCATTAATATGACCGACAAGGTCTTGGCTCTCAATGAAGGGAAGGATTTGACTATGCCAAATGAGGTAATTAGCAGAAGATAATTTGACAGTGATCATATGAATAAGGGTGGTGAAGGGCAGAGGGGCAGAAGGTTTTCTGTGGCCATTGGCAGAAGGTTATAGTTGCAGAATTACATGTGATCTTTACAAGAATGGAAATGATTTCCTAAAATCAATTACATAGGTATAATCAAGGATCAATTCTTTCAACAATGGTAAGCCTACATTATCATAAAAATAATCTGCAATTGAATCAATTAGCTTGAACAGAACCGCAATTATATCTGACTGATTTCTTAACATCAACATCATTTAATAATAAGAAAACATAACTTTGAAGGAACAAAAAATAAAAGAAATAAAGCATAATGACTAAAGTATGAATAATGAAAACCACAAGGGACTGAAGAGGAAAACAAACCCTCAAGAGGAAGGAAAAAAAGAAGGCAAATCATTCTTGGCTTGTTGTTTGTCACTTTCTTCGGGGGCTGTAGAGGGCTTTCTATAGTTAAGTAGATCACCGTTTCCTTGTACTCAATTTAAAAAAATAATCTTTTTTCGGATTTCGATTGTCTGCTTTGAAAAGGAATTTAATACTGAAAAACCCAACGACAAGGAATTTAATCTTTGAAAAAACCGAAAGAACAAGTTATGAGCATTTGCATTTGCAATCTCTTGCTCAGCTTATATGGGTCCTCAGTTATGGGGTTTGTTTCATGTCAATGTGGAATTAATTTGTAGGCGAGCCCATCAAGAATGTCTATTAATGGATCATGTGATGTTGGGGGAGTTTGTGTTTGACTTGGTCAAAGCTCGGTTAATAGATTTATTAAGTGAATTTTAAAATGATTTTTTATAACACGGTATTATTTTAGATAAATTACTGAAATGAAGTTGCTATTATATATATATATATATTTGAATTAAAGAAAAAAAAATCAAATATTTTTTTAAAATATTTTTAAAACACAAAAACATACATGCTTTAATAAGGAAATTCAACCCAACTTTAAATGAAAAACATTATCATCACCCATTTTTTATATAATATAAAAAAAGTCCCATATGTTTATTTTCTTTTTAACGTATGAAAAAAAAATTATATAAAAAAAAAAAAAATTTAAATATTAGATTATGCTAGTGAAGACTCAACACTATGGGTTGGAGGACCCAATCCTATTAGGTTTTATTAGGCATCCGGACCCAATATCCATATGACCCATGTTCTCTTATTATTATTTTGTACTTCTTTAAAATCAAAAGGGAATAAAAATCGTCCTTAAAAGTTCTTGTTCGAAAGCATATAATATATATGAAACCTTAGTTTCTTCGTTGATTTTATGAGGTATAACCTCCACCATGATAGTACTGGCTTAACTCTCCGCGCTTCCTGAAAACTTTTTTTTATAGAGAGGATGCTCAACAGGAACAACGTTATTGGTTCTGTTCCGTAATCAAATCCAATGTTATTAGGTCTTGTTGTTCAACCAGATCTAAAAGTAACTTTTTACTAAACACAAAAAAAACAACGTTCCCATATGCACTACAATGCCATTCATAGTATAAATATTTTATATCTATAATATGGTTCACACTTAAATAAATCTATATCTATAATAAATTTATAGTGTTTTTTTTCCAAGCATTTTAATGTTTGATAATGGCAGTAGTAAATGGCTAATCGATGAGTGATCATTTTTGTTATTTTACAAGGAGAATGATAGCAGCAGCAACATGTCGTGATAACAATATACAGTAGTACATCCTTGTTTCTTTGACATTAACATAAACTATCAGCATTCAGCAAGAGAATGCTCTTTGATTATAGATTCCCAGGCAAAACGAAAATGATTCATGGAAAGATAAAGCAGCTGCAGGCAATGATATTCTTGGTCCTCAACAGTGCTGTAAAAATCAAGATCAATAACAGTATGATCAGCTGGCACGCTCCCATTTTCTTGAGCATTCTTTTCCCATCCTTGTACCGTGCCATTCTCCCATTGCTCTTCAAATCCAGCAGTAACCCACACCAATAATCTATATATATATGTACATTGTTAAATGAAGAACATGATTGGCTCTGACCAAGCACACCCATACTTGAGTTTTTGCAGATGAAAAGAGGCAGGCAATCACAACGCCATAACATCGTTTCTTGCGAGCAGATGTCCTGTGGCGAAGAATGCATTCAAAATAAGAAGAAAACAAAATCAAATAAAAATAGGATTTGAGAGTAGATTCATGAATCGCATGGCAAAAAAGTAGACAAGTACTGAAGGAAAGGGGAAGGAAGGTGCTTTTTATTTGTGGTGCATCCTGGACCTCTCATCAAAACCTCTGTAGGCCTATCAAAGTCTGCAGATCGTACAAACGGAAGGTGCTGAATGTGAGAGGAACGCCGGCCCGGAAAAGACACCAACCTGTCCTAACAGATTATCACCAACTTGCTCTGTATGTTGCCTCAGTTTGGGTCCCCCCACGAGGAGGTAAAGACAGCCGAAAGAAGAAAGGTAACGTAACCAACTTGTAAAAGTTCAGTTAAAGCAATTCCCCGTACAGTTATTTTTTAATGTGATGATGTATGTTTTTTTTTAAATAATTTTTATTTAAAAATATATTAAAATAAATTTTTATATCAACATATTAAATATAATTTAAAAATATATAAAAAATTATCTTCAAAAAATAAAAACTTGTATCGGAGCTCTAACAAGTCTTTCGAATCTCACTCTTTCTGTTTCTTCAATCTCCTCTCATCTTTTGCGTCTGATTCTCTCTTTCTTTCTCTTCTAGCTGTCTTTTGTGCAGTCCCGTATCTTCTTCAAGCCATTCCATTAGATTAAAACATGTATATTGACTTTGATCAATTTAAATGCTTGGAGGGGAATTAATTTGAATTAGAATGGCTAGTTGCGGACGGGTAATACCTAGCTAAGCAGATCACAGGCTGCACATTGGTGGTCAACTTGTAGCGCATTCATTTATGATATTTGAAATTATAAGCATCTTCCAACCCTTCCATCTTCATGCAAACGCAATCTTGAAAAGTTAATATGCTTTCGAAAAGGCAGATCTTCCAGCTAGTATTCCCACAAATCACGAACGCAAAAGATGACAACCGGCGCATAGATACATAAAAAATGTTCTGTCAACTTGTGACGAGTAGAAACATGTAGGCAAATGCACCTGGATTAGCACTGCCACGACTATTACCTACTCTAATCTGCTTGCTTGAAACAATGATGGGAAATCAACTTGGTTATATTTTACCAAGATGATCGTGAACACGCCCATACAAATCATAAATCATCTCATTGCCGGCAAGGGAATAGTACTTGACTAACTGTTCAACCATTAATCCAAGTCGTTTCCTTTCTAATACAGGCAAAATAATGAAAAAAAATGGAGATGATATCAAGACAAGGGATTATTAAAAAAAATCATGTTTCGAGCTTTGTCACCGTTCACTTTCTTAAGAATATAAAGCAGAGACAACTGGGAGATTTTGAAGTTCGTGAAAGCATGTTAGTATCTATGAGGCTGGAGTCGTTAGCTTGGCTTATTGATCCCATTCAAGTCATCTGAAAATTAGTCAATGGCATACACGTCAAGCCCTCTTGTTCGTCCAGGAGCCCCTCCCTTGAGTGAGGATACATCCAGTACTATCCTGCTCAACCCACATCATGGTAGTTGTAAGTCAATAATCACACCATTCAAATAACTTACAAGAGATCATAATGTTGAATATAAGATTCTTGAAGAAAGATAGTGGAACTAACAAGCTCTTTGATGCTTTCTCTAGTTCTGGAGTTCCATAGTTTATGATAATCTTGTTATCCATTTTCGAAACTGAATGGTCTGCGGGCAGATCAATCCCTTGGGGTGCTGGATTGACAAAGCATCATATTAGCTACATTTTCTTAGACATTAAAGACTTGCATATTTCACCAAAGCAGATGAAATAAGTTTATCATGGATTTATGTTGATGACAGATATCTTACCTGATATCTGGGTAGCTGCGGCAGCTCCATCTATCCCAAGAAGTTTCTGCAGCAAATCAGAGAGAATATAAAGCATTTTGAAAATAAACTCTGCATGGATGCAATGTCAAGCAGCACAGTATTACCTTAAGACTCTCATAACAGTCATCCAGATTATCGTTATACAAGATATGATCAAAGATGCCCGATGATTTTCCTTGCTCCATCTCCACCTCTGCATTTTGGAGTCGCTTAAGGATCTGCTCCTCTGTCTCAGTGCGTCTGTTGATCAGATTCAAGTTAGAACAAGTGCAGGAAGATACAAGAATGGTTAGGAATTCGTATGAACTTCTGACTTACCTTGAACGGAGGCGAGTCTCAAGCTCCTCCATTGAGGGGGGGCAAATAAAGATGAGGATTGCTTCCAGAGAACTAGCACTCACTGATCTCGCCCCTTGAACATCGATGTCAAGAATGCACCTCTGCAAGCCCAAATGAAATAGCAAAATATAATCAATAAGCTTCTTGCAAAAACATTTTGAGTTTGCAGATGCAAGTATTTTGATTAAGTTGAGGTCTTTCTTTTTAGAAAAAGGTTCTTTATATGGTTTCTGAAGATATTCAGCAAAAGCAATCCAAATTCATTATCATTTCTCGGTTGATCCAGTACCTAAATACCATTGCATTGCTATGAATACCTTACATTGCAACCACAATAGGTATCCACAATTGCTTATAACAAAGTAATATAGATTGACCAAGAAAAGGAGGAACAGAAATATTCACCTTCCCCGCATCAGTTACCACCTCAACAGCTTCAATACTGGTCCCATACAGATTTCCATGAACAGAAGCATACTCAACGAATTTCCCATCTTTTATCTCTTTCTCCATAATACTTTGCTCGGTGAAATGGTAATGAACCCCATCCTTCTCCATGCCTCTTGGTGCACGGGTTGTGTGGCTAACAGAAAACCCAAACATAGATGGGAATTCCTTCATAAGCATGGATATTAATGTTCCTTTACCCACTCCAGAAGGACCACTTATGACAACTGGCTTCTCAGCATCGCCCCTTACCCCCTTACTCCAGGCAACAACCTCAGTCCCCCGAATTTTTTTCTGCTCCCTGACAAACCAAGTGTCCACCTGCCAAAATCAAAACAAATTAATTATCTTAAGAAGACACAATTAGGGAATCATGAAAACATCACATTCAATGTATTGGCAATGTTACAAATGGAATTTGAGAACAGTTTATTCACATTTTTGGAGAGTGATGAAACTGTTATGAAGGTTGTGGTTTATCGTTTTGGTACTGCCTTTTTTTTTTCATTTCATATATCGTTGGAAACAGAGTAGAATCTTAACATTTCCCTTAATAATTATCCAGAAGTTTCTGAAATACCAACCTCAAGAAACAAAATGCAGTCATCAGGGGCGGACCCCTTCTTAACTATCAAAATACGATCATCATTCAATGATATGGCCGAGAGACCTTTACATGAGTTGGGTTTTGATCCCAGCACGATAGGAGTTACCCTGAAAAACGTGAAAACTCTACCACGATAAGCAATCTCAACTCTAAACAAGAACCCCAATGAAGGAACACTCTCTCTTAGGCAGAAATATCAGCTCACCAATTGCCAGTAGCTTTGTCAAAAATTCGAACTTCAACAGGCAATGTTGACTCATCGTTGCCACCACCAATGACATACTACCCAAAAAGAATCTCAATTAGCAAGATCATTGATCGGATTGACCGAAAGAGGGAATGAGGTTGTTTTAGAAGAGAGTCAAATCAACGCAACAAGCTCACTTACAGTTTTATCGCCGATAGTTGTGGTGGTTTTGCAGCCTTTGAATTTTGAGCCAAATTCATTTTCAAATCCAATCTGATTCTGCAGATCATCCACAATGAAAGCTGGAGCTTCTCCCTAAAGAACAAGCCCGAATTCAAGAATTAGAGCACAAGAAAGCAACCAAATGAATCCACATTTCCAAGTTGCTGAATAATAGCATTGCCTCAGGTTGCTTTACATCTTATTTGACCAATTATAACCCAATATAACATAAAAATTAAATACGTGAAAGCTCACCATGGAGCAACTATGTCTCCAATGCAAGATCCTCCTGATCAATCAACATGGAAAGATGAGTGATTAAATAAATAAAAAAAATCCGTATTTCTTGATCTAGCATCAGAACAAACTCAATATAAGCAAGCAGCAAAAGATAGAGCAAAAATTCCAAACTTGACAGTAACAGAACAAAACTTGCTCCAAAAATCAAAACCCAGATTTAAAAAAGCTTAAAAACCCCATATACGTGCATTATTAAATAATCTATATTGGTTTTCTGTTTTAAAAGAAAAATCCTCTAAAACCCCATGCCTAAAATTAAAAACGAAAACAGCTGCGAACAATTATCTCAGAAAGTGTCAGCAACATCAAAACTTTTAAAAAATCTCCTCAGTATGGCAAAGTTCTGCGGATGAAGCCATTGATAAGGGCTAAAAGAACCAATGAAGCAAAAAGCAAAACAGTCTAAAACAAAAAAACAAAACAAGATTTTGAGACCCATGATTATACCTGAGTATATAAGCAAAAAAGATTCAGAAAGAAACAATCTTTGAATGTCAAGCTGGTGATATTTGTCAAGGGAGTCCAAGTTTTGTTCTTTATGAAGGGTACTATGCGATATGTTTTTTTTTTCTTTGTCAAAGAAGAACGACCTTAGGATACAAGAAGAAGCTGGAAGACAAATTGCATTTGAAGAGGCTGGTGTTCATATCTGTAGGTGGTTAGAGAGAGAGAGGGTTTTTTAGAGAGAAAAAGAGAGAAGGTGGTGGCTTATGGGTCGTGTTCATTCACGAAACTACAAGACCTGTTCTTATATTCTTGACTCTTTTTTATCATGTAATGTAAGGGATCTGGTGGTTGTTTTTCTAAATTGATTTTTGTTTTGAAATATATCTTTTAAACTTTATTTTTAACATCTTGATTTAAAAATATAAAAAATAATTAAAAATTAAAATTTTTTCACAAAAACAAACATTTTCTATAAAACTTTTTATTTATTATTTTACACTTTTACCTTAAAAAAATTACTTGGGTCTACGAATCTAAGAAAAATAGTAAAATATAGCACCGCTTTTGAGGCTCTGGGAGGTGGGGGAATTTGTAGAAGTGGCTACGATTTTGTTGGTATTTAGATTTTTGGTTTTTAAGCGTTTTTTTTTTTTCACAAATATTTAAGCTCAATTTTTGTCGTCTCAAATTTTTTATTTATTTTAACTGACATTGATTTTACAAATTTGATTTTGTATATCAAAAAAAAATTAATAGATTTTTTTAAAAATCTTTTCTGATGGGTTTAGAAAAACATCCTACGGAATATTTTAAAAAAATATAGTTTATAAAAAAAAAGGTTGCTATTTTTCTTTAAAAAAACCAAAAAAGAAAATAATAGGCAGAAAACCAAACAAAAAGAAACGAGCAACCTACCATTTGGGCTATAGAACGGACATCCAAACCAAACAACAGGAATAATTATCCTTTAAGCCCTCACCTAATCATCATAAAATCAAATTTCAATCTCACATAATTTTTAAAAAACTTAGATTGATATATATCATAGTACAATGTTACAAGTTACGATCTTTAAAGAGTCAGTACAACGTCGCAATCTTTTATATTTATGAACACATAAATCTATTTTTTTTACTAATAATTATCTCTCATCAACCTATTTATCTAACGGGGCCAAATGTATACGTGTGTAATTGAATAGATGGGAGGACCGGGTAATAAGGAAACAAAAAAACAGGGATTAGATGTATATTCTCAAGAGAATAAGGATGAAATAAGTTGGTTCATTAAATTATATGGACTGAGTTATAATTAAGTCCATTTATTAAGATGAAACGAAACTCATGCAACCAATAAAGCGTGAAAGGCTCCTTTGATGGGGCAATTCACCATGATGGGAGCTGAGATGTAGGATAATCCTCATATGATAAGACCATCACTCCTACTAATGCTAAATCATCAAAATCAGTAATGATGATGATCATGATCATCAAATTGCTAAAACAAGACGTAGAGGAGTCAAATCCACAGGCGGCAACAGATTCTTAACCAATCACAAATTGAATTTCAGGCCCCAACTGCTCTTCGGGGTTTGATACCCTGATTAGACTATTACGGATTGATTTCTCCTTTTTAATCAGAAATAAAATTAAAATTAAAATTTATTTTTTATTTTTTTAAAAAAATATGATTCGCACATTAAAATTATATGAGATTTCAATATGATTCTCACACTAAAATTATATTTTTTTATCCTAACATATTTTTATTTTTATTTGAGATTGTTTATAATTATTTATTTGTATATTTGCATATAAAAAATCAAAGTATTAAGAGAATATTCTGTCACTTGGTTGATGTTTAATTTGATAAAATAAGATTTAATTTTATTGATTTATAAAAATTAAAGCTCTTAGGAATTGAATTCAAAGCTTGAGCAAATACTAATTCCTTTTGTTTGTTAACAACAATTAATGGTTAGAAGCATCAAGATAACTTTTTTTTTATCACTCAACCTTTTTTTTAATTTATCTTTTTACATTAGTTTTATTTAAAATTTAATTTAGTAGTTTGTTTTGGATGCCTAGACATGGAGTTCTTGCAATGTTGAGAGGAGATTATGGTGCTCGGTTGATGCTCAATTTGATTAAATTAAATTAAATTATTTTTATTTTAAAATATTTAGAGTTAAAAAACTAAAATTCAAACTGAAAATAACGTTTATTTTTCAGGTTAATCATTGTATTTTTTTTTTGTTTGGTTCTATTGATTTATTGTTGATGTCTAATTTTTTTAATCATCTTATTAATTAATCAAACCTATTAAATCCAATGGAATGATTCTCATATTTTTTTACTTCTTTGAAAACGCTTACATCACTTAATCATCATTTTTTTTTTGTTAGTAAGAATCTGACTCGATTTACAGCATTGCATGACAACAAATTAGGTCATCCTTTCAAGGTTTGATCTTCCTTTACTAGACAAAAATAGTTGAAAGCCAATTAGTCCATGTAGATAGCAGCAAAGATCGAATCTTTCTACTTGATATTTTTTTTTTTTGAGAATCCTCTCAAATTGAATTTAAATCTCACTTATATATATCTTTTTGGAAAATTGAAGCAACTGACACCGTGCTTCGTTCAAAATTTTCCAACAATGAAGTTTCTTCAGAAGACTTAATTATTGTTGCTAGCGCGTGTGTAAAATATCTATTTGATTGTTGTGGAAAGAGATAAAAAAACTAAGTACATGTAAAAGCAAAAGAAGCAACAGTTCTTCCAAGCTTGTTAATTTGCTGGAGGTTATTTTTTAAAATGTTTTTTTAATATATTAGAATAATATTTTTATTATTTTTTAAAATTTATTTTTAAAATTAACTCATCAAAAAAATTTAAAACAAAAAAATTTAAAATTTACTGAAACTTTAATACAAACATAACTCCAAAAACACATAAAAATAGTAAATTATCAAACAAACAAACAAATAAATGCCAGTACAGGTAAAGTGGGATTGTGGACTTGTCAAGACCGAAGGCTGAATTTCAGTCTCTACCTGAGGAGAAATAAGTGAATTTCAGAATGGCATTTATGTTGCTAGTCTTCTCCCCCTCTCTTCTTGTTTTATATATATATATATATATATGAAAAAAAAACAAAAATTCTTTTTCGTAAGTACGTTATTTTAAATTACAAGAACTAGTCCTCGCAATGATATCTTCCCATAAGTTTTTGAATTGATGAAGGCTCATCTAATTTTATTTTTTTTCAGAGAAGAATCCCTTATATGGTAACTTATAAAGGTTAAAATAAAATAAAAACTCACCATCTATTTAATAGGATGTTGGAAAGTATGATATCGGTTTTCAAAGTTTTTTTTTGGTTGCTAAAAATTCATCAAAACATTTTTAAAAATAATTTTTGGAATTAATAAATTAAAATTATTTAAAAACATAAAAAATTAATTCGAATTAAAAATAATTTTTAAAAAAATTTAAGAAAATGCTATATGGACTTGAGATCATCCTACATGTGATGCCATTTTTAATTTTTAATTTTTTTTTTGCTTTATCTTGTTATTTTTCTTGGGTTCAATAGGAAATCCAAGTCATCCACAATTGTTAAAACCTACAACAAGGTCCCCAAATTCCCCTCCTTTTACACATAAGCACGCTGATTCAGTACAAGACTACATAGTTTGAAATCCGGTCCGGCGGGTCGATCCAAAACTAGAACTGGACTGGGTTGAAGAAAAAATAAGGAAAGGAAAGACCCGGTTGCGACCCGGCAGGTTACCCAGCAAGACCCGATTGCAACCCATTAATTTTTTTTTATTAAAATGATATCGTTTTGATTTAAAAAAAAAAAACAAATTGATCCCAGTAACACGGTAAAAACCTGGAATCCAGACCTTAGACCGGGCCAGCTACCAAACTAAGTCTAAAAATTATGCCCGACCACTTAGCAAGATAAAAAAATAATTACTAGTGGGGATATGGGATTCAAAACACGATTTACATATACATATTATGATCACAGATGAAAAATAATAGGAGAAATTCAGCTTTAATTTGTGTTTTTCAATTTAATTTATTTAAAAGTTAAATTTTATTAATTAAGCTTTATTTATGTTGGACAATTTTATTAAAAACTTCTTTATTTCTCTGCCTTAACTCTTTTAGTTCAATAACCTGCGTCAATTACCCATTAATTTCATTCATAACAATAGGTTTCAATTATTCTTTTTAAGTTAATTGGTCATAACTAGTAGAACTTTCGGTCAGTTATAAGGACTTAGTCACCATTTTTCTTTTTTCTTTTTTTTTTTAAAAATCCATTTAGGTTCCTAACCTTTATTTTCCATGCAATATTATCTCTCTGTTTCCAATTTGTTAAATTGACTCCATATCCATCAGTGACTAAAATTCAAAAGAAAAAAAAATAAAACTTAATTAAATTTAATATATAGGTTGGATGAAAGTTATTGCAAATGAAAGAAAGGTTAGAGTCCTAAACCGGATCAAAGAAAGGGTATAAACGAAGTTCTTGTTCACCAAAAAATCAAGGCAGTTTTTTTCACCAATCAGCCTGCTTTTCAGCATGTCAATCTTCTTCTTCTTCGGGTAGAACTAAGCAAATGCAGAGGGTAAACCTTTTTATTTACCTTTTTTTTCGAGGCTTCATGTGATCAATATTTGCTCAGCTCATGACCTTTATTTGAATTTAAAAAAGAACCATACTTTATTTGATTCTCAAAAAGTCACGAAAGTTTTCTCCCAATAAAAGCTTGAGTGTTTTTACAATCAAATCAAATGGATCGATCTTTCGCAAAAAAATTCATTCATTCCCTGCAACTCTTATAAATTAAAAAAAAAAAATCATAAGTAAGAATTAAATAGGAATACCACCCTCAGAAATTAAATATTTTAAAAATCACAAAATCATGAACCATAGTTAAGTGAGTGTACATGGTAGCCCTCAAAAAATCAAGAAATACATTACAACACATAACTGTCTTTGATAAAGGGATTGGATTTCGTATATTAAAGTTTACAGAGGGATTGTAAATGAAAAGCCGTCAAAACCAAACCGAGAAGAAAAAAGAAAAAGAAAAAGGTTGTCCAAACTCCAAAGTGGATAACCTAGGTGGAAAGAGAAAGAACTTGAGATTTCTCAAAAAAGAAAAATACTGTTTGAGCTTATCCCAAGTGAAAAAAGGTGCGCATGCAAGCTTTGCCATGGATTGTGAGATTGTTATGTTCTTCGTTTTTCATGTTCAAGAACGTGGACTATGTCTGCTGTTTTGTCAATATCAGCAAAAGACTAGTACACCTGCTGTAAGAAAATCCAATAATTAATCGTACTATATATATATATATATAATTAATTAAAAAAGGAGAGAGTAACTCAAGAAAGATGAGAGTAGCAATTAATCCTCTAGTTGTTTCATTAAAAAAAAAATATTTGTTTGATGAGAAGGAGAGGAGAAGGGGGCAAAAACAAATAAAGGTGAGAGAAAGAACTCCATGCATTCTCCTCAAAGTAATTTTCATCAATGCTTTTAGTATTGTGATATATAGTATAAAATATTCTTTTTTATTTTTGATATTAATACAGCTTACTCTAAAGAAACAAAAATTACAATTTCAGAAAGAGAAGACACCCAGGAACTGTTTTCTACTTTCCTCCTAGAGATAATTGAACTAGGGCGCGACTGTAGGCAATTTGAATGCATAAGTTGCATCCCAAAATAATTATCCCTAGTGGTCCTTGCAAATAAGAAAATAGTGGTCTATAATGGTCCCAAGTGAAAGTCAAAGAATGTGGCTAGGTCACATGATCTCTTCACATAATTTAATATTGTCACTTCAATTAGAAAATGAAGCTTCCTCTCCGGAATAAAAGGTTATAAATGCATTCCAAGCTTGAATTTCTTCCTCAAAAAAAGAAAATCCTCACTCGACTGAGAAGTACTATGTGGTTAAAAAAATAAAAAAGACTTGAGTGTTGTGGAGCTCCTTGCCAAATAATGCCCATCCACTTTGTCCTTCCAATCTTGAGTTTGAAGTTTGAACACCACAACCAGCCCATGGGTAAAATTAAAAGTTTTTTTAACGTGAAAAATATAATAAATATTTGTGCTTATCCTAAATGGTGGGTCCATCCTTATCTCTTTTGTTTTACAAAAAAATAATTAAATTATTAACATATATTATCAATGAGTCAAACCACCAATGTAAACAATATTTCTCATAATTACCTATTATATTTTCTAATAGATTTTTTTTACAGGTATAAACTTTTTATATGGGCATCATATTTTTGAGCCAATTATCAACAATGCAAGCCGAAATTATTTTTTATTTTCTATGCAACCCAATCACCTCTTTCTTCAACTACCAGTTATTTCTCACCAACATATCATTAATATTCATTAACCTCTCAATCAATAACAATGTTAAATATTATTCAATGGTTAGCACCAACATTTCTACCAATAAATTATAATACCATTCTCAATGTTCAAGTGAGCCAATGTACCATGATCCATAAATACATTGGATTGTTAAGTTATACTTAATATTTTTTTCTACAACCATTTACTCTACATACATTGTAGACTTAAGTATCAAAGAGTCTCTCATTCCCATGAAGGCTTGTTTTTTAGGCAAATCTCAATCACTATCAAGCTCAACAACTAAGCTCATATACTAGGTCTAAATTTCAAGCCCAAAACCAAGAACCAATGTTCATAGAAATCCTATTTTATGTGTAGAGTTTTTTCTTGACTTCATCATTAGCACTATCTATGAGAACTAAATAAAAAATCAGTTCATTATCTTTTACTATCCACCAAAACATTTTCCATTGATGACAAAACTTCAAGAAAAGAGAGAGTAACCGATCTCCCTACCACATGAACTTTAGCTCTTTTAGGTCTCTAATGACTCTCTCATTAGATGCAGGTGCTCAATGATATTGTTGTGGTGATGCATTTGTATCTTTACACTTTCATCTTTCATAACAAAATAAGTAAGTTTTCTTCCCTCACTTATGCTTGTTAATTTCAAACACATTATTTAATGGTATATAAATCTTTTTAAAAACATTCTTCACATCGTTTAGGCTAGGGCTAAAAAGGCATGGTCGCAATGTTTAGGATCAGCCTAAAAATAGGCTCGTCCTTCTCTCTCTCTCTCATTTCTTGACCTGAAAAAATTATTTGAATCCAATAAAAACTCTTGACTACTGACACACACCTCAATGTCTTTTCAAGTACTGAGTCAAACCGCTCATGCACACAATATTTTTAATGATTAAGTGATATATTTCCTAACATATTATGCATGGATCATATTTTTTAGCCAATGATCGATAATGCAAGCGCGAACCATTTTCTATGCAACTCATACATCTCTTTCATGACCAATGGCTGTTTCTCATTAACGTGTCACTGACACTCACCAACATCTCAATCAATGACAGTGTCAGACATTACCCAATGGTGAACATCAATATTTCTACCAATTAACTATAACATCACTCTCAATGCTCAAGATGAGTTGACATAACCAAAATTTATAAATACATTAGGTCACCAGTAAACAAACTCAACATTTTTACCACAACAATTTACTTTACATGTATTTTCTAATTTAAGTATCAAAAAGTTTCTTGTATCAGAAGCAACTTTTTTTAAGGCAAACTTCCACTAGTGTCAAGCCCAACAAATCAGGCCCATATACCAGACTTACCTTTCAAGCTTATACCCAAGAATTACAATCCATGAAAAGCTCATTTTCTAGGTGAAGTTTTTTCTTGATTTCATCAATAATATAGTGAACAAATCCACTTCTAATACTTGATCTCTAAAATTAATAAATCTAGAAAATACATGATCCACCAAAAATGATAAGAACATTTTTACCTAGACTTTTACTTCCATGATTTTATCTATCTATTTTTTAAAATTAAATCTAAAAAAATAAATAATAAAATATCACTAATTATTCTTTAATTATTTTAAAATTTTCATGAGGGACCACTATACATCCTCTATGATTTTGGTTTTATTAAAGCCGTTGACTAAATTACAATTTTGCATTTCTTAATCCACCAAAATTAATATAAGCAAATATATATTTAGGAAATTTGTTATATTGGCTCGTGGAGCATATTTTCTAGATTTATTAATTTTTAATTATCCAAAAATTATTTTTTATACTATTATATAATATAACTAATATTTTATTATTTTTTAAAATTATTTTTAATATTAACGCATCAAAATGATCTGAAAATATTAAAAAAATATTAAATTAAAATAAAAAAAAATAAAAAAATTTAAATTTTATAAGAAATACTTCTAAAATGGAAAAACTAACAGAACCAAATGCATTTCACCAGGCTATTATTTGGATGTTGCACGAATACAGTGTATCGATCCTTCGAAATCCTCCTCAAGAACGCGTGCATTGTTGTTCTTGCTTCGTCGTAGGGTACTGTAACATCTAATAAATTCCCAGCCTCTTTAAAGAAATTGAGCTAAAGGCTTGAACAAAAAAAAAAAAAAAAAAAAAAAAAAAAAAACCTTACGATCGATGATCCTTTTCCTTTCATTTTATGTTAAAATATCTTTATTAATTTCTCAATAATTTGACTTTTTCAATGTTTATCTAGTTTAAGCTGATTTCTATTAAACATTTATAGAACGTTGAAATTTATTTTTAGATGTTTGTTATTTTGTTTGTATTGCATTGATTATTTATTGTTAATTTATTTTTTATATTATTTTGAATTATTATATTTTATATTATATTAACATCAACAATAAAAAGCTCTAAAATCAAGATTACAGTATAAATAAAAAAAATAAAATAAGTACCAGAATTGTATTAACAATTACGACAAGAAGAAATCAAGCTGAAGGGCGAAATCATGGTTTTTTTTTTTTTTTTTTTAAGGATGCTGAATAAAAAACTTGGTGTAATGAATATTAAAATAAGTAGAGTTAAAAGCATAATTTTAAGATCTGGTTTAGTGGTCGATTTGGTCTGAAGCCTTGGTTCTGGGTTTTGTCACCGGGTTGGTTGGGTTATTTTTTTTAAAATTAAAATGATATTGTTTTGATAAAAAAAAAATAAAAAAAACAAGGGAGAAGACGTGATTTTTCCGGGGAGGCAAAATATTTAAAAGAAAGACTTTAAGAATTCTCAAGGGTAATTGAGAAATTATGAGGCTTTTGGGGGTGGCGTGCGGCCCCGAGCAGAGGGTAGCGCCGCTCGCTGTCAGGCTCATGAATCGCTGTCAGGTCATAAATAAAAGAAAGAAAGTGTCAGCAGTGACTACTAGGTTTCCATGAAAGATAGGCCGCCCATGCCCTATTAACAACAATAATCATCACATTTATTTAATGACGGGGACCATTAATTAAGCCCTACTGAATGTTCATCTTCAAGTCACAAACCATTAATTAATTACCTCTCTCTCAAGGAAATTCTGAAACCTGCAGTACAGTTCTGAGTATGGGTGTATTAGCAATCATGGTGTTTGAGATTGCAGGGAAATTTTTTTTATTAGAAAATATATTAAAATAATATATATTTTTTATATTAATAAATTAAAATAATATAAAAATAAATTATTTGAAGTAAAGAAAAAAAATAAAAAAAAATTAATTTTTTTTAAAAGTATTTTTGAAATATAAAAAAACGAAGCCATAACATGTGTTTTGGTAACTTTGGTAGCATTCGTGAATGTTATAATTATTATTTTTTAAAGTAATTTTTATTTAAAAATATATCAAAATAATATATATTTTAAAATTTATTTTTAACATTACCACATCAAAACAATCTAAAATAAAAAAATAATTAAAAAAAACTTTACACAAACACAAACACAAACACACTCTCCTCCTATCCATGTGTGTGACCTTACAGATTCGGATGGAAGTTTGTGCTGAGGTTGTGGCTGAAGGCAAACGGGTAAGTTCAGCCCACGCAGGGAACAATCCTCTTCATTAATGCAAAAGAGAGATCGGAGAGCATTGTGTGTGTTCTTTTTCGCCTCCAAATCTCTTTGTTTTAGGCTGACGAAAACGAAAAAGAACATCAAAGCATAACTCCTCCTGACTTTTTTTTTAATTATTTATTGTTTCAAATAAATATTTTTGAATATTTTAAATGTATTGATATTAAAAATTAAATTTAAAAATATATATATTATTTTAACTCATTTCTAAGTAAAATAAACATCACTATTCCAAACACCCTCTTAGCCCCGATTGAAAAGCATTTTGTAAAAAAATAATTTTTTTTTACTTTAAATTAAAAACAAATTTTAAAAATAACCATTACTACAATATATATATATATTATAAACGCACCCTTTTGCTACCGGAGTAAATAGGAACTAGGAAGCGAATGCTTTTCTGAATATGGCCCGTCTAGGTCCATTAACACTAACCTTACCACGTTAAATTCACGAATCCATGGCCTCATTAATGGAGTAGTCGTGGGGTTTCCAAATAATGGGCTTTAAATATGAAAAAGAAAACTCAATAATAAGCTCTGTTTATTGTTGATATATGTTCACTAGCCTATGGCAGAAATCTAACTTGAGAAGTCAGTGCCTCTTGGATAAAGAATAACAGTTCCTTTTGAGTTGGGTAGAATCAGTGCCTAGTGACCGGTAAAATCTTCGATGCAGGCCTGTCATGCTCCTCACCACCCTCCTTTCCTCCGTATTCCCCTGCACGAACAAGAGCTTGCATTTTAACAATGTCGCCAACACAATGCAGGGCTCCGATTGCTTGGTGCCAAGAAAGTTGAAGAATTAGGAAGTCATGAGAATCACAATTTTTTAGATATGGACTAATTGCTGAAAGTTGAAGAACTAGCTGGCCTTCCAAGTTGACCATATTGGACTATTTCTTTTTGTAGTTACAAAGCATATCATTATTACAGAACGGGTTATTATTAGTTATTACATAGATGGCAACCCAACTAATGAACTGCAGCATAGAAACCTACTGCTCCATTTTCTGCCAAGATATTATATTGCAATAGCAGTTGTTTTTCTCAAAATTAGTGCAGTTTAAGACTTAACTCTGTCATCAGGGTTCATGTGTGTAGAAAGGGAAAAATAGCAGAGCAAGTTTGAGTGAAGTCAAAACTTGTTAATTTGAACATCCCAGTGTGCTCAAGGTTGTGGATCACAAAAACAAGAGATATGTTGCAGACAAGACTAGGTTGATCTAACATACACAGACTAAGAAAGGGCACAGCATTCAAATCATTTTGCACAAAACAAAACAGAGGGGGGAAATCATTATACTTGATGACAAGCATTGAAAAGTTTGATCTAGCTAAGGCAGCATTTCTCTAGTGTGCATGCTCTTGGACTCGTGACCTTAATTACTTTAATCAACTGTTCTTCTAAATCCATTTCCACTTATGTTTAAATTTTCAAGCAATTAACCCAAAAAACCTCACCAAACTCGAATAACCTTTGGCTAAACATTCTTCCAGTTAAGATGAGGAATTATAGAAAGAGAAGCACACATCCAAGGAAGAGCAGAAAAATCGCGAGGAAAATGGACTTCCATGGGATTTTATCAAGAGCTCCAGGGGTATAATATTCAAATCGAGGGTCATATCTTACATCAAATTTACCATCATTATCATCATCAGGAAGAGCACTGTAACGAACATCGCGTCTTGATGACATATTTACTCAACAGAACTTTTAAAATCCTAATATCTGAAAAAGAAACCAAATTGCTTCTGATGCTTCGGATACGCGTAATGAGCCAGTCAACCAGATATCAAAAAATTAATAACTCGAGAAAAAAAACTAAAAGATTCAATATTTTTGGATCAAACAAGAAAATAACCTCAACCATGAGCAGAATCAATCAAAAACCAGGATTGGTTTATCATTTTCAGTAATTCCCACTACACATTTCTTTCTACAATTCTCAAAATCATAAAACAAGTAGAACTACGTACTACCGCTTAAAACCCTATGCTAAAAAAAGAAAAAGGAAACATATTTTTATGAAAAGAAAGCAAAGACAGGAACAGGAAGAGATGTACCTCGTAATTTAAACTTGGCGGTGCCTAGATGTCACAAGGCTGAACTGGCAGAGCTCAACGATGAAGAGGAGGAAGAACTTTTTTTTAGCAGAGACTTCGTTTTTTCAAATAAATGTAACTGTTCGCAAGAAGCTGTTATATATCTAGTAGATGAACACATCGTTTTAATTAGTGGAATGTCTACCTATGATACGCTGCGTTTTGTTTAGTGCAAATTAGAAGCCATTTGTGTCAAGAACAGGACTGTTAGAAATGTTACTCTCCTTATAAGAAGATGTAACCAAACGGAAGAAACATGGAAAAATAAATGATGAATGAATTTTAACATTACTGTACTCTCCTTCTCTCCCTCTCTCTTTGTTGAGTCTTTTTAACAAAACATTCTCTTCCATCTCTAGAGCTGGCTGATAGCCTCTTCTTCTTTGTTCTCACCTGGAGAGCATCCAGGTTGGTACCAATTCCCTTCAACTTTCAACAAGTGGTATTAGAGCCACTGATCTTTGGTTACAAGTTATGGATCCAAACACCAGGTCCTGAGATCTCAAAAGGTTTGAAGAATCGTTTGAATATGCAAATAGGGAACAATCATAGAAATATGAGCAGGTCATGAAATCAATGGGAGGATATGGTCAGCAACTGGAAGCCACCAAAGGCAAGTTTGGAGAGCTCAAAGAACTCATCAATGAGTTGTCTTATCAGCAAAAACCCCTTTTACAGAAGCTGCAACATATTTTTTGTGAGCCCAACATTAAGAATGACTATCAAACATCTAACCATAAGGATTCTACTGCCAGATCATGTTGGATTTATGAAGGAAATTACCCCACTTACAAAGTACATAAACCAAAACACGACTTTTATAACTTTGATGATGATGATGCGCACAAGTGGTTATACAAATGCAATCAATATTTTGACATTAAAGAGATTGATGAGACTGAGAAGCTTAAGTTAGCTTCCTACTATTTAGATGGAATTGCCATATATTGGCACAAAAATTTCATAAAAAGCAAAGGTTGCAAGTAGTAACTTGGGGTGAATATGTAGATTCAATATGTTGTAGGTTTGGTGGTTAGAAAGATCCACTATAAGAGCTTAAAAACCTTAGACAAATACGAGATTAATTTAGAGGTTTACATTAGGAACTTTGAGACATTATGGAATAGGGGAGAAATCAGTGAGAAACAAGTCTTGGTGTTTTTTTAGGAGGACTGGAAGTGGAGATCAGTGTAGTCCAGGCCTAGTTACAATTAAACACCATAAAAAATTTCACCAGCATTGACCACCCGCTATGCTAGGTAAAGTCATGTCAAATTACAAGGAGTTATGGATGTATTTTGAGTGACATGGTTAGGAAGTGGTACCTAGAGGAGAAAATCCTTTCAAGTTGCAAGCTCTCGGGTATGAACAAATCAACAGCTTGCTAGATAATTTAATTCAAGAAGCAGAGATCAATTTGTGCAGCCTAAAACTAATTCAAGAAGTTGACAGTGCAATACATTCAATGTCTGCTATTCTTCCACACAGGTTGAAAAGAGTTTTGCTTTGAAGACATTGTTAGAATCATATCAAGACATCTTTAGAGAACCTAAGAGGTTACCTCTAACATGACCCCATAACCATTATATACCTCTAAAGGAGGGAGCTCAACTAGTCAACCTAATACCATACGTACAGGCATTCTGGGTTAGAAAAGGATGTTGTGGAGAATTAGGTTTCTGAAATGCTTGAGTCTAGTAGATGAACACGACAATGTTTAAATAAGTGGAATGTTTACCACTGAGACATTGTGTTTTATTTAGTGGAATGTTACCATGGATACGCTGAGTTTTGTTTAGTGCAAACTGCAAAGTAGCAAGTACAAGAAGCCATGTGTGGCCAGTAGCGAGACTGTAGAAAATGTTGCTCTCCTTATAAGAAGCTGTAATATAATGGTAGAACTATGGAAAAATTAATGAATGATGGAAGAATTTTAACGTTACTACACTCTCTTTCTCTCACTCTCTCGTCCTTGATTCTTTTTAACAAACCGTTCTCTTCCATCTCTAGAGCTGGCTGATAGCCTCTCCTTCTTCATACTCATCTGGAGCTAATAATAAAATAATATTAATAAATAATATTTATTTTTTTGTTTAACATAATCATAATTACATACTTATAATATTTCACCAAAGAGTTATCAATGTGATCATAATTACATACTAATTAGTTTTGGGCTTGGCTTGTATTTTTTTTACTTAAGCTGTGTTAGAGAATAATATAAATTATATTATGAGATCTTATCTAACAGCTTAAACTATTGGGTTGAGATGGTTCTTTGATATAGTATCAAAGCCTTGATGACCAAATGATTATGAGTTCGAATCTCACTACTCCTATTTATTTGATAAAAATTAAATATAAAGTATCATGAGCATGTACAAGTTCCAAGCCCAAATTTTTTTTATTTGAGGAGTTATATTAGAGAATAATATAAATCATATTATGAAACCTCACTTTACACTTAAATTATTGAGTTAAGATAATTCTTTGACAAACTGGATTCGACAAACCTCTACGTATGCTCGTTATACATGTGTAAGTGTGTGTGGGGCAATTTTGAGAGGAATTTTAACGTTACTTTATGCTCGTTATAATGAAATGCCTACGTGTGTGCTTGATTAGTGGTAATAATATTTAATAATTGATAATGTATTTTATATAGAATAGACTTCGCCCTTAATTCTGTTATATTTTGTTTTAAATATCAAATATATTAATGAGAAGAAAGTTAGCACTTCTCAATAGCAAAACCATTATTTATAATAAAAGATAAATAGGGTATTTGAGAATGTGATAAAATTTATTTTTAAAAATATTTTTAACTAAAAAATATATTAAAATGATAATTTTTTTATTTTTAAAAAATTATTTTTTATATAAGTATATTAAAACAATCTTAAAAACATTTACAAATTAATTATAAAAATTAAAATTAAAATTTACCCCACCCATACTTTAAAAGCTAACATCAATCATGGATACAATCCATCAATAAAATGTTAGTATAGTGATTAAGGTATTATTATATTCTTGCAAGGGTCAAAATACAAATTCAAGCTCTAGAAAACGTACTTATTAGAAAAAACAGCCACAAATCCCGAACAAAATTAGTTTTGTCTTTTAAAAAAATATAAAGATACCCGGTATGAAAAAAAAAAAATCAATATACAATTCATGTGATAAAAAAAAAAAAAAAGCCTATTCATCGCACTCGATGGTGTGAAAGAGCATGGCATGGGCTAGATGATAAGTTTGAGATGAAAAGGGCCCTGACTACCGAGAGCTGAGGCAACGTACTTTCTTCTTCCTTCCCTCGAGTGGTGTTCGGAAGCCAGTGAATTCATTGATTGATGATTTGTGCTTGCCCTAACTCGTAATTTATTGTAGCTGCCTCTGCCCTTTTGCCTCGATTAGGGTTTTTAAGCTCCTTTGATCAGATAATTCAACCAGTCTTCATTTTCTTTGAAAAGTCTCTTGATTAATTTCAGACTTTAAATATGTGGAACACCACCTCTTCATCGAGCATCAATCCATATCTCATAAAAGAAGAAATGGAACATTAAACTCCTAGAAAAAACAAAAATAAAAAACATTGCAATATCAACGCAACAGTTATTCACGGTTGCCTGCTAAGGATTATTATTTAAAGGAGTTCATAGATGGATGGATGGATTCATTCACTAATTCATTTTTATTATAATATCGGGGAGGAGATTTAATTTGACAATTTATAGCATGTTTTAGATTTAAAATAAACGAAAAAGATGATTTCTATTTTTAAGAAAATATTTAAATAATTTGCTCCCTTCTGATAATGTACTCTATATATAAATACATACAAAAAGAAGCAGATTCATACTCGGAGGTTCCATGGCCTGCTAATTTGTTGTTGTTGTTGCGGTGGTGTTGATACACCAAACTAGTAATTGAAAGGTGCAAATTTTGAATCTGAAAAAACCCACCCAGATATTTTTTTTGTTCTGATAGGTTGATAGTATTATTAAAAAGATAGTGTTTGATTTTGGGGTGATATCATTAATTTTTTTAAAAAATTAAATTTTAAATAAAATAATCATTATCATAATACTAAACATAACCTAAGAATCTAAAAATGTAGATCAACATTTGATGACACATTCAAATCCTTACCAAGGAAGTTTCTGTGCAGGATTGGCCTAAGACGACCAAGAAAGTATGGTGTGTCAATGTTTGGTTTTATTTATCATCAAATCCTAATCAAATTAACTCTTAAAAATACAAGATAGACAGAGAGGGTCACCCTCAGACGCCCAAGTCCCCATGGAGCCACAAACACCTGTTGCTTCAACCTGTCACATGATAGTGGACACATATTACATTCCACTATTTTATTACACTCTCCCCCCCTTACATCACTTGATAGCTCCAAGATTTAGAACAACCCAACTGTGCTTTCTTCATTGGAGTATCCACACCCGAATCATTAAAAAAAATCAGCTGTGCTATTAAAGAAATCATGTCAATCTAATACCGTGTAGACTCCATTGCAAGGGATGGACAGCATCCCGTATAATACTGTTCCTTCTATGTTATTTTCCTTCTATTATAATAGTAAGTACGTGTATATTTTGGATTTATTTTTAACTGGTGAAAAATCTTTTTATATTAAGTTTTAAACAGATCTTTCGTATCAAAACATATAGCTGCTAGACTTGACCTTGGGATTAACTAAACTGAAAAACAAAATTTATTGAATGACCAGCTAAACTCCAGTTAATTATTTTTATTAAAATAAAGTTGTTTTTTCTCTTATTAATAGAATATAGATAAAGTTTGATAATTATTAAAAAAGTTTTCATTTAAATTAGGTTTTATTATGTTTATGATTTGGTTTAATTAAAATCTTAATTTGGATCAAATTCCAAATCTTGAGTTTTATATATTAATAAGTTAGATTGAGTTTAACAAATTTAAATATATTTACAAGAATTTTTTTTTGATATTTAATAAATAATTTTTTATTAATATACATATTCGAATTAACTTATATATACCATGTAATTCTCCTTCCTAATAAATAATAACTTGGAAGCCAAAAGGTTACAACACCTCAAATTTCTACATAAATCATTGCTCATCTTTTCCTAGATATGACCGATACTTTCAAGACGATTAATAGTTTGATTAATTGACGAAGTAGGATAACATTAATTTATCACGTGAGACGTGGGCATCTTGAAAACCTGTGAGGTTACAGAGGTGGCACCTTACACGTGGCAGAAATCTGGTGGAGCTACACTAGCCCTTGCATGGAAGGAACAGACGTAGCTTCCGTGATGGGGCTTGACGGAGTTTTATTGCGCCACGTGCTGCCTATCTACAGGACTTGTGATAGATACCCTGCGACGCGTGTGTATTTGTGGGACTGCCTCACCACCACTACCTAACCATGGTGGGGTCAACTCCAAAATGTTTTGGCCGACACTTATAATAAATTAGCAGATAGAAAAGTTAATTATAGAGCATTTTTGCATATGAAGCCCTCCTTGTTTGACTTATTTCCTCTCTTTGCTCAAAATAAAAATTCCCAAGTTTTAACCCCCTCGAAAATGTCCTATTCATGAACTTAATTTACCACTTAAGCAAAATGTGCGCTTCGCTTATACGATCTGTCACATTTTGATGACAAATGACCAAATAATTCATAATCTAATACATGGAGGCATTGTATGATGTTGTTTGTCGCTCTTGTCGTATAGTTACTATAGGGACCTAATAATACAATGAAAACATACAAACGGGGTTAAAGCTAATTAACAAAACTTGGAGGATAAGAATATTTGCACTTTGAAAATTCATTCAGAAAATTCAAAAGAATTAGCACCACCTTATCTCCCTCGTGTTACATTATGACGGGAATAACACTTTAATTATTACCTATTTTGATAGCTTTTTATAGATTATTTTTTAAAATATATTAAAATATTATTTTATTTTTTTAAAAAAATATTTTAATATCATTATATTAAAATGATTTAAAATTATATATATAAAAAATTAATTTAAAATAAAAAATAACAAATTCATAAAACCTTTTTAAAATATTTTAAAAAACAAAAACATGTCTTCAAGCTCCTACCACAATTTTCCTTCCAATAATGTGTGGTTCATGTTGTTTAACGCCTTTGAAAACAACACCGAACGTAATACTACCATGCTCCAATTCTCAACTTGAAGTACTCTTTATTTCACCTTTACACAGAAACTACAGAAAAAATAAAAAAAATAAAATCTCTCAATGTTAAGTGCCCAAAGACCCTCCTCAAGCACCACAACCAATGAAGAAACCAATCAAGACCATGACATTGAACAAATCCGTGACATCCATGCTCTAACCCCACCTCATCCACCACCTCGAAACCGTTGGGAAGCAGGCGGCAATCACCATGGATCATACTCTATGTCCGTGAGAAGTGAAGGTGCTTCAAGTGAAAACTTTACTACCATGAGTAGAGAGTTTAATGCTCTTGTGATTGCAGGGTCTGCTATAGGAACTAGTAATACTACCAACAATAGCAGCTCTGATCGTAATGATCTCAATGATATTGGAAGCAACACCTTGCTGTCTAGGTTTGGAGAGGATGATGACGTGCCGGAAGAAACTAACCCTTTGGCTATTGTACCTGATAACCACCCTTTGGACCCCGAACCAAGCTCGAGAATGCTCGGGTCCGTTCGTGTGGATGGCAGCGACCATGGTGGAGCCGGTGGTGAAGTGTCTGTGCTAAGAGTGAAGAAAGAGGAGGTTGAGACTAAGATAACTGCATGGCAGAATGCAAAGATTGCAAAGATCAATAATAGGTTCAAGAGAGAAGATGCTATAATTAATGGATGGGAGAGTGAGCAAGTGCAGAAGTCAACTTCTTGGATGAAGAAAGTAGAGGTACGTACGCCAATTATAATCATTGATTTGTGATTATTTACATGGTGGTTTTGTCTTTAATTTGCCAGTTATAATTATTGTTTTATGCTTTCATGCAGAGAGGTAGTTAAGTATTCTTGTTGTGATGCTTAAGATTATGATGACGCTTAAGACTAATTGATCATTAATTTAAGAGATCATGGATGGAATTAGTCATAATTGCTATGCAAAGGCTTGATGATGTGGTTAAAGTACCTCCTCTTACAGTCTTACTTCCCTGGTTGTGGTTGAAGTAATACCTCTCACAGTCTTTCTAGATTTTGAAATTATTGCCCCCAGAAAAGCACAACAACTACCCTTTTTTTTTTTTTTCCAAAGAGAAGTGTTTCTGAAGCTTCAAGCACAAAGTACAGGAGATAAACATGTATGGCCTTTACTTGAATTCTTATGTGCTGACTGCTGAGGGATTCTATATAAGCTCATAAATCAGTATGGCCATTCTTTTATTCTTTCGGTTGATTTTCAGTCAACTCCTTGTTGATTTCATTATGGGGTTGGTCTTTTTTGGTTTTTTTCAAAAAAAGGAAAAGAAAAGAAATAGGTGATGTAAAACAATCGATTCATCATTTAACAACAAATCTTGAATTTGTGTAGAGGAAATTAGAGGAGAAAAGAGCAAGAGCCTCAGAGAAGATGCAGAATGAGATGGCAAAGGCACGCAGAAAGGCAGAGGAGAGAAGAGCATCAGCTGAAGCTAAGAGAGGGACTAAAGTTGCTAGAGTTCTTGAGGTAGCCAATTTGATGAGAGCTATTGGTAGAGCTCCTACCAAACGGTCCTTCTTTTGAGCCTTAATCAATATTGTTCCATATAATAGTACTCCTAAAAACATCTCCAAAATACAAAGTGTCCTCAATAATTACTCCAAACTGTTAGGGTTCCTGCATCTTTTGAACTACAGGGCACCCTATCCAAAATGGGGTGGTGAAGACTGAAGAGTAGCTCTCAAAGCTACAAAAATATTGATTCGACTGTTATTATGGGTCTTTGTGAGTGTTTGAATTCTGTAAGTGTGTTAAGAATTTCGATGAAGGGCTTGCAGGTGATGGTGGTGGAGCAGCCATTTCGTCTTGTACAGTTGTATTGCTTCTTGGTATTAACAGAAAATTGGTGCTTAATCGATAGCTATACTTGCACAAACACGATTATAAGTTTTAGTTTGCTACAAGTACAATCTAGAGTGGAAATTATTGAATACTATAGAAGAGCCTGTATCTTTGTGTGTGTGCTGTTTCCTCATAAATAATCTTGCTGAGGTAAATTCAGATTTATTTTTATGAATCTTCAAGGAACAATTTCAGCAAAATCAAGTACAAGCAATTTCAAAACAACTCTACGAGAAAGAGAAAACAATACCTAGAAAAATCACACATTCAGTTCTGAAAACAATCATTGTTTCTCAAACCTTGGCCTGACACACCCAGCAATTCTTTCAAACACCATGCTCTTTTCCTTAACTTCAGTGATCGAGTCTCCTGATAATGTTTAAAATCTAATATGCTCTTAATGATATTATTTGATGTTTTGATAATGGTTAATCATACATTTAAATGAATAATTTTTTTTTAAGCTCGAGAAGTAAATAATTAGTAGTAGAAAGTTCAATACTTGTAAAATAATTCTTTTTAGTGGTGGTTTATGACCCTTAAATAATAAAATTAGTGATTTTTTAGTAAAAAATTACAATAAATAAAAAAATGAGCTTTTTAAGAATAAAAATGTTTGTTCTTGTATTTTTATGATAAATGCTCTAAGAATTAAAGTATGAATACTTAAACAAAGAAGAAAAATTATGAATCATTTATCTAACGGGTGTAAGGGATATATATATAACCCCTAAACCTTGTCATGTTACTTGATGAATGAGTTGGGATTGTCATTTACTTCTTTTAATATTAATGAGAGATATATATCACCTAAACAACATTAATAAGGGAAAAATATATTTACATAATATTAATATTGATGGAAATATAATAGATTATTTAGAAGACTTTTATATATTAACGGAGTGTAGAAAAATAAATATCCTTGACATGAACATTAATGTTAAAGTTTTAAAGAATAAATAAATAGAAGTCTATAATGACCTCTAGACCGATTAGTCTTAGCTTGCAACCAAGTCTAGGGGTGATGGGTCTGACAGCTCACCAGATCCACCTCCACTTGGTTTTAACGTGTGATCAAACCTAAAGATATTTTGTTTGACAATTTGTTAGATCTATATTTACTTGAGCTCAACACGTAATTTAACCTATAAATATTGAGTTTAGTAACTCATTAAATCAATATTTATTTGAACTCTGCGTATAATCGAATTCAAATATATTAAATTTGACAACTCATCAAATTTATTTTTGCTTCAATCAACACGGGGTGACGCAAAGATATTACATCTATAAACAATATAAACAAGCAGACTTGTGTCATAGCTTAGCATTATTCCAAGCCTAGGGATGTTAGGCGTGAAGACAAGCCTTATCCACCTGTTAGTGAAGACTTTTTAGACATGAAATTAGGCTTTTTTCACAAAACGAACAAAATATTGATTCACCACTCCCCTAATTGGCTAATTCAGGAATATACCAACAGAAACGGAAGCCTTTAACCTGATATCCTAGGGAAAAAACCAGGGGGATGTGTCAAAAAATATCCAGTGAGAAAGGAACTTCAGTGTTCATGGAAATTAGTGTAATATAAACGCAGTAACACTTTGAATTTTGAGGCATCAGAAACCGAAAAGGTTGGAGATTTTATATATCTATGTGCTGGCGAACGTCTTGGAATTTGTGAAGAGGGATAGAACAGGGACATTCATTCATCTCCAGTGGAAAGAAAAAAAATTCCTGAGAGCACGATCTTGATTTACTTAACATAATTGATATCCTTACAATCATGAAAAACACTTTCTTGATCTAACGTCATCATCTTGATTAAAGAAAACCATTGAAGTAAACAACGAAAAGATATTTATCGGTGCTTACAAACCGTGATTTGCGCTAACCATGTCTCCATTTGCAAGAAAAACCTGGGTCCAGGTACTGGAAGCCTTGCCACTCGAATGAATATACTACATGTAACGAAGCATTGTCCTTTTTTGGAAGAACATGAAGCATTATTCTATAGTAAGAATGTGCCTAAAGTTCAAGAATCAAATTCATTTGAGCAATGATAGAACCAGCACATTCCCTGTCTGTGGTTGCAGTATCAAAACAAGGTTTTCTTATTTATACCCAGTAAAGAATTGTTAGAGGTCAGAACTGTAATAGCTAGCAAGAAACTGAACTTCTTTCCTTTTTTACATTTCTTGATACGCAGGAGGAATTTAAAGCTCATGTTCAAGAAATCTAAAGAAGTTGCTCCATATCTCAAATGTAGATAGATTGCTTGAAAAAACATGCCACTCTGATCATGAAGCTGTACACAACATTGCAAAATGACAAACACCTTAGCCGATGATAGTACGCGATTTGACACTGTCCGAGTGGTGTCCAGAGTCTATATGGCCACTGTGGATGAGCATTCTGAAGAGTTTAGCTGCGAATCTGTTGTATTTTAGGTCTTGATTGAAGCATAACAGGAAACAATGCATATGATTTGACAGAAGACCTCAATTGCATTTGTCCGTATGTGTCTCGCATGTTTCTTCTGGGAAACAACCTGCTAGACTTGCGCAATAGTAAACAGTTTCTGTCTTTTTTCGTTCATTTAACCGACAAGTATCAACTAAAAATCTCGGTAGTTGCTGTCCAAGATTGTTCATAAAGCACGTGAGTGTGATGGCTAGGCATTTCTAGCCTCTATTATGGGATCTTGAATAGGAATTCTAAAGCTATAGATAATATAAAAAGCTAATCACATCACTTGGAAAACCTAACCATACACGTTTTTTTAGAGGAAGGTGTCAAAAGCATTTGAAAGCTAGTCAACAGATAGTTCTGTAGTTTTCGATACACCTATCATGGAACAAAGAACAGTGATCAAATATGCTGGCATTTGTCCATGCTACAAATACCCTCGACTAATCTGCAGTGGCATATTATTTACTGGTTTTTCTTTTTACCAGTGCTATCTGCAGTTTTTTTTTTCAATTTTAAAAAAATATAAAATCGCTAGGAAATAAAAAAAGAGGGGCCAAATCCCCTTCTTTTTTCTTTCCTACTAGAAATCCAATTTATTTCATTCCAATTAATTTGGCCCCTCTTTTTTTTATTCCAATTTATTTCAGTTTAATTAATTTTTAAAATCTAACTTTTTTGCAATTTTATCCTTCTTTATTTTTTTTCTTTCAGATTTGATACTCTATCTTTTAATTAATATTTTTTTTTCTTTGGTTAATTTTTAACATTAAGATTTTTTTTTTCATCATTTAACATTAAATTGGTTTATAATTGAACTCAAAAGCCACATTGAAGCTATGATGATAATATCACCAGTACTATAAAAAAAATTTGACAAGAAAAATTCAATGACACCAATAAAGATCATAAATAGTAAATAAAGTGGGTCACACAAGTCATCCAAAGATATCAAGCTGCCCTTGCCTTTAGGCTAGCTACTAGTGTAACCCACTAAAATCATTGTTGGTGATCCTTTTTTGTGTTGTTAAACTAATCTTGTCGAGATCTTTTCTATAGTGTCGGGGGTGTTATTATTGAAATTTCAGTGTGTATCCGAGATCTTTTTTTTTCTTTTTTTCTTTCTTCTCTTACAATTTTACAATTTGAGAGGGGCATAAGTGATATTTACGACTCACAAATCATAAATATTATCTACGACCCTCTAAATTGTATTATTTTTAAAAATATTTTTTATACCATGATATTTTATTAATTACGTTTCTTACTATGCTAAAACCCAAAAAAAAAAACTTGAAATCCAATGATCCCAAACCACACACCAAATAAGCTAATTTTTTTTTTTTATTAAGATGGGTGTCCGGTTCAGCTTGTGCGTTACGTGCGTACCTTGATTAATCTCATAAGTCCTTAAATTAACGATTATATAAGCCTCTAGTGAACATCATATTAACAACCATAAAACTTAAACTTGAAACCATAAGAAAAATAAACCCCTTGATTCTATATTTTTATCATTGTGCCACCAACTCGTCAGGAAATCTTTAAACTGCAATGTGCTATATGTGATGCCTGACGACGTCATGATCCAAATCAATGGGGACACAAGCACCCTCACTAGTAGCAATGTTACGATGCATGCATCTAACTGGTTCGGAGAAGATCTTGCTTCATTGAACTATTACTGCCCCTATCAGCATCAACACATATCTGCAATTGGTAACTGTATGTCTGTAAGAAATATAATGGTAGGTAACTCGGTTGGTAATTTGTAATTATCAGCATGATCAGCACATAAATCCGCAATTCAAGTGTCAGTCGTAATTACAGCATAAAAAATTGGAACCGCTGAACTAAGTTTTCTCCAACATGTAAATTTGCAGCAAATGCAAGTCAGAATAAATCCACAATTTGAACTTACAGCTGGGAGCTCCATCGATGACAACATCTAACTTCTCCTTGTCTAATTTATCCACAATTTGAACTGTTGATTTACAGGTGCAGCATTCTGTAACTGCTTTATTTATGCAAGAGAACCCTGCAAGAGAGAAGATTTTTCTTTTCCCCGGTCATACGAGCTCTAAAATTAGATGGAGATCATCTCTACTATCATATGGCCCTCTCGTTTAATTTCTTAATAGATCCAATCTTGTATAAATTTCTACACTTTCTAAACTTACAGGCATTGACTAAAGCAAAGTTGTCTCTGAGAAAGGGATTTCTGTTGATAATATCCATGGCTTGTGATAAATAGCCAGCCCGGCCCAAAAGATAAAGCATATAAGCATAGTGATCAATGGCTTAATTCCATATTTTAGCTCAATTATTTTAAATAGCCGTATTCCATCTTCCAACAAGCCTGAATAAGTGCAAGCTCGAAGGATGAACAATATCGTGATCTCATACGGTGAAAACCCTTGTATTAATGTCATTGGAGACCTTAATAAATGGTAATTACAGCATTGGCTACAGAAATATCACGATGAAATCCTGTCTTAATAGAATATGCATGTAGACCTCTCCCTCTTACTAAAGAAGGCAGATAAACGTAGAAGCTGTGAGAAACTCACCGAGTCTGGTTTAATACCAGCCAAGGCTGACTATGAAAAACCATGGGATCTTCATTGTTATCATTCTCAATAAATCCCACTAGAATGGCATTGAAAACTGTTTGGGGAAAGACAAAAACTGTTCTTGCAAATTGCAAGTTCTTGCATTTGGCATGTAAATATATCAAGGCAGTCCAAATATCAATATCATAGCAATAACCAAACCGAGCATTATCACTAACCCATGAATTTCCCGATTCCAAGTTTTAGCATTTTGAGAGAGTATTTGTGTGTTAGTGGTTGCTTTTCAAAGTGTTTTTCGCTTAAAATAATATTAAAATAATAATAATATTTAAAATTTATTTTTAATATTAGCATATTAAATAAACCCGAAAAAATAAAACAAATTAATTTTAAATACAAAAAATTAAATTTTTATAAAACGAATGTTTGAAAACGCAGTTTGCAATTTCAAATGGCACCCAGCTCTACAACCTCTCCAATTTTATTGTTAGTTAATTAACCTCTTCAATTTTATTGTTAGTTTCAAAATTAAAATGGAACACTAATGTGTTAGGTAGTGTTGAATATTATAGTAGTTATTGTTTTTTAAAGTTTTTTTTATTTAAAAATATATTAAAATAATATTTTTTATTTTTAATATCATTATATCAAAATATATAAAAATAACAAAAATTCATTCGATTATCCAATACTTTAATTTTTTGAGACATCATACCATTACAAACTTTCAGGGTTTTTTTTTTTAGATCACTTACTTTTGAATATAAATTATTTGTTTGTTTCTGTGTATTGCACATGAGCATATGTTCTGATGAATTGCATGCTCGACAGAAACAACAGTGGTTAAAAAAGATTCAAAGGACCATAGGAAATGCTCTTTAGTTTTCATAATTGTTTGTTTTTCTATTTCTCTTGGGATCAATCTTTTATTCTTCTATGTGACTTCGTGAGAAGAGATTTTTGTTCACATTGCCTTTGCAAGCCTTTTAAAATTATATTTTCTGATACATGTATTGATAATTAAAACCAATTAACCTATGTAAAAAACCTCAAGATAAACGAAAGAAATGTGGAACTCAACCACAAATATCTGCATGTGGTTTACACACGTATTTACATGTCTTTTTTATTTTACAAAAAATGGCAAGAAATTGATTTTCAAGTTGCCTGTGAGGATGGAAACATCTACGTCTAATTAATTACGCCCTAGCTTGTTCACAAGAGAGAGGGCAAATGTTCATTGGACCTGGAGCAGAAGTTTTCAAAGGTCAATTTGTTGGTATCCATCAACGACCTGGGGACTTGTCGTTCAATGTGTGCAAGAAAAAGGCTGCTGCTACCAATGTACGTTCACATAAAGACCAAACAGGTAAGAAGCAGGTTCAGTTCATAGCTGTTTTAATTAAACTGCCTTACAAATCCCCCATTTTCCTTTTCGACAGTACATTGAAAGTTGCAAAATTATCATATTTTCTCCAGAAAATGGATTTTTTATTGGGCTGATCATCAGATGAGATACTGTGGAAAGAGATCCTTTTCCTTGATATCACCTATAGGCTAATATAAGATACAAGGAAGAATTTATATCTTGTCATGTTACTGCTACTTTCATGCAATCTGCCCGCTCCTGTTTACATAACAGCTTGCATTTATCTTTTTAATGCAGTGGTTCTTGATATCCCCTTGGATTATAGCCTGGATGGCTGCATTGAGTATATCCAAGAAGATGAACTAGTGGAGGTCACTCCCTCAAGCATTCACACGTGCAAAAATGCAAAACCTGCAAAAAAGACAAGGTGAACAGTATAGACTTACACCTAGTGGATCTGTCAGGAGAGCATCCTTGTGAAACTAATCCGAATACAATACAAGCCGCACGCTTCCATGGCTAAGTTCATCCCATTTCTTTTACCTTTGATGCCATTTTTCTCTGCTCCCTCGCGTAAAAGTATTAAAGCTCTCTTCACGTAGCATTTTTATAGAAATTTTGTTTCCTCCTATATGATTGTATATAAAACTACATGGGCCATCCCATTATTCTAGTCTTCAAGATTTCTTGATGCAAGTTAATTATACTGCTAGGAAAGGAGCAAGTGAAGGTTGTCGTTGACATTGTAATTCGGATCGTGCTGTCGTCACTCCCTAAGAGTGGCTGAAAATGATAAATATTGTTTTTAGATATATATATCCCAAGACAATCACAGTATCTTTTTTTACTTCTGGTACATTTCCAGTATATGGCTACTTACAGCAGCTTTCAGTTTGACCCATTCAAGCATCTTTTTCCCCTTTGAACACTTGACCCCTTCAAGTTTCAATCCGAGGTTTGCTTTGTCAAAAGTATAAAATAAGTTTGGTTTCTACTTAACCGAGTCTCCTATGATTTCATGGTTGATTTCTACTAAATGTTCTAGAAAATTAGTCTGGTTTCGGTCCTGGGGCTTTGTCGAGATGTTGACAATACAATTGTTATGACTGTGATCGTAAAGAAAATATATATCCTCTCCCATCAATCACAATAAAGAAAATATCGAGGGGGATAAGAGGAAGCCGTCCAGTTATTCGTTACACGACATAAATGTCTGTTCAAGTAGTTAATGAGCCCATGACTTAGTTAATTAGTTTGGTGCAAGAATAAGAAGTTTCTTCTATGTGGTATCTATCCAGAGTCAATTGCCCTCGTGAAAGGCAATCATGGACCTTTTCTTCTCCATCACTGGCCTTTCCAGTCCTCCTCCATTGTGGGTTTGTTTAATAGCACTGACATACTTTTGTTGACCTCCATATTGCTGACCTCCATTCTCTTGGATGCTATATGTCTCTGACTGGGTCCAAAGTGTGATGGTTCTGTCATTCTGTGCCACGTAGCCAGCTAGCTATGGGAACAGCAAAGAAAAAACAAAGGGAAGATTCTTCACATACCATTCTTGACCTGGTGATAATGTAAGCCAACAGGATCGAGGAGACTCCTTTTTGTGGTGTTCGATTAATATAATGAATACTAGATGTGATTGATAGCAGCCGTACGTAGACCTCAATGTTAAGAAGCGGATTCAGCGAGGCTTAAAATTAATTATTCGTATTTATGTCTTCTCCTTTGTTTCTAGAGAAATGAATATGCATGCAATGTTGGGTATGATAATATCATTTCCAGCTGGAAACATGAATCCCGCATCTTTCTTCGGCCTTGTTTTCTGCCGGGCATCATTAATCGACAAAGTTACAAACTGTATGTGATGGCAGATGTCAAGAAAAAACAATAATAAATTGAGAGGCTTTGTGTAATTATTTAAAAAAAAAAAAACAATAGTAAATGAGACTTTTTAATCTCCTAATTATAGTTAGAAAACTCATCAAATTGGCAGTTCTGAAAATTGATTCGTCAAATCGTACGAATTGCTATAAATTGATCCGCCATAGAAGAAGTTTTATAACTATGTTCCAGGTTTGAAAAATGAGATCACATATAGAGATTTGGTGTTGCTGGAAGAACATTAATTATTATCAAGCATGCATGCATGAGTACTAATCGTGGTCTCTCCGGTGAGGGAAAAAAAACACAAATCGATCGGGGAAAGGAAGGTTTTGTTCCTACCTTGTACTCCAAGTACAAGATGTTAGACCGGAATAGATGAACTGTGAATTAAATACAAGACCAGCACACTCGAACCCATGAAACAACACAATTAGGGAGACATGTCAAAAAGAAGTTTCTTTCTTGTACTTTCAGCTTTGGTTTCCCTATATAAAAATGAAAAGCACCAGATGCATCATCATCATCTTTGACCCACTTTAGATTTTTTCAATATATTCTTAAAGTCTGAGTAATTCTCAAATATTATAACTAATTGAGTCTAATTTTATTAAATGTGTTATTTTTTTTTCTGATATATATAATATTCTTTTTTGCTGTCAATCTCTCCTAGTTTGAAATCATAAATATTTAAATGAAAATGTGAAAACCAACAATCTCATTTACCATATAATACAAGCCTCCGAGATAAATTAGTGTTCATTTTCATGGCTTTTTATCCCCTCACGCACAGAATCCACCATTGTTGCTTGGTGCCCCAACCAGAATTCAAAAGTTGGTGCACACTGGCATGATGCCAACTTCAGCCCTTTTTACCACCTCAGACTGAGTCTTCTGATCCTTTGCATGGTACCCCAACAAGAATGATGCTACTTGCGCTGGTTGTAGAAAGGATGTCCGAGAATTGTCTTCCAAGAGACAGCAACTCGAGAGGCAAGTGATCATAAGTGTTTGCATGCAATGTTTCATCATTCTAATTTAGGAGGCCACCGATAAAATATCTTACATTGAAATCCAAAACAAACAAAAAAATCCTACTAGATGAAATTAGTATACGGCAAAAATTGGTAACTTTTTTTTTTGGGTTTTTTTTTTTTTTGGGTAAAATGACTTGGGTGGATCTATAATATCTATGAAGGTGAAACGAGGGGAAGTGTTAATTATTTTCTTATGAAAATATAGGAGGGCCCATTGATGTATTAGAATAATATGTTCATATATACATATATAAAAGAATGAATGATTATATTTGGTAATTGGAGATTAGGTTTGTAAAACCAATTAACCAAGCTAATTACTTTTGGGCTTGAAAGTTAGCTAAATACAAATCAATCTTGGATTACAAATTCAAAACGCAATTACTTTCATGAGCATTGTTGAACAATTCCATTCTATGATGAAAATGTTCATGAAAATGAAACACTTTTTAATAATTAATATGATAATATTATGGTACGTAATGTATTTTACATACAAAGTAATTACATGCATGATAGTCATAGATAATTTATACAGAAGCTCATTTTTAACGTATTAATTGATACTAAGATGTAAAAGAATTATACATGCCATAAAAAGAATATTGTATTTTTTATATTTAAGAGCAAACTCGAACTTATTCAAAAGTTTAATTTTACTTACCATGATTGTATACAGCACACCTGGAAATGCAAATTGTGCATGTATATAGTTAATGCAAGTAGTGTTCCAATCAACTTAATGCACTGCATTTTATAATTAAGAACACCAAAGTTAAATGTATTTGGGTGGATCTTAAGTTGATAGGCTCTTTCTCGTGACTCTTTCTCATGATTTGACTCTTGAAAATAACTGTTTACTTATGAATGACGTTTCGGAGTGTTTGTGACATTAAAAATAAAAAACATTGTATTTTCTATGAATTTTGATATCAAATCACCTCAAATAAGGTGTATTAGATGTGCTAATATTTTTTATTTAAACAATTAATTCCCTTACCTAAAGTTAGGATTCCTAATTAATAACAAAAATTTTAGGTGGTAAATTTTTTTTTCTTACTGATAAATAACAAGAATTTCTTGTTCTTTCCCCTTACATCATTCCTGACTATCCCAACTCGAAAAAGTGATCGTCGTAAAGTCTCACAAGTGTGATAAGAATTTTTAAAATTTCAAATTTAAACACTTGTTGATGAATGGCCGTAATATTTTTCCATAAAAAATAACGTAATTAGTTTAACGTTGTTAGTCTATTTGAGAGGTGATAGAGGTTATTTTTCAATATATTTTTTATTTAAAAATATATTAAAATAATATTTTTTTTTATACTTTTTTATTTTTAACATTAAGATATCAAAATAATAAAAAATAATAAATTAACTTTTTTCAAAAACAAATTTTTAAAATTTTAAAAAAATACACTACAACTGCACTCTCTATACCCTGTACTAAAAACTAGTAATATATTTAAACATGGTAATAATGTGGCTAATTACATAAGTATGTATTGTATTTCTTTTTTATTTTTAATTATATTGTACTCGTTTTTGAACACATGAAAGTGCAACGCGAAAGAATCCAAATTCTATACGTTACTTTCCACAAGTCAAGATTATCAAGTTTGACCGAGCATTCCACGACGACGAGCACTTTTTTTTTTCATTTTGATATGACAAAAATGACCTCCTGTTATCATTTCCAATGACGAAAACACCCTTTTTTGCAGCTACTTCAAATAGATGGGACAGGTCAGATGATGGCTTTTCATTTTTCTCTTACCCAGAAAACCCCCCGCAATGTGACAATAATCAACACTCGAGCCATCTTTCTTAAGCGAGATACAGTGCCAGCAATGATTAGAAAAGGGCAATGATGTCATTTAAGAAAATGAAGTAGGAGCTCTATGCTCCTTTTTTTTTAATCTTAAAAACCTACATTCCTACTTGATTTTAATTAAATGCAAATAGTTTCTTATTTTTGATGTTGGATTAAGCTGAGAGATGATTAGATAACAGAAGTGATTGTTTTTTTAATATTTTTTTATTTAAAAATATATTAAATTAATATTTTTTATTTTTTAAAAAAATATTTGTTATCTCAACCCATTAAAATGATCTAAAAATAACAAAAAAATCAATTTAAAAAAAACTCAAAATTTAAAAAAAAATTTAGTTGAATTAATGTACCACAGTAAATGAAAATAAAATTAGTTTCAGATTACAATTAAAATTCTAAACGTACATATTACTTTATCCTTGGATTTTAATGCTCAAAGTATCATATCATAAAAAATATTATTTTGATACAATTCTAAACAAAAAAACATTAAAAAACAATCGATACCACAATAGTATTAATTATTGTTAAAGAACTATTTCAATCCAAAAATTTAAATTATTAGTTGAGATTTTAAGATATGATTTATATTATTCTCTAACATATTTTTTAAGTAAAAATTATTTGGGATTGAAACTTGCACAAATCTATATTATCTTGTACTCATGATCGCTTGATTATCAAGACTGTGATACTATATCAAAAAAACCATCCCAACCTAAAAATTTAAGTTATTAAATATAATTTATATTATTTTTTAATAATTACCTTGTCGTCATCAAATTTATATATTTTACCCCCTTTTACGTTGATGAAGGTTCCATACATGGAAAACACATAAAAAATAGCTGGGCAGTAAGGTAGTTAATTTTTTATGGCACCCACCCACGTTATCTTCATTCCCCCTAATTAACTTGGAGAATCACATGGGGTGGAATGATACGTTATTTCACGTTCTTTATCTTGTTTGATGAGTGTTGCCCAAAGGCTCATGGGATTCATCATGAACGAGGTGACCACAATGATTCTTCCAATGTTTATGATGGTGACGGTGTTATTGATTCTTGAATAACACGTATCATTTTATTTCATGTGATTGTAATTATAATTATTGTTATTTTTTAAATAATTTTTTATATTAAAATATATATTAATAATATTTTTTTATTTTTTAAAATTTATTTTTAACATTAGCACATCAAAATTATTAAAAAAAATTAATAATAAAAAATAAAAAATTTTAAAATTTTTTAAAAGTATATATATATATACACACACAGCAAGCTACAACGACTCGGACATGCATGCATTTAGAAAAAAAAAAAAAAAAACACTTTCAAAAACCTAACAAACCAAGAACCTAGCAAAAAGGAGACTATAAAAATTAAAAAGACCTAGTCACCCAAAGTTATGGTTGCCGACAGCCTGACTTTCATTTGGTATAATGTCCCACACCACTATATATATACATTTTGCACTTCTACGATCCTTGTTGATTTGGGGTGAATTTTTAGTGTTTTTGGATCAATTTTATTTATTTATTGAAGTAATTAATGATATTATAGGTGGAGATATTTTTATTTTTTTTTTGATAAGTTATGGGTTTTATTTTTATTTTTTTCAAGATGGGTTAAGAAAATAACTAATAAAATACTATTAATTACTCTTTAAAAGTTATAATTTTTTTCTGTGGCCTTTTTAAGTGTTTTCTTAGACTACTAACATTATTACAATTTCTTTTATCCAAATGTTGACAATGAAAAGGACAAGAAAAGGGTGAATCTCCAACTTGTTTCTAATAGAGCTTTAGATGTTTTCCATTAAAAACAAAAAAAAAGATATTTAGTTATACCATGCTTTCGAAATTTGAGATTTTATTTTTGAAATCTCACAGGTAGCTAGGTGATATCGGAGCATATATTTGTTTCACACCATTCCAGTTCAACAACACGAATAAAGTACACCGTGCGCCGTATTTTTTCTAGATTCGGTGCAAATCCTGATAGATGAGACTTGTTTGATATTAAGTTTGATACTGTGATATAGTTTTTTTAAATTATTTTTATTTAAAAATATATTAAGATAATCATTTTTAATTTTTATAATATTAAATATTAAAATATCTAAAAATAAAAAAAAGTTAATTTTAAAAAAATTAAAAATTTTATTTTTTAAAAAATATTTTTAAAACACAAAATTAAATAAAAAATTTAAAATACAAAAATAAACAGATTTAAAAACCCTTAGGTTAAATTTCAAAATCTTCATCTCATTGTTGGAAATAAAAATAAACTATATCAACTTATAAAGTCATACCAAAAGGTAATTAAAAATATAATAATCTTATTATACAATAATCGAAATCAAACATAGTTTTTTCAATTGAGTTTATTATAATTAATAAGTAAGGAAATACATTCACTTATCAAGTAGACTAACAAATATTGGTCCTCATATAGCATCAATTAATAATAATAATAATAATAATACTAATAATAATAATAATAATAAAATTAATTAAAAAAATAGATTAACTAATCATGTTTTGAGTTTATTTTTTTTTAAATCACTAAAAATTTATATATGATAATTAACTTTAGAATTTATTATAAAATTAGATGAAATATGTATAATGTGACCCGGTTATTTATATTAAAAAAATAATAATAAAATTGACTGATAAAAGGAAAAAAACATAAATTGAGTATTTAAAAGAAAAGGGCAAAAAAAGGATGAGTTGAGCTTTGTTTTGGATATTTTGGGAAAACAACAGAGTAGCCTTCCATCTCTCTCGGAAACTTGTAGTGATATAAAATTGTCAAGAGAGATCGAGGAAAGAGATGGGAAGGGAAGTGTAGTTGTGCATCAGATGGTAAAGAGGTTTGACTTTTTTGTTCTTCTCTTTGAACCAATCAAATCCAATCCCGTGTTGTTTTGTTGAAAGAATTCTTAGTTTGTATATAAAAAGAAACAATAGTGGATGTTGCCTTGCAAATAAATTCCTCTTATCAACCGCATTACCTTCCCCTTCCGTCCGGTGAATATATTACACCTTTCGTTTCTTGTCTTGAAATCCTTATAAATTTTCATTCTTGATCTATTTTTCCTTGAAAGGCAACAGCTTGTTTGGAAATCAAGATTTTCTTCATGAATCAAGCTTTATCCTTTGTTTTTTGGTTCAAATTCTGTTGAGAGATTTGATCATTTGCAGCTGAAGTTCGTATCTTCCAGGCTAATTTCAAATACCCTTTCCTGTTTTTGTCTAAAGATCAGATTTCGATTGATCTAATCATCCAATTCCGTTTTTCTTTCCCTTGAAATTCAAGTACCCCACAAAGGGACAGAAGAAACATCCTCTTTATAATTTTTCTTTTGTTTTTTTGAATCATGGGTAATTGTTGTGTAACACCACCAGGAATCCCTGATCATGAGAAAAAGAAGCACAAGAAGAAACAAAATCCATTTGCCTTGGATTTTGGGCACCATAATGGAGGCACGAATCACAAGCTGACTGTGTTAAGAGACCCAACGGGAAAAGAAATTGAGCAAAGATATGAACTTGGCAGAGAACTAGGCAGGGGTGAATTTGGAATCACATACTTGTGTACTGATAGGGAGACTGGTGAGAATTTTGCTTGCAAATCTATCTCCAAAAAGAAGTTAAGGACAGCTGTTGATATAGAGGATGTGAGGAGAGAAGTGGAGATCATGAAACATATGCCTCAGCATCCTAATCTTGTGACCTTGAAGGATACTTATGAGGATGATACTGCAGTTCATTTGGTGATGGAGTTGTGTGAAGGAGGAGAGTTGTTTGATAGGATTGTGGCTAGAGGACACTACACTGAGAGGGCTGCTGCAGCTGTTACGAAGACCATTGTGGAGGTTGTTCAGGTAAGAAACACTCTTGTGGGTTTTTTTTTTTAAAAAAAGAAAAATTCAGAGTCGAATCTATTCCATGTGTTGATTGCAAACGCTTGTACATGAATTTTGCTTTTGGATCTTGAAATGGTGCTTGGTGCTATTTGAGTGCTGAGGAAATATGGTTTTATACTTGGTGTATGGAAGCCTAGGACCCATAGGTTGTTGGTAAAAAGTTAATCTCCTGGGAGTGATTGGTGCATACTGTCTGGTAGAATTATGGGATAGTTTGTCTTGATGAGTAGATGTGGCAGATATTGATTCTGGTGATCTGAAAATTTTATTTTTTACCGTGTGGACTCTCTCTGTTGATTTCCTCCTTTTTGCCCTGGCTTCTTGTGCTTACTGCTGCTTACTTTGAGTAACCTCTAGGGTTCATCATATCTTGATTCCTCTCCTGACACACTTGTCATTAGCTTCGTGAGTAACTGTGTAGTTAGTACCTAAATGTTTGATTACCTCCTGGTTTTTTCAGTTTCCTCTTTTCTTAATTTGATTTCTCACCACTGTTTCGAAACTCTTTTGCTAACAATGAAGATTTGACTGTAAAATAATTCATTTGCTCAAAAATGTTAACCTCTTGGTATTAACTTCTGTGTTGTCCAAAATCAATGGAAAGGCTTGTTGGGATTTCCTTCCTTTTTATCATACAGCATGCTATTCCTAAAACGACACCATTCCTCCCATCTTGCACACATTATATTCAATTAGCGGTGTCCTAATGCTTCTGAGATATGTTTTGTCATGTTGCAGATATGCCATGAATATGGGGTGATGCATAGGGATCTAAAACCCGAGAATTTTTTGTTCGGAAACAAGAAGGAGAGTGCACCTTTGAAGGCAATTGATTTTGGATTGTCAGTGTTTTTCAAACCTGGTAATGTCTTATTGTTACCTATCACCTAGTGCAATTTGGTCTCTTTCTTCATGTTCTTTTTTTTTTCTCTAGCGAACGAATGCATTTCATTTTGCATTTCTGCTTTTTAGCTTTCATCCTTCTATGTTCATTAGCTGAGGGTTTACTTTCTCCAGGTGAAAGATTTACTGAGATTGTCGGAAGTCCATACTACATGGCTCCTGAAGTGCTAAAGAGGAATTATGGCCCGGAAGTGGATGTCTGGAGTGCTGGTGTAATACTTTATATCTTACTTTGTGGTGTTCCACCCTTCTGGGCAGGTTGGTATTTTGTTTTGGTTAAAGAAAATCCAACTTTATGCATAATTATTGTTTTCATTAGGTGCTCAGGAACAATTCCTAGTTATACATGCATGATATGCCGGTATAGGTATTTTCCACTAATAAAAACTCTGCCTCCACTGCAGAAACTGAACAGGGAGTTGCACAAGCTATTATCAGGTCAGTTATTGACTTTAAGAGGGATCCCTGGCCCAAAGTTTCTGAAAATGCCAAAGACCTTGTGAGAAAGATGCTTGATCCTGACCCAAAGCGCCGGCTTACAGCACAGCAAGTGCTAGGTAATGTTCATCACTAATTAATGGAATTGTTGTCTTATGCTTTTGGATCTTTTATTGTTTGGATAATTTGATGCAATTGCTTGGGAAATTCCCAAAATGAAATTCGTGGAAACACAGGTCTTCTAAGTTGCTTGTTCTTGAAATGCAGATCACCCTTGGTTGCAGAATGCAAAGAAGGCTCCTAATGTTTCTTTAGGTGAAACAGTAAGAACAAGGCTCAAGCAATTTTCTGTTATGAACAAACTCAAGAAAAGAGCTCTGAGGGTATGGATAGAATAAGTAATCTAGTGATTATTTTTTCCTTAACAGTTCAAGGAAGCTTGGTTTTGCCTCTTTATGTTATTTGGATTTCGTATTTGTTTTAGTCCAAATTCTGTCTCTCTTACATTATCTTCCATTCTTTGCATTGTCAAATTAACAGGTTATAGCTGAGCATTTGTCAGTGGAGGAAGTTGCTGGCATAAAGGAGGGATTCCAGCTGATGGATACTGGCAACAAGGGCAAGATTAACATTGATGAGCTAAGAGTTGGATTACAAAAACTTGGCCAACAGGTCCCTGAGACTGATCTTCAAATTTTAATGGAAGTGGTAAGTAATCAAAATTTAGGTATTGTACTTTTTTACACGTTGATCTTGAATGGGAAAAAGGAACCTCTACACCATCAACTGCCATTTTGTGCCATGAACTTAACAGGTTTTCTTGAACAGGGTGATGCAGATCGAGATGGCTATCTCGACTATGGAGAATTTGTGGCTATTACTGTTCACCTGAGAAAGATGGGGAATGACGAGCACCTTCGCAAAGCCTTTGAATTCTTTGATCAAAACCAAAGTGGGCACATAGAAATCGATGAGCTAAGACATGCCTTGGCTGATGAAGTTGATGGAAGTAATGAAGACGTTATTAATGCTATAATTCATGATGTGGACACAGATAAGGTCAGTCTTTTTTCTTTCAATTGTGTTTTTTTCCTGGATCTATAAACGGCATGCATGTTTTACATTTGATGGAAATCGATTCCTCTGCATACACCTGTATATATCATCTTTCTTTTATGAAAAAAGAAAACTTATATCATGCCTGCAAGCAATGACCAATGTGTTCCTTTCTTGAAACTTTCTAATGAAACCCGGAAATGTCTGTGTAAACTAGTAATGTTTCCGATAACCATCGGTGCTTATTCCCCTTGTCATGCATGGAATCTAACCCGAGCCCCCTTCTGTGAACTTGCAGGATGGAAAAATAAGTTACGAGGAGTTTGCCGCAATGATGAAGGCCGGCACAGATTGGCGGAAAGCATCAAGGCAGTATTCACGAGAGCGGTTCAACAACCTGAGCCTGAAACTAATGAAGGATGGATCATTAAAAGTGACCAGCGAGGGTAGATGACTCAACAAGAATTAAACTGTATAATCTGTGTCTTTTCCCCATATCTTATTTTATTATTTTAAAAATCTTTATATTTAACTAGGACTTGTGCCCTAGTTGTGGTTTTTTGGTGTTCAATGTTTTATTTGTTTGTTGTGGGAGTGATGAGAAAAGAAGCGGTGGTGAGAGATCGAAGGAGCTGTGTTGTAAATAGTGTTAAACTGTTAATACCATTATCAAATTCATCATCTAGCAATTGTTGGGTGTAAATTTAAACGTGTGAATCTTTATTTCCATGTTACAAAACGCTTCAAGGGGCATTTTCTTTGCAAATTGCAACTATATTCTATGTGCATACCAACATTATGGTCGATATGTTCTTTCTTTGCAAATTGCATCTCTCAGCCCATTCTCTCATATTGGTTTAGAAAAGAAGGGAAAACAAAATCGTTGACATCAAACCAAAGGACAGTAAGTTACAAGCGTTGTCTAGGAACGAAGGGGTTAACCCCAAGATTATTTCAACGAAGTCAAGGGATTACACCACAATTAACTTGATTATAACTAAAAACACCAGGAGAAAATAAGAAAAAGCCTCTGAATGCTGATATTTTTTTATTTTAAGGGTAATTTAATTATTTTAATGTATTTTAAAAATAAAAATTAAAAAAAGCTTCTAAGCGTCAGTTAAATAAATTTTATTTTAAAAATAATTTAATCATTTTACATGCTTTAAAAATATAAAATGATCAAATTATTATAAATTAATATGACAATAACTAATGAACTTTATAAGAAAATTATATTACCCTCAATAACTATTTTATTTCATTTGAAAAGGAGAAAAACATAGTTATACTATTCTAAAATCCAAAATTAAATAATTTTGTATGTACAACGAAACCTGATTCTTTTAGGTTTTGTTTTTCAAAAAAGAAATTAATTTTCATATTTGCGTGTTCCATCCCCTTTCTTTTATAAGACAAAAGTAAATTCCTGCCGACGCTCACTAGGTACAATAAAGTGGTTGAGCAAACAAAGCAGTTTTTTTTTACCCGTTATAACAGTTATGTTAGGGTTAGGCTAATAAAGCCTACGAACTCTACATGCTATACCTACCGTACAAATGCTGTGACGAATTATTATATTTTTATATTAGAATTAAATCAATTTGGGGATTTTGACAAAATTAGACTTATTGAATTTTTGTGTGTGTGTGTGTGTGATTTATAGAAGGAAACTAAATTAAAATAAGTTAATTTTGTGTATAATTCAAATCCATGAAATACCAAGATGATATTAATGGCTAGGTAATGATCCTAAAATCATAATTAGTATACAATTAGGGCACCATTATGCTCAAGAAAAATACGAATATTTGAACAGAAAAGCATGCTTAAATTGTCAAACAATTAAAAACAGCTACATAAAATTTATCTATTTTAATCATTATATAAATAGGATAGTACATATTCAAAACTAATACTAGTATCAAGTATGGGAGTATTGTATTCCTCGAAATAAAAATTATCACCGACACATATGTAGCTATAAAAATAAATCATTCAAAGAGCTAAAAATCCACTACTATTCCATTTTCAAGAAAATTTTAATATTAATATATTAAAATAAAAAAATTTATTTTTTTATAAAACACTGTTTAGACTGCGTTTAGAGACTAAACAAAGGTTTAAGGCACATCTCATAAATGTGACTGTGATATGTGATGGACATAAAGACGACATGACATTCCTTTAATTAGTCTATAAAAAAAGAAGATTATTTATTTATTTATTTTAGAACAGATGATAAAGGAGGTTTCTTTGTGTTTGTGACGTGCTCCTGGACCCTTCTTTTTTAGTGGCTAAATTAAGGCTTACGGCCCAACTAGCCCATTTGAGGGTAAAGGAGAGAACGGTGCTCCCTGGGACAAGATCTCACAATTCTACGCAGAACTTGTTTTTGAAGAAAAAGCTTTGTTCAAGTTAAATTGGTTCGTTTTCGACTGTGTCTTGCAATATCAGGAGAGTCATGGAGCTAATGTCAACGCAAAGGATGGCTCATTTTTTTTAACCGAGTTCAAGGAAAAAAATAGCAAATTAAATTTGTAATTATTTTATTTTATTTTAAAAAAAAGCAGTATACATGTAATAATTTACGCATAAAATAACTCAGATCAAACATCTTTTCTTTATTTTACTTTGTTTTTCGACAAGACATTGATGGCTAGGAAAATATAGGTCTCCGAACAATAATTTAATTTACGATTAAATCACCATCAATTTCAATTATTGAGTTGCTTAAAACTATGAATATTATTATAAGAAAAATGATAAATTGTGGGACAATGTTTTGTATGGCACCCTAATTAGCCTTTGTTTTTGGACTCATTTGATGACCAAGAAAGACTTGGCCTATTTGAGATTACATTTTCCACACACTTTGGCCCATTTCAAATTGGGTCAGCAAATTTCCATCAAACACGGGGCAAAGTTATTGAGCTAACCCATGTATGCCCATGAGAATCAGCTGCTTCTATCAACGGTATGTTTTTTTTTTAATCGTAACGATATATTTTAATTTCGGAGTCTGAGAAATTGATAAAAGCATAGTTTCATTAAAATAAAATTTTAAACAATATTTTTTTAAAAAAAAATTATTGAAACGGTAACATATTAAATTGATCTTAGTTAACTTAATTTAACCTTTTAAATTCACAATCTAAGTCATCAAACCATAATAATCTCAAATAAAACAGGTAGGTTAACTTGCAAAATTGATAACTTAAATCATGAGACTAAGATAACTTCATAAAAAATAAATTAAAACAAATAAAAAAACCCAATTCATATCCAATTAGATATTGAGTGATGAAACTTTAAAAGAAATCAATTAAAATAATAGATAAAAAAACTCGAGTCAACAAAGTTAACTTGTCAAACCCGTGACATAGATCATGAGACTAAAATAACCATAAAAAATTAATCCAAAATAAATTATAAAATTCAGTCTTTAATTAAATAAAGTGTAAAGGATGACTGAAATTAGAAGAAAAAAATATAAATTTAAAAAAAAAACACTATTCACGAAATTAGAATGAAACCAAATTATCTCAACTGAATTTTAACCGAGAAATATAGAAAGAGATTTAGAATAAAATGAAATTTGGTATGGTTTTTTTTTTTAAAATGATACAGCATATACCAGTTATTCCAAACAAAACAAAATATAGGTGTGTTTAACATACCATTTACATTGGTGAATCTTTAGGGAAAAGTAATATAGAAAATCACACAAATGAACAAAATAAAATTAGACTGGAATCATGAAAATCTCATTCATAAACTGCCATGTAGGTGTGTTTAATATGAATAGAATATGTGGCATGTGATGAATATAAATAAATATGACCCACATATTTGCTAGATTATTCTATAATAAAAAGTTTCTTCTGCGTTTTTTTATAATTTTGAAATTCCAACGATGATACATCTAATTTATTATGAGCCTGTTTTTCCTTTTTTCATATTGAGCTATTTGAGGAAATTAAGTTCATATGCAGGTTTGAGAAAAAAGGTTGAAATTCAAAACATAATTGCTTAGAATGTTGGAGTGGTGGGATTTTACATGAAAATGACCCCATGAAGATTCACAAGTATTTTGTTTGTTGAATATATAACGTGAAAATCCTTATTTTTCAGTGGTCTTGTGTCCATCTCCTCTCAAAAGCTAGCTCGAGGGACGAGGCTCTCTCTTACACTTGCAAACTCCTTCATAAGCTCCTTCCTCGGCTGTTATGGGACAACCTCTCCTTGGGCCTTCGATCGGAGCCGCGACAACTCATTTCTCGGCCTGACTGTAGGGTATAGACTCGGTGGTAAACCTAGCCAGCCTCCATTGTAGGGTCCAAACTTGGTGGTAAATATGTGCTCCGATATTAATCGTTAAAGATCTTCCTTAACAGATGGGAGAGTTTGAAAAGAAATCGAGAGAGAATTAATTAACATATTGTACTGCTAAATTGTTTCATTTTTATTGCTTCTCCCCTTAAGCTTCTCTATACCAGGATTGTTATTTTTACACCAAAACAAACAATCGCATGCCTAGGCCTTAGAAAACTCATATTTCGATATACAAGTGACGTTTTTTTTCTGAAGAAAATATTGTATAATTCCTTGTTTTTATTAGATGTTAGAATATAATATATTTTTGGAAAAATAGAATAAAAACCCGACTCATTTTCTTAACTGTGTTCCAATATTCTTGCATCTTACAAGGGAGAAATACCAAAGTATGTGTATATATATTAAAAAAGAAGAAGCAGCATACATATAATAATTTACGCATAAAATAATTTAATTTACAATTAAAACACCATCAATTTCAATTATTGAGATGCTTAAAATTATGAATATTATTATAAGAAAAATGATAAATTGGGAGACAAATCCTTAATTGAACCCACTCGTGTATCCTAATTAGCCGTAGTTTCTGGACTCATATTTGATGAACAAGAAAGACTTTATATTTCATAGAACAAGATCTATGCTGTGCCTGAAAATTACATTTCAGCCTCACTTTGGCCCATCTGAAACTGGGTCAAGAAATATCCATCAAACCCAGGGCAAAGCTATTGAGCTAACCCATCAAAATCAGCCGCCTTTATGCCATTTGCATAGGTGAATCTTTCGAGGAAAAATTAGATGGGAATCATGAAAAATCTCATCCATAAACTGCATATTTGCTAAACTAGTCTGTAAATAAAAGTTTGTTGTGTTTTTTTTTATTTTATAATTTTGAAATTCTTAGAATGATATATCTAATGGGTCTGTTTTTATTTTTATTTTTTATTGAGATATTTGAGGAAATTAAATCAATATGCATCAGGCTCAAATTCAAAACATAATTGTTTAAGATTTAGAAGTATTTTGTTTGTTAAAATATGTACAGAATAAGAGAATAAATGAAAGACCTTCTTTATTGATCTTGTACATGAAATGTTATTTATTGAGTTTAGATAAATTTTATTTTACTTATTCATAGTAGTTTAGATGGATTGTTAAATATTTTTTTAATCCTAATTATTTATGATTAATAATTTTTAATTTTTTTTATTAACATGAGTATCCGGGTCAACTTACATGTACCTCAATTAATTTTACAAATTTTAAAAATAAAATATATATATATTTTTAATAACTTTAATGTTATAATCTTGATTTTTATTAGGTAAATTCAAATCATTATAGTATAAAAAGACAAAAAGGAAATAATTTTCTTCCCTTGCATAACTCAATTTATGACGTAGAATTTTTTTTAAATGTGTCCTCTTATTTTGTATTTGTCTTTAATTTTATTAATAATTTTTTTGAAATGGACGGGGCAGAATAATATATAGATAGAGAGAGAAGGTGATTGACAGCGTTCTCCTTTGACTTGAATTAAAAAAAATATACATAAAATAATAATATCTAAATAAATACGTTTGTTTTGTATATTTTTTTTATATACACTAACAAGTTTATATAGATTTAAAATATAAATAAAATATTATAACAGTTAAATAATTTTAAATTAAATTAAATAATTATTATTTAATTTTATCTTAATAATTATAAATATCAAAATTAATTATAAAAATTCAAAAAACAATATATCATTCCTATTATAAAAATATATCCAATGTGACTTTCATTTAATTTACTATATAATAAAAACTTATATTTATAAATAATTTTTTAAAAATATATTTTTAATGTAAAATAAATATTTTTTCTTTATTTATTTACAAATTACCCCCATCATTTTCATGCTAATAAATATGGCACAACCATACCCATGGATTGTACGGGTCCTACCTTACCTGCCACTCAATTTTGTCTTGATTGTTTGATGGTGAGCTGTGATATATGGATTCATATCCTCTGTCCTTCTAGATCAATCTCTTTCATCATTTTAAGGTACATCTTAAAATGAGGACACGTTGTTAGGACACAAGCAGGCCACGGCCTTGTGTCACGTACAAAACGTTAGGTCACCCCCTCGAAAGTGTCCGAAATGTCTGGAATAGAGTGTATTAATGCAATTAATGTCCGAATAAATCGGTTATTTCCAAATCAATTATTAATCAATCTATAGGCTCCATTATATTATTCATGCCTTGAATATTTTTCCCTTGAGAGTTAAAATATACTTACAATCGGTATGTCCTTTTCAAGCACTCCTAATTTCAAAAGCAACCAAACCATCTTGCAAAGTCATGCATGAAGACAGAATCTTAAAAGATGTGTTATGTGGATTGTTTGTTTTTAAATTTTAAAAGTATTTTTAAAAAATTATTTTTTTTAAAATATTTTTTATATATTTTTATATTATTTTGATGTTCTAATATCAAAAATAATTTTTTAAAAATTTAAAATATTATTTTAATATAATTTTAAATAAAAAACACTTTAAAAAATAACTATTTCTATATTCTATTTATTTTTAGAAAAAACAAAAAACCCTTAAGGGCTGGAAGGATAGAGGCCAAATGGTCTCCAATCCAAACCTAAACCTTGGAAAATCATGGCTTCATTTCATGCTAGCCAGTCGGTTCCCATCGTCTAGATGAATCCCACTGGTCTCTAATGTTGAAAAATGCTAATAAATCTTGAGCCAGTGAAAACGAACTAACTTCTTCTTGTTTTTTTTTTTTTTTTTAAATATTAAAAGGAATTAGTTTTGAAGTGTACTGCGACGAAGCCAGAAAGCATATGTTGCTGGCTCACCAATGGGATGAACAAACCGTAGTCTTTTTTATTAAAAAGAAAAAAGAAAAAAAAAACAGATATGTGCTAAAAATTAAAGAGCTTTAATTCGTAGCCACATGAAGTAGTGTCTATACTCTGGCAAGTGCCCTAACTTGACGCAGATATTTCTATGCATGTCACAAGTATGAAGACGACAGCCTCGTGAGGCCCTCGTATGAAAGCTACATCGACCAAGTAATATCACCGTCATAATGTTTCAACGAGAGGCTTAAATTTCCTAAAAAGATATTTGAGATTTTTTTTTTTGTTATTAAATTAAAAATTAAAATTATTTTGAATTTTCTTCTATTTTATTAACTATCTTATCTTAATGAACTTAAAGTTTTAAATTGAAATCAGTGTTTCTATTTTAAGAAATATATATTTTATGATTGTTAAAATAATTTAAAAATATCAAAACAATATTTTTATATTTTCTATGTGATTGAAAGCTATAAAAATCATAAATATAATAAAATCATGTTCAAAATCTATTTAATTTATTAAAACAAATTGAATTTTCATTTATTATTAACATTATTGTTTTTGTATCATATACATAATAATAACTAAAAAATAAATTATTAAATTCGAATAAAAATTTAAAATAATATTTAAAAACTATATCAAAATAAAATAAATAAATAAATCTAGTATTGTATTTTGAGTGCCAAAAACAAAAACCAAAGAAAAATAAAATATAAAAATGGATTAAGCTTAATCATAATTTTAAAATTCAAAGCCCGGGTTTTGAACCGGACTCGTCGCTAGACCAGGTGTTAAAATTATAAGCCTAACACCACCCACCAATAATAGACCAGGCATGCATGGCCTACTAACCAACCAAGCCCACTCAAGGCCGTGTGTGTGTATATATGATAACCTCGACTTCAACCCTCGCACTAAACACTTGAATTACAAAATAAAGTTATTAATCAAATAACTTTTAAAAAAATATATCAACTTAGTTTATTATTCATGTAGAAAATTAAACTAACCCTCAATTATTACATACTTCGCTTAGTACAGTAGAATAATGACATCTTGTGCTGGCGATATCTCATCAAAAGGTTGTGTGAGTGTTCATGTGAGCATCTATAAATCCCATCATTTGGGATCTATTTAGCATAAACAAGTACTCTGCTTTTGTTTATGTACTGTTTTTCGAATGGCCATCTAATGTCATCTTCAAGCTTACTTGACTTTAGACAAATGGATGGCAGTCTCAAACCATAGGAGCTCTGAATTAGGCGAGCCCATTAATAAATATCCACACCAGATAATAATAAGAATAATAATAATAAATTATTTAAAAATATATTAAAATAATAATTTTTTATTTTTTAAAAAATATTTTTAATATTAGTATATTAAAATAATTTGAAAATATCAAAAAATTATTAATTTTAATAAAATAAAATTAATTAAAAAAACTTTTAAAACATAAAAATAAATAATAATAATAATAAAAAGATGCGGATGTGATGTGGGTGGCATAATAACGTTCGATATGTGGACCGTCCATGTGCAAATTCATGGATTTCTTCTCTCATGTAGTCAAGATTTGTACAGTGAATTAGGCCGATGAAATTGATGCTCCCTTGCAGGCTATTGGAGAGCTGCCTGGCTAAATTCTACCCGCTAAATTTGACCAAGAAAAGGATAAAAGAGGCAACAAATCACATGATATATTATCTCCTTTACAGAAAGCGAAAAGCCTATAGTCTCCTTCGTAAAAGCCTAGTTATTACATCATCTCACAAGTTTCAAATCTTGCCAAATACATAGCCAATCTACCATTACCACCGTGCTGGTTCCGAAATCCAGATTCCGGCGTCCACATTTTGACGCACGTCAAGGATATGAGCTATTCCGTTACTCTCACACAAGCACACACAAAATAAAAAATAAAAAATAAAAAACGAGGAATTGATGTTGAAGCAAAAAATACATTTAGGTGAAATATCACAGTGTATGATACTTAGTACATCTTGTTATTTTCAAGTGCAACATAATAGTGACGCACTTCATAATAATAATATTTAGTAAATATTAGGTTTTTGTAGTGTGATATGATCAAATTTTGTTATTTTTTATAGCGTAATATGGTCAAACTGTGTTATTTTTAGCTCAACCAATCAATTGATTTTTAATAGTCAATGAAATTAGTCGATCAATTCCAAAAATAACAAGAAAAATCTTAAAATTGCCAAAACCAAGAGACCCGACCTAACAAAATTTTGTATATTTAAAGATTTGACTGTTTACGTAGCGACATAATACCTATAATAGAGAAAATGACCTCTAGAAACTCCTATAAAAATTTAAATGTAATCCAACAGTCGAATCAAATATTATGATCTTTTGAGCTGTTATTCTGGTCTGGCACGACCAAATCTCTTCTTGAGCCTAGACTTGTTTTACTGGTCCATAAATACATCTACTAGGTTATCCACGTAATTTGTTTTGAGCATGTGCTCATCTAATAATTGCAGAATCACACTTGACTGCTTAGAATCACCCACTAATGTGTGAATAATAACTTTTTAAAATTTTAACTGGAGTCTATTTTTTAGTTTACAAGTTTGATAAAGACAATTTCAGCTCATAAAACATATTTTGAAAAAAAAAACTTCATAAAATTATGGTTTTGTGCAAAACGATCAACTGATTAATATAATTAAATTTAATTGGTTGACCGGTTAAGGCAGAAGATTGGAGTTTGACCATGTCGCGCTTCAAAAAAATGATATTTATTAAATATCGCTATTTTTAAGTGCAACAATTATCTTATTATGCTTCAGAATAACATCTTGTCTCTTTTAAAAATAACGATATTTAATAAATATTATATTTTTAAAGTGCGACATGATTAAACTATACTATATTATTTCATTGAATCTTTTTAAAACGGTGTTATTTTATCAAATATTTTCTTTTACTGGGGTAACTTTACAAAAAAAAATCCATATGTATCAATTTTCTATTAGACGGTGGGATGTTGATATATGTTCAAATTTTTATACCGTATAGTTTAAGTATTTTATCTTTTTTAATTGCAATTATTCCACAATTAAACAAACAATACATAAAGCAGATGAAAATAGCATCTCAAGAAAATTTAGTACCAGGGCAAAATTTAGTGCAAGATAAACTAAGCTTGGCTGGTTTCAAAAGTATTTTTTAAAAAAATTAATTTTTTTTTTAATTTAAATTAATATATTTTTTAATATTTTCATATTATTCTGATGAAATGATATTAAAAATAATTTTTTTAAAAAAATAATAATCATTTTGATATATTTTCAAATAATGTTTTTTTTAAAAAACAACCGCAATCGCACTCCTAAACAAGCTCATGCATAAATCAAACTTAAACTATTAAATAATAACCTAATATATATTAACTATCACCCCCTTCATCTTCATGCAATTAGACTTTACCTTAAAGATTTGCATAAGAATTGATTATGATGTTAGCTGATTTTGATGAATTCTGACGTAATTATGGTATAAATAGTGTTGCATCCTCCACCATCCTATCCCAAATCAAGAAAAAGCCAAAGAAAGAAAAGATCCAAGCATTCTCAAGAACATTAAACCAACAAATCAAGTATAGGTTCTATAATAATATATAAATACAGCTCAGAAATTGAGTGACATGATCATGTAAAATCAAGCCCTTGAACTTGCTGGAGCCGCCGATACAGCACCACCTTATCTATCATTTTCCCGGGAATTAAATTACTCGAGACTCCCCCACCTTGGCCTACCCGTTATCATGCATGAAAGAAAAATATCTCAATTATTTTAATTTCAACCGACAATAATTTCCACGTGTCAAGATCTTGAACCATTTAGGGCACCAAACTTGTTCGATCTTTAACACCTAACATGGTATAAAAACCCCTTCCCGTCCCTCGCTTACCTTCACAGTTCACTCCCTCCATTTCTTGATATTCAGCTCGTCTCCATCACTGAGCGTGCTTTGTGCTCCTCTCCAAGAACAAAGCGTTCATCTTTGAATGCTCTTCTTTTGAGTTCCCAAGAAAAGAAAAGGAAAACCCTGCTTGCTAAGCCCTTTTGGTCTTCAAAGCTTGAAAGCAGAGTTTCTTGCTCGGCTAGCAGCAAGAGATCCTTTTTTATATTATTATTGGTGAGTTTTTATGAATTTCTTGATGGGAACTTATCTTACTTCCCTTGCTCTCGGAGAATCTAGTCGGTTTGTTTCTATCATAATAGACATTGCTAGTTTTCATAGTGCTCTGATATTGGAAGAAGACGATAGCCTCCCGGCGAAGTTCTCTTAATTTCTCATCCACATCTGCTTAATCTGGCGCCAGTGATCAAATTGGAACAAAAACTAACTCTATTTTAAGCTTAAAACATCCATGAATCAGAAATCAAGAATCACTACGATTCTTCAATTAATTTAAGCGTTTGTTAATTGAAGTTATTTAATTAATTAGCTCTCTACCATTTTTATTTAATTTTTTCCTTTCCTGCCTCGATAAATTTGTTTAAGCTTTTGTTAATTGAAGTTATTTAATTAACTAGCTCTCTAAATATTTTATTTTATTTTTTTCCTCTCCTGCCTCAATACTTTCATTTTGAAGCTTTCTTCGAGCTCCTTTTGCTCTCAAATCATAATCATCAACTTTTTCACTGTCATAACCTAATTTTTGACGAACTTCATTTTTCCTTTTTTTTTTTTATACTAAATATAAGAGTTTTGTTTCGGCTTTTGGATGTGAAATTTTGAAGATTCGTTTCTGTTCTTGAATCCACAGGAAAAAAGGCTTTACAGCTAAAAGTGAACAACGAACAAACAGAATTGGAAGTATGAAACCATTGTGGTCCTCTGTCTTTACTGCTCCCCACAAATCCACCCTTTCCTTCATTTTTAATTTCCTTTCGAAGTCCTTCATTTATTGTGTATTTTCACAGAACTCCTTGAATTCTATCTAATTTTCGAACAACACCCCCACAGAAATCCGAGAGGGATACTTTTGTTCTTTTTCACAGGTTCACGAAACATAAAAGGCTAAAACCCCAACTAACCGAAAACTCCAAAAGCTTAGATTTATTTCGCTGTCCTATCCCCAAATATAAATGTATATGTAATTTTTTTTCCCTAATACTGATTTAACATCTATTTTTTCTTTTTGGAGATACTCTAACATCCCATTAGATTTGATGCCTTGTATTTTTGAACCAGTACTTGGAAAGTAACGTAAAAGATTAATTGGTTTCTAGTTTGTATATATTTTATGGTAAGTGAGAGAAGGAAGGGAAGACAGAAATGATGAGAATTGCAAGAATCCAACAAGAGCAGCAACTGAAGTGGACACCTTTGTGGAAGTGGGGTGGAAGGATTTTCAACAATTGTCGCAGAAACCATCGAAATGCTCAAATTAGCATCCTTAGAAATTACCCTTTTCCTGGCATTACCTTCCAATCCAAAGAATCACACAACCCCTTTAGGATCATATTTAGTAGGCAACCATTTTATACCCTTCTGAATTTTTTGGTCCCTCAAGCTTCTTGGGTTTGGTTAGGTTTGGTTTCTTCTTCTTACTATATTTTTCCTGGGCTATGCAGTAACCAAGTGCAAGACAGCAACAATGACGGTGACACCAAAGATTTCAATCAATGATGGGAGCCTTCTGGTTCATGGGAAGACAATTTTAACTGGAGTTCCTGATAACATTGTTTTGACTCCTGGCTCTGGTGTTGGACCTGTTGCTGGTGCTTTTATTGGTGCCACCGCTTCTCATAGCAAAAGTCTCCATGTTTTTCCTGTTGGGGTTTTAGAGTAAGCATCTCCTTTCATTGCTGATGATGTTAGAATAATACATATATTTTTTTTAATTTCGTTTCAAAAATCCTGCAATAAATTAGAAGTTAAAAAAGGAAAAAAAACATGTTGTGTTTAGTTAAAATTTTGCTGGTGAATATAAGACATAATGGCTTGATGCCTGCGGATGGTTTGTTTTAGTTTACATTTAGTTTTAGGAACGTGGACTAAGACTAAGTAAATAGTTTGATGATGGATATGCGGATAGTTTTTGAATTCTTGGAGACGCTCACTTTCAATTTTGGTGGCAGGGGTCTTCGTTTCATGTGTTGTTTCCGATTCAAGTTATGGTGGATGACCCAGAGAATGGGGAAGTGTGGGAAAGATATTCCTCTGGAGACTCAATTCATGCTAGTGGAAAGCAGGAATGGTGGTGAAGGAGTTGATGAAGATGATGGACAGACAATCTACACCGTCTTCCTTCCCCTACTTGAAGGCCAATTCCGTGCTGTACTGCAAGGCAGCGACAGGAATGAGATGGAGATTTGCCTTGATAGCGGTGAGTTGATTAAAAGTGTCTGGTGTAAACTTATATGCAGCTGCCCATGAGTGTAATCCCTTTAAATCTAGTCTCATTCTATCGGCTGGTGTTGAATGAGACCACAACACAGACTTATGGGTTGTACCTGTCATTAGTCACCATATTTCATATGGCAAAAACTACTGTTAGTTCAGTCCCATCCTGCTGGCCATTAATGAAGCAGACTAAATTCTGGGTCGGAGCTCATGGATGCGAACACTATCGGGCTGGAGAATCAATCAATTACTCCACCATTCAAATGAATCAATTTTACGGAGTACATTTCAATTGGAAGAAATAGATAGAAAGGAACGAGTTCGAAAGAGCCGAAACGACATGTTTTTTTTTCGTGGTTTGGTTTGGTTTTGCAGGGGATAGTGCTGTCGAAACCAAACAAGGACTTAACCTGGTCTACATGCATGCTGGGACTAACCCCTTTGAAGTCATAAACCAGGCTGTCATGTGAGCTCTCGACTTTACCTTAATCCAAACTTGCATTGAGTTTCAGTTTTAGCTTGTAATCACCATATCCCTAACAACTTATGAAAACAGGGCTGTGGAAAAATATATGCAAACTTTTCTTCATCGGGAAAAGAAAAAGGTAAGTGATTTTTTTTTTTTTGAGTATGTTAACTCAATTTTTAATCATGAAGCTCGGTTGCATGTTCATCATTTCAATCTCATGTTGTGCTATGTTGATCTTGTGCAGCTGCCCTCTTTTCTAGACTGGTTTGGCTGGTGTACCTGGGATGCCTTTTACACGGATGTCACCGCTGAGGGTGTTGAGGAAGGCCTTGAGAGGTAATTCAGAAATAACATGGGAGATTGAATTAGATCCTGATCATACATGAAATAGAGATTTAGATCTACCAACGCTGAGATTGAATGACTAAATGGGTTCCTATTGTGACTGCAGTCTGTCAGAAGGAGGGACTCCCCCGCGATTTTTGATCATTGATGATGGTTGGCAACAGATCGAAAATAAAGCAAAGGAGGATGTTAATGTTGTTGTACAAGAAGGAGCACAGTATGGACTCTATATTTCTCTCTTACACAGGCACACACTGGTGGAGATGGCCCGAGTATCCTTGGGGATGCTAAAAATAATGAAAAAAATATTATTTTAATTTTTTGAAACTTATTTTACAAATAAAATGCTATTTTATTATTTTTCTTACAAAAATGTTATTCTTACATATATTGCAAAAATAATAAAATAATATTTATTGTAATAGTGGTTTTTTTTTTTTTTTAATTTATAATTTTTTAGTTTGCTTATGAGATTATCTTGGTTTCATTACATGTTTTATAGGTTCACAAGTTCATTTGGATAACTTGAGTCATTTTTTTATTCTCTTTTTTAATTAATTTTTGTTTTTAAATTTCATTGTTTGCTATTAGGATGATTGAGAATCTTTTGGTTGTTTTTAGATATGTCAAGTCAAATAATCAAATCAAATTATCAAATCAAATATATTACTAATTTGACTTTTCTAAATAGTAGAGATGCTCTTAGGCATAATGCGCATTAGCTGGGAAACTTTTCTAGAATAATATTTATCCATTTTGATGTTATCGTGATTTTGCTGATAATGTCTAATCACTTGAGTGCTTGCAATTTTCTTGTTGAAGATTTGCAAGTAGGCTTACTGGAATAAAGGAGAATTCAAAATTCCAGAAGAACGGTGAAAAGAATGAGCAGGTGATTGGACTGAAGCATGTTGTGGACGATGCTAAGCAATGCCACAATGTGAAGTGAGTGATCTTAGTTCTATTTCTGTATCAACTATTTTGCTACTGTACCAGCGGCACGCTTTCATGAAAATTTTTACCTTAATAAAGAATGGTTGTCTACAGTTAGTTCCCTTTGGTGCAGGGGATGTTAGTATCATGCATCCACAAGATAAAGAAGGGAAGAGGATTAGCTGAAAGCATGGTATAATTTTTTTAATTCCTATCTCATTTTGCTTTATTTTCTGTTACAGGTATGTTTATGTATGGCATGCTTTGGCTGGTTACTGGGGTGGAGTTAAACCAGCAGCTGCTGGTATGGAGCATTATGATACTGCACTGGCTTATCCGGTTCAATCTCCTGGTGTTGTAGGCAACCAGCCTGACGTTGTTATGGACAGCCTATCAGTTCATGGCCTTGGTTTAGTGCATCCAAAGAAGGTTTTCAACTTCTACAATGAGCTCCATGCCTATTTAGCATCATGTGGAGTTGATGGAGTAAAAGTTGATGTTCAGAACATTATTGAAACACTTGGTGCTGGCCATGGTGGAAGAGTGTCTCTCACCCGTAGCTATCACCAAGCTCTTGAGGCCTCAATTGCAAGAAACTTCCCTGACAATGGATGTATTGCCTGCATGTGTCATAACACTGATGGAATCTATAGTGCCAAGCAGACTGCAGTAGTGAGAGCTTCTGATGATTTCTATCCTCGGGACCCTGCTTCCCACACCATCCATATCTCCTCTGTGGCTTACAACACTCTTTTCCTTGGAGAATTTATGCAACCAGACTGGGATATGTTCCATGTAAGTGAAAATGAATCAATTCTGTTCTTGTGAGGTCATCAATTTTTGTCCTGATTGTTTTATATATAACTCTTAGTGGGGCTGCAAGTAGTTTTGACATAGTTTTCATCTATGTAATGTGGAATCCATGATTTGCAGAGTTCACACCCAGCTGCAGAGTATCATGGGGCTGCTCGTGCTATTGGTGGATGTGCAATCTATGTCAGGTATTCTTTTTTTTTTTTTTTTGGTTAAAATTATCATCTGTTGCCTATCATTTGAAAATATGAAACATATCACAAAATTCTGACATGGCGATCCTGTGCAGTGATAAACCAGGGAACCACAACTTTGACCTATTGAAGAAGCTGGTCCTCCCTGATGGATCTGTCCTCCGTGCCCAACTTCCAGGCCGGCCAACACTTGACAGCCTCTTTGCTGACCCAGCAAGAGATGGAACTAGGTGTGTTATTTCTTCTTTGCATGGTGGTCATCTCTGTCTTTGACTTTCTCCTTCATTTAAAATCCTCAACCTGGATATCATTTTTGCAGCTTACTCAAGATCTGGAATGTGAACAAATGCACCGGAGTAGTAGGTGTCTTCAACTGCCAAGGTGCGGGGTGGTGCAAGATTGAGAAGAAGACCCGCATTCATGATGAAACTCCAGGTACCCTCACGGGCTCTGTTTGTGCCAGTGATGTTGATTGCATTGCTCAAGTTGCTGGTGCAAAATGGAATGGGGAAACCGTGGTGTATGCCTACAAATCAGGTAATTACTCGACTAGTCCTTCCTAATATAAATTGACTCCTAAAGAGTTTAAATGTTAGTTATGCAATTTAATATGCTAGCCTTGGCCCTCTGTATATGAAAGGAAATTGAGCCTTAAAGGGAGCTCCTAAAGTTGAATGAATTGTATTAGAACATGACAGGAAAGGGTTATCTTCAATTTTCTTCAGAGTTGGTAAACAATGCCTATGGAATTTCCGGGTTTAAATCATGTTAACGTGTTCCTGTGCCTTTTGGATTACAGGGGAGTTGGTTCGGTTGCCTAAAGGTGCTTCAGTGCCAGTGACACTAGAAGTTCTTGAATATGAACTCTTCCATTTCTGTCCTATCGATGTGAGTCTTTCTCAAACTGATTTTTTTTTCTTTGCTGTTGCTGTATTTTAATTAGACAACTATGATTCACTGAATGATCATACTATCAATGATGCAGGATATCGCTTCCAACATTTCATTTGCACCAATAGGCTTGCTTGACATGTTCAACACAGGCGGGGCTGTGGAGCAGGTTGAAATCCATATGACTTCTGACAAGGCGCCAGAGCACTTTGATGGTGAAGTCTCCTCGGAGCTGACTACTTCTCTCAGGGAGAACCGGTCTCCAACTGCAACCATTGCACTGAGAGTCAGGGGCTGCGGACGGTTTGGTGCTTACTCTTCCCAGCGCCCTCTAAAATGCACCGTGGGCAATGCTGACACTGACTTCAATCACGACTCCGCCACCGGGCTACTGACCCTGGATCTCCCTGTAGCAGAAGAGGAAATGTACAGATGGCCTGTGGAGATACAGGTTTAAGCAGATTGAAGTAATGACATTTTATAAATATCAAGTGGAATATCACCATTCTTAGGAGGGTGTCCTGCATGCATGGAGGTAGGGATGATGGCGCATGATTTGCAAAAGTGATGGATGTAAATTGCATAGCATGGAGTGAGAGAGACCCCCCTTGCATTGATGAATAACCAATGGGCATGATGTTGCTGTATTCCATTTATCAATAATAGAAGTTCCTTTCTTTTTATATTTCCATTGTGCTTCCTTTTTGTTATCTTAGTTGCTAGGCTAACTGCTGTTAGCCTTTAGCCTGTTACATCCTTCCGTATTGCGTATTATTATGGTTATGGTTGTTTTTTTAAATGTTTTTTATTTGAAAATATATTAAAATATTTTTTTTTTATTTTTTAAAAATTATTTTTGATATCTGGACATTAAAATGATCTAAAAACACTAAAAATATATTAATTTAAATTAAATTTTTTTTAAAACTTTTAAAATACAAAAACAGAAATTACAAAAATGTGACAAGAGGCAATGGGTTTAGAAAATCTACAACCCTTGAACTATTTTATTTTTTGAAACATATCAAAATATATTAAATTTATATTAATTTAATAGCTTGACTTATATCATGAACTCTATCTAATTTAATAATTTTTTAAAAAATAACTTTTTATCTAAATACATAATAGCAAAGATATAAAAAGAATATTTTTTTGAAAAAATTAAAGGATAAAACTAGACGAAAAAAAAAATCGAGGACATAGCTTGAGTGGCCAAGCACACCCGAGTCTTTTTTAAAAAAGGTGTTGTCTACTATAAGAGACGACATGTCACATGTTTGCATGGATTCTAGCCACCACAATGGTGGTTGGAAATCAAAGAATTTTTTTTTTTTTAATAACTTATTTTCCCATAAAAATAACTAATAAAAATCTTTAGAATTTCAAAAAAATCAATTTATCAACCTAAAAAATAGTTTAAAACACAAAGTCAAACTAAATAATATTTTTCTTTCTCGGCTTTTATTTGTTTTTTAGGCAATATTAAGGTTTAAAATAACCAACATCAAACTCCTCTCATTTAATAGAACTTATTGACACTGAAATCAACGATTTTAGTTGCTGTAATCAGTGTTAACCAATACTTTTATCTTTCATTGTCAAAATGACTAAAACAATAAGAAAAATGAGCTTTTGAACCAAAATTGAAATCACAAAAATATAGGGATTTTCAAGGGAGAAAAAGTAGGACTACTAAAATAAACCTTTCCTTTAATTTTTTTATTAGCCGGTAGATTTATCTCTTTATTTTACACTTTTGCCTCATTTGTTTTAGTTTTGTGATTCCTTAACAAATTTTGACATATTGGTTATTAATATGTCTATTAAATGTTATAATTGAAAAATAAAAAACATAGGATGAAAAAAAATTGGTTGGTGGAGCTATAGTGAAATACCTAGGGGTTCTAGTATATTTAACAATTATATATATATATATATATATAATAACATCTATAAATCTAACATTTTAGATTCTCAACGAATTCCATCTACTAGGGATTTTACATCTTTATAATAGCTTCAAAACATCTCTCAGTTCATTAGATATTATAATACTTGATTCCATCTACTAGGGATTTTACATCTTTATAATAGCTTCAAAACATCCCTCAGTTCATTAGATATTATAATACTTGAACTATATTTTTGCCAATTTACCCACAATCATTAATAAAAACAAAATCTATAAGAGATTAGGTATACATTATAAATTTACTATTTTGCCCTCCATAATTGAAACAATATAACTAACTTCCAGGGATAAAATTGTTTTTTTTATATATATATATAACCCATTTGTCATTACAAGATTTAATAGAGGTAGAATGGTCTTTTAGCCTTTTGTCTACACGGTGTAATGAATAAAATACCCTTAAAAGTTAAACTTCTTTAACTCTTTCGGCAAACACATTTTAGGTTTTTAAACTTTCTTAGCACAATGTAATTACTATGGTACCTTAGAATATAAAAAACTATAGCTTAGGTCAAGGGCTTTTTGGTCCTTTTGTTATGGTTTTTCTATCAATATCATATGAAGTTAGGGGCACGTAGGTATTTTGATAAATTAAATAAAAAAAGAGAGAAAAGTTGTTGGCGCCTGCAATGCACGCGCTAGCATGTAGGAGGCACGCATGCCCTTTGATCGACACGTACGACACCTTTCAGTGACAAAAATAGGCAATTGTTATATCTACCGATTGTTTATATGGAGATGCATCCACGAAAGTGGCGCATATGAAGCTTCTTGTGATGGTTAGGCGGTGTTTGAATTTTTCCTCCCCCTTCTTTTCTCATTATTCCCCTCGAAAAAAGTGTTAGCCTAACCGAGAATAATAGTTGTCCTCCATTTTCTTCTTACTCTAATTATGCCTCTTATTCTTTTGATTGCTTTTTATTTATTTTGAATACTTTTTTATTTTATTTTTTTCAATTTTATCCCATAGCATTTTATCCTATTTGATATTTATATCAAGTTTGGTTTCATTCTTTTGATTGTTGTTTTTAATTACATCTCTTATCATTTGATTTAATTTAACTTTTATGTCAATTTTGACACTTATTCTTTTAAATTATTTTTTCCTTAGTTTTCCCTTTTCAATTCATTCCTTCAATATTTTATTTATTTAGAATTGAGCTTCGTTAATTTTTTCGACGCAGTAATCCCGGTCTCAAGACCCAGGTTACGGGTATTAAATTTTAACCCATATCGATATCGATCTTTTTTATGTTTTTTCTGGGTCACATATTCATGCTAGCTTGGATTTGTTCGATGCTTTTATATCATTTTTTTTTGTTTTTATGTTAAATTTATTTCTTATTCTTTTAATTTATTTTTTTATTCTTTTTTAAAATTAATTTTCATCTTTCAACATTGAATTATTAAGGATCGAGCTCTGTTATTTTTTTATGTGGTCAACCTTGTCTCATGACTCTGATCATGAATATGAGATGTTAGTCCAAGTTCACATTAGTTTTTTTTTTTTAATCTTTTTTTACACCAATTTCTCTTTCTATTTGAACCTTCAACTTGAAGTTTATTAATTTTATTTTTATTTTTTTTCTTTATGCTTTTTTTATGAGAATGTTCTAGTCTTGTAATTCTAATCATAATTTTGCTATGCTAATTTGGATTGGGTTGAAGTTTTTTTTGTTTTTTATTTTTCAATTTATTTTCATCTTAATCCTTTATTATTAGGGTCTATAACTCGAGTCATATAGTTTTTTTATTTTAAAATATACTTGCAACGCTTTAACATTGTTTTTTAGGTTATGAAAACAATCGAATCCGGCCACGTCAAAATACAAGCAACCCATCTAGGTTTTTACTATTCTTTCACTTGATTATATATATAAACTCAATTTAGAATCTACTCGGAGGAAGATTTAGGTTCTCAGGGTTGACTGATCATAAAAAAAATCTTTTATAAAAGAAAAGTTTATGGGCTGAACACAGGCTTATAATGCCAACCCATTTATGTCCTCGTGACTCTATAACATAAATTACAAACAAAACCCTAATAAATTTCTCAATTCTCACCAACGTTTCTCGGCTCCCCTTTCATTATAAAACCTTACTAGTTACTAGGAAGGTGCCTCTGCAAATTTACTCTCTGCTTTTGCTTCCGATACTTCATTGATTCTCTCTTCTTCTTTTTTTATCTTCCTCTTTTTGATCTGTTATCATACTTCTTCCTTCTTCTTTTTTTGGTTTTACTCTGTTCTCATAATGAAACCTTTATTTGATTTTAATCTTCCTCTGAAAAACCTTGGTTTAATCTTCTTTCATCAACTTTTCTTCAACTTATTAGACTAGTTTAGGCTATGTCGAGTCGACTTACCGAGCACTCCAAATTTATAACTATGGCAAACTATGCATGAGAAATGACATGGGCTCCATTAATGGCAACGAAGTCCAACAAGTCTCTTCTAAATTATGAATGATGATCAAAGCTGATACAATTTCTTTTGTATTTATGCCCCATTGTATGGTTTCATAAGTATGTTTAAATGGTTGTTAAATTAGGTAAGTTTTCTCTTTCTTAATTTTTTCTTATCTGTGAAAGTTTCATTGACGTTGAAACGAATCCAATGACGAAACAAGTTTTGGATGATGTAAGAAAAATGCACTGCATTCAAACTTTCCCGGCCAGTCCTTTTCTCCTGTAAATAAACAATTAACCCTCTCTCTATCTGGTTTGTCATCGTGTGGATTGCTTAGTGATTGATAAAAGTCGATGTTTATGCTCTTAATTATTGATTAAGCTGTCAAGTATGATCATTAAACAGTTACATTAGTGCCTTACCTTGTTCAAGTTCCCAATTGTGTGTATCTGTGTCTAAAAAATCATCATCTGCTCACTCGAGGGCCCACTAATACAGATGGCGATCCCCAGATTGGATGCTAAGCTGTGTTCCATTAACCTAACATGCCCACAATTTGTCTGGTCATTATTGGTAATAAGAGAGACGATTACAAGTGTGTAGAACTCAACATGCGGGCGCTGGTATTAAAGTCTTGCATTTCATGATTCCATGGAGACTAACACCTTAGAAAGTTCAGTCATCAACAAATGTTCTCTACACCAAAGTTATTCCCCTCCACTACTCCAGACAAATGGAGTACGAAAGCATTAAGTTAGCCATATCCACACACATTTCAAGGTCAGATCAGATGACTACCATATCAAAATCCGACACGTACCCATCCTATAAACCCACATGCAAGAGACAATTATATTTACTCCCAGTTCAAACCCTAGCTAGAATCATATCGGGTTGATGTACACCCACACACGAAATATACACCCAGCTCCTCTTGATAACCTTGTTTGCAAGAACTAACAACATATGCAATGAACGATGTGAGGGTCATCCTCATCATCATCCTCATCATCATCAGCAGCAGCAGCAGCCGCAGAGCGAGTAGTATGATCAGGAATATGTATGGGCACACGAGAAAAATTATGGATAAGTACCAGCAATCTTTCGTGATCTAATTCTAAGCAGTTTGATATCATGTTGAAAAGTGTGAATTCTATATATAATTCTTAATGTTACAGACTCCCGTGTAGAATCCTGAGTACGCAAGGTGGGTGTGCTTGTAACCATGCAAATATGTACAAGAAGCTAATTATAGATGTTAATATGAATGCAATTTCCTTGTAATCAATCGTGAATTAGTTTTAGTTTGTCTCTCCTTTACACTGTTAATTGTGACGCCATTGATTAATAATCATCGCTTTTGTGTGTGAACACACGCAAGGTATCAACTATCAAGATTTTCAGCATGGTTTCTTCAAACAAAAAAGAAAAGGGGGGAATGAGTTATATGGACATTGTTCTTGTCCAATGCAGGGTCCAAAAGAGAAATAGTAGACTTGAAAGAATTTTATTTTGCTTTTCCTGAAAACCAACTAGAAGCTGCTGCTATATGAGCAACATGTTTAGCCAGGCATGATGGATTGAAAATCAATTCTCATGATTTCCCACCTTAATCAATCTTCTCTTGCAAATTAATAACAAGCACAAATTGAATTAATAATCGTTAAATAATCAATTTAACCCAAAAGCTTAAACTATTAGGTAAAATTTTAAAATATAATTTATATTATTCTTTAATATACCCACTCAAGCTTTGAGTTTAAAACTTTCACAGGTTCATATTACCTTATGCTTAATTCACTACAATATTTAATAATTTTACCAACGAAAATTTTCCATTAGCATGAGATTACTAGTTTGTTGGTGAACACTTTTACTGACTAATTCACCGATGGAATAACATTCATCGGTAATTCCATCATCTGTCACTAATTCTGTTGCTAAAAAAAATAAAAATTGACGGTTTTACAGACGAAAAAATGTGTGCAAAAAAAAAAATATCATTTTATTCCATTGGTATTTCCCTCAGAAAAAATTTCATATAACAAAAAACAAATACCGTATGCAATTTCTTCGGTGATTATTTAAAAATATATTTTAAAAAAATCTAGTTAAAAAAACTAGAAAACAATTAAATTAATATAAATCAACACTCCATAATACTCATAATTGAGTTGCTAGGAAAAAAGAAGAAGAAAATCAACTCAAAAAATTTGAAACAAATAAAAAAAACAAAAACAAAAAAACAACATCTCATATGAAAAAAAATCCTACAACAACATTCATATAATTATTAAGAACATAAAACTTTAAAAATAAAACAAAATAACAAATATAATGAAAAAAACACAAAAAAATAAGAAAAAAAAATCTTATCTTAATGTAATTGCAAGTAAAGCTGAGAAGAGAAAAAAAAACAAATTCATAAAGTATGTTAATTAAAAACAATTAAGAAGAAAAAAGAAAAAAGAGAAGAAGACATACCTGAGAATGGAGGAGAAGAGGAGTTGAGGAGAGAATATAAGAAAAAGAAAAAAAGGGATGTTGATGTTTTTAACATAAGGGGAAGAAGAAAAAGAAAAAGAACATGCTTGTCTATTGTGAAATGAGGAATTCTATTTATTGGGGTATTTTACTGACGATTTTACCGATGTTTAATTAAATATTAATATTTTTAACCATTCTATCAGTAATTTTGTTTGTAATATTTAATTTAAATTTTCAATTTAATCAAAAAATTTCATAAACTGCCAAATATCATCGACGACTTTTCAATCCGTCGGTGATTCCGTCTATAATATTTAATTTACTTGAAAATTTTCAGAAACTCACCAAATAACACCAACGACTTTTCAATCCGTTGGTGATTTTGTCTGTAAAGAACAATGATTAACAATATAATTGAGAAGTGAATAGTTCCAATGCTATCTGGAAAAAAACGATGGAATGTTCCGTAGGTGATTCCCTTTGTAATTGACATGATGAACAATGTTAGGGAGAAGTGAACAATTTACCAATGATTTTACCGACAGATTTAATTTTGTCAGTAATTTTGTTGGTATAAATGACATGTCATCTTGTTTTTTTAGTTTGTTTTTTTAAAAAAATTCCATCATAATTCCCTCCGTATATACCGATGGAATGTTTTGTCGATGATTTTCTTTGTAATTTACATGATGAACGGTGTCAGGGAAAAGTGAACAATTTACTAACTATTTTACCAACAGATTTAATTATGTCGATAATTTTATTGGTATAAATGACATGTCATCGTATTTTTTAACTTTGTTTTAAATTTTTTTTCCACTATAATTCTCTCAGTATATATCGAGAGAATATTTCCGTCGGTAAAATTCACTGTAATTTACTGACGGAAATATTCCGTCAATATTTTCGTTTGTATTTATTAATTTTTTTATAGTAATTTTTATCAAATAAACAGGGATGGTGAAATTCAAACTCGTGATCGTTTGGTTATCAAAACTCTGATACTATATTAAAGAATCAATTAAATTAAAAAATTTAAATTAATTTTAATATATAATTTATATTATTCTTTATCAATAACACCGGTTGACACATGCACGCAGGCATTCAAAAAGAAAACGATAAGATAATGGATGCCTGTATAGTTAGTAAAGTTGGGCATTGAACCCATCAAAGATAGGTGATGCCAAGTGCAGAATTTGGAATTTTTTTCTTGTGTTGATCAGAATATAATTTGCTATTTACTTTAATACAAAAGAATGCATGTAGATTATGCCAAGAGATCCTTTCGTCGTCTCTGTGATCTCTGGTGTCACAAGCCATGCCTCAAAAGTCATGCTCAAGGACACACAACCATCATTTCTCTCTTTCCTTTCTGTCTATAAATATACGAAAAAAATCGTGACATTTTCTTCACTTCCATACCTCTAAAATTTCATTTCCCATGTAACAATCTTCTGTTATACCTTTCAGATTATCAATCCTCTTTCTTGCAAGAGAAGAAATATCTAGTTATAATGGCCTTACAAAGGGCACTTCTTTACTCATTCTTCATAATCTCCATCTCCATTATTTCTTCCTATAGTTGTTCGCAGGAGGACCCACTTAATAATTACCTTGAAGAACAAGCATCTGGCTATGATTCTCAAGCTTATCCTTCGTATGTTGACGATGGCGGGTTTAAGGACTTAATTAAGCTACGAAGTGATGTTTTAGGTTTGCAGACGTTTAGCAAAGAGGGTAGCAAATCAACTCCAGTTATAACAGTTGGTGTGAAGGACTTTGGAGTTAAAGATGATGGAGGAGATGATACAGATGACACAGAGGTGTTTTCTTCTCAGATAGTCAAGCTAGCTTTTACATATATATATATATATATTCCACAAATTAAATTACATGATTTTATAATATAATCCATTAATATTATTATAGCATGCATGTATATTCATGTTTTATTATAAGCATGTGTACATGTGACCACTTATTCTTACATTAATTCAGATTTCAAATAATCTTGCTTTTCATTTGTGCAAAATAATGCACTGGGAATTCATGCAATATGTTCTAATCCAGTACTGATTAGCAACTTAATTTCGAGATAAATACTCTTAGAGCATTAGTTATTTTACTTTTAAATCTTTAATTTGGTGACAAGAACCGGACCCTAATGTGAGACATGCTTAATTTCTCAGCACTTAATTCCCTAGCTCTGTCTCCTACCAATATTCCTTTTCCACGGCCTTAATTAATTTCTTTTTTTTTTCTTTTCCAAAGAATGCTTGATTCTCTTTTACTTGCTTTGTAGGAATATTGCATACCTTCTATTTCTATTTCCTGCAAGTATTAATAAAGACTTTATTAATTCTCTCAGACATTTGAAAGGGCTTGGAAGGAAGCTTGTTCTTCCCCTGAAGGTGCTATTATTGTTGTGCCCGAGTACACTTATCGTCTTAAACCGATTAGATTCCAGGGTCCTTGCAAATCTAATATTGCATTGCAGGTGAGTTTAACTGCATATATAGATATAAATGCATAAATATTTGGAAGATGCTTCCTCCGTGAGACAGATAATTGACCGTTTTTGAGAAACTGATGTCAGGTACATGGAACCATTGAAGCATCTTGTAATCAATCGGACTACAAAAAGGATAGTAGACATTGGCTTCTCTTTGATAGTGTTGAGAATTTACTAGTTGAAGGTGGTGGAACTATCGATGGAAATGGGAAGATATGGTGGGAAAACTCGTGCAAAGTCAATAAATCTCTTGTAAGCCATATATATTTATAAAACTCAGTGTTTCTTAATGATAATTTTAGGAGTAATTAATTCTTTCATCTTCTCAATTTTCTCCTGATCAAGAGCAACTGAATCTCTTAGTTTTTCTTTCATTACCTGCAGCCTTGCAAAGAGGCACCTACGGTATGTTCCTTGTCTGTATAGTTCTGCAATTTTTTTCTGGCTTTCATCTTATGGTGGTGTGTGTGTGAATTTAATCAAAAGCAGTGTATTTTCCCCTAAATTAAGCTTTGAGAATTAAGTAAGAGTATGAACTTAAGAAATTGTCATTTGGGAAACTATATGTATGCTTTGCATATATGCAGGCTGTCACCTTCTTTGAATGCCAGAATTTGATTGTGAAGGACCTCAAAATCCAAAATGCACAACAAATGCATGTTTCTTTCAAGAAAAGCAATCATGTTCTAGTATCCAACCTCACAGTAACCTCACCAGAAGAGAGCCCTAACACCGACGGGATCCATATCACAAAGACTCAAAACATCCAGATTACTGATTCAGTCATAGGAACAGGTATGCTGTTATTACCACCCCCCCCCCTTCTCTTTCCAGATTCATTCCTTCATCGCATTTTTCTTGACTGTCCTGTGTTCTCGCTTATGGTTAATGAAGGTGATGATTGTATATCCATCGTAAGTGGATCACATAATGTGCAAGCCAAGGGCATAACTTGTGGACCAGGTCATGGAATCAGGTCTGAATTATTAATTAAAGTACACCAAACTTTAACCTTCTATGAACTGATATTTTTCTTTCTGGTATATTACTTATTTCCTTTGCTAATATATGTGTGTGTGTGTGTGTTTCTGAAAGTATATATTATCTCATATTTCTCTTTCAATTTCCTTTCTATCAATAGTATTGGAAGCTTAGGAGCACATGATTCAAAAGACCATGTTTCAGAAGTTACTGTCAATGGTGCCAAGCTTTCTGGTACAGCAAATGGTGTTAGGATCAAAACATGGCAGGTAATATTTACTATCCTTAATTCACTTTATCAACAACATCGATGTGCGTCGTATGCCACTTAATCAAAATTTAAGCTCAGTTACGATCGTAATTAATATGCAGGGAGGGTCTGGGAATGTAAGCAACATCAAGTTTCAGAATATTGAAATGAACAAGGTCGCCAACCCCATTATAATAGATCAAAACTATTGTGACCAGGATAAACCATGCAAACAACAGGTGAGGAACTCTATCCTACAGGATCTTCACAACTAATTAACATCGCCCATTACCCTTAATTTAGTTCTTAAAATGATTTCTTGATCATGGCAAGCAGAAGTCAGCACTTCAAGTGAAAAATGTGGTGTACAAGAACATAAAGGGGACTAGCGCTTCTGAAGTGGCTATGAGATTTGATTGCAGCAAGGCTTATCCATGTCAAGGGATTCTATTACAAGATATTAATCTTGAAAGAGCAGGAGATAGAACGGCCAAAGCTTTGTGCAACAATGTTAAATTAGCTACGTTGGGAGTTGTTTATCCAAAATGTTCTTGATGGAAAAATAAACAAATTCAAGAGAGAGAGAGAGAGTTAGAACAAGGTATGAAAGAATTTCCTAGTGGTTAGAGAATCGAACCTTTTCAGGTGTTTACTTTATCTTGACGTTTCTTTTGTTTTAATTTTCTCAGGTTTCCATTGGACCTCCTTGGATTGTTTATTGTACATGATAGCTAGCCAATCTTTGATCAACTAATGTGTACATAATTGAAGAAACAAATAATTTATTGTTTTGTGTGTGTATATACGCACATATGTATGTATATTAGAAAAGTTGATTGTTAATAACAAATATTTGTATTTTTTAATTCCATGAATAATTTTTTATCACTTTTTTAGTAGAATTTTCTTTGTAAAAATCTCATTTATTTAGTGAAGTAATCCCACAAATTATTAAATAATTAACTGTTCATATAAACAATTAATTAAAGTTATTTATTTTTTAATCGTTTGGTTAACAATTTTGTGTTCTAACTTATTTGCCAGAGTTATGCTGAGGTTGCAACTTGCAAGTCCGAGAATGGGGGCATAGTAACGACAAACGACGTCATTTATCGGGTCATTTGCCCCTTATTAAAAGAATAAAAAAAATACAATCACATGGGCACGGGCCTGTCTCTGGCTCCCACTTATGTTCTTATTAACCAGCCCACCTTAGCTCGTGCAAGAATGAGTTTTTTTTTTCTTAATTAGCCTTTTGGTTTTTTTTTTTTCTAGTCTCATCTTTAATGTTAGGTTTTTAGATAATTTTATCATTTAGTATTTTATATATTATGAATTAATTTTAATATTTTTATCATATTATAAAATAAAATAAATAATTAACCTAATAGAGTTTATAGCTCGATTTGCAGGTTTCTCTATTTTTTTTTCAATCTTATCCTTTAATATTAGATTTTTAGTTAATTTTATAATTTACTAGTGTTTTAAATTTTTTATTATATAATAAAATAAAAAATTAATTTAACCCAATAAGTTCATAACCTAGATTGCAAGTATTGCGGGTTGACTAAGGTGAAAATGACATGTTTTATTAGTTGATTTTTTTTATGTAGATCTATTTAGTGATTAAGATCATGTCGAAACAATTTCTACACAATTTAATTTAAAATTCAAGCTAAGTAAATAGTCAGGTCGAGATTTTTTAAGTTTAAAATATTATATAAAATTTAATGATAATGTCAAAAAAAAAAATTAATAATCTACATATTATTACCTTACATTTCAAAAAATTTAAATCCAACTCATAAGTGATAAACTAGGAGTTAGATATTAAAAAAAGTAATCAAGTGAAATATTTTGACAACTTTAATGTTTTTTATTGAATAATATTAAATAATATTAGACGGTTAAAAAGATCTGTTATTTTATTTGATTTTTTAAATTTTAATATTGAAATTAAGTATTTAATGGAATTTATTTTTTTAAATGTATCAAATTAATATAAATTTTATTATTAAAATGTTTAGAATAAATATTTAATTTTAATTAATGTACAAATCACTTTAAAGATATTTATTATGTAAAATTAAAAAACATTCATGTCATACCAATCATTGGCCTTCGCCTAGTGTCATTATTAGAACCATCGAAACAATGAGGCTGACCCCTCCCCCATAAAAAAAAAAAAATGATAATTATTTTTCTTTTCTTGTATATGTTCTTGTGAAATTAAAGGTCATTTAAATTGACCATTTGACCCTTGGTAAACGTCACTCCTTCAATCAAGTCCTCACAGTAAATAAAAAAAAAAAAAATTCCAATTGATGCTAATTGCTAACAGTTTCTGCCAGCTCATCATTCTCTAGTCAAACCCCCATCATTTTTACACAGTTCCAAGCGTTTACTTTAACACCAATACCCTCCATTTCTCAATTTTCCGTCCAAAACTCGTGGCATATCAGTAAATTCACATATCCAGTGTTACCTCAACGCGAAGACTTACCTTCATTTGTTTGGATCCTGTCCGGTTACCGCAGAGGAAAGAAAAGGACCACTACGAGGAACTACATGATAAAACATCCATTCATGTTTTGCCACGTCAAAAAGTCCGACAATTTATGCTTGCGTGGCAACTTCTGAAAGAAGCAAGTACTGTAACTTATGAATCTCCAACCTTGCACCTCAACAAGTTCCAGTTTGCACGTTTTTCTTTTCTGGCAGCTTTTTTTATTCTTCTCTAAATTATTTATTAAAAAAAATACGAAGAAATGGAGGGGGACGGGCAGTGTGGATCTGTGTCGGCCCTTGTCGTGTCTCTCTCGAAGTGTCGGTGTGTGAATTAAAACTTTTATAGTCTACTAGGCCTTAATTATTTGTGTGTGGCATCATCAGAACTCCATTGGCCATCAATGGAGGGGCGCCTTTAAAAATAGCTGCTTTCAAGATTTTGTGACTAGGGATAGAGCATTTTGCTTGATTGCTTGAAGGGGCAGTAATGGATCTAGAAGGAGATGATGCTGCTGGGGTTAGTCACATTTTAATAACTTTGCTTTGTGTTACTGGGATTGATAGATAGAGAGTAGACACTCAATTGGTTGGATTGCGATGTATGAAGGGTGTTGTGCATTGCTGCTTTCAGTACCTTTTGGTGAAATGTTTAATGTGATCCAATCGGGAAGAAATTTTTGTTCTTCATGCCATGGTTGGATTCTTGAAAGAATATAGAGAGGGAAAGTGGAAGTGGGATTTTGTTGCTGTTCTTGTTTCCTTTAATTAATTATTGTAGATGAAACTATTTCGATGAATTTTATATTCAGTCTACAGATCCAAATGGGATTTAATGTATAGCTCTAAATATGTTTAGCTTGTTTGTCAGGTATCTTTGGTTGAGTGTAGATCATGATGCTATAAATTAGATGCAAACTGCTGAAACTTTTGCTTGTGTAATAATCTAAGTCTGTCTGCTTGATTGTTAGTGGTTCTTAATTTTCTCTCTTTTGTTCCTATGGAAAAATCCGTTGGTTTGCTGCACTTAGAATCAAGGAAGATAGTTCCTCCTTTTTTAATCTAATATATTTGAACTGCTTGGAAATTCTGCTGTCTTTGTGTTTTGCGGGAGCAATTATGAAATCTGTTCCTGGGTGCTTTTAATCTATGAATTTACTTTTGACTTTGGGTGTTTTGCTTGTTGTTCAGCCAAAAAAAATCCAGGTCTGCCAGATCTGCAGTGATGATATTGGCAAGACTGTAGATGGAGAGCCCTTTGTTGCTTGCCATGTATGTGCATTTCCAGTTTGCCGTCCATGTTATGAGTATGAGAGGAAAGATGGTAACCAGTCTTGTCCTCAATGCAAGACCAAATACAAGAGACATAAAGGTTAGTCCAGCTCCATTTGTCGCTGCTTTTGCAATTTATGCCTAGGTAGATAATGTGTCTGTGATACATTTTGTTCTTCGTCATCAGGAAGCCCTCCAATTCAAGGGGAAGAAATGGGAGATGCTGATTCTGAAGATGTAGGAAACAAGTCAAACCATCACATATCAGGCGTTCAAGATGAGAAACAAAAGATAGAACGTATGCTGGGTTGGGATTCGAGTTCTGGTCGGAAAGAGCATCCAACCACAAACTATGACAAAGATGGTTCTCTTAACCATATTCCTTATCTGGCTGGTAGACGTTCGGTAGGTGATGTAGCAATTCGTTGCTTCTAGTTTCTCTTCTCCCTTTAATATCAACGATAGCTGCTGATAATATTTATATTTCAGGTTTCCGGGGATCTTTCAGCTGCATCTCCTGAGCGTTACTCAATGGCTTCTCCCGAAAGTGGCATCAGAGGTATGAATATGTACGTACTCATAAAATATCACTGGGTTCAGATTTTAACGTTTGTATTGGACTTTCTGCAGGTAATATAAGGGTGGTGGATCCAACAAGGGATTCTGGCTCATTGGGGTTTGGCAATGTAGCCTGGAGAGAGAGGATTGATGGTTGGAAGATGAAGCCAGAGAAGAATACTGCTCCGATGAGTGTTAGTAATGCACCATCTGAAGGCAGGGGTGGCGGAGATTTTGATGCCAGCACTGATGTACTCATGGATGATTCTTTACTGTAAGTGCCTGAAGCACAGTGTAAAACTGATTCTTTTATGCACGCTGTCTCTTTATCATCTGCCTAACAGCATTCACACATTACCTATATGAAACTGTGACTTTTCTTCCCTGTCCTCCTCCAGTTTTTCCTCTCTCGGTTTCTCCCTTTTGGCTTTTGCAAATCCATAGTTTTAATTGAGATCATATTTGTTTTTTTTTCCCTCATTGTTTTCTTGTATTTATTCCATTGTTGTAATGCAGAAATGATGAAGCCCGCCAGCCTCTCTCAAGGAAGGTTTCTATTGCTTCCTCTAGGATTAACCCTTACAGGATGGTCATAGTTTTGCGGCTTGTTGTCCTTTGCATTTTCTTGCACTACCGTTTAACAAATCCAGTGAAGAATGCATACGCTTTGTGGCTAATATCCGTTATCTGTGAGATATGGTTTGCAATATCATGGATATTGGATCAGTTCCCTAAATGGCTTCCTGTGAACCGTGAGACATATCTTGACAGGCTATCTCTCAGGTAGTTTTTCCTTTTTCCTATAATCTTGTAAGTTGTAATGTTGTTAAATTTTAATAAAATCCTTAAAAGATTTAACTTCTGGATTTTTGAGTGCCTCACAGATATGAGAAAGAAGGAGAGCCGTCTCAGTTGGCTGCTGTTGACATTTTTGTCAGTACAGTCGACCCTTTAAAGGAACCTCCACTGGTCACAGCCAATACAGTACTATCTATTCTTGCAGTTGATTACCCAGTCGACAAAGTCTCTTGTTATGTTTCAGATGATGGAGCTGCTATGTTGACATTTGAAACTATGTCTGAAACGTCTGAATTTGCAAGAAAATGGGTTCCTTTCTGCAAGAGATATGATATTGAGCCCCGAGCTCCAGAATGGTACTTTTCACAGAAGATTGACTACCTAAAAGACAAGGTTCATCCATCATTTGTCAAAGAACGCAGAGCTATGAAGGTAGGAAATTGAGGTTCTAGTGAATGATTTTGATACTCATAAACTTAGCATGTATATATTACTTATCGTACTCCAAATAACTTTCTTTCAGAGAGAATATGAAGAATTTAAAATTCGTGTCAATGGGCTTGTTGCAAAGGCACAAAAGGTTCCTGATGAAGGATGGGTCATGCAAGATGGTACACCTTGGCCTGGAAATAACATCAGAGATCATCCAGGAATGATCCAGGTTTGTCCATTTTCAAACTAAACTAAGATTTTCCTCAGTCAGAAATGCCTTCTTAGGATAATTACAACCCACACAAAATTCACAACGTTGATATTTTTTGTGTACTGCACTCCTGTAAATGGCTTTTGGCTTTTCATTTCGCAATCTATAATTTTCTGTTTGCAGTTAAATAATTATGTTTATCCTTCTGTTTCATAACCTTTTTATTCTGTTTGCTGATTGTTATTTGGGCTTCACAACACAGAACCTACTGTTTTAAGCAACCTTCTTCTTCTTTTTTTATTGATACTTCTCTTGGATCTTTCTCTCTTGTTAAAATCAACACATGTCATGGTGTCCAATCCCATTTACATCATAATTTGCAGGTTTTCTTGGGCCATAGTGGAGGACTTGACACCGAGGGTAATGAACTTCCACGATTAGTGTATGTGTCCCGTGAGAAGCGTCCTGGTTTTCAGCATCATAAGAAAGCTGGTGCTATGAATGCACTTGTAAGTTTTCAGTATTATCAATAATGGAACCTATTAAGGCTGCACTTGTAAGTTTTCAGTATTATCAATAATGGAACCTATTAAGGCTTTACTACTAACTATTGTGGGTCGTGCAGGTTCGTGTTTCAGCAGTCCTCACAAATGGGCCCTTCTTGTTAAATCTTGATTGTGATCATTACATAAACAACAGCAGGGCATTGAGAGAAGCTATGTGTTTTCTAATGGATCCTAATCTTGGAAGAACAGTTTGTTATGTCCAGTTTCCTCAGAGATTTGATGGGATTGATAGAAACGATCGATATGCCAACCGTAACACTGTTTTCTTTGATGTAAGTGCTAACAGAAATCTTTGGCACAAATTTATCCTCTTGTAGTTTCATGATAAATGTGCCATGCAGAACTGTTCATTTTACATGTTACAAAAAACTAAAATTCATACATTTTTCCTTGTTGATATTTTGTTGATGCTTATGCGATGTTAGATAAATTTAAGAGGATTGGATGGAATCCAAGGCCCTGTATATGTGGGTACAGGGTGTGTTTTCAATAGAACGGCCTTGTATGGCTATGAGCCTCCTCTCAAGCCTAAGCATAAGAAACCAGGGTTTCTGTCTTCATGCTTTGGTGGATCGCGAAAGAAGAGTTCTAGATCGGGTAGAAAGGATAGTAAGAAAAAATCAAGCAAGCTTGTAGACCCTACTTTGCCGGTATTCAATTTAGAAGATATAGAAGAAGGGGTTGAAGGTAAGCATGGCCTTTTATTTTTCCTTAGCTGCTGATCTATCACATCTTCATTCTGCAGACATGGATATCTACTTACATTAGTTGGTGACAAGTCAAATAACATATGGGTCTTCTATCTTTAATGATACAAACTTCATATAATATAGCTTGAATTTTTTCACTTCTATCCATTTTCTAAATGAGAATAATCTTGGTGGAACTTGTCTTCAGGATAGGGTTTAAAAATATTATTGACACAAACAAGTTACTTCAGATAGATGATAGTCACTTGTCCTGTGGATAGTTATTGGTTACCTCTCCTTTGTGCTTGCAATGCTGATATTTCTGCAACTTTCTTCAAAAGGTACTGGATTCGATGATGAAAAATCATTGCTCATGTCTCAAATGACACTTGAGAAAAGATTTGGCCAATCAACTGTTTTTGTTGCTTCCACCCTTATGGAGAATGGCGGTGTTCCTGAGTCTGCCACCCCAGAGTCTCTTCTCAAAGAAGCTATTCATGTCATCAGCTGTGGATATGAAGACAAGACAGACTGGGGAAGTGAAGTATGTTAACTTTTTCTTTTCTCTAATGCTGGTAAATTTATTTTCCCAATTTTTTTAGCCTGTAAATATGGGCGAATGTACTATAAGCCAAAGATTATCACTTCTTCATCCCTCACAAAGAGAGAGGGAGGGAGTGAAGGAGGGTGAGAATTCTATATGCATCCCTACCTGTGGCTCATGTTGACAATAATTTTGTATTTCTAATAAACATATTGTTGTTTCTTTCTGCAGATAGGATGGATTTATGGTTCTGTTACAGAAGATATCCTTACAGGATTCAAGATGCATGCTCGTGGTTGGAGATCAATCTATTGCATGCCGAAGCGTGCTGCCTTTAAGGGATCTGCTCCCATTAATCTTTCTGATCGTCTAAATCAAGTGCTTCGGTGGGCCTTGGGTTCCGTTGAAATTCTTCTCAGTCGCCACTGCCCCATATGGTATGGCTATAGTGGAAGGCTAAAATGGCTCGAGAGATTTGCTTATATCAACACCACCATTTATCCAATCACATCCATTCCTCTTCTTGCCTATTGTACATTGCCTGCCGTGTGCCTTCTTACGGGAAAGTTCATTATTCCACAGGTGAATATAGTTGCACTTGCTGTTTCTGCTTTAGATTGCTGTATGAAAGTTTTGAAATTATGGAACAACAGAATCCTGACCTGAGAATAATATTTTTGTTGCTGACTACTAAATAGATATGCAGTGTTCTCCTCTCTTTTTTAACTCGAATTAAAGTGCAAAGAACTTGTAGGCAGAAAAATAACAATTTTTTTGGTGATTTCTCTTGAAAAGTACTATTCCGTGGTGTTTACATGCCTAGTTTGTGTTTTGTGGTATTGCAGATTAGTAACATTGCCAGTATCTGGTTCATATCCCTCTTTCTTTCAATCTTTGCAACTGGTATTTTGGAAATGAGATGGAGTGGTGTTGGGATCGATGAATGGTGGAGGAATGAACAGTTCTGGGTTATTGGAGGTGTGTCAGCTCATCTCTTTGCTGTCTTCCAAGGCCTGCTGAAGGTCCTCGCTGGAATAGATACAAATTTTACTGTCACTTCAAAAGCATCTGATGAAGATGGTGATTTTACCGAGCTATATATGTTCAAATGGACCACTTTACTCATCCCACCAACTACTCTCCTCATAATCAATCTGGTTGGAGTGGTTGCCGGAGTCTCTTACGCCATAAACAGTGGTTATCAATCTTGGGGTCCTCTCTTTGGCAAGCTTTTCTTTGCTTTCTGGGTGATTATTCATCTTTATCCTTTCCTCAAGGGTCTGATGGGACGCCAAAACCGAACACCTACGATTGTTGTGGTGTGGTCAGTTCTCCTTGCTTCTATCTTCTCCTTACTGTGGGTTCGTGTTGACCCTTTTACAACCAGGGTGACTGGACCAGACGTTACGCAGTGTGGCATCAACTGCTAGAGGAACAGAACATGATCGTAACCAGAAGGAATAAATTTTCCTGAAGATTTATGCAGATACCCTCAATCGGAAAATCATCACCTTTTGCTCGGGTCTCAATAACCGGACCAGAAAATAAGATAGGTTCATTTCTGTGTTATTCTTTACATTTTTTTGTTTTTTCCCCTTCATTTTTTCGACAAGTTCTTTAAGCGTCTTGAGTCGATTCACCTCATAAGCTTGTAATCCCAATCCCAAAGTATTTGGCCGCTAGAAATGATACTGTTCATCTCCTCCAAGTTGTATGAGATAATTTCTTAAACTTGTATGGCACAAATACCCTTGCTTTATCGTCCTAAAAGTTGGCTAGATTACCTTCAGAAGTAGCTAGCAGAGGCCATGGAATGAGACAATTGCAGGTTATCGATGAGCACCTGCACAGCATAGCTTAATTTCCTTTCTCTCGCAGAAATCGGTTCATTCTATTTGAGGAGTGAATCAGGTAATGCAGAATGAAGAGCAATAACAAAGTACACGTACAAATATAAGAATAAATGATGATATAATTCATAAATTATGTGACAGTTTGAAATAATTGGAACTCTTCAAGCGGTAGAATAATGGGTTTGGAAATCCAACATGAGTGCTTGAATTAAAAAAGAGAATCGGTATTAATTTCATGATTTTAAATTTTGTTTGAGAAAGGTGTTGGAACTTGATTTTGATCCCATTTCGATCACACTCTTAAGAATTCAAAAAACAACAATTAGTTTATAATTTTCAATCATTTTGCTTGTAGTTTTTAATATCGATAAATATTTTAAAAAAATATTGAGAAAAACAATAATCATGCAATGAAAGATGGATTAAAATAATCATAAAGTTTTGCCCCCTCCCCAAGAAATTAAGTGATAAGGATGAAAAAACAAATAAAAGAACAAAAAAAAAGGAGGAGATGAGGGAAGGTTTGAGAAGATAAGAAGAGAAAAATAAAGGGAAGTACAAGTAGAGTGACTCGTGCAAGCAAAAAGGAGGGATATGTTTTAAGAAAGAAAAAAAAGAAGAAGAAAAAGATGGAGTGAGATGAAAGAGAGAGAAAATCAAGAGAGAAGAATTTGTTTACAAGGAGAAAGAGAGAAAGAAAAGGAGAAATGAGAAAAAAAAAATGAAGAAAAATTGAAAAAAAAAACACGGCAACCCCTGGCTCCCATTTTCTCCTAAATAATATTCCCTCTTTCCCACTGTCACCAACCAACACACCGTCATTCACCGCAACTCATGGTAGCTTCCATATCGGCAGCGCCAATCAGCCTCCCACATTGACAGTGGTGCTGCCAGCGCGCAGCCCAAGTGTCACCTCTCTCTCTCTCTCGAGCAAACCTAGAGTCACGAACCACCAATCATCATGTGTCCTCTTCTCCCATGGAAAAATCACCAACCACTGCGACCCACCTCCTTCTCTCCATGAATTGAAAAATGAGTAAGAATATTTTCACGGTGTTGAAATGTGAGAGGGGGAGAGAGTCATAACCAACATGAGTATGTTATACAGGCATGCACAAGGATCAAGTAACAAAGAAAAGATTTGTGTATACAGCCAGAGGAAAAGAAGAAAAAATCCTTGACTGAGAAGGAAAGAATGAGGAAGTTAAAAGATTTCAGTCTGCAAGTTGCAACAGAAGAAAAATACCCTAAAGGCTAGAAAAATTAGTAGAGAGAAGGGAATATGGCAATGCTTTTAAAGGTATCAGGAATTGAAATGGGATTCCTGAATTGCAACATTTCTTCCTTATTAAAATGAGAAAAAATATTTTTATATGTAAAAATGTTATGAAAAACAAGTTAATTTGAAATTTTTTTTTTTTTTACAAATGTAAAAAAAAAAAAAAAAAAGGAGGAAATTGTACTTGGAATCTATCTAAGGGCCTGAATGGGCTTCCACCAGTTGCCGAATATATCATCTTAAGACAACTCGGAAGCCTTTTTTAGGCCCAAGATAAGCACCTACCAACTAAGATAAGCCCAAACAGTAGCTGTGAGAGGACCCAGGATTTAATTGATTTGGTCCAAATCCATGTCTGGCTGCTCGTAGGTTCTTCCGCCATTTGCGTATTAAATTTAATTGGCCTCTTTGATAGTACATTGGGGACTTAATTGAACAACACCAAAGTTCAGGTCACCTGATTGATAAAAGCATTATTTGAAAACAATTGCGTATTAAATTTAATTGCAATTGAATTGGATTCAATTTGATGTTGAATTTCACCTGTTAGGGCGTCAAATTTCTTTCATGTGCTATTTTTTAATCCAAATTAAAAATTAAATAACTAATGCCCAGATCTAAAAATATTGATGTGATTATTGTATTTCAGGGACAAGAGGTAGAGCCAAATTTTCTTCTTGTAAGTCAATGAATTTCTATGTGATCATAAATAATTTCATATTTTGAATTACTTTAAATAAAATTAAGAAAAAAATGATTATTTTTCAAGCACTAATAAAAATAATAACTCCATTGATGATTTTGTAGTGAGGTGTAAAAGAAAAGAATAGATTTGTGAAAAAAAAAAAAAAGGAAAAATAATTATGAAAGTAGGACAACTTCATTAAATAAATAAAGTAAATAAAAAACAAGCAAAAAATCAGATATATATATATATATATATAAGAGTACACAAACGAAGTATTTAAATTAATTCATAATATAACAATATAATGTAAGTGAACGGTTTGATAAAAACATGTGTATATAAATTTTATTTTTAATAAATTTCATAGATTCAGAGATGCTTGAGATGAAAGTTTCAATGAAAACTAATATTTATTAATTATAATATTTTAAAATTAGATTTTATAATTTTTTTTTTATTAAAACCACCAAATTGAGAGTTTATAAGCTTAGAAATTTAATCAAACACAAATAAAGTAAAGGTACCAAAGTGATAAAAATGAAAATCTCTAGCTACTACCTCAAACCTTAACTCCCACACGAACCCTAGCCTCCTCTCCTCTTATAAATGCCTCCTTTACAACACTCCTTCTACATCTGCGCCTCTCTCTCTCAAAACCCTAATCTCTCACATTTCAACAAAACCAGCAGCCATGGAAGAGCGCCCCCCTGCAGAACGTGGATCTTTCGGTCGTGGCTTCGGTGGACGTGGAGACCGGGGAGGCCGAGGTGGACGTGGAGATCGCGGTGGACGAGGCCGTCGCCGCTCTGGCCGCAAAGAGGAGGAAGAAAAATGGGTACCAGTCACAAAACTAGGCCGCCTTGTTAAAGATGGCAAAATCTCCTCCGTGGAGCAAATCTACCTCCACTCACTACCCATCAAAGAGTACCAAATCATTGACACCCTTATTGGTCCTATCTTGAAGGATGAGGTGATGAAAATCACCCCAGTTCAGAAACAAACAAGAGCCGGTCAGCGAACCAGGTTCAAGGCCTTTGTTGTTGTTGGTGATGGGAATGGACATGTTGGTTTGGGTGTGAAGTGTGCTAAAGAAGTGGCCACTGCCATTCGTGGGGCTATTATTTTGGCAAAACTCTCGATTATTCCGGTGAGGAGAGGGTACTGGGGGAACAAGATCGGGAAGCCACATACTGTGCCTTGTAAGGTTACAGGGAAGTGTGGCAGTGTGACTGTGAGAATGGTCCCTGCCCCTCGTGGAGCTGGGATTGTTGCTGCCAGGGTTCCTAAGAAGGTGCTTCAATTTGCTGGAATTGATGATGTTTTTACATCTTCCAGAGGTTCTACGAAGACTCTTGGAAACTTTGTTAAGGTTCGGTTTCGACATGTTTATTTTGCTGTGTGCTTGTGGTTGCTTTTATTTTTCTGAACTTTGAAGTGATTGTTGTGATGGGTTGCAATGTGTAGTTTGTTAAATCTTTTGCTATGAATTTATCTGGAGATGTTTTCTTGATGATTTTATTTTGCCCACGTACAGTCTTCTTTTACTTACGAGATGGTGGATTGATTTGTTTGTTTGAGAAAATTGAGGCATTCCTTATCACGCAATGTTGGTTTTGGTTTTTGGTCCAATTTTTATGCTGTCTTGTTTTTCATTACTGAATGGTGCTTTTCTGGGATTCGAAATGGAAGTAAATGTAGTCTGCACTGATTGTTAATGATTTTCTTGTTTAAAACTCCTTTTTGCGCACTATTATGCCGTTGTAAATTCTCTCTTTTGCTTCCTTTTTTCTATATTGGTAGAAAAACAGTTTATGATTAGTAGGAGATGATTAAGACAACTCCATTGAAGTAGAATGTAAATTCATGTATTTCGAGGATATCTGTCTAGTTTGGGTTGGGTTGGGTTGGCTTGCTATTCAGTACTGCTGTGTCGGTTTCTAGTTGATCCCTTGTGTCTTTATCTTTTGTTTACTGCTGAGTTGCCATTGTAAGCAAGCAAATGTTTACTTACCCGCTTGTTTTTCAACATCTATTAAGCATTGATGTAAGTTCTCTACTTCACTATTTAATTGCTTGCTCTTCTTGTGAAAATTAATGATGTGTATCATTGTGGATGTCTGAATCCTTTGTTCATCTGTAGGCCACATTTGACTGCTTGCTGAAGACTTATGGGTTCCTTACACCTGACTTCTGGAAGGAGACTCGCTTCATAAGGTCACCATTCCAAGAGTACACAGATCTGTTGGCAAAACCCACTAGCAAGGTTCTCATCACTGAGGTTCATGAAGATTGATTCTCATGCTGCCTGGGATGCCATGGAAGATTATTACAAGTCAATGTTTTTCCTTAGTATAGGCTGTAGTCAAAAGATGATTATTGTATTCCCTGAGGATAGCCATGTTTGTTTTGGATTCCTTTCCAAGTTTTGATTCGGATTTTTTAAATGTTATTTTGGATGAATTTGCAATGTTATGCATGCTTTGAATCATTATTTGCTGATGTGCTGCTCCCCAACCTGGCACTTAGGTTAACAACCCTTCTGAACACTGAATCATTGTGTTTAAGGTGGTTGTTTCGTTCTCCATTACCATGCCACCCTATGTTGATCTTGAATGAGGAAGGCTGGTGCTAATCTCGGACTGGGTGACCAACATGAGGTGATCATCGATTTTGGATTGAGATAATATGTTGCTTTTTATGATTCTAGGCTGTTTGGGAGTGCTTTTGAATTTTTTTGTTTTTTTAAAATGTTTTTAAATTATTTTGATTTGTTGACTTTAAAAATAATTTTTAAAAAATAAAAATAATTATTAATATATTTTTTTAAATAAAAAATATTTTAAAAAGTAATAGCAATAAACATGCATTTATGGATTGGTGCTGTCTATAATAGAAGTCCATAGCCATTACCTTAGCACATCTTGCTTTGACTCTTGAACTGAAAATCTGTTGTGTTCGTTAAGAACCAGTCTATGGATAATTTGTCCTCTCTTGTCCAAGAAGATTTGATCCCTTCTCGTTAGTGCATTGCAAGTGTTTTGAAACCCGCAATGAAATTTAATTAATTTCTGTGTTCATCCTAATATTTAAATCTAAAAAACCAAAGAAAAATGCGATTTTTTTTCTTCAAAAAGTTCAATTTAAATATTATTCAAGTGGAAATAGTTTATGATAATTGAATTTGAAAGTGAAACAATACATGCATGAAAGAACATAATTTATCCTTTAAACCAAGCACATTTATTAATTTTCAAATTTAAAGTTCATAAACATGTTGAGCCATACCTTAAGTTTAAGTTGGTATTTAGGTGGACTAGATGTGATTGATCCATGAACACCTTTATCTTCCATGTTGAAGAATTCGTAAACTAAAGATGAGATAGGTTCGTGTTTCGAATTAGAGGGGCTCAAAGTATTTGACCTCTCAACAGCCTTACCTTGCTTCTTAAATTAAAGAAACCCTTTACGGTGCTACGAGTACTCTAATTTTTATTTTAAAAAAACATAATATATTTTTCTATTAATTTGCTTTAATAACCGTAAACTATTTTTTTAATAGAAAAAATTACAAACATCGTATTAGTTAAAATAAATAAGAGATATATTAATAAAAAAATATTATTTAAATGAAATAATGTCAAGGCTATATATATATATATATATATATATATATAATCGATTTTTGTTAACAATCATAATAACTATTATAATCCGGTTTTATGACTTGAGTCATAAGTTTAACATATTAACTCAGGTTGATTTTTTTTTAATTGATTTGTTTTTAAATTTCATTCTTTAATATTAGGTTGATTGAAAATTAGATTTTATAATTTGGTTTGGTTTGTTTTCTATGAGGTTATTATAGTCTCATAACTCGGATCATGTATTTGACTTGTTAACTCAAGTTGACTCAAGTCAATACAATATGTTGTTATCTTAATGTTTAAAAATGATTTCATCTTGACAAAATTCTTGAGTCAAATTATATTTTTACGAGTCGTCCAAGTTGTTTTTGAACTTGCAAAATCAACCATGTCATGTCGAGTCAACCCACGCAATTTAGATTTTTTTTTTCCCACTAGACAAACATTAGCAATATCTAAATACTTTATTTATGTTTAAATTTATTTTTACCTAACTCACAATGTAGTGTAATTTAATAATATAGTATCATCTATTGCGTATCATCTAGTGCGCTCCTCAATCCATAATAAGAATTTTTAATTCCACATTATTTTAAACAATCATTTGAAATTATTCAAGCATCTAAAAATATCAATATTTTTACTAACTTTGAAAGATGCACGATCTCTTGATGCTATGTAATATTTGGTATGTTAAGAGATATAATGGGTAATTAAAAGAGCAATTCATTCATATTTTTTTGGTAAGCTAATATATTTATTTCTATAAAACATAGACCGTCGTGATTGATTAACTAGAGACTCAGCTAGCCCAAGATCTAGATCTATCCGAACAAAAAAAAATTAAGAAAACTTTAACCTAGCCTAATCTAGTATAAAACTTGAGTTAAGCCATTACTTGATCAACTTAGATGAAACATGGTAACAAATCTATTAACTTATTTATTTATTTATTTATTAAAATAACTCAAGTTAAGTTTCTAGATTCATGACTTGCAACTTCTCATAGATCTACTCCTAGGATTTTAGAGCTATAAATATATTTTTTCAAACTAGAAAAGGGTATTTTTATTTTAATACAGAACATTTGCTTTAAGCAAACCATGAAAGATAGACAAAAGGTGCATTCACTTAACTTCTACAAGTGTTGCTTTCGTACAAAAATTTCTACTCATATGATAATACTATAATTAGACATTATTAGCCTTGGTGCTCGTGATTTATCATGGATTGAATTATATTTTATTTATATAAAAATTAATAATCAAGTGTTGAAATTGGGTAAAAAATAACATAAAAATTGGTCATGATAAACTTTTAACCATGCTAATTAGGTTAAGCTAACCCAGAATATCTCACCAAACCTATAACTCAGGTTGTGTAATTAGAATAACTTGATAAAAAAATAAAGAGAATTATAAAGCTTTATTTTTTTAAAAAAAAAACTTGCGCTAACTTTTCTAATCCTTGACCCAAGTTATTAGACCTGAAGTATTCAATATGGAAAAATTTGAAGGATGAAATTGAAAAAATTTTTACAAAAGAATTTAAAAAATATCAATTAAAAGAATGAGGATAAAAGCTAAAATAAAAAAATTAATTGTATATTTAATTGAAGGGTGAAATAGAAATTGTTTTTTTTTAAAAAGGGTGAAAATAATTTTAAGAAAATAAGGATCAAAATTGACATAAAAAAAATTATGATTAAATGGTGAAATTGAAAAGAATGATAACTTTTACAAAAAGAACCAAGAAAATAAAAATAAAAATCAAGACATGAGGACTAAATTGAAAAATATAATATCATCAATTTGAATTGAATGATGGAATTTAAAACCACTAAAACTTTTACAAAAGGGTTAAGAAAAAAATTAGAAATTTAAAGAACAAGGACCGCATTGAAGAATATAATATTTGATAAATTATGATTGAATGATGAAATTGAAAACAAATAAAATTTTTACAAAAAGACCAAGATAAAAAAGTAAAAATCAAAAGAATAAGAACTGAGGTTGAAATACAAACAATCAAGATGGTCATTATAATTTTTGGGAGAGGAGAGAGAAAAGAAAATAAAAATAAAAAGACCTATCAACTTCAAACCGGATCACCACCGGTGACACAAGTCACACCAACATGAAAAGGATATGTCGGATCTTCTAACAACACAATAAAGTGATATTTTTGGACATCAAGAGGTACCACATAAGCTGCTAGAAGGGTGTGTCTATCTCCCACATGCCTCTTGGTGCCATACATGTGCACCCACCTTTTTATTTTTATTTTTATCTAGTCAAATATGAAATTGCTTATGATTATAAAAAAAACCTTGGTGAAAAAACAAAAATGTCCATTAACCTTAAGTTTAATTTTTTTTTTACTTTAAGGGTATTTTCATTGTTTTACTGTGTATTTTAATGGTTTATTATTTTTTATATTTGGATAAATACCAGATTACCCTTCATCTTAAATTATAATAATAACAAAATCATTGTGAAAAATACAAAAAGACCTCTTCACACAATATTTACATTTTTTTTTATTTTTAATAGTATATTGGCCGTTTCACTATGTATTTAATATAAAAACACTTATTTATTTCTGATTAATTTAAAAATAATAAATGAACCATGTAAATTTTTTTCAATATCTTTAAAAGCCATTAAAAAAAACAACAAACCATTACACCGTTTCACTAAACAATATAAATATCCTTGCAGCTATGTTTTCTAAATATCAACGAGCTCTCTTTAATTTTTACAAGCTCTATAATTGAAGTGTACTCATTTTCTTAGAATGAAATTTAATTAAACCTCTCGTGCACTTAGCGAATCTGTAAGCATGACAACTTATTTGTTGTAAATATTTCTAATATCAAAATCGAACAGTATTTTGCTTTCAATTACACAACCATTTGATCCTTGCTTTTAATTACATGATTTTGATATTTTGTGTAAGTTTGTATGTATTTTAATTAATTTTATAAATTTTAAAATTAATAATTATATAAATCTTTAATGACTTGAAAAGAACTCAAATTCATAATTATTAAAAATCAAATATAATACCAACACCAGTTCAGCTAACGACCATTTTTACTATCAACAGGGAGTAGAAATAAACTGTAGGTCAGCGTTGATCAGGGGGTTAACATATAATTTTCTGAGGTGTACGGATTAGCTTAGTAGTTTATAAACGTTTAAGGACTAAGTTATAATTCACTCTTATCTGTTGCCTTTTGATATAATTCGGTGATTCGATGGGGTCCGCATGTAATTCCATTTTTGAAAGTGTGGAACTTTCCAATCATTTGTTAATTTTAATTTGACATGGCGCCTGCTCATAATGCAAATATTTTTTGTTTCCTTAGTAGTTTGTACAGGTTTTAGAGAGAGAAAGAGACGGAGGGGGGGGTATAGGACAGGCATTAAATTGAGTGGTCTGGACAATGCTGGAAAATCGGTGCCTTGTTTACATGGTTTAGAGAGATTTCCAGCCTCTGGTCAGCTGTTTCTTGGCTCTGATCCGAGGTAAAAATATCGAATTTTCATGGTTTGGTTATTGATATATATATTTTTTAATTTTCATTTATTATAACCCCTTTTGTTAGTTATATTTATCTTTAAGAATTTTGATACTGCTTCACAATTTTGTGATTCGTTATATGATTTTGATTCAGTTTTCCTGTCCCCATAGCGCCTTTTCTTGATTCTGAATTCCACATTGTCTTTAAGAATCCCTTTTGTAAAATTTGTAATTTTTCAACACAGGCTGACCATTGAATTTGAGGGTACCCAGTTGAGTTTTGAGTCTTTCTTTCCCTTCTTGTTGCAGAAATCTTGAGTTTCTGCTCGGTTTAGAGGGGAAAGAAAGCAAAAAAAATTGAGGGAAATATATTTGGAATCCAAAATGAGCGCGATTTCGGGTTTAGTTTCAAGGCAAGTAATGCCTGCATGTGGTAGCCTTTGTTTCTTTTGCCCTGCAATGAGGGCAAGGTCCAGACAGCCTGTCAAGAGGTATAAGAAGCTCATTGCAGATATTTTTCCTCGAAACCAGGTTAGCATTCTTTAAATTCCTATCTTTTAACTTTTTTTTTTATCACATTTGGTATGCATAACAGGAAGTTAATAATTTCTTGTTTCTGCATTTGTTGGTTAATTTATGTGAAGGCGGGTTTAAAGGAAAGCAATTTCATGAAAATAAGCTAGTTCATACTTTATAATGTGGCAATCCAATTTGGAGTACACATATTCCTTTTTCCCTCTTTTAGCTGATTGTCTTTGCCAGTGACAGAATGTTCATCTTGAGGTACTTATATTGTACTTACTGACTGAAAACATATGATGTCAAAGTTCCAACTGCCAGCACATGGTCTCATGTAATGAAAAACAGACAGCGTATCAAAGATGAACAATGACCTTGCTCACTGGGGTTGCAAATGATGTATCATTGCTTGATAAATCTTAACATAGAAATAGCTTGTACAAAAACTTGGAATATGAGAGTGAGGTTTTACCTTTCAACTCCTAGATGGACTGTTTAATATTTAGGTATTAGAAACAAGTGCCATTATGCATTAACAAAGAAAATTTCATTAAGATCTTTTTCCGATTGATCCTGGAGTAATTTTGTGACTTGGGACGCTATTGAATCCCTAAATAGCTTCTAAGGTACCATTTAAGACTCAGCTTCCTGTTTTTCTCCTTGCCACCATAAATCCGTTATAGAAAACCTTGTTCTTTGTTTTCGGTCTTATGTCATTCTTTTGTTCTATTTTTTAATTTTTCGATTCCACTCCATCTGTTTTTTCTTTTCTTTCTATTATATTGCAAATGAGATTATGTAGTTGTCTTTTTTTGTTTCTGGTTTACTTCCCTATCAAGCTATTCCTGCATGAAAATGATGAATTTTAAGCCACTAGGGTTTCGGACTCCTCTCTGAAAATATGGTTTAATCAAGCACGCATGATGCTTCTGAAAATTTTCATTCTGTTCAACAGTGAAGTGATTTGATGTCCAGTTCATTTCATTGAAATTTGTGTTAATGGAATATTTAACGACAGGAGGAAGGACCAAATGACCGGAAGATTGGAAGACTATGTGAATATGCTGCTAAAAATCCTCTCCGTATCCCAAAGGTATAGTTTGTTTCATATAAAACCTCAAATTAACGCAATAGTTGTGATATTTTGGAAAGTTCCAATGTGTCATGTATATATTTATTTCTTGAATGAAATAGGGTGAAATTTGGCTGATATTAGCTTTTATTCTCTCTGTATGGTTGAAAAAACCTTTTGGAAGTAATATCTGCTAAAATTGTTGTCAAGTGCTATTTCTTTGGGAAATCAAGAAGTCAGAAAACATATGTCAGCCAAGTTTCTTTTGTTTGTTTATTATGGAACTAATATTTGTGATTGTGTGTCTTCTTGCTCCCTTTTTGTTAGTTGTTTGATTAAATTATTATTTGTCAAGAGATATAAAACATGCTATACACACATAAATGATCGTGTTTCCTATCAGCACACATGAAGTACGCCCAGATTAATTAGATTGGAAACTTTTTGGCCTTATTTAACCTCTTTCACCTCCATTCCCTTTTTCTTTTGCTGGAATGAGATTGGGTTTTTGATGCTGTTCAAGTTAGACTATTTTATCGGTTGAAAAATCATATTGATTCTCTTCATCCCCCCCCCCCCCCCCCACGGGCATTATGATTGTTTTGTGATTAGCTGCAAATTTGGTAATCAGATCACATGTTCTCTTGAGCAAAGGTGTTACAAGGAACTGAGAATTGAGAACTTTCAATCTGCAAAAATTGTGATGTGCATTTACAGGAAATTGCTGGTCACCTGCAAGGAGCAAATGTGAGTTTATTCTTCCGTGATGATTTCTTTTGTGGGTTGTGCAATATTTGCATTATTAAAATCTCTTTGTTTTCCCCATTGTTTATAGTGTTAGATTATGGTCTCTTTCATACTTTCTTTTGTACTATATACACCACCAATAATTCCCATTTAAGTTTTCTTAAATCAAACTTGTAGAAACAAGGGACATCCTTTTCATTTCTCTCCAGTTGCTATTTCGTCCCCTCCACCTTGAGTAAATAGTGTAGCATCTGTATTTGCTTTCTTTGCTCTCATTTCCTCTATGTGGTGTATTTATGATTGGGGATCATTTCACAGGACTTTGTTTGCAAGTAGCTTACTGGGCATCATTAATACTCTAATGGATCAAACACGGCAGGATGACATCCAAGTTATAGGATGCAAGACTCTGTTTGACTTTGTAAATAATCAGGTATGTGTATTGGTTGTTACTTAGTAGCTCCACATCATCGTTGGGGGTAATTTGTTGCTGAACTTCCAGGTTTCTGCTCAGAGGAACCTTTAAACTCTCTCTCATAGCTGAATTTTGCAGAAGGATGGAACTTACATGTTTAACTTAGAAGGATTTATTCCAAAACTCTGTCAGTTTGCTCAAGAAGAGGGAGAGGATGAAAGGGCAAAGGGTCTACGGGCAGCTGGGCTGCAAGCCCTTTCTTCAATGGTAACCATTTCCTCCATTTTTCCTATATTTCTTAAAAATCTGGAACTATGGTTCTTCTGAAATTGGTGGTTAACAATGGGAATAAAACAAATAGACCTATCTTGAATCTTACTGTAGCCAGCAAATGTGATTACTTCATTACTTCTAAATGCATCTTGCCTGACTGCTTTGTAAGTCTTTCTTGCTCCAAATTGTTCTGCAAACAAGTACCAATGATCTGAGGGAAGTGATTTTTTTTTTTTTTTCCATATAAATAGAAACTCTCTAGTATTAGTACTTTTCATTTCAATCATTTTTATTCCAAGGGGTTCTTTTTTTTTCCCTTTTGTATTTGTAGGTTTGGTTTATGGGTCAACATTCTCATATTTCAGTGGAGTTTGACAATGTAAGCAGATTTTCGGACCGTCTTGGATCACATTGCAAGTTTACATGTGCATGACAGATTTTGATACTTCTTATCATCCTCTCCATATTTCTACCTGAGAATTGAAAAATAATCAATCATATCCAAATGTGTTTTGCAACCTGCCCATAATTTGACCAAGTCTTTTAGTCTGTCAGCCGTTGCTTTGCTTATTTGACCAATATTTTTTTCATTAGATAAGTCTTATATATGGACATATATGCACAAAAGAAATTAAAAAATAAAAAAGAAATGTGGTAATTGAGGCAGTTCAAATCCATGCGTGAACTTTCCTAATTCACCGTCGATCTGCACTCAACATCTTTTCTTCAAGTGACTGCCCTCTAGAAGACATGAACATGCATGCTTGTTCTTAGAAGAACAAGATTTTTACCATTTATGCAATGTAACAACACCTATAGGTACATTCATGTGGACACAGTTTACCGTGGAAGCTATTCAAGGCAGTCTCTGCAGTAGAGCGTCTCAACAAAATCTCATTAATCTGCATGCTTTATCTTTCCTTTTTTCTTACCACTATTTAAAGAATATGACCTACATTTCAGCTCATTCAATCAATCATTCATTTTTTTTAGTACAAAGATAAATAGTTGTTTACCTTTTTTTTTTTTTTTCTAAAATACTTTCCATATAATTAAACAGGTAGTTTCAGTAGTCTTGGAAAATTATGGTGGTCCTATGAGGAGTTCAGAGAACCTAGATACTGACAAGCAAGGTCCTCAGAGTCGGTGGGTGCAAGAAGTGCTGAAAAATGAGGGGCATGTCACTCCTTTGCCAGAGGTCATTACAAGGGTTCCTTCTTGGAGAACAATTGTAAATGAGAGAGGCGAAGGAAATATGACAGAGTAATCTCTTGGCACAAGATTTTATTGGTGAAGACATAGTTTATTGTATTTCAATCATCAACTATTAGATATTTATCATTCTTCTGGTTTGGCAGAGAAGACTCCCAGAACCCCTGCTTTTGGTCCAGGGTTTGCTTGCATAACATGGCCAAGTTAGGGAAGGAGGCTACAACAATTCGGCGTGTTCTGGAATCGTTGTTCCGATACTTCGATAATGGAAATTTATGGTCCCTTGAAAATGGTCTTGCCTTCCCAGTTTTAAAGGATATGCAGTTTTTAATGGATAATTCCGGTATATAAGCAATTCTTTTACCTGTTCAATTGGTATTCCTAAAGCATTATTTTATTCCCTGTCTTTTAATTTTATGAAGCGTGCTATTTTTGTGCTCTTCCAATTTTAATTGTGGTTTGATGGGAGACTGATTGTGCTCTTTAATTTTAACATGTTATAGGGCAAAATACACATGTTTTGATTTCCATATTGATTAAACATCTCGATCACAAAAATGTCCTTAAAGAACCCAGCATGCAGCTCGATATTGTTGAGGTTACCACTGCCCTCGCTCAGCATGTGAAGGCCGACCCTTCGGTGGCAATAATTGGTGCTGTAAGTGATGCCATGCGTCATTTGCGGAAAAGCATACACTGCTCACTTGATGATGCAAATCTGGGTGCTGAAATAAAAAATTGGAACAAAAACTTGAGAGAAGTGGTGGATAAATGCCTTACTGAGTTAGCATATAAGGTGGCACTCATCTCCATCAACTCTTACATAAAGCGATGCTTCTTTGGGTTTTAAAATAGGGTTCTTATGTTAAGTAATCCAATTTCATTTTATGTGTGCTGTAAATATTTTATATATTATAATCAATTACTTCAGGATTTTCAAAGAGATTAAAAACTGGTTGCTATTGGTGAATAGGTCGGAGATGCTGGCCCTATCCTTGACATTATGGCTGTGATGCTGGAGAACATCTCAAATATTACTGTTATAGCCAGAACTACGATTTCTGCTGTTTATCGTACCGCTCAAATTGTTGCCTCATTACCAAATTTGTCATATCAAAACAAGGCAAAGCCAAACTTGTGGTCTTTTTCAATGTTATGATTGTTGACTACCTTCATTCCTTTATTTATCTACCATACGTTTCTTCTTTCTTGCAGGCATTCCCTGAAGCTCTATTTCATCAATTACTTCCAGCAATGGTCCATCCTGACCATGAAACAAGAGTTGGAGCTCACCGCATCTTTTCTGTTGTTCTTGTGCCATCTTCAGTTTCACCTTGTCCATCCTCGACTAATAGAGTCTCTGATCTTTCACGGACTCTCTCAAGAACTGTCTCTGTCTTTTCTTCTTCAGCTGCCCTTTTTGACAAGCTACGGAGGGATAAAACTTCCACCAGGGAAAATGTCTTTCAAGACAGCAAAAATAATGCTCATGAAGGTGAACAAATCAGTAATGGGATGCTTGCTAGATTGCAGTCATCTACCAGTCGAGTATACAGCATGAAAAATCCTCTTGTACCTTCAACATCAGATGAGAATCCTGTAAACAGCTTAAATAAGGAAACCGTAAGTTCTGGCAATGTCAACTTCTTATCATCCAAATTGTAGTTGTCCATCTGGGTTAAATTCTGTTAGTACCCGCTTAACTTCAGTGGGATTGCATCTGTTATAATTCTCTTCCTTAGGTAACCACTATAGTCTGATCCTCTAATTGAGATCCTAACTATGCACAAAGAATTCTGCGTGATCCTTACTGCTCATGCAGAAGAGTTTCCAGTTATGCATTTTTCTTCTAAAATATGCTAATATATTCATCTGAGACATCAATACAGCATCAAGAAAGGAGTGTAAGAGTCTGCTGGAGATGCTTAAAATGTTACTCTATGGAATATGGGTCAATTCAACATAATACTGTATTCTGGACATGAATGGACATAATCTTTAGATACATCTTGCGCAAAAAGTGGGCCTTATCTTTATACATGTATATTATGGCTGATACAAAAAGTGGCTTTCCGAAGCAGGAAATTGCAGCCTGTAGTTTATATATAATCACTAGCTTGAATACCAAAAGTAATGAACTCTTCAATTGGTTATTAAAAATTGTCTTAATTTAGTCTATTATTGTATCTGAATCTTCTGCATTCGTTGAACCTCAGGAGGCTGGTTCTCTAAGGCTGAGTAGCCGCCAGATCACTCTTTTGCTTTCATCAATTTGGACACAGTCCATTTCTCCTGCAAATACACCTCAAAACTATGAAGCAATTTCTCATACATATAGCCTGGTGTTGTTGTTCTCTCGAACCAAGGTAATTTCTCAGTTAATGTAATTGACAGTAGCTCTTTAACAGGCACTGGCGGTAATAACAGTTTCCACCTGTGGCTAATCTATTTTGCTATCTCTATTTGTGTCTGTCATCAATGTTTAAGCTTGTCATTTCTCTAACTGCATCTGAAAAATTCCTAGAGTATTTTATCCGCCTTGCAATGAACTCTAATCACAACTGCACCACAATTTCTTCTTGGACTTTAGTTTAGAAGATACAACATCCACAAACTTTAATCATTTATAAGCTCTGTGAGAAGTTAAGTGATGCAAATCTATTCACCAATTATGTCTCATTGATCCTGAATGGTTGCGCAGAATATTTCTGTTGGCTATCTCTACAAATGCTCTATCATGTCTTTTCCCCCCTCTTATTTTTCTGGTTAGTTTATGAGTTCTATTACATTTTATCTTCTTTCACAGAATTCCAGTGACGAGGCTTTGATTAGAAGTTTTCAGCTTGCATTTTCTTTGAGAAACATTGCTCTTAAGCAAGAAGGTAAGATCTCAAAGTTATTACAGCATGGAAAGTTGTTTCTTGTTAATGAACCAGGGCTGAGTTTTCTATCAAAACTAGAAGATAGCTTGCTTTGGGTATTATGTAAATTCATGATTGACAAAGTTGCATAAATGAAGTGAAAATAAGTAGAAGAAACTTAAATTAAACTTTTGAATTTAAAACTGAATTTGTCCTAGATAATATGAGGCTTGTGGTTGAGATGTATGACTTGGTAAAGGATTTCTAATTTTTGTATTATTAGCTCATTCACAAATTGGGGTATAGATACTATTTTCAATTTTTTAGAAAGGAGCCAATACCAATTAGAGTCATTCATTTCAATAGTTGAATATTTTTAATGATGAAGGGTATTAGTGACAATAATTATGGCTAACTAAGCACAAGAATGGTTGATTGGTTCCTAGGAGCACGGATGAAGCTTTCACAAAATGTGGCTGCTTGATCTGAATTACTTTACCAAAAAATTAATAAATCCGGTTGGTAGGTCATCCAAGAAAATCTTTAACCTCATTATTACTTCCATATAATGGAAAGCTAAATTGAGTTGTGCCTTAACTTTCAAATTTGATTACTGAATACGATAGGGTGGAAGGTTAGGCAGTGGATGAATTTTACTAGCGCATACAGGTTGAGTATTGAGTCCTATTATGTACCGCTGATAAGTATGTGCTGCATCTTGAGTTGTAAAGTATTTAGATCACAGCTCCTTTGAATAAGTGGTTAGGGTACAATTAAATTCAACCTCATTTAGTTTATCTTGCTATTTTCCAACTACTTTCATGCTATTAAGCATGTCAAGCAGGGAATGAACATGTTAAAATTTTGCATTTGGATATCATCTCTTTAATTGAAGCCATAATCTCGCTATTATTGCAGAGCCATGCCACATCTTGAGTTGTCAATTATTTATACCACAGCTCCTTTGAATAAGTGGTTGGGATACAATTAAACTCAACCTCATTTAGTTTATCTTGCTATTTTCCAACTACTTTCATGCTAATAAGCATGTCAAGCAGGGAACGAACATGTTAAAATTTTGCATTTGGATATCATCTCTTTAATTGAAGCCATAATCTCACTGTTATTGCAGAGCCACTCCCACCATCACGTCGCAGATCCCTCTTTGTCTTGGCAACTTCAATGATTCTTTTTACATCGAAAGCGTACAATATCATTCCGCTTATTTATTGTACCAAGGTGGTGCTTACAGAAAAAATGGTAAGTGTATCATTGCTAATTAAGTTATACTTGCATTGGTTTACAATTGTAAACATCTGTTCAGTAGCTTGTTGAAGGTTCTATATTATGTTGGGATTATGCTTTCTACTGTTACAAGCAAATGATTGTTTCTGGTTACTTTCATGTTATTTGTGATGTATAACCATAAACTTCATATTTTTTTATGGGGTTTGATGCTTGTGATATATACCTATATATCAAGCAAATGACCTTTTCTGGTCACTTTCAAGTGCTTTGTGATATATAACCATTAACCTTATGTTTTTATGGGGTTTGATGCTTGTATCAGATCGATCCGTTTTTGCACTTAGTTGAAGATTGCAAGTTACAGGCTGTTAGTACTGAATCTGGCCACCCTGGGATTGTTTATGGATCTAAGGAGGATGATAGTTCAGCTTTAAAATCCCTTTCAGAGATAGATGTTACTGGGAACCAAAGCAGGGAATTCTTTGCTGCTGAGATTGCTAAGAGCTTGGGAAATTTGGCAAAGGTAAAACATTTATCAGAATTATTTCAGTATTTTGGTCTGTCATTTGATGATTTTACTCTAGATGGTATCACTATGTGATAGCACTGTATTAAACAGTGACTTGTTCTCTACAGTTTGAAGCATCCACTATACAGGAGAAACTCCTCAACGAATTCTTACCCGATGATGTGTGTCCTTTGGGAGCTCAGCTTTTTATGGATACTCCAAAGCAAATAGATCAGGTTGCTTCCGAAGATAACTCTCTAATGGAGGTAAACGCCTTTCACTATTTTCTCTTTTATTAATACTTGGGGCTTGCATTCTCAAAGAGAGAGAGAGAGAGAGAGAGAGTTCTTGGTGCTCTCATCATCTTATTTTTGTTTTTGCAGGGCACTCCACTTTTTACATTAGATGATGTTTTTCTAGATTCATTGGAAGATCAAACCACTCAGACCACAGAAACTGTCTTCCAAGACACTGACCTATTGAGCGTCAATCAACTTCTAGAATCAGTATGTTACCTATACCATGCTCTCTTGTTAAGTGCTATTTGCTTTTAGAAGTTTGACGAAGGCTTTTGTTGATGCTGTAACTTAAATTTTTAATGCGGATTGGTTTCTCATTTCAAGTTATTTATAGTATCCAGTCTACTCTTCTCTTGAGGCCTTGCTTGCATGGCCCTAATGGTTTGGGTTTGGGACTTGTCTTCAATCTAACACATTGAAATCTTCCAATTATGCGGTAAAGGAAAAAAATAATACAAAAAACATGATTACAGAGAGATGCTTTATGTGTGCAGGTCTTGGAGACGTCACAACAAGTTGGACGATTGTCTGTAACTGCACCCGATGTGTCGTACAAGGAAATGGCTCATCATTGCGAAACCCTTCTGATGGGAAAGCAACAGAAGATGTCTCATGTGATGAGTGTCCAGTTGAAACAGGAGAGCTTGATGAATGTCTCCCTCCAGAACCATGATGATGAAATGAGGAAGGTAATATCTTAACTGTATGGTGATTTGGGTTCAGATGATCGTGTTTTCTTACTGCATGAAATTTAAACCTGGACATACTCGCTATGCATTTCTTTGCACGTATCATCCATGTGCGTATGGTATGATTATACTAAATTTAATATCATTACTTTCTCCGAAGCATAGCCTTAAAAGTTTTCATTTGTGTTTGCATGCTGACCTAATCAGCTTTGAGAGATTCCCTCGCCTCTTCTAAATGAAAATCATGCAGGTTACCAATCCTTTCCTTGAACAAAATATCATTGCAAGCCCACAATTACCACTCGTTGGCACTGTTCAAGTGCGGTGTGGGGCAGAGTATCAACATCATCCTAACTTCTTCAGGCTACCGGCATCAAGCCCCTTTGATAACTTTCTGAAAGCTGCTGGTTGTTGATCGTAAAGAAGTAAGAGAAGGATGTTTTCTAAGAATCAAGTGATAAATCAGCTCGGAGCTCGAAGGCCATACATCTGCAAGAATGTCCTGTCAGCGTATATATATCGCATTTTCTATTAATTTTTACTAGTCCGAGATGCCAACAACATTGGTTGATGTTGGTTACTTTTAGTCACCTTCAATTCTTTCATTCTTTACCTTTCTCGTTTCTTTTACTTCCATATATTTGGCAGTGACTGTAAGAAGAAGGTGCCTGCCATTTGCGTCTTGTCCAGTGGTCCTGCAAGAGTGTTCGGATACTGCTTGGATTTTTAAGGAACTGGTATATCTTAAATGTCCTTCGTTGAATGATGATAGATGTGAAAGTAAATTCTATACTTGATCATGTATGCTATTTTGAGATGTGAAGCCTATTGAACGGAGTCACCCACACTTGTTCTTCTATGTATTCACAGTAAGAGATACCAAAAACTCTGTTCCTGGATTGCAGTGTCTCCTAGCCCGACTTGAACCGGAGACAATCAGCTCTCTCTCTCTATCTCTTTATGTTTTTGGAAGGAATGTTTTCTACTGGTTTCATTTATTGTGTATGAATGCTCTTTAGCATAATTTCCTTTTTATCTTATAAATTTAATAGCATGATTAGCCATGCATGGTTGGCTTCAATTCGAGTACTTGTTGCAGCACAAGTGATACCCTTTTAATTTTTTAAAAATATAAAAAATATTAGATAATCACCTTTGTAGCAGCATGGTAGTTGTGATGGTAACGATGAGGATGAGAGAATATGATAACAATCCATTAATAATAATAATATCAAATTAATATCTACTTTTAATAGTAAACAATGATAATTACAATAAAAGATAATAATATAATAGAGGTGTGATTATAATAAAATAATAATTATAAAATTTTAAATATGTTTACAAGGATTTTGGAAATGATAGCGTAAAATATAAGACGATGATAATAAAAATAATGATTATAATTATAATAATGATAGTAGTATTGTCGATGATAATATTATTGGTAAAATAGTAGTTATAGCAGTATGATGATGGTAATGTAGTAACATAATTTCCTATATATTAAAAAAAAAACACTTTTTATTGTTTTAAAAAAACTGTTTTAAGATTTTTAAATTGTTTAGAAGAAAAAAATATATACACAGTAGTTGTAAGATGGGCTAAAATAATTTCGATGTAGAGCCCAGCCCAGACCAATTATAAAAATAAAATTGATAATATGGCCTAGACAAGTTAAGCCCATGCAGAAAAAAACTGAAAAAGAAAAAGAAAACCCTTCCTCTTCCACACAAACAAACACACAAATAAAAAATAAAAATAAAAAACAAACAAACAAGAAAACAGGCGCCATCTCTCTCAGAAGCTTCAAGCAGACCGCAGGGGACCCGAATCGCCTGTGGCAGATCCATCACCATCGTGAGTTCCTCTGTCTCTCTCTTTCTTGTGGGTTTCATTTCTCTGATTTTATTATAACCTCTGTTTGGTAAATAAAGGTACTGTATCAGTGACTTGGGGTAATGTTTTTCAAGACAATCTAGTTTCCCTCCTCCTTATTGTCAGCGTCTAACGATGCGCTCATCGATATCATTCACCATTAGTGTTCAATCATTGCCAGCTGAGAGGCAATATGTGATATGGGTTTGTTGTTTTTTTCTATGAAATAAAAGGTTTGCTTATGTATGTATTTGTTCCAGTTTAGTGTTTTTTTTTTTTTTGCTTTGAAGATTCTATGTTAATGCTGTAAGGGATAAAAGCGATTGCAAGAGAGGGTTTGTTGTTCCTGAAATGGTAGGGATACTTTCAATTGTTGTAGATGATTGTTTGTAATGGTTTGTTTCTGATGTGGAGATAATAGAGGGGATTGGTTAGTTCTTTTGTCAAGAAACTAGATTGAAAATGAGGAATTATAAAACTAGCTAATATGTTTGGAATCATTTCTGTCTAGTTATGTTTTTATGAGTGATCATGTTATTTTATATGATGTATATATACTATGTTCTCTTGGTATAACATGTACCCATGGGATGCTGTTACATAACTAGCGTTGCAATCTTTTCACATTGACCTCATCCGGGCTCCATTATAAGCTGCTTCTTTTTCTTGACATTCTTGCCATGCCGTCCTTTGTTTGAGAGAGGATTCCCTTTCGTTTTTTTTTTTTTCTGTGGGTTTTGGGAAGGCATAATGGTTCTTAGAGGTGAAGGCAATCTGCAACCTTAAGCATGCAAAGAATGCTGAAAGTCTTAGATAGGTTGTCTCCAACCATGCATGGGAACTGAGGAAAGTAGGTCTTACTACCCCCAGCGACATTTTTGTCCTATTTGTTGATTTGGTCATCAGGATGAGTTATTCTCGTGTATCTATGGGATTGTCAATATCACTTTCAATGACACAGGGTTAGTTGTAGTTTGGTTTTACAGTTAGAACTGCATTTGGCATCATATGATTTTGCATTGGGGATATGTTTCACTTTGATGCTACTATGTGTTACTGTATTGTGTTATTTGTCAGATCTTTCTGCTCTGAAATCGATGAGTCTAGTTTTTGAAGTAAGCAACATAATTGTCAGGCCATACATGCCTTTTTTTTTTAAATAGTTACGTGCTTGTTCTGTTTAAAAAATCATCGATAGGACAGTTTTGTTCTATGGGATCAAGTCTGTTTATTAGCAAACAGCAGCAGAGCCTGAGATTTTTTTCGTGGGTTGTTTGTGTGTGGTTGTGCTGACTTCTTTTCAAGGATATTAAATATTTACTGAAAAAACAAAAGATATCAAAATTTATCAAGGACACAAACATAAAATTTTCAACTCACTCTAAAATTCTCCAAAGAAATATTACACTTGAAAATTGTGCTTCTATTAAAATTCCTTAACATTGTTTTTGCAATCTCTTTCTGGTATTCTCGCCATGGAGGCACGTTATACATAGATACCTCAATTAGGGATATCTTGAGAAGTCCATTGGTGACCTTTTCTGCTTCCATCCTTGGAGGCAGCATGGATGCTTTTTCAAAAGTGCACATTTATGAATTACCTGAATTTTAGTGGCTGAATTTTTTCTTGAAGCAAGCACAGGCTCATAGTGAGGTGTCATTTAGGGTGCTAATACTTCCCTCTCATATGAATGAGTTCTTTTCTTTGCAGTTTGAGTATGTCAACCACGTACATAGCATCTGCTCTCGTGGGATCATTTGCTATAGCATATGTTTGTGACCATCTTGTTTCGGACAAGAAGATATTTGGAGGTAAACTGTTAGTTGTCCTGTGGTTTTAGTTACCTTCTATTGCTATGAATTTAAGGCCACATTTTTTTCTTAAACGCAGGCACTACACCAAGAACAGTTTCAAACAAGGAATGGTGGGAGGAGACTGACAGGAAATTTCAAGCATGGCCTCGTACTGGAGGGCCACCAGTGGTGATGAATCCCATCACTCGCCAGAATTTCATTGTCAAATCCCAAGATTCTTGAATCCAATTTTAGCTTGTGATAAGTCAGTTTCAATTCATTGGGGTGTTCTTTCTGCCATTGACAATGTTTAGCGATGTTCCAATGCTTGAACACGGCCATTTTTAGCTCTGATGACAATGGCCTTTGTGCCTTTTTTTTATTTTTTTTATTTTTTTTTCCTGGATATGGGTTTCGTCAGCAATGCTGTCATGTTTCAATCCAAATAAAAGCAAAGTGACAGAATTCAGAGCATTTCATTGTTTCAATTTGATTCTTGGTTTGAATGAGATTCCTGGAAGGTGACTGGAGCAACGATCAAAGATCACTTGACCTTACATTTGAGGGAAATATCTCTCATTACACCAAATAGCATGACAACGAATCGGATCTCGATGCATTGTATAAACTGGAACGGGAATTTGATGCAAGGCTTGCCGACCGTGTAGTATTATGTGAATTCGAGTTTTGTCACATCGTTGTTTGAAGTTAATGGCAAATACACATGGTGTAGCTCCTTGCATGCATTCGAAACTTCAGTCTTGACTTGACACACAAGTAGATGGCCTCCGCCGAACAATTTTTTTGTTTTTTGACTATGGTTGTACAGATACACCGGCAATATACTCGATAGGAGCATTGCGTTTTTTATACATCCACACGAATAAAAAGGATTTCCTTGCGAATAAAAACTAATGAGATGAAGGTATATGAGTTCTTCAAAAGTAAATGATAGGACTCCAGGATTAGATTTACGACTTAATCTTCTTCTTATCACTTAAATCAACATCTGGAAGCTCAACCTGATGCTTTGGTGAAAACATAATATCATACTGCGTCATGAGTAATAATGCCGTCTTATTCAATAAATAAATAAATAAAATTTAAGCATCACATTATAATCATTCATAGATGCACAACCATTTCACATTGATATTTGGATTAATTTATATATATTTTAATTAATTCCATAATATTTAAAATTATTAACAATATAAACTTTCAATAACTATCATATTAACAACCACGAAACTTCAATTTAAAACTATTAAAAAAACAAATTATTTAATTTCAAATTCTTACCTTCACCGTTTACTTTATTCTTATTCAAACTTTTCATGTTATTCTTATTCAAACTTTTCATGGAGGAAGATAAATTCCATCCTTTCATTTTTATGATCTCGGTCAGGGTTTGAAATATTTAGATATAGGTTTAAATATAAATAAATGAAAAAAATACATGAAATCGCCCAAAGAATAATTAAAAACATAAAAGATATGGCTCCTTCGTTTACTGTGTAAATCAACCCACTCAGAAGTAATTGCGTCTTCATATGGTTTATTTATTATTATGAAAAATTATCTAGGACATCTTATTTTTTTTCTTCTTTTTTATAATAGTTTAATTACTTGATTAAAATTAAAAGTAAATAATTAATCAACTTCAGTCTATGAGCTTTTTTCAATATTTTACTTTAATCAACATGAATTGACGGTGTTACTTGAATTAAAATTTTCAAAACTTGCTTCCAGTGACTTCTCGTAAAAAAAAAAAAAGATTAACCCGGGTGACCGTCAAAACACGTGATCCAATCTCGAGCCGGGTCCATCACTAGATCAGGTTTAAAAATACTGGTTGATCGAAGACTCATCGAACCTTCTTTATCTTGATACGACGTGTCAGCGGTGGGACAATGTATCGCAAATGAAGAAAAAAACGCAACCCAGTCGATTTTAACCTTTCTTTACTTTTTTTTAGATCTGTTTTCTTCTTTTTTGGTTCGTTGTTCTTTCCTTTTCAGGAAGCAGATCCAGCGGCTGTGGGTCGATCACGGTTGAAAGGGGGAGGACAATGGTCCTGCTGGTGTTTGAAGGGTGGCGTTGTCGATGGCCTGTGGGGGCAGAGGAAAGGAAGACAGATCGGGACAGAGAGGGAAGATCTGGTGAGGAAAATGATGGAGAAGAGGGAGGTCTGTCCGGTGGGCGTTGGTTTTAGGGGTATGGTCGGTTTTTTTTTTCCTTGGCGAGCTGCGGTTCTGGTCGAGGGAGATGAAGGGAACGATTGAGAGGCTGGGAGACGGAGGGCTGTGAGAGGGAGGAGAGAGCGTGCAGTGGCAGAGGGGGAAGCTGGCGATGAGGAAGGTGAATAATAGATCTGGAGAAGAGGAGTAATCGGACGACAGAGAGAGGGAAAAGTCGGGGACGGCTGAAAAGGGAGAAAAGGAAAAGAAGAAGGGAGGAGCGGCGACCGGTTTGGGATTTTATAGCGTAGGTGGAGGCTATTCTGTGCAGAGAAAATATATCTACGGTTTTTTTATGGTTCCTTAAATTTTCTCCGCTCAAAATTGCCCCTACTTGTAAACGTGGTGTGGGATTGTATTTATAGGTGAAGAAAGTTGTGGGAATCTATTTATAACTGAAGAAAGTTATTTTTAATCGATGGTCCCTGGAGTTCGGTGTCTTTAACGGATTGATTTTTGGCTGTGAAAGTTTTTAAATTACTTTTTAATTGATATCAAAACTTTAATGTTCTTGTGATTTTATCCTTAATTTCAATTAATTAACTTGATAAATTTAAATTTGATTTGTTAAAATTTTAATCTTCATCAACTAAGTTCAAATTAGACTCGCAAATTTATTTATTTTATTAATTAAGCCTTTAATAAAATTAATTTGACTCCTTTAAAGTATAATTAAGTTATTATACTTAATTAAATCTTTCAATTGAATCCAAATTAATTCTCAAACATAATTAAAATTTAATTTGGTCCATAATTAAATTAAATTGGCCTATTAAAAATTTAGTTATATTATTGGACTTAATTTTTATATAAATTGTTCCAATAATTATTTAATTTGAGCTTAAATTTGCATTGTTTTTTTTATTATTATTATTTGGCATAATGGAGTCCAATTAGGCTTTGAATTTCCTCCAAATTTTCAACTTGATTTTTAAGTATTTTTAAAATCCTCCTCAGCTTGTTTTCTACACTATGACAGCCTTTATTTTATTTTTATTTTGGAAAAAAAATGAATTTTTGGGATTAACCTAGAATTAGATTACGACAGTTGTCTCTCTTTTTACAATGCTCATGATAGAAAGTGTCGTAAGAGACTTTAGATAGTAAACATTGTAAAAAAAAAACAAAGAGATAACAGACTCGCCATATCAAGAAATGATGAATTCTTCTAAAAGTATTTGAAGTGAGGGCTAGAAGCACATTCGGAGAAAAAACAGAAAGGTCTTTCTGGTAAAATTTAAAAATTTTGAAATGGTCGAATTATCATAGGTGACCTACCATGAAAAAGAGTTTTCAAGGTAGTGAAAAATACAAAAAAATTTCAAAGTGGTCTCATTGTAATGGACTACCTGTCCAAGTGAAAAATATGAATGATTTTTCAAAGTGGTCTTAGTGTAATTGGCGACATGCCCATATGAAAAATACGAATGATTTTTTGAAGTTATGAAAAATACAATTTGCCTGGCTAAAGGATTTGGCCAGAGATGTCTTTAAAGGATGACAAGATAAGGCTCAAAGGCACGTTATCTAGGAGATGAGAGTTCAAAATATCATTCGAAAAGATAAATGATAAGGCCTAAAGGCAAACTATTTGGGGGGCGAGGGTTCAAAGAAAATCTTAAGAAGAGATGAGATATAAAGATAGAGATAGGGCTAAAAGGCACACTACCCAAAAGATGAGGTCTCAAAGGCACACTCAAAAGAAGATAGGGTTAGAAAACGTACTACGTGGAAGATAAGGACTCAAAGTCGCACTTGAAAGGAACATATGGTTAGAAAGCGTACTATCTAAGAAGCAAAGGTTGAAAAGCGCACTCGAAAAGAGGTAGGGTTAGGAAACACATCACGTGGGAGATGATGGCTTAAAGGCACATCCGAAAGGGAGATAGGGCTAGAAAGCGCACTCAAAAGGAGGTAGGGTTAGAAAATACACTACTTGGAGTTAGAAAATACACTACTTGGGAGATGAGGTTTCAAAGACGCACTCGAAATGAGGTAGGGTTAGAAAACACACTACCTGAAAGATGAGGGCTCAAAGGCACACTACCCGAGAGGTAAGGGCTGAAAGCCACACTCGAAAGGAGGATGATATGGCCTAAAGACGCACTCAAAAAGGAAAGAGGTAGGGTATAAAGCACACTATCTAAGATGGTGGAGGGCTAAAAAATGCTTTTGAAGGGAAAGAAGTGGGGCTTTAAAGCACAAAACCTAAAATGATAGAGGGCTCAAAGACGCACTCAAATTGAAAAGGTAGGGTTGTAAGAAATAACGCACAAAACCTAAGATGGTGGAGGGCTCGAAGACGGACTCAAAGGAAAAAAGGTAGGGCTCCAAAGCACAAAACCTAAGATGGTGGAAGGCTTGAAGACGCACCCAAAGGGAAAAAAGGTAGGGTAAGAAGGCGCAAAACCTAAGATGGTGCAGGGCTTGAAGGTGCATTCAAAGGGGGGAAAAATAGGGTTGTAAGGCGCAAAACCTAAGATAGTGGAGGGCTCGAATAAGCACTCAAAGGAAAAAAAGGTAAGATAGTAAAGCACACTCAAAAGAGGTAGATAGGCTTTTAAAATGCACCATCTGAGAGATAAGTGATTAAAATCGCACTTAAAAATAAGGTAGAGTTTGAAAATGTACTACCCGAGAGGTGATGGTAAAAAACCAATTTGTCAATGATGAAAGCAATGCATCATGATCAAAATACATGTATACTTACTTGAGAAATATAAGTCTCATTTTCTTCATGGAGTTTTCCTTTTTCTCAAAAGTTTGAGTCTCTTATAGTAAGCTTTTATGGCTTTTTTTGTTATTACTTACTCAAGTCATATCTTGTGATCTTGACCTCTAAAACGGATATGACATCAGCATACTTCTTTTCCTACAAATCTTTATCTGAAAGGTTGTCAGCTTTGTCCAACATTTTTTGTTTTTTTAGAAAGAGAATCAATGAGCTAACCCTATTATATGTTTGTCGGATTGCCCCCCAGCTTGATTATGTCCCCAAGTGTTTAATTTCGATTTTTCTCAAGGATGAAACTATGTCAAAGAAGATTTGGTTATTTAAAGGGAGTTATTTTCATGGAGAATTTTTGGAATTTCAAAGCTATTCAAAACACATAAATCATTTTGGCATCGGTTTAAAGCAAACTTGTTCTGAAAAAATTCAAGTGATTTTTATTATTAGGTTTTCATAAGTGTTGAAAACTTTTGTTTTGCTTTTGGTGAAAAGATGAAGTGACATTTTATTGGTTAAAGCAATTTAAGCTTCAATTTAAAGGTTTTATAGAATCAATTTTCAAAGCATTCATTTTGATTGCACGAAGAATACGCAACTCTTGTTAATATTCTTATTCAAACTTTTCATAGGTGAAGATAAATTCCAACCTTTCTCATCCATTAAAATGTTTGTCGCACCCGACATCGCGGCGGCCTTAAAAATTTAATAAATCTTTGGGAAGAACTGTTGCTATGTTGATGAAGACGCGAGGTTCCTTCTAGCGAAGAAGAAGAATATCCTGCTGTCAATGAGCTGTAAAAAAACTTCTTCTTCGCTAGAAGAATATCCTGCTGTCAATGGCAGTTTTTCTTTCTCTTCTGCCACAGACACAGTGAGCTCCAGAAAGCAATAGTAGCTCCTTCTCCTTCTGCACCCACGGCGTCCACACCAGTAGACTCGCGGTGCAACTTCTTCTTCGCTAGAAGGAACCTCGCGTCTTCATCAACACAGCAACAGTGGCGGAAGATCTTCCTTCCAGTAAAAAAGGCAGCACCTTCTTCTCCAGCCATTGACAGCAGGATATTCTTCTAGCCTCTATTAAAGCGACATCGGAAACTCTCCACTCTCCTTCATGACAGCAGCTTGTCCCCGTCGTGAGCAGCAGGCCAAATCTTCAACTGAGAGCAGAGCCAGAACGTCTCCCTCAGCTGCGCCTCCAAGTCGCAGCAACGCCAGGTGAGTTCTCTTTCTTTCCCTGTTTGCTAAAATTAATTAGCATATTACTGTTGCTTGCATGCGTGAATTGTTCACGCATGCATGCAACAGTGGCCACACCGGGTCACTGATTTGGACCAGTGACTCGACCCTTTTTTTTTTTAGTTTTGAGACCGGGTTACATAAATAAAAAAACAGAAAAATGAAAAGGTAGAAAAAAAATGTGTATGCACGAATAAAAATAATGTAAATTTATTGGTTTATTCACAGACGCCAGAGTCGGGAATAAAAAAATACCGGTTTAAATTTATATTATTTTTATTCGTAGTACTTTATTTTATTTAGCTAGAAAAATAAAAAAATATGTGCATGCGTAAAAAATAAATTTATTTTTATTTATTTATTCACTGGCGCCAGAGTCGGGAATAAAAAATATTGATCTAATTTATTTTATAGCTACGTGATATTTATCAACGCCAGAGTTGGAAGTATCCGTAGTTGAATATTCACTGCCACCAGAGTCAGGAATATTATAAGCAAATTATCATAGCGTAAACTAATAAACATTTAGCAATTTAAGACGAAACTAGCAATGCAGCTTGCCTCAGGCAGGACGTTTAAGGAGTGATAATATCTTCCCTTTTATGTAACCAGTCCCGAACCATAAAATCTCTATTGACCAGTTAGGGTTCCTAGTGACCATAATACTAGGTGGCAACTCCTTAAACAAGATATTTTCTCTTAAAAGAACAAGATGCCAAAAATCTATTCTTTTTAAAGATTTATTAAATTTTTAAGGCCGCCGTGATGTCGGGTGCGACAATATTAATTATCATTTCTCATGATCTTCGTCAGGGTTTCAAATATTTGGATATAGGTTTAAAAATAAATAAATGACAAGATTACATGAAATTGCGGAAAGAACAATTAAAAACATAAAAGTTATGGCTCATTGTAAATCAATGTAAATCAACTATCATTAAGAAATAATTGGGTAGTTTTATATGGTTTATTTATTATTATGAAAAATAATTAGGGACATCTTAGTCTTTTTTTATTTTTTTTTATAATAGTTTAATTACTTGATTAAACTTAAAAGTAAAAAATTAATTAACTTAGGTGTAAGAGTTTTTTTTCAAAATTTTACTTTAATCAACAAAATAAATTGACTTTGTTACCCTTTAATTTAGATTTTTCAAAACTTGCCTCCAGTGACTTATTAGTACTTTTCTCTTAGTTTTTTCGTTTTTTGTCATTATCATCTGGTCTTAGAGGTAATATAGTGTTTAAGTGTGTGTGCCTATATATATATATATAGTTGTTGTCGCATGTGCATATGGTGCCTCTTTGATGGCTAAAAATGTTTTTATGTCAAGGCGTTAAGTGCTCTTTTTTTTTGTACGACGCATGTCAACAGTGGAAAAATGCATTGCGAGTGAGGCCTTTTCTTCTCCTTCTTCTTCTTCTTCTTCTTACCCCCCTTGAAAATTTTATATTTGTCCTCTTTGTTCCCAATTAGATAATATATTATTTTTTGTAAAAGTTTTATTGGTTTTCAATTTCACCCCATAATCTAAATTTATAATATACTAGTTTTTTAAATTTTATCCTTATTCTCTTTTTGTCCTTTTTTAAAAGTTTTTTTTTCAATTTCACCCTTCAATCAAAAATTTATAATTGTCCTCTGATTTATTTTTTATTTTGATTTGTATCATCATTTTCTTAATTGCTAGTTTTTGTTTTTTATCATTTGTATAATTTATTATTTTTTTAATTTTATCATTCAATATTTGATTTGTTGTAGATTAAGTTTCATGATTTTTCATGTATGATACTTTTAGTCTAATAACCTAGATCACGAGTTTGAAAAGTTAACATTGAATTTTATTTTTTTATTTGTTTTCTATAGAATTTTTTACTAATTTTAAAGTAACATATTTATCTCGTGTATTTTTATTTGACATTCATTCTTTTTTAGATTTAATTTTTTTAAAATGATTGAATTAATTAAACAAACATGTATTATTTTATGATATTTTATTTATTAGAACTATATTTTTTATTTTGTTTTGATAATATATTACTATCTCGATAATATATTACTATCTTTAGAAGTTTTTCTTTCGGTATGCATCAAATTTCTTTTTTCGTGGCATCTTTATATATTTTTTTAAAGCTAGAAGAATACTTGCCGACTTGTGGCATAACGTGGACCAGATGGTGGAAGGAATGAAAGGTTGATGAAACTGCACTAGGGTAGTTGAAACAGATCTTTTGTCTGCAAAGCTTAAAAAGATACATGTTTATTTCTCATTAAAATGACCGTAGAGAAAATGTCAAATCACTTGTAAGGGGTTCAAGACTTGTGTCTATGTCCTTGTAAGAGGTAGGTGGTGACCAATGCATTCGCCGCCTACAGTTTGGGCTATTTGGTGATAAATATCTAAGCTATTGTTCGGTACTCTGTAGATGGAGTTGGATAAATTTTAAATTTTTTTATATATTTTTGAATTATTTTGATGTATTAATATTTAAATTATTTTTTAAAAAATAAAAATATATTATTTTAATTTATTTACAAATAAAATATATTTTAAAAAATAATTATTATCACAATTAAACATCTTTTACACCAGAATAAACGTACCAGTGTAAAAGCTGTATGAGTTATGTGCTGTGAATTGTTCATAAGTCTCCATGATTGATGGGGATGAGACCGGCGGATTTGACCAATGTATTTGGGGATAACAGTTGGCTTTGGAGCGTGTCTGGTCGTCTTACATGCGATCTCAACGTGTTTTCTTCCTATCCATGAGTGTTCTGTCAAGTATGTTTGTTTTTATATTATAAAAATATATTTTTTAAAAATTAATATTTTTATATCATTTTAATGAATTAATATTAAAAATAATTTTTTAAAAATAAAAAAATATTATTTTAATACATTTTCAAATAAAAATTATTTTAAAAAATAACAATAAGTACACTTTTAAATACACTCTACAAAATTATAGGCTTGTTGGGTTTTTATAGACTTAGGGATTGAAATCCATGATTCTAGGATCCACATGTAAGGTTCACGATCCATCATAATTGTGAATCCGTGTTCCCTGTAAGCCTTACCTCAGGCATAGAACGTTGGTGATTTAAAGGTCATGGGAGTGCAATAGTTATTATTTAAAGTAATTTTTATTTGATATTATATTAGAATAAAATTTTTTATTTTTAAAAAATATTTTTAATATTAATTTATTAAAAGGATCTGAAAATATAAAAAAATTAATGTAATATAAAAAAAATTAAAAAAATTTTAAAACTTTTTTTTAAACTTTTAAAATGTAAAAATAATCAGGTATATAATCGAAATTTAAAAACATTGTTATAAATATATTTTTTTTCAAATATTTTTTTTCAAATATTAAAATAATATGATTTTATAATTTTTAAGATTTATTTTTCATATTAACATGTTAAAACGCTATAAAAAAATTAAAAATTAAAATTAAAATAAAAATCTTCGAAAACATGCAAGACGCAATGCCGACTAGAACATAACTCCAAATAAGCAAAATGTTAGCTCCATTATCTATTTAACGGCTAGGAATTAGACCGGAACGTTTTCAAAATTACAGGATTCGTATTGAGAAAACGTAAACTATAAGAATCAAAATGGAACATCTCTGAATAGTTTCTAAATATGTTAATTTACTGTTCTCCCATCCCTGAAAGTCTCTTCATTGCCCAGAATTAATAAAACAACTCACCATCTTCAACAAATCCAAACCTCACCTATCAATTAATCGAGAGAGATTGAGATTGAGATTTAGATTTAGATTTAGATTTTGGCGAAAAGGGTTCAAAAAAATGGGCGATTTAGATACTGCAAAGCCACTAAGAAAGATCGCAGAAGCCTTTAAAGAGCTAGAAGCTACAATAAACTCGCAATCCCAAGAAGTTGAAGTGGCACCATTCTCTCATGCTTGTTCTCTCGTTTCTCCTCTCTTTGGTTGCTTAGGGATCGCTTTTAAATTCGCTGAAGTGGATTATGTTGCCAAGGTAATCTTTCATTTTTATTCATTACAACCCATGTTTTTTTTTCTCCATTTACAATTGTTTGATCCATCCCTTTTTTATGATAAAATCGAACAGGTGCTTGATCTTGCAGAGGCATCGAAGTCGATTGGTACATTACAAAGTTTGTTAGAGAACGATATACAAGGGAATTCTGTGAGAACATCCGGGAGTCACTCAAGAAATCTTTTGAGAGTAAAGCGTGGGCTTGTTATGGTCAAGGTCTTGTTTGAGCTGATTCTTGTTACAGAGTAGGTGTTTCTTAACTCCTTTTCCTTTCGTTTCGGAAGATGCCCATCTGGCTAAAATTCAAATAGTTGTGTTACATGGACAGGGTTTACGTAATAATTTTTCCTGAAATTTTTGTACTTGCTGAAGTTATGGTTTTTGGGTTGCTTTGTTTTTTTATGCATAATAAAGGAACGCCATCATTAAGTCTTCATTAGAGGATAACAGTGGTTAAACTGGGGGTTAAGAAGTTACTTGATTTGATGCTTGATTTCTTGCGAGGTGTTGTTTTAGGTTTGTGCTCAATGTTGACAACTTGGGTTGTAGCGTTTCTATAAGTTTTGATAATTGTCGGCTTTGATGTGTTTGTCTTGGCTTTTTAAACCTGTTACTGATATCTGTATGTCAATTTTCCTATTCTTGTTATTTTTCCTTTAGCTTGTATGAAGTGATTAGTTTTAAATTTTTTTGCTAGTTTACCACAAGCATTTGCTCTTGAATCGAATGAACTTCCATCAAGGAGGGTACTACTGAAATCTTACAAAGAATATAGTATGCTGTTTCAGTTGACAGAATTTTATAAAGGTTTAGAGTCTTATTTGATCCTTAAATTGCGTAGGAGGGATATTAACCACAATTCAGGCAATTCTTTAGCCAAATGTTGGTGGGGTTCAAGATTCTTTTCATCTTTTAGCCCCTGTTTGGACTTTTTAATTCATGGTGGATTGGGGAAACTGATTGTTTGGGTTAAAGGATTCCAAAGTACACAATGGGACAGGGGGCTGAAGGTTTATATTTGTGATGGTGAGCTCTTTGACTGGAGGGTGTTATGGTCCAGGGCTTTAGTTCCACGTGTTCCTAAAATTATGTGTTTTGCCTGGGCGAGTGCTCCCACTGGATGATGTTATGGATGGTGTCTGTTTGTCACAGTTCCCTGTACTGTAAACTGAACACTTAAACTTGCCACTTCAGCCAATGACTTTGTTTGCCTTCAGGATGAAACTGTTATGCATCTTTTTTCACCAGATCAATTGTATGTTATGGAACAAGTAAGAATGTTTCAGCTACTTTTCCTGTTGGTACAAAGGTTGGAGACTATACAAGTCTAATTCTTGCTGAACCTAGGTTCAAACTGACATTTTTTTTTTTTAATTACTGTTTGAAGGTTTAGTGATCTATAAATGCTAGTTTTTCCAAATGCATTTGTCCTGAATCACCTGTGGGTCACTGGGTATTTAACGTTCATTTATTTTCTGTATATCTACTCCAATTATACTCATTTTGTGCCAAGGTGAGAATAGTCAGTGTACCTCTTTAAGATGCATCTTTCTGAAGGGGCGGACACCCCCTCTCGTTCAATTCTTGATTTAAGAAGCAATAGATTGGTTTAGTTATAAGTCGCATGCCTCAATAAACCTCCAGTGTGTAGAAGGTGATGCCTGCGTTTCATCACCTTAATTTATACACAATTACACATTGAACTTCTTGATCAGAATAAGCAAATTAGAGTTGCAAATTTAATCAGATTGGCCTTGATCTGGAATTAATGGTTTGTGTTTATGGATGAGAAGATGGTTAAGGTGATGCCTGCGTTTCATCACCTTAATTTATACACAATTACACATTGAACTTCTTGATCAGAATAAGCAAATTAGAGTTGCAAATTTAATCAGATTGGCCTTGATCTGGAATTAATGGTTTGTGTTTATGGATGAGAAGATGGTTAACAGTTCCTTTTATTCCTGTGTCAGGGGGGATTCTTTGAAGGGCCCTGCTTCGAAGGCTTATGAACAGGTATTTGCTCCCCATCATGGGTGGGCACTTAGGAAAGCTGTTGCTGCAGGGATGTATGCGCTTCCTGCTAAAGCACAGCTGTTTAAAAACCTGAATGAAGATGGTGAGTGCTTGGACCATTTCAAATGCTTGTTAATGAAATTCATTATCTCGCAAGTTCCTGAAAGGTGTGCAAGCAGATATGCTTGGAGGATTAAAACCTGTTTCCAATTCACTTGTTATCTGACTTGGTGTTCCATAAAAACATGTCTGTTCTGCAGGCACTCTTATGTTTGTTAGAATGATTCAAGGCATATTAATTTCTTCTATATTTGTTTTTCTGCAGAAAGCTCGGCAAGTATTCAAATGCAGAGTTATGTTGCTGCATCGGCGCCGGTAATAATGTATGTCGAGAAACTCTTCCTAAACAGAGGATTGGGTATAGATTGGTGAACAATGGACTTCTACTGAAATCTTTGTACTGTGACTGTCCTTTTAGTTTCCTCTGGTCCAAAAACATTAATATAATTACAAGTGGCATAATCAAATGTATGTTTATTGAATGCCTCATGCAGTGATATAGACACTGTTAAACAGTTATATCTGAACACAATAAGCACTTGCTAGTGTGATGGTGCTGAGTTTTTATTACTCTGTTACTTGCCTGTATTTTATTTTCTGAGCAGTAGATTCAGATAGGAACATGTTACTCGATATGCAAGTTCCATCTTCATATTTAATTTCTTTGCCTCCCACGAATGATGGGAAATTTTCTTATGATCCAAAAGGAGCTTGAAAATTCATTTTTTTCATGTTTCCCTTTTTTCACTTCCTCATTCCAAGTCCAACTGCACGCTTTTAATTTTGAAAAACATTGCACAGAACAAAGACCATTATTCTATACTATTAAAAGAACTGGGATTCTTTATATTGTTATACTGTTCATAATGAAACGGGATAATATATTAGTTTAATTGTTTTGATAACAAATTCGTGTTGCAGTTTTGTTGGTTAGTGAGTCGGTCGGGTCCAAGAGTTTTTTACCACATTCGTTTACTATTTAATTTTCACATAATTTTTTAAATATCAACCATTCCACATCACAAAACGCTATCGGTCGACATATGTGACTGGAAAGATAAATATGGTTTTTTCAAAGAGGAATTAAAATCATCTATATATTTGCTCTACACCAGTATTATAAGAATTCGTATACTTAGCCTAGCAGGGTGAGATTCCTGGTATCGCCACGCTAGGCTAGGCCAGTTCAGTAGAAAAATCTATTTAAAAAAAATTTTAAAATCTAAGTTAATCGAAACCAATCTATCTGATTTATTTTAGTATGTGTTGAGTTGATCTTCAACTAAAGTCTTATAACTATGGTCTAAACATCATATAAGCAGAAGTAAATTATTGACTAGTTTATGCGGTCATATTATGCTACTATTTAAATAAAAAAATTAATTTAAAATAAATATAGTAGTCATATGGAATTATTTGCTGTGATATTGATAAACTACTCAATAAGTCCATTTTAAAAACTTTTAACTTAATTTCTTGTCTAAATCAAGTTTAACATTAAATTGTATAAGAGGTGTCATTAATTGATTTAAAAGTATAAAATTAAATTTAAAATCAAGATTTTTTTAATATTAAAATAATAATATATTAAATTGATACGGATTTCACGACTTAACCCATTAAATCCACAATCCAGATGATAGACTAGATTGGGTTTAAAAATATTTTTTAAATTAATTTTTATTTAATTATACAATAACAAAAATATATGCTTGAAAAATCAAATTTAGATCAAATATTATGATATTTATTTGAGACTGTAATAACCTTAAAAATAAATAAATCAAAATGATTTATAAAAACAAATTCAAAATTAAGCAAATATTAACTAATAAAATTAAGTAAATGAAAGGAAAATGCAAGGGAAAAAAAATCATTTTTTCACTGTTCATTTATATGTGTAGAAGTGTGCACCCCGAATCTTTTAGAGTTGTTAGGTAATAGTATTTGTAGCTGTAATTTCCTTTTTCTTAGTATTAGTATTTGTTTTGTTTTGTTTTGTTTTTTAAGATAGATGCTCCGATATTACGAGTGCCAAACTTTACGTATGTTCTATGAGTGCCTCTCCCTTGTCCTCCGGGAATTCTTTTTGGCATGGATACTTGAAGATGACCTTGAATGTGTTAAAGAAAAATTGTCAGCCATCAATGCAGTAATGTTAGAAGCTGATAAGAAGCGATCAAAGAATCACAGGATACAACTCTAGCTAGGGAAGCTCAAAGAAGTCTTCTTGTATAATGATGAGGATGTGCTGGACGAATTTGAGTGTGGAGCTTTACGAAGGCAAGTAGTGAAAACTGCAGAAAGGTAAGAGACTTCCTTTCGAGCTCTAATCGGCATGCATTCCGTTTTTATATATATATATATATATATAAACATCTTCGAGAGACTTTCTGAGATTGCATCTCTCAAGTCTGACTTTGATCTCACCGAGCAGACTATTAATGGTCATGTTTTGGCTCGGGAAACAGAATTAAAGCCATTCTTCAGAGCTTTTCTAGCCTTATCAGAAGAGCAGAGGATCAAGCAAACATCCCTCCCTCATTCCAATAGTTGGATTGGAGGGCCCTGGGAAGACCGCTCTCGCTAAATCAGTATGTGATGATGATGAAACTGTAAAAACTCATTTTCAACGGTGCATGCGGGCGTGTGTTTCAGATGGTTTAAATCTAAAACAAGTGGCAGCAAAAATGACTAAATCTCCAATTGGTGATAAATGTATTGATTCAGATACGAAAAAATTGCAGGAAAGTTGAAGAAATCCTAGATGATGGGAAATACTTGCTCCTTTGGATCATGTTTTGAATGAACTTCCCGGGAAGTGGTTATTTCTGAAGCCTCTGTTATTAAAGGATGCAATTGGCAGTAAACTTATAGTATTAAACGTTTTGCTGAGATCACGAGTAAAGTCTTCTTGATGAAGAGGACTTGTTTGTCTTTGTTTTACGAGTATGCATTCAAGGAAAGGCAGAGGCAGCACTATCCAGTTCTGGTAAAAATTGGGAAATAAATAGTGGGAAAATGTAAGAAAATTCCTGTCAGTAATAAATTTGGGAAACAACCTCTTGGAGTGACTGATGAAAATGAATGGAAATCTGTAAGAGATAGTGAGACATAGGAAGCAAAGGAAGATGGTGATTTCTTAAAAAAAAGAAGGTATTTTGCCTGCTTTAAAGATTTATCAGCGACTGCCTTCTCACTTTAAAAGATGTTTTCTTTATTGCTCTTTTTTTCCTGCTAAACCTTACAAATTCATTGATTTCTTCTTGGTGCAATTTTGGATAGCACATGGATTCGTTGAATCATTAACCGAGTTGATTTCCAATTGTTTTTTCTTCAAGATGTTGATGATGAGCCTATTACGATGCTCTTTAAAATCTGATTATTCTCGAAATGATTTGAACAGTTTCAAAGACCCTGTTGAAGATCATCAACCGAGTGCACTTGTATTTATATGCATTCAGTATGTAACGTATTACATGAGAAAGGAAGGTAACGTCATTACATAATTGTGAGCAAGAGGAAAGGAAATAATTAGATATGATTGTGCTGTGATTAGGACTGTGTATATATGAAAAGGTTTTGATTAAGGCTGGTGATCTTCAACATGCATTTTTTTGCATTGGGCTCTTTTATTAAATGAATCAGTCAGTCTACCGTAATTCTCTTGACATGAAGATAGAAAATAACATGTTTTTTCTTGTATTAAATGCATGTTTTTTCTTCAAGATGTTGATGATGAGCCTATTACAATGTTTTTAAAATCTGATATTCTCGAAATGATTCGAAAAGTTTCAAAGATCCAACATGTAAATGCTTTCTTTATTGGTCTTCTTTTCCTGCTAAACCTTACAATTCATTGATGTCTTCTTAGTGCAATTTTGGAGAGTACATGGATTCGTTCAATCATCAACCGAGTTGATTTCCAAATCTTTTTTCTTTAAGATGTTGATGATGAGCCTATTATGATGTTCTTTAAAATTAGATTATTCTCGAAATGATTCAAACATTTTTATTTCAATCTTCCAACTTAATCTGTGGTTGTAATTAACAAATTTATTTTTATTTATTAATATACATAATTATCGTTATATATATTTTATTAAATACAAGTAAAAAGAAAATTTGATAGTAAGAAAACATTAACAACCTTAATATTTTTTTATTTCCTTTTGCATTAAGAAAAAATAAAGTGTTTCATTTGAGGTGGTAACACAGGAATCAAACTTGTAAAAAATAAATGAAATGAACATGAGTGCACTTGTCGTTGTTTATGATGGTGATTCATGTGGCTTTACGTGGTTTGTTGCTGCTTTGCTTTGATTACGGGTTCCGGTGCCTTGGCTTGGACTTGTTATCAATATCCTTGGATTGTTCCTTGTGTTTGCTTGCTTTGCATCCTTTTGTTGGGTTTATATAAGCCAGTCATGAAATTACACTAGCAGTGGTGGTGGCAATAACTCAACATGTGTAGACTTGACAGAATATTAATTATAGATGACATGCGTCTAGTTTGTTTTAAGAACCAATATTTTTAGGTTTAATTATACATCAAACCCAAGTAAATGTAGATGAATAGGTGTCAGATCCTGCATTTTTGAGATCAGCTACGCGCTGAACTCAAACACATGTGAATTTGACGAGGTGTGAAACCTATTATTTTGGGTTTAGCTACGCGCTGAGTCCAAGTATACGTGGTCTAACGAGATATCAAACATAATATCCTTGGATTTAACTATGCGTTAAGCCCAAGCACACATGAGTTTAACAAGCTGTCAAACTCATCATCCTTGGGTTTGGAATCATTTTAGATCCAAATGCATATAGAATTAATAATCTGTGTAGGTCTTATTGAGTCACAATGATTTGTTTGTTTATTTTTTTTGTCTTTTAATATAAAATATTAAAAATTAAGAATGATCATCTACTTACATTGTTCTAGATGTATAAAAGCCTTCTAAAAACCTACTATATTTTCATCAAGATTAATATTATGTAAAAAATATTTATTTTTTATTAATGTTATATTGAGAAAATAATATTTCAACATCTCCATTAAAGCAATATGACAAAGTTCATAAGCTATATATATCCTCTAAATTACTCATGCAAAGGATTTTTATTTTTTCATATTCTCTAATTATTATAATCTTATTTTTAGAGCATTTATAATAAAAAAAAATTATTTTTAGAATTTAAATCTCATTATCTCATTTATTGCAATCTCTTATCAAAATCACTAACTTTATAATCAAAAGATCTATAAATCTCATTAAAAAAGAATGTTTTGTAGAGTTAAGTTTTTTATCATCAATCATCACCTTCGTGAACTTTAGAAAAGAAAATATTGATGGAAATATATAATCGTCCTTTATCTAAACACTTAAAAACTCTCATTCTTAAACATATTAGATCTTGGGACATCATTGAAATGATGTTTTTCTTGTTGTTTCCATATTATTTGTTCTTTTACATGTTAGATTGATTTAACTACTATTTAAACAATTTTAAGATTATTGACTTTCAAAATTATTAAATTCAGAGTTTTATCTACCGTTTAATACCATTTTTTTTTCTTATCCCTATACGTTGTGTCATCTATATTTTTGGTTTCTGCTGTGAGTGTTTTTCTAGTCGCATTGAAGCTAGTTCCTTGCTGAGATTGGCTTGAGGTGTGTGCCCTGCTTTCTTCAAGCTTTTATTTTCTTGCTAGCTGTTTGTGGTTTTCTTTGATACTTTCTCGAAGCCATTGCATTAATAAATTATTGAGCACATGGTTGTTTTGGATGCTTGATGATTTAATAAGAAGTATGTTCTCAGGCATTGTAACATGATATTTGTTTATCTCTGCTTCAGTGGCAACAGAGTCACCGAAAACAATTTTTGTATATAACCTAAGGTTATGTGTGTATGAAATCCAAGCTCTTTCTCCTCTCTTACTCTTTTTTTTGTGGAAATACATTATCTCAGATGTTTTCTTCGTAAAGATTTTTTGCTCTGAATGGCTCCGTTCTCATACATTTATGCTAGGGAGGCAAGAGACAGGATCTGAAAGAATGTTCGGGTTGGATTTATCTTCTTGAACTTGTGAAAAGGAAGCCTACACAAGTAAAACGTCTTCCATTTAGTCCCTAGCACGAACATTTTCAACAACAAAGTCCTTACAGCTTCCTACCTTAACAAAAAAAAATTTTAAAAAAAAAAAAAACCAATGAAGTTTCATCATAGCATGAAGCTATGGTTTCGCATACAAGTCTAAATGTTATTTTAGTAGGACTTGTCTCTAGAAAAAGGAAGGGATGTGGAGAGTGGGAACTCAAGTAGCGTGTACATGTTCTTGACGTATTTGGAAACCTGCAACTCTGCTGGAATTTCATTAGAAAAATTGTAGTTCACATATATTTCCAACATCTCAGGACCAGAACTTCAATGTTACAATTGTAGGCTTAATACGCAACAAAAACTCAAGAGTGGTCTTTTTAATGAAGCAACCTCTTTCAGACACCCTTCAACTGTTTTTTTTTTTTTTCCTTACTCATAGTTTACAAGTTTCCATTATTGGAACTGAATTTGGTAAAAAGAAAATGGACAGAATCCAAGCTCGGACTGAAATATCCAAATCTGAGTCTTTCTCCTCCAGGCAGGCCTATCAGAAACGAATCATATTTTCAGAAACAAGCTTCTTGTTGTTGTGGACAGCCCATTTACCAGTCTTTCTGAATAGGTAGCGCAGAATGCAGTTCCATCAGCCTTGCTTTATTTCTTGAAGCATTTCAACTACCTTCTTCATTTTTGGCCGCTTTGCCGGTGTGCTGTCGGTGCAGAGTAATGCTACCTTGAGAGCTGCCAGCATCTCTCTCCTCCAACCAAAGGAGACGGTGCTGAGTCTTGCATCAAGAATCTGCTCAGGAGTCTCTCCCCTAGCTGGAGCTCCATGAACCCACTTCACCAAATCTACACCTTCACCAAAGTCCTCGTCAACTGGTATCCGAGTTGTTAGGATTTCAAGCAGTACGACCCCGTAGCTATAAACATTTCCTGGAGCAGTAACTTGCATCGTGTATGCATACTCTACATAACGAAGAAAAAGTAGAATGACAGTGAGAACCAAAGGGATGTTTAAATCTTGTTCTCTGAGCTCAAACACTTTTTAAGTGTTAAAGAACAGATCAATTGACAAAGCTGCTAAACAGGTATGGAAATAAATGCTTAGTACTTTTGCAGCAATAATTTCATAGGTTGGTTGAGAAGCAGTTCATCATACTGCAAATAACCTGCATATGCTGGCCATAAATTTGTCTACAATAAGCCACCATCTCTTGTTTGTCATAATTTTTCACTATGAATTCTTATTTGCATGCTACTGATTGCCAGACTGCCATTGTTTTTATTTATGATAAGAGAATTTACTTTCATCGAGAAGAAAATAAAGAAAAAGAAATATGAAGATCCTGAAACCAATTACACTCATGAAGCTACGAAGTCTGGAATTATTCAGTTTAAGTATGCATACCTGGGGGAATATAACCAAAAGACCCTGCAACTGCACTGATGCTTGCGGTGCCTCTGGATGGATCCAGGAGCTTTGATATCTCCACTTCCCCAACCAAGGGCCTGAAGTCAGCATCTAAAAGAACATTACAAGAAGAAATGTCAAGGTGGATTATGGCCACGTGATGAAGAAAAGCCAATCCCTCTGCCACCCCTATGGCAATGGATAACCTTGTAGGCCAATCAGGTTCGTACTCGGATTTCTTGCTTGATTCATGGAGAAGCTGAGCTAATGTCCCATTGGGCAAGTAATCATGAAGCAAAAGAACGATGTCTTCATAAATTACAAATCCAACAGGTCGCACTAGATTATCATGACAGAGCTTGCTCAGTCTTTCAAGCTCCCTTATCATCTTGTTCTGGTGATGCATAATGGTTCTGTCCATGGATTTTAGTCTCCTCGCCATCAATACCATCCCAGAAGGCATAACTGCCTTGTATACCGTGCTGAAAGTTCCACTGCTGAGCTTATTTGAATCTTTCAAAGTTGCTTTAACAACAGCATCAAGATCTATTGCTTGCCTGAGATTTTCAACAAAGACATTTCCGGCTATTATTGCTGGTTGGTCATTGATTTTGTCGTCATCAATTCCGGCAGTTTTGGCTGCCTTTTCCTGACTCTCCCTCAGCATAAACAGCAGAACAACTATAGTTACTGAGACAAATACCGCCAAACCAGAACCAATAACAGCTAGTATAATCCTGTAAGAGACCCTATGATGGTAATTCTTCCGACCAGAAGGATAAGAATTTCCACATGACAAACTCAATGGCTCACCACAGAGACCTTTGTTCCCAAAAAAGCTTGAATTTAGACTCTTTTGAAACGGTACAAAGGCGGGCACAGGGCCACTGAACAGATTGTTTGAGAAATTAACCTCTATCAAACTTAACATTCCCTTGAATGAAGGTGGGATAGTGCCTGAAAGTTGATTGTTGGAGACATCCAATGAAACCAGCTTGTCAAGCTTCCCTAATTCAGGGGGCAGTGATCCATGGAGATGATTGAAGCTCAAATTCAAGGCTATCTGTAAATTCCTGATGTGACCAATCTCCGGAGGGATACTTCCAGTCAAGTAGTTGCTACCCATTTGCAACTCGAGAAGCTTCATGCAATTTCCAATCTCGTGAGGTATCTCACCTTTGATTGAGTTCTGACCCAGAAGCAAGAACTGCAATCTTGACATGTTGCAAATATCATTAGGGACAGTGCCATTGAATCTATTATTGCTAAGGTCAAGCTTGTTAAGACTCTTCCACCCAAGAATTGATTTCGGGATATCTCCATACAAACTATTGCCTGAAAGAATCAATTCCTGCATATTTACAAGCTGTCCAAGTTCAGGAGGAATAATTCCAGTAAATCCATTAGAGGCCAAGTTTAGGAGGGTAAGATTTGAGCACCGAGCAAACTCAGACACAATCTCACCAGATATGTGGTTATTGGCCACTTCGAAATATGTGAGGCTGCTAACATTCCCAATTGCCTTAGGGATGACTCCTACGAGATCATTGTTCCCGATTCGGATATTAGAAAGGCCTCTGCAGTTGCCAACTGATTCAGGAAGTTCACCGTTGAACCGATTCATAGTAAGAATCAAGACTTCCAACTTCCCCATAGCGAAAATGCTCTTCGGTATTGGCCCTCCGAGCATGTTCGAATGAAGGTTCAACACCCTCAACTCAGAAACTGAGCCTAGATTATCAGGAATTTCACCACCTAATTCATTCTCATAGGCGGTAAAAACCCTCAAGTTTGTCAAATTACCCACCCAAGATGGTATAGAACCATTCAGCTTATTACTAGAAATTTGAAAATCCTCCAACTTTTCTAGACCCTGAAACTCATCAGGTATCCATCCTACAAGCATGTTGTTAGAAAGGTTCAGTGACTTGAGGTTTCTAAGACCACCCAACTCCATAGGAATCACACCTCCAAACTTATTCAAAGACAAATCAAGAAATTCAAGCTGAGACAAATTCCCAAAAGCTGAAGGAATTTCACCATGAAAACTATTGCTAGAAAGATCAAGCTGCTTCAATGCTTTGAGCTCAGAGATTAGAGTCACATTACCTCTGAGACCAAGCCTTGAAAGATCAAGCCCTTCAACCATTGAATGATTCAAGCCACAGCTAATGCCAGCCCAGTTGCAGTAATTTGTGTTGTTGGCACCCCACCCAGGGACTCCAAGCTCTCTTTTAATGGCTAACAGTATAGCTTGTTCATCCAACTGAGCAGTCACTAACTGGGACTTTGATAAAAAACCAACAAGAAAAAGACACACCAAGCATAAAAATGCCATTGTTGAGTTGGTCTTTTATTCCAGGGCTAGCACTTGTTCATGCAAGAATTCAAGATTTCGTCACCCCCAACTCAAGAACATTACCATGTCCTAAAACCCCACTTCTCATCAATAATAAAGTTTTGATCTTTTGATCAAAGAATCAAACTTCACAGCTAGAACACTTAAATGGGGACTTAGAGATTAAAATTTAAAGGAGTTTCGTCAAGAAAAGGCCAAGAATTGCAAACCCAAAACACAATAAAAATTCAAGAAAGCCCCATTTGAGATTTCTTTGGAATCAAAGCAATGCAAAGTGTGAAGTGATCAAAGAAATGTGATCTAGAAACAAAAAGACCCACATCAAAGGAAGAGGAAAGAACAAGAGAGAACAAGCAAAAGAAGCAGAACAAATTAGGAATGCACTATAAAACATGAGCTGTAAATGCACTCATATTTATCAATACATATCAAAGAACCAAACAGCAAGAAAATGGCTCAAGGCCTGTGTGAGTGGAAGGAAGTGTGAAGTTGAGAGGAGAAAGAAAAGAAAGGACACAGTACTATGTTCCTCGTTCTAGTGTTTCTTATTTCTCTTCTTCTTAGTACAGTAACAGTTGGGTTATAGACAGAGAAGAAAGAGAGAGATTTAAGGGTCTGAAAAGAGCGGAGGAATTATGTCCTTCTCTTCACTCACGTAAGGCTTTTTCACGAGAAATGGGCGGTGAATTGAAAATGAAAGCTGCAAAAAATAAATGAAAAATCTCTCTTTTTTATCTCTCTTTCTGTAAGTTGTCAGGGGACTGGGTTTTGATACTTTCTACGACAGTACTTTCAAGTAGCCCCCACAGTTTTGGACCCTCTTTTAATTAATTAATGCCCAATGTTGGTGAATTGTTTTTTTTTTTAAAAAAAACTAATCTTTATGCAGTAACATACGAGTTGAATGGACTAGATACTTGCATTTTAATCAGAAGTCCATTTGGCACAAGAACTGGTTCAGGAATTGAACAATTGACGGGTCAATTAAAACAAAAAACTTGGTTTGAAAAATCAAGATAGCAACGTCTTAAAAATGTAAAATCCAGTTTTGACTTGGATTCAAATTAACTTGTATTAATTTTTAGTTGGTTTTTTGTAACACTGGGTCAAGACAAATAGCTGGTTTTTAAATTTACCCACCAAACCAAACCAAGATTAATAACAATAATTATGACCCAAAATTTTGTGGAAAGGGATAATTTTCATAAAATTATTGATTGATTTTGATATTATTATGAAGAGAAAAGGAAAGTTATTTTTTTTGTTTTTTTATAAAAGATATTTTTTGAGTTATAAATGAGATTTATTTAAAAAGAAAAACAATCCATGAAAAAATAATTTTTTAAAATATTAATATGACATTATTTTAATTTAAATAATGAATATGAGAATATTTTAATGAAAAACCACTGTGTGTAATCTAATTGACCTTTTTTTTTATAAGTTGAAATGGTAAAATAGTAAGTGTGGTGATTTTCATTACGGAAAAGAAGAAAGAGACAGAGACAGGGAGACAGAGAATGTTATTTCATGTCAAGAACCAGGTTCAAACTTCAAACCTCATTCTCTCTCTCTCTCTCTCTCTCTCCATCCATTTTCGGAAGGATTTGACCTTACGAGAGAAATGGAAAATATATAGCTTTTTTTCAAACTTGTCCCAATTCCCAAACTCAAAATGTAAAAGAAATTATAAAATAAGCTGTTATGAATTATGAAAAGAGAGGGAAAAAAAAAAGCATATAAAAAAGATATATAAATCTAATGATATTGAAAAAGGTTACAAATAATAATCAGAAAGGGTCTCGCTTGCTGATCTTAGATGCTAAGCGGCTCTTCTTCTTTTTTTTTTTTTTTTTTAGGTATTGTTTATTTTTATATTTTAAAAATATTTTAAAAAAAATTAATTTTTTTTTCAAATTAAATTTTTTTTTATTTTTACATCATTTTGATACGCTGATTTTAAAAATAATTTTTAAAAAATAAAAAAAATATTATTTTAATACATTTCTAAATGAAAAACAACCTCAATTACACTTCTAAATAGGTTTTCAAGTATCATTCATTCTACTTATTATTGATGATTACTTTTGATGTTGTTAAATTTATTTTATCAAGATTTGTCTGATAATATTAATAATGTCATAAACATGTAAATAATTTTATTTTATTTTTGGTTTTTTAGGATGTTAAATGTTGCTATATGTATACATTTCAGCAAAGAAACTGTAACTTTTCAAGCTTTAGATGAAAAATAAAAAACAAATCAAATTATATGAGATTTTTTTGTAATTACTCAAATAAAAAAACAATATGAAAGGATAGTATCTAAAAACAATTTTCAGAGAAATAATAAATTTATATTTTACTTTTAGGATGCTGATATTGTTTTCTTTAAGATTTTATCAAATAATTTGTTAACAAATTCAAAGAGATAAATAAACGTTATGTTTTCCAAATGAAAAAAATCAAATGTTGGGTTTGGTACACGAACTTATAATTTTAATAGCATGTAAATTGAATAATTGACCTCCTACATATTCTTTTGTTTTTATTTTACAATTAAAGCTATTCTTGGATTTGTTTTCATATATTAAGACTGGGTCTATTTTTTTAAATCATTTTTAAAATAAGATATTTGTGTCAAAATTAAAGGGTTCATAGGAATATTATTTAAATACAGTAAAAGAAAAGGAACAGGAAAAAAAAGATTTAACTGAATATTGAGTTTTTGAGATGTGTTCTTCTTTATAAGGATTTTTTAATAGGGTTGTTCCCTGGTTAATCCCTAGTTAATTTCATAATAACTAATTATGAAATATAAAATATAAAAGATTAATTAATCCCTAATTAATTTCATAAAAACTAATCAATCTTATGAAAAAGCATATTATCTTCAATATGCCATAATAGTGATAAATTGATCACTGTGTTGTTTCAATAAACAATGAATTCTCCAGTAGTAAATAGTGTTTTCCATTCAAGAGTTGTGTTATTTCAATGAATATTTCTGATTATTTTTATATTTTAAAGTATTTTTAAAAAAATTAATTTTTTTATTTTTTTAGATTATTTTGATGTGTTGATATCAAGAATATTTTTTAAAATATATATATTTTAATATATTTTTAAATAAAAAATATTTTTAAAAACAACTATAACCATATTTACGATCAGACTTAATTTAGCAACTAAGAATTCTAAAATGAATCTCAATTACGCACCTGCTAAATAAATCAAAACAAGGTTGTTAAATCTCAGAATTTGTGGGATATGCCTGCTCGAGAGCATTGTCCTCTGTGATGGGTCCTCGAAACAGAATTGAGTGGGTAAATAACATGCTGGACAATATTATGATAAGAAATCTTTTAAATATATTAAAATAATATATTTTTTATTTTTTAAAAATTATTTTTGTTATCAGCACATTAAATTAAATAATTTAAAAAAATTAAAAAAATCTTATTTAAAAAAAATCTATGTTTTTTAATAAATTATTTTTAAAAATACAAAAACAAAAAGGAGTAAATCATTCTTGCGGTTTGGGGCAAATTAATATTTATTAGTCTGTATCAGTCATGTTCTTACTGTTGTGTCAGGGGAGGAGGAAAATATTTTCTCTTTTCAAGAAACAGAGCTAGTTGAGTTGTTGCTCAGTTCTATCGAGTGAATTTGAATGAAAAATTCTCAAACTAGTAAGAAAATAAAAATTAAAGTTGGCTAAAATCAACCACTTTATTTATAATTAAAGACAACTCAAGATCCTGCGTTTTATTATCTTGTCTCATAATGGTTGTGATTTAAAATATATTTTTTTAAAAAATATATTAAATATATATATATTTAAATTTTAAAAAATTATTTTTGATATCATGATTTACTTTCCATTTCTAAACATACTCTTATTTAAAAGCAAAGTTGGATAAGAGATCAAATTACTTTTAATTTGGCATCAAGAATAGATTTGTTCCAATTTAAACAAAAAAACTTAATTTGATAAAATATAAAAAAGAGAGGTGCCAAACATGATTTTAACCAAGATAATATGAGTTTTTTCTATAGATATTAAATTGAACTTGATCCAACTCGAATCCTAACTTACATGTTAAATACAAATAAAAATTATTTTAAAAAATTCAAAATAATCTCACAAGTAAATTAAATTTCAATTATTCTGTTGAATTAACTTGATTAAATTAAATTAATTTTAAATTGATGTTTTTAGACTCAAGTTAAATAACGAGATAACCATATCTTGGGTTGATAGGTCGATTTTGTACAAGTTTAATAGGAGTGGAGAGGAAAATTGATTAATGGTTAAAAATTGTAGCAAGTGAATCAAGAAATGGTATATTTTGAACTAGCCATCAAATTACTAAATTTCATCGGGCTCTAACTAGGCCCCCCCTTGTCCCCAGAAATGCATGGAGTAGCAAAGCACTGTGCCTCCAAGAATCCCAACTTCCAAGCACATATCGGGAAAGGCAATCTCTTGAAGGGAGAGAAGAAGAGGGAAATTAACCATATTATTAATTTATTATGATCTGACCAGACAATGCGACACGTATTAAAGACAATGGCAGCATGACAGTGCCACACAAGAGGAGACGTGACAGACCCATTAGGATTGCAACAAGTGGAAGCTCCCTTGGATGTATCATCCTCTAATTTGATGTGGTGAGTTGGTTCACATCAATTTCCAGGGCCCCGTCACCCTGTTATTTTTATGCATGCCTTGCTTTTGAAAAGTACACTTTGTCCTGTAATTGTTTCCTCTTGGTTATCATTATGTGCATCAAATAATATAATCATGAAAGAAAGTGTTATTTAAATTGTTGATGAATAGTCTAATAATATGATGATAGTCTTACTATAACATTAATGAAGAAAAATGAACTGTAATGAGTGTTGCATATGCTCACCTCGACCTTTCTTTTTCTTTTTAATAATGGAGGCAGCAACATAAACCTTAAATTTTCTTGGAGAGAATCTCCTTTTAAAGAATTAGAGCCACTTTATTTTTATGTTTTTAAAATAAATTTTAATTAATAAATTTTTTAATATTTTGATGTGTGCATAAAAAATATTTTTTTAATACATTTTATAAAAAAACCTTTTTAAAAAATAATTACACTACCAAACATCCCTTTAACCCTGGACATTAGCGTAGAATATCTCAAGAAACCCAAAAATATAAAAATAATTTAAAATAAGCATAGTCGTTATGTATAAATAATGATAAATTATCGATCAAGTACTTAAGGGAAATCATTTCTCTTTTTCTCTGCTCTCTCCCTAATTGATTGTGCTTGCATCTCAGTATCTATTACTTTTTTTTAGTATAAACTATTTTATTATGGCGTTAAGCTTATATTTTATTACAAGTTTGAGTTCAAATATAATTTGCTGGCTTGTAGCAAAGCTCGAGCAACACATCTAGTGTTTTTCCGCATCTCGAACTCCTTCTTCCCCTACCAAAACAAATTTTAAAAAGAAAAAAAAAATGAAATATTTCATATGGTGCATGGGACCTTGTTAATGGATAATAGTTGTGGCATCTCACAGACAAGTAGGCACAACCATGGTATAAACACACACACACACACACATATATATATATTATATAGTATGGTGGACACGACATAACAAAAAAATATTTACTTTTACATAGACTTTACTTAAAAAGAGCAAAGACAACATCATAGATGCCTTGGTACCTTTCGCTGAAGACCGTGGTCAATACATGGATGAGTATATATTCCTTTTCAATGGCAAACCAAGACCTCAAGTTTTAAAATCGATTTTCTTTTAATATGTTTGGGAACATGGGCCAATTTGTAATTTTAATAAATTTAATTTTTTTTGTATGTTTTTTATTGTTTTGATGTGTTGATTTTAAAAATAATTTTTTAAAATAAAAAAATATAATTTGAATATATTTCAGCACGAAAAACACTTTAAAAAACAATTATAATCAAACTTCCAAATAGACGATATTAGCTTTAAAGAATGTTTTTAATCGTAGTGTATGATATTTTTAAAATAAATTTTTTACTTAGAAATATATTAAAATAATTATTTTTAAATTTTTTTATTTTATTTTTAATATTAACATATCAAAACAATAAAAACAAAAAAAATATTAATATAATATTTTCTTCAAACAAAATATAATTTTAAACAATATATCAAAGCAGAATAAAAAATTGAGTCAAACACCCTCTTACTTTGTATACAATCAAACTTGATAAAAATCTAAACAAGGAACGTTGAATTGAGGCAAGAATTTTGCGGGAATCAAGGATCTGGATAGACACGTAAGAAGGACAACTTTGTTTCCATACGATGCGGCATTCTTCACCACAATTGAGGGGTCAAATGCTCTTCTGTCGCATTTATTTTTTTAACTTTTAATATTTTCGCCCTTTGAGAGCAATAGTCTAGGTCCTAGGATAGTTTCTCAAGTCCGAATATTTTCTAATTTGACTCTAATTCTGGCGGGAAGTCTGCAGAAATTCTGCAAGAAAGTTACACGTATAGCTCAAGCAAAATTCGTGTCAGAATTTCATTCACGATTGGTATGAGAGTGATTGGTAATAAGTATGCGTGTATATATGTCGTTTTTATGGTTCGAAGCCCTATAAATGATTTCAAATGTTCCCTCTTCGTCTTTGTTTTTTTTTTTTTTCAATTTTTATTATTTATTGAACTATAACTCCCTAGTTTTTTTCTAGACAGATAATCTAATCCAAATAATTTGTAATAAAAATTCATGAAAAAAAATAAAGGCAAGATGTTGCTGGGTTTGACAAGTCATGTTAGCTCGTCAAATCCATTTTGTTAGGAGCCTCAAAAAATCAAAATCAACCTCAATTCAAAAATCAACCTGAATTTATATTTGTTTTTTTATGAATTTTAAAGATAAAAAAATACTTAATATGAAATCCTTTCATCAAATAGAATTATTCGACATAAATATTGTTTATTTTGATGGTCAACAACACTTTTCTCTTTTTATAATTAGAATTCGACGTTTTCTCTCTCTTATCTCTTTACTAGGAACTAAAAAAATAATAAACATATTTTTTTATACCAAAACTAATTTGAAGAAATATTGAGATGCTAAAATTATATAATTTACATAATTTTTAAGTTAAATAATTAAAGTGCATTTGTTGCGGGATTTATGACATACTATCCATGTTTGATATCCTTTTTATTTGGATCCCTCTTTTTTTAATTTTATATTTTTATAAAAAATCAAAATCAATTGGTATTAAAATCATGATTAAATCGCTAAAAAAAATTAAGGATTAAATTAAAAAAATACAGAACTTTACATAACCCATCCACAATAATTTATTAATGAAAGGATAAAGAATAGAGATTTTTATGGTAAAAAACTCACGCATAAGAGAGTAATACTTCATTAAATTAGCAAGCTAGGCATGTGTAATTTATGTTTGCATACAAAAAGGGTACCTTTAAAATTTAAATATCAGCCAGAGTAGGATACAGAAACTTGAAATCCTAATCCCTATGACCCAAAATAATAAAAAAAATCCCAATTCCTATTTGCTTATTGCATGCTTGGACTCCATCGGAAGGTCCAATGACATGTCTTATTTTTTGATGCTTTGATTAACCTCTCTCAAGCTTTGATTAGGCAAAGATGCCATCTAAGATCATAGGAAAATCCTTAGGATTCATGATAGCATCATTAGTGGTATCCCAGCATTGACTATAGAGAATGCCGGTTTGTAAAGCGAAACCCTAAACCCAACTTTTGCTCTATCTATGAAAAGAAGGGCTAAGCTTCTAGAGCTATAATTACCGACAACAATGATTTCGCCACAGAAAGAAAAAGAAAATGTCCTGAAGACAAATCCATTCTGCAGTCAAATATTCCGTTTTTTTTTTATTATTCCTCTTGAAAGAAAGAAATCCATGGATGCTACGGTGCAGTGTTATGATCTTGGACGAAAAAGATACTGCACAGAACAAAAAACATGTTTGTAAGATATGATGATAAAGATTTCGTAGATATCAATGAGCTGAAAAGGATGTATTTTCTTGAAAAGACAAATAGAATTTCAAGTTTATACACTTCTTTTCAAAAGCGACATGTCATCTCCCCTGTAGACTATGCCTGCATGTCTTGATTACAGTAAAAACTGCTCTACAATATGCGAGAATCATACTGCAAAATGGATGTAAATCTTCATGCGGGAGACCTCCATGGTTTTCCAGAAGAACCAGGGGAGCTTCACTGTCAGCATCCTTCGTAGATGTACTGTGATTGAAACAAGAAAATCCTAGCTAACAGACACAATCCTCCGTACCTTTTTTCACTTTCTGCAGACATGACTCCACTGTCCATCTTCTACCAAAAGCATGTGCATGGGTGATGGTGTGGGGGAGCCACTTTTGGTGATTGTCATCCTTACGGCCACAAGAAAAGGACTAAAAAAGCAAATGCGATTTCATTGGAGCTCTACTGATTGAGATCGGGCTCTCTCTTTACCAGACATGCATCATCACCCTTGTGCCATGGATTGTCTCACCTGCTAGGGCATCATTGGTCCCCTCTCCCCTCTCTCTTTCTCTAGGGATTTTTCATTTCTTGTCAGAGAGTTTTGTTTTAGAGTTATTTTCCTTTTCCTTTACCACTGGAACGTTAATGGCATCACACCACATCAGAGAGCGGGACGGTGATGGTCCATGGACCATGCTAGCTGGCCCATGGTGTGCTTTCTTGTTGGTGGACACTCGACCTACATGGGCTATGCAAATATCAAATCTGTGCAGGGATGAACTAAGATTTCTCAACGAGGCAGGGTCGCCGTCGTTGGAAAGACTCAAAATTTATTTCGAAACGCATAGTCTCAAAAGAAATGTGGGGCTTTGGCAAGCTGAAAATTGACATTTCACTTTTTGCTACAAATAAATAAACTAAATATGAAGTCTATTTTGGAAGAGAATTGTACTACTTTATCCAATAAGCGAACACTTGGATAAAGTTTTTTTTTTTTTTTTTTCTATTAATCAAAGATACATAAAAAAAAAAAAACAGAGAGAAAACATCTTAATCGCATTTACGTTTCACAATGGTTATCCTAAACACAGTAGCTAAGCCACAACGTGGATAAAATCAATGCTTGCATGTGACCATTGGGTAATACATTCGCCTACATACTTGCAAGTAAGATTCCAAGTAAATTTTGAAAAAAATAAAAAAAAAACAGAGCTAAGGCTAGCTGCAGTCTGGTTTAAAAGGTAAAAATCCCAAGTACACCTGTTTTTCTTTGTTTATTTTGGATTTTGAAAGTGTAGTTTCAGTTGTTTTTTAAAGTATTTTTTGTATCAAAATGCATCAAAATTATGTTTTTTTATTTTATAAAAATTATTTTTAAGATCAGTGCATCAAAACAATAAAAAACATATAAAAAATTTAAATTTTACAAAAAAAATTAATTTTTTTGAAAACGTTTAATGAATAGATAGCATATCATCAACTATATATATTTTTTATTTTTTAAAAAATTAATTCAAACAACACATTGTTTATTATTTTTTTTTTCAATTTGGATGATCAAAGAAGTGGGGTTCAAATATTAGAACCCAAAAACATTATAAAACCTCAAAACACCTCAATAACTCTAATGCGTGTTTGCGAGTGTTGTTGTGTTTGCTTTTCAAAGTACTTTTCATTCAGAAAAATATATTAATAATGTTTTTTTTAAAAAAAATTATTTTTAACATCAGCACATCAAAATAATTTAAAAACATCATAAACATATTAATTTAAAATAAAAAAAATTAATTTTTTTTAAAAACAATTTCCAAATGCTCCAAATGCTCCAAAACACGTTTTTTCACCAAGCTGGTAATGCAGTCGGCTATCATGGCTGCTGAGGTGCGGTGTTATGATCAATTTCATACTCCAATATAGTAATGATTGCTGTGTGTTTGCAAGGAGCTAGGCGGCTAAAAAGTCATGTGTGTAGCATAATGGTCGCGACATAAGTTCCCATAATTTGCTAGATCACAGGAATGTGAGGGAAAATGACTGAGACCATGGACTAATCTCAGCTGGGTGCTTTCAAAAGGTAGGGTTGAGCAAAAAAATTGAAAAAACCGAGAAAAAAATAATTGAAAAAACCGAGTCGTGAAAAAACCCGATTAAACCAATTAAAATTTTAAAAAAACTGACCGGTTCGGTTCTGTATCGGTTTTATAAGTCTAAAACCGAACCGAAAAAACCGAGCCAAACTGGAAAAAAACAAGCTCAACCGAAAAAATCGAGCCAAACCAAAAACAAATTTCAATTTAATTATTTTTTTTTTATAAAAACCGAATTGAACTGAATTTGATCACTCCTATCAAAGGTTTCTAGCCCTGCCAAAGAAATGGCTTCGCCGTGAAATGGAAAATGACACAGAAATGTACAATGGACGAGTGAATCAAAGATGGTCCATGGCGACGTACGGCTAGTTCATCATGGGCAGATGAAGAAAAGATCAGCATAAGACCAGTAGAGAAGTAAGTAAGTGGATGATGGTGGTAGATGTGATAAGGACTGTCCATCCTAATTATTTTTGAGAATGAGATAGATGAGAACATCTGCGTAGAATATGAGATTACTAATTATTTTTTTATTTTTTATATTAGTGCGTAAAAACAATGAAAACACATAAAAATATAAAATTTCGGCAAAAAAAAAAATTAAAGTTTTTGAAAACACACGGCCAGCCGCGTTTCCCAAACGCTTACAAGAACCAGCTGCTGCAGCTAGTGCAACCATGGAGATTCGGTATAAAAGACAGCAGAAGTAAAACCTGGAAATAATATACTAACCAGTGAGGTTCCGAAGATGGTACTGGCCACAGAGTATAGCCATCAGCACGTTGTTGCTGCTGTTTTTTTGTCAGATTCATCGCTATTTGCTCCATTGTGTTGAAAATATTTTTTTAAAGTTTTTTAAAATAGAGAGAATCTTCTTTCTGATAGTAGAGAGAATGCTTAGGTCCATGACAATAATTCACATGTAACAAGTAAATTATCGATACGTTAAAGCCTAATAATAGATATAGAAGGTTCTAGTTTCTTAGTGCAGTCAAATTTGTCTCCTTTTCTCTTTTTTTGGAGGAAAAATAATAAGGTTCGGTTAAGGCAGAAGTCCTGCTATCATTACAACTTGCTGTTGTTCGAATCTGGAAATTAATCAAGCTTCATAACTGTAATTCTTTCGAAAAAAATCTCTTATCCTTCTCTTCTACTATTGGAACTAACCCACATTTCGTGAATCCTTGCCATAGCATCATCCCTAAAAGCACTATCTGGAAGGGAATCGCGTAGATCGACGTCATTCAACTCCTGATGATTATTAAATTGAATATCATTATTGGGCTCCACAAGATAATCATTGCCCTCCATATTATCCACAGGCAGCGTGGTCGGCGGCATGGAAGAGATGGGTCCGTTCAATCCTGCGGCGAGCATGGTCAGGGGCATGGAGGAGCTGGGTCCATTCAATGCTGCTAAGTGCATTGTAGAGTTGGGTTCATTCAATCCTGCGGCGGGCATGGTCAGGGGCATGGAGGAGCTGGGTCCACTCATGAATCCGGCGCCATGCATAGTCAGGGGCATGGAGGAGCTGGGTCCACTCATGAATCCGGCGCCATGCATAGTCAGGGGCATGGAGGAGCTGGGTCCATTCAATGCTGCTAAGTGCATTGTACAGTTGGGTTCATTCAATCCTGCGGCGGGCATGGTCAGGGGCATGGAGGAGCTGGGTCCACTCATGAATCCCCCGCCATGCATAGTCAGGGGCATGGAGGAGCTGGGCCCATTCAATGCTGCTAACTGCATTGTAGAGTTGGGTTCATTCAATCCTGCGGCGAGCATGGTCAGGGGCATGGAGGAGCTGGGTCCACTCATGAATCCGGCGCCATGCATAGTCAGGGGCATGGAGGAGCTGGGTCCATTCAATCCTGCGAAATTCATTGTCAAGGGCATGGAAGAACTTGGTACAGCGAATGGTACTCGTTGTGAAAATCCTCTGCCAGTCCCCTCAATTGAATTAGGCAATGTATACATTGCTGGTTCCATCATTGCCGCAATCCGATTACTGTTGTCACCATAACAGCGTCGATTCATGTTGTAATCATAACAAGGTTGGATTCCGTTAAAGTAAACTTCCATTGTATCACTAGTAGAAGCGGCATGTTTGGCTGGTTGCTGAGAATTATCATTATAAGACGTGGAAGCATCATTTCTTGAACCTGCGGGGCCATGGCTTACAGTGTTGCCATCGTTTCTTGATTTTTTACCAGTCGTCTTAGGTTCTGCCTTTGGTTTCCCTCTTTTAAGGTATATTCTACATAAAATACAATCATTCAACTGCAACAAAATAATATGTCCATCAGGGAAAAAAACCAAAAACAAAGAATCATTGTTCAAAGTAGAGAATAACTAATCCATACCCTCATGCCTTTGGCATTACTTGAAGAAGCATTATTAGATGTAGGATAGTACTCATGCATCTTCCACTCTGTTCTAGTACCACTTTTCCCTTTCCCTTCGTAAAAATCTAGTGATCTTCTTTCGACCATCGTGCTGCTGTTTTCGTCAAGGATTGTTGTATCTGGACTTCCAGTAGGCTTCCAAAATCCACCAGGCACTCCTCGATCAGGTCGATTCCCATTGGGATACTTTCTGGATCTAGTAGTGAAAAAATACCACGCATCTTCTCGATATAGCTTATACGTTTCTGATCATACAAAAAACAAAAAACAAAAAACTGTTCCATCAGGCACATTATTCATGGATCAATGTAACATTGTTTTATACACAAACAGGCATTAACTATGTATTATAACATACACAAGGAAGCAATATACTAACCAGCAAGTGTTTGTGGATGGTATTCGTAAATGTTAACCTCATGAATACGGTTCTTAGGCAATGGTTCATTCCTAATGTTCTTCATCAAGTACTCCACAACCAGCTCTTGATCACGAGGGAAAAACCTGATTCCGGGTGGGAAGCCACGAAAATATGGATCAATGTAGTTCCCATCATCATCTACATTAACACGACCTACAAGAACCAATCGTTAGAATGTTATTATATAACTCACAAACCGATCAGTATACGAGTGAGAAGCTTTTAGTTTCAAAGAAAATACAAGAATAAAACAACGCCCTGCCATAATATTAATTTAACAATACTCACTAGAGGATCCTTGTGTCTGTGGCCGGTCAAGGCGATTAACCAAAGTAGTAGATGAACAGGCCGTGATCATGGCATTGTTGGGCGGCGTACTAAACTGATCAGGAAACATATCAGCACTGGCATTGCCAAGGATATTTGTACTAAATTGCATGTCATTGTCGTTGCTGTCAAGTTCACTTGCACCCGCTTTCATCTTCTTACTGTTCTTGTAGTTAGACATGCTAGACTGGCCATTATTTTGCTGCATAGCTGTAAAAAGCTTCTTTCTTTAGAGGATACAGAGAGGATTAGGTGCTTAAGAACATAGCTGAAACTTGTGTGCAGGGAGGGGGATATAAATACGTTGATGCTCAACCTGATTACTAATACGGAATGGACAAGGTTTTCTGTGTTCTTCAAGGCTTAAAAGAGACCAGGAATTCTTTGATTACTTTTATTGTAAAATTGTAGATAAACATTAAGCTCAAATTAGCAGCCTGTACTGTGAAGACCCGAAAATACAGGAGTCCATATTCCGTACAATTCTTCAAGTAACCAATCAGTAAATTGAGAGGATATTCTCTAGAGAAAAATATAGGAGGTAGTTTTTTAAACTGATTAAAATTCGGATGAGTTCAGGATAGGCCTGGATGTGGGCTTGGCCCACACTTTTTATTTTTATTTTTCTTAAATGGGCATTCTCCTTGCGACACGCCATGCAAGGTTTGATCTTCGATTCAAGATTTGTCTTCACTGCCGAAACCTAGCGATCTTGAGTTTGGTCCCTCAAAGAAGAAAATTTATTTTTCAATTAGGCAAACAAGGAGTTGATGTGATCGGGCCATTTGCTTCGGGCCCGAAATAGATCATTGCTTCTGAACTTTTGGAACTCAATGAGGCCCAAGCTCTGGCCTTTTGGGATTCCAGCCCACATATAGAAATTGACTTACATTTATTTATTTATTATTTAATTATTTTTTAAATATTTTCAGATAATTTTAAATTATTTATATAAAAAATATTTTAAAAAATAATATAATACTTCCGAGTTTGTAAACCCAAGTTATCGCTCTAATTTGTAAATAAGTAAATAGTGCTGATGAAAAATGTAGATGCTCACAATTGCCATCCTCAGCTCTGCCAACCGCTTGCCGCTTGCTGTGGTAAGAGCAAATAGAAATCCTCCATTGACGAGGGCTCTTTGGGAAGAATCTGAGACTGGAAAGTTGAACAAGCAGTATTGAACATTGAACTTTGGCAACTCTCGAGGCTGCTCAAACTCAAGAAATCAAGATTCTTCTTGCAAATGGGACAGAACAGCTCCGCCGAAATAGTTTCCTGAGGCTTTAGATTGTAGCTCTTTTGAGTTTTGACGCCTTCGAGGAGCCAAAAGGAACAGTGCCACCATCAATTCCAGGAATCCTCTGTTGAATTCGAATGGAGTATGCCTTCCAGCTGATCGTACAGTCGCGCACTCACGAGAAGGATACTCTTCCTAAAACCCAAAAGATTTAGCAATAACCTGCTAATTAATCTTCAAGAAAAATCAAGGGCAAAAAGAAATGCCAGAAACATTATACATATACATAGAAATGACACAATTAAAATTCTCTCTCCCTCTCCCTCTTTTTTTTTGTTTTTGGTAACTCGGGGTGTCCGGTCCAGCTTGCATGCACCACAATTAATCCCTAGGAGCCACTGAACATTTTGCAAGCCCAATAAACATGTAAGGCACTGCGAGAATGATAGGCGTGCACAGTGAAGTTCAAACTTATATGCAGTGTAAGGGAACACTTCCACCGCTGGACCACTTCCCTCAATGCTTCTTTCTCTCCTCCTCCTCCTTTTTTTTTTAACTGTCATGGGTACATAGCATTGACAAATCTATAATTTTGAGGTTTTTTTTTTAAAAAAATTTCTCTTTATACTAGAAGTTTTTATTATTTTACACTTAACTATGATTACTTTTTTTCTTATTTTATTTTATAATATATTTTTAGTTTTTATTTTTTGCTTTACATATTTATTTTGAAAAAAAATATTATTTACATTTAAATATTTATCACTTTATACTTGACTTATTTATACTATTTTTTTTGTTCTTATATTTATTTATTTTTTAATTTTTTAAATTATTATTAAAAAAATAAAAAAATGATGTTTCAATGTCGCAATTACAATATTATTTTATTTTTAAACTGCGTTTAAAATAAGATTGAGATCTTACAAGTTTTTATTAACATGTGTGATCATTATTATTTTTTATTATGTATAAGTATCGATTTATTAATTTATAATTTTATTTTTTATTAGTTATAAAAAAATATATTAATAAAATCTACATATAAATTTATTTACATTAAAAAAATTATTTAACCTATAATTAAGCGTGAATCATCGTCCTCCTTTACGTATCAATTGGTTTGGCAGCCTAAGGAACTGCAAGCCATGGTTTTTATCTTGTTTTCTTTTACTTTGTGAGTTTTTGATGGGTTGTTGGACATCAAAGTTGATTTAACAGAGGTTTTCAGGTCCAAAGATCTTAGAGTATTTTAGCTGAGGACTGGTTGGACGTGGAGAATGTGATATCTTATATTGATGGGTGTTGATTTAATAAATGATCTTACTAAAAGTGTTGGTTGCTAACATATTGTAAATGTTTTGGGGCGTTAGGTTTATAAGTGGGCTCGCGTTATTAAAAACAAAACTGTGAGAACGGTAAGGCTCAAAACGGATAATATACGACATGTTTGGTTGGGCTGTTATATTTGGTATCAGAGTTGACTATACTGGCTGTTCGGTTGTGCCGACATGGTCGTTAAACTCTTTAAAAGGGGTGGATTATAATATTTCATATCAGCGAGTAAAGATTTGATAAATGGTCTTATTAAAAGTGTTGGTTGCTAACATATTATACGTGTTTTAGAGTGTCAGATTTAGAAGTGGGCTTGCATCACTGAAAACAAAACTATAAAAACAATAAAACCTAAAACAGATAATATACAATATGTTTGGCCGGTTTATTATAGAAAATTTTTATGTAAATGAAACTAACATGGTTAACTCAAGCCAACTTTTACTTGCGATTTTCATATATATATTTTTTTAATCTAAAAACTTGGTTCAGAAGGATATTTATAAGTTTTTTTTTTGGTCTATTTTACTGCACATAAATTCTAATTAATCATAATTAGGATTTAAAAAAGAAGAAGATAAAAGATGAGTTGTTTTTACTGGTGTCGTCATAATTTTTTTCTTCAATGGTGGTGGATTAGCTATTGTCATATTGATTTATAAATTTATTTAATAATAAAACAAAACAAAACAAAGGATGATTGTAGTTGCACTCAATTTTCATTTATATGAGATGGTTTCGAAGATTGTTGAGCATCACTCCTGTGCTAAGAAACTTGGGAATTGTCTTCTCTTTTTTTTTTCTATTCAACCACCTTTTTTTTAATTCAATTTTATTTTTTCTTTATATATTTTTAATAATTTTTCAGTTTTTTTACCGGATCATAGGGTAATTTTCAGATAATTTAATTTTAAATTCGAGTTAAACAAGAAGATGGATCAAGATTTTTTTTCTCTATCAATTTCATCATTTTTTTCTCAATTTCATCATTGGATCTTTTTTACCAATTTGTTAAGTTGTTTTTAGATTGACCAAGTCAATTGAGTTAGGACAAGTCCTATATGATTTAATTTTAAACCTAGATTAGATAAGAAATTGGATCATGAGGGTTTTTATGTCTAATTTATCATTTTTCTCTCTTGATTTCATTCTTATATATTTTTCACCAATCGATTGTGTATCTTTTGATTGACCAAGTTAATTAAATTATAACATGATAACCCCCACATAATTTAATTTTAAACTGGAGTTAAATAAAGAGTCAGATAAAGAGATTTTAAGGTTAACTCGTTAATATGGGTTTAATAAAAATACAAATGAGTTTTTTATGACTTGAATAGTTTTTAAAAAATTGAAACTTGGAACTATCAACTAATATCTTCTAAATAACTTTTTTTTTTTTAAATGAACTTTGAGATAAAGTTGATACATTCTATTGGGTTAGTGGGACTGTTAAATATTTAGCATGATTTTCTTTATGGTTTTGAAGGAAATAGTAATTTCCATAAGATAATAGTAAAATAAACATAGAAAAAACGACTGCAATTTAATAAAACAAAACACGATTTTGATTATTATACATGAACTTTGAAAATTATAAAAACAATATTCAAATTAAAGTTTCAAACATAATAATACTTATTTGTGTACAATAATTATTTTTTACTACACAAAATTCGATATTAATATTATAGAAAAGAGAACATAGCTCAAATTTTGTTAGTTGTTATTATTATTATTATTATTAATTTTTTATGAAGGCTCAAATTTCAACGGGCTGGGTTGGTTTTGACATAGAAAGATCAATTAGGGCTTCTCGGTTTATGGGCTAAAACCCCGGACTGAAAAATAAACTCTGCTAAACCTCTAGTCCCCGAACTTCACACTGCTTTCGAGCTTTACATGTAAACTTGGTTCTCTGTTCAAGTTTCAAACTTGATAGCCACCAACAGGCAACAACAAAAGCTGTAAGCCCATGTAAAGGTTTTCACTGATTGGTCATTTTTTCTTCTCTGTTAGTTTCATGTTTAGAAAATAGAAAGTAAATTATGGGCTTTCATTTGTTTTCTTTTTCATTTTTGTTTGATTGGGTTTGTTGGTTTTTGGAAGTGAAGTGTGCAGGAAGATGAGAAAGTTGTGATTTTGTGTTCCATTTCTGTGTGTTTTTCATTCAGACTTTACACTGCTGCTTAGCTCTTTAACAATGACACTGCAGCCTGTGCTAAGAACCTGAACTTAAATAAGCTTCTGTGTTTTGTTAGAAATATATTTTTTTATTGCTTTTGTATTGTTATTCAATGTTTGTTCAAATAAAAGGAATTTGGGATGTGGGTTTGTTGTGTTTGGTGTAAATTTGAGTGTATATGAGCTGCTTTGGTTTGGTTTTGAATTCATGGTGGATAAAGGAGAGATCAGTCTCTTGTGTTTTGTGGAATTTGGGATGTGGGTTTGTTGTGTTTGGTGTAAATTTGAGTGTATATGAGCTGCTTTGGTTTGGTTTTGAATTCATGGTGGATAAAGGAGAGATCAGTCTCTTGTGTTTTGTGAAATTATCTAGCGGGTTTGAGAAGCTATTTTATATTTTAGCTTGGATGAATGCTTGAAAATATAGAAATCTTGGTTATTGGACATATGGGAGTGTTTAAAACAATGTACTTTGGTAGGATTGTTAATTTGGTTTTACATTATAGGTTGCCTTTCATATTCAAGAGCTAAGGGACCTTTTCAGAAATAAGTTGAACAGAGTAGAATGGGGGTGCCAGATGCCTCCGGGGACTTGTCATCGGAGATGGAGGTGGATGCTTTCAGACACCTCTTCCCTCTTCGCTATTTTGAGCGTCATCTCTCAGAATCTATACGCCCAGATGCAAGGCCTCTTGGAAGAGCTAGAGATACAACATTAGCCCTTGGTTGGCTTAGCATTGTTTTAGTCTTAGTTTCTCTCATTTTCATGTTCCTAGCTAGATATTGCTCATATAATCTTGATGATTGAACTGAATGTTATTAATATGTAGGGGCTGTTGCATCTGCTCATGGGTCAGCATTGGCAAAGATTGGTTCAAGTGTCAGTCTCCTCCCCCTCTCATGTGTGTCTAAATGTGCATGTTTGAGTAATCTTATTCAAAGTCATGTACTTTCTTTCTTGCGCAGACCATGTTGGCTGCCATAAAAATGGAAGTGATGACCCCTTCAACAGAGTCACCAGACGAGGGCTGCATAGGTTGTTAGCCATGCACTTTGAATTTTGTTTATCTTCTCTTTTTTTAATTTTCACGCATATGTACCTTTTTCTCTTGCTTTGATTTATATGACGTCAATACATGAATCTTGTTTTTTTCAGCTATTGATTTCCACATGCCTCCAATTTGTTCTCCAATTGTTAGGCCTGGTAGGCCTGCTGAGGCAGCACCAGTGATATCGAAGCAATTATCTGATACCATATCAAGGCAAGTGAAGTTTTCTGCTTCTATTGACCCCCCCCCCCCCCAACCCCTCATTTTGCATGCAGAGATGTGTGTCTCACATAAGCTTCACCTTTTAGCTTATTGTGTTGGTTAAAAAAAGCTGTTAGCCTATTGAAACCAACTTGCTCTATTTGTTTTTAGTGGATTCATAACTTCTTCATTAATATTCCTCATGCATTGTCTATCATTGACGTGTTACAGTTCTGGCATGATTAATCTAAAGGAACTGTCCTTGGTCAGTGGAAAAGCTGCCTGGATGGCTTACCTGGTTAGTGGTATTGGTTTTCACCTTCTTTCTTAATTTTTGGCTTCAAAATTAAGGTGGTCACTGCCTGTTTTTCTCTTTTCAATCTTTCAAAAGCAGAAATGCGTTTAATGTATATTGGGCATTGATAAGATTTTTTCCCTTTATATTGTTCCAAAAAGAGTTAGCATCACTGCCTGTTTTTCTCTTTTCCATCTTTTGAAAGAAGAAATGCATTTAATGTATATTGGGCATTGGTCAGATTTACTTCCTTTATATTGTTTCAAAAAGAGTTAGATTTGGCATACTTTGACAACTATGATATTTGTTTTTTCCTGTTGGATGAAAAATTAATGTGTCGTTTCTCCTGAAGGACATCTATTGTTTGGATGCTGATGGTGCTCTTTTTGATGCTGCACTACTTTCAGCTGTTGCCGCATTCTCTCATTGTAAGACTGCATCCTTTTCATGTTCACATCACTTGTTGCCAGTTAAAGTGAAAGGCATAGACTAACAAGAATACTTGCCTAAAGCCCATATACCTCATTCCGCAACATGTTTCCCTTTATTCATTTACTGTGAAATCACTTTCCATGGACACAGGAAGATTGAATTTGATTCATTTTGCATTAGCTATTGAAATGCTATCATGTGTAGATTTATTTATATCTATTCCAGTGGTTTGTTTTTTTTTTTTTCATTAATTCAAATTAAATGATAGGTGTATTGGATTTGCTATGATACAAAAGTCTTTTTTTGATTGGAAAAAAAATGTAAATGTATTCTTATATTAGAAAAATGTATAAAAATGAATATTTACGTTTTTTAAATTATTTTCAATTTTAAATATAAGAATAGATAGCATAAGAGACAAGAGATAATCTATAAATTTGGTAATGAAGATCATGGTTCTTTGATGATTTGAAATCATCTGATCTGGTTTGTTGATTCAAAATCATTTGATTTGAGAATTCTGTATAGCATTATATTCCAGATAATTTCCATGTATCAATGGCTTCCCATATATTTGGTACACAATAAGCCTTCATCACTTTGCTAGCCTAACAAATGACAGAAAATGTGCGGTGACACCCAGTTTTACCTTTTTTCTAGTTATACAGCTATTAATTATTCCCAAGGCAAAGTAGCATTGGTAATTTGTTGCCTTTTCTCCTTATGAGTTCAGTCCAAGCTCGAACACTTTCTATAATGTTAGTTTGTTTCACTGGATGTGATTTTTGTACAAATTAAACTCTGCTTAACATTCATATTTGTATCTGTAGTTATCTTTATTTATTATGGAAACTTAATATGTTGCAGTGCAAATCCCCATAGTTTCCTTAAATGATGATGGAAAAATAGTACTTGTATCGGAGGAAGATGAGGGAGCAAAATTGGAGAAGGAGCCTGTCAACAAGGAAAAGAGGAAGCTCAAACTGAGCAGCATTCCATTTTCATTAACATGCATACTTCATAAAAATTACATCTTGGCAGACCCCACTGCAGAGGAAGAGTCCATCATGGAAACTCTTGTAACTGTGGTTTTGGATTCATCTGCCAGACTTGTATCTTTTTACAAGCCAGGTGGATCATTTCTTGCCTATACATCAGCTGTCCAGGTTAGTTTGTGCTTTTGATAACATAGATCCATGGCTCCCAAAATATAATTTGATGTTGAAGTATCCACTTAAATTGTCATAAAGATAGGAAGTAGAACAGTCTGTCCTTTAGAACCATGGCAATGGAAGCAACAGGCACATTTGATTCTCTACATCGAGATAAATCTGTTACCTATTCTGGGGAGTGGCATTGACTTGGTGATAAAGTTTTCACATTCAAGACTCTTAAAAGTTTTGAACTACTGGGGTTTGTGTGGAAATTTGAAATTTTGACATGGCTTACCTTCAAATGCCCAGATTATTTTAGGAATTCCAATCCTTAACACAAGTAATGTTTAATGAGGTAGATCTGTTTGGCTGGGTTTTCTTGTTCCAAATGTGTTAAAGACAGTACACAAGAGCAGATAGCTAGGAAGGGATATATTCGAGCCTTCCAAATAAAACCAATGGAACTTTCTATTAACGTATAGGATACATTTCTAGCCATTTGGTTAGAACTCCTAGTATGGTCTAGATCATCACTTGTTTCTTGGTTAGACATAAGTGAATAGTGAGATGTTTATTAGTTTGATGCTTACAAAGAAGTGGCTTGCTGAGGTTGCAGGATTGCGTTGCATTGACAAGGCAGAGAGTCAAGGAACTTCAAGAGATTTTAGACGAGGCCATTTCTGGTATGGAGATCGACTAAGTTTCATTTGATAGGGAGTAATTCTACAGTTTAAAATACAATGTTCATTCTATCTTCTTCCTACTGTGTAACGAGTGATTCTGAAAGAGATTTTTTGAGGTAAAAGTTATTAGCGAATTATTACTCGTCAATGAAGAGCTGTTGATGACATTTTCTTCCATCTTTATTACAAATCACAAAAAAAACTAGAAGGTAGCTATTTACTGTGTATTGTTTGGGGAAATATCGTGGATTCTGATAATGTAGTGGTATTTTATCTTTCATTGCACTTTACAATTGCCTTGAAAGCTGGGGTAAAATCATCTTTTACAGGATATTAATAGGAGGTAATTCAGTAAAAATATTTTTTTGCCTTTAAAAGCTTAAAAAATTAGCGGCGTGTATGGTCAGGTCTTAGAATTTGTGCCAAGCTTTTAAAAATTTAGTTGTGTATTTAAAATTAAATTTGTATTTGTTTTGAATTCAGTTTTTTTTCTTTTGATTTTTATTTTTTTAATGCTTCTTAAAGTATATTTTTTAATTTTATTTTTTATCATTTAATTTCATTTGATTTTTATATTTAATCTAGTTTTTATTTTTTTTATTGTTATTTTTTTTTATCATTTGCAATATTTTTTTTCTGCTTTGTCTTTTAAAATTTAATTTAATTTTATGAAGTTTTTAATTTTGGTTTTTATTTTTTTATTGTTTTTTTTAATCCATTTCTTCATTTATTTTGTTCTTCACTTTGATTTTTTATTAGTTTCTTTCAATTATTTTTTGTGCAAGGTTTCACCCTTATTGTTTTAATTTTAATTTTTTTAATGATTTAGAATTTTGTTTTGTAATTTTCTGGTGTCTACCTTTTATAATTTAATCTCAATTTTATGACCCGGTCCATTAATTTCGATGACGAACCATGTTTAAGTTTATTTTTTTTTCTCTCTTCTCTCTCTCGTGTCTTCAAAAAAATAATTGTATCCTTTAGTTTGTGATTTAATCAATTTTAGCTCTTTTTTTATCATTATTTATTTAATTTTTGATGTTTTGTGAAGTTTTACGTGTAATAAATATTAAAGATAAAAATAAAATCAGTTTTACGTGTAATTAATCAAGTAGCTATGAGATACATACAGTAGAGTAACATCAAACTCTCTCTCTTGCGTGTTCAGGTAGATCAACTGGTAACTAGAATTGTTTTGGCAGCATATTCTGCATTACTCATTTTGAAGGCAATCCCCCCTCCCCTCCCTTCTTCTCCACTTCAAGAACTTGGAACGACACCATTTCTTGACTTGCACATGGTATCAACTACTAAGCGAAAACCTTTAGCTTGACTCTGTATCAGATGGCCTCCTGTAGCGTGAGGTCTAGCTTTCTCTTGGTTTTTTTTACTTGATTTTTTTTAGTATACATTCATCAAGTGACCAGAAAATATGAGGGCATTTATTCTTAAGGTGCTTTATGGGTTCGAACTTCAAAGCCACGTTTTCTTCAACAATGATCAAACATTTCTTCAAATTGAAGCACAAGGCTGATGGTTCTTGAGACTTTCTTCTTTGGATTGTAGTATTGTTTGATGGATTGATGCTTGTAAAGTGGTATCTGGCTCATTTATGGCGATTCTCAAATTGAGTTGTGTGTGAGTTGGATATAAGCGGACTCGAGGCTTTATTGCAATTATGGCCCTCCCAAGAAAATTCCTCTAACCAATGGCTAAATGTAGACTAGTCATGGCTTTGATTAACAAGTATAGCAATCGGAAGTCCCACGCCGCGTCCTGCACTCAAAATTTTATTTCACTCAACCAAATAAAACTCGAGCAAATTCAAGGTAATTCAACTATCTTTTAATTAAAGATATAGTATTAAAATAACTTTATAGAAATAAAAATAAAACAAATAATGAAGTTTAAATTCTAATATGCAATGATAAAATTTAAAACAAAATAAAAATGATATAAAGAAACCGATGTTAAATCGATATAATCTTCAAAATTAGTATTGTCATTAGACCAATCGTAATATAAAAACTAAATGAAAAGAATAATCAGGGACTAAATCAGAAAATAAAATAAATTAAAAAATGGATAAAAATGATAATAAAAAAATAAGGATCCATATTGAAAAAATATATATCCAGGGATGAAATTGAAACAAAAAATAAATAAATAAAAGATTAAAAATATTAATCAAAAGAATAATGATCAAATTAGATAAAAAAAAATTAAATGAGATGAAATGTCTTGGGACAAAATCGAAGAAAAAGACTTTAAAAAGCATTAAAAACAAAATAAAAAAACAATCAAAAGAATAAAGATAAAAATTAAAGTACACAACATGTTTGAATTTTAGAAGGTTCGACTTGAATATCAAGGTGCAGAGAGAGAAAAAAAAGAGAAAAAAAAAAGAATATTCATCAGAATCAACCGTACCTCCATCATTTACATGTGTAATACCATCGTGAAGAGGACAATGCATTGCTTTTAATATCATTGTGAATTGTGACGATTGAATACCGGGAGACACTGCATTCGCTACTCAAATAGCAGAGGTGTCTCCTACTTGATAACACGTACATAACATGTATTAATAACTTTTTATTTTTTAATTATTTTTATATATGTTCAAAGATCTAATTGTCTCTCATTTAAATTGATAATAACAAAAAAAAAAAACACATTGAAAGACCCAATCAACCCTAACCAACAATATTATTTTTTAGAAATGTAAAGGTGATACGGTCATTTAACTATATATTTAAAGGTTAAAAATACCTAAAAAAACCTTTTTATTTTTTTACTTTTTAAGGGCATGGATACATTGTTCATTTAAAATGTAAAATCATTTAAAAAATCCTGGATGTAATACATGCATAACAAATTAATCGCACATGTACATGTGCCACAAATTAGTGCGCATATATGTCATACTTGCTCGACCAAGATTGGAAAATGCATCTAGTGGTTTTAAAATGGAGCTTTCACGTGTGTTTTGTATTTGATTAATAGTATAATATACGATAAATATTAAACTTTTAGAAAATGTGTTTTTTGTTCAGTAAAAATAGAGAGAAGGAGAGAATTTTATCTTCACAATGAAAGAACAAAAATCAAGCAAAAACAGGAAACTAGAAAAATAAAATTGCATAATTATAAAACCTGAATTAGTCTATTGAGTTAACTAGGGTTTGAATGACCCGAAACTTAAACCCTGTATACCAGTATATAGGTCAAATATAAAATAATAATAAAAAAAAAAAACCTGATTAATTCAGTCAAAAACCTAGACTAACTTAGTGATTTGGTAAATTTAAGCTTAACCTAGGCAAAACTTGAGCCTTAATTTTTTTTTTTATTATTAAAATAATATTATTTTATTTTTTTTTTTAAATATTTGCATTTACCTCCGGACATACCATTTCAATTTGGGTTTTATAACGATGCAAAATTATACTATTTCTGCGGAAATAAAATAAAAGAAAAGGAGAACGAAAGGATCAGATTATCTTCTCTAGTTTCAAACAATAGAATGTTGTGCGAATAACAAATCCTCATGTTTAATTAATTTCCAATCTTGGTGGTCGTCCATGCATGAACGCTATGTTAGAATTAAAAATATTGCTTGCTTTTCACTGAGAACACAATCAAAATGAAGAATCTATTACAAGGCAAAAAGCCCCTCTTACACTGCAAGAAAAAAATCTAGTCACCAATTTCCCTATCATCATCCAATTCCTCCTCAGTTGCTTTTGGGAATCCAATTCAACCAATCAGATTCCAGGAAACTCCATCATAGAAACCCTAACAGATAGATGGGGGTATACACACTCCCATTATAGTTCCTTGACTACTCATTTCGCCACGTGTCCTTCCCTCTCACCACTAACCATAATAACCAACTTTTCTCCTCTGAAATGCCACTCTGCACCTCCACACAGGAATTATAAACTCACAGCATTTAACCTCCTGGGAAAAAAAAGGAAGAAGAATAAAGAAACACAATTGAACCACGACCAAAAACAGTGACAAGAAACAGAAGCAGATTCGTAAATTTTTTCTTCCGAAATCTGTTTTCTCTAGCTTTGTTTCTCCCTCTCTCCAATTTAGAAACAGAGAGGAGAAACAGAGGGCTCTGTTTTTTGAGTTGCTTAAAGCGAGCTTTTTCCTACCAAGAATGGCTTCTCTAGTGTCCTCTCCATTCACTTTACAGTCAACCAAACCAGACCAACTCTCTTCACTATCTCAAAAACACTACTTTCTTCACTCATTTCTCCCCAAGAAAATCAACCAAACCAACTTCAAGTCTTCATTGAAAGTACAATGTGCTGCAATTGGCAATGGCCTATTCACACAGACCACCCAAGAAGTTCGACGAATAGTACCTGAGAACAACCAGAACCTCCCCACTGTGAAGATAGTCTACGTAGTCCTTGAAGCTCAGTATCAATCTTCACTCACTGCAGCAGTTCAAGCTCTTAACAAGAGCTCCAAAGATGCATCATATGAAGTTGTTGGTTACTTAGTAGAGGAGCTTCGTGATGAAACCACATATAAAACTTTCTGTAAGGATCTTGAAGATGCAAATATCTTTATTGGGTCATTGATTTTTGTTGAGGAGCTTGCATTGAAGGTTAAAGCTGCAGTGGAGAAAGAAAGGGATAGGCTTGATGCAGTTTTAGTTTTCCCTTCAATGCCTGAGGTGATGAGGCTCAACAAGTTGGGTTCTTTCAGTATGTCACAGCTTGGTCAATCAAAGAGTCCATTCTTTCAGTTGTTCAAGAGAAAGAAGCAGGGTGCAGGTTTTGCTGACAGTATGTTGAAGTTAGTGAGAACTCTGCCTAAGGTTTTGAAGTACTTGCCTAGTGATAAAGCTCAAGATGCTAGGCTTTATATCTTGAGTTTGCAGTTTTGGCTCGGTGGGTCACCAGATAATTTGCAGAATTTCTTGAAAATGATATCCGGGTCTTACGTTCCTGCGCTGAAGGGGAAAAGGATTGACTATTCTGATCCAGTTTTGTTCCTGGATAGTGGAATTTGGCACCCTTTGGCTCCTTGTATGTATGATGATGTGAAAGAGTACTTGAATTGGTATGGAACCAGGAGAGATGCTAATGAGAAGCTTAAAGACCCTAATGCACCAGTGGTTGGACTGGTTTTGCAAAGGAGTCATATTGTAACTGGTGACGAGAGTCACTATGTGGCTGTGATCATGGAGTTGGAGGCAAAAGGTGCTAAAGTGATTCCAATTTTCGCTGGCGGGCTTGATTTTTCAGGGCCCGTTGAGAGGTTTTTTATTGATCCAGTTACAAAGAAACCAATGGTGAATTCAATGGTATCATTGACTGGTTTTGCTCTTGTTGGAGGGCCGGCAAGGCAGGATCATCCAAGAGCTGTTGAGGCGTTGAGCAAGCTTGATGTTCCTTACATTGTTGCATTGCCTTTGGTGTTTCAAACAACTGAGGAGTGGTTAAATAGTACTTTGGGTCTGCATCCAATTCAGGTGGCTTTGCAAGTTGCTCTTCCAGAGCTGGATGGTGGCATGGAGCCTATTGTTTTTGCCGGCCGAGATCCAAGAACAGGTAAGTCTAACTTCCTTCTTTAGTCTGTCCCCTTACTCTTTGTTTTGTTCTTTGTCATTTCTCATATGATTTTAGGTACCACCATTATATTTTGTAATCTACATTAAAATTTAGAGCTGCTATTATTTCCAAAATAGACAAATATTCAAAGAAACTACAGTTCTAACAGTCTTTATCTTTCAATGCTTATATTTTACAAGTTGAAACTGGGAAGTTTCTTCATTACTTGAATTCGAAGCAGTACTTCTACATGCACACATGGCCTCAAATTCTTTAAGTATTAATAAGAGAAAATACTTTAATTTAATTGCAGGGAAATCACATGCTCTTCACAGGAGGGTGGAGCAGCTCTGCACAAGGGCAATCAGATGGGCTGAACTGAAAAGGAAAACAAAGGTTTTTTCCTTCATCCTACATATCTTCCTAATCTTTAAACACTGAATCATATTTTTTCTTTTAAACCTTGAGGTTTCTTGTTTACTTCCAGTTAATTAGAAAACAATATTTGAACTATGAAGCATAAAAGTTCGTAATGCTTAGGCAATCTTCATGATGCTTAAAACACAATGAAGCAGCGCATAATTCCCACCCTCATTTCATTTGCTTAGAAGTGAAACGAGAATTTCTTTGAAAGTAAAAATAACGAAAATGATATGTTTTTGACAAATTTTATTAGAGATAATGGAAATGATTAGAGTCTGATAGGTGCATGTATTTACTATTAGTAGGCCTCTTTGCTGATATAAACCTCTGTTATCACATTGTATATGTGCACTAATAATTGATTAGCAATGAGCTTTATAGTTCAACAACTGCTTACAACGTAAATATGATGCTGATTGGATGATCAGGATAGGCTGTCCACTTCTGCCATTTTTTATTTACTCATCTCCCTCTCTCTACTTTGTGACAGAAGATTCACATTTTCATTTCCCACTCTATATTCTCATATAAAACAATACTTGAATTCAATTTGAATTTATTTTTTCGTCACATAATGACGAGTGTATTACCTCATGCAGACTGAGAAGAAGTTAGCAATCACTGTCTTCAGTTTTCCTCCAGACAAGGGAAATGTTGGGACAGCAGCCTACCTTAATGTCTTCTCATCCATCTTCTCAGTTCTGAAAGAACTACAAAAAGATGGCTACAATGTTGAGGGCCTTCCGGAGACTTCAGAAGCCTTGATTGAAGACATAATCCATGATAAAGAGGCTCAATTCAGCAGCCCAAATCTGAACATTGCTTACAAAATGGGTGTTCGAGAATACCAAAGCCTTACTCCATATGCCACTGCTTTGGAAGAAAACTGGGGCAAACCTCCTGGAAATCTGAATTCTGATGGAGAGAATCTCTTGGTGTATGGAAAACAGTACGGTAATATCTTCATCGGAGTCCAGCCCACTTTCGGTTATGAGGGTGATCCTATGCGACTGTTGTTCTCCAAATCAGCTAGCCCACATCATGGGTTTGCAGCTTATTACTCCTTCGTGGAGAAAATTTTCAAAGCTGACGCAGTTCTTCATTTTGGCACTCATGGTTCGCTTGAATTCATGCCAGGGAAGCAGGTGGGAATGAGTGATGTTTGTTATCCTGACAGTCTCATTGGGAATATCCCCAATGTCTACTATTATGCAGCTAACAACCCATCCGAAGCCACCATTGCTAAACGCCGCAGCTATGCAAATACCATTAGCTATTTGACCCCTCCAGCTGAAAATGCTGGGCTTTACAAGGGCTTGAAGCAGTTAAGTGAGCTTATCTCCTCATACCAATCCCTCAAAGACACAGGTCGTGGGCCACAAATTGTGAGCTCCATTATCAGTACAGCTAGGCAATGTAATCTTGACAAAGATGTTGAGCTTCCTGACGAGGGAATGGAGATCTCTGCAAAGGAGCGAGATCTTGTTGTTGGAAAAGTATACTCCAAGATCATGGAGATTGAATCCCGGCTTTTGCCCTGTGGGCTTCATGTCATTGGTGAACCACCATCTGCAATGGAAGCTGTCGCAACGTTGGTTAATATTGCTGCCTTGGACCGTCCTGAAGATGGGATTTCATCGCTCCCAGCAATATTAGCTGAAACTGTTGGACGAAACATAGAGGAGGTATATAGAGGGAGTGATAAGGGAATCTTGATGGATGTAGAACTTCTCCGGCAAATAACCGAGGCCTCCCGTGGTGCCGTCTCTGCCTTTGTACAGAAAACAACTAACAATAAGGGTCAAGTTGTAGATGTTGCAGATAAGCTTACCTCGATCCTTGGGTTTGGAATCAATGAACCATGGGTTGATTACTTGTCAAACACAAAATTCTACCGGGCAGATAGGGTTAAGCTGAGAACACTATTCCAGTTCTTAGGAGAATGTTTGAAACTGGTAGTGGCTGACAATGAGCTGGGGAGTTTGAAACAAGCCTTGGAGGGCAAATATGTGGAGCCAGGGCCTGGTGGTGACCCAATCAGAAACCCAAAGGTGTTGCCAACTGGGAAGAACATTCACGCACTAGATCCACAAGCCATTCCGACAACAGCAGCAATGCAGAGTGCAAAAGTTGTGGTCGACAGATTAATTGAGAGGCAGAAGGCTGACAATGATGGGAAGTATCCTGAGACAGTTGCACTTGTATTGTGGGGAACTGATAATATCAAGACCTATGGTGAGTCCCTGGCTCAAGTCTTGTGGATGATTGGAGTCAGGCCAGTATCTGATACCTTTGGTAGGGTTAACCGGGTGGAACCTGTAAGTCTTGAAGAGCTTGGAAGGCCTAGGATTGACGTCGTGGTCAATTGCTCAGGAGTGTTTAGAGATCTCTTTATAAATCAGGTACTAGGTCGTTTTCATATAACTCATTTGTTTTCATTTGGGGAAAATCATGAGGATCGGTTCGTAATATTTAACATGTGAATATTTCACTTCTTTGTGTTCTCCTACTTTATTAGCTGACTCTTCTTTTTTTTTTCAATCTTTCACCGATTAACTTCTGTATCATTTTCCTTTATTTTATCCACAGATGAACCTCCTCGACCGTGCAGTTAAGATGGTAGCTGAACTAGATGAGCCAGCTGATCAAAACTATGTCAGGAAGCATGCTCTAGAGCAAGCTAAAGCCCTTGGTGTTGACATTCGAGAAGCTGCAACTCGTGTATTTTCGAATGCCTCAGGATCATACTCCTCAAACATAAACCTTGCAGTGGAGAACTCTTCGTGGAATGATGAGAAGCAGCTTCAAGACATGTACTTAAGCAGGAAGTCCTTTGCCTTTGATTGCGATGCCCCAGGTGCAGGCATGACGGAGAAAAGAAAAGTTTTTGAGATGGCTCTGAGCACAGCGGAGGCCACTTTCCAAAATCTTGATTCCTCAGAGATCTCACTCACTGATGTGAGCCACTATTTTGATTCAGACCCGACAAACTTGGTGCAGAACATGAGGAAGGATAAGAAGAAGCCTAATGCTTACATTGCAGACACAACAACAGCTAATGCTCAGGTTAGCAATTGGAGGACTACTGCGATTGCAATCTCTTTTAATTCCAAAGGCTTCGATTCAATAGTCGAATCTAGTAATTAATAAGTTCTAAAAAACATCAAATTTTGTCTCTTCCAGGTACGTACTCTAGCTGAGACTGTGCGGCTTGATGCACGGACCAAATTGTTGAACCCCAAGTGGTATGAAGGAATGATGTCTAGCGGATACGAGGGTGTTCGTGAAATTGAAAAGCGGCTAACAAACACTGTTGGATGGAGTGCAACTTCAGGTCAAGTCGACAACTGGGTCTATGAAGAGGCTAACTCAACCTTCATCCAAGACGAGGAGATGTTGAACAGACTCATGAGCACCAACCCGAATTCATTTAGGAAGTTGGTGCAGACCTTTTTGGAAGCCAATGGACGTGGGTACTGGGAAACTTCACAGGAGAACATTGAGAAGTTGAGGCAGTTGTATTCTGAAGTTGAAGACAAGATTGAAGGTATTGATCGGTAAATTGTAAATGTACTGCTGGAAAGATTTGCAAATATTAGTTAACAATGTTGATTTTCTGAGTTGTTTCTCTTGGATGAATGGATGCGACTCTCAGGAACATTCAAAACGCAAATTTTGTCTACAAGTTTCACTCTTGCAATTCTATCCCTTTCAAGGGTTTTGTTAGCATCTCAGAAGAACAAAAATCTTCTCTCCCGTTACTATACCAAGTATACTCCCAGAGGCATGTAAGCCTGCTTGAAGAGAGAACAAAACTGGGCCAAAAAAGGCCAGCAGCTGCCTGAACAGAATTGAACACTAAGGCCTAATATAAAATAGAAAGACACCAACAGAACAAACCCCAAACAAAGAGATAAGCCACGACAAAGAACCATATCCCAAAGCAACACAACCAGGAAGACAGGCATTGAAATAGGAACAAAAGAAGAAACCGAAAAATGTTTCTTGATTTTGAGAACTGCACCACTCAATCAAGAACTTAAGAAAAAGAAACTGAAACGAGTATCTTCTTCTCTTATATTTTTCAGCCAAAGAAAAAGATCGAACACATTTGTCCATTCAAGTGAATCCCCATCAGTAAATGAATGATACAAGGTAAATCTACAAAGATGTTAAAAAGGAAGAATTACAAAAATTTTATGGAAAAATATAAAGAGCCCTCCCCCTAAACAAAAAAAATTGAAAAAAAAAAGAAGTAAAAACAGAATTTGGTATAACAGGTACAAAGTAGTTTGAAGCTTTCTTCCTCTATTCTGGCTCTCGTAAGTATTAGAAGATGTTTTTACCTTCAAACCAACTCCATTAGGAGCGGGTCACCTTCTGCCATTATTCTTATCAGCTTTATGAAATCTTGTTCACTAGACACATTCCATGGATGAACAGCAGGTACTTGAGCAGAATAAAGAGTTGAATTATCAGGTGGTGGCTTCCGCTTATATACCATTGTGCTAAGCACTGAATCAAAATTCTGAGGTGAATCCATTGATATAAAGAACATGGGTATGGCAACCTTTTGATGAATATCTAGATCACCCACCAAACCAACAAGATCAACAAAGTCGGTAACAAAGTGCTGAGGAATATAGAATATCTCAGAACTGCCTATCACCAGGCTCTGCTCACTTTTCATAGCTTCCTTGTAATTGACTTGGAAGTGAACCGGCATTGAGCCAACAACTTTTCTTACCATTTCTGCTTGCTTTGCATACCAATCTGTGTTTCCATTGGTTGACACAGTTGTCCAGGACTTGGATACCTAATGCCATAATGTGTTAGAAAGATGGGGAAGGGGATCTACATGTGTTGCTCACAATATGCATGCAGCATCACAATATGGACATAGATATGAACACTATTTATCCAACTGCAGTATTCCCTTTCATCTTATACCATTGAGATCATTACTGCTAGTTTAAAAAAGACATTAAGATATTGATTTTTGTGAATGGCGTGAGAAAGAAGAAACAAAGCTCCAGCATATCAAACCAATGTGCATGATCCTAATGCATAGAGAAAAATGAAATTGGTAAACTAAGGCAACTTTATGTCTTGCGATGACCAGAAAAGTAGAGGAATAAGAAAAAGAAATTACCTTGTCAGTAATCCAAAGCTTAGCCTTGCTAGCTTGAAGCAGATTCCAGTAATTAAGAATAGTATCATCCTGAAGGAATAAAAAGCCTTCAGCACTGCTATATCGATCGAATATCTTGGGCAGATGCCTATAACCAATATTAGATAGTATTATTAGTAAACAAAGTGACACCAGTTAAGATGAAAAGTATGGGATATCCACTTCACAAGGCAAACAGTTAAAATTTGACTTCACACCAATTCCATGGTTATCAATAACAAATGCATGCCTACGAAACCAATATCTATCAACTAGATAATAACCAGAACTGCAATAAAAGACACGGCAACAAACTCAAACTGACTTAACTCCAAAATAAATTGGAAGGAAGAAAAGGAAACAATGCCTCCTTAAGAAATGGACAATTATAGAAGGAAGTCGGAGACTCCAAGAAAAATCACTCTCTTGTCTTGCATGTGCAAATACTAGAATGGTTTATCCACAAGCACCAATGTCTCATGCCCCAAAGAATTTGAAAATAGACTAGCTTAAAATATTGTAGTACATATATCATTTCCTCCAGCACACAATGTCCTTCAACATAAGGCATATATTTCAAAACATCACAAATGGAGATCAGCACAATCAATCTGGATGGATGTTTTCTGAAGTACTCTGTCCTGGCTTGAAGACCAGAGATTACATATCAAGTTCGAACCTGGTGATTAAACTCATTCCCAGTGGCATGAGTGAACGGCAATGTAAGTTGAAGGATATGATGATTCCTAGGGCCATAGTCTCCAACTAAAAGAATCTCAATACAAAAAGGATTGCAAAAGTTCTCCAGGATTTCAATATTACCGTAAACATGTTTTGGAAAGAGGAGTTGAAATAAGAAACATGACAAGAAACATAACCACCAAATATGTTTACATTGACTGCCTTATTTTATGCAACTCTAACAGCCATCCAAATTCCAACTTTAATGTCCAAATGCACAAGTTCAATACTGTGACAATAGGGCATAAGCAAAAATCTATACATTAAATGGATCCCACAATCTAAGAGAGATCAATCCTAGATAATCAAAAAGATTTTGAACTAAATAAAACCAATTCCATGAAAACTCTCTCCATGCACCCTTGCTACCCATAACTTTAACCTCAGACTTAATTAGAAAAAATCTCTTTCATTTTCCAAGAGTGCCACAACTTCCCACCACGCCAGCTCCCCAGCCTCTATAGGAGACAGTTTTAGTTCTAGTTAGTAGATTTTTCTATCTAACATATGAATTGAAATCAGATATCCAAGGCAATGGTTTGCATAAGAATCTAGATTTAAATTATGGTAACAAAACAAGCAAAATAAATATTTATATCATATAGATAACTTACTTGTACATATGATCCAAATGGCCTACTTCAACAGCAAGATCCTCATTCTTCTGCCACGACAAGATAATCACAGTTTTGAATATTCTCCCATAAAGCAATCTCCATTCCAAGGCAGTGCGTTCGACAGGCCCATTGCAAAACATAATAAGCACAACATTCCCAAAATTCTTCCTCCATCGAATTAAATTGGCGATCTCATAATTCACATTTCCTATTTCCTCCACTCCAAGATGCACAGACGGAAACTTCCGAGGAACAAACTCCTTCCGATCCCCGTGACCTATAGTCGGACGTGGCCGGTCCAATTCAAATGACATTAACCTAGGCTGCCGATACCCTACAGCAAGCAAGTCCTGAAGCCAAGCAGCAGTAAACTTCACATCCTGCTCACTCCAAAACCCCTCCTCTGCCATAGCAAAACTCAACTCTAAAATCTTCTCAAACAACCTATGCTCACTCGACCTCCATGCAACCAAGAACTTAGCAAGCCTCCCAACATTAACATGAAGATCCTTCTCTTCAGAAAAAGGGTACCCCCCAACTGTATCATGTCTATGCACAGTAGGTGGATAAACCACAACATACCCACCAATCTCCCATAGAAGCCTTTGACCCCAGTAGCCTCTCAAAACATCAGAAGCCATATTACTAACTGAAACTGGAAGCATCAAACCCCAGAAAGCCGATGAATGGTAAATCGTATTAAACGAATTAACTGGCACCATTACCCCTTGAGGCAGTGCCACTTTCGGGGCACGCTCATCAAACCTAATATCGAAAGCTTCCAAACCCGTTTTCCTAGTATAATAAAACACAGAATCAACATCAGGCAATCCATTCGATATCCCTTGTTGTATAAACTGTTTCCCACCATAAACCTCAGTGTAAAACTCTTCATGACCAAGTTCACCCACATTCTCTAATGGTAACCCTCTTGGCCAAACTGTCCTTTGACCAAAATGAACGTAAGGATTCACTACACTCCTATTCTCATTCTCATGACTATATTGCAATATAGTCTCCTGCCTAGCCCCCTCCCCTATTAACTCCACATCAAAATGCTTCCCTAAATCACCATCAATAACCTCTCCACGATCATCAGCATCAAAAATTTTCTTTGCCCCATGTTGGATCGCGAACAAATACCCCACACTCTTCCGTAAATAAGAATCATAAGGTACATAACCCAAAACTCGAAACCCTAAACTCGCTTGTTGTTCTAAAGACAAGTAAATTGCACCCTTCAAGGACCAATCATTTGGTGTCCTTGAATTCCCAATTGCAAGCAATTGCCAACCTTTAATTCTAACAAGCTTTTTAAGCGAATCGGAAGGGTAATGAGAGACACTAACAACAATCCATTTCTCTGACCGGAAATTCGCATAAGTCGAAGACTTGTCAGTGATTGCTGGAATATTGTTCCAATCTATGCGAGGGAAATGATGGGTTTTGTCTAGAGGTTGTGCTTGTGATTGAAGGTAGAGAAAAGCGGCGGTGTCACCAGTGCTCCGGAGGAAGAAGATGGCGGCGACAGTGGCGATCAGCACTGTGATTGTGATGATTTTGTAGAAATTCTCAGATACCCATGTTGAGAAATCTAAAGATTTTGACTCTGAGAAGCGCTGGTGGAGGTCGTGGTGGTGGTGGTTGATGGTGGGTCTGATTTGGGATTTGGGAGATTTTGGGTTTGTTGTTACTCGGCCTTGGACCAACATTGGTAAAAGCAAAATGGGTACTTCTTGATTTCGGTTTTTTCGAAGAGATTGAGCTTCAATTCGTGTGGTGAATTGTGAGATTTTGAAGAAATTGAAGATCAAAGTTTCAATCCTCTGTGTTTCTTCGAGTTATTGATTGAACTTGAAAGCTTCAATCTTTTTGAGTCTCTCTTATTCGATATAACATTGACTCTCACTGTCAAAACGTTTTCTTGATTTTCTCGTCTCTCTAAACACGACACAGTACACACTCTCCTCCTCTCTCTCTCCCTGCTTGTTTTTTTTTCAGTATCTCTCTCTAGAAGTAAGTTACAACAACAACGTCTCTTATCCTTTTCTTTCTCTGTCTAGAAATGAAACAGAAGTCTGCTTGTTAGCAGCTAAAAAAGAAAGGAAAGAAGTTTGTTGTTGGCTGCCGACGAGGTAAGGGTTGGGTACGGGGTTGCTTAGGCTTGAATGTTGTGTCATGTAACGTACCTGCTACTCTTGTTGAAGGGGGGTGGGGTGTCACTGTCTCTGTTTAGTTTTTCTCTCTTTTATTATTATTTGTTTTTTGCTTGGGTCATTGGATGATTTCAGATTCCCAATCTGCTGCAATTAATCATTGTCGGCTTGATTGATTTTAAATGAATTTTATTATTAAAATATTTTAAAATATAATAATAATTATTTCTAAAGTGTTTTTCATTAAAAAATATATTTATTAAAATAATAAATTTTAAAAATATATTTATAATATTAATAGAGAAATATAAAAAAATTAATCTTGAAAATCAAATTTATTTTTAAAAAAACATATTTCAACCATATTCTCAAACACTAACTTACAAAAAACACATAATTTAATCCAAACATAATTAAATTAATATTAAAAAATTTAAAAAAACAAAACAAAGTTTTTTATAAAAAAATAATTGTATAGTGATGTTAAACTGACTCAACAATTTAATAATATGTTAGATAAGGTGATTTGTTTTCTTTATTATTAATTTTAACCCGCAAGTATCTTGCTAATGTATCATGATTTTCTCTCAAATTAGATTTAAAAATAAATCTGGAGCAAATTTAATGTATGAAGAACTAGATCTAATTGTGAGCAAATCATTTAGAAACAGAACAATGCATTCGAGAGAGAATTTATTTCTCTCCATTTCTTGTAAGATTCGATCTTCAGTCTCAATCAATAACTTAAAGCTGTAGTTGTGATTTTAAATAAGAAAAAAAAGAAAAAAAAAAGTGTTTTGCTTATCTGTCATGTGGGGGCCAGTGAGTAGAAAAAAAGAAGAAGAATTCAATGTCCACGTGTTGTTGCGGTACTTGCCAGCAAGGGAAGCAACTTGTTTGGCTATGGCCATTTGAGTCTGTGCGGGTACGGCAGATTCTGCTAGCTTGGGACATTGCTAAACGAAATGCGTTCTATGTTTTTTGCGGATTTTTCTTTTTTTCTTAAATAATATAGTTTGTCAAAAGTTTTGTTACAAAAACACGTTGAAAAAAGATTTAAAAAACAATACAATTAGAATATAACTGTATTTTAGAATATATGATTGATATTTAAAATAATGGTCGCGTTTTAAAATATATTTTTATACACAATTGTTATTTTAAATTGTAGATTTTTAGGTATGTTTCAAAACAGATTATTTTTACATATTAATTAACCTAAACAAAAATCAATCCAAAAATTTATAAAAATAATGCAAAGATAAGATTCAAAATTTAGTGATTAAAAAAAAGAAATAAAATGATGTGACATAAAAAAAAATAAAAGAAGAAAAAAAAGAATGGGTTAAGGAAGACATGTTAGGGCTTTGTTTTTTAACGAAAACACAGAGCCCACATCCAGTACCATTAGAAAAAATCTTGACAAGACGATTCTAACTATATCTCAGAAAAAACACCAAACAAAATCATAATTAATCCCAAACAAAACCCTTCATAATTTACAATCATATTTAATGGTTTTTTTAAGATGTAGTTAAAATCTTCTCATTGAAATCTTTCTAACAATACTGATTATATAAAACGAAGCTCTAGTATGTCCCAATAACTTATTTTTTTATTGTTATTGGATCTTTATAAAGTTTTAGGTTGATTTTTTACACATGTTAGTTAAATAGAAAGAGATATTATTTTTTAAATAATCATTTTTTTTATAATAATTGTATTCAATAATAGCGATTGTATTCAAACAATGTTATTTTTATAATATTTTTCTTGTTAGTTTTCAAAACTTTTATTAAATATACATGTGATAGAATTCTAAACCTGGCAATGAGGTTAATGGGGTTTAAGGCTTTCTTGCTTCTATTATCTTAACAATTCTCTTTATCAAAGCGATGTTAAAAACGAGGTAAGAAAAAAAAAATATAAAAAAGTTACAGGTGATCTACACTGAATCATGTTAATAATACATTCGATTTCTAGGTGCTGGCTACTTTTAATTTGTATACACTATAATGAGATTATTATTTTTATATAATTACTTTAATGAAAATTAATTTATGATAAAAGTAAGCCCAGATGTCTAATAGTTCAGAAGGCATTATAAATCAGCACCTTCAAGAAATAAAGTGATTCTACGATAAAAAAAGAAAAAGAATGCGCATAAGAATATGGTAAAAACAAGAAATTAGTAGATGAAATTTTGCAATTTGTTCCGAATTTTACCATTACAATTAGTTATTTGTCTTGTTTTTCATCATCATTATTCTTCAGCCACCCCTTTAAAATTAAAACACAAATTTTTGGGCCTGGGAATTGAAGTGGGCATAAGGGTTTCAAAATTCATGGGCTAGATTAACATGGCTGATTTGAATACATTAAGGGAAAAAAGGAATAGAAAAAAATTTAGTGGAAATGGGAGAGTAAAAAAAATTAAAAAATTGATTAAATTAAAAAAATTAAATTTTTTTTTTGATAAAACCGAATTTGAAAAAAACTAATTAAATCAATTAAAATTTTTAAAAAATTAAACAGTTTGATTTAATTTCAGTTTTATAAATCTGAAACTAAAAAAATTAAATCGAACCGAGTTAAAATCAAAAAACCTAATCCAAATTATTTTGAACTGGAATTTCTAAAAACCTAAAGGAAAACTAAAATCAATGGGTTTGAACTAGGGGTGTTAAAAAAAACCGACTAACCGATTAAACCGAAAAAACCGAGAAAAAATTAACTGAAAAAACCGAACCGATAGAAAAAACCGAATAAACCGATAAAAAAATTAAAAAACCACCCGGTCCGGTCCGGTTCGGTTCCGGTTTAAGAAGATTTAAACCGATTAAACCGGATCAAACCGAACCGGTTTAATTAAATCTAAAAAACTATATATAAAAAAACATCATAAACTTAATAATTAATACCCCCCTCCCCATAACCTTTCCAGCTATCCCCTCCCCTTTGCCCTCTCCCCACAAAATAAAACTCAGCACTCCCAATCCCCACTCGCACAACCTTTCCCTCTAAACATTTCTAAAACGTGTGATTGGAATGTCCATCACAAGTGTAGAAGGACATCTGGGTCCCACATCCAGGACCGTGATGATTGTTATTACCAAAGCTCTAATTTTTTTCACTTAAATAAGACGACAGGACAGGACAGGACACAAGGATATAATGGTTTTATCTTATTTAATTGATTTCGGTTTTTTTGGTTTCTAAAGCTAAAAAACCGACCCGAACCGAACAAAACCGGTTCGGTTTGAACCGGTTCTCAGTTCGGTTCGGGTCATATTAACAAGGAATAGAATTTTCCAGTTCAATTAAATTTTTATGTTAAAACCTTATCGAACCGGACCGTAAACACCCCTAGTTTGAACATATACCAAAATAGCAGAGAGACTGAGAGAGCACCAAAATAGCAGTAACAGAAACCAAACAAAATGTTAAAAAACTCCAATATTTTGAATCTCCCCGCCACCCAAACACAAAATCGTTTCGTTTCTTTTTGCTCAAAACGACAAAAATGCTTCCGTTTCCTTCTCCAATAGAACCCACTGTCGCTTGTGCTCTCTTCTCCACTACCACACCTCTTTCTCCCCCTCCTTCAAAGTACTTACTTGATCGATTAAAACTCGCTTTCTTTTTTTAATTTCTTCTCGGATTTCAACCAACGATTTCGTTTTGGTTGTCTTTTAGTCTCGGTGTTGATGGAGAGAAGAAATCTGCGAAAGAGCAGTAGTGAAGAGGAGAGCTTGAGCTTGGCGTCTAGTGGCTCGAAATCGTGCGCTTCATCTCTAACAATTGATGGATCGTGGTTTAAGGAGATTCGAGCTCACAAGCTCAGGATCGTCGCTTTCGTGTCTCGCTTCCATGAAACGAAGCTCAAGGTGATCCTCATTTTATCCCGGTTTAATTTTTTGAGTTTCTATTTGGCTTCGTTCTATTAAGCTTTGAGTGATCGTCTCTGTTGATGCTTATACTTGATATTTTATAGCGTTTCTGTTCTGTTCAGATGATTTTTCACAGCGAGTTTTTGTTTGAGTGACTATCTCCATTATAAATCACTTTTTAGCCTGTTTGATGCTTATCAGTTGATTTCTATGTGATATTTTTGGCCCTGTTTGGATGACAGGTTTTTTTTAGTAGCATTCTCCGTTTGAAATCATTATGAATCTCTTTCAGTGATTATCGGTTGATTTTATTTAGTTGCCTTTCTGTTTGGCTGTTATTTAACCCTAGCTCTCTCTTACTGTATTTGTTTTTAATTAAGCTCTTTGAATTAAGTTCCTTATAGCTTTGTGTTTGCCTTTAATTCAGTCCTTTTATGCATATTTTTTGACAAGTTATTAATATTAATCACTGTTTGTTAGTTTATTTTCGTGTAATTTTTGCAGGTAGCGCGAAGGAGGCACTCGAAGGTGAACCGGAGCTCTGGCCACCAGAGGTCCGTCGTGCTAGCTCCGCCGGAGAAGGCAGCTGCGCTGGTGGCGTCTACAGAGTCAGGTTCGTGTTTGTCAAGTGGTTCCAGCGCGGCTTCAAGCGCGCAAAGCCACTTTATGAATGCGAACGGATTGATGATGAAGCCGGCTGGCTCGTGATGATCAGGAGGAGACGAAGAGGATCAGATCTGGCTTTGGCTCGCATTACATGAGCGGCCGAGCCGAAGCAACATGGAGGCTGCTGTCAAGTGGTTGTTTCTCCGAAATGAGGATTCGTCGACTGCTTGGCGACAGTCCTAGCACAAGCAAAGCTTTGAGAAAGTGAGGGAGTCAAGTCGCTCACATGATTGGCACGTGGAATGTGTTAGATCTAATAGCGTTACAGTAATGCTTCTGTAAATTTCATTTCCTGCTTGGAAAATTTTTAACCCTGTTCGTTTTGTTGTCAATAGAATACGGTGAATTTCACCTGCTGTGGTGTAATGTCAGGCTGTTAAAGCAAAAGGCGGTGAAAAGATCTGGTGAAGGAGGGAGTCATGACCATTTACACGGTAATGGACTCTTCTCTTAAATTTTTTACTGCTTTCCCATTCCAATGAAATGATTAATTTATGAAATTGTCCATAAAAAGTTACCGCTATGTGATATAACTGTAATTAGTGATCTATCTTTTTGCATATAGCATCCCACTAACGGGAAAGTTTGGTCAGCCGATACACTATATAAACATATAAGTGAAATGGGAAAAGTTGGTATATGATTAATTAGGCTGGTAGCATGACATAGAGCAACAGTCTTGCCTTTTATAGCGTTTTCTGCACAACATTGCTGCGTAAAGATGTGAAAACAAGGAACCGCGTGACACTATTATACCACTAATTAAATACATTAGGAAGGCAGTGGCAGTGCCTCTCCATGATATATACACATTATAGTTAACTGACTTTTTCCTCTGTTGATACGTGGTATTGTTTTTCTTACTGTGCCTAGAGAGGGGGGCCTTGTTCATGCACATTTTTTTAGAATGCTTTGTTCATACCTTGAGTTAATAGATTGAGAGCATAGCTTCACCTTAAATTGATAACTATTGGAGGGGGGCCTAGCCATCTATGCCCCTTGAATTGTTGTTAAGATAGTTTTGAGATGTGAGGACTGGGCAGAATGCCAGAATAATCGCGTTTCTTTCTTTTTAAGAATAAAGAATAAAGAACAGCTGACACTTCACGAACAAAAAAACCGATAAACCAAGAAAAAAATAACTGAAAAAACCAAACAAAAAAAAAACCGAATTAACCGATTAAAAAATCACAAAAAAATTCCGATTTGGTTCGGTTTCGGTTTCTAAAGTCTGAAACCGATTGAACCGAACCGGTTCAATCAATCAGCACTTAAAAAAAAAAATATAAATACAAATGTTTTCTAATCCTAGCCATCAGCCCTAGTTTGAATCTGTTATACAAGGCTGTAGGAGAAGCAGAAAGGACCATTGGGTTTGAACCGGTTTGGAAGGGAAAAAAATCGAACTGAATCGAAATTAATCGGTTTGAACCGGTTTTTGGTTCGGTTCATAAAATGAAAAAACAAATTTCGATTTGGTTGTTTATTTTGATTTAAAACTGGACAAAACTGGAAATGCTCAGCTATGAGGTTTGTGATTTGTTGGACGACATGGCACATAATCTAATTTATATATATATATATTTTTACTGTTTTTTTATAACAAGCTAGAAATCTTATGCCAATATTTTATAAATAAAAAATATTTTATGTAAAATATTTTATAATAATAATGAAAAAAAATAGTTGTGAAATGATGGTGATACTAATACAATAACGGTAATTTTTTGGTGCTCATATTAATAGTAAAAAAAAAAAAGATAATAGTAGTGAGATGACTGCAGAAAATGTTTGTGGCAATGAGAAAAGAAAAGATAGAAAAAGAAAAAGAGATGATAATTAAAATAGTAAAATGATATTGTAAATAGATTATTATTTGTAAAATATTTTATAAAACTTTATGAATTTAAAATATTTTTTAGTAAATAAACTAAGTTTAAAAGTTTATTCTAAAATATTTTTTATTAATAATTTTTCTTGTAAAATAAATTATAAAAAAAATACAAAAAATTATTTTCCAAAAATAAATATGGGAAAACTGTTGAATATAAAGCAAACTAATTTGAAAGTACAACACCTGCTTGCTTTTCTTTTTCACCTTTTATTCTTGGCCTCTTGATTTGCACTACCGAATCCTTCTTTTCTTTGCGTGTTATACCCAAACTAGGTTTATATAATATAAACGTTCGAGAATATAATAGTAATTGTTTTTTAAAATAATAATTATTATAAAATATATTAAAATAACATTTTTATTTTTAAAAAATTATTTTTGATATTAATATATTAAAATAATTTTAAAATACTAAAAAATATTAATTTAAAATAAAAAATAAAAAAATTCAAGTTTCTTTTTAAATATTTTTAAAATATAAAAACAAATAATCCGTAATCAGGAAAAACAAGTGGCTAGCAATTCGAGTATTTAAGTTAGGTTAGGAAATTCTCCACAGTTTGGGCCATGAGGCAAGGGAACTCTTAAAAACTTTTAGTCGAGTTCTTTAAAGTTTAAACAAGAAGAAAAGGAGGCACAAGAATTGACAAGTCTCAGACAACGCCGTCAAAACCAACCACTTGGCGAATGCACATATTCAACGCGTAACGCCGAAGCTTGACGCGGTCGAGAATGTACTATAACGTCTGAACCACCTTTGAATAGAAAAGGTAAAGTAGGAAGAAAAAGAAGGCATCGGGAGACCATGCTCCTTCACCTTTAATAGTTCTTTAATTTCGCACACTTGATGTTAGCCCCCATTATTTGTGCCCTCTTTGAATACGTCCACCCATGGATGAAGAGTTGTCAAAATCCACACTTGAGGGTCTAATCTATTGGTCAATTGCAAAACTTGCTTTTATGAAGGTCCTGTGTTCGATCCTTAAAAGTACTAGTCTGTCACCCCTGCGGTGCCTTACCTGTTTACTGGGCTTGCAGGATGTTCAGTAGGCCATGAAATTAGTTGTGGTGCGCGTAAGCTGACCCGGATACCCAGGGTCATCAAAAAAAAAAAAAAAGTTGTCAAAATCCACACTTGAGGGTCTAGCCCATTGGTTAACTGCAAAGCTTGTCTTTGTGAATGTCCTGGGTTCGAGCCTCTCTGTGTACCCTGTCACCCCTGCGGTGTCTTACCTGCTCACTGGACTTGCAGGATGTTCAGTGGGCCCGGACACCCCGGGTTATCAAAAAAAAAAAAAAGTTGTCAAAATCCTAATAAAAATTTATTTTTTAAAAATTATAAGTTTGAGTCCTGTAAATTTTAGAATTATTAAAGACTTATATAATTATTAAATTTAGAATCCGTAAAATTAATCAAGGTAAACACAAACTAACCTAAATACTTACATTAATCTAATAAAATAAAAAAAAGAACTTGTCAAAATCCCACATATCCAAGTGCTACATTCATTTCCTTTAAAGAGAGGCTGAGTCACAAATTATTAATAAATAAAAATTATTAAAGAATTTTTTTATTCTGAGAAATTCGTGTGGGCACAATTAGTACACTAGTATAGGAATAGAGGGAATAAGCATATTAGCTTAGGATTCACGTTCAAATCAAGATTTAAATAAATGTGTAAGAAAATAAATTACCTTAGACGTTGAATGTAAAGATGGTTTTTTATGGTTTAATGACTTGCCACCTTTAGCAATATGGAATTTATATTGAAGTATGATAATGATAGTTAAATTTTCGAAGAATTTCAGGTTCTAACAATAAAACAAGAACAATTTATGATACTTGTGTCTAATACAGTTAATCATCCAATTTGTTTCATTTAATTCTTGGAAAAGAAAATATACTTACTTGTATCCAATACATTATTTAATTCTTTATGGTCTTTTCTTTCTGAACCTCAATTTTAATTGGTATGTTAGTGGTATAGTCGTGTGTTTTGAAATATTTATTATTATTATTTTAAATTATTTAGATTTATCGATATTAAAAATAAATTTTAAAATATATATACACACACACACTTTTTTTTAGACTTTCACAGCTAAAAGGCCAGAAAAAAAGCATCCATTTACGAGAGGGCATATAAAATAAAATAATATGTAGAGGGGCATAATTAATATGGGGTACAATGACAATATAACTTCCTACAAGGACTAAGAAGAAAAAAAAGAACAGGAAATGGAAGGGAAGATAGGAAAGTCAAAAGCCAGAATTAATGGAAAGGAGAGATCCCTATATAAAGCAAGAGTCTCCTCCTCTTTCTTGCATCAAGTCTGCTAACAACATCTTCGATACAGAGGCTCACACATCTTCTAAAGCCGCTCTTTCTGTCTCTCTTTCAAGTTCTCACTCCGAGGAAAAGGAGGAGGAGAGTTTCTTGTAGAGACATGGGGAAGTACGTGGAATTGTTAGATGCTGGGGTGAGAATAGCTGGAAGATTTTACTCTCATTGTCCACAAACTGCTCGCATGTACTACCATCCTCCCTCTAACTCCGAGGATCTCCACCACCACCATCATGGCCACAACGGCGGCAGTGGGAGTCAAGCGACGACTCAAGACTCTACCCGGGTGGCCAGTTGTGGAGTCAAGGCGGCTACGGGTTTTGGTACTACTGACTTAGCCTTCTATTCAGTCATGTAAAAGATTTAAAAAGAGAGACAAGTTTTTGACCGATGGATCTATGTATTGATTGGTTCTTCCTTCCAGTTATTGGAAAGCTTCAATAGAATTTTGACATATTCTTTCATTATATAAACATTTTTATTTCGTTTTAATTATTAAATATTAAAAAATAACCGCTGAATACACAAAAGTAACCGAGGATGGAGGAGTGATGACTGCTAGGAACAGCGTCCGCCTGATGCATCGGCGCCATCGGTGGCCCATATGTGCTGGTGGTTCCTACCAAAACATGCCACGAACAGGCACGAGTGCTTTTAACACCAGCCAGTGATCAATCAAGTGGGCATAGGTCTCCAGCTCGCATGAATTCAATTGCGCAAAGCAAAGCATTGATAGGTAGCCGTAGCTCACACATATAATTTATTTATTTGGCTAATCGCTGTAATGATTCCGTAAATAAGGTTTGGTTATTACTGAAAACTGACTTTTTGACTGTAAAATGATCTTAATTAATAATTATTTTAAAAAAGTTATATAATTATATATTCAATAAGTAACCAAGTTACTTTTAATGAAAAGTAATTTAAACAAAAAAATTTAAAATTTTTTAACGAAAAGCATACTCGTTTATAATTTTTCATCTAAATCCTAAACTCAGCTCCAACCCAAACCTACTAATCTTTCTGCTGTTCTTTGTCCAGATACATACTGAAACATAGCAGTAAAATTAATCATCAAAGATATTGCAGCTGTGAAATTCGAACTGACATGGCATTTGCAAGGTTAAAGCTAAGAGAAATATGCAAGAATTTGAGTCCAAAGTGTATTACCTTTCTTTATTAAATAAAAAATAGCACGTAGTTAAGTAGACACATTAACTGAATTTGAGTCCAATATGCATAGACAATTCTCATCTCTGGTTTCCAAGCAGCGAGTGTGCACCAGAATTATTTTTTTCAAGAATAAGAGGAAATGTGAAAAAACCTTGGAAGCATCTTCTAGGTCTTGTTTGGCCTACAAAAGAGGCTTCCGAGCGAGGAAAAAGTACATAGGTGTGAAGATTCCCATCCTGCACGAATCAAGGGCAGAATGATCATACAGTGAGAGCATGCATGCTAAGAAAAAACTTTGCTGTTTAAACCAGATTGAATGTGCAAATCGACCTGTGACCCAGATGAGGAGACTTAATGAGATTAGAAGGGTGAATTATGCAAGCATTCAGGATATCTAGTTTGTGTTTTAACGTATTGGATCCGATGGTCCTCAAGGGACGTGGTGTGATGGCAAAAGGCTTGAGATTTGCACAGCAGATCTCGAGTTCGAGTCAGGGCGTGCACCTCTTGTAAAAGCCTGGGACAGCCGGGATTTTACTCGTTCACCTGGGCCCACAAAGTGCACTTTCCGGGAAGTGAGGTTTTCTCGAATCCAAATAAAGTATTGGATCCGATGGCCAGGCTAACATTTTACCGGTCTGTCATTTCCTGTTATTATATATCACTGGAAAGAACCTTCCTGGTTTATCAATGAAGAACAGGAACTGAAAGCAAGTTAAGGATAAATCCTGATTACCAAAACTAAATTCCTCTCCTTTTCTACTTCTTCTATTTCTACTTCTCACCTGAAACAGAGGAGGTTCCTCCATAATTTCCAATTTTTCTCTTTCCATGTATCTATCAGCCAATGGGGGATTGGAGGTGGGCAGGGGCAATGCTAAAAGGCTGGAAGCCAGCGATGCAAGAGAAGGAAAAGGGTAAAGAATTCATCCTTTCTAAAGACTCAGAATTTTAGTGCTTAAAGATTTTTTGTATGCATGCTGCCTGCAGAATAAGATTTGTTATGAGAATTAAAGAAATATTTTGAGTTCCGTTTTCAAAAATGATATACGAATGGTAAGCACACAATGAGTTAGAGATGCAGTTAAACTATTAGGAGAGGATTTACCTTCCGCCTTCAACAAGTGCATCTGCTGCTTTCTCCAAGAAAGCCTGAACTCTTTGGCTACCCTCTGGTGCAAGGTGCAAGAACTCCAAGGTTTTGACCTAAATGAGCAATAAATATTTGACTTACGGATTAATTTGCAAGGAATTAGGAATAGAACTACATTTGACTGAGAAAAAAAGCCAATATGATTGTAAGAACTTCTGGTTTAAAAGAAAGCATCAAAATACTTGTACCATGTTCCTAGTGATGAATCGTCCAACAGCTGTTACTCGGAAATTGCTTAATGAGAACTGATTTTTGTCAAGAGGAAAATACCAAGGTAGAGGTGAACCGACAGCAACATCCTTCTCCCATACAACCTAAAAAACAAGAGAATAGAAAAGCATATAGGAGAGTAGAGGATGTTTTCCAGAGTATGGACTCCATACATTTTTCTTAACTTTGAACATACAAGTAGAGTTCGGTGGATAGTTCAACCAACACAATGTCGCTAACCTCGAAACCTGCAAGTTGCAGAGCTTCAAGACATTCTCCCACTGACCTGATGTCAGGAAGCCCATTGCCAAGCTCAACTTCTCCCTGTTTCCAAAAGCATAATTGAGTTACCGCACCCTATGTGTAAACATCAGAATAAGGGGCGAGTTTATGCGGGCAACCTTAATCCTTTGGTGTTCTTGGTTCAGAGGGTCAAATGATTCAGTTATGCACCATTCATAAGCAGCAAAACACTGGCCAGGTTTCAACACTCTGTAAATCTCTTTATAGCAATCACGCTATTTCATCCAAAAAACAGAGTCAGATAATGCAATGAAGGCTATATCATAACTTGTCACATTGAGAGTTCATTCAAGTTCGGAGTATGACATACCACATCCGGTGCATGGCAAGTGGCTTCTAGTGCAAATATTGCATCGAACGTGTTGTCCGAAAATGGCATTTTCATGAAATCAGCCTGCATCGTCATAAAACATGAGGTGTGAAGGGCTCCAACATAGACAAAAGCAGATGTGGAGGACATAAAGCAATTGAAGTGTCGAACAAATTAACATCTCAGCTCAACAGAGATTCACAGCTGAAAGTGATGACATTTGCATGAGATACAATTTATCCAACCTTCACATAGTTGCAAGTTTTGTCCACTCCTGCTACGCGATTTAACTCCTAATAAAGAAGGAAAATCTTGAGTATACGGTTGAAAAAATAATTTGACACTTTCTCTGGTTGCAGAAATGGAAAAGTTCAAATGAACTCCCAATTTGAAAACCCCACAATATTATGGAACTTTGAAACTTTGCATAAATAAGTAATGTCCACATGCATTTTACCACATAGCAAAATCACATACCTCTCCTCTTGATATTTGATATTCATTGTTGTTTACCCCTGTTATCAACGCTCCACTACAAAATCTCATCAAAATCATGGCCATTGATTAAATTAATTAGAAATTAAGCATCATACTCGACATAAAAGTACCAGAATTTTCTACTTTTCCAATCAACATAATAGAAGAAAGTACAGCGATTACTCGGCTAGGAAAAGAGTCAAGCACTATCAATGATATCAAACTCTTATCACATGTTAAAGATACTGTAAGCAATGAAAACATAGTGATGCTGTTTGGAGCATCTATTCAAAGAAGGTATGGTGTTACAGTGTACAGCCCAAGTAGTGAGCTATTCTAACTATTTTCTGATGAATTCCTATATCCCACAAAGAAGATAGGTTTTGATCCACAACTTAACAAATGCATAGCTAGGAGAATGAAGATACTACAACTTCGATAATGAAGAGTTCCCTTATCCTTTTCGATTACCTGAATCGAGCAATTTCTCTTAATGGCCCTCCAATTCCACAACCAACATCCAACACCTGACTTTGAGAAATACAAGTTCAATTAATTAAATAGTTTGTTAAGAAAGCTTTAAAAAAAATGTCCAATTTCACCAAGATTTTATCACATTACAACAAATAAATGATACTAAGAAATCACCTTCTGTCCTTTCTTCAAACCTAACTGCAAAGCAAGAAAGTGCTCATGTCTCTTGATGCTCTCACGAAGAGACTCCCACTTCCACCTATAAATACATAAAAAAACATCATCTATCATCACTCCAACATGGGAACCCCACACCAAAACTCCATGCTTACATCCCTAATAGAAGATTCAAAAGGTTCACATTGGCAATCACTCGGTCCTCACCTAGGAGCAAAATGGAAAGATTCACCCCAACCATATTCATAGAAGCTTGTCACAAGATCATAGTACTTGTTGACCTGAAAACCCACAAGGCATTATTTCACTATTTATCAAAACCAACTACTATCAACAAAAATCGTTAAACAGATCATTTACCAATAACCCCTGACAAAAATCCAAGTAAACTAAACATGAGCAAGAGCATGATTGAATGACTAGAGCCAACAGTTTTACAAGGCCTTACCATGTCAGTGTAATTAGCTTTTCTTTCCTCATCATCTCCTCCAACATGGTACTTCTCATATCTACATTTTAACACTATATAGTTCAGTAACAAATCATAAAACAAGACAAACCAGAACGGCAATATGATAAAAGTAAACGAGACAGAGAAAGAACTTGCTTTTTGACAGCAGATTTCACTTGGGTTTTCTCAATTTTCCCTCCAACGTTGGAAGCTAGATAAAATGCCCCAGAATTTGACATCCTGCAACCAAAACAATACGCGTTGACTTTTTAAGTTTGAGTTTTTCCTCTTTGACAGAAAGAAAGAAGCTCCCTCAAGGAAGGCAGCAACCAAAAATCATATGCAGTTAAATCTGCAAACCACCTTTCTGTACGGAAATAGTAGCTTGTGCCTAACGGGAGTTTAAAGATCGGAAAGAAAATTATGTGAAGGAAATGAAATAGAAAGGAGACAAGGTGCCATGCAAGTGCATTAGATAAGCAATGAAATAGTATTTTATGGGTTTTTTTTATCTTTATCAGAATTTTTTCAAGTAAACTTTTAATTAATTATTTCTCTTCTTAAAAGATTAGGAGATTATTCTCAAAGTTTTTTTCCTCCAAGGGATATTCTCATACCAATTTGTACATTAATGAAGATTAATTCTATTAAAGAAATCTAAAAACCCAACTTATTTCAATTTCTTCTCATCTCCCTTATCTTCTTTTCCCCGTTACAATACTCGAAACAAAAACCATTTTCTCAAAACAAATATCTTTCCTAATTCCTTCCGGTTTAGAGAAACACTGAGCATGGCCCAAGAAACTTTTCAGAAGATTCACCAAACCCAAAATTGTTTTTCTGCCTAAGCTGGGGAGAGTATCATGTTAGGATTGGTAGTAGATAGACTGAATACCAGTTAAACATTTTCTATCAAAGAGCCCAATTCAGGTCTCTTATGCACATATGATGCCCTTGTGAGTTTTACATGAGCAGAGTTATTTCTAGAATTGAGACCAGGTGCTACGCTCGGTTTAGGAATTCATCACGGTTGAACGGATTAACTTGTTAACATAGCTTCAATTTGTATTAAAAAAATTCATAATGATATTGTTTTGAAAGAATTTTTTTTAAAATCAAATTATTAGATTGCTAGATCAATCAAGTTGACTCTAAGTTATTTTTTTATATATAAATCAGCCTAAACCAGGCCAACCTGGCTAGGTTTTATAACTTTGTAGGTGGAGTAGAAATTCAAATTATTAGTAATACAAGAACCAAGCTTCATAAAATCCCTAGGGATGCTAACGGCAGCAAACAACGTCATTAATTTTTACCAACCCATTTTAATGACCCTAAATAATAGAAGAGCTACAGTAGATAATGTCACCTTCAGGATTTCACACATGCCCTTTTGTTTCTGTGAAACAATACTATCTGCCCACCAACACAAATCATAGGACGTGGGGAAGGCAGATGCTTGAGAGCAAGAGCAAGATCAATTGGAGTTTAAGATGTACGAAACTGGTACTTCCTTGGCAAAATCAAGCATCAAACTTGCATAATCACCGGCTTGTTTAGACATGAAACAAAGGAGTCAAGATTAGGAAGAGATCAGACAACTAGTCATCGAAGAAGTCCAAGGAGAGAGCAAATCACGGCAACCAATGAAGGATCCACATGAATCAAGAAGGTTCATGGAAACTTGGGACTTTGATTTTGAAAATAGAGGGACAGCCCGACACATCGCCCGGCTAATTTAGTGCCACTTTAACATGGGCTGTTTTCTACTGTTAGTTACCTTCTTCGATGCATCCAGCTTTTTTTTTTTTTTTTTTTGTATTTGTATTATGAATATATAAATAGATTTTTTTCCATTTTTCAGACCCACCTCAGGACTTTCCCTCCCCTATTTAGGGAGCCACTTCTTGAAAAGCAAAACACACACAATGGCTTTGTTCCTCTCTCTTTGCATTGCTCTCCTTTTCTCTTTTTGCCATGGCTTAGCTAATGCTGCCATTCCACCGCCACCTCTTGATGGTAAGCAACAGCCTCTATTTTTCATTATAGTTTATGTAAGATATTCTTACAGCTCTTGTGATATGGATGATCATACATGACCTTATGTAATATGGAAATATTTTGCAGGACTTGTTGAAAATGGGGATTTTGAAGAGGCACCAGCAAAATCAAACCTCAAGAAAACGGTGATCATAGGAAAACACTCACTTCCAAAATGGGAAATCAATGGCCTAGTAGAGTATGTCTCAGGTGGGCCACAACCAGGGGGATTCTTCCTAGCCATTCCTCGGGGGGCCCATGCAGTGAGGCTGGGCAATGAGGCCTCTATCTCTCAAATTCTTACTGCCAAACCAGGCTCAGTCTATGCACTCACATTTGGAGCCACCAGAACCTGTGCTCAAGATGAAGTGCTAAGGGTCTCAGTCCCTGGCCAGTCAAGTGACCTCCCTCTTCAGACCTTGTATAGCAGTGATGGTGGTGACACTTATTCCTTGGCTTGGAATGCTACTTCTAAAGCTGTCAAGGTCACATTTCATAACCCTGGTGTTCAAGAGGACCCCTCTTGTGGACCTCTATTGGATGCTATTGCAATCAAGGAGCTGCCACCTCTCAAGCGTACTATCGGTAAGATCCTAGCTTTTACAGGATTCTTAGAATTTGCTGAAGTCTTTGTTGTTTTATATATGTGCTCTCTTTAGACAACGTAAGTGATCGTTTGTATTTTCATTTAATTGTATACAGGCAACCTGGTTAAAAATGGTGGCTTTGAAGTTGGTCCACATGTGTTCAAGAACTTCTCAACTGGAATCTTGATCCCTGCCAAGCAACATGATCTAATCTCACCACTCCCCGGCTGGATCGTTGAATCTCTCAAACCTGTAAAATACATTGACAAGAAGCACTTCTTTGTTCCCTCAGGATTTGCCGCGATTGAGATGGTAGCAGGGAGAGAGAGTGCCATAGCACAAGTCATTAGGACAATTCCTAACAAATTCTATAACCTCACATTTACAATTGGAGATGCAAAGAATGCTTGCCATGGATCTATGATGGTTGAGGCTTTTGCTGCCAAGGAAACTGTCAAAGCACCCTATGTTTCTCAGGGAAAGGGTGGATCCAAGACTGCAAGTTTAAGGTTCCAGGCAATTTCAGACAGGACAAGGATTACATTTTACAGTTCATACTATCACAACAAGATGCACGATTATGGTCATATGTGTGGCCCTGTCTTGGATGATGTTAGGGTGTTTCCAACTCACTGACGAGTTCAAGTTTGGTGGTAACCCAAAATTGTCATGAGTAAATTCTATAGGTAATTAGAGGTTTGTGATTGTCCATGAGAAAGAGTTTATTAAAGTGAAATGGGTGTTTAGTTTTTCTTTTTCTTTTTTTACCAAAGACACACTTCAGAGGGACATGGATACTAGTTGAGTTGCAAGCTTATTAGCTTTCTTAAACCTTTTGAAACAGAAACAAATAAAAGCGATACTACTATCTATAAACTTCAGTCATTTACTTTGGATGATCGTATTTGTGCTTGTTCTACACCTGCATGATATGTTTTTTTCTTCTATTTTGGTTAATCAAATTACAGTAAGGCATTTTCTTGAATGCCATTATTCTCTGGCATTGGATCTATAGCATGTCATTTCGTGATCTGGAGCTCTACAAAGAAAAATTAAACAACATTTGGTTGACCTCACTGTCCACAGCTGTATGAATCATAGTGGGTTCTGGATGTTGCAATATTCAAATGAATTCCTTTCAACAAATTTCGAAGTTTTGCAAGTGTTCTTCAATATTTCTCAATACCCATTACAAAGATTTTCTATTTAAGGCATTGTAGACGGCTCCTTTTTCTTGCAAGGGATACGTTGTTCCAATGCTTTACTCTTTGTTGATGACAGTCAAAAGATGTATCGGAACATTCCCACCCTTTAGCTTTGCAATAGGAGGCCAGAGTAAACAATAACCTGCAAGCAATCAGCCCCCCTAGACCTTGTTTTTCCAACAGAAATTCAGGGAAATACAGAGTGTTTGACCTACCTTTTTTGTCTTCTTTGCTCCTAGCATTTGCTTGTGGAAGAACACGAGGAAATGGTGTTTCCACTATCTAAAAGTCATGAAATAGAAAAATGAAAAGGGAACAACAGTCATCAAAGACTACACTTCACATGGACCAGCTCCTGACTCTGCTTTTTGAAGCAAACAGAACAAGATTTCCGCTTGAACAATATTGGGCCAAGATAAAAATTGAAGGTACATCCAGTACTCCTTGACAAAAGGCAAAACAAGGAACGCTTTACACAATATCGAGAAGATATGGATAAGCTCCAGAAAAAAGTTGTCCTCCACACTATACATGATTCAATGTTGTTGGGAAATGGCCAGAAAGCTAGCAGCCCATCATCCTCTTATCACGCCTTGCATGCCATTGCCAAATGAAATGGTTTGCTTGCTGCAAGTCAAGGTTCTAGATTTCTAGTTAAGAAACTATCAAAGCAAAGAAACGATGAAACTAATCTCTAATCTGTGTCTGCTAGACTTGCTCTCGAATCCAACCAAAAAATGTTATGACATGGAGCATCTACTGTGAGATCTTGAACAAGAAACATAATCGAAGCACGTGCAATGAAATTAATTTCGATCTCAATCTGTCCACGAGGAGGGTAGCAACTCAGAGTGGCTAGAAATTTATTGTAATTTCATTACCAATGGATAAAGGATCCTTGATTGTTTCGCATTCCTACGTGTATGAATGATTCCCGGGCATGGATACCATGAAGATGGGAAAAGACAGGAAAATAACGAACCCATGCTCAACTAGCACCCAATCAGCCGCGTGATGTGTCTGTCTGTCCTTGTATTTTCAAAATCTAAGTCACAATTTCCCAAGTGGGCTCCTCGTCCCTTGCCGTGACTGGCTGAACCTTTTAAAAATATATATATATTTTTTAAAAACAGTAGAAAAAATAATATTTTTAAAAACGCAAAAACACGTTATTTTCTATTGGTCTTGATTCCATTTTGTACCCATGCAAGGTATTCAACGAGACCAAGGAGGTAACGATTTCGTACAAGGTTGACTAGCTATTTAGGTGGGCTGTTACCTGCTTGCGTGATTTTTAATATAAATTTTGTGTTTTAGTAAGTAGTAAATAAAAAAATTGATTTTAATAACAATGCTTATCAGGTGCTTTCGGGTTAATTTTAATAGAAAAATTAAATCTTTTTTTCATCTATAATGGTGAGACAAATTATCTAAACTTGTATTCAAGTCAAGATCAAGTGAGACCGTAGGTTGAAGCCTTATTTTTTAGAAATTTGAATTTTTAAAAAAAACAACCATCACTTTATATATATATATATATATATATATATATAAGGATAGAATAGAGTGAATTGGGGTGGATAAAGAAGAAATCAAGCTATGAGTTAGCCCACTGACATCCAAGAGGACACTCTCCTCAACGAATGGGAACAATTCTCGAACCAGCTCATTAAGAGAATAACCATTTTGGGTCTCGTTCGTTAGTCTTGTACTCTACCAACCCATGAGCTAGCTAGCTAGCTAAGACAATCATAGGCCCACAAAAGTTGAACTTAGATTGAACTCAAGACTTTTATACTGAGTCTGATCCCATTCTAGGAGTCTCGTTGTTCCTCATGCTCCATTGGTTCAACCATGGTCATAAAATTCATCCGAAATAGACTCAAGACAACAAGGCTAAGTCACAGATTGAGAAACCCAGGTTAACATCTCAGGAATTTTTAAAAAAACATTAAAATGATATTATTTTGATTAATTAAAAAAAAAACAGGTTGAAAACTTAGTTTTATCCAGGTAAAAATTCAACCTGGTTTAACTTGAATTTTTAATTGGATCTAGAGTTGAGTCATTGGGAAAACCAGGATTTAGAGCTAGGGTTTCAATCATTAAAGACGAGTTGGAACTTCCAAAGGAAAAGTCAGTCTTCAATTGAGGTGGTTGAAAGGTGGATTTGCAGGTAGAAAGACTTTATAGCACATAAAGTACTTTGATGGTATGGTCAAATGGGGAAGAGGAGTTTCAATTGTTGATGAGTGTGTAAAGTTTGCTTATATTATATGTACTTTCTTTCCATCATAGGCTACTTTGCCTGCCGCCCACCACCCAAATGGGCGGCACCACCCTTTCTCCTAAAATTTTGATGGCATGCTGTGAAGATATTGCTTTTCCATCACATGTTAGGTACTCTTTTGTATTTTAGATATAGTTTTTAATGTATTTTTTATTTATAAATTCAATTGTCTATATTTTATTTAATTTTGTCCCGGTTGCACTCCAGAGAATGTTAGTCAATATTCAAATTAAATTTATAATTGGTGATCAAATAAAATATTTTCCTAAATAATTAAAGATTGGAGGAATTGCATGGATTTTATGTTGCGTGGAATTTGTGACATTGGAGACGGTGACTGTGAGAAGCGGTGATGCCAGCAATTCAGGGAAGATGGGCTTTCCGGTCGCTTTCAGTCTTTAGAATTTGACACCGCCCAAGCCGTCCTGTACTGTTGCTGGTCTTTATCTTCCCTTTAAATATCTAAGCCACTCTAAAACTGGCACGTGTGGGATAAATGTGAATTCATGAAAGCAGAGTGTTTTTTTTCACTCTATAAATTCGAATATTGAATTTTTTTTGATGCATTAAACTTATGAAATGCGTTTATTTAAAGATATAATTTAATTTTAGTTAATATACAAAATCATGGCCATCGAATAAAAGAATATACAATTATTAGCCTAGAGAAAAGGCTGATGCATACTCTTGTTGAATAACTTAATCAATTTTATAAAGGATAATTAACACACTTATTTTATATATTTTCTCGATTGAGCATATGGGTTTTAATTTTTTTTATCTAAATATATTAATTTTTTTAAAAAAAAATTAATTAGGCATTTTCATACACCTTCCGTTAATTAATATCTTCATTATTCGATAATATGTCATTAGTAATCCAACCTTTGATTAGATTTTTTGAAAGTGTTGATGTGTTAAGAGAAAATTAAATCTCACATATTAGAAATTCAGCAATTAGAAATGGAAATAAGGGACCAAATCAATCAAATTATTAAAAAAAACCTACAAGGAATGATTTTTATTATGTGTGTTGCTATTCTTATACGAAAGCTAAATTCAGTTGAATCTAATTTTCTATTAGACGAAAATTGTAATTTTTTTTTATTTATATGGGGTATTCGAGTTAGCTTGCTGGTATCTTAATTAATTCCTACGGATTCTAAAATTAACGACCAAATAAATCTTCAGTGACCATCACTATTAGCAATCACAGAATTTGAACCTAAAACCACATAAAAATAAATCTTTTAATCTCAAATTCTTACCATTAACCTATATAATTAAAATATAATTATGTTGATTATGCAAGAGGTTTACATAATTCCGAGCTCATCAATTAGAAAATGGTGCTATGCATTTATGGTATGATGTGCCTTTTTTATTTTTAAAATAAATAGGATTGGTGTAGGATCGACCTCCCACGTGGGAAGGGAAGGGTGCAGGCCAATTGATCCAAGGGATCATTCAGCGTCCAATAAAAACATTCAAGGGCACAAGCCACATGGTGTGTTCACTAGACACACCAACAGTGAATGATTTTTTTTTTTTTTAGAAAGAATAGCCATTTTAGGCAGACCTGATACAAACTCGTGCCATGGATAAGATAGATTAATTTATTTAAAAAAAAAACATAAATTAAAATAATAATAAAAAGTATCAATAAATTTTGAATAAATCAACTTCAGGTTAATAGCTTGTACTAGGGACAGGTTAGTCAAGTCATGAATCGAGGTAATCCCAATTCAGGTTAGCTTCAAAAGTACTATGGACATGCCCAATCCAGCATCCAAAAACTTTACATCTTTAGTGTATTTTCTCTTATTATAAGTATTTTTGCTTTTTAAAAAAAAAATTATTGAATAAGATACTATTTTTACAACAGATTTCACATGAAACACAAGTGAGATGGATCAAATCTAAATTTTAAGAGGTAAAAACTTAGAGGAGATGACGGAATTTCCAAAACGAAGAGGTGATTAGCAAGACTATAAAGGCATAATAAGGCATGCATGTATAAAGGCAGAGCATACAACTCTACCTGAGGATCTGTCGTGCAAAGCACCCATCATTTAACAAAGACAGACCATATCTTAATCTGATGATGGATGTGCCTGAATTTCATCATTCTTGAAAGTTGATTTGAGTTTGTTAAAAGACATTATCATAGGTATGGATCATGGCATTGTTTCACATTTTAAAGAACATTTCTTTAATAAAGGCATTCATCATGATGAGTTGCCAAAAGCTGACAACATTGCCGATGATAATAAAGAGAAAACGTTGCAAACTGCTAGAGTATCGTACGTCCACTGAGTTTGGCTCTTGCCATTTGAAATGAAGAGGGGAAGAAATGATGAATTTACATCTCTACTTGAAATTTCGACAGAAACGGGCAAAGTGAACTCAGTATGGAGCACAGACAAACATGGGAACTGATTTTCTGCGTCTCCGAGGGCAAGTGTTTCGTAGCACAGAGATTTCAAATAGTGCAGACGAAAGGTCTTTCCCTTTCTTCCTTTTCTTAATGACAGAAGTCATTTCTTGATGTGGAATTCATGCTGCAATTGCTTTCCTAAGAGTAGTTGTTGAACTGTCCAAATCAACTGAGATTACGGTATTATCTGGTGTTTAAAACCCTCTAAATCTTCTTCAAAAACTATTAAAACCTAGAACCCTTTCACATATCAAGCCCTGTAACTGAACCTGTTCATGCAAAACTCGAGTAGGGAACGGAAGAGACTCTATATTTGAGTGTTTTTCTATGATAGAGAACTAGAGCTAACGTTGTCAATTTATACGATCTCCGTTAATATATGTTGATGCAGAGATTTGATTGAGAATTATGAGCCTTTAGAAATTCAATTGAAAAACAAAAAGAATTAATTAGTTTGAGGTTTGTCTTCTCCAGACCATGGGATGATCCAGCGTTTAACTAAAGAAAACAGAAATGAAAGATTGGACTAGCGTGCTTTAATTAGTGATGTAGACGAAACGCAACTATCTAATATGGATCATGTGACCTTTACCATAGTTTTTGTCTTTAAGGCTGTCCTTTAGCTACCTTGCCTTGCATCAGCTGGCTTCTTATTTTTGCAGCCCTATGAATCTTAAACCCACGTCATCCGGTAAATGGAAAGTAATTTTTTTGGAAATTATTTTTCAAGTTTTTTTATATTTATTTATTATTAGAAAGATTGTTTGATAGAAAATATTTTTTAATAAAAAAAACTTATCTTGATTTTGATTTTCAATAAAATATTTTCCTTTTATTTTTTTTTATAGAAAACATTTCTAAAAGTTGTAAAAAAACTAAAAAATATCATGTTATTTGTTAATTATATCAAATTTGATTTTTAATTTTTTTATTGTTATATATTTTTTATCTTCAATTTTTTTATTGTTATATATATATAATCTTTTTTTCAATTGCATTCCTTAAAATTTAATATAATTTAATTTTTATATCAACTTCAATCCTCATTCTTTTCATTTTATTCATGTTTCTCTTTTTTTTTAATTGATGTTTTTTTATCAGATTTAATCATTATTTTTTTTTTATTTTTTTTTTTATTTAAAATAATTTTTAAAATTTTTTATTTATCAAGTTTAATCTCTATTTATTTTTTAATAGCAATGTATAAAGTGTTTGCAAGGCATATTCTTTGAATGTCCTAGAAGCAGTGCCCCCACCATAACATTGCTCTCGCTCTCATTCTTGACCACGGTGTATGCCATACATGTCCGAGCCAGCAATTTTGAGGAAGGCTGGACCCACTAGAACCCTTTTGTTCAAAGCCTTCTCATTATTCATTGAAGAGGCAAGTGAAGGCTAATTACTTGTATTTTTTATCATCATTACTAATAATTTAAAATGGTTAATTTAATAAAAAAATATATAAATTATATCTTAAAATATCATTTAACATTTTAAGTTATTGAATTGAAATGTTTTTTTAACATTGTATTAGAGCTTTAGTGATCACAAGTTCGAATCTCACTGTTTTTATTTATTTTATAAAAATTAAGTACAATGTAATATAAACATATATAAGTTTTAAGCGCTCGAGAGAATATATTAAAGAAAATAATATAAATTATATCTTAATACATTACTTAATAACTTAAGTTATTAAATTGAGATAATTCTTTAACATATTTCTTAAGTTGAAAAATATAAATATATTGCCTCATTTATCATTAAAATAACGGAATATTGTAGAAATTTGGTTTAATGACAATCTAAATTTGTTGTGGATTTTTTTTTATAAAGATATTTTTATAGTTTTAATTTGAGCAATTAGATGCATGTGGTTTGGTGTTAGACAATGTTAATACATTTATATGTATTTAAATTAAAAATTCCCATTAATTTTGAGGATCTGTGTTAGATTTGGGTGTATTTGAGAGTATAATAACAATTACTTTTTAAAGTGTTTTTTATCTAGAAATGTATTAAAATAATATATTTTTTTATTTTTAATATCAGCATGTCAAAACGATGTGAAAATATATATAAAAAAATCAATTTAAGCAAAAAAAATTTATTTTTTTGTGGAACACAATGACGACGTTTCCAAACAATCTCTTATTAGTTTAATTTAAAAATGATTAAAAATTCAAAAAAATAACATAAAAAATAATTAAATATTTCCCAATTGATTTATTTATTTACCACTAATGTCCCTTTTTTGATTATTTTTTTTGAATTTTTATCCACACTATCAAAAAAATATTTTATTTTAAGAAGTCAAAAAATAAAATTTTTTATATTATTTTCTTACTTATTTCTAAGATCACAATATTAACTTGTACTATAGGTCATGCAAATCAAAAGATGATATAATAATATTTAATTAAGGAAAAGGCAGAGGATTTATTGATGAAAAACATTTGATGGGGTAAATGTGTAAATTTCATAGGTATGACTTATCAATTTAATTTGTCTTATGAATGTTTTGATTTTTTGTGCTTGGGATTTTCTATTTGTTACTTATAATCTCTTTTTGTCCAGGATTTTTTTTCTGGTTTTCTAAAATAAAATAAAATAAAAATCTAGAAAAATGGAAAAACCCAACATAAATATATTAAAAAAACAATCTTAATTTTTATTTTATTTCTTTGGAAAATAAAGTTAAAAAATGGGGGTAAATAAATAATAATTTATATATTTTAAAATTCTCAATCAATTTTTATTATAAGAAATCAAGCACGTGTCCTTTCTTTTATTTAAAAGTCAAAATTATAAAGAATGGAGTTAACTGTAAATAAAAGGACCACTACTGTCTAACGGTAACGGATCAAGTCACAATCACTTAATTTTTAAAATTAGAACCACAATAATGATTTTATAAAAAAATGTTATTACAGGAACTCTAATGTCATACCACCTTGAAATTTTTATAAACTATGTTGGTAATATTAAAAACATATTCAAACTGACTCACCCACTACTTGAAAAACAAAACAAGACATGTTTAAGGTTTCCTTATAAACAAGTGAAAGCTCATGAGAGAAATAGAGAATATTCACACCCTGAAAATCAATATATTATGCAGCGCTGGCAAGTATCAGTCCATATTGCAGGAATTGAGGATATAGACATGACAAGGGTTATTTTTTAAAATATATTTTTATTTAAAAATATATTAAAATAATAATTTTTAAAAAATGTTTATTTTTAATATTAATATATAAAAAATAATTCAAAAAAATAAAATAAATTATTTTAAAATAAAAAAATAAAAAATTTTAGAAGAACAAAATATATTTTATGGATGCTTTTCCAAATACTTTTTTTTTTATAAGAAAGTAATATTTTTTTTAATATAAATAAAAGTTTAGACCGCAATTTCAAAAACGTGATTTCAACTTAATTGGAAATGTGGGATAACCTGTTTTTTAAAAAAAAATTTAAAAATTTTTTATTAAATTTTTTTTATATATTTTATATCGTTTTGATGTGCTGTTTTTAAAAATAAATTTTAAATAATAAAAAATATTATTTTAATATATTTTAATTTAAAAAATATTTTTAAAAATAACTGAATTATATTTCCAGAAAAACCTGAGAACATGAAAATTTAGCTGGAAAGAAGAAAGAAACACAAAGAAGATGCTTATTTGAGGACACCTGCCAGACTAGTTTCAACTTTTAAGTACAAACAAAATTGGATTGGACCCCTTAAAAAATCCATTGAATGAATTATCTTCAATAATTTCCTTGACATCTCTTCTTCATCATTCTTAAAAGAGGAAAACAGAAGAATTGTGGGTTAGCTGCTGGTTCAACCTGGATGTGGACCAATTTATGTGCACGAATTCTGTCTTTAATTATTGTCATAAAAGTTTTTCCATTCCCTTTTTCTCTTGCCTCTCTAGGCTTCTAACATTTTTATTTATTTATTTAATAGAACACAAATTCAACTGAATAAAAAGTAAGACGGTATTCAAATTAATTATAGATCTTGTTTACTGTAATTCCCAGATGCCGACGCCGATGTCTCATATTGACCATGAATTCTAGATGTAAATCTTCTCGACAAGAAACTTGTTCCGCATTCGACATTGTTTCTAAGTCACTGGCTATTGTCTACGCTAAATCGGGGGATAGAATAATTTGAAGAAGAAAAAAAACACACAAAAAAAAAAGTATAGCTAACATATCTCTTAAAAAATTAAATTTTAACTATGAATTTAAAATTAGTTATATATTAAATAATATTTTATTTAATATTAAAATAAAAATATATTGAATCTACTCAAATTAATTTGAGGTGACATCTGAAACTTTAGAGATAACCTTGAAAAACTAAATCTCCAACATACTTAATGTTGATGTTGAAAGGTAAAATTAATAAAAATAATAATGTGAATTCTTGGAGGTAAGTCATGCATATCATTTGATTCAATAAATTTTTTATTTAATAGATTTACATGACAATAAAAAACATAAGAGTTTCTTTGTATGAAATATTTTTTTTTTAAAAAAAAAGACAAGCACATGAGATTGAGATAGCAAAAATAGATTATTGACAACAAATGGTCAAATTATATTTTTTTTTGTTTTAAGTTAAATAAAAAAAATCATCTATGAAAAAAAGGTGAAATTGAATTTTTTTAAAAAAAAAATTGAGGGACAAGAAATACACTAAGAAAAAAAAAATAGATCAGATGTTATGGCTTAGCTTGTAGAACTTGTGATTCGGTCATAAACTCAATCAAATTCAATATTTTTTTTCCATAAATATATAGCTAACTTAAAGATATATATATAAAACAAAAAGGGTAAAATAAGAGTCCTGCAGCACGAGCCCCTTATCTAATGCCCTAGGTTTGTGGAAGGAAAAACCCAGACGCATGTGCTTTCAAGCCTAGACTCTCATTTCTAGGCCTATATATATTTTTTTCTCATTTAAAGAAGTAGACAACTTGTTGTTCAACTTTATTTTTGAAAAAAAATAGGCAAGGAACATGTCGTCCATTGTGGTAGAGGATGTGTCGTTTGACAATCTAGAATTTAGGCACTACTGTGGTGACTATAAAATCAAGTTTATGGGCTTTTTTACCTTAAAAACTCATTTTAACCCTAAAACACCTTATAAATAGTTTTAAAATATCAACAAACCAATCTATCAACCTAATATATCAAGAAAATGGTCAAAACACACAAAATCTACCAAATAAAATTTTTCATTTTCAACTTAGATTTGATTTTTTAGGCACTAGTGAGGCTCAAAACAACTACTATAAGACTTGTTTTATCGAATGGTTCCCGTTGGCATCACTTCCAACTATTTTGGTGGTTGGAATAGGTGTTAATAACGACTTTCTATTTCTACGCTGGATTTTGATGAGTACTCTCTCTTCTCTCATAAAAAAAAAAGACTAAAAAGTGAGAAAAATAAAGTTCGGTGTCAAATTTGAATTTCTAACAACTAAAAGGACCGATCACTTATTAATTGAAAAAAAATAAGAGACTAAACTAACTTTTTGGATGAAATTCAAAGTTGCCTTCTATTGTTTTCATGTTTTTCACTTTGGTCCTTAATGTTTTGATTTCACTCGCTCTTCAAAAAAAAAAAAGTGATTGATTATTAATTTGGGTTTATAAGCGCTAATTTACTATTTAATATTAATTATTTTAAGGATTAAGCATGTTAATTTATAATTTTTATTCTATATATTTGCCAGCTAAAACATAGCTATATATCAATTGAAAGATATAAATTTAAAATAATGAAAATATTAAGGTACATATTACTAGAATGCATAATTTTATATGTTTTTCAAACTCGTGAAATCGGTCCAATTTTACTGAGTTTGAACGAATTTGACCGAGTTTGTTTGATTTTGTTATTTTTCGAGTTTTAATTCAATTTGACATGTTAGATACATATTGACTCGTAAAATTATAAAATTTTAACAATTAACTTGTTTAATTAACTTGTTTTTTTAACAACATTGATCTCTGCCATCTTGATTTGCATTGTCTTCTTAGCATGCGGTTTTTAGATTCATACTATTTTTGTATCTTTTGTATTTAGGCAGCAGCTCACTTATCCTTTTTCGCAGTCCAATTATTTATTTTCTTTCCTGTCAAAATCATCAATCTCTTCATTCAACTGAAAATTAAAAAAAAAAAGTTATCTGCCAATGCGAAGATGGCCTTCGAAGACTAATCTTATAAGCAATAATTATAATTAATCACATTAGTAATTTTAAAATCCCCTACCGTTAATAAAAGACTTAATAACTTAATACCGGGGAAGATAAAAAAATATAATCTATTTTCTTTAATAAATAAAAAATAATTCTCAAAACTTTTCTGTTTATAATAAAAATAGTGTTTGAGAATTAATTTTTTTTTAAACTATATTTTGTTTGAAAATATATTAAAATAATATTTTTTATTTTATAAAAAATATTTTTGATATTTATACATCAAAATAATTTAAAAATATAAATTTTTATTATTTTTTTAAATTTTAATAAAATTAGCTGGAAACAGTTCCAGATAATCTTAAAATAAAACAAAATAAAATTGGAAAATGTGCAATTTAGTAACTGAAAATAAAAGGCATGGAATGTAACAGAATTTGGCAGCTGCTTTTCACTGTCCAATCAACAATAACAGCTTGTAACAGGCAAAGTTGTAACGTAAAAATTGAGCTCCTTGTAACGTTACTCTGAAACACCAAAGGGACCAAAAATAAAACATCATATTAAACATGGGGCAAGATAAAAATAAAGTTATTTTCTAATAAAAAATAAAATAGTTTTTTTTTACAAGAATCAGAAAATATTTTCAATATATTCATAATTATTTTTTAATTAAAAAGAAAAACACACCATCAACGATCCTATAATATGGATTTAAAAAATATATTCATAAAGAAGGCTTTGTTTGGCTGACAAGGTAAAAAACGAAAAAGAAAAAGAAAATCTAAAACAGTATCGAGGAAAAAAATAAAATCCATATAAGCAATCAGAAAAACAGAAAGAAAGCCAACATGGCCGGTGCCATCGTCACCAGCGGGTCACTTTTTAGCCTTTTAAATTCTAAGTTCTAACAGACTCTCTCTCTCTCTCCCCCCTTCTCTGTATCTCCACAGCCATCTCTCTCTCTCATCTGCAACTAAACAATCCATTCATAATTCACGAATTCATCATTTCTCTCCTTCTTTGAGTTTCTCTGTGAAGAAATTTAGAAATCTCTGAAAAAGAAAAAAAGAAAAAAATAGTAATAAAGTTGTAAGACAGACAGAGAGAAAGAAATCAAACCCCCACACAAAGCAATAATTCACTTCTCTTTTCCTTTTCATTTCTCCTTTTTCACACTCTCATCCCTCTTTATTGCCAGCTCTTCTTTCCTCATTTTAGCTCAGTCTCTCTCTCTCTCTCTCTCTGCGTCTCCACATAACGCACAATCATCTTTTTTGACGCAGAAATTTCCGGGTACGTCTGTATATTCTTTGTCAGAGAGCTAGACTCTGACTCTGTCTTTTTTATTTTATTTTTAAATATATAGAATCCTGATAGATCCTTTTTGATTTCGCATTTTATTTCGTGTTTTCTGATCTGGGTTTTCGTGATCTTGTCAAAATATTGGTGGGTTTTGTTTCTCTTGATGATCTGACCTTTGATCTGATTGTAAATTGTATTTTTTCTTGTTTTGTCTGTTTGTTGTACTTTTGGTTTTTTTGTTTCATCATCTTTGAATTTGTTTACTTGCTGTATTGATTTGATGTTGATTTATTTCGTGTTTGATAGTTGATGACCAACGTGGTTCTATGTGTTAGAGATGGTTTGATTAGCTTGAGAGTATTATGATCTTAATTAAATATATTTGTTAATGCATCATCGAGGGTTGATCGAGAAAAATCCAGGGTTTTTAATCAAATGATGTTTGCTTGTGATAGAAAATGACTAGATCATTGATTGATAAGGTTTGCACCTTGTACACAACAGTCATTGTTCACACATGACATATGGATTAGTACATGATGATTCAGACCGCAGTATTTTAGCTATCGTTTATTGGACGGGGAGAGCTTTTTGAAAGGTGGAATGATTTGCAGAGAGTGCTTTCAGGGGGTGTCAGCTTTTGGAGATGGTTGCTGATCAAGGATCTTCATATAGTATTTTCGTGATTCCATATGAAAATCGCAGTTGCTTAAGAACATAGGCAACTCGGAAACATGGTAGATTTTCAATGGATAGTATGGGAACGCTCTATGTCTAGTTTAAAGAATCAATCAGTTGCAGAAATATCTGAAAGCAGATGAAAGGCATATAAGAGATGTGATTATTTCTCTTACCATAAGGGTGATAGAGGATGCCCCAGCACTTGTGTTGTCTTTTTTAAACTTATAAGTTGAGAATGCTTGGGAAGAAAACTTGAGGTTACCGCCAAGTTGAATTGATGGTCGTGGTCCTTGCACAGATGTAGCAGCTTCATGTTCTGGGCATGATGCTTGGCCAGGAACTTTGAATTTATTTTAAATTTCTCACAGTTAATGAGTTGTGAATATTGACAAGATCGTGAACTATGCAGACTCCTTAGAAGGAGCATTACAATTTCTGGTCTGAGACATTGTGATGCTAGGATAATAGCCACACGGCTTCTCATACCTTTTCTGGTAGGATTTAAAGTGGGTAGATGACTATTGTTTGCGATGGATAGTGGGAAATGTAGCTCTTGATGGGAATCTAAGGATTTACGAGGATTATACTATTTTACCAAGGGGCTTCTATTCTTGTAATTCCTCATACAGACATTTTCATGCTACATGAATGATAGGTTTTATGCTTTAAGCCAAGGCATGTGGGAATCTTGCACATGCAGGACCTGTCAACAAGATGAGAGTTATTGCCAACTACCCCAGTATTTCAAAATAGTTTGTCTTCGTGCATAAGTGGATAATGGATGATATGTACTGGAAACTTAGCGAGCAAAACAAACAACCTGAAGTGGAGCGTAGAAGTTGGCAGTTCTGGGGAAATAGTAAGAGGGGAAATCTAATGGTTCCTGGGTCTATTGCGAAGGGCATTATGTTAATAGAAAAACTTCCAGATTTGTGGATTGAATTAGATGAATGCTGAGCCTTGCTATGCAAGCTAGGTGCTAAAGAAAAGGGGAGAAGATTAGTGTGATCCCGTCTAAAAAACTATAGTTAGATGCTTTTCAAAAACTGTATCCTTATGATATCTATTAACACATATGCTATTTTAGCTTTTTGATATTCATCAATGCCTTACTTCTGGAAACATGTAGGATAGCCCTTCCCCCACCCCCCCAAAAGAAAAAGAAAAAGAAAGAAAGAAAGAAAAGTAAAAAAGAACAGAATACCTGTTGAGTGTTATACTGGCAGCTTTCCATTGGTACATAAAAAGAATTCATTCTTTGTGAAAGGTGCATAGACTTTAGCATGAGTTTTTATATATTTTAGAAATAGGATTGCTATGAGCAAAAGAAGCGTTCAATATATCAACAAAAGAGTAATAAGTACGTCTCAGTGAACAAATATTCAATTCGATGTTTAGTTCTTTGAAACATGCCATGTGATGTCATATTTCTCGAGGATTCTCCCTTTAAATGTACTTTTGTTTCCTCATGTCTGATATAATAAATATGACATTTTGATTGCATATTGCATGGTAGTTATACCTTTAGATATCCAGTTTAGATGCATATTTCTATTACAAAGACTGGATTTGTGTTTGAAAAATTACAGGAAACCATAGAATTATTGGTGATTACCACTCTGTTGTTGCCTTATTTCCAACAACATTTCAGCCTACTTCCTTGAATGGAGTCCCTGAAGTGGCTAATCAATTAATGCTAACTCCATTGTGGTGCCCAACAAATAAAAAAGAAGATGATAAACGATTAACTATATCCTGTCCAGATGGCATGGGATAAGTTTAGGATCTTGTGAAAGTATTCAGTGGGGATTCTTATCATTAGAGTCCAACTAGTAGAAAAAAGTTTCTGTGTCTTGGCAGCTTTTAGTTATTGACCATGAAATTTGATAGGTATGTAATTTTCCTGAGTGGTTTGTTCTGGATATTGCTGTAAAATTACCTTCTTCTTTTGTGAGTGGTCCAAAAACTTGCAGCATATGTAATTTGCCCAAATTACTGATCTTTCAATCTTGCAGAAGGCGCTTTTGCAATTTTCGGATAGCAAATAGCTGGGTTTCAAACATCATACACTCTATTTTTGCATAAAAAGCAATCATAAGGAGGATTTTAGGCAATGTCTAGCTCTGCAAAAGCTTTGGATCCTGCATTTCAGGGAGTGGGCCAGAGACCGTATCCTTAACTGACAAGCAACTTCATACATGAATTGTGTTTTATGCATGTGCCATAAGTTCTGTTTTATTGGATAGAGTTGTAAGTGTGTGACTTTTCTTGGTGAAATTCAATAAAGGTCACCTGTTCTACTTAACATTTTGTAGAGGGACTGAAATTTGGCGAATCGAGAATTTTCAGCCAGTTCCACTGCCAAAATCTGATCATGGAAAATTCTACATGGGGGATTCTTACATTGTTTTGCAGGTATTAACATTCTCCATCTCTCTCTCTCTCTCTCTCACACACACACACACGCACACACTTTTTATATTCTACTGTCTGTTTCATGTGTTTGCTTTAATTTGTCCTAGAATGAATGACGAATTCTACTGCCTTTCCTGTGTTTGCTTTAATTTGTCCTAGAATGAATGATGAATTCTACTGTCTGTTTCCTGTGTTTGCTTTAATTTGTCCTAGAATGAATGACGAACTCCTTGTTGGTTTAGAGCATGTTGAAGTATCGGGATTAATATTTCTCTTGTCTATTTATTTATTAGTTTCTAAGCTAAAATGTCTGCATTAATAGATGGTGTCTTATAGATATCTTTCTTGAAGATAGTATGTTAACCTATTTGGGTTATTATATATTTTATTTTGCTAAGGAGGGACTTCCTTTTGTTTCTTTTCTTCATCTTTTGCTTGTATGCCTCCTTTTCTTTGTAGACAACCCCTGGCAAGGGAGGTGCTTATCTGTACGATATCCACTTCTGGATTGGAAAAGATACTAGTCAGGTGTGTTTTTGGCTTTCCAAACTTCCTCTTTAAGGACCTTGTTCTGTTATTTGTTGTCTTCACATTCGATTTAAGAATTGAATTTATTTTCTCACATAATTGGAACATATCACAGGATGAAGCTGGAACAGCAGCTATCAAAACTGTCGAACTAGATGCAGTTCTTGGAGGACGTGCAGTGCAGCACAGGGAACTTCAAGGACATGAATCTGACAAATTTTTGTCATACTTCAAACCTTGTATTATACCGTTAGAGGGAGGTGTTGCAACTGGGTTTAAAAAAGCAGAGGAGGAAGCATTTGAAATACGATTGTATGTATGTAAAGGGAAACGCGTTGTCAGATTGAAGCAGGTATCACCATATCAGATCTCGTAAAATCAACTTCACACATACGCAATAATCTCTTCAAATGTGAATCCACCATGAGTCAAGAGCACATGATTATGAGTTTTGCTTGCGCAGGTTCCTTTTGCCCGGTCATCATTAAATCATGATGATGTTTTTATCTTGGATACTGAGAAAAAGATCTATCAATTCAATGGCGCAAACTCTAATATCCAGGAAAGAGGCAAGGCTTTGGAAGTGATTCAGTTTTTGAAAGAAAAGTATCATGAAGGAACATGCGATGTTGCAATTGTTGGTAAGTCACCTGTATTAGAATTTCATGTCGCATTCCTCCTTTCAAGTCCCAATACTTTTCAACAGGCATGCTTTATCCAGCCATCTTTTATTTGTTTTCTGCAATTCTATTGTTATTATTGTTTTCCTACTACTTATCTCTACATGATTGCTTTTATGATCTAGATGATGGGAAATTAGACACCGAGTCAGACTCTGGTGAATTCTGGGTCCTGTTTGGTGGTTTTGCTCCAATTGGCAAAAAGGTTGCCAACGAAGATGACATAATCCCAGAGACAACTCCAGCCAAACTTTATAGGTATATTGATCTTATATGATTTTGTTTGTGCATCCTAGTAGAATTTGAAAGGCTTGAGAATTAATATAGGGTTTTTCCTGTTCTTTACATTTTATTGCCAATACATGGAAATGTTTACTTCTGCTCTTCATCAGGTTATGAAGAACATAATTACTTTAAGCTGTCATGTTTTTGTTGCCCTCCTCCCTCACATATATTCAGAACTACAGAACTGGTTATTAAGGATGCTGAAACATTACACTTTGTGATTCTGCATATTAGTTTAAAAAATACAGGGTTAACTCCCTTACACACACTACTTGTCATCAGCATGGCAGTTATTGGTATGTTCTTGTTGGCATCCAATCAATGTTTAATATGCTATCAATAGTCTGGGATTTGTGTGATCTGTGACCTATTAGTTGATATACCATTATGTGTTGCATATAGTTTTCTAATGTTATTGTGCACTGTTATTGTTGAAGAATGGAGGCATGCTGCTCTCATTCAATCAATTTTTCATCATTGTAATCTAGCTCCTTATAAGCATCTCTTATTGTGATTTCATGTATTACCTGGCTCTTGATGGTATGGGTAAAAATTTATAGAAATAAATAATTTTAGTAAAATTGCAGTGTTTTTCTTGTGCTGAGAATTTTTCTGTAAAGGTAAGACTCATCTGGTTACTATTAATTTCCATGCTGTCAACATCTCATCAAAATTCAGTTTAACCTTCTATCTTACATTTTGATTGTCCTCAAAGAGTTCGATTCCTTTATTTTGTAAGAAACATGGGCATTTTTAACCTGTTTCTAATGTTTCGTGATCTCTCTCTTATCCTCGTAAGATACTAAATGCTACTTTGTAATCGTTGCTTCACACAGTATTACTGATGGTGAGGTGAAGATTGTAGAAGGCGAGCTGTCCAAAGGATTGTTAGAAAACAATAAATGCTATCTCCTCGACTGTGGTGCTGAGATATTTGTTTGGGTTGGTCGTGTAACACAAATGGAGGAGAGAAAAGCTGCCAGTCAGGCTGCTGAGGTAGAGACATGCATGCACTTGTTTGTTTAAACAAGAATATGAAATCCCACCTCCAAGCCTTTTTTGCATGTCTTGTCTATGCAGAAGTATGGGATTTCATTTTTCAAACTATTTTTCAGGAATTTGTTGCAAGCCAAAACAGGCCGAAAGCTACTCGATTAACCCGGCTGATTCAAGGTTATGAGACACGTTCATTCAAGTCAAACTTTGATTCTTGGCCTGCTGGATCTGCAGCTCCTGGCGCTGAAGAGGGAAGAGGGAAAGTTGCAGGTAATGATCACATGCTGAGAGTTAAATTAAGCAACATATTTTTATGTAACATTATTAAATTTGGCATGTCTTGCAATGGTAGCTTTGCTGAAGCAACAAGGTGTTGGTCTCAAGGGTATGACAAAAAGTGCTCCTGTAAATGAGGAAGTACCACCTTTACTTGAAGGAGGTGGAAAGATGGAGGTTAACGATTGGCTTCCTTTATTGTGTTTTGGGAATTTTGGAATCTTAGGCTTGTTAAAATCAGTATCTCTTGGAGTATTGAATTCTGTGTGGTTGCAGGTATGGTGCATTAATGGCAGTTCTAAGACTCCATTGCCAAAGGAGGATGTTGGTAAATTTTATAGTGGAGATTGCTACATCATTCTCTATACATATCACTCTGGTGATAGGAAAGAAGACTACCTTCTCTGCTGTTGGTTTGGAAATGATAGCTTAGAGGTAATTTATATTATTTAAAGTTGGGTTTCAGATAAGTGAAAAAAGGACAGTCAATAATGGTGATGTCTCCAAGAAAATAGTGTAAACAGCTGTAGAGGGTTCTTATGCATGTAAAAACAGATAAATTGTACATGTGTCCACTTCTTTGGCATAGTGCATGCATTGTTCTGGTATTAATGTGAAACAGATGCAGTTTTCTTTTGTCTTTGAAGTTTGAATGTGACTGTAAAAATTCTGGCTCCTGCATTATGTGTAAAGAACCACTACTGTTTGGTACTGCAATTTGACTTTTGTATGTTCACTACCTCCTTCAAATCTTTTCTGAATCACCTAAACTAAGGTGGCTGGATAGAAATGAGTTCGGCAGAGATCTATTTTCTGTGTTTGCTGCCTGGGTCCACATTGCTTTTGGCATTCCTTTTGCTCATCTGCTTAATAGCTAGGTGAGCCCTGGTGACATAGTTGTTGATGTTTGTTCACTTAATCTGGCATATTAGTCTCATTTAAGCTGTCCATTTGATGTAGAGTAGACTGCTTAGCTCAATCAATTAGGCACATTTCCTTTTAGTAGTATTTTTGGCATATGAAAATTTTCATCTGTCTTGTTGCTGTTACTTTTGTTATCATCAGCACCTCGCAGTTTCCTATGTGAAAAGATTTCCAAATAAACACTATCCTTATTATTAGCACGTGACTATAAGTTGTGTTATCTTCCCAAATTAGGATTAGTGAGTCACTTGGACCACTATGTCTCTGTAATATATGTGCTGGTTCTTTAGTCTAAAAGGTTAGTTGCTGATGTCACCCTGCCAAGTCATGATGCTGCAACAGAAGTAACATGCCCTTAAATTGATCTTTTCGTTGGTTTAATATTGAGTTTCATGGTCATCCAATCCAGGAGGACCAGAAGATGGCTGCTCGGCTGGCTAATACAATGTCCAACTCATTAAAGGGCAGGCCTGTACAGGTGCGATATAATCTGAAGTTATATTGTGTATATTGCTCCTATGATTTGTATTTAATAGCTGCTTCTTGTAGGGTCGTATTTTTCAAGGTAAGGAACCTCCACAATTCATTGCACTTTTTCAGCCTATAGTAATCCTCAAGGTACACAGCTTAAAGCCACATTCTACTGTTACAATCTCAATTATAATTGCCATGTTGAATTTTTTCGTTTGGTCAGCTGTAAAAATTATTACATTACTTTGATTCAACTCCTTTTCAGGGTGGTCTGAGCACTGGTTACAAGAATAACATATCAGAGAAAGGATTGTCGGATGAAACTTACACAGCAGATTCTGTTGCACTCTTTCGGATATCTGGAACTTCAGTTCATAACGATAAGGCAGTGCAAGTGGATGCGGTATGTGGTTTGATCATTGAGTGTTCTTTTCTGCTGATTTTTTTTTTTAAAATAGTGAAGTCTACTATGAAGATATTTTATTGCATCATGCTTGTGTTCACAAGTGTATTCAATGTTGTTTTTGGTTTGTAAGCAATTTGGAGATCATAATTCTTCTATTCACTATGGTCAACATGATCTGTTACAGTTTTAGAAACATGATGCAATAAAATATAACATGATGCAAAGTTGTTTTCAGTGTGTTTGTAATTTGGTGACTAGTTCTTCTTTTCATTATGGTCAACAAAGTCTGGTACAGTTTTAGAAACGATGACTTTTCTCACTTCTAAACAATTCAAAGTTTATCTAGTTTTTCTTTGAAACGTGAAAAGGAAAGAACTTTTTTCAAATTTCTTCAAAAGCATTTCGAATATAATCTTATTATCTAATTGCATCCGTCATTGGTAAAAGAAAAGGAGTAGAACTAACAGTTTCATACACCCCAATGCATTACTCTATTTCAGGTGGCAACGTCATTGAACTCTGCTGAGTGCTTCCTTCTGCAATCTGGCTCATCAATTTTCACCTGGCATGGAAATCAAAGCACCTTTGAGCAGCAGCAGTTAGCTGCAAAAATTGCTGAATTTTTGAAGGTATTATCCTTTCTGGAATTGTAGATTTTTGGTTTTGTTGAAATATGCTGTCACTATAGGAAGAATGTCAATGGCTTGAAGTCTTGACTACAAATTTGGTTAAAATCCTCTTCTGCCATATTTGTCTTTTATTTGAACTTCATCTTACTATCATTTGCCTTTCTAATTCAGCCAGGAGTTGCTTTGAAACATGCTAAAGAAGGAACTGAAAGCTCAGCCTTTTGGTTTGCCCTTGGAGGCAAACAAAGTTACACCAGCAAAAAGTTTTCTCCAGAAACAGTCAGAGATCCTCACTTGTTCACATTCTCCTTTAATAAAGGTGACATTTCTAATTCTGAATCTTGGCTGATACCCTGTAAGTTCCATTTAATTTTCTTTGAGATAAATCAGATTGAAGCTGGCATCTGAGATTTTGAAGTAGTTGAGATAACATTCTAACTGGGCTTTTTTATGATCATTTTCACTGCTATGTGGACTGCCAGGGAAATTTCAGGTGAGTTCTAGACTTTAAGTGCAGTACAAAATTCTTTCTCTGCAGCTTCTTAGAGGCTTCTCGTGTTCAATTGAGCAGGTCGAGGAAGTTTACAACTTCTCTCAAGATGACTTGTTGACTGAGGATATCTTGATACTTGATACACACGCAGAAGTGTTTGTTTGGGTTGGCCAATCTGTAGACCCCAAAGAAAAGCAAAATGTTTTTGACATCGGCCAGGTAGTGCTTAACCTGTTCCACTTTTGTTAGATTTTTCCTGTCAATGTTATTTACAGTATATTTTCCTTGCAGAAATACATTGAGATGGCTGTGTCTCTGGATGGTTTGTCTCCAAGTGTACCACTGTATAAAGTTACTGAAGGAAATGAACCATCATTCTTCACAACATACTTTTTATGGGATCCCATAAAAGCCACTGTATGTACTGCATCAGCATTATTTATCTTTTCTCAATTTATATTAATTTATTTTCTCACTATTGAGAAATTGTTATTGGGAATAAGAAAATTCAGAATGTCATGAGTGGAAAATTTATAGAGTTGAGGTTGGTGTTGGGCGTGCCTTGCGGACAAATTCCCAGAAGTCTTGTGATTGGGTGGGAGATGATAGAAAATGTAGTTTGAATTACTCACAGAAGGCTTAGCTTGGTTGTTAACTAAGGGCTATGCAGATCCTCGCAGTCAATCCCAACTAGTGTTGACTGAAGCTTGGTTGAAATAGTTGAATTGTTTCAATGTACAAGCTGATCATTGATTGCCTATATAGTTCTCTCCAAAGCTTAACACTAACTTATTCAAGCTTGGCAAGTCTCATAAAAAACACACAAAACTGAACGAGTGTAGGTGGAGAAAGTGAGAACTTGAGGCATCAGGAAGAAGCTTGTGGGAAGTTAATCTCCTAGACAAGGACAGAATCACAAGTCTTTTAAATATACCAATGGGAACAAGATGAGAAGCATTTATTGATAGATTTTAGAAATAGATACTGGTTAGTGCATAGAATCTAGAAAACTGTAGCAGCATGTAAATTTACGGATATAATACAGGCGAAAGGAAAACTGTAATATTGACCCATTGGCAATTGTTAACCTTCTGTTCTCTCTCCAAGACAAGAACATTTTGTTAGAAAGAAATAGAACCAAGACAAAAAGACTTTAGTCCCGCCGGGACCTTGGAGCTCGGCATCTGGATGTTTCATTTGTGAAATGGGAAAAAAAATAAGAAAAGGAAAGGAAATAAAGACAAAAGGACATGTTGTTTGGTCCCTCTAAAGGTTAATGCTTCATTGAAAACTCTCATTGTTTACATTTATGGCGTGTTCAATACCTTATCATTTGATTGTATGTTTAAAAACTTCATCCTTGCATTACAGGTTCAAGGAAACTCATTCCAAAAGAAGGCCGCACTACTCTTTGGGCTAGGACATCATGTTGTGGAGGTAAATACGTTGCTTAATGCTGGTGTATAACTTGGTGATGGATAGATAATTATGCACCTAATTTTGTTTGAATGCTTCTTATTTAAACTAATAAATTGTCTTTTATTATGAGATGTCTTTATCTTTTACCACAATAATATGATCAGACTTTTCTGTAATCCTGTTCTCCCATGCTCTTTCTCCATAATGTAAGTAGCTTCTTCCCACATTTCTTCTCATCAATCCCCCAAATTATGTTGACATTATGTCCTTTGCACTTTTTGTTTTTGTTTTGTTTCTATTCTTCTCGTTCTTATTCTCTCTATTTTAATTGACGGGTATCCTTTTTTTCCCATATTCCCGACCCCCAATTGCGAGGCATACGTCTTTTACTGACAGCAATTATCTGGTTATAGGAGACTGTCAGTCAAGAATAGGATTTGCATTCCAAGTTGTCATTTACTCGCTTTTCTTGTTCTCCCTGTATGTGTGAATGAAGTTGTATCTTACATGTGGTGTTGATGTTTACAACAATGTGCATTTTTTTGCAGGAAAGGTCCAACGGAAATCAAGGAGGACCAACCCAAAGGGCTTCAGCTTTAGCTGCCTTATCTTCTGCTTTCAACCCATCATCTGGGAAGTCATCACATCTGGTAAATGAGTTTTTCATACAACAAGAGTTTGATAAATTGCCTTTCATCTTTTTTCTGACTCTCTTAGATGTCTGCTTTCTTTCTCTTTCAGTGTTAGCTGCATGTTGCTTGTCTGTATCAGTATCACCCATCTTCACTAATTTTTGGTTTCTGTGTGTATGTGTATTTCTTTATTTAGTGTGCTGCTTCTTTTTTCCTGTAATAAACAATTCTCATATTTTCTGAACAAACCTCCCTGCCAAATCAACTGTAAGGAAGAGTATGGCCCTTTTGTCCTTCACATTCTTAATAGGACTATGGAGACTGCATTTTACAGTTAATAAAATTGACTATTTTGTTTTGAATGGACTATTTTGTTTTGCTCCCCCATAATTTCCATAATTTCAAGTCATTTGGTTCTCTTTGAATGGAGTTAGATGGAAATTCGTTGGGCACAAAGCATTGTCTATGCACCTTTTGTGGGTTTACAAGCATCTGTTGCTGATCATTTTTGTTTGTTTTCGCACAGAATTTGCATTTTGATGTCTTGTTCTGACATTAGCTTCTGCTTGTTTGACTTCTGTTTATTTACATGTAATTCTTGCAATTTCTTCAAAGCATGTTTGTATCATAAAAGCCCTTGTACCCGATAATGATGGTTTATCATGTATGTATGTGTTATGAATTCATCCAATGAATCAACTTCCGCCCTAATGAGGTGCATGTGATGTGAGGAGCAGGATAGGTCCAACGGGTCAAATCAAGGAGGAACAACACAGAGAGCTTCTGCTTTAGCTGCCTTATCCTCTGCATTCAATTCATCCCCGGGATCGAAAACTCCTGGTCCGAGGCCATCTGGAACCGGTCAGGGATCACAGAGAAGAGCAGCTGTTGCTGCTCTTTCATCAGTTCTTACTGCTGAAAAGAAGCAAACACCTGAAACCTCTCCTTCTCGTAGTCCTCCCTCGGAAACTAACCTTCCTGGTAAGAAAAAATTGTCTTTTTGCATGTTTCTGATGATTGCATCTTAAATATTAAGAAATAACAGTTGCTTTTAAAATGTCTGTATCTTATTCTGCAAGAGTATATTTTTCTGCTGAGATCCTTCAATTTAATTTGATCTCATATGTGTACATGAGATGAACAATCTAAGACATTTGAAGTTTCAACACTTGTAGCTGAAGTGAAAAGTGAAACATTATTTGAAGCAGAGGGTTCTGAAGGAGTTGCGGAAGTCAAGGAAATGGAAGAAACTGCTTCTGTATCTGAGAGCAATGGAGGAGAGGATTCAGAAAGAAAGCAAGATACAGAGCATGGGGAGAGTGATGATGGGAATGGTCAAAGTACATTCTCTTATGACCAACTAAAGGCTCACTCTGACAATCCTGTAAAAGGAATTGATTTTAAACGCAGAGAAGTTGGTCCTATTCTCGATGCTGTTACTTGAGTTTGTTTTCTGGATTGGTATTCAGGGTTTATTTTTGTCTTTGATTTTTCAGGCATATCTATCAGATGAGGAGTTCCAAACTATTTTTGGGGTGACAAAAGAAGCATTTTATAAAATGCCAAAATGGAAGCAGGACATGCAGAAGAAGAAATTTGATTTATTCTAGAGATCAAGTCCATTGAAGGGAATTATTTCTCTACCCTTTTGTGCTCTAACTCAAATCTCCTCAAATCATTATGATCTTGACTGCTCTGTTGAAAAACCGTGCTTTTTCATTGGTGAACCATGCCTGGCTTGTTACGTCTAGCATTTCACTATTTACTCCTTGATGGAATGTAGCTGTGATTAGTATCGTGATTGGTTGTGATTATGCCTGAAGAGTGAGTTTTGCCCGTGTTTTTTCACTTTTAATCTACTTTTGCCTCTTTTATTGATACCAGATTGTAGTCTCTGGCAGTTGGCAGCACAAATTCTTTTATTTGGTCACAATGTATCTCATCTGTGATTATTTGACTTTTGTTTTTTTTTTTTTAATCTTTTTATTTGTTAAGAAAAAAAGGGTGTACATGTATTGAACTTGTACTCGAGTCAATATTCAGGAATGAAAATTTGTTGTTTGGAACAAGTATGGTTGTGTGCAACGGGTTATTCAGTAAATTATCATCACTGCATGGAAATTCCTTTCAGTCATCGCCATTATATTGCTTGTTCGTTTCCTTCTTCTTAAATGACGGAGCATGTCATTATATCAGGCGGGAAAACTAGCACAATACTATTTCTAGCTTTTTACTGCTAGATTAAGATATTGTTTGGCTATTACCTCGTAACAAAAATAAAATAAAATTGAGAGATAACAAGTTTGCCTATAGGTTTTATTTAAAAATATATAAATTTATTTTAAAAATTATTTTGAAGGTGTATTTATTTTATATTTTTATTTTATTTTTTCAATCAAACATTGTTTTTTTTTTTTTTTTATAATATGTTTGCGACATTAGCCTAGCACAACTTAGTCTTTAGTTATATATTTTTTTATTGAATAATGTGGCAATATTTGATAGGTGTATGTAGATTCAATAATTGTAATGAAAGATCTATCCCACCATGATTTAAAAAATGTTCTTTAATAAAAAATCCATATAATTTTATTAAATAATTTTAATTATAATGATATTATTTTTTTAATTAAAAGTGCATGTAAATTGGTTTAGATATTGACGTTAATAAAAAAAAAAAAAAAACTTGGCTTGTGTTTTTTTTTTTTTATTAATGTCGTGTCTAATATTCTAATTGACTTGAAAAGTTCTATTACACCCTTGTCCTTTGTCCATGCTCTAATAAATGGAACGGTATTTCATTTGAAGGCCTCACTACTTTCTAGCCCAACCTCGAAAGGGCTCTTTAAAGTATAGTGCCTATTACCCAAAATATGTTGAGCTTCGCTTTGTGTTATGGGTATAATAAATTTTGATCTTCAAAGTATTTTTTTTATTTAAAAATATATTAAAATAATATTTTTAAATTTATTTTTAATATTAGTATATAAAAATATAAAAACTCAACCAATAAACATCTATAAAGTTCGCCTTTTTTTTTTTTTTTTTTTTTAATTTAGGTGATGACAGATCTATAAATCATTATATTATTATATGAAGCTTAATAACCCAACCAAACACAAAACACCTATGAATAAAAACTCAAAAGAAAGAATTTTTTTTTTCAAAGCTTAGATCTATATTTTCTAGCATCATTGAATATAAAAACCATTTTCATTAAGTTTATCTTTTAAAAACTAAATTGTAGAGATACAAAAATCAAAGTTTTTAATGACCAAATTTCGATTGTCCAAGAGCTTTTTCTATTATTAATTTTATTTTATGCCTCTCTCTTCTATTTCAACTTTGAAAAACTTAAATGTGACATAAATAAAATTTAGGATCAAAATGCAATAACCACTTGAAAGAACAAGGATAAAAGATGAGAAAAATTGAAACTTGAGTGATCAAATTAAACTTTTTCCCTCCTTGTGTAGAAACGTTTGTTTCTTCATTTATGTTAATTTGTTTTTAAGAAGAAGGAAAAACTCTATTTTGTAAACTGGCTGTAAATTTAATAACACATTAGGTAAGATGGACAAAACATATCAAAATACACATAAATTTTGGAATCATAACTTAAAAGGATAAAACTGAATAAAAATAAAGTTGAATAATAGTTGTAAACGTAGCAAAATACTGGGCAAAATGCAGGAAATGAATAGTGTTTTACGAGTGGGTGAATTTTTTTTCAAACAGTAAAAAGGAATAATGTTTTAGTTTTATTTGATAATCATTAATATCTACGTTTTATTAGTTTTAGAGGACTTTGATATTGTTTTGTGTGTGAAATACATATCTGGTCGGTTCATGCTCGGCCAAAACTTCAAATCTTTTCAAATATTCTTTTGAGCTGACTTGAAATATGCTTATCAATTATCAATCATCCCCTCTCTTTGCAACCCCCCCTCCAAAAAAAAAAAAAAAAGAGAAAGAGAAAAAGAAAAGCATGCACATATCTTTTTTTCTTTTTTCTTTTCTTTACACCAATTTTATTGGACATAATAAGTAACATGGAACCTTCCCACGGTGTCGTTTATAAATACACTTCATATAAGGTATGAATCTGAATCCTTTTCAAATAGCTACAAGCCCAATTGATTTTAGCTCCTCCTATGAAAAATAAGTTTTAAATCCTCCCAGTTAAAGCCCGTTTCTATATCCAAATCTTTTTTGTAACTAGTTACCATTAGTTTTTATTCCTTTTTTGGCAATTTAGTTACAACTAGGCGTTAGTTCATGCTACTGTGCCATATTATTTTTTAAGTGACGTAACTGTGTTTTAAAGAAAGAAAGAAAATATTAACGACTTATAGACCTGGGCATGTTAAATAAATTGATTTTATTTTAATTATATAATTAAAAAAACATTTAAATTAAAAAAAAAAAGAACAATCATGATAATTCAAAAAAGAAAACTTTTTTCAAAAGAAAAAAATAATGTAGTTTAGTTTTCAGCTGAGTCAACTTGAGCTAGCATGATATACATATGATATTAGGTAATAAATGGCTAGCCAATGGTTTAACTCACGATGTATGTCATGAGATAGAGATAACTCGATATAAAAAAATTCAAAAAAAACCACAAAACCTTTTTTTTTTTTTAAATAACCAATGTCCAAAGATGTCAACCATTGTTAAGTTTTCAAACTCGTGATCTGAATCATTAGACTAGAGTACTATACATACAAAAATCATGAAACTCAATCCCCAACCAATCAAATATTGAAAGATAAGACTAGAAAAAATAAATTATACAAAAGGATCCAAAACTAAAAATATCAATTAAAAGAATAAGAATCAAAATTGAAATAAAAAATAAATTAAAGGACAACTATAAATTTTCAATTGAAAAGTGAAATTGAAAAGAAAATCATTTTAACAAAAGGACAAAAAAAATCAAAAGAATGAGTACCAAATTAAAAAAAATAATATATCATAAATTTAGATTGAAGGATGAAATTGAAAACAAATAAAACTTTTACAAAAGAACCAATTAAAAAAAATCAAAAGATTAAGGATCAAATTAAAAATTATAATATATCATAAATTGGGATTGAATGATGAAATTGAAAACAAATAAAACTTTTACAAAAAGGCCAATAAAAAATAAAAATAAAAGAATAAGGACTAAAGTTGAAATATCAATAACTACGAGGACAACTCTGAAATTTTAAAAGACCAAAGTGATTTTTGAGGAGAGGAGAAAGAAAAAAGAATAAAAAACCCTATTGACAACAATTCTTCTCACAAACACCACCACATGCCACCCAAACAAGGAAAAAAACACCATAAAGATCTCAATGGCATGACAAAAGGGTGTTTTTGGCCACAGGAAGGCATTATATAAGCTGTCAGAAGTCCATGGACGCCTCTCACCCGCCAACAATGTTTTCATTTAAAATATATTTTATGTTAATTAAAAGACCAAATTGACCTTGACCAACTTAATAATAATATAAAAATCAGGTGGAAAAAACAAAAAAAAACATAATTGAACACAACCTTTATTTTCTTTTGTCTTTCGAGGATAAATCCATTATTTTACTGTGTTTGGATATGTAAAATAATAAAAAAAGCTCTTAGATGCAAATTTTAAAGATAATTTAGTAATTTTATTGTGCCAAAATAATAAAAAGAAACATATTCAATGATAATTTTTGTTTCGTTAATAATTCTTTTTATATTTAATCATTTTTTAGTATTGAATAAAGAGCTCTAAAACCTAGAATTTCATCTAAACCTCTATCTCGTAATCTTACGTGTTGGTTTGTTTAGGATTGTGGTAGCGATTGCGGTTCAAAGTACTTTTCGCTTAGAAATGTATTAAAATGATATTTTTTTATTTTTTAAAAATTATTTTTAAGATTAGCACATCAAATCAATATAAAAAAAAATATATAAAATATTTTTAACAAAAAAAATAAAATTAAAAGTAACATGATTTCAACCATGTTTCCAAACGAAACCCTCTTCAAGCTTGATAAATTATTTTGATAGCATTACGTTCTACCTAACAATGATAAATAATTCAGAGGCCTTTGATAACATTATTTAGAAGACAAAAAGCCATCACTTCATATAAATTGATCTCTCATTGACATGGCACATGTTGGATTGATTTGTGCTGGTGTTTTTCTCCAATATGGATAAACAAGCCTTGTACATCTGATGGGTCCTAGTTCTGGAGTCTATACATCAGTGGAAATATCCTGACTAGAAATGCACCATGCACATTTAATGAACTGTTTGTTTATGTAATTTAAAAATATTTTTTTAAAAAATTATTTTATTTTTATTTTTTTATCAACTTCAAATTAATATGTTTTTAGTGTTTTTAAATTATTTTAATATAATGATATCAAAAATAATTTAAAAAAAATAAAAAAAATTATTAACATGCAGTTTAGCATGAAAAATTATTTAAATAATAATTACAACTATACTGCAAAACACGTTATTAATTACCCTAGCCAATCACCCGCCTCTAGGCTGTTTAGTGATTATAAAATGAGATAAGCCTCATGGCTGGGGATGCTTTATAATTATACCTTTTCCATGGCCTCTTATGCTATTAGATTATTATTACACCCTTTGTCTAATCTCCTGTTCTTCCCACGGTTTTATTTTTTATCAGCTGCTTCTTAAACCCTTTGGAAAGATCCTATCGAATTCAGAGAGGATAAGAAAGGGGGCCCTCTTGCTGCTATGTACTTAATATATGGACCATATGTGAAAAGGGAGTGTGATTATATATATACACACACACAAATTATTCTGCCTAATCTTTTATACATGTGCGACCAAAAGTCCAGCAGGTCCACATACGTGTAATCTTTCAAAGTCATTGTCGTTTAATTTTGGAAATTCACCCACTATGCTAATATTTGGGTTTCACATGCATGGTATATAATTGGTCCTAATGTGATCAATTGGCACAATAGTGGCCATTGATGCAATTTTCTATTGAAACCAATGATTATGAACATGATTTTCTGTTAATTGAGATTAGCAGCAAGCTAGGGTTGATATCAGTTACAAGTGTATCTCTGCTTGCATGCATGTTACCCCATGATGCAAGCCTTGTTAGGTTTCACATGTTGCATTATGAGGCTATATTTAGCTTGTTTAATTGGTAGTTTACATTGATTAAAATCTCTCCGTGATAATTCAATGTTCTAAATCATGTGTTCCTGTGAGGGAATAGTCCCCTCGCAAGACTCACACAGCCAGCCACCCTTGGAGGGATTCGTTTTCTTCTTGTAGAAATTAAATTACGTGCCCACATCCTTTGGAGAGTGACCTAACAAAATCCCCAACAACGAATTAAATAAAGCAAACTATAATACACTACAAAGTTGAATCGCATTAATTTTGATGTGTGTGCGCGTGTGTGTGTGTGTGTGTATATATATATATATAGAGAGAGAGAGATGCTTTGTTGTGGTTTGATAATTATTTAATCTTCATTCGTGAAAAAAATTGTATCCTGATGATTGATGGGATGTTCTAGATAACATTTATAGTAGATTAATGTTGGTGGGTCAAAAAAGAATGAAGCACATAGTTTAGCTCATACCATAAGGCCATCTTTAGCAGTATTAAATTAATTGCATACAATATATATGTAGTTTGTGGAGCGGCTTTCATGGCTACAAAACTATAAATGAAATATTCTAAAATATTTTTATTATTTTTTATATATATCTGACAAGTGTAGTTTTTGACCATTTTTGTTTCGTACTTGAAGGTTTTTTAATTTATTAAATGAAGACAATTTTTATTTCATAAAATATAATTAACAAACACATATACCTTATTTTTTAATTTCTTCAATACTTTCTTTTATTTTTGTTAGTTTCTATCTCCACTTTTAAACTTTAAAAATAAAAAGTGGGTAGAGAACATAAATATTGTAAATGACTTGTTTAAAACTCGATTAAAGGGTTCTAATCAACATGAGTTGTCTCCCTTAACTAAATCGAGAAAATGACTCATTCCTGTGAAACTACGATAGGTGTAATTAATTTTCCATCATTTTCTTAAGAAGAAAAATGAGACAATTTCTAACGTGGTGCAAAATCTTGGTGCCAAGGAGATGCAATGCTATGGGACCATAAGAAGAAATCACAGCTAAGCAATGCTATGGTTCATTCAAAATCTTTCATGTCAATGTCAAAAAGGAAGGTGGAGCCTGAGTCCGATGCCTCCATTCGGAAGTCATAACTACAAGTTTAAGAGTTCGTGTTCATTTCCCCCTCTCATAACACAATAGTTGTGGCAAAAATAATAATAAAAAATCACCTTGTGTCCCTGCACCTTTAAGTTTGAGTCCTATTCAGTATTCACCCTCTTTTTTTTTTGTTCATATCAGTCCTTTTACTTCAACTATTAAGACATTCTAATCCCTTCATCCCTTTTGTCGCAAAGATATGCTAGTTAAACCTGACAAGGTCAGTGGCTTTCTACACCAAAAATTATATATAAAAATATTATTTTTTTTAAAAAAGCTATCAAGATTATCCTATCCTTTAAAAATAAAAAAATAAAATATGGTCCTTTCAAACCTTAAAGCATGTTTATTTTAAACTTTTCAATTTTTTTAAAGAGCAAGATAATTTTAATTTTTTTTTTATCATTTTTCTTAAAATTAATCTTCATAATCTTATACATGGAAGGCTAATATATTTAAATTTAATAGATCAAAGTTTGATCAATGTAATTATATCGTTGGGTCAAACTATCGGACATTACAACTAAGATAGATGAAAGGGTTAAAATGCCTCAAGAGTTTATTTAGAACCAAAAACACTAAAGACCTGTTTGTTTTTGTATTTTATTTTTAGTTTTTTTTATTTACTTTAAATTAATATGTTTTTATTGTTTTCAAATTATTTTGATATGTTAATATTAAAAATAATTTTTTAAAAAATATCATTGACATGTATTTTGATACAAAAAGTTATTTGAAAAGCAATTGCAACCATAACCGCATTATCAAATAAGCTAACGATATGTCTAGAATTTAAGAGTATTATTACAAAATGATTTTTCGCCCACTTGCTTTCATCTTCCACATAATCTGCCATCTTGAGTTTTGCTTGACAAAAGACAAACATCGTGTGTGATTGTCTATCCTCTTAACTAAATTAAGTCGGCCAGAATCCGAATACTACTTGACAATGTTCAATATCTCATTCATCTTAAGCCAGCTTTGCCACACACATTTTATATTTTTCACATGAAAAGACATGGTTGTTCTTCATTCCACTTAAACTGCCTTATTAAATTGGGAACATATTTATAATTTTTAATTTATTACCGATCAATCTTCTCTTCTTCTCTATGATTTCCACAATTCAAATTTAGATATTTTTACATCATTGTCTTGTTATCCTTATCTATTATGTTAAAATCTATCTATTATTTATATTTTATTAGGGAATTGGAGAAAAATAATACGATGATTTTTTTAGGATAACACTCCAAACAAAAAATAAGCAATTTTTTTTTCCAAGACTAACTTGCTTGGTGATGTTTGATTTCTTGTAAATCATGTTGATGAATGTGTTAGGATTCACCAATCACAGCAAACAGTATCTTTGCTTGGAAGTCCTCCATTGGACAACTTCCTCTATGGGGTCCCACCAGCATTCCCACCTCGCATCCAATCAAAGAAAGGACAGTGATGTCAATGTGTGAATTCCGTGAAGAAACGTGGCATTGTTATTGGTTGTCGGTGACCTTGCCTTTTTTTATTAATGGGTGAATAAGATTCAACAAGGAGTTTGCACTCTGTAGGTGATGGTGATAAGCATCCTAGGGTAAACATTTTAATAGCAATTTCGTGTATTAAATTACCCAAGTCAAGATTGGAGAGAGATCATTAGAAACTCTATTTAATTTCACGTTTTTTTTTTTTGAATTCATGTATCACAATAATTGTAATTAATGAATATTCTCCTTCTTTTTTTAAATCAAAATGGAATTACTCATCTAATAAAGGGTTGTTTAGGAACGTATTTTCTAAAAATTTAATTGTTTCTATATAAAATTATATATATATTTTTATGTTTTTTTAATTATTTTGAACAAAGGATAAATGATAAATCGATTTTATTTGTGGTCAGGAAACTTGGATGTCAACCTCCAATCTCGAAAGGATAAATGATATAAAAATTCTAAGTGAGAGAAATAACAAAAACGAAGCATCCAATGGAATGAAATAACTTTATGGACTTCAACAATCTTGCGTAGTTTGAATTACTATGCAATTAATTTACGAACTCCCTTTTCATGATGATCCTGATTTACATCATCTTTTTATCCCATAAAAGTTAATTGTTTTGGTAAATAGATCAAACCCTACAATGATTGCTTATTTTGCTTTCCACGCGATCAAGGAAAGAAAGGTGCTTTGTTATATTGGTCATTTTCATGAAAGCAAATTGTACATAGCTAGGACGCTAGAGGACGATGAGGTATGGACCTTGTCCCATGGCCGGCCCCCTCCATGCTTTCCTCAGGTAAAAATAATATGGCTATGATCTCCATCATCGAATTACTTTGAAGGTAATTTGATAGCAATATGATGTTGAGATTTCGGAACCCAGACAACAACAAAGAACTCTTGTCATCTATTAGACGTCTCACCCTTCTCTAAGGGATAAAATTTGCACAACACTGTTCTTCTATGGTGAAAATGTCACGATTAGGCTCTTGTGACTGTTCGATAGGACGAACACTTTGGCCATGTCGGCCATGGCATCCAGCAGGAAGAGAGCTTGGAACAGCTTCAAAATCACGAGTAAAATATTCCACAATTGGGGCACTATTGTGCTTCTAAAGTCTAAATTTCTGTTTATTTCTGGGTTTCAAAAGTATTTTTGAAAAAAATTAATTTTTTTTTATTTTTTTATTAACTTTAAATTAATATGTTTTTAGTATTTTCAAATTATTTTGATGTGCTGAAATCAAAAATAATTTTTAAAAAATCAAAAAACATCATTGATATATATTTTAACATGAAAAATTATTTAAAAAATAACCACAAACACACTGCCAAACAAGCTCTTAAACTTTTTAAAACAATTACCACTAAAATATTCAATCAGACAGCAGAACTCACAAACTGCAAAGAAAAACCAGGTGTCATGGCATAAAACACCCCTTATGCAAGGGTGTATGCACAAGGAAACCTTACACAACACGAGCTTGACACCTTGCAGATCTTTAATTTGGTTATCGTAGATAACTATAACTCATGATTGCGGATTGAAAAATAATTAAAATTTTAAAAGAAGATTTTTGTATGAAACCCATGTAGAATTGTGGTGACATTAATTAAATAAACAATTTTAAATTCATAATTAAAATAAAATATAGACCGCACCACCATGCCTTTGTACAGAAACAAACAGAATGATAAGTCATAAAAGGGAAGCGAATGAAGCCAGGTCCTTGGCATTGCAGCCTTTAAAAATGGAAAAGAAAAAGATCAGTATTGGGAATAGCATTTGGCACGCACTTTTTTACTACTACCCATCTCATTTAATTCTTTCTCCCCCCCTTTTTTTTTTTTTTTTCTAATGCCACGCGAAGACATTTACTAGCAAGCAACTGGCTAGGGTTTTTTTTTTTTTAAATCTCAAAAGGGTTGGTTTGGGTTAGGCAAGAGCTGGCAAAAGTGAAAGGGAAGGTGCTTGAATGATACGTGTTAATGCTTTTCATGCTTTGAAACAAACCTGAAGAAGAAGATCACAAGCACTCGGGGTTTAATCAATGTGTTCACATCTCCCTACGCGTGGTTGCTTCACATTCTCTCCATGACTCTCTCTCTCCCCCTCTCTCTCTCTCTCTCTCATTATCTTAAACTTTAATTTATTTATCTAGAAATAAGCAACAAAACCCTTTTGGGGTGGACGGATCCATTCTTTACAAATGAGTCAATTTTGGAGGAAACATTAGCGTGCATAATTAAGGGTTATTTATTGCATCCTTTTTAGGTAATTAAAAACCAAGCTCATGGATAAATTATTCACAAAAAACTTAGGAATATAATAAAGTTGACCGTGAATATCATTTTCCCTCCACAAATTCAAGCTATTTTTTTTTTTTGGTTTTGTAGATTTGAATCCGATAAAATATTAAAGAAAACAAAGTTTGCCTTAGCTCCAATGTAGCTTATTGCATCGTGAAGTTAACTTCAACCACAATAAATCAACGCTACGCTATGGTTTCCCCCTCCGTAATTTATGAACTCTTTAATTGCTTGTTCATACCATAATTTGAATGAATGGTTTGAAATTTCCAGCAAAACCCACAATCTTTCCTCACAAGATTTCTAGTTGGTAAAACTCGAATTTCATTCACTTGTATATTGTAATTGATTAGATAAACATGAGCTCAAGGGAGTAACTGAAATTAATTATTAAGGTAGATTTAGAGATTAAGATAGTGATCGCAACATTGTATTTCAAAAAGATATTTTTTTTATATTATTTTAATACTCTTGTGTCAAAAATAATTTTTAAAAATTAAAAAAAATTATTTTTTGAAAAACGATATTTCCAAAAGCTGTCTTAATTTCTAAATCTACAGTGGATTTAATTAGTATTATATAATCTTCTTTGGCTTGTACAAGACAAAATCATGATTGGTTAATTTGGACAATTTCTTGTACTCTTTGCATCCTTCTGATATCAAAATAATATAAAATTAGCATTCCCATTCCAGAAATTCAATAATATTTTCAACACTATCATTTACACGTAAGAAACAAACCTGCTTGTGGATTAAGAGATTAAGAAACACAACCATATATATATATATATATATATATATATAGAGAGAGAGAGAGAGAGAGAGAGAGATGATTATGCAATTTCTGTTCTAAAAAATAAAAAATAATAATCTATTTCTTCTTTGTAATCTGCTGATTAACAATCGCTATAAACAGAAGATTCTACTTCCCATGAACATATTTGCCTTGTAATAATTGAGTTAATCATCTCAGAATTACTATTAACCCCGAGTTGGATTATACTATAATTATTCCACAAAGACAAGTTTGAGCCAGTGAGTGAACTCATACCCGGGATTGACTCGGTCGCTGTAATCAAGTCAATAATCTTCAATATATGCACCTTGCCGACGAGTTGAGTTAATATCCCTGACTCAGTAACTGAGCTCTTCTTCTTGTGTTGCATGGCTGCTCGAGCGATCTCAGTTAACATTGCGCTAGACAATCTCCGAATTCCCCGTGCTCCACCCATCAAGATCGCTGAGTTAACTTGACAATTAGTCTGAGTTTGCTCCGTGGTTTTCCTGTGATGCTTGTTTGAACAACTTTCTTGTTTTATTCTAATGTACACCGACTCTGGACTCCGGTTCCTTACTCGGCCGAGTGGGTCTCTGAAAAAAACCACTTTTTTCAAGTCCACTAACATTACATGCTTAAAGTTTCTCCTAACTCGACCGAGTAACATTGGATAACAAGCCCATCTTCTCAAACTCATTGGCACATGATCTAAAAACCCCGCAAGTGAATTTTCCGGGTCAAGCTCACTCGCTTCAAAACCCACCACTGAGCCATAACTCAACAGAGTCAACTCACCCTCGCCCTCCCCCGACTCACTGAAATTGCCACTGCCATCAGCTCTAATTCTCTTTCCCCACAGAGGCTCACCCATCTGCTTCTTCACACTCTTAAAAAACTGACCCACGTCAAAACTCGACGCCGACACGGAGTCATGACTCGTTCTATTCAATTGTTTGTAGTAATTAACAAGTTTCAAGAACGAGTCATTCTCTTCTTGAATCAATGATTCAAATCTTGTAGCGAATAAAGAGGAAGGAAAGACAAAGACAGCATCAGCTCTTGCTGTGAGACCTGAACGATGCAAGACTCTTAAAAAGAGTCTAAATTCAGCTTCATTAGTCTCTTCCATTACATGAGCAACAACAAGATCACTCATGGCTCTAGTCCCACGCCTGTAAAGCTTGCCCATTCCTTGTAAAGCAAATAAAGAACGGAACTTTTCACTTCTTTTATCATCTTTTGGCCAAAATGTTCTTGAAAACATAGAGACGTAACTGGTTTTGGTGGGTTTAAGCTTGTTTTGAGGCTTTTGAGACAAGAATCTACGTGGGTTTTTGTTGATACTAATGGTGGTGGACGGGTTGGGGATTGCGGGTTCAAAAGTTGAGAGAGTGAAGAGAAGGAGGGTGAGGAGGAGTAAAAGAGCACAAATCGAGACGGTGGATTGAGTCTTCGTGATTATGGGGTTGTTTGAGTTGGTCCTTTTAATTATTTTTGATGAGTTACTGTTGGGAGTAGCCATTGATGGGGTTGATGGAGAGGAGGGGCAGAATGGAGCAGTGGCGTCGGCGGCGGTGGAGGAGGTGTCTTCAGGGAAGAAGACTAGGAGCAAGCCCAGGCCCCAATTTTCACTGTTGTTTTTGCTGCTTTTGGCCTTCGCCATGATTCCCATTTTCGTTTCTCTTTCTTGATCCCTCCCCCCTTTGTGTGGTTTTGAGGACTTTGCCTCGCAAGCTTTTTAACACGTTTTTAACTCTTACTTTTGCTAGCCTCCAAGGGCAAACCTCGAAAATGCCCTCAACCTATGTAGTTATTCTAATTTTGTATCTAAACAAAACTTTATATCAATCGTATCCTCCAAGTAGACTGTGTTTCGGAAAGTTTCAATTAAGCATTGATTCCATTCAAATTGTACTATTTTTTTAATAATAAATGACCCTTTTTCTTAAGAAATTTAACATCTTTTTTTTTTAAAATAATTATAGTTAAAGGCTTCAATTGAGATATCAAGATTATTTAGATATAATTTTTTTAAGGTTATTTTTTTGAGGTTTGCCCTAATTATTCTAATTAATGATTATTTTGTCTGTTTGATATTCCATGTATTGTTTTTAGAATGTAATCTTCCTGATCAAGAAAATAATACTCTCTAATGATTTAAGGAAGATTTCTGACTTTTGATATTCTTTCTTGTTTTTGTTTCCTTAAATATTAATTTGTAATGCGTGACTTATCCTTTCTTGGATTAATGTTAACTAGTTATATTTATTTTCGGTTCGGTTTGGTTTTTATAAAAAAAATAACTAAATCAAATAAAAAAAAATCAAAACCGGTTTAAACCGACTAGTTTCGGTTTGGTGTATTTTTTAGGACAAGAACTAGTTCAAGCTGGTTTGGTTCAGTTTTTTTGGTTTTGGCTTTGTCTTTTCAGTTTGGCTCGGTTTTTTTTCCAGTTTGAATCGATTTTTTTCTAGTTTTTTTGGTTTGAGTTCGGTTCAGTTTTTCTGATTTCAGGTTATAAAACCGAAACCCAATCAAACCAGTCGGTTTTTTCAAAATATTGATCGATTTAATCGGTTTTTTTCACGGTTGTATTTTTTCTATTATTTTTCCCCAATTTTCTCGGTTTAATAAATTTTTTAGTTTTTTTTTTCACCACCCCTAATATCAACTCGAAGAAAAACTATGATCATTGTTTCAGTACTGTGATTTACTTCAATTGAGATTGGTGAAACCAATTAGTTCATACTTTTTCTATGTTGTTCATCGGTTGGCTTAGGTGTGGTATTTTTCATTTTAATTTTTTTTATTATAGTTCTTTTGAAGATCTATTCTTATTCCATGTTTTGTTTTTATATACTTTTTTCCAGCATTTCGATTAATTACTATGGATATTAAGATAGTTTTGTGATTCTTTATCCAATCACCTTACGAACTCAAACGAATAGATATAATATATTTATAATCATTCAATTAAATTAACAATATAAGAGATTTTTCTAATTTTTAGACTTAAATAGATAGCGTTTTTTGAAAATTTATACTGGAGTTTAAAATTCAAATTTGGTCGAGTATTATAATTTTTAACTTCATGTAACTAGAGTCTCAAGAAGTGTCAAAGGGGAACTATTCAAATTTGTATTGAATTTTATTTGTGAATTGATCTTTATTTGTGATTTTTTAATAATCTTTGTATTTTATAATAGCGAATTAAATCCAATAAAAAAAATGCTAAATAGGTATATAAAGAAGAGAAGATAGAAAAAAAAAGAAATAATAATAAAAAAAAGATATGAAGATACATCGAAACTTTGTTTACAATATTACTGATATTATCATAAAGATCTCAATGAGATAAATTTAACAACACCTAAAAAGGCCACTAATTGTGACCCGAATGGGCTACACTTGCCGTTCAAAAGATGCGCAGGGGGCTCAATATTTGTCTAGGCAATAAGTGAGCCCCACTTGGGTTATCATTGGTGATTTTTTTTGGTATTATTGAATTCGTTTTATTAAGATCTTTACGATGATATTGATGATATTATAATTAGATTTTTAGTGTCTCTAGGATCTTTTTATTTTATTTATGTCCCCTCTCTTTGCCCATTTAATATATTTTTTGGATGTCGCAATTTTAAATAGCGACAAGCTATAAATATCATGTTTTCCAATCATAACATGGACAAACTATGCTATTTGTCATTTTTTTTTTCATCTAAGCAATAATTGTTTTGTATGTGCTAATAACCAAAAATAGCCTCCAAATTTAGATTAAGAAAAAAACTAAAAGAGCTCAGTGTTGTGCCATGCTTTGTGAGAAGAAACAACGGGGATTCACATGGGGTTTCCTCTTCTTCTTTTTTCAATCCTTTTTATTGTATTTGAGTCATCAACTTTTATTTTCGATTAGATCCTTTTTCATTATATTAGTCCGAATTGGCTTTGTTATTTATTTTGGTTGGCTTGGAATTGGATACTTGTGGTGTCAAGAAACAAAACCAACTCTTGATTAATGCTTAGTTTGGAAAAACTAAATGAAATTGAGTTGAATTAAAATATTTGAAGCTATGAGGATCGAATTTTAGCATATGACAAGTATTGCCCTTTATTCTTGCTAAATTTTCTATTCAATCCCTATTTTTTTTTTTGTGCTTCAGTAATTGAGTTTTATTTCTTTTCATTTAATCCTTATAAGTTATGTTAGCATGATTTTATGTATTGGAATTTATTTTGATTTGCATGCTTATATAATGTGACATAGAATATTCTATTGTTAAACTAATGGGTGATTTTGTGGAATAGAATCTTAGATTATTGTTAAACAAATAATATTGAAAAAATAAGGTACAATATTAAAAAAAAAATCGAGGTGCTTTTTTCCCCTCAAATTTCAAATTACACATATTTTCTCCATGTTATTTAAGGTTTTTACTTTTCAGCCAAAAACTTTATTTTTATCACATTTTATTCTCTAAATATTGAGGAGGGAGAGTGAAAGTTATTGAAAAAAAAAAAAGAGATGAAATGTTTCGCATGTCATTTTGGGTCACAAAAAGGATGAACTTATTATTAATTGATGCATCTTAGAGATGAGATGTTCAATGAATATGATTTTTCCCTTTAAACATGAAAAAAAGCATATTGGGACCTTTAGATTTTGTTTTATCTCGATTTGATTTTTGAATTGATTAAAAAGTTTTTAAGGTCAAATATATTTTTATAAAAGTTTCTAGGATATTTTTGATGATTTTTAAGTAAAAATAAGTACAAAATAAGTTTTATGTTCGAAAACTCAAAACTCATATTTGTTTTGGTTACTAAAGGTTATAGAAAAATACTCTAGTACATGACATGTCATTGCCAAGATGGACAACATGTCATCCATTAAATTTTTTTGCTACCCATTTTGTCATCTAACTTCTTAGTTTATACTCATCTGGCCCTTAATATTTTTGCAATTCAATTTTGATACAACTATTTATTTTTGTTAATTACTAGTCTTTGGTTTGATAGAGGAGAGAGAGAAAGTTTGTCGAACTCTAGTGTTTACAGGGAGAGTCATCATTCATGCCATTTTCGATCATAAATGTGATTGTTCTTGGTGTTCATGGGCTCCATGCAATAAGAGGAGTTTGATGATGATTGTTTGGAGCGTCAATGTTGCTTAAAAAAAATCAAACTCAAAGAAGACAAATCTAACCTGGTTTGATTTCGGGTTCTAAATTGTTTTTTTTTTTTTTGGATTGATGAATTGGTTTCTAGATTTTCTAAGGGTGTTGATAAGATGTTTTTGAGTTGAAATGACTTAAAAATTTAATTTTTTGGGTAAAAAATCTCATTGTCTTTATTTTCCATCCACTATAGTAATGACTGTATTTGGGCTAAAAAACAACACGTCGTTTGCCTCAAGAGGTGATGTGTTATATGTCTTGTTTCCCCTAAAAAATAGGGGAGGACCTCTTATTGTTTGCCCTTTTAAAATAATAAAAATAAAACTAAGCCCAAACATGCAAGCCTCAACTTGAAGGCCTATACGTTTAGGCTTTTCCTTTCAACTTTTTGGCCTATTTGTTTTTTTTTTTTTAAAATTTTTTATTTTATAGTTAGGTTAAATATAAATTCATAAAAATAATTATTGAACTCGGTTTGGTTAATGACTCAGATCACATGTTTGACAGGTTAAGCCATAACATTCATGTTATTATTATTAATTTTTTCCTTTTTTGATGTTTAATGCATTCTTTTGTCCCTCAATTTTTTTTTAATAAAAAATATACAATTTCACCTTATGTTATCAATGATTTATTTTGTTTTATTTAACTTAAAACTAAAAAAATAATAATTTAACCATTTATTGTCGATGAACTACTTTTGCTATATTATTCCCACACTTGTTTTTTTAAATCATTTCATTCAAAAAAATTATCATGCACTTTATTGTCATATAATTAAATAAAATAGAATCTTTGAGATAAAAATTATTGAATTTAAACATGTATGACTTGTGTCGCGAGTTTGGTTGGTTGACTCAAGTTCACTTGGATTTTTTTTAATTGAGTGCTGCTTTTCTCCAATTTTGTCCTTTAATATTGAGTTAATTGGGGATTAAGCTTTTCAATTTTTTTTGTGAAATTATCCCTACAGGTTTCACAGGTTAACCCGAGTTGATCTGTAAATTCAATATCCTATTGTCTTAATATTAGATAAAAATATCATTCAATATGCATGATTAAAATTTGAATTCATGATTAAAATCTATTTTTTTTAGAAAACATGTTGGTGATGCCTAAATAGTTTTCTAGGTGTTTGAAAAATAAATTGCTCCGACCTGCGACATGGCATGAGCTAATTCTATTGTCATTTGATCAAATAAATAATTTATTATAAGAAATAGATTTATTAGACACAAAAGGATACAAGGCTCAAGTTGCGAGATAAATGTGTTGATTTGCTTCTATCTCTCTATTTTTCGAGTTTAATCTTTAACTATTGTTAATGATTTTTTTTACGTTTTATTGGCACAAATAATTTTTTTATTAAATAAAAATTTATTTAAAAAAACAAGCTATTAAGCACAATTGAGTACATAGCCCATGTTGTGAGATCAAATATTTTGATTTTTATCTATCTTATGATTTTTCAGTTTAGTCTTTATTTATCATTAATAGTTTTTTTAATATTTATTTGCACATATAATGCTTAATTTATTTAATTAGATACATATATAAGTTTTTTGATTTTTTATTAGGATTTGTTTATAATAAAAAACATGCATATTTTGCTAAAAAACAAATTATCCTACCCGTTGATAAAGCGTGGTCGAATAACTAGAAACTAAACTAAATGAAGAAGTGGATTCATTGTTACCTTTTCCGTGGACAAAGAAAACAAATGCATTGTGGCCATAATTTTTCTTTCTCGTTTTTGTCCTAGAAAAATTATATAATAAATAGTTAATTTAACAACATATATAAATTTGTTACTAGAAAAAATACTGCCGACATATTTGGATGTGATTGGTCAGCATTAAATAGCTGTATTATAAATCCTGCAGGGGGTCATGGCTAGAAGACACTAAGATGTGGGGACTTCAAGAAAATTCGAAAGCTTCTGCCATCTCGAATCAATCCTTCAATATCAGGTTGCTGCCAAGCATATAGTACTTGTTATGTGAGAAAATTTGGGGGTGTTCAGAAAAACCAGTTTATCTCAAATACCTTTTTATTTTTTTATTTTTTTTATTTTATATATATATATATACAATTTAACCCATCAAAATCAAATAATATAAATATTATAAATAATATATATATATATATATATATATTTTAAGAAATGAGTATTATTATACAACTAATGGCAGGTCAGGATTAGTGAAACTCGGTCAACTCGACCTAACCTATATACAATATACATCTTTTGTCTTTATATTTAATAGTTTGTGTATTAAACATTTATTTTTATTTTATTTAGAAATGTTCTAACTCCAAAATTATTTTTAGTAGGTTTTTTATTGGAATTTTTTAACCTAACAAGAAAGAGCTTGTCTCTTTGCTAAAAAAATAAAAAAAAGAGGTAACTAGAATTTAATATAGTGCAATGTTTGAAAATTTAAGCTAACATTGGGTGCCATGAAATCTAAAATCCATGTTATAGGTCTACTTTAAAATGTGGACATATAAAAATTAGTAATATAAGCCACAACCCTGGATATTTATAATATCTACAAAAACATTTAGCCCAAACTGATATATCTAACCCAATTAAATTCAAAAAAATTAAATGGATTGAGTTTATAATTTGTAAAATACTAGAAGCTAGGTTGAATATAATTATATACACAAACCCGAACCAACTTTATCTATAAACACCCATAGAAAAATATACTTTGGTTGCATCTAATAAATCCAGCTATACCCCCCCTTTCTTTTTCTTTTTCTTCTTTAATTCAATTCAAACCCTAACCATAATTTCTTTAAATTTCCAACAACCTCCTCTAAAATCCGACCACTCAACTTGTTAGTGCCAACACAACCTCCCTCCCTTGATTCCATTCTTGTCAAGCTTCACTCCATTAAGTAAGAAAATCCACCTATTTTTGCTATAATAATCATTAATTTATGTTTAAAGTTAATTTATTCAAAATTTGGTTGTTCAATTTGTAGTTTGCAGGTATATTTAAGTGTTTTACTTGTTTTATAATGATAATTTTATTGTATTAATATATGATTTGTATTTTAGGATTTGTTTGAGATTTGAGAGAAATTGATTTAGTTTGTTACTGGATAAAATTAAATGTTATTTTATAACTTAGATATGTTAGAATGGAAGAAATGATAAGTAATTTAATGGGCACTAATTATTTAGAAAGCATGATAGATTTTTAGAAGGAAAAACTAAATTTAAGGATGTGTGTATGTAGGGGTTATCTGATTGAAGTAAGATCTAGAACTATGAAATTGTATCAAAGAAAGACAATTTTGTAGAGAGAAAGAGAGAATAAGAGGAGAAAGAAAGATATCTTATTTGTTGGGGTGGGATTTGTTATTCTTTTTCCTTATATTTTTTCTCCAAGCAGGACTAGCTGCTGCTACATCTGTGGCTTGTTGCAGCTAGGCTCTGGAAAAAAAAGAAAAAGACTTTAAGATATTTCATGGTTCTAATTTTAGTTAGAGTATTGGTGAAGATTCAGATAAAATGAGCTTTCTTGCAAGTTGCATTTGTGAGGAAATTGAGTGTATACATGTAATTATAGGCGTCAAACTATGATAATGTTTCTATGCAGTAGAGCTTGCTCTTCTCTGATAGTCTGAAGGTACTTAAGGATAAATTTGATTTACTAGTCTCTAAGCCAGCAAGTCAATGTATCTTTAAGGCATCTTAGATTTCATTTTCTAGGTTTCACTTTTCTCCATGATTAAGAGTTCAATCTTTATTGGTTTTTCAATTTTTGGAGATGATTATATCGATAGAAATGATGGTAATTTAATGATGATTTTGTTGTCAATTTAGCATTATTTAGATGAAAAGTTTGTCATGGATCTTAAATCTTTATTTGTTTTTTTATTTTTTAGAGATATTTTTTTGTTGTTGTGGTTATTAATTTACTGTGAGCAATTATTAATTCGGGGATCATAAAAAAAAAAAACACTGATGAGAATATTGACATAATATTCTTTCCAATGCTAATAAAATATAAAATCCCAACGATCAAGTTTTTGATGACGGTATTTCATAATATGTTCCGTCTGTATGTTTTAATTTTCTAGTAGGGTATATATTATTTAACCAAAAATTTATGCAAGACTCAATCTTAGATCCCAGATAATTGTCACTTCTTAACATCTAATATAATTCATTTGAGGCATGGACATGCATGTTGACCTAACAGAAAACAAGATCTAAGGAGTCAAGATCATGTGGGATCAATCAAGTTGTAGAATTGAATGAAGGGTCCCCATGCTTGTGAAGAGAGAAACACTATTTTGACGGTGGATCTCAAGTGGAATTTTCCAGGAAACAAACATGCACGTGTTCCTCAAGGTTCCTAGCTCATTATTGAGGGGGAAAAAAACACAGAAAGAGGTTGTTTGCTGGATGTGCATGAATACTTGTAACAATGTCTCCATTCACTTGACACTCTCGTTAAGGTAGCCTTTACAGAGCCAGTTCGTACACATGGAACTTCAAAATTGCTGGCCGGATCGAGTTAATGGACCTTTCTTAAAATCAAAGGCTTCTATTATCTAGACCTCTCCCTCCTTAGGGTTGGCAGATGGTAATTAGTGCACATTTGGTGTTTCTAAGCGTTTATTCAATCCATAAATTTAATACTAAATTAAATGGGGAGTAGTTGCCATGTAGACTGGATTTACGTTGGTGGATCAACTGAATGAGTAATGCTAATCTTAAACAAAAATTATTTATCGATATATAGGTTAATAATATGCCCTGAAACCACATATATAAAACTTGGCCGGTGAGTTGATCTAGGATCCGAACTGCTCGAGATCTTGGCTAGGTTTCAAATGGTAGAAACCCGAGCTTATAATTAACTCGTTCAAATCTGGATAACCTGCTGAGTCAACCCAAAACCCAGGTGACCTGGCGTAATCCGAGTGAAACCTGTTTTTATTTTTTCAATAAACCCCAAAAATATAAAATAAATTTGTGAATACTTGGCCTTATATATTTTTTTTATAGCCTACATTCCCATGAAATATTTCTTTAACTTTTCCATGTGGGATAACTATATTTTTTTAGGGCCATGTTTTGTAAAACCATATTTTGTTGAAAACAAAACTCTCAAAATAGATCTAAGGACCTGTTTGCCAAACATGCTCTTAAACCAAAATTCCTTTTATCAAAACAGTGGCAAATCAAACAAAACCTTAAGTATTTGAGTCGTCCGAATTGACCTGAAAACACTGGTTTAACCATGAATTGAATAAAAAAAATCAAGGTTTAACCCAAAACTAAACTAGAGCATAGATTTAAACCGAAACAAAATCAAAACTAAAAAAAAAAATACAAAAAACATAAAATTCTCTAACAAAAACATATCAAACACCAAGAAAAACGAAGAACAATGAAAAATATTTAAACTCAAATCCAACAATGAAAACATCAATCCAGACCAGATTTGAAGCAATAAAAGGTAAGGTTTTGTTTGCAATCAAACAAAGATCAAGAATCAAGCATCCATTTGCTTCAGTTATTACTCAAACATCATGATTTTTGTCAGAAATGAGTTTCGGTTCAAAATTAAAATTCTAAGATTAAAACCAATAAAAACATGTTATTAATGCATGAAAACCCTAGATTATTTACTAATGATGATATATGAACTTGCATAAACCAAAATCAAATCAAAATGAAACCTAAAACTAGCATTCAAGATAATGTTTTTCAGATCAACATAAAAAATATGAACCCATGTTTCTCGAACAAATCCAGCATACGCTATGAAACCCAGAAAATACATTTTAAGCCTCTAAACTAAGCTTTTTTAGTCCCAACAGACGTCATTATTATAAACAAATAGGTTTGAATAAAAAACACTAACAAATAAACTCGAATAATCAAGAACATGAATAAGATTTTAACTTAAAAAACTACAGTCTTATTATCAGCCAATAAAAATATTAAAATTCAATCCAAAACTGACTCTTTAGATCCAAACTAAGCTGAGGAATCAATAACATGCATTAGCAACATAGAAAAAGTCATTAAACATCTATTGCTACCTTTGACAGATTCCAAAACTACTATACTTCATCAAAATCAAACACATAAACACCTTTTAAACATCCTAACAACATTAACAACAACTTCAAAACATGATTAATTAATCAAAACAATATTTTCATTCATTAATCGATATAAATGTTAAAACACAAAATAATGCCAAAAAGATTCAAAAACATCATTAAACATTGAAAAAGCATGAATAGGCAGGCCACATAAACTCCACCCTTGAGTTTTCGCATGGTTATACCTTTTCCAAGTTTGCTAGTTATGGGTTGCTACTTCCCTTCCCTTCTCTTTTCCTTCCTTATTTTCCTTTCACTTCCTATTCTTTCCAAAGCTTGCTAGACCTTTTATGTTAGGTCTTTGAACGTTTACACTAAGGTCTTTTTACATAGTATATCCTCATTCTCTCTTCTCTTTTGTTTTTTTATTTTTATTTCTAGGGGTATTTATCAAGTTTTCTAGTTTTGTTTTATCGATTCCCTCAAAAAATGATCAAAGCTCATTCCTTTGATCAAAATGAGAGAGTTCTGGACAAATATTAATAGCTAGAACCTTTGTTCTTCAATGGTTTTTGGGGATGATGGTTTTGCCTAGGTAGTTTTATCTTTCTTGGAGACAAAGACATGTATTTCTCATTTTATGATATTGAATGAAAGATTTATAGCCTATAATTCGCGCTTGTGGGTTTAATTTTGCCTAGAATCTCTTTTCTCCTAGAAGCTTAAGTGCCATTTAGATCACTTTTTTTTTTGTTTCTTTTTTATATTGGATAGAGTTTTTTTTTTAGAGGATTTTGAGTTCTACCAAACATATCAACCTAGAGTTCTTTCATATCAATTTATCATTCACCCATAATTTATTTAAAATATATTAATGTTCCATATCAAAAAATTTATATTGAAATTAAATTCCAACAAAAAATTTAACCCCAAAAATCCAATTTTAATTTGGCCTTAAATGCTATTAACCATATTTTAACAAATTTTTAAACAATCTGTGCCTACAGCAAGCAGGCAAGTGCGCGCTTTGGCAAGAAATGCTCTTACTAATCTATTGCAAATTGAGAAAAACCTCATATCTTTTGCTTTTGGATATTTGTTGGGGTAAAATCTCGGAAGCAGAATCTATATTCAATGAGATGAAGATGGCTGGATGTCTTCGTGATGTTGTAACATATACCATGATGATACATGCTTATAATGCCGCAGGTCAGTTTGTTCGAGACTGAAACGATTGATGAATGACGTGAAATAAATCATCTCCCAAGCTATATACCTCTGTTTTGTTTTTGTACAAGTACAGAACTTTGGAAAAAGGCATGTGCTCTTCTTCAAGAAATTAAAGGAGTGCAATATCCAACCATACACTACTGCATGCATGTTCAGCGCTGATGAGAGCTTTCAATAAAGGAGGGGATCCATGATCCATCGAAGGTTCTCATTTTCGCAGAGTTTATGAGAGATAGTATCATCATGTAGCCTGTAAGGGTCCTCTCTTTTTTGCAAATTTCCTTGATAAGACATGATAAATACCCTGCTCTCTTGATAATAAGCATTATGCTCATGTTTCCTTAACTAGCACAAGAAATTTGGGTGTAGATTACGAGATTGGAGAATAACGACTGACTTGATTAAATTGATGGAGCCTTCATTCTCTGCTGTTTCAATTGGACTTCTGAATCCGCTCCTGCATCTTCTGGTGAAAAGTGGAAAAATTGAGTCCATAATGAAGGTATTCGAATATTTTCACATGTCTAAATGATATTATGATAGTTGTGTTTGCCAAGAACACGGCGTTGAAACAAGTGAACAATTTAATTATTCCTTTGTTTGAGTTCTTGCTGAACATCTTATCCTAAATCTCCGTGGATATCAGTAGTTGGATATTAATTACAGCACTTGCTCGATCTTGTTGAGGAATCGTTTGGCTGTTGGGAACTGGAGGAAATATATCGAGGGAACTTGTAATCAAATTTCTGTCACTTTATACGATATAGAATTTCATAACTTAATAGACAATAAATGTTGTGGATGGTGTTCATTTCATCAATTTCTTATTGTTAGATATGGTAGATATCAACCCTGGGCTTTCCTCAGGACCTTCTTACACTCATCTGAAGGAGGGACATGGGGCACCACACGATGTCTGTTTTAGAAGTTTTGAAAATCAATGCGTCTGTAAGTTATACGAGACATGCGTTGGAAGTACTGGCGCCACAGCATAGTGATTAAAGCATGCTATTTGACTGCAATAGAGTTGGTTACTCTTTTCGAAAATTTTATGAAATTCCCTTTTAAGATTTTTTCCCATACGAGGAGAGCGGTGCTTCAGTAATCAAAGTAGTAGCTAATTATATCTTTTGAAATATGTTGTTCATCGCGAACTTTGGTGACTGCTAGCTAAATTGCTTGTATATATAAAAATCTTGCTTGTTTATGCTGTCCGCATTACGGACACAAAGTGAAAGGACTAGTCACTTTGCCCCTTGCTTGTGTTCGTGAATGCTTTTCTTGGTTTAAAATGCAAATTCGAGGTGATTGGGAAAACTCAGAGAATTCCAAGTGCAGGTGTTGGGATGGATTGAGGAAGCCGGAATTCAGCCTTCAAATGGAATGTATTGTGACATATATATTCTCCTGAAAAGTGGAGCCACATACGCTTCTATCATAGAGGAAAGAGTTGCATGGTATGCAAATACTCGTCTCCTGTGCAAGAGAATCGTGTTTTGGATCATCACATGCTTCTATCTAATACAAGTACTGAAAATATATTTCAACCTAGCCATCTCATCATCTACAAGGCTACCTTCATTGCTCATCCATTGGGTTTCTAACTCTTATTCTGGTCGTTGATGTTTTGCAGGATCACTGAGAATATTAATCTGTGGAAGATGATCACTTCTGACATGATGAGGAATGGAACTTTAATTTGGAGTAGGAAATGTGTTGCTGCAGAGTTGTGCTCCTGTTGAAAGTTCATTGAGCTGGGAAATGGCGGAGCCCGTCTTCACCATGTCAATTATGCTAAGAGGTGTTTTGCTTTCAAAATGTTTTTATTCAGATTACGGCTGTGATTAAGGATGTTGCCAATGTCATATTCAATTGAAGGAGGGGATGTAAATGGCCTCATGTGAAGAACAAGAGATGCTGGGAGTACAAAAGTCATTACTAGCATCATTCTAACTATGTGAATATGGAGTTAAACACTGGAGTTAAGAGATCTACTATATTATTAAGAAAATAATAATAATATGGAAAATAAATTAGGTGAATCAACCTTGTAATTTGGTTTTATTAAAATAAAAAAAATTACTTTTGATAATTCTATAGTTTAATGATTTTTTTTTACTTTATCTTTATCTTTTTAGAAATTATTTTTATGGATCAAAATAACTTTTAAATTTGGATAAAAAAATCAAATACCCTCATATATAATACAAATACATTAGACAAATCAGTTGAAATAAATTGAACGTAAAACAAGATTCTCTCTCTTCTCGCTAAAAACACAATCCTAAACCAAAACACAATCCTCATCGATTTGTGTATTATTTTCTATCTAAATTTGCACTTCTCATCATGATTTTGCTGAGTCTGTACTACTAGAACACTTCTTTTTCTCTTCTGAAACCCACCCAAACTTACCAAATCAATTCTTCAATGGCTCTAATGCATCACCATTTCCTTGTCGACGCTGATTGGATGACTTCTTTGGTTGAAGCACAAAAACCCCATGTCAAAGAATTTGTTTCCAGGATCAAGACCGAGTCAAAGTTAAGCCTGGACTCTCCTCAACTTGCTGTGTTTGTTCTTGATAATTTTGTTACAGGAATGAATGGTTTATGATGAATCCCTGCATGAATTGTTCAGATTTTACTTGTAAGTTTGATGGAGGTTTATAACAAGCATAATTAACAAGAAAAAGAGACAAGGACGTGATCATTGTGGTCAAAATATAGCTAGCAATCTTATTGAACATCGAAGCCTTCAGTGGTAATGGTGGTTTCAGATTCAGGTTGGTTGTTCATATTGTCTTCTCTCTATTTTCAAGATGGATTCTTTTGAGTTTTTGTTAATGGTGGTAAGACTAAAAATTCAGAGCAAGTGACTAAAATATAACATTTTTGCCCCTCTCTTCTCTTCTATCCTCTCTTCCCTTTCTCTAAACATCTTATCATTCAAACCTTGCAAAAACTCATATTCAAAATTTCTTTCTCCACTTTCACAACGTACTTATGCTCGCAAATTGCATCATTTTCTTTCAAAATAGACTTATATATCAAAATCTTCATAAAAAAGGAAAAGGTTTATTTTTCTTTATTTTTCATTGTTTTAATGCAACATGGATTTTTTAGTTATTATAGATAATATAATAACAATCCTGTAAATAAATTACTTTTTTTTTTAATTTTTTTTAATGTAAAGTAAATAAATTTCTTAAAAAATAAAAACAAAGTTAAAAAGGACTATGTTATAGAAGTATCACGGTAATTTTCTCTTTAAAGTAATAATAATAAAAAAAACTCAGTATCCAAAGTAAAAAACATCAATCAAGCTGGTGCCCATTTTGCTTGCCAAGTCACCCAATAAAAAGCAGGCAGAAGAAAACAAGCAATTCAACCATGCGATAATTCCAACGACGACGTCGTCTTCGATTATGACATGAAGCACCTCCAAAACTAGACAAGTGGCAGTTGGTCTCCTCATACCCCAGCAAGCATCCATGCTCTTTCAAAAACCATTAAGTTACCATATTACCCCTCATCCCCTCCTAACCGTTGTGCTTTTCACCCTGCAACAGCCCCAAAATAACATCGTCATTTCCAAACCGATCAAGGACATTCCCGTCATTTCACCCTCACGCCTCGCTACTTCAGGGAAAAACCAACAGTACAAAATGTGCTTCCTTTGCAACTCTCCATCTGTTTGGTTTTTTTTTTTGGATCAAATCATGGCGTCTTCTTCCTCTCATCCGGTCCTGAAACCAGAAATCGGCGGCGTTGGATGTGGTGGCGGGAGCAGCGGAGGTTTTGGTGGAGAGAGTTCAGAGGCGGCAGTGATAGCGAACGATCAGTTATTACTCTACAGAGGACTAAAGAAGCCAAAGAAAGAGAGAGGATGCACTGCAAAAGAACGTATTAGCAAGATGCCTCCTTGCACTGCTGGTAAACGTAGCTCTATTTACCGTGGTGTCACCAGGTATAAATATACGTATTGTTGGGTGTATTTGTACCTGTATACGATTGTACAATATTCTTATTTAGGGTTTAGGTTTGAAGTTTGGAGCTTTTTATGTTATGTATAAATTAGTGTGATTTGTGAAGTGTGATTGTGTAGGGATAAAATGGAAGTTAGAAAGCTAGTTGTTTGTGCTATGTGGATTACGTGTTTGATGACATGTGTAAATGAGTGTTTTTGCGGATCAATGTAGTAGAATTGGGTCCTGGAAAAGAAAAGGAGTTTTTGTTTTTGTTTAAGTGATATAAATAAGAAGTTGGCTCATTTTTAGAAGCTTGTAACTTTGTGATTTGAGGAAGATAACAATAGTGTATGGGGTGGTTACTGTTTATGGGTAATTGTTAGAGAATGATAGTAGTTTAGGAGGTAGTTTAGAGGTTTTAGTGATTAGGGATTGAAATGAAAGTAGTTTGATAGTTAAGGGTTTTAGTTGTAGTAGTTTAGTAAAAGAAGGACTTAGTTTACAGTATGGAAATGGTTGAAGAATGTGGGATACACAAGCAAAAACTTTGTTGATAGGAAATATAGTACAAGAAGGAGAGTTTTAGAACAAAGATTTAAAGCTTAGCATAGTTTTTTTGGCCTGCCTTACAAGTGATGGTTGCATGACTATTTATAGCCTTGTTAACCAACCTACATGGAACAATCTAGATGAAATTTGCAGCCATAGAACTTGCAAGAAATTCAGCCAATACACTAGAAAATTCTAGAGTTATTTGAATTGTGGATAAGCACTTTTTTTTTTCCCTAGAACATTCCTAGTGTTTGTTTGATTTCTTTAGAACTTTTCTAACTTAGCTTAGCACTAACTTGTAGTTTGTAGTATTTTCTATAATTGATCTCTAGAATCTTTTTTAAGTGCATTAATAATTTAAAAGTAACCAACAGCAACACAGAAATGTGATTTGATGCGTAGATCGCATTTTTATTGTTTGTTTTGGTCAATAGGCATAGATGGACTGGTCGATATGAAGCTCATCTTTGGGATAAGAGTACATGGAACCAGAATCAGAATAAGAAGGGAAAGCAAGGTCTCTCTCCCTCACCCCCCTCCCCTCTATCTTTGCAATGCAGTCATGGGTATATTGTGCCAAGCTGACACTGGTTTTTTTTTTCTTGTTATTGTGCATGGAATGGTTGGCTTGGCATGTTCTTCCAGTATACTTGGGTATATGTTACTGGCTTTATACTATTTCTTTCATGAAATATGCTTATGGTTGTGTTCTTCATATTTGTTGGATTTATTAAGTTCTACCCATTTGCAGGGGCATATGACGATGAGGAAGCTGCAGCTAGGGCATACGATCTTGCTGCTTTAAAATATTGGGGCCCTGGAACGCTCATTAATTTTCCAGTGAGATAAATACTCCACGTGGACCTTTCTTCATTTGTTGCACAGAGCTCATTCATCTTTATCTGTTAACTGATTAGGTATTATTACTGTGTCCTGCAGGTTACTGATTATAAGAGAGATCTTGAAGAAATGCAAAGTGTCTCAAGAGAAGAGTATCTGGCATCTCTTCGGAGGTAAGTATCGAGTCTGAAAAATGTACTGTTTATTGTAATCATGCTGTTTCCAATGGTGGATGTTTTCTGCAGAAAGAGCAGTGGTTTTTCAAGAGGACTCTCAAAGTACCGTGCATTATCTAGGTAAATTACTGGAACCATTGTACATTTTTTGTCTGCATGCAAAGTATCTATTCATTTATGTTACCTGTTTGATCCTCCCCAAAGCTTCTTTAGGTATTTTGATTGTCTTTTAAAATATGTGTAAAATATTAACAATTTTTTGTTTCTGCTTTTCTTCTGCATTTTTGGCTTTCACAATGCAGTCGATGGGACTCATCTTGTAGTCGTATGCCTGGATCTGAATACTGCAGTAGTGTAAACTATGGTAAGGTCTGATTTTCTTAATTCACCGATTCTCTTTTTACCATTAATCAAGATCACCTAATTGTATTAAAGAATTCTGCAGTGTCATGTTGCCTCACAAACATCAGCTTTTGACAATAAATTGGTTACCTCCAGAATTACTGCTGACTATCTAAGGGCAATATTTTATTATAAGGTGCAGGTGATGATCATGCAGCTGAAAGTGAATATGCTGGCAGTCTTTGTATTGAGAGAAAGATAGATCTGACAGGCTATATTAAGTGGTGGAATTCCCACAGCACTCGTCAAGGGGAATCCATCACGAAGTCATCAGAAGATACTAAACATGGCTGTCCTGACGACATTGGCAGTGAACTTAAAACATCAGAACGAGAAGTAAAGTGTACCCAGCCATACCAGATGCCTCATTTAGGCTTATCTGTTGAAGGAAAAGGGCATAAAGGTTCTACAATATCTGCCTTGAGCATTTTGTCACAATCAGCTGCTTACAAGAGCTTACAAGAGAAGGCATCAAAAAAGCAAGAAACTAGCACTGAAAATGATGAGAATGAAAACAAAAATACCATCAACAAAATGGACCATGGCAAAGCAGTAGAGAAGTCCACAAGTCATGATGGCGGTAGTGAGAGGCTGGGAGCTACATTAGGAATAACTGGGAGATTGTCTCTTCAAAGAAATGTGTACCCATCGACTCCTTTCTTGTCTGCTCCTCTTCTGACCAACTACAACACAATCGATCCCTTAGTCGACCCCATCCTTTGGACATCTCTTGTTCCTGCTCTTCCTACTGGACTTTCTCGAAATCCTGAGGTCGGTTTATTCTTGCTTAAAGCTTGTCAATATTTCTCTTGTTTTTTATTTTAACTGTAATTCTCTGCTTTTCTTGTACCGGTTTTTTTGCTAGAGTACAATTTTTTTTTTAAAAAAAGACACTTGGAAGATAAATTCTTATAAAAACTTGCTACTAATTTATGAGCAATCATGAATCAGTTTCACAGATATGGAAAATTGCAGTCTCCTTGAGCGAGATGATCCATCTGTGTAGAGAAACATCACCTATACTAATATCTTGTAAGAAATTTGATCCCAAAAGATTTGGTAATGTAGTTTCACATGTCATGGGATGCATTAAAGCAGTGAGATTTTCTTGGCAAACCACGGAATCATATGACAGGGTGCTCATCTATAGTTTTAATATACACTAACGCTAATCAACAACCTCACCTGTCATCAGTTCTAGGAGTAGAAGAGCTCGGATCATGTTGAACTCAAACTATTACTTCTTTAATGAACTTAATAGTCAGTATATAGTAAAGCTCTACCATGATTTCTTGTTGCCTGTGCACTTGCTTCATTAAAGCCTTAAATGTTGTGATGCAGGTCACAAAGACTGAGACCAGCTCAACTTATAGCTTCTTTCGGCCAGAGGAGTGATGGTGTCTCCCCATTGATTCCGCTTTTCACCGAAAGACATATTTTCCTTTTAATCGGGAAAAAAAGGAGCAGAAACTTGGGAGATTTTAGCATCAGATCCCTGAGAAAGCCAGAGGTTCCTTGTAACCTGTGAAAAATGCAGATATTTGGAAGATTTCAGTGTGGCAAATCCAAGGAAAAGTGTCCTCTTTTCCTTTTGAGATTAGGCTTCTACTTCTTTTCAGCAGGTTTGTTATACGTTCCAGAAAATATACAAAGGAAAATACTAATGTATATGTACATTAATTACATGTAGAATTTCTGAAGATGTACTACACGAAGTTTCATAATATGTAAATTAAATTTGTGCCATAAAGTTGGAAACTTGGATGCTCAGAATTTTATTATCGAGAACGCGGGAGGGAAAAATGACATATTTTTGCACACCCACAAAACATCATTTATTAATTAGATTTTTTTTTTCTAATCCTTTAATATTTGGTTATTTTAAGAATTATGTTTTGTAATTTTTTTTTATTTTTTTTGTTGGGTTATATACCAATTTTATAGATTTAGTTTTTATTTTTCAACCTTCATTGTTAGATTTGTTAGAAGTACATATTTATTTATTTTATTTGTTTTTTTTATGAGCTTATCATGATTTCAAGACCAGAGTTGTGAGTTTAACATGTTAATTCATGTTGATTTAAATTGTTTTTTTATCTAATGTTTTTTTTAATTTCATCCTTTAATCTTGAATTGGTTGGAAAATAAGTTTTTTATTTTTTATTATTTTTAGTTAGTTATTCTGATTTCATAACTCAAGTCATTAATTTAACAAGTTGATAAAGGTTAACTCTATTAATATTATTTTTTTAATTGAATATTTTGAGGTTTTTTTTAAATCGATTTTTTTTTAATTTTACCTTCCAAAAACTTAATCTTTTTATTTATTTATTTTTCAACTTTATTTTTTAATTTATGTTATTTTTTAATTGAGTTTTATAATTATTTTTTTTCAATTTGCTTCTTGTGGAGTTATTCCAGTTTCATGAGTTTAATTTTATTTCTCGATTTCAACCTTTAACATTGAATCGATTGGAAATAGACTTTTGTAATTTTTTTTTATTTTTTATAAAATTATCTTAATCTTATTATCTAGGTTTTGAATTTAATAAGTTGGCCCAAGTTGACTTGGTTTTTTTTACTTTTTTTTTAATTGATTTTTTTTTCAATTTTATTCTTAAATATTAGATTGGTTGGAAATTAGATTTTATATTTTCTTTATTTGTTTTTTATGGAGATATCTTGATTTCATGACTCGGGTTGCAGGTTTGAAAAGTTAACCCGAATTGTCTTGAATAGTATTTTATCCTTTTAATTTATTTTATTTCAATTTATCATTTATCATTTGGTTAATTAGAAAGTGACTTTCATAATTTATTTTGAATTGTTTTTTAAAGAGTTATCTTAATCTTATAACCTGAATTGCAGATTTTACAAGTTAACTTGAGTTAATCTAATATGCTATTGTCTCAATATTAAAAATAAATATCATTCAATACGATGTTTTATCAATAATCCATGTTAACAATGTTTATATATATATATATATATATTTTGAATTTAAAATTGTTTTTTTTTTAAAATCCAATGTTTATAAAAAAATAATTTTAAATTCAAAATATAGTATGTGTGTGTGTGTGTATATATATATATATATTTTTTTTTTTTTTTTTATGTTAAAAGAAATCGATCTAACTCCCAATGCAACATTTGCCAATGATCTAGTTGATATAGCTAATGACTGTCCATTGTGCATGAGCCCTCCGATGACACAAGGGCAAAATCAATGAGTTCAGGGGCCGTTAGGAAGATGCAACGAGAAATCATTCTATTAAGATGGAACGAGGGAGGAGCTATTTCATCACTTGGTAGTCAAGCAACAATTGCATGGCATTTCCAAGAAGATGATAGTCTAAACTTCCATTTCACATGTGGTTTAAACTAGCATAAGCTCACCTCCATCATTTCTCCGACCTCTGAATTGCATAATGCTCCTATGTTCCGACCAGCGCATCAGCTTAATACAGTGGTGAAAACTTAGTTGCCGTGTTCGTATCCTCCCTCTATTCTCTTAAAATCAACCTTATAGTTGGGATTCCTTTGTAAAATACAAAAGTTATTGACAGCAGAAGCTAGATCATTGAAAGATATCTACTGGCAGAACTTGTAGTCATGCTAATTCTGAAATTGTGAAGGGACAGTTTTCCAAAGATTCTCTCTTTTTTGTCACCATAAGCCCCACAGCTATCGTCATCATAAGAAGAGTACAAATTAATAACAGTACCTAGTTTCCAGTTACCCGTTCTGTATCAAGCATTTCTGGGGATTTCATTAGTGCCGCAAGAGATTAGGGGTTCTATCTTGGTTACCTCAACTGGAATTCAACTATGATTACCGTTCTTGTATGAATATTGGAAACCACGAGAGACATTTCTTCTTGATGAGTTGTTACCAGACTTGTTTGGGACAATTCTGTACTCCATGTTATGTGTTTCAAGGAGCAACAACATGAACGTTGAGAAGACAAGGTACCAAATCACATGAAAGAACGGGCCTGTAACTTGTTTCGAGTGTCGTGGATGGATGTTAGAAAAAGAGAAAATAGGCTGGCACAGTCTGGAAGGAGCAGCGCTTTGGATGGTAGCAGCAGGTTCGTAATTCAAAACATTATTATTATTATTAAAGAAACTAAAAGAAAACCGTTATTTTATTGTTTTTTACTGTTCCTATTGTTTACAACGATTTCTATCGTTTTTTTTTTCTTTGAAAAATCATACAGTTATAGCTATTAATTTTTTCTTTTTAATTTTATATTCCCATATTATATTGACATGGCTAGCTGTAAGTTTTATAATTTTTTTTATTATTTATGTGCTATAAACATATGGTTGGGAAAAACATCCTAACATTAAAATAAAGAGTAAGATTTGTTAAAAACATAACCCTTTAATTACTTATTTTAGATAAAAAATTATGAATTTTTTTTTTAGAATTGATAAGTCAAATCCCAACTGAATTTGTCCAAGTCATCCAGGTCACATGTTAATATTTAAAACAATTCAAAATAAAACTGATCTGGATCAGACTCTAAATCATTAAATTAATTAGCCATGAAATATATGATTATATTTTTATTATGTTATTGATGAAATTATAATTATATCTTTTATTTTGATCAGATCCAAAGAGCCAATTGTGATGTTAAGAAACTATTTATGTTTGAATTAGTGAATTCTTAGATTTTTGTTGCTACTTTTAAAATATTGGAATTGTATAAACATTTTTTATATATTAGTAAAAAAATAATTTAACTCGCAGCATAACAAGTAGTTTGTACTAAAAAGTCTGTATCATCAATTCGAGAAGAATTCCCGTGATCATATCGAGATTGAAAATTGATGATCATGATCATGCATAACTCAAAATAAGCTAGACTCCCCATTAAATAAAAAATAACTAAGAGTTTGATGCTCTATTGGAATTCTTAACTGTCAAAGAGCATCTTGAGCTTTATGCAAGAACAAAAGGAGTTGCAGATTACAGAATAGATTACTCAGTGCTCGTAACTCACTTTATACCTGAGTTGGCAGTTTACTCTATAACAGGGTTTCCAGAGTGAATTACTTTCACTTGATTTGCAATGATATGGATCTAGTTTACCATTGCTTAAAGGAAAAGTCTGCACCGTATGAAAGAAATCCTCCCAGCTGACATGGACGTCATCTCCGATGTGTGTTAATCCTGTGGGCAGGTTGTAATGGAGAAGAAGATGGAATTTGACTTGCTGAAGCTTGCTGACAAACCATCTTTCGAAGCAGGCCTTGAATAAACAAAGATCCAGGAACTAATAGTTGCAGTTCTCTGACTGATCTAATTTTAAACTCTGTTCGCCGCTCTCAGGTTAAGCCTACCGATGCCAGCTCTGTAGATATGGAAAACCTGTGCCAAACCATTCAAAGCAGGCCCTTCGACATTCCTTCACATCCAAGAAGTTTACTTGATGACCTTGAAGTTTGCATTGGGAGAAATAACTCCATTACATATGAAAATGTATCGATAACGGAGATCATCTTGCACGAGAAATTAATGATAATTTGGATTGGACGCTGGCTTGGAAATGAAGAAACAGTGAAGACACTTGTGTCTTCAACACCCATTTCTGATGGGGTCTTTGGTGAACAGTTATCGGAGCAGTGAGTCCGAGATGGTAATAATCTTTGGTGAACAGTTATCGGAGCAGTGGTCTGGGTCAAAATTGCCAGCTTGGGCTTGGCAAAAGGTTGAAAAACTTCCAGCCCCTTGGTCCGAGTCCAGTCGCGCCTAAGTTGGCAATTATGATATAAACTAGTAACCGGGTCCGCCCGACTTCTTTTTTTATGTTTTTTTCAGTGGTTTTTTGCTCTTTTTCTACACAATGGCACACGAAATAATACATAAAATATAAAATATAAAATATTATCACGTTATCTTCACCCATTGGTTGATACCATGACCAATTTAAGCGTTGGTTTTCACAACCACTGAACACAAGGAAGGACTCTTTAATCAAATCATTTAACTTCCAGTTTCAGCTGGAAGGCGAGCAGCGCCACTCCACGGTAACAGCTAGGCTGCGTCCTCACAAGGAAGTCGTTATTCTTAAAGGGAGAAGACAGGTAAAAAACAGAGGAAGGTTTTTTTAACAGTCATCTATTGTATTATTCTACACAAGCATGAAAAACTAACTCGGGATTTCGTTTTGCAGGTGCACCAGAGGAGCAATCCAGTCCATTATCAGCTGTGGAGGCTCAAAATCCATGAGGGTTTTTCTATGACTTCATCATATGTTTTGTAATATTATTTTATTTAACCTACAACATCATTTTACTGATACTAAATTTCTGATGCAGTTTTATCTTAAAGTTGGAGACACTCAATAGGTGGCTTCATCAAACTGACAAGCAAAACTATGTAAAGCAAAACACAGAAGGGGAAAAAGATTTTTTTTTCTTTCAATGTTAATTATATGAGGTGTATATTACGCGTTCTGAGGACATGGAGAGGCAAAGGATTCATATTAATTAACAAAACACTAAAGTAGCCAAAACTACATAACACTATTAATTATAATAATCTCAATTAGTTATGATTAAAATATTTTTTAATTTTATATTTTTCTTTTTAATTTCATCTTTCAATATTAGAGTTAATTAGCAACTGATCTTCATAATTTATTTTTTATCTGATTTTTATAGGAACATCACGGTCTCAAGATCCATTTCATAGATTTGACACGCTAACTTTAATTGATTCAATATATCATAGTTTCAATAATTCATATAATCAAATATTTCACCTTATCAATATTTTAAAAAAATATTATTCAATATATATCATATTTTGAGTTTATGATTAAATATGTTTTTTATTAGAAAATACATTATCATGAATGCATGAACAATTTTTTCATGTTAAAAAAAAAAAAATTGATCCCACTAGCAACAAAACATTAGCTAAAGATATATTCTTCATTGAAAGTGAGAGCACCTTGAATTCACCGTGTGAAAGCAAGAAGCCACTGAATTGGAACTTGCAAATTATTTTGACATTGTTTTCTGCTTGGTTAATGATCTAGTTCATGGAGGAGTAAGGGACAAATACCACAAGTAATATATCATTTTACAGACCCCACATACAAGTAAAGAGAGCGATATATACCAGTTTGCTGAGCAGAACTTCCGTAGCTGATTCAAAAATTGTACAAGTTTTATATAGGAGACTAGTTAATTCTGTGCTTGTTTTTTTGTCAGTTGAAATTAATCTCTTAGCCAACTTCAATGTTTGGTGTATTACAATTACTACAAATATTTAATATTTCCGATTAGTTTTGGTGACTTATTTGAATGTCGGGTTAGGTCTTTCTTGACAAATTCCATCATTAAATGAAACTGTAATTAGGTAGAATGCATGTGAATTGGCCAACCGCCTAGCTAGGGCTTTCCTAGAAAATATTTTTATCTCTTACTAATGTCCATTTCGTTATATTTTGTAATTAATTCATTGTCAATGTGCAGCATTTTTCCGGATCAGAAATTAAAATGCTGTAACATTCATGGTTCAAAGTTTGAAGTTGTTGCCGACAAATTAACCATGCCGGCAATATCAATTTTTCAAACCATTGCGAGATTTTCTTCCGAAAATTAATTAGCTAATAAGTTTTGTCAAGTTAGTGCTTTGTCCTGTGTCCCTTGTCCCTTGTGGAATCTCAAGTATTGATAGATGTGTTTATTTGAGAGTTTACTACAACTACGTTGTTTTCAGTGAGCGTCGGTTGAAACATTAAACCCGTTTGAATTAGAAAATCTAATAGAAAAAGATTTTTCTCTTTTCAAAACTATAAATTAAAAAAAAATGAATGAAAAAGCTAAATTGATTGGTTTAATTTGTTAAAATTGAAGAAGTTTAATTTGAATTAATGGGTCTTAATTATATATATATTGGGTTATTTTTAACAAGTTTTGATTTCATTAGTTTTTAATCAATAACAGGTTTTTTTTTATTTGGTTGGGGTTAATTTCTCTGATTTTTTAAATTTTAATCCGAAACCAAAACTGAAAAAATTTCTAGCAAATTTTAAAACCCATTCGTTTCAGTTAATTTTAAATTGATTTTTTTGAATATTCTAAATAATTTGGTTACTTGATTAGAAATTCTTTTAGTTGATTTTTCAATTACAATAAAACGATAAAAGGGAAGGACACTTGTTGAACATTTTTTTTTCCCTTCCTGTTTAATATTAGAGTTGTAATTTATTAATTTGGTGATGAGAAAAATTTTATCGGCCGTGAACCTTTCTGACCTTCCATTTCATTCTTTTTTTGGGAGGCTGTAGTTTTTCAATCTCCCAATAAGACATGTCAAATCAGATGGTAAGACCCACGCAAGTTGCAACTTTCCTAATTGATTTGGGACGCAATGACATCAATGGAAAATGATTTGTAATCAAACTTTGATCTCTAAGTTTCAGATCATGATAAGCAGCATACAGTCTCAGTTCAGACTGACCTCCGACCATAAAGCTTGCATCTAATTGCAGTTTGCTTATAATGTCGTGAAACTAATCATAATGAGTTGTATAAAATATGAATTTACAGTGAAAAGGAAACATTGCCGGTCTAAATGTCTCGTTCTTATGATGACTAGACCTGGATTCAGTTAATAATTTCCTTTCAAGTCAAACATGGATGAGGAATGTGATGAACCAGCCTCCATTAACAGCTTGTAAGCATATAGCTTCATTCATAGAAAAACATACCACTTCAATAGTATGGCTTTTGGTGAATAGATGAAACTAGATAGGATAAAGTAAAAATGCGTGTGCGCCCGTAGAAGAATAGTAACGTAATCCAATCAGTCATTTCAAAAATCTTGAATTATTTTATGTGTTTTTGGATTATTTTGATGTGTTAATATAAAAAATATTATTTTAATATATTTTCAAGTAAAAAATACTTTTAAAAAGCAATCTTTACCTATATCTCAAATAACTCCTAAATAAAATAGAGAAAAATGGTTTATATTAAGTTGATCTTAAGTGGCATGGCATTGAAGTTTAATTTAGTGTTTTGGAGCATGATCCAATAATGCTTTTCAAAAAATTTGTATATTTTTGTGTATTTTTAGATTATTTTGATATGTTTATATCAGAAAAATATTATTTTAATATATTTTTAAATGATTTTTTTTTGAAAAACAATGTTTACTATTATTCCAAGCACCTTTTAAATAAAATAGGTTGTTGATGTTAATTTTTGATGTTTTTTTAAATGTAATTTTTTTTAAAAAAACAATCTTTACTGCTATCCCAAACACTTTTTAAATAAAATAGAGAAGAATGGTTTTATACATTGTTGATGTTCACTGGTTTGGCATTGAAGTTTAATTTAATTGAGTTGAAGATAATTAAGTCGTGTAAGCAAGATAAATGCAGCTAATTAAGAACACCAAATAGCAACTGCTTTACCATAGCAAACCATATACTGTATATATTTTACATTTTCAACCAGAAGAGAAACATAAGTATAACTTGAGCCAGTCACGTAGCTAACATAAGGGGGGCTTGAGCCCATTCTAACACCCTTTGAAGTACATGACAATGCACAGATCTTGTTCATTACTGCTTCCACTGCAGTAAAATATGTAACTTAAAGCTTTGTCGTGTCTAAGCTATCTACTTCGTTTTTTGTGAAGTAGCTGATGACTTTTAGCTATCCTTGATTATTCTACAATACGCACGCGTTTTATATGCACGATTGAGATAGTAAAATGCTTGCACTTTCACTAATCTCTGCTCTCTTTCTCTTCCTCTCCCTGTCTCCCTCGACTTCCAATCTCACACCAAACAACTTCGGCCTCTCATCTTCCTCTTCTTTCTCCAAATGCGCATATTTAGACACTAAATCAAGAAGCTCCTTGCACTTCCTCTTCATGCTAGTGAGCTCAGTGCTCAAGACCCCATTTTCTTTCTTTAGTCGTTTGTTTTCATCAACTAGAGTAGTGTATTCGGATGATGATGAAGTGGATGATGATCTTTGATCTTCTTCAAACTCTTGTGTTGTGACTTGAATTGGTGCAATAGGTTGTTGCTTGCTAGACCATGCTTTTCTTCTACGAATTTGGCATAGTAGCTCTCTTTCACCCTTCCGAAACATGTCATTGCAAAACTCCCACCGGCTTGTTGCAACTTTTCGGAAACCCTATTCATACAAAATAAAAAAAATAAAAAACACGAAAGAAACATAGGGAATCTGTTCCTCGACTTAAGGAAGGAAAAACAAAACGTGCATAAACAAAATGACAAGCCTTGAAAATCATCTTATTAATTAGGAGATGATGAGTTCCTTTGCTTTAGGTCTTTAGAGATTTCTTTTAAGAAAAAAACAAAGAAGAAATTCGAATCCGAAAATTAGATAGGAGAAGGTGTTAGTTAATATCATTAAAGATTAAATAAATTAATAGAAATTTTCTAGCTCAATCATACTCATGGTGCTGTATAACTTTTACTCTATATATATTTTAATCTACCTTTCCTTAACCTCCATCTCTCTATGTCCTACATTTATTCCTTGTTAACCAGTTTGAATATTTGGGCAGCCTAATATATATATAATACAATATATTAAAATATAAATAAGTAAGAACAAGCCATGAAACTTCTGACTAACTCACCGTACTTGGAATTACCAAGCTCTAAAGTCCAAATTTACGAAATTAATTACTTAATTAAAGACCAAGTCACTACAGAGCAGGTTAGGTCAGACAGGACCATTTACCTAGAAAAATATTAAGGAAAAAAAAAAATAAGATGATTCATTAAGAACTAACTAAACCAAAAACAAAAAACAAATTAAAATATATAAAATACCATGCAGATCAATAACAAAAAAAGTTACAAAATCCAATGATTAATCATGTATACATACATAAGTGTTGAGTTGCCGGACAAAGCTAGAGAAATTGCTATGCTTGAAGAGCGTTGGTAAGAGATCACGAGCAAACTCTGCCGGTTGCCACACCACAAACCCGGTCCCTTCGTCGTTCCATGATATCACCTCATCGGTAGCCGGATCCTCCACCAACATGTAGGTTTTCAATAAAAATGGTGGTGGGGTTGATTTTCTAACATATTCTAATAAACCCTTGTCATTTGCCATGAAATCTTTCAAAGAAAAAGAAGATAAGAGAAGGGAAAAAAGAAGAGAGAGAGAGAGAGGTTGTTGAAAGATACAAGATTTTTAAGGAGAAGAGGTGGAGAAGAGAAGAAGGGCAGTCAAGAACTCCCAACCCCAACAATAGAAACCCAACACGACTCCACAGTTCATGAGAAATGCAAGGGCTTTTCCCTTCTCTTTTCTCTCTCTTTTCAAGAAGAAAGAAATGGTTGAAACGTATTTTTCAAGGCTAAACTCTTGTTATATATAGGAGGAATAAATCATTAATTATAACATGGTTTTATACTTTTATAGGGTGACTTTTAGTTCCATGATGTGATAAATATATCATGCACGTCGGTCCAAATTTCACTGTTAAGGATCCATCTTGTGGACCTTAGGATCATATCACTGATTTCTTAGTGGTTACAGTAATCGTTTGACTGGTCAATGAAAGACAACAAGAACAACAAAAAATTTCTATTAACGCGGCATATATATATATTTCAGAAAAACTAAATCTTGTTCACACTTGAGATGGTGAAAAAACTATTTCTTATCTATGTTATGCGCGTCATTTTGTGCAATGACCATGCTAATTATTATTATTGAATGTTTAAAAATAATCAATTTAATTGTTTCTAATTTGTATAAACCAATAATAATGAATCTTGCTAAATGTTTTTGATTAATTGTGGGTGAGATGGGCTGTGAAGGTTGTGATTGTTTAGTAACTTGGTAAATAAGACATCAAAGTTCTTTGATCTAGGCATAAGAATTTTGTATGAATACTTGATTACAACCCTTGGATGGGTGGGGCATTCAAATGAAGGGTTGAGATTAGGGGCAAGAGGGTTGTGCCCATTGTTGTTAAAAAAACAAATTGACTCTTAAAATTTTATAAGTCAATATGTATCTAACGTGTCAAATCGGATTAAAACTCAAAAACTAGTAAAATCTGTCAAACTCGATAAAATCAGACTGATTTTACGAGTTTGAAAAAAATATAATATTATACATTCTGGTAATCTGTACCTTAACATTTTCATTGTTTTAAAAACTTGTGAAATTTGATAATCAAGAGCTTGATTTTGACTATAATTATTATATATTTTTTATGATACAAGTTATTTGTGGATTTTATTTATGTAAAATTAAAATAACTATTCATTCTTTATAATTTTTTATGTAAACTATTAACATATCAAATGATATATTACTTTATTTTAGCTGGCAAATATATAGAATAAATATTGTAAATTAACATGTTTGACCCTTAGAGTAATTAATGTTCAATGATCTATCAAAATTTAAAGGAACTTGTTTCTTGTAAATAACGAAGTAAGTGGGTCGATTAATCGATTTGTCCAAAAAGTAGAGGAATCTATGTGAATAAAATAAAGATATTTGAGATTTTTCATTGTTTATTTTATTTTTATTTTAATTGTGTTATATTGTTAATTACTACTTGATTGAAATTATTAATATATAATTAATTAACATATTTTACTTATAATTTTTATAATTTAAGTTTATGATTCAATTTAATATTGTATATTTTGTATTGTGTTAGAATTACAAATTATAATCTCCTTGAATATATATAATAATAATAATAATATTTTAGTTCCTTTAGGTGTGATGAGACTTTCCACATTCTTTATTCTCCTAGTTGGATTTCTGTCATTTGTGGGTTTCGTTATCCTAATCAATAAAGCATGATCTATATGGTTCCCCTTGTGGAATTTTTTCAGGGAAAGAAGTGACCTTTTTCTGACTTTTTGGGTTACTATTTCTTATCTAAAATTGGCTACATGGGAGATGTCAACGTTGCACCCAAGCGCTGCCCTCAAGATGCTTGTTTGCCATTTAATTAGGTTAAATTTTACGAGTTCATCAAGTTATATTGCTAAATGATTGTTTTTAAAATATATTGATTTCATTGGATATATAAATATATATTATATTTGGGTTTTTTTATTGAAAAAAATATAATTATATTTCTTGAGTTTATTCTTTTTATTTACAAGAAGGTTGATTTAAATAGTAAATATATATATTTGTTCTTCATATCATCCTGTTACTTCAATTTAAAAAAGATATAATATTAATTTGAATATATACAACTTATCTAATTAACATGATTTACAGGAATTCAACTTCGTGTAATGAGAAAAAAAAAAACTTATAATGCCCTTCTCTCTTATAACTTGATTAACAAAATCAATAACAATGTATTTCCTTCATTTTATTCTGAATTTAAATTATAGAGGGGAGATTCGAATATGGAATTCATTCCCTTACATTACCCAAGATTGGCGCGTGCATGAACGCGCCAGGGTGCGAGAGTGAAAAAAAGCGTATTGATAAAGAAAAGTGGAAATTCAAGGCATTTGGACATATAAGAAGGTTCTTATTTTGATTGGGAGGGCTGAGCTTTCTTGACTTGATCAAAAGAATACAAATATATATTTTATTTTATTTCTTAATTCTGTTCTTCAAGGCTTAAAATAAAAATAAAAATGGCGACTCATATTGTGTGCTAGTTTGGTCACCCAATACCCTCACCAACCACAGCTATTCCTTTCCCATTTGCTCCCCTCTGGGAACTGATTAGAGTGGTGAGCTTTCTTAATTTTTTTTCAGTCCCCTCTTTTAATAAATTTAATTTTTATCTTAATAAATAAATAATAATAATAATTTGAATCTTCCAAACTAAAATTTCTAGCTCCATCGTGGCTCTAGAGTCCAGACAATGTTCAAGATGGATTGCTGCGTTGACCCTTTGGGATCAATATTTACAAATTTTCTTTACTGTACCTTAAGAAAACAGGGGGCATGTGTTTCTAGATGTTTTTATTTTTCTTTTTAGAGAATTATGGTTCTGGAGACATTTGTTACTTGATGATCAGTAATTTATACGCGGAAGAATTGTTTTTTTAATCATAGGATATACGAGAAATATTGATTATGGTTCAAAAAATAAAAATAGAATAGAATTGTTGATTTTGGCCTGTTGGAGTTTATGCATAATTCATTGATTTATATATGTTACAACGGAAATAATTTCTTTTTCTTTAATTATTATGGCTCCACCTCTGAAAAAAGAAAATCTGTTTTTTTTTTTTAATAATAAAGGTTTTATCTCTCGTATCTAGGATAATAATGGCAGTTAGCTTTACAACATCAATTAACTAATACAACAAACAAGCATGCAACTTTTCACCGAAATAACCATTTTTAGTTTGGTTTAATTTTTATCTATAAAAATAATTAAATCAAAATTTTGTAAAATATATATAAAAACTAACCGATCTATTTCAGCTTAATTCAATTCGGTTTGATTTAGTTATTTTATATTAAAAATTGAATATTATACTTTTTTGGGTTTTTTTTAGATTTTTTAATAGATGTTTTTTTATTCGGTTCGATTTTTCAGTTCGGTTTAATTTGATTTATTTCTTAACTAAATTGGTTTGGTTTGATTTTTTAATTTCAGACATATGAAATCGAAACTGAACTGAACCGAATTTTTAAAAAATATTCTAATCAGTTTTTTTTTATGATTTGATTTTTTTAATAATTTTTTTTTAATTTTCTTAATTTAATTAATTTGTTAGTTTTTTTCTCACCCCTACTATTCACCGCAAATACTTGCACTTCTCATGCTGGACCTTGGCATGAACACTTCCAAGCAAGTCGGCCAATAAAAGTTAACCTTGTACCGACATTCCGCACACCACATTTGAAAATAAGTGGTGATTATAGGCAATATTATCAATGCCAGAATGATAATTTCTCATCATGGATGAGTGCCATGTTTTAGTTTCCGACTAGATGGGAACCACCCAATGGCTCAAACTGAAATTTTTTTAATGTTAAAAAATAATATTGAGACAATGCTAATATGTTTTGAAAAGTTAAAAAAATTTCAAATGACTGGTCTAAATCACCATGACTTAAAATAGACAAATGTCAAGAAAGAAAAAATTACAAAACTCAATTATAAGACAACTCAAAGCAAAAGATATTAGCATCTCAAACATGTGATCCGGATCATGAAGTCGGGATAATCTCATAAAAAATAAATAAATAAATGATGATGCTCAATTCCTAACAATCTAAATGTAGAAAGACAAAATAAAAATAAAATAAAATTAATCAACAAAAGAACCTTAAAAAACATTAAAAAAACCAGCAAAATTGGGTAAGTCAGCCAAACTTCTTGACCCGGGTAAGTCAACCAAACCATGTAAGCCGAATCATGAGAAATAGATAGCCTAATAAAAGACAGAATGAGAAAAATTATAAACCTCAATTACCAACAAACTAAACATTGAAGGACAAAATAAAAAAATATTCAATCTTAAAAAAATGATCTAAAAAAAGTTCTAAATCAATCTAAGCTAACCAACTCGACTCGCAATTTAAATTATGAGAATAAAATAACTCCATAAAAAAGAAAGGTAAAGAAAATTACAAAGTCTAATTTTTAAATTATCCTATGTTTAAAGATGAAATTGAAAAAGAAAACTAGTGTAGTAAAAGGATCTAAAAACAAATCAATGTCAATACAAGTTAATATTTAAAACTCATGACCCGAGTTATAAGATCATGATAATTCCATCGAGAAAAACCATCGAACCAAATTCTCAATCAACCTAATATTGAAGAATGAAATTAAAAATAATAAATAAGAAGGAACCAATGCAAAAATAATAATAATAAAAAATAAGATCCATATTTTACATAAAAACAAAATGACTAGATACCTTTCAATTATGGGTAAGCTAGCACAAATCCTAATAAAAGGAGAAAGGATAAAAAAGGAGGAGAAAAAAACAATGTTCTTAGATCCTCGTCGTCGCCCCTACACCTACACGTGCCACGTCTCTCGAACCACCTCATCGATCGTGCCGCTTCCAACACCATTGAGAAAGCCATCTTTTGATCGCTGGAGGAAGCCATGTACGCTGCTAGAACATGGTGGGCTTCATCCATACGCTGGTTGAAATCCCTATTTTTCATAGAAGTGACAACAATTTTTTGCTTATAACATTAGTTGAAAGCCTTTTTGTAAGCAAACTCTCATAGTTTAAACAAGGTACAATTAATCTAGTTATCATAAAAAAACTATAAACTAAACAAGGATTACTAATAACTCCTAAACAGAGTCTAACAAATTTAAAAGAATTATACTTAATATCTCTTAACATATCTCTTAACATAGACCAAACTTAAGCTCTAGAGTACTAAAAAAATAAATATCAAAGAAAGAAAAGGACCCAAGAAATTTCTAAATCTATTTTCATCCAAGACATCTTTTTACAAGACTGGAGATCAAAAAATTAATTATTCATAATTCATAAATGTTTATTTATTATAAAGAATGTTGATATCATGAAAGATTTCATGAATGTTCATGGTTCATAAATTAATCATAAACATATTCTTTTTTTTTCACATAATTAATGTATTGCTTTATTTACTAAGACAATTTAAATATTAAAAAAAATTACTAATTAAACATGAACTCAATAGAAAAATATTTTTTATTAACTAAAATTATGTTCAAATTCATAAGCCCACAAGTCCACTATCCCATGTATAAAGTTATTTTGAATTTAAAACTTTTGCTATCTAAAAATTTATTAAGAATAATTTTTCATTTATCTTTAATTGATTTATATAAAAATATATTAATATTTCATATTAAAATATTCATGTTGAATTAGAAAGCACCGACGCGATTTCAACCTCAAATATGAGTTGCTTACTGTTAATTTGGACTTAAAAAAAAGTCCATCGCGTGTTTTTATAGAATCAATTCTAACAAATTGTTCATGTGTTTTAAAACTGGGATTTCTGTGAATGATAGGGTAGAACTAACATATTCTTAACAATAAATTCCAAAGAAATAGAGGTACATACTCATTACCATCAACAATTTTATTGTTCATCGAAAACATTGCCCGTGGCGAAGCAGGGTTAAAAACTGGTAATTAATATCTAATGTATAAATTAATGCTAGTTTATATAATTATTTTCTAGTTAGAATTACCGTTGCTATTCCAAAATAGTCTATCTTTAAAAAAAATTTAAAGTCCATTGGCTCTGGGGCAGGAGCTGCGGTGGCCATCCCAACAATTTCTAGAACTTCTTAATTTAAAAAACATTCTTGACTAAAAAAGTTGACTATCCCAACAATTTCAAACATTAGATTAGATATCGGGTTATGAATTAATTTTAAATAATTATATTAAGTCAAAAACTTGTTATACCAAATATTGTCAACAGATATTTTTTTTTTTTAAGTTATCCCCTCACAACAAGTTATCGAAGGAGATGGGAAATGATAGAAAAAGATAAAAAAAAAAAAACCATATACGTGTAATACCTGGCATCTTCCTTAATTCCCCACTAATTAAACTACTACTAAGATGATGATATGCTACCATACGAGTAGATTAATTTAAAACTAACATCCAAAGAAATGAGATTCTTCAAATTTTAAACAAATGATTTAATAAATCCTTTCTCTTTCCATGGAATTGAAACTTCATATATTAAAATTAATTTTCTCTTGTAATTAATTAAGTCTTCACACATAAAATAATGCATTTTTGAGAAACTATTTTCTCGCTACCTCTTCAAACTTAAACTTTAAATAATAACATGGAACCATACTTAAAGAAATCTCAATGAAAAGTTTTGATGATGCCAGCAAAGAAAATAAGTTGAGAGATTTTTTGAGTGAGAAAGAGAGGAAGCTCGGTTGAGCTTAATGAAGAGGGTTCGGTTGGTCCGGTTGGTCCGGTGAAGGTTCGGTTGGGCAGTTTGGCCTCGGTTGGGCCTGCCTGCCTTTATTTCTTGCACCATCCCTTTCCTTGCTGCTTATGCAAATATAATGTTTTTTTTGTTTCAGTCATTTTGGTAATTGTGGGTATACTGTTCTCTTGGAAGCAATTAGATGCATTCATCAGTAGCATAGAATGGGAACTCCTCAACTTAACCTGTGGGTTGATTTGAAAAAAAATCATTTTTCAATTGGGACATCCAATAAAACTTTCTTGTTTTTAAAACTTTGATTAGATATTTGATTAGTTTTTTTTTTTTTTAATTTCTTGACCCATTCCATTTGCTCTAGTTAATTTTCAATCCATTTATGACTTTTTAGTCTTGTAAAGTTTCTAACAAAAATCTAGAACTTTGAAAAACTTAAGATTTGGAACCTGGCGTAGACTAAGTTTTTAGTTACATTAAATAAGACATTAATCCAACAAAACCTAGTTAACCCAATAAAACATGATCAAACTTCGGTTGGGTCAACAAAAAAAAAAAAAGAGTTTTTAAAAATAATTATTCTAAGAGGGGTTTTTTTGTATTTTCATTTTTCTAAATACTAAATTGACAAATATATCATTGGAACAAAAAAAAACATGTATTTAGGGGTCTTTTAGTCTTTTCACTTTCAATTCTTTTGTAATTAATAATAAGTTTATCAAGGTCATTTTTATGTTTTAATTGCAACACCTTGTGCCTGTCTTACTTCCCTTCTTTTGAATGGAATGGATTTCTTCTTGGTGGTATAAAATGCCCTTCCTCCATGTTGTTGGAAGCATTATCACTTCCTCTTTTTTCTGGTGAGGTGTGTGTCTGAGGTAGAGTGATTTGTTGCAAGTTGACCCTTTTCTTTTCTTCTCTATTCTTTTTGGAAAATTACAGGTTGGTTAGTTTTGTTATTAATATTTCAACTTCAATCCTTATTCTTTTGATTTCTATTTTTTCTTGGCTTTTTTTGTAAAAGTTTAACTATTTTCAATTTAGTCTCTTAATTCCAATTTATCATGTATTTTTTTAATTTGGTCCTTATTCTTTTGATTTCTTTTTTTATTTGGCTTATTTGTAAAAGTTTTATTGGTTTCTAATTTTATTCTTCAATCCAAATTTATGATGAATTATTGTTTTTGATTTGGTCCTTTTTCTTTTGATTTTTTTCTTTTGTTAATGTTATTTTTCTTTTTAATTTAACCCTCAAATAGAAAAAGTTTTTAGGTCCCCTCTAATTTATATTTTGATTTTGATTTTCACCTTGATTATTTTAATTGCTATTTTTTTTTATTTTAGATCCTTTTATGTGATTGATTTTTTCCTGATTAATCCTTCAAAGTTTGATTTGTTGAGGATTGAGCTTCGTGGTTTTTCCATGTATACTCCTTCCAGTCTAATGACCCAGGTCACAAACCTGAAAAGCTAACGTGATTCAACATTTTTGTTTTTACTTATTTTCTTTTTTGATTTCATTGTTCAAGATTTCTTTTCTTTAAAAAAATAAATAAAAGAAATTGACTTTGTTGTTTTCTTGAATTTATTTTTTATTAGGTTATCACGATCTTATAACTTAGACTATGAATTTTTCAAGTTAACCTGGGTTGACTTGCCCCATGTTACCCATGTTACATGTCTATCATGTTATCCTAGATTGACTCAGGCTCCCGGCCTCCTTTTAGATGGGCCCCTTTTATCCAACTTCTTTGTACTTTCAATGGTTTTTTTTTTCCTAGACAATCATGATTTTTATTAAATATACAGGTTAACCTTGGTTATTATACATGTTACATGAATATCACGATACCTTAAGTTTACTTGAACTCGTTTTATCTCTTTTTTTTTTTTTTAATTTTGTACTTCTAATGTTTTTTTTTCCAGACAATCATGATTTGTTTTAAAAAATATTTTTTGACAATTTACTATCATTATTTTTTTATCATTTAATTTAAATAAAATCAATTTATTAAAATCGGTCATGATTATAGCTCAAGTAATTAGTATTTTTTTGTTTATAGTTATATTATTTTTCATGCAGTTTTTTTTCTTTGAAATCTGAAATCTTAGTACTTTAGAACTCGTTTTATACACTTGGCTTGAGAGGGCAACAAAGAAAGAAAAGAAACACTTGCTAAAGCTGCTATAACCTACCCCCTGCCAACAGAGTCAGGCAAAAAAATTATAATTGAGGGGTCAAAAAAAAAACTTTCATATCTCCTTGACCTGTTTTTCTCTTCAGCTGTGCAAGCCACCCAAAACACAGGGTAAGAAGATAAATTAGAATTAAACAGAAGAAGCAAGAGGTAGCGGCAAGGGGATGTAGCTCAGATGGTAGAGCGCTCTACCTTTTACTTTTTTTGCTTGATTATGGAAGCATAAAGCTCGTAATTTGTTAGTATTTTTTTGTTTCTTTAAAACACGCTCATGACACTTGGATATTATTTTTTCCAAGAAAAAAAAATACAAACCCATGGCATAGCATGAGCCCACGTCCAGTAATTATCTTAAATAGAAGGGTTGGAGCATTTTTAATTTGTCGATTTAGGTCCTTATGGCTTAGGAAAACCATTCATACATTTTTAGCTTGTTAGGTAAAAAGATACGCTTCCTTTTTTGACTTTGTGGATTCTAGCTAATATCTAAAAAAAATTATTAAAATTTTCTTAATACATTTAAACCAATATGGAGGATGCATTTTAAAACATTTGAAAAAGGGATTTAATCTCAGTTAAGATACAAGATAGCTCGAGGATACAACTTAACGTAAAACAAAAAATACATAAGCTTTAAGCCATTTGAAGAAGTTAATGAATCTAATCGAACAAGATTAAAGATGAAAATTCAACTATGAAAATTATATGTTTAGAACACTAAAAATCGCGTTAACTCTTCAAGTTTGAGTACTTTACTTAATAATTCAGTTGAACGAGCTTCAGCAAGTCCCACTAGCAAACACAACTAAAATAAAATCTTGAAGACATGTATACAAGCTAAGACAAAGGAGATGCAAGACCCTCTTGAGCAGATAAAGGATGGGGAGGTTGGTTTCTCCTTGAGGAGCCATATTTTTCCTTCCTGAACGAAGGTCTCAAGGCAAGGGCTTTCAAAGTTCTTTTCGCGCAAAACCTTCTCAGCAGCAACACTAATCTCTGTTTGTATTTTAGGATCGATAAAAATAATAGTTTGTGACAAAGTAACAACAGCAAGAGAGCAGCCAAATCCCACCACTTCGAATAGCTCACACGAACACCAAAAAAATCATGGAGGATTTGCTTGCCTTGGATTTTAGGCTCTCCTTGAACGAAAGGTTCGAACTCAAGCCCAAGCATGTCATTTTTGTATTGACCCTGTTTCCAATTGGCATTATAAATTTATTACATGTCAATAGCTTGGCAATACAAATCAATGCACACAGCAGAACGTGCGAGATTATCTGAAACTTCTATGCAAGTCTATGGATTAGAAGGTTGCAAAGGGAAGAACTGACATGCAAAATTGCTTTTTAAGTGAGCAGTGTTGAAGTTCATAGCTAGATAGACTTGGAAACTGAACTGGAAAAACTTTACCTGAACAGCCCATGCAGTGAAACTGATATAGGACATTGGGTAGCGCCAAAAGAACTTGGGAAGATCAGGCAGTGGCCTATAGAGTCCAGATGCCATCGTCAAGAACATCTACGGTGGCAGATAAATCATATAATCTATCAGCTTCTTTTAGAGCTAGCGTAAAGATAATGAGAATTGAGAAACGGTGGCTAAGAATTTTGCTTACAACTGCAAAAGCTGAAACTCCTATACCCATCAGAAAGTTCGGGACAAGCAGCGCAACGATCATTGCCACACTTTCCATGGTGGCAAAGCAGAGGAAGAAATTCATACAGAGATAGCAATAGTGGGAAAATCCCAGATGGAATCTCACCATGTAAAATACTATTGTACCAGAAGAAAGAGACATGATCACTAAGAAAATGAACGATGCGAAGAAGTTAGAAAGCATAAACACAGCCTCTCCATAGTGCCCGTTGAGCAATTCATGGTAGGATACCTTCCATTCTTCTAAAAAAGAGGGTAATCCTCCAACAGACAAGCAAATCAAGAAGTCATAAACGTATGTGTAGCATTTTGCTCTTGTGACGAATGCGGAGTTTGACAGGCCAATATCGAAGTACATGATTCCAGCACCTAGTGATATTAGAATATAGAATAAGGTCCGTACCCAAAAATACCCCAAGTCTCTAATCATGTTCACGAAGGAACGAATAGTCAGTGTGTAGAGCTGCTTCCACCAATTGTTTCTGCTCTCAATCAATCCACTCATAAGCTCTTCCTACAATCAGCTAATTTCTTATTAGTCAAAGGGGTTGCATTTCTTGATTCTATGGAAGAGTGGTGTTCTTTTGAAGGTTTATTTAGCGACAAGTCGCAAGACTCGTAACAGCTCGTGCTGAAGAGGTTTATTGCAGCCAAAGATTATAAGATAAGATAATCAAGAATGAAGTCAGGTATCTTGAGTGTAAATTACTTACATTAATGAGTGCAATTTGTCGGATTTTTTTTCTTGTGTTTATGGAATACTCAGAACTCCTGTATTTTTCAATAAGCTTTGCTTTGATGTCTTCTGTAGTAAAACTTGTTTCAAAATTTGCTGACACTGAGGCTGCCTGCGTTATTACACAAGGATCAATTAACAAAAAGATAGGCTGGAAAGGAAACAGAACAAGTTGTTTACAGAACAAGTAAGCATGCATGACTACGTACAGAATCTCTCTGCGATCGCAGCAGAGTTGAGGCCATCTTGTCAAAGTCTGAATTTATACATCGAAGGAAGTGATCTGAAGGATTTCTTCTTGTCGGACAAGGAAATCCTGCTTCAGCAAAGAACTGCATGATGACCAGATTATAAAATTAGCACTCAATCACTCATTTTAACAGTTTCTGCCGTTTCTATCCATTATCAAATCCTACTTACCTTAACAGCTAGCTTTGCTTCTCCAAAATAGATAGTCTCTCCACTTGAGAGGAGGCACAAGTCATCAAACAAATCAAAGATATAACTACTTGGTTGGTGAATAGAGCAGACAACTATTCTTCCATCAAGAGCAATATTCTTTAGAGCTTGAATGACAAATAATGCCGAAGCACTATCTAGTCCACTGGTGGGTTCATCAAGAAACAAGACATAAGGCTGTGTTAATATTTCAAGACCAATGCTTAGTCGCCTCTTTTCCCCACCGCTTAAGCCTCTCAAATGCCAGTTCCCAACCTTATTGTCAGCACAATCCTGAAGTCCCATCTTCATGATTGTGTTTTCTATTACAGAATTGATTTCATCTTTGGTCGTTGTACTAGGTAGCCTCAAATGAGCAGAGTACGTGAGAGTTTCCTTGACAGTAAGAGTTCCAAAGAGGAAATCTTCTTGAGTAGTATAAGACTGCAAGTTTAGAACGATCGTAAACGAAGAAAAAATATAAAGCATAAGAAAAAATATGGGGGGAAAAGTATTGAAAAGAGGACAAATTTGAACTACTAAAACAAACAAGGGCTTTTATGAATTTTCTTTGAAAAAAGCAAGGCTGCCAATTGGCCTCTTCTCTAATGAAATTTGCCCTTGTGCTCAATGGTTATGCTAATTCTCTAATGAAAACAGTGCTTTTAACCCTGTAAAGATTGTTTATTTTGCCAACAAAGAACATAAATATAGAAAATTCAGATTTTCAATCTAGCGACATGTTTCAAAAGGGTCGAATATCGGATTCCTCTCTTTTCTTGTACTGCCTATTTCGTATATTTTCCTCTTTGTACTTTCTATATTTTCCAGCCACTTATATACAGCACGTCATCCTATTTAAATAATTTTTTCCATAATTGATGATTGACATAATAACGCTTACAATACTTCCGTTGCCGATCTTCCTCTGCTTCCCATTCAACAAAACATTGCCTGACATTATTACATTTGAAGACAGCCTCCCTGTGTTGAGGTCAAGGTAAATCAAAGGTCATTTCCTCTCAGTTATTCAGCTATTAAAATAACAACAACAAAAAAAGAAAAGAAAAATATGCATATAATTAAATTTAAAACTTCTCATATCTTCTCAATAAAAAAAATATAGTTAATATAATCTTAGGATAATTTGCAATTAGTTTATAGTTATATTATTTTTCATGCAGTTTTTTTTCTTTGAAATCTGAAATCTTAGTACTTTAGAACTCGTTTTATACACTTGGCTTGAGAGGGCAACAAAGAAAGAAAAGAAACACTTGCTAAAGCTGCTATAACCTACCCCCTGCCAACAGAGTCAGGCAAAAAAATTATAATTGAGGGGTCAAAAAAAAAACTTTCATATCTGCTACACCTGTTTTTCTCTTCAGCTGTGCAAGCCACCCAAAAACAGGGTAAGAAGATAAATTAGAATTAAACAGAAGAAGCAAGAGGTAGCGGCAAGGGGATGTAGCTCAGATGGTCGAGCGCTCTATCTCTTACTTTTTTGCTTGATTATGGAAGCATAAAGCTCGTAATTTGTTAGAATATCTTCGCGAAAAGATACATAATTAGAAAACATGCTATAGATCACTAATTAATCTTTCTATTATAACTTGAGGATTTTACAAAGCAAATATTAAAACTTAATGAGAAGCATGCATGCATGGAGGGAGGAGGGGGGGAGGCACCAGCTAATGCATCAAGCAAGGTGGATTTTCCCGAGCCAGAAGGACCCATAATAGCCATGATCCGATCTGGTAGAGCATAACCACTTAGCCGATTTAGCAACTTCCTAGTTTCACCTTTTCCTAAGTTCTTAGCCACCACTGCCGTCACATCTTCCCATACCAGATATATTTCTTTCTTTTCTCTCATCACAGTACTCCTGGAGTACTCTGACTGCTCTTCATTCTCAGTACTCTCTTCTACCTTCATCTCTATCAATAGACGTTAATGTTGTTCATAGCCAGTTTGAGGCCGTCCTTTTTTATTTGTGCAAAGCACTGGCCCTTATATTCAAAAGTCCCTAAAAAGCGAATATATAAATTAATCAATATCCAGCCGTCTGTTACAGTAATAAATCTAATTTTCTGAAAGAAAAAAAACTGCTAGCAGATGAAGACCAACGTGGAGTAAGAGACATAGGAGTAAAGAGAGGGCCAGTACAATTGTCAGGTCCATTTGAATTAATTTGTAGTACTATTTAGTATTTACCCTACTTTGAATGAAAATAGTCTTGAATATGCACCTCAGAGTAGATTTAAATTTTATTTTAAATTTTTGGGTGTAATTTAATTTGTTAATTTCTGATTAATTCTTTAAATATTATTAGTTTGAGTCTCACAAAAATAAAAAACCTATTAAAGGTTTATATAGTTATTAACTTTAAGGCTCGTAAGATTAGTTAAGGCACGTGCAAGCTGACTTAGAAATCCATATTATTTTTAAAAAAAATTATTTTAAAAAAATCTCAAAACTAATTGTTGTTAACTTGCATCTTAAGAGTCCATTTATAATTTTTTTTTTTTAAGAACACTTAACATTCACGATATCCAACATTATTTTATTAAAACGAAGGAAAATAAACTGGTAACAATTGCAAATATTAGGAGTTGAGTTTTGGGTGTTGCACTAGCCAAACGCATTCCCTTGTCTTGTAAAGGAATCGGCAAAAATCGATACATGACTTCCACAGACCGGTGAAAAAGAATTGATGATTGAAAAAAAAACACACACACACACACACACGATACACAGTGTTTTTGCTGATATGCTAAAACACATAAAAAAAAACCACACATCTTAGATTTTGTTCATGGATTCAGACCTATTTAGAAATGTAATTGGAATTGATTTTTAAATTATTTTTTATTTAAAAATATATATATTTTTAAAAAAATTACTTTTAAAATTAACGCTTTAAAATGATCTAAGAATATTAAAATAATATTAATTTAAAATTAAAAAATATAAAATATTTTTAACTTTTTAAAATGTAAAAACATACTGTGACCACTATCCCAACTAGAACTCAATAAATGCACCCCTAAGAAGTAATAAATACGATGGGAACTCTATATAATTTGTAGCTTGGCAATTTACGCACGCATATCGAACACTAATTAATGAGTGGGGACTGCGTTATATATTAGCTGAAAGAGCGGGGCCAAACTCAAGCGTTCACTTGTCAAAAATATCACAAGACGGGCCAGCGGGCAGAATGGAAACCGACATCCTCAACTCTCATGTATCTTAAGAATTATTTAAGGTTGTCTTCCACAAGGATTAACATTCGTGAATTGAATGATATTTTAAGAATCCTTTGTTTTTTAAAAGTGATTTCCACAAAATTATTATTCAAATTTTTTTATATTTATTTGTTATTAAAAAAATTTGTTAACAAAAAAAAATTTTCCTGTAAAAAAAAAATTTGACTTGGTTTTCAGAAAATTGTTTTCTTTTTATTTTAGGCATAAAACACTTTTTGAAGTATCATTATTTGCTAATTATACCAAATTTGATCCTCAAACTGTTAATTACTATATATATTTTGTTTTGAATATTTGTTTTTCAATTTCATCCCTTAGAATATAATTTTTATATTAATTTTGATCCTCATTTTTATTTTGCTTTTTCCTTATTATTTTTTAATTGAAATATTTTATTTATCAAATTTGATCCTTATTCTTTTAATTGTTACTTATTTTATTTGAAATAATTTATGAAATATTAATTATTATTATTTTAATTTCTTCATTTTTTTTATATTTTATTTGATCTCTATTATTTTGATCATTATTTATTTTATTTGAGATAATTTATGAAATTATATTTTGTTTTTCAGTTTCATTTTCATTCAACTTTTTAATTTATAAGATTTTCTCCTCATTATTTTAATAAACTTGAAAAAAATAAAACATTAATAAGTTATTTTCCAGCTCATTTTCTATAACATAAACAAACGTTTGAAAGTGTTTTTCAATTTATTTTCAATTACACTACCAAATATCAAAAAATAATTTATTTTTCTAAAATTCACTTAAAAAAATAATTAATTTTCAGCAAATAAACAGGCTATTATTAGTACTTACTCACGTAGTGGGTTGATTAATGCAGTGATTAGTGTATAATCTTGAAATATTTGGTGACCGCGTTTCAATCATATATGCCCACACGCGTTCAGAATTGAATGCCCTTGCATTCTAGCGAAGGCATTGTAAGAAAAATCCTTGAGAAGGAGCTCATGACATCAGGCCAAATATAACTGTTCCTACTTATCAACCAATGAATGCATCTCGAAAACTATATCAAATATCTGATTCATAGTTTTATATTTTACTCGATGTCAATATAAATGTGTTAATAACCTACTCTTTCATTTTTTTATATTAGACAAAAGAAAGTATTTTACTCATGGCGAGATGATTTGAATAGTCGAGTTAAAACTTTTCTGTTATATTTATTAGCATAAATAATTCTTAATTTATTTAATTAAATGTATGTATAATTAATGTTTTTTTACTAAAACAAAGAGAGTTAAATTAAAATAGTAGAGTGATATTTTCGAGCTTTAATCCAATAAAAAATATGTTGAGACATGCAATTGTATGAGCTTAATTTAATGAATCAGAATCATTGAAAAAATTGTCCAACAGTCTTATAAATTTAAAGTACTACAACAACCTAATAATAATAATAATAATCATTATAGTCGTGGAAGCTAAAGGTCTTCTGGACTGTAACACATCTATAATACACCTTTGATTTTTCTTTGTTTTTTTATACCAGCGGGCTTCTTCTTAGATGTATCTGTTTGAGTTTGGAAAGGATACCATTATATATATAATGATTTCTCAGTTTTTTATTACCAGTAGACTTCTTCTTATATGTATATATTTGAGTTTGAAAAGGATACAGTACAAGTTTCACGGTTAGCTCTTCGTCTATTTAGTTGTTTTTTTTTTTTAAAATATATTTAGCTGCTTTGTTACCTGGGTTTTGTAAGGTGGAGCTATGGAATTCTTCAACAATGGTTTCTGTAAAGCTTGGATTGCGCAAAAATCCAGGTCAAGGATCATAACAGGTTACACATTGATATTTTCTACCCTTTATTATTTTTAATTATTTATTATAGAGTTTAATCATGTACATATATAGTTTTCACGCACTGATACTACGTCTCATCTCTTTCGAGCGTTAAACACACTACAACATTGCGTCGGGAAGATCCTTCCCGACAAAAAGTTGTCTGAGACTGAAACCAAGTATAAATAACACGCGCAGGCTATGCATCCACATCCGATCTAGTATACTAGACACGCGACGCCACGGGTTATTTTTTTTGTATAAAAGATATTAAAACAAATAAAAATTTAAAATTTTTGGAGTTTTCTGCAAAGTTATACAAAAAAAACTTGGATTTGGCTGCAACGCCTAACCTAAGAGTAATATTTATAATATTAATAATAAAAATAAACTTGCATGACCCAAGTTTAAGTGAGCCTGACTGCAACACTGGACCCAAGAATATTGGATGTGGGTCTAGATATAAGGTTATGTCATAAAAGTGTGATAATTAAATAGATTGATTAAAAAAAAAAGAAAAAAAATCAACAAAAAGGAAAAAACTAATGAAGAAAAAGAAAAAAAAATTGAATTAATTGGGTTAACCCTTTAAACCAGGTTATCCCGTAAAACCTGGGATTCACATCATGAAAGTTTGATAACTAAATAGAAAAACAAATGACGGGTTTACCCAGAATTAACTGGGTTAACCCATCAAACCAAGTTAACCCGTCAAGCCTCGGACACGTGTCATGAAAGTATGAAAGTTTGATAATTAAATAGAAAGAAAATTAACTTTAACAAACTAAACTAAATGAAAAAAATAATTTGTCAAATCAGGCTAACCCATCAAACCCGAGATCCGTATCATGAAAATCTGATAACTAAATAAAAAAAATTAACATTAACAAATTAAATCAAACAAAAAAAATTCATTAGCAAAAATTAAAAAGGAAAAAAAGGAAAAAAAATAGTTATATAATATAATATAATACAATACAATACAATACAATATAATAATATTTATAATTATAATTATAATATAATAATTATAATAATATAATATATTAATAAGTAAATATATTAATAAAAGGCGTGAAATGCCCCGCGCGATGCCGCGGGCTTGTGGCATGCTTGTGTATTATTGTGGATTTGTGAAAAAAATCATATAAAAAAATGTTACCATCCACAACATTTTAAAGGAAAAAACTACAAAACTATATTCTCAACCAGCTTAATATTAAAAAAAAATCGATAAAAACAATTATAAAAAAAACACAAAAAAATGAAAAAAAAAAGATGACAATTTTGGAAGAAAAAAAAGCAAAAAGCAAAAAAATAAAAAAAAACCATGTGGGGAAAGTTAAAGCTAAATTTTCAACCAGCTAAATATTAAAATCATTTAAGAAAACACTGTAGCAATCTATAGTGTTTTGTGAGGAAATATATAACTATAATTCTCAACCAGCTCAATATTAAAAAAAATCAATAAAGATAATTTTGATAAATATAAAAAAAACGAAAAGAAAAAAAAACATCAATGGAAACACTATAACAATCTAAAGTGTTTCATGAGAAAATCTACAGTTGTAATTTTTAACCATCTCAATATCAAAAACAATAAAAACAACAAAGACCATTTAAAAAAAAAACATAACAAAAAAAAGCATATGGAAAAACACTGTAGCAATCAATGATGTTTTAAGGAAAAAAAGCTAAATTGTTAGCCGGTTCAGTATGAAAAAAATAAATTTGACAAAAACATATTTGGAAAAAAAACATCGATAAAAAAAACATGTGGGGAAACACTGTAGCAAGGAAAAAATCATGTGGGAAAACACTGTAGTAATCTATAGTGTTTTAAATAACTACAAAGCTAAATTCTCAATCAGGTTAATATATAAAAAAAATCGACAAAGATAATTATATAAAAAAAAATATTTAATAAAAAACCATGTAGAGAAACACTGCAGCAATTTAGTGTTTTAAATAAAAAAAATTAAAAAACTAAATTATCAATCAGCTCAGTAGTAAAGAATTAAAATCAACAAAAATAATTATAAAAAAAAATATAAAGAAGAAAGACAATTTTGGGAAAAATAAAAAAAACAAAAAAAAACGTGGGGCAAGTTAAAGCTAAAGCTAAATTCTCAACCAACTCAATATTGAAAAAATAAATTCGACAACGATAATTTAAAAAAAAAAACATGTGGGGGAAATACTGCAGACAAACAAAAACCATATAAGGGAAACACTGTAGCAATCCATAATGTTTTTTTTTTTTTTTTGAAAAAAGCTACAAAGCTAAGTTCTCAACCAGCTCAATATAAAAAAAAAATGGCTGACAAAGACTATTTTTTTTAAAAAAATTCAATTTTGGGTAAAAAAAATGAAAAAAAAAACATGTAAGAAAAAAGAAACAAAAGCGAGAAAAAAACATGCGGGGAAAGCTACAGTGTTTTAAATAAAAAACCAAAAAATCTAAAACTTCAACCAGCTCAATAGCAAAAAAAATAAAATCAACAAAAATAATTCTAAAAAAAACAAAACAAAAAAAAAGAAAATATGTAAAAAATGACAATTTTAGAAAAAAAGAAAAAGAAATAAAAAAATAAAAAAAACATGTGGGAAAACTAAAGCTATATTATCAGCCAGCTCAATATTGAAAAAATAAATTCGATAAAGATAATGTTTTTAAAAATTATGTGGGGAAACACTGCAACAAAACAAAAACCATGCAGGGGAAACACTGTAGCAATCCATATTGTTTTTTTTTTAAAAAAAAAAACTACAAAGCTAAATTTTCAACCAACTTAATATAAAAAAAATAAAATCTACAAAGATCATTTTGAAAAAGAAAAGAATAAATAAATCATAAAAAAACCAATATATGAGAATATTATAGCAATCCGCAATGTTTTAAAGAAAAAAGCTACATAGTTAAATTTTCAACCAACTCAATAGTTAAAAAAATTAGTAAAGATAATTTTGAAAAAAAATTAAAAAAAAGAAAAAAGAAGAAGTCAATTTTGGGTAAAAAAAAGAAGAAAACAAAACATGTAAAAAAAATGAAGAAGAAACAAAAGTGGGAAAAAACAAAAGCTCCATTAAAAAAAAAAAACAAAGGAAAAAAGAAGAAAAAAAAACAGGAAAAAAGTGGCTCCATATAATAATAATAATAATAATAATTATTATTTATTATTATTATTGTATTAAGTATAATTAAAAGACGTGGGGAAGCTAGAGTGTTTTCAGTGGGGATTGCGTTATATATTAGCTGAAAAAGAATTGATGATCGAAAAGAAAAACATATATATATATATATATATATATATATATATTACGATACACAGTGTTTTTTGCTAATATGCTAATAAAACACATAAAAAATACCACACATCTTTGATTTTGTTAGTCGAAGGATCACTATCTCAACCAGGACTCAATAAATGTGGAAGACGACATACCAGTAACAAGTTATATGAATATATCTATCTAATTTGTACCTCGCCAATTTACGCCCACTAATTAATGAGTGGGGACTGCGTTATATATTAGCTGAAAGAGTGCGGGGGCCATATATACTCAAGCATTCACAATCGATTCTCGAGCCAGTTTATTTTTACCATTTAAAAATGTTTTTAAAAGTATTTTATAGTTTTTTTAAAAATTATTTTTTATATATTATTTAGATTATTTTAATATATTAATATCAAAAATAAAATTTTAAAAAATAAATTTTTTAAAAATAAAAAAATATTATTTTAATAAAAATATAAGACAACTTTATGAGCTAATAGAGGTAACATTAGGGCAATTAAATCCCACCATTAATTTTGGAATGACCCATTGGGACACCAAACACCGTTTGTAGGACTATTTCTTCCTTCATCTTCGAGTCTCCTGTCATTGAAGGAACAAAGTCTAAATTCATCCATTTTATGCCAAGCTTCGAAAGTGCAGGATGGGATTGTAAGCCTATACCCGAAAAGCATCCTCGTAGTTTTTGTTTAATTACAGATAGAAATCTTAACTACTAGCATATTTATTTTCTGTAACTTCTGGTTGCAAGTTCTTTCATGTTTTGGATTTTGGATTGCCCATGTTGCAAAATTGAGGTAGAACGTTAGGTAGCGCCATAAGACATTAGGCACTGATGAACATTGAAGTATTTTAAACAACTGATACACATTTGACATATCAGGCATTTCTTTCCTTACTTCCTTATATAAACATGTTCGCATGAGCAAAACAACTGTAAGAACAAAGTTTAATGCTCAAATATTAAAGGGTTTCAACCTTGAATTTTAAAAGCTTACAATTTCTGAGATTTATTGAGTCTCCTTTGTTCGATGTAGTACTGAAACATCAGAACTTCTGTATTTCTTAATGAGTAGTGCTCTAATTAACTCTGTTGCTCTCATGTTCACCAGATCTTCTTATGATTCAGGTAACCTCTGTAAGGATCAATAATCAGCCAAAAATTGAAAAGAAAAGGAAATATCGATCCCTTCGTAATAATGAAACACAGTTTGAAAACACACGTGACTATATCAAAACAGTTGCACAAATCTTTTGAGAGTGCAATAGAGCTGCAGTTTTTTTTTTTGTTTGTTAATAGTCGAAATAGAGCTGCAGTTATAATGTCGAAGTCCAAACTGAGACACCTAAGGAAATTTTCTGAATGCATTTCGTCTTTCAGGAAAAGGGAATCCAGCGTCAGCAAAAAACTGTATTAACAGATAATATGAACATCAATTTTTCTTGAAACATTTCATGTCACACAATGGGTAAGGTTATGCAGATATGTCTATACCTTTACTGCATTTTTTGCTCTCTCCAAAATAAACAGTTTCTTCATTTCAAAGGAGGAGCAGATCATCGAAAAGATTGAAAACGTCAATCTTGGCTGTTGAATGGAACAGATGAAACCCTTTCCATTATAGGCAATATTTCTTAAAGCTTGAATCACAAAGAAATCTTGACAATTAAAGTCACACGTGTGCTGTCACGGCGAATATTTCATTTTATCTAGGTATCTATCTGACAAATATGAAGTGATAAGGAATTGTTTTCTTTTATTAGTAGAAAAATAAAATGGAAATCGCCATACTAATCTTGGTAACTGTAAACCCTAAATGACAAGCCCAGCACGCAGATTAATTGGCGTTGACTGGCGCCCAGCGGGTAGATATCATAATAATGAGGGGGGTTTGCTGGCGCGCCAGACACCCCAATTATTTGGGACCAGCACCTCCTAACCTTAGGTCTGTTTTTACTTGGTGAAGGTTTTTGAGCTCGTTTTTATGGAGGTATTTTGTAGGGTCAAATATCTCCGCTTAGGCTTTCTAGTGTGATAAGAATGAAACGTGTTCTTTAAAGGCATGTCCTTTCATTTTACTTACCTTATGAGTTTTTATTTTTGCCTTATAATTTATTTTTTATTTAAAAATATATTATTAATGTTTTTAAAATATTTTTAAATGATTTTGATATACTGATATCAAAAATAAAAAAAATAAATATTATTTAAATATATTTTTAATTAAAAATTATTTTTAAAAAATACTCATAGACTATTGCACAAGAATTTTTGCCTTCAAATATCGGGATCTTGATCCCTTGTATTCTAAACATTTTTGGCCTACAATAGGAAATTGCTTTAGTTTATGAATTGATAGTAATTGTAGGATTATATTTTATTTTTATTCTTTTTGAAAAAAAAAATAGAAGAGTTCTGATTTTAAAATCTTTTCAAGGAAAGGGTTTCACGGGTACCCGTTGAATTGCAGGTTTACTCGCTTGTAACTATGATGTGGTGTCTAGTAATATAGGTTTTTCAACAAGTAGTTTAATGTTAAAATTTTGAAATTAAGAGATTTATTATATTTGTATTTTCAAGTTTTAACTATGTAATTGTTAATATAATGACCACTAAAGACTTACATGGTTGTTAATTTTAGAGCTCATGAGATTAGTTAAGGTGCGTGTAAATTGACCGAACACCCACATTAATAAAAAGAAAGTTTTTTTTTTTTGTTCTATTTAAACCTATATAATTATGTTTTGAGGATTTTGAATTTAACGTTGAACTGTAGATTTTGAATTTCAACCTTTTTGTTTTAAATCAAGCTTTGAAAGTTATTCTTGCACTATCTAACTCCTCTTTAAGTCTTCGATGGTTGTGATAGAGTTCTGAATGTCTGTAAATTTTGAATTTTGATTACCGAAGATGGATTTGTTTCATTGTCTCAATCTTTTCCCTAAAATTCCTAGTTTTGAATTTTGATTACCGAATGATCCTAAATTCATTCTGCGTTTTTATTGTCGTCAAATAATAGCTGGATACAATGAAGCGTGCAAACTCTTGAGCGTACATTGAAAGAAATTAACAGAAAGCTCTCTTAATCTTGTTGAAACAACTATCTCATCTTTAGTCATTTTTCTAGAAAGCCTCAAGTGAGCCGAGTAAGTAATTGTTTCTCTGACTGTAAGGGTTCCCAAGAAAAAATCTTCTTGAGTAACGTAAGACTGAAATTTGAAGAAAAATATACCAGGTAAGATGATAAACATTATTTAGCAGTCCTTTCACTATTTGCTGTAAACAGAAAGAAGCAAAGCAAGACCGGAAGAAGGGACCCAAGTTAGAGGTACTTCGAACTCGTATTTTTCGACAGTATAAACTTACAATATCTCTGCAGTCTATGCTGCTTCTCTTGGCATTGAGAAGGACTTTTCCACTCATTTTAACATTTGAAGAAAGTCTTCCTGTTTATGGGATCAAGAAAGAAAATCAGAACAGAATCATAACTCCTGTATAGTTTGAACATGCAGAACCATTAACTACAAGTTGCAATATGTTCATTAACCATCCACAATTATTTTTCAAAAATACGGTCTTGAAGGTTGATGAGGAGAGACTTATACCAGCCAATGAATCCAGTAGCGTGGATTTGCCGGACCCAGAAGGTCCCATGATAGCCAGGATATGGCCTGGTTCAGCAAAACCACTAAGATCACTTAGCAATTTCTTCGTTGAACCACTTGTGATCATGCTAGGTAGCTCCACCGTGAGATTTTCCCATACCGAGCACATTGTTTTGTCTTCTTCAGTTACTTGACTTCAATTTTAAACTTCGAACGTTTGCATCCACGCAATTCTCAATGACTTTCTATCCTCCAAGAATTGGCATCGGTTTTATACTGTTAAGAAATCAACTCTATCAAGCGTCACCCCATTAAATGCAATTAAAATTGATGTGTACTATTCAATGAACAGTTCTTGGTTCCTTAGGACAAAACCAAAAGTTAACATTAAAAAAATAAAAAAATAAATTGGGTCAGTGTTTTACTGTGTATATATTCACATATAACTATGGATTCACGGTGAAATGATTATTTTGTTTCTAAAAAAAACATTTAACTAGCTGGGTACAATAATCTTTTACATTAATCGGAGATAAATTAATCTTTTACATTTTAGATGTAAATTAATCTTTTTCCTTTACTTGTATGATAATTGGTGTATATGCTGCATCTTCAGTGAAGGACCGTGCTGATATGTGGGAAGAAATCACCACTCTTAAATTTGCTTTCGAACTACCATTGGTGGTGCTAGGCGACTTCAACGAAACTTTACACGCTCATGAGAGAAGTAGTGGTCACCTCAATTCATCAGGTTCAACTTCATTCCGCAAATTCATATCAGACTGTGAACTGGTTGAATTCAATTTGCAAGGGCATCGGTTCACTTCGTTTAGGGGTGGTTCTATGAGCCGCATTGACAGAGCTTTCGCTTCCCCGGATTTTCATCTACAGTTCCCGTCTCTATCTCTCTGCCGCTACCCTAGAGGGCTGTCCGATCACTGTCAGCTGATTCTCCAAAGCCCGGAGGTAGACTGGGGGTGGAAGCCGTTTCGTTTCATAAATTGTTGGCTGTCGCATCCTTCTTTCTTAACAGATTTTGAGGCCCTCTGGTCTGAAAGCTGCAAGGAATTTCCAGGTGAGTTTAGTTTGATTAAGAAGTTGGGGAACATGGGAAAAAAGTTGAGACAATGGAATAAATCCACTTTCGGGGATCAAAATCTAAAACTTGCAGACATCCAGAACTCCATCACAACACTTGAGAACTTAAGCGAAGTGCGTCCCTTATCGGAGACCGAAAAAACAAAGCTCCAGGGGCTGAATTCTGAGCAATGGGAGGTTAACAGAAGGGTGGAAGATATGTGGAGGCAAAAATCTCGTCAAAATTGGTGTAAAATGGGGGATAAGAACACTCGTTTTTTTCACATATCAGCAAGTCTAAGGAAGGGCCGCAACTACATTAGTAAGATTGAACATAATGGCAGTCATCTAGTCTCCTCAAATGATATAAAAGAAGGCGCTGTCAACTTCTTCTCATCCTTGTTTCGCAAACCAACATGTAAAAGAATTGAAATGGGAGGCTCGGGGTTCTCTAAAATTTCAGAAGCCAAATCAATTTGGCTAGAAAGACCACCTTCAATGGAAGAAGTGAAGCAAGCTGTGTGGGACTGTGATGGTTCCAAAGCCCCTGGCCCCGATGGTTTCACCTTTTGTTTCTATAAAAAGGTATGGAATATCATCAGCTCAGAGGTTTTTATGCTGGTTAAAAGTTTTTTCAGAACTGGTAAACTTCCAAAGGGTATCAACTCTTCTTTTGTAACTCTGATTCCGAAATCAAAGGAGCCGAGCAGATTCTCCCATTTTCGTCCGATAAGCCTGATTCACGGGCTATACAAAATAGTGGCAAAGCTACTGTCCACTAGGCTTCGTCATGTCATGACAGATGTGATCAGTGTTAACCAGTCTGCATTTATTGCTGGGCGTCAGATTCTAGACGGGTTCATGATAGCAAATGAGGTTGTCCATGGTGTGCGCAACAAGAAGAAGCATGGCCTCTTATTGAAGGTAGATTTCCATAAAGCCTTTGACTCAATTTTATGGGAACATATTGACACAAGTATGGGATACATGGGTTTTGGCTCACACTGGAGGAAGCTAATATTCGAATGCTTATCCACTTCAAAATTAGCCATCTTGATAAACGGTTCTCCTAGTAGAGAATTTAGTTTGGAGAGGGGTCTCAGGCAAGGGGACCCACTCTCTCCATTCCTATTTGACATTGCAGTTGAGGGATTGACAGTTTTATTCAATAGGGCATCAGCTTCAGGTTACTTCAAAGGCTTACATACTACCCCAGGTCATTACTTAACTCATTTGCAATATGCCGACGACTCTCTGATTTTCTTGCCAAATGATTTTCCCTCTCTTCTACATGCCAAGAGGATTCTACGTTGGTTTGAGATCATTTCCGGACTGAAAGTTAACTTCTATAAAAGCTCACTAATAGGTATCAACTTGGACAACGACTACACCTCTAGCCTGGCAAACTCAGTCTTCTGTCGTAGTGATACTTTCCCGGTTAGGTACCTTGGACTACCTCTTGGAGCCAATCCCAGCAGACTCTCTACTTGGAAACCAGTGTTGTCCACTATCAGAGCAAAGCTACTCACATGGAAAGGGAATTTTTTGAGCATGGCGGGAAGGTTATGTCTAATTAAATCAGTCTTGAGCTCTCTTCCTCTGTTTTACATGTCAGTTTTTGCTATGCCAAAGGGTGTTACTAAAGCCATCTCTTCTCTAACCCGGTCTTTCCTTTGGAAAGGAAGCTCAACTTCTCATGGCCTTTTTAAGGTGGCTTGGCACAAGGTAATAAAGGATAAATCTTCTGGTGGTCTCGGGCTGGGATCCATCCACAACAAAAATCTGGCTTTGCTCTTTAAATGGCTATGGAATCTAGACAATGGAGTGGCAGGAGGCTGGCAAGAACACATTCTTCTAAAATACCGACCTCACTTTATAAATGGTATCCCTGAGTTTGCAGGTTCTTTATCTCCAACTTGGCATGGCATTGTTTCGGCAATCTTCTCAATACAAAATATAGCCAATCTTTTACATGCAAATGTCGGGTTCAAGGTGGGTGACGGGAGGAACATCCAGTTTTGGACTGACTCTTGGCTCGGCTCTGCAACCAATCTCCAGCTCTTATTCCCCAGACTTTATAACCTCTCCTTGCAGCAAAACACCAACCTTGCAGATATATACAATTTGACAGATGCATCTTTAAACCTTTCCTGGAGAAGAACCCTTCGGCCTCGTGAGATCTGCCAAAGGGAGAGCTTGATCGCAGAGGTGCAGCGTGGTCTTTTTTTCTCAGATGGTGCAGACTGCAAGTTATGGAAATTCCACAGCTCTGGCATGTACTCAGCTCAATCAGGTCGCCTCTTCTTTGATAGTCTATCGGCCACTGAAAAAAATCACTCCCTTACTCTACTATGGAATGGTTATGCCCCCCCAAAAGTGGATGTGTTCATTTGGCTTCTTCTTCATGGAGGTTTGAGTACAAGAAGTTTTTTAGCTGAGAGGAGAATCATTAATTATGAGGAATCTCACTGCTCATTCTGCTGCAAGGAAACCGAGACAATTAATCATCTTTTCCATTGGTGCCCTATAACATGGTCTCTTTGGGGTCGTTTCTTGAAATGGTTCGGGTGCTCAGGTTGTCTGCACAAAGACCCAAATCAAAATCTGCAGGAATGGTCCGGATTGATTAATGAAAAATTTCAACGACGTGCTATTACCCTCCTCTGTAAAGGTCTGTATTGGTTAATTTGGATAGCGCGCAACCGCCTAATCTTCGAATCCAAGGCTCCTGATTGGGATATGATTTTTGATCTCACTTTTCACCGTTTGGCTTTCTGGTTGAAGTCCTCAGTTACAAATTTCAGCTATACAGGCTCAGATCTTTTTAGAAATCCTGAATGTATTATGAACTGGACTAACTAATTAAGTCCCTCATCACTTTGGTCTTTTCTTTCTTCATATTCCCATTGTATTCTATCTTTCGTTCAGCCCCACTTACTTGATGGGGCTGCTTAATTAATATATAATTATCTCGTTTACTATATATAAAAAAAAAGATGTACATTGAAATTACTTAAATACATTTAAAAGTAAAAAAATTGGATTCTAAGGACTTCTTGGTCTTTTACCATTATGTTTGCACATTGAAATGACTATACAACCTTTAAAAGCCACAAATTAAAACATATTTTTGTCTTTTTGATCTTAGTTTTTTTAATTATGATCAATTTGAATAAACCACAATTCAATATTTTAACAAATATAAATACATAAATAAAAGTGAATTGGGAGTTAGTTTAAATGTCCTTACACTACAAGATTTCACAGTTTTACCGACGGAAATATTCCGTCGGTGTGTGACAGAACGTTCGTCGGTAAAGTATTTACCGACTATATTACCGACGGAATACGCCCGTCGGAATACCTTTTGTCGGTGATTCCACATTCCGTCGCTATATCGGTCGATAATACAAAAAAAACATTTACCGATGGTTTTACCGACGGACCGTGCGCGCCAAAAAAAAAAAAGTTTCTCGCTTGGAATATACCGACGGAAAATATTCCGTCGGTGTTATGTAAATACCGACGGACTACCTCCGTCGGCAAAAGTGTCGGTGATATTTCATACCGACCGAATAAATCCGTCTGTAAATTCGTCGGTATTTTTATACCGACGGATTATTTCCGTCGGTGAATATGTCGGTGATGGGATGGAATACCGCAGACACTGTCCAATGCCGACGGATTTTTTCCGTCGGTAAATCCCTGTGTAATTTTTTTTTATTATTATTTAGCCAGACCCAGAAGGTCCCATGATAGCCATTATATGGCCTGGTTCAGCATAACCACTAAGATCACTTAGCAATTTCCGCGTTTAAGGACTCGTGATCATGCTAGGTAGCTCCACCGTGAGATTTTCCCAAACCGAGCACATTGTTTTGTCTTCTTCAGTTACTTGACTGCAATTTTAAACTTCCATCGTTTGCTTTCACCCAAATCTCAGCGACTTTCTATCCTCGTTTGTCTGAAACAGACAATATATACCACCAAAAAATTCTTCCCCTAATTGGCATTGATAAGGACGTTTCCACTCATTTCATTATATCGCTTTTATGCTGGGGAGAAACCAAAAAAAGCACGTGGCCCCATCTGGGATCATACTAAATTCAAGTAGGTAAACTTCCATCGTTTTTTTTTATAAGATCACTAATTTTACAGGACGTTTCCACTCATCAAGCCACCCAAAAACAGGGTAAGAAGATAAATTAGAATTAAACAGAAGAAGCAAGAGGTAGCGGCAAGGGGATGTAGCTCAGATGGTAGAGCGCTCTACCTTTTACTTTTTTTGCTTGATTATGGAAGCATAAAGCTCGTAATTTGTTAGTATATCTTCGCGAAAAGATACATAATTAGAAAACATGCTATATAGATCACTAATTAATCTTTCTATTATAACTTAAGGAGGATTTTACAAAGCAAATATTAAAACTTGATGAGAAGCATGCATGCATGTAGGGAGGAGGGGGGGAGGCACCAGCTAATGCATCAAGCAAGGTGGATTTTCCCGAGCCAGAAGGACCCATAATAGCCATGATCCGATCTGGTAGAGCATAACCACTTAGCCGATTTAGCAACTTCCTAGTTTCACCTTTTCCTAAGTTCTTAGCCACCACTGCCGTCACATCTTCCCATACCAGATATATTTCTTTCTTTTCTCTCATCACAGTACTCCTGGAGTACTCTGACTGCTCTTCATTCTCAGTACTCTCTTCTACCTTCATCTCTATCAATAGACGTTAATGTTGTTCATAGCCAGTTTGAGGCCGTCCTTTTTTATTTGTGCAAAGCACTGGCCCTTATATTCAAAAGTCCCTAAAAAGCGAATATATAAATTAATCAATATCCAGCCGTCTGTTACAGTAATAAATCTAATTTTCTGAAAGAAAAAAAACTGCTAGCAGATGAAGACCAACGTGGAGTAAGAGACATAGGAGTAAAGAGAGGGCCAGTACAATTGTTAGGGCCCCTTTGAATTAATTTGTAGTATTATTTACCCTACTTTGAATGAAAATAGTCTTGAATATGCACCTAAGAGTAATTTAAACCTTGTTTTAAATTTTGTTGAGTAATTTAATTGGTTAGATTTTAAATTTATTTTTTAAAAAGTATTGACTCGAGTCTTATAAATCTCAAAGGCTATTAAAAACTTATATGATTATTAATTTTAGGGCTCGTGAGATTAATCAAAGTATACGTAAGTTGACCGAATTAGGGGTGAGCAAAAAAACCGAAAAACCGATTAAACCGAGAAAACCGGAAAAAAAATAACCTAAAAAACCGAACCAAAAACAAAAACCGATTAAACCGATTAGAATATTTAGAAAAATGTCCGGTTCGGTTTGGTTTCCGGTTTTATAATGCTTAAACCGGACAACCCGAACCGAACCGAACCGGTTCGGTTTAGAAATAAAAAAAACACTTTCTACCCATTAACCCTAGCAAATTATAGTCACATAGTCGCCCCCTCCCTCTAAAACAAGTATAAATAACATATTATCTTCTAACCTTAAATTTCAACATTCCCATTTCCCAGCCGCCCCTCTCCCTTCTTTTTGTCTCTCCCTTTCAAATCTGTCTTCTTCTCATTAGATAACAAAAATCTCTCTTTCAAAAACCTATTATCTTGTTCATTTTTTCCATTCTTACTTGTTCACTCTCGTTGGCCTCTCTTGTCTAGTGTGTGCTGGCTTTTGTCCTCTTCACTTTGCTTTCCTATTTTTTTTTGGCAACTTTGGTCTCTCCCTGTGCTGGGTTTTCTTGGGATTTCAGAGAAACCAAGATCTAAAAACTCTGCACTCTCAACGGTTTCTGTATCGATGCTATCGATGTTTTTCTTGTCTCTCATCTCTCAAATCTGTATTCTTCTCCTCCATGTTTTTTGATGATTTTACATTTCAATAACTTTTGATTTTTTCTTTATTTTTTTTACAGTCAAATCCTTTTGTTTTGTGTATTTTTTGCAGGGTTTAACTTCTGGACAAGGAGAACAAAACGAAAATTGGAGTTTGATTTTTTGGAAAATGGAAGCAAGTATAAAAATTTCGGTTTGAACCGGTTTGGAAGGGGAAAAAACCGAACCGAACCGAAATTAATCGGTTTGAACCGGTTTTCGGTTCGGTTCGGTTCCAAAACTAAAAATAAAATAAAATCGGTTTGGTTGTTTATTTTGAACCAAAACCGGACCGGACCGAAAATGCTCAGCCCTAGACCGAATATCCACATTACTCTAAAAAAAAATCTTATTTTAAGAAAATCTCAAAACTAATGGTTGTTAAATTGTATCTTAAGAATCCATTTATAATTTTTTTTTCTTTAAGAACACTTAACGTTCACGATATCCAACATTATTTTATTAAAACGAAGGAAAAGAAACCGGTAACAATTGCAAATACTAGGAGTTGAGTTTTGGGTGTTGCACTAGCCCAACGCATTCCCTTGTCTTGCAAAGGAATTGGCAAAAATCGATACATGACTTCCACAGACCGGTGAAAAAGAATTGATGATTGAAAAGAAAGACACACACGATACACAGTGTTTTTGCTGATATGCTAAAACACATAAAAAATACCACACATCTTAGATTTTGTTAATGGACTGAGGCTATTTAAAAGTATAGTTGGAGTTGATTTTGAAATTATTTTTTATTTAAAAATATATTAAATAATATTTTTTTTTATTTTTTCAAAATTAACACTTCAAAATGATATAAGAATATTAAAATATTATTAATTTAAAATACACAGTGTTTTTAACTTTTTAAAATGTAAACGCAAACTGTGACCACTATCTCAACTGAACTCAATAAATGTACCCCTAACAAGTAATAAATACGATGGGAACTCTAATTTGTTCCCTTGCCAACTTATGCACGCATATCGAACACTAATTAATGAGTGGGGACTGCGTTATATATTAGCTGAAAGTAAGGTTGTTAATTCTGTGTTGTAGATGTTTTATTTTTTTAATTGAAATAAAATATTTTAGTTTTGAAGTGTTTCGGTGTATTGTTTCAAAGTTGTATTGTTTATATATATATTTAATAAATATAATTTAAATTTAAGATAAATTAATTATAAATTATGCAATACAAACACAATGCCAAATAAATATAATTTTAAAACTTAAAATATTTCTAAATAGTCAAGATTAAATAGATCTTTAATTTAAAGTAATTCAACTTGAACAAAATATTAAAATATTATGAAAGTAAAATGTTTTAACAGAAATATTTTAAATATAAAGTTAGGTCAATGTTATCAAGTGGCTAATGGAATCTAAAATATCCTTGTTTTGCTCAAATTCCTACAAAGTATAAACATGAATATAAACCATATATATTAGTGATAAATCTAATTTTAAAAAATTAATATTATTGTTAATGAAAATAGTAATAATAATTTTCAATATTATTATTAATATCATTGCTATTGAAAATAGGAATGAAAAAGAGTTTTTTTATAACCGGGTGGTTTAATTAATAAAATTAAGCAAGGTTCAATTTGATTCAATAGTTTTTCAAGAGCGAAACGGAACACGTGGAATGAAATCGGAACGTTTTGGACGGAATTTAGCTGAAAAATTCAGAACGGACCAAAATTTAAAATGAGATGAAATTTGTTCCATTTTATTTCGTTTTTTGAATTAGTATGAAATGTTTTGGCAATTCTGAACGGAACGAAATGGAATTGACAACCTTGGCTGAAAGAGCGGCGTCAAACTCAAGTATTCACTTGTAAAAAATATCACAAGACGGGCCAGCGGGCAGAATGGGAACCGACAACCTCAACTCTCATAAATCTTAAACAAAAGAAAGATTTCAAAACAATCGGTTCTCGACCCCGTTTATTTTTACAATTTAAAAATGTTTTTAAAAAATTTTTGATCGTTTTTTTTTCTTTATTTATTTTTTATATTTTTAAATTGTTTTAATGATAAAAATAAATTTTAAAAAAATAAAAAATATTATTTTAATAAATTTTTAAGTAAAAACAATTTAAAAAATAATCATTAATACATTACCAAATATTATTAGTGTTTGCTTTATTTTTACCGGTAATAAAAATAGGTACTATCAGTGATAAAAATAAAGGAATAGAGTGTTTATTGATGAATACATAAAGATAATTTCTGTTAATAAAATTCATTATAATATATTGATAAAATATTTTAATTGATGTTTTTGTTTGTATTAGTTAATTTAAAGATAATATAAATATATTATAATAGCATAGAAATATTTTGATAATAATAAATTTATACTCTAATGACATGTGATATATGTAGTAACACAACATGTAAAGTAATAGATTAATAAAGAGATCACAAAGACGCGGGGCCGGGGGGGGGGGTGGGTTGGGGGTCAGGTCAATTATTTAAGGTTGTCTTCCACAAAGATTAACATTAATTATTAACATTCGTGAATTGAATGATATTTTAAGAATTCTTTGTTTTTTAAAAGTGATTTTTAAGAAATTATTATTTAATTTTTTTTATATTTGTTTTTTATTAAAAAAAAATTTCAACAAAAGACATTTTCTAGTCAAAGAAAAATTTGGCTTGGTTTCTTGAAAAATGTTTTTATTTTATTTTGGGTGGAAAATACTTTTCAGAAGTTGTGAAAAATTTAGGAATATCATATTATTTGCTAATTATATCAAATTTGATCCTCAAACTTTTAATTGCTATATATATTTTGTTTTGAATATTTGTTTTTTAATTTTATCCCTTAGAATTTAATTTTTATATTAACTTTGGTTTTCATTTTTATTTTGCTTTTCCCTTATTATTTTTTAAATAAAATTTTTTATTTATCAAATTTGATCCTTATTCTTTTAATTATTTTATTTGAAATAATTTATGAAATGTTAATTATTATTATTTTAATTTCTTCATCTTTTATTTTTTATATATATTTTATTTGATCTCTATTATTTTGATTATTATTTATTTTATTTGAGATAATTTATAAAATTATATATTTTTTTCAATTTTATTTTCATTCAACTTTTTAATTTATAAGATTTGTTCCTCATTATAAGTTATTTTCCAACTCATTTTCCATGACATAAACAAATACTAGAAAATGTTTTTCAATTTATTTTTCATTACACCATTAAATATCAAAAAATAATTTACTTTTCTAAAATTCATTTTAAAAAAACAAATATTTTTTAGTAAATAAACAGGGTCTTATTACTTTTTTATTTATTTATTTATGTGGATATCTGGGCCAACTTACACGTACCATGATTAATCTCACGACTCACTGAATATTTTGCAAACTCAACAAACATATAAGGTACTGTGAAAGTGACAAGCGTGTATAATAAAATTTAAATTCAAAATATAAAGAAAGAAAACAAGCTCATTCTACCGTTGTGACAAGACCTCAAATACACAAGGTCTTATTACTTTTTTCACGTAGTGGGTTGGTTAATGCAGTGATTGGTGTATAATCTTGAAATATTTGGCGACCACGTTTCAATTATATATGCCCACATGCGTTAAGAATTGAATGCCCTTGCATTCTAGCGAAGGCATTGTAAGAAAAAAATCCTTGAGAATGAGCTCATGACATCAGGCCAAATATAACTGTTCCTAGTTATCAACCAATGAATGCATCTCGAAAAGTTTTGGGTTCAAGTGATACTAAAATAATGATTTTCAAGGTCGTTTAAATGTTGTTGTAACCCATTTTTGGATCCCCACAAAAATAAATAAAATAAATAGCCAAAAGAGGCTAGAAAAATAATAGGAGGCAGAAGCGCTCGATAAATGGTCAGAAAAATCGGTCAAGGAGGTTAAAAATACAAAGATTGGATTTTTGACAGTATATTCTTGAAGGATGAGAGCCCTGTTGAGAAGGAAATTTAAATTTTGAGGAGAAAAGCCCAAGTTTGGATGTTTATGGACTTAATTGGATTTTTAATTGATTTTATAGAGGATTTGATTGCAAGAAAAATTGATTTTTAAGTCAATTTGGGCTTTAATTAGAAGAAATTTAAGTTCTGGGCCAAAATATATTTTTTAGGATTTTATTGGGTCAAATCAGGGGCTTAATTGCATAAATATTGAAGTTTAGTGGCCAATTAGGGACTTAATTGAGAAAATCCGAAACCAGGGACCAATTTAGAAAAGGCGCGTAAATAGGGGGGGCTGTTTTGGATTTATCCTGGTCAAATTGAAGAAATTAAAAACTGGAGGACTAATGTCGCCTGTTACTGTTCACTTTCTTCCTCAAAAAGCTGCCTGAGTGGCTGCTTTCCAGGCGCATTTTCCGGCTCGTGTTGCCTCCAAATCCGACCAAACTTGCACCAAAATATCCACATGCAACCCCTTTATCCCGGAGAATGGTCCGGTCGGGTCGGAAAAGTTAGAAACGGCTCCGTTGAGTGGCTCAAAGTGGCCACCTCGGGCAGTTCACAGCCTCGAGCTGCCAAATTTGGCAGCTCGAGGTGCACACTTTAAGCCAACGGTTGAGATGCTTCCCAACTGAATCAAGGGCTGCAATTTTTCCCCAACGTAGACAAGATTGCCCTCTTCCACAGCCTATAGATAGAGTCGGATTTGATGATCTGAGGGGGGAGAAATGCGGGTCCAAAGTCAGCCAAAAACCAGCATTTTCGCCCAATTTCTGCAAATTTTTCTTCTCTTCTTTCTTCCTCTGCAACAGGAACCCGACGCCGTCTTCCTCCAACTCCACAGCTGCAACCACCGGCTGAACCACCTCATCACAGCAGCCACAACCCCTTCGGCCAAGTGAGCCCCTCTTCCTTTCCTCCTCCTTCCTTTTCCTCCTCCTTTTCTTCTTCTTCCTCCCGTTACTGTTCACTGCATGAACAGTAGGCGTGAAATATAATTCACGTCCTACTGTTCACGCAGGACGTGAGTTATATATATATATATATGTGTGTGTGTATTATAATATTATAAAAAAAAAAAAAAAATTCCAAAATCATTTTAAAAAATGTTTATTAAAGAAAAAAAATGTTTTGTTTTCATGCATACGGCCAATACTCTAACATGTTTTGAATGTTCTTTTTATATAAAAAAAAATATTGGAAGTTTTGAAAATGTGTTTTCGCATAGATTTCTTAAACACAAATTATTTTCTTGCATTTCTGGATTTTACAACATGTTTGTAAAACTCCAAAGGGTATTGGCCAATATTCCAAAAACTATAAAAATCTTATTTTGGGGGGGGAATTCATCTATTATTCACCGCTAATGTTTGGATAAAGAAATCCTTAAAAGATGAATATCCAAAATATTATTGGGAGTAATAAATCCGCACACATCCTTGAAAGAAGCCTTGATTATAATCGAGGACATTTCAAAACTTCAAATTTTTTACTCCACGGTTTACGAGCCGTGAAAGTATGAAATACTAAGGCAAAAGGAGGCTTTTAAAAGCGCTTTGAATTTCCTTAGATTTCTAAATTTTTTGTCCCTCCTTCTTGCGATTTACGAGTCGCAAACTTTTGAAATACTAAGGGAAAAATGAGCTTTCGAAGCACATGGAATCTCCTTGGATTTCTATCCAAATAATTTTTATTTGAATAAAACCTAGGAAAATTGATGGGATTAGAAAACACCAACACCATAGCAATTATAGAGCAAAACAAACACCAAGCAGCTTACCTTAGGTAGGGCGTACTAGGGGTGCTAATACCTTCCCTTTACGCAACCAGTCCCTTGCCTTAGAATCTCTAAAAGACCAGTTAGGGTTCCTAGTGACCAAAATACTAGGTGGCGACTCCAAAGAACCAAATCAGCAAAACAAAAAAACAAAATGAGAGTCGCCAGCCGATGCCGCACTTGGATTTTTTAGGGTGCGACAAAGGTATTTAGAAATATAGTAATAATTGTTTTTTATAGTATTTTTATTTTAAAAATATATTAAAATAATATTTTATTATTTTTTTTAAAATTATTTAATATTAAAATATCCAAACGATTTAAAAATATATATAAAAAATTAATTATTTAAAAAAATCAAATTAATTGTACCCCGTTACTGATAGAGACTGGCTTATTTTATTAGTTAAGGCATTTAATGTGGGGGATGAGATTAATTAAATTAGGCTTGGACAAGTAAAAGAGAAGTTTTACTTATTTGAAATAATGTTCATTTTCATTTAATTTTTTTAAAATTATTTGCTTTATTTTTAAATTACTTTCTTTGGAAAAAAGAACAAAAAATATCTTGGTCTGTAGGCCTATGGTATACTTTACTATTAGAACATACTGTAATATACTAAAAGGCGTGGGGAAACTACTGTAGCTTCCCCACGCCTTTTACTTATTTAAGGTGTTTCCTTTTTTTTTTTTTTTTTGCAGTTTTTTTTTTCTGTGGCATTTGTTTTTTTGGTTTTTTTTCTATAGCATTTTTTCTTTTTTTTTACATGTTTTTTTTTAACGCGTGAGTTTTTCACTGTAGCAGCTTTGTTTTTTTTTTTTTTCCTCGCTTTTGTTTCTTCTGTTTTTTACATATAATATATCAATGTGCACATAGTGAAACACTTGACTTTTTTTTTGTTTTGCCCATTGGTTTTTTTTTTTTTTGCTTTTTTCTTTGTGTTCTTTTTCTTTTAATGATTTTTTTTGTGTTTAATTTAATTTGTTAATGTGAAAAAAAATTTAATTTAGTTTTATCATACTTTCATTACACGGATCTCGGTTTTTTATATACATTAAGTTGATTGAGAACTTAGCTTTGTAGCTTTAAAAAAAAAAAAACACTATGGATTACTACGGTGTTTCCCTTACATGATTTTTGTTTGGCTGCAATGTTTCCCCCACATGTTTATTTTTTAAATTATCTTTGTTAAATTTATTTTTTTAATATTGAGTTGGTTGAGAATTTAGCACGCCTTTTACTTATTTAAGTTGTTTCTTCTTCTTTTTTTGCAGATTTGTTTTTTGTTTTTTCTTCCGTGGCATTGTTTTTTCGTTTTTGGTTTTTTTTCTGTAGCAGTTTTTCCTTTTTTTTTTGTTTTTTCTTTTGTTTTTTTTTAAATGTTTTTTCACTGTAGCAGCTTTTTTTTTCCTCGCTTTTGTTTCTTTTATTTTTTACATATAATGTATCACTGTGCACACAGTGAAACACTTGACTTTTTTTTTCCTTTTTTTTGTTTTGCCCATTGGTTTTTTTTTTCTTGCTTTTTTCTTTGCGTTTTTTTTTCTTTCAATGATTTTTTTTTGTTTAATTTAGTTTGTTAATGTGAAAAAAAAATTTAATTTATTTATCATACCTTCATTATACGGATCTCGGTTTTTTTTATATATTAAGCTGGTTAAGAACTTAGCTTTGTAGCTTTTTTAAAAAAGAAAAAAAAAACACTATGGATTACTAAAGTGTTTCCCTTACATGATTTTTGTTTGGCTGCAGTGTTTCCCCCACATGTTTATTTTTTAAATTATATTTGTTAAATTTATTTTTTTAATATTGAGTTCGTTGAGAATTTAGCTTTAGCTTTAGCTTTCCCCATGTTTTTTCATTATAATTATTATTATATTGTATTATATTATATGACTGTTTTTTTCTTTTTAATTTTTTTTAATGAATTTTTTTTGTTTGATTTAGTTTGTTAATGTTAAAATTTTTTTTATTTAGTTATCATATTTTCATGATATGAATCTTGGGTTTGATGGGTTAACCTGATTTGACGAGTTATTTTTTTCATTTAGTTTAGTTTGTTAAAGTTAATTTTCTTTTTATTTAATTATCAGACTTTCATGAAACATATCCTGGGCTTGACGGGTTAACTTAGTTTGATCGCTTAACCCGGTTAATTCTGGGTAACCCTGTTATTTATTTTTTCTATTTAGTTATCAAACTTTCATGACGCAAATACCAGGTTTTACGGGCTAACCTGGTTTAAAGGGTTAACCCAATTAATTCAATTTCTTTTTCTTTTTCTTCATTAGTTTTCAATTTCAATTAATTGATTTTTTTTCTTTGTTTTTTTTAATTAATCTATTTAATTATCACACTTTTATGACACGATCTTATAGCCAGATCCACATCTAATATTTTTGGGTTTGGTGTTACAGTTAGACTCACTTAAACTTGGGCCATGCAAGTTTAATTTTATTATTAATATTATAAATATTACTCTTAGGTCAGGCGTTGCAGTCAAACCCAAGATTCTTGGGTATAACTTTACAGAAAAACCCAAAATTTTTAAATTTTTATTTTTTTTAATATTTTTTATACAAAAAAAAATTACCCACGGCATCGCGCGGGTATCAAAGCTAGTAGATAATATAATCGGTCTACTTGCGAGCCTACTTGAGCACCTTTCAAGAATTATTACCGGTATTAAAGGTTTGGGTTTATTGTAACACAATTTAAAAGTATAGTTGTGATTATTTTTAATATTTTTTTTATTTTTTAAATTATTTTTAAAATTAATGCATCGAAATGATCTAAAAATATAAAAAAATATTAATTTGAAGTAAAGAAAAAATAAAAAAAATTTTATTTTTTTTTTTAAAATATTTTTAAAATATAAAAATAAATAGTTATTTAAAGCTCACATGAGAAGAAACCATTGCCGTTTGTATATACAAATTGTTTTCTTATGCATGACTTCCACAGACCGTTTAAAAAGAATTGATGATTGAAAAGAAAAAACACACACACACACGATACACAGTGTTTTTGCTTATATGCTAAAACACATAAAAAATACCACACAGTAGTTAGAGTTTATTTTTAAATTATTTTTTATTTAAAAATATATCAAAATAATATTTTTTATTTTTTAAAAATTAATGCTTTGAAATGATCTAAGAATATTAAAATAATATTAATTTAAAATAAAAAAATATAAAATACTTTAAACTTTTTAAAATGTAAAAGCAAACTGTGACCACTATCTCAACTAGAACTCAATAAATGTAACCCCTAACAAGTAATAATTACGATGGGAACTCTATGTAATTTGTAGCTTGGCAATTTACGCACGCATATCGAACATTAGTTAATGAGTGGGGACTGCGCAATATATTAGCTGAAAGAGCGGGGCCAAACTCAAGCATTCACTTGTCAAAAATATCACAAGACGGGTAGCGGGCAGAATGGAAACCGACAACCTCAACTCTCATATATCTTAAACAAAAGAAAGATTTCAAAACAATCGGTTCTCGACCCAGTTTATTTTTACAATTTAAAAATGTTTTTTAAAATTTTTTGATCGTTTTTTTTCTTTATTTATTTTATATTTTTTTAATGATAAAAATAAAATTTAAACAAATAAAAAATATTATTTTAATAAATTTTCAAGTAAAAACAATTTAAAAAATAATTATTAATACATTATTAAACATTCTTAGAACAAAGGAATAGAGTATTTATCGATGAACACATAAAGACAATATTATGTTAATAAAATTCATTATAATATACTGATAAAATATTTTAATTGATGTTTTTGTTTGTATTAGTTAATTTAAAGATAATATAAATCTATTATAATAACATAAAAATATTTGGATAATAATAAATTTATACTCTAATGACATGTGATATATGTAGTAAGTTCCAGTCAATTATTTAATGTTATCTTTCACAAGGATTAACATTAATTTTTTCGGTTTAACTCATTTTGGCTCGGTTTTTTTCGGTTTGACTTGGTTTATTCGGTTTTGGCTTGGTTTTTTGGTTTGGCTAATTTTTTTATTTGGTTTCGGTTTGGTTTTTTCAGTTTTAGGCTTGTAAAACCGAAATTGAATCGAACCGGTCAGTTTTCTTAAAATATTAATCAGTTTAATTAATATTTTTTTCATGATTCAGTTTTTTCAGTTATTTTTTTTATTTTTTCAATTTAATAAATTTTTTTATTTTTTTTTCAACCCTAATTAATCGAAGGATCACTATCTCAACCAGGACTCAATAAATGTGGAAGGCGACATGCCACTAACAAGTAATAAATACGATGGGAATTCAAGTAGATCATATGAATATGTATCTATCTAATTAGCACCTTTGCCAATTTATACATGTATATCTTAAACAAAAGTTTTTTAATTAGTGGACTGTGTTATATATAGCTGAAAGAGTGGGGCCAAACTCAAGCATTCACTTGTCAGAAATTTCACAAGACTGGCCCAACCGACAACCTCAACTCTCATATATCTTAAACAAAAGAAAGATTTCAAAACAATCGGTCCTCGAGATGAAATATTTGGTGACCACGTTTCAATCATATATGCCCACACGCGTTCAGAATTGAATGACCTTGCATTCTAGCGAAGGCATTGTAAGAAAAATCCTTGAGAATGAGATCGTGACATCAGGCCAAATATAACTGGTCCTACTTATCAACCAATGAATGCATCTCGAAAAGTTTTGGGTTCAAGTGATACTAAAATAATGTTTTTCAAGGTCGTCTAAAGGTATTTAGAAATATAATAATAATTGTTTTTTATAGTATTTTTATTTAAAATAATATTTTATTATTTTTAAAAAATTATTTAATATTAAAATATCAAAACGATTTAATATATATATATATATATATTTAAATTAATTATTTAAAAAAATCAAATTAATTAGACCCTGTTATTGATAAAGACTCGCTAATTTTATTAGTTAAGGCATTTAGTGTGGGGGTGAGATTAAACAAATTTTAATTTTTTAAAAAATATTTTTAAAATATAAAACAAATAGTTATTCAAATCTCTCATGAAGGTTTGTATACAACTTGTTTTTCTCATGCATGAAGGTTACTTATTGATATAAAAAGAGACTACACAACATGAATTCAAAGCTCACATACAAGAACACAAAGAGACAAATCATAAATCTGAATATATGGATAATATTGAGCCACTAATTAATTAGCTAAAACACTTGGATTGAGAATTGCCGCGACTATTATTATTTTACATTTGATTTATTATTTTTTGTTTTTATCTTTATGTTTTTGTAATTTATTTTTTTAGTTTTTTAGGTTTTTTCTTTACATTTGGAATACTTATAAGTATAATATTCTTAGCCTATTTATACCATTCTTTTAGTTCTTGTCTTCATTCTTTTGTATTTTTTCCTTTTTTTCCCTTAAAATATATATTTTTTAAATTATTATACAAAAACTAAAAGGATCATTATTCTATTTTTTTTATTACGTTAAAATTTAATTTAAAATCTTATATATCTTTATTAACACATATAATCTTTATTTTATTTTATTATATGTAAGTATATCAAATATCTGATTCATAATTTTATATTTTACTCGATGTCAATATAAATGTGTTAATAACCTACTCATTCATTTTTTTATATTAGAAAAAAAAATATTTTACTCATGGCGAGATGATTTGAATAGTCGAGTTAAAACTTTTTTGTTTTATTTATTGGCATAGATAATTCTCAATTTATTTAATTAAATATATACATAATTAATGTTTTTCTACTAAAACAAAGTGAATTAAATTAAAATAGTTGAGTGATATTTTCGAGCTTTAATCCAATAAAAAATATGTTGAGACATGCAATTATATGAGCTTAATTTAATGAATCAGAATCATTGAAAAAATTGTCCACAAATTTTTTTTTTTTTTGATAGTAATCGAGAATATTATAAATAATATATCCTTGTTAAGGAGATGAGGGCTAATAAGAAAGATAAAGTACTACAATAACCTAATAATAATAATAATAATCATTATAGTCGTGGAAGCTAAAGGTCTTCTGGACTGTAACACATCAATAATACACCTTTGATTTTTCTTTGTTTTTTTATACCAGCGGGCTTCTTCTTAGATGTATCTGTTTGAGTTTGGAAAGGATACCATTATATATATAATGATTTCTCAGTTTTTTATTACCAGTGGCAGTAGACTTCTTCTTATATGTATATATTTGAGTTTGAAAAGGATACAGTACAAGTTTCACGGTTAGCTCTTCGTCTATTTAGTTGTTTTGTTATTTTTATAATATATTTAGCTGCTTTGTTACCTGGGTTTTGTAAGGTGGAGCTATGGAATTCTTCAACAATGGTTTCTGTAAAGCTTGGTGTTGTAACCCATTTTTGGGTCCCCACATAAAAAATAATAAAATACAAAAAAAAATCAAAAAAATATATTATCAAAAAAATATAACAGTGAAAAAATGCCAGAGCGCCCTAAAAATGTTCAAAAATTGATTGAGGATGTTCAAAAATATAAAAATTAATTTTTGACAGTATATCATTGACTGATGAGAGCCCCGATGATAAAGAAAATTCAATTTCAGGAAGAAAAATGCAAAATTAGAAGTTTATGGACTCAATTAAATTTTATTGAAGGTTTAATTGCATTTATGAAGATTTTAATTGCAAGAAAATTTGATTTTGGAGTTATTTTGGGCTTTAATTGGAAGAAATTAATTTTCTGGGGTCAAATTATAATTTTTGGAAGTTTAATTTGGTCAAATCAGGGGCTTAATTGCATAAATATTGAATTTTAATGGCCAATTAGGGACTAAATTGAAGAAATCCGAGACCAGGGACTAAAATGCAAAACGCGCGCAAATGGAGGGCCGAAATTTGAATCTGACGCGTTTTGGCGCCTTTTTTCTTTTAAATGAAACGGCGCGTTTTGACCAAAACGGCGCCGTTTCATTCACTGTTGCAAAAAAAAAAAAAAAAAAAAAAAAAAAAAAAAATAAAATACAGAAGCCCAAAACGGTGCCGTTTTGACGGCACTGTAGCTCTTCTTCTTCCCCTGGACACGCGAGGCAGGGAAGAAGAAGATTTTTTTCTTCCCCTTTTCGCCTAATTTCTTTCCTTCTTTTGCTCAAAAAGACGCCGAAACAAGGACACCACTTGCCGACCACTTTCCACGTGTTGCACGGGCGTTGGACGGGCGGGCAGCACACCGGCCACCACCATGACATCCCCCCCCCTGTTTTTCGCCTATAAAAACAGGGGAGGAAGAGGAGAAAAAAGAAGGAGACAGAAGGGAGACGAACCGAGATAGAAGAGAAGAGAAGAGAGAGGGTAGAGAAGAAGCAGCAGGGAAGGAAAGCGAAGAAAAACAGAAGAGAGAGAGAGAGAGAGAGAGAGAACCACCGCCGGCCTCCGCCACCATCGCCACCGTGCCTACGCCACCAGCAGCACCGCCTCGACGCCACCGCAGGTAATCTCTCGCCGCCTCGTCTCCTTCTCCGTTTGCCGCCTCCTGTTTTCGGTTGCATGCAGAACGTGAATTAATTCACGTTCTGCAGCTGAAGGAGGCTGGTTACTGTGCTTAGGCACAGTAACCAGCCCATTTCGTAATGGGCCGGGTTGGCCCAGCCCACTGATATGGGCCGGACCCAGCCCATTTCAATTTTTTTTTTTTGAATTTTTACAATTTTTCCAGCACATGTTTTTTTATCAATTTTGCTTAATATCGGTCTGTATTTTACAAAAATATTTGTTTCAGCATTTTATAATTTTTCCGTGCAGTTTTTATGTCATTTTGATTAATATCGGGCAGTATTTTTACATCGTAAAAATATAAATCCGGTATTAAAATACCCGGTTTTCGGCAAAAACTTCCAAAAATAAAAAAAATTGAAAAAAAAATAAAAAAATATTTTTGTGCATACGGCCAAGTGTCTCAAATCTAAAATATCATATCGTATTTTTCATATGTCAAAAAAACAATATTTTAGCATGCATTTTGGCTTTAATAACCAGTTTATTAAAGTCAAGAGAACATTGGCCAAAATCTCAAAAACAACAAAATATTTTATTTTGTTTGATTTTAGTATCAAGGATTATGAATTTATACGTAAATCGTATTCCTGATATTAAAAAGATATTTTCTTTTGACGATTTCGAATAGTTAGTTTTTTACCTGATAAAGATAAGGATCTCCTTACAGAGGAGGACTTTTCTTAAACCGTAAACGAACCAACAATTCAAAAAAACCACAACACAATTTTAGATTTTATCAGACATTAAAACAATGCAGCCTACCTTAGGTAGGGCGTAGTTGGGGTGCTAATACCTTCCCTTTACGCAACCAGTCTCCGTACCCGATCTCTAAAGAAGACCAGTTAAGGTTCCTAGTAACCAGAATACTAGGTGGCGACTCCCATTCCAATTTTTATTTGTAGAGACAAGAATTCCTTGTCTCTCCCTATTTTTTCCAGGAATAAATATTCCGATTTATCCTTGAGGGTGGACGATCGCCGCGCCGCCGCACACGTGCGACACTTGGATTGCGCAAAAATCCAGGTCAAGGATCATAACAGGTACATTGATATTTTCTACCCTTTATTATTTTTAATTATTTATTATACAACATTGCGTCGGGAAGATCCTTCCCGACAGAAAGTCGTCTGAGACTGAAACCAAGTATATATAATACGCGCAGGCTATGCATCCACATCCGACCTAGCATAGTATTGATGAGATTTTTTCTTTTGATTGTTTGCCTTTTATAGAGATAAAATTCCCTTGGTTCCAACTTTGGCCATGCACATTCCTTGGGGTATATCTCCCTTTAGTACCAAAAAGAAAACTTTCTGTCTTGCTGACGAAATTCTTGTTGAGATACTAAGCTGGCTACCAGCCAAGTTTTTGTTAAGATGCAGATGTGTGTGCAAGCATTGGAATGCTCTCATTCAAGACCCCTATCTTCTGGAAATGCATATGATTCGGGCCAAGAGGAAATGCTATGATGTTGAACATGTAGTTGAAACTCCTATTAGCATAAATGAATCAAGAAGAGAAATATTCAAATACGTGACTAATTGCCGTGGCTTGATATTGGAGAGGAGTGCTAATGATACTAAGAGATATCGTGTAAGAAATCCTGAGACACGCCAGTTTCTTGACGTCCCCCATCCAATATCTCATGAGAAGAACATCTCTAGAATCCTCCTCACATTTGTTCCTTCCACTGATGAGTATAAGCTGGTAGCTGCTTACTACAATAAAAAGAGGGTTGAGGTTGAAGGTTGTGAAATTCTCACTCTTGGGAGGGATGACTGTTCATGGAGATCCCTTGAAGTCCCTGTTAAGTCGAGTAAGAACGAGAAAAGGTGCAGCAAAGTTGTGGTTGGAAATGTTTTTGGGGAGGTAGATTTTGTTCTGTTTGAAGCAAAAGACTGTGAAGTGGTTACTCTTGATTTGGAGAGCGAATCCTTTATTAGTAATACAGTGCCACATGGTTACTTCTCTAATATGGAGAAGATCTGGATTTTTTCATATAGCGGGAAACTAGCATTGGTTGATATAGTGGAAGGAAAGCTAAGTATTTTGGTTTTGGTCGACCACATAAAGCACAGGTGGGTGGAAAGAAGAGTAGCTCTACGTCCAGGAATTTTTCCCTCCGCAGAAGATGAACATATAAAGGTGAATTTTTCTCCTGTTTCGGCTAATAGGGATTTCTTGTGCTTTGAGAAATATGGAGAAAAATTCATTTACGATGTCAGGTGCAAGAAAATCACCGAAAGTGTAGAAACCGTGCCAGAGAGAAAAGTAGCTTTACTTCCAAACATGATTACTCTCAAAGGAATGCAACCGGAGAATTATGAGCCACGAGAGAAGAGAATAGAGGAGCTCAATCCAGGAATTCAACAAGGATCGATGAAGAACAATAGCAACTGCTCGGTTAGGTTCATAAGGTCAACGATTGTTCTTCTAGTGTTCTCCGTTTTTGTTTTGTGTTTTTTTTCACCGTCATGTATGATACATAAATAAGTCAACTAGATTCATGATTGATTAGGTTCTCTGTATAGTAGAGATACAAAAGAAGAAAAAACAAAACACATCTTTTACTTTCACTTTCTTATCTTAGTATTGGAAGTTCAAATATAATCATAGACTACGGCATATATAGGAAACCTAAGATCCTCTTGAGAAAATAATGGATGGATAGAATGGTGTCTCTTGGAGGAGACTAGCCCCTCAACTACCATCGAAATTCTCTAGGTAAGGTGCTAGACAAAGTGATGATACTTTCTCATTGTATTTAATTGCCATGTAAAATACAACTCTATGAGCTAACAGAGGGAACATTAGGGCAATTAAATCCTACTTTGAAAGAGAGGGCCAGTACAATTGTCAGGGTCCCTTTGAATTAATTTGTAGTACTATTTACCCTACTTTGAATGAAAATAGTCTTGAATATGCACCTAAGAGTAGATTTAAATTTTGTTTCAAATTTTCAGGGGAGTTATGTGTTGAATTTATTTTATAGAGGTTATCAAATTGAATTTTATATATTTTAAGACTTAATTAAATATTTATATAGTTATTAATTTTAGAATTAGTAGGATTAGTTAATGTATTCGCAAGTTGGCTCGGATACCCATATTAATCTAAAAAAATTTTATTTTAAGAAAATTTTAAAATCAAAAGGTATATTAAGAATCTATTTATATTTTTTTCTGCTTTAAGAACACTTAACATTCACGATATCCAACATTATTTTATTAAAACGAAGGAAAAGAAACCGGTAACAATTGCAAATACTAGGAGTTGAGTTTTGGGTGTTGCACTAGCCCAATGCATTCCCTTGTCTTGTAAAGGAATTGGCAAAAATCGATACATGACTTCCACAGACTGGTGAAAAAGAATTGATGATTGAAAAGAAAAACATATACATACATACATACATACATACATATATGTTTATATATATATATATATTACGATACACAGTGTTTTTGCTAATATGCTAATAGAACACATAAAAAATACCACACATCTTTGATTTTGTTAGTCGAAGGATCACTATCTCAACCGGGACTCAATAAATGTGGAAGACGACATACCAGTAACAAGAAATAAATACGATGGGAATTTAGGTAGATGATATGAATATATCTATCTAATTTGTGCCTCGTCAATTTACGCCCACTAATTAATGAGTGGGGACTGCGTTGTATATTAGAAACAAATTAACAGAAAGCTCTCTTAATCTTACTGAAACCACTAGACTTGTGGTTGTAAACTAAGGTATTGGAGACCTGAGACCTTCTTGAGAAGACAATGGATGCTGAGGATGGTGTCTCTTCGAGGAAGAAAGCCTTTCGCCCGCTTTCCAAACTCTCCTTGCAAGGTGTTGGACAGTTTTATTGGCATGTGGTCTGGGAAATTTTGAAGCTATTCTGTCCTTGTACTTAAGAACCATGTACAAGACTAGTCGATGGGTTAGTAATAGGAATAAAAGTGCAGTCAAATCCCACCATTTGGAATGACTCAGGGGAACTCCGAAAACTGTTTGAAGGACTGTTTCTCCCTTCACCTTCGAGTTTCCTGGCAGCAAAGGATCAAACTCGAGCCCAATCATTTCGTTCTTGTACTCACCCTATGTTTTCAGTAAGGTTTTTGAATCAGCCTGAAGGTTCGAAGTTCAGGGATAAATTATTACAACTCTGAAAATGTACCTGGATTGCCCATGTCGCGAAACTGATGTAGGAGACTGGGTAACGCCAGAAGAATTTTGGAAGGTCTGGTACAGGTCTGAAGATCTCAGATGCCATCATCAAAAAGACCTACAGAAAAGCATGTGTTTTTATTACTCCATTATCTAACAAATTAAACTTTTGGAATCAATCACTTTAATGCTTAAAGTGTGAACTTCACTTACAATTACACCGGTTCCAATACCAATGCCCATCAAGACATTAGGCACCAGAGATGCAACAATCATCATACAAGTTTCTATGACAGAGAGACAGCAAAAGAGATTGATGCAGAAAAAGGCATAGTGAGGAAATCCTGGATGAAATTTCACCATGTAATAGATTATTGTTCCTGAAAGAAGAGATATGGCAAGCAAGAATGGGAATGATGAGAAGAAGTTCGACAGCACAAGCACAGCCTCTCCGTAATCTCCACCCAACCTTTCTCGACGAAACACCTGAAATGTAGTGCGAAGACAAACAATGACGAAGAAAGCTTAGTTGAAGGCACTCCTGTATTGAAATATTAGAATCAACAGCTTAGTTAACCTTCATTTCTTCAATGAAAAATGGTAAGCCTCCACAGGACAAACAACTCATGAAGCCATAAAGAAAACACACACACTTTGCTCTTTCCAAAAACGTTTCACGATCCGTTCCACTGTTGAAAAAGAGGAAAGCAATGCTTATTGATATTAAGACATAGAGAGCCATCCTCAGCCAATAATAGCCTATGTCTCTGTGCATATTAACAAAAGATCGGCGTGTCAGCGTAAGAAGTTGCTTCCAAGAGCTAGCATTGTTTCTCTTGTTCGGTTCAATGACAGGTTCTTCCTGTATTGCAGTGAACATTCAATAAATCAATGGCTCGATGCAAAATGATGAGGCCATTGTGCTCAAAAATAAAAATATGAACACGATGTATCCTGATGAATATAAAGATGATTGTGAAAAATGGAAGCTTACGCCAAACGGTCTTTCAGTGTTAAAATTGCCTGGGAATAGATAAGAGATAGAAGTGTCATGGTTTATTGGTATTTCTATGGAACTCACTCTTATTTCTAAACACAGCTTCACAGCTTGGTTGATAATCCCCAGCAGACTTTCATTCAAAGACAGGTAGATTAGATCAATGGGGAGAGTTATCAACCTTACTTTCATTCAAAGACAGGTGAGATTCTACAAAACTGTAATATCAATAGGCAAATAGGAGGCTGGGGCTCAAGAGTTTGATTAAGCAAAGCACCACCTTAAAAAAAAAAAAAAAAAAAAAAACCCTTTCAATTCCTCTCTCGGCAAGTATATCCTGGTGGAGCTTCTAAGTATATACAGTTACTGTGTGTGTGTCTATATATATATATATATATATATAAAGTGCTGACATGTGCGAAGATGCCATTAGGAAACCTCCTTTGTTTGATGTTTGCTACGATTGAGGGTACGTTAGATTCGCTCCTAAATTTCTGTTTCCTTGATAAATGATATTCATTCATTCTTCAAAATAAATAAATAAAAATAAAAATCCGAAGACGAAGACGAATTTAGATACGCCAAAGTTAATGAAACCAGTTACTGAGATTTCTTGAATTCTTCTTCTTGTATTAATTGAAAACTCAGAACACTTGTACTTCTCAATAAGCGTTTCTCTGATCTCCGCAGTTTTCATCTTTACCGAATAACTTGACGATTCTGGGATTGCCTGCAAGGAACCATAAAAGAAAGAAAACATAAAGCTATCCTGTGGAGGATCAATAGAAACAGCTTTGAATAATCAACAAATTCTGACTTTAAACTTACACAGATGTTCTGATATCGCAAAAGAGCTGCGGCAATGATATCAAAGTCCAAATTTATACAACGCAGGAAGTGATCAGAAGGATTTCTTTTTGTTGGACAAGGGAATCCGGCTTCAGCGAAAAACTGTTTTAATAGATAGTATAAAAGCAGTGCTTTTATAAAAAGTTCCTGTCAGGGTTTTAACATAAAACTTGTATTCATGTACCTTAACTGCCATTTTCGCTTCTCCGAAGTACACAGTTTCTCCTCCTGAGAGAAGCAGCAAATCATCTATAAGATTGAAAACATCGCTACTTGACTGATGAAGGGAACAAATGACAATCTTTCCATCATAAGCAATGCTGCTAAGAGCTCTCATCACGAAGAAAGCTGAAGCACTATCCAGGCCAGTAGTAGGCTCATCAAGGAGCATAATATGTGGACGTGTTAAAATTTCAACACTAATGCTAAGTCTCTTCTTTTCACCAGTGCTTATGCCCCTTAAATGCCAATTTCCAATCTTAGAATCAGCGCAATCTTGAAGACCCATCTCCATTATTGTGTTGTCAACAATACTAACTATCTCATCTTTAGTCATTTTTCTAGAAAGCCTCAAGTGAGCCGAGTAAGTAATTGTTTCTCTGACTGTAAGGGTTCCCAAGAAAAAATCTTCTTGATTAACGTAAGACTGAAATTTGAAGAAACATATACCAGGTAAGATGATAAACATTATTTATCTGTAAACAGAAAGAAACAAAGCAAGACCTGAAGAAGTGACCCAAGTTAGAGGTACTTCGAACTCGTATTTTTCGAAAGTATAAACTTACAATATCTCTGCAGTCTATGCTGCTTCTCTTGGCATTGAGAAGGACTTTTCCACTCATCTTAACATTTGAAGAAAGTCTTCCTGTTTATGGGATCAAGAAAGAAAATCAGAACAGAATCATAACTCCTGTATAGTTTGAACATGCTGAACCATTAACTACAAGTTGCAATTTGTTCATTAACCATCCACAAATTATTTTTCAAAAATACGGTCTTGAAGGTTGATGAGGAGAGACTTGTACCAGCCAATGAATCCAGTAGCGTGGATTTGCCGGACCCAGAAGGTCCCATGATAGCCATGATATGGCCTGGTTCAGCATAACCACTAAGATCACTTAGCAATTTCCTCGTTGAACCACTCGTGATCATGCTAGGTAGCTCCACCGTGAGACTTTCCCATACCAAGCACATTGTTTTGTCTTCTTCAGTTACTCGACTTCAATTTTAAACTTCCAACGTTTGCATCCACCCAATTCTCAATGACTTTCTATCCTCCAGGAATTGGCATCGGTTTTATGCTGTTAAGATATCAACTCTATCAAGCGTCGCCCACATTAAATGCAATTAAAATTGATGTTTACTATTCAATGAACAGTATTGATTCCTTAAAGCATCTCCAATGGTAAATGCTATATTGAAGAGCCAAATGAAGAAAATGACTTTTTAAATAGTGTAAATATAGCTTTTTGAATTATGTGCATTCCAATGGTAAAAAGCTATTTAGAAAAGCCATTTATATTTTAATATATTTCATGTTAAATTAATTTTAATATAATTATATAACTAATTTAGATATTTTATATATAATATAATTATGATGTTATTAATTATATAATTAATATGAGTAATTTATAAAAGTAATATAAAATTAATGAAGTAATATGAAAGTTAAAAAATATAATTTAAAATTAAATTTAAAATTTATTTATATGAATATTTTTAATTTTAAGTTTTATATATTATTGTTAAAAATTTAATTTTTTAAAAGTAAATTCAAATTCAAACTTTGAAAAAATGACCGCCAACATTTTCAATTTTTACAAAATAACCGCTGTTGTTACTCAAATTTTGACCCACCTTTTTTATAAAATTTCGGAAAATCCAAAAATAGCGAAAAACAATGAAAAATCCAAAAAATATGTTTTTAATATATTTTGCATCGTTTTTAGCATTTTCAACGTCGTCTAAAAAAAAAGAATTTTAATTTTCAAAGGTTTTTCGAACGCGTTCGACTTTTCACGCGTCATTTTTAAAATCATTAATTTTTCTCATAGAATTGACGTTGATTTTGCTCGTTTTTAAAAATACAAGAAAAAAACAAGAAAAATCAAAATTTACAAAAAAAAAAAAGAAAGTTGAGGGACCAATTTTGATTTCCGGGCAACATTTTACCTATAAATATGGGTTGAAAACTCAAAGGAGAAGGGGGTCATTTTGTAATTTTGGGGAGGCAACACAAAAGGGGGGAAACCCTAAAAATCTAGACTGCTTCCTCTCCCTCACGAAGGACCAGCCGCCAGCCCCTCATTGGTTTTGATTTTTTCCAGCCACCGGCTCCCCCACACATTCCCCTTTTGATTTTTTTTCTTTCTTCCTCTCCCTAGCCGATCACCGAGGCCAGCCTCTCATCAGATTTTTCCCCTTTTTCTCACCAGCCTCAGCCGCTATAGCCCCGGTAAAAAATAAAAGAGAAAACAGGGGCGGCCGCAGCCTCCCTTTCCCTGATCACAAAGGCCGGCCGCCCCCCTTTTACTTTCAAATCCCCAAACAGTCCCCCCTCATTTTCTTCTCCTACAGCCACCAGAGAACCAGCCACCGCCGATCTCCCTTCCTCATCCCCGCAGCTCCGGCGCCTCCCAGCTCTTCTCCCCTCAACCGAGGCTTCCCTTTTCCTGTTGAAGACGACCGCTGCCCCCCCCCAGCTTGGACCCGTGGGTTTCTTCTCCTTCACCCATCTCCACCGCAGCTTCTCACCGCAGACCCACGGTCTTCCTCGCCAACCGCAGCAGCACCGTCCTCACCGGAGATCCAGCAGCCCACACATGACAGCTCCCGGCCAACACTCTCCTCTCCACAACGAAGCCAGCCGAACGGACGACAGCAACCACGAATGACCACCGCTACCACCAACAGGAGTGAAGATCGTTAACGCAGCGACCACCACCGACAGCTCCCTCCACAACCGCCGGCCATCTGAAACAGAAGATGGGGCAACAAATACAATCAGCAGAGAAGAGCAAATCTGAAAAGGAGAATGAAGAGAAGCAGATCTAAAAAAATTTTAATTAAAATCAAATGCCGTTTGCGTTTCTTGGATTTGCAGGTGGTGAGGTCTTCACGGGCAGCAGGAGATTGAAGAGGGGAGGAAGCCATTACATCCCCCTCACGCTGCCTGGATTTCGGGCGGCGCGTGAACCCACGCGCCGCCAGTGGTGGCGGCGCGTTGGGCGACGCGCCGCCACTGTTCCTGCGGGTGGCGAAGGGCAATGCTGCAATTTCTGGAGTTTAGGGACTATTTTGTAATTTTGTAAATTATGTAATGTAATTTTTATTTAGTTTGAATTGTTTTTATAATTTGTAATGTGATGTATAGAAAGAACAAAAAAAAAGAAAAGAAAAGAAAGAGAGAATAATAATAGAAAAAGAGTTGTGTGTGTGTTTGGTATTTTTTTTTCTATGTATGTTGTTGAATCAAAAGAAAAAAATGAATTTAATGTTTTAGTTTATATGCACAAATATCTAAAGGACAGATAAAAATCATGTTGTATTTTCCACGAAAATGTAGAACATGTATCTACAGATATTATGGAACTAATAACTGATTTATCAAAGCCTTAGAATTGAGCTAAAATTTTATTTTTAAAATCACAGCAAGTCCACGAAGCTGGTATTTTGTTTATGAATGATTTTTTTTATTATGATAAAATTGCAAGAATAAAGAAGAATTTAATATTCTGATTTGCTCACGGATAAAGAATTATGAACTTACATGTAAGTTGTATTTTCTAAAATTCGATGAATGAACCGAATTTTAAAACTTCTTTGACACATTAAATCTACGAAGCAGCTTACCTCAGGTAGGGTGCGTTAGGGGTGCTAATATCTTCCCTAACCACAATCAGTCCCTTACCCGTGAATCTCTAACGAGACCAGTACATCAGGTTTCCTAGTAGCCCTCAATGAATTACTAGGTGGCGACTCCAAATAACCAAATCAACAAAACAAAATGAAAAATCGCCAGCCGATGCCGCGCGCGGTTTTTTCGACGTGCGACTACCGCCAACATTTTAAATTTTCAAATTTCAAATTTTGAAAAAATAACCGCCAACATTTTAAATTTTTAAATTTTAAATTTTGAAAAAATTACCGCCAACATTCTAAGATTTTACAATTCGAAAAAATAGTCCATCTATAAATATTCTCATATATCTTAACATTTTTTCTCATCATTTTCTTCTCACCAATCTTTGTTATATTTCATTAAAATTCATCATTCTAATTCTAATTCTAATTTTTATGATGCTTTTGATTTTGATGATGACACTTCTGTGTTGGCTTTTCAAGTTGCTACTGCTGTGGTTGCTGAAGAATAATCGAATAATCAAGGGCGGGGAACAGGGTATCGTCATAAGTGCTCATGCCACGAAAATTCACATTCCTCCTAGCCCTGTTCGGTCCAGACCTGATTCCTTGGCCAGCTGATGCAAAATCATAGTCATCTTCACCCGCATCTGCGTTTTCATCAACAAACTCTTCAAAATCAAATCTAACATTCCGTGCAGCCATACGGACCGTATTTCTGATACCAATAGGTTTTTCGCAAATTTCAAATCCTTTTCTTCATGGTGCTTCGTTTCCATGAGGAAAATCATTTTCTCATCAACGTTGCCTGGTGATTCCTCGTGAAGATGGGATAGCAAGTTGTCGTGGTCAGTTCTAACCCCTGACTGAGATCTTCTACTACTGCCTCTGCATGGTCTGTCATGGCCTTACATTCCATATGTCCTGAGCTTGGATGAATACTTGCTCTTATTTTGGATGAGAGTGAGCTCTCCTGATTGACTTGTGTATCTTTTCGATTTTTGTTGTAATTAGTGGTCGCTTCTGTGATATAAGTGGCTGCATTTGGTTGGTTCTTTCTTTGCTGGGGCTGCCTCCGGTGGTTATGTTTTGTGGTGGCGTGCAACCTAATGACTATGGATATAATGGGGCTATAGAAATGTTGTTCGTTGGGCTTCTCTTATCTTCCCTTCTGCATGAGCATGCAGGAATGTGAAACAAGTTATCTGCATGAATGTGTTGGATAGGCTGGAGATTCAGTGTGCTGGACATGCATGATTCCTCGTTCCTGCATGGGGGAGCAGTTGTCCAGTACTGTTATTGGCTGCTAATGCTTCATCCGCCTCTCTACATGGTCCCGTTGCTGAGCTGATGGGAGGTAATTCGTGGCTTAGGCATGCAGGGGTTTTTCCCAGCCTCTGCATGATCTTTCATTTAATTTGATAGCGTGGGAGCTTCTGAGTGGCTCTACTCTGTTGTCTAAGCGTGATGATTAAAGGGCTCTGCCCCCTCTTGATCGTGGCCTTGTTTGATTGCTGCTCCAACTGTTAGTTGCTTTCGTTCCCTATTCATAGCTGAGCTATTGCCACCTATTCTCAGCTGCTAGTGCTTTATGGTTGGCGGATAATTGTGTCCAATGGGTGGCAGACAGTTATTGTTTTCCTGCATGATAAGCATTCATGTCTGCCTATGCTTTCCTTACCTCGTTGAAGCTGCTGCCTGTGATTTCTTATCACGTGGGAGCTTCTCCCTTTCCTCATGGGGGGTCCTCTTCTGATGGCTTGTTGTTATTTATGGATCGACTGTCAATTTCTTTGCTGCATGGCTTCCTCTCATGCTCATCGGCTTGTCCGTCCTTGGCTCCTGTCCGTGGGTTCCTGGCTCTAGTTTTTTTTGCTCCCATCTGCTGGATTGGAAGGAGTCCTGACTCGACTAGTCTCTTGACCTGATGCTGCTGGGTTTGGAAGGAGTTTTTGCTGCTGGTTTCTCCTATCTGATGTTCTCATCGTTGGATTGTTGCTTGTCTTTTGGTTTTGTTGCCTGTTCAGATTCTAGGTTGTTCTAGGAAGTATGTTCCCTTGGTTTTCTATTCAGCAAGCTTCACTTGCCTATGGATTGTACAAGGGAGTCTGTTCCCTTTGCTTTTTGTTTAGCAACCTTGTCTTGCATATGTGTTAGTTAAGGGACTTTGTTCCCTTTTTCCTTGTATTGCTGGTCTCCAGCTTCTTTTTTATCTATACAATACTTATATTTGATCAAAAAAAAAAAAGATTGAGATCTGATCCTGGAAAGCCGAAATAGGTCTGATAGGAGTGCGACACAATGGAAACCTGCCCCAAGGCACCTACACTATTGGAATGAGTAGAATGACGCCATAAAGCCAGTTAATCTTCGATAAGTCAGATTCAGTTCGTTCAAGAACTGAAGAATGCAAGAATCACTCTCACACGTTAAAACTGAAAAATTTAGAAGTAATTATCATCAAAGCTGCCAAAATTTTGGCCTACATGAGTTTAAATAGTTCTTGAAAAGTTAACCCTAATGGACCCTTTATGTGGACTTATATGAGGTCCACTCAAAACTGGCCCAAAACCCTAAAATGAAAAGCCCATAACTTAATCCAAACAAGCCTTGGATCCTAGCTTAAAACAAAGTATGAATTAAGCCCAAACAAGCCTTGGGCTGTAGCTAACAAAATAAAATAAAGTCCTTATCTCATGACCCAAATAAGGTTGTATTGGACCTCTCTTGCACATGGATAAGATGTACTAGGATCTCCTCTTAATACTCCAATGGACCTTCCAATTCTAACTTGGTGGAAACCTTCAAAACCAAGGCATTCAATGCGTCTTTCAATGTCTTTGTCTTGGACCGAGTCATTGGTCCATTTGGAACATGTAATGGGTCCTTGCTGGTGTTTCTGGGTTGGTCCGCATCATTGAAGCTGCTGCACATGCTCGAATTATTAGAATCAATGCGCGGAATGTGGGAGGAGACATCATTCGCTATCGCCGAAGCCTAGCTGAAGAGTTTATGGAGGAAAGGGATTAACATATTATATTTCTTTTTATTTTTAAATGTAATAAATTTATCAAGCATTAATGAAAAGGGCGTTGACCCATCTTCTTATGCAAAATCTGTCTCTTGGTGAATATGATCAAGCAAACGACTCGAAAGGCAGAACTCCTATCAAAGCAATGTGACAAGAGAAACTATGCTTATAATGTGGTGGTTATTATTCGTTCATAAGAAGGCTGCATCCATACCCAATGAACAAAGCATTCTTATCACAATCATGCATTTCTCTCATACATCTATGCATGCATCTACAGATTAAAAAGCATAGGTCCCCCTTCTAGAATCCACAACACTCGACAAAGAAAAAGAATGGAAAACAAAGAAAGGTCACAACTAGAAGCTTAGTACTAAAGAGAGCTTGAAGGAGTTCGGAATGATGTGGCGTACCTAACTAGTATGTTAGAGAAAATGTTGAGAGCCAGAGATGGAGAGGGAACGTCTACTTAACCTGATGAAGCACCAGCAGCAGCTTAAATTCTTGTCGCACTTATAAACATGGGGGCAAATACACCAAATAAGCAGCATCCTAATCCCACTCAGCCCATCCAAATCCCTATTACAATGGATTTAACAAACAAGGATCCACATAAAGTCAAATTCTCTAATCATGAAGGGTATGATAAGTGGACTGCATTAGAAGAGAGGCTAAGGGCAATTGAAGGAAATTATTTATTTGACCCAATTAGGGCCGTTGAAGTATGTTTGGTGCCTAACATTGTTATTCCAAAGAAGTTCAGAGTGCTAGAGTTTGTTAAGTATACCGGGATGGAATGCCCAAAGACCCATCTCCGTTCCTACTATAACAAAATGACGGAAGTTATCCACGATGATAAAATGTTAATTTACTTCTTCCAGGATAGCCTGACAGGATCGGCCCTTCGTTGGTATATGAGGTTAGACAACATTAGGATCAAGAAGTGGACGGACCTGGCAGATGCTTTCTTAAAGCAATACAAGTTTAATCTTGAGATTGCTCCTGATAGGACCAATCTGATTACCATGGAGAAAGGAACTTAAGAGTCCGTGAGGGTTTATGCTCAAAGGTGGCGTAACCAAGCTATCAATGTACAACCTCCACTAATAGAGACGAAGATGGTGACACTGTTTGCTAATACTTTTAGGGCTCCATACTATGAACACCTTATGGGTAGTTCAGCACAACATTTCTATGATGTTATGCGGATTGCTGAGAGGATTGAACAAGGAATCCGAAGTGGGATAATTGCAGAACCTATAGAGAAGAGAGGTTTCATTGGGAAAAAGAAAGAAAATGAGGTGAATAACCTAGAAGGGAGAAGCAAAAACTACCAAACACCTACCACCCAAGTCACCAGTATCAATTTTGCCAAACCCCCCATCCCAAACCAACCCAATCAAACAAAATTCCCAGCAAATAACCAAAGCAATTACCAAAGAAAAGACAACCGACCATCGGAAGAACAATTACCACCTTTACCGATAACCTTAAAAGAGTTGTATGCCAAATTGTTTAGTATTGGGCAGATAGCTCCCCTACCTGTACCACCTATGCAACCACCTTTCCCTACCTGGTACAACCCCGAGGTGACTTGTGAATACCATGCTGGTCACGCGGGTCATAGCATAGAGGCTTGCTTTGCTTTTAAAAGAAAGGTGTTGCAACTGATCAAAGTTGGATGGGTCACTTTCGAAGACTCACCTAATGTGAATTCAAACCCTTTACCCAAACATGTCGTTAGTAGTGGTGGAGTGAATACCATGGAGATTGGTAGCAAAGAGAGGGTGTTAAAAGTTACCATGGCAAAGCTATACTTTATGTTGGTGCAGTCTGGACATTTGGAAAAATCAACCGAATGCTGCAAACGGGAAAGTAACTTTTGCCCCTTCCATAAAAAGAAAAGGCATCACATTGATGAATGCATTGAATTTCATTAAAAGGTTGCAAGAATGCTAACTCTAGGAGAGTTAAGGATTGAGGTCGTAAATGACAATGAAGAGATAGAGATGATACAGAATCGAGAGAAATGTAGAATCCAATCAACAATTAATGGGCTCTCAAAATTGGTATTAACTAAGCCCTCATATGCAAACAAAGTAGACTATGGAGTGATGCCTGGAGATTATGGTTATACCTCGAATATTGAAACTCCTTTGCCGCTGTTCTGAACTGAGATAAGTGGGCTAACTCGGAGTGGTTGTTGTTTCACACCTGAAGAACTAGAGAAACAAAGAAAGGCTAAGGGCAAGGAGGTGTTGGACCTCGATAAAGAGTTTGAGGTGAATAAACCTATGACTGAGGAAGAAAAAAATGAGTTCCTGAAATTGATGAAACACAGTGAGTACTGTATAGTGGATCAGTTGAAGAAGACCCCTGCCAAGATCTCCATCATGTCATTAATACTCAGCTCCGAGCCGCGTCGTAATGCTTTGCAAAAAGTACTGAATGAGGCCTATGTACCCCAAGATATTGAACAAAAGACTATGGAGCATCTAGTAGGGAGGATCTATACTGCCAATTACTTATATTTCACGGAAGATGAACTTGACGCTGAAGGAACTAGACATAACAAACCCTTGTATGTCACGGTCTGATTCAAAGATTGTCTCATCGGTAAGGTTCTCATTGATAACGGCTCGACCTTTAATGTGTTACCAAGGCATATGCTGGATGAAATGCTGATAGATCCCTTACACATGCAACCTAATATGATGACAGCTAGAGCGTATGATGGCTCACCAAGGCAAGTGATAGGGACAATTGAGGTCGAACTAACTGTGGGTCCACAAGTCTTTCTAGTAACCCTTCAAGTGATGGATATCCACCCTTTCTATAGCATGTTGTTGGGAAGGCCATGGATACATTCCACGAGAGCTGTCACCTCCTCTCTACATCAATGTTTGAAGTACATTGCCAATGGTGTTCTGGTTACTGTTAAGGTTGAGGAGACTATATCAATGGTAAGAAATGTGGCGGTTCCATTCATTGAAGTTGAAGATTGTAAGGATGGAAACCTTCATGCATTTGAGGTTGTGAATACCGAGTGGGTGTCCGAGAACACTGTGGTGAGGAAGCCAAAAATCTCGGAGGCCACCAAAATGGCTGCTAAAAGCTTTTTGAAACACAAGATTCCTTTCCCATATGACATTGAGAAATGAAGGCTTGAATGGATGGATATAATCAAACTGAAAGCTGTAGAACAGAGGTTTGGGCTTAGATATAAGCCCAAGAAGGAGGATTATAAGCGAGCTGCTGGTGCAAGAAGGGAGAAGAGAATGGCTAGGATTGAAGGAAGGAAGCTTGAAGAAGAAAGCTTAGCCATCCCTCCAATTAGGATTTCGTTTCCAAAGGCCGTATATGTGATGCAACCTAATAAGGGACATGGAAACCTCCTTCAGAAGTTTTTTTCAATGAACATAAACACTCTGGAGGAAAATCAAGTCAAGGACATTGCTGAGAAAATTGAATCTGAAAGAAGGGATGAAGAGCTACCACAATTAACCATCCACACTTTGGAAGAAGTCACCGTCAAGACTTTTGTTCGAAAGCTAGCCGAAGGAGAGAAGTTCCAGAATTGGGAGACCCAAAAAGCTCCATTGGTTTTTAAAATGTAATCAACAATGATTGTTGGATTATAATTTTATCTATGTTGTTTGCCTTTTTCTGTTTTGTTTTGTTTTTATTCATTGACAATCGAGGCTCAAGATGTCAATTGGATTTTATGTTGTTTTTGAGCCAATCTTTTGCTTTTAATGAGATCATGCATTTTCAAAATTCATCTTGATGTCTTACTATGCATTTACACATCACTTTCCGCTTTCAGGAACCCTGAAAGTGGATCCTCCATAACAACACCTGCACTTTACATTGAGAATGAATGGCCAAACTTTAAAGAATACATAGTAGCTGTAGAAGATGAGGAATGGGAGAAGAAAAACATATGGGAATTCACAAAATTAATCGAACAACACGAACAGGCTTGGAGGCCCGCTAAAGAGGAACTGGAAACCATAAATGTAGGTAATGAAGAAATCAAGTGAGAGCTGAAAATAGGGACTTTGATCACACATGAAGAGAAGGAAGAGTTGATTGCACTACTTCGAGATTATGTAGATGTCTTTGCTTGGTCCTATGAGGATATGCCTGGTTTGGATATGGATATCGTAGTACATAGGATACCACTGGTGGAAGGATGCAAGCCGATTAAGCAGAAGTTAAGGAGAACTCATCCGAAGATTTTAATCAAAGTAAAGCCAAAATTGAAAAACAATGGAATGCTGGTTTTTTGGAGGTAATCAAGTATCCACAATGGGTGTCAAACATAGTGGTGGTACCCAAAAAAGAAGGTAAAATTAGAGTGTGTGTGGACTTTAGGGACTTAAACCGGGCTAACCCTAAAGATAATTTCCCTTTACCACACATAGATATGTTAGTTGATAATGCAGCACGCAGCTCCATATATTCCTTCATGGATGGGTTTTCAGGCTACAATGAGATAAAAATGACACAAGAGGATAAGGAGAAGACAACCTTTGTAACACCATGGGGAACCTTTTGCTACAAAGTCATGCCATTTGGTTTAAAGAATGCTGGGGCCACCTACCAAAGGGCCATGGTGACTTTGTTTCACGACATGATGCACAAAGAGATTGAAGTATACGTGGATGACATGATTGCTAAATCTAAAGAGGGAGAGAATCATGTCCAAATATTGAAGAAATTATTTGAAAGGCTAAGGAAATATAAGTTGAGGCTTAACCCAGCAAAGTGTTCATTCAGGGTGAAATCCGGTAAGTTGTTGGGATTTATGGTGAGTGACAAAGGGATAAAAGTGGATCCTGAAAAAGTAAAGGCTATTCAATCTATGCCACCCCCAAGACTGAGAAGGAGGTGAGAGGCTTCTTAGGAAGGTTGAACTAGATTGCTCGATTTATATCCCAATTAACCACGACTTGTGACCTGATCTTTCATTTTTTAAGGAAGAAGAACCTTGGAATATGGAATGGAGTGTGATGAGTCTTTTGAGAAAATCAAGCAGTATTTGTTAAATCCACCTCTGCTTGTTCCTCCTGTACCAGAAAGGCCATTGATAGTGTACCTAACAGTAACCAAAATGGGAATGGGATGTGTGCTTGGGTAACATGATGAAACCGGAAGGAAGGAAAGGGCCATTTATTACCTAAGCAAGAAGTTCATGGAATGTGAGTCTAGGTATATTGTGATTGAGAAGCTATGTTGCGCACTAACATGGGCTACAAAGAGATTACGTCAGTATATGTTGTATCACACTACATGGTTAATTTCCAAATTAGACCCGTTAAGGTACATTTGTGAAAAGCCCTATCTATCTAGCCGAATTGCAAGATGGCAAGTTCTATTGGCTGAGTATGACATAATATATATGACAAGGAAAGCCGTGAAAGGGAGTGTTATTGCTGATCACCTGGTTGACCATGCTATGGAAGATTATGAGTCGTTAAACTTTGACTTTCCCGATAAAGATGTGATTGCAATCGAGGAAGAGAAATCAGATTGGTGGGTTATGTACTTTGATGGTGCTGTATATGTATGTGGTAACGGAGTGGGTGCAGTGATAATCTCTCCTAATAAGAAGCAGTATCCGGTTTCAATTAAGCTGCAGTTCGGGTGCACCAGCAACACATCTGAGTATGAAGCTTGCATTCTTGGTTTAGAGGCTGCATTAGAGATTAACATCAAAAAGATAGATGTGTATGGAGACTCAATGCTGATCATTTGCCAAGTAAAAGGAGAATGGCAAACCAAGGAAGAGAAGTTAAGGCCTTACCAAGAATACCTATCTAAGCTGGCTAGAGAATTTGAGGAAATAGAGTTAACCCATCTAGGAAGGGAAGGAAACCAGTTTGCAGATGCTTTGGCCACACTAGCATCTATAGCCAAGATAGACTTTGGGCACAAGGTACAACCAGTACACATCAATATCAGAAATAACCCAGCTCATTGCTGCTCAGTCGAAAGAGAAGTGGATGGAAACCCTTGGTATTATGATATCAAGAATTTCATCCAAAACCAGGCATATTCCATGGGGGCATCCATAATCGACAAGAAGACCTTGAGGAGGTTAGCAATGGATTTTTATCTTGATGGGGAGATTTTGTATAAGAAATCATCTGACGGGACTTTGTTGAGATGTTTGGATGAATTTAAGGCAAAAAACACGTTACGGGAAGTCCATGAAGGGATTTGCCTAACCCATGCTAGTGGACATATGATGGCTAGGAAGATACAAAGAGCCGGGTACTTCTGGATGACATTAGAGAAGGATTGCATTGACTATGTCTGAAAATGTCATAAGTGCCAAGTATACAGTGACAAAATCAATGCCCCTCCAGCTCCTCTGTTTAACTTGACATCTCCATGGCCTTTCAATGTGGGGAATTGATGTGATTGGACCTGTAAACCCAAAAGCCAGCAATGGTCATAGGTTTATTCTTGTGGCTATCGACTACTTCACAAAATGGGTAGAAGCTGGGTCATTTACTCATGTTACGTAAAAAGTGGTGAAGAAATTTATTGAGAAAGATTTGATATGTCGGTACGGTCCACCAGAAAAGATTATAACTAATAATGCCCAGAATTTCAACGGCAAGATGATAATAGAGCTCTGCACTAAATGGAAAATTAAGCATTCCAATTCTTCGTCGTATAGACCAAAGATGAATGGTGCGGTAGAAGCTGCTAACAAGAATGTCAAAAAGATTATTCAGAAGATGGTAGTCACCTATAAGGATTGGCATGAGATGTTGCCATTTGCCCTTCATGCATATCGCACCGCAGTTCGAACCTCAACCGAAGCCACCCCGTACATGTTGGTATATGGAATGGAGGCGGTGATGCCTTTAGAAGTGGAAATCCCATCATTGAGAGTACTGTTAGACTCTAAGTTGGAAGAGGTAGAATGGGAAAAGTTAGATATGAACAGCTGAATCTGATCAGTGAAAAGAGGATAGCCGCAATCTATCATCATCAACTCTACCAAAGAAGGATGGCCAAATCATATGACAAGAAGGTTCGACCTCGAGGATTCCACGAAGGAGATCTTGTACTGCAGAAAATATTGCCTTTACCTGGAGAAGATCAGAGTAAACGGGCACCTAACTATAAGGGGCCTTACGTGGTGAAGAAATCATTCTCTGAAGGAGCTTTGTTGTTATCTATAATGGATGGAGAAGATCTAGTTAGGCCCATGAATTCTGATTCTGTAAGGAAATATTACGCTTGATGTATTTCGTAATTTCCCAATCAATAAAATAAAGTTTGGCCATGAATTCTCTATGTAAAAAAACTTTTTTTTCTTTATAAAGCGCATGATCTCATAGCATTTGAAATATTTTACTTAAACAAACTTTTTTTTTCTTACGCATGACTAAGGAAACGACTCCATCAATTGGAGGGAACCAAACCAATTTTAAAACTAACAAGTATTGCACACCACACTGGGGGCAAGAAAATGCACATAGAGGTCCATAGTGAACCAAAGCCTAAAAGGGTATCATCATAAAAACTTCTGAATTTTTTTTATGAGAATTGCTAATTGCATTGAAGGTTGCAGTTTTCATGAACAAAACCAAAACCTTTGAGTTTTCTTTTTAAAATAATAATAAAGGACAATACTCAATGGAGCAAGAAAGGTCCCCATAAGAAACCAGAGATCTCTTCACCAAGAGGATATGAAGTATAGTGTGCAGAGCATATTTTGGTTCAAGATAAAAGGTTGAACAAACAAATGGAAACAAGAGCTTGAAGAAGTTTACAACGAAAGGGGGACCTATGTTTCCAAAGATATGTAACAAAAACATGCATGCTATATTGTCATAACACTAACCTGGCAGGAAAGGTGGGACGAAAGCCAAATTAGTTCCAAGTTTTTGGGAATCACTAAGAGACAAAATCTCAAGTAAACGTAGCTACAGAAAAGAATATGAGTTGTGAACCAGCATTGTTTCATTTCCTCGAAGTAAGATGTTTTCTTGTGAAATTCAAAACGGGCAGGTCACCCAATATTAAGACCACAAAAAAAACGTGGAGTTTTTCTATATATATATTAAGACCAAAGGGGTTGGTCTCTAGATATTGAGACCCCTTTTAAAATCCTTTTCAAATTTCAAAACGGATAGGTCGTCCGTTACAAAGAAACCATTTCCCATTTGGTTAGGTCACCTATTAGAATGAGACCATTCTCCATTTTTATACCTGGGTAGGTCACCCATTATAATGAGGCCATTCTTCCCCCTGGGTAGGTCACCTATAAAAATGAGACCACTCTTCCCCCTTTCCACTTGGGTAGGTCACCCATCACAATGAGACCATCATTTTGTTTTTGGGTAGGTCACCCATTAGAATGAGACCATTCTCCATCTTTTTCTTACCTGGGTAGGTCACCCATTATAATGAGGCCATTCTTCCCCTTGGGTAGATCACCCATAAGAATGAGACCACTCTTCCCCCTTTGCACTTGGGTAGGTCACCCATCACAATGAGACCAACATTTTTTTCTGGGTAGGTCACTCATTAGAATGAGACCATTCTCCATCTTTTTCTTACCTGGGTAGGTCACCCATTATAATGAGGCCATTCTTCCCCCTAGGTAGGTCACCCATAAGAATGAGACCACTCTTCCCCTTTTCCACTTGGGTAGGTCACCCATCACAATGAGACCATCAATTTTTTTCTGGGTAGGTCACCCATTAGAATGAGACCATTCTCCATTTTTTTTTACCTGAGTAGGTCACCCATTATAATGAGGCCATTCTTCCCCTGGGTAGGTCACCCATAAGAATGAGACCACTCTTCCCCTTTTCCATTTGGGTAGGTCACTCGTCATAATGAGATCACACACACATTTTTGTATTGGTTGTGGTTAAAGGAGATCGCTAGATGGGATCTCAAGTTAACCCAACCACACACAGAGTTTAGTTTTGGTTAAAAGGAATCGCCAGATGGGATTTCAGGTTAACCAAGTTACACACCGACTTTGCTTCAGCTTAAAGGAGATTACCAGATGGGATCTCAGGTTAACCCAACCACACACATAGTTTAGCTTTGGTTAAAGGGAATCGCCAGATGGGATTTCAGGTTGACCGAGTTACACACTGACTTTGCTTCGGGTTAAAGAAGATCCCTAGATGGGATCTTAGGTTAACCCAATCAAAAAGGCAGGTCGCCCGTGAAAATAGACCAGCGTGCATATGTGGGCAGGTCGCCCCTGAAAATAGACCAGATTTGAGTGCGTGTGGGAAGGTTACCCTTGAAAATAGACCAAATTTTCTTTAAAAAAGGCAGGTCACCCAGGAAAACGAGATCATTTTCTTTTAAAAAATGAAGTCCTTAGATGGGTGGATCACTCAACAAGCAAGGAAGAACTTTTTTTTTTCTTTACAAGCTTACTATGCAAAACATTAAGGAATTTTGCTTCGTAAGCATTGTAAAGAGGGGTCATCTGTTGTTACTCATTTTTGGACCGCCACGTGCTAGAGACGGTGTATACCTCTTTTGAATAGAGTGTAGGAATTTAGCTCATGTTCGCCAGAAGATTGACAAAAGTACATAAGAAATATTTTTTCAAAGCCTGGTATGAGCTGTTTTCTGCTCTCTTTAGCCTTCCCCTTTACTACCAAAATCATCAGGTTTTCTTAGGTTGATTAGGAGTCGTCATAATGCTAAATTCGTTCTTTTTTTATCTGGTCTTTAATGTTGAATAAATCCCTTAGAATTTGTACTAAAAAAATGGTTCTGCTGCTGTCGCAATTTTTTTGTTCCAACTTAGGCTCTGATTCTAACTCAGGTTGTACGATATCTGACCATCCTAGGTATATTCTGTCACTCATTACATATTGCAAAATTGACGTAAACCTTTATTAGGTCCTAGGGATCATTGTTCTTAGGGCAGATTCTCAGTCAGATTTGGATGCTCAGCATTGTCAGATCAAGAACCTTTTTGACCAACTAGATTACTGCCAGTTTCTGTTTTGTAAAAATTTTTTATCTCACTTCGACTCCTTCATCAAAGTTGTAGTCCTAGATGCGTAGATGAATTTGAGCTTTTGAATCACTTGATTCCGATATCAGAGGCTCAAGATGTTCCCGTTTGAATATCTAACGTGAAGGTAGAGAATTCTGTCGCGAGAAGGATATTGACCCGAGTCTGCACTAAAAAAACTCTATTTTTGGCCTAGTTTTTTTTATTTTTGTTCTTAGTTCATACTCTCAGTCATATCAGGATTCTCGGCATTCGTCAGGTTTTGAGTTAGACCCGGAGATCCCTTTTGCCAACTAGATTACTGCTAGTTTCTGTTCTGTAAAAAGATTTTATCTCACTTCAAGTCCTTCATCAAAGTTGTAGTCCTAAATGCGTAGATGAATTTGGGTTTTTAAATCACTTGATTTCGATATCAGACGCTTAAGATATTCCCATTTGAATATCTAACGTGAAGGCAGAAAATTCTGTCGTGAGAAGAATATAGCCCAAGTTCGTGGGGTTGATCGAAGGATTTTTTTGGGACCAAGGACTGATTCGAAAATTGTTAAAATGAGGGATTGAATTGAAGAATGATATTAAAAGCTGGAGAGGGGGCTGGATCATCATAAATGACAGGATTTTTTCCACACCGAATAAGGAAAATGAGACTTTGCAGTTGCACCCTCCATCTGATTTCTTTCCTTTTTTCATTGCAAATTCCTGTTGTTTTCCTTTATCATCATGCCTGAATTTTGTAGCTGCAACCACCTTTTTTCTTGCCTCATTTCAAAGGGAGCAGCTGGCCCTATGGAAGGAAAGAAAATAGCCACGCCCTCCTCTAAAACTGGAAAGAAATCAGACTTAAAGCTCCAGCACAAAATCAGAATATTGCAGTTTCCTTTTGCGTTTTTTTTTACTGCAAATCAGTAGGGATTTACGTCCTAGGATTAATGCATTGAATCCTTCCTAAATAGAGACATATTTACACTATATATAAGCCCTTCTAATGACCTAACGGGGGCAGCAAAAAGAGAGCAGAAAAATAAGAAAGAGAGAGCATAAAAGAGAGGAGAGAATAGAGGAAAAAGAGCAGCAAAGTAGAGCAGAAAAATAAGATAAAAAATGAAGAGAAATGAAAGAAAAACAAACACAGCAAAAGAAAGAAGAAAAACACGAGAGGCAGGGAGTTAGTAAAAACGCAGGTAACAGGGGAACATAGGGGTTTCGTTCTTTGATCCATAGAGCCTTTGGCTCCCATACATCCTTTCATCACTGTGAAAGAAACAAAAGAGAGGAGAAAGGAGAGGCAAGCGACGGGGAAACCAGTAAAAGCAATAGAAGAAGAACGTTCAATTCACTAGCACATCAGCTTCAGTATCCTTGTTTCTCCCGTCATCTACCAGTAGCTAAGGAGGCACAAGTGAGTCTTTTGATCTCTGGTTATTATTATTTGCAAAAGGATCTGCAGGAAAATATTTAGAATAGACGAACAACGTCGCTGCAACTTCTTCGCTTCCGTTCCCAGGTCTGTGTTTCTTTTCACCTAGTAGCATTTTTTTTTTTTGAATTTGCACTATTCAAGTGAATTAATTCACTTGAACAGTATTCACCAGCCTTCTTCCAATTATAAATGCTGTGCCCCTTTTTTTTTTTTCTTTTATGTCCAGCCGAGTCACTTGTTTGGGCAAGTGACCCAGCCGGACTTATATATATATATATATATATATATATATATATATATATATATAATGATTTATTTTCTGGAATATTTATTTTAAAGTCTGAATTTTTTTTGTTAAAAAAAATATACCAATCTCGTATTTAGAATACCCGGTTTTCGACGCAACTGCGGCAAATATACATATATATCAAAAAATGTCTTCTTATGTGTTGCATACGGCCAATACCCTAACATGTTTTGAAATGTTTTTTTTATACAAAAAAATATTGGAAGTTTTAAAAATGTGTTTTTCCATGGATTTTGTGAACACAACAAAAAAATTATTTTCTTGCATTTCTGGATTTTACAACATGTTTGTAAAACTCCAAAGGATATTGGCCAATATTCCAAAAAAATATAGGGGTTTTTTAGCGCCCTATATTTCTAGAATTTTTTGTACCTCCTCCTTGCGATTTACGAGTCGTAGACTCTTGAAATACTAAGGGAAAAATGAGCTTTCGAAGCACATGGAATCTCCTTGGATTTCTATCCTAATAAATTTTATTTGAATCAAACCTAGGAAAACTGATGGGATTAGAAAACACCAACACCATAGCAATTATAGAGCAAACCAAACACCAAGCAGCGTACCTTAGGTAGGGCGTACTAAGGGTGCTAATACCTTCCCTTTATGCAACCAGTCCCTTGCCTTAGAATCTCTAAAAGACCAGTTAGGGTTCCTAGTCACCAAAATAATAGGTGGCGACTCCTTTTTTTTAAACAAATAAAACCTGAAATCAATCAATGGTCGCCACGACACCGTGCTGCGCCGCGAGGGTGTGACACTGGTTATGGAATATAATCTCTGCAATATAAAATACCATATATATAGGATTTGTTGGTGATGGTTATAGAAGACAATCTCTGTAATAATTATTGCAATATTTCCTTGAATAGCACATTTAAAGATTTTTTATATAATTAAACCTCCAGTCATAATAAAAAGAGGGAGAAAAATATTTAAAAGAGGGTAATTTTTCAAAAACGAGGAGCAAAACACAAAGAAAACCCTAAAGATAAAAAACCTCAAGCCTCCAGCATCCGCAGCTCCCCCGACCTCCTCTCGTTTCTCTCCCAAACTGACACAAACCCTCAGCCCATCACCTGCCTCTCTTCCCCCAATCTTTTCCTTTAGCTCCTCCTTCTAGTAACGGTGTCCATGCTAACCCGACAGCCCTGGCAACCCATCTTCTCCTAAGCCGCAATAGCCCCTTAGTCACAATCTCCCTCTCCCTCTCACAGGCGCCAACCAATTTGGCCTTCATAGAAGCCAACAACTCCCTTCACAGATCTTCCCCCTCCTCATCAACCGACTCTCCTTTGCCGGTTCAACCCCACACAATAGATCTGGACCGAGGACCAGCTGTCGGATCAACCACCAGTAGAGGAAAACTAACCGACAGGATAATCAGATCTAAAAGAAGAAAAAAAAACTAAAATCAACTGGTTGTTGCGTTTTCTTGGCTTTGCAGGTGACGATGCTTCTCACCGCCGGGGCAGAAGGGAAGAGGAGAAGAAAGCCGGCCAGATCCACCAGTTGCCTGACTTTTCTTAAGGCGGCGCGTGGGTACATGTGCCACCAGTGGCGGTTGCGTGCGGAGACCACGCGCCACCATTGTCCATACAGATCCCAGAGGGTGTCCCTAGCAACTCCTGGAGTCTTTGGGTTTACTTTGTAATTTTTGAATTGTATTTGATTTTTTTTTTGTTATTTTATCACATGTAAAAATGATGTGTTAGAAAAAAATAGTAAAAATGGATGTGTGTGTGTTTGTATTTATTTTGTTTAATGCTATTGAATTATAAAATCAAAAAGACAAAAAATTAATGTTTTAATTTGCATATGATCAAGTATTTTAGGGGAAAATAAAATCATGTTGTATTTTCCGTGAAAATGTAAGAACATGTTTTTACATATTTCTTGAGATTTAATAACTGATTTATTAAAGCCTTAAGAATTTGACTAATATGTGGTTTGTTGGCTTTAATAGCAATTAACTATGATGTTTGTGTTTTTTACAAAGAAAATCTAAAAAATTATTTTTTGTGTGTTGCATACGGCCAATACTCTAACATGTTTTGAAATTTTTTTATATAAAAAAAAATATTTGAAGTTTCGAAAATGTGTTTTGACATGGATTTCTTAAACAGAACAAAAAATTTATTTTCTCGCATTTCCGAATTTTACAACATGTTTGTGAAACTCCTAAGGGTATTGGCCAATATTCCAAAAAATACAAAATCTTATTTTGGTGGGCGAATTCATCTATTATTCACCGTTAATGTTTGGATAAAGAAATCACAAAGGGATGAATATCCAAAATATTATTGGAAATAACTTGTTATTATTCACTATTAATATTTGGATAAGAAACCCGAAGTGGTAAATATCCAAAATAATTTTCTAAGTATAATAAGGCATCGCACATCCTTGAAAGAAGCCTTGATTATAATTGAGGACATTTCAATTTATGACTCTACGGTTTACGAGCCGTGAGAGTGTGGAACACTAAGGAAAAAATAAGCTTTTAAAGCATCCTGAATTTCCTTAGATTTCTAAATTTTTTTCCCTCCTCCTTTCAATTTACGAGTTGCAAAAACTCTTGAAATACTATGGGAAAAATTAGCTTTCAAAGCACATGGAATCTCTTTAGATTTCTATCTTAATAAATTTAGTTTGAATCAAACCTAGAAAAACTGATGGGATTAAAAAACACCAACACCATAGCAATTATAAGGCAAACCAAACACCAAGAAGCTTATCTTAGGTAAGGCGTACTAGGAGTGCTAATATCTTTCTTTTATGCAACCAATCTCTTGCCTTAAAATCTCTGAAAGACCAGTTAGGTTTCCTAGTGACCAAAATACTAGGTGGCAACTCCAAAGAACCAATCAAGCAAAACAAACAAAAAATCATCATCGGACACCGCCCGGGGGACGTGCGACAATGACGACAACATGTATTAATTAACTATGTTACGTAAATAAACATAAAAAAAAATATTGATTTGCCCTGACATTATCCAACAAACTAAAAATACACTTTTGTTAAATATTAATTATCAATTATCAACTATCAACGTCCATATAAATTTATACATATATAAATTTATGGAAATCACAATTTCGCGATAGAATTGATAAAAATTAAACCGGACCCGTTAAACAAGCTATTATTTATTTCATCATAGCACATCTAATTCGGTGTAATTCAAACAAAGTTTCAACAATTTACAAACAAATATAATTTGACAAAATCTAAAGCAAATTATAACAACTACAAAATTATACATTCATACTATAAGTTTTTTTGACAAATATCAATAAAAAAGTACATACGTTAACAAAATACACATGTTTTAAAAAAAATAATAATAAATTTATATTTAAATGTTAAAACTAAAAAGGATAGATTTGCTTACAAAAAATAATAAAAACCACGATGTACAAAAATATAAAAAACTTGAGTGCTTGTGTTTGATACCAGCACCGCCAGTAAATTGTATCCAGCATGACATGGGAGCTGGCAAGCCCAGCACGCAGATTAATTGGCGTTGACTGGTGCCCAGCGGGTAGATATCATAATAATGAGGGGGGTTTGCTGGCGCGCCAGACACCCCAATTACTTGGGACCAGCACCTCCTAACCTTAGGTCTGTTTTAACTTGGTGAAGGTTTTTGAGCTCGTTTTTATGGAGGTATTTTATAGGGTCAAATATCTCTGCTTAGGCTTTCTCGTGTGATAAGAATGAAACATGTTCTTTAAATGTAGGGTCAAATATCCATGCTTATTATTGTCCACAAACATAAAAGAAAGATTTATTTAAAGGCATGTCCTTTCATTTTGCTTACCTATTGAGTTTTTATTTTTGGTTTACAATTTATTTTTTAAAATATTTTGTATTTAAAAATATATTATTGATTGTTTTTTGATATTTTTAAATAATTTTGATGAACTGTTATAAAAAATAAATATAAATAAGTATTTTTAAGTATTGTTACATCATGCTACAATTATGTTGGGAGGATTTTGACAAGTAAAAACTGTGAGGAATGTTTAGCATGAAAATGATCCTAAATTCATTCTTCGTTTTTATTGTCGTCAAATAATATAGCTGGATACATTGAAGCGTAAAAACTCTACAGCGTACATTGAAAGAAATTAACAGAAAGCTCTCTTAATCTTACTGAAACAACTGGACTTCGTCTTGTAAACTAAGGTATTGGAGACCTAAGACCTTCTTGAGAAGACAATGGACGCTGAGGATGGTGTCTCTTCGAGGAAGAAAGCCTTTCGCCCGCTTTCGAAACTCTCCTTGCAAGGTGGTGGACAGTTTTATTGGCATGTAGTCTGGGAAATTTTGAAGCTATTCTATCCTTGTACTTAAGTACAGTGTACAAGACTAGTCGATGGGTTAGTAATAGGAATAACAGTGCAGTCAAATCCCACCATTTGGAATGACTCAGGGGAACTCCGAAAACAGTTTGGAGGACTGTTTCTCCCTTCACCTTCCAGTTTCCTGGCAGCAATGGATCAAACTCGAGCCCAATCATTTCGTTCTTGTACTCGCCCTATGTTTTCAGTAAGGTTTTTGAATCAGCCTGAAGGTTCGTAGTTCAGGGATAAATTATTACAAATCTGAAAATGTACCTGGATTGCCCATGTCGCGAAACTGATGTAGGAGACTGGGTAACGCCAGAAGAATTTTGGAAGGTCTGGTACAGGTCTGAAGATCTCAGATGCCATCATCATAAAGACCTGCAGAAAAGCATGTGTTTTTATTACTCCATTCTCTTACAAATTAATTAATCTTTTGGAATCAATCACTTTAATGGTGAAAGTGTGAGCTTCACTTACAATCACACCGGTTCCAATACCAATGCCCATCAAGACATTAGGCACCAGGGATGCAACAATCATCATACAAGTTTCTATGACAGAGAGACAGCAAAAGAGATTGATGCAGAAAAAGGCATAGTGAGGAAATCCTGGATGAAATTTCACCATGTAATAGATTATTGTTCCTGAAAGAAGAGATATGGCAAGCAAGAATGGGAATGATGAGAAGAAGTTCGAAAGCACAAGCACAGCCTCTCCGTAATCTCCACCCAACCTTTCTCGACGAAACACCTGAAATGTAGTGCGAAGACAAACAATGACGAAGTAAGCTTAGTTGAAGGCACTCCTGTATTGAAATATTAGAATCAACAGCTTAGTTAACCTTCATTTCTTCAATGAAAAATGGCAAGCCTCCACAGGACAAACAAATCATGAAGCCATAAACAAAACACACACACTTTGCTCTTTCCAAAATCGTTTCACGATCCGTTCCACTGTTAAAAAAGAGGACACCAATGCTTATTGATATTAAGACATAGAGAACCATCCTCAGCCAATAATAGCCTATGTCTCTGTGCATATTAACAAAAGATCGGCGTGTCAGGGTAGAAAGATGCTTCCAAGAGCTAGCATTGATTCTCTTGTTCGGTTCAATGGCAGGTTCTTCCTGTATTGCAGTGAATATTCAATAAATCAATGGCTTGATCCAAAATGATGTGGCATTTCAGTGTTAAAAGTGGTTGGGAAGAGATAAGAGATAGAAGTGTCGGGGTTGATTGGCATAAAATTCTATGAAACTCTCTCAATATTTCTAAAATGAAAACTCTCTCAAAAAAAAATTATAAAAAAAAAATCGGAAGACAAATTTAGATACGCCAAAGTTAATGAAACCAGTTACTGAGATTTCTTGAATTCTTCTTCTTGTATTAATTGAAAACTCAGAACACTTGTACTTCTCAATAAGTGTTTCTCTGATCTCCGCAGTTTTCATCTTTACCGAATAACTTGACGATTCTGGGATTGCCTGCAAGGAACCATAAAAGAAGGAAAACATAAAACTATCCTGTACATGATCAATAGAAACAGCTTTGAACAATCAACAAATTCCGACTTTAAACTTACGCAGATGTTCTGATATCGCAAAAGAGCTGCGGCAATGATATCAAAGTCCAAATTTATACAACGCAGGAAGTGATCAGAAGGATTTCTTTTTGTTGGACAAGGGAATCCGGCTTCTTCAAAAAACTGTTTTAATATATATTATAAAAGCAGTGCTTTTTTAAAAAGTTCCTGTCGGGGGTTTTAACATAAAACTTGTATTCATGTACCTTCACTGCCATTTTCGCTTCTCCGAAATAGACAGTTTCTCCTCCTGAGAGAAGCAGCAAATCATCTAAAAGATTGAAAACATCGCTACTTGGCTGATGAAGGGAACAAATGACAATCTTTCCATCAGAAGCAATGCTGCTAAGAGCTCTCATCACAAAGAAAGCTGAAGCACTATCCAGGCCAGTAGTAGGCTCATCAAGGAGCATAATATGTGGACGTGTTAAAATTTCAACACCAATGCTAAGTCTCTTCTTTTCACCAGTGCTTATGCCCCTTAAATGCCAATTTCCAATCTTAGAATCAGCGCAATCTTGAAGACCCATCTCCATTATCGTGTTGTCAACAACACGATCTAACTCCTCTTTAGTCGTTTTCCGAGGAAGCCTCAAGTGAGCCGAGTAAGTAATTGTCTCTCTGACTGTGAGGGTTCCCAAGAAAAAATCTTCTTGAGTAACGTAAGACTGAAATTTGGAGAAACATATACCAGGTTAGATGATAAAGAGTATTTAGCAGTCCTTTCAATATTTGCTGTAAACAGAAAGAAACAAAGCAAGACCTGAAGAAGTGACCCAAGTTAGAGGTACTTCTAACTTGTATTTTTCGACAGTATAAACTTACAATATCTCTGCATTCTATGCTGCTTCTCTTGGCATTGATAAGGACTTTTCCACTCATTTTAACATTTGAAGAAAGTCTTCCTGTTTATGGGATCAAGAAAGAAAATCAGAGCAGAATCATAACTCATGTATAGTTTGAACATGCAGAACCATTAACTACAAGTTGCAATATGTTCATTAACCATCCACAAATTATTTTTCAAAAGTATGTTCTTGAAGGTTGATGAGGAGAGACTTATACCAGCCAATGAGTCAAGTAGCGTGGATTTGCCGGACCCCGAAGGTCCCATGATAGCCATGATATGGCCTGGTTCAGCATAACCACTAAGATCACTTAGCAATTTCCTCGTTGAACCACTCGTGATCATACTAGGTAGCTCCACCGTGAGATTTTCCCATACCGAGCACATTGTTTTGTCTTCTTCAGTTACTTGACTGCAATTTTAAACTTCCAACGTTTGCTTTCACCCAAATCTCAGCGACTTTCTATCCTCGTTTGTCTGAAACAGACAATATATACCACCAAAAAAAATCTTCCCCTAATTGGCATTGATAAGGACGTTTCAACTCATTTCATTATATCGCTTTGATGCTGGGGAGAAACCAAAAAAAGGAAGGGGCCCCATCTGGGATCATACTAAATTCAAGGAGGTAAAATTTAGTGGTTTGTTTTTTTATTAAAAAAATTAACGGTCAGTGTGTGTGTGTGTATTATATTGTTGCCGCAGATCCATTAGCACAGCATTTTTTCTTGATGCTTGTCCATAAGTGTATATAATATATATTACTCTTACCTCTAGGAGGCATTTTATAATATTAAAATATAGTAGTCAACTAGCATAATTGATACAATAATAAATATTTTGATTCTATAATTAAAAGGTAATTACAGTCAATTACAATCTCATGACTCGTGCTAATAATCCCTCTCAAGAAAGAGCATATATATTACTCCTGTTCAACTTAACAAGTGAGTCATTAAAGGCTTCATCAGCAATAACCTTGGTCACAAGATTATCTAACTATTATATATGTAGTCTTTACAAATGAAATTTCAAATGTTTTCTCTACAAATTTCTCATACATGAAATTGCAAATCTCTACATGTTTAGTTTGGTCATGTTATATTAATTGCTTTATTTTAACGCAATGTAATAAAAGCTAGAAAAACAGGAAGTACAAGGAAATACGACAAAAACCTCATTAACATTTAAGAAAAATATTACAAAAACATGAGATATCCTTCATTACTATTAAAAAGATGATTAAATTAAAAAAAATAGAGAAATAATATAAAAATATTTTTTTTTCTAAGGTCCCGAACAAAAATATTCATGGTCATTAAGAAAAAGTTGCCATGTGTATCATAAATCTATTGTCCCAGGTTGTCATAATTGGCTTCTACATTTCTTTTAAAAATTCACTATTAGGATATTAATTGAATCAATTAACATAAAAAATACACAATTAATATTAAGGAAAGAGACCACATATATGCAAATAAATTATATAGGGATAGTTATCATGTGTTGTATATTCCATTATTGTATTGTATACAACCCTAAAGGTATAAATAGAAAGGGATGGTTGTTTTATCAATCATTCATCACAATTATACAAAAGACTATCTCTCTAATCTTAACTTGGTATGAGAGCAAACAAATCATCCAGCAACCTTCTATTGTCCAGCTGCCTTCTTTTCCTGCAACCTTCTTTTAGACTTCTCCCTCACATCCGGTTCTCTTCTTTCAGCAACTTTCTTCCTTTATTTCATCCGCAAATTCTGCCAGACTTCTTTCTCCTATGGACAATCAAGAACTTCATCATTCTGCTGCAGCTGCATCAGCACTTCAATCTTCTTTCTCCATTATGGCACCGACAACCACCTATGGTGTGTCCACTCCTGCTGCTGCCATCATTTATCTTCCTAACATGCAATAGGTAATGTCTTTAAAACTCTCCAACACCAACTTTCTGTATTGGAGGATGTAGATGAAACCATTCCTTTTAGGCCAAGACGTCTACTCTTTTGTTGATGGCACATCACCATGTCCTACTTCTTATCTGGAATCTGCTGCGGCATCTTCACCCTCTGTCAATCCTGCATACTTGACATGGAAGCTGACTTAATCATGAGTGCCCTCTTATCCTCTCTCTTGGTGGAAGTTATGCATTTAGTTGTGGATTGTAACACCTCCCATGATATCTGGAGAACGCTGAAAATAACTCTTGCTTCTCCTTCAAATTCCAGGATTATGCAAATTCACGGTTCCTTCCAAAAGTTACGCCAGCATGATGATTCTGTTAGCACCTACTTGCATAAGGCAAAGGCATTGTTTGATAAACTTGTTGCGGCTGGCAGACTAATCTCCTTGGCATAATTCAACCTGTATGTGTTTTGGGGGTTACACAGCCAGTTTAAAGATCTTGTCACCAGCTTGTCTACCAAGGCTCATCCCATCTCCTACATTGATCTCTATAGCAGTCTACTTACACATGAATTTCTCCACAAAGTTGCTCTCCAACCAATCGTAATAACACCTCTATTACCAACCCCAACGCAGCAACTAGCTGCATTCTTTGTGTAGAATCATTATGGTTTCAATACTGCTAGACGAGACCATTTTCGTGGGGGCTAGAGAAATAATAATAATCGCAACAATGCTTATCGTGGAAATAATGGCAATAGTAGTTATACCTCAAGTCAGCAATTTGGGCAACAGGGACACTGATTCTCCCCAGGACAGTTTTCTGGATCCCCCTCTCGGACAACAGGACAATTTAGGTAACAAGGTAACCGTTTTGGTGAGTATAATCGCAATGTAAAGTGTCAGTTGTGTTATGAATATGGGCATACTGCCCAACAGTGCTTTCAGTTGGCTAATCATCCTCTCCAAGCCAATGTCAATCTCGTATTTAATAATGGCCCTACAACGTCTCCTGTCTCATGGTTTCCTGATACGGGTGTAAATCATCATGTAACGCCAGATCTTGCTAGAATGACGAGTTTAGAACCTTACCTTGGTAATGATCATCTACATGTTGGTGATGGTAAGGGCCTTATTATTTCTAATATTGCTCACTCTAAAATTCATTCACCAAAACGCACCTTTACTTTATCCAATAATTTACATGTTGTTGCCATTAAAAACCTTCTGCTACCTATTAAAAAATTCTATCTTGAAAATAACGTGTTTTTCGAATTTCATTCCTGTCTATTTTATGTTAAAGACCTTATGACAAAGAAAGTGCTTCTTTTCGGTTAGAGTGAAGATGGTCTATATGTTTTGTTCGAGTTGTTTGCAATGTCGTTGCCTTAAGCTTTCTCATCTACATGTCTCTCTACTTGCGTTGATATATGGCATCGTCGACTTGGGCATTCCGGTCAATGCATTCTGTATTTTTTGGTAAAAAATAAAAAGGTGTCATGTACGTCAAAACAATTTAATTTTAATTGTCCTGCGTGTCCTTTGGGCGAGTCGTGTCGTCTGACTCTAAAAACTACGGGTCATCAAACTCTAGCTCCTTTTGATGTAATTGTTAGTGATGTTTAGGGTCCCTCTCTTATGTTGTCACTAGATGGTTTTCGCTATTTTGGTATTTTTGTGGATGCTCATACAAAGTTTATCTGGTTTTTCTTTTTTATGGTTGCTAAGTCTGATGTTTTTAATATTTTTCATCAGTTTCAGTCACTTATTAAGCACCAATTTTCTTTAAAAATAAAATCTGTTCAAACAGATTGGGGTAATGAATACCAAAAACTCAATACGTATTTTAAAACAATTGGTATTCATCACCGTATGATCTGCCTGCACACCCATAAACAAAATGGCACGATTGAATGTCGTCATAAACATATTGTCGAAATTGGGCTTACTCTTCTTGGGCAATGTCACGCTCCCCTTAAAAATTGGAGTTATGCTTTTGAAAGTTCTGTTTACTTAATTAATTGTATGCCAACTCCGGTTCTTAATTATAAGAGTCCTTTCAAATGTCTTTTAAAATCATCTCCTGATTATGCTTTTCTTCGTACGTTTGGGTGTCTTTGTTTTCCATTCCTTTGTCCATATAATGCTTATAAGTTAGATTTTTGTTCATTTGCTTGTGTTTTTCCAGGATATAATAACTTTCATTTAGGTTATCGATGTCTTGACCTGTCATCCAAACGTATTTATCTTGCTCGTCATGTTCGGTTTCATGAACATGTTTTTCCTCTTGGTAAGTCTAAACAGATTGCAGTCCCACCTAAAAATCCTTCTATTGCCATTATACCGGTTACTTTATACCATCTAAAGCCACAATCTTTTGCCCTTCCACCGTTACCCCCCACACCCCCCTACATCTCATTTGGCTCCCTTACCATTATCTGTATGTTATTATAATGATCATGCTTCAAGTACAAGTTCAGATTCGCCACCGTCGCATGTAGTATCCATCGCTCCTGCTAGCTCCCCTGGTTTTTCCCCTACTGGTTCCCCTGTTGTGGCGGTCACTCCTACAGGTTCTCCATCTGGTTCTCCCTCACGGCCGGCATATATATTGAGCTCCTTATCAGGTTCCTCCTCTGATTCCTCTCATGGAATTAATCATATGTTCATTTGTCTAAATTCCAGCTTCAACAAATACTAGCCAATGTTGATAACAACCCCTCCTAGCTGCCCCCCTCCATCCTATGGTGCTTCGCCCATGTCTACCTAAGGATGCTAACTTCAGTGTTGCAACTTCTTTACGGGTTGCATCATTACCTCAACAAAAGCCGCTGTCTTTTAAGGATGCCAACAAGTATTTGGTTTGGCATAATTCCATGCAGGAGGAAATCCGGGAACTTCACTCTAATCACACTTGGTCATTGGTGCCCTCTCATCTGTCTATGAACGTGATTGGTAGTAGATGGGTGTACAAGATTAAACACCATGCCGATGGTCGGATTGACCGATATAAAGCATGGTTTGGTTGCTCGCGACTTCTCTCAATAATAGGGGATTGTTTATTTGAAGACGTTTAGCCTGATGGTTAAGCAAAAACAATTTGTCTTGTGCTCAATATTGTTGTCTCATATGGTTGGAATATTCACCAGTTGGATGTTCATAATGCTTTCTTGAATGACATTCTTACTAGATCTTCTACAGAAGCAGAATACAAAGCCTTGATTGATGGTACAACTAAAATTTTATGGATTCGTTCTTTATTGGCAGAACTTTGGATTTCCGCTTCGTCCATGACTACATTATGGTGTGATAACTTAGGGGCCACTTTCTTATCTACCAATCCGATGTTCCACGCTTGTACTAAACATGTTGAAGTTGATTATTACTTTGTCTGTGATTGCGTTGCTAAGAGAGAAATCAGGTACAATTCATCTCTTCAAAGGATCAACTCGTTGATGTTCTTACCAAGCCTCTCCCTCTAGTCTTGTTTGCTTATTTTCGATCCAAGCTTCGGGTGGAATCTCCACCTTCAGCTTGACGGGGTGTATTAAGGAAACAGACCACATGTATGTAAATAAATTATATAGGGATAGTTATCATGTGTAGTACATTCCACCATTGTATTGTATACAACCCTAAATGTATAAATACAAAAAGATAATTGTTTTATCAATCATTCATCATAATTATACAAAAGACTATTTCTCTAATCTTAACTATTAATAATAATGAATGTTGAATCAATAGTGCTTTCAAGAGGTTACATAAAAAAAAATTAAGAAGACTTCTTTGAAACATATTTGCTCAACTTAAAATTGATCTATCTTGAAAAGAAGGTCATCTAAGGTTAACACTATGATCTAATGCTCTCTTATTCATCTTCTCTCATCGAAATAAAAACCAAAGAATGATAAATGATTTGAACGAAATCGAATTGAGATTTTGCATTCCGAAATTAGCAACAAACATGGCTCTCTCCTCGATGGGATAAACGATGAAAGAGGATACCAAATCTAGAAAACTAGTCCCGAAATCCTAACCTCTCTTGAGCACCAATTCTCATATTATTGGACAAAGGATAAGGTAATTGGGTAGCTTTTAACCTTATAGTGGTTGGGCTGGAGAGTTTTTGAGAAGAATAGAGAAGAAAGCCAAGCTATGTTCATATTTGTTTTTAAACAAGAAAGCAAAAAGATTTTGATGACTAACCCATTAATTTTAATTTAAATATCACAATAACACAATAAATCTTGATCCAATCCTCAATATTTCTCTTACAACAATTTAATGGATTTAAAGAATTTAGGAACCTGTCCCTAATTTTTTTTCCCGGACAATTGGGGGCCCAAAAAATGGATTTGGTTATTGTTCATTTTTTTTCCATTAAATGAATAATATTAACTTCATCATTTAGTTCCGATCGATTATGGTTTGATTTTATATAATATATTTTCTTTCTTTAATTAATAATATGTTTCACTTGATTTATGCTTTTAAATAACAATTAAAGACATTTCGGATTCAAAAAGAGATATTTTATAAAAACTTATTTAATTTTTTTAGATGATCTCTATAATCTTACATTACCTCTGGGGGGTTATTTTAATTTGTTCTTAACGAAAAACCATGTATCTTCCTTTGAAAGAAGTTGATTTAATTTATTATACTTTTCTAATGAGCAAATTTCAAAATCAATACACGTAGAAAAAATATTATTGCAATACAGCATCAAAACTAAGATAGTATGTGAATTTCTCAAAACTTTAATTACTCTATTATAATCATATAAATAAATATTTTATTCTTAGGAGATACTAACAAACACCATAAAAATTCTTTAGCAAAAAAAGTAGATTAACAAAATAAAATTAGAATTAAATTTTGTAATAGACAATCAATCATTGAAAGGGTAAGATTTCAATGTTATTGTTACCTCAACATTTACTATCGATACTTTAATATTAAAAAGATCAATAATTAATTTTTATTTTTAATGCTTTGATATTCTGTATCATTTTTATTTACATTTTGTATCTTAAAATTTAAGATACTTTATAAATAAGGCTAATAATTAATTAATATTTTTGTTTAAACAGTTTAATTTATTTTTTCTAATTAAGATGTTTGGTAACTTGATATAAAAAATTTAGATGGTTTGTAACTCGTAGCTAGTAATATCAAGTAAGCCAAGATAGCTGATGGTGCTAGGTAAATTAAGGTAGCTAGTACCAACAAAAAGTGTCTTTCGATGGATTTGTGGACTCTCAAATGTTTAGGTCAGTAACTTTATAAAAAAAAAAAATACAGTGATATTTTAGAAAAATAAATTTTAAAAATATATATATTAAAAATATTAAAAATAAAAAAATTATCAACTTAAAGTATGTCAGGCATAACATGGGAGCTGGCAAGCCCGGCACTCAAATTAATTGGCGTCGCCTGGCGCCCTCACCCCAATTAATGAGGGGGGTTTGCTGGCGCGTCAGACACCCCAATTATTGGGGACCAGCACCTCCTAACCTTAGGTCTGTTTTACTTGGTGAAGGTTTTTGAGCTCGTTTTTATGAACGTATTTTGTAGGGTCAAATATCTCCGCTTAGGCTTTCTCGTGTGATAAGAATGAAACATGTGTTCTTCAAATGTAGGGTCAAATATCCATGCTTATTATTGTCCACAAACATAAAAGAAGGATTTATTCAAAGGCATGTCCTTTCATTTTACTTACCTTATGAGTTTTTATTTCTAAGTTACAATTTATTTTTTAAAATATTTTTAAATAATTTTGATATAATGATATCTAAAATAAAAAATAAATATCATTTTAATCTATTTTCAATTAAAAATTACTTTTAAAAAACACTTTTTATCAACTGGACATGAGCTCATTGACTATTGCACAAGAATTTTATGCCTTAAAATATCGGGATCTTGATCCCTTGTATTCTTAAAATATAGGGAAGTGCTTTAGTTTATGAATTGATAGTAATTGTAGGATTTTATTTTATTTTTATTCTTTTTTTAAAAAAAAAAAGAGTTTTGAATTTAAAATCTTTTCAAGGAAAGGGTTTTACTAGTACCCGTTGAATTGCAGGTTTACGGGCTTGTAACTATGATGTCGTGTCTAGTAATATCAAGTTTTTTAAGCATTTAATAGATGATCTAGTGGTAAAAGCTTGGGATTAAGGAGTTTATTTTCTTTTTTGTTTAAAGTTTGAGCCCTGTAGTTGCTAATATGATAGCTATTGGAGGCTTACATGATCGTTAACTTTAAGTCTCGTGGGATTAGTTAAGATGCATGCAATCTGACTCGGATACCCATGTTAATAAAAAAAATTTTATTTTTCTATTTAAACCTATATAATTATGCTGGGAGGATTTTGAATTTAAGTTGAACTGCAGATTTTGAATTTAAACCTTTTTGCATGAATTTGATTTGTTTTAAAAATCAAGCTTTGAAAGTTATTCTTGCATCATGCTACAATTATGTTGGGAGGATTTTGACAAGTAAAAACTGTGGGGAATGTTTAGCATGAAAATGATCCTAAATGCATTCTGCGTTTTTATTGTCGTCAAATAATAGCTGGATACATTGAAGCGTGCAAACTCTTGAGCGTACATTGAAAGAAATTAACAGAAAGCTCTCTTAATCTTGCTGAAACAACTGGACTTCTTCTTGTAAACTAAGGTATTGGAGACCTGAGACCTTCTTGAGAAGATAATGGACGCTGAGGATGGTGTCTCTTCGAGGAAGAAAGCCTTTCGCCCGCTTTCGAAGCTCTCCTTGCAAGGTGTTGGAGAGTTTTATTGGCATGTAGTCTGGGAAATTTTGAAGCTATTCTATCCTTGTACTTAAGTACCATGTACAAGACTAGTCGATGGGTTAGTAATAGGAATAACAGTGCAGTCAAATCCCACCATTTGGAATGACTCAGGGGAACCCCGAAAACTGTTTGAAGGACTGTTTCTCCCTTCACCTTCGAGTTTCCGGGCAGCAAAGGTTCAAACTCGAGCCCAATCATTTCGTTCTTGTACTCACCCTATGATTTCAGTGAGGTTTTTGAATCAGCCTGAAGGTTTGCAGTTCAGGGATAAATTATTACAACTCTGAAAATGTACCTGGATTGCCCATGTCGCGAAACTGATGTAGGAGACTGGGTAACGCCAGAAGAATTTTGGAAGGTCTGGTACAGGTCTGAAGATCTCAGATGCCATCATCAAAAAGACCTACAGAAAAGCATGTGTTTTTATTACTCCATTATCTAACAAATTAAACTTTTGGAATCAATCACTTTAATGGTGAAAGTGTGAGCTTCACTTACAATCACACCGGTTCCAATACCAATGCCCATCAAGACATTAGGCACCAGAGATGCAACAATCATCATACAAGTTTCTATGACAGAGAGACAGCAAAAGAGATTGATGCAGAAAAAGGCATAGTGAGGAAATCCTGGATGAAATTTCACCATGTAATAGATTATTGTTCCTGAAAGAAGAGATATGGCAAGCAAGAATGGGAATGATGAGAAGAAGTTCGACAGCACAAGCACAGCTTCTCCGTAATCTCCACTCAACCTTTCTCGACGAAACACCTGAAATGTAGTGCGAAGACAAACAATGACGAAGAAAGCTTAGTTGAAGGCACTCCTGTATTGAAATATTAGAATCAACAGCTTAGTTTACCTTCATTTCTTCAATGAAAAATGGCAAGCCTCCACAGGACAAACAAATCATGAAGCCATAAACAAAACACACACACTTTGCTCTTTCCAAAATCGTTTCACGATCCTTTCCACTGTTGAAAAAGAGGACACCGATGCTTATTGATATTAAGACATAGAGAACCATCCTCAGCCAATAATAGCCTATGTCTCTGTGCATATTAACAAAAGATCGGCGTGTCAGCGTAGAAAGATGCTTCCAAGAGCTAGCATTGATTCTCTTGTTCGGTTCAATGGCAGGTTCTTCCTGTATTGCAGTGAACATTCAATAAATCAATGACTTGATACAAAATGATGTGGCCGCTATGCTCAAAAACAAAAATCTGAACGCCAAACAGCCTTTTAGTGTTAAAAGTGGCTGGGAAGAGATAAGAGATAGAAGTGTCGGGGTTGATTGGCATAAAATTCTATGGAACTCTCTCAATATTTCTAAACATTGCTTCACAGATTGGTTGATAATCCTCAGTAGACTTTCATTCGTAGACAAGCAGATTAGATTGGGTAGAGTTATCGACCATATTTGTGTGTAGCGTAACACGGCAGACGAGTGCAGGGATCACATGTTCTTTGACTGCTAGTTTACAAAGTACAGTTCTGATGAGATTCTACAAAACTGTATATCCTAAGTATATTCTGGTGTGCATGCCTCTATCATTTATGGAAAGAGAGAAACAACAGGTGGCACTCTGAACAATCATCATCGACAGATAATATATCTATTTTGTTTGATGTTTGCTACGATTGGGAGTTAGTTTAAATGTCTGTACTAGGGAGACAGTTCATTATAAAGAATTTGCTTTGTAGTAGGGATTCGCTCCTAAATTTCTGTTTCCTTGATAAATTAATGATATTCATTCATTCTTCAAAATAAATAAATAAAAATAAAAATCGGAAGACAAATTTAGATACGCCAAAGTTAATGAAACCAGTTACTGAGATTTCTTGAATTCTTCTTCTTGTATTAATTGAAAACTCAGAACACTTGTACTTCTCAATAAGTGTTTCTCTGATCTCCGCAGTTTTCATCTTTACCGAAGAACTTGACGATTCTGGGATTGCCTGTAAGGAACCATAAAAGAAGGAAAACATAAAGCTATCCAGTACAGGATCAATAGAAACAGCTTTGAATAATCAACAAATCTGACTTTAAACTTACGCAGATGTTCTGATATCGCAAAAGAGCTTCGGCAATGATATCAAAGTCCAAATTTATACAACGCAGGAAGTGATCAGAAGGATTTCTTTTTGTTGGACAAGGGAATCCGGCTTCAGCGAAAAACTGTTTTAATAGATAGTATAAAAGCAGTGCTTTTTAAAAAAGTTCCTGTCAGGGTCTTAACATAAAACTTGTATTCATGTACCTTAACTGCCATTTCCGCTTCTCCGAAATAGACAGTTTCTCCTCCTGAGAGAAGCAGCAAATCATCTAAAAGATTGAAAACATCGCTACTTGGCTGATGAAGGGAACAAATGACAATCTTTCCATCAGAAGCAATGCTGCTAAGAGCTCTCATCACAAAGAAAGCTGAAGCACTATCCAGGCCAGTAGTAGGCTCATCAAGGAGCATAATATGTGGACGTGTTAAAATTTCAACACCAATGCTAAGTCTCTTCTTTTCACCAGTGCTTATGCCCCTTAAATGCCAATTTCCAATCTTAGAATCAGCGCAATCTTGAAGACCCATCTCCATTATCGTGTTGTCAACAACACTATCTAACTCCTCTTTAGTCGTTTTCCGAGGAAGCCTCAAGTGAGCCGAGTAAGTAATTGTCTCTCTGACTGTGAGGGTTCCCAAGAAAAAATCTTCTTGAGTAACATAAGACTGAAATTTGGAGAAACATATACCAGGTAAGATGATAAAGAGTATTTAGCAGTCCTTTCAATATTTGCTGTAAACAGAAAGAAGCAAAGAAAGACCTGAAGAAGTGACCCAAGTTAGAGGTACTTCTAACTCGTATTTTCCGACAGTATAAATTAACTTACAATATCTCTGCAGTCTATGCTGCTTCTCTTGGCATTGAGAAGGACTTTTCCACTCATTTTAACATTTGAAGAAAGTCTTCCTGTTTATGGGATCAAGAAAGAAAATCAGAGCAGAATCATAACTCGTGTATAGTTTGAACATGCAGAACCATTAACTACAAGTTGCAATATGTTCATTAACCATCCACAAATTATTTTTCAAAAGTATGTTCTTGAAGGTTGATGAGGAGAGACTTATACCAGCCAATGAGTCAAGTAGCGTGGATTTGCCGGATCCAGAAGGTCCCATGATAGCCAGGATATGGCCTGGTTCAGCATAACCACTAAGATCACTTAGCAATTTCCTCCTTGAACCACTCGTGATCATACTAGGTAGCTCCACCGTGAGATTTTCCCATACCGAGCACATTGTTTTGTCTTCTTCAGTTACTTGACTGCAATTTTAAACTTCCAACGTTTGCTTTCACCCAAATCTCAGCGACTTTCTATCCTCGTTTGTCTGAAACAGACAATATATACCACCAAAAAAAATCTTCCCCTAATTGGCATTGATAAGGACGTTTCCACTGATTTCATTATATCGCTTTTATGCTGGGGAGAAACCAAAAAATGCACGTGGCCCCATCTGGGATCATACTAAATTCAAGTAGGTAAACTTTAGTGTTTTTTTTTTTGTTGCATCAGATCCACTAGCACAACATTTTTTTTCCTTGATGCCTGTCCATGAGTGTGGGTTTACTCAAAATAGGGTAAAGTAATGTATATATCAACTTACCTCTAAGAGGCATTTTATAATATTACAATATAGTAGTCAACTAGCATAATTGACCCAACAGTAAATATTTTGATTCTATGAGGGCAATCACAATCAAATTTCATATAATTACAGTTAATTAAAATCCTAACAATCCCTCTTAAAAACAAGAGCATATATATTACTTATGTTCAACTTAACAAGTGAGTCATTAAAGGCTTCATCAGCAATGATCACAAGATTATCTAACTATTATGTATTATTCACAAATTAATGTAAGTTCAAATGTTCTCTTCAAATTTCTCCTACATGAAATTGCAATCAATCTCTACATGTTTTGTGGCCATGTTATATTAGATTTTTTGTGAGCTTGATAATTGACTGATTATCATAATATAATTTTATATCACCTTTAGAAGAAAAACCAAGCTCCCACATAAGTTATTTTAGACATAAAAGTTCTTAAATCCCTTTTATCATTGCTCTATATAGATAATGAAACAACTATAATTTTTTTTAGTCTTCTAAATAACTAGATTACCTTCAACAAGTGCCAACTTTAATTTCTTTGACTTATTTGGAAATCTTAGTGTTACCTTAACCTTTATTTTTTAGGTTGAAAATTTTATCTCATCACAAAGCGTTGCGTCGATCACTTAAATAGATATACTCAAGCTTCTTCTTTTTTTACCTATTGCCTTTAATTTTTTATTCCTTATAATTGGATTTTTTATTTTGTTTCACCGTGAGTTCCACAATTTTATCATTATTTCATATCCGTATTGTGGATTTCATACAGTAACTATGGTTGATGCGAGTCAAAAGAATTTTGGAAGGTTGGTACACGTGTGAAGATTTCAGATGCCATCATCATAAAGATATTAAATTAAATTAAATTTTAATTAACTTATTCTGCTAGAGGTCTGGTATAGGTATGGGTTTTCATTACTCCATTATCTAAGAAATTAAAATTTTGGAATCAATCACTTTAATGCTGAAAGCGTGAACTTCAATTACAATTACACAGGTTCGAATACCCATGGCAATCAAGACATCAGGCACCAGAGATGCAACAATCATCATACAAGTTTCTATGACAGAGAGGCAGCTAAAGATAGCGAGGAAATCCTGGATGAAATTTCACCATTTAATAGATTATTATTTCTCAAACAAGAGATTGTTAGGTTCCAATATCATCATAGACACATCATATACACACAGTTACAAATTATAAAACAAAATTATTTATAAGTTTTTAGAATCCCCCTACATAAATCTTAAATTTTTTAGGAATATATTATTTAAAAATCCAATCTTTTTCAACTTTAAATAATTAAGTTGTCGCAAACCATAAGTTATCCAATTATTCGGCATTTAAATATAATTTTCATAAGTTAGTTACCCGTTAAAAATCTCATAAATTTTTATTTAAGAGAGAGAGAGTTGTTATGTCTAGAGAGTTAGCTCTAATATTGTGTTTATGTAGTTTATACATCCAACCTCTCATCTTTCTTTTTACTTATAAAATAATAGGTTTAGCTTTATTTATAGGAAATTCTAAAAGCTCTATAAATAGTAAAATATCTATTTTTTTCTTAAATAATATTCCTATATTATTGAAGGATAATTTTAAAATTTTAATTAATTAAGTCCTTATTTAATTTTGCATGTTCTAGAAATATAATTTCTATATTAATAATAATTTAATTCTTAATTTTAAAAATTTATCTTAATCAAGTCATACTTAATTAAATCATTTTAATTTAATTTTTCACTAATAATTCTTAATGTATATAACCCATTACATTTATAATATACCAACACAAATATAAAATATAATTTTAATTAAATAAAATTAAATAATTTAATTTATTATCAATTCATTAATTATTATTATGTTTAACAATCCTATATATCTCGTCTTTATTCATTTTTCTAGAAAGCCTCAAGTGAGCAGAGTAAGTAATTGTTTCTCTGACTGTGAGGGTGAGGGTTCCCAAGAGAAAATCTTCTTGAGTAAAGTAAGATTGAAATTTGGAGAAACATATACCAGGTAAGATATGATAAACAATATTTAGCAGTCCTTTCAATATTTGCTGTAAAAAGTCTTCCTGTTCATGGGATCAAGAAAGAAAATCAGAACAGAAAATAAGTTCATAACTCAAGAAAATAAGTTCATGGGATCAAGAAAGAAAATCAGAACAGTATAATTTGAACATGCAGAACCATTAACTACAGGTTGCAATATGTTCATTAACCATCCACAAAATATTTTTCAAAAACTTTGTTCTTGGAAACAAACCTTTTGCCAAAACATTTCTAAAAAATTGAAGTTGCTTTTTTATTTTAGAAATAAATTGATATTTACTTAAAATAGCATTTAGATTTCCTCATGTAAGGTAACAAATGAATCATTCAAGTAATTTATAATGTAAAATAACCAAGTAATTTTAAACCAAGACATGAAAAATGAAAAATCACATCTCATGTCTTTAGCAGTATATTTTAGCAGCAAGCATAATCGTATAATCACATGTAGTTTGAATTGCTAGTCATTAATTCATGAAGAATAAGTTTTATACAAAAGTTCCAAACCACTAGATAAGGACAAAATTTATCAGTTCTAATTGCTTATATTTAAAATGAGAAAAAACTATATTTGTTAACCTTCCACGATTTAAAAATATATTTTTTATGGTTTTTCTTTGAGCTTGAAAAGTTTTTTTTTCATACCTCATATTGGAGGCAAAAAACAATTTTTAAGATCAAGAGTTGATCCTGATTAGGATCACACCTCATATGTAGGGGGCAAATGAAAATTCAAAAATAACAAGGTCAATCTTAAAAATATCAAAGGTTGATCTTAATTAGGATTGTCGCACCCGACATCGCGGCGGCCCTAAAAAATTATTTTTTTGTTTTCTTTGGAAAGAATGGATTTCTGGCATCCTGTTCTTTAATGTGGATATTCTTGTTTAAGGAGTCGCCACCTAGTATTATGGTCACTAGGAACCCTAACTGGTCAACAGAGATTCTATGGTTCGGGACTGGTTACGTAAAAGGGAAGATATTATCACCCCTTAAACGTTCTACCTGAGACAGGCTGCATTGCTAGTTTCGTCTTAAATTGCTAAATGTTTATTTTTTTTTTTATGTTATGAAAATTTACTTACAATATTCCTGACTCTGGCGCCAGTGAATATTAACTACGAATATTTCCAACTCTGGCGTTGATAAATATTACGTAGCTAAAAAAATAAATTTAAATCAAATGTTTTTTTTTATTCCCGACTCTGGCGCCAGTGAATAAATAAATAATACTAGATTCATTTTTACACATGCACATATTTTTTATTTTTCTAGCTAAAATAAAATAAGATACAACGAATAAAAATAATATAAATTTAAACCGGTATTTTTATTCCTGACTCTGGCGTCAGTGAATAAACCAATAAATTTACATTATTTTTATTCATCCAAATAAAATAAAATACAACGAATAAAAATAATATAAATTTAAACCAGTATTTTTATTCCTAACTCTGACGTTAGTGAATAAACCAATAAATTTACATTATTTTTATTTATGCATACACATTTTTTATTTTTTATTTTTTTTCTCTACCTCCTTTTTTATTTTTCTGTTTTTTTAATTTTTTTGGGGCCGGGCCGGACCCAGCCCAGCATATATATTTTTTGGGGGCTGGGCCCAGCTCAGCCCACATGGGCTGGGCTGGTCCCAGCCAGCCCGGCCTGGTCACTGGCCCAAGCCAGTGACCAGCTGGGCAAAAAAAAAAAAAACAATACTAACAGCACGCGTGAATTGTTCACGCGTGCATGAACACTGGTGAAGGTAATTAAATTACCTTCACACAGTGTTCTTGTAACACTACAATTGCGTTTTAAAATGAAGAAGCAAAAAAGGTGTGGCGATACCTGCTGCTGGAGATGATGAAGAAGGCTGCGATGCCGGTGGTCGTCTGTTCTCTTCTCCTCTGCTTTACTATGCCTTTGATTCTCGTTTTCCTTTGCTTTCTCTCCTGGTTATGGAAACACTGAAGGCAGTAGCAGCGATCTCGTTTCCTCTGCTTGTGTTCTTTCCTTCTGCTGTTTTTCTTTGCTTGCGTTTTGTCTCCTCTGTTTTAAGATGAAGGAAACCAGACAATGGTGATGCCGGTTGTCAATAGTCCTTGGTTCTTGGTTGTTCTTTTTCTGCAGGGACGAAGGCCATGACTGATCTGTGACTCTACCCTGCCTTTCTCCTCCTTCTCTGTATATTTTTTTTTGGGTTTTATCTGCTCTGTTTCTGTGCTGTGAGTTCTCTGTTTTTGGGTTGTTTTTCTTTTTCTTTTCTGGGTTTTTTTTGCTTGCGTTTTTCTGGTTTTTTCTGGGTTTCTTCCTGCCCTGTTTCTTTTTTTCTGGGTTGCTGCCTTTTGGGTTGGTTTTTTGTTCTTGACTCTGGTTTTCTGGGTTTTATTCCCTCCCTTTTGCGACTAGGTTTTCTGCTCCCTTTTATAGACTACCCAGCTCCTCTCCTTTAACCAGTCCTGTCTTCGCAGGACTCTTATCTTCCCCCGACGAGATCGTGTGCGATAGACGTGGTCCACGATGGGATCAACTTCGTTGCAGATCTTCAGCCTGTTGAATCGGGATGCAGAAGACGAACACGACTGTTCCACCATCAACGACGACGTTTCGGCAGCAATGGATTTCACTAGTAACGGCGACGTTTCAAGCAGCCATGGACATTTTCAATTTGACCCCTGGACTTTGGAAATTCGGCAATTAGACCCCTAAGCAATTAAAAGTTTCTTTTAATTTTTCCCCTTTTTGATTAATTTCAATTAAATCCCTAAATTATAACACTATTTACAAAATAGTCTTTAATTTGTGGATTGTCCCATTTGACCCCTTAATTAATTAAATCTTTGACTATTAATTCTTTCAAAATTGATCAATTAACTCTCAAGTTACATCCCCAAACTTCAAAATTTATTGTCTTAACCCCATTGTCAACTATATTTAATTTTTATTATTTGTTCAAAATTTAGGTTATGACAAGGATCACATGCCATACTAAGGGACAATCAAAAATTTAAAGATCAAAACAAAAGAGAGGCTGTGAAAAAAAAAACCATAAAAATCTAAATGTTGGGGGCATACCCAAATGAAAAAAAAAAAATAACAAATCAGGGTCAAAACAAAATAAGAATGACCTACCAAAGCATATATAAAAAAAAAGAAAAAGAAATACGATGAAAAATGATTGGAAGAAACAATAAAATTGATCCTAAGTCTTTAGAACCTTGAAATGCTTTTTGAACCTACAACTTTTTTTCTTTTATGGTCAAGATTTGTAGCCTGCATTATATGATTTAAACAAAATTCTTTCTAATCAAGCAAGCAACTTGAACAATAAATAATATTATAAAAATGTGAAAGAACGTTTTTTAGAAGAACTATGGCATTGCAAATAAAGCTACTCATTATTATTATACTAATAAAATAAATTTTAAAAAATGATAATTTTTTTCTGAACAAAACCTTGAGTTTTATTCTAGCCTCTTGCTTTGAAAAAAAAAATTAAATAAAATAGAAGGTCATATTATCATGTACCTTCACCAATTTCAGTATTACCTAAATAGAAGGTCACATAGAAAAACTTTCTGCTTTCAAAATACAAGAGTCAAAGTCTCAGGATGTTCATATGATTCATGAATAGTTTAACCTTGAGCTAACACTTTTTTTTTTCAATGTTTACCCTGTCAATTGTCATCCAGAAACACATCAAAGCTACATCTTTGTGTTGAATGATATGTCTTGGGTTTACAATTAAAAAATAAACTTTTAAATTTACATCTCTATGATTTCTTTGCAACAATATAACTAGAATGGATAGAATCTTTGAAATTTACAATTTGATTTCAAAACAAGAAAAAAGAATTACAAAAAAGGATCATTTACCAAGTTTATAAAGTTCTTACAAAAATTGACACTTCTTCTGAGTCGTCATTGGAAGAACTGAGCAACCATAGGGCAAATAAGAGCTTAGTATCAATAAAAGAGAATGTTGCTAGAAAAAAAGCAAAAAAGAGAAACAGGTAGGTTGATTATATTTCGACCATAAAAAAACCTGGTTTTAGTATCAATAAGAGCTCTTGCTGAGAGGAGGTTTCGATTTTTATCTTGGTAAAAAATTGAGATTGGTGCAAGAATTTTTTTTTTTTAATTTTTAATTTTTAGTATTATTTAAAGTATGTTTTGAGATTAGAAATGAGTTTAATAAAGTTCTTAGAATGTTTCTTGTGAGTTCTAGGGTAAACAAAAGGTTAAAAAAGGAGTTTTAAGGTAAACAAAACTCAGTTCTCAAATTGATGGTCATTTTTTATGGTCTCTAAACCAATCAACGATACATCGTCTAATTTTTTTTTTTTTTTTTTAAAAAGAAAATAGAACAAGCGAAGAAGAAAGAAAACCATGTCTGCTAGCCTGACTGTCTACGTGCATTTAGGCATTTTCTGTATTGTGCTAGGTACACTAGCACATCCTTCCAAACCCATGCACTTAGCCTCTCTTTTTATGTATTGCCTTTTAGGTTTTCTTTTCTGTATATTTAGAATAAAATTCATAATAAATAAAATAATAAAAATCATATTTAATTAAACATCATTCAATTTTTCCATAATTTTCAAAAACTATTATAGCTTCTTCTAGTAATATTAGCAATCATTTCGTTAATTATTATATACAAGTTTAATATGTTAAAAAATCTAAATGTGGTCATTCATATTAAATAAAAATAAAATTTCTATAATTTTTTTTATTTTTCATATAAAATTCTTATGGGATTTATTATATTATTTATTTATTTTTTCTTTCAATTGTATACAAAATATGGAGACATTATTTTTAATTTTTATAAAAAAAAAAGACTTGCTTTTTTATATCATTATAAATGTTTTTTGTTCAAAAAATAATGTGGGTATAAAACAGCAAGTTTATGTTAAAATACAAAGGAAATGCATAATTTAAAAAATAAAACATTTTTACCTGCTTGTTTTACATTATTAAAAAATTTAAAACTTTTAGTTTAACTTCCTTTACTTTTATTCAAAAAAACAAAAGCTACTAAAAATAATAAAAAATGCTTTATTTAGACAAACAAAAACATTTCATTAATAAAAAATAATAATTCATCCAACAAAATATTATTTTTTTCCCTCTAGAACTTGTTCACTCCCAAATTTGTCAGCCTTCATTTTAACGACCCATGGAAGAAAACAACAGAATGAGAAAGTAGCTGCCCAATAAAATAAATTCACTATAAAATTTAAAAATCATCGCGTCGGGGCCAGGTGTAGAAGCAGAGAGCTTTCAAATAATGAAGTTCTGAAAATGACAACTTATTCCTCACAGCTCCTCCTTGTGATGCAGAGCAACCATGGCAACTCGGATTTCAAGATGCAGCAAGCCCTACGATGCAAGGATTAATGGACTTAAACATATTTCATATCCATGCTCACACATTGATTATATTTCATGCGAGTTTTTTTTTGTTTTTTTTTTTTTTCTATATCATTATTTAACGGATGTGCCAATAAATTCTTAATAAATATCGAGATACTTGATTATGTTATTATTAGTAAATGAAAAACTCAATTGAGAAAATTAAATTTGAAATATCCAATTATAAAAATAAAAAATTCCCCTTATCCATTTTACTATCTTTACCGAATTGATCAGCCAAATCTCTCTCTGCTGCAGTTTTGAGCTTAAACCCTTCTTCTACCTCAGAAGAAAATTAATTCCATTATTTTTAGGTGTTTCTGTCGGCTGGTGGATTTTAAGGCTGGAGTTTGTAGTAATCCAACAGTAGTGGCCCATTGTGCTTCCTGCCAGGTCTGGATTTTGATATTAAGAGGCCCAAATTAAAAACAAAAAACAAAAACAAAACAAGGTATGAAATTGTACATTTGCAATGTTCAATGTTGATGGACCAAATTTATTTGACCCGTAAAAGGAGAGATTTTCTTTGGATTCTGGTTAAAATTACTGTAGAAGGCACTATTTATTCTACATTCTTTTTTATTATTATTCTCAAACTTTATTTTTCAATTTCTTCCTTTTTCTTGTTGTTTGCATCAATTTATGTATCATGCGTCACTTTTATTTCCATTCTATCTCATAGTCAAGGTCCATGAAAGAGGTCCGTGAGCAAATTAGGCATTGATTTTATATAAAGAAGAAAAAAAAATAAATAAAACAATAATAAAATTGAAAAACATAACTTGCATTTCATTTTTATTGTTTAGGAGGTGTGAAAACTATAGTTTAGTCTCTATTATTTGAAAATTTTATATTTTGATCTTAAACTTTAATTTATTTGTGTTTTGATTTTTATGTGTTAAAAAATGAAAGAGAAAATTATTAGTAAAATTCATAATGAATAAAACAATTATAATGATATTTAAAATATTATCTAATTTCTCAATAGTTTCAAATAAGATTATATTTTTTTATAATGGTAATATTATACATGCATCCAATATGAAACTTTTAAAAAACACTAGCAGGGATGTTCAAAAAATTAATATTACCGGTGCCATGCATGATTGCAATTTAATTTCCATGTTCTCTTTCCCTGATGATCCTCGGCACTAAAAAATCAGGTATAATATTTACATGATTTGATTTAACTAGTTAAAATTGAATAATATAGATATTATAGATAAGTAGATTAAAAAAACTAATGTAAATTAATATTATAGATTGAAATTTTTAAAATTTAGTCAACTGAACTCAACTCGTATACCTTAAACTATTTTTGTTTTTATATTTCATAATTTATGAATTAAGTATTTATTTTTATTTTATTTAAAAGTGTTTTTGCTTTAAAATTCTTGTTAATGGCCTTCCTATTATATTTTCTTAACATAATAAAAAGGACATGTCACTTAACTCAATAGAAATAGAAGGAGAGAGGTAACTAGAATTTAATAATAATGTAAGGTATAAAAAAATATGGATTCATCTTTAAATAGAAGGACATGTCACTTAACTCAATAGAAGGAGAGGGTGTCATGTCACTTATAAACCATGCTATAAATTCATCTTTAAATATAGATTCATAAAAATTAAAATATAAATCTAACTCATAAATATTTGTAATATCTATAAAAACTTTAGCTCAACTCGATATATCCACCTGCATAAATAAATAAAAAATTAAATAATAAAGATTTATATTATGTAAAATATTAAAAATTGTGTTAGATATAATTAATTGGTTTAACCCCAACCCAACTATGAACACCTCTAATTATTTTTTGTTTTTATATGCTAATCATGAACTTATATATGATAATCGTTTTTTTAGAAGCTACTAAGATATTTGGAGGCGCTTGTATGTAATTAATATGACTAAATTCTTATTTATCTGGTTTTAAACAATTAAAGCTAGTGAATTCATAAAAAATAAAGGATATGTTTTTGAAAAAAAAATTAAAAAAATTGAAACTAATTGACGAAAGGCTTTTATTTGTGGCACAAATTACAAAAATGGATCGGATGAATGTATGTGATATGAAATTAATTACACAAATTACAAAAATTAAAAATCGAGGACATAGTAGTGTTTTCTTTGAGTGATTTTATGGGGAAGCGCGCGACACATTAAGGGAAGACCTAAATTTATTTCTTCCTCGAACTTAACTAATTAATTTCATATAAATCTCCAAAATTAGTCTGAGAATATGAAATTTTATCTTGGAATATAGGTTTTTTATTCCATACTTCAATCAAAGCATTTTACTTAATTTTCTGTAATTAAAAATTGAAATAATTAACCATAACTTGAAATCACAAATTTATATATGAAGTCAGTCTCTTAAGACGTTTTAAATTGAATAAAGCTAGTTTTTATAGAATTGTTTTCAACTCGTATATATATATTTAATGAAAAGGTCCAAGAAATTCTATAATTAAAATGTTATGAAGATCGATTTCTTAAGGAATCTTCCAATAAGATTAGCATTAAAATCTTTAAATAAAAACTGGTTAATTTAAAATGTCACATATAGCCTTTCTATCCTAATGAATGAATATATTTCATGCGCACTTAGAGCATCTCCAATGAAAAATGCCATTTTGAAGAGCCAAATAAAGAAAATAGCTTTTTAAATAGTGTAAATATAGCTTTTTGTATTATGTGCATTCCAATAGTAAAAAGCTATTTAGAAAAGCCATTTATATTTTAATATATTTCATGTTAAATTAATTTTAATATAATTATATAACTAATTTAGATATTTTATATATAATATAATTATGATGTTATTAATTATATAATTAATATGAGTAATTTATAAAAGTAATAACAATATATTTAAAATAAAAATAAATTTCTAAATATTTAATTAAAAATACATTACATTAAACAATAAATAAATCTAGTTAATTAAAAATACATTACATTAAACAATAAATAAATCTAGTTAATTAAAAATACATTACATTACAATAAATCAATCAAAGTTAATTAAAAATCAAAACCCCTCTTTTGCATAATTTCTAACTTTCTATTTTGAAAATACGCTGCAGAAATTGGATCCAGATTAGAAATATCCATTTTCATAATTTCTTCTTGTTGTTTCTCTTGACTTTGTTGAATCAGCATGGCTTGTTGCTCTAGCATAATTTTTCTGTCTTGTTTCTTCTGATCCTCAATTTCAACTAGAGTATCCCTGAAATGTTGTAACAGATTCGTTACAGTTGCATCCCCAACTTTATCTTTTCCTTGTCTACGTTTTAGTCGTTCCTTTGCAGCCTTCTGACCGATTGGTCTTTCTTGATAAATCAATGGTTCACTATCTTCTCCTAAACTAACAGAATCAGGGGTAGATGGAGTTGATGAAGCCGGACTTGCATTATAATGACCTTTTTGTTTCTTGTTTGACCTTTGATGTTGACTTGCACGCTCAAATTGCCATTTGGGTTCTTTTCTTAAGATAACCCAACAATGTTCTAGTTGAAATCGTTTGCCAACGCAAGAAGCATACATTTGCCGAGCATCATTAATCTGGTAAAAAAATAAATTAATTAAATAATGTTAAAATATATGTTAAACAATTCAACATAGAAATGAATGTTAACATTACCCTTGATTCTTCAGTCATTCCACTTTGCTGATGATTTTCAATTTGAGTAACAAATCCAATAAATTTACCGACTTCTCTATTTATTTCTTGCCATCTACTTGAGATGCTTATTTGTGAACGATTATTCAAGTTTCCTCCATTCTCTACAAAGTAAGCATGTACGCGAGCCCAGAACTGTTTTGTTTGTTGATCAACTCCTGTAATTGGATCCTTGCTTGTATTTAGCCATGCAGAGACAAGTAAACAATCCTCCTCTGGTGAGAAATTTTTACTTCTTTGTGATTTTTTTGCCGAATGGACATTTAAATTCGAGCATGTTAAGTCATCAATTAATTGATTAGAATCACTTGGTTGAGAGAGAATATCTTCTGACTCACTCATAAGAAGATTGGTAAAAGAGCTTGGAAAATTTGAATCCATCTACATTAAAAAAAAAAAAACTCAAGTTAAAACCTTAAGAAAGTGTAAAAGAAGCTCACATTCAATGTTTAACAATTTTGTAGTTTTCATACATGCGAATTAATAATAAGCATTGCCTTCTACAACATAAATAAAAATTGTCTTCCTTAACCCATATTAAAAACATAAAATAATAAAGAAATAAAACTCATCACAAATATTAAATTAACAACAAAAGTTCTAAAAAATCAAGAGATATTAAAACGAAAATAGAAAAAGCTTTTAAACAAGCATACCTTTTAATTTCAGCTAATTAACACAACTGATGTTAATAATTAACCGGAGAATAATCGATTCTTGTTTTTTAAAATTCGAAAGAAGGGTGAGGCACAATACAAAAATTTAAAACTACAAGTTTTTTCTTCATGTATTTATAGACAAAATTTTCTATGTTTAAATTAAAAAAAAAAAAAAAAGTTGTTGGCCAAAGGCTATAAAAATAGCCGTTGGCCATTTTGGCCATTTCTACAGTTAAATATAGAAATGGCTCTTCACAAAGCAAAAAATCATTTTAGCTATTGCTTTACATGTCCCGTTGAAGTACTGAAAATAAAAAAATAGAAGGCATAATATATATGGCTCTTCATTTGAGAGCTCCGTTGGAGCTGCCCTTACAATATCTAAACTAAAGCTAAACCTAACCTTAAATTTATTGAAGTTAATGTCACCTTTAGCTAGCAGACAAATAAAAATGTATAAAATCTACTCTACAAATTCCCAAATTGACACTTGAGTTACTGTTTGCTAGAATGATACCTGCAGTCGAATTATCGTGAAAGTCCATGGTTTGGGGCCAGGAGCATGCCGATCCATAATTTCCTCTTTAGCTGTGCTGTGAACAAAGAGGCATGCACGCGTGCACCTTGACAGATATATATCATCACTTCTTGGTAGGGTTGTGGTTTAATTTGTTTTTTATAAAAGAAATATTTTTTTATTTTTAATTATTTTTTAATTGTTTTGATATACTAATATAAAAAATACATTTTAAAAATATTATTACTTTAATATATTTTTAAATAAAAAACACTTTACAAAATAATTACTTTCTTCCAGACAGCTTTGTATACTTTACAAAAATCATTCTTTAAAATTAAAACCAAATCAATTTTGATATGTGTTCGTGAATTGATGCATGTAACTCAATTTAAATGGTGGAAATTTCTGGAGTAATTTTCTTATATGATCCAGGATAATTTGAATATTTGTTCTTTTGTTATTTTTATTAGTGTATATTTCATTTCATGAACGAGGAAAATGTATAAAATCTAAAGTCTAAACAAAAATACAAAGAAAGAAAATCAAATATAAGCCAAGCATCGTACAAGTCACTAATTAATTAATTAAACAAGCATCTTCACCTTACATTACCTAATAACAATAAATCACGAAAACAAAGTCTTTGTTTCTTCTCATATTCTTAGTAAAAATATACTGAGTTCAGGCACTCCATTTCCTTCAGGATTCATCATATAATACGCCTCTGAGTCACGACTCCCTACAACTCGCTCAAACTTAGCCCTCATGTACATCAACTCACCATCTACACCGTCGCTCTTACGCCCATCCTCAATCACCGGAATAACCCCGGCGCCAGCTGAAACACTCTTAACGGTTCCAAGCACGTACCGATCAGAATATGTGCAGCTCCGCGACACGGCGTACCCACACTTCCTTCCATTACAATACATAGTCCATGTTGGTTCATTAAACAACTTCCCCTGCTGGGCTGTCTGAACCTGAGGAGCACGAACCTTATCACATTCCAGGGCGATCCTGACCAAACCTGACGACATTTCCTTAACCAACATTGCCGTAGACATCGGAAGCTCGAGTAATAAGACCGGTTCAGAAACTGGGTCATCCTGGACCGCGAAGTTGACATGACCATGGCGGTTTCCGAAGATGGTTCCAGTGACTTTCCGGCCAAGAGAAGGGGTTATGGACAGGTTCTGAGTTGGGATTGATAGCCATTTACAGGATGTAGGGATGAATACATTTGGGAAAGATAGAATCTTGAAAATTGAACTAAAAAAACAAGTAAACCTTGAATTGATTTTGGTTTTATTCAGGCGTCGTAAAGGGGTTTGAGAGTGATGATCTTCTTGTTCAGGGATTGAACTCATGTAGTTTGACGGGATTATTTTTCCTGTGCTTATGCTGCAGCTACTATTTCTTTGGAGGCTAATCTGTTGGTGTTTCATGGTTAATTAATTCAGTTTCAGAAAGGATTGAAGAAAAAAGAAAGAAAGAAGGAAAAACTAGTCAGGATTTGAATCCAAGGAGCTAGCTTGAACAAGAATTGAAGATATATAATATATATTTGATAGCAAAAGGGAGGTTATAGGAGAAATTGAATCAAAGAGAACAGGATGGATTGATTTTGCGTAGGGGAGAGGGAAGTTTGGGGTTTAGGGAGGGGAGAGGAGGAGAAATGGGAGATTAAAGAGGCCGACAAGGTGATGATAGTGTTTGGAGGTGGCCAATATAAAGGAAGACTATGGAGTGTTGTGGTGTGATGATGATCATTTCTGGTTTGTATTGACACTTTCATGTGTTCCCTTGCAAAGCATTAATTATTATGGCCCCTCATTCTCTAGGTGCTTTACACTATAGTCATTCATGATCTCCACCCTTATCATGTTTGTACGTGGGTCAGCCCCTTTTTTATTCAAATATATCTTCTTCACCATCAATTCAACAATCACACAATTGGCTCGATTAAATCAGCTCATTATAGTTATCAACACACGATGACACCCAAATAAATTTTATAAAGGAGGATCGCTTTAATATATATATATATATATATATATATATATATATATATATATATATATATATATATCTTATTAGTCCCTTTTTCGATTCGCAAAGGGTACTATATATTTAAACACAATGGAGACGTATAATGGTATGCTTCAACAAATACATGCTCGAAGTGGGGTCACAACATATAGAGTCAAAATTTAGATGCACAGTCGTGATCAAGAGAAACTTAATTAATTACCAGGCTCTTAATGGACAATTACTACTTGTTGAAAGGTACTTGATACTTGCTGTATTGTCTATTTGCCATCGATCTCTCAAATTCGGCCGGGAAATTACAACTTGTGATATGGTAATTGCGTTACCACTACATCATTAAACAATTTTATCGATTGATTTATTTCATTAGTATAAGACACACAATTCACCGGTAACATTTTTACTAATGAAATCCGTCTATTAGAATATTAATCGTCGGTAATTCCTCTTTTTATCGCTAATTCTATTAAAAAAAAAAAAACCAAACACCAACGATCTTACAGACAGGGCAAGCACGCCAAAAAAAAAATCCCGCGAGAACTTTACTAACGAACTTATTCCGTCTATATTTTCAACAGTAAATCACAGGTGGATTGCCCGTCGGTAATTGTAGCATGGACAGTAAATATTTCAGAACTCTTTGTAAAATACCGACAGATATAGCTGTCGGTAATATCAACAGTAAACAACGACAGAATATATCCGTCAATAATTGTGGTATGAGTGGTAGTTTTTTTACAACTCAGTAAAATATCGTTTGTAAAGCCACCGGTATTGATTTAAAATCCATGATTACATGCAAGCTTGGAGTATGTTTTAAACCTTTAATTTTGATAGATACATTACAATATCAAACAAACTTAATTTGTCATGTTAATCGTTCTAGGTTTGAAGAAAACATTCAAATCATAATAATCAATATACCAAAAACATTTTTTTCTTTATTAATTTCTCCTTTTAACAACCAAATCACTGAAACAAAAAGTACATTTTGAGATTTGAAACCCTTCACACGTGGTGGGAGCTAAGTATTTTTGCTTGCAACTTTATTTTTGAGATTCTGTCAAGTACAACACTAAAAATCATATATGAACAAATAACCTTTAAAGACTTGCCATAATCTTCATTGACTTAGAAATTTGCAATATTTTTCATTGCTGAATAAACGATATCCGCCATTGAAAGGGCAAATTAATTTTACCTAAAAAGTTTCCTCTCGCATATGGTGATGCTACTATTATAATCCATACTTGCGTAAATGTAAACGACCTGTATAGAACTTCGAGTATAAAAATATATAGAGAGAAAGAGAAGTGACAAAAGGGTGACGATCATGGTGATGAAGGTCAATGCAAAATTATGTGTGTGAGAGGCCACTGTGTCCCCATCCACTTGGAAACCTAATAAACTATGCTCAATTATTTCCTTCTTTTCCCCCCTTTGGATCCAAACACGCTTAAATGCGGCTTTATGTATGTAATTAACCATCATTAATTACTTATTTATTCAAATTTAATTAACAACATGATTAGTAATCTCTTTGGTGGCCTAACCCATGCATCATAGAGGGCAAGCCTAGAGTCAATGGCAATTTTGTGCATGCCACATGGACAATATGCATTGAGCAACAGCAGCTGACATTTCTTTCCTTTTCATTAAGCATGCTATAGTGTGTCTTTGTCTTTGTTATTGTTGGTTGTGGTTTTTTTTTTTTAAAAAAAAATATTATTTTAACTTCAATAAAATTAAAACTTGAAATACAATAACGTTCGAAGCTAGTATAAAAAAGCAGAAATTTTTTAACTTATTACACAGTTTTTTCTCTATAATTAAAAAAAATAACAGAAATTAATTACTATAGTACCAACTAGTCTCTTAACATCACCATATATATATATATATATATATATGTGTGTGTGTGTGTGTGTGTGTGTGTGTGTGTGTGTGTGTAAAATAGAAGGGGTTGGGAATTCGAGGATTGGTTTCCATAATAAAGAAAGGTTTTTTTTTTCTCCTCAATGATAGAAAAGGGCCTCGAATTGACGTGCGCTTTATTCTCAAGCCATGGCCACAATTTAGTAGATGCTTAATTATTTATATATTAGACAAATGGGCACTTCTTCCTCTCTAATATATGATATAATGTCCTGGTCTTCCAGAAGCAGTTGACTACTCTCGTTTAGAATAAGATTAAAATTAGTAGAGAATCGTACTCATTAAGAAATATATAAGAGTCTTAAGCATTATTGGGCCATGAGATCACTATATATATATATATTATTCTAAGAATAGATGAAGATGGACCTCAAAGATCTCTCTTTAAAAGGTCGTTTTTATTAGCCTTGTTATTGGATATTAGGGACTACATGATTTTGTAATAAAATAGGTACCACTTATATTTTGGGGGATGGCTGGAATTACTTGTACTTAATTTATTTTTTTTGTAAGAATAAATATTTCCAAGCAGAAGAAAAATAGAGATGGAAGCAAATGATTTTTTAAGAATATTCCAATTTACATCCAAAGATATTATTTGGTCTTAAGAGAAACTTGTCTTAAGAATATTCCAATTTAGATCCAAAGATTTTTGAGCCAATATATATAAAAGAAACTTGTCTGTCTCTTTCCACCTAGCGGGAAAGGACTTGAGCAAACAGTTGAAAACAACCTGTGCAGTAATGGATTCATGATAATATCCAAGACTAGAATGGTAATGTGATGTCAGTGAGAAAATTTCAACCATAGGCAAGTTCTCCTTTCATGGAGACAGAGAGACACAAGTGCAAGAAAGGCAAGCCCTACGTAGCCAATTCCATGGAACATGCCAAGCCATTTCAATGTCCAATTATGTGAATCTCTGCTTTACAGTTTGCAACAAGAAGATTTTGTTAGTTAATGTATCTGTAGCTAATCATTTTGTTTATATAAATACATTTAATGTATTAATAAAAACTTATTTATTTTTTAAAATTTATCTATTATTTAATTAATAAATCTAATATTTGATTAATAAATATCGAGTAAATATAAGGTTTTTGAGGCAAAAGTACATTGCAAAAAAAATTATAATGTTATTATAATTAATTATGAGTTTCTTATTACATCAAAACATTGTTTCTAAAATATTTTTGGTCAATACTCTATTACAATTCAATATTAATTACAGTTGTTGAGACTAGTAAATACTATATTTTTTTTTATGAAAAAAAGCAATTATTTTTAAAAGCTGGAATATAAGGGATATCTAGAACTAATTTGTAAGTTCTTGTTAAATAATATACACACTAAATTGACCTGCATGAGAATCTCTAGTGAAGAGATTATTTGTATTTATGGAAAGACTTAAATGAGAGTTGTGTAAGCGATCCTTAAACTTAATATCACTAAATTATTTTATATAAAGAATGTTATGCTTTGATATTGCTATACATTGTTATAATGAAGGGTAATAAACAAGCAGATATTGGGTATAATATAAAATATATGAAAGTATTTGAATAATCAAAAGAGAATTCATCATCCTTGATGAATTAAGAAAATGTTTCATTTGTTCTCAGATAGTATTGATTGTAAATCTTTATGTAAAGTGAAATGAGATTTGATAAGAGTTTCAAATCTTATTCAAAAAATAATGTTTATGGTGTTAACAACAAACATAATTTAACATGGTAGGCACTTTATGTTATAATGTTTAAATCAAAACATTATTGATGAATGAATAATAATTACAATGAGAAATTAGTCATTAAAAGGTTGAGTCAAACCATTTATAACTTTTCTAATATTTAAAAGATCATAACAGGTTGTTAGATATTATATTTGATTTTAAAATATAAATCAATCAATTATTGAATTGATAATAAATTAATTTCTTTAATTTATATAATCTTATTTTATTTAGAATTATGATATATATTTGGGTCAACTTATTAGGAAACCTAATGGATCATACACATAAGAACCATTTATCAAAAACTAAAATGAGATGATTAATCAAATGTGACTTGATTGTAAATAAATCTTAGAAATTGAGGACTAAAATGTAATTAATATAGGGGATTACAATTATAGACCTAGAAACAATCAAGAAAGGACTTGATTGAATAAATTTCTAAAATTATCCTAAAATAATATATTTTATATTATTTAAGCGACAAATTAATATTTTTTTATTTATAGAGTTTTTATGTTTTTCTATAAATAAAAAGTTATGTCTTTTATTTTAAGTGCCTGTTTGGCATTGCGGCCAAACCGGCTTTTTGAAAAAATTCAAAATGTTTTTTTTTTTTTGCTAAAATTGAGTGCGGTTTGTATTTTTTGGATATTTTTGATGTGCTGATGTCAAAAATGATTTTTAAAAAATGAAAAAACATTATTGGCATGCTTTTCGGCACGAAAAGCTATTTGAAAAGCAACCGCTACCACACTCCCAAACACCCTCTAAGTGAATAGAGTGCAATAAATAAACTTTTAAAACATAAAAGAAAAGAACAAGCAGTAAAAATTATAATAATCATTATCTTCTAAAAGGATTTAAAAGATTTATCACTGCTCTTAAAAAAATTTAAATTTATTAATTTTTCTATGTATATGTGTTTCGAGAAACCCAACATATTTTACTCTTTCTTTAACATGAGAACAAGAGTCAATTCTTGACCCGATTGGAATAATGATCAACAAGTTAATAAATCTGATGTGATCATTACCAATTTAACTTGAACAAATTGACATTGGAAGAGATGATTTTGAATAGAGTTAGAACTACATAGTGGCCCACGCGTTGCTACGAGCTGATTCGCTAACAATATAAATTATTATAGTAATGACAATTGAAAGTTAGATTTGTGAACACCATGCCAGACCCAAACAAACTAGATATGGCATGTGATTTTACAACAACAACAACAACAATATTTTTTTAAAATTTATTAATAATTATATCAATAATATGACTAATAATAAAAATACTAATATTTATAATATTAATAATAATATTAAACATGTTTGGTCCATGTTTCTGTGGGCTTGACAAATATGTTGTACCTTATTACTATTTTTTTCAATAGTAATAATATTTTTTAAGAAAAATTTAATAATAAGAAGAAGAACACAACTAGAATAAAATTTTTTTATTTTACTCTTTAAATCAATTTTATGATTTTTTCAATAATAATAATAATATTTTTTTTCAAATTTATTAATAATTATTAATGATAATATTAGACATGTCTGATCCAAGTTTAAATGGGTCTAGCAACAATGCCAGACCTATGCTGGTTGGGTCTATCAAGCATGTTAGACCCACATTACTTTTCAATTTAGTCCTTTTACTTTTGTTTTTTTTTTCCTTGGCTCTTTTTTGAAAGCTCTTATAGTTTTTAATTTTATCCTTCAAAACAAATTTATAGTATTTCTTCAATAGTAATAATATTTTTTTTTTCAAATTTAATTCTTATTATTATTATTATTTTAAATTTACCCTTCAAATCAAATTTATGATTTTTCTTTAATAATAATAATATCTTTTAAGGCTGGTTGCTAAAGGGTATTCACAAAAGCATGGCATAGACTACACAGACGTTTTTGCACCAGTGGCAAGGTTGGATACGGTAAGGATGATTATTGCTTTAGCAGCATAGAAAAGCTGGAAAATCTTTTAGTTGGATGTCAAATCAGCCTTTCTTCATGGTGAGCTGAGCGAAGATGTCTATGTTGAACAACCAAAGGGGTATGAGAAAAGGGGCAATGAACATCTAGTTTACAAGTTGCATAAAGCTTTGTACGGATTAAAACAAGCTCCTCGAGCCTTGTTTAGCCAGATTGAAGCACACTTCATCAATAAAGGTTTCCAAAGATATGACAATGAGCAGACGTTATTCACTAAGAAAAGCAGGGAAGGAAAGATCATCATTGTAAGTGTTTATGTTGACGATTTAATATTTATTGGTGATGATGAAAATATGTTGTCTGAGTTCAAAAGTTCCATGATAAGAGAGTTTGACATGTCAGACTTGGGGAAGATGCGGTTTTTTCTAGGGATTGAAGTGTTGCAGGGGTCAGATGGTATCTACATAGGTCAAAATAAATATGCATTAGAGGTTTTGAAGATGTTTGGTATGATGGAGAGCAATTCAGTTAATAACCCAATAGTTCCTGGATACAAAGCTAACAAAGATGTAGATGGCATTAAAGTGGATGAAACGTATTATAAGCAGTTGGTGGGCAGCTTAATGTATCTCACGGCCACAAGACCGGATATGATGTTTGTCTCTTACCTTATAAGTTATACATGTCTAAACCTATAGAGCTTCATCTACAAGTAGCAAAGAGGGCACTTAGATATTTAAGAGGGAATGTAAACTTTGGAATTCATTACAAGAAAGGAGGCAGTGGTGAATTACTTGCATTTACGGATAGTGACTATGCCGGAGACATTAAGGATAGGAAGAGTACAAGCAGGTATGTATTTTTGCTGAGCTCTGGTGCAGTTTCGTGGAGTTCAAAGAAGCAGCCAATAGTGACTTTGTCAACCACAGAGGCAGAATTTGTGGCAGCTGCAATGTGTGTATGTCAAGCTATCTGAATAAAAAGGATTTTGAAGGAATTGGGGTATTCTAACAAAGGGTGCACACAAGTCAAATGTGACAACAACTCAACTATCAAGCTATCTAAAAATCTGGTGATGCATAGGCGCAGCAAGCATATTGATGTGAGATATCATTTTTTGAGAAATCTTACTAGAGAATGTACAATTGCATTGGTTCATTATGGAAGTCAGGATCAGGTGGCAGATTTGATGACCAAACCTCTGAAGCTTGATGCTTTTCTAAAGTTAAGAGAGCTGCTGGGTGTCCGAGAAGTTTCTAATGTAAACCGACTAAAATTTGCAGTAAGTTTAAGGGAAGGAATGAAGGGTTTTCTGGTAATATTAGAATTATTGATTAGATTTTAATAAGTCCCTGGTCTTTAGGAAGTTGTTTACAGCTTTAACATGTTGTTTAGGAATTTTCTGTTTTTGACTCTTTCTTGTTGCACTTACCACGTTGTTGTAGACATGGGCTGTTTTCTAGCTATTTCAGTTATCATGCAAGGCTATATAATAGCAACTGTTATTCAATAAAGTAAATCATTCAATCCAGTCTTGTGTTTGAGTTCTTTGTTTAATTTCTTGTTCTCATTCTCAACAAAAAGGAGGTGAGCTTTTTAGATGATGCGATAATGTCGAGGCTGCAAAGGAGCCAAATAACACTAAGAGACATTTGGAGTTCACAACATTTTATTAAAAAAGAAGTGTGTTGTTTGTTTTGTGATGGTTTGTAGCTGGAGTGGAGTGGCAACAAATGATCAACGCACAAATCAAAAACCCATGTCAAAAAGTCTGAACCTATACTATACATGTAAATGACTGGGCAGTGAATGAGCTGACAAACTTAGGATGAAACTGGAGCAGAAGTTCATCATGAACAACTAGATAAAAGCAGTAGCAAGATGCAAACATTCATTCTGAGAGAACAATGCCTTTAAGAATTTGGGACAAAAAGCAATGTGACAGAGGTAGGCAAGAACAATGGGAAAGGAATCAAATTAATAAGAGCCGGCTAGACACAAAATCAAGATTAGAAATTAGCAGTCTGTAAGAGGGTAGAACAACGCAAACTCAATCCAATATCATAGTTTATGAGAAAACAGAAAGGTGCCAATAGCAAAACAGTACGTAGTCTGGTAGTTTTTCTGTAGGTTTCTAATTTCTAATCAGAACTTAATCACTTTATAGTTCATCCAACAGAAAATGGCAAACAACATATATTAAACACATAAGCTGCTCGCAATCTAATCTAGCATTGTAGAAAAAAGTATATCGGAAAAAAGAGCGTATTTTTGTTATGATAAGTGGACTAAAAGTATATTTGTGTAAAAGTAGAGAGTTGCTCAAAACCTTTGAAGAGTTGTGGCCTCCTCGAAAAGTAGCCTCCTCCTTGTTTGTAAGGGGAAAAAAGTGTCAAGACATGACTGGATTAATTGTTAAAGGATGTGTCTGCAGCGAACCAATGGTAACAACACAAAGTGGGGCGATCTTCGCAACAATTGTAGGTTTCAATCAAGGACTTGTTCCAGAGCTTGAAGGAGCTGCTGGATCGATGGCTGAAACTTCTTCGCCTTGCAATTCTTATTGGCCAGGTAGAGCATCGACATCTTCAGCTAAGTTTTCATCAAAAACCTTGGTGATGATGTTGTTGCAACAGTTGACTATGGATCGAAAAGTCCCAAACCGAAGCTGGAAAATTTTGATCTTGTTGAATTGTTCAAGCATCATAGGTGGAACGGTGCCTTGGTCTGTGAATTATTTATCTCACATTTAGTGGTGGGTTGCAGAAGAAATGTTTAGTAGTCTTTTCAACCATGACGATGGTGGCCTCATCATTGTCAGTGATGATTATGCATGTTGAAAGAAGGATAATTGTGTTATAAGATTAAAACAGTAATGCACAGTAAAACGACCCAAGAAAAGAAGATTGAGATAAATGTATATTTTTATTAATTGTTTTATTTTTAAACTCTTTTAGTTATTTTTTATGTGTGCTGCTGAATAATGTTGAATTACCAGCTTTTTCATAGACATAAAATTATAAACAATCAATGAATTAAATTAATACAAAAAATCTTAATATAAACAAAAATTGTATTTTATCAACTAAACTGGTTGACCGTTTTTCAATTAGTCGACTACTTTATTTAATCCAACCAATGGACTAGTTCCTCTGCTTTTTAGAAAAATCAGAAATCAAATTTAATTTTTAACATCCCTTTTTAAACTTAATTTCTTCATAACTCTCAACATATCTCTAATTTTTTATAAAAACATCATTTTTTTTGTAGTTTTGTGAAGATGTCGGCAACTTAGTATTGTATCTTCACATACTTGACTTTAATTTTTTTATTTGTAATGCAATTTCTTAGGTAATGAATTCTTGTTTTAATTTACTTACTTCAGTCATGAAAAAATAGATTTTTAGCTAAGATAATGGTTGATGAGTTATCCACATAAATTTCATAGGTTTCTCTTGTGGCATTTATAATTCTTTTAATAATCTTCTTAAGCCATATGGAATAACAAACACATGATGTAGTGGCTAATATTCAACTTCACATGTTGATATAATGACTATTGATTGCTTTTTCAAACTCTATGTGAATGATTTGTCTCTCATGTAGAAAACAAAACCCGTGATACTCTTTCTATCCTCCATATCTCCAGCCCAATCACTATCATTATAACCCACAAGATCAAAGCTATTAGAATATCCAAAAAATAAGCCAAAATCAACATTAGCTTTGATATACCAAAGAATTCGCTTCAAAGTTTTAAAGTGTGTCATAGTTGATGCCTCCATAAACATACTCACTTGTCTTACTCTAAAAAGAATATCCAGATTAGTGCATGTCAAATATCTCAAACTCCTAGCTAAGCTTTTGAATGTTGTAGAGTTTAAATTATCTCCTTCATCATTCATTGACATATTTACCCCACACTCAACCAGAGTATTTACTTTTACATAATTTTTCATCTTGAACTTCTTGAGAACCTCCCTTACAAACTTCTCTTAATTCACAAAGATTTCATCTTCTTCTTATTTGATCTCAATCCTTGAGTAGTATGTCATAAGACCAATGTTTGTCATCTCAAACTCCTTGATCATTGCTTGCTTGAAGTCTCTAAACGTCTTTGGATTATTTTTTGTAAAAATCAAGTTATCCACATACTAACATACAATAATAGTATCATTACACTCTTTTATCTTTACATATATATATAGCATATTTGTCACACCCAGACATTGCAGCAATTGATTAAAAATTTCTTGAAAAAAAAATATCTAACATCTTGTTCTTTTAAGGGAAAATTTCTAGTTTAAGGAGTCGCAACCTAATAATATGGTCACTAGGAACCCTAACTGGTCAACAAAGATTTTATGGTACGAGACTAGTTAGGCGAAAAAGAAAGATACTATCACTCTTTAAACGTCCTACCTGAAACAAGCTGCATTGATGGTTTTATCTTAAATTGATAAGAGTTTGTCTTTGTTCTATTTTTAAGATCATTCTATAATATTCTTGATTCTGGCATCAATAAATATTCACTTATGAATATTACCAATTTTTACGTTGGTAAATATTATGTAATCTATAAAGTGCAATATTTCTAATTCTGGTTTTAGTAAATAAATCTATAAAATTTGAATTTAAATGAAGAAAAACTTTTTTTTTTTTTGGATGGGTTAGAGACCCAAACCAATAACCTGGTTTGGCCGAGGCACGCTCACATGTGCACACCCAGCCACATGTGAATTATAATTACTGAAACAGTAAGAGTGAATTAAAATTACTGTTGAATATTAAACTCAACATCCAGAAGGTCAAGGTTGGCAACCAGCCACCAGTCGCCGACCAGCCACCAGCCGCCAGCCACCTCCACTGCCGCCAGCCGCTTTCACACTTGAAGGTTGAATTTTCGTATTTTGATTTGTGTATAAATAGAGTGCCCAGCTTATGTTATATGTGTGGAGAGAATTGAGAGAAACACTTAAAAGAGAATAGAGGGAGAGAGGGCGTGTAATTGTTAAGCTTTTATTGTGTTATTGTAAGCTTCGGTTTTGTGTAATAAAACAGTGTGTTTTATCCCCTCTGAGTGTTTCAAAGCCACCACCAGTGGTTTCTCCCACCAACAATTGGTATCAGAGCCCCGTTCGTCGGAAAACAGAAGAGATTTGGGGTATATCCGAATTTTCAAAGTTGTCAAAAACAAGTTTTGATCATTCCACAGTGTAGAGCTCAACAAGACGAACTCACTGTCGTAAGAATCAGCCTGATCGGAGTCCGCGGTGAGCCACACGCGCCGCCTGAAGATCCGGTGACTGTATCCCACGCGCAGCCACTCGTGCTAGAGGAAGACGACGAGTGTCGTCCACGCGCGCCATATTTAAGCCGCTTAAGCCGAGCCAATATCCAGCCGCGCCGAGCCGTAATCCGCGCCGAGCCGAGCCGATTCCCAGCCGCCAGCGAGCCGAGAGAATATTCCCAGAATATTCCCGGTTCAACCCAGCGAACCGTCCGTCGTACAGAATTGGTTTTTGGACCGGTTCACCCATTTTCTGACCCGATTTCAACAAAGTCAGACCGGTTCCCGACTATTTGGACCATTCCGGATCGATCTACAGTGTCCGTTTGGTCAAATTCGGCTCCCAGAAAGGTGATATAGTCATTTAAAGAGCAAAATGACTACAGAAGGTACACATACACTCATCCCGAAGCTGACCAAAGACAACTATGATAGTTGGTGCATCAGATTGAAGGCATTCCTTGGGTCACAAGAGTGTTTGGATATTATACAAACTGGTTATGATGAACCAGAATCCAAAGAAAGAGAAGATGCTTTACAAGAGGCACAGAAGCAAGCTTTGAAAGTCAACAGAAAGAAAAAGGACAACAAGGCAAAGACCATCATCTATCAAGGTCTTGATGAAGATACATTCGAGATAATAGCTTCCGCTGAAACGTCACATGACATATGGGAGGCTCTCCAACAGAAATACAAAGGTGCTGACAGAATCAAGAAGATTCGTCTTCAATCTTTGCGAGGAGAATTTGAGTTATTGCAAATGAAGTCCTCGGAGTCTATTTCTGATTATCACACAAGGATTATGGTGATAGTAAACCAGATGAGAAGAAATGGAGAAGCCCTCGTCGATACTCGAATTATTGAGAAAATTTTGAGATCCATAGATCCAAAATTTGATCATGTTGTTGTCGCAATTGAAGAGTCCAAAGAAGTGGACAAGTTGACAGTTGATGAGCTTATGAGTTCTTTGCAAGCTCATGAGCAGAAGATTGTAAAGCGAAATGAAGATAAGGCCATTGAGCATGCCTTACAAGCAAAGTTGTCTTTCAAGGACAGATATGAGCAAGGGGAGACTTCATCAAGTGGATACACCACTCAAGGAGGAAGTCAACAATCCAGAGGAGGATTCCAGCAATTCCAAGGAAGAGGTTCTTGGAATACAAGCTTTAGAGGAAGAGGTGGTAGAAACACCACCAGAGGAGGCCAAGGCCAACAAGCATTCACTCCTAGAGGAAGAGGAGGCAGTTACAATAACCGTGACAAGAGGAATATCAAATGTTATAGCTGCAATCAATTTGGGCACTATAGCACTAAATGCCGATGGAAAGCTCCGTTGGAGATACGTGAGCAAGCCAACTATGTAGAGAATCATGATGGAGAAGCATCTGCATTTCTTGTCCAACAAGAACTTGGCAAGAAACAGGAGAATATATGGTATCTAGATACTGGAGCCAGCAATCACATGTGCGGCTACCGAGAGTTATTTGGTGATCTAGATGAGACCAAGCAAGGTCTAGTTACTTTTGGAGATACCATAAAGGTTCCATTCAAAGGTAAAGGCAACATCCCAGTCAAGTTGAAGAATGGCGATCCCAGCTACATCGCCGATGTCTATTGTGTCCCAGCCATAAAGCAGAACCTGATCAGCTTGGGTCAACTTTTGGAGAGAGGATATAGTTTTTACTCGAAGAATTGTCATCTGACAATTAGAGACAACAATGGGAGATTAATGGCCTACGTGAAAATGTCCAAGAATAGGATGTTTCCTTTGAACATCCAGTATGATGCAACAAGGTGTTTGAGTGCCATCATCAACAGTGAAGAATGGCTTTGGCACCTAAGGCTTGGACATCTGAATTTCACAAGTTTGAAGATGCTAGCAAGTAAGAAGATGGTCAAAGGTTTGCCTCACATTGATCATCCAAATGAAGTCTGTGAGAGTTGTGTCCTCAGCAAACATCACAGATCCAGTTTTGCCAAAGAAGTCAACTGGAGAGCAAAGAGGCCACTGGAGTTAGTACACACAGATGTGTGTGGCCCAATTACGCCTATGTCGACTGGACAAAATAGGTACTTCCTCACTTTTACTGATGATTTTAGTAGAAAGACGTGGATATACTTTCTGAAGAGGAAGTCAGAAGTATTCAATTGTTTTAAAGATTTTAAAGCAATTGTAGAGAAGCAAACTGGTTATACGATCAGAACAGTGAGATCTGATCAAGGTGGAGAATATACAGCCAATGACTTTGAAGCCTTTTGTACACAACAAGGCATCAGACATCAGACGACACCAGCTTATACACCACAGTTGAATGGTGTAGCCGAAAGGAAGAATCGCACGATTCTTGACATGGCCAGAAGTCTGCTCAAAGCAAAGAAGTTGCCCAAGCAATACTAGGCTGAAGCTGTATCATGTGCAGTGTATCTACTGAATCACTGCCCAACCAGAAGTTTGCAAGGAGTCACTCCAGAAGAAGCATGGAGTGGTCACAAACCAAGTGTTACTCATCTACGAGTCTTTGGTTGTGTGGCATATGCAAAGATCCCAGATGCAAGAAGGAAAATGCTCGATGATAAGAGCGAGAAATGCATCTTTGTCGGATATGGTGAAAGAAGGATGGGATACAGGCTATATAATCCCATCACGAAGAAGGTGATTACGAGTAGAGATGTTATCTTTGAAGAAGATAAATCTTGGGAATGGAATGGTGATCAAGAAGCAGTCAAATGGATCAATCTTGATTTGATCCTTGAAGGTGAAGAAGTACCAACAGTACTTGTAGAAGAACCGATTGTGCCAGCAGCTGAACCACAAAGTCCAGTGTTTATACCAACAGCTGAACCACAAAGTCCGGTACATAGATTCCCTGTATTCAATATGAGGAACACACCAGGAGCATCATCATCAACACCACCATCAGCATCCTCGTCAGAAAGACCAAGAAAGATGCGGAATCTTGAAGAGTTGTACGATACCACTCAGGTTATGGAAGATACAACTCTGTTTTGTTTTCATGCAGATAGTGACCCATTAAGCTTCAATAAAGCTGTCACAGAAAAGAAATGGATAAAAGCAATGGATTAAGAAATACATGCCATGAAGAATAATGATACCTTGAAGCTGACTTATCCACCAGAAAAGAAGAAAGCAATAGGTGTCAAATGGGTCTACAAGACGAAAGCCACAGTAGTGGATAAAGGCTACAAGCAGAGAGAAGGCATTGAAAGGAGAAGTGTTCATGCTTGGCATGAGATCCCTCGATTGAGTTTAAGGGGGAGATTTGTTGAATATTAAACTCAATATCCAGAAGGTCAAGGTTGGCAACCAGCCACCAGTCGCCGACCAGCCACCAGCCGCCAGCCGCCTCCACTGCCGCCAGCCGCCTTCACACTTGAAGGTTGAATTTTTGTATTTTGATTTGTGTATAAATAGAGTGCCCAGCTTATGTTATATGTGTGGAGAGAATTGAGAGGAACACTTGAAAGAGAATAGAGAGAGAGAGGGCGTGTAATTGTTAAGCTTTTATTGTGTTATTGTAAGCTTCGGTTTTGTGTAATAAAACAGTGTGTTTTATCCCCTCTGAGTGTTTCAAAGCCACCACCAGTGGTTTCTCCCACCAACAATTACATGTAAACAATACCTATGCACTTATAATTGTAAGAGGAGAGGGAAATGAAGATCTTCCCTGGAGACGAAGCCGATGGTAACTGAGACGAAGACGTGAGGCTGTTGGTCGTCAACACTCCTTTCTTCACTTCAGCTTCTCTCTGTCCGTTGTATCTCAGCCTCCTGTGCCCCTGGTTTGCGTTTGTGTCCTCTGTTAGCGTTTCCAGGTCTTCCCCGGTTTCCTCTATTCTGTGATGTTATTGTTTATGTTCTCTGGTTCTGCCTGTCTGTATATGCTCTCTCAGTGTCCTCTTGTGGCTTCCTTCCCCTTGTATGTGGGTCTGTTTATTCTCCCTTGTTCGTCCTGTTTTTCTGTCAAAAGCCCCTCGTCTGTGTGCCTTCTGGTTTTCTATCCCGTGTTTGTTCCTCCGTCCTCCTGTTCGCGTCCATCCTGTCTCTACTTAGAAGAGAAGGTTTTGGTGCTATGGCGGGTGCATGCTCACGGTGCACAGTGCTGATTGCTGGAGCAGGAGGAGGCGCGCAGCGCTGGAAGGAGGAGCTGAAGCTGGTACTTCTGTCAAGTGGTGTTTGTTGCAGTGGCAAAGAAAGGGTGGCTGGTACAAGGCTCTTCATGGTGAGGGGAGAAGTTGGTTGCCTCTACTGTGTTTGCTGGGGAGTAAGTTGATTTGCATCCTCTCTCAGAGGTCCCGCAGTCTTCCTTCGTCAAAGATTGAGGTTGATGACGTCTAAGATTTGGTTGGCCATGGGAAGAAATCTTGTTTTCTTTCCAGGTAGCGGCTGAGAAGAAAAAGGGGTGGTTCTTGTAATGGTGCTGCTGGGATGTGTTAGCCAGCAACGTCCACTAACCGGGTCTTTAGGGAGATTGGTTGCTGATGTATTTAGAAGTTTTGGTTTTGAATTTGAGTTAGTTTTATCTTCTGTTTCAGTTTGTTAGTTCTCCTTAAGGAATTTATCATGGGTTTTTGTTATTTAAAGAGTTGTATAAATAACTCAATTGGGTTAATAATAAGACGTAGAATTTGAAATCTTTGTAAGGGTTAAAACAAGCTTATCGAGCATGATATACTTGACAAAGTGATTATCTTTTATTTATTGGATTTCATGCTTTCAAGATTGATACCTGTATTGATATATTTTATGTCTTTATTTACATTGATGATATTTTGCTTACTCCAATTCAATCTTGCTTCACCATTTAAGCCAGTTGCTTAGCTTATAATTCAAGCTCTAAGATTTATAAGTTGCCTTTTATGTTTTAGGGATTGAGGTTCATCCTATTAGTATAATTGTCATGCTCCAACAAGTTAAGTATATTCTTGACATACTTCACAAAGCAGGTATCTCTTCCTACAAACTAGTCGATACTCTTATTTTTGCCTCCAAATTTGTTATAGTGTCTAATTGCATGTTTTCTAATCTTACATGATTGTCAAATTATTGGTACTCTTTAATATATCACATTTAGGAGACTAGATATTTTTTGTTTTGTTATAAACAAAGTATGTTAGTTTATGCATGTTTCTACATATGCATATTGACCTGCCGTTAAACACATCATGCTTTATTTGAAAGGTATAATTTCTTTTAGGTTACATATCACCTACAATTCTTCATTTACTTTAGATGGTTTATAGATGTTGTCTAGGTTGGTAATGTTGATGATTATAAGTAACCAGATGGTTATCTTGTCTATTTTAGTTATACACCAATTTCTTGAAAATAAAGGAAACAACATACAATTGCTCAATCTTCGATTGAGGCTGAGTATAAGGTTTTAGGTAACGAGGCTTTTGAGGTCCTATGGCTTTAATACTTATTGATAGATCTGCAAATTACTCATACTTCTTTGTCTATGTTTTGGTGTGATAATTTAATTGCCACTTATTTGTCCGCCAATCATATTTTTCATGCTCGTACTAAACATGTAAAGGTTGACTATTATTTTGTACACGATAAGGTTATTATTTTGTACACGATAAGATTGTCAAGAAAGACATTCAGATTCACTTTATTTCCTCTAAGGATCAACTTGTAGATGTTCTTACCAAACCACTTTTCATCACTCCTTTTAATTATTTTCGATTCAATTTTTGAGTTGAACATTCACCCTCTACTTAAGGGGGTGTATTATAGAAAGTGTTATTTTATAGGGTATAATTCAGTAATTCTATTTAAGCCAATATCCTTCTTAACTCTCATAGTCAAACAGTTGAATAATAGATAGCAAACAACGTACAATTGCTCAATCTTTGATTGAGGCTAAGTATAAGGTTTTAGGTAACGGCGCTTTTAAGCTCCTATGACTTTAATACTTATTGATAGATCTACAAATTACTCATACTTCTTTGTCTATGTTTTGATGTGATAATTTAATGGCCACTTATTTGTCCACCAATTATATTTTTCATGCTCATACTAAACATATAGAGGTTGACTATTATTTTGTACACGATAAGGTTATTATTTTATGCATGATAAGGTTGTCAAGAAAGATATTCAGATTCACTTCATTTCCTCTAAGGATCAACTTGTAAATGTTCTTACCAAACCACTTTTCATCGCTCCTTTTAATCATTTTCGATTCAAGTTTCGGGTTGAACCCTTACCCTTAGCTTAAGAGGGTGTATTATCGAAAGTGCTATTTTATAGGGTATATATATTACTGTAATTCTATTTATCATGTGTATAGTTTAATTGTGTATTGTAAACTCTACACTAACTATTATTCAATACTCCCCTCTCTATATATATATATAGAAAAGATTTACTAACTAATTAGTTTAGCCACTATCCTTCTCAACTCTCATAGTCAAACAGTTGAATAATAGATACTTGTTTCTGCAGTAACCCGAATATGGGTGTTGTTCCTTCTGAGCTAAGATCGATGAAATAATGGAGAACCTTATCATGTGATCACATGTTATCATTGAGTAAATACAAGTCACACTTGGAAATCTCAAGTTCTATGGAAATTTAACCAAATCATTGTCAATTGCAATACGAATTAATCTTCACCATTTGAATTTTATTTATTTTTCAGCTTACTTTGCTCAGAAAGAACGTATTGTAGTGGTGATGATAAACCTACTGTACATGGTCGAACGCAGCTCGCAGGCGTCAAAATTAAGCTTCATGTCTTTACCGGACTGGGAAAAGAGAAGAAAAGGGCATGAAGTAGCAGAAGCTGAGAAAACCAATCTAGAGACACTGAAACTGAACTAAAGAAGAAATATTAGCCCAGTTAAAATACTCCAAACATTTTGTGATTTACACATAAGCTTTATTGGTATTGTGTGCTTAATATACGTACTGAGGAGTTATGCAAGAAATCTATAGTCTATACAAACATATACACGCCTAGTTGCCCTTTTGTGCCTTCTGATGCACAAAGATGAATCACTTAATATTTCTTCATGCAGTCACTAAATATTACTGTGATTGGAGATGATATCTACTATTCACTTTTGCGAAAGAGTAACGGTAAGCACGAAGTAACCTCCTCTGAAATCTTCCAAGATTGAGCCTCACATTTTGATTATCAAGATAGGTCAACTTTGTGTATTGCCATCCCTTGTCAGACACGCTTCTGGGATCTCGAAGAACAGGATCATTCTTATCGTATTTGTCATACAATGAACTCTCTCTTGGAAGAATTTGGTAGCCAATATACTTTAAACCAAGCTTCCTTGCAGGCTTACCATAATAAGCATCGGCTGCCCATTCTGTTCCTAGAGGAATAACTTGGATAAAAACAGAGCCAGGCTTCATAAACAGAAAATGAGTCATGGCAGCACCATGGACACCAATCATAACTTCACTTGAATTAAGTGCGCGATATATCCTGGCCAGTTCTGTCGTTGGTTCAGGCCTCATCACTTCAACTCGAAATCCGATTTCTTCAGCCATCTTCACCAATAAATTCTCATTAGTTATAGCTCTAGACCCATTTCGAGATAAAATTACCAGTTTAGGTTTCTTCAAGGTGGCTTCATGCACTTGCTTTTGGTATTTTTTTGATGATTGAGCTTTCAGTTCAAGTTTCTTCTGAGCTCCTCGTTCTTCTTCTTTAATCATACTTTTAATTCGAGGCCAGTACGCTCGGTCTAGAAAATTGCGAAAATCAACAACGCTTTTATTCTTCTGCATCAGTGAAGGATCCACTGTGAGCTCATCATGGATTCTAAGACCAGCAATAGCTTCAGGAAAGCAATGGGTTTTCTTGTCTCCGCTAAAATCAATGGCAGGATAATCCGAAAGAAGTGAAAGAATGTTTCCATACTTCATGATCCACCAATCATGATAATCGAGAATAACAAACACAACCTTCTTCTTGAAATGCTGTGATGTAATGTACAAAGGCAAAATCCCATCATTGAATTCATGATAAACATTACCGGTGTAGCCTCCAGTCGAAAAGAACACTGCCGGTACATCATGCATGACATCGCAATGATGGTTAATTCTAAAATTCTCTGTCTTTGCAATAAGGCCTAATTCATCAATTGAGTCCATCACACTCGTTTCCCATTTTCGGGTGTATGGTTTGATCTTTTCATGATGGAGTTCCTCGTCTTTATCAACTAAATTCGAAACCTTGTTCATCATAGAATTGGTATTTCTTGAGGTGAAGAGGAAGATCGAAGAAGAGGCAGAATGTGTTCTTACATCCCCTTTCATAACACAGACATCAGAACGCATACTGCTTCGGTCACAACATATGGTTCCTGAATTTACCCCAAAAAAATGTGTAAAAAATTTGGGGAAATTAACATTAAAACATCAATTCATATTACTATACGAGCCTCACATTTGAGCAAACTTCACAAAATAAAAACAAAGTAAGAAAGAGACTTTAACCCAGTAACTTTGTGTCTACTTTTTTTTTTTTTACAGAAACTAGATCAATCACTCACCTTGATTGAGTGACCACTTAAAACTCCAAAAGAAGAAAAAAGAAAAAGTCAGTTCCATCATTAATTCTCCCTAACTTTCTTGGTTACGTAATTACGTAGCCCAAGGAAATTCTAAATTAATATCAGAAAGCAACAAACTTCAAGGCTGTTAATACCTAATATACTGTTTGATTCAATCAAACTTTTAAAAAAAGAAATAGAAGAAGAAAGGCAAAAAGAATAGAACACCGCAAAAAAGAAAAGAAAAAAGAGAGTACTAACCATTAGAAATCGAAAAGCACAAATAAGCTTTTGCATTTACATTAGTAGCAAACCCATCACTTTCTACATCAAAAGAATCTGCAAAAACCAGACAAACATCAGCAAATGCAAAGAAGAGGAAAAGAAAAAAAAAAAAAAAACAGATAAAAAATAGCCAAAACCCATGAGAGAGAGGAGCTTACACGAAAGAGAGGAAGAGCAAAACAAGGGACGAGATAAAATAAGACAGCAAGAGAGAAGAGAAAGAATGACAAGAGAGAAAAGCTTGGGCCTTGTCCTATTGAAATAAACCGAGCTTGCTGCACACATCAAAGATGACAACAGCACCTCCTCTTCTTCAACATGTTGACGATCACCTTTTTTTAACTGATGATATCTATAGGAGTGCACCATTGCCACCTATATATTCTCAAATGTAAGGCTTCTATCTTTTGGGGGTTTATAAAAAACCCAACGACGACTAAAACAAGAGAAAGAAAGAATTTTTTTGAGTGAACAAAGTTTCTCAGCAAACCCCAGTCCTCTATTTACTTATTTAGTTTTTTTCCAGAGGTTCTTCCTTTTCTGGGTTGTAAAAGTGCTGAACTAAAACCCAGTTTTGAACGGAGAAAAGAGAGCTGTTCAATTATTTGTAGAGAGAGAGAGAGAGAGAGAGAGAACACAAGTTGCAAGGTTTCTACGTTGTCGTAATGGTTATGCTGTGAAGGTGTTTCTGGGGGTGTTTACGTTGCTAAATTTGAAAGACAGAGAGAGAGGCTTTTGTCTAGTTATGCTAAGGATGTTTCTAGGGACGTGTTATTTGCGTTTCTATGAGAGAGAGAGAGAGAGGAGCCAATGAGGAACGAAGCCGTCTAAAAAGGAGGCTATAATATTCAACTTTCGAAAAAATTGAAGAGCTGCATAAGGTATATATTTCGTTTTCCGCAGTCAAATTCCGTGTGGAGAGCAAATCAAAGAGCCGTCCTTACTCTTTTCAGTAGTGATTCATCTACAAAATGTCATCATACAACATTTAGGGTGTGATTGTGAACCCCAAATTTGATGAAGTTTTGTCATTCAAGTGTGTGGTTGGTTTAACCTTCTAAATATATATGTCATTGTTAATGCACCGATTTTTTTAATTAAAAATATATTAAATTATTTTTACTTTTTTTTATTTTTATTATAGTGCATAAAAACTATTGATAAACATGTAAAAATTATTAATTTAATATTTTAGCAAGTAACAATTAATTTGAAAGGCAAGTTGAAGCAAAAACAAAACATCAAAGACACAAAATATGTATTTTATATAGAGATTATTAGTTTAGAAATGTAAATATTAAAATCACAACAGCTATTAACCCAAAAGAAACATATATTCAATGCATGTGGAACAAAAAATGAATTTAATTGATCCTTCAACAACAAATCAACCACTACTAGAAAATTAACAAATACAAACAGAAATATCGACGGAATTTTTTTGTCTATAGATTGCGGTGAATTTTTCTATATGAATATGCCCTCACAGTATTTATCAGTAAAAACCAATGAAAATATTCTCTTGATATATATTGAAGGAATTACAGTAAGAAAAGAATGAATGAAAAAGAGCTAAAAAATACGATAACGTGTCATTTTTATAGACAAAATTACTGACAGATTTATTTTAATATGTCAGTAAATTCATCTGTAATATTTAATTTATGATTTGATGAGCAACCCTCCTCTCAACATTCCTCATTTATTCTTCTTCCTCTATATTTCTACACCCCCCCCCCCTCCCCCCGCTTCGTAAGAATATTATATCACATGTATATAGATGGTACATGGGCTCCCTTTTATTTATCTCATGGTTCCGACAAAGACTTGCCTCCTCATCTTCCTTCAGTGCCTCTATTCTCAATTAATTGTATTTAAACTTATAAATGTTTACATTTACAATAAATATTTGATTTTTATATTAATTTAATTTAATTATTTTTTATTTTTGTTTAATAGATTTAAAAAAATTAAATTATTACCGACAGGGTTACTAGCAGACTAAGTCTATTGTTATATTTCATAAAGTTGAAAAATAATTACTACAAATGTCATTATCACTATTTATTCACCGATAGAATTATAAACGATTTGTTTGATGGTTATATGTCAAATTCACTAAGGAGAATATTGGCAAACAAAATATATTATTGATGGAATTATATACAATTTTTTTGTTGGTGATATATTATATTCATCGATAGAAATATCAACGGAATGAAACATGTAACTTTTTTTATGCACTTTTGCAATCAGTAAATCCATCAATAAAATTATTACTGATGAACTTACTGATAGACAACAAATCACTTACAAGAGTTTTCTGGTGGAGTATTGCCATCCCATCCGTGAGCCCATCGAAAAAATTTGTGCTGATGATTTATGAATATAAATATTGATAGAAAATTTCGTTAGTAAATCTACAAAATTTTGATAGCCAACAATATCACTTAGTATTTTTATTAACTGTTTTTTGTTAATTAATCATAAAAAAAAATGGACAGTTAGGTTGGCACTGATATGTTTTTTTGATGTTACACTTCAATTTATATTAATATCTTACGTGAGATTGTTGCATTAATTATAGATCATCAGATTTCTGGAAAAAAACAAAAACAAAAACAAAAAAGGTTGTTGTCAAGAAGTATGTTGTCAGCCAACCCTTTTCCCTTGTTTCTCTGGTTGGCTTTGCCTATCTCTATTAAGTGGAATTGGATTCCAATATTTAGATGGTATTTAATTTGGAATACTACGAGCGGTTGTTTTTATTTTCATTTTGAATACATAAAAGATAATATATTTTAGATATTTAAATATAAATATATATATATATATATATATATATATTTTCTATTAAAAAATCAATTTTAATATCAATGATCAAAATATATATAAAAAAAAAAACACATAAAAAACTTTCAAACAAAAATGAAGTTCAAAATTTTTGAAAACTTCAATTGAATCATTTTCTCAAACACTTTTTTCCTTATTTGTTTTTTCAGTAGAAATGTTATTTAAAAAAAAATTAAAATTTTATTTTTATTTTGATGTTCTTGATTTTTTTTAGAGGCTAGTTGGAAAACTGATCCCTGTAATCTTAACAATTTCTTAAGATGGTCCTTTCATCCAATTCACTACTTACTAGTCCTAGAAAGCATGTCAGAAAAAGTGGACAGGTGTCTAGTACATGTCAGATCAAGAATTAATAGTAAATTGAATGAAAAATGAACATTATTAAACGAAAATCATTAGCAAAGTAAATTAATTAAACGAAGATCAATCAAAACATAACCCAAAGTAGACAGCCAAAGAGAACTTCATATGCACTACCTTTGCCTAATCCTTAAAAACTAATATAACTAATCAAGCCCGGTCAAGAAAATTTCAACGGACAAGATTATATTTCTTAGGCCTTAATCCACCCCTAGAACATGATCTCATTTCATTTATTAACAACTTTCATTTTTATTCATGTTTAGTTTATTTTTTTAAGTTTTTGCGTTTAGTTAAAAATGAGATAAAAATCTATAATTAATAAATCAACACTACCATAAAATTCACCTAAAACCAACGAAATTACTGATATAATAATTATGTCAGTAAATTGCGGTGATAATTACCGACAACTACTATTTCGTTTGTAATTCAATCGGTATATACTAATGGAATATTGTGGTCAGTATATACCGATGGAATTACAAACGGCATATTCAGAATTATTTTTTTTAAAAAAAAAAAAAACAGTTCGCTAATGTGGAAGTTTTGGCGGGCGAATTTATCGATGGAACACTGTGGGATTCAAACCGGGATCTCCGTACAATAATGTGATCAATTCACCGTCATAATTGCAACGCTAGATAAGTAATAGAAACTAAATGTGCTTCCATCACATATTGTAACTGTAATTTTTAACCAGTTCAATATTAAAAAATAAAATAAAAAAAGATAATTTTAGAGAAAATTATAAAAATTAAAAAAAAAAACCATGTGGAGAAATATTGTAGCAATCAACAATGTTTTAAAGAAAAAAAATTACAAAACTAAATTATCAATCAACTTAATATTAAAACAATAAAATCAACAAATATAATTTTTTTAAAAAAATATATATAGAAAAACCATATGGAAAAACACCGTAGCAATCCATAGTATTTTAAAGAAAAAAAATTACAAAGAAAAAAATTTAATCAGTTCAATATTAAAAAAGTTAAATTAACAAAGATAGTTTTGGAAAAAAAAAAGGGGGGAAAAGTGCAAAAAATATAAAGTAAAAAAAATAAACAAAAAACTAACAAAAAAAGGTGAAAAAAAAATGAAAAAGTTAAAAAAAAAAAAAAGAAAAAAAAAAAAGAGGAATGCTCCGTGGATTACTATTGTAATCTACAATGCATTGGGTGTGGATGAACAGTAAATTCCCTTTGCAAAAAAAAAACTAAGACGTATGTAGCATAATCATTTTGTCTGCTTGTTTTTTAGAGTGTGGTTGAAGTTGTTTTTTAAAGTGTTTTTCACTAAAAAATACATCAAAATAATATTTTTTATTTTTTAAAAAATTATTTTTGATATCAACGCATTAAAACGATCTAAAAACACTAAAATATATTAATTTTAAACAAAAAAAACAAATTCAATTTTTTTGGGAACGCGGGTTGGACCGCGTTCCCAAACGGTCATGTAAAACTATTTTCAAATAAGAATTTGTGTAATGAATTTTTAAGAAATAAAAACATTTTAATGAAATATATTATTATTATTATTATTATTATAACCACAGCTATATTAAACGGATCCTAATTCAAAAGATGGAGCTTTTAAATTTTTAAGTTTTAACATTTGAATATGTACACAAGCACTTCAAGTTATAAACATTGAACATCATGCCGTCCAACCAATTCTTTAATTAATCTCACCCTTGGTCCAAGTTTTTTAAAAATATTAATTTAATTTTACTGCATGAAACCTAGCTCAAAAATATCATTTAAATTCTAAGAAAAGAATTTACAATAACTTTAAGACAGCGGCTAATTTTTAATAACTTTTGGGTCACTTGACTATTTCGCAATCTTTCTGCGGGGTTTCGAAGGTTTGAAGCTGCGTCAAGAGCGTGACCAGAATGGTCCAAAACCTGCGTCTAGAATGGCGATTCCCTTGCATAATTTAAAAAAGTATGACTTTTACCCATTAATCCGAGCTCGAGTATCCCGTGTCTGGGTTTCGAAACAGAACGGACAAGTCAACAATTCAATTGCCTATTTGTTGACCATCAAGTAGGCTATGGCTATACTTATTATTAAACCTATTAATGTATTATTCAATTATGCTTTACTATGTAAACTTAATCTTGCCATTTCATATTCCTCGTTAAATCATTTCATCCATCCACACATGTTGATCACTGGTGCACATGGGCTTGCGGTGTTGGGGTAAAGAAAATCATCTCGTAGTTGTTTGATTTAAGGTCATTAAAAAATTCAAGTATATTAATTTTATAATAAATTCCAAAAGTAAGGAGTTAATTGTAACCAGGAAGGTATTGACATTCATAATACACCATACTTGAAATAATCTACATTGTGTGGTCTAAATATAGTTTAGAGGTTTTGATGGATTTCTAACTAGTAGTCAATTTATAACTTAGGATGAAGATTAATTCGCATAAATAAATCTAGCTTTTCAAATTTATTATGAACTTGTGTACTCAAATGAATTCCTATGAAAATAATTCATGTAGATGCCCTGACTGGATTCATCTATTCTAGAAAACAAAATAGCTTTTTACAGCTCATGTGTTTTGATGAAAAATATTTTAAATTAAAATTGGTGAATATTTAAAATAATTCTGAGAAGTTTTTGATTAATTTCAGATATTTAGATACCAGTTGTTATGGTTTTACTTGTTATTAAGCCTATTAATGTATTATTAAGTTATGTTTTACCATGTAAACTTGATCCTGCCATTTCATATTACTCATCATATCATTTCATCCATCCACACATTTTGATCACCAAATCCTTTTCTTTTTTCTTTTTCTGCATTTATACATTCCATTCATTTGCTGCATTTATATATTCCATTCAAAAAACATTTAATGCATTTATTATTAATAAAAAAATTTATCTTGGAACACACAAGTCACAACTAACCTTCACTTGGTTGGCTTTCGAACTATCATAAATTTCTATGCTTATTCCCTTTTTTTTCACTTGCACTCCACCATTTTCTCCCACAATACACTTCTTTTATAGCTAATAAAATTCTTTTGAGTGTTATTCAAAAGAAACTTCCAAAGAGGCTGTAAGGATTAGTTTGATATTCATTGGAACTCCATATACAGCCTTAGTTTGATATTCGTTGGAAATCCATTATCACATGCATGTTGAATGCTCAACACTCCACCACTACATCAATTTCTATTGCTGTTTATATATGGTTGAAAAAACACTTTTGATAGCCTTGTTCAAATTTTTTTTTTGTTTTAGATTGTTTTAAATGATAACATCATCACCAATTTCATGAGAAAAATAAATCAATAATTTTAAAATGAATGCGTTGAAAATAAAATTTTTATTTTTTAATTTTTTTGAAAAGACTTTGAATATGTCAAAAAGACATAAATATGTCAAAAATATATTTTCTTGGATTTTTTAATTTTTTTTTTTCCTATTTTTTGGATTTTTCAAAAAAAAAAATCAAGTAATGACATAACTTAAAACTCACATCATAATTTATATCTCTAGAATTTTTTTTTTAAAGCACAGGGTTTTAATTTTAATGACTGATTTATTTGCATTTAATCCTTCATTATTTTACCATTTCATGCACATGCCAGATTTTTTTTTTTTATTCTTTTATTTCTTTTCTCGTCATTTGACATCTTTTTTAAGGATGCAACTACACTTCCTATACATGATTTTTTATTTCTTGAATTTTTTTTATACGAACTGCGGTGAAGCACGTGTGATGTAGCTAGTCCAAATACATTTAGTGAGGAAGACATTTCAACCTTTTTTTTTTTTTTTTTCCAATTCAAGTCAAAAATAGTAAAACTCGCTTACATCCACGCCACACCTCAAATGAAATATAAAGCACAAATTAAGAACGTATAGCCTGTTTCAGCTAAAACCTTCACCAAAAACGAAAAGGAACGCAACAAGACCCAAAGGCTACAACCCACATGTCAATGAATAGACGTTTCCCCTGTTATATATATATATATATATATATATATATATAGAACTTGTTATATATTTTTAAAAATATAATTGTGATTATTTTTAAAAGTATTTTTTATTTATAAATATATTAAAATAATTTATTTTTTATTTTTCTAAAATTTATTTTTAATTTCAACACATCAAAACTATCCAAAATCATAAAAAAAAAACTAATTTGAAGTAAAAAAATCAAAATATTTTAAAAACACTTTTTGAATACAAAAACTAACATATTTTTTGAGAATGTTCTAAAATGAAAATATAAAATTAAATTCAATAGCTCTTGGATAACGTGCTCTTCTTTCTTCCATGCATATGGTATATCATATTAAGATCACTCTTTATTGTTATGAGGAGGCTGTATTAATTTATTGTTGTTATTTTCTCGTAAGAGTTTGGAAGCTGCATGGTGAGATGGCTGGCGCCAGCTGTGTCAATTTTTTCGTGGAAGACAAACCGGTGGTCAAGTACGTAACACTCTCCATAATGTCAACCATCTAAAACATGAATTTTCTTTGGGAAAATAATTTAATATGATTCATCATCGTCATCATCTAATATGGTTCTTGTCTTGGTTGAATTATGCCATACCCTTTCCCGGCCGCTAGAGTTTTTGACTTAATAATAATAAAAAATGGTTTCTTGATGCTAACCAATCTATTTAAAATTTGTTTGAAAAATATAGTTATGATTAGTTTTTAAAGTGTTTTTTATAATAAAATATATTAAAATAATATTTTTTTATTTTTTAAAAATTATCTTTTAAATCAACGTATCAAAATAATCTAATATATATATATATATATAATTAATTTTTAATAAAAAAATTAATTTTTTTAAACGCAAGTTGACCCGTGTTTTCAAATATACTCTTAGTTTAATGTGCATACCATAAGCCCTTCGATATTCTGAATCATACTTAATTCGTCTTAGGACATAAGATATTTTTTTATTTTTTATTTTTCAGCTAACGGGTTTCTAGACGTTGGACTATACCACCATACCTAAAATCCATCTAACCTTTTCCAAGTTCTGAACATGAGATTCTTAACTATGAATTCCGGATGCCTGGATTAATTATCCAATTGGAAACAAGGCTTAATATAGGTGGAGAGATTTTATAAAGGTGTCTGGTCTCCTCCTTTTTTTTTCTAACTTTTCGCTCTATTCCATGACATGAAATGATAAAAGCTCATGGGAAAACCTTAAAAATAAGTTTTCTTGATTAGTTAGTCGCCACATTCTAATTCTTTTATTTTAATTGGGTTTTAAGAGATTCAGAAAATTCTTAGCTGAGCCCTCTTGTACAGAGTAAACGTTTATCCTGGCAAATTAATGATCATGATATATATATCAGCTAGCTAGCTAATTTGGATGGCATCACTCATATATAGAGGGATATGTTCCGTAAGAATTCATCTTGATAATTAGGAAATATACTTCGTTGTTTGGTTTTTTGGCTCTTTTGAGTTTTTATGGGTCCATGCACCAAATGATTCGAAGGGTGCATCGTTGCAATCATTCGGGAAAAAAATAATCTTGGTTCAAACCCACTTACTATTGAAATTAAAAAAAAAAAAAAGGGGGGGGGGGGGGTGGCAAAATCCTAATCTGCATAATTCATACTGTGATTGGTTAATTAACTTGTTTGATTTTTTGGCCTACGAGTCAACGAATTGAATAGATGTACGTTTGTTTTCGTTATTTTGTTTATTTTAAAAATAAAAATAAAAATCTTCAGAGCCCATCGAGATCATTTTCTTGTTTATTCCATGTGTATGGTATTTGTTATCGTTTTTTCGAGTAATAGTTTAATTTGAAGGTACAACATGATGCCGTTTTATCTGTCAAATAAAACTTGTTATAATGTTTTTTAACCACTCGGTCAACCACCTAAAACATCAGTTCTCTTTCGGGGAAAGTGATTTTTTATGTAGTTTTATATTTGAATCTTCACCGAACATATCTTTATGTCATTTAAATTAGCTGTTATATATATGTATAATTAATGCATTGATTAGGAAAAAATTAAATATACATAAGAAAAATCAGAACATCAATCAACTAAATCATACTTTTTTCCTTTGCTTTTATTTTATTTTTCATGCGAATAATATTTGAGGAAATGAAGATAGACCAATATTTGGACAACCTCATAGTAAACAAACATGGATACCAGCCAACCTGTTTGGAAATGTGATTATAATTATTTTTTAAAGTGTTTTTTAATTTATAAATACATCAAAATAATGTATTTTATATTTTTAAAAAAATTATTTTTTATATTAAAACATTAAAATGATCTAAAATATATATAAAAAATATTAAATTAAAGTAAAGAAACAATAAAAAAATTTAAATTTTTTTAAAAATATTTTTAAAACACTAAAATAAATAACATCATGAGCTTTGGGAATCCACCAGATAAATGCAAGTAAAAAAAAAAAAAAACAAACATCTTGGGATCCAATAAAAAGGGTAAGCTACAAAAGGCAAGCAAATGAGGCGCTAATCAAGACTTTGAGACCTATATTGGAGGCCACGTATCGCAGTTTGCAAGCGGTGATTTGCATGGTTACTACTCTACACTTTCTAGATAATCTCTACACTTTTTCTTGGGATGTTTCCAAACTTTATTACAAGAATCAAGGTATAGTGTTTATTAATTTTAATATTTTAACTCTTATTTTTCATTCAATTCTTTTGAATAATTGATCGTATTGAACTTTCATTCTTCAATATCACCATAAATACGATAATCAATGTAAGAGTTTATGTCAAACTATGCCTAAGAGGGTGTGAAGTCAAATTTTAAAATCCCAAGCACGCCTTGAATAAGATTAGGGAGATGGGTTTAATTTTAAAATACGAATTGATAGTGCTTTTAACCATAAAAAAAAAAATACGTGTTAATTTGTCATTTTGCAATTTCCTTTGGCATAAGCATAATTCCACTAAACTAAACTATTATTTAATCTCTGTGTTTTTAGCAAACTAATCAATTATTAATTTAAAAAACTATTATTCAATCCTTGTATTTTATATGTATTTGTAACTTAATCCTTTTAGTTTTTTTATGGCAATTCAATTGCTGTTTTTCCTTTGTTTTTCTTCATATCAAGATTTTCAATTCCAACCACTATAAACAAAATGAGAAATATATTAAAGAAAATTAGACATTTAAAAAGAATTAACAATCAAACTCTAACCAAGGGACTAACTAACTATAGTTTTTTAAAAACACAAGGACTAACCCACAAAATCATTAAAAAAAAAGACACAAGAACTAAGGCTTATATGTTTTTGCGTTTCAAAAACAAGGACGAACCTACAAAATCATTAAAAAAAAACACAAGGACTAAGGCCTTGTATATTTTTGTGTTTTAAAAGCACTTTTGAAAAAAATTAAATTTTATTTTATTTCTTTCTTTACTTTAAATTTATATTATTTTTTGGTGTTTTTAGATCATTTTGATGTGTTAGTATCAAAATTTATTTTTAAAAAATAAAGAAAAAATATTATTTTAATATATTTCTGAATAAAAAATACTTTAAAAAACAACTACAATCATACTCTCAAACAGACTCTTATTATAATTTTCTCTTGTAGCGCTATTCATGTTAAGCTTTTTTTTTTCTTTTAAGAGAGAAAAAAAACCTTTTACGTTTTTTTTTTCATTCTTCTCTGGCACTCTGTTCATGTTAAGCTTTTTTCTTTTACGAAAGAAAAAAAAAAGAAGAAAAACCCCCCTTGATGATCAATTCAAACACTCTTTTCTTCAACTTCAAAATAAAATACAAGAACTAAATTACAATTTAATTCCATTCTCTTGATAGCATGTATTCAGCTTAAAGCTTTTTTGTTTTAAGAAAGAAAAAAACCTCCATTAACGATGAATTCAAACATTGTTTTCTTCAACTAAAAAATAAGTGAAAAATTTCCATTCTTTACAACGAGGATTGTAAATTTCTATAGCTCATGGCAACCCACATCCTCCATGTGAGAAGACCCAATAGCAATCCTATGACTACATCTCTTGCAAACTTGTTCAATCAATAAAAGATATCCCTACACCTCCAAGCTTTGGAGTGCTTGGTAGTGGATTTCTCGTATGTTTAGTAAATTGGTTTAAATTAATTTTTTTTTAAGGATTCTTTATATTAAAAAGCATTAAATTGATATTATTTTAGATGAATTTTAATTATTTTAATATTTTTATATCAAAATCATCTTAAAACACCTTGATAATTATCAATTTGATATTTTTCAAAAACCACAAAAATCCTTGGCTTGTCTCATGGAATTGCCATGATTTGCTACTTGCTTTGCCCTTTTCCTGTCAACCGTTCACAATGCCTCTCTACAATTCCAACCACAACCTTAAAATCCTTGGAAGTCCAAGCTTCATTCATGATAATTACCAAATAAGAAATAATAATAAAAAAGCTTTTTAATGATTTTTTTCATAGAGTTTTTAAAAAGATAGTATGATCACTATCATTAGCAGATAATAGTAGCTATTTCGATCCTTGATCAGATTTTTTGAATACCCTATTATCATCACCGAATAAAAAAAAATAGAATTAATCATTTTGTAATTGTTTGGTTTTATTGTGCTTATAAATTAAACAATTTCTTATCTATTTTTTAAGAGTACAAGTATTTTATAAATATCTTACCATTAGAAGAAAAAAAAAATAGCAGGTGAAAACTGATTCTAAAAAAAAGAACGTATTTTCCTACTTCTCTTATAATTAGCTAAAAACAACCCCTTGATATATAACCATGCATTGCCGAACATTGCCTCCAATGTTTTTGCTTAAATGGGAAGAACTGGACACTTTAGTTTCGTGCTTCTTTTGGCGGGCCTGGTAGAGAATGAGAGGCATGCCATGATCTCATGCACCCAAACAATTTCTCAGCAACATGTATCCATATATATGAGCTTGTAGTCATGGTGGTCGTCTCTTATTTCAAGAACCCTAATCGAATGAAGAGAGTTTTTTGGATTCACAGCCTTAAATTTGGCAGCATAATTGTAGTTTGGTGTTCTGGATGGAACATTTATATGGATATGCAGATAATAAAACATTACATTGTTGAATGAATAACATTATTCCCCTTCGAAAAATTGCTATATAAACCTAATTTATTAGCAGAACGCAGCTCCAGCCCTTGAGTCTTCTAGTTCTACATGGGATTAAAAAAATGAGAGGCAATCTTAAAGCTATACTTTGAATCAAATTTCATACATGTTCATGTCTGATATTGGAGATCATTGATTAGTAAGATCATATATGATGAAAGAAAGAATATCAGAAGAACTTCGTTGAACCAGAACTGTTTTCGCGGATAATGTTGGGCTGGAAGATGATTGTTTCCTGCAAAATAACAGAGGAATAGGCAACAGCAGCTTCAGATGGAAGCTCGTTATATCCATCAATCCGTTAGGTTGGTGTCGAGGGGAAAACTAAGCCCAACCTTGTAAAAGATGTAAACACCCAGGCTTGAGTGCAATTGGGCCTTGATAATATTCTTCATTACTGTTGTGGGTTCCTGGCTTATAGATTAAAAATCAAACATTGGCTTTTTTTTTTTTTTTTTTTTTTTGAGTGAAGACTGCTGTGACTGTGAGGCTATAATGATTAACTAGTCTGTTAGCCCCACTCTGCCGCTATTAGATTAATTTCTTTTAAATTATAAAAAAATATATAAAAAGCAGGATGAGTTTTTTTTATCGTGTCATTAAACTGATTAATTTTAAAATTTTTCATTATAGCTCTTTGTTAAATTTAAATTTTTAATTAAATCATGTGAAATCTGACATGATTTAAATTGATCAATTTTATGGATCTAAAAATAATTTGGATAATCAATAAAAACATAGTTTGTTTTTAAAAAAAAACTTCAAGATGATAATTTTAAAAAAATAATATTGAGACAATGATATATTAGATCAATCTCAGTCCTCTTGATTAGGTCATGAATTTTATTAATAATTTGTTTTATAAATTTTTTTTAATTGTATTATAAAAATAAATACTCATAAAATTACTAATTCTTTTTCTATCTATGTTATTCGGCTAATATTTTTTTTAAAATAGTGCTTATAAGAAAAAACACCCTTCAAGAACCTTTAGATATTAAGTTGGATTTTGTAAAGTATAATATAATTTTATTATTTAAAATAATTAAACTTTGGGGGGGTCGAGTTTGACACTAAAGCAAAAATGCAATCTGTTTTTCTTTTCTTTACTGTTTACGAGTCGGACTTTTTAGAATTTTGGTCCTTGGATTTTTTTTTAGTCCTTTAATTTTTTAAAATTTTAATTTTAATCTAAATTTTATTTTGATTACTTTTTGATATCACAATTTTGGTCCAAGATAATCTTTCCTAGAATCCTAGACGACAGTAAGGCCCCATTTGTTTGCTAGAAAGTAGTTTCTTTTAGAAAGTAAATTCTGGAAAAAGTGAATTCCAATAAAATATTTTTCAATGTTTGGTAGTGTAATGGAAAATAAATTGGAAAACATTTTCCAGTATTTGGTTATGTCATGGAAAATGAGCTGGAAAATAACTTATTAATATTTTATTTTTCTCAAGTGTATTAAAATAATAAGGAATAAATCTTACAAATTAAAAAGTTGAATGAGAATGAAATTGAAAAAAAAATATAATTTCATAAATTATCTTAAATAAAATAAATAATAATCAAAATAATAGAGATCAAATCTAAAAAATTAAAAAAGAAAGAAAGATGAAGAAATTAAAATAATAATAATCAATATTTCATAAATTATTTCAAATAAAATAAGTAACAATCAAAAGAATGATGACCAAATTTGATAGATAAAAATTTTCAATAAAAAAATGATAAGGAAAAAGCAAATAACAATTATAAAAATAAGGACCAAAGTTAATATAAAAATAAAATTTTAAGAGATGAAATTGAAAAATAAATATTCAAAGCAAAATATATGTAGCAATCAAAAATTTGAGGATGAAATTTAATATAATCAGCAAATAATGACATTTTTAAATTTTTCACAACTTTTGAAAAGTGTTTTCCCCCCAAATTTTTCAGGAAAACACTTTACTGAAAACCAAGCCAAATTTTCCTTTTACTGGAAAGTATTTTCCATTGACCAATTTTTATAATGGCAAACAAACACAAGAAAGTTTGGAAAGTGATTTTCCAGAAAACACTTTCCGGAAAACAAATACAGCTAAAGGGAAAACACTTTCCTAAAAACTAAACCAAATTTTTTTTTTGACTGAAATTGATTGGAAAGTATTTTTCGTTGACCGGAAAGTGTTTTCCGTTGATTAGAAAATGTTTTCTGTTGACTGAAAAGTATTTTCCGTTGATTAACTTTTCTAATAACAAATAAATATAAAAAAATTTAAAAAATTATTTTTCAAAAATTATTTTTTAGAAAATAAACATGGCCTACTAAGTGCATTGCCGGTCAACTGACTCGCAATAAAGAACAAGTCAACTAATCCGTCGTACGCGGGTGAGCTGGCTCGTTTTACCGACATCCCTTCCGAAAATAAGCACCCAATTCACAGTCATGTCAGAATCATGGAGGTAGTAGATCCATTCAGCCCAATTAAAGGCACACGAAAAACATCCACACCGCCACATAAACATCTTTATTCTTATTTATGAAACTTGTACGTTTATTTTATACTTGAAGAATAATAAAGCTACTTTATTTTTATTTTTTTGTAACGATAAAATTAGATTATTTAATTTCTCAAATACCACACGTAAGTTTTTTCCATATGATTTGGCAATTAAGTGCACCGCTAATTGCAAACAATTTCATGCTTAGACTATATGTTTTGGCTTTGATTTTAAATTTACATATGGAAGTAATGAGTCGCATGTCACAAGAAGATAAATTGAACTGAATAACAGGAGAAAATCTAAAAGTCAACATAAAAAAATACATAAAAAATTAAAGAATTTTATCATACTAAAGAGAGAGTACTAAAAACCTTATCACAAGTCCTCAAGACTATTAATACTGAATATTTTATAACAAAAAATAAATCATTTGACTCAGTTAACAACTTAAACTGACAATATAAACTTCATAACTTGAAACTAATCAACTCCTCTACTTTAATCCTCTAATTATCTAGAGAAAGAAACAAAGAAGGGTAAGTTTATCACAATCTGGTAAGTATAACTCCACACACTATCAAGCCAAGAACAAGTAACATATATATTACGTTGACAATAATAAAATAGCTTAAAACAATTAAAAAAATTTGTTAATAGCTCATAGTTCATAAACACATGTCATAAAACAAGTTCTTAATCCATGTTTTTCCTTGGCATTTAATTTCATAAACATGACTTTATTCTCAAATCAAATTTTTATAATCACATTGTACTTGTGACTGCCATTTGTCAACTATTATTGACCAATTATTGTAACTCGTTGACAAGTGTCATTGTCAATTATTATAAAACTCATTGATGGACCATTAGAACTAGTTGTAGTGTCAATAACCCTACTCACTAGAGGTCATTATTTCATTTATAGCTATGTGAGAGTCATTATGCAACCATTTGCAAATCTATTTTGAAACACTTTTTTTTATAAATTAGTTTAACATTATTATAAAAATTCTATATTGTTCATTCACAAACATTCATATAAGCAAATCAATTCGAACATAACAAGTTATTGATCTTCTTTTAAAGAATGTAATATATATAGTAAATGAAAAATACATAATTAAGAAAAATATATTATGTTTAAAAATAATAGAGCGTGCAAATATTTACTTATTTTCATTGGTTAAACAACTAAATTCTAAAATCTTAGCTCAAACAATTTATTTACAAGTATCTAACCTGTTTAAGCTCTTCAAACACTTAAAGAGTCTTTGAAATAAAGGTGTAGTGAGGTGTGGTGGTTTTGTATTTAATATACAACTCATTTAATGCACAAAAAGCAACCACCAAAAGAAAGTTTTTGTTGCTTTTTGTATAGGTCTAACAAAAAAAAAAAAAAAAACCAAACCTCTATCTTAAACATACTTTTAATCACATTAATTTGTGACACTGCCTAATAAACAAACTACATAACTCCTAGAAAATTTAGAATTCAATTTTGCTTTTTGTGTGGTAAACTAGTCTCAATTACCTTTCCATTCATATATGATTCACCTAGTAATTCATTTTATAAAATTTATAATACATCTCAAAATCATTCTTGGACATTAATGCTAAATAATTTGTATATCCTTTACAATTTTCACCATAAATATCTCTACAAAAATCAAATTAAAACACCATTTATGGTGTTAGAAACCAGATAAAACAAGATTTTTCTAAATATAAAATTTGATTAAAAAACTGCATCTATTTAATATAGTTTTTAAGTTAAATAGAAGCCTCTGTCAAACACTTAAACTCACAACTTCTCACTTTTATACCTAATTGTTAACCTAATACTTTTTAACCATTCATCATCCTTTTAACTCTTACAATATAATAAAACCTACCATATTCATTATTATATCATTTATATAAATATCATTTAAATTTCCTTAACTTCATACACCTTTCATATAGAAAAAAATCTTAATTAATCCAAGACCTTTCTAAATAAAAAGGATTTCTTATCTTGAAATCTAGAAAATAGAATAAAATTTCAATTTGTTAAGGTCAATTTATTTCACTTTTTATTCTCCGCACTTATCAAAAAACAAGTGACCCTCAGGATTTATTTTTTAAACTATCTTGAAGATTATAAAACTAGGGTAAATAAACTTTTTGCCATTTTTTATTTTATATTAATATAGGACTACATGTGCCAATATTTGTTTTTCTAATTAGTCCAAAATAAATTATACTCTAGCACAAGAAACTAATAAAATTATACCAAAAAGAATTTGGTATTGCAAGCATGGTCAAATATATTTAGAAAAAAACTAATAAATTCTTCTATATATTTACCCAAATTTGAACTTAAAAAAAAATAAAATTCTTTAACTATCAAAATAATATTATATTAATGTAAGACCATGTCAACTGAACTAAATGGTAAAAACAAAAACAAACCCTCTGGGCCTCTTGTTTCTAGAGCTAAGCAAGAGACATCTACTAAATATGTCTACCAAACATACCCCAAAGTCATAGACCTCTTAACTCACAGCAATCCCTTTCTCCTCTCGTTTTCCCTTCTCTCTCACCCTTCCTCTCACGGCTCAAAACCTAAGAACAAACAAGTAATGGGGGACGCTTTCTGTTCAGATTGTAAGAGACACACAGAGGTAGTTTTCGACCATTCAGCAGGAGACACAGTATGTTCAGAGTGTGGTCTTGTCTTAGAATCTCACTCGATCGATGAAACATCAGAGTGGAGAACTTTTGCGAATGAATCAGGAGATAATGATCCAGTTCGTGTTGGTGGACCAACTAATCCTTTATTAACAGATGGTGGTCTTTCTACTGTTATTGCTAAGCCTAATGGTGCTTCAGGAGAGTTCTTGTCCAGTTCTCTTGGTAGGTGGCAGAATCGTGGATCCAATCCTGATCGTGGGTTGATTACGGCTTTTAAAACTATTGCTACGATGTCTGATAGGTAACCTTTTATTTTATTTTTTCTTATGTTTTTGCGGGTTTTGCTTTATTTGATTTATTGTGAAGTTGTGGAGGTGTTTGGATGTTAATGGTTGAGGTTAATGAGTTAAAGTTTATGAATTTTATTGATGGGTTGTTTAGATTTTTGATTTAGATGGGTAAGGGAATATAAACTCTTGGATGTTGAATTTGGTGGGTTTTGATTGGTTGCACTGTTAATGGAATTAGTTGATGCTTTGAGTCTGCTGTTAGGTTGATGAAATTGGAACTGGAGGGGCAGAGTAGTGATGGTACAAATGCAAATTCAACAATAAATGACCTATTTTGATTTGATCATAGATGGATATTGACTAGAAGTGCTGAAATTTTTGAATGATTTGGTTGTTTCTACTAAAGGCAGTCCAATGGAAAATTTTCATCTTGCATCTTTTGAAAGAAAGGAATTAGGATTAAAGCTCAGCTTCAGTTGAATTAGTGGAATATGCCACCAGTTGCGAGTTTGTTGAAATGGTTGTGGAAATAGCTGTTCCAATTTGATTTTGTTTTTGCCTTTTAATGCAAGGGTGTTTTTTGTTCCTCAAGAAAGTTCTACTTTTTATACATGGCAGTTCCAACTTTTTAATTGATTTGAGGTTGACTGGAATTGGAGTTGTGAATCCATTTGATTTTGACAATTGATGTAAGTTCATGACTTCACTGATTGTTTGGTGGTTTTGGTTTGTGTGATTAGATTTGGACCTTTGTTGGTTGTTTGTATTGGTGTTGTGTTTGTGGGTTGATTTTAGATGAGGAGGGAACTGAATTTAGATTCCACATTTGGTTTGATTTTGATGTTGTAGCAGGGGTTTAATTGGCTGTGATGTTAAGGAGATAAGTTGATGGTTTGATGCTGTGGTTGCTTGATGGAACTGGACCTTTAGGTACTTAATAGTGATAAGAGATGCGAATTCATCCCCAAGAAGGAATTTTTTGATGCAAGGCAGAATGAATATTAATATAATTGATAAAGTTTCAAGTCAGAAGGAACAAGATTATCTTGCATCTTGATAGGCATCTCTGGATTCGAATTATGAGTTATTAGTAGAAGTTGACTTGGGTTTCCAGCTTGATTATGTTGGTGCCTTTTAAGGCTGTGTATGCTTCATGCAACAAAGTTATAGTCTTTGTAAAGTGATAGCATTATGTTACTGAATTCTCACTCTCTATTATGTACTACATTTTATGCGCAATGATGTTTATGAAAAAATACACTTTTGCAAAGTCCTTGCTAATGTGTGATATTTATGTTTCAGGTTGGGCCTTGTTGCAACTATCAAGGTATTCACACTTGATATTTATATATTGATATTAAAACTGATGGTTTAAACAGTGTCTTTTCTGAAAACATCCTTGCATGAATATGGAAATAAACCCTTTACTATCATGTAATAATGTTGTCTTGTTATTTAGTGTATTATCAGGCAACTAGCCATGTATATCTTTCCAATCAGATTTGTCCTTCCCCAGCATTCATAAATGTATAAGCACATTCCTATGAAGTTATGATATATGAGAATATTCTATAAATTCTATGGCTTGATTGGAATAAAGTGAGAAGTTTTTGTAAATATGATTAATCTCTTGTAAAATAATGAAATTATGGCATAGGAGATACAAAAGAAATTTTATTCGCAATGCATCACCTGTGAATGAAATTTTTTTATGTATTGATTGTGAATAGAGCTGCAGAATATTTGTCTTTACAGTTAAATTGAAAAAGCCTAATCTACTCAAAGCAAGCATGGAATTCAAAGATTTTGATAATGTTCACTCATCTCATTGAAGCAACAGGAGACTCATTCATTTGTGGGGGGAGAGAAGTGAGTTAGGGGAGATGAGATAGCATATTGTTATAGACTTTTTTTGCAAGCTTATTGAGAAATTATTTGACATAATTCTCATGTAGGTATCTAAACTTACAATGAATAGATCAATCACAAACATCTAAAGTGCTTCCCCATCTTTTGCTCTTACGAGGAGGAGGGGAAAAAGATGAAGGGAGTGGGTTGTGAAGGCATCATGTTTATTGGAAAACCATAAATATGTTTTGAAATGTTCAATTTTGATGCTTTTGTTGTTTGGTTGTTCATGAGAACTTCCCTAATATTTCTTTTGTTTTTCTTTTTTGCTCCTCTGGTGATGCATTTTTCATAATATTGAAGGATCGGGCCAATGAGATCTACAAGAAGGTGGAAGATCAAAAGTCCAGTAGAGGAAGGAATCAAGATGCTTTATTGGCTGCTTGCCTCTACATTGCTTGTCGACAAGAAGACAAGCCCCGAACAGTAAAGGGTATTGTCTAGCATTCTTTTAACATATGGATATTTCCTGATTTAATCTTTCCCAAAGTGTTTGAACTTCCCTGAACCTCTGAATTTCAACTAGAAATTTGCTCTGTCGCCAATGGAGCCACAAAGAAAGAAATTGGCCGAGCAAAAGAATACATAGTGAAACAACTGGGTTTGGAGACTGGTCAGTCCGTGGAGATGGGAACTATACATGCTGGGGATTTTATGGTGTGTTTTTTTTCCCATTAAATTTACTGTGTTGGTTTTATTGTTTATTTATAGGGAGTGTTCCTTATTGTTCAGATGCGAATATGGGTTTTATCTGTATTATTAGCACCATTGTTATTAACATCAGCCTCAACTTGATCTGCAGAGGCGTTTCTGCTCCAATCTTGGAATGTCTAATCATACAGTTAAAGCTGCCACAGAAGCTGTTAAAACGTCAGAACAGTTTGATATTAGGTATTTACAAGCTTCTCACATTACCTCTACTTTTACTAGAAAAGTGATGGTTTTCTCTGTTATGCTCATTTTTCTTGCTCATTCATCACTTCTGGTTAATAATTGTTGCAAGATCCATAAACTTTAGAATAAGAAGAAATAGTTCAAAGACCAGGCAAAGAAAACACTCTTTACATCTTTGTTTTATTAACCTTTTGGATCAATCTAAGTTGTTCAACAAATATAGCCGCTCTTTATAATCCCTTCTAATGCTTGCAGGAGGAGCCCTATATCAATCGCAGCAGCAGTCATCTATATAATTACTCAGCTTTCAGATGACAAGAAGCCTCTTCGAGGTTTTGATCGTTTTGAACTCTTTTTATCAAGTGGAAACAAATGATTCATTGGTGGATAGAATCAGATAGTTCTGAAGTAACCCTATTCTATCAGTTTAATTTAGACAAACCTTTCAGCATTGTTGATTTTAAACACCGTTAGACATCTGCTCACTTATGTTTCGGTATATTAGCTGCCTTGAGTTTCAATTCAAAGATATGCTTTCAACTGATAGTAGGCTTGGATGCAGATATTTCACTAGCAACTGGAGTTGCTGAAGGAACAATCAGAAATTCCTACAAAGATCTTTATCCCCACGTGTCAAAGATTATACCATCATGGTATGCCAGCGAGGAAGATTTGAAGAACCTTTGCGGTCCTTGAATAATACAGTGAAAAATACCGGGAAGAAAAACCCGTTTGATTTGATCTGTAAGCCTCCATCTAGGATGTAATTAAGAAACTGTTGAGACATACAGGGGATGCACAAGTCCTCTCGTTCTTTTTTATTTAATTCCGCAGTCGACAGTACCGTTAATTCAGGGATAGGAAAGAAAGGAAAAAAAAGAAAAGAAATAGCAATCAATTTTAATTTATGCTCAGCAAAGACAACAATTTTAATGTAATTTTGATGTGTATTAATATTCAAATGGTGAGCCCGCTTTTCAATTCATTTCTTTTTATGTTAATTGTGATTACTCATTGACCTTTGATCATTTGAAGAAGTGTCTGTTTCTGATTGGGATTTACTCAATTGACATGATAAGCTCTGTCCATGGTGAAAGAAACACTTCCGCCCCAGTTTGAGTTTCCCTGTGGAAGCTCTGTCCATGTTGAAGGGGAAAGAGAAGGAAAGAAAAGGAAAGTGGAAGTAAAGAAAACGTCTATCTATGTTTCAAATGAAGTTGGCAAAAAGAAATGAAAAGATAAAACTAAGGTGTTTCCCCGTTTTCTGCTTGTTGAATTACTACGACTCTTTTCTAGACAATTAAAAAAAACTAAAATAGTTTTTTAAAGACAACAAATAAAAAATATTTTTATTTTTATACTTTGATCTTTTATATACATGATATTATTATTATAACTATCATATCACCATAATTATCATTTTACCACTAATGTCCCTACATTTTCATAATTACGATCACCATTATCATCAGAATACCAATATTATTATCATGATAATATCATTCTTTATTTTCACTTTTCCTTCTTAACTCACCACATTTTATTTTAATATTATAATTATCATCAACTCCACAGTCACTATTATTATAGAAAACTTTAAACCATGTGGTGTTTTCATTCTAACAATTCATAATGATATATATATTTTTAATTTAGTCCTTAAATTTTGTTTCACTTCAATTGCATCTTTTTATGTCCAAATTCATGACCAATTGAGGGAAAAAAATCAAAATTGAGGGGACCAAAGTGTAAAACAAGGAGAAAATGAGTTATAATTTTAGAAATGGGGTGAAAAGTTCACTTTGGTCCTCTTACTTTTTAAATGATAACTTTCGATCCCTTAATATTTCAAAACGCAATTATGTACAAAACTCCTTCTCTCTCTCTCTTTTTTTTCCCTTTCAATTCTAGTTTGAGAAGAGAGAGCGAAACTAGTTAGATTCCAATTGTAGAAAGAGAAAGTCTCGACTGATACCTCTAGCTATGAAAAAAAATAATCAATTTTGGTGTTAACAAATTTTATTTGATGAGAAGAATTCTACCTAGGTATTCTTTGGCCTTACCATCATCTGAGATGGTAGATTTGAGCTTGAAAATGTTTTTTTTATTTATTTTGGGTCAATTTTAGATTTTTATGTATTTTAAGGTTATTTGACAGTATGAATGAGTTTGTCAAGGTGTATAGAGTATTTTATAGGTGTTTTGGGTGAAAAAAAAAAAGGGTTGAAAATAGAGTTTTTTGGAAAAAAAACTATGACTCAAATTGTAAACTCCCTGTTATAATTTTTTGGGTTATTAAAAGATGAGAAATTTAACCAATACTAAAATAGGTTAAATTAAATTAAAGAAACCTAAATCAAGATAAAAATAGTGAAATTAATGAAATAAAAAGTGAATATAGTACTAAATTTTTGAAAAAAAAAATTTGTGAGGACAAAATGAATACGTAAGATCAAGAAATGTCAATATTTAAATAACAAAAGGTTGAGAGTTTATGTACAAATGATAAAAAAGGGTGGGGATAAATGTGCAATTAACAAGATGATAGAACTATAAATATCATTCTATTTTCTCTCTTGGAGTGACTGGCAAGAACAAGAGAGAGTTTAGAGAGAGGCTGGAGAGAAGTATATTGATAGCAGAATATCCGACAGCTATAACTCCACCTTCCACCGTTGGATCAGAACGATATTTGCATATGTTGTTCTCATCCATGTTATGTACATTTTCACCAGAGGGATTTTTTATATTGGTCCTCGTTTGAGAGATATATATCGAGGGAGGAAAATATCTGGGAAAATACACTTTTGGATAGTCTTCTTTACTATCTGTTTCTCCTTTGACCACCGTTGGATTAGGCTATAATTTGGATATGTTGGTCTTCTTGATTCTGTCTAGATTCTGAACGGTGGTGATCAGAAACAATCATTCGGTATAGAAGTTGTACTTCTCACATAGTAGGTCTGCAAGTTTGAGGCCAGTTCAGTTAAACCCATATTTCTGAAAATTTCACCATTTGATGAGGTTGATATTTGGATATGTTATACTCATAATAATGCATTATAACTTGACAGTATGGATTGTTTGTAATATTATTCATTTTTTATTTATGGTTGATTGAAACTATTGTCAAGGATTGTGTTTAGAAGATTATTGTTCGGAAAGTTTGTAAAATCGATAAGAATGTTTTATTTTGATGTTAAGAGGAAAGATTAAAATAAATAAGATAAATTGGCTCTTATAAAGATATTTTTATTTGACACTCTTAAACGATATGTGATATGGCTAAGGGTTGAGATAAAATAGAAAAAGTTAAATTGTGGATGTTGTGTGTAAATGGAAAGGTTGATGAATCTGGACAGATTCGTCTCCTGACTTTTGGAGAGAATTTGAGTAGGAGGATGAGAGACTTAAGATCAATTTTCTTTATAGTAATTGTAGTTTTGGATGTTAGCTAACTAAAAAAATTGGTCTTGCTCAATATGGTGCTGTAGAACCCCAACTATGGGTCATCAATCGAGATTGGGTCCTGACAGACCCTGTAGGGTAGTGTTTGTTGATGAGCAATTTTGATTGTCTTAGAGGCAGAACTGAGTTCTCCTTCATTCAAAGAACTTGTAGCCTCATGTATTAGCTTTCCAACGAGATTAATCTCGCTTGAAACGGAGTTCTATAACTCTATATATAGTTAAAAATTTGATGAGTGTTCAGAAAGTAACAGTTCAAGGTCTAGACGCTAGCGTAGACTTTCACGTGAATACTATATGTAAGAATATAAAATAATTGAGTCATACAAACACTTGCACATTGAGATACTAACTCTGAAAATATACATGATATATGTATGAATGTTATTATGAGGAAATGAACATGCATAAAAAGTAACATATGACTAATTGCTGAATATGGATTCTTTGTAATATCGGCTTGAAGGAATAATAACTATGGTTGGATAAAGGATGACAACATTAATGTGTGTAATGAGAAAAATGTAAGATATAAAGAAAGAAATGATCGAAAGAAAGATATATTAGCTATTGATATGATTATTATAAAACATATCATTGAATGAGGAAATTTTATGAGATGAGTTTATGATTGCAAGAGGGACTACTGGTGTGGTGCAACATTAGCAACAAAGGAGCACGAGTAGAGCTTCTATTGCAGGTAGGTGACTTTCACCTTTCTTTTTAATAATGTTGAATAATAAAAATACTTTATCATAAATGTTACAATATTGTGTTAATTCAGATGTCAGACTGTCAAATGCTTAAATGTTAACAATGGATTAGCTTCGGTGAATGGATGACCGGGACAAACAAATGATTAGCTTGGGCTAATTGCATCTAAAAGGATGACTAGGACAAACAATTGATTAGCTTCAACTAATGGCATACAAATGGATGACCAGGACAAACAAATGATTAACTTTGGCTAATGGCATCCAAAGGGATGACCGGGACAAACGAATGATTAGCTTGGGCTAATTGAATTCAAAAGGATGACCAGGACACACAATTGATTAGATTCAGCTAATGGCATCCGAATAGATGACCGAAACAAATAAATGATTAGCTTTGGCTAATTGCATGCAAAGGGAAGACTGGGACAAACAATTGATTAACTTCGGCTAATGGCATCCGAAGGGATGACCGGGATAAATGAATGATTATCTTTGACTAATTGCATCCGAAGGGATGGCCGGGACAAATGAATGATTAGTTTGGGCTAATTGCATCCAAAGGGATGACCGGGACAAACAATTGATTAGCTTCGGCTAATGACATCTGAAGGGATGACCTGGAAAAATGAATGATTAACTTCAGCTAATGGTATCCGAAAGGATGACCAGGACAAACGAATGATTAGCTTTGGCTAATGACATCTAAATGGATGACAGGAACATGGACAAATAAATGATTACCTTTGGCTAATGGCATCCAAATGGATGACTGGGACAAATAAATGATTAGCTTTGGCTAATGGCATCCGAATGGATAACCGAGACAAATAAATGATTAAATGGACAACCAGGAGAAACGATTGATTAACTTTAGCTTATAACATTCGAAGGGGATGGCCGGGGTGAGTGAACGGTTAACCTCGACAAATGATGCTTTAAGAGGATGGTCGGGTTTAAGATTATGGCTGATTGTAAGAATTGGTGCATATATATGCACTGCAAGTTGTGTATACTAAGAACATGAAAGAACTACAAATGTCACACTTTAAACATGAGATAATGTTAATGCTTTATTAAACTGCCAGACCATTTTCTTCTTCTTCTTATTATTATTAAGTAATTGCATTCTTGTAAATGTTTTGTACTGCAGTAGGGACGTCACACAAACAAGGTGCCTAGGAAACCCAATACACGTGAACCTACTTTTGCAAGGAATCATGTAGTTGCATTCTAAATCATGATGTATTTTTTATGAATTAGTGTACTGAATGTATAACTATTATTAGATCCTTTTAGTTTAAATTCATGATGACTATTTGTAGGATATAATACAAACTCATGTCTATGCATGTATATTTTAAATGCGACTTCTAATCATGCAAACATAATATTATGAGCTTATGTAAGATTTACTTTTAAATAAAATGTTGATTGTTGTTGATGTATGGATTGTATATTGATGATGTGAGGGAACATATTCACTGATTATCGACACGATGTGTGTCAAGTACAAAAAAAAAAATTTATTGTTGTTTTTGGCTTGAAAAGCCGGGTTGTTACACAAATTTCCAATGATCCTTTAGTTGCTTGAAACTGGGCTAGTAGGCGACTTATTATTATGTTTTTGTAAATGTCATCCATCCCTTGAAAAGAATAATTCAAAGTTAGTCCAACTGTATAGGCTTGGGTTAAAAGTCCATCCTAATTCCTAATAAGATTTTAACATTAGTATCTTTTAATAGAAATTTCAAATCAGATAGCCAAGGTTTCATTCTACTAACATTTATAACAAAATTAATATGTTTAAATTATGGATAACTTGTCTAATAAAGCAATGCATATAAGATTTATGTGTCAACTCCAATACTATTGATAAAATTATTTTAGTTAGCATGCCACGATATTTCAATCGATCACGTTTGTAACTCAAGATGTAAGTAATGATTTGCAAGCATAACTTATTGGCCTAAACAATTAAAATCTATTACACTAAACACTTTTTGAGGACTTCATATATTTCATTTTGACAATTTTGAGAAAACAAGGAATGATTTAATGATATTTATGGATGTGTTATGGCCATTACATACATTTCCAATTTACTCCACCTCCTTCATTAATGGCTACTGCATTCTTTAATATTAGTGGTTGCCTTTTTCTTGTAGGTGAACTGCTAGTGTATTTTGATGATTTTTGAGTAATGATTACACACTTAAAAAGTAAAGTTTATACTTTTAACATCCCCTTGACTCTTTTAATATCATCATTCCAAACATGTTCTATATTCTTGTAAACACATCATACTTTAATAACTTTATGAATATGTCAGTAAGTTGATCATAAGTTATGTAAGATACCAACTCCATTTCTTTATTTTTCACATGTTCTTGGATGAAATGGTAACGACTATCAATGTGTTTGCTTCTTTTATAGTATGCTGGGTTCTTTTATAAAACAATCACATAATGACTATCTAATAAGATTTTCTTATGGAATTTTTGAAAAACTTTACTACGTTCCTTGACCAAGATATGTATAATCTTAGAAGGTTACATTACTTTTTGGCTTTGAAGTGGTTTAATCTACTACTAGAATTTTTATTTCTCAAAAGAAACATGGTTAAGAAGTTTTAGATAAGCTTCAAATAAAGAATTATAATTTGGGGAGTACATTAACTGAGTTTGGTTTGAAACTAAATAAAAAATTATGGAGGAAAGAAGGATGATAACATTCTTTACAAGAAAATTGTAGGAAGTTTAATGTATATAATAATAGACATAATATACTAAGTAAATCTTATCAATATATACATTGAGAAACCAATAAAGATACATCTTCTAACTATTAAAAGGATATTTCGGTACTTAAAAGGTACTATATATGAACTTAGGTTTGTTCTGTAAGAAGGGAGAAAAATCAAACTTGATTAATTTTATTTATAGTGATAATATAGGATATTAAGACAACAGAAGAAACACTCTAGGTTAGGTTTTTATGCTTGGTTGAAGGGCTATTTCATGGTCTTCAAAGAAGTAGTCATTTGTCACTTTATCTACTATAAAAATTGATTTTTTTTTATGCAAAATTCATGTGCATTCCAAACTATATAGATGAAGAAAATTATTAAGGAACTTAATTTCAAGAGACAAGGGCATACAATAATTTCTAATTGCGACAACAACTCAGTAATTAAACTTTTTAAAAACTTAATTCTACATGGTATATAAAAGCATATTAATGTAAAGTTTTAAATTTTAAGAGATCTCACAAAAGATAAAATGATTGAGAATATTTATTATAAAAGTGAAGAATATGTCACTAATATATTCACCACGTCTCTTAAGTACTTGAAGATGTTTTTGAAGTTTATAAAATTACTTGGTATTTACATTTGAGAAGATTTTATTTAAAGAAGAGTACCTCATTCGTAAACTGAATGTTAGAACATACATTCGAGGAGAAAATTGTTAAGATATGAAAATGATTCTAATATGAGAATGATTCCATATGTGTGTGTGTGTGTGTGTGTGTGAGAGAGAGAGAGAGAGAGAGAGAGAGAGAGAGAGAGAGAGAGAGAGAGAGAGAGAGATGCATGCATAATTTATAATGAATAGGAGAAGGAAAGTTGAAAATACTTTGTGTGTGTTTTAGTTTTTAACCATGAAAATGGGTTATCCCCGTCATCTCTGATTAAACAGTGTTTAGTGCCTTGGAGTACTGAGTAGTCATCGAGTTGATGACAACTGGGAAACAAATCGACAGTGAAGAAAGATCAGACTTAGGAATTAGAAAATTGGTGTCGTTGCATAAGATGAGGAGCATCGGTCCACACTCTCATTCAATGGTTGCATCAATCCGGCTCTAATAGCTACATGAACGGATTATTAGACAAGGCCTGCAGCTTTCTCGTTATTCAAAACAAGTACATATAGGCATAGTGTTGTTTTCCAAAGAGACAACATCATCAAGAACATTGTAGAGCAAATGCCACTTCATTTGTTTGCTAGTTTACTTGGTCTTTGGTCCAGTCTTCTTGTTTTGCAAGCATTGTATAGATAGATGCCGGTAGATGGACTTTGCGAGTGATTAATTTAATGAAATAGGTAACTTTCTAGAGGTAAAAAAAAATGGAAAACAAGAAAAGGTGAATGACCGTGAGATGAGACTTTGTCCAGAGTGTTGCTGTTAACCAGAAATTGGCCACATACCTGAAGTAAACACAGTTTTCATATATGGCTCTATCCTGGCAAGAATCCATCATCTAGCTAGGCTTACAAGGTACTTAACACCTCTCTAACTACAAGTATAACCTTACCAATATAGCACATTAATTAATTAGAGATTGGAGACGTATACGAAAAATGTTTTCTAAACAATGAATATATGCAGTTTTTCTCCTATATATTATCCAATTGCATTTAAGGCTATTATTGCTACTGTCGTTTTTCATGCAGAAAAGCACTTCTATATATTATCCAATTGCATTTAAGGCTATTATTGCTTCTTTCGTTTTTCATACACAAAAGCACGTTTCTCCCTTGGTTATCAATCTCAAATAATTTGACAACTTCTATTGACGACAAACACAGCATTATCAATTTCATATTCTACTCATTATCCCAACCACCTTAGTCTCTATATAAAAACCCATCCCCTAACACAACAGCATCATACGAAACACATAAAATATATACCCACAGCCATTTCAAACATCTTCCACCCTATGGCTAACCAACAAGACCCACCAAGCCACGGCATAAATGACCTCACAAAACAAGCACAAGTTGTTGTGGTCATGGTGCCCCTTCCAGCACAAGGCCATCTTAACCAGCTCCTCCAACTCTCTAGGCTCATCCTATCCCACAACATCCCGGTCCACTACGTTGGCGCCACCACCCACAATCGTCAAGCCAAGCAGCGCGTACACGGTTGGGACCCAAACGCCGCTGCAAATATCCATTTCCATGATATCGAAATCCCTCCTTTTCATTGCCCCCTGCCCAATCCAAAAGCCAAAATCAAATTCCCTTCTCACTTACAACCAGTCTTCAACGCCTCATCTCAACTTACCGAGCCTGTTTCTATGCTTTTACGTGCACTTTCTTGCAAAGCAAGAAAGGTTATTGTAATTCATGACTCTTTAATGGGGTCTGTGATTGAAGAAGCTCGTTTCCTCTCGAATGCCGAGTCTTACACTTTCCATAGTGTGTCTGCTTTTGCTATTTCCTTGTATGAAAGGGAACGAGAAGGGAAGGTTATAGAGGAAAATGAGTTGTTTCCACGGGATACTCCTTCTCTAGAAGGGTGTTTTACCGATGAGTTTGCGGATTTCGTTGATTGTCATTATAGTAAGTACCAAAAGTTCAACACTGGCCGTGTTTACAACACTTGCAAATTGGTAGAATCTGCTTATTTGGATTTTCTTGAGAAAGATACAATTAAGGAAGGCATTAAGCATTGGGCACTAGGGCCTTTCAATCCTGTGACAATACCAGAAAGCTCAAAAAAACAGCATTTTTGCTTGGAGTGGCTTGATAAACAAGCAAAAAACACGGTAATTTACGTGTCCTTTGGGACGACGACCACCTTCGATGATGAACAAATCAAGGAGCTGGCAATTGGGTTGAGAGAAAGCAAGACAAAGTTCATATGGGTTCTAAGAGATGGTGATAAAGGAGATGTTTTCAATGGAGAAGAGAGAAGAGCTGAACTGCCAAAAGGGTATGAGAATTCAGTGGAGGGGATAGGACTTGTGGTGAGAGACTGGGCACCCCAACTAGAGATTTTAGCTCACCCGGCAACAGGAGGGTTTATGAGTCATTGTGGATGGAATTCTTGCATGGAAAGCATTAGCATGGGAGTGCCAATTGCAGCTTGGCCTATGCACTCCGATCAACCAAGAAACACAGTTCTAATAACAGAAGTCCTCAAGATTGGAATTGTCGTTAAGGATTGGGCGCGACGAGATGAGATTGTAACATCAAAGATTGTTGGAGGTGCTGTGAATAGGCTAATGGCATCAACAGAAGGTGATGAGATGAGAAAGAGAGCGGCAGAAATGGGGGAGTCCGTGCGAGGATCCGTGGCTGAAGGTGGAGTTTCTCGTATGGAGATGGAATCCTTCATTGCTCATATCACTAGGTAATTAATTAAATTCAATTAACCCTGTTTTAGTCATCATCATGTGGAATTATCATGGCTATCAAATATGAATTACAATAAAATGAAGGCAGGAGAGTCCAAGAGATGTTGTCCTTGTACTCGTTGGATTGTCATGAAATTATATTCTACTTATAAAGGAGGAGGAGAAAATGCAGACTGTTTTATATATATATATATTATACATTCACTAAGAATAGTTTGAGCGATTCCATCATATTTATGTTGGAATTAAAGTTTATAGGATCTTTCAATTAATTGAATCAAAAGAAACTACTTAAATGTTGGATTGGATGTTTCCATGTTTAATCAAGTTGTTTTAACTCGTAGTGAAATTTTTCTTATTGACTAGACACAAAGAGAGATAATATAAAAAATTATTTTACTATGAGTAGATTACCCGAATGTGGCCGGTTTATCATGGAATTTGGTTCTTGTTGTAGAAAAAATTCAACCAAATACAAGTACGGTCATAAAAAGCAATCCCTGTGCTGTGCCTATGAGAAATTAAGGACAAAGGAAAGTGTTTCCCTCTTAATTAATTGCAACAAAGAAGGATATTCGTCCTCTTGGTCACACAAGCGTTATAGAACAAATAATTTGCGAGGAAGGAAAAGAGATGACAAGTTCTAATTGAGAACTAATTTAACGACTAATCTACTACAGAATAACTTGGCTTTATCTAGCAAGCGCATAATTAATTAATCTATTTTCGATGAATATTACACATCAAACAAAATTATTGGGGAAAAAATTCAATAGCGTAAGATCAACACACACATGCATATGACCCGCCCACCACTTACCTACACTATCTTTAATATTTTAAAATTTTCCTTGATGTTAAATTATTAGTTTTAAAAATATTGATATCATCTTGGGCAAAATAAAATTAATTTTGCATTATTTTCTTAAATATAAAAAAGTTAAAATAACTTATTTTTTATTTATAAAACTTAATTTTTAACTATTTTATATATAAAAATCATTTATAATAACAATAACAACTAACACAATAGCAAAGACAAACTTAAGTGGTCATTGCCGCGCTGCTTGCTTTTTGTTTTGAAAAACGATGACCATCCCAAGACACGTTTTACATAAATTAACCATATTTTCTTAGCTTGACCACCTCAACTTTTGTAAAATGACGTTTATTATACTTTATGTACTAAAAAAACTTTGGATGCGACGTATCTCTTTTGTTGTTATGTTGCTATTTAATTTTTAACTTTATTTTGAAAAAAAATTGAAAAACAATAAAAAATAGCAAAAAACCATAAAACCCCATAAAAATATGTTTTTGACGTCTTTACATTACTTGCAGCGTTTTTTTCTACATGTTTAGTTGCTAACATGCTTTTTAAGTCGACATTGAAGTAGCTCCTTTTCTTTTATATATATATATATATATATAGAAAGAAAGAAGTTTACTTGGAGACCACACAATTAAAAATAACAAACTTATTTACCTATAAACATATGGTTATATCACACACAAAAAAGAAGGGAGCCATTAAAAAAATCCTTAACCTATTTTCTATACACTAGTCGCCACCCACTTTTCCAGTTGAAGCCCCCCTCCACCATTTTAGATTTTTCATCTCCTTCAACTAGCTTCCAACAGCCCATAGCCAACCCACCAACAGCCTAACCAACAACTAGCTTCCAACAAAACCTTAATTTAGCCATCAACCGGTTGTCTTCTCTTAAGACCCACGATAGACCCATCGACAACTAAACACACAAAACCAATAACTCTATACCGTGAGCCACAATAGCCTTAGCCACCATAAAAAGCCAACCCCCATTTACCAAATCACCCCAGCCTCTTCCACCACCAGTTCAGCTTCAACTCATGAAAAGACACCTTTTATCTCGATAAAAATAGCCTCCACAGTAGCCCGGTCATGCGCCGCCAAGCAACTCCAGTTCACGACCAATAACCGCTGCCCTTTTCAACCTCAATCGTCGGCCAACATACCTCTCCACTAGCCATTGACTATAGCGAACGCCATTAATAGGCTAAGAGAGGGCTGGAAAAAAAGATCCCCTAATAAGAACAAAGAAGGAAACCAAAACTTGTTGTATGTGTTTTTTCTTTTTTAGGTCTCCATCGGTGACACCGCCTACATACGAAGGGAGAAAAGAAAGAGATCTTCTGCTGTCAGTAAAAGATATATGTCTGAAATAAAATTAAGATAAACACATAATTATGTGTTATTTAACTGCGATGAACTGAGACCTTTTATTCAATAAGTATATTGTTTAAACTCTATTATTAATGAACAATTTATCTCATATAGCATCATAAACTAACATATTATTGAACATCTCATAGACAACATCGTCAATATTTACTTTCCCAAAACTCACAGTTGACTAAATTATAAATCTTTCGATTACAAGATAAACAATTTTTAACGTAGTTCAGAACACATGTAAGTACTGTTTAATTATTATTATCTATCGGGATACTTAATTTCATTATACATTTCTTGTTAACTGTTCATGGTTGTACTTCATGTACCAGGTTTATAAATTAGAAGGGAATGGTAGTGTTACTTTGTCTTTACTAAGTTTAAGTCCTGAAAGAAAAGTGAAGTGCAACAACAGTATTTTATCACTAGACACATGTTTCATACAGAAAAATATGGGCAAGGTAGAAAGACATGTAACAATAGAATTTGTGTTAAAGGATCGACTTCTAATGAGTTTAAAATTGACTGTTATGGGAAATTAGAAAAAGTAATTGAATTGCAGTATCATAGCGTGCAAAATAAAGTATTTTTATTTAAATGTTATTGGTATGACACCACTGATAAAGAAATCAAAGTAGATTTCTATCATGGTTTGGTCAAAATTAATTCAAAGGCTAGAACATGTTATCGATTTACTTCAATTTCCAACGAATCAACATGATTTGGCCAAAAATAGGTTTCGGTACAGAAACCAAATGTTAGAATTTAAACTTATTAAATCATGTTATTGATGCAAATGAATCATAGATTATTGACTAATCAAGTCCAATGAATAATTCTGGGCAAAGAAATGGATAAATCATGTAACTAAGGCAATTTTCTTCACAAGAGCACGAAGAACATTACCCAGCTAACAAACCCAACAAACATGCCCAAAATGCAGCAACTATCAAACCTTCAAAACTGATATTTTTGGTCTCTAAAGCATGTTTTATTTATCCCAACAGGTTACACTAACATACACAAACATATATGAATAAAAAAACACTAGCAAAAAACATCAAAAAACTAAAATCAAGCTTAAGATACCAAATCTCGAAACAACAATGACTTAACACAACCTATATGCTCATGCAACATAGATTCAAAATTAGCATTCAAAATTAGCATTTTGAACCCATTTTGTACATGAACATGCATAGAAAAGCCAAGGTAAACACCCTTGTATTAACATGCATTATCTAGGTCAAAAAAACAAACTAAAACAATATTATATATCAACAACAAACTTAAAACAATAATAAACAAGTATCAAAACATAAAAAAACTTTAGAAATAACAACACTAAATGGGAAACACAACAACAAAGTGATGAATGCAACATTATTTGTTAAGCATTTTGAATCTCTTTGTTATGCTTGTAAACATAAATATAAAACAAAAAAAAATAAAAAACAAATAAATAATGCCACAAAGGCCTGATTTTGGATTAGAAATGTATCTAGGACAACTACTCCTTTTTCTTTTCTTTTTTCAGACCCTTTTCTTTTGATTTTAAGGGGGTATTTATAGGGTTTTTGGGAGGATTTTGAATCCATTCTTAACCCTTTATCTTAAGGGAAGGGTTGTGAATCCTTGATAAGAACCCACGAGAAGCCTTTGGTGTGAAAACATGAAAAGAAAGCTGGGTTTTTACACAATTGAGTTTCACCCTGGGATGACTGAGTTGTCTATTTTTAAGGCTTCATCGGAGCATTCTGACATCATCATACCGTGTGACCATCTTAACTTGGTAGAGGGGATGCATACCTTTCATTTGAATCCAACCTTACTTAATTTGGGGATCTGTCAGTCCATATTTATTTGTTTGAAGTTGCTAACCTGATTAGTCAAACAGCGAAAACAGAGGTCTAGTCGACTAAACACCGTGTCGCTCACCTTCTCTTCTTTAAGTTTGAAAGACTCGTCATTTGGGTGAGATTATGGATTTTAATTTGGGATTTGCAAATTTCAATTAAGTCTCTGTTCTTTTAATTGCTCCCCTAATTGCCTTTAAACTTTTAATTTCTTGCAATTTCATCACCGACAAACTCAACTGTCAGGCTTTAAGTTGGCCGCCTTTTTTCATTTTGATCATTGGTTATTAAGTTGTTCATTTTAACCCTCAATTGACCAAACAACTTCTAATTTCTTCAATTTGACCTCTGATTTGGTTAATTTCAGCCCTTACATTCACACGTTTTTTTCTAGTTTGATCCTTGGTTTTGTATTTCTTCAATCAAGTCTCTAATTTCCTATCAAACTTCTATATTTATGCAATTAAACTCTTGATTTGGCTAAATTAACTCTTAAAATTTTCAATTCGACCCTAGACTTTAACTTCTTCCAATGAAAGCCAAAATTGATTTAAAAAATAATTTCTCTTGCAATTAAGCCCTTAATAAATTCAATTAAACCTTGAAAAATTCTAATTGATCACTTAAACATCTAATTTTGAATTTCCCTACTCAAATTGAATTTTCTTTGTCAATAGAGTATTCATTAGTGGAAAATACATTGTCAATTTTTTTTAATTTTGCATAATTCTCCTCAGCCAATCTTTGATGATTCCCTGGGCGTTCCTTGACAGAGTTGATAAGTGTGCTATAATTAAAAAATACATGAATATCTCATATGAGAGGATGATGAAGTTGTAATTAGGCTGGATGATGGAGCTTCTTCCAGGTGGAGAAGGGTTCAAGATGACCTAGTTATACGAAGTAGGTCACCTGTTGTGTCTTGGTTCTATATGTGATAATTATTGAGAGATTTATTTTTTCTTCCTAATTATAAGCTAATAAATACTCCTTTCAAGTCCAACATCCAGACTATGATCAAATTATGAAGGCAAGGTATCTTTTTGAGAATCAAAGTAAGAATTATTAGTAGTTTTGCTTAGCTTATTATTTAATCTCTACGGTTATTGTTATTAAGAATTATTTATTAACATTCAAAGTTTATGAAATCATAATTCTTTATACAATTTAACTATAATTTTCAGTTTTGTGAAATCCTGATTTTTTTTCCTTGTCGCTATATATATGTTCCGTCGTATATATATATTACAAGCTTCACTAACACAATTCACAAATAAACTACTAGATTATCCTTACAAAAAATAAAATATAATCAAGGGAGCATGCAGGGCAAGAGAGCTTGGATTACAAGGCGAAAACTTTATAAACTTGCTATTTGGAAGCTAAACACCAAGAGACTTCAACCGTCTACGAGCCTTAAAAAGCTCCCAGCAATCTTCCCAGGTGTATGTTTCAATAAAAGAGATGCATCATTAACATCGACAACAACTAGCTAGTGCCCCTATTTAAACCATAAATCTAAATAAAATAAAATATCATTTAAATCCACATTTCAAATCTACTCTCCAAAAGGTCACCTTCTTTTAGAAAACATAACGCTAAAGAAAGAAAATTTGCTATAAATCTATCCACATTTCAAGTCCCAGTCGCCAGTTGTCGCTGCTGCCTCCATGGTGGTGATTGTGGCGGTGGTTGATGGTGAGCAGGTTTTATTACAAGAGGAACAAAAAAGCGCGCGGTGTTTTCTTAAAATTAAAACGAGGAGAGAAACTATAACCGTTTGGTCTGTGATTTTTTCCCTGATGATTATTATTCTGCAGGCCCATTAGTTTCGTTAAGGAAACCCAAAAGTAGACCAAAGCCCACGAACAGTAGTAGCCATTTAAAAACAAATTAAATAACCCTCAGGATTGCTTCATATCCATCAAAATTTAGTTCTTTTCCGAATGATCTTCATGATACATCCTTATATTAATTTAATTAAAAAAAAAATTCTTGAATGTGATTAAGTCCGAATTGTTTTTCGGTTATACAAAAATATTTTGTTTTTATTTCAAGTTTGGATATCTTCAGTCACATTGTTTATTTCATAATTAAATCATCTTTCCCAATAAATCGCAGATAAATTAATCTCTCTGAACTTAAATATTTTAATCACCAAAAGATAACCATAATGTTGCAAAGATTCCTTGACAAAGTGTATGTCAAGATAAAGTGTAACGTAAATTGCTGGAAACAGAGCATATCTATGGTGCTATTGGTATGATCCTGATTCTGCGACAGGAACTGCTAGATTGTTTCAGCTTGCATGTTATAACTTCAGTGCATGCCTGCTGCTTATGTCAAGGTCATTTCTCACTTACAAATTAAAATCTAAACGTTTTGATTGTATTAAGGTTCATTTGTTCTGAAGTTATCCTCTCAAATATCTTGAATTTTGTTTTTCAGAGGAGGAAGTATATATCTTAAACTTTGATTGATCCCCTTCAGATTGATGGAAATTGTCGAAAAATTAGTTGCTTAAATGTTGATGAAATAACTTTAAATATGAATGAGTACTTTAAATATTAACTTTGATCTATATCTTAAACTTTGATTCACCCCTTTCACATGCCCTGATGGACAGGAATAATTATGATCATTAATTAGGACCTTGAGTGTATGCCTGCAGAATTCAAGAAACAATCCTAATATCGCATGATACTTCGTAAACATACAGTAACCTTGTGAGCATCTTATTGATTACATTTAACTAGACATAGTTTTTCTTTTCCCTGCCTTCTTCAGAGGATTACAGTCTTCTTATTTAATATTCTCCATACAAATTGGAGAGTATCCTCCACCACCATTATTCTATAGAGAAAACTTTTTGGCACTCTTTAGTTGAGATTGATGTTATATTTTGGCTGTTTATTTGGAGAAAAGAGCCCCCAATGTTTCTCAAGTTCAGGGTTTTTGTTACTCTCATCAAACATGGCAAAAATATAAGTTTCTATAGGCTTTCCAGGCCTCTTTGGGCTTCCTCTCTTCACATGTTGAACTAAGTTGTTGTTATAAGTTCTTGCATTATCAACCGATGTTCCTGTCTCTCCAGCCGTTGGCCAACCACTCTCTGATACCACGATTTCCAAAGAACCCCCTCCAGATTTCTCCAAAGCAGCGTAAACAGTGTCAAGACTGGCATCGAAGAGGTTTTGGTAACTCAGTGGTGGGTCAGAGACTTGTGGTGATGGAGCTGTGAAAAGAGCATAATCAAGACGAATGTCTTTTGTGTTACCTGAGTAACTGAAGTATGGATACAAGTTAACCAGTAATGGAGCTTGGTTGTTCACTAAAAAGCGAATGATCGGATCGAGAAGTGGTCTACGGTCTCCCCTGAAAGAGCCTTTTGAGGGAGGGAAGGAACCATCCGCTATGACCCCGTAATCAATAGCGGTTGAAACTTTGATACTTCCTAGTCCAGCTGAATTGAGTGCGTTGCGAATGTTTTGCATGGCAGGAACTAGAAACTGTGCAGATGAATCTGAGGGCTGGACCTCATTTCCTACCGCAATGTATCGAAACTTGACATTGCCAAATTGTTTTACATTGCTTTGCACCCATGCATTCGCGTTGGCTTGACTGGAAGCAATCCTTTGAAGATCCGGATTTGGAAGACCTAGCATGAGCTCAATGTTGGTGCCTTGAACTTGAAGGGCTCGTAGAGCATCTTGGTTTGGATCATAGAGTCGCATTCTGCGAATGCCCCTCTGGTTGTAGAGAGCTATGACTTCTGATGGTGGTGGTAAGTTACCAAGCATTCCATAGCAAACACCTATCTGGGCACCTGTATTGAAATATTGTGATTATTTAGCTAACCATAGATGTTTAAGTTGATAGCTTCAGTAAAACTGTCAGATAGCATAAAATTAACATGATTATGAGTATACCTGTTGTATCTAGGCTAGCTAGTAGGAGCCCAAAGAGTAGCATTATGAAAACCATGGAAGGGCTTCTGCAAGCTAAATTTGATCTAGCCATGCTTAAGGAAATCAAAATAAACTATGAAAGAGAGATTGCAACTGTGTTTGCCAAACTCCCTTTCTTGCCTTCCTTTTTATAGATAAAATGTATACACCTAGACTTGGTCTTGCTAAGAATTTTCCCATCCTTAATGCCAAATTCATTATACTGTAAACTACTGTGGAATGTATATTTTCCACAAATTGCAAATGCTATTGCTTGAACCATTCAATGCACATCTAACAGCTTTTCTTCTGGGACCTTATACCTAGCTTTGAAAAGTCTTAAGAGCTATTAATTATCCTTTTGTGGCCGTCGGTTTCCTTCAATATCCAGGCAGACAAGTCGCATCCTCTACGGCCTAAATTTTTCACAACCACTACAAGTTGTTTCACATTTCTGCATCATACAAGAGCATTTCCTAGGTAATTAATAAACGTTAAGGTTAAAATTCATGTGTAAACTCGACAATTTTCATCCCTGCGCAACACGGCATTCTTGACTTAGTGTGATTGTTTTATGCTAGACAGCACAACACTATAGATGGTGTTAGGTTTGGAATCATTTGGAGCTTATAAAATCGATACCGTTGTGTTCTAAGCCTTAAGACAGACGAAAGAAATTCTTGTATATTCTCTGCTGCTTGGCTCATTTGAAGGTTTATTCTTGCTGAGTTATCAGCGATAGAAGCATGTAAAAATTCTGTGATTCTAGCCGAGTTTTTACCGCAAAAAAAGAGTCTAGAATTCATATTCTAGTTCCAAATAGGAGATTTAGTTTGTTCACATCAATTCGTGTTTCATACCCCCTGTATCGTAGCTGTCATTTCCAAACCAATTTTCCATCCTTGTTTGACCACACCAGGAACAAGGTCACATGGAAAGCCTCCATGAATTTTCAACAGCCCTCTCCTAGTGGGTTAATTAGTGCATTTATGGAAACCTAACTTATAAGGGGCTTGACTGGAATATTTTTTAACTTGGATCATTTTGTGGTGCAAAATGAGGTGATTGCTGTCCATACAAGAGGCCATACCATCTAATATCTTCCAAATTTGCGGATGTCAACTTCAGTGTGTGGAAAAAAAAAATTGGAAAATGTCATAAACGAACAAGATTATGGTAGTGCCGGTTTGTTTTGTTTGTTAAAAAGTTTTTTTTTTCTTTTTTTTGTCCTCCTACAATCCTCTCTGTGTAATTTTAGATTAGACGTTTCATTTACGTATTGAGAAAATCTACCTCTCTACAGTACAAAAGATTTATCCCTTCTAAAATCTTTCAATGGTGATGTCGTAGACATCATGACAATCTTTAATTTAAAAAAAAAAACAAATAAACATTTATTATTTTATTTTTAGAAGGGATAGGTTTGGTTAAAGAATCGTTGATTAGTATTATGATTAATAAAAATCGTTGATTGATTATACAAAAGAAAAAGATATTATCACCTTCTAAATGTCTTATCTGAAATATATTACATCGGTGATTTTATTTTAAATTGTTAAGAATTTATTGTATTATGATATTGATGATCTGTGAATAATATTCATAACTTTAATGTTTGTAAATAATAAAATTTAGAATAATTTTCAATTTTAGTTTGAATATTCTTAAATCTGATTATTAATAAATATTAAAAATATCCCCAACTTTAATGATAGTAAATATAAATGTTCCAGACTCTTCTTAATAAAAATAATTTCATTTATACACAATTCATACAGCAATGCTAAAAAGAAATATTTGATTCATTTATGAATTTTACAATATAATTTATTTTATATTGTGAAGGAATTTATAAGGGATAAAAGATATTTAAACTTATTGAAGCATAGGCTAAGTATTGAATAAAATATATGATAAAATCAATTTTTAAATAAATTTAAAAGTTAAATTAATGTCGTATCGTTGATTGTTTTTAGATTTTCACTAACATCATAGAAATTTAAATTAAATATACATATATATATATATAAAGAAACTATGTCATTTGTTTTTATTTTTCAAGACGGTGGGTACTATAAATACATTGACCTTAAACATGGGTACAATTATTTTTTTTATTTACAAAGATAGGGTTAAGAGTTTTATTATTTTAAAATTTTGGATATATAGGCTTGATGAGCCTTTTAATTTCGTTCAAGTTCTAATGAAATTAATAATTAAACTGGTTATAAGGCATAAAAAATATTTTTGAGGTTTTTTAAAAAGACTTTTGCGATAACACTGAAACAAAATTCTAAAATATGCAAAAAGCATTTATTTTTTTTAATTTTTTGTAGTCTTTTATTTTTAAAAAAAAAAAAAAAACAAACCAAGTGTTCTTTAGATATGCCATGACGATTTTATTTTTTTAAGAAAGAACTTGGTCATTATATATATATGGGAAAAAAAATGATTAAAAGAGCTCATGTTCCCTCCCAATACAAAGATAGATCATATAATCCCTGGCAGTTTAGAATGGAGTTTTAACTTTCATATAACCAAAGTGATATCAAATGCAGAGGAGCTCGGGGTTGGGGCGTCAGGTTGTTGAGGCGTCGGTTAGAGAAGCTTCTGGTGTTTGCTGAGGTGTTGGTCACGGTGGGAACTCCTAGTGTTGTGGCAACAAATGATATTGTGGTGGAGAAGGTTCAAAGGCTGGCCAAGAATGAGCTGCTTCTTCTTTTTTATTTTTTACTAGGATTTTTATTTTGGTTTTCCTCATGATTTTGTTTTTCTCCCTGCTATGACAGTGGCCTTCCTTTGTCTTTCCTACAAAATCCGTCGCTTATCTCCTAGGATGGTGATCTTGTGGATGAAAGATAGCTACAGCTCAAGTTTTTTCCGCTTTTGATGAGAAGAAAACACCAGCAGTCCTGCCATTGTTGGACTGTTGAGGATGGATCTTCTTCGCGTCACATGATAATCATGAGGCTGAAGGAATTGAACCAACTTGTGGGATTTGTGATAGACAATCTAGTCTACGATTTGTATCGGAATTTATTTGATTTGGTGAGAAGATTGGGTCTAACCGAAGCCATTTTGGTGGCTTCTTGGGCTGTTTTCCGTAGCTCAAGAGGAAGAAGAAAATGAACAGTTATTGAATAACGTCTCTTTCGGGTTCTGAGGTTAAATTAGCTATTTTTCAATTTGCTTCCCTTGAAATTCTGAAACCTTACACTCAAGCCCAAAATTGTCTTTATCCTTGAGAATGTTTTTAATTTCACCCTTGGAGTTATGCAATTGGACCCTTGGATCTCTGCGTTACTTACAATCAGTTCCCAACACTTCTGCCATTCCATTGTCTTTCTTCCATTTTGCCTTGAGATTTCACTCCCACAAAAATAGATTCAATATTTATCTATCAAAACCATAATTCAAATCAATAATCAAACAAGTTTTGAAATGAAAATGTGAATTTGGTCAGTTAGTTAATTAAATACGTGAATTGTAATTTTGCCAAACAAGTACAAGTGTACAAAGTTTCTTCATCATTTAAGTCATCAGTTCTTTTACTTCTTCTGATGAGAAGTCCCAGTCGCCTGCTGTCTTCGCCGCCTCCATGGTGGTGGTTGTAGCGGTGGGTGATGGTGAGCAGGTTTTATTACAAGAGGAACAAAAAATGGCGTGGTGTTTTCTTAAAATTAAAACGAGAGAAATCGGAGGCCACCATAAAAAAAAAAATATAGTTTTAAAAAAGAAAACGAGAGAACCGCTTGGTCTGTGATTTTTTCCTTAATGATTATTATTCCGCAGGCCCATTAGTTTCTTCAAAGAAACCCAAAAAAGAAAATGAAAGCCCCACGAATAGTAGTAGTCTTTTAAAAAATTTTAAAAAGTAAAACCCAAAGGATTGCTTCATATCAATCAAAGTTCTTTTTGGAATGATCTTCATGATACATCCTTATATTAATTTAATTATTTTTAAAAAACAAATTTTCTTGAGTGTGATTAAGTCCGAATTTTTTTGTGGATATAAAAAAAAATCGTTCGTTTTTATTTCAAGCTTTGATATCTTTATTTCATAATTTAATTATCATTCCCGTTATATCGTAGATAAATTAATTTATCTGAACATGATATATTTTAATTAATCACTAAAAGATAACCATAATAATGCAAAGAGTCTTTGACAAAGTGTATCCATTAAGAGGATTCTTGATGTTCCAACCTTCTATGCATGTATTTCAACGTAAATTGCTAGGAATTGAGCATATATATTGTGCTATTGGTATGATCCTGATTCTGCGACAGGAACTGCTAGATTGTTTCAGCTTGCATGTTATAACTTCAGTGCATGCCTGCTGCTTATGTCAAGGTCATTTCTCACTTACAAATTAAAATTTAAACGTTTTGATTGTGTTAAGGTTCATTTGTTCTGAAGTTATCCGCTCAAATCTCTTGAATTTTGTTTTTCAGAGGAGAAAATATATATCTTAAACTTTAACTCACCCCTTTCAGATAGATAGAAAATGTCGGCAATGTAATTGCTAAAATGTTGATGAAATAATTTTAAATATTAATGAGTGCTTTAAATATTAACTTTAATCTAAATTAATCTTAACTTTGATTCACCCCTTTCACATGCCCTGATGGACAGGAATAATTATGATCATTAATTAGGACCTTGAGTGTATGCCTGCAGAATTCAAGAAACAATCCTAATATTGCATGATACTTCGTGAACATACAGTAACCTTGTGAGCATCTTATTGATTACATTTAACTAGACATAGTTTTTCTTTTCCCTGCCTTCTTCAGAGGATACAGTCTTCTTATTTAATATTCTCCATACAAATTGGAGAGTATCCTCCACCACCATTGTTCTACAGAGAAAACTTTTTGGCACTCTTTAGTTGAGATTGATGTTATATTTCGGCTGTTTATTTGGAGAAAAGAGCCCCCAATGTTTCTCAAGTTCAGGGTTTTTGTTACTCTCATCAAACATGGCAAAAATATACGTTTCTATAGGCTTTCCAGGCCTCTTTGGGCTTCCTCTCTTCACATGTTGAACTAAGTTGTTGTTATAAGTTCTTGCATTATCAACCGATGTTCCTGTCCCTCCAGCCGTTGGCCAACCACTCTCTGATACCACGATTTCCAAAGAACCCCCTCCAGATTTCTCCAAAGCAGCGTAAACAGTGTCAAGAATGGCATCGAAGAGGTTTTGGTAACTCAGTGGTGGGTCAGAGACTAGTGACGATGGAGCTGTGAAAAGAGCATAATCAAGACGAATGTCTTTTGTGTTACCTGAGTAACTGAAGTATGGATACAAGTTAACCAGTAATGGAGCTCGGTTGTTCACTAAAAAGCGAATGATCGGATCGAGAAGTGGTCTATGGTCTCCCTTGAAAGAGCCTTTTGAGGGAGGGAAGGAACCATCCGCTATGACCCCGTTATCAATAGCGGTTGAAACTTTGATACTTCCTAGTCCAGCTGAATTGAGTGCGTTGCGAATGTTTTGCATGGCAGGGACTAGAAACTTTGCAAATGAATCCGAGGGCTTGACCTCATTTCCTACCGCAATGTATCGAAACTTGACATTGCCAAATTGTTTTACATTGCTTTGCACCCATGCATTCGCGTTGGCTTGACTGGAAGCAATCCTTTGAAGATCCGGATTTGGAAGACCTAGCATGAGCTCAATGTTGGTGCCTTGAAGGGCTCGTAGAGCAACTTGGTTTGGATCATAAAGTCGCATTCTGCGAATTCCCCTCTGGTTGTAGAGAGCTATGACTTCTGATGGTGGTGGTAAGTTACCAAGCATTCCATAGCAAACACCTATCTGGGCACCTGTATTGAAATATTGTGATTATTTAGCTAACCATAGATGCTTAAGTTGATAGCTTTAGTAAAACTGTCAGATAGCATAAAATTAACATGATTATGAGTATACCTGTTGTATCTAGGCTAGCTAGTAGGAGCCCAAAGAGTAGCATTATGGAAACCATGGAAGGGCTTCTGCAAGCTAAATTTGATCTAGCCATGCTTAAGGAAATCACAATAAACTATGAAAGAGAGATTGCAACTTTGTTTGCCATACTCCCTTTCTTGCCTTCCTATTTATAGAGAAAATGTATACACCTAGACTTGGTCTTGCTAAGAATTTTCCCATCCTTAATGCCAAATTCATTATGCTGTAAACTACTGTGGAATGTATATTTTCCACAAATTGCAAATGCTATTGCTTGAACCATTCAATGCACATCTAACAGCTCTTTTCTTCTGGGACCTTATACATAGCTTTGAAAAGTCTTAAGAGCTATTAATTATCCTTTTGTGGCAGTCAGTTTCCTTCAATATCCAGGCAGACAAGTCGCATCCTCTACCACTCCGGCCATTTTTGTTTCTTGAAAAGTAATTTTTAAAAAATTATTTTCTAAATTTTTCTGTATTTGTTTGTCACTATAAAAGTTAGTTAATAGAAAACACTTTCCGGTCAGTAGAAAATACTTTCCGATCAAAAAACAATTTAGCTTGGTTTTCAAGAAAGTGTTTTCCCTTTAGCTGTGTTTGTTTTCCGGAAAGTGGTTTGCGGAAAATCACTTTCCAAACTTTCATGTGTTTGTTTGCCATTAGAAAAGTTGGTCAATGGAAAACACTTTCCAGTAAAAGGAAAATTTGGCTTGGTTTTTAGAAAAGTATTTTCCTGAAAAATTTGGGGGGGAAACAATTTCCGGAAGTTGTGAAAAATTTAAAAATGTCATTATTTGCTGATTATATCAAATTTAATCCTCAAATTTTTAATTGCTATATATATATATATTTTTTGTTTTGAATATTTATTTTTCAATTTCACCTCTTAAAATTTTATTTTTATATTAGTTTTGGTCCTTATTTTTATAATTGCTATTTGTTTTTTCCTTATCATTTTTTTATTAAAATTTTTTATCTATCAAATTTGGTCCTCATTCTTTTGATTGTTACTTACTTTATTTGAAATAATTTATGAAATGTTGATTATTATTATTTTAATTTCTTCATCTTTTATTTTCTTTTAATTTTTTAGATTTGATCTCTATTATTTTGATTATTATTTATTTTATTTGAGATAATTTATAAAATTATATTTTTTTTCAATTTTATTCTCATTCAACTTTTTAATTTATAAGATTTGTTCCTCATTATTTTAATAAACTTGAGATAAATAAAATATTAATAAGTTACTTTACAGCTCATTTTTCATGACATAATCAAACACTAGAGAATATTTTTCAGCTCATTTTCCATTACACTACCAAACATCGGAAAATACTTTCTCGAAATTCACTTTCCAAAAAAAAACTACTTTCCAGCAAATAAACATGTCTACAAGTTGTTTCACGTATCTGCATCATACAAGAGCATTTCCTAGGTAATTAATAAACGTTCAGGTTAAGGGTGTGTTTGGTATTGCGGTAGCTTTTGTGGTTGTGGTTTGAAAAAAGTTGTTTTTATAAAAAGTACTTTTAGTTGAGGTTGGTTTGAAAAAATAGGTGTTTGGTTAAAACTGTGGTTGAAATTGAGGTCGAAGAAAAAGTAGTTTAATGTGTTTGGTTAAAAAAAAATGCTTTTCAAATTGAGGTTATAAAATAATTAAAAAATATATATATATTAATATTAATAATTTTAATTTAAATATTGTAAATTTAACTACAGTTATTACATCATGAAATAAATAATATTGATATCAAATATTTTTTATTATTCTATTACACTATGTGCAATGTCATCACATACGAAATCTATCCAACAAAAACTATATTTTTCATGGTTTCTTAAGCGCGCAACAACAAAAACTGAATCTTTTATTACGTCATCAAGTGATTTCCTTTTAATTTTTTGAATAGAACACAATTAAAATAAAAATAAAAACTGAATTTTTTTTAACTGGGCCGGACCCGACAATAACATTATTGGAATTGCGATCAAATTTTACAAATGCTACGTCATTATAATTTAAAAAAAAAAACAATAAAAAAATTTAAACTCATTTTCATGGTTTTTCAAAAAAAAAAAAAAACAACCTGGAAACGTGAACAGTGGGCAGTGGAGCATGGCTCCACTATTGACAATAACTTGTCAGCATGAGAAGCAGCATTTTGCTGCTTCTCACAACCTGCGGTCCGGCCACCAAAATTAGTAGGTCCTACTAGCAATCACATTTTTTTTCTTTAACCAAACACCTGGTAGTGTGGTTGCGGGTGAACCTCACCCGCAACCACACTATAAAATTAATGTGTAAACTCGACAATTTTCATCCCTGCGCAACAAGGCATTCTTGACTTAGTGTGATTGTTTTATGCTAGACAGCACAACACTATAGATGGTGTTAGGTTTGGAATCATTTGGAGCTTATAAAATCGATACCGTTGTCTGCTATGCCTTAAGACAGACGAAAGAAATTTCTTGTATATTCTCTGCTGCTTGGCTCATTTGAAGGTTTATTCTTGCTGAGTTATCAGCGATAGAAGCATGTAAAAATTCTGCGATTCTAGCATAATTTTTACCGCAAAAAAAGAGTATAGAATTCATATTCTAGTTCCAAACAGGAGATTTAGTTTGATCACATCAATTCGTGTTTCATACTCCCTGTATCATAGCTGTCATTTCCAAACCAATTTTCCATCCTTGTTTGACTACACCAGGAACAAGGTCACATAGCAAGCCTCCATTAATTTTCAACAGCCCTCTCCTAGTGGGTTAATAGTGCATTCATGGAAACCTAACTTATAATGGGCTTGACTGGAATCTTTTTGAACTTGGATCATTCTGTGGTGCAAAATGAGGTGATTCCTGTCCATACCATCTAATATCTTCCAAATTTGCGGATGTCAACTTCAGTGTGTGGAAAAAAAAATTGGAAAATGTCATAAACGAACAAGATTATGGTAGTGCCGGTTTGTTTTGTTTGTTAAAAAGTTTTTTTTTTCTTTTTTTTTATCCTCCTACAATCCTCTCTGTGTAATTTAAGATTAGACGTTTCATTTACGTATTGAGAACACCTACCTCTCTACAGTACAAAAGATTTATCCCTTCTACAATCTTTCAATGGTGATGTCGTCGTATCTTTAATTTTTTTATAAAAAAAAATAAACATTTATTATTTTATTTTTAGAAGGGATAGGTTTTGTTTAAGGAATTGTTACATGGTATTATGATCAATAAAAATTATAATTGGTTAACATAGATTCTATAACACTAGACTGATTATACAGAGAAGAAAGATATTATTGCCCCTTAAATGTCCTACCTGAAATATATTGCATCACTGATTTTATTTTAAATCATTAAATATTGTATTATGATATTGATGATCTGTCAATAATATTTATAACTTTAGTGTTAATGAATATTGAAATTCAAAATAATTTTCAATTTTAGTGTGAATTGTTAGTGAATATTGAAAGTATCCCCAACTTTAATATAAGCAAATATGAATGTTCCATACTCTTCTTAATAAAAATAATTTAATTTATGCACAATTCATAATCCTAAAAATAAATATTTGATTCATATATGAATTTTACAATATAATTTATTGTATATTGTGAAGGATTTTATAATGGATAAAAGATATTTAAATTTATTGAAGCATAGGCTAAGATATAGTTAAGTATTGAATAAAATATATGATAAAATCAATTCTTAAATAAATTTAAAGTTAAACTAAAGTCTTCTCGTTGATAGTTTTTAGATTTTCACGAACATCATAGAAATTTGAATTTTATATATATATATATAATTTACAAAGATAGGGTTAAGATTTTTATTATTTTAAAATTTTGGATATATAGGCTTGATGAGCCTTTTAATTTCGTTCAAGTTATAATGAAATTAATAAACTGGTTATAAGGTATAAAAAATATTTTTGAGGTTTTTTAAAAAAACTTTTGTGACAACACTGAAACAAAATTCTAAAATATGCAAAAAGCATTTTGTTTTTTTAATTTTTTGTATTCTTTTATTAAAAAAAAAAAAGCAAAGTAAGTGTTCTTTAGATATGCCATGACGATTTTTTTTTTAAGAAAGAACTTGGTCATTATATATATATGGGAAAAAAAATGATTAAAAGAGCTCATGTTCCCTCCCAAAACAAAGATAGATCACATAATCCCTGGCAGTTTAGAATGGAGTTTTAACTTTCATCTAACCATGACGATTTTTTTTTTAAGAAAGAACTTGGTCATTATATATATATGGGAAAAAAAATGATTAAAAGAGCTCATGTTCCCTCCCAAAACAAAGATAGATCATATAATCCCTGGCAGTTTAGAATGGAGTTTTAACTTTCATCTAACCAAAGTGACATCAAATGCAGAGGAGCTCGGGGTTGGGGCGTTAGGTTGTTGAGGCGTCGGTTAGAGAAGCTTCTGGTGTTTGCTGAGGTGTTGGTCACGGTGGGAACTCCCAGTGTTGTGGCAACAAATGATATTGTGGTGGAGAAGGTTCAAAGGCTGGTCTAGAATGAGCTGCTTCTTCTTTTTTATTTTTTCTAGGATTTTTATTTTGGTTTTCCTCAGGATTTTGTTTTTCTCCCAGATATGACATTGGCCTTCCTTTTGCTTTTATAGGGCCAATCTAAAATCTTTCCTACAAAATCCGTCGCATATCTCCTAGGATGGTGATCTTGTGGATGAAGATAGCTACAGCTCAAGTTTTTTCCGCTTTTGATGAGAAGAAAACACCAGCAGTCCTGCCTGTTGGTTGGAGAAATCACTGGTGGTGGCTTTAAAACACTCAGAGGGGATAAAACACAAAGTTTTATTACAAAAACAAAAGCTTCCAAAGAACACAAAAGCTTACAATACACACCCTCTCTTTCTCTCTAGTGTTTCTCTCTATTCTCTCCACACAATATAACATAAGCTGAGCACTCTATTTATACACGAATTCAAAACAAGAAAAATCAACCATCAAGTGTGAAGGCGGTTGGCGGCAGCAGGTGTGGAGGCGGCTGGCGGCTGCGGCTGGCGGCTGGTCGGTGACAGCTGGTGGCTGGCTGGGCGGTGGTTGCCTTCCTTGACCTTCTAGATTGAGTTTAAGTTCAACAAATCTCCCCTTTAAACTGAATCTAGAGATGTCATGCCAAGCATGAACTTTAATCTGATAAATTCTTCTCTCTTCAATGGCTTTTCTCTGTTTGTAGTCTTTAGCCAATAATTTGTCTTTGTATCTTTGCACTTTTCCTTTTACATTCTTCTTCGTCTTGTAGACCCTTTTGACACCTATTGTTTTCTTGTTTTCTGGTGGATTAGTCAGCTTCCAGGTATCATTCTTTTCAATGGCATGTATTTCTTCATCCATTGCTTTTATTCATTTCTCTTCTGTGACAGCTTCATTGAAGCTTAATGGGTCACTATCTGCAAAGAAACAAAACAAAGTTGTATCTTCCATGACTTGAGTGGCATCGTACAGCTCTTCAAGATTTCGCATCCTTCTTGGTCCTTCTGATAAGGATGTTGATGGTAGTGTTGATGATGATGTTTCTGGTGTGTTCCTCCTGTTGAATACAGGGAATCTGTGTACCGGACTTTGTGGTTCAGCTGCTGGCACAATCGGTTCTTCTACAAGTATTGTTGGTACTTCTTCACCTTCAAGGATCAAATCAATGTTGATCCATTTGACTGCTTCTTGATCATCATTCCATTCCCAAGATTTATCTTCTTCAAAGATAACATCTCTACTCATAATTACTTTCTTCGTGATAGGATTATACAGCTTATATCCCATCCTTCTTTCACCATATCCGACAAAGATGCATTTCTCGCTTTTATCATCGAGCTTTGTCCTTCTTGCATCTGGGATCTTTGCATATGCCACACAACCAAAGACTCGTAGATGAGTAACACTTGGTTTGTGACCACTCCATGCTTCTTTTGGAATGATACCTTGCAAACTTTTAGTTGGGCAGCGATTCAGTAGATACACTGAACATGATACAGCTTTAGCCCAGTATTGCTTGGGCAACTTCTTTGCTTTGAGCAGACTTCTTGCCATGTCAAGAATCGTTCGATTCTTCCTTTCTGCTACACCATTCAGCTGTGGTGTATAAGCTGGTGTTGTCTGATGTCTGATGCCTTGTTGTGTACAAAAGGCTTCAAAGTCATTTGCTGTATATTCTCCACCTTGTTCAGATCTTACGATTCTGATCATGCAGCCACTTTACTTCTCGACAATTGCTTTAAAATCTTTAAAACAATTGAATACTTCTGACTTTCTCTTCAGAAAGTATATCCACGTCTTTCTGCTAAAATCATCAATAAAAGTGAGGAAGTACCTATTTTGTCCAGTCGACATAGGCATTATTGGGCCACACACTTCTGTGTGCACTAACTCCAGTGACCTCTTTGCTTTCCAGTTGACTTCTTTGGCAAAACTGGATCTGTGATGTTTGCTGAGGACACAACTTTCACAGACTTCATCTGGATGATCAATGTGAGGCAAACCTTTGACCATCTTTTTGTTTGCTAGCATCTTCAGACTTGTGAAATTCAGATGTCCAAGCCTCAGGTGCCAAAGCCATTCTTCACTGTTGGTGATGGCACTCAAACACCTTGCTGCATCATACTGGATGTTCAAAGGAAACATCCTATTCTTGGACATTTTCACATAGGTAATTAATCTCCAATTGTTGTCTCTAATTGTCAGATGACAATTCTTCGAGTAAAAAGTATAACCTCTCTCCATAAGTTGACCTAAGCTGATCAGGTTCTGCTTTATGGCTGGGATATAATAAACATTGGCGATGTAGTTGTGATCGCCGTTCTTCAACTTGATTGGAATTTTGCCTTTACGTTTGAATGGAACCTTTGAGGTATCTCCAAAAGTAACTAGACCGTGTTTGGTCTCATCTAGATCACTAAATAACTCTCGGTAGCCGCACATGTGATTGCTGGCTCTAGTATCTAGATACTATATATTCTCTTGTTTCTCATCAAGTCCTTGTTGGATAAGTAATGCAGTTGCTTCTCTGTCATCCTTCTCTGCATAGTTGGCTTACTCACGTATCTCTAACGGAGCTTTCCTTCAGCATTCAGTGTTATAGTGCCCAAATTGATTGCAACTATAACATTGGATATTTCTCTTGTCACGGTTATTGTAACCGCCTCCTCTTCCTGTAGGAGTGAATGTTTGTTGTCCTCGACCTCTTCTGGTGGTGTTTCTACCACCTCTTCCTCTAAAGCTTGTATTCCAAGATCCTCTTCCTTGGAATCTTTGAAATCCTCCTCTGGATTGTTGACTTCCTGCTTGAGTGGTATATCCACTTGTTGAAGTCTCCCCTTGCTCATATATGTCCTTGAGAGACAGCTTTGCTTGTAAGGCATGCTCAATTGCCTTATCTCCATTTTGCTTTACAATTTTTTGTTCATGAGCTTGCAAAAAACTCATAAGCTCATCCACCGTCAACTTGTCCACTTCTTTGGACTCTTCAATAGCGACAACAACAAAATCAAATTTTGGATCTAGGGATCTCAAAATTTTCTCAGTAATTCGAGAATCGATGATGGCTTCTCCATTTCTCCTCATCTGATTGACTATCACCATAATTCTTGTGTGATAATCAGAAATAGATTCTGAGGACTTCATCTGCAATAATTCAAATTCACCTCTTAAAGATTGAAGACAAATCTTTTTTATTCTGTCAGCACCTTTGAATTTTTGTTGGAGAGCCTCCCAAATATCTTTTGATGTTTCAGCGGAAGAAATGATCTCGAACGTGTCTTCATTAAGACCTTGATAGAGGATGGTCTTTGCTTTGTTGTCTTTCTTTCTGTTGACTTTCAAGGCTTGCTTATGTGCCTCATGTAGAGCATCTTCTGCTTCTTTGGACTCTGGTTCATCATAACCAAATTGTACAATATCCAAACACTCTTGTGAACCAAGGAATGCCTTTAATCTGATGCATCAACTATCATAGTTGTCTTTGGTCAGCTTTGGGATGAGTGTTTGTGTACTTTCTGCGGTCATTTTTCTCTTTCAATTACTATATCACCATTTTGGAGCCGAATTTGGCAAAACGAACACTGTAGATCGATCCGGAATGGTCCAAATAGTAGGGAACCGGTCTGACTTTGTAGAAATCGGGTCAGAAAATGGGTGAACCGGTCAAAAAACCAATTATGTACGGCGGGCGGTTCGCTAGGGTCGAACCGGGAATATTCTGTCGGCTCAGCTGCGGCTGGAAAGCGGCTCGGCTCAGCGCGATGGACGGCTCGGTTTGTGGCTCGGCGCGGCTGGATATCGGCTCGGCTTGGACGGCTTAAACGGCTTACATATGGCGCGCGTGTGGCTTAGTCGTCGTCTACCTCTGGCACGCGTGAGTGCGCGTGAGTGCGCGTGGGCAACAGTGACCGGATCTTCAGGCGGCGCATGTGGGTCACCGTGGTCTCCGATCAAGCTGATTCTTGCGCCAGTGAGTTCATATTGATGAGCTCTACACTGTGGAATGATCAAAATTTGTTTTTGACAACTTTGAAAATTCAGGTATACCCCAAAACACTCCTGTTTTCTGACGAACGGGACTCTGATACCAATTGTTGGTGGGAGAAACCACTGGTGGTGGCTTTGAAACACTCAAAGGGGATAAAACACGAAGTTTTATTACAAAAACAAAAGCTTACAATACACACCCTCTCTTTCTCTCTAGTGTTCCTCTCTATTCTCTCCACTCAATATAACATAAGCTAAGCACTCTATTTATACACGAATTCAAAACAAGAAAATTCAACCTTCAAGTGTGAAGGGGGCTGGCGGCTGCGGCTGGCGGCTGGTCGATGACAGCTGGTGGCTGGTTGGGTGGTGGTTGCCTTCCTTGACATTCTAGATTGAGTTTAAGTTCAACACTGCCATTGTTGGACTGTTGAGGATGGATCTTCTTCGCGTCACATGATAATCATGAGGGTGAAGGAATTGAACCAACTAATGGGATTTGTGATAGACAATCTAGTCTAGGATTTGGATCAGATTTGATTTGATTTGGTGAGAAGATTGGGTCTAACTGAAGCCATTTTGGTGGCTTCTTGGGTTGTTTTCCATAGCTCAAGAGGAAGAAGAAAATGAACAGTTATTGAATAATGTCTCTTTCGGGTCCTGAGGTTAAATTAGCTATTTTTCAATTTGCCTCCCTTGAAATTCTGAAACCTTACACTCAAGCCCAAAATAGTCTTTATCCTTGAGAATGTTTTTAATTTCACCCCTGGAGTTATGCAATTGGACCCTTGGATCTCTGCGTTCCTTACAATCAGTTCCCAACACTTCTACCATTCCAATGTCTTTCTTCCATTTTGCCTTGAGATTTCACTCCCACAAAAATAGATTCAATATTTATCTATCAAAACCATAATTCAAATCAATAATCAAACAAGTTTCGAAATGAAAATGTGAATTTGATCCGTTAGTTAATTAAATACGTGAATTGTAATTTTGCCAAAGAAGTACAAGTGTAGAAAGTTTCTTCATCATTTACGTCATCAGTTCTTTTACTTCTTCTGATGAGAAGTCCCAGTCGCCTGCTGTCGTCGCCGCCTCCATGGTGATGGTTGTAGCGGTGGGTGATGGTGAGCAGGTTTTATTACAGGAGGAACAAAAAATGGCGTAGTGTTTTCTTAAAATTAAAACGAGAGAAATCGGAGGCCACCATCAATATATATATATATATAGAGAGAGTTTTAAGAAAGAATACGAGAGAACCGCTTGGTCTGTGATTTTTTCCTTCATGATTATTATTCCGCAGGCCCATTAGTTTCGTCGAAGAACCCCAAAAAAAAAAAAAAAAAAAAACCCCACGAGTAGCCTTAAAAAAAAAAAAAAACCCCACAAGATTGCTTCATATCAATCAAAATTTAGTTCTTTTTGGAATGATCTTCATGATACATCCTTATATTAATTTAATTATTTTTAAAAAATAAATTTTCTTGAATGTGATTAAGTCCAAATTTTTGTGTGAATATAAAAAAAATAGTTTGTTTTTATTTCAAGCTTGGATGTCTTTATTTCATAATTTAATTATCTTTCCCGTTATATCGCAGATAAATTAATTTCTCTGAACATGATATATTTTAATCACCAAAAGATAACCATAATGTTGCAAAGAGTCTTTGACAAAGTGCATCCATTAAGAGGATTCTTGATGTTCCAACCTATGCATGTATTTCAACATAAATTGCTGGGAAGTGAGCATATATATTGTGCTATTGGTATGATCCTGATTCTGCGACACGAACTGCTAGATTGTTTCAGGTTGCATGTTATAACTTCAGTGCATGCCTGCTGCTTACGTCAAGGTCATTTCTCACTTACAAATTAAAATCTAAACGTTTTGATTGTCTTAAGGTTCATTTATTCTGAAGTTATCCGCTCAAATCTCTTGAATTTTGTTTTTCAGAGGAGGAAATATATATCTTAAACTTTGACTCACCCCTTTCAGATAGATGGAAAATGTCGGCAATGTAATTGCTAAAATGTTGATGAAATAATTAACTTTAAATATTAACTTTGATCTAAATGTCGGCAATGTAATTGCTAAAATGTTGATGAAATAATTAACTTTAAATATTAATGAGTGCTTTAAATATTAACTTTGATCTGAATTAATCTTAAACTTTGATTCACCCCTTTCACATGCCCTGATGGACAGGAATAATTATGATCATTAATTAGGACCTTAAGTATATGCCTGCAGAATTCATGATACAATGTTTCGTAAACATACAGTAACCTTGTGAGCATCTTATTGATTACATTTAGCTAGACATAGTTGTTTTTTTCCCTGACATTTTCAGTGGATTACAGGCTTCTTATTTAATATTCTCCATACAAATTGGAGAGTATCCTACACCACCATTATTCTGCAGAGAAAACATTTTGGCACTCTTTAGCGGAGATTGATGTTATATTTGGGCTGTTTATTTGGAAGAAAGATCCCCCAATGTTTCTCAAGTTCAGGGTTTTTGTAAGTCTCATCAAACATGGAAAAAATATAGGTTTCTATAGGCTTTCCAGGCTTCTTTGGGGTTCCTCTCTTCACATGTTGAACTAAGTTGTTGTTATAAATTCTTGCATTATCAACCGATGTTCCTGTCCCTCCAGCCGTTGGCCAACCACTCTCTGATACTACGATATCCAAAGAACCTCCTCCAGATTTCTCCAAAGCAGCGTAAACAGTGTCAAGAATGGCATCGAAGAGGTTTTGATAATTCAGTGGCGGGTCAGAGACTAGTGACGATGGAGCTGTGAAAAGAGCATAATCAAGACGAATGTCTTCTGAGTTACCGGTGTAACTTAAGTATGGATACAAGTTAACCAGTAATGGAGCTTGGTTGTTCAGTAAAAAGCGAATGATCGGATCGAGAAATGGTCTGTGGTCTCCCCTGAAAGAGCCTTTCGAGGGAGGGGAGGAATCATCTTCTATGACCCCATTATCAATAGCGGTTGAAACTTTGATATTTCCTAGTCCAGCTGAATAGAGTGCGTTGCGAATGTTTTTCATGGCAGGAACTAGAAACTGTGCATATGAATCGAATGGCCTCACCTCATTTCCTACCGCAATGTATCGAAACCTGACGTTGCCAAAACTCCTTACATTTCTTTGCACCCATGCATTTGCGTTGGTCTGACTGGAAGCAATCCTTTGAAGATCCGCGTTTGGAAGACCTAGCATTAGCTCAATGTTGGTGCCTTGAAGAGCTCGTAGAGCCTCTTGGTTTGGATCATAGAGTCGCATTCTGCGAATGCCCCTCTGGCTGTAGAGTTCTATGACTTCTTGTGCCGGTGGTAGGTTACCATTCATTCCATAGCAAACACCTATCTGAGCACCTGTATAAAAAATACTGTGATTATTTAGCTAACCATAGATTCTAAGTTGACAGCTTTAGTAAAACTGTCAGATAGCGTAAAATTAACATGATTATGAGTATACCTGTTGTATCTAGGCTAGCTAGGAGGAGCCCGAAGAGTAGCATTATGGAAACCATGGAAGGGCTTTTGCCAGCTAAATTTGATCTAGCCATGCTTAAGGAATAAACTATGAAAGAGAGATTGCAACTATGTTTGCCAAACTCCCTTTCTTACCTTCCTTTTTATAGAGAAAAGGGAGCCCCACAGTATCATCAACAAACTCCTATTAATTGATATATTCTTTAATATAAAATTAAATATATACTCCTAGGTCGGCTTGCATGCATCTAGCTTGCTAAGAATTCTCCAATCCATAACGCCAAATTCATTGAACTGTAAACTACTGTGGATCGATGGATATTTTCTACAGATTGCAAATGCTGACTTGAACCATTAATGCACATCTAAACAGCTTTTCGACTGGGACCTTATCTATACATAGCTTTGAAATGTCTTGAGAACTATTAATTATCGTTTTGTGGCCGTCAGTTTCCTCTAAAAACCAGACATATTAGTCGCATCCTGTACGGCCTAAATTCTTCACAGCCACTCCAAGTTGTCTCACATATCAGCACCATTTAAGAGCATTTCTCAGGGCAATTACTAAAGGTTCAAGTTAAAATTCATGTGTACACTTCACAATTTTCTTCACTGCAAAACATGCCATTTTTTTCATGGTAATAGAGGTTGTTTTTTTAAAAAAAAAATTAAAATACATCAAAATAATATTATTTATTTTTTTATTGTTTAAGTTAGCATAACAAAATGATCTAAAAATATTTGTGAGTAGCGGCACTAACAACCCTAATTAGAGTTTGCTTACTGGAAACCTTTTTTTCACTTGGGTTAATTCGTGGTGCCAAATGAGATGATTCCTATCCACATTAGGGATGCCAACTTGACTCGGAGGACAAAAAATTGAAGGAAAATGTCATAAACCAACAAGAGTATGGTAGTGCTGGTTTGTTTTTATTTAGAAAAAGTTTTTTTTCTTTTATTATTTGCTTTTTTTTAGTCCTCATACAATCTCCTCTTTTTGTCATTTTAGATTCGACGTTTCATCACGTCTTGACTACATCTGCCTCTTACAGTACAAAAGAATTATCCCTTCCAAAATCCCTCAACGGTGTCATATTGCCTCTTCTAGTTGTATATATAAATTTGTATATGTAGAGTAAATCGCTCCCTTGCATGTTGGTGCGTTTCTTTAATATGATTATAAATAATAATAATTTAAAAAAAAAAAAAAAAGCGTTGCCCCACATCCATAAATTGCTAGTGATTTTTGTGTAGTAAGAACATGGCATGTGTCTAATACAGTAAGCAAATTGCCTTCAAGGCATGACCATCCCTTGCATATGTTTGTATGAATTTCTGCATTTTTTAAATAAATATTATATGGTTTTACGTGTATATATATTCTAAATGATAATATGATTTTATCAATTAAAGAATGTATATTCACTTCAAGTTGTGATGAGCAGATGATCGAGAACGATACTGCCTTGGCAGTTTCGATCCATGCCATATTGTTGTGTGGAAAAACGATCAAAACTTCGGCTCAGAAAAAATCTTTTTAAGTCAAGCAATCACTGAATTTAACCTATTGAACTCGGAAACATGGCCCATGGCGGCTAAGGTAATGTTTTTCATTTGGGTAACATGGCCCATGGCGGCTAAGGTAATGTTTTTTACTTTGATGACAAGCACAGATCATGACAGACTTGGGCTGTATTTTTTTTTAGTTTTAAAAAAATAATAATAAAAAAATAATATTCTTTTAAAGTATTTATAAGAAAAAAAAAATTGAGTAAAAATACACTTTAAAAAACAATTTATTTCTATCTCAATCTTAATACACACACTAAATAAGAGAAATCAAACCTGCTCTAAATAAGAGAAATCAATTAAAGACTCGAAAAATCTGGTGTTAAATAAACACAAGAAATGATTAATTAAAAGAAAATTGTTATACATTGGCGTACAGAATTGGCCGGCAACATTAATGCTAGATGCAGATTTATATTAAAGAGAGCAAGCCAAGAGTGATGAATCGAGAAGCATGTCTGAGAAAATTACATTAATGTTTATAACTAATAATAATACAGCTCTGCAATGGAAGAATGATTGATCTTAAACTAAATTGCAATCGAGTTCGTTGCAAGCATTGATGAACAAGACAGACTTTGAGGGAAAGCTAGGCTTGCGTAATCTTCCCTGAATAACTTGTCAACCTCGTATCGGAGAAATGGTTTTCCGATCGTTTACCATCTCATGTGCCCCAACTGGAAAAGATCTTCTGTCAATGCACAGATAATTTTAACACCTTCAGGTCTCACAAATAAAGCTCCAGTGCCACTGATTATTCAAATTCTTATGTGGCTAGTTTCCCAGTTTAGGCAGCTAGAAGCCGATTTGGAGCCACTTCTGTTTCGATTTTACCTGATTCCTTTGAGCAAATCATTTGTCTCTCACGGTTCCATCTCCCTCTGAAATATTTTTTCCCTTAATTTTGCAACTATTTGATCATGAACCCCTTCATTTTCCATTAAGTACTGTTCAGCTACACGTTCATTGCGAAATACCCTTCTGCCAATGACATAGCTGCTTCCTTCTTTCTTGATGAGACTGTGCTCGCAAGCTAATTCTAAGACCTCAGATTCTGAGCAAAAGCCTCTGCCAAACTGTATCTCAAGTTCAGCTTTCGTCATAGCAGGAGCCAATTTATTTTTCACCACTTGTACGCACACCCCAAGACCGGTTATCTGAAAAACATAGCATTATTTAACAGAGCAAAACAGCAACAAGAACGTGAAAGACTTGATCAATCAGTTCAAGTAAACTAACAATAAAAAAAAAATTATTGTTAACTAACACAAAAGCTTGAGAATGAGGAAAAATATGATAGAAGGTAAATTGGAAAGGAAAAGAAGAGTGAAATTTAAAGCAGGGAACACAGATCAAACAAGGTAAACAAGATAAAGGACAATCATGACAGAAAGTATGGAAATTCATGCAGAATCCTAGACCATTATAAGCCAACGATATCTTATTTGTCCATCTACAAATTTATCACTTCTATACAAAGATTAGAAACTCCACCAGATTTTCAAGCAAATATTAAATAAATAACCACAATTAGGTGCTTATGCAAAGAACACATCTCTGAGGAACATGACACTGGAATTTATTCAGGTCACATGTTAGCAATGGCGCTAAAGAATATACCCTGTCCTCAGTCTTGAGCAGTCTTGTTCTGATCATTCTCAAACGCACAGCTGAATAGAATTTCAAGGCATTTCCGCCACAAGTGACCTCTTCTGCACGCCCTGATTTTAAACATTTTCTAACCTGGATAAAGACAACAATAACAATTGGTGAATATTATTTTCCCCATAAGTTACTGTTTACAGCATCCGTACAGAATATTTGAAATGTTTTAGCGGGAAGTCTAGAACTCAACCTGATTAAGAAAAATAATGAGAGTTTGTGATTGGCATAATGAATAATTGATCTTTCGTAGTGCTTGGGTCATTAATCGTGATTGTATATCTTCAAAGGTGCCTCCTACCACAGTATCAATCTCATGTTGGGGGACAAGTGCAGCAACCTGTTAACAAAAGGCCGGGAACGGTATCAAGAACGATGACTGAGATAAAATAGAAAAGGACAAACATAGAGATCCACAAGTGCAATTTATAAGGGATCAAAAAGCTACAACAAAAGGTTACAATAACTATTGATAACAGGGCAAGGTCATGGACACAAAGATGTGTGTGTGGGAGTGTCTGCTTGAGAATTAATTACTTACACTATCCACCACGATAACATCTACAGAACCACTTTTAGTCAGAGTATCAACTACACTGAGCAAATTTTCAGCACAATCTGGATGTGAAATAAGAAGATTTTCTGTGTTTATGCCCATTGATTCAGGAAGTAAAGGGTCCATTGCATTCTCTACATCAAGATATGCACAATATCCTGACAAAAAGACATTATATGGCTCAGATTTAAATAGGATATAATTATTTTAACCACATGGGCAGCAAAAGCATCTCTAAAGGCCAAATACAAGTAAAAGAACATGACAAGATCAAAATAATAATAAGTAGATAACTGATCATTAGAAATAGAAAATCTTCAAATATATCTTACTGTTGCTAGCTTCTAGTGTATAAAGATGAATTTTTTAGCACTAAGAATTTTGCTAGCTTCTGGCGTATGATGGCTAATATACACAATAATGTTTTACTACTAAGCAGTTTAGCCTTTTTTATTTGGCCATCCTCTGTCACAACCAAAGATAATGAAGAAAATTATTTGCTTCTTTCTTGTCTAATTTAAGATATAGGAGATGGTGGTAACTAAACGCACAGGGTAAGATCACTTAAGCGCATACATCTATCCATCCATGTCTTATTCCCTTTCTACAATTATAAACATCTCTCTATCCATCTATCCATGTCTTTGGGTGTGGGTGTGGGTGTGTGGGTGCATTTTACATGCAGAGATAAAATATATCTATCTATCTACCTATTAATGTACCTGGTTTGGGTTTAGGTGTGGGTGTATAATCATATATCACACACAGAGAAACTCTAAAGTTATTTACTTGGCAAACGAGAAAAGTTTCAGGAACAATGGTGTAGCGGTGAGAATTTTTCAGCAAAAGTTTTGGAAAAGGAAGAAACAAGGAATGTACATTGACTGTAAAGTTCAAGTGATTTGGCATGCTGTAGCATCAACTAATCTTTCTAACAAAACTAACAAGTTTAGTGTCAAAAACAACAAAGTTCACAGAAAATGACAAAAACACTCCAAAGAAACATGAAAACCTTCATAGATAAAGTTAAAAGCATATTATGAAAAACCTACAACACGAACTAGAAACCAATATAAACCTATACCCAAGTTATCAAGTGTGCATTTCCTTGCACAGTTGCAAGAAAAAAGAAAGTGGAATCTAGTGATAAAAATGCTTTTCATCCCGTATAAAACCAAAATATAGAGTAGTTCTGCAGTTTCCTGAGCTGCTGGTAACAAAAGACAAGGAAAAAAGTTACTCTATGTGTTCCTAAAGAGCCTTCCTGAAAATGGAAAATGTGCACAGATCATGACAAAATACAGATGAAAGGCTAAGCCTAGTGGAACATAGGTGATGAATCTAGTGATCATTAACTAACCAGTAACAGGGAAGAAGTGGGTGAAATGGAGAGAAAAAAAATGACTTGATATCAGGAGAGTTATTTTTCATAACAAGGATTAATAACTGAAATTGGAAAATGAAACCTCAAGTCATTATATCAGAGTGCCAAAACCTATGAATTTAGCAAGGATTTTATTATGCAGTGCTCCAATAAAATTAATCTAAGGTTTTGCAATCCATGTAAGGGGTCTGATTTTCAAACTGCAACTAATCGATTAAAAATCTAACCTGGTATCCTTGTTAGGGTTATGCATGCTAACTTTCATAAAATGTAAAACAGAAAGCATGACAAATCTAGTACCACATACCTCCAAGTTTTTGAGCTTCCTTGATAATATGAAGTGCAAGAGTAGTCTTGCCAGAAGCTTCTTTCCCATAGATTTCAACCATTCTTCCCTGCAGAGTGCATGGCAGATTTCTAACCAAAGTTGTCTTGAGGAAATTCATGGCTCAACTAAAATGTCTACGATCAGATCAGGTAGACATTCATCACAAATCAATTAATATACAAATGCTAGATTTGAAGCTTCACGTTATTTCACAACTGTAGTTGCTATCCCAACAATCACAAAGGCTCAGCATTGATAAGCATGCCATAATTTAGTTCCTTAGCAATCCATCACCATGGTCCCAAAAGCGAATGACACAACAAAGGAATAGAATGAATACACCTTAATAGCAATCCAAAGAATATAAAGTGGAACAAACATGGTAGACAAAACTGAAAACCTAATTTAAACTAACAGCCACGTTTTATAACCAAATCACCTTCGGTAATCCACCAATGCCAAGTGCAAGATCAAGCTTCAACGAGCCTGTTGATATTACAGGAGCCCTTCGTGAGTTGAAAAACCGCTGCAATGACAACATAGACTCTCTACCGAATTCACCAGCTAGCTGTGTGAGAGCCAAACGAAGTGCATTATCTTTCTGTTTTGCTTCACGATCATCATGGAGTTCATCAGGTTCAAAATCTGAAACTTCACCAAGCAATAAAAAATCATTCTTAAACTGACTAATCAAACCCCAAATCCCTCACTCAGCACCAATCAAATAGTATCGCGCTCTTGCATACAATTCTGCAAGTGAATTAACAGAAACTGAAAATAGCAAAAAAGTGACTGATTACCTACAGAAGAAAGACTATGATCATTCCTTCCAGTAAAAGTGGTTGCGTTTCTTCCATTCTGCCCAAAAAAAAAAATTGTCACCAACAAATAAAAAAAAAATATGACATTATAATAAAGTAGATAAAACAGAAAACCAAATGAAAACGTACCAAAAACCCAGTTCAAAGAAAATCTTCAATTTGTGAAAGAAAGCAAGAACTTAAGAATTCCTTGATATTTAGCAAGATCATGAGCATATTGTGTATAACACATAATGCTACAAGCTTAAAAATTGAAAATAGAGCTAAAGAGAAGAAATAGGAAGAGAAGGAACCTGATATAGAGCAGGGAGGAGAGAGGAAAGTCGAAATCTTGCGAAGGAATTGAAACGATGTGATTGAATTGAAAGTACCATTTTCCCCCTTTGTTAGGGTTTTAGGTTTATCAGTCTGTTGATTTGGGGGTCTCAGATTTTAACTATTGCTTGCCAACTGTTGTTTCTGTAAATTTATTCCTTTCATTTATTTTATTTAAAAAAAAAAAAGATATGCAATTTTTCATTCCTAAAACCTTCTCAATTATATTTTGCAAAGGGTCTTCTATTTTATTTTATTTTTAATTTTATGTAAGGGTCTTTTATTCTTTACTACTATCATAATAAGCCCAAGCTTTTAATTATTATATATATAAATATAGTTATGAGATTGCCTTCTTTATATATATTGGTCTTAAATAAGTCATGTTTATTGATGAAAAAAATAGCATATTTAGAAAGGAAAAGGAGGAACAATGGGAAATTTTATTATTTTTTGAACTGGATTTCGTTTCGAACAACGTATTCATTAATAATTGTGAGCTTCGGTTCTTCAATTGGTTCCTCGGAACCGGAGCAAGTAACTTGTTCACTATGAGGTGATGTTTTGTATATCCTTAAAGACATTTAATTGTTAGATCTATTGATCGATGCCAATAGCATTTATTATAACAAAAACTAAATAGAATGGAAGAGTAGATTATATTTCATTGTAAATTGGAATAGTAACTTTGCTTTTAATTTTTTATTTTTTCACAAGCAAATGAATATTTTTTTGATTTTCTTCCACATGACAATCAGGTTTTTCTAATTTTCAAGTATAAGTAAATAGCATTTTTAGCTTTAGAAAAACAAAAAAGAAGCTTTGTCTTTGCAGGTATTTTGGTATTTTTACATGAATATTTTGTGTAATTAAAAAGATCATGGGGTGTTTTAGTAGTATTTTCATATTGTATTTTGTATTTTTTTTAATTAAAAAATTGTTGGAGCGTGTTTCACATGCATCAATAAATGGGTAGCACCCACGTCATTAAAAAGGCACGTAAAACACTTTCTGGTAACCAAAATTTCCCATCCATTGTATCACAAGATGTGCAATTGTGCCCTTTTCCACATAGAGCGACGCGTATAGACATATCATGATTGGATTACCATTGATAATCAATTATTTGAGTTTTTTTTATCTTTTCTCTCTCATGACAACTATAATACACTATTGCCCTCTCTTTGTTGTTGTTTGTTTGGGTCTAGCATGGGTTGCCACACCAAGAGTCTTGGGTCTGGCAACCATGTGTGATGTCAGACCCAAGTGTTTAGTCTGATATCCATGTCTAGCCCAAGTTTAGTTGGGTCTGACAACATGTCAGACCCATATTACTTAAGTCTGGCAAACATGCCTCCTTAATGGTGTAGGCGCTATCCATTAGCTGAAGAAGAAAAGAAAGCCTAAGAAACTTCTCGTAAAAAAATAAAATTAAAAATTAAAAGTGAAACTACTATTATAATTTATAATGAAAAAATTTCTTAATCTATAGTGATTTCATAACACTATTTAGCTTTTGTTTTAATAACTATGTTACAAAATACGGTACTTATTCTCTAATAAATGAAGATAACACAAGTATCTTCTTTTTTGGTGAAATACAAGCCAATTAAGAAAAATTAAGGATCCGTTTGTTATTATTTTAATTTAATGTATGATCTTCCTTTTCTTTTGCCTTTATTTTTGTTTTTAATTTTAATTTTTAAAAAAAGAATGGTTAGGCTTTTTTTTTTTTTTTACTTTAAAAAAAAGAACTTAGTCTCATCATATATTCAAATCGGAAGAACAAATGTTCTTAACAAAGCTTATCTTTTATTTTGTCTCGACTCAATCCTTAATTGTATTGATCTTAACCGAGGACATTTTAAATGTAATCCCTACTTGATTTCAAACATCCGGTCTTAACATGAGAAACCTTAGACACAACTTCATCCCGACTCTTCGCTATTCCAAACCAATCCAAATCTAGTTCGAACCGACTCTTGATACTTGAGACTCGTTCTTGCTCGATTCCTAATATACAAGACCCAATCTTAGTTGACCTATTATGTGTCGTATCCGATCTTTGAGCTAGTTTAGTATTGGTCATTATTTTTTAAATTATTTTTTTATTTAAAAATATATTAAAATAATAATTTTAAAAATATTTTTGTAACACAAAAACAAATGAGCTTTTAGCCATATCTTTAACACCTTAGATTGGGTCTAGGCCTAATGCAAAACTTAGTTGACCCATCCTAGGAACCCTCACCTTGGCCTTCAAACTCGATCTTGGCTGACTCTTGGATGTTTGGGACTTGATCTACCTAAATTCAAGATGTACAAAACTCGATCCTAGCCACACATCATGTACCTTATTTAGTCCTAGCCTGATCTTCACATCTTAGGTCAGGTCTCGGCCTGACACCCACATGCTCTATATATAGTCACAACCCATACCTTAGGGCTCCAGACCTGGTCCTAACCCGAGTTCAACAAACTTTGGATTTAGATCCTGTTTGTTTTTGTATTTTAAAAATATTTTAAAAAAAATTTAAATTTTTTTAGTTTTTTCTTTACTTCAAATTAATATATATATATATTTAGTTTTTTAAGATTATTTTAATCCATTGATACCAAAAATAAATTTTAAAAAATAAAAAAAATATATATTATTTTAATACATTTCCGAATGAAAAGCATTTTAAAAAGTAAACACAACCATACTTCCAAACACACTTAGTTAAGACCTAACCCTTAATTATTTTGGTCACGACTTGACCCCAAAGCCTTGCATATAGCCCTAACCCAACCCTACCTTTCCTAACTCGATCTAGATATAAGGATGGCTTAATTCATAAATTTTAGGTTAATAGTGTAAAAACAAGTTTGAGAACTTTTAAAAACCTTTTTTTTTTTCAGTGAAAACATGTCAATTTTTATTTATTGAAAAAAAAAAAACGGAAATGACAAGTGGATGATCTAATTCGGTAACCCTACTAAGAGAGCCCCATTTTATTGTAGTGTAAAAGAAAATCTTCTCCATTTGGAGGCGATTGTCATAACACCAACGGAATTGTATTAGACATGTTCCAATTAAGGTAAATTATTTATTTAGTCCCTATATTCTTAACAAAGTAATTAGTTAGTTCTTCTATTTGAAAAGTAATTTATCGTATCAATAAATAAAAATTATCTAACTTTATCGTATCAATGAACAAATTCCTTGAAGTTGATCTAGCTAGGTTTCACAATTATCTTGTTAAATTATCTAAATTTAATCAAATCAATATCCATTCAAAAGAAACTATACCTAAGCTAGATTACATATCAGCATGGTAGGTTATCTCCTCCATATAGCTCAATATACTTTCAGCGTTAAAAAAAAAATCCAAGCATTCATTTTAATCTGGCTGGCCAATTTCCGAAGAAAAAAGACTTGTATAATATTTTTAAAATCTTTAAAGTTTCGTATTATATCTTTTCCTCAATTATCAAATAATAATAATGTTATTATTATTTTTTCTTCCTTCAAAATTATATCTTCCTAAAGGAGCAAGTAAACAAAATCAAACAGAAAAAATCAACAACGACAAATTACTAAAGATCTGTAGAAGCAAATAATCAAATGGTTAAAGCAATGAAGAGCTTCTAGCTAAGTTCTATTGTTCAAGGTAAATAAATGATAGCTCGGAAAAAATGATAGAAATACATAGGCACAAAGAAACGACAAATTACCTTGACTACCTTAATAGAAGAGCATATATTATTACATTAAATCTAGTAAAAAAAAACAACTAAAGAAATGGACAGCAAAATCTGTCATCTCATTAACCACAACATTTGAGAAAAATATGAAAAAACTGCAATCAAATTACTACTTGAAACACGGATTAATGCATTGCCCCCATTCCCCGTTTATGGATGATAAAATTACACTGATAATCAGTACATTCAAGGGCCAAGTCATCGCAAGGCTCACCACAAGCATGGCACGCAGGGTAATCGTCTGTTTTTTCAACCAAAGCGAGAGGGTGAGGGTGGATGTCGTATGTGTAACTGCCCCCTAGCTTGATAAATGGATTTTTCCCAAGAACGCATTCTCGATGAGCATCAAAGTCACATTCTTCACAACGGTAGAACCAGAGCTTTGGGTCTCTTTCTTTTTCACAAATTTGACAGACATATTGGTAGTCATTTGGATCAATATAGGTGAGGAAGAGAGGATGTTCATCATACCTGTGTCTCGCTTTATCTGGCAGAGTAGCACATTTAAAATCCAGGTTGAAGTCACAGACAACGCACCTGAATGTTTGAGACTCTCCACTAACACTACAGCCACTGCAATGACGATTCTCACTCTCCACGGCAAGATAAAGGGGATGCTCATGACCACCATGTTCAATGGAATCTTTTGTTAATTTGAAGCATCGCACGTCGAGGAAGCGATGGCATCTATCGCAGTTGTAGCTGAATCCATAACAATATTGCTCACAAATAGCACACTGGAATGGATCTTCCTCCCATGTGTTCAAGATGAGTATCAGAGGGTGTCTGTCATACTGCCAATTGTTTTTCCTAGGCAATCCTATGCAGGCTTTGTCTAGAGAGAAATTACACTTAGTGCAACTATAAAATGGAGTAAAAATTGGTAACATGCACCCGTCACACTTTGGATCATTGTTAAACTCGTCAATGAGGATTAGGTTATGTTGATGACTGAAATGTTTGATCTCTGCAATTATTCTTTCGTCTCCATGCTTGATCTCACGGACAACATCAAAGCTAGATTCCTTGAATTCATCATTCATAGTTATACTTCTCTCATCTCCATCGCTCTCTGTATTAGATAGACGATATTGTATACCACAAATCACATGTGCAACAAAGTCGCAATCTTGGCAATAATAAACTCCATAATCTGTGTCAACTCCATCACGACAAATTCCACAGTACTTGTTTCTAGAGTCACATTGTTCAAGATGATAGGTGTGGATTATTCGAGGATGCTGGTGAATACGCAATTTAATGGAGCGAGGAAACGAGATGCAAGTTTTGTGGACTATGAGCTGACACATGGTGCACACGAAAGGGGAGTCATCTCCATCAGTGCCACAGGCATTGCATGTGAAAGAGACGATCTTCAACGGAAGCGACTTTGGTAGACAAATAAATTGATGTTCCTGACCTTCAACTTCCAAAAGGCACGGTGGAAGAGCACATTTGATATCAAGGTTAAAATTACAGAAAGAACAACGGTAAACAAAACTCTTGCAGGTTTTGTTGCACAAATCACACATCCATTTCCTGGTATGATGAGCTGGTGGATTTGCTAATAGATGAAGAGGGTGTTGAGGGTGCAAGCACCGCTTGATCTCCTGGGGTAGCTCAGTACACTTTTTGTGAAGAAAGAAGTTGCAAGAAGTGCATCGATAGCTAGGACCCGATATTGGTTCATCGCACCCAGAGCACATAACTCCTTCAACATGAAATTCTTGCTCTTCATTCGAAATCAATGAATGATCTATGTGGGCAAATTGATGTGCCTGACCATCATCTTCAAAAAAACACTGTTGAAAAGCACATTTGATATGAAGATCAAATCTGCAGACAGAACAATGGTAAACGAAACTCTCACAAGTTTTATTGCACAAATCACATAAGCAATATCCCAAGATATAATGTGACGGTGGCTTTGCCAATAGATGAAGAGGGTGTTTAAAATGAATGTGCCGCTTGATCTCACGGGGCAGCTCCGCACATTTCTTATGAAGAAAGAAGTAGCAGGAGGTGCAACTGTAGCAAGGGCCCCAGATTGGTTCGTCGCATCCAGAGCAAATAACTAGTTCACCACTATATTCTAGCACTTGATTAATCAAGATCAATGGATGAACTGAGTGGCTAAAATGTTCAACCTCCATTTCACTCTCTCTTGGAGCAGGTACAGAGGAGACTTGAGAGTTAGGTAGATCACCTTTTTGACCAGCAACTTGACCTTTTCACTGGCGGCTAAGCAAAACCAAATAGAGGGAAATTCCATTTAGATCGGAGCTTAACAAAGGCATCGATCAACTGCTGAAGATCCATTTTTCTTACTTCTTGCTATCATTCGAAGGCTATCTGAAACAGAGTCAAAAACAAAATTGATTCAAAAGACTCAAAATTCAAAGAATCCCAGAGGGAGAAGGAGGCGTCGTCTGTCACAAAATAGAAGAAGGTAGGAATGGGTAGATGATTAATCGATGCATCAGGAAATCCATAGGTGCCTCCATTTGTGCTGAGGAGAGTGAGTATCTGTGGAGGAGAAGACAAAGCCCAAAGGTTCGGTCGAAATAACTTTGAAGCTTTCTCTACATAATTAGAAGGGCAGTTTACTTGTACCATTTTCGACTTTTCCCTTTAGATAAAACTTAACAAAAATAAAATAAAAATCAACGTTGTAGACATGTTCGATATCATTAATTTTTTTTAGTTATATAATAATTAAAATTGATATTCATAAGATTAAAATTATGTAAGAAAATGTGATTTTAGCCCATATCCTCCTTTTCTTATTATTGTATTTTTTTTCAGAAAAACATATCTTTTTTTATTAGTGGTGTGGTTACTTGAACAAAAACTAAAGGCAATTGAAATAAATATACAGAAAATTGTAATGATTTGAAATATAAAGGGAAAAATACATCTTTTAAATCAAAATTTCATTCCCTTATTCATCTGTTTTTTCTTTTATAAAAAATACATCTTTTTTATTATAAATATTTTGTTAAATAAAAAATTACCATAATCTTAAAATCAAGTTTTAATTTAAAAACAAAAAAAATCATGAATTTATAATTTTGATGCGAATGTATTACAAAATATAAGAATAATAAATTTAAAAAATATCATATAAAAAATCACAATAAAAAAATAAATATTTTATTTGTATTTAATATTCATGAGTAAATATTTTTTGAAATTATACATATTAGATTCATATGTATTTATTCAAAAAACAATTGTTAAAAAATAGTAATGTTAGTTAAAAATATTGGTATAATCAAATAATTATTTAAATATCACTTAAATAAATTTATTTAAAATAATATCATCATCTGCAACTTTCTGTAGTCAAAAGAAGTTACACCACTGATTAAAAAACCAAAGTTCAATTTCAACCACCTTTTACTAAAAAAACATAAAAGCAACACTTGAACATTGAAAACCTCGATTAACCATAAAATACATTTTAATAAGATTAAAAACTCAAAATTAAATTAGCTTAAAAAACTTGTTGAAATCCAATCTATATTTTTATGCACCATTAAATTTAAAAATCATTGATAAGGATAAAGTTCACAATATTAAGATTGACCATAAACACTGATATCTGTTACCTACAGTTTCAATGTTCCCAGTTCTCTGTTTGTTCCTGTCTCTGCAATTCCTATCCCTCTGTAACTACAACTCTTATAAAGAGTTCTCATTGTAACAGACTTTACGTGTATATATATGGCTGAGTAAACACAGTTTTACTCAAGCAATTTCAGTTGTAATTTAATTCTTTCATGGTATCAGAGCGTCTCATAGCTAACGCTTCCAACGATCCTATGGCTACTACTTCAGATTTTTCTTCCGCTGCATTTCATCTTCCAGCTCAAGTTATTTCCATCAAACTTGATGGAACTAATTTCCTTGCCTGGACTGCTCAATTGCTTCCTCTGTTTCGGAGTTATGGTCTCATGGGAATTGTTGATGGATCTGATTTTTGTCCTCCTCAATTTTCCAGCGAAGAACATAAAATCCAAGGTATTACTAATTCTGCTTATATGGCTTGGCAGTATAAGGACCAAACAATCCTTGGATGGATTATCTCCTCATTATCTCCTACGGTGGTTTCCACCATTTATGGCCTTGAAACTTCTCGTCTTGCTTGGCAAGCCCTTGGTGCACGTTTTGCTGCTCCATCAACTTCTAGAATTTCTCTTATCAAGCGAAAGTTGCAATCTTTGCAGCAAGGCTCCTTGCCTTGTCAGCAATTTCTGGATGAAGTCAAAACTCTTGCAGATGAACTCTCTGTCGTTGGCAAACCTATTGATGATTCTGATCTAATATTATCTATTCTCAATGGTCTCAACTCTTCATTTCATTCATTTGTCACTACGTATATGCTCCTCTCCAAAGAGAAATCCATGTCATTCTCAGATTTTCATGCAGAACTACTGAACCATGACCTTATGCAACAATTTCATAGTCAATCTCTTCACCATGAGGCAGGTTCTTATGCTCTTTACTCACATAAACCCGCAGCTAAAATCAGTTCTCGTCACAGCAGTAATAAATCTCGCTTCTCGAGGGTATCTAAAGGATCAGGTAGTGCTTCCTCTCAATTTCGGCAGCCACTACCTCACCTCCCACGTCCATCTTCATCAGCTCCTTCTGACTCTCGTTCCAGATCTCCATGCCAAATCTGCAAACGAGAGGGACATCAGGCCTTGGATTGCTTTAACCGCATGAATTACTCTTTTCAAGGACGACATCCTCCTACTGACTTAGCAGCCATGGTTGCAGAAGCCAATACAACTTATTTAAATCAACATCAATGGTATGCAGACAGTGGTGCTAATATTCACGTTACTTCAGATATTGCTAATCTTGCAACTTCTCATCCTTACGAAGGTGATGCTTCTGTGGGCGTAGGTAACGGTACAGGTTTGCACATATCTCATACTGGCAATGCTTCCATTAAAACCCTCTCTTCTACTACTCTTACCTTAAATAATGTTACTTATTGTCCTCAAGCATCAGCTCATCTCCTCTCTATCAATAAATTCTGTCAGGATAATAATGTCCTTTTTGAACTCACTGGTTCTGATTTTTCTGTTAAGGATATCCTGACGAGGAACACGCTCCTGACTGGACCAAGTGATAATGTATTGTATCCGATCAACCTTCGTCAACTATCTGCTTCACCATATCATGCTCTCACAATGACTGTTGGTGTCAAGGCTCCTACTTCCATCTGGCACTATCGCCTAGGCCATCCTTCCCCAGAAACTCTTCGTCGTGTCATTTCCAAATTTTCTCTTCCAGTTAGTGATTCCATCAATAAAACATCAGTTTGTGCACCTTGCCAACTAGGCAAGTCTAAACAATTGCCCTTTTCTGACTCATCAAGAGAGTCCACTGCTCCCCTAGAAATAATTCACTCTAATGTCTGGTCCAATTCCACACCTTCATTAAGTGGTTGTCGTTATTATGTTATTTTTATTGACGATTTTTCTCGTTTTTGTTGGATGTTTTCTATTTCACATAAGTCTGATGTTTATTCTACATTTGTTAAATTCAAGCTTTTAGTGGAGAAACAATTTAAATTCCCAATTCGGCAATTTCAAAGTGATAATGGTGGTGAATATTGTTCCACCATCTTTAAACATTTTTTAAGGGATAATGGAATTTTCATCGACTATCATGTCCTCACACTTCTCAACAAAATGACCTCGCTGAGAGGAAACATCGTCATATTATGGATATGGGACTTACTCTTCTAGCTCAATCAGGCTTATCTAAGAAATTTTGGGTTGATGCTTTTCTCACTGCTATCTTTATCATTAATCGACTACCTACTAAAGTTCTTGATTATGTTTCACCATATGAACGTCTTTTTCATCTTCCTCCAGACTTCACATATTTTCGAGCATTTGGATGTCAATGTTTTCCATGTCTTCGTCCTTACACAAATGATAAATTATCATATCGTAGCATGCCTTGTATTTTCATTGGTTATAGCTCCAATCACAAAGGATTTCGGTGTTTAGATCCTTCCTCCAAACGTGTCTATATCTCTCGAAATGTGATTTTTGATGAAGAGCAATTTCCTGCACACTCCATTATCACAGATCCTGCCAGCTGTGTCTCCTCTTCAGGTATGTCTCCAGGTTTGTTCTTCACTCCTCCTTCACATATTTTCCCCTCATCCTCTGATTTTTCTCCTCCCCCAGCAACTTCCTCACCTACCCAGGTTCTCGTTGACCTTCCCTTACATAATATTCATCCTGCTCCAGCTATTAATTCCAATGAATACCATCTCCCCTCCTCTCTCCCATCTCTCTATTCTGGCCAACCCGATTCTTCTAAATCCATTCCCATACCTAGTGCACCAACTCTTAGTCCTTCTTCTGACCACCACGACAATACCATCCTTAACCTCCAAAATGGTGCCCTGTCTACTCATGAGTCTTCCACCAAAATAATCACTAGATCACAGACTGGTCATCATAAGCCTCGTAGGTTCCCTGACTTTCATTTATATTCCACTCGTCACCCCCTTCAAGCTTTGCATGCAGGTCTGATTTGTGTTGAGCCCCGTTCCTATGCTGAAGCAGCAACCATTCCTGAGTGGCGTGCAGTAATGGACAGTGAATTCCAGTCCTTGTTACAGAATGATACATGGTCACTATGTTCTCGTCCCCCTGGTAAGAATTTGGTTCCATGTAAATGGGTTTTTAAACTCAAACGGCGACCTGATGGCAGTATTGAACGTCACAAGGCCAGATTAGTTGCTGTGGGATATCTACAGAGAAGTGGTGTTGATTTTCTTGACACATTTAGTCCAGTCATCAAGCCTTCCACTGTCCGAATGGTTCTTGCCATCGCTGTTTCTTTCAACTGGGATATTCGTCAACTTGATGTTTCCTTCATGGTGTGTTAGAAGAGGAAGTTTATATGACACAACCCAAAGGATTTGTTGATCCTGCACACCCCCAATTCATTTGTAAGCTTCATAAATCTCTTTACGGGTTGAAACAAGCTCCCCGTGCCTGGTTTAATCGACTGTCTACTGCTCTTTTGGCTCTTGATTTTCAAAGTTCACAAGTTGATCCCTCACTATTTATCTGTCATCGTAATAATGTCCATGCATTCTTCTTAGTTTACGTGGATGACATTCTGGTTACCTCAAATGATTAGAATTTTAGTACCACTCTTATATCTCAATTACAACTTGAGTTTGCTATGAAGGATCTTGGTCAGTTGACATATTTTCTGGGAATTGAGGCCATACACAATTCTTCAGGGTTACATCTTCGACAAACAAGGTATATAATTGATCTTCTGGACCGTGTGCAGCTTACTGGTATCCGCCCATACCGTGCACCTTATGTCTCCGGGTCTAAGCTATCCAAGTTTGATGGAGAAAGTATTCCAGACCCATCTGAATATAGGCAAATAGTGGGGGCTTTACAATATGAAACTCTCACACGCCCGGACATTGCATACTCAGTCAATCAACTCTGTCAACACATGCAAGCGCCTACTTCAGCTCACTGGACAGCAGCCAAACGCGTGCTACGATACTTAAAACAAACACTTGATTATGGTCTCTTCTACAGACCTGGTTCCTTTGCAATCAATGCCTATTGTGACTCTGATTGGGCCGGTGATCCTGACGACAGACGCTCCACCTGTGGCTATGGTGTTTTTGTTGGGTCCAATCTCATATCTTGGTCTGCTAAGAAACAACTCAAAATCCAGTACTGAAGCTGAATACAGGTGTTTATCTCTAGTTACAGCTGAGGTGTATTGGCTAAGAATGTTGTTGCGTGAGTTGCAGGTTTCTCTTGCTTCTGCTCCAGTCGTATGGTGTGACAATATAAGTGCCTTAGCTCTTGCCTCCAATCCTATTTTCCATGCCCGATCGAAACACATTGAAGTGGATTACCACTTTGTCAGAGAAAAGGTGGCAAATAAAGATATACTATTTCAACATGCTCCCACCTCTCTGCAACCTGCAGATATTTTTACCAAGGGACACACGGCTGATCGGTTCTGTTACCTCCGGGATAAACTTTCTGTGACAGATGTCCCTGCCAGTTTACAGGGGAATGATAAGGATAAAGTTCACAATATTAAGATTAACGATAAACACTAATATCTGTTACCTAGAGTTTCAATGTTCCCAGTTCTCTGTTTGTTCCTGTCTCTGCAATTCCTATCCCTCTGTAACTACAACTCTTATAAAGAGTTCTCATTGTAAAAACTTTACGTGTATATATATGGCTGAGTAAGCACAGTTTTACTCAAGCAATTTCAGTTGTAATTTAATTCTTTCAATCATTTCTATTGAATTCTGCTTTTAAAAATAAAGCCATAGATTTTTATATATATATATATATATATAAAGCATCATACGTGCCTGTTTACACACAGTACGCAAATGAAAAGAAAACATATGATTTTTCTGCCCTTTATCATGCAGAAGAGTTCAAGGTATTCATGTTGCTGGAAGCTTCTTCCTTGCTTCTATCGTTCAAGATATGAGAAATGTTCTAAAAGTTTCAAGAATGGAGGCCTATGAAAATCAATGTGGGTTCGGAGTGGCTTTCAATCAAGAGTTTGTACTTATGATCTGTCGGATAATGTTAAAGCCAGTACATTATTTGTGAAAAATCTGCCACCAAACATAGGTTTTAAACATTGATTGCCAGCAGAGATGCAAAATCATTTTCCTTGAAGTAATTTAACAAATAAAACAAGGTGTGTGATGTTAAGAAATCCATGGAACTTCTTTTTTCTTTTTCTTTTTTTGAGCCTCCAAAGAATGAAGATGGCGATGAACTACAGTAACTAGTTGTCTTTGCAGAGTTCTTCTCCTGTGTCTTCTTGCCCTTCTGAGGAGATATAGGTTCGTTGACGAAGAACAAACCCTGAAAGGAACTTCCATCTGTCAATTCTATACTTCTTTGAAATGACACGGCGTAGTTGGTGGTGATTTTACTTTGTTTATTTCGGAAACTGACTTGGATAAGAAAACGACAGAGAACAAAGTCGAACGTAAGATAATTAACACAATCAGGCCATGGACGGCATGATTAAGATATTATAGGTAGTAATTATACAAAGCTACTTTGGGATGATGAAAACTGCCAACTACTTTTAAAGTGATTGTTTATCACGTTTTATAATATAATTACATTTGGCTTTTGCAGTGGTGACAGGTTAGCACTCTGTCTGTAAGGCTAGCCAGCGTGTGCATTAGCCTCCATTGGCTGCCATACGACGACAAGAGGGAAATAATTGTAAAAGGAAACATCTTTCGGTTTCATCAATGATTGTACGTACGTCCCGATATGATGTAGGATTAATTTACTCGAGGCATTGATTTTACCTAATCACTACATGAAATTGATCGGATGCGAGGTTCAGTTTAGCTAACACAAAATGTTCGATTATTTTTTTCCTGCAATAGTCTGCGCATCAGAATTGGCAGATTCTTAGCTATTCCTAAGCTCAACGTTAGAGGATCACTTCAGCTGTCGCAATACTTGTACATGTAATGTTCCAAGCCACTGCCGCAATCATTGTCGCTCCTGTAACTTTGATGCTCATTTAAAACTCTGATGTAGCAAATATCCAGTCTAACTTGATTCAGGAATCCAGCAGAAATCTCAGCAGCAGCGCAGCACACCAACTGATTAAGCCTATAATATCCGTAGCTCCATTTTTCTAAACTAGTAATCATCAAACGAATTGGGTTCTAACAGTTCTATTGGAATTAATTAGCTGTATATCTTGTAATTATGGAGAATTATTCTCCATTCCATAACTATAGGAAATCTCATAATTATAGGAGATTGTAATCTTCTGTTTTTCCTAAACAGTACCAATATCTTTGATATAAATAGCCTCCAATAGAATATGGTATTAGAATATTGTTCAATTCTAAAGAACATGAATCTCAAAAGAATCCCGAATCAAAAAACTTTTTTCTCGAATCCAAACTCTCACCAAGAATTTGTTGCACACTCAAATCTTTAAATTTCCTAACTAATATCCAACAGTAGCAGCTTGCAACTGATCAACGAGCAACACCAACAACATACTTTGTGCTCTAATGAAAGACAAAACCATCACTCAACCTGTAACAGTTTCTCAGCCACAACAGATCATCCATATCATTATACGAACTAGACTCAAGCTGACATTGCCCCTTTCTTAACTAATGGGATGATTCTCAATGATAATTACTATCAGGTTTAGGCTTCAGCCATGAAATTATGTATTGGTGCTAAGGGAAAGCTCGGTTATCTCATTTGAGCAAAGGCTCAAAGATCTTACATTCAAGAACAGAACTAGGCCATGAGGAATGACATGATTAAGGTTCGGTTTATTGACTCTAAGATTCCTAAGTTAGCGAATCGATATATTGTTCTCCCTGCTGCCAAGGATGTATGGGGTGCAGTCTTGGCAACATACTATGGCAGTTCGGATAAAATCAAATTTTTTGAACTAATCAAATCGTCAATTCTTATTGGCAAGTCAGAATTGATTTTCCCTCTCGACCTACTACAATGCACTTGTCACTATGATTCAGGAAATTGACAACGAGACTCCACCGATAGTAGGCATGGCTGCTGGTGTGAAACTACTGCACGCTGCAATTGCACAATGTTTCTTAGTGGACTCGATCTAGTCTTTGACCAAGCACACGACAAAATGTTGCATAAGGAGCCATATCTTAAGAATAATAATAATTATTAAATTTTTAGGTTGATATGATTTTTTAGCATTGTTGATCAAGTAATGAATTTCATAATTTTTATTTTATTTGATTAAAAAATTAAGTATAAGGTAATGGTTCAAATAATTTTCACTTCAAAAAATATATTAAAAAATAATATAAATCATATCTTATAACTTCATTTAATAATTTAAGTTAAAGCATGCATCTAAAAGGTAAAATTTGAGACAAAAGCAAACATAAACATCTTTGACAATTGGTTTTTATATATCCCATCTATATTATTGGTAAGGCAAGTGTTCTTTCTTTGTATTCTTTGAGTAGTGCATGGTCATTTATAATCATCAGCACAATATATTAACTATATTGCCAATGGCAACTTATTTTGGATATTGCTCTAGCTGTCTCTTTCCTTTTTTATAATTCATTTTAAAAAAGTTGAATTACCATAATCCTAGCATTTATTGTTATTTTTTGGCCTTTTTATGTTTTGTAAGACATTCTGATGAGGCAAGCTCATGGTTATAGTGTTAGAAAGTCAAGAGAAAGGTTGTGAAGAAAATACCCAGAATGATGGAGAAGATTTTAAGGAATTGAAGCAATTGAAGAATAATTAAATTAGGAAATACTCAGATTAATGATGGAGAAGATTTTTCAAGTTAATAAAGGCATTTGTCTATAAACAAAGCAACACTAAATACACTTCATTCATCAAACACAAGGCAGAAAGAACAACAATAATGATAGTATATGTGGATGATATGTTATATATGCGACAAGAGATAATTCACGTGAGATTAAGACATTGCAGGATATTTGTCGAGCGAATTTGAAATGAAGGTACTAGGTTAACTAAAGTACCTCTTACGAATTGAGGTTACAAGATCCAAAAAAGGAATCTTATTGTCTTAATAAAAATAAGTTTTAATTGCTTCTAACAAAAACAAGAATGGTGGCCTGTAAACTAGTTAAAACACTTTTATATATATATATATATATATATATATATGAATCACAAACTAGAAAAGTATCAAGATTATATTCTAACAAACACAAACAAGGGTAGTTATCAATATTTAGTTGGCAGATTAATTTATTTGACATATACATGATTATATTTTAAGTATGGTAAGTCAATTCATGCATGCGACAGATAAAAAATATATAAAAGTTGTTTATATAATATGAATATGCTTAAAGAATATTCTTAGTAGATAATTGTTATTTATATATATTCTTAAAGAATATATATATATATATATATATATATATATATATATATATATATATATATAATCATGTATATTCTAACAAACAAGGGTAGTTATCAATATTTAGTTGGCAGATTAATTTATTTGACATATATATATGATTATATTTTAAGTATGGTAAGTCAATTAATGCATGTTACAGATAAAAAATATATAAAAGTTGTTTATGTAATATGGATATGCTTAAAGAATATTCTTAGTAGGTAATTGTTATTTATAAAAAAAAATAATGTGTAAAGTAGAAAAATATATAGATGCTGAATGGACAGGAGATGAGACAGGTAAAAGATCTACCTCTAACTACTTGTATTTGTTTTGTTGGGGAGAGCCTATTGACATGGAGGAGTAAAAAGTAATATGTTGTCGTGAGATCTAGTGCTTAAACAGAATTCTAGGGTATGGCTTATGATGTATGTGAATTACTATGGATAAAAGGATGTTTTGGAAGACTTGAGAATCAAGAACAGAAAACTAATGAATTTAGATTGTGACAACAAGATTGCAATTGAGATATCACATGATTCAGTTCATGATGATTGCACTATGCATGTGAAGGTTAACCATCACTTCATCAAAGAAAATCTAATCAAAAGATTATTAATGTTTTTGTTCATTCAATCAAAGTATTAGTTAGAAGATATACTCTTCAAAATAATCTCAAGAAATATTTTAACACCTCAATTAACAAGTTGGGAATGATTTATATCTATGATCCAAACTTGAGAGGATTACATGATGATCCATGATTTCAGGAGATTGCAACTTGTTGGAACGAGTTGTATATTTTGTAATAAAGGAGAATTATTCTCCTTTCCATAATTATAGGAAATAATACATATAATTATCTTTTGTATAAATAGCCTCCTATAGGAAAATAATAAAATATTTCTTCCTTTGAAAAAACAAATTAAGTTATCTGTTGTAACCCATTTTTGGGTCCCCGCAAAAAATAAAATAAATAGCCGAAAGAGGTTAGAAAAATAACAGGAGGCAGAAACGCTCAGAAAATGGTCAAAAAATTGATCAAGGAGTATAAAAATACAAAGATTGGATTTTTGACAGTATGTTCTTGAAGGATGAGGGCCCTGTTTAGAAGGAAAATTTAAATTTTGAGGAGAAAAGCCCAAATTGAGATGTTTATGGACTTAATTGAATTTTTAATTGGATTTATAGGGGATTTGATTGCAAGAAAAATTGATTTTTAAGTCAATTTGAGCTTTAAATAGAAGAAATTTAAGTTCTGGGGCCAAATTATAATTTTTAGGATTTTGTTAAGTCAAATCAGGGGCTTAATTGCATAAATTTTGAAGTTTAATGGTCAATTAGGAGTTTAATTGTGAAAATCCGAAACCAGGGACCAATTTGGAAAAGGCGCAAAGATAGGGGGGCTGTTTGGAATTGATTGAGGGGCCTAATTGAAGAAATTGGAAGTTTATTGATCAATTGAGGGCTAAATTGCATAAATCAGAGGCCAAGGACCAAAGTGGAAAAGGCGGCCAACTAGGCGGACGAGACCGAAATTGGCAGGGACGCAATTGAAAGGAACAAAAGTAATTGGGGGACTGATGTGAACGTTGGCGTGTTTCTGGCGCCACATTTGAATGAAACGGCGCGTTTTCTCCAAAACGACGTCGTTTCATGTTTTAAAAAAAAAAAAAAAAGAGACCAAACGGTGTCGTTTTGAACGGCATTGTTTCTCTTCTTCTTCCCCCCGCAGGCGTAGCAGAGAAGAGGAAAACCGGGGTTTTTGTCCCCGCCTCTCTCCTCACGTGTCATGGCCCGACGCTCCACGCCTTGGGACCCCCGAAACCGAAGCCACTAGCCGACCACCCGCCGCGCCACCGAAATCGAGAGAAGCACCTTGGCAGCGGCGCCTGCCGACCGACCGACCAGCACGCCTCGCTCCCCATGAAGCCATACCCCGATATCCCTATAAATAGAGAAGAAACAGAGTAAGAAAGGGAGAAAAAAGGAGAACAAAAAAAGGGACCCGAAAAAGAAAGAAAAAACCGAGACAGTGAGAGAGAGAGAGACCGAAGGAGAGAGAAACCACAGAACTTAAGAAACAGCGACCGAAAACCCAGGGTTGAGAAGCTTGGGATAGTTGAAACCGAGAGGGGACTCAAGAAGTTGAAACAGAAGCAAGCGAACCGAAGGGGTGGTCTCGGTCCACTTGGAAACCACCGTGAGCTAAGCCGCTGCCACCGCAACCCCCGCCAGCAAGCCGCCGTCTCCGCTGCGCCAGGTACGCTATCCTTACCCCCGTGCATTTTTTTGTTGAGGCTGGCATAGGTTGGCCTCCTGCATGCAGGAGGCACGGGGGGGGGGGATAATTCCCCCCCCGGTTCATTCTATTCTTCTGTTGGGCCAGACCCAGTGATATGGGTCTGGGCCGGTCCAGCCTAGATTGCGGGTCTAGGCCGGTCCGGCCCAGATCAAGACAAGATACTGTTGGGCCGAGTCCGGGCCAGATAGTTGGGCCGGCCCAGCCCACTTAATATATTAATATTATATTATATTATATTATATTATTATGCATGTATATATATATATATATATATTTTTTTTCAAAAAAAAATAAAAAAATTCTGAAAAGTCTAAAAAAATATATTGTTGTTTTCTTTTCATATATATATATATTTTGTTTTTTATATACATTGATTTGTATTTTTATACTATGGGGATACAATTTCAGTGTTTAAAAACACCCGTTTTCGTCAAAAAAAAAATGTTTCTTGCGTGTTGCATACGGCCAATACTCTAACATGTTTTGAATTTTCTTTTTTATATATAAAAAAAAATATTGGAAGCTTTGAAGGTGTGTTTTCGCATAGATTTCTTAAACACAAATTATTTTCTTGCATTTTTGGATTTTACAACATGTTTGTAAAACTCCAAAGGGTATTGGCCAATATTCCAAAAACTATAAAAATCTTATTTTGGGAGGAGAAATTGTATTTATTATTCACCGCTAATGTTTGGATGAAGAAATCTTTAAAAGGATGAACATCCAAAATATTATTGGGAGTAATAAATCTGCACACATGTTTGAAAGAAGCTTTGATTGTAATCGAAGACATTTCAAAAAAAAAAAAATTTTACTCCACGGTTTACGAGTCGTGAAAGTATAAAATTGTTTTTTTAAGAGTTGTGAAATTTTCTTCGTTCTTTTTTTCCTTTTCCTTGCGATTTACGAGTCGCCAACTCCTGAAATACTAAAGGAAAAATGAGCTTTTAAAGCACATGGAATCTCCTTAGGTTTCTATCCAAAATAAATTGACGGGTTTAGAAGACACCAACACCATAGACTATAGAGTAAACCAAACACCAAGCAGCTTACCTTAGGTAGGGCGTACTAGGGGTGCTAGTACCTTCCCTTTACGCAACCAGTCCCTTGCCTTAGAATCTCTGAAAGACCAGTTAGGGTTCCTAGTGACCAAATACTAGGTGGCGACTCCAAAGAACCAAATCATTAGAACACAACGAAAATCGCCAGCCAATGCCGCGTGTCATTTTTTTTTTTGTGGGGTGTGACACTATCCATTAGCAACTTATCAGGAGTGAGATTACTGACCCCTCATTAACCTCAAGATTGATAGCCTACTATTCTCGTCTATGATTATCACACGGTCAAATCCTCGCCATTGCCATGGCCATTTTCATAACTAAAATGAGACACTGCCTCCTAAATAAAATGAATTTCTCCTCCCCATAACTTCATCTGTCAAGGTATTAAAAAGCCGAAAGGAAATTCTCAAGTCACATTGATGTTTTGGCAAGTCTAATTAATGTAGGATGTTTGGATTCAAAATCCTTCAAAAAATAGTCAGAGCATGAAAGTAACTAAGCACAAAGGAATAGTCGCTCTTCGCATTCAAAAATTGACTTGCACAAGCATGAGGCTCGTCCCCACTGCAAACGTTTCTATTTTGCGTAAATGTGCTAGCTCCCAAGTCTTCAATCCACATTTTCCATTTCTGCAGCTACGCCCTACGTTATTTTGATCCCCTCGTGACTGCATTAAATAATAATCAGAAGCAGCTGCATGCTAGCGAATTTCCTGTCACAGTTTTTTAGTATTTTGTCATAAATTGACAGCAGTGCATGCAGTATGATTATTGTTCCTTCATCTAGAACTGGACAAGTAAAGCTTTGAAAACAGCTGGTGCAAGTACCACTACAGCACAGTTGTCTTTTAAAATGAAGGACTTTAACGACTTATGCAAATGCCACTAGGAATTCTATCAGCAGTCTGACGACTGCCTTTTATTCTGCCTAAGCATAATTGACCAATGATCACTGCACGCAGAACAGTCAGTGGAGAAGCCGGTCACGTTAACCTTTTTCCCTTGCAAAATAAGAAGGGGAAAAATGAAGTAAAACTATATAAAGTGTATTCTTACTTCTTAGGTTAGTTCATAACCTAACTTCCTATATCACTATTCTAGGTAGAAAAAAAAATCCTTTAATTTGATTCTGTGCTTAAGTTGATACATAATCATCCAACACAATCTTCCTTAAAGAGAATCTAATCTTATCAACTTGCACCCAAATGCGATTCAACATAGGAACTGCAGTAAGTAATGGAATCCAACGAGAACAAAAGGTAAAATGGAGTATCAACTTTGTTGAATTACGGCCGACAACTGATGTGCTTATTGCTCCAAATTGTAATAGTGCTTGCACTAATTATTTATAGTACAATTCATGTGTGTGTGTTATAATGAGATTAGGTCACCAGGATTAGACCATAACCCAAATTTATCTTGCCAGAAACGATTGCTTATCTCCATGAGTGGCATGATTTCATAATTTAAAGTCAAAATCAATGAGTATTTGAAGACACATCGTCTTTCTCTTCTGATATTTAAGGGGTGGACATCATCATAAATAAAATATAATGAAATTGTTTTCTATATTAATAATATCAAAGAACTATCTCAACCCAATAGTTTAAGCTATTATGTGAGGTTTCAAAATATTATTTATATTATTCTCTAATACATCCCTCAAGTGAAAGTTCTTTGGTCTTGAAACTTAAACATGCTCACGTTATCTTGTGCTTAATTTTTATCAAATAAATGAGGATGGTAAGATTTGAACTCATGACCGCTTGATTATCAAGATTCTGATATCATGTCAAAGAATCATCTCAACCCAATAGCTTAAGCTATTAGGTAAGATCCCAAAATATAATTTATATTATTCTCTAACAAGCAACAATGGCTTTTGCTTCCAATGTTGCTTTCTTGATAAGGAACATTCCCTTTTAATCCAAAATAATTATAAAATGGTATCATCTATAAGATTGCACAAGCTAGTCTCCAACTTTATCTCTGATTATCAATGTTTTTTCTTCTATAAGAGATCTTCTAGTCTCAAACTATACAATAAGTTAATTCTCTCTAACATCTAAGTCCTTACTACATCCCTTCTAATACTTGAATATGAGACATTTTAATTAAATTCCAAGTTTTAACTGTTAGAACTTCTACTTGCAAGAGATTATCAACATCATTGTTAGCTACTAATTAAATTTTATCATTATAAATTGTAGCATTTTCTGTTGTTTATAAATTCATACTATCCAGTCCCTGTACATGGGCCAATGACTAATTGATTATGACATGCACCTCTATATAAGATCCAAAAATAAGGTAAATTTTTCATAAGGTATGTTTCTTTCGTACGTACGTAGACTTGCTTTTAATTGGCTGGAAATTCTTCACACAAAAAAGTCACGTAGAATAAGTATAAGCTACAAATTTTATAATATTCAAATTAAGTTATTGGATATTTACAATATAAATATATATATATAACCGATAAAAAAGGGATGAGCATAACAAATAACCCATTTAGTATTGTGATAATGGTTGTATTTTAAAATAATTGTTTTTTAAATACATCAAAATAATATTTTTAATTTTAATTTTTTTTATTATCAACACATCAAAATAATCTGAAAATATAAAAAATATTAATTTAAAATAAATAAATAAAATTAATATTTTTAAAAATATTATAAAATACAAAAACAATAAAATCACCTGTTTTTCTCAATATTCAATGAGCTGGGCCTGTCTAGGTCAGATGTGGAATAAATATAGGCCGAGGTGGTGGGCTAACATGAATTTTGAGATGCATCGTTGTCGACGCTTTTCTCCTTCCTAGCTGTCAAATCCTGTCCTCCATATTGCCGAGTTGTGCCTTATTACGTAAAGGCTAAAAATCTCTAGATATTTAAGTTTTTTATCATATACTCTGCTTCTATTATATTTTGGCCCACAATAACCTTTCTATTTGCAATTTTGGAATATTTTGAACCCTATATATGTCTATCTTTGTTAGCGCCGGAATAAGATGCTGACTGAGTTTACCAGTTGACTCAAATAAATGGCGTTGATTGCGTCACGTGAATGATTAACTGAGAATATAAATAAAAAGATAAAGCGAAACCTTCATTGAAAAAAATAAAAATAAAATAAAAAAGACCACGAACTCATCTTTGGAAACAAAACATAAATAAAACAAAAATCATTATTTTCCTTCACTCTCCTAAGAACCAAACAAACGAATGAAGGAATAAAGAACTAGTTTTCCCTTCACTCTCTCGATACCTAAACACAGACAAACATAAATAAATTATGCTCCAATGGAAATCAAGATCTACAACTCAAAACACCATCCAATCGGAACTCAAACCAAATTATGATCCCAACCGTAGACTTTCTCTCTCTCTCTTCTTCCGTTCCGTTCTTGGCTTGGACCACCCCGATGATAATGATGTAGAGAGCTAGATCGCTCTTTACAGAAGCCTAAGAACGAGCCACAGAATTTAATTACGTTCCATCAAATGCCTTGTGGGGTTCTTCGACGTGTCATTTTCCTCCATTGAAGAACACAATTATAGCTTTGTTATATATATTGCCATGTGACTTGCTGTGAATTGTCCATATTAAATACGTATTTCTTGCGTCTTTGAATGGGAAGGAATGATTTCGGACTTGGCCACTCTCCCAAGAGAAAAATAAAAAAATAAAAAGATTACTTTCTATCTGTTCTTGTGATTTGATTTTGTATGTGAATTTCTTTTTGTTTTTTTTTCTTTCTTTTGTTATTTATCAGGATTTTTTTTAGATTGTTTTGATATGTTGATAACAAAAATAAAATTTAAAAAATAATTTAAAAATAATTTAATATATTTTCAAATAAAAAAACATTTTAAATAATAAATTATGCCACATTTTCAAAAAATCCCTGAAAATAAAAGTAGAGATGATTGTGACTTCCAAACAATAATGAGATGGACAGAGAAGGCTATTTTAATTATTATTTTTTTACTGGAGACGGAACACCAAATGGAGAAGAAGGAAAAGGAAAACCTTCTGCTTCTGGTGACTAAAGTCCCTGCTTAAACATGATTTTTAATGATTTTATTCAATCGTTTTTTCTTAGATAAAAAAAAAATAAAAAAACCAAAGATATTAGACGCAATTAGATCCATGACCCTTCTTTTCGTCCGAGAAGACGATATATCTCTTAGGCCGAGCCCCTCCTAATGACTTATATTAGGCCCAGGAAAAACCGGATGGGGGATTCTAATATAAAAAGAGTAGTGTAATGTTACTGATGAAGAATCCACCCTTTTTTTTTATAAAGGGATATTGCACAGAAGAACATCTATTATTTTTAGAGAAAAAAATGTAAGTAAGAAAAGCAAGCAAAACTAAATGTTGTTTAATTAAACAATTTAACATAAGATTTTTTTTAATTTGTCCATGTTAACTCATTTGAGTTAAAATTAAATGTCAACTAGTCAAGCACGTTTGTGTATATATATATATATATATAAAGTTAAAAAAGGATTAGGAGATTGTTCTTATGAGGCCCAACTTATCTGGTCTTTCCCTCTTTTCCAATTGAAAAGGTAGATAACATGATTTTTGCTCTTTATTTTTAAAAGAAATGAAGGCAGGTGACGTGTTGTTTGTTAAGCCAGACGACGGATTGTTTACCAACTCAATTTCTAACTATTGGAGAGGAGGTTAAAAAATTAGGTTGGGTATATGATGAAAAATCATTTTAAAACCCATTTTCACTTAGAAATATCTAAAAGCATCCTTATAATGTCAATAAACCAATAAATCAACTCAAAACACCCCAAAAATTATATAAAAATAAAAAATCAAACAAAAAACAAAATTCTCTCTTAAGCCCAATCTCATTTTTTCCAACAATATAAAGAGAAAAGCATCTCAATGAAACTCTTGTTGTTGAATGAAATTCGTTAATATTAAAAATAATTTTTTTCGTAGTTTAAATATAATTAATCAATGACTTTATCTTTTCTTTGTCACTTTTCAGTAACTCTCTTGCTTTCTACTAAAAAATTTAAAAAAAAAATAATGTTTTGAATCAAAACAAAACTTTCAAAACTTAGGACTCTAATAGAAGAGGAGAAAAATAGATGGCAAAAATAGAACTTTTTGTGGGAATTCTAGTTCAGTCACATTATTTTGATGTGTTTAACACTTTGATCTTCTTTGTTTTAATTGTACCTCAGTAACAACAAATTATAAGAAATTGATCATTAATTTGGTCCTACAAGGTTAGGATTGAGAAAAAAAGTTTGGAAAAAAAAAAATATTGTCACAATCCATAGTGCTTTATATTTAGGTATACAAAGCGTGAGGCTACAATAAAAACTTCTCGCCTTTTAGTGTTTTATTTAATATTTATATTTTAGATTTATATTTTTATGGTAAATAGCTCAACATATTTTTATATTTTAAAAAAATAAATATATTTTAATTATATATGTTGTGTTGTTTTATAGTATTAGATTCTTTAATATATCTTTATATTAAGTTTTTTTTCATGTAGATTAACATAATTATATTTTTCATTTCAAAAATATAATTGATTAATATAATGATATTACATAAAATTGCTCATTTTTTTAAGAAATAATTTTTAAAAAAATTACTCGGACATCAAAATCTAGAAATGTTTTTTTAAAAAATAAAATTTTTCAAAAGTTTAAAATTAAATCATTTTCTAGCTCAAAGACAATTTTAAGATGAAAAATATAATTATGTTAGTTTAGATGAAAGATTTTAAGATATAAATATATTTAAAAAATTAATATATATATATATATATATATATTAAAAACGTAGAAACATATTAGAGATTTAATCAATTATATAAAAATAGATTAAACTATTAAACCTTTTTTTTTTCAATTATGGGAATTGAACTTATACTAATAATCTCTCCTCATTTAATTTAAAAGGGATTGAGATTATTTTGAGGGCATTTCACAATTGTTTATACAAGTTTAGTGGATTAATGCATGAATTTGTTTATATATATTAAACTATTTTTCCGATTGGTCTTTAAATTTTTTTAAATCCTTATATTCTAATGTATTTTTTCAATATACATCCTTTAGTCAACTTTATAACGAAAATACCACTTAAGTTACAAAATTCGGAAATTAATTTTGAAGAGTAGAAACATGTTGTTAAGAAGGGGAAAGAATAGCCTAAATCAGATGAACCTTAAGAAAATAAATTTGATGAATTTGACGTCAAATACAAAAAAATTAACACTGACTAGATGATTTATTACAAGTTATGATAAATACTCATCATTTTCTCAACTCGTGCCATGTACAATCATAATTTATGAATCCATATAAGTTATTTTTTGTTGTGAAAATAAAAATAAATTTAACTAAAGGACCAAAACAATTAAAAAAGTGAGGATCAAAATTGAAATAAAAATACAAATAAAGTTTTGATTGAAGGGTGAAATTAAAAAGAAAAATAAATTTAACAAAAGACCTAAAAAAAAAAATAAAGACCAAATTGGAAAAGATCTAATACATTATAAATTTGGATTGAAGGATAAAACTAAAACCAATAAAACTCTTATAAAAAGATCAAGGAAAAAATAGAAATAAGGACTAAGTTAAAAAAAAAATGACAAATTGAGATTGAAGGATGAAATTAAAAAAAAATTACATAAAGAGACCAAGAAAAAAATTAATAAATCAAAAGAGTAAGGACTGAAGTTAAAATATCAACAATAAAAAAGGTCAAATTGTAATTTTTAAAGAAGAAAAGAAAGAGAAAGAAAAACAAATACCTAATAGTAACATGCCGTGTCATCACCTTTGAAACGCGTCATATTATAAGAAAAATAACAGAACAACGATTCCAATAACATAGAGAAAAAGTGGTTTTTGCCACCTAGTGATGATACATGCATTGCTCAAAGTGTATGTGCGTACTCTTTCAATGAGCTAGTGCATGTGCTGCACGTGCTAGTAACCTCTTCAATTTAATTATTAATTAAATCATGCTAAAAGACAAAAACACCCTTGATAAACCATGTAATTGAAAAAAAATCAATGTGAAAGCATTGAAAGGCCCTGAATGCATGATTTAATTTTTCTGATTACAAAGGTAACATTTTACTGTATTCAAAATAATAAAAATATATTACTACTATTTTATAAATTTTAATCTGAAGAGCAATTAGATCATTTATTTTATTATGCTATAAAAAATAAAATAAAAACACAAAAATCCCTGGTCAATCCTATAATAATCAATGGCCATCGAGAAAAGTTTTAAATGCCCCCAAAACCAAGACATTTGTTTTTCTAAGAAGGGCAAAGACACTATTATACTCTTATAATGAAACGTGACAATGAATTTGTATCTAAAGTATTTTTTAAACAACAATAATTAGCTTTGTGAAATTGTAATTGTAATATACTCGTTGTCACAATTCACAAACTCCCACTCTAATAATAATGCAAAATTAATCCACACATTTGCAAAAGAAAGAGCATCTTGGCTACTCTCAAGGGATAGAGAGCTGTATGGGACCCGTTACCTCTTCTCTTCAAAAGAGAGAAGTAAAGAAAGAATGAACCATATTTTAGTCTATGTAGATCCTCCTACGCTTCACTTTAGCTCCTGTATTTTAAAATTTCTCGATGTCTAACGCTATAATTTATCTAAAGTTACAATTCATTCTTCATCCGTAAATAGCTAATAAAAATTAGGCCATAGCTACATGAAACGGGTTTGAAGGATGCTGTAGCATAAACCATTTATGAAGGGGTGAGTTGATAAAGAGCATAGGTCAAAAGGTATGCTCTCTTTATGATTTCAGGTTGTTTGTTTTGGTATTTTAAAAGTGTTTTAAAAAAATTAAATTTTTTTTATTTTTTTATTAACTTCAAATTAATATATTTTTAGTGTTTTTAAATTATTTTGATGTGCTGATATCAAAAATAATTTTTAAAAAATAAAAAAAACTTCAATGACATATTTTAGCACGAAAAATTATTTAAAAAGCAACTGCAATTACACTGTTAAACAAGCTTTAATAATTACGGACAATAGGGCATGTCTTGTTATTGAAAACCTTATTTGAAAAGAAATAACTTAGTATAAAATATAGGAGTTTGAAGGATACTACAACATCAATCATCTATGGATAAGTGAGTTGATAAAAAACATGCGGTCAAGAGGGATACTCTCTATATGATCTCTAGTTTGAATCTCTCTGTCCACTAATATTAATGGTCACGAACTACAGGGCATGCCTTGTTATTAAAAGCTGTGTTCGGGGAAAAATAATTTAGTATGGAGCGTCAAAGCTGGTTCATGATATCCTCCTTCAAAAAAAATAAAATGAAAAGAAAGATGCTGCAGTATTATTGTAGGGCACATCACTAGATCTATATTTTTGATTATATCATGGAGTGTCGGCTTCTAAATTCACGCAACTAAAATAAGTTGATATCTTGGTTTAAAATGTTAACATTGTAAAAATGATCACATTGATTGATACACTAATATAGCAGTGAAAACTCAACTTATCAATCTGTTATATCACTAAATCATTTAATGATATATGATATTAAATATGTTGAGTCTTTTTTCTTTCTTTTTTTCATCGTATAATAAAGAATTACAATAACTATTAATGAAAGGGTAGTTTATTTTCAGGTTTTTCTTTCATCCTTTCTTATTTTTATTTCAAATTTTCTTTTCAAAATCTCAAATTCAACATCAGTCTAGCTACGTAATATTAAGGGGATTGTAAATAAATTTTAAAAACATTATGACACCGATATGGAGAAATGTTAGTACAAAAAAAGTGAAAATGAAATATTATTAGATTGATTAGAAATATAGTAGTGTACAATTAATATATAGTAGCAAAAGAGTACATACAAATAAATAAATGATTAGAAAGACAGACAACCCGCTCCCATCATTTTGTATTCTCTGTCCCTCGCTTTCACCCTGGCAGTCTCGTCCGTACCCTGTCCCCTCCTCCTCCGTGATTCCCCTCTTACCTGCTACCCTTTTGGCCAGTCACTCGCACGTGCCACCCCACCTGCACACACCCTCTAACCATGAGGATCACTACTACCCTCCCAAATCCCTTGCTCTCTGTTGCGCAACAAAATAAAAAAGTAGAGAGAGAGAGAGAGAGAGAGAGAGAGAGAGTTGTGTGTCGTTATTATTATTAATAAAGCATTTATATTTTTTTTTCTTTTTTCTTCTTCTTGGAGTAATTGTATTTGTTTTTGGTACAGGAAGTAGTGTTGGGGTGTTTGCACCCTGTTTATTAATTCTCTCTCTCTACATATTTGTAAAATTCCTCTGACCCTCACTTTAAAGATCACTTCTTGGTTGTGGGTTAGTTTGGGTTCTTTGTCTGATCAAATCTTTTTAAGACACAGAGAGAGATAGCAAAATCTTATATTGCACCTATGAGGATCAGGAAAAGACAGGTTCCCTTACCTCTATCTTCTCTATCTCCTGTACCTCTCTCAGATCCCCAGTTCCAGTCTCCTGTGGTGCAACTTCAAATACACAAAAACCCACCTCAAAATCTCCCTCAACAACCTCACAGGCTTGCTTGCTATGATTCCCAGCCATCTGATCAACCAAATCAACCGATCGGAGGTGGCCAAGATTGCTCTGCAGTTAGTGCTGGGGCACAACAAGAAAAGAAGGTAAGCAGTGATTGTTAATTTTGGTTGGTGAGGAAAAAAACACTATACCCCCCTTTTAATATATCTTGTTTTTGAGTTTATTTGGTTGGTGGTTTAGTTGAGGAGTGCATTTGTGTTCAGTGTTACATGAAAAAGGCATTTCGTTGGATTCACCTTTTATGGTTAATTTTGCACCCCCATAAGATCACATTAGACAGCAAGTATGGTTAATTGTATCCTCTTTTTTTTTGTGATTTTATTGTGTAGATTATGTTGGAGAAAGATGAGAGATGGAGAGATGGAGAGAGGAGTAATGATACCAGGTGAGAAAGAATTGAAGACATAAAGTAAAAAATCCATGTTCTTCTCTTATTTCATAAAATCTTGTACTAGAAGAGGTTGAAAATAGAGGCCCTTGTATGAATTTTACCAGGAAAAATACTGTAATTACTAATTAGTGGATGGTACTGTTCAAGTGTTTTTATTTTATTATTTATCAGCTTTGGCTAGCAACCATACCTCCCAATCTACTCTAATCTAATCTAGGTGCTCTCTTTTTTCTCTATTTTGGCTAGCTAATATGCCCATGCGGTGCATGTTATCATGGGATGATGGTCCTACACATTTCGCTCTACATTCTTGCATTCTTCTCTTCTTCTTACTTGCTACCTAGTATTTGTTTCCTTGGGCTTTGTGAATTTCATGTGTGTGTTTGTGGATCTTCTTGGTCTGGTTATTTGTTTTAGGAAGGGAAGTTTCATGGGTGCAGACATAGAAACTATGAATCTTACACCATCAAGTTGTTCCCGTCAAGGTAAAATTCTTATCATGTTTCAAAACAACAATACTAGCTATGCCCCCACAGACTCACCACCATGAAAGTCATATACATTTTGGTATTTGTTGTTTGATTGCACTATAGGAGTTGAGAGATGGGGTGAGGGAGAGAAAGCATATCCATTAAAGAGAAGAGGAAGGTTCGAAAGACCATCAGATGATGAAGAAATAATAATGGAGAAAGCTAAGAAAATGAAGACAAAGATGAACAAGAAATGCGTGCTGCAGAAAGGAAATAACAAAAAAGAAGAAGAAAGTATTGAAATCGTCAAAGAGGGCCTTGGTGGTGCTACTAATAATACTAGTGTGAAAAGGAAAGCTAGAGGTGGTGCACTTATGGAAGGATCGAGGTGCAGTCGTGTAAATGGGAGAGGATGGAGGTGTTGCCAGCAAACTCTTGTGGGATACTCACTTTGTGAGCATCACTTGGGCAAAGGAAGGCTGAGAAGCATGAATAGCGTTCGAAGCCGATCCATGGCTCGCACTGCACCCAAGAAGGCCGAGTCCAAGCCATTATCGAGCTCGTCCTCATCGGAGGAAAAAAAAACGAAACGTTTATTATCAGATACCAAACTTGATGGTGTTCCAGCTGATGTAGATGGAGATGACACGAAGCCTCTAATGATTGCAAAGAAGAAGGTGAAGCTTGGCATGGTCAAAGCTCGATCGATTAGCAGTTTGCTGGGCCTAGCAAATAATGGCATTGCAGTATCAGAGAGTAGCAAGTAGAATTGCATGTTTATGAAATTAAAGTCGAGAGTCGAGGTCATGTTGAGTACTGCAGTTTTTCCTTTTCTCTGTTTAGAGGCTCTTAACGAAAGAACAAAACGATGTTTGATAAAGTGTATTTCTTATAGCACCACCTCCATTTTAATGCTTATGGTATGATCTTTATAAAAATAGAGATGTAACGAGCCAGAAAAGGTTTATACTAAATTATAAATAGCTAAAATATGGGTATTTATTTCGGGTTTAAGGTATATAATCTGCCGTAAATGCAAACTTTAGCGAACAGTTAAATGGTATCATAAGGGGGAACCACCCACATGAGAGTGTTCTTGTTTAATACTATGGTTACTGTGTAGCTTTTGACCATGGTAAACAGCAGTTGAGATTTGGCTGCATCACAGGGTGTTTCTTCGAGTTTAGTTTTGAGTGTGTTTCTTAAAAAATATATATTTTTTTAATTTTTAAATTGTTTGGATATACTAATATAAAAATTATTTTAAAAAATAAAAATTATTTTAAAATAAAAAATACTTTAAAAAATAATATTCTATTACACTTTCAAACACACCCAAGAATAAGTGGAAATTGTTCATGGAAAAACTGAAAGCATTCCTTGTTTCTGTCCTCATGCATCAAATATAGCTAACTATTCCAGATCTTGTCCTATTGTGATCAATATCGAGAAAGAGGCAAGAACAAGGGATTATGACTCTGTTTGGTTTGGTTTCTTTATATAGTCTTTTCCTTTTGCAGCTGTGATGGCAGCTTGCTCACTGGACTCCTTTTTCTCTACTTTGGAGCTCAAATCGATGTTTAATAAATTGGTGGCACAACAATAAATAAAAAAGAATAGGCAAGAATAAGGATTTATCACTCTAATTAACAAGGACAGGGCTTTCACAATAATAATCTTAGTAAAAATACCCATTATGGTACATTTATTATTATTGAAATTCATTGTTATATTAGTTCATCACAAATTGTTTTTTTTTTTAATAACCAAAGAACTATTTCAAACTTGAATTACTTTTGGTAACATGTGTTCTGAATTTGAAATAGGATGTATAGTCTCTGTACACAATATATATTGAGAAAACATCACTTCAACTTTGTCGTGATCATAAGAAGATATTTGTATGTATTGAACCTGAGATCTCATCCCAGATGTTTACAAAATAGAGAACAACACTAGTAATGAGATTTTTGTTATGCTCTGGTTCGGACAATTTTTTTTTTTGGGTAAAAAACAAAAAATAAATATGCAAGTTTTTTAAATTTAAGTTTTTTAAAAAAATTCTAATTATAAATAAGAACGTCTATTCAACTTATTTAGCTGCAGGTCAAATAATGTTTTTTTCAATACAAAAAAATTAATGTCTAGGTGTTATTAACACATTTTTTTACATCAAGTAAAAAATATAACCGTGAAACATAAAGTCAACACTTATGTTGTTTTTTTTTTTTAATTTGACCATCATTCTTTTTATTTGTTTTTTCTTTTATTAAAGTTATTTTTTATTTCAAAAATAAAAAATTACTTATCATTATATATTAGTTTTTCAAGCCCTATAATTGAAAATTTTGGTTTGTCCTCCAATTTATTTTTTATTTCGATTTTCACATTCATTCTTTTAATTACAATTTTTTAAATCCTTTTTTGAAATGATATTTTTTTTTTCAGGTTTCATCATTTAATATTTGATTACGAGGATTGAGCTTCATATTTTTTTTTTATTTGTAGTGCTTCTAATCTAATGATTTAGTCATAAGTTTGAAAGATTAATGTCATTCACATTTTTTTTATTTTCTCTTGTTTTCTTTTATGATCTCATTGTATATTAGTTTTTCTTATTTTTCTTTTTAAAGATTGTTTTTATGATTCTCTTCAATTTCTTTTCTATGAGTTTATTATTATCTCATAACCTAGATCATGAGTTTTGAAGGTCTTTTTTTAGTAGAAGTTTGTTTTATTTTATTTTATTTTATTTTTGAAGATATTATTTTAATCCACTTATATATATATATTTTTTGTTTTATCATCATCTTATATTTGTTTTATAAAAAATATATATATTATCGCAATCTCAACATTTTAAAATTACTTCATATTGAATTTTTAACTTCCTAATGTCTTTACAATATAAATATAATTTAAGCGGGGGCTCAGAATCTAAGGAGTTGCCTCTAGCTCGAATAATGATTGGTGAAACATGTAAAATTTCCTAATTGTCTACAAAGGCCGGCCAGACAGGAACCTCCACGTATCCAGTTTTGCTACACAGGTCAACAGAGGCATTGCAGTCTTGACTACAATTGTAAAGCGATATGGTCTTGACAATTATAGACTTGAGAACTTGTTGAAATCTCTCTCTTAATAGTGGAAACGAATGTAAATGGAAGCACGGTTGCCCAAGACCGGAGAGTGCTTTGCACTGAGTCGCTGTGGACATATTTGTGGATATATACCGGTGTCTCTGTAGTCTAGAGACCAGAAGCTGGGTGGTGAGGGGGCGGTGGGGCTGCATGGCATAGAATGTGTGCATGCAACACTTTCTAAATTGATGGTTGAAATTAAATGGCTAGCATGGTTTATTTTTGTGAACTATATTCAGCGGAATATTATAAAATCTTCACAGCAAATGATAGCCCTGGAGTCCAGCCTATCAACAGTAGCAGTCGGAAAGAGCACCGCCGTAGCACAAATGATATGCACCACGCACTAATCCATCCCTATCACACGTCTAAGCTAGTTTTTTTTTAAATCGGATGATATTTGTAGGCCTAGGGGTTTCATCCCCAATAATGTGTGTCCTGGGGGGCCTGTGCCCTCCTTATTTCCAATAAGAAAAAAGAGAAAAAGAGAGATTTCTTGGTATTTTAACAGTGCTTGAAATTTCATGGATGTTGTGTGGATATACTTTTGCTACGTGTAAATCAAGCAATTAATCACGATTTAGTGTTTGTGTGTGTAATTAAGAATCATTTCATTTGAATGAGAGGAGAGGAGAGGAAGAGAAAACCTTTTTAATTCCAAAGGTGAGTTTTTCTTTTTTCTTTTGTAGTTACAATTCAAGGTGAGTTATATATATACCAGAACGCATTTGAAGTGTTTATAGTTGAAATTCAAAATTTCAGATGATATCGCCAGGTAAATTATATATAGTTGCTAATATTGCTGCGTACGTGCAATCAGGTTTGAGTATCGATATTAACTAAATTTTCCAAGGCTTTGTGTGCCTCGAGCATTAAATGTGACAGATTTTGATCGATGGAGACCTCCAAGATAGAGAAAGCCATTTCCACAAGTTGATAGACTCATCCTCTCAGCCAGCTGGCTAGGTAGATGCAACTTAAGCCAGATAAAGGTTAGGACTGTAAAATTACGTAGTAAGATCTGCATAAATAATTACTTATAATTAACTTTCAGCTCTTAAGATAAGGCAGACCAGCGAGATGCAATCAAATGAAGACAAACATTGCTCTAAAACAAGGTGTCGGTACACAGCCACTCTCCTGCATATATATATATATATGTGTGAGAGAGAGACACTATTTAATCTAAATTAGTTGTTTCTTGATCAATATTGAGTTGCCAAGAAACTTTGTCTTAATTACTTGGCGTGGGGTGAACCGGCCAACCCAGTGGGGTGGTGTCACCAATTGTAAAGCCAGGGGTCCCAACGGCTAGCTAGCTAGCTAGCTATTGTGGGCATCTTTACCCACTAAGATATCTAAAATCAATGTCGTGTAGTCAGATAATATTAGCCTGATATCAACAAACTCATGATATAATTAGACAGACGCATGCTTCTACATGTATCAGCCGAAAGGCAAGGACAGGAGTTAATGAGTTTCTTAATTAAGCTTGCATGTTCCTTTTTTTATACAGAGAAAACCATCTTAATTTACTAGTTATTTGCATTAACTGTGTGTATATACTGTTAATTAAGCTACCAGCTAGCAGAACGTACAGAAGTTTACAAACTGGGGGTGCCTGAGAATTGAGGTGAGCATGGAGCCAGCCTGGACATCACAGAATGTAGAAACACAACTGAAATTGACATGGTCCGTTAATCATGATTAAAATCATAATCATTTGATGATTGATTCAACTTTCGCCCCAAGTGGACCTTTATGCTTAAAGCTGTCTCATCAGCCTTGTGTATTCTTCTGTTGTCTTCATTTTGTATCCCAAAATCCATTACGCATCTCATTAGACCAAAACAAAAATAGAAAAATCGTCGTGGGACTCGCATTTCGTAAACACTACTTTGGAAAATTCCTTGAGCCTATTACATGAGTTATTACTGAAGAGCAGTACTGGACATTATTTCGTCAACAAAGGGTTTGCCTTCTGACAACATTAAAATAACATGTTCCGTAATACTATACTCGAAATATGTACCGTGAATACTAAGCACTGGTTAAATAAAATAAGAAAAATGCAAGTCGTATGTTGAATACACACACACACACACAAAGACTTTGTACACTTAAGTCTTTGCGAGGTGACATACTAGGTGATGTGTACTTGTGTTGTCTGCATAATATTCCAGGCTGCACTTGCACTTGGCACGAGGAAGGTCTGGAATGCACCCGCCGCCGCCCCTAAGGCGTTAGGATTCCCTCAGTTAATTAACAACATCATCTAAGTTTGGCCTTTGAAACTCATCGAAAGTCCTGAAAAATATCTTGAGTGCACATCTATAGCTCTATCCGCTCTCTCTCTCTCGATATATATATATATATATATATATATATAGACACACACACACATACACGTATTGTATTAACTAGCTGTTTGGAATCAATACTTTTTTTATAGGCCAGCTGGAATTCAATACTGAACAGGCAAAGTGTAAAAGAACACAATAAAGCCCAGAAGGACTAGAGTATAGAAGTCATGCCCTCCTTTCTAGCTTGTGGGGATTGAGTTCCAAAACATATATACTTAATTAGTCATGAGTTCGAGGTTAGTGAGAGAAACCAGGAATCAATACGTCTTTCTGGTAATAAGTTGGATTCTTCAACACAATTCAATAGTAAAAACACACGTTTTTAGTAGCCATCCCCATGAAACTATTGTGGTCACTCTTTGGTTTAAGAAGTTATTTCCACTGGGGAGGGATCGAGTTCTTGCCTAAAAAATTCTAAAATCGTGAACAAGTCCCACTCCGCACATGCATATATTCTGAATTTGCCTAGCTTTTATGATTCAAACTGAGACTGCAGGTGAGGTGCCCGTGAGTACTCCCGATTACCAACCCCATTTTGGCATTTTCAGTACTGCGATTTGCGATGCTTCCATTCCGGCAAGTACTCTGTACGCGGGGCTTCTTCTAACAAGTGAGTGATGAAAGGCACAAAAACATAAACTGAAGAAAGGAATGGATCATTATATTTTATATGGGATTTCAAAAACTTTGGATGTCAGAGTTTGCATGTTGGACTTATTTTCCAATCGATCCACTCCATCCATAAGTTTGCAGTGGTTTCATGTATAGACGAATTTCCTAGTTTTTTCCAGCTCGCCATAATGTAAAATTCTTCAGAAGGGATCATTTCGGTTTGTAGTCAAAAGAACATGCATATATATGCTCCTCTGCATTGAAAAGGAAAAGGACGGCGACGAGCTTGATAACCATGAGGACACAATGAAGCTTGAGAGAGGAGGGGGAGGGGAAAAAAAAGTGGCACAAATTCAAAGACCTTATTGTCAAACAGTGGAACTTAAAGGTCCACAGGCTTGGAATTGCTCTTAAATAATGTAGACGGAAAAAAAAAAAAAAAAAAACTTAGCTTCATTTTCATGGAGAAGATGCTCTATTCCTAGCATCTTTCTGGTCCCTACTCGAGTCGATTGACAGCGAAGGATATACAAACAGGTGAAAGAATTTAAGAAACCCCTCGAAGAATTTTCACCTTCAACGGATAAAGATGTCTAAATCTCTCTTTCCATCTCTTTCTCTCCAACTTTTATTTGTTGCACCACACTAGCAAACAATTTATATGCTTATAGAATAACGTGCAGCTTAGGTAGGGGAATTGAAGGCCCAGCACGTGTGGCTGTGATTGGCACCGAGCTTGAGGGCCACCGGCTACCGTGAGCTGGGACTCTGGGGCACTGCGCCAGGGTGGAAATATGAATTAATGGGTTGTGGCCAGCGTGTCCATGGGAATTCGGACTCGTGCTTATTCAAAATCAGAAACAACTAGGATAACGCAGGCAAAATTGAATAAATAAATGAGAGTTTAGGAAAAAAATTATATTAATTAAACATTATAAAACTACCATTCAATTCATACAGCTTAAAAGCTTAAATTGTTAATTAATGAGACTTTAGGAGATGTCGTTTTATGTCATACGCCACTTTCGTGCTCATATAATTAAATTGTTTTTTTGGTAATAAAATGATGCGTTTCCTTTGGACATATTCCAAGCGCAACGTTGACCTCTGTGTTTGGATCTGCACTTAATGTGCGGATGCTTTCCTTCCTTGCCCCTCGCTTCTAGCTGTCAATGGGAGCCCGTTAGCCAAACAAACCCTTCACAAAAGGAAAGTTAGCGAGCTCGAATTTAGCTACGACAATAGGCCGCCCGATGACACATTCATGCAATTGATTGATTATTCTTTATGGTATAAAAAATAATTAAATACTCTCTTGATCTGCGTTGACGGTTCTCATTTTTTTTTTTCTTTTGGAAATACGTTTTCTCTAGTCAAATATTTGAAACCAATTACGTCTCTTTTATTTATTCTATTTTAAAAAAAATAAAGAAATTGGAGAATAACATGAAATTGAGAAAAAAAATTAAATTATAAATACATTAAAGAATACAGGGGTTAAACATAAAATTGCTGAAGCTGTGGATTAATTGTTTAGTTTTGTAAAAATATGCACAGATACCTCTTAATATCAGTTTTGATTGACAATATTCTCTAAATAATTTATATTTCTATTCTCAACCCTTAAACTATAAAATGCTTGGATCCATACTCTTTTCATTATAATTTAATCATTTAGTTGAGCATGTTTCCTCATCCTCATAAAATATCAAAAACCTTTAAAAATTAGTAAAAAAAAATATTTTTTTAAAAAAATAATATCCATCATTGTTAAGATAAGCACATTGATAATGTAATAAATTAATAAAAAAAACTAACCCTCCACAATTTGATGACTTATATATAAAATTTAATAGCTAACCAAATGAAATATAGCAAATTAAAGGTCCGTAAATCTAAACATCCTGTGGTTCAAGAATTGAAATCCAAAGAAAAAAAATTATTCAAGAGGATGAATTTAAATGTACAATATACTTTTAGATGTGTGTTTTTTTTATTATTAACGTTGGTGTTCCGGTTAGCTTGCATATATCTCGACTAATTTCACAGACCCTGAAATTAATAATTATATAAATTTCCAGTAATTTTGAAAATTATAAGATTCAAATTGATTATCTCTAAAAATTAAACCTATAATATATTTAGTTTTTATTCCGAAATTGGTTAATATGTACTTAATTTTGGTATGGAAACGTTTAATTTGGAAAATAAAAGAACACAAGGGCGCGCAGTACAAGGCCCTATTATACGTACGAGTCCTTACCCACCCAATCTCCAGCTAGATACGAAGAACCATCTTATGATCCATGTTCTCAATAGCTCAGGCAAGATTCGAGGACTACTCTCCGCCCTAGAGATCAGTAGTGTCGGAGAATGGCTCCTTGCAGCTAAAATTGATCCTAGCTACCTTGAAAATGTCTTTATAGTATGGGTTTGGCTGATCTTCACATACAAGATATAAAGTGTCTGCTTGCATTGACTTTTCTCCAATGGTTAATTACGAAAAAGAAATTATTGCAATAAAGAACAAGATTGTTACGAGTAAAAATCGTCACGAAAAACTAGGTTCATGAGAGGCCACGTCAGAATATGTAAATTCTAGTGTCTGAATAAAATCCTCAATTTACGTACGTCCAGCAAGGTGAGGATTTCATCAATCCAAGTCTTCCTATATGCTCAAGCTACCTGAGGACACCATCAAACTATCAAATTATTATTCTTCTATCTTTTATATTATAAAAAAAATTATTTTAATTAAATCAGGTTTTTTTTTTGCTACCTGGGTTTTCTGAAAGCAAATCTATAAATATTTGTAGTCAACCGTTGATTTTCAATAAATCTTCAAACAAACTTGTCAAAATGTCATTGAGATCTTTACAACAAATAAATCAAAATCAATCCAATGAAACTTCTTTATTTTTGATAGTGTAATTTCACCATTTAATAAAGAAAGCCTCAACCAATAATTAATTCTTGTCATATATAGTTTTCACAATCACGTTTTCTTGGTCAACACAAGCACAATCAAAGTCCACAATCACGTTTTTCATAATATATTTTTTTATTTTTAAAAATTTAATTTTCAGATTAACACTTCAAAACGATTTATGAACACTAAAAAATTTAATTCGAAGTAAAAAAAACAAATTTCAAATATTGCACAAACAACGTTTTGACTACACTATAAAACTCCATGTAAATATATACAAGTAAAATACACATTTTTTCCAGAAAAATCTGAATTAAACTGAAAGTAAAATCCATATGATTCACTTAAGTAACATATATTAAACCCACCAGTCATAATACAAAAGCATTAAGTAAAACATTAAGATTAGTTCATAAATTGAAAGAAAAGAAGAGATAACACTTGATCAAGGATCTATCCAGCTTCCATTCGTTCTTCAATAAAACTCTCAAACAGAAAAGAACTTGTTATACTTGCACTAGCTAGGCAGATCACCCAAAACCATCTAGAGAGTTTCCCTAGTCGTTATTCTCAACCACTCCAACTGCATTGTTTGCTTAGCCCAGGAAGCTGCTCATTGATCGAGCTTTCACCACACCAAGCTTCATCTTCCTCTTTGAGATCACCAATGGCTTCTCCTTATCATCTTCATCATATGCAACACTAACTTTATCATCTAAAGAAGCCCTTTTAGTCTCTTCTTTCTTCTGCGACGGTAATGAATGGCTCGATACTTCCTCAGACGCGTCCTTCTTTGGTACAGTACTGGCAATGGATCGGCTTCGAACACTATTCATACTTCTTAGCCTTCCTTTACCCAAATGATGTTCGCAAAAAGACTATCCCACAAGGGTTTGCTGACAACACCTTCATCCTCTACCATTAACACGACTGCATCGTGATCCCTCCAACAGTGCACCACCCCTAGGCTTTGCTTTTACATTGGAACCTGCACCTTCTTTTGTTTCCTTCTCATCTTCTTCATTATCACCATTCTGTTGCACACATTTCTGGTTCATCTTTGTCTTCATTTTGGTTTTCATTTTCTTGTTTCTATCCATTATCGTTTCTTCATTCGATCTCCTTTCAAAGCTCCCTCTTCTCTTATTTAATGGGAATGCCTTCTCTCCTTCACCCCATCTCCCAACTCCTATAGTGCAACCAAATACAACAACGTAAACACTGACAATAATTTTCTGTCTACTTCGAAATGGTTTTCGAACACATATAATCTTTACCTTGATGGGAAGAACTAAACTGTTGAAGAACTGTAACGTGTACTCCTTCACTCAAGAAACTTCCCCTCCTAAAAATAAACCAAACCCAGAAACCCAAATCCATATAATTTACAACGATAAGAAAAACAAGGAGAAACCAGTAAATAAAAAATGAGTGCAAATTAAATAGAGGAAGATGTGTATCTATTTTGGGGACCAGCAGCGTGGACCCATACTAGCGTGCACCTCATGGGCGTATGGAGAGGGTAAATGGACTAGATTAGAAGGGAAAAGGTATGGTAGCTAGCCAAAGTTAGGTATGGTAGCTAGCCAAAGTTCAAGTTCATATAAAAACACTTGCAAACAGTATTTCCACTTACAGTATTTTTATTTTCTTTTTCGTAACCAAAAAATTAATCCATAGGTCTCCCTCTTTTCACCTTTTTCACTACAAGATTTCATGAAAGAATAGAAGAACATAGATTTAACTTTTTTTTTTCACCACTTTCTTACCTGGTATCATTTCTCTTCTCTCTTAGTTCTCCTCCTTTAATCCCATCTCCCTCTTCCAACAAAACCTACAATAAAATCTCAAGAAATATTGATGTACTAAATCATAATGTAACCTTGATGGGTGCAAATTAGCCATACAAAAAAGTAGATCCAACAAAATTGACTATTTAAGTGACATTGAACCCAAGTGCACCCTCATGTATAATCACTAAATAAAACTTAGATAAAAGGGTTGTAGTGATTTTTTGTTTCTTTTAACTAACCAAATTAACAGTCAGTACTGCTTACCTTCTTCTCTTCTTGTGGCCCAGCACCATGGGAGCAATCATCATGACCTTTGCTTCCACCTCCGATCGGTTGATTTAGACGATCAGAAGGTAGGTGAGGATCAAAGTATTCATCTATTTGAGGTTCTTGAAGGAGACTCTGATGTGGGCTGTTGTGTAATTGAAGTTGCACCACCGGAGACCGGCTAAACTGGGGATCTGAGAGAGGTATAGGGGAAAGGGATGAAAGAGGCAAGGGAACCTTTCTATTTCTAATCCTCATCGGTGCAAGAAAAGAAAGATTTGATTACTGAAGAAGGATAGAAAGGCCAAAAGAGAATAATTATAGCTCATAAAAGTAGAAAGTAGTGATCTTTGAAGGTCAGATTTCACATATAAAACTTAGAGAAAGAGAGTGCAAAGCTACCAAAAAATATTACTACTACAACAACAACAACAAATATAAGACCAAAAAATGAAAATGGTTAATTATTAATTATTATATGTTATGCTTTAATAACACCACAACAACAACAACACTCTCTCCTTGTCTTTCTCTTTCTCTTCTTGTATATTTCCTCACCTTCTTTCTCCAACTTTTATTCGTTGCACCACAGAAAAGTTAGGAATAGGAATATTAGTATATTTATGTATATGGAGGTGATGTTCGCACGTGTGAATACATGGAGCACGTGTGGAAAACCTGTCGAAGAGGTAGCCAGTGAGAGGGAAGAAGAGGACAGGGCATTGACGAGGATTGCCAGGGTGGAATGAAAGAACACAAAATGATGGGAGTGGGTAGTAAGTAGTTTTATCGTTTATACTTTTTAGAATAGAGGGCCCCCCACACTCGCACACACAGGAGGCTCTTATTAACAACGACCAAGATTCTTTCTAATTCTTTGCTCTCAGTTTAGCTTCTTGCAAGCTTAGATAGGGCGCTGCCCATGTGAAGAAATCTTTTTTTTAAAAAAAAAAACATTGTCACAATATTGTAAATGAAACATTGAGCTAAATAGAAAAAGGATATATGGTGAAATTAATGAATTAATAAATTGGTATGCATATAAAGAAACTTCAACATCACATTAATAAATTGGTATGCATATAAAGAAACTTCAACATTTTTTAGACATTCCTCGAAACTTATTAAATTATAGTTCCAGCGTTTTTATGATTTTGTATATTAGTCCCTTTTATTTTGAAAATTTTAAGCCGACCAGAGTCTATTATTGATTCTTTCTAAAATACCCAAATTGTCTTTCTTAAATTTAATTACATTTGATTTTATTTGTAATAAATGATATGAGAAATTTGACTAGAATTGAAGGATGTTTTAGAAAACACATGAAAACAAGAAAAGAATTAAGTCATAAACAAATATAAAAATATAGAGATTTAATATTAGGTTTCAAGACTAAGAAAAATTAACTAATTATATTGTTATGAGTCATGTACGTTTAATATCTCATCAAATGTGATAGTGTGGATTATATAGTTTCTCTAATAATACTTGATGATGTTCCAAAATTATATATGCTAAGGAACAAGGTTTTTTAGTATTTGAATAATGATTAATCAAATGTTCATCTTAATATTCCCTTTTTCATAACTTAGAAAGTACATAATTGATGGTAGAAGTTCTAATACCTATAGAACAGTCTTTTTTGTAGGATTTAATGACCCTTCTATGATAACTTCAGTAACTTTAAATGAGGATTGTAATAAATAAAAGAAAGAACTTTAAATTCTAAGAACAAAAGTGTTTATTTTTGTTTTTGTATGATAAATTCTCTAAGGATTAAGGTATGGATGATTGGAGAGAAGAAAAAGTGGACCATTTACTTGGATGATTCATGGAATATTTATATTCTCTGAACTTATTGTTTTGATGGAGTGGAGAGATTGGAGAGTCATCTGGTCCTGATAGCATTAATGAATGAAAATCTCTAACACATAATTAATTAGAGACAAATATCTCTTACAAATTATTAATGATATGAAAATATAGACCAACCGGAGACCTTTTGTACACTTACAAATGTAGAAAGATGATTATTATTTACATGAATAGTTCATGTTAAAAGTCTTAAGATAGAACTCTGACCAATTGGGTCTGGCATGTGGCTGAATCCAAGTATATTTAAAAGTTTTAAGATAGCACTCTGACCAATTAGGTCTGGCATGTGGCTGAATCCAAGTATATTGGGTACGACACCTTGTCAGACCAATGATGTCTTGGGTTCAGAACATGGTTGAATCCAAGTATAGTAGATCTGACAACTTGTTAGAATCACGGTGCCTCAGGCTCAACTCATAGTTGAACCCAAATATACTAGGTCTGGCACTTTATCAAATATGTGAGACATGTGATTGAACCCAAGTGTATTTAGTTTGACACTTTACCATACACACGATGCCTTAGGATTAGCTCAAGGTTAAACCCAAGTATATTGGTCTGGCATCTTGCCATACCCACAACGTCTTAGACTCAACATGTGGCTGGACCCAAATATATTTGGTCTGGCACCTTGTCATACACATAACGTTTTGGGCTCAATTTGTGGTTGAACTCATACACACAACACCTTGGGTTTAGTTTGTGGCTAAACCCAAGTATATTGAGTTTGCCAACTTACCATATCCACAACGCTTTAGGCTCAACACGTGGTTGAACCTAAGTGTATTGAGTCTGACACCTTACCATACACACGATGTCTTGGGCTCAATTCGTGGTTGAACCCATATACACAACGCCTTGGGTTTAGTTCATGGCTAAACTCAAGTATATTAGGTTTGACATCTTACCAGATTCACTACGCTTTAGGCTCAGCGCGTGGCTGAACCCAAGTGTAATGAGTCTGACACCTTGCCATACACACGATGCCTTAGGTTCAACTTGTGGGTAAACCCAAATATATTGAGTTTGATAGCTTGACAAACTCGCGATACTTTAAGCTCAATGTATGATTGAACCCAACTATGTTGAGTCTGACAACTTGTCGCACTCATGTTGGTTTGGGCACAATACATGATTGAACCTATGTATAATGGGTTTAGCAGTTTGCCAGACTAACGACATCTTATGCTTAATACATGACTGAACCCAAAGTATATTAGATCTAGAAATTAGCTAGATTCACGTTAACTTGAGCTGAACATATGGTTGAGTCCAAATATATTAAATTTTAAACTCTTTCAAAGCATCAAAATATTGAATGAAAAAAACTGACTCATTAATACTATAGTAAAAACCTTGAAGGGTATTGGATGTTATAGATTGCTTGAAAAAAAAATATTAGGATGTATGAAATTATGAAGACCACTAAGTTAAGATTACTTAAATATTCTTGTGTCCATATTAAAAATTAATGGATACATATAAATATACTTTTTAAGTTGCATAGTTAAAATTATTAGGTCGAGAGAATTCTTTAACATGAAATAATAAAATTATAAATTTTATTTAAAATAGAATTAAGATAAGTGGACTATGTAGAGGATAAAACTAAAATACATTTTGAGATTAGATTTATATTTTTTTTTTGTGGAGGATCGAAATAGAATTTTAAATCTTAAGAATGGAAATTCAAATTTTTAATTGCATACAGCTCTAATTCAACATTTTCAAGTATTCATTGATAATTATTGTTATGATTATTTTTTCCAAAGGAAGGACCTTCAGGTCATTCTTAAGAGAAAGAGAAGTAAACGCAAGTGGCCAACACACAAAAAAGTGACACTATTAACTTCAACTTGAAAAGGGCAAAAAGCACCTGAAATACCGTGCACATACAGCAACCAAGCAATGCAACTCTCGTTACGGTCTGCTTGCTTAGCTGGTGAGGTCGCAGGGCCAGTAGCTTCTGCTATTCGTGTAAGAAGGTTGACAGACTGTATTTTCATGAACAGAAGACAAATAGCATTGAGAATTTGATGAATCTCGCCGGATAAATTCTATAATTAGCACAATAAATTAAAAAATTTGATAAATTTATGAAAATTCAAAAACTTTAACAAAATAGTATAGTTTAATCGTTTTGTATTTTCGAAGTACGACATGATCAAAATATATTATTTTTAACTAATTAACTGATTTGTAATGGTAATTGAAACTAGTTAACTAATTTAAAAAATAACAAGAAAAATATCAAAACTATCCAAATCGAGCCAGTCTCGATAAGATTTTTTATATTTAAAAATTTTCATTTAATTATAGCAGGACTACTTAAAATCATTAATTATTGTATGAATAATAACTTTTTAAGATTTTAATTAAAGTTTATTTTTGAGTTGACAAGTTGGATAAAAATATATATTTTGACTCAAAAAATAATTTTTAAAGAGAATTTCATAAAATTATGGTTGTTATGTTAAACGATCTATTAATTAATACAATTAAATACAACTGTTATCAATTAAGGTAGAAGATTAGAGTTTGACCATGACATGTTTTAAAAACACGGCATGGTTAATCTATGCTATTTCACTAATTATTTTTTAACCAATATCAATTCGTTAATTTTTTTAATTTATTAAGCTAATTAAAAAAAAAATTAATCCAATCTCCCATGACTTTGACTCTTTGAGCTGTTTCGACTGACCGATGAGTAGCATTCATATAGTCTAATTCAACCATTCGAATGGCATGATTACCGTAGAAATATATGTAGGATGTTTTATAGATTGCAAATGTTTAATTTAAGTTCAATTTGTTAAACTAATATATATAGTATTAATTAAAAGTACTGTATTATATATTATATATAATACTAAAAACGTTGTGGTTTTATAGGTTTTATATAAATAGTGAAGCACTTGAACTGTTTTTTAATTATTATTTTTATTGTGTTTTTTTTTCTAAACCCAAATTCACTACAATTTTATATTAATCCAAGAGATTATTTTATTTATTTTTAATTCCTAAAGTCAATAAAAAACAACACAAGAAAGAGGAAGTTTTTGATTATCACGATTTCAAAAATTAAAATAATCAGATTTAATATCAAAGAGTTTGATTCAACTAGTAGTTAATGATTATATTTTTTTACATTGAATAAATTCAGACTTAATATAAAATCAAGAGTAATTGAACAAATTCTCTTGATTGTTGGCTTTAAAATTTAAATTCAATAAAAAAACAAAAACTATGTACTTATTTATCATGTCAATCTCTTAAAATTCAAGATAAATAATTTTAAATTCCAGTGTCATATGTGGAGAAATTTTATAGTGATTATAGAATAAATAATAATATCATATTAGTTATATGCACTAGATCTATTTAAAAGAAAATAATGGATATAATAAGTAGAGAGAAATCCTAAATAGATATATTCTTGTTATTTTTTTTTTATAAGTAATAAGTTTTATTTGTTTTAAAAAAAAATAAACTCATAAAATAATTAATAAAATATCACTAATTACTCCACTTACTATAAAATTTCTTAACTTGTGTTGATATCTGGTTTACATAAACATAATATTCAGTGTAATAACTAGTAAATTTCATTTTTTGTGAACAATAGTGTAATACATGACATAATCAAAAACTAAAGTCTAAAACGATTTCCACGAGGTCACCCAATTTAGGACAAGGCAGCAAAGTCAACAGTACACAAGTACTTGAAAACGTGCGAATTCTGGACCAACATTAGCTTGGCAGCTCATTCCGATAATCAAACCACCACGCGGATCCATCTTTCACCCGAATCATTAATGAATTTCAGCAAATCCAAGTATCCATCCCACAATCTTTCTGTACAATATTCAGACCAATTTTTGCTGATAAATAGGGTATCAAATAATAACAAAAGCTTCAGCTTTTCAAGATCACAGAGAATTCCATCCAAGCACCTCCAAACTAAGACTACAGCTCTAAATCCAGAAACAGAACTTTACATATGGCGAAAGAGATCACAATAATGAGAAGACAGACAAATTCTACAACGCATTGATGTGTATTAAAATTCTAGTTCCATCTCTGCTTTCTTCTTTTTAGATATCAGGCACTGATGTGTATCCTTGGCATCTACAACGCATAATGGTGTAATATGGTCCTCATGATTAATCGTTCTTATCTTATTATGATCATGAAGAAGACATGCTGCACAACCACTTGCTTTCTTGAGTGGACCATAAGAAAAAGAAGGACATAAACGTAATAGTTGAACTCCCATTGACAAAAGGCAGATGGGGATGAGCTCCGAAAAGAGAGAGGCTACGGGGACCAGCTTCACGTGCACTAAGCAGTAATTATGGGGACTACACCTTATTTGCCTGGGTCAAATTTTATGGGCTGGGCTTGTATTGTTTTTATATTCGGGCTCTTTTCCTGGACCAAAAGGGCCCAGTGCCTTTTATTAATTGCAAATAATTTATGTTATTGTTAGTTACAATTTTTTCAATGCAGAACCAAGACACTATGCATGCTCTTATAATTTACCGTAGACTTACTATTTTATTTTTTTCCCCTTCTTTACGGTCATCAATTTTTTTTTTAACCGATTGCATCCTTTTGGTGCTAAATTAAAACCCAATTGCTTTCATTTTGTTGGGCAATGCAATATTGATAGAAAGAGGATCAAATAAAAAGAAGGGATAAAATGGATTGTTGTTTAAAAAGTCACATGAAAAGTTCAATTTGATTCTCGTGCTTTTCAAGTTATAAATATTCAGTCGCTTAAATTTTTTAAAATATAATTTTAGTCTAAAACTTTATTTTTCTTAGTTTTAAGTCCCTAGTTTGACAGAGAAGAGAATGGTTTGATTTTGGTGGAGGAGAGAGAATCTTAATTAACAACAATTCCAACCATAAAAAAAATTAATTTTAGTGTAAACGAGTTCCTTTTAATTAGAAGAGTTTCACCTAGATGTTATTTGTTCTTCTCCTTGCCTAAAAATGATAGACTTGAGCTCAAAAAGCCTTTTGATTTACAATTACTTTGGATTTTTAGGCAAGTATTTTTTGTTATTTGAGGTCATATATGATTTTTGGGTCAGAATAATTCAAAAATAGATTTGTAAATTAAAAAAACATCAACCTTGATTTACTAGCTATCACTTTGGATGGAATTGAAGGAAAAGTAGATTACGTGTCATTTTTTTTTTCAAAACCATTATAGACAAACAATAAGCCATCCACCATTTACAAAAAAAACAAAAAAAATTAGTCAACCCGACCACACGTGCTCGTGCCTTTTTTTTTCATTTGAGTTTTTTTGTCCTTTTTTTTTCTTTTAATGCTAGGCTTTTATTGATTTTTTTATTTGTTTTTTAAAAAAATTTATGATGTTTTTTTTTTATGTAATACGACTAATTTTTACTTAGTTTACAAATAAAATATTATTTTTTTCTAATCGTAAGGCTTATTATATATATATATATATATATATATATTTTTTTTTTTTTTTTTTTTTTGGGATGGAACAATGCTATGCTAAGAGTTTTATTTTTTAATTGTTTTTTCGTTAAATGAAACATTAGTTTCAAAAAACAAAGTTATTAAATACAATCAAGTCTATGACTTGTGTTTCGATATCAAATATTTACATCAATATCTATCTCTTAAATTCTCAATTTGATATTTGGTTAAATATAATATATTTTTACCTGATTTTCACATAAATTAATAATTGTTTGTCCTAATATGTGTAACCTTATATAATATTGTTCCCATCTGATTTTATTCAATCTTTTTTTATGTGTATGTCTATTTCTATTATCATTTGATTAAATTAAAAATTATTAAATACAATTGGGAACATGATCTATTTTGGGAGATCAAATATTTTGAATTACATTTGTTTCTTGATTTTTCCAATTTAGTATTTAGTTATTGTCAACAACTTTTTTTTATATAGTTATTAGCACATATAATTCTCAATTTATTTAATTAAATACAATTATCAACTTTTCAATTTATGATTAAGATTTTTTATGTCAAAAAACACATTGGAAAAACCTATATATTAAAAAACAATATCTTACCCACAATGAAATGTGAGTCAAATAACTAGAATCATATGATAAAAGAGTATGGTAATTCACTATTTTTACATCTACTTTTATTTATATTGGATGCAACTTTTAATCTTTCATTAGGGCGGACCTTAATTGAAGATCTATATGATTTTTTTCATAATCAATTTTCATTACAATAAAGTATTAAAAAATTTTAAAAAAATTATTTTTATATTTATTAAACAAATTTATTCAAAGTAATCTTATAACAAAAACTATAAAAATAAATTTAGATATGTTTTTAAAAATTTGATACATAACAAATTATTTATATTTTTAAATTTAGGTATGGAGATTCATTGAATGAAGGAAAAAGTTCCTCTATGCCTACCTTTATTACCAACTACTTTCAGATTGCCAACTACTTTCAGATTGCATTATATTTGAAGTGTATAATTTTTCAATTGTGGCGTGGATAAAATAATTCAGGCCTAACCGAGTCTAAAAAAAAGACGAGGGGAGAGAGGACACGTAAGAGAAAGGAAAAGATGAAGAACAAAAAAGAAGAAGAAAGAGGAAAGGGACCTAATTGATCCCAATAATATTTGGCCTAATCGAACCCAATGAGAAAGGGAAATGATAGAGAAGAAAGAAGGAAAAGGGAGAAGGATAAAAGCCCAATTAGGCTCATAAAAAAAATGAGAAAAGAAAAGGATCACCTAAAAAGAAGGGAAAAAAAATACTAGAGAGATGAAAAAACCCAACCAAACCTAGAGAATGGAAGAATACGAGGAAGATAAAAGATGGTCCAGTTGGGCCCAATAAAAAAGCCCAACTCGGCAGAAGAAAAAAAAAGAAATGAAAAAGAAGAAGGAAGGTGTGGAAAACAAGGGAAACAAGGAAAAAAGAGAGGAAAAGAAGCATAGGCCAATGAAGTTACACTAGCTAGGAAGAATTTCCTCACACAACTGTTGAAAGCTGTTGCATACATCACTTGAAGATAAAGGGTCTGCTTACATGTAGGCACATGTATTACACGTTCCAAACAATGTCCCCCCCCCCCCTTTTTTTTTTAGTCATTCATTATTTAATAACTCTTTAATTTAGTCTCTAAGTTAGCCCAACCAAAGTAGGAGAAAGAGAAATAACAGCCCAACCATGCCTAAAAAACCCAGCCCAACTGAACCGACCTAGAAAAGTGAGGAAAAGAAGGGAAAAAAAGAAGAAGAGAAAAGGTGTCTAACCTAAACTAACAAACATACTTTAATTTTCATCTTACAAAGTTATTAGTACGGTGCACACCTTAACTCCTAAAAATGTCAGCACAACTCACACTTGAACTCTCTAAATTATTAGTACGATGCCTACCTAAAAGCATTGTCTCATTAGTTAACAAGAATAACACCTATATGAATAACTCATCCTGACAAGCTAATTGTGTAGTCATTCATGATGAATTAAATATTCTTTATTATTATTTGTGTGAATAAGTCTGTGACCTTATGGATAATAATAAAAATATAGGTGATACAAGGTATACAAGTACTAAAGACCATTAAGTATTAAAAAGAAATGAACAACACAATAAATCTACACATAAAGACCACAACACTCATTCTCATACACTTTTATTTTCTTTCTTTTATATATTATTTCTCTTATACGTTTTGCTAACTTGGACATTAGAGGTCCTTTATTTTGTATAAAAGAGTTGTTTTACAAAAGAACATGGATTATTAGCCTAAACCCAACTTTAAAAAAAAAATTCATTAAACAATCATGAAGAAGCCAAGATTTAACTAAAGTTTTTTTTTTTTTTGACTTATTAGTCAATTTGATTTATGTTGATAAATACCCATAAAGTATCGACGATTGACTTACTAAAAGGTAGTGAAAGATCATTAATGGTGTTGCACATATGCAATAAAGGCCAAAACAATCTATTACATCTTATTCATTTTGTTTTCAAACTAGTTATGGACCTGTGTTGCGTAGCAAGGTTGGTTTTTTTTTTTTTTTTTAAATAATATTTAGATGTCGCAAACATATTTTTAAAGCAGGAAGAACAATCCATGACTAAGTCATTAACATGATTGTGTCAAACTAGTTATGGACATGTGTTGCGTTGCAAGGTTGGTTTTTTTTTTTTTTAAATAATATTTAGATGTCGCAAACATATTTTTAAAGCAGGAAGAACAATCCATGACTAAGTCATTAACATGATTGTGTCAAATAAGTTGGTTCTATTTTAATTAGATAATAAAAAAAAAATATGCAAAGACAACAAATGAATCAAATTTATTAAAAAAAATATCACAATAACTTGTGAAAAAAACATTTTATCAAAATAAAAAAATGATATAGCTCAATTTTTATTCTATAAAATATAAAACGATAAAATTAGGTAAAACAAAAAGGACAAAAAATCAACCCAATATAACTTTGGTTAGCATGACAAACTTATAATCCAGAAGATAAAGATTGAGCTAACCTAGATTAACCCTCTAAATCTACAACTTAGGTTATAAAATCAAGATAATACGATAAAAAATAGTGTTTTTATAAGGGGTTTGAGGTTTAGTTAACATACAAGCTGGCATTTAATTTTTTTTTTCTTTTATATTTGTTGTACTATGTTAAGAAAAGTAGTTGTATGTAAGACATCCATAGGGTAACAACACCATTTTATAAGTAATTCTTAAATTTTTAATTTGTTTTTTAAAGATCACCAGTTCGAGTCTTATAAATTTTAGACTCATTGAAGGTTTACATGGTCGTTAACTTCAGGACCCGTGTGATTAGTTGAGATATATACAAGCTAATTCAGACACCTATATTAATAAAAAAAAGTAATTCTTAAATTGTCAAACTTCAAATCAAGTTAAATCTTGTTTCTTCTTTTTTAAAGGTAAAATAAGGAAACAGAAAAGAAAAGAAAAGTTGGATTGCACTCATTTCTTCCACGCTTTTAGCTTGTTTGTCTACAGAAAAGTTGGAGGGCATCATTTCTGGAGCTGGATGATGAGCTCAGCTCATCTTCTTCGACTGGTCTGGAAAAATATTGTAAAATATGTATACGATGACAATAATATAGGCATTAATAAATAATATTAGATATATTGGTGAATTCGAAGCATGGTCAACGAGCTTACTTATTCAAAGTTTGTTAAAAAGATTCACCTACTCTCAACAAACAATAATTTGCCTTTAATAAAGCGCGAACAGCTCAACTGTTCCAGCTTGAGAGGCTTAAAAATTAATTATAATTAGTATCACTCTTCATAAACATGTTCCAATAACATCAAATAAAAGTTGGTCCACTAATCACAAATTAAATTAGCTAAATTGAACCATGGACTTGTATATTATATAGTCCTATAAAATAACACGAATATAATCATCATAATTGAAGCTTTTTTAACACTCTGGTAAAAGAAATTGAGTGTTTAATATAAGTTAAATTTTAACTTGTTCTTTGTTTTATTTTAAATGACACTGTAAGTTTCAATTGACATTTAAAACTTTTCGAGACTTGTAGTCGCTAATATGATAATCATTGAAGTCTTATGTAGTCGTTAACTTCAGAACTAGTAGGATTAGTCAAGATACACGTAAATTGATCCAGACACCCACGTTAATAATAAAAAAAATCTTAATATTAAAGCACACATTTCTCAATCATATTAACTATCTTGTTTTTCTCAATTAAGATTACATTTTCTTTTTTATCTCATGTTTTTCGAATTTAGAAACAATTAACATATAAAAAATATGAATAAAGTAAGTGAACTCAAACTAAAAATCTTGAATACGTTATTGAAATCATATCTAGCTACAATAAGTTAGCATAGCTTCTTGCTAAAAAAAGAAGAAGTTGGAATAGTAATTTGATATCATTTTTATATTCTCATTCCAAGCAAAAAAGACAAAAACCTTGTGTAGGTTGTGTCAAACGTAAAGTTTAATATAATAGAATTAATAACAATACTAATGCATCGTTTGTGAACACCGTGCAATCTGTGTTCCATAAAAATTTTATTTTATTTTTGTTAAATATTTTTAAAAATGATGAAAAAACATCATTTTAATGTATTTTTGTATAAAAAACATTTTAAAAAGCAAATATAACCATACTTCAATGACACTATATTTTTGTGCACACCAATATAATAGAATTAATAACAAAACAATTTGAAGAAATTATCCCCTCCTTAGATGGCACCCTAGGTCGGCACCAATATTTAGTAAAATGGAAAACATTTCTCTTTAATTTCTTCAATTGTACCTTGTCCCAACATTTAATTATGCTCATCAACATAATTATATCATCAATTTAACAATTTAAACAAGAAATTCCTCAAATCCCTAATTCTCTCCGCCTAAATATCACGTTAAACTACTAAACATGCACAATTAATATTAATTGTTCCAAAACAAAGGTTATTACCTTATAATATGAAGGATTGAAGAAGAAAAATGAGAAGAACTTCTTGATTTCTCCCCTCCTTCCCTTCTCTCTCAATTTCCCCCAATTCTCCTCCTCCTCCTACCAAGCTTTAAACTTCCTCAAATTTTTTTTATGTAAACAACCTCCCTAAATCTTCGGACACTCCTTTTTATTCTTTTAATCAAAAGATTTTGTGTAATTTATAAAGATTTTGCAATAAGTTTTGATTTTTTTTCTTCCCTTCTCTTGAGCAATGGTGACCAGCTGCTGTTGGCTTTCTTAAGAAGCCAAGTGCCCTTCTTATATGGTGTCATAAATCCCATAATTACCATATTACTTTTCAGTAAACTTTCAGGTGTTTTTCATCCAATCGGGTACTCCATCTCGGTCTGTTTTGATGGTCAACTATACCCGAACCTAGATTTAATTATCGAACACTACCCTCATAATTATTTGTTATTCCATCACTATATTTATTTTCAGGGTCTTTACAGTTCTTTTGACCCTCCACCCAAAAAAAACTTTATATTGATTTTTAGGGGTATTAAAATCTTTTTACATGTTCTATTTATTATTTTTAAATTGAATAATTTCAAATAATTTTTTTCTTTTTATATTAAATTCACAATACAACGATCAAAATTACTTTAGAAGCAAGAAAATTAAACTTGGCATAAAATGAGTATTTTTATATTTTCAGTTTTTTAATTATTATAATTTAAGCTAAAGATTAATTTTGTATTTACACAAATATAAATAAATAATAAACAATTAAAATATACAATAAAACGATGAAAATACCCTTAAATTTAAAATATTTAAGCTTGAGGTCAAATGGTGTTTTTGGTTTTTCACTATGATTTTTTTCTAATCGTAAAAAGTGAACTTGAGCATTTTTACTTTTGGCTAAATATATAAAAAGGAAAAAAGTGGGTGCACGTGTGGTACACCAAAAGCATGTGGAACATGCTCGTTCCTTTCAAGCAATGCGTGTTGCGTTCCAGGACATTGGAAAATGTCCTTGCACTGTGTCACCTTCTATTTGGCGCGACGTGTGTCACTAGTGGTAGTATGATTTGGTGTTGGTGGGTTTTCTTTTTCCATTCTCTCTTTTCTCCCCAAAACATTGCAATTTATTAGTGGTATTTCAACTTCAGTTCTTATTCTTTTTATTTCTAATTTTTAGTTTTGGCCTTATTTAGAAGTTTTATTTATTTTCATTTTTCATCATTCAATCCCAATTTATGAATTATTATATTCTCCAATGTGGTTCTTATTCTTTAAATTTTTAATTTTTTTCCTTGGTATTTTTGTAAAAGATTTAGTAGTTCTCAATTTTTTCATTCAATTCAAATTAATGGTATTATATTTTCTAATTTGGTTTTCATTATTTTGATTTCTAATTTTTTTTTCTTGCTCTTTTTGCAAAAGTTATTATTCATTTCAATTCTACCCTTTAATTACAACGTTGTTTTTATTTTTTATATCAATTTTGATCCTTATTCGTTTTAACTTTCTTTCATCCTTTTAATATTATTTTTTGATTTCACCCTTCAATTATATATATATATATTATTTTAATTTTGATACTCATTATTTTAATTTATATTTTTTAAAATTACTTTGTATAGCTGAAATATTTTTTTCAATTTTATCCTTCAATATTTCAATGACTAGGAATTGGATTTCATGACTTTTTTAGATTGGATGCTTCAGGTTTAATAAATCGGGCTATTAGTTTGAAAAATTAGCACATAGTTTTTTTTATATAGAAAAAAGCTTTATTATCTTTTTTTGACCCCATTTCAACAATTGAATATTATTTTTTTACACAAAAAATAGTCGAGTTCCACAATGAAACGCATGCACCTAGTCTAGTTATAGCTATATCCACGAACGGGTTCTAAAGCCATAATTGCATTTCAATATGTAACTAACTAGTCATCTCAAATATTTCAATCAAGAAAATTTTCAAAAAAATAAATATACACAATTAGGGATGAAATTATGGAGAAACATTGAAAAAAGAGTTGAAACTGGCTAAATTATTGAAATTTAAAAAGCCAAGGATCAATTTGAAAAAAGTGCCAATATTAAGGGACTATTTTCAATGCAATCATGAATGAAAATGGTCGAAAATGGCTAAAAAATAAAAATTAAAAATCCAAGGATTAAATTGAAAAAGATGTCAATATTGAGGGACCATTTTAAATTCTATTAGGAACTAAATTTGCCAGGAAATTTTAAAAAATAAAAAACAAGGACTAACTTGGAAAATGAGGCAAACTTGGAATACTTTTTTTTTTAAAATTAAAATTTTTTTTGAGCTAAAAGAGCATCTTTAAAAAAAAAAAATTAAAACGACGTTGTTTTGTATTGAATAAAAAAACAAAATAACATAAAAATTATGTCATTTTGATGTCTAGGACCAAAATAATTCCTTTTTCCCTAGTGTGGTTACCTGCAAAAATTTCTTAAAATTATATCTTCTAAAATTAATTTAAACTACAGGTATCGCTATAGTCTAGTTTGAAATATTTCATGTCCAATATGTTTCAACCAAAAACAAACGGAATTACCATTAGTTATATAAAAGACAATACATCATCTTCTAAAACAATCTTAAAGACTACTTCCGATTCCTAATCTCAAAATGAAAGAGATAAGATAGAAGAACAACACAACAAAGACGAGAGGGTATATGAAAGAAAGAAAAAGACATTTAGTTGATGGTGAACAAGAGGGTATATAAAAGCATTTTCACCCTTATATTTTTTTTATGTAGCATATTTGAAACAATATATAAAACATTTATTCTTTTTTATTTCACTATATTATGTACGTTTTAATTATTCAATAAGTTTTCCATAATAATATTTTTTTTCTATCATAATATGGACAATATATATTTCTAATATATTAAGTATTTTAATTTTTATATAGATTTCAAAGAAAATATTCATTAAATAATTATTAGTTATTATTTTTTTAATTTTTAATTTAACTTTATAAAACATATTTATTAAATAAATTATAATTTAATTTCTAGTAGTATAAAGTATATATATAAAAAATATGATTTGATAATTAAATTTTTTTCAATTTTTATTTAGTGGAATCATAAGGAGAGCTTTGTTATACTATTAAATTTGGGCTCATGACCATGAATGGTTAGATTGGGATACAACCAATATGTGTAAGCTAGAAGAAGACTAGCGATGACTTGCTTATCTCCTGTTTGGAAATGTAATTATAATTGTTTTTTAAAGTACTTTTTATTAATAAATATATCAAAATAATATTTTTTTTATTTTTTAAAAATAATTTTTGATATCAGCGCTTCAAAATAATCTAAAAACCACAAAAAAATATATTAATTTGAAGCAAATAAAACAATAAAAAATACTCATATTTTTTTAAAAATACATTTGAAACGCATAAACAAACAGAGCTTTTCTTAACAGTTTTTTAAGAGACTTGCTTAAATCTACTTTCATGCATTATACACAACCTAAAATCATTTTTGAGCTTGTTATTAACTCAAAAAAAATTATTTAAGTTGTTAATTAAAATCTTAAAATATTACTTACATTATTCTATAACATTTCATCATTTCCATGCTTACTTAAGGCTTGTTTTTGGTCTATTAACTTACCATGATGCTTCGTTAAAGTTAATTTGGCAAGATTGATTGAAAAAAACAAAGATTAAGTTGGCAGGCCTAGACTTTTACTGTCATTCAAGCATTACTCGTGCACACTTTTCCCTTGTTTTGAATGTAGACAAGGACTTCCTTGGATAGACACTACCCGTTTACAAGTCTATATTCGCATCACCATAGGCCACCACCTTTTGTTTATTTCTTATATTTTATTAGAAGCTCCAACGTTGAGTTCGACTTGCATAAAAGAAACTAGTTTTTTTCTCCTCCTAATTTCCAATGTCTAAAATCCCAATCATTAGGTTCATAAAATTTATTTAGTCCTCGACATCATGCTTTAATTTCAGTTTTCACCAAATAAGGGTTTTATCGTTTCCTCAATAATGTTTATTGGGATCGTTTTGTGCAGTCCAATTTATACCCTTCCCAGGCCATCAATTAATGAACAATTTTAATCATCTAAATGCTACAAATTTGTCAACACTTTCTTCAATTTAAGAGCCGAAGGGAGTGTGAAGCAATAACCAAGAATTGCAGAGAACAAAAGGATCATTGATAAGATTGAATTTAAAGTGATCCAGAAGATATTATTGTGAATATTCATAGCAAAGAGTAGCTCTCACGTGGTTGAGGAAAACACACAAGTCAAAAGGACGCAAAGAGTAGCTCTCACGGAAACTTAGTCCCACTAAACCCAGCCTTTACCTCACACTTTTCACTTCTACTTACCGACAATTATGTCTCCCACATCCAAGAGGTTTTTCTACTCTCACAAGTTGTAAGTAAGCGGAAACACACGAGTCAAAAGGAAGCAAGATGCATGGAATCAAGCACAACAGCAATTACAAAAAAATCCCAACCTTCATTAAATTTAGACCAAAGATGAAGAAGTAGATGAATGAACATTTCCTACATTTCCTTCATTTTGGTTATGCGAAATAGATGGTAAAATTAATTTAAATGAAATGTATTGTTAATTAATTTAATTTTTTTCTTACAGGCTACATTTTTTGGATGTGAGCCGAGCCCAATGGAGCTATTTGTAGAAATGTATGTGCGGAGTGAAGACAACCAAAAAAAGGTGCAACAATTCGTTAATAACTACGCTCAACACTTTGTGGTATGTTTGGTAAACCATTTTATTTCGTAAGTTATTATTTTCTTGAATTGAATATGATGGTTTTTTTTTTATTTTCAGGAGGCCTATAATAGTTGGTTGGGAGAGAGATATGAGGAGGATCCTTCGACCCATCCAAATTTCGATTTGGATTTATGGATGAAGGTAGGATCGTCTAATGGACTCGATAAAAATCAGATGTATAGGCTCTCCAACTCTACGGTCGAGAACTTGCGGGTAGCCCATAATGTCTCAATCGTTTGGGAGCTTCCAATCAGTATCGAGCACCCAATCTAAGGAGTTTGCGGCCTTGTAGCAAAAATATGAGCGACTCTCGGTGGATTATGAACAACTACATCAAATGATCATGAACATTAGATCACAGATGGATGATCCATGTGCGCTCCTTTTTTAGCTGTTTGGTCCAAGGAACAACTAGCCTCCTCCTCTCCTCTAGCTCTGTCATTGTTCTAGTTTAATTTTTTGTTGGAAACACTAAATTTGTAATGAATATTTGGAAGAATATTATTTCACTTTATTTTATATTTATGATGTTTAATACAATTTTATTTGCATAATTGGTTTTTTATTATTAATTTATATAATTTTATATAATTTATTCTAAATAACTTTTTTTAAAAACAATTTTTAAAACACCACCAATGGATTTCTAGATGGACTTTTTCTGTCGGTATTTTACAGAGAGTTGAAAACTATTTAATGAAAATATTACAATCACCGACATCTCTATAGACAGAAATAGTCCTTCGGTATTTTACCAAGGGTTGAAAAATATTTACTGGAAATGCCACAATCACCGACACCTATACAGACAGATACGATCTATCGGTATTTTACTGAGAGTTGAAAAATATTTACTACATATGTTATAATTACTGACGAAATATTTCCAGCAAGAATTTTATTTTGGCGCTCATTTTGTTTGTAAAACCATTAATATTTTATTTTATTTTTATTTTTATTTTTTACGGACAGAATGTAGAATTATTGACAAACACTATGTTGATGGACTGTTTCCTTCGAGGATTTAGTAGGTAAAAAAATTAACGATAAAGTGGCAATCTTACACCGACAAATTAAATTAATTGGCAAAACTGTTAAATGTTATAGGAATGACCATGCATTTAGCTCCAGAATTCTAGGCAGTGTGTTTTTTTTTTAGAAATAAGCTTGTGTGCCCTCCGCAATACACTTAATCCACTAACGTCAAACATATGGTCATAATTTCATTAAATTTGGAAGTGTGAGCAAGTTCGGCCACCAAATTTGTTATCAACTCATCATGCTAAATGATATATCAAAGCAGAAGAAAGAAAGAAAGAAAAGAATATTGAGGGCAAAATATCATAGAGAAAAACAAGGGGAAAATGAAGTACCTACATGCTAACAATTAAAGGAAGAGAATAATTCGAAACTATATAAATCCCTTTTGATTTATCTTTTTCACTCATATTTGTCCCATCACCCTTCGGAATCATATGCTTTTGTGGTTGTGGTATTGCGGTAGCTTTTGTGGTTGTGGTTTGAAAAAAGTTGTTTTATAAAAAGTACTTTTAGTTGAGGTTGGTTTGAAAAAATAGGTGTTTGGTTAAAACTGTGGTTGAAATTGAGGTTGAAGAAAAAGTAGTTTAATGTGTTTGGTTAAAAATGCTTTTAAAATTGAGGTTATAAAATAATTTTAAAAATATATATATTAATACTGATGATTTTTAATTTAAATATTATGGATTTAATTATTGCTATTATATCATGAAATAAATCATACTTTATATAAAATATTTTTTATTATTCCATGAAACCATTTATAATTCCATTACGTACAAAATACATCCGACAAAAACTACAGTTTTCATAATATTTTTAGCATGTAATAAAATTGAATAAAATATTATCATGTATAAAATTCACTCTAAACTAATTTTTTAAAAAAAAAACACACTAAAAAATTAACACACTTAAAAAATAATAATAATAAATAAATAAATTTCACGCAATGCAGTGAACAGCGTAATTTTCTTTCACTGTTCATATGAATAGGTACCATGCACACTGTTCATGTTAATTGTACTGTTCATCGAACAGTGCAAGAAAAGCAGGAAAAACTTGCTTGCGCAAACCGCAGGTAAAAAATCAATTTTGTGTGGATCCATGGTCAAAACACAGCTGCTGAAGATAACCAAACACCCTATTGCTGCGTTTGAAAAAAAAAGCAGAAGCTAACGCAGCGCCAAACACCTTCTTAGAGCCCGTTTGGCATTGCTGCCAAACCGGTGTTTTGTAAAAATTCAAATTTTTTTTTTTTTTTGCTAAAATTGAGTGATGGTTGTACTTTCTGAATCGTTTTGATGTGCTGATGTCAAAAATAATTTTTAAAAAATAAAAAAACATCATTTGCATGCTTTTCGGCACGAAAAGCTATTTAAAAAGCAACCACTACCACACTGCCAAACACGCTATTAATCATTCTCCTGATTTCAATAATAAATTAATATTATTCTCGGTGTGTGTTTGTAAACGACTTGTACTGTGATTGCAAGAGTTCAACATCCAAGGAAATTTTTAAAATATATTCTTATCACCGACAATGTCTGTAAAACATCCCTTTTTTCTTTAAATTTTGGTTAAAAAGTAAGATATAATCTTTGATGTTTCACTCACCGATCCTAAAGTCAGGTGATCCTAAAGTCAACTTACCGTCACCTTTGATTTGTCTCGTTACTAGCCACCATGACAAGCGATCGATGCCAACTCAAATAGCGATCGCCTAACAATATCAAGAACACATCATCTTTACTATATATTTGTTTTGATCTAAGAATTCTTCACTGAGATATGTGTGCAAGAACTACCGAACCTTCCCCCTCTAATTGCGGTGGAGTATTATCGAAGAAAAGTCAAAAAGTATAATAATAATTGTTTTTTAAAATGTTTTTTATTTTAAAACATATTGAAATAATATTTTTTATTTTTTAAAAAATTATTTTTGATATCAACACATTAAAATGATCTAAAAATATAAAAAAAATTAATTTAAAATAAAAAAAATTAATGTTTTTCAAAAAACATTTCCAAAACACAATGTCAAATACACACTGCTAACATTACTGAATTAAGAGCAAACCACCACTCTCTGGTGAGATTTTCAACTAAGTTCCTGGATTGGTATGAGATTAAAAAAATAGTAATTAATTGTTATAAACATAATGGTTTCAAAAGCAATTTTCAAAGATATAAAAATTGATTTTTAAAGATGTCTAATTATATTTATAAATTAAGATGTTAAATATCAGTACAAATAGAGAAAAATAATTAAATTATTAATAATAGATGAGAGATAATTAAAAATTTAAAGTACTACGTATTGTTTTGAGGGGGGAAAAACAAACAAAAAACAATGATGTTGCTTAGTATCCTTTCAGTAATTAACTCCTCTTCCACAGGGGAACAAAAGTAATTTCAGCCCCAAATCATGATACTACAGTGAATTTATTACGTGGAAAATTATGCTAAAAATCCAAGTTGGCAAGATTTTATGGAAGAGAATCTCAAATTGTATAGAACAATTATTGAACGTTCACCTTGAAGGGGACATGAGCCTTGGCTCTAGTAACTAAAAGTCTTCATGGAACAGGGTGTCTTGGCTAGCTAGAAGTAAAATATTTGACTATACCTATGTTGTGTGCAATGTTTTGTTTTATTTATTTATGTTCCATGATTATTTTTGTCTGATGAAACAATTTAAAGACTATATTTGTCAAGAGGATGAAGAGGGAGAATGATGAATTAAGTAAAATGAAATGATATGAAGAAAAATGATGAATGAAGTAATTGTTTAACCAATAAAAGAGAGCAAGAAATAGAAAAAAGAATCAATCTATTCAATCGAAAGCATTAATTATTACAAAGAAATAAGAGGATATTGAAAATTATAAGTGAAAAAGAATTGAGTCATTATTCCTTTTGCAGAAATAAAATACACCAAACCCCTTTCCTTTTTATCTATCATTTCTTCAATTCCAAGTACACCTAGCATTTTAAAAATAAAAATAAATATATTATTTTAATATATTTATAAATAAAAAATATTTTAAAAAATAAAGATGAAACTCTCCAACTAAAAACATTTAAAATGAGGGATGTTGACGGACGATGCTAAGCTCACGCTATGGAGTAGATGGATAGATGACGAGGAGAGGCGTTTCACCAGGTGAAACTGAAACGGACGGTTTTAAAGGCAGGTGGTAACCAGACAGGGGCTCGCCTAACGATACCAAAATTGGGTTAGCGAGAGCAGTCAAAAACTAATTTATAAGGACATAACACTGTCAATTTTCATGACAATTCACACTATTTTAAAAATATTTTAGTTTATTTTAATATGTTAATATTAAAAATAGTTTTTTAAAAATAAAAAAAATTATTTCAATATATTTATAAATTAAAAACATTTTAAACACTTCCAAACGGCTCAAATCCAACCACTAATCCAAACGCGTAGCCTGCAATGGGTCCCGTGTTTTATGAGTTAATCGCTTCCAGTGAAGATTGATTAATCATAGCTAGCTGTTACATGCATTAATATATTACTTTTTACTTTATCTCCTTGCTTTCTTGCTTTCAAACACCTCAAGCTTTCCGGTGTGGATGCGCTTATGAACAAGAAGATAAAACAGAGCTCGCGAAGAAGCCTGGTTATATTAAACGCGAGTTTGAAAAAAAAAAACCCATAACTTTAAATTCAATAGTTGGATTAGCCTTGATTTTTGCAAGAAGGTGCTACAAGCCAAGTTTTATACCGAGTCAACTCGTTGTAATCAGAAGAAGTCCAAAAAATCTTTAAACTAGACTTAGAACAGGTTGTTTTTGTAATGTTAATTATTATTTTTTACTTAACTTTGAATTCTTTTGATTAAATTGGTTTTCTACTTTTATATAAATAGATATTTCAAAAATTATCTAAGTTTTCTCTACCTAATTTTCCATAATTTAGGACAGTAACATTAAGGTTAAAGAATTCTGGTTTTTACGCGTAAAACTTTCTTTATTCTTAGATATAAAAAGGTTCGGGTTTTTTTTATTTTGATGCTACTTTTTAAAAAGCGAATTTATGATATTTCTACGAAGATAAAGACCTTTTCTTCTTGTTCTTGATACTTTGGGAATCACCTTTATAATAATATTAGAGGGAGAAATGTGGATATATTCAAATTGAGAAGACATTTTAAGCTGACTACTCGTTTTCTTAAAGGTTAATCTTACTATTTAAAAAAACAGAGACTTTTCCTTGCCGAACACGAGCTACGTATAATCAATGCGACAGTTTTCTATATATTGGCTAGCCAAAGTAGTCACTGATGCACAAAACAAGAGACAGAGAAAAACCTTATGTTTAGTTGCTTCTTGCTCTGTTCAAGAAGAAAAACAATGTCTCCTCCTCCTTCTACCAGTTTCTTTTCGGTGGCGATCGTCTTGCTCGGAATGATGCTGCCCCAGTCGAAAGCTCAATTAAGTGCAACTTTTTATGCTAATACATGCCCCAATGTGTCGAGCATCGTTAGCAACGTTGTTCAGCAGGCTTTTCAATCTGATTCTCGGATTGGCGCCAGCCTTATTCGCCTCCATTTTCACGATTGCTTCGTCGATGTAATCCGAATACCATCATTTAGTTTCTTCGAAGTGGTTTTTAATTAAAACTTGACATTATGTTGATGACTAAATTTGATTTTGTGGACAGGGATGTGATGCTTCAATTCTACTAGACAACAGTTCAAGCATACTCAGCGAAAAACTTGCAGCTCCCAATGTTAATTCCATTCGGGGCTTCGGTGTTGTTGACAGCATCAAGACTGCCTTGGAGAGTTCTTGCCCTGGTGTTGTCTCCTGCGCTGACATTCTTGCACTTGCTGCTGAATCATCTGTTTCTCAGGTAATTACTTAGTCCATAAACTGAACCTGTTCTCGGAACTCTTCATTTTGCTCGGTTTGGCAAGTCAATGTGATCTGTGTATGCTCAGAGGTTTTCAGAAGTGAAATATTCTATGAAAGGTCGAGAAAACACGAAGCCATGACATACTCTGCTTTTAATGATTCTTGTAGTCAGGAGGTCCTTCATGGAGTGTTCTGTTGGGAAGAAGGGATAGTCTAACAGCAAATCAGGCTGGAGCCAATACATTAATCCCTTCTCCTTTTGAAGGCCTAAGCAACATCACTGCAAAGTTCTCTGCAGTAGGTCTAAACACCAATGACCTCGTCGCATTATCAGGTAATTATACCTCAAAAATCTCAAAACTGCATCCAGAATTCTGGAAATCCAACACTAATATATATTTTTATTTTATTTTTTAATTTCCAGGAGCGCACACATTCGGACGTGCACAATGTCGAACATTTAGCAATAGGCTGTACAATTTTAGCAACACAGGCAACCCTGACCCAACATTAAACACAACATACCTGACTACTCTGCAGCAAATATGTCCACAAAACGGCAGCGGAACTGCTTTGGCCAACCTTGATCCTACAACCTCAGATACCTTCGACAATAATTACTTCACCAACCTACAAAACAATCAAGGTCTTCTCCAATCAGACCAAGAGTTATTTTCCACATCTGGCGCTGCCACGATCACTTTGGTCAATAACTTCAGCAGCAACCAAACTGCCTTCTTCCAGAGTTTTGTGCAGTCAATTATTAATATGGGTAATATTAGCCCATTAACTGGGAGTAGTGGAGAGATCAGGTCAGACTGCAAAAAAGTGAACGGAAGTTAGGTTATGCGATCACTACATCGAGGAGCTAATTGTTTTGGAAAAATGAAACAGTCATTATTATATGAGGCAGATGTGCTTTTAATAAAAGAAAGAAATTAAGTGTTTGTTTTAAATTAGGGTGGCAAGTTGCAGGAAAGTTAGGGAAAAACAAGAAATTTATCATTGGAACTTCTTGAGTTGTCAAATATTTGTTGGGGTTAGCTTTATGATTGCTCTTTGAATGGTCAAATATTTCGTTTATGTATCATTGGTGTATCCTAAAGTCATATAAGACATAAAAAAAAGAAAGAAAGATGTATTTGATGGATTGAGACAGATATTAATTAATTTGGTATATAAATGTAAGTAGAAATCAAAACAAAGAGCTATATCACCGCAAGTAATTGTGTACTTGAAACTACCTCCGCGTGATTTATATTGCCGCAAGAGATCATGATAAAGAAGGGAAATAATATTATAATTTGCGTTTTGGATAAATGAAAGTTGTTATTCACAAATTAATATTAATAATCACTATTAACATTTAACAAAGAAATACCAAAACAAAAGGGTTTTTGTACGGTGAAAAAAACACAGCAAACATGTAAATGCTAACTTTTGTTTTTCTTTGTATAAAGATGACAATTTCACTATGTAGTTCATAAATGAGTTAAGAGGTGAATGGATAGCATATGCTCTAATGCCTAGTAATAGTAATATTGGGAGAAGGATGTTGTTGATATAGTCTTGAAAAAATGCAAGGTTTGCTAATAGAATTTATAGATTTAATATTAAAGAATTGCTCTCAAGATTACCTCCAACAAGAGATATATAACACCAGATTGACTTGATTATGACAATTTCATTTTTTTTTCTTTGTATTGATATCCATAAAGAAAGGGTGGAGACAAAAACTTAGAAGGGAAAGACTTTTTTTATCCTTGTTGTAGTTTATAGAGGAGTTAAGGAGTGAGCGGATACCATATGCCCTAATGCCTAATAATAGTAATATTGGGAGAAGGATGTTGTTGATAATAGTCTTGAAAAAGTGTAGGGTTTGCTAATAGAATTTATAAATTTAATATTAAAGAATTGCCCTAAGAATTACCTCCAACGAGAGATATATAACACTAGATTGACTTGATTCTGACTTCTAGCTTGCCAAACATGTTAGTATATAGACTAAAAAATAAGAGGGTTGAAGAGTTGCAAAGATAAGTGCAATTCCAACCCTTTTGATTCTAAAAAAGGACAATTTATGATGAATATGTGTGGATAACCAAGCCATTAATTGGATCATAATGAAGCATATGTATCCAATACCACGACTAAATGGCATGTTGGATAAATTATTGAGTTCAAAGGTGTTTTTCAAGATTGATCTCAAAAGCAACTATCTTCATATATAAATAAAATCAGGAAATGAATGGAAGACAACCTTTAAAATGCATTATAAGTTGCATAAGTGGTTAATATGTTGTTTAGGCTATCAAATGATATTAATGCCTTCATGAAATCCATGCATCAAGTATTAAGGTCATTCATAGATATTTTTGTTGTAATTTATTTTGATGATATCTTAATTTACAGTTGATCATTAGAGTTGTATTTAGAGCATATGTGAGTTGTGTTTTACACTTTACGATAAGGGCAATTATATATCAACCATAAGAAGTGTAAGATCTTCGTTAGTATTGTTGCTTTTATGGGTTTTTTTTTGTTTGTTGCTGGTGTTCAAGCTAATCATTCCAACTTGTAGGTGTTTAAGGAGTGGTAGATTTCAAAGAGTATCATCCTCTTATTAAAGGTTTATATGTAATTTTAGTTCTATAATTATATCTATTTAATTATATTTAATGTATATAAAAATTAAGAATTTATGTTTTGTTTTTACATTGATATGTAATATGATAAAAAATTTATTTAAATAAAAAATAACTTGCTAATTTGGTGACTCGAAAGAGATGTAGAGACTAGGGTTAACAATTTTTTCTAGAATTTTAAGAGGAATGTTGAGAGGAAAGTAAAAACACCATGAATTTAAACCATTATGGGAAAAAAATAATAGATATTTTTGTAGCACTTGTTAAAACATCCATGGTAATGGTAGTTAAAATGCTTTGATGATAAAATACTTTAAAATTTCAAATTTATATTTAATAACCTGTTTTAATTAAAAACTAAAACATTTTGTGAAATCATTGTTCACACAAACACAAATTTACTATGGATTGTAACAGTGCCTTATTTTTTTGTAGCTCAAGTTTTTTTATTTTTTTTATTTTATCATTTCAAATTGGGTTGAAATGGGATTTAAATTGATTGTTTGCTTCAATTATCTTTTGGTAGGGTTCCATAATTTTGAAAAAAAAATGGCGTTCAGTTGATGCTCAATTTTCCAAAACTAAATAAAATTTTATTGATTTAAAGCAATTGAAGCATTGGCGACCAAATTTGAATGACATACAATTATTGAGCCCTTTTTTTCATGGAAGAATTAGGGATTGAATTGCACGAGCAATGAAATATATCAGCCCTATTTTATTATCACTCAATTTGTTTTCTCAGTTTGATCCTTTATCATTAAACTTTTTTGGGATTGGACTTCATAGAGTTTTTTGGTTACCTAGTTATAAGGATCTTGCAAAGTTGAGAAAAAATTACAATGCATAATTGATACTTGGTTTTGCAAAATAGACTTTAATTTTATTGATCTAAAACTATTAAAGCTTTAGTGACCAAATGTGAAATTGAAAACAATTATAGGAACTAAGGTCAATAGATTATATTAGACAATGACAAGCATGCATTGCACACCCTAGCCTATAAAACACATTGACGAGCTCAAGTTGCCCATGTGATGTCCTTTAGTGTAAGAAAGCCACCTATCTTGGTGGCTTTGGATGCATATCAGCAAGACCTTATTGGTGGTGCAGTGTGTGTGTTGGTTAATGGCGCGTGCAAGTCTATTTTTATTTTTCTCTATCTTTTCTCTCTAATGTCCTCGATTTCCTTGAAAATTCTCTAAGAAATACCAGGGTGTCCTGCCATTTTATTTTTGTATCAAATTTGGTCATTATTCTTATGATTTCTATTTGTTTTGTTTTAGATTTTTTTTTAATTGAATGTTTTTTTTTAATTTCATCCCTTAACATTGGATTGATAGAATTGGGTTTTATGATATTTTTACAATTTACTTTCTATGAGGTAATCTACGACTAATAACCCGAGTCACTAGTTTAAAATGTTAGCTTGGATTGCCTTGCATCTTTTTTTAGTTTATTTTTTAAAATTAATTTTGTTTTCGAGTTTTATCCTCCAACATTGGGTTGTACACACAAGATTTCATGTATTAAAATATACTAAAATGGTGAAAATTTTAAAATAATGAATCTAATTATAAGAAAAGATAAAAACTATATTGAAGTGATCTTCACATGCATGAATCCTCTAATTAACGATCAAATCTAGATCTTTCTTTACATGGAAAGATATTCACATGAGTCATAAAGCTTTAATTCTATGATATCTTAACTTGACTTGATTAGATATAGAGTATTCACACCTGCTCGGAAGCTTTAACTGTGTGAGATCTTAAATTGATTTGATTTTATAAAAGAAAGGGTTTTGATTCGTTGTTTCCTTTATTTCCTTTGTTTCCTTGATAGACTTGATTTTTTTTAGGAGAACTTCCAAGTATTTGTGCTTGGTCTTTTGGCCCCATTTATTTACTGAAAAGAAGTTTACTTTTGAAAAGTGGATTTTTTTTTTAATGTTTGGCAATATTATGAAACATGAATTGAAAAATATTTTTCAATATTTAGCTATTTCATGGAAAATAAGCTGAAAATCTCTTATTAATGTTTTTTTTTAAGTTTATTAAAAGAATGGAAACCAAATATGACAGATGAAAAGGTTGAGGCATGATGAAATTGAAAAAAAGATCAAATTTCATAAATTATTTTAAATAAAACAAATAAAAATCAAAAGAATGTGGACTAAATCTAACAAATAAAAAAATTGAAAAGAAAATTTTAATTTCATAAATTATTTCAAATAAAATAAATAAATTTCAAAATAATAAAGATCAAATCTAATAGATAAAAAAAATTTCAATTAAGAAAAGGATAAGATAATGACCAATAACAATAAAAAATATAGGATTAAATTTGATATAAAAATCAAATTAAATCAATTTTTATGCGATGAAATAAAAAAAAAACATATTTAAAAAATATATATAACAATCAAAACATTGAGGATCAAATTTGTTATAATCAATAAATAACATCGTTTTTTTTTTTTTTGCAACTTCTAGAAAGTGTATTCCACCAAAAATAGAAGGAAAACACTTTTTTTGAAACCAAACCAAATTTTTCTTTGATTGAATAATGTTCTTTATTAATTAAGTTTTCTATCGGTAAATAAACATAGAAAAGTTTGGAAAGTGGTTTACAAGAAACCACTTTCATTAATGGCGTTCTAATTTTCAAGTTGGTTTTGGATGGATTTCAAGTGACTTAGGTCATAATTTGGTTTTGGATGGATTTCAAGTGACTTAGGTCATAATTTTCAAGTTAATTTGGTTGATTTGAATTGTAATTTTTAGATTTTGTGTATTGTTTTGATTATAAATGTTGTTGGAGCATTGGTTGTGTTGAATGTGGAGTAATTTTTCTAAATAATTGATCTTGACATCAACAATAAGCCATACCTCCAAAGCTTGCAAAAGAAGTAGTATAAAGGAATTTGAACTGACAGATGTATCATCACCTAGTGTTTGAGGGGAAGTCACAAAATGAATGTGTTTTTGTATCAAGTCATTAACTTTCTAATACAACAGCTTCACGTAAAGTGATGTACTAACATTTTCTATTTCAAACTAGGTTCTAGAATTTGAAAGATCTAGTCATTGTTATTTATAATGAATGAATGAGCTTGCTTCTCCAAGACTTTATTCATGACATCCAAACACTGAGCAAGAACTGTAGAAGTCCTTTTACTGAGATGGTTTATTATTGTTAATGAAGAGATGTGGGAGATAGGGATTATGTGTAAAGGTGTTGTTTTGATAATAAAGGTGGCATGGCAATTGGTTTTTAGGGATTAGGTGTGTGTAGGTTTTCAGGGGTTAGGCGTGTAGGTTTTTACGGGTATTCGATGCAGAGAAGATTTATGGGTATGTGATTTCAATGTCAACTGGCAATGGCAAGTTCACGATGAAGAAAAGAGGTAGAGCTTTGGGTTTGGTTAAGTTGGTATGGAAAGGGCGAAGCTAAGAATTTTTTTCACCCTAGGCTATTAAGCAAATACATATAATTTACTTTTTCAAGATTAATCATTAACTCATTTACATAAATTTGTCAAGTTAACAATAAAATTTTAATCCAAATACATAATATAAAATATGAAAAAATAAAGTTTAAAGTACATAAAACTGAAGATAAAGTAAAAATAAATTACATTATCAAAGTTGTACCCTTCATTATTTTATTGAATAGGATTCAACTGTAATCGAATCTGAATCGATATCTTTAGTAAGCTCTTATTCAATGTAAATCATCATAGAATCTACTAAAAACCTTTTTTTTTTCATTTTAATATGAAACACATTTTTAACATGCTTCATAACTGAAAATATTTGCTCTATAGTGGTAGTGGAAATAAGCAAAGTCAAAACAAGATGAATAAACATGTCAATCAAATGATAGTACTACAACTTATTTAGTTTGACTAATCCTTGACATGATTCGAAAATGGTAGATGTATGATGAAATCTCTCATGATGAATCACATAAATTTGATAATGTTCTAGATAAGATCTTAAATAATACATCTCATTCATTGAAATCTTCAGGATAAAATTTCTTTGCTTGCAAATAACATCAACTTTAAATCATTTAAAGTTGTCTTTAAGTTCTAAAGCAGAGCTAAGTGCAAAGAGGTTCATTGTCTCATCACTTAATCTAGAATTTAATTGTTCCAACTAAAAAACTATTACTGAGTTAAATATATCACAATGATAGTGTTGGTAAACTGCTAGCAATCCTTGTTTTTGACATGAACAATTTGTAGCCTTATATGGAGTATTCATATGTGGTATGTTAATCTCATATTGTGTGCAAACAGATTTCATACGTGCAAAAAGAAAACTAAATTCAACATCTCTTAAAGTTTGAAGCAATGCTTTAGTAATTGAGACAAGATCCATTATATTTAAGATGTCAAAACTTTTATTTAAAGAATGAAAACAATATGCAATAAAGAAATGTATCAAAAATTAGGTATAAAATAAACATGTAAATGAAGAGTTTTATATCTTCCAGGACTCAACTAAACTGAAACTAAAATGTTTTTTACAAGCTTGAATTCAATCAATCAAGAAAAAGGCTCTATTTATTTTCTTGATATTTCCTACAAGATTTTTCTTCTCCAAACACAATGATAATGAGGAAATCAATGAGAGGGTTCCTTTTATTCATCTCATAATGCCCCTAAAATTGAAGAAAATCTCTATACTAATATTATAATTACTTGATTGAGTTGAATTTGTGTGCTGGATAGTACCATACAATAAATAAAAAAAGAAATGGTGTGCTGCTTTTGTCAAATTTTATGAGTTAAATATGTAGGGAAATAGATTTTGATCTAGCATGAAGGGGGATACAATTTTTTTACTTTGGATTTCTTAGCTCAAGAAGATAGATATTTTAAAGAAGAAAAGAGATTTGATTTGGTGGAGAAAGTGTGTTTATGTGTGTGTGATTTTTTTTTTAGTAAAAGGTAAAAGCCATAATGGTAAATTAGTTAAATTTTTTATATGGTGGGTTATTGGACTTGTTTTAGATCCGTTTGTTTTTATTTAATTTGATGAAAAGTATTAACGCAAGCTCCAAAGCTTTAACCATGTAAGATATTAATTTGATTTGATTAAGGAAAGGATTTTGATCCTTAACTATCTTGATTTGATTTGAATGAAGGAAAGGAGTTCAATCCTTCGTTTCCTTTGCTTTTGTGGTAGATTTGAAGTTATGTAGGAGAACTTCCAAGTATTTAGGTTTTTACTCCTTTCTTTTCTTCTCTTCTCTTCTGTGTTTGTCCTCTCCTTTTCTGTGTTCTTTTTTTTCTTTGTACTCTAGATCTAATGGCTTTATTATCTATTTATATATAGACCATGTGCAATTTATCTCAAATGTCCTTCATTTAAAGGACATTTTAAGAAAATTGATATGAAAATTACTTAAAATACCCTTAGTTAGAAGGATACTAAAGTAAGAATCATGAAATGTATTTACACTTGGTTTTTTAATTTAATTTTGGCCTAAATCCAATAAATTTAATTGTTTAATCATAAAGAGCTTAGGTCATGGGCTAGACTTATTGGGATTTTAGTGTTTACATAGGCTTCATACTTTTTTTCCTTACCTTTATACGGGATGATCCCAATCTCATTACCTAGATCATGGGTTTAATGGATTACCCTTGTTGACTTGGTTTTTTTTTTTTCATTGTTTTTTTGTTGATTTTTTTTATTTTGCTCTTCGGAATTGGGTTGATTTTCGATTGGAGCTTCATTATTCTTTTTTCAAGTTTCTTTCCACGGGGCTATCCTAATCTCACGAGCGGGGTTGTGTGTTTGACAAGCTAACTCAAGTTTACTAATGTCTTTTTTGTGTTTTTTTTTATAAAAAATTTCATCCTTTCAAATTAGGGTGATTCGAAAATGAGCTTCAACATTTTTTGTTTGCTTGCTTTCTATGAGGTAACTTCTTGTCATAAACCAAGTTGTGAGTTTGGTGGCTTAACCATGGTTGATCTAATATGTTGTTGTCTAAATACATCATAAAAAATATCATTTAATATTTAAAAAGAATATCGTCTAATTTACATTGAATGTTTTTATTCATAATTTTTTATTAGAGAATATGTTAGAAATGTCTTTATATTTTTAAAAGCTTTTTCAAAAAAATTGATGCGACTTGCAGTATAACAAGGGGGGAAGATCTAATTACAATTACATGTTATATAATTTTTATCTTTTGATTGAAATATAACTTTTTGAATGGAAAAGGTTGATGAGGGCCTTCTAGATTCATGGACTAATCCTTGAGAATGTCTTGCATTTATTAGTTAGTAGGTTTCTCATGTTCCAAATTTTATTATTAATTTTGAATTCAATAATTTAAATTAGATGAAGAAAAAAGATAATATATAGTTAAATTATTATCATTTTTATCATGCATCAAATTATATTCTTTTAATTTAAATGTAATATTTAGATTTAACTAACATTGAATAATTTGAACTAGTATATTGTCTACGCTCTGCAGCGGGTCAATAACAATTTTTTTTTAACTGTGATGAAAAGTATAGAGAATATATTAAGTGTCTTTGGGTCTGGCAGCAATCTAATAATATAGAGTCATGCCGGCATGAGAGCCCAACTCTATAGGATCCTACTAGGCAGTAAAGCCCCACGCTACTCGGTTCTTGTGGCAGTATGAGCCAACGTTATTGGGTCCTGCTCCAACGTTAAGAAAAAAAAATTCAATCAACTCAACCATAGTTTTGAAACCTGACCCGACAAGTTGACCAGGGACCCAGCCAACCCGGGGTTGGAATCGAGCCGGGTTTAATAAAAAATAGAAAAAGAAAAAACCTAGGGTGACTGGGCGACCTAGTTGACCTGGCAAGACCCGGTCAAAAACTCAGTTGCAACCTGTTGACTTTTGTTTTTTTAACTAAAACAACATCGTTTTGATTTAAAAAAAAAAAGAATTAACCCAGGCGATTCGGTGACTCGGTCAAAACCCGAAACTCAAGTCGGGTTTAAAAACTATGAATTCAACCTCAAATGAAAAAAAATATCATCACCCAACTTTTGTACAATATAAAAAAAATATCATCAATTTATTTTACCTGGATCGACCAGTTTACTATGGGCTAATGTAGGCCTAAATTTTGAATGAAACAGACCTGGCCAATACCCCGGGTCACCTGGAAAAAAATATAAAAAATATTTGATGTTTTAATATTTTATATGAAAAAATCATGAAACAATCTATGTGAATATAGGCTATACATGTTGTAAATAATTAAGTTTAAGAGATTATTTCAAAATGTTTTTTTATCCCACGTTGAAAAGATACTATCATATTCTTCTAAGTTGAAGTATTTAATCCAAAAAGGTTTATTATCTCAAATTGAAGAAACAAAACTTTTTTTCTTGTGAACATAGAACATATATACTAAAAGGCTTCAGATCTCACATTGAAAAAAAATAAAACATTCTTCTAATATTTATATAGTGAACTTTGAAATAAGTTAGTAACCAATTGAAAAATATGAAAAAAGAAAGGTCTCTGGGTAAGAGAAAAAATACATTTGAAAAAAAAGGTTTCTATGAGGTTTTTATCATGTCACTCGAGTTTTAATTTGACCTGACGGGTCGACTTGTTTACTCCAAGCCAGTTGCAGCCCTGGATTCTAAATGAAACAATCTGACCAACGCTATTAGGTCTTATTAGGTAGCAGGACGCAGCAGCATTGAGTCTAATTGCCAAGCCAGAACCAATGCTTTGAATATGGCTTTGGGTCTGGCTGTGGAGCCAGACCCCATCTTATTTGGGTGGTTGTGTAGTCAAACCCAATACTTTTGGGTATGGCTTTGAGTATAGTGGTTAAGCCGGACCTAATAGTATTGGATCTGGTTACCCAGCCTGACTTAGGAGAAAGTTTTTACTAAACACGAAAAAGACAACGATCTCTATGGCGCTACAATGTTGTTCACAATGCAAACACTCTACGTCAAAAAACAAATATTGAGATAATTTTATTTTTATATCGTCACATCAAAATAATACAAAAACATAAAAAAAATATTAATTTGATGTAAAGAAAAAAAAAATTTAATACTATTTTTGAAACGCAAAAACAGTTTTAATAAGAAAATTCAACCCAACCTGAAATGATAAAAAATTATCATCACCCAACTTTTGTACAATATAAAAAAAAGTCACACCAATTTATTTCCTCTTTACAATATGAAAAAAAAATTCAATAAGAGAAAAAAAAATTTAAGATAAAAATAAATAAAATTGAAAATGTCTTAAAACGAAAAAAAACTAAAGGGAAAGAAATTTGTTGCAGGTATATTGTTGCTCTGCTATACTCTATTCATAGTGATCTTATACAAAATATTTTATTTGATGATGGTGATGGTGCAAATACATTTTGTATTTTTAACCCAACTCAAATATTTTTATATTTTTAAAAAAAAATTATTATTGAACTGCTGCAGAGTGCGGGCTCATATGCTAGTTATTATATTATTACATAATTATTATTTTTTAAAATATTGTTTTTAAAAAATATATTGAGATAATATTTTTTTTATTTTTTAAAAAATAATTTTTATATCATCACTTCAAAATAATACAAAAACATCAAAACATATTAATTTGAATTAAAGAAAAAATATTAATTGTTTTTTTTTATTTTTTATTGACTTAATCTCCGTGTGTCTGGCTAGGCAGCCAGATCCAATGCTTCTAGGTCCACCTGACCAGCCAAACCCAACAACAGTGGGTCCGGCTGCCCAGCCAGACTCGATAGCAATTGTTTACTAAACATAGAAAAGACAATGCCTCCCATGGTGCTACAGTGTCGTCAACGGTGTAAACATTTTATATTTATAGTATAATAAGTTTATGTTTTTTTTATTTTTTAAAATTAATTTTTTATATCATCACATCAAAATAATAATAAAAAATATCAAAGCATATTAATTTGAATTAAAAAAATATTAATTAATTTTTTTATTTTTTTATTGACTCAATCTTCTTGGATGTGGCTGGGCAGCCGGACCCCGTAACAATTTTTTACTAAATATAAAAAAGATAGTGCCTCTTATAACGCTACAATATCATCTATAGTATAAATATTCTAGGTATATAATACAGCCGGGAGTATAATAAATTTATGGCTATAGTAAATATATAGTGTTTTTTTCTGGATAACGTCATTCAACAATATATCCATACACCATGTAATTATCCTTATCAAGGATGTGGACACCAATTTGACAACAAATAAATTGATATCTCACACGTTAGCAATCAAGCGGCATCTGTCTTTTTTAGCATCCCTGTTAAGTCTTGCTAACATAAAAACTTCTTAACTTCAATCCTAAAATTAATTAACAAAATACTAAAAAAGATAGTGTTTTTCATAAACATCATCTTACAAATTATTATTTAGCGTTTTTTTTTAAGAAAAAAAAATCCAATTCAAATATCATTGTTTAGCATTTGATTTGTTGGAGTTTGAATTTTGTTAATTATTTTGATTTGTTTTCTTTAAGGTTATGTAAGCCTTATAAATCAAATAACAGGTTTGGATGGTTAACCTGATTGTCTCGAGTTTTTTTTTTTTTTTGATTGATTTTTTTTTAATTTTATCCTTTAATATTTTATTGATTAGTGATTAGACTTTATGACTTGTTTTTATTTACTTTTTATGAAGTTATCCTGATCTAATAACCTGTTACAAATGTAGCGGATTAATTTAGGTTGACTCAAGTTATTTTTGTAAATTATTGTTTTTTTTAAAAAAAAAATCAACATTCAATATTTAGTTAATTAAGAATTGTGCTTCATAATTTGTTTTTAGTAGAGTTATTCAAGTCTCATAACCTGAGTTATGAGTTTGGTTATTTTTATTAGTTTGCTTTCTATGATATTATCTCAGTCTTATAACTCGAGTCATGAATTTAACATTTTAATCTATGTTGAATTGTGTCTTTTTTTTTAATTGATTTTTTTTTTCTAGTTTTATCTTTGTATTTTGAGTTAATGGAACTGGGTTATGACTTAGGCCAAGTTTTTTATTTTTAATTTAAGCTTGCAATGAACTAAGAAAAACCTAAGTGACTGGATGAGTTAAACTAAAATTCAAATAATCTAGTAAAAAACCTAGAAAAGACTTGTTCAACTTCTTTTTTTTTTGACAAAACTATGTTGTTTTGTGTTTTTGTTTTCTAAAAAAATATCCAGAACGAAATTGTTTTGAACCAAAATTAAAAAAATAAATTAAACTAGATTGACTTGCTAAATTCATAAATCGGGTCATTAACTGAACTGATTATCTTAATTCTTAACCTTAAAAGAGCTTATCAGAGTCATTTTTTGACTCTATTTAATATTGCGGTCCAACCATGTTTTTAAAAACTTTTGAGATTTTATTTTGTAACTTTAAATTAATTTTTATTTGGTGTTTTTGAATTGTTGATGTACTAATATAAAATATAAATTTAAAAAAAAAAAAAATTATTTTAATATTTTTTCAATTAAAAAACACTTTAATAATAACTTATACCACACCTTCACATAAACTCTTTATCATCACATTCCCATTGTTGGCCCAGCAATGTGCCCACGGTTATCTTGACCGTCAGATCACTCATAAATCAAACGAATATCATGACATCTATGCAGCGATGTGGCCTCAACTTTACCGTAGATTATATTAATACTACTTATGAATCTCACAAACATCAGTCCCCTCTAAACTCCACACGAAATTCACACGCTCACAGCATCCTCTCTCTCTCCTCTAAATTCCACACGAAATTCACACACACACACACAATCTCCCCATGCAAAGCATATTTATCCTCATTAAAAACAGCGTATAATTGTAGCCTAACCTCAATAAATAAGATATCATTTAACCATAGATATTAAATCTAACCTAGTAAAAATAAATTTAAAAACTTATATTTAAAATTTTAATATCTTACATAGAATTTTTTTGAAATAATACATATAAATATAAACTATAAAAAATATATGATATAATTATTCCACATTAAAAATTAAAAAACAATCAGTGTGGATATATATTATGCAAAATAAATATTAAGTGTACTATATTTAAAAAAAAATTCGTGTAAATATAAACTATATAAAAAATATAAAGTGTTGTGTAATTATCTCACATCAAAAAATTAAAAAATAATTCATATAAATGTAGTTATATATAATTATCACAAATCAAAAAATTAAAAAACAATGCATATAAATAAAGATTATAAAAGATATATATTTATATATAACAAGTTATTCAATTTTGATCAAGCCAATTAAAAACCTGAGTTTTCATGATTTAAAACCCTGTCAACTTTCTATATTGCTCATTTCGAGATCAACTCATCAGCCCGGGTTTCATAAAAAAAAAAAAAACTTATATCTAACTCAGATTATACAATACCATCTAGGTTTCAAGTTTACCAAATAAGTTGTTTAAATTTGATCAAGCTAATTAAAAAACCGAGTTTTTATCATTTAAAACCCTGTCAATCCTCTAGATTGCTCATTTTGAGATCAACTTACCGGCCCGGTTTCATAATAATGCATTTAACATCCATCTCTACCTTCAATTCCCCATTGCCAACAATCCCACATCGATACTCCATCTGATCCATCTGCTACCCCACCCACATTCCTCATTTTGCTGATTAGCTGGCCCCACATTTCTCTCCACCGTCCGATTACACCCGATTTCCATCTAAACATTATCACATACAATCCCTCTGCCCCCCCTCTCTGTTAAAGACTCCAACTCATTCACATCTCACACGCTCACCTCTCTCTCGGTGTATAGACGAGATTTTGCTAATCAAGAAGAGGGATCACAACCACGTATGTCGAGTCTACTCGGAGCTAACTCAGCACCGAGTCTCGAAAGAATCTTTATCTAATTTATCAAGATCGTCTGTTTAAGTATCATCAGGTCTTTCAATCTTCTTCTTTTCACATTTCTCTTCATAATTTGCTCCGTTTTAGCTTAAATTATTTGTAATTTTGTTTTTTTTATTATTATTATATTTCCTATTTGATTACTGTAAAATCCATTAGTTCAAAGTTGCAGTCTCGGTGACCTTTAACTAGGGCTTCCTTGGTGCAAGTAAATTGGTTTTTTTTTTTTTTTTAATTTGGGGTTTTTAGTTTTGGGTTTCTGATTAATTCATGGGACTTCTTATCTGGGTTTGTGTAATTTGTGGTGAATTGTGGATTTTATGATATGCTTCTTGAAATTTGGGTTTGGTTTTTGGTACTGTGAAGGGTGGGATTTTTATCTGGATTTGTGGAATTGGTGATATAGTTAACTTGGTTTGCTTATTTTGTGAGAGAGTTGATATTTTAATCTGACTCTGTTGTGTTTTTGTTAATTTTAGGGTTTTTGATCTGGAATTGTTGAATTTGGGATGGATGAGGAGACATCTGATACTATGAATCTTGATTTGAATCTCGGTCCTGGTCCTGAGGCTGAATCAGAATTAGAAGCACCTAATGATGCAGTGAATTTGGATGATTGGGTTGATGACCCTATTGTGAGAATTAGGGAAGCTGTCAGATTTAGGGCTCGACAACACAGGAGATGGAGACAATTTCAACTTCCACTACAAAGTCAAAGCCTTTCGGTGGAACTGAATCAACTGATGGGTAATCCTGGCCATGTGGGCACATTACAGGCTGGTGAGGGAAGTGTTGCTGCTGAAGAAAGAACAAATGAAGCACCTAAATTGTGCGAAAATAACAATGTATTTTTGGAAGATGAGGTGTCAGAGAAAAAGGATGATGTTGAGAAGACCAGTGACATTGATGGGAGCTTCTTTGATTGCAATATTTGTTTGGATTTGGCTACAGACCCTGTTGTTACTTGCTGTGGTCACTTGTTTTGTTGGCCATGCCTCTACCAGTGGTTGCATGTTCATTCAGATGCGAAAGAATGCCCAGTTTGCAAGGGAGAGGTGACCATGAAAAATGTGACCCCAATTTACGGCCGTGGATGTACCACCCGCGAGCCAGTAGAGGATACGAATCTGGAGATCCCTATTAGGCCTCATGCACGGCGGGTTGAGAGTTTGAGACAAACTGCTTCAAGGCATCTTTACAGCTTCCCAGTGGAGGAGATGCTTCGGCGACTTGGAAGTAGACTTGATTTCGCGCAGGATTTGTCTCTGCCACAGGACTCAAATGGTTCCCGTGGAGCTGCTGATAGGACCCAATCCCTTCTGAATAGGATTATGACATATAGGGGAATGCGAGCTGAGCAAAATCCTATCGGACCTCCTGATGAGATAGTGGATTTAACTCAGACCAGCCCAAGTAGCCCTGTGGGAGGGCATGCACGTCGGCTTCATGACATAGTAGATTTAATACATTCTGGCACAGCCAGCACGGAGACAGGATCTGCTCGTCGGGCAAATGTGCAGCCACCTCCTCGAAGATCACACCCACACTCTCAAAGATCTTCATCCCACACTGCATTTTCTCCTTCTTTGAATTCAACTGAAGGGTTAGTTGAAACATATTTCCGAACCCATACCATAGGGAGGAATCACGAGCAGCCCCAGCCTGTTGATGATAGGGATTCTTTCTCAAGCATTGCTGCTGTTATAAACTCGGAGAGTCAAATGGACACTGCTGCGGAAATTGATTCTCTGGTCTCCCTGTCGACTTCTTCTTCCAGAAGAAGAAGTAATGCTTCGAGAGTCTCTGATGTGGACAGTGGGGACTCACGTGCACCTAGAAGGCGGAGATTGGTTTAGGAAGATAGAATCCATCTAATTATTCTCATCCTCCGGGAAGTAGCCCTAGATGCAACATTGAAACCCATATGTAAGTGCTACCTGATTATAGTGCTTTCACTTCATAAAGTTTTCGCCTCTTGCCACAGTTTTGGACTTTTCATAAGGTGATTATAAATCTTCCAATGCTTTGCTGCTCCTTGTACTTTGTATGAGATATTGCTGTTCTCATTTTAAAAGCTTGTGCTTCCAATATCTATGGAAAGGTAAATTTGTAACGGAGCAAGCACGCTGATTTATCACCTCCCATTGTACATAAAGCTTCTTATTGATGGAAAACTGTTAGATTTTCCAATATTATTTTTGTTGCCATTGCTAGTTATTGTTCCTCCCAGCGACAAGGTTCTTTCTAACTAATATAGGGAAATCACAGAATGCGATGTTTTGTATGGCTGTTTGTAGCAAAGTGGTCAAGGTTTCGATTTTCTACAGAAACTACATAGGTTTCTGTTCTTCCATCCAGCCTGTCACTCAAGTGACAAGCCCCTTTCATCCCTCTTCTGCTTCCAGCTATTCAATTAGCACAGAAGAAATTGGTAAATGGTATTATGGTATTGCAATTATCATTCTAAATTAAGTTTATAAAAAAATATGATTTTCCTTAGAATAATAAAACGTCTTGAACTGCATTTCTTGAAAAGTCAAGAATACGGTAACAGCTTTGGGTTCTCTTGTTTAACTTCTGCTGGTGTTCTGCGACCCGACAAGAAACACGTCTCACATCTTTAAAGTCCTTGCTTTTGGAAGCATGCATGTGATTTTAAAATGGCCCGCGTACAGTGCGGTTGCGTCTTTTTGTACAACGTGGCTGTGATTATACTACAGCATAAAAAATAAATTTAGAGAATGTTATCATCGCTACTTTTTTTTTATATACTTTGTTGGTTTTACAAGTTTATTTCATTTCAAATTGTTCCGCGAACTGCGACTAATTGTGTCGCTGTCAGTTTGTCACTGGTTGGATGTAAACACGCGATACCATGTAGAATATCTAGCTTATTCAATCTTTGGACGTTATGTTTGTGCTCTCTAAGCATATTCCCTGCCATCATAGAACACTAATGAAGTGCTTAGTAATTGATTGATTCTGGCAGTAGCCAGATGCTGATCTGACTGCGGCTGCCCGATGATGGATGCTTGTTCCCCCTTACATGGTTGAAGACTGGGAGAGGATTACAATAAAGCTATAGTCTGCTCTCTTCTCAATATAAAGCTTCCGACTACATAAAAATGGTTTTCCTGTTTCGTTTATGAAGTTCTCGATCGTCGAAGCGTTTGCTGCTGCATAACTGGTGAAGAAGCTGGGAAGGAAAAGGAAAAGGTGACATGAGTATGGAAAACCAAATAGCAAAGGCCCATAACTTAGTGGAGTCCATTTATGATAAGATTTTCTGACTCCTAGCACTGCTCAGTCCATGTCATGTTCTAATAATCCTTATTGCTTATGACTAGTGGGTGTGGCCTTAATCACCGTTGTGCTTGCGCCTGCTGGGCTTCTTTTTTTTTTTTTCCCAGAATTATCATGTTCTTGGTGGATCTGATATCCGTCAATCGGGATGGCCTTGCATATATTTTTTTAACCATGTAGTCCCACATGTAAGTTTAAATCTATGACATTAATCTTGAGGGGTGTAGTTTAATTGGTTAGGTTTTTTATTTATTTTTTAGAGGTCACTAGTTCAAGTTCTACAAATCTCAAGGTCATTAGAGGATTATTAACTTTAGAGCTTGTGAAATTAGTCAAAGTACGTACAAACTGACCTGAACACCCATGTTAATAAAAAAAAATGTGTATATATTGTAAAGTCATTTTAAGAGTATTTTTCAATTTAAAATGTATTAAAATAATATATTTTTTAGTTTTTTTTATGTTAACACATTAAAATTATTCAAAAATATCTAAAATAACATTAAGTTAATTCTATCTTAATTCAAAAAACACTTTGATAAGGGATGTAACAAAAAACAGACATGGAAGTAATGAGATAGCGTGTCATATAGTGATCATACCTGCTGGGTGCTTTTGGTCAGTGGCAAGCGCTTCTTCGATATTTATACGATTTAGGATTTCTAGGGCAAATGATTTAGATTGTTAAAGTATATAGCATCAGTAAATCAGTAATCATTGTGTTTAAAACACGTTCGGCTTGGGTGATACCAGCTGATTTACCAAAAGCCAGTGATCTGATCATATGCCAGAATTAAGATCCAGCTTTCATCTACCTCGTCCAACAAAACCCTAGCAAATGCTGCAGACGTGAGAGGTAGAGCTCAAAGCTTAAACCCAGAGTCCAGTTTTCCGGTCAAACAAAACCGTTTATGACCATGAAGGGCTACCTTGTCACAAACCCATGGTTCTTCGTGGAGATAAGATGAATTGTAAACTTACATTACGTGGTCCAACCAGTGTTGGTAACAAGACAGGAGCATCTCTGCATCTGGTTGAACCTGGTCGTCAACATGATGACTACGAGATAAAAAATGAACATGATGCGCATGATGATACATTTAGATATATATTAGGATCATGCCATGATGGTGGTGGTGGAAGTACAAAAGACGGTAAAACCTGAGGGAAATTAAAAGGGGAAAAATGGAAGAAAACATGATTGGGAAATGCGAAGGCTATGATTGAGCACACGAGAGAGAGAGTAGCAGGTTTCAAGCCATTGATCCTGTTGTTCCATATCCTGTGAGGAATAATAAAACTCATCATTCTGTAGGTTGGGTAGCTGCATGCCTCGTTTATATTCTCCATAATGAATTCAGTTTTTAATTTACCATCACTATGATTGTGTCCATCCAACCCTGGTATGACCAAGGTATGCTCATAGTTCCCATAATTGATGAGGACGAAGACCTGCAATTGTCTAAGAGCAATTCATTGACAGATTTGGATGGCTATGTAGGCACTTTAGCTTGCAGGTGGATCTGGTGAGTTTCCACCAAAAATAAAATACACAAATCATCTAGCAATTTATAGAAAAGATCACCTCCACAATCTTTGGATGAACAAGAGAAGTTTATAAGAGTGAAGTTGGAAATAATTGGAGATTTTGTCATAAATTGGCCTTCCAAAATAATCATGAACTTGAAGATTGGTGGACTTCCAAGTTCTATTTATTCTAAAATGGATTAGAATAATGACTCCATTGCACTAGCTATTGTTCTTCCTGATGCTCTGCTACCCTTTATTTTTTTCTCCCTGGAATGACATGCCAATTGCCAACACGGCAGTTTGTGCACAAACATAGCAGTAGTGTTTTTATCAGTGTAATTAAACTTGGTTTTTCTTAACGTCAATCCACTGACAAGTGGATCAATCTATGATTAGATAGGCTGATAAAAACTTTGTTGGATTTTAATTTTTTTAAAAAACAATATTATTTTAACTTTCTTTGAAATAAAAAATTTTAAATAACATTATTTTAAATTAAAATATGTTGATTTATGGTAACTCGGTCAGCCCGTAATTTAATATGTGATTAGATTGAGTTTGGTTTTAATAACTTTGGTTTTAATCTTCCTATTCTTTTTTTTTATCATACATTAAACATGTGATTGATAATAATGAGAAGTTTTGGACTCTTCTGAACTTTTAAAATTAACCAAATTATAATCATGAAGTCTCACCCTCTTTGTCATCATACTCTTAAATTGTCATCAGCAAAATGGTCCTCCTATTCGTTGAGTCCCCAAGAGAATAAAAAAGAAATGTGACAATTATTATAAGTGCATCATTACCCTTATCATCGTTCGTGTAAAATGCGATTTTTAGGGCACGTTGTCCGCTCCTTTCCCAGCACAATACAGCATCCCAGGATGAGGAAAGGGTCATGGGATGATGGTGTTATAATTTTGATGATTATAATGATGAAAGAAAGCATGACAAAGTCTTAATAATGATGTCTGAAAGCGAGCAAAGATCCTTCCATTTCCAGGGTTGCATGTTAAGGTGTCTTTTTGGCTCTCATCTTGGTAATATCATAAAATAACAATCATTTGCTTAACCAGATGCTTTTTTAGCTTAGGTTTGGCAAAGTCTGCTATGATCTTAGTCTTATTGTGCCGCTACTCCATGATGATGCTTTAGTTTCTTTTGACCTTTAATTGTTGAGATATACTCTTCTAATTATAAATGGTTGATCGATTCAAACTTTAGTCAAAGATATCTTAACTGTAGATTTCATAATTCTATTTCCTGTTTTTTTTATAAAAAAATTATTGCTACACCCTTGCACCAGGGTTTTATGTTCTTCTAAAACGGTTTAATATTGCTTGTGGTGTACCTATTAAGCAAAATTCATTTATTTTGAAATTTATATAAATTCATAATAATTTTATATTTAATTTTTTAAAATATTAATAAGAGAATAATAAATGTAGTGAAATTTAAATTTATGACTATTAAAACTCTGATAAGATATATTATATACTAAAATTAACCAAAGAGTTATGAAATCCAAACTAAAAGAACAGGTTAAACTTAATTATATACCAAATTTGATACAGTTTAAACTTGCATAAAAAACAAATCACCTCAAATAAGTAATAACATGTTAAAGAAGTGGGCTTAGCAGTTTCAAGCAAATGACAGTGACATAGATGATGAAAAAAAAATATAAATAGTTGATATGTTGCAAAATCCTTAAAATAAAGAACGGAATATGATGAATGAGTGACTACTAAAAATTACCTTAAACTTTTCTATTTAAAAAAAAATGCAAGGTAAATTAACACAACAATAACAAATTTAACAAATCAACAATAATAATTGTTTTGTAATTAAATCAAACTAGTAGGATCTTCAAAACTTATTTATCAATAAACTTATAATCTCTGTAATATCTTATGAGTGCTTTTATAATAATTATCTAATCTAAATATATAATTCTCAATTAATAAAGTAATAATAATTTGATAAATTAATTAATATTAACACTCATGATGCATTTGACTCCTTAAAGAAACAAATCAAATAATTTTTCTTTTAATAAGCTACATCTTTTAAACTCTATCTTGGTACATAATTGTGAGTTTGCGTATATAACTTTGAGTTTGTGTATATTCGACAATTTTTATATTAATATTTTTAATATAAACAATATACATGATATCATTTGGATTTTTTAATGGAAATTTATCTAGTCAAATTATTTAAAAACTATTCTTTATACAAAACCATTGGGGATTTAAAAAAAAATTGGTTCAATACTAAAACTTCAGGAGAGACATCGATGTAATAATAACCTTAAATAGACAATCGGAATCCATCCTAAACCTTATCTAGACTACTAAATCGAAAATAACCTAATATAGAATAAGTTATGACAAAAAATTAAAATTAATTGATATTAGAAGTGCAGATCACTCCACCTGTCCCATCTTTATAACTAATCAAGTCAAGTTGCTTTCCATGATTATTAAAGAATTTAATATGATAACTAGACTATAACAGAATACGTAATTTTTACAATAAGTTATATTTGTTTACTGAATAATGTTTTTAAAAACAATATTTTTTATAAAAAAAAAAATTCTGAAAAGTAAATTATTTTTCTATGTTTAATAGTATTATGAAAAATAAGTTAGAAAGTATTTTTCTGTATTTAGACATGTCATGAAAAATAAGATGCAAAATAAATTATTAATATTTTTTAAAGTTTATTAAAATAATAAGAAATAAATCTTATAAATTAAAAAGTTAAATGAGAATAAAATTAAAAAAATAATTTTAAATTATCTTAAATAAAATAATTAATCATCAAAATAATAGAAATCAAATCTAACAGATAAAAAAGTTAAAAGATGATAACATTAAAAAAATTACAATTTTATAAATTATTTTAAATAAAATAAATAACAATCAAGAGAATAAGGACTAAATTTGATAGATAAAAAATTTTAATTAAAAAATATTTTTTAAAAAATAATTATTATAAAAATGAGGAGTTGATATAAAAATCAAATTTTAAGTTATGAAATTGAAAAAAAAAACATTCAAAACAAAATATATAGAAATTAAAAATTTGAGGACCAAATTTGATCTTCTCAACAAATAACATGGCATTTCTAAATTTTTTATAATTTTTTGAAAGTATTATCTGTCTAAAATAAAAAAAAAAAATAATTTCCTGAAAATTAAGTCAAATTTTTATTTGACTAAAAAGCATTTTCTATTAATTAATTTTTCCAAAGACAATCAAATACAAAAAAATTTAAAAAGTAATTTCTAAAAAATCATTTTCCAGGCCTAAACCAACCTTTTAGATTACATGTATCAATCTATATTAGTTTTTCAATGAATATGGTATAAATTGAATTTAAATTTAATTTTTTATATATTTAAATTCAAAATAAAATAAACAATAATATGATATAATACCTTCTAAAAACCAATATGATCATATAACAAAACAATTAATTAACTAAAAAAAAGTCTTAATTAATACACAAAAATTGATATTAAAATATATTTTCATATCCAATAAAAAAATTAGCTTAAAGACTTAATAAATATTTTTGAAGAATGCTAAAATTCAAATAGAAAAAATAAAGTATTTTAACCTAGAATCCAAATTTTAATAAAGTATAAACACCAATTTTTAATTGTTTGGTTAACGAAGCTGTTAATAGCCTAGTTGGTGTGTTTTGAAGTAACAGTATCAGATTAATTACTCAGGTTAAAGAATATTATTTTTAATTAAAGATTTAGGTATTCATTTACTGAAAGAGTTAAATTGAGTACAATTTTTGTTAATATTTACTTACACTAAACTCTTCTATTTATTGAAATATTTACTTATAAAATAACCTCATGGTAATTAAAGTCAACTATTTTTTAGCCCTTTTCTCCATTTTCATAAAGAACTCGCCCCCTTTTCTATTTTATTTTTCAAATTCACCTTCTATTTTTTTTATGAAATCAGAAAGAAGAAAGGGCCATTCCGACTTGCATAAAAAGGAACGAAAGACTACGCAACCCCTCACAAACACAAGGCTGACAAAGGAGGTGCAGAGAAATCATCATTGCAAAACTTGACTGCCCTGACATTATAGATGTTTCAATGGCTCCTACTCCTATACTTCCATCGCCACTAGGGCCATCACCGGCAATTAAGGGACCCCTTTTTATGCCTTTTTATTCCTTGGTATCTCCGCCCTAACATGGCAGGTCCTCCCAAATCTTCCGCCCTGCCCTCAGTCAGAATCTGCAAATATTACGAACATTAATAACGTTGTTTCATCGGTCAAAGTTACGGAATCATGCGGGTCTTTTACCAAACTACTGTTTGACAAAACTTTAGAGAATTTAGATAGAGTTTGTTTTTATATTTTAAAAATATTTTTATTTTATTTTTATATTATTTTTTATATATTATTAAATTGATTTAATGTGTTGATGTTAAAATTAATGTTTAAAAATAATCAAAATATTATTTTAATATATTAGTAAAAAATACTTTAAAAAACAATCAGTACTTAAATCTTATAATATAAAATAGAAAGGTTTCAATAAAATAATAAGTTCTTACTAGAAATAACAATTATATTAAATAATCATTAATAATAATATCAAAACCGTATTATTTTTAATAGAAGTTGGGTTCTATTTCCCTCTAATGTTCTATGCCTGAAAGGATTTGGTGTTGGTGGAGTGATAACACCGAAAGAACCATCTGTGACTTTCACTCTGTAAGCTAAGTTGTAGCATTTTCTGTAGGGTTTTTTTTTCTTTTTTTAATCAATTCGTCAAAACAAAGGCACCGAAACCAGCCACTGTTCATAGGCACTCCGCAGATAAACCACAACATCAAATCAATGTTGCATCATATCATCTATAATTGTTGGGTTCTGATCGATTTTTGGAGCAATTAAAGCTTCCAAAACATGTTAGATGAGAGGAACGTCTTTCAAGCCTTCACTCTTCATTCAAAAGATGTCCATGGTAAGCCTGAGGGTGGTTCAACAACAAGTTTATCTGCTATAATGAGTTGACAGCATAATAGGATCAGATTTTTGAGTTCAATGGTGAAAGAGTTGCTCCTATCAAAGATTGGCTGATTGATTTGATTAAAATTGTTATTTTATTTAAAAGTGTGATTTATTATTAATGATGGTAATGTTAAACTATACTATTTTTATAATACTTTTTTAATATGTATAATTCCCTTAAAATTTTATGCTAAAAGTGTCATTTTTCAAAAATATTCACCCACATTAGAAGTCCCAGTTCATTAAATTTTTATAATGACTATCGTTTCACTTGAGTTATTTAAAGAAGAAAATTAAATCTCATTACAGACTTCATAAACAAAGGATCATGCATCCAATCCAGGCCCATGCAATGCAATGTAATGTGGACATGATGCGTGTCAATGAAATCCTTATTTTTTATGCTAACTGCTGAAAGAAATTAACCATAATATTTCTCATTATCAATTGTTTTTTTCTCTTAATTGTAAAAATGATATTTGAACTTGAAATCTTTTTGAAAAAGACGTGGATGATAATTAAACTACAAACCTCTTGAATTCATTACCAAATGATGTTAAAAAATTTAATATACTTAGGAATAAGATTTTTAATGATTGGATAACGAGTTTAATCATGTGTTCTTGCTATTTTATTCATTCTCTCTAGCTGAAGAAGGTGGTAGCTTGGTATAGAAAACCTAGTACCTATAAAACAGTTCTTTTTAGGTGTTTTGGAGAGTCTCGGATTCTTATGTCAATATCTTTTATAGAAAGAGTGCAAACAAAACATTAAATTCAAAAACACAAGGTTGTTTGTTTTTATTTTTGTATGAAAAAAATGTTCTAATTAATGAAATAGTTTTATATGTATATGTTAAGAATGAAAAAATTATGATCACTTTACTTGGGTGGTTCAAGGGATATTTATATCTCCTGAATCTTGTTTATTTGCTTGAATAAAATACATAAAACGTCATTTCACCCTTATAACATTAATGAAAAACAAATATCTCTTACATGTGTATGTGTATTAGTGATAGAGATATATACCTTGCACAAATATTAATGAGGACTTTTGAATCTTGTCCTTTTGCTTGAATGAAAGGAATGAAAAGTCATTTTATCCGTGCAACATTATCGAGAGACAAATATCACTTATATATGCATTAATGAGATATATATATAACACAAATATTAAAAAGCAACAAATATCATTAACACATATATTAATGGGAGATAAATATTTCTTACATGTGTATTAATAAGATGAAAATGTGATACGTCATAAGAGACTCTTATATACCTAGAGATGTAAGTAAACTACAAACTTGCGAAGTAAGTCTCTGGCTTTGTATGCAATAAGTAAAAGAGTACCAAACTCCCTAAAGATGAGATGAACATGGTCCATTGGCACTTTAGATACAAGTTAAAAAGCCTAGGTCAGACAATGCCCCACACTGGGCTTAGGCCGCGCAACAGGGTCGAAGGGCACCAAGATGTGGGCGTGGTGCTAGGCCTAAACCCATGACTAGAGCAAAAAATGCTCTAAGATGCATGCCTAACATTGGGCCCATATTATGAGCCTGGATCTAAACCTGTTTTCGGACCTCTCTAGGGTCTAGATTATCATTAAAATGGGCTTGGGCTAACAAAAGGTTACTCGAAAAAATATTAATAAATCTTGGTTCATCACCAAATATTATGTAGTTGTTTTATATTAAAAGAAAACAAATTATGATAAGTTGTTTTATTTTCATATTTTTCTTAAGTCTTACAAATATTATTTTGATAGGTGGTGGTTAGTTGTCTATAAAATCTATATTAGTAGGGGTGAGTTTTTGGATGGACTAGTAATTTTTCTTGGTGGTAGCATGTTTAACATTTATCCTAACAAATTGTGGTGATGTGACCTTATGCATTATACTAATAGTGATTGTAAAAGTGTGTGGGCTTAAGAGTGGTCGGAGAAGGCAATGTTAGATGTTGAAATTTCATGGTATATTAAAGGGGTTTGTGGCAATAGCATGAAAATTATGTTAGGTGTGGGTTTGATCAAGTTGTTATATGTTTGGGGTATTACCCTCTAGTTGGTAGAGGTCCTTGTTTGTTTAGAGGGTATTTAAAAAAAAAAAAAAACTTCTCTTTGTATCTTGGTTGAATATTGAAGCTTAGGCTTGAAAATATTAGAGTAATTGTTGTGATGTTGGCTGAATATAGATTATTAGTGCATAATAGCAAGGATATCACGAGTAGAGAAAGGAGCAATAGTAAAGGATATGGTAAGCTGAGAGAGCAGTGATAGGACAAGCTTTCATTAAGGTTTCAAGTTTCCTTTATTTTGCCTTTTTTTTCTTCATATGAAGTCTAAAGCTATCTATTTATTTTGGTAACTCATGAGTGATAGTAATTATAAGGGTGGTATAGTTGGCACTCTATTTGTTATGATTGATGGTGATGGAAGTGAAGATTTACATCTTTGTTAGGTAGGTGATTGCACTAAAGTTTTGTCTTTTATTTTAAAAAAACACTTAGGTTTTGTCTTTTAGGTATTATTAGCTATTTGACCTATGTCCTGTCGCATGTCATAATTTTCTTTAAAAAATTGATATCTAGACTTTTTCAACGTATTTTTTTACATAAAAGAATTCTAAGTGTACATTAAAAAGCTTATGCAAATATCTAATTTAATAAATTGATGATCATATGTATAAATAAATAAATAAAATCATTAATGATAGCTAAAAGCAAAATTGAAAAAAATCAAAAGATAGATGTAAATTAAGATATTTGATCTCGTAACATGAAACATTTACCCAGTTGTGTTTACTAAATTTGTTTATTAAAATTAATATTTTATTCAATCAAATGAAAATAAAAACAAACACACAAATGAAACTAGTTGAATAACATAAAAGAGAAAAAGAATATTATGTGAGGCTCCATATTTAAGAAATATTACCTAAAAATAAATATTTTTTATTTTTAAAAATAAATTTCATCAATTTAAAACATAAAAAAAATTATAGATGAATAAGAATAATATTCCTGAAAATTAAATACATACAAAATAATTTTTTTAAAAAAACCTTTATTAAAAAAAAGCTAAATAAAAAAATGAAAAATCATAGAGGAGGGATAATAATTGAAATATAAATTAAAAAATTATTTTAAAAAATAAATATTAAAAAAAGTATCATATAAAATAAAAACCAAAATTACAATAAAAAAAGTAAAAAAAAAAAAAGAAGAAGAAGAAGAAGAAGAGATTTTGATACGCAAACTCTTTTAAAAGAAATAAGAAAAACAAGCAACACGGGTTACAAGCTCAACTGAGTTTGAAAATTTAGTTATATTTTACTTAGATGATGACAAAATAGGCAAGAATAGTAAACAAATAAATTTTTTATAAAAAAGGATCATGATAACATGAAAAAAAATTGAAAGTATGAAATTAGATAAAAAGAAAAAGACAAAAAAACACTCGAATCAACTTAAGTTTGCATGATAGATATATAAAATGGGTAATTAAAGGCTAACCAACCATTGTTTAATCTACAAAACCCATGGTCTAGGTCACAAAACCAAAATAACATGATAAAAATTTAAAGAAAATCAAAAAGCCAATCTTTTTTTTTTAATGTCTAGCGATAAAATAAATAAAAACATGAAAAAAATATTAACCCACGTTAACTTTTCAAACCACTTTCATTAGACCAGAATAATTTATAAAGGGGTTGACGAGATAGGATGTGCTCTAGCCAACAATGCTCTCAATTTATGTTATGGTAAACTTTAGAATGTTGGGGAGACTTAACATCTCAAAGAAGCTATTAGCGAAAGATGAAATTGCTTGTCATGAATGGGGACACGTAGTTAGGGAGGTAGGTATGTCCATGAGTGATCTAGGCTCTCCCAAAGTGTTATAGACCTGTCTATAAGCTAGGAAAATTTTAGTCTTGACTTATATACGAGCGTTACAGGTTTGTTCTCGGGTTGGACGAGTTGAGGTGATGCAAACTCATCCACAAGGTGGGGGTGATTTTTAGATGTAGCTAGATTATTTGTTTTAATGTTATAAAAAAAATCATGAATTTAGTTTAAATTTAATAAAATATTATATAAATTTTATTGTGGTTAATTATAAATTGTTAATTTTATGTAAAGTGTGTTTATTTTTTAATTATGTTGAGGAGATGAATTGTATATTGTGAATCGTAAGTTTTTTTTAACTTTTCTAAATATTTTTTTAATTATACAATCTTTTAAAAAATATCTTTTGTTACTATGAAAAAGAAAAGACAAGGAAAAACTCAAAACCCAAGGCCGAGAAGAAGAACCCCACGCACAATTACAATCACTTCACAATAATTTCAGCTTGAGCTGCTATTCAAAATGAAGGACCCCACAACATGGACATGAGTCTACCGATAATAATAAAAACAAAACAAAACGAAACGAAAACCCTGATAAGATCCGATGTGCGAATGATTGCTGCTGTGAAGATTGTCTCCTTAAGACGACGCACTGTGTCCCCATCAAATTTGGACCTCCCAACACCCTCCATTATCCACCATGATGGGTCCTCTCTCCTCCTCCTCCTCCTCCCTCCCTCCCTCCCTCCCTCTCTCTTTCTTGTCATTAGTTTGTCTCACCACAACCCATTCTTCATCATTACTCCGCTCACACTTTACTCACGTGACTTTCATTCCCTGGTCATTACGTTCTCACGTAAGTTAGCAAGCATGATGTACATGTTAGTTGTTACACATATTGGTGTAATAAATGTTGACACCCAACAAAAACTAACGATGATGATGATTAAATGTAATATAAGTAATTTAAAAAAAAATTTAATTTCAATTGAAACCTTGAAGGAGATTGGCAGGGGCATGGGTCCCTGTAAGAAAAAAAAAATTCAGCCCTCCTCCTTCAATAAATTAGATTTTTAGTCTTAAAAATAAAAAAATTATAAATTTTGCCCCCCTTAAAATGTTTTTTCTCTAACTTGCTCCTCCCAAACTAAAATTCCTAGCCTATTAATGTTTCAATTATAAATAAAAAACTAAAAGAAATGAGGAATTCACTGTTTCCCAAAACACAATGCACCATGGAGAGAACAATTAATTCTTCATCTCTTTTTATATATATAAACTTGCCTCAGAGGATGAGGGCATAGATTGTCTTTTAAATAGGAGCATTTTGATATTTTTAAATTGATCTAGAGTAAGACATTTATATGCCTTTAAATCGCATTGTAAATAATCATAAATACTCTTAAGTTTAATGTATTTTTTGGTGTCTTTTAGGGGTACATTTGTATTTTTACTTATAGAGCACACGGTAAAGTTATCAATCTAGCTGGCTAGGAGGGGTGTTTGCATCTTATCATATGTATTTGTATAGTAAAAATACCTCATTGCCCTTGGGTTTTATTTTTTTATGCCTTAGATTTGAGAGTATTTTTGTTATTGTATTATTGTTTTTTTTTGTTACCGAGTAAAGTGAGGGTTAACTTTATTTTTTAATAAATTAAAGGGATTTTAAAAAAAATATTGACACAAATGTCAATGCATCACCACTCTATCATCTTTGCACGGTGCATGCGGCTGATTTTGATAAGTAAAAATGCTATTACAGGGCATAATTAGATTCGTCTTGTTGTCTCTTTCATGATGAGGTGGCCTGTGTAAAAAAGGAGCTATGGTTTGGCTTTAGTATACATTTGTTTTTCCTTTTTCTCCCTCAATTCTTGTGCCTTGCCCTGCAATTTCTTAAATCAGCCCCTTAGCATTTCTTTTTGATTTTTTCCTTGGTATTTTGGTTGTTATTGTTTTTATTCCCAATAACTTATGAAAATCAAAATTTGCTTCAATTTCTTCCTCATTTGATTTTTTTTTACTTCTCTTTATTTTTTATTTAGTCCTTGTTTTTTTTAATATTTTTTTTATTTGAAATAACTTATGAAAATTGAAATTTGTTTCAATTTTTTCCTTGTTTGATTTTTTAAATTTGTATTATTTAGTCTTCTCTTTTTAATTGCTATTTATTTCATCTGAGATAATTTTTATAATGTAAGTTTTTTTGAGATTTCACCCTCGATCATTTTTTTCTTATTAGATTATTTTTTTCCTTTGCTAACTTTTTTAGTTTGTTTTTTTTACACTTGATTTTATCCTTCAAATTTGAGTTAATTTGAATTTGAGATTCTTAGTTAACTTTATTTTGAAATTTCATGAATTTTAATTTGAAAAATTATCCCAACTTAAGGACGTTCGCTAGTGGTTGCCCTTTTCTTTTCATCATTCTTTTAAGCTATTTTCTCTTTAGACTTTACCCTTGAATTTTTATCTTACTGGAGATTAAGCTCATTGTTTTTTTTTATATGCTTTTAACATCCTTTGTATTTTTTTTATTTGATTGGGTTATCTAGGGTTTTTTTATGTTTTGTTCTTGTTTAGATTTATTTTCTCAAAATATTTTTTTCTTTAATTAAATAGAATTGATTGATTCAATATAGACAAATACTCACTTCATTATGTTTTGTTCACTTTGCTTTTACAATGCATTGCTCTAGCAAACAATACAACTTATTTCGATGTCGTCCTGCACCTTTTTGCAGTTGAATTTAAACCAATTCAGCAAGCTTTTTTGGTTGTGGGTGATGTCCATATTCGAGCGGTGATGATCTCTAATGCAATCGCCCCAAAGCGTAGCACAGTTTTTCCAGTCTAGTCACAATCCATTAATTATTTTGTTAAAAAATTATTACTCAAACTAATAAAATAAAAAACATTATTCCTAAATTTTTAAAATTTAATTAAATACAACTATTTTTTAAATAATTTAATAAGATCAAAATAGCCAAATAGTATCATGTACATAATTTATAACTCTTTTAGAATAATTATTAAGATTAAATATTTTACAAAGATCCAAATAATATAATATACGTCATTTATTATTTTAAAGTATAAGAAAAAAAATTAGAGTTATCATTTCTTAATATGTATGATGTGCATGAAAAGTAAATAAATTAGAAAAATTAAAAAAAAGACTAGAACCTTACATCTATGGTTAATACTCTTTATTTTCGTTTGATTTTCATTTTGATAGATATTCTAGAAAAGGACCAGAAAAACTAAATGAATGCGTCCATGGCACCATCTGTATTTTCAATTGGAAGTGGCTGGAAGATTTAATTTCATCCATTATTTTAATAGGTATCTATTTAATCAAATTTTAAAAAGTTTAGGGACTGAAAATACTTTGTTGTATTTGTTTAGGTAAATATTTTTAAAGGATGACGTAAATTGATTCATTGTTTAAACAAGGATAAAATCGAAACCTCTGAGAGAAAAACCGTGGGAGGAAAAATAAAACCAACTCTTTCAAGAAGAAGAGGTGAAAAAACTGTATGCACGAGAACCGTGTCTGTAATTAATTTGATCAAATATAATTCATGTTGTACTTTCCCAATTGACTGTCACAAATTTATTTTGTTTTGATGTGGCATCAGTAATAATTATAAGTTTGTTTGAAAGCCAAGTAAGTGGTCTATTAATAAGAATTTAAAATTAAAAAATTTATTTATTTTATAATTTTAGGTTCGAATTCTGTAATTACTAATATGATAATCACTGAAACCTTACATAGTCGTTAACTTCAGGACCCGTGTGATAAGTTGATGTGCATATAAGTTGATCCGAACATCTACATTAATAATAATAATAATAATAATAAGAATAAAGTTTGTTTGACCTCCACAGCGGAATCCAGAGTAGTGAATGATGTTCAATCAAGCTTCTTGTCTAAGTTACAATGGCTATTTGACCGACCCAAGGGAGACTTTGCAGTCCAATACACATGGAGCTAAGGTGAGCAATCGGTGACTATAGATATGTTGTAAAGGTTAAAGCATCCATGCCCACGAGAGAGACATTTCCTTTAAACAAGTCTCACGTCCTCGTGGCTACTAGCTAGGGTTCAATTAAATATTTCAGCTAAGTGCTCGATTACGGGCGATAAGTTTGAGAAATTTCCTCGATCACGACCCGTGGGAGAGTAAAGAATTGTTATTATATGCAGACATACATGAAAAATATGAAAATTAAACCAAGAGAACGGCCTCCCCAAAATTATGGCCACTTTCAAGGAAAAATCTTGTGGTAGAGAGGGTACGTATGGCTTACCAAAATTTGCATAATCTTCGCAAGAAATGATTATATTCCTTGATATAATTCAAAAGTTGGTCATTGACTTACTTCTTCATATATAATATCCAACTCATTCGACAGATAATGTTTCAAGAAACTATTTTCTTGGAATCCAATAGTGCTTGTAAATAGGGATTGGTGGGGGAGCATGATCGATTGTGTTGCTACTTAATTCCATTGTTGGATATGGTTTTTTAGCCTGTCGATCTAGCTAGCAAGTTATATACAACACAGCAATAAAATTGATGGCGACCTCTGCATTTTTCTACCCCGTTGCCATACATGATTGGGAGGATAAAATGATTCGATTTTAAAGATTCTATTTAATATCATGATGCCAGATGCCCATTAAGCTTCACTATCAGCTCCCCTCGTGTTCCTAGAATATGTGCAAGGAGAATCTACAATTAACAATGCTATTAGATGTTCTTAATTACATATTCTTAAACTCTTTGATAATGTTATTAAACTCGGTTTAAGGACTAACTTTCAAACTATTTTTTCAATTATTATAACAAACTAAGCAATTTATATATATATTGCTTAGTTTGTTATGATAAATTGAGGCATGTTAAACAAAAAAGTTGTATGAGAAAACATCAACATTCATACAAGTTTAAATCTATAAGTATGTAAAATATAAAAATACCTCATGTCAAACATGCTTCCATACAAATATAAAAATAAAATTCTAACATGCATACTAAGTATATACTCAAACTTGCAATTAATATCAAATCAAAGTTCTAACATACATGTTAATAATATAAAATATTCATGTTTAAATTAAAACAAAGAATGATACTTACTCATTGAAGCACTTTAAAATAATGTAATATTTTTATTATTATTATGAAGGATGAATTCTTTGTCTTTAAAACGTTATTGCTTTTCACTTGAAGCCACTAGGATTTTTGTAATAGGTTTCTCAAGATTTTTTAAAAAAATTTAGTTTAGATTAACACTTTTAAACAATATCTTTGAACCAAAGTAAATGGACTCAATAATATCTCAATAAAGTGAACATAAGTTCAAGATTTGTGAGAGAAATAAAATTTTAAAATCAGAAAGCCACTAAAAATGAGGTGAATAAGAGTATATATGTGAAATATAAAAAAAAAACCTTGTGTGAAACTCTTTATTAACAATTTTTTTATAGTGTATTTGTGAAAGCTAAAAAGTTAAAGAATTGATTTTGGTAACAACCAGAACTAATTTATCAATTTTGATTAACCATTATAAATCCAAATTAAATTAGAATGTTTTGGCAATAAATATGAAGTTTTTAAGGAGAGAAAAACTATTCATGTTTAGAAAATGCATATGAAAAAGACTGCTCGAGTTCTTATATTCATAGGCTAAGCTGAATAAAACATGTGTTGACAAAAATAATTCTTCACATGCTAAAGAATTTAAAACCCAACACCAAGCCCAAAATTATAATAATAGGTTGGCCAAAAAATAATTTTACAATAAACTCAAACTCAAGTTCAGGCTCAGCTTGAAGCCCGAGCATGAGATAGACTGGTACAAACATGTGTGCTTGTGTGATTTTAAGACCAAATCTCACTTTGCTTAGGACCTTTTTCCTTTAAAAGTTTCAGTGCACTTTGGATTGAATTTTAACTTCTCAACTTTCTACTTTATAAATATCAATAAAGTTTTGTTTCTTTATATATATATATATGTGTGTGTGTGTGTGTGTGTGATAGAGTTCTTTTAGATTGTTTTGAGTTTTATCAAAATATATTGCCCAAGGGTTCTTTGAGATTAGTTTCTTATTTCAATCGATTTTATTTTTTTATTTTAAATGTTTTCATTCATATTAGCTAATACATTAGCTAAATATTGTTGCTAATAACAAATGCTTTTTGTTTTTATAAGAACTTTATACAGACATAGTTAATTCATATAAAATATAAGAGGAAAAAAATTCAATCAAATCAACTAACTTCTTCATAATATTTTGTAACAAAAAATAAATATAAAAATCAATCACTATTTAAAAGTCAAAGTTAATTCATTGGGAACGAATAAAGAAAAAGAATAAAAAAAAGATAAGAGTTGATGGTCTAGGTCCACAAGTTTGATATTTAAATAAAAAGCTCAGGCGCTCCAATGCCTAAAATCCTAAACTCATGCCTTACTTTTTTTTTTTTCTTTAGAACATATAACATGCTATTATATCTTTTTTTTTCTTATTCACTAAGCGATAGGTTGCCTATAATTGCAAGTGACATGTCGTCAACTGCCTTGAATCTAACCACTACTATGGTGGTTGGGTTGGCCATAAAATCTATTTTTTGATTTATTTTCATCTAAAAACACCTTAAAAACAATAAAACACCTATTAACCTTAAACAATCTAAGATTACTCAAAAAAATGAAAATCAACCAAATCAACAAAAATCCAAAAGGATTCCGATCTACTTTTTTCATGTATGTTTATAAAAAAACAATCACCAACAAACTATTCTTGTTAAATATAACTTATTGACATAAAGAACGACGAGTTTCATTACTAAAAAGTTATCATTCATCAACTTTCTCTCTTATTTACTATTTTTATGTGACTTTCCCTCTCACTTCTTAAACATAGGGACTCAAATGTTAAGAAAATAAGCTTTTAGACCGAAATTAAAATATAAAAACTAAAGGGACAACATAGTAAGAAAAAAGAAGGTAGGTGGACTAAACATATATATTTTCTAGTGAATTAGGAATTAGTCATGTGATTTCTCATTCTTTTACATTTTAGTCTTTTTAGAGACAACTGGTCATTGGGACTTGGAGATAAGCAATCATGGGGATTAGAAGACAAGTGATCACATAGATCTAAAGTCAAGCGGTCACAAGGACATGGAATCAAGCGATCGCAAGGACCTAGATACAACCAGTGACGAAGACCTGTAGACAAGTGATCTCGAGAATAGTAGAGATTTTTCATATATATATATATATATATATATATGTTTTGAGACTTCAAGATTTTACTTGGAGATATAAAGATTTTTTTACGGAGATATGTTTGGTGTCATTTGAGATAAGAAGAAGAATCACTACTTTTATTTGAAAAATTAAAAAGATAAAAATACAATATATGGAATAATTTAGGGATTATCTTATCTCAGCCAGCTCATCAAATGTGTAGATTTTTTTCATTTCTTGCTTTGATTTTATCCTTTTTCTCACGAGTTGTTGGAAATAACCTCTTGCAATCAATCTTTCTATCTCTTTTTAAAGGTGTGACATTCATTGGTTTGCATAAAGATTTCCCCTTCAATAATAATTAGCAATTTAGTTTGTGTGGTGTAGTCATAACCTTAAAAAAATATTAATTGATCATGAATATAAGCTTTGATGTATTTTTTTTTTTTAAGACTCTGAAGGACTAAGATGACAATGATGAGACGGATATATAAAAAATAAATAAATTAAAATTTATTTTTTAAAAATATATTAATTTAATTAATTAAATTTAAATAAAAAAACACAATTAAATCCAATTATAATATAAAATTGATTTCAAACATCACATAAAAGCATGCAAAAGTCCAAAGGCTACACAAATAACGTACGGTAGTGTTAGTTGCAAGTCTTTTTAACGCTATAGTAATAGTACCATGTAATGCATGCCACGTGTTGCAAGTCTTTGCTGTCCGAGTCATGTCCTAGAAATAATTAAATCAACTAGATTTTATAAATCACGAGTGCTAATACATCCAGGCCGATGGCTTTCTCCAGCCTTGTAGAAACCTTATCATTGTCAGAATGGTTCATCTTTAACCTATCAAAACAATCTTAAAATATCAAAAAATAATAATTAAAAAAATTCAGAATATTTTTCAAAAATATTTAAAAAATACGAAAACAAAATTAGTTGCCGTTCTAGTAGTTGGGGGTGGGTATTCGATATGACCATACAATGGGGGATCATTTTACCCCTCCCATGGTTCCCTCGATGGCCCCACCTAATAATTCTATGATATCTCTCTCTCTCCAACTTATCATTAAAGCCTGCATGACTTCAATTATTGCAATGATCCCAAAAGCATGACATATCTGACCTGGTCACATCCTATTAGATGTGCATTTTAATGGCGACCTTGTGAAAAAGCCAACCCACGCGCAGGGGACCACCCCCAATCCTCTTCCCTTCTTCTTCCCCGTATATTTATTTCTCAAGAAAAATAAAAAAACCATTGGAGAGACGACAGTACTGTGATGGACTGACTCATTGGATGCCTATATGTGTATATATATATATATATATATAAATATATATATCTTAGGTGGCCTGGTCCTTTTTATCACACGAATAATCAAATGCCTGGTTTAGCCACTTGAAAGACACAAAAGAACATTGGCCCTTTTAAAATTATGAACCCAAACTTTTCTTGGAGAAGTAAAAGATTGGGGTCTCTTTGTCTGCTTGAGGGTGTGAAAAGAAGGGGCAGTTTATGGTCAAATCTCGTGCTAATCTGACGATATCTTCCCGATGTGTGTCCCTCTCAGCTCCTACATCACGCTAATACTTATCTAAAAAGAGGGTTTAATTTCTTTTCTTTTTGGGTTTTCTTGCCCAATTGTTAGCTGACAAGTGTTGGTAATAGATGCACTGTTCTGGTTGGTGAGTTAGCAGGCTGTAGCCTCACCCTCAAGTCATCTCATCTCAGTTACCCTAAACCTAGAGAAAAATTACTGGTAGGTAGTGTTCTTAGTAACTTGGAAACTGCAAAAGTGACGAGAAACTCACTCATTGAAGGGTTATTATCATTTGAAAACAAACGAAACAACAGTGCTTTCTTTTCTATAATTGTGTTTGGTAACAACACGTAATCATATTGTGATGATAATGATGATGTTCATGATGATGATAATAACAATAATGCAACAGTTCAACATGGCTGCATGATCACAGCCCTTGGATTACTCCTTGAATTATTTCCTCGTATTATTGTAGGTGTCGTGGCCCTTCATCGGCGAGAGCACAATAATTTGAAAGATTAGGAGGTAATAATCGAATTATTTAAATGTAATACTTCCCTTTTATAGTCTCTACAGTGTTTCCTAACATCATCACATATCTCATGTCCTAAACAATAATTATTATTTGCAACAAAAAAGGAAAGAGAAGAGGGGAAAGAGGTGGCCATACCACTTGAGCTAAGCTTGATCAAGATTATCTCCATCTCAGACTTATTAAATAAATAAGTATGATGTGTAGCATGTAGATGTGCGTACTTGTGCACAGAAGAAGAAAACAGGGAGAGTTAAGAGTTAGGTTGCCTTGTGCCTCGTAAAAAATGCCCCACTACATTTTCTTTTCAAATGCCAACGATTTATATATCAAATTAAATACTACCAATCATTTATCATTGTTTCTCAATAAAGTCAAATATACTTCATTCCTCCTTAAAATAATTAACCATATGGTTAAGCTTTCTATTTTTTATTTTTAGAAATCTCTCTCTCTCTCTCTCTCTCTCTATATATATATATATATATATATATATGTATGAATGTATTTGTGTCTCGTGTATGGACCGTTGTTTTTTTTATAGATTCACGTGTGTTTGTCAACCTGGATTTGTCGGTCAATCCTTACACCCGCAGGGAAAATAAATATAAAGGCACACGGTCTGGAGAGGGAGATCTGTAATTCTGTGTGTTTGTTTTCATTTCAGAAACACAATAATACATAGGGGTTTTTTTCTCTCTTCAGAAACCGTTGAAAGCTCATCTTTGGTGTTCCAAAATATGGAGCTGGCCTTGAGTCTAGGTGATACATCAAAGCCTTTCAAGTTTCTTGACAAAACCCCAAAGTTATCAAGCAAAGATCTTGGGTTTTGCATGGGCTTAGGGAGTGGTTTTCCTGCAACAACAAGATCACAAGACAAACTAGGTAGCCATGAAAGTAACTATCAAGACGATGAAAGAAGGGTATCATCAGATCCACCACTTCAACTTGATCTTTTGCCTTTCTCTCCTGTTCCTCGTGGACATCAGGCTCCTTCCAGGATTCGCTTTCCATGGCTGACAGATAACTGTAACGTCACTTTGGACAAATATATTTTTTTAGCAGCTCTGTAACAGTTTTTAAGATTTGGGTTATGTTTTTTTTTTTTAATCACTTGTTGATTCTTGGCTTGGTTTTGAATTTTTGCAGTGGTGTCTGAACCTGGTTCAACCGATGCACCAGGGAGAGGGTTTGACGTGAACAGGTTGTCCATGGATGATGCTGATGAAGGAGCGGCGATTTCGTCGCCCAATAGTGCAGCGTCGTCCTTTCAAATGGATTTTGGGATTAGAAGTGGGAGAGACCGTAAGAGAGATTTAGAGGCTATTGATGCTGAGAGAGCAAGTTCAAGAGCAAGTGATGATGAAGAGAACGGTTTGACAAGGAAGAAACTAAGGCTCTCTAAAGAACAATCAGCTTTTCTTGAAGAGAGCTTCAAAGAGCACAATACCCTCAATCCTGTAAGTCATCATATCTTGAAGAATATCAAATGATTTCTTGATTTTATTTCCAACTAAATTACAAAAATCTCATGGGTTTACTAATCTTGTGGAACTTGTTTAATTAGAGTTTAGCACTGAATGAAGTTTCTCTTTCTTATAATCATGCAGAAGCAAAAGCTAGCTTTAGCAAAGCAGTTGAATCTTCGTCCTCGCCAGGTGGAAGTGTGGTTTCAGAATCGAAGGGCAAGGTGCTTTTCTTTGACAGTGTTATCTGTTGAGAAACGATTTTGTTTTAGAAAAACATATTTTTAGAATGAATTTGTGATTTAGTTTTTGTTTTGAATGATATACAGGACAAAATTGAAGCAGACAGAAGTAGATTGTGAGTATTTAAAGAGATGCTGTGAGACATTGACAGAAGAGAACAGGAGGTTACAAAAGGAACTGCAGGAATTAAGAGCTTTGAAAACTTCCCAACCTTTCTACATGCAGCTTCCTGCCACCACTCTCACCATGTGTCCTTCATGTGAGCGCGTGGCCACCACCACCACCTCCTCATCTGGCACCACCACCACCACCACCAACCCATCCACCACAACCACCACTAGCACCACCAACTCTAAACCATTGTCACTACCTGCTAAGACTCGTTTATTTCCCTTGTCACATGGCCAGGTCCAACCTCACCATGCTGCTTCATGACTCACCATGACTAATTTTTTGAAAAAAAGAACACAAAATGAACGACTGGAAAAGAGTTTCCCCCCCCTTCCCCGTCTGTAAATAGCTTGGTTTTGGTGATTTTCTTTGTTCCTATCATAATTAGTTTCATTTAGTAATATATGGGGTAGGGAAAGTTTGAAAGAGTGGCTGATACACTTTGACTGATGATCTCATGAGGTTGTAGAAGAGATTTGGATAAAATCTAAGCCTCAATTTTGTGGGAAAAGATAATTTACCACCTGATGTATTTAATGGATTTTTGTATTGAATACAGTTTGGAGGATTATTTATTACTTCTCATTCTCTTTGGATCATCTCTCTTTAAATTGTTCTGCAGTGCTCCTATGATTTAATGGTTGATATGTATATTTCATCATTTATTATTCCTCCGCCTCTTGCCTAGTAAAGAGAGCAGGATCAGATTGTCTGGGATTAGTTTGAAATGGAGGCGGCCTTCACACGGTGTTTGCAAAGAAATTTGAAAACATCAGAAATTATTGAGGTTGTTGGCAAGCAACAGTCTGAGGATAATGACCAAATTTATGTTTGCCACGCTAAGGATGCTTGAATGTCATGCCTTCAAATCATTTCATTCGTTGATGCATGATGACTTCGCTCACTGTGAATGATCGTGTTAGTTGGGGCAAGCCATTGCTTGTTCAAAGAAACGAAATCGTCTGTATTTCGTTGATTTTTTTTTAATTTGTTTTTTACAAATTATATATGCTTCTCCCATTTAGTGAAAACAAACTATTCAATTTAATCGTGGTCTATTCTGAAATTTAAATTAAATAGAGAGCAATAGTTTACAGGGTATGTTGTGCCTCGAATACATGTTGTGGTTATAGTTTTTTTTAGTTTAGATTCATTTTTTGTATGTGTTTTAAATCATTTTGATATAGTAAATCTAGTTTAATTATTTAACTTTGAAACATTTAAACTCAAATCTTAACTAATTCAAATTTAAAAATAACTCAAATTTAAAATTAAATTATATAAAAAATATTTTGATATAATTTAGATGACTTAAATGATTATCCAAATAACTAGTAAAAAATATAGTTTGATTTTTAAAAATATCAAGATTTTTTTTTTAATATTATACAGTGACATATTGGATTGATTTAGGCTTCGCAACTTAACCTATTAAATTAGTGAGCGAAGTGATAGATTTCATTGGGTTTAAGACTTTGTATTTTCAAAATTTGTTTTACTTAATTATACGATAATAACATTAGATACTTGTAAAATTAAGTACAAACTAAATATCAGGATATTTATTTAAGACTACAATATTTTAAAAAATATATATAAAAAAGATTCAAAATCATTGAAGGATAAAATTGAGGAAAAATAATAAGAAAAAAAAAAGAAAAAAAGAGAGAAAAGTCATATCTTTTAGTGTTCATATAAATATTGAAGGAGATGTGATGCATCCTATGTTTTTCAGTATAGAAAATATGGTCTTGACAACCCATCATCCATTCTAAATGTTGGTTGATGTTTTAATTAGCTTCTCATGAAGCTCTACTAAAATGTTTGTTCAGCTAATCCTATGTTTTGAAGAGTTATTTTTCAGCTAATCCTAAAAGTCACAAACAATTTCTTGAAAGTCCTTGTTCTCTTAAGGAGTTGATGTCAACAAATCACTCCTATATTTATCTTCTCCAGAGTCCAGACTCGTGAAATTGAACCAAAGAATGTCTGAATATTCAAAAACACTGACCAAGCTAAGAAACACACTAGTTGCTTGGTGGTTTCATTTTGCTTTGACAAAAAATAATTGGCTGCATTAGCCATATATAAGTCGAAATGTCTATAATTGATTACTGGAAAATGGAGGATCAAAAGTTGAAATTTTCATGCCAACTTCAAGCTCAACACCTATTTTCAGCGTATTTTCCATCTTAATCCTTTTATTTTTCAATTTTACCGTTGATCAACAAATAGAAAGTAATTGGCTATCAATTTTGCAGTTGAAGGACTTAATCGATGAAAAAAAAGTTTAGGGATCAAGATAAATTTTTTTTAGAAAAAACACTTCTCCAGTTTACAATGCATTGTGAGTATATGCATGCATTGTGTTTTACACTGTTTACCACCACCCTTTAATTTTAGTTTTTTTTTTTTAATAAGGAAAAAAATGCCTTAACAAGTAATGGAAAAGGTGCATATTCAGTGCAGCAAAAAACAAACACTTGCTTATATACTCACAAGGGCGATCTGAGGTGACAGGCAGTGGCTTCCGCTGACTGGTTGGTGCTCGGTAGGTACACTAACGGAGGACCGAAAATTACAAGGCAACAAATTAGAACTGCCCTTGCCGTTAGAATTTAGCAGTTGTAAAACGGTGACCAAAAGTTAATTCTGGAACTAGAAACAGTATAGTCATTTACCCTGGCCATGGTAATGTGGTAATTTTCAAAATTAATTTTTATTTAATTATATACTGATTAAAATAAATATTTATAAGAATTTGAAATATTCAAATTTTAAAAGAGAAAATATATTATTGAGTTGAATTTCCCATTACTAATTTATATATTTTTATTTTCTTGACAGAAAAATACCTGTTTTTTATTAACAATTTTGTTTTTTTAATAGAATTATAAGATAATTAAATTGCATATTTAAAATAATATCAATAATTTAAATTAGGAAGTGAAAAGATTATTTCTAGAGGTAAAAGTCCCATTTTTTTTATTAATTTATTTTTTTGGATCAAAACAAATTTTTTATTAGTAGCATTTTTTTATGCAAGAACTTATCATAATTGTAAAAAACAAGTTTCAAATGAAAATAAAAAATAATGTCATCATAAGTTTTATCATAATTATAATTATATGCGTCCATTGCCAATCATATATTTTATAAATACAATTCCCTCATCAAGCCCACATAATCTGAGGAAGAAAGACAACCTTATGGAGTAGGAGTATATAGTTAATTGATGTTTATCTGTTTCTCCGACAACAAGCCTCAAAAAGCAAACTGTTGTTAAGAACACTGTATTGAACTCCAAATAATGTGGGCTCTTCTGCAAAAAGCGTGTGGGAATTTAAAAACTCTGAGCTGCTGCCCAGACCAACCCAACATTGCAGCATACAAAACATCAGTAAAGGTATAAGCCCAGTCCATCTCGCTTTAAATGTCAAGAACGTATTTACCACACAGCCACTCGTGCCTGTGCACTGGGAATGTTATCGGCTTCCTGGGCTCGCAGCATGAATCCGGCTAACTCCAATTCTCCAAACCAGGCCTACTTGGCTACATTTGTGGCGAAAGTCCTTCATAGAAGGAACGATGCTATGCCCATGTTGGATTTTATTTCAAATTTAAGAGTGAGCAATAAAAGGGAACGTCCATTCAAGCTTTTGCACTCGAACTGCTTGCTAAAATGCGTGAGAAGGGAGTGGTTTCAAGCATCCTAGGAGCTGGATAATATGTTGGAGTAGGAGGAAGGATGCGGGTGAGGGTTACGGGCTTTTAGTGTTGAAAGGACTGGATTACCAAACTCCATCTTGCTTATGTTGGAGCAAAGCTTCGAGTACCCTTACCTCCTCACATGGGCCATTAAATCAAGAGTTTTCACAATTTAAACAGTTTAGTGGCTAAGCCTTTATTAACATTGTTTTTTTAAAAAATAATTTTTAATGTCGATATATTAAAATATAAAAAAAATAATTTCTTATAAAATACTGTTTGGAATATAATTACTTAACAAGACCATCATTTTTAAAATTAGGTCCACTCGAGCCCACTGAATGTTAATTTTTTTTTTAAAAAACCCCCACTAAATTGGTCTCATATTAGTAAAACTCCCTTTTCTTTGGTGTTATCTTCTGTGTAGCTTTTGCTCTGACATTATTTCTACCTGGAATATATAACTTAAATGAATTTAATTTTCCCTTCCAAAGGCATAACTTCAATGAATTCAATTGTACATAAAATGCATGAATTTATTTGTAATCTAATATTACAAGAACATTTTAAATAATCAAAAAGGAAAGAGGCAATGAGTGTTCCTTACCTAGAACTCCTGTTATATGTGTTTTTGATAAGCCGGGCTCACATTAGATTTCCCACTTCGAATTCTAATGAAAACAAATCAATATTTTTGTTTTGCCAAACACATATACACATTCATATAGATTTAATTTAACCCAAGTGCTTCCATGCATAATTGTACAAACTTAGTCCATTTCAAACATTTTAATTATACACAAAATCAATTCATAATTATTTGCATTTGCGATTGTCCTAGCAACCAATTTTCATGTACTTTCATACTGATGTAATAGCCCTCATTTTCTCTCTTTCTTTTAATTAACATGGATATTCAAGCCAGCTTGTGATTAATCTCATGAGCCATGAAGTTAACGACCATATAAGTTTTTAGTGACCCTGAGGTTTGTGAGACTCGAACTGGTAACCTTTATGGAGCAAACCTAGAGCTCGATAGCTCTCATTTTCTCCATGCTAGAGATGTCGGAACAACCCTAAATTTTCATCTTTTAGGGTATGATAACACCCATAATTTTCTCAAATTCAAACTATCATAACAACTCGTTTTTCCACACTTTCACTTCTACAAGACATAACAATAATAATCGATTCATAACAATACCAAATTACCATATTTGCAACATGTTTACCGCACTCAAAGCATCATTAAGTACCAAAATCAACACAATTCCATCAATATTCCATACTTTTGTCATTCTGAATTTTAATAACAATTAATTAACCTCTAAAGATCATATCACATATTAAAAAAAAAAAACTAACTTAAATATCCACAAAAATATTTAAAACACCAAAATCTACACATTTTGATCAAATTCTTAATCCTCCTAAAATTCTCATCATGGTCAGCCACTTTAGCATTATCATTACTATCAATTTTCTTTCAAATACATTCAAGCAAACCAATTATAATAACTCACACAAGTAAATCAAGTTCCCCAAACCCCTCAAATTCCTATACATGGGTGGCCACTAATTGAGTTTCAATATCAACAATTTGTTTCAATTTTTCTTTAATTTAATAATAACATATTATTTCACACTTATACAATCAGAAATCATCTTAAACAAAACTTCTCATAAAATAAGCAAAAAATCTAAAATTATTAGAATTGGGAATTTCTCAATTCCCTCATAAAAACATTTTAATATAAATTTAATTGAAAAAAATGTCTTACCATAATCAATTGACCCAATTTAATGCATTACAATCAATCCCAAGAATTTCTTCTCCCTCTTTAATTAATAATTTTCCTCCATCTTCTCTACTTCCAAACTCTCACTAAACTAACTAATTAGGATTTGATTTTGGTGATAACCTCACTAATTAACCTCTATGAAAATTGATTTTTGTGAAGAGAAAAAGAAAGGAGAATAATTGAAGAAATTTTCAAGCCTAACTTGTTGGCCTTAACTATAAAAAAGAAAGAAAACTTCTACTTTTGTTTACAACAATACCACTCATTTAATATCTCATAGGTTGTTCCGGTTAAATCTCCGATCATTAGTGTGTGTGTGTATTGTATTTCATCCAAAGTTTTACACTAATATTCTCGAAACTTCCATCACAATTCACAAAAGTTTTTCTTTTAATTTATTGTTTTTTGGTTGGGATTTTACGTAATTCATTACAGGGTTTATATCTTTGAAGTTGTGGCTAAACCTATCAAACTTGCGAACAATATCATATATTGATTCGAGTCTAATAATTATTTTTTAAAAAAATTTATTTGGTGCCTAGATATTGATTAACAAAATTGTTTTTTTTTTCAAAAAAAGCTTAAAAAATATCCAAGGCGCGTTGGCCTGGTGGCCTAACACTTTGAAGCTTCTAAAAAAAACTCTTACTTGCCTAGGTCCGGCATAATTTTTAAAAATCCTTTTTAAAGAGTAGAGGACTTGTCATCCTCCCATATTTTTCTTGAAAAAAAATTTTAGGCGACACCATTTGCTAAAGTAGAAAATTTTTTATTTATTTGTTTAGATTTTGACCACAATTGTGATGCCTGAAGAATCGAAGCAAATAATGTTTTGCCCTTAAAACCCATTTTCAAACTTTTTTTTTTTTTAAATAAAACACCTTATAAATACCCTTAGAACATATAGAAACTAGTTTATCAACCAAAGAAACAAAAAAAAAAAGTCCAAAAACATGAAATGAAGTCGGGTTAGATTCTTCTTTCTCGACTTGGATCTAATTTTTTTTTACAATATTAAGGTTCTAAACATCCACCATCAAACTTCTTTAATCAAATGGAACCCATGGACACCAAGGTTAATTATTTTGGTGGTTAGAATTTATAAAAACAATGGCTCTCTCTATCTATATTGAAATCCAGCAATGCTCTCTCTCTCTTTCCTTTCATAAACTAAGGATTAAAAATTAATAAAAATGAGGTTTTATATCAAAATTTATTTTGATAAAAAAATTAAGGGAATGAAAGTTATAATTTTGGAAAATGGAGGATCAAATTGAAATTTTCACACCAACTTCAAACTCAACACCTATTTTCAGCTCATTTTCCATCTTGGTCCTCTTTTTTTTTTTTTTCAATTTTACCACTGATCAAAAAATAGAAAACAATTGGTTGTCAATTTTGCAATTAAAGGACTGAATCGATGAAAACAAAGTTTGGGGATCAAGATAAAAAAAAATAAAGAAAAAGCTCTTCTCCAGTATACAATGCATTGTGAATATATGTAGGGGTGTTCAAAAAAACCGACCAACCGATTAAACCAAAAAAACTAACCGAAAAAACCAAACCGAAAAAAAAACCGAATAAACCGATTAAAAAATAAAAAAACTTACCGATTCGGTTCGGTTCCATTTTAAAAAAGCTTAAACCGATTGAATCGGACTAAACCAAACCGGTTTAATTAAATCTAAAATAAAGGTATAAAAAAAATCATAACCCTAAATACCCTAACCTAACAACCACCCCACTCCCTTTCCCCCTCCCCCCCTCCCTTTCCCCCTTTCTTTTCCCGTAACCCTTTCAGCCACCCCTTTCCTTTTCCCATAACCTTTGTAGCCGCCCCCCTCTTTTTCCCCCTTCCTTTTCCCCTAACCCTTCATGATCTCAATCTTCAGGGCTTTAAGGGAACATGAATCGTCTTGAAAGGTCAAATATGAACTTCTAGTTCAAGTAGATGGTGTAAACAATAGTCCCACTTGTGAAGATGGTCATCAGAAAATAGTGATGGTTTTGGCAGCTACAAACTTTTCTTGGGACATAGATGAGGTACTAAGATTGTTTCATTGTCTTCTTGTAAGTATTTTTGAGATTTTTTTGCCTCTTGGAATTCTTAGATTTATCCTAAATGGCAATCTATCCAAGATATAGTACAACATCTCGTTTCTCCATTGACATTAAGCCTAGATTAAGGTATACAATGGCAGCAACAAAAATGCTTCGATTTTTTTGGTTTGGGATGCTAAAAACCGACCCGAACTGAACAAAATCGATTCTCGGTTTGGTTCGGTTCGGGTTATATTAATAATGACTATTATTTTTTGATTTGGTTGAATTTTTGGATTAAAACCGGACCATGAACACCCCTAAATATATGTATTGTGTTTTACTGTGTTGAACACCACCCTTTAATTTTAGTTTTTCTTTTTGAATAAGTTAAAAAAACACCTTAACAAGTGATAATTGCAATTGATAGTGTTAACAAGCAATGGGAAATGTGCATAATTAATGCAAAACAAACACTTGTTTATATACTCACAAGGGATCTCACTTTAATGGTCTCTTTGAGATTATAGTAGTGATAGCAATGTAAAGTACTTTTTATTTAGAAATATATTAAAATAAATTTTTTTATTTTTAAAAAATTATTTTTGACATCAACACATTAAAATAATCTAAAAACATATAAAAAAATTTATTTTAAATAAAATAAAATTTAATTTTAAAATATGATTTACATTTCCTTCCCCAACACACCCCAATCTGAGGTGGCAGACAGTTGCTTCCGCTGACTGGTTGGTATTCGGTAGGTACATTAATGGAGGACCAAAAATTACAAGGCAACAAAACAGAGCTGCCCTTGCCGTTAGAATTTAGCAGTTGTAAAACAGTATATTCATTTACCCTGGGCATGATAATGGGGTAATTTTTAAAAATAATTTTTATTTAATTATATAGTTATTAAAATAAATATTTATAAGAATTTGAAATATTCAAATTTTTAAAGAGAAAATATATTTTTAAGTTGAATTTTCCATTACTTATTTGTATATTTTTATTTTCTTGACAGAAAATATCTTTTTATTAACAATGTTGTTTTTTTTTAAATAAAATTATAAGATAATTAAATTGAATATTTAAAATAATATCAATAATTTAAATTAAGAAGTGAAAAAAATTATTTCTAGAGGTAAAAGTCCCAATTTTTATTAATTTATTATTTTGGATAATTGTAAAAAAATTATTAGTAGCATTTTTTTATGCAAAAACTTATCATAATTGTAAAAAACAAGTTTCAAATGAAAATAACTTGATTATTTATTAATTTGATTATTTTTTTAAAAATTATTTAATATATTTTTTATTTTTAAAAAATTATTTTTAATGTCAATATATTAAAACAATTTAAAATATAAAAAAATAATTTTTTACAAAGTACTGTTTGGAACATAATTCCAAATAATACCATCACCGAAGTGTTAAAAGTGTTAATTCAACTTTTGCAAGTCAACATTAACGTGGAGTTGGCTTCCCCCAATTTTTCTTTCCTGATCCGACAACTGGTTCAAATATTCCAAGTTATAAAATGTATTTCCGACACTTTCAAGACCACCATCTTCTAGAATCAGGTCCCCTCGAGACCACTGAATGTTCTTTTTTTTAAAAAAAAAAAAAAAAGACCACCAAATTGGTCTCATATAGGTACACCTCCCTTTTCTTTGGTGTTATCTTCTGCGTAGCTTCTGCTCTGACATTATTTCTACTATAAAAACAGCTAATTTCTGCAGGGTTTTGATAGAACCCGATTTTAGAGAGCTTTGCAACCCCTTTTCATCGATGGCTGAAACACTTGATCTTAATTAGCTGTTTTTATAGTAGAAATAATGTCAGAGCAGAAGCTACTGATCCCTCTCAACCTTCAAATGTTAACTTCTGGTACCAAATACTCACAAGCAATCAAGAAGACCTGCAGCATACTTTGCAGCCTTCTACTTCGAGGCTGGATAGTGAATGGGGACATGTTTTTGACAAGTCCTCTAAGAAGAAGAGACCGAGGATGGACACAAACAGCGGTGCTGGCAGTGGAGTAAATAGTGCTAGTGATCTATCAGAGGCTCTGTCTGCTGTTTCTGCAGCTCTGAGTTTATCCTCCTCTGCTTCTTCTGGAGTAAAAGATCAATGGGAGAAAGAGGGGGCTGAACTCATTAGGAAAGGCGTTGAAGAACTTCAAGTCGAGGTAACAAGCATCTCTCCCTGACATGACATCGATGTTGTTAATTACGGCTAGTATTGTAAATACTAGATGCAAATCCTACTTGACCTCACATCTGAGTACTAAATTCATCATATAAAAGTATCTTTCTTTTCTCGTAGTAGAAAAAATTTGATTTGACTTATGTTAACTCCAACTGAAGGGATTTTGGTCCGAGCAGTGCAAATATAGGCCATTTATTCTTTCTTTCTTTTTTTCCTTCATGTGTGCCAATTGAGACATTAGTGGTTTGAGATTTACACAGGCTGTTTGCCAACATATGATCGAGGTTTTTATTTTATTTTATTTATTTATTTGTGTAATCAGATGGTGGATAATTCAAACGAAAACCCAATCAGTTTTGACATTCAATCATTGCCGTCAGAGAGCAGTGAGGATGATGTGCCGCTATCAGATAGCAATGAAAATAACAGTGAGATACCGTCTACGTCATCATATCTTGAAGAATATCAAATGATTTCTTGATTTTATTTCTTACTAAATCCCAAAAATCTCATGGGTTTACTAATCTTGTGGAACTTGTTTAATTAGAGTTTTGTTAAATATTATATTAGTTTCACCTTACTATTATACCTTACTATTACACCTTACTATTAGCTATACATAATATATTTATATCAGTTAGAAATTAGTTTGTAACAGACCGTAATTATAGGAGTCTTTCCATAATAGTTTTACTGCCTACTGTTATATAAAGGCAGATGTATTGATGAATTGTTAACTTGTAATCGATATACAAATATTATGAATAAAGTTCGTAGAGTAAAACTCATTTTATCATGGTATTAGAGCATGGAAATACACTACTGATATATCTTTCCCTTGAAATCTCCTTCCTTCAATTTACTTTCTTGGATCTGCATTGTCTCCTTCTCTGTTTGTATATCTTACTCAGTTTACTTCACCATCCAAGATCCTGCATTCTATCTATCAATTTTTTGCAATCTGTTCTGCTATACGTTCGTTCACCTATTCACAACCTGTTCTTGAAATATTCTTCTGTATTCTGATCTTGAAATCTATTCTTGAATCGTGAAAACTATTCTTGAATTATTCTCTCTTTTCTGCATTTTTTTGATCTTGAAATCTAGTCTTGAATCGTGCAATCTGTTCTTGAAAATATTTTCTGCATTCTGATCTTGAAACCTATTCTTGAACATTCCTTTTTCCTGTGCATCCTGAGATCATCTTTTTTCCATGATGAATGATAAAACAACAGAATCTACACCCATTATCCATGTACAAACTGAAAACTCTGGATTCACAACCAATGTTATTCTCACTGAAACTAATTATGATGTATGGTCTCAGATCATGGAATCACAACTTTTTGCACTTAACCAGAGAGCCTTCTCCACAAAGCAGATAGGTCGACCACTATCAACATATTATGGTGATCTGATGGAAATCTTCCAAGAACTTGATCATCGTGACAGAACTGAAATGAAAGACCCGGATGATATTATCACTTACAGAAGATCTGTTGAAAGATTAAGGGTACATATTTTCTTGAATGGATTGGATGCAGAATTTGAACAAATCCAAGGGGAAATTCTTAGAAAAGATCCGATATTAGATCTTGAAGAAGCTCATGCTTATGTACGCCGTGATGTTGTTCGCAGAGCTACTTTGAACAATGAAGCTGGACATGCTGAATCATCTGCAATGATGGCACCACGAGGTAAGCCGAGAATCTACAGATCAAATGGCCCTACTATTGAAAAGAATCGGACATCAAAAACTCAAAACAGCAGCTATGAAATTGGAAAGGAAAAGTCAGAATATGTCTGCACACACTGTGGTGAAACTGGACATACAAAGATGAAATGCTATGAACTAATTAGGTATCCAGAATGGTGGGATCCTGCTAAAGCACCTCATAAATGAAATTCAAAATCAAATACTCATGCTTTAGTTGTAGTGGCAGAACATCCTTCAAACAAAACAAAGACCAGTCTCACGACTAAGGAAGAATTTGTGGCAGAACATCAACATCCGAAAGAAGGAAAACATCCTTTAACATTCATAGAGGAAGAATTTGGTAAAGTCTTTCATACATCCACTCTTAGCAGTAGAAATGAATGGATAATTGATTCCGGAGCTACTGATCATATGATCTTTGACAAGTTGTGGCTTCAATCTTTTAAACCATCAGAACAATATATTATATCATCAGCAAATGGTACCTCATCGTCTGTTAATGGGGAAGGGTCTGTCATTCTCACTGAAAATATAAGTCTTGACTTTGTATTAGTTGTTCCAACTCTTAATTATAATTTACTGTCAGTAGCTGAAATAACTTTTGCTTTGCAATGCATTGTTATTTTTTGGCCTAACCTTTGTGTTTTCAAGGATATTCAAACTTGGAAGACAATTGGTTATGGTACTAGAAGGGGAAAGCTCTATTATCTGGATTTAGCACCAGCAAGTTGTCACCAGTTAGCTTAAGCATTCTCCATGAATAAATCTGCTGCAACCTCTGAAATTTGGTTATGGCATAAACGTTTAGGACACTCATCCTTTGGATATTTAAAGAAATTAATGTCGAAACTCTTTGTTCAGCTAACAAATGTAGAGTTTAAATGTGATGTATGTGAATTAGCTAAAAGCCATCGGGTTCCATTTCAAAACAGCATGAATAAGAGCTCAACACCGTTCATGGTGGTACATTCAGATGTATGGGGTCCAACAAATACCTGCTCTTTTAATAGTAAATGATGGTTTATTTCCTTTATTGATGATCACACACGTATGACATGGATTTGCCTAATAAAATGCAAAAGTGAAGTAAGTTCATTATTCAAACAATTTCATAACATGGTAGCCACACAATATAGTTCTACAATACAGGTTCTCCGTAGCGACAACGGTGGAGAATTCGTTAATCAGGAGTTGAAACAATATTTGATTAATCATGGAATTGTTCACCAAACCACTTGCCCTTACACCCCTCAACAAAATGGGGTTGCAGAACGTAAGAATCGTCAGCTTCTTGAAGTTGTTCGAGCCTTTTTATTTGAAGCTCATATGTCAACTAAATATTGGGGTGAAGCTACCACAGCAGCAACATATCTTGTCAATCGGATACCCTCAAGCACATTAGGATTTCAGACCCCACTGAATGTTCTTCATAAAACAATATGTTCTCCTGCTGTGTCACATTTGCAACTAAGAGTTTTTGGATGTACAATGTTTGTTCATCTTCATAAACCATTAAGGAATAAGCTGGAACCACGAGCACTCAAGTGTATTTGTTGGTTATGTCCAGCATCAGAAAGGGTATCGCTGCTATCATCCACCAAGTAAGAAACTCTTCACCACACTTGATGTTGTATTTCATGAGAATAGAATGTATTACTCTCCCCTTGAATCCTCAAGTCAGGAGCACAACAAGGGTAACTGGCAGACATGTTATGATGACCTATATATTACAAGAGATAAGCATCCTAGTAAGGCATCTTCACATACCATGCAAGATGCATTAGATGGAAATAGTAAAAAATATACAAGAGCAGAACAACAACAAACTATTGACAGTTAAGAAAACCGAATAGAGGTATTGCAACAAGAAACTCAGGTACCTCAGTTACCAGCTTCCCCACTACTATTGTATCCTGAACTTGAATCCATAACTGAACCTCAAGTAAGTTCTGAAACTCAACTTAAAGTTTTACCTCACATAACCACGAGAGGAAAACCCAAAACTTCGTATGAACCACTTCTTATCTTTAATCCTCATTATCCTATGAGTAATTATGTGTCCTATCATAGATTATCAAAGGAAAATGAAACTTTTATTAATCAAATATCTGCTATATCTATTCCTAATAGTGTGTAGGAAGCCATAACAGATTTAAGATGGAAAGAGGCCATGAATGAAGAAATGAGATCCCTTCAAAAAAATTGCACATGGGAAGTAGTTGAACTTCCTGCAGGAAAGGTACCAGTTGGATGTTGGTGGGTGTTTACCATTAAACATAAAGCAGATGGCAATATTGAAAGGTTTAAAGCAAGGCTTGTCGCCAAAAGGTACACTCAAACTTATGGGATTGATTGTATGGAAACATTTTCACCGGTGGCCAAGATAAATAATGTTCGTATCCTACTATCTTTGTCCGTGAACCTTGACTGCCCCTATATCAACTTGACGTAAAAAATGTCTTTTTGCATGGGGATCTCCAAGAAGAAGTATATATGGAATTACCTCCTGGATGCATTATGCAAATCAAAGGAAGCACAAAGGTATGCAAGTTAAAGAAATCCTTATACGGGTTAAAACAATCTCTGAGAGCATGGTTCGGGAGGTTCACTAATTTCATGAAATCCATTGGATACAAGCAAAGTAACTCTGACCATACGTTATTCCTGAAAATAAAAAAGGGGGAAGTCACAACTCTAATCATATACGTGGATGATATGATAGTAACCGGAAATAATCCTGAAGAGCAGAAAGCTTTGCAGACTCGTCATGCCCAAGAATTTGAAATGAAATCTCTAGGTCATGATGTAACCATATTATTCAATAGTTTCACCCACGTTTAACTAGTGTTTTGCCTATGTTTTATATATAAAATGCCTTGATATTCTTTGTTTTATGTTTTGAAGGCACTTTTGGATGAAAGATGCAAAAGGGAGTAAATTGAAGGTAATTGGCAGATTTGATGTTCAGTCGATGTTTTGTGCAGAGCGTGAGCTCTAAATGTTAAAATGAAGTGATTCCAATGGCATTAAAAAGCTAACATCCATACTTTTCTGGACATCTAAGGCAAGACAATTAAATAAGGAAGAGCATGGAAATCGCAGCTTTCAAAGTCAAATCTCGCAATTTGCCAATGTTGACCTTCGGTCATTCCGACTTTAATATCTGGATCTACAAAAGTCCAATTGATGCAAACTCAATTTTGTTGGATTCCTGACTTAAAGACCTATAAACGCTCCAAATTTCAGCCAAAAACGATGTCATATGAGGGAGATATGATGTTTCAAAGATGACAACTGAATTCTGCGAGCAAACAGGTTTCGTGAAGAAACGAGTCCAAATTAAGTTCCGAAGCATCTAAACTGATATCCAAGTTTTTATTTCAGCAATGTAGCTCCTCTAAGTTAAAGCTTGAAGATTTCATGCAAAGCTATTTCTCCTTTTTTAGGAAAATAGTTATTGAACTACTTAAATGTAAATTGTCTACTTAAGGGAGGATTATTTTGTAAAATAGAGATTAGGGTTTCCTAACATATAAAAAGAATGAGAGAAGAGAAGGGGGGCAGCCACCCAAGAGGAGAAAAACGCCTCCTACTCTAAGAAACCCTAAATCATGCATTCTTCCATCTTTTTGATTAGTTGTTCAACAAACATGCAAGGCTAAACTCATTTTCTTGGTTGCAAGGACACGGAAACCTTTGGATTTCAAGAGCTGTGAGATCTATTTTACCTTTTCTTTTCAGTTTATATGATGAATATGTTTGTTTTCCTATGCTTATTTTTCCTATGATTGTTTATTTTAATTGCTAGAGCGCACTCTAAGTTATTATTGTAGACAATTTATTGCTAAGTTTGATATCAAAACCGGAGTTGTGGTATATGAACTTGTGAAACAACTGAGTTTAATAATTGTAGCGGATCTACGTTATAAATCTTAGGGAGAACATTCGATCAAAGCAACATAAGCAGACAACTTAGTTGTTAAGATTAATGAATTTATCTAGATCTTAAGGTTGCCATTGGATTAAATCATTAGTGCGGACACTGTGATTATTTGTTGGTTAGGGTTAGTTATACGGCGGATCCGTTAATTAACCAATGTTAAGAAAAGATAAAAATTCAGAATATAAATTGGAATTTCGTTTCAAGGATCAGTTCTGATTTCTATAGGTGGATGTGTGCTTGCGACCAAGGTTTGTTCTCTTGATAATTTTCTGATTTTATTAAATTTTGTTTGATAGTTATCTATTCTCTTTTGCTTTAGCCTAGATAACATCCAACCCCCCCCCCCCAAATTGCATATCATCTAGCATAAAAATCTGACTTGAATATTTCTCGTGGGATCGACCCCTTGTTTGCTCTATACTATCTTGTGTGTTGTGTTTTAAGCTAAGGTAATTAATTTGTGCGACCGCGACATCGCAATAGGTCATTTAAAATACTTTTTTGGTATTGAAGTATCAAGATCGAAAGAAGGAATTTTTTTGTCACAACGAAAGTATGCCTTAGATTTGTTAAAAGAACCAGGTATGACAACTTGTAGTCCTGTCAGCACTCCTATAGAAGAAAACCTGAAACTAAGTATACATCCACAACAAATCCACACTACTAAAGAACGTTATTAGAGACTAGTGGGAAGATTAATGTATCTTGCACATACCATACCTGATTTAACTTATGTTTTAAGTGTAATCAGTCAGTTTATGCACTCCCCTAGTGAAGAACATATGAAAGTTGTCACCCGTATCTTGCGTTACTTGAAATCATCTCCAGGTAAAGGGGAAGAAAACAACCAAAAACAATTGTTACTGATGAGAAACAAGTGATGGTTGATGCAGTAAAAGTGGTGTTGCTGGATGCAGAACATCTGTTTGGTGTCTGGTTTATCCGCCAAAAAGCACTAAAGCACCTATCTGCATTTTATAGTCAACCTGATTTTGTCAACATCTTCAACGAATGCGTCTCTCACTGCCAAAATGAGGAAGAATTCGAGTCAAAGTGGGATTTTCTACTCAAGAAATTCAATCTCTGTGAAAACGCCTGGCTGAACAATCTATACTTGTCATGAGAAAGATGGGCTAATGTCTTCCACAAGAAAACTTTCTCCGCAGGCATAAGATGCAACGACAATGTCAATGTTTTCCAAAATTCAACAAGTGACACCATGGACCTGTCAATGTTTGTTCATCAGTATCTTAAAGCAGTAGAAACACAGCGCTCGGAAGAGCTAAATGAAGATATGCGTTGCCGTGAAACAGCCAAGGTGTTAAGTTCCAGCGCAATGGAGAAACAAGCAGCCAATATATACACCCGCACAATCTTCAACATATTTCAAGAAGAACTAATAAAATGTTTGTCGGTGGCCATAGAAGAAACTGCTAGTGATGGGACGAATGCTACATTCAAGCTGACAGAGGAAGGCCAGAAGGAGAGCATTGTTGAACTCAGCTGTCTGGATTCTAATCTTGCATGTAGCTGTAGGAAATATGAATCAGAATGAATTTTATGTGTCCATGCCTTAAAGGTACTCAATGCAAGAAATGTCTTTCGTCTACCAGACCAGTACATATTGAAGCGGTGGACAAAATGTGCTAAAGATAGTGTGGCAGAAGTTGAGCATGTTCAGAAGTTGGCTGGCCAGAAGCAACAGCAAATGAGTTTGCTTTTGAAAAAAGCTTTGGATGTCATTTATAAAACCTCTGCATTTGAGGATTGCCAGAACATAGCTATGCATTATTTAGACGAGGCATCAAAAAAGGTTGAAGCTGCGCTAAAAACCAAAAAACACAGATCATTTTAAATCGAGAAGAGGTAACAATTCATTTAACTTCCATTTATTTTTCATTTCACTATAATTTTGCTTTTATTGTTGTTGTAAACTTTGATTGTTGGGGCTATTGTCACACATTACGCTGGTTTCTGAATCGGTTTCGACAGATGGACTAGGCATCAGCCTGTTTTCAAAATGATGATGCAGAGAACCCTTTGGTTCAGAAGGCACGACGCTGAAAAAAACTAAACATTTTGCACCAAATAAAAGTAATAAAGTCTTAAAGATAAATAATTAATCATTGCAATAACAAAGCTTGATCAATTTTAAAGTGTTTTAATAAGTAAATATTTTTTATATTTTTTTTTAATTTATGTAAAAATATATTATATGATTAGTATGAATGCTAGTATCTTATTTTGATATCAATTGTAAGTTTGATATGTATTTAGTGTGCATGTTAGAAACTTTATATATAATCTTTGTGTTATAATTACAAGTTGTTAAATAAACTAAACATATTTACTTGTTTAATTTTATTTGTGAATATTTGTGGCAACATGAGCTGCTTTTGTTAAAAAGATTAAAACTACAACTGAAATAAATCCTTAATTCCAATATGACAAATTTTATGTTGGGTGTCAATCTCCTTTTTCCCCGGATAGTTAAAAGAGATATAATAAAAGTTCAATACATAGGTAGTGACAACTTGGGTAATAAACAAATAAAAAAAATAAAAAAATAAAGATAATTTCTCAGGTCAATATAGAAGGAGACTTGTGGCAGTCCCGTATAGATTTTGGAGTGGTCTTGGACTACCTATCCTCGGTGAACCAGCCACTAGTGTAAATGTGTGGAGGACTTGGCATTAAGAAACCCCTTTTTTCCATGTTCTGTGTATTTTTTACATTCTCAAATTCCAAATATAAAAACAATCGGCTAGTTTTGTTAGAAACTAACGCGATATCAATAACTCCTTGATCTCGTATCTTTCTGTATTTTCTTTTTATTTTAACTCTCCAAACAAACAAATGGTTGAATCTGTTTCAGGAAATGATCCTCAAACCAGTGCCCAAGGTTCCAATGAGGAGGCAGCGGCCAACTTGTTCCCTGAGAATCAAGATGAGGCAGCGGCCAACTTGTTCCCTGAGAATCAAGATGAGGCATCAACATCTGAATGGGGGGGCAATGGAAACTTTCTGGACTTTGCGTGTGCCAGTTGGATTTCGGGTCAGGATGGTGATTGGCGCCAAGGTCTTGACGAGCCATCCAAATATACGAAGAAGAGGAGGAGGAGGGATACAGATGTATGCAGCACCAGTGCATTACATAGCGCTAGTGATCTATCACTATCGGAGGCTCTGTCTCAGATTTCTAAAGATCTAAGTCTATCTCCACCTTCATTATGTTCGGGAGAAGAAAAAGAAGACAAGGAGAATGAGGTAATCTGACATCTCCTACATGCTATAAATATTTAGGATGAAAGAAATATGAAGTTTGTTTAGAGACATAGGTATTTATTTGTCTAACATAGTTATTATATCTATGAGATATAATTAAGTTTTTTAAACCTCTAAAAAAATAAAAAGATAAGATTAAAAAATATATATATGTTTTTTTATTGTGTTTTCTTTTTTATGTAGTAACATATTTTTTTAGACTCGAAACATAATGATAAAGCAATCTAATTGTTGAAGAAATAATATGATTGTTCATCAAATAATATAACTTTCATCAAATAGTTATACTTTAAATTAAATTGAATAGCTACTATTTAATTTTATCTTAACAATTATAAATATCATAATTAATTATAAAAATTAATTTAATGATGAATTAATTTCACTAATATATTAAGTTTCAAGTTGTAAATGTTATCTTTTGATATTATAAATATATCCATATAATAACATTATGAAACCAAATAAAAGAATTCGTCTACCATAATTTAATTTTCTACACAATAAAACCCACACTTTTAAGATTAGAAGGGAATGTTTCTTTCCACATAAAATTAACATTTTTTTTTATTATTCATTTACAAACTGCATCAACACTATATTCATATCCTCAATTGTTTTTATTTTTTATTCAACATAGATAATTTTCTTTTCAGTTAATATTTATGTGGCAATTGTTGTAAGGGACCTTTTCTCTATCTTGAACATTTGTTTGATATCATCTTTTGGAGAAAACATTTTCCCTTCTAATTTGAGTAGATGACTATAATTAACACTCTTTCATCAATGTGATTGTAAATCAGCTAGGTTCACATCATTTAGAGTGTTATGGGGTTGATATGCTGTCATCGGACAACAATGAAGATGAGGATGAGATACAAGCTACATCAGTTTTTGGTGCAAGTGAATCGAAGGATAGTTGTCAAAAACCAGAAGTTGGGATGGAATTCTCTTCTGAAGAGGAGGCTTACAAATTTTACACAAGTTATGCAAATAAGATTGGTTTCAGAACAAGAAAAGGGAAGGTGCAACGATTGTCCAACGGAACCATTAGAAAAAGATTCTTTTTTTGTTCGAAACAAGGATTTCGATTGAAGAAACAAGCTGACAAGATAACGAAGTACAAGAGGAAAGAAACAAGAACAGGTTGTGATGCCAAGATCCAGTTTTCAGTTGAAAATGGAAAATGGGTGGTCTCTCAATTTTCTCAAGAGCACAATCATGACCTTGAAGATCGTAGGCATATCACAAGATCATGCACTAAAACGTCCGAGGCTCACTTGATTCACACCGGAAATAACGCAGAGATGGCAATGGATGCCGGAGCTCCAAAATGCACAGAATTATGCAATATGGTTTGGAGTACACATCCTGAAGAAGTTCAAATCCTGTTAAATTATCTGAGGCGTCTGCAGGTGGAGGATCTGTCACTCTTCTATGCAGTTCAGCTTGACTCTGATAATCGCCTGAAAAATCTTTTCTGGAGAGATGGGAGGTCCATGGTAGACTATGACTACTTCGGCGATGTTCTTATTTTGGACACAACTTTTAGGATGGACAAATATGACATGATCTGTGCACCATTTTGGGGACTCAATCACAATCGGCAGCATGTCATGTTTGGCTGTGCTTTCTTGCTTGATGAAAGCAAGGAGTCATTTGTGTGGTTGTTCGAGACTTTTTTGGAAGCAATGGGAAGAAAACAACCAAAAACAATTGTTACTGATGAGAACCAAGTGATGGTTGATGCAGTAAAAGTGGTGTTACTGGATGCAGAACATCTGTTTGGTGCGTGGTTTATCCGCCAAACAGCATTAAAGCACCTATCTGCATTTTATAGTCAACCTGATTTTGTCAACATCTTCAACGAATGCGTCTCTCACTGCCAAAATGAGGAAGAATTCGAGTCAAAGTGGGATTTTCTACTCAAGAAATTCAATCTCTGTGAAAACGCCTGGCTGAACAATCTATACTTGTCACGAGAAAGATGGGCTAATGTCTTCCACAAGAAAACTTTCTCCGCAGGCATAAGATGCAACGACAATGTCAATGTTTTCCAAAATTCAACAAGTGACACCATGGACCTGTCAATGTTTGTTCATCAGTATCTTAAAGCAGTAGAAACACAGCGCTCGGAAGAGCTAAATGAAGATATGCGTTGCCGTGAAACAGCCAAGGTGTTAAGTTCCAGCGCAATGGAGAAACAAGCAGCCAATATATACACCCGCACAATCTTCAACATATTTCAAGAAGAATTATTAAAATGTTTGTCGGTGGCCATAGAAGAAACTGCTAGTGATGGGACGAATGCTACCTTCAAGCTGACAGAGGAAGGCCAGAAGGAGAGCATTGTTGAACTCAGCTGTCTGGATTCTAATCTTGCATGTAGCTGTAGGAAATATGAATCAGAAGGAATTCTATGTGTCCATGCCTTGAAGGTACTCAATGCAAGAAATGTCTTTCGTCTTCCAGACCAGTACATATTAAAGCGGTGGACAAAATGTGCTAAAGATAGTGTGGCAGAAGATGAGCATGTTCAAAAGTTGGCTGGCCAGAAGCAACAGCAAATGAGTTTGCTTTTGAAAAAAGCTTTGGATGTCATTTATAAAACCTCTGCATTTGAGGATTGCCAGAAAATAGCTATGCATTATTTAGACGAGGCATCAAAAAAGGTAGAAGCTGCGCTAAAAACAAAAAAACACAGATCATTTTAAATCGAGAAGAGGTAACAATTCACCTAACTTTCATTTATTTTTCATTTCACTATAATTTTGCTTTTATTGCTGTTGTAAACCTTTGATTGTTGGGGCTATTGTCACACATTACGCTGGTGTGTGAATCGGTTTCGACAGATGGACTAGGCATCAGCCTGTTTTCAAAATGATGATGCAGAGAACCCCTTGGTTCAGAAGGCAGGACGCTCGTGCAAAGTACGCAAGCCCAAACTCCATGCAATGTAACCTGTACCAGGATGAAGCTCCGTGTGCTATAGAGGCACGTTGTTGTTAAACTTGGATCAGCATGATGAAGCTGGTGTAGTAAACTCAACTATTAAAACTTTGATTTGTCATGCTTTCATTATGTATATAAATAAAAAAAGTGAAACACTACAGAGAAAAAGAGAGGGTGAGAGTTTATAATTTATATAAGCTTGTTGTTTATAAAATTAAAAAAAAAAAAAAAGTTGTTTATCTTCCTTAAATGTTTCAAAACCACTACTAGCTATCTATCTCACTGACAATTATAAACGGAGCCTTATTCATACAAAATAAACGAGTTTTCGAGATATGTTTAAATTTTTAAAGTTGTCAAAAACATATTTTGATCATTTCACGGTGTAAGGTTATTCATTACAAAGTTATTCATTACAAAACCAACGATGCAAAAATCATCACAATCAAATCCTTCAATAAACGACACGCGCCACCTAAAACATCTGCACGGTCAACCATGCGTAGCCAACACGCCTAGAGAAAGAAGATGATTGATGTGCATGCATGCATGCATATATTTGGGCCGAGCTGAGCCACCTAAGTCACTTAAGTCGAACCATAAGCTAAGCCCCCAAGCCTTTTAGTCGAGCCATGAGTTGCCTCACTAGCTGAGTCGTTGAGCTGCCATCTAGAAATATTCTCAGTTTAACCCTCGTGAATCAACAAACATCTAGAATCAATTTTTGGACCGGTTCAGCCCCTTTTATGATACTTTTAGTAGAGCTTCTAAGCGTTCTTAGACACATATCATTTTCATCTATGGTTATAATGTTAGAGAATAATATAAATCATATCTTGGGACCTTACCTAATAGCTTAAGCTATTGAGTTGGGATAGTTCTTTAAAATGGTATCAGAGTCTTAATGACCAAACGATCACGAGTTCGAATCTCACCATTCTCATTTATTTGATAAAAATTAAGCACAAGGCAGTGGAGATCTGTGCAAGTTTCAAACTCAAAAAGCTTTCACTTAAAGGGGTGTGTTAGAGAATAATATAAATCATATCTTGAGACCTCACCTAACCGCTTAAGCTTTTGGGTCGAGATGGTTCTTTGACATATAGAATCCTAATTAAAAAGGGAAGGAAGAGAATAGAAAAAGAAATTGACATGATAGTTGTTTGTGTTGTATTACATAGAATGGCAATTTCTTATTTTAATCATTTTTAAAATTTTTATTTAACTTGAGATGTAAAGTGTAAATTTTGAAATTATAGTGGAAAAATAAAAATATGATCAAACATTATGAGATTTTATGTAATTATCAATTTTAAATAAAATAAAAAATAAAAAAAAATCAAAACCAAATCTAAAGAAAAAATAAATTAAGTGATTGTTTTGAAAAATTAAAAGGTTTGGCATGGAAATCAAAGAGATAAGAAAAAAAAGGCTAACAACACCAAAACAGAGGTTTGTTGACCACGCGTGTCAACTAGACATGGAGAGGTTGCCGAGGAGATTCCAATATCGCTCTAGAAGTCAATGTTTTGATACTGGATGACACTAAGCACACTGCTCAAAGTGCACAAGCACACTATGTGTGTCAACACTTCTTTTTAATATTTATATTTTTAATTAAAAAAAATCACCCTAATTAACTTGATAATAACTAAAAATTCATAATACAAAAGCAAAAGTCTTTCTGCACCAGTTAAATAAATTAGACTTTTAAAGGTATTTTAATGATTTTATTGTGCTTTAAAAAAAATAAAAACAAACAACCTTGTATTGTAGTTAATTAAATATTGCTTTTGAAGATTATTTAGTAATTCTATTGTGATAAGAAAGATAAAAAAGATGCAAAAAAAAAAAACCTAATAACACCCATTAGATCCAGTAAAAAAACCTTTTTACCCCCATCAATTTGTATAATGGTTTTTGTAATGAAGGCGAAGTAGTAATTTTATACCCCTTTAATTTTTATTTTAAAAAAAAAAAAAATGCACTTGAAATTCATTACAAATGAAAGGGTTCAATTGGAATGTGAGGTAACTATGAGTTTATAATATTGTGTTTGATCACTTGCACAAGGTCCAAGGCATTATTTTGGGATATTTCTCTTATAACCAATGACATTTGTCTAGTAAACAGTAATTGGAAACTTAAGAATAAAATTCTGAGATCATTTATAATATCAAGGTTCAAATTCCACTGCTCTAGATATAACAAAAACATAAAACATAAATGGGATACTTGAAGGAATTTTAATACAACATAAAAGGGAAATTCATAAGAAGCTAAACCTACAAGGAGTGTTCGGATTGAAACCAATGCATTTATATTATATCCCATAACGGATCTATGATAGCATAAAAACAAAAATAAAAAACCTTGAATTATTAGATCCATGATAGCATAAAAACAAAAGCAAAACAAAAAAAATAAAAAGAATATAATTTAACTGGCCAGGCTCTGAATTTACTCTTTAAAGAAGCTACTAAAAACTTATATGATTATTAATTTCAGAGCCTGTATGATTAATCGAGATGCATACAAACTAATCAAACATCCATATTAACAAAAAAACAAAAACTGGTTCATGCAAAATTGCCTTTCAGCATAAAAATTCTTTCGCAACCAAAACTCCAAAGAAAGGAAAAGAATCACGAAAAATACGAGTTCATTAATTATTGCATTAAAAGATATGCGTTATATGAAATAAAAAATAAATAAATAAAAAGGCCTATTTATTTATATAGCTAGTTCTGCTAGCCGACACTTGCAAACTAGGGGGAATCAGCTTGTAATAAAATGTAAAGGCACAGCATGTTCTTAAAGCACTCTCCTAGAAATACTCCTGCTATTCAATGGAATATTCACATCTCATGTGCTTAATCCTAGGCTGCCCTTTGTTAATCATGTGAAAATATAAAATAGGAAAACATGGCATGGCATGTGAGAAAGAGAGGGAGAGACCGCAGTTTGTAAATACAAAAGTCGTCAAAAGTAGCAATTACCTAAAACGCGGTCGTCTTCATTGTTGGAATTTTCAGCTTCACGGACCAAAACATTGACCACGACTAAATTACAAGTGAAAATGACCGAAAGCTTGTTGAACATTATCATCAAAACAAATCACATGCTTAACAAAAATATATTAAATGGTTCTAGATTAAGCTTAGCAAAGCAATGCAATGCAATGGTGAAAGGATGAGGAACAATAATTACAGCCCACTATTTCTTTATTGAAAAGAAACTTGGTAATTAATTTGAAAATTTACAACCCTCAAAGCCTTAATTTGAGGTTAATGGAATAATAGTTATGGAAACAAGAGTGTAAACTTCAGCTTCAATCTCTTCTCTCATCTTTCTCCTCTTCCATGTATGTATATATATAAACAAATAGATTTATATTATCAGAAGCACATACACTCGTCTCTTGCCTTGTTTCTCTCATAATTTATGGAGAAAACAACACTACTTCTTGGATCTTCCCCGTGTTTCTTTGTTTCTATAACCCAAAATTGAAGGAAAAGGAAAACTATACTGCATGTACGTGTAGTTTAAACACCATATTACCTTTTTTTTTTTTTGCACCCTCAAAATTTGCGTGGCCTTTCCTTGCTTTACCTATTGCCTCTTCTGCGTTTGCTGCTTCTTTTTCTCGTTTACTAAAAGCTCCGCATAGAGAACCTCATTCCACGCATCCGGCACGCCGGGAAGACACCAATGGCTGCAGTCTTGGAAAAGCAATGGTGACTTCCTTTCCTCCGGGGACAAGTTCTGCTTCCTGTACACCGAAGGGTGACCGTCCTTCCGGAAATCGGTCATTTGCGTGACATTTAGGTATCTGACATGGGTTTTCATATTTCTCAGCACTTTCTCAAGAACCAGCATCTTTGGTGGATACTCCCTAAGGTATGTGACATTTTTTATGGGCTCAACCTCGCTGTCACATTGCCCACCAGAATTCCATTGTCCACCACTGCACAAAGACAGATGCGATAAGTTTTAAATAATTGCTCGAAAGCTGTAAAAGTACTGAAGTATTAACAAATATAAAGTGATCAAGAAACCATAATTCCAAGATCAACCTATAGTTCCTTATTTTAAAGTCTTAGCTTGAGCAGGATAACAAAATTGCTTCACCATCACTCCCTCAAAAGTGAAAAGTGGAATCAAATCAAATACCAAGGGAGAAGAGTGCAAAGAAATCTACCACTAACAAATAATATATTATTTGATTCATTTTTTACCTGAAATGGGAAGCAGAATATCCTCTAAAGAGCACCAGAGATTTCATCGGATTTACATTTGCATCAACCCATCTGGCCCATGTTGTCAAAGCTTTTCGAAAGGCCTCCAGAACATTCAACTCATCATACACATGACTCCCTTCTTGGTAATAATCTTTCCTGCAAATACCACTCGGTAGTTTAGTATCCCTCCAGATATTTTCGGGTTTTCAAGACAGCAGTCACAGGAAAAACAATCGAGGTGATTACGAACTCACCCTTTGGAAGTTTTATCATGCGTCCACCAGTGTCCAGTATTGAAGACGATGACGTCTGCACCTTTATATTGACTAGAAGACCGTCCCACCAAATCAAGCCGAAGCGTCTCCTTCTTTGATCCATCCTTTTCAGGCAATTCCCATTCTTGAACTAAGAAAGGCGATACAAAGAACTCAACTGTGCAGTTATAATCCTACCAATCATTCAACGAGAAATTTCACTTAGTTAGGAATATGCTTTAACAAAATCACGAGAATTATAGTTGCAACGATTGAGTGGATGGAATTTGATAACCTACTTTGAATACAAAAGAGTATGAAGCTTCCCCTCGAAAATGGAGCCTTCCATTCACTTCAAAAACCTTGCTTTGATCTTTCACTGAGCTTTTTAGAATACAAACCAGAGATTCCCACATATTCCTGTTCAGGGAATCACCGACGAAAACAAGCCGTTTTCCTCTCAGCATGTCCAGCATATGACCAGGATTCAACCTAAGCAAAACAATTCAGATTAACAAAACTACGGTAAGAAGAAGAAGAGGCCGCAAATTTAGTTGATTGGTCAATTTCAATTAATCCGTAGGCTAGAATACAATATTTTTTTTCCTACGCATTAAATGAACAGGAGGAGAAAATCTCTAGATCAGGAAGCAGAAATTGATATGATCAGTAGATTACTAACAGACTAAAACTAAATGGATCAACAATTAAAAGATCACTAATCTCAATACAAAGAGAGCCCAAACCATAAATTCATAGATAAGTGTCATTTTCTAAGATCCAAAACCCAAATCAGAAAACTTTCCCTGATAAAAATAACAGGAACCTTAAAAAAAAAAACCATTTTATAACGTACCTTGGTAAAGTGCACCCTTTAGGCTTCCATTTATATTTCTGGTAGTCTTTGTCAGGTCTGCCATTAAGTATACAGTTAAACTGCTCATCAATCAATGAACAAGACCCAGGTTTGTAAAGTGGATATGAATCATCTTTAATCCATTTTCCATCAAAAAAATCGCAATTCACCAAATCATCAATCCCCTGCTTCACATCCACCCCTGAACCAGTCTCATTGCTATGTTTTGTCACATTACTTTGTTTCTTCAAATTTGAAGCAGTGAAATTCGATGCCAAACTCTTGACTGCATCTCCTTTGCCTTGATCCCCAGGATTTTTCTTCACGAAAGGGCCTGACTTTGTGGGGGTATTTTCACTTTGATTTGCTGCTAATTGGGTTGTACTTGGGACTGCAACTGTGGTTTGATTTGGCTTTAAAACTTGACCTTCATTAGAACTCGGTGCAGTTTGAGTTTGATTATTTGCAAAGTTCGGCTCTTTAATGACAATTGAAGAATTTGCGGTCTGGTGTGGATGCGAAACTGTGCTTTGAGTGAGGTTTTTTACACTTGGTGGGACTTTAGCTTCTGCCTTGGTATTGGGTGACTGAGACAAGGTGTTATTAATTCTGGTGGTGTTTTGTGAAGGCAATGAAGAGGAATCATGGCCTTGCTCTCGTGGGGTGGTGGTTGTTGTAGGTGTGTTGTTGGGTAATAAGTAAGAGAAAATAGAAGAATCAGGAGAAGCAGTACTGGTGCTAGCACTGCTACTGAAAATATTTGTGAACCAAGGAGAAGATGAGTTTGGAGAAGGACTAAATGCCAAGAAAATGGTGAAAGCAACAAAAGCAAGCATGAACCCATAAGCGAAAGTCACAGTTGTCCTTGTTTTAAGAAGAGAAGATAGGTTCTTCATATCTGTAATGATGTTTCCTCCATTAGTTGAAGAAAGGTGCTTGCTGGCTGTTGTATCAGCCATGGAAAGAAAAGATGAACACTCTTATCTTCTTCTTATGCTGTTTCTCTCTAAGAAATAAGAAGGAAATGGTACAGATACTGGTTTAGAGAGAGAGAGAGAGAGAGAGAGAGAGAGAGAGCTGTGTAGTTTAAGAAGTCTAAAAAGTGAAGGCTGTTGCTGTTAGAGAGAAAGAGCTGGAGGTGGAGAGAGAGAGACTTCTATCGTGTGTAGTTTGACAAGAAGAAGACACGATCGTCGTTAAAATTGTCAAGAGATAGGATTAAGGAAATATTTTGACTGCCATAGACATGGTTTCAAGGAATATTAGCATCAAATGCCACTGCTTTTTCACTGCTTGTCATGTGACATGATAGGTAGAGTATTTTAGGTGGTGGAGATGACACTTGCCGCCACTCGTCCCTCCATCCTCGCCACGTTTTTTGCCATACTTTAGTTGTATCTTGTGTTTTACCTTAGGCCTTGTTTGTTTCCCGGAAAGTAGTTTCCGGGAAACCATTTTCCAAACTTTCCTGTGTTTGTTTGTCATTAGGAAAGTTGGTCAACGGAAAACAATTTCCGGTCAGCGGAAAACACTTTCTAGTCAACGGAAAACACTTTCCGGTCAACGGAAAACACTTTCCAGTCAATTTTAGTCAAAAAAAAAATTGACTTGGTTTTCAGGAAAGTGTTTTCCTTTTAGCTGTGTTTGTTTTCCGGAAAGTGGTTTCCGGGAAAGCACTTTCCAAACTTTCTTGTGCTTGTTTGCCAGTAGGAAAGTTGGTCAATGGAAAACACTTTCCAGTAAAAGGAAAATTTGGCTTGGTTTTTAGGAAAGTGTTTTCCTGAAAAATTTGAGGGGAAAACACTTTCCGGAAGTTGTGAAAAATTTAAAAATGTCATTATTTGCTGATTATATCAAATTTGATCCTCAAACTTTTGATTGTTATATATATTTTGTTTTGAATATTTATTTTTCAATTTCATCTCTTAAAATTTTATTTTTATATTAACTTTGGTCCTTATTTTTATAATTGTTATTTGCTTTTTTCTTATCATTTTTTTATTGAAATTTTTTATTTATCAAATTTGATCCTCATTCTTTTGATTGTTACTTATTTTATTTGAAATAATTTATGAAATGTTGATTATTATTATTTTAATTTCTTCATTTTTTATTATTTTTTTATTTTTTAGATTTGATCCCTATTATTTTGATTATTATTTGTTTTATTTGAGATAATTTATAAAATTATATATTTTATTTGATTATTATTTATCAAATTTGTAAGATTTGTTTCTCATTATTTTAATAAACTTGAGAAAAATAAAATATTCATAAGTTATTTTCCAGCTCATTTTCCATGACATAACCAAACACTGGAAAGTGTTTTCCAGTTCATTTTCCATAACACTACCAAACATCGGAAAATACTTTCCCGGAATTCACTTTCCAGGAATTCACTTTCCCCGGAATTCACTTTCCAAAAGGAATTCACTTTCCTGCAAACAAACGGAGTCTAAATTTATCTTTTTGCCAGAGGAGATGAGTTTTATATATTTAACTAAAATTAACATGATGATGATGATATGTTTGAATTTTTTTTGTAGCTTGTGGTTCTCATGAATGGAAAATTTGGATTTGCGTTTTAATGTTTCTAAAAGAAATTAAAAATATATATTTTATATATTTTTAAATTATTTTAATGTATTGATATTAAAAATAAATAAATAAATTATTATCTTAATTTATTTTCAAATAAAAAATATTTTAAAAATAAACCATCAGACCCCAGCAATAAATACTACACAAGACATTTCACAATCCTGTGAGAAACTATTTAATGGACGGGGGCCGGCATGCTTGTTTCCAGATCAATCCTTTTCTCAAAAATTCTACGCTAATATGATTATTTTTGTACATTTAATTAATTGCATTTATTTCATATCTATGCTAATAATATTACAAACTTCTATAATTTCATGAATTTGTAGAAAAAATAAATCAAATTCAAGTGGGTTAGCTAACGATGTTCGATTTCTTTTGATATTTTGCGTTTGAATTTTAAAATCAATATCTATAAAAATAAATTAAATTCATCAATTTGATATGAGATACATAATTAAAATAGATTTAGTTTTGATTAATATATAAATTAATAAAAATATCCCTTATCATTAAATTAAAAAAAAAACTAGCCAGATTGAATAAATATTAAAAAAAAAAAAAACATAGTAAGAAATTTTATAAAACTCCCAATAATGTAGCAGCAACGTACAAAGGAAGTGGCAGAAGATGTAATATGAGACCCACTTGCTAAATTGGGGATACCCTTAAAAATTCCACTTCACATCATTCAGTTGTTTTTCCACTACTTACCAGTTCACTTCAAACACACTTCAATCATGTGGGACCGTAAGCGACAGTCTCCGTTTCCTAAAGTACACTAAAGACCGTACGTGTCAACGATCCTGATGTGAGATTCAAGATCTACGGCCAAGATTGAAGCAACACCATCTCGATAATGCATTAGGGAGTTGTCGGTGAGTGAATGTGTGGCTGTGGCGTTATGTGATTGGCAGGACCCCTCAAAAACAATATAAAATCGGCAAAGAGGAAAATCCATCTGTAATTTGTGTTGGTGCTTGCCAATTGTTGTATTTTCATGACATTGTCGTTTCGGGCCTGCAGTTGTCTACTTTATGTTAATAATTATTGTTTTTTTAAATTTTTTTATTTAAAAATATATAAAAATATTTATTTATTTTTAAAAAATTATTTTTAATATTAATATCAACACTTATTACTAAAAAAAAACACACGAGAGTTGATTGCTTGTGAAAAGGTAGGATAATATTAATAGTTAGTGTCGAGAGAAATGTGGATTACAGCATGATATTTGCTTCAATTTTCAAAGGTCACAGCACGGGATTCTAACAATCATGATCATTGTAAGCTCAAGGTGTTTATTTGACTTCTTGCATTCATACCTGGCCATTTGTTTGACTCCAAGAAATCGCGCAGTATTAAAAGACCAATAGTATTAAATAAATAATAATAACAAAAAAAAAAAAAAAAAGTTTGGTCTCCTTTGAAAATGGTAGCAAATTCTTTTGGACTTGCTCCATGGTTAGATATGCTTGCATTATATACGCACTTGAGACCTTGTTCAATGAATTGTTATCCTAGGATGTCAACTCTTTTTTTATGCTTACTCACCGACCTCAAACGGTCCTTTTTTGCTATTTAATGTTTTTTTATGGTTTTTATCCATTCATATTAAAATTATTTTCAAGCATCAATTTTTTTTCTAATTTTTTATGTATTTTCAAGATTATTTTTAAATACAATTCAAACACATGATTGAACATGATGAGTTTCATAAGAAATTCAAAGGATAATATATTTATGTATATGTAGCGGGTTCTAGGTATTAGCCTTTTCCGAGCAAAGATCTAACTATATCTGTTTTATTCCACCGATGATGAATTTTATAGATAAAATAGTTAAGATTATTAATTGAATTTATTTAAACAGGTATTCCAAGCAGTATAATTAAATTTGATTATTCAACAAATGAATTCAAATCAGAATTTAATTTAATTTTTAGTATAACTTAGTTCTAAACATGTTGTTAGTGAATTTAATTCATTTAATCAATGTACATAAATATTTCTGTATTGAATTGTTGACAGGTAGTTAGTCTAATATTTTTCCAAGCGGGACCATATCACAGCCTTTCAATCTATAATTTAGATGATTATGTAATGTTTTTTTATTTAATTAATTTTATTCACAGCAATCTCTTTCTTTACTTACAGTGGATGTGCAAAAATCCATATAAATCAAGTAAGAAGAAGCTCGAAATAGGTGAATATACACACACCCATGACGCAACTACCTTTCAATCTCTACTTTTCAATTTTTAAGGCTGAAAAGAATGAGATAGTTCGAGCACAACCAGAATTTTGTGTAACATCGCTGCAATAATCCTTCTGTATTTAATATTAATCCTATCATTTTCAGAAAAAATCACAAATTATAGATTGTTATTCGAAAATTTATCATTGATAATTTATATTTTATTGATTTTGTTATCAATAATATAATTATCGATGTGTTTATATATAGAAAAAGTGAGTCAAACAAAAAACTTTTATTGGTATCATTATATCGGTAATTTTATCGGTAAATATATTATACCAACAACAAAAATAACCATTTATAATTTCATCGATGATTGAGTTCATATTACCAACGGAATTAACTTGTCGGTAATTTACATATTATCAGTAGTAATTCTTATATTTTTTCTCGAACTACCTGAAACTTTTCGAGAGGCTTAGTTTGTCAATAATTTCATATGTATTTGTCAGTGGCAAAGTTTTGTAATTTTTTTCTCAATTTTTTGGAATTTTCAACAATTTTGTCTGTATTTTATTTAATATTTTAAAAAACAAGTTAAAATAAACAAAATAGGAAAAAAAAAAAGAAGAAAGAAATAAAACCAAGATAAAAAAAAACTAAACTTTTATTTCTAATTTAAAAAATACTATTTTGAATACAATTTCCTGGGATCTCAACCAATTAACTGAGATGTATTAGTTAAAGGAATGAAATAAATAAACTATTAATACTCATCTAATTAGCTATTATTGGTTTAACTCAAACTTATTCAGTCTATTTTAATAGTATCCTCAAATCATTATCAATTTTTTACAAACATTTAAATCCCTCCAAATTTATCAAAATTTTCAAATTAACAATAAAATTGATAAGATATGAAACGTACTCATTAAATAAGTCAAAATTTATTTCATTATAAAACAATTAAGTTACAAAATCAAATTCAATTTCATCAAATAATAAACAAGTATAATATTTCAAATTTTCAAACAAACCCCAACATGTACAGATTATACACTCATACAACAAATTTTTATTGGAAAAAATTATAAAAAATAAACACACAAACAAACTACATGTACTACATCAAAATACCAAAAGAATAATATTTTTAAAATGGGTTACAAAAAAAACATGGATAGTTTTACTTACTTGATATGATGAATTTTAAAACAAATTGAACCATAACAAGAATGCTGATAGAGTAAAAATTGGGGTGGTCGGATTTGTTATGATGAGAGATCTCAATTTGTGATAAAATACAGGGGTGATGTTTGATATTTTCTATGGAATAAAAAAGAAGAAAAAAAAGAAGAAACATAGGAGGGAAAGAGGGGAGGCTGTTTGTCCAGTTATAATTTAAATATTATTAATGGATTCATCGATATGCATATTTCCTCAGTAATTTCATATGCAATAATACAACATCATTTTTCATTTTTCATTTTTCATTTTTTCATTTTTAATTGTAGTTCTCTCGGTGTTTATCAACAAAATTTTTTTATTAGTGTATACTTAGAGAAATAATAAAAAAAATATTTTATCAGTAAAAGTTATTCATTGAATTTTTTTTTTTGTTGAGGTTTTCATTAATATTTAACAATTTTCTAATGACAAAGAGACGGCGTTAAAATTCAAAACCACTTCATTAGTGAGTTTTCTTTCCTCTCAAATTTTCCAGTACCAGGCAACAGGTTGTGACAATTTCTAATGTTGACTTAATTGACTAGGCTGTATACTCGATATATATATATAGCTGAGTAATAATATTGAACATTATAAAAAATATTCGAGCTAGCCATTGAGTAATATCATGCCCATGCATGCTCCTAACTTTCTTCTCCGCTGGCAAGGGCAAGAAAAGGAACAAAGAAACGTCGAACTCTTTCAAACAGAAAACACAGCAAGCACCGACAGAATAGTGGTAGCCCCACTTTCAACGAGGCTGACGCGTTTGGACCTCGAATTAATGCTGATGCATGCAAGTCCAGCCACTCCACGCTGATTTATGGAAGGATTTTCTCCCCATCTTATAAAATAATAAGATGGCACTATAGTAATTCAAAATTGGCAGACTCCCTTGTTGATCTTTGCTTTTATATATATATAACCCTTGATAACCTGGGAACTAGACTTTTATTTTGAGAATGCAACACTCTGGATTAATGACAAGATTTGTGGATAATTAGTATGGTAACTCACTCCTATATTACGCTAATCAATGTATTATACAAACTATTTAAGAGATGGTCTAATAGTAAAAGCTTGAGATTAAGAGGTTTGTTTAGGTTCGAGCTCTGTATTTGCTCATATGATGACCACTAGAGGCTTGCATCGTCATTAACTTTAGGGTCTGTGAAATCAGTCGAGGTGCGCGCAAACTGGCCTGGACATTCATGTTAATAAAAAAAAATATTATACATAGATGAATTTATATGTGAACACATCAATTCGCAAGCATAAGATGTCTAATTAGCACTAGCTTCAAATTGTTTTTGTTTGGAAGTGTGCAGGTTGCAATTGTTTTTTAAAGTGTTTTTTTATTTAAAAAAATATTAAAAAAATATTTTTTTATTTTTTAAAAATTATTTTTGATATTAGCGCATCATAATTATTTAAAAATACTAAAAAATTAATTTAAAATAAATAAAAAATTTTAATTTTTTTAAAAATACTTTTAAAACATATAAATAGTGTGAAATCATAGTTATCCTTTATTTTGGGTCAACTTATGGGTAATTTCCTGGCAAAATCAATCAGTAAAGGATGAGGGATTTGGATTTGAACAAACACAGAAATATTTTTATGATTAAACACTACCAGAAAATCAATAAATATAAACGGAAATATCAAGGGAATATTTTTGTCGGTAAATTTCCGAGGAATTTTGAATTTTGATTCTGCTAACGGCTTTTGGAAAGACAACTATTAACCAAAAAGGCATCTATGCACTAACTTCATCTTACAGGAGGCACTGATCTATATAAAGTACAAGCCACAACAATATTTAAAGCATGTAAGGAATTTGTGATTTAAAATATTTTACTTATAAATATATTAAAATATTTTTTTTTAATTTTTTAAAAGATTATTTTTAAGATCAATACATTAAAATAATTTGAAAATATAAAAAAAAAATTAAAAAACATGATTTCAACTACATTCCCAAACAATCTTTTAAAATAATAATAAAAAAAAAAATCCCGTTACCTGGAAGACACACCACAGGATGTTTTGCAAGTTAGGTTTCTTCAAGATTATAACAAAAGTTGATTTTCAAGATGGACGAATGTTATATCCCCTTGCAGGCATGGCTTATAGCAGTTGCTGTCTTGCTGATACCGATGCTTGGCTGAGTGGTTGAAAATGCAGAAGAAAACTAGCAGAGCTGACGACGAGCTAAGAGCACACAGGTGCATGGGTGCTAGCAAGCTCGTAGAAGGTATTGAGTGTGCAAGGATGCCTAATAAAAGGCCCATCCTGGTTTTATGAAGAAGAAGAAGAACTCAATTATTCAAAACTCAACCACTCGTTGAAATTCAATGCGGGAGTGTATTTGCATTCCAGCAAATTCACTCGAATTATTCAAAACAAAAAACTCTAGAGCACTTTTTTCTATGCAAGTTCAATGTGAATATAACTTTGTTATATGTAATGGCGGGGTTAGAATTTTTCCTATGCAAGTTCAAGAAAATAATTTATTTTTTATGTTTTAATTTATATATTAAAACAAAATTGGGTCATAAAAGTTAAGGACGTTCAAGTAAAATCATAAATGAAATTAATGTGCATCTCAAATGTTTGGGGTTTAGCATCGAGGATAGATGGAGACCTAGCCGTACTCAAAACTATCTTTTAAGACCTTCAAATTCCTTCACAAATTACTTTAATGATATATATAATTTGTTATAAAAACTATTTATAATCTCATAAATCACTCACGAGGTTAAGCACACTTATTAATGTGTCTTTGTTGATACATTATATGGTATTTTTTAATTAAAAATAAATAAAAAAATATAAAAAAAATATATGAATTTAATATTTTTCAATAAAAAACAATATACAAATTATTTAGAAAAGTGGATTGAAACCGTAATATCAAACATTTCATCTAGAAATAGGAAAATTATGTAAATGAATGTGATTCGATGCATCTAATTTTCAGAAACTTCAATGATTGTTTGGTGGAATTAAGATATTAACCCCACCATCTCGAAACAAGAGGAAACTAAACACAAAGTGCCAATACACGAGGCGGCTAAGTCATCTTATTTAAAATATCATCCAACCATTTTTGTCCACCGACTATTTTCGCACCTTAAGAACCAATCACCACGAACCCTATGGCCATGGAAGAAGACAAACTGCACCTACAATCTCTCTCTCTCTCTCTCTCTCTCTCTGATCTCGATATCATTTTGATCCTCCATGGGTTCTCTCGATAATGGGACTTTTCTTCAAGAATAATAGTTGGGCTATGGACGACAAGTTACAAAGATCATAACATGATGCCCTTTGCTGTTCACATGTGTCTCTTGGAAATCTTGTTGGCTAAGCAAAGCGGTTCGTACAAGATCTGATTATAATTAAGAACATGTTTAACGCCAAATCCAAGAATTAAAACATGTACTTACCAGAAACCTAATGAATAGGGACAATTAGATTCTTCACGGTCCATATTAAGATTGTTTTTTCTCGTTTAATATAGTTTTTTTCTGAATTTTAAACCACAATAAATAAAAAGGCCTTCAAGGCCCTACCGATACAAATAAACAATGATAAAATGTTAATTATGAAACCAAATAAATATTTCACATAGGATATGTTTAGTATAATGCATGCTCTTTAATTAATTAGTAAGAAAAAAGGTAAGGAGGCCGATGTGATCCGACTCATGGAGTACTGTGCCTCAGGTTTTGCCAAATTTAAGGCAATCCTATGCACGCCTCGTACTAAACAATAAACTTTACTATTCTCCTACTCCCTAAATAAGTCCTTTTTAGAAGTCGTAAATTAATGTTCATTCAAAAGTCAAAATATAATAAATACTCTTTTTTGTTTTTTTACCCCTCATCATATTCTAAATTTACTTAAGATGAAGATATAAAGACATGATTACAAGTAGGAACGAGAAGACAAAACAATTAATAAATTTTAATTACTCTTTTATAAATTGTGCATTATTCTTTACTAACATCTCATGCTTTAAATCATGGTACGATTTTTTAGATTATAGTCTGTTTGTTTTTAAAGTTAAAAAATATTTTGTAAAAGTTTGAATTATTTTTTGTTTTAAATTTTTTTTTTTGTGTTTTTAAATTGTTTTGAAGTATTGATATTAAAAATAATTTTTTTAAAAAATTGTTTTAATATATTTTAAAGTAAAATATATTTTAAAAAGTACCCGCTACTATAATATCAAATGGGCTATTTGAATAGTAACTTTTGAATGTTTCTATGTGCTAAGAAAATACTTGGAGAGGAATAGAATACCATAGCTAATTACAGCTTTAAGATCTTGTTTGTTTTTGCGTTTCAAAAGCGTTTTTGAAAAAAAATAAATTTATTTATTTATTTTAAATTAATATTTTTTTTATGTTTTTAGATCATTTTGATGCGTTAATATAAAAAAAAATTATATAAAAAAAATAATATTTTGATATATTTTTTAATGAAAATATTTTAAAAAGTAACCACAACCACACTTTTATATATATATATATATATATATATGTATATTTAATTACAACTCAACTACTATTAGTGTTTTTTTTTAAATGGTCATGAAATTGAATATCTTTATGACATATATCGAGAGTATGATTAGCACAATTTTCGCTTTCTTAAATTCGTAAGGTTATATATCTTGGCATTATATATAAAGATTAAAGACACGGTTCCAATTATGTCTACCAAATTGTTTTTCTAGATGGACGATCGATTTGTGATGTAAGAGACCAAGTTTCTCTGATCACTTACAGTTCTAGACAGATATTGCACATGGAATGCTGAGCTGAACGTAGCAATTCTATATATATATATATGAAGATAAATTCCTTGTCACCTCTCTGCTTCTTCAGCTAGTCTCTCCAGGAGTCCACGTGAATGGACCACGTAGGGATCTTCGTCTTTTCGGCCATCTCATGAAGGGATAGACCAAAAACAAAAGTGTGCCTCAAGAGCATCAAAATCAAACAGTGAAAGGAAAGTTAAAGGAAATTAACTGCTTGTTGTCTTGTTTGTAGATGGATATGGCTCCATAGACGGTTTCAAGATCGATGGTCGAAAACGTTGTTTCCTCGAGAGTCATTATTCTTTTGCGTTGCGCGTGCATGAGTGTTGACAGAGATGCCATGATGTGAAGGTAATACAGCCAGGAGTGAGTTACAAGCATCAATTTGGGATCATTATCTTCCTGAACTGAGTTTTATCGCATGCTGGAGCTACCTAGCTGTACTTCAATTAATCATATCCTCGATCCCTCTCTCAATCTCGAACTAATCACATTCTTGATCTCCGACTTGTTAATACGACTTTTCTTCTCCCTCGCATATAGACAGGTAATAAATCCATGCAAATATATATTAGTCTTGTAGCAGAGCATGAAGCCCTTTCAGAACAAAAGGTGCCAAAAGCAAAACAGCGGACAAGGTAAAGGAGATTCTAACCGATGTTTAAGGTATACTTTGTAAGAATTGGGGTTCGAATTTTGGATCATGTTATATTATATTCCTTGAAAATCAATCTAAGCAAATGAAGGAGTCAAGAGGCCAGCTAGAAGAGAGTCCATGAAGCATTTTCGGGCCCAGTGATCAGCTCGAAAGAATACAAAGCAAAAACAACTTCTTCTTTTTAAGAAAACATTAAGTAGTAACCTATGCAAGTTAGTCACACGACCAATTTATTAAAGTGATCAGAACATGTTTCCTGGTGCGAATCTAACAATAGATACCATTTTGACCTTATTAAAGTCACCTGTCAGAGAATTACTTGATCAAATAAAATAAAACTTACTCTAGCCACTTGGAAACTTTTGTTTTTTCTTTCTTAACGTTGCCACTTGGAACTGGGAAGCTGAATTTCTTTCCATCCTGATAATTTCTTAATTAGTGCAAGAAGACATCAGCATAGTCTATGAGGACTGATGAAATGGTTTAAGTTGGTTTTTATAGAAGAGAAAAGCTTTAGGAGATTGTATGCGTATGTGAGAATATATAGGTTATATGACAACATTTGGGATTGAAAATGAAAGAAGGAAGATCCTTACCTTCAAGGCTCAAGGTTGTTTCCATGACCTTGATGTGTCCTTCCAATGGCAAAAGTTGTTATTCACTTGCTATTTATGGTTTTGGATTATTTGAGGATAAGAGCTTAGAAATTAATGTAAAAGCTATATCCATTCTGGGTTTATAGATTGTGCACTATTGATGATCATTATTGGGTCAATCCTTAAGAGTAATATGTGTATGAGAAACATGTTCACATTCAATGTATGTATATTTTTTGTTTTTAATTGGTGGTGAATAGATTAAATTTTAATAGGAGTTAGTGCATTCAGGTGTACTTATCTAGAAATATTAGTATATTAGACCCTAAAGACATTCCCAGATTCAATTCGAAGGTGGCATGCTTTGGACTCATTGAGCCATCAAGGCCTCCAAGGATCCAAATCGATGACACTTGCTTTAAGGACGTATTGGACCTCAAGGGTAACCCTAGACCTAACTTCAAACTTATGGTAGTACAATCTTGGTCTAGGTCATACGTATTCGAGTAAGTTTTTGGGTCCATCGTGACTTTAGATCCAAATCTACTTGGACCCAATTGTGAGCAAGCAAGCGTGGTCGTATCTAGGAGTATAAATATCAAGTTCATCAATGAGTATCATTCAATGTGATCTAACAACCTAATTTATAGATAGCAACTTTGAAAACAAGGAGACAACATATATATGATTATTCAAATTAACAAAAGAAAAACTAAGCGGTGTGGCATTTTTACTGTATACAAGTTTATTGTGTAGCCTCTCACGTCTCCCTCCAGATCACACCAATGCCACTTTTTATTTTTTTTTCATTTTGGCCATCACTTTTTTTTTTCTATTTGATTGAATCTTTTTGTGGTCAAGTTGGTGACTAATTGATTCCAATTTATTAAGGAAGAACAATATTCAAAGAGATAGGACCAAAGTGAAAAACACGGTGGCAATTTCAAATTGACATGAAAATTAACTTTGGTCCTTTTACTTTCCAATTAATACATTTCCAATCCCTTTAGTTTTCTAAAATTTACTTTTGGTATTTAACTTTTTTATATCTCATTTGTTAATAATTAAGTTTGGAAGAGAAGAGAAAAAATCACTAGATTGTAGTGGAAGAGAGTGGAACACATCGATTGACACTGATTTCGACCACTAAAAAGGTTGATCATGGTGTCAACGAGTTTCACTCAATAAGAGAAGTTTCATTATAATATTTTTTTTTTAGCATTTAACTTTCCTAAAATGGTAGATCTGTGCTCGGGAAGTTATTTGAATTCAGGTTGGTTTTTTTTTTGATCTATTAAATGCTATTTTAAGGTCATGAAGGAGTTTAATAAGGTCTTTATGTTATTTTTTTTTTAAGTTATTTCAAGTGAAATTGAGTTTAAAATGAGTTTTTGAGCCAATTGTAGTCCAAAGCATAATTTTCAAGTGGCTGGAATTGAACTAGAAATAACGTGTTGTTTATTTAAAAAAATTTCATTGATAATATTTAGTTAATTTGATCCTTCATATCAACAATAAGAAACTCGCTTAGCTCAGTTGGTAGAGTGCAAAGCTCTTGACTATATGGTCGTGGGCTTGAACTATATAATCCTTGATACCAATATATAGTCACCTACTCATTTTTATTATTTTTTTTGGCCAAAGAATCTCCCCCACGTTAAAACCTTTTCAATTTTCTCTTTGCTATTTTCTATTTAAAAACTCAAAACTTTTTTAATTTTTTAATATTGCATCTTGTATCAATCAATACTTTTTTTTTATGATTAAATAGTACATTTCTCCTTGATGGATTTGATATATTTATAATTTTTTTCTTGAAAAATTGCAAATATTATAAATTTATAAATTCTTGATGAATATTTTTATTTAAAAAAACACTCCTCTCTTTTTTTCATGTTTTTTTCAAAAAATAAAAAGGAAGGAAGGCCTCGCGGGAAGGCCTTGCCTCCTTCTTTATAGTCTAGAGGTGCTTGCCCACGTGGGCCCTCACACCTGGTCTATTTTGCCCTTTACTTAGTTTTTTATTTTAATTTAATATATTAATTAAAATTTTATTTGAAATTTTTTCTTTGAATGCCATCTAGTTTTTTGTGTTTTTTCTACTATGTTGATAGCATTTTTTATTACATTAAGTTTTTGTATAACCTTGCATGATATTTTTTTTAATTTTTGATTGCTTTCTTATGTATGCCAATTTTATTATTGTATAATTAAATAAAAAAATAGTTTTTCTAAAAATAAATTTACTAGATCTAGTCGTGTCATGTGTTTAGTGGGTTAATCCGAGTTAATTCAATACATTATTATTTCAATATTTTAAAAACAATGTTATGACGTGTTGTCTTGAATATTTTCAAATCAAATCAGGTTTTTGCTAAGTTGATTATGTTGTGCTTTAATTCACTAGGTTCACTAGATTATATAAAATTAGCTTTAAAACTCCAACCGAACATGGCCAAACCCAACAAATCTTTAGTTTTAAATGAAACTCATTGTAACATTAACATTGCTTGCATAGACTTTATTTAATTAGAATTTAACTTTTGATTGAATATTTTAATTTATATTTGTTTCTCATCTTCACGAATTATTCTTCAGTTAGTGCTAAATTTCTTTTTAATATTTATAAGCACATAGAATTCTCAATCTATTTTACTAAACATATGCATCGAATTTTGCCTTCACCATTAATTTATTTTTCCTTTGAGAAAATACATTAGTAACTATTGGGTATTGAATAATTTCTATTTGATTCCAATCCCATTTTACTACTTTTTTTTTAGTTCAATAATAGAGGTTATTGTCTCATTGTGCATGTCAATCGGAATGGAATTTTTCCTTTAAGGGATCTTAATAATACAGTCTCATTATAGGTTTGGTACGTTCTGGAGAATATATTTCACTATATTTTAACCCAATATTCAAAGTTTAGAGCACATAAAATAAAAGGCAGAGAATAAACTGTTTTTTTAATTATAAAATCTACTTCTTATAATTATATATTCCTTAATTACGAAGCTTGAAAATCTGATTTCCCTAAATTGCTTCAGGGGCATATTGAGACTGCTATTTTTTTATTTTATTTTTTTGCTGTTCATTAAAATAAGGGATAAATTATGCTCTGTCAAACTTTTGATAAAGAATATTACTCCATAACCACACACATGCATCAAAAGAAACTCTACAGCACATGCATTACATCTAATGCTTAAAATATTTTGATAAATAAGACCAATCGCATATTGATATATACTGATTCTACAAAGTATTATGAACCTGGCTTGAATGATCTTGTTCTCAAAAATAATAATTTTTTTTTTATAAAAAATTAATTTTTTTATATGTTTTAGATCATTTTAATACGTTGATTTCAAAAATAATTTTAAAAAAATAAAAATATATTATTTTAATACCTTTCAGTATAAAAAATATTTTAAAAATCAACCACAACTACATTTCCAAACAAGCTCTAGACCACCTATCACTAAACGAACCCTTAAGCCCGAGTGGCGATGTAGTTTACCGACTAATAATTTTAAATTTTAAAGATAGTTTAATTGGTTAAATTTTAAAATTATTTTTTAATAATTATAAGTTTCAGTTTTTTAAAAATCAATAAAAATTAACATAATTATTAATTATAAAAATTATAAAAATAATCGATGCATCAATAAACCGAGACAATCAGATTAATAAGAATAAAAAAAAATCCAAAGTTTATTAGCAAACAAAATCGGTTGCCCTGGGAGGTTTCCGTTATGGAGCGGCTCGAGTCATGATTGGACATCAAACTTTACGCCCAAGATTTGGCATTTGGTCCAGGCTCCATAACACCCTAGGCTGCTGCTCTTATAGCCACCATGTAGCTACTAGACTGCTTTGGCTTCAGTGCCTTTCCGTGGTCCATTCACCCACGCACACATTGCATCCGTACATCATCAAACTCCCCAATAATTGGACAGTCATGAGCACGCACCAGGCAACAGCGTGGCTCGTTTCTTTTTCCACAAAATCCACCGTACCCAAGGAGCCGCGTGCTAGGTGTGGCTCTCTGCCTGTGCGATTAAGCACCCAAGCATTAAAAAGCCATGTACTATAACGAATCACAGAAAAACACAGAGGTTATTTCCAAGGAGATGCGTGGGTGATCAGGTAGGGTTTTTGTTCTTTTCCAAGAAATCCCAACCTGCAAAAATCAAGCGATTACACGAGTCAATGAAATGAGGATCAAGAAACAATGGAGGGATGATCCTCATTATCATGCTTATTCTACACCACCTCCACCACCACCAGATCGTGTCTCATCAACAGTAGACCAAGCGCCAACTGATGATCCTCTTTTGAATGGTACTATCAGAGGAGTATCTTTTATAAATTCACAAGAACCGCATGACCGCTACCGTATCAGCCCACCATTTGTCGATGATACCAATAAGTTAAGTCCCCATTCTTGTGTTTCTCATAATGCACAGCTCTATCTACCCAAAAATCAACGGTCCTTTGACCCACCACCTGTGATGAGGAGCACAATCAACGCCTCCATTTGCTCTAACCAGGTTCATCATATGCAAATACTTTTCATTCCTTTTCTTTTGATTCTTGAAGCTCGAAAACTTATGTTGTATAAGCTTGGACATACCTCGCTAGCTTGTCTAATGTCTTTAGCTGGATGCTTTTGCAGAACCCAGAAATCTTAGCAGAAGAAAGAACCAGTGAAGAGAAGAGGCTCGTTGCTCCAAATACCCATCAGAGGTTTCTTTACTAATTAATAGCATTCTTTCTTGTATCTAATTAATCACCAAGCAGTTTAATTAAACCCCATGATTTTTTTCTTGCTTAAATTTATAATCCCATATCGTGTAATATTCGTTGGAAGTAAAGACTGCTTTTTATTTATTTATTTGTTAGCTTTCTTCATCTTATTTATCAAAATGTGAAGATTTTCAAGAAACATTATAAATTATATGCATTTTGTTAATTACTTATCAGCTGTAACAGTTTTTTTTTTTTTTTTCTGTACCCAGTACTACTATGGATAACAACAGGCACAGCAGCAGCGCAGACATATCAGCTGCAACTTCAGTTTCCTCGTCCTTACCTAGTTATGGTATGCATAACTGTCCATAACTACATAATATGATACCCCAACTCTACCATAATATTACACTATAGACATACTTATGTGACATTGGTGATAAAACTATGTGCATATAGCTGTTATTATAACATTGATTTGGTTATTTGGTCATGTATTACAGGAAGCTGGTGTGAGGAAGAGAAAGTGTTCCCCTTAAAGAAAAGAAGGATTAGCTTGGAAAGATTTATAAGCACCCAAGAATCAAGAAAAGTGGACAAACAGAAGCGAAACAGGAAGATTGCCAAAATGTGGGCTAGCTCAGGAACTGAGGCTATCTATGGAGAAGAGGGAGACTACAATGAGGTTGAGATCATCAGTGATCAAGCAATAGAGGAGAATTTGATGACGAGGTGCACTAAGGTGAATGGGGCAGGATGGAGATGCAGCAAACGGAGGTTTGAAGGGTATTCTTTATGTAAGCACCACTTCAACATGCAAAGGATGTACAACAGCCGTCGTCCAAGATTTGGTGGCAGTAAGAAGAGGAAGAAGGTAATGATAAGCAGTATCCTTGACCGGACAATGCCTTTGCTTGATACATGAAAAACTTATTACGAATCAGGTTCTCACTCAGTGATCATGACAACGTATATAGTAGTTGAAGTAGGGTGTCATAAACAAGTGAACAAGAAAATTAGTTATGGTGATAGACAAGTAATCATAGAGTGTCTTCATGTAGATGTCCTTTTGTCTCAGACATATGATCATGTTTCGGCGTCACAAGTGGAAGAGAAATACAAGAAGTAATTTGCTTATTTTCCCCTGTACCATCCATGTTTCTCTTTACAAGTTGGCATTTCCCTGGATCCAAATCAGACCAAGATTTTCTGTTGCCTGCCCAGACAAGGCGTACGAGGTGTTATTTGCCTCGATCATCAATTCTGTTCTCGTAAGGACCACAATTTTGCTGACGGATCGATCATTGATGGGTTCCATCTCTATGGAAGTTGGCCTAGTAATAAACCGGGATATAGTTTGTGCTTTATTGATCAAAAGAGAAATGAATCTTATTTGATAATTCGAATCCAGAAATGTGAGTTCATGGAGGAAGCGCACTTCTGACCTTTTTCTAAGGCAGGTGGGCTCTCCATGCATGTACTAGAAAAAGGAAAAGGAAAATAGAAGGCCTTAGGCCCTCAAGATCCAGTGAACCATCATCTGGGTCAGACCAAAATAAATGGATATTTACCTGCCTTCTCTTCGAGACGGTAGCTCTTCATCTTCATTAAATAATTATTCTAGACAGAAAGCATTTTGTGAATATAGATGAAGGAACACCACTAAGGATTTCAGAAATAGCATATTAAAAATCTAATTAAGAAAATGCTTAATTTTGAGACAAAAAACAAGAATAGATTTGGGGCTTGTAGAATAAAAAAGGGCCTAAATCCAATCCAAATTGCAACAACATTCAACGATGGCTCCCCATCTGTGGCCCCCACATCCTTAGCTTCCTTCCCATCCCCAGCTCAATTTCAAGTAGATAAGCTTCTTTACAAGTTGCTACCATTTTTTGTCCTCCATTTTCGAAAAACCAGAAACACTTAAAAAGAAAGAAAATCAATTCTATCTCAAAACCTCAAGAAAACACCACACCTTAAAAAAACATGATTTTCTTCAATAATTCTCCCCAGCCAGCATTTTAAAATATCTCATTTCTTCCTTGAATTTCTTTCTTGAAAAAAAGAGAGCGCTTGATATATAGAGAGAGAGGGAGAGGGAGAGGGAAAAGAATGTCAGTTTTAGCAGCGAATCCTCACGTTTTATACAGAGAAGTGCAGTACCACAATAAAGACCAACAACAACAGTTATGGAGTGGTGGTGGTGGTGGTGGTAGCAGTTTATTGTTATCGCAAAGAACTTCTTTTTTTGGGTGTTCTTGGTTTGATGGCAGAAACAAAGACTTGTGTAAAAAGAATTCAAAGAGAGATCTTAAAGTAGCAGCGTCTTGGCCAGATATGACCAGGCCAACCTCCGTAGAGATGGAACCCATCGATGATTCTCACCATCTTGATAAGATTCTCCTTCAGGCTCACGAGCTTTCCCAGCCCATTATCATTGACTGGTATCACTCTTTCATAGTTTGCAAAAACACCGTTGCTTACACTGAATACTATACATCTCCTTTTATGTCCCTGTAAAAGATTTTTTTAAGAAAATTATTTTGGTTAGGATGGCTTCTTGGTGCCGGAAATGCATTTATTTGAAGCCAAAGTTGGAGAAATTGGCTGCTGAATATGATACCAAGTACCCTCTCTTCCTCCATCTCCTGTGAAATATTTTATTTATTTATTTATTTCCAGCTTTGGTTTAGCATGATTTCAATTCATAAATATCTCTGACTATTCCGAAATATCCTAGGCAGCCACTTTTATGACACCCACTCTCCATTTACAAAAATATTCCATTAAAATTCTAAGTTCCATCGTATCACATGTTTTTACTTACTATCCAATTTTGTGATAATTTGCTAATTAGGAAATACAAATTTTCTCTCGTTGCCCCTCTCCAATTCACAGGTTATTGATAAAATGCTGCCATTTTAGTTGATTGATTCTTTGTTTTTTATTGGTTCGAAAATAGAATCAAATTTTATTGCGCGGATGTCAACAAGGTGCCTCAGGCTTTAGTGAAGCGTGGAAATATATCTGTATGTTTAATTTATACTCTTGTCTCGGTTAGTTTCTTGACTTCATCATTGTCTAATTTTATTTTTATTCTTTGGGGTCCTTCTTCCCAGAAAATGCCTACCATTCAGGTTAGATTCACTCTTTTAATTATTTTTATTGTCTATTCTATAATTTACAAAAAAGGGTTGTTGTTAATTAGGTAAAATATCGATGGATACATAATGACAGCACCATTGGATCGTCATTGTACTGCAGTTATGGAAAGACGGAGAGATGAAAGCAGAGGTGATCGGAGGGCACAAGGCTTGGCTTGTGATCGAAGAAGTGAGAGAAATGATCCAGAAATTCGTATGATATCTGCACTGTGCATAACGTTATAGTCTTCTGTTCTTGTCTTCAATTCCCATATGAAATATGTACAGTGGAACTCTTGAGTCACTCCTCTATGGACTCCATTTATTCTCTGGAAAGAACCTGGCAAATAAAGAGGTACAGCTTTGGCTATTATTTTTATCATTTGTTTCCCATGTAGTAAAGCGCCAAACCACCCTCAATTCTCGTCGCTTTGGCCGCGTGGTCAAGGGGGTTTCCCGGCGAGAGTTCGAATCTCTCAGGCGGTGTTGATGTGTTCCAATGTTGCCATTTTAGCTTTCTGGGACTTGATATGGTGCAAGTACGCGACAGAGAAAGGAAACGAAAAGGCAGAGTTTTGATGAATGGCAGCAGTCCAAGTTCAAATGAGAATGGTACTAATTGATGGAGGGCAGCAGCCAGCCTCGACACCGAGCTGTTAATCTATTCAGAGTTTCTATTACAATTTTAGATCCTTCCAAAATCAAAAGAAGTTCTTCCCGTGAAATTCCACAGCAAAAAATAGTCGAACACTACTGATACATGATGGAAATCTTCCTTCTTTGTCCAAGTAAAACTAAACATTATTTCAACTTGACAACGTCAATATCAAAGCCATTTTGGAAGGATTGAGAAGAGGTTTACATATCACGGAAGCCTGGTCCTGTAGTAATCTGTGACTTATGCCTGAGACTCTGGCCCTGCTGGTTTTGAGTTGAGAAGTGGCTGAAGAGCCTTGACAACAATTGTCATGTTTGGCCTAAAGTCCGCTTCATACTGAACACAAAGTGCTGCAACTGCTGCTAACTGATATACCGATTAAAAAAACACACATAAATGAGCACAAAATACGAGGGGCAACTAGAGCCTAGCTACAAATCTGGACTGCATGCTTGATAAATAAACTGTCGAGGAAAAGCAACCAGGGGCAGTAGTAAGAACCTTGGCAACTGCCTTTGGAGGGTAATCATTGTTTAGCTTGGGATCCACACATTGCTTCACTTTATCCTCACTCAGTCTTGGCGTTGCCTGCAGCAATTACATTTCTGCTAGGTATAGGCACAAATGAAAGCAAAGGGAAAGGAGGCGTGCTTATAAACTGAAACATACCCAGGTAACAAGACTCTGTTGCCCTTTCGGCATTGTATGGTCTACTGGCTTTCTTCCTGTCAGCAATTCTAGAAGAACAACTCCGAAACTGTAAACATCACTTTTCTGAGTTATCTGCCCGGTCATGGCATACCTGAAAACAAACCATGGATTAGAAATGAGGGTGCAAAAGAATCTTAGATAGTGCAATGCAAGACATCAAGGAAGATCGTAAAAATATTATTGCAGAAGTAAGAGTTACTACTACCTACTAGGCAAGCTAAAGAAGTTTAAGCAAGCTCTTAGCATCTTGAAAGCAATAGATATAGCAGAAACGATGCCCATTTTGGTTTAGGACACTTCACTACATTTAGACAGTCATTGCTTTGTTAATAGATGAGAGGGTGTATGTTGATGATTAGTAAGCCAAGACTGCAATTTCAGACAACAGGCTAGGATTAGAGAAGTTATGAGGCTTACTCTGGAGCATGGTAGCCAAATGTTCCCAAGACCCTAGTCGAATGCAGTCGAGCAGCAGTGTCAGAATTGGCATTGGACAGGTTGAAATCGGCAATTTTGGACAGGAAGTCATCGAAGAGTAGGACATTGCTTGATCTAACATCGCGATGAACTATAGAAGGCTGAACCTTTTCGTGCAGATACTCGAGGCCTTTTGCAGCACCATAAGCAATTTTAACTCTCTGGTTCCAATTCAGAACTGGACCTGGTGCAGCCCCTTCTACGCCCTTCCTCCCTGCACCATAAAATTAACTAAATATGAATCAAATTGCCAGAAGAAAATGAAACTAAGAAACATCATAACTGGAATTACCATGTAATACATCATGTAAAGAACCCATCACTGCAAACTGATAAACCAAGATTCGGTTGTTTGCCTCCAAACAATACCCCGTCAACTCCACGAAGTGCTCATGTTTAAGTCTTGAAACGACAGACAACTGCATGACCGCAGATGCAAACACTGAATCAAGATTTTGTGACCAGCACATTGTAATTTACTAGAAAGAAACTTTCCCGATATCGAACCTGTGCTTCAAAATCAGAATCTGGTTCTTGTGAACTGCTGGTGTCTAGCTTCTTAATTGCAGCAGGCATGCCATCTTTTAACTTGGCATAAAAAACTCGCCCGTAAGAACCTTCTCCAATCAAAGCCTTGGTACCAAAGTTTCCTGTCATCCTATTTAACTCATCCAATGGTATTGACGGGATTTCAATGGGTAAGACCTTCTGTGGAGCTCCACTTCTGGCCTGATTGGCACCTCTTGGCTCTCCTCTCCCGCTGCCTACAATACACAGCAAGAATTATTGCGTCAGAAACTCAAGAAAGAAGAAACCCAGGTAATTCTCGAGAAAACATTGACGGCTTGTTCTTCTTGGCTGCTATTCTACTTGGTATTAAACTATACTCATTCTTCAGAAAAGGAATTGCCAAAAATCTGAATGCTATTATATCTCAATAATCGAGGCCAAGAATTCAAGAATATTTAAAACCAAAATTGGAAACAAAGAATAGAATGAACTACCGCCGCCGCCATATATATTCGCTCCTTTAGGTGGGGCTGTGTATTGATTAGCCGGCGGGCCATGTGGTTCCTCCTCATTACCACCGCAACAGAACATATCAACTATTGGATTAATCTAATAAAAAACAATATCCTGCAATCCCAGAAAAACCAAACCGTATAAAAACATGTTATCATGAACACACCAAAAACAAACAATAAAAGGTCCTTATTAGCGAGTCAAAACCCATAATTAAGAACTATCTTTTAGAATAAATTACACCTATTTTCATCCCTATTGAAATATTTCATCGAAAACAATGCCAACTCCATAACATTATATCAATTTCTGCACAGTGGGCTACACTAATGATGTTGTCAGAATTTAGTACGTGTTTGAACTGTTAATCTACATGTTTCTCAACGTTAAATTCAAAAGGAAATGGTAAAATGGTCATCATTGAAACGCACATACCTACAAGGCGGAGATCAAAGATGACTCGATATATAGAGGCTGTCAAGAAAAGAAGCAGAAATTGACAGACAGAGAGACAGAGGGAAAGAGATCTAAAGATGAAGAAAAATGTGGAAACAAAAGAGACAAAAAGAGATTAATTGTTGTTCTGTTTTTGGGACTGAGAGGCGCAAGGTTCCCTTTTGTGTCGCGGGAAATTCGGTTTAGGAAATAGTTCATCCGCTAGAACTAACCTACTTCTACGTACAGACGTGCCTTCACGTTTTGCATACATCTGCACGTCCTTTCCCATGCACTCTTTCTTTCTTAATTTTTAATTTAATGCTATTCATACGGTCCATCTTCAACTGATCATGATTCTTTTTTTCTTCATAACAAATGATGATCATCAATCATCTTCTTCTTGGGAGACCTCACATCAACGGGTCATGGTCCATACATTTGTAGACTTCCTTGCATGATTGTCAAATCTGACTGGGATTTACCTTGTAGACTTCCATAATTCTTAGATTTATAGACGGATACAACTTGGGAATATTTTGTTGGTAAAATTTATATTAATTTATCAATAAAAATATTTTTTTGATATTTTTATTTGTATTTATTAATTTTTTGAGGGAGATAAAAAGATTGTGTGTTAGAAAATACTATAAATAATATTTTGAAATCTTACTTATTAACTTAACATTTTAGGTTAAAATGATTCTTTAACATGATATTACAACTTTAGTGATCAAGCAGTCACGAGTTCTCTTACTATTTTTATTTATTTAATAAAAATTAAATACAATATAGTGTGAGTATACAAGTTAAGCCCAAAAAGCTTTTACTTAATAGAATGTGTTAGAGAATAATAAAAATTATATATTAAGATTTAATTTGATAATTTAAACTTTTAGATTAAGATGATCACTTTGAGTAATTAGATCACAACTATTTGATTAATCTAATAAAAACCAAATAATTTTAGGGGGTTTTAATTTTTTTTTTTGTTTTGATTTATCCTGATCATGATTTTACAAGGAATTCATATAGTCAACCCACTTAGTCACTTATATTTCAACAACTCATTGTCAAAATCAATTCAAATTAAACTGAATTCGGGTTATGCTATAGATTACGGGATCAACTAGGGTTTAACACCATGCTTTATGCTTGCATGGTGGATACCTGCTACTGCCATGTTCTCAAATTCCCCTTGGTTAAGGTCATGGGTCAAGGACTTGACTTAATTTGGCCACCTTTGTTTCTTTTTATAATATGATTGTAACAACAAATTCTGCCTCGAACAAGCTGGAGCAGAAAAGATTGCAAAAGTATTCTCTTTTCTTTCTGGCTGCATAAAATAGTTGTTCTTCCATCCTTCTTTTAACACCTGAGATTTTTTTATCAACAGATTCGACCATGTTTCTTATTATTTTTTTCTGCCCTAGAAAAGTTCAGTGCTGATTCACGCCTTCAAAGGAATTAATCTCCCTCCTGGTAACCAAGTTCTTAATTATACTTAAGATTAAGATGCACTGGTTTGAATCCATTAATGATTGATGAATATCCTAAATCTATTTCACCAAATGAAGAAAAATGCAATTCAATTACATTAAATAAAATAAATTTGATTGGAGTCATGAAAACTTGAATAAATTATATTTAATAGGAAGATTAGTGCTTTGGTAAGCAGGAATGTTTAATTTTAGCTTTATATATAACTTGCTAACCTATTGATTTAAACTAGTTTTCAAGAAGCCAAATACTGTCTTTTCAAGCTTGCTTCCAATCTTTGATGATAGTTGCTTTTTAATAGTTGCTTTTTAATGTATTTTTTATCTAAAAATATATTAAAATAATATTTTTTTATTTTTAAATTTATTTTTTATATCAGCATAATATTATAAAAATATTAATTTATAAAACAAAATTCTTCAAAAACAAACATGTTATTAATTTGATGGAGTGACACTTAAAAAGGCACAAGGAGTTCAAACTATGAATGCTAAAGATTAAAAAGAGAGGTGGTAAAACTTGCAGGTTTGCAGGTACAGTATCAATTGATATTAGTAAGGCATGCAAGGAGAGAGAGTTGATCTTTTCTTTCTTCTCACCTCAATGCGGGCATGAGGTACAACAACATAGCAAAATAGAATTCAGATCATTCAGTGGTATCCAAAATGTGTTGACTACAAATGCTTGAGCTGCACAGATCCCTCAGCCAGCAGATTTAACACCAAATATCCAGTTCTTACACTGCCAGCAGAAACCTGCTCCACACAAGCGCGCTGACAAAATGGATGCCGAAGAACAATCTCGATCATAAACACCAATCCGAATAACCAAAGCTTCATCTTCGGCACATTGAGAAACCATGGTGTCCTCCTAAATTTTGTTAACTGTACAATAACCTTAGCATCAGCTTTCAATCTCATTCTTCTTTCCATACACGACCAGTAACCCTCAACTTCAGCTCTTTCCTATCCCCACCAGAGAAGTAGAGAGCCAAATTCCTTTGAATAATAAGCCCATCCTGGCTATCGCGAACTTTCCTGTGACTATCACGGATGCTCCTGGGAATGCCTTGCCATACCAGTTTTCGGCCATTGCCACCAACTTCTAAGCTGTAACTGAATTTCTTTGCTTCATTATCATCACCCATAAACCTTAAGAAGGCCATATAGACAGGTGCCATGCCCAGTTGGAAAGCCTCAAAATGCAAGCAGAACTGTCTTCCAAAACAGTTAAATACCTGCAGAGGATCACAAAATTCAGACGCAGAGTGATTAGCACTGCCAGCAACACTACTAAAAAGTAAACAAAGCATGATTAATGATTTTGAGAACAGCTTTCCAAGAAAAGTTTACTGTAACAGAAGATTATGATGCAACCATGTCAAAGCAGCATGTAAAACAGTGCATTTACACTTCTAAATGCATCCACAGCCAGATAAACACAAGAACCCATGAGAAGAAAGAATAAACAACTGCTCCAAAACAACCCAGCAGGAAGCATGCATGAATTATATCAAAGTCCCTTTCATTTTTTTTTTCCCGTTTCCTTTAAGGCATTTTTCTATTAAAGATTGAGTCAGCATCTAATCTCAACCCCAAGAAGAGAGAGGAAAATTAAGAAGTATGGCAACATCTTACACGGATGAAAATAAGTCTAGCATAATGCACAAATGCATGAAATGACACACGTACAGATGAAGAACCCACAAAAATAGTTAAAGCAATCCAACTTTATCATGCAACGTATTAGGAACTTACAGTAAGCATCCATGTGGCATTTTCAACTTCATGTGGATTTGATTTGACATAACGATGATTGAAGGTACACCCATCATGCATATCAACCTTGTGATCGTCCTTGAGATGGGCAGCAAGGGCAGGGATGTCACCAGTGACAGAGCACTCAGACCCAGCATAAGGGCAGCTAAATGGACGAAATCGACAGTGTTGCTCATGCTTGAGCTTGCTGTAGTATGGGAAAACATCAAGACATCCTAAACTCTGGTGTTTGCAGGGCAGCTCCAATGATTCTGCAACTTTCTCCAAAGCCAAGCACCGTATATTTCCAAGATCATAGCGGCAAGTAGGGCAACAGTTATGCACTCTAAGCTTGCAGGCTGAACATAGAGTGTGTCCATTTGGGCACTGTAACAACCAAGTCACACAAGGATGGGGGGTTAAGAAAATTAGTTATAATATTAGCAAGTTTAGAAGATATAAAACACAAATGAAAAGGAAAAGACTTTTGTTAAAAAAACCACCTCAACTCAATAGTTTAAGCTTTTAGATAAGGTTCAAAATATGATTTAGATTACTCTTCAACACATCCCTTCAAGTGAAAGCTTTTTAGACTTAAGACTTGCACATGCCCAAATTATCTTGTACTTAATTTCTATCAAATAGACTGGGGGTGGTGAGATTTAAACTCGTGACCGCTTGGTCAACAAGGCCCGAATCATCTCAACCTAATAGCTTACGTTTTTAGGTAAGATACCAAGGTATGATTTTATATTACTCTAACAACTTTAAGTTACTGATTTGAAACAATGAACTGAATCTCCAAACCTAATTGACCTAATAAGCAGCAACAAGTTATCCAGTAAACCACTCAAGAGGCATTTTTGTCCTAAAATATTCAATGAACCAGATGCAAGAGAATGATTCCCCACCCCCCCCACCCCACCCCACACACACACACACACAGGAGTCTACAGCTGGCATCATTGATGTCGCTCTTTTCCCCAAACAGATTCAAAATCCCTTCTCAATTCCTTTTCCACCCCCCTAATGCAAGCAACACTCTCACCCACAAGTTATTCTTCTCCAAAGCCCTTGATGAGCATAGCTGTTTTTTTTACATTCATGACCTAAATAGGACATGTAAAACAAATTGGTAGACTTTCACACTTTTGCAAGAAGACACAACAGCAAAGAGTCTTCGAACAGAAGTTCACATATCTTTGGAATATTTGCAGTAAGGATTCAATCAGGATTGGTAATCAAGAGTGTATATGGCTCCAGAGGTAACATCCATTCTAGCATTTTCATAATGCCTGTATATAGTATTTACAACTTGTGCTCATAATATTACATTACAACACAAATAATGACCATATCCACAAATCTGTAATTTTATGAAATATACTTTATGTCAGTAAAAACCCATAAACAGGATAACATAATTGATTAACTTCCAAATTTCCTTTAAGCATCAGTTCCCTAGCAGTATTCCACCTCCCCAGGTTCACTAAAATGAGTACTTGCCAGTCATTGACATGATAAATGCCTTATTATGGCAATCTACAATTAATCTATAACCTTGACAACTTGATATAAGTTTCAGCTATTCCACATGTTGAGATCCTGAATTAATCTCCTTCAAATTTATTTTTTGGGAAGCAGTCTCAGGTGACATGTGATAGGTCAGAAACTACTTAAAAGAGCATGGAGTTTGCATGTTGCTTTAAGGAAGCGACCAGATTAAAGGAGAAAAATCCATGATAATTAAGAACAAACCTGGTGAATTGGAGGATACATTAAATTTGTACAGACAGGACACTCAAGGAGTTCATGGACACCATTGTTTGAATAAACCCCGTGCTTTCCACTCAGAATAACTGTACCTTTTGTAGGTGCAATGTTATTTTCTGATTTTGATGTTGCAATGTCACATTCTGCAACTAATTCAAGAACTTCTTTAAAAGCACTGCCCCCAGGAGCCATTGCTATTCCGAACTGGATAATGTTTTCCAATAACTAAAAAAGGCAACACTTTCAACTCAGAAGGATTCACGCTCCATTGGCCTGTAAAAGAAATAAAATATATATATATTAATAGGGAAGCTCTATCTCATGCACAACATACCAAATGTATATTGTCTAAATTTGACCACTTCCAACGCAACAACTGAACATAACACTTTATTAGAAAGAAGTTACTGTGTTATTTGTTTTCAACTTAAACATGCTAGAAGGAATTTTGGCGGGTTTAGGGTTTTGAGGGAATGTACAGTAGCCTATTGTACATGGAGACCACTGGCCAAGAACTAAATTCAGTGTGTGCAAATTCATGAGTGTTTTGTTGAAGTTTGTTAATTGGTTTTCCAGTAGATTTCAGCTTAACATATAATTTTATTCTCAGCCCACCCCTTCAAAATCACATATGATTTGAGAAAGCAAAAGACGTTTCTTCTCATAAAAAAACAAAAAACATGCAATAAAAGCATAAATAAGACATGAAACGCCATTTAGAAAACAGGGCTTTTCAAACTTGTTGCCCCGTTATGCTATCAACCATAAGACATCTTTGGTAGCCAGAAGAAAAGGGAATGAAGAAACTTAACAGTATAAAAAATACATGTTACAAGCTAAATAACTGACAGAGAACTGTGCAGAATAACCTGACTTGATGAACTATATGCAGTTAGAAGAAAGTTTCGAATTGCCGAAGACATAATGCTTCTACAGAAATTCATCCACCATCATCAATGTGACTGAATCTCTATTTTAAGCAATATACGTGAAAATGCTAAAAAATGAATCAGGGTTTTGCAAGAAACAACCTTCCCCGCCATATATCCATCAGAGCAATCAAAAGTTAGGTGACCAAAGAAAAGAACGTCAAAAATGAGCCTGAATTCTGCCAAAAAATGCCCATTTTACACGCAAACAATCAAAATATGAAACGAGAATAGCAAATAAAAACAAAACCCATTTCAAAACTTGGACCAATCAACCACTTTTATCAAATCAAGATTCGGACAATAAAATTACCTTTAATATTGAAAATACCCATCGGACCAATCACAAAATGAGACAAATAAAAATATGAAAGGAAAGAAACCTATTTTCCATATTAAACATACACATTCAATCTATATATCACCAGAAAAAAAAAAATTATTCCCAGCCGACTTAATCTTAATCAGAGCCACCCAATCAAACACGAGCAACAATGAAACAAACAAACCTCATTTTGAATTTCCAAAAATTAACCCAAAAGCAAAAACAAAAACAAAACAAATACAACAAAAGATAGACCAAAACAAGAGATACCCAGTTGAGAATTTCCAAGCTCTTTTTTGTGTCTTTACATGTACAATCAAATTCAGACAAAACATCGAGACAATGAATTGGGAAGGAAAGCAAAAAAAAAATTTAAAATTTAAAGAGAACAACAAAAAAAACAAACTTGACACACGAGGACTCCGCATTACCCGGATTTGGAAAACGAGAAGAGGAGGAGGAGTCTTGTTTGCATCGGTGTTAGACCGTAAATGGTCTCGGTCTGGCTTGGTTTTGTCTATTTATAATGAGTTCTGAAGATAATTCAGCTAAGTTCTTTCTCAAGAAAAAATAAATAATAATTGAGCTCCTTCAATATATATTGGTTTCGTAATATGGATAAGCGCATATCAGTCCCCATATTATATAGTTGCTGCCAAATCAAACACCCATCTTTTTTTGGATTGTGGCAACAATGATAATTCAAAATATTTTTCGCATAGAAATATATCAAAATAAAAAAAAAATTATTTTTAACATCAGTATATTAAAATGATTTGAAAACATAAAAAAAATTAATTTTAAACAAAAAAATTCAAAATTTTTAGAAACGTGATTTGCAACGCTTTCCTAAACACACTTATAAAATCTTTAGGTAGTATAACATAATATTTTAAAACTTGATGGGTTGATCTATGACCTGAGTGATTTGTCAATAAGGTATAATAAAATATAAAAGAAAAACTAACTTAATATAACCTTGATCAACTCATCTTATTTATGATCTAAGATTCACCCTGAATTTTCCTAAGTCAGTTAAATTTAATTTTAGTTTAAGTTTAAACATCTCAATCTCTAAAATGCTAAACACTTCAAATTCAAAATTAGCTCAACACTTGAACATCTCAAACATAATTATAGCTTGATTTTTAGATGCCTCGTTCTTTAATTCAAATTATCGTAGAAACAATCAAAAATTTGTTCCAATTTTAACCTTAAACACCTGAAATATGGAGTTAGCCCCCTTCATCTAGCTTGACCTCGAAGTGTTCCCTAATCCACCTTCATAATAAGATTTTTAATGGTTTAATCTGCCTCTATATAATGAGATATTTCTCCTATTTAAATTTATATCTCTAATTAAGTCCATTATATCCTTAAATGTTTAGAAAGATTTTTAAGTTTAGTAACCGATTTGTTAAAGCCCACAAGACTGAGGACTGATTTGTAGTCATTTTTAATATTTAACACTGTGGTAAAAGTCATTGGTAGTTGACCAACGATTCTACGCGCACGCAAGCTTTGAAATTTCTTATGTTACATTGATCTTGAGATCGGTTGGAGTTAGTCTCCGCGATAGGAACAGCCTCGTTATGTCCTCTCCACCATGCTCCAACTTCCTTCTTGCATACAACACCGTTACTATCTCCAATAGTTGCATTTAAAATTAATCTGATTTGACCGATTCAAAAAAATATAGTTAATTTTTTAATATATATATATATATATATATATATATATATATATATTAATTTTAAAATTTGTTTTTTTTATTGATGGTTAACTTTCAAATCAGGTTTAATAACAATATGTTTTTATTTATCATTTTCGTTTGAATTCACGAAGTTTTGAATATATTACAAATATACCAAAAAGGCTATGTATTTCACGTAGAAGTTGACGGTGATCATAGTTTTTTTTTTCAATTTTCATCCTAGATTTTTTTTAATCGCAGCCTTTCATGTTCAATTTCTTGATCAATTTGTCAAGGAAACAGAAAATTTAACAAAGGGGCTAAAATATAAAATAAGAAAAAATCTTATGGTCAATCTCAATTTTTCATTAAAAAAGTTTCTTTTTGTTTTTGTCGACCTGTATTCCTTTCCCTACCTTTTCACTTAGGATTTGAGATTTTAGTTTTGGTCAAAAAAATTATTATATTTATTTTTCAGTTCTTAGATGTGAGAGAAAAGAGAAAATATCATCGGATAATAGCAAAAAAAAAAAGTTATCGATTAACCACATTCTAACAATAAAAAAAATGATTTTCGTGTCAACGAATTTCATTTGATAAACAAAGTCTAATTAAGGTGTTTTTAAACGTTCATTTTGCTTAAAAAAACTTATTAGGATTGAGAGAGAAGTTTTTTTTTTCTGGTTTGGTTTTGTATTTTTGGATTGTTTTCTAGAGTTTTCAAGATTAATAAATTGTTTTTTAGGTTATAAAAAGTGTGTATTGTGTTTTTTTAGATTAAAATGGGTTGAAATTTTGATTTTAAGACCAAAAAAATACGTTCCCTCAATAACCATTATGGTGGCTTGATTTTGAGTAGGTAGAAGACATGCCCTTTAAAAAAAAAAAAAATTCACCCTTTAAAAAGGCCTAGTCCCTACGCTTGGATATTTTTTTCAATTTGGATTTTTATTGAATTTTTTTATTGGCTTTTTTATTTTATAAATTTTTCATTTAAAATCTAGTTTATTTTAAATCAGTCTTCATAATTTATTTTAGTTTGTTTTTTATAGGGTTGTCGCAGTCTCTAACAAATATCTCAATATTTGGTTGATATTTAATTTTGCAAGCATTTATTTTTATTAATTAAATAAAAATAATTTTATAAAAAAACCAAGTTAAACTTAGAGGCATGACTCAGATCGCAGGTTAACTTGAGTTGATTTAAAATTAAATTTTATAATTTGTTTTGGTTTTTTTTTTCTATGAGGTTATAAAAGCCTGAAACAAATATTCTAACATTTGGTTGGTGCTTGATTTCCCGAGCATCTATTTCTATTAATATATAGTTAAGAAAAGTTAAGAAAAAAAATAAAAATATTAAATCTAATAGAGTTCATGACCCAAGTCATGTAATTGATAGGTTAAACTACAAAACTCGAGTCAATCTAATCTATAAACATCTTAATATATAACAGAAAAAATATAATTTTAAATTTTTTATAAGTTAAACTATGTTTTTTTTCTAAATATTCCTATTATTATTTTTTTCATCTATCATGTTTATTGAATTATATTAAAACAATTCTCATATAAATTAATTTAAAATTTCAGCTAAGAAATAAACCACGTTGAAATGTTATAAAGTTAATTAATTGGATAAAGTTTAATGATATTGTCAAATAATATCCAGAGGCTTAAATAATTTTTTTGCATTAAAAAAAAATTAGTCTAAATAGATCTTATCTTTATCTTATCTTATCCTAAACTAATCATTTAGTACTTATCTGAGTATGATTGTTACACTTAAGATCTAATCGGTGAGAAATTTCAATGTAGGAAAATTAATCTAAAGATACTACACATCACTATGAAAAAGAAAATCACTATTTGATGATCGCAATGGCCTACCATTCATGAACGTATGAGGAACAAGCTATTAGTGATTATTAATGGAACTTTTTTTTCAGCAATTTTGTTTTTCTTACTTTTTTCCTTCCCCGAGGCAACTTTTATGTCGACTTTGTTAGAAAGATTGCGTGTTCACTGTAACAAGTCTGTAACTGTTGTTGTCTCGACTCTCATGTTTGAGTCTTCCTTTGCATTTGACTTTCTATGCATTGGGACATTGGAATCCTATATGCATTGACCCTTCCCAGTGAAAAAGAAGATGTATAGTAATAAACTAATATAAATTATATTTTAAAATTTTATTTAATAATTTAAATTATTGAGTTAAAATAGTTTTTTGATATAATATTAAAGTTTTGATTATTAAATAATTACGAGTTCAAATCTCATTATTTTTATTTATTTAATAAAATAAAATGAATTTATAAAAATTTCAAGTTCAAAACGTTTTTATTTGAGAAAATATATTAGATAATAATATAAATTATATTTTAAAATTTTATTTAATAATTTAAATTATTAATTAACAAGCTTGTAAAAGTATATTGAAAAATATCTTTTAACATAAAGAAAAACAGAGAACTTTCACATTGACAACATTGGTCCAACGTTCACCAACCATTGCTATTATCTACAGAAGATGCTCAGGTAGGTCCATTATTCAACATATTGCCGACTTATATTTCAACTGCTGACTTATATTATCATTTCACATACAAATTATAGATACTCGTGATGATCCAATATGGTTGTTAAAAAAAATTAAAAATTAGGTAATATATACTATTCATAAGCTATGGCACTGAAAACTACGTGCAAGCACTCATAATTGTTTTCTATATATATATATATAATTGCTATACATAATTGTAATGCTTATCCACAGCCAAACCATACCATGCATTCGTCAGCTAATTTATCTCATATCCCTCCGGAGCCTCCTGTGATAACATGATAAAGTTAATAAATTATTTCCAACTAAATCCTCTTGGAGCTAGTTTAGTTCAGTCTTATGATTGTGATTTTGTTTTGTAAGTATTTTTTAAAAAATATATTTATTAAAATAATATTTTTTATTTTTTATATCAACACATTAAAACAATTTAAAAACACAAAAAAAATTAATTTAAAACAAAAAATTTAATATAATATTTCTCAAAACCAATTTTGAAACAAAAAAACAAACAACATATATAAATAAGTTAATAAAAGTTTTTTAACCCAAATAATGTAGATTTTTTTTTAAATCAATTATTAAATTTTCTTTTGTTAACTTTTTATTCATCGCCCAGCTTTTAAGATCAGGTTAACCCTGAATTGAGTTTTATAAGTATAAATTTCACCTATATGCATTATCAGCTCGGTACACTCCAAACACCAGTTTCCAAAATTGCTGGCTAGGCTGGCATGATTTTATTTTGCCAATGCTAAAGCATCTTCTTCTCATATGGTCGGCAATTTCTGGCGGAAGTCCTCCGAACTTGGGTTGTTAGCCAATTTCCGGCAGAACTAGCGCCTGCCACGTATTATAGGCTTCTCCTTACTATATAGTATATACTCGAGCCAAACTTGAGCAAGTTAATATGACATGATCCTCATTGAAGCTGGAACTAACCCTTTTCTGCATATATATATATATATATATATATATATATATATAGCTTATTATTTTGACCATTTTCTTTATGCCGGCTTCACTCTCCGAATCGAAGGGGTATTGATCTCCAAGCTAGCTTATTGAAACCGACTTGGTCTAACTACAACGTGAGAATGGAACAATCTCAGACTATAGAAATATCAGACCATTTCGTGGCTCTTAGACCTTAATTGAACCTGGCCAAGATTCAAACCTGAGACAAAATGTCGGTCCATATTGATTTGAATTCATTAGTTGGATTCGTGTGCTTAATCCATGCCACCGGCTTTCCCATGTCGCTTGCTTTCAGAAACGACTAAAAAGCATAGGTTGGGTCAGCTTATCATATGAACAGCTAACTAAATTATTTTTTTATTTTTTTAATTATTTGGTTAAAAGCTTCTGTACGTGGTTAATGCGTGAAAATAATGAGGAGTTCGTGGGTTTGAGGCAAAAATAAAGGTAATTATTTTTAGTTTAGTTTGATTTTTATATATATAAAAAAAAGTAATTAAACTAAGTTTAAAAAAAATCCAAAACCGAACCAGTTCAAACTAAACAATTTTCGTTATTTTAGAACAAAAACCTGTTTGGCTCGGGTTTTTTTCGATTTGTCTCGATTTTTTTTCCGATTTTGTGTGTGTGTAGCTTATAATATGAAGTTTATATTTTTTTCAGGTTTTTTTTTAATTTTATTTTTTAATAAGAAGGTTTTATTAAATTTTATCATTTGGAATTAAACTAATGATAAATTAATTTGTGTTTTTTATTGTATAATAAAAACATTTGGCTCCTTTTTTATTTTTTATTTTTTTATAATTTTATCTTTTAACATGAAATTTTTATTTTCTTCAAGTTTTTTATTTTTTTAATTGATATTTTATTTGTAAAATTTTTATATTTTAATATGAATTTTTTATTTAATTTAATTTTGTAGAATTGTATTAATTTTTTTTAAAACTTACCAAGCAAATAAGATTATATTAGAATAAGTCTCGCACATTTTAATTTAAAACCCATACTAAAAATTATGGAGATATTTTAAATTTGAACTGTTGTATTGAATTTTATACTTATATTGAAAAGTTTTCAATTGTTTATATATTAATTTTTTTAGCACGGTCAATAAACTAGTAATCAGACAGGTTCTGAGTATATTCTCCAAAATCAATCTCTCAGCATGGTCGATTAGTGGTTGGACAACATTTCTGCTGGAAATATCATCCTGCAGGGCAGAATTCTCTATGGGTTCGTTCTCCTGTCATTTCCGGCTTTTGGGTATTGTTGTGCCCTCGTGTGTTTTCGTCATTGTAACGCTAGATAATTGACACATAATTTTATAGATTGAATTAATTTTTTAAAAATAAAAAATTATTTTGATATCATTAATATTATTTTAATAAAACAAATATATAAATTAATTTAATATAACTCGGTTATCAGTTATCTTAATGAGTTCAAGGACAATCAAGATAATGGATAAAAACATATTTTAAATTAAAATAAATATTTAATATGAGATTTTTTTTAATAAACATTGAGACAACAACATATTAGATTGATATGAGTCAATTCGGAATAACTTATCAATCCACATAACAAGTCATAAGATCATGATAACTTCATAAATAAATTACAAAGCTCAATTTTAATTAAAATTAAAATGAATATTGAAAGATGAAACTGAAAAAAATTAATTAAAAAAAAAACTAAACAATTACTCAAGTTAACCTGAGTTAACATTTCAAACCTGCGACCTGGATCATGAGATTAAAATAACTCAATAAAAAACAAATCAAAATAAATTATAAAATACAATTCTTAATAGCATACCCCTCCACACATTCATTGTTCATTAAAAGAAATACCTTACAGATATAGAAATCATGTTAGATTATAAAAGCATGTGCGTTCAACTAAAATTTAATCTGAATTAGCTTCTCAAACTTGCAAATTTGTTCCGCGCAAAGGATAATCCAATAGAAAAAATTAATAAATAAAACAATAGAGCTCATTTACTAACATCAGAATTTGAGCAAGTGGTCCTCATGAAAGTTATTGAAAATTGTGTTATCTTTCTACCCATTAAATTTAACGTCATTTTGCCTTCTAGAACTCCAGATATGGGTAAAATGACAACAAATTTGATGGGTGGAAAGATAAGACAATTTCCAACAACTTTCACAAGGACCACCTGCTCAAATTATGATGTTAGCAATGACATTTCATCCAGACAAGAGCTTGAGGGCTATCCACCACGTCCACTAGAAACACTACTCAGTATTTTAGCCATATCTCAATCTATAGTGATCCAAATGCTCTAAAATGTTGAGGGTGGAAGGAGGAGATGATTGCCAAAAACTTTCATGAAAAACACTTTGCCAAATTCTGATTGCATCAATGTCATTTTACCCAGCCAAAATGTTTGAGTGCTCCTGTTCACCAAGTCCACTAAATTAATAATTGACCACTACATCAATAATCAATTACCAAATGAATAGTTTTAAATTTTAGCCTATAAAAGAAGGCATTTGCCATTTATTTAGGCATCTTGATTTTCAAATTAAGAGCATTTTCTAGCTTTCTCTCTTTGTAATATTCACGTTTTATTTCATGTTTTATTTTTATTAATCTCTTGTTTATGCTTTTCATTTCCTTTACTACTCTTAATCAACTTATATCATATTTATATTCTCATCTTGTTTATTTATATTTTTCTTATTCATAATTTATAGGTACTGTAATGAGATGACAGGTGCAAGGAGAAGAAGAGTTCCTAGATGAAGCTCAGAGTAAAAACTGTGTGAAAAGTCCATGTTGAGTTCATTCCCACTTAACAATTCAGCACACATAATTGGGAAAATATGTGTGACTTCTTCTTCTTCATCTCCATTGATCACAGTGATGACCTTTAGATGCCTTCTCATCAGGTAATCTCTTTTGTTAATTCACCACCACCACTTTCAGTTCAACTCTCGACCTCACTCTTTTCTCTCTTTTTTCTCTCTTTGTAGTGCTGCAATGGCAGCCACTGCTTGTTGTTCTTAGCAGCTCACTCTCTTCTATATTTCTCTCATCTTTCTCTCATTTTGCTCTCTAAATGATACCTATATTTATAGGCTTCAATGGTAAGCTCCTCCAGCACATTTGTCTACATTTATGCGACAAGAAAGCCATAAAACATGGCAATAGCATGTGCTTCCACTTTGTACCAAGTGGGTGATGAGTTGTTCCACCTGTACAAAGTGGAAGTGGAGTATTTGCCACAACAATGGCAATTTCCTAACATGCCAGACGATGACAAGAACAAAGTTATTGTTGGATGCCATGGTGAAATAACTTAGCATTTGACTTAGTACAGATGAGGAACTTTGTCCAGTCACTATTCATCTTAGAAGCATATAACAAGCAATTGATAAGCACATTCCTCTTCTGACATCTCACGAGGATTATAAAAAATAAATTCCACAGAGAGCATTGAAACAGCTATCAACATTTCTTCCAAGCAGTTGAACTAACTAGCAAGGATGAGAGCTTTGGAATAAACAGGGTCTAAGGGAAGCCGAGCCATTTGATGCCCAACAGGATCCGACAACTTACAGTCATCTGTCAAAGCACCCAGCAGAAACAACTCCTCCAACTATTCTTGAATAGCTGCCCTGTTGCATTCAGCAACAAAGGATTACTGATCTGTTTAAAAAATGCAGGTCCCTTGAGACAGTACAGAGGAAGCAACTCTAGTCAACCAGACAGCTTCAGTAATTACAAGCCAGGTAAACATCAATAAATAAGGTCATCTACCACGGGCATGAACCAAACAAGAATATTATCTCTTACCCTCACTATACACAAATAGATGGCCAGCCAGCCTGGATTAACCCAATTATAACATCCAACATTCAGCATCTGAACCAGCAAAACAATCAATTTGTTAAGTTTTTAACATCTTAAAAATGTTAGGTATATTCCCAAATGGTTATTTATACTATACTATACAATACAAATCAATAGGTAACTTGACCTCAGGCTCTACCAGTAAATATGGGCTGAATTCAAGTTCAACTGAAGGAGACTTGAAGATACAACATACACCAGAAGAAGCCCCTAAGAGGAGGCTGAAGGGGATGGCATGAGAAAGTGGCTAAACTAAATCTTTATGGAAAGAAAGACATGGCCATAGTCAAGCAGAAAAACATGTGGGGAATTTCCGTCTAGGTTAAAATTTTAATGATGGTAACTAATCTATAATCATCTGCTACTAGCAACACAAATGCAGAACGAGAATAGTGCACCAAATCAATGGAACTGTGAAAAAATATCTGAAGATTCACCTTGATGGTTTTTCCAGGAAATCAAATCCTATAATATCATCAACGCCTAGAGCCTTGAGCTGCCAAATAACATTAGAGAGGTTGCACCGTTTGATCTCTGGCTTTGTTGAATCCTCAAGCTTCTCAAATTCACTCTCTGGGTAGAGTCGAAAGCACTTCCCTGGTCCTTCACGGCCTGCGCATCCACTGCAGTAACAAAATGTTTGTCAATCCTGATTATTATTTGATCAAAAACACCATTTGATGGAGACAGTGTGTGTATGTGTGAAATAATGTTCAATGAAAACTAAATAAACAAAAGAAAACAAACATCTATTTCTAACCGTTTAGATAATTAATGCATTCAACCAATTCTAAGCTTCCAAACATGCAAATTCATGTAAAGGATGGCACACGCACTTATAGAGAGGGAGGGGGGATGCACCCAATGGCATAGGACCAAAATAAAAAATCCAAGGAGATGGTTATAACAGAGCATGGATAGTTTCATGGTCAAAATAACCATGAAAGAAAATCACTCGGATGTTATAAACAAGCTTATGTATAGGCAGGCTGGATTACAGGTAACAATTTGTTGACAGAAAGTGAATCATACAAATTTAAGAGGAATCTAGTAACTAGAACCAAATTAAATCTCGTTGAAAGTTGATCACTAAACTCAAACTGAATAGCCTTTGTATTAGTCTATGTTTCACCCAAGCATAATTCAGCATGCCTACCTCCTTTGAAGAGCCTGGGCTTTTGATGTTGGAATAATTATCAATGATTCCATCCCTTTGACCGGATCGTAAGAACATGCTTTTATGATTCCAGGATCTATAACATATTTGATTCCAGGTATAGTCACTGATGTCTCAGCAATATTTAAGAGAACAAAACGAGTATCGAGGGATTAATGGAAAACAATCAAAGCAAAAAGAATGGCTTCAGTGTGACTGAGTTTACATGAATAGTGCTGTTATTGCATGCCGAGGAGTTGTTAAAGTCAACAAACAAGCTACTTAGGTAAACTATAAAATTTTCGTTACACAAAACTTACTTCTAAAGTTGAAGCAGAAGACACTGAACCATCCAAGCCTGGCCTGCCGATCAGGCTCGAATCATTGTAGAAGTTATGAAGCAGCTCTGGAGACTTGGATAAGGTATTTTAGTATTACTCTGCAAAGGCATTCCCCACCACTCTTGGATTAAGTTTGACGGTAGATTCATCCACCTGTGTTGCCATCTCTGCGGAAATAAAATGAACATGTTGTTAATAAGAGGGTGCTGATTTCTATAGTTTTGTTGTTTCTAATAGCAGGGTTTACACACGATCACTATCGTTTGTTTAGACACTATTTATGTAATGGGATGAGAGAAGTAACTGTAGGTTGTGATGATAACTACTGCTACTTACAAAGACTAACTCATACGAACATTTGAACACGACACTTCAACAATAGCCCAACGATCAGAAAATGAATTGTGCAAACAGATTCCAATTAACAGCTGTTGCTAATACTTTTTTTTTCCATCCAATTTCCAGGAACTGTCTTAAATATGCTGTCACAATGCACAAGAAGCTGAGAACAAAAGGGGACACTCCTTATTTTGGAATTAAGATAAATGATACCACCTATATCATCAAGATTGACCAGATGTTACACTTGAGGGTCTAGTCCATTGGTCAACTGCAAGGCTTGCCTTTGCGAAGATCCTGGGTTCGATCCTCAAGAGTACCAGCCTGTCACCCCTGCGGTGCCTTACCTGCCTACTGGGCTTGCAGGATGTTCAGTAGGCCCTGAGATTAGTTGTGGTGCGCGTAAGCTGACCCGGACACCCAGGATCATAAAAAAAAATAAAAAAATTGACCAGATGTTGTAGGGACCCAAATGCTCATTGGGGTAGTTATGCTAACAATGAGACGGGGCTAGTTGGTCATGTGAAAACGATGCATTTCTTGCTAAAGAAGTCCTGTTTTGGGTAAAGAAAGAATGATCTCAAATTGTCATTTTTATTTAGACAATAAACTTTGGGATATTCACTAGAAGAGATATTTTCGAATTATTTAGGGAGAAACACAGAGTGAGCTACAATTTCTTAGGCGTACGTAAATTCATCAACAAACTACTATCTGCTTCGACTTCCAAGAATAAGTGTTTACAACGTCAAGAAAGATGATAAAGAAATTGTAGAGTAAGTCGAGTAAGTCATCAAATCTGAAGCATGCCCCCTAAACACTGATGCAAGGTTTACCACACTCACTCAGCATCACATCAAAAAGCTTTCTAGCTTCGACACTTTGCCATTGCAGAAGATATCCATCCATCATGTAGCAATATTTAATACACAACCCAATATTCTCAATCTTTAGGTTCATTTTATGATTAGGTCAGATACCTTATTGCCACCATATCATCCACTAATTTCATATCTTGGTTATATTTTTACTCTTCACCAACTCAACTTGCAAATTGATTTTCAAACTAAATAATCCAAAGTTCACACAACATGCGAGAAACACACATTATCCGTCAAGATATGAAGGGTACAAATAATATGATTCCTACCAATTCCATTTGTTCGAACAAAAGTAACACGATTTCATTCTTTTTCAACCTCATACTAGCATAATAAACTCGACGATAGAAGGCCGAGGATTCCTACCAGGCATGTGACTGGAGCAAACTAAGGCACCATCAATGATACAGAAGGAGACCATGCTACAGCTACAACTGTAAGTACAGGTGTTAAAGGGAGAAAAGAAGGCCATACCCATTTGATGTTGAATGAAATACGGTGTTTTTAGTAAGGAAAACACTTGGCTCGTGTCAGTGCCGCCGCCATCACCGAGATCTTTCTTTCTGGCTGATGCCTAGAGTTTTTGCAAGAAAAGACTTTTAAAGGAAGCATACCGCGTGTGTGAGAGATACCATGTTAAATTCTAGTATCTAAAAAAAAACAAATTACCTTTTAACTGGGCCGATGCCCGAGCTTCACAACCACGGGTTTGTTTTATTTTTTATTAAAATATTCAGATATCACAAGTTTATTTTGAAAAATAAATAAATTTAATAGTTAATGTTATAATTTCGATCAATTAAATAAATTAGTTTTAAAAAAATAATATATTATCAATTTGAATTAAAAAATAAAATTATAAATAATAAAAAATTTATTTATTTTTTAAAAACTATTTTTAACATTAATATATTAAAATAATCTAAAATATAAATATAAAATTTCATTTTAAATAAAAAAAAAACATAGCTTTTATAGTTTTTTTTTATTATTATTTTCAAAAACTACATTACGGACTCCAATTTGAAAAATATAAAAACTCTACATTTCCCCGCCGATTAAAAAAAAAAAACAAGAAAAAACCTCTCTCGCCCTCAAAACCCTCACTCTCTCTCCTCCTCCCTCATTTTCAAAAAACAAATTCCAGAAATGGAAGAAGACCAGCAGACAATCTTAGATCTAGTCAAAGAACTAGTCAATCGCTTACTCTCTCAAAACCCACAAAACCCTAAAACTCCAATTTCTAACACTAACCCTAACTCTCCTGATTTCCTAAATTCTCTTCGCTACGCAATCCGCATTCTCTCCAGCAGGTTAACCCCTTCAATTGCGCCTGATGCCGCCGCAATCTCTGAATCAATCAAGCGTGGTCTCGCTACTCAAGGTAAATCCTCTCAAGCTCTCACTTTTTCTGAATTATACAACAAATTTGCATCCAAAACGGGGTCGGGAAGTATTAATAACAAATGGGCAGTTCTTTATTTGCTCAAAATCATTTCTGAAGATAAAAAAATTGCTCAGAATGCGCCAAATCCATCGCCTTTGTTATCTAACCTGGGGTTAAATGAACTTGATTTGAGTAGTGAATCACGGGTTTCGCATAATTTTAAGAGAGGGGAAAAGGATTATGATAATGGGGTTTTGTTCGTTACTAAAGATCCTGAGAATTTGCGGGAAATCGCTTTTAGAGAGTTTGTTAATTTGATTAAAGAGGAAAACGAGGTGTCCGAAGAGGTTTTAGTGAGAGATGTGTTATATGCTTGTCAAGGGATTGATGGGAAGTATGTGAAGTTTGATGCAAATGTTGATGGGTATGTTTTGTTGGATTCAATTAAGGTTCCAAGAGCTACGAGGGTTATGGTTAGGAAGTTGTGTGAGTTGGGATGGTTGTTTAGGAAAGTTAGGGGGTATATTTCAGAAAGTATGGATCGGTTTCCCGCTGAAGATGTGGGAACTGTAGGGCAGGCATTTTGTGCTGCCTTACAGAATGAGCTCTTGGATTATTATAAGTTGTTGGCTGTGCTTGAAGCGCAGGCGATGAATCCAATTCCAATGGTTTCAGAGACGGCTAGTTCGGGTAATTATTTGTCATTGAGGAGGTTGTTGGTTTGGTTTGCTGAGCCAATAGTGAAAATGAGGTTGATGGCTGTTTTGGTTGATAAATGCAGAGTTGTGAGGGGTGGGGCGATGGCTGGGGCTATACATTTGCATGCCCAGCATGGAGATCCATTGGTGAATGAGTTCATGAGGAGCTTACTGCGATGTGTATGTTCACCACTTTTTGAAATGGTTAGGAGTTGGGTTTTGGAAGGGCAGTTGGAGGATATTTTTGCTGAGTTTTTTGTTGTGGGTCAGCCAGTGAAAGCTGAGGCACTCTGGAGGGAAGGTTACAGGCTTCATGCGGGGATGCTTCCTTCATTCATTTCACAACCCCTTGCTCAGCGCATTTTAAGGACTGGGAAGTCAATAAATTTTCTTCGTGTCTGTTGTGATGATCGTGGTTGGGCTGATGCCACAACGGAGGCTGCAGCTGCTGCTGGGACCACGACTAGAAGAGGGAGTCTTGGATATGGTGAAACTGATGCACTTGAAACTCTGGTTGTTGAAGCAGCAAAGAGAATTGATAAGCATCTGTTGGATGTTATGTACACGAGGTATAAGTTCAAGGAACATTGCCTTGCAATCAAGCGCTATTTACTTCTGGGACAAGGTGATTTTGTTCAGTATTTAATGGATATTGTTGGGCAGGAACTTTCTGAGCCTGCTAATACAATTAGTTCATTCCAGTTGGCAGGGTTGCTGGAAAGTGCAATTCGTTCATCTAATGCTCAATATGATGATCGCGACATATTAGACAGGTTGAGGGTGAAGATGATGCCACATGGAACTGGAGATAGGGGCTGGGATGTATTCTCATTGGAATATGATGCCAGAGTACCATTAGACACAGTGTTTACAGAATCTATTATGGCAAGATATTTAAGAATTTTTAATTTCCTGTGGAAGCTGAGGCGAGTAGAGCATGCTCTTATTGGTGCGTGGAAGACAATGAAACCTAATTGTATTGCTTCTCATTCTTTCACCAAGCTGCAGCATGCAGTCAAGTTGCGCTTACTTTCAACACTGAGACGATGTCAGGTCCTTTGGAATCAGATGAATCATTTTGTAACAAACTTGCAGTATTATATCATGTTTGAAGTTCTGGAGATTTCATGGTCTAACTTCTCAAATGAGATGGAAGTAGCGAGGGATCTTGATGATCTACTTGCAGCACATGATAAGTACCTCCATTCAATAGTAGAGAAATCTCTTCTTGGTGAACGATCCCAATCCCTTTGCAAGTCACTCTTTGTCTTGTTTGACCTTATATTACGTTTCAGAAGTCATGCTGATCGGTTGTATGAAGGAATTTATGAGTTACAAACAAGGTAAAAATCTGCCATGTTTTTTAATGATTTTGTTTTGTCAATGAATGCTAGCATTATCAATACATAATGTCAATGCCAATATTTGAATAGTTTTTTTTTCCTTCGATGAATGTGTCCAACCACTCATTATTCCAATCATCTGCAGAACTAGGGCATCCTCTTTATCCTCTCAAGACAAGAACAGATCATGGAGGCAGACAAGAGACAAATCTTCAGAGCCTGGATCATGGCTTAATGATGGCAGGAAAGCTCTAGAAGAACGTGCTGGTGAATTTCTTCAAAATATGGGGCAGGAACTGGAAGCAATATCAAAGGAATATACTGTGTTGCTCGAAGGTTTCTTGTCTCAGTTGCCTGTGCAGCAACATGTTGATTTGAAATTCCTCTTCTTTCGGCTTGACTTTGCAGAATTTTATAGTCGGTTGCATCCTGGATCATAGCAAAGTTATTAATACAACTGAGTTTAATCCATTTACACGAGGCATGAACAGAGTTCAATTATTTGCTGCACAATGAGTGAAGAGTCATGCAATGCAGTGTCTTGCTGACGCCAGGATTAACCTTTATATTCCACTGCTTGATTTTAGGTATTGTATGAAGATAGCTGCTCAATCCTTTAATCAAATAATTTTGTTTTCGCTTCTTTCCAGGAGTCTGATATTATCTTTTATCTTATCAGATTGTTTGTGCTGCTTTCCAAGGGTTTGCGTGAAAGTTTGCGATCATGTCAAAGGTATTTTTATATCACGAAGGAGTTCTTGAAATCACTGCAAACATTTTGGATATTATAGCCCAATTATTTGTTGACACTTTTCTTCTTATTGTTGCAAGCTGTTTATGCTGAGCTTGTGCATCTGTATCATAGTTATGTATTGCCCAAATGTTAAGCATTTTGATATATGATTTGGTTTAGCATCTGCTTGTTTTTTCAACGCTGACATTTGATACTTACTGGTTATTTGGGTTGGGATGGCTGCACTTTGTGTTAGCTGGAATAAACATATCATAATTCCTTGTGTTCCTGGGAAGCCGTCCCTGCAAAGAAAACTGTGTTCTTATCACAAGGGAATGAAAACATGCCACAATATCTCAATATGCTTCTTGCTGGCAAAGAATGGTCAGGCTGTTGTTTAAACTATAATCATTGTAAAGATTTGCCCTTATTTGATTATTACTAACTAGAAAAAGGCTCTCCGCATAGCCACATAGATGGCTTGTGTTGTTGGAGAATTAGAATGAGGTGACAGCAAATAGCCAGTTGAAGTCTTGGAGAAAGATAAGGGCGACTTTACAGAGACAAGGGAGCATGCCAAAGAGTGGATTGGTGTTTTATTCGTTGTATAAATTAATGACAGTCTTGTTTAGGGTCTTCTCTTAGCATTTTCTAGCAGAAGATGTCAAGTACACTTGTATATATTAGAAAGATTTGATTATAATTTAATCCTTATAGTTTATCAAAACAAATTAATTAATCATTATAGTATAAAAAATAATAAAAATAATTAAATAGTTATTAGACTACTGTTGATAAATGCTTAATTTAATGGTATTTTGTTTATAAAAAAAAAATTATCTGTCAAACTTTCTATCATATCTACTTATTTTTTACATTTTCTATTTTTTAAAACAAAAAATCATAATAAAATGAAAAAAAAAACATATAAAATGGACAAAAGATTAAGCTGTAAATGAACATTAAAAAAAGAGGGATTTAATAATAGTTTCTGAAACCATGAGGAGTAATTAATTATTTGCTAAACTACAAGGGTTAAGTTGTAATAATTTTTGGGATTAGAGAGTCCATGAGAAACAACAAACGAGGCTTTCGGAGACGCAGGCAGCCTTGGCCCCTTGCATAGTTTCAAAGACTTGATGAACATGTGCTTTTCTGCATGGTCATTATGTACAATTCAGAAACAGAGAAACTCATACCATTTTTAATGAAAGAAAAAAAAAATGCCGTCTCATTTTCCATCAAAATTACGTGTACATTGCAGGGGTGAGATACTTAACCAATTTAAGACAAAAGGGTTATCTCTTGCTCCCAACTTCACATAGCACATTGCAGCTTCAATACTAGGGCGGTCTGAGAGTGTTTTTGGGAGCACTTATCCAGGCAGTACCAGCAATGGCAAATCTCCACAGTGCACTTACATGCTCAGGTAAAGCATAATCAATGCCAACACGTGGACCGACTAGTATCTTTTCAGGTTCTGGGCCATCCAAGAGTTCTAAACCACCTGAGCCATGTTCATTTATTCATTTCAGTTACATGTGAATTTCATGAGATTCGGATTAAGTGAGGGCAACTAGAAAATTTACCAGGAGAGTGAAGGGGATGGTTAGACCATTCCGTGGAGATCCCCAGTGCTTGACCAATCTAGATGGCACATAAATGATTCAGCAAATGAGAAGATCTACCGAACAGAAGAAAGAATGCTCCATTTGCCTTAAATCTTGAGTACTTTCCAACATGTTATGCACAGCAATCGACTACTTGTGATATTCTATAATAAAACTAACCCAGCATATATCATGAGAAAACTAGCTGAAGGATGATGCCAACATTTTAATCAACATTAACTTTCATACATGCTAGCAAGTTTATAACTACTTGCAAATTTTTCTTAAAAACACTTGGTTGTGGAAATTAAAATGAGCCATTGCACCATTATAATTCCTGAAACATGGAACACGTTTTTGTTACCATTTATGGAATTTAGAATAACTATGAAAAATAGTTCAACATAGGTGCCCCAGTTCACTGAGATCATAGCTGGATGATGACCTTTTCCATAATTAAAGACAGTTAATCTTAGTAAATTCAAATTCTTTTGTTAATCAAAGACATCAATGAGCAAGAAAAAGTTATAAGTTATCACCATAAATGTAGAACCACACAACATTCATCGCACAATTTATTATTGAATCATGACAATTCAACAAGTTTGTTTAGTCGCTGTCCAGTCAAATGTATGTTAAGTGTGAAAGGTGGACGATAAAATAGAACTGACCTTGCCAGGTCCATTAAGGAGAGAAGGCTTCTCTGTTTGCTGACCGCGCCGCTCCTGAATGGTATCCATCCCTGCCATGTCAAACTGAATTAGGAGAGACGCAATACAAGCTTTTTCTACAGTTTCATATTATGAGTAGCTACAATTCATCAAGAACAAAAGGGGAAGTAGCGATTAGTTTGAATCGTCATAGCAGTTGCAAACATAGTTTCTCTAATCTGAGCTATGCAGATAGTTATTGTTGTGATTTTTTTAATCTGGACCTAAGCTGTTATAATTTTACCTTTGTGAAATTCATTCAGGTGATACACTCTTGAGCTGTATAATTGCTTCCGCAAAGTTTTCAGTTATAACCACATTAACTACCAGTAAACCATCCAAAATACCGAAATTGTGCCTGTACAGTTCCTCTCTATCAGATTCAATACGTGCTAAATTAAGTAATGGGTGCCCAATATCATATTCCAGTGTGTGGGGGGCTTCATTAACGCGAAATGCCTGCACTGAGACAAAGGGCTAGAACCTGGAAGCCAGTAATACAAAGCAAGGAGAAGAGAACTAATTTACAACTCAGAGCGCATTCACAAAAAACAATTCAAATGCCACTGCTCGTTAAAGCTACATCAAAATTACCACTAATCGGAGCGCAAGAACGAATCAACACAGCAGCACCAATTCCTTCTTTGTCCGCAACAACATTGAGCATTGTGTGCAAACCATAGCAAAGATAAACATAAGCGTGCCCTCCCGGTCCAAACTATTTCCAATCAAACAAATGAAACACAGCAATCAATTAATACAACCAAACCAAAACTATGTTCAAAATAAATAAACAAAAAGTGCAGTGTATCTTACAACTGGAGCAGTTCGTGCTGTAATCCCAAATCTACCATGACAAGCTGAGTCATTCGGTCTATAAGCTTCTACCTGTCAATGATCATTCCTTTATTACATGCCCATTTGCTCATTTTTTTCATCTCGGCTAGGCTAAAAAAAAACATTAAAAAGAAAACCCAGGAATTCAAAATTCTTACTTTTGAGCTATATTACCTCAGTAATCTGCAAAACAACGTTGTCTCTCTTCAAGAACTTCCCAAGTAGACGAGGAGCTAGGTCAAGAGCGTCAATTTGAAAGAATTCACGGGGCAAGATTGTCATTTGATCAAAAGTCAGTGACGTTGGGGGTGGAAGTGAAAGAATTTTGGGCCTTTTGGGTTTGATTCTAGTGCTTATGGATTTCAGAAGCTGAGTTGACCGATTTGCAGCTGAGTCTTCGTCGGGTTCACTCTCTGGAATCGGTTTCTTGGGTTTTGAGACTCGCTTGAATCGCTGAGTTCTCTTCATTGAATAATTTGATTGATCGATGCTTAAGCTTTTAGACTTTTATTGGCGGTTTATAGCGACGCTATGGAATTTAATTATATTACATGTGTTTGACATTTTGATAGTAATTATGTTTTAAAGTAGTTTTTATTTAAAGATATATTAAAATGTTATTTTTTTTATTTTTTTAAATTAATATATTAAAATAATATAAAAAAATAAAAAAATAAAAAAATAAAAAAATATTTTAAAAAATATGGTTTCACTTTCAACTACATTTTTAAAAGATTTGCTAAATTTAAGAACAAAACATAAAAATAATATACTTCTTGTGTGTTGCTCTGTAAAGTTTTTTTAAATATATTTTTTTATTTAATTATACAAAAATTAAAATAGATATTTTTAATAATGATGAGGAATCAAATTTAAAAAAAAAAAGATCATGAATGCCTGTACAAAAAAATGTTTGCTAATACCATAAAACTAAAAGGAATGTTATAGTATTATTTAAAAACATTGTAAGAATTGAATGATATTTAACAAAACAATACCATAAGTATATTTTTATTTATTTTTTCTAACTAATTTTAATTAAAATTGATGGAAAAAAACAAATGCCTTAATAAAAAAAGTCAAGAACTCGAGCCTCGATGGGCAAGCGTATTTGGTCCTTAAGAGAAAAGGTTGACATTGCTGCTTCTTTTTTTCTTCTGAAAATAAGTGAACGACGAGATCATTCGCCCATCATATTAAAAATTCAGGCATTAACTTCCTTTATCTAAAATATATATTTTCAACCTCTTTTATCCATAGTTTTGAAACCCCGACCGGCCCGGCGGGTCAACTCGGACATGGGACCGGTCCGGGTGGAGGCCAAAACCCGCTTGGAAATTGGCCTGGCCAGACCCGGTTGACCCGGCAAAACCCGGCCGCAAACCCGTTGACTTTTATTTTTTTATTTTTTTTTTTACTAAAAAGACGTCGTTTTGATTTTTAAAAAAAAATAAAAAATAAATTTTGACCCGGCCAAGACCCGGTGACCCGGTCAAAACCCGGAACCCGGGCCTTGGACCGGGCCGACCACCGGGCCGGGTCTTAAAACTATGCTTTTATCACATGAAAATGCTTTAGAAGTACCTTAAAAATTTTAATAAATCAAAATTTTAAAAACACATAAACGACACTCCTTTTACAAATCAAAATCTATTGACATTAAAATTAACCGATTGTTTTCTCTTTCATTTTCTAATTTTTGATAATTAAATGTTTTATCTCAAATTCATGAACTAAAATATAAATAAAATGAAGTTTAGGACTAAAATATCAAAGCATAAAAAACATTGACAAAAAAAAAACAAAAAAATTAAATGATGAAAATGGACTCTTGTTTTCAATGACAATCTGCTCCCTAATCTGTCAATTCTTCTATATTGCTAAAATTTCATTTTATTCTTAAAGATTGAGCATAGGTTCAATACTGTGACGTTTTTCAACACCATCAAAACCCAATAGTATGCTTAACAATAAATTATGAGCGCTAGATTCCTGAAAACATAGTGTGGGAGGACGAAATGAAAAAAAAAAAGTTTAGAGATTGGAACAAAAAATACTTCAGGGGCCAAAAAAAAGAGGAGAAAGAACCACCCAGTTGCATTTTTCCATTCCATAATGCAGCTGAGCGTGAGTCCATAGAGGAAAGAACATCAAATTAGCTAGTTGTTTTAGTTTTTATAATTTTAATTTGTTAGACAAATTACTGGATTTTTATAACCATATAAAGATTATAAAGAGAGATTACATGTGGTAATACATGCACTTAGAATATCTATTGCTTCATAGTAGTAAGGTATATTTTGAAATGCTCGGAGTATAATAAATATTATTTTTTAAAATATTTTTTATTTAAAAATATATTAAAATAATTTTTTTTAGTATATAAAATTTATTTTTCACATCAACACATTAAAATAATTAAAAAAATACTAAAAATAATTAAATTTTTAAAAATTAAATTTTAATAAAAAAAACATATTTAACTTCAATGCTAAACAACCTATATGTATTTCATACTACTTAGAAAATAAAAGAACACAATTAATATTTGAATTTATATGATAAGAAGAAATTACTCTGTTCCTCTTCATATTTGAATTTAGTAACACTTTCTCTCTTTAATTTTAAAGACTAACCTTTACATACTAATCAGCACAGAATTTAAATTTTAATAATTAAATAAAATTTTCTCTTATATACTCAAATTACAAAACAATTAATTGATAAGATAGTTTTTATAAATTTTGATTTTCTTCTCTCTTGGTAATAAAAAATATAGTAATGATTGTTTTTTAAAATATTTTTTATTTAAAAATACATTAAAATAATATTTTTTTTATTTTAAAAAAATTATTTTTAATATCGGCACCTCAAAACAACACTAAATATATATAAAAATTAATTTTAAATAATTTTTAAAAAACAAATAACAAAAAATTAAGTTAAATCTTATAAAAAAAAATCCTAAATCTTCCTTGTACGAGTTAATATTCTTATAAATTTTAATTTTTTAATTATTAAGGTCATGTTTAGCATTGCGTTTTAAAAATGTTTTTGAAAAAAATTAAAAAGAAATTTTTATTTTAAATTAATATATTTTTGATGTTTTCATATCATTTTGATGTACTAATATTAAAAATAATTTTTAAAAAATAAAAAATATTATTTTAATATATTTTAAAAAAAATTAAAAAAAAAATCACAACTATACACTCAATTAACCTTCTGTATTATTCTCGATCAAGACACAGGACATGGTGGATGATTCATCGACAGAGTTCAAGCATAAACAACTTTGTCATTCGGAACTCTCTAGAATTCGCCAGATTGTTGCTTCCTATCTTTCTCAAGCACAATAATTTCTCCAACTTTATCATACAATTGAATAGCTACGTGGGTCCTTTAAATTCATTTTTTAATATTTTATAATTCCAAGTTTGACTCAAATTAGTAATTTACTAGTCAGTCAATCACTGCAATGATATACAAAATCTGACCAAATTACTAATAACAAATAAACTCACCTGCTCTCTCAATCAAATCTAACCAAGTAGGCGTTGCATTTAATGTAGCATGCTGAGAACACATACAACCCAGAAGAAAGAACTCCTAAAATCAAGCAAGATTTTCTGGTGGCGGCCACGTCTTTGCAGACTAAAGTCCCTTTCCCTTTTAGCCTAAGCCATTATGAAATTCAAGTCGTCGTTCACTCTTCATTTCCTAGTCTTTCCTTTTGGGATCTATATGCAATTATAAAATCTATCCGTGAGGGTCCAAGCAGCAAGAAAAAGGAGGAGCTAAAATTCCCTATCAGACAAAGCTCTATAAGGTAAGGAAAAAAATCATTACGGATCCAGATTCCATTCTTTTTTAGTGAACGAAACGCAAGCTCCGCCCAGACCTCCTGGTGAGAACTAAAATCTTGATGCAAACTGAGATCTTGGAGTGAAACCAAGACGATGTTCCCTCCATGAATTCCAACTTAACGCGAGAAAACACTAAAGCAGACCTTCGAACGATAAGAATTGCTCCAGCCCACAGTAATTACACCCAGTGGGCACAATGTTTTCTTAAAACCTTTTAGCATTTTTTTTTAATTTTAACTGAGATTGATATGGAATTGTGAATGTGTTATTTGATTTGTTTGTGAGGCGTTCTCTGATGCGTTTGTATCAGAAAAAAACAAAGAGATGAAAAGCTGTAATTGTAACCTGTTAAAAAAAAAACAAAAAAATATAAGGTAGGGATGCTGCCACGTGCCAAACAAAACAAATGAAAAAAAAGTGAAACAAAACTGGCCAAAACTTACTGCAATAATGAATTTTAAACGTAAACAGTGTAATTCATAGTGATTTTATGATTTCTTTTAGTTTTTTTTTAATTGAAATTCTTGATGCCATAGTGGTAGTGAAGATTAGATTTTTTAATCTTAGGTTATTCTAACTAAAATTTATTATTTGAAATTCTTGATGGCATAGTGGATTGAAATTTTTGAATGTCCAAATAAAAAACATTTACTCAAGTTATTCTAATTATTTTTATAAAAAAAATTTGTTAATTTTTTTCAAGTAGATTATTCTATATAACTCAGTCCATGATATGAGTTGCATGATTTTTCAAAAACAAGATTGCCATAATTAAATATTATTTTATATATAAAAAATAGTTTAGGTACTAAATTTAGTCTATTACAAAATATAGAGAGAATGTGATTGAAGATATTGTTAACTTTTTAGTAAAAGAGGACAAATTAAAAATTATATCTTAGAGAATTAATTGATTTTTTCCCATTAAGAATTATACACAGTATTGTTTATATGATATAATTTTTTTATTTTTATACGGGTAGTTTCACATCCTCTTAAAAAATAAAACTAGTTTTATTTGAAATTTATAGCTGTCATTTTTAACAAACACACTTCTCGATAATGGAATTTATATTATCATCCTATACACATATATTACATATGATACGAAAAAAATTAAATTCTACTTTCTATAAACATCTACCTCTAATCTGCTTTGCAAAAAGGGAAAGCTCTAATCAATTTTTTAATAAAAATAAATATTAACAACTAATGTGTGTGAAATTTAAAGTTTGGAAAAACCCTCCCTCTCCCTCCTTTTTTTTTTCAAAAAAAACAAAAAAATAATAAAAACACTTCTAAGTATTAAATTAAAAGAAAACTATTTTCCGTAGTACAACAAATTCAGTTAACAAAACAAAATAATTCTAAAATATAAATTTATCTTCACTACGACAAATCTTCCCCGAAAAAGCCCAGAGGCCCAACGGGCGAGAGACCAAGAGGGTGGCTGGCCACTACAAACAAAAAAACCCTAACGAAACACAACAGCATTCTAGACCTTTCCACAATCACCCCCCTTCTTCTTCTTCCTCTTTTTTTTCCTAAAAAATTCTAGACCTTTCTAAATAAATAAAAAAACAATTAAATAACCCTCAAGAAACCACATCGCCCTCTCCATCATTCCCACCCAGATTTCCCACACCAGAAACGATCTTTTTTTCAAGAATCGTCAATGGCCAAGTACGGAGAAGGAGACAAACGTTGGATCGTAGAAGACAGGCCAGACGGAGCCAACGTACACAACTGGCACTGGGCTGAGACAGACTGTTTAGAATGGTCAAGAAATCTTCTCTCCAAACTCCTCAACAACCTCAAAGTCCTCGACGGGGAAGGAAACCTCTTTATCAAAATCAACAAGGTTGAAAAAGTCGAGGGAGAAGCTTACGTTAATGTCCGGAAGGGGAAGATAATCCCGGGTTATGAATTGAACGTGGTTCTTTCGTGGCAAGGCGAGGCGAAAGATAGTGAAGGGAATAGTTTGTTGAAGGTAGATGGATCTGTTGAAATTCCTTATATTTCCGACGAGAACGCTGATGAAGATCCTGAGATTCGTGTTACGGTGAAAGATGAAGGCCCAATTGGGAAGACTTTGAAGGATGCTATGTTTTCGAAAGGGAAGCCGGTGGTGGAGGAGAAGGTTAGAGTTTATGTGCAGAGTATGGCGAAAGGTGGGCCGGCGAAGGAGGAATTGGAGAGTAAGAAGGTAGAGAAAAGAGGGAAGCCGGTGGCTGGGGCGTCGGTGAAGAATGCGGGGAGTGTGGCTCCGGTGGTGGAGAAGGAGGTGAAGAAGGAGGTGAAGAAAGAGGTGAAGAAAGAGGGGTTTAAGAGTATTAATTTGACGGAGAAGTTTAGTTGTAGAGCGAAAGATTTGTTTGAGATATTGATGGATGAGAATAGGTGGAAGGGGTTTACTCAGAGTAATGCGAGGATTAGTAAAGAGGTTGGAGGGGAGTTTAGTATTTTTGATGGGTCGGTGACGGGGAGGAATGTGGAGTTGCAAGAGGGGAAATTGATTGTGCAGCAATGGAGGTTTGGGAACTGGCCTGATGGGATTGTTTCGAAGGTGAGTTAAGCCGTGAACTATTGACATGTTGGTTGCTTGAATGAATGAAATTTGAACTGTTTATGCTATTGAATGCTCTTAAATTGTTGGCTTGGACTGGTGATGAGTAGGCGAAATTGCTGAATTGAATGGATTGTTTGTAGTTTTTCCTACCAATTTTTGCATAGTCAGGGGTTGTTTTGCTGTGAGTAGTATTGTTTTATGAATTGTTGAAGATTGATAACTAGTAGGATGGTATGGATAGTTGAGTGGAAGATAGGTTAGCTGAATGAATTTGGATGGTGATTGCAGGTAAGAATTACTTTTGATGAGCCCGAACCCAGGGTTACTATAGTGAAGGTGATGCATACTGATATACCCGAGGAAGACAGGTTTGTTTTTGTGTTTTGAAGTAGTTAGATTTTGTCATTCTAATGATTTTATTCAAGTTTTATTGGTTTTCTTGTTCTTTGGGTTCATGATCCTTTTTTCTTCTTTTTTTGGTCACCACTGTTCTTGATGCAGATATGGGAATGCAACTGTGGTGGAGAATACTGAAAGAGGATGGCGGGATCTTATTTTAAACAAGATACGGGCAGTTTTTGGTTTTGGCGTATGAGTTTTTTTCATAGCTTCTTTGAAGTGTAGAATCTCATCAATTTATCTTTCAGCAATGAAATCTGAATTACTGAATGCCTGGGGATTGTTTTGGTTTTTAAAGACTTTCCTTGATAATTCAGTCCATACAGTTGTAATCTTATTAAATTGCATGTCATGTCACTCGTGTTTTCTAATGACCAAAATGCTCTATTGAGCAAGCTTGTTACAATTACAGTGTTTGTATTCTGTCAAAGTAACAAACCTCTTAACTGCTTGAAATCTCGTGCTGTTGTTTTCATGGAAAAGTGGATTCAATTGTGGGCACATTAGTTCCTTTGTTTGCTTGCATTCACAGATGTTCTTCACAATTGTGATAGTATATTTTAGCTAATACGATGTAATCTATGATGTTATTTATTTTTAGTTGATAAGCTGCAATGAATGTTCTGGTGATTGGGTTTTGGTTGTCGCATGATAATTGGAAGGTTTTTAGTGGTCTATGATGGATGTGGAAACTCAGTAGCTTGAAGTGACATTTTTCTTATATATTTTGTTTAGTGTATCTCGAGTTTGATCACCGCAGGTAGAGCAAGTTGTTTAGCTTGTTTGGTTTCTCAGCTAGTTTTTGGGATACGACAGTGCCCAGTGATGATAGGTAGGGTCTTGCACATTTTGATACAGAATGTGTGGAAATCTTCCGTTTATTTTGGATAATGCGCTTCAAGAAGATGAAAGCTCAATACCATGGTTGTGGAGCTTGATTTTCTGCAGTCATATTCCTTTTTTAATGTGATATAAGGTAGCGGCTGTATGACTTGCACACAAAGTTCTGTCAAGTAATGTTATTGCTAGTACAACGCAGTCAAATACGATGCGTTACTGATTTCCTAAGCATGCAATGCTGTAGAGTATATAGAGACACATTTCCTGGATTTAAGAGGAAATAAAAACCATGTATAAGATGGTTAGAGTTCATGTTTTTTGGTGCTGATGGCTTAGGAAAACCTTTTTATTGAAGAGCTGTTGGGAAAAACATGGTGCAGGTTTTGACTTTTGAGGAAACAGTATATTGATTCTTAAAGAACATGGAAAGTTTGAGTGCGTGATATGTTTTAGCTTTTTTGGATGTAGTTAAAGCTTGAGAGGAGTGCACTGGTGATTTCGGGTTTTTATTCGAATCGTTAACAGTAATTTGACCTGCTGGCAGTCAATCTGCGTATCCTTCTTATTTTTTTGTTCTAAATGCAGCTAACCTGATATGGTGCATGGATTTATTGAGAGAATAACACATCAATTAGCTGTGAATTTGAGAAGTCCCAGGTTTCGTGCAAGAAAATAAAGGTGCTGGTGTCGTTGCATGCTTAAGATGCAGGCTTTGCAGAAAAGCTGTCTTGAACACCCAACACAGGAAAAAGTTATATTCTTATTAGGAGGTTCATTTCTGCCATGGAATGCCATGCCCTCCCTTTGTTCTTTGGTGGTGACCACTTCAGAAGAACATGTTTGAAATTGTCTTTTTTAAAATTTTGAATTTTTTTTGTTTAAAATATATTATTTTAAAATAAAAGGTACATTAAAAATAATGATTTTTTAAGTTACTAGAGCATGTGATATGTTTGCATTACCGGGATTGAAATAGATAGTGGTAATACTGCCACCAAGAGGAGTGGACTCAGGACTGTAGGCTTGATTGACGGCGTTATGCTTGGTGAAGCTCAGAATTGCATGTTGCTAGGCTGAGCTAAATGAAAAGGAAAGAGGACAAGCTAGCTTGATCTGCACTTCATTTTATGATTTCAACAAAACGAATTTCACTGTGTTGGGTGTTCAAGACAGCTTTCCATGTGCAGATCTTGAACTGCAGCAAGAGGGAAATAATTCCTGTTCAGCCTAATCTAACCTTCCTTTGTCCTGAAGCTAGTCACCGTACGTAATTTGAAGGTTATTTTCACCGTAATTAAGCTGTGAAATGTTTGATCGGAGAACATTAGCGTGTACCGGCGACAAATCTATCCTCCTGTGGTGCAAACTTATGGACGAGTGTGATGGGTGTTAACTTTATTATTGAATATCGGTGAGGATAGCTGGATCAGTTTTTTTTTATAGGAACTAGAAGCACGACAATTCTTCTTCTTCTTTTCTTGAAAGAAAAGGCGTTACGTAGGCTACAAATTAAGGTTTTGAAAAAAATTAGAAGGCTGCAGAAAAAATGCGTCTGCCGGGAGTCGAACCCGGGTCTATTGCTTGGAAGGCAATTATCCTAACCGTTGGACTACAAACGCTTGCTTGTGGATGAATGTTATTTTAATTATTTAATCTTTAATAATCTCGAGCTTAACTTTTCATTGCTCTAGGACTCGAAGAGGATCGGTTGGACCTCTTTTTTCTACCAATCACAGTACATAGATTATGAATTCAAATGTGGAGCGCTAGCCCAACAGGAAAACAAATTGTATTTACAAGAGATATCTTAAATCCTGCACTTTAAATAAAAAGATTTTTGTGTTATTATATTTTTTTATGTATTAGTATCAAAAATAATTTTAAAAAATAATAAAAATATTATTTTCATATATATTTTTAAATAAAAAATACTTTTAAAAAAATATTATTATAAATACAAATAATACCTTAAAAATCATCCATTCGAGTATTTGACAATGATATGATTTATTATGTACAGTTGATATTGATGCGCAAACCCACATCACACACGCACAATTTAAGGAGCGTTTAAAATTTAGAATTAACCTGTCAACGTACCCCACGCTGCGCCATGTTACAAATAAAATTTCAAGCTATTTTTTAATATATTAAAAAAAACCCTCATTGACGGACTCATGACGTGTTGTCTGGTGGTATATTTTATAGTCACTTTTATTGATTGAATAATTAGTCTTTGAGTTTTTCTCAACTTTAAAATTTAAATTTTCAATTTTTTTCATTTAAAAATCCCAATAAACATATTTTCAATCCTGAAACACCATTTAATTAATTAAGATGTCAAAATAAAATAATAATAAAAATTCACGGTCCCAATTTTTTTTCTAGCATGTTTACATATCAGAACTAATTCTATTGAACTCTCTTCTCTAAAATAAATCTATTAATATATATTTGTTTTTTCAAAATGTAGTCAGCCAAATCATTTCTCTCTTTGTTTTAATTTTTTGGTAACCTTCTCTCTAATGCAAACATCCAAATATTGAAATATAACAAAAAAACAAATTAGAATCAAGAAGTAAAAATCATAATTAAGTTTGGCAATGCACCAAATCCAAAATATGATTGAGTCTAACACCATCAATTCTATAGTTTTTATATAAAATATTAAGGAAATTATTTTTCAACAAGTAGACTTAATTAAATAAGTTTATACTCGATCAACATTGTTGGGTGCAAGTCTATCATGTCTCTTGCTTTTAGTTTGATTAAATGAGTGGAATACACTTTACAGTATAACTCAAAATATCAAAAGGATAAAGTTACACCTCAACCCCTTTTCTCCATAATAAAATAAATTTCATGGGTTATAAATACAATATGAGTACTTTAAGATGGAGGTTTACAATATTCATTATTAAGATAAAGGTTTACAATATTCATTATTCGCTACATATATATTTTTAGAGCATCTCTTTCTATAATATTTTTTTTTCTAAAAAGATATATATCCAAATATCAAAGAATTCTTATTTTCACATAAAAAATATCTTTTGCATGTATTAGTCATAAGCTATATTAGCCTACTGAGTATAAAGTATAAGATAATAACCATATTGACTAGATAGAATACATAAAATTATTATGATCAATTAATTAATTATTTATTTAATTTGGGAACCTTGTTCTTATACTACTTAGATTTTCAGGGTTTCATCATTGGTTTTTTTTTTGATAAAATCTATTGAGATAAAATATAAAACCTACAGTTTATAGTCCAAAACAAATAAAAGATACGTGTAAAAATAAATATAATTAGAATAGAAAAACATTCCATGCCCATTAAAATAAAATTTTATTTTACAATAGTAAGAATAGTAAAATCATAAATATAAATACACGTGATTGAATGTATGGAGCTTGTTGTTTGACCATCACGCTGCTATCCTACAGGACCTTGAAAACTTGTTACAGGTCACGCGTCGTCTGGGTGGCTACGAGGCAAGTGGAGGACGATTATTTTTCTAATTTAAAAATATTTTTTAAAAAAGTTATTATTTTTATTTTAAATTAATTTTTTAATATTTTCAGGTTATTTTAATATTTTAACATAAAAAATAAAAAAAATACTATTTTAATATATATTTTTTTAAAAATTGTTTTTTAAAACAATTACCATTATAAAAATAATTTTAAAAAAAAAAATAACTTGTTTGTTTCTATGTTTCAAAAACGGTTTTAAAAAAATTAATTTTTTTTTTAATTTTTAAAATTATTTTGATATTTTAATATCAAAAATAATTTTTTAAAAATAAAAAAATATTATTAATATATATTTGAAATAGCAGGAATACTAAAATAACTGCATGTTATTATCAATACTCCGAGGGATTTAAGGATTATTGTCGTCCTTAAACTCTGAGAAAATTGGAGTTGTCTCCATTGTTACTGGGATCGAGCAAGTACATGTATGTCATTATTAAGCACTGGTTGAATGATGTGAAAGAGGAGAAGTTTCAAGAAAGAGATTTCTACGAGTTGGAAAGTTTCTTTTTTTTTTGGTTTTCACAAATGGTGTCATGTTGATATTTATACGAGTGGAAAGATCATCTTCATCACTGACATCATGCCACATTATCTTTGATTTGATGGTTAGATTCTTGTTAATAATAGCGTCATTGACATAATTGATATGATGTTGGATGATATGTTTTAAAATATTTTTTATTTTAAGATTTTTTATTATTATGAGATTTGTTGAGGTTTAGGGAAATTCATCGGAAGATTCACGTTAATAAAATAAAAATTATAGAATATATTATTATTATTATTTTTCATATTAATATATTAAAATAATCTAAAAATATATATAAAAAATTAAAGCAAAAAAAATTAATTTGAATTGTAGCCAAAGTGTATCATCCGTTCATCCTTGTACAATATAAAACTCGTGTCAGCCAAAGTCTGTCATCCGTTCATTTGAATTGTAGCTTGAATTCAAATAATAAAAAAAGAAAGAATAAATACATGATAAATCAATTAATATTAGAGATAAATCAAACGTATTCAATTCTTCATCAATTATAGAAGGAAGAGGAAATATATAAGTGGATCGAAGGATTAATAAAAAATAAATCAGATAACGATTATTTTCTCCACGTCTCAGACATGGCTTAAATGGATTGTTCTGCTGATAATAACTCTAATTTTTTTATTTAAAAATGCGATGGTGATTATTTTTAAAAATATTTTTTAATTAAAAATATATTAAAATAATAATTTTTATTTTTAAAAATTAATTTTAACAACAGCACATTAAAAAGATATAAAAACAGACATAAAGTCACAAACAATTAATTTAAAATAAATTAAAAAAATATAATTTTTAAAAAATATTTTTGAAAAATATAAATAAACAAACTCTAAAACAAATTATACAATTTTAAAATATAAAAACAAACCAAGAATGATGATAACAGTTCCGTTAATATTACAAAAAAAAGAGAAAAGATAGGGCCAACATATAATATTTTCAAATTAAAAATATATTAAAATAATTTTTTTAAATTTTTTTTATATTAAAACATTAAAATCATAGAAAAATATAAAAAAATTAATTTAATTTTTTTAAAAATAAAATAAAATTGAAAAGCAAGTCAACTAAAAAAAACCTATTCGCAGATCTATTTCGAAAATTCAATTAAACATATATCTTTTATGCCAATACTAAAAAAAATCATAAAAATCGTGATGCTCTCATTCCTAGATTTGAACTCTTGTACTGTCTTTATTCTTAACTAGCAGGTCAGGTCACAGGTGGCCTCAGCAAGACTTTTAATACCTGGTGGTAGGGCCCTCCGGGAGGCTAGAAAATCCAACCAATAGAGTGTCTCTGTATTTCAACAAAATGACAACACCACACTCCCCATCTAACCAAGAGAAAGGAAGCAAGCACGGCAACACCATTGCCAATAATTTCTTTTTTACATATATCTTAATTTTAAATGCCAATAAAAAATTAGCTGTTTAATTTTTGAAAGGGAAAAATGATTTCTATAAAAAACAATTCATAGGTATAGATCTTATTTAAATTCATAGGTGTCATACAATTTTTGACACGTGTAATTGTATGATTATTGTACACGACCAATTATTTCCTTCAGCTCAAGTTCTCCTGTAAAGACTCCAAGCTGGTAGCAGCCGAAAAGCACAAAATAGCGAAAACGTGCTCCCAATAACTACGTACGACACGTAGTCTAATGAGCTTAAGGCCCCCCCCTCCTCCTCCGTGTAAAAGGAAGGAATCGTGCCACCCACCGTTTCTGGCATTTGGCAAGTTACAGTCGACGACATTGTCGTCATTTACTTTTTCTCTTTAAAAACCAAAACATTCTGTCGTCACCGTTTTAGTTCATGAATCAAAATTTCCACCTTTTCAAGCAATTACTTTTCAAATACTTTTAATTTAAAAATATATTAAAATAATATATATATATATATATATATATATTATACAAGTTTATTTTTAACATCAATATATTAAAACAATAAAAAAAAATCAATTTTAATTTTGAATTCTAGCAAATCTTTGTTTTAACCGTGGACTGAAGTTACAAACTGGTAAAAAAAATACTTTTCTTACGTGGCAAGACCTAAGAAGAAACGGGAATATCTTCTCCTTATTCTCTCATTTTTTGGACAGGTGTTATTTATTAATTTATTTATTTTTATGTTACAAAACAGTGAAAACCATGTTTGGTAAATTGTATAATTGTTTGTATTTATTTCATATACTAAATTTTGTAGCTATATGATTATCTTGGGTGGGTATTTTACCCTTATTTAACTGAATTGAAGGGGTTGGTGTTATGTGCTAAAAAGCCTTTTCTTCCATTTTTGTTTTTAAAAGTTGGTGCCATGTCTACCCAACAATATATGTTTTTTTTAAAAATAAAATAGTAAAGAGGTTTGAGATTGATTATTTTTTTTATGCTTGATTATTTTCTTAAAAAAATATTATTTTTTATGTAAAAATTGATTGTTTTTTTTTAAATTGAACATGAAATGGTTTTTCAAAACTAACTTAAAATCCTTCGGTTATTTTAAAATGGATCAAGAGTCACTTATCTTATATATGAGAGTTTGAAATTGAAATGGATTAGTTCAAATCTAAATTAAAATCCCTCGGTTATTTTAAAATTAAGGTCAAGATTTTTATTTGTTTTAGATGAAAAATTATTTTTCTGAACACCTGAATCGGTGAGAATAATCTATATATACATATATATAATATGGAAGTAATTAAATGCATTGAATTTTCTTTTTCATGCTCGAGACCATTCTAATTTCTAGAAATTTATCCATAGTAATTTACAAAATATATGTGCATAATTAATTTCACTAATAATTGAGTTAGGGAATAAAACTTCCAAAGGACATCTACATTTTACGTTAATTTAAGTTGATCTAAATCCTTTAATTTGTCCCCAGCTAACTTGAACACAGCCACAAGAATCTTTTAATTTTACTTTATTAAAGTGTGGTTGTGATTGTTTTTTAAAGTATTTTTTATTTAGAAATATATTAAAATAATATATTTTTTATTTTAAAAAAATTATTTTTGACATCAAACATTAAAATGATCTAAAAATATATAAAAAATATTAATTGAAAATAAAAAAAACAATTAAAATTTAATTTTTTAAAAAAATATTTTTAAAACAAAAAAACAAATAGAATCAACCAATATTTTTCTTTATATGTTTTTCAATTAAAAAACACTTGAAAAATAAATCTTAACACAGAAAGAAACACTCACTATGCGTTATAGAGACACCATGTTACCACCTGATAACTGCATGAGCTGTATATTATAAATTTACTAATTACCAGTTTGTGTCCGGTTAAAATTTTCAACTGAAACATTCAGTTTGGTTTTGAAACGTGACTTTATAGTTTGTTTTTGAGGTTAAGTAATGTTTTTTTTTTTTAATGGTTTTTATATATTTATATTTAAAATAAAATTATAAAATAAAATAAATTATTATTTTAATATATTTATAAATAAAAACTACTTTAAAAAACAACTACTATTTCTAACCTAATAATTACAGATCCACAATTTATTCAACAAAATATTCAATTATTATATATAAAAAAAGACAGAACTTCAATACACTTTCATGTCCAACCCAAATCATTTTAAATAAAATCATGAGAGTTGTAGTTTAACTGGTTAAGTTTTTAAGTTTGTTTTTTATAGATTGTCAGTTTGAGTTTTACAAATCTCAGAGCCACTACAAACTTATACGGTCATTAACTTCAAAACTTATGAAATTAGTTGAGGTACACGTAAGCTGACCCGGACATCAATGTTAATAAAAAATATCACTATACATAATTTTTTTAATTGTGTTTGTTGTTGTCTAAGTCAAGAAAGAGTGAAACAATATGAATACACTATACATAATTTTTTTAATTGTGTTTGTTGTTGTTGAGTAAAGAAAGAGTGAAACAATATGAATATATAGTATCTTTTAGATAGAAATTCAACATAAAATTATCATAATTTATTTGATATCTCTATTAATTTCTTTTATATTCCACATTACTAATTAACACATAACATATAGCATCATTATTTATTGCACGAATTGTCAAACACACGGTATGCGACAATTCTCATGAAAACTAAACTCTTATAAATGGACACGTTTGTGAGTTTTATTTTTAAGAAAATGTTACTATATTAAAATAACAAAGAAAAAAAAGTATCAACACAAAAAGAAAAACATTTTTATTTCTTATAAAAAAATTTAAAACCCTATAAAGAAGAAGAAGAAGAAAGTAATAGTGTGATTCCTATTTCGCATTGCGTTTTAAAAGTTCATTTAATTTTTTTTTTTTGTTTTAAATTAATAAAAATAAATAATTTATTTTTGTGCATTACCAAAATAATCTCTTTCTTTGTTCTCTCATATCTTCTCCCCTTGCTTCCCTTCCATTTCTCTCCTTAAATAGTATATTATAAAAACAACAACAACCAAATCTCGGCATCCTCTCTTCCTCATATATATTAAACCCTTCTCTCCTCCTTCTCCTTCTTTTGGTCCAATTCAATCGAATCCTTTATCTACGATCTTGATTTCTATTCTTTCTATTTTTTTGGGTTTTGATTTTCTTGTTTATTATTTCCTGTTTTTATTGAATTATTGAATCGATTTGGGTTTTGGATCCCTTTTTCTCATGATTTGTATTATAGAAAAAATAAAAATAATGAGGGGTAGAGATGGAAGGATTGATGGTGGTGGTGGTGATGATAAATCTAAGATGAGGATGGGAGTACAGAATTAATTATAAGAATCTTGTGATTGAATTCAATAAAATTAAATACATAACAAGTATAATATAGGATGCCAGGATTAGCACAGAGAAATGAGCAATTTAGTAATGCAACATCATCTGGGGGTTCTTACTCAATTTCTGCTAATGGGTTCTGGTCTAAACATCGCGATGATGTTAGCTTCAACCAGCTCCAGAAGGTACTGGATTGTTCTTCTTTCTTTTTTAATTTAATTTTGATTGATGTATTAGAGTGTATGTTTTTGTATCTGGGATTGAATTTGATCACTGTTTTTACCTAATTTTGAGTTTTAATTTGGTTTCTGATTGGATCTTGATGTTCAAATCATTCAGTGAGCTTTGTTTTATTAGTTTTTGATTTGGGATTTTGTATTTATTTTTTTCATCGGGTTTTCATTTTTTTTTAGATCCATTTTAGCTCCTTGTACATGAATTCACTTATGGAGTTCTGTGTTTTTTATTTCTAAAAGAGAGAGAGAAATTTTATGTCACTTACGATAGCTTATACTAGTGAGAATTGATTTCGAGTTGAGGCAATGCTAACGACGATGACAATGGCATTTCCAAAATAGAGATTGCATTTTGTTATATAGGACTAACAAGTTTCTTTTGATAATTTTAAGTTTGTGTTGGAATATTTTAGGTTTTGTTTAAATGTTGTCTTTCAGTTTTTGGCCTACTGTTACATGCTGCAAGTTGTGATTAGTCATTGATGAAGTTTCATGTACTTGTGACATAGTTCTGGAGTGAGCTGCCACCACAAGCTCGACAGAAGCTACTGAGGATAGACAAGCAAACCCTGTTTGAGCAAGCTCGTAAGAACATGTACTGTTCTAGATGCAATGGGCTATTGCTCGAAGGTTTTATGCAGATTGTCATGTATGTTAAGTCTTTACAGCAGGAAGGGGGAGGGGGGCACATTCCTTGCAACAGACTGGAAGCCTCGAAAAATCTAAATGATTGTGGATCACATGTACCTAATGGGTGCCAAGAAGAAACTCAAGATCCATCTGTCCATCCTTGGGGTGGTCTCACGACGACACGTGATGGATCATTGACACTTCTGACATGCTACTTGTTTTCAAAGTCTCTGAAGGGACTCCAAAATGTGAGTGCTATTTTTTATTTTGCAATTCCATCGTCCTATTCTAGTTAAGTGGCTGAACTCTTTCCTTAAATCAGGTCTTTGACAGTGCACGAGCAAGGGAGCGGGAGAGGGAATTGCTCTATCCTGATGCCTGCGGTGGGGGAGGTCGGGGTTGGATTAGCCAAGGAATGGCAGGTTATGGTAGAGGACATGGAACAAGAGAGACATGTGCACTGCATACTGCCAGGCTTTCTTGTGATACACTAGTGGATTTCTGGTCAGCACTTGGAGAAGAGACTCGGCTGTCTCTTTTAAGGATGAAGGAAGAGGATTTCATAGAGAGGCTCATGTGCAGGTGTGTTTGCGATTTGCTTATTCTTTATATACATCATTGATTTAGAAATCAGTGGAAGACTATGAGAACTGAAAGGTAGTTGGCAGCTCTGCTTTTCTTGGGGTTGGAGCTTTTAGATAACAGCTGAGACCAGAGGTGATCATGGTGGTGAAACTGCCAAAGAACAGAACAAAAGCTAATTTGAAAGAATGAAAATTTTATTCAACTACTGTGCCTTTGAATAGTCTAGAATCTCCCAAGAGTGCGCTGTGTTTGTAAGAATCACAGATGCCTTCCAGTTTATAAGTTTTGCAAAGTTAGAGCTTATATCTTCCCATGCTAGCAGGCTCTCTGATGGAATAACAAGCAAAAATATCTGGATGGCAATTCAGATAGGAAGTGATCATTTACCTGTTTCATATTGAACTGAATAGAGGGGAGTCATTTGCCATGACTGATAGTTTTTGTCTCGAGTTATTGTACATTCAGTTTGATGAAAAAGATGTGGTTAACATCTAAGGAAGTGATGAATTTTGCCAGAATAAGAAATTATTCAAAACTTCATTGTGGGGAACCTGGAAGTATCTGTTGATGAAATGGTCCATTTTCTGAATTCATCTTAACTGAATATGCTCTCTTTTAGTTAGTTTCTCCATCCATTGTTGCTTTGGGGACTCTGTAGCTATTGCCAAATTTGTTATTTGGCAATAGTTAGTTTCTGAATTCATCTTAACTGAATATGCTCTCTTTTAGTTAGTTTCTCCATCCATTGTTGCTTCGGGGACTCTGTAGCTATTGCCAAATTTGTTATTCAACTATCTTTGAGAGCCTTGTAGATTTCACAAAGTGTACTGGCTTGTAGATATCTTGACTGCTAGTTTGAAAGTGTAGATTTTTCCTAAGTAGAACTTTCTGTTGAGCATGGCATCAGAGAATAAGAATTTTGAGCCATGAATTTATGGTTGCTCTTTTTGCAGCATTAAAGCATTAAGAAGTGTAGTTCTACAAGGCTGAATGATTGTTAAATGTACAGCACCCTAAAGGGAACTAAAGATGACAGTTAACCCTAGATAGCTGTCAAAGACATGGCATAGTGGCTGTGGGATGGACTTAAGAGTAGCCCGCTCTTCTTTTTATCTGAAATGGGCTAAAAATAAACTTTACAACTCATTTTTGTGATTAATTGGATTGGTTTTATGACATGGACTTCATTGATGAGGAAGTTCCTCTTTGTCTTTCAAAGAAAGATATGTTTGCATTTTCTCAGTTGAATACACAGGACATATTGGCCTCATTATGCTTGTAATTTCTTTCTCATATGTTTTTCCTCTGAAAAAGCACCTGCAATATCTACAATAGCCTATGTTGTTGTCCTAAGAATCAGAGGTCTTTGGTTGTAAGCCATCAAACTTCACTAATGCCCATGGTTTCTGAGTGATTGAAGATATCCTTAGAATTAGTAATGACGCAAATGGGTGGGTTCACTTTGAAAAAAAAAACCCTCAGATTTTACTCATTCTTACCTATCAAAAACTCAGTTTGGTCTATTAGAATTGAGAAACTTTGTCATTCACTTGGCAACACTTGTTTAAGATATCTCTTGGAGAATCTTTTGAAATTGTTCAACAAGAATTAAGTGATTGAAGCAAAAATTGATTTGTTTAAGTGTCCTTCATCATTGATTCTTTGTTCTTTCTTTTCTCTACAACTTTGTGGTTTTCTTGATAGTTTGTGTGCTTCTCTGCTGAAATGCTGCACAACTTATCGCTCTAATTGTTTTAATTAACTAGATCCTAAAACTTAACTTTTCTCTTCAACTGGCGTGGATCCTTTGTTTTTTTTCTCCTTCTTAAATTTTACTTACATTTGTTGCAACTATTCCTCGTGTATCTAGCTCTAGCTTCTTTCTCCTTGCCCATGAGATTGCATTTCTCATTCTGCATGTTTTCATGCAAGGCTACTGTGTTGATTTGTTCAATTTTTCTAAACAAATATGTCTCCATCCCCCAGGTTTGACAGCAAGAGATTTTGTAGAGATTGTAGAAGAAATGTTATTCGTGAATTTAAGGAGCTGAAGGAGCTGAAGCGCATGCGACGAGAACCTCGCTGCACTAGTTGGTTTTGCGTTGCAGACACTGCCTTCCAATATGAGGTGCATTTTTGTCTTCAGTGCGATTTTGTGGTTAATGATCTAAGATTCAAAAGAAACAGATTTGCAGAACAAATTTTGGAAATTCACTAGGGCTGTGACTGGTATGACAAATGATCTTTGCTATTTCCTCAGGTGTCTGATGATTCTGTCCAAGCTGATTGGCGCCAAACCTTTTCTGATACTGTTGTATCATACCATCACTTTGAATGGGCAGTTGGAACAGGAGAAGGAAAATCTGATATTCTAGAATTTGAAAATGTAGGCATGAATGGAAGTGTTCAAGTCACTGGTCTAGATCTTGGTGGTTTGTCTGCATGTTTTATCACTCTGAGGGCTTGGAAATTTGATGGCCGCTGCACCGAGCTTTCTGTAAAAGCTCATGCCCTAAAGGGTCAACAATGTGTGCATTGCAGGCTCGTAGTAGGTGATGGTTTTGTTACAATTACCAGGGGGGAAAGTATCAGAAGGTTTTTTGAGCATGCTGAAGAGGCTGAGGAAGAAGAGGTAGTCCAGCTTTTCCCACCAGGATCTCCAGAGCTGAATTAATTTTTTTATAAATTTCCTTCTGGATTATACTTAAATTTCTGTTATTTTTTGTACACTTATAGGATGATGATTCTATGGATAAGGATGGAAATGAACTTGATGGAGAATGCTCCCGTCCCCAAAAGCATGCGAAGAGCCCTGAACTTGCTCGAGAATTTCTTCTAGATGCTGCAACTGTTATTTTTAAGGAACAGGCATGTTTACAGACTTGCAATATGCTTGCTGTTCTTTCTCATAGTAGTTTAGAAAATGATAATTTGTTTGGCACTATCTTTTCCCATGTGATCATTGTAGGGGGCAAATGTGGAAGGTTGTACAAGGGGTGTATTAAAAATGTGTTGGGAAGGAGAATTTCTAAATAATGTATATATAGGTGGAGGGATTGGTTATTATTACTGGGTCACTGGACTTGAAGTTAATCTCCAATAACCAAAGTAGCTATGAAATTAGTATTGAGCCTGGACCTTGTAGACTTGCTCATTATGTTAGATGTGATGAAACTTGAGTGAATTATAAATGAATACGAGGGCTGTAAGTACAGTAAATCTAAAGGACAGGTTGAGATATTTTTTCAAGTTGATAAACAACAGATTTAGAAGTAGAAACCTGACAGATTTATAGAACAGATGATCCTACTAGGGGCACCACATCTCTCTTATACTGACAGAGCAGGCCTATGGAAATTTCTAAGGTCTCCTGTGTGGTTAAATGTCTCCTTATAACTTAAATTAGATTATGGTTAACCACATCTAGGAAGCCCTGTGTGGCATCTAATGGACCAAATCAAGGAATTCAAATAGTGTACAGTGATACTAATGAATATTGTTTAAACATTTCTTTTCTAAGTTAACCTTTATGGTTAGAATGTAACAGGACCATTTGGCACTGCCCAAAAGTATCTTTTATATTTTCTCTCTAAATTTTCTTAGTTATTTATTAGCTGGTATTTAAAAAGAGATTTTTCAGGAGTACCTTTGTCAACTGGTCATAAAATACGAATGTGCCTTCTGTCCACCTAAAACAATGAAATTTACTGGCTGTTAGAGAAACTCAACATCTGAACACACATTCCCACCTTCTGGTCAGAACCTGAGGATGAACTAGTACCATGTTTTGGATTCTGCTGCTATGTGAATGTGAAGCAATTGTGTCTGTATTTCAGTTTCAGAGATTCTAAAACTCAATGCATTGTTTCAGGTTGAGAAGGCTTTTAGAGAAGGAACTGCTCGCCAAAATGCACATAGCATCTTTGTTTGTCTTTCACTAAAACTACTGGAAGATCGGGTTCATGTTGCTTGCAAAGAAATTATTACATTGGAAAAGCAGGTCCTAATACTTGTGATTTTTCATTTGAGTATCAAAATTGGGACATATCATCTTTTTTTAGGAGATGCATCTCTGATAATATAAATTTTCACTGCAGATGAAGCTTCTTGAAGAAGAGGAAGCAGAAAAACGTGAAGAAGAAGAGCGCAAGGAGAGAAGAAGAACAAAAGAAAGAGAGAAAAAGATTCGAAGGAAGGAGAGGTTGAAAGGAAAAGAAAGGGATAAAGAAAAGAAGTGTCCTGAATCAAATGATATTTCCATATTTCCTGATTTTTCGAAGCATGAAACAACACCAAGTGTTGATGAAGAACTGAACAATGCTATCTGCTGTAGGGATTCAGTAAATGAAACAGGCGATATTTCTCTGTCAAGGCCTGGATCTCCTGACATTCAAGATCAACAGTTTTCATATGAATGCGAGACTTCTATAATGGAAAATGATTCCTACGATAGTCCTGATGGGGAGGTTGCAAATTTGAAAGAAGGGACCGGCTCTTTTTTGACCGAACAATCAAAATATTCGCGCCGACGGTTGAAATTTCGGAAAGAAGTTCAACTTGATTCATCTTTGAAGTGGCCTGATAGACGTCGATTTGCAGTTATTTCAGAAAGTGGGGCCGTGGTTAATAGATCTGAGTTAAGACACCACAGTGATAATTTTGAGACTCCTAGGCTTGTTAATGGATTGAATAGGTTGTCAAGGATTAATGGTCCAAAGTCCAATGGTCGAAATTGTGGCCTTAAGTTCAATGAGAACGTCCATTGTTCCCACAACAGGATGAATGACAGATATGACTTCCATTCTTGCAGCTGTCACCAGAACATTGAATGCAGGGTAAAGGTTGAACCACATGTTTCATCATTAAGATCGGATCAAGAGAGCAAATCTGTTGGCAAGTCAGAAGCAGTGATGGATATGCCCAAGCAGTTCTATCGTGGTAACAAATATAGTCAAGTAAATTACATGCGTGAAGGTTGTGGAAGAATCAAAATCAAATCCAGCATGGGAAACAATTCTAAGAAAGTTTGGGAGCCCGTAGAATCACAAAAGAAGTACTCTAGAAGAAGCTCAGATTCTGATGTTACCATTCTCTCATCTACTAAGGTTGAAGCCGCGGTACCAGACAGCAAACTCTTCAAGTCATCTGGTGATACGTGTTCCAGTGAAGTTACAGGAAATTCCATTGAAACTGATCAAGATGAGAATAACTTGAAGGAATCAAGGGACCACAGCCTTGCAACAGTTGAAGACTGCCAGAGTGGATGCCATGTGGAAGCGAATGGTTGCTACTCGACAGAAACTTCTTATGAGGAAGTCAGTTCATGTCCTGCAAAAAACTGTGCATCGTCTGAGACTTCTGATCCCAGCATTGGAAGCTCTTTGAGTTCTGATAACTGCTCATCTTGCCTTAGTGAGGGAGATAGCAATACAGTTTCTTCAAACAATGGACATCCTGAATCGTCTTCCACTTCAGATTCAGAAGACACCAGTCCACAATCAGAAGAAAGAGACACTTCAACATGCAGTGGAAATGGTTTCTCCAATTCTCATGAACTGGTGCTGGACAACAAACCGAGTACAAATGGAGATGAGGTGTTTGGAAGCAAGAAACCTTTTGAGCTTCAACCAGATGGTCTAAGATTGAACATTTTGGGAAATCCACCGACAACAACTGTCCAAAATCCTGACAATGGAATACCTACTGGTAGTGTGGGTTTGCAGCGTCAAGTTGTGTTTCCACCTGTGCATAACCATAATTTACAGTTTCCAGTTTTTCAAGCTCCTTCAACAATGGGCTACTACCATCATCAAACTCCAGTTTCTTGGCCGGCAGCTCCAGCCAATGGATTAATGCCCTTTCCCCAGCCTAACCACTATCTATATGCTGGTTCTCTTGGCTATGGTTTAAATGGAAACTCACGTTTTTGTATGCAATATGGTCCAGTGCAGCATTTGGCAACTCCGGTGTTCAATCCTGGTCCAGTTCCAGTTTATCAGCCGGTTGCCAAAGAATATGGCTTGAACTCAGAGGTACGAACAGAGACACGTATGATGCAGGGAACTTTAACTGAAGCTAATAAGGAGAGGATGGTTCCAGCTAAATCACGTTCAACAGAAGCACCACCCAGTGGGGAAAGTGGGAAAGTCGATAATTCTGCCAAGTTGCCCAACGGTAATAGTGGATTTTCCTTGTTCCATTTTGGTGGTCCCGTCGCTCTTTCAACAGGATGTAAGTCAGATCCTGTGCCTTCAAAAAATGGAATCATTGGAGATTTTTCTTCGAAGGTCACAACAAATCAGATTGAAAATGATCCTGCTTGCAATAAAAAAGAGATTGCAATGGAAGAATACAACTTGTTTGCAGCAAGTAATGGCATAAGGTTTTCAATCTTCTAATATATTATTAAGAAGTTGTGAGGTAAGTGTTTGGGGCCCTACCTTCTTATTTCGTATTGGAAGTTTGATACCATGTAAGCCAGTTGACAATAATCTTCCGCCGAGAAATTCCAATTTTAGCTCAGTTTTTTTCAGATGATTTGATATACATTTTGGCTGATTTTTTTCCCTTTTTCTTTTTTAATGTAGAGAGAAAGAGTTGGGAGAGTGGTATAATGTTTGAGGTTTTCTGTACGAGGTCAACTTTTGTTCTATTTTTTTTTCTTTTCTTTCTGATGAAGCATTTGTTGGTATGAGATTTTACAATTGTTGAAATCATTTGAATTTCTTTTTTGAATCTTTTTACTTCTATAAACTCTGCTATTGACTCGTGGCCATGTTGTTACAATAATTGGTTGGATTGACATCTAAAGGCTGTGCATTGATTACTTCTCTTTACATGATCAAATTTGATTCGTACGCTATATGGAAGCCATTTGCCTACTGAAATACTTCCAGAGCTTGTTTGTTGTAATCTGTCTTGACGTCTGTAACCTCCCCCTGTGTGACTTTGATTTTCCTTTGACAAAGGAAAGTTTTCCAATTTTCATCAAAACCCCATTATAATACCACCTACGAGACTGAGAGTTCATGTTTCATTTTTGGCTTTCCATCAACTTCCTAGCAAACAAACAGGATGGTGAACTTTAGAGCCCATAAATAGCCACCTTACTCTATAAATCTGAACGAGTCTTGGTGGTTGTTTAGAGAATTTTTCATGCCTATTAAGCTAGAGGAAAAAAACTAGTAAACGATAAAGGAAGCTAATCTAGCCTGTCGTCTTGGAGCAAACCTTAATAAACTGGCCACAACTCGGGCAGTTTTGCACGCTGAGGAGGGAATAGAAGGATAGGTGGTTTGTGGCTTTGTGCTATATGCGTTAAGTTAGATTTTTTTTTAATATAAAATAAGATGATCGGGCTATGCTAATGTCTTTAAAGAACTAAAATAAATTTGAGATTCGGGATATTAACTTAGTGAATAAATTCATGTAATTTAATAATATAATTAAAAAGATACATCGATAATATATAAATATATAAAGCAAATAATACAAAATTCACAATAATTAAATATAGAAAATGAGCTTCCAATATCATACTCGAGACTAGAAGAAAAAAAAACCAATTAAAGATTCACTGTTGATTTGTCACCATATTACCAGAAAAAGCTCACCAACATAGTTCCAACACTACTGTGAAAAGCTACGCGATGACACTGAAAAAGGCTGCATGCATCGTCAAAGCAATAACCTAGAAAATAAATCAAATACAATATCTTGAAGTGAACATCTCATACTTTATTTAATCAATTAATTTAATTTTTTTTTAAATCTAAATTTAACAAAGAATGACAAATAAAAAGACCCGAAATAACCCAAGTTGTTTCCAAAATAAGAGAAAAATCCTATAGAAAGCAAAAATAAATAAATAATGGAACCAATCTCCAATTACATAAATGTTGAAGGATAAGATTGAAAAAACATGAGCTTAAAAAAAAAAAACAAGCAAATCTGAGCAAATATCTTAAACTTGAGCTAATCTCCAAAACTCGTAACCTGTAAAATCCTAAATCTAGGCTCAATAAAGAAGCTCAATTCTCAATCAGTTTAATAATGAAGGATCAAATTGAAAAAAAAAATTAAAAAATTACCAAAGTAAAAAAAAAACCAATAAAAAAATATGGATCAAATCTGATAAGAATAAAAAAAATTGAAGGAGAATGAAATAAATAGAAAAACTTAATTTTAAAAAGTATCTCAAATAAAAAAAATAAGAACCAAATATGAGAAATGAAAAAATTGAAGGAGGATTTGAAAAAAAATCTAATTTTATAAATTATTTCAAATAAAATAAGCAATAATCAAAACAATAGGAACCAAATATGAAGAAAAAATAAATTGAAAGACTGCTTTGAAAATTCAAAAGGTGAGATGTTAAAATTAAGAAGGCGAGAGAAGAAAAGAAAAGAGAAAAAGAAAATACTATTGATGCCAAACTAGAGGTTCGTTGATCAACCGTGTTGTCTAAGGATGCAGGGGGCTACTAAAACGACTCAAACATTGCCCCAAACAACACGGTTCGTTGATCAACCGTGTTGTCTAAGCTATTGTTTGACCGCTGGATGTCCCTTTACATGCCACTCGAACAGTGAGAGATACCCTACACATTGTAACGTGTAATGCAAGAGCCAACTATTTTGTAAATAATATTTATATTTATTAAAATATTAATTTTTTTCTCAATCAACTTGATTGTATATATATAAAAAACTAGGATGAAAACACAAAAAAACCCTTGAATGTCAGTTAATTTTTTTAAAAAATCTTTTAAGGATAATTTAGTTATTTTACTATGCTTTAAAATATAAAAATAAAAAATACTCCTAGATTTTAGTTCAATAATTTTTTTTTTTTAAAATAGTTTATTCATTTCATTATTTTATAAAACTATGAAAAGATAATATTGTTTCTAATAAATTTAATAATGATCAATAAATCGTACGAAAGAAAATATATTATTTTCAATGGCAAGTTTATTGATTTATTTTCTCATGAATGATAAATTTGTCATTATACTATTTTAATATAATACATGGAGTCTCTGTATAAATTAAAAGACTGAACATATTAGTTTTTTTTTTTTTTTTTTTAATAAAACGTTGCGGGAGAAGGTGATAGATAATATTGGTAGCCTTAGTTTTGGGCCTGGTTCAATTTGTTTTGTAGTATGAGTCTTTAGCTGAAGCTACAGGTCGTTCTTACCTATACTGTCGTTTTCCTTGTTAGATGACATGCCAGTTGGACACCATGTATTCATAGTTGGTACACTGTAGTAGTTAATTAGCAGTAACTAGATAACTGGGTAGCTGCAAGTCATATCAATTTATTTTTAATATAAAAAGAATATTTAGATAGTGAAAAACTCTTTGATGGTATATTAACAAATTTAGTTAGTAGGTTAATCTTGAACTTTGCTGTTATCGACTTTTTATCTAGCTTTATCTTCAAATTAAATAATATAAGAATTATCATGATATGACCTAGTTAACTTGATAAATTAAAAAAAATAACTTAGATAACTTATAAACACGTGTTTTGGCTTAAAAAAATCATCATGATAAATTTTATCGAAAAAGATATTGAAACTGTAACATATTAGATTAATTTCAATTTCAAGGCGGATTCAAACCAATAACTCATGTCATGTACTCCATTAAGTTTAGTACCATTATTTTTAAACTATTTTTTTATTTGATTATATAATAACAAAAATAATTGCTTGTAAAATCTAGCATAATCCAATGTTGAGATGTTTGTTTGAAAGTGTAATAACCCATAGAAAGCAAAGCAAAATAAAATATTATGAAACTCAATTTCAAATTAATCCAAGTTAAAACGTTGAACCCACAACTCGGGTAATAACTTTGTTTTTTTTTTGAAAAAAATATTGTTTTATTTAATTATATGATAATAAAAATAGACGCCTGCAAAATCAAGAACCAATTTAATGTTAGGATATTTGTTTCAGACTGTAATAACCCTATAAAAAACAAACTAAAATAAATCATAAAGTCAAATTTTTAATCAATCCAGTTTAACATGTCAAACTTATGATTCAGGTCTTGAACTCCATAGGGTTTAATAAATTTGTTTTCTAAAACTACTTTTTATTTAATTACACGGAAACAAAAATAAATGCTTTCAAAATTAAGCACCAACTAAATGCGGGGGCATTTGTTTGAAACTATGACAAACTTACCAAAAAAAAAGTTGAAACAAATTATAAAGCCCAATTCAAATTTCAAATGTTGAATAATAAAATTGAAAAAATAGTCACTAAAAAAAATCAACAAAAAACCAATATTTAATGATGAAATTAAAAGAACAATTAGAGAAAAAAAGAGAGTCGAGCTAGGCCTTAAAAAAAAAGCCTAGGTATCTGGGTCTATACAACATATAACACATCATCTACCATGATAAATGACATGTCACCTATTGCTCCAAATTCCTTCTTGGAAAATCAAGGGGTTGGTTTTTTACCTAAAAAAATATTTTTAATCTATTTTCAAGAGAAAAACATCTTTTAAAAGAAACCAATTTATAAAAAGAAATCCTCTAAAATGATCTAAAAACACAAAATCAAACCGAAAAAATAAGAACTTTTTCAACTTCTTATCTAAATTCTCCAAGAAGATGAAGGTTTTGAAAAACTCAATAGGACTCCCTTGTCGAATGGAACCCTTTGACAACAATTTTGGTATTTTTATTGCTAGAAAGTGGACAACATATAACTTTATCTCTCCTTCACCATTATCCGATAACTTTCATTTTCCTCTCTTAAACACATGAATGAAATATTAATAAAATAATTTGGTTATAAAAGGTTGTAATTGAAAAAAAAATTGAGAATAATAATAATAATAAACTTGTAGTTAATGTAAATTGCTACATAAAATGCCTAATCATTATATTTTATAACTACAATATAATTAAAAAAATTGTTATTTCATTGATTTAGAAAAAAACAACTAAAAATGTAATTTTGAAAAAAAATTAGTTGCAAACTTTTAATGCCTATGTCAATTTTTTTTTTAATTCATGTCAAGTTGGTGATTAATTCATCTATATAAAAAAAAGAAGATAAACCTATGAGCAATTGTTTTGACTATAAGTTTTCCATTGAGATAGCATTGCCATTGAACAACTCATTTGTACATTTTATATGTGATATGCTTTAATTATGCTTCATTATGTGAATTTTACAAAATTAATCCAAGACAGTTAGAAAAGGATAAAGATATGTTATCTTTACTCAAGAGCATGGCATGAAAGTTTTCAAATTAGAAAAAAAAGATCTTCACTGGCATCTTCCTTCATAGAAAAAAAGATGTTAGCTAGACTAGGAGGGATCTTAAAGGTCTTAGCTAGCGGTAGAAATCAATTTTTAAATGTTGGAAAAAAAAGAGCTAACAAAGGAATATAATAAAATTTTATCTCAAAAGAAAATTTATTAATATCATAACTCAAAATGCTAAAAATTCATCATATTTCCATACTAAAACTATTATTAGGCGGTAAAAGAACAAGATTAAAGCTTTAAAAGATGTTAATAGCTGGTGTGTGTGGGATGAATTGACTCTTAAATGTTTGGCATAATTTTTATCATAAGCTATTCTATAACGAGAAAGATATAATTCAAGTATTCATATTAAAAAGAGCTTTCCCAGCTATAGATCATAGATCATGAAGGCATAAATCAACTTCTTGCACAAGTGATAGATGAAGAAGTGAAAAAAGAATTGTTTTATATGAAATTGTTTAAAACCCGGGTTCGAATGGGTACCAATCTTATTTTTATTAGTCTTAATAGAACATAATGGGTTTTATAGTTTGCAAGTTTATCAAAGAAGTGGTCGAAGACAAAACTGGAGTGGTTGGGATTAATCATTCTTATTTTAAACCAAAGTATTTACACAAGTTCTGGCTAATTGGTTTGTGTAATGTTAATTTCAAGATTTTGACTAAACTCCCAGTGAATCATATTAAATCTTTAATGCAAAAAATAGTCAATAAATGTTAGAGTAGTTTTATCTTAGGTTGTCAGATTAGAGATAACATAGTTCTGGCTCACGAGGTTTTTCATTCTATGCGAAATATAAAATGGAAAAGGGTATTATGGTTATTAAAGTAGATTTGGAGAAAGCTTGTGATAGACTAAGGCGGGATTTCATTAGAGACATACTGATAGATGCGGGTTTCTCAACTAGGTTAGTGAATCTAATGATGCATTATATTGAGACAACTAATTTAAGTGTTATGTGGACGGTAATCCCTCTTCTAGTTTCACACCTTCGAGAGTACTCGTCAGTGTGATATCATCTTTCTATATATTTTTATTTTGTGTCTACAAAGGCTATCCCAACTCAATTGTCACGTGGTTGAGTTAAGTGTATGAATTCCTTTTAAGGTAAACAAGAAAGGACTTAAGCTGTCTTATTTATGCTTTACGAATAACATGCTATTTTTTGTTAAAGCTAATTAGAACCAAATGAAGCAAATTATGCACTGCTTGAATTTGTTTTACAATGCTTTGAGATAGAAGGTGAATGTTGACAAAATAAAGATATTTTATCTAAAAATATCTCTCACATAGTGGCAAAAACATTAAGCTAAATGATTGTGTTTTCTATTACCGAGGAATTTGAAAAGTATTTGGTGGTGCTTTTATTATGTCAGAGGATTACCAAGAACATATATAGCTACTTATTTGAGAATATGCATTAGAAGTTGGCTAACTACAAAGCTAATAATTTATCATTAGTGGGAAGAATTACACTTTGTAAATCAGTCCTTCTAATGATTCCTCTATATCCAACGCAATCCTTTATTATTTCAAAATCAATATGTATTGAGATTGAGAAAATATACTAAAGGTTTATATGGGTGGATAATAAAGGAGGTAATAAAGTTCACCTTATTAATTAGAATATGATATATCAATCTAAATTGAAGGGAGGTCTAGGCCTTAGAAAAATACATTCAATGAATAAGACCTTTATTATGAAGCGAGGGTAGGGGCATTATACATAATAACACTAGTATTTAGGTTGAGTGTTTTACAAGGAAAATATATCAAGTCGAATGTTTGCATTTCTAATATTCAAGCTAAAGGTAAAGACTCCCTATTATGGAAAATAATATGTAAAGTTTAGCCTTAATTTATTGATATTGTGGATTGGTCTATGGGTAATTGAGCAGATATTTGGTTTTGGAAGGATTTGAACCATTAATCAATCATGTTTTGCAAGAGATACCAAAAAAGATATTAAACGCGATTGTTGTTGAGATGGTTTCCATTACTAATTAATGGAGATGGGAAGAGTTTGCTCATTTCATTCCAATACAGGTGGTAATGGTTATGGCTAGCTATCCCCCTTCAACTAATATAATGGAAAGTGATTCAGCTTTCGGCACAATTCTTCTAATGATATATTTTCTATTCGGTTTGCTTGTGTTGTCTAGGTGAAGACATTGAACCAAAAACGCTATATAAAGCCAATTTGAAAACTAATTTGGAAATGGAATGGGCTAGAACATATTAAGATATTTGTATGGAATGTTCCACATAATAGCCTATTAACGAATGAGAATTGAATACGTAGAAACCTGACTGAAGATCCTAATTGTCAATTGAAAATGGACAATGTAATTTATATATTGAAAGATTGTTATTTTTTTTCATATGGTATGAAAGATGCTAATAAAGTGCAATGATAGGTTAAAGTTCTTCAATGTAGATTTAAACTAGTGGTTAATAAATAATCTATCATCTAGTGAATATAGCAAAGAAGAAGTTCTATGGGCAATATTGTCTGGGATTGCTATATGGTATATATGGAAATGGAGGAACTTGAGAATTTTTAACAAGGAAGCTATATTTCATTCTAACATATTAAATGCTATCAAGTGTTTAGTGACAAATATCAAGTATACTAATGAGACTATAGTTGGTCATTTAAATAAAAGTAAACAAGTTTGTATGGTTGGCTAGAAATATTCCTAGTTGGAGTGGACATAATTAAATAGGGATGGTTGTAGCAAAAGTGACCCGAGTAATGTCAGAGTAGGAAAACGTCTTCAGGATATTTTTAGAACTTGGATTACTGGTTTTGTTATCAACATCAAAATTTGTTCATCAATCAAAGTTGAATTGTGGATGATAATTATTAGGTTAGAACTTGTGTGGGTACTGAGTAATAATAAGTTGATTTTAAAGTCAAATTATGTTCTTGTTATAGATTTTATAACAAAAAAAAAAACTGTGAAAATATATGCAAATCATATATTAATAACAAGGGCCATAAAATTTTTGGCAAGATAGTGAGAGGTTAAAGTACAACAAGTATTTTAGGAAGCCAATTTGATAGCTAATTTTAGATTGTTCGAAAGTTATTTAGATATGAATCACTAAATTATTAATAACCCTTTATTGATTTGTGTTTGATTTTGTATTACAACTTGATTGAGTCTATTCTTTCTTGTTTAATTTAAGTTTTTTTAGGATTGTAAGCCCTAATTTTTTTGAAAACAATTGTGCTTCATCTAAGCATGAATTGAAGCACACTAATTACCTAGATTTGTGCAAAAGTATTCATTAGAAATGTCATTTAATATGGTGTATTCACAAAAATATCCTTAAAGATTTTTCTCATGGTATTTAGAAGAAAATAAGTTAATATTATAAATAAAATAGATTATATTAAAACAAGTTTAATAAAATTTTTAGATCATTAATTGTTTAGTTTAATGACACTTTGTTAAAGAAGAAAGACGGGAGAATTGAGTTTAAATCACACTTATCATAAAAAATAATAAAAACAAATATTAAGACATGAGTTTAGATGGTAAGTATAATACCTTTATATTATTACTATTTTGATGTTAAAAAATTGTGTGAGAATAATTTTTTTTTTTTGATACCTAGTTTGAGTGAAAAAAATCTCATTCTTAAAAAAAATAAAAAAGTATAAATAGATGAAAATATTTTTTTATATATCAAAAATTTGTTGGAAAGTCACTTAAATCGTCTTATCTTATATATGAAAACTTTATTTTTTGTTACTTAAAATAGATGTGAAATATTTCATAATTATATGTATAGTAATTTCAATAAGATATATAATGTGATGTTATTTTTCAAGTTACATAATTATTTTTTTATTCAAAATCTTTAAAAAAACTAGTTAGAAGTGATAGTTATTTTAAAACTAGACGACAACTTTTTCTTTATATTCTTACCCCTCTCACACGTAACCATCTCAATGTCTACAAGCAACGTATGAAAATTTTATTTATTTATTTATATTTATAATCAATGTGAGATATTTAATAATTACATGTATACTAACTTAAATAACAGGATTGGTTTATAATATGTATGATGTTTTTCGTTTTTTCCTATTATGCAAGATGGGTTGTGAGAGCTATTTTCTTTTCTCTTCTTTTGTTTCCTTTTTAATATTTTCCCCCAGGAAAAATATTTTTTCATACTATATTTAAATGTGTTTTGTTAAAAAAAATAATATCCATAAATTGTAGGTGAATTCCATATAAAATAATGAGGGGTGTGTAATTCAGGAATAGTTGACTAGACTCCTGACCAGAAGACTATAGTGGGCTGTTTCTGAAATAAAGAAGGATTTGTAGTTGGAAATTACCACCCAAAAATCCCCCACTTAACAGAACACCAAACACCCCCTTAAGTCAAAATCACACACAACACGAATCGGACTCCTCCATCCATCAAGCACAAGCCATCTCTCTGACTCTCGAGAATCTCAATGGCTACCCCGCAGTTCTTCCTCTCCTCATCGAAATACTCAGACAGCCTAACAGTTGTCGGAATCTCAATCTGCACTGCAATTATCTGCGAAACGATTTCATGGATCCTTATTTACCGAACAAACTCTTACAAATCTCTCAAATCCTCCATCGACAAAGCCTCTAAAAAACTTGAAACCATGAAAACCGATACCGCTAAAATCACCACCAAGAAATCCAAAACCAAGAAAATCGACCGTGTCGAATCTTCTTTGAAAGAATCAAGCCGTGACTTGTCCCTTTTCAAATTCAAATCTGGGGCTGTCGTTGCTTTAGTTTTGATCGTTGTTTTTGGGCTTTTGAATTCGCTCTTTGAAGGTAAAGCTGTTGCCAAATTGCCCTTTCATCCTATCACTCTTGTTATGAAGATGAGTCATAGAGGGTTACCTGGGACTGATTCCACCGACTGCTCCATGGCTTTCTTGTATTTCTTGTGTTCCATTAGTATTCGTACTAATTTGCAGAAGTTTCTTGGGTTTTCTCCGCCTCGTGGTTCTGCTCCTGGTGCTGGTTTTCTCCCCCTTCCTGATCCCAAGACCAATTGATTCATCCATCTTCGGGTTTGTTTTTGTTTAATTTGATGGATTTTTAGTTTTTTTTTTCGATTTAGATTATGAATTCTACGATTCTCTTCGAATGAGAAATTATTATTGTTGTTGTTGGATAATAATTTGATAATGGGTTCTTAGAACTTGACTGAAATTATGATCTATCGCCGTTTAATTATGGTTGGATTGAAGTCAACCGTTGATTATTAGTTTAATAAATTAGATTTATCTGCTCAGTTATCTTGATTATGTGATGTTTTTTTGTTGATAGAAATTGTTTATTTTATTTTATGAACTAGAAGATTTTCAATTGTTTTGATTGCGTTGTATGTTACAGTGAGATTGTAATTTGTATAGCTAAATTTTGTTTAATAATTAGAATCTTAATTCATTTAACAAATTAACATACAAAGTTACCCCTTTGCGATGATTTTTTTTTTGCTTGCCATAAATGTAGTGCCTTTTAGGCTTTTATTTATTATGTGATAAAAGTATGTTAGTCATGCAAAAATTTAAGATCATTTATGTAGAGCTTGGATGTGCTGTTTATATATTTCTCCGTTTATCAAGCAAAGAGTTGTTGAAAGCTTAGAATACATATGGAAACCAAGAATTTTAGGTGCTTATTGTTGTTCTTGGTTTAACATTCTGAATTGAACAGCTATATGTAGTGATTAAGATTCAAGGACAGAGATCTTCAATGGTAAAATTAATGCGGATTATTCATTGCTTGAAAGTTAAAATTTAGTGGTTTAGAAGAAGCCTAGTTTTACCTTTAGTTATTCTGTGATTTAACTGGTAGGATGAGGTTCAAATCTGAATTTGATTTTACTGATTTATGAAAGTTGTGCATCCCCATTTATTTGTCAGTATAGATTACCCTTTCTTGGTTTCCAAGATCAGAAAGATTGTTTTGTGGCTTAAAATGCATCTTTGGTATCTGTATGATGTGGTTTAAAGGTGTGTTTGGTAATGTGTGAACCCTGCTTTTCGCCTGAAAAAACAAATTTTTAGGTGTTTTTCAAATATTTTGATGCGTTTTCAATTGAAAAGTACATTTGAAAGCACCATGTACCGCATTACCAAATACACACCAAGTTAGATAGCATGGGGATGACACTTGTTAAGGGACATTGAGGGAAGTCGGATGGAGGAATAAAAGTGTCCTTTTTAAGCCATTCTATCTTTAAATGTTCTTAAACAAAACCATTTTAATTTTCAAACATTTTCACTGCTCTGAATTTACAGATTCCGTGCTGTACAGGAGTTGCATCTTTATAAGTTTTCTTGCAAATTTGCAAGGGAACGAACGAGTTGGCGTGGTTCCCTTGTGGTTCTGGATGCTTAAAGTCCATATTTTGTAAAACTTCTCCCATGCCTTTTAATCTTTATTGGAAAATGATTATCGCATAAAGTTTATGCAAGGCCTTGCTCCAGGATTTTCTGGTTAGTAGCTGGCATTGTGCATGGCATTCAGATACTTCTGTTCGGATCAACTCTGTATTACCATAGGACTTTCCACTTTTGGAGATTACTGATTACTAAATAGTCTTCTGAAGGCAGGACAGAAGCATTTCGTAATGGGCTGAATAGGCAATGCACGAAGTGATAGTGGTGCAATTGAGAGTCAGAACTGCATCTTGTATGTTTGGTTTTTTAGTGTAGACTGTAGGGTGTTTTTCAATTGAATATATACTGGAAGGCTTGTGAGGGCAAAAAGGTTTGTGGCTGCATACCAGATATATTCAGTTTTTAGGTAGTGTTTTGGATTGCAGTGTTTCCTCGAAACTGAAAATTTTTCTTTTTTTGTTTTAAATGAATTTTTTTTATTATGTTTTAAGATCATTCTGATATATTTATATTAAAAATAATTTTAAAAAAATAATTTTAATATATTTTTAAATAAAAATTACTTTAAATTACTATCACTATTTTAATTTCAAACACACCTTTGTGTGTAGCATTGACTTGAGGAGCGTAGCCCCTAAAGCTAGCTTGGCGGTTGGCTGGTCATGGATTAACTCATTAAGTATATGCTGGTCTTAGTGGACTGATAATTTATTTTAGGATAGGTTCGAAGTGATTTTGGTTTTCTTTTATTTCAAAGTCAACGTTGAACTGGAATAGATTTTGACTAGATTAATTGAATATAATCGGATTAATTCTTTATTTTGTTGAACTTGAAATTTGGTCAGTGCTTGATCGAAGGCCATAAGGTTTATAATCATGTGATTAAAGAGTAAAGAGTGTAGTAACATTTATTTTTTTTAAGTGTTTTTTGTTTTTAAAAATATTAAAATATTTTTTAAAAAAAAATTAATTTTTAATATTAATATATCAAAATAATTTTAAAAAATTAAAAAAATTAAATTGAATAAAAAAAATTAAATTTTAATAAAAAACAGCTTGAAACTCAAAACATGCGGGACCACTTCTCTTGCATTCCTACATATAACGATTGCTATGAACAATAATTCATGGAAAATACTTATCAGTTTACATTGTTTGTGTTTGAAATGAACAATGGTTTTTTCCCTTCCTAATCACAAATAAAATATATCTCTTGCTAGTTTTTTTTTCGAGCTTGAAAAGTTTATTCTCAATACATTTTGACTAGGATCGCACTTACACACCGAAGGGCAAAAAAATAAAATAAAATTACCAAAAAAATATTGGAAAAACATGAAAAGCAAAATAATAAAGAGGCATGTTAAAAAATAAAAAGTTACGACGAAGTCAAAGCCATGTCCCATAAAAAATAAATTCTCAAAGAACAATCAAGTGACGAGATTGATCGTGAAGTGATCTTGGATAATCTAAATCCCTTAAACATCCTTCAAGTTTAAGAAATCCTTTTCTTTTATAGCTCAAAGTCAAAGGAAGGATCTCAACCAATACAGAGAATTCTTTAAAAGTGGATCATGATTTTTTATTTATTTAGAAACTCTATTCATTATTATGACGATGGGTGGCAGTCCCTCAAATGATTTTTAGTGATTGAGACTATTTGACTGTTGATAACAAAATTTGTAAGAATGTAGCAATACTCCGAGGGCCATCCTTTTGAACTAGTATAAAATTCTTATGTCCATCTCACGTTCCCTTTCTCTTTTAAAATCATCTTATTTGTTGTGTGCTTGCGTTCTTTTGACATTAATTCTCAAATTCTTAAATTGTTCTTCACAGGGTCACTTGGTTTTAATCCTTTTTAACAGTTCAATTACACACAATTGGATCCACCTGAACCAACCACAGTTATTAGTTCGTACAAATAGATCAACGTATTTCAAGCACCAATAAAAGCATCATTTCAAATACACAAACACTCCTAACTTGGAATGAGCTATGCACAACACAATTCTCTACACACTAGACTCTCAAGCCGACTACCTGAAGACTGTTCTGTGACTCACTCAAAAGCCTTAAACCGTCACTCTTGGTTAAAATTCAGATTCCAAAACCATCCGAGACAACTCTTGTTGTCTCGGAGCCATCCATTTCAGCTCCTTGGTCCATGTCAGCTCCTTGGGATTTCTTCAGCTTTGCAACGAGAACCCACATGTTGGCAAGTTCATTTTCCAGATAGGATTCTCTTTGTTTGGATTCCTCGACTTTCATTTGAAGTTCAGTCTCTCTTTCATCCTTCTCAATAAGGGCAGCTTCGTATTGAAGTTCTCTTTCTCGACTCATGGCGAACTCTCTCTTGAGTTCCGAGGCTGCCCCAACTTGGTCTTGGCGTTTCATGTGATTGTCTCTTCGGCCATTGCGAACAGTACTGCCAGTTCTACGCTGTGTGGGCGAGCTCTTCAATGCTGTCAACTCAGCAGTTAATCTCTCATTATGATTCATGAGCTTGGCAACTTCTTCTGATAATGCCTTGAGCTCAACAGCAGCAGCTGAGGCTAGCCCTTTGGCATATGAACTCTCCTCAGCCAATTTTTGGTTCCGAGTTTCTAACTGCTCTTTCGATTCTGTTAGTGCGGCAGCTTTTTGCTTCAGTTCTTCTATCTCAGTGGTCTGATCAAGGAAAAGCAATGATTCAACTCGTTGTACTAGTATGAGAAATGAAACTTCAAAGGCATCAAATAATGGAAATTATGCTGTGAAATTTGCCACTAATAAAAACAAAGTATGAAGAGATACAAAAAGCCAGGCATAGAAATTTTCCAGCTATATGTCTGCAATTTGCCAAAAGCTTATTTTTCTGGACAATCCACCATAAGTACAAATGGCAGAAGAATACATTTCTTCATGCAAATAATTTCTTTAACTTCAATAGAACAACAAACCTTGCTTTCATCTGCTAGGCTACATGCTATGATCGATACATAGTTTCCTAGAGACGGTGATCCTCAAGATCTACAAGGTTCTATTTTGGTTTCGTAAGACATGAGAAACTTGTAGACATTTCAATGGTATTATCAGAAAATTTAGCACCGGAATATAGAATACAATTTTCCTTAATTTCTTTTTAGGTGAGGAAGCACGATAAAAGGAAATAGTGCTTTAGCAATCAAAATAATACTTGATTGGGGTGCCAAAAGGTTTAAATACAAACCTGTGCTTGTAGAAGCGAATCTTCATTTCTATCTTTTGATGCTGCAGTTTCCCTGTCCCCATGATGCTGTGCATGAAAACTTTTTAGTTCAGAAATTCGTTGAGAGTAACTTGCTAGAGGGCTAAGCTTTTTCGACTCCAGTGCATCTGAGAGCTGCTGCTTCAAAGAGACTACTGTTTCCTGCAATCCTTCACATTCACAGATCTGGAGACACAATATCAAGTTACAGCCGGCCATAAACTGATAACACAACTTTCAAGAAAGTGAAAGCTATATATATATATATATATATAATTGTCAACTTTTTGACCTTTTCATCGAGCTGCTCTTGAATTATACGATTATCTGCTGCTTTAACCTGAAATGGTAAACAGCAACACAACAATCATCAGACCAGATTAATAAAATCAGATGCCCAAAAGAAGACCACAAGTATGGATAATTGACAAAAAAAAAAATAGTACCATTATTAAATAAGCTCACACAAATTAGTAACTAACCCATGACTATAATGTGTACTGTTTTCATTGATGACTCCAATTTGTTATGCAAATGAACTTAAGATGGAGGATGAAAAATGTTCCAATTAGTCTTAACAAACAAGCTCAAATGATTTTTTCAATTGGTTATCAAACATGTTTTTATATGCAGTGCCGAGCTAATACAATTTTTCTCAGGTCAAACTGTATAGGTAGATCACCTCTAGTTCAAATGACTTCTCATTCAACTGCGCTGTCAGTTCAGCAATCGTCTGCAAGCACACAAGGAGAAAAAGCTTAAAGGTGGACTTGCAGCCATACATGAGGAGTTTGTGCTACCATAAAGGAACTAAACTTACTTGTGATGCTTCCAAGTTATCCATATTGTTGTGAGAGGCCATGATGGAATCAGCAATTTGCTTTTCCAACAAAGCTATTTGTGCATTCTTCACCTTGATTTCGTCACTCAACTTCTTCATCTCCAACTTGAATGCAAAAGTACGACAAAGTAAAATTTCTCAGTTCGTCAAGAGCAAATAATAAGGAAAGGAGGTATAGAAACAGCAAAATACCTGAATCTGTTCCTTCTGGGGATTCCTTGAAGCCTCCTCAGATAATCGCTTCAAAGCACTTGAATGGAGTGCCACCTCTCCAGATAAAATTTTCTGCTGCTCCCTTAGAAGATCAATCTGATCACTTGTTTGTATGCTAGTCTAAAAATAAGGAAAGCATGAAAATTAAGCATGCAGACCACCATAAAGCATCCCCAACCAGAAAGATAACACAAGTAAATGAAAGGACCATTAGCATACCGAAGGAGTTTCTTGCCCAAGGAAATTGTCCTCAGGAACCTCTCTATCCTGCCTGACCTCAGATAGAAGATCAGCTGATGGAGAGCTTTCTGTAAGTAAAGGATTTGAAAGTCTGGATTCTGTATAATAATTGCAATTTTCTGCTTGATGTGTTGAAGGTGCACCATTAGATTTAACTCCACTTGATTTGTCACTGGTGCTCATTCCCAACCCACTATCTCGTTTCTAATCAAGGGCGATAAATATTTTTGAGATAAAAGAAAATTGAATTCAAATGTACTAGAGCTGAATTTTACAAAAGAAGAGCACTTCCAATCAATTAAGGATCACTCGTTATAATGACAAGTTTAACTAGTTTTACAAGAGAACCAGTTAAACTCAAGTAAAACATGCATAAAAATGTTTTAGCTATGCATACCCGTAGCTTTAACCAGTTCAGCAACCCATGCTTTCTGGTTTTCTTCTCTTTCAGTGTCTCATCTACACTTTCAGGATTCCCTTCCAGAGAAACATACGAGTCAATGTTTTCATCATCCAATATCAAGTCCCTCCTCTTGTATGGTAGGTATGCAAGCTGCAAATTACACATAAACAACCACAATCGGATAAAAGCAAGTGCAAAAAATGGGGGGAAACCCTGGTATACAGAGGCTCACTCTACCCCTTAAGAGTTCCTGGCTAGGAAAAAGTAGAAATAAAAACCATTATCCAACATTTTATACAAGAATTAAGTCATAGTCCAAAAGAAAAATAGATCGAAATACAAATGAATTCGCTCTTCGTACCTCTTCTTCACCAAAGGAATGTCTCCTCCTTGGACCTGGGCGGTGAGAGATCCTTGATGGATGTGAAGCTTTTGTGGACACCAAAATTAACTTTGTCAACCGCTGTATTCTGCTCAATAGAGCAGCTTTAGCCTCCTCTTCTTGTTCCAATCTTGATTGCAGTTTCACTTGACCATCTTCTAGCTTTATATTTAAAATCCAATCAAGGAAATTGTATCATAATGATTGTTAAATAGACTAAATGTATCAGACCATTATGCATCAACTATGTCATGTCCAACATTGGGAAACACGATGAAAAATTAAGGAGAAAAACAAAAACAACAAATGATAATGATAATGTTGCACTGAGAAAAGGACTACAATAAACTAACATTCATATGAAACATGACATAAATTAAATCTTCCAGTTATCTTTTGAAAATCTTATAAAATTAAGGAAGAATGTTCGTGTGATGGTAGAACTCTCTATGAAGTACCTTCTGCTTGAGGAGGACAATGTCATCTTCTATAATGTCATTCAATTGAGGAACTGTCACAATACCCCTTTTCAATTGTTCCAACTCTTCCTTTAAACAGCGTATCTCATTTTGGTACTTCTTGATAAGCGATTTCTCATCAATAATCTGTGAATTATTAAACATTATTTCAAATGTTGGCAAGCGAGATTGTTTGAATGAATGCATACAATCCAGGGAAAACTACCTTGTTCTGTGCTGCTTGAATCTCAATGTGCTTTGCACGGTGGGCAAATTTTAAAGTATTGTGTGTCTCTTCCAAATTACTTGATGATGGAGTGACAGTACAAATGAGCTGTATATTCAGACAGGAATGAAAAATGGGTGTCTTAAATGCAAGCAACAACTGTTCTGAAAGACAATGGTGTGAGTACCACACATTATAAAAAAAGACAAGTGCTTTCTTTTACCAAAATTTATCAAGCACTTACTGATACACGCCCATGACCACTTAATGAAGACTGAAGAAGCCTTGTCAATTTCGAGTCCCTGTATGGAATATGAGTGGCTCTCCCATCTGTCAACTTCGATATAACCTATGCAAGTCACAAATTACACATTCCAAGGTAAGTTTATCCATACAATTTAATATTTTATGATTGAAAATTATTTGGGACTATCAAATGAAGCATATAGCATCTTTTCATGAGGAATTATAATGGCATAAAAGTCATAGTTCATTTAATTCTAAATAACAGGCACCAAATTGATGGTTTCCATTAAGCACAATATCTTGCCAACACAATGGGGCAGCTGATAGTGAAAACCCCATATTCTAAAATTAGAACATATTTACGTACAATCAAGGTGTGCATGTACATGTACATGTGGGAAGGACAGAGAGAGGAAAAGAAGGATAGAGTGCATTCTGATCTTGGCACATTTAAAGAGCATAAATATCAGATTATGATATCAAATCTCTAAAAGCACATGGACCTAGAAGCATGAAAAGATAGCTAAAACAAATCAATCAATCTTGAGGTAACCCAGTCATACTGGTTTCTCCTCATGTTCCTGGCTCAGGATAGTTTTAAGATTATATATCATGTAGAATGTGGTCAACTATTGTTGCACAGATGAATAATAAAGGTCTAAGAGGCCTCACTGTTCCAAGTGTCAGCAAACTTTTATTAATATAAGATCCTTCTTTCCGTCTCAAACCAGTAGTTTCAGCCTTTGAGCTTTCAGAACCTGCCAGATCGATGAGGTTCTGCAGGTATAAGTACAAAATTGAAAAGTTAAAAAGAATTTATTGACACCAAACATAGCAAGCAAAATCACTAATCATAGTAAATCAAGGGGAAGAAAGAGCTGTTGTAATTCAAGAAACGGGAAAAAATCCAGTGACAAACTTAAAAATGCAACCAACAAGTCTTTTGACATCAATTCTAGATATAAGCCTTAGGAATTACCAGCTGGGACAAATTTACAGCCTCTCCTTTGCTATTTTCACCATACAGGTTACTCTCTATTATCTGCATTTAGAATAGTTGGAAACAGTTAATGGAAAAGGATAAAACCCAATGAGATGGATATATAAATGACCAAATCAGCGCTAGTTGATTAAATGTATTATTCCAAAACAGGGTTGAAAATGAATTCTTGCAATACTTAAAGTTGTGACAAGATTGAAAGAAGAGTAGCATTCAACTATAACCCATAAGGCATCTTCCGTTTTGGAAGGTAATGCCAAATATGGAATGAATAATCATGACCTTAAAACATACTCTTAAGGCTGAAACATTCATGCATAAAAAAAAGTCATGAATCAGGCTGTGGACCTTGATAGGAAAGAACCAAATTACATTTTGATGATGACATGTTACAGATAATGAAATTTAAGCAGACAAGGAATGCATGAATTATTAAATTAGAAATCTTTATCTCTTCCTTCCCCAAGCTCAGTTATAGAAGGAGAAGGTACCAGCAACAACAGGTTTCAATATAGGGCAGCTCAGAGTACATGGAGATTTATAAGAAAGAGTCGTTAACATTGCTTCAGGAGTGCCTTTGAGAAATCTCGAAGATACAGATTTTATTTTTTATTTTTCATCTTTTTCATTGACTTTCTATCTGCACTCAAAGGCATAATTCAGAAACTGCCAGAAAGACTGGATATTGACCACCGAGAGGGCAGGTGGTGAAAAGATGTGGATAAGTGAATCTTCAAATATTTCAGGAAAATGGATAAGTTTAGCACGCAGGTTGATGAATATGCATGTGCAAGTTGGTTAGATGTATGCTAGAACTATAAAAGCCACTAGCAAATGCAATATAATATAAGAAACTTGGAAAGCTTAGAATTATCTTAAAGGAAGAGCATATCAAATGCAACAATCAACCAGAGCTGCATGAAGATGGTGCAATACCAGTGTAAATATTGTATGGCTCCTGCTGCTGTGTAAATTAAACTTTGTAGATCCAACATGTCTGTGCTCTGTGTCAAAAGAAAAATCCCAATAAGAAACTGCGGAAAGAATTGTGATGTCATGGAAATAGACATTGCAGTTTTGCTAAACATAAAGGAAGGGAGGGAGGGAGGGAGGGAATCAATAGCATCTGCGGTAAGACAAACAAGTTCACCAATTTGTAACCTTTTCTACCGGTCAACTTTCAACAAAATTACCTACTGCATTAACCTTCACAGTTCTACCAGTATAAGTAATGCATGTCAATTTTTTAAGGATACAATATAGAATTTTCCATAGATGTCAGCTCATTGCATAAATGATTCAATTTAAAGGGTTATACGCCAATTAGATTCTAATTTATATAGTTTTTTTCCCTCCAAAAACTTCAGATTTTGGGTTAAATTAGTTTTGGTAACACAATTATTTTGTTATTGGAATCATCATGCGTTTACTGCATATGATGTGACTTGAGAGTTACCTTCTCCAGCTGCTATAAGGGAGAGGGCATGAGCAGGGGATAATACAACTTCTTCTTTTATTCCCTCGACAAAGGTTCCCTACAGGCATGAATCAAAATAAATTAAAAGATGCTTCTTTCCAACAACTAAAACTGACATTTATGTGTAATTAGCTGGCCATATCCATTAAATCTCTATAGTAGGAATTGAAATTTATACCATTTACCAGCCTATTTTTCATTAAGTTGCCCCCCCCCCCCCCCCCCACCCCCCAAAAAAAAAAAAAAAAAAACAATATTTTGAGGACAGAATACAAGGGTAATCATGATCTAGATACTGATTCTGTCATAAATGTGGAACCAGTGGTATATACAATTGCCCAGCCAGCACATGACCATTCAGTTTTCCATTGAGGTCCTCCTCAACCAGCTACAGCATATCATGTAAGTAAGAAATAAAAACTGCTCCATGCAAGCACAGAAAGAGTTGCCTCTGATGATGCAAAGACAAAGTACTCCATATAACACCAGATGCTTCAAAATCCCATTCCTTAACCAAGAGTGTGAACTGATATAAATAATGAAACAGCAAACTGAAAACCCACAGTAGCAAAAGTGTAAGAGACACCCAGCAACAGCCCATTCCACCTAAGGAAACAAGCAGGCTAGCAGCTTGCACCATAAGATGTATGCATATTCCAAGACCTTGCACAATTTATTGTATGACAGAGGGAGCTCCCAGTCACAGGTGAATTATCACTTGATGTTGTGCCTTGGTAGTAGAGAGGTGGGTATTGCCATCATTTTCATTATTAAATAGATACTGCCCTCACAACTTATTCTTCATTGACATCGGCTCGATATTGATTTAACATGGCAAACCATCATCATGAGAACCTAGATTCATCTGAGGCCCTCTTTGAACTGCTCTTCATAAATTTCGTAGGACATGGTGCCCACCTCTACATTGATATGGTCTCATAATTTTTAGGTAACAGTTGAGGGAATGGTGTCACCATGTGGAGCCTTTTGTGCAATCATTAAATGTTCGAACATAGGCCAAAACTTGTTCCACTTAACTGAATGTCATCCAGACTAGAAAATGAAGCATTAAAAGCTGAAATACCATGCCAACTATAGCAACAATGTCAATGGCATTTGTGCAGACTACTTGACTACATGATTGTCAAGTCATAGAAGTGCCCCAAAAGTAAGGTTATGTTGTTGTATAAACTATAGAAAGATATGAGAAGACTAAGATGCCCAAACTTTGGGAAAACTACATATACTGGATGGTTGTTGGCCCTCTTTGCTTGGCTTTCAGGCTTGATGATTGTTAAGAATTTATTGATATATTTATATTTAATGTACGAAAAACTCAAAGTTGTTAAACAAATACTCTAGCAAGTTGCAGTCGGGCAAGCAACTGCAAATAGTTAATTGTATTCTGGTATTAAAACAACTGTAAAAGTTGTTGCCATGAGCATGATAGTATCAGCGTGGAAGGTAGCATAGAAAAACATAATATGGAGTTGGTAAGCAAGTACCTGAGCATCTTCTCTTATTCTTAAATTTTGTCCTGCTGGATTCAACAAGTCATTAACAACCTGAAATGAAGAACACCAAATAATAGAGAAGTCTTAAACGGAGCATCAGTGGAGCTAGCTCATATCCAACAATTAAAGGTAAGAATAAGGCAGATTTATCGCAGTATTATAAAGACAGTAGCTAGAGAGAATGGGAAGCGGCTGACCTCATTATAGATCTCCAAGTATGAAACACGGAGAAGGTACTCTCGGTTTGGAGTCTAGAGCAAAGAGAAATGTTAAATTGCTTGCATTCAAACTAGGATCAAATAGAGTCATATAGGGAGGTCAAATTCATTTTAAAGTACCTCTTGAATGATACCGAAAGCATCCTTCACTGCTAATGGTATAATTCCAGGCGACCTTTGATCCCCCTGCCATTGTTATATGGATCCATGTAAGCATTGTGTTTTAAAATTAGTAAGCAGGCCATGAATAATCCACCTCAATTGCACAGACAACAACCAAAAATATACAGGCCAAGGAAAATATGGCATTTTCATTTTATATTACATGAGTTGTAAGCAGGGAATGATTTATAGTTTGTTCTTTTTTTCCTTACAGAAATCCAAGAATGATACTATGAGATTTAAGGCATGGAAATATGCACCCTTGAATTCATACATGCATACATGTGTGTGTGTAGATATTAGGAATATATGACATTTCTATTTAATTTTGCATGCATCTTGTATGCATCATAAGAGTAAAACATAAAAAGTATCTCAGGTAGTAAAATCTCACATGCATGGTATGGGTTTTCCCACTGCTCGTCACTCCATAAGCAAAAATGGTGCCTGAAAGACCATGCAAAAACAAAGGTAAAATATTGTAAACATAAAAGGAATGAAGAAATCGAAGTTCCTTAGCAGAGGGATATCTATTGTGTTTACCATTGATCCCTTCCATAGCACCATTGACAACATGCTGAGCAGCAACATCATATACATGGCGTGTTGTAGTTGTAGGACCGAATACCCGATCTAAAAGCATGGGAAAGTAAATAGAAAAAAATAAAAAGAATATGTATTATATAAAAAAGTTTCATTTGGCTATTATCCCGAAAGTGAAAAAAATGAAGAGACTAATTGCTTATTAACTAATCCTGGGTAGCAAAAATCCCTGCATTCTTTGCTTTCTGATTTTGGTAATGTTTGTGGCATGAGACTTGAGAGGAATAGAATCCTCCTAGAAACTCAAAAGAAGTATATAACCATATAGTCTGAACAACAATGTCTTTATTGTGCCAACAAAGCCTTCGATAGATAAGTTATCAAAATTGAAACACAAAGCTAGTCCATCTACAATTGTTCTCACATTCACCACCATGATGCCACAACTACGGAAATATCATTCAGAGTTTCACAAACAAATGACTCAAAACATATAACCTTTGAATTGATTACCCTGCGGCCATGGACTTCGGACAACATTGCAATTTCAGTTCCAATTAAACTCATAGCACCAATAATCCATTATATGGCTTAATTTCTTTAAAATTACCATAAAAGACACCTCTCATTCAATTCAATAAAAAACATACAAGTTCTCGATCACACTCTAACTTAACTTCCAACTACCTATCGACGAATAAACTAATCCCTAAATGCATCAAGCTTACACTACCAATGCCATTCCAATTCAATCAATTTTACTAACTCTCCTGTCCATCCAAACAAATTACATACATTCAAAGAAATCTTAACAACTTACCATAAGCATACGCGATAGACGGATTATGTTCATTACGCACGATAGTTTCTCCATCTGCATACCACGCAATCTCTTCTCCTTGACTAATTTCCCTAGGACTAAACACCAAAAACATAGCAAAAATAAGCATTACTTATTTTCAATAAAATGAAAATAAAACTTTACCAAAAATGCACGAACCTTAGAGGCCGAAACCGGACAGTGACAGTTACATTTTCTTTGGATCTTTCAGTATCTAAATTAGCACTTTCAGAGTAAAAATACTGTGGTTTGCTTAGTGCTGAGGAGGATGCAGGCGAGCTTTGACCGTCAATTGAAGTCTCTAGAAATTGCTTAGAAGATGATGTTGTTGATGTCGACGGTGAATTCGCTGCTGCTTTCTTTGAATTATTGATTATATTTGATCTTATTGATTTTGATCCCTGTGTGGTCGCCATTGTTAATTAATCCGAAGCCAGTCCTCCAATTAACTGTAACAACAAGAGGAAACGGAGGAAAAAAGAAACTTGAAAAATTATGTTTAGAAGCTGAGAAAATGTGGAGAAAAAAGAAAATGACAGAGAGGTAGGTCTGTTTGGTTGCTGAGAAAAAAAATATTAATAGCATTAGTGTATAAGAAAAATAAAAGGAGAGTAAGAAATTATTACCTTTTAAAAAAATTAGAGGAGCAGCAGCAGCTGCAGCATTGTAGAATAATAAAAGAAAATAAATAAATAAATACAGAGAGAGAGAAAGAATGAAGAGTGGTCGTTTTGGCTTGTTAGAGAGAGGGAGAGGGAGAGGGAAGCTAAAGAGGGAGAAAGAAGGACATCATCATAATCACCAATCATCAGTCAGAGAGATAGAGAGAAACGTGGATAATAGACCCTTTTTCCTTTCCTTTCACTGCTGTTTCTTTCTTTTTTTTAGTTTTTTTTTTTTTAGCTATTTCTGCTTTCTATTTTTTCTTGCCTTGAGAGCGAGGACGATGCCCTCAATCTAAGGCTTGATTGCATTTTATATCCTTTTTGGTTTTTTTTAGATCTTAACTTTTGAAAAGTAGGTTACAGGTAATCTGAGGACTAATTCGCTCACCATTAAAGTCAGAAAGGAAATGCAATAACCGTATTTCGAGATAGTGTAGTTTTTTAAAAAATATATATTTAAAAAATAATTTTTACATTAACACTTTAAAAAATCTAAAAATATTAAAAAAGATTAATTTTTACAAACATTATTTGAAATATGTTTTACATTTTGTTATTAATGTATTTGGGAGTGTGATTATTGTTGCTTTTTAAAGTGTTTTTTATTCAAAAAAACATGTCAATAATTTTTTTTATTTTTTAAAAATTATTTTTGAAATTAGATATCAAAATGATTTAAAAACAACAAAAAAATATTAATTAAAATAAAAAAAAAATTAAAATTTTTAAAAAGCAATTTTTTACAGCACTACAAACGGCGTCATAGGATATATAAAAGGAGAAAAGTAGAAAGTAAAAGAGCGGAGGATTGGCAGCCGAAAGAAAGAATTTACATATATTGTAATTTTACAAATATAAGAAAAAAAGAAAAGTAAGGTTTTTATTTATTTTTCTAAATACTTCTGAGACAACGAGAGGGAGACAGAGTTGCCGAGGAAACAAGACGTGTCACAGGAGTAGCGTGTGAGAGGTGGTCGAGGGTGGGGCTGCTGTAGGTGGGTCCCATAAGGAGTTGTATACGTGTTGGCTGTTTAAAGCTCGCACACCTGATTTGTCAACGATTTTCTGTTAATTTTTTCTTTATGTTAACAATACATCTTTCTGTTGATTAGAATAAGAAGCTTATTGTTTAATGTATTTCTTGCATAGTGTTTTTTTTTTTTTACTTTAGCAGTTTGAAAAAAAGAAAAACAGATAAAATAACAAAATATAAAAAAATATTTAAAAAAATAGCATAGTTTAAAGAGATTTTAGAAACATATTAAAACTTTAATAAAAACATTGTCGATATTTTTAGAAAAATTTTGATGAAATAAATCTAATGACATTAAAAAAATCATCAACAACAATTAAAATATATAACATGAGCCATCAAAGGGCAATTCTTCACTGGAAAACTGAGGAGGACAAAAATCAAAACCATCAACAATTCTCATGAATTCATAACTCTCTAAAACAGAGGAAGCAATTGAGCATTCCAGATAAGGAAGTTAGTTCCATCAAGTTTAATGGAAATAACTTGAGTTGGAAAATGAAATGCAACGAAAAACAATAAAGAATTTGTGGCAGCAGCCATATAATTGTTAGAAGTTTTAATTATAAAAAATTTTAATACCATAAAAGAATTGAAAAAACTCTAGATTTGCTTACAATTTAGATAACTTGTGCGATTTATTCATGTTATTATTTGTGATTTATTTTAGTATTTCTAGATTTATCTTATTGATATTAGTATTGATGGTGTTATTATTAAAATTTCAGTGTTTCTCTCCCTTTTTTATTTCTTTTTTTTATTATTATAAATTATGTGATCTTATTTTAGAATTCGAGAGACTCGAAGATCAATACTGCTTGTCATTTTACTGCTTGTGAAAAATATTGTATATTTTATCCTCGACGTCTTACTGCTTGTCAGTTAGTGCTTAGAGATAGTCTTGATTCAATCAATTTTACATTTTTACTAACTCTCCTGTCCATCCAAACAAATTACATACATTCAAAGAAATCTTGACAACTTACCATAAGCGTACGCGATAGACGGGTTGTGTTCATTACGCACGATAGTTTCTCCATCTGCATACCACGCAATCTCTTCTCCTTGCCTAATTTCCCTAGGACTTAACACCAAAAAAATTAGCAAAAACAAGCATTATGTTCATCCACGATTGTGTCCTGATTTTTTTTTTTTTGGATGATTCATGCTTGTGTGGTTGAAATTATTTTTTAAAATAAACTTTACTTAAAATATGTTAAAATAATTTTTTTTATTTTTTTAAATAATTTTTTAACATTAGTATATTAAAATGATTTAAAATTATTATAAAAATTTAATTTAATTTAATTTTTAAAAAAATTATAGTTAGAGCGGAACCGAAACCTCTAAAGAAATTTTGAATAAGAGACCAAGCTTGCATGTGTTTGAAAGCTTCTGTCATTGACTCATTATGGTCTTTGGTCCATACAGTACTAAGGTTGTTACAACAGCAGCGAAGATTATCTGTAATGAAATAAAAGAATAGATGAGGATATTGAAAACAACAACAATAAAAAATAATAGAAAATCATATTCATTTAATGGTTGTTTTAACAAGCAAGACAATAATATTTATATATTCAACCTCCAATTCCAATTGATAAATGCAATTTGTTGCCACGGTGGTCATCAGCCTGGAAGAATTATGTACAGTAAGGTAACCTCTTTTTTTTTCCTTTTAGCATAGGTATTTAGAAGTTTAATTGTGGTTGTTTTTTAAAATATTTTTTATTTAAAAATATATTAAAATAATATTTTTTTATTTTTTAAAATTAGTACATCAAAATAATTTAAAAATATATAAATTTAAAGTAAACAAAAAAAATAAAAAAATTTTAATTTTTTTTAAAACGTTTTTGAAACAAAAACACAATAAGAAGCGTATTCACAATTCTTCAAGGTATCCTTTTGTAAAATTGAAACAAAAGTTTTAATATTCCTAATATATGAAAGGAATGAGGTTTAAATAAAAATGAAATCTAAACATAGTTTTATTTCTGTGAAGGTTATAAATAAATAAAAATTAGATTTTTTCTTTGAAAAAACAGTATGGTATTAACAGTCGTAATGTACCCACCGGTTCCACCTCCATCATTATCAGGGCCACCAACATCAGTAACAGAGATATTATATATTTTTTAATTTTTTATTATTATTACAAGTATTGCCGCTTTCATAACCTTTATCATTGTTACGACTACATTAAAATCTAATTTTTGTTTGGGATTAATTAAATTTAGGTTTGTTTGAGGACACATTCACACTTAATTTAGCAAATATACATCTAATAATTTCCTCGTACAGTTTTCTCTATTGTCGTGCAATGATAAATGAATATTCTAATAGCCTAAAATCATAAGAGTACCAAATAGGGGGGAAAATATCATAAGAACTAAGTGTGTTTAATAATACACTACACAATATCTTTTAAAAATGTTTTTTTAATTAAAAATATATCAAAATATTTATTTATATATATATATATATATATTTAATATAGCACATCAAAATCATCAAGAAAAATATATAAAAATATCAATTTTTTTATATAAAATTTTTTTAAAAAAATATTTTAAAAATCAAATACAATAACAAATTATTCCTTGAGAGTCTCGCTAGTTGGTACGTTGGTATAGGCATGGCGTTTTGTACTATTTTGGACGTTAAAATTGAATAAGAACGCCGGGGATTGGCATTTATCAGGCTCACCGGCAAGGCAGACAGCATGGAAGTGATCTACAAAGGCGCAGGTACTGTTAAACTGGCACCTCGATAATAAATCCTCACATTACAGCCATTTGAATGGTTTTTCTCTTTGATATTAATGTTGTTTTCAAAACCCAACAAAGTTGATGAAAAGGACGACTCTGCAAACACCATGCCCTGTCATTTCATTGCTAGTTTTACACATACCAGAACATAAGTTATTTTGAATCATTTATATGCCTTCAGTTTTCTAGTGACATGACATTTTGTGGTCACTCATTTCTGTTTTTTGCAAGGGAATACTGGGATGCTACCAAATGAATCTTTTGTTTTTTTTATCAAAAGAATGTACTATTTCCACTCAAATAATTCGTTTTGTCAATGGTATTTTTGTTATTTTTATTTTAAAAGTATTTTTTAAAAGTATTTAAATTTTAATTTTTTTTATTTGCTTCAAATTATTTTTTTTTATTGTTTTTAGATCATTTTGATGCGCTATGTCAAAAATAATTTTTTAAAAATAAAAATATATATATTATTTTAATATATTTATAAATAAAAATTACTTTAAAAAGCAACCGCAACCAGGTTGTATCTATATATTTAATTATTTGTAAAACAGCATTTATGTAAAAAAAAAAAAACTAAAACAAATAAAATAGTAATTAATTGAATTCATATAAATTCGTTTCATCTATTTTCTCATGAGGATACAAAAAAGTCCGTAGGGACAGTTGTAATGTGAAGTGAAATCAAATCGTAGATGTGCTTTTAAAACTTTGATTAGATATAAGATTCTGAGCGTGTTTGGGCTGCGTTTGTATTTGTATTTTGGTAAATTTTGAATTTTTTGAAATGTTTTGATGTGCTGATATCAAAAATGATTTTTAAAAAATGAAAAAACATCATTGACATGTATTTTAACACGAAAAGTTATTTGAAAAGCAACCGCTACCACACTGTCAAACACATTCTCTATGTAGTAATGTGGTTTAATGTGGTTTAAATTATATTTTATTTTAATTATGGTTTAAAGTGTTTAGTTTTATATAGATCCCATTAAAAATATTTTAATTTGTAATTTTTTTTTAAATTTATTTTTTCAACCATAATCGCAAAAGACATTATATTCAAATTATCACCTACTATAGTAAATAACTATATATATATATATATTCAAAAAAACTCTGAAACTCTGTTCAGCTCAAACAATTTGAACATTATTTACTTGGGGATATGCCAGTCAAGACCATTGTTGACCATAGGTTCACGAAATGATCTTTTGGGCACTTATGTGTACAGAAGAGGCTACTGGTGGAGTAGATTATTAATACAAGTAAAGTTTCCGTACTACCATACTATAACCAAATAAAATAACTAGTTAACTGCCCACTAAAATGCATAAATGGTTAGTTAGGATTTTGGTCAGATTTAGTGCCTTTCTGTACATCTAGAGCACTTCGTTTGGTCCATCAGGACATGAACATTGTGCCAATTAAAAAGGTGGATGTCTATATTATACACGTATATTTTAATTAGTTATATGAGTTTTGAAATTAATGATCATATAAGACTCTAGTAATTATAAGAGGACTCGTATGAGAACGTAACATATCAGAGAATAGTATAATCATATCTTGCAATCTCATCTAATAATTTAAGTTTTTTGGTTAAAATAATTTTTTGATACGATATTAGAGTCTTGATAACCAAGCAGTGAAGAGTTTGAATCTCACCATTACTATTTATTTGATAAAAAATAAACACATGGTTATATGAGTTTGTGCAAGTTTCAATGTCAACCTTTACTTGAGATGATATGTTACAAAATAATATAAATTATATTTTAGAACTTTACCTAATACCTTAAGTTTTTGTATTGAAATAATTCTTTGATATAATAAATAAATATTATTTTTTAAATTATTTATTTATTTATAAATATATCAAAATAATGCAATGGTTTTACATTTGTTTATGGTTTAAGAGAATCTTTCTAGTATAACGTAATGTTTTTTTTTTTTTTTAAATAACCCCATGCTAGAGGAGAGAAGGTTGCACTACCATCCACTCATTTGCAAATAGCAACCAGAGGATTCCTTCTGTCTGGGTGTTCTCTAACTTCCTCGGATTCTTCATCCGCTTGGAATCCGCTGTACCTGAAACCATGTGCAGGAAAGTGAAATTCCTCGTAAAAAGAAATTAAAAAAGTAAAAAAGTGAAGTAAATAACAAATTAAAAGGAAAATCCCTACTTTCCACTTTCCAGGGTGCTCCTTTTATTTTGGACTTAAGGTTCATGGCAAGGTAATTTATATGACGTGGACCATAGTATACTTATAGTAAATTAAAAATTAATCGATGGGATGGTTGGATAGGACCCCATATATACTTGCATGATTATTAAATTGGCTTCCTCCCTCCTTTAATTTTAAATTCAAAGAATAAATTTGGTGATTAATTAAGTAGCGTTCACTTTTCTTGAACTTCTCATCTTAAAACTCTAAAATCAGTGTTTATAAAAAAATATTTCTCTGATGTGTTAAATTGATATAAAGGGTGTAGCTTGAAATTGTTTGGAAAAAAAAAGAGCGAGCTAATTTAAAAATATCTTTTACTGTAAGAAAATATATATTTTTGTATTAAGTACCCATAATCAAATAATTAGCGCAGTAATCTTTAAAAAGTAGAAGAAAGTGTAATGCGGAACATGAAAGAAAACTGAGAGTACAGTAGATACGATGATGTCGAGCACGAAAGAAGCATGGGCAGAACAATTTTAATTGAATATATTTTCTTATTTGTTTTTATATTTTAAAAGTATTTAAAAAAATTATTTTTTAAAATTAATATATTTTTTAGTATTTTTAGATTATTCTGATGTGCCGGTTGTCAAAGAATTATCTCAACTCAATAACTTAACCTTTAGGTGAGGTCAAAAATATGATTTATATTATTCTTTAACACACCCCCTCAAGTAAAAACTCTTTTAGCTTGAAACTTACACATGTCCACATTACTTTGTGCTTGATTTTTTAACAAATAAATAGAGATAATGAGATTCGAACTCGTGACTATTTGGTCATAAAGCTTTGATACCATGTTAAATAACCATCTTAATCCAATAACTTAAATTTTTAAGCGAGGTCTAAAATATAATTTATATTTTTTTATAATACTAATGTTTTAATGTATTTCCAAGTAAAAAATATTTTGAAAAGTAATCATTTTTGTATTTCTAAACATCTTTTAAATAAAAACTAGTATGTTTCTATTTCAAAAATAAATATTAAAAAAAAATATATATATTTTTATGATTTATAAGTGAATGACTACTTTCAAGAACCAAATCACTCGCTGAAAAGAACTCGCTAACTCAAGATTTTCTACAATTACACAGTTATATATATTGAAAAATATAAATAGTAGAATTCAAACAAACAATATCTTCTCCATCTAATTCATTGTTATCACTTGTTTATCGTCGGTGGAGCTACTAGCTCTTGCAACTTCGAAGGCTATGTGTCACCGTATCGTTATATAATAATAATAACAATCCTTGTCACATACAAGAGGTATGCCGATTAACTCTTCTTAATTAATTATCCTTCTCAATCATCTAATGTCCATTTCAATATGCATTAAAAAACACTAATATATAAATCAATGGACGATAAAATAAGAGTTTATATTAAGAAATATTTATATAGCTAGCTTTTCCATCTCTATCAAAGACCTAACGTCCAGCTTTATCAAAGATCCACAGAGGGAAACATACATAGCATCAATTAGGTGGGCTCTCGTCATGTTCTTGTTTTTTTAATAGTCGACATATCATACACGTTCTAAAATGTCTTGGTTCTACTTAATCCAATAGGAAACATTTCATTCTAAGCATAATTAATGCGACCTATCATTTAGGGAATTTGGGTCGTTGACGTTACATCACTATCAAAATTTTTAAATTTATTAAACAAATTTAAAGAAATTTTCAGCCAGTATTTATATTTTCAGTCTATTACTAATTTTTTTTTACTGATTTTAAGAAATTTTTGTCTGTGATTTATGATATATCTGAATTTATTAATGGTAAAAGCATGCAAAAAAAAATTCACTCATTTTATTCTGTTAGTATTTTTATTGGTGGATATAACACATCACACATAAAAAGTTAGAATTTGTTGATGCTTGGAACTTCTTTCATGGATTCACAATTTGGATAGCACTCCATAATTTGGGCACATCGGATTTTGTCTGATTTCTCCATGAGCTCTCGATTTGTTCAAGCCTCTTCATTTAACAGAGAGAAAGAAAAAAATGGATGGAGGGGGTCGAGGGACTAATCTTATTCTTATTGAGAAATTACAACGATTTGTAGCACAAATTGGTTCGATGTGCGAGAACTCCTCTAGTACAGGGACTAAAAATGTCAAAAGAACCAAAATAAAAATCCAAAGTAATGCCCCAATGCAAAAACCAAGTTCAGTGTTTCCAGCTCAAGCTATCAATGCGTTGTCTTTCCTGTGTTAATATGCAGAGCAATCGAAATAATGGAACAAGGGAAGCCATCGTTATATATATATATATATATATATATATATATATATATATATATACATCCTTATTTTTTAGATATTTATGTTGCGCGGTTAGTGGTGAACTTGTATCTTTTTGTGTTTCAAAAATATTTTTTAACAAATTTAATTTTTTTTTAAAATTTTTTTACTCTAAATTAATATATTTTTTAGTGTTTTTAAATCATTTTGATACGTTAATTTTAAAAATAATTTTTTTAAAAATAAAAAATATATATTATTTTGATATATTTTCAAGTAAAAAACACTTTAAAAAATAATTATAAAAATAAAATTTGTTATCCCAAATATAAATAGATCAAGGGTCGCTCCGTCTTTTCGGTTAAATTGTAGTTTAGTAAAAAATATTTGTTTTGAAATAATATTTTTAAAATTATTTTAATATGCTAATGTTAAAAATAAAATTTATAAAATAAAAAGATATAATTTTAATATATTTTAAAACATAAATATTTTGAAACATAATTACTATTATACTTTAAAGAGATTATACTTTCAAATAAATGATAATAACCGAGGAAAATTAGCTACTGTGCTGATTAATTAGCTTGGTATGCATTATAGAGAAGATTTTGTTCCAAGGTGCCATTGGAGTAGCCATTCCCTTGCAATGCCTGGTGTTAAAGAAAATCTTGTAATGTTTTAATGTGAAATTAAGAATTTTGGATTTGAAAAAAATATATGAATCAAGGATTTTTCGTGATTTATTTTTTATCCATTTATAATTTATTTTAAACATGTTAATATTTTATAATATTTGACAAAACCTTAAAGTGAGTAAATAAGGATTTAATTAATTAAAAAAGAAAGAGTAAAAATAAAAAGATAAGTTGTTTTTAATAAATATATTTGTATCGATCGTTTTAATTATTTTCATATTTATAAAGATAATTGAGTTATATTGAATTAATTTCTATACAGTTAAAAAAACTTATTAAAATTGATGTTACCGTAAATTTGAATATTGTTTTTAATTAAAAAAAAGTTAATTTCACATACAGCGTAGCGCTCGCTCATAAATAATATAGCTGGAAGGTTGAACCAATTATACAGTAAGTTAATATGGTTGGGCCTATCTTCTATATTGTAATGTTGGGCCTACTTCTTACAACCAGCGCACTCAAAGTTAGTGTTCCTGTGAAAGAAAGAGAAAGGAACAGTTGAAGAAAGAGATAAAGCCTTCTTCATGATGTCAATAACCAAGCGTGAAATTCAAGTTGGTTAGGTACTTTTCTTTGTTTTAAAAATATTTTTTAATTTTTTTTATTAATTTTAAATTAATATATTTTTAATGTTTTCAAATATTTTGATATATTGATATTAAAAATAAAAAAATATTATTAACATATATTTTAACATATATTTTTTATAAAATAACTATTATTAAATAACTTTTAATCTTTACAAAGGTATTTTCAGCAACACGTTAATGAAGATTTCTCACAGTTCACAAGTTCAGCAAAGGTTTTTCTATTCACCTCTGTCTCGTGACAAATGAATGGCTTGGATCAGTTCTTCACAGCGTCCTTTAGTGTACGAATGTTTGAGATTATAGTAGTTTAAAGTTTTCTTGATTTTTTTTTTAAATTTAATTTTAATATTAATATATCAAAATAATAATAAAAAATATAAAAAATTAATTTGATAAAAAAAATCAAAATTTTTAAAAACTCCAATTGAAACATTATCCCAACACAAATTCTTGCATCTCGTAAGTTCTCTACTATGTTTTTTGTATGTTTAAGAATTATCCCAAACAAATTCTTGCATCTCGTAAGTTCTCTATTATGTTTTATGTATGTTTAAGAATATAGTAGTATTTAGTTTTTAAAATATTTTTTATTTAAAAATATATTAAAATATATATTTTTTATTTTAAAAAAATTTATTTTTAATATCAACACATTAAAATAATCTAAAAATATAAAAAATTAATTTTAAATAAAAAAAATTAAAATTTTATACAAATTCTTTCGGGTTGCATCCTGGAACTACGTTTTGTCCATTTATTCTTATATTTTTTGTCAGTATTATCTAACCTATTCTTCCAGCAGATAATTCATAAAAATGGATAAAAATACCTTCACATAACAAACTCAAATCTAATCTGATTATTAACAAAATAATAATAATAATATTGAAAAAGAAAAAAAATGAAGAGGACTTTTAGTGCTAAAACTTGTCTTTTTCAACTCCTTTTTCTTTATAAATTACACTGGACTAGACCCCACAGGAGAGTATTTTAGTCGGTTTGCTAGATTAGAAAACGGTCCTATATCCCAAAACACATAAAATACATTAGATTTATAAGAACAAATTGAAAGCAAGATCTAAAATTTAAAAACGAATCGAACCTAGCTTTAAATTGTCACCATCTATGACATTCATGTAATCATTGGAGCACCATTTTTCACCAGAACACCCTTCTGATTCATCATCACCATCAATGTTTTTGGTTGGGCAAGCATGCTCCAGGATTCATCATTATCCACTTCAAATATATTTGGAATCGCATGTTCAATATAGAATCAAAGGAAGCATAGGGACATATTACAGCAAAATTACTTCATAAAAATTATGAAAATGGTTTTCAGGTAATAGAAACTGTCGCCTGCAAGTTCTGATCATTTCTCTTGCTGAGGATAGAAGGTCAAAGCGTTTCTTACCCCCAAACAGAATAATGTGCTAATTGGGATTCTGGACACCCTACCCAAATTTAAAGGCCGCCTGCGAGTCCAGAAGCAAAGAAGAGAGAACAAGAACCTTGGTGGACATAACAAATATTCCGAACAAAAATAAGCAGAGTCAGTGGTGGACCTGGGATCGTGAATAGAAAGGGTAAAATATTAAAGTATTTTTGGTCATTATCCAAGGATAAATCTTTATTTTGACGTTCTAGAGTTTCAAGTGGATACCGGGTTGACATTCAAACAGCTACATCTGAGTTCATCTCCTTGAGAATCCGACAGTATCCATGGCAGTCTGTAGTGTTTTTAAATCCTGGAGTAAAATCTGAAAAGAATCTCAGCACTGCAGCAAGGAGTTGAGAATCATTGGAAGACACAGCTGCTTCAAGAAACAATGATGGCCGGACAGTCACAACCTGGACAATGAATGGACTGTTTTGTCAGGAACGATTGTAATCCTTTCCATCTAGTATTTGAGCTTTAAGATAAAATTGCTTAACAATAGCAGCTAAAGACATTTTCTCTTTGCTCAATTAAATACACAGCAGGTTTTATTCAGCATAACACAACATCTCCCTCCATGCTTCAACTGGAAACTTAAAAAAAAAAAGAAAAAAAAAGGAAAAGGAAATAAAGAATACAAAAAACTCTCACAATAATTGATTCTCTGATTGCATGAAGCAAACGCAAAGTAATAGCATGATCATGAATGCAACAATAGCTGCTGCATCCATACCAAAGTTTCAAAAAACAACTCATTTAGCGAAGCACATTCACATCTATACCTGAAGTTGGTAGTCTAGAATTACCTTGTGCTTCCTAGCATAACGCAAGGCTTCAAGATAATACCCATCTTGAACTAGTAGCAACACGTAGTCATGATGCAAAGAGAGCTGTCTCAGCATGTCTAGACCCAGCTTCCTAATCTGGGAATTTTGACGACCTAATTCTAGGAGCTGCATTGCAACTTCTTTTGAGGGTTCAAGAATCTGTAATGAAACAGTTGCACTCGTTAAAAAAGGGTTTAAACATAAAATAGAGAGCTTTCATGACTATTCAAGAGATTTCAATACTTCATAAGCACAGTTTTAGATGATGTTTCAAAACCTTGTTTATGATGAACAATGAGAGTTCTGCATATCGCTCATTGCGTGCTAGAAGTTGTATTGTCAGCACATAGATGTTTGGTTGAACTTTAATCTTTTCTGAACTTGCACTGCAACATTGGAAATAAGTCTGTCATTAGGTGCGAGCCTAATATACATAAGCAGATATCAAAACGAGCAAAATAAAAAGAAAAACAAAACTACATCAATCTTTCCCAAATACCTTTTCATTTCAGTTCATCTTTCTAGTCACTCGCCTGGCTCAAGTTACATGATAGGTACATGAACCATCAAATACACTTTCAAAAACCCAAGTTCCCCAGTCCATTGGATGAAAGAAAATCACCAAGTTGACTATTTTCTGAACTAGTCCAATTGAGAGATAATTACTCAGTCAACAATTGTTTCTGCATTCTATAATATAACAACAAACCAGCCTGCATTATTGTTGAATTTTATTATGCATTTCACTTAATTCTTTTTATATATATTAACAGGAGCTCAAACATACTAGACAAGGCACATTATCTTTCTTTCATGTTGTACCTGACAGGCTGGCTAACACAACTGCAAAACCAGAATGGCTTAAAGTCACCCAGTTCCACATTATGAAGTAGCTTTGCATAAACATACACGCAGTGGTTGATAAGAATATTATATCACTTTGCACATATGTAAGACCCATTTTAATTACATTAGAAACATTGCAGAGCTGTGAGTCAAATATAAAGAATGACATACCTACGAAGAAACTCAACAATGATGGCAACCAAGTAAGATGGGTCCCCCACCATCTCTTCCTCAACTGGAGCAAACAGTAAGCTATACATCTCATCAGTTGAAATTGCTGCAGACATAAGTTGAGACTCCTGCCTTTCAGAAACACTAGCATTTAATGGACTGTTGCTTGGTCCAAGATTCTGAGATTGTAAAGATGACGGGTGAACTTCAGAGCTAGAACTCTCAGCACCACCTGATACTTTCTCCTTGTTCACTTTCGGGTTTGCTTTTAATGAGTTGAATTGGGTATTGTCCTCAGAGTCCGAAGTTGAGGAGTTTCCAGATCTATTCAGAGATTCATTGTCAACTATGGCACTAGATTGGTGTTTGGTGGATGTTCCATGTGCATCAACTTCTCCTGTAGATGCACTGGCACCAGATCGCGGGATACCAATTTGTGTGCCAGCAGAATGTGAGGTTTTCTCTGTTTTTATTCCCTTGAGATAACTGCCTGTCTTGAGTGACAGGGAGTAAGACACAAGCAGTATATCTATCGCCTTGGCAACCGTGGACACTGGTCTCCTTTCAAGAATAACATTGCGTGTTATTGCCAAGCACAGCTGCTTGGCCTGAAACACAACAATTAGCCCCAGCGAATCAATAAGAGATCATATTTAAGAAAGGCTATTGAATGAATGCAATAAAGCATAAAAAATAAATCCAATTTGTAGTAACTTCTCCTTTAGCTGATTCTTATATATTTTATTCTTGTCAAAATGACCAGTGGTGGATCCTCCTAGAGACAGGAGGGCAGCAGCATCCCCTAGGATTTTCATTTACTTCAACAGTTTGGTTACAAACATTTAAGTCACTGTATTTTTCAAATTATTCAATCCAGTCCCTGCATCTCCAAATTTATTTGCAATTGATCCCTTGGTTTCAATTTTACTTTTTCCTTAAAAAGAGTGTTTTCAAAATATTGTTTCCTTTCTCACACACAAGAATAGTGTTTATACAAGATGTTCTCTATATTAGATCATCTAAATTAATACAAAAATTTTAAAATTTAAACTGTTGTTTTTTTTGAGTTTTGACAAAATTTGTTGTCTAAGATTTACATGGGTAAAATTGACTGCCAATACAAACTACGAGCTTGTACTTTAGCCATTCTCTTGCATCCCTAAAATTTTATTGAAGATCCACCATTGAAAATGACTAATTTAGGTTTTGGGTAATTGATTTCATTTCCTTATAAATGTCCCTTACAACAATGAAAGAGCATATCAAAATGTAAGAAAGGCATCCACCTTACTAGCTTCCAGCTTCCGTCGTTGCAAGAACTCAAGCATTGATGGAGCTTCAGAGCTGCTTGCAGAAATTGCCTGCAACCAAAAGAATCTAATTACAAGATATCATTTATGCGGGGAAATAAAAAGCACTACAGAACAGGTTAAACTTGCCTCCAAGTCTAAATGGATCTTCCATAAAAGCTTATTAGAAACATCACATATAAGGTCAGGAACAAGAAATGTCCAATCATCTCCGTAAATAATTGCTTCAGAATCACTTATGTTGGCCTCTGGAATCTCAATATCTTTTGCAGTAGATCGATAGGAAGAAGTATTAGACCTGGGGAAACCCCTAAACAGTAGGGGAAGTGGAGCAGAAATGGGTGATCGAGAATCCGCAAATATGTCATAGAGTATTACAACCTTAGCACCCACTTGATGGATAAGAAGTACATTATCAACCACACTAACAGCAACTTTGTTTGAATATATTGGCAAGGAACCCTACAAAAAAGGCACGTTACCATTTCAGATTCTAGCAACTGATTTGTGTCTTATTATGTAACAAGTCTAGTATTTAGATGACACGAAGAGGCACAAAATACTTGGAAAAATTGGGAGTTTCAACAAGTTGGTCATAACTATATGAATGCTATGATCCATGGAAAGGTACTCATACATTAATCAGGGACCAAAAATCAGGTACAGGAACACTATTCATGCAACTAACAATTTACAGATAAGTATCAAGCTCAACTTTTCACCTATTAAATAGAGTGCAACAAAGCATGTTCCTCAACTCTACAGTCACCTTCCAAAATTCTACCAATTCTGTCCTTGAAAAAAAATTAGGTGAACCTGAGATTCTAATTGTTATTCACAAAAAATCTTCTCACTGCTATAACCAAATCCAAGCTTACCAGAGACAGAGAAAAGAAAATAAGAGAAAGGAATTACCTGCTGCACAACAGCATCTCGATAAAATCTATAAGAATGAAGTAGCATTGCAACTCTGTCAATTTGCAAGCAGTATATCCTCCCATAGCTGACAATGTTGAAAAGTTTTAACATCAATATAGGCAAACAAATCATTCTTTTCTTGGTGAAAAATGTCAATGAACAAGTTGTATGTGTTAAGCTATTAGCAATCGGAGTACCAAATAACCTACATGGTTGCAATATAGACATCTTCATCTGCTAGGACAGGCTTGCTGTTAGCCTCAGATTTGGCCATTACCATCTCAAACTTTGGCAAGCGAACCATCCCAGCAGATGAAAGCTGAACAAAATAATAACAAACTTGTCAGATTTTCAGAAGAATCTTCAAGTAAAGAAAGTGATCATAACCATGAAGCAGCTTTAACTGATAGCCATTTCAAAGTGTCAACATTGAATAAGCTCTTCTAATAAATGCCCTAAAGAATTGAACAAGTCAGCATCTTCTCGACATTCTTTTATAGAAACCATAGCCCATGAACTCAAGGTTTATGCTTGATTTTTTAATTTCCAGAAATGCTATGTACACAGTGCACGGCCCAAAAAATTCAGCCAATAACCAATTACAATTGAAGCCAGTGATAAAAATTTGGCATACCTGGAATCCATTGAAGGTCTTGCATTGCATTCCTGAAGCAAGAAGAACCAGTCGACTCTCATGTGTATATACATACCAGCTCACATTCAATTTCCTTGTCTCTACAACATTAAGTGATTTTGATTCAGCATCACAGGCTAGCAAATCCAGCCCACTGCGATTAAAACTCCAATTTAGTGAAATCGAAAGGAAAGATCTTAATGGCATATAAAGACTGAACCAAGTCTGAACAAAATCGAATAGAAGTGAGTGCTACAAAAGAAGCTATTGCTAGAGAAACTTTCTATCTCTATCTCTATTTCTATTTTTTATTTATTTTGTTTGAACCAATAGCCATGTGCAAACAGCTCTGTGCCATAAAATGCCCCTAACATTGCATAAACTCCAAATCACACTCAGGGGTCTCCTATATATATATATATATATATATATATATATATATAAATGAGAAAGAGAGAGTTCTGCAATGAAGATCTCAATCTTTAGCATATTAGAAAACAGAATTTCCTCGTCTCAGTAGTAACAAACCCATCAAAGGTGTAGATAGCGAGGTATGGAATTTTCTGGTATTATGTTCAGCATGGCTAGATTTCAAATTTGAATCTCACAAACAAAAATTATGGCTGGAAGTTCAAATAGAACAAAAAAAATACAAATCCATTTCCTTCTCACAATACCCAAGTTTCAACTGATTCCTTCCCCCCCCCGCCCCCCTCTCTGAGCAAGAATTGAAGGAAAATAAACACATTGAAGAGTTGACAAATTTAAGACGAACAAAATATGTTTTTTTCTTTCATAACCAAATAAATAAGTCTTACCTGGTTTTTACTAGTACAAAATCGCACAGCGGACAATCTGTCCAAAAAAACCCCAGTATACTATCTGACTCTGGCTTACACTTGTGACAAAAGTTTTGTCCAGTTTCCCTATGAAAAAACTGTATCTCTAGACTGGATCTCTGGATTGCTATGATCTTTGCATCCAAAGAATACCGTATAGATAGGATAGGCCCTTCACTTATTGAATCAGAGGTAGGTGCAACATGAGGATCAAAGGGTACAGCTTTCCATGAAAAAACCTGAATTACCAAAAAAAAAAAATTCAATTTCAAAACAAATAATCCACAATCATTTAGAATATCATGTCAATGCAAATGAGCTTTGAAAAGCTGATTTTAACATCTGATTACCTGTTCAGATGTTGGAGAGATCAGTAGCTTATTTCCATCATCATAAAATAAACCCCTTGTTCCTGGCGCATTACATCGTAAAGGAGGGTGCTGAATATAAACATGCGACAACCCTCCAGACCCACTTGAACTACCACTAAGCTGCGAACTTGATGCTTTCGCAGACATCCCTGTCCTAAACTCTTCACCTCTCAAATTCAAGCTACTAAGATTATGCTTGCACTAGTCAGTGTCTGCCCACAAGGTATCAAATATATGAGACCCTCAAGCCTTCCCTCTAATCTGCCAAGCAAAAGGATATAAATTTGAGCAGATCCTAAAAAAAGAAGCAAAATAGCAAGAATGTTCACTTTCTTCAAAAACTCAAGCTTCATACTGTATTCTGCATGCAATTCTTTAGAGCAAGAAATTCTTTCAAACACATATCACGCTCAATTTCTGGAACCTTTGCCGCAACACATCCCCCGTATTCTTTTGCCTACAATACATATAATCAATACATATATATTCAATCAAACTAACACTTTACACTTCTTTCACATCTATCAAACATAAGACCAAAGAACACGTCTTTTCCACATTTACAGGAACTAAAACAATGCTAAAAAATTGATGTACAGTGATTATATATATAAAAAAAATCCATACTTGATTCACAAACAAAACAAACCTGGGCAGCACAATTAACTAAGACTCGTCTCAGCGTCGAAGTAGTATTCCTTTCTTTCATCTCCACAATACTGTAAATATGACATTTTAGCTCAAGAATTTGACCAGATGATTAACGATTCATAAAACCCAAAACAAAATCCGAAGCAGGAGCGAATCCAATAAATCAAAAGGGCATTTCATAGAACAAGAAAAGCAGAATCGACGAATCCGATTACCAAGAATCAGAGAGAAAATGCGAGAAAGTAAGGGACAATACCTGGAGAGGTAGACATCGAAAGGTAAGTAAGAAATGAAACGCGGAGGTTAGTTTTTTTATTTTTTATTTTTTATTTTTATTTATTTATTTATGTTGACTAACATCGTTACAGGCGGGTCGTATGGGCTGGGCACAGTCTTGGACTAACTGAACCGGGCTTCCGACTCGTGGTTTTAATTTTCTCTTTAGGGCTAGTAAATTTCATTATTGCATTTGAGATTTTGGAAATTAAAGAATTGATATTATAATTTTGTTTTTGGGAACTAATAGTAGATATGGTTAGCAAAACTAATAGTAGATGATTTTTTGTACCATGAATCAATATTCAATATAGTAAAATTAATTATAATGTTTTTGAGAATGATGAAAGAAAGATTAATGTGTAGTAAATTATACAAGTTGATGGAAAATATATTTTGAGGTTGAAAATGTAAAATAAAATACATGAAATTTTTTTTATTTGAGGGCGTCTAAAAAACAGGTTAGTTTTGCTTTTATAGTTAGTAGCAGAGAAGATTTCCGTACAAAGAAATACAAGTTACTAGGGGTGTTTACCAGGTCTGAGTTTAAAAGCAAGTGAAATTATAAATTGTGGGTGTATTTAGAAATGTGGTGTAAATTTTATTTTTAAAAATTTTATTTTATTAAATAATTCTTTTATATTTTTGAATTATTTTAATATATTTATAAATAAAAAAACATTTTAATCTCTATAATTTGTTTCAATTTAAGTTGGATATCTTTTAAAATAATGGCTTAAGTTGAGTAATGATTTGCCAAGATTTTGTTGTTTGGTTTTATGAAGTCTCTAGAAGCCTTGATTGCACGATAAAGCTTCCCGTTAATATGTGGCGGCGATTAATAGAAGGGAGAAGCAGAGCAGCCAAAAATATGCAAAGAGCACTAGCAAGTTTGAGTAATTTGTTTTGTGAAACGGCCTGCTCTGTGTAGTATGTTCTTTCAAGGAGTGACCATAAAATTCAAAAAACTAATTAAATTCAGAAAATAAAAAAATAATTATAAAAAAACTGAACTGAGGAAAAAATCTAAATTAATAAATTAAAAACCTAAATTTTTTTTAATTCGATTTAATTTTAGTTTTGAATATTTAAAATTAATTAAACCAAATCAAACCAGTTAAATAATTACTTTTAAAAAAAGTATAAATACTTAATTTTTTTCCCCGATTCTAAACTTAAGTCGCAGCCTTTAGTCTAACCTAAAAAAGTTAAAAAAAAAAATTCACCAATTTTGTCTTTGTGGATAAACATAAAACTATTAAGTTGGTGGTAAGCATGCTAAATGAAAGATTCCAACCAAATATAGCGAGCTACTAATTATTATTTTTTAGTTTCAACAATAAACATTTATTTTATTAAAGAATGGACTGTATTATTTTTTATTTGTTTTCTATAAGATTTTATACTAATATTGATAATGACCTAAGTTATCTCGAGTATTTTTATTTATTGTTCTTTGTTCAATTTAGTTTGTTTTTTTAAAAATTTATTTTTAATTAATTAAATATAAGCATAAGATGTTTATCTCATGCTATTTTGATTAATATGCTTTCTGGTTTGTTGCTATATAATTTTTTTAGTGGTTGAGCAGTATTCATAACAAGCGACGATAAGTCTCTGATAGACTTTTCTTTCTTTTCTTCATGATTAATTTTTATTTTTTTTTGTTTGTGTTATTTATGAAGTTTTTTTAAATTATATTATTAAATTAATAGGATTTATTAAATCCAGTTAGTCAGATTTTTTTTTTTATTTTTTAAAGCACTTGCATCAACTTTTAGGAAAAGAGTACGCTATATAGCATGACTACCTATTTAGTTATCACTGATTTGAGATAAATTTGGTAAAAAGAAGAAGCAAAAACCTAGTAAAAATTTCAAAATATTTCATTTCATTATATAGGCATTATTCTATCTGCACCGACAAAAACAAATAGTATTTAGAATTGTGGTTCTAATATTTAGGTCTCATAAATAAACCTAAACCTATGTTGGAGTGGAGTGGAGTATATTTTGTAAAATCATTGGGGAGAATATTTGGGATTATGATGAATACAAATGATTATAGTTTTAGAGCCTATTTATTTTTAGTTTTCAAAAGCATTTTTTTTTAAATGATTTGTTTTTAATATATTTTATTTTAATTTTTTTTATGTTTTCAAATTATTTTGATGTGATGATGTTAAAAATAATTAAAAAAATATTATTTTAATATATTTTTAAATAAAAAACACTTTAAAAAACAACCACTATCATAATATTTTACTAGACCTTAACATGTTTACATGGAAACAGCACCTCAAAAACTCAACAAGCAGGTTTTAGCAGTCACAAACTCAAAATATTTCTATTAACAAACAATTTTGTTAGTCTTTATTTTCAAAATTCCAAAAAAAAAAAGAACTAAGAAATTCACATGTTTCCTTTCCTCCATTGCTAATGACAAAACAACAAAAAACTGAACAACAAAACAACAAAACCAGAAGAGCAACTTAAACAAGATGGCAATCAAGACCCAATGGATCCATACGTTGGAGATTTCATGAAGGGAAATATGGTCCATAAAAAATGGTCCTTGATTTTATTTTTCTGTCCATGCCAGTTTCAAAATGGGCCTCATAGGAACTGCATCTATGGGCTCAATCTAACTGGAATTATAAGGAACTTCCGTAGAAGAAAGAAAGAAAGAAGGAAAAGGGAAAATTGCATCTTCCTTAGAAGAAGGCACCGTTACAAAAATTAAAATTTATTTTTGCTAATTTTTATATATATATTCTATATTGTTTTGGTGCGCTAATTTCAAAATAATTTTTAAATAATAAAAAAAATATCATTTTAATATATTTTAATACAAAAAACACTTTAAAAAATAATTATAATTATACTCTCAAACAAATATTCATATTATTTAGAAGAAAAGTTGACATATAATCCATAAATTCCAGGATTGAGCTAGGCTTGTCACTATCTCCTTTAATATTGGATGCTATTTGGTAAATTTTATCATTTCAAGTTGTTAAAAATATATATTTTTTATATATTTATATATTAATATTAAAAATAAAATTTAAATAATAATAATAAAATATATTATTTCGATATATTTTTTAAAAATAACTTCTAGTCAAAAATTTTAAAGGTGTAGCTATTATGCTTCCTAATACACTATTCAACTCTATTAGTCTTCGACTGTTTGTTTAACATTTAAATCAGTACTGGATAAGCCTACAGAATTTGGTTCTTCATTCATACAATTAGCACATCTCTATTATTTGCGAATTAACGATGAAAATAATGTCAGTTTAGCTGCTTTTTTAAGTATAATTAACATTAATTATAGAATAAAAAATTAATTACAGTACTTGTCATTGTTAAATCAAGATATCTAGACGATTTTTGTATATAGATTAACATTTTAGATCCTGATTTAGCTTTGCCTAATCCTGTTCTTCCTCTAAAATCTCCTCTCACACGCGTTGATCCTTTGATTAGATTAATTTTTTCTGTTTACCAGTAAATCACAACCACATGCATGTGGGAGCTACCAGGAAGAGAATTCTATTTAGCTTACCACTCGGCCACTTCTGATGCTACTTCTCATATAATAATATAATTTATATTTTTAAATTTTATCTGACAAGTTTAACTTTTAAATTGAGAAGGTTCTTTGATATGATAGCAGATCGTTGATAACCAAATGGTTACGAGTTTAAATCTCATAATTTTTATTTATTTGATAAAAATCAAGTATAAAATAATATGGACATGTGCAAGTTTCAAGTTAAAAAAGTTTTTACTTAAAAAAATATGTTAGAGAATAATATAAATTATATCTTGGGATCTCACCTAACAGCTTAAGCTATTGAGCTGAGATGATTCTTTTACACTGCTTGAGACCTTACTTAACAACTTAAACTATTGAGTTGAGATAGTCTTTAACACTACTAATTACCTCAAATTGAGGGCAATATTTCCTTGTTTAGCGTGTTTGAGAGTGTGATTATAGTTGTTTTTAAAGTGATTTTCACTTGAAAATGTATCAAAATATTTTTTTTTATTTTTTAAAAATTATTTTTGATATTAGTATATCAAAATGATCTAAAAATATTAATTTAAAATAAATAAATAAATAAAAAATAAAAAATTTTCAAAAAATTTAAACCACATAAACAAATAAAACCTTAATCAGCAAGCATCTTTCACATACACGACAACTATTCTGATGTTCATCTATACAAAATGAGCTACGATTGTCCCGTCCTTGAGACACACGAAACTTTGTTTTGCAGGCTATTAACGTCATAGACCAACTCGTTATCAACAACCAAAGCCCAGACTTTCTTGAAGCATTTCCCGTGACTTCACAAGGTACGTCGTGTGGGGATATGTCTTCAAGATTTAAGTGTTTGTTAAAATTTTTAATGCTAGTAAGTGTTTTTAAAGTATTTTTTTAATATATATTAAAATAATATATTTTTTAAAAAATTATTTTTAATATCAGCATAATAAAATAATTTCAAATCATAAAAACTATTAATTTAAAATAAAAAAATAAAATTTTTTATAATTTTTTCAAAAATATTTTTAAAATACAAAAATATACATTCTATTAAAGTTATCATAAAATCTAAAAGATGCCAACAAAGGTTAATAATGATAGAATTTGCTCAACCATATTATATCATTATCAAAGACCCCATTGTCCTTCCTTTGATCATCGACTGAAGCTAGGCAAGGTGACCATATAGTTGGCAGTTTTGCGACTTGACACTTGGGCTTTAACTATATGTACCTATCTTTTTAAAACAAAACAAGGATATCTCGAAAAGGGATCTCAAACATTAAATTGTTATCGCGAGGAAGAAAAATTCATCTGTTTTAATTCTCTTCGTGGTTAGACTTATATTTTTGATCGATAACATATTTCAATTTTGATCATGTGGGTGTCTATATTTTCTTTTGGAGGTTGAAAGCTTACATCAAAATATAGTTTTTAGATCTAGTCTAGTCCAAAGGCCTGGTTTCGAGTTTTGACGGGTCATTAAGTAAAAAAAAATCAACAGATTATAACCAGGTTTTTGACCGGATTTTACCAGGTTATCAGGTCACACCAAATTTTTCTTTTCTTATTTTTTTTTTAACCCGATTTAATTTTAATTTTATATTAACTGGATTTCAAATTGACCATCAGGCCGGATTTAAGAAATACGGAAGTATAGTGCTCATCAATGGCCCTACTCTAAACAATGGAAGAGAAAGTCAAGTAAGTTTATGTGTGGAGGAAATATAGTGCAAAAGAAGATAAAAACACAAGACATACCGAAGTACTTGGTTTTGGACCACTCAAGGATCGGTGCCAAAGAGCATTGGCTATGAAGGCCAAGTACTGTGTCCCACCAAGTCCATGAACTTAACCTTTCCAGCTTCTCCCTGTCTCTCGTCTAAATTGTGGGGTTACCCAAGTACCGTAGAAGAACAACTGCAAAGCATAAATAGAAATGTCCAAGTTACCTCCTATGTTTCGCAACAAAGAGAGGGGACGACGTCATGTAGAAAGAGGTTATTGTTTCTTTGGAGGTAAAAAAAATAAAAATAAAAATAAAGGATAGGCACATCTAGGATTTTGCATGGTATGACAAAATATTGTGTCGGTCTTTAAATATTGATTTGTCAGAAAAATATATATCGATGAAATAATGAATGATAATTGGTATCATCAAACACATAGTCAAATTCGAAAGATTGAATTATAATTTATCATCTGCTTCCTACTTCAAAATTCAAGAGAGAGGGAGGGAGGGAGGGAGACGGAGAGGGAGAGAGAGAGAGAGAGAGAGTACGTAGCTGACCTAATGATCAATCAAGCTATACATCATAATTGCGATGATCAGTTTGAAGGAGATGATTCAATGTGATTGTGGTCTCTGATATCAACATTAGAGATGAAAGGTGTGGACCAATTTTCCAGTGGTTGAAGTAAATGAGAGGGCACATCATTCATGTGAACGCTGATAACTTACAACTACCGATTTCAGATGCTACGACAGTAATGTTTTAATGTTGAACTCATTCAACATAGACATAAGAATCTCTCTCTCTCTCTCTCTCTCCCTCTCCCTCTCCCTCTCCTACACACACTGGTAGTACTGTATGCATGGAGACCAATGTGCGTGGTTGTGGTCATAACATGTAACAAAGAAACGAGGTTTATTGTATACGACAAAAAAAGAAAAAGAAAAGGGAACACAATAATAAAGTATAGAAAGAATTCACAAATCTGAATATTTTGAATCAATAACTGAGTTAAAAATCTAATATATATTTTTTTAAAATCCAATTTTTTAAAATAACAATTGCAAAAGTTACTACAATGTAAAGTACATTTTTATTTTAATCATGCATGCGGTTGTCTGTGTTAAGGATAAGATTCAACTGTCTGAACTTCAGCTACGTAGCTCCTAATACAAATATATATGACATGTAGAGAAGCGAAAGGGACCAAGGATATCATATAATTAGGGATGTCCCCACATCGCCCTTTTGTGGTCCAAACCCTAAGTTTTCAGACGACAATGACCATATCGATCAAGCATTCAAGGAGCTCAAAGAGCTATCCGTATATTGACAGTTAAGGGTCTTTGCATGTTAATTGAAAGCCCCACGATCCATCATCATCATCCAAGAGTTAGCCCCACATGCATGTTGTCGTTTTGATCGATCGATGGAGCCCTAATTGCTCCTTTTTATCTCCTCCAATGAAAAAGAAAAGAGTACTTCATGGTGGGCTCTCATGTTCTCATCTCCACTTGCATTGGTTTCCCAGTTGCATCCACATTCTTGCTTTCTGCTCTCATCTGCAAAGGAAAAAACCTCCCTCGGAAAACATTAGATTTGCTTTTATAGCCAGCTATAGCTAAGAATTTGAAGTCGGATTCGGTGATCTAGATGACCAACTAGAATGTCTGGAAACCTTTTCATCTCTAGCTTCCACATCCTATAATCCAAACAAATGATCTGGTGGAGTCCAACTGCTGGATATTAAAGCACCAACCAATCTGAATCCAACACGTATACATGCAGTCCATGGTTGAAAACTACCTCTCACCCTTGAGCATGTGACTTTTATACCTAGAGTGCAACATTAAATGATGTTGGATTTTTGCTTTTAGTGACTTTTAGAGAATTTTGTACCGTCAGAGATAAAAGGAGAGCATGTATGGATTTGATTTACAGGGAAACTGATTAATTTTACTGTTATCTTTTGATAGATATACCATAAAATAATTAGAGCCTTGCAAGAGATAATATGCAAGTATAGCACTATCTTTGAGATTATACTTCCTTTTTTTTAATATTCCTTTATCTAATACTTGGCAAGGTATTTATTCAATTTCAAACACTGCTGATCAGACAATGATTGCTATAAAATAGGTGGTTAGAAATTGGTATTGTTAAGTATTTATTCCCACAGCTATTTGCTCTCTCTACTAAGCCAACATCTAGAGCTGAAGAGATAGAGTTCTGAAATCAGAATTGTTGGTATTGAAATCTATCTTGGAAAAAGCCTTTAAAATCTTAGGAACTTGAAGAACTTAATCCTCGTTTTACATAGCTAAATTATGGAGCTTGCTTACAAGACTCCAAACACTAGAGTATTGAAAGAAATGAGAAATCCATTATCAAATCATGTAACACTTTAATTGACAAAATTGCATATCATGGTCCTTTTTTTCTCCAATTCTATGGAAAGGTATGGCTCCTCCAAAAATAAAATTTTTTATATGATTACCACTTCATGACAAAATATGTACTAGAAACTTCTTTGTTAGAAGAAATTTAATAGACATTCATCTTGTGCCTTGTGGGTTATCCTTTTTGTGATTTTGATGGAGAAACTGTTGAGTATCTTTTCCTTCAATATTGTTGTAATGGGTCCCCACATAAAAATATAATATATATATATATATAATAAAATAATAAAATAATAATAAAATAAATTATAAAAGATAATAAAATAATAATAATAAATAAATATATAGCCGGAAGAAATTAAAATAATAATAATAATAATAGGAGGCGAGAGCGCTCAGAAAATGGTCAGAAAAATTGATTAAGGAGGATAAAAATACAAATATTAAAATTTTGACAGTATATCTTTGAATGATGAGAGCCCTGTTGGAAAAGAAAATTCAATTTGAAGAGAAAAGTCCAAAATTGAATGTTTATGGACTCAATTGGATTTTATTGAAGGTTTAATTGAATTTATAGAGGGTTTGATTGCAAGAAAAATTGATTTTTAAGTCAATTTAAGCTTTAATTGGAAGAAATTAAAGTTTTGGGGTCAAATTATAATTTTTTAGAGTTGATTTGGTTAAATCAGGGGTTTAATTGCATATATATTGAAGTTTAATGGCTAATTAGGAACTTAATTGAGAAAATTTGAAACCAAGGACCAAATTGGAAAAGACATGTAAATAGTGGGGCTGTAATTAACCAAATCAGGGGCTAAATTGAAGAGATTAGAAGTTTACTGATCAATTGAGGATCAAATTAAATAAATCAGAGACTAAGGACCAAAGTGAAAGAGGCGACCAACTATATGAGTGGCGATTGATGTTGGCAGGGATGCAATTACATTAATTCTTAAAATCAAAATTACATTTGCGGACTTAATAGAATAAAGGCTAAATTAAGGACTGATTTGGAAATTGATGCCTTTGGCTCTTTTTTTTATTTAAATGAAACATCGCGTTTTGTCCAAAACAACGCTGTTTCATGTTATAAAAAAAGGGAAAAGAACAGAACAATGTCGTTTTGAACGACACTGTTCCCCTTTCTTCTTTCCCTGGACATGCAGCAGGGGAAGAAGGAAAACTTTTGTTTTTTTCTTCTTTAATTTTTGCTGCCTCTCTCTTCCTGCGTGCTCTGCCAAGACCCGAAGCCGCACACCCTTTCATGATGAGAAACAGAGGGATCCACACCTTGCTAGCCACATCCACTGGCTAGCCAACCTGGCGTTGTGGCAGGGTAGTAAAGCTCTGTTACCCATGCGCAGGAATAGGGCAGTAATAGGGACACCTTCGCTCCTTTTGCCCTATAAATAGCACCTAACGCCAGCATGCAAGGAGAAAAAAGAGAAGAAAAAAGGATAACAAACCGAAGAGAGGAGAGAACATACCAAAAAAAGAAAGAATACAGGGAAAACCATAAACAAGGGAGAGACTGTGAGAGATAAAGGAGAGGGACTATGAGGGTTAGAGTAAAGGGAAAACGAACCGAAAGGGAGAGAAAACAGACCGAGAGGGATAATGAGAGGTAAAAGAGAGTGGACCGTGAGAGTTAAGAAAAAAACGACACTAACATTGAAAGAGGTCAGGATTTGAAAAAACACAGCTCAACAAGAACAAAAGGGAAAGGAAAGGTAGCAGAAGAAGAGGAGGAAAACAAAGGAGAAGGGAAGAGTAGGAGCCTCTTTCTCCGCCGCTTGAAACAGTAGCATTGTTGCTTGGGAGTCGCCATCCATGAGCCACGACACCGCCGCTGCCTCCTTCGCGCCAGGTACACTCTTCTTCCCCCCCTCATTTCTTTTGTTGCCTGCGTTTCCTCACGTTCTGCATGCTAATCCCCCATGTTGGTTTTTTTGCTGCTAGGCCAGGTTGGTTCTAGCCCAGCACTGATGGGTTTCTTTCATTGGGCCAGCTTGGTTCTGGCCTAGCTTTGATGTGTTTGTGGTCAGACTGATTCTGGCCCAGCCCTGCTGTCTAGGCCGGGCCTGGCCCAGACTAAAAAAGAGATTTTGTTGGGCCAAGATCGGCCCAACCCTTTTTGGGCTGAGTCCGACCCAGCCCACCTAATATTATATATATATATATATATATATATATATATATAAAATCTGAGAAATCCTTAAAAAAATATTAAAATACCCAGTTTTCATCAAAAAATAAAAAATAAAAAATATTTTGTTTTCAAAATTCTGAAAAATCCTTAAAAAAATTATTGATTTTCCTGCATGTTTTTATTGCTTAATATTGGTTTGTATTTTTGTATCGTAAAGATACAAATCCAGTATTAAAATACCCGATTTTCGTCAAGACATAAAAAAATATATAAAATAAAAAAATATTTTATTTTCATGCATACGCCTAGTCTCTCCAAAATAAAGAAAAAAATTCATCACATCATATTTTCATACAACAAAGGAAATTTTAAAAAATATACACATTATCATGCACTTTAGCTTTAACAACAAGTTTGTTAGAGCCATGAGAACTAGATCAATATTTCAAAAATTCTAAAAAATCTTTTTGTCTTCTTTTAGTATCTGGGATTACAAATTTATACATAAAATGTATTATTGATATTAAAAAGATTGTTTTCATATAAACGTTAGAACAATTAGGTTTATACTCGATATGATAATGACCTCCTCACTGAGGATAATTTTTCTTGAACCATAGACAGACTAACAATTAGAAATGTAATAACACTTTATCTTTTTATCAGACAATCAAACAATGCAGCTTACCTTAGGTAAGACGTATTTGGGGTGCTAATACCTTTCATTTACGCAATCAATCCCTGTATCCGATTTCTGAGACTATTTAGGGTTCCTAGTGACCAAAATACTAGGTGGTGACTCCCATTCCATTTTACATCGATAAACAACAATAATTTCTTATCTCCCCATATTTTCCATATAGATAGATAGATACATTTTAGATATAAAGTGGAATAATTTTCACTGCGACGCCGTAAACGATGCGACAACTATTATGAAACCTAGAAAATATGGAGCCATTTATGAAATAGATAGGTCTAGAATGGTGCATGCCAAGTTTTTTAGAATCTCTCATGATTTAATGGAGTGTTTTAATTAAAAGGGAAGTTTCAACCTGAAGCCATCTTCACTTTGACCTATGATAATATCTTGTGGGGTATTTGATTGGCCAAAAATCTTTTGATTTTTCATGATGAAATTTCGGATTGGGATTTGGTCTTTAAGTTAATTCTTCATCATCTAGCTTAATTTATGGTTCAAGACAACATAAAAAAACTTCACTTACACAAGATTAAACTTGCTAAGAGGATAATAAATTATGCTAGCACTAGAACTATCTTATTTGTTATATATTTTATCAATTATTAACAAAAAAAATAAAGGGTGTGGTTCCATCCACACGCTTTGAAATTCCTCTAACCTAAGTAATGATAATCTTCTTTTTAGGAAATGATATGTGTTGTAACCCAATTTTGGATTCACCAAGATTTTCTCAAATGTTATTTTATTTCTATTATTATTTATAAAAATCCAAAAAAATTAAGAAAAAGTTTAAAATTCAAAAAATATTTTTTCTCGAGTCAACTGCATCTTTCCATCAAAACCAAGTCCACTGGGTCAAACCATGTCGACCAGGGTAAAAAATGAGTTTCATGTCGTTTCAGGTCAAAACCGAGTTCGCCGGGTCAATACTGGTCAAACCATGGCGACCAGAGTAAAAAATGAGTTTCATGCCATTTCGGATCAAAACTGTCATTTTCGACCAAAACCAAGTTCACCGGGTCAATACGGGTCAAACTATGACGACTAGGGTAAAAAATGAGTTTCATGCCGTTTTTGGTCAAAACCGTCATTTTCGACCAAAACCAGGTTCACCGGGTCAATACGGGTCAAACCATGTCGACCAGGGTAAAAAATGAGTTTTCGGGCGGTTTCGGGTCAAAACCGTCATTTTCGACCAAAACCGAGTTCACCGGGTCAATACGGGTCAAACCATGTCGACTAGGGTAAAAAATGAGTTTTCGGGCTGTTTCGGGTCAAAATCGTCATTTTCGACCAAAACCAAGTCCATCGGGTCAATACGGATCTAACCATGTCGACCGTGATCAAAAATGAGTTTCAGGCCCTTTTGGGTCAAAACTGTTATTTTTGGTTAAAACCCGGTCCGCCGGGTTGATACCCATTAAAAGTTTTTAATGTTTCAACATAATTTTCGGTAATTAAAATTGAGTTTTAGCGGTTGAGTCGGGCTTTTTCTAATACTGATTTAAGTTTTTAATTTTACCTATTTAAATATTTATTATTATATATAATAAAACAAAATCAATAATACAGAAATTTGTTATCTTAGGCGGGGAGGCGGAGTAATTTTGCCGATACTATTATAGGCGGAGTAATTATGCTGATACCGTGTTGTCCCCTGTCACTGGCTATAAATAGCCAGTGACAATTCGACAGACGGATGGAGAAACAAAAAGAGAAAAATAAGAAAGAAAAAAAGAGTGATTGTTATTTTTTTTTTTAGTTTTTCTTCACGACAGTAAAATATTGTTTTTTTAAAAAAGCAATTGAAAAAATATAAAAAATATCATAACCGTTAGATATAATAGTGTTAGTTCTGGACCTTTGATTTAATAAATTACAATAGAGCTTACCACACTAGATTAAAACCCAAATCCATCTCAGCCGTTGAAATAATCTTCCCTTTCATCCCGTCGTGCCACGTCACCCGTTGTACCGATCTTTCGGTGCACCGCGCCACACCAGATCAAAGCTCTGCTCATCCAGACCGTCCGATCAACTTGCAGATCCAACCAATCACAACTGAAGGATCAGTTCAGTCGCAATCCAACAATTCACATCCTTCAGCTGCACTGGTGTACCATGCACGCGTTCACACCGTAGCGTAATCTCGGACTCTCTCTCTCCTCTTGCCGGCGACTAGCTCTCTCTCATCCGACCTCCACTTTCCGGCCATCTCAAGCCTCCGCCACATAAAGGTAACTACCCTGGTGTAAAGCAAAACCCCGACGGTTTTCATCGTTTTCGCCGCCTCATCTGGCGAACAAAGACCGCGATCTTCGCCGGCCACCGAAGCTTCAAACCGACGATTCTCCCTCGTCAGCCATCAACGGCTGTCGAGGCCACCACCATCAGAATCCTCTACCTCAGATCTACCAGAATCGACCATTGATTGGCCAGAAAGCTTGCCTGAAAATTTCGCCGCCACCAACAGTAACCGCGCGTGAGCCACACGCGCCGCCAGTGGCATTTTCATAATTTTTCAAGAAATCCAAGGGTATTTCAGTCTTTTACCTATACAGTGGCATTTTCATAATATTTAAAGAAATCCACGAGTTTTGTATTTTTAGGAACTAATGTCATTTTTTTAACGCGTCTCCTACGAACGTTGTTTGTCGATACGTCTCTTTTTACAGAAAAAGACTGATGTCAAGGATTTATACCAAATATTGATTATGTTCATTTTTTCCTTTTGGTAACTCAGACGCAAATCTCCTTTTTAGGGTTAAACGTCGATATTTTAGACGAGTATTCTATTTTTAGGGACTGATGTCATTTTTAACGTGTCTCCTATTTTTAGGGACCGATGTTAACTATTTTTTAAAAAAATTATAAATAAGCTTAAAATATAATAGCATTTGAATCAAATATAAAAACACACATGTAAGACTAACCTTTCTTTTAAAAAGATGTTTTAAGGGTGATGTCTACCTTCCTTTAATCATAACTAACCCAGTACCCGAATCTCTGGGACCAGTGTCTAATTTGGGATTTCTAGTTCCCTCAAATTACTAGATGACGACTCTAATAAAATCTTTATTTCCCCAACCAAAAAAAAATAAATTTTTGTTAAATAAAAAAAAAGCTGAGCCGTCGCCAGACGTCATGTATCAACAATATGTGGTAAGTTTTATTGCTTCTAATTCTTTATGGTTTGAGGTTTGTGGCAAGCTTTATAATACAAGTCATACTTTATGGTTTGTGGCAAGCTCCGAGAACTTGGTTTTCTAAACTTTCAGATAAACTCAAGTCCTTAAATTTTCATGAAAGTAGAGTTGATACATCACCTTTTCTTTTTGAATAACAACATTGTTGTTTATATTCTTTTTATTTACGTAGGTGTCCGGGCCAGCTTGCGCGCACCACGACTAATCCCACGACTCACTGAACATCCTGCAAACTCAATGAGCATGTAAGGCACCGCGGGGGTGACAGGCGTGTACGGTGAGGTTTGAATCCAGGATGCAGAGAAAGGGAACAAGCCCCTTCAACTGCTGGGCCAAGACCTCAAGTGCATTGTTGTTTATATTCTTATTTATATTAATGATATCTTGATAATAAATTAAATTCAATTACAATCAAATAGTACCCTACGGTAGCTCGAAGCATTACTAAGAAATGTTACAAGGTGCTCTCAAATACAACAATAGAAATTACATCGATCAATTCAATTTTATCAAAACTTGGTTTTCCTCTAAGACAAGCTTCAATCCTATGGTATGATAATATTGGAGCACCTTATCTCGCATCCTGATGTTTCATGTAAGAACAAAACTCATTGAAATATATTTTTAGTTTGTTAGAGATTAAGTTCCTAATAAATAATTGATGGTTTAATTTATTTCCAATAAAAATCAGTTGACTGATACTCTTTACAAAACCATCACCAATAAAATTCAAACAAGTACCAAACAATTTAAATGTTTGTGATCTATCCTTCAAATTACAAGGGTGTGTAAAGAATCAAGTAATTATAGCTGAAATTAAAATTAAAAAAAAAGGAAAATTAAGATCCCCCAGTTATTGACAATCATGCAAGCCATATGAAATAAGAAGATTATAGTAACAAAATAGGAGGATAACTATGAGGAGATATGATCCTAAATAACTAAAATTATATAGCTGTAGGAGTTTGAATTATTCAAGCAAAGTAACTATTGTAATCATATTAGTATAAAATCCCATGTATGCTACACGAAATAATATAACAGAAATATTCAGCCTGTCAATTATCTTATCGTTGGTTTGGTTAATGGGTAGGGATGAACAAAAAAACCGATTTAAATTTTGAAAAATTCGACCGGTTCGGTTTTATCAGCTTAAAAAAAAAAAAACAGAATCAAACCGAACCAAAACCGGAAAAAACTGGAAACAAACCGAGCCAAACCGGGAAAAACTAAGTCAAACTGAAAAATCGAGTAATACTAGTTTGAACTGGTTTTAATTTTTTTTTTAAATTCGGTTTGATTTTTTTTTTAATAAAAATCAAAACAAACCAAAAATAATCTCTCATATTAATGGGTTAACGTGATAAACATAGTTTATTATTAAAAATATTTTTTTTTATATACCAATAGAAAGTATTATTAAAATATAAGATGCATCAATTTTTGTTACTTTAAACCAATCAACCACCGGTAATCATTGTGAACTTTGTAGCACAATAAATAAACAATTTAATGAATAATTACTACTTGATACGAAGGAATCTAACTCTTTATCAAACGAATTTAATCCTAGAAGCAATATGGACATGTAACCTTTAATTATTGAATTGGACATGGCAAGCATTTTTTTAAAACCTTGATGAACACGGATTTATGCATCACACAATAAAAATCTGCTAAGAGATAATAATGGCAGTAGTAATTAATATATAATTTGTCTATTTCAAGAAAATAAATTTATAAAAAACCATCTCAACTTAATAGCTTGAGCTTTTAAGTAAGGTTTTAAGATATGATTTATATTATTATCTAACACACCCCCTCAAGTGAAAGCTTTTTGTATTTGAAACTTTCACAGATTCACATTATATTGTGCTTGATTTTTTATCAAATAAATAGGGAAGATGGAGTTTGAACTCGTGATTGCTTGATTATTAAGATTCTGATACTATGTTAAACCATCTCAATCCAATAATTTAAGTTTTTAAATAAAATTCTAAGATGTGATTTATATTATTATATAACAAAATTAACCCTATTATTAGCTAGGGAGATTGTATTGATTGATTTAGTTCACATATGGGAACTCACATGTTGCAAGAGTGTGAAGCAATCTGGGAAGGGTAAAGAAAGGAGTTTATTCTTAGAGGCAATGTCCTATTCAATCCACCTAATAGGTAAGAGTGATGAGGAACAACGAGATAGCGACCTTAATTTCTCCTTTTGCCCCATACAGACATATCAATCTGGCTGCTAGCTAGCTATAGAGAGTTTACAAAGATAATAACACCATGCTAAGTCAGGCTAGAACAAAAACTTATTACAGTTCGTAAAGAATATATAATTAGGTTTTCTTAGACTGTGACCCTTTTGTTGGAAGGTGAACAAGTCTGGACTTGGAGTTCTCATGGTCACGTCACGCATCTTTTTGTTTCTAAATAAAAATAGAACTGTGTTTTTTCAAAATAAATAAATAAAAATATAACTACTTATTATATATACGGAACATTCAAACCAAAGCACTTCAGCTACGAGATGCTTGTCTCTTGAAAAAATTCAATAAAATTGTAACGATAGAGAAGTTCCGAGGATAAATTAATACCAAAATCCCGTTTTTATAACATTAAGAAATGTGTCTTGAAGGGCTTAATTTTTTTCTTTATATAAATGTTCGAGTTAGCTTATGTATATTTTAATTACTTGTGTATATTTCAATTAATTTTATAAATTTTAAAATTAATAATTATATAAATTTTTAATGATTCTAAGATTTATAAGATTCAAATAAATAATTTTTAAAAATCAAACCTACTACCTCCCTTAAAATAAATATATTCATTTGATATTATATATAAACCAAATAATCCAAGTAACAATCATGAGATCAGCTTGATGTATTATTTATACTCATTCAAGTTCTAAATGATGACCTGACATAATTTTAGAACGTCTAGGGAGGGCCTAGAGGTGGTTTATTACACACTCATGCCTATCAATCACTGGTACAAAAGAAATTAATATTATGAATTAATTCGAATGATAATAATATGTAAGAGAAATATACAGTAGGAGAAGAGCTGCTCAAAGGTCCCATTGCATTAATTAAATTGCTGCCCACCAGTTCAAGTTGTATTGTGATTAATGATGCGGAAGCATATGTGTCCATGAACACATTGCAGGTCCTTAGTCTGTATATAATAAATTCTTGTTCCAATTTATATATAAGAAAAACAATTATATATATATATATATATATGCATTTTTATTAGAAAATAATATAAATTATATATTCAAATTTTACTTAATAGTTTAAATTATTGAGTTGAGATGATTATTTAACCCGTATTATAACCTTGATGACAAAACGGTTATAATTTTATATAAATTTCATTATTTTAATTTATTTCATAAAAATTAAATACAAAATAATTTGAGTTTGTATAAGTTTCAAGTTTTAAGAGTTTTTATTTAAAAAGATATACTAAAAAATAATATAAATCATATTTTGTAACTCCACCTAAAATTTTAAGATTTTGATTTGAATTGAAACTAAGATTATTGTTGTTGAAGTAGAAATCAAATAATATTACCATTTAAACAAACAAAAAAAAAAAACAGGCATATAAGTGGCATTCCAATTGTAAATTGCTATTGGCAAATGCAACCTCATCAAGTAAAGGAAAAGCAGCAAGAGTGCTATAGCTAGGGTGCACATCAGATAATTTTCTACTTTCCGAGGGGGCAGAGAAGTGGTGCAGTTCCATTGAAATGAAAGCCATAGACGGTCCCCCCTTCCAAGCCACAAACCTAGGTGATTTCGACTCTAATGGCGAAGAGGAGCTTTACATGAATGAAGGGCTGTCATTGTTGTTTACGGTTGGCAAATTGCTGGTATTCAAAGACATCGTGTTGGGTGGGGTGGACCCGAAACCTCGAGAGATGGTGCAATCCATCAAAGGTACTTCCATTAAATCCAAAACTAAAAATGTGGAGATGTTGCTCAGCCCAAGTAGCATCTAAGAAAGCTCTTCTTAATGAAAATTCCAAGATGCATGACGCGAGGGGGAGAGAGACGACAGTGACTCGTCATGGGATGGCCTAGAAAAAAAGGTGGAATTACGAACAAGCTAGGGAGACAGTTGAGGCTGTGAAGAACTGCAAAACGAGTCGAGCATGCATGAATAAAGCAGACTGTTTTTGCATACAAAAGATCCAAAACTATTCTTGAATTACCATTCCACATAACACCCATGTAGATTGCGCGCATATATATATATATATATATATATATATATATATATATATGCCCCGCGCGATGCCGCGGGTCAATTATTTTTTGTATTTCAAAAAAAGCTAAGATTTAAAAATGTTAGGTTTTTTTTGTTTTGCAAAGTTATACCCAAGAGTCTTAGGTTTGGTTGCAACACCTGATCCAAGAGTAATATTTATAATATTAATAATAACATTAAACTTGGGTTAACCCTTAGCATAAAAGTGTCTGCATTGCAATACCAGACCCAATAGCATTGGACGTGGGTCTGACTGCAAGGTCGTGTCATAAAAGTGTGATAATTAAATAGATTAGTTAAAAAGAAAAAAACAAAGAAAAAAAACCAACAGGAAGAAAAAAACTAAGGAAGAAAAAAAAATGAATTAATTGGGTTAACCCGTCATACCTTGAATTCGCATCGTGAAAGTTTGATAATTAAAAATGAAAAAACAAATTAATGGGTTAACCCAGAATTAACTGAGTTAACTCGTTAAACCAGGTTAACCTGTCAAACCCGGAATTCGTGTCATAAAAGTTTGATAACTAAAAAGAAAAAAAATTTAACATCAATAATTTAAATTAAACGAAAAAAATTAATTTAAAAGAAAAAAAAAAGCAAAAAAAAAAAATTCAGGTTAACTTGTCAAACCAAGTTAACCCGTTAAACCCCAGATCCGTGTCATGAATGTCTGGTAACTAAATAAAAAAAAAGTGAACATTAACAAACTGAACTAAACGAAAAAAATTAATTAAAAAGAAAAAATCAAAAAACAAATCCGGGTTAACTCGTCAAACCATGTTAACCCGTTAAACCCAGGATTTGTGTCATGAAAGTCTGATAACTAAATAAAAAAAATTTAACATTAACAAACTAAATTAAACAAAAAAATTTATGAAAATAAAAATAAATAAAAAAATTGACGGGTCAACCCAAAATTAACTGGGTTCTCCCGTGAAACCAGGTTAACCCGTGAAACTCGGGATACATGTCATGAAAATTTAATAACTAAATAGAAATAAATTTAACATTAACAACTAAACTAAACTAAAAAAAATTAATTAAAAAGAATAAAAAGAAAAAAAAATATATTCTAGGTTAACTTGTCAAACCAGGTTAACCCGTTAAATCCAGAAAACATGTCATGAAAGTCTGATAACTAAATAAAAAAATTTAACATTAATAAACTAAATTAAATAAAAAAGTTTTGCTAAAAAAAACAAAAAAAGAAGCAAAAAATAATTTTCCAAAAGGCATAAAAAAACAATTAAAAAAAAAATGCAAACCAACAAGGAAAAGAGATCAGTGCAGTCCACAATAAAATACTGATATCTTTTAGCTATATATATATATATATATATATATATATATATATATATATATTCTATTACCCTTGTATAGAATCAAACATAGCGAAGAATCGACCTGTGCCATGAATGATAAGAAACAAACCTTTCAAGTTTCACAACGTTAAGAATATTTGGCCTTGCTAGTTTTTAAAAGAAGCGAAGAAAGAAACAAATAATACCCTATCATACATAATGGATATTGACATATCCAAGTGGCAATTATATATATTTTTTTCCTTTTGTTTTTAAAATGCCTCTCAAAATTCAAAATCTTACTTTTGTTGAGTTTACGTGTATGTTTCCCAATATTTCCTTATGCTATCTTGGCCATGTTTTTCTTGGTGATTTATTAATTTGATTGGATAATAAAAAAACTCAAAATTAAAAATACAAAAAAACTAAAAAAAAAACTACTAGACAGGAAAAAAATTCCAACACAAGGACCCATGCATCGACTGCACCGGACACAACTTGATGAAGGCACACGAGAACTTATTTTGATCTGGAATCAGTACGCGGTACGCCACACCATGTTAATATTAGTTCTATTTTTTTAAAAGTTTATCTTTACACCAAATTTGATTCCGTAGGTACAATATTTGTTTATGAAAATAATTTTAATATTTTTTCTTATTATAAGAGGCAATTTCATAAAATGTGAAAAAAACACATATTCAAAGTATACAAACATATAGGAATTTAAGAAAATGATTTTAATATATAGGTACAAATGAATTTGTTTGCTTATTTACGTACGCCGGTTGAAACAATATTTTCTAAAAGTTTGAAATTTTTTTTGTTTAAAATTATTTTTTAAAATATTTTCAGATCATTTTGATGTCAAAAATAAATTTTTAAAAATAAAAAAATATTATTTTAATGTATTTTCAAGTAAAAAGTATTTTGATATGAACATAATTATATTTCAAAAATAAAATGTTGCTAGGTTTTTGTTTTGACCCTTTTCATTTTCATGAACTTTGTCTTCACGTATTCTTTGATTTCTAATCTAAGTAGTTCAGGTTGTATTGTCTAGTGCTCTCCATGTTACTAATCAGCTAGTGTTCAACTATACGAAGGTAATTGTAATTCTATATAATTTCGAAACCCATATAAACTTTGAACGTGAATAGGTATATTTTGAAAATTTCATTTTTATTCAATGTATAATTTCCTTGTCTACTCAATTAGTATAAAATTAATTTACTTCAAATTTTAAGTACAATAATATTTTTCAAATAGTCCCTTTCCTATTCAATATTTGACAATCACGTCAAACTTTCAACAAGTTATAAAAGTTAGGTATCCGTTATATGTGAGGTATTAATCTTAGAATTGAAACATTTCCAACTTTTAATAAATTTAGTTATTCAATAAGTTTATATCTCAAATTCTCAAATTAAAAATAATATTCTCTTCCAAAAAATTTTAAATTCGAGACTCTCATCTATAATGAAGAAAAAGCACGCGTCATCTTCTACGAGCTATGTTTTTAAGAGGTCTGAGTATAGAGGATTCACTTTATAAAAATAAAATAAAAATTAAGATGTGTTTATCAAAAAAGAAAATAAAAAGGATGTAAACCGTACTTAGCATATACTCACAATGAGTAGATATTTATCATTGTAATAATAGAACTCTCGCTCTCCACGACATGTTTTTCTTGAAAAAACCGCAAAAATAGTCCACAAATCATGAACAAATACTCAATATATCCCCCATAATAAAACTTGTTTTAATCTCCCGTCTAAAATCTTACCAGTTCGTATTACGGAACACGTACGCCAAATATTCTTCTAGAAATTAAGATGCTAGCTTATTGCATAATGTATAAATTTGCAATTTAGCTGACAAAAAACAATTAATTAATGAACATGTGAAAAGAAACTCAATAGAGGAATGTCTAATAATTGAAGGACCCAATTAAGAAACATTTTTGTCTGGTAATCTAATTGAGAACTGATTCATTTTGAGGTTTTCTTTATTTATTTCAACATGCAAGAAAAAAAAAAAAAAAACCCTCTTGGAAAGAGATAACAACCATGCATGCATGCATGCATAAACACATATGAGTAAAGATTATGAAAGTTCAGAGGCATGAGTGCAAGAGAGAATTTGTCATCAATACATATGAAAAGGCAAAAAAGACACAAGGGATACTTTAGATGTTATAGCCAACAACGCAAAAAAAGAAGGCAAGAAAAAAAGAAAGAGAAGTGGTGTACTTTGTTACAGAGCTAGAATGGATTACTGCTCATCTACATTCGAGTAAATCTTGGGTAACATTTTTGAGGACCACTTCACATTCAGAATCCCTGCAAAAGATATAAAAACAGGCAACAGCCATAAAGAACCAACGCCAACTTCTTGTACCTGGTCCTGGAGAGAGAGAGAGAGAGAGAGAGATGAAATACACGTCTATCATCACTCATTATCGCCAGAACCTATACTACGCCACACGGTTTTTGACTGATGGATACACACGCCCATGCAATCACAGAGTTTTTTTTTTTTTTTTTTGGGGGGTGGGGAGGTGAGGAATAGACAGATATATAAATAATAATGGTGATGCATATAACTATAAGGAATTGATTTCCTTTTTTTACCTATATGTTTTCTTTCAATAAATAAGAAAAATACCATGACAATATATAAGGGCTTAGGGCAATGATTTATGGTCGTTGTGCTCGCTATAATTAAATCAATGATCTATGTTATCGACTTATGATTTTTACTTTACATTAACTGTGTTCTCACCTCATTTTATAAATATTCTTGTTTTTAAATATCCTTTCATTAGCCAAAAATATATTTCATTAGAGATGATCTTTATATTATATTTGAGTCCTCTGTCACCTCGTTACCTCAAGTTTTTTTTATTGCACGTCAATCCACTTTTGCTAATGTTGGGCACCACTGACTTTAGCATCACACATTTTAAGTTTCTTAATATCAAATAAAAAAGTGTCATGTACATCAAAATAATTTTATTTTGACTACGAGGTTTGTCCATTAAAAAAAATCATCGCGTCTATTTATAAGACTTACATGTCACAAAACATTGGCTCCTCTTTAATAAATTTATAGTAATGTTTGGGGACTTTGCCTTATGTTGTCCTCTGATGATTTTCAATATTTTGTTATATTTGTTAATGCTAATATGAAGTATATTTGGTTCCTTTTATTAGTTGCAAAATCTGATATTTTCATTATATTTTATCAATTTCAAACTCAAGTTGAGCGTCAGTTTTCTGTAAAAATTAAATATGTTCAAACAAATTGGGGTGGCGAGTATCGCAAATTGAATATATTTTTCAAATCTATTAGCATTCATTATCATTTGATCTGCCCACTATTAAGGAAAGCAATCACTCTCCCACAAATCACTCATTCAACAGCATCAGTTCCTCCACAAAATCCTCACTCACTGGAATCAAATCCTTACGTTTAAATTTGAATTATGAACAGTTTGCAGTTAGTTACAGAATAACAAAACTTCAGGCTTAATAAGCTCCTCAATCCTGATATACATGTATAATGTAAATGAAAAAGTGTGTGAAGTTATCTCATTAAACTGCGTCTTCGTTAATCTTTATGGTATCAAAGCCTTCTTTTCTCCAACGAGTTCTATCCTGATCTTTTTATTTTCTCTCTTCTTTCGCTTCTGCAATGGTTTCCTCAGCCTCTTTCCCTGTTGCTATTAATGCCACACAACAAATTACAACCAAACTCACACAAAAAAATTATCCCTTTTGGCATGCACAACTTGAGTCCCTCCTTCTCGGCTATAACCTATATGGTTATATTGATGGTACACTCACATGTCCCCTGTCCACGAATTCTGATGAAGCACCTACTACTGCCTCTATTTATTGGTTTCGACAGGACAAGCTAATTTTGAATGCTATACTCACTTCGGTGTCTGATTCTGTAATACCCTTCATAGCAGCTTCCAAAACATCTTTTCAAGCCTGGAACAAACTGACCAAGCTTTATGCCAGTCGTTCCAGAACACGAGTCATGCAACTCAAAGAGGATCTCACTCTCATTCAGCGTGGCACACGCACTGTCACAGAATTTCTTTATTCTATCAAGTCTATTGTCGATGAGCTTGCACTAATTGATGCTCCTCTCTCTGTTGATGATATTACTCTCTATGCTCTCAATGGCTTAGGGCCTGAATATAGAGAAATGGTAGCTCCTATTCGTACATGCGAATCTACCCTATCATTTAAAGAACTTCATGATCTTCTCATTGGTCATGAGTCTTACCTCAAATGCCTGGACATTACTTCTCCTTCCCTGGTCGTTACAACGCATAATACTCAGCGCAGGCATCACAGTTTTTCACAAAAACAACCATCGTCTTCTCATGTAGCCACGCAAAGATATGATTCCAAACCTCAATCTCGCTATTTCAGACAGCAAAGGTATACTCCCAAATGCCAATACTGTGATCAACTTGGCCATGTTGCCAAAAAATGTCCTAAGTTACTCACCAGAAAAGCTACAGCCAACTGCACCGCTACTTCCCAAAGTCCATACCAGCATTGGCTCATTAATTCTGCTGCATCGCATAACATCACCTCTCAAGTATCTAATATGCACTTACACTCTGAATATGATGGCACAGATGAAGTGCTTATTGGAGACGGTTCAGGTTTGAAAATCATTCACTTAGGTTCTCTTTCTCTTCCCTTTCCTAAACGTACATTCCAAGTTCAAGACACTCTTTGTGTTCCCACCATAAATCAAAATTTGATTTCAGTCCATCATTTTACCAAACATAACAATGTGTTCCTTGAATTTCATCTTTCTTGTTTTTTTGTCAAGGATCCACAAACGAGAGAGACTCTTCTTCAAGGACCCTATGAGAATGGTGTCTATCCTCTGCCTCATCCCCACGCCTCCACTCCCATTGCACTAGTCCATGAACGCACATCAATACCTGGTTGGCATCAACGCCTAGGTCACCCTTCCTCCAAAGTTGTTGACCGAATGATCTCCTCATTCTCTCTTCCTGTCTCCAGCAATTCCTCTACGTCTCATTTTTATGATTCCTGTTCTATCAATAAATCTCATCGCTTGCCTTTTCATAAACATGGTCTCACTAGCTCTGCTCCTTTTGATTTAATATATACCGATGTTGGGGGACCATCACCACAAATCAGCATTCAAGGTCATAAATACTATGTGATCTTCATTGATCACTTCACAAAATATATCTGGTTCTTTCCCCTTCGTAACAAATCTGATGTTAAAATCATTTTTCCTCAATTTCATAAAATGATACAAAATCGGTTCAATGCTAATATCAAAGGTCTCTACTCTGATAATGGTGGAGAATTTGTTTCTCTACAACCATTTCTTACCCTCCACGACATAAGCCATTACACCACAACCCTACACACCCCTTAGTAAAATGGAGTTTTAGAGCGTCGTCATAGACACATTGTCGAAACAGGCACCACACTTCTCAGTCATGCCAATCTGCCTTCCTATTTTTGGTCCTATGCCTTTGCAGCAGCCACCTATCTAATCAATCGATAGGTAAAATGACCACAGTCTCCACAATTTAGGTAAATCTTCCGGCTCCTGTTGTTTCTCAAAGACGACATAATATGACCACTCGGTCTATGAACAACATCTTTGTACCAAAGCAACTTCACAACACCACAACACATCCATTACCTGACTCCCTTGAGCCCACATGTGTTAGTCAAGCACTTAAAAATTCACTTTGGCGCAATGCCATGTCAGAAGAAATTACTGCATTACTCATTCATGCAACCTGGAACCTTGTCCCTCCTACAACAAGTCAGAATCTTATAGGATGCAAATTTTTTTTTCAAACAAAATGAAATCCTGATGGAACCATCAGCAGATACAAAGCTCGTCTAGTTTCCAAAGGCTTCCACCAAAGACCAGGCATTGATTATTCCCAGACATTCAGTCCAGTTGTCAAACCAGCTACAATTCGCTTAATCCTCTCCATTGCTATCATGAATGGTTGGTCTCTTAGGCAGCTTGACATAAATAATGCCTTTCTTCATGGCAATCTTGAAGAAACAATGTTTATGCATCAATCTTCCGGCTTTAGAGATACTTCCAAGCCTGACTATGTTTGTAAACTGAAGAAAAGTATTTATGGCTTGAAACAGGCACCTCACCAGTGGTACAAAGCTCTTCGGGATGCTTTTCTGCAATTTGGTTTTGCTCACTCAGCTACGGACACATCTTTATTCATATATGTCTCTAACAATGTTCTCTACTATTGTCTTGTGTATGTTGATGACATTATTGTCACAGGAAACGTCTCCATATTTGTAAATGCTATCATCACCAAACTCAATCACTCCTTCTCTATCAAAGGCATGGGACATCTCCATTTCTTTCTTGGCATTGAAGTCATTCCTACAGCCAAGGGTCTTTTCCTTTCACATCACAAATACATCCGAGATTTACTCTCTAAAACATCCATGAATATGGCCAAAGACATTCACACTCCACTGTCCACCATCACTCCATTGACTATATCGGATGGTTCAGCTCCTACAGACAACACAGAATAACAAAAAGTTATTAGGGCACTGCAATATCTTGGTCTGACTAGACCTAACATTGCATTTGCAGTAAATCAACTTTCCCAGTTCATGCACAAACCAATAGAATGTCACTGGACTACAGCCAAACGAATTCTCAAGTATCTCAAGCAAACAATGTTTCATGGGATTCTTATTCAATAGAGCAGCCCCTTAAATCTACAAACCTTTGTTGATGCAGACTGAGCTGCCAACACTGATACAGGGATCTCCACCACTGCTTTTATCACTTTTCTAAGCTCCAATCCCATTTCTTGGTCTGCACGCAAACAAAGCGTTGTCTTGCGGTCTTCTACAGAAGCTGAATTTCGTGCATTAGCAGCTGCCACCTCTGAAACAGTTTGACTTCATTCCTTAATCACAGAACTTGGTTTACATCTTAAAAACCCTCCTCAAGTTTTCTGTGATAACATTGGTGCAACTCATTTCAGCCTCAATCCAGTGCAACACACTCGAATGAAAGACATCGACATTGACCTTTCTTTGTTCGTGATCTTGTCCAAAAAGGTCGCATTTCTATCAGCCATGTTCACACTTTAGATCAGCTTGCAGACTTTGCTTACGAAGCCTCTTCCACGTCATCGCTTTCAAGTCTTAAGATCTAAGATTGGAGTTACTGATGCCTCCATCTTGCGGGGGCATATAAGAAAAGCAATCACTCTCCCACAAATCACTCATTCAACAACATCATTTCCTCCACAAAATCCTCACTCACCGGAATCAAATCCTTACGTTTAAATTTGAATTATTTACAGCTTGCAGTTAATTACAGAATAGCAAAACTTCAGGTTTAATAAGCTCCTCAATCCTGTATATATACATGCATAATGTAAATGAAAAAGTGTGTGAAGTTATCTCATTAAACTGCTTCTTCGTTAATCTTTACCCACAAACTCATGAACAAAATGGCATGGTGGAATGTCGACACCGACATATTGTTGAAATTGGCCTTACGCTTCTAGGTTAATGTAAAGCTCCTTTAAAATTATGGCGCTATGCATTTAAACTTCTGTTTATTTAATACATTGTATGCCAACTCCTGTTCTTAATAAAAAGTCACCTTTTCAATGTCCTTTCTAGTCGACTCCTGACTATAGTTTTCTTCGTACTTTTAGGTGTCTATGTTATTTTTTTTTCTGTCCTTATAATGCCCATAAACTCGATTTTTGTTCCTTTCTTTGTGTCTTTCTTGGTTACAACACTGCCCACTTATGTTATCGATATCATGATTTATCTTTTTAGCATATCTATATGGCCCGTCATGTTCGATTCCACAAACACACTTTTCCTATAGTAACTTCTGAATATAATAACTCTCCCTCGTAATCAGACATAAAATGCCTTGTTCAGTTTACAAACATGATTAGAATAAGTTAGAAGTTGTTTAATATGAGTAGAGTAATCTAAATATTTATTTTATGCAATAAAATAGGAGACTTCAGATCATTTGTTATTCCATTGTTTGAGTACTTGGCAATTATGGGCACAATTCTTACAATGGTAAGGAGTATTCCAGTGCACCCTCCAAACTCTAAATTTTTTTGATTTATTAGTGGTCTTCTTTAATGAAAGGTAGATTTTCGTACTGGGCTTGAAATCTCCTTTCTTTTGGTATAGCATGAAGTGTTTGGCTCATGAGAAATGATTTTGTTTTCTACAAGGTACAACCGGATTGAAATTCCAATTTCTCTTCAATCTTGACTATCAGTTTAGTTAAAATGTAGTGAACCTAATTTCAGTTACATTGATATCGACCTAATTCGTAGTATAGATGGTATTTGGATATGGACAAATACACATTATTAATTCAATTGCTTTTTTCTATTATGTTTCTTTTTATTTTTGTAATCTCATTTGTAACATAATCATTTTATTTTTCTGTAAACAATCATTCAACTTTTTATGAGTCATCTTTTAAATGACTACTTTTTGATTAATACACTCAATTATTATATAAAAAAGAATAACCATGATGAATGAAGCCCTATGATGCTTCATATAAATCATCTCCTTTAAATAGCCATTCGAAATAGCATTTCAATTATCAAGTTGTCTCAAATGGCATCCTTGATTCACCAAAATCACTAACACTATTCGAATCATAGTGGCATTCATAAATGGTCTGAAAGTATCATTATAGTCAATACCATATTTTTATGGGTATTCCTTAGCCACTAACCTTGTTTTGCACCTCCCAACAGAGCCATCCAATTAGTGTTTGATTTTATATATTCACTTGTTGCTAATGATATTGACATCATTTGGTTTGGGAACTAGAGACCAGGTAAAATTGTGATGTAATGCCTTAATTTCTGACTTCATAGCTATTTTGTGTTTGGTATTCTTTGCAATGCTAGTGTGTATATATATATATATATATAGTATTGGTGCCTGAACTATACATATAAATCAATTATACCACTAAACAAGGGAATTAACCACCATAAACTAATAAACTTGTATGGTTTGGAATTACGATAATTTTTTTTTATTTTCAAAATTTGAATTCATGCTTAGAAAAACAAGAAATAAAGAATATTAGTAGAATAATATAACAATTAAGGACATAAAAAAAAACAGTATTGCAAGTGAAAATCTTGAAAGATAATTTTTTTTTTAAAAAAAAAAGATAGCAAGAGGACTAGACGGGCAGTTTAAGTTAAAAAGAAGCCCGTCTTGGGGAATCTCTTCCTGAAATTTGAGCTCTATCTCGCATGAAGGTGGTCGAACAATTAAGCAATCTTCGATTCCTAATGGATATAGCTCAAAATTCACTAGCGAATCTTAGGTGTTTTCCCTTTCCCATTTATTGGTGACAACAAACTTACCAAACTAGCTTGGACCACAAAAGTAAAGGAAAAAAAGGGATGGATTATTAAAGAAAACAAATCCTGCCAGACTATTAATTAACACCTGAACTACATTAATTCTTATATACAGTTGATTTCTTTTCTTTATTTTTTCTTTCCCTCTTCTAAATTTATTATAATTTATACTAAAAAATATATATATATATTCTTTTAATTATTTCCTTTGACTCATGCTGCCCCATTTGAAACACAGCTCATAAATGAATAGAATCTTAAAATTAGTTAACCAAAGGGTTGCGTATCCAACCAAAAAAAAAATTGAGGGACCAAATTAGAAAATCAAAAGATCAAAGGACTAGTTCTTGTTGATCAATTGCTGGGAGGTGTGTCCATCAATCAGCCTAAATCAAAAGAAAAGGAAAAGTTCAATCATAAGAGAGCCTATGAAAAAAGGGGGGAAACATCACTAGTCCTACCTATAAAACTTTTATTTTTCACCTTGATTAGGTTATAGATTCCTTTGAAACTAAATAAGATCCTATAAAGCTAGAAACTATTATTTATTTCTCTCCATATATTACCCTCCTTACATAATATTCATGGAGAGTTTTTTTTTTTTTTGAAATATCAACTTTTATTTTTTAAAACGACATTAGAAGTACAAAAAATGTTAAAGCCATGCATGTTAGTATTTAAGGAGCATTTAATATTGTGGTTATCAAAATAGTTTTTTTATTAAGAAATATATTAAAATAATATTTTTTTTAATATTAGTATTTTAAAATAATAATAAAAAAAAGATTATTTTTTTATAAAATGATTATTAGATGGGGTTCCCAAACTGTGACTTATAAAAATATATCCCTGCCTAGACTTTGCTTAGTAAATTAGGACCCTCTCTAAGAACATGAATAATGCTGATAGAACCAAACTTATAGATAAAATCAGACATACATTTGAAAACATTTTTAATTGATGTAATGATAAGCCATAAGCTACATTCATGATTAGTTTTCAATTATAAATCTTGCGTAAATGTGTGAGAGAGAAAGATAACATTATTACACCAAAGTGTACTCAACAATTAATTTCTCTGCGAAAACACCTTATTATTACCACAATTATTGCTGTCACTTCCTTAAAAATAGGAAATTCTATTACATTAACATCAGCCCTCCGTTTTAAGACGGCCAGTAGGGTTGAAAACATAATTATCAAAGATCTTAGGAGGTATTCAGGAACTTTCCAAAACACACCAAGCGCTTGTGAAGCCAAGCAAAGATGGTACTTTGAGTCTTGAGAAGCCAAAGCCATTCTCATCTGACCAGAACTTGTGGCCATGTCAGCCCTCACTCTCAGATGGTCAGCCCCACTTGTCCTTTGATCGAACCACAACCCCTCTCCTTTCTTTATAGGCCCACCCTCCACACACCGCACATACTAATAATCCCCCTCCCTCCTCCAATCCTCCTCCTCTTCTCCATCTCTGAAGTGCTCCATTGCAGTTGAGCCCTGCTCTTCCTTTCTTCCTTTTTCTTGTTAAACTGAACTCTAACCCTAGAAGTAGTATATATATAGCTCGCTGATTCATGGAGAAGGTTGAAAGGGAGACTCACGACTTCATGAATGTTGAATCCTTCTCTCAGCTTCCCTTTATCCGCCCTGCACCCGTGAAAGAAAAGGGCATTCGCCTCTTCGGTATAGAGTTCGGAAGCAACAAAGAAAGTCCAGCAGCTGACGAGTCTGATTTAGCAGAAACTAATGAAGACGCCGCTAAAGAAAATGAGAGCAGTGACAACAACAGAAGATTTGAGTGCCATTACTGTTGCCGCAACTTCCCTACTTCGCAAGCCTTAGGTGGCCACCAAAACGCACACAAAAGAGAGCGTCAGCACGCGAAACGTGCCCACCTCCAGTCGGCAATGATTCATAACAGCCTCTCAGATGCACACTATTATGGCATTTTAAACTACAGGATAGATTCAATGTCCACCGCAGCCATGACTCACCCTTCATGGAATAGCCACACTAGCACTAATAGGTATTACGGCGGTCAAGGCTCCTATTCACAACAACCTATAAATGGGAGTCCACTAGGCTTGTGGCGGATCCCGGCTGTTCGCGGTAGTGCTACTTTCCAACATCCTGACCGTTCGATGCATCCATTACCATCATTTTCCGGTGAGGGACTGAAACCCTCACCTGTCGGTGGTTCAAGCTCACAAGGGCGGTACGGATATGAGTCCAAGTCGAGCGTTCAAGACCGTGTGAGTTTAGATCTTCATCTTTAAATATTTGATAACTTGGATAAAATTAAGAGAAGGTTTGAGATTTTTTCTCATGAGCTAGTTAAATCTTTTATTGTGCAAACGAGGCATGGAGACACTCATTACCACCAGTGTTTTCTGCATTTTAACTTATTTAATATTAGAATTAATCTGTTGTGTAAATGAAACAGATTTACGTGCGTGCTTTTGAATTGAACTAAGAAACACAAGTAAGTCTATTATATATCACCACATGAACTGACGAGGTTTGTGCGCAGGACTGGCTTGGTCCTTTGATGTTTTCTAAAGGTACTAGTTTATTAGTATCCATATCAGTTTGGATACACTCTCCGGTTGATTTTAAAAGATAATTTTCTTTCTTTGTTATTGATTTGGTTCTTAAAAGTAAGAGAACCATCTTCAAAATGCTAACCCAACAGTACAAATACAAGGTTTTTTTCACTGTTATGTGTGATTGGAGGTTCACAGTATCCTAGCTTGAGCAAACCTTGTTCAGTGCAATCTCTGTCTATCTTCAGAATTGGCCACACGTGTGAGGAATATATATTCAAAACTGGGCATCAGAATTGAGTGCATGAACATCTGTAGATAGACACGTGTGTGTATATCGAAATGTTGTCTAGACAGGTGGGAGTGGTGAGAGCGATCGGTTTGATACAGTGCAAGCAGAGTGCTTAATAGTGATGAGAGAAATCAGGTGAAAAGGTTTTGCTATCTCTGCCTTCTGCATAAACTGCATATAGAAAATGATATTTCCATGGCATTTGCAGGGAGCATATCTAATATGGCTAGCCAAACTCCAATGCAAATTCTTCTCCTTTTTTTTTTTTTCCTCATTCACTTTGTTTTTGAATGTTTTAGTGTGTGTGTGTGTGTGTGTGAGAGAGAGAGAGAGAGAGAGAGAGAGTTGACATGGATATTTTATATGTATGTGTATGCCAATGAAACTTTAAATGATGTCTCATAACTGCTTCAGATTTGAGTGGAACCTCTGCAATGAGACCTGAAACTAAGGAAACTAAGGAAACAAAGGAGGCAATTCTAAGACCACATAAAAAATGTTCATATATGCACCATACGATGTTCATCGCATCTGTTTTAGACTGTGGATTCTTGGTCGACGTCGATGTTTAATTATGATATTGGCACGCGATGAACTTACGGCAGGTAGAATGAAGAAATGAGATCATTTGACATATAAAGTGATACGAGTGATCATTATTGGAGTGAAATCTAACGGTGATAATTATACATAGGCATGGGAATTCGTCGATCATGGCATCGTAGCAACTCTTATATTACGCGGATATGAGGCCCAAGACTAGTATGTAGGACAGGGGCCACTCTTCTTTACCTGTTCGTAGCAGACACAATTTTCATTATTCTGAGATGTCAGCACCAAAGCTTTCATGGCTTTTACAATGGCTAAACCAACCCTTGGAAAAGGAAGTGTCAATGTTTGCTTCAGGAGACTTAAAAGTAACATATGAACATGGTAGTTAGACTGCCCATCTTTATTTTCTCACCTTTTATTTGTACCTTAGCTTTTATGTCTGCAACAGAGAGAGAAAGCTGGTTAGGTGGGAATTGGTTTGAGTAAGTAGTTGAGTTATGGGAATTTTTACGTGTTGACAGTAATTTTGTCTTAGCTTTCTGGCTGTGGTAATTCAGTAATTGTAGTACAGCATTTTGCGTCTTCTCTTTGTCTCATCTTTATTCTGTAAGCACAAAAGATCAGATAAAGGTTCCTAGATATTAATTAACATGATTCAGTGAATTGGCAACAAACTACTAAAGAAAGCAAGCAATAGTTTATGAAATTTGTGAGCTTGTGTTCCAAACTCCCTCTTGAATCCTGTTGGGATTTGTGATTCGTTTCGCCCTCTATTTTCAAGAACAATGTATGATTATTTTAGAGGCATCGTTGTTACAGTTCAGTGTTTCGAGCTGAATCTGGTGAAAGTTGAGACAACCAAACCTGACATGTTGTGCAGAAATCCAGCTAGTGTTCTATTTGAAAGAACTGCCATGTTTCTCACCTAGCTAGCTTTAAATGTTAATGCCAGTAGATGGACCTTTTTCTTGATAGATATTCTGGTTAAACAGAGGGTAAAAAAACATCTTTACTTTGCAAATCCCCCGAAACCATGGGTATTTTACTATTTTAACACACTTTGCAAAAAATATTAAAAAAATAATACAGATTTAAAAGTATTTAAAAAATAATATAATTTCAACACAACCATAATCCTGATTTTTAATTTTATAACAACCACTATTAGAATACCGTTGTTTACTTAAAAAATCAAAAGTGAATCAATATAAAATTTTATAAAAATATAATTCTTAATATATAAGTTTCAAGATTCATTAGTCAGGAAACAAGAAGGGACATAATCTCATACAATATGAGAGAGAAATATGAGGGGGAAAATAAAGAATGGATCATCAAAATCACAAAAAGATTCTGTTTTTTATACACTTGATATCGTTATAAAAATCTTTACGAGATGATTTTAACCATGTCATGATATACCACCAAATGATGTGGTAATTAGTTAGTGGTCTGTTAACTAAACCCTAAGCTAGCTTAACCAAAAATGAATCTAAAGCAAAACCATTAACCAATTATAATTTTATTTGTTGGTTTTTCATTGCATAATTAGAATCATTTCATTGATATTTTTTTAACAATATCAGGTATGTAAAAAATAGAGCATTAATATGTTCTCGATGATCTTTTTTTTTTTCTTTTTTTTTTTCCTTCTTTTATTTCTCTTTCATGCCATGTCAACTTATCTTCTCTTTTATTTCTTGACCATTGGATCTTCTTAGCTAGGATCTTCATAAATTTTTATGTTAACTTATATATATACATGTTAATTAATTTGTATAAAATACGCACATTTAATGTCTGATTAAACAATAATCATTTCTAATAGTGGTTGTTACATTAGAATCACGATTATATAAAAACTGTGTTATTTTTCAAATATTTTTATAACATATGATATTTTACCAAAACACTTGCAAAACTGTGTTACTTTTTTTAAAAAAATCCCTCATTATTTATATATGTCAATAAACAATGCAGGAAGCGGAAACATTCGGGAGTTAAAACGAAAGGGAAACGGTAAAGGAATTACATAATCTCGTCTGATTATCATAAGAAAAGGTAAGGAAATTTTGTCTACTCAAGCGTTGGGTTAAGAGGGAATTTTCTTCACCAACATTATAAGGGAAAAAAGAAAGCTGGAGCTGGAATTGCATTCAAGAAAATAAAAATGTATCGGCTAGAATTTAATGTCCTGACTTGATGTATGAATAGATGAATTGAATGCAGAGGTTGTCACTAGCTAATGCCACTTGATTAAAACAATTAATGAAACTACTTGGTTTAGTCAGAAACTACAAATTACAAGCAAACTTCATCAACATCATGTGACTCCATTGTTCAAGCAACTCCTACAAATGTTTTAAAGCCCTTTCAACAAGTGTAACATCACACACACCGGTAAATTAGCCATTTCAAGTGCATAGAATGCTCCATTGTAATCAAAATGCACTTCTTATTCTTTGTATTTGAAACTTCAAAGCAAAAACAACTTTGAGATTGCTAATTTATCAAAATATTGTTAAAGAACCATCTTAATCTAATAGCTTAAACTGTTAGGTGAGGTCTCAGGTTATGATTTATACTTGCACAAACTCATATTACCTTATATTTAATTTTTATCAAATAAATAGGGGATGGTAATGTTCAAACTCGTAAACACTTGATTGTTAAGGCTTTGATACTATATCAAAGAATCATCTCAACCCAATAGCTTAAACTATTAAGTGAGGTTTTAAGATATTATTTATATTATTCTCTAACATATATATCTTCATTATAATAAATCTAACTTAGTGTTTATGAAATCATGTTTTTTAAACATTAAATTTTAAAAAAAATTATTTTTTTTATATTTTTAAATTTTTTGATGTGCTGATGTCAAAATTAATTTTTTTAAAAATATTATTTTTATATATTTTTAAATAAAAAATATTTAAATCACAATTAATACTACACTTCTAATTACCGGTCTATAAACACTAACTAGAAAAGATACATTGAAGTTAAATATCCGAACAGTGTAAATCAAATAATTATTGTCAAATTAACGGTCACATTAGTCCTTTTTCTACGACAGGTAAACTCAAATAATTAATTACGATGATGAACCCATCGATGTGGAATAACTCCTAAGGCTGCCATCAATGACCCAATTATTGCACTGAACATTTAACTTCATACACTTTCAAATCACACTTTAACACCAAACTTTAACCATAGCATCCGTCACTTTAGGCACTTTTCAAAAATATTTGCTTGGAGTGCCACAAATGCCTTGGGCGAGTAATGAAAACCCCACAATTGTCTTGATATTTAACACAAACTCTTAATTAAAACCTTGGAAATTCTTTGTTTTGATTAAAAACGTTATAGCTGAAATTATTCTAGTTTTTTCTATTCAAGAAGAGGTATAATGCAAACTTTAAACTTTGAACCTTGACAAAAAAACATAATAAAACATGTTTGTTTTTACGTTTTAAAATTTTAATTTTTTTTGTTTTAAAATAATATATTTTTTAGTATTTTCAAATCATTTTGATATATTGATATCAAAAATAAATTTTAAAAATAAAAAATATTATTTTGATGCATTTCTAAGTAAAAAATATTTTAAAAAACAACTACTATTATACTCCTAAACACCCTACCTTAATTAAATCCAAATACCTAAGAGAAGCTCCAAATGACTCCATCCATAGCTTGACAATGAGAAGTAAAGAAATAACATGAGAAAAACACCTACTATTTATGGTAACCCTAGGCATTCGTTAAAATAAATGTTTAATTTAACAAATACTTGAAAATGGAAAAATATATTCAACACCAGTCAAGAGGAGGAGCTTGCTCTCAACCTATAAGAAGAAACACTTACTGCTGAACTTTTTCCCCAATATTTTCATAATTCATAAAGGACAGCGTTGAGGTGACTTGTCCTGTGTCCATTCTTACCTTTGTATCTATTCCATTCCAGTACAGCTGCTGAACAAAGTACCGAAAAATTACTCCTTTTAAACTGCCAGAGCTGCAGTGAACTTAGTACTAAAACCTAAAAAAGCCCTCAACTGTAATTTTTAAGGAGATAAAGGGGATATTTTACCCTATGGCCATTCAAAAGAGACTAGCATGGCGCTGGATCCAAATAGTAACTCTTTTGAGGTTGCAAGGATCGTTAGGGCAAGAACTAGAATAATGCATTTATGACGTTTAATCCAAATATTAACGATAGGATGATGATCTTGGAGACATGGGTATAAACACATTGCAACTTCACAGTAATCCTGTAAATGGAAAGCCTTCACCTTTTTATTTTACCAAGGTAATTTGGAAAATTTGGGGCACCCCCCACAAAAAAAAAAAGGAAAAAAAAAAGGAAAAAGAAGAAAGAAAAAGAGAAGAAAAAATGCCCTCCTATTGTTAACATCAACCCAACCATCCAGGGGGTCCACAAGTAAATGCATGAAGGAGAAGGCATGTGATGAGCAAGATGATATAAAGAAGAACAATAAAGACTTATGAAGAGTACATACATTATGATTAGGACCACATCCACTTCACTCCTCTTCTCCTGTTTCACATATATGAGAGAAAAGACCAGTGGAATTTAAGAAGCATTGGTCCACAGCCCTATAAAGTTGCAAACGAGGTTGACAGTTTATACAGCAGCCCGCCCTCTTGATGACCTGCAACTGGTAGCTGCAGAACTGCTTTTAAAATAAAATGCGATTCACCGGAAAAAAAAAAAGAGAGAGAGAAAAGGTTTGCTTCCCTTCCATTGTGCAGTCGGTGGTAGGGAGGACAGTAGATTATGGCTTTTTTAAATAAATGCCACCAAACATCCACCATGTGGTCGGATACGTAGGTTCTCTTTGGCTATGCATATGTTTTTTGCTCCGTTCATGTTTTTGTTTTCTTGTTTCTTTCCTCTGTTTACTCCTTTCTTTTTCATTTTTCTTTAGTAAGGTTCGTAGTTTGCAGAGAGTAATGAAATTAATATTTTATATCTTAGTTTAAGATGAGATAGTTTCATAAAATTTTATGAATTGAATCCAATTCAGATGATTAAATTCGTTTCTACTACATGTCCTCTAATACCATCTGCCACATCCACCGATGACTTAATATTATCGAGACCATCTTTATAGTGGGATAGAAATGCCCTCATCATGATCTTGGCTGGACTTGCCATGGCGGCCTCATTGAAAAACCTATGACCTGAGGATTTTGAGAGGTAAAGTCCCAGAGTTCACAACCATGAGCCTTCGAGAAAGCGACTCCACCTTCTTTATTACTTTGGCTAAAGCAGTGTCGTGGTGCTAGTAACCATGGATTGTTCTGCATGATCACCAGAGAAGCGAGGCTTACCTCAGAGTCATGTAATAATCATCGATCTTGGGTTCCAGTTCATCCTAAAAAGTGCTTCTCCTCCATTTGATGGGGGGGATGTGCAGTAAGAGTTTCTTTGCGGACTGGAAATCTCATGATACGAGCAAGATAAGCAATGTCAACACTAGGTGAGTCAATACCTGAATTAATGAAGGCAAAATAATAATAATTATACCATGGATGATTGTCTGGTGATGCTAGAAATACGAATATAATGTGAAAAAACCTCAATAGCTTAGCTAAACTACAATTTAATTTACCATATGATCATATTTTTTGAATTTATTTTTCTTATTGAGGAATTAATACGAGATAGGTCTATATTTGATGTTATTTTAAATAAATATAAGGGTCTTTGTAACCAAAAGGAAATGTTTTTTTTTTTGTGTAAAAAAATGAATTTTGAATTAAGAGAAAAATAGACGCTTATGTCTCGGTATCGTTCCTAATCAGATGAGGATGCCTAATTTCATCTTAGATAGCTCTAAGCCTGCCAATTGACGATGCCTAATTTAGTCTAAGGCAGTTCTGGGCCGTTGTGGGATGACGAGTCCTAAATGGATAGGCTGGGCTTCTTGGGCCTGTAAAATCCTGCAAAACAAGTCTACTTTGTGTGTGTGTGTGTAGGACCATTCAGATACTTGAGTTAGCAAGGCAAAGGGAGGTTAAGAGTAAATGCAATTAAAAAGAATATGTGATATATTGGAGATTAAAAGGTAGAGGGAGAACCAAAACGAGCTAAGAGGATATATATATATATATATTTTAACCTTTGGAGTGATTTTTCTTCAGTTTTTCTAGGCTCCCCTTCACCTATCATCTTTGAGGGGCCTTCATACTTTCAAAAGATATCCATTTACATACAGATGGATGCACAAAGGGTATTGCACAATTTATTATATATAGTGTTTCGTATATAATTTTAAAAATATATCGATACATATATATAATATATCCATTGCATACTACACATCCTCTATTTGATTTTTACAACATAAAGGTTTTCAAAAAATATAAAGACATATAAATATTACATTCCAAAATGATAATTCATAAACAGAAAAATCTTACATCTAACGATCTGCATCACCTCGCAGTGTACCTTTTTCAACAATAACAACATTAATTAATTTACTCAATATCTTAGCTATATATTAATTATATTACTCTTAACCTTTGAAATTTAATATTTCTAACTTCAATAAATTAATTCACATAATCTTTTCAAAACTTAAGTATCTAGCTAACTTATCTCGATTGCCAATAATTCTAGTACTTTCATATAATTACCCACAAATTCAGTTAACATTCCTCGGTTACCAATAAATCTGGTAATTCCATACGAATTACCCAGCATCCAGTTAACCTTTTTTGTTAACCAATCAATCCGGTAATTCCATATAAATTACCCCATGTCCGGTTAACCTCTTTGTTAGCCAATAAACCCGATAATTCTCTTAATTACCCAAGAAATCCAGCTAACTCATTGTGGTTGCCAAAATCAATTCGGTAATTCTATATGAATTACTCAGCATCCTACTAACCTTTTTTGTTAGCCAAATAATAATTCCGGTAATTTCAAATAAATTATCAATAATTCTTATTTGTAATAATCACTCAATTTATTCATTTGCTTCATTGTTTTAACATCAATTAAATAAACAACATAGGTATTTAAGAAAAACTAATTATTACAAAATCAAGTGATGAATCACCTACCTTTTTGCTCGGGATGGCTTAGCTTCTCATATCTAATAACCAGCTCCAGACACAACCCTTGAATCAATCAAATGTCATTAAATCATTAGTCCATCAATATTTTTTCTTACATACCGAAACACAAAGCACATAATTTTTAATTTTTTTTATTCCTTCTAATAAAAATTTATTCTCAAACATAACATCATAATTTCACATACAACAACATATTTAAATCAAGTTACGTTTTTTCTTGCTTTATGTTCATAATTCCTCCATCAAATAATCCTTTTATTCTTTATGCCTTCACATCATATTATTTATTTTATCTAAACATATGTAAGTACTATATTCAAACACAATATAAACATCTTGTATTTCTTACATATTTCAAATATCATGATTAAACATAGTTTTCTAAACATTAACATCAAAACTCATTTCTCCACTTTTCTTTCATTTGGCCAAATGTCATCTTCCTTTTCCTCCCCCAAATGTTTCTTTATTTACTTGTTATTTCAACTTGTTTTCATACTATTCCACCTCAACTTCATTTTTCCTTCCCCTCCTAATTTCCTCAAATTCCCATAAGAACCCTAAGTTCAAGAATCAAGGAATTATGGGAATTTAAAGTAAAATTCCATGAAATTACTTCATAACTTAATAAAGTAAGCTTAAAAACATCTAAATCAAACATTAAATCCAAATTTCTCATGCTTACCAATTGACTTTCTTCCAATTTCTCTTCTCTCCCAAGGTTAGCCAAATTCCCTCTATCAATTCCTCATTCCTCCACTTTCTTCCTTAGATTAGTGTTTTATAAGTTGAACTTTGTAAGTTTACAAGGTTATTTTCTCACTTTTTTTATTTTTATTCCTTGGTTTTTATGCTTTTCCCTTACTTTTCTCTCTAGCCTTTTCTTTTCTTTCTTTTCCCATTCTGCCCATTTGGCAGCATACAAAAGGAAGGGACAGCTGATTTGTTTTATTTTTTAATGGAAAATAATCATTTTACCCTTTTATGAGTCATTTTGCTTATATTTGACGATTCTTTTTGTTTTTTGGCACTACCAAACTCCGTTCATTTTAAAATTTTAACTAGATTTTATTCAGAATATTATAAGGTTTCTCATAAAATTTCAGCTAAATCTAATGGTCGGATTGGAAATTACGTTGAATAACGTAAAACTGGTCGAATTGTGATTTTTCATCAAATTTCTAAATTTTTCCAAAATTTCTGAAATTTTAACCTAAGCTAAGACATCATATTAGAAGAATCCACGTAAATTTTCATAATTTTCTGATTGGCCGATTGAGAGTTATGAATTTGTTTTACATAAAACTAGTCAATTTATGATTTTTAGCTCAATTCTCTCCTCATAAAAAAAAAAAATCATCCTCGAATTCATACCCATGTAAGAAAATAATCTAGGATATTTCTTCTTCATTTCTGATTCTCTCTCTCCCAGGTTTCTTTTTCTATTTAAGAGTTTCCTCCCAACGCAGGTTTACGGGAACTGCATTCGTGTGAGTAGTACCCATCAGACAAAAGCCAACAGCTTCCGCCCACCGCGGTTCAAATAGAAGATATTTTCAGTTTCAGAGATCACAACCTCTTTATCGTTCATTTAAAAGCAATGGCGGTTTTCCCTTTTCAGCTGTGTACAATCTGGTTGAAGAAAATTGAAACCCGCAGCGAAGCAAACAAAATGGTAGTCGTAGCTGAAGCCAAAGTATAGCAATAAAACAAGAAGTATTATCCAAGTGATTTTCATGGCTTGGAGCAATATTCCGTGCTTGGCACTGTTTCTCTTTGATCCCTGGCTTACAATCGTAGCATTGCATTGCAACTTATATGAACTATTTTTTATAAGTGTTGCTTGCATCTCAAAGACAGCGATGTCTTGCAGTGCATGTCTTAATTTTGATCCCATGTTTTAGTAAAATAAATTTACCAATAATGTTTTCTAGTTTTATCAATCCATCTTGTTGTTGGTATTCACTACATATTTTTGTTGTTGGTATTCGCTACATAGTTTTGCGATTTCAAGTAACAAAGTATCAGTTAAAGACATATTTCATTTGGGGATACACTGCATTCCTACTCATCTCCTTCAATGGGTTAATTTGATACCCTTGCTGTTATATTTGCCCACCATTTTCATTAACTCGAATATTCCAACAAAAAGAAGGTAAGAAAGAAGAAAGGTTAGGTAGCTAGTGATTTTCAGTCACGGTCCCTGAAAAGGAATCTTTACAATCAACATCATGTTCAAACAGCTTCCAATATTCAAGATGCAATGAGTGGAGATCTCCAAACTGGTGGTTCATCTCATCACACGGGTGTCTATCACGACGGAGTCAAATTACACACTCATCACCAAAGCAAAGAAACTGCTAGATCGTGAGTGGAAGATCAAAGTCCAACATGTTTATCGCGAGGCAAATCAAGCAGCAGATTAGTAAACAAATTTTAGTTTAGCTGTGAATCCTCTGGATAGGAGCAATTGGATTCTAAATGAACATCTTGGAGCTTTGTACTTATCTTGTACCTTGATCTTATTGGATCTACTTTTTCTCGTTTAATTTAGTTGGGCACTTTAACCCCGATTTACATCAAGAAAAAAAAAAAGTAGAGATCTTATGTTCAGATGCTATGAATGTGAGGTGTTCCAGCGATAGTTTAAAGTAGCCTTAAAAAAGAATTATTTGGGCACCTAGCCAAAATGTAGCATTATCCATTCTGAGTAATGTAGCTCAACCAAGTATGTATATATATGAACATAAGTGCTCTCATTGATATTTTTTGAGATGGTTGAGTCATATTGCTTGGATCAAGTAATGTGATAATTCAATTATAAACAACATATTTTAGTTGATATCAATACGAGTAATGAGTTGCACATCATAAATTACCAAGGTAAAAATGATGATTATAACTAATTAAATCGTAATAGAGTTTATATATCACAATAGGATATACAGAGCAATGAGATATTTACAGAGATGCATCAAGTGGTTACAAAGAAGTATATGATTTGGTAGATGAGTATCATATATTGGGTCATTACACTGGATCTTAAGTAGTTTTCTCCATCTACATACTTGTTATACGAGCAACATGGTAGTAAATTCAAAATATCAAAAGTAATCAAATATTTTTAGAATTAATATATGTTAAAATTTGAGTTTTGTTTTTTTAATCTTTTAATTTAACATTAATTTTTTTATATTAATATTACGTTGGCTTATTGTTACAGGAGAGTCAAGAGATTGCATATGTGCTTTGTAATATTGATGAAGAAAATGAAGGATACATATATGCATCTTAGTGGTTCAATATTTGTCGTAACGGACTTGTTATCTTTAGAGAGAGGTTAACTCTCGATAATGTCGTGGAAGAGAACAGGGTCACTCAAGCAAGAGCATGATGCAATCGTGCTATTGATGAACCCAGATCATCCAGTAAACGACATAAACATAGATAAATAAATGAGTTATATTGATAGATTTGATATTTCAATTACTATAATGTTGTATTATTTAAATATTTGAAATTTATTTTGCAAGTATTTATGTTCGTTTATTTGCATTTTTAAAACTACTTGTGATTATAAAATATCAAAATTTATTGTGTTTGGTTACAATGGTTCTTTACAAGTATTTTTAAGAGAGATAAGATTTTAGATATAGTTTCTAAATAGTTATTTGTTAGATTTGGAAGCAGCGAAAATTTATTGCTGTGATTTTTGTGGAATAAATGGGATGATTACTAGAATTTAATTAATGTCAAAGTTCAGAACCGCAACATTTAATTTATATCATGAATTTAAAACACAAAATCAATTAATTGTTGCGATTCTAAAACACGAAATCAATTATATATCGCGATTCTAAATTGAGACATTAATTAAATATTACGGTTCTAATCCATGCTATTAAAAAAAATATCATCATTTCTTTTTAATTTCTATGCTAAAAGACTAATATATCCATAAAAAAAAGGTGTTAACACTACATCATCCTCGTTCTCTTTACAAATATCTTGGCCCATCAAGACATGATGTTTATTAATTAAGACTTAAAAAGTATCATGACCAATGTGTTTGGTATTGTGATGGCTTTTGTGATTGTGGTTTGAAAAAAGTTGTTTTTTATAAAAAATTATTTTTAGTTGAGGTTAGTTTGGTATTTATATATGTTTGGTTAAAATTGTGATTAAAATTAAGGTTAAATAAAAAATAGTTTAATATATTTGGTTAAACATGCTTTTCAAATTGAGGTTATAAAATAACTAAATATATATATATATATATATATATATATATATATATATATTGTTTTTAATTTAAATATTTAATAGTTAACTACCATTATGATATCATTAAATAAATAATACTTTATATCAAATATTTTTTATTATTCCATTAACTTATCTACAATTTCATTACGTATGAAATTCATCTAATAAGGACTATAATTTTCATGGTTTTTTGAATGTGCAACAAAATCAGGTAAAATATCATCAGAAACAAAATTAAAATTGCGATTAAATTCCACAAATACTACGTCATTATGCGTAGTATTATTAAATAATATTAAACACTAGTCTTTCGAGTAAAACACAATTTAAAAAAAATAAATTATCAAACGGGGTCCAATAAATAGTGGACATTGTTCACGTGAACAGTGTCAGGTTAAAAAACTTCACCTAGGTACTGTTTACTTCAAGAAGTGAATAGTGCCAGGTTAATTAATTCACCTGGCATAGACACGAGAAGCAACTCTCAGTTGCTTTGTGCGAAACAGCGGTTTCAACATAAAATATATCGATCCCACATAAACAGTAAATTGTCTTTTAATGTTACTCAACATGATGTTTACGCGGTTTGCTTTAAAATCTAAAGCTATCGCGTAAACAAACACCTATAAACATGATGCATCCAACAAATTAGATGTTTTTTTCAATTAGATGCTGTTTCAAAATTATTTTTAATTAAAAATATATTACAATATTAGTTTTATCTTTTATTTTTATATTATATTATATTATATTATATTATCATCCTAAAAAACAAAATTCTCTTTAAAAACACATTCAAACACAAAACACACACAAAGACAAACTTGATTTTAAATTTGTTTCCTAGAAATTTACCAGTTCAAATATTATAAATATTAGGACCACTGAAAACTTACTTAATCTTTAACTTTAAAGCATCTGAAAATTAATATAGGTGCATATAAACTGGCCAGGAGATATTCACGATTATAAAAATAAAATACAAAAACAAACTGTGTCCACAGGAGAACATATTAAAAAAAATAAAAATCAAACAATAAAAACTCAATAATGGAAGACATAAACATTATACTCCACAATAGCATTACCAGTTTTGAAGTCAATCTCATGAGTATTTGCCTGAGCATAGCCTCTTGCAAACCTGAAAAGCCCACTTCCGCCAACAATAGGCATCTCTCTGATGCCGGAAAACACATTGTTTCGCCCCAGAATGCTAAGGGTGCTCCCATTATACTTCCCTTCTGTGAAAACAAAGTTCAATGTCATCAGAAAACTAAGTTCACTTTGCGATGCCGATGCATAAATCCCCTGTGCTCTTCCGACAAGCTTTGAGTCGATCTCGGGCATTATGGTCAAAGGGTCATCCATCATTGTGACCAGCCCAAATGATGACAAGGATTTCTTAGTAATGGGTGCTCGGACAACCGGAACAGCAGTTGGGTTTCTTCCAACGACTATGTCATGGAAGTAGAAGTGAAGGTGGCTTAGTTTCTCTCGTCTGAGGCCTAATTTTTTAGGAGACAGGTGTCCTGAGAAACTGTCAGACTTTGCTGTAACAAGGGTCAGGGAGAAGAGAATGATAATGTTGAAGAGAAAAACGAAGGAAATTGTGGTATTTGTGGAGATTTTGGCCATGGTGAATCAGACCTAATTGATGGTTGGCAGAGAAAGAATAGGAGGTTTAAATGGGCTAAGGTTTGGTATCAAGGAGGAGTTCGTGGCGGGGAGAGCTTCTCAAATAAAAGTGTCTCTTGGGAGCTGGGAGTGCGGTTTGGTGAGGCTTAGATGGGGTCCAAAAAAAAAAACATTTATTTTTAGATTTTAATTCGGTGTAGATTGTATTTAAATTAATTGTATCTCAAAAAAAAAAAAAACTTCAAATCTCGCCTAACTATCTATCACACATTTAAAGTTTAAAAACAAAATCACATATCCTACGAAACAAAAATATTTATCACCAATGAGATAATAATTGATATGAAGGGTTTTCCATTTGTAGTTTACAGAACAAATATATTATCACCAATGAGATCTTGACACAATTACAAAACGTGTAATGTGCTAAAAAAAAAAAAAGTATAACTACTGCTTAAAATGTTAAAATTAAAAAACAAATCTTGAACTCTTTTGGCTTGGGGATGATGAATAAAATAAATTATCTTTAAAGCGTGTTTATTTTTATGTTTTAAAAGGATTTTTTTAAAAAAAAATGAGATTTTATTTATTTTTTTCTTACTTTAAATTAAATTTTAGTGTTTTTAAATATTTTAATATGTTAATATCAAAAATAATTTTTAAAAAATAAAAATAATTATTATTTTTATATATTTCTAAAAAAAATACTTTAAAAATCAATGGCCTTCACACTCAACAACATCCCTTTAATAAACATGAAAAAGAAAATAAATCTCTTACCATTTACACTGTGTTCTAAGAGAAATAATTGTGAATTCTGAAGCTTTCTGTAAACAACATGCTTTAATCATAAAAAAGTAAGTAAAATGTGACTCGAATGTAGAGCATGAACAACCAATATCAGTAAAAAACAATGTCCATTATTGTTGTTTGCCATACAGGTGTTATTCGAGAATATAATAATGATTATTTTTTAAAATATTTTTTATTTAAAAATATATTAAAATAATATTTTTAAAAAATTAATTTTAATATCAGTATATCAAAATAATTTAAAAATATTAAAAAAAATTAATTTGAAGTAAATAAAAAAATTCAAAAAAAAATTAAACAGGTCTCAATATTGAGAGAAACATGAACAGAGAAATTAAGAAGTCTGATGGCCGAATAAAATTAATGCCACGCAAAATCATCATACAAATTAGGGGCAATTGTCAAGTCAATCAAATGAAAAGGGTATACTTTATGGAAGGGAGGAAAATAATTCCAAGCCGTCCAAGCATGAGTCAATTACAGGGAAAGTAAATTATGCTCAATAACTCAAATATATATATATATATATATATTAACATTCGGGTTAGCTCACGCATATCTTAATTAAATTTACGGTTTTTAAAATTAATAATTATATAAATTTTTATTAATTATTATATAAATTATTATATGAACAATCATACAACTCGAATCTAAAATTATATATAAAAAAATAAAATTGCTTACTGAACCAATTCCTAGATCTCAAATATTGAATAAAGAGAAAATAAGAGAAGCTCAACGTCTTGAGATTTCCGAATGAAAGGTAACCTAACCCATAACCTACTTTTAGACTTCGAGACAGTTCAGATTGTGAAAAGTGAAATGGTAGTCGGTAGAGGTGACGGCATGGTCTAAAGAAGACAAACTGGCAAAGACTATTGGACGTTTGAATTTTGTGTTTTTCCTCGAAAGAAGGGCACTTGTGATTTTGCTATGATTTTGCTTTTATCTTTTGTCAGCTTTTATGATTTTGCTTTTAGCTTTTGTCAACTTTTTGGGAAGCATTGTTTTTCTGTTTTAAAAAATTTAAATTTTTTATTTTTATTTTAAATTAATGTTTTTATATTATTTTGATATAATAATTTCAAAAATAATTTTAAAAAATAAAATAATTTACTTTAATATATTTTTAAATAAAAAATATTTAAAATCACATTTACAAATAAATTTATTTGTTCGATTGGACAACATCTAGATCTTAAATTTTGATTACTTTATAATAAACAATTTAAAGGTCATAAGAGCATCTTCTTTGGATATGCTAAGAACAGTCAATTTGGTAATATAGATTTTTAATAATATAAATATTTTTTTAATTATTTACACTTAAATGGTAAAAAAAATTATTTAGAAAAGCTAATTATATTTTAATATATTTGATGTACTACAAAATAAAGAAATATTGTTGTTTTTGTTAGTGTAAATGACATCTAGTCAATTAGTTTATTACATATTTGAAAAGAATATCTAATTTTTGGATATTTTTAATATAAATCCTAAATAACTCTAAATATATCCAACGGGATCTTAAGACTCTCAGAAAAATTTAAAATTTATTGTTTTTGCTGCATATGTATATTTCATGAAATCTAACCATTTCAAATATATTTTACTTTTTCTTGTGTAAATTGGGTTTTGAATTTTTTTTTTTTTTTGGAAACATATCTAGGAATGATATTTTTGTTGAAGAAATGAGATTTTGACATTTTATATTCTTATCCTTGTTGAAATACATAAAACAAAGATGATCAACCAAGAACAACATTTTTTTCAATTTTGGCTTCTCGTTTACGGTCAGCTTTGAAGATGCCCTAATGAAAGCACAGAAAAGTCACACACAGAGTATGGAACAAAAATAGAAATTCTACTTCAGTGTTATGTTGCGTAATCTCTTACAATCACAATACTGCTCAAGAACTTTGTTATGTTGCACATGAAAAATATTTCTCTATAAGCATAACTTCCTATATACATGAAGGATTGAGCCAGTGACTCTCCTAATTTCCACAGCATATCTTTCGATCTAGCCAGTTAATATTCTAGGATTAAACTAAAGCTTTGAGGAGTGAAATCTTTTATTATTATTATTAACATGATATCCGAATTAGCTTGTACACATTTGACTAATTCTATAGACCTTGAAATTAATGATTATATAACCTTTCAGTGACACGGGTGTTTGGGAGTGTGGTAGCTGTTGCTTTTCAAATAGCTTTTCGTGCCGAAAAGCATGCCAATAATGTTTTTTCATTTTTTAAAAATCATTTTTGATATCAGCACATCAAAACGATCCAGAAAGTACAAACCGAACTCAATTTTAGCAAAAAAAAAAAAAAATTTGAAATTTGGCAAAAAGCTGTTTGGACCGCAGCGCCAAACAGCCTCTAAAAGGACTCAAACTTATTTGACTATTAAAAAATAAATTCAAAATCTAACCAATTAAGATACAGCCGTAGCATATTAACTATTGTTTCCATCAAGAAACAAAGATAACTTTTTGAATTTACTTATTAAAAAAAAATTAAAAAAAAAAAAACAATTTGACCAAACATGGGCCAGTCAGGCCTTGCAATACTCCTGAAATTGTATATGCTATTTCCATTTATTAGATTATCAATCTCAGTCTACCAATACCAACTGAGTGAAAGAATATGGTAACTCATTTCTAGGATATTCCTCCCAACACACTCACAGGATTCAGATGCGTCGTTGCTCAACGCGGTGCCAGAGAACACAATTCAACCTGTAAGATCTTTATGAAGAACCAAATATGTCTCAAGTCGCACTATAGTAATCCCAACAACCCTAATTAATTACCAATTAATTCACTCTGTGATGTGTTTGGCATTTGGCCAACCTTTTCACTTTCGGAGGGTAACTTATGTCAATTGATTCGTGTTTGAAAAGAACACATGACGTGAATAAAGTTGAGAGCACGATGCACATAGGCACAATTATTCAGAACATCTTGGATTAAGGAGGATATATCATTAGATGCTTGAAAAATACTCAGACAAGAATTACAAATCAACTTCATATCAAATAACTGTAAGGAAACCAAAACAATAGCTAGTGATATGGGGGGAAAAAGTTATTAGCAAATCTCTGTCTAGACCATCTAGGTGATAGCAGTTTTCTTTTATTAATCACTTTCTAAGTTCTAGCAAAGTCTGAGTGAAAAAAAGGGAATCCTCAGCAGCTAGAAGGCAGTTAATAATGAAAGACATAAACATTGTACTCCACAACAGCATCACCGGTTGAACGATCAAACTTGTGAGTACTGGCCTGAGCATAGCCCCGTGCAAACCGGAAAAGGCCACTTCCACCGACAATCGGCATCTCTCTCACAGTGGAGAACACACTATTACGTCCCAAAACACTGAGAGTGCTTCCATTGTGCTTCCCTTCCATGAAAACAAAATTCATAGTCATTAACAAACCAATATCATTTTGAGAAGCTGATGCATAAATCCCTTGTGCTCTTCCTACAAGCTTGGAGCTGAGTTCAGGCGTCATGGTCAAGGGGTCATCAATCATCGCCACCATTCCAAATCCTGTTGAAGATGTGTTTGTCATGTCTGCACGGGCTATTCGGACAGCGGTGGGATTTTTTCCACTGACTATGTCATGGAAGTAGAAGTGAAGGTGGCTTAGTTTCTCTTTCTTGAGGCCTAGTGTTGCCGGTGACAAGTATTTAGTGAAACGTTGAGGTTTTGCATTGGCAAGGATCAAGAATGAGAGAGCTATTGAGAGAATGAGGAAGCTGGAAGCGAGGTTTTGGAGGATTTTGGCCATGGTGAAGATAAGTAAAGGGAGATGGTAGTGGCTTTTAGAGAAGAAAGAAAACAGAGGATTTAAATAGGTGTAGCGAGCTACAGACCTTAGTGGGTCTGGTAATAATACTCAACAAGATATTTTGTGCTTCCACTAGAGAATGATCGCTGGAAAGAAATGAAGAGGTGGGGCAAAGTCAGACACAGTGGCTTCATGCTTTGGCCGCCGTAGACTTCATTGTCTGAATGATTTCTGTACAAAAAGTTCTCCGGACATTTGGAAAGAAAAAATCAACAAAAAGAAAAAAAAATTATTGATGCGGTGGTCAACTGACGTGAAATGATGAATATTCAAACGAATCCAGCTATGGTCTCCAATTCTCACCGTCTTCACTAGCTTGAATGTGCCATGTTGAAAAATTATTCATGAAATTTCACCAATTTTGGCTGTGAATTCAAAAGTTATATGCCAAGTAATTAAATTCAACCGTTTATTGGATGGCCCATAAAATTTCTGCTATTCTATGTAGCTATTGCATTTTATATATAGAGATTACAATTTAATTCAACTCGACTCAATCAACTCAAATGAGTTTTTTTTTTTTTTGATGGACAATAAATAGAATACAAATATTATCAAATCTGACATAAATATAATTTAAAATATATATTTTTATATATAAATATATCTAATGAATAAGATATAAATATAAATAAACTAACTGGTGGATAAGCATTATGATTCCTATTCATGCACAAAGAAAACAAAAAGGGCGTAAACCGAGTTGAAGAACATCATAGATGAAGGTGGCAGTGGCAATTCTGTAAACATCATATGTCAAGTTGCAGTTATCTTGGAGCAACTTGCAAAAGGGGAAATCATGATCTCACAAGGCGGGGTAAAACAAAGTCTACTTTATTAATTAATCAACAAGCCAATGAGGATGAATAAACAAGATAATATTGAGCAAGAACCTTAAATAATCACACAAGAGGTGAAAAGTTTTAAGTTGAGTTTTTTTTATTATTATTAATATAGGTGTCTGAACCAGCTTGCGCGTACCTCGAATTATTCCACGGGCTCTAAAGTTAATGATCACATAAATCTCCAGTAACCATTATATTAGTAACCACATGGTCAAATTTAAAATCACATAAAAAATAAATATTTTAATCCCAAATTTTTAATACTGAACCACCTACTAGCCTATTAGTCAGCATTTTATTTGTTGAATATGTCAGGGGCCAAAATCATAGACAGAACAGAAGACGCATTAAAGAAAAACGTGAAAGGAAAACATGACTAAGAGCATCTCCAATGCAAAATGTTATTTTGAAAAGCTAAATTGATAAAATAGCATTTTAAATAGTATAAATATAGCTTTTTTTACCTTATCTATTCCAATGAAAAAAAGCCATTTGAAGAACTATTTATATTGGAGTGGAAGAAATAAGTATTTTATTATTTTTTTTAATAAGTTTGATGTTATTTTTTTTTCACATGGCTATATTTAATTGGTTTATTTTTTTAATGACCCCACTTTGTTGGTTTTGGCTATTTGAAGAGATATGTAGGAATAACATTTGTGGGAGAGGAAAGGCATTTTAGTATTTTGTTTAGCTTTCCCCTTGGAGTGTTCAAAACAAGTAAAGAAAAGTTAAAATATTAATTTTTTATTTTTGACTTTCCATTTAGCTTTTCCATTGGAGATGCTCTAAAAGACGGCAATTTGGCCATTATTTTAGCTGCTCAAGAAGCGGATCATAGGTCTATAAAGAAATAGAAAATGATCTTGCAAGGTCCCCAGTCCCCACCTGTTAGGAGTGGCCGTAATGTGACTCTTTGAGGCAGGTATCGCCGGCGGAGAAGGGACGCAGAGGGCAGAACTCCGGTGATGAAACAATGAGATAGCGTTTTCAAACAACCTCTACTATTATTGGAAAAACACATCTGCAATTATTACTCTTTTTATGTTAAGTTTTTTTATCCCATCATCAGAGAAACGCGAGCTAATTAAATAATGATTGCTGAACTCCCTATACCTTTCCTAAGAATCCACTAAACTAAACGCTGATGGGTTGAGAATTGGGTTCGCTGTCAATAAAGCTCTGTGGTGGATTATCAGAAAAACAAAATTGACTCAAGGAATACTGATAAAAGGAAATTCAAGTAAATAATCTTGCTAGAAAAAAAAAATTAGAAGAGTTTATTCTCAAAGAACAAATATAAATACCAGCCACAGCAATGGGAAAGCTGGCAAATCCTTATCCGCGCTTTTCACAAATTTTGAAATATTTTTTTGTTTTGAATTCAATATTTTTGGTTTTTTTTAATTTTTATATATTAATATTAATATTTAAAATAAATTATTAAATAATACTTAAATCACCGAATTCCTGAAAAAAAGGGAGACTGTGAGTGAGTTATTGTAGCATAAGTTACTATAAACTGTGAGTGATCTCACTGTAAATTACAATGTTTAGATTTGCTTTTAGCTAAAAACATTGTGAATTGAAGTGGTGTAATGACAAAGTTGTTTTTGCCACAAAGAGTTGCAAATATTTCAGGGGGTGGGGTTGTCTTTTTAATTTGGGAGAAAACGGACAATTTAGGTTTAGGTGGACATGCAGGCTCTAGCAATGGCAGAACCAAAGTTTTTTAGATGAGGGGGTAAATTACTAACAAATTTTATATAACTTTTTAATATGATTTTTCTTTGAACTTGATTGAGTTACATGTGAATGACTCTTAATTCTCAAATGATTTACGCTTGAAATACTTGTTTAGTGGTATGTTAATTTAATTGATGAACCTGCTGATTTTTTTATTATTATCATTAATATCTACATAATAATTAACACAACTACACAATAATTCGTTGTTAAACAAAAGTCAGTTGAATTACACAATAATTCTAAATTTTTCACATGAAATTCATAGCAAAATACACATCAAATCATTAAAACTCATTTTAATTCATATCTATATGCATATATATAATAAGTATGTTGATTAAATTATACTTAATCATTTCAAGACATTTAAATTATTTCTAGAGACACACAAAAAAATTGCATGAACTCACTAAGTTAAATATATGAAACAAGTTTTAATACTATACTCTAGTTTCAAATAAGAGAAAATACCATGATAGAAAAGGTGTAGCTTATTGGATTTAAACCCATGCCCTCACCTAACTCCAAGCACTCATTAACAATTAATTACAAACAAATTTGTGATATAAAATGACAATCAATATATGTACGTTGTAAATTAAGATACCTCAATTAAAAAAATAATTCATGATTATAGTGAATTAAGAGATTTCAGTTAAATAATTTCAATAATCTACTCTGCTAGTACAAGAGATGTCAAGAATAGTGGTTTTGTATGAACATTAATTTATTCATTTATAATAAGAAAAGAAACATTTAATGGATTAAATTAGTAAATTCAAACATTTATTTTGAACATATTCATATCGAAACCTTTAAATTATCATAAACCCTAATATTTTTAATAACTAATTATAAAAGAATAAAATTAAAATTAAACAATAAAATAAATAGAAAAGATGAAAGAAATTTACCTAAAACATAAAATAAAGCAAAAGAAATTACTTGCTTATCTGGACTTGAAGAGAAATTTATATAAAAGAAAGAGACATGCGACCGAGGTTGAAAAGAAAATGTGGCTCTTTGTCTATAAGAAAAAATTTGGATAGATGAGCTATATATATATATATATATATATATATATATATATATATATAAAGTCAATAATAACTTTTCACTTTTCTTTCCTTGTATTAAACCCTCACCAAAACTATTATATTAATATCCTATATAGATTTATACTCCTCTTAGAATAGTTAAGTGATTATAAAATCTAAATCCCACCAAATTTTAATTTGTATCCAAAATATTTTTAATATTTTAAGATTTTCCTAGAAGTAGATATTTTAAAAAATAATATAAGTGCCGGATATCATGTGATTGAAATTTGCTTGGAATCTTCACAAAAACCTCCTTTTATTGTTATAGTAAAATTCTCGATGTAAAATCAAATCAATTCTAAAATGACATATTAAAATTCTAAAAAAATAAAATTTAAAGGGGCATTTGTCCCCTTTTGTCCTCACGTGGCTCCACCATTGGGCCCAGGTTGTAGACACCTGGCATTGGGTTGCCTAGTCTTGGACGTTAGGGCCAAATCCGCTCTCCTGGCCACAGACCCAGGCAAGTAGGTCTGAAGACCCACTGCCAAGGGTGTGTAGACCCGAGTTCCTAGGGTTTACAAAACCGCGTGTTAGGAGCCAATTTTCTTGGGTCAGGTGCCAAAACTTAAGGTTCTCGGGTCTTAAGTTTTTCACACTATCGGTGCAACTTGGATCAAAATTAAAAAAAAAAAATAATCTGAACCGTAGAAGATTTTTTAATATTATCATTAAACTAAGTACAATAGTTTTAATTTTGAAAATGTCTTACCCGACTTTTTATTTAACCTAGATTTTAAATTAAATTATATAAAAATTGTTACGATGTGACTTTGTTAACTAAATAGATTCAAAGAAAAAAAATCAAAAAAATCAAAAGAGAAAAAAGAAACAGGTATGTTAACCTTACTCAACCTACAATTCAAGTTATGTAATTTATTGGATCGAATTATTAATTTTATGATAAAAAAAATAAAAAAATTAATTTATTATCAATTTAATATTGAATAATAAAATTCAATAATTTTTTTATTTAAAATATTGAAATGGAAAAAAATCCAAAACAAAAAAGTGCCAATAATAAACAGTAGCAATTATCGGTTTCAATTTCATTTTCAAACCAAATTTATTTATAGCTCGCCAAACATACACGTCCCCGAAATTACCCATTTTCTGAAAATACTATTTAGACCAAACTAAATGCCCTTTCCCCAATTCAACACCCACAGGCCCATGAATTTAACACTGAAATTTCAGCATTATTAGGCCCAACAAAACAAACAAAACCCAGAAGCCGCAACCACAAACCCTAGTCCAAAACCACCTATAAAATTCCCAACTAGGGTTTTAGTCCCTTCTGAGCACCCTTCCCCTCTATCTCAGAGCCACCGCGCACCCTCACACTCACTCGAACACAAAATGCCGGCTGGTCACGGTCTCCGGTCTCGCACTAGAGATCTCTTCGCTCGTCCCTTCAGAAAGAAGGGTTACATTCCATTGACAACCTACCTCAGAACCTATAAGATTGGAGACCATGTAGACGTCAAGGTTAACGGCGCCATCCACAAGGGTATGCCTCACAAGTTTTACCATGGACGTACTGGCAGAGTCTGGAATGTCACCAAACGTGCCGTCGGCGTAGAGATCAACAAGCAGGTATATTTATCTACTTATTTCATTTCCTGTTTTTGGTAATTAATTTTAGTGTGCTTTATGTGCTTGATGTTTTTTCTGTTTGGAAATGATAGGCTTTTTTACTTATATGTTTGATCGACATAGATAACTGCTTTATGGTTGATATGTGTTTTTTCCTCTTGCATCTTAAAGAAGCCAGTTAGTGCGAGAGTATCAATTTACGATGTTGTTGACTTACTGATGAACTTGAGGGTCTATTTATTAAGGTTTTTGGCTGTTTTTCTTATTGATTTTGTTGCTTTTTTTCTTTCTTTCTTAAAGTGCTATTTTCGTTATGGTTTTTGTTGCTTATTTGAGCATATGACTGTGCCAGTGAAAGGTAGAATCCCCCCCCCTCCCTCCCCAAATATGCTAGGTATCTGGCATTTGACTGAAGCTGAAGTAACATGATGTGAGGAAAGGTTTTTGTTTTTCTTATTTTTTTTCGTTAACAACTTTGTTTGTTGTTAGCTTCTGAATGGTTTAATTTTGCTTTTTTGCATGAGATTGAGCCAACACTTTGTTTGTTGTTAAACTTCTTGATTCCTGTTGCACCATCAAAGGTGTTCTCTTTTTAGCTTCAATTGTAGATAACCTTAACTGATGATTCATGGGAAACAAGCTAGAAAATCATGTGTATGTTTTAATTGGTTATTGCTGAGCTGCTATATGACATTATTTCTCCATTGCTCAACATGGCCTAATATTTTGTGCTTTGCATATCATTGTAATGGATTGTCCTGCCTGTTTGTTTCCATGATGGTTGTTTGTTTTGCATTAGTGATTGATGCTGTTTGCCGTATTTTATATTTTTTGTGGTTGGAGGACTGCCATTGAATCCATTTTCTTGATCACAGGTGGGTAACAGGATCATTAGGAAGAGGATCCATGTCAGAGTGGAACATTTGCTGCCTTCAAGGTGCACTGAGGAATTCCGTCTCAGGAAGAAGAAGAATGATCAACTAAAGGCAGAGGCTAAGGCCAGAGGTGAGGTTATCTGCACAAAGAGGCAGCCAGAGGGTCCTAAACCTGGTTTCATGGTGGAAGGTGCTACATTGGAAACTGTTACTCCCATTCCATATGATGTTGTTAACGATCTCAAGGGTGGTTACTAGGTTTCCTCCCAGCGTTTTGTTATGCAGTTTGTTTTATCGTTCTGCAGTCTTTGTGGACCGGTGCAAATCCATAGGATTTTCAATTTCAGTTTTAATATCTGTCAGTGATTAAAGACATTCTCCTAAGCAAGATCATAACATATTTGAGGGAATTTGGAATTGATTTTATCCAGTTTTCAAATTAAATGTTTGCTCTTCAGTTTTGCATTTCATTTTACAGCACTCACTAGTGGGTATATTTTGAAGATGCAGTATAGCTGTGTTCTTCAAACCATTCCCGCTAACTCAAGCATTGAATGTTAACTAGTAGATAAGTTATCCTCGTGTTTGTTTTTTTTTTAAAAATTTTTGCTGTCGGCATCAACTTGATAATATACTTGTGGAGTTGGAGCGAGCGTGCAAGTTCTAGGCATAGTGGAAAGAAACGGAAGTTTAAGTTTTGTCGGGCAGCATATTCGTGAACGAATTAGAATTGTAGTTTCTCAGGATTCCTTTCCACTTATGTCGGGGTGTTTGATTGTGGTCTCCAACCAGTTGAAGGTTTAAAATGGTTTTTATTTAAAAATATATTAAAATAATATATATTTTTATTTTTTAAAAATTATTTTTAAAATCAATATAATTTAAAAATTAAATTTTAATAGAATACTGTTTATAGTATACCATGTTTCTGGCCCATCTATCTTTTGTGGGAGTCACAGTTGGACTTAATGGCAAAAAGCAAAAACGAAATTGTGTAATGTCATGGAAAATATTTTTTTTCTAACCTTTCGCTGTACTTTTGTTTTCATGACCAAGTTTGCCTCGCATTTTCGTTTTTAAGATGGTTAGATATTCACTGGGAAATAAATTATCCATTTAAAAATCAAATTGTATGCACTAGTTAATATTATTATTAAAAACTACTCAAAAAAATAGAAATTACTTGTGCACAAATTAAATTGCTAGTACATATAATAAGCAGCGGTCAGCAAGCAAGTTGATAATTTGACACATCTCTGTAGCCTATGCTGTCCCCTGTTGTCATCTTAATGAAGCATGGAAAAGGTTGAAAAAGATGGTCTCTTCAAAGAAAAGAATATATGCTTTACAGCAAGCTTGTCACAAGTACTACAGAAGTGACTTGGGGATCTAAGATACAAATTATTCTTTCGAAGAAAATATTCAGTAGCCAGTGATTTGATATGATTTGAACCCTTTATTTACGTTGAAAGAATCTTAGCTACTATATAATCAAGGCATGAACATCGAGGCCCCTCTCCTTCAACCAAGAGGAAGCTGAGCTGCAAGACCAGGCTGAAGCTGAAGCTGGAATATGAGGATATCCTACGCACTCTTCTCTCTTCTACTCCTGCTAGTCTCAGGTTATTCTCTTTGAACCCTACAGATAATGAACCAGTTGCATCTGTTCTATCATTACATTGTGTGTGTGGCTGAATTATTACATATTAAACCTGAAATAATCCTTAAAATTAACGAATCATATTAGCATGTCGTAAACTGGACGGGAAAGTATGATACTTGGGAGGTTAGGAAATTACATGCTTCATGGTTTCCCTCGTTAATCTTTTCTTCCATCTTGGCAGCCAAGTTTAGCCAACCCCGGGCAATCATCCACGAGGTCAATGCGGTGAGGATTCCAGAGCACACATGCCACAAGCTGCTAGACATGAACAGCTGTGATTCGCAGAAATGTAACCAAGAATGTTCCAAGGAACCTCTAGGAGTGGGAGAGTGTAGGAATACCTTTTGTTCTTGCACATATTATTGCAAGCAACCTCCAATGTAATGCATTTCCTTCCTGCTTTGTCATAGAACAGGAGTCCGTATTCTGGCATGTACAAAATGCATATTTAGGTCTTTGATGAGTCTTGACTATTGTATACGGATACGGTATTTTGGTACAAAATCAGTGAATGCTATTTGATTTTCTCTACCCATCATCCATTGCCATCCATAGGTGTTGTCTTACACAAAGCAAGAGTAATTGACTCGGAAGGCAGTGTGCAGAAGGACTTGGGATAAGATCAAGTCATCACTTCCATGCGTTTTGTCTCTTTCGGTTCAATCATCTATCCTCATGTCTTTCTCTTATCGTTCAAGATGTTAGCAGACTGATTAATAAAGAAACAAGGAAAATAAAGCATCTGTTTTTGCACTTTTAAAAGATAACTCACATTTTTGACCGTAAAGACAACACTCAGTGAACCTTGTAGGCTACGTTTTCCATCCAACCATAGAGAGAGATGGAAAACAAGACTCCATTCCAAATCTATTTTTGAATTCTTCAGTTATTCATGATGATAAAGTGCATCATATATATTATTGAAGGGGATTAAATAAATTGAAAGTACGTAGTGCTTAATGAAAAGTGCTAGAGGTACATAAGGGCAATAAGAAGAGCAAACACAAAGAAGATTAGGACCAATGGCATTGTTAGGATTAATTATCAAAGAATTAATTCAATTCAATAGCTTAAAATGTTTAGGGAAATTTTAAAATATAATTTATATTATTCTCTAATACACTTCCTCAAATGAAAATCTTTTAAATTTGAAACTTGTAAAGATTTATACTATCTTGTGTTTAATTTTTATCAAATAAATAAGATTTGATACCATGTTAAAAAATCAATTCAACTCAATAATTTAAACTATTAAATAAAATATCAATATATAATTTATATTATTTTCTAACAAAAAAGTGTTTCTATCAAATAAAACTATTAAACCATCGAGATTTAATTAGATATGAGATATCCATAGTTATAATACGTTAAGATGGCCCCGCCAAAAAAATTCTTGAAAGATAAATTACGAGAATCTTTTATCATCAGAAATTCCAAAACTGCTTTAAACCGACTCACAATACGAGTTCAACATTGTTATTCCGATCAAAATCAAGCTTGTTAAGCTCTGAACAAATCTGTCAAGCCCAATGTAAGATCACTTTCAACAAATCTTGCTTTGAATACATAAAACACATTCATAAGTAAAAAATGGGTTCTTGAATAAACCTGATAAAATGAGGACAAGGACGAAGAAATTATTGTAATGAAGCTGACGCTTAGCCATCTCTAGGAAAAAAAAAAAGAGGTCAAATTCAAAAAGCTTTTCTCAAGTCTTTCCTCTATGAAATGTTGCAGTCCTTTGTTTTTTTTTTCTTCTTCCTCGGTAAATGCAGCAGTCCTAAGTTACTGATTTGGAGGAACTATTTATAATGAGGGAAATTTTATTATAAATGAGTTCAAAATTTAAAATATGCATGAAGGCAAATTGGATTTACATCTAAACTACACTACAATTTAAAGCTGCTGGCGCCTTTAGTTGGAAAGCAATTCCTATGTATATATAGCTGAAATCTATATACTACGCAATTTGTAACATGATCAGCTCCAGAATTTATTTGGGATTTAACCAGTTCCAGAATTAATTTGTGTCTCTTTTCAATATTTTATTATAAAAGAAGTAAAATACACATTGCTTCCTTGGGGGAAAGGAAAAGTGGTTTTATATTCGTTAGAAAGAAAAAAAAAGGACAAAGCTATGTTACAAGGCGGCTGGGGCCTGGGTTGCAAGGGTACAAATTAATTCTAGAATATTACAGTACCTTGTATTCCAAAAGAAAAACAGAGAATTAGGCTATAAAGATATAAAGATAAAGTTTGGTTATTTTAACAGTACAAAAGAGACCTAAGCAACGAATATAACAGAAAAAAATAGAGATAAAATTACATTTGGTAGTAATGTATAATATAAAATGATAGCGTTTATATTTTGTTTGATTAAGGTAAATAAAACAGAATAAAATATAAAAAAATTATTTTACTTTTAATATATATTATTGTTAAGCTTATATATTAAAAAAATAATTAGATATTTTTTTTTATTTTAGTTTATATTGAGGGTTGAAATTAATCATATTATAATAACTCTAATTATAAAACCAATACTGATTTAACGGGTTAATTAAAGGCCTAGACTAGTTCGAGCTTAAGAAAAAAACTGAAGGACGAATTGACTCAATTTAATTTCGATCAAAAACCCAGGTCAACTAAAGTAAATAAAATTGACTTTTTAATTTAAAAAAATTTGGTCAAAATAAGATTGCTTTGATTATTATTTTTTTAAAAAAATTTGGTTTAGGTGATCTAAATTTTACCTCATGTTGACTTCCAAGTTGGGTTTTAAAACTATAATAATAACCATTTTTATCCATACATTGACGTGGGTCAACTCGTGTTGACCCTCCCAAACCGTGATTTGAGCTTTGCCTTAGCTGACCTCCAAGTATAGTTCTAAAACTATGATAATAACAATTTTTATCATTACATTAACCTGGGTTAAAGTAAGTTGGCCCTCCTGATCCATAGTCTAGGCATTACCTCCCAGGTTGATTCCCAAATCAAGTTTTAAAACAATGATAATAACTACTTTTATGTTATGATAACCAAAGTCAACCTGAGTTTACCCTTTTAACACGTGATCCTTGCTTTACCCAGGATCGATCTTTAAGTCAAGTTTTAAAATTATGATAATAATTAATGTTGACTTGGGTCAACAATCAATATAACACATGATTTGGGTATAGTCCCACATTGACCCTCGAATTATTTTTTAAAACTGTAATAATAACTATACTTATTCTTACATTGACTCAGGTGGGTTTTTGAATTCATGGATTCCTTCACTGAAGTTCTTTTGAATTAGTGTTATTGGAAAGTGTAGGAAGGCTTCTCTTAAATCAATTTCAATTGTTTGTTGTGTATGTGATTTTCTCTAACGGTTAGGTTATTAGAAATTTGAGAATTTATTGGGAAAATGTTGGTTTGACTTAATTTTTAGAATTTTATGTTTAAAATGATATAATTAGCATACAGATAAAATGAATTTGAAGCCAACCATGGTGAATGAATTTGAAGCCAACCATGGATTTTTAAACCATAGGTGGCCAACCATGAATGTTTATGTATAGGAAGTTTTTGATTTTGAACATGAATTTGTGTTAATGGTGTGTTTGAATTATTTTATTTATGATGTGATGATAAGTACATGTTTGGACTAATTATGTCTTTCTTTGAAGCATTTTATAATTATTAGAAATTTGAAAATTTATTGGAAAAATATTTGTTTGATTCAATATTTAGTATTTTATGTTTGAAATAGTGTAATTAGTAGACAAATGAATGAAATTGAGGCCAACCATGGATTCTTTTTTTTATTATTATTATCGTGGGTATTCGGGTCAACTTGCACGTACCTCGACTAATCCTATGTGTCCTGAAGTTAACGACTATGTAAACCTCCAGTGATCATCATATTATCAACCATGACTTGATGTTAATGGTGTGTTTGAATTTTTTTTAGAATTAAACAACTATGGATTTTTATGATCTTAAGAAGAGTTGTGGGAAAGTTATCATTAGTAATTAATGTTTATGTCTAAGCCAATAATTTAATAAAACTATGTGTCTTGCATGTTCCTCTCATTAGCAACCGCCATCCTGCCATCAAAATCAAGTTTTTTTTAGTTTTTATACTTAAAAAATAATAAACATAATCTTTACTGCATCTTTTTAGATGAAAGGTTATAATTTTTTATATTTTTTAACTTATCCATAATTTTAAATCTTGATTTAAATCTCTAAAATAGAAACTCGTGAAAAAAATAAAATTAATCTTTAAAATTAGAAATTTCATCAATTTTGATTTTTTAAAAAAAAAACCTTTGACATCAAATCCTATGAATAGGAAATTTCATCGGTAAAGGAGGTTTTTTTTATAATAAATTCATGACATTAATTTGTATTTGTAGGATATTTTTTCAAAGATAAAATTCTATCCGTTATTTTATTTTATTTTTATTTTTAATATGTCGACAGAACATGCCTTTTAATGTAGGCCAAAGGTTAATGAACTTGTTGCTAAGACTGAATGACATGCAAAATATTTTCTTTTTTTGAAATGACAAAACAAATAAAAAATGGTAAGATATGAAAAATATTATTTTGTAGTTTTTCCTTTTCATTTTATTTTCCTTTTAAAAAGGGGTTTTTCGGTATGGTTCAAAAATATGCTAAAATGATTTTTTTAAAAAAATAATTGGCTATGAAAAATAATAAAATAAGATTTAAATTCATATAAAAAATCTGTTCTATCCTTTTTTTTTTAATTAGTTGTTTTTTTCTTTTGTATTATTCTCTTCCGAATTAACTGATGGAACCCCAAAAAAGCAATGAACAAGGCCTCAGCCCAAGCAGACAAGTAGAAGAAAAGAGAGCCTATTACATAAAAAAACAACCCAAGCCTAACATCATGGCCCATGAACACGTAAAACAAGAGACCCAGCCTGAGGGTCCTTTCCATGTAAGGCCTCGAAAACCCATGTCTACACAAGAGCCCATTATGGCATCAGCCCAGGAAACCGTGGATTGAAAAAACCCCGAGACTCCATAATAAGAAAACACAAGAAAACAATCAACTAGTAAGATTATATATTTTGTTTTTTAAAAATTAGTAATTTGAGTATCGCAAAACTAGTAAGGTTATTTAATTGTTAATTTTATAATCTTAAAAATTAATCAAGATATACATAAACTAGCCGAACAATACTAATTCTTTCAAAACCACGAAAAAACATACCTAAGGCCCCTACTATGTCAAAACTACATAGAGCCATCTTGCCCTGCCCCTAGTGCTATGTTATGCTACCATATAAAGCAAAGGCAACAGGTGCTTTCCTTCTCTCGACAGTAACAATAAAGATTTTGAAGGGAAAAGAAACATACCTAAGGTCCCTCGATTCCTTAGCTACTGATTTGATGATGCAATGCCACTCCAAGGATCGTCTTTGAAGCTTGAAGGATGCATTCTCGAAGGTGACTTCCCGAAGCTAGCGGCTTTAATAATGGTGATGCCCAGGGAACTTCTTGCTCAAAGAAAAAGACTTAATTTTCTTTTTAACTTGTATTATTTTTTCAAAACTTTTATCATACTATATTAGACCTGTGTTTAGGTTCCTGGTATCCTATGTGATTGGGACTGATGTATACGAGACTGGTTGGAGTTTGACGTGTTTTCAAGGCGAACATTAAGGGTTTTTCAGTGAAAGGAAGGTCATTAGATCTTCAATCTTATTCTTTAATGTTGAATTTTTATAAAATTATAGATTCTTTTTCTATACATAATTAATTTTAGAAAACATAATTTTTGAAACAATTATTATTTTTAATAATGGTTATGTTCAACCGCTATTTCTAATAACGGTTGTGTTCAACTACTCTTCTTAATAATAGTCATGTTTAAATGATGTTATTTTTCTAATATTTTTTTTTAATTTGTGTTATCTTTTTAAAACTTTTATCAAATTGTATTAAAATTCTAAAATACCCCTATTTCTCTCTCTCTCTCTCTCTCTCTCTCTCTCTACCCTCTCTCCCTAGTATGCTTTTATAGAGGGCTAGATAAATTTTAGACTATTATTTTATAGCTGTTGATATCAATTTTTTGTTTTATCATTTCTTATGTGTTTTTTGTTTAATATAATTGTGTATCAACTATATTTTATTTGAAAATCCAACCTAGGATCAAAAGACCCGCCATCAGCTTCTATCCTTGTAAGTTGACTATCAAGTAATAGAATTAGTGAATATATGTTTATATTTGTCATATTGATGTTTCATGTTTGTTTTTGTTTGATATAAATGTGTATCAATTGTCTTTTATTTAAGAATTTAACCGAGAATTATTGTCTCCTAATGTTGACTATTGAGTAATAGAATTAGCAATATATGTTTATATCTTTTGTATTGGTATTGCATGATTTTTGTTTGACATAAATGCATATCAAATGTCTTTTATCCAAGAACTCAATACAAGATTAGAGAATCCGTTGTCGGATCCTATCTTTGAATGTTGACTACCAGGTAGTATAATTAGTGGATACATGTTTATGTCGTGTGTTGTTATTTTATGTTCTAATGTATAAGCTATTATATACTTTGAGAACTTAACATAGGATTATAGGCTCATTATAGGCTTCTATTATTAGATGTTAACTATCAGGTATTTAAATTAGAAAATACACTTTTATGTTGTATTGATGTGTGTTATTTGTTTTTAGTGTCTGAAATATTTTCCTTGATGTTGCAAGCGAGTTTGGTCAGGGTTGACATGAGCCTGCGTGAGCCAATTAAAGGTGAGTGTTGATCTTTGAGCCCATTTCAATCCCGGTGATTAACATTGACACGAGAATTTAAAAATGGGTCATTTGAATTGCTTGAACTTCTCAGCATTATCTTAGGCTCTTGTCTCAATTCATTTCAAGATAGTAGGCTCACTTGTTTGCTTGAGTTCAACTTCCGAGTAAATGATCCGAGTTCTGAACCCTCTAATATTTTCCTGCCCTTATTTCCCATTACTCTTGTCTCTGACATCAATCAATGATTTCTTTTCTTTGAGGCTTTATTTATCCCCAGGTTTGCCCCCAAGAGTTCTTTTCGTGATTAGGTTTAATTTGTTTCATTCCATATTTTGGTCCTGTGATACTCTCTCATAACTCCCTTCGACACCCTTCATCGTCAGGTATTTATTCTCTCTTCATGCTCGATTTTAAAATATCCACGTTGTTTAAGTCAAGAAAATAAAACTCATTTCTCTGTTTTTTTTACTTCATTGCTTTTCATCCATCAAGTTTATGCAATCAATATCAATATTGTTCATGCAGTGAACAAAGATTGTAAAGTGGGAAATCAAGGTAGTAGTTGTGCTCACAATCATGATCATAAAAACAAATACTTTGAATAAAATTTGGCCAAATTTGAACTTTTTAATGCATTGGAAGAACAAGTATAACTTTAAGCATAATATTTTTTCACAACATCTGAATTTACATGCTTCGACAATTCTAGTCTATTGATTATGGGTTGGATAAACTAAGAACATTCCCAGTTGCAAATGCAATTGAATCGATTTGTAAAAGTTTGAGTGCATGCTCCTGTTCCCTGGTTTAAGCTGGAGCACTGCATCTGGCATGTTGAGGCATCACAATTCCCATTTCCAGGTATTAGATTGTGGCACATTTCTTGTGCAGCGGCATGATGCACCATCAAGGCTGCAGCATTCGTGAACCGGAAAAAAAAAGGAATTAGTTAATCCTATCAAGAATATATTAAAAATAATTGTAATTTGTGCAAAAAATCATTGTTTCTATGCATATTAAAAGCAGTTCTAAGCTAGAAAATCATAATGCAAGGACTTGCAAATTAGCAAAGGATTTCGTAGCTCTTTTAGATTAGATGATGGGTGCTGTTCTGACTGATAAAAAAAAAAAATAGCTAACAGATCATTATCGATACCCAATCAGCAAAGGAAAGTTGCCACAGAAATTTTACAAGGCAAGCAAGCAAACAAACCTGAGAAAACGAGGAGAACAGCACAGAAAAGACTGGTGAAGCTCGTCATCACATAGAAAAATGAAATTCTAACAACTCCTTGATCAATGAATTTGCCTGTAATGGAAGGTACAAGGAACTGACTGGAAAAAGACAGCCCTTATGGGACAAGAATTTATTATCCTCTTTGCCCCTCGATTCTTATCAACAATAGGGTTCTGAAAACAAGTCTTGTTTCAAGGCTGAGAATCTGCGAATTACGCCAAGGCTTTATGGACTTTGTATGAAAAGCAGGATTCCTATATTCTAACTGTAAAGAAAAAGCAAAGTACTGATGAAATAGGTTAATCAACAAGAAAGGAATCGGTTTAACAAGAAACACAAAGAAATGAACAAACCCACTGAAAGATAGTTGTAGAGACATTGCTTCTTCTTCTTTCTTCTTTTTTGGTACATTTAATTAAAGGTTATTATCAATGTTGTGAAATACACGTTTTTAACACGATATAAAAAATATAATGTAAAATTAGATCGTAAGATTATAAATTAGTATTTTTAACTAATAATTTTAGCCAAGAGATTAAACTATATTAAAATCTTATAAATAAAATCCACAATATTATAATTAATGAGTGAATTTGATAACATGAATTAAGAAATTAATGACATGAAAAAATAAAATGTCTCAAAACAAAACTTGAGAGGAATCATTTAATGGTAGAAAGTATACAAGAGCCTAGTGACAACTTAATTTTTCCCATCACAACAAGTTCTAATGAACTCTTTTTAAATTGCAAATTAATAAGTCTACACTAGTAATTAATTAGCATAAGTCCATTAATAAAATAAATATATAAGCACAACAAATCAAAAGGCATGCAAGCAAACTATTGCGGGTTGAGTATTCCTTGAATAATTGATGAATCCCTTTCTTTTTCTGTGTCTCATAACTATCATTCGTCGACATAATTTTTGTCAAAAAACCATCTCAATTCAATAGTTTAAGTTGTTAAATAAGATTTTAAAATATGATTTATATTATTCTTTAACACACATCTTCGAGTGAAAATATTTTGACTTAAAACTTGCATATATTTACATTATATTGTACTTAATTTTTATTAAATAAATAAAAATAATAAAATTTAAATTTATAATCACTTAATTATCAAAACTCTAAAACTATATTAAAAAATTATCTCAAGAAGACGAACCTAATTAATGAAGCTACTACACCAAGCAACCCGTCATAAAAAACAAAAGCATAGTTTTAAGACTCGGCCTGGTGGCCGGCCCGGTCCAAGGCGCGGGTTTCGGATTTTGATTGGGTCACTGGGTCGACTGGGTCTTTTTTAAAAAAATCAAAACGATGTCATTTTAGTAAAAAAAATAAATAAATAAATAAACGACAACGGATTTGTAGCCGGGTCCCCGGGTTTTTCCTTCTTCCTTTTTTTCTTCAACCTGATTCGATTCTAGCCCCAGGTTGACTTACCAGGCTGGATTTCAAAACTATGAACAAAAGTATTAAGACCAAGGGAAAAAGCCTCCAAACATAACTGAGCCTTCTAACAAAAATGTAATCATCTTATTAAAACCAACCGTGCAACCTATATATATATATATATCCCTTGACCCTTTACATCTTCTATGTTTTGTAGGAACTAGGAACGCGCATAACATGTAAAGAGTTGAAATTTCAAGATATGTGCCCTTTCATGGACTAATTTTTTTAAAAAATTAATATAAATATTTAGATTAGCTTATATGTACTTCGATTAATCTTATAAATTCCAAAATTAATGACTATGTAAGTTTCCTGTGATCCTGAAATGATTCTAATTACTCGTGATTATTGGATAGCAAATTCAAAACATGATCAGTTGAGCTTTTTCTCAAAGTTTTTTATTACCGATTTTCATTGCATTAGAGTTAGTTCTTCGCATCACATATTAGCAATAAAATAAAAGTATGAAAAAAAAAAGATCACTTTTTTTTGTTAGTTATTTATTAATGGTTTAATGCTTTAGTAATCTATGCACTCTTTATTTTGCAAATAAATATATATGTTATTTTAAGTCTTAATATCAACCTTATCTGTTATATACGTAGTTTATTTTGATATTATGATTGTTGAATAGAAAAATTAAAAAAAGTTAAAATAAGAAATTGTTGGAATATTAGCATCCGTGTAGGATTGCCAGAGTATTTGTATTCATGAAAGATTGTTGGAGTTATAGACATCCGTGTTGAATTACCATAGTATTGGCATTCATATGGAATTGCCAGAGTATTGGCATCCGATTAGGATTGCTGAGTATTAACATCAATGAGGGATTGCCGCAATTGGGATCATCCACTTAGGGTGACTAGATTTATAAACAACTATAATGATTAGCCAGAGTTTTATCAACAGTTAGAATAGTTGAGATAATTTACAATTAATAAGATCAATTAAAAACAAAAAATATCAAAGAGAATTAAATGAATTAACATATTAGATAGTTGTGTTATTTTTAATGCCTATATTTATAGAATTATCTTTATATTTTTTTTATCTAATTCCAGGATACTCGCAATCCCAAAAAGGAGTAGCAGGACTAATATATAATAGTGAAAATATGTAATAGTGTAGTGTTGTAAATACTTTAAGACTTACCTCAACTAAAGATGTAAAAATCAATGGCATGTAATAAGGTATTCTATTTTGATATGTTTTTTAATATATGTATTTGACTTAAGTATTTAAGTATTAGTTAAGTTATGCAATGAGAATAAATAATAAATGTTTTGTTGTGTTGATTATGATCCAAATTGTATTAAATTTATGTTGATTGATGTGTGTTTAATACAAATGAAGGAATTATGGATTGTCTTTTAAGAGAAAACTCTACTAAAATTTTAGTAGAAATAAATATAAATATTCAAAGATGAAAATTAATCTAAAAAAAATTATGATATATAAAAGTGTAAGGGACATTTGGCTTTCTCGGTCCAATAACATCTGACTTCTTTCCAAATAAAAAAAAATAAAGGCTCACGTGCGCAAGTTCTTTTCAAATGGCTTTCTAGGTCTGGTAGCGTTTGACCTCTTTCTTTCTTTTTATTTTTTAGTTTTTTGTTAATTGATATTTCTTTTATATATGTATGTTCTTATATTGGTTTTTTTAATTTATATTTAGATGAATACTCTTTCTCTCTAATTTTATTAAATTGTTTATTTAGTCTTTTTTAAATAGTGATTTTTGATTTATTTATTTGTATGTATTTAATATTTTAAAGAGATTATTTTAATTCATTACTATTTATTTATTTGTTAAAAATAAAATCATCTTACCTGTAGCAAAGCCCAGGTCAAATAGGTGTAGTAGATTATGTCAATAATTTGAACGGAAATTTAAATAAAGATGGGACTAATTAAATAAAAAGAATAAATGGGCTACATTTTTTTGTTTTTTGAGAAATAAAATAGGCGACATTAAGAAGACCAGACATGCTATTAATCCGCTAAGTTAAGAAAGGAAAAGTTCTTGCTCACATGGACAAGAAGATATATCGATAGGACTTGTATAATCTCTTTTTTTTTTTTTTTCTCTTTCCAATAAACATATTGCGTTTTGATCACTACAATAATAAGATGTTAAAAAACCATATTGGAAAAGTTAACAATTTTAAAACACATACTAAAAATTTGTATCATGATATTTATAAAATTAGGAAAAATACTACTCTTCCCAGATTAATGTGTATTAGCAATCTATGATATTAATATAAAAAATTGTTATCTTGTCCTTGAGCCTTACATTTTGGTCATTCCATTTCTTTTTCTTTTTGTCCCTCTCATATTGCATCTATTTTGGCATGGGCTTTGCCGGTTATTTTGTCCAACTATGGATAGGAAACTAAAGTGTCGAGAAAATATTTCTAGATTAATTTTGCAGAATAAAATTTAATTTTATTCATTTATAGCAATTAAAGTGACTGAATTTGAGACAATACTAAATATTGCGTGAAGTCCTGGTAAATTATAAATAAAATAATTGGAAAATATGATTAAATTTAATAGAAAAGACTTGATAAGAAAAATATTAAATAAAATGTCATGACACCTGAAAGTTAACCTAAGAATGTTAACGGTTTGAGCATTAAATTGTAAACCCCCGGTTTAAACTTGATAAATCCAAACAAGTATTAATTGAAAAATGATAAACTAGAGAGAAAATTATTGGTGAATCGGAATGAACATTCTCGTATGGATGAAACAAACAGCTGAAAACTTGAGAATTTTATTCCTTTCAGCAACCAGAGTAAAAGAAAGAATTGTGAACAAAGAGAGGACCACCATTAAACCCAAAAAAGACTAAGGGGCAATACGCAATAGCATGCCACTAACCACTTGCTTTGCAGGGAACTTGAGAGTAGAGGATAATGGCAGACTAAGCCGCACGGCATTCTATTAGCAAAGAAAAAAGCGATTGAATAAGGCATAACTTTTCTATGAGACAAAGGTGAAATGATACAAAGCAGATCATACCAAGGATCCCCACTGGAATAGAACATATTGACCATGACCTACCATTCTTACAATGACATAAATCCATCCATATCTCCAGGTCGGTCATTCATTGCCTTGGGATCTCTCTAATCCTGCCCACATCAGCAGCAACTCGCATTAACTACTCGATCCTCTAACCATCATTCAGAGCAACAGCCACACATGCACACAGAAGAGAGCGTGCATTTCAATTCTCATTAAAAATATGAGATTGTTAGCTACCTACCTGTAGTGTTAACGTCTTGGTCTAGGCTTGCAGCGAAATTCAGCGAGAAGTGCTATATGATCAGAGGACCACTCCGGAGATGGAAGGGCTGTGTCTTTCCTCAAGCTTTCCTCATCCAGGAGTTCCAACAATGACTCCACCGTTAAAGAGTCCGCTGCAAGCATTCAAAAATATTCACTAAACTATGCATCAAAGAAGGATCAAAATTCAAACAGCATGACCAAATTAGAACAGATGACAACATCAGGGCAAAAGATGTGGAGAATAGCATGTTGCAAAGAAGTTAACCTGTGTAAAATATGTAATCTAGGGTGCCAATGAAGTCTCTAGTGCAGTTTGTAAATAAGGGTTCATTTGTTGTGGCATCCATTCTCCTCCTCTGCTGATCCGAACCAAGACCAACACCCACTCTTGCAAACGATGAGTATGCACTGACCTGCAATACTAATTGTATCACTACCAACACAACCCACAACAAGCACCAAAAACAAGAGACAAGCTTTCCTTTCAGCTTTCATTTTCATTTATTAAAGATTAACCAAGAGTTAAAGTATTTTGGTTTCCCTAAAAACACTGAGACTGGTCATTTATCAGGAGACACTTTACCAGTGGCAGCTGATGTGTAAGCTTGCTGTGAGGCCGTAAGATTCCAAGAGGATCTACTACCAAATCCGGGTGCAACTGATCCACCTTACCCATGGCTAGAAGAGAATGAGGAGCACTGCAACCAAGTTCAACAGTAACCTTAGTTACAGAATATACCAAACATGCACGAGATAAATGTTAACAATATTTCATAACAGCAGACCAACCTTCCAGGTACTGAATTGAAATCTCCACACACCAACATAGGAATGTCAGCACTAGCAGCTATTTTCTCCAATCCTTTCAAGAGAGTAAGGACCTAGTTCACAAACCAGAAACCACAAATCAATCATCAGTTTACAAACACAAGCCAAATCAGATTTGCATATAAAATAGAAAAATAAATATGAACCTGCCAAAGCTTGACATCCTTTAAATCCTGGTGGACATTTATATGCGTATTTGCCTGTATTGCAAGAGAAACAGAATGACAACCATCCTTAACAAATTGGAGCCATGGCCTTACCTATTGCACTAAGTTTGAGGTAATTTAAAACATGAAAAAAATCAGCAAACAGACACCTAATAAGAGATAAAGGTACACACATCCACACCATCAGCTTCATCAATTAGGGACCTCATAAACAAATTATGACAGACACCACACAATTTAGAATGAAGAACTGTGGGTTTTTTTTTTTTTTTATGAGAAAAGCAAGGCACAACTGCAGAAACAAGCTTTATACAAGGACCAAAATGGCGTAGCTATTTGGAGAATATTAGGCACAAGATCACTTACAACACAAAGTAGCTGCCGCTTTCCAGGATTATCAGCTCCTTGATTACTAAATTTTGCTTCCAGAACAACTATTAATGCAACATTATCCTATTGAGTAGAAAAGAATTTAGAAGAGAAAACCAGGTTAACATAAAAAGAAAAAGTTCCTCATGCACCAGCAAAACTTCAACAAAATCAACTGCAATAAACTAACCTTAACTAATCGATTTAGAGCAGTTTTTCTTTGAGCACTTGGAACCAATGCATCAGTCAAAGACTGAGCAGCCTTATTAAATTCGACCTGCAAACAAGGAAACCCTTTAACGCATGGAAAAAGAAGACAAATACAAAACCATAGCCCCACATCCAGAACACTTCCAAACCTCATATTTTTTAACATGCGAAAATCTATCTCTGCGAAAAAATGTTGCACAACCATCAATTGTATGAGTATTTACATTGTAAACCTGCAAATAATAACAAGACCTAGTATTAAGTAATAATATTGTAATTGACACATAAATAGTTATGACAATGAGGAGAGGTAGTTTTAAGAACCTCATTGGTTTTTCTCTTATACAGGGCTTGATAGCCATGCTTGTCCAGCTCAGGGGCGAAAAATTCCTCATAATGATCACTTTGTACCTGAGAGCGTGGAAAAAAGCATTGTATGAGTTGCGCTGAAAAGGAAGAAGATCCCCTTGTCCAATGATGAGGATAACCTATCAACAAAGAATTAGCTCCTACACAGGATTCAATCTTCTGAAGAGCTAGATAAATCTTGTTATGTTCATAATATATAATTGTGAGAATACCAAGTATTTTTATTTAAGGTCTTCTAAGAAATCTAATTGTCATTTTCATCTATAACATTGCTAGAACAAATGATCCAGTAAGAGTCTCACTATTTTACCCAACCAAACCTAAAGAAACATAGCAATAACATGGCAGCCAAAAAGAAAATGAAAAATCTCCAATCATCTTTCCCCATCATGTCTATCATTTTCACTTGCATTTTCTGATGAGATTAAGAACTTCAAGGAAAAAATGAAATTAAAAATTTCCACTTGCTATCCTGATTGATAGATAAAATTGATATTCATTTCTTGTCTTACCTCCTGAAGGCAAACAATGTCTGCACGATAGCCAACTATTTCCCGTAGTAAGTTCTGTCGGCGATACGGCCAAGAAAGGGCCCATGAAGGACAATAACCGTATGTGTCGTTTGTAGCATACACATCAGATAAAATGTTGTATGAGAGCACAGTAAAAGTTCCTGATGATGAGATACGACCATCTGAATCTAAAGGTGCCATTGCATCAAGTCCACTAACTGAGATCAAACGACGAGGAGTAGGAGAGGGGGCTGGGATGACACGGGAAGTTAGTAGTGTGTTTGAATGTCCTACAGGGAGTTTAGTTTCTGCATCTACCACAACACATTCAAACTTGAGAACGTGGCCAATATCATCAGCTGATGGTGTATATGTTTTAGAACGCCCAACTTCAAACCAAGTTTCACCACCACTCCTTTGTGTCACTGCCGCAGGATATAACGGTGTGGAACCATTTGTCAAGCTAGCACTAGATGCGGAACCAGATAAACTAGAATTAATAACTCCAGATCCTGAGCTATTGAAACGCCCAAACAACTCTTCTTCTTCATTTCCATTTTCATTTACAGCACTTGCAGCACGGTCATGTAGAACTCGATGATGCTGCCATGCATCAGAGAAGCACTTGGGAGAGCAATGGTAACTTTTGGCAACAGGTATTTTGGCCTTAACACAGCCTAGACACTGCAGTGTGGCTTGCTCAGATGGATGTACACTACATATAGCAACTTTTCTATCACTTTGTATCCGATACCTGCAAACAAGCCCAAAAACAGGGTGATGCATATCAAACTGAGACAACACTAAATTATATCTTCCAACCTGTCCTGCAACTAAGGAACAGATGCAATGATGCCCAGTCAGAGGATGCAACATGAGTTCAACTGAATCACAAGCATGCAACAGCGCTTTCATATAAGACTAAATTATATGTTTCAAACTGTCCTGCAACTAAGGTACAGTTGCAATGATGCCCTGTCAGAGGATGCAACATAAGTTCAACTGAATCACAAGCATGCAACAGCACTTCTATCAGAAAGCTAAATTTTAAAACATATGTAAACAACTAAACATGCTGAATTAAAGTACTGATGCTCGATTGGTTTTTTTAGGCTTAATTTTGCTCAAATCAAGTAGGATTCAGTTTGATCCATTCATAAATTATGTGTAATTGGCAACCACATTAACTTTAATTATGACATTCCTATGACTATTCCAAACTGCAACTCCCATCTTTTTAAGTTTCCTTGTTTCTCCTTTACCATTCGACAACAAGGTAATCTTTAAATGTCCTCTGCACCGAGCACACCAGAACCATAAAGTCATCATGTTAATCTAAAAAAGGGTATATATTTCCAAACAGCTGGCAGTAAAATATACAACAAGGTCCACCTGGCTAAGCATGCTTACGAGGACAGCTGACAATAATCTTACACAAATGTGTCACCAGAAGTCAATAAAGCTAACAATAAAGGTCACACACCTTTTCTTCAAACACACAACTCCTAGAAGGGAAAAAAGGCGGAAAAAGTTCCTGACAAATGAATCCTAACCCTTATTATGTTCTAGGAAAAGTAAGAAATTACACATTTAAGTTGATGACAAAAATCTTGATGCTTTTCCATCGACCCAGTTCATGCAAACATTTATGAGAACTAATACCATGCTATGTTGGGAAATACCCCAATGATACCAAGGTTTTATTCCAAATCATATGCTAGCTACAGAAGAAAATAGAAAAAAATGTGTTGAGAATACCTGTGCATAAAAAACATGTGTTGAGCATACCCGTGTATTATCAATCAATCTATCATTGCATACATTACTGCCAAATAGAAGCCACACAGCAGTAGAACTGAGATCTGCCAGTACCCACAACAGGTACAGGGTACAGGGCACAGGGCACAGGCATGGGTCCTCACCAGATGCAAAGGAATGAGAACATGGTGCTGCAATTGTCTATGTCTGGGCCCATGCCAATGATCAAGGCCAAGTCATGAGGCACATAAATTAAGGAAGATAAACCAGTGAACCTAACACCTCCAGGATATTAATTTCCCTAATTGATGAAATAGAGGGAAAAAAGGGAATACTATATTCCTTCAAACTTTTTTACTGGGCTATTTGCCCCCTACTGGATGAGGCACTTTAAATTGTAAATCCAATTGGACCATTAAACCAGGCACATTAAATTCTGACTTTTTAAGTGGTACAGTAGAAAGTTTATAAACATTGGTGAGCACAATCCCGACATAGATAACCATAATACTAGTCAATTGTAGTAACATTTTTCATTACTAAGTCGAATTACCAAAATTGAAATATAACAATCAATAATACCGCTTTTTTGGGCTTCAAGTCTGGAGGCCTTGCAGCTCAATCTGTTTTAAGCAATAAGTCTGGCAGAATAGCAGTTCTATCCAATTTGTGCTATCAGTCTCATAAAATATGTTTATTCCTATTAAATCATCAATATGTTCAGCAAATGACTCTGAATCAAATAATCCAATAATAACTGACCAAGTTAAATAATTGATAAGACACATTAGGATCTATTCAATCAACCACCAGAAAATTGCAAAAGATGCATGACTAGAGGACAAGCATGACTCAAAAGCCAAGACACATGGTCCAACTAGCAATTATGCCTCTTACTTCTCTACTGAGGTTTACTCAATGCTGGTTGAATACACAATGATGCAATGAAATTATGATACTTCAACCCTAAATTACTGCTTTGTATTAAAAAAAAAAAAGGATTCCCAACGTTTGAGATGTATGATGACCTCATGAAGCTATAAATGCCAGTCAAGTGTTACAGCTCACATCCAACATAATTTTATGGTGGCAACACATATAATATTTCAAGATAATTACTAGTCACTCACCAAATTAAATTTATAAATACATAATGAAAAAGCTTCAATCACTAATCAGAAATTCAATACCTAACTTTCTAGTATGGCCCTTTACCATGTGGTGGTACAATGTACCTAACATCCAGGAAGGAAAAAAAGAAAAAATAAATGCTAGGAAGATTTTCAGTTTACCATTATATGCGTTACGAGTTTTTGTCGTATAATAACACAAGTCACCACAAGCCGCAACAACATACTGTGCTCATGGAGTCTAGTTCGCCAAGCAATTTGATTTATTTTAATGTATTGATAGAAGTTTCAAGCCTTCAACGCTTTAAAACGAAAACAACAAACATTAGAATGACACAGATTAAAGCAGGCACTAAACACCAAAACGAGGAATTGCAGATACAATCCAAATTTTAAAAACATCACACAAAAGTAAGCAAAACACCACGTAAGAAACAATCCCGGACAATTTAAAACACAGAATATCATTAAAAAAAAGCACCAAATCCAAATATTCCAAGAACCCAACATTAGCAAGAACATAAAAAGAAAAAGGAAAAAGAAGAGGAAAAGGAAAAGGAAAAAGAAAAAGAAGAAAGAAAAAATCACTTACCACTTGTATCTCAAGAAATGACCGTCAAGAGGTGCAGACTCGGGCACGTCATCGGTAGTCGCATTCGTGTCCGGTCGCCGTAAAAGAACATACGGCGTTAACTCACAACCAACAATAGGAATATCCGATGGAAGATGCACACGTATCACGCTCAGCATGCTTTTATTTTCTTCTTCAAAGTCTTGGTTACACTTCACTTTCCTCGCCACACAGTAGCCCTATCAATAATAAAATCAGTCGGCGGATCCGCCATTCACCTGACCCACTGAACCGCCAGCCTTAATCAATCGATCAATCAATCAAAAACCCTCGATTTCTCAATTACAAAAAAGTAAACAACAGATCTTGAGAAATTAACAGTGGAATTCAAGTTTGGGTTTATAGAGTAACTGAAGTAACGGATCGATTTGGGAAATGATCGAAAAGGTTCTAGAGAGGGAGAGAGTTTTTGAAAAAAATTTAGAGAGAGGAGAGAATTCGACAATTAGGGTTTTACAGAGAAAAGGGAAGAGTGAATATTAATTTATATAATAATAATAATAATAATAATGAGAAATGAAAAGACGACGCGCGTGGGTGTGGGGGGGGGGGGGCGTGAAGGAGGTATAGATGGTGGCGGTCTGCAATGTCTAAATTAGCTACAAAGTTTTCCCCTCGGAAATTGGAGGTATTATTTATTGACCAGAGAGAATGGTTATATATATATATATAACACTTCTGAGCTAAAAAAGTGTGCGTGGATTTTTAGTGCCTGCTTTCATTTATAATTATAACATCTGCGTATTATAATTTATATGATTATTTAATTTTAATACTTAGTTTATAGTCATGTTATGTAGTATGGCATCAACCATGGAACAATATTATTTTGGAATTAAAATTAAAAAAAACTCAAATAGATTAAACATACTTGTAATTTTGATTTGATTTTCATGTAAATTAAACATACTTGTATAATAATTAAAAATATAAGCAATTAAATTGTTGATCCTTTTTGTTTATTGGATGAAAAGAAATTTCCATTAATTCACTCTGAAATTTGAGAAAAAAGAGAAGAATCACGTTTAAAAGGAAACGCATATTTAGATAAGGAAAATAAAATAAAACAATCATGATAAATGATATAAAATAAGAGCAATTTTATGTAACGTTAAAAGAATATTGTTCATGACAAGATAGAACCATTAACTAATATAACATGTTATTATTCCATGTCATCAAATCTAAAGAAATCACTCCATGTCATCAAATCTAAAAAATTCATTAATCATGTCTAATTAACTTTTTATCTAGAATAACTATTAATACAAGAAACTAAATGAAAACAATCATTTTTCTAAATATATAAATTTATGTAATTATTGCTTTTTAATAAGGACTAACAATGATGTTGATTTTAAATGAATTTTTCAATTAATCTGATTATTTTTTAAATGTAAGTTTCAAACCTAAAATATGAAGTACGTAGGAGATGATATGCAATTGATTTATTTGAAAAACAAGAAGTTAGCAATAATATAAGTACGTAGGAGATGATATGTTTATTCTATTGTAATAATTGGATGATCATTATGATTATTTAATTTTAAAGAATAACATATGTGTTTACATAATTCAATAATATAAAATAAAATAAATTTGATACGAAAAAAAAAACCTTATAATAAAACTCAAAATCTCTTTTCAGTTTATCATTTCTTCTAATCTTCTAATCTTATAAATCTTCTCGTGTTAATAATGCATTAACCATTAAATAAATATGATAACGTGTCCGAATAAAGTTATAAATGACTTCAAAAGGCAACCCGCAGCAATTATATTAATTTGACTATTTAAAAAGCGATTGTTTCCATTTAATTTATTAACATAATTGATTTTTTTTATTTGTTGACATGGGATGATTACATGTATATTAATTAAAACTTTAAGTTGTAATTTACAGATATAACAAATTATAGGAAACCTTCCATAATTTACCTCTGTCACTCCAAAGCTTTTTTTTTTTTTTTCTTGATAATCATGCCAGGCTGTTTTAATCTTGTATGGGAAAGAAAAGTAATGATAAAAATAAAAATAACAACAACAACAACAATATTATTATTACTATTATTATTGCTATAAAAGATGTGAGTTTTTCACAGTACAAGGCTCTACTATTCATCCTCTCACATATTATTATGGATAAGTTACGTAAAATTTTACTTTTTTTTAATTTCATACTCAAACTTTTTTTCAATGATTTAGTCTTAATTGAAGATTAATTGATTTTGATTTTTTATGAAAAGTTGGGATTGAAAAAAGAGAGACTAAAATGAAAAAGGTGCCAAAAATGGGTGGCATGCTGTAAGTTTTGCAAAAGATACATTTTAGTCCTTGGACTTTAAAAATTACACAAATTTCAGTACCTCAATATTTTTTCAATTCAATTTTGGTAAAAAAAATCTTTATTTTTATTTTTTAGTCTCAAGTTGAGAGATAAGAGAGAGATAAAGGACACTGAATTTCAGCGGCATAGAGAGAAAAGTATCGTGGACACTGATTAAAGCCACCAAAATAGATAATATGTGTGTCAAATGCTTCCATTTGATGATGGAAGTTCATATTAGATATTGTTTTTTACCTTTAAAGATTGTGAAAAAACAAACTTGAGTTCGAGTTGATTACAGTTTTTTAGGCAGTTTTTTGAAGCCGTAAATAAGTTTATCATAGTTCTTACAGTACTTTTATATGTGTTTTAGGTCAAAACATTGGTTGAAAAATAGGTTTTCGGGTAAAAAAAAAAAAAAAAAAAACCAAACGTTATACTAGGGCAAGCCTGCACGTGGTCACTGACATGGGTCAAGCGGGCTAACATGGCTAGCCAGGCCCAGTAGTGCCTAGCCTTTGCTTTTTTATATAATTTTTTTCTATTTTTTAAATTAATGATGCTTTTTATGGTTTTTTTCTCTATTTTTTTTAATTTATATTTAAATTAGTATCCCTTTTTTTTTCATTTTATTTAAAGAGCGTATACTATATATAACGATTATTTTTTTAGTTATGCATTTAAATTTGAAGAGTTTTTCTGATTCATCTATAATTGTTTTATCTTTTGTATGAATGAAGTTTATTTTTGAAAATAAGAAAAATTATTTTAAGATAATATTTTTAATATATGTAGCCTTACATGATGTTTTTTTCCTTTTATTTTATTTGATCAATTTAATTTATGTCTCCATTTCTATTATCATTTTCCTAAATAAAAAAATTATTTTTATAAATAAATTTATCAAACACAATTGGATAAATATCTCGTCTTTCAAAATTAAATATCTTGTCTCTTAATTTTTCAAGTTTTATTTTTAGGTATCATTAATAATTAATTATTTATTCATTCATGCATATAGTTCTTGATTTATTTTATTACATGTATGTATAAAAAATTTTATTTGAACTTAGATTTTTTAAACTATAAAAATGCGTTGAAAAAACCTTCATATATAATTTTCTTATAAAAAATAAAAGTATTTGACCCGCGGTGGAGCGTGAGTCACATAACTAGTTATAAACTAAAATAGATGGGTATTTCACTTTATATATATATATATATTGTTCATCCTCTCACATTCTTATATTCACTAGACTGTTAATAGCCAAAAAAAATTTTCATTCTAGATCATTGCTCTTTTTTTTTGTTTATACTTGGATCACTCAATTTTTCTAATTTTCAATTTAGTCCGCTGAAATTATCTTACCATGATTTTATATGTTGACATCGATTTTGGTTTGGTTTCTTTAACTTTTGTGATGCATTTTCAAATATCTCAACATTAAATAAATGATCAATTTTACAAATTAGATTTTTTAGCTTATTATATATATATATAAACCCTAAAAGATGAGGGATAAAAATTAAGATAAAGAAAGAAACAAAATCCTTTTCCATAAAAGGAGTGAAAAAATTTCATTTGATCCCTCAAGTTTCAATTTTTTTTCATTATTTGGATCCTATTCTCTTAGATTACTATGTTTTGGTCGGTTTTGTTTCTCTCTTGATGTGTTGTTAAATATTTTGATGTTAAATTCATAGTCAATTTGATGAAATAAAGTTGTAGCTCATTGTTAAAAAAAAAAAAACAAATTGAGAGATAAGGAACCAAAATTAACACAAAGGAAGAAATAGAGCCATTTTTTCATAAAAAGCACACAAAATTTTCATTTGGTCTCTCAAATTTCAATTTCTTTATTAATTGATCATGTTAGTTTAGATTATTATGGTTTGATTCTAAATTTTATTTTTTTCACGTTTCAATTCTTGAAAATTGAGAGAGGAGGGAGAAAATGATCCAAAAAGTACAAAAGAGAAAAAGTTTCAAAATGGTCGCCTTTCGTCCAACAATAGCTCCAATTTTGGTGTCTATTATGGATATAGTTTTGAATTTTAATTATGCTAAAAACATAGATCATGGCATGAAATTATTCTTAATTTGGTGTTTTCATGCAATTACTATGGGTTTTGTGGTTGAAAATAGGGTTTTATAGGTCCATTTGATGTTTTTGAGAGGAAAAAGGCTTAAATATGGGTTTTAGAAGTAAAAAAAAAAGAAGAGAAGATTTAGATCCCAATTTTTCAATAATCAAAACCACTTTCAATAACTAAAAATGATTTCAAACAAATAACATGTCGTCTATTATTTATATAAAAAAAATTAATCTAGGCTTGAAATTCGAAAAGTGCCTAAGTTTGATTCTCTATACTTTTATCTTCTTTATTTATGTAAAAGAATAGTTGTTCTTATAAATTAAAATATAAAGAATACCTAAAAATAAATCAATACCCTACATATTTATGGATATTCATTCACTAAATAAACAGTCTGAACAATTAATCTTCTTTGCCTTCTCGAATAATTTATCAAAGAAAAAAGTATTTGATTGTAAAGATAAAAATCTATTTAAGTTCTTATTTTTTAAAAAAAATAGGTAATAAAAGCAAAATTAATTATAGTAATTCTTAGTTTATTATTTTTTATTCTAAAAATCAGTATAAATAAGCGTTGAAGAGAAGATATTTTGCACACCTTTACAATAGCTCTGAACTGTTTCATTTTGCATGGAAATATAATACAGAGAGGGAAAAGTAGCCTTTCTTTCAGATTTGCAAGTGATCTAAGTTACAGGCTCTGAACTGTTTCTTAGCAATACATGTAAGAATCTACAACTTCAGTGTCCAATGTGTCCTGAAAGCATTCAAAATTGTTCGTTTGAGCGTCTCCTAACCTGGAAAATTAGGGAAACGGATAAGGTCCAAGCAAGACTAGTAAACACATGAAAGTAGTAGTGAACTGACAAATGCATGATTCAATGTTTATCAGTACGCATATGTTAACCCTAATCCTATAAATCTTCGTCACCAGCAAACTTCGTTAAAGTAAACAAAATGGCTTACAATGTGGGAAAACAAAATGACTTCCTGTTCTTCAGGAAAAAAGTTTTATTTATAGAGTCGTCAGTTAATGTTATGATACTAAAAATTTTAATTAATTAATAAAGATTACATGGTACAAGATTAGTTACGCTAAAAAAAAAAATACTATCACCCATAAAATTAACATCATATCTAAAATAGTTTGTATCGTTGTTTTTCTTTGAAATTACTAAGGGTATGTTGTGATATGATATCAATAGTTTTCCTATAATATTTCTAATTATAGTATTAGTGGATATTCAATTAAAAGTACTTTCGACTCGAGCACTTGTAAATACTACATGCATGAGATATAATATTCATGAATTTAATATTAGTAAATATTTAAGCTAAAATTATTTTCAATTCTGGAATTAGTGAAAATTGCATCAAAAATATATTCATAACTCCAGAATCAGTGAATGTTACAAAAAAAATATTCTCAATTCTTACATTAATAAATATCAAAAAATTGATATTCTCAACTCAAGTATCAATAAATATTAAAGGTTAGTATTCCTGACTCTAGTGTTGATCAATATTAAAAATAGCAATTGATATAAGTCTATTTATCTTAAGTAATTTTTTAATTGAATTTTGAAAATGAGATTTGGCTCACAAAAATGGTAAAAAAAGGCTCTTGGCCCTTTTATTAAAGAAATCATGCCATATACCAATTGAAAATTATCATTATTGTTTACTGAAAAAAAATGTTTTTGGGTTTTTAGATATGTAGAACTCATAGGTCATTTAATTTAAGTCAAGCTTTTAATGAATTTAATAAACTTGTTATGAAATCTAAAAATACATGCAACAAATATTTCAAAAATATACCAAAAATATATTTTCCTTTTTTATTATTTTTAATGCTACACATGGTGTAAAAAAAATACTAAATTATGCAAAGAGATATTTTTTCCCTTTTTTTTTAATGGTTGGTCATGATGCAAATTAAAACATTTGATTTGTTTTTTTTTTTTTTTTTTTTGCTTTTTTATCCATTTATCTTTTATTTCCGGCCACGATGCAAATTTGTAGGAAAACAAATTAAAACATTTTTCTCTTCTCTTTTTTTTTTTAACCGATTTATCTAACACTTGTGAAAAAAAATGCATCACACACACATCCCTTCATGATTCAACTTACACAATCATCCCATAATCAACCATATTTTCACAATAACATCAAGATAAATTAAGGAATCATTCCAAGCTCCAAAATCCACCTTTAATGGAGTGGCTGAGTCAGGTGAATCCGTCATAATCGAGTCAATGGACTACCGAAACAAAGGTGGCGCCTCATAGCGGCCTGGAGTACGCGTGATGGTCAGGATCGTGTAGCTTTCCTTCTCCTCATCACTCTTACACCAACAGTGTCAAAAACGGCGACCTAAAAAGGGAGAAACAAACACCAGATGTTTTGGGTTCTCTCTCTCTCTCTCTCTCTTATTCTCACTCGATTTTGTCTATCTCTCTTCTGTTAGATCGTTGCTACTATGAATGAGGGGGAAGATGAAGTGGTTGTCCATTGTGACTGCTTTGGCCGGTGTGGAGGAGCTTGTTGATGATGGCTATGACAGTGGCTGACAAGTCTGTGGTGTTTGGTTTTGACTAAGAGAGAGGCTGGCGGTTAAAGATGGTGGTTGGTAGAGGAGGGACGACGCAGCTGCTGAAAGTGCAAGGTCTTCGATCGAATGAAATTATTTTTTAGGATAAAATTTAAAATTTCTCAAACTATAGTGACATTAAAAGGAAGAAAAAAGAAATAGGTTATCATAATTCACCAAATGTTTTAGTATAGTTTGTAATGTACATAATAATATAATTTGAGGAGAGAGAGGTTATCATAATTCATACATCCATGAAATAGATTTCAAAGCTATCTGCCAATGTGGAAACTTTAACTTTAAGTCCTTACCAAACATACATAAACTAGCCCTGCATGACAAGCTAGAGCCAAGCTTCATTACACAAGCAGTCACTTTAGTTTGGCTTTGGTTCTCATGCAAAGCCACAAGGATAGGTTCTAGCATATGCAGGTACGTAGCTTCTGCCAGAAAACATACTGTAGGGATTTGATTTCCACGTAGCATCAATGATAAGAAATGATATTCAGAAACTAACCTGCACACAACAATAAGAAATTAATGATATTCGAAAACTAACATGTTGGCTATATGCAGAGACTACAATATTCAGCATTAATATAGAGAGAGGAGAGAGATACTTCACTAAGATCCAAAATAACTCAGTTAATTAGCCCATAATGCTAACATTAACTACAAGATTAATTCGAAAGAAGAACTACATCGACCCCATGGTCATAAAATCCTAAACAAAAAGAAGAAGAAGAGGAAGAGGAAGAGGAAGAAACTAAAAACGGAAAGCTTAAACTAAAGAAGGAGAGGGAGGGAGGGAGGGAGAACATAGAAAATCCTCTTGCCTGGTCTCGTCCTGCATGCCACAAGGATAATTGTCATTGCAATTTGCAAGCTTAAACTCTCTCCTTGCCTTGTATCTTTCTGCAATTGTTCAATTTATAGAACTTAAGCTTAATTGTTCTATGACAATAGTATGCGTGTTTGGGAATGTGGTTGCGTTGTTGTTTTTCAAAGTACTTTTCACTCAGAAAAACATGTCAATAATATTTTTTTTATTTTTTAAAAATTATTTTTTAGAGCAGCACATCAAAATAATTTGAAAACATCAAAAACATACTAATTCAAAGCAAAAAAAAAATTAAAATTTTTCAAAAATACTTTTAAAACGTACTGCCAAACACGCACTATGACATGATTTTCATAGCTAGGGCTGACCTCATATAGTACAAAAAAATTAATTGTACTATGTAATTGAAACTCTAGGGGTAGTTGAAACTCCATTTACAATATTATCGAAAAAATCTTAATAAAATAAATCCAACGAAACCAATAAAAATTACTAACAATGACTAAAGTGGGTCGCACTCTTCTTTCAAAAACAAACAAGCAATTATAATGAGGAGAGATCAAGAAAAAAAAATAAAGAAAAAAATCTTGAAGACACACTAAAGTTTTGATTACAATATTACCAGTACTATAAAACAAATCTTGACGAGACAAATTCAACAACATCGAAAATATAATCAAAGTTGACCAGAGTGGGCTACACTTGTTGTCAAAGACAAGTGAGCACCCGCCATCTTTGAAGGATAAGTGTAACCTACTTTGTTCACCATTAATATTTTTTCTTGATATCGAATTTGTTTCGTTGAGATTTTTTTAATGATATTATCTAGGGGTGTAATAATCAGAACTTCATGTGATTCCAAAGTCTTTTTTTTTTCTTTCCTTTTCCTTTATCATAATTTGTCACAATATCTTTAAAATGTTATGTATTTAAAACTGTACTATTTTGTTTTTTTTTTAATAAAAAAAGAAGGCATAGGTTCACATGTGATGCTATATGGATGGAAACACAGGATTTGGATACTGTTAGGGCTAGCAGATTTGGCGCAACAGTAATAATGATTACAGCTCTGTATTTTCTCACACAGAGGTTCTGTGGATTCAGAGCCACAGTGCATTCAACATTTTCTCAGCAGAACCAAGTTGTAGGAATAGTCACCCTCGAGCGCAAGCTTGGAGTATAATTACATTTTAAAATTTGATTCTCTAGCTCATGGATGTGGTTTATGTTCAGTTTGCCGTTTCTCTTGCTCTTCTTCTTTGGTCTCTTGGGGACCCTCCTCCACCACCGGAGCTGCCACCGGAATATCTGCGTGTCGGATCAGAGGCTGGGCAACATGGCCATCGAGACAAGAGGAGCTATTTTCTTTCTACCCAACCCTCAAAATCATATTGTCCATGACCTGAACAGAGCCTGCCAATCATTGACTCCCAATGTTGTGATCACTGCAAGAACTTTCAAATTTGAAAATTAGTAATGGTCACAGGCTATTAAATGAAGAACAGAACAGTTACAGGCTATTAGTAATACTCACCTCAATTTCAGTGCCAACAGATCATATGGGGTACTAGTACTACATAAGAGGACAGGGCTGTAATGCATCCATGTGAGGGTCTGGTCAAGAGAGCATTAAAATTGTAGAAATTTGAATTCAGGGTTAAATTTTTGTTCGGGTTAAAAACCTCTTGGAAAAAAAAACAGTTAAATTATAGTTTGGTGACAACTTAGGTTGATTTTTTAAAATTGGGGAAAAGTTGAATATATTTGGCTGGAAATATTTTAGAAATCGAAACACTGTAGTTGTGACAAATGCACTTTAAGGAATTAAATTACATGAAATTAAATTAAATATTTGATTTTTTTTCTTTTTAACATTTTTTAAAGAACAACACTAATAAATTATATAAAACAACACTAATAAACTATATAAACCAAAAATAAGAACTAAGCCTTTATTTTTATTTTTATTTTTTTAGTGAAATCAAGAATATATATAGAATAAAAGGAGAAAACCTGATCAGTGTAGGCAGAGCTTTAGCTACATAGATTGTAGTCTAGGCATCAGCCTAATTACAAGGAAGAAAAACAAACATAAAACTCTACTAATGAAGCAAACAATACAAAAAACACACAAAATCAAAACTTAAGCAAACCAAGCTAAAATACATTCGTGATTCATATACAGATCAACACCGGTATACCAAAATGAAGAGTTCAGATTTTTGATCTAGCCTGCAGCAAATTAAACAAATGTCATGGGATATCTTCTTAGATTGGCTGCTTGTCCTTAAATATCAAGATGTTCCTAACATTCCATATAGTTCAGACAATGTTAAACATAAAGGCCCCAACACAAATCTTTCAAACTTACAATGTTTTTCCTGCAGAAGACCTAGCCATTGACATTGAAGGTCGTCAAGGGCATATGACATTACCCAACTCAGACCTCTCCAAACTACAATTTTATTCCATAGTTTCCAGACCACTAGGCAATACATGAGGATGTGGGAGACAGTTTCTGAATGATGTTCATAAAAATGACAACGGTTCTCCTGAGGGCTCAGGATGTGCCTCTTCATCAGGAAGGCTCCAGCATACCTAATCCTTTCAAGAGCAAGCATACAAGAGTTTACAGTATAGCCTCCATCCTTTCCCCATTCCCAAATCAACCTGTCTTCTTTCAATCGATGAATAACTGTAAGATTAAGATCAGACAATAACCTTTGCAACAATAGATTCTCACTAGTACTGAGGGGTCTTATTCCAATACCAAGTATCTTATAACCATTATCTCATTTAACTAAAAATCCCTACTTTGGAGGAGGACGGGCGAAAGAGAGCCGGATAAGAGTTAGCTAAACAAAAATCAATCAACCAAGTATCTGACAAAAAATTTACATGGTTACCATTACCTATTTTAAGTTTACAGCTAGCTCGAATAAGAGTGCTATCAAGATCCGTACTAGTAATGGTAGAGCAGATACCTCGCCAGATTCTTGAGCAGAACTAAGCCTTTATAATCAAATTAGCTCTACTCTTGTTAACATGACGAAGCTCATGTTAAAAGTTAGATTGTAGATTAAGTATATTAACTCAAGTTGAATTAGATCAAATTAAAATAATATTATTTTAAAATTTAAAAAAAAAAAAAAACAAGGTTATTTCAAGATTTACTATATACAACTGAGCCAATTTTCATATAAATTAATTTAAAATTTAATTTAGATCAAACTAGATAAGTGAGTTACTCGGTATACCGACTAATTAATTTAAAACTCATAATTCTTTTATTATATTAAAAACCTTATTACAATAAAAATAAAAATAAAAACCCCTCACAGCAACAAACTTTACACTTTTTCTCCAAAATGGGTTCATAGTAAAGGCTTGAAAGGGTGAAAAAACGATCTGTAGACCATGTAATTACGCAAGCTCCACCAATACCTACCTATAGAGTCAAAAAAGTACCCGTGTTGATACAGAGACTGATCTGAAAGCAGCTTGTCTTTTATACAAAGGTCTCCGACTGGATCTCTCCCTGCAAAGTCTGTCTCTGTATGGCAAAAACTTCATGGCCTGCTGTGCTTGTTTTACGTTTCATGAGCAGGTATTGCCCTTTTTGTGGTTTTTCCTTGTTCTAGTGGTTATTTGAAAGTGTAGTTTGTTGGGTTATAGAAATGGATTTGTTCATTACAAGTTTGAATCTTTGGTCTGTTTCTTAAGTACCCATATGGTGATTTCATCTGGGGCTCTGTTGATGACAGACTCTGTGAGAAATGGATTTTGAGTAAATCAAATCACCTCCATGGATGTACAAACACCTGCTGCATGAACTTCCTTGTGTTCAATTACTGGCTTATTTGAACGATATTGATGATTATAGGAATGGTATTTTTTACAATTCAATCCGTCAATGTGCAAATTTGCCTTGTTTTTCTGTGAATGGACACTGCGCTCTTGCAAGATTCACAAGAACAAACTATCCATCAAAATTATGAGAGTGATACCGTGGAAAGGCTTTTTAGAGTGCTTATGATAACGAAAGGTAGAACGGTGCCTCTCCAATCATTATATCCCTTGAAATGAGATTAGATCTGGGTTTGCCTAATAATTCGGAGAAGATATTGGCAAAAAAAAAAAAAACTAAAGGAGAAGGAGAAGGTATTGTGGCTATAAGAACAAATCAATATTCATTAATACGTTTTTTTTTCATTGTTATTTAGGCATGGCTGTGAAACTCATGGTAATTAAACATTTAATATTTTTCCATTCTTGGGTCATTTTTTATTTGTAATTTATTTTAATTATTTTTAGAGGCTAATAATTGAATGAATGTCTAGTGATTTATGATTTTTTTTTTGTATAAATACATTATTGTCCTTTAAGAGAACATCAAATAAACTCTTAAAAAGGTTTTATGGTTTCTTCACTATGATTTTTATATTTTAATATTATGGCATGGCTGTATTTTAATAAATATTAAATATTAAAAACAATTCTTGGCCCATGTACTAGGCTGCTCGGCCACCAAAAAACCACATTTACTGACGATGTTGAAATCCACACAATTCCCCCTTCATGATGAGGCGTCACGTATTCCAAGATTTTTATTGGTAAAGATTCCTCCATTCTTCTCTTTCTTTGAAAATCCCAGAATAACACTTTAATTTGTTAATTTTTTTAAATTTGATTTTTATTTATGTTATTATAATTTTTTATATATATTGACTAATTTATAAAATTAGAATGTCTTTTCAATTTCACCCCCTTTAATCTTTTTATCTTTCGAACTTAATCTATATTTTTTATATTGTTATTTGTTTCGTTTGAAATCATTTTTTAAATTGATTTTTTTTATACAATTTCACCTCCTTTTGTTTTGTTTACAATCAAATTTGATCTTCATTCTCTTTATTGCTATTTTTTTTTGCCTTAAAAAGATTTTTAATTTAGTTTGTAATAAACTTCTTGATTGAACCGAATCTAAAGTTACATTTGTTGGGAGTTTTAAAGATTTGGCCAAGTTAAGAACGTTCATCGAGGTTTGCTTGGTTTTTTATTTTTCTTTTTCTAAGTTATTTTCTTCTTGTTTTATCCTTTAGTCTTTATTTAATTGGAGAGTATGTTTTATTTTTTTAACTCGCTTTTTATGACTTAGTTATCTCAAGTCTTTTTTTTATTGTTTTTTTTTGTTAATTCTTTAAATTGATTTTTTTTCGATTTCATCCTTTAATATTTGAAATGATTTTTTTAAACAATTTATAAAAAATGAATTTTTTTTTCTATTCCATCCGTCTTTATTTTGTTATTCTTATTTTAGTTCACATTCTTATAATTGCTCTTTGTTTTATTTAAGATAATTGTTTTTTATTTATTTGTTTTCTCCATGACTTTGCACTAATTTTAAAAATAATTTGGTTTTTTCGGGTCTTTTTATTTGTTCTTCTAGGGATTCCTCGGTTGGGTTTATGCCCCGAGTCATATTTTTAAAACACGTTTGCATCATAAAATTACAAATCTTATTTAATTTCACCCACTTTCATTTTTATCTTTCAAATTTGATCTTCATTTTTTTTCATTGTTGTTTGTTTTGTTTGAGATCATTGTTTAGAATTTCATTTTTTTTCCTATCAAATTTAATGCTATTTCTTTTTACTAATATCTTTTTTTCTTTGGAAAGTTTTTAAAATTGATATTTTTTTTATGATTTCATCCTTCAAAATTAAATTAATTTAAAATTAAGCTTTTTTATTCAACCTGAATCTAGAATTTCACATGTTACAAGTTTTAGAGATTAAATTAAATTTAGGAGTTTACCCGGGTTTGTTTATTTTTTTCTCCTTTTTTAAGTTAATGTTTTTTTTACCAATTTTTTCTAGAGTTTTGCTTTGTATATTTTACAGTTTGCATTTTATGGGGTTAGTTTCGGACTCATGAATAGAGTCCAGTTTCAAAGGTTAATAAGGGTTGACTTTTGTTTTTTTATCCTTTTTTTAAACTGATTTATTTTAATTTTATCATTCAATATTTGATATATTGAAAATTAGTCTTCGTGTTTTTTCTCCCTTTCCTATCTATTGTGTAATCTCAATCTTGTGCCCGTAATCGTCAGGATAACATGTTAACTCATGTTGATTTAGATTTTTTTTTTATTTTTTTAAATTTGTATCCTTCAATATTGGGTTGCTAAATGATTGAAATTCATGATTTTATTTAGTTTGTTTTCAAATGTGGTCATCCTGGTATCACCACTAGGTCAAAGAGTTTGCATTTTGACTCGAGTGAACTTAGATTGACTTTTTTTTAGATTCTTCTTTAATTATATTTTTTTTCTTAGTTTTTTTCTTCAACATTTATTCGCTACAGATTGAGTTTAAACCTTTTCTTTTCATTTTACTTTTATGAAATTATCACGTTCTCATTTGATTTGTTAGGAATTGTCTTTCAAATTTTTTTTATTGCTTTCCTTTCTATGAAATTATTTCAATCTTATATCTATGGTCACGAAGTTTGCGAATTAACCTGGTTTAACTAGGGTTATTTTGTTGCTTTTTTTAAGTATATATTTTTTTAATTTCACCCTTTAACATTGGGTTATTTAGTAATTCGAATGGGCTTAGGTCAGTCTCTTTTTAGGTTTTTTTGTTGTCAATTTTTTATGAGTTTATATATTATCATTGTATTTTTTTTATTTATATTATTTAAATTGCCAATTGAACCATTGACTTGAGTCTCAAAAAAAAATTTCCTTAGTCTTTTTTATGTCAAAGGTTTTTTTTAGCTGCCATAGAACGTGAGCTACAAATCTAGTTAAAACTAACACTACAAACTATTAAAAAAAAAAAAGCATTGCATTGTTCATCATCTTATATTATCTTGTTTCCTTAACTACTTATAGTCTATCAAGGTCCTTGAATCTTTCTTCTATTTGGTAATTGAACTTTTTTTTTCTTGTAATTTCATCCTTACAAGTTATATTAACGTTATTATATGTATTCGAATTTGTTTTTCTTTGCATGCTCTCATGTATACGAAGTGTCCGAGAATATCCCAATATTAAACTAAAGATCGAAATTATGAAATATAATTCTAGGTTATGATTTAAAAAAATTGATTGAGCAAGGACAAAAATTAAAATGAAAAGAGACCCTTTTCGTTTCAATTGTTAATAAAGGCATGGAAAGCTTCAATTTGATCCTTGAATTTTCAACTTATTCATTATTTGGTCCTCAATGTTTAAGAATTTTATATATGTATCCTAAACTTTATTTTACCATATCTTAGGGAAATGTTGAGGGAGTAGAAAGAAGACCTTGAAAAATAGAGGAGATGAGAGAAATGATCAATTGCCTACATTCTAATTATAAAAAAAATTGATCTTGATGTCAATGAATTCATCTTAAAAAAAGAAGTTCAATAAAGATAATTATATAATTTCAACATGTTAGAAAAGATATATTGGGGCTCATAAAGTTTTTTTATTCGATTTGGTTTTAGGTTTTTACATTGATTAGAGATTGTTTTGGTGTTAAAAATGTATTTATTTGGATTTCTAGAATATGTTTAGGTGTTTTTGGAGAAAATAAGTTGAAATTTGAGTTTTTAAAAGCCAAAAACTTACACCTCAATTTTTCTTTCACTACAAATGACTAGAAAATTTAGTCGTGAACATGTGTCAAACAAATAACTTGTCATTCATTTAGTTAAAAACAAATCTTAGGAAATATAATTTTACGAAAATTAGTAAATCCACATCCTCATATAACCTTACCCGACCCGACTATTTACAACTGCTATCACCAGGGATGTTTTCCCTCTGGAATCCTTGATAAGTGATGTGGAGGATGAAACCAGACACGAAGAGACTGAGGCGGAAGAGGTTGAAACAGGTGATGACTGCTCTGAGGAAACCTCTGAAATGGAAGTTTGTGTTTGTGCTCGTTTGCATACGTGTGTTTTGTTCGAATTTTATTCAGTAAATCATGCGTGTGTTTTGAGGAAGAGGTTGAAACAGGTGGAAAAAGCTTGTGATACTATTTCTGGTTTTTTTTTTTTTTTCCTTTGCAAATACTGAGTCTATGCTACAATTTGTTGAGTTCGAACTGAAATTATTGAAAACAAGGAAATCGTTTTATATGCAAAATCGCTTTCCTACTGCAAAAACAATGACGGCCTAAGTAATTCAATTTTTAACATTCAAATATCTAATGTCTTACCTGATCAAATCAAGTAGGTTCACCATTTTGAGAAGGCCAGGGATTAACCCTACAGCAACTTTTGCATAAAAGACAATTAAAGGCTACTGGAGGATAAAAAAATTTAATCCTTGAATTGTGAAAAGAACGTTATATACGCATGAGAGCTGAATCCAGAAAATGGTATGATACTAATCCCAAGCACTGGCCACGGCTGGATTGTACCCCCCACCATAACCAGCAGGAACCCCATATCCACCGTTACTGTTCCCTCCATAATATTCTGTACCCTTGTTAATAGAACCCTCTCTTCTGAAATCACGACCACCAAAACGGGCTCCCGCAGAGCGCCGATTCTTGCCACCACTATGCAAAACCCGTGAAGCATAACGAGTGAGCCACGCAGGTACTACTTGATTTGCTTCTTGCATTAGATCAGCTAAAGGTCTTGCTAATGACATATTATTTTCATTAAAGAAAGCAGTAGCCAGCCCTGTATTTCCAGCTCGTCCTGTTCGCCCTATCCTGTGAACATAATCATCAATGTCATTTGGAAGATCAAAATTCACCACATGAGCCACATGGGGTATATCAAGACCCCGTGCTGCCACATCTGTCGCTACTAGAATCGGCGTCTTCCCACTCTTGAATGATCTAAGTGCCATTTCTCTTTCCTGTACACCAACATGAAGGAAGGCATATTGAAGACATAACTGGTAATAGCATAGTGCAAGCAAACAACAAAAAAAAAAAACAATTAAACACTTTGGAGCAAGTCTCTGCTACCTTCAGAACTTTTGTTTTCTATCCAAAGTGAAGAAAGTCATCTGATCTTTATCCTAAACTGTAATATCACTTTCTCACAGTTTACCAAAGAAAGGAATCTAAACTAACTACCTTGTGCCATTGAATCATTGTTATGAAAATAAAAAATAAAAACAATATTAAGCTCATCAATGCTGTACAATATTGCATAAATAGCAATCCCATAGAAACAAAGTAAAGAACACATGCCCAAATCTGACAACTTACCTGCTGTGTTCTATCACCATGAATTGATGTAGCAGGAAATCCATTGACATGTAACAAATGTTCCAGTGAGTCGGCTCCCTTCTTTGTCTCCACAAAAACTAATGTCAGAGAATGCTGCGAATTTAACAAAAATCTGTTGTCATTGCAGTGCTAAGTATTAACGTACACTTTTAGAAAAGGTTTTTCTTTCGGTGGCTGCCAATCATTCCTCTCTTCTCTCTCATTCACATATTTTCCATCTCCTGATAAGACCTGTCTCATCTTTTCCTCAATTAACTCCTTTTAAAAAGTTTTAATCTTTTTTTATGAGCCTGTTTGCATCCTTCACTTCCTCACCTCTCTCTTAGCACACTCATTTCCTCTTCTGGTAAGGCAGGTCGTCATCCTTTTTCCTCAATTTTATCCTTTTAGAATATGAATTGTTACGCTTTACCCTTCTTGTCATTGGATAAATCATATAGTGTAAGTTTTTAATGAGGTTGGAAGAGACAAACTCCTTTCCCTTAATCAATATGAATAAATCAAATCACTAGTAATTTTACTAGATAACAGATTATTAGGTCATATAAAATTGCAAGTCGGCAAGTTGTTCACTGTACCTTGCTATTAACTTCAGTTTCTCTTTGAGCATGAAGAAGGTCCATGAGATGACTTCTCTTGTCAATCTCTTGAACATATTCAACTCTTTGAACAATTAAATCAGTACTTGATCCAACCCTTCCAACAGCCAAAAATATGTAATTTGAAAGAAAATCAGATGCAAGTCTCTGCATGTCAACCAAATTGCAAATATCAGTCAGATGCAATTGAAATGGCAGTTTTCAATGGAAATCAACAAGCAACCATCACCATGTGAATGGTTATCACCCAAAAAGACTGCAATAACTACGAGATAGCAAATAGTGTTTGCCTATCGGAGTAGGCAATTATCCAGACAGAACCAAAGGTGCATCAAGGAACAGAACAATAAACTTTAGCGGTCAAGATACTTTATACCATAATTTAGCAACAAAATAGATAAATACATATGCACACTCACTGAAAAAAATTACTTCCAACACTATGATAACCAACATAGAATATCCAGACATATTAGTATATCAATCACTGAGCTTCAAAAGGATAAGAGAGGAAACTAACAAGAACACCAAAAGCAACTAAAGCAAACCTGTATTTCTTTAGGAAAGGTGGCACTGAACAGCATTGTCTGCCTCATGCCACATGGGGGCATGTCCATTTGTTCCACTATCTTTCTAATCTGAGGCTCAAACCCCATATCCAGCATCCTGTCTGCCTCATCAAGAGCCAAATATCTAATCATCTGCAATGATACTCTGGCCCTCTCAAGCAAATCCACTAACCGTCCAGGAGTGGCCACAAGAATATCAACCCCTCTCTCAAGTTCTCGGAGCTGACCAAGCAAAACAGAGCTAGTGAACAATTAAACTAGAAGACAAGTACTCCTTTGACACACTACAAAGGCAAAATAATGCTAAAGGGTGGTCACAAAAGGCAAAAATAAAATGAAGAAAATCATACATCCTGTATTCTAAGCAATGCAATTGACGTTGATGCTGTAAAAGCATGTATAACCATTTCCCTTGCAATTCCCCAAATCGAGTAAGTAGCTTCGTAGTAAAATTTTATGAAAGTTTTATGATGGTCTCTTAAATATTGCCCTACCTACCTACCAGCTCCCTTGTACCATAATGTTCATGCTAAGGTTGAATTTGGTATGGAGATAAAATGTTACAAGAATAAATGTTAAGGGTATTTGGCTGTGTTACTGGCAAGATAGAGGTACGATGGTATTGCTGCTGGTGCTATGGCAGTTGAGGTGGTCATAGTGTGGGGTGGTAGTAGGTGGCAGCGGCATGGTTATAGCAGTTTGAATCACCTTTAACCTTGACCTCTTTATTGTGGCCATATCATCTATTTTAACAACCTTCAGAAATCACTACCACTGAGGCACTTGCAAATCATAGTTTCCCCACAAAGATAAAAATGATCCAAAAGTCAAATGAGCATATTGGACCCCTATGACACTAACTTCCTCACATCAACCAATTACAAAGAGACATCTAATTCTAGGAAAAGTATACATCAATAAATGAATGAATGAATATCTGCAATGCAACAGCATAATGGAGCATGCAGGATACTAAAAAAAAAATGATAGGTATGAAGAGAGTATCACCAAAACAAGTGAGATAATAGTCAAAATATTTCAGTGAGAATCACCCCCGGTAACCTAGCGTGTACAGAAACAAAGCTGTAAGCGTGCTTAGAGATATGATGCAAACAAGGCCATAAGGACTAATGTTTCAATTGTATGAGACATTTATTATCACCCATAAAATTTGTGACAAAAAAACGAAGCACAAAATGACAGACCTATATGAAGATTCCAAACATTAGTGCAAGCCTGCATGCATGTTCACATTTTTTAAATAAATCATTTACAGAAACTGTCAAATCAATGCAAGTCATGTGGGAATCATTAGAAGAATGAGCAATTTATCTTCGTCATTTTGAGCATGGTTTAGACTGGAAATTTGGGAGATGTGTCAGTTCTAGTACATCCAGAAATGAATCCAACTTACTGGTCAGAAAAAACAAGTGTGCTGCTAAGGAAAATGTTTCTTCATTTTTCTAATATTAGTGCTACAGCATGTTCCCAAATTTACTAGTAATCCAAACAATTTCCAGTAAAGGAGATATCATTCAAAATGATAACGCAGAAACAAGCCATAGCTGTCACCTAAAAGTAAGGGAAACCCATCCAAGCGTTTCCTTATTATGCCCCATGTTGCCACATAGGAGGGACAAGTGGACTCTGGTCACATCTATCTCCCTCTATCATAGAATAGATGCAGGAGATAAAAGAAGAGCATCGATGATAGAATAGTTTTAAATGAACAAAAACATTTTAAAGATAATGGATGCAAGAAGAAGAAAACCATACAAAAGATATTCTGTAGTGATAGAAAAAATGAATTCCACATGATTTAAACCTGTTGGTTCATTGGTGCGCCTCCATAAACAACCACCACCTTGACACCAGTTTGATAGGAGAACTTTTTGGCTTCATCATGTATCTACAGTCATATTGCAAGTAAAAGGATAATAAGAAAAACAAGTCATATAAAGACATTGCATGTTCCAGAATGCACATAACTAGCCTGAAACAGAATAACACCTGACTCGAAAGCTCCCTAGTAGGAGAAAGAATAAGAGCCAGAGGGTACATTGTCCTCCCTCCATGCGGTCTCTGTACATACTGCTCCCTCATAATTCCAGCAATAATTGGAAAGCAAAAGGCAGCTGTCTTCCCTGAACCCGTCTGAGCACAAGCCATCAAGTCCCTCCCAGCAAGCAATATTGGGATAGCATTACGCTGAACTGGAGTCGGCTTCACATACTTACACCTCCGAATATTCTGATTCACTGCCTCACCCAAGTCTATATCCGCAAATGTATTCACAGGCGGTGGCACATTGTGCCCACTCGTCTCCACCGGAATATCCTCATACGCGTCAAAGTTAATTCCCGTATTCTCTTGTTCACCAAAAGCCGGCTCTACATCACCATCATCACCAAACGGATTCACCTCACGCTCCCTCCCGCGGTCCCACCCACTACTTCTATTATTCCAACCACCACCTCCTCTGCCGCCAGAACCATAACCGGAACGCCCATGATCCGGTCTCGAACCACCACCACCCCATCGAGAACCACCCACAGGCCCACTATAACCTACACGATCATTTCCTAGTGAGGGAGCAGCAGGTGGTGGAGCCAGAGAATCAGAAGATGGCGGCTGGTTACGAAGGTGTGGTGGAATGTAAGTAGCACGGGTAGGACGCAGACCAGACGAACCAGAAGCTGCTGCATTTTCGTATGCAGAGTTGGCCACAGAATCTGACCATGAAGTTCTCATAATTGCTTGCAAATCACAACGAAATTACAGCTGAAAAAAAATCCAATTCCAAATTCCCTAAAACGAACATCAGAAACTTGATCAATCCCAATTGCAACAAAAATTAAACCTCAAATAAATAAAAAAACACAGATGTTAAAAATTAGAGTACCAAAGGTGGAAAATAAAACTAAATGGAAGGCAAGAGAGAGATACCTGAAGTGGTGTTGTGTTAATTGAGTTTAAAATTCAAATTAAGAAACCCTAGTTTGCTCTTTATTTTACTTTAGTTTTTTTTCCTATTATTATTATTATCAAGTATCGGACACGGAGCTAAAATATCGCTACGGATGTTTTCCTCGTTTATAGTTGATTCTAGATTGGCTTGCGCTTCGCTGCGTTTTGGAATTATTATTTTTTTCAGTGTAAAAAATGATATCCAAGTGTTATTATTGGATTTTAAAAAACAAAACAAATTCATGATTCCATACCATAAAAAGAGTAATGATGGTTAATCTCCTAAAATAAAAATATAAAAAAAATCAATAACAAAATATTAAAAAACAAAGCACCAGCAAAACCATGTGAGGTTATCGAACAAAATATGATTATTATTGATAAGTGACTGGCGTAATGTTACGGACCTACCATTTTTTTATCGCATAAAAGATATCGAGACAATTCGGTTTTTTTTTTAAAAAACAAAATCTAAAATTATGATCATTGACTCAAAATCCAAAAATATTAAAAAGTAATGAAAAAAATAATTGAGCCAAATCTGGTGAACCTATTGAACCCATAACTCAAGACATGATGCCTATTAAAACCCAACGCTGATGGGTCCAGCTGAAGTAGAATCCAAAGCTATTTTGGATCTTTTTGGTACATGACCCATCTCAAATGGACTCTACTAGGCAGGACCCAACTTAATATATTATTTTTAGGTTTGACAGCTCAGCCAGATCTAATCTCAATATATTTTTTTAAAAAAATTACGAGAACATTAAAAATATTAATTTAAAGTAAATAAAACAATAAAAAAATCCAAAATTTATTCAAAGCATTTTTGAAATGCCAAAACAAACATACTTTAATAAGAAAATTCATCCCAACCTTAAATGAAAAAACAATTATCATTAAGAAAAGAAAAAAACATTTAAAGAGGGAAAAAAATTGGAAATATCTTAAAATATTTAAAAATATATATATTAAGATAATTTTTTTTATTTGTTAAAATCTATTTTTTATATAATCACATATAAATAATACAAAAACATCTTAATATGAACTAAGAAAAAAATAATAATTCAAAGTAAATAAAGAAATGAAAATTTATCAAAAAATTTTAAAGAATCCCTGATCAGATAGAATTGAAAGTATGGTGGAAGAAGGTGAAAAAACGCAAGAGGATTTCTATCATCAGGATTATGCGAAATCTCCCTATGATGTAGAGAGCGTTTCCAAAAAAATTAATTTTTTTGGTCTAAAATTATATTTTTTTTATGTTTTGGATCATTTTAATGCGTTGATCTCAAAAATAATTTTTAAAAAATAAAAACAAATCATTTTGATACATTTTCGGCATGAAAAACACTTTGAAAAGCAACTGCAACCATACTCCAAACAAAACATTTCTTTAAAAAAGGGTTCTATGGAAAAGAGGAATCTTGCTTCTAGTAATGCAAATGAAAATTCTCATTAGGATGCATCTTATATAAATCTGGTTATCCCTAAAGTTATAAGTAGCTTACTGTATGAAGAAAATATTATTTTGAAGTAAATAAAAAAATTAAAATTTTTAAAATTTATTGGATTTGGCGTCGTAGCCAGACACAATCTCAACATATTTTTAAAAAATAATAATACAAAAACATAACAAAAATATTAATTTGAAGCAAAGAAAAATACTTAAAAATTATTAAAAAAAAATTCAAAGAATGTTCAAAATGCAAAATCAAATATGATTTAATTAGGAAATTCAACCCAACTTGAAACGGAAAAAGATTATCATCATCCAACTTTTGTATAATATAAAAAATATCTCATCAATTTATTTTGAAAAATAAATTTAAATCAAAGAAGGCAACGACAAAGAAATTTATTTAGGTATGGCTGCTGGGTTTGGAAGCCAGTCGTCGTTATTGATCAATGGTCTTCCATTAATATTTAATGGTGGTGTTATATTGCATTGAAGAAGATACATATATTTACAATGTGCAGAAGCATAGAGAAGCACGGGGGATTGAATTCTCACATACGGGATAACATGGATTCCCAATCTGTCCACCAAAGGAAATCAATTGTTTTGTTTTTACAATCTTTCTATGCCGATGTTCTTGGGGTCATTTGCTTTAAATAGCCCTACCAGGGGAGTAGGCAATTTCGGTCTTTGCTTTTCCTGTGAACGACTCTGGTCTTTTCTTTTCGTTCTACTCGAGTCGTGGTTTTTTATTGGGCTCTAAAAAACTGCTCACACGCCTACATAGCTTTCAAAGTCTACAAACCTTCTTGCATCGGCAGGACCCAACACCTACTTGGGTTTAGCACCAATAAAACTAAATGCTATGTTGGTCCTGCACACATCAAGATCCAAGTTATTTTAGGTAATGTACACGGCAAGATCCAAAGCTATTTTAGGTCCTGTAAAAAAATTTTCCTCTTTGGGTCTTGCAAAAAAAATTTCAAGAGAAAAATAATAAAATTAAAAATATTTTAAAATATTTTTTATTTTTAAAATCTATTTTTTATATAATCACATCAAAATATTAATTTGAAAATATTTTTTTCAAAAAAAAATATTATTTTAAAGTGAAGAAAAAAATTTAAAATTTTCAAATTTTCAAATTTCATAGGTCTCACTACGCAACCAGACACAATATCAATATATATCTTTTTTAAAAAATTATTTTGAAGTAAAGAAAAACATTTTTAAATTTTCAAATTTCCTAGGTCTCACTTCACATCTAAACACTATGTCAATATATTTTTTTTTTAAACAATTATTTTGAAGTGAAGAAAGAAATTTAAAATTCTCAAATTTCCTGGGTCTCGCTTCGCAGCCAGATATAATCTCAAATTCTCAATATATATTTTTTTTAAATAAAATTATTTTGAAGTAAGGAAAAAAAATTGTCAAATTTCCTAGGTTTTGCTTCGCAGCCAGACACAATTTTGATATATATTTTTTGAAAAAACTATTTAAAAACTAATACAAAAATATATAAAAAATTTAATTTAAAGTAAATCAAAAAATTAAAAATTTTCAAATTTCTTGGGTCTGGCTTGTCAAAAGTTATTTCAAAAATTAAAAACAAATTAATGTTGCTGGATCTTCCTGCGAGGCATGACCCAACGATTTGGCACATTTTGGAAGTGTTTTGGGTCTGCCTTGAGCGTTGGGTCCAGTAACCAAGCCAGACCCAACAACTTTTGGCAGAGAAGGCAACACAGGCTCTTAGGTTTTGCTTGGGGCAGGACCCATCTCTAATGGGTGGAGCAGGACCCAACGCCATTGGGTCTTGGTATCAACATGACCCAACGCTCTTGGGTTTTTAGTCGAGAATTGCCGCCGGGGGCGTGACCTTCTCTGCCACAAGCCGCTTGGTTTGGCTTTGGTAGTTGGGTCGAATGTTGTTGAGTTCGGATGACAATCCAAACCTAAAACACTTCCAAAAGATGCCAATAGCGTTGGGCTCTACCTCTTAGCCAGACCAAGTAGAGTATTTGACTGTCAAAAGCAGGTCTTTTGTAATTACCCGACTGACCTTTTCTAGGCTTCCTTCCTTGTGGCTACTAGTGCAATAGCATATTCCCAGTTGGATTACCTTTTCTAGCCTAATGATATTGATATTTTTTAGAAGTGTTTTAGGTCTGGATTGTCAACTAAACCCAACAGCGTTGGGTCCGGCTACCAAATCTAGACCCAGTGGCTTGTGGCATGGAAGACAATACTTACAGCCACAATTCTTGACTAAAAACACGGGAAAGAAATGCCCTCCAGGATGCTATAGTGCTGTCTATAATGAAAATATTTTATGGCTACAGTTATAATTTTTAACTAAAAATACAGAAAATAAACATTCTTTAAGATACTACAATGTCATCCATAGTATAAATACTCTATAGCTAAAATGTTGTCCACAGTGCAATCTGTTTGTATCCATAATAAATTTATAGTGTTTATATAATATTTTTCTATAATAATTTGTGGTTTGATCCACGGTAAATTGAAATCCCACAAGTTTTAAATTTTTAGATTTTCATAATGTTTTAATTTATTTTATTTATTAAACGACTTTTTTTAATACTAAGAGCCTATTATTATAACTTTTAAAGTTCCTGAAATCATTTTCTCACAATATTCATACACAAATTCTAAATCTCATAAAAACAATTTTCAAAAAAAAAAAAGGGAAGGGAAATTATTTTTCTTTTCAGCCTCTTAACCAAAGTATCAGACTGTGCTGTCTCGTTCACTACTCTTCCCGAAAGAAAAACTGCGAAAAAGAAAGACACGAGGGAGTAAAATTTGCTTGATTCAATCCAGGCTTAGGCTTATCCCTCATCGGGATATCGGTAAACCCGATTCGGTGCTAAAGATCGATCAAGATGGGGACGAATTCGTTATCTTTTGAATCAATCACGGATCTTGATCAACAGATCGAGCAACTCATGCAGTGCAAGCCTCTCTCTGAACCTCAGGTTCTGCTCAATTCTATTTCTATTTTATTTATGAAAAATTCGAATCGAATTACCTAATTTAACATTTGATTAGCGTTTTTAATTGTTATTTTAGTAGTTGGATTCAACTGGATTTAATTGTTTCTCTGTTTTTTTTTTGGCAGAGAAAGAAAAGAAAATATTGTGGTTAAAATAGAAATGATTTCCAAAATAACTACCGTTTGCTTTTACTGATGCGGTCGCACAACGCGGGAAAGACTTAGGGTTTTATTTATTTATTTAGATGCGTTTTTTTCTTGTTTATTTATGGTAAAGAATGGCGCGAGTTAATATTTTTTCTTGATTTGTTTCGGTGTAGGTTAGGGCATTGTGCGAGAAAGCTAAGGAAATACTAATGCAAGAAAGCAATGTTCAGGTTTAACTTATAGTCCCCCCCCCCCCCCTTTTTTTTTGGTTTTTGAATTCAACTGGTCTGTTGGTATGTGCTGGGATTAAAAGATGTTGAGTTTGTTGAATTGTTTTTGGATGACAGCCTGTGAAAAGCCCTGTGACAATATGTGGCGATATTCATGGGCAGTTTCATGATCTTGCAGAACTTTTTCGGATTGGAGGGAAGGTATCAGTTCTGACTATGACACCACTTTGTAGTTTTTCAACTCTTCTGTTTCAGATGAGGGCTTTGTCTTAAATAGTTTACTGAGACCCGTGCGAAATGCTTTTGAAGATTCCAGTTATTCTGAGGTATAGTCAAGTAGATTGTCATTGGTCAGGAAACTGCTCGTTTTTGTTCATTGTGCTGTGGATTCTTTAATTCATGTCATTTAAAGTACTAACTATTGGTTTTCACCTTATGTTTCGAGTGTGGTCTTTTGGGTACATTTAAAGTGGTAACCATTCTTTTAACAATTTGGATAAAGTTATCTTTTGGTTAGTCTTTTGGGTCATTATGAATGTATCGACGGTCTTTCTTCTTCTTCTTTTTTTTGCATTCATTTGTTGCTTTTGTGCCCATAATTTGTTACTATCTAATTCCCACATGAGACTTGTGACTGTTTTTAAATTTATTGACAGTGTCCTGATACCAATTACTTGTTTATGGGGGATTACGTGGACCGTGGCTATTATTCTGTTGAAACTGTGACGGTATGTACACAATCCATCCTGTCATTTGCTTTTTGTTGCTTCATTAATTGATTAATATTATAAAGGGTGTAGAACATGTCACTCCTTGCTTACATATAATGACAGAAAGAAGATCTTATGTCCATGATAGACTAGCAGCCCTGATTCCATTACCTAACAGGTTTTTTTCTTTCAATAAATCTGTTAGGTAATGTAATCATGGCTGCTAGTCTATCATGAACATAAGGACCTTTGTTGCCGAGGCTTGTTCTTCTTCCCACAATATCATGATAGTGATTGAAGCAGCCAGAGAAAAAAAATAAAAATAGTTTAGTGGCACATTAAATGATATTAATGTGTTGCAATTTCTAGTGTTGGGAATCATTTTTGAAAGATGGTCCTTGAATTTCATATTTGCTCTCCTATGATGTTTGGTTCAGCTAATATAAACTTAAATTGCATGCTGACATTCTTTGCCTTCTGTTTGACTTAATTTTAACAAAAACTTCCTTTCTCAACTCAATCTGAGGATATAAATGGTCTGACATTTGGAAGGTTGTAATTCGTGACACTTTTTAATAATTTTTCCAGCTTTTGGTGGCATTGAAAGTGCGCTATCACCAGAGGATTACCATTCTTAGAGGAAACCATGAAAGTCGTCAGGTACTTCATTTTGTCTCTCATGCTTTCATTATGAGTTTTTATGTATTACCAACCACTACGGTAATGCTTGGATCCTGAAGATTGTGTGGGTGATGATATTTCTATTTCTTTTACAAATGCTACTGTGTGAACTTGTAAGTTTGATGTATAATTTTAAATAGTTTAGTGTATGATTGACATCTCATCAACTATATTTATGACCAAATTTCAGAGAGGTTGATGTTCAATGTGGGTTTCTTTAAGATGTGATACTTAGTTTTATTTGGACAGTTGAAGTTAAATTTTAATTTGCACTAATTGTGTTTACTTCAGATTGTGGGCCATGTGCTGCATATGGAAACACTAATTGCTTTCATTATTTTTCCCCTTGCAGATTACTCAGGTTTATGGGTTTTATGATGAATGTCTACGAAAGTGAGTTTACTTTTTGATAGCAGCTTAGGTGTTAATAATAGTAGTGTTGAAGTATTATATTCAAGTTATGGCATTCAACCCCCCTATTTGGATTAGCATGCAGCTCTAGCTTGTTTATCTCTATTCTTAATTTTTTTTTCTTCCAAGTATCAAGTTCGTTTGACTACATGCTCAAAGTATACACTAACTTATTAATGTGCGTCACCTTTACTTTAACTGATCATGTTTTGCTGTAGTTGGACTTGTCTTAATCCAAATTAAACGCTCCTTTCGGAATTCTGTTGCTGGTTTCTTACATCTTCATTGCTTGTGAAGTTTCTTGATTATCTGGTCGAAGTTAGGTGAACTTTTTCATTACTGTTTATTCTTGTGCATTCCATTCTGCTTCTGTATGCTAATACAGAACACTTCTATCTGTTCATACATTTGACATGGATTTATTTTTTACTACAGATAACTTCACTTCTTAAAATATGGAATTTAATTAGTAGCACTTTGGTATAATTTAACATGCACTAATTTAGTGATGGAAAGAGTTAATTAATTTATGAAGTTTTGTTAATAAGTAGTATTAAAGTGGGGGACTAGTTTTAATGTCTGAGCTGCTGGTGGTATACCCTTCTAGATTCTCTTCGATGATTTGACATGCTTAACACACTATCATGCAGAACTTTTGTAAATTTTGCTAGTTTCTTGCAAATATCTGATATTGCTCTTTTCTCATGACATATTACAGGTATGGTAACGCTAATGTTTGGAAGATCTTCACAGACCTTTTTGACTATTTTCCATTGACTGCTTTGGTTAGTAAGACTTGCTATATCTGGGGCGTACTGTTGATTTTCCTGTAAAAAAACCTGGGTGTGTGGGAAAAATAAATAGGGAGACATTAACCAGCCTACTCTAATCCCTAGCTAGATATAGAAGAGATGCTTTGTAGCTGATTCATGTTGAGTTCTTTTTTATTATTTCCACCTTTGAGTTTCACCATTATTACTGCTATTCTCACTTTGATAATGTTCTTGTTAAATTAGCTTTTTGAGTTTGTATCATTTGGTAAATCATGACTGTTTGCATTTCCTAGTATTCCGGTCTTTGGAAGCTCCACCTCACATTTCTCCATGTTCAAAATGTTCCCTCTAAAACAGTCTTAATGGCTATTTACTAACATAGTTATAACTTAATTTTGCATTTCTCACTGAATATATCACAGAAATTGTTTCATATTATATTGAGGAATCCCGTGGGCGAGTTTTTCATCTTTTTATGGTGTTGTAGAAAGCTAGATCAACAACAGTGTTGGGACAAGCCAGTGCAGTAAAAACTAATGGTTTGATGGAAGTTGAAATGAATCATTGTTTATTGGCTATGTTTGGTAATTCCTGAAGTCCCTTTTTTCCATATTTTTTTTTGTAGGTCGAGTCTGAAATATTTTGTTTGCATGGTGGATTGTCCCCAACCATAGAGACCCTTGATAACATAAGGAACTTTGATCGTGTTCAAGAAGTTCCTCATGAAGGAGCCATGTGTGATCTGTTGTGGTCTGATCCAGATGACAGATGTGGTTGGGGTATATCACCTCGTGGTGCTGGATATACCTTTGGCCAGGTAACTTAAGCTCCATGTATTCCACCTCTATTTGTACAAAGAATGTCATTTTTATCTAAGTTACCATTGAGATCATCTGTTACCATGGTGATCTCATTTCTCCTGAATTCTCTGGATCTACTTTCGTTATTTTATGCAGGATATATCTGAGCAATTTAATCATACAAACAGCTTGAAGTTGATTGCTAGAGCACACCAGCTTGTCATGGACGGATTTAATTGGGCCCATGTAATTATCAATCTTAACATTCACTTTCATGTGTGGACGAAATCTCAGGTTTGGGGATGACATTGTTTCTTTGGCACAGGAACAAAAGGTGGTTACCATATTTAGCGCACCTAATTATTGTTACCGCTGTGGAAACATGGCCTCCATATTGGAAGTCGATGACTGCAACGGGCACACCTTCATCCAGGTATATTTCCCCAGCTTATATTCATCATACATAATTTTAGCGCTTGCTTCTCATTACTGATTTCTGGGGCATTACAGTTTGAGCCAGCTCCCAGGAGGGGAGAACCTGACGTCACCCGTAGAACACCGGACTACTTTCTGTAAGCAGCCTTTCGCAATACCACTTCCACTTCCTCATCGGCAGCCCCCCTCGTGCTCTCAGATGGTTGAGGATCCTAGCTGCAATGGGTTTATCATGTACAAGTTTAATTATGCCCAGCTGAAGGTTGTGAGACGAGAAAAGCTTGTGTTATAATAGGCAAGTTGAATGCCTCTTCTTTCCTGTCTTGTACTTGAAACCACGCTGGATTCTTTGTTGGAATAGGCTAAAGCTGATGCAGACAGCGGTCTAACATTAGAATGTAAGATTCCTGTTTAATTTCCAACTTCATCTTCTTGATGCTTTACGCTCGAGTTTTTTTGAATGGTGCCTTCTCTCTCTGCTGTGATTGTGCATGTGGATGCTTTGTTGAAAATCTTGCTGGCAGGATCAGTTGCCGAGCAAGAGATGTAATCATCGATGACAAAAATTATACCATCATATACAAGAACAAGATATGTTACATTGTCGTTAGAACACGTTTTCGACCTTATGCCTATAATGACACGCACAACAATGACAAGGATCATTACAAATTTACAACCTCAGATACGAGAAGAGAGAGGGAACAAGATCCACCACAGACCAGGCGAGGCCCGAGTATTGGAGGAATCTAATACCTGTGTCAACGTCGAATGTGTCCTGAGATGAGAAAAAGAATAGCTTCATAGCATAACCCGTCGGCTTATTCTTTTCCGATTTCTTCCCGGTAACCGATCCATTTAGCATGGGGATGTAGCTGGTTGATTTTATAGGGATGCCCAAGGTGTTTGAGACGACAGGAAGGATCCATTTAGCCAGGGCCTTGCTGCAGTACTTCACTAGGAGTATTGTTGGTAAGCCCACGAGCACTCTTCCAATAAAAGCTGGGATGGTGAGTTGCGGTGTAAATATGTGCGGCACTGCTTCATGGTGGAACTGGTGGTAGGTTTGCTGGACGCCGGCCACCTGACAAATATTGCAAAATTTTGCTCACGAAAGTTATTTACGTTGCTTGTTTCATAACAATAATGAAAAGCTACTTCAGACTTAACAACTCGAAAAAAATAAAAAATCTCAACGACATCCATGTTCTGCTTCTTGAAGTTCATATTGACAAGAATCTCCCAGCAGGCCCAAAGCATAAAATGCAAGACTGCTGTTTGTTTTACATTTATTTATGGCAAAACCATAGCATGGCGAGGTTAAAGTGAACATAAAATTCATAATTCAAACTCCACCTATGCTCATCTAGAGGCATATTTCACCACATAACCACGATTAAATCAGAAAATTTCATGTCAAAGGACAGGACAGTGCACAGTCTGCATGCAGTTTCGGTGTGCCGGCAACCTCTATCTACTAGCTGAGAAGATTTCATTAAGAAAGAACGATAATGCATGAGAAGATTTCATGACGGGCGATACAGGAGAGATGCACTATAAACAATTTTAGGAAGTTGATACTTCATATTTGGTGCTTCATTATTGAACAGGAGGACTGGCCATATTCTATTCCCTACGCATTCTACTTGCTGTCTCTTTGATCTTGGAATTCAAATGCCTCAAGCCTTTTCCTCTATTTTCTTCCCACCACATGCAACCAGACATGTTCCCACTCTTGTCCTTATCCTAAATGGCTCTCTGCTTGCCTTTAAAGAATTTACTTGGAGACGTGCATGGCACTAATTCCCAGCTTATCCTTGGCACTATGTGATTGCCGATATGCATAAACAATCTTTTATATTGTCATCATGGATGTGGGAGCAACGTAGATTATCCACTTACCTTATAATTTGTCCCTTTTTGTTAGACCATTTTACCCCCTTTTCCATGCTTGGTCAATTAAGTTCAGACCACCTCAACCCCCCAGCTCTCTTTCCTGTTCCTCCTCTCTTCACTATCCTATTCTCGGTTTTTTGTTCTATGCCAAGTAATGGTCTAATACCTTTTGCCTTCCCTTTTACAAATAATGAGCAGAAAGATTATGGTAAGAGTTAATTAGCTTCCTTCGCTAAATCTATTTTCTTCTATGCATGGAACACGGGTTCAACAAAGCGATTTATTTTTCGAATATTTATGAAGGTTAATCAAAATGCCTCCAAGTTTCCATTATTTGTCCTTTCAGATGTTCTCTCGAGTCTCAACAATGTAGGCTTTCATTTCTCCCTATTTCAAAGAAAGATGAGAATGAAACATATAAAAGGGCAAAAACATCCCAGTGCGCATGATCTTTGATATATTTTGGTGACAGAAAAAGGCATACAAGCTAATACTATAATCCAAAGTTAATTGGGTGAGTGATTGCTTACTATTCCAAATGCAACACCAGTGAAGGCTGCATGGAACTCAAAGCTTGGAGTTGGAAGTTCTGGAGTCGGATAAGCAAACAGCAATAGAAAACTTAGGGCCGCCCAGAAGGTCATAACTGCAAGTGAAATAATATATACAGAATGAGAATACAATTCTTGTGAATTTATCTAGATTAAAAGTTTCGATGCTAGATATCCATAATCTCAACCAGATCCCACCTTATGTTAAACAATACTACTAGTATTTGAACAGCGATCATGTGTTCATAATATACCTCCTTTGAGCAAGGCGAGGTTAAAGTGAACACAAAATTCATAATTCAAGCACTAAGGAATCATCCCCTGTAACCTAAACAACCCCAATCAATTATTGACAATATCCTGAGTCATGATTCAGTAAAAAGATGTGTGTCCTAGAGGGTAGATAATTAGAACTCTCAAACAATCTTCCTATTTGTCAAAAACTTAATGTCCTGCTCACCAACTTCAGATCTGATGTGCTATTAGGAAATTTCGACTGGCATTCAAAGCCTCAAAAGAGTTGATCCCATGGAAATAGGAATTTGTTCAATTGTGAAAAGACCAGAAGAGGGAAAAGGAATTCGAATTTTGAAAACATGGAAAGGATGGAAAAGCCTCCTGTGAAGGCTTCGCTTAATCATCCTCGCCAAACACACATTTCTTCCATGAATTTGTGACACTTGATTGGTCAGGAAACAATTTAATATTTATAAAAGTAGCTTCTGCAATTAACTCTTAAAAAATTTGAAAACCATGAATGCTAGGACCATGAGATTACATACCATTTTGTCCTGAGACTATGAAACTGTCGACATATTCATGGACAGATAGCCAAAATGCAAGGATTGCAAAACCAATGGCAAGACCAGCTATGATATCGATTACACTGTGCATTCCGAGGTAAATTCTTCCTACCAAGGAACGAAACAAATTTCATTTTGGAAATAAAAACAAGGAAAAACAGATAATACGTCAACTTATGAAAGACAACAACACTTACCCAAACCAGTGAGGCAGACAATCAAGCAAACAATGGCAAATCCCGCAAATTTCAAGGAGGCATCTTGATTTTGGGTATAGGATAGGACATAGTGCAATAGGTATCTGGCAAATTATTTGAAGAGGGTATATTTAGGACAATAAGAAACATGCTGCAGAATGTTCAGGTGAAAATTCAAAACAATATAATAACCTCATTGGAGTTTTCGAGGAGACAACAACCAACTAATTAATATTATACTCATACAGCTAGAACCTTGACAAAATTCAAAATACGAGAGAGAAAAATAAATCAGCTTTTCACCAATAAGCAAGAATCAGGAGCTTAACCACTGAAGCATACTCACTATTCTTGACTAGGGAAAGAAACAACTTCACTACTTTCTCGGAATATGCATAGAGCCTAAAAAAATAGCTGCAATATTCTTCAATTACTAGCATAACAGTAACCGGTATAATGAGTAAATCCTATGACACAGTTCAAAAACCACATAGCAAAGATGATCACAAAAGGAGGAAGATGAATACCCAGATAAACAAATTGTGTTAAGAGTGTGGGAAGAAGGCAATCCATATTCCAAAGCATTCTCCTCCTCATCTTTCGTGGCAGTCATTCTCTTAACAGGAGGACAACTGGGTCGAGGAGCTGATACCACATCCTATAACAAATAAAACATCAACAGCGAACCAATAGAATTTATTAAAAAAAGGAAAGAGCCTGTAGCCTTATAGTTCATCTTCAAAATCAAAGAACACAACAGCAGGGGAAATGGCATGGATCAGGTCTGAAAGAAAGCAAATAAGTACCTTAATGCAGTTTCCTGAATAATCACAGATCGCCATTAATAGGGTCATTTGCCTAGCCAATTTGCCATGTCCACTCTACATGGTAAACCACCCAATTACCAAAACTACCATAAAAATCCAAAATAACCACTAGATAAAAAGAAATAAAGCATACCCAGAAGAGCAAAGGAAGAAAAGCAGTGTAGAAAGGCACAGAAACAACACAGGACAATCCAGAGAATAAAGCATCCAAAAATCCATGCTGGTATTTCTGCAAACAAAAGCAAAAAGAGAGAGAGTGAGGAAAAAAAAAAGCAACAAAAATGAGAAAAAAAAAAGTGAATAAAAAGAACACCTCACACACAGAATTCAAAACAAGAAAAAGGGTTCTTTTATGATGATAAAAATTGATAGAAACCTGGATCTGGAGAATGATAGGAGTTCCAGTGATGACATGGTGAGAAACCCAAGGTTGGACCAAAGTTCTAAGTTTTTGAGTGACATTAAGACATGAAGATATAAAAATCCATGAAACAATCCCACAAAGTGTCAAACCTTGCCATAATGCTATGCTCTCCATTAATTAATCCCTCTCTTAAATTCCCTCAAAACGAGGGATCAGAGAAAGCAAACAGAAAGGAAAGAAAACAATGGTAGCAGTGGCAACAAAGACCATGGACTTAGGAGGTCTCAATGTTTACTTTTCTTTGCTTAATTCTTTATTGAAAATAATGCATTTGGGGTTTGTGAATTTTTCCGCGCAAGTAGCCGACAGGGCATTGTTGGATTTGGGTGGCAAAAGTACGAACGGCAAACACGGAAAAGAACATTCCACGGAAGCCAAAGTCCAGACGAAAAATGAAAGAAATTAGCAAATACTAATAGCAATTTATTGGGTATTACTTGGAGAGTGTTTGGGAGAGCGTGGCTTGTACAGTTTCTCCCGAACACCTTCTTATTAATATTTGGTTAAAAATTAAACCGTGGTTTTGCTCGTAGAAATATTATTATCAAATTCATTTTGTGGTATTAAGTGCTAAATTTGTTTATTATTTTTTTAATTATATATGTTACAGATTCATCGCACACTATTGCACAAAATTGATCTAATCTGTTTTATTAGTTTAGCTAATTAGATATCAATTTTTTTGCTTTGCTTTTTGCATAATTATTAAGACTTATTAATTCTATTTCCATAATTTTTATTATTATCAATTTGTAAGAAATTGACTTAAATTCTTTTGCATATTCTTACATGTATGTATGTATATCTTTTGTAAATTGTATAGATGATCTAAATAAATAATTTGAAACTATGTTGTTGTTATGGAATTACATGAGATTTGTGATGTAAGTGATAATAAGAAAATTATGAATAAATAAATTGGGGCGTGCTTGAGACTACCATGTTGATGATGAAAAAAAATGATTCAAATTTTATTTAGAATATTAAGTATTGAAGAACTGAAATGTTAAAAATTAAAAGGAAATTTTGTGGAAATCTTATTAAAGTAAAAGAATTCAATAGATCCTTTGAAAAATAGAATTGTGGAAAATGAGATAAATAGTTTAAGATTTATATATAAAAAAGGCCTTATTTCTTTGCAAATAGTGGGATGTTTCAAAATAAATTACAGAAGAGTGAAAGATGAAATAAGTGAAAAGGAGAAACAAAGAAAACAAGGTCAAAAGTTTCTTTGTGTCCTTATATTCTTGATTTTATATAGGTTGTCATTCTATTTTTATTTGAACTAATATCAACTTTTTTACTTTTAAATTTGTCTTTGTTTAGTTCATATTTGATTAGAAGTTCGGTTGCTCTTAAGTCATCAAGTTACATCATACCATATCATAACATGTGTCAAATAAGAAAAGATTTGGAACATGTTTCATAATATTGTTTGATATTGGTTCGAGAGTATCTTGAACTTTTTATCCAAAACAGACTAACTAAAAATAATAATTGTAAAAGATGAATCATCATGTTTGATATCAAAATACTTGTACGAAACTATATATGTATGGCTATCAAACCTAGACGTATATAAAAAACTAAATATATAATAAAAAAAGATGATAAGTTATTTATAATCAATAAAGTATTATAATAATGAAAAAAAACTAGATATAATATAATGTTATCTAACATCCCCTCAAATTCAAGATGGTAAGGTTGACATGAGTTTGAGTTCGAAAACCAAATCTTGAAGCGACTAATGGATAAAGATTTATAAAAATATATGCCAGCTAATCAATTAATTCAATTGAGAATAAAGGCTAAAAATTCATATGCAATATATTGTCAGATAAAATGACAATCATTTTCTATGTATTTGGTATGCTCAAGAAAAACATTATTATGAGAATCTAGATGACACTTTGATTGTTATGGTATGGTGTAATTGCATTATAGAGTGGTATTATTATATCTTCTAAAAGTTAATGCAACCACAAAGATTCTGTTATAGTATCTATTATAGCATGATACTTTATTTCAATTCGAGATTTATCAATTACCGTTTGCTTCTTGCTATACCAAGAAATAAGAAAGTCTTCTAAGAAAAAGTATAAGTAACTGATAGTATATTTATGATATGTGAGATCCTTGTACTTAATTTGTATCATAATATGTATAAAGTTCCACAAAAAAAAAAAACTATTAGAATATTGAAGACCATGAAACAAAATACCTTACACATAATGAAGTATATGTAACACTATAACATAATAAGTTGAATATGGTGCATCCATGAATTGGCTAATAATATGAATTAAATGAGTAATTCCTAACTGTGTGACTATAAGGTATACTAGACATTCAACTAGTTGATGATAGAGTGTAGTATCTTCAAGTGGTGTGCTATTAATTAGTAGGAGTAAGTATTCAATTATACTCACATTATTCTCCAAGTTAGTATATGATGTTTTTCCATCATTAAAGCTTGGTTTTAAAAGAAAGACACCATTGAACTAATAAAGACTTGGAGGCCTAAGAAATAATTAAGATTACAAAGATACTTTATCTTAAAGTACTTATGAAACAATATCGAAGGTTGTAGATGCTTGAAATGTCATTCTTCATAATAATTATATCATCAATTTATATCGAATGATAATTCTAACATCTAATGCATGAATGAACAATGTAGAATCACGAGTGCTAGACTAGGATTCAATATGAGAAATAATATTACTAAAGAAGTTTGTTTAAGACCGTACAAAGCTTTGTGATGCATTAAACTTGACTAGGAGAGATGATATATTAGAAGAGGTTGTATGTATACTTCCGTACTAAGATCACCATTTAGGAAGTCATTAGATTTGTAGCTTGTTATCTGTTGTGGGTGTGGCAAAGTTTCTTTCAACATAAAAAAATGCTGAGGAGAAAAAAATCAAAGACTTGAGTCATTGGTTCAATTAGTAATTTAAATAATATGATTAAAAAAAATACAACAACAATAAATAAACAAAAAAAATAAAAATGAAAGAAAGGTAAAAAAGAACTCAATATAAGCCAACTCAAATTATGAAACAACTTAATGATGAAGGGCAAAATTAAAAATAAAATTAAAAAAACAACAAAAAAAACTCAATTAAATTGGGTTAACTCATAAACTTTGTGACCATGGATATAGAATTGAGATAATTTCATAGAAAAAAGCACATGAAAAAATTTTGAATATCAATTTCTTATAAATTAAATGAGATCATGATAACTCTATAAAAAAAAATTGAAAAGAAAAAAGATGAAGCTCAATCTCTAGCAAATAAAATATTAAAGGATGAAAATTAAGGAAATAATATAATTTAACAAAGTAAAAAAAAAAAAAAAACTCAATCCGAGCTCACCCAGGTTAAGATTTAAAATCTCTGACCTAGTTGTAAGGATGCAAAATCTCTAGCAAAATCTTTGACATTGTCGCAATACCAAGGTGAACGCGTTCGAACGCAAGTTGAATAATATCATGAAGCTCAATTGTCAAAAAAACTTAATGTTGAAGGATAAAAATGAAAGAAAAGATGTAAAAAGCTCAACTATCAAAAAGCACAATTGCATCCTTACGACTTAGTCATATGGATGCAAAATCTCTTACTTAGTCGTGATACCAGAGAGAACACATTCAAAACCAAGTTGAATAATATCATGAAACTCAATTGTTAAAAAAACTTAATGTTGAAGGATAAAAATGAAAAAAAAATTAATTTTTAAAAAAAGCAATGAAAAAAAATGAGTTAACCCACCAAACTTGTGACCATAGAAATCGTGAAATCCTTGAACCAAGTTCATTCAAGAAATTTAATTTTAAAGGATGAAATCATGAAAAAAAAAATATCAATTTAAAAAACTTGGCAAATGAAAAAAGATAATAAAAAGAATGAGGATCAAATTTGATAGGAAAAAAAACTCATGAATGAAGAAATTATTAAAAAAAAATGATTGGGATAACCCAATTAAAAGAAAATGAAAAAAAAATACAATAACCAATTTCCAATAAATCAAACATTAAAGGATGGAATTGAAATAATTTAATTTTTAAAAAGATCTCAAAATAAAAAATCAATTTGTGTTAACCTTTGAAACCAGTGATCCTGGTCCTAAACCCAAGATTAACCCCGCAACAACAACAAAAATCTCAGTTAACTTGAGTTAATCCATAGACCCCATGATCATGAACACAAGATCGGGATAACTTAATAGAAAGGTAAGAAGATCGATTTTAAATAAATTAAATGTTGAATGATGAAATAGAAATAAATTAATTTAAAAAGGACATAAAAAAACAAAAATTAACCCGTGTTAGCCTTTGAAGCCAGTGGCTCTAGTCATGAACCCATGACTAATCATATAGAATTAAAATTGTTTAAAATAATAAAACAAAGCTTAAAAAAAGATTAAAAAAAATTAGCTTTTAAAAAGAAAAGAAAAAAACAAGCCTCCTCGAACAAACGTTCTAAACCTGGTCTAATCTCTAAAACTCATAACTTATGAAATCATTAAACTAGATTCATTCAAGAAGATTAATTCCCAATCAAATTAATTTTGAAGTTGCCAAAGAAGAAAGATAGCAATAAAAAGAAGGGGGATCAAATTTGAAAGAAAAAAAAAATGGAAGATTAATTTTTAATATTAAAAAAAAAACCTAAAAAATGATTCCAAACAAAATAAATAACAATAAAAAAATAAAAGGGGCTGAAATTAGAATTTTTTTTTGTAATTTTATAGCTTATTAAAAACATAGTAATCAAAAGAATAGAAATTAAATCTAAAAGACTAAAAATGAAAAGACATGTGAAATTGAAAGGAAATTGTAATTTCATAGCTTATGGAAATGGTAATAAAAAGAACATTAATCAAATGCGAAGGGAAAATAAATTGTAGGGACTGGTCTGATTTTTTAAAGGGGCTGATATAAAATTCGAGAATAAGGAGAGAGAAAATGAAAAAAAAAATGACCGTCAAATGTCAAATCCAATTCAGGTTAGAGGTGCGCGCCCCCTTTTGCATGGGGGTGCCAAGACCTTCTAAATGTTACCTTGAAAACATCATTTGGTGGTCAAATAACCCTTCACGCCATGACCAAACAGAATGAGGGTTATTTACACGTTGTTACATGCTACAACAATGCCCATGTGTATCCTTAGAATTTATAATAAAACTAATGTAAATTTTTTTAAAAAAATTCCTTAGGTGAAAGTTTTGTTAGTTTTGTTTTTTATGGCATTAAAATAATTACACTATTCTAAAAAAAATTACAAATACAAAACTATTCCTGAGTAGTACATTATATTATTTTATTGGTTGAAAAAGTAACAAAGCATGTAAGGACAAGTTATAATCAGGCAGTATACCATAAGATTATTAATATATATGAGACTTAACTATCAATAATAGAAGAAGGAAGTTAGTTTATTAAATAAATAAATGGCTGTTAAGTCAGCTTTCCCTTAAAAAAATTCAATTAAAGAAGCTGAGAACAGAAGTAATGCCCTTACGATATGTAACATGTTAGAATACAAATCTGATCCAGGTAAGGGTTGAATTGGTGCAAAGTAAACAAAATATTAATTAGAATACATAGTTTTGATGAATTTTGTAATGAATTAATTAAATTATTTTAACCGAATAAAAAAAATTCTTATAAAACAAAATATAAGAAAAAAGATGGAGTAAACTTGGATCCAATGTACTAAATAAATAAGGTTATTGAGAAAAAATTGAACATTCACATCAATTATGTAAAAAAATCAATTTAATTGAACACAATTTCAAGAGATTGTATAACAAACTGTAAAAATACAGTAAGTATTCTCTATAAATCATGGAATATAAAATTATAAGGAATAATATTTTAAGATTAATAATTAAAATTAAAATTTAGTAAGTTTAGATTAAAAATAATTATAAGGAATAATATACACACACAAACATATATATATATATATGTATGTATGTATCTTTCTGTGTATAGAAAACAAAAATTAAAAAAAAAATTTGGATTTCTAAGTGACTTTCTTGTATAGTTTTGAAACCTGAATCGACAGTTCAATCTGAGACCCGACTGATCTAAAAATAAAACTAGGCCGAGTTTAAAAAAAAAATAGAGGAATTAACAACTCGGTGTGACCTGGCAAAATTTTGTCAAAAATTCAGTTATAACTTATTGATTTTTTTTAATTAAAATGGCATTATTTTAATTTATTAAAAAATAAAATTAATCCGGTTAAAAATTGGTAATTCAGGCAAAATCCGTTACGTGACCTTGAGCAAGGTTAACTACTAAAGTGGGTTTGAAAACTCTGCTGTCATGTGCAAGTTTATCAAATTTGTTTTGTAGTTAGCCTCATTTGATTACAATTTTTTATGGAAATCATTGAATATTTCGTGACGACAGATGTAGAAAATGTTTTTTATGGAAATCATTGAATATTTTATGGTAATCAATATTTTTTCTGTTAGAAGGTCAAATAAGGGCTATAGTACTTGTCAATGCTAGTATGATGAGGTCTTTTTTATTTTGTTTTATTATTATTATTGGGAGCGCCGGAGCGGGCTGGGACGAGGGGCGGAGGAGACAACAGTATTTAAGAGTTTGATATGCTCAAGGTTGTCAATTCCGTTCCGTTCCGCCCGGAATGGCCGAAACATTCCATATCAATTCAAAAAACGGAACAAAACGGAACAAATTCCATCTCATTTTAAATCTCGGCCCGTTCCGGAAATTCCGGCCAAATTCCGGCCGAAACGTTCCGGTTTCATTCCGGTTGTTCCGTTTCGGCCAAAAAATATTATTTTTAAAAAATTAATATATGGTTTATATTATTTTAAGTTAAAGATCTATTTAATCTTTACTATTTAAAAATATTTTAAATTTTAAAATTATATTTGTTTGACATTATGTTTGTATTGCATAATTTATAATTAATTTATCTTGAATTTGAATTATGTTTGTGGAATATATATATGAACAGTACAACCCCGAAACGGCACGCCGAAACACTCCGAAACCGAAACATTTCGTTCCAATTGAAAAAACGAAACACCTACCGAAACGGAATTGACAACCTTGGATATGCTAGTTTCATGCCAGCCCCCCGCAACGCAACAATATTATTAACTATGGTGGTTGGCTCTTAGGATAAGGTGGTTTTTGCCGCCTTCTTTTTTTTCATTTTCAAACAAAAAGCAATCAATTTTTTATCTGGTAAAAGAGAAGCTACACGTGAGATCTGTGAGAATCTCATGTCAAAAATTCAAAGATCATTATTACGGTAAGGAAAAGCCAAATGAATCACAAAACTCAAAGTTCAATAAGTTAATATCAAATAAAAAAAATAAAAATAAATTTTAAAATTATTTTTTAAAAAAATATCAAACTCAAACAATGTAAATCATTAAAAATGATGGATCAGATCATGAGACTGGAACTACCCTGTAAAACACAAACACGAAAGATGTTGGGATATTGCCAATATTATGTGGCAGCATTTGCAGCCCATCTTCTACAGAGAAGATGACTTTCATTTTCAAATAGGGTTGTTAGTGCAGCAACCAAAAGTCACAAAATAGACAAAGGTTAGGTTACCACCACTAATAAAAATGAGCTGGAGCAGCACCATCCTTGCCTATAAATAGGCACCAAGAAAGAGCTGCAATGGCAGCAGCCCTGCTGCTATTGCAACAGCTGCAAGTGTAGCAATAAGAGCTAGGAGTAGAGTAGAGTGAAGTGATTCCCCTCCTCTATATATGTTGTAACCCTTTTTCTATCTATCTTTAATAATATTGACTTTCCCGTGGATGTAGGCAATTTGCCGAACCACGTTAAATATTGTGTCAATGTGCTTAGCCTTCAATGAGCAAATATCAGTACATCACCGGTCGCATCCCCCAACAAAAGAATTACAAAGCAAGATTCTTAATTATAAAAAAATAAATAATAAATAATGAGGACTAAATCTTGTACCAAAAATAATGGAAAGAAACGAATTAGGGATTAAATTGAAAACAAAATAAATAAAGAAAAGGATAGAAAAAGAGCAATGAAAAAAATGAGGATCAAAATTTGAAAGAAAAATGAATTAAAATTCTAAAAGATAAAATCAAAAAAATAAAATAAATGCAAAGGATAAAAAAATTGCAATAAGAAAATGAGGACCAGATTGGATACAAAAAATAAATTAAATTAAATACGGAGGGATAAAATTGGAAAAAAATAAACTTCAAGAAGCATTAAAATCAAAACAAATAGAAATTAAAAGAATAAGGACCAAACCCAAAACAAATACAAAGTGGAGAATACAACTTAATTTTTAAAGGCCTAACACGAATACCAAGGCTCAAGAGATAGAAATGAAGGGCATGAGAACAAAAATTCATCGCCGTCGAACTGCCGCTAGCCTTGCCAAACACGCCACCCAGTAGCTGCGCCACAACCTTGCGTATCGGATGAGACGGCGATCAAGTTTTTTCAGCCACCGTAATTGTTCTCACGCGCCTCTAGAATAACGCAGAGGACTCTAATGTACTAACACGTGCACGACGTGCCTCATTATATTTTGCTGATTTATTAATATTTTAATAAGGTAAATTACAAAAAAGGGCCCAAAAGCATATTATTATTACAAAACAACCATGGCACAAGACAAAAATGCCTTCCAAAGTTATTCTTAAAATTTGAAAAGTCAAAGATTAAATATGTAATTTTATTGTACAAAAAAATAAGGATAAATAAACCCCTATTTGCAAGGTTATTTTTCCGACTAGCCAAGGGTATAAATATTGTTTTACTATGCAAATTAAAAGAAAAGAACAAAAAAAACCATTAGCGAAAGACTATTTTTTTTAAAAAAAAAATCAATGGTAAAAAGAGTTTTTTTACTATGATTTTTCAAAGTTGAACAGTAAAATTATCCCTAATCAATTTACAAATAACATTTATATCCTCTTGAGAAAATGATTTTACCCAAATGTCATGGTAATTGTTAATAGCTATGAATAACAAAATAATCATTATAATGATTGATTCTCCTCACATGCTATAGGAAAGGGCGCGAGAAGAATAGTTATAAAAGAGAGAAACTAATATTGATCATGTACTCAATATGTATTCCATAATTTTCTAACATGTTTAAAAATGAATTACAACTCCAAATTAAACGGGTTCAATATTTATTTTATTCTCTTGGACAAATGACAAAGAACTCGACAACAATGTTTGATAGTTAAACTTCAAAAGATGAAGTTATGCAATGAATAGCCCTTGGAAAACTTGCATCCCGTGAGGGCCTTTCCACCTTCCATTTCACGTTAGAGCTATTATCCATCGTTATATACGCTAGACAAATAGAGAATTGACCTGTCTTGGAGAATCCCCACACAACCTCATCTGGTCTTGCCTAGGTGCCTCTCTCTTTTTTCTTTTTTTCTTTTTATTGAATAGATAATGTGTTGTCCACTTGAGACAGATTTTAAGATAGATTTTAGGACATGTCTTTCTGTTGGTTTAAATTTCAGTCACCTTCATTGATTAAAATTAGGGTTTAAATTTTAGAACTTTTAAAACCTAATTTTTAACCTATTTTCACTATGTAGGAACCTTAATAATTCTATTTTCATCCTCAAAACACTCTTTAATCAGACTAGAAACTCAGAATTAAACCAAATAAAATAAAAGCTTTTTTGGATTATGATATACTTTTTCCAACAAGATTAAAGGTTAAAATCACTTATATTGAATTCTCTTCTCCAATAAAAACTCATTAATGTCAAGATCAATCTCTTATTATGGTCAGAATGTGATTGATGCAAAGCTTTTTATCTCCCCCATTTCCTATTAGTCCTTTATAAACTCACAATGATTGAGGAAAATAAAATTTAATACTAAAACACAAATATCAAATATTACATAAATCAAATATGAAAATTCTAACAAATTAAGGGATCAAAACATATTTTTTTCCTTGTAAAACATAGGCGCTTCAATGAATGATATTTTTATTGTAATATTAATGGGAGTTATTATACTTGAACCTAATATACAAAATTATTATTAAAAATATTATCGTGAATATTCAATAAAAATAAAATATATATTTTATTATAAACAAGTTTTTACATAATTTTTCATAGATTAATTGTTTTTTCTACAATCACATAAAAATTATTAAGTCATTAATTTTTTTTTATTGAAACTTACTTTTCAAATCATAATAAGTTTTTAATTAAAAATAATATTTATGATAAAAAAAAAAGTGATCCATGAATAAGTAAAGGGAATTTGGATTGAAGATATACATTTTTTTTCATTCTTAACTGAAATCATTAAAAAATTTATGAATATTTATTTTAATTGCTTTTAGTATTTATTAATAATAGTTGCTAATAAATAAAAAATATTTTCTTCAACACAAAAAAATACATGAATAAGAAAAATAAAATTTTTCTAACAAAATATATTTTCTCAGAATTAAAATTTTTTTTTTCTAAATATCTATTTTAATTATTATAAAATTCAATAAAATTAGATTTTGAAAACTAATGCGCACATCTATTTTAAACTTGAAGGGAAAACCTATAATGTTGAGTGTTTCCTTCGCTACGATGTGGTACATACAAGTTTGCCCATGCACAATAACTAGAGATACGCATCGTATCAACAAAAAAAGAACATGATAGTGTTTCCAACAACATTGTTGAATGATATTTTTAGATGCTAGGAAGCGTCTTACACACCACCCAAAGGGTACAGACACCTCCCCATGCATGCATTTTTTTGTTTTGTTTTTCTATTTATTTAGCCAAATGTCAAAGTGTTCATGAATTTACTTTATAAATGAAAAAAAAAACTTTCTAAAAAGATCAAGAAGCTCCTTGACTTCTAGTTTAAATTTTTTGTTTTTAAGAGTATTTTCATCATTTCACTATGCATTTTAATTATTTATTATTTGTTATATATTTGTTCAAATATCAAATTTACCCTTATAATAATAAAAAAATCATTATATATTTGAAGTCGGGTTTAATTTTTTTGTTGTTGTTGTTTTTAAGGATATTCTAGTTGTTTTACTACATATTCAAGGAAAAAGACTCATTTGTGCCAATGAACTTTGTAAGGATTAATAGGTCCTGTTAAAAAACTTTAATGCTCTTAGAAGTTGGTATTGATTTTTTTTTTAATGGAGAAGCAAAACAATTATTATACTATTCCAGGAAATAATGCAAATAAGTCCAAAGCTAAGTAATTTTTCAAGGCAAATTAGATTTCCTTAATAATGGATAATGTGGATATTGGAAAGGACACAGCAAATTTCAATATGCTGTTTGGTTTACAGTGATGATCTTATATGTAAAAAGGAACAGTACACCTCCCTTTCATGATACTCTCTGTTTCATAAGAAAAGAAAGAAAAAAGAAAAAAGAAAAAGGAATGCTAAGAAGCTTATTATTACAATTAGTTGCAGTGAGTGCTTGACGAGGTTTTGACAAAGTTTCATGGTATTCAGCCACACATTCCTCTCCCCTTCATGACATGCCTCCTTAAGCCTGGGATATGAACATTTGTAATATAATCTCTCCAGTCAATACTTCCCACGTCGAATCCGAATATCCCCTTTTCGTTTTCTGACATTCTCTCCATCAATTTCTGAGTATTGCTATTATCAAACCTGCATTTATACATTTGTTTTTTGTTTTCAAATTGATAAATCTTTAAGTTAGAGAGTTTCTGTTGAATGCTCATATATCATTACCTTCCACCATAGAAAGTGTATGGCTCATATATACTGGCCAGGTACTTGGCTTGTTCCACTGATTTTCTGCATATGTTTTCGTGTTTTTGTGACAACTTCCTGTCCGATGTGGCCATTCCGGCTAGCCGACTTCGCTGAGTGACATATCTCCAAAGATGAGCAGAGAACTCTTCCATGGAGCTGAAGAGCTTCATTGATGGAACATGGATTGCTCGGCCATTTGAGTCCATGTATGGAGAGGAATTGTAGTGTTCATGGAGCAACGTAGCCAGGTCCTGGAAAACAAGTGGATTTACAACAGATGAAGCGATCTGGTAGACATTGATGTCTGGTTTTTGCTCCATTCCATGCCAGGCCATTGCTGCCAATGTTGCATTAACCACCATATCTGCTGGAACCTTCAACCGACAATTTTGACAAAGCAGCAACTCCTCGTGAGTACTTTCAATAACCCATCACAAAAACAGGAAGAAAACAAAAACCTAATGTCTGGCTGCATTTGATTTCATTTACCAAATAGGCAAGTCATTTGTAAAACTTAAAAGAACCTTAATCATTTTGAGTTTCTGAATTGTTTGCCATGATCACATGAACTAAACTGTCGACCAAGGCCGATAAGAGAAACAGAGGATTAATTGTGAGATTGAGTGCTAATTACCACATCAAGGACCCCGTTTGGGTCTACTAAAAAACCTGTGAGCTGCCCTTTCCCGTAGTACAAAACAATAGGATCCATCATCCTGAGACGAAATGTCGAATAGAATGAATGAGACAATTAGCTCAGAAATATATATATATTGAAGCGTTCAAATTGATGTGATGTTAATGGGTTGAATGAAGCCTACCTGTTCCCTTCCATCCATCCAGGGAATGGCTCCTTGCAAGTGCTCTCAATAACACTAGGTCGAATGACGACAACTGGTATGTCTCCTCTCATGTTATCAACCACCATTTCCCCCATAGCCTTGGTGAATACGTAAGTGTCTTGCCACCCATATTTTCTTGCCCTGTTTTGGTGTCAACTATCATACTTCAAATCGCAATTTATTCATTTCAACTTACCATTTATCCAATGATTAGATGGCCAATGGAGTTTATATTCTCCTTTCAAAAATTGAAGAGAAAAAAAAAACAAGAAGTTGGAATCGTTCACCTTTCTAAACCCAACTCTTTCATCTTTTGAGCCACTTCATTTTCTTGAAAAGCTTCCTTTGAATCCAAGGCCAGATTCATTTCATGCTCGATATCCAGTGCGGGTGCAAATCTTGGCGTGCTCTCAGAGATGATTAAGTTTTCCCTCGCTATACAGTCTCCAAAAAGGAATGGCTTCTCCATAATTCTTCCTTGTCTTTGTCCATTAACATAAGCTGTAACAAAAAGATAACCAAAATGGAACAAATTCTGGAAATTGGAAGCTCAGAATATTACCTGTCTAACACAAAATGAAAGGCTATGCAAGAAATTTAGATTCTTTAGGCAGGCAAGGCCATTAAGGGTTGTCTAATTCATAATTAGAAATCCCTTCTGAAAAACAAATTTAGTACTTGACCTGTTGATACTTGTAAGAAAAGCTTGAGTTTCTGGCACTTCTTTGCAAAGCTCATGAGGTGGCAAGTTCCTCGTGTGTTGACATCAATAGCAACATCATACCTGCATTTCCACAACGTCACAATGCAATAGCAGAGCATATATGTATATATATAACTTGAAAGCATATGGTAGTATGAGACAAGATTATCTTTGTAGAAATGGAAGGAAGCCACAACCTTTCGTCAAAAGTTGTATTAGCTGCTGAATTGACGATTATGTCAACTTCATCAGCAATCTTGTCAGCTAAATCTTCTTCTAACCCGAGATTGGATTCGCAGACATTTCCTACCACGGGGACTAGTTTGCTCAACATGAAAGATTGGTAGGATTTTCCATGGGTTTGTCTGAGACACTTGAACAGCTCTGCGTTTATTATCTAATTACAAACCATAAATTAAATTCTGATTCACCATTTAAAAAAGAGCCTCTGCAATTTGATGAAAAAGTTGGTGACCATTAGGAGACAGGAAATGATCAAGAGGAACATACCTCGTTTTTCAATCTTGCAATTGCAGCTTCCTTGCTTTCTGCCTTAATCAGAACATATATCTTGCCTACATCAGGCATGGTCCTTAAAATCTTCTCGATAAGAACTGCAAGTTTTAGCATAAGCTACATTTTGATTATCATCAAACGAAGAAAAAATTGAGGGCAAAGAATATTTTAATTACAACACTATACCTTTGGCTAGAAAGCCAGTTGCACCACTAATGAAGAACCCTTTCCCTCTAAGATATTTGACAATGCCAATACCATCTTGCATCTCCAACAAAGAAGAGCTAGTTGGTCCACCATAAGGCACAAGGTCCTTAACAGCGATTTCAGGTTTCCCCTTTTCATTTGGAGACAAAACCAAGCTTCCTGCATCCCTCACAGAAGCAACATGCTCCTGATCACTAACCACTGCAGATCTTTGTGTTAAAACTGAAGGAAACCTACTAGACCTAATCGCCTTTCCTCCACCACTTTGGCAATATACAGCAACGTTCCTCTTCCTCCACCTCAAAAAGCACCGGTCGCACTTGCTGGACACTCTTATCAGTTTATTGGGTGCCGGTGAAGGAGGATTGAGGAACAGGGACCCCATTTTTTCTGATCAAGTAACGAGAGAATTTGAGGTGGACAAGTAAGGGTGACGAACTAACGATGTTTTGCAGTTAAAGAAATGGTTGGCTTGAAACCTTAGCTAATATCTATCAAAGCAAGAACAGAAAGAAAAACTAGTAAACTAACTAAGCTCTATAACATAAAGATGGCATACGTTTTGGCTTGGTTTGGTTCAAGGGAAAAGGAGAAGAGGGTTAGGTATATAAATTTCAATAACAGTGTTTTTATAGGAGAAATTCTCCACGAGAGCTCTCTTTTTGCCACCCCTTCACATCTACCACCATTGGACTAAGATGGCGGGAGTTCTCTTTGATCCCTCATTTAATTAGTAATTCTTGTTCAGAAAATGTAGTTTTGCATTAATGTTGTTTTGGTTAAAGTTGGTCATAATTAAGTTCTTTATGAAAGAAAATAAAGAGAGGAAAGGGTGTGTATATGAGCAGTGAACAAGTGCCGGGCTTAGATTGGACCTGCCATTGAATTTTTGAGTTTTTTTTCTTCATTAAACCTTCTAATCCAAGTCCTCGATGGCTAAATTAATGGTTGAACACGAAAGGATCTCAATATTATGGAAAATTTATTGAGCATATATAGTTCATAGGTCCACTGCATTTGATATATTTGTATAGTTCTATAGACCATAAACAATGGGCAAAGGCTAGATCCGAAGCTCTTCATCTGCAAAATACCAACAGAAGTTTGTTGATGATTTTAATGCTGCATGACTAGTTTGCCAGATTTTCCCATGAACAGTCAAGCCCAACCCATAAAATTCCAGTCGTATAACTGAATTTCAGGCATGATCTATGGCAAAGGTGTTATTATTAAAAAAAAAACCTCGTGAGTTCAGTAGGTTGGACATAGTATTATTTATTCCTTGTCAAGGGTCAATATGATTTTCCAATCAGTGACTAAGATTTCTAGATTTGAGAAAAATAATCAATAATATCAATGAAGAAAATACTGCGTAAAATAAACTGCAGGCTTGCATACCATAAATTGACTATGAATAGTCAAGCTTCCACAAAAACTCTAGTTACCAACAAAATCCATTAAAAGTGAATTAATCATCATCATTTTATAAATTAACAAGTTTTTTTTTATATATTAGTTTTTGTGATTATTTTTTTCATTTATTTCAATCTCATCGCTGTTTTGCAAGTTAATCTAGATTGATTTAATTTTTTTTAGAATCATTTTTTTTAAATTTAATATTTTTGTGTTCTATTCTTCAATATTAAGTTATTTTGGAATTGAGCTATGTGATGTTTTCAAGTAATCTTTTATTTGATTATTTTATTTGTATGATCTGGATTACAAAGTTTGGTATGTTTGATTTTTTTTTTATTAATTGATTTATTTTATTTTATTTTATTATTTTATTTGCTTACAGCAGTCTCATGACCTTACTAGCATATTTTGCATTAAATTATTTAACACGTAAAAAGTTAAGAAACTTGGATTAAATTACAACTCCAAAAGAGTCCGGTTTATAAAAAGACAAAAAAATCTTAGAAATATAACGAGCTATTACTAAGAGTTGAAGTTTTTGAAAATCATTTATTGAAATGACATGTTAAAAACTACAAAATTCAACTATATGGAGTCTTGTGGTTTTGCCTAGGAAATTAATTAAATACGAACAATTGAACATTAAATTGGATTTCCTTTTCTCCTATATATTTTCAAGCACTTTACCTTCTATTGTATATAATTACAAAATCGCCACCTTTTAGTTTAAAATTCTTTAAAATAAAATAACTCTTTTCTAATCTAAAACTCAAAATAGCATCGTATTTATTTAATCCATTCTTTCTTTTTCCCGTAAAGTATATCATTATGTTATCCATTTGATCTCCATTTTAGTGACATAAGGTAAAAAAACTCAACAATTAATTTGATTCAAAATTGTTTTTTCTATAGAATATAATTTATTATTTATTTTATTACATGTATGTCATATTAATTTGTGCTAATTACATGGGTTTGATTTTTTTGTCTTGTGATATTAATATGAATTATTACTGTGAATTGGGTTTAATTATAATTGATAACCTAATGTTCTATATTGATTATCTATTATAGATGAGGGTTTCTAAGCGACCCTGCTGAAAATAATTCCACCTGCGCCACTATATATGTTATTTCATATTCGTTTAGAAATGTAGGTAAATCCTTGATTTTTAAAAAAATTTATTAAAAATTAAATTTTTTATATATTTTAAATTATTTTGATTCATTGATCAAAATAATTTTTTAAAAATAAAAAATATAAATTTTAATAAAAAAAATAACAATAACTATACTTTCAAAAATGCAAAACTTTATCTGGGATATAAGAGCTCAAGTACCCAAAAAAAAAAGGACATCGAGGACTCTCCGTCGAGCAAATATGTATACAATTGTTGGTGTGACTTACAGTCTGCGTGACAAGAACATTCATTACCGGTGGACCTGGATATCGAGTTCTCCTTCAAGGAAACAAAACGTGTGCTTAAAAGCACGTTACATATTTACGCACATATTAAAAATCATCTCTGCTATGCTAGTCGGAGTTAAAGAGTATATATAAACCACACTTGCAGAAGTATTTGGCTCTGCCATGGCGTAAAAGATGATGATCATCACTGTAATGGCGATCTCCAATCAAGATTCTCCTCCGGATAATCCTTCTGGACTTCTTTAGGAGGAATGAAACAGTCCATGGAGAGTCCAGGTACATCAAATGCAAGATCATCGATTGTCCATGTCTCCTCCATCCGTGTGATCGAAAGACCTTCCTTCAAGTTATCCCCAAACCTTGTGATCATTACACTTGATTGACCGCCATGTGCTATCATCACACCCTCCACTGCCCGATAGTCTTCTATTTTTGTTGCCATTGTGGTTTCCCAGTATGTGGGGAAGGTTCCCGGAGACTGAATTCTGGTTAAGTAGGAGTCTTCTAGATACACCAGGAGGCCATTTTTTTGGCTAAAGTAGCCAAATATTACATGCTTGATCATCTCCGCTGTACTATCGCTCCGGTCAGCAAGGTCTGCTTGATCAGCAGACAATTTCAGTACAAAACAATCCATGCCTGAGATACACTTCTCTCCCATGTATTGTGACGGAGAGAATACAGCTGATATTGCCATAGGATCTAGTCCCTGCATGAGTTTTTCCATCTTTAACGTCAACAAGTTGGGAATTTTATGGCGCTTTATGTATATATATTAGTATATATGGTGTTTTAATTACCAATACAAGTAATGCATTAACTTTTAATCTAGAGAATTGAAAGCTAAGAATATATATATACTTTCAAATGGTAACAGTCAACAATATGAATATTCTCATGAACTGTTAGAACCATTTAACTATATCTGCTCCAAGTTACACTCAAACTTCATGTAAGAGGCCATCACCTCTTAAATGACTGTCTTAGGAGGAAGAATTTTGAATACAACCCTAGCCTTCATGCATTTACTTAGCTATGTTAATACTAGAACATGAACTACGTTTCTTTTTAGATTCCCAGAAAAAAATATATGATGAAGAAAATGGGTACTTGTACTGTTTCCATGATGATCTCAAATGAATCACGTGCAGGGAGCTTGTTGGTGCCTGCAGCTTGAGCATCATTGTCAAAACCTACCGGTGTCTATATATCTTCACTAAACAGCTAGCATTGGTTTCGTTTCTGACAAAAAATGATTTAACCGACTCCATTATTTGACAAAGGGGAACCAAGATCCGGCATCTTGGGGTGGTTGGATCTTGATTCTGGTGAAATTAGGAATGATATTGAACAGAGGCAATCTATAATCATCTAGTCGCATATATGCTGCACTTGAATAGGGACGCTTTCTGTCTGATAACATCCACATGATGTTATGAAGAAAATCACATAACATAGTAAACTGAAGTAATTAACTCAGGATTATTGTACTCTTTTTCATCACGCAATTCAATGTGTTCATACTGGTTTTTTTTATATTTTTTTAAATTGTAATTTTAAGATTTAAACGTGAATGAAAATATTTAAACCTGGGATATTAAAATAAAGTGAAAATTAATTTCAAAAATCATATATACATGAAATTTAATGTCACCACTCATATTTATATGGTTGCCGTATGATATCTACATAAACAAAGACAATATTATAGCCAGGATCGAACTGGTCTTCCTAAATATATATATAGTTACGAGCCAAGATTCAAAGTTAGGTCACAATTTATTAATAAATAGCCAAAAGGGCATCGATAATTATTACTCTTATTTACTAGACATGCAGAGCAAAAATGAAATAACTCTTGATTAGTACCACTTGCCTGAAGCGCGCGGCGTAGAGGCCGAACTCCACCTTTCGCAGCATGAGAGCCAAGCCAAGGAGTGTGGCGCCAAGCCACATTGCCATCACTACCAGCTACAACTTTATGGCCTTCAACGACTAGCTCAATTAGCCACTTGTTAGGGGCCATTTGCCACATTACAAAGCACCCTTTTTGAGCAGCTGTAGTGACTCCAGCCATAGCTGAGCCACCAAGCTCATCAACCATGGCCATTGTAACCTTTCCTGTAGCAAAAATATTTTTCACTTTGCCTTGTAGTTTTCGGCAACCGGTTGCTGCAGTGAAGTGTTGTATAATGTATTGAGCTGAGGAGGATACCTGTTGATTAAAGACATTAATTTGTTATGGTTGTCGCTAGTTAGTCTAAATTAATAATTATCAAGTTTATTTAAACTTACACCAAATATGCACTTGTATATTAATTAAATGTTTCCTTTTATTTTTGATTTTTTTTCAATATAGGATATCTCAAAAAAAAAATATTCAAAACTTTTTGAGTGACGTAGTATTTAAAAAAAAAAACTTGTTTTTTCATGAAAAAAAAATTGATTTATAATTTTAATTGGAAAAGACTCTCATACTTGAGAAATACTCAGGATTTTATACTTTATTAATTTAAAATAAATCCTAATCCTCATTTAGGTTGCTGGGTAGACTAAAACCACATCAATAATGGCTGTGCATGTAATTAATGACAAACTATTTAATTTTACCACTATAAATTAATTACTAATCCACTTTTCTGTTTTTTTTTATTATTATTATTCTCTAAACTTTTTTCTTGTGCCTTTAGAGGAAATTGAATCGATACTTTCTTTTGGACCCTCTTTTAACTAGTTTACAGTCCTTCTAACTTTAATGTAAAAGATTGAGACCCACTTTTAAATCATTAATTCTCACAAAAAGTCATCGAACCCTAATTAAATAATTAATTATCAGCTTAAACCCTAATACTTTTCCACATGTACTTGATAGCTATATTCATCACTTGACCCAGAAAATACAGGGCGTAGTGTCCTTTCTAAGTTATTGTTGAGATGGCAGTGGTCCCACGAACACTGGGCCTGAACTTTTCTTTTTCTTTTTCTTTTCTTTCTGATTCTTCTTCCATTGGCCTAGTGCTTGGTGGGGACTTTGAGAAATCTCAGTGGAGAGCCAGCGAGGGCACTGATCATCCACGAACCAAAACATCACCATTCATTGGTTACTTTCCATAGGCCCAGTGATTCCAACTTTGGTTACTTAGGCTTGGAGCTCCTAAACAGCAAGAACAAAGCGAAAGGACCAAGAACAAATCTAGAAAACTGATTACAGATTCTTTGAGAATAGAGCAAAAAATCTAGAGAAACCAGATATTACTACACGTTCCTAGAAAAAGTGCACTGAGAGATCAAAATGGGCTAGATTTACTCACTTATATGCCAGAGAAATCTAAAAAGACATAGTTTTACACATTCGCATGCATGACATACCTCATTGACGGGCGATTTAGAATGGATGGAGACAGGAAAGAGAGGGCAGCCAAGAACACTCAAGAGGACTTTAAGGTCAGATCTTTTGTTGAAAACAAGATGGAAATGAGTCTTGAGCCAGTTTCTCCATGAGTGAACTTTCTTCTTTGAACAGTTTGTGTTGTACTCTTCATCTTCGTTTATGGGTTCTTCTGATAATGGTGCAAGACGACTCATTTGCTCTCCTTCTTCTCGTTTCTTTACGGGGGGTAGAGAGAGAGAGATGTGAGAGCGGTGGTTATTATGGAAGGAGAATTGGAAAGACGAGAGGAAGTTTACTTAAAGGGAGTCTTTCTTGAAGTATCAACTTTATGCACGCGCTGTTTTGGTGCGTGTTGCTCAATTCTTTTAATTTTGGGATAAAATAAAGAACTAAGGATGAAAAATGAGGCCCCCGAAGAAGAATAATTAGAAGAGAAACACGGGGGATATAAATAATATATTACATTAAAACAATTTAAAAACATAAAAAATAATAATTTAAAAACATAAAAAATAATAATTTAAAACAATAAAAAGATAATTATTTTTTTAAAACGTTTTAAAATAAAAAAACAAATGGGGTTATCATATACCGGATGAATTTGCTTACGCTATATATAAGAAAATAATTAAGGTAGCTTCTTATCTTGGTTATATTGGCTACATTAATTAATATTTTAAGTATGTTTTCCTGTCAACACTCACTGACGTTGGTTAAGTCAAGATGGAAATCCGATTTTCGATTTGGATAACAAAGCCACCTAATTATGTCTGAACTACTTTTGTTTTTAATCGATTGCATTGCTTCATATGCAACTAACTCATTAACTAGATAACTTGCTTGCAAAAGGAGATTATGAAAAGGAATGGCATTCGATCCTTTAGTTCGAGGATACTAAATTTGAATTATTATCTATTCAGGATTTCTACTCGTGTGCAAGTGAAAAGATTTAGTTATTATTATATATTTTTATTAAAAATTAATTTTTTTTATATGTTTTACATTGTTTTGATGCGCTAAACTCAAAAATAATTTTTAAAAAATAAAAATAATTATTTTAATATATTTTGGTACGAAAAATATTTTTAAAAGCAATTACAATAACAACCACATTTCTAAACAAATAAATTTTTACTTGTGTGCAATTGAAAAGATTTAGATATTATGCGATTATGTTCACTTTAAATTAATAGTTTTTAATATTTTTACGTGATAATATAAAAAACTAAAAGGAAAAATTAGAAAAATATTATTTTAATATATTTTTTATTGTTTTAATATGCTAATATCATAAACTAAAAATAAAAAATAAAAAAATTATTATTTTGATATATTTAAAATATAAAATATTTTTTATTAAAAAAAAAAATTATTAGGATAGTTTTGATAGAAAAATCAGTTTGAAACACGTGAAGGATTAACTTCGAAGAAAAAGCAAAGACGTGGATGGTGCATTCCTCTTCGTTGTTTTCCCTGTGGTACCTGAATTGAAGATATGTCCTTTGAGTTGTCATCATCATATATTGTTTGTTGTCCATTTCCCCCCTTGACTAGATATTTACAACTTCTTTTATGGGATTTCGAGCAGTGTTGAAGCTAGGGGTTAGGGAAGAGAGACGATCCCCCCCCCCTAAATTTTCATGCTTCCCACTTTAGTCCTTATACTTTTGATCATACATTTTCAAACAAAAAAAACACTTCATTCGCCTCCCGTAATTGTTTTATTTCTAATCTATTAAAAAATGTTGCTTATGTGCTCAAGATTATGAAACTCTCCTCTTTTTTCCACCGAGTTTCTTAATGGTGGAGGGGGCTCGCTCTAGCTATGTCACAAAACCATCATTCCAAGGATTCTTCTAGCTGATGAGGCGTTCATTGGGTCTTCTTCTTTTTGTTCTGTTTTCATGTTTTATAAATGACCATTAAAAATTAATTTTTACTCAACTTGGAATTTAATTTTGAGTAAAAAGATTAATTTTATTTCTAGATTGTTATACAGTAATTGGTGTTTTGATAAAAATAGAAAGATATTTATCATCAATTTAGGGAAACGAAGGATTGAACACAAAAATAGTCGAACAGTTGTGCTCGAGAGACAATGGAATGAGTATAATTAGAAGATGGATAATGATTTTGTGTTAGGAGTTTAATTGAATTGAATATCAAACGTTCGACTAAAATTAATTTCCACCAATGGACTTGTAATTCATTGGTAATCTTGTAAAACACGAGGAATGAGTATTCAATTTAGGGATGATAGTTTTATTCGAATATATTGTATATTGATCCAAACTAACTTAAATTGTTGAGATTTTTGGATAATTATCCTATTTGATAAATAATAACTATGGTATAAATATTTTCAAACTTAATCCAAATATGCATACCCTATTATATATATTATTTTATATTAAATAATAAATATTAGGAAGATGATAAATGTCTATATAAACACTTGAAATCTTATGAGTAGGGTGTAATTATCTAAATTTTTTAACATTTGAATAATACGTATAATATATATAGTGTACTAGTTATCTAATTCGTGTTTTGCCACATGTCAAATAAATTTTTTTCTCAAGACAACATTTTTTATTTGTGTTTTTAACATAAAAATACTTCAATTGTGAATCGAGAAATTTATATAAACATTTAATTAAATACATAGAGAACTATCTATACAACCAAAAAAATTATGAAATTTGATTCTTAACTAACTAAACTTGTGAACAGTATCATAGATTCAATCAGGCTAAACAATTTTTTTAAAAAAATCTATATAAAATAGACACATATATATTGAGAGAATTGACCAATTATAAGTGCAATTGAAAAAAATATCAAACTGAAATAAATTACATTATCCGATTAATAATCAACAAAATAATAAACGATGAAACTAGGGCTAAACTACACTTTAGTCCTCCAACTTTTCAATGGTAGAAATAGAAAATCTTGGTTGAGACTGATTCCGAGCACGGAAACAAATGATTTTGGTTTCAATAGGTTTCTTTTAATGAGTATAGTTTAGATAAGGTCTTGTTTTTCTTTTAAACTTGCCTAAAATGCTGGATTTGAACCCGAAAAAAAATAATCTTTGTTTTAGGTTGATTAAGAATTTTCAAGACAATTTATGGATTGTTAGAGGCTATTGATATGTTTTTACCAAGTCTTTAGGGTATTTTTATGGTTTTCACGAGTCAAAATATGATAAAAAATAGTTTTTTATTGGTAAAAAACAAACCATCTTGAATTATTTAGTTGAGGCCACATTTCGTTTGTCTTAGAAAGGCAGGTAATGCGTCACCTCTATTTTTTTTTTTCTAATCACTTTGATATATTATTGGTTCTTAATTTTTTAAGTTTTTATTTTAAATAAAAAAATATTGAACCCAATTAAGTTTATGACTCAAGTCATTGATTTAACTGGTTTACTTTAATTAGGTAAGGATCGGGCTTGATAAAACAATTACATAAATAATTTTAATTTATTTAATTAGAAGTATGTATAAACTTTTCAAATTCTACTTAAGATTTTTTTATATACAGGAATATATCATAAAAGTGCATATGTATTTTTTTTATACCCGTGGGTCAAATAGCTTTCATCTATTGTTTTAGCTGTCTTGTTTTGAGTAATACGGCTTAAGATGGTCCTCCCTCTTCTATAAATCTCCACCCCACCTCTCATGACTTTCGAGTCTGAACCTCTCATTTAGAAATCCCAATTTTAATCTAAAAAAATAAGAAATGACCGATTTTTTAACGAAATTTAAGCACATAAAGTAGAGTAGAAAACAATTCCAGGTTTTAATATTGTCTATAAAGTAGAGGGAATCGAAAATTAATTCCCAAGGTACTACCAAATTATCAATCAAGTCCCATAACAAACAATTTCATCAATCACATCCCAAATGTCTTAGAGATTTCTCAATTGGGTACTTTTGTCCATTGTTGCTAATATTTCTATCAAATTCTTATTAAGATTACACTTTTTGTGGCATAAAATAGGAATTTTGGATGGAAAGTAACCCAACTACAAAAATCTTGAAATTTCTGGAACCTAATGGATGAAATGTATTGTTTTGTGACTCATTTGAGAATATGTAAAATACAAAATGTAAATATATACATGTAAAACGCTATTTGTAAGACTATGGGCGCGTGGACATTGTAATGTAGTTAGTAGTAAGGTAGACTTGGGGTCAGGAGAAGGAGCTTTAAAGGAAGGCAAGGCGGGCGACGTGTCTACGTCTGTTTCCTATATGCAATTATAGATTTTCTTGCAAGTTTGGTGCCAATTTAGGAACTCTATTGCTCTTTCTAGCGTGTATTACTACTGCTTATTGCTTTTCAAGTTCTACCAATTTTACATAAAACTATTAGTAAGCTACATGTCATGTACTCAAGCAAATAAGAGAAAAGGACAATTTTAGTATAGTTTTCATTATTGATTATAATAGTTATTTAGTTCATCTTAAAAAACCATCAAATATACATACATACATACATATATATATATATATATATGTATGTACATACATACATATATATATACGTATATATATAAATATATATTTGAGAGTCTAGATTTGTAATCATTAAAACTATTTTGAAATCATGTTTGGGAAAACTTAGCCTGATTTTTCGATGAACTCCCCGTTAATCAAAAACTCAAGAAACAAACAACGCATGATTTGCTTTATTTTTCAAAAGAAACAAGTGATGAATGGTATGTTACCTTTTCTTTTGGTAGGCCGAGCTCACAGGCCCCATCTCTTAGGCCTAGGTTTTAAGTTTTTTTTCTATTGTGCTTAAGATGCATAATAAGAAAAATATTTAGTTTAATTTTAACATGATTCTTTAATAATATTATAGATTTTTATAAGAATATAAACTCTCTTTTTTTCAATTATTATGTACTTAATATGCCAAAACAATTGCTAGTAAATATTCAATAAAAATAAAGTTTCCTCGTGTGTTTTTTTAACTTGCGGAGATCATGACAAATTTGTATTTAAAAATAACGCTAATAGTTAAGAACATGTTTTTAAAAACAATATAATTTTACGAGATTGAAAATAATAATTTTCTCCTTGATAATTTTATTTATTATTTTTCTTTTCATTATCAAGGACGCTAATAGCTTAATTATTTGTTTCATGAAAAACATTTGTTTTTACAACTATTTAATTAAGCTAAGCAAGGTTACTTAACAAAGCTAAGTCATTGATTGGGAGGATTGGATAATTTGAGTGACCTAAATCAATCTAGAACGTCCTTTATTCAGTACATATTTTACAAAAACAAATAATTAAATTGACATAGTATTTATTTTTATTTTTAATAAAACTGAATTTCAACTTCACAAGTGCATCAGCAAGATCAGCTAAGCCAGACTGGTAGTTTACCATGTTTACTTCGGAACTCAGACGCGGCCTAGAAGTTGGGTTAAGTTCTCATTTGAGATTACAGCCCAAATAAAGATTAAAGCCCCGTTTATATATATATATATATATTTCTTTTTTTAAAGAAAAATGAAATTTTAAAAAATAAATTCTAGAAAAATAAATTATTTTTTAATATTTAATAATGTAATAAAATATAAATTAAAAAACACTTTTATTACATAAAAAAATAAAATATATAATAATAAAAAACAAATTTTACAAAAATAAAATTAAAAAAAAATAATTTCAATTATCTCAAATAAAATAAATAATAATAAAAAAATAAAAATTAAATTAAAAAAAATTAAAATAATAATAATTAGTATTTTATAAATTATTAACATGTAATAATTAAAAAAATAAAAATTAAATTTGATAAATAAAAAATTTCAATAAAAAAATAAAAAAAAACAAATAATAATTATAAAATATAAAATTAAGATATAAATATTTAAAGTTTAAAAATTAACATGATATTTCTAAATTTTTTATAATTTTCAAAAAGCATTTTTCACCTATATTTTTCAGAAAAACATTTTTGTAAAAACCAAGCTAAATTTTCCTTTAATTAAAAAGTATTTTCCGTTTACTAACTTTTCTAATAATAAAAAAATACAGAAAAATTTTAAAAATAATTTCTCGAAAACCACTTTTCAAGAAACAAACATAACCCACCTAAAATTAAAAAAAAAACATATTAATTATTTTATATTTTCAAATTATTTTTTAAAAAAAATATTATTTTAATATATTCAAATAAAAAATAACACTTAAAAAAATCATCTGCCACCGCCATTCTAAACACCCTATAAATAACATTACCAAAAATTCCCCGTAGCCTCAGGCCAAAAAGCCCCCCTAAAACTGGAAGATATTTCTATACATAGATGATAGAACCATTTAACTTTCGTCTAGTGTAGTTTATGCGAAATTGTGTATTGATCTACAAACTTGTGAATAGCAAAATGTGTAAAGCATTAGCATACCACATCTATAGATATCCCTTCACACAAACCATTGGAGAATAAGGGTTAAAAGGCATATAATCAGCAGTTATCAATGCTTAAACTGAGTTTATACGATACATCTAATAAAACATTATTCTAACTAGTTGCCAACTCTAGAAACTCCACAATCAGATCATACTGACACATCATTAACCTCCACTAGTAACTCGCGACAGGTCTTACTCGCTGCCAATGTTGCTTATCACCTCGAGTACTCCAGGCTTCTTACTTGCTGCCAATGTTGCTTATCACCTCGAGTACTCCAGGCTCCGGCTACGGCTCCTAACTGGGCTCCTGCTATAGCTCCTTGAACCATAAGGAGACCTTGAGTAGGATTGGTCTCTATACCTTCTATCTCTAGGAGAAACAGGTCTGTATGGATTACCAAAATATATTATATTGGTAAAAACTGCTTTTCCAAATCCATCACACATTGCAGGAAAACAGGTCCGACTTCATTAAACTAAATTGATAAAGAGAAGTGGGAGCTGACCTTGAATAATGTCTTCGCCTGGAGGAAGGAGAATAATACACAGGACTACGAGAATAACTCCGTCCATAGCTTGGTGATGGAGAGCGCCTGGGATCATTGTACCAGCCACCCCTGGCAATGAATTGTGCACAAATTAACAACTCAAGACCTAGCTTTGCAGTCATCAAAACTGGCAGCAATACTAACTACCTTAACTGTCATCTTTCTTTTTTCTTAAAAAAAATTGAATCGGCACTCTATATGCCCGCAAAAATGGGCAACCTAAAATTCATGGTGTTTGGTGTTTCATCAACAGCAACCATATAAAGTATAATCTCTTGTATCAGTCTGCATGAAAAGAAGGTTCAAATCCAAATTTCCATACAATGCATCAGCATTCAATAAATGCGGACTCAGCTAAATAACCACAGTTACCTCACACGACCTCTTGCCCTCATTTCTGCAGGCTTCTTCCTATTTTCCTCAGCAAAAACAACTGTCAGTTCCCGTCCAAAAAGAATTTCACCATCCATATGATGCTTAGCATCTGCAGCATCAGCTGGTTCTAAATATTGGACAAATCCAAAGCCACGAGGTTCCCTACAACCAAATACATAAAGACGACACAACAAAGTGAATTCAGATAAATGAACATAAACAGGTGTCCTGAATGCCCAAAGGCAGTATCCAGACTCCAGGCTTGACGTGGAAGATCATGATAAGCACTTGCTGACACTCATGTCATGGAAATAAAATGATCATATGGCTGCTAACCTTGTAGAAGCCAAATTTTAAATTGAGTAGATATTCTTCAACACTTGAACTTCTTCAGAATGTATTCAAACCCACCTTCCCCACAACCTTGATGTACATTAACATGCACAGTATTCTCATTACTTCCTTCTTGCCATCACTCTTACTACTTCATTCTTGTCTTCGCTCTAATTACTTCATTTGTATCTTCACCACTTTCAATAAAAACAACCAAATTCCCATAAACCAATGGCACATAATAAGAAAAAATCCCAGACTAGATAGTTTTGAGATTCATTAAGATAAATGACATGCAGACCAAAATTGAACACAGAAATTGACAAAACTAAAGACATGATTACTGGATTCGCTATATCTTATAGGCAAACTAATTAGCTATTCTTTAGAACTGCCTTGGCCCGGAGTGAAAAGGAGTTCATCTTACCCGGTATAATAATCTCGGGGCAAGTAAACGTCCTTCAGAGGGCCAAACCGACCAAACGGTCCACGCAAATCTTCAGGCCTGCAAAGAAAACAAGAAAAAGAAACCGCTCGATGAATAGCCTCACTTTCTCTTCATTTTGACCAGCACAAATACAGCTGTAGATAAAAAAAGGTAGCTTTGGCTACAATAATTTGAAGGCAGTGTACATGTTATACACATCTCGTCCTAGGTGAGGCCACTATTACAATAATAACATGGATATAATTGACAACATTTACAGCGAGAAAAATTGAAGCAGAACCAAATTTGCGCAAAACATGAAGCAACAGATGACTACATGAACATCAAGAACGTGAATTCAAACAGCAGGAAATCAATGAGAAAAGCCAAACCTGCAATCAAGACGAAGATTGCGAACCAGAAGACTAGTAGGAAGATCCCTACCACGACCTCCATGCCGACCCCTAGGGCTAGGACTCCTATGTTTCCTCCCATAACCCCTTGGGGGTGAGGGACTGTAACTGTAGCTTCTTCCCCTCATTTTCTACAAATATCACTGCCTGCAGCAAGCAAAGAAAAACCATATTTTACAACCACTAAGATTAAATACGAAAACCAATAGTTTTTAATATTCATAAATCTCCAATTCCTTAAAAAAAAAAAAATATTAAGCAAAAAACAATTAAAAAAAAAAGTCCAAGCTTTTCCTCGGCCTCTCCTCTCATAATTTACAATAAAATTAGATTATAAAAACACAAAATGAAAGATTATTTGAAGAATTGAGAGATAAAGATCGGAGAAAATATCAAAGATCAAGAGAAGTAGAAGCAGAGAGAATGAGAAAAGTACCTGAAACGATATCGGTTTTGCTTCTCCTTCCAGAGGTTTCCACGAGAAAGAAACTAACACGGGAAAGCAAGCTCTATGAAGGACGATGGGCCCTTTTAAAACTCGAGATTCGAGAACCTTCTTTCCCATAGCCTATGTTAACATGCATCGCAGTGTTGTAAGTCCGCAACCGGTCTTCCAAAATCTAGCCGTCAATAGACGCCTAGACGGTGTTGCTTCTCTCTTACTGTTTGGATTACTATAGACATCGTGAAAGACAAGGTTTCATCAGGGCCAGTCCATAGCTAATTAATTTAAATCGTTCAAAAGTGAAATCTCTCAGGCTCAGCCCATTAAAGAACACCCTGGGTTCATCCAACTCACAACAGACTATGGCTCCGTTTGTTTGAAGAAAAATGAATTTCTTTTGAAAAGTAAATTCCGGGGAAAATGAATTTCTGTAAAGTGAATTCTGGGAAAATATTTTTCGATGTTTGGTAGTGTTATGAAAAATGAACTGGAAAACACTTTCCAGTGTTTGGTTATGTCATGGAAAATAAGCTGGAAAATAACTTATTAATATTTTATTTTTCTCAAGTTTATTAAAATAATGAGGAACAAATCTTACAAATTAAAAAGTTGAATGAGAATGAAATTGAAAAAAAATATATAATTTCATAAATGATCTCAAATAAAACAAATAATAATCAAAATAATAGGGATCAAATCTAAAACATTAATAAAAAATGAAGAAATTAAAATAATAATAATCAACATTTCATAAATTATTTCAAATAAAATAAGTAACAATCAAAAGAATGAGGATCAAATTTGATAAATAAAAAATTTCAATAAAAAAATGATAAGAAAAAAGCAAATAGCAATTATAAAAATAAGGACCAGAGTTAATATAAAAATAAATTTTTAAGAGATGAAATTGAAAAATAAATATTCAAAACAAAATATATATAGCAATCAAAAGTTTGAGGATCAAATTTGATATAATCAGCAAATAATGACATTTCTAAATCTCTCACAACTTCCAAAAAGTGTTTTCCCCTCAAATTTTTCAGGAAAATACTTTCCTGAAAACCAAGCCAAATTTTCCTTTTACTGGAAAGTGTTTTCCATTGACCAACTTTCCTACTGGCAAACAAACACAAGAAAGTTTGGAAAGTGCTTTCCCGGAAACCACTTTCCGGAAAACAAACACAGCTAAAAGGAAAACACTTTCCTGAAAACCAAGTCAATTTTATTTTTTTTACTAAAATTGACTGGAAAGTGTTTTTCGTTGATCGGAAAGTGTTTTCCATTGACTAGAAAGTGTTTTCCGCTGACCGGAAATTGTTTTTCGTTGACCAACTTTCCTAATGACAAACAAACATAGGAAAGTTTGGAAAATGGTTTCCCGGAAACTACTTTCTGGGAAACAAACAAGGCCTATATATCCTTATCAATTATTTAAATTAATTTTTTTAGATATTTTACTGATTTTAAAAATAATTTTTTAAAAATAAAAATAATATTATTTTAATATTTAGAAACACTTTTAAAAACTAATTAATTTTTTTTTTAGAGTTTAAGATTATATTTGAGAGTGTAGTTGCAGTTGCTTTTTAAAGTGCTTTTCATTTTGAAATGCATCAAAATAATTTTTTTTAATTTTTCAAATTATTTTTGAAATCAACGAATTAAAACAATAATAAAATATAAAAACCTAATCTTTAATAAAATTTTTTAAAATTATTTAAAATTATAAATTAACTTGTATTTCCAAACACCCTCAAAACTAGCTCAACAGTCAAATCTTCGGACGTGGGAGATCCAGGGCCCTGGCCACAGAGTGAATTCGCCACCGGACACCCCCATGCATCCACACTCGGACTGCCCTGTCTCTGCATGGATTTCTTTCCTAGCATATGGCCTTTGAATCTATTCCAGTCCACCAAGAAATAATAGCATAAATGAAAGGAGCTATTTTTCTTTCCTAGCATTCGGCCTTTGAATCTATTCGTAAGCTCGTCTGAGGTGTTAGTGATGGTAAGCCAGATTCAAGGATGCTCAGATAATTTGAAAAATAATTTTTACTATATTAATTTTCAAAATAGATTTATAAGCCACTAACTAATTTAAAAGATAATTAATAAACCTCATGAAAATGCCTCGCTAGTCATCAGTTTTTTTTTTTTAATGATAGAGTAAAGACTGCATCTATAGTAATTTCACTTCATAGACAGTTAACTTTTGTTAATGATTAATGATACGAAGAGTATATTTCGCAGTGTGGTAGCGGTTGCTTTTCAAATAACTTTTCGTGCTGGAATATATGTTAATAATTTTTTTTTATTTTTTAAAATTATTTTTAATATCAGCACATTAAAATAATCAAAAACATAAAAATTATATTAATTTTGTTTTTTAAAATTTTAAATTTTATGGGAATGAGATTTAAACTGTATACCTAAATGTTTAGAAAGCTACTGGACTCGAATTATAAAATCAAAATTGGATGGAATAAAGCCCACTAACTTACAGTCGACCAACTAACATCCTACGGCCCATTAAAAACCACGCTAAGCCGACCCGACCCGACCCGACCCGGAGGCTAATTTGCTAGGGCTTAGTAATAACAAGCATCGTCACTTCGAAATCCAAAAACCCTTTCAAAACCCTGATTCTCTTTATCAGTCACCGTCTCCATTTCAACTCAATTTCGAAAAACCAAAAGGAAAAGGGCTGCTGATTATTTTCACGCAAGTAACGGAAAATGGCAGCTCCTTCGAAGAAAAAACAACAGAATCCAAAACAAAACGACGGTCCAAAATTCAACAAAGCATCACAGAAGCAATTCAAAGCGAAGCAGACGAAAAACAAGAAGAGTTTTTCAAACGACGCCGTCGTAAAAGATGCGTCTATTGCTTTGCAACTTGAAGATGACGTCCCTGACTTCCCTCGAGGTTTTTCAACAAAGTCTCTCAATCTCCTAAAATTTTCTGCTTGGTTCCCGAGAAAAGTTGAACGTGTATTTTGATAGGAGATCATTGAATAATTATTTAAGCTTTGAATTGATTTTTTTTTTGGATAAATTGTTAAGGAAAGAAAACTATTTCTGTTTTACTGATTTTTGACCTCTTGCCTTTTAAGGTGGAAAGAGTTCGTTGAGTCAGAGAGAAAGAGAGGAAATTAGAGCACAAGTTGATGAAGAATTCGAGGGGGAGGAGAGGCGTTTGAATAAGAAGAATAAGAAGGGGAAGAAGTTTCAAAACAAGAGTAGTCAATTATCTGGAGATGATTTAGGTTCCCTTTTTGGCGATGTTTTAACTGGAAAACTGCCTCGTTTTGCTAATAAGATTACAATGAAGGTATGAACCGAAAATTTAATCACTGTGAAAGTGGAAAAAGTTATTTTGTTCATATTATAGGCGGTGTTTAAGTTTTTCATGTTTAATTTGTGCACAGAACATTTCTCCTGGAATGAAGCTTTGGGGAGTTGTTACTGAAGTAAACGAGAAGGACCTTGTAATTAGTCTTCCTGGAGGATTGCGTGGATTAGTACGTTCTGTGGATGCAGTTGATCCTGTTTTGAGTGATCAAATTGAGGTATTATAAGCTTGTATGAATTCACAATTATTTTCTTCTTTTTTTTCGTTTTCTTTTTCTTTTTTAAATCTTAGTTCTGGTATTATTATGCTTTTATTCAATTATTTGCTGTCATTGTTATTCTCTTCTTTACTAGGATGGTGAAGGTAGCCTTCCAAAAGTATTCCATGTAGGGCAGCTGGTTTCATGCATTGTGTTGAAGTTGGATGATGATAAGAACGATAACAAGAAAAGAAAGATTTGGCTTTCTCTGCGCCTTTCGTTATTGCACAATGGCTTCTCATTAGATGCTGTTAAGGAAGGGATGGTAAGACAACTCAATGAATAGCATGGACCTTGATAACCTTTCATTGCTAGATATTAATATCATTTTTTTAAATGAGAGTGCTTTCTAACTTCAACTGGATTTGAAGCAGGTTCATTTAGGATATGAGTTTACTTAAAAATATGTAAAGAACAATCATTGATATATTTGTTTAGTGGATTACATGTTTATAGATGGCTCACTAAGATTTATCTGCTCTCTTGATGCTGGGTGGGCCTCTAAATATTTATTCTCATACCTGGGACGGTACTGTTACTATCTCAACAATCTAATCTGGCTAACTGAATCAGCAGTGGCAAAGGCCTGGCTGCCTGGTTTAGTCCAGATTTAATTTAATTTATGTGTTGACGAGGGTGGATACTGGGGCCTCTAGCTACATAGTCTCATATAACTAGCATAACTGATATAAGCTTAGAGTGACTTGGATAGCCCTACTATGTTTCTCTAAGATGATGTCCTGCCACAACTATGCAACAATCACATTGATACCCAGTCAAACATTCCATTCAATGAGCTCTATTATCACCCTGAAACTGTTCTGATTAACTTGGTGTTTCTTTTTTCCTTAACTTGTAATTACTAGTGTCTGAAAATGGAGTGGTGAAACTAGGATTTACATCAAATTGATATATTTCTTGTGAAAAACTTATGTTTGCTAACTTATAGTTGGGTCTGTGTAGGTAACAAAGATCTTGAGCAACAATGTGTAATCGGAAAGATGGAAAAGATATCGTTATCTTTTGTGTTCATCCCAATTGGGGCCAAAATTTTTACTGATAAATTATGTACATGTAATTAGATATTTATGATCTATGGTTCAATTACTTGGTGCATTTTCTTCAACTAGAAACTATTTATTGGGAAAAGATCCCAGGATTCAGAATCAGTCTTTTGGGTACTATCCACTCAGGATTTTTATATTGTTGGACCAATAACCAATCATTTTGGCATAGGGCTTTGTAGCGTGGAGTGTGCAGTTCATGGACTCCTTGTTAAAATCTGCTTGAGTAGACATCACGTCATTATTTTTGGTGCTACTCAAGCCAAAAACAAAAAGAAAAGAAAAGAAAATGATAGCTTGAACTACATTATAATATTCTACAAAGATATTCCTGAACCAAAATTTTGTCTTTGAACAAAGTGATAACTGGCATCTATCTCTACTAGTAGGTTATCACGGTATGCATCTTTCAAAGGTATCAAGGATGTAATGAAACAGTGTTAACTTGTTTGCTTATATGTCTTCTATAGATTGGTAATCCCATCTGCCCACCATTTTATGATTATAGGTCCTCACCGCATATGTCAAAAGCATTGAAGATCATGGTTTCATCCTGCATTTTGGTTTGTCATCGTTTATGGGATTTTTGCCAAAGAACAGCCAAGCTGGTAAGTACCAGTCAAGTTTTTCTGCAGCATGTTACATAGTTGCAAGTCATTCGCCTGATGCTTCTCTATTTCCCATAAAATGCATACTTTACTGTTTTAATAATCTTTACTGCAACATCTTATTCTTCTTTTCTTCTTGGTTGTAGAGAGCAGGGATTCTGAAGTAAAAACTGGGCAATTTTTACAGGGGATTGTTACAAGGATTGATAAAACTCGGAAAGTTGTTTATCTGAGCTCTGACCCAGATACAGTATCTAAATGTGTGGTATGCTAAAGTTATCCCATCACCTTCAGGTTCTATTATCTTTTTTTTTTCAATGGATTTAGTGCTGTTTTAACATTTATTTGTTGCACTCTTATGCAGACTAAGGATCTTAAGGGCATTTCAATTGATCTTCTCATTCCAGGCATGATGGTTGATGCCCGTGTACAGTCGACTCTTGAAAATGGGATAATGTTATCATTCCTTACATACTTTACTGGAACTGTAAGTTTGCTGCTGTCTATTTGTAAAGTTTATTATAACAGATGGATAGGACAAGGACTAGCCATGGCTACTATATTTTTATATTTTTATCCACTTGGTTATGCATTAATTCTGCCTATACATCCTATATTTTTATATTTCATTTTCATTTTACAGGTTGATATGTTTCATTTACAAAATACTTTCCCTACTTCAAATTGGAAGGATGATTATGCCAAGAATAAAAAGGTGCGTATTCGAAGTCTTCCTTCAACTGATCTGGACACCTTTAGCTCTGTTGATTTTCACAGTATTGACTTCTCACTCAATCCATCAGTGCTTTTGTTCAGTACCCAAGTTCAGTATTAATCTCCTTTTGCACTGCCTTCATGCTTTGAGTCATCCAATGGACAGACCAACATAGTAAAGAGTACATATTACCATAGTGTATTGATTCGTTGCTTTGCATGAAGAGTATTGTGGTTTCTGTCAAGTTGCACTTTTTTTTTTGCTACTTGTATTTCAACATAATGTGCATGGTTTTGCACCTCTAATTTGTATCTGCATGTTAGCCAAAATTTTTTTTGTCACACCGCCATTGTTTCTTTTTTCTGTTTGTTTTTGTTAATATACAGTGCTATTATTTTGGTTTAGGTCAATGCTCGTATATTATTTATCGATCCCTCAACTAGAGCTGTTGGTTTGACTCTCAATCAACATCTTGTTCACAACAATTCACCGCCATCTGTAAGTCTCTTTGGACGTATGATAATTATTTTTGCACTCGCAACTTTGGAATTTGAGTTTTTTTATTATAGACTTTTACTATATGTTCAAACTCTTTGTTTATTGTCTGTTGCATTCTTCAACCTTTTCTGGGACTGAGTGAGCTGGGATGTCCAGAAATAGGGGTCCACTTATAGGCATGTGAACCAAATGTAATAGATCTTAGCACTGCTTCATATTTGGGCTTTGCAATGCTAGAGGTTTTACAAGTTATATTATAGGCTTGCCTTGTGTGCTTTTGGTCTGCGCATCAACATTTACCTTCCTGGTTCCATTGATAAAGCAATAAAGTTGGATATCACTGACTTGAAGGCTGGGCATGATAATGCATTTTTTGTACTTATATCATCTTGATTTCATAGTGGAGCTTCTCTTGATAATGGTGGCACATTCAATTATGCTCGACTTGCTCTACTTGGTATTATAATGCTGATCTTCTGATTGCTGCCTTTCTCCCTCTAGATCTAATTTTTGGTTTAAATGCAGAGTGTTAAAGTTGGAGATATTTATGACATTGCAAAAGTAGTCAGGGTAGATAAAGGCATGGGACTTCTACTTGAAATCCCATCTACTCCGCTGCCAACTCCAGCGTTTGTTAATGTATGTTCTTTGTGCATTTATTCACATATTCTATGCCCTATTCTTTCATGATAAATATATTTATATTGTTTACTTATCATTAAGTTCTTCATGGTGGTAAATGCATTAAAATTATGTTGATACAGGTATCTGATGTGGCTGAAGATGAGGTACGGAAGCTTGAAAAGAAGTTTAAGGAAGGAAGTAATGTTCGTGTTCGAATCCTTGGGTATAGGCATTTGGAAGGGCTTGCCACGGGGATTTTGAAGGTTGCTTTTCTATTTCATAAAGTTATCTATGTTTTTTCAAATGAAATGAATGTATATTGCCTGACTTGCACTGCTATAATATATTTTTCTTGGGAGCAAACGGGGTTGCTTTCTATTTGCATTGAAGTTATTTGTAGTTATTTATTAACAAAGTGCATTTGTGATATTGCATAGAAAGGCGTCTAGCTTTATTCTTATCTTCTATATGACTATATCTGTTACAGATCAAAATAAGGTTGCCTTAAGTGACATGAGAACATTTGTCATATTGTTTTTGTATGTGCAGGCTAGTGCTTTTGAAGGATCTGTATTCACCCACTCTGATGTCAAGCCAGGCATGGCAACAAGGGCTAAAATCATAGCTGTTGACAGCTTTGGGGCTATTGTACAATTTCCTGGTGGAGTGAAGGCACTTTGCCCGCTTCGACATATGTCTGAATTTGAAATTGTGAAACCTCGGAAAAAATTCAAGGTCACGCTCTAACCAAATTTGCTTTTTAAGGTGTTTTTGCAAATTGGATCTTAGATTAGACATGAACCATCTTGTCCATTGTTTGTTGGTTCATGGTAATAACTTATAGTTGACCTGTGTGATTATGCAGGTTGGAGCTGAGCTGTTTTTCCGTGTGCTGGGTTGCAAGTCCAAGAGAATAACCGTGACACACAAGAAAACTCTTGTATGTTATATGACTTGAAACTTATTTTTCATCAATGTGCAGCACTTTCAAGAGTGCTCAAATGTATTGTCATAGGTTGTCTCTTTCACTGCAGCGGTCTTTGTGACTGTCAGTTTTCATATATATACCACGTGCTGTCTTTGCTACTGTGTTTGACGTTTCACATGCTTCCTTGCAATCTGTTGTTAATAGTTGCTTTTTCATTTTTTTCAATAATTTATGTAGTTAATTCTCTGATGGACATTGTTGGCTTATGGTTTGACAGGTTAAATCTAAACTTCCAATTCTTAGTTCATATTCTGATGCAACTGATGGACTAATAACACATGGTTGGATAACAAAGATTGAAAAGCCTGGATGCTTTGTCCATTTTTACAATGGAGTCCAGGGATTTGCCCCCAGGCTAGTCTTAAAAACTCAAGATTGCATTTTTTTATTATCTTCTTGATCTTGCCAACATGAGAACAACACTTTCTGTTGAATTGTTATCTATATAGTCTGTTGTTTTTTTCATTCCTTCAATATCCTGTATTCATTGGTGTTTTTCATCAGAACTTGTTAAATCAACCGGGAAGGATAATTTAAGAATCTAGATGTTTTAGGCTCAATAAAGATGGAATTTAGAGTTGTAAAACAAATAGGATTAGCAGCAAGGATGTCCAAGAAACAACTGGGATTACAGGTTTTGAATCTTGAATATGTTTCTTGCAGAAAAGGTTTGGAGACATTTCACTTTGAATTGAATACTTAACGAGAAGATAACTTATACAATATTTTGTGAAGGGATTGACAAATAAGGAACATATAGAAATGTTAGTTCAGCCAAAATGAGGATTAGGATAGAGACAATATGAGGGAATATCGAATAATGAATTAATGTCTTCCTGACTTCTAAATCTTAGATATAGACCATACGACATTGAGAATATTATGGGTGTCCCTGACTTTCTTATGCGGTTTATCAGCTCATGCATGTCTGTTGTGCATTGAAGTCAAATTCTGCTCTGTGACTGCAAGCCCTCATCCATCTTCCAACTAGTATAACTTTCTTCAGTGTTTTGGCCTTAGATTTTGGATGTTGACTATGGCTCTAGTTGTTCTTCCTCTGCTTTGTGATATATTTTGACTGATACTCTGCTTCAGTGATGTATCGATGTTTATCAACGATGGCTCTATTGGGCTTGAGGATCAGGGTGAGAGCTAAAAGAATATGCTAATTTGGAATTGGATGGCCAATGCTTAGCTTTTGCTTGTCTTTTTTAATTAATCCATTGCAAATGCTGTATACTCTTTTCTTGTGTTCTGAAGTCCTGTTTGATCATTTTTGGGATTTCTTTTGCCCTTCTTATTTTCTTGGATCTCTTCTGTGGGAGCATTCTGCTTTTAATATAGTGAATGGCCTTGTTGGTCTATTTGTACTATATGGCTAGGATTGATTTCTTCTTTGGTTTGATTGTAGAGGATGCTGATTGTTTGCTCTTCATTTTAAAGCAGATCTGAGCTTGGATTAGAACCAGGAAGTGATGCAATTTCAACTTATCAAGTTGGGCAGGTTGTCAAATGCAGAGTAATAAGTTCTATTGCTGCTTCACGCAGGATCAATCTTAGTTTCATAATGAAGCCTCTAAGGTTTGCTAGTTGATTCATCTTTTCTATTATCCCGTGTCAAAATTAAAGTCATCATGAAGTAACTTCTTCATTATTTTACCTGCAGTATTGTGCCTCAAGTTGACTGTTAAATGGGTCTTTAGGGGAGCTCTAGGGTTAACTGCAAATTTGCTGTTTCATATTTGTCTGATAGGAAGCAGTATCCAAGTCCAATATTATGTGCTTTTTTGAAGCTGTTTTCTCTTCACCCTGCAAGAACAACTTCTGAATTGATTTTCATTTCACAAAGCAATGAAAAAGGCTTTTGAATTAATTTTCTATCATTATCCCATCCCCCATGATCCCTGGGTAAAAAGATAGGAGTAAATTGGCAATGGAAGATATCATATCAATTTCAGTGTCAGTTGGAGTCTCATTAACAAAGAAAATACTAGTCTTTCTGCGAAATTATTCAAGTATTTGCAATTTCAAAATTACAGGTTTTCTGAAGAAGATGGCATCAAGATGGGTAGTGTGGTTACTGGAGTTATTGATAAAGTTACTGCCTCTTCAGCAATAGTTTATGTTAATGCAAAAGACTACTTGAAGGGGACAATTGCCACCGAGCATTTGTCAGATCACCATGGTATTGATCTTTGCTTTGTATACATGGCAAAAATAGCAGTTCACGTTTTTCAATTATACCCTTGTTTGGTCTTCAATTGTGCAGAACATGCTGCCTTGATGAAGTCAGTCTTGAAGCCTGGATACAAGTTCGATCAACTACTGGTCCTAGGTATTTTTTTAGCTGTTCCATTTGAATGCTTTACCAGATCTCTAAAACTTTCTTTTTCCTGATTATTTTATTTTATGTAGTCTAAAAGGGAAAGGTTCAGTTAAGATGTTTTCTGACTGCACATGCTTTTTCAGTAAAATCCAGAGGTTTTTTGGAAGACATTTTCTAATTATTTTATATAGTCTAAAAGGAAAATATTTATTTAAGATATTCTCAAATTGCACATGCTTCTTGAGTAATAAAAAGAGGCTCGTTAGAAGATAAGTTATGCAATACCCTAGCAAAATAAGCAGGTTACTGCATAACGTGAAGCTATGTAACGTGAAAAGGGTCAGACTGAAAATTTGTAGCTTTGCCACCCTTTTGGACAAATCTTCCCAGTCTACTGCATCTTGTCACATTTTTGGGGCTTTGGGTGCTCTGACATAATTAGGGTCTGGCCGATCATATATTTTGTCAATGCAGTATGCAAATTTGTTAACATTAATTATGAACTAGCAATTGATTACCTTTAATTTGTGTTGCTGTAGATATTGAGAGCAACAATTTGGCTCTCTCTGCAAAATATTCTCTTATCAAGTCTGCTTCTCAGCTTCCTTCGGATCTAAGCCAGATTCGTCCTCAGTCAATAGTCCATGTAAGTATGTCTTGCATCCTACTTGCATGACCAGTTTTATAAATATTTTTTTTGGGAGAGCTCTTGCAGTTGTGATGTGGTTTGAATTTTGACATGATCTTCGGAAAGTGTAGTTGTTTCTGCTTTTTCATGCATCTGAACTTGTTTTTGCAAATCAGGGGTACATCTGTAACATGATTGAAACTGGCTGCTTTGTTCGCTTTCTTGGGAATTTGACGGCTTTCTCCCCTAGAAGCAAGGTAAACTCTTAATATCTGGCTTTTAAGATTGTTGTCTAAGGATGCTTTTACAGTGGTTTTGGAAGAGCAAGTACTGCCAGAACCTCTATAACAATATTTTATTTGCATTTTAGCGGGTTACCTGGAAGGAACAGAAGTCCACTTTTTTTTATTTTTTATCTTTTACGGGAACTTTTATGGTAGAGAATGTTCTTTGAGCTTCTTTCTCATCTCCAGTTCATGGGGCCTACAAAGGAGTCTCTTTGTCTGATACCCAAAGAGACTGGAAAGCCCCATTGTGTTTTACTTGTTAGAAAGTCAGAATCTCTTCCTTTTTTGTGCTTCTTGCATTTTTCTTCTTTATTAATTCTCTTATACTTGATGTCAGGCAATGGATGACCAAAGATCTCAGCTTTCAGAAGCCTTTTACGTTGGACAATCTGTTCGTAGTAATATACTCGATGTTGGTGAACTATCCGAGACTAAAATTTCTCAGACTGTTGTCATTGGACTATTTATCTATTATTTATTTATGGCTGTTTCCAGGTTAACAATGAAACAAGCAGAATAACAGTGTCTTTGAAGCAGTCATGCTGCTCATCGACAGATGCATGCTTTCTTCAAGAATACTTTCTCTTAGAGAACAAGGTAAAATTAAATGTGCTATATTTAATTTATTGGTTTCTGTTCCCTCCAGTTTCAAAGACAAAATATTTGTTGTAGGATCCCGTTAACTTCTGATTGCCATGCAAATACATTGTATTTCTCACATTCTGCTTGATTGTCTAATGCCCCCCCCCAGATTGCTGATCTGCAATCTTCAGATTCTAAAGATCGTGACTTGAAGTGGGTTGAAGAATTTCATATTGGCAGCACCATTGAGGGAAAAATTCAGGAGTCAAAGGAATTCGGTGTTGTTGTCAGTTTTGAGAAACATAATGACATTTTTGGTTTTGTTTCTCATCACCAGTGTAAGTTATTTATTTCTTTTCATTACCATGTGAATGCTTTTCTTGATGTGTGTTGCTTTATTAATATATACGAACTACTAATCCTTTATTCATTATAATCACTTTAGTAGGTGGAGCAATGGTGAAAGCAGGTGCAAATGTTCGAGCTGCTGTTCTTGATGTTGCCAAGACAGAACGCCTTGTTGATTTATCTCTAAAGCTTGAGTTTTTGGATAAATCAAGAGACAAAAGTTCTAACAGCTTAACTCCCAAGAAGGTTGAGTCCTGCTTCAAGTTTCTTTCTGGTTCTGTTTCTTTACACACCCAAATATGTACTAAAGAAGTTTAAAGAATACGCTTTCATGTCATCTCCTTTGCATTTCCATTTGTTGCTGGTTAAGGCCTGTATACGTGTTTCTTTCCTTGCTTATTTTTTGTTTTTGTCATGTTTGGGACTGATACACAAAATTCCCGATTTTAGAAACGAAAAGGAGAGATGTCAAAGGACTTGGAGGTGCACCAAACAGTAAATGCAGTTGTTGAGATTGTGAAAGAAAATTACCTGGCAAGTACTGTTAAATCTGATGATATATTGTGGTCAATAATATTTTTATTTTTACTTATTGTATTCCCGCTGATAGCAGGTTCTGTCAATTCCTGAGCATAACTATGCCATAGGTTATGCGTCAGTATCAGACTATAATACACAAAAAATATCTCAGAAACAATTTCTGAATGGACAAAGGCAAGTATGATTTTGGCGAATAATCCTTACAGTATATATTTTCCTGTCATCATTTTTCTTTTTCTTAGAAGTTTGGGCATTTGAATGGGTGGAAGCTCTTAATAAAATTTTGTAAAGCTTGACAAGTGTATAAAATTTTATTAAACTTTTTAGCTGGAAAATAGTCTTCGAAACTTGGCCGTTGCCTGAAAGATTCAACATTTGCATTTATTTTCTAGTTTATACTCTACAAAAGTATTATGATTGCTTTGTTTAAACTTCATGATCTGTCATGGCTTATGTGATGCAGCGTTAGTGCCACAGTTATGGCTCTTCCAACCCCTTCTACTGCCGGGAGGTTGCTTTTGCTTCTGAAATCTATTAGTGAGGTGACTGAGACATCCAGTTCAAAGAAGGCCAAGAGAAAGTCTAGCTGTAATGTTGGATCCCTGGTTCAGGCAGAGGTACTTCAACTATAAGACTGACCCACACATGATTCTATTGTTTATGGTGGTGGTTTTTTCCAAATGCACTGTTTATATTCAACCCTGTTCTGATTGTGTAGGCTTAAATATATGTTTTACTTATGTGATAATTGTTTTTTAGATTACTGAAATCAAGCCTCTTGAAATGAGATTGAAATTCGGTATTGGTTTCCGTGGAAGGATTCATATAACAGAGGTGAATGCTCTGAATAATTTGATTTCAACATTTTTAATTTCATTTATTTGGGCAACCTTCACACGCAGCTTGATTTGGTTGTTGTCTAATTAGTGGGCGAATTTTAATTTGCTTTTTTTTTCCCCTCAATCTCATGCACAGGTCAACGATAATTGTCTTTTGGAGAATCCATTTAGCAACTTCAGAGTTGGCCAAACAGTGTCTGCGAGGATTATTGCTAAGGCTGGTCAATCTGATAATAAAAAAAGTCAGCTGTGGGATTTGTCTATCAAACCAAAAATACTTGAAGGTAGAATGATTTCTGGAATTTTTTTCATAACCTTGTCTCCTTTGAGCCTGCCACTGGCTTGCACTAAGATGAAGCTGTGATGGGAAAAGGAGGGGTTGGTGTAATCTAATAATGACCTTTAAAGTAAAATCTTGATTTTGAATAAGCTTAAGGCACATTGGATTCTCACTGCTTGGCATTTCTAATGTCAAGGCCAACTTTCTATGGTATCATGTGCATTGCATTGTTCCTTGTATTGAAATCTCTTATAGGTCACTATATGCTTGGTTTTTGGAGAGGCTCGAACCCAAGACCTCTTACTGGGTCTGGGGGCATGGATGCCACTTGAGCTACAAGCTCATTGGTATTATTTTCTTGACAGATTCTTTTTTGCTAATCAAATTGTCTAAATTTGATCACATCAGCTACAGCATTACAAGGACACATTTCTCAATCTTTCAGCTCTGTGTACCAAAGCATTCCGTACCATGTGTCAAACTTTAAACAAATCACTTTAGGCATGGGTGCGTGTGTGTGTGTTGTTTTAGCACGCCATTCCAGTTATCATGTGAAAATACACGTTAAAGCAACTAATAGCCATAGTGCCTTCAGATCACATCCTTTTTCTCAATCTTATCAAGAATCCCTTAACTGCTGCTTCCTTCTGCTCTGTTTCATTGAATCACAATACCTTGTGGCTTCAATCCAAACATTAACACTATGGTGCTGATTATTCTTGAATAGAGTATTTGTGAGGCTGCCTAGCAACATTTCATTGTTAGAGGGAATTTTCTATTTTTATTCTTTGTAGATGCTTTGATACCCATGGAATTTTCGGGGACTTCAATCTGTTTCAATGACTGTTTTGCAACCACTTTGTTTGCACAAATGTCATTGTTCTAACTCCACTTCCTTCCTTTCCTTTTAATTCCTTTTTTTTTCCATCACTGCTTTTTTCTTGGTCTTGCTACTCTCTGAAGCTTGAAACTTTGGTTGGGTGAGTGATTTGTTTATATCTATTGATTAGAATTGTCTGCTTAACTGGCTAAGACTGCTTTTTTTTTTTAGCAGTAGTGCTTTGGAGAAATATCTGTAGCATTAGCTGTACTTTTTAACTGTGTTTTATTGCTCTGTTTGTAATCAAACCTACTCGCCTCTCATGGATCTGAAATCCAATTGCATTGCAGATTCGTGCACGATAGAGGATAAACTTGTGCCCAAGGAATATGAGTTTTCATCTGGGCAACGCGTCTCTGGTTATGTATATAAAGTGGACGGTGAATGGGCCTGGTTAACAATATCTCGACATTTGAAGGCAAAGCTTTTTGTTCTCGACAGTGCTTGTGAACCTATTGAGCTTCAAGAATTCCAAAAAAGATTCTATGTTGGGAAGGCCGTGACTGGTCATGTTTTGAACTATAACAAGGAGAAAGCATCACTACGGTTGGCGCTCCATCCATTTGCTGCCTCTCAAACTCTTGTTGACGGGGGAGCTCCAATTATGGATGACCTACAGAGTAATGCTCCCTGGGACAATGTTACTGCTCATATTCGAGAAGGAGATATTGTAGGTGGTAGAATTTCCAAGATACTTCCAGGTGTTGGTGGATTGCTGGTGCAACTTGGTCCTCATATACATGGCAGGGTTCATTTTACCGAACTTCAAGACTCGTGGGTTCCTGATCCATTGTCTGCATACAAAGAAGGTCAATTTGTCAAATCCAAGGTCCTAGAGATAAGCCATCCAGTCAAGGGTACCATCCACATCGATCTGTCATTACGTTTATCTTTGAATGGCATGCTTGGTCAAAATTCAGCAGAGTTCTCGAATAATCAGTAAGTCTTGGAGCTTTATGAATTCCTAATAGTGCTCTCATCTTGTTAGTATCAGTGTTGAACAACTGATTAGAAGGGGGCTGCTAAACTATTTTGTAATTTTTTCTGGCTTGTCTAGGTGTTGAGGTGCCTTGCACTTAATGAAAATGAAATGATGAACTCGGTACTTTTATTCCTTGCAAAATAGGAACTCGCTTTGGCTTGACTGCTGTATCCAATCTCTGCGTGTTAGTCTATTTAGAAACAGTGGGTCCATGTTTGTATGCATCTGTAGGAAACTAGGCATACTATCTTCAGCTAGGTTCTACTTTTGATAGGGACCACTTTGGTTGATTTTAACACAGAAAAATACTATGTATTGATATTGTCTTTGATTGAAGCTGAAAAGCTTTGTGATACTGCTACAATTAATATAAGAGTACACACATAATTCTATAATTCTTATTCTATCCTTGTCGTTTCCTTTTGTTTAAAGTTGAATCTAGTGCATACCTAAACCCTGCTCAGCTAGTATTCTACATTTAAATTCAGCCATTTCTCATGCTCATAAATTTCAACACTTCAACGCCCTAGCTACTGGAATTTCAGTGACTGGAACCTAGGACAAATGTCAGCATGACAAACCGCAAAAGCTTCTGGTTCTGTAACACCGCCAAACAAAAGTTTCTGTTTAAATTCACTTATGTGACTAAACATGCAGGGGGACTAGGCCTTTTTGATTTTAGATCTCTTAATAAGCTCCTATTCTGGTCTTCTCTGCAATCTCCTGTTTTTAATACTACATTACATGTTTGACAGGGATGCTCCCAGCAAACGTGTGGATAAGATTGAGGATCTACAACCTGACATGGTTGTGCAGGTAAGAGATAGGTTCCACTTCTTAATATGCTCTTGTATTATATTCTTTTTCTTTTTCGGTCTCTTGATTACTTGGGCATGTTGCTTGGTATCATGTTTGTTTAATCCCTTTTCTAAATCTGGCAGGGTTATGTTAAGAATGTTTCATCAAAAGGATGTTTCATTTCACTTTCAATGAAACTTGATGCAAAAATTCTCCTCTCAAATCTGTCTGAGGGATATATTGATGATCCTGAAAAAGAATTCCCCATCGGGAAACTTTTAACTGGCCGGTAATTTTTTCTCCATTCTTCCTATTTTGTTGGCTGAAAAAATGTGATGTTTTATGATGGATTTTATGCGAGGAAATGTCCTAAGAAGCTTGATTGCAGGGTACTATCTGTGGAGCATCTATCAAAGCGAATTGAAGTTACCTTGAAATCGAGCATAAGCAACGTGTCAAAATCTGAAAACAGTGATCTGAGTCGCCTACATGTTGGGGAAATAATTTCTGGCAGGATTAAACGGGTGGAATCATATGGGTTGTTTATTGCACTTGACCACACAAATTTGGTAATTACTAACCCATTTCAAAATTGCTTATATGGTGGCCCAATAAATGGATTTAAATTTTCCAGTAACATCTGATCCATCGTGTTAGTTTATAATTTAATTGTCCCTATTTGAGGTGTATCTTCAACTATATCTTGTGTGCGTTTGCTGGTATCTTATTTTATTTTTAAGAAAAAAACAAGTTTCTTTTTAAGCCAGCTATGATGCTTTCATCTCTGTGTATGATCTCTGACCTCATATGCTTATGGTTTTAATTTTATCCTATTCGTTTGCATAGGTTGGATTGTGTCATGTGTCACAGCTTTTGGATCATATTGGTAACATTGAATCAAAATATAAAGCTGGGGAGAAGGTTACAGCAAAGATTTTGAAGGTAGATTTCCCTTTTCTTGTAATAGAAAATAATTGGGTTTTTGTTAATTATATTCTAGTTAGACCGGTAATTACTGGATCAGTATCGATATCATTTCACAGATTCATATGACTGATATAAAAAGTTTCCTTCCCAGTTAGATCATGCAACTTTGCTACGGACTTCCAACAAGCTCTTTTAATAAATTATTTTAGTGTAACAAAAAAGAACTGTCTTATTAAGCAAATCCTGCTGTATTTTTGTTTGGAATGGAATTTTCATGGCTGACATTCTACTGTCCATATACTACTTTCCTCAGGTGGATCAGGAAAGGCGCCGAATCTCTCTTGGAATGAAGAACTTAGATGTTCGGGATGATATGAACTCTTCAAAAGAAGAATCTGATGAAGAAATGAGTGAAAATGAATCTATGGATGACAGCAATGCTCAAATAAAAATAATTCCGGAGAGCAGTTTGCTTGGTATCCATAACATTGATGTTGAATGCCAGAATGAACGTTCAATTCTTGCCCAAGCAGAATCCAGGGCCTCAATTCCTCCGCTTGAGGTTGCACTTGATGACATGGAGCACTCTCATCCAGATGATGTCCTTTTTCAAAACCAAGGGCATATTGACGAGGCAGACACTATGGTTAAGAAGAAGAAACCAAAGAAATTGAGGTCCATTTAACAGACAAACTAGTTGATTTCCCTTCCATAATAAAAGGCTAGTTGGCTGGATGTTTATCATTTTCTTCTGCTCAAATTTGTCATTATTGTTGAAAACCATCTGTGCAGTGAGCAAGAAATTAGTGCTGCTGAAGAGAGACGGCTAGAGGAAGATGAACCAAGGACTGCTGATGAATTTGAGATGGTGATTCGGAGCTCTCCCAATAACAGTTTTCTTTGGATAGCATACATGCGCTTCATGCTCTCTTTGGCTGATATCGAGAAGGCTCGCTCTATTGCTGAAAGGTATTACTGAAAAAGCAGATGCTGACTTCCCTTCTGTGCATTTATTTGATTTTAAATTTCTGTTCTCTTTTAATGAATAGGGAAAGGTTTCTAGAAGCTTTATAGGCAGTGAGAAACTGGAGTTTAATAGAAAACAAAATTTTAGTGAAAATGATCATTGTTCTCATATGAAATGGTATTTTTAACTTTCGTGATGCCTTCTTGTTTTTTGAAGGGCTTTGAATACAATTAATATTCGAGAAGAGGATGAGAAGCTAAATATTTGGGTGGCTTACTTCAACTTGGAAAATGAATATGGAAATCCTCCTGAGGTATTCAAGAGAGTTTAATTTTTTCTTGCTAATTTTATTATATATAATCTTTAAGTTTGACAATCTGGAGTTTCACTTCAGGATGCTGTTAAGAAAGTATTTCAGAGAGCATTGCAATATTGTGATCCAAAGAAGGTCCATCTGGCACTCTTGAAAATGTATAAGAAGACTAATCAGAATAAATTAGCTGAGGAGCTTCTTGACAAAATGAGCAAGAAGTTCAAGCATTCATGCAAGGTATATTTTATGCTTCTATGAATCTTGCCTTTATTTATTTATTTGAGATTCTATCCTGGCTCTTTATTGAACATTTAAGCTATGGAAATTCTAGTTTTGGTTGAAACGGGTAAAGTGGCTTCTCAAGCAAAAGCAAGATGGGGTTCAGTCTGTTGTGCAACGTGCTCTTTTATGCCTTCCTCGCCATAAGCACATCAAGTTCATCTCGCAGACAGCTATCCGTGAGTTCAAATGCGGGGTTGCTGATAGAGGGAGAACCCTGTTTGAAGAAATTTTGAGAGAATACCCAAAGAGAACAGACTTATGGAGTGTTTATCTTGATCAGGTAAGATTCTTTAGTTATTTCCAAATATAAGAATGGATTTTTAGTCATTAGGTAAAGGCCAAAGATAAAGACTTCTACTACATCTTTAGCACATCTTTCTAGTGATAAAATGCTGGACTGGATACATATATTGAGCAGTTGCCAACCACTACCATGTTTTTCAAATTAATTCGCAAGTAACGAGGGTATCCAGGGTTTGAATTCTGATTGCTTCGTCATATAGGCTTCCTTATCATTTTGATTTTTATATTTAATTAACAATATTATTTCACTGTACACACCTTACATCCTGGTGTCAAACTGACAGGAAATTAAACTTGGAGACGCAGATGTGATTCGTGCACTTTTTGAGAGGGCAATTAGTCTGAGTCTTCCACCTAAAAAGATGAAAGTATGTGTTATTTGCAATTTATTGACTCCATTTTGCATAAATGTCCTGGTTTTTCCTTTCATGTTGGTCCTCATTCATGTATGCTTCCTTATCTGGATTTGCAGTTCTTATTCAAGAAATATCTGGAGTATGAGAAGTCTTATGGTGATGAAAAACAGATCGAGTCTGTGAAACAGAAGGCCATGGAATATGTTCAGAATACCCTGGCCTGATGATATACTGACTCTTGTTTCCAGCCTCGGTTTCAATTTCAACCCAACATGCACTGGGTTCAGTTCATAGGTCTAGGTGTATTCCAAAGATGCTACCGAATGCGTGGTCCGGTTTTGCTGCTATGTTGATGGGGGGAAAAGGGCACAGGTTATATGCAGCTAATTGGATCTAACTCGGGGCAATGATGTCGGTGAGGTCAAGCTAACACTATTTATCATAGCGCCATTTTTCTACTGCACAATAGAGTTGCAGATGGCAGTGCAGATGGGCATTGATGTCCAGATTGGTTTATTAATGAAGGGTGTGTCGTTATATTGATTGAAATTATTTCGGCTACAACAGTACACTTGTGCGGGATCTAGCCCTTTTTGCACGGGCTTTTTTTATCTGGTAAGAGGAGTTGCATTAAGTACTGTAAAACAGATGGGGAAAAAGCTTTCCTATTATTAATTTATTAGCATAGATTTTCTTGATTTTCCTTTTTTTGTTTAATTTTATCATTGTGTGTTTGTTGGGAAGTTCGCACCCGAAAAATATAGGCCTTATGGCAAGCAGCTTCGATTAATGGAAGGTAAAATCGAAAAGAGAGCCAAAAAGAACTATTTTGGCTACCATCAGAAGGTTTACAGAGAAGTTAAATGGGTAATACTCACTGTAAATTCCTATAAACAAAACCGCAGAAATCTCTGGAATTGTTTCTAGCAATTTTTTTCAGAAAAAATAAAATTGAATGCTGTTTTTTTTTTTTTTTTTGGAAGTGTAGTTAAAGTTGTTTTTTGTTTAAAAATAATTTTATAAAAAATATATATTTTTTATATCATTACATTATACTAATAAAATATTAAATTGAAGGAAAAAAATAAAAATAAAAATAAAATTTTTTCAAAATCATTTTAAAAATGTAAAGATAAAAAGGTCTGATATTTTATTTAATTCCCTACAAAACCAGAGTTTTCAGTAATATTTTATTTAATTCCCAAACCAGAGTTTCAGCTAGTTCTTCACAAGAATTCTTGATTTTCCTTTTTTTGTTTAATTTTATCATTTTGCGTCTGTTGGGAAGTTCGCACCCAAAAATATAGGCCTTATGGCAAGCAGCTTCGATTAATGGAAGGTAAAATCGAAAAGAGAGCCGAAACGAACTATTCTGGCTACCGTCAGAAGGTTTACAGAGAAGTTAAATGGGGAATACTCCCTGTAAATTCCTATCAACAAACCGCAGAAATCTCTGGAATTGTTACTAGCAATTTTTTTCAAAAAAAAAACTAGAAAGCTGTTTTTTATTCCCTACAAAACAAGAGATTTCAGCTAGTCGTTCACAAGAAATCTTTTCAGAACTTTCAATAGCAAACTGTAAGCTGTAAGCTGAGGAAAATGGCCTCCAGTGTCCAGAATTTGAACCCTGGCATGCCCGTTAAGATTTCTCTCCATGTAATAGGCCACGGAGTTTGGAACTATAGGATCTCTTTTGGACTGGATTATAGTGCAAGGCACCAAAACTTCTGGAAGAATGCTTCTCCAATCACTTAAAAACACTGCTTTAGCCACACTGAGCGCAATCCTGGGTTTCATTCTCCTCAGGCTGTTTCTGAACTCCGTTGTTGCTGGTGTGTTGTTCATACCAATAGCTGTTGGAGCAAAAGCTTGAACCCAGCTCGTGTAATTCTGATGCATGTGCTTAAAGACGGCGTTGATCTCTGATCTCGTAAAGCCCCCATTGTATCCTTTTTCATCAAGGTACCTGCAAATCGACAACATCATATATAGTTCAGGCTACGAAGAACAAAAGATTGTGGTTGAAGGAAGAACATATAGCTCTAGAGAAAAGAGAAGACACCTCGGAGAGCCACCGAGTAAAACAAGGTGCCGGAAGAGTTCAGGACGCTTAATTGAAGCAATGCATCCGATCATGGCAGACATGGAATGGCCTACGAGGATTGTCTCGTTCACTCTCAGTTCATCAAGAAGGTTCACCATGTCACTTGCATACCCTTCGAAACTCGAGTATTTCTTTGGATTATAAAGGGCGGGGCTAACATTTGCAGAGAAAACCAAGTCAAAAACCACCACCTTGAAGTAACAAGCAAGATAAGGTATCAGGTGGTGCCACACGCTCTGGTCTGCACCATAACCATGAGCCAGGACCAGGGTTTCAGTGCCATTGCCGTAGATCCTACCATTTAGGGCTTCAAAAGTACCTCCTCCATAACGATGCTCATGATATAGCACATCCATTTCTGTGCTTTTTGATGCAACAGCGAAGCAATGCCTTAAGACTAGAAAGATTTGTCGAGGTGTTTTGTCTTCAATTTCCTGTCCAGTATAAATACTAAAATATGAAGTAGGCCCTGCCAATCCCCTCCAATATTGCGTGCGAATTATTATTGTTTTACTCTTTGACAAGCCTCCTTTGTTGTTAGCGTGGGATGAGAAAGCTGAACTTAATACCCTTTATAACACAGGATTCAATATGTATCAAAATAATTGTATATGTCTGCTTTTCCGACATGTTTTTATACATGCAAAATTCTAAGCATTGATCGAAAAGATCACACACACACACACACATATATATATATATATATATATAAATCGAGAATTATATATGCTATTAAACAAAAAAAAATTATTAATGATAACTAAAACTAAAATTAGAAAAATTAAGAGACAAATATAAATCAAGATATTTAATCTCGTACGATGGATAATTTATCTAATTATGTTTATTGAATTTTTTATTTATTAAAATTACTTTTTTATTCAATTAAATAATAATAAAAATAGATACACACATTAAATTAATTGAATATAATAAAAAAATATTTTGCAAGGATGCGCATATTAAAAATATTATCATAAAATAAATATTTTTTTATTTTCTAAAATAAAACTTATCTATATAAAAGATAAAAAAAAAAGTTATAAAAGAATCACAATACTCTTTTCAGAAATTAAATACAACTAACACTGTGTTAAAAAGTTTTTATCCAAGAACTTCGTTATCCATATATTTCTTTTCTTTAACAAGACTAAGTTCTTCATCCATAATTTAACACGTTATTTCCTAGCATTTAAAATGGAATTTATTAAGATACATATTGAAAATAACATCAACTAATAATGGATAAATAAAAAAGTTAACTCTTTAGGTTGTATGGTTTAAATATTGTCTGACATGAGTATTAAATTCAAGGGTATATTTAAAATGTTTTGAAAGTTGAAGACAAGGACCCAGGGCCCAGGCCACAGCGTGAATCCGCCACCAGAAACACCATGCATCCACACTCTGACTGCCGTGTCTCTGTAGAGATTTCTTTCTTTGCATTTAGGCTTCGAATCTATTCCAGTTCAAGGAGAAATAATAGCGTAAATGAAAGGTTTATTTTTTATCTGTTTATAATGATAATAACCATTGGTATGGAAGATTCAAGCTTTCAAAAATTCTTATTGTCTAGGGTTCAACTCCCCATTCTTGCTGGGAATTAAGCCTTGCTCATGCGAGGTGTGAGTAATGGCGTTTGAGCTTCAGGGGATGCTAAGATCCTATACCATGCCCTATAATCCTCACAGAGTCATCAAGTTTTTTCATACATATGGGATGAAATTCAGGCTCCTCAATCTCCCAAGATTAGATTGGTCGAAATGTTGACTAAAGGAATGATACGAATCAATGCAGCGATACCAGATGATTATGGACTAGCTAAGGGATTTGATGTTTTTGTGATCTTTTTTCCAACAACTACTCCATTTCTTGCTTTAATTTGATTTTATGGCAGTTTCATTTTCCCTGCAACAGAGATGTATACTTCTCTCATGCACGGGAGATCGATGCCTTCGTCATGTTTTATTCCACACCAGGACAGAAACACAGAGTCAAGAACACAGCAATTAAAGAGCAAACCAGATCGCCAAATTTATCGGGCTAAAAGTTCCATCTGCCCCGGAAATATGACTGCTGAAACTCAAAATGCAAAAGAAAATAAATATTTATGGATGCTTTACGCAGCAAATGAGCTGCACAGGCATTATGATCCACCAGAAAGAAATGGAGTTTTTCTTCGTGGTTCTTTCCTTTCCCCGTTTGATATCAACCAAACGATGATAAAGACGTGTGTGGACTCATTAAAATCGCGAGCGAGTGACGCAAGCAATGCTGTCAGCAAGAAGCAGTAGCTGTGCTTTTATGGGCAAAAGAAGAACACCATAAATACAACTCAACGAACTTGCCGGCCCAGGGTTTACTGCTGGCTGCTGTGAGAGCTTTTTGAATTGAATGACGCTGCTAGTAAAGGGCTGCTTTCTGCTACTACTGTACCCTCCTCATTCAATATCTTGGGTATTCAATATCTTTGCATTTACTTCTTGGTGGCTACGTGCAACAACCAAGACAAATTGGGCAACTAGTATTCAAAATGAAAAGAAATGGAGAGTTAATACTGCAGCAATAACATACTTTTAGATTTTATGTTTCGATATGATATTTAATTTATTTAATTGATGTTGCTGTTGACATTAATTAAAATTTTATTAGTGAGGCTATTGTTTCCCCCGTAACAATTAAATTTCATCACATATCATGTTTATAAAATGCAATATGTTAGGTAATCATTATTTGAAGTACGATAATTATTTCATCATGTTTAAAAATAAATATATTTAGTAATTATTGTGCTTTAGAAGTGGTGAAAATATGTTATTTTACCGAATTTTTTATTAATAGTATTATTCATACAAAACTTTTAACCTAATTAAAAAAAAAACCCAACAACCAACGTTATCACTATTTATTTCTTTTTGCAAATGATCATCAATAATAAATAAGATTTGCTTCAATGTTAATGTCAAATTTGTTAGCGGTTTGGCGTTGTCAGTTATCTTGATGGAAGGAGAAAGCAGCGTTGAAAGAAGCCACTGGAAGCTGCATCTAGGTAGGGAGATTTGTCTAAACTGTATCCATATATACAAGTCCCCACCTGGCTTTTATAGCATTAAAGTGTTTTGTGTTTTAAAAATATTTTTTAAAAAAAATATTTTTTTTTATTTTAAATTATTTATTTTATATTTTTAAATAATATTAATATTAAAAATAATTTTAAAAAATAAAAAAATATTATTTTTTATGTTTTAAAATAAAAAATATTTTAAAAAGCAACCGCTATCACACTACGAAACACTTTTTTATATATAAAAATTAGAAAACACAAAATAATTTTGTACAGTTTTTAATTTTTTTAATTTTTTATATTTATTTATAGATATTTAAAAAAAAACATTACATTTTTTTTACTATAATTCAATTTTGATCACGCTTTAACTATCAAAAACAAATAAAGGGGAAAAAGATATTCTTGTCTAAAGAAGAAACAAAAATTCCTAAAAAAAAGTTTTTTTAAAAAAATCACGCTTTAACTTTTGATTTCGGTAATTTTTCTAAATTTTTATTATTTGGAGTGTTATTATAATTTGTGCATATTTTTATTCTTACATAAGCAAGCATTAATAAAAAAAAACCAATAACAAGAAAAAAGAATCTGAAAAAGAAGAAGCACCAAAACAACACCGTTTTAAACTGAAAAATCAACAAGCTTGGAGGAACAACTTTTTTTTTAAAGAAACTTCCTCCTTAAGAGAAACGACGCAGTTTTATAAAAGAAGAAGCACCAAAACGACACCGGTTTAGTGCATGTCCAGCTCATCCTCTTCCTTTTTCTGTACTGCACCCCTTCCCAAACGATGGAATTTTATCCTTCCGCCCACACTCCCTAACATAGCCAAAAAAAACAAAACACCCATTCCCTTCCCTGGTCGGTCATACTTTGCTCAAAGAGACAAGTTATATTAAGGGCTAGGATTCCTCCTCATAGACCAAGGGTCGTAATCAAGCCACCTAGGAGAGTTTCTAGAAGATTTTCCCTATACATAAATAGTGAAAGAAGAGACAAAAGAAGGGGAGAGGGGGGGAAAAAGAGAGTTTTGAGCTTTAGATATTGAAGTTTGTTTGAATAAGAGCTAAGAGAGGGGAAAAATAATAATTCACATTATATTACTATTCATTAATGCATTTTTGTTTCATTTTTATAGTTTTCATATTTACATTAGCTTTGTTTTTATAAAATTTAGTTTCTTTTCTTTTTACATAGTGTAAAAATTTATTTTCAAATCAGGTTACTATTTAATAATGAAAATAATGTATATTATACTATTCATTCATTTTCTTTCGACTTCACATTCACGTATCTTCGTTTGGTAAAATTGTGCTTTTATCTTTTTATGTGCATGTATGTGTAAAAACTTATTTTATGAAATAGGTTAATATTCACCTATGTATTTTTTTTTTTATTGTTTTTGTGTAAATGTTAGTTTTAGTTTGTAAAACTGCATCTTTTTATGAATGACCATGTGTGTAAATATTTATTAAAAAACAAATAAACATATCATATACGAGTTTTCATAATGTTAATGTTTATGTTTTGATCAAGCTTGGATTTTATCATTTAGATCAATGTGTGTCATAGTTTTTAGAGACCAGTATAGACATTTTAACCTCAAAACGAGTTCAAAAATGAGTTGATGAGTTTTCATAACGTCATGTTTTGATTAAATTTAGATTTTAATAATTAGGTCAACAAGCCTTCTAGTTTTTAGGGATTGACATAAGTCCAACACAATGTTTTTAACTTAAAATAAGTTCAGTAATGAGTTAATGAGTTTTCATTAAGATTAGATTTTAACAATTAGGTTAATATCTCTTTTATTTTTCTAGGGATCGACGTAGATCTATCATTATATTTTTAACTTTCAAACAAGTTTAGCAACGAGTCAATGAGTTTTTTTTCCTAAAATTAGAGAGCAATATAGGTTTAGTACAATACTAGTTTCATCTCACTTTACAAGAATTTGTTGAGTTGTGAGACTCTTGATCCATGGCTCGACACTAGCTCAATAATATCTATCAACAATAAATAACTTATGAATAAATTTAGAAAATAATTGGATAGTTAATGGCATACTTGAAATGAATTTAGAAAAACACATGTCTAATGTAACCTTTCATTTAAAAGAATGTGAAAAAAATGATTTTTATGTTTTTAGAACATAACCAATCACTTACTTGAATAGTCTTTTTAAAGAACTACACGGCAACTCTAGTTTTTTTCTCTTTGTATATCCATATAATTTTTTAATTTATAAATAATTTATCAAATTATAAATATTTTTTAAATTCATCACCTATAATTTTATAATCTTTCAAATTTGATACTTATTTTTTTAATTGTTATTTATTTTATTTGGGATTATTAGATTTTTTTTGTTCCTCAAATTTCACCCTCCCTTCCTGCTTTTCTCTCAAATATTACCCTCATTCTTTTTTCTTTTTCTTTTTTTTCCTTTTCAAGTTTTTTATTAATATTTTTCAACGATTTTATCCTGTAAAATTAAATTGGTTGACAGTTAAGTTTCTTGATTAAACTTAGGTTCATGTTTCAACTTGTTGCAAGTTTTTAAGATTAGACAAGATTTAAAAGTTTGCCTAAATTTTCTTGGTTTGTTTTCCTCTTTTTTTAAAGCTAATTGGTTGACAATTTAGTTTTAGTTATATGTTTTTGCGATATTCCCTCTAATAGGTTAACATTGAAGTTTGATAATCCAGATAGGTTCAGGTATTGTTTTTTTTATCTTTCTTTTTTTATTGTTTTTTTGTCAATTTATTTATTGTTATTGTTGTTTTCATATTATTTAAATTGTCACTTAAACCAATAATTCTATACTTGAAAAAAAAATTTAGCTTGGCACTTTTTTACTTCAAATAACAAAATTATCGGCCCACGGCCGGCAAAATATCTAGTGAATTGCTAAATTCTTATATTGAGACTTAGATTATCACATGTAATTTAATTATCAATTATTTTTACAAGATACATTAAAAAGTAAAGAAAATATTAGCTAAAAGTAAATAAAAATAATAAATATTTTGAAAGCATCTTATTGAAATAAACAATCACATAAATCATTTAGATTTTCATGGACAAATCCCAGCGTATCATTTATCATTTTTTGTTTTTTTACTAGTTTGCACTAATTTATACATAAAGGCTATATTGAATAGATCCGGAGTTTATAATTAAAAATGAAAAACCTTGTAAAATGGGGAATATATCGAATGGATTGAAGTTAATGCTTGACTTGCTGGTTAAACATTATTTGATATTCAGGGACTAGGTCGCATATATTTGAAATTGAGGGATTAAAATGAAAATAATTTTTTAAAAACTATCGATTCAAAGATTTGAAAAGATGGACAGAAGAAGTGGCACATCAGGCATTGACTGAGGTATGGATGGCAGCTTAGAACTTCCAAAATGCAAAAATCATCCCTCGTGTATAAGTCTTTATTAATTTTGCCCTTCATATACTGCATCCATCAATCTCACCCTTAACAACATCTAACATTATCAAATCTAGCTGTCCACCCACTTTCCACCCAAATTGGTTATCATAACGTTTAAGATTCAAAGATTTAAATATATAACTAAAAAAAAGAGTGAAATGAACAGAAAAATAATGTAAGAATTTGAAAAAATAATTTGATGCTTGAAATTTTCTTTTTCTTTTTCTTAATCATTGAGTTTAAAATGCGATTTGATTTTTTAAATTTTTTTTCTTCACTCTTTTTTTTGTGTTTTGATTTTTACAAAATCTTTGTTTAATTTAAAAATTATTTTTTTCTTGATTATTTTTTTCAACTTTTAAACCATATAAAATAGATTAATTTAATTATTTTTTAGTTTCCATGCAAATGTTTATTAACGGACTTGGATGTGATAGGGAGTCAACAACAGGGTAAAATTTAAACCGTTAGGTAACTTTAAGGCTAAAATTGATAGAAGTCATTGATGAATGGTCTCAATCTCATTTTATTAAAATAATTTTTTTTTATTTTTAAAAATTTATTTTTAATATCAAAACAATCTAAAATTATATTAAAAAAAAATTAATAAAAAAAAATTAAAAAGACTCAACACTCAACCGCGGAGACCGCTCATGGAACTTCCATTCCACGGGACAACAGCAATACCTTTGAATTTGATTGTGCCGAGTAAAGGTTTCTCCTATGTTGCCTGTACAATCCCATCTTCCCCTATTATCGCCAACTCTATTGACGTCTCCAGCAACAAAAATATTAATATAGATAAATAAATAATCCAAACCCACAGCAGCAGAAATTTAATTCTATCTTCATGATTAAATAATAATAAAAGATTACAAAAATTAGCAAATTTAGTTCATTTCCTTGCACTAATAAGCTAAAAAACAACTCAAAATTCAAGTGACCTAAAAGGAAAGGTCTAAATAATGTGTAATTAGTGTCTATTTAGCACTTATTTGCGAAGCAGCCACACAGTTAATTAACTAAATAGAGTAAAGGAGAAGTAGGTAAAACCTGGAAATTTTATCAGGAAAACAAGAAAAACTAAATTAAGTATGGTTAAAGTTGATCAAATGACTACTTAATTATTTTTTATACTATAAGAATTAGGTTATAATCCACATGAAAATGCCAAAATAATTTCTGAAAAATAACAGTTACTCTACTTCCTTTTTCAAAGTATCATCAAAATTTAATTGAATGTTTCGATCGAGTCCAAATTGAAACGAACATTAAGGTTTTGTTCGGTGTCATTAGTTAACTATTGGCTCTTCGTAACTGGGTTTAGAGAATCTAAGATTTGATGAAATGTTTGATTGCTGACATCAATGTCAATACCTTACTGCAGAAGAATTAAACGCTTCTCGAGTCAGTGAAGGCAATCTTTTACTTGTTAAAGCAGCTTCTTTAGTTGTTAAACTACAATTTCACACGCAGTGCAGAAACTAATCTGTTTGCGAAATGGAAAATGAAAATATAAATGGTTGTCATATGAAGAGGCCCTCTTGAGATGCCAGTTGAATCTGCAATCGACGTGCCTTTTGGAAAAAATCCACATGAACAGGGTGACCCAACTAACAGGGTAGGCAGTACATGAACCCTAAAATCCATGCTCTACTGCCCAGCTAGGGTTCCGAGAGCCTCCTTGAGGAGTTTTTGCGCCTCTTCTCTCTGCCTAGACAAGTGAAGGAAGAAATGGTAAGATGATGTTTCAGTATATTTACAATTTGAATATCACTAACGTGAATAGAAAGATGAACCCTTGTTGGTCAATAACAAACACTCCATATCATAATAGGAAAATAACCAAGCATGGATAATACCAGACTAGATAAAGATAATCCACCAAATGTAGAAAACACAACCAATTTAGATCTAGTGATTTATGCGATCTTGCTTTTGGAAGAGGGCATTGTTGCAGGTAGTGACACTATAGTTCAGACTACAATACAGTAGTTCAGACTACAATACAGGTCATCAAAGGAGGAAACCAATACGCCTAATACAATGTGGAAACGTTTTTCCACCTTGATAAATGTTTCCTTGCATATGAGATTGAAACCTTCCAGCCACGGTAAAAATTGCTCAAATTTTTTTCCAACACAGCCTGCCAGATCCAGATCACTTTTCAAGAAACTATACCAGCATGTTGCTTCCCCAGTCCCATGTTCCTTGGTCTCAAAAGGATATAAGGTGGTCATGTTATTCAGGGTTAACCATGAACTAAAGATGTTAAAAGAATGAAAGAAACTCATTCAAGATGCTTTGGCAATTAATTAAAAAAAAAAAGGACTATTATTTGCAAGAAGCTCCAAACATTAAATAAGATATTCAAGAAGATACCTCTTTATATCCTCCACGGCTTGTTTACGACGTTGTATCTGAAGCTCTAGAATATGAATCAATGTGGCCCTAGCCTGAGGGGAAACCATTCACACAGTGAATGTAATTCTCAGACAGAACCAGAACAAAGTATGCAAGATACCTCAAAAGCACTTCACCTGATGGGGACGCAAAGAATTGAGCAGGTGATGCAAATTCTTGAAGATAAGGGAAATGTCTTCCACTCTCCTAGCATATTGTGAAGGTCTCTCAACAAGAACATCGGCAAGCTCCAAAATGTGAAGCTGCAATTCTCTATTAAGTGACCTCAGTTCTTTCTTGAAATCTACAGTAAACAAGAATATCAATCAGCCTGCAGCTTTGCATATCAAGAGACCAAAATCATTAAAAAGAAAGAAAGAACGAAAGAAAGAAACATAGAGAAGAAACAATAACATCCATTTATGGGGAAACAACCGGATAAGGAGCGGTTTTACATCCATTTCTTACCAAGAATGTCTTTTGCTGTCCCTTTGCAGAACATTAAGCAAATCCTAGACCAAAGGAGCTCGATATGAAAAGGATAATAGCAGGCACAATACATCCCCGTACATTTATTTATTTTTTGGCGAGTCCAAGTAGAATTTTTTCATTTGGATTGTCCCTGTTGTATTATCAGGAACTAGAGTACACAATATAGAATGGTTATGCGCTATGCAGTTGCTTTCTAGGTGTAAGTTTTTAGCTTCAAAACTCCATAGAAATCACTCAAACAGCCATAAAAAGATTCCGTCGCGCAATGATCAAACTAAAGGCCTAACATTCACCTAGTGGCCTTACAAGCTCTCAACCTTCAATAGAGAAATCTTTTTAATTAAAAACGAAAACAAACAATATTTCGCAAATACAGCATGCATTAAAATTCCTCAATTGTATCATTAATATTGTGTACTTTCATAAAAAAAAAATACAATCGAGCAGCAATGAAGTAGATGTAAAACATACCAACATTTGGTCCTTTTGGGTACAGTTGTCGCACTCCCTGCTCTTCTAAGCTTGGAAGCACATCATCAGTCTAAAATAAAACAACAAAATAAAACCACCAATGAGAAACCCTAATTCCCAAAAATACAGAAACAAGGAAATCCTCTAGGCACACACAGAATGTGCAAAACTGGAACCCCAACATCTCCATAAACACTAAAATCACCTTCTTTTTCATTCCCTTTCGAAGCAATTCCAAAACTGGAGCAAAAAATTCGAGAAAAATGAGAGGGAAAGAGAGATTACAGTGTAACTGCTAGCAAAACACACATAAGTGCCTTCAATAGGAGGAGGAGGTTCTGGAGCTGATTTAGGGTTTTCAATATAATCTTTGTACAGTCTGTAAAACGGTGGCGGTGGTGGAAATGTAGCTGTTGCCATTGCAGAACTCTTCTCTTCTCAACCAAAAAGCACCACAAAAAAATTATTCTTCGAAAAAGTTCCTCTGAAAAACCCCAATTCCTGTTTGGTTGCCGAGAAAAATACTAGTAAAAATGTAATGGAGAAAATTCACCTTAATTTTAATTTATTCAATTTAAATCTGGACCGTCCACATGCATGGTCCCGTGATAGGAAATGTCCCTAATGCCTTTCTTTTTATGGAAAGAAACCTCAGAGGCTTGGCCTTTACAGCCTAAACGTGAGGGGTATAATAGTCAATTAGTAAATACATGGTCGCAACTATCTTGTATAACAGTTAACAACGTATATAGCAAAAGAGAAAAGGAGGGAGAGGGAGAGGGAGAGGGCGAAAAACTCTGCCACATACGGTGCCAAAAATAGACAGATGGAAATAATCCTAAAATTTTAAGATCCCATTTGGTGATTTTCTCTGTTCAGATCTCTAAAGCATCATATTTGGAAAATAAATCCAGGTAAATGCAAATTCTAGTGTTTTTTATTCTTTGAAGTATCTTACTGTGTATGTGGTAAAACTCTTGATGTTTTTTCTTCTTAACTCATCACGAAAAGTACATTAAGGATTTATGCATAGATTTTAAAGAAAGAAGAGGTGATTTGACAAGAGTGTGAAGGGTTTTTTAATGGGATTTTTTTTGTTTTTCAAGTGGTAAAGTTTGTGTCTTTCTCAAATGCCAACAATTTTACAAGGAGATTTGCAGAAATTCACATTTGATTGCTTGAAGTTAAACATGATATTGATTCCAGCATTTTAACATTCGTTTGGTACTGATTGGTGGGTGGGTATGATAGTTTATTGGCTTTAATTCATGGTTTGTGGAATGAACTTTAATGTAGGTGAAATCATAAGCATGGATCTTCCAACAAATGATGTGGAGCTCGTGCGAGAAGATGAGAAAGAGAGAGGACTCACATTTCATTGTGAGCTCTATGACACAGAAATAGTTCGCAAGATAGCTCAAGCTTTTCTCCCTGGATTATCCTCGGCTTGTGTTGATAACACAACTGGGGATATGTTTAGGAACCCTGGTTCCGTGGCTGCTGATATTAGGAAAGAAATGGTTGATTATCTGACCCAGAGAAGTGAAAGTTTTGTTGCGGAATCAGTTGTACTAGAAGGTGATCTAGATGGGGAGGTGTCCGACCATCCATTTGATATCATTTCTAACATGGTTGATGACTTTGCGAGTTTGAAAAGGAATTTGTTTAGTCGGGTTTCAGGATGGTTACTGAGTGAAAAGAGAGAAGATAGAATAGATGATTTCGTCCAAGAGATGGAAATAAATGGGTTTTGGTTGTTGGACAGGAGAGAAGCAGTTGCACAGATTTTGGTTAAGAATGTTGACTTCAAGAACATTTTTCATTGTGACAAGAAGTTCAACACTGCTGAAGAGCTTGTTGAGCATGTTGTCAACTGTGGATTTAGGACCATGAACTGCTCAAATGAGGGGTGCTCAACAGTATTTTGTGCAAGCCATTTGGAGAAGCATGATTCAGCTTGTCCATTCAAAATAATCCCATGTGAGCAGCAGTGCTCAGAAAACATCATGAGACGTGAAATGGATCGGCACTGCATAACTGTCTGTCCTATGAAGATTGTGAGCTGTCCTTTCTATGCAGTGGGTTGTCAGTCCACTATGCCTCATTCTATAATTGAGCAACATCGTTCCGACAATCTCCATTCACACTTACTATATACTCTTAAAAGTATTCACAAGGGAGGATCAGAGGAGGATCTGAAAAAACGTGTTGAACAAATACTGGAGGTGAGTCTTAGTTGATTATATGCTGTTTCGCTTATACAATTTTTGAACATCCATGGTGCTTTCCGGTAGCTTCCCATGTTTTTGTTTCATTATTAACTCGAAAGGCATGATCAAGAACCTTTGTCATTCCTCTTTTTCACTATGACAAATCTTGAGTGGCTGTATACACTAACTTGTACTGCCACTAGTTGCTATTTTAGTTTTGAACGCATGTCTTTAAGCAAAGCCTTACCCATTCTGGTCTAGTGAATGGACTTGAGGACATGAATCGAGGTGTGCATTCCCACACTCATACATAATTTTTAACATTTGTTGGATCATTGCTTAAAGCTTTTGAGAATCGGTTGTTTTTGTTGTATAGAGCTTTTCCACATTGGGTAGGGTCGTGTGGCAGATGCTGTTATTTTCCAAGCTACTTTGGTATATGGGTTTTTTGCTGCTTGTTCATCAGTAGGGTTTGATTTGTTACGAGGGAACTGCATGATGAAATTTATTTTGATCATGGAACACCTACTGCAATGCAGTGCACAATTTGTTTTCTTTTATTGTATTTGTCAAACGTGGCATGTAAAATTCCTGGCAATACTTAACCGGCAGCAACTTTTTTCATACTTTATGACAGTCATCCTCTGGTCGACTAGCAGATGCTAGGGATGCGAGATCTCTAATCCTCAAAGTCAAGGATGTTGAAGCAAAGCTTGGGCCTTTGGAAGTTAAAGCTGCTGAAAAGGTTAGTGAAGAACCCAACAAGGCTGGAGAGAACAGTAGTGAAGAACCCATTGAAGCTTTCAACAAGGGTGGTGAAGAATCGACTGAGGTAGACAAAATTGGCAGTGAAAAGTCCAATGAGACCATAAATAAGGTTGGTGAAGAACTGTCGAGCATTCAAATTTAAGGGCTTGCATGAAAGGAAGCTGGGATGCAAGTTGACACCTAATACACTTCTGCCATGCTGAAAAATTGTTTTTGCTTTCATTAAATCCCAAGCACTGTGGAACCATCCTAGTCCTGTTGAACATCAAAAGCTGTTTCTCAGGAAATCGTGCTCCTCATTGCCGCTTGCTTCATCCGCTTTGCACATCATTATTATAGGTAAAAAAAATCTGCACATCATTATTATAGGTAAAAAAAATCTGCACATCATTCTTTAGCAGTTCACTCTGGCTGATTTCCAGAGGCAAAACAATTTCTGTGATTTAATCCTCACGAAGAATCATTAATATATGATGGTTCTCTCCTGTCTAATAACTCCCAAATAGAAGGTCGTCTTGCAGTTTCGTCCGAGCTACCAAAATTTTGCTTTGATAGGAAAAAAAAAATGGTATAATTTCCAAGAGTTTCGTTCAGATTGTCAAATAGCTTCCCACGTTTGATATATAAAGCTACATGATAAACAATCGTATTCCCCTGCATCCACCACAAAACCAAATTCTGTTTCAAATTCAGGAAAGAAGAGCTGAACACCTCCTCCGAGAGGTGTGACCCTCATAATCACGACTTGTTTTTGTATGATCTGTTACTAAGAAAGAACACAGGTTTTTACAAGCTAGTTACGTTCCATATGATTAACAGTCTTGAACAGCCTTGCGCAGTCAACAAAAGCAATCAATCACTAGATTTCCAGAGAAAGTTAAAATACAACCCGAAAAAAGGCAAATATATTTCAAGGTTGTGTGGTGTAATTCACCCACCATAAGCACCTATTCTTAAAAAAAATGGCCACGCATGTATCAACAAATTAAAAAGAGATAAACCAATCAAAGTACAGTTAGAGAGAGAGAGAGAGAGAGAGAGCTTCTGTGCCATCCTATGGATGGAGGGTTAAACCCACAGAATGATAGCTAAAGCTCGGCTGTTCAAATGGGCCTAAGGGTTGATGGAGAGGCCGAAGCCTAGTTTCTTATCGTTGCTCTGTCCTCCACATCATTAGCTGAAGGTTGCTGGAGAAATGGACATATAGCAATAAAATGTAGATGAGGTAAGAATCTGAAGTTCTGAACGCGCTATAACGTCCAATCTAGAAGCAGAGACTGTATTTCTTGAGAGTTCCAGGCAGAATGCTTTAAGGTTTTGACAAAATCTCTGTCTTTGAACAGATTCAATCCTTCATTATTTTAGCTCTTCCACTTTCTCAATTATCAAATCAAACACATTGAAACTGAAAATTCAAGGAAATGACAGAGTCCTTGTGGAAGAATATTTAATCTCTGATGGAAGGAAAAGTATCTAGCCCGTGACCAAGTCCTTGTGGGAAATTCAGGGTTCATATTGCCTGATGACCTCATTAAATTTGTTGTGTGAATATTCCACGATCGACGTTAAAAGTTAAAACCCACTTCTTATAAAAAGAAAAACTGATTTGACTGCAAACAATATCAAATGTTCAATTCAAAAGCATTGAAAGAACGTTTGATGCTACATTTTAATATTAAAAATAGTTTTAAATTGAGTAAAAGTGAACTAAGTTATTAATTAATTAATCTTAATATTTAGAATCTCGAGTATACATGTCATAAAGAGTTAATTTTAAATAAAGATTTTCATTTAAGAAAAGAAAAAAACAAATCTCATTAGGAGTTACATTATCTGATTCACGAGGATGGAGTGGACAAAATCTTCTTAGTTCACATGTTTAATGATCTTAGCACATTTGTCTATTTATAGGTAGGCATATATTTACCAAAAAAATTTGAAATAAATAAATAAATATTTTTTTAAAAAAATTATTTTTGAAATACAAAAACAAACAGATTTTACAAAACTCAATTAAAAAAACATGTAAAAATTACGTTTCGAACTCAATTTTTTGACAAGTTTCACAGTATAAAATGCAGTTTGGTGTATTACCAAACACCTAACTGTGTTTTTTATACCTCAAACGCAAAAACTAAAGCTAAATAAAAGGATCAAACTTGTTTACAAAAGCAGTTGGCCTCATGTTTTTAAAAATTTTTGTTTTTTTTTAAAAGTTATTTTTTATATTTTAAAATCTTTTTTATATCAAAAATATATTTTTTAAAATATATATATATATATATTATTTAGATGTATTTTAAAACTAAAAATATTTTAAAAAATAACCATTATCACAATATCAAACATACTTTTTTAAAAGGATAATGGTTAAAAACATATTTAAAAAAAAATATTTTACTATAAAAGATATCATATTCATGAATTATCATTTGAGGTTAAAAATGACATTTATGTCCCACACTTATTTTATATATAGACTAAATAAAAACAAATTACATGGAACATCAATGCCTGGCCACCGCATCAATTCAAAACCCATAAGAACACGTGTTTAGTTATTATCAATTTAAATCAATAATTATCACTTATGTTATAAAGATTAGATAGAATTCAAAGACTTTCCTCTTGAGATTTGATGGGCATTGAAAAATGTAATTTACCCAATGATAAACTGATGACTGATTTGATACACCACCTACCACTTCCATGCAACAACAGTATTTATTGGGATTATAATTATTTTTTATGTTAAAATATATTTAAAAAATATTTTTTATATTTTTAATATTAAATATATTTTAAAAATTCATTTTAAAAACAATATTTAAATTTTATATCTTTGCAAATAACTTTTTGTACCAAAATACATATTAATAATATTTTTTATTTTATAAAAATTATTTTTACATTAAAATAGTTTTAAAACATCAAAAATATATTAATTTAAAGTTAATAAAAAATTAAAATTAAAATTAAAAATTTTTAAAAAATATTTTTAAAATACAAAAATAAACGGCAATTAATCAATCATACAATTCCATACAGGTGCTTGAGAGACTGAAAAGGGATGTCGGTGCTTGAACTCGATCATGTCGTTTTATCATTTTTCCATGTCCTTGCCTTTCTATCATGCTTTCCAGCTGCCCTTTGTTTGGAGTTTTATTTATTTGTTTATTTATTTCGCAATTTGATGATTTTCCAATATCAATATATAATATATATGTATTGAGATACGTCCTATCCATCATCATGATATAATGTTTCAAAATTTGACTTATCTTTGCATTCAGTGAGCTTCTTAATTCCTAACCCTGAGAACTGTAAATTAATTTTTACAACTTTCTATTTTAAAAAAATCTTAAAATTCATATAAAAAATAGTGCTTCATTGTATCTTGAGTTTTTTTTTTTATATAATTTTGCAAAAAATAAAAAAATAATATTGTATAAAAAATATTTAAAAAATAATATAATTTAACAAGTCGCATGTAAAATCTATAACTTGCAAATCGCATCCTTTATATATGAGTCACGAGTCGCATGCAACTCAAAACGAATTAAAACCACACTTACTTTCTTTTTTATTTGGGCCTGTTTGTTTCTGCGTTTCAAAAGCGCTTTTGAAAAAATTTGAAAATTTTTTATTTTTTTATTAACTTCAAATTAATATGTTTTTAGTGTTTTCAAATCATTTTGATGTGCTGATCTCAAAAATGATTTTTAAAAAATCAAAAAATATCATTGACATGCATTTTGGCACGAAAAGCTATTTGAAAAGCAACCGCAACCACACTGCCAAACAAGCTCTTATTTCCCCTCTCCTCCTCTCCTCTCAGCTACCACCATAGCTCGTGGTTTGCCTCTGCCCACACCATCTCTCTCTCTTTCCATCGTAAAACATCATTATTACCACAATGACACCACCCCGCTCTCCCTTGCTCTCTCTCCAATGTGATGTGCAAGTTTCTCTCCCCACACTCATAAGCTATCCTTGCAATCTTGGTCGCCGCCGCCGCCCACATTCAAAACTTGGAGGTATATTACACACTTCTTTTTTATCAATTTAATATATTTTTGGTTAATTTGTGCTAATGGTTGATTTTGATTATTTTAAGATTTAGAATTAGAGTTTTTTAAAAAATAGATTTTTTATTAATTAGGTTTAAATTATGATAAATAATAGTCAAATAATAGATATACATATATATAAATATTTGATGGTTAGGGCATGAATGTCTAAATTTTTTTTCTAATGTGTAATAAATAGGGTATGGATATAGAGAAACTTGACCCGTGAATATTTGTTGTTATTTTTATTGGTGGATTTAAGAAGCTTGAGGAGGCTAAGCGTCTCAAAGTAGCCTTAGTAGAAGATGATGAGATTACTTATCATGGACATGTATATATAATTAAGCCATGAGTGATCTAGGCTCATCCACAAAAGCTTTTAAAACCTGTCCACGAGCTAAGATGATTTTGATGTTACATGCTTATTCTCAAGTTGGATGCGTTGGGGTTGTGCATGCCCATACACGAATACTCCACTTGCCCACTAGCATTTCAGGCTCTATTACAAAGTTAAGATAAATTTCAGATATAATTTGTTTATGTGCTTTAATGTAAGAATTATGAATTTAACAATTATGAAGGAGTGTTTATAAATTATAAATTGTTGAGTTGGTTATTTGTGAAAATAAATTAAGAAGCTAAAAAAATTGCATTGGGTATTTTATTTTTTTTAGGGTCGCAGATATAACATTTAATTATTCAAACTATATTTCTTTTCTACATATTTCTATCCTTATTATTTTTATTTTTTAACTTGCTAAATTAAAAAAAAAAAAAAAAAAAAAAAAGTGTCTCTGAATTGAGTGTCCGTAAATAACAAGTACCACAGCTGTTGCATGGATCCCGAGAAACAACAGTAGGATAGCTGTATCATCACATGTCTACGTTGTTTGACTTTCAATAACAATAGCTCCCACGCTACCCAGTGTCTCGTGCATACACTCTTACACGGAGCAACTTGCAAGTTCTCGGAGCGTGGCAGGTACCTCAACGGAATGCGAGAATGGCAAGAGATAGCACTGATCGTGGCAATCTAGGTTTCGATGAAAATTGTATTTTAGGGGATAGTTTTGAAGCCGGACTAATTTGAAAGGTCGACTCGGACTCGGTTGATTCAGATCTAAAATCAATTCGAATTTAAGTAAAAACTTATTAAAAAGTTGGCCGGATAAAATCTAATTAACCTAGTAGGTCTACTAAAATAAACCCGATTGAGACCCGGCTTCTTTATATATATATATATATATATATATATATATATATATAAACATGAAACCAGGTCGTTGTAGACTCTCATTTTTTATTTTTACATTTTTTTATAAACCAAACTGAGGATATCAAACAGATAAACTGTTCAGCCGAATCAATGAAATTAGATGTAGTTGCTCCTCTCTAGTTGTTCAAGAACAATAAAAGAGAGAGGCTAGCACTCCTTCTGTTGAGACCTGTTGGCCTTCAACTGCAGATGCAGCTAAGCTAGATGTGCCATCAGTAGCGAAGGAAGTGGCTGACGAAGCTCCTCTTCATAGACACATGTGGAATCTGTCCATTTCAAACTCTGAACCTAATGAATTAATTCGATACGCTGAGGCTTCTCCTTCCCCTGAACTTTAGTAAATGGGACACAAAAAGAATAAGCTTTGAATTTTATTTGAATTTTGCAAGTTCTTGAATCAGTTTTTTTTTTTTTTTTTTTTTTGCATTGACCCGAGTTAATCCATCTGACTCGTAATCTATCATTAGACCAGATCAACCACTAAATCGGATTTTAAAACTATACTTTAGAGTACCATTAATCAACATTATGTGACGGTAAAAGTAAAACTTTCCGACACCATTTTTTTCATTGCTAATTTTTATTAGAATTACTTATTAGTATTAATTTGCTTTCTTTCTGCTCATATATGGGAGCAGCTATTTCTTTTTTTCTTTTTTTCTTTAAATCCTTATGAATGGCCTTGGGACTTTTAAATTTCAAAGTTTCTTTACAGTTTACACCGAATAAGAATTCGAGGAACTTGCAAGGAAAAATGCCCTACAAACTAGCGGTATAAATAGTGTTTAGATTACTAAGAAAATATATTTGAGAGTTTTGTTCTTGTTATTTTTTAAGGTGTTTTGTTGTTTGAAAATGTATAAAAATAAATATTTTTGTTTTTTAAAAAATGTTTTTGACATCACGATCCAAAAATATAAAAATTTAATTTTAAAAGATAAATTTCAAAATTTAACAAAAATCAAATTGAAAGGCAATTCTAAACTACCATATCATTCTCATGAAAAAGACATTAAACATGAAGGTGGTCATGGTCGGTAGGCTTCTCTTAACTCCACGTGAGTCACGTCAACCTTTGATATCTCCGATTCTCTATCAAATGCAATAAAAAATGACTTGGCTTGGAATTTGGAATACAAATTTGGTGTTTCTAGCACTAAAATAAGGCAAGCAATCGACTTTACAATTAAAAATGGTAGGTAATTGACTTGATTGATTTAGGGTTGACCAATTCCTTGAGCAAATTTTTGAGAAACGTTACAATTAATCAAGAAAATCTTTCTATCATTTTTCTTTCACAATGCACTTAATTAAAGCAGGTTATTGTCTTTACAATAAAAAATGGTAGGTAATTGGCGTGATTAATTTAGCCGGCCAATTCCTTGAACCCAATTTGAGCAACGTAACAATTTTTAAAAAATCTTTATATGAATCTCCTTTCAGAATAATAATATTTTATATTTAACCTTGAAAATTATTTAGATTTTAAATTTACTTTTTAATAATCATGTATTTGAATCCTTTTAAAGCCACTAAAAATTAGCAAATTGACTTGAACACCTATATTAATTTTAAAAAAAATATCTCACATTTTGATTTATCAAATGAAATTGTGAATTAAATTAGTTCCTGAAATCATTTTTAAACCAATATATTGGTTATATGATATGCATGGAATATCATATATATATCATGTCATTCTTTCCCAATCTAATCTCATCCCCTTTTACAAGTAAATGAAAAATACTAAGCTAAAATTTCAAAGAAAAAAAAACCCTTTTGATCTAATATTAAAAATATTAAAGAGAATGAATGAATAAAAAAATTAATTAAAATTGATTCAACATCTAAAACTGGAAACTTATTAGACCAACATTACTTTGAATTCAGTTAATAGTTGAATATAAGTATATTAAATCTAATATATTATTTTGCTCATATTATTTTAGGTTCAATTAATAGCTAAACCTAGTTATATTGGGTTTGATTTATTATAAAATCTATATTATTTTAAGCTTTTTAAAACCATAAAAATATTAAGTTGAATATATTGAACCATCACGCATCATGCCATTGATTCCTAACTTTAACCCAATCTAATCACATCCCCTCTCACGAGTATAAAATAAAAACACCGAAGCTAAAATTTCAAAAAAAAAAAATCCCATGAGTCCAAAATTGGAAATATGAAAGAGAAGGAATGAATAAAAAATTACTCAAAACATACTTTATATTCGAAAAAGAGAGAGTAAAATATAAGTTGTTAAAAAAAAAAAAAAAAGTGGTTTGAAGTCAGCACACACATGGTTGGAACATGTCTACCTGTGCTGTGACACACCCATAGCTCTCCATCTCTTTTGCTGTTTTTTTTTCTCTATATATATAAACCTCACTGATTTGCATTGCAAGAATAGCACAGGAAGCCAACCTATTAATTTGGCTAGCATTGAAAGAACAAACACAACAAATTCCTTTGACAGAGCAAGACAAAGAGCCATTCTGTAAACAGTCCTTGGAACCTGCTTAAATCATTAAAAAACCCCACATTGTTCGCTCCCTCTCACGTTTCTTACCAAATCTCCCATCTTTTATTATCCCTCCTTTCTCTTTAACATTCTTTGGCTCTCCCCGTCTTGCAAAAGATTTTTTTGTTACTCTGTCCTGCCTCAGATTGAGGTAACCCTGCAACGTTCCCTTCGTTTTGTTCTTATGCTGTTGTCTTCGTCCTTTGATTCATTGTTTCTTTGAGACAGTTGTTTTTGTTTGTTAAGGTTAGGAAATGGGACATTATGGACTTTTTCTTTGTATGAAACTTGCCCTGATATTTTTTTATTATGGATTTTTCCTGTTTATGTTGTTTTAATGATAATGGGGGGCCATGGAACGTAGCTGAATGTTTTTTTTTTTCCCTTTCCAGTGTACTGGGCTAAAGCTTTGTTCTTTGTCTGTTTAATCTGAAAGCTTCCACTTCTTTTCGCCTCCAACCTTGGACTGTGCTATATTTTGGTCACTGCTGCCTCTGTCAATAGCTTTCTAGAGAAGAAGTAGAAAAAATGGTGTTTATGAACTCTCTCTCTCTCTCTGTGTTTTTTTTCTTAATTAAAGGCGTGGGTGAACATTTGAGAACGCAAAAAAGAATGGGTCTTGGTATCTCTAACATTACCATGCCTTTAGTCCCATGTATGTTTATTTTGAATCAATTCTCCTTGTTTTGCTTGTTTTCTAACAGTTATTGAGACCCATAGCTCTTGTTTGTTTGGAGTTTGAGAAAGATACCTGTGTTTCCTTTCCTAAAATGGGAATGGCCTTTTCATGTGCCCTTGCTGAATTCGATGAATTGGATAGTCCTTTCGACACTGTTCTTATTAGATCAATTAGTTTTGGGACTGCTTCGCAATCTGTCGGTTTTAATGTCTGTGATTCAGAACCTCATTCCATGAGATCATATGTTTCAGGAAATGATATTTGAAGAATGCCTTAGCTTTAAGGAGAGGGAATTCAGTACCACATTCTCCTTCAAAAGTACTGCCTCGGATATGGATGTGCTCGCTAGATCAATCATTAGTCCTCAAGGTGGAGAAAAGGGTAATCAGTTGACAAGAACAGATAGCTTGCCTGACAAAAAACTTCACTTGTCATTGCTTGAGTCAGGGAACCAAAGACACCAGGCCGCGGTGACATTGCAGAAAGTGTATAAAAGCTTCAGAACCAGGAGGCAGCTGGCTGATTGTGCTGTTGTTGTTGAGCAGAGATGGTTGGTATTAGTCTAAAGTTGCAATTCCTTTTGTATCTATTTCATGAACACAAATCTTTCTTTCGCTTTCCTCTCTGTGTAAACACACACACACACACACACATATTCCAAAAGGTTTCTCTCTGAATTTTTTGTTGTGGGATATCTCCTTTTCGAAGATTAATGTTCTTGTGATATGTTTTGTAGGTGGAAGTTGTTGGAATTTGCAGAACTCAAGAGAAGCTCCATATCTTTTTTTGATATTGAGAAACCTGAGACTGCAATTTCACGTTGGTCCAGAGCAAGAATGAAAGCTGCTAAGGTACGTTCTAAAGAAACTGATGTGTGTGTGTGTGTATCAAATTTGTTGTACAGAATTTCCAAGTACCAGATTTTTTATCCTTTGCAGGTAGGAAAAGGCTTGTCGAAGGATGCCAAGGCTCGGAAGCTAGCTTTACTGCATTGGCTAGAGGCAGTAAGATACAGTCTTGAAATAAAACTTTGGAACGGAGTTCCTGGTTTACTTTACCTCATATTGATCTTACTCTTTCTCTCTAATAGATTGATCCACGGCATCGTTATGGACATAACCTTCAATTTTATTATGTCAAATGGCTTCATTGCCAGAGCACACAGCCTTTCTTCTATTGGTAAATTTTCTTGAAATTGAAGACTTGCATACGACAATGTCATCTTTGCTCCAGGAAACACATCATACACAGTTGATCTCAAACTCTTAAACTTGCAGGCTCGATATTGGATCTGGGAAAGAAGTGAACCTTGATAGATGTCATAGATCAAAGCTTCAACAACAATGCATCAAATACCTTGGTCCTGTAAGGATCTTCACTTATTATCAATCTTTTATTCCAATAGTCATGAGTTTAAAATCTATTCCAAAGCCTGAAACTTTAAATGGACCGTCGATATTTTTATCTATTCGGCCATCTTTTTTGGCTTACCCAGCTATTATAATCTGCTTACAAGCATTGTGTGTCCATCTTTCAGGCTGAAAGAGAAGCTTTTGATGTAGCAGTGGAGAGTGGGAGATTATTATATAAACAAAGTGGGAAACTTCTCCATACAACAGAAGGACCGAAGGATTCCAAATGGATTTTTGTTCTCAGTACATCAAAGACATTGTATGTTGGTCTGAAGATCAAGGGAACATTTCAACATTCAAGTTTCTTAGCTGGTGGAGCCACTCTATCTGCTGGAAGATTAGTCGTGGAAGATGGTGTTCTCAAGGTAGTAGCATAGAAACTGTCTTTGGTAGCTTCACGAATTTCCTCCTTTCTGCCTAATTTTACTTTCTCTATATATTTATAAGGTTCTTTCGATTTGACAGGCAGTTTGGCCTCACAGCGGCCATTATCTCCCAACAGAAGAAAACTTCCAGGCATTCATGTCATTCCTCAGGGAACACAACGTAGATCTAACCGATGTAAAGGTAAGAAACTACTAAGTTTGCTCTCAGTAACATCAATGAAGTTAGCCTCTGCTATAAACCCCGTGAAACAAAGATTTTTCAACAGTACACTATCAGCTGACAGCATCCAAATTAGTACCATTTTCCATGAATTAGGGTTGTTCTGAATATGGTGGTCTCTACAATTGACATTGGTAACAATTTCACCTCTGTAGGAAGCCAAAGACTCATGCCTTTCTTTTAGATGGAAACTTTGTGCTCCAGGGTTCATAGCAGATCGGTCATTATTTTTCAAGCTCTCATTTATGCATTTTCGGAACTATAGTGGCGAATCATTGATGCACTTCTCTTCTTCTCTTATATATTCAGGAAAGCCCAACTGATGAAGAAGATGAATCTCTTATAAAAAAGGACATTCGTGGTAGCCTCCGAGACCAACCTGATGCAGATTTACTTGAAGACACCAAAGCAACAAATGTTGAAGTCTTGTCTCTAGAGAACACAGTTTCAAGGAAACAAGATTCTAACGTGGCAGAAAATGCTAATCTGCACACATCAAAGTTCTCACGTGGATTAAAATTTAAAATTACTGAACTTGAAATACCACCAAGAGGAGATGTGCTCGACACTTTCAAAACAGAACAACTTGGACCAAGGTGCCAGGCTGAAGATCCTGATTCTTCTGGAGAAGATGGCTATGAAACGGCAGAAGATTCATTTTTGACGGAGGAAGATTTCATGGTTACTAAACTCAACTTGTTTGACGAAGATAACGAAGAAGAAAACGAGGAGCCCGTCCCCAAAGAAAAAATCCTCCAAAGGATAGATTCTCATAAAGGAATGAAGTCATATCAATTGGCGAAGCAATTACCATCATCTAAATGGACTACTGGTGCAGGGCCACGGATAGGGTGCATGAGGGATTATCCATCAGAGCTTCGATTCCGGGTTTTAGAGAATGCAAATTTGTCGCCAAGAACAAGAAGTGATAACTCATCACCACGGACGGCACCTCGACCTAGCCCGAAGGTTTCATCACCAATGGTTTTGACACAAGCTTCATTATTTAAAGAAACATCATGCAGAAGTCCCCTTGCTCCAGACCAAGTGTTATTTTCACAAACAGCAAACCTTTAGATCCATTGAATTAATAACCATCCCTTCACAGCTGCATTTTCTATTCTCCAAAAAAATCCCTATAATCTCTCAAAAAAATCCTCTGCTGACGACTCCCACCAACAATCAGCACTTAAGAACAAATGGATCGTTATTTACATGTTCTTAAATTGATATATTAACCACATAGAAACTTCTCAATTTTTAAATAAGTATCTGAACTAGCTAGTCTAAGAAGGTGAATGAGTCATCATAAGCACATGATGATATGATAGCTCTTCCACAAATCTGTAATTAGTAAGTTGAACTCCCGGTAATTACGTTTCAAAGGCTGACTAAAGAATGAAAGTCCACCGAACAGCTTGAACAATTTAAAACAAAGATAAATTATAAAAACAATTAAACACAATCACTAATTAACAGCCATCAATGCAATTTTTTCAATACATGCATGCAAAATAAAGCCCAACAGTACTGTTTCTAGTAGGAACTTATTTAAGTTAATTCACTTAAATAATTATTGACACAACATAACAAAAGCTACTACTCTTATTCCATGCTTAAACTGATCTCATTATTTCAGTTAATCCCTTGATCATCAGTTTGTGCTGGCAAACTTCTTGGAAGTGAATCAATTCCTTGCTGTGGAGCTGATGCAGTTAAAGAAGATCTCAGTTGCTCAAGCTCTCGATCTTTATGCTCAAGCACTTGCTGTTGATGCTCAAGCTCTTGATTTTTATGCTCAAGCTCTTGAACTTTTTCTTCTAAAATCTTTTCAAGTGTTTTTAGATCCTTCAAAATAGCAATATTGTTAACTCGACATGAGTAATTAACAAATATTTGATTAATCTATGCAAATTATTCTTATTTAAAAATAGAAATTAGGAGTCTCAAGAATTCAATTTAATTTCTCGTTTCAATAAATATAAAGGTAATTTGACTAATTTCCCGATATTAATTGATTAAAACTTGCTATCTAATTAAGTACAGTAATCTTGTTTTATATGCATGCATGCAGTTTGAAGTAGGTAAATTAAGTGCAACCTTGTTTAAATAAAAGAATGTGTGGTGTAAGAACTTATGCAACACTGGATAAAGAAAATGTAATATTAGAAAATAAAACAACACAACGTGAATATCAAAAATAGCTTATAATATTAAGATTATTAGTTGTACGACAGACTATTAAAGGCCTTGGACATTGAATTTAGCAGAAGAGAAAGAGTGGCAAAGTGCAAAGCATGGAAAATTAACAGGTCATAAATTTGTCTTCTCCTTTGAAAAAAAAAGAGAGAAAACCTAGCTCGTGTGCCTTCTGTCTGGTTTGTTACTAAAAAAAAATTCATTTTATGAAGTATAAAAAATCAACAAGGCTAGACAAGATAATTGTACTGACTTGTAAAAGTTCTACCTTCCATTATTTGAAAGGAGATATGTATGGGTGTATTTTTTTTTTCATGGTAGGTAATACAATCAAACAATTTGAATATAAAGATAGGTAGAGTATTATATATCTGACCTATATATTGGATCTCCATTTTTGAATTTACATGTATATTTAATTATTATATATATTATTTAAGAATAATTTTGTGAGATAAGTGTAAAGTATTTTGATTTTTTTATGGAAATGTACCATGCAAACAATTGTATCATGAATCTTTATCCAATAAAAATAAAGATAAGTATGGAAAATTAAAAATTAGCTTCAATTGATGTTAATGCAAATATAGAATTACCAATGTTACCCTAATCGTTAAAAAGCTTATTGTTTAAAATTGGTTTTTGAATATATTTTTTTTGGAAATGTTTTTAAGTGTTTTTATGTAAATAATAACATCTATGGGTATATGAGAGTGGGTATATGAGTGGAACTTAAAAGAGAAATGTAAGGAAAATTGAAAGTTTTGATAGTTATTTAAAAAAAAAAATGGAAACTATTTTAAAAAAATTATAGGGTAAATTGGAAAGTTTTAAAGTATATATTGAGATGGAAGTGGAACATACCTCATCGGGACTCGACCCTGCAACACCGCTCAAATATTTTCTTTTAGCTTGGGAATATTCTTCACGCTCCTCCTGAAACATCTCCTGAAACATTAATTTATTGTCAGAAATTAGAGTAGTTACCCGTGAATAGTAGCAAATATCTAATATTAATAATTTATTCCAAATTTTTCTCAGATACGAAGGCATCAATAAAAGCAAATATCTAATATTAATCATCATTCAACTGTTTTAAATTAAATGAGATCCAATTAAAATCACTTTATTAATAAAATGAAGAAAAAGAAATGATCAAAACATTCAAGTAGAATTTCGAAAATAATGAATTAAACAAACATATATAAATTGAAATAATCTGATTTGTTAAAACTAATAAAAATTTAATAAAATTGAGAAGGATTTTTGGTATACTTACCTCTGTCAAAAAAAAACGCAACTTATATAATTCATTATATTCGTATTGTTCGGTCAAGCCAAGATGTAGCATGAGAAGGGAGACATGAGTGAGTAACTCTCCACCTCTTCTCAGTTGATGAGTATGTTCTTTCCATGGACAATGAGCTGCTGCATGAGCAAGCATTTCTATCCAAACTTCATTTATCATCTCCCATCGCTTCTCAGGTTCCAATGAAAGCAATAGCTTGGCGAGCTTTTCCACACCGACTACCACTGACTTTTTTGTTTTCCAGAGACTTTGAAACACTGTTTCAGGGTTGCGTAAGTCTTGCACGGTAATTTGATATTCCTCATCATCAGGACCACGATTGTTTAGAACCTGAAATTCTTGCAAGAGATGTCGATATATCTCATTTTTTAGACGCCGCAATTCTCGCAAGGTATGTAGATATCCCTCATCACCAAATCCTTTAGAGAGCATATTTGGTCTTATCACCAAAAGATACATCATGTATTCAGATAGGCATCTGCTTGCTTCATATTCTTTGGAGACATTACTTTCATCTTTATCAGCTTGATAACAAATATCTGTTGCGAGATGCCAGACAAGAATGCTTCGACTGAATTCTACTTCAATCGTGCACCACTTGAAGTCCCGTAACAGTTCCTCTCTTTCTAGCACACCATCTCCCCTCTGACCAATTATTTTACTTCTGACATTTTTATCACAGACATTCAAATCTTCCTTAATCTTCTCAGCTTTCTTTCGAAGATGTTCGAAAATAAGACCTTGTAGTCCAACATTAAAATCTTTCCGATTCACATGCATCTGCCTCATCATTTCATCGATTCCCAGCAATTCCAAGCATCTAGGTGGCTTGCTTTTAATGGAAAAGCTTATCAGGCTATACTGTGATATGGATCTCGACCACCTCTCGCTTGTAGTTAACTTCCTTAGCTGAGAATAAATTGCACTAGTCAGGGCGGTCCCTCCATAAATCAACCAAATCATTGTCCGGTCAGAGAAAACAAGGCATAAAAAAGCATAAAACTCGAGAAAAACAGCGGCCGCAAATAATAAATACGTAATTGCAATGTCGGTCGTTGAGTAGTCATGCTTGTCAATCTTGACCTGGAAGGTAATAAACGCAGTAACAGAAAGCAGAAAGCTGATACAGCGAAGAATGATTCCAGCATAGGAGTAAATCAGAGGCGTTTTAGTATAAAGCATATCATATATCAATCCAAGCTCAACCTCTACCACCTTGAAGGCATCGTCTGCTTTATTTTTTAAAATCAACTCCCGGCTACTTATTAGTGAAGGAATGTCAGGGGCAAGATCCTGCATCATAAACTTGGATATATATATGAAAAAACATGAGCTTGAAGAAGACAACTTTCCTGGAGGTCTTGTGGAGGATTTCTACTCATACGAAGATAAAAACACCAAAAATCAAAGAGATTAGAGTTTTTCAAACTCTTGGAGCATGAAGACCAGAGCACCAAAGTCCTCTCTGCGTACTTTACAATGCCAACAATGAACAATGGGATCGCTATGAATGAGAGGACACCGCTACCCCAAGACCTTGAGAAGATATAAAAAGCCACTCCGACTTGGACTACAAGACCAAGTAAATGCCTTAACCACAACTCGTTATCTTCAATCGAGTATGCAGTGATTGTGTCTGGGCCACCAAGGTGCAGGAGTAGAAAAGGTGCCCAAAATGCCTGGATGGAATTGTTTGCTTTCTCTAAAACGTCACCTGATAAATCTCCTTGGCTTCTGGCTAGATAACCCAGTGCAAAAGTTGCCACCGTGTCTGCTGATAGATATGCAGACCAAACGAGAATCCTGATCCAGATTCTGCCAGTGATTTTTCGCCGAGACCCAAATATGATGAGGATGGTTTGTAGTAAGAGACTAAGCAAAACAATTCCTCGAATCTCCCAATTGTTCCATAAATTTAAGACTTTTTCAGGCAATGTTTTAAGCATTGTCATCTTTTCCTCAACTGTGGAAACTAGTTCTCTCGATCAACCCTAGAAAAAACAGTTTTGTAAGATGAAAAGGTAAATGTGGATATCTTTGAAAAAATCTCTTAAAATGAACAGCAAAAAGACTCTTATGAGAAAAAGAAGAGGTGCAGATAGAGGAAGACGGTGAACAATTCTGAAGCCTTCGGAGCAATTCTGAAAAAAACACAGCCACCACGATTCTGAAGCTTCGGCACCACGACTAGCGTTAAAACCCACCAAAAATAGTGGCAATTAAGAGGTGTAGATGGAGGAAGACAGTGAACAATCACTGCTGTTACCCACATCAGATCACCGTCATGAAGTTCCTTAGAGCGTGTTTGACAGTGCGGTAGCGGTTACTTTTCAAATAGCTTTTCGTGTTGAAATACATACCAATGATGTTTTTTTATTTTTTAAAAATCATTTTTAACATCAACACATCAAAACGATCCAAAAAGTACAAACCGAACTCAATTTTAACAAAAAAAAAAATTCAAATTTGCACCAAACACAGAGACAAACGGTCTCTTAAGTGATCGATTAAATGCGATTTGGTTTCATCAAATTTGGGTTTCTTTGGTTTCATCAAATTTGGGTTTCTTTTGATTGATGGGAGGTTCTTGAGATGGGTTTATGTTGGATTAGTGGATTTGAAGGAATCTGGGAGGGAGAGGGAGTACTTTACTAAAATTTTCTTTTAACTATGAATTATTTTTCAAAGGAACTTTTCCAACAATAGAGATAAGAAAGTTTGGATTCTATGGCCGTGGAGTCCAAACAGTAAAAGGGCATTGACCATATAAATAATTGGTTTTGCACTGTTCCATTCTACACTTTACTTGAGGAAAAGGACAGCGAGAAAGGAAATTGGCATGTCTGTATTGCCTCTCAGATATCTATTAATGGCCCCACGATATTCCTCCTCCTCCTTTATAATCAAATAAACATCAAGTATAGTTGATTTCTGCTTGGTTTTACAGGTTTTTATTTTTATTATTGTATAATAATAAAAAATAATTTTAAAAATAAAATTTTTAAATTTAATAGAATTCTTTAACTTAAATTATGAATCCAGTAAGGTAAATTATAAAATTTAAATTAATCAAATATATTATTATTTCAATATTAAAAATACATTATCTTGAATATAATAGAATATGGTTAAAACACAAAGAACTAGAGGTGATTATTTTTTATTCAGTCTGATTTTTATTAAAAAAAAAAGTAATCAAACCAAAATTTCTTTTAAAAAAACCAAAACCAGTTCAAACCGATCAGTTTCGGTTCTGTTTTTAGAACAAAAACCAATTCAACTGGTTTGACTTGGTTTTTTGGTTTGGCTCGGTTTTTTTTAATTGGATTTGATTTAGTTTTTTCAGTTTCAAGTTTATAAAATCGAAACCGAACTAGTCGGTTTTTTAAAATTTTAATCGTTTTAATTAGTTTTTTTTCACGATTTGGTTTTTTTATTATTATTTTTAATTTTCTCGGTTTAATCGGTTTTTTTAATTTTTTGCTCCCCTACAAAGAACCTTAAAATTATACTTTTATTTTTAAAAAATTAATCTAACAAAGTTTGCCTTTCTAGAAGGCTTATAAATTTTTTTACGGTGTTTAAGCTATAACTAGTGATATTCTAATAGTTATTTTCTAGAAACTATTATGAAAATAGAAATAGATAAAATAAAAGAGAGAAATCTTATGTATATGTATTCTTATTATTTTTTGTGAGACATAGACTTTATTTTCTCTTTTTTTTGTATGTTTTTTAATTCAAAATAAACCTCATAAAATAACAAATAAAATATCATTAGTTATAACTTATGCATCATCAAATTTTCTAAGTTTATAGTGCCTTTAAAAAGGCTATAAAACTAACCTAAAATATAAAATAATATAAATAATGTGAAAAAAATATCAAATTACAACAATCCATCTAATTTTCCTTTTTTGCTACTATTTGTATTGTGTATTCCTTAGCCTTCATCTTATTTACTATTTGTTTTTGTATTCGAAATTGTATTTAATTGTATTTGACTTTTAAATTTTTTTTTAATTAATTTGATATGTTAATATTAAACATAAATAATTATTTTAATATATTCTTAAATAAAAAAATACTTAATAATAAATTGTTAGCTACCTTTTTTTTGCTTAATTTAATATGTATGTCGTTTTATATTAAAGAAGAAGAAGAAGAAGAAGAAGGAAAAGGAAGGTACTAATTTAATGCATAACCTTTTATTTTCTTTTCCTTTTTTTTTAATTTTTTTTTCTTAATGTGACACATTTTGCAGTAATTTATATTTGTTGATACATTACCCTAAAATACTGCCAGTAATAGTTGAGTAATAGCATGTTGAGATTATAATAATTATTATTTTTATTTTAAAATATTTTTATTTTTTAATTTTTTAAAATTTATTTTTAATATAACATATTAAAATAATCTAAAATTATTTAAAAAAATATTAATTTAAAATAAAAATAAAAAAAAATCTGAAAATACTTTTACAACATAAAAACAAAATTGGCACTTAGTAAAATGACTTTTTTATATATAAAATTTCATCCAATACTAATGATTACTTAGCATGGCCAATGGTAAGGGTTAAAAAAAATAAAAAAATCAATTGAATTAAAAAAAATAAAAAATTAATTGAAAAAAACAAGCTGAGAAAAACAATATCAAATTAACCAATTAAAAAACTAAAAAAAACAGTAAGATTAGGTTTTAATTTTAAAATTTTAAAACTTAATGAACAATTCAAAGCAAAGGTAAATTATAAATACAATTAAACACAATCAATAACAGTAACAAAACAAGAATTGACTTTATAAAAAGATGGCCATCAATGCAAAATGAAGCCGAATAGTACTATTGCCAGTAGAAACTTATTTAAGTTAATTCACTTAAATAATTATATATGGACACAACATGAAAAAAAGCTATTACTCTATATTCCATGCTTACACTGATCTCATTATTTAAGTTAATCCCTTGATCTTCAGTTTATACGGGCAAACTTCTTGTAAGTGAATCAATTCCTTACTGTGGAATTGATGCTGTTAAAGAAGATTTTAATTGCTCAAGCTCTCACTTTGTATCTGCTACATTCTTTTTAAGTTCTTTTACCTCCTTCAAAATTACAACATTATTAACTGGGCATGAATAATTAACAAATATTTGATTAATTAATGTAAATTATTCTTATTTAAATATCAAAATTAAGAGTCATGAATTTCAATTTAAATTAATGTCAAAATTAATATTTGATATTAATTGATTAAAACTTGCTATCAAATTAAGTATTTGAAAGGATTGTAGTGTTTACTTTTAAAAAATAGAAGCGTGTAGAGGTAAATAGTGCAGGAAGTTTGGAGAGCAAAAGGAAGCGTGGCTTTCACGCTCCCCACACAAACTTCTTCTACCCTCTTCTTTTGTGCTTTCCTTATCTTTGTCACTCAATGTCGTGGGACACTTTGGTGCCTATAGTTTTTTATTTTCCTTTTAAGTTCAGAATTCTGACGAAGATTACAGTTTTGCCCAAATTCACAACTGGACAATTTGCTGTTTCCTTCTTCTTCTTCTTGGAATAATGGTAAAATACCCGAATGGAAATCTCCAATAACATCTTAATTCAAGAAAACATGAATTAAAAATATCACCGATTAACATATACGCAAAGATATAATGACACCAGAGGTCATTGATTCTAGTTTTTTTCAAAAAAAAAGATTGATGAAAAAAATAATCAATTTTTGATTATTTTTTCTTTATATGTTAGCTATTTTTTTTCTTTATTTTTTTAATTTTCTATATTATTTTTTATTTTTCTTTAATTTAAACTCTAAAAACGTTTAGTCAACTTGCATGTGATTTTCAGATGCTTCCCAAGTCCTTTTCATTTATAATTCAAAATTAAATCTAAATATGTTATAAAAATAATTTTAATGTCGAATCACAAAAACAATTCTGTTCTTGCTTGACCAGCCTGTTTGTAAGGAAAGTAAAGAAAATTTGTTTTGATTTGAGACTAAAATTTGTTTTAAAAACAACTTCTGAATTATTTTCACTTTAAATAAAGTGTTTAATGACATCTATAAATCATATCAAAACATTTTAATTGATTCAACAGTGAGATTATTGACACATGAACTGTTGCATTGTTTAACTTCAATTCCATTTAGGAAAAAAATAATAAAATAAAAGGTTTAAGATTATAAAATAAATTATAAAAAAAACGCCAGACAACCCTTTTTTTAGATTTTATTTTTATTTTTTAATTTTATTTTTTAATATTACTTTTTTATTATTTTTTATATTTTTATTAATTTTATCATTTAATATTTTATTAATTTTAATTATTTTTCATGATTTATTTTGATTTACTTTTTATGACATTATAAATGTCGCACCCGATATCATGACGATCCTAAAAATAACTGTAAGAAATTTTTTTTTTAATATTTAGATTATGAAATAAATTGTAAAAAAATCCATGGCCAACCCAGCCAACTTTCCTCGGTTTTATTTTTATTTTTTTATTTTGTTTTTAATTTAATTTTTTAATATTAAGTTTTTATTTTTTTTATTTTTTTTATTTTATCATTAAATATTTTTTTAATTTTTAATTAGTTTTCATAATTTACTTTATATAGTATTATAGACATCTAAGTTTACAATAATTTATTTTTATTATTATATAATTAAGTAATTTTTTTATAGATTAATTATTAACATGATAAAGTCTATGACCTGAATTACATGTTAGGTGGATTAAGCCGTGAAGTTTAAGTCAATTCAATATTTTTATATCTCAATATTTTTTAAAAATAGATGTTAACTCAATTTTATTTTAAAATCAAATCAATTTTTAAAGTCAAATCTAATAAAAAAATTTTAAAAATATTAACTCAATCTGATTATATTAATATATTAAGTCAACTCTACCCCATGTGGTTTAATTTTTTATATTAAAAAAACTAATATCATATCATTCATTAATAACCCAACGCTTTATTGCCATTAAAGCCACATTCAAAGAAACAACAAAAAAGGGTAATTAGTTCTCCCTATTCCTTTTGAGAGATTTTATGCAAAATTGGCAAAAAGAAAAGAAAAGAAAATGTTCATTTTTAGGACCAACTATGAAATTAAAAAATTATTAATCTAAGTCTTCAACAGAAGAACACATGTAAATAATGAATAAAAATGATTTGCTCATGTTATCCGACGATAAATTTAGCGATTTACACATCCTAATTTATTTTAATTAACTCCCGTAAATAATTATGGACACAACTTAACAAAAGCTAATACTCTTATTCCATTGATCATCATTACTTTGTGTTGGCGAGCCTCCTGGAAGAGCGCCAGCCCTCTGTGCTTAAGCTTTTGTTCTTTAGCTGCCCCGACCTTTTTAAGTTCTTCCACCTCCACCTTTAAAATAACCATGTTGGAACTCATTGTGGGTAATTAATTGATATTTTATTAATAAACGTAATTTATTCTTATTTAAAAATCGAAATTAGGAGTCTCTTGGATTTCAATTTCATCCTCACTCCAAAATATAAATTATAAATATATAGAGAGACTAATTTCCTGATATTAATTGATTAAAGTTTGCTAGTAAATTAAGTACATTAAGCTTAAAGTTTTATTTGCATGCTGTTCCAAATATGTAAAATGATCCTAAAAATAGATTTTTAGGATAACCCTTGATTTTCCAGCCACCTGTCGCTTGCATAATAAAAGAAAAATGTACGTCTTGTTACATGCTTCTTTAGTCAAATAAAAAAATGACACGTGGGTTTAGCTTTCAGCCCCCCTTGAGAGCTCTCAAAGAGCTAGGTACAGGGCCACTCATGCCCAAACATCTATTCTATTTTTATTATATATATATATAACTTTTCCTTTATTTAAAGAAAATAAATATATTTTTTATTTTTTTATTTTTAATATAAATATAATATATTTTCATAAAATTATCGAGCAACATTTATTTTCAGCTTTTCATTATTTGCTTACATTTTTCCTCTTAAATTTATTTCTTTCACTTTTCTCTGTAATTTTTTTATTATCGCCTGATTACATTAAAAATAAGTTCTAGAAAATTTCAATATTCATGCATTTTTAATACATTCACAACATAATAAAAATATGTTTTTATTCAAATTTTCTTTTATAATTCTAATAACTTTTTTGCATCAACAAATAAATAATACACTCGCTTATGTTTTATTTAAATTTCTTAGAAAATATTTTTTTTAATTAATAAGATTGTTGTAATTTATCTGTAAATGTTTTCCTTTTATATTTTATATAAATAAATTGTATTTTTATTATATATTTTTAATCAAATTATTTTTTCACGCGGCTGGCTGAGGGACCAAGTACGCGTGAATTTGTTTCACGCGTATATGAACAGTACAAAGATAATTAAATTACCATCGCACAGTGAATATGCTCATTTGCAGATAACAGAATAACAAAAACGAACGCACCTGGATTCTAGAAAACTGAAGATGATGGCAATTCTGGTCTTAGTTTCTTGCGTTCATTTTGTTCTTTTGGACTTTCTCTCAATATTTCCTCCTTTGCTTCTGTTTCTTTTTTCTTTTTATTTCTTTGCCTCTGGTTCTGCAGGTCAAGGGATAGCGGCGATGGATGCTAATTGTTGTTGGGTTTCTCTCGCTGCTGTTCTTTTGTTCCCCTGTTACCGTCTCCTTACGCTGCCCAGTTATCCTTCGTCTCCTCTGTATTTTTCTCGGTTTTTTCTTTCTGCCTCTCAGTCTCGTCTTTCTCCTTGTGTTTCCTCCCTCTTTCCTTTTTTCCCCTCCCTGTTTTTTTTGCAATCTCCTTCTTTCTTCTCCTCCTCTGCTCGGTCCCTCCTCTGGCTTTAAAAGCCAGAGGATGCATGTGTTCTGGCAGGCACAGCAGGGGCAGAGTGAAGGGGGGACAAGCAGGGACCCGGGCCCTGGAAGACTTTTACTTTTTTTTCTTTTTTCTTTTTTTTCATCTGTTAAAGAAAGGCTGAAAAGATGAGCTGTGATTAATTGACTGTGATAAAAAAAGCTTGCCTACGTGGAAAGCAATAAGTGTCTGCAGGGAATGAAAAATAAATATAAAAGGTGAATGTGTTTTTTTGTCTTTTTCCTCCCTGTACTACAATATAATCCTAATATAAATTGTTGTAATTCCAACACAGCCACTCAAAACAAAAACAAGAATAAAGATTCTAGACAGAATTTTTATGCGGAAAGATTGAACGAGAGTATTGTTTGATTTATCTCTTAGTAAACAAAACAAGGTATGTAATTAGATATTGATAACTCAAATTTAAAATATATTTTTATTTTATTTTGAGATGTTTATTAAGAATTTAATAAGATTTGTTTTTATAATTTTTGCTTTTTTTTTTCAAATTTGCTAGTTCTAATAATTGCTTTTTTGAATTCTTGTTATAGTGATTTTTTTTTCTAATTAATTAGATATATTTTATTGGTTTGTTTTGATTATGCATGGATTTTTTTTATGTTTTGTTTTTAGCAGAGCCACTAAAATTATCAATTTTTTCTCACTATATATGTTTTGATTTTAGGTTGAACCATGAACAAAATAAGAAGAATTGATTCTTTTTTTGAAAAAAAAAAGAAAAACTATTGATAACTCACAGCTTAGTGAACCAGCTCCAAGTAATGTTGAAGTTATGGTTGAGCAGCCTCTATGTGCTTCAATTTACAAAGAACCTGCGCTGATTAGTGAGCAGCCTCTTACTAGAATCGATATTGCTCATTTAATTAGAGATCTAATCAATCGTCCTCAAATTTGGGAATACCCGGTTAATCAACAAGATGAAATTCGAAGGGCATACATTAATTTGGTGCCATATCAACCTTTGATGTCTGAATATCCGCTAACTGATGATAAACATCCTCGTCGATTTCAGTCTAATTGGTTCAAAAGTTATCCGTGGCTTGAATATTCAGAGAAAAATACTGCATTTTGTTTCCCTTACTATTTATTTTCAAGTAAACCATCTGGAAAGCCAGGATCAGACACATTTACTATTAAAGATTTAATTGTTGGAAGAAAGTTAATGATGGGGAACGATGTGCTTTTTTGACTCATATGGGAAAAGGTCCAAATTCAGCTCATAGATTTGCTACCAGGTGCTTGGAAAATTTGAAAAATCAGTCATGTCATATTGAGAAGGTAGTTAAGAGGCAAACTACTCAAGAAGTTCAGAATAATCGATTGCGTATTAAAGCTTCAATAGATATTGTTTGTTGGCTTACATTTCAAGCATGTGCTTTTAGAGGGCATGATGAACGTCCAGAATAAAAAAACCGAGGTAATTTTCTTGAAATTATGGAACTTTTAACATCATACAATGAACAAGTAGGTGCTCTTGTTTTGGGTAATGCTCCACAAAATGCTAAATACACCTCATATCAAATTCAAAAAGAAATTTTGCATGTCTTTACTAGAAATGTTCAGTCTTCAATTCGTCATGAGATTGGTGATGCAAGATTTTGTTTAATTGTTGATGAAGCTCGAGATGAATCTAGAAGAGAGCAAATGGCCCTTGTTATTAGGTTTGTTGATAGAAGCGAATTTATACGAGAACGATTTTTGGATATAATTCATATCAAAGATACAACTGCTGCAACTCTTAAGGAAGAGATTTCCTTTGTTTTATCTCATCATAATCTTGATGTTCAAAATATTAGGGGTCAAGGATATGATGGTGCCAGTAATATGCATGGAGAGTGGAATGGTTTGCAAGCTTTATTCATTAATGATTGCCCTTATGCATATTATGTACATTGCTTAGCTCATCAGTTACAATTGGCTCTTATTGCTGCAACTAGAGAAATATCTGATGTTCACACTTTCTTTCAGAATTTGATCTTTATTATTAACATTGTTAGTGCTTCTTGCAAGCGTAATGATGAGTTACGGGCTTTTCAAGCAGCTACAATTGAGCATCTAGTTGATATTGGTGAGATTGAAACGGGTAAAGGAGTTAATCAAGTAGGTGGTTTGCAACGACCTGGAGATAACAGATGGAGTTCGCATTTCAAATCAATTTGCAGTTTGATAAAAATGTATGGGGCAACTTGCTTGGTTCTTGAAAACATTGCTTTAGATGGATCTACTTATTCTCAACGTGGTGATGCGGCCTTTTCATTTAAGTTGCTAATGTCCTTTGATTTTGCATTCTTCTTACATATAATGAAGAATGTTATGGGAATTACTTATGTGCTTTGTCAAGCATTGCAACAAAAATCTCAAGACATTTTAAATGCTATGCATTTGGTGACTAGCACAAAGACTTTAATTCAGAAGTTAAGAGACGATGGTTGGGAAACTCTTTTAGAAGAAGTGACATCATTTTGTAAGCATCAAGACATTGAAGTTCCTGATATGGATACTTGTGTTTTCTAGTGTGGGACGATCTCGTCGTAAAACAAAATCAGTAATAGTTGAGCATCACTACCGAGTTGATATATTTACAGCTATCATTGATCAGCAATTACAAGAGCTAAATAACAGATTCAATGAGTAGGCGATCAAGCTTCTTAAATTGAGCACAACTTTAGATCCTAGAAATAGCTATAAATTATTCAATGTTGAAGATATATGCTTACTTGTTGACAAGTTCTATCCTGAAGATTTTTCTGACCAAGAAAAAATTCATTTGAGATTTCAGTTGCAACATTATGAGCTTGATGTACCCAATCATCCAAAGTTAAAGAATATGTCATCGATTGCAGATTTATGTCAAGGATTGGTTGAAATAGAAAAATCAACAATTTATCCACTCAATGATAGGTTGATTCGGCTTATCTTGACTCTTCCTGTTTCGACATCAACTACTGAACGAGCTTTCTCAGCGATGAAGATTGTTAAAACAAGACTTCGCAATCGGATGGAGGATAATTTTCTTGCAAATTATTTGATTGTCTATATAGAAAAAGAAATTGTTGAAAGATTCCCAATTGATATGATAATCGATGATTTCTATTCGATGAAAGAACGACGAGCACAATTAAAATAAATATGTAAGAATTATTATTTATTATTTTATTTCAAAGTTTATTAAACATATATAATGTTTCGTTTTAGTTAATGCTTCTTATATATTTTGTATGTTTGTATTTAATAGGTACAAAGATTATTATATATTTTGTAATACGTTCTTTAAATAAAACTAAATCAAGTAGTTTGTATTTTATTTTTACTTTTTATATATAATAAATTAAAAATATATATTATATTTTTTGCCCCCTAATAAATAATCCTAGTTCCGCCCCTGAGGCACATGGTAACGGCCGACGTGCATTATGGTGGTGAGGAAATCAGCTGTGAGACATGCCTCCCCTTGATTGCAGCTCCACCGCTACCGTTTTATTGCAGAAATCGTTGCTTGAAGACAGTGAGCAGTGTGCAGTAATTCTTAATGAAACGGCGTCGTTTCAATTTCAAAATGATATTTCTGATTTGGTCCTTGGATGTTTTTACTGTTTTGTAATCAAGCCCCCCGGAAAAGTTGTAATTGGATCCTTTGATTTTAGCACCTTTTCTAGTTTGTCCCTTGGTTTTGGATTGTTAAATTAAGTCTCTAATTGACCATCAAACTTCAATAATTATGCAATTAAGCCCTTGATTTGACCAAATTAACTCTTTAAAATTATAATTAGATCCTAGAACTTTAATTTCTTCAAATAAAAGTTTAAATTAACTTAAAAATCAATTTTTCTTGCAAATAAGCTTTCCATAAATTCAATTAAACCTTAGATAAAATTTAATTGATTTCATGAACATTTGATTTTAGACTTTTCTTTCTCTACTTGAATTTTCTTTGTCAACAAGGCTCTCATCAGTAAAAAATATACTATCAAATTTCAGCCTTTTATATTTTTGAACCTCCTCAATCAATTTTGACCTTTTTTTCGGCATTCCAACATCCTTTTCTCGCTCCTATTAGTTTTGGATTTTTTTCGAATATTTTTTTTATATTTGTTTTTTGTATTTTCTCATTTTTTGTATGTGAATCCAAAAATAGATAACAACAGATGTCATCTCTTTACAATGCTTACGGATCAAAGACTTTGCGTGGTAAGTTTTGTAAAGATAAACAAAATTGAACTTCTAATCTTGATTTTCTCAAAACTTGGTTGATCTGAAAGTCTATCTATACTGCAATCTCCTTTCAACCAGGAACTTTATCTTGAGAACTAGATCTTGGCGCCCTTCTAACTTCTGTCTTCTTTTTTTTTCTTTTCAAAATTTTGTTTTAACCAAAGCTAAAATCCTCTGTGTGGTTGGGCTAAATTGAGATCCCATCTTGCGATCCTTTTTAACTAGAACCAAAATATATGTGGTTGGGCTAACCTGAGACCCCATCTGGCGATCCTCTTAAACCAAAACCAAAACTTGTGTGGTTGGGCTAACCTCAGATCCCATCCGGCAATCCCCTTTAATCAAAACCAAAATCTTTGTGGTTGGACTAACCTGAGATCCCATCCGGCGATCCCCTTTAACCAGAACCAAAACCCATGTTCTTTCTGTTGGCAATGTTTGAACTCGCTTCCTTCTTCTTCTTCTTCTCCTTTTTTTTTGAGAATTTTCTAATGGTAGGGTATCTATCAATGTATATATGGTCAAATCCTTTATATTCGTATTGTTCGTTCAAACCAAGATGTAGCATGAGAAGGGAGACATGAGTGAGTAACTCTCCACCTCTTCTCAGTTGATGAGTATGTTCTTTCCATGGACAATGAGTTGTTGCATAAGCAAGCATTTTTATCCAAACTTCATTTATCATCCACCATTGCTTCTCAAATCCTAAAAAAAGCAATTGCCTGGTGAGCACACCCACACCACGTAACACTGACTTTTCTCTTTTCCACGTACACTATATATCACACCGTTTTAAGCCCCGATCCAAGGCCCAGGTTTCGGGTTTTGACTGGGTTACCGGGTCTTGACCGGGTCGCTGGGTCGGCGGGGTTAATTTTTTTTTTTAAATCAAAACGACGTCGTTTTAGTAAAAAAAAAAAAAACAAAACAAAATAAAAGTCAAATTATTTGCAGTCGGGTCTTGTCGGGTCAACCCACCGGGTCACACAGGGTTTTTTCTTCCTTTATTTTTTCTTCAACCCGGCCCGGTTCAAGCCCCGAGTCGACCGGGTCCCGGGGTAACCACGTGCTTCACTGTTGCACCAGTCTCACAATGTACATTGATATTCCTCATCATCAGGACCACTATCTCTTAGACCTCGCAATTCTCGTAAAGTACGTTGATGTTCCTCATCAACAAAACCACCATCTTTTAGAAGCCGCAATTCTCGCAAGGTATTTAGATATACCTCATCACCGAATCCTTTAGAGAGCATATTTGGTCTTATCACCAAAAGATACATCATGTATTTAGATAAGCATTTGCTTGTTTCATATTCTATGAAGACATTACTTCCATCTTTATCAACAAGATAACAAATCTCTGTTGCGAGATGCCAGACAAGAATGCTCTGACTGAATTCTACTTCAGTCGTGCACAACTTGTAGTCTAGTAATAGTCCCTCTCTTTCTAGCCGGGCCGGCCCAGATAACTGGGCCAGGCTTAGCCTAAGGAAAAAGGGGGGCCAACATCAGCCCAATAATCTTTAATACCTGATGACGTACTTTATCGTGTAATTTTACATCCCACAAATATTAAAGTCTACATCTGAATCCTAATTGTTCACGTTTCTGCATGCAACCAAACGATTGCAGAAGCTGCTGATGGGCAAAGGAGAAGACTACCGGGAACGGTGGTCACGGACATGATCAGGAGTTTGAGTTGATGGTTTATGTGGTGTCGTTGGGAGGAACGATGGCCGGAGTCGATCACGGGGGAAGGAAGAAGGATTCTGCAGACAGGGGCGGAGAGAGGGGGGCTGGGGGCCCTGCAAGGAATTTTTTTTTCCAGCCCCTCCCTTCATAATATTAATATATTAGCCTAAATAATAAAACAACTAATATTTTGGCCCTCTTTAATTCTTTTTTCTAGTTTCGCCCCTGTCTGTAGAGGTGAGAGAGAGGAAGAAACGGTGATAGTTTAAGATGTGGGGGGTTGCCGGCTTGTGGTTGGGATGGATACCTAGGGTGGAGCTGGTGATTTTGTAGAAACAGGGGCAATGGGAGCTGTTTTTTTGCCGACTTTGGACTTGATTTTCTCCTCTCTCAGGCCATCAATTCCACCTCTATTTAAAGGCGATGGAAGAGGGCAATCTTGTCTACATAAGAAAAAATTTCAGCCCTTGATTTTGTTAGGAAGGATCCCAATCGTCAGCTCAAAGTAGGCATGTTTAGGCCGACGCCGGAGCCCATGGGTTGTCATTCAGACTAAAATATTCACATGGAGCTGTAGAGGAACTGCATAGAATCATTTTCATGGAAGTTTAGTTAAATTTGGTGGACGTTATGTGCATTAAATGTACATGAAAAGTAGGTAACCAAATCAGCTTTAATCGGGTAAAAAAAGAAGATAATGAATAGTGAGTAGACGACGCGTCGTCTGGTCCTCTTTTTTTTTTATGCAAAACGGACCATTGACCCTAATCTTGTCTTTTTTTTTTTTATGGACTGAATTAGGGATTTTTACTAAATTTCAATTTAGTCCTCCATTTTTCAATTTCTTTCAATTTAACCTCTAATTAACCCTAAACTTTTGACTTAATGCAATTAAACCCCTAATAAACTTCAATAGGAACCCCGGAGTTATGTGTCTTTTACAATAGGGTCTTTAGTCTTGAATTTTGTCAATTTAACCCCTGATTGACCATTAAACATTCAATTTCTTCAATTTTACCCCCTTTTTTGTCAATTGAACCCCCATTGTTTGTCGCCTGTTGTAGAGTGGTTCTTAGCTGCGAATTTCTTTAATTTAACCCCTAATTGACCCCAAAACTTTAACTTTCTTGCAATTTGGCCCTAATTTCAATCAATTAAGTTGGTAAAAAATAATTCTGGTCTCTTAAGATTCCAATCTTCTCAATTAAGCCCAAATTAGGCTCCCAAACACAATTTTTCACCAAATAAGACTAATTTGACCCATTTAAAGTATAATTAAGTCCTTGCACTTAATTAAATCTTTCAATTGGACCCAAATTAATTCTTAAACATAATTAAAATTTAATTTGGCCTATGATTAAATCAAATTGGCCTATTAAAAATTTAATTATGTCATTGGACTTAATTTTAATGCAAATTCGTCCAATAATCATTTAATTTGACCTTGAATTTGCATTTTTTTTCTTCATTTTTGGGCATAATGGGGTATAATTAGGTCTTGAATTTCCTCCAAAAATTACAGCTTGATTTCCCGGTTTACTTTTTCCACATTACCATCCTTTATTTTATTATTTTTATTTTTATTTTGACAAAAAATAATTTTTGAGAAATAACCCATAATTGGGTTATGACATGGATCTCGACCACCTCTCACTTCTAGTTAACATCCTTAACTGAGAATAAATTGCAAGCGTCCGGCCCAGGGTGTTCCCTCCTTCATCAATTAACCAAATCATTGTCCAGTCAGACAAAAGAAGGCATAAAAAAAGCATAAAACTCGAGAAAAACAGCGGCCACAAACAATAAATACGTAATTGCAATGTCGGTCATTGAGTAGGCATGCTTGTCAATCTTGACCTGGAAGGTAATAAACGCAGTAACAGATAGTAGAGAGCTAATACAACAAAGAATGATTATAGCACAAGAGTAAATCATGGCTTGCATCAGAGGAATTTTGCATCTTAACCTAATCAACGATAGTCATCTATTATGTATGGACACAAGCTGACTGTTGGCTGCCATGTCAAACATGGCTGCATGGTGGTGTCAAACATGGTTGTATGGTGAAGGTCAAAACTGGCTGCCATAATTGACTAAAGTGGAGAGGATTGTCTCCTACATCTGTTATAAGTAGAGGGTGATAATGAGAGCTAGAAGAGCACACGAAATAGAGAGAAACACAGAGAGAGAGCTAGTGAGAGTGGAGTTCAGTAGAGAAGAATTTTCTCCTCCTCTTTGTTTTGTTGTTTGTATTGTTTCTAAGCTTTATTAATACAAACCAGTAGCTCCGTAGAGTAGGCAAGTTGCCGAACCACGTAAATTTGTGTGTGTTTGATCACTAGAATCACCCAACAACTGGTATCAGAGCTTGTTCTTGAAAAAGAGGGTGTTTGATCCAAACTCAAAAATCAAAGTTCTCAAAACGTGTTTTTGAACATACCATCGTGTAGAGGACGACCAGACGAATCCACTGGTGAAAACCCGGGAAAGAATCGACGTCTTGCATGCCCGCACGCGCCGACGTCAGGACTGCCCATGCGCACCGACGCGCCACACTCTCCTTCTTCACCCGGTTTCCTGCAAAACGGGTCGAGTTGACCCGCCACGTTAGCATGTTCGTACAGTCAATTACCACGTCATCTTGCCACGTCATCAACCTGAGTTTTGATCCGGTGCGACGCAGACACTAATCCGCTAACACGTGGCTTCATCTACACCATTGCTGAGTTTTGATCTAGTACGACGCAGACGCTAATCCGCTGACACGTGGCTTCATCTGCACCGTTGCTGAGTTTTGATCCGGTGTGATGCAGGCGCTACTTCGCTGACACGTGGCTTCATATACACCTTTGCTGAGTTTTGATCCGATGCGACGCAGGCGATACTCTGGCTGACATGCGGCTGCATCTGCACCGTCCGTTAATCCAAATCTTTGATTGCTAAAATCTAAGCCATCCGAAGTCTGATTTGGGTGATCTAAGTGTCATTTCCAACATTTTTGGTCATTCCAGACACATCTATAAGGTCAGATTTGGCAAATTCGAATAGGAAAATTATTAAAAATGACAGATGAAATAAAGGTTCCTGGAATTGAAAATTTTAACGGGATAAATTTTGGATACTGGAAAATGCAAATCGAGGATTATCTATATGGAAAGAAACTTTATCTTCTCTTATTGAGAAGAAAACCAGAAAATATGCAAGAAGAAGATTGGTTACTTCTTGATAGACAAGTTATGGGCATTATCCGGCTATCCTTATCAAGAAGAGTTGCTCACAATGTTATGAAAGAAAGATCCACTGCAAGATTAATACAAGCCTTGTCTGGGATGTATGAGAAGCCATCAGCAAATAATAAAGTGCACCTGATGAAAAAGTTGTTCAACTTGAAGATGGTCGAAAACACTTCAGTTACACAACACCTCAACAACTTTAATACCATCACAAATCAATTATCATATGTTGAGATTGAGTTTGATGATGAGATTCGTGCACTCATCTTGCTAGCTTCACTTCCAAGCAGTTGGGAAGGCATGAGGACAGTCGTGAGCAATTCAGCTGGAAAATCCAAACTGAAATATGATGGCATTCGAGACTTGATTTTGGTTGAAGAAGTGCGAAGGAAAGACTCAGGTGAAAGTTCAAGCTCAGGATCAGCTTTTAACATCAACACTCGAGGGAGGAGATAAGATAGAGGCTTATCCAGAGGTAGATCAAAATCAAGATATAGAAGTAAAAGCAAGTTTGGATCCAGAAAGCAGGTTGAATGTTGGAATTGTGGCAAACCTGGTCATTTCATGAGGAATTGCACAAAACCAAAAAAACCTGAAGCTGACTCTGCAAATGCTACCACAAATGAGGTATAAGATGCTTTAACTCTTGTTGTACAAAGTCAAATTGATGATTGGATTCTTGATTCTGGTGCTTCATTCCACTGTACGCCACACCATGAAATGTTGCAAAATTATATTGGTGGAGATCACGGTGTAGTCTATCTGGCCGATGGACAACCAATGGATATTGTGGGTATAGGAGATGTACAAATCAAGACAATGAATGGATCTATATGGAACTTGCAAAATGTAAGGCATGTTCCTGGATTAAAGAAAAAGTTGATCTCTGTCGGACAACTTGACGAAAATGGTCATTCAATACTTTTTGCTGGAGGTATGTGGAAAGTATCAAAGGGAGCAATAGTTTTAGCTCATGGAAAGAAAACTGGCACCCTGTATATGACCACAAGATTTGCAGACATCATTGCCTCTACAGAAGCTGAAAATCAAGCACAGCTATGGCATTGTAGACTTGGCCATATGAGTCAAAAGGGGATGAAGATACTTCAGTCAAAAGGAAAGGTACTAGAGTTAAAAAATGTCGATCTAGACATTTATGAAAGCTGTGTTCTTGGAAAACAAAAAAAGCTCAGTTTCTTAAAGGTTGGCAGAACCTTAAGACCAAGAAAGCTAGAACTGGTACACACAGATTTATAGGGACCGTCTCCAGTAGCATCTCTTGGAGGTTCTTGGTATTATATGACTTTCATTGATGATTTTAGCAGGAAGGTATTGGTCTACTTTTTGAAAAATAAATCTGATGTGTTTGAAACATTCAAGAAATGGAAGGCTATGGTTGAGACTGAATCAGGTCTAAAGTTGAAATGCTTAAGATCTGATAATGAAGGAGAATACATTGATGGAGGTTTCAAATAGTATTGTGTTGTCAATGGTATCAGAATGGAAAAGACCATTCCAGGCACACCGCAACAGAATGGCATTGCTGAACGGATGAACAGGACCATCAATGAACGAGCTAAAAGCATGAGGTTGCATTCAGGGTTTCCTCAAACATTTTGGGCTGACGCAGTTCATACCGTAGTTTACTTGATCAACCGTGGACCATCAGTTCCTTTGGAATTCAGACTGCCCGAGGAAGTATGGAGAGGAAAAGAGGTACAACTTTCTTATCTGAAGGTCTTTGGGTGTGTTTCCTATGTTCACATAGATTCTGATGCTCACAACAAGTTAGATGCCAAATCCAAGAAATGTTTCTTCATAGGCTATGAAGATGAAGAATTTGGATTTCGGTTCTGGGATGATTAGAATAGAAAGATTATCAGAAGCAAGAACGTGATCTTCAATGAGAAAGTTCTGTACAAAGATAGATCAAGTGTAGAAACAGATATGGCTGATTCAGATACAAGTCCACAAAGATCTGAATTTATAAGATTAGAAGGGCTTCTCGATGTTACTGAGCAGAACAACAATCAAGAGTCTCTACAAGAAGATTCAAGCACATATGTACCCACTGCTACACAAGAAGATGCGGAGCCAATTGAACCAATTATTCGCAAGTCTTCGAGGATATAAAGCCCCCACAACGGTTCACACTTCTACTGAATTATATTTTGCTGACAGATGGTGGTGAACCGCTAACTTATGAAGAATCCTTACAAGATGGAAACTCAAGCAAGTGGGAGTTAGCCATGAAGGATGAGATGACTTTGTTGTTGAAGAACAAGACTTAGGAGCTAACTACATTACCTGAAGGAAAGAAGGCCTTACAAAACAAGTGGGTTTACAGAGTAAAGACTAAGCATGACAGAAGCAAATGGTTCAAGGCAAGACTTGTTGTAAAAGGGTTTCAACAAAAGAAAGGAATTGACTACTCTGAGATATTTTCTCCAGTTGTGAAGCTCACAACAATCAGGGTTGTTCTGGGGATAGTAGCTGCAGAAAATTTATATCTTGAACAATTAGATATAAAAACAGCATTCCTTCATGGTGACTTGGAGGAAGACATTTACATGCAACAGCCAGAGGGGTTTGCAATGCAAGGAAAGGAGAATCAAGTCTGCAAGCTAAAGAAAAGCCTATACGGTTTGAAGCAAGCTCCAAGACAGTGGTACAAGAAGTTTGACAACTTCATGTGCAGTTCGGGGTACACAAGATGCCAAGCTGATCATTGTTGTTATGTCAAACATTTTGACAACTCCTACATCATTCTACTATTATATATAGATGATATGTTGATTGCAGGATCCAGCATTACGGAGATTGATAAGCTAAAACATGAGTTGTCAAAACAATTTGAAATGAAGGATCAAGGAGCTGCTAAACAAATACTTGGCATAAGAATCATCAGAGATAAAGACAAAGGCATACTAAGGCTTTCACAAACAGAGTATGTCAAGAAGGTTCTCAGCAGGTTTAGTATGGATAATGCTAAACCAGTAAGTACACCACTAGGGAATCATTTCAAGCTCAGCAAAGATCAGTCACCAAAAACTGAGATAGAATGTGGATACATGGATAAGATTCCATACGCCTCAGCTATCGGCTCTTTGATGTATGCTATGGTATATACCAGACCAGACATTGCCCATGCAGTGGGAGTTGTAAGCCGATATATGAGCAATCCTGGAAAGCAGCATTGGGAGGCGGTAAAATGGATTATGAGATACTTAAAAGGTTCATCGGAAATTTGTCTCAGTTTCACAGCTGGTGGTTTAACACTTGAAGGTTTTGTAGATGCTGATCTAGAGGAGATGTTGATAGCAGAAAGAGTACTACAGGATATGTATACACTCTAGGAGGCACTGCCGTTTCCTGGAGTTCTACCTTGCAAAAGATCATCGCTCTTTCAACAACAAAAGCTGTATATGTTGCAGTCTCAGAATCTGCAAAAGAGATAGTATGGTTGCAGTGTTTCCTGAAAGAATTGGGCAAGTTGAATAGAAAAGGTACTTTGTATAACGATAGTCAGAGTGCAATCTTCCTTACCAAGAATCCAACATTTCACTCCAGAACTAAGCATATTCAGATCAAATATCACTTCATCCGACAATTGCTAGACGACGAGCAACTAATGCTAGAAAAGATTTGTGGAAGCAAGAATCCAGCTGACATGTTAACCAAAGGAGTTACTCTTAATAAATTGAAGTTGTGTAAAGCTTCAGTTGGCCTCCAAGACTAAAAGATGGATATAAAGCCATTTGTGTCCAAGTGGGAGATTGTTATGTATGGACACAAGCTAGTTGCTAGCTGCCATGTCAAACATGGCTGCATGGTAAAGGCCAAAAGTGGCTGCCATAATTGACTAAAGTGGAGAGGATTGTCTCCTACATCTGCTATAAGTAGAGGGTGCTAATGAGAGCTGGAAGAACACACGAAATAGAGAGAAACACAGAGAGAGAGCTAGTGAGAGTGGAGTTGAGTAGAGAAGAATTTTCTCCTCCTCCTTGTTTTGTTGTTTGTATTGTTTCTAAGCTTTATTAATACAAACCAGTAGCTCCGTGGAGTAGGCAAGTTGTCAAATCACATAAATTTGTATGTGTTTGATCACCGGAATCACCCAACATCATCCTCTCAATGAATAAAACAATGAGTTTATCCGATATCTTTTCATTCTCAAGAGATTCTAGCTAGATAGGCAAAGGCTTTGCTGCTTTGCACATTTTCAGCGGGCAAGTGAAAATATTCTTATGAGAAATTACTTCTGCAGTGGATTGTAGGTGAGGTATCAAAAAAAAAAAAAACCCGCTGCATAATGTTGTTCCAAGCAAAAAGAAGGTATGGGTTGCAATGCCATAAAATAGACAGATGCAACTTCCAAGATATATTTGCCGATAATTCAAAAGCTCCTGCAATCAGTTTTTGCAAATTAACATATGTGAGTGACAATCTTAAAATTAGGCTGCTTTGATACAGAGCAAGCAAGAGATGCTAAATATTAAAGAGATATTCAGCTTGCAAGGACCAAAAGATTTAAATTAGTTTTATTTTTATTTTCTCGGTGGACAGAGTTTGGTTTCCTTTTCTTGAACAGTTAAAGGGGCATTGGGGTTGGGCACAAAACAAAGAAGAGATGCTAAATAATAAAGAATGCAGATTGCAAGGATTAAGAAACTTTAAATTAATTGCATTTTCTTTTCTTCATACACAGAGTTCGCATTCTGTCTTAGAGAAGGAACACTGAACATCAATGCAGTGATGAGTCGTATCTCTTGACTTCATTTCTGAGAATATGATGTTTAAGCACTGCACTCCGGAAAGGTTTGAATCTGTAGCTCACATTTACCCTTGGATTGGTGTGTTATCAATACTGCAACCTCAAAACAGAGAAAATGTACCTGATTCATGACTCTCGAACCTCAATGCGACTACTGGCAAGTCAAACCAGAGAACCAATGCAGGATATGAAGCCCCTGATACATGGACAATGGAATCTGGTTCAATCATCAATAGTATTTCGTAAAAACATTTTCAAAACTATTCAACTCAATAGGCACATTGAAAATTTTGCAATAACCCACCTGGTGAGGTGTAAGACTCATCAATACTGGCTTGTGTAACTCGGAATCCTTTGCCTGTACCATGTTAGAAGGCAACTCAAGAAAAGATGTTCCTGATTAAAATTCCGCATCGAAAAGATTTCAAGAAGAGCTTCATGTCATGTCATGGAAACTTAATTGCCTGAATACGATGAAGTACGCTTTGAAATTGAAACAAGAATAATAGTTATATATTTATCTACTATATATCTATCCAGATGTCTAGCAGATCAGAAACAAGGCAGCTTACCTTGTCCAGTTGAATAAACGGATTGACATTTGAAGCATCAGAGGAGGCTGGCTTTTCTTAGGTTAATGGATTGTCATATTAAGCTCTGCTTCTTGGCACCTCTCCTGTCTAGAGCCTCCATCTTGGACCTGATACTTTTTCCAGGAAAAACCTTTGTGTGAGAGGAGAACTGCTTGAGATGCAGCCATTCTATATAAATTTTAAAAATAAAAAATTATTATTTCAACACATTAAAAAAAATATTTTAAAAACTAATTGCAAAAAAATAGAATTAATTATATTTAGAAACTATATGTTATTATTGTTCTAATTATTTTTTAGGTTGAATAAAACCTCTAACAAATTAGATTTTTATAGAAAAGAAAATGTTCTTTATATATATATAAATAAAAATAGATATTAAAATTTTATTTTAATCATAAAGTTAATAAAATTTTCAATAAACACAACCAATCTGAATGTACGCATTTAAATTTAAATAATTGTATAGAACTATATAAATTTTTAGTTGATATCAATACAAAATGAGCCTTAAATGTCATTAAACCCAAACGCAACGAGTTTCACCATATTCCTTCTCGAGAAATTCTAAGCTAAACTGGCCAAAAAAAAAGAATTCTCATTTTCAGAAGCAATTATGATATTAATAAATTAGTATTTTTATTCTTCAATCGATAAACACAAATGTTTTGCTCATGTTTTTCTGACTATGGATACAACATAACAAAATCTTATTATTTGATAAAGATTGAATAATCCCTTGATCATCAGTTTGTGCATGCTGGTGAACCTGCATGAATCCCATGCTATGGAGTTGATGCAACTAAAAAGGACCTCAACTGCTCAAGCTCTCGCTCTTTAGGCTCAAGCTCTTCGTCTTTATATGCTACCATCCTTTTCAGTTCTTTCACCTCCTTCAAAATAGTTGTAATTTTGAAACTCAGCATGAATGATTGGCAGATATTTGATTAATCTACGCACGCAACTTTTTCTTATTCAAAAAATAGAAATTAGAAGTCCTATGAATTATTTTCTGTTTAAAATAAAAAAATTAAAACAAAATATATAACAGTAAAAAAAATTAAAAAAATGGCATCATACCTCATTGAAACTTGACAGTGACATGTCTGCATTACCTCTCAGATATCTATCAATGGCCCCACGATATTCTTCTTCCTCCTCCTTATTTTTTGTTGAAAATTGCGGTGAAACATCATTCAGATTGTTGTCAAGAATTAAAGTAGTCATCAGTTAACATAATCAAATATCTAATATTAATAATTTATTCCATGGTTTTCTTAGACACAAAGATCAATATATGGTAATCGATGGAGATAACGTACTTGAGAAAGAATTTTGGTAGACTTACCCATGGCAATACCAGATCATGACCACGTATGTAATCATTTAATGAATTGTAGTCTTTGAATGAATTGTATTCATACTGATCGCTCATACCAAGATGTAGCATGAGAAAGCAGACATGGGTGAGCAGCTCTCCACCTCTTCTCAGTTGTTGAGCGTGTTCTTTCCATGGACAATGAGCTGCTGGATAAGCAAGCATTTCCATCCAAACTTGTTCGATTATCTCCCATCGCTTCTGAAATCCCAGCAAACGCAATTGCTTGGCGAGCCTATCCCCACCAGTTACCGCTGACTTGGTTTCTTTCCGGCGAAATTGAAACCGTATATCATCAATAACATATGATTCATAGTAGAACAGAATTGCATCTACAACTTCCTCCCTGCTTGTCGCCGGGCTTTTAGTGGGAGCTTCCTCCTTACTTATGATGCTATCCAAGTCCCGCAAGGAATGTAGATATCCCTCGTCACCGATTCCTTGGGATAGCGTATCTGGTCTCATCACCAAAAGATACATCATGTATTCAGATAGGCATCTGCTTGTTTCATACTCTGAGGGGACATTGTTTGCATCTTTATCAAAACAGTAACAGATCTCTGTTGCGAGATACCAGACAAGAATGCTTCGACTGAATTCCACTTCAGTTGTGCTCCACTTCAAGTCCTGTAACAGTCCCTCTCTTTCCAGCACACCATCTCCTCTTTGACCAATTATTTTTCTTCTAAAATTCTTATCAATGAAATTGAAATTTTCCTTAATCTTCAGAGAGTTCTTTTGGAGGTGTTCGAAAATAAAATCCTGCAGTCCACCATTCATATCTTTCCGATTCAAATTCATCTGCCTCATCATTTCATCGATTCCCAGAAATTCCAAGCATTTAGGTGGCTTGCTTTCAATGGAAAAGATTATCAGGTTATACTGTGCTATGGATCTCGACCACCTCTCGCTTCTAGTTAACTTCCTTATTAGAGAATAAAGAGCACTGGTCAGGGCGTTCCCTCCTTCATCAGTCAACCAGAATACCAGATCATTGTCCAGTCAGAGAAAACAAGGCATAAAAAAGCATAAAACTCGAGAAAAAGAGCGGCCACAAACAATAAATACGTAATTGTAAAGTCGATCATTGAGTAGATAACTAGATAACTACCAACTAAGATAAAAATACATAAGAACAAACAGTTATAGTTAACCTTCATTATTAATCCAGACTTACAACCTTCATTAAATAAAAATACATAATACAGTTATTTACTAGATAACTACCAACTAAGATAAGAACAAACAGTTATAGTTAACTTCTCCTGCCACTTGGAAGTATAATGTGATCTTCATCCATTATTAATTAACTGCCTCCTTGTCAACCTGCTTTGCTGGAACATTCACATTAACATGCATTGTTGGAATTTTGGCGAGCACAGAATATTTCAATCCTCTGGCCTCTGTGAAATGTGTAGCTGCTGCAACACATTGCTCCTTGCTAGAATCTTGGTCCCTTTCATTTGCATCAGCATGCTTCTCAATCTTGACTTGGAAGGTAATAAACGCAGTGAAAGTGAGAAGAAAGCTGATAGAGCGAAGAATGATTCTGACATGAGAGTAAATCAGGGGCGCTTTAGTATAAAGCATATCATATATTAATCCAAGCTCAACCTCTACCACCTTGAAGGCACCGCCAGCGGAATATTTGGTCATAAGCAACTGGCTGAGCATTAGATCCACGAGGCTAGGGACAAGATCCTGCATCATAGACCTGGATATATAAGAAAAAATATAAGCTTGACGAAGATAGTTTCCCTGCAGAGCTCGTAGACCGATTTCTTTTATTCTCTTCAGATGATAAGAACGCCAAAAATCAAAGAGATTAGAGTTTTTCAAACTCTTGGAGCATGAAGACCAGAGCACCCAAGTCCTCTCTGCGTACTTTACAATGCCAATAATGAACATTGGATTCGCTATGAATGCGAGGATACCGCTAGGCCAAGATCGTGAGAAGACGTAGAAAGCCACTCCGACTTGGACTGCAAGACTAAGTAAGTGCCTTAACCACAACTCGTTATCTTCAATCGAGTATGCAGTGATTGTGTCCGGGCCACCAAGGTGCAGGAGTAGAAAAGGTGCCCAAAATGCCTGGATGGAATTGTTTGCTGTCTCTTCACCTGATAAATCTCCTTGGCTCCTAGCTAGATTACCCAGGGCAACAGTTGCCACCATGTCTGCTGATAGGTATGCAGACCAAACGAGAATCCTGATCCAGTTTCTGGCAATGGTCTTACTTCGAGAACCAAATACGATGAGGATGGTTTGTAGTAAGAGACTAAGAAAAACCATTCCTCGAATCTCCCAATTATTCCACAAATTTAAGACTTCTTCAGGCAATTGCTTAAGCATTGTATCTTTTCCTCAGCAGTGGAAACTAGTTTCTCTCGATGAACCCTGAAGAAACTGTTCTGTAGGACGAAAAGTGAAAGTGGATATCTCTAAAAAAATATCTGAAAACGGATAATGAAAAGCTTGCATGGCCAGCTTTTGCAAACCATAGTTACATATACAAGTAAGAATTTGGTACTTGGCTTGAATACGAAGGAATGAAGAGACGCTAAATAGTAATAAAGAGACTTTACAGTTGTTGTCTTCACTCCTTTTCTTTTCTGGATAGACAATAGACAGAGCTTTTTGGACTCTTAAAAGAAGGAATTCTGAATATCAATATCATGTTTTTGCGCTAAACTCCCCAAAGGTTTGAATATGTGACTACCTTTACTTATTAATTAAGTAAACCGGATTTGCTGTGCCCAAGTGTTTTTTTTCTTCATTCTATCCTTGAACAACCTAATTTAAAGCTAATTTAGCTAAAAATGTTTAGAAAAGACAAAATTAAAAAACAATTGATTGAAGTGGCACCGAATTTACTGTGTCTATGATTTTTTTTTTAATTCTTCCCTTTAAGAACCTAATTTAAAATTAATTTAGCTAAAATTGTTAAGAAAAAAGAAAACTAAAAAAAATGGATTAAAGTGAAACATGAGAAGGAGATGGGTGGTGTTTTTAAAATTTTTATGAAATATTCAACTTAGTTTATGAATTATAATAATTGGGACCCTATAATTTTTTAGGTTTTTTTTTTAAATCAATTTTGGTCTAAAATTTTATTTTTTTTATTTATTAGTTTCTAGATTTAAAATGAGAGAGAAAGTTGACAGATTTTAGTTATAGAAAGAGAAAATTATCATTTATATATATTCTAACCATCAAAACAATAAATTTTGATATTAAATAATTGTATTTGATGAGAAAAATTCAACTTAACTGTTTTTCAGAACTCGAAACATGTACCTAGTGATCGCAAACCTAAAAACTGAACTTGGAATCCTGAGATCAGCCCTTTCAAGCAAAAGAGCTGCAGAAAATTACCGTGTCACCAGGTTCCACGAGTTCTGACATACTTTTTATAGTTTGGTTAAATGCAGAACCGTCATCTTTATTGAACTCTTTTTTTTAAATGAATTTATTAACATCATAATTGATATTTTTTAATGAATAAAACATGATTGGTTGGATAAATTCTCCCTTCTCATTTTTTTATGATGACTTTCTATCTCACTTAACTTTCAGGAACTGAAAATTAATAAAAATAAAGTTTTAGATTGAAAGGTAACAGTGTAAAATAATATGGATCAAATAATGGATAATTTGAATCTTCAGGGACCAATTTCTTTTTTTCCTTTTTTTTCTTCTCAATTTCTTCAATTGTAAATTTTCATTTATTTTGCTTGCCCAAAAACTTATTTTTTGCTCTAGCTTCATCTGCTCCTAAGACACCTGTTGTTTTCCTTTTTCTTTCGTTGTCACCTTATTGGCATCTTTCAACAGGATAATTACATTGGATTTACTTCAATTTCCGGATCTCTTCCCTTCTGTCTGTGGATCGCTTGAGCATCTACGAATATAGCTTTTTGATTTTCATGGTATTCAACAACTCTCTGAAATTAAGTTCTTTTAAATTTTCTATTTCCACTTGCTTGAATATAAGTTAACTAGTTGATTGGACAGCTTTATAGTGATGGTTGGATAAAAAAAATTAATTCTAAAAAATAATATTTAGGCTTTAGAAATTATTTAATATTGTAATTAAACACAATGTAATTATTTAATATTATAAGAGTTGTCATGATATAATTTAGTTGACTTTCTAAGTTTAAAGACAAATCAAACAACCAATAAAAAATGTGGCCGACTTTAAAAAAATTTCAAAATGATATTTTTTAATAATAAAATAATTACATATTAGATCGATTTTGGTTTTATTACTTAACATAACAAACCCGCAATCCGGAATCCGGATCGTGAACTCCACTAGATTCAATAAGTTTTTTTTAAAAAACCATTTTTATTTATGATAAGATAACAAAATTGAACACTCATAAAATTAAGCATCAACAAAAAATCATGATGTTTGTTTAAAATTATGATAACCTCGTAAAAAGTAAATCAAAATAAATTATGAAAAACAATTCAAAATCAACAAAATATTAAAGAATAAAACTGATAAACAAATTAATCTACATAGTTATTAAACCAGACCTAATCAAAATTAGACGCATTGTTATTAAACAAGACCCAACAGATAAACCTTAAAATATTTTTAATCTAACTCTTTACCTAGCTCAAATTTAAAAATAACTTATATAGGAGTTTACTCTACATAACCTAGTTGATTTGACAGGTCTAAATGCAACCTAAAAGACAGGTAAAAACATGGATTGATTTTTAAAAAATCTCAAGATGATATCTTTTTTCTTTTTAATATTGAGATAGTGATATATTAAAGTGATTCAAATTTTGCAGCTTAACTCGTAAAATCTACAGCCCGGATCATGAATTTTACTAGGTTTAAAAATTTTAGTTTTAAAAAATATATTTTATTTCATGATAACAAAAATAAAATGCTTGTAAGAAAATTTATATCAACCAAACATTGAGACGTTTGTTTGAGACTGGGATAATTTCATAAAAACTAAAGTAAATTATGAAAATTAATTAAAAATTAAAAAAATATTGAATGATAAAATTAAAAGAAAAAATGTTTGAAAAATTTAAAACAAAATTGAGATGGTTAATTGCTCATATAAACAGTTATAATGTTTTTCATTTTTGTAATAGAGACAGTAACGACCAATGAATTAAGCACTATGATGTTCGCCACATGCCAATATATATATAAAATGCAAGTTTCTTGACTTATAAATATTGTAAGCAATTTGGATTCGGGTCTGTAAATTAATTATTTGATACTCAACTCTCAATAACTTTTTCATTTTACCTTCACTTTGAGCTAAATTATCATCACTGATATTGCATTTATCTAATATGCTTTTGTTGGTTTAGAACTACCATGCTTAAATAAATAAATTATTTTTATAAAATATTACATAATGATCATAATAAGAAAAAAAAATAACATTTGAATCAATAAAGAGAGTTTATAACGAAAAAATAAAATATATGGTGCTTAAATTGTAACTAAAAAAAGAGAAAATCACATTTTATCCTCTAAAGAGTGACAATAATTCCCTTTCTATATTATCATATAATTAATTAAATAAAAGATAATTTAAAAAAATTAAAGTAATTAAACCAAGTGTAATACATGACTTAGACACATATATTCATCGGTGAACCCGATTGATTTGAAGTGTTATTATTTTAATATTTAAAAAATAAAAATATATGTATTTTGAATTTTTTAAAAAAAATTCTGGAAAAATATGTTAATAGTGTGACAACTAAAAAAAGAGAAAATCACATTTTATTAAACCTAAATTCCTAATTACATAAATACCCCAAACTAAGCCTACTCTTCTTAACACAACCCTAACTCTAGGCATTCGTATTTTTTGCCTTCCACTTTGCAAGAACCAGAAAACCAGCTACAGGCGGCTGCTGCGCTCCTCTCAGGTTCTCTTCTCCGCGGTTCCTTACATTTCTTCTTGTATTTTTTAGCCATTAAATATTTGTTTATGACTGTTTTGATCACAGTAGATCCCTTGAAGTATCTACGTCAATCGATCTCTAGTTCATGTATTTACGATTTAGTGAATCAATCTTGTTATTCACTTCTCTCTTTTGTTTATGAAGTATCGTATGTTTTGCTGGGAAAATACATATAAAGCAGGTAGGTCTGTTTGGTTTCTGGGAAATTCTGTAGGAAAAAATCTCAAGGTGCTTTATATGAATTGAGTTTTCATTTTTTTTGTTGTTGTTACTGTTTGTTTTTGTGCGGGGCAAAGAGTAATGCCATGCATAGTGTATTAGATAGATTATATGCTTTCTATTTACAAAACAAATTTAGGTTGTGGCTCTAGCTTGATAGTTAGACATATCTTTTGTAACATCAGATGGCTGATGTTACATTGCATTTGCTGTATTCGGTGTTGGCTGATGATTTGATTGCTTCCCTTTTAATTATTTTATCAATGGGAATTTCTTGTTGCCCTTTATCAACTCATTGCTTTACTGTTGTTCTATCTGGTGGATGTAATCCGGTAATGAACATTGAACTGGATTTTTGCCTTGTACTAGTTTGGTCCTCATAGCCTAACTCCTGGTTTCTTGCAGGATGGATTCTCAGATTAAGCATGCGGTTGTGATGAAAATTATGGGTAGGACTGGATCGAGGGGGCAGGTGACTCAGGTTAGAGTCAAGTTTCTTGATGATCCAAATCGGTTCATCATGAGGAATGTGAAGGGACCTGTGAGAGAAGGGGATGTCCTCACTTTGCTTGAGTCTGAAAGAGAGGCAAGGAGACTCCGCTGATCTGCCAATGGCGTCACGAGCTTTCTTTTAATTGAAATATAGAAGTATTTTCTGTGTGGTTGATGTCAAAAGACTTGAAAGTATGGTTCTTGAGTTGCTCCCTGATGTTTTTTTTCTTGCTTCAGAGTATTTTCTGTTTATTGTTTTCAATGCACTGACCTTGCTGAGGAATTTTGTCTTGTTGTGGGATATATGGGTCCAATGTGCCTTTGTCGCACTACTCTGCTTGCTTGATGCAGTAAAAATTATTGTTGCAATTTATTCTCCATTCAACCCCATTCCTTGTTCCTTGAAGCCATTTTTGTGGTTCTTTGAATCTTTAGAGTTTTAGTGGTTGAACTTTTTGTTTAAGATGCACATGATCCTGTTGTAGAGAGATTGATTTAGGCGGTTTATTTATTATAATTAGTATAACATATACTAAAACGCCAATGACAATCACTGTAATTTTATTTTATTTTTGTCATCAATTCTTTTTCTTCAATTTCATTCTTCTAAACTAAATTGATTTCTATTTTGTCAAATATTATTAAAAAAAGACATTAAAAGATAAGGGACCAAAATATTAAAGTCAGAAAAATAATGGCCAGCCTATTCTGAAGCAAATTTCAGCTGGTTTGATATTTTATTTTTTAATGTTAAATTGATTGAGAAATAACTGCATGATTTTTTTTGTTTTGTCTTTTTTAGGATTATCACTATTTCAAGTAAGTTTTTATTTTTAGTTTGATGCTCAATTTCTTGACCATATATTTTTATTATATAATTAAAACAATATTTTATAAAAAACAAATTATTAAATTCAATAGAGCCCATGACACGATTTGTTTGAGACTAAGATCAATGTAATTTGTCATAATCTCAATAGTTTTTTGTGAAAATAATTATTATATTTAATTAAGTCATGTTTTTACCGGTTATCAAGATTACATTTTAATTCATAAAATTAATCAATTTAATTTGGATTGACTTACACATAATGTAATTTGAAACTCAAATTAAATAAAGAGTTAGGATTACATTTTAATTCATAAAATTAATCAATTTAATTTGGATTGACTTACACATAATGTAGTTTGAAACTCAAATTAAATAAAGAGTTAGGTCGTAAGATTTTAAAATTAACTTGTTATGTCAAGATACAGTCAAAATATTCTTCGCGTTATTAGTAATTTATTAATATTTAAAAAATTAAGTTGATATGCAGGGGAGCCAATAAACCAATAAATAATATTCGTTTTAAGTGAACAACAATTCCACATGGCTGAGGAGAGGGGTGATTTTTATGTCGCAAGTTCAATTCTTGATGTAGGTGTTTTTCCATTTTATCCGGGTGATTCAGGGGATAGCATTGGAACATTATGTAGACTTTTGTTTACAAAGAGTTCGAATCCCTCTTTCCGCACATTCACCTAATTTCTCAATATTACTGAAATGCCAGCTAATTTATTTATTTAAAAAAAAAAAGAAAATTACTGAAATGTTCTTTCTTTGATATTAATTACTAAGCTTAAATAACTAAACCAGGTAATTAAATAAAAAGAAGAAGCCCAACAAGCTAGAGCCCAAGATACCTCAACCCACACCCGCTTTAACGTCTGACCAAAACCCTAATTCCATTCGAAGCCGCTATATATAGCTAAAAGCCTTGGTCGTTCTAGCTTTTCTTTAATCCCCAGCACCGAGAGCTCAGTGCCGCTTGCCTCTTTATCTCTTCGATTTCCAGGTCTGCAACTCACAGTCTCTTTCTCTTTCTCTTAAAATATAACAAATAGCGTTTCCTCTATGAACGTATTTGTTTGTGCAGGTAACCAGCAAAGATGGCAGCAGCTGTGGTGGCTCCACCAAACCCAGAACCTAATCAGGCTATCTACGATGTCAAGCTCTTCAATCGCTGGTCTTTCGATGATATTAATGTATTTTTCTTTCCTTTTTCCCTAATAGGCTCACCATTAACTGATCTGTAATTCGATTCGTGGTTGATTTATTAAGTAGTTATATTTGACCTATCTTTTCTAGGATTTGAATGTTTGGTCGTGTTGGTCTTACTTCCTAGTGAATGTGATCTTTTAAGTAGTAAAATTTGAAGAGATTTGTGATTGTTCTCTATTGTTTTTGCTTTTATTTTCTTGTTTATTGGATTAATAGAAGAATCCTTGGTAGACTGATGAGATTAAATAAAAAAATTGTACTAAAAGTTTTCATAGTTGGGGAATCATGTAACGTTTTTGTGGTTTTTATGGTGTGTAGAGCGGCAGGTGAAGTTGGTTGACTTTTAATTAGTGATGATGGTTCCTGTGGGTTAGTTGTTTTTGTAGCTAATTGGGTCCGAAGTGTACATATTTTCATAGTCTTGAGAATCTTAGCTTTTCTATTTCATGGCTTTGTTTGTTGAGTAGTTAGTCTTGGTCATTCTGATCAGTAGTTGCGTCTTAAGTTGATGGCTAATTCATTCTTGATATTTGGAACTGATGGGTGCCATTGGGATCTCTGAAATTGATAGATTAAACATCTTAGAAATTGCCTTATAAATTATTGTGCTGTATAATGCTACTCCTGAAATGTGGATATGGTTTGATTTTATTCCGGTGGTCAGGTAAATGACATTTCTCTTGCTGACTATGTCGGAGTCCAAGTTAAGCACGCAACATATGTACCCCATACAGCTGGAAGATACTCTGTCAAGCGTTTCAGGAAGGCCCAGTGCCCAATTGTTGAGAGGCTCACAAACTCTCTTCAGATGCACGGCAGAAACAATGGGAAAAAATTGAAGGCTGTGACCATTGTCAAACATGCCATGGAGATCATTCATCTTTTGACTGATCAGAACCCAATCCAAGTTATTGTTGATGCTGTGGTCAACAGGTCTGTGATCAAGTACATAGTTTTGCATCTTATAGATTGGTCACTGTTAGTTATCAGTGGAAGATTAGTATTTATTGTGTTCTTATCTTGACATGGTATTTTTCTGTTATTGCTCCCTTTCTGTTCATCTCACAACTTTTTTGTTGGTTTATAACAGTGGGCCTCGTGAAGATGCCACTCGAATTGGCTCAGCTGGTGTTGTCAGACGTCAGGCTGTTGATATTTCACCTCTCAGGCGTGTAAACCAGGCCTTGTATCTCCTTACTACTGGTGCTCGTGAGGCAGCTTTCAGGAACATCAAGACCATAGCTGAATGCTTGGCTGATGAACTTATCAATGCAGCCAAGGGTTCCTCAAACAGGTGTTTTTCCTTTCTCCTTGATTGTTTTTTCTTTGATAATTGCTTTTCTGTATTTTTACCGAGTAGTTTTTTTTCCTTCAGCTTTGCCATTATTGAGTAGTTTTTTTTTTTTAATCTTCAGCTATGCCATTAAGAAGAAAGATGAGATTGAAAGAGTTGCTAAGGCCAATCGTTGAGGAATTCTTTCAGAATGGTGGAAGGGAGTTTTGTTATTTTCGGACAAATTTTGTCTTTTGTTTGTTTTAAATCTTCAGCCAAGACATGATGCTTATGTTTTGTTTGTTGTACGACGGCAGGAGTAACTCTTTTTATGTATGGAGTTCCATTATAATGTTAAGAATGTAGCAACTTCAGTTCCATTACCCTTTACTCGCTGGGTTTTTGGTTTCCTTCGATGGCTGGTTGTTTATCTCTAATCTTTTTTCAGCTAAACGGGTCTGGTTATCTTAGGATACTGCCTTGTTAATGTGTCTCCCGAGTGTAGGCCTTTGTTTTACACCCTTTGAATTCCAAACCCTTCCTTAGTTCAAATGCTGATTTGGAAATCCGGCGTTTTAGTTTGCTTATGATAACATTGCCAAGCTCGGCTGTAGCCTGTAGGACTTTAACTCTGGATACTGCCAACAATGCTAGGGTGTTTACCTATAAATATTATTTTGTTGAACTATTTGGTCAGGGACTTCATCCTTGGCACACTTAGTAAGGAGCAGCAATGGCCTCTCTTCTCTCCCTTTTGGAGGACAAGGGATGTTTCTGGATGGAGGACAGATGAGTGGCTTCAATGACTTTTAAGGGTAGAAGAATTGGAGAAGTTTGGAAAGTCTCTGCCCTGGTTAATCTTGCTGCTCTGTCATTACGTTTATGATGTCAGAATTTGCAGTTCTTAATTGACTGTAATTTACCGAAGGATCATGCCAATTGATACTGGAGGCATTCGATCTGATGGAAGTTGGTAAATGGAGCATGATTATAATTGTGAAAAGGTAAGGTGCTGCTTGATTATCAGAATTCTACTGTACCGCGAGGTTATTTTTCACATCCCATGGACCTTCGTAGAATGATTCTAAATTTTAGCCCGCGTTGTCAGAAAAGTGAATTCTGGAAAAGAATTTAATAAAATAGTGAGGAACAAATCTTAAAAATTAAAAAGTTGAATGAGAATACAATTGAAAAAAATATAATTTCATAAATTATCTTAAATAAAATAAATAATAATTAAAATAATAGAGGTCAAATCTAAAAAATAAAAAAATTAAAAGATGAATAAATTAAAATAATAATAATTAACATTTGATAAATTATTTTAAATAAAATAAGTAACAATTAAAAGAATGAGAACCAAATTTGATAGATAAAAAACTTTAATTAAAAAATGATAAGAGAAAATCAAATAATAATTATAAAAATAAAGACCAAAGTTAATATAAAAATTAAATTCTAAGGGATGAAATTGAAAAATAAATATTCAAAACAAAATATATATAGTAATCAAAAGTTTGAGGATCAAATTTGATACAATCAGTAAATAACACCTTCTCCATCCACTGTTGGATCATCTCCAATTTCATATATGTTGTGTGCCTTAACCCCCACTAAAAGCTGACCGTTCGAATCTTTGAAATATATCAATGTTTGAAAGCTCTCCTTGATCTAAGTCCCGTCCTCAGAATAACTTTCTAGTTATGTTATGCTCTCATCCTTGTTCTTTCTGTCAGCTTCTATTTTTTACCATCCATGGCCACCATCAGTCGTTTCCCTGCCTCAAGGCTAGTCACACAACCTCCTTCCACTCCTAAACTATTACCCATCCCTCAGTCACCCACCCTTCATAAACAGACAAACAACCCCCTCCAGACACCCACTCTGCCGGCCAGATAGAAGAATCATCAGAAATTTACCTCTGACATGGCAAGTTTGAGAGATGAGAGACGAGGGACAAAGATCATGGAAGATTGGAAGAGAAAAAGATAGATTTGACTCAAATGTTGAAAGACAATATTGAAGCTTTACCTATAATCAATTACTTTTCCTTTACGTTGACCTTTAGAATCCAATCTGTGTCTCATATCCAAATCATTTGAGAGATGAGAGACAAAGAGCATGGAAGATTCAAGAGACGAGAGACAGAGAAGGGGTGGTTAATGGGTTGAGAATGTATTTAGGTTTAGGATTAAAAATTATTTATACTGACCTAACTAAACCGATTTGATTTGGTAAACCGAATCAAACTGGAATTTTTTTATAATTTTATAATTAATCAATTTAATTTTTTTATTTAATTTTCTTGATTTAATCGTGAGCTAGTGGTAATAATTCCTTTATGTACGACTTCACAAAGACTTGTGTGGGGATGAATAGTAAAATCAAGAGCCCTCGTAGATTTCTTCTTGATCTTAACGATGGCAGACACCTTTAATACCTCACTCACCTCAAAAATAATAAATAATTCATTAAAAACCAGGCTCACTCTCTCCCTCGCTTCCTCTAGCTAGCCATGTCTATGTCAGTCTTCAAGACGATGAAACTTGTTCCATTAACCGTTAAAACACTGCACCACAGGATCGTCAGAAACACTGTAATGGGTCCTCGAAGACAGCCACTTATCATTAATCGTACGTACTCGACAACCCCAACTGGAAGAACAAAAAAGCCATGGACAGATGCAATGAACGTGCTGTACAACAGAATATCGTCACTTGCAGATCAAAGGATCACCATTTCACTATTTCTCAATCAATGGGTCCTTGAAGGACAACCCGTCAACAAAAATCAGCTCCGTGAATTCATCAAGGAGCTCCGGTTCCACAAACGATATGCTCATGCTCTTGAGGTATATATATATATGTTTGTGTGTGTGTGTGTGATGCGTGCATACTGAAATTGGTTTTGATTGAACCCAGTGGGTTCTTGAGAACAACCAATTTGATTGCTTAATGAGTGTTTGCTATTTTTATATAGCTTTCTGTTTTTGTATTTGGGGTACCGAGAAGAGGACAGTGAAGGACAGAAACATATTGTCTGAAGTTCTTGATTTGGCCCCAAATGTCTAATTATTGATTTATTTGAAAAACAAGTCTAATAATCTCAATTTTGAATTAGTTGGGGGGGGGGTGTTCGTCTTGTGCTGGTTTTAAGTATCTCTGGGTAATGTCACGTTGTGTTACTGTGTTCAATCAACTCAAAGTATGTTCATCCCACTAGCAACACATTTGGAACTCACTACCGTTGCCTATTAGGTAGAGCAACTACTGCTTTCCTACAAGTTTTGGTGGTGGTGGTGCTGATAGTTAAATTTAGGCCGAGTCGAAAATGTGATAGCATGAGCTTGCTGTCAATGGCCCATTCTTATGCTTATGAAGTGGGGGTGGGCGGAGTCCATGAACTGATATTTCGACACATTTTCAGTCCTGACCAATATGGCTTGATATTGCATGCTAAATTATGCTGCTGATGTGCGACTACAAAAGGCAGATTGATAGAACACAGGATATCATTATGGAAGTAATGTGTAATCGTAATATTAATTCAAGAAAACAATCAAGATATTCTGCTTGAAATTTTATTTGCAATTTATGTTGGATTAATTCCACGTTATTTCCTGTTGTTGTGCCTTTCATGGCAATTGACGCATAAAAGCTCAACTATGGTAGCATTCTAGCTTCTATGGCCGTGGGGAATAAGTTCATTATACTTAACTTGATGGATAAACTTTTAGCTGATTCTTTCTTTCATTTCTCAAAAAAAAAAAAAATATATTTTTATTATTTCACAATCTCTTTTCCTGACAAGCATGTCTGATTAAAATTCTCCCAGATTTCAACGTGGATGACTGACAGTGGGTACTTTGAACTTGCATCACAAGATGTCGCTGTTCAGCTGGACTTGATCTCAAAGGTTCATGGGATAGAACAAGCACAGAAGCTCTTCAATAACACTCCACAACACTTAAAAGTTCTAAAGGTTTATAGTGCACTCCTCAACTGCTATGCCAAAGCAAAATTGGTGGAAAAAGCAGAGTCTGTCGTGCAGGAGATGAAGAGCCTAGGTTTTGCCAACACATTGTTGGTTTACAATGTCATCCTTAATTTTTACTATCAGACTGGAAACCCTGAGAAAATCAACAGTCTGATGCAAGAAATGGAACAGAATGGTATTGGCTGTGACAGATTTGCACATTCTATACAACTGAGTGCATACGCATCTATTTCTGACATTGTAGGCATTGAGAAGACTCTGGCAAAAATGGAATCTGATCCCAACGTGTTTTTGGACTGGACCTCGTACACTGCTGCTGCAAAAGGATATATAAAACTTGGACTTGTTGACAAGGCTCTGGAAATGCTGGAGAAATCTGAGAGACTAGTTACAGGTAAAAGAAGGGGAACAGCATATGATTCTCTAATCACCCTATATGCTGCAACTGGGAAGACAAATGAAGTCTTAAGAATTTGGGAACTTTACAAGAAAAATGAGAAGGTTTACAAAGAGGCATATATTAGTATCATAACCTCTCTATTGAAGTTAGATGACTTTGAAAATGCAGAAAAGATTTTTGAGGAGTGGGAGTTCCAAAATCATTCTTGTTATGATATCCATATTCCAAACTTCCTTATTGATGCCTATTCGAGAAAAGGTCTCGTGGAGAAGGCTGAAACATTAATTGATAGGGCAAAATCAAAAGGAGGGGAACCTAATGCAAAAACATGGTACCATTTGGCAACAGGGTATCTTCAGAATGGTCAAACACTGAAGGCTGTGGAAGCAATGAAGAAAGCAGTAGTGGTTTCTGGACGAATGTGGAAGCCAAGCAATGAAATTTTTGCTAACTGTTTGGGGTACTTGAAAGTGGAGGGAGATTTGGGGAAACTGACGAATTTCATGGACATACTTAGGGATAGTGATATTATTTCCTTGGATATTCAAGAAAGATTGTTGAATCACATTAAGAATGTGAAGTCAAGCTCAGATGTGCTGGGTGCTTTGAATAACAATTAACTTGAATACTATAAAAGGGGGCTGGCAATTATTGCAAATCAGGTAGAGAGATAAAAGGCACACAGAAATCTGAAAAATTGGGGGATGATGTTTCTTCTGGCAGTCTTTTAGTTAGCAGTGATTTGGTCCATGATCAAGCAACTTCTTGCAGATTTGCTGGCTAAACTCCTGAGTGAACTTAACTCCCATTATCCTGCAAAAACTGATTTCTTTTACCTGGTCCTTTAGAAAAGGAAATCCTTATCAACAAGCAAATGTCAAGTACATGGAAAACTGAAGCATGTTCGTGGTCTTATTCAGCAATTAGGTTTCTTCAATAGCGAGCGGAAATGATCAAAAAGCAACCCTGGTTTCTAGGCACAGCTGGACCCCAGGTAATGACAGTGTGTAGGCCTGTCTGAAAAACTTGGAAGAGGAGACCAGGAGGAAGCCGTTGAATTTGTTAACCGGGATATAAGGATATCATCTTTGTCAATGTTCAGGATAATTGAATTATAATACACATTTGATAACAATCTCAGTTGCACCATGTTCTTCGAATTTGGATTGTGATTCTTCAGTGCTATTGAAGCGAAACTAAAGCCAGAGATTGTTACAGCCATTGCAGACCAAATAGGACCGCAACGAGGAAGACATCAGATACAATTCCAGGGAACTTTATGAAGTGAAAGCTCCAACTAGCACGTGGACCATGGATTTAGTTGGGGAAGTCCATTTACTGTAGCCCAAGTTATACTGCAAATCAAGCTACTTGTTTTGTGCTATATAGATGGTTTGTTTCAGAATTAGCTTGCAAGCAAATGCATTTCTAACTTCTGTGATCAAAGTCTTGCAACGGGTCAAATGAAATGTATCAGATGTCCATAAATGTAAACTGGGGGCTGAGACCATAATCCCAGTCAATATCATGGTTTAAACTCATCCCATCAAGGATTATATCATCTAGGAGAACATTAAGATAGACAGAGGGTGTTACTTTCAATTTATATGCATATAAAAGTAATTTTATTCCTTCTTTAGATATTCAAGACAGATCTTTGACTTGTATTGGGACTCATATTTAGATGTATACAGGGCTCTGAAAGGCTTTTCTCTGGATGCAAACACCACCACCCTGGAGTCCTCCAGTCCGGAGGAGGATAGCAGTGATGACTGATGTGCATACCAAGCCGATCGATTTCCCCTCTTTTTTTCCCCTTACTCAATTGAATATTGACAATTAAATTGGAGTGGCTTATCCAGTATCTTTGTTTGAAAAACAGAAGCATTCCTTAATCTTACTTGGACCAAAATTAGTTAGAGAATCAAATGCTGTGCAGTATAAAGATGCAAAAGGGAAAAGGGTATGGCAACTTAAATGCCATGCTACGGTAGTGATGTACGACACTCGAGCAATCCACATCACAGCTGCTTGCCGAAGATACTATAATGCCGATGTCAGATACCTGAATCATCTTATATTACAGATAAAACTAAGGCTCTTAGGTATTCTACCATGAATTATGCACAATGCAATCTATATTAAAATAATTGATGAGCCAATCGAAGATAGAAAAAAAAAATTATATATATATTTTACAATGTAATTACCGCATAATCTCTCTTTGAGATCAAATTTTTTTTGCTCCAAGGTTATGGGGCATTTTATTTCTTGAAATTATAGGTCAAGAATATTCTGGTCTTTTTATAATTAAAAAAAAATGATCGGTGTGTTCGATGCTTTCTAGTGGTTATTGGTAGCCTTCTATCGCGGCACTCAAAGCATCGCGCCACCTTCTACACGGAGGAGCTTTTACGATAATTTTTCTCTTTCCCCTTCTTTTCTCTCTTCTCCACCTAAAAAATGTGCTCGACTTGCAAAGTTGCAAAGTGATCCACAATCATTTAATTGTATCAAATTTGATTTATCTGTTTTTTAATTTTATCATTTGACATTTGATTTTTCATGTTTTTTTTTTATCAAATTTGATCATCATTCTTTCGATTTCTATTTATTTTGCTTTTAATATTTTTTTATTGGATTTTATTTTTTGATTTAATCTCTAATCATTTGATTTTAATTCTTTTTTTTTTGTTGAATTTGATCCTCATTCTTTGATTACAATTCCTTTTATTTTGAGTTCTCTTCTTGATTATTTTTTTTGTAATTTCATCCCTTATTATTTAATTTTATTGAATTTTCATATTATATTTGATGTTTTTTTTAATCATGCTTTTAAACCTTAGCCCGAGAGTTGACCCCATCATGTCTCGGGTCACGGGTTGAGTCGAATAATCAGGGTAACCGGGGTCAATCGGATTTTTTATTGTGCAGGAAGTAAAAATAAAATTATTTTGATAAAAAAATTAATGGCAAAAAAAAATTAACGGGTATTGACATGATTTTTTCCTTGCTAATCGCTTAATTTTTTATTCAGATAAAAAGTAAAAATTATATTATTTTAATAAAAAAATAATGGAGAAAAAAAATTCAATTATGATCCTCTTTTTTATTGGTCCTTCTTCTTTGTTTTGGATTTTTTTATATTATTTTTTCAGTTTCATCTCTTTCAATTTGATTTTATTTTGTTTTTATATCAAATATGATATTCATTCTCTTGATTGTTGCTTTTTTATCCTTTCCTTGTTTTTTTTTTCTTTTAATTTTTTTCCTCAACATTTTATTTCATTAGTTTTTTTTTAAGATTTAGTTCTTATTTTTTTAATTGCTCTTTTTTTTTTTAATTTTTTTTCTTAATTTGTTTTATTTTTCAATTTTATCCCTCAACATTTTATTTCATTTATTTTTTTATCCATTTTTGGTTCTCATTATTTTAATTTCTCTTTTTCTATCCTTTTTTTTTATTAAGTCCCTCATTACTCTTTTCATTAGTTTTTATAACAAATTTGGTTCTCATTGTTTTAACTACTATTGTTTTTTTAGTTTTTTAATAGTTAAAAATTTTATTTAAGATTTGTTTTTGATCTTCTATATGGTCATTTTGATCTCATGATCAGAGTTGTTTGTTTCAAAAATTAGTTTGATTTAACTTTATTTTTTTTTTAATTTTATTCTTGACATTAGACTATTGGACCTTGGGTTTTACATTTTTTTTTGAATTATCTTGAAAAAGTTAGTCAAGTTAATCTAAATTTACTTAAATACATTTTTACGTTAAAAAAAAATTGATCCTATATCTTAATGGCGTATTAGCATGTTGACTTGCTGAATATCTATTGATATGATATTTGATATGTTGGCTTGTTAATCGCGTGCACGCGTGTTAATCAGGCTCTCAAAAATTGAGTTTGGAAAATGACTGAGGGGTGCGTATTTGTATGATTTGATTTTTTATTTTTATTTTGTAGAAATACAAGATATCCTTGTGTTTTTTTAAAAAAATTAAATTTAAATTTTTTAACTTTAAATCAATATTTTTAGATTATTTTAATGTTTTGATATTAAAAAAATATATTTTTTAAAAAATTATTATTTTAATATATTTTCAAAAAATAAAAAACTTTTTTTTTTATTATTATTATAATATCAAGTAGACCCATATTCATTTGTAACTATAACATTCAAGTTGGGCCAAAATCATCAGCCCACTATCTTCTTTAAAACCCTCCTTCAACCCTTCTCTCTCAAATTCACAGTAGCTACTTGCTATTGCTATTCTTTGCAGCAAATGAATCTCCTTCGATTAGCCTATATATCCTCTACGATCAGTCGCTTGAATACCAAAAACGTAGAGGGCATTCGATTTTTTTACTCAAAAATACAAAACCCAAGATCTAGAGAGCCACCGTGGAAAGGCCCCTTCACTCGACTGTCACGTCGTCTTTCAAGAATCAGAGACCACAATGTCTCAGTGATTCCAGTTCTCGACAAATGGATTCAAGAAGGAGAAACTATTTGGGAAGATTTAATCCATGCCCTAATCAAGGAGTTACGTCATTACAGGCGTTATCATCATGCTCTTGAGGTATTTAATCCCATAATTTTTTTTGAAATTTTCTTTTTATAAAGTTGGAATCTTTGAAGTGTAAAGAAATGAATTTGATTGAGAACTTTTTTTTGGGTTCACATAATTTTTTATGATATGAAAAGGGTTTGCTTTTGTTTGTTGAGATACCATTGTGGGTCTCCTGAATTAAGCAACTATTTAAAATTATTTTTTTAGTGTTTTTTCTTTTATAGATTAGTGATGACTGTTTTGCTTTTAGGATGCTTATGTTGTTTCATGTTTGCGAAGTAAATTGTAATTTTTTTTATGAATCTTGACTCCATTTAGGTCTCAAAAATTAAAGTTACTCGCATACTAGTTACTCCAAGTTTTTTACTCAAATTAGGGGGTAACCAGAAGTTACGAAATCCAATATATATATATATATATATATATATAAGAAGTGACGAAATCCCAAATTTTGATTTTCTCAAATATTATCAGGAAGTGAATTATGAGTTAGATAATTTGTTTATAGTATTGTCGTTTTTTTTTTTTTTTCAAATGTTTTTAATAACAGATGATGACTTAGAAAACTTATTTATAGCATGGTCATGAAGCCCATTTCTACACTTCTATTAAATGGTTTTACACAAATAAATAGTAGGTTTCTACTGGAGCTTTGAGTGTCGTCACTTTATCTGATTTTCAGAGAAGTGTCTGTGTTTACTTTTATTTTACTATCCCATAAGAGAAAAATGCTATTACAAATTCTTCCTTTTACTAATATCTCATCTTCTTCTTCTTTTCAAAGGAAGTATTGTTCTCATTATGATCAAAGTTACATCTAGTTTCACCACATGAGTTCTTCGGGTAAACCATAATCAGCTTACCATGATGTATTTGTTATAAACTCCTTAACATAAATTTCTAATTATTTTTTGTCCAATTAAGTTTGGACTAGTTTATGTTATTTATGGTAGGAATGTCTCTTATTTTTATATTCTTGTGATTTGAGAGCGTGACCTTTTAAAATTTAGAAATGAAATTAGTATATACCCCTTGATTTTATGTTTGAATTCAGTTGTATGTCAGGTAAACCTCTGCCATAAATGAGCTTGCAGCCAGCATGCTAAGGGTCATTGAATAACATTATTGTGCCAATTCACCCAAGTAGTATAAGGCTTTGAAGTTAATGTACTTGATGATTAATTGCATTGTCATGCTTGGCATTCTATATGCATGTGATACTGGGGATTCTGACACTGCTTCTTTGTTGTCCTTCATTTCTGCTTCTCTTACGTAACAATATATTCATGTTAGAGATTCTAATGTCTGTTAGATAAATGATGATATATTGGATGTTATCTTTATTTTTAATGATATTATGATTTCATAATGCGGGTTACTAATTTGTGGATCTTGCTATTTTTTCCCAGATTTCGATGTGGATGACTGACAAAAGATATCTTGCTCTGACATCACGTGCTGTTGCAGTGCGGCTGGACTTGATCTCGAAAGTTCATGGGATAGAACAAGTAGAAAACTATTTCAATAACATTCCAACAAAATTAAAAGGACTTGAGAGTTATGGTGCACTTCTCAACTGCTATGCCTATGTAAAATCTGTCGAAAAAGCAGAGGTTGTGATGCAGAGAATGAGGGAATTGGGTTTTGCCAGAAAACCCTTAGTTTTCACAGTCATGCTTAACCTTTATTACAAGACCGGGAACACTGAGAAACTTGACCCTCTGATGCGAGAAATGGAGGAAAATGGCATTTCTTTTGATAAATTTGCGTATTGCATACGTCTAAGTTCATATGCAGCTGCTTCTGACATTGAGGGAATGGAGAAGACTCTAAAAAGGATAGAATCTGATCCCAATGTTGTTTTGGACTGGGCCACTTATGCTACTGTGGCAAATGACTATTCAAAAGTTGGGCTTTTGGACAAAGCGCTGGAAATGCTGAAGAGATGCGAGAGACTGATTACTGGAGAAAGACGAAGTACACCATATGATTACCTTATGACACAATATGCCACAACTGGGACAAAAGAAGATGTCTTGAGGGTGTGGGAACTTCACAAGAAGTATGTTAGGAATCGGAAAAATATTAGTGTCATAACCTCTCTGTTGAAGTTTGATGACCTTGAAAGCGCAGAGAAGATTTTTGAGGAGTGGGAATCCCAAGAGTTATGTGATGACATCATCATTCCAAACTTCCTTGTTGATGCTTATTCCAGAAAAGGTCTTTTGGAGAAGGCTGAAATGCTTCTGCAGAGGGCAACATCAAATGGTACAAAACCTAATGCGAATACATGGTATTTATTGGCAAAAGGGTATCTACAGCATAATCAAACTCCAAAGGCAGTGGAAGCAATGAAGGAAATGATAGTCTTATCTGGACCAAGGAGCAGACCCAGCACTGTAAGTTGGGTTGCCTGTTTGCAGCACTTGAAAGACTCCGGAGACATGGATAATGCAGAGGGCTTCATAAATCTACTCAGGGAGAAAGATATTATTTCTTTAGATATTCAAGACAAATTATTGAGTTATATTAAAGACAGGGACTCGAGGTTAGATGCACTAAGTGCACTCAAAGGTAGTTCTTTACATGGAATCAGGCCAGATCAGGCAGAGAAGGGTAGTAGTGATTCGGTGTCAGGTTGAGGAAAGCACCGAGGCTTCAAGGGAGGGCTCATATTTCTGCCCATAACCCTTGTCAGCTACGAACATTCAGACCTGAAAAGCTTCAAAATCCGTCAATTTCTGTGTGTTCGTATTGTTAGTTCTATGCCAATTTCTGTCAGAAGTTTGAGACAGCAGGTAATATGAATTGAGAAGACAATCAATGTACTATGAAGAAGACAATTATTTTCACCATAAAAAAATTTAATGAATCTCAAAATAATAGATTAAACAACTTTTTCTATAACCAAATTTAAGGATATAATTTCCATTAGAACGTGTTTCAACTTTCAACTCTCCTTTTACAAGAAATTTTAGGGTTCAAGATATGCTTCAATAGAAATTTCTTGGAGCGATCATGTGACACGTTAATTTTTAACTTCTAGAAATATTAATCGACAGAAGGTGTAATGATAATAAAAATGTCACGCACAGGAGTGATAATAACAACATAGAGATGTTTATATTTTTCTGGGTACAGTGGAATGAGAAAAAAGAAAAGAAAACTAGCATCTCCTAAAGCAACTGCACCTGTAGAATAAGCAAACAAAAGATAAGAAATCTCTGAAGGAGAATCCCAAATAAAAAACTTAATCAACTGTTTAGCTCTCGTCTTAGCTGAGAAATAAACACAAGAATTAGTTTTTCTTAGCGTATGGTGGATAGAAGATGATTGATTGTTGGATTTGCGAAAAGCGGTTGATGGTGAGGCTGGATTCAGTGAAAGGGTCCTTTCCTTTTGGAAGGAGATACGCAGCCGTGGATAAAAGATGCGAGGCTCTTATAGTGAGGGTGTATTTGTAATATTGTTCAATATTTAAGGATAGTTTTGTCGGTTAATAATTTGTGGTCATAGACGACCCTTAGTCCAAGTTGAATGACACGTCAGTCAACAGGGAACGAATAGTAATTGACTCTGCGTTCTATGGTGGTTTCTCTTGTGATTTTATATAAAAAAACAATTAAATCAGAAGTCAAATTTACTGTATTCATACACATTTTTATATTCACCGCTGGCTATAGTAAAATAATGCTTTTATCCTTTCCAAGGAAAACCATAAGTCGGGGTATTTTAGATTTTTTTACACAGTTTATTAATCATTTAAAGATTGTACAGGTATATATATATATTCCATAATTTTTAAATAATTTAATTATCCTTAATTTCATTAAAAAAAATATATACCTTTTGTTTTCATTAGAACAATAAAAAGTCAACTTTTCCCTTGTAGCCAAGGGAAAAATGACAATGAATCCAGGAGTCTTTTATCTTTTTGAATAGGTTTAATGATAAATCTCAATACATGGAGGGTGATTTAGTATTTTTCTTCTAAAATATTAATCTTTAATCAATAAAGTTGCTAGTGCTATCTTGGTGTGCAACACCTCCTTGTTACTGAACAAGCTCTTCCATAATGTTATTGAATGCGCCATATGTTTTTTTTCACCTGGTGTAACACGTGTCATTAACAACGTGGCGGTTTGTTACCTATTGATTTTTTTTTCTTTTTACTCGCAATAAATGCAGGTTTTTTCATTTTTTGTTTGTTATTTTAATTTTAATTTAATTTTTTTTATTTTTCTTTAATAATGTTTTAGAAATATTATTTGTTTTCAATTTAATCTTTCAATTCTAATTTTAGGTATTTTATTTTTTCCAGTTTGGTCCTTAACATTTTAATTTCTAATTTTTTCCTTGGTATTGTTGTAAAACCTTTTTATTTTCAATTTAGTCCTCAATTCTAATTTTTCATATATAATATTTTTTTAATTTGATACTTATTCTTTTAATTTCTAATTTTTCCTTGGTCTTTTTGTCAAGATTTTGGTGGTTTTTAATTTCATCCTTCATTCCAAGTCTGCTGTGTTTTTTTTTCTCTAATTTGGTCATTGTACTTTTTTTTGTTATTTTTTTTTCAATTTGACCCTCCCATCAAAGAATTTTTCTTGCCTTGTAATTTATTTTTTGTTTTGATTTTCACCCTTATTATTTTAATTACTAATTTTTATTTTAAATTATTTCATACAATTGTTTTTTTTTTTTTTTTCTATTTCATCATTCAACATTTAATTTGTTAAGGATTGAACTTCTCGATTTTCTCATGTATGGTGATTCTGGTGTAATGACTCATGTCACGAGTTTTAAAAGTTATCTACGACATAATTTTTAAACTCAACTCAAAGGTCGATTCAGGGCAAGTCTGGGGTCACATGTCTAATGAGTTGACCTGTGTAAAGTTGGTTGACCCATGTCTACCTATTTTTTTTATATAAACATATAAAAATAACATTATTTTGAAAAACAAAATAGAAAAAAAAAAGTTTAGGATTTTGAATAAGTTTTCTCATGGCTTATTGGGTTCCGGGTCAACCCTATTTTACCCTATTTTTTAATTGAATGATATTTGGGTTAATCCTCCTATTTTTGTTGGAGAAAGACAAGTTTTGCCATGTCATGCTCAGGAGGTGTCCAAAGAAAGGTAGAGAGGTGCTTTCCTTTAAGATTTTCCGAACTAACTACATCTTGAGCTAAACACCATCATACAAATTAACACCACCAAACCATATATTCCAAGAACAAATTGTGACGTATTAGGTATTAGATTCAATAGAATTGTTATAAAGAAAATCAAAGATAGTTTGTGAGGTTATAAGAGAAAGGAAAGAAAAGAAAGAGGGCTAAAGCTTAAAACGAGTGACTAAATTGATGAGCATGCATAAATCCTATAGTTTTAGATGCTTTTATGTATGAAGAAGTTCTTTAAATGTTTGCTGGATTTTCATAATATATATGTATAACCTTAGTTTTCAATAGAAACTCCATATGATAGTTGCTAAATAACAGTATGATTGTGAAAGATTGAATTATGATGTGTTCTTCTAAAGTAAAAGATATGTTTTAGCCCAGATATTGTGTTGATATAATTGCACATGATATGTGAAAAGAGTAAAGCTTGCTTTCAAAGAAATTATGGCCACCTATATATTACATATGCTACCAATGAGGTGGTAGATGGATATGAGATATTCATGCTGGGCATATATGTTGGAAACTTATGAAGTTTCCCATGCTTATTTCTTCAATCATTCACTAGGTTATCTCATTAGCAGTTGTAAATTATTTTCAAAGAATCAAAGTGAGATTGAAAGAGGGCTCAGTGTGATGGCTTACCAACCAAAGTTTCTTTGGAATCCTAGCTTGAAACTTGAAGTGGTGCTATTGTATCTTTTATAGGTTAGTTTTTTAGTATGGGTCATTACACATGTAAATGCATATGTAAACATATATCATGCAAGAACTCTTATAGTGTGTGATAGATCGATATGACAACTATGTGTAAAGATGTAAAATATAAGTGAATGATCAAGACAAGACAACAAGATGTCATATAAGTTCCCAAGTTATGTATATTTATACATACTTGTTTTAATTGAGTAGGTAACAATAAGAAGCAATTAGAGAGGTTGGTTTACTTAGCTAGCACTATTCTATAGTGAATATATCAAAGATACTAGGTGATTAGGAGAGGGATGTGACAAAAACTGGTTGATTGAAGTACAACCTGTGAGTTTTACTCGGCTAGAGCGAGAGCATATCTGAAAGCGGTTCCGATTTAAAATCTCAAAAATTCTCTCTAGACAGTTTGCATTGGACTAATTCACATATCAAAATTACAAACTAAAATTTCCCAGAGTTCAAAAATTAAAATAAGCAGAAGATATCCTGGGGTTCAGGAGGAAGCTGAAAATTTGGCACCATACACCCACATCAATAGTGTAAGCATTCTTAAATGCATCGATCTACCTTGACTTTTCCATTTATCGTTAAAGGAAAGGCTCCCATTATAATCATTCTCTGCATCGAATCAATGGTCCAATGGTCCAAAGTCTGCCCACATACGATGAACTAAGCCAGAGTTAAACTTTGAGCTTGGACAATGTATAGTTTATATATTCTGCCAAGTTTTTAGGCAATGTGAAATGCCATACAGTACTCTACTAAAAAGTAAATACTTGCAAGTTTTCAACAATATTAACTCACCAGATCCATGGAGAGAGAAAAGATCTATTTCTCCAGCTCCCAGCCTCCTAGTCTCATTCCAGGGTCATAGTTTGTGAATAGCCTAAATTCATTTCCAAGTTTGCTAGAATGTTGAGGCCTAAAACCACATGAATGCAATCCTAAGAGCTCAGCTGCTTTATCCTTCTGCACGTCTCCTACAAGTCAAGAATATATAATCCATCAGATTCACCAGAAAGCTGGAAAGAAAATACAATGCAACTTCGTTGGGAGTGCTAGCAACACTCGCTCTAACACTTGCTTTTCAATACTCTCGCATATAGAACATCCACATCACATCTCTTCATTTTAATCAAACTAATTAATTGCGAGTGGAAAAAGATACTAAGAGCCAGTGACAAAAAATTTCCATCATTACAAGCAGTCCAAGACCAAGCAAGAAAGAGATTACACATTAAAACAAGAACAAATACCAGCAGATTACCGTCTCCTAAATTAAATATATTGCTAGAATCTTCTCTAAACCCTCAATTTCCATCAACAAAGAACAGGGTAATTTCTCTTTATTGTTTCTTCTTGTTCTGATCAATTATACCAAAGTGATCTATAAACCCGCTATTAATCCACTTTTAATGGTAGTTCCATCAACAGATTTGAGCAACAAGAACGAGACTGGCATCTCCAGTGAAAACCCAAGTGTATTTTATCCCAGATTCAAGAGATCCCTTGTATTATTTGAGATCAGGTCCAAAACTCACATATTATCTACCAAATAGAACTAAAAAATCCCACAACTTTCTTGCAAAAGGTCCAAATCCAATTGTCAACCAAGGTAATATCACATAAGTTTTGGTGCAATAGAAGGGATTCTAAAAGAGATGAAAATGGCACAAAAAATAAAGAGACAAGGAAAGCGAATCAAAACTAGGCAACGAAGAATTTAGGGGAAGGCAAACATAATAATCTGGAACCCTATCGGCACTTTGTCATTCCAAATAGAGTACAGAGATGTAAAGTGGATGTTGTAAACAAGCAAGTGCCGGAGGGAGTGCTGCTAGCTTTGCCCTAGCTCTAGATATCTAATTCTATAGAAAATCTCAGGTCTCAACAAATTTACAGATTGCTGAGATTGGACTAGTTTATATAGCAGACTCACCAGAGCTTGCAAATGAGAAAGAGTAGGACGGAGAATAATCAATGTTTACCTGTGAGTAGAAGCAAATATGATTTTCCTGGTATTGCAAGAAAAGAAATTGCTTGAGCAACCTTTTCTAAGCACTCCTGACTCTGCCATCATAAGCATCAGTTAAATGAGACCATGGCCTTTTCACATGACTATTGAACAGTTTGCAGTCTATCAACTAAACGGAAACAAAAAAAAAGAAAAAAAAGAGAGGGAAAGATCCATGGCACAATGACAAGAAACAAGCTTCCTTGAATAAATATCCACCAGGGACTACAAGACACAGTTGAACAAAATTGAAAACCTGTAGCTTACTAAACATGTACAAGGAATTACCGATCAAGTAGAAATTATAGCACAACAAAATCCGTAATAAAAAAAAAAACAAATATTAGAGATCTTCTACGTAGGTCATTATGCCTGAACAAAGGATATCTAATTATTCAACCAATAATCCAACAGTTCAAAACCAAATATGGCACAGACAGGTACCACAAAATCTTCTCCTTGGCAACCTTAACATAAAACAAGTAAAACAGATATCCTCAATCTTTCAGTCAAAAGAAAAAAAAGATATCCCATTAAATAACATTCCATACATCTTGCATTAGGAATCTATAAAATCCTAATAAAATAATCCTTGAAACACATTTTTAACTCTATACGAATTTTTATTATAGGCACTAGTAAACTAGATACTAATTACATGGCAAAAACAACATGAATGAAATAACACAGATTTTAGTTAACAGAAGGGCAAACTTTATAACTAACCAAGTAAGGAGGATCAGCAACAACAACTTGAAAAGCATGCTTAAATTGACCAGGCAAATCTTCTGGTTTATTATAATCATAAAACGTGAAATCACTCCCATATTGCTCAAATCTCTTGTCATACTCCAGTAATTGCACATTCACACTAGGATCAATTTTCTGCCAACAAAAAAAAGAACCCACTTACCCAAAAACCAAGAAAATTAACAGCAACCCATCAAAAAAAGAAGCAAAACCCAGTTCAAAAGTTTCAATTTTGTGTACTACCTTGATGTAAGCATAAAGAGTTGGACAAGCGATACAAACTGCGAGTGAACTGGGATTGGTTAATAAAGCAAGAACCTCGTTTGCTACAGTCTCTGCGGTTAACGGGTCGTACCAAAACTGGCTAAGCCTCCAGTCCTCTGCTACTAAGGCTACTTTCTCTCCGGTTTCAGAACCTTCTCCGTCGGTTTGTGAAGTTTGGTCAGTGATGGGTTGTTGTTGCTGGAGGAACTCGTTCAAAGCAGCCAGAGCGTGCGAACTTAACGTTGGAGGGTCGTCGTCGTCTTCAGTGAAAGCGGTGTCGTTTTGAGGTTTCACTTGCTCTTCTTCCATTTTGTAGCCCTGCAAATGAAATTGAGGGGACACGGTGCTGCTTTCGTTATTTTTATGGCATTGATGAACCACTGAAGTAGGAAAACGAGTTTCAGGGAAACAATTACTCCTTGTATTATACAGGGGGGTATATTATACAAGGGAAACAAGAATCGGGCCTAAGCTAAATTAAAAGGGCCCATGATGAGTAATTATCCGGGGGAAAAAAAAACAGTCATTACACTGTAGATTGTCACGGTACAATCATACCTTTGTCCTTTGTAACAACAATCAAATGGCCTATAGGCAAAACTAGTTACATGCCTTGCGCGATGTTACGGGTTAAATATTTTTTGTATTTAAAAAATAATCAAGATTTAAAAGTATTAGGTTTTTTTGTAAAGTTATACCCAAGAGTCTTAGGTTTAGTTGCAACGCTTGATCCAAGAATAATATTTATAATATTAATAATAACATTAAACTTGGGTTAACCCTTAGCATAAAAGTGTATGGACTGCAATACCAGACCCAATAACATTGAACGTGGGTCTGGCTGCAAGGTCATGTCATAAAAGTATGATATTTAAATAGATTAGTTAAAAAAAAAACAAAGAAAAAAAACCAACAGTAAGAAAAATAAAAAAAATATGAATTAATTGGGTTAACCCTTCAAACCAGGTTAACCTGTCATACCTTGAATTCACATCGTGAAAGTTTGATAATTAAAAAGAAAAAAACAAATTAATGGGTTAACCCAGAATTAACTGGGCTAACTCGTCAAACCAGGTTAACCTGTCAAACCCAGAATCCGTGTCATTAAAGTTTGATAACTAAATAAAAAAAAAATTTAACATTAACAATTTAAATTAAATGAAAAAATTAATTAAAAAAAAAAAACAAAAGCATCGACCTTTTCATTTTGGACTGCACTGTGCAATCCACAGTCAAAGACATGAAAACAAAAGGAAAAACTAAAGGTATCAGCCGAAAACTACTTAGAAAAAAATTTAATATTAATAAACTAAATTAATTAAATAAAATTAATTAAAAAGAAAAAATAAAATAAAAAAAACCTCTAAGAAGAAGAAGAAACTAAATAGAAAGAAATTTAACATTAACAAACTAAACTAAATGAAAAAAAATAATTAAAAAGAAAAAAAAAAGCAAAAAAAAAAACTTACAGGTTAACTCGTCAAACCAAGTTAACCCGTTAAACCCGGGATCCGTGTCATGAATGTCTGGTAACTAAATAAAAAAAAAGTAAAAATTAACAAACTGAACTAAACAAAAAAAATTAATTAAAAAGAAAAAATAATAAAAAAACAAATTTCGGGTTAACTCGTCAAACTATGTTAACTCGTTAAACCCAAGATCTGTGTCATGAAAGTGTGATAACTAAATAAAAAAAATAACATTAACAAACTAAATTAAACAAAAAAATTTATGAAAAAAAAAATTGACAGGTCAACCCAGAATTAACTAGGTTCACCCGTGAAACCAGGTTAACCCGTGAAACTCGAGATATGTGTCATGAAAGTCTAATAACTAAATAGAAAGAAATTTAACATTAATAAACTAAACTAAACAAAAAAAATTAATTAAAAAGAATAAAAAACAAAAAAAAAATTCTAGGTTAACTTGTCAAACCAGGTTAACCCGTTAAATCCGAAAACATGTCATGCAAATCTGATAACTAAATAAAAAAATTTAACATTAATAAACTAAATTAAACAAAAATATTTTGTTAAAAGACAAAAAAATAAAGAAAAAAGCAAAAAAAAAATCCCAAAAACATAAAAAAAATAGCTAAAAAAATCACAACTAAAAATAAAAGTGTTAAAGGAGTCAGTGTTTTACTGTGGACTGCACAGTGCAATCCACAGTAAAACACTGACTCGTTTTAGTTATAGTTTAATGATATTATTCACTTGTAAACTATAAGAGTCAAACAAGAAATGCTTTTGGTCGTTTTTTAAAAACTAAAATAAAATGGAAACATTATTTTTAAAATAAAAAAATAAAAAGGGCCTCTAAGGATATTTTAATTTTTTTCATCATAGTTATTTCGTAATAATATATTTCAATTAGTGGCAAACATTCTTTTAAGAAATAAAAATTAAAAATAAAAAGTGGTTCACTTATGTAACATATAAGCTAGTGCACATGCTATGTGGTTTTTGGTAGCAAAAAAGACCCAACCATACTGTCGGTTGAAGTGTCCAATAAATGAGAATTTAATGAGGTGGCGAGTATAGTGACGATGTGATGATAATGGTTTTTTTTTTTTTCCTTATCCCTTTCTTTTTTCTCTATCTTTTAAATATTCATGTACATCAATCAAAATTTAGAATTGTTCTTTTATTTATTTAATTATGGTTTTTATTTTTTTGATTGATCATTATTGGTTTTGATTTTTTTTTCAATTTCACCCATTGTCATTTGATTTAATATCAAATACGTCCTCATTTTTTTTTATTTTCTTAATTTAGTTTTTAAATTTTTTCCTTCAACATTTTATTTTATTTATTTATTTTTCAAATTTTGATTCTTATTATTTTGATTCTTATTATTTTAATTATCTTTTAATTTAATATATTTTTCAATTCAGTCCCTTATTATTTTCTTTTATTAGTTTTTAATATCGGATTTAGTTTTTATTATTTTGATTGTTATTTCTTTTCATTTTTAATTTTTGATGATTGAGAATTTTGCTTTGTTATGTTTTTTGTTTTTGCCTTTTATGAAATCATATTAATCTCATAACTTGAGTTACTGATTTTAACAATTAACTCGATTTAACTTTGATTTTTTTGGGTTTTTTTATATTTTTTAATTTTATTATTTGATATTAGGTTATTAAGCTTTGAGCTTTCTGTTTTTTTTTTTTGTGGGATTATCTTGGATCGAGAGTTAGTCAAGTTAACTCAAATATTTAGTTTTTTTTTAATATTTTTTATTTCACTTTGATAAATTTTTCTAGGTTCTTTTTAAGAATTAAAATTTTTATTCCAATTTCATATTACAAGTGACTGGTTAGTAGAGTGAGCTCGAGTTGACTCAAGTTTTTTTCTTTAATATTTTTTTTAAGTAGATTATTTTTTAATTTTATCATTTAATATTATGTATTAGAGCTTAAGCTTTGTTATTTTTTTGCTTTGTTTTATACAGGGTATCTTAATCTCATATTTTAAGTCATGTATTAGTCAAGTTAACTTATGTTGACCAATGTATTTTTTTGTTGTTGAGAGAGGTTTGACCTAACCTGCTATATAATTCAGGCAAATAAATCTAGTTTGATTTATTGTTTGATGAATGGACAAATTGGATCTAGTAAGAGAAATCAAGGTGGTTAAAGAAACTCCAACAAAAAAAAAGAACAATAACCATCAAACTTAATTAGAGATCTGATTTGAAAAAAGCATAACTAAATTAGAAATTACAACAACAAATTCTTGAATAAAATTCTTTATTATTCAACCAGATCACTAAAAACTTAATTATATTAATCAAGTTTTATTAAATTAATATTATATTTAATTCAAATAAAAATTCAGCTCAAGTCAGGCTTTGAATTTTAGTTTTGAGGTTAACCTGCTATACTAAACCATGATTAACAACTATATTATTATTATTCTTACTCACTACTCACTAGTTAGTTAATTACCTTTGTTGTTTATGTGAATGATAATCTCACGTGTCAACACCATCTATTTTTTAGTTATACGATATATGATGACAATTTTTAGAAACATGTTTTATGTGCAAGAGGTAGTAAATATAAATATCAATGACAATTTAATTATATTATTTACGTCATGATACTTTTTTTTATATTACAACAAAACAAAGTTTATGATAAAAATAAACACCAAACATGGGTTAATGACCTTTTTTCCTGTGCCCCTTTTACATTTTTGTTTTTTGAATTCTACAATTGAAGAAAAACATCTTAAATTCACGCCTTCATGTTCATTTTTGTAAATTAAATATTTATGCGTTTAACCAATAAAAATAGATTAATTGCATGCCTTATCCTTGCACTACAATTGTTTTTATGAATTCTGCCCCTCTATTATTTGTTATGTTATATTTCTTTTCTTTCGTTTAATTTTATTAAATCAAGTAACATGTCAAAAATATTTTCATTAATTACTGATAACATCATTATTTAAAAAATAAAACTATATATATATATATAAATTAAAACCCAACCAATGAAAATATTTATCATCAAATACTAAAAATATTATACACAAAAAACATAAAAATTTAAATTAAAGAGAAATAATACAATAACCAAAAAACAAAGAAGAAAAAATAAATAAACTAACAAACAATATTATTTATAAGAAAATATTAAAACAATTTTTTTTTTATTTTTCTATAAAGCCAAATTATCCCTAACACACAATTAACCATAAAAGGGCTAAATTTCTCATTTATAATTTTATTGGTAACAAATTCTTCATTGGACGTTGATATTTCTTATTGGTATTTCCTAAAATAATATTAAGTATTTGATAAAGGAGAGTATTTATAACTAAATTCTTGCTTTTTTTATTTTATAATAAATTTTCATTGGTTTTTAAATTGTGCTTTATATGTTGACTTGTTCCAGGCGCTATGTCGTAAAAATATTCTATGGTCCTATTAATGCCATAAAAATATAATGCTAAGTTTTGCTTTCATTTTTTCATTTGAGAAGATATAGCAGGCCTGGAAACCAGTCGGCTGTTGATCATTACATTGCCCATACATGGATTGGCTATATCTATCATAAGCTTGATCATTCTTTACGATCATATATATCATATGAAACATCTAGTAATGTTGCTTACGGGGCGGAGCTAGAATTATTTGTTAGGAGGGGACATAATTAATATAATAAAATATAATATTTATTTTACTTTATTGTACTTGCCTAACGCACCATAATACAATTAAGCTGAAACCTAAGGGTTTCCATGCAGATCCAAGAAGGTTTTTCTATCGGTGTTTACAGGTTGGCTTCAAACTGAGGTATCTGCATAATTTGATTTTCTGGTGCATAGAACGTTGCTGATTCAACTTGTGTGCCACAAAAATTCTTATATCTTGAATAAGTTGAAATCTGCTTATACATGTGAAAGCACAAATTGTAAGAGCTCAGTGTAATGCAAAGAAGAATAACTTCTCTGTTGATTTAATAAAGAAAGGAAACAGAAAACTGCTTGGAAAGGCAGCTCCTGCTGAAGAAGATGTGAAATATGGTCATGTATGTAGGATTCTGCAAGTCAAAATTAATTCAACTTCCTACTCAAAATACAACTTCTATGTCAGGGGCTTTGAAGAGTGTTGCACATTCCAGCGATGATAGCATCTGTGTAAAACGTACAAAAGAAACAATGATATGGTAAAAGACACAGACCAGGGATGCGCCGGCTAAGGAGACGGATAATACCTAGCAAATAAATCTACAGCAAAGGAGGGAGGCAGCTGATGAATAACTTGTCTCTTCTTCGAAGATGAGCTTTCAGTACTGATCAATGGCTGAATTCTAGTTACTCCCATGAGATACGATTGAAGATACAGATTTTGCTGACACAGAGGCAGTAGGGCTAGTAACATCTCGTTCCACATTTCCAAAATTTGCTTTTCCAGTCAACATTTTAATAGCTATCTGAGCAACTTCGGCAAACCAGTCATCCTCCGGCAACGTACTGGCAAGACAATTTTTATTATGGTACACATTTCTCTGAGGTTGATTTGTCGATAACGTTTGTAAAGTAAATTGAAAGGATATTTTTTTATTTGGAAAATAGGCATACCAGCCGTAACATACAAAATAGTATTATGCTTACTGCGAACAGGATGTAGTACCTGTAAGGATCTACACCAGTAGTAGCCACAGCATCGATCGCTCTTGCTATGATGTTTTTAATAACTTGATGTAGATTTCTAGACAAGTAACGTCCTTGAGACGAGAAGAGCAACACAAATTCCATATCCAAATATAACTGCATAGAAATTGAACAATTAATTATGGCCGAGCTGCATAATCTACCGCGAAAAATCTACATCAAATATTGGCAAACGATCATCCTCTTGAATATACATACCTGTTGAAGGCCAAGAGGACCCAGAGGTTTTGGTCCCTCCTCTATCTCTTCCCAAAAGGTTTGATCATCAGAAAGCCAAAGGATCACTGTCTCTGTGAGCCTCATTAATAGAATGGTCGCAAATCTTTCCCGGCCTATGAACATATCGGTTGCTATGCTTGCCATCCGGGTCAATTTCATGAAAAGTTCCTGGAAGAAATTGCAGTCAAGTAAATCTGCATATCTTGATGCATTCATTTCTAAGAAAAGCATTTCCACTTAAAGTTAGTAAGATAAACCAGAAGTAATCATCAAATATGTATTCAGGTTACTATTACTTGTATTCTCTATTTGCGTGTTGAGACACGAGGACTAAACCAAGTGTCTTTGATGGATAGAGCACAACCTATAATCACTTCAAAACAGACCTGCAACTCAGTCTAACTACCTGGAAAATTAGAGATGGGAACCATTCAGGCTCCTCTACGTTGTCATCCAGACTTGTGTAAATGTATGCATTGAGATGAGTGTCACCATCTTCTGTGAAGATGAGATCAAGAGCATGCTGTCTGCAGAAGCTATCTCGCAAGCGATCAACTGAACGTTGAAGCTTCTTCTTCCACTCCCTTTGTTCCGGAAGACGGGATTGCCTTTCAGAAGATCTTTTAGGTTGCTCGTCCATTCTAGGAGGCAATGGCAAGAGCTTCATGGCAGCATATGGGAGCAGTTCATCTGCTAACAACGATGCATTAGCTAGTAAAGCTAGTTGCTGGGATTCAGTTTCTGCTATCCTGACAATTTTACTTCCTGAACCCTCCAAGCTCTCTTCAGTCTCTGCTGAACTCGGTAATGCACGCATTAACAAATTGACATAGGAGTTGAACACTTGAAGAACGCCTCCCAGTGCAGAACCATCCAGCTGAAGGCTCTCAAGGGGCCCCGCATCCTCAAGAAAGTCCTGAATTGACAATACATGATTGGTGAAGTGAAAGTTTCTTGAGTAATACAGGAAGGAAAGGGCAAATTATAGCCAATTTTAATAGCGAATATGACAACAATCATCAGGATTTTGGAGAAGAAATAAAAAAGAAGCCAAGAAAGATTCTAAAAGCTTTCCATTTGTGAAGGAAAAGATCTTATAGAGGAAAGCACTATTAGTCACCTGAATCATGGAATTGAACCTATTAGCGCTGCTTGAAAGCTTTGGCTGTGAAGCCATTGCACTACCAAGAGATGCACTTGAAGAGAAAGAACGTCCGCCTGCTGGTGGATAAGTGAGCAACCAGTCATCTGCAGCAGCAAGTGCAGCACTGATCTCTTCAATTTTCTTTAAATTGGCATTCAATGCCTGCTCAATAATAGGCTTAAAAAGTCTCAATAAGACGGTAGCAAGGGACAATCCACGAGCTTCCAACAAAGAACAATGACCCAAGCATATATGAATGCACTCAGCAGCAACCCGTAGACCTCCTGAAGCAGCTGATGAAGCTAGGACATGCCTCTTTAGAAGAAAAGCAAAAGCCTCAGTCTCTTTGACAGCCCAAGTTACAAGTTCAGATGTATATGCAGGTTCCTCCCCGTAAACTGCCAAAGAATCACTTGCTGCTTGTGCAATGGTGGAAAAGACAACTTGAGAAAGTGCAATAGTATATGAGCGTCCACATGAATTGTTGGATGAGCGAAGACTCGGCAAACTAGACTTCAACTTCTGGTGGTGAGAATTGAGCAACAATGTATGGGCACGGGGAGCATCTCCGAGATTTTTTAGAGCTAAAACAGCTGAACGAAGCTCTTGTCCCCGAGTCGAAGGTTGGCTAATGGTATCTGCAAGCTGATAAGCTAGTTTCTGTCGCTGATCTCTAATAGCTGTCTCCAAAGTAATGAGTGCAGTTGGGCTCAAAGAGTGCTTCTTCCTGGATTCGTTAGCTAATCCTTCTCCTTTCTCAAGGGCTTCCATAGCTTCGTCCACTCTCCTTTCTGCCAATAGAACTTCAAAGGTGTCCAAGAGCTCAATCAACCAATCTTCTGACTCAGAAAGCTCCCCATCGTCGAAATTGGACAAGTCATCTGCTATAGAGTCTTCAGAAACAGCCCACAAAGAATCAATGCGAGCATGTTCGCTCAAACCGTGAACTAGAGCTGCTTGAGTCGACAGGAAATTTCTCATAGAAATAAGCTGCCCCTCAAGATCTGAAATCTCCCTTGATGTCCTACGTACAGAAAATGAAAAACAACAAATGACAGCAATAAGGATGTTTTTTTCCGATGTAGAAACGCAAGCAGAAGAAGCTATATATATAGACAGGGTGATCTAACCAACCGTATAAAGGCTGCATAGTTAGCATAAACACTTTTTCTCATTTCCTCAGCAGAAGCCCTTTTCAGGTCCACGAGGTATGAACACAAGTGCCTTATTTCCTATTTATTTAATCAACAACACAATCATCAAAATCCCTCACATTCTATATCCCAAGTGATGACATAGCCTGTAAATACATACATAAGAACATAAGCATGAAGAATAAGAGGAGACCTTCTCATTCATAGTCTGGCATTTGGAGGTGACAAAGGCATTGGGATCAAAATGAGAGTTCTTGAAGACCTTTAAGCGATCACTTAGCGTTAGATTTCCTTCCAGCTCCGCTGAGTCTCCTATGCTCGACGTTCTCGACATTATTCTTAATTTTGTTCTTGATCACAATCATCTTATTTCGCTGGTTTTTATTGCGGGCATATTTTGTCCTTGTTTCCGCCTTCAATGAACACGCATGACTCGCTCTCTCTTCATTTTAGCTGGAAGGTCAAATAACCAGTCACTTCTCTCTTTATTCATTAATCCTTAACTAAGTCTCCAAGTTACAAGTTTCCTCAATTGGGTCCCTATATGCTCCTCTATTCGCGTAACCCCATGTGATTAAAGATGCTTACTCTCTCCATTAATTTCTTACTTTTAGAGCCAATACTTAGGAGAATTTATTCCTAAATGCAACACATTGATATGAAGATGCACTTTTAAAATTATATATAAAAAATGAAATCTTTATTAATGACAAAGTAATTCAAAAATGTCTCTTATCATCAAATAATAATAATAATAATAATAATAATAATAATAATATTTTACATTCATGTTTAATAGTATTTTCTATCTAAATTATATAAATTGTGTAATAAAATAAAGTGATGTTGGGGAAAAGTGTACTTTTCTTCTTCTTAAATAAGTGAAGTATTTTAGACCGAAGAGCTAGATCTCGTTTGTTTGCTAGACAATAATTTCTTTTTAGAAAGTGATTTTCATGAAAAGTGAATTCCTAAAAAGTGAATTTTTTTTTTATATTTGATAGTATAATAAAAAATAAGTTACAAAACACTTTCTTGTGTTTAATATGCCATGAAAAATAATTTTAAAAATAACTTTTTAATTTTTTAATTTTTTTTCAAGTTTATTAAAAGAACGAGAATTAAATTTAGTAGATAAAAAAGTTGAAGGAGAATAAAATTGAAAAACAAAATCCAATTTTATAAATTATTTTAAATAAAATAATTGCAATCAAAAGAATGAAAACCGAATCTAACAAATAAAAAAGTTGAAAGATGATGAAATTAAAAAAATCAATTTCATAAATTATTTCAATTAGAATAAATAGCAATAAAAAAAACGTGAACCAAATATGATAGATAAAGAATTTCAATTAAGAAAATGATAGGAGAAAAAAATAACAATCAAAATAATAATAACCAAAGTTGACATAAAAATTAAATTTTAAAAGATGAAATTAAAAAAAAATAAAAAAAAGATTCAAAACTAAATATATAGCAATCAAAAAATCGAGAATAAATTTGATACAATCAACATAGCAAAATATTTTTGAATTTTTATAATTTCTAAAAAATATTTCTATCTAAAATAAAAAAAAAATTTCGTGAAAACCAAGTTAAATTTTTTTTGATCAAAAAATATTTTTCAATAACCAATTTTTATAATAATGAACAGTCACCGGAAAGTTTATAAATAAATTTTAGGAAATGACTTTCCATGCCCTAATCAAAGAAAGTGACATTTGGAAACCCAATTAGAAAAAAGTTTAGCTTAAGGGATGAGTTCAAACTTGTAAGACTAATTTGAGGTTCACCCTAATTAGGATAATAAACTGCCAAACCAGCTAGCCACCAAATCACAGCTGACCACATAATCTTTCTTTCTTTTTTTTCTATGTAAAGGGAAAATTTCTCATTCCAATTAAAAGGGTGAAAAAGAAAAGTAGGCACAATCCTAGTACTTTAACTGACATAACCTTTACATTAACTACCGACAAAACCACCTCCTTGTTTGTCTCCTCACTTTTTTCCAAAAAGCCTGAGGAAATGAAGAAGAGAGGGAAGTGACAGAGCTAGAAAGAAATGGAGAATATTGTAAGAAATGTGGGATGTGAATGGCTTAGATCCAAACAAGAAGAGCATGGAATTATAGCTGATTTGACTGGCTTTGATAACTTGAAAGCCATGTTGGGGGCAGAGGAAAACACAAGGAGAAGGAAAGGAACACTGAAGACAAAAGAAGAGGAAGAACTACGTTATTTTCAGTTTCAAGCTCAAGAGGATATGCCTGTATGTGCCACCTCTCTCCCTCTCTTTTATTATTGCTGAATTATTTACTACTGAAATCTTGATTTTCTTGGTTAGATTTTATTTCAACTGTTCTTCACAACTTTGAATTCGAATCTTTGATTATCTTTTTTTACTAATCAGCTTCTTTTTGTGTAATAAATGGAATGATGAGTAGAGTAGTTGCTAATCATATCTGGCACCTCTGTTGTATATGGTATTGTTGCCTCTGCTGACGAAGTCTTAGGTTGTAATGATTCTGTATAGCACAAACACCTACTTCTTCTCTACTTATGAATCTTGTACTCCTAGAGAATCTGACTATCAGTTGTAAAGTTACAGTATATATTAACATCAATAATATACTGTTTAAGAATTAAAAAGGCAAAACACTTTCTTTATTACCTTTTTTTATCTTTCAATATCGAGCTGGGTTGGAGGCATAGATTAGTGTTTTACCAATGATGCCAAAAGTTGCTGGAAATTGATTAGCTTGTGCATTTGATGGTTCTCTGTTCTTTTTGGAAAGTGAGCACTGCCATTTGCAATTAGTTTAGAAAATAAATCTTGTCTGTGATGAATCCATGAAAGGATTCTTGACTTGTTATATTAAAATCTGTTACCTGAAGTTATATCAGTTTCCTTTACTGCTTGGCTTTATGTTGATGCTGTAAAAGAAAAGGAATAAGGAGCGACAATAGTGGAAATGACTAAAGCATTAACAGCTGTTGATGGATTAAATCATGGTGAAGTGATCGATCTTTTTTTGCCATTGTTAGAAGGTGATGGGGTGGTTTCAAATATGAATTCTTGCAGCAGTGCGGCAGAAATGTCACCAGCAGATAGTTTTATAGGGAAGGAAACGGAGTTGAAGTTGATAGAGATAGAAAATGTAATTAGGTATTTGACTTGGCTCTTATATTCGTTCACCCCTTAAACCCTTGCTCGGGTTTTAGATTGAAAATGTTCAATTTCTCATATTTATTCTTTTGCCTTTTGGAAACTGCTCTGCTTTGCTGAAAAACACACTGCGGGTATTCCCTTTGAGCTTCCTAGATACAGTTTCAATGGCTATTATTAATCGCATTGAGCTGGATTGGAAGCATAAAATGGGTAGTAGTTGCATCTAGATGAAAGAAGTTGAAGAAGTGATTGGGTTCCATATCTACTTGTGAATCGCGATCTCTCCTAGTAGTCTTACTTATTAATCAAATATAAACACTTCACTTGATGGTTTTCTGTTCTTTAGGTAAACAGATGAATTACAGCAATCCCAACTCCTAGAAATGGTTGTTCCTGTATTGAGGGCTATTGCCCTAAAATCATCTCCCTATTTTTCTGGATTTTAGGTTAATGTTGCAAAAGCAAAGGGACGAGAAGCTACAGTGGTAGAAGGGGAAAAGGCATTAACAGTTGATTGTACGGTCAACTCTGCTGGGTTAGCGATTTCTTGCAGCGGTACAGCAGAAATGGTGCAGGTGGAGTGCTCTGCAACAAAGGATTCAGAGCAGAAGAGGATAGAGAAAGAAAATGTAATTATAGTTCTAGCTAGGTTTTGTACTCATTCACTCCTTAAACCTTTGCTTGTATCCTAGACTGGATAATTTCCACTTTCTCATAGTTATTGATTTTTCACACTCTTACTAGCACTATGATATTGCATCTAAGATTGTTTCAATTACAAGACAGAGATTGAGTTGATACCAGTGTTATGCCTTTTTACTTGTCTAGTGACATTGCATCCAAGTTCTTTCCCATACTAGAACTCTTATATCCAATGACATTTTTCTTCGGGACATAAACAGGTGGATACAATGGTGGAAATGACACAAGCATCAGCAACTACAAATGGGGTCAACTCCTCCATTGCGATTGGTGTCTCTTTGTCTTCTTTGGAAGGTAATATTAGTTTTTGTAGGGGTGTTGCTGAAACAGTAACAGTAGAGACATTCATGGTGAATGCGATGAAGCAGAAGAGGAAGGTAAATGTAATTTGATTTCACCTCCTTTTCAATATATGTACCCTTATGGCTTATACCATTGTCCTGGTCTTAGATGGGTAGTGACACTTTTTTACACACATATTTGACTGTTTTTAAATGCTATGGTGTTGCATCAAAGTCCCCCCCTACCGTTTCACACATTGAATGGAGATTGAACATACCCCATGACAAAACCTTTTGTGGAAGTCTATTGTTAGTTTGCTGCAGTCCAGACTTCTAAGTCTTACCAAAGCCTATAAGAACTATAATCCAAATAGCCCCATGTAGAGTATGCTTGATCAAATAGTTCTTGTTCCAGTACAGATGCCTCATGCATTATCATGTGGTTTCTGCTTGCAATGGGAGTTTTCCAGGTAATATCCTCTTCGCCAGTGTTATAACTGGAAGTGGAAATGGGGGTCGTTGAGTTTCTTATGTCATAGTCCATTCCTCTAGATTTACATCTTGCATCATTTCTTACTTTGAATAGTTGATACTTCTAAGTTGTTATCCACCTTTTATTTGGACAGGGAAGTAATTGTAAGTTTTAGTGTTTTTTTAGAAAGATAGAGATGAGATTTCTCTTCTATAGGTTGATAGGGCAAGCAAAGAAATGCAGGAAGATACAGCAAAAGGCATGGAAAGAGAACAAGTTGAGTTTACAGACAATATTGTGCTTCGTCAGCTTCTTGTGAGTTGAAATTTCTGTTCTCTGATTAAAATTTTGAAATGTTCAATCTTATTATAAGCTCATCCCCCCACCTTTAGCGGAGACCAAGGTACTTTGATGGTCCTTCATACAATAGTTGGGAGATGTGCTCCAATTGTGGCCAAGAAGGTCATACAGTATGCCAATGCACGATGCGGAAGTGGAAAAGGAAGAAACTATGCTTCCTTTGTGGGAGTTTGGATCACGTTAAGAGGCGTTGTAGAAAGGTATAGTACAGATGTATTATAGAGATTATAGTTAATGCACTCTCATCATACACATTTTACTGGAAAAGTAAATCCAAAACTAACTACCTTATAAAAAGTGCCAGGCGATAGTAGCAGTGTTTTTTTCTGGGTAATTTGCAACGTCTCTAATCTAGATGAAAGTCTTAGTGGCAATTTCTTTCAGAAATTTGGGGGGAAATGCAATGAAGTTCTGTCATGTTTGTTTACTGTTTTAGCACACGTCATCAGTTTCTTTTCAAAACTTCTCCACCGAACTATAAATTACCAATAATACGTTAGTTTGTGCAAAGTTTATGCAAATCCTTGTCAACATGGTTTATCACAGTTTATATACCTTGTGATATCCTATCACAGAATCGATACTGCTCTGTTTGCAAAGGAAGAGGCCACCGAGCCAGATACTGTCCAGAAAGGGACCAAGAAAGATCAAGTCATGGTATTTGCTTACAATGCGGAAATTCAGGGCATGATATGTTTTCATGTACAGCTGACTATTTGCCCAGTGATCTCAAGGTCCGTGTACAATCCTGATGCTTGTCCGTGCCTTTATTTTTTATCAAGATAAAAATGGTTCTGGCATCCTGCTCAGTGCAAGTGTTCTTTCTTGTATGCAGGAAATTCAGTGTTATGTTTGCAGAAGCTTCGGTCATCTCTGCTGTGCCGACTTTCCAGATATAGATCCAAGAGAGGTTTATTGTTATAACTGTGGAAATTGAGATCATACGAGTATAATAATTGGTTTTCTGTAATGAGAAAAATGACTAATCAAATGGATGTTTTCTACATTTGATGCACAAAGTCATGTGGAGCAACTGGCAGCGCAAAAGCCTATACTACATGCTACAAATGTGGAGAGGAAGGCCATTTTGCAGGAAATTGCAGTAAGCAAGGTAAGGTTAGTTTCTTGCCTCTAGTTGCTTGCTTTTGTCCAAGAAAATCTCTCTCTGTCATGCACATACAACACACACATAGCACGCATTATTTTCATGATTTAGCTGTCATGCAAACCTTCCTTTGCTTGTATGTTTCAGGGTGGACAGGGAAGAGAACAATCGCCCAATTAGCTTCTGTTTCAAGGACTTGACAGAAAATGAGAAAGTTCATGGGATCTTTTAACGAGGACATGATAATCTTCATAGACACCAGAAAACAGAAAATGAATTGCAAGGAAAGGGTAATTATGACTACGGGTAAATCAAGGTTGAGGGTAACTTGATCATCGCTACGGTCAAGAACTTGTTCAATAGCGAAGCTGAGGAAGAATAATTGGATGCCACCTGCAAATTCCATCATAAAGGCCTTCTCGGAAGCCTCAGCATTCTCGTGAACAATTGAAATCTCGGAACTTCATCACAAAGATTGTCTTAGAAGATGTTTAGGCCTGAGATACCATTATGTATCATACTTTGGCAAACAGTTCCCTCCTGTTCATTGAAATATTAAGGTACCTCTTCGATTTAACCAAGTTTATCTTGCCCTTTATGTCACAAGATATCATCAACTATCCTCTAATAATAAATAAATAAATAAATAACTTGGACTGATATACCAGTACTATGTGAATGTTTTTTTTGTGTTTTATTTTGCTTTTAGTGATGTGGTTTATCGCCAAAAACAAAAAACACAACAATCAAACATGAATTTGTTATTTTTATTTTTGATTTATTTGTTTTTCAATTTTATTTTTTTTTGAGATTTTTCATACATTAAATATACATTTATAACGTGAATAATTATCAATAAGGTGATAAAATATTTTTCTTTACTAAAAAAAATAACATTAAAAAACCCACATATATCAATGTGTATGATTTCAAGAAGTCGTAACCTGAATTGATCTATCGAACATCAAAATTTGAATCAAAATATACAAATTCACTAGGCTTACCCTTTTCCTGAACCATGCCCTATGTTTCCATTAATTTTTCTGAAAGCGTCTAAGTTTTCCACATAAATGGGACTCATCATTCTTATGCTCCTTCTTACAAGCTTGGACAAAAAAATCATAGGCGGTTTATGGTTACCCTTTCCATATTTCTTGATTATTTATAAAATGAATGGAATGTTTTTTCTCAATTCTTAAGTCTAATCTAGCATGATATGCAGTTTACGCACATTCCATTTATATTTCATAATATTATCATTCACTTAGAAAAGATCATACTTAGAAGATAATGAGTTAATGGAAAACTATACAAGAAAATTCCCGTCCATTTATATTTCCAAAGGCTTGAACGAACATATTTATCAAATAAATTGAGATTTTTTTTTTGAAAACTAAAACAATTTCAAAAAAAAAAAGAGGAAATGACACGCTTTTAATTTTTTTTTTTTAAATAACATAAGTTTTACCTACATAACCGCTATTTTAAATCATGATTATTAAAAACCACTATTTAAAATAACAATTTAAATAAAGGTACAGTGGCTGTAGAACAATTTTCACCTTCATGGGTTCCTTGTTCTGGGACACTCAGACAGGTTCCTTCTCCATCTAATAGTTCATGTATGCGTGTTCCTCTAGAAACCTGAGAAACATCGCCAGAGTTTCCCTCTGAAATAACATTTTGTATCTCTTCAGCAGCTTCGGTGAGCAGGAACATACTACATCGTATATGGTGAGTTTTTTTTTTTTCCCTTTTGAGAGGATCACATTTGAGGAATATGCTCTAATATCTGCGTAAGCTATTGCTTTTCTGTCTAAACAAAAATTACACTGAAAATTTACAAATATTAACAGTCATGTCACTGAAAGCTGCACTGACGCTTATTTTAACAAACCTGAAAACTTTCTTTCAATTGTTAATGTTTCAAATGAGAAGCAAAAACAAAGAGTAATTCAAGTTGCAGGGATGGAAAGCGCGTTCTGGAGAAAAGGGAGCTGCTTCAGATGCTTTGCCACGATCTTCCCTAAAGGAATTGCAAGATAAAAAGGAGGATATATAATATTGCAACAACAAGAGAAACTGAAGTCACCTTGCACAGAGACAGTGACATAGTATATATCAACTGGAGTGAATGCTTCACCGATCGATGCTTTCTGAGGAGCTCAGTGGTTACAATGAGATGATTGCAAAAATAAACCGCAGCATTGATGCGCCTACTAGCAAGCTCCGTGAAACTGTTCTGGATATGAACAGTGGCCGAAGCTTGGATGGAGAGCCGGATGTTGAATCAGATGTTTATAAAATGAATCAGATGTTTAATAAAACGCTAATTTACAATTGTTATTTTCATTAACGTTAATAAAACCATATTTTTTTAATTAATATAAATATTTGGACTAATTTACATGTATTTCGATTAATTTCATGAGTCCTGAAATTAATAATTATATAAAATTTTTAGTAATCTCAAAATTTATAAAACTTGAACTAATAATTTTTTTAAAAAAATTATAATTTAATCAGTTAAATTACATTTTTTATAATTTAAACAGTTAAGTTAAAACTGTATTACAATACTTTTTTCTCCAGTGTCATTTTCCAAAAACTTTTTTATGATAAAAGACGCGTAAATTGAAGAGCCCAGTCATTCTCTTACAGACAATGATGAATGTTTTGAAATTGCATGACTGTCAAATCATATTCATGAAGATCTCTGCCGTGTAGCAAGATCACATGCATATGCCACTAATTTAACATTCAATAATCATGCAAAAAAATAAAAATTAATTTTTAAGTTCTACTTCAACTTATTACTATAAATTTATTTTTTTAAAATTATAAATTCAAATTTTATAAATTTTAAAATCAATGTAAACTTATATAATTATTAATTTTAAAATTTTTAAAATTAATCAAGACACACATCATGATTTTCACATTAATCTAGAAAAACAAAATCAATGATGCATTCTGTCCTTCAAATATGTCCCGGACAGTGGTGGGTACAACAAAGTTACCATGAAAGAAATGTGACTTAAAAAGAAATAATCGTGCATAGAAGAACACCATGATTTACAAGTACACGCATGGGAGAATTTTCTGCAAGTCTTGCTAGCTAGCACCATGATTTACAAGCACATGTCTTCACGGATTGGAATTTTTTATTTTTTTTTTGAAAAGACATGCAAATTATTATTTTTTTAATTCAGTCCACGCATAATTTCCTTGTGTGGTTGACATAATCTTTTAACATGTCCATGCATTAAAAGGTAGGTTGTTGCAAAAATCTTGAACAATAGCAAAGGAGTCCCCACTGGATCCATTAGTAAATTGTTTTTATTCTATCATCAATTACGAGAGTATGAACATTTATATTATCCAAGAAACATTTCATAAAATAAAATCCCACATTAAAATCTAGGGCTCATAAAAAATGAAAAGAAAGAATAATCTTTGAATGGAAAAACACGAGTTCTTGAATCTAAAGCTCTTGTAACAATTATAAGAATAAAAGCTATAATATTTTGCATGTAATGATATTAGTCTGTATCAGTCTGTCGTTCATCTACTAATAAGCCAATGCAAGCATGATTTTTGACAAAAGGATGAGAGCAACGATCGTGTAAATTTAAGAATAATTGCAACGACATTATGCAATCCTTTACGAGAAACAAAAGCAATGATCCATGCAAGTTCAATGGCGACACGAACACACAACTCTCTATTTATTTGATTATTCTTTTTATGTTAAAAAATAATATAAATCATATCCTGAAATCTTACCTAATAATTTAAGCTATTGAGTTAAAATGGTTCTTTGACATGATATCAGAGCCTTGATGAGCAAGTGGTCACGAGTTCGAATTTAACCACTCCCATTTATTTGATAAAAATTAAATACAAGGTAATGTGAGCATGTTCAAGTTTCAAGTCCAAAGGTTCCTCACTTGAAGGGGGTGTTAGAGAATAATATAAATTATATTTTATAATTTTACCTAACAGCTTAAGCTATTGAGTTGAGATGGTTTTTTGACACTTGCAAGCAGATTGATTGCATAAGATGCGCACCACCACAACACAACAATCAAGTTAAAGAAAAACATGAAGAAATTAATCCACACCAGCATCAAATTAAGTCACGACATAACAACCTTAACACTGATTATTGATCAGTTCTTTGCAATGATCGATGATGATTACCTGAACTCCCTTAAAGTGAGTTTAATGGAAGCTAGCGGCCTCTGTATGACCTCTTCGGCCCCAACAATGCTTCTTCTCACTGAGTGCTTGATGGAAAATCAAACCATCGTTCTTGAGAGCCTCCCGAAAACGAAAGCAACTACTCAGTTCTCTACCTGGTATGTGCCAGAATACTAATGACTTCGAACTCCACTACCTTTCCTTTAAAATTATGTAAGATGATTACTACACTCCAAATTGCTCTCTAATCCTTGCTGGTTTTTAATTAATTTTTCGTAAAAAATTTTTTTGCTGTTCTGTCACAGCAAACTCTCTATCTCTCGCTAATCTTTTTCTTTTTATATCCCCAGCTCCAAGTTTCTCTCTCAAGTGTTCAAATCTCCCTCCAGATCCACATAGTTGATTGATGCTTAAAAAGTTCCAAGTCTCAGAAATTGGAATCATCAAAATCAACACACCATAAGAGTCGTGAGTTTTTTAAATGTTAAAATATTGCCACATCTCTATCATCGCCCATTTTCCAGAAACTAGCATTGGACATGAAAGTGACATGTATTGCAAACCTTATTACACACACACGACAACCATGGCAGCGATGAACACAAAGTCATTTGATCACAAACTTGGCATTGTTTATCCTCAAAATTGTTCCTGACCATCGATTATACCATAGCATACTGAAGCGCATTTTGGAATATCGAATGCGCCAGATATCTCTCCCATGTCACCCTGTCTCTTAGATCCCAACGATCCGCTTTTCTCGTAAATACCTCACTTTTTGTTCATGTCCTTCAGTTTATTTCTTCATCGTCTCTATAAAAGCACCACCAACTTCCAAGTTGCTCATTCAAAATCTTAGGCACTAGAAACCAATCAAATATAGTTGCAACAATGGATAGCTTTCCAACTGTTGACAAATGTGCATCCATAGGTAGAGAAAAGCACACTGTGGTAGCTGACATGGATGGAACCCTGCTTAGAGGTCGTAGCTCATTCCCTTACTTTGCTCTACTTGCCTTTGAAGCTGGTGGGATTTTTAGGCTGTTTTTCTTGCTCTTGGCCTCACCGCTAGCAGGACTTCTATATCACTTTGTGTCCGAGTCTGCTGGTATTAAGGTTCTTATATTTGCTACATGTGCCGGAATGAAGGTTTCCGATATTGAGTCTGTGGCTCGAGCTGTGCTGCCTAAGTTTTACTCTAGCGATCTTCATTCTGAGTCGTGGCGTGTGTTTTCTTCTTGTGGAAAACGATGCGTTCTTACTGCAAATCCAAGAATTATGGTGGAAGCATTTTTGAAAGATTTCTTGGGAGCTGATTTGGTTTTGGGGACAGAAATGTCTACATATAAAGGCAGAGCAACAGGGTTTGTTCTTAGCCCAGGAGTACTTGTGGGGAAGAACAAGGCAGATGCCCTCAAAAAGGCTTTTGGAGAGGCACAGCCAGAGATTGGACTTGGAGATCGTCATACAGATGCACCCTTCATGGCTTTATGCAAGGTTAGTTAATTAGTCTACTGGTTTTTTTTTCTTTTTCTTTTTCTTAACTGTTTTCCCTTCATATATCACCGGGGCATGCAGTAGCCGAGAGATTGACTTGATAAGAAAAACTACAGGATGGCTACATAGTACCACCCAAGCCAGAGGTGAAAGCAGTGGCAACGGACAAGCTCCCAAAACCAATCATCTTCCACGATGGCCGGCTAGTCCAAAAACCAACACCATTATCAGCACTGCTCACAATTCTCTGGATCCCCATAGGCTTCATTTTAGCCTGCTTGAGAATTGCAGCCGGGTCACTCCTGCCTATGTCAATGGTCTACTATGCTTTCCGGGCACTCGGTGTCCGTGTCACCATAAAGGGAACCCCACCTCCCCCGGCGAAGAAATCAATCGGTCAATCTGGTGTCCTCTTTATTTGCTCTCACCGAACCTTGCTTGATCCAATATTTCTCTCCACTGCCCTCGGCCGTCCTATCCCGGCAGTCACGTACTCAGTTTCTCGTCTCTCTGAAATTATCTCACCCATCAAAACTGTTAGACTCAGCCGTGACCGTGCTACAGACGCATCCATGATCAAGAAGCTGTTAGAAGAAGGTGACCTGGCTATATGCCCGGAGGGAACTACTTGCCGCGAACCCTTTCTTTTAAGGTTCTCGGCTTTGTTTGCTGAATTAACAGACCAACTTGTTCCAGTGGCTGTGGTGAATCGCATGAGTATGTTTCATGGGACAACAGCAAGAGGGTGGAAAGGGATGGATCCGTTTTACTTCTTCATGAACCCTAGCCCAGCATATGAAGTAACTTTCTTGAACAGGTTACCACCGGAGCTAACCTGCACTGGTGGGAAATCTAGCCATGAGGTGGCAAACTACATACAAAGAGTGATTGCTGCAACCCTGTCCTATGAATGCACTTCCTTTACTAGGAGAGATAAGTACAGGGCACTTGCTGGGAATGATGGTACTGTGGTTGAAAAAACGAAGCTCCAAGCCAACAAAGTAATGGGGTGTTGATTATATTTGTTCCACAATTTGAGTTCAATTATACACCTCTGTGAGTCAATCACCAAGTGTCCTGCGCCATTTGGGGTCACAACCTGTTTCAGTTTTCAAGTTGGGGGAGAAAGGGATATTTCCATATATTTCCCTTCATGTTTCAAACTAATGTCATGTTTGGTAGAAATGATATTTGCAAATAATAAATGAGCAAAATCAAGCTCAATAGCTTATTCAGGGAAGATGTGTTCCAAATATAGCTACCTCTGGTTTTAATGTTGTCACTGAAGTTGAGTGTCAGCCTTTCAAAATGAGCTAACTCGAACAATAAACGATTAGTATATCACCAGAGGGTGCTAACAAGAGAACCGGAGACTTGAGACGAATGCAGACAAATATATGGATGTGAGCAAAAACATTGCTGTTAGCTCCACTAGGTGCAGTGTCAAGGATCTTCAGGAGGTTATTCCGTTTAATTATTAATCCCATATAATACTTTGTTTTGCATTAAATCGTTTGAAAGTACTTTGGATAAAACAACAAAATTGATGCTGCTTTAGATTCTTTCAGATAGTTTTGATGTAAACCTGCACCATTTCACCACACACATACTATCTATCCATGCCAAGATATGGGATAATCAGCGATAGATTCTGCGGATTATGTCTCTAACATGTTGACGTGCGAGTAGATAAACTTAGCAGTTGCATAAAACAAACTTGATCAGAAAAATATACAACAGAGCACACGAAAGTGCATAGCAGGGAGGTACAAGTAGGTTTTTTTGACTCGTTTACAAGGACACTGCACAACACAACAAGCACGCACAATCACACAATCATAGCTGCTCGGAGATCTCTGAAACGGCAGCGTTTATCATTTATCAGCGTTCCATTCTTTGCTCTTACTACTGGCCTCCTTAGTGATCTCCTTCGGCGGCTTGACAATAAGAACGGGGCATTTTGCATGGTGGGCGCAGTAGTCACTTACACTTCCTAGGAATGCTCTGCAACAAGCAAAATTCTATCACTATCAGACAAGAAAATAGATAGCAGCTATGTAACGTACTGCTAGTAGTGATTATTTGGACATTGTGAAGCATCAGAAATTGATGTGATCAGTCTAGAACTATACTTGCTTGCAGTGGCCTGATGTTCAAGTTGGGAAATTAATTAACAACGATCACCTTTTGATCTTGCCCAGACCACGGCTACCAAGAACAAGGAGATCAACCTGCATTTGTTCTGTAGCTTGACAGATTTTGTCTTTCGGCTCCCCTTCAAGAATAAGACTTTCTGCTTTGATCTACACAACATTTAACATCATGATTTAGAAGAAGGGCCTTCAATGGCCTTGACGTATAGGACTAGGAAATAATTATATCTTTATTTGCAGTAACGTTAAGGACAGGAGAAAGGAAACTATGATCCCTAAACTTCTATACCATATGATTAATTGCATTTCCATACGGCTTTGAAACGTTTATACATAAAGCTAGTTGAAATAACCATTTACTGCAATATTTTTTTTTTTTTTAGCTTACCATCTTATCTTTGCACATCTGTAGAGCACGGGACTGCAAGGCCGCGTCATTTTCTGCCTGTGCTTTCCTCACAGATTCTACGATCGAAGGTGCTGCATAAAAAGCTGCTGTAATTTGAAAACAATCAACCTGTGCTTAACTATAAATAATCTCCAAATCATAATTAACTTGGCAAATAACAGTGCTCATCAAGCATAAAGATCTTGTTTAAGGGAACTTAAACCTGCTCCACCTGGACCAGCAGGGATGATGTGGTGCTGGAAGGGCTGTTGAACATGAACCAGTGTGATCAGGCTAGATTCTTCCTGGCTCGGTACATTTGTTGGCGTGATGCCATCGACAAGATGGTCAAGAGCCCATTTGAGAGCATAGAAGCTCCCATCACTCTCATCAATGGCCACCATAATCCTCATTCTCTTTCTGATTTGCACTTCCTTCAACGGCTGCTGCACTAGCTGCTCTTGCATTAGTGCTCTTTCTAAATCTAAATTCGCACCTGTCTCCATTATCATTCCTGTCCCAACATCTTCTTCTATTTACAACAACATCTTCATTACTATATCATATGGAACAATTGTCAAACGCTAAGGGTGTTGCGTGGTACTTCGACTGCAAGCATTCGGACACATGGTGTTCATGCAGGCAGAGTTCCAGATTTATTATGCATAGCAAAGCAAGACGGTTTTTCATGCATGACCCATGAGCAAAAATATTTTGGACCTTTCGGTGTGTCTATTGAAAATGAAATCTAAAAAAATGTCGATATAAAAAAATATACAACAAACCAACCAAACTCTGCCACATTAGATAACCTAGAGGAAATATTACAAAACTCAATTCTAAAAAAAAAACCTTAATGCTGGAGGATGTAACACAAATAATATTAAAAATTAAAAAAAAAAAAAGCAAGTCTAAAAATGCCACGCCAACCCACCAAGCCCGTATTATAAGTGATGATGGGATCGGTATAGATTAATAGAAAAGAATTCGAAGAAAATCAAGATATCCGATATTAAAAAATCTTAACCTTGAAGAATGGGGAAAAAGAGAATTAAGCACTAAAAGATATAATATTAAAATATGAAATTAAAAAATTTTCATTTAAAAAATTTTCTAAAATAAAAAAAAAAACAACAAATAGAATACCCGAGATAACTCAAGTCAGTTTAAGATTTTATAAAATCCTATAAAAAGCAAATAAAAAAAGAACAAAATCTAATTGCTAGTAATATGAATGATGAATTATGAAATAAAAAAAATATAAGCTTTAAAAAGGGACAAAAAAGAACCAAGTAAACACGGACTAATATCTCAAACTCATAACTAATGAAATTCTAGACTCGGATTGAACCTAGAAACTCAATTCTCAACCATTTTAACATTAAAGGATGAAATCGAAAAAAATATCAATTTAAAAAATTTGTGAAAAAATAAAGATCGAAAATGATAGAAAAAGAAATTAAGGTGAAAGACATGGTAAAAAAAAATTAATTTAAAAACTTATTCCAAATAAAACAAATAACATTTAGAAGAATGAAAACCAAATTTAAAATGTTAAAAAATTAAAGGGGAATGAAATTAAAAATGAATTCTAATTTTATAAATTACTCAAAATTAAACAAATAGTAATCAAAACAAAAATGATCAAATTTGAAGAAAAAAAATTAAAGGGACTGCTTTGAAAATTTTAAGAGGCAACGCGGGAATTGCGTGGAGAGAGAAAAAAAAAGGAAAAAAAAAGATCATCGATGTTAAACTAGAGAGATGTTTGAAACACACCCTACTTCGAGCCCGTTTGGCATTGCTGCCAAACCGGCGTTTTGACAAAATTCAAAATTTTTTTTTTTTTTTTTTTTGCTAAAATTGAGTTACGGTTGTACTTTTTGGATCGTTTTGATGTGCTGATATCAAAAATGATTTTTAAAAAATAAAAAAACATCATTTACATGTATTTCGGCACGAAAAGCTATTTGAAAAGCAACCGCTACCACACTGCCAAACACGCTCTTCATCATAAAAGGAAAGCTGAGACGATTCAAACACCACTGTAAAAAAAGGTGTTTGGTGAAAAGATGGTTTCGCACGCGTTGCTTTAATGGCACAGAGCTACCCACTCATTGGCATGTGCTATGTACAAGCCACCGAGTATTTTTTTTGGATAATATTCAATATTCAAGTAAAATAATGCCTTGAGTAGCCTTAATATTAACCAAAAAAAAAACATTGTAAAATGACAAAAAAAAAAGAGCATCTTATATATAAGAGTTTAGTTAATTTTGTCTTTAATGGTAATAAAGTAATTTCACTATTTTTAAAATTTGTAAAATACCAAAACATTCTTGTTTGAAAGATAATCTTTTTTTTTCTAGGGTTAAATTAATAATTTTATTGTGTAAAAAATAAAATAGAATAGCTAATTTATTTTTATATATTTTACAAAAAATAATTGTATAACAGTAAAAAGACAATCTTATCTCTATACCTAGTCCAAAGCTTTTATAGCTCATCAAGAGTAATTTTATAATTATATTATTACAATAAATGGTATTTTGTATCCTGTTGCATATCAATTTTCCTTCTTATATTTAGGAATTTGTTAATTCTTTCTCAGAATTTTCCCTTAAATTGCTTGACATTGACACGTGGGTATTCTCATCTTATTTATTAGAACTTTGGGCAATTTAGGAGCTGTAAACTAAATGTTAATTTTGAAGCGCTCTAGGCAGAGGCATTTCCCACTTGGATGAGCAGATTTGCAAAGACCATAGCAGTCTTCTCCGTTGGTCGACAGAAAATCAGATAATTTGAAGTTGAGATTTTTATTTTTCTCCGATATAATTGACAGCTAGATTTCAACCTTATCTTGTTATTCAAGATCCCTGAAAATTCAACGTTAAACTTGTATGCTTTCACACCACAATTTCGCCTCTCTTTGCCATGATGATCTCTAATCTTTACCAAGTCCCTAGTGATCATGTTCAAAATGTGGAGGAGGGAATAACTTCAAATTCCTATTAACTTGTCTTCGAAACCGACAAAAAAATAATCTTGTGTTTAAAAATAAAATGGGTGCAATTTAGGAAAGGATTAGATAGGTGATCGGTGTTATATTATAAGCTGAACTGAAAAGATATTTGAATATTAAAAAAAAAAAATTAGGCACCTCTAGCATGTCTCAAAAAAGTGTGAAACTTGTAATCCTGATTAAAGACTCAACTGGATTATATAATTTTTAAATAAAAAAAGCAAAACCAATAGATGGGTTGAATTTTTTTAAAAAAATTAATATTTCATAAATAAGCCTTAGTATAGTGGTTTTAATTTTAGACCACGCATGCGTGCTCAAAACCAGAAAAAAATATTAAAAAAACAATAAAAAAACACTTGAGTCAACTCATCAAACATGCGAATTAGGTGATGAAACCAAGATAATCCTATAGAAGAAAAGCGAAGAAAATAATGAAGCCCAACTTTTAACAAACTTGATGTTGGAAGATAAAATTAAAAAACAAATCAGTGTAAAAAAAAGATCTAAAAAAAGATCAATGCCAACTTAGATTAACTTTTCAAACTTATAATCAGGTCATGAGACCAGAATTACCATATCAAAACAATCCACGAAGACCAACGTCGACAAGATAACCTCACCATAAAGGCCTCACCACATTGCTTCCATCGTTACCAAGGAAGGTGATGTTAGGCTGCCAGAGTAAGCAGCATGCGCCGCTTGAAAGCGATGACTTCCTTCATGTGCTAGGGCGTAGGCTGCACTCGCCATATAGTTTATCCCTACCCATCCACCCTAGCCCACTATATTTGTTTTAGTGTCAATTTCAGTCTCTTAACTACTAACTGTTTTACATCAACATTATTTTATTTTTATTTTGCCAAATTGAACATCAACCGAGTGTTGGAAATTTTTCCTCAATGAACTTGATATCTAAGCAACCCAAATAATATACCACGTCAAATTCTAAATAAAAGTAATGTGAAAAGATCAAATAAAAAAATGGTTGTGTGACAAGAAAAAAGAACAAAAAAAACTCTTTCCCTAACCATGCAAACCAAGCCCTAATGTTAGCAAACAAGAGGGACTAAACATTTGTTTAAGCTGCAAATTTGGTTTTTGAAGCTCTAATTTTTTTTAAATCAATGAAATTGAGTTTTATATTTCTAAATCGAGCATTAATCAAGCGATAAAACATTACACCAACTCCATGAGATCCTCATACTCATACGCAAGCATAACAAAAATCATTAAGATCAATCTTAAATTAATGCAATGTTAAAGGATCAAATAAAAAATTAAATTAAATTGAGGAATAAAAAAAAATAAAATCAAAAAACCAAAAAAATAAAGCAAAAAATTATGTGAATCCATAGTGTTTTGCCTCACAAGCTATGACACTTTTTATTGATGCCTCTTAGGTTTTTTTTTAGTTTTAATGAGAACTTTATCTTCTTTATATAACTCAAGACTAACTAAATGGCTACACTAAGACAATTTATTTAATATTAAAAAAAAAATGTGCCAATGTTGCTAACAAGTATTTTAGCATTAATAAAAAGTTTTTTTATGAACTTAAAATTTGATGAATACTTTAATGAAATAAACAAGGATTATATACATAGATGAAGATATTCTAACACTAACTAAAATTAAGCCATGAAGTTGAGAAATATATACAAATTAAGATATTCAATCTAGTATTGTGGGAAGCCCTTTATTTATTTTTATTTAATTACATGACACCACTTTTTTATATATATAAAAGAGCAAGAATTTAATTTTTTTATTGAAACAAACTAATTTGATAGTATAAGTTTTCCTTCTCTTATTAATATCTATAATCCCATAACATTTTGTTCCATTTCATTTATTTAATCAAAATCAATTAAAAAACATGTAAAAAAATAGACAATTTAAAATAAAAATAAAAATGATATCTCCCTAACTAAAACCACTTTGTCTCTGTTTTGTCAACACACTCATTTCTAAAATGTTAATTTAAAAAACTAAAATGATAAAAAATGAATATGGCAAAATTCTTGAAATAAAAATATGTTAGAAGGGATTTTTTTCATAGTAAAAAAAGAACAAAAAAAAAATATGTTGCCTCCAACTCAATTTGGTTATGAAAAGTTAATTGCTTTGCGAGCAACAAAAGCAATTTTTTATTTTTTAAACCGAGTATTAATATTGAAATGTTATTTTCACATTTCAATAATTTTATAAAAAATAAATTATAATAAATTATAAAATTTAATGTTTTATTAATAGATCTAAATTGAAAAATTATTATTTCATAACTAGACTAGAAAATTTTATTGATAGATGAAAAAACATATAGACAATGTGCCATCCAAAAATAATCTACGTGTTTAGTGCACAATGTTTGCACCACACCATTTAGTTTTTTCCTTAATAATAATCTCTATTCTTATTCCTGATCTTAATCTTAATTTATCAAACATCCTAAACAAAAAAAAACAAAAAAACAAAACTTTTCTCTCAACAAAGTAGGATTGAGCAAAAAATTCAAAAAATTAGAAAAATTAGAAAAACCAATCTGTAAAAAAAAATCAATTAGAATTTTAAAAAAACCAACCGATTTAGTTCGGTTTTGGTTTTATAAGCTTGAAATAAAAAAAAACTAAACCGAATTCAAACTGAAAAAACGAGCCAAACTAAAAAAACCGAGTCAAACCGGCTTGAACCGGTTTTTGTTCTAAAAAATTGAACTGAATTAAAACCAGTTGGTTTGAATTAATTTTGATTTTAAAAATAAAAATTTAATTTAATTATTTTATTTTAATAAAAATTAAATCAAAACGAAAATAATGACTTCTGCAACAAAGCCTCCCAGCTTGTGGTTCAATCACCCACACAATCATTGCCAGCATGACTGTCTACACAGAAGTACTCTCTTTAACTTGTGCTGGGTACCCGTTAAATATCTTTTCGCACTAATTAAACTCTCAGCATGTAACACAAAAAGAAAAAGAAAAAGAAAACATCTCAGCATCACAAAGCATTAAGGCTGCGATTGTTTCCTCGCAAATTTTACGTTTGCGATGCAAAAAACATAATAAAATATTTAATAATATAATAAATTGTGTTTTTTTAATGTGGAATCTACTAAAACATTAAGTTTAAAATATAATTTTTGAGAAGCAGTTTTTACATGTTTTTATAAAACTCTGTATATTTTTACGTTTTAAAAATACTTTTGAAAAATTTTAATTTTTTTTCCTTCAAATTAAATTTTTTTATGTTTTTAGATTATTTTGATGCATTGAAATCAAAAATAATTTTAAAAATAAATAAATTATTTTGATACATTTTCAAGTAAAAAACACTTTAAAAAACAATCGCAACCATATAACCACCAAATATTTTATACATGTTTTTGCTTGTATATAAATTTCAACCATAATTTTTTCTAAATACATATCTAAATCCAATTAACCATATCTAATTATATTTTTTTTAAAATTTACTTTTTAAAATTACAACCATAAAAACTATTTAAAAATGTGCTTTAAATATTAGCAAAACCATGTTCCATTAAAAAAAAAAAAAAAAAAAACCTCCTCAACTGCCTCTCCGAGTTGGTTAATTTAAAACCTCGTTTTTACTTATGAGCAAATCAGTTGACCTGGATACCTTTCTTAATTAAACATTTATTAGTATACTAAAAATAATTAACCAAGTTAAAATATATTTTTGATCATTTTGTTATCAGCTATGTGTGTTGTGGCTCAGTTGTTAACATGTGGAAAAATAGAGATCACGTGTTTGAATCTCCATTGAAGCAAAATATTTTAATGAAGGGTACGTTTCGGAGTGATTATGATTATATTATTTTTTAAAATATTTTTTGTGCTTAGCACATCGAAACTATCCAAAACATAAAAAAAAATATTAAATTTTAATAATTTTTTTTAAAAAAAAAAACACAAGTAAAACTACGTTAGTGAATGCTTACGAATGTTTAGAAGACAAAAGTAACAAGTATTTGTTTAAGTCTCTTAATACTAACTGAATGTCATAGGTAAGTGGTTAACGCGTTGAATCATTAGAGGGTGTTTGGAAGTGCTTTTTAAAAGTACTTCCGAAAAAATTTGAATTTTTTTTTTTGTTTTGAATTAATATGTTTTTGATGTTTTCAAATCATTTTGATGTGCTGATCTCAAAAATAATTTTTAAAAAATAAAAAATCATTATTAACATGCTTTTCTAAATGAAAAACACTTTAAAAAGCAACAGCAACCACACTCCCAAACATGCACTTAATGGAGGTCATGGATCCGAATATTTGCTTGATTGTTTTTATACTAGCTCAATGGTGGACGCGTCGAGCTAGCTTTGAGTTGGTTTAGAAATATAGTGTAAATTATGTTTTTAGAAATTTTTTTTTATTTTAAATTTTATATATTTTTAGATTATTTTAATGTGTTGATGTTAAAAATAATTTTTTAAAAATAAAAAAAATATTATTTGATGTATTTCTAAGTAAAAAACACTTTAAATTACAACTGTTACTATATTCTCAGTACACTCTTAGTTACATTACCTTTAAAAATAAAAGACGGGGGCTAACTCTAGTTTTTTCTCTTATTTTTTCAATTTTATTTTTAATTAATATGGGGTTTTTTAGCTTTTTTTAAAATTTTATTCTATAATATAAGACTTTTATTTAATTCTATTATTGTTATTGAATTAATAGTCAATAATTTTAAAATTTTTTATCATATAGTAAAAGTTTTATGGCCCCTTTTTTTATCTTCTATTTTGTTTTTCCAATTCCTTATTTTAATATAATTTTTTTTTAATTCCTTTAGTTTTTTTGAACCCCCTTTTTCTATGAAATTTAGTTTGTATTTAATTTTTTTAAATATTGTTTTTTTCTTTAGTCATACATAATAAACAAGGTCATGCGAGACAATTTTCATACAATTTAATTTAAAACTCCAGCAAACAAAATAGTCAAATCAAGATTTTTTGAGTTTAAATTGTTATACCAAGTTTTATAACAATGTCAAAAAGTTTCCAACAATTTAAATATTATTTTTTTAAATTCAAGGTTTTTTTTAATCCTAGACGCGAGGAGAGCACAATTAATAAACTAGTTCTATAATATAATAAACACTTATTGTAAAATTGTTCGAGAAAAAAATATCTAGCAATCACTACATAACAGTTTTAATTAAAAATTAATCTTGAAAATCCAAATTTGAATGTCAAATGACCGCACATATCATTTAGTGTGTGTATTTAATATTTTGATTTAGAATAATTTTTAATTGAAAATATATTAAAATAATATTTTTTTTATTTGTAAAATTGATACATCAAAACTATTAAAAAACACTTAAAAATATTAATTTAATAAATTTTCAAATGAAAAATAATTTATTTTTTTTAAAAAATATTGTAACGCAAAAATAAACACTCGATTAATTTGAATAATTTATTACTTGCTTTTACTCAATAAAAATCATGTTCTTTTGATATAAATCATGATAAAAAAGCATAAAAGATTTTTTTAAAAATTAAAGATACAAAATATATCTTATTTCTGTGATTTTAAGGAGGTTAATTATCTTTGCATGTTATCAGTATTCTCAATCAAACTCAAAATCGAGTTTGCTATATAAGTTAAGAAATTATCGGTTAATTAATTAAGCTGCGATTAAAAAAAAAAAAAAGTGGTTGAGAATGAAAAAGAGAAAAACAATAAAGAAGGAGCCAGTCCTTACTACTTTTTTAGTAAAAAAAAAAAAGATTATGTCACCCACCTGAAACGCACGTGACCACCAGGATCCAAACAGCCACGTCACAAATTCCGTACATCACCAAGCTCATTCTCTGCGTCATTCTTCTCAATGTATCCACGAGGCAAAATATCGATCCTCTCTTTCCCACATTACCCCCGCTTGTTTCCTATAATCACATAAATAGCCTTCAGACACCAAAATCCACCTTCTTTTCTTTCTCTCTCTAGCCAGTGCTTTCGCGAGTGTCTCTTCTGGCTACACAGAAAAATTCCGCTTTTGCTTCTCTTCTCTTATTCTCAGTCCCTGCTCTCGTTTTCATTCTTGTCCCTCTGATTCGCTCGATCGAACGGTCCATATCCACCCATGACTATGATGACTCCTTCACCGTTAGACGTAATCTCCTTCTCTCTCCTTATTTTGTATTTTTTTTGGATCGACCAGGGTTTCTGTTAATTTCTCGATTTTACGATAGATTTTGATTTTTGTATTTGGTTTTTTAAGGCTTGGGTTTATTAATTATTAGTTTTTTTACTAATTTAAAGCAAGAAGACGAGGAGATGCTCGTACCGCATTCAGATTTAGTTGAAGGTCCTCAGCCAATGGAAGGTTAGAGAGTTCAATCTTCTTCTTCTTGTTTTTTTTTTATAATTCGTTTTATGTGATCGAACGGATCTTCTGCTAGAGTGTATTGTACGTTTTGATTAATATGTTAGGGTTTGGTAATTTTGGTGGTGATTGTAATTTTTTGATGTGGTAGTAGTGGCACAAGTGGAGCAAACTAGTACCGTGGAGAATCAGCCTGTGGAGGATCCTCCATCGATGAAATTTACTTGGACTATTGAGAATTTTACTAGGTTGAACACAAAGAAGCATTATTCTGATATATTTATTGTTGGCAGTTACAAATGGTAGGTGGATAAACAATGTAGCTTCTTACTAGTTGGAGTTGCTTATGAGTTGCATTTGTCGGAGTTTGTATCATTTTGTGGTTGATTTCTTTTAGTGTGTTATTAACAGGAGAGTACTGATATTCCCTAAAGGAAACAACGTGGACCACCTGTCGATGTATTTGGATGTTGCGGATTCGACAGCTTTGCCATATGGATGGAGTAGATATGCGCAATTCAGTTTGGCTGTGGTCAATCAAATTCATAACAAATACTCGATTAGAAAGGGTATCTTCTTTTGCGTCCCCCATTTAATGGCTCTTTCTGTTATTGTAATTTTATTTTCAAGTTGGGCATTTCTCTATTTGTTCTTAATTTATTACGTATGTCTATACATTGGATCAATTTCTTATATTTAGATTGCTTGCCTGAGTACATCATTATTTTTCCTATAGAGCACTTGTTCTTTGTAACCTTTTATGACCGCAATAGATATATTATCAATAATTGCCTATTTTATAATCTTATGACTTCTAGAGAAGTTGCCAATGATTGTTTATTTCCAAAGTGAATTGAAAGAAAAGTAAATGCACCAAGGTGGTGCAATCCATATACAAGGTTAGATTAGAATTCAGTTTGCACACCACAATAAACACCTGACAGAGTTTGGAATCCTTGTCACTGTGAGCGTTTTCCAATAATATGATCAATTATAGACTCGACTATCTTGTTATTTGAGGGTTTGGGATGCTTGTTAAATTATTGTTTCACTATGCTGAAAGCAGCAACTTCTACACATTGTGATCTATAAAAGCTGTCAAACGAATTCCAGTAATTCGGTCCTGGAAAATAGCAGGTTCTGGATATCTTGAACTAGGTAATTCAGAAATTATCATAATAGAGGTTGGCTGAGCTTGGATCTTGGTTAGTTTTGTTAAATGTATGGAAACAATATGACGTGTAAGGAAGATGTCAGCACCACAGTCAACTTCTTTTTGGTGTTCTCTTATTGAAGTTTATTGTGGACTTTGATATTATTTAATACCGTGTTCTCTTTTAAAAATACATTCGCAGACACACAACATCAGTTCAATGCAAGAGAGAGTGACTGGGGCTTTACATCTTTCATGCCTCTTAGTGAACTTTATGATCCTAGCAGAGGATACTTAGTGAATGATACAGTTGTTATTGAAGCTGAAGTTGCTGTTTGCAAGGTTTTAGATTATTGGTCCTATGACTCAAAGAAGGAGACGGGCTATGTAGGACTGAAAAACCAAGGAGCAACATGTTACATGAACTCTCTCCTACAAACTCTATACCATATTTCCTACTTCCGAAAGGTCAGCACATTCTCAGGTTTAAAAAAGCTCATCATGATTTGTATGAACACATTTTTCAAATGGAATTGCCTCATTCTGAAAATTATTTTTCCAGGCGGTGTACCACATGCCAACAACTGAGAATGACATGCCTACAGGAAGCATTCCATTGGCCCTGCAGAGTTTATTCTTTAAACTTCAATATAATGATACCAGTGTTGCAACAAAGGAACTGACCAAATCTTTTGGCTGGGATACGTATGATTCCTTCATGCAACATGACGTGCAAGAGCTTAACAGGGTCCTGTGTGAGAAGCTAGAGGATAAAATGAAGGTATTGAACATTCGGCGGTTTTGGGATATATTTTCATTAACTTAAAGTTTTCAACTTCTTTTCTGCTGATCCAGGGGACTGTTGTGGAGGGCACTATACAGCAGTTGTTTGAGGGTCACCATATGAACTACATTGAGTGCATCAATGTGGAATACAAATCTACAAGAAAGGAGTCATTTTATGGTATTATATTTAGCCACCATTTAAAAGTTCTGTGTAATGACGTCTTCATAAGACACTGATGTGTAGATATTACATGGCAGATCTCCAGCTTGATGTGAAAGGTTGTCGAGATGTTTATGCTTCTTTTGACAAATATGTGGAAGTTGAACGACTTGAGGGTGATAACAAATATCATGCTGAAGAACATGGTTTGCAGGTCAGTCAATGCTTGTGAATAGATGGGAGCCAGACTATATGATTTGTTTAAGCAGTTTGAAATGTATGCATTCACTCTCGAACAATTCTTGTCTCACGCACATACACTCATAAAAATGTGGAAGCCAGTACTGGTTAGCATCTCACGGTGCCTCATACAAAAAAACAAGAAGCTCAATTATAAAGCCATTGTAAAATGCATGAAGACCAATTATGTGTCTTACATCCTGTGTGTTCAATCATATCTTGGTGCCAACTTTTTTTTGTCGTATCATAACTATGCTGAATTTTACGGTTTCATTCTGAAAACTGCAAGTTAAATTTTTGTCATTAAAAGAGATGGTTCTGGTAATTCCCAGACAAACTGTGTGGTTCCTGGTTAGATCCTGTATATTATATTTTAGGTAGTATGAGGAGTTGCCCATAGAAGTGATGAAATTTGTCCAAGCATCTTTTTAAACTGTCAGTGAAGATGAGGCCATTGAGAAATGGTATGGGCATATTTTTGGGTTATCCGCCATGTTTCTTTTCTACTAGAACCATTTATTTTAGATCGGTTCCTAAGGTCATTCTTTTGGTGGCATGTGCTTGAACTTGTATTTGTTTCAGGATGCAAAGAAGGGTGTCTTATTTATCGACTTCCCCCCTGTTCTTCAACTCCAATTAAAGCGGTTTGAATATGATTTTATGCGCGATACCATGGTGAAGGTCAGTAGGTGTAACCGGTTGATCTGGTAAATATGTTATGTGGGATTGTTGCTTTGTGCCCATTATAAGCTAGAATATGTTAAACACCTGTAGTGGACTGGCTGATGGACAAATTGCTACTTAAGCCAAATATGTTTGTTTCCACTTACTGATATCTCTTTGCTTTTGTAGATTAATGATCGCTATGAATTTCCTCTTCAACTTGACCTGGACAGGGAGAATGGGAAATATTTATCACCTGAAGCTGACAGGAGTGTGCGAAATCTATACACACTTCACAGGTAACAGTCGCATGGTGTTTTTGGCCCCTAGAAATTCACATTCCATTGCCATAGTTTTTATCATGAATGTCTTGATTCATGGTTTTTTTTTCTGTGCTTGTATGGCTGCATTTAACTGTCTGGAACATGTCTTCCTCGCTTCTCAAGGCTGCATGGTTCTTTGTAAAGTAAAATCAAACTATTAACTTTTTTTGGAGTTAAAGCAATGAAGTTGGAGGAAAAAATCTGTGTTTTGCTACTGAATCGGTCATATACACTTTACATGAAGAGTTGTAGCCTTAATGGGATATCAGATAGTCTATCTATTCCAGCTGATAGTATTGTTTGTTACAACATATAAAAGGGCTAGCATGACATGAACTAACACTACTCAAGAAACTCCTAATAGTGTGACAACTGGTTGCAGCAGCTAGAGCAACTAAGTGAAATGCAAACTACCTTCAAACTGAAGCATGCTTCTAACTTGTGGTAAACTAAAGTAATATTATAATTATCACTATCATAAATCTTTACTAGTTTTAAAAGAAAAGAAATGTTGCATTGTTTAAGCCATTTTCTTGAGATTTTTATCTCCTTTTCCCCTATCTCCCCATAAATAGTCATTGCTGTTAATGTAATAGCAACATGGGATGTGCATGACTTGCTAGAGTAGCATAGGAATGAAAGAAAACTCTATGAGCTTGAGTGGATGAAAGATAGACATGTTGGAGAAACATGAACTGCATGCACCTAATATAAATTGCACATAGTTCTCTTCCACAGTTTGGAAGTTATGTTTTTTGGAATGTCTGACAATGTGCTGACATCTCCTATATATGCTTGTTTTCCCTTGCAGTGTTTTGGTTCACAGTGGAGGTGTGCATGGTGGACATTATTATGCTTTTATCAGGCCTACCCTCTCTGATCAATGGTGTGCTTGTTAACCTTAAGCTTGGTCATAGGCACACATAATATGCTCACTCCTCATAATTTCGATGCTAGGAAAATGAACCCATAACAACTTATACACTCATTTATGAGTATAATAGTCCTTAGTCAGAACCTTCACATTTTTACCCGTGTCTGAATAGTTGTACTTATGTTGAGAACTCGATAGTTTTTCACACCATATGATATTTGATTTTCTTGTTTTAGGTTCAAATTTGATGATGAACGTGTGACAAAGGAAGATGTGAAGAGGGCCTTAGAAGAACAGTATGGTGGTGAGGAAGAGGTAATGGTTCTCAAACTTTGCTGTAAATCCTGTGAATGGTACATGTGATTGATGGTGAATGATGTGCTCTTGTTCTGCTATGTCTGCCAGCTACCTCAGACCAATCCTGGCTTTAACAATACTCCATTTAAATTCACAAAATACTCAAATGCATACATGCTTGTGTATATACGGGAAAGTGACAAGGACAAGATAATTTGTAATGTTGATGAGAAAGACATCGCTGAACACTTGAGGGTAAATTACGTTCTTTACTTATAATTGCAATAAGTTCTGTAAATATAACAATGTTATTTAAGAGTTTCCGCATTGCAATGAAGACTGGTTATTGATTCATTCAATATCTTGTTCCAGATAAGGCTGAAGAAAGAACAAGAAGAAAAGGAAGACAAGAGAAGATATAAAGCACAAGCTCACCTTTACACAATTATAAAGGTTTTTCTTTCCCAGCTTTATTTTTTTATGATGGTATATTGTTAGCGATGACCTGCATCTACCTCAAGGGATGCTTGTAAGTCATAAATAAAGCTATTTAGTATGGCATCTAGGTTGCGCGAGATGAGGACCTTAAAGAGCAAATTGGAAAGGATATTTATTTTGACCTCGTGGATCATGACAAAGTCCGTAACTTCCGTATTCAGAAACAGACGCAGTTTAGTCTGTTTAAGGTATTAAATGGGTGTGATTTTTAAGCATTTTGACATTGTGGATGATGAGATAGCCTGTAGATTTCTATGTCTAATGTTGAGCTGGATTACAGGAGGAGGTTGCTAAAGAGCTTGGTATACCAGTACAATTTCAGAGATTTTGGATATGGGCAAAGCGCCAGAACCACACATATAGACCCAATCGGCCATTGACTCCCCAGGAGGAAGCACAATCAGTAACTAGCTATTGTTTTCTTGTTCAAAGTTAATTTATCAAAGTTGTGATTGCATTGTTGTGGAGTGACTTGTATTTCTGTTAGATATTTGCATGATTATTTCTGCTTCAAGTAAGAACAGACTTGGGATCAGGTTTCGGGATTTTTAGACTGTGATGGGTGATGCCTTCTGGCCATGTGCTTTCAAATAACACACATTTTGGTTTGCAATCCCAACATCAGGCCTTTTTTTTGTAACTACTAGTGGTGAAACTTTGTGGCCATTGACTATGGAATGGAATGATCAATTGTTTTGATCACATTGAAGTGTTTTTTTAAAAACAATTTGCACTGTGGTGGTTTAAAATGTTTCTGGAGATTTCTTGTGTCACCTAATTTTAATGATAGCCATTTAATGTTTGTAGGTTGGACAACTAAGAGAGGTGTCAAATAAGACACATAATGCTGAATTAAAGTTGTTCTTGGAAGTTGAGCTTGGGCTGGTATTTTTTTTTTTAAAATGATCAAATTTAACATTTGCACTTATATTTCTATCCAGAAAATGTCATGCTTCTACTGAGGTTTGCAATATCTCAGGATTTATGTCCCATTGCTCCACCTGAAAAAACTAAAGATGATATTCTGCTTTTCTTCAAGCTTTATGACCCTGAAAAACAAGAATTACGGTACTTAATAATCTTTGGCTCCTCTTTGCTGTCCTAACTTTGTCCATTGTGTTCTCTTGAATCTTGATGCCTCTGACATGACAAGTGACTTCATGATCCCAGATATGTTGGTAGGCTTTTTGTGAAGAATTCTAGTAAACCGATAGAAATTCTAGCAAAGCTTAATCAAATGGCTGGCTTTGCGTCTGAGGAAGAGATTGAACTTTATGAGGTTTGTCTATATCAAGTATACTTTGTATCATAGCTGGCTAACATAACTATTCAATCAAGGAAGTTGACTTGGGGGTGTTTGGGAGTGAGTTTTAACCTGCTTTTTGTCAAAAAAAAAAAATTAGTGTTTTTGGATCGTTTTGACGTGCTGATGTCAAAAATAAATTTGAAAAAATAAGAAAAATATTATTTTGATGTTTTTCCAAGTAAAAAGCACTTTGAAAAGTAACAGTTATCACACTCTTAAACACCCTCTTAACCATAAAACCAAACCAAGAGCGCAAGTTAATTCAATATTCATAAGCAGATTTGCCCTAGCAGAAAGATTATATTTGTTGTGTGCTGTTCAGGAAATCAAGTTTGAGCCTTGTGTCATGTGTGAACACCTTGATAAGAGAGCCTCATTTCGAACAAGTCAGGTATGTGTGTTTTTACTTAATGCTAGAATGTTATCAGATCAGCCACTGACCTTTAGGTGCTTTATCCTCAGATTGAAGATGGGGACATAATATGCTTTCAGAAATCTCCTCCTGAAAATGAAGAAGACTGTCGAAATCCAGATGTACCTTCATATTTGGAATATGTGCACAATCGGCAGGTACCTTCTTGAATGAGATTTTCCAGGCATCTCATTTTATTTTTATAAAAGAATTTTAGAAATGGGGGCAGATTAGGTTCAAGAGGGGCACCTTTTGTATTCCTCAACTTTTTATATAGTAGTTAGATTATATTGAATTATTCAATTTCATCAAACCTCTCTCCTGATTTGTCAATTTTATAGTCAATTCTTTTGTGTTATTTGATTCTTTATAGATAGTTCATTTCCGATCTCTAGAGAAGGCAAAAGAGGATGATTTTTGTCTAGAGTTGTAAGTAATCACATCCCAAGTAATGTTGTATGCTCGGTTGAGAAATCTCCGGTGCTGTCGTATAGACACTCATTTATACTCTTGATGTTTCTGTAGGTCAAAATTACACACTTATGATGATGTTGTCGAAAGAGTAGCTCGCCAGATTGGTTTGGACGATCCATCCAAAATCAGGTTAACATCCCACAACTGCTACTCTCAGCAGCCTAAGCCACAGCCAATTAAATATAGAGGAGTGGAGCATCTATCAGATATGTTAGTTCACTACAATCAGGTATTTGCTACATGAATTGCAGTCATTGGTTCATATACTGTTAATGAAACTATACAACATGGCTAATAATTTATTTGTTCTCTTCTTTCGACAGACTTCCGATATCTTGTATTACGAAGTTCTAGATATTCCTCTTCCAGAGTTGCAAGGTCTAAAAAATTTGAAAGTTGCTTTCCATCACGCTACCAAAGATGAAGTATGAAATCTATGGCTATGTTAATTTCATGCCTCATTTAATTGATCATCTTCATGTCTTTCATCTAATCTTATTGCAACTATTAACAGGTGGTAATTCATAACATTAGATTGCCTAAACAAAGCACTGTGGGGGATGTGATTAATGAACTTAAAACTAAGGTAATAACTTTTAAGCTCTAACCTCTTAGCAAAGATATGTACTGAAGTGGTTGTTCCTGAAGCATGTTTTCAATGTGCCTGCTTGATCTGGACAGTTATTTATAATACCGAAACAAAACATTTTAATTCTCAAGTTTCACCAATTTTTCGTTTTAGATAGATGTTTTATAATTATTTTCTTCATAATCTATTCCATTGAATAGATTTTACTGTTAGTACATATTTTTTGTTATATTTTCCCCTTTCCTCACACCATATCCTGTCACTGCATGTGATAAATTTTCTAATGCTTGGCTCATGCTGAAACAGGTAGAATTGTCTCACCCAAATGCTGAACTTCGACTGCTTGAAGTATTTTATCACAAGATTTATAAGGTACTAACTGGTTTAGTTAGCATATATAAGATAATGACTTCATCACTCAAATTTTTTTCCTGCTAATCAATAATTATCCTTCCTGGTTAAATAGCAAAGATAATGTGTTCAACAAAGTGTGTGAAACCTGATCTATGAGTTTCAGATTTTTTTATTCTAATGCATTGGATTTTTTAAATGTTTTGCTGGCAGCGCTTATGGGTGGTTTCTTCTGACTCAGTTTGCCATCTTGCCATTGCAGATCTTTCCACCCAATGAAAAAATTGAGAATATAAATGACCAGTATTGGACGCTGCGGGCAGAGGAGGCAAGCCCTTTTTCTCCTTGTCTTCTCTAGGAAATATCTCATCTGCCTTTTGCCTATGATTTTGTGGATAAACTTGAAGTAACATAGTTAAGCTGGGGATGAAGTTGGACATGGCCCTTAGCGGGAGAAACTCTTTATTAAATTCAAATTATAAGACAATAAAAAGATAATAAAATAAGAATAACAAACAAGTGGATTATCATGTAATTTATGTAGAAAAATGAGCAAGTCTTGATAAACTAAAATTTTTATTTCTTCATAATTTTGATACAATCAACATTTTTTTTTGTATTTTTATGAATTAATTATTTTCTTTTTATTAATTTTGAAGCACAATCTAATTAATTTTAATTTAATTGATTTCGTTCAAATATCAAATATTATAAATCAAGGTTTATATCTCATCGTATATCTTATACCTGAATTTGAAGTATCCAATTTTCACACAATTCATAGGTTCTGATATTTCACAATCAATGGTGAAGTACTATTTGAAATGTGAAGGCATAGGGCATGAATGTGTAAGCATGCGTGACTCTGGGTTTGGAGTTTTGGGAGAGTGCTAATAAGAACTATTATAGGTGTGTGCCAAATAACATTATAATCTTCCATTAATAATAAACCATTGCCATGCCAAAATTTCCACCGAGTATGTGTCAAATGGCAGATATTAATCAGTGTTCTATTCTTACATGGTATGTTTCTAGAAACTGTCTCAAGTTTATTAATAAAAATGAAAACTAAGATCTTAAATTTCTGTTGAACTTGTAACTTCCAGGTTATTATGAATATAATATCTTGACTTATTCAGTTTTTGTTAATGAAACATAATTTATCAAATGTCATTTAGTAGAATATTTGAAGGTTGTTGACGGGCTACTTTTGCAAACAGCCTCTGGCATGATTGTGATTGCCTTTCTGTAATTAGTAAATGTTATGATAACTCAGGCCAACAAACAGGAAGTTTACTTTCAGTTGATTAAAAATCCTGGACACTCCTTCAGAAATGAGATAATGTTTTGACACCCCATTCTCGCTCTCCCTCTCCCTCTCTCTCAAATTCTGCAGATTCCCGAGGAAGAAAAAAAGCTCGGTCCCCAAGATCGCCTGATTCACGTTTATCACTTCACGAAAGAGTCTGGACAGAATCAAATGGTATGATTTATAGATACTTCAACCACAGATTTTACTTGGTTTTAGATTTTTGGCTTCTATCTTATGGCTGTTATTGAATAGGGAAATTTCCAGGTTCTTACATACTTTTATATTTGTGTCCTCAATAGCAAGTACAGAATTTTGGTGAACCCTTTTTCTTGGCCATCCATGAAGGTGAAACCTTAGTCGAAGTTAAAATGCGTATACAAAAGAAGCTCCAGGTTCCTGATGAGGAGTTTGCTAAGGTATTTTCTTTGCACTGTTTGGTTAAGGAAACAAGCATATAAACCACCCTGCTTGGCACTTACCAGTTATCTTGCATTAGATTGCAAAGTTTAGCTTTTGCTTCCTTCAGTAAAGTGGTTTTATATCAGAATATGAATACAATTCCTCATCAACCCTCTTTCTTTTGGTTGCTTAGTGGAAATTTGCATTTCTGTCACTGGGTCGTCCAGAGTACTTGCAGGATTCTGATGTTGTGTTCACCCGCTTTCAGGTGCTGTTACAAGGCTTCTTTTTTTTTTCTCCCTCCCTTGTGAACCTCCTTTTATTTCAGCATTTCCTAGCATATGCGTCCATTACTGGCTCTCTTTTTTTTGGGTATTTGCTTTTAGTATTTTTACCTTGTCTTTCAGAGAAGAGATGTATATGGTGCTTGGGAGCAGTACCTTGGGTTGGAGCACTCTGATAACACTCCTAAAAGGTCTTATGCAGTAAATCAGGTTTGCATCACTCATTCAACTACAAATGAAGTGCATGTGGTTTCTGAGACCACCTCCATAACTGATCATATTCTTAGCCAGGACTGTGAGATCAGTTATTACTCTCATGGAAAATTGGAGTCATTTTGTTTGTCAATAAATGTCGGTGTTAGCATTACCCTAGTTTTTTCTTTTCATCTTGTGAAACCATGGAGTTTTCATTGATTGGTCTTAAAATGTTGCAGAACCGTCACACGTTTGAGAAGCCTGTTAAAATATACAATTAGGGAAGAGCAGATTACCCTCCACCGGCACGTAAAGCTGAGTCGGACATCTTTCATGCTACAATGTAGGGGATGAGAATGGATGGTACATCTGAAGGAAGAAGACAATGAAGCGCGAATTAAAGTGATTTCTATAGGATTTGATAATTGGTTTTGTAGGCCATATATGTTTCTCTGATGTGACGGGGGGAGGTGGGAGGAGGTCCCCCTTATGTAGTGTGTTGTTATGGTTGAGACACCCTGCTTGAGCTCCTGGTCCTTTCTTGCCTTTCTCCTAATGCAGACACCTCCTTGTTTTAAGAGGTTGGTGTGATATTCCCACGATATACAGCTCCAGGGTAATTTAGCAGTAGTACATAAGAAGATTTTGACTAGGGGATGTATACCGGGGTATAGTTGGCTGCGTTTTGACATTGATTCTTTCTTTTTCCCTGTCTTGGGGGATGGGCTTGTAAAATGATTGGCTTACGGTTCCGAACTTCGATAGTGTAGTGGTGGTTCAGGTTGGTTTTATAGCACCACCACCTTTGTGTGGTGGTGGTTCTCATTTGTTTCCGAAGGGTTTTTGCTGGCGCACTTGTTCTAGACAAAATCCTTATATTGTTTTACACTCGAGTTTTTGTTCGTATTTCTCTCTCTGTACAGGTCACATGTGAAAGCCCTATCACTTTAGTTCGGGGTAGTGGCACTTCTGCTGGGTGGCAATGGGACATCGCTTTATGCTGACTCCGGCCTATGTGGTGGATCTCAAACTCAGTCGTTTTGTCCAAATATTTTATCCTGGTGCGTGCGTGTCGCCAGATTCGTGTGATAATTTCTTCAATATAGATAGATATTTAACACCTTTGAAACCTCAGCCTGAATCCAAAGGGAATGCTGTGGGTTGGTTTGCCGCCTGGTGAAATAGGATTTGGTATGTTAACTAATCAAGATGCACCCAGCGTCCAATCTCTTAGACCACCTCTCTTTAGCTGCTGTGAAATAAATAAAACACTCGTAAAATAAAAAACTAAGTTTTACATCCCAGAGTGTCTGGGTCTTTTTATTTTTTTTGTGGTTATAATTAGGTTGATTTTAGGGCATTGTCGTAATTTAAAAAATATAATTAGTATTAAAAAAAACACGCATCAGCGTATGGGCTCTTCCCGCTCCATTCGGGCGGGAGCGTGAAGGGGATTTAGGTCTCTAAATGATAGTTTTTATGGAAGTGTTCAAATTGTATTGGCAGCTTCTCTTCCTTCCCTGGACAGTGCGTGTGGGTGCTGATGATTTTTTTTCTTTCTTTTTTCCTCTTCTTGATTTCTATGTTATACCTTGCAAAATTTTAATATTACCCTTCAATTTGTTTCTTCGGTCTATATTTTATACTATTTATTTTATTTAAAATAATTTATAAAATTAAAATTTATTTGCAATTTCATTCTTGAATTTTCTTATAAGTTAGATTTAGTTCATATTTTTTCAATTATTATTTATTTTATTAAAATTAATTTTTTTTTCTTGATTTTATTTTCATCAGATTTTTTCTCACATTTGATTCTTATTTTGTTTTTACTTTGATTACTTTTTTAAATTAATTTTTTATATATAATTTTATCTTTCAACATTAAATTAATTAAGAATTAAATTTTTTAATTGAGCATAAATCTATAATTTTATGAGCTATAAATTTAAAAAATTAACTCAAATTAAAAAGTTTATCCAAGTTTGTTTTTTTTTTTTTTGTAGTTCATGTTATTTCAATTTTAACTTTTAGCATTTATTTAATTGAAAATTAAACTCCATTATTTTTTATTTGGTTTCTATAAAATTTTTAACTAATTTTAAAAATAACTCCAGTCTTCTGGAGTATTTTTTTAAAAGCCTACATGCTTAGAATTTTTTTCACCTTTTTTTTCCCTTTAATTTGATCTATAAGTTGATCTTTATTGATTTTTTTTTTAATTTTATCATTCAATTTATTTATTTTTTGTTGATTTTTACTAGATAATAAATTTTATTTTGGTTTGATATTTATAGGTTTATTTCAATCTCAAATAGACACCACAATATTTATTTATTTGGTTTATCACAATCTCAAATTGCAGAAAATTTTCATAAAAATTGAAGGCACAGTTGGTTTAATCGACTAAACCAGTTGCATGCGAAAGGGATCATATCTCGTCTATAGAACTTTATAGGATATCAAACCATCAACAGTTTCAACAGCCAGCTGATTCATGCGTGTGAGCAGCAGCAAATAAGTTCTTGCTTTAGGCCCTAAAACAAGCAAATAGCACCAAAGCAAAACGTGAGTCGTCAAAGGACTGCAGCTAGAAAAACCACAACTTCAAATGCTTACCCTCTTTATTTCTATGGGTGAGATCTCAAGTTTGAGTCCCACCTTCGTTGATCAATCTCTAACATCGAAATGGATAAAAATGTCTCTGGCAAACCAGTAATGAAATGTATATAACAGCGATTTGACAATACATACCTAAATCCATTGATGTGATTTCATTTTGGCTGAAATAATTATTTCCCTTCGTTTTATCCTTCTTCTTCAGGCTGGAGTTAATTTTCTCAACGGCAGTAAGCAGATCCTGCAAGTTCAAGCACAGCAAAATATCAAGAACGCCATAAATGGGAAAACCCAACGTTAAGTAAGCTGGTTATCAATCCTATGTATTGGTATAATAGTGTAAAATGCTGTCTCCAAACCAATACAAGGAAACCTCATTGCCGTCCAGTTATACTTCGAGAAATTTTGTACCAACTCCAGCTTACTAAGGACAGAAAAGCAGAAGCATTTCAAAAGGCCTACTGATGTTATTATTTCAAGTTTCAACTATGGGGAAAAATGAAGTGCTACATGGAAACTAGCTCCTCGGCAATCAGTACAGTTGTCATGAAGCAACCTTTGCAGTCAAGATTCAAAGAAAGGCTATCTTGAATATATTCAGTTGGAAAGGAAAGATCAAACAACATCAGCTCAATCTTAAGGACGTAAACTAGTCATCCATACCTCCCATGATGTTAGACTTTTCATGTAGGAAGGAAGACTTTCATAATCATCCTTTGAAGCCTTCACAACAGCCCTAAGAGCTTCAGCTGGTTCCAGTTCACCTGGATTTTACAACGAAGGATAACCACATACTCATTGGTGCTTGGTATTGTTTCATTGGAAAATTGCATGGAATGACATGAAAAACCTGTAATAGCCAAATCTCAATGACAGCTTTCTACCTTCTATTACTCCCATATTTGCAGTATTTTGGTCCAGACTCTTCACGTTGTGTAATTTGTCACCATAATACCTAAAACATGAACAATTTAGAATGTGCAAAGGAAAGACTGAAAGTTCCTTGCGAAGCACAAAATACAAGTTCAACAACTTACTTCTTTGTGTCTCTCATAGATATATCGGGATCATATATCTTACTGTTAGCTGCAGAGAATGAGAGGTGAAATTAGTAGAAAGCACAAATCAGCGATGTATTAGGCAGACTTGTACACTGTACTCATAAGTATTTACAGCAAGAAATCCATCTAGCCATCACACATAGGGCAAAATCAGTATATGATTTTGCAATTCATTCAATCTGAAATTGAATTATAACAGTGCTAAAGCATCAACCACATCTATGGGGCAGTGGCAAGAGACTACCTTCAGCTGCTAAAGTGGCAAGACAGACATCTGAAAGCCCCAGACTCTTTAAGCTCAACGTCTCGTCCATTCTAAAAAAAAAAAGATCAAGGCAAGCAAAATTCTCATCCACTTTAATGCGATAATGAAAATGACCCAGAATTTCTTCAATCAAATCCTAATAAACCCTTCTTATCAGTTCACTCTTTGCCAGGAACATGGAAAAGAATGGAAAAAAAGTTCCAATCCTCCATGTTAAAGAAACAAGGAGAGAAGTAATGAAACAGCGATCGTATAAAACAAGGATACAAAGGATCCTCTTCCAAACTCTTCATGATTGAACTTGCCACAGACACCGGTTCATTATAAGCTGCAGAAGGGTCCATTTCATCCTTCAAGTTTAAACCTAGCGCCATCGATACACTCAGATCCGCTTCATCATCAATCTCAACTTCTAAAAGCAAAACAATTAATAAAAGAAAAAAAAGCAATCAACACAAGTCATAGATGTGCATAAAATTTCAGAGAGAAACAACATTCAAATGCGCATATCTCAATCCAACATGTGGCTTTTTTACTTACATTTCTTAACTTGATAAAAAATCATGAAACAAAATCCAAAACCCAAAAACACTATTTTCTACCATCTTTGATTTCTCTGCATCATTTCCAATTACATGACTATTCATTATCAGTTTTAATTTTATTTTTTTAAAAAAAAAAACCCAAATTTTTGTTAAGAAAACGAACTTATTTTTCGTAATTTCCTAAAGACTCAAACACAAATAATAAACAGAGTAAAAAATGAAAGTACCAGCAGGAACATAACCGAAGCTCCTGAGACGATCTTGAATATCAAGAATACGATTCTCACTGCTCTTATAAACTTCATTGCAATGACCTAATAATTCCTCAAAAGAAACGGTACCAAATGACATCGATTCTAGTAAGTTGAGATCGCTGCTTGCGCTCGCTACCCTTCTGTTTAAGCACTGGATATATGTAGATGAAGCCGAATCTGGAAAAAAGAAGAAGAAGAAGAAGATGTACTGTTTAAATTGTTGAAGGAAAAAGAAGGGGGGCGGAAGGGGAAGGTAGGGGGGGTGTTTACCGAGAGGGATGGGGCGGCGGTCGATGGATTGTTTGAGAGCGTCGCAGCTAGACTGGAGGTGGTTGCAGAAGCTGCCTACGCTTTTGCTAAATTCAGATATCGTTTCTTCCATTTCTCTCTCACGCTCTCTCTTTCGATTTTCTTCTTTACTAGCATTTGCTTTCCCGCTTTTGTTTCATTCAAAATAAAGCCCAATAAACCGGGTCTATCGGGTTGAAAATGTTTGGATTGGGCTTTTTTCGGTTGGTTTTCCTATTTTTGTTTTAGGGGAAAGGATTTTATTATTTAAATAAGAATTTTGTTTGTTAACCTCGTGTAAACATAGAATCGAAGGTAACAAGACTTCTATAAATAATGAAAACTCATGATGAGAAAAGATAAATAAATGATGGAAATAAAAATAAATAGACCCCCTTGTAAGTAAATTTAAATGTAATGAAAGACTGAAAATAAGAACTAAGAAATTTATTTTAAAATTTAAAAAGTTAGTGAGACTAGTAATGGGTTTCGATGAATAGAAGAATTAGAAAATTTTAAAATAAATGTGTTTTGAGAACGAGAAAATAATTCCAAGAAATCATAAAAAAAAATAAGGAAGAATAATTAAGAAAGAATTAGATGGAAAAGCATTGATGTAAATCCTAGTTAAAAATTGATTATGTTATCATGAAATAATAATAAATCTGTCAATGAAATAAATGATAAAAAGGCAAACTAAATATATTTTGAAATAAAAAAATGATCTCGAGGATTTAGTGGGATAATCGATATAATCCATGTAAGGATGGAACACATAAATTTAGATTTTTGGTGTAAGATCATCAATTGACCAATTTTACTCTATCAAGTATAACTCTCAATATAACTATCAGATCAGGCTAAAATTTTACGTGGTTTCCTAACATATTTTTCTATCTTGGGTTAAAATTTTAGATCAATCAGAGTTCGGAAAGACCTTACAAAATTTTCAATAGCTATGAGAAAATGTAGGGAAAATAACATATAAGACATGTATTGTAGACCCTAAAGAATTATAGATTGGATTCCAAGCTAGAAAAATATGATTTTCCGCTAAAGAAAGTGGTTTTTTAAGACATCATATCCACAAAAAGAATATTTGTAGATCCTAAGAAGGTCGAAGTAGTGTTGAAATGGAAAAGGCTTGTAAACGTAACTGAAATTCATAGTTTTCTTGAATTAGTAGGATATCATATAAGGTTTCTTAAAAGGTTTTTGATCATAGAAACTTTATTTACTTGATTGACCTGGGAGAAGGTGAAGTGAGAATGGTCAAAGGAGTGAAGAAAGCTTTCAGGAGCTGATGAAAAGGCTTATTATCACTTTAGTGTTAACACTTCCTTCAAGAACATTCAGCATTTTCCTCGTAAACCCAACTACACTCTTAGGTTTTTTAAGCAGGGAGGAGATTTTTGGTGTGTTTATAATTTGATTTTTGGTGTGTTTATAATTTTGCCGTTAATGAGCCCAAGTGCTAGTTTTCTATATTATTACCTGATATTATATTGTCAAAAGATCTTCCCACATTCTAATTGACATGAAATTTTAAATCAAGGTCGAATTATGTTTTAGAAGGTTCATCATAACATTTCAGCATGATCTACTGGTTTAATTGAGAGTTATGCTTGATAACATAAAATTAGATAATATGTAATTTTTACACCAAAAATCCAAAACTTTATACTGTTTTATCTACTTAAATTTTCCAAATCTTTAACTAATTCGTTGGGAAATTCCATACCTACTTATAATACAAGTTTTCCTCAAATTCTATTCCCTTCTGAGTTAAAAAAAACTACGTAATTATACGCAAGGCTTATATCACCGGTTCAAATCATTTGCGCATAAAACCATGCATTAATTTATTTGAAAATTCCAAAATATTTTTCTAAATATTTTCAGTCCAAATTTATGAAAATTCTCTGTATTATCACTTATTTATCAATTTTTGAGTTACAGGTTTACATCGTATCTCTTATGTTTGTCAAGTTATATTTCCGAGATTCATATGTATTTTTAAAGCCAAGTTTTAACTGACTGCATCAAATTTTATTATATTGTATACTAGAACATTGATTTCCTCTTTAATCTCTTTTATTTGATTTTTATATGTTTTTCTTTGTTTTTTCCTCTATTTTTCATATTTTTATTTTTAAACTAATACATAAACATTTTATTTCAAATTCTCACAATCTCAATTTACTTTTTAAATTCATATATTCACTTTACTCACTTACCATAGTATTTACCTTATTAATTTTATGAATTTTATTCAAAGATTTGCAAGAGAAGTTCAACAGGGATGGTGTTTCCTTATAGACATGCTAAAACAATTAAATTGGGATTTGTTTAGTTTTTTTTTAATTGGTTGATCTTTACTTTTTAGAGTGATTTAGGGTGTTCTAAGGTTGGCAAAAGGTTTATCAACATTTTTAAGGTATTCTCGATGTATTTTCATGTAAAAACAAGTTGGAAATGAGTTTTTTGAGTAAAAAAATTATCAACTTTCTTAAAATTAAAAAAAAAAGTGGATAATATATCATCTACCTTCGTACAAAAAAAAAATCTAGGTACTCAACCCTAGGCATTTGAGGTGCTTGTCAGTAAGCTTACCCTATTAAATCCATTAATGATTTGTTTTTTTTTAAAAAAATTAATTAATATCTTCCCTTTTATGTTTTAAATTGTTAATCGTTAGATTGAATAAAAAATATATTTTTAAAAACAAGATGATTAAACTCAGTAAGGGTTATGACTTAAATTATGGGTTAGATGAATTAACTTGATTTGACCCGAGTCTATCCAAAATATCATTATTCTAATTTTTTTTTATATAAAAGAAATATTAGATCAAAATTGTTTTTATTTTTTTTTTTAAAAAAAGCAAACCGGGTTTTGGCTAAGTTGACACAATCATGAAGCCACACGTAAAGATTTGGGTTGTCCCATAACATTGTCATATTAATAATTTTTTAAAAAAATAAAAAGACAACATCTAGAATTTTTTTTAATCAAATTGGGTTTTGCTTGAGTTGGGATTGAACTCGTAAAATCAATCCCACATGATATGATTTGAAACCAAAATCAAACAAAGACTTGAATTAGAGGCCTCTAAATTAACCTATTAGACCGAGTCGAGTTTAATAATGTTACCGAATAGTTTGTGACTTGGTCTTTAGCTGTCACTAATATTTTTTTTTAACCTTTATTGGCACATAGAAGCCTTAATATTAAACCTATGCTTTAAATTTTGAATTAACAATCACAATTTTTAGAAAACGCGCCGACAATGGTTGCATTGATATTTAAATTATTGTTCTTTTATATATATATATAACTTAACTTGTCTTTATTTGGTGTTAACATTTGTTTTTAATAGTTATTGATGAATAAAAATCTCAATCAATTTTATTAAACTTGTGCTTCAAATTTTGAATTCACAATCAAAATTATTTTATTGCTAGAAAATACATGAACAACTTTTTTTGGTATAAAAAAAAAATCAATCTAAGTCGTAGCAAAGATCAGACGAGTTAACTAATTTAATACACTAAATCAAAATGAACAGTATATTATATTGCCATGTTGGAGATAGAACTATAAGATGCAAGAGAAACTGCCACTTTTATTGCTAGAAAATACATGAACAACTTTTTTTGGTATAAAAAAAAATCAATCTAAGTCGTAGCAAAGATCAGACGAGTTAACTAATTTAATACACTAAATCAAAATGAACAGTATATTATATTGCCATGTTGGAGATAGAACTATAAGATGCAAGAGAAACTGCCACTTGGAAAAGAGGAAATAAACCTGCCATGTTTTTATCATGCAAGTTGATGCCTGTAAGGCAACTCTGTTATATTGTGTTGTGTCACTCAAATTTATTTAGCCACCATCCCATTTTTAACTGATTTCCTGTCATTTTCCAATTTGTATATTTTCAAACTTTCTTTTTTTATGAAGATTCACGAGGGCATCAATATATTCTGATTTAAGATCATGCAACAGTGGAACACATTCAGATGTCTGCAATTTCAGATCTAGTCTTTGTATCTTTCCAGCAAATCAGTAATCATGGGAGGCAATGTTCTTGATAATTGCTTTGCTTGCTGTGGGTGAGGCAAAATTTTACAGCATGGATTTTAAATTCGCATTTACAAGAGTTAACCTTGTGCATCTCTTGAGTAAAGTTCAAAATATATGATACGTTGACCACTCTTATATACAAGTTGACGGCCTCATGTCGATGCATGTTTTCTGCTCGATTCAGGTGAGATTCCCTTTAAGAGCACTAGCAGCCCTTTCAATGGCTCTGCCAACTCTCCATATCTCATGTTGAACTGCTGCTTGCCTATTTTGTTGGCTTTTGCTAGTGGATTGAGAGAGAGCATTTGCTATTCCAGGGAAGAAATCCAGTTTGCTTTCATAGTTACTCGGAGGCCCATAAATCTACAGAGATGATTAAAACGTCAGTTCTACACATAAATTGCTGTTGAGGTTCTTCACAATAGTGTTTAAATCCAAGTTAATGCTCTTGAGCTGGGACGAGGAGGACACTTACAAGATGCTTAAACCATTGCCTTCCTTGAAGCCCTTCTACATCCAGGAAGCCTCTTTCAGCAAGCATCAGCCGATCATTCAATGCTCGCAACTTCAAATCTATGAAATCCCCCCTCCTCTCTTGTTCTCTCAATTGCTGCATTAAAAAACAATACATGCCGCTTGAGTACTCGAGAGAGTGCAGAATAAATGACCATAAAATGTAGGTTTTCATCATCTCCACTAAGATGTAGGAAGTCCAATAATTACTCCAAGAGCTCACCTTTACTTCATACTCCACTTCTTTTGCAGCAGAGGCAAGTTCTTGAATTGAAGTAACTAAAGGATGAAGCGATACGTTCCTGTCCAATAGTTTGCCCAAGACACCTGTATGCCCCTGCCAAGGAAAGGGAAAATGTCAGTCTGAGATTGAAAATGACAAAATTCACTATATATTCAGAGAAAATGTTCGATAATGGTGCAATGTGATTTCGGTAACCATATTTCTTCAACCTTCAAAATTGAATAGCCAGTTTCATTTCTCGAGAGCAACAGGTTGTGGAGTTGGGTGGGTGAATCTCACAAATGCATACTATACAGCCATCATATTTAAGGAGGACAGCTTTGCAGTGAAACATAACACATGATTCCCAACCATGCTAATTGTTAGAAAGATGCATCTTCCCACGTTATTTTCCTGTCTTTTCCTCTTGTTAGCTGTACAGCCATCATGGAACAGCTTTGCAGTCAAACATAACACATGATTTCCAACCATGCTAATTGTTAGAATGATGCATCTTCCATGTTATTTTCCTGTCTTTTCCTCTTGTTAGATCCTATTTTCTAAAAAATTATTCTTACTCGCAATATGAATAGTTACATAATGAATTTGAAGGAAGCACCCTAGGTTTCCCATAGAAATGCATTCATCTCTATTGGCAAGTTTCCAACCATTTTGGTCACTTATTTGTGAACAGCTAGTCTAGAACATCGTTTGTTTAACTAACAAATACATGTTGGAGAAATTTTAATCAGATGCACACCTGTAACTGCTCCGCATAAGAGATGTAATCAAATGGGAGAATAGACTCATCAGCCAGGTGAAGGGCTAGAAGTCCCCAAATTCCAGCAACTGAAACAACAAAAAACAGAAAGGCCATTGAAAGTAGTTATGAATGCCCTTATAATTTATCTGACAGTAGGCACACAAGTTGACAGAAAAGGACACTAACCAGCCACATGACGATGAAATAACGGGTCTGCATATTTTTTCATCCACCCATAGGAGTCAAAAGCAGTGTGATAGACAGGGAAATCTGAACAATAAGTATAAATTTCCAGCTTTCAGTTAGTATCCCTAGCAAAGAATTCTCGCGAGTTAGCAAAGAAATGAAAGCTATGTACTTCAAATCATTTTCTGCTATTATCTGTTCAATTGCACTAATAATGTTTCTTGCAACTGGGGTTTAACTTAGGCGAAGCAAGGTTTTCTGCCAGTTTCTTCTTTGGCTTCAACCATGTCACCAGACTCTCAAGTTCTTGTGCCATCAAAGTCACATAATAAAATGCTTAACTCAACACAGACTGTAGCTGCCAACCTTAGAAAAGTACCACCCAGCACTAGTAATCCTACCCAACCTCTCACTACTGCGCTCCCTCCCTCCCGCCCATAAGAATTGGGTTGCCACTGCTTGACTTTTGCCAGTAGCATGCCTTTTTCTCTTCCTTTTCAATTCTCTTTTCTTTTATCCTTTTCAGTGTGTTTTATTCCGATCTAGAAGGTTTTTTCTAGATCTGCCTTGTTGTTTTTCATGATGCTAAATCTATCCATTTATGCGACCACCGATACGGTCCTTGGTGCCCATCATCTGGGCTGTTTGTTCAATGTTTTACTGTGATTGAGAAAGCTTTGTTCCTTGGTTTGTGGCATACCAAAGCCCTGCTCCATTCATCTATGAGGTTCACAGGAATCAGAATTCCCAGTGTGTAGCTGTGCTACCAGAGTCAAAGTTGGTCAAGGAGATGAAAATCCAGTGATTTATCATTATCTGTCTCTTAGTTTGGATTTTATCTACCTGGCAAGTTCTCTAGATAGTTTTCTAATTGTTGTGGCTTTGTACCCATGATTCAAGAGAATGAAAATTCTCACGTGCTTCTCCAAAGATAATAAAATTCATCAAATTACAATACTGTTTCTGGCATTCATACCAACAAGGTATAGATTATGAAAAGATCTCAGACATTCCCCGCGACAAAATAAAATAGTCTCTTACTGTCAAGCCACAATCATGTTTGGAAATCCAGGGAACGTTTATTGTTCCAATTTGGTTCCTCTTAAACTTCAAGAACAGAGACAGTAATGTGTGTCATAATGCCAAAACATGGAGAGAGGCATGACTTGAAAGTGGGGATGATGAAAACAAATGGTGGTGTTACTCCTATGATACAATGTTCAAAAACAAAAATCCTAAAAATTATCCTTATTTCTGATCCTTTAGCTGCAATAATATTTGCAAGGCTGAGGGGAAAAAACGCAGCTAAAGCTATTCAAATTCCTGAAATGATTCCATTTGAGCGCCTGATAAATAAATACCTTCATATCTCACATATGCATGACCACAAACCTAAATAGCACATTACCGCCAGTAAATAATCACTGCAAAGGTAGGAGAAACATACCTCTTCCATAATAGATATCAATAGAAGGAATCCCTGCATGTTGCAGAAATGGAGCAAAATCAGAATCCACTCCACCGAGTCTTTGAATCTGCAAACCAAACATGATAGTCCCCGAATAAGACCCTGATAAAAAAATTATCTCCAGGAGGCCAAAACATATCATTCGTTGAAGTATGACTACATGTAAGGATGGTAATTTCACTTGATCTGCCATGCATGGATCCAATTGGATTGGACTTTTATCCAGTTTGACCTCAGCCAAACTGAAGAGGGATAAAATCTGATCTGGTTTGATCAGGGGTGGGCACATTCCCTCACCCCATCACCCAACCTGCCCCTTACCTAGTTTCAGTTATGCACCAGGCCCCTTCCCCAAGCTTAGGGTGTCAACACTTTTTTTTTTGTTGTAATTTTACATTTTAATGTAATGCTTGAATTTTATATCTTATGATTCATAAATGATTTTTATTATTTTGTACATGGAAAATTGATACACTATTTTATGGTTTTATGATTCATGAATATAGATGTAGTTTGTTTTAAGCTTAGATTTTATTTTTGTAAAATTGATCTTCAAAAAAACATATTAGGTTGGGCACCGCTAGGTGGAGAAAATCCTCCATGCAGAGGTGGGTTACGGATTTAGATAATCCTGCAAAAAACCTTCCCTGACCTATTCTTTTGTAGATACCAAAGTGGTATGCTGCTACACAATAGTTTAAGTGAAGGACGTGTATGTGCAAACACAAACACAGACACATATATGTGTGTGGATGTTTATGCATCTTTAAGCATTTCAAATATTAGCATTTAATAATTAAAGAAGCAGTGTCTTTGAGCAGTTCAAATACTGGCTTTTGATAAAAGATACTGTTCAGTCTTACTGCATTGACTTGGTTTCTGGCTGCCCATTTCTCATAAACAGTTGCACCCTCTGCTTCAGGATCCTTGACCTGAAATCATTTTTAGTATTAGTTGAAATAACTGGTTAAAATGTCACGTTTTGAAACCAAGCAACATCCAAAGAGATTAATCAAAACTGCCTTAAAAGTAACAACATAATGTTCCTCTAATTTACCTTTTTTGTCACCTCAATAAGAAGATTATCTAGCTGGGGAGTTGCACTGGCAAAAAATCCTGGGCCTTGAACTGCACAATCTACATTAAGATACGCCACTGCTTTGGCACCCAAATTGACAAGGTTTTGCTCAACCCACTCGGTAGACCCTACAATATCATAGTTACACATTAGTTTGGATTATTGCAATACACAAAAGCACTTCAATATACAATCTTGTTAGGTTCAGAATCCAAATATTATCACAGATACATATTCAGATAAAACTATAAAAAGAAAAACTATGAGGCTTGACAACAACATTTAGAGAGCAAGGAAAGAATATTTTTTCTCAAGGAACCTATCAATTTACTGCATTCATGTTTAGATGCGGTAATAACTAGCAGTCCTGAAATCCCCCACCCCTCTCCAAGCAAATTTGGTATTCTGTTTATATAGAACTGTTACGGTTGCCAGACTTTGGGAAATCAGAACAGAGATCCATGTACAGACTTGGATGGGAGGATCAGCAATCGACCACAAAGTCAAACACATGAAATTGCTGAAAGGTCCATCCATTTTATATGGAGATGATAGAAGTATCTGTCTCCCTCGTTCCAAAGTGATCAGTTCCATGGACAATTGAATTGCCATTGCATCAATAGAAGCTGCAATGCAGAATAATGAAGCAAAATATTTTTTTCAAGTGTATTCTTTATCAATAATGCATAACGAGTCATGTCAAACAGGTTCTTCAGTTTTCAACAAAGTAATCAATGGATGAGGATCAAACTTGATCCAGTACCCTTCCATCCTGTTCTATGCAAGAAGAAGATTGTAGAATCAGAGACAGAATAGTAAATGTGAGAAACTATAATTCAACAATCCTGACATCAACATCTTGATCCACTTCACACCCATTGCACATAAATGAAAACAAAGATGGAGAATTACCTACCATCCCGAACTCTTCTGCATCCCAACTACCAAGGATTATAGTTCTTCGAGGGTTCCACCCCTTCTGCATCAAACGAGCATATCGCCGAGCAATGTCTAGTAATGCAGCAGTACCACTATTGGGATCAACAGCTCCATATGTCCATGCATCTCTGTGATTACCAAGGATCACATAACGATCAGGCTCTTCTGACCCCCTTATGACAGCAAAAACATTGTGGATTGTCACCAACTTTTTCTCCCCCTAAAGAACAGAAGAAAAATCAATAATCAAGAAAAAATGTGTGAAAAGTGGAATGAGCTTGTCAAATAAATAGCTTTTAAAAGGTATTATGCCTTTTGTGTTTCTTTCCGTGTTTCCTCATTAATAATAAGCAGCCAAAAACATTTATAGCAAAGAGAGAGCATTACAAAATTGCAAAGAGCTGAAATTCTCATACATAAAGAAGCATGTCAGATGATATTCAATTCAACGCGTTAAAAATTACTAGGTTGGAAAAAAAACCGTCCAAATCAAATCATAGTATCCAGAATTAATATTGAGCTACAGGAAAACAAGCTCTTTCAAAGCACGTAGCAAAACAGACATATCCCTCTTCCAACATAACACAAATCATAGAGTGCGGATATGGGAAATGAATTCCCTGATAAATCGCAAGCCCCAACCAGAAAAAAAAGGGGTTATTGGACCTAAAAAACCAATCACAACTCTCCATATCAAATAGCAGAAAAAGGAAAATCTTAATCTGCTGAATCTCATACAGTAGATTAAGTTGTCAAAACTCAGCTCGACTTCACCATCTTTGACAGTCACCCTCCATCGATCATCTTGTGGATAAATATTGATATTTTCCCAAATCTTAGTTGTGTGAAATAAGCAAGATCACAAAGTAAGATGCCAATCATAGTTGGATAATTAGGAAACACAAAAATAACAGTCACATCAATACAGGTCATATTTACTAAAATTTATTATGTCAAGACTTCTCCACCAAGAAAAGAAAAAAAAAAGCTTGCAGGTGGCAGGCGCATATTCTCCAAACCAAGAAAACTCAATCACAAAACTGAAAAGCTTAAATGAATCATCTTGAGTTTTGCCAGCAATAATCATGTTACTATGTCATTGCACGCTAGCATGTTATCAAGTTCACATGTTTCAGGGAAGCTAGTCCTTGCTGTCATGGCCGCTCTAGGCCAAACAAAAGCATTTCTAGCTCTTCCAAAACTTCGAATTCAGCTCCAGATTTTGCAAATTCAACTAGAATCATAGCTCAGGAAATAGAAAGCGTAAACAAGAACTTCAACACTCATCCAAATTTACTACTATTCAATCCTCATATACCGATCCAAATATCAGTTTGACCAACCTTTAAATAGCAAACTCAACAATTAGCCACTACAAATATTCATAGATACCATAATTTTGGACCAACGTTTGTGGGCCTTTCAAAATTCTCTTTTTTGTCTTCTATAGCATTCTATCAGTACAACATTCGAGCATAAAACACTCGAAACATTCATCAAACAAACAAACAAACAAAACAACCAACCTGGTAAGTGAAGTTGACCTTAGCCGGCCCTGGGCCGACCCGTAAGACCCTAGACCTTCCACCAGAATCCCTCCACTCCGGAGGCACGGTACGGCCACCAAGCGACCCCAAGATGACGTCAGCATTCCCAAAAGACAAGGGCAGAGATGGAATTTTAGGAAACCTCTCAAGTACTTCACTGTCCTCTAACCTCAGTCTCTCCCCTCCTTCAACCCCAGCCCACCCTGGACTAAGTGGGTCTCCTACACCCCTCATCACAGTCCCTCTCTCCACACCCCCACTTACCCTACCCTCCTCGGCGTACAACAGAACAGCCAAAGCACCTTTAGATTCAGCTATTTTAACCACTCCACCCCTACTTAAACCCTCACCTTTCCTTACCAAAACAACACATCCACTAACGTTCACCCCTAAAGCCCCAAGCGCATTATAGTCCACTTCACGGCCATAATTCACAAAGACAACCTTAGCGTGCACCGTAGCAGACGGCGAATACGCATGGTACGGGGAAACAATTTTACCAGATTCAGCAAGATCAACAAACTCATTCATATTAAAATCCACAACACTCCCGTTGCTAAAATGCGCGGAGAGTGAAGATTTTATAGGGTAAGAGAGCAAAACTTGGTATTCTTTCTTGTGTGTTTCTAACTTGAGGTTCTTGAAATGGGAGAAGACATAGTTGACGGTGTCAAGAGAAGGTTTGGTGCCAGCGAGATGAGGGTGGAGAGTGAGGGAGTGAAGGTAGGAGGAGATGGTGGAGTTAGAGGAGTAAGAGAGGAAGAGGGTGGCGGTTTGCTGGAGGGTAGTCTTGGGATTTTGAGAGTGGTGGAGAGTGTAAAAGAAACCAATAAAGCAAAGGGCTGTCAAGAGAAGGAAAGTGCAGAGAGGTGGCGGCGGTTTTGTTGGAAAAAAGATCGAGCTTGTTGTTGTTGGTTTTGTGAGCGGTGGAGACATTGTTAGAAACCAAGAAAGGGTTGCTGGTGGTGGTGGTGGTGGTGGCGGTGTTGGGTTTCTTTGGTGTGCTTTAGTGGTTTGCTGTGGCTGGTTACAGAGTTGTGTTATAAACTAGCAAGAGAAGTTATGATTGGTGGAACAGGAAACTGTTATTTTATTTGATTTATTAATGCTACTTGTAGGGATGTTAACATGATGTGGTGTTGTCCTATAATTGGGAGGTGAGGACGAAGAAGTCTTCAGGACCTGGGAACAGAAGAAAAAGAGCCTGTCCGTGGAAAAAGGCCCTGAAACTGTCATTTCCAGAGGGGAGGGAAGTGGGTGGGGAGTGGGCCCCTGGGATTTATTTGTGCACACAAATATATATACACAAGGAGAAGGGCAGAGGAGGGGTGGGGGAGAGAATGTTGGCACAGTAAGCATAGTACAACCTCAAACTGGGTCCATGTTTCTTAAGTGGAAGGAGGGTCCTACATCGAAGCTGGCTTCGTTCCTGTTATTTTTTTTTTTTTTAATAAGGTTATTGACTAATTTAATGAGTTTTAAAATTAATAATTATATAAAATTTTAATAATTTTTAAATTTATAAAATTCGAGTTAATAATCATCAAATTGAACTGCTATAATAAATTTTAAATCAATGAATCACCGAGCGAACTTGTTTAACTGCACCAAATTTAATATCTATAACACCCGCGAAAGATCAAAATGGCCGACAACTTGTCCAAACACTTGGAACACTTGCTAAAGTACTTAGGTAAGGGTTATGTGTAAGGAGAAAGTCGAGCCCTTTCCATGCGACTGGTTCAAAGTAGCTTTATGGCTGCTTTAGCATGGTTACAAGTTGATCAATTGCTGTGATCATCATGAGATTCATCCTTGAAATCATCGCCCGAAAATTAATTTTATCAAAATCTGATCTCTTCTTTCTTACGAAAACAAAGTTTGATTTCAAATCTTCTAACTGGGATTAAGAAGAAAGGGATGTGAAGGGAGGCCACATGGGAATTGGGTGTCCACGTTAAGCAGTGAGGGTGTCATTATAAGAGAAGCGATTCCCATCTCTATCAGCAAGTACTGCTCTTCCCACATGAATATCTTTATTCTGAGTGACATATCTTTACTGTATACTAAGAATACCAAAATTGTGGCTACAAATGAAAACAAAAGGAGTTGTCGTAGATTTTATTTTGGAAAAGGACGTGGAGCTTTTTCATGATCTTCGTTTATCTTTTAATATGCTGTTTTGGAGCAATGAGAATCCATGTCTTTTTGCCCCCGTTTCATTTTCACTCTCACTTCGTCATCTTTGCCAAAAGCTGGCCCTCTCTCAACAAATGGAGTGGATGCTCACTGCTAATGCTGGACTGAGTGGGGATATCATTAGCTTTGATGCATCTAAAATGTCCCTCACCTGAAAAGGATGACATATATACCAACAAATAATGCAAATCATCAAAGATGCTTTATTCTAAAGGAGAAAACACAACTGGGAAGACAGCAGGCCCCGGAAAGATTTTGAAGGTCCAGTACTCTAATATTCCACTGTAGTAGATATTTAAATTTCTGATATATTATTACATATTCCCATCTTTTCATTGATTGCATTTTGTTACAGGTCATTCGCAATGTTTTCCCAACAAAAAATTAGAATCTCTGATGCCATCTTTGCTCATTCTCTGGCAGCCCGGTCCCCAAGTCTTATCCAATGTCAGCACCTGGCTTTAAGCCTCTTCCAGAATTTCACATCAGAGTTATCTGCATTCCTTTTCTTGGGAAGCAGAAAAGATACCTTTTTTAAGTGGTATGCAAAGTTGCAAGCAGCAAAAGATGACAGGGTTTAGGCTTACCGGACGGGAGTTCAATTTTCTAATCTGTGAAATTAGGCCTACCTAACAGAATTGCGGTGCGATTGTTAAAGCATGAAGTTAGGTGTACCGTACTTGTATAGTGTACCCAACATTATTCTGGTATTTGTGATGGAGGCAGTGCATTAAGGTGTTTAAAACCTTGACAGAAATTTGGAGTTTTAATTAGTTTCAAAATTTTTCATTACCAGCGTGGAAGCCGCATGTTCGAAAAGATGCAGGAGCACATTAATGCAACAAAAAGAGAGCCAATCTGTTTCTTTACAGACATCAAGAGTCAATTGGGTGAATGAGGCAATCTAAATTATGGAAGATGAACTTTCCATTCGATTGGATAAAGGCAGGGCCAGCAGCAGTATACAAAGCAAGTTGCTGTATTTTCAGTCCCCAAGTAAATGATCTCTAGAGATACATCCCCTTCTACCTGTTGCTAATAATGTCTCTTACATGAAACTACATTTCTCTATGTGACAATCTAGGCTACTGAAAAGGAAAAAATAAAAACATAAATCAAGCCAAAATTCCTTCAGAAACCAACGATGGAATTGTAAGTACCATGAGCAGCAAAGAGAAGTCCACCTATCAAGAAGATATAATCCAAGGCTTTCTCCCAGAATCGTAACGATGAACCAAATAATTTTAGGTGAAATGCGGCTGGCAAAACAAATGAGATTAGTGCACATACAGTACTCCCCACAAGCGATGCAAATTCACCAAAACCAGGCACAAATGATGCCAAGAGTGCCAAGACAACAATCAATATAGCACGACTCAGATATGTTCCAAACTTTCCAACTAATGTCGGATTCTCACCATCTTTATAGCAGACCTTTCGAAGCCATTCACTGTTTCTCAGCTTCCCCTCCACAATCTCGTGGATTGGGTGTGCCATGATGGGAAACGTGAATGCTAGTCCCAAGCACAATCCAACCTGTTGCCAATTAGAACAAAGATTAGCATGGCAATCACATCATGTTGCATAATATAGCAATAACATAGTAGAGTAGGATTTGCAATATTGCAGTGATAAGATTACCATGACAGTTCCACTGTTACCTTTGCAATTATTAAGTCTTATGGTAGGCATACATGTTACAAAAGTCTTACATGCAGTATAAAATACGTGCCCGCGTATCTGGTTTTTTATGCTTTTAGATAAAAATTATATGCAAAAAGACAATCAGTTCCAAATGGAGGATGACAGTGAATAACAATAATACTAGACAACGACAGAGTAGACAGGCAGGCAAAGGCATCTGTTAATGCATCCAAGGCAATGGATATAAAGAACTGGTTCCGAGTTCTAAAGCTACCCTTTATTTTATTAATCCCAAAAGCTGTGTTGGGATAAATTAAGATTTCTTGTAATAAACAACTAGTGAAGCTATTCATTTCTAAATTTAACACCAACAAAGAAAGGAAAGGGAATCCTTGAGCAAGTACTAATGCGGTTTGTAAAGATGAAAAGAAGGATGCTACTACATTATAAGTGACATATTGATATTGCAAAACGCTGGAGCACATTACCTGAACAGCAATTGTGGACCAATTGTTGGGCAAATTGAGAGTTATAATATCTTTAGTTTCATCACCATAAGCCATATAACCAGAAAAACCAAACAGAACATACAAAAGAGTAATCCCAGAGAATGCCTTGGCCAGCAAGCTAGCAAAACCTCCCCTCTCTTTCATTGAAGCCTCCAACGACAATGTCATCCCAAACCCTTCAAAACAGAACACTGCCATCCCTGCAGCAAATGGCAATCCTCCTATACTAGATGTGATTGCCTTTCTATCACCAAACCTGAATTCACCGCTTATTACCTTATCTAAATCCTCTTTCACCACGATTGCCATCGCTAACACATTGCATATGTCGGCAAAAATGCTAAAAGGTGCTAAAGAAGATAACGAATGGATCCAGGATAGTGCGATCTCGATAGGGACTAACAAGAATATGAAGGATGAGAGAGAAAGTCCATGGCCCTTGAATACGGATGATAGATTTTGGCCGATAAAGACTAGGTATGCCACTGCTCCTCCACATTGGGATATGAAAATGAGAAATTCTGTCAGGTAACGGCCTGTGTTACCCATACATTTGTAACCCAAGTCACCATATGTTTCTGTTTCTGGTGTTAATTCTTGTGATGCTAGCTTTTCTTTGCATTGAACCTGCAGCAGTGGGCCAAGAAAAGAAGAGTATAAATCTGTCATTGAGGGAAACGGAATTCTTCCAACATTTTTACCACAAATAAAACAACTCACTTCGAGACTCGATCTTACATCTTTAGGATCGTGAGCTTGAATTTTATACACACACATATATATATAATCAAATCAGTAAGTTGAGTTAGTAATTACACCCAAGTCAGACATGATGATCTTATTATTGTGACCATTTCAAGTTCCTTAAAGAATTTTCTGAAGTACTTGCTGTTAATGAATTTTTGGGCCAGATAAAATAAGTACAGCAGATCCCAAAATTAAAGATAAATGAAAACAAGAAAAGCAAGGAACCAAAAAAGAAATAAAGTTTTAAAAAAGGAAATTTTGAAAATTGTAGTGAATAATAAACCCCAAAAACAAATATTGCCAATTCCTCTAAAGAAACAAATAATAAATTTTATCCCTGGATTAGATATATGTTGCTGGTATAAAAACTGCATCTGGGCAACAAGAACTATATGGAAGAGGATTAAGAAAAGAAAAGGAGAAGAGAAAACTGACTGACAAGGAGAAGCATGCAATAATAAGTGGCAGTTCCAGCGGCGAGGACACCGAGAGAGCCAGCGAGCCAGCCAGCAATTCGAAAAGCGAAAGGCAGGCCTAAAATACCAGTGCCGACCACGGAAACAATTATATTCCCTAGTGTTTGAATTTTAGAAGCTGTTCCTGTTGATGAAGATTCAAGTAGAGGAATTGTAGAGCTCTTCAATTCATCTCCCATTTCTTTTTCTTTTTTTCTTTTTTCTTGATTGCCTGATCGTCTTCTATATTTCTCTGGAGTTTTCGTCTGCTTTTTGTCTTTTTGTTCAGAGACAAAAGGTTCGGAGGGTTTAGGAGTTAACGATCTTGGTGGATGTCTTTCTGCCAGCAACTTGGGTAAGTTGGAGGTGAATTTATGTCTTGGATTGTGGCTGCTAGATTCAGGATTTTCTGTAAAAAAAAAATTTTGGAAACGGCTGTTATGTGCAATGAATCCTATCTGTAAAACTTGATGTGGTGTTCCTATTTTTGTTTTGGAGATCTAGAAATTCACATGCTCAAGAATTGTAAAGAAAGTTAAATAGTAATTAACCAAATAAGTCATGCCATGTGATTGCTAGGAATGGCATTCCTGTCTGTTTCTATTGGTTGGCAACAAATGAAGGTGAACATCATCAAACTTATTAAGTAATAGTTAAGAAAGAGTGGAATAGAAATAATTTTTTTGTTTAAAAATATATTAAAATAATATTTTTTTTATTTTAAAAATTTTATTTTTAATATTAACATATCAATCCAAAAATATATAAAATAATAATTTAAAGCTAAAAAAATCAAGAATTTTAAAAACACGGTTGAACTGTGATGCTAAACAGGGTATAATATCATCTTAGCCTATGATATAGGCTAAGGATCGGGCTATAGGTTGGATAAGTTAAGCCAGGTCAATTTAAAATTATATTATTTTAAATTTTATTTAAAAAAAAATTAAATACAATATTATTTTAAAAAAAAAAGTTAAATCAGAATTTGACTAGATTACGATTGACTCATCAAGTCAATTGGGTCAAACTTAATAACTCCAATTTGATTTCTTTGAAATCTAACTTGAGTTAAAAACCAAGTTATCGAGTCACTGGATTGACTCTTAATTCACATCGTGTTTAATGAGTAAATTTATGATGTTTAGAGAGTAATTACTCTCTATAACCTATTTTAAAAAAATATATAAAAAGATATAATTAGGAGAAAAAAATTATTTAGGTGTATATATTTTTTATCATTCTTGTTGGACCATGAATTTTATATTCTTTGCCTTTTATGTCTATGTTTTTCTTCAAAATAGAAACTATAAACTAACTATAATAAGTCACAGGTTATATTTTGAGTATTATAAAAGTTTCTCAGATTCAATAACACAGTGTGTCACGTGACAACTTCACAACAAAATAAATAAATTTCATGATTTTGTTCAATAATTAAAAGTTTTAATTTAATTGATGAAACATCAATGTTGAGTATATTATTTTCTAAGGTATCATTAAAATTATTGGCATCATTCAAGAAGCTTTCACAAAAAAAATTAGCATGCCGGAGAGGAGTTGTAATTTGCCCTGCACTAATTGATTGATGGAAACACAAGAATTTAATAATAGTAAAACAAAATATTTCTCTTAATAAAGGTTTGATTTAAACTAGTTAAAACTATATATCATAATGTAGCAATTTGAATTAAACTCAAGTTATTTAGATAAGAAATTGAATTTAAAGGTTTTGAGATTAATTTAGAGGGTCAAATTTAATAAAAACATCAAATAATTATCTATAATTAATATACTTTTTGTTATATTAAAAAAAAAAAACTCAACTTGTATCATAACATGGTATATAGTTTGTGTTTGGATGAGAGATAATTTATATTTTTTTTAAGTAAAAAGCATGTTTTTTTAGCTTTTGAAGATGTTGTTTGTGCTTAAAAATTATTATATCTTTTAAAAACAACCATTATATCTCCAAGCCAAACACACTCATAAACTAGTTAAAACTATATATCATACTGTAGCAATATCTTAATTATATACATATTGTCAAAGGGCTTCTTTTAAACATGCAAAGTGCTACATTTTAGTGTGATTTTAACATAAGCAAATGTTTTTTTATAAATACAATTTTTTTATAATTTAAATAGAATTATATGATTTTTTTTTTACTGATGTGCGTTTAAAAAATTAAACTGAAACTTTAATAAAAATAAAATATAATAAAAGATTAAAAAAAAAAACAAATTCTAATTTTGCGGCTGACACTAAGTGTAGGATGAGGTTAATATGATCAAACACCCCTCCTACTTATCTCCTGAACAAAAACATTACATGTTAAGTTGGCATAATAAATGGGGATCTATTTTATTTATTTTTATCTTTTAATTTAATACTAGTTGATTAGAATTATTTATCTATGTTACTGCTAAATTATCCATGTTACTGCTCAATTATAAAATAATAATAAGCATGGATTATGATAGACTAATGCAACTTTATTAAGTGAATAATTAATTAACAAAAAAAAAAAGAGACAGTGTCCTCACAAAACACTATTTCATTGCAATAGTATTTTTTTGCCTTTATTTTTTTTTCAATTTATGTTTTAAATTTTATCATTTAATATTTGATTTGTTGGAGATTGAGCTTCGTGATTTGTTGCATTTTGCTTTCTATATAGTTATTTTAGTCTCATAACTCATGTCGCGAGATAACATATTAACCTGATTAACTCAATTTTTTTTTTAATTTTAACTTTCAACATTAAGTTGATTATGAATTAGATTTCATGGTTCATTTTGATTTGTTTTCTATAAAGTTATTCTGGTTTCATAATCCAAGTCACAAGTTCTGATGGTTAACTTTGATAGACTCATGTCATTTTATTTTATTTTCTTTATATTGATTTTTTTTCTTCTGAATTCATCATTTAATAATCAATTTATTAGGAAATGAGCTTCGTAATTTATTTTTATTTTTTTATATGGGATTATCCCAGTCTCATAACATGAATTGTGAGTTTGGCAAGTTAACTCGAGTATTTTTTTAGTTTTCTTTTTATGAGATTATTTTAATCTCATGATTTACGTTATGGGTTAGAGGGTTAATTTGAGTTAACTTGGGTTGTTTTTTTTTTTTTTATCCTTTTTTTAGTTGGTTTTCTTTTTATCAATTTTACCATTCAACATTTGGTTGATTGAAAATTATGTTTCATAATTTGTTTTAATTTATTTTTCATGAGGTTATATTGATTTCATGATTCGAGTCGTAGGTTTGACAGGTTAACTTGAGTAATTTGTTTTAGATCTTTTTTTAATTGTTTTTTTTAATTTTTCATTTGATATTAGGTTGATTGTGATTTTAGTTTTATAATTTGTTTTTTAAATCCTTCATTTAAGATTATCATGGTCTTGTAACTTAGAGTGTGAATTTGATAAGTTAAACAGGGTCAATCTAATATGTTACTGTCTCAATATTTTTTTTTTACTGTCTTTAATTTTTGTGAGTCAAACTATATTTTTATCGATAATTTAGATTATCTATGAACTCATCAAGTAGATTAAGTCAACTTCTATACAATTTTTTTTTTTCTACTAGAAAAAAATACCACTACCTAAGTGTCTCTTTTTATATTAAAGATATATTGATCCCACTCATTATACAGTACGAGTCAAGAATCTAGTGAATCATAATTGTCAAAGTCAACTCAATATTTAACATTTAAATTTGATGGAAGGACTTATTTAAATAATAAAGGATAAATAGAAGGTCTACTTAAAGAAAATTAATTAATGTCGGACCACGTTAATAATATTATGAAAATGAGGGACCGATGAGCTTATTAACCTGGTTTTGTGAAGATGGAGCGTCACGGACTCACGGTGTCATCATGGTTTAGTAAGGAAAATAAAAATAATAGGAGAAGGTGGCGGCGATAGCCTTTCCCATATGGGATCATTACTTTGTTTGAAAAATTTATGATTTGATACATCAGATATCTAAAATTAAATTTGTAAATAAGTGGCGTAAGTGGTTTGATATTGTGTTCTATCATGTATTTTTATTTTTGTTTTAAATTTATTTAAAAATATATTAAAATTTATTTTTATTTTTTTATTAGTATATTATAATCATCAAAGAACATTAAAAATAAATTAATTTCATATTTTTTCAAGTTAAATCTATTTTTAAAATAAGTGAAGTGTGACTTATGGTGTTTTTTAAAAATATATTTTGTCAAAAATATATTAAAATATCTTTTTTCTAGATTTTTTTAATAGTTTATTAAAATTATTAAATAATATTTAAAATATAAATTTTATTAAAAACATTTAAAAATACAATATAAAATAGTTTTTTCGAATAAATTTAGAGTTGTTTTGTAATACTTGTTTTTTAAAATATTTTTTTATTTATAAATACTTTAATATATATATATATATATTAAAAAAATCATTTTTAACTCAAAACTATTTAAAAATATAAAAAAATATTAAAAAAATAATTAATGCTTTCATCGAAAAAAACACTTTCAATGGTCATTAATACGGCAACAGTTAGTGGGCTGTGTGGGTGGATTCCAATTTTCTCATAAATGCTTCTGGATTGTTTTTTACTTTGCTTGTTCAGGTCAAACTGTACTTCCTATTTATTTAACGTTAAAGGTGCAAATCCCAAGAGAAGCGCGGTTACGTTTTTTATCGGAAACAAATTGCACGCAAGATCCTCTTGCTTGTGTCTTTCTATAGAAAAGAAACTCGTTTCCAAATCCCAATTAATTAATCCTTAAAATAAATATTATTAATCCTTCGTTTCTTTTCATCGAAACAAAGAAGAAGATGAAGTTTGGAGAGAAATTCATGGAGTATTTACACGGAGAACAAGAAGGGTGTTTGGACAAATGTTCTCATGTTGAGTACAAACGACTCAAAAAAGTGTTAAAGAAATGCAGAAGCCAAGGTCCACCATCCACTTCTTGCAACGACGAGCAGCAACAAGAAAGAGACAGTGAACAGAATCACAGCTTGTCTCAATTCTGCCATCGCAAATCTTGCCCTTGTAAGTTCTCTTTCCTTTCATGTTTTTGTTGGAAAGACGGAATCTTGATATGGGATTTCTGTCAAATTTGAAAACCTTTGGCTGATAGTTGTCAGTTACCCTTTTGGCTTATTATGTTTCTTGATACCTAGTTTAGTTTGTAAAGACATTTGATTTCGTCTCTGAATTGAAAGAGTTGGAAGTCAGGAAAGGATAGGAGGAGTTATCAGACGGGTTGGTGAAAAAAAAAGAACAGAAATTAAGGCAATAAAAAGAAGAGTGGAGTAATTAGTGGTGTCTCTTCGCCACAACCATATTGTTTATATTCAGTTCTAACCAGGGTTTTAGTTTATTCATTGATTTCGTGTTTGGAAATATTTGAAAGAGATTTCGTATGCTTTCTTGTTCTGCTTTTATGTATTTTCAAAATTGCTATATCAATTTAAGATCTTAGTTGATTGCCTTCTCGAGACAATTTAGCTTTGCTTGATGTTCTTGCGATTAATCATTCATGTCTTCTGATTTATAATAAATGTGACGAGCCGCATGGGTTCCGGCAAGGTCTTGGATGCTCATTTTCTTTTGGTTTTAATGTTCGCTACAATTCACTATATAGGTCACTAAATTTAACCAACTTTTACAGGTTCGACTTAAAACAGAATAATTTGACAGCTGAATGTTTGTAATTGGTATCTGTGTTATAATCACAATAGTTTTTTTTATTTTGTAGTGTGTGATCAGATGTTCTTTTCCGAATTGATGAGGGAAGCTTCAGATATAGCTGGGTGCTTTAGTTCCAGAGTTAGACATCTCCTCCATCTTCATGTTGCCAGGGGAATGCAAAGATATAAACTTCGTCTACGTCAATGTTTCATAAATGATCAGCAGATCATGGTTGAAGAAGGGCGCATGCTGATTGAATATGTTACCATGAATGCAATTGCTATCCGTAAAATTCTAAAGAAATATGATAAAGTATGCAGCAATTTAGTCCATTTTCACCACTGGATCTTTCTTAGTAGGTTTATGTTATGATGTTATCTTTACATTAAAGGCATCTTTTTTCAAATTTAGGTGCATTGCTCTATAAATGGGAAGAATTTCAAATCCAAGATGCGGTCTGAGCATATAGAGCTTTTGCAATCACCTTGGCTAATAGAGTTGGGAGCCTTTTATTTGAATTTTGATGGAATAGATGGAGGGGAGTTTAGTGAGTTTTGCAGTCGGTTTTCCTGTGATCTCAGTGCTACAGAACCTGTTATGACACTGATGCTTCCAAGTTATACAAAATTAGAATACGGTCTGACTTGTGCCATTTGCTTGGTAAGATATCAGTTCTGGTGCATTCCAAGGTACAAAAAATAAAGTAACATTTTTTTCTGTTGGTCTTTTCTTATTTTGTTTTTTTAATCATTATCTCTCAGGAGATGGTTTTTAATCCATATGCTTTGAGTTGTGGTCATCTTTTCTGCAAGTTGTGTGCTTGCTTAGCCGCTTCTGTGCTGGTGTTTGAAGGCCTTAAAGCTGCAAGTTCAAATGCAAAGTGCCCTGTCTGTAGAGAGGTTTGTATGTCTTTAAAGCAAACTGATGTTTATAATATGTTCCACTAGACCACCTTATTTATATATATGTAGTATAGTTGCTTGTGTGCGTGTGAAAACTTGTCTATGCATATTTATATGTTTTGAATTTTTGTGCTCCCAGAGAAATGAACTTTCATCTAGTCAGGAAAGGAAATACCATCCAAGATTCTGCCTGACATACACAGGATTTATATTAACAAGTCACCTCGAATGTGAGCGATTCAGAATTCATATTTGGTCCTTACATACCTAGGGGAAATGAGAATCTATCTAATTGGAATATGGAAATCATGTCTTTTGCATTAAGTATGTGTTTGACTTTACAAAAGCCGATCATGAGTCATAAAGCTGGTTTCTGATCTTCTCAAAACCTAATTTTGAAACCTCAATACACTTAAACACCAAACTTCTGCAACAGCAACACGGCAACTTTCTTAATCCCGTCAGAGCCTTAGAGAGAGGGAGAGAGTCATTCTTTTTTCTCATCTTTGAGTCCGAAACAATGTGTTCTTTTCATGAGATGGAAAGTCACAGGTATGATGTTACTTTGAGAGTTTTTAAAACACTTGTCTTAGGATCTCCACTTTTGACATCTGATGTTTTGCATGATAGTCTCTCCTATCGGAATATGAAAAGATGCATCGTTTCTTATTGAGTCGGTACCCTTTTGAGATGTGCGGTTGCTCAAGGCTCTATTGGGTCGTGGGTTGCCATGAATGTCACTGTCAGCTCACTCCTTGGACCACCTACCAATACCATTTAATGTTTCTCCCTTTTTATTTCTTAAGTAGAGTACAGCCACATCCAAGGATTAGATCATTGAGAAATGACTCCATACTTATCCAGTCTTATGGTCTATCTTATTCCTGTTTTTGTTCTCATACTGATCTGGATATGAATACTCTTATACCATCCCCTCACCGAGCTGCTTTTTTATCTAGACTCCTTGGTGCTAAACTAGGTACAGGATGATGAAATCATTATAAATTCGTTGTCCTCTCTCAATGGATTACAATACTGTTGCTCTGATAGTGCGTAAAACTTATAATATTTCGATACTTTAGGAGATAGTGTAATGGTGACCGTCCCACCTTCTAATCCCTGATGATTGCAGAAAATTATTATTTGGATAAAAACAATTATGCCCCACACAGATTGATTCCCTGATGTGTAAGATTTTCAAGGCATATGCTAACTAAGTAGGAACTTGAGTCAGCTACTTACTTGAAGGTGCTTTTGGTGTATCACCTGAGACAACGTATGTTACTAGAGCTACCTTGTGCTCTTCCTGGCCTTCTTTTGTTTCAACGGCAAAGTTATGCCCCACGCAGATTGATTCCCTGATGTATAAGATTGTTCAAGGCATATTCTAAGTAGGAACTTGAAGCGGCTACTTACTCTGAAGGTGCTTTTGTTGTACCACCTGAGACAATGTGCATTACTAGCTAGAGGTATCTCTAGGGCCTCTTTTGTTTCAACAGCAGAAAGGAACGAGTCATACACCATGCATGGATGGTTTCTTACACTGGGTGCAATGGTTATAATATCTTGGTGTGTACAAGGAAAAAAGGTTTCAGTAAGTTCAACTATCTTGGGATCTTCAATGTTGCTAGTTGTCTTTCTTGTTTGCCATGAGAGGTTTGCAGGTGGTGAATCTTCCATGGATTGTACGTTCTGACTAATGCAGTAATGAAATACCTTACCTTTCAGGGAGTGGATTGAGTCTGACAAAATTATCCTTCTTTTGTTTCTAACATTTATGTTTCTGTTTCATAAGATTAACTAATCAACCTGAAGAGATCTGCTATTTTACTTTGTTGGAGTGAACACTGCTTAATATAGGTAGCATGCTTGTTTGCTGTCCAGGTTGTTTTGTTTTTAAAGAAAATGAATTTTCTGGCATGAATTGATCTCAAGTTTGCTTTCCATCCGATGCAGGCTGGGGTATACACAAACGCAGTGCACATGTTGGAACTTGATCTGCTTGTGAGAAGAAGGTGAAGAAACTAATACTCCACTCTCTTGTTTAAGATTTTACAATTTCTGATTCTCAAACTCTTTCAGGTGCAAAGAGCACTGGAAGGAGAGGATGGTTGCTGAACGTGCTGAGACCGTAAAGCAAACCAGGGAGTATTGGGATTTGCAGACCAAATATGCGATTGGCTATTGATTGTGGTCATTTGAAGGGAATTCTGGAAGTATACTTCAAGTGGTTGAGCTCATAGTTGCTTGAGAATTGAGATGAATATCATAATTCAAGTATTACTAAATGCAGACTGTGGATTTCTTGGTGGTTTTGAGCGAAACCCAGTTAAAGATCATCTTGGAATGTTTGCAAGAGAACAGCCTGCTTAGCTACCTCTATTGTAATTCGAGATTACAATGGAGAAGAGGAAAGACAGTGAATATTTATCAACACCAAGTAATTTTTGCCAGAGAACCTTGATTTGGTCAGCACCAAGTAATTTCTATCGAATTACTTGGCATTTTTTTTTATGAATTTTGATGATCCCCGCTTGACTCTTTCGGTTTGAACAGCTTTTTAATTTCTTTTGTTGTTTCATCTTGTTATTTTTACGTGGTGGTGTTTGCTTTTTATAATATTTTTTATTTTATGAATATTTTAAAATAATATATTTTTATTTTTTTAAATTTTTTTTTGCAATTAAAACAAAACAAGAATACTAAAAAAAATTAATTTTTTCTTAGGAAACACAGCATTAATTACTGATAATGTAGCTTTCACATCCTTACTCGCATGTTTCAAAACAACATAGTTCAATAGCATGTTTCAGTACCCTTGGACGGGTGATGTGACAGACATCTACTCGTAGAAGACAGTGCAAAGTTTTGATGTTCTACGTAGGCAAGATACTCGTATAAAGTTAAGTTTGATATTGTGAACTATTATTTTTAATTTAAATTAGTTTGGAAAAATATATATTTGATTAAAATTGTGGTTAAAATTGAGATTGAACAAAAAAGAATTTAATGTATTTGGTTAAAAATATTTTTTAAATTAAGGTTATAAAATAACTAAAAAAAACATGTATTAATATTGATGGTTTTAATTGAAATATTGTACATTTAACTACTGTTATTACATTATGAAATAAACAATATTTTATACAAATTATTTTTTATTGTTCCATTAAACTATTTGCAATTCCACCACGTATGAAATTCATTTGATAAAGACTACAATTTTCATGGCTTCCTGAGTGTGAAACAATATCAGGTAAAATATCATCAAGAACAAAATTGGGATCGCGGTCAAATTCTACAAATGCTACGTCATCATGCAATCTCCTTCTAATATAATTATGTAACGTCATTGAATAATATTAAACATTAGTTTTTCAAATAAAACACAATATTTAAAAAATTGTTTTGGATTTTTTTTTATTTCATTAGGATGGACCTAGACACCCGGCATTTAAGTTTGGGCCGGACCCGGTCTAACCATGAACAATGAATACACTCTCTACTGTTCACGTGAACAACAAAGAGAGAATTATACTATGGATCTGGGTTTTTAAATTTTTGGCAAGAGACGATACGGAGAAGATTCATAATGATATGTTTGTTATGTTACAAATGAATAACCTATTGATTTATTGTCAATGCAGCCTGGCAATTCAGATGAATCTTTAGACTTTGAATGCCATCTTGTGAGGTAATTTTTCACAATCATAAATTGGGTCCCAAATGTAGGATGCACTTGTTGTCTTCTACTTGGATTTTTTCTTTTTTTGACAGGATCTACTTTGATTTTCCTTGTTTTACCACTCCTGATTTTCTTCATTGCTCTTGATAAAGGATCCAATATTATTAGCAAGTGATCAGCATTCAATGAATTTGTAATTCCATCAAGTACGAAATCCATTCGACAAGGATTGTGGTTTTCATGGCTCCCTGAACGTGAAATAACATCAGGTAAAATATCATCAAGAATAAAATTGAAATTGCGATTAAATTCTGCAAATACTACATCATCATGCGATATCTTTCTAATATAATTATGTAGTGTCATTGAATAATATTAAATATTATTTTTTTTTAGATAAATCACAGTGTTTGAGAAATTGTTCTGGATTTTATTTCATCGGGACGACCCCAGACACCTGGCATTTAGGTTTGAGCTGGACTAGTTCGACCATGAACAGTGAATACACTCTTCATTGTTCATGTGAGCAATGAAGAGTGAATTGTATTGTGGAACTGGGTTTTGAAAATTTTGGCAAAATGTTCATATGAAGAAGATTCACAGTGATATGTTTGTTATGTTATAAATGAATATCCCATTGATTTCTTGTAAATGCAGCTTGGCGATTCAAATGAATCTTTGGATTTTGGATGCCATCTTGCGAGATAATTTTCCACAATCCTAAATTGGGTCTCGAGTGTAGGCTGTGCTCGCTATCTTTTTACTTGGATTTTTTTCTTTTTTTTGACAGAATTTACTTGGATTTTTCTCGTTTTACCTCTCCTGATTTTCTTCGTTGCTCTTGATAACGAATTCAATATTATTAGCAAGTGATCAACATTTAATGAACTTCGGAGCTGCTCTTTTTTTTTTCAACAAAAGCTTGCTCTTACCTTTTCTGGTTTACTGTAATTTTCCTTTATTTTATATTATTCACGTGAATAATGTTGGAGTTACTGTTTGCAAAGCACATAAATTGTGCTTTTGTTAAACTTATGGTGCAACCACAATTTATGGTGCTTTTACTATAAGCAGCCGCTAAGTCTCAAATGAATATCCTGTGTTTTAATTTTTAAAAATGTTTTAGATTATTTTAATATATTGATGTTAAAAATATTTTTTTTTAAATAAAAAAAATATTATTTTATGTATTTTTAAAAAATAACAATAAGTTATAAATCCAACTTAAATATCATTACAATATTTACTAGTAGAAGATTGACATGTGAAGAGAGAGAGAGTAGGAATAACATTGGGAGAGAGAGCAAGTCTGAAGAAGAAAGAAATTAAGTGAGAAAAAAACAAAAAGATGATAGATAATAAAATACAGAGCACTATAAAAAATAAAAAATAAAAAATAAAAACGTTTCTCCATCCATATTGCCTTTTTCCACCAGCTTGGATAATGGATGCACACCATGGAGTTCTTTTTGACAAGGAAGTGCGATGGGACTTGTCCATGTATCTAGACGTGGTTATAAAGGGAAAGCTTTCGTGTCTACTATTTAATCACAATTTAATTCTTTAATTGTTAAACACTATTTATTGGATGTAGGGTCCATAATAATAATAATAATAATAATTTATTATTATTATTATTATTATTATTATTATTATTATTATAAGAAGTAAAAACCATATAGTCTATTTATAACTTAGCCTTTTTGTTAATTCTGTATTTTTTTTTCCCATTTGTTTATCTTGAAAAATTGAAAAAGAAAAAGAAGAGTAGATAAGATGGGAAAGTTTGATAGGAAGCGTGGCAATTTCAGAGTAAAAAACTTATTAAATTGAAGATGATCAATATTAATAGAATGTTTAGAATGTGACTGTAGTTATTTTTTAAAGTATTTTTTTGTGGTTATAATTATTTTTTAAAATATTTTTTATTTAAAAATATATTAATTTTTTTAATTTTTTAAAATTATTTTTGATATTAATATATTAAAATAATCTAAAAACATTAAAAAATATTAATATTAATTTTTTTTAATTTTTTTTTAAAAATACTTTTAAAATGTAAAATCAACCGTTTAAGATGAAAGATTATGTTAATTGTTGTTGATATTAAATAGATTAATTAATTAGTTTTGATTAAATACAGTGACTGGTATATAATTAAATTCCAAGCAAGTGAAAAAATGAAAAAAAAAAAAGCATCACGTCATTTACATTTTACATTATTTTAAAAAAAATTTCGTCCTCCTATTTATAAGATCCATTTCTCTTTCCAGTATCAAGTATCCAGTCTCTCCCTGAAATCAAATGGCTTTCACTTGCTGGCTTTCTCGCCTACGCTCCTCCTATTCAAAAACCATCACCAACCTCCGCACCTCGTTCTTCCACCATCTCCAAACTCGAGGAGCAAACACTACAGCAATCACCTCTCCATATCATTTCTCTAAACAGAATCCGTTCCGTTTTACCTGCTCAAACTCTCTCCTCCCTATCACTCTCGCTGGATCGCTCGCTATTCACTTCCAATCTCCGCCTCCTCTCTGCGATGCTTCTCTCAATTCCCCGTCAGTTCATTTCTCTCTCTCTTTTTTTCTTTTCTAATTTAGTGGATAATCATTTACCTCCTCAATTTTAAATATTAAGAGTGATGTTGTTTTTTCCTTTTCCTGCTGTTTTTAAGAAGCAGAGGAATTGGAGGAAAAGGAAGCACGGAGTTTGTGGTAAAAGGATCTCACAAGCATTTACCGCAAGAGCTTATTGAAGAATTAAAAGCTATTTGTCAAGTATTTTATTTTTATTTTTCAATTTTACTTTAGAGATGCAATGACATAGGTGTCATTAAATAGATAATTTGAGCTTTGTAATTAATATCTTGTAGGATAACATGAGTATGGATTATGATGAGAGGTATTTCCATGGAAAACCGCAACACAGTTTTCATAAAGCTGTAAATATTCCGGACGTCGTTGTTTTCCCAAGGTGAGCTTGATTATTGATCTTATGTTCGCCGTGTCGTGTTCTTGATAATTTTGGTCATTCATGCTCGCGGTAACGTGCCTCGTGAAATTATGATTTAGGCCAAAAGGATGAGGAGTAAAGAGAGTAGAATGTCGATAATGTTATAAATGAGCTCTGAAATACACACCTGTTAAGTTAGGTCTACATCCAGTCGCAACAAAATGGTATAGTTAGAGAATCTATGAAGTATTCAGTGGAGAGAATGCCTCCCTTTGTGTGACTTTTTAAGTAAACAAGTGCATTTGCTTCGTCTGTATGAGTGCGTAAGAAGCATAACATTGATCTGAATAAGCATATCATATACAAGAAAAGAGAGTTGATAGATCATGGAGTTGTGTGTAAAGTCCTTGTTTGCACTTATTCTTTGAGATCATCTGGATGACTTGCTTCATTACATCACCTTCTACTGAAGCTCAAAATGCTCTGCAATTCATATTTCACGCATGCAGATCAGAAGAGGAAGTTTCCAACATTGTGAAATCTTGTGACAAACATAAGGTCTGAGCTCATTTTGTGCTTGTGTGTTTTTTGTATCCTTTTAGATCTTTGAAACGTTTTTGCTATCAAGAACTTGTATTTCTATTATAATTGGTTTTGCTTCATGTTTACTTCTCAAGTTTGGTGCCTTTTCCATTTGCTTGCTCTACTCCGCTGGTGTAACCATTTAAGTGGTCCTAAGCTGGATTAGTTTTATTTAAGCAGGTTCCAATTGTACCTTATGGTGGAGCTACATCAATAGAGGGGCACACCTTATCACCTCATGGTGGTGTTTGCATTGACATGTCACTAATGCAGGTATACCAATGCTTTCAAAAACTTTGAAACACGAGCTTTAGTTCATAATATTTTTGGTGTGGCGAAGCTCTTTGCCATGAGGTTGAACTATTTTTTTTGCAAAAAAGATCATGTTTAGGTATTGAAATGAGGTTAAAAAACAACATGAAAAATTGTCATGACAAATGTATAACAATGCTAATTAAAATTAAGCCAGCACATGATATCCTGTCAAACATACAACCCATATTATGTGACTGGAACAATCTGATAAAAACATAAAGGGAATCATAAAGCTTTTTTCTCTTAAAAAAAAAGTATTTTAACTTTTTAAATTTATAATCAAAGTCATCAGACTGAATATAGAAAAACCATGAAATCTAATTTCCAAAAAAATAAATATTAAAAGATGAAATTGAAAAAAAAAAATTCAATCATACAAAAAGATTGATAAAAAATAGCAATCCGAAAAATGATGATCAAAATAATCACTACTACTATTATTAATATCATTATTATTATTTCTATTATTATTAAAATTAATACTTTTATTATTGCTATTATTGTTATTGCTATCACTATTATTATTAATATTGTTACTATCATCACCACAATTCTTACTATCATCACAACTATTAATATCATAAATATTATCACTATTATTATTACCATTATTAATATTATTTTTATTATTAGTAGTAGTATCATTGTTACTACCACTATCACCATTACTATTACTATTATTATTATTATCATCATCATCACTAACATAATTATTATTATTATTACTTAATATCATCATCATTATTATCATTACTAATTCTTTATTATTATTATTATTATCAATAATATCATCATAATCATCATCATCATCATCATCATTGAAGGATATAATTGAAAACTATAAAAACTTTGATAAAAAGGCCAAGGAAAACAATAAGAAATTAAAAGAAGATGGATCAAATTGACACCATTATTATTCTCATTGAAAAAACAAAAAATCATAAACTTGGTTTGAAGGATAAAATTAAAAGCAATAAAAACTTTGACAAAAAAACTAAGAAAAAATACAAGAAATTCAAAGTAAAAGGACCGAATTGAAACATATTGTATATACAAATTAGAAACCAAGGGTTAAATTGAAAACAATAAAACTTTAACAAAAGAAAAAATGATAAAAATACTAAAATCAAAACTAAAAGGACTGAATTTGAAATACCAATAAAAATGAGGACCATAGTGCTTTTCTAGTGGTAGGAGAGAGAAATAATTGGAAAAAAGAGGGTCACCGGCGATAAACAGACCACATTTTGACTACACGCGCCAGCTATTATGGAATAGGAGACGACGAGGAATAAAATGATACCGCGAAAGCTTATTTTTTTTACCACCGAGAGCCGTCGCACAAGCTGCTCAAAATGCGCAGCGGCTCCCATGTGCTTGCTCGTGATGTGAACGCGCCATCAACTTTTTTCCAATTAAAAAAAATATTATTTTAATGTTAAATTACAACATTGCCCTCATCTAAACCAACAATTAACAAAAAACCTGAGACCAAAAGACTCTAATACCCTTGACCCCGGCCCCTTTGAATTAAATCTCTTTGATTTAAGGGTACATGTGTAATTGCATTGTGTATTAAAAACAAAAATATAAATACCCCTATTTGAAACAATTGATTTTTTTATTCTTGGGGATATTTTAGTTATTTTACTATTCATTAAAATGATGAATAGATGGAAACACCCTAAACAAATCAATAATAACAAATAAACCATGTGAAAATACCAAAACACCCCTAGTTCTAAGGCAATCAATTTTTTTAGCCAAGGCCATATACATCACTCCACTATTACAGTGAATAGTGAAGTGTGTCAATAGCTACAGGAAAATCGCTTTCGTTTTTAGTATATTTGTTATGTTGAAACAAATGTTTTCTGTCATTTGTATTAACTTTCAAATCTCCAGTTTCTATATTGTGCAAGCAACCTGTCCAAAAATTGTGATGGGGAACTAAGACGTATCTTATCTTTTTTATTTTGGCTATTAAAAGGATGAAAACTGCCAGTATCTTCTTTTGATTTTCTGCTTTTTATATTCCTGTATAAAGTACTCGAGAAGAAGTAAACGAAGTATTTTTTCAGTTGCTGAAAAACTTACGAAAAGTAGATGTTGCACTTGATTTTAGCCAGAAGTCTGAGAAATTTTCTTAGATAACCCACAATTTGAAGCCTATTGCCACTTCTCTCATCTTATCAACACTTGAAAACTTATGTCTCATGTTTGTAACTGCTTGTTCAATTTTTAGAATGTGAAAGCATTACATATTGAGGACATGGATGTGGTTGTGGAGCCTGGAATTGGGTGGATGGAGCTTAATGAATATCTAGAGCCTCATGGTCTATTCTTTCCCCTTGACCCAGGTAAATTTGTTACAAGTTCTCGCAGTGATGAAGCATGTTCTTGGGACGTGTTATATTTTGGTTCCTTCACACATGAACTATGAAGTTTCAATTTTTGTGTGTTTTATGTAAGGCTGAAATTACTTCGATTGTGTATCTTGGTCATTACTTATGTTTGTTGCAGTTTTGGAAACTATTTGTTGGTCCATTTGGCAATTGAGATTAGCATCTTCTTTGCATTATGTTGACATTCAGGTCCTGGTGCAACAATAGGGGGAATGTGTGCTACACGTTGCTCGGGATCTTTAGCTGTGAGGTATTTGCGCTGCTTTATCAGTTGCCTTTGTTTCATTCTCATGGTTATAGTACTCATGATATAAATTAGTTGCTCGAAAGTCAAAACAAGCAATAAAACTCAAGTTTCATGTTTTGATTGAAATGCTTCAGCTAAATCAAGATAAAGGTGAATTTCCTCCCAATCTTTTATCCGCTTTCCTCCCTCTATATTTCTTATCCATAGTAATCCCATTTGAATTTGACGAGTGGCTGTAAGTTTGTCTGCAGTTCCATTGACTACTTGATTATAGAGTGTAGGCACCCGGTTTGTCTTCTGTCACTGGGATTGCTCATAACACTAGAAACACACCATAATAAACATGCTGATTTAGCTACTTTGAGAAGCGATCTTCTGCACTAGAACAAGGATTAACGTTGCATTACTTTTTAGTGGAAATGTTAAAATATTGCATTGCTTTTCCCTATACTAGGGCTTATGTTTAAAATTCAAATTGCTTATGCTTTGGCAATGAGACATTTTTAATGCTTAAAAGTTCGGATTATTTGCACCATCATTCTTGAATTCCTGAAACATGAAAATGGTACCACTTCAACTCATCCATATAGTATGGAGACGGACAATTTTGCAACACCCAAATGATTAGACTAGAAGCCCCCAAAGGTTTATCTTTATTAAATTCTATGTTTGCCTTAAATTACTTGCTTTGACATTGAAGCCATTGCCTTTAGCACTTATCATCCTGTTCCTGAAATTCTTTTAATCCTCAAAAGTAAGAAACTTGTTCAAGAATCAATGGTCTTATTTCTTATTTGACTTAATGATCTGGTTTTTAGCGTGCAGGTATGGAACCATGCGAGATAATGTCATTAGTCTCAAGGTTTGCTCTCTGACCTCTGGATGCATCGAGTTCATTTTTGTGACAATGTAATTCTTATACTATTTGTGTTCCAGGTAGTTCTTCCCAATGGAGATGTGGTCAAAACAGCTTCTCGTGCTCGAAAGAGTGCTGCAGGGTGTGTTATTGTCATTTTCTATATTTACTGGTCATTTTTATCTCTGTTTTTTTTTTTTTTTTTGAGAATAACCTGAGAAGATAAATCTCCGAAATTTTTGATCCTCGTATTAAGGGGAGTGTTCTGGAAAATCACAGACCAAATAATTGCTGGTGGAGTTAGCTTACAGATTTTGTTTGTTAAATGGTGCTTTGCTATACCAGACTCATGTTTCTGAAGCTTTCAAAATGGTTGGCCATCGTGCATGTGCAGAGGATGCCTTCAACTCTTTCTGATTTCAATTGCTTTAGAGGATTTCTGTTTTATTGCATTTTTGGATGAGTCAACTCTTAATCATATTGGATCTATTATCTTAGGTATGATTTGACTCGCCTGGTGATCGGAAGTGAAGGGACCCTCGGTGTAATAACAGAGGTCACTTTACGACTTCAGAAAATTCCACAGCATTCAGTGGTACCTTTGCCCTCTCTCTGTTTTGAGGCCCACCAACCCAGCCTTTTCCTTTCATTTTGTTTTTGGGTGAATATCAAAAACATAGATTAATGATGGCAGTAGACAAGCGAGAGTGACAGTTCTGGTGGTTTCTTGTTATTTTTAGGTGCCTGAAGTTCTTCTTGCTGAATTCTATGACATCCATTATTCATCAGAAAATATAAGAAGTTTTTGTTCAATGAAACATCAAAATCTTACTTCAACCACCTTTTAAAGTTTCTGTTATTTTCTTTTGGCAATTGATAGTCTTGCTCTCTGTATTAATTCTCAACTACATGTTTCTATCAGATGTTAAATTTAGCTGCGTTTGTTAATTGAGTTTCACAACATTACAGGTTGCAATGTGCAATTTCCCTACAATTAAGGATGCAGCTGATGTTGCCATTGCCACTATGCTGTCTGGTATACAGGTAGGACTTAATGCAAATTGTGTTCTTGCATTCACCGTTTTATGGATTATCCATTCTCTATCATTAGGTGTCAAGAGTGGAGCTAATGGACGAGGTTCAAGTGAGAGCTATCAATAATGCTAATGACAAGAATTTACCTGAATTTCCAACTTTGATGTTTGAATTCATAGGCACAGGTAAGGCAGGATGTCTTGTCAAGTGACTTGCTTATTTATGTGTATTGGATAAAATCCAGGATTTTAATGGATGAGATTTAGTAATTGAACCCATTCGGTATCATGGTAATTGCTAATAGTTATTTGAAATTTTTGTAATATCTGATAGAATTGTGGATATTCTTTATGTGAATGATTCAGTTCTGCTGGCAATGCAAAAAAAGAAAGAAAAAAAGCTCCATGTTACTTGATCTGTTTTGAGTTTAATTGTTATTTCTTTGAATCTCAATGTATCAATGTTGTTCCTCATGAAAACTACCAACACACATGGACAGCTACTGGTTGATTGAGATTTTACTGGGTAAAACACGGTTAACAATTGAATTATCTTGTACAATCAATTGTCTGTGCAATTTTGTTTTTCTTTTTCGGGACAGATTATGTCTTATATTTCAATCATTGTCTAATTAATGGCTGACTTAGGCAGCATCATGATATCATGAGGTCCTGATAAACGATGCTCAAATTGGAGTTAAAAAAAAAAGAGATAATAATTCCAACATGGCTCATCTATCTGTTCCTGTCTGGCTGAATTTAAATATCTGGCTAGATTTGTTGTTTGAGGTTCAAATATCTGGCAATGCGTATTTCTCTTGGTTTTTTATGAACTACGGACACTTTTATATCTTATGAGCTGCTTTCAATACTATCTATAGTAAAAAAGCAATATTGATATTTTAAAGTATATTACCACACTTTTCATAAGCAAATGCGATTAATATTTCAGGGACTTCCATATCAACCAGGTTGAATTGTTGTTTGGATGCCAATTCATCTAAATGATTGCATCACTTTTCCTATTAAAAAAAATTTCTTAAGCCTTGTCTTCTTACTTTATTCATTATTACCCCACTCATCTCCTGCTTATTGTTATTAGAGGCATATGCACGTGAACAAACACTAATTGTTCAGAAGATCATTTCTGAGCACAGGGGTTCAGATTTTGTTTTTGCAGAAGACCCTGAAGCTAAAAAAGAACTTTGGAAGGTAAAGTCACATGGATTGTTGCGCTCCTGCTCTTTCCCATACTAGTTGTGGGTAGTGCTTGGATTTAGTTTTGCATGTTTTGCAACCTTTTCCTTTTCTGGGGATGCTACCCCCCTGATTCCTAATGCTAGCATGGAAAATTATTTTGTTTTGAAATCAGTTATTTGTCAAATGATTAGCTTATATGCTTAGTATTTTAAATTTTTGGTGTGTTGCAGATAAGGAAGGAGGCTCTATGGGCTTGCTTTGCAATGGAACCAAAATATGAGGCTATGATTTCAGTGAGTCACTTTGCCAAGCTTGTATATATACCCAAGTTTCACACGTCTTCTGTTTTAGTGGAGACATGCTTGATGGAACATTTTATTTCAGCTTTATGCTCACTTTCTCTGATTATTTTGAAAAACACATGTAGGTAATGCAGTAACTGACTAATGGAGATCATTATATGACTTATTTTCCATGTGCTCTGGGACATTTTTCATCTTTGTTGAGTTCTCTTATACATTGCTCGTATAATTGCTGTCATTTTTTTTTGCATTGATGCACTTGCATTGTTTCTTATGACATCCACATTATTCAATGGTAAGTCCATCCCAACCCTTGCTTTCTACCTTAACTAGACTTTTTAAAACGTAATCCCAGCCCATTATTATATGTGGATGACTTCATTATATTTTTTTCTTCTACTGAGACAAGCATAGAAGGTTTTTCTTGTTCTTTTGTGATGATGTTTATCCTTGCTTCTTGCTAATGTCACCTTCTCCACTTATTTCATGCAGGACGTATGTGTTCCTCTCTCACATCTTGCAGAATTGATATCGAAGTCCAAGAAAGAGCTGGAAGCATCGCCATTGGTTTGGTATGTATTTCTGAAGGACATCTACTAAAGACAGTATGCAAGAGGCATATTGTTTTCTTTTCCTGTATACGCGCTCAATTGAATTAGGCTAGTGATGAAAATTATTTTCTTGTCGTGTCAAATAACAGCACAGTTGTTGCTCATGCTGGTGATGGTAACTTTCACACTGTAATTCTTTTTGACCCGAAACAAGAAGAGCACCTGCGGGAGGCAGAAAGATTGAATCATTTTATGGTCCATTGTGCTTTGTCAATGGAAGGTGCATGCTCCTTTCTGGTGTCTGCTATTTCTGTTTTAGTTGGAAAAAGATTATGGAATTCTTAGGATGCTTTTTAGTTAGTCATGCTTCACATAGTCAATTCTTTCCCTAAATATTTATCTACTTTTCGTCCGTGTGTAAGATGCTGACTTCTAAGGATAAAACTCCCCATCCTAGGGTTGCAGATCTTTGACCATTTGGACACATTCTAATAAAATGCTGAAAAATTTCCGGTGCTAAAACATTTCCCTGTTTCTTTCCGAGCAGGAACATGTACTGGAGAACATGGAGTAGGAACAGGGAAAATGAAGGTATCTTATCCATTGTTTGAACCTGCAATGCATTTCATGAAGTTTGACACATACTCATTTGGTGCTTTGGCTATTTTAACAAAGGATTTTCATCAACCGTTTTGGAACTTAATGTCATCATGCACCATGCCTGTCCAACAGTATGCAACATATAAATTCAAAGCAAAAGGACATATGACACGAAATTGTGACATCATGAGCACACACACGACAGATTAACCAAAACAGTAGTGCGTAATTACAGCCATGCCATTTCTTCGTTCTTGCATGATTCGTTTCATGAGATACTTATGATATAGTTCCTGAAAACCAAAAGGACATTTCATTAGGCACTGCAACACGCACAGACTACCACATGGTGACATCATTGTTAAAGATGCCTTTATATATCATCAAATTCAATGCACCACTAGTTTCATTTGGCATCTTAGTTTCCCATAACTGAGCTGGAGCACATTAGCACAATGGAACTTTTCATTTGGCATATTAGTTTCCCAAAACTGAGCTGGAGAACATTAACACAATGGAACTTATTCAAGCCTGTTGAAATGTACTAATTTTTACTATGGGATTCACTGTTATATGTACCGTAATCAATACCGTGGAATTGCTTGTGTTTCCAGTATCTCGAGAAAGAACTTGGAATGGAGGCCCTGAAGACAATGAAAAGAATTAAAAATGCTTTAGATCCCAACAATATAATGAACCCAGGAAAGCTTATTCCACCCCATGTTTGCTTTTAGGACCGCCCTTGCGGAGATGAGGGCTGTCCCATGCTGTCATTCTCTGTAGGAGCTGTTTTGCCTATCAAAAAGACTGGTTCTTATTTCTGTGCCCATCTGGACCCTCTTAAAGGATCTGGTCCTGCGCATATTAGAATCTTTTTATATACAGAAGGTTTAAATAGGCATCATGCTGGGGTTAATAGGTTCTCAAATTCCCTATATTTGATGTCTTTTTCGTCCGCCTCGCATGCGAGACACGAATATTCCCTAGAAACTATGCGTTTTGTTTTGTTTGTTCCTTTCCATTCTCGTATGTAAACTATTCTAGGGAACCTTCGACTGTAATAATTCTGTGTGTGCCGACATGAGATGATCATGATAAATGAATAATTTGTAATTTGAAAACATAGTTTCTAGTTTCTATTGCTTACCAAAGTTGGCAATGTTGATTAGAGGTTGAATACGTAGTCCTTTTCTTTTTGTTCTTTTAATATTAAATTAATCTATTTCATGTGGGAAAGCTACTTTATTCACTGTTTGTGACCTTGAATCGCTGTGGATTATAATAGTGAATTGGAGATTGTTTTTTAGGGATAAAATTGTATTTTTGCTAGGTTTATTTATCATTTTAGAATTATTTGGGATATCTTAGTTTTTTCATAATTTTTTCCACAGTTAAATTTAGTCACATCTAAAAGCAAAAAATATAATTAAGTATGGTTTAGGGTTTTTGGTGTAACAATTTTATTGCCCTTGAAATTAAAAGGTCTTAAGGCTTTGCTTTAGAGGCATTTTGGTATTTTTATATTGGTTTTATTTTTTTTGTTATTATCAAGTGATCCAAAGGGTGACTTGTTAATTTGATTAATAAACAAAAAAGAAAAAAGAAAAAGTTGGTGTGTTCATGGAACATCTTAACGAGTGTCCCTCTATTGTTTTTGGACGATGCATGTAATAGCTCATAGCAAGTAAAAACTAGCTTCCTTGATGTTTCTTGATTCACAGCAACAATAGTCACCTTTTAAAAACATCGTTATAAGTTTGCTCAAGTTAATTTTTATTCAATTTTTTTTTATTTCAGGCCTTTAATATTTGATTAATTTGAATTAAGTTCCTTATTTATTTTAATTTTAATTTTATAGTATTATCACAAGCTTATATCCTAAATAAAGAATTTTATAAATTAAACATGATTGATTTTTAATCGATTAAATATGTTAATATCTCTTATTTTTTATTTTTTATATAAAAAAATGTGTTATCCAGTGAGTCACGATATTAATATTTTAAAAATCCTTCATCCATTATACATCAAACTTTTAACTTCCTATCATTTTTACATTTTTTATAAAGTTATAAAAAAATGATCTAAGCGGCAGCAACTAGTTTATTCTACAACCTGTCCCAGCAGAACTTTAGGGCCTCAGCCTTTCATTGTCACCCAGGTTTTTGATGTGTCTATGTGGCTGCGAATCATCGAAGTTCACATTCAGGCAGGTCTTTAAACCAAACATACATAACATTACGATTGCTGTGCTTAACCCAATATCAGGTTCGCCGTTGTATTCCGTGGCGGTCTGAAAGACGAGATAAAAGAAGCTTCGCCATGGAACCTCCAAAAAGCACGTTTAAATTAGGCAAATTTAATAACGAATCAAAAAAATAATAATTATTGTAACAATAAGTAAAAGTCTTATACAATCACACTGAATATTTGATTAAATTACTTTCATCAGGAGTGTTCTAACAATCGAAACTTTATTCTTTCGTAAGGTGAAGGAATCCGATTGGTAATGGCGGTGCTGAAGCTTCGTTAAAACCTTCTGCTTCCTCTGTAAACATCGCCAAAAGCAGAAATTTGTTGGTGTTAAATCCATCACAGTTCAGTTTATAAAACCCTGATGATCTCTCTACCAGCCGTTGTCCTCAAAATCACCAGGAAGCATTTATGATAAGAAACTAGACATCAGGGCTAGCACAGAAATCACCAGGAAGCATGTCATGTGCAAGCATTATTTGACATTAGTACCCAAAGTTTCAAACATCGTACGCGTTAAGCTATGGGTTCAAAGATGAAAAGAGTGGAGCATGATGGAAGGGAAGATAAGGACAGTACCGAGGCTTGTGCTGAAGGACAAAAAACAAGAAAGAAAGAAAGGAAGTCGGTTCCAGTGCTTCCATTTGATTGATAGATCTCCATGGAATATGGAGACAAGTCAATGGTTGTGGGAGGACAAAATAAGAGCAGGACAAGCTACAACTCAAGATTCGAATGAATAGGCTTTTATAAAGTTTCTTGTTTTTTCCCAGGCCAGGCTAATGTCTTCAAGATTGTTTTTGATGATCCATGCATCATATGATTCCTGGATTTGGATCCTTCCTCTTCTCACCACCAGTTACCTTGCCCTTGTTGAAAATCGAGATAGGGTTAGACCTGCAACTAGCTAGTCAAGCCCTACCCCTAATATACAATTACAGATATAGCTTGTTACAGCCACCGACACGACAACCAATTACCTCGTCACAACTGCCAAAACTTGAGGCAATCACCATTGGAGATCATGCCATATTGCCATCATCATCCACATAAATTAATGAACGATACACTCTATCCCAGATAACTCTTTTCCCTGCATAATTTATGTACAAAGAGGCTGCAAATACACACTTCATAGCGGTCCAAATTTCCCCTCATTTCCCTTGTTGGCTTCTCAATTACCAACAAGTTTAATCTAGCGTCCAACGGGCAGGCACAGTCAAAGTCCATTCATAATAAACAATGAGGAGGTATGTTTCAGAACTGAAGCTCACATGGCCAAGTACTTCTGGCCGGCTAGCATTTTTTATGTCTCCTTAGAGTACACGTCTAGTAAACTCCTCTTCAAATGATCAGTAGACTCAAGATCCAATTGTCTGCTAATTACAAGTATTCTCATGCATTATGAGACCATTAATTTGGCGAACAACAATTCTTTATTGCTTTAACAAATATGTAAATGCAACTGTAATTTTGAGACAAGAAACATGGCCATAGCAAGGACAGACGCTCATCATCCATTACAAAACCCTAAAAACAAGCACACATCTCCACGTCCAACCTCATCTATGGTCCTTGTTCCAAAACAAGACATGTAAACTAATACCTCCCCTGATTTTACTGGTTATTTTCCTCCACCAACAAGTTGAAAGGAAGACAGTGAAAGATCCACCTCTGCAAGATCAAGTTAAGTCACATATATCCATAACATAAAAAAATAATAATGGTGTTTTATAATTGAAACTCACATGACTGCCCACATAATAACTTTTGTAAAACCTCAACATCCAAACGTCTGCATTCTCGAAGAAAAAGATAAATTTATTTGCACAAGGACTTCTTCAACCTCCGGGAGGCTCTATATTAGACTAAATATGGCAATAGCATGGCATGGACCGGTCATTTGTCCATTAATGAATTTTAGAGTTGACTTTGACGACATACATTATGTTTTCTATTCATTTTCTTAGTTCTTCTTGCCATTTCTTTTTAACGTATTATGATCTGTTTTGTGCTCTATTTTCTCAACAGAAGCCGGCTCCGCCGTGGATTGCTAGGGAGATTTTCATTTAAAAAAAAAAACACTAAATGACTTTGCCTATTGGCATTTTAATGACAACTTCAAATTTTGGTACTTTAGTGATTCGTATTTTCTCTTATTTGTGTTTTCCTTTCTTCATAGTTATGCCTTTTTTAGATTTTTATTTATATATATATATATAATTTATTTTTTTTAAGAGCATTTTTTCTTTCTTTCGTCAACAACGATGGATAAAAGATCATTTCATTGATACATCAGAAAAATACATCCTCTTTACATGACAGAGTACGTAGGAGGAATAGAAACTTCAGTTTCTCGAAATGATTTATTCTTCACGTCTGCTGCACAACAGTAAGGAAAAACTAAAATATGCAAATGGGGAAACAGATTATCGACTTAATTAATGGAAAATGGAAGCAAGTCACAAGTTACTGAACCATCAACTATCGAAATTTGAAACTCGATCATTGAAATGAAAATAAACCACTGAATTCAGATTTATTTTTTTGGCATTTACTCCTAAGATTTCGGATAACCTCCTATAAGTATTAAAATTGAATTATTATTTAAGAGAGAGAGAGAGAGTAAAAGAGCTCAGATTGAAATTTAAAATTGATAAATTATTTTTATTTTTCTTTTATATAGTTATATTATCGAGATATTGGAAAAACAACTTGATCTCATATTGGTGCTCTGTTTCACAAAAAAAAGATTTGATTTAATTGTTTATAAGAATTTAAAAGGGAGCGGACAAAAAATGAAGGAAATGAAAAATAGCATGCCTTTTATTTTTTATGAAAAAAAGGTCTCAATTCTAGCCCTTTTTCTTTTTTCAGCCTCCAATTATTATTTATTCAATTGAATACTTTAATGTTATGTTGATTGAGACTTGAAAATAATAATTTATTTTGATCTACTTTTAATGTCATTATTTCGATCACAAAAACCTATGTCTCTATTTTTCTCAAGCTTGGATTCACAAAAAACAATCCAAGTTTATTGTCTAGGAAAGATTGAAAATGATAGGACTTAAATTATATTAGTGAAATATTTGAAGGTCCTATTTTAAAAAGAAAATGTGTTTGTTCTTTTTTCACAATATTTGCTATTGGGTTTTGACAAAAATTATGTTTGGTCCCTTTAGTTTGAAAATTACATAGTTAGGTCCAAAACTTTATTTTTCTTTCATTTAAGTCCCCGAGTTTGAGTGAGAGGAGAGAGAGTCATTGGATTATGACTAGAAGAAAGAGAGTTAACAAACACTCATTATTTAACAACAAAACTCATTGTTCTTGATGTCAATGAGTTCAATTTGCTTAGAGAAGTTTCATTTAGGTCTTTCTTTTCATTGATTTTGCCCCAAAAAAAATAGATTGAGTTATAAGATTTTATTTTGATTCAAGTTAATTTTTAATTTTTAATTGATTAAACCGTGATTTAATATTAACACTAGATTTTTTTAGGTCCCTATGGTATTTCTTAGGTTTCTTTGGCTAAAAAAATGGATCAAAATGAGTTTTTATCCTTAGGGAGCTACTACCCAACTTTTGAGCCATATGTTGTGGTTGGAATCTCTGACAACAAGCAACATGCCCCTGTAATTTTTTTTTAAATGAGGTGGGGTGGATGATTTATCATCTACTTCTAAAAAAAAAAATTATAACAGACTCGTGCTCGTAGGCTGCTCTAGATCAACGCACCTAGGTTTTTTTTAGGCTTAAATACCTTGGGCGACTGGCCCGAGCGCCTACTCTTTTAACTTTTATTTTTTCATCTGATTTTTTCACTTTTATTTATTTTTTATGCTGTTTTTTTTTAATTTCATCTTTCAAAAATTTATTTATTTTGAATTGGTTGTATAACTTGTTTTAGTTTGATATTTGTGAGTTTATCATGATTTCAAACAAATACCTATATATTTAGTTTGTTTTTAATTTTATGAATATCTATTTTTTTATTGTATAATTAAACAAAAAATGGTTTCAGAAAAAATAAAGTTATTAAGCCAAATTGAGTCCATTACTCGACTCACTTATTATATAATTAAATAAAAAATAGTATCACAAAAAAATTAAACATATTGAAGTCTATAACTCAGGTTTCGGGTTTGATGAATTAGGCAGCAAAACCCAGGTCAATCTATTATATCATTGTATCAATATTTTTATCTAGGAATTTTGGTTTTTTTTTTTTTTGGAGTTCAAGAGTTTTTTTGTTGTGGAAATTCTTCTCTTTTGTTTTTAAATATTTTTTGACAAATTAAGCTTATTTCAGTTTGATATTCATAAGTTTATCAGAATTTCAAACAAATATCTAGATATTTAGTTGGTGCTCAATTTTATGAATGTCTATTTTCTTATCATATAATTAAAAAAAAATATTTTCATAAAGAAATTTTTTATTAAACCATGTTGATAATATCACCTAGCTCACTTATTATATAATTAAATAAAAAATAGTTTTTTAAAAAATTAAACATGTTGGAGTCTATAATCTATGTCGCAAGTTTGATGAGTTAAGTTACAAAACTCAAGTCGATTCTATATATTATTGTCTCATTATTTAAAAATAAATTATGTTATCTTGGAATTTTTATTCTTATTTTTTTAGTTCAAAAAAAGTTTGTTGTAGGTGAGCATTTTTTTTCTTTTATTCAATTTATTTTTGATGGGTTAAGCTATAAAATCTCATGGCATAACAGTGATCACCTATCTAGTAACCAATTAATTAAGAAAAAATAATTTACTAACTACAACTTTGAAATCAGTTAGCATGTATTTCAAATTCTAATATATATATCGCATTAGGACTGAAGAATAACTTTTATTTATCTTGTTAGGTTTATCCCAAACGATGCATACATATTTTGCTATTAAAAAAATAAAATTACTAAAATGTAAAAATACATTTGTATTATTGATTTTTAATCACAATTTTATATATAACACATAATGTCATTAAACACAAATATTAAATTTTAATTTTTTTTAGCTAATGAATTAATACAATTTACCACCAAAATTTACATCTCTGTTTTATGTTTTGCTTGTAATGTAAGTTTGGAATTAATAAATGTTATATTTGTTGTGAGAATATAGTAGATTATAGATTGAAGGGAATGTATATTTATATGATGCATTATATATGGGTGTATATAATGGAGTTTGAGGATTAATTGGTTTACGTTTCCATTGATATAAAGGAAATTATACCTTTCACATTCCTTTTTTTTTAGATAAGTTTTTGTAAGAGACCATTTATTGACATGGTTAATGAATTTATTTAATATCAAATTCAAATTAAGGTTCACTTATTCCATCTCCATTTATGAATAATCAAGTCGACATAATAGGTATTGCAAAGAGCTTTGCTTGGAGAAATAGAAGAGATATGTATCACACGTGTAAAGTCTAAGAAATTACCACATGAAGTTTCTACTATAATGGGTATTCAAGAATCAATACATGAAATTTTAATGAATTTGATAAAAAATTATATTAAGAAGCAATTTATATGGAACTTGTGACACATCTATTTGTGTCAAGGATCCTAGAAGTGTAACTGATTAAGACATCATTTTACCATTGTCTATGGAAATAATTGATAATACACAACATATAGCTTAATGGAAGCAATTGATTTGCATATTGGATTACAAATCGAGAGAGTTCATAGCTATTGTATGAAACTGTCAAAAAACTTTCAAGATGAAAGTTATTTATAAATGATGTATTAATGCCTATTCAAATTGTGAATTATAATGTTTATTTTTATGGAAATGAAAATAAAAAGAAAAAGATATATTTTCTCAAAATATAAAAAAATATAAGTTTTTCATGAAGTCTCTTGAAATTTGATTGATTTATTTATTTATTTTCTACACGCAGAATAAGAAAACTAAGGGGAAAAACCAACATGAGATTACTTTAACTTCTTTCGCTTTTTATGATAGATTAGCTAAACTAAAGAAAAAAAAATAGCATTGAAATATATTCTTATTGACAAATTCAGATTTACTCCTAAGATTTATAATTGCATAAACAGGTTGAATATACATGCATTGTGGGGTTTTTTTAGAGAACAGTAAAGAAGACCTTATAGAGATTAAATATTTTTGCATAGAAGACATAAAACATATATTTGATATTCTAAAAAGCATGTCACAATTAATTTACCAAAGAAAAATTTTAAATGCAATATTTTTTTTTCTAAATATAAAGAAGATGAAAATGAGTTTTGAATCTTTAACACAATCCATATATTCATAAAATATATAAATAATTTAATTGAATAAATGTTGAAACAAAAATATTAATTGATTCATCGATCATTAAAAAAAAAAACAAAGTTTCTTTGTTGAGTGATAAATGAGAAATTAATGAAAAGTTACAATCCTCATCATGAAATCATGTATCAATATGTCTTCAGTAATGCTTTTTTTTTATTGGAAGACAAATTATAAGAAAGTTACAATCTCCATCGTGAAACAAAGTTCCATTGTCTTCATTTATTTTCATTTGAAAATTATATACAAATTAAAAGAAAGTTTGACCCCTACCTCAATTTTTTTTTATTAAGATTTTATTAAAAAGTAGTTTTCAACATAAATATTTCAACCTAGAATAAGTCCAAAACTAATTATGGTGAATGAGGAATTGTTAACAAAAATATTTTCAAACCCAAGACTTTAATCTTACATTAAAATATTATAAATTTTTAAAGTGGTTTATGTAGTGATATCTTGTGAAGTGAAAATTGAATTGGTAAACATTTTCATGATCAGGTTATATTAACACAAAACATTAATTATTTTAACAAGAAGTTATGTGAGGGAGAGAGGAGGAGAGTTATCTTCAACAACACATAAGAACAAGAATTTTTTATTTTTTATTTTATAATTCATTGGTCTTTCACTATATAAAGGAAACGTTTCCTTTAAACGTAAAATCCCCCAACCTATCTTTCTTAGAACATGAACTCTAATTTAATTTTTAAAAAGAGAACTCCAAGTCTTAAACGGGGAAGCACATTTCCACAGCCACCAACCTCATCTATGGTCCTTCAAAACAAATAAGATAAACCAATGGCCATGAATGCATATGCAATCATCCTCCACCATAATATTATCCCTCCTGAAATGACACAATCACCCTTCACATATCGAAAAAACTAGCTGCCTTCTCCACTCCAGCTCACCCATCCTTCCCCCTCCCCTTTCCCCTTTCTAATTCTGCCTATATATACCTCCCATATTAGGCCATGACCTCCATTGCCAACCATCATCGTCTCCTATAGAGAAGAGAAATCATAGCAGAAATGGGTTCCCTCCCTCATGTAGTAGAAGATTGCGGCGGTGTTGTCCAACTCTTCAGTGATGGCACCATTTATAGGTCCAAGGACATAGGGTTCCCCATCCCAATCATCAATGACCAGTCCGTCGTCTTCAAGGACTGCCTCTTTGACAAAACAAACAACCTCCACCTCCGTCTCTACAAACCTACTTCAATGTCACCGTCATCCCCTGCAAAGAAGCTTTCTGTCATTCTTTTCCTTCATGGAGGTGGCTTTTGTGTAGGCACGCGCGAGTGGCCTAACTTTCACAACTGCTGCCTTAAACTAGCTTCTGGGCTCAACGCCCTCGTTGTAGCCCCGGACTATCGTTTGGCACCAGAACATAGGCTCCCGGCGGCCATGGAGGATGGATTTAGTGCCTTGCAGTGGCTACAAGCTCAGGTTTTGAGCGACAAAGGTGATGCATGGGTCAGTGGTGGTGAGGCTGACTATGACCAGGTTTTTATCTTGGGTGACTCGTCTGGTGGCAATATTGCACACCACTTAGCCGTTCAGATCGGGGCTGGTTCGACTGGATTGGCTCCAGTTCGGGTAAGAGGATATATCCTAATGGCACCATTTTTTGGAGGGGTTGCCAGGACAAAATCAGAGGAAGGGCCTAGTGAACACTTGTTGAACTTGGAATTACTGGATCGGTACGTTAACATACTACTCCAATTAATCTCTCTCTCTCTTTTTGTCACAGTTAATTCTAATGGTATACGTACGTAGACAACAATTCCTTGTACCATACATTACATGATATATACTTGATTTATCATATTTACAAACATATGATCGATGGATCTCTGGGCTGCAATTAATTTTATATCTACCTTCACTTTTATACAATTAATTGCCACACTTACACTTAATAAGAGAAGTAGTGTACGCACAAGAAGCGGATTAATTTGGTGGGATGAGTGCTGTATTTTCTCTGCTAATTAGGGCCTTCCATCCTGAATCACTTTCTCCTTCAGAGTGATGCCAGACCAGACTAAACGAAATTGGTCAACCTTAATGTGATATCTAATTGATTTGAAAAGAGAAAATAGAACGAAAAAGGACGGCAATAGAATCAAATTTGTGGAAAGTAATGTAATATCATAGGTCGGAGTCAAAAAGATACGGCTTTTTCATTAATCTTCACAAATGACAACCTTGTTTTTGCCTGCCAACTAGTCTTTGTAGAGATGAAGACAATAAGTATTGTTTGAAATTAATTGAACCGCAAGAGTAAAAGGAAGACACTCACACACGCTATACATAATGCCCATCATTTCTTACCATATACATAAATCATTAAAGTCCCATGTATGAATTGGACCACACCATCAATTTCACAAAGGGTTTTTATTGATGCATGGTGTATGTATATATATATATATATATATACGTGCTTGCCCTCCCGATGATCCACGCCAAAGAAAAGGAAAACGCAAAGCACGCACCCATCTCTCTCTGGCTCTGTGACTCATATGGAATAAGTACTGATGAGGGGGGCGATGTTAATTATTGTGGTCAATTCTTTTCTTCTTGTCTCACTTCTTGTGGCGGTAGTTTCCTCAGATTGATCCTTCATTCCATCGATCGTGCCTTCTAAAGTATATTTCATCGTACTTTTTCCACCTGAAAACCCCATGCAATAATATATAGAAGATCATATAATTGGGGTGAACGGTGAGCAGTCAAGTAATATATCAATTTGGAAACATATCATTTGTCTAGGTTCACTAGCTTAACATGTCTAGTACTGTATATAGGTGAAGAATATTAATATTAATTGCTTGCTTGCTTGCTTGCTTGCTTGCTTGATTTCCTGCTCTCCTAATTGTTACCTTGAATCTGATTGCTTGATGATGATTCCGAAGATCTACAAATGATAGCTATAGATGATGCAAAAGTAGGATAATCTAAAGTATTCCACACAACAAAAATCAAAAGCTAGGATATCTGCCATGATCAAATGAAAAGGGTTGGCAGGCTTTCTGGATGAGGAACGATATTAATTTATATTTTTAGTACCTACCTTATGTAGCAGATGGTGGTGTTCAATTCATGGATGCGACATGTGTGCCCTTATATATCTATGAATAATTTATTATAGCTCTAAGAGGACCGCAATAAAAAGGTTTTTTAGATTAAGTTTCAACCTGTTTTTTTTTTAATAATTATTTTTTAGTGTTTTGTTAATTGTTTTGATGTTTTAGTATAAAAAAATATATTTTAAAAATTATTTTTAAATAAAAAATATTTTAAAAATCAACTTTTACCACACTTTTAGTATCTCAGCTAACTGAGCAGCTAGATACTGATTTTTACGTGGCTGATATAAAATACAAGGGAACATTAGGGCCAGCTTTTATGGAAATTCCTTCATTGAAAAGTTCATGATGGAGCCATGTCTCCGCTTCGCTGTTATCTGAGTGTGCTCCGGTCGAGTCATGGCCACTCTCTCTTCTTTGACGTACGTGCACTAGTTCTTTTTGAAATTTGAATGGGTCAGCCAAAATTAATCAAATTGTCTTATTCGCAAATAATCAAGTTAATTTCAATCTTTTTGAAGGTCAAACGTTACCAAATTCAAAGTCACAATTATTGTTTCAGAGGCCAAAATGAAGTAGAGCACATGAGAGAGGTCAAGCTCAAGGAATTAAAGCACACCACTTGGCTTTCTTTCCAATCGTAAAACACACCATTTGGGTTAGATTGTCCTCGGTGCAGTCTCATCTTCATGGTGCCAAAAAGTTTCCACAGCTTCTTTTATCAAGTCCCGCCACCTGATATTTCACTTGGACCATGGTCCCATATAGCTCGATGCCCTAGCTAGCTGTATGTTCGTAGCTAGTAGCTCTACATACATGTGTTCATGTGTTCGTGGTCAAATTGTACGTATCTCCTGTTTCTCGTGGTAAATCTACTCTAATTTGTTAATATTATTGATAGATTTTATGGAAGTATTTAAGAGGTCTACGTACCAAGTATACACACACACACAGCCGCCTTTATAGTAGCGTTTTTTAAATTGGAAGAAAGGGAAGTGACTTTTTTTATTAAAAAAAAAAAAAACAGACGAGGAGGAGAGAAATGAAGTGATGACATGAGAAACCAAAAGTTTTGCTTAGCACGTCACATGCTAGCTATGAGATACATAGTCGTAGTAGTGCCTAATCCAATATCAACAGAACCGCCTCCATATGTATTAGATAGTGCCTCCTCCAATATCTCTCTCTCTCTCTGGTATCCTTATCTTGTGAAAAGCTCTCCACTAGACTTGAAGTTCCTTAATTACATCAAATTAATTAATATTGTATTTATTCTAATGTTCCCTCGTTTATATATATATATATATATATAGCAATTAATTACACTTAACCCTGATTCTTAGAGATATTAATCCATTTCACATATATATATAGTTTTATGTTCCCGCTTCTTCCTTTTTTGTTTTTTGACTAATTAATTTGAGCTAAACGAGTACAGCTTTTGGAGGCTATCTATGCCTGCTGGAGCAAGTAGGGACCACCCCTTGGCTAACCCATTTGGACCAGGTAGCTTGAATATTGAACTGGTGGCTCTTGATCCAATCTTGGTGATTGTAGGTAGCTGTGAACTGTTGAGAGATAGAGGTGAGGATTATGCGAGGAGGTTGCAGGAGATGGGGAAGAAAATTGAGTATGTTGAATTTGAGGGGAAGCAGCACGGTTTCTTCACCAATGATCCTTACTCAGAAGCTTCAGAAGAGGTTATTCAAGACATGAAGAGGTTTATGGTCGAGAACTCTTGCTAAAAGAATAATATCTCATGTCTTCATGATCTAGCCATTACTGGCTATCTAGCTAGCTTGATATTGTTAATTAATAATTACTTTTTTCATAATCGCATGGGCCTATAATTATATAAACTTATTAATTACTCATGTATGGGATTATACCATAAGAAGCTTGCTCGTAAATCTTCTTCCCTTTGATTTCTTTTTGTGCGATTCTCGCCTGGGGCTATATATATATAATCCATTTTCTTGGACTTGCATCATTATCTTCTTAATTTCAATTTCGAATAAATTAACCAATGCCAAGTGCAAATTCTTCAGCTAATCATGGCTTAAGGGACTTGTGGGCAGTCATTATCACGATCACCATATGCTGATATATAGTAAAAGGCACCAATCATGATACCTGGAAACCACGAGCCAAGGCCATCATATTTGCAGAAAAATGAATCAAAATGTGATCACACATGTTCTTTTTAATTTTCTCACTGTAATTAGCTACCTAATCAATCATACTTGAACTTGTATTGCCAGCTAATCATCATGTATTATACAGATTCACTTCCTTTCACAAGATTTGATGATGGGTCCAATATCGGCTCTATGCACTCGTGACCCGGATCAATTATTGATATGTTGCTGCATCATCATGCTACTTAATACCTTGTCTAGTCAAGTAGGAATATCAGTAGCAGTCCCAAATATATCCCTTGTTAATTAAACTATACTATAAGCGATAGCAGCCATGAAATTAAACTGGGAAGGAATAGCACGTCTGGCTGGTCACGCACGATGATTTCTCTGCAATATCATACAAGAAAATCCAGAAAGTTTTTGCCTACTAATTAACTAATCAGTTGAGTTTAAGAAAAACTAATCATATCAGACAAGTAAATGACGCTGTGATTAGCATGTTTCCTCTAGTAAATGACTTCATGTGAAGCTTTACAAAGCAGTTTTTGCTCTATCAGCAATATGGCAACACATTCATGTGCTTGGTTGCCTCGACGACTTTAGAGCAAATGAATTAGGACTCGATCCCTTTATCTCCAGCTACGGACCTCTCGAGGCAAAAATCTTGTTCGTAGGAAATCTGAGAAGTTTGTGCAGTGCCGCCACATGATGCAAAACCTTTCCACGAGATCTGGTGGGTCCGAGATCGGCTGTGGACCTATCAAGATCCATCATAGGTGGTAGAACTAGTAGTAATTGCTCAGATAATCGAGTGATGTGATCCTTATCCTCTATTAAACAACAGTTAAAACCAAACTATAATGGCATCTTGATTCTTTAAAGCTCGGAGAAAAGGTGAGTCTCTTCAAGATAATGCAATTTAGTGATTTGATTTTCTCTTCTCGCCGGCCTCCATTAACCCCTTGTATGGTGGCTTTATCACAGATACTGTTGCCAACAAGGTAATGAAATTTCCTACGTTAAGAGTCGATTGGTCATGAAAGAATAAAAGGAGATGTTGCTGCTTCGTCCATTTCCAGGTCAATGAGACACGAGCCCTCGTCCCATCAAACAGTACACGCTAGGCTGTATGTAGCCGCACCTGCCCGACACTTAGCCTAGGATAGGATGGTTAAGACCCCATTGAGGGCCCGAGCTAATGATCCAGCAGCTCGGGGAGAACTGAAAATGATTTGGGCCTTGGGCTGACACAGGGCGTCATCAAATTAAGCCTCTCTACTTGGGAGTTAAGTTTTGGACCTGAAGACTAATTCAATTCACATGTTTTGAGTTAATTCTTGATCTTTGAATTTTGTTTTTTTTAAGGTAAGGATTTGGATTCTAAATGGAATTTAATTTTTAAAAATATATTTAAAAGCAAATCAGATGATAGACCATCTTATTTACTATAGCAATTCCTTTTGAAATTGACATTAAAAATAATGTTTCAAAAATACCTTTAGAACACAATCACTATTTTTTACAATCTCCATTGTCTCATTCCTTCTCTTCTTCTAATCCACACAGTTTCTTCTACCACCTTCTTGCAAATTAGAGTGAAACATCTTCTTGATAAATGGAGAGAGCACGAGCAAAATCTCAAACTTGATCACAATAAGAAAACTTGGATTGTCATGTTCGACAAATAAAAAATATTTTAAAAATCACTCATTACTGTTTTTTTTATTACTTCATTCATAAATTCATTTAATCAATTGGTTGTTTGTTAATAGCTTAATTAAATAATTAATGATGCTTGAAAATTATGGTTATTTTAAATAAATATAAGGTTTTTATAACAAAAAATATTTTTTTGCAAAAAAAAAACTGATTCCTAAATTAAAAACAAAGTAGTCAAGATTGATAATTTAATTCATTTTTACATGTATTCCAAATTGTATAATTGAATTCAATTATATGGTCTACTATTTCATTTCAAACATAATAATTATAAAAAAGAAGTATTTTATAAATAGTTTTCAAAGGACATCAATCAAGTATAATCTGTATCATAAAATAATCTTCAACATTAAGTATAACACGATACTTATGTATATCGGTTTAGAATTTATATTATTTCTTACTTGTTTGAATTTGTTTTATGATCTTGACATGCAAATTATAAACTCTATAGGAAAATGACTCAGTTAACTCAAATATCTTAGCATCAAGATACATAGAGAAAAGATCTACAAGTTCTTAGATTTGTAACTATGAACATTATAAAACTAAGAGTATGAAATGAGACAAACAATATTCAAAAATTGTATAGATATTGTTTGGACACAACTTATTAAACTAGGATTATCTTCATTTTTTCTTATTACATGTATGGGGTAAAGGATCAGGGAACTCAATATATTGCTCAAAATTTATTACATTCTGATTGTCAAGTATAGGACATAAGTATTGGGTAGTTCGGGTGGACATATATCTAGAAAATTTTCTAACATTACATTTACCTCTTTAAGTGGTTTCACCAGAGAGTCTCCTAAAATTTCCTCTACCAATAAAGCAGACTCATCATGATCTTTATTAACCTCCATCTCAGACTCATTTGGACTTATCAAGTTAAGTCCTCTTTCTTTTTTTTGCACATCATTTTTATTTAGGTCACTAAAATCATTAAGATTAAGTTCATACACTTACAAACAATAATTTTTCATTTTCACCTATATCCTTATACTCTTGGATGACTAAGAGCTTAGAGGTACCATTGGAAAACATATGACCGAAACCTTGACATTCAGCACACTGAACATTTGAACTTAACCTAGATATTTCATTAACAACTCGTTTGCCCTTGGCTTCTTTATAAATTTAGGCATTAATAGGATTAGGTCATAGGATGAAACACCTAAAATAGAAATATTATTCCTAAATTGAGGCCTAAAAGTGGTACTAGAAGGGTCTTGATGTTTTGTTTGTTGACTCTTTATAAGAAACACATAATCTTGCACTACATTATATGCTTGTTCAAGAGTGAAAACACCTATAAGCATGACCTTTTTTCTAAAATTATCATTCAAATTTTTACAAAACTTAGGCAAAGTCATGACTTTATTTTTTCTTATGACACATCATGTCATTATTAATTTTTTATATAATTATTGATTGACATGTTTCCTTACCTAAGATATTTCATTAGTCTAAAAGTTTATTTCTATAAGACCAAGATAGTTACCTAAGATATTTCATTAGTCTAAAAGTTTATTTCTATAAGACCAAGATAGGTACATCTCTTTTAATTTTGTTTCATTGTAGTACAATCAATGATGAGAGATTCACCTTTCCTTTCTATATAATCTTTAACATCTTTTCATTAAAATTGAGCTTCACTAATAAGTTGTATCTTAGCAAACCTAACTCTCCGGTTATCATACAAGTTGTATCAATCAAAGAAATTATCCATGTTATTAATCCACCTATCAAAAATCCAAGGATCATGTTGACTATTAAAAATGAAAGCGTTTGTTTTGTTAGGATCCATGACTCTCTCATCGTGTTTAGAGTAATTTAAATAATAGTTATACTGGTTGCGATAACAAACTATTCTTACAAGTAAAATTACAATACAAAAATAAAGTTATTCTTATATTTTCTTAACATAGAGATCAATAAAAAAAAAGTACAATGGAAAAATTATAAGTATACAACGCTAACAATTAATCAAATAATAATTATAATATCTCATCTTTTTTTTGACAAGTTTTGCAATTAACAAAAAGAACCAGAAATTCAATATAAATGAAAAAAGTGGTTGTTAAGCAAAATTAATATATTAATTTTGCTTATCAGCTTTTTTTTCATTTTTATATATATTAGACACAAAAATAATATTAATTGCAAACGCAAAATAAAATTCCGCGAGTAATTTGTCGATGAAGATTCTAATCAAATTCTATCGCAAATTAATGGACCTCGTAGTTTTATACCTCTCTTTTTATTTTCTGTCACTGTTTTTTTTATAAAAAAAAAAAAATTCTCTTTAATAAATAAATATTAAAAAAATAAATTAAATTAAAAAATAAGAACAAAAATAAAAACAAAAGCAACTGTGAATTAGTTGTTGTTGTTGTTGCAACTAAAGAAAAAAAGATTTCTAATCCCATGCATGATGGAGCTGCCTTGACCGACTTACGCGAGGGATTTCATTGACTGGAGCATGATGCTGATCTCTAACGTCTGATTTGCTGTTACTGGAGCTGCCGTGATCTGGAGTTGCTGGCCGAGTGATGTGGCTTTTTCGACTGAGATTGAACCGAATCTTTCTATACTGATTAATATGATTTTCTATGTTAAGCGGCTGAGATGGGCTGCGTGGTAGCCGTAATGGCGGATGGGTTCAATGGCATGGGTGTGCTGTCGTTGCTGGGGCTTGAAATCTACATAGCAGGTTTTGAGTTCGAGTCAGAACGTCCATCTCTTGTAAGAGCTTGGGACAGCCGGGGTTTTACTCACTCACCTGAACTCACAAAGTGTGCTTTACAGGAGTGAGATTTCCTCGAATCCAAAAAAAAAAATATATATATTTGTGGTGGTTATGGTGGTTGAGGATGGATGTGGAGTGTTGGGCTGTTATTTTGGACAGTGGTAGGGTGGCTTGGTGTTGGATTTTGAGGGCTGTGGTCATCAGCTTGGTGGGTGGCTGATGGGCGTAGGCTGTCTGGTTGGTTCCTGGGGTGGTTGATCTGGCGGTTGTTGCTGGTTTTGGTGGCTGGAAGGTGGTTGATGGTTGTGAGGCAGTGGCTATGCATGGTGGATAGTGGAAGAGGGTTGGCTGGAGTGGTTATTGGACTGGTGGTTGGCCGTTTGTTGGCTCGGTAAAGGGTCGACCAGTGGTGGCTTGTTGGTGTGGAGAAGAAGACTAGGCTAGTTTTTTTTCAGGTCACGTGACCGCTGACCTTGATGCACTTTTTTTAATCACAGGTTGATAAAAGCTCTCGAAGATCATTTAATTGTAACAACTAAGAACAAAAAAAAAAAAAAAAAAAAATCATGCTACGATATCAAAACTGATGCGGGGGAAAACATTTAAAGCTAAAAAAAAAAGCTAAGAAGAATAAATCAAAAGAAAGAAAAGAAAAGGTTGACGAAAAGAAAGAAAAGGGAATGGAACTCTATAAAAAAATTTTAATTCATCAAAAACTATTTAACATTTTAAAAAATAATATATAAATATTAAAATTATATTTAAAACAAACAAGGCTTATAGCCTACTAAATAATATATCTAATAATAAATATATCAAGCTCAATAAATAAAGTCTAATACAACTGTTAAACTATTCTTCATCATCATAAATTATACAAATATGTGAATCATGTCTCGGGATTGATGTCTTTATTACTTGATATTCTTTGTTTTTGTCTGTGTCTGTTGGTATTAAAGTCTAATAATTTCATGTTACTTTTTTATTACGTGTTGTTTAACAACTATAGCTGAAAGAAGTTAGAGAACATGACATGCTCGTGTAGAAGAGGACATAAAGGTTTCTTATTAAAAAAGAGATGTTCAGGACTTAATTTGTTGGTTCTGTTTGCATTGGCTGTTGTTATTGAAAATTTTAGTAGTGGAATTCACGATTAAGTGAAGCGCATAAAAATATTATGTTAGAGATTTATGATGAGATGACATGTATAAAAATATTGTGTTAGGGACTCACGGTGAGATAACTCTACACAGAAATATTATTGGTCCATTGTGGGTTGGCCCTACATATAAAATAATATTCTTAGTACTTTATAACTGAAAAGTACACTAGAAGATGAATTATTTATAACCTGTTTGAGCTTTTTTTATGAATATATATATTTTTCATGGTTAATTTTATATTTTTTTTATTATTATGTTATATTATGATTATGCTTTCTAGTTTCATTTATTTATTGGAAGGGAAATAGTTTTTTTAGTTTATTTTTCATATTCATTATTTCTAGTTTTTTTATATAAAGAGTTATAAAAAAATTTTGACAAGTAAAGACATGATTAAATTAATTTAAATATTTTGATAATTATGATACTCTTTGTTTTTTAAAATTTAACTTGTAACAAAACTTATTCTCTCTCGAATGCATCAGTTCAGCTCAAAATAATAATAATAATAATAATAAAAATCATTATTTCAATTACTTAGAATTATTGTTGATTATAAGGGTGTTTGGGAGTGTGGTAGCGGTTGCTTTTCAAATAGCTTTTCGTGCCGAAAAGCATGCCAATAATATTTTTTTTATTTTTTTTAAATCTTTTTTGATATCAGCACATCAAAACGATCCAAAAAATATAAACCGCAATTAATTTTAACAAAAAAAAATGAAAATTTACAAAAAACAAGTTGCACCGCAGTGCCAAACAGCACCGTAACTTCTTGTATCTAGAAAACGATTGAGGCAAGCGAATTACTTCGACCTCCGTTAACCCAAAAAAGAAGACCCTAACAAAAATGAGTGCTCCGTCAACTAAAACAAATCATAAATAGAAGGAATTGCGCGATCATGACATCAATGAGAAGCATGTTTGAAATTGTAATTATAATTATTTTTTAAAATATTTTTTATTTAAAAATATATTAAAATAAATTTTTATTATTTTTAAAAAATAAATTTTAATATTAATGTATCAAAATAATTTGAAAACACTAAAAAATATTAATTTAAAATAAAAAAAATTATTAAAAATTAATATTTTTAAAAATGCAAAAACAAAAAAATAGCTTTTCATTACTATATTCTTGCTTGAGCAGTAAGAGAGATATTTGAGATTTTTAAAAGGCGATCGAGGAAGGTGAAGCTAATAAACTAGATAAAAGTGTAAGGTATTAATTATAAATAAATTATGCGAGTAAAATAACACCCCATAACTATTGGATAGGTGAAATCAATGGCATAAAACACTCTATAAATTGTATCATAAAATGAAAGGTCATATAAAATATTAATTAGAAAAAATAAACTCGGTAATTTTTAGATTCTCAAAATAATCAAAGCATATGGGCAAATTCAAGTAAAAATCGAGATATCATGTGTTCAAAGCTTTATTTTATTCCTTATAATTTTTTTAAATTGAATACTACAAACTTGATAAAGCTTTATTTGATTTTTTATAAATTTTTAAAAATTGATTGCAATTCTTACATGTTATTTTTATTTAGAAATTGGTTCTTATTTGAATCTTTCATCCTTTTATTTTATAAAAAACGGTGGTTTAATCCTTATAATTAAAATTTTTTTTGCAATTAAGTACTTGCATGATCACTATTAATCATGTAATAGTTCATTATATAGGTTTTTGATGTAATACTTGTAATGCAATTAGTAATTACAATTATAATAATCTAGTATGCATATTATAATGTTTAAAAATTATACAATTAAATATAATGAACTATTACATTACATGATTCATTATATCCAACCAACTATATCCTTATAATTTAACCTATTAATCAAGCCTCTTATTTGGTTAAAAGACTTCGAGATTGTTTGAAAATATGATATCGGTTGTTTTTTAATTTTTTTTTGAAAATATATCAAAATAATATTTTTTTTAAAATAATTTTTAACATTAACAAATTTTAATAATTTTAAAATTTTAAAAATAAATTTAAACAAAAAAAAATTTAAATTAAGTGAAACGATATTATATAAACTTCTAGTCTTTTAATCATTAATTTCTCCATGTTATATAAATTCAAAATCCTGACTTCAATATTGTTATATAATCCCAAGATTTGTTTTTTTTATTGGAGAGAGAGAGAGAGGTTCATGGTCGTGGTTCCAACTTCCAAATCAAATATATATATATATATATATATATATATATATATATATATATATATATATATATTATCTTGTATTTTGACCTCTCCATTGCATTTCTTCGCTTGGACCCGTGTCTAAGCGAAGAAATGCACAACCCATGGCCTTATAGTTGATTCTCGTATAAATTCCTCGTGCCTCTTGACATTGAATATAAGAGATCCTCAAAAAATTCAATATTGTTGCAACTAATAATAATAATAATAATAATAATCTTTAAGTAATTATATTTTAGACTAATTATATTTTTTATTTCATAAGCCGAGTATCTAAAATTTTAAATATTGCTGATATTCATATAGTTTTCGAGCAAGTTTGACATCCAACCTGCTCCTGTGAATTTCTTCTTTATTTCATGCAAGTTTAATATTTAACCTGTTTTTACGATTTAACTTGCCCCTTGTAAATTTCTATAAAAAATAATGAGATTGAGAATAGGAGACCCTTCAATATTTAATATTTTCACACTTAATAGAAAATAATAATCTCATTAATTATATTTAATTTAGTCTATTTTTTTTTATCTCATGAACTAAGCATTAAAAATCTGAAACTCAATTAATTATAATCTCATAAATTTGTTTCATGTAAGTTAAATATTTAACCTGCTCTTGTAAGTAGGTAAAGGGAGTGCTGTCCATTAAAACCATGCATAAAACTAATAAGACAATAATGTCCAGTGAATATCTCAACTAATGCCATTAAAAGATTTATATAAAGTTAGTAAATCTCATGAATTTCTTAACAAGTTATAATTACATTGTGTTAGCCATTCATGTTATACACCTGCATAATTGTTAATTTCATTCCTAAATTTTATTTCATAAGAAGAATGATATTAATTTCACATGAAATTAGCTTATTTTAGAAATTCTAAGCAAGTTGTTTCTTCTTGTTAATTTTGTGGTTACTTTTTAAAGTGTTTTACACTCCAAAATAAATCAAGATAATATATTTTTTATTTTTAAAAAATTATTTTTGATATTAGTGCATCAAAATGATATGAAAATACTAAAAATATGTTAATTTGAAGTAAATAAAAAAAAAATAAAAAAATTAATTTTTTTCAAAAACACTTTTGAAACGTAGAAACAAATAGGGTCTTATGGTCATACTTATTATGACCTGTTTAGAAATCATCAATTTAGTTGTGGTTATTCTTTTTAATTGTGATCGTGATTTTAAGTATTTGGTAATTACAATATTTTTCATGTATTATTTTCAAAAATTAAAATTTATAGTTTTTCAAAAAACTTAATCAGTTACCACCACAACTTTTTCAAATGAATCCTTAGCTAAGTTTAAGCTATGCTCATTTATAAAACATTACAAAGTAAAGAAGATCATTACCAGAAATTGATATATTAACATGATTTTATCATAAAGTCTATAACAATGTCGTTAACATAAATCTATTGATATGTATAGCATCAATACTATAATGTTATTAATTAATGTATACTATAATTTTATTACTTAATGTATAATATATCAGTATCCATGAGAAATTATTTTTGTTCTTAGAATTCATTTTTTAATTTGAAATGAGAGAAATAAAACCAGTAAGCTAAAATAGTAATTCAAACCTGTATATATGGATGTTATTATATTTTTTATTTGAAAATATATTAAAATAATATATTTTTTTATTTTTTAAAATTTATTTTTTACATCATCATATTAAAATAATAAAAAAAACATAAACAAGTATAATTTTTATTTTTATTTTATTTTTTAAAAAATTATGTTTTAAAAACGAAATACACAATTAGCCTTATCATGCGTGCTGGGCAGCCAATGAATTTCGGAATTGAGTGATGTCTTATCTAATTAATTTCTGCATCATACAATCTTAGAAATAGAATTGGTCTATAGAATTAGCTGTAGAAATTCCCTAATTCCAGTACATATTTTAATCAATCATCACTCCCTGTCTGTTTCTGTTACCCAAAACCACAGATGAAATTAAAAAAATAGTAAAAACCAAAATAAAATAAAAAATAGTTATGAGTTGTAAAAAGTTAAAAAAGAATTGCTAACTATGGTCCTACTCCACCTAATCTTTTTTATTTAATCATCATTTAATTATCATAAATCTCTATCCCCCCGCACACCTTTATGCTCCCCAAAAATCTCTCTCTCTCTCTCTCCCCGACACGGAAATCGAGAACGATAAAACCAACTACCCAGTCATTAACGGGTTGTATAAGCAGAAAAACAAAAAAACACAATCTAGGGTTTCCAATTCTCTCTCCCCTCCCTCTCGTTCTTTCTCTCTCTCTCTATTCCAATTTCTTTCCCTCCAAACGCTATTTCTCCGTTTTCTGTTTGTACTCTTTTCCCGGGAAATTTGATTAGGATTCTCATTCTTTGCCGCCTCCGGTGATCTCTTCACTTTCTCGTTTCTTTCGCGGTAATTTTTTATTATTATTATTGTTTTCTCTCGGGAAACTTCGCCTCAAATTTACCCGCATCGGTTTTTCAAAGACCAGGTAACACACAATCCCCCTCTCTCTATCGCGCGTGAGATTCTGTTTGCTTTCATTGGAATTATTGTTTTTCCAACCTGTCTAGGAAATAATAATGTGTCCAATGCTCATTTTAAAAAAAAAAATTAATAATACCAAAAGGAGTGTTAATTTGTGTTTTTTTTCGATCATATTTCAAGCTGCAAAATGTTTACATTGCAGAAAAGAAAGTGATTTTGTGATTATTTTTTTTATTGTTAGCGTTTGTGCTTTGGTGTAATTTTCGTGTAATTTTTGTTATTTTTAGGAGTCTTAGGTGTTATTGAGGAAGGAAAGGATTTGCTAACTGACAAGATCTGTAGATTTAATTGAGAGAAGAGAAATTGAGAGCTTCAAGGGAAAAGGCTCTCTTTGATTGTTATGTGAATTGGGATCGTTTTTTGTTGAAAGATTAGTTTTGAATGATAACTGGTCTATGGATTCGGAAGTATTTTCTACCCAGGCTTCACCGTCGAGGGATTTGGTGAAGTGTTGTAATTGTGACTGCAGTTGTTCTTTAATAACCGGTTCATCTTCAGGGTCTTGGATCAGGTCTGTTAAAAGAAAACATGATGAGTTTGAGGAGGGAAATCGGTTTTATATACCTGGCTTTGATTCCTTCTCGAACCCACGAGTACAGATTGAGAATGAATGTGCTGCTTTGCGTGAGATGGTTTCTAGCCAACAGCAGACGGTGCAGGATTTGTACACGGAATTGGAAGAGGAAAGGAATGCTGCTTCTTCAGCCGCAAATGAAGCCATGTCAATGATATTGAGGTTGCAGAGGGAGAAGGCAGAGATCCAAATGGAGGCAAGGCAATTTAAGCGGTTTGCTGAGGAAAAGATGGGGCATGATCAGCAGGAGATTTTGGCTCTGGAAGATCTTTTGTACAAGAGAGAGCAGGCTATTCAATCACTTACTTGTGAAATTCAGGCTTATAAGTATAGGATGATGAGTTATGGCCTTACAGAGGCAGAGGCAGAGGGTGATAAGGGTGAGAGGGGTGGGTTTAGCCGCAACACAAGCATGAATGAAAGTTTGGATGCGGCTCAATTAGAGTTTCCAGTTTATGAATACCCACCCCTGAAATGCAGTTTGAATGAAAATCCAAATCCCATGGAGTGTGAAGATGATATTGTGGATGTTGAGAAATATGCATTCAGTGAGACCCCACATGGTCGGGAGCAGTTGAAGAACTTGGAATATAGGATCTATCAGATGGAGAGAAGCCCACGCAACATTCAGCAGGATGGTGATTTTTCTGGTACAAAGAATATTCTTGAGAAGGTGGTAGTTGGCCACTCTCCTAGGCGATCAAGGCACAGCAGGAGGTTCTCTGCAGATAGTTCAAGTTCATTGATGGGGATGTCTAGAGAAGTTGGTCCAGATTTTGTCACTGAATCTCCAAGATGCAAGGTAAGCAATAGCTTTAAGAAGACGGATTGTGCTTTGCAAGTGGAAGATTACACGGATACAAGAAAGAGGGATAATTCATCAGAATTTGGAGATGACATGAGTGACAGAGTTTATACCATCGATTCTATCCATAACGGGGTCTCACAGAATGGTGTTACAGAACCAAAAGCTGGAATTGGGATTTATGAAGAGTATCTTTCAACTCCCAAAGAGACATTGGATCAACCTGATGTTAGTGATCCTGACATAAAAAAGCTCTACATGAGACTTCAGGCACTTGAGGCTGACAGGGAATCTATGAGGCAAGCAATTATTTCAATGCGGACTGATAAAGCACAAATGGTATTGTTGAAAGAGATAGCTCAACATCTGTGCAAGGAAATGTCTCCAGAAAGAAAATTGCTGCCTGTGAAGAAGCCATCTCTTCTTGGAAGCTTTTCCTTCATGTCAATCTTTAAGGTAGTTCTTTATGCTTTGTGTAAATGAATATGCTTTCCTGTATATTAGAGATTTCCATTCAGTTGATTGTCAGGCCTTTCGATCCTGAGACCCAGCCTTTTTTGGTATTCAAAATATATCATCAAATCCGCTGTTCCGTAATCATTTTGGTGATTGTTCTTGTGTTATAGTATTTGTATCGGTTATTCTTTTGTCCTATACTTAACTTCAAACTCTCCTTGACCTGCCCCCCCACCTTGTTTTTCACTTGAATCTTTTATTCTTCATTATTGTGGGTATGGCTGAACTAGACTTGGATAATAACTTTGAATTTGAATAAACTGAACTGCATTGTAGAAGACTGTCTATTGAAATCTGAGATATGATGTAAATTGAGTACTTGAACATAGAAGATAAAATTATTGAAGGGGGTTTCTGATGTTTTCTTTATTTTCTTGGATTGTCATTTTCTCTGTCCTTAATTCTCCTGACTTCCGCATGTCAAAAGCTCTGAGCTGCTCACTCTTTTAAATTCTCGTATGCATTAATGACTACCTGGCTCTCTTCTCTCATATGCCACTTTTTAAGCACCGTGCTGTGTGTTATTTGTTGTACTAGCATCAATAACTCATTCATTTTGTTTGTTCAGTGGGTTGTGTCCTTTGTTTTCTGGAGAAAGAAGGCTCAACGAAGCAAGTAAGTGTATTGCTATAAACTTTTGACATAATTTAGCTTCTCTTTTAGTGCTCCCATCTAATTGTATATACAGAATTATTTGAAGTACATGCAAATCAGGAGTGAAAAATTCCACTGGGTTTATTTGCTGTGTATTTTGCAAGATAAAAAATGAACCAGGGGTAGAAATTTTTTTCCAAATTTGAAGGTAAAATCCTTGTAATTTCTGAGAGGAATTGATTGGAAATTGGAGAAAGAGAGGGGAATGAATCCAGGGGTAATTGTTCTGGCATTCCCAGTTTCGAAATTTGTGATTCAACTACTCTTTTACAGAAGCAAATGCATATGTTTACAGTATTCCTGAACTCTTAAGTTTCTCAGTTAATTGAGTTTGAGAAATAATGTTTTAAGATTCGTATTTTTAGCATTGGTGGGATTATTTGTGGTCTAAATCTGGCATTGATGTTTGATCTCATCAAATCTCGTAATGGCAGGTATATGTTTGGGCTTTCCGCCACCAATGTCGGTTTGCTAATGCTTCTAGACAAAGGCCCCAGCACAAGGCAATGGAGATGTCTCATGAGCACACAAGTGTGAAACCATCAGTCAAAATTCCTTAACCCATTTGAGCCAATGCTCTTATTGTGAAGACGCAGTCACGTTGCTGCCCTGATTTGTTATGTTCTTTTCATGGATTCGTTGCTTCCACAAAATTCAGTGTTTTGTGCAGTGTTTTTTGATTTCATATTATCTGGATTGAATATATTCTTTTCTGGGTGATTAGGGAAGCATGAATTTAGAATGGGCATGCCTGCCTGTGTAGTTGAAATCTAGCTTGAATTGAGGTATCTGTCTTCCGACAGCCAGCCCTCTACTGTATATTTCAGAATACAGATTCCTGTACGATTTCCCATTTAAATACGCAATGGCTATTCTTTTTTTCATTTGAGCTGCACTCTGATGATTTCCTTCTTTAATTTTATATGCTGTTAATCATGGTTGATTGCTGTAAATAGCGGGCTATCTGTTTGAGCTGCACTCTTTTTTTTCTCTCTCTCTCTCTCATTGTCCGGTCTTTGCCTTACCTAAAAACAAATATGAAAAAGTGTTTGGCTGCTCCCTTGTACGACCTCGGGACGTTCAATTCCTGTGTGCCTGAACTTGAGTAGACGAGGAAGCTCTCCTTTTAAGGCGTTTTGTAATATATTCTAGTTATTTTTCAAATAATTTTTTATATTAAAATAAATGTTAATAATATATTTTTATTTTTTAAAATTTATTTTTGATATTAATAAATCACAATAATTTAAAAATATATTAATTTAAAGTTAATAAAAAATAATAAAAAAATTAATTTTTATTAAAAATATTTTAAAAACGTAAAAATAAATAGTCCTTCCTTGAAAAAGCTAGGTCAGAGTCTACTTTGGGCAGTTCAGTAATGACTGCTTCTTCGTACCATGATTAGGCAACCTCACATCAATCCAGTTATTTTACCAAATGCTTTGTTCTCTGACTGAATAATAATAATAGAGTAATCGACAAGCTCACAATGCAATCTTATCCTTTTGCACTCAGTTGCTTTGAAGAGTCTTCAGATTACTTTTGTTAGTTTAATGGTGTTATGGGTCTCGTGGCAGAGCAGCCCTGCGCACGCATCTACTGTCCTTTTAGATAACATTGCAGATGATTTGTCGGATTCCGGGATCTTTCCTCGCCCATGCCAGCCAAGAGCAACGAAAGAGGAGATGAAACTTCCACTGCAAAGCACTGGTTCACAGTCATTTTCTCCTTTGGTTGGTATAAAGAATGTCTCCAAAGCAAACTAGTCGCCCACCAGATGCTATGAAGCCATGTTCGAGATTTATTTTTGGTGTGTTTTATGGTAGTTAAAAAAAACTAGACGCCATGCCCCCATGATGCCGTAGGCTCATGGGATGTTTGTGTGTTGTCATTAATTTATGAAAAAAATTATAGAAAAAAAAACTGTTATTTCAATAAAAAACTAAAAAAACTAAATTCTTAATCAAATTAATATTTTAAAAATAAAATAAATAAAGAATTTTTTTTTAAAAAAATCATAACAAAAAAAAATGAAAGGAAAAAAAAACTATGCAGGGAAACATTGTAGCAATCTATAGTGTTTCATGAGAAAATCTAAAGTTGTAATTCTCAATCAGCTTAATATTAAAAATAATAAAATCGATAAAGACAATTTTGAAAAAAATCATAACAAAAAAATAATAATGTGGAAAAACATTGTAGTAATCCATAATGTTTTAAAGAAAAAAAACTACAAAGCTAAGTTTTCAATCAACTCAATATGAAATTAAAATAAAATCAACAAAGACAATTCTGGAAAACAAAAAACAAAAAAAATCATAAAAAAAGAAAAAAAAAACCAAATGGAAAAACATTGTATCAATCCATAGTGTTTTAATGGAAAAAACTACAAAACTAAATTTTCAACCATCTCCGTATTAAAAAAATAATAAAAAAACAATTTTGAAAAAAAAGCGCAAAAACAAAAACATGTAGGGAAAGTTAAAGCTGAATTCTCAACCAGCTCAATATTAAAAAAAAAATTCAACAAAGCTAATTTTAAAAAATAAAAAACGTGAGGAAACACTTTAACAAAACAAAAACCATGTGCGGAAACATTGTAACAATTCACAGTGTTTTAAAGAAAAAAACCATGAAGCAAAATCGACAAAAAGATAATTTAAAAAAAATTATATAAAAAAATAAGCCATATAAGAAAACATTGTAGTAATCCATAATGTTTTAAAGAAAAAAACTATATAACTAAATTTTCAACTAGTTTAATATTAATGTCGATAAAGATAATTTAAAAAAAAATACAAAAAAAACAAAAACAAAAGAAGAAAACAGTCTTGAGGAAAAAAAAAACATGTGAAGCCAAAAAAAATATGGGAAAAAAAAAGAGAGAGAAAAAAAGATAAAACAAAAAAAGAAAGAAAAAAAAAAAGAGCATGTGGCATAGGGAAATATTTTCCCCACGCCTTGATTTGATTTTTTTTTTTCAAGAGCAAGCCATAAGGACTTTGTAGATCGGGAGAATGGCTTGGATCCATGGATGGGAACATGAGGTGGGCTGGTTTCGGATCCACAACTGGTAGAAGAAGCTCTCTTTTTTAATTGAATTTAGTACTGGAGCGGAGTACAGAAAAATGAAAAAAATAAAAAAGAGCATTTGGCATGGAAAAAGCTACGGTATTTTCTTCACACTTTTTAGAATATTAATTAATATTTTAAAAAATTTTAAAAATATTTTTTTATTTATGTACTTCATATTTCTCTAATAAAACGTTTTCTTTTTTTAATGATAGCAAGGTCTTTAAATAAAAAATTATTGGTTTCAATATTTTTTACCGGACAATATAAAAAGAAATTAAAAAATATTTTATTTGAAAAAATTATATAAAATATTTATAATAAAAAAAAGGACTCTTGATTGATTCATAATTTGTATGTTTTTTATTTCAAAAGCATTTTAAAAAAAATTATTTTTAGTGTTTTTACATCTAATATCAAAAATAATTTTTAAAAAATAAAAAAATATTATTTTAATATATTCATAAATAAAAATTAATTTAAAAAATAACACCACACACACTTTGAAAATTAGCAACAGCAAAAGCTACCTTGAAATGGAGGATGGCCACCCATACCCGACCTGTCGTCTACGTGCTAGACATGACACTGGCTATGTCCTCTTTGATGGGCCCCGGCACGTGTCACAGTTCAAGGGAAACATCATCATGCGTTCGGGATGGGCTAGTGGATTTATGGTGAATTCTGGAGATGGGCTATTGAAATGGCCCACTAGTTTGTACTGAAAGGTTTCGAAGTGTTGGAAACTATTATTGTTTTGTAAATTTGTAAATCTTTGTTGCATGAAGAATTATTTATATAAAATTTAATATGATAATATAAAAATATACATACATAAAATTTTAAATAAATATATAATTTATATTATCAAAATAAAAAAAATACATGCAACTTAATAATTTCTCAATCAAAATGAATATTGAATTGATAATTATAGAAGGTTAAATACATTATTTTTAGAATATGAACTTAATACATTATTTTTTAGAATATTTTTTGCATGAAAATACATTAAATTAAAAAAATATTTTTATTTTTTAAAATGTATCAATGTATCAAAATAATAATAAAAAATAATTAAAATAAAAAAATTAGCAAAACAATACTTCATCCACTGAGCCAAACATTCCCGACGACACCAAATATAGTTGCGGACATGCATCATGTGATCATGTAATTGTCAACCGCAAAAAAAAAAAGAAAAAAAAAGAAGTTATATATATATATATGATGATGGAAAAATATGTGGACTAGAGTGCTGTGGTTCTGAATATTTTGACTCCTTGAAGCAATATCTGCCAAGACGTCAGCCGATGCATCATGCTCGAAAGCTCCCGGAGTTACACCACTCACCTCACCGTGTGTGTGTGTGTGTGTGTATAGATACACACACGCGAGCTTGTAACATCAGGAAGGCAAATCCTGGTTTACAGTATTACATACTATAGACAAAAATGGTAGACAAATTGCCAGAGGAAGAGCATCCAAAACCGGCATTTGGATGGGCTGCGAGAGACCAGTCTGGGGTCCTCTCTCCCTTCAAATTCTCCAGGAGGTTCTTCCTCGTTCCCCATCACCTTACTTTTAGTCTCGTATTATTTGCTTTTTAATCTCCTTTGTGCATTCTACATGTTCCTTAAATCGGTTTATATATTAATTTAAACAGAAGGGCTATTTCTAATTTCTTGCAGAGCAACAGGGGAGAAGGACGTGGCATTCAAGGTGTTGTATTGTGGGATATGCCACTCCGATCTTCACATGGTCAAGAATGAATGGGGCGTTACTCAATACCCTCTTATCCCTGGGTACGTATATCCATATTGAGTAGCCTGTGTGTTGGTTTTCATTTGAATTGAATATTGTTATGTCTTGGTAGTTCTTAATTTGGAATGGAAGAGGATGGGATTTAGCCATAAGAACACAATTAATTTCATTTGAATATATTCGAAGAGATTTAATCTGGAAAGCGAGTAATTGTTTGGAGATAACCCTTACAGAAGGGGGAAAAAAAGAGAAAACAAGGTCTAGTTCTTCCCAAAATGCTGTGCTCCCATATAAACTGTCAGGATCCTAGCTATAGCAACCCTTTTCAACTGTAAAATGGCTCTTTGAATTTCCTATCATGAATTTTTGTTTCCTTTTTGTGAATGATTAAGATCAGAAACTGTTATTGATGATATTAAAATATAACAAGAAGCCAACAAGTAACTGTGGCTAAATCAGTTAAACAACGAGCAAGACAACATAAAAGTTTAATTAGATTTCTAGGAAGGACAACAGAGAAGCATTTAACAGAATATATGTTGAAGATGCTTACTAAGTTCAATGATTCCAATGAATTTCCATAAGATTCTAGGATCAGATCAACTCCTTTTGCTCATTCATCAATGAAGTTAAAGCGCTATAGCTGAACTGCCAAACGAAGAACAATATATACTATGGCTCTTATTTCCTTACTTTTAGCATTCCAACGGGAATGCTAAAGTGACAGCCAAAATGGCTTTTTACAAATTGAAGAGCCATTTCTACATTTAATTATAGAAATGGTCAAAATGACCAACGGCCAACAACTTTTTTTTTTTTTTTTTTACATAGAAAATTTTGTCTATAAATACATGAAGAAAAAACTTGTAGTTTTAAATTTTTGTATTGTGCCTCACCCTTCTCTCAAATTTTAAAAAACAAGAATCGATTATTCTCCGGTTAATTATTAACAATAAGTAGGATTAATTAACTTAAAAGATAACAACCATAATGAAAAACAACAATAGAAAAACAACAATAAGTAGGATTAATTAACTTAAAAGATAACAACCATAATGAAAAACAACAATAAGTAGGATTAATTAACTTAAAAGATAACAACCATAATAAAAAAAAAAAACATAAAAAACTTGAAAATTCTGATGACATAAGAAGTTCAAAGCTAATGATTCTACTCGTTACCATATTGTTCCCATAAATGTTCAACCAAATCTTCTTGTAGTTGAGAGCTAGTTGCTCTATCCCTGATTCGATTATGAGTTTGAAGAAAATCATGTAGTTCTGGTATTTCACCATGTGACACTGATATAGAACTAAAAATTTTAAATGGTGGCGGTTATTTTTTCAAAGCATGAATTTGAATTTACTTTTAAAAAATTAAATTTTTAACAGTAACATATAAAACTAAAAATTAAAAATATTCATATAAATAAATTTTAAGTTTAATTTTAAATTATATCTTTTAACTTTCATATTATTTCATTAAATTTTATATTATTTTTATAAATTACTAATATTAATTATATAATTAATAACATCATAATTATATTATATATAAAATATCTAAATTAGTTACATAATTATATAAAAATAAATTTAACATAAAATATATTAAAATATAAATGGCTTATCTAAATAGCTTTTTACCATTGAAATGCATATAATACAAAAAGTTATATTTACACTATTCAAAAAGTTATTTTCTTCGTTTGACTCTTCAAAATAGCATTTTTAAAATGACATTTTCCATTGGAGATGCTCTTAGAATCTATAAATATTGAAAATCTAAGAGTAACGAGTTAATTAACTGTCTGAATGCAGGCATGAGATTGTCGGAGTAGTGACAGAGGTGGGGAGCAAAGTAGAAAAATTCAAGGTCGGAGACAAAGTGGGTGTAGGGTGCATGGTTGGATCATGCCGCTCTTGCGATAGCTGTCAGAACAATCTCGAGAATTACTGTTCAAAAAAGATACTTACTTACGGCGCCAGGTACTATGACGGAACCGTCACATATGGAGGCTACTCAGATAGTATGGTTGCTGATGAACACTTCATCGTTCGTATTCCAGATAACCTACCTCCCGATGCCGGTGCTCCTCTCTTGTGTGCTGGAATCACAGTCTATAGCCCCTTGAGATATTTTGGACTTGACAAACCTGGTATAAATGTGGGCATTGTTGGCCTCGGTGGTCTAGGTCATGTAGCAGTGAAATTTGCAAGAGCTATGGAGGTCAAGGTGACGGTGATTAGTACCTCTCCTGATAAAAAACAGGAGGCTCTAGAAAATCTTGGAGCTGACTCGTTTTTGGTCAGTCGTGACCAAGATCAGATGCAGGTACAATTGTTTTCTGATCAATTATTTACAAATGTGAGCTCAACTAATAATCACCTGGGTTTTTCGTATACTGTGTTAGGGTTTTTTATTTTCTTGTGTAGGCTGCAATGGGAACATTGGATGGTATCATTGACACAGTGTCCGCAGTTCACCCTCTGTTGCCTTTAGTTGCTCTATTGAAGTCTCATGGAAAGCTAGTTTTGGTCGGTGCTCCGGAGAAGCCTCTTGAACTGCCCGTCTTTCCTTTGATCACCGGTACGTGTATGCATGTCTCCCGGAATAATTCATCTTGCCAATCGGAACAAGGACACCAACTGCATATATTTATTACCTTTGTGGATTAATAACAGGGAGGAAGACAGTGGGAGGTAGTTGCTTTGGAGGAATCAAGGAGACACAAGAGATGATTGACTTCGCGGCCGAACATAAGATAACGGCAGATATTGAGGTTATTCCGATGAACTACGTGAACACTGCCATGGAGCGCGTGCTAAAAGCAGATGTAAGGTACCGATTTGTCATCGACGTTGGCAAGACACTGAAGCCTGCCGTTTGAATCATCGTACCTGCTGGGGTATTCTCTGGATTTTGTTGTCAGTGTACTCGCACATGAAGCCGATTGGATATGCCTGCAAAATTGCTGAAAATTATATTTTTCAAATAAGATTGTGCATAGAAAATATTTGAAATATAATAAAAATAAGCTTCGGCATCCATGTTTCATCCATTAAAACAAGATACAATATAATAAGTGAATAACTTTCCAAAATGGTTTTTCATATTTAAAAAAAGTCGTATGATAAACGTTATTATTTTTTTCATATACAAAATAATATATATTATATTACATGGATAACTATATTAATGATATTTAGAATTAAATTATGTTCTATCAAGTTGAAAATAAAATATTAGAAAGGTCAACGCAACATCACAAACCAGGTTAAATTTTTCCAAACATAAAAAGAATAAGGAAAGGTGACTTATAAATAAATAAAAGAAATTCAAGATTCAGATTATTAAGCCGAGTCGATTGTGTTTAATGAATTTAGTTGATTTAACAACATAAAAAAGGTAATATTAATTTAATAACATTAAAAATAAAGTAAAATCAGGTGAATTTTCTAAACTTAGGTTAATCTTTTAAAATTATAATATGAGAAATCTCAGACTTGAGCTCAATCAAAAAACTTAATTCTCAACCAAAACATAAGCCAAGAAAATGATGTCAACTTGCATTAATTTATTAATCTCGTGACTCTAGTCATTTGACTAAAAGCACCAAATTTAAAAAAATCACAAACCTAATTTTCAACTAATTAAATATTAAAAGATGAAATTAAAAAAAAAACTCGGGTTCACCTGAGTTAATCTATCAAACTCACAAATCAAGTTATGATCAAATCGGGTAGTCCAATAGAAAGGAAAATTAAGAAAATCACAAAATAAAAAAGTTAAAACTCAAAGGTTTTGCAATCTCTCTTCTAAAAGGGTTTAAAAGATTTATCACTCATGATTTCTGTAGATTAGGCTGAACATTTAAACGACTTGAGATGTTCAAAACTTTTTAAAAAAATTAATTTATTATTTTCATTACATGTATATGTTTCAAGAAACCAAATAATAATAATGGTATCAACAATGATAATAATAGTGCATGAAAGTCATTGTAGTGGTGGTGATGATGATAATAGTTGTTGATATTATTAGATAATTTTAAAAATAAATTACTATGTGAAAATATTTTATAAAATTTATAAATTTTAAAAGTAATCGAATTGATTAATTTTCTTATAAAATATGAAGAAAATATATATATATATATATATATATATATATATATTCATGTCAAAGTTTTTACATAAAACAAACGCGATGACATGTTTTCCCAATGTAAATTAGTTTCCCTTGCTTGATGCTATATTTTAAGTCTGGTGTTTAACTCACGAAAATAAGGGGAAAAATTTTTTTTTAAAAGAACAAAAACGTTTCTTTCCATGCTTGAGAAAAGGGACACAGAAACGCCTAAAGCAACCAGTGGATCCTTTACTAAAAAACCCTTTAACGTCTTCAATCTTTGCCTCCTTTCAGAACCTGAAGAAGGCGGCCACAGCACTCCATATTCTCTCATTACAATGCTAACTTCCACGAACTTATTGTCTCGAATCATAAAAAAGAACAGACACAAAAAACCCAAAACGAAAACAAGAAACAAAAGACAAGAAACCAAAGAAGATCCTGTTGAACAAGATGAACTAGAAGAAGACACTGAAGGGTTTAATCTAAAAACCTCAGCTCCATCAAATACTTATGGGGTTCAGCCACTTGGCAATCTTTACTTCGATCCAGGCTCTATTAACTCAAGAAACACCGGTTTAGGTAATCTTCAAATTTTGACTGATGAGTTAGTTCTTGATATTTTAGGATTTCTTGATGGAACCCAGTTAGGAGTTTTAGCTACTGTTAGCAAATCATTTTACGTTTTCACTAATCATGAGCCTTTATGGAGAAAACTTGTATTGGATAAGTTAAATGGTGAGTTTCTGTTTAATGGGTCATGGAAGTCTACTTATATTGCTGGCATTTACCCTTTATTTGACGTTAATGGCTGCTCGAGTTTGAAAGTTAGAGATTTTTACTCTGATTATCTTTTTCAAAGTTGGTTATGTGCTAGTCTTGAAATGAAACCTGAATGGCTTGAGAGAGATAATGTTGTTAGAAAGAAAGGTATTTCTGTTGAGGAATTTGTGATGAATTTTGAGGAGCCAAATAAGCCGGTATTGTTGGAAGGGTGTATCGATAATTGGGCTGCATTGCAAAAATGGGATAAGGATTATTTGGTTAGTGTGTGTGGTGATGTGAAGTTTGCAGCTGGGCCGGTGGAGATGAGGCTTCAAGAATATTTTAGGTATTCGGATCAGGTGAAGGAAGAACGTCCAATGTATCTTTTTGACCCGAAATTTGCTGAGAAGGTTCCTGTTTTGGGTTCTGAATATGAGGTTCCATTGTACTTTAGGGAGGATTTGTTTAGTGTTTTAGGTAATGAGAGGCCAGATTATAGGTGGGTCATAATTGGCCCTGCAGGATCTGGTTCATCATTTCACATAGATCCTAATTCTACATCTGCTTGGAATGCAGTGATTAAGGGGTCTAAGAAGTGGATTTTGTTCCCACCTGATGTGATACCTCCTGGTGTTTATCCAAGCCCAGATGGTGCAGAGGTAGCGTGTCCTGTTTCCATAATGGAATGGTTCATGAACTTTTATGGTGCAACAAAGAACTTGAAAAGGAGACCTATTGAGTGCATCTGTAAGGCTGGTGAAGTGATCTTTGTGCCCAATGGTTGGTGGCATTTGGTAATCAACTTGGAAGAATCCATTGCTATTACACAGAATTATGTCAGCAGGTACTTTTCTTTTCTTCTTAATTATCTATAATTTAGATAGTTCTTAGAATTCAACTTTAGAAAGTTCATCTGTAGACATCATTGGTTGAGGAAAAGGTTTGATGATAGCTCTTAAATAGACTTTTAAAAGAATGAAGTTGCTCTCTCATAGTGTAACTTCTGAAGCTGACAAGTAGAGATATGACTCATGAAACTGAATGACGAAAACTTACCACAGCAAACCCAGTATTCATGGATAGGAAGTGCAATGATGGTAGGTCGGTGACAAGAATCAATTGATATAGTTGAGACCTCGGTTTAAGAAAATGAATTTATTTTAGCTTATTCAGTTTATATGCTGGAGCCAATTTTCAAGTAAAGTCTTTGATTCTCTGGATTGAAAGTAATGAATTTCAGTAGATTATCCCATCCTTTGCCATGTATACCTTGAGATATTACATAACTTAAACAGTAGAAGAAACTATTCTCTAGAGGGTGGGAATTCATTAATTTCCGCTGTCACTGTTTAAATAAGCAGTGTTCTTCATCAAGAAAACATGGGCTATATGAAAAGCTGGTGAATCAGTTACATTGGTTTATCCACACCTGACACACAAAATAAATTAAGAAAATCTATTTTAGTTCTTGTCTTGCACTTCACTTCAATCTCCTTTCACAGTCCTCGTCTTTATAACATAGCCTACCCATTTCCAAAGCCCTAGCTCTACCTTTTTGTTTTGTATAGAGAAAAGACTGTTGCTTCATATTTTAGGATGTGAGAAACCAATACCCATTGGTCGCAGCTGACTTACCTAGTGTGTTGCAGGAGAAATCTGCTGAATGTTTTGGATTTTCTTAAGAGGCCAAATGCAGGCGAACTAGTGTCTGGAACTCGAGACCGTGTGAATTTGCATGATAAGTTTGAGAATGCTATTGAGTCCACTTTCCCTGGAACTATCGATCAATTGGTGCAGAAAGCAGAGGAGAAAAGGGCCCAAGAGAAAAAACTTTCCTTCTGGGACTCGGTGACTGATTCCCATGCTGGTGCTTTCAAGTTCTCTTTCTAAACAAACCCCACAAAGGCTGGATGCGTGGGAAGGGGACAACAACTTACTCTGGAACAAACACAGGCGTACGTCATATTCCTGCTCCTCGTTCAACCATGATCTTGCAATAGAATGTAGATGCTTGAAGAACATATTTTCCTCTCAAGAATTCAAGCTTGAGCCTCGCTCTTCCTTCTGGTGGAAACGGATCCTTTTCCCTGTTCAGTTTTTTTTGCGAATGAAATGTTGAATCATTCTTTCGATTGTTTTGGTATACATACATTCAGATGCTCAGAATTGTAGTAATTGAAATGAATGGTTATTCTTTAGTGCTAAATTGTTTTAAATCTTTTTTTATTCTTAATCCCTATTTCATAAGGATTTTATATTTTTTACTCCAAAACTTTATTTTCTTCACGTTTTAGTCTACGAGCTAGAAAGAGAAGAGAAAGAAGTCGCCTTGCCCAATTTTGTTGGAAAAAATATCAAACTTTATGTTGAAGTGTTCCTCTTCAAAGGAGTGTTATTGACGTGTTTTTAAGATTTTGTATCGTCTGAAAAGAAAGATTAAGGTTGAGAAAAGTTTTTTTTTTTTAGTTTAGTTGTGTTTTTTTAATCAATTTGGGAATTTTTTTTTGAGTTGGGGGATTAGTTTCTTAAAGTTATAAGAGCACTTTTAAGGTGTTTATTGGTGAAAATAGATTAAAAATTGAGTTTGTTTTAATAAAAAAAAATGACAACCCAAATTTTTGACTAGATCTATGATGGCTAGATTTTGAGCTTTCAAACATGTCATGTCTCTTTGAAAAAAAGAAACAATTTGCTGGAAGACATTCTAAAAAATAGGTCCAAACTCGTGTGTTTGAACTTTATATTTTTTTCTTCAACCATACTTAATTTCTTAAAAAATAATTAGTTTAATATATATATAACTTCTTTTAAATTCTTAAATCAATAAAGAATGTTTTTAGATATCATTTTATTATATTCTATTTGATTTTTTCTTTTTTCTTCAACAATCATTTTTGTTTAATCCATTATAATTATTTTTTTATTCAGTTGATCATTAATTTTTATTATTATATAATTAAATAAAAAATAACCAATTGGGTGATGTGAAGTTTGCTGCTAGGTCCGTGGAGATGAGGCTTCAAGAGTATTTCAGGTATTCGGATCAGGAGAGGGAAGAACGTCCATTGTATCTTTTCGGCCCGAAATCCGTTGTTCACCATGAGGCAAATCAGATTAATCCAAAGTGCTTTTTTCATATATATATATATTTTTGGTTCTTCAAAAATTTACAGTTTGGCTCTTCAATTTAGTTTTTTTTTTTTTTTTTTGTCTTTCGACATTGCAATAACTTGGATTTGGACTTTCCGGGTTGTTTTAACCACCTACAAATATGAACTCCGAGGTGTTGAGGAAATTTTTTGTTACTCCATTTTATAAAATAAAATTTTATTTTATTGGTGTAGAGCAACTAAAAATTAGGGACCCAATTTGAGGTTTTGAAAGAATTTGGGCACCTTTAATTTTGTTCCATTGGGGGACTGGTTTGCAAGAAAAATATTTATTTCTTTTTATTTTATTTTGGTTCTTTTTTTTATTTGATCCTTTCTAAATTTTTTTCTTTCGAATTGAATTGATAATTTATTTTTTTACCTAGATATAGGATTCTCACAATGTCAAAGAAATGTTCCGATATTCGGTTTGCTAAAATATATTTAAACTCTATTGATTTAGAGCAATTAAAGTTTTAGATACTTAATTGGATTATGAAACAAATATGAGGGGATTGAAGTTAATGGGTAGGGTAAAAAAAATTGGCTCATGCAATACATGCTTTAGAGAGTTAGGGAGGCCACAACACTTTAGCAATGGATGTGACCTTCTTTGGTGGCCTAACCCGATCATCCATGGTAGTGTTGGATGTGTCACAACATGGTTTTTCATAAAAGGTGGCACATGTAGCTGATTCACAATGGTGTATTGTCGGTTGTTTTTTCTTTCTTCTTTTTTTTTTTTCCTTTTTTCTCTCACTTTTACTTGAAATTCGCATTGGTTATTTCTTAATTGATTCTCTGGTTTGATTCCAGCATTCTACAATGGATTTATTGGGGAATTGAGCTATATTATTTTTTTTGTTTGTTTTCTTTTTGTTTATCCTGGTTTAATGAACTGGATTGCAGATTTGACATACTTGCTCGAGTTGATTTGAGTAATTGTTTATTTTATTTTTTCCAATTTTATTTTTCTATATTGGATTAGCTTAGAACTTAGTTGAGTTGTTTTTTTTTTCTTTTTGTTGCTTTTTCTTTTTCATATTCTCATTTTTTATTTAATTTGGTCCTTATCATTATCTTTTTTTTATTATCTAATTAAATGATTCCAACTTATTTGACTCATTAAAATCCATGACTCTAGTCTTTTTTATTTTTCTTCTTTTTTGATATGCTTGTGTTGCTTGAATATATTTTTTAAAGTTAATTTTTTTGTTACCGTACAATAATCTACTGTGAAACAATATAATGTGTAACGCAAGAAAGAAAAACCCAGTGTGTATTCCCGATGGTGAGTCATCCATGTCTATGGAACAGAGGGAGGTTACACTTTCCACACAATTGAGCACCACCACTGTATCATCCCATTTAGACCAGTTGATCCTAATTCGACATCTGCTTGGAATGCAGTGATCCCACCGCAGTAAGAAACAGGGCCTAGAGAGTAATGACCTGTGTGGTCTCTAAGACAGACATTAGATTACTTAGAATAACATGAGTGGTTTTAGTAACTTAGTTTTAAGGAAACTAGAGCTAAAAAATCCAAAACTTTCGTTGTTAGAATCTTGCACCACTCTCTCCCACCTGAAAATCATACATGCCCACTTGATAAGAGCCCACACAATCTTTGATGTTTTTGCTGCAAGTTGCTTAATCTCCATTAGCATAGACAAGAACTTGCTTGATTATGCAGCACAAGTCTTTTACCAAATCCAAAACCCAAATCTTTTTATCTATAATTCATTTATAAGGGGTTTTTCTGGAAGCAAAGACCCGGATAAGTCCTTCCATTTTTATGTCCAATCAAAGAGAAATGGCTTAGTTCCTGATAATCTTACGTACCCATTTTTAGTCAAGGCTTGTACTCAAAAGGGTTCTTTAGATATGGGTATACAAGCTCATGGTCAAATAATTAGGCATGGGTTTGATAATGATGTTTATGTTCAAAATTCACTTGTTACTATGTATTCTACTTTAGGGGATATTAAGTCTGCTAGCTATATTTTTAGGAGAATTTCATGTTTAGATGTTGTTTCTTGGACTTCAATGGTAGCTGGTCATATTAAATCAGGAGATGTTACGTCTGCTCGTAAATTGTTTGATAAAATGCCTGAAAAAAACTTGGTTACTTGGAGTGTAATGATTAGTGGGTATGCGAAAAATAGTTTTTTTGACAAGGCAATAGAATTGTATTTTTTACTTCAATCAGAAGGGGTGCAAGCTAATGAGACAGTGATGGTTAGTGTAATAGCTTCATGTGCTCATTTAGGTGCACTTGAACTCGGAGAAAGAGCACATGATTATATTTTGAGAAATAAGATGACTGTGAATTTGATTCTGGGAACTGCACTAGTAGATATGTATGCAAGATGTGGAAGTATTGATAAAGCTATCTGGGTTTTCGACCAACTTCCAGGGAGAGATGCATTGAGCTGGACAACTCTAATTGCTGGATTTGCAATGCATGGTTATGCCAAGAAAGCACTTGAGTACTTCTCACGAATGGAGAAGGCAGGGTTAACACCGAGAGAGATAACATTTACTGCTGCTTTATCAGCTTGTAGTCACGGGGGATTAGTTGAAAGAGGATTGGAATTATTTGAGAGCATGAAAAGAGATTATAGGATTGACCCTAGGTTGGAACACTATGGGTGCATGGTTGACCTGCTTGGTCGAGCAGGGAAGTTAGCAGAAGCTGAGAAATTTGTTAATGAAATGCCTATGAAGCCTAATGCACCAATTTGGGGAGCGTTGCTTGGAGCTTGCCGAATTCATAAGAACTCAGAAATTGCAGAAAGAGCTGGGAAGACTTTGATTGAGTTAAAGCCAGAACACAGTGGTTACTATGTGCTTCTTTCTAACATCTATGCACGCACAAACAAGTGGGAGAATGTTGAGAACATCAGAGAGATGATGAAGGAAAGAGGAGTTGTGAAGCCACCAGGTTACACTCTGTTTGAGATGGATGGGAAAGTTCATAAATTCACCATTGGTGATAAAACCCACCCGGAAATTCAGCAGATTGAAAGAATGTGGGAAGAGATCCTTGGGAAGATAAGACTGGCAGGATACACTGGAAATAATGATGATGCATTGTTTGACATAGATGAAGAGGAAAAGGAAAGCAACATACACAGGCACAGCGAGAAGCTTGCTATTGCATATGCGATTATGAGAACTAAAGGTCATGATCCCATTCGAATAGTGAAGAACTTGCGGGTATGTGAAGACTGCCACACCGCTACAAAGCTGATTTCTAAGGTGTATGAACGGGAGTTGATTGTTAGAGATCGGAACAGGTTCCATCATTTTAAGGGAGGAGCGTGTTCTTGCATGGATTACTGGTAAAAAAAAATAATGCAGTTCATATAATTATGGTTTGAATGATGTTCATGGAACTGTATGACAAATTTAGAGACTGCATGAACTTTTGGCATAATCTCCCAGAACAGGAGCTTTCTCATTTTCATGGTTAGCCCTTCGGGGACAAAGTATAGTTACAGGAGTTGAGAACGCAGAAGGCATAAAATCGTCTTTGACTAGTGCATGTTTGCTTATACGTTAAAAGGAAAACATGTAAATATTGCTCTTTGAGCAACAAGAAGGCAAAATATGATAACGAATTGACAAATGGAGCCTACGGAAACCGAGCCAACAGTTTTTTTTTTTGTTAGGCAATTAAAGTTTTTATTTTTTATTTCATATATGACCTCCTTCATGAAACAAATAATTCTGTCCAGCTACAAGTTTCATTGAAGATCACAGGATTGTTTACTCAGTTTTCCAGCTGAACGATCGAGTTTCAAAGAGAATAAGATTATAAAAAATAAAATAAAAACACTTGAAAATGTTGAATAAATAGATTAGACTTGAACGAAAGAGCAACATTTCTCAAAAAACAGAGAGGGAATGGACGGAGCTGAAAGTAAACGGCACACAACATAACAGGCACGGGAAAAGGCATAATGTCAGCTACTTACATAAATATTTAAAAGGACTACACACCGTCAATCAGTAACTTTAATTCTGTTAAAGAAACAAAATTACATTGGATGGAAATACCGGGAAAGGATCGATTTTAATCGGCAAAATGTAGAGTGCTGTGTCTGTATCAGAGACTCCACGAGCAAGATGTTAGACAGGAGAGAGGGAAGCCACATAAGAACCATCGCTGTACTTCAAGCCTTTTAAGAAGCCTGAACGCAAGCAAGGAGCAACGGCGGCTTCTGGAATACCAAAAGAATGACTACTTTCTTGCAAGCCTTCAACCGCCGCAGCTTGATCAGGTTTTTCAAAGGCTGTCTCAAGAGCAACATTCAAGCCAATAGAGGTGCGTTCTGTTGTAAAGCTGAAAATTACCCAAATTAAATCAAAACAACAGTTGAGCACCGAATAACTATGTAATTGTGGTGATACTAAATAAGGGCCTCGATGACAAAAGCTTATGAGAAATTTATCATACCTTGCCTCAAAGCTTCTCCCATCAGAGTCCATGAGTGCACATACACGGCAAACAATCCATGATGGAATATATGCATCCTTAATTTCAATGCTGGATAAGAGCCCTGTGGATGAACCTTGACTGGATTCGGTAACTTTAACTGTAGATTCTTTAGGGGAGGCAGCAATGTGGTGAGCTCTTTTTACCTCCACGCATTTTATCTGTGAAACAAGAGCAATACTCAGCTACGCAAACATGCTTCTGACATCATGAGGCAAGAATCATGTATCATTTTGAATAGATTCATATTTTCAATATTAAAAAGACTGGTGAAAAGCACAGATAAATCATCAAAGAAAACTATTTAAAAAGAGAACATAAAAGGAGAACATATTTAATAGAACACTTTGCAATGGATAATCTAGCTGCCGATACAAGGGCACTAATGTTCTGTAAGTGAATCAGATTTGATTGTGAATGAAAGTTTCACCATTGAGGTCCTGTCATGAAAGATTGGCGAGACTGCAAAAATTTTGGTTGGACTATGAGAAAAGACTCGGCAATAGAGGCAAATATAGGCAAAAAGGTAACAGAGATGAAAGTATGCTCTGACTTTTAGCTCTATCTATTGAGTCCAAGATTAAATTTACGATACCCACCTCTGGAGAAGAAAGAGCAGCATTCTGAAATGGAACAGGTGAGTACAAAACAGGAACATCTACTCCAGACAAAAAGGTAAGGGAAGATCTGAAGGCAAGGACAAGGAAGCGAGATATAGTCATAACATTATGCAGAAAATATGGAATTAATTTCTGAACTATACAGCTAAACTCAACAGAAAGGTATTTTTTCAAAAAACTTAAACACTGCGCTTACCTGTAATTTAACAAAAAATCATACAACCCATTTACATTCTTATTTCCACAGAAAGCCAGCAGTGATTGTGGGCTATTATCAACATCAGACAAGGAACTAAGGCGACGAGTCTGCATCATGTTAGCAGGAACCATAAATTAATTATAAAGTACAAGCAACGGGATTAAAAGTAAACATCAGAGGATCTTGACAAGAGAAAATTGCACAGAACTCTCCAGTTAGGTAATGTAATTATTAGAAGACAAAAGTAGGAGCTTGGGATGTACAATCATCACAATCCCAACAACCGTAATAATCATACATCATTACTACAGGTTGCTAGATATCCTTTACAGCCCAAACTTTCAAATCTTAAATGATCATGAACAAAAGAATACTAAGCATTTAACTAGGACCATTAATTCATTAAAAGAATAAAGGGAGGAATAATTGTTGGAATATATTAATTCAAAGTATTAACTAATCAAAGAGCTTAATGAACCATGAAATCAGGGAAGGCAACTTATTTAAGCCCAGGGAAATGCAAGATGGCCATATATGGAAAGGATTCACTTACCTGGCCCAAATTTTGTTTCTCAATCTCAGAAAGCTCAACTAAATCTTCAGTGGTGACTTGCTCTACTTTAGAATAACAAAGTGGCATGGAGAAACAAACGTCCTACACAACAAATTAATAGTGTTACATAATATGACAAACTTATAGCAAACATACATAAATTAAAACATCTCGCAAAATTATCAACAACATAAACGAGCAAAATATTAAAATATCAACAGAGATCTTACATGTTCTCTCAACAATGACCTCAGACCTCTTGTCGACTGGGAGATGTAAGCATTGCATAGGTGTTTGCTACATCCTGAGCCATCACTACCAGTGAACATCACCACAAATTGTGAAGTGCACGCTACAAAAAATTCCAATGAAAACTCAATGTTAACTTGTAGTTTGAGGGGAAAATACTTTCATGGGCTATAAAGAAATGGTGAGAACCATATCACTTCAAAATAATAGCTTTTGCATGATTGCCATGTTACAAGCAGCTCTCGGTATGCAATGTACCAAATTAGGAATCACGGAAAGGAGGTATGAGTTCTAATTATTGATATGCAGACACAACCTCTGACATCTACTAAATCCAAGTAATATGCCTCAATGATAATGATGCCCGGAAGCAACAACATACTTATTTTGCACAAAATATTCCATGTTTGTGGAAAAAGAACCAGAATTTAAAGCAGGACGAGAAAAGAGATAGATTAATAGAATAAGAGCAGAAACATACCATAAAAAATATTGCAAATGTTCTTTCGAAGCATGTAATAAAGACTTCGAAAAGAATCCTCCCATGCCAGCTGCCGTTTTCTCAAAAAATCTACACCCACAAAATAAAAAGCGAGAACATTAGAAAGGGAAAGGAGGAAGGGAATAGAAAAGGTCTCGTATGAGTTAATGTTTTTATTTGACAACCTCCCTCAATTGCTGATGAGGTTAGCACTGATATAACAGCAGGAGGCAGGGTAGATTGAGGGTAAACCCATGAATGCAAAGCTTTAGAACTAAGGATCTGAGAAGTCATTGCCTGCCCAGAGCTACTACTGTCCTTGGAATCACCAAATTGGGATGCAAGCTGTGGCATGCCGTTGTAGGTGCTGCTCATAATTGACCTATGAATCCTAAAAATTGCAAGCAAAATATTAACTGCTGATTAACAACCTACAGCATGGAACTTGCTAGCATATTGATTAACAGTTTCCAATATGGTGTGCCATATCAGATAAGTTGCAAAATAGTCATTGAGGAAACAAAAAGACCGCATATTTCATGATTATTTTCATGAATCAATAGCTGAGGAAGTCAGAAACGGAACCTTTATCCAGATTGAAAACAAGAGCATAAGCCACTCATACCTTGTCAATTATTCATGTATGCATTTAATTGAGATTTTCAGGTGCATGGTAAAGTAACAACAAATTTTGATCACAAATGAAAATATAACAGTATGACTGAAAAATTACCTTGAGAAAGAAAATTAATTAGCTGGAAGTTTTAAACAATCACATGATGAAAGATCAACCAACCATCAAATAAGTTCAAGGGTTGATATTATCTTAATTAGAGGCAGCAGAACAAACTAGTAAAGGAATACTAACTTTTGAAGTACTTGACAAACTCACCAATTAACTGAAAAGGAGGATGCCACCCGCATTCTAGTTTTCAAAGTAAAATCAAGAGGAGCCTTTTTGCCAGCTATATGGCATTCAGAGCAGAAATTGCCACCATGATTGCCAGCTTTTTCAGAAGAATCAGCATTTAAACCAGAAGTGTCAGGCGGTTCATGGGCCACAAGTCCTTTCAATGCTTTATCCTATATAAGTAAGTCAAGTCAGAACAAACATGACTTTGATTAACAAGAAAGAAAAATTGCCAGCAAAGCATACCATTTCAACAAATGCCAAGCCAGATGACCTTTCACCACTAGATGAAAGCTCAGTAACACTGCGAAATATACTTTGGCTGCAGTTTTTGATTGTTTGATGAGGTTGTACCACATCATCTTTCAAAACTTCGTCAGAAGCAACCAAATTCTCTGTACTGCCATGAGATGAAAAGCAAACCAGTGAGGAAAAAAGGAACTGTCTATATATTGCAGATGAGATACACTGTGCTAAAAGGAATACCATGAAAGTTGCTGTCTCTTGGTAGCCAGAGTTGAAAGCACAGGGATATTGTTCAGGCTATTAGTTTGTTCAGTTGATGTATTTTCCTGAGTGTAAATGGAAATACAGTGAACAAATGAATAAAGTATTAATGATAGCATAATCATAACCAGAACATCGGTATCCTAATCTGGAAAATACAATAACCTTTGCACTGTCTTTTACAGAAAGCATCCTAAGCCTGGATTTTTTGACAGGATAAACTTCATCCATGCGGGTGTTAATGTATCTAGGAGTCCTTGATGCATCTGGTTTCCTAAGCCAATTATCCATCTCAATACCATTACTGGAAGGTAAAAAGGAAATGGTCATCAGATCAACAAAAAAAAAATATAGTAGTTCAGAAATAGAAAATTAGAGTAATTTACTTCTTTGAACCCAGTGGGGCTGGAGATTCATCTACAATCTCTATAACCTTTTTCCTCCTCAGCTGCTCTCCCTGCATGCCAACAATGACGACAAAACTGAGAGGTTTTCCTCCACTACAACTAAATAGATTTGAAAAGATTCTTGAACTCAAATTTAATGCAGTTAATAAACGACAGTCCCAATGACATTGAGGTAACATGTGATGTATTATATATAAATCCTCAGTTCTTGCAATTCAAAATGAAAAGCAATTCTCAATTACCCCCACCCTCTCCTCAAACGCTTCGTAACATACAAATGGAAGTGTTTATAAAACAAACTAAATGCATTAAGCAGGTATAAAATGAGAGAGTGAGTCAAGGAATTATGAGGAAACTGGTCAATTAACCCATTTCCACACACACAGGGAAGTGGACACATAAGACAAACGATCATGCGCATGAATCTAATCTCACTTGGTTGAAAATGCCAAAATTCAACCATTCAAAAAGTGATCAAAACCTCCTAGTTCAAGACCTTACATGCTGTTTGGAAACTTAAGATTTGAGTGGAAATGAAGTCATTTAAACACCATTTACCCAATTAGGGATGAGGACAAGTAAGGTAAATGATGTATTTTCATTAACACAAGTCAAATAAATTTCACAACTTTAAAACTTATTCCAAGCAAAAAACTTCAATTAGCAAATCAAATCAATTTAATCTACTTAAATAGTTGAAATCAATTCTAGCATAGAATTGGTTCCAAACAAGCTGTAAAACACATAATAGACAGTTGAAAACTTACTCTCAGTTCGGACGGAGTCTTCCTTTTAACCATTGTACCATCAGTTAGAGCAGCAGCAGCGCCACCAATTTGAACATTAACAGAACCTAAAGAACCTCCCGGTAGAGCAACCTTTGCCATAAATTACCCTCACATACACTTCATAACAACCAACCCCCTTCCCACCAATCAACTCACCACCTATAAACAGATATTCCGTAACATTTAAACAACTAATTTGCAATTAATAAATACATCTTACTCATTATTAACAGAAACATAACATCAAACAGATTAATTTCTTATTAACCTACAAATAATTTAAACAATCCAATTAATGCTGAGGAGAATCGGTTTCTGACAATCTAATGTCGTTTCAACTATAACTCTAGCAGCAGCATTAAACGCAGATTTACGGAGAAATTGCGGGGGGGGGGGGGGGGATGTGTTTTCAATGTCACCTCTGCGAAGCAAAATTTGAGAGAAACCGATTTTTGAATCTCACAATTAAAAAATGGAGGTAGGGTTCAATTATGGGGTTTTTGATCGATTTGCCCCAAAAATTAAGAGTGTAATTAGGGCAAAAAATAGGAGCAGGTTAGTGAGGGAGGGAGAATTTAAAAGTTGCGGTAAAGTTTATGTTTTGGGTTTGAACATTTTCGTAGTTTTCATTTCCCCCCTGTCCCTTACACCGTTAGTTTGAGGAGTTAACTGTCAGAGATTTGATTGAAGAGTGACGTTTAGCAGTGGGAGTATGATGATTGGCGTTATTAATTCTGCTACTCGCTAGGCCTTTCTCACGCGTGTGTCTCAGGCAGAGAGTCGAAGCGTCCATTTGTTACTCCTTGATGGGCCAAGCGTTTGGTACAAGTGTTTTAACAAAAGCCCAATTAGGCCCATTCACTTATATTTGGAATATTAGTTTCGTATAGTTACTGGATAGGTGGCCAGCACTCGCTCCGCTGTGAGCCAATTTTTCTTTTAATATTAAAATAATATAAATATTTTTTAAAAAAAAAAAATTGAGGATCCAATTATTAAGTTTAATAAACTTATTTAATTTAATAAAATGATTAGAAAAAAAAATATCAACAAAAAAAAACCCAACAATAATTTAATACAAAGATGTATGCTTGTCAATATTATAAAAATATATATTTATATAATATTATTAAAAAATCTCAATGATTTTATTTTTTAACAAGGTAAATATTAAATGAAAACAAGATAATTGTATTTTAAAAAATAAAATAAAATAATGTTAATCTTGATTTCAGACAAATAAAATATTGAATGAATAAATTAAAAAAATAATAATTTAAAAAACCAAAAAAGAAATCACCCAAGTCTGTCCGTGGTAGCACTCCAAATTTATAATCTCACCGTAGGACTAGGATAACATCATTGAAAGCAAATAGAATAAAATTACAAAGCTAAATTTTCAAACCAACCTAACATTAAATGATGAAATTGAAAAATAATAATAAAAAAAAACAATAAAAAAAGTCTAAGTCAACCCCGTGAACCTACTTAATCCATAACTTGGAACATGATATTGAGATAACTTCATAGAAATAAAATTTAAATTTTTTTTAAAAAAGACCTAAAAAAATTGAATCTAGCCCGATATAATCTTCAAAATTCGTGACATGAATCATAAGGTCAAATCATAGCATAAAAGCCAAACTCAAAAAAATAATAATATCAAATTCTCAACTAGCCAAAATAATTAGGGGTAAAATTGAAAAATAAATTCAACAAAAAAAAGATCTAAAAGAAAAAATATAGATTTGAAAAGAATGATGACCAAAATTTTTTAAAAATGGTGATGGATGAAATTGAAAAATAATTTTGATAAATAAAAAGATAAGAAAAAAAAATCCAAATAACAATAAAAAGAACAAGGCCAAACTTGATATAAAAACAAATGCCAAATGATGAAATTAAAAATATATATATAATTTAATAAAGGATTTAAGGTCAAATACATCGCAATCAAAAGAACAAGGACCTAATTTAATTCAACAAATAAATAACTAGACTTCTTTATATTTTTTCAATACCCGATGTATTGTTCGAGGAGGGAGAGATAAAAGACACAAGGAGGGAAAACACGTTGTTAGAGCTCAATTATAACTTGTGTTGGTGGTTTTTGCCTCACCAACATGACAAGAGCAACGAGACATATCCAACGCCATCCCAAAAAGTAGCCTTCAAAAATTTTATGGCGCTTCACGCACTATCCTGAAGGGTGAAGGAGGCGTCTACTTACCAGTTTCGTATGAGGCACGTTCTAACCAGTTTTTTTTTAAATTATATTTATCCCGACCCCGCTTGAAAATATACGATCTGGTTGTGATATCAGAATAACCCCATATAAAACAAATTGAATAAAACCTCAATTATTCAATAACTAAATGTTGAAGAGCGAAATTAAAAAAAAACAATCTAAGTCAACCCGGGTTAAATTGTTGTGCTCATAACCTAAGATACGAGATCAGGATAACTCCATGTAAAGGAAAGTGAATAAAAACACAAAGACCAATTTCTAATCAATCGATCCAATATTAAAAAATAATAATTTAAAAAGACTCAAAAAAAGACTGCAGTCAACTCGAGATAATATTTGAAAACCATGACACAACAAAATTCCTAATCATGGAGCAAAGTTTCTAATCAATCAAATGCTAATGGATGAAATCAATAAAAAAAAACCCATAAAAATAGAATCCGAAACAAAACAAATAACACTAAAAAGAAAGACGACCAAATTTGATATAAAATTAAACTGGACCTAAATGATAAATAAGGGATGAAATTAAAAACAAAATTCAATTAAAAAAATAATTAAAAAATAAATAGTAATTAAAAGAATGATGGCCAAATTTGATATAAAAATGAGTTGAAATCAAATATTGATAGATGGAATTGAAAAAGTAAAATCAATCAAAAAAAAATTTAAAACAAAACATATATCAATAAAAAAAATAAAAACCAAATATGATATAAAAAATTAATGATAAAAACCTTTAAATTTTGGCAGACCAATACGAATCTTGAGGATAAAAGAGGGAGTGTGTGTGTGTGTGTGTGAGAGAGAGAGAGAGAGAGAGGGGGGATGATAAGAAAAAATCCAATTAGAGCCCAACAAACTACCCGTCGTAGGCCATGCGTTTAACCACCAAGAAGATTACGACGAGCCACTTCCAACATCACTTGAAAGCTAGTGCTTGGCCTCCATATGATGCCTTGGACATTATGCATCCCTTGAAGACAACAAACAACAACCTATTTCATCCTGCTTGATTACCCAAATCCTTATATTTATTTTATTTTCAATTTTGAACCCTTAACATTTAATTTTTTTTAAATTAGTTGAATATGTTTTAGTTTGTAAAGTCGAGAATTTTCTCTTGATATTGCAAGGTTTTCGTATCAAGGCAAAAAAATAATAATAAAACTATCAAGTCAAATCCCAAATTAAAACAATGTAAAATGATTATTTTTTTTTAAAAAAGAGGTTGAGGATCAAAATTAAAAAAAGAGACATGAATATTTTCCCTAGCTATGCAAATCAGTCCCTGACATTGTAAAAAAAAGGGACTAAACATTTCTTAAAGCTTCAAATCCAGTTTTTAAAACTCTAGTTATTTTAAATCAATGAAATTGAATTTTGTTTTGTCAAACCAAGAATTAACCAAGCAACAAAATAATGTCCTGACGCCTCAAAATCCCATACACCCGCATGGAAAATAAATCACTAAGACCATTTGCAAATTAGGGCAATTTTAAAGGGACCAAATAAGAAAACAAATAAATTAAAAGACTAAAATGTAAAAAATCATAGGAAAAAATTATGCATTGTTCAAATGAACAATGCATCCCCTTTATGGTCTACGATGAAGACTGAGAGGATTTATTTTTTTATGTATATAATTATAATTGAAGTGATTAATAATGCTTATTTACGAGATGCATAATCCACTTCTTCAGATTTTTTTTCTAGTTTGTTTTTACCAAAAAACACCATAAATTTAATTAAAGAGGTGCTTTAAGAGTACAGTGAAAGTTGTTTTTCAAATTGTTTTTTTACTTAAAAATGCATTAAAATAATATATATATTTTTTAAAATATTTATTTTTTACATTAATACATTAAAACGATTTAAAAACATTAAAAAAATTAATTTAAAACAAAAAAATAATAATTCAAATTTTGACAAAAAAAAACTTTCAACCTTTAATTCCAAATGAGGTTTAATTTTTATCACCATCACTCGCTTCTCTATTTAATTGATCGTATTAATAGCTTAGGTAGGTAAAACGGGAAAGTAATTGCCATCAGCTGGGGTGTTTCTTAGTTTTGCTGGTTTATATTCTATACATTAATGTGCTTGAAGTTTATAGAATATTTTATGAAGATATTAAAATCAGTAAACTATATATATTTTTTATTAAATTGTCACAGGTAAATAATTTTTATAATTTGGGAGATGACAGGGTTCCCCACGCACGTGTGCAAGCAGACTCCCTCCCGCATGCCGCGCGCCCTTTCTAGTTTTTACCACTCTCCGACGGTCCATGAGTCCCCGTGCATGCATGAAAAAACATGGGTTATTATATGCTTTAAGCACGTAATTATGGATTTCTTCTTTTTCTTCTTTTTCTTTATTAATCTCCCTCGATTTCTCTTAAAACAACCATCCGTCTCTATTTTTGAACAATCAAATGCAATGCTTTGCATCTCTCTCTTTGCTTTCCTTTTTCTCAAGATAAGTACCTTTTTGCTTCATTCATTACTCTCTCTATTTTTTACATTATCTATCTGATTCTTTATTCTAGTTTTGTGCATGGATTTTGCTTTTGTTGTTGCAATTTGTTGATTTTTTTTTTTTGGGATTGTTATTGGTGAATCTGTAGCCATATTTTGATTATTGTTTCTAAATTAATGTCGTCTGGAGCCAAATTGCAAAATTACGATTTGATTGAAGGCCTGTGATCTGATCACCAAGAAATATCAAATTGTTTCTTTTTACTGTTAATGGGATAAAAAACGATTCAATCTTTATACCGCGTTTCATAGAAGAGAGGTGGTAATAAGGACCTGAAGATTAATAGGACTAGTTGTTTTTGATGGGGAATACATGTGTAGGACCAAATCTAGGCAATAAGGGATTCTTAAATAGTGTTACTGCTGCGATATGGCGTTCCCGGCCACCAGAGGACAGGTTGCCTCCTCCTAAAGGAGAGGATGGTAGCAATAATAATGGTGACTCAAATGCGGGTCTGATTGGTGGATCAAAAAAATCTGAGGGTTCTAGAAAAGGATCAACTGATCATCCATCAATGCCGGTCCAGAACACCCCACCTGAACCAGTTAAAATGTTCAATGAGGCGCCGCCGCCACCTAAAGTCATTGAGCATGAAAAATCCATTAAGCCGGAAATGAGAGATGTGGGGATTGGTAAGCCTGTGGAGGAGCAGAAGGAGAAGAAACCTACTCATGTTAAGAGGGCTTCGAGTATAGCGCTTCAAATGGAATCCGTGTTGGGGAGGAAAACTGGGAATTTAAAAGATATTTATAGTTTAGGGAGGAAGCTTGGACAAGGGCAATTTGGGACTACGTTTCTTTGTGTTGAGAAGGCTACTGGAAAAGAGTTTGCTTGCAAAACCATTGCAAAGAGGAAGTTGACGACACCGGAGGATGTGGAGGATGTCAGGAGGGAGATTCAGATAATGCATCATTTGGAGGGTCATCCTAATGTGATAAGAATTGTAGATGCTTATGAGGATGCTGTTGCAGTCCATGTTGTTATGGAACTTTGCTCAGGCGGGGAGCTGTTCGACAGAATTGTTCAGAGGGGACATTATACAGAAAAAAAGGCGGCTGAGCTTGCGAGATTAATTGTTGGTGTTGTCGAAGCATGCCATTCTTTGGGAGTAATGCACCGGGATTTGAAGCCTGAGAATTTTCTGTTTGTCGGTCAGGAAGAGGATTCGCCGCTTAAAACAATAGACTTTGGCCTCTCAGTGTTTTTCAGGCCAGGTACACGTCTGAGCATCACTTTTTTGTTGCAATGGTTAGATCTAGGGCCCCTTTACTTGAAGCATTCTAGAGCTAGAGCCATACGAGCCTTCTCGTTTACTCTATTGCTTTAGAGTTCTTGAAAATAGTTTCCCCTACTATGCTTTTGCTCAGTTCTATTATCAGATGTTTGTTGAATGAATTATGTTTTGGTATGACTTCCTGCTTTACAGGAACTAATAATGCACTTTTAGATATATATCTTGCTTGTAGATTGATTTTGGAAATGGAGCATGAGTTACAATGCCTCACTTCATCTTGTATTTTTCAGATAACTGAGAGCGGCCATGGAAATTCCACTAATAATTAATATGACCTCCTTCTGACAAGTATAGCACCAACAATTTACTGACTAAATGGATAAGAATATTAGCTCAATTATACGTAGCTTCTCTTAATTATGAAGATTTTCATATGCTATTTGCTTGTACTATGAGAATAGAACAACGTGCCCCCTTTCTGTGCCCCCCTAGGGGTTGGGGGGGGGGGGGGTGGTTGGCTGTAGGAGATGTTTGCATGTTTCGAAAAACTATGCTTATCAACTGTGGAAATAATTATCAAAGAAGAGGTATGGTCACTGCAGTGGTCACAGATATCGTTAATGGCTAGGCGAAAGGTATGATTGGTTTCGTAAAGTCTTATTCCAAATTTAAGGAAGTTGTAGTTTGTTGTTAGATCTGAATTTATCCCCAAATAATTGCTTTGAATATTTTTTTCTTGCTATCGAGACAAGGATAGACGTTTGCATAATTTAGTACATGAACATTTCAACACCCACGCCAATATATTACTTTAGCATGCCTCCTATGGCTGTCGCTTTTGAATGGATTTATTTGCCTGCAGTCTGCACATAGTCTCTTCATTGCTCATGCTTATTCAAAATTTAGTCAGCATTAAATTGTTTCCTCCTCACTAAGCTTTCCCATTTCTGAGAATTGACTAATTATTTCATCATCTCAGGTGAAACTTTCACTGACGTAGTTGGCAGCCCCTACTATGTAGCTCCGGACGTCTTGCGGAAGCTATATGGTCCAAAATGTGATGTTTGGAGTGCTGGAGTGATCATCTATATTTTGTTAAGCGGGGTACCTCCATTTTGGGATGGTGAGATTCATGATCTAGAAATTTGTTTATATTTAAGTTTTATCTAATGATTCTAGACATTCTTTGGCTGAATCTAATTTATGTTCTGTCATGTTTGGGTTCAGAATCAGAGCAAGGAATATTTGAGCAGGTTTTAAAAGGGGAGCTAGACTTTGAATCAGAACCTTGGCCTAATATATCTGAAAGTGCAAAAGATCTTGTTCGAAAAATGCTAGTAAGGGACCCTAAAAAACGGCTGACAGCCCATGAAGTTCTCTGTGAGTATGCTTACCACTATGATCTAATCTTTTGTTATATCTTTGGCAGATAAACCAGTGCATTGCTTATTATTTGGTTAGTTGTGTCTCTTTTTTAAGTTGTGTATGTTTAATGATAATCCTAAATTTCTTTTATCATGATTCATTATAGCTTCTAGAAAGTTGAGCATATAACAGAACTGAATGGAGGAAAAAACTCATACATTAACTTGAGTTTTTTCTTAAATGGAGGAATGTTTCAAAATCATAAATAAAGTTCTTGTTTGATGCGAAGATAAACCATAGTACTAAGCTAGATAGATAATGGTTTAGGAGTTAGACTAAAAGTAAAGAACTTGTCTTGATATTGCTGGTTTCTTCTGTCGCCAAGGAATAGCAATCGTTACACGATGCATTTGTTCTTGTGCAGGCCACCCTTGGGTGAAGATGGAAGGTGTAGCACTTGATAGACCTCTTGATCCAGCTGTCCTAAGTCGGTTGAAGAAATTCTCAGCCATGAATAAGCTCAAGAAAATTGCCATTCGAGTGAGTTTTCTCATCCCTGAAATCTTGAAAATTTGTGCACGCATGGTAACTGTGGAAAACTTAGGTCATACTTCGATGCTGTATCATAATAATTGAAACAGCAAATGCAATGAAGCGGATCTGTTCCTTCGTTGGTTGCCGGACTTATTTTGAGTGGAGCTGCAATACTAAAACACAAATACTAGAAACATCATTTTGTATTTGATTTGATGATTAAAAGGTAATATGGCAGTTCAATATCACCTGCAGCTTTGTTTCTTGCATCTGTTAATGAAAAGATGTTGCTTGTCTTTTCAGACAAGAAGTACATATATCATAACCTGAAAATTGCGGTTTTAAACCTTATGACTATTCCATGCTTTATGCTCATTTTTCTTCGTGATGCAATCATCTTTATGATATTTATCACTTTTTTTCATTAAAATTTTTAATCTAATGTGCTTCGCATTTATAAATACAAATACGACATTACAAGTTGAAAATGTGACCAAATATCATCATAAAGTCATCATACAATTAAGGTCTCATTACAATTATAAATCTCTAATCACAGGTATTCAAGCATTTCTTATTAGCTGAAGGATTTGCAACAATGCATTTTTCATTTGAGTACATTGTTTCAAATAGTAAGGAAAACTATTTTTCAAAGATGTCGTCAAAATGTTAAATGTGTGATCATGTTCTACAGAATCCCTTTCTCCTAGTATTTACTCTTAATAGAGACTTCTTGGTTGAATTGCTTCAAGTTTCATTTAATTTTTAAGACAACAACGCAGACTTGGAGCTTTAATTGGTATGGCTTGTTCTTTTATTTACTAGATAACTTCCTTTTCATCTCAGGTCATTGCTGAAAGCCTCTCTGAAGAGGAAATTGCAGGTCTGAAAGAAATGTTCAAGATGATAGACACAGACAGCAGTGGACATATAACTCTTGAGGAACTGAAGACTGGTTTGGAAAAAGTGGGTGCTAATATCAAGGATTCTGAACTTGCTGGCCTAATGCAAGCTGTAAGCTCGTTTGAAATTCAGATTCTGGTTTTATAGTTATGTAGCATAGGATCATGATGGTAGTTTTCTTTCTTTTTAGAGAACCCTTTATCTTGAAATTTTCTGCTGCAAACCATTAAGAGATTTCAGACAACAGAATGAAATTTATTTCCAGGTCATCTTTGGTTAAACATGATGAAATTTAGTCCGAGTCTCTTTGAGCCAAGCTGAATCTTAGAAAATTAGTGTGACCAAGATTGAAGTCTTGTGCTTCTATTTTTCTCGTTGATTACCTATTAAACAACTCTTAGACAAGCTGTCGTTCGATTTAGCTAAAAAGGTAGAAAAACATGGAGAAAGAAGCAGGAAAAACCACAGATATTGTAGCATGGAGCAGAGCTTCTGTAGGTTATGCTTAAAGAGCCCAGGTCCCTGGGAGTCTTGGGACGAGATACAAACACATGTTCGCACTCGTGCACAGATCATAAGAAACTTGCTATCATATCTAAATGTAAATGCAGCGCATGTCTGTATGTAGAAATTGATATGTTTTTGGTTAAAGTTATGACCTCTGAGTTTTTATCATGGACGTTGAATTAACTTATGAATCACCACTCAAGCATCTGGGATCTCCCAGGTGATTGTCTTGAATGTTACAGCACCAGTGTTTCCTCTGATCCATTCAGCTTGATTCTGATTTAGCTTCCTGCCTGTTAAAAATTCTCAGGCTGATGTTGACAACAGTGGTACCATAGACTATGGCGAGTTCATAGCAGCTATGCTCCATCTAAACAAGATTGTGAAGGAGGATCATCTCTATTCAGCCTTCTCATACTTTGACAAAGATGGGAGCGGGTACATTACTCAAGATGAGCTCCAACAGGCCTGTGAGCAGTTTGGTTTAGGAGATGTTCAGTTAGAAGAAATTATACGCGAGGTTGACCAGGATAATGTAAGTATCTTCTTCCCAGTAGTCATTTTCATTCGCCTTCAGGTAGAAATTAGTTTATCTCATCAGCATTATTTAATTTTTCACTTTCATGTTCTTCTCAGGATGGGCGCATCGATTATAGTGAATTTGTGGCAATGATGCAAGACACTGGTTTTAGCCAGACAAGATCACAAATAACGTAGTTGTAAGATTCCGACAAGCCTTTAAGCAGTAGGAGTTAATTTGTATTTTCTAGGTGTCATAAGTTAACAGAATGTGCAGTGCATACTGTTGTAAAGAGGAAACAGGCTTCAGGGAGGTTACAAGAGTTGAGTATCCTTCCAGGATGTATTTACCACCTTTTAGGTTTCTGTTAAATGTATTCAGTTGGATTAGATTGCAATTTCCAAGTTTGAAAACTTTGTTCATGATTTACCCCCGTTTTCTTCTATTGAATCATTTTTTTTACTAAAGAATGCTGGATGATGTCCTTGTAGACTAGTTAGTCTGGGGAGTTATTAGATCCAATATATTGGGTTTGATTGTGCATCAAGCTCAATTGGATACAAGTCCAGTGAATTACTAGACCCTTCACCCCTAAGCTTGGCTGCATGCCAAGTGCACCAAGCTCAATTGGATACAAGTCTAGTGAATTACTAGACCCTTCACCTCTAAGCTTGGCTGCATGCCAAGGTTTGTTAGAGAGGGGGGGCTGGCAGGGTGGCAGGGTGAAATGTTCCTTTCTTGTAAATATTTATAATTTTAATAAAAATAAGTGAAATGTTTTCTTAGCCCCTTTAATTTATAACTTGGCCCCCTAATTTTTTTGTCTTGTTCCGCCCTTGGTTGGATGCCAAGTCCAATTGAGTATGGATTTGGCTCACTGCCATATCTATTTACCATGAGCTTGGAAATGTGCCAAACGTGAAGGGCTAAAGGTTTTGAGATCTTTATAAGCCAGTATAGACCTCGCTTGTTTATCTTTATGATTTTTAAAATAAAATATTAATGTCAGAGATATTTTTCTTTTTATATCTATAAGTATATAAAAAATCTTTCAATGACTTACTATATTTTCATCTCATTAAATATTGTATAAGGAATATTTATTTCTTATTAATGTTATCAGGAGAAAATGACTCCAACTTCTTAACCGTGATAAAATAATAAGTTCAGGGCTATTAAAAAAATTCACAATTTCTATTCTTTAGAGACTAATAATTTCAAATCCCAAAGCATTTATTATACTAAAACAAGAATAAACACTTTTATTTTTTAAATTTATTGAAATTTAAAAAATTATTTTATAAGTGTTAAACAATTTACCATTAATTATCCATCTTATAAGCCATAAAGAAAGAAATATAGGCATGAATATATTATAATTCATTATTCTAACACCGAAAAAACCTCGTTTCTAAATATACTGGTTTCGGAACATGACTAATATGCAAAATACACATCTTAAGCATACATTTATAATTCAATTATACAAATTTATCTTCTTGGATCTATATAACATTTCTTTTCAATGACGTTATTTGTTCATCCTTTCATTCATCAAAAAATAAAATAAAAGGATTTTCATCAATATGTTGATTGCCAATTTGCTGAAAACACAGATCTGTTCATGTTTTTGTCGCTTTGTTTAGAGAAATACAGTAATCCAGCAGCACCTCGCCCAGCACCTGCCAGCAGCAACCATGCTCGACACGAGCACGAGTTCAACGACTAGTGCACCGTACCTTGTCCGGCACCTTCAGTGTACCTTGTCGATCCACCAGGAGCACCGTGTCACCGTATATATATCAGTCCTCTGTGATGAGCAAACCGAAGCCGTGTATTGTCTGACAGGAGTAAAGCTACTAATTTTCTTGTGTTGTGTCCATGTCAAAAAAGCTGGCTGCACCGCAATTTCCTGGAAGCATCCATGTAGAAATGGTTCCAGTTACATGTGCATTTTCTGATGTACTGCTTTATTATAGCATGCTCACAGTACAGAAAGAAAGCAAACCATCAATTCGTACATTTAATTTGTTGCCATGCACGGCTGAAGGGTCTCTCTCCAGTTGTCTGACTGTGCAAGGCATTCTATCAAATGAAGGAGTCGTTTTCCTTTTAGTGAAATCGCCGGTGGCGTCGAGCCCTTGTGTGAAACATGCAAGGACCAAAAAGGACCTAGCTCTATTTCGAAATATGTTGAGCAGGAAAGCAAATTCTTGCTTGTGCTGTCCTTCTGTTGAAGGAAAAAGGAAAGAAAAATCTTAATAAAATTGCAAATTTACGGACTAAAATCAATTTTTTCTAAAAAAAAAACCTTGAAGACGAAATTTATACACAGCGCTGTAAATTTGATAAACACAGTGTTAGAGAATAATATAAATCATATCCTGAGACCTCACTTAATAGCTTAAGCTTTTAGGTTGAGATGGTTCTTTGACATGGTATCAGAGCTTGATGACCAAGCGGTCACGAGTTCGAATCTCACCATCCTTATTTATTTGATAAAAATTAAGCACAAGATAATGTGGGTCTGTGCAAGTTTCAAGCCCAAGGGCTTTCACTTGAGGGGGTGTGTTAGAGAATAATATAAATCATATCCTGGGACCTCACCTAAAGGCTTTGACACACAGTAACAAACAGTTGACGATCGTCGACGAGTTAAGAAATTTTATGCATCTTCGTAAACTTGGACCACCTATAATGCATCTAGCTAATTTCCATGCTTAGAGTTAGAGAAAGATGCTCCAAGGAACTCAATAAATTAAACATCGACTTCTTTGAATCTACTGGAAATTAACGAGTGATCATCACTAAGCACAGGGATCTACGAACTAACAAGCTTGCTGTAGGTCCGTCGCTGGGCAAATACGAAAGGATCAGTTTTCCAATTGGATGGGCCATTTTTTCTCCTTTTTGCCTTTGTTTTTCACGAAAAGGCACAAACCCACATGATACTTGACCTACCATTCATCATCTTTCCCGGCAGATCTACAGCTTTTTCATCAACTTTTCAAAACCCCCCCACCAAACTTTTTTTTAACAGAGATGATCAAGAGTGTGAGCAAGAAAGAGAGAAAGAGAGAAAAAAATATCGGGTTCGAGCTCTAGGTTGCTTATATGATGGCCACTAAAAATTTACATGATCGTTAATTTCAGGACCCGTGAGATTAATTGAGGTACGTGCATGCTGTCTCGAAATTAAACTAAAAAAGAAAAGAAAAAAAAGAGAAACAAAAAATACTGTCGTGGTTAGTCCCATAACTGGCACTCACCATCTCACGTCAATTTCACCTTCCAATTCATATGGACCATTTTGTGTTTAGTTTTTCTTCATGGAAATACATACTTGGCAGCAGGAAACAGGCTGGTGGTGGACGAGGTGGTGCTCCGCCCTTTTTCTTGATTGATCCATCTCATACATTCATGGCACATCGTAACTTAATGATCACCCTTTCAGACCATGGATGCAAGCTTCTTTTGGTTTCGTATTATGACAAGTCAATACTTTTCCTTTTCTTTTGAACATAGACAAAAAAAAATATAAATAATCGTACTATGACAATTCAATATACTTAGCTTTATTCCCCAATCCATAGAATTGATTTGGTGGAAAAAAAATGGGTTGTCAATTTTTAAATTGAAATATTTGAAATAGCATCTAATTTTTTCTTTTATTAAATTATAAAGAGTACTCTATACGTTATGGTATAAACATTATGTAAATATGCAATGTTTCCCTTTTTATATTTTAATATGGACTTACTTTTTAAATTTTTTATTTTAGTTCTCGAACTTTTATTTTACATCTCAATTGAATTTTTTTTAAAAATAAAACCATAGTGCGGACCTATGTACCATTACACTTTGACCTCTTTCTATATATTTTTTTAATTTTATATTTTTTTATATAAAAAGACAAAGCCCTTGTACGGGGTCTAGTATTGCAAATACATGCATATTCAATTTTTTTTAATTAAAAAACATATTTGGCTTACAAACAAAACGAGAGTGAATTAGCTAGTTCATCTTTAAATGCACTAGGATATAAAAGGCATGTTCTTAAGAATATGCAAGCTGATATTTTTATTAGCAATTGAATATTCATATCTTATATTTATTATTCAAATATTATTTATTATTCAATAGAAAAGACACACATGCTCGAGAGAATTCGGAATACGCGTATATATATGGTATTTACAATAAATTAATATAAAATCATTATTCACCTCCCAAATCATCAATTATTTACATATGGGATAGGCAGATATAGTAATGCTAAAAAGTCATATTGATTGTGTAGTTGTGTCTTTGAATTTCATCCTCTTTGTTTGGTAAGGAAAAGGGTGCACAATTTACCGCATAGACTAAGTTTTACCCGATCCCTGCTCCCTAGCATAACCTGAACCACCCCCAATTAATTAATGGCATTAATGCCACTGTGTGATAAAATTAAATTAAAAGTGCCACGTCAATATTAACCCACCAAGAGAATGTGATTATATCAACCTTTTGATCTTTTCATAAATGGTTAATGACAGCCTATGATTCAACAAAAAGATCACCTTAACTAATTAATCAATGTCAGACACGTGGAAGCATCCAAGACGCAAACACAGTAACATCACACCACGTGTCGAGGCAATGGGTTAGGTTAATCACAGCCACTTACTACTGCTGAGGTGTCAGCGATCCTGATTCTGCACTACACACTTGGCAAGGGAATGACGGCTAGTTAAGCTTTGTTGTTAACTGCCAAAAATGCTCTCTGATTGTCTTTCTGTGCCCCTCACCGGGTCACGTCCCTGTCACGTGGCTTGCCCTCTGTTGGCTGGCACCGCCCCTCTTTCTGATTTCTAGTGACATATTAAAGAATACAAACGTATTTTTTTCTTCCTTTTTTTCTTGAATTTATGATGCGGGACTAAAGAGTAAATTGGAAAGGAATGATAGAAGGAAAAAAAAAAAAAAAAAGAAGCTAAGGAGCATAAGAATAGAGGAAACAATTGGGGGAGAAAAAAACAAAAGTTTGTGACTTTTCTTAATTCATTAAAATTGCCTAATTAATATGTTTGTTTAATATGCTTTGTATTTAATTAGTTGGTTACACGTGATATTATTATATTTATGTAAATATATATATGTTATTAATAAAGGTTTAATTTATTCTTAATATTCATATAATATTATATTGATGAATCTAAAGTAAATATAAAGTTCATGAGATAAAAATACGTTGCAAAAAAATTATAAAATTATTAGAATTATAAGATTCATATTACATCAAAATATTGTTTTTAAAATGTTCTTGGTCGATGTTCTCTTAAATATATGACATGTTGCTTAAATTAATGATTCATGTGAATTATCATTAAAAGCTGTATAATTAGATGACTTGTAGTACTTTACGACAATTTAGGCGCTTTTAAAGAATTATTAAGCCGAAAAAAATCAGATCTTCAAATAATAAATTTTTAAACAACTTTAAATTTATTTAACAAGATCATATAGACTTTTAAATAATTTTGATTTATTATTTCTATTACGTGAACGACAATGTATTCTTCATCCTTAATCTTTAGGTAGACATTACATCTTTGATCTTTGCATCTCAGTATACAATGCACATGGAAATGCATTGAAGATATTTTTTAGAAGGATTAGTATGATGGATGGTAAGGTCGCTTTCTATTAAAGTTTGTACCATAAAATAAATAGTACGAATATATATATATTTTTTATGAATATACGAATGATTTGCTGCTTACCAGATATTTTATTTCAATAGACAAAAAAATGATGAAAGATCCAGGAAAAAAGAAAGCACCAACGATATACATACATTTTAGTCGTAAGGCACTCGCATCCTTGATTCGTATCCAAACTCATGATTTGGTGAAGGTAAAATGACATTTCCTTAGTATATTGAATCCACTGGTATCCCATTTCCGTGTCGTGTCAAATCATGAGTTGAGATTAAGAGAATTGTGCAAACGATGGCAACGGAGCCCGAACTTCCTCAAGTTTATATCGCGGGACACCGGACAATGAAGCTTGAAACCTGGCCTCTCGCAAATTCCTTCCATTTTTTTCTTGTAATAGTTATGGTTGATCATGGTGTCACCACCAGTGTGGCGGTGAAGACGGTGATGGTAATAGCCAGGGTTGATTAATGGCGGCAATAAGTTGTGATATACTGGTAGTGACAAGAACATGCACTGCAATGATTCTGATGGCGGGGGTGGCTAAGATGCTGGTGGTAGTTCCTGCATCATTGAAAATTCTAATTTATTCTGTTTGAAAATAAAATATTTAAGTTCACTGCCACCATCGCTCCTTGGATAACAACAAATTACGCATATATTAAAAAAAAAATCCAGACACAGACACACACACACATATATAAAAGTTAGTTTTGTCCTATTAATGACATCATGGATAAGATTAAAGTTTATATAATTGCATGTATATGATTTTAGCTTAACGTCAACAGTCTCAACAATGATGTCACAAACAGGACAGATCAATAACATTGGAATTTATAGTAACCATTTTGGAGAAAAGAGAGAAGAAAACACGCATGTGGCTTGAACATTCCAAGAACTTGCTAAATTCCCTCTCGAGCAGGCAACGTGAAGCACCACCAAGACCTCATGTTTTCGACAGATGCCATCCCATATGTCCCCAAGAAACAAAATCCATGGCCTCCGTCGCTCTTCTCCGGTCCATTAGCCGGCACATCAAACAACCTAATAAGGCTAGAACACAATTAATGTTAAAAGACTCGTTTGCTTGCCTGTATACCTAAGCTCGGATGTTGATGCACAATCGAAAGCAGATCTCAGACCTAGCACAAGGGTGCTCTATCCGAACACGTGTAGGGCTAGGATGCTAGGACTGGATGAGTATGATCGACGTTGGAATCAGGATTCGAATCTCGTAATGTGATGTCTGAAAATATAATCACAGCTATAACTGTGGAATTATATGCTCATATTAATTGTTAACAAGTGAGGTTATTATCACAACTTAGCAGGCATAATTGAAAAGTCTAGGGGTGTTTTTGGTAACGTGGTGGCTGACCCTCTTAAATGCACCTTATAAGGACTGGCTGCTGCCCCCATACTGTTCGTATAGGAGAGTTGCAGTTGACACCTTTTTTACAATAACCTCAAAAGGACATAACTTCTCTCAAGTGTCTTCCTTCTTGTCCTTAATCTTTAGCCTAGCTAGCTACAATCTCAAGGTACGAGTACTAGGGCAAGTCCTTTTGTACCAGCACAGTATATTTTGTTATCTTCTTATGCAAAGCTCTCCATCGATCTTTCTGTTTCCATGGAGGCCGGCTCTCTCTTATTTACCCCCCCTCCCCTCATTGCTTAAATGAATGCTTCCTTCTTTAACTCATCTTTGAGTCTATATATATATATATATATATATATATATATCAAGATCTCCCTCCCTCCCTCCCTCCCTCTCGCTCTAGCTTTCTCTCCGTTTTCTATCAGCAAGCTATGCACATCTTGAGTCTTTTCTTCTTCTTACATATCTACTGAGATCTATTACTATATATTCTCACTTGTTAGTATATACCATTTTGTGAGCAACTTCATTTTCAAAAGGTAACAAAGGTCTATAGTTTTATATTATGTTAGTTGCTTACAGCGTTTGGAAAAAAAAGAAACTTTTTTCTGGTTTTTTTATGTACTTTTTCCCAAGCCCGGGAATAATGTCAAGCAATGTTCTTCATTCCTTAATTTATCTGAACATTTAACCCTTTTTTTTGTCATTGTTAAATCTCATATTAATGCTGAATTAAACCAACCTAATGTTTTTATTTTCTTTCGTACTGTTTGGAAGATCATAAGATGGAGAAAGAGAACACATCCTTAGCGAGAACAAGATCGGAACAGTTGGTGGAGACAGTGGCAGCGGCGTTTAAATCTCCTTCGAACAACGAGGCAATCGCAGTTTCTGATGGCAGCAGTGTCGGGACACTCTCGAGGAAGTCTAGCAAGCGGCTGATGATGGCAGCCTCACCGGGACGCAGCACTTCGGGTGGTAACAAAAACACACACATTCGGAAGTCAAGGAGTGCCCAAATGAAGTTTGACCTGGATGACGTCAGCAGCGGAGCAGCTCTAAGCCGAGCCTCTAGTGCCAGCCTGGGCTTCTCTTTCTCCTTCACTGGCTTCAACATGCCACCTGATGAGATAGCGGACTCCAAGCCGTTTAGCGACGATGATATACGTAAGTATACACACCCAATATATATTTTCTTTTATAATTCATGCAGCTACTCAGCATGTGGTTGTAGTTATTATAATTTCGTATGGTTTTTTGTGGTCCACTTGAATATATATATGGTTGGTGTACAGGTTTATTTATCGTTCACCAGTTTTTTCTCTAGCCGAAAAGGTTTCATGAACTAGCTAGAAAAGTAGAACCCTTAGCTAGCCATGAAGTACAAGTGACAATGGGTTACACACCACCTGCATATTAATTTGGTGATGATCAGAACAACATAAATGTGATTTCAGGATTTCTTAAAACTACCTTGGTTCTGTGTGTGTGTTCATGCATGCTGCTTAGTTTTCTTCAAACACCATAGTTTGAAAATGGTGTCTTTGGCATCGATCATCGAGTTCATCTCATTGGTTCTGTGTTTTTTGGGTTTTTTTGGTATCTGGGCAACAGAAACTGGAACACAACTTGTTTTCTTAATGTTTTTTCGTTGTATCCATGAAAAACTACTGCTTTAAACTCGCTTTTATTCTAAATATAGCAGCAGGAATCTATCCATTTATCTGAGAACTTAGCATATGATTGGTAAAGCTAAGAGCAAATATATAATTACTGTATGTACCAGAAAGTTAGGCAGCAAGCTTCACCAAACTTTAAATGTGAGCGATGTTTCAACATGGAAAAAGGGCCACTTTCTGACCTTGGGAAGAAAGTGACAATGGTATCACTTCCACTTGCTAAAATGTGAAAGCCAGTGAGAAGTGGTGGGTCCCTTGCCCACCAATCAAAAGAAAAAAACTGTACTTCTTCCATTCATTTCCCCCCCAGTGCGCTCTACATTGTTGATCAATCTCAAGATATAAGCTACTTGTTAAATAAGCTCATATAATCTTCGTTTTAATATCTTCTTGAGAAAAAGCTATAATAATATTATTTTAAATAATTTTTTCTACTAACTCGGAATCAAATCAAGTTGATTCTAATTTGATTTTTTAAAAAAACTCAAATCGAACTAGAAATTGAGTTTGACAGATCACCAAGCAGATCACTTGATGATTTTTTTTTCATATCCAAAGTTACTGGTGTTTATGGAAGGTTGATAATATCCAATCTCTTCTCATAACCATTAGCTAAGTATCCATATAGTTTCTATCTCTCTTTTTTTTCTTTCTTTACACCATTTTCGGCTCGGGGTAGCTTGATTTCGCATATCCAAATGTTTTTTGTACTTACAAATCTACAGTACTATACTTGATCGGTATATGGTATTTATCCTATCCTAATTTTTTGCTTTTCTTCAATAATAGATATGCTTAATCCACATCAAATCCCATCTTCTGTTTTTGCAAACAAAAAAAAAAACATTTTTGTCCTCTTGCGTCTTGTTTGCAAGTCTCGCATTTTCTTCCCGACAGTGTAAATTGTTTTTACTTGCTGATACTTCTGGGGTAATAAATCTGTTAGGAGCCGAGTCTCTTTGTCTGCATCCTCTGTACCAAAGAGACTAGTGATAAGCAGGAGGCACGAATGTGATGCTGGAGTAAAAGTCTTCCATATGGGCCCTGAAGCATCCTATATTTGATCATCAAAATTCAAAATGATAGATAATTGTGCCCCGAGCTCTCAGACTTTGCTGACTTGTTGCCTTTAAGTAACTTTCATTAAGGTTATTATTTCCGATGTTCTTGGCAAAAATCATTCGCCTGCTAAATCAAATGTGACTTTTGAAAATGATCTCAACACTTCTTTTCTGCTGTGATCCTCTTTTGTTGATAAAACTCTTATTCTCACAAGATATTTAGGTGAAGGGTTCTTTTAGAGTTGATTGACTTTGCTGGGATCTTTGAATTGTGATTATTACAGCCACATATTCGGGAATTATTGTGACCACAAAAGGGTGAAAAAAGATACGACACAAATCATTCTCTCATTTCAAGTTCAGATGTGAACTATCCGGTCATTCAACTGGCATAAGCTGGAACTAATAATTTGAAGGAGAAAAACTGGCCAAAATGGCATTACTTATAATGCTCATCACATACCACTTTCATAGCAATCCCATTCCCTTGTTAGTTGTCAATCAAGAAGCAAAACAACAGCAAGTTTTACATTGAAAAATCTTGATTCTTTCATTAGTTCACAAAGCATTATATCTATGGTTGTTGCAGCGGAGGATCTTGAAGCTGGAACCAGGAAGCCGAAATTTCAAACTGAACCTACCTTGCCAATTTACCTGAAGGTAAGAAATTTTGCCATGCTGCAGGTTTCCTATCTTGTTTATTATTCTCCATGTAGAGCCAGCATGCACCGGTAGTGTTCAAACATGCCTTTCCTAATGGTACTGATACGGGTTGATGTCGATACATTCTATTTGGACAGGCAAGGATGGAGAATTATGATCTAGCAAATCAACGCGGTCCATAGAATATGGCTAGCTAGCATGGTCAGGTTCAGTCTTGTACAGAGTTTCATTCTATATGATATTTTTGTACAAGACTCTCCCTTCTTTCCAACAAAAATAATATGCAGCACAATATCTTAACTTGCCATGACACTATTTAACGGGGTCTTAAGAGAGTTCTATTAACACTTGTAAGAAACATGCATTTGAGGATAGAGCACTTGTTTTCATGAGTCTACCTAGACCAGTCCCCCAGTCGAGCTCAAGCATTGCGTAAAAGCAATGCTTGTATGTAAGGAAAGAAGGGTATGGACAGTTTTTCTTAAGTTTCTATCATACAAGACTTCATATCTGACCAGCTATATATTGAATAATCATGTAACAATGAAAGCTGCCACATTTACAGAACTGAACTTTGTTCTTCTTTCGGAATCTGCAGTTCACAGATGTCACATATAAGGTGATTATCAAAGGAATGACCTCAACCGAGGAGAAGGATATCTTGAATGGAATCAGTGGTTCAGTAGCTCCAGGGGAAGTTTTGGCGCTTATGGGACCTTCAGGAAGTGGAAAGACAACACTTTTGAATCTGATTGGCGGAAGGTTAAATCAGACCACTGTTGGTGGTTCACTCACTTACAATGACCAACCATACTCCAAGTTTCTAAAAAGCAGGTAAGAAACTTAAATATCAGTGCACGGCTGGTTATTTACTTTCTTCACTACTGGCTGTTATAGCACTGAAATTACCTGTTATGTTCGTCATCGTGACCCGTGACTGATAATCAATGAAAAGAAACAAGAACCTGCACTCATCTAAGTTGAAATTTTTGTTACATTACATGTACGAATAGAAATTTGAATCAGTGCAAATGCACATCAAAATCATATGGCAGGATAGGATTCGTGACACAAGACGACGTTCTGTTTCCTCACCTTACAGTGAAAGAAACATTGACATATGCGGCCCTCCTTCGATTGCCAAAGACATTGACGAAAGAACAGAAGCAAAAACGAGCAATTGATGTCATCTATGAGCTAGGCTTAGAGAGGTAGTGAATTCTGTTTTTCATATCATCATCAACCATGAGCATATCTGTAATCATAATTCAATTCAAGAATGGTCATAAGAGAAATAAATTCAGCAGCTTCTGATTAATCTTGCTCATTCTTGAAAGCTAATTGATGTGCCCAGGTGCCAAGACACTATGATTGGAGGCTCATTTGTGCGAGGTGTGTCAGGTGGGGAGAGGAAAAGAGTTTGCATTGGCAATGAGATTATAATCAATCCTTCACTCTTGTTCCTTGATGAACCAACCTCAGGATTGGATTCTACAACTGCTTTAAGGATAGTGCAGTTGTTACAAGATATAGCAGAGGTATTCTATTTGGGATACGTATTCAAGTTTTTGTCCCTTCTCTCAAGAGATTTTGTTGGAGTGTTGCGTTTTTATGCTACTAATTACCTGTTTCAATCTAATGGCAGGGTGGGAAAACTGTGGTGACAACAATCCACCAGCCATCGAGTAGACTCTTCCACAAATTTGACAAGTTGATTCTTCTTGGGAAAGGGAGTTTGCTTTATTTTGGAAAAGCATCAGAAGCAATGCTGTATTTCTCATCTATAGGTTGCGACCCTCTTATTGCCATGAACCCAGCAGAGTTCTTGCTAGACCTTGCAAATGGCAATATAAATGATGTTTCTGTCCCATCTGAATTGGATGATAAAGTGCAAATAGGGAATTCAGAGGCTGAAACGAGAAACGGGAAGCCATCTCCTGCGGTTGTACATGAGGTAACGAAGTCTTATGCACGCGAATTTTTGCTTTTGTAACAAAAGCCGCTGTTTAACTAGAGAATGTTTCTGTAAAAAAAAACAGTATCTCGTGGAGGCCTACGAGACTCGAGTTGCAGACAAAGAGAAGAAGAAACTTATGGTTCCTATACCCCTTGATGAAGAGGTGAAGTCAGAAGTATCTTCCCGGAAGCGACAATGGGGTGCAAGCTGGTGTGAACAATATACGATATTGTTCTGCAGAGGAATCAAAGAAAGGCGGCATGACTATTTTAGCTGGTTGCGAATCACCCAAGTTCTCTCTACTGCAGTTATCTTGGGATTACTATGGTGGAAGTCAGATAGTAGTAGCCCTAAAGGTTTGCAAGATCAGGTAAATAATGGTCCGGTCAAGATCAACCCTTGGACATTCTCATTGCCATTTAAGGCTCAAAGTTTACTAAAGCAACTCTCTGAAAACCTATCCGAATCCATTGAATATCAGCTGAATTACCAAAAATTAGTCTGGCTCGTAATCATAGAAGCATATTCGTTGTTTCCTGAAGCTTCTTTACACTAATTATATCAATTCGCTAACTTAGGAAACATAAACCTTCTTGCATTACAGGCAGGGCTGCTATTCTTCATTGCTGTTTTCTGGGGATTTTTTCCAGTATTCACAGCAATCTTCACATTTCCCCAAGAAAGAGCCATGTTGAGTAAAGAACGTGCAGCGGACATGTACAGACTAAGTGCATATTTTTTGGCAAGGACTACAAGTGACCTTCCACTTGATCTGATACTACCAGTACTTTTTCTTCTCGTCGTCTACTTCATGGCAGGCTTGAGAATCAGTGCTGCTCCCTTTTTCCTAACCATGCTCACGGTTTTTCTCTGCATTGTTGCTGCTCAGGTAAGCCTTCTCTGCAATACTAAAGAAGAAGGGTGCCAAAAGCATAAGAAATTTATGTATTTAACCAAGCATTTCTTCATGGCAGGGACTCGGACTAGCTATTGGGGCTACCCTGATGGACTTAAAGAGGGCCACAACTCTGGCTTCAGTTACTGTGATGACCTTCATGCTGGCTGGAGGGTATTTTGTGAAGGTGAAGTTCATCAAAGATCATTACGCACATTACTCTATATTGCTCCTCTCTAATGAAATATTTGAGTGATTTTTTCATAAATATTGAATTTTGGATTCGCACCACATGACTCATTTTGCTGACATTGCTTGACCGATAGAAAAAGATACTCGATAACCTCTACTATCAATATTGAAGTTTCAAAGCAAGCAATCAGGACTGAAATTCATTACTTCACTAAATAATAACTCTCTCCTAGAATTAGTTTTGATTCAATATTTTCTTACCTTGACACAAATGATCACACATGGTCTTCACTTTTGCAGAAAGTTCCAGTATTTGTATCTTGGATCCGCTATATGTCTTTCAACTACCACACCTATAAGCTGCTTCTCAAGGTTCAATATGAACATACGACACCGGCTATAAATGGTATTGGAATAGACAGTGGTTTGACGGAAGTTAGTGCCCTGGTGGCAATGGTTTTCGGCTACCGTCTCTTGGCTTATATTTCCTTGCGGAGAATGAAGCTTGGTGCGTAGTAAGCTACAATATTCAGAGCAATTATGGGCGTCCACGTTGACTTCAAAGATCTATTCCATGAAAACTTGCATTCCACGGATCAGAAAGAGGGATACAAGCGATGGCTACGAATCCAGAGATATCAAATTTTCAGCTCCAAGAAGATTTTTGGATAGCAAAGGCCTCAACGACAACATTTATGCATTATCTTAGCCATGTGAGACGATTTTTACATGTGGAGAATTCCTAGAAATGTTATCACGTCATAAGAAGTTCAAATTCAAAGCTTATCTTTTATATTAATAAATGCAGTAATGTAATGATTGTTACATACCTAACTATGACTCGAGCATATCTATTGAAATTAGTAAATTCTAAAAGTGTGTGAATGAAGAACATGGTAAGGCATATGATTTGATGGAACTTTATTACTGTATTCCTCAAAAGAAAATTGCCAACAGTAACCGCCAAATACACAGATAGACCCAACAGTAACCGCCAAATACACAGATAGACCCACCAGTAATTTCTAATCAGACACCACATTGAGAGGGAAAAACGAAGAGCAAAAATCTTACATATTCATCCCTCAACAGCTCTGTAAGATTGATCCAGCCAAATCTTACCTGCAGTGATTCGACCAACAAGCTTTGTGACAGGCCTGTTGGCAATTTTACTTAGCTTTAACCTCTTATAGGTTATTTCCACTCAGTAATTGATTATTGACCTGTGTTTTTACGGGTAAAAATGTCATGATGTAGGTAACGTTATTCTTTTCCCTGTTCTCATGCCAAGGTCCTTAACCAGCCAAGAAGCCGAAGGAGAGCAGCATCCAGTACAGGAGACCTTTTCTCAATGCCTGTGATAAAATTAAAAAATCTAGTCATTTAAAAGAATGTAAGAGGCTAATAAAGTTGACATGCAAATTACTTTTTGTCCTAGCACCTAAAGGCAGGATAGTATTTGAATAGATCTCGGGAAAAAAAAAGAAAAAAAAAACACCTTGAAGGCTTGAAGGTTTATTGGGGTTAGTATTCATTACATCCTCAATGGAGAAACTACATATCTATAATGTCTACTATGATCTAACCATGCTCTCGCAAATGGTTAGCTGAACTATCAAAACCTATTTAGAATGTGAAAAAGGTTTCTAGCTTACCAATATCAGCAGCTACTCGATGAGCACACATTACTCCTGAAAAAGCTACAGCTATCACGCCCTGTCCTGGAAAGCAGCTATCGCCAACACAGTAAAGACCATCTACGGCCTGCAAGTTTCATCATGTCATGACCAATTGACAGACTTGAGAGGAAGGGGCTATTAACGCTCCATCCAGTGTTAATGGCATTTCACTTTTGGAGGGACAGGACCAGAGAAGTCAAGTAAGAAAGTGAAGCGCCATTGGTGAAGGGAAGAGGCTAATAGCCTCAAGAGTATTTCTTACTTAACTGATTTCAAAACCAACAATTACTGTGACATTCATGACAGGTCATGATTGGACTTACCGTCGTATTGAATGGCATTCCCAATAAACCTTTAGGAGTTCTGCGTGGCATTGGTCCGTAAGTACCCTTATCACGAGCCAGGTACCGCCTGTGTGTCTTGGGTGAACCCACCTGCCATGATTGCATGTACTTTTAAAGGCCAAATCAGATTTGAAGGACTAAAGAGTCGAAGATAAGCATGGTATTCCTTTCACTGACACTTGGAACATGAGATATTTGAATGAGCTCCCACCAAATAAAGCATGGAGTTATTAAAGTAAAAAATGGATAGGAGGGATGTCTTATTCAAATGTAAAGAAATTCGTGGATTTAAAGCCTCTCAAAGGATCAATCACTTGATGTTGGTTAATGAACTTATTTGTATCATTCAGGGCTTGTGTCCATAAGGTATGATCATCTCCTTCTCATCGGCCATCACCTGACACAATTTCTCTTCTTTACATTCTTCAATGTATATGTACTTGCATAATAATGTGATATATACCTCCATGAAAGCAATTGATGATCTGATCCCGGGAAAAAGTTTCTTCTCCAATCTGCTTATAATCTCATCAGCCACAACCTTCTTCTTGGCCTCATAGTCCTTTGTCGAGAGTCCCTAAACAGTTTAATCCAGCAATTAGGAATGTAGCTGACAGGGGGAGGGAGGGATATAAGACATTTAAGTAATACTGTTCACTTAAAAGTTACGGTATTGAACCTCCCAGTCTTCAATGGAAGATGTTGTAAATATGTGAAGTATATGATGGCCTTCAGGAGCCAATGACGAATCAAGAACAGTTGGAATGCTTAGAAATATGCTTCCATAAGGCTCCTCTAATCTTGCCCAGTCATCCTACGACATAAAGTTAAATGTATCAAGTTCACAATTCCAGATAAATGGTCTCAGTTTGTGAGCAAATGAATACCTCAAGCACAAAGTGGTGGCAATCTGTATCTGGTGGTAGAACCTCGGCTTTAACACCCATGTGAATGGAAAGAAAAGATGGAGCCTTAACATAAACTTTTTGGAAATTTTCTTCTTCTTTTGGAAGGGTTTCTCCTTTTAACAACTTCCCTGCGACACATTTTGCTTCATAATAACTAAAAGCCCAGTGTAGCGAAAGCAGCTGAAGGTTATGGTACGATCAAATAAATTAAAATGACAGAATCTTCCAAAACTAACCAAAGGTATCCCATCTAGTAGCATTTGAGATTATGGTTTTTCCAAAGAACTCCCTTCCATCTGAAAGCCTTACTCCTACCTACCAAATTCATCTGAAACTAACATAAATAACAAAAACAATTTTTTTTTTCATGTATAAAATCAAGGATTCCAATTCTAGCTTCATTTATCCACTAGGTCAAACTCACAGCCTTTCCATGCTCAAGAATGATGTTGGTCACATTTGCCCTGTAAAGTATTTCACTGCCCTGATCAACCAGACCTTTTGATAAGGACTTCGCAATTCCACCAACCCCACCAACAGGGTAATTGATCCCTCCAAAATGCCTATCACATAGGACCTGGTGCCAATAGGAAAAAAAAAGGATAAGGACATGCATAAGAGGGGTCAAAAGTTATTTAAATTGCTCACCATGGCCGCATTGATCATTGGAGTCTGCAAAGCATTGACTGTGCTTACTATGAAACACTGCACAAAAACAACAGACAGAACATCTTTTGATATTGTAACTCTCTGTAGATACCCAAAGCTGATAAAATCAAAAGAATTTTATCAAGGATTTGAAGTTTCAGTATTGCACCTCTGCATCAATGAAAGACAATAACTGAGGATCCTTCATGTACTTTCGAGCAATATCTCCAGCATTTTGAGGAAGATAATAAGCTACACAGAATAGAAGTGTCATATTAGAGAAGTTCAAAAGAAGGAACCAATTAGTTTTTGTTTAAATGCATAAAAAAAGTCATGATAGTAAAAAGAACAGGAAAAAAAAGGTTTAGAAAATAAGAATTTGTCTCATTGCTCTAGTTCTCTACGAAGAGGAAAAACATGTATGACAAAAGGGACTTAATGAACGATATGGAAAAGAGAACACAAGGACCAGAAGTGCTGTGACTTTCAATATTGACAGTCCTAAGCCCCATCCTCAGAATTAGCCAGAAGATCATGATAAACATTTGTAACAGGTCTAAGTGAATCAAAACATTTTCTCGATATGATATCAAAGAATGCTACAAAATCTTTTGGGGCCAGCACGTTGTCTTTTAAGCAGTCAATCTAAAAGTAATGTAGGTAGTGCTGCAGTTGTCAAGTAATTGAGAGTTCCCCAAAATCTTATGTGGAGGAGACAGTACTTTATTTTAAGCTATTGCAGCAATAGCTTTGAACATCAAGAGAAGTTTTGTTAATTACAAAATCTTATTGAACTTAAAAAGATATAATTACATAGTCTTCACTTTCAAAAATAATTTTACAATTCCATTAAAACCTGATTGCAAAAATCTGCAACAGTTTTCCTTAATCAAATGATGCACAAAAGATATCCTGATTGGAGCAAGTAAACAGCCATAAACAGCATCTATTGATGCAGACCTATTGAGAATGTAACAAACTCACATTCAAATCAATTATAAATTTGAGTGAAGGAAAGAAAGAATACCCAGTGTCAAGCATTCAAGAGGTTTCTGAAAAAATTGTCCAAACAGGTAGATTGGCTCCTCAAGTGACTTCAGTTCCAGAGAGTTCAAGGCATTGAATATCTACCCGATAAAATATATGCTGGTGTAAGTAATGATCAACTAGTAGAAGCAAAATGACGATAGGTAAGCATTCACCTCAATCCATGTACCTTCCAGCATTCTCCGTAGAATTTAAGGATCCCATCCTTTTCATGGGGAAATTTAGCAGCAAGTTCTGAGATGAAGTCGATGTACTCTCTGTGAACTTGCACAGAAAGGTCATTGGGTAGATGAAAATGGACAGTAGTTGGGTCAGGAATCACCTCCATTTCACAGCCAACTGCTGCCAATGCTCGTGTTATCAAATTTAGGTTGCCCTGCGCAAATTTGAGGCACATAATCCGTAAGACCTTTGTGATTGACCAAAGCACATTGTAAATAGAAGTAAGAAAGAGATAGCTCAGTTAGCACAATAAGGACAAATAAACAACAAAAAACTTTAAGATTAGGAGTTCTAAACGCATTAAGTTCAAATTCCTAACTTATAGTCTGATAAACTTAAGCAAAAACCTATAAACTTGGCAAAATCTACTTAAACCTATACCAAAAAATTTGTATCCAACAATTCATCAAAGAGAAAATTGTATCTGATAATTTTTTTTCATTATCTGCTCATTGGTGATTGAATGGAATTCTTGCATAGGTTACTTAATTTCTCATTTCTCCCAAAAACCATCCAAGTGCTCCCAAACACAATTAGAATTTTCAACATCAGACCAAACCGCATTACAATCTTCTTTAAACTCGATCAGTAACATCGGTTTTTTCAATAAAAAAAATCAATTCATTAACAAACAAATAATAAAAAAAAACACTGCACACATAACAAATAACAAAAGAGAAGAACTAAATAATATCAACTGACCTTATCACTGAAACCAAACATAACAGAAGAGCCAACATCAAAAGTATATCCATCCCTCTCATAATACCCAGAGCTCCCACCAGGAATCACATACTTCTCCAAGACCAAAACTTTAGCTCCCTTCACTGCCAACTGTGTAGCAGCAACCAACCCACCGATACCAGACCCAATAACAATTGCATCGTAATTGCTACTCTCTCTACCCAACCCTCTATTTCCATCAACATCCACCTCTTTATCCACAGTCAACACTGACTTTGACCTCAAAACAAAGTCCTTATTCAACTTTACTTTACCAAGATTGTCAATTTTGCCTTTTATGTTTCTGGGTACAATATAACCATCGAGAACTGAGGTTCGGACAGGTTCTATAGACAGAATCCTATGTTTTTGGCTTCTGGATTTGGAACTCCCTAACTGGACAGTATTGAACTGGCCAAAAAATAGGGAATTCTTGAATCCTAAACTCATGTTACTAAATAGCTATTAACTATAACTAAAATCCAACGTTCTTTGGGTGTCCAAAGATTAAAAAGATGGAATCTTTTCTTGTTTTGATTTATGGGGTGTCGAAGAAATCATAGTAACTGTTTTGATTTAGTAAATGGGTGGAGAGTGAATGAGAAAGAAACTTTTTTGGGGCTCTTTATGAGGAGGAAAAAGAAGGGGGGGCTAACAGTTAAGTGATGTTGCTGTATTTGGAAATATTGGTTAAGGATTCATGTCCATGATTCTTTCGTCTTCTGAGACCAGACAAGGACAATCGATGTTCAAATGGTTGTGTTATTTTAAGTTAACGGTTGGAGGATGTGTAGTGCTTGGATTACATTGGCCGTTGGGATTTTGTAGTGGTGGTGTTGCTATAATAAACATTTTGATAGTTTTAGTTTTTTAAAGTAATTTATTTTAAAATAAATTAAAATAATATTTTTTTAATTAAATCTCAAACACAAGTTTCATTGAATATATTAATTATTAAAAAATTATCTCACTCTATTGCGGGCTAGATTAAAAATTAATTTTAAACTTAAAAAAATTATGTGGAAATTGTTAATGATTTTTTAGATTAAAAAAAACATTAAATGAGAAGGTGATGCTTGTTTTTAATTGAATAAATAAAAAAATTATAGTTGAAAATAAATGTTAAAAAGAATTATTTACTCTAACTTAAATTCTGAACAATTGAGCTGTATTCTCTGATGTTTTATCTTAAAATATTATCGATAACATTGATGGTTGGGACAATAATAAAAGAGATGAAAATTGATGCATTGTAATTAAATTTGTTTTTAAATTTATCGGTTGTTTTCGTTATCAATTTTTGGATCGGTGTGTTGTGTTGTTAAAAAAAAAAAAAGTTTGTATTCAATTTTAATTTAATTTATTATCATGGATTTGAAACTATTAAAAAGGACCTAAATGTGAAAAAAAAAAAAGGAGTATGATTAGGGGAAAAGAAGAAGCAGAAATGGTGGTACGAGGAAGAAGAAGATGTAGAAGTTACAAGGGCACTTGGTATATCAAAATTCAAAACTATTATAATGGTAATTCTGTAATATTTCAAAATCTTTTGTTGACTGAGTTAGCAAATTTTTAACCTGATATATAAAGTAAAATAACCATATAAATAGTAGAATGTAAAATGTATTTTTCAAAACTATAATTGTGTTACTGCGCTTAAAAAATAAGAGTTTTTATATAATTTTTCCTTGATTTTTTTATTTGAGTGTCTCTATTTTTTATTTTTGCTATTTGAGTACGAGATGTTTTATTTATTTTTTTAATAAAACTATTTATGGAAGATTTTATCAAATGCATACTAATAGTCATTAAATTGATACAATTGCGTATTGATGTGTATAGCAAGTATGTATGAACAATCTCACTTTATTTCTAATTAAGTATCTTTTTTTTCTTTCTATTTTAATGTATGAATTCTTTTTTTACTATTTGAGGTCTACAATTTTAAAACTTTGTCAATTTAGTGCCTCTACTTTTAAAAGCCAGTAAATGTTTACCTTGCAATCTAATGTAGGCTATATTTGACTAAAATTAAAAATTAAAACAACAAAATAGTAATAACTAGGTAAGAAAATAAAACACACACAAAAAAAGAAAGAATAAAAGGCCTAAAAAAAAATTGTGTGGATCATAATTGATTAGGTAACAAAATAAAGACAAAAAAAAGAGTAAAAAATGTGTGTGTATTCAAATGAGATCAAAGGTTTAATGGAAAAAAATGTTACATACATAAAATTTGACAAAAGAGTTTTTTTGGGTTAAATAATGAATTTTTATATCAACTATCTTACATTTTAAAAATTAGTTGTCAAGAGCTTTTTGGTAGGAGTGAGCTAAAAAATCGAAAAACTGAGAAAACCGGAAAAAAAATAATTGAAAAAACCGATTCGTGAAAAAAAACAGATTAAAATTTTGAAAAAACTGATTGATTCAGTTTCGGTTTTATAAGTCTGAAATCGAAAAAACCGAAAAAATTAAACAAAACAAAAAAAAAACCAGGTTAAACTGGTTTGAACCAGTCTTCAACTTAAAATAATAAACTGAACTAAAACTGGTCAGTTTGAACCGGTTTTAGTCTTTTTTTAAAAAAAATTCAGTTTGGTTATTTTTTTTTAATAAAAACCGAATCGAACCGAAAATGATTATCTTTATTTTTTGGTTTATATGAAAGTAAAGGAAACTAATTTGATATGTTTTTTTTTATTTGTAAGTCATCTATTAGTTTTATTTATATTTTGAATAAATTATTATTTATTTATTGTTTTAACTTTTTAAGTTTATTCAACACAGACAAACTTGACCTACGTAAAAATGAGAAGTGGATATTTATTAGCTTTTAAAATTAAAAGCAATCAAATGATAAATTCCTGAAAATATAAACACTCAAATAGCAAAAATATAAAAGTTTATGTACTATATAAAAAAACGAAAGAACTTAATTAGAAATAAAATGAATATTTGCTATACACTTGGTTTTACACATCAGCAAAATAGCATAGAAATTTAAAGAACATGTCGGCATGTGTTTGATGGAACCTAATAAAAATAATTAGTTAAAAATATAAAAATTCACACACTCAAATAAAAAAAAATAAAAAATTATAATACTTTAAAAAAAGAAAAAGTAAATTTGCATACTAAATATATGATAAATTTAATTTTTTATAACTGGGATTTATTTTTGTGTTGGTAAAGTGATTTTGTAAAATTTTGATTTTTTAAAAAAAAAAATTTAAATTTTTTTTAATGTATTAATATTAAAAATAAAAATAAAAATTTAATATATTTAAAAAAACAACTATTAGAATCCATTACTTTGTGATTTCCTTCTTCCTAATTTTTTTCTAGGTTTTTTCTCATATATTATTCGACCACACGAACAGGATCACCAGCTTCCCATTGGGATCACTGGCCCCCACTAATCCATGTGGCCTTCTCATTTTTGCACAAGTGTCCAAAAAAAGGTTTTTTAATGAATTGTTTTTGTGTAGCTAGTTTCATTCTCTTTCTTTCTCCACTTGTGTAGGATTATTAATCTTTCACTTCACAAGCGAAGCGCCAACGAATTTGGATCCAATACGAGATCATCACATCACAGCAGCAGCTGCACAAAATATTAAGAAAAGGATATTATTTTATAATCTTTTCCTGCCATTTCATTCAGGTTTCTTTGATTCAGTTCCATAATAACAATCACTGCAATTTTGTATTAGTACTAGTAATGATCATATTCTAAAGCTCTTGTCTTTTCATTTATTTGCTTATGTTTCTTTTAGATTTTTCAGATTCTCTTTTCTGGGTTCTCTTTGCTTTTCCATTTTGTGTATATTTAGTTTGGATGGTTGCTTAGAAAGTGCGCTGAAGGGAAAAAGGAGGTGAAGTTATGGAAGATGGGACTTTTATTTTCAGTTTTTACTGATGTGGGTTTTTTTTTTATCAGAAATAGAATTTTATTTCTTTCAGTCATCTTAGGGACCTTTGGTAATGGAAATGTTTATTGTTCCTATTATTGATTAGAATTTCTTTGATCCTAATTTCTGCTATTTTATTCATTCGCTGTCTTTTGCTTTTTAATTAGTTTTTTTTTTTGGATTAATCAGTTCGTTTACTGTGACTCTCTCTCTCTCTCTCTTAATTTCTCATTTTCAATATTATGTATCCATTCTATAATTAAAAATATTGCCTACGAAACAAACTTTAACTAGTTTCTATGTTAGTACTCGTTCGAATTTTATGGATAGCCAAAATTACGAAATTTTTGTATTCCTACAGTACCTTCAATAACAAACATTAGTGATTCTCTTAGAAGATCATGACCTTTGCATAATACCAAGTTAAGATTTTTTCTTGGATATAATACCTAAGGCTTGAGTTGACAGTGAAGAATTGTTATTGATGCTTGTTGCTGTAGTTAAAATTGATTCGTTTTTTGTATAGGGTTGAGGTTTCGAGTAAGAAATAATGAACAGGTTCAATGCTCCTGCTCGCCTCATGATAGTTTCGGATCTTGATCATACAATGGTGCGTCTCATAATTGTTTGGTTTCTGCTTGTTTCATTTATATTCTTGTGGCTGCGGTAATTACAATATGCTCTTGTTGCAGGTCGATCATCATGATCCAGAGAACATGTCTCTTCTTAGGTTCAATGCATTATGGGAGGCCTGTTATCGTCATGATTCTCTGCTAGTTTTCTCCACTGGAAGATCACCTACGCTTTACAAGCAGTTGAGAAAAGAGAAACCCATGTTAACACCTGATATAACCATAATGTCTGTGGGAACCGAGATCACGTATGGCACCTCTATGGTGCCTGATGATGGTTGGGTGGAAGTTTTGAATCAGAAATGGGATAGGAACACAGTCACCGAGGAAGCGAGCAAGTTTTCAGAACTTACTCTTCAGGTATGGTTAAAACTTATGTCATTTGATTCTATGATTGTGTGCTGCTTTCAAAATGAGCATATAGTTTGGTACATGAAGAAAACAGTTTGGCTACTTGAAATCTCTGAAAAATGAAATCTATGGGGCAATGCAGTCAGAAACTGAGCAACGGCCTCATAAGGTCAGCTTTTATGTTGATAAAGACAAGGCTCGGGACGTGACAAAGGCCCTCTCGGAGATATTTGCAAAACGCGGGGTGAGTTTCAAGTTTGTTCAGGAATGAGTTGCACTTGAATATCATTTGTCTTTGCCTTAGTACATGCAATGCTTTTTTGAAACATCATTATGGTGGTTTCGTATCTTTTTCCTTCCCCCTAATTTTGTGTTCTTTTTAGTACAGTTCAGCAGGTGCTACCTTATCTAACTTAATTTTCAAATCTCTTCTCTTCTTCCTTCTTTTTTTCTTTTTTATAGTTGGATGTCAAAATTATTTATAGTGGTGGAATGGACTTGGATATACTACCCCAAGGTGCTGGCAAAGGGCAAGCTCTTGCATACTTACATAAGAAATTTAAGGCTGAGGGAAAACTACCTACCAATACTCTTGTTTGTGGTGATTCTGGAAATGATGCTGAGCTGTTCAGCATTCCAGATGTACATGGAGTGATGGTGGGTATTTACAGTCCGCCAGAGCACTTCGTTGGGAAATTGAGATTGCCTTCATAAGTTGTGTATTTGTTAACTATTTATTCATTATTTATCTGTCTAGGTTAGCAATGCACAAGAAGAGTTGTTGCAGTGGCATGCTGAAAATGCTAAAGGCAATCTTAAAATAATTCATGCGACTGAGAGGTGTGCGGCTGGCATCATACAAGCCATTGGTCACTTTAACCTTGGTCCCAATACTTCTCCAAGAGATATAACCAACTTTTCAGACTCTGAGTTGGAAAATGTCAGTGCCAGCAGCGAAATAGTGAATTTTTTCTTGTTCTATGAAAGATGGAGGCGTGCAGAGGTGGAGAACTGTGAGATATATTTGGCAAGCATGAAAGCTGATTGTGTATGTTTACTATCCTCTTTTTCTTTCAATTCTACATGTTTCTCTAGAGGATTTCATAATCTTATTTTGTTTCCTTTCCCTTGTGGAGTATTTTATAGAAGCAAGAAACAACCATGTCTACCCTTTTTCATTGGTATAGACAATAAATTAGATTCATCCGTATTTCACATTCTTTGAGGATGATAATGTTCCAGCTAAGCATTATATTGTCCAGGTGATTTTTTTTTTTATTTGGTTATCTTGCTTTTTTCAGTTGGGTAAATACATTGCTAAGACTGTTAATCTGTTATAAATGGAAGGTCTGTCTCGATATGATTGATTATTAAATTTTTTATACCTTTTCTCAACCAATAGCCTTGTGGTTGATGAACAGAAAAGTAAGCTTGTGGCTGATACAGTTTTTAATCCGTTCTGCTACACAATCTGAAGGGTTGAATTTGCCTGTTTAGTTGGTAAGAGTGAATTTAGTTAAAAACTGGAATGGAGGTTCACATTGACAGTACCAATCCACCCACTTACCTCTGGAGTCAATGCCCTGCAGTGGATTATTTAAAAATATGAAGAGCTATAAAGCATATGTGATAAATTAGTATCCACATTAGTTGGGTCACCTGAATGTTGTCTCTTAGGAGGTGAATTTTTCAAAAAGAACAGAGCTGAAACAATTCACAAGTCCTTTACATCTGATAAAGTCTAATATATCCACCATCATCTTATTTGCTTGCATCCACGAATGCACCAACTGGTTTTTTATATACATATATTTTGCTTTTCCATATTCCCTTTCTTCCGTTAGCATGATATAAGTTTTCCTTTTCTTGGCAGGATGCATCTGGTATTCTTGTCCATCCATCTGGTGCTGAACTTCCTCTTTGTGGTGCTTTAACTGGAATGAGGAGCTACTATGGTGACAAACAGGGCCAACAATTTCGGGTATGGGTGGATCGGGTACTATCTACACAGACTGGCCTGGATACATGGTTGGTAAAGTTCAACAAGTGGGAATTATGTGGTAAGACCGACTTCCTAGTGTTAATGATTGCATTAACAATAAAACTGATGATAAGATGTCCTCTCTCTCTCTCTCTCTCTCTTGCATTTTGTGACATATTTCTATGCCAGTGAGACAGCAGTACACTTTCCTCTTTTCTTTGACCTCATCTATTTAAATTTCTTCTGCTTTGTCCCATTACAAGGTTTTCAAGTTTCAACCCATACTTCTGCTGTAATTGGTTTACCGAATGACCTTGAACTGATCAGGGTTCTCTTTGCAACTGGATTCTTTTTTTCTTTTTCTTTTTTTTGTTAGACTAACACATGCCTTCACAAAATCAGTAAAGTTAAGCTGTAGTTCTTGCTTTCTTAATTACCCATGTGGAGACTCTTTGCTGGATCTATTTTGAATGATCAATCTTCATTGTGATTTCAGTTTTGAGCTCAACATCACAATATGATCTTAAGTTTGCTATGCATAACAAGAGCTTAAACGCTGTTCTTATTTGGATGCTCGTGTCATTGTTTAAGCTTGAGTATCTGGTGCATCTTAATTTGCAAGCTTTTTTAATTTATTTTTATGTAGTTTTAATTTGTAAGTAGATGTCTCTTGTGACGCTTGATGCATCTTAGCAGATTTGGGGGAATGTCAATTTAATAGCCAACAGTTATGTCTCAGAAGTCAGAAGAAAAGAGTAAAAATAAAAATGGTTAAGCTAGTTGCCAGTAACAAATTTATAGATTATTGGCTCGTGGCTTCTGATTTGGGGGGTGTCTGGCACTAGCATTCCCCTTGAAATATACTTGTGGAATCCATATTAACACACGGTGAAGAATCTGACTCAACCCTTCCAATGGAATGACAGTTTTTGGAGTTGGTGCTGGTAAATTCACTGGCAATCAGTTTTGCAAACGATTAATTTCCTGTAGTTATGCTTTTATTTGAAGAACGTTTTGATAAAATATAAACATAGATTAGCTGCTTGCATATTTTAGTTTATGCCCTGCTTAGTAAAAGCTTCGATATGAGGGATCCCATTATCACGAATGGAGTTCTGTGTGCTACCCTCTCATTTCTTCTAACATAACTATTTGTCAATTCCTGCAGGTGATGAGCAGCAAGGTTGTGTGATCACATGTATAATAAACATGAAGGTAAGCCTTGAGATCAATCGATGAGTTTCTGCTAAAACAAGACTTTCTTCATCGCATCCTTAACTTTTTGTGTGTGTGTTTTAGAAGGACGGTGTTTCCAGGGCAACTTACATGCATGTGCATGAAACATGGCTGGAAGGATCAGGAGCTAAAGATCAATCAACCTGGCTGTTCTAGATTTTGATTACAGCTCGAAGCTCAGAGGCGCTCATAACTGTCTTTGATCACAATAAAACTAATCAAACGATGACTTTTCAGATTTGAATTTTGATCATTGCTGTATGAACATCAACTTTATGGTGATTTATTATTACATGATTAATGAATACACCATTTTAGCATGATCAATCTCCCTAGTAGTGTTCTACTACCATCAAACGTTTTATTTCTAGTATTATTAATCACTAGGTGGGTGTGTTGGAGATTAATAGCATGTAGGTACGATCCTGTTCCCCTTCAATAATAAGATCCAATTAGCCGCCCTACCAAGCTCTGTTGCTTGTCCACGCACAAAATCCCCGTGATGAAGATATGGCTGATGCACACCAGTCACCACCATGGCATGGTGGACCTAGAACGGCAAAATATCGTGAAAAATAAAAATAAAAGAAAAGGAACAGCTAAACAAGGGCCCAACCGTCGTCCTCTTGATCTGCAGCTAAGTGCTCTACCACTGATCTATAGACCCTGGATCTAATAAATTTCGTATGAAATCATTATCACTTCAAGCAACGAGACAACGTTGGCCCATTGTCAAAACAGGAGGCCACCCGGGTTCTAACAATTTTCCGTGTGTGTATGTATCTTAACTTATCAAAATTAAATCTATCTCAAGATTTTTGTCTTCAAAATTAAAAAGAAGAGTGTTGTAATTATAGTTATAAATGAGGTTTATTCAGGCAACGGGTCGGGTCCCATGTTACACATGTTAATCTAAGTAAACCTGAAAAAAAAAAAGTTTAAGGTTTTAATATCTCACATAAAATAAACCTAAAAAAGCTATACTCAAAATAAACAATAAGCCTAAAAAAGCAATAATTTTAAGGTTCTAGTTACTTTTAGTTTTTATAATTATTTTTATAAATAACATGTTTAAGGTTCTAAGTACTTTTAGTTTTTGTTGAATAAACAATAAGCCTAAAATAGCTATACTCAAAATAAAATTGTGATAAGAAAAGGAGGGATTATTCTAAAAAATAATTTTATTTTGGTGGAATTTACACCAGTGCTATTCTTGCAAAAAAATAATAATAATCTTTTGATATATAATTAAATCAAGAATTTTGAACTCCCTAAGACTTAAGATAAGATATCTTAATCAATATTTATCTCCTAACTTCCAAACTTATTAAGTAGTTTTTAATATGATATGATTTCAACTAAGGCCTTGTTAAGTAGTTTTTTTTTTTTTTTGAAAAAATAATTGAAAAACATTTTTAGTGTTTGATCATGTCATGAAAAATAAGTTAGAAAATTATTTATTAATTCTTTAATTTCAAATTTATCTAACATATATAAAACATTACATGTAACCACTTACAATAATAATAAAAAAAGATATAAAAAGTGTAATGGTGGGAAAAATAAGAATTTATTATATCATATATTTATATATTTATATTTAGTTTATTTTATAAAATGTAACTATACATATAATCTAAATATTTTTGATATAATATTGTAGGCGTATAACCATTTTTTATGTTTAGAGAACAGTGAAAATAAATTTTTTTTCTATGGTATCCTAATTTTATAACACAATTTATCTAATTTAAAATGTATTATCTAATTTAAAAAATTATTGTGATAAAAAAATGTTGTAAAAAAGGGTTTGCATTTATAAGATAAAGAGGGTTTTAATTAAGGAGATGTATTTCTTTTCATTATTTCATATCTTTATATGTTGCTTTTTAATCTGATCTAATTACTTTAGTTTTTATTGATCAAACAATAAGCCTAGAAAAGCTATACTTAAAATAAAATTGTGATAAGAAAAGGAGGGATTTTTCTAAAAACTATTTTTATTTTGATGGAATTTAAATAAGTGTTATTCTTGCAAAAAACAATAATAATATTTTTTCGTATAATTAAATCAAGAATTTTAAACAACTCTCTAAGAATTGAGATAAGATATCTTAATTGATATTTATCTCTCTACTTCCAAACTTAATCTGTGGTTAAAATTAATACCTTTTTTTTTAACATTAAATGATGTATATAATTATTGATCAATTTTATTAAACACGTGTATTAACTTTTTAGTTCACAATTAAAAATTTTCTTGATGCATGAAAATAAGTTATTAATGTCTGTTATTTTTTTTATATGCCCAAGACAAATCGCAGGTTAGCTAACTGTTTAGCTATTATTCAATATGATATGATTTTAACTAAGGCCTTGTTAAGTAATTTTTTTTTAAAAGTAATTTTTATTAAGAGTTAATTTTTTAAAAATAAATTATTTTATGATGTTTAACAGTGTCATGAAAAATAAATTAAAAAATATTTTACAGTGATTGGCTATGTTATAAAAAATAAGTTTAAAAATAATTTATTAATGCTTTAATTTAAAATTTATCTAAAATATATAGAACATTACATATAACTATTTATTTGACCACTTACAATTAAAAAAAAAAGATATATAAAAAATGTAATGGTGGAAAAAATAAGAATTTATTATATCATATATTTATATATAGTTTATTTTATAAAATGTAAGTATACATATAATATAAATATTTTTTATATAATATTGTAAGCGTATAATCATTTTTTATGTTTAGAGAACAATGAAAATAAATTTCTTTTCTATGATATTCTAATTTTATAACACAATTTATATAATTTAAAATGTATGATATAAAAAATGTTTTGTATTTTAATATATTTTCTATCAATATTATCTAAATTAAAGTATTATATTCACTAATATATCAAATTAATATATTTTATATTGTATATTAATATATTCTAATATTTGTTTCTATATAAATAGATTAGTAATTTATTATTTTATAATAATATTATATTTTAAAGTGTGTGTATAAAAGAATAATTAAGTATCATATGGAAAGTGTTTTTTAAATATTTTACACTGAAAAACACTTTACTCGATTTAAATATTTTAAGGATGATATAATTAAGGATGATAAAGAGTATATATCCATAAGTCGGTATATAATATCTATACGCAACCTGATTCTAAATATTTTATTTGATCTCAACCTGAAGGAAATGAACCAAACTCAACCCGACATTGACACGTTGAAGAAGATTCATTACGTCTTGAAAACTCCTTTCTTTGATCATACGTTTTTGCCTTATCCACTATCGATTTTCAAATTGCAAATTCAAAGCTAAAGCTTATAATTACTTTAAGGGAATCAAATTCCAGATCCAGATCCAAAACCAACCTCTAACCCCCTCTCTTCCTGGAATTCAAGATCCATTCTATAGTTTGGTGAAGATGGCTATGAGGATTGTGTACGGGGTAGTGTTCCTCTCTTTCTCATGTACCTGCTTCAAGCTTCTCCATCTCTTTCTACACCCTGTATTCTACTTCACTTCCTGATGATTTCTTGCAAATCTTTAAGCAAGAAGCTCAAATGGGTTGGGCAGGATTTACATCTTCTTCTTTGTTTAAATATTTGTTTACATCTCTTTATATGATGGGTTGAACTTTTAAGTGCTCAACTCTTGCTACTGCTAGTACTGCTTGTGATGCAGCTGAGCTAAGGTCATCTGGTATCCTTGCAATTAAGTCCGTCCTTTTGCCTCACAGTTTGAGTGCTTTGTGTTATTTTTCATGATATTTCTTGCACATCTCATTACTGTTCTTTGTTTGCTTGGTTTTCCTACAATGGTGTCCATGTACTTTGTGATATAATACCAGTTTAAGGAGAAACATTTCCTGATCAATATGTTGTCTGAAGAGCTTATCTTATGTTCCTCTGTTGGAGACTGAGAGTGCATTTGCGTTTTCCAATTAAAAGAAGAAGAGGAAGAGGAAGTTGTATTGACCATTTCCATGTTTCTTTTTCTCAAAGGTCAATTCAGAAACTGCTTCGATTATCCTGGAAGCTGGTTTTTCCTTCATCTTGTAGATTCTGGAGTTCTCTACTCTGCAGGGGGGTAGGTTTTCAAGCTGTACATCTTGAGATGTGAATAAATATAACTACAAATTATCCTAAACAAATCGAAAATCTAGTGGCTAAAATCACCGGATTCGGTCAAAGTTTACGGTTTTTCCATCCAGTTGGTTGCCCTTGAAATTAATGAAGGGGGACAACCCTTTTGCCTGTGTATTATATAAAAGCAAGTTTTTTAAAAAAGTTTTTTTTATTTAAAAATATATATAAAAAAAATAATTTAAATTTTTAAGAAACATAATTTTTTTTTAACCAAAATTAAATCTAAAATATACACCAATGATGTATATATATATAGAGTTCAATTTCAAACGATAATGATTGATTTTTCTTTAACCCACATTATTGGTGTATATTTTAGATTTAAATATATAGTAAGACATAAAGAGTCTTTCTTATTGATTTGGAAAAAAAAATTATGCAGTAAAATCCACTTAAGAGTCGAAGACTGCGAAGCAATGTGACAACTCTTATTTGGATGATATAAAAGAACAAATTTAAATATTTATTGAGTAAGAAAAATCATATTTAGAATTCAAATAAAAATCATATTCAGAATTTAAATAAGCTTTAGGATTATTATTTTTTTATTTTGATAATTCCTTGTTAAAATATATATATTAAGTCTCTTTATTTTCAAATAATAATTATAATAGTTTCTCTATTCGCAAATAATAATTATAATATCAATGAATTAATGAAAATTAGGAAGATGAAATATAATTATTATTCAATTCACATAATAGTCAATATAAAAGAGATACAAGTTAAAACTGATTTCCATCCAATACGTTCTTCTTCTTTTTTTTAATCTTGGACTGGATATATTGAAGACCAGCTGAATCTTGATAAAAGAAAGAGAATAAAACGCTTGAATATAAAACACAAGAACTTTTAAAACGCTTATTGGTGAAAAACAATAATTCTTGTTTTAGTGGAGAAAAGGAGTCACCATGGAATAAACAAATAGAAAAAAAACAATAAAAAAAAACGACTCAACTTGCAATTATCCATGTTAATTATCAAACAAAGTAGAGAGCAGTACTTGAAACCCATCAAACCTTTATCATACCGATTGTTACTATGTAAATCCTAATTTTAAAACTCGATCCAGCGGATTGATTTGAGATCTGATTGATCCGAGATTGGAATTAAATCGGATTAAAAAAAAAAACAAGAAAAAAAAAATTAGTGTGACTCGGCAAGACTCGATTAAAAATACTTGTTGTAATTCGTTGATTTTTTTTTATTAAAATGATGTTGTTTTGATTTTTTTTAAAAAAATTAACCTAATAACCCGGTCAAAACTCATAACCCAGATCTTAAACCGGGCTGACCAGCAGATCAAATTTAAAAACTATGATCTAAGCAATAAAAAGCATCCATCAATCTTCATTTTCCCGTGGAGAAAATTTGTTTTGTTCGAATACAAGAATAGTTATCTATTGAGCGTGTTTGTAAATACATCATAAATAGATATTGGAAAATTATATTATATATTAGGTAGGAGAAGGTAGCAAAATACACAATTTAAAGTAAAGAGAAGGTTTTGTTGAAGAAAAGAAAAATAATATTTTTAGAATAATATTTTCAATGTTAATTTTAAGAGGAATTGATTTGCAAATTAGAGGGTACTTTTATCTATTTTTTATCATTTATATTCCATTTATAATTTAAATCAATAATCTCAAAAGAATTTCAATACCAAAATTAATTTAACTTTTGGAATTAAATTAAATTTTAAGAATTCCAAACAACGTGTTAGCAAACAAGAAGAAAAATAGAAATTGAGAGCTTCATTTCTTTCTTAACCACAATGACTGTGAATACTCGTTTTAATTTTAAGATGTTAAAAAATTGTTTAGAAATTTAATTTTGAAAGATATAAATTATTTTATTATAAAATTGAAAAATAAAAAATAAAAAATGATAGTAAATAAGATAACATTTTTCAAGTTTTATTATGAATACTAATATTAAATAAATATCTATAATTAGAAACTCTTAAAAATATTTGAGAGGATAAAACTTGATAAATCATTAAATATTTATTTGAGAATATAGTAAATATTATGTTTAAAGTGATTTTTATTTAGAAATATATTAAAATAATATATTTTTATAAGATTTATTTTTAAAATTAGCATATGAAAATGATACATAAATATTTAAAAAATTAATTTTAAATAAAAACAAATTCAAAGTTTTACCTAACACGCTTTTCATTATCAAATTACCCTGAACTTTCATCAAAGTTTAAATTCTTCATTTCCGTTAACTAAGTCAACAAAACTGATGATGTGACTATTTTCATGTTTTAATTGACCCTCTAAGATTTTAAAAAAGTCTAAATGACACGTCAATCCTTCAATTATATTTAAAATTCATAAAAATAAATTTCATCACCATTTCATAAACACTTGTTCTACAAATATGGAATCCAAAAATCAGCACAAATTGAATATCAAATATATTTGTTTTCTTTGCATGATTGTCTTAAAATTATAATTAAAATTTAATTTAGAAAGATTCCATCTGGGCGAAAACAATAGTGTAGTAATATTATTTAATTTTTATTATACCAAATATATACTAAGAATCACATATTAAACATGGTTGTTTTTTTAGAACTAGAATAGGCAAAAATGATACCAAGCTATGTAATTTTTTTTTTCTTATCAATAAGTTATGTTAAGTGGTTAACTAGTGATTATAGTTTTATCAATATTTTTTTTATTAACGTTAGTATTTGGACCAGCTTGCGTGTATCTCGATTAATTCTACGAGTCCTGAAGTTAACGACCATGTAAGTCTGCAGTAGCTCTGAGATTTGTAAAATTCAAACTAATAATCTTTAGAGAAAAAAATCAAGAGTCTGACCAGTTAAATTATACCAACTTGTTATGATTTCATTAAAATATAAAATATTAATAGTTTGAGTTTAATGCATTTATATCAATATTTATTTTTAAAAGTTTATAAAACTGAAGAAAACGAGATTAAGAAAATAAAATACAACCCCAATTAAAAAAACAAAAAAAAACAAGGTAGTTGTTAAGGAATATGTGCCTACTTGATTTTTTTTATTTTATTTTATAGTTGAAGGGTCAATTATGATTTAATACTGTTTTGACTTTTGAGAATTAAATATTATACAATAACATGGTTGAGAATATAGAGTGGCTATGGATGTAGTTGAAACGGCCTCTTCTAGAAGCTGGAGCGGTGACGTGTGCATGTCACGGGGCTATCAGATTTTTAATGCTATTTATCAGTTGACGTTTTCGGTCTTGTAGAAAATGAATATTCATTTTCACAACCAACTACTTAAATATTTTATTTAAGTTTCAAAAATTAAAATTTATTTATTTTTTTACTTCAAATTAATATTTTTTAAATCATTTTACTATATGAATATAAAATATAATTTTAAAAAAATAAAAAAATATATTATATTAATACATTAAAAAAAAATACTTTAAAAAATAACAACTACTATATTTTCAAAAACCATTTTAATTTTCATGTCGTGCCATTCACATTCTTAGCCATGAAACCTAAGCTGGAAACCTAGAGGGAGTAGATTCTTCATATGATATCAAATTCGAAGAGGGTTTGGACTTTCAAGGCAATATGTTTTATTACAAGTCAACAATTCTAGTTCTTTTTTTATATTAGAAAAAAAATTAAATAAATAACATTATGGGAATTTATGTTGAATTTAAGGCCATCCTCTTCCATTAAAAAATAAAATAAAACATATAGTAAAAATCTTGAACATTTCCTGTCAAACTCTAATAAAAGAAAAAGACATTTCTTGTCACTATTGTTGTCAAGGAGAAACACCTCACAAATGAAGGTGTCAAATTCCTCCCGCTGAATAAATGGACAATGCTCACGAAATTACCTATTATTATATTTATCTAATGGTTTAATTTCGGCACAAGAGTGCCTGATAGTGTGATTAGAATGGTTTTTTAAAGTGGTTTTTAATTAAAAATGTATTAAAATAATATTTTTAATATAAAAAAATAAAAATTAAATTAAATTTCTGGGAACCTCCACCAATCTTGTGCTATTTTAATAGTTCAGACAAAGGTCATTTTCCTTGACCGTCCAATTCCAGGCTCGTTCTTCTCTTTCAAATAAATAACACCAACTACTATCCATCCTTCCGTTCCCGACTACCGATGTTTATCATCGCGCCTCCCTCTCTTCTTTTCCGACCTTCGGCTTTTTCCAGGTCTTTGCCTATGAAGATCATGAAATTTTCCTTCTTATAGCGTTGGAGACCAAAAAGTTTTAGCCCAATCGAGAAAAGAGCAGTCACAAGGGAGAAAAATAATACAAAAAACATGCCAGGTTCTATGAAGCTTGGTTTCATGGCTGCCTTCGCCGTTTCAGGGAGTGTAGTTCTCATTGCACGTCAAGTCCACAAACGTCTCCTCTCTGATTTCATGAAGAAGATGGAATTTGAATTAGCGGGTATGTGGTGATCTTTTTTCTCCTTTTCCTTTCAAGTTATTCTGTTTTTTTTTTTTGTTTACCCTGATAAAATAGAGAAACAAAAAACTAAAAGGCTGTCAAAAAACCGACAGGATCAAGGAGATCATGTCAAGACAAGAAGAGAGTGCGATTTGCAGATGATGTGTTGGAGCCATCATCAAATAACAAGGAGTACCGTAAGCGACACACCAAAGGAGACAACGAGGTCTTGAAAATGGAGGATATTGTCCTAGACCAGAGTTGTGATGGCGCAAAATTGCTAGAGGCCATGCCACTTAACAGGCAAAACTTGTATAAAGCAGTCGTTAAATATAAATCCCTTAAAGGGTACAATTTGTAAACCTGTTTATTGTCTTCAAAAACTGCTTCGGTTGTCCTGGAAGCTGGTTTTTCTTTCATCTTGTAGATTCTGGAGTTCTCTAGTCTGCAGGAGGGGTAGGTTTTCGAGCTGTTCATCTTGAGATGTGAATAAATATAACTACAAATTATCCTAAACAAAATTGAAAATCTAGTGGCTAAAATCACCAGATTCTGTCGAAGTTTACAGTTTTTTGTTTTTCCATCGAGTTGGCTGCCCTTGAAATTAATGAAGGGGGACAGCCTTTCCGTTATGTATCACATTGATACAAGTAAGCATTAATTAAAGCAGCATTTTCAATTCTCAAAAAAAGAGGAGGAGATTCAAAACTCCTGTCTTTTCCTTTTCAATGCCTCGAATTTCTTGATCGGTTAGGCTAGCTTTTCAGTTTTCACAACGATATAAGGGTGTTTTAGGGGACAAGGCTTTGAAGTTTATTGCCATATGGCGTTCATCTTGTGATTGACAAGCATTAATCTGGTGGATTAGGCAAGCATGCCATTGATTCATTTTTCTTTTGAAAAAGTTCTCAACCGTTGTTTCCACGAAGAAGAAAATGTTTCAAACTGGTCTCAACTTTCAGCTTTTAAGCACGTCAACTGTGCAAAACATTATAATCCTGTCTGAACGTTTGACTAAATTACTGGAAACGAAATTTCATAGAGGTAAAAGCTTGCATGTTTCATGCACAGATGAACTGTTTTCACTCTTTTTAGCAGCAACAAAGAAACTTCAAGAAAGAAAGTTATGCAAATGAACTGTTTTCGCTCTTTTTAGCAGCAACAAGGAAACTTCATGAAAGAAAGTTGAAATAATATTCCTTGAATCAATTTTTTCCACATTCTTGCTGGTCAACTACCTCATAATCTGCCCCTTTTTTAAGTAAAAGACAATGCATTGCTTGTCAAAGAAGCTGAAATCCATGCCCAAATCTTCATAATACAAGAGCTTGTACAGTTGTTTTGAAATTGAAAGTCCAAGAGACAGCCCCTGTACCAGTCCACATTATTTTTTACAGCTAACTGCAGCCCATATGAGTGGTTGCAGAAACTATCCTCTTTGCTGTTGTTTTGGGTAAAAATCATAGCTTCGAACTCCAATGTTCGCAGCTTTGTTAAAGTAAAACTAGTTTTGATTTTTGAATCTTACCTTCTTCCCTATGCATTTCTTAGGGCTTTCGGGTCCAACACTTTAATTTGTTATTAACAAATTTACCATTTAATCTATATGATAATAATAGATTATGCCAAATTAAGTTTTAAAAACTTTTTATTGGTTTTGAGAATAAATTTTACTATATTTTAATAAATATAAAAAATAGAATAGAATAATTAAATAACTAATTATTTTCAAAATGAAAAAATATAATAGACAAGGCATTTGCAAAATTATCAACATAGTAATTTATATATTGAATTAATTGTCCATAATTTTTTATGCTGTAAAAAATAAAGAGTCTTCTAATCCATATGAAACTTTAAGGTTACTATGTATGGATGAAAGATACAAGACTTTTGTAATAAATACATAACATAAAGAAAAATATATAGACAATCAATTAAAAGAAAATGAAGTCAAAACTCAAATGAGTTAGCTAGACCCATATGATCCACATGATCTCTATAGTGTTTTGCTGACAATGCTTTAGTCATGGGATCCATAATCATTAGTTCAATGAGCACCTCATGGTCATTTACTTTATCTCTCACAATGTGATACTTTATATCGATATACTTGTTTTGGCTTCCACTCTTAATCTTTTTAGAGAAGAAAACTGCAATCGAATCGTCACAATGTATCTTTATTAGTCTTGATAAGGAACGAACAACTTCAAAACCATAAATAAAACCGGATAATCTATGTTGTTACTTTGTAGCATGCAATGAATTATACTTTCATTATAGATGAGGCAATAATAGTTTGATTAGTACTTCTCTAAAATACAACATGAAGTAGACTTTTTTATGTCTACATAACCAGCAAAATCCGAGTATAAATAACCAATGACCTCAGGAGGTCAATATATTTGTAAATCAACCTGTAATCATTGATTTCCTATAAGTACCTAATGAATTTTTTACAAGCTTTCCAATGATCTGTTCCTGGATTATTTTGGAACCTTCTTAATATTCCTACAGTAAATGTCAAGTCAGGTCTTGCACAAACTTGTGCATACGTCAAATTGTCAACTACAAGTGCATGGGGAATATTACTCACTTTTTCTTTTCCAGTGCATTTTGTAGGTATTGATTCTGATTAAATTTGTCCCATTTGACAATGAGTGTTACTGAAGATGCAAAATCTGACATCTTGAACTTTTCCAAAACTTTTTTTAGTATAGGCCTTTTGAGATAGTTCTAATATCATCAGAGACTTGTCTCGGTGAATCTCAATACCAATGACATAAGAGGCTTCTCCCAAATTATTCATATTAAATTTTTTAGAAATAAATTGCTCTATCTTATATAACTAATATAAGTCACTACTTGCAAATTATCATCTACACATAAGACAAGAAAAATATATTTTTTCCCACTAGATTTAAGATATATATATATATATTGATCTTCAATGTTCTCAATAAAATCGCATGAGGCTATAACATTATGAAATTTAATATACCATTGTCAGGAAGCCTTCTTTATTCCATATATAGATTTCATTATCTTACAAATCAAATGGTCATTTATGTCGTCACAAAAACCTTCAGGTTGATTCATATATACCTCTTTATCCGAATTTTCATTTTAGAAATGTTGTTTTCACATTCATATGATGCAGCTCTAAATCAAAATAAGCTACTAATACAATTATTATTCTAAATGAATCCTTCTTAGAAACAAGAGAGAATGTTTCATTATAGTTTATGCCTTCTTTTTTAGTATAACTGTTTGATAAAAATCTAGCTTTTTATCGCTCGATATTATCAAAAACATCTCTTTTGGTTTTATAAACCCATTTATAGCCAACGACTTTAGATCTTTCTGATAATTTGACGAGGTTTTAAATTTGATTTTTAGACATAAACTCCATTTTTTCCTTCATGGTATTATACCATAGAGCAGAGTTTTCTCCATTCATATTTAGCAAAAAGTTTTTTGGATCATCTTTAGATCTAATGTTAAAGTCAGACTCTTGAAGGTATATAACATAGTCATTAGAAATTATTGGTCTTCTTGTTCTTAAAGTCTTGTTAATTCAATTTCCTCATGTGGATTTATCTCACAAAGAACTAGTTGCTCTTGATGTCATGAATTTTAAAAAATTAAACTTTAAGAATCAAATTTGAACTTGAAAATTAATTTCTAGCCCTTTTGTTTGTCAAATTAGGCATTAGATTGGACGTGCAAGGTAAAAATGGTGTATGTAACACATGTGCTAGCAAGTTAGATAAGTCACAACTATATGACAATAGAATCATCATATATGTGTGGCTTCCATGGTTTTGATAGAATCATCACGGTGGGTGTTTCATTATTTAGTGGTGTGTAACGAAAAAGGCCCTTTTTCTTTTCTTTTCTTTCTTCTCCTCTCTCATTTCCTTTTATCTCCTTGGTTTCCGCACCTAATTGTCTTTAATCTTTTTTATATAAAACTTGGTTATTACTCTTTTGATTGCTATTTCTAGCATACATTATAGTTAGGTTTCGCAAAATTAATGTTGAGTAAACACTGAAATGTTGTTTGAAATTATGAACACATGAGACAATGCGTAATAAAAGAAATATTAAAAAAATATATAACATAGAAAAAAGACACATTCCGTTATAAGTTGCAATAATTTCCTATATTTTTATATTATTTTTTTACGATTCATGAGTCTCAAATGTTATTTTTGACTCTTTCAAATTACAAAATTTGAAAGACACAAGATTTAATAAGAAGAGAGGGGAGAGAGAATAAAAAAGAAAAGAAAGTAATAAACCTTGCAAGCACACTAAAATCCGATGATGAGACAACCGATACCCTTGAAAAGATATCAACGAGACAAACCAACTGGTATGGTCACCAGCGGTGATTGGAGTGAGTCACGCGAGCGACCCAAAGACAAGTGAGCCTTGACATCTTCGGACGGCTCGTGTGGCCCACTTCATTCACTATTTGTGACCTTCTTTAGTGTTATCGAGTCATCGGAGTTTCGGTGTATCTTCAAGGTATCTTTATTTTTTATTTTTTTTCTCTCTCTCCTTTTTTTTTTTATTAAATATCTTATGTTTTTTAAACTTTACAATTTGAAAAAGTTTATATATGACACCTATGACTCGTGGTAATTTTATAAATTATATTATTTTTCTAAATATTGTTATATCATATTATTTTATAATGATATTTTTTTGAACGCTAGAAACCAAACCAAGCTGTTTCATGAATTTTTAGTACTAGCCAGCAGCACTCGGGTCACATCATTCTTGTTGAAGTGCCTAGCTATCATCCGTGTCATTCCGGTTTACGTATCACAATTTTAGAATTAACATGAAAATTGATTTTTAAACATGAAGAAGCAAACCACTTTTATATATTATTTTGAATCATTGTCAACTAGTTGTTTAAATTAAGTTAGTTTGTGGGCGTGTTTTTTAAACATATGTTTTTAATTAAAAATATATTAATTTGTTTTTTTTACTTCAACACATTGAAACCATAAAAACATTTTAAAATATTATTTTAATATTTTTTTAAAATAAAAACTTTTAAAGAAGAAGTTTCAACAGTATCAAACAGTAAATTAGGCATATGCCGGATTGAAACGTTTAGAATTCATATTACAGCTACGTAGAAGAAAAGAAATCCCACGTAATTAGATACAGATTAATTGTAAATTGCAATAAAGTCTGTTCAACTAGTAATAATGGCGAATCAGTTACTGAGTTTTTGAAAATATAGTTATACCTGTATTTTTTAAAAAAATAATTTTTTAATTAAAAATTAATTTTTTTATATGTTTTGAATCGTTTTAATATGCTGATTTTAAAAATAATTTTTTAAAATAAAAAAAATAATATTTTTATATATTTAAATATAAAAAACATATTAAAACACAATCTAAACCACACTTTTAAAATCAAAATCTAATGAAAAATGATGGCACTAATATCATTTTTTTAAATTACTTTCTATTCATAAAAGTACACCTGGATCAAATTAACCATTTTTTTATCTTTTCTTTATTTTGTTTTTTTTAACCTTTATAATTAATTTTTTGATATTTTAAACATCATAAATCAAGTGTAGTGTACGCATAAATCAAGTGGAGTTCTCTTTAACTTATTATTATTATTTATAATTTATATAGTTAATCTCTATGTGATTCTTTTTAACTTGTTATTATTAGTATTATTATTATTATTTATAATTTATATAGTTAATCTCTATGTGATTCGATCCCAGTTTTATCAAATTATTTATTATTTTGACATTTCTATATTTAGAAGAAGAAATCTCTTGATCGTGTCACTCAGTATATCCCATGGTTTAAGTGAATTAGAGAAATCTCATTTTAAAATATCCAATGGCCAATAACAATTCAACCTTTTTTTTTAATTATTTAGCCGTAAGAAACTATTATCGCCATTCTCTCAAAGCCAACCCAATAGCTCTCTCTCTCTATTCTATCCGTCTAAAATAAATTCATCTTTCAATTTCAAACGGAAGCTAAGACATAAAAAAAAGTAACAAAAATCTTGAATAATATATATCCGTTGTACGTCTAGTGATCTGAATGCATCTACAAACAAGTTGAGTAATGGATGATGAAGATTTGTGACTTAAGTTCTCGACCAAGCAAATCTTTATCTTGAAATACACACACACACACACATCTTCCTTGTTCCCTGTATTTATTTAGAAAACATGCTTGTTTATATAAATAAAGAAGAGAAAGAAAGTAATTAAGGATTAAGATATAACCCTTAATTACTCTCTTTTGTATATTAAAAACTAGAATGAGAGACAGTCTCCTCGAACCTCAAAAGAGGTCTTTTTAACATGAGATAAGATTTCTTTCGAAGATAAAATTAATGTTGTTTTTGAATTAAAGAATAATAATAAAACCCTACATGGATATTGATGAGATTTTGTGGGGTTGTGTTTTTAAAATTATTTGAAGTGGAGTTTAGTTTCGGTTGATATGTACACTGGTTTAAAGATATACTTTATCATAAAAATTATGCCATAATTAATAAGAGGAGTAGTAGCAAAATAATAAAAGTAATTATGTTGGTGCTAATATATAGTAAATAAAGTAGTAGAAGGAAATAAACCATTAAAGGACTCTAAGAACTTATAAAAGGAACTTGTTTTCAATTTCTCAGCTTCATCATAATCAAATTCTTTGTAAAAGATTAACTGTCTCGCATCCTTTGTAAAAATTTCACCCTTTTTTAAGATCTAGACACTCGTAACTCTCGTAAATGTTTTAAGGAATTTATTTTGAAATGTGATTGGAGTTATTTTTTAAAGTATTTTTTATTTAAAAAAATATAAAAATAATATTTTTTATTTTTAAAATTAATACATAAAAAAATTTAAAAACATTAAAAAAATTAATTTAAAATGAAAATATTTTAATTTATTTAAAAATATTTTTAAAATATAAAAATAAACAGAGTGAATTTGTAAATTCATAAGATAAGATTAACTGATGCTTGGAGAATCATGAGAGAATGAAAATAGAAGGTGTTTTCATGATGATTTTTCGCAATTTGAAGTGACAAGTGACACATATAATTTATGAGTGGAATCTGAGTTTCGAAAAATGTTTTGTCAAAATGACAAAAAAGTGCTTGGAAATATTACAGACACCAGCAACATTGCAGTGTTGTCATCACTTCCTTTCACAGCTGCCAGCTTTCTACGGCTTGAGCCGGAGTCTTCTTTTAAGCCACACTGAACTCCACCTTGAGCCATCAAGTACGCTACCAGCAGCGCTTTCTTTCTGGCTCGACAAGTCCACTGCTTGCTTCCCTCCTGCACTTTTATGGCATGCCCTCTCAATGTGCAACCTGACTTTGCTCAGCTAGTGCTACTCTTTCTTTTGGCATGCCAGATGTGATCACGTCTTATTTTTTCTAGCTTTTGCCGGCAAATGACTTATATGGGCTGGACTCTCAGTCCAGCCCACTTCTAAAAAAGAGTTATTTGGATCCTTTGTCAGCCCAATGAGTGAGAATGGGCTTGATCCCAACCCATGTAGTTGGGCTTGGGCCTCGAGCCAAATAGACAATTCATGTGGATGGGCCAAGCTCAATCCCATATTTAAGGTGTGTTTGGCCCGCCCTGTTTTTTCCTTAAAAATAAAGCCTTGGATGACTTTTTAGAGGGTGTTTGCGAAACACGCCATTAAGATATTTTTTACGCCTCTGATTTTAGGCTAAGTGGGCATTTGAAAAACACACCCTAAGTTTTTTATTTTATTTTTAATCTATTTATATTTGTATGTCTAGTAAAATAGACCTTTAAAAATCTAAAAAAACTCAAGGATATTTTGAAATTATTTGTGGGTCTCTTGCATGTTTTTCCAGCAATTTTACACAATATTGGACCATAAATTTATATTGTAAGATACAAAACCTGTATAAAAAATAACTTATTTTTCCTTCAAAAATCTCAAAAACTAAAAAAAAAAACCCTTTATTTAAAACAAAAAAATATGTTTCTTTTCAAGGATTTCACTTAATATCAGGTGTGTAGACTTATACTGTAAGATATTACCCCAGTATTAATAATACTCTCTTTTCGTCCAAGTTTTCAGAAAATTCCAAAAAACAATTATAAAGCCTTTCCTCATTTCAACAACACAAGAAATATATTTTATTTGGCATGCATATGGCTAAATTTTAAAATTTTCATGCATTTTTTATGTGAAAAAAAATAAAAATTGTATTTTCATCATACTTAAAAAACACAACAAAATCAGTTAATAGGTATCAAAACAAGTTTATGATTCTCTATTAGGATTTAGCCAAAATTTCATTAGGATTTAACCTAATAAAATAAGAATCTCCTTACTAAAAAAGATTTTTCTTAAACTTTAGACATGTTTTTTTGGATTTTAAAATGATTAGGTTTTAACTTGATGAGATAAGGTTCTCCTTACTGAAAAAAACTTTTCTCAAACCTTGAAAAGATTAATGAATAGAAACAAGACCTAAAGCAAATAACGAAGTAGCTTATCATAAATAGAATGCATCAATGATGATATGTTTTTCATTGTATAATTAGTCTTCTTATCCAACTCTCACAGATTATTAGGTTTTTTAGTAATTATAATATTAAGTGGTGACTTTTTTCTTCTTTTTTTTTACCGACAATAATTTCTTGTTTTTTTTATTTATATTGATATTTCTAATCTAAAAGGATAATTATTGCAATACCGCATACATGTGATAGTTAGTACGTAGTGTGCAATGCCCATCAAATCTTGCCAAGGGCAACTTCTTGCATGCACGATTTGCAAAACTTGGTAATGAAAGTTGAATTTGAATATAGTTAGATTTGAATATAGTTGATGGATTATAGATTTAATTTTTTTTCTTTTTCTTTTTGTTTATTTCCTTAAAGTTGATATACAGAGCAAGTAATAGGTTATTACTGAATTATGACTAGTTACTTACCATAAGATTTTCTGAACACGCAGTGTATTCCTCCAACAAATAAACAACGCAGTAAAATACAAGAGTAGTTGATGAAATGTCGAAAATCCTTTCTATTGCTTGCTTGGCTTTTTATTGGTGATGCCGATCTTTTGATATCTATGATGCGGATAGCTAGCTAGATAGCAAATAGAAGTGATTATTTCTTGTTTTGATTTTTATTTATAAAAATAATTAAATTTAAATTAAATTTTATAAAATATATATAAAAAATCAAAACCGGTTTCAATCGACTAGTTTCAGTTTGATTCAGTTTAATTATTTTAAATTAAAAATTGAAACCGGTTCCAACTGACCGGTTTGGTTCGGTTTGATTCAGTTTGGTTTGGTTATTTTTTATTAAAAACTGAAAATTATATTGTTTTTTGGATTATTTTTAAACTTTTTAATGGGTTTTTCCCGGTTTGGTTTGATTTATTTCTTAATTAAACTGAAATTTTTTAAAAAATATTTTAATTAATTTATTTGTTTTTTTATGATTTATTTTTTTTGATTATTTTTTATATATTTTTTCAATTTAATTGATTATCAATTTTTTTACTCTAGTAAGTATAAATAATATAGAGGTGATGAAAGAAAAAACAAAGTTTGTTTGGACTTATCATCATGCATTACAGCTCGTTTTTTCACCGCTTGGATTTATTTACCAGTCAAATTACTTTGAATTCAAATTTGAAATTGAAAAATAAATGTAAATATTATCTGAAATATAACTTTATAGCACTCCAAGATAATTATTTTGACATGGAGGAGCACGTGCACGAGACTCATAAATATGCAACACCCAGAATTAATTAGCCACTAATAATAGATTCTAAATCACAAATTAAGACTCCTTGTGCTTCTCTATAATGCTGGAGAGCATGAAACGAAAAATTAGTTATCTAAAAATAAAAGTAAAATAATGCTCGCTGTTCCCTAATTCATTTTCCAAAAAATCTCATACTTTGAACTCTCATATATTAAATAAAAGAGTTGATTTTATTTTTTTTATAAAAAGTGGATTAAAATAGGAAACTTTCGGTGAAATTAGTGGAATGACTTCCTCTACAAATATTCTGACATGTTGACTCCCCTTCCAAAACCTTTTTTCATTCTGAAATCCGATTAGGTTGATGAGTCGACTGAATACCTAATTCATTTGGGATTAAAATCAAGATTAAAAAAAAAAAATTAATATGACTCGATTGATCTAGTGAATTGATCGGAGACCTGTTTGACCCGGCTATAACTCAGTTGATTTTTTTTTTTTATTAAAACGATATCATTTTGGTTTTTTTTTAAATTGACCTGGCCAATCGGATAACTTGATCAAGACTTGATGACCCGATCAAAACCTAGTAACCCGATTAAAATCTAGAAACTAAGCCTTGATCCAAATCGACCATAAAACCGGGTATTAAAACTATGCATCTTTCAGCTTTATGTGCCATCGATCCCTTTTCCCCCTGTAATTAAATACATAAAAACCTCCACAGCTCATCAGTGAGTCATCGTCCCTCCGAGTTCAACACCTCTCATATCCCACCAAGAAAGTCGGAAAGGAAAGAAGAAAAACCATCCTTTCTCTCTCACGCCATGGACTCTTAATTCAATCTTCGTGTCCCATATTTTACACCAGTACACTGTCCTGTCCAAATAAAGCAAAGCCCTCGTCAAAAACAGTAAAAACACCCTGCAAGCTAAAGGAACAGAAACGACAATCAGAGTCAGCGCAAAACTTGCCTGAACTTGAGACTCTGTGTCCCTTTTGATTGCTCTCTCTTACGAATTGATTACCAGTTCTTGGCTAGCTTCTAGTTTCTGCGGTGTCATCCAAAGCCATGGAGCCAGTACGCCAGCTTCCTACTCCCTAATATCTGCAGAGGGTCATCTTTCTAGAGACCCTTTCCTTTCCTTTCCTTTCCTTTCTGGCCTCCTCCTCTTCATCTTCTTGATTGGACTGGATCGGATTCTCTTTTCAAGAATTATTGGTTTTTGTCTTGTGTTTCTATAATCAATTGTCCCGGCTGGAATCAAGAGAGCGTTTCTTCTCAGCTTCATTTCTTGATAAACATTATTATTAACATTAGCGACAAACGCAACTCCAACAATCAGTGGATTATGCCATTCGCATCTTCTTCATCATTGATAAAGCGCCGGCCCCTTTTAAGACACGCCAACTCCTCGGGTTCCTCCTGCTGCAGCGGGCGTTTTGGTGAGATAGCGGGAGGGACAACAGCAGAGTGTGCAGCGATTTGTTGTTGTTGTCCATGTGCATTAGTTAACCTTTTGGTTCTCACTATCTACAAGATTCCTGCCGGAATATGTCGACGTGCTTTGAAAAGAAAACAACGGAAAAAACTGATCAAGAAAGGCCTCTTTCCCCCGCGAGGGAGGGGTTATGGCTGTGGATCATGCGATGATCCGGAATTACATGTTCATTCAATGGCTCGTGTTGAGGATTCATTGCGAGAGTTCGACGGTGAGAGGGCTGTGAAGAAGGAGGAAGCTATGGTGAGGTTGGAGAAGGAGATGTGGGAGACCTTCTACGGTACTGGGTTCTGGAGAAGTCCTTCACAAAGAGAATTACCAGCTAAGAGGAGCATTAGTTCTCCAGGAGAGACACCTAACGCTAGACTCTAAAGGCTAATTAAATTTAAGAAAATAAATCATGAGCAGAGCTCAAGATTTGGTCTTTGCCTCTTTTTATTATTTACCATTGTTTTTACTTTTCACCTGTCTGCTGATTTGTTTTTTAATTATTATTATCGTTATTTTACCTTTACTTCCCTTTTGTTTTCTTGTGTTTGTTTGTGTGGTTGTGGGTGATTTTTGTTGTGCTGTACAGCTAAATTGGAGACTACAGAGTACAGAGTGTTGAAGCTTGAAAGGTTTTGGTTACTTAACGCTTAAAATGGCCTTGAAATGCCTGTCTGAGACTACCTTAATTTCTTATGTTAGATTGTGTTTAATTAAGGAGCAGTTATGTTTTTTTTTCTTGCTTGCTGGCAGTGGCATTTTTTTTTTTCTTTTTTGGCAAGTATTGCTCGACGATGTTGGAGAAAATTAGAGAAGTTTCGATACTTGAAAGTGACTTGTAATAGATTAATGCTAGTTTTTTTTATTACATTGCGAATCCTATTATTTTCGCGATCACTCCTTGCCAGTCGATTAAGGTTAATCTTTGAAATTTACCATCCAAGATATGAAATAATAATAACTCCATAAAACTTATATCAAAATAAATTAAAAAATTTAATTTTAATAAATCAAATAGTAAATGTTGAAAATGACAAAAAAAAGAGAGTCGAGTTTAATCATTCTTTTTATGATTTATTTAAATAGCAATTAAAATATATATCAAATTTGAGAAATAAAAAAAATGAAAAATAATAAACTGAAAACAATTTTTAAATTAAAGTAATTTATTCAAATTAAAAAATTGTAACTAAAAAACAAGGCTTTAATATGAAAAACAAAATGGTTGTTGTGAAGTTTTTTAGAGCCAAAGTGCAATTCGAGAAGGAGAAAAAAAAAATCCAATTAGCAAGAATTACCATACTCGCGCTATCTAGAGAGGTACGTACTACCAAGACAAATAAAAAAAAGACTAGAAATAACCTTTATTGCTAATGTACATCGATGCATGTATTTTCTAAAGATGACGGAGCGACTTATATGTTGATGTACACTGTACACATCAACAACTTTTTTTTTTCCTTTATATAATAATAATAATAAAATGTCAAATTACCCTTTACCTAATCTAAAAATTACAAAAATACAAAGGTGAAAATACAAAAAAACCATAGTCTTATTTTAAAAATTTTGAATCCAACGGTAACATGTGTTAATTTAACTGTTCTTTAAGAAGTGTAATTACAAAAAAGCTCTTATAAGTTATTTTCCTTAAAAATATATAAAATGATCATAATGCCCCTAATCAATTCAAAAATAACTAATAGAAAAAATCCATTTACCTCCTCTGTGGCCAATTCATTGATTTTTATTATTGTTAAGGATAAAGGTGTAATCTCGCTGTTTCAATCCACGTTAAATATGCCTTGTGTACAGTAATTTTTGTCACTACAATTAGGTCATGTGAATTAAGACTTGATGGTGTTGATACTAAGACTGAAAAGATAGAATTCATCAATTGGAGGCTTATTTGGTACGATCTTTGACTTTTTAATTTATATAATTAATAATGTCATGCTATATAATTAATAATGTCATGCTATCAAGTTTGAGATAAGCCCCTTCTTCCATATTATTTGTGTTATTGCCTTTCACATTGTTTTTAAAAAAATTAAAAATTTTTTTGTTGATATTTTTAGATTTTAATGTGCCAATATTAAAAATAATTTTAAAAAAATAAAAAAAATATATTTTTAATATTTTTAAAAATTAAAAATACTTTAAAAAACAACCGCAATTATACTCTTAAACATCTTTTTAAAAAAAGAAATGAGATGCACAACTCATGGCTTAAGGTTTAATGGATGTTTGAAATAGCACTAAAGATTGCTTTTTAAAATAGTTTTTGTATGAAAATATATTAAAATAATTTATTATTATTATTTAAATTTATTTTTGATATCAATACATTAAAACAATTTAAAAACCAATAATAAATTTAAAATTTTTAAAAAATACAATTGACCGAGCTTCCAAATACCTCCTCGAGCCAGGGGCGTTTCTAGTTCAATGACTGTAAATTTGAAACAAATGTTGCATCTCATAAGGTGAGGATAGTTGAACTCTGCTGTTATGGGTGTGTTTAGTATTGTGTTTTAAAAGTATTTTAAAAAAAAATTAAATTTTTTATTTTTTATTTTAAATTAATATGTTTTTGATATTTTTAAATCATTTTAATGTACTGATCTTGAAAATAATTTTTTAAAAATAAAAAAAAATATTATAAACATACTTTTCTGAGTTAAAAACATTTTAAAAAATAACCACAACCATACATGATCTGGAATACACAGTAAACTTTCTTTACTGCTGGATCTTTTTTTCTTTGACCACAATGCCTTTGTATAAACTTAACTCAGAGCAAGCGACAAGCACCTATTTCTGAATAATGAGAGGCCTGGGTCTGGAACAGGTCCGAACAGGTAGTCTTTGGCCATTTGCATCAGAAGGGGACCCTCTGGTCTTTAATGTTTCAATAAAGTTTTCCTTGGATCATAATAATATTTTGCAAACCATGCTCCTGGAGGCATCTTTAATGATAATAACGATAATAATAATGAAGCTCGTGCATGCTCTGTTCATATGAAGGGCAGCTGAAAATCCTGCAGATCTTCGCAATGAGAGCTTCTTTTCAATTATCTAATCATGGGGTCAATGAAATTTGATTTTATGCCCTAAAAAAACAACGACAAGAAGCTACACTGGCTCGATTACTTGACATCCACAAATGCAAAGTAAGACTACGCCATCACGCAACTTGCAATTCAACTTGTAAAGCTAATTAAGAAGATTTACTGATACTGTGACCTGTGAACAAGCTCACCACATCTTTATTAAGAAAAGGAGGAATGTCACGAGCCCCACCTGATTTTACTCCCTACAATCATGTCTAACTCGAGCTCCCCTTCCATGAGATTAACTACGCAAAACCCTAACCATCTAGGTAGTGACCCAGTGGTAAGAGCTTGGGATCAAGAAATTTGCTCTTTCTGTGGTTTCAGGTTCGAGCCCTGGGTTGCTCATATGATGGCCACTGGAGGTTTATATGGTCATTAACTTCAGGGCCCGTGAGATTAGTCGAGGTGCGCGCAAGCTGTCCCGGACACCCACGTTAAACTAAAAAAAACTACACAAAACCCTGAACGGTATAACTCAATTGGTTAGATTCTGAGTTTATTCTCTAGAGGTTACCAGTTTGAGTTTTACAAATCTCAGGACCACTAAAAACTTATACGGTCGGTAACTTCAAGACCCGTAAAATTAATCGAAATACATGCAAACTGTCAAATACACCCAGCCACGGTAACTTCAAGTATTGCAGAGTAATATGTACTTGCTCTATGCTTTTACTTTAGAGTTGTCCCTTCTATTATACTGTCACTGTCCCAGTCTATATTTTTGCTAATCCCACGTGGTTCAGAGTCTGAACTGCGAGCCTTAGATGGGTAGGGCGTGTACACAGTCCTTTTTGTTGCTTATGGGACCAAAGACCCTTAACCTGTCGTGAAGGCTTGCACTGTTTTGGCCTTGTTGCCTCCAACTATCATAGAGGGAACGAGAGGAGTATTGTGCCTCCATTGCTGTTTCACTTTTACTGTATAAAAAGAATGCACTCTTGTAACATGCACCAGGAAAAGATTCCACAGATTATACACTCGCATGGCAGCAATCTCTCAAGGAAAAACAAGACATTCCCACAAAAAAAGAATTTGAAAAGGAGTGGATCTGAAGAAATTACAGAGGCCAGCTTATTATATTATCACTGATCTCTGTCAAATTGGGTCGTAAGATCTTCTTGAGATATCACTTTGGCACTCAATTGCTTTATCTGTTTAACAAATTTGTCGAAGCAAAGCAAACTTGGGAAACTAAAAAGAGAATGATCAAAGACCGAAAGTTGATCCTTAATGAAAAAACAAACATTCCATGTACTTAAAAAGGTGGTCTAAATCAGAGTCCAAGTATCATTACATTGAGCTATTCTACCATGTAAGGTTCATCATTTTTGTGTCAAGATTTCTATTGTATTTCCTTCAACCAACGAGTCATTGAAAAAGAAAATAATCACTTTGGCCCATTTGTGCACCTTTCTATTTGATAAGAGAATCCCCCTTTATATATATATATATATATATATATGACACTCTTCTTTTCTCTGTGCAAAATTGAAATGCCCCCATCAACTTTCGGCTCTTCATACCCTTATATTTTGTGAATAAAACACTTCCACATTAATTCTTGATGGAAGGATGCTTTAAAGTAAAATGCTATGAGAGCATAGTATTGAACACTTTTGAATCATGTAATGGGTCACTAGTCAAGATGAAAAATAAATTGTTCATTCACCATCATTAACTTCTTTGTTTGTGGTATGAGAAAAATCCAAATTACCATAGTATTTTCATAGATTGAGAACTTTCAATATTATCATCATATAATAAATTGTTATAATGAAAATTATTGAGTCCAAAAACCATCCTATTTATCTAGTGACCTGAGATATTTATAAACCAAATGTTATTGTTACGTAAAGGTGATTGGAGTTGCAGTAGTAGCTCGTGGTGAGTATTGTGATGCAATTGATTTGCGGAGAGATTGGTGCTAAATAATGTGACAATAAAGTTTTGACACTAATATTTGTTGACATTTAATGTCACACATTCATATTTTTATATATTGATGATAAAAATAAAATAAAAAATAAACTAACGATATGCTTGGTTGAGAATAAATTTTAAAAAAGATTGTATATAAAGAACATATTAACAAGCATGATGAATTTCATAAAGAAATCAATCAAGAAATCCATGAAAAAAGCATAGTAAAGACTTAGATTAAGTGTTTATTTTAGTGCTCATGTAAGTCTTTATATCCTACTTGATATCACAAATAAAATAAATTCACATACTTCATTATACATGCATTAAAGGCTTGTTAAATAATATGATATAATCTAAGATAGGCAGTTCTAAGAATTCACTAAGGTTAAACTATTAAAATTAGAATTCTGCATGAACCAATCGACCATTTATTCATTAATGATGAACATCTGAGAATTTTACAAGAACTAGCTGACCGATTAGTTTAATCAGTTTGAACCGATCAATTGTTTGAGCTATCAATGAGATCATAATGGCTATATATATGCGTGTTGGGGGGGCTGACTAATTGAGAAATTAAGAAGGGATTCCAAACATATATGATATAAAAGCTATTCTAAGAGTAAAAACACTTCAAAATCATCAATTATTGATTATACTCTAATTTGTGTTGTTAAACCTTTATAATCTAGCATAATAGTATTCAATGTCATTATCACTACATTTAAACACCTTCAAATCCTATAAGTTTATCTTCTGAGATATAGAGATATTAGAACTTTTAATTATACTGTCCACTTTATTAAGAGAGTTAGTTGTGATAATAAAATCACCCTTATAAGCCTTTGAGAGTTAGGTAAAAACTCTTGGTATTTGTGAGGTAATTTCACCAAAAAAAAAATATTAAAGAGAGAATATATTCAAGTAGTGTAAAACGCTTGATGTGGATTTATCAAGTGTCTATTATACTCTTGAACTTGAACTAGTGAAGGAATACAATACTTAAATATGATTTGATACTTGAGATATAGATATATATTTGTCGAACCACGTTAAAAACAAGTTTGCATATTCCATTCCCTTATCTTTTTACTTTAACTATATTATTGGTTATTGTGTTAACTTAAAATAATTTGTGTTATTTGTTAATATTGATGATACACTTAATTTATCATCTCTCTTAGAAGTTGAAGTTGTTTTAATCCTTAAACAACAATATTTATGTTTGTTAAATATTAATATAAACTTTTTATTTAACAGTTTAAATTTTTTTATTAAAATAATTTTTTAATATAATATTAAAATTTTAATAATGAAGTGACCAGGAAATTAAATTATATCACCAAAGGTAATGCTGAAGTCGTACATATTTAAATCTTAAAGTTTTATACGAGGGGGTGCAGAATTTAAATCTTATTGGGTTAAGGATTAAGGCATTGTAGATTTTGGTCTTAATCTTATTGATTTACAATAGTTGTCAATGGAGTTGACAGCATCTCTCTCCCATGTTTTTTTTTATTTTTATGGTAGCACCCAATTTTTTTGTATATTCCAATCCTAATTATTGAATTCAATTGAAGTTCAATAAAATCTATTAAGTAAATATAATGAAAACTTAGCTCTTTAAATTTAGTAATAGAACTTTAAATTATTGCAAAAAAAATAATACTCATTAATATTTTAAACAACAAATTAGGAAAATAAATTATACTTCTCCCTCTCTAAAAGCACTAATCATCTCTCTCTCTCTCTTTTATCTTGAAAAAACATCACTATCAATAAATAAATAAAATACCATTGTCACTAATAAAATGCGTGGAGATCACCACAATGAATAAAATTAATCTACGTCACTAACATCAAAATCTATTGCTGTCACCAATAATTATCATTGTTGTGGTTCGTAAGAAAAAGAAGAAGATGATGATGATGATGATGAGTTCGGGAATAACGTGAAGGAGTCAAAGAGGATTATTGTCGCTTGCAAGCATTGTCGAAATATTCTTGAAATTAATTTATTCCTTTTCAACTAAGTGTGTGGAAATGTGATTATATTTGTGTTTTTAAAATTTTAAATTTTTTTTTAATATATTTTAGACTATTTTAATATGCTAATTTTAAAAATAATTTTTAAAAAATAAAAAAATATTATTTTAATATATTTCGGTATAAAAATAATTTAAAAAATAACTGTAACCATACTTTCAAACAATATATCATATCTAGTTTTAAAATTTGAATATGTCTAGTTTTGAAGTTGAAATGATATTTAGGGCTAAATTTTTTTTCTTTCTTTCTGAACACCCTACATTAACAACACAATTCTCTAACTTTGGGGAAAAATCATTATTTATTTGTTTGTTTTTTTATGAAACGTTTATATAAGATTTCGTTTTACCTCCACTAGATTTTCAATATGCTATGATAATTTATAGTTTTTTTTAATTATTTTTTTCTTGAACATTTGATAATTTAATATAGTTTTTTTTATTATTATTGATGTTGTGAACTGTGTAATATATATATAAGTTGTATTTAATTCAATCGCCAGGATAGCTATATACGAAAGCTAGGATGTTGTCAGCCAATAGCTAGCGATAAATAAAAAAAATTAAAATAATGTGAAAGTCGTCCCTATACAGCTATACTCCCCTGCTTCACTTAACTTCGTCGCAATACCAACTTATTTCTTAATGATATTCCTATTAATTAACATTAACATTAACAAACAAAAAAAAAACACTAGAAAAATGGTTAGATTTTATTGCATCTCTCACACAATATTATTTATTAGGATAATCCTTTTTTATTTTTTTTTATTTTAATTAAATCCTTCAAAGTTAGGTTTATTAGGATTGAAATTCATAAATTTTTTTAAAAAAAATTTTATGAGAATTAACAAGTTAACTTGATTGATTTGAATTTTTTTTTTAATTTCATCATTTAAAATGGATTGATTGTAAATTGAACTTTGTGATTTGTTTCGATTTGTTTTCTATGAGGTTATTCTCATCTCATGACTTAAATCACGGGTTTGGCGGTTTAATCCAGCTTGACTCGATTTGTTTTTTTATATTTTTTTTAATCAATTTCATCTTTCAACACTGGTTGATTGAGAATTGAGCTTCATAATTTGTTTAATTTTTTTTATTAGATTATCTCGGTCTAATGACCTAGATCGTAAATTTGATATGTTAGTCTAGGTTGACTTTAGTTATTTTTTTTAATAATTTTTATAATTAAATTTTTTCCAATTACATTATTCAATATTTTTTTTTATTATTAAAGTTCAAAGTCCATGTGTTCATGGCCTTGTAGCAGTATAAATATATTATGATTGCTTTCAGATCTCGAAAAGAAGAGGCTCTAAAACTAGAATGGGTGGCTCTCTTGACGGGGTCCTGCAACATTTCAGTGGACATACAGAGGAGGCCTAGTTGTGTAGATTAAGCCGAGACGACACAGCCCATGACCTAAATTATTCATTTTAGGTCATGGGCTGTACGGTCTAGGCTTAATCTTTAATAGGCTTGTCGTTTTAGAGCAAAACAGCATGTCCACTTGACAACCTTGCAAACTGAACCATTATTGGCAAGACCACTAGGCATCATTCTCTCTCAGCTGAGCATTATTATATATATATAAAAAAATTAAAAATATAATTGCCCTTAAAGTTCAAATTTTGACGCCTTGGGTCCGAGGGCGTTTTCATCATTGTTCTATTGGTTTTTTAGTTATTATTGGGTTTAGTTAAGGGTGATTTAATATTTTAATAAATCAAAAATATTTTTTAAAAGAATTAGCTGACGCGTCTATTACACACGTTAGAGTGATAGACCTTTCGCTATTTTCTGATATCGCACGTGGTTGAATATGATAAAAACTTGGTTTTGAGGCGGCATCCAATTTCTCTCGGTGATCCCTCCATAACTTGATAACATGTGCGCTAACCGAACCTCCAGTTTCACAGCAGTAGTTATTTTTTTCTTTATTTTCTCTCTCTTTAATTTTTGCATCATGCCCTTCAATTTTTAAAATTAGCCTTCAATTTTTCTTTTCTTATGATTTAGTCCTTATTTTTTTATTATTATTTGTTTTACTTAAAATAATTTATAAAATTAGAAATTTTTTATTTCATCCTCGTTCAATTTTTTTATTTGTCAAATTTGGTAGCCTATTCTTTTAATTGTTATTTATCTAATTTGAGATAATTTTTAGAATTATATTTTTTTATGATTTTATCCTTCATTTTTTTCCTATTAGATTTTATCCTCATTCTTTTTATTGTTCTTTTTTTTTTTCACTTTGGTAGATTTTTTAAATTGATATTTGTTTTTTCAATTTCATCCTTTAACATTAAGTATCTATTTGGGAGTATGATATATGTTGCTCTTTAAAGTATTTTTCGCTTAAAGATGCATCAAAAAAATATTTTTTAAATTAACTTTTTACATCATCAGATCAAAAACAATCCAAAAACACAAAAAAAATAATAATAAATTGAAGCAAAAATATTCAATAGTTTTCTAAAGTAGAGTTGGACCATAATGCCAAACACCATCTAAATTTGTTTGGAATAAAGCTTTTTAGTTGAGCTCGTGTCTAGGATTTCATGAGTTGCAAGTTTGAGAGATTAACCTAACTTTAAAAGATTCGTTTGGGTTTGCTTGGGGTTTTAGTTTATGTAGGGTCAATTTATTCTAAGTTGTTTTTTACAAGATTATCACGGTCTCATTAATTGAGTCACATGTTTAACAAGTTAACATAGGTTGATCTAAGTATATTAAATATGTAGCAGTGTTAATATATATTTTTTAAAAAATATATATATCTTGATTTTTTTTCTTTATATTTTTTTCCTTTCCAACTTCATCATTTTAATTTTTAATCTTTTTTGGTTTTTGTATCATATATTTAGGTAAAAAGAGATTATAAGACAAATTATTAAGCATAGTGGAATTTTTGACCTAAATTGTGGTTTAGCGAATTAGATTGCAAAGTCTGGATAAATTCAATGTGTTGTTGTCTCAATATTGTATTTTTTTTTTAAAATACCATATTGAATTTTTTTAAGTATTTATTTAATTTTGAACTAGTTTTCATGATATCTTGAATTATTTTTTAAAAATCCAAATTACAATATTACCACATCCAAGTTTTCTTTGAATTCCTGATCTTTTGTTATTTTCTTTGATTTTATTTTTTGCGCTTAAAAAATATTTCATCCAACCTTCAGCATAATGTGTGAAGATAGCTTGTTATACTAACTACTAAAAAAGTTGAGAGTTGGTTTTATTATTCAAATGAAGAATGAACCAGGTTAATAAGTTTTTGTAATTATTTTGAATCAAATTCATGTTGTATCTCAATGTGAGTTCGTGAATTTGAGACTTGGGAGAACCATAGTTTTTCTCAACTAACAAAAAAAACAGAAAAAAAAATAGAAGGCTAATATGTTATTTCAAGCATTGTAGAACAAAGTTGTGCCTTAACTTGGTTGAATCACATGACGTATTTACAGGGTTGCTGGTTCGAGTCGTATTAGACATGCTACTTGATTTAAAATAAACACAGACGAACTTGTTGTTTGTGTTTTTTTTTTTTTAAATTATTTGCACCTTATACAAAAGAAAAAGAAGGAGAAGATGGGCCAACCATGTGGACCTCCCTCAAGTCCACATGTCTAGTATTTTTTGTCCCAATCCAACCCGAAACGATTATATTTTTTTTTTTAGCCATTTTATTTTTGGATTTTGTTAATCCTTTTCTTTAAAGCTCATTATTTAAAGGATGACTTTTATAAACTCCACTTGATCAAATTATTTAGTTTTATGTTTTAGTATTAAGTTGACGATAAATCAATTTTTTTTATTATATAATGCAATAAAAAAAATAATTTGATCAAGTGGAGTTTATAACCCGACACATAAGTTTGTTAGGTTGACTAAATATTAATCAAAGAGTCGAGTTGGGATTTTTTGGCACTTTTTTTTATCTTTTGGTTTTCTTTTTATTGTCAATTCCATTCTTTAATACAAGGTTTTTATTGAATTTTATTGTTTAATATTAGATTGATAATAATTTATTGATATTTTCTATAATGTAATAAAATAAAAAATTAATTCGGCTTTGTGAAGTCTATAACCCAGGTTTCAAGATTGACAAACCAACTAAATATCAATCAAAGAATTTAGCAGGGATTGTTTTATTTTAAACTATGACACCAAATTTAATAACAACAACAATAATAAAAACAACTTAATAATCTAAATGTATTTTTATAAGTTTTAAAGAATGAATTTATATCCAACTTGGAACGAAAACGCAAGTGAAATTTCCACAGGCGAGACGTTTCATTATTATGGCCGCCACTTATAAATCCAAAAATAAAAATAAAAATTCAAGAGCACTCCGATCTTGACCTTGTTTAGAAATTTCCATGATCAAGAGGTTGTGGAAAATTTAAGAGCTGAGACCGACCAATGCACACTGAGAGCTCTCTTTAGTTGCCCTACAAGGACGTTCTATATTTATGTGTATTTGTTTATTGGATCTCATAACATGGACATGGAAGACAGGTAACCTGAAGCAAACCAACCAAAATTTAGATGAAAATCTGGTTCTGTGATGGCGATTAAGAATCTCAGGTAATTCTTGATTATAATTAGTTAATTACTATAAAAATATAGCTTAATTTATGTTTGGAAAAGTAGGTTAAAACTCTTTTTATTATTATTAATATGAGTATCTGAGTCAGTTTAAGCATATCTCGATTAATCTCACAACTCTTCAAATTAACGACTATATAAATAATAGTTTTAAAATCTATAAAATTTAAATTGATAAATAAACTTGAAAACTAACCAATTAAGCTTAAAATTTAGTAAAACTTACTCTTCAACACAAGAATTATAACCCATCCGCTACGTTGTATTTCCTCGTCCACGCATATCAAAGAGGATTTCGAATTCCAAGTCTTCCCTGTAATTGTCAAGGACTTGTTCCCATGTCATTTGTGACTTTGGAGTAGTCATGGGTTTTAAATTATTGAATCTAGAGAGAGCCCTCATGGTGGAGCTCCAATTTTGCTTGACTTTTCTCCTCATCATTTATTTGACAGATGTGAGAAGTTAAAGAGGAAAATCAAGGAAATTTCTATGAACAATCATAATTTGGAATCAAATGAGGAATATTAGTCCGTATTCTATGGCGCATGATTCATGAAAAATTATTTATTTTACTTAATTTTAATAATTTTTAATATTTTCGAATTATTCTAATATATTGATATAAAAAATAATTTTAAAAAGTAAAATAAATATTATTTAAATATATTTTCATACAAAAACACTTTAAAAACCAATTCAATCTCCGAATAACCCGTAATAGAAGCTCTTATCAATGGAAGATAAGAGGGGACTCAATGCACATTTGACATACGGAAAAGAACATCTTCTACAGGCAGCAAAGAATATCACAATGGTGTATAGAGAAAAGTTACCCTCTCTGCACTCCTAATTAAAAATAGATTGCGATTATGGCATGATTAGAATAAGTAAAAACTAAAAAGAGCAACAAATATTCCATTCTTTTGGCTCGCCACTAGCTTGGAATAGGAAGCATGCATCGCAAAAGGAGAAGAAAAGAAGAAGAAGGCGTGGGGTCTAATTGCCGAAGAATATACTTTTATAAGATGAGATAAGATTCAATCATCCAAGGGAGTGTGAAAGAAGAGAAACATCTTTGATGCTGTTAGAGTGGTGGTGGCTTTGTTTTCCAACACATAATATTTTTTAATAAAATAAATTATAATTGAGGAAAAATAAAATAAAGGACAAGAAACACAGAAACAAACAAAGAAAACCAACCCATAAATTAAATAAAAACTTGATTTAAAGGCAGGGGGGACCTGACCAAGTCTTCCCTTCTCATTCCTCTTTATCTTCTTCTTCTTCTTAATGCTTCCTTGAATTTCTAGGGTTTCTTTCATGGATCCTGGCACTGTATCAATCTTTGTCATTTCATGAGCTTTCGTTGATTTCCTTCTTGACCCGGATCATATCAAATCTCTTAATGGAGGTAAAAAAAATCTAACCTTTATTTATTCTTTCCCCCTTTTCCCTCTCTTTTGAAGCTTTAATGGTTTTTTTTTTCCTGTTGAAATACTTGGATTGATTTGATGGGTTTGTAAAGTTCGAATCTTTTGATTGTGTTGATCAAGTTCTCTTCTGGGTTTACTTTGTGAGTTCATGTTCCAACTAATGAAATGATTTTAATTTTCCTGTTTTTGAAATGAAATATATAAAGGAGCTGCTTATAGCTATCTTGTGAATCTGTTAAGGGAGATTATTTGATGATGGAGATGAAAATAACATAAATATCCAATGTTAAAAAAGAAAACCAGTAATTTTTTCTTATAAAAAAGAGAGAACATGGATGTTTAATTCTATGTTGGCGCTAAGTTTTTGTTCAGCCTTGTTGGGTTTGGAATAAAGTTTCACTATTCTGGTAGATAAGCCTAGCTAGTGGGGAATTTTTTTTTTCCGGTGAGTTTGGCTATTGGATTTATGGTAAGAATCTATGAATTCAACAGGCTTTCTTTGTTTTTCTAGTCAGTTTAACATGTAATATGTGTTGGCGATTTCTTATTGATGCGAGGAACTAACGATTTCAACTGTTTGACAATATTACTGCCTGTGCTCTTTGGCACAGAAGCTGCATTTCAGAAACACTGCACACAGTAAATTTGACTTGTTTCACTTGCGTGCTGAGTGATTTAGTAGGCTGACTGTAACCGCTTTGAACTTTGTGGGTTTTGGTGTTGTGCAGGTTCTGGAGATGGATGAAGCAAAGAAACCTGAAGTTCATATGACATCAGCTGCGGCATTTGTGGAGGGGGGAATCCAGGACTCATGTGATGATGCTTGCAGCATTTGCCTCGAAGAGTTTTGTGAAAGTGATCCCTCAACGGTAATAGTTTTTGTCATGTTTGATTCATCTGCCTCCTCTTTAACCTTAATGCACACATGGAATCCTATAAAAAAAAAAATTATTTATATATTATGTGCTTATTTTGTGTCCTAAATTATGTTGTCTCTTGCTTGGCAGGTGACTAATTGCAAGCATGAGTTCCATCTTCAGTGCATCCTTGAATGGTATGGTGAAATATGTTTCAATCAATTCTTTCTTCCCATTTCCCTTTCTGATTCTTCTAACTTTTTCAAAACATATTTGCTTGCTTTGTGTGGTTTTCCTTTCTTTTTTTAGGTTCAACTTATATTGACATTTGAATCGATGCTTATAGATGGGTCAGTGGTGGGTTTGGTCGGAGATAGTTGTAAGGACATATATTGAAGTCCGTGGGATGAACTTAGAGATACAGAGAGGGGTTATTGTGATTTGGAAAGAACAAAGATCAACTAATTAATATTGCCTGGCATGAATCTCAAAATACATTTTAATTTGATTTGACTATACTTTCTTGCCTCCTTGTGCGATGTAAGAAATGGTCTGCTCTGTGTCCAATTAATCTAATAGGGATTTTTAATATCCCCTGATTTGTTCTGTATTGCTGCTGTTGTTTGTCACTGTCATCTACTGGGTTTACATGTGCTGTTCTCTTCCTTTTATTTTTTGCTTGGTGAAGCCTTTGTTGGAGCAGTGTTTTCTTATGCAATCTTGTTCTCATCTGTAGAGAGAACCTGAAGAGTTGAATTTGTTTTTAGTTCAGTATTTGATCTTTAATTCTAGCATTTCTAACACTGTTGAAAAGTCAGTGGTACCTGCTTTCCTACAACTCAACCCAAGTAAATCTTGATTCCAAACTAGTTGGTCTTTCATTACTGCCTACTGTCTAAGTTGATGGTACCTATTTTACTAAGCAAACAAGTCTACAATTTCAAAAGTGTAAATATCTCTGTGGTGTTCTGTTTCTTCTTCTTATTATTATTTTTCTTAAATAATTTGCAACTAGTAGCTATCTTAGTTCATTAAGAAATCAAAATTGCGCGAGTTTTACCTAGTCTTATCTAAACAATGGACTATTTTTCAATGGTTAACAGATGCAAATCATTGTGGTGTGATGGTTGAGTTAAAGAAGGAAGAAAGAATCTGATAATGTTTCACTAATTGTTATTTGTAGGTGTCAGAGAAGCTCTGAGTGTCCCATGTGTTTGCAATCCATTAGTCTTAAAGATTCCACCAGGTTGGGTTTGCTTGTTAATTTTTTTGATATTTTTATGTGACTATTTGTTCAATTACATTTCTGAGTCGTTTTCATGTTGTGGCAGTCAAGAATTGTTTGAGGCTGTAGAACGGGAGAGGAAAATCAGGGCTGCTCCTTCAAGAAATGCTACTATTTTCCATCATCCTACACTTGGGGATTTCGAGTTGCAGCATGTCTGTTTCCTATCATTGCTGAAATCCCGTGTTTGTTACTGTTTGGTTAAGACATTACAAGCTGTATTCAGGAGATTAAACCTGACATAACTTTTGCTTTGTGATCCAGCTACCAGTTGGTGTAAGTGATTCTGAACTTGAGGAGCGTATAATCCAGCACCTGGCGGCGGCTGCTGCTATGGGAAGGACCCGCCACTTTGGTAGGAGGGAAGGGCAGAGAAACAGGGCATCTTCCCATGGCCGTCCACACTTCTTGGTATTTTCTACTCATCCTGGTGCACAGCCTTCTGGTCATGTTTCTTCCTCTTTGACTCAGCTAGGCGGGGAAAATGAACCAGCTCCAGTCTCGGTAGCTAGTCCATCCACACCGCTCACTTCTGTTGGGGATGAACCACCACAACAAGCCTTACAATCCCCGTCTGTTTTAACTGATCAAAGTTCCTCTGCATCTGGATCCACAGTGATGCCTGCAAATAATCAAGGAGTTTCCTTTAATAATAGGTATCAATGGTTTTCTTTTGTAATCTATTTATGATTAATTTTTTTTTGCGTGTACAAGTTTTTTCATGCACTTCAGTTTGCTATATAAACATACATGAATTGAATATTCTATCCTTCTTTTTTGAGCAGGAGCGCTTCTAGCCAGTCTTCACCACCAAATCAAGATAGAGCCGGACCATCAGAATTCCAGTCATTTTCAGAGTCTCTAAAATCTAGGCTTAATGCAGTTTCAATGAGGTATAATATGTAAAGTTTATACTGTATTCCAGTATTCCTTTGTTTGAAATTTAGTATTTTATCATTTAGTTGCTTCTAATTTACTGTCAACGCTTGTTGTCCTTAAGGTACAAAGAGTCAATTTCAAGAAGTACAAGAGGGTGGAAGGAGAGGCTGTTTTCTCGTAACAGTTCAATGTCTGATATCAGCTCTGATGTTCGAAGAGAAGTGAATGCAGGAATTGCAACTGTATCTCGTATGATGGAGCGCCTTGAAACCGGAGATAACGGTGGAGACAACCAAGTTTCTGTGTCAAATCATTTGACTGATCGCTCCAATGTGGAGAGGAGCAACCAGAATAATGCTGAGACTCACATGGAGAGCCCATTAAACGAAGGAAGTACACCAGCTGCAAGTTCACCAGCTGCTTGTGCTGCAAGTTCAGCATCTACTTAAGTTAAAGAGTTTCTTCAGCAATTACATCTGTCCTCAGCATTTCATCTTTGAAGGTGAGTCATGATTTTGGTTTAACTTTGATTTTTAAAGTTACTAGCTTACCAACGAGCCATTAGATGCCACCATATCTGTATTTCTTTTCCCTTTTTCACTACTTTTAATTAGGAGGAGCTTCCAATCTCTTTGTTAAGTTAAGTGCGCATCTGACACCTAAAATTAATGGTCATTTGATGCTTTGAATGTTCCATACAAGTTTGCTTAGTTGATCCCATTCATCTCTACACTATCTAATCTAGACATGTCGATATATCCTATTGCATGATATTTCTTTGACTCTACAGTGTTCATCTACTTGGCTGTGAATGTAAATCATCACTATGTTTTCCTATTCTGTGGTACTTAGTGTGTGAGAATTATCAAGAGACGGTCATTCCACACTGGTTGACGGGAATATTATATTAAGGGCAAGGCCAACCCAACCAACCTTTTCTAAGTGTCTTAGACATTTAATATTTAACATGAGTTCGATTTCAGTTTTCAGGTTGTGACCTCTTTTACTCCAAATATGACATGCTGAGGAGAAGATGCTGTGTATCACAAGGCAGAGGATGAGCATTCACCTGAAATTGAATAAAAAGGTAAGAAAGAGGCAGTCTTTAGAAACAACTTCCATGTGGACAGATATACATTGGGTATATGTATGTAAATTTGTTTTGTAACCCAGATTTGTTTCAAAGCTAAAGCCAGAACATCCCACGAGGAAATTGTATTCGAGCTATATGTATTATGCCTGGATGGTTGGATTTTCGTACAAGTAGAACACTAATACATCTATCTAATCATGCATTGAAATTCTAGAACCCAGGCCTTTTAAAGGAAAATTACTGGTTTGCATATATTCTGTGACACGATTTGTTACTTTGCACTGCACAAACCATCACCACATTTTGGAAATGAGTTCGTGGGATCATGGCGGTAAGACAAGGTCAGGATTGCTGGTCCACGCCATTCAATTTGCTGTAGGGACTTGTTCTCCGGGAGTTGATGATGACTTCTGAACCTTGTAATATAACCTTTAGGCTTTATTATTGAAAAGAGCCCCAAAATAGGACGTCTTTATTTTTTTGGCTCCCTGGTCACTGGAAGATCCAGTAACGTGCATTGAGTTACACAACATGTCGCCCACCAATTTGTTTGTCGGAAAAGAGAGAATTAACCAAGGAGGCATGTCCTTTGGGGAGCCCGAGTGTTAGGTGTAATTCTGTCTGTCCCAAGTCCTAAACACAGTGCTCCATAAGCCTTGTAGAAGTCAAACTATGACCATGGTTTGGAGCACTACCTAAGCCTCGATGATAGGCTCAGCCATAGTTACAATGGCCTGTCTATGGTTTGGAGCACTACTTAAGCTAATAGGCTCAGCCATAATTCTGTACAATTCATATATAATGTGATTGTATAGGTGGAAAATGTGAACCTAATCGGCCAATCTGTTTATAAAATTATGGTAATGAATTTGATATTTACAATCTAAAACTCGAAATTACCCAAAACTTTTTAAGTTTGATAAATGTGACCCATGAATACCTCTTAGTTTAAAAAATAAAACTTATTACTATAAAAAACAAAACATATCACTTTATGTCTTAATCTTTTATCCCCTTCGTAATTCTTATTGGTAGAGCAGAAAAACATGAACAATTCTTAAAGTTTGCTTTCTTTGTGTTGTCTCTTCTTGGCATCTATAGTCGTTGCTTTGTGTGGCTAGGTGGTTTTCCTTTTTATGACTTGTAACAGGAAAGATGTCACTATCACTTATATTTTAAGAATGTTTTATATATATATATATATAAAATTGTGACAAATTCTCATCTATCTCTTTTTACGAGGTAGTTTTCGTGTAAAAATAAGTAAATTAAAATAATATTTGAAATTATAATAATGATTTTTTTAAAAAATATTTTTTGTTTGGAAATTACATTATTTTTTTATTTTTAAAAATTTATTTTTAACATCATCACATCAAAATAATCCAAAAATTTATAAAAAAAAATTAATCTGAAGTAAAAAAAAAAATTCAAAATGAACAAGTGAAATAATAAATAAATAAAGGACCAAAACAATATACAATAAGGATATACATAGAATAAGAAATAAACAATAACAATATTTCTAAGTAGAGTAGTATAATAGAAGAGTGAATGGTGTGAGAAGAGGTGTGTGTGAAACCTTAGCCACTACAGAAAGAGAGAAAAGAAAAGGGCAAAACACCCTTATCCTCTCCATTTGAAAACCTAGCCACCAAGAAGCTGAAAATTGGAGAAAAAAACCACATAAAAATCCTAACATCTTCTCTCCAACCATAATAGAAACCTTAACCCCTCTCTCATCTTTTCTCATTGTCTAACCAACTTCTTCAACCTTCTCTCATTGAAAAACCCAAAAAACAAAGGGAAAAAAATCAAAGTTACAATAGTGGAAAAAGACAATAATCAAAACATCTAGGCCCTAGATCTCTCTCATCAATCGACAATGACCTACATCATTGCCATTATAAGGGATAACAAGAGGTGGTCGAGCCTGTGAAGTGGTTCATGCCCTACCCCTCCTCACTAATAAGCTCAACAATGAGTCGTAAGACAAATTGTCTGAAAAAAAACAACATCATGGGAAAAAAAGGCCAAAATTAAAATGTTTTGGCCATCAATCTCCTTTTATAAACGGTGGTGATTGAAACCACCATCACCATGAAGAAGAAGAGGAAATAGTGTTTTATGTGGACTAGGCCACACATCTCCTTTCTGCACGATTTAACCAAATTATGCGATGCAATCTTTGCCATTGCCAAAATTTTCTAGCATTGTCTAGTAGCCTTCAACCATTGTTTCAACCCCTTTAGCTCAATTCTAGCAACAATGGGAGGTCCTTTTCAAACCCTAAACATCTTTCTAATAATTATTTTAGTTTATGGTTGATTTGAATGTGTATTGTGATGAGATTTTTTAGATTTAATGAATTTTAAAATTGATTACATTTGTATGTAGATAGTTGAGTTTGTTTGTGTGTGTTTAGACATGATGTGTTTTGTGGATGAATGTGCATTGTGAATGTATTTAATGAGTTTTCAAGTCTTTTTGGTCTTTATACATCTAGACTTGGTCTTTCAAAGTTTACATCTTGCTCATGCTTGATGTTCCTAGTAATTTATTTGTGTATATTTATGCATGAGTTTGCTTTTTATATAAAAAGATAATGTTTATGCTCATACATATATTTGCATTGGGTTATATATTTCATTTATAAAACTCATTAATAGTTTGACCCATATTGAAAAGACTCTTATATGTTGACATTCCAAAACCCAACACCAAACCAATCAAAAAATAAAATATCATCAAGTCCAATCCTACAAAAACTAAATTTGAAATGATCAAATTGAAAGAAAAAAAATTCAGGTGATAATAAAAAAAATCATTTAGTACTATCACAATTCATGGTGTTTTATGTCTTGAGGTAAATAAACTTTAAAGACGTTTTAGTTTCTTTTAATTATTATTGTTTTGAAAATTATAAAGTCATTCAACAAATAATCACTCCATTAAATTTTGACTTCAAGCCATTGGAATATGAATGTTTATATATTTATAATTATCATGGTTGTATGGGATGATGTTCAAGATTCATAAATATAATTGTAGATTTTAATTTATAATAATAGTTAAATTTTTTTCTTTTTGCAAGGAAAAAAACTTCCAAGCTCATAAATTATATAAATCCATTTAAATTTGATGGATTTAGATTACGATCAAGCATATAATAGTATGAACTCGAAACAACCCAAACCCAAGGTAACTTGATACAAACCTATCCAACTCGACCCAATTGTTAAGTTTATGTGTTTGCTATATATGAAAAGGTTTGATATCTTTAAAACTAAAACTAAGTGATGCTTTTTTGTTATTTTACTTCAGTCCTTTTCCATGAGGTTTATTTTGCTATTTTCTTAAAACTAAGTGATGTAAAAATTATTGGATAAGATATCCATTAATTTTTTACTCTAAGCCATTGAAAATATAAATATGTATATACTTTTGTAGCTATCATGGTTATAAAATATGTTTGTTATTCATGTATATGCGTTAAACAAATTCCTTTTTCTTTTTTTTTCTTTTTTTTTTTGCAAGAAAAACAACTTTTAAATTCATGGGTTGATTCGAACTTGTCCAAACCTAATATATTTAGGTTAGGATCAAGAATGATGTATTTGTTTTAGCAAGTGTTGCTATGGTAATGGGAGATTGAAATCCAATCAATCCAATCATCAATTATAGATAAAAATCATGTACCACATCAAAATATAAAATCAAGGATTTTGAATAATAGAAGATTGTAATTTATTTCCATTTATTTGGTTGTATTTCTATATATATACATTTTAATTAGTTGATTATAATATCACATCATATCAATAAGTTTTTTTTTTTAACATAATATCAGATCAAGCGATCATTCTCAATTGATTTTTTTTAGCTCGTTGCTTTGTTAACCCTTTTTGTTTTTGCTATTTTTCTTTCTATTATCACCATACATCCCTTACAAGAAAATCCTATTACTATCAACCTATATTTTATTAAGTGATTTAACCTTTAATTCTATAATTTATTAGCCTTGTTTTTGTTTCCTTTAAAATCACAATTTGAAGGCCATTTTTTTTTATGATGCCTTTTATAGCAATTCTCTTGTTTATGAAGTATTAACTCCATGTTATATTTTCCAAGTTACAAACTCAAATAAAGTTTGACTTGAATTTTTTTAAGACGCATGAAAGTTACATATTGTCCCATAAAATCTTTTTTTTTTTGTTGGTTGTTATTAGCTTTAATAGCCTTAGCCTATTAAGGTTATCAAGATTTTAATATTATTTTTAAATATAGATATTAAACCCATGAAGATTTTTGTTTAAAGTTTTTATAAGTTTAAGAGGCATGTTGAAAAAATAAATCAAAGCGGTATATTATGAATTAAAATCCAAACAATATAATTATCAATTATGAAAGAAATCAAGTAATACATCATGTTTTGGTTGTATTCCTAATATAACTTTTAATCAGTTGATTATAATAACACATCATATCAATAAAGTTTTTTATTTTTAGAGGATTACAGGATATATGTATTTTTTTTTTAAGACGGTGACAGCATCCACAAGTGTGATTTTATATGTATTTTTTAATTCAATTTTTTAAAAAATATATATATTTTAATGATTTTAATATATTAAAATTAAAAAATTTTAAGAATATCATTTTAATTTATTTTTAATTAAAAATATTTTTATAAAAATAGATTCTCAGTGCCTTTGGTTTATGGTCATGACCCAAGAGATACTATCACCCGTGTTTTCATCTTCTTTTTTTTAGGTAAAAAGGAACAAAAATTAGCCCTCCATTTTGGTCACTTTTGGTTTATAAAATGTGATAGGAAAAGCGTCGGTGAGATCTAGATTTTTTGGTCAATTTAATCTTTTTTTCTTTTAAATAACAAAAACAATGTCCTAAAAAAGGTGCTGGTGTTGATGATATATTAATGGATTTTCTCATTTATTTGAGGCAAAGGATCCTGATTGCTGACTACCTCCACTCTTCCAAGAAGGATCCTATCAATAATCCAATCCTAATTAAAATGTGGGGGATGGCTGTACCTGTCTCCCAAATAGAATCCGATGATATGGGGCCCTTCAACTTTTTTAACTATGGATTATAAAATAAATAACTATATGTAATAATATATTTATTTTCGAGCTTTCGAAGAATGTTCTCATTGGATTAAATTGGACTTTCATTACGCCGCACATTTTCAAAGTTTCCCTACATGCATGAATCCTGACATATAGTAGAATAATTCCATGTTGTTGCTTATAGCATGATATGTGAATGACAATGTGGGCTTCAATTTGATGCGAAATATACAAATAAATTGATCATCAGCCAGCAAATCACCATGGAAGCCAACGATTTATGCTTTGATTATTACAGTTCCATGGAGGATTTATGTAATTTCCACTGCTCCCACTACTAATGCAAACAATATATCCTTAAAGATAAATCATATAATTTGCGGCCTAATAGTAAAAACTTAAAATTAAAAGGTTTGCTCTTCTTATGATCTCAGGTTCAAACTTTGTATTTGTTAATATTGATGGTCACTGAAAACTTATCTGATCATTAACTTCAAGGCTTGTGGGATTTTCTCAAGGTGCGCATTAACTTTAAGGCATGTGGGATTTATCGAGGTGCGCGCAAGCTAGCCCGGACACTCACGTTAATTAAAATTAAATTAATATATTTTTAGTGATTTTTAATAGTTTTAATGTGCTAATATCAAAAATAAATAAATAAAAAAAAAATATTTTGATATATTTTCAAGCGAAAAGCTATTTTCAAAGGTATATTGGACCACAATCTCAAACATCCAAAAAAATTAGGTTTTTTCTTCTTAAATTTTTTTGATAGAATAACACAATTTAAATACAAGATTATTTAAATGTTGTGTTTTAAAAGAGCGACCGAGTCAAACCGTGCTATTTTGTTAAATCTTTTTTAAATTGTGTTATTCAGCACATCAAAATAATTTAAAAATACTAAAAATATATTAATTTAAAGTTAATAAAAAATAAAAAAATTTAATTTTTTTTAAAAAATTTTTAAAACATAGAAACAAACAAGCCCTAATACTCCAGCACATAGCATGATATCAAGGATAGATTCATTAAGAATCTCGGGGGATAGCTCAACTCATGTCTTTTGTTTACTTTAAAAATAATAATAAGTTTGAGTTTTTTTAAGGTCATTAAATATTTACATAATTGTTATTTTTAAATTTATAAAATTAATTTAGATATATATAAGCTAACCAAACATTTATATTAATAAAACAAAGAAAAAGATAGGTTCATTGAGAATTCAAGGGGTTGATATATTGTTTGATCAAAAAAAAAAAAAAAAAGGGAAGGGGGGGGGGGGGCTAAAGGACTAAGAAGAAAATTCTTTGAAGCAAAAAATCTTTATTCCGCTATTTATTTTTATTTTATGTGTTAATTGGCCAATTTATCCGAAGAATAAAATAAAATGAGGAACAAAAAAGGGCTGCGAAGAATCAAAAGATGAGAATTTGAGCAGAGAAAAACAAAATGGGAAGTAGACATGTGAAGAAGTCAGCTGAGAGTGACGAGCAACCTGCCAGCAGGCGAGACGTCGCAGTGTCCGGAGACTACGCTCACGCAAGGAAGCGCGCGTAGAGGTGTGGAGAGAGAAAAGCTTGGCGTAGAAATAATGGGATGAACTCATGGCCAGACAGGGTCACCGACACTTTGCTTTTAACCTTACTTCTACTGTTGCAACTACGCACGTGAACTGCTCAGATTCTCTCGCCTTGTGAATCCCCATAATCACATGTTATGATATTTTCATTTTTTATGTTATGCCCGCATTTCTCTCTCGTGTGGTCTTAGAATTTTTGAAGATTTTTTTTAAAATAAATTAGTAATGTTTAAGATAAAAATTAGTAAAATAAGATGGTTTAAAAAATTAACATAAGATTAAAAGTTGTTGTTGATAAAAAAAAACATTATATTTCAAAAAATAAAACTCTAAAATGAGTTCCACAATAAATTAAAATAAATAAATTCTTATTGACATGTTGAAACTCTAATTAGAACATCATCGTTATTATTTTGCCAATATTTTATTTTAATAGTATTAATAAATAAAAATATCTATTTTAAATAAAAATTTTAATTTATTATTATATTTTAAGTTAATTTTGAATCTATCTATATTTAATGGTTCTTAAATTATTTTTATGTTTTGCTTCATTCTTTAATATATATTCTTAGAAAATACTTTCATGCAAATTGAATTAAATATATTTATTTATGAAACTCCACCTAATTTTATAAAAAAACACATTTGAAAAAAAATATCATATTGTACTGAATTCATTTATTTTTCTTAGTTATTTTTATTTATTAAATTTGATTAGGTTTGGATTTCTCATGTGAGGGTATTTTCATTATCATAGATGAGAATATATTATATATAGGAATAGATTATAAAATGATTATATATTTAGAGACAAATTACAAGCAATTATATTGGAAAAACTATTTAAAAACAAGGCATAGATTACAAGGATAAATTGAGCTAATTCTTTGGAATTTCATTATCATAGTTAATGAAATTTTATCTCAAAATCAATTTAATAATATTTTTCTTATATTTTTTTTTTCCGGTCATGTTTCAAACTTATCCTTTTTTAATACTCACACATGCACGCACTAGTTTGATTCTCTGTGCTTTGCTATGGGATGAATCATTTTTTTCTCAATGTCAAAAATATATATGGGGTTGTTAATGTTTTTCATCATCAAGAAAAATCTTAACTGTAAATTAAAAATTTTACATGTTGTTCAATAAAATAAATCAAGAATTAAAAAATATGTTGATTCCAGTCAAAGTTTGAAAGAGAAAATTGAGATAAAAATGCTATTTTTTTAGAAAAGAAGAGGCTAAATATTTTCTTAGTTTGAAATTGGATCTATGAAGTTTTGATTGGTTTGAATGAATAAAATTAAATTTTATTTTGTCAAATTGAGCATTAAACATATTCTTAACATCGTGATAGTTTCATATAAAATCGATCACAATAAAAGATTAAATTTAATCCTAAATCAACTTAATATGAAAAATAATTAAATTGGGAATAAAAAAAATCAAGTGACAAAAAAAAAATTAAACAAAAAATTATGGATAACTATTGCAACCCACATTGGATCGTGTTTTTTTCTTCTATATTGCATTTTCATTGTTTTTTTTTTTTTAATATTTCTTCCATCTTGTTTTGTCTCGCGTACTCATGATTCCAAATACCGTTTCATGGTTTACTTAGGGTTAATTTTGCAAAATCAAACTACAATTATTGAATGGAAAGAAAAAAAAAGCCCAATAAAAAAATAAGAAGGCAAATGAAAAAAAATGATTGAAGTGGTTAAAAAAGTTTGGAGGACCAAATAAAAAAAACGAATGAAAATGGAAAAAAAAAAAAACTTGAGGTGGTTCACTATATTCCCACTCCAGGTTATTTAAGGTAGCGTTTGATTATTGTCATATGATAAAAGGGATAGAGACTGAAGATAAAAATATATTTGGTTAAAGAGACAAAAATATAAAAATAAATTTGTTTTTTAGACAATTTTGGATTGAATTTTTGTACTTTTAAAACAAAATGTACATAGAGAGCATGTCTTCATATACAATATTTATTATTTTTTATTTCTAAAATATCCCTATAAAAAATTCTTAATTTCAAAATTATCTAACTAAGACATAAAAGGATAAAAATGGTTATTATCACAGTTTTAAAACCCAACTTGAGAATTAATCTGGGAGAAAGCTTGGGTCATTGGTTGAGGCTCGAGTGGACTTAAATCAATATAAGAATAAAAATAATTATTATCATAGTTTTTAAACATGATTCAAGGGTCAACCTAGGGCAAGGTTGGGTCATGAATGGGGTTGACCTTTAACCTGGGTCTATGTAAGGACAAAAATAGTTATCATCATAGTTTTAAAATCAGACTCAGGATTTGAACCGAGGTAAGGCCCCAATCACGTGTCAAGAGAGTTAACTTGAGTTAACCCAGATCAATATAAAATAAAAATGGTTATTATCATAGTTTTAAAACTTGATTTAATGGTCAACCCAGGGCAATGTTTGAATCATGAACTAGGAGGCTCAACCTAGGTCGACCTGGATAAATGTAAGGATAAAAATTGTTATTTTCATAGTTTTAAAACCCGACTTAAGGGTTAATCAGGTCAATACCTAGGTCACTTGGCGGAAGGATCAACATAGGTTAACTCGAGTAAACATATGAATAAAAATGATTATTATTATAGTTTTAAAAACATGATTCAAGAGTCGACCTGAGGCAAAGTTTAGGTTATAGGTCAGGATTGTTAATCTAGTTGATCCAATTTTTTTATTTAAAAAATAATCAAAGTAACCTTGTCTTGATCAATTTATTTTTAAAAAAGGTCATCGGGTTTTTGACCCGTGTTTTTTGATCGAGTCAAGTCAAGTCAATCTTTTCTCTATTTGTTTCTTAAACTTGGATTAGTTTAGATCCTACATCAACCTATTAAGTCAATTTATGTTTTATAACTATGATTATTATGATATTATTAATTTCAACACTTGATATAAACTAAAGTAATACAATTTGACCCTCAATTAACCATTAATTTATTTTTTTTCAATTTCACCCTTGATTTCAATCAATTGAGTCCCTATAGTTTAGTGCTTTTTGCAAAATGATCATTGGCTGCTAATTTCTTTAATTTAACTCTTAATTGACCATAAAGCTTTGATTTTCTTGCAATTATACCCCTGATTTGAATCAATTAACTTGGTAAAAATTAAATTTGATCTCCTAAAATTCTAATTTTCTCAATTAAACCCAAATTGAGCTCTCAAACTTAATTTTTCACCAATTAAGCCCCTAAAAAAATTATTTTGACCAATTTAAAATAAAACTAAGTGCTTGCACCTAATTAAATCTTTTAATTGGATCCAAATTAATTTTTAAATATAATTAAAATTTAATTTGACTCATGATTAAATCAAATTGACCTATTAAAAATCAAATTATATCCCAGGTTTAATTTTTATATAGATTCGTCCAATAATCATATAACTTAATCTTAAATTTCTATTGTTTCTCTAGGTTTTGATAAAATAGGATATGTTAAATTCTCCTAGCTTTTGCCAAAATACCATTCTTTATTTTATTTTTATATATTTTTTTATTTTGAAAAGAAGATAAAATTATAAAATAACCTAGAAATAAGTTATGATAGAATAAATTAGAACAAAAGAGATTAAAAGAACAAAAGAATATTTTTATTTCATATAATCTTATAAATATAAATGTAGTTGTACTTCAATATCATCCCAACAAAGTTCTTATTTATAATTTAATACATATTAATACTTGTAAACATAAAAATGATAATAAGACATATAGAATTCAAATGTTACTGGAGATGAAAATAATCATAAAAGAGATGGAAAAGGATAAATATACATCACCACAAAATTAGTAAAAAGGTTACTGGTCAAAATAAGAAAACAAAACTATCCTGGCGTGGCTTAAACTAGGAAGAAAGAACTCGAAGAAAAGAGTTCTCGAGTTCACAAAAACCGCGTGCGGCTCATGACATGTGGTAGCTAGCTAGATTGCCAGTGTAGTTAGTGTAATGTGAAGCAGTCGTCTTCCGTGTAAACCCCACAGCCAGCCTGTTCCTGTCCTAACCTTTCACAACCTCAAATAAAAGTGTCCATTGCTTGCAAAGTGTTGAAGTCTCCCTCAAAGAACGAGCACCCCTCAATAGTGCCCTACTCAACACGCGCCCATTTAGCCAGAATCCAAAGAAAACTACAAATTTCTCATCCTTCTCAATTCCAAGTTCCAGTCTGTGTTTGAGCACCATGGATTCTCACATCTATGGTGTCTCCGAGAAAACCCTTTTTCTCTTTACTCTTATTTGTTTTTCCGTTGCCTCCATTTCTGCATTGCCTCATCAGAATAGAACTGGCAATGGTACGGTTACGGGTCAGATGATAAACTCCAACTCGGTTCTTGTTGCCCTCCTTGACTCGCATTACACCGAGTTAGCTGAGCTCGTTGAGAAGGCTCTTCTTCTGCAAACCCTTGAAGAAGCTGTTGGCAAACACAACATCACCATCTTCGCACCAAAAAATGAAGCTTTAGAGCGTCAGCTTGACCCTGAATTCAAACGGTTTTTACTTGAACCCGGTAATCTCAAATCTCTACAAACCCTTTTGTTGTTCCACATTATCCCCCAACGGGTCGGATCCAATGACTGGCCGGGTCATAAAGCAAACCCCACCAGGCACACCACTCTCTGCAACGACCATCTGCACTTAATCACCAAGAATTCAGGCAAAAAGCTTGTCGGAGCCGCCGTGTTGACCCGACCGGATGATGTGACCCGTCCCGATGGAGTAATCCACGGTATTGAACGACTCCTAGTTCCACAATCAGTACAGGAAGACTTCAACAGGAGAAGAAATCTGAGATCCATATCAGCTGTTTTGCCAGAAGGAGCACCGGAAGTTGACCCCAGAACCCATAGATTGAAAAAAACCGAACCACCAGTTCGGGCCGGGTCACCACCGGTTTTGCCCGTTTATGATGCCATGTCTCCTGGTCCATCACTGGCTCCCGCCCCAGCTCCAGGACCCGGCGGACCTCACCACCATTTCGATGGAGAAAGCCAAGTCAAAGACTTCATACAGACGTTACTACACTATGGTGGCTACAATGAGATGGCTGATATTTTAGTGAACTTAACCTCATTAGCCACTGAAATGGGCAGGTTGGTTTCTGAAGGTTATGTGCTTACAGTTTTGGCACCGAATGACGAGGCCATGGCTAAGCTAACAACAGACCAGTTGAGCGAGCCAGGGGCACCAGAGCAGATCATCTATTACCACATAATTCCTGAGTACCAAACTGAAGAGAGCATGTATAATGCTGTTAGGAGGTTTGGGAAAATAGGGTATGATACTCTGAGGTTGCCACATAAAGTTGTGGCTCAAGAAGCTGACGGGTCGGTTAAGTTCGGTTCGGGTGATGGGTCGGCCTATTTGTTTGACCCGGATATCTATACAGATGGGAGGATTTCAGTTCAAGGGATTGATGGGGTTTTGTTTCCTGAAGTTGAGAAAGAAAGTACTTCTGTTAAGAAATCCGTCAGCTCTGTTAAGGTTTCCACTACCACACCAAGAAGAGGTATGCTTTTGTTATTTTCGGTCAATTTTTTGTTTTAATTGCTTGTCTTGGTCTTAATTTTATTGATAAGTTTAGTTCAGCATAGTTAGTGAATTGTCAGTCTTAATTTAGATTATGGACACGCTTTCCTTTCTCTGTTTTGGGAGTTAGTGAGGAATTAGGTCATGTTATGGGCGGTGAGGTGAAATTGTGTTAGGATCATGCTCTTGCCAAAAGTTTCGGTATGTGTGGTAATAATTGGTGTCGGTGACGGGGCAGACACAGCTGCCACTTGTGGTCTATTAGCGTTTGATGACTTTGCTTGAGCATATGCAAGAACAGGAGATAGCTTGGATGTCAAGCAGTGATGAGTCCAGATTGCAGTGGAAGGAATTGGATGTTGATAGTGGAGGGTTACATGATCTTGTTCTTGATTCTGTGCATTATAGTGCCTGAAATTGTCAACGTCAGGTTCCCTCTCTTTCCCAACCTTTTTTTGTTGGCGAAGGGAGGAGGGAATTGGGCCATGGAAGCAGGCTGCCAATTCGCATCAAGCTCCAATGATGGAGATCTGCTGTCGCCCTGTAGAGGATCGCCATTGGAATAGTCTTCTGCCCTGGATAGCAGAAGCTTGATGAAACAGTGCAGAATGAAGATGAAGATGGGTTTAAAAAGTCAATTACCACGACTGCAAAACATGTCTAGATGCATAAAACTAGGGTTATTAGTTCCAGGGTCTCACGGCCCTTGCCACCGACGAATCCAAGTGTTTGAAGCCCACGCCAAGATCGAAAAGCTGACAAAATCTAGGGTTTCCTAGCTGTGAACCACATTATTGGACCCCACCACGACTAAGATGCCAGCAACAGCTTGCCCATAATTAAGTTCCATTCCTTCATAGCTCAGCTGGCATGGCTTGTCTTGTCCTCACTGCCCCTTTATTAGCTGAGACATTGTTTAATCGAGAACTTAAGCCTTAGTTTATGAATTCAACTGTTCATGTGATGTTGATACACCAGCAAGAGCTTACCTGACATTTTTTATTGTTGATTTGCTTGCGCAGGGAAGTTAATGGAAGTAGCTTGTAGAATGCTCGGAAGTCTTGGTCAGGATTCGCATTTCACCACATGCCAATGAACATACACAGTTAAATTCTCAGAGAGAGTAAAATGGAACCATGAAAACGATAGAGAAAAGGTAAATCACTACACTTGGCCCTGCATTAATCTCTAAAATCTTGTTTAAATGTTTTTTCTTTGGCTAACATTTGCTTTTTTCGTAATCATGTAATTGCAGGAAACGCCTTTGTGAAATACAAACACAATGGGAGAGATGAGATTGCACTGTGTGATTTCCTCTGAATAATCCCACCACCCATAAGAGAGTCTGTTGCTGTTTTGTTATAAATACTGTAATTACACATCATTTTTTAATTATTTTTTATGTATGATCAAACTTGGAAAGCTACCCTCTCTCTCTCCCTCTCTTTTTTTGTCATTTTTGTTTTTTATAATGGGCTGTCCTCTTTTTACCCGCTTATGACCCACCGCTCGTGAATCAACTTGAAACATTTTCCAATTATTGTAGTATGGGAAAGAAGACCCGTATTTGGTCCCGAGATTTTGTTTGATAAATAAAGAGTTAATTGCGGTGACGGTGAGGTGGTGGTGGTGGTTGCATTAATAATGCTACAGCAGCTCTTGTTTCACGCTTGTCTGGAGCGTAGTAGTGGATGTTGTATTATGTTTTTTCTTCTTAAATATATTAAAATAATAGTTTTTTACATTTATGTATCTAAACAATTTAAAAACATTATTTTTTCTTACAAATAATAATTTGACTGCGCTGCTGAATACGGCATAATAACAGGTGGGTCCTTCAGGTTGGCATCTTCTGTTGCCATGAAAAACGTTGGCTTCTTCTGGTGCCATGAAAAAGGAAGAAAAAAGAGAGGAAAAAACCCAATCATTGTCAATTATTGGTATAATTTTCTGATCGAAGTTAATCTTTTTGTTAATCAAGCTTTTGATGTTAGCTTTTGAAGAAGTAATATTGGATTATTTTATTATGATTGTTTTTTAAAATATTTTTTATTTAAAATATATTAAAATAATTTTATTTATAAAAAAATTATTATTTAAAAATATTTTTAAAACACCAAAACAAATATTATCTTAAACGAATCTCAGGATTGCTTTTGACGTCATTAATTAGAAGCAAGGTCCAATTAATTCACCGAAGAAATAAGATGGAGACAAATGCCAAAAACCAAAACAGGGGAAGGTAGACAGACTACTGCATGACAGCAAGGCATCTTGCTGGATCCAGCTAAAGATATTCCACTTCCCGAGGCATCTATTTTCTTCTTTTTTAATTAGCTATCACTAGAAAGCTGTTTCCTTACGTGGCACCTGTGGAATTTTATAGGGTTTGACTGGAGTAGGCTATCTCTCTTTCTTTTTTTTTCCTTTTTAACTCAGCATGGATTATTGATCGAATTTCAGATTTTCAATGCAACAACAGGGGACGGCAATTCATATGAACAATGTTTTATTTAATTGAATCTTTCCATAGCCTAATTAGCTAATATTAGATTTGAAATTAGAATAGAAATAATTAAAGGACAAATTATTATAATATAAAAACATAAAAAATATATGACTAACCATAAATTTGTGACAATTTTCATTTTGATTATTTTTAAATTCATGAATTTGAGGGAGGAGAAATATGTTCATTGAAAAATAGCATTAGATTAAAAAACAAAAGATGTTGATTGTCATGATTTCAACAACAAAAAAAACCAAATTTTATGTAAAAAAGTTTTATTCAATGAGATGAGTCGAGATATTGATTTATTGAGTTTTTTTGGATGTTTCCTTGGAGTTTTGTGTCAAAATAGGTTTTTTTTAAAATATTTTCAAACACAAAAATACCCCAGCTTGATTTTCCAGCAACCCTCAAGTAATTAGAATCTAAGCTTGCAAACAACACTTAATTTGTAACTATTATTTTATTTTAAAAAAGATGTAACAAGTCTAATTATTTCTAGGTTGTTAAGAAAATAAGGATAATGAAATAATAGAAGATTTAAAGATAATAGGGACTGAAATGATAATTGTAATTATATTGAATTGAAACTTCTAATTACACCGAAAAGATTGAAAAACAAGAAAAGGTAAATTTGGTCACCAAATTTGAGGTTGGTTGGGCTTCTAAGAATTAAATCTTAATAATTGAAACTCTTCCATTTTTATTGAAATTGAATGTAAACAACTTCTTTAAATAATTAGCTAAAATAGGGTTGAATTTTGAATAATGTTTGTAGCCTAACTGGACCGGATTTCTCAAGTTGGACTTATTCATTTTCTTTAAACAACAATGTTCTTTCTTTTCTTTCCTGTTATACTCGCCAACTACCCTTCATTACTATACGACATGCTTCTTATCCAACAATTATTGATTTCCCACCGTTGATTGCCTTAAACCTAGGTATAAGAACATTCTTTTCTAACTCCTTTAGACTCATTTTCTCCTCTAACTACGTGATCTTTCATCTTCCTTGTATTAGCCATTAATTATTCAAAGTTTCTCTTCTCATTAACCTTGAAAAACTGATATTGTATAATGATTTAGTTACATTCCCTCCCTCTTTTTAGCTTTTTGTACACAAGGTGAGGAAATTTTTTCCTAATCCAATTTTCTATCACCAACATACCATTTTTCACAAAGAATTTTAATTTCATTAACAATTTTCACCCCAAGAAGTGAATGTTCTTCAATATTTATCCTTATTCTTCAAGCCATCTTAGGGTGTGTGAAATTATACGTATTACATGTATCTATTAATGCCACCATCACCTGATTATTAATCACAAATCATATCCTTATGGTTTTAATACTAGGATTTCCTAACATGACATTTATAAAGATTTTGACCTCTTTATTTTCCTTTAATAGATTAGATAAATCAATTAGGTTTCCCATATTAACTGGCTCATCTTCCTCGACCTTTTCTATTAAAAATAACTTTAGACTCTCACACTTATGACCTAACCCCCACCTCTAGTTACACTTAAAACATAAACTTTTCTCCTATTTCTTTTTTATTTGTATGGGTGTTAATCTTTGAATGGATAACCATGAAACCAAACTCTTGACCTGGTTTGTTGGATTTAATTTTCCTGAAATGATGTTGCCAATTGACTTTTAATGTCAAAATTGGACCTTTAGGTTTTCCTTTTGTATTTGTACAAGCCCATAAGCCTCAACTAAGTTAGGGGGATTAAGCATTTTGATGTCAATACAAACTTCTTCGTTAAGCCATCAAATGAAACAACTTGACCTATAAGTATCAGACAAGCCCCTAACTCAGGAGTTTGTATTCTTCAACTATTGAGTTTTGTTTCAAACTAATTAATACTTCCATTAAGCCATCATAGGTGGGATTTATGAAATGAATTTAAATATCTTTAACAAATGATTTCTAATTGGTTATTAAACCAACTTTCTCCATTTCTTAATACCAAACAATTGCTTTGCCTTTTATGTAGAAACTTGTTAAAAATAGTCAATGTTGTGGTCGAGTATTGTGATAACTAAAAAGGTGAGTGGCTGGATAAATCTATCCTTTTGGATCTTCACCATTAAACCGGGGAAAATCAAGTGTGATAGGTCTTATTTGAATATGATTCTTAGCTAGCTGCTCCATTTCTTGCATGTGATGTTCATTCACTAAAGTGACATATATATTTGGAGAAGATTTAATTACTCTTTTTCCTTGAGTTTTAGTAAGTTGATCAACTTTGACTTATATAATCACTTTTAGGACTTGCTGCCTCTATTGTTGCTTTTCCTGTTGCAGCCTCATTCTAGCTATAATCTTAATTAACTATGATACTCTCGTCCCTTCTACTATGGAAAAGGGGTATAATGAAAGATTTAAAGAAAATAAAGACTAAATTGATAATTGTAATTTATTGAATTGAAGTTTTTAATTACATTAAAAAACAAGAAATATAAATTTAATGACTAAATTTGAGGTTGGTCGGACCTCCCATAGATTAAAACCTAACAATTGAAATTATCCCCCTTTTTATTGAATGCAAACAACTTTTTTAAATAATTAGCTATACTAGGTTTGCATTTTGAATAGTGGTTGCAGCCCAACTAGACCAAATCTCTTAGGTTGGACTTGTTCAATTTCTTTATACGACAATATCCCTTCATTTCCTATAATACTTGCCAACTACCCTCCACTACCATACCACATCATTTATCTAATTACTGTTGATTTTTTATTGTTGATTGCCTTAAACCTAGGTATAAAAACCTTTTTTTCTCACTCGTCCAAACTCCTCTTCCTCATCAATTCATGATCTTTCAACTTTCATGTATTAGCCATAAAATCTTTGAAAAACTCTTATGATTGACCTTGAAAAACAGATCTTGTGTGATGATTTGGTTATAGAAAGGGTGGACAACATGTAAACAATACATTGTATGCTACTTACTATAAAGAAAAACAATAAAAGGCCATTCACCTGGGTTTAGCCTCACTAACCCATAGGTGTCTAGCCCTCAACATGTTAGCTCTAGGTGTCAAGCCCAGGATCTTTTTAATTTTTGATTATTTTTTATGTAGATTTAAATGCATTACATAAAAATTTAATATTATATTTCAATTATTACTCAATTTGTCATGTTTTTCAAATAATAGTATAGTTCTTTTTGGGAATATTAAAAATTGTTTTTGTAATTATTATGTCTAAATGGGAAAAAATCATGAATATTCAATTAACATAAAATTTATGTTTTTAAATTTTTTTATATAATTTATCTTAGTTATCCATTTTTTTTTTTATCTTTAATCATATATAAAATATTGAGACTTTGTTTTAATTCCTTTTTAGATTTTCTTTTAAGACAATGATGGATTTTTGTTTGGAAAGCAATGCTTGTAATTTACAAAATGTTTTGGTATTAGATTGGTCATTGATATTAAGATTGTATTTTTTTTATTGTATTATTAAAAAAAGACTATATTAGAAATAGAAAGTTACTAAGTTTAGCGGGTTCCTTGATTCGAATTTTAAGTTTAACATGTTGGTTTAAGTTGATTGAAAATATTGTTTTTATATTTTAGAAAAAAACAATTCTAATGCATTAAATGTTAAGTTTATAATCAAAATTTTATTGATAATAAAAAAAACATTAGCACCGCTTTCATATCTTCTTAAGCTTGAAATTATTATTTTTTTGGACCGTAGCAAAACAGAAACAATCACCTAGTTAGGCATCTAAAAGGAATTAATGTCATAGTTTTTGACCCGCACCATACAGCCCTATCCCCTCATGAGAAAATGACTCACCCTTATTGAAGATATTATAATAGGGTTTCTTCTCACGCATAAATTTTAGACGGAGAAAAATAGATGTTAATGTATGGGCAAGTCTAAAGCTTTGTTTGGTAAAGTGGTTTGCATTGTTTTTTTTTTTTTTTTAATTTCAAATCTTTCTTGTTAATTTTTTTTTTATGTTTTCAGATCGTTTTAATATATTAAAATAAAAATAATTTTTAAAAAATAAAAAAATATTATTTTAATATATTTTTAAACAAAAAATACTTTAAACTATAATTACTATCACAATTCCAAACACATTTTATTGATTACTTGTTAATCATGATTTCATAAGGGATAAATATAGATTTTTTTTAAGAAAGAATGGTGGATGGACAAACTAAACATTATGCCTAATACACCAATACAATTACAATTTCAATTAAAAAATATACTGTAAAGTATACACCAAACAAATCACAACTTAAATGTCTATTCATGTTGAAGCATAATTCTTACAAAATAAAACCATGCAGCTAATAACATGGTCTCGCAAACATCAATGGGGATTAAACGTTGTACAAATAATACCTAAATTTAGCCCAACAATGTTCACCTCTTCTTCTTGTTTTTACCGGTGGTTAAGGAAGTGTTTAAAAGTATACTAATAATTATTTTTAAAATTTTTTTATTTAAAAATATATTAAAATAATTTTTTTAATTTTAAAAAATTATTTTTAATAACAGTACATTAAAATAATCTAAAAACATTAAAATATATTAATTTAAAAAAAAAATTATTTTTTTCAAAAACACTTTTAAAATATAAAAACAATCATGCATTTTGCAGATAAATCATCCGCCCTCTGTATCGATACATTTGTACACATAGCACTCGTTTTGTAGATGCATTCGTGAAAGTCTTTTATCACAATTTGAACACAACACATGAACGTGAAGAGAAAACTGATCATTTACATTGCTAATCACCAAACAATTGACTGGTAACATTTTAGACTTCATAAAACAATGATTTGATCTTTCTGGTAGTCAATTATCATCAATCTGTCACCCATTTGGACACTCCAAGCTTTTTCCGGAGAAATGGCCTTCACTGTGAATGTAGCTTTTTCCAACGCCAGCTATAACCTGTCACACTCTGTGCGGCTGGGGAATCAATGAGAGGTTGAAATGAGCTTTTTCCAATTTGGTATCATAGCAGTCACCTTGGCAACGCGTCCAAATCATAGAAAAAAAAGTTCGGTGAGGTTTCAATTAGGTTAAGATCTCTTTACTCAACAACAATCACAGCTCCCATCTTGCTTTGCTAACAAAAGAAGCTTTGCCTTTTCATGAGCCTCTCACTGTCATTGTTCACGATTGCTTCAGCTTTTTTCCTTCTGGGAAAATGATGGATTTCACTGGCTGCTTGTTCTACTGAAAAAGGGAGTCTTCCGAGGAATCAGAGGTGGAGACACATGCTTTATATCTAAAAGTTCATCGTTACCGGTGGTTGCATTAAAAGGCCGGCAATTTAAGCATCGCATAAAAGAAAGACTAACGAAGTTACAAAATGTTTTTTCCAAACACTTCAATAAAATTTGAAAAAAGGAATACAAGCTTATATTGATAAGGAATGCATGCTCAAATGGTAGATTTATGTTGCCTTCCCAAGTACCCTAAAAAAATGCCATATACGCTATCATACAGCCAGCCTATTCACAACAACATCGAACTTGAAAGAAAAAAAAACTACAGATAAAGATAAAATAATCAAGTTCTCACCCTCCGACTGTGACTTGAGGGAGCATGAACTCAGGATTGGACGAGGACAATACCAGTCCATCGTTCTGAGGATTGTTGTTTTCAGGCATGGTCTGAATTCCATTATCACATAAAGGGTTTTTCTTAGAATTATGCTCGTTTTCTTCCACTTTTCCGACACCAGCTTTCTGGGTTTGATTCTCTGCTCCAGGTGGCTTTGCTTTGGCCTTGACAGTCTTTCCTTCCAGTCCATTGGCCATGATTTGGTGAGATTGAAGCTTAGGTTGGGACTTCCTAATTGGGGTTTTTGAAGCACCAGTATCCTTGTTACCATTTATCTGAATTCCCTTGGTTGGGTTGCTTGATTCTTGGTTCAGACGTGGGCTGTGAGAAGCTCGAGGGCTAAAAGAAGATCCACTGTCTTCCAAAGAGTTGTTCGTTGAAGTGGTGGAGCTCTTGCGCCTTCCAAGCTTCGGTGATATTGCACGAGTAGTTGGTATCTATAAGAATTAGCACAAAACTTTATCCCGATGTTCCATAGAGAAGATGGAAAAAACAAAACAAGGAATCAAATGAAACAGGTGGAAGAAATACACATTAGAATGCTGTTAAGCTAGATAAACTTAGAATTGAACTAGCAAGTGTGTTTTTTTGTGTAAATATATTCACATGTATATAGGATGAGCCACAGACAATTGTCTCATGTTGGCTTGAATTCGTGAAGTTCCCCAATTATCAATCGGAATTGGCAACGAGGACTTGAGACTAGCACTGGATTTCTGATGTTCATGTTCAATATAACACAAGCTGTTAAGGGTAGCTCTGCTTATAGTTCATGAAATGTTGAATGAAACTACGTGAACGTTCTTCTTTTTTGGAAAAACAGAAGACAAAGCTCCTGAGGCATAACAGATAACCATGACCGTATGCTCTCTTCAACCTCCAGTCCTTTGGAAACTCCTACTTCTATTTTGAAGCAATGACAGACCAATGGCTCTTTACAAGCCTTGGTATGTCTTAGGCATGTACCCATCAATTACGATTGAAGTTCAGACCTTGTTTATCAAAAACTGGTTGTCCCTTTTCTTTTCTTTTTTAGACAAAATCAGCAAGCATTGCAGAGACGCCCTCACTAGCTAACGTCAACACCTTACCATGCAAAATAGACTCATGAATGCAAGATCCTAAGCTAACGCATCACCTGCAGTCCTAAAAAACAATAATTGCAATTTGCAAAGGCCAAACGAAAGCCTAAAAACTGCACAATCATTTACTGTATAAATGCATTGTCATTAAATATGTCTGGTTATAATTAGGGACTTCAAGATTCATATAAATTTTTGGCCACATTTAGAAAACTCAATTTAACAGGTACAGACAAACAAACATGTCAACAGAACATGTGGATTTGAAAAAATAGTGATAATTTAAAGGCTTTTAAAGAGTTCATTTGGTGTGCTTCCAGTCTTAAAGTTGATGGAATGGTGGTAATGCAGAATGCGAACAAATGACATGACATCATCGATAGATATCTGACAGTTCAAGCATTACCTTCTTTAGTTCAGCTTTTGGAGGAGGTTCTTTGTAGAAACTTGGCATAGGTGTAGCTTTAAATGTCAAACTCTTCCTCAGTTGCTTGATCTCTGCCTCCTGGTTCTCCTGCATGCCACCAAAGAGTGAAAGGTGAAATGAAGATCCAAATTCCTTTGGATTCAGAAGAGAAAGGTCAAATTGTTAAAGAAAACGAAGAGAAAGGTCAAAAGGAAAGATGTCCTGCACAAAAGAAAAAATCCCAATACCTTTGATTTTTCCTGCAAGTTAGTTTGTTCAATTTCCTTAGCATGGATCTTCTCTTCAATCTTTGAAAAGAACTGGAGAACAAAGGCCATAATACAATCACGTTATGGATTCAAATTAAAATATTAAGAATCTAAAAAAGGAACTAAATTCCAGCAACAACCTCCTTCCGTTTTTCAGCACGTTCTTCCAATCTGAAGGAGAATCCAGAACCACTACTTCTCCTCCCGCTAGGAGTGGCACTTCTGATATTAATACAGAGTATAATGACATGTTAGCAAACAGATGCTTGATAAAAATAAATAATCACAAAACCATTTGTGTTCTATAAGAGCATTACGAGGAGGTGGAATGGGTGTCATCATCTTCTTTGCTTGACAATGTGGTTGTCTCAGGTTTTGAATTTTGATCAGCAGCAGACCTGCCATTAGATAATGATTATAAGAGTACTTCATCCACTAAGCAAATATATAAATAGGATTACTTTTATCCAAGGGCAGAGGGTGCAGGTGGGGACAGGGGAAGCTTCCCTGAATACATTTTGATTGCATCAACCAATATAGGGCAAACAATTTTATGCAGTGGATGGGTGATAACTTACTCAGAAGCTTGGGGTGGAGGGCGCTTAGCAGCTTCATTCAAAGAACTTGATTTCACAGACTGTTATGAACAACAAAGAGTTACATAAACAAAAGACCTAAAGCAACACAAAAAGTATTAATGGTCAAAATTTATCAGCAGAAACCCTTACCGTAGCCTGTTGACTGCAAGGCTTTCCTGTTGAAGAACTCTGCCTAGTTAAAGTTTTACTACAATTGATACTTGATGATTCCCTTGAATTCACTCCAGTGGGAACACGCCTGTTGGCTTGATTGAGACGGGGACTTGAAGTGACTGATACATGGGGAAAAGAGACCTTCACCTTTGTTCCTTCATCTCGGGCATGCTTGGCAGCAGTTCTGAGCGGGTGTTCCTCAATGCTCTTCGTCATATTATCAGTACACACTCCTTTTGCGGGAAATGAAACACTTTGAGAAAGTATTGGCCTATGGCTACGAGAAAATGCACCTGAGCCTTTCATATTAGGCTTGTCCTTGGCCAATTTGCTGTTCTTTGAACTAGTGCCTTTACGAGGAGCAGGTTCCTAAACACAGGGAAGAAGAGAAATGTTTCTTTCATTTCGTTCCATGAGAAAATGTTAGCCACAATGAAGAAGCTCAACCAAAGAATCATCTTTGCACTGTACCTTTAAGGCATTTGAGATTTTTCGTTGAGAAACACTTGCTATAGAAGAAGAATTAAGACCTTCAGCTTTGGCAAAACTCTCAGATGTTTCATTGGCATTAAGAGGCCTTTCACTATTGGTAGCATTTGTTTTTTCTTTTTCTGGTGCCACAACAGTTGCTTCAGCAGGAATTTCTTTGGCGATGGTTTCCTCATTCGCTTTAGCTGCATTGTCGACCTCCATTCTTCGAGGAATCTTGTTGCAAGGAGCTGCAAAATTACAGTAGATAAGTAGACTGTAACTGCACACTGCTCTAGAACACACATTTTGACCCAGGCAAAATGTTCTTACTGAGAAAACAGCCAGATAGATTGTTGAAATTGAAAACCTTATTCTAAGAAACAAAAATGAATCAGCAATCAAATTCACAACACAGTTGAATAAGCTACACTTATAAAATGAAGAACCAGAAATAAAATCAAATCAAATTGGAAACATATAGATCCTATGTGATTCGATTGATAAAACAAAGAAAAGGGACTCGAACTTCAAAACTCAGAACAGATTGACAAAACTAAATGAAATGAAAGTCTTCCAAATCAAAACACAACAAAAGAAGTGTTTTGGCTGGCTGGTTTCAGGAAATTGAAACATATCCTTCAATGTTGAAACTAAAAATTACGAAGTGTAGAAGTCCAAATTTAAACTAAAAGTTACCTCCCTTTAAATGTTAATACAGACAAACCAAGTTCAATCTTTTCCAACTCCTCCTTGGCAATCAAACAAAAGATAAATCAAATCCGAAACTGCGAAACCCCACACAACAACCACACACATCATTGAAAGGAAAACCCACTTCACTTATGGAAACTAGGAGCAGAATGGAGATTTAACTATTGTAGTTTCTAAAGCATGCGAGCTTCAAGACCTTTCCTTTCCCTTAACATCTCGGCAACCAAACAACACTGCAAACTCTCGCAAACTTTCAAACAGAAAAGATTGGAAATGAGAGATCAGTCCAGGGAAAAAAGATATCCAACGTAATTTGACCCTAAAAAACACCAATCAAGACTTGAACCAATAAAAACGGAACCTTGTCTAAAAACAACCAAGAAAAGTTCTTCAAGATTTCAAAGCCAACATTACAAGAACATAAATACCATGCAAAAGCAGAATTAGAAAACAAAAGCATACCTTTAGACACTAGCGGAGGAGTGGAGTTTGAACTGTCGAAGGAGACAAGAGAGCAAATGAGATATAACACAGAAATGTATGTTGGGAATGGTAAAGAAGTGACAAGCTCTGAGTCTAAATCTACAACGATAGATATGTAAGAGCCAGTTATAGCGACATGTACATACAATGTCACTCCATCTGGTTTCTGTTCCAGAAATACGACAGAGAGAGAGATGGGTGTGGAGAGTTAAAGTAGGATGTGCATCTCGATGAAGAGGATCGAAATAGATAGATGAGACGCTGTTTTGGAATGACAAATATGCCACTTTCTTTCCTTCCATGGCAGTTTTTTTTTTTTTTTTTTCCTTTACTGTCTACTGCCTTGTAACTACCATGGCTTTTGAATTCTGAATCTTGATGGAGGGAGGGAATTCTTTGCTCTTTTTTTATCCTGTTAAAAAAATTACGAGTGCAAGTTATTTACTAAGGATTGATTATATTATAGTATAAACTAAAAGAAAATAAAATAAATATTTATTTTTTTATTTTAACATTTAATTTATTGGATATTAAATTTTATAATTTATTGTGATTTGTTTTATACGAGATTAACTATGTCTCATAACCCGTATTATAGTTTTGATGGGTTAACTTGAATTTTTTTTTAATTGATATATATATATTTTTAATTTCATCCTTTAATATTATGGTAATTGAGAATTAGACTTCATGATTTATTTTGGTTTACTTTTTATGAGGTTATTTTAGCCTCATAACTTAAGCCGTGGATTTGACGAGTTGACCTAATGGACTCGAGTTTTTTTATCTTTTTTTAATCGGTATTTTTTTTATCATTCAGCATTGGATTGATTTGAATTATACTTCATAATTTATTTTTGTTTGTTTTCTATGAGATTATCTTGGTTTTATGATTTGGGTCACGTGTTTTGCAGGTTAAATCAGGTAGACTAAGGTTGTTTTTATTGTGTCTTGTTTTTAAATTGATTTTTTTTCATTTTCAACCTTCAATAATAGGTTTATTGAAAATTAGATTTCATCATTTGTTTTAATTTGCTTTACATGAGGTTATCACAATCCTCTGATTTTAATTGCGAGTTTAACAGGTTAAATCGAGTTAACTCATGTCATTTTTTATTACTTTATATGAGGTTATGACGATGTCAAGACAAGGATCATGAATTTGACAAGTTAACTCAAGTCAATTTTTTTTTTCAATTTCATCTTTTAACATTTGATTGATTTGAAATTAGGTATCATTTTTTTTTTTTTGCTTTATATAAAGTTATTTCCGTCTCATTACTCGTGTCATGAGTTTGACGAGTTAACTTGGGTTGAATTATGTTTTTTTTTATATCTTTTTTAATTTCATCATTTAATATTGGGATTGTTTATCCCAAGTCGCGAGTTAACTTATATTTTTTTAAAAAAATAGTTTAATTTTATTTTTCTTAATTTATCCTTTAATATTTAGTTAATTTGAAATTTATCCTTCAATATTTAACAACAAAGTAGGTAACTTGGGTTCCAAAACAAGATAAAAAAGATAAAAGAAAGTAGGTGAGTTTATGTTGAAAAATAAAAGAACGAAAACGAAAAGCTAATTTGGTGGCTAAAACCATAATTATGTGTTTTTAGTAAATTTGATATATAGTGTTTTTAAAAAAATAATTTTTTATTTAAAAATACATTAAAATATATATTTTTTAGTTTTTTAAAATTTTTACATCAAGGCATTAAAATTATTGAAAAACACTAACAAACATTAATTTTATGTTTTTTAATGTTTTTTATATTTAATATTTTTTCAAGTAATATATACTTTTCAAACGCATTAAAAAGTAGAAGAATCTATCTCACCCTAAAACACTTGTTTATTTTTCTAGTTCAACCTATTTTTAAAAATAGTTCAACCTATTTTTAAAAATGTCTCTTAAACTATTTTTGCATTGAATAAGTATCAAATTAATGCTTTAATTATTTTGATATACTGAAGTTAAAAATAAAAATAATATTAAAAATAATATTATTATAATATATTTTTAATTAAAAATATTTTAACGCACACACCCTATTACTAAACATAATGCTACTCCTATAAGAAATTCTAATTTGGAACCAACCTATTTTGCTTCTATTTCGTGATCTGGGACGTTTGTGCTAGCTAGTGTCCTCTCTTTGGGTTCTTGATGTTGGAATATTTGGAGTTTTTCCAGGTCTATTACTCCTAAAATCATCCCTTAGAAACTTGGAAATTTTCCCCAGTTACTGTACCTTTCTCTTAAATTGTATTTACTGTTTTTCCGAGCTTACTTCGTTAGTGTTTACTGAAGTCTAAAACCTTATGTTAAATTGACATCTTCTACATTATTTCGATTCATCTGAAAAAATTCAATAGCTGGAAGAAGTTCCTGAACATTTCTCACTATCAGATTAGAGGTAATCTTCCAAGAATTTTTAGGTTGAATTTCAATATGTTTTAGCATGTGTTTGTTTAGAGAAGATGCACCGCTAACATGAAAAAAAATGCTAACATGAAAAAAATTACATAAAATGTATACTTTTCATAAAGTGCAAGAAGAAGTCCTTGTCTTAAACAAACAAACTCATGATCAGCGTAACTAAAATGTATTGTCAAATAATTTAAAGGGATGTAACTCAACTAATTAAATTCTAAATTTACTCTATAAAAATCACTAATTTAAGTGTTACAAACCTCATGTTCATTAGAGGTTTACATGGTTATTAATTTTAAAGCCTTAAAAAATTAGTTAAGATACTCGTAAGCTGATCTAAACATCCACAGTTAAAAAAAAAATATATCACCAAATTATTTCATCAATTAAATTAATTGTCAGTAGTCAAAATGGCTTCTTTTCTTTGAAAAAAAACCCTAGAGAAAAGAAGAAGAAGAAGAAGAAAAGGCTTCTTTTCGAATTGAATTAGCTGGGTGCCACTACGAAGATTTCAATAGCTCACGTCCCCCTTATAAAACAACCAATCACCATTAAACTCTCATCTAAACATGATTAGCACTTCCCTGAATAATTATACTTCTTCTTAAGCCCGTGATCAAGGGGAATTATGTTATGACGTCACTTTCCTTTTCGTTGTTTTGAAAATTTAAATGAAAATTGCAAGGAATTGTCATAACTAATTTTTCAATAATTTAGGGTCTTTTGTTTTGTAAAAAAATATTTTTTTTATGATGATGGATTATTTTCCTAGAAACATTTGTGAAAATATTTTTTATGAAAAATATTTTCCTGAAAAACAAGTTATTTTTTTATTATTTAGATGTATTAAGAAAAATATATATTATGATAATTATGGTTTGTAATATTTGTGATACTAATAACCATAAAATTATGATTATTTTAATAATAAGTTTGTTATGGTAATCGCGGTAATAATGATTGTTATTATAGTGATAATAATGTTTTAAAAATATATGAAATGATGATAAAATTATGGTTAGATTGATAATAAGATGGAGATAGTGATGAAAAGTAATGGTGAGATAATGATAAATTAATTATTATATTAGTAATAAGATGATGGTCGTAGTAGCGGTAGAGGACTATAATGTAGTGGTGATGTTTGATGAATATTATGAGTTTAGATTTTTTTTCCCAAATTAATTCTGTTTAGAGGTCGATTGAAAAATACTTTCTATTAATTTATTTTTTAATATTTGTTTTTCATTGAAAAATAAAAAAAGTATTTTCATAAAATATATTTTTCACAAAACAAAAGGAATCTTAATAGTTAAAAAAATCTATTTATCCAATATTTATTTTACATTAATTAATAAATTGTAAATGAGTACCTCAACTAGCATTAATGCATTAGTGTGCAATCTTTCTTTAGAATGTAGATAAGTTTTATATTTTGTATTTTTTTATCATGTAACATGAGAAAAGGGCATTATGGTAATATAGAATCATTAGCGAGCAAGGGGCTTAGAGTGAGCAGAAGCCGAAGACAATGATTGAAGACAACAGAGGAAACTGTTTAACAACGTGAGGTGTGAGAGAACTCTCATTGAATGTAGGTCCCACTCTCTTACAGAGTCACAACCCACAGGTGGGTGTGTCCCCTCGATGACGTGGCACGACCAAGCAACATGATTGGTGTCACGTTGGAGCCCAACAAACATTAAAAGGCACCCCACTTACACCACGTACACCAACCGCTAGTGAGCTGTCACAACGTGCGTTGAAGATTACTGGTTTCCTGCTGATGATGAGATTATATGGGCCGTTGGATTAACAATTCAATCATTTACCACATTTTGGGACCCACTGATTTTCTTGGAGATTTGTAGTTTAGTTTATTACAGGATTTTGTGGGTGGTACGTTGCATTCTTGGAGCAAGGCTGGCCTGCTTCCTTCGGCGCTTTTGTTCTGTTCTGTTGGTGTTGGGTTTTTTTTTTTTTTTAAATGTGGTCAAGGTTAATTTTTAAATATTTATTATTTAAAAATATATTAAGATAATATTTTTTTTACTTTTAAAATATATTTTTAATATTAAAATATCAAAATAATTTTAAAATATAAAAAAACTAATGTAAAATTCAAAAGTATAGTTACATTACAATAGCAAAAACAACCTTCATAAAAAATAAATAATGCCATGAAAGTAATGAAATAATGCGTGATATTCTATTAATAATTTTTTGTGATATATTTTTTTAAAAAATAAATAAATATAAATAGAAAAGATAAATTTCATTTAAAAATATTATTATAATTTTTTTATGGATCATTGATTTTATTTTTCTTTAATTACTAAAAAAAGCACTAATTACACTGTAAATGCTATAAAATCTTTCATTTTACCCTTTGCACCTGTCACTTGCCTCACTTTTTCGTCTTTCGGTATTTTAAGTCACTAGTAGTGAATTTATCGATTATAATTCAATTGTTATTAAATATTAGGAGTTTAACTTAGATTACACCATACGTAAAAATGATCAAAGTCATTCCACTCTCTATTTTTTTTTTATTAATATTGAAAAATAATTTGTTGACCTATTGATTTTTAGTAAGTGTTTTGGAGTGTAATTGCTGTTGCTTTTCACTCAGAAAAGTATACCAATAATATTTTTTTATTTTTTAAAAATTATTTTTAAAATCAGCACATCAAAATGATTTAAAAACATCAAAAATATATTAATTCAAAGCAAAAAAAAATTTAATTTTTTTAAAAGTACTTTTGAAACGCAGTGCCAAACACGTTCTTAAAGTTTGACTTGAGCTTCATCAATAAAAAATATAATTTTTTATTAAAATAATATTATTTTAATTTTTTTAAAAAAATAATTAAAATTTAGATTAACCAGACTAATCAACTCGCCTAAACCAAGAAAGTAACTTGCTTAAAAACAAATAGAAGAAAATCTTTAAATTAAACCAAAAAATGTATCCACGTCTTTGTACAACATGTAATGGATTCATGTGAGAATGTTGAGGATTGATCATGTTGGTGTGTGAATATATAATATGATCCACCAATAATGCTCATATATCGTATTAATTGCGACTGTCCTTTGTTATCATCATATTTGGGTCATTGGTGAGCTAGCTTACGTAGCATGAAAAAATCTCAAGTATCATTTTCAGGAGTTTGTTTATTTTTATATTTAAAAAGTATTTTTAGAATGTTTAAGGTCTTCTTTCTTTAAGTTAATTTTTTATATAATTTTATATCGTTTCAATATGTCGATATTAAAAAAAAAATTATTTTAATATATTTTCAAGTAAAAAACACTTAAAAAAACAACAATCTCAAATACTATCTAATTAACATAACATACATATATAAAACCCCAAACGGCTATCAATAATAATAGCAAACAATATACAAATACATCCATCTAGTAGATAGCCAAATGATAAAGGTTTGAGACTAAAATGTTTCTTCCCTTGTAGTCTCAAGTTCAAATCATATGGTTGCTAATATGATAGGATTAGTCGAGATGTATGCAAGCTGGCTCAGACACTAACATTAATAATAATAAAAATAAACAATATACAAATGCAAAATCAAATTGGAATTTAAGTAAGTAATTCCTTAAATGTCATTTTTTCATAAATAACCATAATAAGCTTTCCTGAAATATAATCAAAGGAGGATAAATTCTGAAGTGTTTATCTTAAAATCGAAGAATTAATAACTTTAAGGAGATAAATTATCATATGAATTGGATTTCCATAGGCTAAGCACTCTAATCATTATAAATCAAACTCATCATTATTTATTATCACAAAAGAGAATCATCATACAATCGTTTATTAATTGCAACGTTGAGCACCAGCACAAGGCATGGGGTCGCCCTAGAATTCTTCTCTTATCTCCGAAAAGCAAGATAATTATAATGATATTCTTTTATTTCTAGAGATTTGCACCAAATAATTCATTTGACACATTCAAACTTCAATACCCCCCTCCAGCTGGCAAATTGACACTGTACTAGAAGTTTAAACTAGGTCTAAACATTTTTCTTTGCTTTATTCCCCCCTTAATTGAGGAAGTAGAGGCTAAAGACTTGGATTAGGGAGCTTCCTCAATCGATTAATTCAGCATTTCAATGGACTTTTTGCTCTGAAAGTATTAAAATAATGTTTGGAAACGTGATTGAAATCATGTTTTTTAAAAATTTGAATTTTTTTTATTTAAAATTATTATTTTTATGTTTTAAAATCTTTTTGATATACTAATATTAAAAATATATATTTTTTTAAAATAATTTAATATATTTCTAAATAAAACACACTTTAAACCATAATCATACCATCCTTAAGAACATTCTCAGCTTTACCATCACCCTAGTTTTCCTCACCAGAAAAGGAAAGGTAAAAGAAAAAGGGAGAAGAAAGACCGGTGATTTCTCCTTCCAGAAGCATCCCTGCTCATGAAACTTTCTATAAGCATCGACAGCATTGGATCCGCAACCAGATAAATCCTCCACCTCTTGGAAAAGACTAATCATTCCACAATTTTATTCTCGAGAGGATCTTGAATTATTTGATTTGATTTTATTTAGTGACGTGACATTTATTGTACTTTATTTATTTTTTTTCGAAATAATTGAACTCATAATCCATCCCAATCCTGATTTTATTTATTAAATACAAATATTATTGACAAATGAATTTAAATGTGATAATTACTTCTCGAAGTTTTTAAATGCTTGCCTTGCATTTCAAAACACGCGTATGGACGTGCATGTATACCTTAAAGCTCAAGGTATTTTCGTGTCAATTTTCATATTGTAGAACCAAATCTATTTCCAATCAAATCTTACTACAACCACAACAAATTTTTCAAAATCTTAAAAAATCACCAACTCCGTTGTATTATTAGAAATAATTACAAAAAAAACCTCCTAAGATTTGATCATGTTTTTATTTTCTCAATATAATTTAAAAATTACACTTTACTTCTTGAATTTTATATGCCTTTAAAACTTAATATTATAAACAAAAAAATCAATACAAAATATTTGAATATTTACATGTTTGTTAATATATTCTTTTTAAAGACTAACAAGCTCAAACATAATCAAATAAATGGAGAAATATGTATGTAAATAAATAAATAAAAAATCATTAATGATACATAAAAATAAAAATTAAAAAATTAAAAGACAGTTGTAGATCATAATATTTACTTGGTTTGTTTACTATATTTGCTTATTAAAATAATTTTTTTATTCAAGCAAATAATAATAAAAATAGAAACACAAATTAAATTGATTGAATAAAATAAAAGAGAAAAAAACACAATGCAAGCTTGCATATATAGAAATATTATTTCAAAATATTTTTTTTATTTTCAAAAATAAATTTCATCCATACAAAAAAATATTATAGATAAATAAATAAAAATTTCAAATTTAAATTTATAACTAAAAAAAATAATTATAATTTAAAAGAGACTCTCTAAACAAAATGAAAGAAAGAAATGATATTAATTTAAATATAAATTAAAAAAATTAAAGAAAAAAACCATTAATATTTAAAAAAAATAAATAAAAAAAAAAACAATGACCATCTTGCCTAGCCTATTTTTTCAAGGCCCACACATGGGCCTGCCCTGACAGACTCGTATGACTGGACCCTTAATGTTTTTTGTTTGTAACTTGGGTGGACAACATGTTATTCATTCTATTTTTTTTTTTTTAAAAAAAGAGATTAGATGAAACTTCATTAAATAGAATTATTTGAAATAAATATAGTTTGTTTTGATAGTCTATGTCAACAAAACATTTTTTTCTCTATCATTAATTTGATATTTCTCTTTGCCACCGAAATCCGGCCTATAACTTGATATCGATACAAACCCCTCAACTTTGTGCAGGAAGAAACACATTACAATGCAAATCATTGGTTTCTAACAGTACCATTATCCTTTCGTTCTCTAAATATTATCCTAACTAAATGGCCTCTTTATTGGCCCAGATTCATCCCTTCTTGCAATATTGGCAATAATTATGTTCTGTAGAGTGATAAGGAATATAAACTAAGAACGAATGGCAATCGGACGGCAGGCTCAAATGTCGCAAAATGATAAAAAATATATATTTCTTTTTAATTTTTTTAGAAATATTGTTTGAAACATAATTCGTAATCCCAGTTTGCATCTATATTGAATTGAAATGTACACTGCATACATCTGGTCATACACCTTTGAGTTTTAAAAATTTCCTTTCACATATCATACAGCTACAAGACGTGTGGTCTGTTTTTAATCTATCAAGTTAAATAAATTATTTATTTCCAGAAGAAAAACCTCACCACCATGTTAATAAACTGATAGTGCCTCCCAAAATCCAAATCCAAAATTATTACCCTGTAAACCATTCTTTCCCAGTTCAGTATTGCCTTTTTGCATCATGGCCACAAATTCATTGTAATCTATGCGACCATCCTGCAAACACAAAGCAAAAGCAAAATCAGTTGAACCTGCCATGTTTCCAAGCATTGAACCAGCAATATAGCACCCAGAAAAAAAGAAAAAAACAGTAAAATCAAAATGTTTTTGGAGATTGGAATAGTTTCTACCATCAATGGAAACAGCTTCATAATAAAGAAGTACTCACATTATCTTGATCAACTTCTCGAATCATTTCTTCCAAGTGAACATCATCCATACCAAATTCGTTACAGGCTTGTTGGAGTTCATCTATAGTGATATAGCCACTGCTATCTTTGTCAAAATATGAGAAGGCTGCAAATAAATGATCTTCCTTTTCTACTTTGTTTAAATGTAATGTGGCAGCTATGAACTCCTTGTAATCTATTGTGCCACTGTTATCAACATCTGCCTGCAATTTTGAAACAAACATAGATGTCAAGATTTACAGAAGCAGCTGCATAAAACCAGTACTTCAACATTCCTTCTAATTCTTGCAAGACCGTATTGAATTTCCAAATGTGGAGGATTGAGTTAGATAGTGAATCAAAATCTTGATCCTTGAGGTATGCAAGGTCTAAGGTTAGAAACAAATATGCTCGCAGTTGATACATTTAGGGGGCATTTTGACAAAGATATTCTGTCAGCAATTTGAACTAGCAAATGACACTTGTTGAGGTTGCAAGGCATAAACAAGCTATCAAAACCAATGACATAGAGACGTTATGACAAAGTGCCACAGCAGTACTTCAATCATGTGAATAGAGGTTAAGAAATTGTAGGAGGGAGTCCCATAATTCAATTTTATGTCAAGGATTGACCGAGATTTTCATGTGTGTACTTCAGAATTCTTAGATAGTTTTGGATGATCTTACTGCTCGCAGTAGAGAATAAATCTCAGCCTCGGAGAGATTAGCAGCGAATCTTCTTAGTCCCACTTTGAGTTCTTCGAAAGTAATCTGACCACTATTGTCTGTGTCTATCATCTTAAATATCTCTTTCAATCCAGCAATTTCTTCTTCAGACACGTTCTCAGCAATGATCTACAGAAAACAGACGTTAAGTCAAGAAGAGGAACGTGCATTCTTCGTTTACAATAATATTACACAATTTGTGAGTGAAGAAAACTTCGATTCCTTGAGGACAACTAAGTGTGGAATTCAACAAGTGAGGACATAATTGCCAGACTTACTCTAAGAGCCATTTTCTTAATCTTGTTCATTGCAGAAAACTGCTTCAAGGAACTTAAGACTGCAGGATCTAGAGGCTTGTCTGAAGCCACCCCGTCATCATGAACCCAAGGATGACCTGCAGGGAACCAAAATTTGAGTTCAGCAGGGGCATATATAACAGAGCTTTAACATTATAGCAAATGACAGCCCAAGAAAATATTTTTGCTGAGATGATAGTAGACAATAAATTGAATGAACATAAATGTCAAGTTTAAACAGCTGATCACATCTTATCTAGAGGTGCCAAATGAGGCCTGGAACTGAAAAGCGGTAACGAACCAGGTGAAAGTTCAACTCAACCAGGTTATTCAATCTAAATAAATCACAAATGTTCAAGCTCATCGATATATTTCTATCTGAAAGCTAATTGCAAGCAATTTGGCATCCTAACCCATAACTTTCAGCAATCTAGACTCATCATTTCTATGATATATGAAGTACATATATAGCATGCTTCATGTCATCTAATGCCACGGGTCTTGACCAGCTATGAATCCTATGAGTTCACAAGTCTCATAATTCAGTGAAAATCTGGATGGAGGGAAGGAGACTAGTTGAACAAATGTATCACAACTTACAAAGAACTTCGTGGGCAGAAAGTCTCTTCTTAGGGTCCCTGACAAGCATTCTCCTGACTAAATCTTTTGCGCTTGCAGAGATATGAGGCCAGGGATCTGATGTGAAATCCAGATCACCATGCAAAACCTCCTCAAATATATCATGCTCCTTTTCTATGTCATCATCAAAGAAATCATAAGAACTGGAAGTCAAATTGCTGAAAATATTATGCATATATCCTACAAGTAACAGACATTAGAAAACTCTTACCAGCCCAAAATGGAGGTACTCCACATAAGAGAATGTAAACAATCACTCCAGCACTCCAAACATCTGCTTCCGGACCATAGCACTTGCGCAATACTTCAGGTGCAACATAGTATGGGCTTCCAACCACATCGTTAAAAATCTCCCCTGCAATATAGGACTGGCATTATTCAACTTGATATAGCAGATCATTTTAGATGAGATCCTCATGATTAATGCTATATATCATCACCAAAAAAATAAAAAAAATTCTCTGTGCAGGAAAAAACATAGGGATTATCTGTTAAAAGGATCAGGATCTGGAGTCCTTTATAGTATTTATTATTCTAAGAATCTAAGTGGCAATAGATGGTATTCAAGTGTGCTTATTATGGACTTCATTTACTGTTCGTAGAACATGGGAAAAATATTAATGCTCAACTTTTCCTCTAGTGTTTGAATGAGTTACTTGCGGGAAACTCATGGAAATTAATGCAGTTTGCATAATTGGAAGGTGATGATGAGAATAGTTAAACAAGTGATATGATTTCAAAAGAAGGAAGAAAGCTACTGAAAGTCAGAAACATACCAGGTTTGAAGAAAACTGATAATCCAAAATCTATTGCCTTAAGAGGTGAATCCTCACTCTCGTTGACAAAGAGAAAGTTCTCAGGCTTGAGATCCCGATGCATGACCCCTAAGGAATGGCAGGCTTCTATAACACCAACTATAGTCCTAGTGAGCTGAGCTGCTTTTCTTTCTGTATAATGTCCTCGCTTGATGATCCTATCAAAGAGCTCACCACCAGCGCATAATTCCATCACAACATGAACTGCCACTTCATCCTCGTAAGCTCCTTTGATGGAGACAACATTATGGTGCCCTGCCAAGTGATGCATTATCTGAATTTCCCTCCTTACATCATCCACATCATCTGGTGTCAATAACTTCCTTTTTGAGATCGACTTGCAAGCATACTCTTTTCCAGTTGTTTTCTCAGCACATAGAAAAGTTGTCCCAAATTGGCCATGTCCAAGCTTCCTCCCCAAGCTGTAGTACTCCCTCAAATGACCGGTTCTTGTCTTCAACACTGAATCTACCTGAAGCCCTTCACTTGGTGTCCTCTTAACAAGAGGCTTGTTTGGTCTTGTGGGCTCTGCTGGTTTTTTCTCTTCCTTGTCACTTGCTGGCTGGACCGGCTTACTCTCCTCCTTCACCTTCATCACAATCTCTGATGGTTTAGTGGCCCCTTCCTTGGGACTCGCCGGTAATGTTACTTGTTCAGTCTCTTCCTTGACGATCTTCATTTGTTCCGGAGGTTTCCTTTGAGCATGGACAGGAAGTTCTTGCACTTTAGTGAAGGACAATCCTTCCCCATTTTCTCTCTTACTATGATTGCTCGAGCAGTCCGTCGATCGAGACCAGCGAATCGAAGAGGAAATTGATTGAAAAAGACCATCCTTCGAAAACCTTGATCCAATACAATTACTATTCCCCATATTAAGTCCTCAATCATATAACAAAACCCCACCTCTTTACTCCCTGAAGTGTGTGTGATTTTGAAGCGAACAAGATCAAAATGATGCCTCAACTGATCACCAATAAACTCTTTCAAATACTAACTAATGATATCAACCCAACAGAGTATTTCTTCTTCAAACATAACCATACGAGAAAACACTTGACACAAAACCTTGATTCCACGAACTCCCTCTAACTCAAATGTATGCAAAACACAAGAGTCAACCCCAGGAAAAAAAAAAAAAAAGGATCAGAGCCTCCCTTGCAAAAACCCTGAACTCTGCAATCTATATATATTATAACCTTGTCCCTCATAAATACAGTGGACAGTTTCTAAAATTTCACGTTCAATGAATGAATAGTATTAGATGAAAAACGATTCAATAAATAGGGTCATGAAAGCCCGCCATTAAAAAAAAAGAGAGACGCCAGAGAAGCAGAAATTCAACATAAGACAGAGTCTATGTGCGTGTTGTGTGTTGGAAGATTGGTTTTACTAGGTCTTCACTACCTTTGAGAAAGATGTTCGAGTTGACACACACACAAATATATATATATATATATATATATATATATAGTAGTACATTGTTGAGGGTTCTTTCCCTTCTGTTTTTTTTTTTTTCTTTTTTTGACAGAAATGGAGAGGAAGGTCAAAGGAAAGAAGGAAAGACCGGTTTTCATGTTTCAAAATCTGCATATAAAATAACGCGTTTAATGGGCTAGACTAGGTATAGGTAGCGTAGTGTATAGTTTGAGTTTGAGATGGTGGGTCCTTTGTGAAATTGATGGTTGAGATTGATATTTTTCACTCTTTTTTTTAAAAAAACTTCTTGGAAACTTTGATTAACGTGCTTCTTGTAATTGTCCAAATGCCTCTGCAACGTATCTGGAATGAAAAATGTAGTTATAGTTATTTTTAAAGTATTTTTTATTTAGAAATATATTAAAATAATATATATTTTTTATTTTTAAAAATTAATTTTGATATTAGTATCTTAAAATGATCTAAAAATATCAAAAAAATAATAATTTGAAGTAAAGAAAAAAATAAAAAAATTTCAAATTTTTTTTTAAATATTTTTAAAATACAAAAACAAACAGAACCCCTTCAATTGAGCTGGATCATTGAAGGACGCAACCGTCATGCTCCGGCAATGTTCTGCTTTTTTACAAGTCCAAGTACAAAATTGATCACCTTAAGATTTTTTTTTAAAAAAATAAAAATGATATAGTTAGAAGAAAGTTATTAGGGAAGTACATAGTTTTGAAAAAATATTGGAAAAATTATATAATTTTTTAAGATTTATTATTTTAAATTGTAATTATTAAATAATTTCTATTCAGAATAATAGTTATATAATAAAATTACGATTCTGAATTATTGTGGAATGGATAAAGAAATCTTATTTTTAGAGAGATGAATCATGTAATTTATGAGAAGGAATACGTGGACTAATATTTGAGTATAATATGATGAATCATTACATCAAACCCAACATAGGTTTTTCTATATAAGGAAATGAAGTATGAGCTATATGCATTTCATATTTAAAATGCTGCAAGTATTTGTTATTTTTTATAGGCTTCAACGAAACCATTACATTTTATTTATGAATTAATATTTTCTATTTAGTTCATATTAGGTTGGACAATTGTTACATAATGATTGATGTATAGCTACTACTCTTTATGATCTCGATGATGATGGACTTCCTCATTATTATGCATTTTTTTTTATTCGAGACATGTCATACTATACTTTACCTGTTAAGAGAGACATTGAACCTAGATAATGTTGTCTCAGAGGATAAGACCACGTAGATAAATAGATGTTGTGCTATTGATGAAGCTGGTCAATCCATCAGTTATCATATAAGACATAGATAGGCTCAAATGTATTATCATGTTGTGTATAATTATATTGTATTATTTTTTAGTTAAGAGTTATTTTTATTACTTTTGTAATATTGTTTTAGATAATTATCATGTTGATTTTAAAGTTGTCTTACATGTTATAAATTTTCATACTTATTTTATATAAGAATGATTTAAAATCGTTAATTAACATGTGAATAAGTTGTTTAAATTTTAAATCATCCATTAACAACTCAAAAAATACACATAAATAAAAACAATGTTTAAAAAACACACGCATCAATTTGATGTTATAAATAACAAATAAAAATTATGTTAAAATATCGCACTTTCAATTATGAGTTTGAGGTTTGGTAATTTAAAGTTTTGTTTGAGTTTTGGTTGTGATGATTTATACTTTGTTTTATATAAAATTTAAAGTTATACTTAAAAAAACTATACAGTTAGTTAATATAAATATTAATAACAATAACAATCTTGAGGGATATAGTTTAACTGATCAGGCCCTAATCTAAATATCACTAGTTCGAGTCTCACATCTCAGGATCATTAAAAACTTATATAGTCATTAACTTTAAAGTCTGTAGAATTAGTTGAGGTATATACAAGTTAACTCAAACACCTATATTAATAATAATAATAATAAAAAAACAACTATTATTGTTATTAAATAAAACCATGATTTTCAATAGAAATCATAAAATCTTTTATCAAATTTCATAAAAGACCCTACCTTGACAAAGTAAATCAAATATCACAAACGTCATCTCTGACTTGGTCTAGACCTGTTACGATAGACCCCCCCCCCTCCTCTCTACGTTTACAAGCAAGCAATCATGATGCTTACATGATAATGGTTTAGAAAATAAGATGAAAGGACAAACAATTGATCACATCATAGGTTTGTTGCTTGACTTATCCAGAGGTCTTTCCACCATTTAAGCCCAGAAAAAGAAGAAGTCAGTGCTCATCAATTCGACGAGTTTTCCCACTGGCCAAAGCATGGATGCTGGCGTAATAATAAGCATTATGCAGTCATCAAAAACCTGTATCGGAGAAGACTGCACGCGCTATTTCAGCAACACAACCTCCACCATATTGATTTCAAACAAAACGTGCGAAAGTCTCCGTTCAAAACCCCATGATCAAAATTTTATCCTAGCTTGATTTGATATCCCTCCAATACTCAACAAGGAGCAAGGTCGGAGGTGGAAGACTCCATGATCTCAAGAAAGATCAAGCACAGAGATCCAAACGCAGTAAATCAATAAAGAAACAAGAAGTAACCAGATGATGTCCGGATTTCCTACGAGGAAACAAATGCAAAAAAAAAGAAGCACATCTACTGATTGATTGATCATGATTGGTTCTGGAAATCAGGATTATGCTGCATCATTAATAAAACCTAATGGCAGATCCCAGGTGTGAAAGAGAGAACATATGCATGATGTGGGAAGAAGAAGATGCAAGAACTAAGAAGAGTTCAGCACCATGCATTAATCACCTCAAAAGAGCATCAAGATTACATGGATATCAAACTTTTTATCCGCATTAATGAATTGCCTTTCCATTTTAAAAGCAAATAGTACTTGGCTACTACATATTCATATAAAAAGCAGATTAAGGACATGTGTTAACTTTGGCAGTTACTGAACATTCTACTTTAAACATCTCTTGCCAAACCCGAAAGGTCGACATCTCCGGAGTTTGGCTCCTTTGGTTTAGGAGAGGCTTCTGTCAGTGGATGGCCTTCGACAGGTATCCCTCGCCTTTTAGATGGTGAGGATGATGAATTCCCGTTATGGAAGTCGCCAAAAACATCAAAGAAGTTGTTCTTCATCTCTTCAGCTGCTTCAAAGAAACGGTTGATGCCACCAAGGAAGTGACGTTCTATGTCTTGAATATCACCTCGAAGCCCATGGAAGTCAAATGGTCCATCCTCAAACTTTCCTGGATCGAGCAACCCTCTAACCACTTGCTCTGTGACATCATCTTCAGTATACTCTTTGTTAGATTTCAGCACTTCAACAGGCCTAATTGAAACAAGCAAAAATGTGTCAAACCAGTACCTCGATGTGCTGGGTGAACTGGAATGTTTAGGCAGGTCAAAACACAGAGCAAGATATCGAACCATCAATTAAGACATATTATGTGTTACAAAACCTTTCAATCAGCAATTATACCCAGAAGAAAATGAAAATATGACCATGAATCAAATAGTACCTATGCTAAGGTTAACAAACATTCTTAAGATAAATGTAAGTAATTGAAATCTAGATAAATTTCTATAACCTTTAACAGATGAGATTATACCATCACCAAGAGCATTTTCAATGTATCTTGCCAAGTTAATGCACAATATGAGCAGCAAATTAAGAGAAAGGAAAACAAAATAAATAAATAAATAAATAAAGCAGATGCAGCTAGACTCACAGTACTACAAATCTCTCAAACTTGGATCTCATTCATTAAAACAAAGGGTAATAATTCTAATTCCTAACCCACAACGTTTTCTGTTCTCAAAGACTATATAGTTTTGTTAAAAGAAAACCAAGTCACTTTTGTTCCATAACCCAATTTGTTTTAAGAGCCAAGCTTGAACCAAATTTTCAGATTCAATACTGGTTATATCAGCCCAGCCAAACCATCTAATATCATTGCCCAAGTCATTTTGTCTCTATTCACTTCCATATTGAGTTAGACACGATGAAATCACATGTTTTTTTCAAAGCTCGCCCATTGTGTTTCTTGTCTGTGACCTTCAACTTCTAGATTTTTCCAAACAGATTTTCAGTGAAAGTTACCTCTACAATTGCACAAATGCATTTGTTCCAAAATTTATCTCCTCTCTTGCTACTCTTATGTATCAGTTATCAAAAGCCTCAGTGACTGCCCCATTTGCTTCACCAGCCATGTTTCATACCATAAAGCATCCCTGAACTAAAGCTACTTCTTAACATGAATCCTTAGATGGATAACTGTCTGTATAAGCATTTCATAAAATTCAGGTGTCTCTAGCAGTTTCTTTGATTTTATTTTTCTGATGCCAGAATAACTAGGACACAAACAAATAAACATGTGCATTGGCCCTGGGATCATCTATATGGATCCTGAATTCAGTATATGCATACATGAACTATTATATTTCCCTACACAAAAGTTAACCTTTTTTTAACACGTCCTAAAGTTTTTCAAATACACACACAATGTGTTTCAAGGCAAGGCACTTCCCCTCATTGAATTTCCAAAATCAGCACCTAACGCTCTACCATTAAGCTAATTCTGCTAGCTACAGTAGTGGGTCTTCACCACCAATTTCCCAAAACTTACACAATTCAAAGAAGTTGATTTGATCAGAATATGGGGCAAGAGGCATCAGTATTTCATATACATGATGTCTCGTGGATGCTAATTCCTCAAATACCACATCACATCTTCTCCAAGAAAAGACGCTAGTGGTTGAAATTGAAACCATATATTTAAAGCTAATAACATCCAAGACGTTGGGTATCTATTTTCAACTTTCGGTCAAATTCATGCATCTTTGGAGCTCATGAGTTTCTTTGAACTCTAAGTTCAACTGCTCTCCCCATCAAAAGCTTAACTTTCTAATAATTAGAGCGAAAAAATAAAAATTCTACCCTGGCACAACAAATACCATAATTCAACAGCACCTTCTCATTTCTTGCAATCATCTGTTTATCATTCCCAAATTCTTCCAAAACACTCCAGACACCTTCCATGAACTAACACAACCCCCCTCATCTACTGCTTACCATCCACGTTAATGTGCAAATTGAAAACTCAATAGAACCAAAATTCTTCAATTTCTGTAAATTTAGGGAATTAAAAATTCATAACTCTTTAAGATAAAAAGAAAAAGAAAATTAAAACCTCTCCATCAATTATAACAGACGAAATCAATCATAAAAGTTAATCAACCGCCACAAATTTCCTTCGTTTTATTTTATTTTTCTCAGGAAACAAACAGAAACCACAAAATAAATAAATAAAAAATCTAAAATAACTTACTTTCCAAGGCAATCACGAAGGACCTCCTCGGTTTTCTCGCACTTTCTAACGAACTTTCCAGGCTCAACCTCCTCCGTCTTGCACTGCGACCTCACCACCGTCCTCGTGGAACATACCTCACCAGAAGATGAAGAGGAATAATTAGGGTTTTTTTGAAAGGAATCGTCCGACTCGTCGTCGTCTCTCCACACCCACCCCATTGTCTATCACCTGCTGCTGCTTTCGACCTTCTCCGTGCACTATACAATCTTAGAAGATGAAGATTAGATTTGTCAGGAGATTATTTGTATTATTAATCTGCTACGTTTCGTGTTTTGAGGAGGAGATTCTAGACTCTCTTGGCGACCACGGTGCTGCTTTGTCACTGTGACATGCCTTCATTTTCTGACACGTATCACTCTGTGTCGTTTTTTCAGCTTATACGAGGGACATGTCATTTAAAGTCCTCGGGAAGAAACGACAAGTCGCTTCACTGAGCAATTCTTTCTTCTTTTTTCTCACCAGGACATCTACCATCAGAACCCCCATTTATTTTTCTTTTATCTTCAAATTAACTCGAATATCAATTAAAATTAAATTCTTCATAAATATAATACATTTCGAAGATTGATTTCTTTTAAGCACTAATTTCAAAATTTAAACTGAAAAATTAGAAAAACAAAAGACAAATCTTGGGTTAAAGCCCATTATTCAACAGATCTGATACAAGCTTGGAGGGATTCTTCAGAACTTCCTGCTCTACACAGGCAGCATGATCTTGAACTCAGGCGCTGGCCCTTTCTTTTTTTCAGAATGGAAGACATTCCATGGAAGTTCTTGTTGCCTTTTTCAAGCTTCTAACTCAGCTTGTAGCTGCTCAACCTTCTTCCTCAACTCTTCTTCAGTTTTTAGCCCTTTTAATTTTGTTCCCTGCAATATCAACCTTGTCCTACGACGCCCTAGCTTCTTGGTTTCTCATCGATGGGCCACTAACTGTCTTGTAAACTCCAGGTATTTGCCATTGATTGCAGGGCCTTTTCCATTTCCAGCTAGCTCTTGTTTCACCAAGACTCTTTTTAGTTTTTAGCACATTTAGAGAGAACAGTCGTCTTTGGCCAATATAATGTTTGACGTTACAAAGTGATAGTAAACCGATGTCAACTAACATGTGATTATCACTTTGGTTACATTCACGATATTGAATGATACATCTAGTAGTTTTAAGTTTAATTATAAAATTATGATTTTAAAAGATTTCAAGAAATAGTCACCTAATATCATGATTATTAAAAAATCTATGATCTAGGTAAGAGGACTAATTATACAAGGGAAAGATACAATGCATCCTATTTAAGATAAGTCATATTGTTGATTGATTGTTAATTTAAGTATTTGTTGGTCTCATCTAAGGTTCGAGACAAATCTTTCTTTATAAGAAAATCTCTACCTTATCAGGTTAAATCATAATTGTTCTAAAACCCTAATTTTATCATCACATTTACTTCCTATTTAATAACTTTAATATATGAGAGTATACTTTACAGTGTAATTTTATACTCCAAATATTAAAATCTACAACTAAATTCTAAAAATCCGAATATTAATTAAACAAAGTAATTGTTGTGGGATTTTTGGTATTTTTGTTAAACTCTAATGGATGATTAAAAACCAAGGTATCCAATTTGTATTTAAAAAAAAATGCTATTTTGGTTTCTTAGAAAAAAAAATTGCATGAGAAAGATTTATAATTTTTTCATATGCACAAAAACAAAACACATTTTTTGTATTTTTGAAATGAGGAAAATTTTGGATTTTTTAAAATTTTAGAGAAAATCAAGTATTTTTTAATATTGGATCCATATCTTACAGTGTAAGTCTACAACTTAATATTAAATTAAATTCTTGAAGAAAAACATATTTTTGTGTTTTTTGAAATAAGAGAGTTTTTTTGAATTTCTTTTGAAATCTCAAAGAAAAATCAGGTATTTTTCATACCAGGTCTTTATCTTATGATATAAGTATACAGTCTAATATTAAACAAAATTGTTGGAAAAATATTTGTGGGACCCACAAATAATTTCAAAATGATCCTAGCCCTTTAATTTGTGCAATTTTAGTCAATTTTGCCTTAAATTTCAATTTTTATCCTTAATCAGGCCCTCAAATAAATTAATTGGACTTCCAAAGTTTTCCATTTTGATGATCGGTTTTCCAATAACTTTAATTGTGACCAATTTCAACTTATTTTTTTAATTTCTCTTCAATTAAACCTTAAATTACTTGTATTATTTTTTGACCCGCTGTAAATTAAATTCTTGCCTCCTTGTAACCCAAAACCTTTTTCTTCAAAATTATTTCTTTGAGATTGATTTTTTTTAAAAAGGAAAAAAAAACACACATTCTCCTTCTTCTTCTTCTTTAGAAAAATCTTGAGAGGGGATAAAAATTTGGTTATGAGACTTAGAATTAATGCCGACTGCTCTCTCTGCAACGCTTGCAATTGTAATATTATGACTTAATTTGTTAGGTTACTGCTCACGACATGCGGTGGTGAAGAAAGAAAAGGGGAGAAGAGGTGTGGCGACTATGGTAGAATTATAAATAAAAATAGGTTTTAACAACTAGAGTTTTTTAAAAACTTTATGAAAAATATGTAATTTTATAATTTTAACTTTATTGTAATGGTTTTTTAGTTATTAATAAGAATACAATAAAAATCTTATAAATAATTTGATTTTTTTTAAAATGTTAAATGTTATCAACTTATAAGATTTAAGATTTGAGATATAAACTTTAATTTTTTTGAAAAATTATCTTAACTACCAAAGAATCAGAATCAGAATAATATCTTTTTTTTTTCTATCAACATAATCTTGTATTTGGAAATATGGTTGTACCCTCATTTTTTTAAAAAATATTTTTTTTACTAAAAATATATTTTTTTGTATGTTTTTGGATCGTTTTGATGCGTTGATTTAAAAATATTTTTTTTAAAATATAAAAAATATTATTTTGATTCAATTCGGTATGAAAAACACTTTAAGAAACAACCGCAACTATATTTTCATGGAAAAAATTGTTTTTAATTGTTTTCTTCTGGAGGGTCATTTTCCTTTTATCTTTCTTTTTTCAGCATCTTGTATTCTCCTTAATCACATAGTCTTAATTGTTTTCCATATATAGGGGGTGTATTCTTCCATGTTTGACATGGAATTGGAGATCCTCTGCAATGTTTGCAATTGCAATATTGTGAAATTGTTAGGTTATGCTCACGACATGTGATGGAAAAGAAAGACGAAGAGAGAAAAGTTGGTGGCTTTGGTAGAATAAAAATGGGTTTTAACAGCTAGGGTTTCTAAAAATATTTTATGACAACAAAAATGGGTTTTAACAGCTAGGGTTTTTTTTCATCAACTTGCTTTCCTTAATTACACGGTCTTAGTTGTGTTCTATAAAGCAATAGATTGCAATAGAAAAAAATAATTCTAGTATGGAAGGGAACACAACAGGCAATAATGCCATAACATTTGTGTAAAAAGTTTTCAATATTCAGTAAAAAATTGAGATATTGAAACCCTTATAAAATGCGGAGACATGGAAATAGCCCGACCATCTTGTTTCTCTGGAAGAAAAAGAAAGAGTAGCCCTTCCGATATGAAAGCCGCCATCCTATTCCCCACCGTAGTGGCAGTTGCCGTGATTCTCTTCATTTCAACCGGCTCAGGCCAAATCGTGCCCGTCGCTCCTTGGTATCATTTGCACATTCTCAACGGATTGAGCCCCAACAAAATCTTGCTTGTTCACTGCCAGTCTAAAAACAATGATCTTGGTTTCCATAATATTCCGGTGAACTCGGAATTTGACTGGAGTTTTAGATCGAATGCTTGGGGCACTACGCTTTTCTGGTGTTACTTAGCCCCGGATGACCACTCTCACGCAGACTTCAACGCGTTCCAGGATAAAGAAAAAATCACTGACAGTTGCGACGGTAATGGCAATTGTTGCTGGATTGCTAAAGATGATGGAGTTTATCTGAGGGATTTTCCGAAGAACAGTCGTGATGATCTCAAATATCATTGGGTAGCGGGAACCTGATCGTGGATTATTCACCTGTTACTCTTTTTTTATTATTATTGCTTCTGATAAATAATAAATAACAAAGATGTTTTTACGGCATTGTAAGTTATTTTTAGATGATGATCACGATGATAATGATGATTTATTCAAGATGAAGTTCATTTATTAAGCATAATCACAAGGATTATATATCTCCCAGATGATTCTTATACAACAGATATGATCTTTTCGGTGACTTTATTTGTTTTGATCAAATGAATTAGGGTTGTTTTGTTGCAAGTGTTGTCGAAAAATTAGATGATTAGACAAAGTAAGCATGATTATTCGGTCTATATGTACAAAAAATTTTAATAATGTAATTTTATATCTCAATTAAACTTGTAATTAATATTAAAATAACTTTTAGAATACATACTAAATATACGCAATCTTGCAAAGGAGACTTGAAAAAAAAAAAAAACTAGCATGCAAATTGATAAATAATATATTAAATTTAAACTAAAACAAAGGAAAGTATTCATTTATTGAATCATTTAGAATTTTGATTGAGTTGGATATAAATTGTTGTGAATAATCAGTCCGTTATTAGTAATCAATCATTTGTTTTTAAAGATTTATTATCCCTTACTTGATATAAAAATAAAAATTCAATAAGCTAGCTCTAAAAATTCCAACATCGTAAACAAACTCAAAGAAATATTCACTCATCAAATATCTATCTACAATGACTGATCTTAATCTCTAGAGTAAGAGGGAAAGAACAAAGATGAAATGAAACTTTAAAATAGAGAGCTAAGCTAAAAATTTAAGTGAAGAAGAAAGTTAAAATTTTATGGAATCTGTCCAAAAACTATATAAAAAACTCAATCATAAACACTATTTTTTACCCTTTTTATATATTTTTTAGAATCAAAATTGATGTAAAATTAATTATGATAATTACAATAATTAATTTTATATCATCTTTGAGTACCCATCATAAAACTAGAATTAAACTTTATTTTTTGGCTTTAAATCTGACATTTTTTTAGCTAAAAAAACTATCATGGTTTTGAAAAACTCTTTTGGAAGTAACATATAAGTTTTTATATTCATGTTCTGGAAAAAATAATGGGCTAGCAAAAAAAGCCAGCTGCCCAAAGTAGGTTGGCAATAAATAAAAAAAATTCTTTTGTGGAAAGATTATTTAGACAACAAACCTAAATTCACGCACAAGCCTAGCTCGAAGCATGAGCAAGAGTTGTGCGCATATACATGTGATTTAAGCCTAAAACTTATTTTTTTCATTCTAAAAACTTGGGTGTTCTTTGGACTCAATTTTAACTTCTCATATTCACATTATATAAACAATTACAAATCTTGTTTCTTTCCTATGTGGAAGAGTTTCAAAAGGTTTTGAGTTTTTTTAAAAAAAATATCAATCAAGAGTTATTTGTGATTAATTTTTCATTTATCCATAACTTATCTTAATCATATTAATGTTATATATTAAAGAGCTTATATCTAAAAATTTACTAGCACAAACATAAATAAATTAAGAATAGCTTTATATGTTTAAAGATCAAAACTACAACCTTATAAACAAAGTGGAAAAATTGTATATAAAATATCTTAAATAAATTATTTAGTATACTTACTTATTAAAGCACTTAGAATATAAAAGAAATGCAGATTACATTGCTATTAAAGATTGTGTCTTTTGTTTTTAAAGCTTTATAGCTCACCACTTGGTGCTAATGTATTGATTACAATCAACCTTTCCAATACCATAATCTTGATTAATTGCACTACTAATTGAGGTCAACAAACAAGGAAAACTTACTACATAATCTCTCAATGGAAAAACTTGAGCTTAAATGACTAAAGAAAAACAAGGTAGAAGGTGTCAGAAAAAACAAAGGAGATGAAGGTAAAAGAGTTATGAATTAGTATATAAAACATCTCCTTTTCAATCCTTTTTTATAATTATTTCTAAAACCAAAATTGATTGAGAATAATTATTTGTCATAAAAAAAATAAAAACATGATAGTTTTTGCCTTAAGAATTGAATGTTTTTTTCTTTAAAAATAAATTATTCAGAAAAAGAAAGGTTATGGTTGAAATCTATTTATTCAAGGGCTAACCAAAATTAATCTTTTATAGGACTAAAAGCTATTTTACAGTAAACCTAAACTTTGAGACTCGAGCCCATGTTGTGCCGAGCAAGTGCGCACATGTGGGTTAAGCCCAAAGCTCACTCAACCTAGAGCTAATCAAATATTGATAATAATGAGAATTAATTTTTATTAATTACTAATCTTTTACCTTTCAAAATTCACTAAAAAAATAAGATGAAAGAAGAGTTTTTAACTTGAAATTTTTAGAATTTTTTACACTATTTCTCATCTTTTTTTTAGTGTTTTCATTCTCTTTTATACTATAGCTTTTTCTTTCAAATTTAGAGCATGAGTTCATACTTTGTCAAGAGATATTTAAGTTATTTTATTTTAGTTCAAAAACATTGTTTAGAAGTGCATCTAAACTACGGTGGTGGTGTTGGAATCTTGAGAAGCATATTACAAACTTCCTAGTTGCATAAGTAAAGAGAATAAAGTCTTAAGAATTTGTTCTTGACAACAATAAAAATTTTATTTATTTAAAGTACTTCAACAAGTCAATATTATTCTTTGTATTAATTTAAACATTGTTATTTTTATTATTAGTATTCATGCTAGGATTTTGATTTTATATATATTACAAATTTGAATATATACCTAGCATGTACGTATGCTAATATTCTTTTTATTTTATTTATATTGAAAGCAAGTTTGTCTTGAATTTTATTTTGCATGTTTATAGATTTAAAATTATATGTATTCTTGACTTACCCTAAATAATCTTTTATGTTTTGCATATTCTTGTTATGATAAATTAAACATCATTGTTCATTAGTCTAATATAATACAAGGCTATATTTTTAAAATTAGACTTATTTAATAAAATAATTATTCACACAATACGGTATAGTTCACATTTGAAATAGGAATAATTTGAACAAATCATAATAAACAAAATAAAATTTAACTTAGTAACCAATAAAAAAAAAACGACAGTTGATTCTATCTCGCATAGTCTAAATATTTTTATTGATAAAATTGAACAAACATGTCATTAATATAGGAGTTTTGGCTTAGATTTGTATGAATCGCACATGGGCAATGGTATGATACTGGGATTTGATTTCTTAAATGTGTACTTTTGTTACAGCAGACTGCAAAAATCATACTATTTGTTCTCTGGTATTCCTATTCATCGGTGAAGAGCAAATACATATCTTGTTCTTTAAGTTGCCGGTAAGTCTAAATTAATACATATTTTTATTGATAAAGTTAAACACTATTAGAGATTTGTGGTGTTATTTTATTACTGGGAAACATTTTTAGTAAGTCCAAAGCTTATTTGTTTTTATGATTTAATTTTTTTTAAAAATTAATATATTTTTTCATATTTTTAGATTATTTTGATACGTTGATTTTAAAAATAAAAAAAATATTATTTTGATATATTTTTAAGTAAAAAATATTTTAAAAAGTAACCGCAAACACTCTTAAACAACAAGTAGATATATATTAATTAATTAATAGGATAAAATCACTTGCCAATTATCACTTTTGCCTTAAATCTAATTTTTAAGTAAGTTATTTATATCCAAACGGACGATGGATCATTCAGATTTTCAACCTTGGCAACATGATATCGGCCAAGATTCTCTAATACATTTAAGGAAAAGATAGCTTATAGTCTCGAGAAAGTGAGGAAAACCCACCTTCGCCGATCTACTCACATGACAGCTGCCAAAACATGTCGGGAAATGGTTTTTGGTTTAAATTTCTGGTTCAGAAGAACATTGTTGACATGATTCCTATTGAAAATATGAGTGCCAGCCGCCCGATCATTACATCTTCCATGTAGTTTGGAATTCAACCCCGGCATTCTAACATGTAACTAGATCATGCAACAGCCGAATGACAGCATCTTACTCCCTCTACTGCTAGTTTTTACATCAAACTCAAAATTCCCATCAATTTCTACGAATTATTGGAACAACTCATTCATTAATATTTGGAGAAAAGAAAGGTGGAAATAAAAATCTCTATTGGTACATCTTTGCCAAAAATAAAACGATATATTGGTAAATGATTGGCATAAGATGTGATACAAATCAGCTGTAAAGACAACAATATATTCTGTGATTATTGAATCTTCGTCCTTTATGGTCATCTCAATTTTTTATTTCAGTGTATCATCTACTCACATCTGGAACCAAAACAGCAGTACCTATAACTCTTTTGCCGAGTAGACTTCTTCCCTTCATGAAAAACATTTTCATGGATGCCATTTGCCTCAAGGCTCGTTTGCTTGTTGCCTTGCACGGTTATGTCCATTGTTTGTACCTCTGCTGTTCCATCTTTCTTACTTTGAGAAGAATATAAAGGAACATGGTTAGTCTCATTAGGAACTGAAATATATTGGTCTGGTGATTCCGGTGTTACCTTGTAATGGTTTGTTTCCCTTGAGCCTGCGTGCCTGCAAAACAAGATCAGACCAGTAATGACATTAAACCAACAGTGGCATTATCTTAGAAGAGTAGAAGTAATAATTTGTCGTTTCCCTTAGATTCATTACTATAATGAGGACAGCAATATGTAGGCATTAAGTACCTGATGTCAAGATTGCTGGAGCTATTCCTGGATTCATGTGAATTCCTCTCTACAGGTCTTCCTTTATCAGATACTTCAGCAGAGACCCCAGCTTTCGGACAGACTCCACTGTCTTCTAAATGAGTTGGATCGATGTCAACATCCTTTTCAAGATTTGGAGTTTCTTCATTTGTTTTGCTAGAGGAAGACCTGGTTAGAGAACTACTATATTCTCGGACCACAGAAATGGCCTTCTCTAGAGTTTCTAAGGCTCTCCCTACATCAGAACTGATACGCATATTCCTTGTACAGTTTTCAGGACTCTTTAGAGCAATTTTATTGCTTGAAGGTTGACCTATAACTCTGCAATCCCTCGTTGAATGTCTGCTATATTCATTTTTTTCTTCTTCAATCCCAATAAAAGTTTTCCTATCTGTAGCCAGTGCCATGTTTTGCAAACTTGCACTTCCATGGTCCTTGCAATGAACTCTCTGTTCCTCCCCCCTCATTCTATCCTTCAAGTGCCTACTTTCTGGATCATTTTCTTCCTTGATCTCACCAAAGGATTTGTTGTCCATAAGTGGTGCACTACAAGGAAAAGCTTTGTTTGCAGTATTCAGTTCCAAACCTCCCAAGTTTTCATCCTTAAAGCCCCTATTTTCTTCATTATTTTCTTCCTCGATCTCACCAAAGGATTTGTTTGCTACAACTTCTGCATTCTCTGAAAAACCTTCAATTGCATCATTATCCCCATGAATATTCAGTTCAACATCTCCCAAGTTTTCTTCCACATCTTCAGTAGAATGCTCTTTCTGTAGAAGGGAAGCATCACTGTTATACACTTTCCCTTCCACAACCGCGTGCCTACTTTCTGGATCATTATCTTCCTTGATCTCACCGAAAGATTTGTTGTCCATAAGTGGTGCACTATAAGGAAAAGCTTTGCTTGCATTATTCAGTTCCAAACCTCCCAAGTTTTCATCCTTAAAGCCCCTACTTTCTTCATTATTTTCTTCCTCCATCTCACCAAAGGATTTGTTTGCTACAACTTCTGCATTCTCTGAAAAACCTTCAATTGCATCATTATCCCCATGAATATTCAGTTCAACATCTCCCAAGTTTTCTTCCACATCTTCAGTAGAATGCTCTTTCTGTAGAAGGGAAGCATCACTGTTATACACTTTCCCTTCCATAACCGAGTGCCTACTTTCTGGATCATTATCTTCCTTGATCTCACCGCAGGATTTGCTGTCCATAAGTGGTTCACTATAAGGAAAAGCTTTGCTTGCATTATTCAGTTCCAAACCTCCCAAGTTTTCATCCTTCAAGCCCCTACTTTCTTCATTATTTTCTTCCTCAATCTCACTAAAGGATTTGTTTACTACAACTTCTGCATTCTCTGAAAAATCTTTGATTGCATCATTATCCCCATGAATATTCAGTTCAACATCTCCCAAGTTTCCTTCCACATCTTCAGTAGAATGCTCTTTCGGTAGAATGGAAGCATCCCTGTTATACACTTTCCCTTCCACAACCACATCAGCATTTTCGGTAGAATAAAGAGCCTCACGTATTCGAGCATACATTGGATCTTTCAAAGCCTTGCTGTAATCTTCATCATAGTTAGACACAGAAGCCACTGCCTGTAGTAGTTCGCAGATTAGATGTCAGAGAAATAGGTTGCACAGAAACCACAAAAGTTAGAATGCAAGGAGTTCTTCATTCTTCATGCATAACTCTCCCTATATAGAAACTGAGTCTGAAACTTTTCTAGATCCTACCATGACACTTAATTTTCATATTCCCTCCCATCTTCACCCCGGCTAAAAGATAGAAAACCCTGAGCCCAACTATTCCTATCACCTATTGAACCCAGAACCTCTCCCTTTTGTTACTACAGAGAGCTTTTAAATAGCCAAATGAATTGGCCTATTGTTGCATGCTGCGGAGTATACAGAAGAGAAACAGAGAGAAATATATAACCTTCTGATAAAGTCTGAAACCATTGCCGAGGAGCTGCCTTGAGATAAAGTTAATGAGGGATGGAGGGACAAAATCCAGCTTCAAATCCACATTTGCAATAGTCCTGCAAAATGTGACAGTTTTCATAAACTCCACAGCAAAGGAACACATGCAAAGTAAAAGATAAAGCCTCAACCTGTCTACTTATGTAGCAGATGATACAAACTTTGATGACTTAATTTTAGTAGAGCCATGCAAAGGAATGTCTACGTTTATATGAAATTCAATTAGAAGTTTTTGTCTTTCGAACCATAAGACTTATGCATATGTTTTGTGTATCAAAGAGGACTCACATGAAACATCCAACTAACTATAACTCACCGAAAATAACTTCTTTCTGAAGTAACTTTTTGTATGGCAAAGCCACCCATCACATCAATCCTTACCACGTCCTTCGCTTCAGGGATTCCATCTTTTGAAAACCCATGGGTAGTTTTATCAATGCCCTCCAAATCTGAGATCTGAAAGCAATATAATCCAAAACAATTATCTTCTAATTTAGAATTACATATCCAAAAACAAAGGTAAATAAGAAACTGCATTTGATAAAATGATGAATTCAACCACTTCAAGTGACTACCGTGCTAGCGACAACAACAATCAGACCATCTTGGAGGTATTCAAACAGCACATAGTGCACAACAGTCTCCCTGGCTGTCAGCGGCCATGTAACCTTCACCCTTTCTTCCAAAATTTGACGAAAAATCAGAATTTTATGTTGCAGAGTTCAAGCAAAAGGAATCAAACAAGTTACTTTAAGTTCAAACAACTGGTGCAGTTTGTGAAGAACAAACCTCACTAAAGATATCTGTTCACCGATCCGGATCCTTTGCAAACATTCACAAATGGTGATTCTAAATGGTGGGAAACTATACTGAGGCCACCTGAGAACACGAGATCACCAAATCATAAGTCCAAAGCAAAGCTTGAAATATAAATCATAAGGTGTCAAACTTCGTAAGAAAAAATATTCCTATTCTGTACACATACGTACATATTGCCTTTAATGAAATTGGAACCAGGGCCAAAATGTCCAATAAATTAAGAACAATGACATTTACACAGATCCACCAACCTACACATTCCTGAAGACATTTCCAGAACTATCTCAATAGGATAAAATGCAACTTGTGGAAATTTAGATGAAGGTATTATAGAATTTCACGATCAAAATTAGAAGTCTCAACTCTCAAGCAATCTGATTTCCTTGGCATTTACTGGTAATCAGGCCACTTAAGAAAAACTATAATTAGCAGAGTGTTCAAAACTTCAAATATAAGTTTTTCTGCAATTGTGATTTTTTTTCTTAAAAGAAAAGCAAAATGCAGTATTTTTTTTTTTATCAAGTTAAGATGCTGCAACAATAGTGCCATCAAAGGTAACAGAGGAATGAACAGAAGAAAGGTGTGCGTATGTTGTTTCACAGATCCATTAAGAGTGTCTCTGTATATATTATATGTTACTCAATGAATAAAGTTACCAAGATAGAAGCAATTGTTACCATTTTCTGTAGAGTGTTGCCTCCCAAGAGACGCATAAACCTGCAAGATGTTATTGTACTTGTTAAAGGAGTTTTCAATTTGTGCCTTCACAATGTCTCAAATAATCGCCTTCATTTTGCTCATCCTTGAGGATAAAGCTCACAATTTATGAATAATTCACATAAACTTACAAGTATCGATGGTGCCATCAACATAGCCTTCGACAAGTAATGAATGAAAGGGAGTACCCTGAGGTCCTGGGCGATACATAACACGGAACTCTTCATGATCCTCTTTTATCTGTCAAAAGAAGTAAGTTCCAGTATATCAGTATCACTTTTCATATATATATGAAATCCGCATCTTTTCTAGCTTTTTCTTTTTCAAAAAGAAGTGGTTCCTAGATAGTAAACAGAAATATTAGAAACCAGAACGTTTAGTTAGCTAAAAGGGCATACCTTCCATTCACCATGTGATGTCTCACTATTTCTTGACACCTCACTTTCACTTACAGAAGCACTCCTCAACATGTCAAGAAAAGAGGACACATGATTAGTCCTGTTTTCTACTAAATTGTCGCTGAATCCTGCAAATTCAGAATCCATAATTAGAGTCTTTGACAAATTCAGCTAACCATCACAACTAGTAGCCCACAAAAGATAAGGATCTAATAAAATATAATCCCAGCTGTTGATTCTGAGAAATACTAGCCTTCAGTTTCACCAGGTGAAGAGCGCGCAAGTTGATTCCTGATAAGGGTTTTAAGTGCATCAAGATTTGTCAACTCCGGGGATGCCAGGGTCTTGTCCAGCCTCTCTCTGAATTGAGAGATCTTTCCACTCTTCCCCATTTTGCATCTCCAAGAAAGAGAGAGGAGCCCTCTCTAAACTTTACAATTACTCATATACTTCCAAGTGATTTTGTTATCATCTCCTGGATTCAACATTACAAAAAATATGTTCAAACTTTGTTATAGACTTGTAGCAATAAAATATGCAGAAAAAAACAAGGTCCCTAAAAATCATTTGCATGGATAAGCAATACTATAAAGAGAATTTACATATTTTGGTTCCATAAATACTTAATCAAAAGAAATCATAATATCTTCATCTTATAACACAATAAATAATTAGAACCATTCACTCAGATAATGATTAGCACTAGGTTATGACTGGAAATGGTTTCTCACAACTAATTTATCGGTTCGAAAAGAGTGCCTTTGACTCTTCTCAATGTAATATCTAGATGATACATTTATTACAAGAGTCTCAAAACAGTTGCATAAACAGCACAACCTTACTGAAAAGACTCCAAATCTCACCAACCGATTCTAAAATTATCCAAACAAGTAAACAGTTATGAGAACCAAAATATTAACACATCTTAACAAGCAAAGCCAACAACCATGAGAGAAACCAATCAAAGAAATACGAACAAGCTCATAAAAACTTGTCCAAAACAGAAAGAAACAATAAAATAACAAGAGCCCAGAAGAAGAAATCGTGAAAACTAACCAAACTTCGAGTGATCACGTGAAAGCTCTCTGAGAACAACCCAGTTTTCCTTCAAGAACTCTGCACACGACCCTGAACTAAAAGAACTGAAAATTCATATTCTTTTTTTTTTATAATCAAGAATTCATAGATTGCAAAGTGCGAATCTCAAAAAAGATTGAGACAGAAGCTCCTGATGCCAAGACAGCAGAATCACGGAAACCAGAGGGAAAAGGTTTTCTTATTGTAATAAAACCAAAAAAGTTTGACTTCGTGCTTAAGTTGAGGAGTTATGTGAGGTGTGAGCCTCAAGTGACTTGTAGCTAGCCTGGCTGCCCAAAGGCCCCAAACTAGAAATTAATCCAATTCACCCCGCCTTTTACAGGATTAGATGTGTCAAAAGGTTACGAAACAAGCTTTATTGTTCAACGAGATTTTTTTCTTGTTTTTTTAAATTTAAATACTGATATCAACACTCAGGAATTTACATTCATCTATGTACAAGATATGTGCTGAAAATTTCATAAAAAAATTAATTTTAATTAACACATAAATTGATCTAAAAACACATCTAGATATCAAAAAAACTAATCAAATATATCACTAGTAATAAAAAATGGGGATAACTTTTTTTTGTAAACAAAATAGTGTTATCTATAAATTATGTAACATATGTGAGAAAAAATAACTTTGATTTTGCAATCATATCTCATTAATTTTCATCTATTTGCAATCATATCTCATTAATTTTCATCCGTTTAGTATATTTGTTATACTATAAATATTATTTAGTTTAGATGACCAATGTCACTTCCATTCAGTTGAATAGAATATCAACTCATGCAAGATGTAACAGAGAAGAAAGTTCAGTGCGCACTATTATAAATTGTCATGATGCTTTGGAAGCTCTCATGTGATCCACAAGATACTTTATGGAGTAAAAAGTTCAGCATCTTGAAAGACACCCCCAACAACTCAGCAAAGAATCTCGATGCTCCTCCGCTGCAAAAACACTTGCCAGCCGGAAACTGCCTTGAAGGAGGCGTGAATTGACAGGTAATAAAGACTGCCTTCGATCTGAAGTTTTAAGGTGGGAAAGGCACGCTCATCAGCCGTAAGTGGGTGGGGGCAGAGACGACAATAAGAGGAAGACAGCATTTATTTTGGCTCGCAAAGTAGGTAGAGTTTAGAGGAAGAAGACACCGAGTTTTAATGTGGGATGGGATGCCTGAATCGGAGAGCCCACTGTCGCTATTCAACTTTTGTTAGAAACCCACCTCAATGAATGAGTGGGATCATCAGCATGTCTACCTCTTGTTCGATATAATGTTAACTCCAAGTAAATTGTTTTTGTTATAAGAAGGAAATTTCTCACAATGGGGAAGAAGCCAACAATAACCATCAAGTTGAGCCTTCTAAAAAAGAGGTAGATGTATGCATTAAACTTGATCGAACATGACAAGTCAATAAGAGGTTGTTTGGGAGTGTAGTAGCGGTTGCTTTTCAAATAGCTTTTCGTGCAGAAAAGCATGTCAATAATATTTTTTTATTTTTTAAAAATTATTTTTTATATCAGCACATCAAAACGATCTAAAAAGTACAAACTGCACTCAATTTTAGTAAAAAAAAAATTGAAATTTGACAAAAAACAAGTTGGACCGCAAAGCCAAACAAGTTCTAAAAAAACTTGAAAAGACTTGTCGAGCTAGCTTCTAGTCACATTAGATATCAAAGTAAATTAGATGGAAATTGATTTAATATAACACCATCAACTTTACAAGTGTTATTGCAACTTGATTAATCAAGCTAAAAATAAGTTTGATTTAAAAAAAAACTAAAAACGACTTTGATTTATTTTTTATATAAAAAATTTAAAACGATAATATTTTGAATTTACTTAAGTTAAATTAAATTAACCCATTCAACTTGTAATCTAGAATATAACCTTAATCAAGCCTTAAAAATATCAAAGACCAATCATAAAAAAAAAAAATAACTAGCACACAGTCTAGTAAATCATCACCAAAGACTAGCCCAATTAAATTACACCTCTAAACTTAAATATATCAAAAACCTCAAAAAAAAAACTCAGTGTATAAACTTCATCAATCAAATATCAAGAAAAACTCTATATATAATTTTTATATCATTAAATTATTTTTAATCCGAATCCAAATATAAATTATAATAAAAAGTATGTAACAACAACCTTCAAGAATGAATATCTAAATAATGGTCCTATTATCAATAATTGATTAATCATCAATTGCCTTCCTCTTGCATTTAAAAACCTATATTCCTGAAATAAAAATCATTGTGGAAAGAATGATTACATAACATTTATTTGAAAGTGTGGTTACGATTATTTTTTAAAGTATTTTTTATGTCAAAATAAATCAAAATGATATATTTTTTTATTTTTTAAAAATTATTTTGAGATCAACACATTAAAGCGGTCCAAAACATATAAAAAATTAATTTTTAATAATAAAAAATAAAATTATTAAGAAATACGGTGGACGGTGCTATATAAGTTATCAAAATAAATACATCCCAAACTAATATTATCAAACACAAGATTCGATGAGTAAAATTCATACTATTAAATTAAATCATCACACCATGTTCATAACCCATCACAAGATGAACATAACCCATCACCCCACCATACACACAACCCATCACACCCATAGTTATCAAACCCGGCCCGGGGGTTGACCCGATTAAGGGACCGGGTTTTATAGGTTAACCCGGATTAACCTGAAAAAATTAAAAATTTCATATGAAAAAATTAAAAAAAAAAAATCAATATGAATATATGCTATACATGTTGTAAATAATGAAATTTTAAAAAAAAATTATCGCATATTGAAAAGATACTATGTTATGTTTTTAAGTTGAAGTATTTAAACTAAAAAAGTGTTTTATCATATATTAAAAAAACATAACTTTTTTTTTTGAACATAAAATATATTTATTCAAGGACTTCAGATCACACATTGAAAAAATACTATGTTATATTTTTAAGTTGAAGTATTTATACCAAAAAAATTTTATTTTTTATTTAAAAAACATAATTTTTTTACATTGAAAGTGTGAAAAAACTCTTCTGTTTTAGTTTATTTCTTATTATTATAAACTATAAAATAAACTTTATGCATTTATAATTTTTTTGAATAAAAAAACTAAAATAATTATTTAATGGATTGAAATAAAACCCTCCACGTCACCCCCCAGCTTAGACAATTACTGCTCTTCAATCTTCACCCCCCCAGCTCTCTCTATCTAAAATGAAAAAAAAGAACCGCTCTCTGCATCAGATCCCACCTTTATTGGCGATCGCCATGTCCTCACTCCTCAGCAACCACTGCCTGATCACTTCCTCTTCTTGCCTTCATTTCCCTCCTTCTCTTCTCTCCTGCTCTTCCCATGAGTCACTGCTTGTTATTTAAGTTTTATGTGTTTCATTCCCGAGTTTAACTTAGATCTGATAGTTTTTACGGGATTTAAATGTTACGTTGATTGTGTTCATGGATCGAGTTTTGATTTTGCAAATGGCAGTTTATGCATTACAAACGCCAGGTCTTGTCCGGGTTTGCCCGGGTCACCCGGGTCATGGGTTGACCCGCTGGGTCGACTAGGTTTTACTAGTCTTTCTCCTAACCTGAACCGATCTAGCCACCGGGTCGACCGATTTTCAGGTTGACTCGCCAGGTCAATCCGGGTTTAATAACTATGATCACACCATATGCACGACCCATCATACCACATACATATCCCATCACACCATTTTCATAATAATATATGATACAAACAAACATATTTCATAATAACATACACATTTTATAAATACTTCCAAGAGATATATTTATATCAATTACTCACAATCACATAATAAATTTCATTATAATTATATGGATGTGTATATTGATTATTTATGGCCACACAATAAGTTTTCACTTTATATTGTCCAGCTATTTTCATTATAAAAGTGTTGTATATGATGCTCCTGAAATATCTAAATAAATTTAAACACAATATCAAATTAACTCTAAATTCAAACAAAATTAAATAAAACTTGATAATAAATAATTAATACATCTTAATTACTTGTTGGGACATAGCTGAAAAATTATCTTTTACCATCACAAATCAAATTATAATTTTCTTGAAATCCAAAGATTAAATTAAAAATATCATAAATCAATTATTAAAATAAAATTTATCACTTTCAAACTCACAATTAGTTTGTTTAAAATTTCAAAATATATTTGAAGGGTCAAATCATACTTTTTCAAAGTTTAAAAACTAATTATACTTTTTACAAATCAACAACTAAACTGAAATTTTATTATCTACAAACTCAAAGCAATCTTTCTAGAATTTCCAGAAAAGGTAAGTATAAAGTTCTTACCTTAACTAATTAAAATCAATCATCCATCTTTCCCCTTTCTCCCCCATTTCTCTTCCTTTTCTCTTTCTCTTCTTCTACCTTTTATTTCCCTCTCTTCTGTTTATGGTTTCGTCTAAAGATTAAATTGCCCCACAAATTCAGGTTATTACAATAACCTTACTTTTTAAATTTTATTTTTTATTTAATTAAGTAATTATAAACATAGACATTTGTATAAAAGACAATAAATAAAATTAGTAAGGAAAAATATATTTATGCAATATAAACTATTTTTTATCAATACATTTCTTCATTGTTTTAACGAAAGCTTCTTTTTTTTTTTACCACAACCATTGTTTTTTATTGATATTTAATGTAAACTCCATTTTTTTTCATCTTTGTATGTCGATTTCTCACATACTTTTTCCTCTGCTATGGCACACTATTGCATTTCATTGATGACCTTTCATGTTTTCTCTAATCGATCTCTTTCTCTATTTTGTTTTGGACATTGTTCCTTATTTCACGTGCACATATTTTTACTGAAATTCTCCTGCCTATTTTGTGCAAATTAGAAAAGCCACATTCATTTCTCTCCTTTTTCTTTCCCAATTTTTTCTTAATTAGCATGGTTTGGTTTTTTATTCTGTATTTTGTTTTTGCATTGGTTGGGAACGCGGCGCAAACCGCGTTCCATAAATTTTTTTTTTGCTAAAAATTAATTTTTTTATCATTTTAATGTGCTGATTTCAAAAATAATTTTTAAAAAATAAAAAAAATATCATTTTAATATATTTTAGCATGAAAAATACTTTAAAAAACAACTACAACAATACTATAAATAAATATTTTTAAAACATATAAACAATAATTGGGTCCTTAGTTTATATCGAGATGAAAACCAGAAGTGATCTTATTTTTTTCCTCCTTTTCTCAATCAAAGAATTAAAAAAGGGAATTTCTTGGTAAATTGTTGCCCTTGCTTCAACCATCAATCTTAATTAATCAGAACATGCTTTTCTCCACGGAAAAGGAAATAATAGGAGTGATCATATTTTTAATTAAAAATATTTTAAAAAACAACCTTCATTGTAATAATTAATAATACTCTCGTAGTGGTAGATCTTCTTTATAAAAATGAAGTTTTAAATGACTTTGATTGGCCTTTAAGCAACAATGAAGGGCTATTATTTGAAAAACAAAAAAGCACTTATCTCATTACTTTAATTAAAAAAGCCACTTAACTAAAGATTTTCTACTGCAATAAATTAAAAGCATGGCTTGAAACCAAAAGTAGTGCCACAAATATCTAATGTGTTTATGCAATTAGAATTTAAATACAAATTTTAAGATGATATTATAAATAAATATTGTGCAAGATACTAATAAAATCCTGTTTAGTTAAAAGTTGATATTTAAGTAAATCAAAATTAACCCGGATTTATTTAAAATAATGTTATTTTAATTTTTTTAAAATAAAATTAAAATAATATTATTTTAAAAAATAAGTAGTAACACTAACCCACCTAGTTTGGAATAATTAACCAGATTAACCGAGTTTATCTTAATCAATTCCCACTAGATTATACATCCAAATCAAATTCTAGATTGAATGAGTAACGTGGCAGACCAACTAAACCAAGTTTAATAACACTAACATAATCTTTGAAAAAGAAAATCTTTGTTGGGGTTTTATTTGGGCTGGGCGTTTCTTAACTTGTCATTTTTCCGGCCCAACCCGAACCCTTGAAGCTGTACTTACACTGCGTCTGAAGTCTGAAGAGGAGCTGCTGTTTGTCTGTCCTCCTCGCTTAGAAGAAGCCGTTTGGCGTCATTTGTCTATTCTGTTTAACAACACTATCTACCAGCTTGTAGTGACTGTTTCTTTGATTCAGGTAATAATGATAATCTCCCATGGATTTTTTTTTTTTTTTTTTGTAAAAATCAGAGATGGAATCTGGGCTTATTCGACAAGGGTTTAGGGTTTTACATTATTCTCTATAAAATCCCACTATTTCATGTATAGGGTTTTGAAGTCATGGTGGGTTGGCAAAGACATCTACAGTCTTTGATTCGTCAAGTTGGGAGAAGAAGTGCAGAGCACAATCACATTGCCCATTTTTCTACTACCACCAGCACTACATCTCGCTTGGATTCTCCTCTTTTACCTGGTCAATCTTTTTTTTTTTTTATCTGTTTTTGAATTTTTTAGCTATACGGGTTTTTCTATTTTGATCTAGATTTTTTATTTTTTTTGAGGGGTTGGATGATATGATGTGGAGTTTTACTTCCTTTTTCTCTTGGCAGGCGAGTTGTCTTATCTACCGAGGTTGTGGAAATTGCCTTCTGCTAATGTTTCGACAAGGCCTTTTTATCAGTTCTTGCAACAGGCGGTAATGCTAATGCACCACCCCCCTTTTGGTTTTCTGTTTTTGCTATATTGTTACGAATTTTCTGAATTTCATTCTTTTTTTCATGGTAAAATGGGTTATATTTGTAGTTATGGCACGCCATTACTTACTCCCAGTTGTGTCAGATTTGTTTAAATCAAATCTAATGAAGTACTAAGTTGACAGTGAAAAAAATTGCATTTGTAAAGCGTCAACCATTAGAGGATGGGAGGATGTGATGATTGTGTCTTTGGCTATGCTGATATTTTCCAATTAAGGATCTCTTTGTGCATATTCTTTTGATCACCCGCTCGCTTACATAAACTATTTATTAATATGAATTTTCTGATTTAAAATGGATGCTAGATACTTGGGCCTTTTTTTTGTCTCTGACCTGGAATTAAACAGCCATTGGCAGCATGATTTGATGGTTTAGACTTAATATATCCTCTTTTTTTCACCTTCATTTGACTCATGTAGAGAACACAGATTATTGATTTAATGTACTTATCTTACTGATACAATATATTTAGGTTAGTTCTAATAAAGGTTGGATTATTTTATCCTGCATAAGTTCTTTATCCCCCCCCCCTTTGTTTTGCAATCATAATTTGCTGCTCCTGTCATCTTTCCAGGGCATTTCCAATTCAAGGAAACTACTAGCAGATTCTTCAGAGGAGCAACCTGTTTCATCTCCATTCACTCCTATGCTAGCATTAGAGAGTGGAAAAACTGAACAAAAGGCAGTGTCTAAACCTGAAACGGTTCAGGCAGTGTTAAAGGGCATAAAAATGGTATGAGATGCAACATTTATCTTGTGCATCACACAATTTAATTTGCAACTCCTCAAAATTCCTCCATTTCACCAAAGATCCTTGGTGATCACTTTACTGATAACCAAGAAAATACTCATATAATACCTAAGGTCAAGTTGATCAAGCTGACAAGGTGGCTTTGGTGTGTTAATTGTGAAAGCAGATTGTCCTTGAAATAAGAGAAAGCTTCATTACATTGTGCTTCTACTTATATCAAGCTTCTTTCTTTGCCAAAGTTAATAAGGATGGTTTTGGACAATGAATTTATAACTCCTCAAAATTTCCCCTTTTCATGGAAGATTCTTGGTGATTATATAAAGCTTCTTTGTTTGGTAAAGCTGATAAAAGGATGGTTTTGGACAATGAATTTATAACTCCTCAAAATTTCCCCTTTTCATGGAAGATCCTAGATGATTATTTTACTGATAATCAATAAAATGTTATAAATGAGAGAAAACTTCATTACTTTGTGTTTCTACTTATATAAAGCTTCTTTTGTTGCTATAGTTGATAAAAAGGTGGTTTTGGACAGTGAAATGGAGAAAGTCTAGTCATCATCTGTTTTTGGTTGGAATTATTTCAATCCAGTAATTTAAGTTTCAGAATTAGAATGAGTTGCAAAACTAGTACATATATTGCATCTGTTGTGAATTTTCTGGGATTTGGATCCATTTAGATGATGAGACCCCTAAGATTCAAATGTTGTGAAGATGAATATAATAGTTGTGGTGTGAATCGTTTCCTACTTTTATGCCCTCAAGGTGGATCTTTGTAATCCTATGGATTGAAAATTCATTGAGTTGTATTTAATATTCAATAGTTTCTGTAAATGTAGGATAAGTTTTCAGATGTAATAGATTCATTTATATGGTACTTGGAAGCCCTGTTATGATGTACCTTGATCAATAGGGCCAAGATGGATGGAGTAGGGCTGGTCTAAAAGACTAAGACTAGGCAAGCCAGTCTCTAGTCTTCTGCAGATCAATTGAATAAAGATGTGCCTTAACTGTTTGAATAATTTTGGCTTCAGAGTCCTAAGAAGCTCAACTTGGTTGCTACATTAGTTCGTGGCATGCGCGTTGAAGATGCACTATTGCAATTGCAACTGACAGTAAAGCGAGCTGCAAAAACTGTCTTCCAGGTAACTATTTTATAGCCTGTTAGAGTTTCCAAGTTGTGATTGAGTCTGATAGATTCAGTCATAAATTGGAGTGTCTTTCCTTGTTCCCTGCAATGCGATGGGGATTGTTGGGGATGAGAAAACAGAAAACATCTTATAAGTTGGGTCACAGACTACCCATCAAAAATCTAGACACCACCTTTTCATTTCTTTTTTTCCTTAATTGCTACACCATAATTAAACAAACAAAATATCATGTCACTTGAGGAAGCTGGAATGATAGAAAAGGACTCACTTTCTGAAATAAAATTAGAGTTCTTCCCTTGGGTATTTTTTATGAACTATCATTGTGTTGATGATTTAAAATATGAGCATTGATATAACTTTAACGTTTATGATGCATGCTCATTTCTCAGTTGCAAAAGGTCTCTGAAATCATGTCAAGTCTCTGATCTCTGTTGGCTTATACCTCATTTCTTGGAATAGACCAGCAGTTTTTGTGCTTTATAGTAGCAGCCAGTATTTCAACCTCAACAGACTAGAGTTTTTGACATTATAAATAAAGAAGAAAATAGAAGAAACTAAAGTCTTTGTTTTGCAGGTTATTCATTCAGCTCGAGCAAATGCAACTCATAATCATGGGTTAGATCCGGATCGTCTCCTTGTTGGTAAGTAATGCAAGCAAACTTGCACCTCTTACTTCTATCTAAACTTTACTTATCCTGCATTTCTTCTTTTCATGCAGCTGAAGCCTTTGTTGGAAAGGGATTTTTTAAGAAAAGAATTTCCTACCATGCTAAAGGAAAATGTGGAGTTAGAGAGAGGCCCGAGAGTCGACTGACAGTAGTAGTAAGGGAGACAACCCCTGAGGAGGAGGCTAAGATCGCCAAGCTAAGAGTCCACAATTTCCGCAAGCTCACTAAGAAGGAAAGGCAGCTGGTACCACATAAGCTTATTGAGACCACGTCAATATGGAACCGCAAAGGCAAAGCTGCTGATCGACAACCAAGTGGTGTGGCTGCATGAACCAGCTTTTCTCTTCCATATTTTCAAATCCTAGTAGAAAGTTCTGTAGAAGTGTTAAAAAATCACCTTCCATGTCCTGGCATCTTTGTTGAGACAAGTTTTGTAGAATCGTGTATGCCAGAGCATTGGAATGTGAGCAATCTTGTTTTCATCTAAAATGATGGCTGAACATGTATGCGAAATTGCAGTGATATGAGTGATCTTGTTTTCGTCTCAGGGAATGGCTACACGTGATTACAAAAGCTTGATATATATATTATCGATGATATATATGGACTTTAATTGTACTTCCTTGATAATAATAAAACCACCCACATCTTTTCCTTAGTATTTGTATATGATGATGTAAAAGGGTGCAGAGGGATACACACAACTGACTCTGGCTAGCTCGGGATCAAGGCTTTTGTTGGTGTATTTGCTTAGTGAAAGTGTTAGCAAATGTCTACACAGAAGCAGCAGTTTCCAAGGCTGCCTCCCCGGAGAAAGCTTGAGGATATAGTTTCCTGATCATCGTTTAGAGAGAGAGAGAGAGGCTGTCACGGCACATGACAGTCTTGTATAGCATTACACTTGCACTTTCACCAATAATTATATGTTGATTTTTGTTTTTGATCATGAAATCCGTCATTCCATGATTTCTATTCTATTGCAATTCGAAGATTATAAAACAAAGTTAAATATGCAATGGTCCATTAAGAAGTATTAAAGTTCAAAACACAACTTGAGAAACTGTAACTCCAAACAAACAACTTGGGGTGCACACAGTAGAAATTTAGCTTGGCAAATCACTGCTTCTGTGTCTAAGAATCTCAACACCCAAATAATCCAGAGGACCAGGAACAGCAACATGAGGCTTCCCAACTTTCACACGCACAGCAGATATTTGGGGATACTTGGACAACGTTGTAGAAGCAATCAGTTGAGCCACTGACTCTAGGAGATTCTGTGGCGGTCCCTCAACAATTTCCTTAACAATGCTGTTAGATGACCCAAGTCAATAATCGAAACAAACAAAACACTTAATTAGTAGGCATAAATTATGCATGTTTGATTTAAGGAGCCGTGAGACACTACTAACAAATGTTGGATGACCGATCGTAAGCACGAAAAGGTCTCACCGGTAAATTTCAGTATAGCTAATAGTGTCTGACAAGCAGTCAGATTTGCCAGCTGCCTGAAGATCCATCCAAGCATCCACATCTATCAAGAACTTCTGACCCAATGTCCTTTCCTCTGGTTTCACCCCATGGAAACCATGAAACATCAGCCCTCTTAATATAAGTTTGTCTCCCCCTCTTATTTCCTCACCTTCCATTGCTGCTTAAAATAGTATTATACGTAAGTATGGACTCAAGGATTAAAAGATCAAATCCCCAAGCACAAATGGGAACATATTCACTTTGGGCATAAAATGCTCAACAAGAAATGTTTCGTCTTCCTTCCCCATTTGGACAGTTAAAGATTACTCACTTATCAGCGAGTCAAAATAACGAACACCTGATGTGCATTGCACAATCATGCTTCTCACATGCTAAAACGCAATAATCCAATCCAATCAAACAAAGGGAAAAATAGCATAAAGTCAATTCAATGAGTCGCATTCTGAGTGCAATAAACACTTCCCCAACTCATCAACCTTACTTACGGAGTCAATCCACCGATTCAATTCTAGGTTGTGAAATGAGAATGGGAAGGAGCTAAAATTTTTAAACATGGTCGAAGACGGTAGAGAAACAAATCATTTAGCATAGCATCAACAAATTATGTAAGCAAAGAAAAATATTCTGAATTGTACGCTTTACCTTCACTGAGTAAATGGGAAAACTTGTGTTTGTACCTCTGAGACTCGTGAGTTGGCACCCACCCAAATGGAATGGAAGTTTTTGAAGCAATTGAATGGTGGTGGGCCTGGTGGCCTACCGAAAGATCATCATTACTTCTCCCCGCCTTTAGAGTGTCAGCTAGCTTTATTTTTATTTTTATTTTTTTTAATGAATACATAGCTTTTTTATAAAATTTATTTTTATTTTTATTTTTATATTATTTTGATAAGTTAATATTAAAAAATAAAAAAAATATTATTTTAATATATTTTTAAATAAAAAATACATTAAAAAACAATTATTACAGGAAAGGATCTAAGTGTGCAGTGACATGATTGAACCTATTTTGAAAATTACTTTCTAAATTGTTTTTTATATTATTGATTTTTTAAAATGATTTTTAAGTATTTAAATATATTAATATTAAAAAAAAATAAAAAATAAAAACTCAAAACACTTTTAAAAAATATTATGTACTGCATTACAAAATATATTTAATTATATACTTGGTTTGGGTTTACTCATGAATATTTTTTTTTGACAATATATATCAAAATTTAAAACTCATTATTTTAAATTATTAATTACCTAGTTAAGCAAGGAATAACCAATTTCCTAGAAATTTTCAATTTAATAATCTATCATTGTGTCATATTTCTTCCTGTAATTGTAAAGTGAGATGAGAGTGAAAAACAGAGGTGATTTAATTAAGGGTTTTATAATAGTATAGTTTTAAATAAGAAAATTGATTTTGAAAGGCTTAAAAAACAAAGAATGCACATGAAAATCAAATAAATATTTATTTGTTTAAGAAAACAATTGTCTATTGTAAAAAACAAAAACAAAAGTTAGACATTAAATACCTAAGTAATCTTTTTAAGAAGGTATATTCTATTGTTTTATTTGTAGGTATTAAAATCTAAAGATAGTATTTAGAAAAATTTATTAAATATCTTTATCTACAAGATTAATATAGAACTTGTGTTCTTAAAAAGGAGACTTATTCTTGATTATTGCAAAAACTAATCTAAAAATAAAAAAAATTCAAACAATCTTTAAATTTTATAATAACTTCCGGTGTTTATTTTTATTTTTTAAAAAACACTAAAAACCCATATCCATTTAAAATATGTTTCAAATTGTCCTTTTAAAAGTCAACTATAGATTTAAGTTTTATATTGAATGTGCATATACATCCAATATCATCAGGAGTTGGAATGCATGTGATAAAGGTTGTTTTGGATGATGAATTTAATTATCTTAAAAATTCAAGAAAAAAATTAATAAGTTAAGATGTCAAATTTGGTTTAATTTTGGTGGTCCAGCATGATGAGCATCTTGCACACCACTTTTTTTCATTGATAATCAATTATTTTATGCCTACATTTTTTTACATGACACAACAAACATTTTAACTAACATTTCAACTAATAGCAGTATCAACTTCTTCATTAAAAGTTCAACTCCCCTCTCCCCTCTCCACGCTTCACGTGATACTAGTAACTCATATTGAGATACTTGAGCACCATTCTCCATGCTATGTGAGGTATGTAGATGTTATCAATGTCCATAAATACTTTGGTGACAAGTAAAAAAGATTAAATAATTTGATACATGAATAACAATCTTCAACCATTCCAAAAACCACAATCAACTATTCAACAACACAACAACTTTACACATAGAAACACATAACATTCACAGATACACACCCTTTATGACTTCATTCCATTTTATCTTCATACATACTATTTTCTCCTTCTACATTTACTAGCTTAAACATCAGAGTATTCAATTTTCAAATAAAGGATTTGCTTTTCATGAACAACCTTGGCTAGAGACAAAAGCTTGCATTTAAGACCAATCAATAACTCAGGATGAATCCATGGAAATCCCAATTCTTGTCTAATGTTTTCACGACTTCATTAGTGGAGTTGGTTGTAGGAACTTGAACTTCAGCTAATTCATTTTCTTTTTACACTTCCTTACTTAAAAATTGCTTTCCAAAGTAAACAACTTAGACACTCTAAGACATAAAAGAGTAATTAATCTCCCCATCACAAGAACTTCAGCTCCTCTATATCTCCAACAAATATCTTATTAAGTGGAAGTATTTAACAATGTTATTCTAGCTATACAAGAATATCTTCGCACTCTTCCATTCCCTCAACAGGAACTCCTAGCTCTATTACATGCATCAAGTACATAGAAACAACTCTAGTTTCTTCAAGGAAAGTGATAAAAGTAGACACAATATTCTAACTTTACGAAGGAGTTGTTCTCGTTATAAATGACACTTTTTAATAAGTCCTAACCACATGATTTTCTACCACCAAATCTTCTTCTGAGTCTCGTTCATATGCTTCATTTAAAAAAAAAAGACATAGTTATTAGATGAGACATGCATAAGCTATTAAGAATAAACAACATTCGTACTAGGTAAAGGGACTCTGCACTGTATCATCAAGTGTTATACATTCATCTCAACCAAAACAATATCTCGGTGAAGGCCAACTTAGATAATTACAATGGTTTTAGAGATTCTATAGAGCATATATAAAACATCAGAAGCATTCAAGAGTTTGTAATGCAAAAGAGCGATGTTATATGTAAAATTCCCCCGACAACAATATTTTACGAATCTATTTAGGTATGATATCATAACCATGAGCTTGGCTCTATCCTTGGCTTTCATGATCTTTGCATTAAGCTTATCTCTCATTTCAGTACTAGCATACTAGCAAAAAAAAAAAAAAAAAAAGCAAGCATGAATGAACTCTTCATCATCACCCAATTAAAAGTTGAAAGCATTATAGTATCTCTAAATATTTGACAATGAAATGCTAAATATGAAAAATATACTCAAACCTATTACCACTAAAGTTCTAATCGATAAAGTATACAACTACTCTTTATGAGAACACTCATATACTTTCCCTGATAGAATCCTCCTCAATGTGAAACATGCAATAGAGAACCATATTAGAGAAGAAGAAGTAAGTATGACCAGACAAAAACACCTTTATTTCTAGAGAGTAGATTTCTATAATTTCATCATTCTCTTACTAGGGCATCCAAGAGAAGCACTAAGGATCCATTTGTGATCCCTTGACATTCTATAAGCTCTTGATAAGACCTTTTACCACTACATGTTTGAGGCATTGGTTGTCATTTAAGGAAATGATTTTATGCAATACCTATCTTATATGAAGAGTGACACAAATACAATAAATTCTTATAAGTTCTGTTACTTTCACCACGATCATGTCATGACACTAAGTAATGCCATGCCATGCCATGCCATGTGAAAAAGAATATAGAAATATTGATCTCTAAAAGAAACCTCTAACAATTTATGAATAATGAGATTCAACTAGAATAAAAAGAGAAAACTCCTATGATTAATTACCCGAGATAAAATAATTTTCATATATTATATCTTCATTATCTTATGAACTTTGAATAAAAGTAGTAATGTTTCTTCATGTCTTTAATGTCTCTAATGAAAAATCTCTATGATGAAATCTTCCTGTTTTTGTTAAATTCTTTATATCTCCAAATATATCTCCAAGTCTCCAACAAAAATTCTTCACAATAAAATTTCCATATCTCTATTAAAATATCCTAATGAAACATATAAAACTAATGAAACTTTCCTCACTATTGAAAAGGAACATTAAAGATATATAAGAAGAACTCTCATGTAGGCACGTTAACAAAAACCATGAAAAGGTAACATAATTGCATAAACCAACAAGTATTTTTCTTTCCTTCATTTTTATTGGTCAAAATCTTCCAAATATGATTGTTTAAAAGACTCAGAGGGGAAAATGATGTTATAGAAAATTCACCATCTTAGTTACTTTGACGATGCCTATGCAACTATAACTTTTAGCCATTCAAGATAGACCTGAATGGCCAGATACACCAACTTGACTCTCGACACTCACCTTGGTTTGTGTAAAAACTATCCTAGGTACATACCTCCATGCATTTTTAAGTATCCAAGACTGTGTAGACACATTCCAGGTTGCACATGAAATTTTTCTATGCAAAGTAAACACCATCTTTTTCACTAATGGTTATCTTGTACCCACACTTCTCCACTTATAGAATAATAAGCACAACCAATGGCAACACCAACTTCTTTTTCAATGGTGCAACTCCCCTCCCCATACTCCATAAGATACATGTAACTCACACTAAGGTACCTGAACACCATTCTCTATGCTCCGAGAGGTAAGTAGACATGACCAACGTCTATAAATACTTTGATAATCATGTAAGAAAGGCCAGACAATTTGATACTCGAGTAGAAACTATTCAACAATTTCAGGAACCATAATTAACCATTCCACAATTTAACTTGCTTCACACACCAACTTGCTAGTTGTTTGATGACAAAGCATCCGACAAGTACCATTGTATCTTGCTTGGCTCCCCCCTCCTTCCTCTTTCTCTTTATATATATATATAAAATGGAGAGTCAATAATACCAATTGAACTAAAATAATGATAGATTTAAATTGCTTGTTATTTAATAGTTAAATCGGTATTTTAAGTAAAATGTTATTGCAAGTGCATGTTATGACATTTAAAGTGATTGTCTTTATTATATATCATGTTCAACGGAATTTATTTTACTTTAAAAATAAGTTTATAAATTTTACTAAAAAATATGATATATAATGAACTTAATTGACATTGAATCTACAATAATTTGTTTCAAATGTCATTAAAATTTAATGAAATTTGAAACAAATGCCTTTATATCTAATATTCTTAATAATATACCACAATTACCACTAATTAAGAAAATTGTCACTAAAGTATATATTAATAATAACAATTATGCAATGTTATTATAATATATATAACATTTATATATTTTATCAAATCTTTTAGATAATATCATTTAAAAATAATAATTTTTTGTAGTGGTACGGAGATGTACATAAAAAATCATGCATGTAATCCACACGACTCAAAGTAAGCTTTTGAAAATCATCCAAGCCAACTACCTACGAATTTTGACCAGTGGTTATCTTATACCATTCAAGATGGACCTGAATGGCCAGATACACCAGTTCGTCACTCGGCACTCCACACTCCACACTTCTCCACATATAGAATAATAAGCACAACCAATGGCAACACCAACTTCTTTTCCAATGGTTCAACTCCCTTCCCCACACTCCACAAGATATATGTAACTCATACTAAGGCACCTGAGCACTATTCTTTATACTCTGAGAGGTAAGCAGACATGACCAATGTCTATAAATACTTTGGTCATCATGCAAGAAAGGCCAGACAATTTGATACATGAGTAGAAACTAATCAACAATTTCAGGAACCACAATTAACCATTCCATAATTTAACATGCTTCACACACAAAAACACACTAAATTCATGTATACACACTCCATGTAACTTCATTCTATTTTCTTTTCCTTCATATTATTTTCTACTTCTACATTTATTAATTTAAAAATTGAAGTGTCCCCTATTTCAAGATCAGTCAACTACTTAGAGCATGTTTGGGAGTATGATTGCAGTTGTTTTTTACTCGGAAATGTATCAAAATAATATATTTTTTTATTTTTTAAAAATTATTTTTAACATCAGTGTATCAAAATGATCTAAAAATATTAATTCGAAGTAAATAAAAAAAATACCATTGTATCTTGCTTGGCTCCCCCCTTCTCTCTCTCTCTCTCTATATATATATATATATATATATATATATAAATGGGAGAGAATGGAGAGTCAATATATAATACCAATTGAACTAAAATAATGATAGATTTGAATTGCTTGTATCCAATAACACGTATAATACTACGAACTGAAATTTTAGTTGCAATTATTTAATAGTTAAATCGGTATTTTAAGTAAAATGTTATTGCAAGTGCATGTTATCACATTTAAAGTGATTGTCTTTATTATATATAATGTTCAACGGAATTTATTTAACTTTAAAAATAAGTATATAAGTTTTACTAAAAATATGATATATAATTAACTCAATTGACATTGAATCTACAATAATTTGTTTCAAATGCCATAAAAATTTAATGACATTTGAAACAAACGCCTTTACATCTAATATTCTTAATAATATACCACAATTTCACTAAAGTATATATTAATAATAACAATCATGCGATGTTATTATAATATATATAACATTTATATATTTTATCAAATCTTTTAGATAATATCATTAAAAGATAATATTTTTTTGTAGTGGAACGGAGATGAACATGAAAAATCATGCATGTAATCCACACGACTCAAAGCAAGCTTTTGAAGATCATCCAAGCCAACTACCTACGAATTTTGACAATATCATTATTTAAGTTAATTTAGCGTGGTATCATTTTAATATGCTAAAACCTATTTGCTCAACAAATAGAAAAGCTCCGAGATCGTGGTACCATATATCTTTCACAAATACTTTTGTTCTTCTTCTTTTAATCATGCCATGGGAATCTCAGGTAACACTCCGCCAAAAAAACCTGCCGGATAACGGGGGGGAGTTGGAATGTCTTCTTCCCATTTTTGTTTTGGTTCTTGCCCTCGACTCAAGGGTTGTCACAGCTCAGTAATAATGGTGATGTTGGCTTGTCAAGAGCCCGTATGGTTCCCATCAAACTAAAAACCATTGCCCATGACCACTCGGTTGCCTCTAACAGCTCAGGTAGGAGTCATGATCAGGGCCTGAACTCTGAGGTTGACCCACCAGCAAACGTACGATGCTGGCAATAATAGTCAATCCACACGTTTCCTATCATTGGTCGAGCTCCAAGTTGCAATGGCTCCAGAGAAGGCCTTCAACAAGACAAGACATACAAGCACGGATATGTATATTAATTATTCGTTATAATTGCTAGCATTCTTCTGCGTATAACATCCACTTAAATATTATACGTCTTATTCTTTCCCCTAACACAGTCTTGCAACTAGTTTTATTCAAAATGGTCCCTGCAAAAGTCACTGATTATTACAATAAGCAATGAAGGTAAAGCTTTGGAGTCTTGCGCCAGACTGAAGCTGAGAATCCGTTGAAATCAACAAGCTATTATCAAAATAATCACAGTACCATGCATGATTATTTTAGTTTATAAGCAAACTTCTTGGCAATGATATGGCCAATATGTTTTTATTAGGCTCCTTGCTGGCCGGACGTACGGGCAGCACCTTATGCATCCATGCCGGTGTCGTTCAGTGTGAGACCAGACTGGGTGTGAGGGAGATGAGCCCACTGAAATGAAACAAAGAGAATTGATATAGAGGAGATAAATTAAATGTTATTCAATGGTTAACTTCTTATTAATTCCAAAGATAATTCGGAAATCTTTGCATGATGAACCCTAAACATGGAAGATCTTCTTAAACTCAAACAGTTATTGAAACACACACACACACACACATATAAGTATATTCCTCTACATATATATCCACTAAAACAAACATGGCTAGCTAGATTTTCATTGGGTTAATTATCCCAGCGTTCAAGAATTCATGGGTGAAGACTGGAAGATCAACCCTAGAAATTTAATGAAAAAAAGAAGATCAATATTGTTGCAACTTACGTTCTTGGCTGCATTGCTGAAAGCTTCTCTGTGGCTAATCTCAGGATTTCTTTCTTTTATCCTTCTAATCTCTTCTCTAAACAGACAAAGATTCAAGGATTAGTAAAAACGCATAATTAAAGTGGTAATCAAAATGGGAAGCTAAGCTACGAATACTCACTTAATAAATCGGTTGTAGGCTGAAGGAGTCCGTTGTTTCTTCCCCGTTGCAGCTTTAATTCATTTCAATTAAACACTACAATATTAAGCATTTATACAAGCTAAAATTTTAAGATTCTATAATATTCTCTCAACATGTAAACTAATTAATGATATGTGTTTATACAGCTTTTTTATATTTACGTTGTTTTGTAGCGTTTTATTACTATTTAATTAAGGACAGAAGAATCAGAGATAATAAAGATATATTTTTTATTTTAAAAATAAAAAATTCATTCCAAAATCGTCATGGATTTATTTTGTTTTTGTTTCTGTCTCTTAAACAACTAATTAACAATATATAAACGACTCCATGTATATATATCACGCTCTGGTTAACAGGGACAGCTAGGGCTAGGGATTCCACACATCCACAAACAAAGGGAGAGATATAGTACCATGCACTGCTACTGTTCTGCCGGGCTGCTCATTCTGCGAAGGTTCCAATGCAGAAACCCTATTGCCCGTGGAAGAAGACTGGGAACCCTCGCTTAGATCTTGATAAAGCAAGTTTTGTTTCTGCAAAATTCGTAAATCAATAAATGTCAAGAGATATATATTATGTTCAATACAATTATAATATACCCCTGTTCTTCCTTTCCTTTTTTTAACTGTACAATTATAATATTGTATAAATAGCTGGCCTAAATTAATTAAGCAGCTTTTCCCCTTCAAATTCAGCAATAATCTTCTCAATTATATAATCTCACATGAGAATTTTGAGGATGTGAAGTCTGTAGCAAAGATCCAGTATTCAAAGACAGCATATTAGCACAACGTCCACACCTAACAGTCACAGTATTCAGCAATATAGAATTGGCACTGCATGGAATATTAACCTGCAAAAGGATTATCCCAAAAAAAAAAAACCCCTCAAATTTTAAAATTATATAGACATCTTGTAAATGGAACTGAATAGTTTCTTAAAAACAGAAACTACTAAATGAGCTTTCAAATTTATATGCATATATATAGTAAAATCTCTATTTTTCTATGGGAACACTGAGAATAAATCTATAAAACTAGAAGTGCATAAAATTGATCTCAAAGGAAGAAGAAGAAGAAGAAGAAGATAAGAATTTGATGAAGATGACCAAAATTTCTAATTTCATATCCTTTTGTCTTGGACAACCGGGAGAAGGAGGTTTACTTGATAATGTAAACTAAACTTAGTACTACTGATGTTTCACAATTAGTATAACAATTCCAATATTTCAGTGCGTCTGACACTGTACGCATTCAGTGAAACTTTAAAATTGGGGAGAGAGAGAGAGAGAGGAAAATGACATGACATGAACAGAAAACACCAAGCAGCAATCAGGGCTCTGAAACATGGTTATGAATAAAGAGAGAAATGGATCTATGAGCAGATCAGTCTGCTTTTGTTGCAGTCAGTCAAGAAATCTACACCGCTGATTAATTTCCTTAAAGTGAAACATAATATATGTGCAGTGAATGCAAGTTTTTTCTTGATACAACTTATCTGTTTATACGAAGCTTATTTGTATATTTATGAAGAAACGAACTAGTGCATCCAACGATTATTTTATGTTGAGAAAATAAAGTTTTCAACAATGGATGACAAAAATAAAAATAAAAATAAAAACATTAAAAAAACAAAATCTCCGCCACCAAATTAAAGTCTAAATTTCGAGGCACACTTCACAGCAAAAGCTGTTGGTCTCTGTGCCTCCTGGGCCTTCCAGGAGTAGAGACAAGTTTTTTTTTTACTTCTCTAAATCAGCAGATCTTTTAATGGGAAAAAAAAATTGAATTACACAAGGGATATAACTTTGATCCTCTTAAAAAAATACACACACACACACACTTTCAAATCTTACCCTTGTTATCAAATACTAATAAAAACAAACAGTAATGATGACATGATGAATTGGTGGAGAGCAGCAGTATTCCTTGGACAAGAAAGGCTCTTGCAAGAAACCCTAGGTTCCTGACACATCCGGCCATAGACATGGCTTTTACCTTCCAGTATTCTGAGGGTGAATGTTTCGGTAAAAGTATCTAGCTAGGTGCTATAAACAAATATAAAATATATAGATCATAAGAAATAAATATGATGATAATATTTGTATAAAACAGAGAAGAAATATGCTCAATGACCATGGATCTTTCCATAAAAAAGAACAAAAGGAAAGACCATGGATCGAGCAAATTAGCTTAAGATAAATGAAAAAAAGTTCCTTCTGTTTCTGATGGATCGAGAATTCTTCAATAATTTTCATACGAAAGAAACATTGACTGTCTAGTTATATAATGAACAAGATCCTTAAAACAAAACAAGTTAAGAAGATGGGTTTTCTTTATGGATGTGATATATTTCTTTTTCTGTGCAGAATCAAAGAAATAGACCCAGTATGTTTGAACCAAAACCCTAGCATACAAAATGTATCAACAAAATTAAAGCACTCCTTGGAAAAACATTTTGAGCGATTCTCTTTAAGAAATTGACTTGAAAGATGACTCAAATACATGAAGTTGAACTTTTAAGGATCAACAACAAGCTGAGAATTGATGAAAAGATCCGTGAACCAAGCTAGCTAGCTAGCTAGCTAGATAGATTCTTGATCAGTGAAGCACGCAGAGGGAGAGTACTGAGAGATTAGAGAGGCACATATACCACTAAAATGGTGTTGCAGAAGTTGCAGTGAACATAGCAAACACGTTCAGAAGCATTGTCTAGAGACATTCTAGGACAGAACTGCAAATGATGATCACCAGATAGGAGAGAATCTTGCTATGAAAAAGTAAAATGACAGCTTGAGGAGTTAATATAGAGAGATATTGGAAAGTGAAGCAGGAATAGTTTATAAAGAAAACAAGCCACTCTTTTAGATACCTGGAGATATTTACTTTCTTTCTTTTGTTTTTTGCTGTGCGATTGGTAGTGAGGTGATGCCTGCTATTATACGTCATTCTTAGCATTAAAGCTCTCTAACAAAGTCACTCCAATTATTTGCGATGGGGGGCAGAAGTACTGCCAAGATTTGGAGTTCTTAAAAAATAAAAATAAAATACAAGTACAAAAATACTTAAGCAAAATAGTAAAATTAATTGTGTTCTTCCCAACAACTCAATTTATAAGTTGTGTTCTTCCCAACAACCCTAGCTAAACATTAAATTCAGATTTCAAACACTAGTTCATGTGCTGCATGTATATTCATGGACCGGTAGACAAGGAAAAGCTTACGAAGAAACTCATATACGTCAACACATGTAGTCTAACAAATATAGTCATAATTAATGTATATCCAACCTTTAAATTGGGTTCAAATTTAATTAAGAGGTTCTAAAAATTCAGTTTTATAAGGAGGTCATTGCTGTAACCATATGAGGCTTGTAAAACCTTCCAATTAGACCTAGGAGATATAAATTTTTTATAAAAATATATTTCCATAGTTAATTTTGAATTTCATTTCCAGAAATTTGAAAAATGCTAACATAATATAATTGATGTGACTATTTATCCATCATTTATTCAACTTAAACTTATCAAATCTAAATTAATATCTTTTAATTATTACCAATTCCACACACAAAAATCATTTTTCTCTAAATTTTCAACTTAAATATAAAATTGATAAAAAATAATTGATACCCATTAAATTACCTATCATTTATTCAATTCAGACTTATTCTACCAAAATTAATAAATTTTAATTATTATGAATTCCATAAAAAATCAATTTTCCTCAATTTTACAACTTAATTATAAAATTTACAAAAAACTCATTGATAATCATTAAATTACCCATCATTTATTCAATTCAAACTTACTAAACCTTAATTAATACATTTTAATCATTACCGATTAAAACAAAATCAATTTTCTCTTCATTTTCAACTTAACTATAAAATTGACAAAAATATTTAACACTCATTAAATTACTCATCATTTCTTCAATTTAGACACATTTAAGTTACAAAATCAAACTTAATTTCATCAAGAAAAAAATTAAATTCATTCCCCTCAAATCTCAAACAAACTCTAAAACACAAATCATACATTAATACAATAAAATTATCATTATAAAACAAGTAAAAAACTTAAATGTACAAGCAAACCACAACTACTACAAACAAACTTCATTAAATTAACTTAAAACATAAGTAGATTACAACAAAAATGGATGGGTTTGCTTACTTGGTGGAGTGAAGCTTGATAAAAAATGAAACCAAAGGAGGGAAGCTAACACAATGTTTTATAATATTTCTAGATAAATATTGGTCGACGCCAATAGGTTGGGTGGTTGAATTTGAGGGGGGGGTATTGCTAGAATTGATAAAATAGAAGAGAGAGGGTTGTTGTGATTTTGATTGAATAAAGAAGGAGAGATGGGGAGAGTAGAGGGACTTTTAGGTTTTAATTTATTTTAAAATCATTGATGAAATTTTCATCGGTGATCATGTTGACAATTTAACATGTCAACAATGCTAATGGAATTGGTGATGAATTTTTTTTATTCCATCATTGTTGCCATTGAAAATTACTTTTGGAAATTTTCCATCACAATTTTCATTAGTAAACAACAACAAAATATTATTCGTCAATGTTTCTATTGCTTTTTTTCAATTTTCTAGTAGTATTTTATTACCTTTTCTACTTAGCTTTGGATTCTTTTTAGTTATGTTAGTTTTTACCTCTATATAAATATTTGGTGTGTTGTATTTTTCATCAAATTATTGAATTGCATACTTTTAAAAAAATATCAAAGTTTTCTTGATATGGTTAGGCTAACAAAAACAAAAGATTCTGAATAATCAGAAAGAAATATGTTATAAAACAATTTTATAGATAGCCTAGCAGATAATTTGTATGGACTAATGGGATATGGCTAGGTCTAAGAAGATATTCGGTCGTGCCAAACCAACAAAATAGTATTAAAATGTCATAATTTTCAATCCGACCATTGGATTAGACTTGTGTTATTTGAGCTAATTTTGTTATTTTTCTTGGATTTTTTGAATTTTAAATATTTTTTGGATTTTTTGTTTTCTTTCCTTTTGACTTTAAGATTCTAATTTTATTACTGTGTTAAGGTTGGTTTTTTTTTTTTTACTTAAAGGATGGTAGAATCTTACATAGAGGCAAAACTTATTAGATTTTATTTTAAAAATAAAACTACAACTAAGGATTCTTTGTGTGATAAATTTATTTTGGACAATTCTTTGTCCTTCTATGATTGTTATTATCTTTATTTTGCTTTCATCTCTATTATTTTTCTATCTATTTATCTATAATTTAGGTCGGTAACCCTATTCCATAATATATTTAGTGTCAAAAACCCCGAATCCAAACTTCAAACCTTAACTAAACCTTAAAGTTCAAACCAAAATCACAAGTTCAAACTTTATGATTGTTGTTATTTTTATTATGCTTCATTCTATGATTTTTCGACGTTTTAAATATAAAATTTTAGTTACTTGGAACACTGCAATCAATAAGTTGTGTTTTTCAAAGAATTTAACCTTTATATTTTAAAAAAAAAGGTTTTTTTTTTCCTCAATAATCTATAGACGACACTATGTTAACAACGTAACTTTTTAAGTGTATTATTTCTCCAAATATGTTTTTTTTGTTTTTTTTTCTATTTTGTCAAAAACAATTGCATGTCCTAATTTTAGAAAAACTCCCAGACTTGTAGCTTTATGATTTGATGTGGAAAAAGGAGCTTTGGGATCTGAAGATAGTTATGTTAAAAATAAATTGATAGTAGCTATCAAAGTTAACAGTCTAGATCTTGGATTAGTCTAGTTGACAAATGAGTGTATCCATCATCACGTTAACAAGGTAGAGAACTCCAACTCTAAGAGCAAATGGCAAGAATTTGACTTGAAAAATATTTTACATATATAATATTTTTAATGGTGATGGTGGTTGTGGAAAAGATGATGAGGTGGTCATAGTAATAATAGTAGAGAAATTGATGGTGAAATGATAGTGATAAAGATGAGATTATTATGATGGTGATGAAAAAAGAGATGGTTGTGAAGAAAGCAGTGGTGAAATGGTGGTTACAGTGATAATGATATTAAAATAATGATAATAATAATGAAATCACAATAATGTAGGAAAAGATGGTAATGATGGTGGTTAAATAGAAATAACCGTTAAAATAGTTCAATGATATTGTAAATAGATTATTACTAGTAAAATAATTTATGAAATTTTATTTTACAACAAATTCAACTAAATTTAAAAAAATTTATTAACTAATTTTCCTATAAAATATTTTACAAGAAGCAAAAACATTTTCCAATAAAATATTTCACTCAAAACAAACCACATTTCAAGTTAAGTAAATGAATACTTGCTTGACTTGGAATTGTTTGTCCCGCACTAACGTAAAGTCATCAAATTCTGCTCACACTACCAATGGACGAGAATGATGAAGAAAGAAAAACCCATCTTGTTGCATCGCCAAGAACTCAGTTCGATCGCCTTCCAAAATTACAAGTCGATCTGCAAGGAGTGCGATCGGGCAGACATGACAGGCTATTATTGTCAAACAAATTTGCGATATCTGAAAAATCACAGCTCAAAACAGATGGTGAAAGAATCTGTAACTCTAACCAAGCAACATCAATTTCCCAGGTATTACCCTGAGTAATCACTGTATCTTTTATATACACATTCAAGGAGAGGGCACCTTAACTCTGACAAAAAATGGTTGGACATTTCTCAAAAATCCCGTATGGAGCATCTGTACACGGTAAAAAAAAAAGTGTAAGATCAATTTGTAACAAATTTGCTTTCACTGACGCCCCCTGAAAAATGTACAGCAAATCCTCCCCTGTACTTCCTGTGTGTTCCCTCCATTCATAATTGTTTCCTGCTGCTACAGAGGAAGCTGTCTCTAAATGATAATGCAGGTCTTGACCCTGTCAAGAGACTGCCAAATATTTATATGAAGATGTTTAAGTAACTCTACTGTAGAAAAGTACGTAAGCAGCAGATGGTTTGATATTATCGAACTCGTCCCATTTGTGATACCCAAGCTGTACAAGAACAACAATAATTTTAGACTGCACGTACTTGAAGACAAGAAAATATAGAAAATCTTCCTGGAGTATATGATGGTGACCATAGAAATGTTGGTGGGAGAAATCACTGGTGGTGGCTTTGAAACACTCAAAGGAGATAAAATACAAAGTTTTATTACAAAAACAAGAAGTTTACAATAACACAAAATCTTAATACACGCCCTCTCTCTCTATATCTAGTGTTTCTCTCTAAACTCTCCACACATAATAACATAAGTTTAGCTGATTATTTATACATGAATTCAAAACAAGAAAATTCAAACTTTTCAGATGTGAAGGCAGCTGGCGGCCTGCGGTTAGGCGGTGGCAGCTGGTGGCTGGTCGGTGATAGCTGGTGGCTGGCTGGGCAATGGTTGTTTTCCTTGATCTTCTAGATTGAGTTTAGGTTAAACAAAAAATACAGAGATTTGTGTTTCAGATTTGAGAACATCCCACAAAATTGTGTTGCTGTCTTTTCTTCTGCATGAGCAAAACATAGCTAGATTCATCTCCCCCTCCTCTCCTTCCTTACAATTCACTTCTACAAACAAAGAGAATCTGTTTGACTCACATTCCCCTGCTGAAAAATTCACAACAGTGAGGAGGCAAATCTTCCGTTCTCATCGATCACTTTCCCTTCCCAACCATGCTAGAGTCCAAAACAACTGAAAGGAAACAGTATAAGGAGTGTGTAACATCAGATTTCACATCACTATAAGAATTCATGTTCCCCATTCTATTCACAGCTTTTGACTCACTTGTTATTATAATATATCGAATGCATGGCATACAGAGCTCGACACCCTGAAGGGGACATGCAGTGGTCAGTTTTTATAATCAACGATTGCCCCACAAATGCAAATGCTGATTTCTAAACAGTGCATGCCACCTAAAGATGATTACTCTGCAAATCCATCCAGCAAGTTCTATGACACCTTGGAGAACTTCAAAATTCATTCTAAGTTGATGAGAAACACTATTATAAAAAAATCCTTGATTGATGAAGCCAGTCCAGATGAATAACATGCATCAATAAAAACGAATATTTCCTAGCTCTGTCTAAATGTGTGCGCTTGCAGGTGTCCCTCTGTGGAATGGTTCTATCTGCAGTCTCTTGACCAAAGTCAATAAAAGAAAATGCATAGATAGAATGAACACCACTTACATCAATAAATGCATCGTAGTGACCACATCCCGTGCCTCCATGATGATTACTTGTTGCATAAAATACATAATGATTGGAAAACTGGCTGTCCTTCTGGGAAATGTAGGTTGACAGTTCAAAATCATCGATTGGGAAGTCCTCCAAGTTGAGAAGGCATGAATCATACTTCTCAATCGTGTTTTCTGACCAAGTTGCATAGACCTCCAAGTCATCGTTAAATTTTGGGACTGGTAATGGATCATTCATCTTCATCTTCATCTCTGTTGATCTCAATCCATCTTTCAAATAGAATCGAAAATCAGAACTGGAACACTGGTCATCCTCTGTTCCAGTGTCCAAGCCTGTATGGATTGTGGGGATAAGGACATTCTCCATTGTAGAATCTTCACTAGTTGTGATCCCCACATGATCATAGTCATCGCATGCATCTTCAGCAGGCATAAGAAGTGGACTAAGTAATTTCAGATACAGTTTATGGAGATCAAATCCAGTAGAAAGATCCTCTAACCTTGTTACGAACGGAATGCCAAACAGTTTCAAATTTGGTATTGCTCTCTCAAATTCACAAGGCCTGAACACCAAGTAATAGAATAAATCAGTATACAGCAAAAACTGAGATTATTGCACCAAACTCGAAGGAAAATTAAATGTCAACATTAGTAAAAAGAGCAGAAGAAAGCCAACCAAGCGACAAGTTTGTCTTCGTCTCTGATCCAGGCTACCGAGTCAGATGGCTCAGTCACGGGATGAATTTTTTTTTTATTGTATATCTACAGCATCCGAAATTCAGAGTACAAGAAATTTTCATAAACATAAATGCATATTAAAATTTTGACTAATGCACGACTCTTATCTGATCCTGAACTCACCCATATATTTTTATTAAAACATGAACAAATGCCACAAATTAAATGTTCATTGTTCTGATGAAATTAAGCACCAATGCCTTTGACAGGAGCAACTAACAACCCGTGCAATGAAAACCAGATAAAACGCAGCATACCTCAATCACCATCAGCATTTCATCAATATCTCTCAAAGAACACGCAATGCTCAAGGCACCAATGAGATCCTTGAGCCTCCCACATTTGGGCACAGTTACAGTAATAGGGGATGGTAAATTCCTCCCATCAGTGCTCAAAACAGTCAAAGTCATAGTCCGCATTGTTGTTGAAGGTAGCGGCAGTGATAAGTACATAAATGGATCAAATGTGACAGACTTCTTGTTGCGAGCAGGGCAAACCAGTGTTGACTGATACTAACCCTATAATGACAGCAGAAATAACAAATACATTCAGTTGACAAAACCAGGAAAGATTATCAAGCAGTAAACATCAAGGGAAAAAAATTCAACACAATGCAAATTGAGGAGAAAAATCTGCTAGTTTTCGCTTGAATATTGCAGGAGCCGCCGGGGTACTTCCTGGTGTCCATAGCTTACTTAACAAATCCCCAAATGCTAAAGCAAGCTCTCCATAGACAAAAAAAAATTTATTTACGAAGGCTTGCCTGCGCAAAGGAAATAAAAGACCAAGGAAACAGTCAACTAGCTTCGGGGAGTGTGCCAAGCACTGAATTGCACTGTTAATGAAACATGTACTCCTAAGATTCTGCCATCCCCATAAACCCAAGCAACCAACTCCCCTAAGACCACCCCCAGATCGTGAGGAGTTCCTTGGTGTCGAACGTGATTAGTGCACCCTTTCATTTTAACAGAACCAGCACCAAAAGAAGTCCCCATCCCCACCATCTCATCAAAACTTTCATCTCTAGCAGTCATGGAATCTTAAAATCCATAGGCTTGCAATTCAAGTGCAATCTTGTTAGAGAGATATCCTCTGCTGATTGTGTAACTAAAGAGAGATTTATGTTGATGGCACCATTCCTGAACCATTTCTCACCATCTTGACTACTGCTTCTGACACTTAATTTGCAAGATCCATTCCTAATCTTGATCATGCTAGCTGGTTCATCATCGACCAACAAATTGTTAGCATCCTCACCACCACTCTAATAGAAAATATTGCATAACTTACCATTGGTTTTGACATATCAAAGGCAATTTAGGACTGTCTTGAACGTCATTTTCCCCAAAAGTCTGTAGTAAGTGCAACCAATCTTAAAATGCAACTTCTTGATCTTAATAAAGGCACTCAATGTGTTGATACTTATCTTCGTCATGCTAAATCAATTGCTGATGCATTGATTTCTATTAACAAGCCTGTTCCTGATGAGGATTTGGTCATCGCCACTCTTCATGGTCTTGGCCCTGATATCTCATGCTTCGTATTGTCCTCACTCAAAATCCTCCACCCCCAGATTTCATTGAACTTCGGGCTCGAATTCTCTATTTTGATGCTCAACAATCTCGTCCTGTTGATTCTCTTACAGCTATCGCTCTTTTCAATCACAGTCAAGCTCCCTCTACCCATCGTGATCACCGCCCTAATACTGGTAATCAATTTCCCACCAATGGTTGCCCTAACAATGGTCACTTCAGACGTGGTCGCTATTCTTAGCAGCGCGCCACTCCATAGTCACAGGTTGGGTTTTCATTTCCTATGCAACAACAACATGTGCGTCCATCAGGGCCATTTACTTCACTAACTTGGGTTGTTCGTCCTCCACCAAATGATATTCTTGGTCCAGCACCTTAATGGTGTCCTAATTGTCACTCAAGTCACCATGGACTTTTTCAATGTCCACATAGATTTTCTGGTCCAAACACCGCCGCTCCATTTGCTGGTGTACATTATGCTGCCGATCCAAACTGGTACCTAGACACAGGTGCAACTCATCACATGACAGCCATGCTCATCAATAATTCCCAACCTTATAGTGGGCTGCATAATGTCTATATAGGTAACGGGGACTTAATGTCTGTTTCCCATACTAGTAACCTTTCCTTTTTATTAGGCTCATTTACCTTCACTTTACAAAATGTCTTCTGTATTCCATATATTCGTAAAAATCTTCTATTTGTTGCTCGTTTCACTAAAAATAATCATGTTTTCTTTCTCTTTGCACCTGACTTCTATCAAATCTATTGCTTACGCACTGGATGTCTATTGTTTCAGGGCCCTTGTAAAAATGGTTTGTATCCAGTTAATTTATCAAACGTCTCTACTTCTCCAGAAGCCCTTGCTTCCATCCATTCCTCCATCTAGCACAATCGTTTGGGTCATCCGTCATCAAATGTCTTCGCACATCTAAGTCCTATAATTAATTCCAAATTGTTTTTTTCTTCTTTTTGTCGAGACTGTGCACTTAACAAGTTGCACCAATTACCTTTTAATTCCACCAAAGAGATTGCTAGCACTCCTTTTCATATTATACATAGTGATGTCTGGTCCTCCTCTATCATTTTTGTAAGTGGTTTCAAATATTATGTTCTATTTAATGATGAATTCTCACGCTACACTTATATTTACCCTATGTGTCGCAAAAATAAAGTCCTCACTCATTTTCAAACTTTAGTTGCCAAGATTCAAAACATCTTTCACCAAACCATTCAATTTCTTCAAAGTGATAATGGGACAAAATATGTCAATAATGCATTTTCTCATTATTGTAAATCCTTGGGAATTCAACAAAGATTTTGTTGCCCCTACACACCATAACAAAATGGCCTTGTCGAATATAAGCGTCGTCATATTGCTATAATGACTCACAGTCTCATTCTCACTTCTAGTACTCCACATAATCTTTGGGTTGAAGCTATTTTAACGTCTGTTTACCTTATTAATTTCTTCCCACACCCACTCTTGATTGGGATACTCCACATACTCGTCTCTATGGCAGCCAACCTTCCTATTCCTCTCTTTGGGTTTTTGGATGTTCCTATTTTCCTCATCTTGGGTCTTATGTCTCTGATAAACTTTCAAGTTGTAGCATTAAGTGTGTCTCTCTTGGTTACAATTCTCAACACAAAGGTTATCATTGTCTAGATCCTACCACCAGTCGTGTTTATATTTCTAGGCATGTTATTTTTAATGAAACAGTTTTTCCTTATAAACAGTTGCAGGCACATTCAGTTCCTGACGCTGGCTTATTGGAATTCACACTTTTATCCAGCTTAGAACTCCCACAACTTGCTCTTTCTAGTCCAAGCTCACCTGCTGAGAACAACAACTCTTCTTATCTTGTGTCTCAACCAAAGCAATGTGAAATGGATATTGAATTCCCGATCACAACATCATCGGCTATATCCCAGTTTATGGCGCCCACAACCGCCCTCATCCTTACTTATCAGCGTTGACGTTCATTACATCCAGTTACTTCACAGATAAAATCCACCTCTTTTCAGCCATTTACCCCTGATGCAACTATTCCACAGCTGATCTCAGGTGATCCTTCTCCTGTCTCTAATCCTCTAGCACCATCAACATCTTCATCACCTGCTCCTCGGTCTCTTCCTACGCCACCAAGAACACCACCCTCTCCACCCAAAAGGACACGTCTACAGCATGGTATTGTACAACCTAAAATTCACACAGATGACACTATCAAATATCCAATTCCTTATGCTCTCCTCATTGTCCTTGAAACTACAAAGCCCACATGCTACACTCAAGCTTCTAAACATGAGATATGGCGTGCTGCAATGACTGATGAAATCAATGCTTTTCTGAAAAATAACACTTGGACACTGGTTTCTTCTTCTTCCTCTCAAAATCTTATTGGCTACAAATGGCTATTTCAAGTAAAGCACAACCCAGATGGCACAATTGAACGTCACAAAGCACGACTTGTGGCTAAAGGATTTCATCAATAGCAAGGTATAGACTATACAGATACCTTTAGTCCTGTTATTAAACCTGTAACTATTCATGTTATGCTTTCTCTTGTTGTATCTAGAGGCTGGTCACTTCGTTAATTGGATGTTAAAAATGTGTTCCTTCATGGCTTTCTTAAAGAAGACATCTATATGACTCAACCACCGAGATTCATTAATCAGTTATGGTCATCTCATGTTTGCAAGCTCAACAAAGCCATCTACGGCCTCAAGCAAGCTCCTCGTGCATAGTTTCATCGAATGACATGCTTTTTATTATCAATTGGCTTTGTTTAGAGCTTGGCTGATTCATCTCTGTTTGTTTTCCAACATGAGTGTCATACAATTTATTTTCTCATATGTGTTAATGGTATTGTGGTCACATGTAGTGATGATCGACTTTTACAAAGTTTTATTGATGCTTTAAGTCGGGGCTTTGACATCAAAGATCTTGGAAATCTACACTAATTTTCTCAGTTTGTAGGTTACATCTCAAAATAAAGGTGTTCATATCAGTCAATTCAAATATGCATATGATCTTCTCGTGAAGCATGATATGCTGCTTAGTAAACCTGTGAGTACTCTGATGTCATCAAAAGATACTCCCACTTCTAATGATGGTGCTCTCCTTCCATTAGTCTTTCGGGAAATTGTTGGATCATTACAGTACTTGACAATCACTTGACCTGACATTGCCTTCGCTGTTAATTTTATTGCTCAGTTCATGAGTCAACCACGTATCCCTCACTTAATTGCTGCTAAGAGCATACTTCGCTACATCTAAGGCTCACTTGACCATGGCTTGTTCTTTGGTTCTCAACACCATCCTATTTATCTTGTTGCCTATGCGGATGCTAATTGGACTAACTGTTCAGAATATCGCCATTCAACGTCTAGTTATCTTGTTTATCTTGGCACTAAATTGGTCTCTTGGTGCTCTAAAAAGCAACCTACCATTGCTTGTTCTAGTATTGAGTCTGAGTATCATTCTTTTTCCCATGTTAGTGCAGAGTCTACTTGGTTAGCCTACTTACTCTATGAACTTGGTGCTCGCATTCAGTTTCCTATTCTCTTGCATTGTGATAACCTCAGTGCTACGTACATGGCTTCCAATCTAGTATTCCATGCCCGCACTAATCATATTAAATTTGATTATCACTTTGTTCATGAGAAGGTTGCACTTGGAAACCATCGTGTTTGCTTTATCCCTTTCATAGATCAACCTGCAGATCTGCTCACCAAGCCTCTTCACAAGAATCGTCCTGTTCTTTTTACTTGCAAACTTGTTCGAGCAGGCCCACCAAGTTTGAGGGAGGGTGTTAGAGAGATATCCTCTGCTGATTGTGTAACTGAAGAGAGATTTCCTCTTCTCAATCAAAACTGATTGAGTAACCGAAGATCAGTTTTGATTCTTAGTAATTATTGTTTTTAATGCTATTTATAATTCTTGTAACAGTCAAACAAATTCTCCTATATATATAGTTGTATAGTGTAAATAAAATCAATAAGAAAAACCATTTTCTACAAATCTGTATGCAACATAAGATAAAATAACTACACTAAACACTGTAATATGCAAAATTGTACATCAATGCTTAAAAACCACTCATGGATAACATTGCCTAAGAGCCTCAACAACAGTAACAAAATGTAAGATAAACAAATAAACAAATCAATCACCTCTTTACCATGTTCTCCCAGGATATCATATGGCAGGTTTATCCTATTATCCATGAGAAATTGGATTGTCTGCCTTGAAAAGTCCCATATATGCAACTACACAAGAGGTGAACTGATTCATGAAAGAATTCTTCCCAATATAAATTTGTATTTCTTACTGAGATAACAAAAGTTCATAAAAACCTAACCAACTTAGACTTGGGAACAAAACTATTGCAAGCTCTCCTATAAGAGGAAATCAGATTGTCTTGGAAATTTCAGTCTATTGTCAAATATGGAATCATAAAGAAGATTTATTAAAAGAAGGCTCTTGCATTTAGCTTCAGTTCTGTGCTGTGAGAAACATAAGCACATTGTAATATAATTAAGTTAACTGGATTATCATGGTGGGTAGGACTCATGAGTTTTAATTACATTTAACAAACTTAAAGTATGTGATTGTGTATGTTGTAAGAAAAAAAAAATATATTCCATGCAGGCACATAAAGACTAACCAAACCGATCAATCTCAAGACTGGGCTTGACTTCATCTCAATACGGATGTTACCTGGTCCAGTAACCTGACCTAAACCAGGTTTGACCACCATGGCACTCGGCTCTTGAAAGCAATGCATTCAAGAAGGGATTTGACTAAAATTGTTAAACATTCAGTATTGAAGCAAATGCACTTGGTTCATAAGCCTTGTTCTGCACAACTATAAAAAAAGAAGGGAAGAAGAAGAAAAGAAAAAAGGAGATTGACCTTTGAGCTGATCTCCACCTCCAAAGAATTTGTTTCCTTGGAAGATGAAAGCCTTACTTAGATTAGACTCATGAGATCTCCATTTCAAAATCCTCATTAGATCAAAGGATCAGGTTTAAAATAATTTAGATTAGACTCAATGCTTGGAGGTCTATGAAAACACTAAAGTACACATGATTGTGGGTGCATTGTGCTTTTACTGGTTAATGTGTTTTTTGGCCAACTAGTTAATTAATTATTTAGATGACTTTTCTGGCCAAATTGAGAAGAGTTTGTCTATGTTCTAAGAAAAAAATTATATATGTTATGCATTAAGGAAACAATTATATCATGTATTAATAATATGTACACAAATTAAAGTATATAAACAATATTTACAAATAGCATGTTGAAAATAAATATAGATGAAATAATTTAAAATAAAATAATTAGATAAAAAAACAAAACAAAACAAAACAAAGCTTAGTTCATTAGTGTTCCTAGTGGAATTGTCATTTTGTCACACATGTGTGACATGACGGCGATTGTCCTCCCAGATCGAGATCTTTGTGGTGACTGGTGGAAATAACAAAGAATTCTTATTTAGTATCAGTAAAGGGGGATGAAGACGTCACCTAGTAAATCACTAGGACCCCTAATTAGTCTTAGAGTCTGAATTAGGGGAACAAGTTGTGTATAAGAAAAATGTATCACCTATAGTACAATTTACTTAAAGTAAAATGCATTGTTTATTTATTTGATATAAACTAATATGTTGTTGTATTTTCTAACTATTGATATGTCTATTTTTTTAAAAAAAAAAATCCTTCTTGGTAAGGAATTCATTATTTTATCAAGTTAAAATCTAATCATTCTTATGTTAAAATAGATTTTTTGTGTTTTTATTTTAATATTAGAAATACATTTTACGTATACATTCGTAATTTTTTATATTCGAACAAACAAAAAATTTATTTTGGTATTTTTAACATGTAGGTTAAGTTCTCATGGATTTTATAAACTGGTTATTAAATTCAAAAATACATGTAAAGATATCAACAAAAGTGTTTTTCTTGAATTTTTGTATTTAAATTGCTAAATCATGCCTTGTGTTATTATTATTATTTTTATTGTTTATGCTAAATCATGCGTTGTGTTTTTAAATCATGCTAAATGCATGCTAGTTATGATGGATCCAGTGATGCTCATGGCGTGATTGAAGCTTACAGTGCAGAGGGCTGATGTTGGTTGTTGCTCGGTAGCTGATCACGGTGGCCTTATTATTGGAGTTCACGGTGCCGTGTGAGGTCACTGGCGGCAACACTAACCAGTGTTCAGAGGGGAACTTATTTATTAAAAGATGGAAATGTTAAGTTTTTTGTAAAAAAAAAAAATTTGTTAAAACAACAATTTAAGGTTCAAAAACTTACAAAGTTACTTGTTCCCATCTAGCACTCCTCAACTTGGATGAAATTGCAGAGGGGACTGAAAGTCCCCTAAAAAAATTTAACAAGGTTAAGATGTCGTCAACATCCTTTTACCTTCCCTCATTTTCCTTCCCCTCCTCCATTCACCTCCTCCAATCTCCATAGATAAATTTCTAGTGTAATCATGTTGTTTAGAACATCCCTGCAAGTATGATTACAGATTTATTAGGGTCTTTCGGATCTACATGGGATGAACTCAGCACAAACGTGAGAGTTGATCGATATCTGAAACTGTGAGAGAAGAAATTTGCTGTTAATTCTTGCAAATAAAAGACATAAATCTGGCATTTTATGATGTTGCTTCGATACCTTCTGCTCCATCTAGAATCGGTTGAGTTTCAGGCCCCCAGGGCCTAGCCAATGCAATAATAGACGGGAAGAATGTCGTCGGCGTTTCTATCATGCTGTCTTGCTCTGCCATTTTATTTCCTTGGAAAATCTTAGACGGATGCCATCTTGTGATGTCAGTTCACTTGACTATTAGCAGAAACTCATAGCCAAGAACACTGTTCACTCTGGCAGTTTTTTCATTTTTGTCCTCCAATTTTTTTTTTTTGGATGATTGCATTCTTTTGGAGCCAAATTGAAGCCCAATTACTTTAAATTTATTGACCAGGGACAAGATTGAAAGAAGGAGTGAAAATAGGAGGATGTTTTGAAATTTGATCAAATATACACTTTGGTCCTCATACTTTTCAATTTATAAACTTCTAGTCCCTCCATTTTTTTGAAAATTTAGTTTTGATTCAAAACTTTATTTTTCTTATTCTTTTAGTCCCTAATTTGAGAGAAGAGAAAGAAAATGGCTGGATTCTGGTAGTATAGAGAGAAAGTATTAGTTGGCATCGATTCTAACCAAAAAAAATATTGATTTTAGTGTCAACGTGTTCTATTCAATGAGAGGAATTTATCATATGTGCTTCTTGCCCTTAGCTTTTCATGAGACAAAAGATCTAAGCTCCGAAACTTTTTTGTTGTGGTTTTTTTTTGGGCGGTTTTTGGGTTGTTTGATGCATATACAAGTTTATCAAGGTGTTTATGGTATTTTATAAGTATTTAGGGTAAAATAATGGGTTGGAAATGTATTTCTCGGTAAAAAAATAAAAAAACACAAGTTTTAATTTTTCAGCTACCACAATGATAAAAATTTAGTTTATCTGCCTCATTAAAAAAATAGATAGGCCTAGGTGCATGGGCTGCTCCACCCCTCCCCCATTTGGGCCTTTATTTTATTTTTTTACCTTTTTTGTTAATTTTATTTTCAATTTGATCCTTGACAATTGGGTCTTTATTGATTTGCCTTACTTTATTTTTTTTCAATTTTATCCTTTAATATTTTATTGATTTTTAATTGGATAATGTAATTTGTTTCGATTTGATATTTACAGGTTTATTGCGATCTCAAACAGATACTCTGATATTTAATTTATTCTTAATTTCATGATTTTTTTTCTTATCATATAGCTACATGAAAAGTATAAAAAAATTGTTGAGATCCAGTGAGTCAAGGATGTGATTAATTTTGGTTGGTTAGAGACCAAACTTAATTTTTTATTTCAATTGAATAACTAATTTTTAATTTATTTAATTAAATAGATGCATAAATTTTTAAAGTTATAATTGAGATTTTTTCATGTCAAAAAAATATATGAAATGCTGTTATATTTATTTGTTTTATGTTGAAAAAAACAAATTATTCAACCCGGGAGGCGACAAAATCATCAAATAAGTAGTACAATCCTATCGTGTGAGACTATGGGTAGCTTGATTCCATTCATATTGAGCAGCTTGTTCCAAGATTTTGTTGTGACCTTAGAGTTAGCGTCGTGTCATAAACAAATCTTTGATTGTTCCGGTGAAATGTTCTCATCAATCTGCTATTTATATCTAATTTATGTCTGTATATCAAGATTTCAGAGCCCAGCCAGGTTGTCCTGAATTGTCTCTATAATAATAATGCTCCTCGCTAGATTCCATTTCCCCTCGGAGGCAACGATAAACCATGGATTCATCTCCCTGTTTTTTGTTCTTTCCTTTCTGTGCTCCAGTTTTCACTTTTGGACGGTTGTTCATAGCTTTAGTTTACAGCTTGAACATTAACATCTCAGAAAAACGTTCATGCTCCCACAGATTATCGTAGCAATCGCCGTTCCTCATGTCTGGTCACGGGCAGAAGCCTGGCGGATATTGAGTCGAGTCCCTCGTTAGTGAGTCGAAGAGGGAAAAAAACGAGTCGTGTCTTTTTTACCCCAAGAAGACGCACAGACTACCAGCTAAGAACACTGTAATGGAGTCATAAGACTGTGCTGTGACAAATACTAGGGCAAATCTGTGGTTTTGGCTTGGCCTGTTCAGCAGTAAAACTAAACCCACTGGCTTTACTGGCTTTAGTTTTTTTCTGATGAAACAAATGGTGCCCATTGGCTGACATCTAATGTAGCAACTGAAGAAAAGTTTCGTTCATTGTGAAGGCACGTGGCCACTTTATGTATTTATTTTAATATTTTTTATATTAAAATATTAATATAACAGCCGCAAAAAAAAAATAAACAAAAAGAAGAAGAAGAAAATAATAAGGCTAGAAAAAAACCACAACTTGTGGATTTATCTCTCAACAATTTTTATCTTCTTGTTATTTTTTTCTTATCAATTTCTTTACATTGTCTTTCAGGTAGGTTGATCTTTTTTCTTTTTTTGGTATTTTCTTTCTTGATTTATTTATATTTATTGGATTTATGTCGTGCTTAGTTTTTAAAATTTCAGAATTGTTATGATTATTGAACTTTTATTGTCAGTTTCTTTTTCAATTCTCTAAATTATAAATTTAGCTTGGGTTATTTCATTTTTTCTCTTTTAATAAAATTTAAAAATTTTATATTTAAATTTTAATGGGTAGCTAACAAAAATAAAAATTTCAAGGCTTATATTTTATAGCTCAGAGACTAAATAGTCTGTTAAACAAAAACTATATGGATGACTTATTATTTTTTAAAACACAAACACAGAGTACTTCAATATATTCTATTAATAATTCTAAGATTATTTAATTACTTGTTAATTCATTATTAATTAATTAGGGACTGAAAAATTAATTGTCAAATTTATAAACAAAATTTAATAACTTGGATTGAAACTTTTTTTTTTATTATTAATCTCCACTTTTTGCTTATTATTGCTATTAATTATTTATAAAAGAACGCTACCAATTAAGAAATATAACATCGAAAATATAATTAATGATCTAAAAATTATTAGTTACATATCTTAGTTATATATATATAAAAAAACCTTATTAAATAGAAAATGCCGAAACGGTGTAAAAATATTGGAATAAATAAAATATCAATTATCATAATTTTTCTATATAAACCTTTAATGTAATATATTTTACCACATTAGATGAAAACAATTCCATGCTTAGCATATATTTAATGTATAATTTTGATTTAAGATTTACCTTACTATTATCAAATAAAACAAATTATATTTATTTATAATTTATCTTTTTATTTAAAAAATTCTAGCTCGAACACTTGAAGGCACAATTCCATGGGATTCCTCTGTAATATCCCCCACCCGAGGATGAAAATTAAAGCGGAACATGTGGCCCTCACTTCCATCCTCCCACCAGCTAATGGCCACCTGTAATCAACTAATCATGGCTTCCATGCTAATGTTAAAATAATAATAATAATAAAAAACCTCCCTTCAATTTTTTTTTTATATTGGCTTTTAACTCTTCCATTAATTTGATTTAACATGCCCGCAAGAAAATTGGGGAAATCCCCAACCCCTTTATAAACAATTACCAAAATATAATTCGATAATCAAACAAGATTAAACATTTCGATTAAAATGCTTTCATATTATGTGTATTATGAACGAGATTAAGAACATAATTCATGTATTACGTGTCATATCCAAGCCACTAGACTCAAATCGACTGTACACGTGGACTGAGTGCTTAATCTAATTTTTTATTCATATATTTGAGTGTTCATGGATATAATTAAAAACCATGATAGCAACCTCACTTGATAATCTAATCTCAACGTACTAACATTTTACCATTTTAATATTTATTTTTTGTTTAAGCTGATAGGTCTACAATCACACCTATTACATGTGCTAAAAACTAATATATTGAGATCGATCTAAGTATAAATTTAACTTTTCATATAAAAGATATATTTGTTCAATTAATATAAAATATTAAAAAAGAGTAATAATTTTTTTCACCTTCCCTACAGACATGAGAATGCGTTTAATTTATTTTAAAAATTGGTATATTCTTAGCTAAAAAAGGAATGACTCGTAACTCCCATTTAAGTGTGCGACTATGAAGCTTGTTAAAATTTAATATTTTTTAAATTATTTTAATATGTTTATATTAAAAATAAAAATTTTAAAAATAACTAATATTTCCAAACAGATGAAGCTCCGGGGAGGTAATGTCCTGGATTCTCAATAATTTGATTCAAAATATAAATTTCTCAGCCATCTAAAATTCCTCGATGGAAGGGAATTTGAGTCCGAACAACTTTTACAAGATATTTTTTAAAATCTTGATTTGATTTGATAAATTAATTTAAATTTTATTTAAAAATATGATTATGGTTATTTTTTAAATTAATTTTTATTTGAAAATATATCAAATAATATATTTTTTATTTTTAAAAAATTATTTTTAATATTAATACATCAAAATAATTTAAAAACATTAAAAAAATATTAATTTAAAATAAAAAAATAAAAAATAAAAAAAATATTAATTTCTCAAAAATATTTTTAAAATATAGAAACAACCAGGTCATCTTAGCTGATCTAATTAATTTTTTAATCCATCGAGAATTCTTTTTATAAAAAGACAACATCATTGTTTCAATAAAAAAAATCCGAATTAACCCCGTGATGCAGCTCGTGATAGAGTCAATTTCAGACCAGACACGACATCCATATTCCGAGAGCTTTGGTTGAGTTGAAAGCTAGCTAGCGAGGTCGCACGTGCGTGGTTTTCCACTTGGCCAATGATGGAATGTCCAGCCCGTCTGTTTTTTTGTTTTTTTATTTTTTGGGCCCTCCATCCACTATTTGTTTGTCGTTGTCGGGTCCCCTTCCAGCTGTGGTCTGCATCGCTTTCTTTTGTTTTGTGGCTGCCCCTCCACTTTGTCCCATTCCACGTGTCCTACCCTCCATTCTTCGGTGGTGTTACCTCCAATGTCCTTGATTCTTTTAGAAAGCGACGTGGTTTTGGTATTCATGCCAGCAAACCTATTCTTTCACGATAATAAGAAAAGATGGCATTTAATTCAAGTAACGGAATAAAAATATTGTTTATATTTGAGATAATTAACAGCTGTTTTTTATTTAAAAATATATTAAATAATATATATTGTTTTAATATTAACACATTAAAACAATTTAAAAACACTAAAAAAATAAATTTAAAACAAAATAATAAAATTTTTTATTAACTCTGACTGAAACATGGGTCAAGATCCATTTTTTTCATGAGATTATAGATTATTTATTTTTGCGTTTAAAGTATTTTTTAAAAAAATTATAATTTTAATTAATGTTTTTTAATATTGTCAAATGATATTTTAATTGATATTTTGCACTTTAACTTGATATTTTTCTATACTTTCATATGATTTTAATTTATTAAAATTAAAAATAATTTTTAAAAATAAAATAATATTATTTTAATATAATTTTAAATAAAAGTCACTTTAAAAAACAAGTATCCCCTTATAATTACCGGCACTTCTTGGTGTCTTTTCACTCGTTAGAACCTTTTTTGTTTAGACTAATATAAGATTTTCTTCGATTGCGCGCTTTAACAAACCTCAGTTTAAAGACAGGTGATATCTCACCAACTTATCCAAATACATAATAATTAATTATGCGAGTGTATAACTGTTTTAGACTAATCTTAAAATAACTTCGCAACTTATAATAAAGTCGCTATTGCAAAAAGTTCCAGCGGCCGCGAGCTAGACCTTGGACTAACCAGATAATAAATACAATATAAAAAGCTTGATTATTTAGGATGTATGGCTAGTTTCAAAAGACTACACTTTATAACAATCACGTGTTATCAAACTACGCATTAAAAAAACCTAATTCTTGCTAGAAAAAAATATAATCAAATTGACAATCCACAATTTTCAAGTTCAAGCTTTTTCCTTCTTCCCACTTAAAAATAAATATAATCAACCAATCAACATGAGTTAAATATAAAATCTCAAGACACTGGATGTTTATATTATTATTAATTTTAGGATCCGTAAGATTAATCAAAGTGTGCAAACTGATTCACATTTATATTAATAATAAAAAAATTAAATAAACACAAAGCACAAGAAATTTTTATGTGAAAAACTCAAGTGTTGAGAAAAATCAAGAGATTATAAACTATGCAATTTGTTATACTAATTCAAATAATAGGATTATAAAGTTCTTCCCTAGTTCAGCTGAAAAATTCATGACAGTGGAGAGGTAAATCTTCCCTTCTCATCGATCCCTTTCCCTTCCCAACCATACTAGAGCCCAAAACAACCTTTGAAAAATATATTGTACCTTTGAAAATATATTGTACCTATTTTTATAATTTTTAAAGGTGTGGTTAGGTGTAGTGTATGCTTAAAATATATTATATCTTTAAAAAAAAATTACTATATTTCTAAGCCAAACACCCTCTAAGAATTGATATGCTAATAATGCAATTATGCAAATATTTTTATTTTTATGCATTGCACTGCCAAATCCATCATTTTTATGCAAGTTCCATTATCTTTTTCTCTGGAAAATTGAGGCGAAATTAATGAATTACTCAAATGGATGTTCCTTTACGTGTTTAGATGTATAGATTATGTTTGTTTTTATATTTAAAGAGTTTAAAAAAAACGAAAATTTTATTTTAAATTAATTTTTTATAATATTGAATCATTTTGATATACTAATGTTAAAAATAAATATTAAAAAATAAAAAATTTATTTTAATATATTTCTAAATAAAAATAATAATTATTATAATTCTAAATAGTAATTTAATAGTTAAATACTTTTGGCATGTTTTTTTTTTATTCACGTGAGATGTTCGAGTTAATTTGAACGCGTCTCGATTAATCCTATAAGCCCTGAAGTTAATAACCAAGTAAATCTTCATTAACTATCAATATTAACAATATCAGAAACTCAAACCTAAAATCACAAAAAAAAAAAAAAAACAAATCCTTAATCCCAACCTCGGCTAATCCCAGTACTTTTGGCATGTTGATAACCCATCTGAAGCACACTTCAATATAAATAATTTTTTAATCAAAAACCGTAAAAATATTACCAATTTTTAGCATAAAAACACAACTCTACGCACTAATAAAGTTTAGGGCTATCACTTTTGGATAAAATGATAAATTAGTGAGTAATAACCCATCCAACCAGAAACGTAAGCACTCAGGATTAACAATTTTACACGACATAAAACTCAACTCAACTCAACTCAGTAATTAATGCTTATAATTACCGATAATCTTCGGTATACCATCTAGTTTTCTCTTGCTCCACGATAATCTTAAATCATTTTCTGCATTAACGAGATCAAGTTTTTCTAGACACGTTTATTACATTGGTATATGACGCCTTTAGAAAGATTTAATAAAAGATAATTCTAATATTTGAACTCAAAAAATCAATGAAAAAACACACACTTATAAAACCAACATATTAAGATTTATACATGACGTAAATATCACCTATAAGGTGTATGAAAATCTAATTAATATTAATTAACAAAATTAAAAGAGGAGGTAAATTATTAATTCATCTTTTTATTGTGCTTATTTAAAAAAAAAATTTCAATTTATATGAAGTTATTATGATTTTATGACCTGAATCGCTGGTTAATCTTAGTTGACTCGTGTGTTTTTTGGTTGTTTTTTAATTATTATTTTTTAATTTTGTGTTGATTGAGAATTGAATTTTATAATTTGTCGATTGCTTTTTATGAGATTATTTTGGTTTCATGATCTAGATAACGAGTTTAATGGATTAACCCGAGTTGACTTAGGTCTTTTTATGTCTTTTTTTAATTGATTTTTTTTCTCTTAATTTCATTATTCAAGATTGAATTGATTGATAGTTGACATTCATAATATGTTTTAATTTTTTTTATATGGTGTTATTATAATTTGTCATAGATTTGACAGGTGTACCTTGATCTAGACCAATGCAACACGTTATTATCTTAATATTTTTTTTAAAAAAAATATTATCTTTATATTTTTTTAATCAAACTACATTTTAATAATTATTTGAATTATCTTTAAACTTATCAAGTTAATTAGATTATATTAGATTAATTTTTATATAATTTATTTATTTATTTTCTATTTAAAAATACATAATAACATCTAAATATTTTCTCAAATGTTCACTGCGAGGGAATGATCCACAACTAAGTAGAATGTTATTCATGTCAAATGTATATGTATAATAATTATTTTTTTAAAAAGAGAAAAATATAAAAATTAAGGGAAAATCCAAGGAGAAACAAACAGCAAACAGGTGAACAAAAAGAAAATAAAAACGGGACTCACATCAAAGACAATATTAATAGAAATGAAAACAAAAGAGCAAAAAAACGAAACAGAAAAAAAAAGGGAGCTAAGTCAACTCCTTCCTTGTTAACAACAGAACGCCGTTACATTCGGGATACATACCCTCCCTTACCATCCTTAACCCTAACCACCTTAGTTTAACCCTAGTTAACTTAACTCTTTCTGTCTCTCTCAAACCCTCTCACATCGTACCCTGCTTTTGACCTGTTTCTGTTGATAGTCATAGAGCGATGTTGAAAAAGAATCAAAGAGAAAGATCCCCCCTCCCTCTAAACCCCCTCCCTAAATAACGGCGTATCCCTTCCTTTTCTCTTCAGCATATCTGATTTTGCTTCAAACAACTATAAAGATTCTTTTATTATTATTATTATTATTGACGAGATTATGTGGGCATTATAGAGGAATGGATAGACATTTTTGAATATTCTGACGATAAATTTTTTGGAGGTTTTTGTTTTGTTTTGAGGAATGGTGGTGAAGATGATGAGGTGGCGGCCATGGCCACCTTTGATTTCGAAGAAGTATGAGGTGAGGCTTGTTGTGCGAAGGATTGAGGGTTGGGATCGAGTGCGGGAAGCTTTAGCTGCCGCACCTGGGACATCGTCAGGTGGTGACTTGAAGGACAAGTCGGAGAAATTGACTGTGGAGATTAGGTGGAAAGGGCCCAAATTGGCATTGAGTTCATTAAGGAGGACGGTTGTGAAGAGGGATTTCACGAAAGAAGTGGAGGTTTATGGTGGCGGTGGTGAAGGGGAAAACGGTGGCGTTTTGGTGGAGTGGGATGAGGAGTTTGAGAGTTTATGTACTTTGTCTGCTCATAAAGAAAATGTGTTTCATCCCTGGGAGATCTCTTTCACTGTCTTCAATGTGAGTGTTTTTTTTTTTTCCATAGAAATTTAATCTTCTTTTCAAGATCTTTTGCGGGTGTTGTCTTCTTATCCATTGAAATATGATTAAAAAAATTGTGGGTTTGCTGTAGAATCTAGGAAAATCTGTTGGCGTATGAAATGTCTAGCTTTAATAAAAATCCGGGTTTCGTTTATTTTTCATGAATTTAAAATTTTCATTTTTGGTGATTAGTTACTGTTAGTTTTTGGGTTGCTTGTAATTGAGATGAAGTGGTTTTTTAATTCAAGAATATAAGCATGTGAATGTTTTTCTTTATATTTTATTTTTTTATTTTTGTGATTTCTTTTTCGTGGGTTATTTTGGTAGTCAATTCGGGGGAACAAATGATTCTTAATTGGTCTCTAAGGGATTTAGTGGTTGGATTTAGTCAAGTAATTCTTTCTTTTTTGTCTTGGAAAAACGCTTGGGTATATTGGATATCTTGCAGGTTTCTTGCCTGATGGTTTCGTCATTTCAAAACCTTCTTGTTGAGGAGATTGCTTGGAAATGGTTTTTTATTTGACCTTTTATAAAAATTGTTGCTTCGATTGTTTGGATTTGTCTTTCTTGTTAACAACTTTGAAGGGAACTTAGCAGTTTTGTTTTCTGATTCAGGGTGTGAACCAAGGGCCCAAGAATAAGGTTCCTGGAGTTGGAACAGCAACGGTGAACCTCGCTGAATTTGCTTCTGCAGCTGAACAGAAGGAGTTTGAGTTAAGACTTCCGCTCATGGTCTCTGCTGGTGTGGCCGAGCCTCGCCCTTTGCTCTGTGTATGTTGTGCCATTGAATTTCTTCCAATGTCCATTCTTCCTGATTTTTTGAAAATTATCCTGCTGCATATTTAATTTGCCTCTCCTGTCTTTGCTATACAAAATCTCTGACTTTTCTGTTTTTCTAATGTTTTCTCAAATTTTTTATAGTTTTTCATCTCAGTTTGTATGAATCTTGCAGGTATCACTCAGCTTGTTGGAGTTGAGAACTGCTCATGAGACCTCTGAGTCAGTACAGAGAGCTATAGTACCCATTCCATCTTCACCTCAATCTGGAGAAGCTGTCTCAACTGAAAAGGATGAGCTCTCTGCAATTAAAGCTGGTCTCAGAAAGGTAAAGATTTTTACTGGATATGTATCTACCAGGAGAGCAAAAAAGGCCTGTCGTGAGGAAGAAGGCAGTGAAGGCAGGTGCTCTGTTAGGAGCGAGGATGGTGAGGATAACTATAACTATCCATTTGACTGTGAGTCACTTGATGATTTGGAGGAAGGAGAATTGGATGAGGTCAAGGAGGATTCTACAGTGAGGAAGTCATTCAGTTATGGCACACTGGCTTTTGCAAACTATGCTGGAGGATCTTTTTACCCTAGTGCAAGGATAAATGCTGAAGATGAAGATTGGTTTTACTACAGCAATCGCAAGTCAGATGTGGGTTGCTTACACAGTGATGATTATACCCCATCAGTCTCTGAGCCATCTCTCTTGCAGAATTCTAAGCGCAGCATATTGTCATGGCGGAAAAGGAAGTTGAGCTTTAGGTCTCCTAAAGCTAAAGGAGAGCCATTGTTGAAGAAGGCATATGGAGAAGAAGGCGGGGATGATATTGATTTTGATCGGCGGCAGCTTAGCTCTGATGAATCTCTTGCTCTTGGCGTAAGCCATCTGTTGATTTCCTCTACTTTCAAACTTTTTAATGCTAGTTGTTTCCAATGTAGCAGTATTAAAAGTACACAAAATGAAAACATTGTTGGTCATCCTGAAGGATGGTCCAGGTTGTTTTGTGATTAATAATTCCTTTCATAATCAGATGAATTTCTATATTGAAACGACACCAACTGTTTTGCAGTGGCATAAGGCAGAGGAGGATACATATGCAAATCGATCATCAGTATCTGAATTTGGTGACGACAATTTTGCCATAGGAAGTTGGGAGAAAAAAGAAGTGATAAGCCGTGATGGACAGATGAAGCTTCAAACTGAGGTTTTCTTTGCTTCCATTGATCAACGAAGTGAGCAGGCTGCAGGTGAGAGTGCTTGTACAGCCCTTGTTGCTATTATTGCCGACTGGTTTCAGAATAACCATGGTCTCATGCCCATTAAGTCCCAATTTGATAGTCTCATCAGAGAAGGGTCATTGGAATGGAGAAACCTCTGTGAGAAAGAAACCTACAGGGAGCGGTTCCCTGACAAACACTTTGACCTTGAAACAGTTCTCCAAGCCAAAATTCGTTCTATTTCTGTTGTCCCTGGCAAGTCTTTTATCGGTTTTTTCCATCCAGATGGGATGGATGAGGGAAGATTTGACTTTTTGCATGGAGCCATGTCCTTTGATAACATTTGGGATGAGATAAGTCATACTGGATTGGAATGTCCAAGTGACGGTGAACCTCAGGTCTACATTGTAAGTTGGAACGACCATTTTTTCATCCTAAAGGTTGAACCAGAAGCTTGCTACATTATTGACACATTAGGAGAGAGGCTCTATGAGGGATGCAATCAGGCCTTCATTTTGAAGTTTGACAGAAACACAATTATTCATAAGTTGCCAAATGCTGCGGAATCATCTGATGAGAAAACAATGGGTGATCAGCAGAATGTGCCAGCCGTCTTAGAACCCAAGGATCAGCATCAAGTGAACCTAAAGGAGGAGGCGGCTTCTACATCGGGGGCACTGGTAACCAAGCAAGTAGAACCAATTACAAGCGAGGAATCATTAAAGAGTGAGGAAGAAGGGGAGGTTATGTGCCAAGGAAAGGATTCTTGCAAAGCGTACATAAAGAGTTTCTTGGCTGCAATTCCAATCAGGGAACTGCAGGCAGACATCAAGAAAGGTTTAATGACATCAAAACCTCTTCATCATCGGTTGCAGATCGAATTCCACTACACCCAGTACTGGCAACCTTTGACCGAAACTCATGCCACAGAAATGTTGATATCACTACCACAGTCAGTCAATGCCTCCATATCAGAGGCTGCTGTTTAGACACTGTAAATTTTAGGGAAGTGTGATTAGTCTAACTAAAGTTTCATTCTACAAACGGTGATCTTATGATGTGAATGATATTAACAAAGAGGACCTTTTTCAACTTTTTGAGGAGTTTGAATAGAAAAGGATCATGTTGTGTTTCTTCTAATCTGGTCTTCCAAATGGAGCTATCGTTTGTGCTTTCCCTTGTTTGCACATGATCTCAAGTTCCCGTACGATCCGCTGATGGCAATAATCTGACCCTTGAGATTGTTCATTAAGAAAATCGAGGCATTATTCCTTGAGATTGTTCATTTTAGGATTCTGGTTCTGTGACAACTTATTTGATCGGAGCCAATTATTCCTATCCTTGTGTGGTGTAAGCTGCTAAGAGGAACTTTTGGAGATTGGTATTCAAGGACACGAAAAGTTTCTTTGGAATGCATGTTCCTTTTCTAGATTAAAAAAACCCAAGCCTGAAGTCTCCTCTTTTAGCTACCTCAACCAACATGTGGAGGGGAGAGGTTTTCTATGGAATTCCTACCCCAGCTGTGCACGTTCAGGATATACCCTTCCCATAAGCATCATTTGGATTATTCCCATGAGCAAGTTGTGGACATGTCACGTTGACAAGAAGCTCTCTTTCGGCTTGTGAAGTGAAGATTGAGATTCTTCGTTCACTTTTTTCCATATAAAAGCCTTGAGATTGGTTTTTTTATCTGTTTCTTTAGTTTTTAATAGTGAATTGATGATGATGATGATTATGATTCTGATAGGTGAAGAAGATGATGTTGATCGCAATGAATAATTTGTTTTATACGTTACACTTACGCTGGGAAATTTGCAGGCCTTGGAAGACCGATTAAATGATAATGACTTGATTAGTTCATCTGCTCGCTACAGAGCCATAATCATAATGCAGAAACATGCTGCTTACAGCTTTTCATTTTCAAGTTCCCATTATGCAATTTGACTCAGCCGGTGACATCTTCGTTAGCCTTTCCGGTAGCAATTTTATGATCACAGAAGCAGCCTTAAGCCATGGCGACAGCTCTGCAAGCCAACAAACTCTCAACCCTGGCTGGTTCAGGCCCACCATTCAAATACTGGTATTTACAAAGACAGACAAAATGAATATGAAATATAACATCATCATCAACTCAAATTTGAGCCAACTTCTGGGTTAATTTCCTGCCTATTTTACTTTGAATTATCCTCTGCAATTTGTATAGAATAAAAATGCTTGGACAAGAGCACACCATTCAGACACTTCAAATCAGCAGAAAAGCTAGAAGTTCCGGAAGAGTCGAGCAACAACTACCAGAGTATTTAAAGCAAGAAATCAAAATTGTTTTGCTCCACTGCTTTCATGGACTGAAAGCATGAATCAAGAACTGGTAGCCTGGTTTGACAATGCAAGAAAGCTGCATTATACGACTCATCATAAAAGGCCTTTGGCGTGAAAACCATTATCATGTCCTTCCACTTTCCTTTATCGTACCATTCTAGCTTTTGTTACCAACCAGTGACTTTTTGTTATAATCTTATGAAGAGCCATGTGCATGTTCTGCCAACCCATTATCGTTCCAAACTTATCTTGACAATGATTCAAGCTCAACTGCACAAGGCTCCACACCTGACATAAACCCACGTTGAATGGATTCTTTCCCATATTGTCATCATCCTTCCCTTTCTTGCTTCCTGAAGGCCGTGTTTCCTCATCATCCTAGAAAACAATTTTCAACCTAATCTGAAAACAAATATTGATAACTTATAAAGCTCCTGCTAATACCCTGTACTAACCATCATTCCTTACGTTATCAGAACATAATAGAGTTCCTGCAGAGAATTAGGAAGAGAACCTGCCTTGAAAATCACGTAACAAAAAAATAGCATTACTCTTCGTATTTCATAGCATAATGCACATCTATCTCTAATGATTGTCAACGATGGAAATAAAAAAGAAGAAGAATAAAAGCGAGCTGAAGTTCAACAATGCATGTAAGAAGAAATGTCAAATCGGATTTGCAGCAACAAACGGTCAATCCATAACTTTCTTTAGGACATCCAGTGCTAAAGTAATCAATGTATTTCCATTTTATGACTTACAAACAGCCACTGAAATTTGAATGAAGAAAAATGTTAGAGAAGAAAGACAAATATGACAAAAATAGGTAATGGAAGAAAATGACACAAGGATTTGTGCAGCACAAAGGGCTTTAACTGCTCTATATATATATATCACAACCAGGACATTTGGTACTACATTTCATTAGCGCCTCCAATCTTACATATAGAACAACTAAGAGAAGCACCGGGAATTCTGTCCAAGCATTTTTCAAGTTACAAGACAGGATGTTATATAACTCGGGAAAAAGTTAGGGAAGGTGGAGAATATATACGATACAGAATCAAGCAAGAGTTTAGGAAAAAGTAGCTAGACTTCAGCTGCAGATGAGGCATTTAACCAATCCATTTTCATTACATTCAGGGCATCTAATGTATGTCTCATCATTCTGATCATCTGCAAAGACCTTACGACTGCCATTACAATCGGAGCAAACTATGAATCGTATGTTACCGCAACCAGTGCAAGGGCAATTAGACAGATTGAGTGGTATACCTGCCAAGAGATTCTTAAGCTTACCTTGCTCATGCAAACCAGTCACTTCATCAGCCCCTCCTATGTACCTTCCCTTTATGAAAAGCCTTGGAGGAATCACCCTGCCACCCATTATCCTCCATAGTTCCTCCCTGAATTCCAAGTGCAACGAAACATCTCTCTCGTGGAATATTACTTTAAAACTTTCCAACAAAAACCGAATAGCATGACAATCCTCAAATGTCTTTCTTATACTTCTCAAGCTTGTTGTGTAGAGGATCACAGCCTGACTTCCTCCGGGAAGAGATTTCTCTTCAAAATCTGAAAGAGATGGGTGTCCTTCAATCTCTTTCTCAGCTTCATTTCCCGTGTGTTGCTCCACGTTGATATCTGTAGAGACTGGGGCCTCAGGACTGTCCATGACAGATAATCTGTCATTGGATACTATGGAGGGTGTGATGTTCACCTTGTCGAAGAGATTAATTTCCAAGTCCAGTTCTTCATCTTTGGATTCTGGTTTTTGCTTTGACACACCAAAATTACCAGATAAACTGTCTTTCTTGTGATCCTTTTGTATGTAAATTGGTGGTATCTGCAAGCTCTGATCGGAAAAGTTTTCTGAGGAGTTCAGATGGAAACTAGACCTTGTTTCAGTGTGCTTATACTTGGAATGAAGTTCAATTTCTTTAGGAATCTTCCCTTCACTGATTTCATTTATTTTGCTTGTTTTCTCACGAAATGGATGGCATTTGATCACAACCAGTTGAAGAGGCAAGGCTGAGTTTTGTTCGAGGATGACTTAAGAGAGACCGGAGGACATGGGGCAGCAGTAGAGGGTTCTCTTTTGGTTTCCGATGGCACAAAAGCAAAAGGCTGAAAACCTTTGTGTGTGTAGTGGATTGCTTTTTGAGGTTATGAATTGATTACTGCACAGATTGTGGGGGCGAGGTGGTGTCCAAGGCAACCCTTTTATCGGAGGGGACACACCCTTTATCAACAATTTGGTGTCTCGTCATGGTACGAGGAGCAAGGCCTCAGAAAATGTATGAATTGATGTGCTTTTCATTTCAAACCACTGGATAATAAAGGTAGCTTAGCATGCACGGTTTTGATAGGTGGCGGAGCCACCACTGCAGAAAGTTCTGAAAGAGCAGAATTGAACCCATGCAGGCATGGTGTGCCAAAAGTCATGTTCAATTTCCAGGAAAACCATGTTCAAGTAACTGAGCTTTAATTCCTTACCCTTTTAGCTCTCTCGGCAATTGATTAACCTTCTAAACTCATAACCCAAGAAAAGAAAAGAAAAAACTGAAAAAGCACTAAAATAAAAGACAATGAAGGGTAGACGAATGCTCTTGCGCTGTTAGAGAGAGAGAGAGAGAGAGATGTGATGCATACTCCAAAACTACAAAATTAAATATACTATAAAACTATGAAATGATAACTTGCATGACTATATCCTTTACCAGTCAAAAGCTACAAAATGCAATATAGAATTATAAAATGGAAGTACAAGACTACCAGTTAGTAGTATAATTTCTGTTAGTTTAAAATGCTTGTTTATCGGTTGATTACAGTGGTATTATTATATTTATATAAATATATATTTATTTTTAATAAATACTTAATTTATTTTTAATATATATATATAATATTAAATTACTATGAAATAAAAATATTTTACAAAAAAAATTATAAAGTTGTTATAGTTATAAGATTTTTATTGCATCAAAGTATTGTTTCTAAAATGTTCTTGACCAATGCCTTTTTAAATACTGAAAATTTATTGAAATCGTAGAAACTAATGCATATTATGTTATTTATTTTTTTTATGAAAAGAAGCAATTATTTTCATAAACTGATATATAAAAGATATCTAAAACTAATATCTATTTACTTGTTATAAAATATATACATTAAACTATCCAATTTTTCTTAAAACCCTTTACATGGCGGCCGAAGCCTTTTTCTTTCATACTCTATCTCTATTCTCACCATAATTTACACCAATACATTCATTATTTCTTCACTAACCCAAAAACACAACAATTTAACAATTCTCACAATTAATCTAAATTTTTTTTTAATCAAAGTACATTAAAATTAAATTACAACTTACCAAAATGATTAAAGTAATCTCCATTCATCATCTTCATATCAATACACATTTAATACATATCATAAACAAGCATTCAAATCAATTAAACCAACCCCCCCAAAAAAAAAAAAAAATTTGCTAGCCCAACCACCCCCACAAAACACCAAATTTCTTTTATCATTATTCAAGATTTTGAGATATTCATAACCTATTTCATCCCAATTGAATCTATTAAAATCAGTTTCACATTTTTCATTAAAGAACCCTAAATCAAAGTTCGGGAATTTTTATATCGAAATTCATCTAACTTTATTTGAACTAATTGGATTAATGGACTAAAATGCTTTACCAGTAGATTTGTATGCTTCAAATGCCTTACTGGTGAATATCTACCGCCTCATCTTTTTCTTCCTTCAATTTTCTTAGTTTCTCTCTAAGCCCCACTTTTTCTAACTTGATTTTTCTCAAAACCTCCTATTTTAAGTAGATTTGGAGTGGTTTTTCCTAGTAAAAGTTAGTCTCAACACTTTCTAATTCTCAAATTTTAAAGCGAACATCAAGTTTTGCAAGAGCAAATGAATAATTTGTGCCCCTTTTCTTTTTTAAGGCCTTTCTGATAAAATTACGACAATGCTGTAAATGAGTCCATGAGTCCATGTGTTGTTTTCTGTATTTTTATCAAATCATTAATATTTTTAAAAGGCTTTTTTAAATTTTGATTTCCTTGAAATTTTAACCCAAAATAAAATAATATATCATAAGATTTCTCATGAAATTTTTGCCCGATCCAACTATTAAATTGAAAGTTATACTTGATATCATAAAACTAGACAATAAGTAGCTTGCGCACCAAAATTATAATTTGCGTCCTATTTCATTTACTTAAATTATCAAGATTTTCAAACTAATTCATTGAAGACTTTCATCTATATTGATAATAAAAATATTTTCCTTATATTTCCTCCCATTTTGATTAAAACTACGAGATTGTACGCGAAACTTATACAAGTGGTTAATGTTTTTTAACCAAAAAAACGTATACAAGTGATAAATGTTTTTTATGTATAAAGTTAACATTAATTTATTTGGATTTTCCTTCTATTTATTATAAATATTCTCACCCCAATTTTACAAAAATTATTCCTTAAAATTAAAAATAATTATTTTATCTTATCAAGAAATTTACGTGATTTATCACTAGTTAACATTTTGCATACTAATTTTATTATTTTATTTCATCTAAAATTTAAGTTAATTTAGTAAGGATGTTCGTCCCAAGTTACAATAATTCTCCTTCTAATTTATCATTTCTTAATTAGAAATTACCCTATTTAACACCAACTTACTAATTTTTTAGCCTATGATTTACAATTATAATACAATGAAATGAACTTACCCTACTGTCTCATTTTTTCTATTATATATGTTAGAAATTAACTTACCTACAAGTCTTTATTAGCATATATAATTCTCGCTTTATTTTATTAAAGGTAAATATCAACTTTTCGATTCATATTTATAAAAAAACTCATTAACAACACTTATACTCATTATTTTGTGTTGAATTTATTTTTTATCAAATCCACAAGCCGCAAAGAGCCAGTCAAATACTAACTAGATAGAAAATCGATTTCTCAGAGAACAAAAAAAAAAAAAGACAGTAAAATGAATTCAACAATATTGAAAAACAGATATACTTCAATAAACTTGTTTGAATATCTTGATGGAATAATGTGCCTGTGGCCACAGCCGGTCATGGCAAACCCTAGCTTATGTGGGAATAAAAGTACCATTAATTATATTGTTTTATGATTAAAATCAAAATCATGGGTTATACTGAAACACAAACTTTTGAGTGGAAACCCCGTGACCCCCTCTCACCTGTGCTTTCATATTATTCATCCATAACCGACTGGATTTTCCTAGTGAACCAGCCATTTTGCATAAAATATGTGGTTGATCATTCAATGATCAAAACATTTTTATTTCTCCCTCCTGCATTTGTGCACAATGGCATAGGTTTTGACTCTGATCATCTTGAAACGACATCGCCCCAGAGTTTAAGCCTGCGTGTTGCTTCAAAGGGCACATAATGGGCATCGATATATTCTCAGCAAGGAAGCTCTAGCATTGAACATTGTCTCAATAAAATGGAGCTTAATTGCAAATAACACAATACCACATGGAATATGTGGGTAGCTGAAAGTACAAGTAATGAAGGTTCTTTTACATGCTATTTGTACACTGATGGTGTGCTTAGACCAAGACGCAACCCTCCAAGGCACCTAAATATCAGTAACAGATGATGCAGAACCAATGTGAAAACCAAAGGAAATGCAAGTAAGTTCATCTCCTTCTCCATCAATCATCTTCATAGTAAGAGAGTATGAACCCTGCAAATGATAAACATTGCCATGGATATCATTAAGGCAGCAGGTAAATGTAAATTCTTTCATCTCACTATCTTGATTCCACTATAAATTTAAATCAGTGATTCAAAGTAGGGACCTCCATACAACAACCATTCAGAATCAAACACTCAGCAATTCAAATGAGAAAAGAAACAGGCTGGGGCAGTCTTTCCTCCATATGTTGCACCATTCAAATGATGAATAACGGAAAAATGAGAAAGGTGAAGGTGGAGTGGAGATAGATTCAAGCACGAGCATGGATATCATGATGATAGATTCTTCATTAGAAACAAACAAATAAGTTGGATTTGATTCACAGAAAATCAACATTATTGTCATTAAACTAGATGTACTTCTTGAAAACAAAAATTATGTGGAGCGAAAACATCTATTCATCGATGATAGCAGCTGTGATAGTGTTGTTCAGATTTCTGCACAGTAATACCCTATCTCCAACTTATAAGTTGGATTTGATTCACAGAAAAATAACATTATTGTTATTCCGAACAATAATACCCCATCTCAAAGAGTGCTTTGGAGTAACTGATCACTGACCAATGCACCCACAAGCAACACTGATTGGTAGAAAAAAACGACTCACTGCACAACTCACCATTTTGCTCCAGAAAATAAGGATGAGTCTTGTAACATCTAATGAAGATTTTAAAACATGAGGTTGCATGAAAAATTAGGCACACACAAGACAAGATGAGTTACTAAACCATTTAATCCCAAAACTAAGATTGCTCATTTAGAAAAATGGGCAACCGAGATTTCTCAAAAACGAAGATCATCTACTAAAACAACAATCCATCATCCCAAATAAGCAGCCCAGAGATACAAAAAAACTTAAACAGCTGAACTTCAAGAGCCAATTGTTTAGTTCAACCTCTCTCTTTCAAAGCCATAATCGAGAAATAATCACCAGAATTTTTCAAAACACACATACGCATGATACAACCACAATCTCTTCTAATCAACACCATCTTCAATATAATAGTAATAAAAATACATATAAATCACTTACAGATGGTGTGAATCCAGGCAACTCTTGGGAATGAGACACCACAAAGTCGCCACCAGTCACAGGGCACGATGTCTCCTCACAAAGATTATGATACTCTCCGTACACAGGGAATCCAAAGTATCTAACATCAACTCTCAATTTCCCTCCAGTAATTGTTTCACCTGTATTAATTAATTGCAATTCAATAATCAAACTTACCGATTCTAATCATCCACACACGCGCGCAAAATAAAACCCATTAATCTCCTTAAGAAAAAAAAAATTCTAACTTGTGGTTGCAGATATGGTGAAGGTGGCTGGTTTCCCTTTCTTCACCGGATTCGGGCTTATCTTCACCCCGCTAACTTTAACGGCATAATCCTTGTTACCTGCATTAAAAAAGAATAGATTAAATCAAGATAAAACATGGGACTAATACAAGTTCTGATATTGATGAATTGTATATTAGAGAGAGACAGACCGCAGTACTCGAATTTGGAGGCTTGAGTCAAAGGTAGGATCAGACAAAGCGAGATAAGCAAAGTTACAATCAGCTTGTACAGAGCCATCTTCATAGGGTTGGTTTCAGAAATCGTGGTGATTTAAAGATTCTTTTTATAGAGAGAAGATTGATTTGTGTTCGTAATGGAAATCTAAAAATGCATATATCTATCTGGGTTTTCGAGATCAGTTGATTTTATCCTGTTTTCATAGCAGGGATTGGGGTTTGATATTGATCTTTGATTTTTGGGTCTGGAAATGGATGGTCCAGATTTGTTGAGGTTGTATGATTGATTTGAGGATTTGGACGCTTGGATGTATTGCTGAGAGTATTTTTCAGTTAAAATATATTAAAATAATATATTTTTTATTTTTTATATTAAATCAATAAAAAAAACATTAATTTATTTTTTAAAATAAAAAAGAAATGATCTAACTGCATTTAATGGTCGCTGGCAGAGAGAACATTAGGTGGAATTTTCAATTTCTTTGACTAATGATAGAGTGACTTTGTAAGGAAAATAAGCTGAAAAAAATAATTTCTGGAGTTCGAAAGCTTTTTTTTTTCTATTTCATTTTTTTCTATTTTTCTGTTTTAAAATTATTTTTAAAAAATATATATGTTTTAATTTTTTATATATTTTAAATTATTATTTTTTTGTATTTTTAGATCATTTTAATGTGTTAATTTCAAAAATAATTTTTTAAAATTTTAATATATTTTTAAATAAAAAAATTTAAAAATAATTAAAACCACACTTGTATAAAAAAACTATTATTTTTTTTTATATCAAACAAATATTTTCAACATAAAACAAACACTTATAAAGACAAATCGTTCAAGCTGTTTTTTTTTTCTTAATAATTTATGACTCCATTATTGTGAATCTGTAGTGCGAAAATAAAATGCTTTTTCCCTTGTTTTATTTTCACTCTAAAAAATAAAGAAATCATCTCGGAAAAGACCTCTTTTCAAGTCGAAATGAATTGAAGATTTTTACATTGTATTTTTTTTATTGAAAAACGGTTTTAAATCTCTCGAGGCATATCTAATGGAATAGTAAAAAATAAAAATAAAAACTAATTTTTTAACCTTTTTTTTTCTTGATTTTGCCGCTCTAATGAGAGTCCCATGAAGAACCAAAATGATTTTTCATTTCAGTCAAAAAAATCATTCATACGTATTTATCTAAAAAAACTAAAAAATTAAAATAGATTATTTAAATATTCATCATTTCATCAATTAAAATTTTCTCAATAGCTTTTATAAGAAGAAATTGAAAATATTAATATTAAATATATTAAATACAAATGAATTGTTAAAATGAATTTTTTTCACTAAAATGCACATGAGAAAATAAATCATATTAAAAGAAAAATAAAAGGGATGGTGAATTCATTATTCACCTGGACACATTTTATTGTGAACAAGAATAATAGATTTATCATCTTACCCCTAAAAATGCTTTAGAATAATGGTTGAGGGTAGGGTTGTCTTTACAATGAAAGTATTTTGGCATTTTAAAATTAACCAAAACAGGTATTTTCCTTTTAAATAGCACAGTTAAATGACATAAGTAATACATCATTGTTGGATGCAATTAAAGGATAAATTTGTATTTGTAATTATAAGGTGAACAATTAAATAACCTATTTGCCCTTTATATAAAGATACTTTGACTATTAAAGAGGGGTGTTTTAGTCTTATCCTTTTTAATTGCATGTTAAAAATACCTCTTTGGCCTTGGGCTTCAATTTTTTATGCTTGGGGAATGAGGGCGTTTTTATCATTACTATATTGGTATGTTTGTTGTTTATTGGGTAAAATGATAAATAGTTTTGTCTTTTAATAAATTAAAGGCATTTTAAAAAAAAATATTGGTGTGTGTTAAGCACGTGTTAATTGCTTCGTTGTCTTCAAACAACGCATGTGGTTGATTTAAGTAACCAAAAACATTGTTCCAAGGTGTTAGATTCGTCTGGGCGTTTTTTTCATGTAACAGTGGTGCATGTATAAAATAAAACTCCGATCTGGCTCCAACAATTATTTTTTCTTTCTTTCTTTCCTTTATCTCCCTTGATTTTTATGCCCTGCCCCTGCAATGTTTCAAATCAACCTTTTAGCTTCTCTTTATTTTCGATTTAGTTCTTGGTAATTTAGCTAATATTTATTTTATTTGAAATAACTTATGAAAACAAAATTAGTTTCAATGCCATTCTTATTTGATTTTTTAGTTTCCAGATTTGATCTTTATTTTTTTAATTATTATTTATGTCATCTGAAATAATTTTTATAATTTATTTTTTTTAGCGATTTCACACTCCATTCTTTTTTTTATTAGATTTATTATCGTTCTTTTTATTGTTGTTGTTTTTTTTTTTTGCTTTGCCAAATTTTTTTGTTTGATATTTTTTTTATACTCAATTTTATTCTTTAATATTGAGTTGACTTGGATTTGAGCTTCTTAATTAAGTTTGTGTTTGGAATCCACATGCTATAATCTAGGAAATTAACCCAACTTAAGAAGGTTCGCTAGGGGTTGCTTTTGTTTTTTTATCATTTTTTTAATTTTTTTTTCAATTTTAGCTATCGATATTTATTTTATTGGAGACTGGGTTTTGTATATATATGTGCGCGCGCGTGCTTTCTAAGTCCTTTATTTTTTTTTATTTGTTTGGGTTATATGGGGGTATTTTTATTTTTTTTCATTGTTAAAAATGTTTTTTTTTTCAAATAAATTTACTCTTGAATTAAACAAAATTGATTGATTGAATATAAATTAATTCCTATTTTATTGTGTTTTGTTTGATTTGCTTTCCTAGAGCATTTCTCTAGCAACCCTTACAAATTCTTTTAATGTCGTCTTGTATCATTTTATAGTGATGTTTGAATCATCTCAACAAACTTTTTGATCTTAGGCAATGTCCATAATGGAATGATGGTGGGTCTCCAATGGTTTTTTTTTTACAGGTATGATATTAATGATTTATTTTTTTAATTAATTATTACTAGATTTTTTTATGATTCATTTGATATTTGATTTGAATTATTAAATTAATTGATCCTATTAAATATAATCAAGTTAATGTCTAAAGTGTTTTTCTTACTTATTTAAAAACAATATTGTCATTTGACCATCTCTTTTTATGTTAAAAGAAATTGAATTGACCTATGATAGGGGGCAGGTACCTGCTATAGTTTGTACTATTTAAAAAGTTATATCAATAATTTGGTTTTTTAAAATGATTTTTTATATTAAAAACGCTCTGACACTTTAATTGTTACTTTTATTTCTATTACTTCATGTTAAAGTAAGATGTTTTTCCCTTCTTTCTTTTTCCTTTCATGTTAAACTAAGACTTGTCGAAAAAAAACAATTTGTGAACTTGTCCTAAATATGTACATTAGTTTCTTTGAGTTATGTTTTTGACTTCTACAATGCTTTGTTAACAAGGATTTTGAAGGACCCTACCAGTGATTAGATGATACTGTAGTTCAAAACCTCTATTTTCATGTTAGAATCGAGGATAGCATATGAGGATAATTATTAAAATAGTTTTACATAAAAAATATATATCTAAAAAACTTATGAAAATATTTTTAAATCTAACTTGATTTTAAAGGCTTGACTTTTATATTGAGCCTATTTTTATAATTATTAGATGAATAATAAATAAGATATAAATATTATCAAATCTAATATGATATATATCTCATAGATATACAAGAGTTTGGTTTTTGAAAAATATATAATTTTATTAGTTAATTTTATGTTTTTTAATTTTTAATTTTTTATTATGTATTATTATACTTTTTTGTATATATTCTGTATTAGGAAAACATAAACATGTCTTGTGGGATTTGAACCATTGATATATTTCTTTTTCACATTATAGATATATTATGATATGCTAATTAATACATTTATACATATTTTTTATTTATTAATATGAGTGTCCGGGTCAGTTTGCATACACCTCGACTAATCCCATGGACTCTGAAATTAACAACCATATAAATTTTTAGTGGCTATAAAAAAACTTAAATTGTGATCATTAGAGAACAAATCCAAGACTTGATTAATTGATCTACTCCAAGGTTTATATTAATTAAATACATTTATATAATTCAGTAATTATACTAAATTAATATATCTAAAATTTAAAAAGGTGTATGTTTCAGAAGAAGAAAAAGGTTACTGACAAGGCTAATTAAAGCTGAGGGATTCATATATGAGATAACAAATCTTACTTCTCATGACTTCAGTGATGATGTGCAAACAATATAGAATGAGTGCAGATCATGTGGTGGAGAAATTGATGTAGATGAACTTGTATAGGTAAAATATTATTTATTTAGAGCTCCAAAAACAAAATTCTTATGCAACATTATGTGAGGATGTCATTGTAGGGTGGTTAAGAGATTCGGTGTTTATAATAAATATTCATTCCATAATAAAGCCTCAATAGCAAATCTTATCATAGTTATTGCTTTACTTTTGCGGGTAGGACCAAAATCATTTTATTGTAAAAAATAAATGTTTAGGTCATGGAAATTTTTTTTGACAATGTCATTAAATATGGCCATTACCCATTAAATTAATCTTGAAATTTGTTGATACAATTCTTTACTTAGTCTGAATATAAAATTAAATGTGTAAAAATTATCTCAATATGAACAAGTTGAAAAATAACTTAAATGATTGACAAAAATATGATTTGATTTTAGTTTTTTTTTAAGATTATTTTTTTTAAAAAAAATATTGATATAGGAATATATTAGATTAATCTAGATTTTATAGCTTAACACGCCATAACATGCCAAACTCGTAACCTGTTAATGTACTCCACTGGATTTAATAATAATATTTTTTTAACTATTTCTTATTTAATTATATAATAACAAAAATAAACACTTATAAAACCGAGCACCAACCTAATATCAAGATGCTTTTTTAAAACCAAGTTAATCTCGCATAATGCAAACTAAAATAATTTATGAAGCTCAATTTCCAATTAATTCAAGTTAACCCGTCAAACCTGGAACCTGGATCATGAATTTCACTAGGTTTAATGACTTATTTTTTATAAAACTATTTTTTATTTAATAGACACTTATTAAATTAAATACCAACTAAATATCAATATATTTGTTCGAGGCTGTGATAAATCCATAGAAAATAAATTGAAATAAATTATAAAAATTAATTCAAAATCAATCAAATATTAAATGATAAAATAAAAAAATAACAAATAAAAACTTAATATTAAATAATAAAATTAAAAAGAATTAATAAAAAAAAATAAAAAAATTAACAGGCCAGACGAGCAAGCTTAGATGGCCTTTAAAAATAAGCTTAGATTCATAGGCTGTCATCTTAGGCCCACGTACTAGGACTTCTTCTTTTCTTTTCTTTTTTTCCTTTCTGGTTGGGTGTACGACGTGTTTTTAAAATAAATAGACGACGCAATTCATCTTCCCCACTTGAACTAAATGGAAAGTTGGGTCTCCAATTTTTTGGAATAAAAACACCCATTTTCAATATTGTTTTTAGCAATAAAACACCTAAGAAATACCCTAAATACCTCAACTAATCCATTTGTGGGATTAAATTAGCATAAAACTGGTTAAAAAGCAAAATACTAACCGGAATTCAAAAATATTTATGAATCTCAATCTACTTTTTAGGCAAGATTAAGGCCAAGAACCACCTTAATGAAGCTTTCTTTGCTAAATGAAATCCGTTAATACAAGGATGGAGCTTTTTTGTTATTGGAGTATGGTTGATTAATGATTTCTCTCTCTCTCTCTCTCTTTGTTTTCCGGTGTGTTTCTTTCGTCTCTCTTAAGCTCAAGCATCAATATTGGAGACGCTATTGATGGAGGGTGTAAAGGCTAAAGGGAGCTAACTTACATAAGTCAAGTTCCCTGTCAAATTTTCTCCTGTAGTGCGTCATTTTGTAGACATGGGGTATCAGCTAAGCAAGGTTTTAGTTGCATATCCTCGTACTGTTGCTGTCTTATGATCTGTTCTAGGGCCTACCTGTCTATTCATTAGACTTTGTAAAATTGGATTGGTTTAAATCCATTTTTGCTGTGGTTTACAGGCTATCGGCATTGTTGACGTTTCTTTCTACCAACTCTTTTCAATACTGTGCATCTGGTAGATGGTGTCATAACTCATACTTCAATTGTATTTCCTACCTCCACAAATGCACTTAATTTTAAACTTCTAGTGCATCTTGCTGTTTTTCTTTCAATGGAAAACTTGTCAACTCCAGAACAACTATATGGTTTAATTTTACAGAATGCGAACTTTTGTAATTTTATATATACCAGAGTTGTATATACTTTTGCGTCCAACATAAAAAAAATCTGTATGTTAAACTTACCGAATCTCATCTGCATATATTTCAATCAGTTGTGTGGCATAAAATTTGTTTCAAAACTAAAAAAACAAAGGAATATAGGACAGATTACATTGCGGGAAAGAGCTTTATGGATCAATAACTGGAGCTGATCCACTAGGATGACATGATTTTGCAGTGTCCAGATGGTATCAGAAGACTGCGAAACATAATTCTTCCGTCCCTATACTGGTCAATCCCGCCTGCTTGCCAGTGGAACAACCTCAGCCAGAGGGGTTGCGAGGGGTGTAGGCAATGGAGATGTTCTACAGACTGGACAAGTTGGGTGCAGCCTCAACCACGGATCAACACACTTGAGGTGAAAGAGATGCCCGCAATCCGGCAGCAACCTTAGCTTATCGGTGCTCTTGTAATCTGCCAAGCATATGGAGCAGCATGTAGAGGTGGAGTCCGTCTTGTGTAGCTTCGCCTCCGAATACAGAAGTGTAGGATAGCTCTTTAGAGTGGCCTCATCGAGCCCTATATCAACAACACAGTTTTGCGGGTTCAGTTGCCGATCTGCAGAATTTCTTCCCCGGCTTGGCTCCGACGTCTGCTGGTTTCGCGCGCAAAAATAGGAGGCCAAAGTGATTGTTGTGATGAGCAGCAGGATTCCAATGGATACACCAATGCCATAGCCAAATCCACCAATGTTACTGGAGCCAAGAAATCCATTATACCCTGTTGTGCTATTCATATCCTTAAGGAATATTGAAGCTGGGAGAAGCCGGGATTGGAAGTCGAATTGGATATGTGATGCAAATGATCTGGTCAGCCATGGCCATGGCAAGAGAAATGGTTTATTTGGGGTGTTATAAATTTACAAAGTCAACGGTAAGATGGGACAGATAAACAGTATTATTGGTGGAGTTTTTATCAAGGGAAGATGTATTTGGGCTTTGAAGTAAAGCGAGGGCAAGGAGGCAAGCAAATGAATGTGAATACAATATGTTTTTCTTCTTTTATCTGTCATATATTATGGCTATATCTGCTTAGCTTTTTTAAGGTCAACGGCTCTCATAGCCTGCAATTTACTCTAATCTTGATATGATTTCACCTAATCAAAACAATTCTTTAATCCTCTATAATTCTCTTTGTGCGTGCAACGCACGATCCCAGCTGATAATATACAGATACATTCCATGGTTGATTACTACTTTAATTATTCAAGCAAGGCCAGCCAATTATTTGCCCACAAGAAGATACACAGAGGCAAGGAGCTGTTTCTTGCTTGTGGCGGCGTCTGTTTATTGTTTTATTTTTATCGCAGCCAGTGGCCATGATTAACAGGTTGGTGCTAGTGGCTACCACCTGCTACATACAAAATTTCAAGATTCTTTTGTCCTGTTTTCTTTTCTCTTTTCTCTTTTCTCTGTTGCCGGAGATCTCAAAATACTCTTGACTGGTGGTTAAGTAGTTGCTCCAACCATATCATTGCTCGTGTCGTTTTCTGTATGTGGTGGGCTGAAGTGAGATACGCCATTGATGAGGCTTCTCATGAGCTCCAGCTGCTCTGGGATGACGAATTGCTTGTTGGCATAATATGTCTTCATCGTTCCTTATCGTTGCTTTTTTTTTTTTTTTTCCGTACCCAATCTTTTATTTATTTAGTTTTTCTTTTCAATTTTTTCATTTTTGTTTGACTATTATGCTTTATAATATATTCTCTATTCAACCTTTAATTTTTTTTTGGCTAAATCACTGTAGTTAAACCCATAAATATTATTTATTTCATCAAAATTATGTCTCGTGTTTAGTTTATTTTTTTTAAATAATTTACCATTTAACAATCATTTTTTTAGTTTTTTTTTTATGAAATTATTTCAATCTCATGATCTAGATTACAGGCTTAACAAGTTAGCCTAGGTTGACTTTAATTGGATTTTTTTTTGTTTTTTTTTTAAAAAATTTCGATTGCATCCTACAACATTGAGTTGATTGGAAATTGAACATTGTAATTTTTTTTTATTTGTTTTCTATGGATTTTTCTTAATCTCATAACCTAGGTTGCAGGTTGGCTAGTTAACTGGTTTTTTTAAAATAAAATTATTTCTCACCATTAAGTTGTTAAGAAATAGATCTTCATAATTTATTTGAATTTTTTATATATATAATGATCCAAATTATAGATTTGACAAGGTAATTATAGTCGATTCAATATGTTACAATCTCAATATTTAAAAATATATGTCATTCAATATATCATGGTATCAAGAAACTAATCTAATCAACCTAGGTTAACATCTAATAGGTACAGAAACTTGATTGCATTTATATTTCATTGCTTTAGAAGTTGAATTTAAAGCTAATATGTTAATACATAAAGCCTTTGGACACTTTTTTTTTTTAAGATTAATGTGGGTGTTCGGGCCAGTTTACATATCTCTCGATTAATCCCATAAATTCTAAAGTTAACAACCATGTAAACTAGGTACATAAACTTAATTGCATTTATATTTCATTACTTTAGAAGTTGAATTTAAAGCTAATATGTTAATAGATAAACCCTTTGGACACTTTTTATTATTATTATTATTATTATTAGATTAACATGTGTGTCCAAACCAATTTACATGTATCTCGTTTAATCTTATGGGCCTTAAAATAACAATCATGTAAGTTTCTAGTAGTTTTGAGGTTTGTGAGACTCATACTGGTAATTTTTGAAGATCAAACATAGAATTTGACTAGTTAAGTTATATCTCCTCAAAGTTTATTATTATTATTATTATTATTATTATTTCACTGGAAGAGGTTGAGGCTTCAAGATCTGAAATGGAGGAAAGTAACTATCTCTTCACACACTCCATTTCAAAGTGTTCAAACTAGCAAAGCACTAGTTTCCAAAGAGATTTCAATTTTAATTACCCACCTCGATCTTGAGTTGACAACCCATTCATTCACACATATATTTCTTCTTCTTTTTCTTAGGTTACGGTCTCACCTAATTAAAATCAAGAAAAAAATTGAAAGAGGTTCAGAATATTTCTACTCATCGTGTGTGTAGACACATATTTCTATTCATCAGAATATAGGATGATTATTTTTTTTACCTTCCAATAAAAAAAATGTTAACTTACCCTTGGGGTTGGGGTCAGGGGCGGAGCAAGAACAAATAATTAGGGGGGGCCGTGACATTTCCTTGCACATTTTCGATGCTCTTCACGTCACTAAAATTATAAATATTTAAAATGAAGGGGCTGGGAAATGTGAAAAAACATTTCCTTACAGGGGCTGGCCCCATCTCCGCCACTCATGGGGTAGTGTTGTAGTTTTTAAAGGTTTCATTGGTCATTATTTATTTAATTTTTTGGGATAATTCAATCTTTTAATTTTTTATTAGCACAATATATAGACCATATCAACTTGAAAGTAAAATTTATTTAAAGGTTATTTTTACATGTTTTAGGAATCGTGTACAAACTTTTATACCCTTAAGTAAAAGAAATAAACTAACAATCACGGGTATTTACTTTCATGTTTTTTTTTATTTAATAGGTTGATCGGTCTATTTGATTTATTTAAATTTATTTATATATTTTTTTTGCTTTTATTTTTATATAATTGATGAGTTAATTCAAGTTGGCATATTTGATTTATTAAATTTTTTTATATGTTAAAAAAATTAAACCAAATTTCCAATAGGTTGACCTGACTTTGCTCCCTTTTTTTATTATTTTTTTAATTAAATTTCATTTTTTTTAATTTAGTTTTAATGGAATTATCTTGATCTCATTACCCAAGTTGACTACATTTTTTTTTAATTGAACATATTTTTCTCAATTTTACCATCCAACAACTCAATATTTTGTTTTTCAATTTCAACTTTCAATTTTAGCTTATTTTGGAATTGAGTATTGTAATTTTATTTGAATTTGATTTATGTAGAGTTATTTTAATCTCATATATATATATATATATTATCTTATCCTTTTAATATTGAGTTGGTTAGAAATTGAACTTTATATTTATTTTTAATTTTTTTCTATGAGTTTACTCCAATTTCAAGACTTGGGTTGCAGGTTGACTGGTTAATTCAAGTTAACTCGGGTAGCTTTTTTATTCTTTTTTTTTTTAATTTTATTTATCACCGTTAGGTTGATTAGAAATAGGCCTTTACAATTTATTTTGATTTTCTTTCTATAAATTTATTATAGTCTCATACCCCAAATCATCATAGATTCAACAAGTTAACTTTGGTTGATCCAATATGTCATAGTATTAATATTTGAAAACAAATGTCATCCAATATATCATGGTATCAACATTTAAAAAATATATCATTCAATATGCATTATATTTTGAATGTATAATTATTTCTTTTATTAGAAAATACTTTAGCAACATTTAAAAACATATTTTATGTTAAAAAACTAACATAACTCATAGCACAACGCAAACCAATGATTTAGTTAATAAAACACTAAACAAATGGTGCTTTTACTGTGCATCACCTAACAACAAACTATTAATTACAATAAATATTTTTTCATTTTCTTTTAATTTATCCTTTAACATTTATTTTATTAGAGACTAGTCTTTATGATTTATTGCATTTTGCTTTCTACATGGTTATTTTAGTTTCAAGACCCGTGTTATAGGTTTGAAAGGTTAATCCGGTTGACTTAAATTTTTTTTTTCATTTTATTTTAGTTGAAATCTTTTTTCAATTATAAAATAGACTCAGTCTTCTTATTACTTCATTTCTTTTGTATTTTGATGAAATGTTTTTATATGAAAACTATTGTTTTTTTTTTTTTAAAAAAACTTATTATAATAGTTTCAATTAAAAAACTAAAAAAACATTAATCGAGTAAGAAATCTAAGAACAATAAATTGGAGAAAATTATATAAAAAAATACAACAAAAAATTTGATATTTTATTCTTACTAAATACATAGTTATTTATAAAGCAATTGATAATATCAACATTAAAAAATCCCTAATCTTCTTAAAAACAATGTAACTGGATAATATATTAAATGCAATTCTAATAAATTGATTTTAAAATATTTTTTTCTAAAACATTAAAAAAATATATAAAAAGAAAAAAGGCCACCCGCAAATCGGTGTGGCTTTCCAGCATAGGCATTTATTAGCTAACGCAACGGTGTGGCCCTACAGGGATACAATTTCTGGAACTAATTCGTGAATTTCTAATGGTGGTGTTTATTTTTTTTTAAAAAAAATATTTTAAAAAAACATTTAATTTTTTACTTTAAATTAATATTTTTTTTTAATATTTTATATATTTTAATACATTGACATTAAAACTAAATTTTAAAAACTAAAAAATATTATATTTTATGTATTTTCTAATGAAAAACACTTTTAAAAAACAATTATTAAGATACTTCTAAACTATTTCTTTTACTTTATGTTTTTATTTAAAAAAAGAAAAAAATAATTTTTTAAAAAAATCTTAATACAAAAAGAATGGAGACATTAAAGAAATGATAAAATTTAGTGCGATTGGTAAAAATTATGCGAACGTATTATAAGAAACTAGAAAATAAAAGAAGAAAACACAAATCAAGAACTGTAACAATATGATACGGAGGTCGAGCTAGAGCACAGCACCATATACGTAGCCCAATACCTTAAATTTTGGCCCAAGAGTAAGCCCATATTTGGAAAGCCCATTCAACCCGATCATCCTCCTTCCTTTCTGCTCGTCTTTGAATCTATGCTCCGTCTCCCTTCTCTCTCTCTCTCTCTGATTTTTTTCTGGCAAGTCAAAAACATCAATAAAAACCACCACCGCCACCAGGGAAGCAATGGCAACTTTAACAGCACTAAAAGCTCTCCTTGTATTCCTCGTAACAATAGCATCAGCTCTATTCCTAGTAAAATCAGATGACACGAACAAGGTCTATTTACCCTGTTTAGACACCACTGTACAAGTATCTGATGGCTTCACTTTTTCAATCGCTTTTTCATCAAGGGCATCTTTCTTCTTCAACAGTAGCCTCCAGCTGTCTCCCTGCGACCGCAGACTTGCTCTAACTGGCCAAAATTCTCAGATCTCTGTTTTTAGACCTAAAGTCGATGAGATCTCTCTCCTTACCATCAATACCTCATCTTTCTATCCGGTTTGTCAAAACCCCACTTTCTCCTTACATTCTTCTTGGTTTTTGGATATTTTGCTTGGATTAGTATTTAAGTAAATTGAGGTTTTGTTTCTTCCGATTGATCGAATCGCTTATGTGTGATTTAGTGCTTCTGAATTGGTTTAATTATAGAGATTATTGATGGGTTTCGGCTTAAGTGTTTAAATTGTTCTTGTTCTTCTTTCTTTTTCTTTTTTGATTGAATGGTAGAACTACTTTCTTGTTTTCTTTCTTCTTTTTTTCTTTTTCTAATTTTAGGGAGTTATGGAGAAACCTGGCTGTGTTAGATTAACTTATGGAAGAAAATAGGAATTTAATTGAGGGTTTGGACGTGGCTTTTCGGGAGAATGATTTTCAAAGTTCTGAAACATATAAGCTGGGGTAAAATGCACTAAGACGTCTGAATCATGGAGAAATAACTGTTGAGAATGTACTCTCTATTAGTTTCAAGACATTGATAGTGCCAAGCATATAAACCAATTATCCTTTTGTTTAATTGATTAATCTTTATTGCATCTTCTTGAAAAGAAGAGATATATTTAAAATGTTGTAATCGAACTGTTCATTCTTATCTGAGCAAGAACATTTGGAAGCTTCTCTATGTGCTGTGACTAAGCCTTCCACAATATGCAGAATTTGGCAATGAGCTTCTGTCTGTGTTTGCTTTTATTCCTTGTTTACTCATGTCCAGCATTGGAAGCTAGGACATGAGGATGAACATTTGGACACTTCAAGTGCCTGCTTTCTGTGTTTCAAAAGCGCTTTTGAAAAAATTTAAAATTTTTTTATTTTTTTATTAACTTCAAATTAATATATATTTAGTGTTTTCAAATCATTTTGATGTGTTGATATCAAAAATGGTTTTTTTTTAAAAATAAAATCATTAGCTTGCATTTTGGCTCGAAAAGGTATTTGAAAAGCAACCACAACCACACTGCTAAACACGCTAACATGGAAAAACAAAAGAATATTTGAAAAAAAAAGAGCTAAGTTGGACATGGGAATGAATGTTGGACACACACATGGATCCCGAGTCTAAGCAACATAGGACTTTCTGCAAATTGCCATAGAAACTGCTGGTGTTAAAATTAATGCTTATTCTCCCATGTGCCACAACGCTAGTTTCGAGTGTAGATAAGGTAATGTAAAGTATTCTGGACTTATGTCTTATTGTAGAAAAGGCTAATTTGTTGTGAAATAGCTGTTATAGCCAGAGCAAGCATATAGTTGGTGAAAAATGTAGAAAGTGACACTTGGGTTGCGGGAATAGAAGAAAATTTTATTTCAAGTAATCAAATAGACAAGGTATTTGTGCCTTTTGCCTATTTATAACCAATACTCACGACTTAATAATGTCTAGAGATATATTTGATATTGTCTCGTTATAGTTTTAGAACACTTCATGCTAATTGACTTATATATGAATTCTAGAATCTGTACATTTGTTCGCTTCAGAACTTAATAATTCTTCTAATACTTTTCAAGCATATTTAAGAATGTGCATTAATTTCAATAGTTCTTAGTATGCTTCAGTTAGCAATCAATGTTCTTATTGTGAAAAAGATTTTTCTTTTGTAATAAAGGAAAGAGCAAGATCTATCGAAAAAGGTGAACTCAAATGGATTGATCTGAGTTCAAATATTATGAGGCATACATACACATCATGAAAACTGTACCACATGCTAAGATCAAGCTAATGCATAATCAACTTGGAGTATTTCAAATGTTCATTAAGGAGTGTTAATAACTCACATTCTTCTAATTGTCAGATAATTATAGATGAATTGAATTATAGAGGAATGGGTGCAATGAGAGATCTCAAGACAAGTTGAAACCAAAAATGTATATATACTCTTTATGTTTTTAATATGTTACTTATTTTTTTAGAACTATAATAAACAGTATTAAGGCTCTGTCACTTGTCCATAAACACTTGAACCACACTACCAAACAGCACTAAATGTATTCTAGATGCTGGCGTGATGTTATCTTAACACAAACCAAAACTTGAGTTGAGGATGCCTGCAAGATGCATCTGTCTTGTGCACTTGGTAATAATTTTTTCTTTTATTGCCATGACCAAGTGTCTTTTCTTACATTTTTCACCAATGCTGCATTCCAATCGTAACAACCTGTTTAACCCTCATTACCATAACTCCTATGTACCTTACTCATCCTCACCTAGTTTGAAAAACTAGCAGCTGGAGTAAAAACATGTTTTGTCTTATTTGGCATCAACAGAAGTTTAGTTTGATGCTTCAAGTTTGTCTAAACTTACACCATATAGTCTCTCACAGTGAGTATTGATTTGGTGATAGCCATATGCATGTTCATTAAGCCATGCATGGTATTGACTTAGATACCCTAAACCATAAGGTTGGATATAAGTGAAGGCACCACTGGCTTTCAATTTCTTTCAATTCCTGCACTCACTTCCCTAGCCTAAGATTAATGCTCTATGCTTGTGCAACTTTCAATCCCTTTTTTATATATTTTTTTCTGTTGGTACTTTCCAGCAAAATTATGGTGGGTATATGGTTGCGTTTGCCGGTCGAAAATATGCTGCAAGGTCTCTGCCTGCTTTTGTTGCAAACAATACATACACTGTGACCAGCTTTACCCTGGTAAGAGAAGATCCAGGACCCATTATGATCTTAATTTACCTTCATAAGATCTTTAGGAACCCATTAAAATTTTGTAATGCAGGTGCTTGAGTTCAAGAAGGGAAGACTACAGAACTTGTATTGGAAAAGGGATGGCTGTGCAAAATGTTCGGGAAACTCTAACTTTGTCTGCCTCAACAATCAGGATTGTGCAATCAGAACATCCGTATGCAAAAACAATCAAGGTAGTGTTGATTGTAGCCTTGGGATACAATTGGCATTCTCGGGCACAGACAAGCACTTTACCGCACTCAACTCATGGTACGAAGTGGAAAACCTTCGACAGTACTCCCTTTATGGTCTTTACTCAAATCTCAAGAATTCTCTCACCAGTCAGTATAGCAAGATCTTCTAATTGTGATTTGATGGTTTGTAGAGTTTTGGTTTCCTCATATGCTGTAATTTTTTCCTCATCTCTTTTCCAAATGGTGCAGACATTTCTCTTCCAGTTGATGCCCCTCTTTGTTGCATCTCTTCAGAGTTGTGCTGTATAAATTTACATACGTTAACAGTTATTTGTGATCTGTATGAAAAGTGATTAAAATGTTTTGAATCTGTCTTTTTCATTATTTTTAAATGCATATGCACGTGGTTTTTAAAATCGTATGTCTACATTTTTGAACGATTACTCACTCATAAGAGAACGATTATTCACCCAGCAACAGCAATCATTTCCCCCCCTTGTTTGGGTAGGATTGGTTCCTTTTGTGTGTGATATTGGGTAATATATTTGTCTTTGGTTAAGGGATTAATAATCGGAGGTTAAGTCTGTGCAGCTGATGAGGATCTCGTATTGCTGTTTCCAATGTGGGCACCTCTGCCGGAGCAGAAGTGCATCAAAACTCTCGCTAAACCAGGCACGCATTGCCTATCTTCACTTCTGCTCCGGCAGAGGTGCATCCTACACTGCCGATCAAAGCGGGACTAATATCACCAACAGGCAAGCTTTGTGCTTAAACCAGGGGACAAAACTCTCACTAAACCAGGCATGCATTGCCTATCTTCACTTCTGCTCCGGCAGAGGTGCATCCTACTCTGCCGATCAAAGCAACTACCAGAACAGGGTGTTTGCAAACTATAGGAGTTCCACTTGAAAACCCAAGTTCATGTGGTAATCATCTTCAACATGAGGCTACCTTTTCAAAATTAGATATATGTAAAGTGACGATCATCCATCTCTCTATCTTTCAAATCCAAATGATGGGTTAGATCCATAACCTATCTTTGCAGATCCTGATCATTAGTTCTTGAACATGATATTCTTGAAACATAACCTCCTCATCTCAAAAAGACATCTTGCACCATAAACACTTCAATCTTTGCGACCTTCAGCCATGGCAATCAAAAAGCTAAACCAGGAAATACTAACTAATGCAACATGAGCTCTTTATCATCAACTTGTCATGTTTCCTTGATACATTAAATGGGAATGCCACAAGATGTATAAAACAAAACATACTCTATTGGACGTTGACACGAAAAACTTAAATTTGCTCTTTAAGGTTTTATTTGAGCTATTTTCTGTGCATATTATTTTATCTATTCATTTTTTTATCCTATTTTTTTTTATGTTTCAGGGACAGTCCCTATATATTGAGAGATGAAAAAGAAATTAATCATAAAATATTAAGGAGAGAGAAAGTATTTTAATGTCTATATTTTGGCAACCTAAAAAGTTGATTTTAGTGTTAATGTGTTTGTCTTTTTTAGGAAGTTCAATAAAGATAATATTACCCTCTAACCATGTTGGGAAAAGTAGACGGGATCTTTAAGGTTTTTTGGATTCATTTTTAGAGATATTAAAGGTTGGTACAAGATTGAAAATGAGTTTGTTTAGTTTTCTAGGGCATTTTTAGATATATTTAGGTAAATACAAGTTAGAAAATTAGCTTTTAAGATCCCAAAAATCAAACCTGATTTTTCGATCATTGATCGTGAATGGAAAATATTGTTGAAGATGACAAGTCATCTATCATAGAAGATGACTTATCGTCTATTTATATATATAAAAAAAAACAAAACAAAACAAAGTAGATAACACATCGTCTGCTTCTTAAAAAAAATCATTTAGGCACACCTAAAGCTTTTGGATCTCTACTGACTTTGCCTTCTTTCTTTCTTTCTTTCTTTTTTTAATTTTTTTAGATTTTAATTAATACCCTTCTTCTTATTTTTTTTTTGTTTTGTATTATTTTTTATTGAAATTTTAATTAATTCCCTCTTTTATTTTTTTTTAAATTATTTAATTCATCTTTTTTAAATAGTAGTTATTTTATCAGAGTTTAGCTTTTGCAAGCTCCTCTTTTATGGTGTTATAATATAAAAGCTGTCAAAAAATCATCTCAACCCAATAGCTTAAGCTGTTAGGTGAGATCCTAGGATATGATTTATATTATTATCTAACATACCCTCTTAAGTGAAAGCCCTTTGGACTTGAAACTTGCACAAGCCCACATCACATTGTGCTTAATTTTTATCAAATAAATGGGGATGGTGATATTCAAACTCGTGACCGCTTGGTCATCAAGGCTCTGATACCATGTCAAATAACCATCTCAACCCAATAGCTTAAACTGTTAAGTGAGGTCCTAGGATATGATTTATATTATTCTCTAACAAAAGCAACTTATTTGAACCATAATTTGGTTTTTCATGCTGGACAAAGCATGATGAGATTGATTTTTATTTTTTCCATGAAAAGAATTCATAAAATGATCTTGAGGTTTACGTATTTGTTACGCAGATCAAATTGTTGATATCTTTATTAAAGCCTTGTCCACTTTTTATTTTATTTCTCTAAGGGTTAAACTTAGAGTTATAACTTTGCCTATTAGCTTGTAAAAGGATGTTAAGTCGACTACTAATTAACAATAGAATATTAGTAACAATATTTCTTCTTTTAGCAGCAACAAGTCAAGCCTCATGGACAGAATATCATTGACTACTGACAATAATTACTGCAATACAAAGAAGTCTCATAACATAAGGAATATGATATGATGTGAAAAGAAAATAGCTAGAATGTTCTCATTGCTATATGACTTGAGTTATAATTTATATAAAATACTTGTTATATGTGAATATTTTGCATACTATATATTAGTTTATGATAAAATTATGATTTAAATGGGAAGAAAATACTTTTTTGATTTTTTTTTATTAAAATAATGAGAGATGTACAATATATATACAATACTAGTTAAGATAACTTAAAGTATTAATTATATAAAAAAATCAAGAACCTAATGATCAAGATGTCGCACCCTCGCGGCGGAGCACGACGACCCTTGATTGGTTTCAAGTTTTTTGTTTGTTTGTGTAAAAGAGTCGTCACCTAGTATTTTAGTCACTAGAAAATCTAATTGGTCTTTTAGAGATTCTAAGGCAAGGGACTGGTTGCGTAAAGGGAAGATATTAGCACCCCTAGTACGCCCTATCTAAGGTAAGCTGCTTGTTGTTTGGTTTGCTTTATAATTGCCATGGTGTTTGTGTTTTCTAATCCCATCAGTTTTTCTAGGTTTGATTCAAACTAAATTTATTAATATAGAAATCCAAGGAGATTCCATATGATTTAAAAGCTCATTTTTCCTTAGTATTTCGAGAGTTTGCGACTCGTAAATCGCAAGGAGAAGGGACAAAAATTAAGAAATCTAGGGTGCTTTTATAAAAACCTATTTTTACCTTAGTGTTTTATACTCTCACGGCTCGTAAACAGTGGAGTAAAAAATTGAAATGTCCTCGATTATAATCAAGGCTTCTTTCAAGGATGTGTACGGATTTATTATTCCTAGAAAATTATTTTGGATATTTACCACTTAGGGTTTCTTTATCCAAATATTAACAGTGAATAATAACAAATTATTCTCAATAATATTTTGGATATTCGTCCTTTAAGGATTTCTTTATCCAAACATTAACAGTGAATAATAAATAAATTCCACCCAAAATAAGATTTTTATATTTTTTGGAATATTGACCAATACCCTTTGGAGTTTTATAAACATGTTGTAAAATCTAGAAATGCAAGAAAACAATTTTTTGTGTTTAAGAAATCCATGCGAAAACACATTTTTAAAACTTCCAATATTTTATATATATATATATATATATATATATATATATAAAAGAGCGTTTAAAACATGTTAAGGTATTGACCGTATACAACACACAAGAAAACAAATTTTGATATATATGTATATTTGTCGCAGTTGCGTCGAAAACCAGGTATTTGAAATACGAGATTGGTATATATTTTTTAATTACAACATAAAAAAATTCAGACTTTAAAATAAATATTCCAGAAAATAAATCTCTTTCTCTTTCTTTTATCTTTTTGAAAAAAAAAAGAATTAGGTCCGACCGGGTCACTTGCCTCAGCAGGGGACCCGACTGGACACAAACAACTTTTTAAGTGAATTATAATTCACTTGAACAGTAATGAACAAAAGGATGCACAATAACATATATAATTAAAATGCAAAGCGAAGAGAATGCATGGACTTACCTGGCGCTGAAACAGGCGAAGGAGATGGCTCTGTAGTTGTTGCACCCGGCCGTTGGCTACTAGTTCTGGCGAAAAAAAAAAAAACAATGGCCATGCTGGTTTTGACCTCTTTTCCTTCTTCCTGTTTTCTTCTCTTCTCTTTCCCTCCTTCTCTATTTTGCTTTCTTTTTCCTTTTTTTGCTTTTCACAATAACGAACATAAACTATTGTTCTCTGCATTTTATCTGCACGTTGCTGTTAAGGTTTAACAGCAAAGCTCCCTCTTCGTCTTGTCTTTTTTCTCTCCTCTTTCCTTACAGTAACACCAGAATGCAAGAAAGAAATTCCCGCTATTTACTATGTTTTTTTCCTACTCTGCCTCTCTAGCGTTTTTCTTGTCTTTCTCTTTGCTGTTTTTTTTTTTTGCTCTTTCTTTCTCCGTTTTTTTTTTTCCTAGGTCATTTGAGAGGCTTATATATAGTCTAACATATCTCTATTTAGGAAATATTTAATGCATTAATTCTAGGATGCAAATCCCTACTAATTTGCAGTAAAAAAAAATGCAAAAAGCAAACAACAATATTCTGATTTTGATTTTGTGCTCACGTCTGATTTCTTTCCATTTTTAGAGGATGGTGTAGCTCTTTTCTTTCCTTCCATAGGGTCAGTTGCTCCCTTTGAAATGAGGTAAAAAAAACATGGTTTGTAGCTCTCCATTCAAGCGAGAGAAACATGTAAACCAAACCAGAAATTTCAGATAAAAAGGAAAGAAAGAAAACGTCTAGCTATGCAGGTAAACGTGTTTTCTTTAATGTCTTTCTTTGGCAGAATTCCTTTCTAATTTTTATATTTAACCATCCTCCTTATTTTAACACTTTTTTCATGTGGTCCTTGGTCTAAAAAGGATTCAATTTGGCCTACAATTGGTCTTCAATCTTTAAGCATCTTGTAATTATGTCTCTACAAACTCGGGCAAAAAAAAAAATATGCTTCTTGTGGCAGGAATATCTACTTCCACACTAGATATTCAAATAGGAATCTCTACGTGTCCAGGATTACAACTTTGATGAAGGAGTCGAAGTGAGATAAAGTCATTTTAGAGAACAGAATCTAGCAATAATCTAGTTGGTCAAAAAGGGTCTCCTAGTCTAATTCAAAAACTGACAATGTCGAGCGTCCTGTTATGACTGAGAGTATGAACTAAGAACAAAAATCATAAAATTTGTGATGAAAATAGAGTTTTTTTAGTGCAAACTCGGGTTAGTATCCTTCTCGCGGTAGAATTCTCTACCTTCATGTTAGATATTCAAACGGAAATATCTTGAGCTTTTGATATCGAAATCAAGCTATTCAAAAGCCCAAATTCATCTATGCATCTAGGACTACAACTTTGATGAAGGAGTTGAAGTGAGATAAAATCGTTTTAGAGAACAAAATCTTGCAGTAATCTAGTTGGTAAAAAAGGATCTTCGGGTCTAATTCAGAAATTGACAATGCCGAGCGTCCTGATATGACTGAGAGTATGAACTAAGAACAAAAATCATAAAATTTGTGAGGGAAATAGAGTTTTTTAGTACAAACTCGGTCAATATCCTTCTCGTGGCAGGATTATTTGCCTTCTTGTTAGATATTCAAACGAGAATATCTTAAGCTTTTGATATCAAAATCAAGCGATTCAAAAGCCTAAAATTATCTATACATCTAGGACTACAAATTTGATGAAGGAGTCAAAGTGAGATAAAATTGTTTTAGAGAACAGAATTTGGCAATAATCGAGTTGGTAAAAAAGGTTCTTGATCTGACAATGTTGAGCATCCAAATTTGACTGAGAATCTGCCCTAAGAACAATGATCCTTAGGACCTAATAAAGGTGCAGGTAAATTTTTCAACATGTCATGAGTGACAGAATATAGCTAGGATGGTCAGATATCATACGAAACCAAGTTAAAATCAGAGCCTAAGTTGGAACAAAAAATTGTGATAGCAACATAATCATTTTTTTAGTGCAAATTCTGAGGGATTTATCCAACCTTAAAGACCAGATAAATAAGGATCAAATTTAGCATTATGAAGACTCCTGATCAACCTAAGAAAACCTGACGATTTTGGTAGCAAAGGGGAAGGATAAAAGGAGCAGAAAATAGCTCAAACAAGGTTTCGTAAAAAATATATTTCTTTCTTTGCTTTTGTCAATCTTCTGGCGAGCATGAGATAAACTCCTACACTCAGTTCAAAAAAGGTATACACCGTCTCCAGCACGTGGGGTCTAAAATTGAGTAACAACACAAGAGATTAACTCCAAATACATGTATAGAAAATAAAAGAAATATCAACACTCCCCTTTAAGTAGGTGCATGAATATCATACATGCCTAATTTGTCTAAACATTTTAAGAGCACTTGACTTGAAACTACTATAGTGAGAATAATGGCTAACTGATCCTCGAATTTAATCTTAGGTAACTTTATAATTTTATTTTCCAACTTGTTCTTGATAAAAAATTTATGCATCTCTACATGTTTTGTACAATCATGTTGAGCTAGATAATGGGCAATATCACATACTGTTTTATTATCATAATATAGTCAAACTAGTTGCCTCGGTGAAAAATACAAGTCTTACAATAGAAACCTTAACCATAATACTTCATAAAGTCTATAATTTATACCTTTGAATTCAACCTATGCACTTGAGCGAGCAACAACACCTTGTTTCTTGTTTCTACAAATAATGAGATCACCACATATAAGTAACTAGAAGTAGATTGCCTATAATCCACCGCTACAACTTAGTCAACATCAGTATATGCATTTATGATTTGATAATATATATTTTTAGTGAACAAAATTCCCTTTCCATACTCAACCTTTATATATCATAAAATATAATTGCATTCATACATTACTCTCCTAGGTTATGCATAAATTGATAAATAATACTCAATTCATGAACCAAATTTAGATTCGTGTGAGACAAATACATCAATCTATGTACAAATCTTTGATAGTTTCCATTATCAGTTAGTATTTGATTGGATTTAATATATAACTTTAAACCTTCTTCTACTGATGTATCATTTGATTGACATACTAATATACCAGTTTCTTCTATTAGACTTGTATGAATTAAGTAGATCAATCTCCCCGCAAGTATTTGGTATCTTTATTTATCAACTAGTATTTATTGGATTCAATATATAACTTCAAACTTTCTTCTATTGATGTGTCAACTAGTTGAAAAACTAACATGCTGGTTTTTTCTAAGAGATTTAAGGTATAATAATTTTTTAGATAGAAGAATTCCTTTATAATATTGAGAAACTTTAATTCCATAAAAATATTTTAAAAGACCTAGATCTTTTATTTTAAATTCCGTGGCCAAATAATCTTGTAAGGCTTTATTTACTTTATAATCATTTCTCATAACCATTATATCATCTATATATAGAATGAGTGTAGTTATAAGACCTTAACTGATTTTCTTCTAGTTTCAATGTATATCATGTTTAAATTTTTAGAAATTTAAGCAGAGTTTCCTCATAAATAAATATGTATCAAGTTATCAGCAACATATTCATCACACCTTTCAGGCCAACACATCCACATAGTTCAATTTTTTTCTAAACTCAAATCCTTTTCTTCATAAATAAAGATCATAATTGGTTCATTTATTTTTTTATTTCCAACACATGCATAATACAACCCAAAAATTAAATAAATATGAAAATCAATATGATTACATTCACAAATAATTATTAGAGAATATTGTGACCTAAAATTTAAATGAAAAAGCATAGTTAAATTAAATTAGCATTTACAACATGCCATCCTAATACATTGCCTAAATAAAGCATAAGTTACAAAATAAAATGACATGTTTAGAGTTTTATCATCCTAATACAACATATAACAATACGTTTAGATTTATTAGCATCCTAATATAGCACATAATAATGAGTTCAGATTTACTAACATCACAATACAAAATATAACAATATGTTTTGATTTACTAGCATCCTAATACAATACATATCCATAAAGGTTCCTTCAGCTAGACTGATTGAATCAACTCGATCTTGCAGCGCGCGCGTGCACACACACACACACATATATATGATACCAAATTAATGTTACACATTCTCTTACGTTTTATATATACACTCTAAGATGTCATAATATGCTCTCCTAATATGATAAAATGCAAATCAAATTATTATAGACCTGAATCATTTTCAAACTCACGACATCCAGTCATGGTGAAGACATCTACGATGGCCCCCATCAATCTAAGACCAATAACATCGTAGCTCCTTATCTATTTAGAGCAACAACTGAATAGGTTCCAACACTTAGAACCGATAATGCAATGGTTTCTATTCTTTTGGAAACAACAACACAAAGAGTTCCACCACTTGCAACCAACCACAATGATTTTCATTTTTTAAGAAACAATAATATAATAGGTCCCAATACTTGGAACCAATAACACAATGGTCTCCATCATTTAGAAAACAACAACATGTTGGGTTCCACCACTTGGAACCAACAACATAATGATCTCACTGTTTTAGGAAACAACAACATAATGATTTCACTCCTTTAGAAAACAACAATACAATTAGTCCCACCACTTATAATTAATGACACAATGGGTTTCTTTATTTAGAAAACAACAGACCGTATCCTACCACTTAGAACCAACAACACAATAATCTCACTTATTTAGAAAACAACAACACAATAAGTCCCACCACTTGGAACTAACAACACAATGGTTTTCCTTCTTTAGAAAATAACATATTGGGTCCCACCATTTGGAACCAACAACATAATAGTCTTTTATTTTCTTCCATCGAGTTTCATGAAATTAGAATAATATCCATAATACAATTTATAATAATCACAAGCTAAATTAAGATATTTTATCAAATTAAAATAAGACCACAGGAAAAGATAGCCTATATGCTCTTCTTGCAGCGTGATCTTCTCCAATCTTATACTATGTGTTTATACCGCATTCATTTTCATTGCTTTGTAATATTCATCTTATACTTTTAGTTTACATTTCACATAATATCTCTTCAATTTTCCTCCTCGTTTGAGGGATTATATCATTTTATTTCCAATCTTGTATATCCTTACCAACTTGTACTTATTGGAACATTTTCTCCCTAAAAATTTCATTTGACCGAAACCCCCCCCCCCCCACACACACCCACTTCTTTCTAGGTATTTCCTTGAAACTATTTAATGCATTCATATTAGTATATCACTAACTATAACACCTCATTTATTATATCACTTTTCCAGCCCTTTTTATGTTCACTATTTCCTATATGAACTTAACTTGCTCATTTAATTTCTTTTTTTTCCTACTACATGCATGCTTAACATTAATTACATCATGAAAAAGTTTATTTTCTTTCCCATTTCTTGGCTGGTTTAATTTTAGGACATGCTCCCTTAGTTTTCATTTTATTATTTTTTTTCATCAAGCATACACCATTCTACATTTTTATACCATTTCTAGGTTTCTCTAAATATTAATTTACTTGATTTTGTATATCTTGACTTATAAATCCCAAGTAAAGATTTTTAGGATTAACACCTATATTCATGAATAATAAGCTAAATTGCACACATCTATTCTAGTTCTATCACGGTGAAAAGTATCATATTCATTTCTTCCCACATGGCTGAAATCTCATCTCCGATTTTGGTAGACATTTTCTATTAAATTTCTTACTAAATTTAACATGCTTCTCAAGTTTACATATTATAGTGAGATTTACTCTACATTTAATAATAATCATGCATTCAAGCACTTCAAACTAAAAGTTCATACCTACAATGTCTCTAGATTGTCCATTACATCAAGGAATCACCATAACTATGTTTAATGGTCTAACTCCTCGACATACATGAAAAAAAATAAGAATCTTAAAGATTTTGTCTTAGGACTTACTTACTTGGCCGAAACATTGTAATCCCTAAACACCTTTTTTTTTTCTTCATAAAATTCCTTCTCTACTTGCATATTAGCAAGCTCACATTATATAGTATAGTTTATTCTTTGTAATTCTACTCATTCTTTCAAGCATGTTCATATCAATTTAAGGAAATCTTTAAATATTCATTTCAACAAAAGAAATCACTATAATTTTTTCTAACAACACCAATTATAACAATATAAGTACACAATTCATTTGAAAAAACTTTCCCTTAATTCTTCCCCTTTTAGCCAAACCCTAATGTCCATTTTTCTTCATCATTTTTCAGCACTTATGTCATATTTCATAATATTTCATCTTTACTCCACTTATTAGGTCTTAATTTCTTAATGCAAGGTTTTGGTAAGGAGATTTTTTGAAGAGACGATAAAGGAGTAGGTGTTTTCCTTCTTCTTAACCGCTTTCCTTTGAAAAATAAAAGGGTTGGCTTGTTTTATTTGTTTAGTATTTGGCACCTTGACCATTTTTTTTGTGTGATCTTTATCATTTCCCCTCCTTTTGTCATACCTTTATGTATCGTCCCTTGTTCTTTTAAGTCCCATTTAATGCCTACTAGCCTAACCATTCCCTTGATTATCATTTTGTCTTTTTAATTGAACTTATTCCTATCTTTTTAAATACCCATATATTTGCTAAACAAACTTCTAAGAATTTTCAGGTCTACACTATTTATTTTCTCATCTTTTTAATCATACGTCGGTTCTACAAACCAATTAACTCTCTTATTATTGACATTTTCTTCTTAGAATTTATTTAACAAATATCAAATCTAATCATATTCTTTACTAGGGTTTACAACGATAATGTTATCTTGTCATTTATTCAAGAACAATATATGATCTGAATTGCTTTGTTGATAACCAATTATTATCATAGATTTTGTGAAACCTTCCAAACCAAGTTCTTAGAGATTATTTTAATCCATTAAATTATTATTTAACCTTTTAAGTATCATGAATCTTAGTGGGAGACTCATGTATACTTTTTTGGATAATTAGCTATATAAAAAAAAAACATTCTTCATATCGAATTGTTATAATGGCGAATCTAGGTTTTCAAATAAAGATAATAAAACTTAAAATATGTTGATGTTGGCTACAAGAATAAAGGTCTTTGTTGAATTGATCCCATAGGTTTTAGAGTACCTTTTTACTACAAATCTTGAATTGAAAAGTTTAATTGTTCCATCAATCTTGTATTTTATCATGTAAATCCATCGCTATCCAAGTGGTTTCTTTCCCAATGAAAGATTAACGAGTTCTCATATTCTATTTTTATGTAAGGATTTCATCCCTATATTCATAGATGCTTTCCACCTTTATCCAACTAATGAGTTATGTATATTGTTAGGAATAAATACAATAAATAATTGATTTATATGAGGCAAATTTGATTTTGACAACTAATAGTTATACACATAATAAGCCATATGATATTTGACTTTGATTGAAACTTTTAGGTTACATGTGGGTCTAGGAATACCTCTAGTAAGATGATGTGGTAATATTTACTAAGTTATGAAAATCCTCAACAATCATTTGGTTTAGTGTATTAGTTATAAGAGATTCTAACTTGAGCGAAGTATTTGTTGGAGAAGTATTTATATGAGTTATATCTTCAGCTTTTAAGTGTTCATCACTAATTTGATCTAAAATTACACCACTCAAATCCAATTTATCTTTTTCTTAATTGTGATTTATAAAATCTTCATTATGATTTATTCATTCATTTACTATTATTTTAAATTCTTAAGGCTTTTCATCATAAAAGGCAGTTGATATATCATTTCAAATTTCATGAGTAGTTGAGAAGCGTAAATACCACTTTATAATTTATGTAGTCATATACATAAATAACCACCTATTCACTCTTCGATTCTCAACATTCCAATTTTCATACTCATCATTTGATTATAAGTTGCTTGATTTTGTCAAAAATACCAAAAATATAAGAGGGTTTTTCCTTTTCAACAATTTACATCTCCATCAACTAGAACCAAATATCAAATTTTGATTTAGTAAGAATGATTCTAGCTTTAAAAACACTATCAATTTGAATGATGATAAGAGATGATTCAATAGTTTTTTCATTTATTCTTTTAATGTTGTTCAAGTCAGTCCAAAGAAATTATATTGTCATTGTTGTTGTGTTGTCACCATTACTATTATAGAAAGTCAAATCAAAATATGGAGTGGCTAGAATAGACTCTTCTAGATAGCAAGGTTGTTGATTTGTTGTTGCGATGTCGCTGTTGTACAAATTAATTACCCTAACTTAAACAAATAAGATAATATAGAATAATCAAGGGGTTGATCTCACGAGGAAGATCTAGTTCGAGTCTTTATGCTAAATGATCCAAGATTAGGGGTTTTGGGATTATCTAAGCTATACAAGGGTAAATAAAATAAAATAATCAAAATAAATTAAATAAACCGAAATTATTAAGAGAAAAACCTTGGTCTCAAATAAATATCCACCGACAGAAATCAAAACTGATCATTGAAACATGTCAATTTATATTATGAATATTTATCTTTCCTTATTATTAGTCAGTTAACTGACTTGCAATATAACTAACCCTATCCATTAAACAACAAAAACATCTGTGCTAGTAATTTAATTTAATGTCAACCTTAAAAACTATAAAAGGTTGATAAATCTAGACAACATAACTGTCTGCAGTCTATGCTTGATTTAATTAAATGTTTTCCTTAATATTAACAACATAGATTCATCATAATTATTAAACTTAGTCGCTTTACAAGTTAAATATCACAACTCTGGTTTTGATATCAAGCTTAGCAATAAATTTGTTAGAATAATAACTTAGAGTATACTATAATAATCAAACTAAACAATCATAGAAAGTAAGCATATGAAAACATTTATACTCATCATATAAATTGAAAAAAATATATAAAATAAATCTCATAAGTTTTTAAATCCGAAGACATTTGTATCTTTTCAACCAATAAAAATAACTTAGCCTTGCATGATTATCGAAAAATTAAGGAAGAGAAAAGATGAAAACATAATTTCAAGTGTAAAAAAAAAAGTGAGTTTTTTGTTTTTTTTTTATGATCGCCACCTTTTTCACCTCTCTCTCTTTCCTTTTTATTAGATAAAAAAAAAAAACCTAATACCCACAATTCCTGGCTGCTGACAGAATTTGTGAGAATTTATGAAATCTTCAAGCTTTGACTTCAGACTTAGTGAAGTTAATTTGGCCATATATAGACCTTTTTCATATGAAGAAATAATCTCTTTGTCGGTTTGGAAGCTTGGGAAGTAAGTTAAACTTGTTTCTTCATAAATCCTGGTTGCCGGTATAATTTATGGGTTGTCTTATAAAACTTATATCTCTCTCATATGAGCTTGTTTTATGCTCAAATTTGGTAGGTTTATAGGTTTTTAAGTCACGAATCCACCAAACTTGAGTTTGCAACGATATTTAAGTCGGAATGGCTAAATGTCAATATTGGCAAAATGCAAAACTTGTTTTTGAAAGTTATGATTTTCATGCTCTTTCTTTTTATTTTATTTTTCTTGCCATGTATAGATAGAAAGGTGTGGATTTAGATCTCTAATGCCACTAGAATCACTTGATTTTAACCTCTATAACTCAATTTCTACATAAAACATCGATCAAATATCAAATCTATCAATATTGGACAAACATGGGAAAAATACCAGGTAAATATAGGCAAAACTATCAAATAATATAATTGTATTATTTGTCTTATATCTTTCTTTTTTCTTTGATGGGCCAGATTATAGAAAAACTCAATCATAACCTAACTTTGATGCCATAATTTCAATAAAAAGAAAATACTCTCTTGATTTTTTTTATTGAAATAATGAAAAAAATACAATACACACACTAATCAAGCTAACTTAAAAAAAAATTATAAAAGAAAATAAGGAATATAACAATAGAAAAAATTAAATCTAAATCCTTATACATGATGTCTCAAAAATGGAACTCTATGCTAGATGCTAGATTAAACATAGCAAAGTATTTCTGAAACTTTTCTTTCCTTTTAGCTTTTCTAACTCCATTATTCTATATATATATATATATATATATATATATATTATTATTTTGATGTGTTGATGTCAAAAAAATAATAAAAATATTATTTTAATATATTTTCAACCAAAATATATTTTAAAAGGTAAATTTTACCACATTTCCAAACAAGTTTTTATAGTACAAATCCAGCCTATTTTTACCTAGGAATTATAACTTTTCTATATATCTCTTTTCTTTATTTCCATATTAGTTTTGAATTTTGTGTTATTTTCTATCGTAGTTTTTTCTTTAATCAACTCGTAAAAATGATTTAAACTACTCTTTACACTTTTGACAAGCAGTTATCTATTGAAAAAGAATTTCAAGTTTTGAGATTCCTAGAGCTTAATTTGATGTTATTATTTTAAGAGTGTTTGAGAATTAACAAACCGTATTTCGTTATGCGTTGTATTTCATTATAATTGTTTGTTCATTAATTATATATTGTAATTCCTATATATACCGTATAATTCTCATTCTTAAAATTAAAAAAAAAAAAAAAAAAAAGAATGCAAGATGGATATAAATTAAGACAAACTTTGAAACATAACATTTCGATAAGCATAAAGTTTAAGCCAAATGACACACGATGACTTATAAGGAAAACAATTTTGACAAACATAAAGTACAGAAATGAAAATTTAGACCGGAACACACTAGAAATTCATTGCAAATATTCAAGGATTGAAGTTGTCATTAAACCAGTTCTTGGTAACATCGAATGGCAGCCTGAGATCGGTTGAACCAGTTCCAAAAAATCCAGGATGCCCTAAATCGCTTCCTCCATCACCGCTATCTCCAGCCCCGCTATTTCCGCGATGACGCATCCCGTGCAGCCCATGGAAAGGATTTTCACCAGTACCGCTGCCTGAAAAACTAGTTCCAGGAAGAAGCCCCAGTCCTAAACTCTCCCCACCTATATCTCCACCGGCGGCCGGCCAAGGATTCACGTTATTCACAGCGGCACTGTTGCCCCCCACGTTCTCGACATGAGGCAGCCACAGGTCATAGTTGTTTCCACCGGTACCATCGCTTCTTGTATCATTTCCTCGAGCCAACCCGAGATCAAAATTGTTTCCAGCACTAGTGTTGCCTCCTGGATTAAATCCTAGGCCGCGAGGCAGCCGTGGATCAAAGCTGTTTCCGGCATTATTGCATCCTATCATGTTACTCTCAATAGGAAGCCCCAAATCAAAGTTGTTTCCACCGGAACTCCTGCCTCTTAAGATATCATTGTCATGAGGCAGCAGCCCTAGATGAAAAATATTTCCACCACTGATGTCTCCTATATTTCTGCTTCGAGAGAGGCCCAGCCCAAAAATGTTGCTCGTACTGCCGCCGCCACCACCATTATGCCCAGGGTGGAACCCTATGTCAGCTCCCCCACCAGAGCTGACACCAGCAATGTTAAATGGATGTGGCAGCCCCAGGTCGCTTTTGGCGGTGCTACCTCCAGCAACATTATGCTCACGGTTGTTTATTATATCATTGAACCATTGGTCCCATGGTACACCGCCATCTGTAGGATTGTTCCTGCCATCTCCAGGTTCTCCAAATACTTGGCCTCCGGTTTCATAACCGTCGCCATCACCAACCTCGTTAGGGTACTGAGGAGGGAAAGGACCCGGTGGAAGGGAAGGATCTTGGAGTGGCGGAATTTGTTGAAAATATTCAACCCTTTTCCTTATGTCCTTCATTTTCTCCGCTACCAACCATGCTAAACCACACAATTGAGTTTGGTCTAAGCCATCGAATCCCTTATCTTGATAAACTTGTTGCATGAGGTCGGCCATCTCCAAATCCCTATTCTTCTTTAGGTGCTTCCTGAACTGATCATTTTGTTTTCCCATCCTCTCTTTCAGGTAACTTTCTTGATCCATCATCTTCTTGCAACGCTCCATGACAGGAATGTTTCGGAACCTCGTAACAAGTCGTTGAACGTCGGGACGTGATGGCCAGAAAGCGGGTTCGGGATCATCTGGACTGTAGATGATAACAAAGGCCTCGATACCACATAGTATGGTCAGTTCGCTCACTTTTTTCAGTAACCCAACTCTCCTTTTCTTGAGGCTAGCTCTCCTAGCAGCATCATTCACTATCCACATAAGCTTAACCTTCTTTCTCGCCATGTTTGCTTTTCACTCGTGCTCTCAACCAAACCCAGTGGGAGGTCTATATAACGGGTAACAAGAGTGACAGAGACTAGGGAAGCATTCAATGCAGTCGCCAAAATTGGAAAAGGCCAAAGAAAAAAAACGTCAAGGCCATATTGGATTTTAAGAGAGGTTATCTGGATTTAGGTTAAGAATCCAGAAGTCAAGATTCTAGAATTATGCATTTTTGGAAAGAGTATAAAATTTATTTGCTTTCTATGGTAGGATAAATCATACACTTTAATTTACAGGTTTTCAAAATCTGTGTGGACCGGTGTTGTATATGTGTGGTATCTGGTTTTTCATGGTGCAAATTTTCACTGAGTTGCACATTAGTTTCATTGATGGAGTTACAAGTTAATAATTCAAATTTGTATGCCATAGCAAAAGGTGCTAATTTGTGAAAGTCAAATTATTTTTGGCGAGTAAGAAATTGGAAATGGGATTAGTGTATGTTCTAATGTTCCCTCTTATATAGCTGTAGCATTAGGTTTAGAGATCGCCATGGATACCTACGGGTTATATTTTTTTTTTTATATCCTATTTATTACTCATCAAGTAATAAATTTAAATATTTATAAATTATTTATTAGATTTTGAATGTACATATGGGTATCCATTATACCTATCATAATATATTTTAAATACTATATATGTGTGTGTTTTATATTAATATTCAGAAATGACTATATCATAATATATTTTTAAAAAATCTAAATGTTCTACAAATATATCTATATAACATAAAAATGTATTTCAAGTTAGATTTGGGCAAGTTTTCAGTTGCATTTGATAATATCCATATCCTACTTATTATTCATTTTCAAAATATATTCACTCATTCATATCAGAACAGACCGATATTCATCGATTTTGAAATAAATTATTATTCTTAATTAGATGATTATAAAAATAAAGGATTATATAGACTTGACGAGTCGGTAAATCTAATGCTAAATTAATGTTGTTCTACATTCATTTACTCTTCTTTTATATTTAATAAGTCTATTATTTTTTTTATTTTAAAAACATCTCCAAATGTTATATTTTTATTATGGTTAAGTCATTTCATCGGTTGTTATCATTAAATAATAACAATTTTTAGATTTTCATAGTAGGGAATACATCATTAATATCTATTAATTCTTTCTCTAAAAGTTTTTGAAAAATTTACTTGGATCCATATATTTTATTTTTCTTACAAATAAGTCTTAATTATAAGGTTTTTTCTGCTTCTCATATTTTACAGTAAATATAATTGAGTCCCTGAATGATATTTTCAACATGTTAAATCTTAAACTTGGTCACAGTTAGTCAAACAATCTAAATATAGATTGATATGTAAGATAAAAGTTGAGTGGATTTAACTAGGTATATCCATTTTAAAAATAAAACTTTTATTTTCTATAATGTCGTATATATTTTTTCATAATTTTATTTTCAAAACCTCAAATTAAAAAAAGAAGACAAAAAATAAGAAAAAAAATCTACATAAATATTCTCATGATAGTTATATGACATTATAGGAAACAAAAAATGATTATTGAAAAACAATATTATTGTTAGGCCACTAAAGTGTTTTATTACTTTGACTCTCTTTTTTTCCTCGTATTATTATAGATATATATATATATATAGATATATATATATATATATTTAATTAAAATAAATATGTAATTTAAATAGGTTGATGGACAAGGTAAGATTTGAGGAAATATAGCTCAATTAAAAAAAAATCTTAGAATATCATATATCTATATATTGTCACAATTTTGTCAAAATTTAATAGTTGACATATAGGTACTTCAGTGAAAATAAATTTATTCAGAAAATAGAATGTGTTTATTATAAGAAATTCAATTAATTAATGACTTTTATCTGTAAGAATTAAAATAAAAATATATTTAGTTAGTGTTATTTTAAACATCTCAAACAAATTTGTTATTGTTGGAACTTCCAGCACATACTTCTATATATTGCTTAGTCATAACAGTAATAAAATAATAAGCAAACCAGTGAGAGTCAGTTCTTGAGTAGAAAAAAGAAAATTGTTTAAAAAAAAAAAACTTATATTTGGCATATGGAAATAGAATACACATGAATTTATATGGCAATGTAAATGCTTGGACTTACGAATTGTATGGTATTGGTAAGCTAGGCAAAACTTCTAATTACCGTGATAATTATCACTATGTTATATTTGTTTATTTTTATATTTTAAAAGTGTTTTTGAAAAAAATTTATTTATTTATTTATTTATTTATTTTAGAATTAATATATCTTTAGTGTTTTTTTATTATTTTGATGCGTTGATATCAAAAATAATTTTTTAAAAAAATATTTTTTTTTCAATGCTTTTTCTGAATGAAAAACATTTTGAAAAGTAATTGCAATTACACTTCCAAACACACAGCCTCCGTACGTGCTCCTGTTTTTGCGAGGCTAGATTATTATTATTTTTTTGTAAAAAATATGATATTTATGTTTTAAAATTACATAAAAAATAAACTATGAAAAACTTGTAATCACATTAATTAAAATAAAGTTGAGTTAATTTAGGATATCTTATTAAATCTATAATTCAATTAACGTGATTGGAATAAATAGATAAAAAAAAAAGAGAATTATAAAAAAAAATCTTTCTACATAGAACATAATAATTACCCATGCGAAGATTACTCTAGTTTCTTGAAATATTTGCCTAGTACTAAATGGTGGGAAGACTTTAAAGATGATCCATGTCCTAAATTAAACTAAATTCGGGTCCTAAACTCATAATTAAGGGCTGACTTGATTAGCAAATAGGGTTGCAGGAGCTGAGCTGTCAGCCTTCTCCTTAATTTCGTTGTTTTCTGTGCTTGGGCCTTTGGCCTATTAATAACCGGGCCATGTAAAAATGTAGGCCCTTCATAGTATAGCATACTATCCTTATAATGAGAAGAAATCTCATGAAGCGTTTCTTTCTTTCAATAATAACAAAAATCTCTTCGTCATTTTCTTCTATTTTTTTGTTTTTCTTTTTTTGTTTTTAAGTATCATCCAACTGTTTTTTTCCCTCAATCTAGTCACAAATATTACGTGGATTTCTCAACATCATCTCATATCCTCGAGATATATAACAAATTATAGATAAATAGCCTACTCAGTTATAATTTCTAAATAAATTACTTTAAAAACTCATAAATATAAAAATTATAACTTTTAAAGTGAATCATTTTAATAATTTATAAGTGTGAAGCAAAATTAGAGAGTCGTTTATAACGACTTTACGATAAACAATCAACATATATTACATTAATTATAAATAAATAGTTTATGCAGTTATAATTTTTAGATAAATCATTTTAAGAGCTCATAAATATAAAGATTACAACCTTCAGAGTGGATCGTTTTAATAGTTTATAAGTGTGAAAAAGAATTAAAGAGTTGTTTATAACGATTCTACGAGAACGGTCAACATTTATAATTTTTGGTTTTTAGTGTTTAAAAGGTAAAAATAAATAAAATGAGGGTGATAATATAAACAGATAAACAAAAGATGGGTGAAAAAAATAAGTATACAAATTGATTACGGATATAGCACAGTCCAAGTTGAGGATCATTTAATAATGGTTATTGCACTACGTTTTAAAATTGCTTTTTAGATTTATAAAAGCAACAAAAGCGATAATAATTTAGTGACAGTGGATGCCTAAGTTGCTTCGTTACCTATTCTATTAAAAACTGTGGACTGTGGATTATTATTATTATTATTATAAGGCCTTCTCTAAAGAAAAAAAATAGGCTACTATAAGAATATAATTCAAAATATAAAATTGTTTAAGAGAAAATTTTGAAAATTGAATTTTATAAATATTAGAAAAACACGATAGAACTCATTTTTCATTTATTTCTCAAAATTGAGTTTATCTATGCTTTTCCCAATTGATTACTTATGCAAGAGGACTAAACGACATTTTTAAAGTGGATATTCGGAGCACTAATTCACAAGGTTATTTAATTCCAATTATGATGTTGGTACGTTAATTAATTGAAGGACTTTAGTCAACATCATAGGTCCTTACATTAAGTAATATTGAGTCATATACCATTTCAGGTTGGGGCGGAGCCGCCAAATAAAATAATGGAGCTAAATTTAGAAAATTATTCTAGAAACCAAAATTTCATTTGTTCAATGTTTTGAGCTAAAATTATAAATATTGTTAGGGCTAGAAAAAAATGTATAATAATAATTACCATTATTATTTATAACTTGATATATGTTGCTAGAAAGAGATGTTTAACCGACAATCATTTCTAATATAATTTTATAAGGAATATAGAGTTTTTTAAGTGCAAATCAACACAATTATTTCTTGATGAAATATTTTTTAGAATATATATCATTTTTATACTTCACACATGAACATCTAATTCAACCTCCACTAATATTCTATAAATTTGAAAGTGCAAAATTAATAAAACACTCAACGTCTTTACAATAATTTTTCTTATATAACTCTTGAGGTAAATCTCGATACATCCAAAAACGATTATTTATTATTTAGGAACCATATATAGAATATTGATTACAACATTTATTAATAATGTAACCATTAATTCAAAATTCAACTTTGGTAAATAAAAATAATTCACAATCTAATAACCTATTATTATCTATACAAAAATTTAATGTTGCATCAAATATGAACTAAATAAATCAAATTAACAACAAGTAATCGGTAATTTGTTTAATTCAAACATATTCCGTCTAAATTCATCCTGTTTATTTTGTTATCAATTTCACAAAAAACTAATTTTCTTAAAATTCTCAACCAGCAATAAAATTAATAAAATATTTATTTATTTTAAAAATTTATTTTAGATATCAATAAATAAAAATAATCCAAATATATACATTCAGAAGCTGAATGGAAAACACCCATGCTGCCTACCTCCAAATGATTCGGCCATCACATATAGCTCAAGACAGCACATTTGAGTTCAGAATTTTCTCTTCAATTTCTTTTCTTAATTTAATTTAATGGGATTCTATGCAAGTGCAAATATATTCGATTACTGCTAATGTCTGCTATTGCTAATGATATCCACCTGTATGCAAATGTCACAGTTATCAAAGAATATTTATTTATAAATATTTGAAACAAAGAAGCCTCTCCACTTGTTTGATGGTGGCTCCTTAGAATAAAGAATCTAATGGTGGTTATAAAGTAATTAGGGGAGATTCTTATAAAGTTTAATTTTTCTAATTTAAATTAACCCATCATTAGGTATGGTTAAGACAAAGAAGAAGGGATGCTAATCCACTTGCTTAGTGGTAATCCCATTTATAACCCACCCTTCTTATCTCTGTTAATAATATAATACTCTCTTTGGTCAAGATCGTTGATTTTTCCTCATTTAATAATTTAATTATATAGTTAGATATTCCCAACCCCAGCTAGTTGACTCGTTCATCACTTGCTACGTAGTGGTTTGGGAAGAGATTAATTGATGATTAAAGTTTTAAACTTTAGGTCAAATACTGTGACGAATATTTAGTATGCTCTAAAAATAAAATGAGGGGAATCTCGCAAGACGTACAAATTAAATAGCAGAAGATATAAATAAAACAAAATTGTGTTGTGGATTTCTTTGTTTGCATGCAATGATGAATCTCATCGGTGAATTAAGAAGAAAGAGGAGAAGAAATCACTTCGAATCCACCAGTTTTTTTTTTTTTTTTTTATTTACGTTGGTGTCCGGGCCAGCTTGCGTGCACCTCGACTAATCCCACGGGCCCTGAAGTTAACGACCATGTAAGCCTCCAGTGGCCATCACATGAGCAACCTAGGGATTGAACCTGAAACCACAGAGAGAACAAACCTCTTAGTTCCAAGCTTTTACCAACCAGTATTTTCTTAAACTGGTGATGGTGTGTTGTAACCACGCACCGATAATAACGATGGCACGTGAATTCCTTGTTTTAGGTAAATGTATTAAGAGTGATATTATATTTTTATATGCAATCAGTTTTCTTGTCCTGATTTTATAAACCAGTTAAGGTTTTGGATGATCAAAGTACTAGGTGGCGATTCAAATCTTTAAACCATTAAAAAACAAGAATTTATTGTATATTTTACATTTAATATCCGATTTGAAAGGGTGATCACAACGATACCGTTCATGAACGATAAATTATTTAAATTGCTTGTTCCTTGGGTCAAAAACTAAGAAATGAGCTCAATAATTATTTAAAGAATTTAATAAAAATATCAAAAAAACTTTGGTCGACGAACAGCATAGCGTTGATAATGAAATATAATATAAATTTGGAAATATATGTCAAAAACTAAAACCAAACATGATTATATTTTGCTTTAAATCACGCCAAACGACTCTTAGATTTTCAACAAAAAAGGACCTTCATATACTCCATTGTTATCCTGTAAAAACTAAAAAGGTTATAAATTAACTAACATTTTCCTAGCTAGGTACGTAGCATGCACCAATATACTCAAAGAAGAAAAACAATCACGATATATCTCCTGCAACCTTCACGTACTTGTGGGATCACTTTCTCTATTTTACTCGTTTCCTTTTTTATTAAAGTCTTTTCATAGATCATGAATCCTAGCTGAGGTAAGTTCTACCTTTTAGTAATGCCCATCTTTCCCGCACGCAAACAAATAAAAAGTTTTTCTACATATCCACACGGAACCATTGGCGGTGCTCCGGTAGCTCTAAAGAAAAGAAAAGAAAAGCAGGAGCCAAGCACAAGCACAATCTGATGTGGACTTGCAAAATCCAACAGGAAGCCTGCTTTTTTCTACGTTGCACTTAGGAGAGATCATCTCCACTTGGAAAGATGAATGCGTGCCAACAGGATCCATTTCTGCCCTTGTAAAATGGAAAGTAGCAGACGTCACATCCCATAAGAGGCAGAGGAGAAGGAGGAGACCTTTTTCTTTGGTGAACATAAACAGTGCCCTAAAAAGAGATGAAAGGAAGGGGCCGCCGGAAAGAGAAAAGGAAAAGGATAAATCCGTGAGTCAAGAGATTGAAGCAATACTTTAGTAGTTGATACAAGATCCATTGCATTTAAGATGTCAAGAGATTTTTGCTGCAAAGCTCGACAAAGTAAGTCAGTAATCCCCATTATTTTATGCATCAAATATAAGATGAATATAAATTCAAAAGATTTCATCACAATCAAACAACCACCAGCTTCTCCACGTATAGAATTAGAAGATCCTTCTTGAACCATACTTTCAAGCACAGTAATAGTTGCACCATACATGTCTATTAAGCTGCAAATAGAATCAAAATGAGAGCTCCAGCGAGTAGTTCCACTTCGATGTAAATTACCAATTTGATTAGCCCCTCTACCAGTCTCACGTTCTCCAGTAGCTACCATATGTGCAATTTCTATAGCCTGAGCATATTGTAACTCGGTATGACGTTTGGGAGAAGCACAAATAAGGTTGATAATGGTTGTCAATTTTGAGAAAAATAACCAAATAGAAATCTCATTTCCAGCTGCTGCAACTAATGCCAGTTGTAGTCGGTGAGCAAAGCAATGTACATAATATGCATAAGGACAATCTCTGAGAAATAAAGCTTGTAGTCCATTCCATGCGCCACACATATTGCTAGCACCATCATACCCTTGACCTCGCATATTGAAAATATGCAAGTTATATCGAGCGAGCACATCACAAATTTCTTTTTTAAGTGTTGAAGAAGTAGTATCTGAAACATGCACAATACTAAAAAAACGCTCTCGTACAAATCCCTGAACGTCAACAAATCTCAAAACAATAGCCATTTGTTCTTTATTTGATGCATCTTTGGCTTCGTCAACCAAAATACAAAACTTTGCATCTCTAACTTCTTCACAAATCTTTTTCCTCACTTTGTTCGCAAGAATATGTAAAATCTCTTTTTGAATAGTCGGCGAGGTATACTTTGCATTTTTCGGAGCTTTTTCTAAGACAACATCATCAATGTCAACATTTAGTCTCCCCATAAGTCTTATCATCTCCAAAAAATTACCTCGATTATTAGAAGCTGAAGATTCATCATGACCTCTAAATGCACATGCTTGTAAGCTAAGCCATCGAACACTTTCAATTGTTGTCATAAGTCTCAACCGATTTTTCTGAACTTCTTCAACAGATTGTGCATTCAACACTTTATCAATATGTCTTCTTACTTTCATTAAATCTTCAGCAGATTTCACAGCATTATGATGTGGTGAAGTCGGACTTCCCACATGCATCAAAAGTGCACATCTGACCCCATCATTAACCCTCTTCCAACTTCTAAAGCCTTCGGTGGTGAATGTGAGATGACGAGGCACTTTGTTTTCAAAGATAAAGCATGGAAAACAAAATACTGCATCCTTTGATGGAGAGTACTCTAGCCAAGGAAATTGATCAAACCAAGTGTATTGAAATCGACGATACTATCTCCCTGATTCAGTCCTTGGATACTCTGCTAACTTAGGTTGATATGGACCCATTTTGATATAAGCTCTTCTAATTTCATCTTGTTGATTAATAGGATGTTTCCACACTGGAATTCGTAACCCAGGATCTCGTTCAAGAGTATTAACATCAATTTCAACTCTTTGAGATTTGAAAAGGGGTTGTTCACTACGATTTGACACATCAACATTGGAAGGAGAATGTCCTTTACTGGTTGATGTTTGTTCGTTTGGTTTAAAGAATGAAAACATAGTTTTTCCTCTCTTGTTTCCTTGATTTTCCATTATAATTTATAACCTATTCAAGTAAAAGGGATTAGGGAAATCAAGTGCAAGATTAAAAGATACTAATGCCACAATAAAATATTCATAAAATACAGAATATACAAGGATAAAATAGTGATGCAAACTACTGGGAGATTTAGAGAACTTAACTTTGAAATAACCAGTAAATTATTAGTACTAGACTACTAGTGTGTTAACATGCATCAATTTCTAGGGTACAATCTATTGTTTACTCCATTAACAATCTACTCTAATGAATGTGAAACATTGAATTCAAAATGAAAAGTCATGGTTTGTAAATTCTTACCTGATGATTTTACACTCTTGCGGCTCTTTGTATAGATTCTTCTTCAAAAACCAAGCTAAAATTGTAAATTGTTGAGAAGAAAAATAGCTAAAACCCCAAGTTATTTAGAAGACATGTAAACTAATTAATTATTTATATTAAAATAAATTTACTGTAAAATATAATAAGGAATTAATATTGCAACTTGCGGAAATATGGGTGGCTAATTAATTAATATTGTTAGGAAAGCAAAGTGGCGGCTGGCTAGTGATTAATTTATATGGGAAGGAAAAGTGGGACATTAGGTTTGCAATATTGGAAAAGTGAAGTATACCACGGCTGTTGAAAACTTAAAAGGAAAAGTGGACCATTCATTTTTTTTTAACCTGGGCTATAGCCCTTCTTAGCCTTGTACAAGGCTCCGCCCATGTCCGTGACTACGAGAGGCCTCAAAGAAGAATGAGTGGTGAGCTTGTTTGGTGGACCACCTCGGTTTGCTTAGAGGAGAGGAGAGGAGAGGCAAAAGTTAAGATTGTCCCCACCACCCAAGTGACCCACCCGCCACCATTTTTTTCACTAGCCAAAAGTAAATTAGATCTGTTTATTTGATGATTACTGAGGGTATTATTTTGGTTAATCAGATCTGTTTGTGCTTTTATGTACTCCAATGAGTCTACTAAATGGAGGAACTTGCATAGTTTAAAACTAATTATGTTGCGTGTTGAATTAAATTTATTTTTTAAAGTAAAAAAATATTTAGACATTGTTAAGAGTGTTTTTAATGGAAAAATTCATTTAGAATAGCCAAATTATAGACATGAAATTTTAAATAATGTAAATATAATTTTTTTAAGTGCACTCCAATGAAAAAAAATCATTTTAACAACTCATTTGTGTTTTAATATATTTAATATCAATACTTTTGTTTTTCTTGAAGAAGTTTAATTAATGAAAGAATGAATCTTTATATAATCTATTTAATGTTTTGGCTCTTTTGATAGGGATATAGAAATGATTTTTCTTTAATAGAAAAGTCATTTTAGCTCTTCATTTGTTTTTATTATTGGAGCTGCAAAATCAATTTAGTATTAGAAAGATTAAATTAAAAAAAAAACCTCATTAAAAAACCATCTTGAGTCGACCCGGGTTAACCCATCAAACTCGTAACCCTAGTTATGAGACAAGTATAACTTCGTAGAAATAAACTAAAACAAAGCATAAAGTCTAATTCTACATTAATCAAATATTGAAGAATGAATTTGAAAAAAAAATTAATTAGAAAAAGAAGGGAAAACTTGAGTTAACTTATCAAACTCATAATTTAGGTTATGAGAAACAAATAATGAAGTTTAGTCTTTAATAAACCTAATATTGAAGGATGAAATTAAAATTAAAAAATAAAACAAATGAAAAATAATTATTCTAGTAAAGAATGTTTTTTAAGGAGAGGTATAGTGAAATCACCTTTTCTTTTAGTTTTTTACTAGATCATTACGTTGCAAGTAAGGTCATTTTTTTTTACATGAAAAAAAATATATAGGCATTGCTAATGGTTTTTCTAGTAAAACAAATTTTAAACCATATGAGAAATGATCTAATATGACCTTGTCGATTTGACAAGTCCCAAAACAACTCAGACAACCAGTAAAAATGTAATTTGACTCAAAATAAATATTCAAAATGATATTTTTTAATAAATATTAGAACAACAATATATTAGATCGATTCGGATCAATTTGAGTCAATCTATCAATCTTCGTGTTGGGTTATGATCTATGTTAACTTCATAAAAAAACAAATCAAAATAAATCATGAAGTCTAATTTCCAATGAACTCAATGTTAAAGGATGAAATTGAAAAAAAAAATTAAAAAAAAAAAAAGAAAAATAACCCGAATCAACCTAAGTTAACCTATCAAACCTGCAACTTAAGATCATAAGACCATAATAACCTAATAGAAAAACAAATTATGAAGTTTAATCTCCAACAAACCTAATGTGGAAGGATGTAACTGAAATTGAAAAATTAATTAAAAAAAGAACACATAAAACGACTCGAGTTAACTTGTTCTAATTGCCAAACCCTTGACCTAAACTATGAGATAGAGATAACCTCATTGAAAACAAACTGAAATAAATTACAAAAACTAATTCTTAATCAACCCAATTTTAAAAAATAAAATTGAAAATTAGTTAATTAGAAACTCGAGTCAACAAAGTTAGTTAAATATGTGGTTTAGATCATAAAATTAAAATAATCTTATAAAAAATAAATAAATAAAATATAAAGTTTAATCTCTAATACATTTAATATTTAAAAATAAAATAAAATAGAAACTATTCAAGTGAATCGTATTTTATGAGAAATGATAGAGCGAAACCTCGTTCTCTTTTGGTTTTTTTAGTTAATTAATAAAGTTAATAATTTAGCATGGCTGTAAGGTTAAATTAATAAAGTAAAATCTTTGGTACACAGCTAGCATTCCTCGACCCTAGCTAGAAAGGATCGTGTAGTGTAGATTAAGGAAAATCACATGAAGATATGGACAGAGTCATAGAGATCTCAACTCACAAGAATTTTAACTCCTCACTGTCCCACCAAAAAGAAAAGGCAAAATCATAACGGCCAAAGCAAGTCAACATACATACATACATGTAACTTAGCTTTTATGCCCGCTCTTCACTGCGAGACTTAATTATTTTTTAATAAAAATTAATATTTAAGTATTAAAAATAGATAAAAAAAGATATAAAAGATTATTTACAATAAATATATAAATATATAAAAACACTAATTAGAATTAAGTTAATTTGAGACATTCCATTAAACTTGTAGTCTAAATTATATTACTAGAATAATCTAGTTAAAAATAAAAGAATGAAGCCTCTAAAAAATATATGTTAAATTTTATAACATGTGATCCAAGTTATTAAACTTGAAATACTCAATTTAAAAAAATCATAAATTTTAAATTTTAAAAAAATTAAATATTAAAGGATGAGATAAAAAAAAATTCTAAACATACAAAAGGATTTTACAATATATTAATTCAAAATATAAGGATCAAAATTATTATCACTACTATTATTAATAAGTAATATCATTACTATTATTATTATCATTGTGACCACTATTATTATTTCTATTATTTTTAAAATTGTTGTTATCATCATCATAACCATAACTATTGTTAACATTATTATTATTAGTAATAATACTAGCATTCTTATTAATATTATTATTATTTTAACAATCATTACCATAATTGTTGTTGTTATTGTTGCTGCTATTATTATTATTATCACTATCACTATCTACATAACAATTATTATTTGTATTTTTATTATCATCACTATTTTTCTTCTTCTTCTCTCATATTTTTTTTTTTATATTAATATGGGTGTCCGGACCAGCTTGCATGTACCTTGACTAATTTCAAGGGCCCTAAAGTTAAAGACCATGTAAGCCTTCGGTGGTCCTAAGATTTATGAGACTCGAGCTGGTGATCTTTGGAGAGCAAACTCAGGGCCTGACCACCCCTCAGGGTTATTATTATTATTAATAGTTGTTGTTGTTGTTGTTACAGTAACAACAATATTGTTACCACCACCACCATAACAATAACAACAATTACTGCTACTACTACTATTGCTACTATTATTATTGAAAAAATAAAAAAACACGAGCTTGATTTAAAGAATATAATTGAAAACTATAAAAACTTTGATAAAAAAACAAAGAAAAACAATAAGAAATCAAGAGAAAATAGACCGAATTGAAATCATTATTATCATTGAAAAAAACAAAAACCATAAACTTGATTTGAAGGATAAAAGTGAAATCCATAAAACTTTAACAAAAGAGCAAAGGTAAAAATATATAAATAAAAGTAGCAAGACTGAATCAAAATACCTTTTATATACAAATTAAACACTAAGGGTTAAATTGAAAATAAACAAAACTTCAACAAAAGAAAAAATGACTAAAAAACAATAATCAAAATTAAAAAGTTTGAATCTGAAATAACAATAACAATAAGGGCTATAGTATATTTACCGGGGTAGGAGAGAGAAATGAAAGAAGAAGAAAAAAATATCACCGGTGATACAATGACCATATTTTAAAAATACGTGCCCTTTATAATGAAAGAGGAGACAAAGAAAAATAAACTAAGACAACAAAAGCCTTTTTTTACCGCCAGAAACCACCACACGCACCACCTAAAGTGTATGGCAGCTCCAACATGCTAACAACTTTTTAAACATAAAATAATTATCTTAATTTTAAATTAAATTACTACTCTCAACTAAACTTACAAATAACAAAAAATATCAAGGCTAAGAGACCCAAATGTCCATAACTACAACGAATTCAATGTCTTGTATCCAAATGTACATGTGTAATTCTACTATGTGTAAAAAACAAAAATATCGAAATATCCTGAAAATCACTTTTAACTTTAAGAACATTGGTCAATAGAAAGTGGTTGCTAGTTAAAGAAAAAACTTAAGCCTTTATAAAGAAAAGTGTTTTCCTTCTCTAAACTCTAGAAAACACTTTCCAGATTTTAATAAAAAAGTAAAGTGAGATAATTAAAATACCTTTAAAATTAAAATTTTATTAAATTGGGATGCAAGAGCTTTATTGTATTTTTCATAATAGTTTATAGTGATAATCAAGTTGACTGGGAGGAATTTGATATTTTAATAAATATAAAATATTATATTTTTTAAAAAAAACAATGGTTGGCATTTGTATTAGACGTGTTGACATGTCAGACATGCCACCGCATTTAGGCGACTCGTCAGACCGCATATAGTGTCCGAAGGAGGCCTTCCTTAATCCTTAATATGGTTAGAATTGTTGGCAACCTCTCCCTTCTTAGGTGGCAAGCCTTCCTTATACTAATTTCTCATTTGGCATTGAGAACATTTTTTTTTCTCCTTCTTAATTTTTATGCTTAACCCTTTAAATTTTCAAAGCAGTTTTTCAATTTGTTTATTCTTCAAAATTTATCCTTGTTTTTATCATTATTTTTTTTATTTGAAATAATTTTTTCAATTTCATTATCCTTCATCTTTTTTATTTCTTATTTTTTTTATTGTTATTTGTTTAATTTATAAAACTAATTTTATTTTTATCAATTTCACTCTTCTTTTGTTTTTTTATAACATACTAAAAAAAATATTTTTCATTAAAATTTAATTTTTATAAAAATAACTTTTTTAAAAAAGTTATTTTTGGGAAACAAACTATACTTAAATCATATTTTATTGGTTGGAGCGTATGCAGAAAAAAACAAAGGCCCTTGTCCCATCTTTCAGATCATATCATGGGATGAAACCAACGCGTTCCGACCCCAACATCCAAGGATAGAAAAAAGTAAACAAGATGGACTTAATTAGACATGACAGACATCTTGTGCCCACCTTAGGAACTGGAAATATCTCCCTCTACCAACAGAAAAACCACATGAACCGTCAGAATTTAATTAAATAAAATAACAATGCCTCCTTCTATTTCTTTCCATTATTTTTTTATTAAGAGTATTTTTAGAAGTGTGATAAATATTGATTTTTCAAGTATTTTTTATTTAAAAATATATCAGAATATATAAATTTTTAATTTATTATTGACATCAGCATATCAAAACGATTTAAAAAATCAATTTGAAACTGAAAAAAAAATTATAATTTTTCAAATATGTTATTAGACTATAATACTAAACAAGATCTAAGTGTTTTCTAATAAAAGGCCAATTATTTATCGAGACTTATAAGAAGTCACATGTATCGTACTTGCAAACACTCACTTAGATGATTTATTTTTGTATTTGAAATTATATTTAAGTGTATTTTAAATGTATATATTGCTTGAAAAAATATTACATTAATATTTTTTTAATATTTTATAATGATTTTAATGTTCAGGTATTAAAATATAAAAATTATTTTAATATATTTTAAATTAAATCCTTTCAACTAAAAGAAAACAGGGGGAAAAGGGATCAAATTATAGTAGCTTTGGCGGCTATGCAAGCCAATTATTTGGAGTTAAAATAGGAATTTCAATCCAACAATGAAATTGGAGACACATGCATCGCCAGAAAATAAAAAAAAAAGGACAAGTATTGATGGAATACTAACCGGCATTTATCCAAAAGTAAACCTTAATGCATCTTGATTCGTACCTTTAACTTGGGCTACTTACTTTTCTAATTACTATATAACCAAATGATTATGACTTCATAACTGACCTTTGGGAGTAGAAGGGAGTAAAAAAATTAAAAAATTGAGAAAACTGGAAAAATTTAATTGAAAAAATTGAATCGTAAATTTTTTTTAATTAAATTGATTAAAATTTTGAAAAATATAACCGGTTTGGTTTGGTTTTATAAACCTGAAACTGAAAAAACCAAATTGAACTGAACCCAAATAAAAAAAACAAGAAAAAACCGAGTCAAATCGAAAAACCGAGTTAAACTAAAAAACTAAACCAAACCGGTTTGAAACAGTTTTTTCCTAAAAAACCGAACCGAATTGAAACCGATCAATTTGAACCAGTTTTATTTTTAAAAAAATATTTTGAACTGATTATTTATGTTCAATAATAAATAATAGTACAAATTGATGACATATATATTTTGCAATATTTACTTATGTAGCTAACTCTACCTTAAGCCTACGACCATGAACATGGCTGTCAGGATATGAATAGCATGGAAAAAACAGTGACGAGATTAATTTCACATTGCAGCCCTCAGCAAGACAATAATTGATGTATGTGATCTATTATTGTTATAAAAACTAATTTGCCTTGGTGATTTACTGTTTCAAATACTGTAGATTCACAAGTTTTTTTTTTCTTTTTCTTTTTCTTTATGATTCAGTCATTTCACCTTTTTTTTTTTTTTTTTTTTTTTTTAGAATTGGCTTTATAGTTTTCAATTAGCTTATTGTTGGATTCAGCCCTTATGATCAATGATGCACTCTTAAGTGGAAATGGTAATGTTATCGGTAGTGTATATATCATATAGACAATCGATTGATTATATATGATTTTGTTCATGTAAAAACATGTCTATTATTTATAAAGATATTTTTTATTTTTAATATTTATTTATGTTTGATTAATGAATCTACAATAAATGTAAAGTCATTGGGATAAAAAATTTTATAAAAAAAATTATAAAATTATTATAATTATAAGATTTATATTACATCAATGCATTATTTCTAAATATTCATGATTGATGTTCTATCAAAGTTATATATTAATTGAAGTCGTTAAAATTGATATATATATATATATCATGTTCATGTATTTATCAAATGAAGCAAATATTCTCATAAGTTGAAATATGAGGGATACTTAGAACAATATGTAATTAGATTTTAGTTGCCATGTACAATAAATTAACCCGCAAAAGAATTTTATATGAAGAGATTATATGTGTGTATACAAAAAATTATGTGATAATTGTTTAAGTGATCATTAAACTTAAAATCACTAAGTTATCTTATATAGAGAATGTTATGTGTTGATCTTGAGTACACATTGTCCTAATAAACAGTAACAAATGGGTAGATATTATGTATAACATTAAATATATGAAAGTATATGATGAAGAGATGAATCGTTATCCTAAGTGAATTAAGGATAATGATTCACTTGTTCTCGAATAGTAATGATTATGAAATTATTGAGTAAGATGAAATAAGATTTGAAAAGAGTTTCAGATCTTATTTAATTTGACATAGTAGAACATTCCTGATGAATGTATAAAAATTATATTGAGAAACTAGTCATTAAAAGATTAAGTCAAACCATGTATTACTTTCCTGGTATTAGGGGGATCAACTTGATCTTCAAATATTAATTAATTAATTTGTTAATTGATAAAAAAAATTTAATTTATTTAATTTTTTTTTATTTAGAATTGTGATTTATGTTTGTACCAACTTATTAGGAACCTCGCGGGTCACATACATTAAGACCCATTAGTTAGAAATTAAATTGGAATGATCAGATTAGTAAGTGTGACTTAATTGAAAATAAGTTATATAAATTGAAGATTAAATTGTAATTAATACATGGATTACAATTTAGACCTAAAAAAATTAATTAGGGACTTGATTGAATAATTTTTAAAATTATCTTAAAAATAATATATGTTATATTTTTTAGGGAGGTAAAGTTATATTTTATCATTAAAAGGGTTATCATATTTTCACTAGAAATAAACTACTATGCCTCATATTCTTTGATGTAAGCTTTGATGTGATAAGATAGAGAATTATTTTATAGAACATATGGTACAAAAACATATGAAAACACAAAAATAAAAGAGTGAGAACTCAAAGGTATAGTGATTCCTTTTTCCTAGATGGACTTTAGAAGATTTATTATTAGTAGTTCATGTGAATTATTGTTAGAAATTAAATAAATAAATAATTTATGATTTGCGATAACTTAGCTTTGAAAAAATTAATCAAACTTTTTTTTTTTAAATATAATCTTAAAATAATTTTTATATAAATCCTAAAGAACCCTAAATTATTTAAGAAGATTCTCGAAGCTCCTGCAAAATATTTAAAACTATTGTTTCCGTTGCGTCTAAAAGTTTTGAAAAACCCAACAATGACGCAGGTCATCCACTATACATAGACATACTCTAATGTGGTTTTGTGAGCCTAATTATGACCCAAAAAAAAAAAAAAAACTATAAGCATTTAACATTCTATATTAAGCATAAGAGTGGATGAAGTACTTCAGGGTCAAGGTATGTCTATGCAGACGTGTGCCTTCAGGTGTGTCGACCCTTCTACCAAGTTGTGTTGTCTTATTGGCTAGTTACGTCAATTAAGCTTTTGAGGAGTTGAATCACCCTTTTTTGGATTTAATGGAGCAATAAGCCACTTGACATGCACAGACCCAAAAAAATATAATATGTATTTGGGTTTGGTGGATTGATATAAATAAACTCGCATTAATTTAATATATTATTATTTTAGTATTGAAAACAAAATCGTGAAAGAAATTAAATAGCTCCCAACAATACATGATTATCTATCTTTATATATAATTATATAGATAGCCTGGGTTTTACCAAAAACACCACTTAAACCTATTTCTAAACATGTTTGTAACCCACTTTGTATCAGCTGGGGAAAAAATTGTGCAGTTACAATGTTACCACAAATAGATGCTACAGACCCCCTTTTGGACTTGAAAAAGAAGTGGAAATGAGATCTTCGATGTTGGATTATTTATAGTAATTGGAAAAAAAAAAACAAAGAAAACAAAGAAAAACAAGGTTAAAAAGCGGGTGAGAGACTGAGAGAGAGATGAATAAATTATTGCAATAATATTCTTGTACGTACAGTGAGTGTCCAAAAGATTTGCATGAAAGCTAGTGCTTATTGGTTATTGGCGTGTAAATCCATTACACATGGATGCATTTATCCCCCCCCACCCCCCACCCCCCATCTCCCTCCCCTCCCACCCTCCCCCTCTCCGTTTGCTTTCTTTTTGTTTGTTGCTCGAGATTTTACAGAAATGGCTCTTAAGAAATGGTGTTTCTTTGCTTCTGTATGAGACCTAAGTTGTTGCTTGCTTCTACTTCTGAGTACGCATACCATCTTCTCTGTCCCTCAAAGTTTGTATTTTATCAGCATATTCCAGTTTTGACTCTGTTTTTGTTTTTTTTTTTCCTGTTTTATTATCTTGGTTTCTTCGCTGTGTATTTATGGTTTATTTGGTCACTATCTTTGTACTCTAAGAGGGGGCTCATTTTATGCCTTGTTTATTTTTTATGCATAGAAATTGTCTTCTGTTCATGTATTTTCACTTCCTTTTCTTTTATTTTCCCTTTATTTGGTTGGTGTTTAATTGATCTTTATAATATGATGATGATGATGATCTTATTCTAGGATTTGATATTTGGCAATTTCAAGTTTTTTCTTAAAAAGAAAAGAAAAGAAAGTGTCTTTTCTGCTTCATTTTTTCTGAGAAGATTTGGTTGACGAAGGTGAGATTTTTATGCTGGGGGATTGTGATTTACGATGGAAAAGTATTTGGTGATATGTAATTTGTAGGAGTTCTGTCCATGTATATTTTTCGTGTTTTTATGGAGTTGAATTCAGCAGAAATCTTGGAGAGAATTTTGATTAAAAATTTCAACTTGCAGGAATTAGTTTGAACTACTGTTGGGATAAAGACGATTAACGCAACCACAAAGGTCATTGCAGAGGGAATTTAACGACAATGAAAATGAAAGAATATGAAGGAATTGTCCATAATCCAAGCGGGCAGTTGTCAGCAGTGCCATGGTGGACTGCACTTGGGTCACAAGCTGTTACTGGTGAATCGTGTGGCCTCTTGAGGGCTTTACCTGTAGAACAGCTTGCCATTGGAGGTGAAGCTGCGACTAAGCAGGCCAGGATGAGTACTGACCGAAGGCTAGATAAAGGGAATATTACTCAATTCACTATATTTCCAGGTAAATCTTTCTCCTTTTTTATGGTTTAGAATTTTTCATAGATGTATTTCTGATTGATTTGGTACATTTCTTTTGTCATTAGTTACAAAATTACAGCTTCAAAAGGCATAGAAAAACTGTGTTCTGTGTAACCTTTGGATTAGAGCTGTATGCACCGGACAGTTTTAGATACTGTCTTGAATCACAAAATTAAACAAATTTATAATGATTTTTTCCCCAAAATCGATTGATATAAGAGTGACATTAGAGCTAACAAAGTTGTTTCCCAAATGAGGACACAGAACTTAGCCAGTAATTAATGGTCAAGTAGGATATAAGGTTAACTTTCAGTTTTCATTCACAGTAATGGGTGTGCCAAAATGTTGGAAGCGCGAGTTTGTTTGGAATCATCGTACGAATCAAATTAGATAAAGTAGAGTGATGAGTGTTATGGTAGATTGATCCATATTTTTGTAAACAATGGCAGTTGTTAGTTTCTGTCTAGGCATGGTACACAAGGCATATCTTTGTGCAAACAATGAACATTCGAACTAGGATCCAGACTAAAAAACACTCGAGAAAGATAATTATGAAGAAGCTGGAAAATTTTCTGGTCAAATGTGTTGCAGCCATATAGCTCTGAACGGTGCCCAAAACTTGCAATATTTTGGAGGATTTTCATAATGAAATGGATGAAATCATGAAAGTAGTTCGTGTACAATTTAGGAGGCAGCAATGTCCTGGCTAATGCTTGATGCTAGATGAACTTAGGGATAAAAGAATATCCTAAAGAAGATTTCTTTCTCCTATGATAAGGAATAAACTGAGGTAACATGAAAACAAGATTGATGATAAATGGACTGTGTCCTGATGCATTTAGTTTTGTTTGCATCGACAAATACATGTATCACCAATGGGAAGAAATCGTGATCAATGATGATTGCATCTCAAAGCCATTTTTTTGGCATGGTGGTATCACAAGTTAGAGCATATTTTCTCTTATTCTTTGTCTAGTAGTCCTCATTTGATTAAGTAATGGATAAATTTTTCCTGAAGGATTAGATATTTCTTCCTAGCTTTTATATTTTCCAGAACCTGTTCAAAGACTATCTTCTTCCCATTTGATATCAGATATCTTTAATGCGTATCTAGAACTTCTGCTGAGTTATTTTGATCCATTAATATGAAATAAAGCATCACAGACGACAGTTCTGGTCCCTAGTTGATGCATCAGCCAATTAGGCTCCAATCTATCTACAGAAAATTTTTCTAGGTGCTTCTAGTATGACTATCTGTTAACCAACCAGGTAATTTCTCTTTCAGGTGACTGGAAAACTTCTGGTGATGAACAGAGAAATCTTCAGGCAGCCATTTCATTGCAAACAGCTCTGCCAGAGTATCGTGCTCATTTTGACCTGGGATTTGGTCAGCCTGTGGTGAGAATTTTATTTCCGTTTAGGTTTTATATTGCCAGTATTCAAACCTGATTTATAGTAGCTGATGGCTAATGGTTTGCACGTTGATAAAACTGTAGATTTGCACAAAGTATCCTCTTGTGGATCAATGTTACGGAGTATTCTCAACTTTTGGACCTCAAATTTCGGTTTGTGTTTCTTCTCACGAGTGAAATTATATCTTTTGCAATTACATTTACTCGTGTGAAGCAAAATACTTGGCATACTAACCTGCAATCTACTGATAGTAATGTGGTCCACCACTCCCATCATACCCCCAAGAAAAATCAGAAAAAAAACCTGTGCCATAGATTATAGTGACAATATACCCTTTTCATATTTGAGTTCTTGGAAATTAACTAATTCTATGCTTATTCATAATAATGTAGGGCCGAATTATGCTGCCGATGAGCATGACCGCAGATGATGGACCTATATATGTAAATGCTAAGCAGTACCATGGAATTATGAGGCGTAGGAAGTCCCGTGCAAAAGCTGTGCTGGAGAATAAATCGACCAACAGTCGTAAGGTATGATCTCTTGATTTGGTAGCTCAATCTTGCACTTCCTATGGGACTTGAAACTTCACATCATATGAGACTGAAAACAAGGGCAGACAAATAAAATCTAAGTAACCAATGTCTTAGTTCTTTCCCCTTGTACATTAGTTCAAGTTTGCAATTCAAGGCAGGCTTTGGTATCTTCCCTTTGGAAAACATTTGACTCAAACTGACAGGTTTGTCAATGCAATACATTAGTATATCTCTAAATTAGCAACCACGATTAATCCATGTATGAGATATTATTTTGGCTTAAATGAGTCTCTGATTAATTCATTAGCCTGGTTCTTATTATGGTTTTGTATTGGAGATTCAACCATGCTCTCAATCTGCCACTTAAGGCTAGTTGAAAGACTCTTGTCTCTTGAAAGAATTCCCTCTCCGCATTCTTGCTCAATAACTAAGTTTTTTTCTGCTGACAGCCCTATATGCACTATTCACGCCATCTCCATGCAATGCGCCGGCCAAGGGGTTGTGGTGGCCGTTTCTTGAATACAAAAGAGTTGAATGAAGGAAAAGGGACAATGGAGGCAAAGAAAGCTGGTGATTTTCGACTTTCTCAGGCAACTGGTTCACCGAATTCTGAAGTCCTGGAATCAGGTGGAGCAACTTTGAACTCCTCAATGGAGGCAAATGGTGGTGGATCGATTCTCTCAGGGTCAGAAGTGACAAGCATGTACAATAGGGGAGAACTTGACCTCCTTCAGATCAATAATCTTGGGCGGACTTTCCATAGTTTCTCAGGCATGATGGATAGAGGGCATGGCATTGTTATGCCCAGTAAGTGGGTTGCAGCAGCTGACAACTGCTGCAACTTAAAATAGCGAGGGAACAAAAATCGTCCTGTTTCTTGAACTAGACCAGACCCCACCCTTGCAGGAACCTGCAACCTAATTATGGCCTTGTTAGGCAAGTCGTTCTTGGCTTTAGTCTAGTGAATTAATGTCATCTATTCCATTCTAAATCCTTGCTGTCATGGGATGGTTAGAGGTGCTAAATCCTTAATGCACTGTAAATTTTTTAGCAAATGGACAAGATAATAAACTGTTGTAAAGACTCTACCCTAAATTATGTTGAAGAATGATTCATACTCTTGCATCTTGATATCTACTCCATGGATTCCTAATTGTAAGAAATAGCTATGTATTTGTGTTATCTTAAGTAATTCTATTATTATAAATTTCATCCCATTTTATATCTGCAAATTGATGGAACAGTACTATCGAAACACAAGCATATAATAGCATTTAGCACCTTTTCTTGGCATGGCAATCTTTTATCAGATGAAATTGCTACAGTGATATCGAGAGAAACGAAGGTGGGCAGCCGAGGAGAAATTCTGGTCCATGCCCAGTAACAAGAAGACCCAAACCCAAAGGGCCGAAACCAATAAATGCAAATAAAAAACCTTATCTTTCTTACTACAACAAAATCATCAAAACATATTTCAAACCCTCCATTCCTTGTCAATTTGTCGCACAGAATAAAAATGTCAGCTTTCTCCGTGGCAGCTTCAACTATAACTTCCTCTCCATTACACACAAAGCTCTCAAAACTCTCCTTCACTCACTCACAACTTCCAATCCCATCCCGCTTCTTATCAAAACCCTTCCTTAAACCTCTAAAACCCCTCAAACTCAACAGCCAAAACTCCAATTCCCTCCCTCTAGTCTCCCTCCCTCGTTCCCATGGCACTTTTGCTGCCTCTTTTGACAATTTTGAAGTTGAAACAGATGAAAACATCACAGCTCAAGATGACCCACAGAGTGAAACAGACGAATTTGACCAGGAAATTGTAGAAGAAGAAGAAGAAGAAGAAGAAGATGTGGTTGCGATCAAAGCAAGAGAAGAAGGGAAGCTTTATGTGGGCAATTTACGATATTCTATGACCTCTTCGGAATTGGCTGAGGTTTTTGAGGAAGCTGGTCGTGTTTTTGGTGCTGAGGTCTGACTTCTTTTGTCTTCTTGTTACGTTCTGAATGTTCTTCTTTTCTTTTCTTTTCTTTTTCTCTGTCTATGGAGTAGTAGACAAAGGAATAATGCTTATGATTCTTCTTTTTTTGCGGGGGGATTTTAAGGTTATTTGTGATCGAGTTACGGATAGGAGCAGGGGCTTTGGGTTTGTTACAATGGAAAGTGTTGAAGAAGCTAAAGAAGCCATTCGGATGTTCAATGGATCAGTAAGTGACTTCCATTTTTTTGGGTTGAGCTTTGTCTATGATTTCGAGTGCCAAAACCATGCCAAATTCCTTAGTTTTGCACTGATATGATCTGTTACGAGGTTGTTTAAGTGTATGTTGAGGAGGTGGATAATGCTTATTTCTCTAATCGATCGTGGTTAGAGTTAATTGTGTTTTGTGTCAACGAAATTAGAAGTCCATTTTGTTCACTTACCAGTTGTCTGCATTTCGACTTCTGTTGTCATTGCATTGAGCTGGTGCAAAACCGATCATGTGTTTATTGCCATCTCTGCGAACTGCTAAAAACGAAATGTAGGTTGGCTTCAAATTAATTTTCAGATGGTTAGCACCTTGTTCTGAGATGTGGTCTAATTCTGATCATGATTTTAGCTGTCAACTGCATCTGTGTTCGGTCTTTATCTGAATAGAAAGAATCCAAGCTCTGATTGGTGGTGTTAGAAAATGCTTTGTCAACTAAAGAGTTTCTTTATGGAAGTTTTGTCCTGAACTTGGTACTTAGCATAACTGAGCTCCTATCCTTGTCCCAAACAATGTTTTTTTATTCCACATGTGTGCTCTTTTCTAGACGCCTGTTATCAAAGGTGAGAATCATGTTTATATTTGACTGCTGCTATTTTAGTACTATATGAGAAGATGAAAAATGGTGACAATGATGTTGGTGATGGTTGACAGCAAGTTGGAGGTCGAACTTTGAGAGTTAACTTTCCAGAAGTACCAAGGGGAGGTGAGAGGGAGGTAATGGAGCCAAGGATACGGAGTGGCTACAAGGGCTTTATAGACAGTGAGCACAAGATATATGCAGGAAACCTTGGATGGCGCCTCACTTCTGAAGGTCTTAGAGATGCATTTGCCAACCAGCCGGGCTTATTAAGTGCCAAAGTCATCTACGAGAGAGACACGGGGAGATCTCGTGGTTTTGGCTTTGTCTCCTTTGAATCTGCAGAGAATGCAGAAGCTGCTTTAGAAGCCATGAACGGAGAGGTAAGACCTGAACTGGTTGCTGTTGCTTTTGCATGCTTGAATTATTTTGTTTGTCATCCAGTGTTTTGATCAGCTGATTTGTAATTGTAATAGGAGGTTGAAGGGCGGCCTTTGCGATTGAATTTGGCTGGAGAAAGATCCTACCCTCCTCCAGCTAAGGAAAACAACACAGAAAACAATCTTGAGAGCAGTGAATTGTTGTCTAGCATTGGAGCCTGAGAGAACAATGGTAACTCTGCGGGTGCTTAAATTTTCTGTTAGATGGAGCACTCTGAGAAGATATAGCCATCAACTTCCAAATCTTTGACTATATGGACCTCTTTTGATCTTGTGTTTTCCTCCATAACTGTAGACAAGCCAGTTGGTACAAAATCCGTAGAATTTGATTAGGGCTGCAGTCCTTTGCTGTGCAATTTGAGTATTGTGGCTTGGATAGTAAAATTTTTAAATAGTGCCAATTAACCTATGGCACTAAAAGAACTGGTTACTTATCGAGTTTTACTATTTATATATATAAAAAATGAAGCATCTGAATATTATTTTTAATCATTTTAGAACAAATCCAAGTATTCCATTAAGGGTTTGAGAGCTTGGCCTTGAAGGCATGTCTATTTTCTAAATGGTGATAGATAGCCTCTAATCTGTATTTTTTAAAAATAAGGGGTGGGGCCAGGGTTGATCCTTTACTGGCTCTTTTTTTTTTTTTAACTCCAGAAAATATTTATTGGATTAATTTTCTTTTTAATTTTAATGTGGTATTTTAATATTTTTTTAATGATTATGTATTTTATCTAAAAATAATAATACTAAGAATAGAATTCAAATAGGTTATTTATTATTAGAATATTTAAATAGATTTGAAATATGGTTTTATTATACTTATGATTTTTTTAGTTTTTAGTCACATAAAATAGACATGTTTTTTTTTTTTGTATTTATTTTATTTTAATAATCATAATTTTTTAAAAACAAAAATAATACTTCCAATAAAAAAACAATGCGATACATCTAGATTCAATTACAACATTAAAACATTTCATGATATTTTTTAAAAAATTTAGATCATCTCCGTGTAAAGTAGAGCGGGTTACAAACTCTTGTGGTGCATGCAATGTTTTATGAAGATTAAAAAAAAAAAACGAGGTTAAATTTTTGATATGTGGCCTGAACTAGTCTGAGTTTAAAAATAATAGAGGAAGGATTGACTCGACTTGACTCGGTAAAAAACTCAGGTCAACTCGGGATAAAACACGAGTAAAATATCTGTTGATTTTTTTGAAAAAAAATAAAAATTTTGGGTCAACCGAGTTGATCCTTCCGACTCTTGACCTAAACTTTGCCTTGAATCAACTTTCGAGTTAAATTTTAAAACTATGATAACATCCACTTTTATTCATACATTGACTTAAATCTACTCGTGTTGACCCTCCTAGCCGTGTCTTGGGCCTTGCCTCAATTGATTATTGAATCGAGTTTTAAAATTACAATAGTAATAATTTTTATCCATACATTAATATGGATCAACCCAGGTTGACCTTTCTGATTCATGACAGAGACCTTGTCCTGAGTTGATCCCTGAATTAAGTTTTAAAACTATGATAATAATCACTTTTATTTTATGTTGTGATCAATCCAGATTAATCCTCCTAACACGTGACTTGAACCTTACCTCTAGTGGACTCTCGAATCGGATTTTAAAACTATAATAATAACCATTTTGTCCTTATGTTAACCCGAGCCAATAGTCAACCCCACTTCTAACCCGGCCTTGCTCTGGATCGACCCTCAAATCAAGTTTTAAAATTATGATAATAATCATTTTTATTTTTAAACTGACTTAGATAAACTCAGGTCAACTCGACCCGTGATCCTAGACTCGACTAGTAACCCATGCTTTGCCCTGGATCGACCCTGAATTAAATTTTAAAACTTTAACAATAATCATTTTTATTCTTACATGCCTATATTAGACAATTTTAAAATTGAAAGTTTTTACAAAAATATTTTAGGAATAAAAAATAATAATAAAAATTCTCTAGAAACATGCCTTATATACCTCGTATTTTGAAAGTATATAAATTCATTATAAAACTATCTCAATTCATTTTTTTTTTTTATGTCTGTCTTTTTAACTAAACAAATTTCTATTTCTATTATCTTTGTTCCTTCTATTGACAATAAACAAACACAACCTTGAACTTAATGATTACATAGAATCTCACGAGAGGAGTTGTTTCGGTACAAGTCAATGTGTATTGTCACTTGTCCAAGTAAATTTGCTGATCAACAGTTAATTGAAAAGTATGCAAGGAGAAATCCTCCTCATCCCAAACCGCTGGGCAGTTCTTAAAAAAAAGAAAAAAGGACACCTGGCAAATATGTAACCTTCACAAGATGATGCCAATGTTCTCGTTACAACAAGATGCCATGAGATGGAAGCATTATTTATGGCTTCAACAAATGGCGGCGGAACTGGCAATGTTAACACTAATGGGAATTTTTCTTTTTATGGCTCAAGCAAAACCACTAGAAGTTCATTGAGAATCAAGATGACCTGAAAGAAGAGCATCTGCAGCAGAATCCAAATCTTGGGGAAAGAAAACCCTGCAAAACAACATATGTTTTACATAGAAAAAACTTTTAAATCTAAAATAACTCTAGAAAGTAATTCGCCAGGCCCTGAATTTTCATTAACCTGGCTGCATTTCACCATGTTCTAATTTTAATATTCCCAGAGAAAAGAATCATCGATTAACCATGATAGGAAAATAGCAGAAGATCATCCCATGATTAGTTCCATCGCTTAGTGAGTGCTTTATTTGATGCCTAAATCAACAGCAGCGAATCCAGGAACTTCAGAAGGTGCTTACCTGCAGGTGTTGTGGTAAATGGTCCTGCTCATTGGTTCTATGTCAGTGATGCCTTTGCATCCAGCCACAACCTCAAGAACTTGCCTGGAAAATAAACCCGTTTTGTTTCAAGAAACAGATGAAAAATAGTGAATCCAACTCAAAAACCATGAAGAAACTTTACTACCACAGTTTCTTAATTGCTGTCCAGGATGAAACTTAGGTTGATTAGTATAAAAGCCACAATAAACAATCCCAACCTAAAGAAGCATGGATTTTTCATTTTTTTAAGGGCTACAGGTTTGAAGAAGAATGAGTAACAGATTCCAGGATTTCCCCAAAACGCATCTGTGTGCACCATGGAAATACTCGTGTCAGCTGAGATTTCTGATCCAGAAGGATAATCTTTATATTGTCAGAGAATTCAGCTTATATATAAGCATCAGCCTTAAAGTAATTATAACTGATTTGATGTCAAGACTGCAATAATATTTGAAAACAGTTTCCATAGCTAAATTGCAAGCCTCCCATTCTAAAACACTCCGTCTATCCAACATATATAAACTCCTTTATATAAATGTCAAGAAAAGGCTTCTCATCTTTAGAAACAAAAATAAAAATATGAAATAATAATGTCGGATATGCTATTGAACAAAATGTTTCACTTACCGAACTAAACAAGGCTCGTTACGACCTTTGACAATGCAATCCTGCTCATGCTTCTCTTTCTTCTTAGAAGGCCAAGTAGATTTTACAAACTTAATCCCAGCATGACTATTCTTGATTTCACAATATGGAGAATCCGTTTCAATCATCATTTTCTCAACAGGGATACCGCTCACAACATCAAGATTCTCAGGAGTTTTCAGAGAGCAACCATTTACACCTGTTGGTAGAACCCTAGTAAAGAACAATTCATGTAGCCATTGATAACTTGAAAACCAAACACCAAGAAATTCTTGCTAGTTAGTGACTAGGAAATAAGTAATAAATTCTCTTAAGCATTTAGTGCAGAACAGAAAAAACTTAACTTTTAGATATTGTTTTTGAGACAACCTAGACAATGAATGCCTAAATTCCATCATGAGCATCTTTTTAATTTGGATAATAATAATATTAAATTGTATCTAAAGATTAAGAGAGCGTGCCTAAGGAAAAAGAGCAGAAAAATATTGCACTCCAGTTGTTGTCATATTTGTTCTCTGATGACCACTGAATCTATATAATCGATGTATGGTAAACCCAAACCAGCAAGTCATAACTCTTACATAAACAAACCCATCAGAATCTTTGCAACAAAAGAAGAGCATCTATCACATCTCTATCAGGTAAGTCAAGCAAACTCCATTATTCCACATCTCTGACCAATTTGTTTGAAGAGAAAGCCAAACAATCTCCACAAGATACACTGCATCCCCTTTTCTAAGTCACCAAACACCATATATCTACTGAGACTACCTAATATTTTACTTGTGCTATTTATGCCTCCTTATCTTCTTAGCATGTGTGTTCCTGCCAAAAATGATCAGTTTCAAAGAACATGGAAAAGTAATCATATTCCAGTCTTGAAAACCCTTTGGAATTCCAGCAACATTTTGGCCTCTGCAAGCAATGTCAAAATTTCAAACCAGGAATTTCTAGGGCCTTAACTGCATCCTCTGTAACTGCAATACCAACCCTGGAGAGGACACCAAACTCACACCACAGATCACACAAGTAATGAACAGAGACGATAAAAGATGGCCTAGCCTGTCACTTTTTGGTTTGGGAGATTGAGCCCATCTAGGCCTATTTCATTGTTTTGTTTTATTTATTTGAGTTATTTATGTTAAACAGTTTCAATTTATGAGTCAAGCCCAACAGTTGGATGTTTTAGGGTTATGTTATTTATATTTTTTTTTCATCTTATAATATGAATAACTTTTCTAAATCCTCTCTTTTTCCTAGCTTTTCTTCCTTACTTTTAATTCTTGGCTTCTTTATTTCTTTCTCTGCTTTTATTTCTTTTATTTATTGTCCCATATCAACTTAAGTATTAGAGTCAAGTTGTTTTAATTGTTCTCACAATTAAACGATCTATGAGCTTGTTAAATTCCCGACATTCTAGTCAATAAATTCTAGATTTTGTGGGAAGCTTTCATCAACAGTAAAAAACAGTAGCAATCCATAAAATTTATTTCTTTTAGCCTTTCGTTTACAACAGCAGAACTGAACATATATATATATATATTGTTCATCTTCAACACAAGATCATTCATCCCTAAACCCACACCTACCAGCCATCACCCGCAAAGCACACTTCTAACACAGCCGATGTAGAGTTGACCACATCACAAACTCGATCTGATCATCTTCTCCAAATCAGAGCTACACTCGACGGGGTTGAGTTTTCTTCGACCATGGAAGAGATGGTGGAGATATCAGACCCACACCGCAGATTACACGAGTATATGGATGAAGAATGGTCCGGCCTGTCACTCTTTGGTTGGGAGATTGAGCCCATCTAGGCCTGTCACTCTTTGTTTTGTTTTGTTTTGATTTGATTTGATTTGGGTTATTTATGTTAGACAATTTTAATTGATGGACCAAGCTCAATAATTGGATGTTTTAGAATTATACTATTTATATGTTTCTTTTTCATCTTATGGGACAGTTTTTTATGAATTGAATATATATCACATATTATTCCTCCTCTAAATTCTCTCCTCTTTGTAGCTTTTCTTTCTTTCCCTGTTTTTTTTTTTTTTTAATTGTCCCACATCAAATCCACCTAAAACCATTACAATCTTTTCTTTCTTCCCCTAATAAGCAGCACTTTATACAAAATTTGCATTTACAAAGATAAATGCATCTACCATGAATTCAGCTTCTTAAGAAGATGGCTTATAAATTTATCCAGTGAAATAATTCCTCTCATGTCACTATGTCGAAGACTCAAGCACCAAAAAGAAAAATCTAATGAAAAGCAGGGTAAAAGAAACTAGCAGATGCAAAAAGTGTATGCTCACCTATATACATATTATTAATTGCAAGAAGTTTTCCGCAATCTTCTGCACTACCAGTAAATGAATGAGTGACCCCGCCACTGAATCTGTAAATTACAATTTACTATGGAAATCAGTTCACTCCACATACATCAACCTGGACATATGCCATCAAAGGAAAACAGTTATAAATAAGTGAAATTTATTAATGTCCGAACCACATTTTAAACTATGCCTTTCATTTTATCACTCAATGTCAACACATCTGGAGCATGAAATGGTTTTCCCTGAAAAGCATATTCAAGTTGAACCATTAACATGCAAATGATTGGGTGGTCATTTTTTAGAACAATGGTTAATATTTATGGATATAATTGATGCAGAACCACATAATAGAGTTTTTAGGACCACTTATTTTAGAAAGAAATATAGGGTTTAATTTAAATATTTAATTTCCTCATGTTTCCTACTTTTATGAGGACCTTTTATTTTATTTGGGTGCCTATAAATAAACACCCTAGACAGATACAGCTTAACATTTTCAGTTTTTATGGCAACTAAGAAACTCTAGAGAATAAAGATGATAAAAGGGAGGAGGAAAAGAAGGGAAATCAAATTTCTTTTGTTTGGATTAAGAGAAGTGAGAGAAATGAAGTTTTCGTTGTTTTGATATATTGATGGAAAAGAAAGGAAAACAGTTTTTTAGAGGTTACAAGGAGCAAAATTCTGTCAATTTTTTTCATTTCCTTCGCTATCCTCCCAATTTAGGCGAAAAAATTTAGTAAGTCAAAAGGTCAGATTTATTTTTCCCTCTTGTCCCTTCTCTTCCTTTCATTTCTATTGATAATTTTAGCATCCAAACAAAGGAAAGTGGCTTAAGTTCCTTTACATTATTCTCCTTTCAACTCCTTTCCCTCAAAACAAATGCACTGTTTATTGATTGAAATAAAAAACCTAAAATTTTCTTCATGATTGAGTGTTTCTCTCTTGTTTTAGTTATCTCTTGATTTGGTGATGTTGTTGTGGTTCTACATCAACAATTTATGCAAAAGGCTACTGGGCAGCCTGAAAGAAAGGTGATAAAACAAAATTTGAGTGAAGCGAAATTTTAGCCAGCATTATCTGGTTCCTTCATCTACAAATAGAGGAAACTAACCTTTCTTTGTTACGTTCTACAATTTCACAGAAATCTGCCGCAGCCGCACGCATATGTAGAAACATCGGTAGCTTTGTGGCATGTGCTAATTCAAACTGCTTCTCAAAGTACCTGCTTGTTGATATGGAATTATGGATAATTAAAGTGCCCACATGTAATAGGAATAGATGAGAATGACGCGCAACTAAAAAATGAGGAGCAAAGAAATCCACAAGGAACATTTTTGTCAGCAATGGCTTACTTCATTTGAATATCTGCTGGGCAAAAGTGAAGCCTGTCATAATCCAGTCCACACTCGCCAATGGCCACCACCTTACATTCAACATCCACGAACAAAAGTGCATCATAAAGAACACTACTGATGTAAGTTGAATAGTATTACAAACAAGTTCTGAAATGTGGAAAATCAATGAAAAGATTAAGACTGGAGATCAAAGAAGCAGAAAGTTTTCAAATTAATAGTATCATTAGAATAACTCTCCAAGAACAAGAGGCTACATGATGACACAAGATAACTCTTCTATGTATAGAATTATCAATCATATTTAAGTCAAGAGTAAATAAGATTTGATGACTTGCTATTAATATCAACAATGTAAGGCCACATGCACAATTAAATGCAAATTTGTTTTTTTTTTTTTTAAATGAGGCATCATTATTCAGAGAATAATAAAATTCAGTGGATATGTGCTGGGATTATAGCATTTTGCATCACTCTCTTCTTAGAAAGAATTAAGTTAAAAAAAATTTAAAAAAATAAATAATTGGGCATCATTATTCGGGGAATAACAAAATTCATTGGATAGGTGTTGGGATTGTAGGATTCTGCATCACTCTCTTCTTAGAAAGAATTAAGTTAAACGTTAATTTAATATCTTTTATGATCTAATTATATTAATATTTCACATATTCTCAAATTTGTGATGCCTTATCATTGTCCTATGAAGAAGACCAAAAAAAGCATACCTTTCCTTTTTGAATTCCCTCTTTGGCCAACGACAAGAGAGCCTGAAAATGCTTTTCTGGATCCCCACTCTCTTCAAACTCCTGAATAGATTAAAAGAAAAGGAAAAACAAAAAAGAGCACCATCAGGAACATCTCTAGACTCCAACAAAACCACAGTTTATAGATAAATTTAGAACACATGAAATCACTACAAGTAACCAAACTTCAAGAAGAGTAATCAACCTTACACCTTGTTGGGTGGACTCCAACCGTACAAAAAAGCCTTCCTGTGACAAACAACAAACTTTCAGATAAACAAAAACTAGAAACCCTTCTAATAAATAAGCAAAAGCAACATGTATTATTAAGAAGATAACAATTGCAAGACCATCAGTCTCGGAAATGGCAAGAGCTTCCTTCGACTCCTCAAGGGACCCACCAGTCACCTATGAACACAAACCCAGATCAATTAACATCATCTTAAAGCAAACTATTTCATTATCTACTAAAGGTTTCTGGTAAAATTTTCCCATTTTGTTTATTAACCATTTTTTAACATTTGATAATCTAAAACAAGTCAAAACGCAGAAACGGCAACTTGATATTTAAAAACCAATAACATCGAAACTACTTCATTCAAGTTCTTAAAATTATCAAAAACGCATAAATGGAACTTCATTAGACCAATTAAGTTATTAAAATGATTAAAAGACCAAACATGTTAAGAGGGTAACGAAACATACTATGATTCGATCTACACCAGCGTTCCAAGCCCTGCTCAACACATTGGCTATATCAGCTACATGGTACTGCTTCCCATTGTAGATTCCTTTGAACATTCCATCTGCACGGCATTTTACACACGCACTGTTCAGTTTAAGAAGAAGAGAATAAGAGAGAGTGGAATTTAAAAATATGTTAACAATGTGTTTGATGAAATGTCTGACTGACCTGTGAAGTTCACAGCTATATCTGCTTTTAGAGAAAACAACAAAAGAACACGGGAAAAAAAGGGAATGAATTGAGTAAAATTAGGTTTTTCGAGATTAGAGATAAAAGAAAAGAAAAGAAAAGAGAGGGATTTATAGTTAGTATCACTCGCCTATCATTCGTATGGTTGCCATTGCTATTCAGAGACAGAACTTCCTGTTTGGTGGTGTCTCTGGAGGAGCGCTTATTACTTCCCCTTCGTAAGCGACGTCGTTCACTGGCTGTCAAAATGGACCACTATTATACCAACAGGCTCTGTAGTTTAGGGCCCATGGCCCTGTTTAGCAAAGTTCTGATCTGTTCATCCAAATGTTTCGAGACTGGTTTTCCTGGCCCAATTTCTAGAAAGGCTGTTCGCATTCCAGAGAAATTATACATAACAAGAGAAAGAACCTGGTCCGTCGGATCATAATCTTAATATCACATCGAATGACGGGTCATTTAATTGACAACTTGGATCCATGTTAAAATAAGAAAGCAACATTGATTACTATACAGTTAATTATGATCAAAAGAGCTCGTCATGATGCGTATTTCTACCGGTAGTTTCAATTATTAATTGTTGCTTTCTTTGTTAAATTATTTAACTGGGTAGTGTTGTGATTAAGTGGTGTTGTTGAAAATTGGTGTAATGGGCCTAATGGGCTTAATTCATGATTCCATATAAACAATCCTTTTTATGGTAATTTACTACTAGAATTTTCAGATTTACCGACAAGATTTTTTATCGGTATTTATATTCATAGCCCTTCAACACAAAACTTGCCAACATTACGGACAAAATCCGTTAAAAAAAACTATAGTTGGTGATTTGTAGTATGTCGGTGAGTTCGTCAATAATAATTTTACAAATGGATTTATTGACGGACAAAGTGTGCAACAAAAACAAACTTTGTCCACTTCATTTTGTCAGTACTTCCATCATTAAATATAGCATATCACCGACAAAAAAATCATGTCATTCTATCGGAGATTTTTTCGTTTGTCGGTGAATTTGACATGTCAAACAAACAATTTATTATTTCGTCAAGGAGTAAACAGTGGTAGTGGTATTTCTAGTAATTCTTTTTCAACTCTTTGGAATATACTGACGTACTATGTTCATCGGTAACCCCGTCAGTAATAATTTAAAAATATATTTTTAAAAAAATCTATTAAATAGAAACAGAAAATAATTAAAAAAATAAATTAATATAAAATTCAAATATTTATTATAAATTTAAAGAGTTCAAATACACATATGCAATGGCCAATAATTTATTATGATTTATGCACACATCTCATAATGGTTCGTTAGCGTCTTTCAAAAGAGAAAAAAAAAAAAAAAACCTTGTTGTGTCTGCATTAAGTTCTTCATCTACTATTAGACATTGATTGGTATAATCCCGATTCATTCTCATCACATCCATAATCATATTCATATAAAGATTATTATTATCATCTATAACTTCACATACGTTGCTAAAACTAAAAGTTGACTTAACCACCATTTCTATCATGGTTTATAAGGAACATATGATTCTTTATATGCAAACCAACACATGTATCTCTCCATAAACCTTTTTTTTATAGAGAATGCATTGTTACAATATTTAGATTGAGAAACTTTTTATTTTTATACCTCTTACATGGATATCTAATACCTCATTCACTAATATCTCTCGGTTATATAATGTGCAATTAATAAAACCCTGAACCCTATTAAGATAATTCATCCTACACAACCCTTCGGGTGAATCTCAATACATCAATGAACGATCATCCATTACTTATGTTAAACCTATATAGAACATTAATGACAACAAGTATTAAATAATTACGCAAACTAAATAAATAATAGAATATTGGTTTAAATTAAAATTATTCAAACTATTCTAATAGTACAACTAGATCATTATCAATTATCTACATAAATTTAAATTTTTATACATTTATCAAAAAATTCAACTTAATAACAAAATTGACAAAATATAAAACGGACTCGTTAATTAAATCATTATTTATTTCATCACAAAACATCTAAGTCACAAATTAAAATTTAATTTCAATAATTTACAAACAAATACAATTTTATAAAATCTCAAACAAACCCTAATATGTAAAAATCATATATTCATACAATAAATTTCTATGGAAAAAAGCTATAATACAAGTAAACACTAAAAAAAAAATTACATTTACTACAAAAATATGCAATAAAAATTAACATTTTAAAATTGAGTTAAAAAAGGATAGTTTTGCTTGCTTGAAGTGGAAAATTCAATAAAATCTAAATCAAAACAAAAATACTGGCGAACTGAGTGTTGAAGTGGTTGATTTTGTACGAAATGTGAGGTTGATTTGTAATAAAATTGGGGGGAGGGGGTGTTTGTTTTTAAAAAAAATAGAGGAAGAAGATTGGGGAAGAGAGAGGAAGGTCGTTTGTTATGTTATAAATTAAATATTACAGACAAATTTAATTGAAGGATTTAAATTTTTTATTAATTTTATCTATAAAAATAACACGTCATTGTATTTTTTAACTTTTTAATTTTTTTTTCACTATAATTCTTTTAATATATACTAAAAAAATATTCCCATCAATATTTATTGATGGCTACTACGAGGTTGTCTGAAAAATTCACACAAATTATCAACTGAATATTTTGAATCGGTGTGCCTGTATATTTGCTAATTTTATGGCAGTGATTCTAGCCATTGCCCAAAAATGAATATAGGACTCTTTCACTCCTTAACATCCTTGAACACAGAACATCTTCATTCTCGGTGAGTCAGCACTTCAAGCAAGAGTTGAAACCTTGGGAACAATCAGATGTATGATTATCATAGAAGCATATGAGATTATCATATGAGATTGTGCAGAAACAATCAGAGCATACCACATAGTTCACCAACATGACAAGGAACTTAGTTAATTAGCATAAACTTCAACCTTGGGAAAAAAACATATAGAAGCAGCTGTATGATTATCCTCCCATCAACATTGTAACCACTAGTATCTATACCTTGCCTATTAATTCCCTATTGTTCCCTCAACACAGGCAAAGAGTGATCGTCTAAACAAGAGCACAGAAAAAGAGTTTGATGTTCTTAATTATAACTAAAGGAATATGAATACGATGTCCTCCCACACTAATAACAACTGCCTGCAGCTGGTACAGTAGTAGTACTAGATGCATACTGCCTGTCCACAACCTCAATCAGTCTGTTGGCTATGGCACTAGCATAAACACATGATCCTTCATTTATCTGCAACATTACAAGTACATGTCTCCATCAAAACCCCTCCTTTTTGAATTAATTGTGTGCTTATTAAACCAAGCAATTAAAATTTAAAGATGGAGGCTGATACATGAAAACTGACCTTGGTGTTGAACAGAAAGCTGTAGTAATCACCGATAAGGCCACCAGCAGCATGGTGGAGATCAAGCTGAAGCTCATCAAGGACTTTGGAGACATATAACAAGCAATTAACCCTCTTTCTCTGAACCAGTTTGATTGTAACTTCGTCTTCGATTAGGCGGACATCTACCTCGGTGTCCTTGGACTTCCTCTGAAGCCAAGAACTTCTTAATGATCCGTTACTGTATGCTGACTGATCTGGTTCAACCTTGGTGTCAGAATTATCAAGAACTTCTACCCCACCATCTTCTTCAGTCTTGCGCCATTTGCTTCTCTCTCGACCGCATCTCTTCTTCTCCACTAGTAATTTTAGCTCCTGAACCGTCCGAAGAAGTTCTTTGATATAATCAATTGCTTCTCCCACCACAGATGCCCTATCGTTCTACCATACCAAATAATGGATATTTAGCATCCAAAAATAAGAACAGGGTCATTGAGAAGCAAATGACACCAAATAACAATGATCAATTAATATATATATATATGGTAATTAAGCAAATGTAATAGAGCTGATCATGTGATATTAACTAGTACCTTGGAAGGATTTGGAACCAAGTTCCTCAAAGCAGTGTACTTTCCATTCAAGTGTTCTCTCCTTTGGCGTTCCGTAGCGAAATGCTTAGTAACTTTGCCAGTCTTCCTAATTCCCTTACCAATGCAAGCCATTTCATCAGTAAACTCAAAAACCCCATCTCCATGATCCCCGTCCTGGTAACTAAGGCCTCCACCACTTTGTCCATCCACATGATCATCCCCTTGGCCTCCACCAAACAAGGGCGAGGGCAAAGTATAACCATGCGGGGGCAAAGACTGAACCAATTCCCTAAACAAATGAGGCTGTGGATCAAGTGTGTATGGGTCGAAACGCGCAGATGTGTTGTCCACTCCCATGAAGCCCAAAGGAGCCTTATGGGCAGGGTTTGTAAAGGAAATTGATGAATTAGGAAGCAAAGTAGATGTTGATGTGCATCTAGGCAAGTTGAAAAGATTAAGAAGGTCTGGTGGCAAGGAGGATTGTGTATTAGCAGTAGCATCAAAGCTACTATTTTGATCAAGTACTTGGTGCATCTCTTGGAATTGAATGATATTGGGATCCCAATTGGCGGAGTGGTCATATGATAGGAGTTGAGTAGGGTACTGTTGCATTAAATGGTGGTTGGTATTGTTGTTGCTGAAAGCCATGTGATGTTGAAGTTGGATTTCTTCCATGGAGGGAGCAGCAGCAGATTCTTCTTGGGGATAATGATTGGAAAACTCCTCCATGGATAGTTTGAGATGCTCTTCAAAGCTATTTGTGGTACTGTTACCTGCCATGAGTGGTATAGCATGGCAAAACCCATCATCAGTAACATCTTCTACCATGGAGTTGTTGGGTTCAAAGCAAGCTGTCTCTACATACATGTTTAGGATGACAATATACCTTGGTTACCCTTTCGTCTCCTGCAATATATGTTAGTTAGAACCAAAAATGAGACCCCGAGAAAGAAAGAAAGAAATGAAATAAAATTTATGAGTTCGTGATGGAAAACAAAAACCCAAAAAGAAACCAAAGAAGTTGACAGTACTAGCTAGTACTCCATTGAAGAACTTACAAAGAAAAAGCTTGCTTTCTTGATTAGCTAGTTCTGAGAGAGAGAGAGAGAGAGATGGAATTTTATACTCCTATATAGGAAGGGGAAAGGAGGAGGTAGGAGGAGAAAGGGAATTGAAAGTTGTAACTGAATACGGTGTATTATATACAAATATTAATAAAATAATTCTAATAAAATAATATATATTATATATTATTCTTTAGTGTTGGAATTCATATGAATTAGTTGGGGAGGGCGGTGTTCTTCAAGAAAAAATCTTCGTCAGGATTGTTAACTATTTTTCATGTGATGATCTCCTTCCTTTTCTGTCAGAAGGAAGGCAGGTTGTTACCAAGATTCCCCGCAAATGGGTCCTACTCATTATCTGAACATGATTTTCAGTTTTATATATATATATATATATATAGTAAGATGGATGGTTTTCTTTTACTTTTTTTTTCCTTGCAAAGAGCAGCAGCTCAATCACAGGTTAGAAGTTGCCGTTATTTTTTATTACAATTTAATTTTTGTATTTTAAATTATTATTTTTTATTTTTTATTATTTTTTTGATGTTAAAAATTAAATTTATTATTTTTAATACATTTTCAAGTAAAAAAATCTTTCAAAATCAATCTTTATTACACTTTCAAACATTTTTTATTTTTTTTATTTTTTTGGTTTTAATTTAATTTAATTTTTTTAGTTTTTTCAAATCATTTTAATTTATTGAAATTAAAAATATTTTTTTAAAAAAATATATTATATCAATATATTTATAAAAAATACATATTTTTAAAAAATCATGAAAGTTTGTGGGATATTTGCAGCCTGCAGGTGGTAATACGCTTATAGACTGCCTAGAAAAATACCATAAGAATCAATCGTGGGCCATACTTTGGAGTGCATATCTCTGTTCAACTGCAAAGCATGTACAAATTGATCACCCAAATCCATTCAATAATTTGTCCACCTCTCTTTAAAACGAAAGAGAAAGTGGACAGAAAAGGGTGCCTGCTTTGTTATAACTAGCCTCTTTTCATGTATTAAATTGACAAAAAAAAAATTACTAAGAGCGTAGATTGATATTTTGATAATTGGCATGTTTTAAAGTGATTTTTTTGTTTGAAAATATATTAAAAATATATATTTAAAATAAAAAAAACAGATATTAAGAGAATATTTTTTTTAGGTAGCTTTTATGATTGTGATTTAAAAAAAAATAAGTTTAAAAGAAGTATGATTAGGTGTGATTAGTTGGATTTAGATACGTGTTTGGTAAAAATTTTGGTTAAGATTTATGTACAGCAAGAAAAAACTATAAAATATTTGATTGTGGTTGTTTTTTAAAAGTATTTTTTACTTGAAAATGCATTAAAATAATTATTTTATTTTTTAAAAATTATTTTTGATATCTGAAAATAAAAAAAATTAATTTGAAGTAAAGAAAAAATAAAAAATAAAATTTTTTTTTTATTAAAATGCTTTTGAAATGTAAAAACAAACAAAAATTTATAAAACTCGGTTAAAAAAAAAGAGTAAAAACTAATTTACAAAAACAATATTTCAAACTCAAGTTTTTTGTAGACTCTATAATATAAAACACAATTTGATATATTATCAAACACCTAATTATATATTTTTTATTTTATAAATGCAAAAACTACAACTAAACAAACATACCCTGAATCTCTTTTCCTTTAATTCTTTGTTTTTAAATTTCAACTCCATGGTTAACAAGGGATTGATCACTAAAAATGGTGGGTTTTTTTTTTTGTTGGTGGTCAGAAAGGAGGCAAAAGGCTAATAAATCATATGACGGTGGGGGAATTCTGAGAATTGCAAGGGCTAAGCAACTGCTAAAGGTTGGAATGTCAGGCAGGTACTTCTGTAGCTGTGTCAGGACATTTTTCTTCTTTGTAATCAGAGATGATGAGGAGGCCAGTGTTTTCCATCTCCTCCGCAGTTCACAGTACATTGGTGTTAACGCAGTACACTTTACATTTGACCGGTTCATGGCTTCTCCTCAGGACCGTTGTGTACCTTTTTTATACACACACTAACTATTTAATCTGCGATTCAGCATGGGTTATATTTATTTTTTCAATAAAAAAGCGGGTTTTTGAAAAAAAAAATATAAAAAAATTTATAAATATAAATTAAAAAACTTAATTATCCTTTCAATACCAGAGAGAATGCCACAATAATTTTAATGACACAGCAAAAAGTTAGTTTTGATTATTAAAAGATATCGCATGTATCGCTTGTGAAACATAAACTTCTCCCATGCATTAGAGTATGTATTGCATATATTAATAACTTTTAAATTTTTATTATATTTTATATTCATGAAAACATAATAAAAATATGAAAATATCTTGGACACCAATTTTAAAATTTATGCTTTAAGTAGAGTCGTTTAATTGTATTTTTAAAATGCATGTAAAAATTTTTATTTGTCCTGAATAATCTAATAATAACTTCTTCCCACAGTAACCAACTTAATAATCTGTATGGGAAGGCCAAAATTATCATTATGCTGTTCAAGTAAATTTTACCTTTGAGTCTGTTTGGAAAGAGTTTTTCCAAAGCCTTTAATTCTACATGAGTCTCCTAACATATTTATGTTTTATTATTTCATTTAAAAAATATATATATTTTTTAAGTTTTGTTTTTGACATAAATGTGATAATTTAAAACGTGAAGAATATAATAGTTTTATTGGACACAGACACGTGTTCGATATATTTATGATTTTTTTTTTATTATCATACAAAGAGCCAAATGGTAAGAAAAAACATGAGGTTGGACCTGCAGAGGTGGCATAACTGAGATGCTTATAGGCTAGAAAGGGTGCAAGCTAATTAATATAAAGGCCCAAGTTGGTCGGCGAATTATGGATAAATTGTTTCATGGATGTATATATTTAGGTCAAAAAAAAAAAAAAAAATTATTCACGCGAATTGTGGGTATTGAAGCGAAAGGATGGTAGTTTAGGTCGGAGGGGTAGATCGAAGGTGTGTTTACTCCATGTATGTGTGGTCCCCTCCATGATTCCAATAAATATTCCACCTCTTCCATGCAAATTGCTACCTCAAACTAACCCCTTATTTATCCTTCAATTTTGAGTGCATAAATTCATTAATCTTAAAATAGATTTAATTTGATTAACGTATGAATGGTTTCGAAAGTATTCATTTCACACAAGAAAAATCCCAATCTCTTGTGTGTGGATTGCAATCAAAGTAGCTGGCTCCTACCTAGCTATAATGAGATATATACGTGGATTTTCTTACTATATTTTTGTTTGATTGGTTGTAATTTTTTATTATATTTTTGTTTGACAGTATGGTTGTAGTTTTTTTTAAATAATTTTTTATGCTAAAATACATGCTAATTATTTTTTTTATTTTTTATAATTATTTTTGATATCATCATATCAAAATAATTTAAAAATACTAAAAACATATTAATTTAAAATTAATAAAAAAATTAAAATTTGTATAAATATATTTTTTTAAAAAAAAGTACAAAAGAAAATGATGATTTTCTTTTATATATGTTCTTGTTTTCTTACCAAGAGGAAACAGCTTAATTTGCTAGAGAATCATGGAAAGTTTGTGGGGGTGTTTCCAGGTCCAAATTACTACGCTTTTTATTTGCCTAGAAAATCACCAATAAGAATCAACCAATGAGAAGGACGACAGAAAAGTTTGTGGGGGACATATTCGGGAGCTCATCTCTCTGTTCAACTGCAAGGCATATACAAATTGATCACCCAAATCATGCGCAACAAACAAAAACAGGACATGCTCTGTCTCCATTCAATAATTTGTCCGCCTCGCTTTTTTAAAACCAATGAGAAGGACGACAGAAAAGTGGACCTGCTTTATTATAACTTCCCTCTTTACATGTATTAAACTGGGATATGTAATTTCACCGTTGGGTCGGAATTGCAATAACTGCACCTGAACCCGATCCCAACCCGAACCTAAACCTGGTCAATTAGGTTTTGAGTATTCATTATTCATCCCTTGAGTATTTATTGGATATCCATACTCCAATTTGAATAAAAAATCAAAATATAATGTGTTGTGCACTTAATAAATCTTATATAAAAGTATAAGGATCTATCTTTTTATTTAATGATTTAAATATAACAATTTAAAATCATTCAAATTTGCGTGAATCATATCGATTAACAATAGAAACTCAAACATTAATATGCTAATCAAGAGGGGTGCATTTAAAATACCAAATAAAAAATACAGCAAGTACATCTTTTAAATAAATAAAAAAGGAATATTTAATAACTAATTATTTAAACAAAATATGTTCAATTCCAAGAAGACATTTCTTCATGAGCACAAGTGTTTTGCAAGGGGTGCTTATTTCTTCTACAAAATCTATTGCGCAATTTTCCAATAAATAACCTCCAATTTCTAGAGATTGCATTTTCAATTAATAACATGCATTATATCTAATTTGTTATACCAGACAATTAAACATTAAACTAAATTTCCAACACATGCCCATAGTACCATGGTCTAAATGAACAAAAATATATATGAAAAGCAAAATATTATATCAAAAATATAAAATACAAAAAAATTATTAGTATTAATACCAATACTTGTAATAAACTCATTTACACCACCAACCAACTTTCAAGAAGTAGTTTATTCAATCTGTAACCATTTAAGCTAATTTTATAGCAACTAAATTTAAGCAAACCCTAGTTCCAATTTATAAACTAGTTCGAATTAGCTATTTGGACTGTGCTTCCCTATTAAATATTTATTAAATGACATGGTAGTTTAGCTTGTAAAAAGGAAGTTCAATAGACTTCAACAAACATTAGATTCTAAAGTTGGATAGGTAGAAAATTCAATGTACTCAAACATGGACAAAATTTAGCAACAACTAGGCCTAGATAATCTAGAGTCAAATAGTTAGAAGAGAGTTATAGACCAACCTAAAGAATCAAGACATTAAAGATAACTAAAAGCAAAACTAGAAAAATTAAAAGATAAATATATATCTTGATATTTGATCCTACAATATAGAACATTTACTCGATTGTATTTAATGAGTTTGCTTTATTAAATTATTTTTTTATTTAATCAAACGATATTAGAAATAGACATACACATGAAACTAATTGAATAAAATAAAAGAAAAAAGAATATTATACAAGGTTGCATATATTAGAAATATTATCTAAAAAATATTATTTTAGTCTTAAAAATAAAATCCATATATATAAAACATAAAAAAAAAATGAATCATAATATTATCTTAATAAAATAAATACATACAAAAAAATTTCTTAAAAATAAAAATCTCAATTCAGAAAAAGGCTAAATAAGAAAATAAAAAATCATAGAGGAGAGACATTAATGGAAACATAAATTTAATATATATATATATATATATATATAAAGGTATTGCTTAAATTAGAAGTACAAAATTGGATAAAAAAAAAAACAAACAAAACAACTTAAGTCAACCCAAATTAGCATGATAAACATGTAACCTGGATAATAACAGGCGAGCCAACTTGAGTTGACCTACAAACTCGTGATTCAAGTCATGAGACTTGTATAATTAGATAGAAAATATATTGAATAAAACCACAAAGGCAATGTTTTTTTTTTTAAAAAAATAATGTCAAACGATTAAATCAAAAAATGAAAATAAGCAAAAAAAAAAAAAGGTCAACCTAAGTTAACTTTTCAAACATGCAACTTGAGTGATTAGAATGCAAGTTCTATAAATGAAAAAATTGTGAAATTCAATCCCCAACAAATTAAACGCTTAAAGATGAAACCAGAAAAAAAAATCAATTACATAAAATGATCTAAAAAAAATATTGTATTTAAAAGAATAAGAGTGAAAATCAAAATAAAACAAGAATTAGATGGCAACACAAATTCGTTGATTGAACGGTTAAACTAAAAAGAAAAATAAATTTTAAAAAAGAAAAAAAGTCAAAAGAATGAGGACCAAATTGAAAAAAGGAAGACACCATAAAATTTGATTGAAAGATAAAATTGAAAACCAATAAAACTTTAATCAAAGGGTCAAGGAAAAAAGAATTGAAATCAAAAGAATATAAAATAATATATGATAAATTGCAATTGAAGGAATAAATTGAAAATAAATAAAATTTATATAAAAGGACCAAGAACAAAAATTACAAATAAAAAAATAAGGGCTGAAATTAAAATACAAAAATAAAAGGACCAATATGTAATTTTTGGGAGAAGAGAGAGGAAAAACAAAGAAATGATCATTGGCGATAAACCGCTCATCAGCAGTATTCATGTGCTGCACCTGGAGGAAGTGGATGCAAAGGAGCTTCCAACGACACGACAAAAAAGCAGGTTTGGCCACCAGGACGCACCACACGAGCTGTCCAAAGGCCGCAGGCACCTCCCACGCGTTGCTTGTGGAGAACATGTGCCATCAACTTTTTAAATATAAAAATTAATTATTCAATGTTAAAAGACTAGAATGCCCTCAATAAGTATAGAATTAACAAAAAAAAACTCTTTAAAAGGAAGAAATGCCCTTTTTTTTCTTTTAAATTCAAGGGAAAAAATGTTTTTTTACTACATTCTAAAAGTTCAAAAGATAGAAATACCTTTGGTCAATAGTTTTAATTTTTTTGGTTTACTTGGGGGTAAATTATTCATTTTAATGTTGTAAAAGGTGAATAAGATACATATGCTCTTGACAATTTTTTAATGACCAATGGATATTGAAAAAGACCGCATGACCCTTAATACCAATGCATCCTATTTTTTGGTCAAATGGTATAAAATGTAATTTCAATATAGAAATGAATAGTTTTTTGTGTTTGTGCATACACTGATTTCTCTACACATGTTTTAGAGTTTTGTTAACACATACTCTTGATGTTGAGGTGGGGGTGTGTGTGTGTATTGATGTCAATGTATATTTTCAAGTCAATTTTTATGTCAATTAAGACTATAATTTTCTGTAAGTTGATTTTAAAAATACATCTCCTTATAAGTCTACATGTATAACAAAAAAAATCTCTTAGTTTTAAATTTTAAAATTTATAAATCAAGAAAAAAAATATTTTTTGTTCATCAAACTAAGCATAAATAGTTTAAATTAGTCATATCGCTCGCGCTATGTTGTGGATAGGATTTTAAGTTAATTTATAATGCAATAGAAGAAGGTGTTAGTATTATCGATAATAAATGTGTTTTTCTAGTATGATTGTTTTTTTTTTAATTGAGAAGTAAAAAGATGGTATTTAAGCTTAATATCACAATTTTTTTTTTAAATAATATGAACTAGGAAAAAAGAGTTCGAGTTTTTTCTTACCTCACAAAACCCTTTCTTCAACTTGTTTTTCTGCCTTATACACCTCTAAAACTTTTTTAAAACCTCAATAAATTTATTTTTAATCCCAAAAAATCCTCTAATCGCTTAAAAAAATAATAAATAAATAAACTTCTATTTACCCTGATTGATTTTTTTTTTCTAGCATGCTTATTGGATGATTCCATCTTCATTGAACACTAATGCAAAGATAAATTTATTGACACTAATACCGGTATTTTTTGTGGTCCGCCAAACACTTTTTACTTCACCTATTTTTCAGCAACTTTCTATCTATTTTCTCAAAACTCATTCTGAATTGTGAAAAAAAGGAACTTTAGAATCAAAACATAAAATCTTAAAACTTTAAGGACCAAATATGCATAAATTAAAACTTTTTGCAAAAACCGAAGTTTCCCACGTCTTAACAATTAATGGGGTTTGGTTTTGTTTAATGTATAGTCTGAAATTCTATTTAGTAAAATTAATTTTTAATTTTACGTAAAACAATTTTTGGACACTTCGTATATGTTGTGAGAGCATGCAATGTGAGAAAATCTCCGTACATAAAACTATGCTAATTTAACTTGGGGGATGAAATCGCGAAGAAATAATAAAAAATTGCGTTGTAGAAATAAACAGTTATGAGTTAGGGTGAACAAAGATGGAAAATGTTCAAATTCCAAACAGTTTCTTGTGTAATAATGTAACAATAATAGTACGTTAATTAACAACTAAGGCGCGCGCATATATATATATATATATATATATATATATATATATATAGAGAGAGAGAGAGAGAGAGAGAGAGAATTTGATTAAAGAAAAAAAAGTTAGATGTCTATTCATTATTTTAGGCATAGTTTTGAAATCTAGTTCTGTCATGATATTAGTCTGGGATTCAGCTAACTTTTGGCTAAAACTAAATTAAGTTGAAAGAAAAATAGAAAAAATAAACTTTATGTGAGCTAATTAAAAATCTAATTATAATTTATTAATTTTTATTTTTTTTATTTTTATCAAAATAATATCATTTTAATTTTTTTAATTTGGATAATTTAATAATTCAGTTAAAATTTAAAACTCGAGACTTGGATGGAGGTGGATCTAAAAACTATAATTTTAAATGGGTAACCAAATTTCGAGAAGATTGGGAATTGTTTTATGCGGTGGTCCTAATAATCATCTTTCGCTGGTGTTTTCGTACGATTTTTTTTAAGGAACTGGAAATCCTGCAAAAGAGGAACAGCTAGTTCTTTGTCATGTTCCTGAAAGTTTTGGAAATTTTCGGTGCAGATTATTTTTTTTTCTTAAAAAAAAAAACATTTCATAAACATAAAGACAAATTAATTTATAATGCCATGAATGTCATGAAGTTTTTTTTATTTTTTAATTGGAATTATTTTTTATGTCAATTCATTAAAATAATTTAAAAAATATAAAAAATTAAATTTTAAACAAAAAAAAAATTAAATTTTAATAAAACACTATTTGAACCTCTCAGCAGCGCCATAGATAATTGCCGGTAAAACACTGCTTAAAAAAAATGCAGATAACTAACCCAGAACAGATCAATACACAATCCCTTCAACAACCTCCACTTTTTATATATATATATATATATATAGGTTGGAAATCCAGGCAGGCTATACTCTATTTCTTCCACTTTGCGTGAAAAAAGCTATAAAGGCTGAGAGGGATAATAACCCAAGAAAACTCCAATCTAGCCAGGATGTTTTACTTAACTTAAAACTGGCTTGTTCATGTACAATATGCAATTAAATTCGTAATTGGTTCCCATTACCTAAGAAGTTTGTCGTAAACACGTTTCTCTGTCGGGGAAAGCTGGTAATAATTAATCTCTAAAAGCCAGTTCTATAGGCATCAAACTGGATAGTTCGTAGGAGGCAAGCTTGTTGCGTGCTGCCACTCCTCATATCTTTCTACCTGGCAGTTTCCCGGAGATATTACCTAAGACATTATTAGTAGCAAGGGCTGATGCCAAACCGTCGGAATCCCAGGAGAAAATCACCGGCTTTCACTGTTGCACACAACTGCACAAGCTCGGTGCCGGTAAGGAATCAAATAACATCCATTAGATTTGGTTCTCTTAACGCACATCGTTGGATCAAGATAACAACGCATAACCTGTTAATTGCCTGTTCTTCTTCTTCTCCCTCCAGCAGCTCGACCGTGCATAACCTGTTAACAGAGCAGGGGAACAGTATTTTAATACTTTTGCAGCTTAGAATGACCCAGATTCACAGCTCAGCCCGTTAGAAGGGATCTTTCTCTATGTCTGTGTTGGATTTTCTATCAAATGAACGGGCAAGTCTAGAGTACAACTCCATGAGCCCAGTTCAGTATAGTTCTCAGTATTGCATGTTTTAGCTAGTACATGGATTACGACTGTAGTTTGATAAACAACTTCAAAGGAGGAGGCCTCATTTTATATGCTGACGTAGATAAGTTTATTAGGAAACTTTCAGGTGAGATTTCCACCGTTATTTACTGTAGTTTCGTGTGCCTCATTTCCAGAAGAATGAAAAATCAAAGTCTCCCTTGCATCTCGAACACGTGTCTTCTCGCATGATTTTATATCCTTCCATTTCTATTGCCAAGTGGAAGTTGAAAATCCGAAGCCACCTTTGTTGAAGCAGGAGATTACAAGTCCAACACACCAAATATTTGATAAGAACTTGCCAGCAACATAGAATAAAGGGAAAGGGAGCGTTTTTCTATGACTCGTTAAAAGCATATATATATATACACATAATGTAGAGCCATGGCCCATGATCAACAAAACGCGTATAAACAAGCCAGGAAGAACAGAAGATTCATAAGCTAAAATCCAAAATATTAGTTACAGAAAAGAATCTAAATACGAAAAGGGGTTGCTTGTCTCCAATACGGCAATGCCTGCCTAGACCCAAAAGGGAATCCATGGCTTTCCCAATCTGGGTGCACGCACACGCATAAATTACACTCGATATATCCTATGATTCCCCATCTCTCTGCCTCTAATAATCTGCTAAAAGCAGAGAGTAATAAATAAACCACACGCCAAAAAATAAAATAAAATGCTCATCGTAACAAAGCTGGAACGAAGGACAGCTGATACGTTAGACAAATCGATCTCTAGACAACATCACCTCTACTTCCATGGCCGCACAATGAGCAGCACAACAAGTATGATGATCAGCAATATAATAATGGCGTAACAAGTCCATTTCCTTGTATTTTTCTGTAGTTTCCTGGCAGTCTGCAGCTGCTGGGTGCCGCCTCGCACGAAAGAATTAGCTCTTTGCATGTTGCTCTCAATGTCATCCAATTGTTCACCTTGATGTTCAACCAATACTGCCATGTCCAAGAACACCTGGTGAAGCTCCTTTAGATTATTTTCCAAATCTTTTACAGCATCGTGTCTTTCCTGAATTTCATTAATAGTGTCCAAAATCCTGCCTCTCCCTTGTTGTTGAATTGCTTTCTGGAGAAATGTCTCGCTCTCACCTGTACAGTGAAAAAAAATCATTAGACCATCGCAACAAATCTATCCCAATCTTGAAGGTCTCGAATTCAAACTCCCAGAAACCACTGTAAATTTATTTGAATGGACTCCAAGTGATGACTAGCTAGAATCTAATCCCATGAACACCATATATAGACAAAACTAAATGAAAAGATTTGCAGATTGAGTTTGTATGTACAAATGGGAAAGGCTGTCAACGATCACCAACCAGTCCCCAACCACTATATGAGATGAACAAACATCATTCCCTCGCATATGCGTGAACACTAGTCTAAATTCTCCCTCGTTCCAATTATCGCAAATCATTTTTATACCAAGGGAAAAAAAGAAGTTGAAATCAGTTTTACCATGCAAATAAATTGTCTCTTTAGCCTTATATCTAAAGTCAACGCTTTTAGGTTCTTTTATCGAATACCAAAATCGGTCCAAGAATTAACAACTAACCTGTAGAGATCAAGAGATCAATAGTCTTTTCATCAGGATTTTCCCCAGTCACTGTAAAATACCTCCTCTGCACAGTCTCTCTATACTCAGTCGATATCTTCTGCCTCAACCCATTAAAACCATCCATCAAATCCTTCAACTTCTTCCTCAACCCATTCACCACCGAAGTCCTAGTCCTATCCGAAGAAGACCCCGCTCCACACCCAGGAAGAGTCCGGTTCGCTGCGTTGGACCGGTCCACGGCCTCTAACCGGACCTTGATCAGCTTTGCTTTCTTCAATGCTAGAGCAACATCGCCATCCATCTTGGACCTCAAGTCCTTGACAGCCTTAGAGTTGTGCAGAGTCTTACTTTGCTCATGTGCAGACTGAAGATTCCCATTAAGCTTCTCTAGCTCTTTCAGCTCATCTTTGATGGACTCTACATCTTCAAAGAACTTGTCAAGGTTAACCCCTCCAGTGGATGGCGCTTCAGACATCTGAATTACATGGTGAGCTGGGGGCGCTTCTTCGGTGCTAAAGCGAGAGAAGGAGCTGGAGAAGAGATCATTCATGTTTTACAGAGAGGATTTCAAGATTATTATGAATTCAAGATATCAAGATTAGAGAAAAGAGAGAATTTTTATAGAAAGAATGGCTTTGCCCAAGGTTTTTACGGGGTATGCATATATTGTAGGCTGGCTGGCTGGGGAAGGCGCGCGGGACTGGTCAAAAGGTGGCTAGTTCAAGTTAAACAACGACTTTCACTCTTTTAAGGTGGAGAAGAAGCTGACAAATGTACAATTTAATTTATTAGTGATATAGAAATGGAGTAAGGGAAGCGTTATCATGCCTATAGGAATTTTCTTTGTTGGTAGCTTTCCTGGAAAGTGATATAGGAAAGAAAAAACAGAGAGAGACAGAGAGAATGGGTCTAACGGAGTAAAGGGTTTAAAGATCGATTGGTGCAAAACGTGTGGATTTTTCGTTCTTGGATTATTTTTTGGAGTGTTTAAATGAGGGAGGGTTTTTTTTTAAGTAAAGAGGAGACTTGGTCGCGTTGATTTTTAGTTATCTAGAGGAATTGGATTTGATAGTTAGATAGAGATGTTTTATAGATTTTCTTTTAGATGTGGAAAATTAACGGAAGATGAACTTGTCTTTGATAGCTTGAATGGTAAAACCTGGATGAGTTGTTTGAATTCCCTCGAATTTTTTTGGGACATGAAAATGATTATAAAGTGTTCCTTATTTTTACAATAATACTGTGATATTATAGTAGCGATTGTTTTTTAAAGTATTTTTTGTTTGGAAATACATTAAAATAATATCTTTTATTTTATTTTTAAAATTTTATTTTTGATATTGGTATTTTAAAACGATTTAAAATCTTGAAAAATATTTTAAAGCAAAAAACAAATCAAAATTTCAAAAAAAAAACACAAAAACAAACACTCTTGATGACATTTTGAATAAAATATTTTGTATGAAGTGGATGAATTGTAGGTTCAAGCCAAACTCCCTTTTAAATTAAAAAAAAAAATAGCTTGTTTTTTCCTATCAAATAATGTCAAATATTATTTGTTTGTGATGGATCCAAATAAAATGGACATAACAAACCTTTTAAAATAGACCAAAAAACCCTCCAAATTTTTTTAAAAAAAAGAAACCAAAAAAAAAAAAAATTCTTAAGCTCAGCCTTGATAACCTGGGCCTAATGTACAACAGGGGGCCAAAGAGACTACGTCCGAGCCTATGTAGGACATTCACCCAAAATGGGTGCACGTCAAGTGTGGCCAGCACCCCGAGCCCAACATGCATGGGTTCAAGCAGTGCATCTAGACTCGTTTCCCACCTTTAATAGGCTCGAGCCCAACATTCGTCAGGGATTTTTTCGGGACCCCACTCATGTCTCTTAGTATTTTATATTGATCCAATACAGATTATCTTGAGTAGAATACAATTCAAAACATCACAAGGGTAAAATTACATTTTAGCCCCTTCTATTAAAAAAAGACAAGATTCATAAGCTATAAATACATCATGAATCCTTCAAGTTAAAGGTTCACAATCTTTTCATTCTTAATATTTTCAGCATACACATTTTCAAAGTTTATCTCTAAAATATCATTGCACTTTCTTTCTCTATAAAGTTACTGACTTTACCATCAAATAGTCCATATGTCCATAAATAGAGACCTTTTGCAGGTGTCAATTAACAACCACCTTGCTTATCGGGCATCATATGTTACTACTACAACTATCGATCACTTGGCTTATCAGGCACCACCTATTACTACCACAGTTACCGATTACTTGGCTTACTAAGTATAACCTGCTACTAGTTACCAACTATGTAGCTTTCCATATCAAGTCACCATATGCATTAACTATGGAGAATGAATTAAATTGCTTGAACTAAAAAATCAATCAATTATCCAACAAATCAACTTTATTCCTAAGCATCTTGGATTTTGGAACTCATCAATTGGTGCCATCTATGGAAAATTGATAAAAAAACCTTTAATTTTTAAAATTTATTTTTGACATTTCCAAGTCATTCCATGATTTACAACCAAGAAACACATGGGTCGAGAAGCAAGACAAATTTACATGTTACCACAAACACTTCTACCCAACAAAACCTTCACCAACTTATTAGTCAGATATATCTCCTCACTCAAACAATGTTGCCAACCCAAGGTCAAAATCAGACCTTGTCTTCCTAGAAAGTCTTGGCAATTATGGTAACACACTCAATCTCATCATCATCAACGTAATTACACACTTGACCTCATCACCATCATCGCCAACCGCTCATAATGCTTGTAGCCTATTACATTACCTAGAAAAGCTTGGGCAAAATGACCTTCAGGTGAGTATTTTGCCTCCATACTCGACAAGTCTCTCTAGGGGTCACTCGCACGATTGTGATACCTGTGCATATAGTCAGTGCTTCAAACATCTTCCCCCTACTACCACAGGATGATCCTCGGTTATCAATCCAGTTGTTTCACGCCAAACTGTTCAAACTTCTTGAAGCCTAACAAATCTACTCATGATGCAGAATCTTCAATGGGAATAGTTTATGTAGATTGATGGCACCTAGAACATATGGAAGAGGGAGCCAAGTTACGCTAAATTGAGCTTCATTTGTCAATAAATTTAGGACTGTATAAGAACTAGATCGGACTGTATAAGAAACATCCGAAGATGAAGACCACATTCTCCTAATCCCCCATACAATCATACATGGGAAGATGAGTAGCTTTGATGGTAGCTAGTACGAAAGCTAGCAGGAAACAAAAACGTGAAGCAGGAACAAATTCCAACCTCCAGAATCAGAAATAACATCACTAGCCTAAGTGCGGCTGACTTGGAACCCGCTCAATCCCATAACATAAAGGTCTTCCAAACACACCAACTATCAAACCAGAAAGATCGATATGCTCATCCCATCACCATCTCGCCAGCAATAACCCTCCTTAAGCATGTCAAGACCTTTAATAATGCCTTTCCATATAGAATTAAAAGCACCACGAGGAGCACTGTGAGAAAAACAAATATCAGTGGCATTCAGATACTTTGCATGCAAAACCTTAACCTCAATGTGCCAGGCTCATAATTAAGAATACTCCAGCTTAACTCCATGGCAGTATTACACTCACGAGCTTGTATGATACCCAAGTTAACACTCGATTTCGACAAAGTGACCTGCAGGTCCCAATCGATCAAATGAACCCCTTGCTTTCCATCTTTATGAGCCCAATAAATTGGTGAGCACATTAAGCTATTTCATCACAAGCCACCCTAGGTAACCATGTAGTCTACATGGAATACATAGGATTTGTACCCAGAAAATAATGTAGCAGCCCGAGGCTTAAAACCATGGCACGAGCCTGATCAATAGTTGCGTTCGTAAAGAACGTTACCTCATCTGCGAATAATAAATAAGAAATTGAAGGTCCATTTCTACCCAGAAAGAATATCAGACACCACTCACCCCTTCCGAACCTATTGAATTCATGTCTCAAAAGCTGTTGATGAAGACGTTGCTGACAAAGAAGTTACTGATGAAGAAACAGCTGATGTGGAATCTACTGTCGTGGAAGCTGTTATTAGTTTTAGTTTTAATAAAACACTAGCTATTTGAATTAGTCAATTTCTGTTAGGATTGATATAATTCTTTTATTTGAATATTATCCTTTGAATTCTGTTACGTAACAGCAGGAGATAATGTTGTTGTTGCTTGCCTTTAAAGCTTCATTGTTCAATGTTTTTTATTATGCTGCATAATCAATAAAACAGTGCATTCAGCAAGAAATCGTTTTTATTTTCTTTTTGTATTTTCTTCTGTTAAATCCAACAGATTGGTATCAGAGCCAATTTTTTCTTGAGAGATCTGTGAGACAGAGAGAGCCTAAACACTTACCCTAAACACTTACCATTCTTCTAAAAAACCAATCAAAACAAAATGAATTCAGAAGTCTCCGGAAATTTAATGGCACCACCAATATTTGATGGAACAAACTATCAAGTTTGGGTTGTTCGAATGGAAGCTTATCTTGATGCAAATGATCAGTGGGAAGCCGTTGAAAACACATATGAGGTTCCTTTTTCGCTTGACAATCCAACTATAGCTCAAATGAAAAATTATAAGGAGAGTAAGCAAAAGAAATCAAAGGCAAAAGCTAGCCTATTTGCAGCTGTCTCGTCTTCAATCTTCACCAGAATCATGACTCTGAAGACAGCAAATGAGATATGGAATTTTCTCAAAAAGGAATATGAAAGGAATGAACGAGTGAAGGGCATGCAAGTTTTAAATCTCATTAGAGAATTTGAGATGCAAAGAATGAATGAATCAGAAACTATCAAGGTTTACTCTGACAGACTTCTTGACATTATAAACAAAGTAAGACTTCTTGGTACTGAGTTTACTGATTCTAGAATTGTTCAGAAAATTCTTGTTACAATTCCTGAAAAGTTTGAAGCTACAATATCATCAATAGAAAACTCAAAGGATGTATCAAGCATCACTTTGGCAGAGTTACTGAATGCGTTGCAGGCTCAAGAACAAAGAAGACTCATGAGGCAAGCAGGTTCTGTGGAAGGTGCTTTTTTTGCGAAATCACAGAACAACATACAACAAAGAAACAGAAATTATAGCAGCAGCAGCACAACATTTCCTCTGTATTCTTACTGCAAAAAATCCAACCATCCACATAGCAGATGTTGGTGGAGGCCGGAAATAAAATGTCACAGATGTGGACAGCTAGGACACATTGGAAGGGTATGCAAATCTCAACAACAACAGCAGCAGCAAGAAGAAGTCAAAACCGTTGCTGAACAACCTGAAGATGAACAACTGTTTGTAGCATCATGTTTTGTTGCTAATAACTCAATAGAGAGCTGGCTTATAGACAGTGGTTGTACCGGCCACATGACCTATGATAAAGAGCTTTTCAAAAGGCTTGACAGAACAATTATTTCCAAAGTAAGAATTAGAAATGGGGCATTTCTTGCAGTAAAGGGTAAAGGAACGGTGGCAATCAAAGGCAACACAGGTTTAAAATTAATTTCTGATGTCTTATATGTTCCTGAAATTAATCAAAATCTCTTGAGTGTTGGTCAACTGCTTGAGAAAGGATATAAGGTGTTGTTTGAAGACAAGTTTTGCTTGATTACTGATGCACAAAACAAGGAAGTATTTAAAATTCAGATGCAAAGTAAAAGCTTTGCCTTGAATTTTACAGAAGAAGAACAAGCAGCAGTACATGAAGAAAATAGCAGTATAATGCTTTGGCATAGAAGATTGGGGCACTTTCATCATGCAGCTATACTCTTTATGAAAAACAACAATCTTGTGAAAGGCCTACCTGACTTAGAAGAAGATCTTCCATTGTGTGCAACCTGTCAGAATGGGAAGCAGACAAGACTTCCATTCCCACGCAATAAAAGCTAGAGAGCTACACAAAAACTACAACTAGTGCACACTGATGTGGGAGGACCTCTGAAAATATCATCATTAAACGGCAGTAGGTATTACATTACCTTCATTGATGATCATACAAGAATGTGCTGGATTTATTTCATGAAGTATAAATCTGAGGTTGCTGATATCTTCTGGAAGTTCAAAGCATGGGTGGAAAAACAAAGCACACACAAAATGCAGGTGATCAGATCAGATAATGGAACAGAATATACCTCAGAAAAATTCAACAAATTCTGTGAAAAGGAAGACATTGAACATCAACTGACATCACCTTATACCCCTCAGCAAAATGGGGTTGTTGAGAGAAAAAACAGAACACTCATGGAGATGACAAGATGTCTATTACATGACAAAGGATTGCCAAAGAATTTATGGGCTGAGGCTGCAAATACAGCTGTGTTTCTTCTGAATAGATTGCCAACAAAAGCTCTGCAACAGAAAACTCCATTTGAGGCATGGTATGGCTATAAACCAAAGTTGCAAAATTTAAAAACTTTCAGTTGTCTTTGTTTCTCTTACATTCCACAGGTCAAAAGAGACAAACTTGATAAGAAGGCAGAACCTGGAATCTTTGTAGGCTACAGCTTAGTATCCAAAGCCTACAGGATTTATCTTCCACAAGACAGCAAAGTGATTGTTAGCATAAACATCCAATTTTTTGAGTCAGAAAGCTGGAACTAGGAGAAAAATAAGCTTGAATTTCAAGAGGAGAATGTTGATGTTGATGATGAATCTGTTACAAAAATCAGATTGCTTTCTGATATCTATCAGAGTTGCAATGTGGCATTAATTGAACCTGCAGGATATGAAGAAGCTGCTGCAGATCAACATTGGATGGCTGCAATGAAGGAGGAGCTTATGATGATTGAGAAGAATCAGACTTGGTTGCTTGTAAACAGACCTGCACATAAAAAGGCAATAGGAGTTAAATGGGTTTATAGAACCAAGTTCAATGCTGACGATTCTATAAATAAACACAAAGCAAGACTTGTTGTCAAGGGATATGCTCAGATGTTTGGGATAGATTTTTCTGAAACCTTTGCTCTTGTTGCTAGACTTGATACTATAAGAATGCTGCTTGCACTTGCTGCTCAAAATGGCTGGACTATACATCAAATGGATGTCAAATCTGCTTTTTTAAATGGATATTTGGAGGAGGAAATATTCGTGGAGCAGCCTGAAGGTTTTGTTGTTCAAGGAGAAGAGGAGAAAGTATATTTGCTGAAAAAGTCTCTCTATGGTTTAAAGCAAGCACCAAGGGCTTGGTACAGCAGGATTGATGCTCATTTGTTAGACTTAGGCTTTACAAAAAGTCTAAGTGAATTTACACTCTATCTCAGAAAATTCAATGATGAATTGCTTGTGGTTTCTCTTTATGTGGATGACTTACTTGTGACAGGAAGTAACAGGGAGCAGATTGATGTGTTCAAAAGAGAAATGAAGAAAGCTTTTGAAATGACTGACTTGGGGAAGATGACATTCTTTCTCGGCATGGAAGTCCAGCAAAAGCAGAATGAAATCTTCATATGTCAACAAAAATATGCCAAAGAGATTTTAAAGAAGTTCAACATGGAAGAGTGCAGATCAACAACAACACCAATAAATCAAAAGGAAAAGTTTTGCAAAGAAGATGGAGCTGCAAAGATTGATGAAACACTCTATAGAACCTTAATAAGATGCTTGATGTATCTTACTACAACAAGACCCGACATTATGAATGCTACAAGTATCCTTTCAAGGTATATGCATTGTGCAAGTGAGATTCATTTTCAGGCAGCAAAAAGAATTGTCAGATATGTTAAGGGAACAATTGACTATGGATTGAAGTTTTGTCAAGTCAAAAACTCTATTCTCCATGGTTATTCTGACAGTGATTGGACCAACTGTGTTGATGATATGAGAAGCACTTCAAGTTATTGTTTTAGTTTTGGTTCTGCCATTTTTTCGTGGAGTTCAAAGAAGCAAGAAGTCATTGCTCAATCCACAGCTGAGGCAGAGTATGTTGCTGCCACTGCTGCTGTGAATCAGGCTATTTAGATTAGAAAATTAATGGTTGATCTGCAGATGGAACAAAAGGAAAGCACTCAAATCCTTGTAGACAATCAAGCTGCAATTGCAATTGCAAAAAATCCTGTGTTTCATGGCAAAACGAAACATTTCAAACTGAAGCTCTATTTCCTAAGAGAAGTTCAAAGAGAAGGTGAAATACAGCTGATCTATTGCAAAACAGAAAATCAAAATGCTGACATTCTGACCAAGCCGCTTCCTCAAGCTAAGTTTGAATTCTTTAGGCAAAGACTTGGAGTCTGCAGCTTCAGAGCCAAAGAGGAGTGTTGAATTCATGTCTCAGAAGCTGTTGATGAAGAAGTTGCTGACAAAGAAGTTGTTGATGAAGAAACAGCTGATGTGGAATCTACTGTCGTGGAAGCTGTTATTAGTTTTAGTTTTAATAAAACACTAGCTATTTGAATTAGTCAATTTCTATTAGGATTGATATAATCCTTTTATTTGAATATTATCCTTTGAATTCTGTTACGTAACAGCAGGAGATAATGTTGTTGTTGCTTGCCTTTAAAGCTTCATTGTTCAATGTTTTTTATTATGCTGCATAATGAATAAAACAGTGCATTCGGCAAGAAATCGTTTTTATTCTCTTTTTGTATTTTCTTCTGTTAAATCCAACAGAACCTCTTCTCAATTAACGAAGACAGCTTCTCCGTGCAAAAAACAGAAGATACATGGACACAAGAGTCTCTCCTCCATGCATAAAACAAAAGATATATGGACACAAGAGTCTCCCTGACGAAGACCCCTCTTCGGTTAAAAAGGTTCGAGCTTCTGACCATTCCAAATAATTGACAAATATGAACTAGTAACGCGCTTCATAATCAGAGAAACCTTGAAGATCAGGAAAGCCAAAGTCCATAAGAATTTCTTGAAGAAATCTCCAATCAACTCGGTCGTAGGCTTTAGCTAAATCAATCTTCAGAACCCTTCCTTTCTGACGTTTTCTACTCTCCCGAATAGTGTTAAGGGAACTCGTACCACAAAAATGTTATCGGAAGCAAGCCTGTCAGGGAAGAAGCTTGTTAGAGTTGGAGAAATTAAATCCCCAGACAGGGCTGACAAGACCATCGTTAGAATTTTAAGAACCACATCGCAGAGTCTCATAGGGCTAAAGTGAGTCATAGAGACCAGATTCAATTTATAGGAATCAACATAAGAGAGACCTCAGCTAAAGTTTACAGGAAATGGCCTGTTGTAAATGCATGTTGAACCATAGAATTTACAGAGCCCCCCACCACATCCCAAAAGGTCTTATAAAAAATTGTTTACAGCCCAACAGCACCTGCACTCTTATAAGAATTCGTAGCTTTTAGAGCGTTATTGACCTCATCTTTTGAAGATGGCCTTAGAAGAGATTGCATCATCTGAAGATAATTTCGTAGAATTTAGATCATTACAACCATGGAGAGTGATACCTTCGTAACTGCGGATATTAACAAATCTAAAAATATTTTAAAAATAAAAAAGCAAACAACACTAGACACCGGGGAGGAAAAAAAGAAAACCGATATTAACAAATCTAAAACACAAACCATTTGGCAAACCACAAGTTCCGCAGCAAATATAAAATTAAAAAGGGAAAATACATTATCACAATGGCGGCACGTGTCCTGCACATAAGAAAAGTATCTCGTAATTTTGTTTTATTACTCTAAAAAGAATATACATTATGTATTATGACATTACATCTATGTGCCCTACAATGTAATTGCCACCATGGCTGTACATGCCCCATTATGACAATATCGCTGCATTTACTACTTGCATGGGCGACCAACTCGCTCTGTAACTAAAATTTTGCTCTGTCTTTGATGTACTGTTAGTTTGACTTCTCTCTTATGATTAGTGCCAAAAAGAAAAGTACGTCTACAAGATATTGCAGTTAACCATCCTCAACCCAATAAGAAATTGTCTGCCAGCTACAACTCACAGTGAATCATTGCTGCTTTTGCATGATGTTAGCGGAAGTGGGATACATTAGCAAATGGTTCAGCATTTGCCTTCGGTGCAGGTTTAGCCGCTTTTGGATTCCCAAACACATTCCAAAATCTCAATGTTTCATCACCTGCTGCAGATGCCACTGTGTATCCATCTGGGCTCTGAAAAAAAAAATAACAGCAATGAAGAAGGTTATAAATTAATATGATCATAGTTTCATACTCTAACAGGCAACATAAATTTTTATAGAAATCTATGGTTTAAAATCAGTTCATTATCAATACCTGAGTCATAAAGAGGACTGGAGAAGTGTGACCACTGAGCTCTGCCGTCTTTACCATGGATGGATATTTCCATAGAATGAGTTGGTTCTCTGTAAATCCATGAGAGCTAAGCAATTCCCGCTCATGCTTGTTCCACTGAAGAGCGCTAACCTGTGAGCCGGTGTCCACTGAGTTCAAGCATGTGCCCGTCTGGGTGTTCCAAAATTTAATGTGCCTATCATTCCCACCTCCACCCGAGGCTAGCAGATTGCTCTGAAAGGGACACCAAGAAAGGGCTTTCACAGCTGCTGTGTGGTCCTCAAGCTTGTGAAGCCAATGCCTTGGTGAATTTGAAGAGGCCATAAATCTATCCCATATGAAAAGAAGGTTATCATTCCCTCCACTAGCTAATTGCTGGCCTGAAGCTGACCATTTCAATCCACAAACTTCCTGTGGGTGTCCCTCATATGATTCAACAACGTGTTCTCTTATTCTCACATCATTATTGATGACTTTAGCATCCCTTCCTCCAGTTGTAAGTAAGTGATGATTCCAGGCCAGTGATGTTACTCGCAATCGATGACCTCCTCGGAGTGTTCTTAGCTGCACCAATGACACGTTAATAAGAAATCATCAGTCAGATTATATCACAACTAAAAAAGAAATAAATGACTTCCAAAATAAATGGTAGAGTACAAACCATTTGATTAGTTGTAGAGTCCCATAGCTGGACATTAGAATTGTCCAAGCCTACAGCAAGGTGACGTCCATCGGGTGCCCAGTTAATGCTAGTTACAGGACCATCTTCCTCGTCAACAGTGACTACTTCTGAGATAGAACTATTTGAAGCGTTCCAAAGATACACGGTTGTCCCAAGAGCTATTGCAAGCACATTATTGTTGCCCCAATCTAGCAAATTCAAGTAGAAATCATCCATTATGTCAGGGGCATCCAATGTCATTTCTGGTCTCTGCAAAATCAATTCCAAACATTCAATCAATTTAGACACAAAATTAGTCAAAGACAGGATATCACAAATAACAGAAACAATCAGCAACTACATCTGTAAACTATAAAAAATCCCTATCAACTTATGCTATTGAAAACCAAGCCCGTGATTCTAAATCATAAAAAAGATGAGAACATGCATGAACCTGAGGAATGTGCCGCTGAGGCTTGACAGGTTTAGAAGAATGAACAGATGATGATGAAAACAACGGGATAGGGTCCACCAGGGTGGGTGGTTTGTTCTTGAAGGCTAAAATTCGTCTTCCGTTCATATTGAATGCCTCTGCCAAAAGCTTCTGGTATAGCGATTGTGAAGGTGGGTTCTCCTTGGCTTTCCTCCCTTCAGTGAGCATGTAATGCGCAAAATCCATGTCCATAGCTGACCTATTTGGTATAAATCGATCCAACTGTCCAGAACAAGAAAATTTGAATTAGAACCCAAAAAGAACATAATCATTTGCAACTATAAAATTTAGTAATCTTCAACTTAATAAGAATAACAAAATAAATCAATTAAACCCAGAATCCCTTCTTTCTCCGAAACAATTCATCAAACAGATAGGCACAAAGAAACCCACATACAGAATCGCACACAAAAAAGAAAAAGAAAACCCTAACCCTAATTCTCAAATCACCTAAAAAATTAATTGAGAAACACAAAACAACACAACTGCAATAATCAGTGAAATTAAGCAAAAGAAAAGGAACCGCGTAATTAAATTCTTAATATATATTTTTGTAGACTCACATTTTCATACGATTTTTTCCGTTGAGGGTTTTCTAGAAGCGCGCTTCGAGGAAGAAACATTCTAGTATTGGTCGAAGACGAAGAAGAATCCATGGTTCACAGAGAGAACAAGAAACACAAACAGAGCGAAAGAGTAAAACAAACGGAGTGAGAGAGAGAGCAGATGAAGAGATGACGATGATAGTAACGAAAAGAAAGAAAGAAAGAGGGAATTAGCAGTGAGAGAAACAAAAAGCAAGAGCAATTAAATCTAATTGTAGCAAAGGAGAAATTAGAATGAGGGGAGGATGGAGGACAAGCAACTCATAGCGCGTAAATATCTATTTCTGGTAAGCCGGTGGCGCTAAACGGTCACTAAAATTTTGAATGCTTATTCTGTTTTATCGATTAAAATGACAAAACTGTCCTCTATCCTTTGCTTTCTTCATGGTCTTCTCGCTTATTATTATTATTATTATTATTATTAGTAGTAGTAGTAGTGCTAGTACTATTACTGACAGAAACTAAATTGTGTGTAAAAATTATTGTAGTATTTTTTTCTTATTTATCCTTTTACAAATCATCATAGATTAGAACAGTAATTTTTTGAAATTTCATTTTAGTTCTGAACCTTTTTTTTTTTTTTCATAATTGAACCTTTTAAACCAAAATTAAAACTCAACTACATGTTTATTTTTTAAAAAAAAAGTTTGATTGAAAGTTCCACAAATAAAGTAAAAATGATGGGTACAATATATGGTGATTCCAAACTTCATATAAAAACTTTATTTTGAACCCCTGTTTTTTTCAGTTTATAGGTTATTGATTTTTTTTAGCTGTCAAAAATTTAATATTGATATCAAAATTCATTTTCTTCATTTCTCAATCTTTTTTTGAGAGTAGAGAGAGGTTCCAGATTCCATTATAGAGAGAAAAATGATTGTTGACGATGATTTTGACCACCCAAAAAGTTAAAATTGATGTCAATGGATTTTATTTCATAAGAATAGTTTCACCTAAGTGATTTTTTCCTTCTCCTTGCCCAAGGAGACAAATCTTACTGCATAAATGTTTTTGAGTTTGAATTGATTTTTATTTTTTAAGCTGTTTTTTAGGTTTTTTAGGGGCTATAAATAGATTTATCAAGGTGTTTTGGTTGAAAAATAGGTTTTAAAGCCAAAACAAATCGAAGTCTTGTTTTTTTAGTAATCTCTAGTTACTGGATTCTTCAAAATATAGACGATACGTTTGTTTATTGTCATTTTTTAAAAAAACAAATAGAGCGGCCAATCATCCACCCTTTTGAGAAATTAAAAGAAAAAATAAAAACATGCCCTAAAATGCCTAGGCTATTTCTTAAGTCTCAGGCACGTGGGCCACCAGGGCCACATGCTTGGCTCCTTTTAGTTTATTTTATTTTATTTTATATTTGAGTTTAAAAAATTGATAAAATGAAATTATTAAACCCAATTGAGTCTATAAACTGGGTCATGGGATTAATGAATTAATCAACAACATCTAGGTTATTTATTTTATTTTTTTTTGTTTAATACCTTTTCTTCCCCTCAATTTAAAAATAATATATATATATATATAATTTCATTATTTTTTATCGATGATTTATTTTTTTATTTAGCTCAAACCTAAAAAAAAATGCAATATCACCATTTGTTATCAATTATGTACTTTTACTATCTCGGCATCACGTGCTTATCATAGTTTTTTTTTTTTTTACTTCTAAAAAAGATGTTTCATATAAAACAAATTAGCATACATTTTATGAAAAATAATCTTTGTAATAAGAAATTTACTGAATCCGAAGATGTGCATGACTTGCATTGCGAGTTTGCTTGTTTTAATTAAGTTCAATTAGGATCTTTTTCATTAAATTTTATTTTTTATTGATTTTGTATTTCAATATTGAGTTAATTTAGGATTAAGCTTTCTGATATTTTTTTTCAAGATTATCCTTGTGAATTTTGTAAGTTAACTCATGTTAATAGAGGTAGATCAAATATTTTTTCTATCTCAATATTAGATAAATATGTTATTCAATTCATGATTGAAATATATTTTCATTTTTAGAAGACATATCACTGGATATTGTTTTTTACACTTTTTGTTTTGCTTTGATCTGCTTCACAGAATGGACCAATGAATTAGTAACTTATACTAAAACATCTAGGACATTTATTGTAGCAATTTCTTTTTGTTCTCATTTTTTTAGTGTCTTTCTATGCCTAAATTGGGTTAAAATTTGTTAAAATTTATTTAGTTTCAGGCAAATTAAAATATAAGGGACCAAACTGTAAAACACACTAAAATTTCATTATCAATCTAATTTTTTATTCAAAAAATTATTTTTATCCTCCTACTTCCTCATTCAAAACCTTCACATTCCTTATAATTTTTAAAAATCTAATTTTGATGCAAAGATCTATTTTTCATATTTTTCTATCCCTGAATTTGAAAGATGAGAGAGAAATTTATCAATTTTCATTGATTCCAAGCCCTAAAAATATAACTTTAATATCAAAAGGTTTCATTCTATAAGAGAAGTTTGATTGTGGTTGTTTTGAACCTCAATATTGCTTGAAGAATAGATTGAAGCCGAGAAAGAAAATTTTTATTGGGTTTGATTTTGCGTTCTTAGGTTATTTTCTCAATTTTTAGCTTGATAAATTAGTTTTTTAATGTTATAAGGGTGTTATTTAGGGGTTTATTGGCAAAAATAAATTTTGAAAATAGGGTTTTGACCCAAAAACCAACCCATACCTTTTAAACTACCATTGGTGGCCAAAATCTGAATGAGAGTAAACGACGTGTCATTTGTTTTTTTTTTTCCTGCAATTATTTTTCCTGTAAATTACATCTTTTAATTATTTTTAAGAAAAAAAAATCTCTATTGTTGTTATCATATATTTAGCTAAAAAATAAATTTTAAAAAATAAAATTATTTCATGACCTAGGTCGCAGGTTTTAAAAATTAAACCATTAAAATCAATCAATCTAATATGTTGTCATTTCTCTTTTTATCATTTTTTTTTATTTCAATCTTTTCTTTTTATTTTGTTTTTTAATCTCTATTTTTTTTATCATATATTTAAGTAAAAAAAATAAATTTTAAAAAAATAAAATTATTTAACCTAATGGAGTTTATGACTTATGTCACAATTTTAGTGGGTTATGCCACAAAATAAAGTTCGATCAAATATATTATTTTCTTAATAATTTTTTAAAAGCTATTTTGAATTAGTCTTCATTGCATGTTTTGTGTTAGTTTTGATTTGCTTTTTAAAGGGTTATCACGGTCTCCAGATCTAGGTCATAAGTTTAACAAGTTATTTATGATTGAGCCAGATTGATTCAATATGTCATTATATCAACAAAAAAAAAGGAGTTTGTAATCCACATTCTTGGATTTTTTTTATTATTATCTAGGTTTTTTTATGTTAAGAAAATAGTTTGACTTGTAACGTAGTGTGGGGCATTAACCAAGTAATGACATAATACCCTTTAAATTTATTGAAATGACAAAACTAACATTTATCCTCTCTTTTTCTGGTTTATACTCCTAGCTAAACACAAATTTCAGGAATTCATTCTTTCCTTACACGTAGTCATCCAAAAAAATAACACTCTTACTTTGTTCCTGTAAATTTATGTGAACTTTTTAACAATTACATGTAACCTTCTTGAAATAACAAAAAATAAAAATAATTAGGCTCCTCCAACTCGATATTTAATTAAATAAATTGACATAAATAAAATGTAAGGAAATAATTATAAACTTTAATATTTAGAGATATAAAATTACAATGTAAAGTATATCATCGGGTATTAAAGATACAAAATAAAAAAATACCGTTAAAATTTTATGATTAATCTTAACACATTTAAAATTCCATTAATCTAGGAGGCAGATTTATCATTTGACATCGTGCACACCACAATAACTTATAAAAGATCATTAACTATATAGTCATTAGGGGCAAGCCATGAAAATATTTTAAGACATTATTAAGAACCTTTGACAAATTATTCATTATATTATCACAATGACAATCACCATCATATAAGAGTGTTTATATTTCTTTAGGTTCAAATTCTAGCCATTCTTTTATATGTATATCCCTCTAAATCATACCAATATAAAATATTTCAAATTTTCTTGTAGGTCCTTGATATATCTCCTCTAATATTTTCTTCAATGCCACATCTTTGAACCTTTTATTGAAGTTACTGAAAAAGTATCACGAACAATAATGATGATACCCAATCAGCTCAAGCCACGTCTGTGCCATGAAATTTTTAATTGTTACATATTTATTTGATATTATACATAGTTCGATACGTCCACCTACATATTGGGGAAGTAAATCTAAAAGTCATGTTTAGTTAATGTTTTTCTCTTATTTGACCAAAGCATAACATCACAAAAAAAAAATCTATTATTCTTGTTATAAGCAACTTCAATCAATAATTTTGTTTTGTACTTCTTATAAAAATGAGTGTCATCAATACTTATCAATGGACAATAATATTTAAACCCCTTAATTGCAACTTCAAATGCCTAAAATACTCTTCTAAATAATGTTGTATTATCATCAATCATTTTATGATCCCATTTAACAACTATACTTGGATTTGATTCTATAATAACTAATATAACTCTAAACAACATTTGAAAGGACTCCTTATATGAACCAAATAATTATTTTAATACTTTTTGTTTAGTTGTTCATGCTTTATGATATAAGACATCACACAAAAAATCCTTATATATGGCAACTTGAATGGTAAAGATGTTAATACTTATTTCATCTTTGACAGTGGTCATCATCACATTAGTGATAAGTCTTTGTCAATTTGATGATGACCTCGCATAACAATTGAGTTGATATATGTACGAGGTTCTTTCAATTTAAGATCTCAAATGAATCAAAATTCTTGTGATGCTTCCATGTAAATACAATTGGCATGTTGGTTCATATATATATATATATTTTATATCGTAATCGCATATAAGTTATGGTTGAACGTTGCATTTTATATTGTAATAAATTCTTTATATGTGCCTAACTATAGTAATTAATTCATACTTGGTTCGAAAAGTTTGTCCAACCTCCAACTCATTAATTAAACTTGAATTCATACAACTTAAAGCCTAATCATTACATGTCGTTTGAGCAAACCCACTAGAATCTTCAAATTCAACAATGGGAAGTCCTATGAATTGGATTATTAGCCCAATTAACTCATCACCTCCAACTATGTCGTCACATTATGATCATTTTCATCATCATTTAGTTCAGAGTCATCATAACAAATATAAAACAATTGTTATACCCAACCGAGCTTTCATATCTATAATTTTTTATATCAATGTTAGATTCATTGTATCACCACCAATCCTAGACAAACTAGCAGCATGTGATGCTTATAGCCCTTTGAGTGTAACTTGGTTTCAAATTGAACTTCATAGTAGAGGTGTTTTTTTGTTATATATTATTTAAGTAGAGCTCTAAAATTTGCAAGTCATTTTCTATGGCGAACTCAACCATTGAATTCAAATTTTCATCGTTAAAACTGGGCATACCAACATAATGATTTCGACGCACCACATATTGCATCCTCGAAGTAATGTCTACTTCAATTTCAAAACAAATCTCACTCAAAGCCTCTATATATTAACTTTTTTAGTTCATTATAAGTTATACTAATAGAAATATCGACATTGGTACCACCATAATAACATAATAATTTCCAAACCCTAACATAATCAACAAGATCATAATTCATAAAAATTTATTCCTGAGTAACACATTTATCAACTCAATTGGAATAATTTTAAGCTAATTAAAATAATTTATAGTTAATTTAACTAAAACCATCAAATTCCTAAACTAACAAAAAACACCACAACCATAACATAATCAACAAAACCTAACTCATCAATTTCTCCCTAAATAATGTAATTTATCAATCAATTGATGTATTTTAAAATTAATTAACATAATGTTTAGTAAATTTAATTAAAACCAACAACACTAAAACTCTAACCTAACCCCTAACACAATCACAAATTAGCACAAAAAATTTAAATTAATAAAGGAGGAAGGTGGATTATACCTGAAATTATTGAAACAAAGAGATGTGAGTAGTGGTGGTGGCAGTGGTACTTGTTGTAAGGAGTAAAGGAAGAGGGGGAAGGGATGCAATGGGAAGAGAGGTGTTCTGTCACAGTGAAGAGAAATCGAGAGGAAAGGTGAGGGCAACGCATGGAAGAGGAGGCCAAGAGAAATAAAGATAAGGAAGGAAGAAATGGTTTTTTTTTTGTAATTAGAATAGACATGAAGGTCACACTACATGCCACGCGCATGTAACTCACACTACATGCTATTTTGCCAAATCATTTTACAAAAACAAAATCTCTTGCCATAAAAACTAAAAAAAGCACATAGTTCAAATCAAAGCAATTGTTGAGGTAATAATTCCAACTAGATTCAAAAGTTCGTATGTCAAACATTCAATTTTCTTGCTGCAGACTAGTAATGGTTGTTAATGGCACAATGATCTAATCATCATCCAAAGACTGAACCGGTGAAGGCTGTTTAATGGTACAACACTAGTTAGCTGAACCAGCAGCTTACCAACTCAATCAGTGGGCACATCCGTTATATTTTTTACATTTAATTTTTCTATTTTTTAGCAAAATAAATTCATAAAATACAAAAATATGAAAAGTCTACAGTCCAATCGATTCTCATTTCCATTCCCTGTTATTTTCAATGGTCAAAAGAATGTCGCCTGTTTAGTACATGACTAATTCCTTTTTTTTTCTATTTCTATTTTGTGAAAAAAAATAATAATAACAAATACATTGATGGAATAATATACATACCGAACTTGCAAAAATAACTACGAGGGGGATCGCCCTCTGTAACACCTAAAAACAACAAAGCTAGGCACACAAACCAGAATCAATCTGATGGGAGAACAGTAAGGTAGTAGGGATATCCCAGGCTTGTCCCTGAAGACTGTATTCTCTCTCCGACATTTTCATGATCTTTAACTGGTTGAAGATTCCAATTCAAAACATAGTTTGACAAATCATATGTACCAGGGGAGAACACGCATATTTGAAGAGGAATTTCAGTTGTGGATAGCGGCTTGATTTGGACTCCGGTTGAGCTTGACCCGGACCAGATGAATGGAGAGACACTTTCTGGTAATAGTGACTTTCTAACATGGTTTCTGAGTGCTTCAGATTCAATTTTACTGTCCTTCGCTAGTGACACATCATGCCACCCAACTTGGTTTCCAGAAGCTTCATCACTCAGCTGATCACTAATGCTGGTGGAATCAAGGGTCTTTAAGACTATAGATGCAAGAGCATTCGATGAGTTGTAGATAGTCATCCTAAAATTTATTTCGCAAAACGAGGAAGAAAAGTCGTGATGTCTGGTTCGAGGCCCGTCAACTACCCATGTTATTGGACTCGTGCTCGCAGTGCTGTAAATGGAAATAATAATTAACAACTAGATGATTGAAGAACGTACAGAAAAAACAGAACAGCCACTGCAAACCAGAAGCGCTTTTGTATATTCTTGCCTGCAATGGCATGCATGATGAGAAAAGACATGATGTGCGTCTGCAACTCCAGGCTGGGCATTGCTTTTTAGTGGCCGAGAGATCAAAATAAAGTCCACTGCATTTTCAGCTTCCTGATACATGCAAAAACAGAAGGCTCAAAATGACCAATAAAGAAACAAAGGCAGTGCAAGGAAATGAGATGAGTGATCACAACCAAACATAAAATATTAACCGCCATTATTGTTGCTTACCTGCAATTTTGATTAAACAGAGCACCCAAAACAAAATAAAAAAATCCTAGGCTTGACACTTACTACAGCTTGTAAAGGATGTCCAAAATTGTCACTCAGAATTTTGACCAAAAAAAAACAAGGTGGCTGTGCAGCTGTGTTGGTGGTCTAGGTGGTGATAGTGATGAAAATGCTGACAGTACCAAAAATAGCCACCGCATTTGATTGTCATTCGGATTTTACCAACCTGATTAGAAATTCCATGCTGCAACCTTTCATAATCGTGGAAACCAGCCAAAGGTGATTTGGATGTATCAAAGGGAGCTCCTTTGCTACCATCAGGAACCAAACTTACATTGCTTCCAATGTGAGGGAAAAGAGATGAGGTACTTTCTTCAGTACTTAATGATTTCCTACAATTCTGAAGATGAAGAATAATTTAATTTATCAGCTTAAAATGCGGAACATAATTACTTGAAATTTAAAGGGCCATGAAAATGAATTTACAGGGCTATGGCAAAACACAATAGGAAATACTATCCATGTACAAGTTAGCAGTAAGCACATCAAGTTTCGCACTAAACAACAGAACAAGGAAATAGAAGAAGATAGGAGAGAAAGAAACGTTTAATCTTTGAGAAAGGAAGAGGTCAAAGGTCAAAGGGCAAGGGAAGGGCAATTTCAAAAATGCTTAACCTGAATGCAGATTCTTGTACCAACCTTGAGCACAAAGAAACATGAAAATGCTTGGCCAGCAATTAGAGATTGTGAAGGGAAGATTGTATCGATGGGTTGAAGCAGAGAAATTTCCCAGTGGCTTCCAATGGTTGATAGCTGATTAACTTGGATGCTCTCTGAGTTAGTTTTGTTGACAACATCCATGCGCACAAGGAACTCTTGCAATCTTGACGGACAGGGACTGATTTTAAATGACACATCCAATGATGGTAGTACCTATTGGAAAAGATTTTTAATTAATCACATTAGATAAGTAGAAAGTGTTTGATCAACAAAGAGAAATCACATGCATCACCAACTTAATGATAGTTGGTTCTTAACAACTGAAAGACGAACAAGAGCGGTATCAGTATTATAATATCTATATAGCACAAGTATAAATTATTCTGAATTCATCCATGACAATATTTATCTTGATATCAGAAAGAAAACCCATTCAATATTTCGCATTGATAGCTCTAGAAGCTTGGTATGAGCTCAAGCTATTATTGGGATTATAAATAGTATGAAGCATGAAGAAAAGACAACAAATCCCCATCATATTCAAGCACATACCTGCAAATTATAATGCATGCGTAGAATTCGGTATCTCATGGCACTTGATAGATCTCCCATCTCATAGTATATTACTACTTGCAAGGAGATGTTTCCAGGAACAGCAGCCCGAAACCAAAGAGGCCACAATAGTGGATTTTCCCCTTGCACTGAGAGATCCTGAAATACAAAGGCAACCGCAAGTATATAACTAAAAATGGCAAGATACCAATTTTATGTTAAATGCCACAAACCAATGCATAAGGTGAAAGTCTGACCTCTGGAAATAGAAAAACACCATGAGATGCTATTTTTGGATTAGCAGGTGGGCTAACATTTGTTTTCTTCTCTAAGCATGCAGGAAATTCTAAATCCAAATCTTCTTGTTTCCCAATATTTAGGAATCTAGGATGGCTGGTCTTCATTTTCAAATTCTGCCAAGAAAGATTATAAACAAAGTTAAAACAGAAAAGACACTAGAAGCACCCGTTCATTAATGCATCTTACTAATAGACAGTATTTATGCTAGCATTTTCAGGAGAAATTAACAAAGCCTGACATATAGGCAAGTTGGGTTCTTCCTTTCACTCAAAGTTACCATGGTAATTTGTGTAATTTGTGGCAGTCTTAAGAGATTAAGAAACTTTTAAAAAATAATAATAATAAATTGTAGCAGTCTAGCAGATTAAGAAACTTTCAAACATAAATATTCTTTAAAAAAAAAAAAGAGCCATTATCCAATTCGGGCACCATCAACTGGGGTCTTGGAATGGAAAATTTGGAAACCATCCTAACCTTTAACATTTTTGGATGAAGTGGGTACTCATAAGAATCAAATTTGTGCCTCTACAGCTGTAGATCCAAAACATTTACCAAGTATAATATTAAGACACTGAAATCATCAAAGCAATCTTTAAAAGGTCAACATGATTCAATTTTCCAAATCACAAGGTTGCAATACAATAGCCATTGGGGTTACAAATACAAGAAGCATGCTACCCAATAGCACACAAAGTACATTATTCATTAGGACACTTGAATGATGGGAAAAAAGCATACCTTTACAGAAACTTCTGATCGGTTCCTCAACTCTAAAACAAGATGCTGTAAATGTCCTGCATATGTCTTCTCAGGTAGAGCATGAATGAAGCCCTCAAGCTTGGGTAGACTCTGGACAAGAACGAATATTTTTAAAAATTGATATTCCAACTTAATCTAAATAAAAAAAAATCGAAAGGCGCAGTGTGGGGGGGGGGGGGATGTTGGTACCTGGATCACTATAAACTTCAAGTAATTGCTGGGTGATTGCTTAGCTTTCCTTCTTCCCTTTGCAATTTTCTTTTTCACATAATTAGACCCAAAACTGTAAAAACCAACCACAGAACCTGACAATTTCCATCTGACACCAACAATTTTTAGAATGCCTTCTACTTTGGGAGTAACTGTTAGTTGCACCTGAAAGGAAAAATAGGATTGTTAGGAGAGCTTCGTGTCAAAGAGAAGTATCTATGATCATCGACAAGAGGACAGTAACTATGACTATTGAGATAGAGAAACCAACTGGACACTTAAAGAGATAGAAAAACCAACTGGACTCTTAAAGAGAGAGAAAAACATCCACATTGAGAAATGTCAGTATAGTAAGTTTTGGTTTACACTATCTTCAGTGCTATATTCTGGTTTGAAGTATTTTCCATATGGACTGCCTATGACAAATAATCCATTTTGATTTGCACTATTAAAGTTTTGGTTTATCAAACTACAGAAAATGTGGGTGGACAAAGAAACAAATTCAAAGATTCAGGCCTTCCTCCAATGGCAGAACCTGAAATAAATTTTGGGGTGTGGGTGCCATAATTATGTACTTGTGCTTACATAAAATTTTCATTGATTTGTACATTAATAGAACATAGAAATGCATAAAAATATTATAATCTAACTTTGGACCATATCATATCCAATTTGTCATTCAAAGAAATTAAACCCAAGAAAGAGGACTAGCTCCATCCAAAATTGAAATTCATTACAATATATTATAATTAGAATTGCAAAATCATTCATTCTTGAAAAAATCAAGAAAAGGAAAGAAATAAGAATTGCAACATTATTATATTTCTATTAGGGAAATAATTGCAAAAAAGAAAAAATCAACAATAGCATCGAATAGAAGTGAGAGTATTTAATTTGAATTCATTTTAAAACTATATAGATGTGTCATAAGTATTTGAAGAAAAGATATGAATCTTTAAGAAAACTGAAAGTAGTGACTAGTTCTTGCATGCCTCAACGTCATTACTAGTTCTTATACCTTCTTACACATGGTCATTTTTGTCAAATATATTTTCCAAAACAAAATTATTATTTGGAAATCATCATTACGACACATTTGTTAACCTGGTTTCTTCACGAATTTTTAAAGTGAGCAGCACACGCTAATATTTGATTAACTGGCAACAATACCACTTACAAAATCTATGCAGTGAAATATCGCACAAAGGTATCATACAAATAGTGATGCACTTAATTCTCTCTTTCACATGCACCAGAAAACAGGGATAACACACCCTGACTCTAAAATGTTCAGAAAATTTCAAATGTGTTAAGTCACTGCAAATTCATTCAACAGTTCAAAGAAAGCACTCACCAAATTGGCTTCACCCCCTCCCAGTGAGATGTTGACCTCAGACAAGGAAAATGAGGAATTGTCTGATATTATCTCTCTGCAGTTAGCGAGCAAAATTAAGTTAGCAGTTGTAACAATGACACTGAATCAAGGAAACACCATAGGAGGAAACTGGCTTGAAAACAAACAAAATGTAGGAAAAGATTGTGAAAAGGTTCGCACAAATACCTCAAGTTTTCATGTTCTTCATTATTCCAGATTCCAGCAGTTGAGCAACTTGCATCTGCGTCAACATTAAAATTGTGATCACCTGTTTTCGTTTTCCTATGAATTTACCCCTCATCCAAATTGACAAAAGAAGAAAGGAAAGAAAATTTAGAGATAACTGCTTGTAACTCACCAGAATTCGTTTCATCTGATGTTGCGGAAAGCTCACATATCAAAGAAACACTAGAGATTGAAATAGGGATTTCCAGGGGGTTCTTAAATTCAATAGCGATCTTTATTGCTTCTGCAGTCACAAAATAAATGAATGTTATGCCACTAAAGGCAATACAACAGAATGAGGCCCCTTAGTCCCTTCTCTTTTTTTTGCACCTGGTACTGATTAACAATCTTACATAATAAATAAGCAATCAAAACCCTTTTTTTCCAATATTTCCTGTTCTCGGTAACAAACAAAACTAGACATGGACTCTCAAAATATTTTTCATGTATTGCTGACAGAACAACACTCTTAAATAACTTGTATGCATTATGAATCTGAGTCTTCATCAAAATTCAAGTCCAAAACTAACATGCAGTCTCAAAATATTCTTCATGCACTGCAAGTATTATTCCCAACAAAACAAAACTCTCAATAACAAAATTCAAATCCAAACACCACATGAAGTGTCAGTGACAGAATTTCACAAGCTGTGTGCTCTTAATGACCCGTATTAAAAGAAAACCTCCAAATAATATCATGCATAGAAACTAAGAAACATTCAGTTTTGCTGCTATGCAACCCTGAGTTGAACATAGGCAAAAAATAAGCAAAATCAAAATTTTTCATTCCTAACATATAGAATAATGTATTTATAAAAGAAGATTTACACAATTTTCCATAGGACAATATCACCTTCATACCTCCAGCCACACAGATGTTTGATTCTTTATGTTTCGGTAAAAGCTTTGATTGTAGTTCCAGCCAATTAGTCCTGGCAGTAGGCAATGACGGGATCATGTCTTCCTCCAATGAACGCCAGACACTTTCTTTAACACTGGTCTGGTATGTTAAAAAGGAAAGGTAGCATCAGCTATAGTTGATCATCTAAACCACTTTCAGAATTCAGACAGTCTTCCAATTGAAGAGACAATAAAACTACAACTATGACAATCATAATCATAAATATATTGATAGCAGCAATACAAGATTTTGATATCTTCGCGAGATACTTTATATGAGCAGTGTTCATTAGGATATTTGGTGCTGTTTACACCACCAACACACTTGATTTAGGTTAGGAAAACCTAAAAAGTATAGATAATAACAATACATGATATTTGATATGTTAAAAGATGCTTTGCACATTCCAGTGAAATTTTAATTAGTACTTGTGGCCATGCTTACAGCACCAACAAACTTGACTTCAAGTTATTTCTTAACCAACTTCATAAATCCAAAAGGTTTAGTGATAAAACCCTGAGGTCGTGTGCACATCAGGCTTAAGATACATAATGCACAGAATCAAAGATTCATGGAATCCCCTCCTAATAAATAGCATCATTTTTCGATGTCTTCCAAAGAGTCAGAGAGACAGAGAGAGAGAGGGATCTGTGTTCGGTGTATAAATATAGCAAATGCTAGGGCTGATGCATGTATGCAACCAAACAAATTTAATGATATCAATAAAACAAAGGGGAGAGCAGGAGAGGCATCTTAAAAAGATATTAGGGAAAGGTTGACATTTATAGATTACAGAGTAGTAGAACAACATACTGATCCAGGCAATGCATAGGTTCGATGGTCTTCAAAATCGACCTTAAGCGATGAAGTGTTGATGACAGGCAACTGAAGTGTTAATACCTCAAATGTTTTCCCTGCTTTCTACATCATCCAAGATGAATTGTCAAACTCAGGGAAATGGAAAATCAGAAAAATAAATACCACCTATATCAAATTAGGGTTAGAGTCTACCATTTAGAAATAGCAGTCACCTGAACAATTTGAAGAAATTCTCTGAGGAATAACTCCTGTGTTGCCTTGGACTGATGGCTACAGGCCAGGACTTCCAACATATGTGTGAAAGCAACATCATACATCCCAAGAAAACCATAACACCTATGTTAAATAAGCCCTGTTAAAAAATTGTGCTTTGCAAATTCTGCAGGCCCGGCATGTTAAACTTCATTTGGATCAATTTGAAATAACTTACTGGCCAATATGGAAATGAACATGATCTTTGATGTAGCTCCATGGGGTTCCTTTATATACTGAGACAGCGTTTCTATATGTACGAATTGCATGTTTAATCTACAAGAGGAAGCAACAAATATCTTAAGAAGCCGCATCATGCAATTTGCTATAATCAGATTTGTGCATAAATAAAATAAGTACCTGGTCACATTTTTTATACCGATCACCAGAAAGAACAAGATGAAACCCATACTTGTGCAACATAGGTGGTTGGGACAACAAGTAGCAATAAGATGCTTGCTCAAGCATGACAGCTGAATGTAACAGTTCCTGCAAAAAGATAATTCTCGGTAAAAAATAAATCCACCCTCATTCATTTTTTATTTTATAAACAGTGGGCAGTACCTCACTGCAAATGCGGAAGTAAACAGTGGCAGCCTCTTTAAATTGATCTTTCATCTTCAACATTTCTATCCACCAAAGACCACAGCGTGTAGCATATTGTCGACCAGAAGACCCAAGTTTCTGTAGTAAACCAAATTCGATATACTTAGACAAAGTTGAAAGAGTACATAACTAGGTGGCATTTGTTGTTTGATTCACTTGGCCGGAATAAGTTGCCAGATTAATAGCATCATGTGTAAATACCAGCTCCATTGTGTTAGCCCAGTGGTCATATAAAGCTAAGTTAGTAAACTAACCACCCTTTCTCTGCTAAGTTACAAGGCCTATAAACGAGTTGCCTGTGCATCATTTTAAATGGAGCAAAATGCAACCAAGAGGATTTATCCACAATGATGAAATAGCTTTCTTCCTTATATCGCAAGATCAAGGATGAAGCAAGAAAAAACACACATACTAAATAAGTGTTAAAAGCATTTTCCATGCAATTATCTGCTTCTTTTCTTGATTGATCCAACATAAAGTACGTAAGCCCCATCATTTCCTGCATGGAACCAATGAAACAAATGAAGAATGTCGCTAGAGGAGATGATTCACATGTTGAGATAATATAGTTTGAAGAAATATCAAGAAGAAAATAAAGGAACTTCTGGTAGGCAGGCAAAACACACACAGAATTTTCCAGGCAATGACAGACTAACCAAGCATTTCCCAAAACATATATGATACACATGGCATATAAAAGTTACAAGAGCTAAAGATGCTTCAAAAACATGGTTTTGCACTCAAACATTCTGGTAAAGAAAAGTTTGTTTAGTACAATCACCAATTATCACACAGAGTAAGACCCCAAAACAACAAAAGGCTAGAGTAAGCAACAAATAGGCATAAATATAAATAAACCACTCCGCGTTTTTTCAACAATAATCACACTACCATCCCAGATCCACCATATGAAATCACATGGTATTTTTACAGCCCCGAAAATAGTCATCAAGAGTAGCAAACAGCAAATAATTATAGAAACAAAATTTGAAGATACCTGCACACCAGCATAGCGCTTCCAAGCTTTATCAATCTTATAATCTGTGGAAATAAGGCGATAGTTTGATAATGCCAGTTCATAATCTCCTAACATGAATGCATAGTCACCCAAAACTCTGATCTGAGACTCGACGGAGCTATAGGTATACCTTCAACAGTGAACGTAGAAACCTATATTAGGGAAAATTTGCGTAAAATATGGAGCAAGCTTTGGCATGAAAAAAAAGAAGGTATTTTTTAAACATACATGGGTCCATTGGAGGAATCTGGTGTGTCTTCTTTCCCTTTTCTCCACCATAAGTTTTTAATTTGGTTTCTAAAGCCTTTCCTTGTAGCAGAAATCTAGCCATGATAAATTATGATTTGAGAAAGAAAGGAAAAGGAATCATAGAGACAATAAAAAAAATAGTATTAATAGCTAAGATTTCAGAGTAGTGCAAGTGAAAGTAAGCAAGCCCCCTCGTGAGAAGACTCAAAGTACAAAGGAATGCTGGAGATTCCCTACCTGCTGATTGAGCACACGAACTCTCTGCTCCATGTAAGGAATGATATGTTTAGACGATAATTCTTGTATTAAATCCTTTATCTGTTGCCAATTTGTAGGGTATATTTGTTAAAAGCTCTACAATAACTCACCCCAAAATAAAAGAGAAGGAAACAAAAGAAAATATATAGTTTACACCATATGCTAACAGTGATAAAAGCAATTTACCTCATTAAAATCATCAATGTTAAGATAACGACCAAGATCCTGACTAGGTGAAGAATCAAATTTCTGCCAATGTCACAAAAGTAGATAAGGCCAGCATCTTAATCTTGCTCATTGTGTCCAATAACTCGAGACAGAGAAACGAATCACGTGGTAAAATATTTTCAAAGCATGAAAAGAATATATGATACAAGAAAGTAGCTTACATAAGGAGCCCAAGGATTATCTTGATGTTCTATCTGCTCATCTTCAGAAGAATTAATGCAAAGTAAATGACAGCCATTAAAGCCAAACGTATTTTTCATCTCTGTTAGTATTTTAGTTGCCCTGAAATCAAACAAATAAAATTTTAAAACCCATCAAAAAAACATTCAGAGTTGTAAAGACTTGCCTAAAAGAGAGAAGAAAAAAATCTTAGCAGTGTGAAATGTAGTTAAAATGTTATTTAAAGGAACAAAATGCAGGATACAATACCAAATTAACAAATTGATATTACAAGTAACAAATATAAAGTTTGGCCCCTAGAGATATGCTTTTTAGCAGAAAATGGATTGAAATGGAAGATTCTGTTAAATGCACTGAGTCAAAAACAGGACGAGGCATTGACTCAGAATAATAACCGCAAAGATTTAATTATACAACCAAACACTTACCCCTATCTATTGTTCTTGTATCGTATACTTAGATAATACCTTCTAACATAAAAAGAAAGGAAAGAAAACCATACTTCTCTGAGGGACCATCTTTATTATCATGCACCAATACATAATGTTTCAAAATCTTTGGGTCCATTGCACCGTCATTGAGAAGGGAAGGCAACTTGTTAGTGTTAAAAAGGTCCACAAATTTGTTGATAGGCTGTTCATCCTTTGAAGAAACAACTGAAACACCTACATATCAAATTAGAAATAAATTCAGGAATGAAACCCAAAATGGTTTTATGATTACAGTAACCAAAACCTTGAAGAACTGTCATCCCATTAGCCAAATAGCCCATGTATCATGCGTGTGCATGTGTAGCCAAAAGAAAAGGGGGGAAATAAACAACCACCCCAATTCCTATCAATTTTCAAAGCTTACATGCCACAGGGTGGTCAAAAGCCTCATGCTCGGAAAAGGAGACAGTACGTACAAGCTCTTTATTGAAAATCTCAAACCAAGATGGTGAAATTTCAGATTTGGAGCCTGCACAAATCACAATTCAAATGCACCAAAATGATTCGATAAGTTAAAATCTTAAATAAATTTCATTAGTTAAAAGCATCTAAACTAAAAAAATTTAGCAGATGCAAAGGAGCAGAAAAATAGAATATAAATTAGCATCAAAGTCGATAAAAACATTCACCTCTGCAGAAATAATTCAAATGAATTAGAAAAAAAAAAAAAAAAGTTAAATGAAATCGTACACAATTGATAAAATAGCTACGTGTTGACAAATTTACATTCTCATACAGTGAACTTACTTGCAAGTATATTGCTAATATCTAGAGGATCAGTGGACAAATCCGATCTATCCTTCTCTCCTGCCTCAGTAATAACCTGCTTTAATCGCTCCTTCGCTACCTAATTCAACAAGAACATAATCAAAATGCCAAAATTGCAGTTCGGTTTCATCGAGAATAAAATTTGACCTAATCTAAATTGTAAATCCAAAATTTAATTTTTTTAAACTACCAAACAAAACGACTACCACGATATCCGGTTGCTTAATATCAGACTCATAAAATAATCTCAATTTGAACTTCTGTAGCCTGTATGGCTGATCACTCGAAGTCCGTACAGGCACTGCATTTAACAAAACCAAAGGAACAATCTCAACTTTTACTCTCAATTAGCTTCAAATATTGTAGCATGAAATAGCTAGTAAAGAGAGCGAGAGCTAACCGTCGATGTTATTGAAGTCACAAAAGGGACTAAGCATTTCGATGAAGGAGAGGCTGTTTTTGAGGCAAGATTCTTCTACCAGGGGTGTACGGAGGACCATGACCACCGGAGTGATCTCCTCCAACAGCATTTTACCAAGTGAAGTCTTCGCCGGATCCATGCCGTCAAAATTACCGGGTGGCTCCCTCGCTGAGTTGACTCGGATTTGGTTACGATCAGATCTCTTAATTCTTCTCTGCGTCTGGTGCTTATGGAGGAGGGAGCTGGTTAGCGTAAAGAGAATGACGGTGGCCCGTTTTGTTTATTAATGGACTGGACTGTTGGCTTGATGATCCATGGACTTATTTGGATCCCCGTTTCACTCTCTTTCAGGGTGCCATGGTATTTTCACTCTCTTTTTAGTAAATAAAACGTATTAGAATTACAATTACAAATTACATTATATTACAATTAAAATTACAAATTACATTACAATTACAAAAAAAAACTAAATAAATTCTTTTTTGGGTCCAAAACTTTATTTTTTTTATTTTTCAGTTTTTTTTTAGATTTGAAAGAGAAAGTTATCAAATTCTAATAATAAAAAAAAATATTAGTTAACACTGATTCTGACCACCAACATAATCAGTCTTAGTGTAAATAGGTTTCATTCAATGAATTTAGTTCTATTAGGTTGTTATTTCACCTTGAAATTGCATGGGATGGTAGATCTTATCTCAAAACGTTTTTAGATTTTGAATTGATTCTTTATTTTTTAATCATTTTTTTGGGTTTTGAAGGTAAAAAGAGGTTTATTTAGTTCAATATTTGAAATTAGAATAAAAGGAAATTTATGGGATATCTAGGCTTTTTCAAGCTAATTTTTTTTTTATTATTATTATTATTATTCTAAATTGTGTTGATTTTGATAATTTATTGACATACACTTACATATGTGTGTAAAACAATTAAATATGTATATTACAGTTATATCCTTCTTCATTTGTGAGTTATACATTGCTTTTCCTTTATTTGATCAATGGCCTTTTCAAGGCCAACCATGGGATTTAAATCATGAATGATCAGTTATTATTTTGTCATTATGTTTATTTGTATTGTTTTATTTATGAAATTTGAAATTGGTTTTATATAAATAGTGAAACTTAAGTTTGTGGGCGATGGTTTGGTTTGAGAATGTGGATTTTAGAATTTCTAAATTTTTTTAGGTTTGATCCTATATAGAGGAGGTGTTGCTGAAATTTTGTTAAAAATGGATAGATACACTAATACAAAAACCCATATATCATAGATTGAGAATTAAATTGAACATGCTTCATTATTTTTTTTAATTATATTTTAGCTATATTGTTTAGTTGTCAAGAAAAACGTTTAATGCTAAGAAGAATCGCTTATGCTTCTGCAAGTAGTATTGTTGTTAAGCCTACAATTTATTTAGGTGCCAATCATAAAAGGCACTTGTTGCACCTGTTACCAATATAGGCTTGTTTGATACGAGTCACGGATCTAGCGTCCTATATATCAGGGAACCTTTTTCTAGCAAGCTTATACAAAATGCAAGCTGAATTACATGTTATTTTTTTTTCTCAAGGATAACATTAACTAATTTATTAATTGTTTATATAGTTTTTCCTTAATTAATTGATTTTCAATTTCACAAATATAGAAGTTGCTCACATGATAACATCAATGATTAAAGCGTCGATGGAAATGCCTTTGTTTCAATGAAGTTAGCTTAAAGATCATCATTAATAATACTTGTGATTGAGTTTTAAACATGAAGAGAAACTTTTAACTCATTCAAAATATGATTTAAAGTTATGGATAGAGGTTGGAGCAACCGGTGGATCCGATATAAATGAGGTTTGCAATATCTCTATCACTACAACACAACATATAATAGTAAGTTGTAGTGTCTTAACCATAGGCACTCTACAATCCAACCTAGGATAGCTATCACTAGCCATTCAAGAGTTGGTTCAAGAACAAATTGATGTTGTGAAGGTTGATTTGAGTGTCAAATTGAAGGCAGAGTATGAAGAACGAAGTTGGAATCAATGGGAGCAGATAATGACATACACATCGATTTATTATCCTATCACTCATGGATCTCTAGGAGATTTTCCTCCCCTCCCCCCATACCTCCACCTCTAACTTCTTTCCAATGTATTAAGATATGTAATTGATTTTATAGTTAAATTAATAATATAAAATATGTTTTTTAATTTAATTTAGTTGTTTAATATTGTTTAATGTCAGATTATTTTTATCCAAACAAACATGTTTTTTTTTTAAAAATAAATTACTAAAATACTGATGGAATCATCGATGAACACAAAAATTTTGCTGGTAATATAGTCCCATTTTTCTTGGAGAATTTTAAAGAGTTGTGAACTATTTTAATATTAGCTAACAGATTCACCGATAAAATTTGTGTCGGCAATCCAATCATGAAATCCGTAATGAGAACATTATGTTAACCACTCCGTTTGTAAGTAACTTTATCGATTGAATTATTAATAGAATTGAAATTCTTGATGAGAAACTCGTCCTCGACAAATTTTCATTGATAATTTATATATCAATGAGAATACAACTTAATTACCAATGAAATATTTCATAAATGAAAATTAATTTTCAGGTTGTGTCAAGGAATTTGATTTTAATAGACATTGAAAATTATTTTTCAAAACTACCCTTCTTTTTTTCATTATAAAAACCTTAACTTACATCTTTTCTTTGCCCCACTATGTTTTTGTCTCTTCTTCATCAATAAAAAGGCTCTGGACACGAAAACAGTGGCTATATCCCCTATTGTTTCTACATGGTCCAGTCTATTAGGGATATGTTCTTTTCATGGAAGGGGCAAAAGATGCAACGTTTTGGCACCTCCTTCCAATTCTGATTTCACAGAAGCATCAATTCCAGAATCACTATGCCCAATACCAGTATAACAAGTATTTATTGTATAGCCCTTTTCTAAAGGAATATCTTTACAATTGATCTACCATTGCTCTTTTCTTATAATGCAATCTTTAATTTCATATTTATTGTGTGCATGAAACTTTCTTTGTTTGCCTTTTCTTTTCTTTTTTTTATATAACTCGGAATATTCAGGTCAGCTTACGCACATCATGACTAATCCCTGATTCACTAAACACCCTACAAGCCTAGTAGACAAGTAAGGCACCACAAGATGACAAGCATGCACAGAAAGGATTGAACCCGAATATAGAGGAAGGGAACAAATCCCTTCCCTTACTAGACCACAACCTCAAGTGCTTTTTGATTTTCCTTAGCGGAGACTTCCCCCGTTATTAGCGAATATTTATTTCAATAATTGATAGTAAATCCTAACTAAAGACCTACCTCTCAATGGAAATATAAACTTGTAATGAAAAATATTAATTGCAAAAAACTAATTTATAATTTTAATTAATATTATAAGTATTATAAAATTAAATTATATAATTTAATATTTTATTTTAAATATAAAAATTATAATAAATTATTTATTATTTTATAAATTATAATAGAACATAGTACTATTTTAAAAGCTTTATTAGAGCTTGTTTGGATTTATATTTTGAAAATTTTATTTTTTAATTTTAAATTAATTTTGATATTAATATTTATATATTATTTTGATGAATTGATATTAAAAATATATATATATATTTAAAAATAATAAAATATTGTTATGATATATATAATAAAAATATTTTAAAAATTTTAACCACGTAGTAAGTGGAAAAAAAAAAAAACGAAAGGAAAAGAAGAATGTTTCTCGCACGCGCCAACTGCGAAAGTCAAAGCAAAGCCCCACAGTTTCACTTCCCCGGTGGGTTGCAGAGCAACAGCTTTCCAATGTGTTCCTCCCATTATAAATAAATAATTTAATTAATGTTTCTAGCTCGTCGCTCACTCGGTGCTCCCAAACATCTCTTACTAGCCGCGCCTGCGTTATCTTCAACAACTCTCTCGTACATTCATCGAGACATCTCAACTCACGCCATGTCACGCCGTCCTAATTTCCAAGGCGGCCGTCGCGGAGGCGGAGGTGTTCCCGGTCGTGGTGGTGATAGAGGACGGGGACGAGGAGGACGTGGAGGAGGACGTGGTGAGCAGCGGTGGTGGGATCCTGTTTGGAGAGCGGAACGATTGAGACAAAAACAGAGTGAGGTATTGTTTTCTAAATTAAATTCAATTTGTATTCATTAACTGTTAATAACTATCTAGTTGGTTTTAGGGTTTTTTGGGTTCTAGACTCATTAAAGATTCAATTTTCGCGAACTAGATTTTTTCTGCTAGTTATATTTATATTTTTTTAAATGCATTCTTTTTCACTGTGGTGGTGAAGATGGAGGTTCTTGATGAAGATGAATGGTGGAGTAAAATGGAGCAAATGAAGCTTAGAGGGGAGCAAGAAATAATAATGAAGCGTAGTTTTAGCCGCGATGATCAGCAAAAGCTGTATGATATGGCTTTCGAATTGGGGCTTCACTTGTAAGTATGCATGACTTCCTAATTTTAATACTGTATCGATATATATTTACAAGAAGTGAACTATATAAAGTAAATAGCTTGATTTGGTAGTGATGTGTTAGGAATTTAATATAGAAATGCTTAAGAAATGGTTGGATAATTACACTGGGTAAGGAATATTGTCAGATATTCAAATTTGGTTATTTGTATTCACACGAAGTTTTAGAGGACTATTAGGATTCGACTGTTGGTTGAATATCTTTTTGTTTGTAGGTGCATGGGGTGTGTTTATGTCTGGAAAAGAGCTTCTTTTTTTTTTTTCAACATTTTGTATCTCCATTTTGTAGTTCATTTCTTCATGAAAACATGGTCAGTATTTAAAACTAGAAAAGTTTTTTCTGAGTTTGAAAAAAATATCGGAGAACATGTTTGCTAAGTATATTTTTTATTATAATATGGTAGCTGGTAAGTGGAGAAGATGAGATACTGCTTTTTCTGAAGTCAAAAAAGAAAATTTGGAGATCAGTAAGACTACAAAAGGATACTTTTAATTTTCTGGAAAATTGGACAAATAGTTGAATGTCCTACATCTTTCTGTGTTCTTGAAAAATCTTCTCTGACGAAAAAGATTCTTGGCTTTTTATCATGTGTCTGAACTTACAATATCTTCATTTTGTACTTGTGGAAAGGAAGCCATGCATACAATAAAGGCAAAACACTTGTCATTAGCAAAGTTCCACTACCAGATTATCGAGCTGATCTCGATGAGCAACATGGATCCACACAGAAAGAGGTAAAAGCATTGAAGTTTATAAAACTCAAATGTCTTTTCAGGTAATAAGTTCTCATTTTTTAGTCTTTCTGCAGATCCAAATGCCTACAGAAATCGAGAGGAGAGTTGGAAATCTTTTGAATAGCTCACAAAAAGCAGCGGCTGGAAATGAGTCCAATGCAACTTCTTCTCAGGGAGGCAAACATGCATCTCTAGTTGGTAAAATAGTGAAACCTGCCTCCATGTTGGAAACAGATGCTGCTAAGGAGAAACAGAGTATTGAACTAAAGCAGAAGCAGGATAAATTAAAGGTGAACGCATTAGGCTTTTTGTGTGAAGATGTTTTAACTTATCATATACTTAACTAACCAAAGGCATTATGCAATTGATTATTCAAAGTTGTTTACAAGTGGCTATGTTGAGATGTAAAGGTTTTTTATGTTATTGGTTTCACACCTTTAGGCTAGTAGCAGCGTGAAGGAAATGCAGTCTTTCAGAGAAAAGCTTCCTGCATTCAAAATGAGAACTGAATTTCTGAAAGCAGTTGCAGAAAATCAGGTGCATTTTTCTCTTACTTCTTTTTGGCAATCTTTCTCTGATTCATCACATGTATGTGGAAAACAATGTTTTCCTCAGGAGTCTCAGAACATTCATTTATTTTCAATTTAACTAAGGCCATTAGCTGGTGGAGTAATCAAAAGCAACTTGATTATAGCCACCATATGCTCTGAGTTCAGCCTTCAGCCTATATCAGAACGCAATGATGATGTAGGGCCATGCTTCGGCATGATATGCTGTTGTGTTGAAAGTTAATATTCCTAATTGATTGTGGCAAAGGGATGTGCCTTCCGCACACCTGCTGATCGTGCCTGAAGTTTGACATATGGTTATTACACCTGTGGGCTTAATATAATATTTAATTATGATTAAAAAAAGCTTTGCTCTTAATGGAAGCTAACAGAATGGTGTAGTGTTTCTTTTCACTGACACCAATTGGTGGATTAACTATTTAGTATCCAATCAGAGTTAGTTGAATTTCCTCTGTTTTGTGGTTCATCTGCTTTCTCTCTCACGTTTTTATTCCTCTGCCCCCTCCTTTCAACTTTTTGAAGAACCATTTTAGGAAAAGTTTGACCTGATTAATGTGTCAAATAATTATTATTATATCTTATTTTTGACTAAATTCTTTGCTGCTTTTAGTGCTAAATTCTTATCTAATTTTCATTGTCTATGTTTGGCATTGGCAGGTATTGGTAATTTCAGGGGAAACAGGTTGTGGTAAAACAACACAGCTTCCGCAGTATATATTGGAGGAGGGAATATCATCTCTACGTGGTGCTCATTACAACATAGTATGCACACAACCCCGCCGTATATCTGCTATTTCTGTTGCTGCACGAATAGCATCTGAAAGGGGAGAGAGCCTTGGTGAAACTGTTGGTTATCAAATTCGTCTGGAAGCATTACGGTCTGCTCAAACCCGGCTCCTTTTTTGCACCACTGGTGTGTTACTCCGGCAGCTGGTAATTGATGATACTGTGCATTTCCCATTTGTTATGGCCAAGCTTGAATAAACTTGTTAATAGGAATTTTATTCTTCAGCTTCCATATCTATACTTATCCACTAACTACAGGTTCAGGATCCGGATTTAACTGGTGTGAGCCATTTGTTAGTGGATGAAATTCATGAAAGAGGAATGAATGAGGACTTCCTGTTGATTATTTTGCACGACCTTCTTCCTCGGCGTCCAGATATGCGTCTTATTCTAATGAGTGCTACCATTAATGCTGACTTGTTCTCTAAATACTTCAGAAATGCCCCAACTATTCATATCCCGGTATTTTTGTGATTGTAATCTTCACTCTATAGCAGTGGAACACTTTTCTTTGAGGGTGTTCAATCATGTTTGAATGTTCCTATTATTCATTCAGTTATCGTGATATATTGGCAGGGATTAACTTTCCCTGTATCAGAGTTCTATCTAGAAGATGTGTTGGAGAAAACTCGCTATGAAATTCAAGAGTTGGACAGCTTTCAGGGGAATTCAAGACAAAGAAGAAGAGAGCAATATTCAAAGAAAGATCCTATAACTGAATTATTCGAGGCATGTTTAAAATCACTAAACTATATATTTTTTTATTTGTACCTCTCGCTCTCTCTGTGGTAAATATACTGTCAGTATAGCAGTTCTGTAAAGGAAGGTTCATTTTGTCAGTTTTTATTTATAAAAAAATTTCTTATAAAAAAGAGGGATTTAATTAGTTTGATTTCAAGTCATGTGGTTCATCTTGTCCCAAAATGGTTGCTTAAGTGATATCACTGTTTCTAGCTTTGTATTCTTCGTGATTCTCATTACTATCCACATCCTAGATGCATCCTCATTTTTTGTTGGTGGATCCCTTAAACTGCAATTGGAAACAAATTGTCAAATGCGGACAGTTGATCATTAGGTCTTCTAGGACAACAACTACATAGTTTTCCCATAGATTGGCATCAACTAGAATCAATTTCAAATCTTGGCCTGTTTGGGAGTGTGGTTGCGGTTGCTTTTCATTTCGAAATGCATTAAAATGATTTTTTTTTATTTTTTAAAAATTATTTTTGAGATCAGCATATCAAAACGATTTAAAACATACAAAAAAATTTAAATTTTTAGCAAAAAAAAAAAAACACAACGAAAAACAAAAGGTTGTGTTCTGGAGATCCTGATTTTAAGTAATTTTCTGCTAAGCATGCTTGTTGTGGAAGGCAGATTGGTGTAATGAGAGTCAATATTTGATATTTTCTCTATGTATTAGGTGTGGCTGTGTATACATGCATTGAAATGATTACAACACTTGTATTTGATATGATTCTCCAATTGCAGCCATTGCTTTTGTGACCATTTGTAAGTTATTGTTGTTATTATTTCTGGTTTGTGCTAGGGAGGGTATTCCTACACCATCTTGGTTATTTTAAGTGTTCATAGTTGAGGAATTAGTTCAGCTTAAGAATTCCTTTCTGTGGCTTTGTTATTTCCGTCTGAGATATTGCTTTGCCTTTGTAGGAAGTTGATATTGGTTCTCAATATAAAAATTACAGTGCATCAACAAGACTTTCTCTGGAAGCTTGGTCGGGTTCACAGCTTGACTTGGGTCTGGTTTGTATTTTGAGAACTTTACTGCTATATTAATGCAAAATTTATTGCGAACTGGAAGCTTTTTTCTCGGATATCTGTGCACATTTGGTTATTGTTAATATCGGAAGATATTACATGCTGTACTTACACCAGAACTGGTTCTTATTTTGCTATATCATTTGTTAATGCTATATATTTTTTGCTGGTCATATAAATCAATTTATAGCTTGGGTAATTGTAAATAGACTTTTATTTGTTTTTCATAGCATTATAATTATGTTTGAAACTTATATTCTAGGTGGAGGCAACAATTGAATATATTTGTCGTCATGAACGTGAGGGAGCTGTTCTTGTTTTTCTCACGGGCTGGGATGAGATCTCCAAGCTACTTGAGCAGATTAAAGGAAACAAACTTCTAGGAGATCAAAGCAAGTTTCTAGTCCTTCCCCTACATGGTTCAATGCCAACCATAAATCAACGTGAAATTTTTGACCGTCCTCCCCCTAACAAGCGGTACTAATCTTTATGTTAATGGTTATCTGTTTGTTTGCCTGGTCCATGTCATTAGAGAGCATTAGCTGAACTGTTTGTAATTACTTGCAAGCATTTTTTAATTTTAAATGATCTTTCCTCCCCTGAATTCTGAACCTTCCCTTCTACCTTTTGCAGAAAAATTGTTCTGGCAACAAATATTGCAGAGAGCAGTATTACCATAGATGATGTGGTGTATGTTGTAGACTGTGGAAAGGCAAAGGAAACCAGTTATGATGCACTGAACAAGCTGGCTTGTTTGTTACCATCGTGGGTTTCGAAGGCTTCAGCACACCAGGTATTCACTTGGAATCTTGAAAGAGTGGTGTATGATTCATATTCTCTCCTTTTTAAACATAAAACTAAACTCCTCTGTCACACCATGACAAATTAAAATCATTCTTGTTTTCTTGGTGTTCTGAAACAATTTTAGAGACGGGGACGTGCTGGCCGATTGCAACCAGGAGTTTGTTATAGACTGTATCCAAAAATCATACATGATTCAATGCTTCAATATCAATTACCAGAAATACTGAGAACACCTTTGCAAGAACTGTGTCTGCATATAAAAAGTTTGCAGCTTGGAGCTGTTGGATCGTTTTTGTCAAAGGCTCTACAGCCACCTGATCCTCTTGCTGTGGAAAATGCAATTGAACTACTTAAAACCATTGGGGCTTTAGATGATAAGGAGGAGCTGACTCCACTCGGTATGTGCAATTTGACTATTTTGTGTTGATATCTTATATGCATGCCTTTGGGATATCTGCCAAGTCTAATTTATCACGCCTGACAGGTCGTCATCTTTGTACTCTCCCTGTGGACCCGAATATTGGGAAGTTGCTTTTGATGGGGTGTGTCTTTCAATGCCTCAGCCCTGCTTTAACAATTGCAGCTGCTCTTGCACATCGTGACCCATTTGTGCTGCCAATAGACAGGAAAAGGGAAGCTGATGCTGCAAAAAGATCCTTTGCTGGTGACTCTTGCAGGTTATTAAACATAGCCATCATACTTCTTTCTGATAGCATTTTATGTTTTGTGATATGATGGGCTATGTTTATGCTGTTAAAAAGAAAGTGACAATGTCTTTAATGCAGCGACCACATAGCACTTGTTAAAGCTTTTGAAGGATACAAGGAAGCAAAACGCAACCGAAATGAAAGAGCATTTTGTTGGGAGTATTTCTTGTCCCCTGTTACTTTGCGAATGATGGAGGATATGAGAGACCAGTTTCTGAACTTGCTATCAGACATTGGCTTCGTAGACAAATCCAGGGGTGCTATTGTAAGCTACTATATTTTCAATTATTCATGTTCCAGACAAAGATTTCCATTTCTGAGCACATGATGTGACCATTGATTTATTCTGTCATTTGTGCATAATCCCCACTTTCCACTTCTTTCTTTTGCTACGCAATCCAATGTCAAGAGACCAGCAGGTTTGTAAAGTCAAATGCGTGTGTATGATTTTTGCAGGCTTATAATCAATATAGTCAAGACATGGAGATGGTATCAGCAATCCTTTGTGCTGGTCTTTACCCAAATGTTGTGCAATGTAAAAGAAGAGGAAAGCGAACAGCATTCTTCACCAAGGAAGTTGGGAAAGTTGACATCCATCCTGCATCTGTAAATGCTGGGATCCATCTCTTCCCTCTGCCTTACATGGTTTATAGTGAAAGGGTGAAAACAACTAGCATTTATGTCCGAGACTCAACAAACATTTCAGATTATGCTTTGCTTCTTTTTGGTGGTAATCTCGTTGCCAGCAAAAGTGGAGAGGGTATTGAGATGCTAAGAGGTTACCTCCATTTCTCTGCATCGAAGAGTGTATTGGATTTGATACAGGTAACGTTTCTCAATAGGTTTCCCTTGAGATTATGTTTCCTATTTATAATTTATATTAGGTAAACATAATATTGTTTGGTGTGTCTGCAGAAACTGAGGGGAGAACTTGACAAACTTCTGAGTAAGAAAATTGAGGACCCATGCCTGGACATTAACGTGGAGGGAAAGGGAGTTGTATCTGCGGTGGTTGAGTTATTGCACAGTTACAATGTAAGGTACTAAATTACCTTTCAACTGAGGACTTTCGACCTTTTTCATAGGATCCTGCCATTTGCATGTAATATTTTTGGTGATAATAATTGATATACAATTTTTGCTTGGCGAAATCAAACAAGATCTTCTTAAGTGCCCATTTCAGTTTGCAATTTAGCTTTAATGTAACCTTGGGTCACCACCATTGCACAACCGTACTCGACACTAATAATCCTGCTTGTTTGCTTGGTAGAAGTAGAACTGATGATGTGCTTTGCAGTTGTTAAAACTATGGCCCCGCAATAAACTGATTTATTTTAATCCTATTTTTAGATTGTTTTATTTTAGGAAAGGAAAACTTTTGCAACCTCTACTGCTGCTTTTATCTCCCCATTTGCTTATTGCTTCGAATTTTCCTCGTCACAGCATATATAATATGGATTCAAGCCCCGGCTTAAGTAATCCATTTTATTCAGGAAGAATTCAAAATATTAGTTTTCTATTACTATGAACTCTCAAATTTTTATGTTGAGCTTGAAACCAAGGGAAGTGAATAGTCATTTTATACTAGTTTTTTTTCTTTTTCTTTTCATTGGTTAAGGAATAAATCGCATTAGATCTTTGGTGGAGACCAAGGCTTGGTTGCATTGATAAAAAAGGATAATGATATATGAAATATTTGGGTATCGTTCATAAATAGAATATTACTTTATTTTTTTTATATGAAATTGGAGTAAAAAAATTAAAGTCTTATGTTTAAATGTAATATTTCTTGATCCATAAAGGTTTTTGATTTTTTCAAATTTTCTCTAAGTTTGAAAATCATACTAGCAAATTGGTTTTAAAAAATATGAAAAATATGAAGATTATAGAAAAAATATTAAATATCTTGGTTTGAACTTTATTGGGTCTTACTAGGTAGGGCTCATCAATTTATTTTTCTTGTACTATATTTAAAAAAAATTACATTATGAGAAAAAAAAAATTTAAGACAAAAAAATAAAATTGAAAATATCCATGTCTGACTGAAAACTTGACCCAAAAGCCTAGGTTGAACTAGACTCAATAACTATATATGTTGTAAATAATTAAGTTTAAGAGATGTTTTCAAAAAAGTTTTTTTTATCTTATATTAAAAAGATATTATCTTATTCTTCTAAGTTGATGTATTTAAATAAAAAAATTTATTATATTACATTGAAAAAATATAATTTTTTTTTGTGAGCATAGAATAGATATATTAAAGGGTTTATAATTTTATATTAAAAAAATAAACAGATTCTTCTAGTATTTATATAGTGAACTTTAAAATGAGTTAGTAACTAATTAGAAAATATATATATATATATATATATATATATATATATATATATATAAAGTCTCTAGGTAGAAGAAAAAATACATTTGAAAAAAAAATGGTCTCTACTTGGTTTTTGCCGCGTCACTCGAGTTTGGGGTTGACCTAGCAGGCTGACTGGTTTATTCTAGGCCAATTACAAGGCTAGATTTTAAATGAAACAGGCTTAGTTAAGGTCTTAGGTTACCCGGAAAACTTTTTAAAAAATATTTGATGTTTTAATATTTTATATAAAAAAATTAAAAAACAATTCATGTGGATATATGCTATATATAATATAAATAATTAAATTTAAAATATTATTTTAAAAGATTATTTTTTTCACATTGAAAAAATATCATCTTTAACATACTATAGTATGTGGGATTAGATTTATCATTTCAATGTTTTTGACACAATAAAATTACTTGGAATAAAAAATACATATGCTTTTTTCTTATGGGTATTTTATTTTATTGGAAACAATGCAATTACTTTGGTAATCTTGTAGACAAAAAATATTACTCCGTTTTTATTTTTATTTTTTATCATTATACATTGTTTTGTTTTGCTTTTTTTTTAAAAAAAAAAAAAAACATTTTGCAGTTGCTTAGAAATGTTATTCTAATTATCATATATTAAATATTATTTTAAATTACCTTGCTGTCATGTTGCATGCGTTAGTACGTGGGAGTCCCCTAACCATTCAAATTTCAAAGGTTTTTTGAACAATAAACATGTGAAAAAGGCTAGCAATTCTTGGCAATATCAAATTTAATCTTTTTTTTTTTAATTTTTTACCTCGTATTAAAAATACTATCTTTAATATAATATATTGTGCGGAGTTAGATTTATCATTTCAATGTTTTTGACACAATAAAATTACAACCTTAACCTTGGAATAAAAAATACACATGTTTTTTTCTTATGGGTATTTTAATACTTTTATTTTATTCAAAATAATACAATTACTTTGGTAACCTTATAGACAAAAAAATATCCTCTCTCGTAAGTTTTTTTTTTATAATAATTATACATTTTTTTAAAAGAAATATCTAGAGGTTGCTCGGGATGTTATTATAATTAAATATTATTTAAAATAATAATGTAATTAAATCTTGAAACAATTTTAGACACCCGAGCATGCTAAAAAACGAAAGCCAAAGAGGAAAAAAAAAAAAAAACTAAGACACAAAACAAAAGAACTTTTAAGGACTAAATTGAAAGAATCTACATTTTGAAGATAAAAAAAACTTAAGGGTGGTAGAAAGAAAATCAAGTGCAGATCCAGTGCTTAGTTTATTTGTTAATGATTTTGATTTGGATTTGACACCATGAAAAATCATTAAAAAAATACATTGTTGTATTTTTTTTCTTAAAAAAATGTTTATTTATTTATTTTAAATATTTTATAATGAGAATGAAAATATATAGATTGGATAACAAAATAATTTCATGAAAAATCTCAGGCAGAAATATAAATATCTAGTTCTAAAAAAAAAAAAGAAGAAGAAGAAGAAGAAGAAGAAAAAGAAGAAGCAGCAGCTTCAATTTCTCTCAATAATATTTTTGAGCATATAATTTCTCTTTAATCAGGTCCAGTATCTCAAAGCCCATTGAACAAAGAACTACCCCGATAACCTAGAGGACAAAACCGTCAACCACAAAATCCAATCACCAATATATAGAGCCATCCCAAACCCTAAATGACCCTGTGGTTACTCACCCATTGCAGCCGTTCATAACCCTAAGGAAGCGATCCCTCTCTTCCAAAACCAAAAATGACAACCCGCTTCAAGAAGAACCGGAAGAAGAGAGGTCACGTGAGCGCTGGTCATGGTCGTATCGGAAAGCACAGGAAGCACCCTGGAGGTCGCGGAAATGCAGGAGGCATGCACCACCACAGGATCCTCTTCGACAAATACCATCCTGGTTACTTCGGTAAGGTCGGTATGCGCTACTTCCACAAGCTCCGCAACAAGTTCCATTGTCCCATTGTCAACATCGACAAGCTCTGGTCCATGGTCCCACAAGATGTCAAAGACAAGGCAACCAAGGATACTGTGCCCATGATTGATGTCACTCAGTTTGGTTACTTCAAGGTTCTTGGTAAGGGGGTTTTGCCTGAGAAGCAACCCATTGTTGTCAAGGCCAAGCTTGTGTCAAAGATTGCTGAGAAGAAGATTAAGGAGGCTGGTGGAGCTGTTGTTCTTACAGCCTAGGTTATGTTCCTTTCCAAGATTTTGACTTGTCCTTAAATTAAACGTGTTTAGTGATACTTTTGGATCCTTTTATAATTTTTATGCTGTTTATGTTATTCTGTTGGTAAATTGGGATTTTGCTTATCACATGGCTTTGTCCTTTGGCTCTTTTTGATCCTTTCATATGTTTAATTGCTTGGGTTGATGGTTTGATGATGCTTATTATGCCGTGTTGCTTGAAAATGCTTGACGATGCTTGTTTTAGAGATAATATGGGTGCTTTTTGGTCACTTGATGACCAAAGGTTAGGTGTTCAAATCATAGTCCTGGAGTTGATTAGTCAATGAATTCCTCATGGTGCTTTCATCACTGGGACAGTCAAGTGGTATCGATTTCCTTATTCCATGCTAACATGTAGCTAAACGAGCTTCTGTAATTCGGGCCTGTTTGTCTTTGCACCAGTATCCCTAGAACATTTGTTTCATACTAGTTTGCTATCTTGCAAGTTTAATGTTAATAGTTGTTAATTCTTACATTTTTATTTTGCATTTTTCATGGACTCGTGTGTTACTCTTTGTATTCGATAAATGGAGATTGAGGGGTGGAAGTCGAGTAGAAGTTGCAATTTTTATAGCATTAGTTTTATTGGTTTGTAAAAATTGTCCATTTTTGGTGGGAATGAGTTGTTGAAGTTGAAATCTCAAGTCCCCATTGCTCAGAGACTGAGGAGTAAAAGTTGCAAACCTTTAAGTATTGGGTTTGTTAGGTTTATCAAAGGTTTTTGCACATTGCTGGTGGGAATGAGTGGTTGAAGTTGAAAATTTTACTATAGCCATTATACATAAAATATTGAAGAGCTAGACTGAGTCAATGTGAAAAATTATCATGCTGGCTCGGTCAATTGCAGCGCTCCAATGATCAGGCATTCCTTAGTGTGTGTGGATGTTTTTCTTAGGAATCTACACATCACTTATCGATCCTCCGCCCTAGGCAAAAGAGTTCAACAAACTCATTTGCAAATCAATCTTCCACCCTTGGCATGGCTATTTCATGTGCCTGAAAGTTCTGTTTCATGACTTGCACCTAGCAGGGCGTGTGTTTCATCTCTGTACTTATTTCTAATCCTGTTACATCCAAGTTAAGCATCTGTTGCAAGTTGCCACTGCAGAGATGGTGTCTGCCACGATACTGATTTAAACGTCGCCCCTTAGAATTGGGTCACTGTGTGAGCAATTTTTACCAGTGAATCCACCTGGGAAGTTAACTTTCACTTATCAGTAACTCCCGCTATCCAGTTGATGACAACGATCTTGATTTAGTTCTTTCTCTTGAGAGAGTGATGTTTACGAAACTGATAACAAGGCTAGAGGGTTCAGAACCCTCATCCAGGACCAGCTTTGATAAGGCTATTTCAGGGATATTTCCTTTCGAATACGTCTAAATGGCAGAACTCCATAAAAATGAACAGAAAAAGATGTTGAGAGCATGGGCATACCTTAAAAAGAAGAAATAAAGAATGGGTTTTCGTCTTTTTTAATTGTTCGAAAAGGAAGAATAAGAATTTATTTGTCATTATGATAATGCTTATTTTTTAAAATGTTTTTTTATATAAATATATCAAAATAATATTTTTTTTTATTTTTTTAAATTTAATTTTTATATAATATAGCAAAACAAATAATCTGAAAATATTGAAAAAAAATTGAAAAACAAAATCTTAAATTTTTTCGAATTCTTTTAAAACCTTGAAAACAAAAGGGCTTTAAAATGATAGGATAACTTCATATAAAAAAAAATATAAATTTTAATTTCTAACTAAATAATGTTGAAAAATAAAATAAAAAAAATAATTTAAAAATATATATAAAAAAATAACTCAAGTCAACTTCATATTAACTTGTTAAACCCGTGACTTGGATCACGAGACATGATTTATCTGTAACTCCTTTAACATATTAAAGTTTATGTGTTATTTCTTTCTTTATTGCTATTTTTAGTTTTCGCCTGCATCAGTTGGTATCAAAGCATAATGATCTTAGGTTTATTGCAAGCTATGCGCTGCAATCCTGTGGAAGAGAATTTGTTTGCTACCGTGTACGCTAACAAATCATGGTGGAAAGAGGTCGTGGAGCAAGTGGTGACTAAAAAAGAGATAGAAGCCCATTTACAAGAGAAAAATGTCTAGGAACTTGTTATCAAAGACATGTAAAGGCAAATCACAAAATTAAACCGTAGGTTGGAGGAGAGGGATCTGCAAGACCAGGGACAATGTGACCATGACTAAGAGACAGTGATCATGGGTTCCTTGCCGGTATTGAAAATCTAAGACGAATTTAAAGGAGACCACCCTTTCAGCGAAAAGAGAACAGAAGTGGGGATTTCAAATTTCGAATCAAAATTCCGAGTTTTAAGGGACTTTACTAGCAGAAGAATTCATTAATTGGTTGAATGAGATTGAACGGAGTTTTGAATAAATAGATATGCCTTAACATACACGAGTGAAGTTTGTTGTGATCAGATTAAAAAGTAGGGCATTTGCTTGGTGAGAGCAGTTGAAGAAGATAAGAGAGAGATAAGGGAAAGCTAGAATCAATGATTGGAATAAGATGAGAAAACACTTTTTTTTCTTTTGGCTACTCATAGACTTTATATCAGAGGTTTCACATGCTGAAATAAGGAGGTAAATTTGTCAATGACTACATTAATGAGTTTTACCAATTGGTTTCAAGGAATTATTAGGCAGAAACAAAGGAGCAGTTGGTGGTGCGGTACCTTAGTGGCTTGCGATAGTTAATTTAGGATGTAATATGTCTTCAGTCTTTGTGGACAATGTCAAAGGTTTATTAGAGGGCTTTAATGGTGGAGAAACGTCCTAGCAAAACCCGAGTTTGAACATTTCTTAGTTGTTTTGGTTTATCTAGTTGTAATGCATTTCAAGCTATAAGATAAGTTCTCTTTACCACTTATAACAAATATGGCTTTGAAAGAAGCTATTTACTCCCGCAATAATGCAGTTTTATCAATCAGATTTAGCTAGTTATCCAAGGAATTGCCATTGACAAAGTAATTATGCAAGAATTTTGCATCATCAATGATACTCGAGACTAAATATATACCGGACCTATATTGATCTCTGGAGTTTAATGTAAATTAAATGCTTTACTTTATTTGATCACTTTTCTTAGGTATATTAAGTTATTAAACTTAAACTCCTTTATATATGTAATTCTTATTAAATCGTGGTGAAGTGTATGGATGAATATGCATTGGATATGGTAGTAAGTTCAGACAAGTGACTCAAAAAGATGTATATACTGGTTATATATAGGTTGTGATTGATGATTGTGATTATGATTTGGATTTAGTAGATATCTTGGGACATTCTATTTTAAGGGAAACTTTGCTGAAATTTCTGTAGAACTTACTCTACTAAAAAAACTTTGTAACTCATCATGGAATGTATACTTTTGTCTCATTATGTTGTTTCAAATTAGATTTAAATAGTATATTTTTTAGAGTTGGGGTGGTACATGTTCCCTATATCAGTACATATAATAAACTTTCATATTTGCACTACAATGAGTGAAGAAAATGTTTCAACGAACCTAATATTCACTCTTATCATGAACAATGCTCAAACTTCTCCGAACAATAAATAATTCACCTTAATTAGTATAAGTCACTTCGCCTTCTTGATCTGGTTCATTCAACAAGTCCTTTTCATGAACAGTCTCTCCCTTCATAATATCAATAATTTTACGGTTTGGATAATCAAAAGCAATATATTCATATCCTTGACACTTGAAACACTTCTTTGAATTAAAGTTTGAAGAATCATCTTATATTACCTTTATTAGGAGTCGAAAAAATACAAGGTTTTGCTATCGAAACTCCCTTAGAGTATGAAGTACTTACTCTAATTGGAAGAACCCTTCTTATATGTTGATTTCTATCTAGTATTTCTAAAATTCTTCTACTGTTTTTTCATATTCAAAGTAAGTTTTCTCACATTATTAAAAGTCCAATAAGGCTGCAACCGAACCACATTAGAAATTTCGAAGAACCCTTCTTATATATTGATTTCCATCCAATATTTATAACCTTCTTATACTGGTTTTCCATATTCAAAACAAGTTTTCTCATATAATTGAAAGTTCAATAAGGCTGCAACCAAACCATATTAAAAATCTATTCCTTTAACCCACCTAAGTATCGAGTTATTATTTGCTTCCCAAGCTCGATAATATCACATTTTAGTATAAGTAATTCAAGCTCCATGTATCTCTACATATATATATATAGGGGTAATGATTTTATAGTACCCTAGGGGCATTGACTGAGGTCAGTTGGCTAATTCTTTTAGTTCTTAAAGGTAGTTTAGCTATATGCTCTTCTGGCTACAAACCATTTATAAAGGCCACCTCATTTATTGTTAGGGTGTTGGGTGCATTATCCTCAAGGGATTGAAATAGCCCCCCCTCTCTCTCATGGGGTTCCTTAAAGGTATTAGGGGAAGGATTTATCTAGTGTTGGGAACTACCTTCCTTTTCTAGTGGATGGTGGAGTTCCACCCCCTCTAGTCTTAAGGCTTAGTTTAATGGACCCTTGTCCCCTATAATTTTCTCTAGTTTCTGGTTAGAAGTTAGACTCACCACCAGAGGAAGTAACATCCTTACTCCTGGGTTGGATCTAACTTTTCTAAAGTCTATTTTTTCTAATAAAAAGAAAAAAAAAGTTTAAAATGGGGGAATATATAAAATAACAAAGCTTTTTCTTGACATAACAAATCCCACTCAAAGTTTCTACAACAATTTGTTTTTTATAGAGATATTACAAGAGTGGAAGTAAGAGAAAAGAATGGAAGCGATAACAACTAGGGTTATAAAAGAAATAACTTTTCATCCTCACTATTGGATAAATAAACATAATGATTCCATAAATCTTTAAAAACAAACTCAATTAGCACACTGCTATTTTGTTTCCTAAGAGATTTTTTTTTTAATGAGAATAAGCCACTTGGCCATAAGAATCCCAATAATTTTATTTGGATAGTGTATCTCACGTGAAAGGTAAAAAGTCTCTCATTAAAGCTCACAATCTTTCAAATCTTTGTGCATACAATACACAAAGACTTGAGAGGCTACAAATGAATCGATATATTTTTATAAAATTAATTTTTAGCCTAAGCCCTTGTTTAAAAGGTTAAAAAGCATGCTGATAACTCAATGATATATAGGTGAGGCTTACAACCATAACTAAAATACTCAAACTTAATAGAATGCCCAAACCATATGATATAGATCTAACTTGTTTTTAAGGCCTAATTCCTTTTAGGTGTGGTTAAGAGTATAACTTAAGTAGGTATAGGTCTAACGAGTTGCCAGACCCAACATCCTTATATTTAACTATGCATCGATCCCAAAGAAACATGGGTCTGACAAGCTATGAGATCCAATATCCATGGATTCAGCTACGTGTTCAGCCTAAACACACATAGGTCTGGTGAGTTGTCAGATCCAATGTCCTTTGTGTTAACTAAATGATGAATCCAAATGGACATGGGCATGCTAAGCTTTCAGACCTAATATTATTGGTTTCATCTGCATGCTGAGCCCAATTAGAAACATGTCTAACAAGCTGATAGATCCAATAATTTTAGGTTCAGCTACACACTAAGCTTAAATAAGCATGTGTCTAGCGAACTGTCACACTTAAATATCATTGGGTTCAGTTACTCTCTGAGTTCAAATAAACAAGGGTTTGACAAGCTGCCAAACCCAACGTCTTTGGGTTCAGCTATGCACTGAGCACAAGCGGACACAAGTCTGATAAATTGCTAAACCTAACACCCGAGGACTTGGTATTGTGCCAAGCCTAGATGAGTATGAGTCTAATGATCATTATAGACCTTATATTAGGTCATAAGGCTTCGCTTGTTTATTCTTATGATTTTGAACATAAAATATTATTATTAAAGATATTTAACTCCCTACACCCCTTAATGCATAAAAGTCTTCTAAAGACCTACCATATTTTCATCACTATTAATATTGTGTAAGGGATATTTATTCATAATCAATGTTATCAAGAGGAAATGACTCTCTAACCCTTTCATTCCAATAACATGACAAGATTTAGGGGTTATAAATATCCCCGAACCAACTAGGTAAAAGATTCATAATTTTTATTCTGTAAGTATTAATACTTTTAAATTTTAGAGCATTTATCGTATTTAAATAATAATAAACATTCTTATTCTTGAAATTTAAAGCTTATTCTCTCATTTATTACAACCTTTTTACTTAAAAGTCACTAACTTTATCATTTGAATGTCTCTAAAACTTACTAAAATGGTTTGTTTTGCAAGTGTTGGGCCTTCTACCACCAATCATCTGCTTCTTTGAGCGTTGGAGAAGGGAATATTGATATGAATGTGTGACCATGCATTGTCTAAACACTTAAAAACCTAATTATTAAGCATATTGAATTTTAGAACATCATTATAGATGTTGGCACTTCAGGAACTCTTCAACTCAAACACTTGTAAACTTTAATACTTATTTAACCCCATTGTTACAGTGGAGTTTGATACCTCTATGAATTCTTAGGATCGACCAATGGAGCTTGTTAGTATCAATAAAAGCTTGATTGTTTCGATAAAATATTTCTTTTGGAATGTTACTAATGGAAAAGTAGCTGATGTTTGGTTAACTTAAAAAGCCTTATCTAGAAAATGATATCAGTGGAAAGTCAGTGGATGCGTAAATAAATTATAAAGCCCGCTTTAGAAATCTTAGTGTGTTCTGGGAATATGAAAATGGTTTAATTTTTATGAGTAACTTGACTTTCTCTTACAATATTGATTTAATAAAAGTTTTTTCAAAATGGATTAGGATTTGATTCTCAGTTATAACAAGTATAGGCATTCATCGAAATATTATTAACTCATGGCAATTTAATTCATCTTTGGATTTCAGTAGAAAATTTGTAAGTAAAAAAAAAAGAATCTAGAGAGATGATTATAATAGTGGCTGACACTATTAGTTTCTCTCTTTTGATGCTTGGTAAGGCATCTAGTTATTTTGTGGTTGGATGGAGGAGAGTTAAAAACGCACCAAGAAATGTTGATGCAAAAGGAATGATTGTAAATGCCTTTATGAATCTTGAAATTGGATCGATCTTTATCGAAATAATTTTCTTACCAAGAACTAGTTGTGGCTACCAATAACTTTTTTGATTATATAGGGTGAACATGTTTATAAGGGGATATTGATTGATTTAGCTAGCTAGTCTCATTACTGTGAAGAGAATTGTTTTATAATATATAAATTGACAAAATCTTCATCAATAAAGTGAAGATTACCAGTCATTTAATACATAAAAACCTGGTGTAATTCATTGGATGGAGTCATGGTGAGTTTGTAAGGAAAAATGAAAATAAAACGAGTCACGAGGGCTAAGTTTTGGCCACTAAGAAAGGGGAAGAAAGTTTCAGCTAAAATAAGAGAAAAAAAGATAGAAGTTGAGTGTGGAGAGAAGAAAAAAATGGTGAGAAAAAAAAGAGTGTAATTGTTTTTGGAAAAAACTCTAATTTCCTTGCAAAATGTGATGATATCAAACATGCTTTATTTTCTGAAATGCCCATGACTTTACTTATATATAAGAAGATATATTTAAACTATGATGACTTGAAATCTTGTGTTTCTAATGTTTCTAGGCTCCGTTTGTTTGCAGGAAAGTTGTTTTCTTTTGGAAAATGAATTCCGGGAAAAGTGATTTCTTGGGAAGTGAATTCTGGGAAAATATTTTCTGATGTTTGGTAGTGTTATGGAAAATGAACTGGAAAACAATTTCCAGTGTTTGGTTATGTTATGGAAAAGGAACTGGAAAATAATTTATTAATCAATTAATTTTTTTTTCAAGTTTATCTAATATATATATCAAATATTTAATATAAAATATTTAATCACTTACATTAAAAAAATGAAATCTAAAAAGTATAATGATGAATTTTTTTTATTATATCCTATATTCATACATAGCTTATTTTATAAAATATAACTATATATGTCATATCATATTATAGAGAAATAAGCTTGTGAAATATTTTTTACATAAAACCTATTAATATATTTTTTTCAATTTTTAACGCAAAGAAGTTGATTCCCAACACAAACAATGTCTTAAAGGAAATAATTATATAATGAATTCTGTATCCCATAAGAAACAATACAATAATTTATGAATGAATTTCTATATAAACATATTGAATGACTCCAGTTTTCTACCAAAATCATTTTTTTTTTTAACTGTGTATAATCATCATCATCAACACACTTAGCATTTCACTGTCTAATATTTCTACCCATATCAATTCTTGAACAATTACTATGCAGCATCATCAGCCATTTACTAATGCATTCTAATTAATTAATATGTGGCTTAACCACTATTAATTCAGTTCCATCATCATGCATTCAGTAATGCCTTCTAATTATTCATACCCGGCTTATAACTACCATTGACTATTTCTATTTTCTACCCAAACCAATCCACTATGCAGCATCATCAATATCAACGGTTGATGTTTCAGTTCCCTCTTGACATCTACTCGAAACTTCATCCATGATGTTTTTATTCAAATTCTTGGCTGCAAATTCAGCCACTTTTGGCCCTCCATGCCCATCAAAAGCACCAAACAAAGCCTGTAAACAAGGAATTATACATTTAATCCATTTTTTCGTTTCAACAAAAATCCATCGTTACAAAAATAAAATATAAGGGCAGGATACCTGTTTAGAATATCCATTAACATCAACAAAAATAGAGTACTGGTCCTCCAAGATCCCACCTCTCCGTCCTCTCTTGCTACAAACAAAATAATGATCTCCTTCAACTTCTACAACCTCCACTTTCTCCTTTTTTCTTTTTGGGGTCTCTAAACCAAACCCCAAAACTCCCGCCACTGGTATATCTAATATTCTCGGCCTCTTCCTCTGTAACAACTTGTCAGTCTTTGATTCTAATTTTGTTTTGTTAACTCGAGGAGATAAAGGTGACTTTGGTGAGGACAACCCCAGTGAAAACGATGATAAAGAAGACGATGGCAACGATAAAGACGATGATGGTGTCGGGGGTTATGGACCATAGATGATGCTAGGAGATGGAGATGGCTTGCAAAATATTGAAGGAAGTCTCGGTGATTGAAATGTTGGTGAGTTTGGAATCGCCAATGCTACAGTGCAGGACATGTCTTTTTGTTTTTCTTTTTTTTTTTCAAGTTTCTGGGTTGAATTTTTGGGTTTGCTGTGGTTGATTTTTCTCAGGGGTTTGGGTTTGTTATGGTTGAATGGGTTGTCTTCCTATGGGTTTCGATTTACAGAGCATTAGAGCTTCTGGTTGCAGTGAACTTAATAGAGCATGGGAGCTTTTGGAAGATGAGAGATGCTTACAATTGATCTACGTAAATTATTTGTTGGGGGAGAAAGACAGTCTTTAGAAGACAGGAGACACTTTTTGTTAATAAAGAAAAGGAAAGTGTTTTCCTTAAAATGAAGAAAGGAAAACACTTTCCTGCCGTATAGCTTCATTTTTTCCATTGACTAGAATTGAGTTTCTTTGACTGATTTTCCTTATACTTGCCAAACGTGGGAAAGTGGGGAAAATGGGTTCCATGAAAATGAATTCCTGGAAACAAACAAGGCATAAATCTCTTTTACAAGAATTTAGTGATATCTTTCCTAGTGAAATTCCAAGTGGATTGTTATTGATTAGAGGAATTGAGCATCAAATTAATTTTGTTGCATGAGCATCCATACCTAATTGACTAGCTTCTAGCAGTAACCTAGAAGAGACTAATGGACTCTAAAAACAAGTGGATGAGTTAATATCTAAAGGGTACATTACAAAAAGTATATGCCCAAGTGAAATTCCAGTACTTCTAGTATTAAAGAAAGATAATACTTGGCGTATGTGTGTTGATTGTATAGCAATCAATAATATCACTATAGAGTATCGACATCCTACCTATAGATTAGATGATTTGTATAGTTCTATCATATTTTCTAAAATTAATTTAAAAAGTGGTTATAATTAAATTAGGATGAGAGAAGGTGATGAATGAAAACCTACTTTTAAAACTAAATATGGTTTATATGAGTGGTTAGTCATGCCATTTAGACTTACTAATATACCTAGTACTTTTATGATATTAATGAATCATGATTTGCATGCTTTCATTGGTACGTTTGTTGTAGCATATTTTTATGATATCTTGATCTATAGTAAGGGATTATATAAGCATATAGGACATTTGAGATATATTTTTGTCGTGCTTAGAAATGAGTCTTTGTATAATAATCTAAAAAAATATGATTTTTGTATGGATAAAATTGTGTTTCTTGAATATATTGTTTATGCAAATGGCATATAAAGATGAAGTTAAGATTAAGACTATACAAGAATGATCTATACCTAAAATTAAACATGAGTGATGAAAGATTTGCATGCTATGGTACAACAACACATAAAGAAGAAGAAGAAGAAGTAATATGCATACAAAACCAATAACAAAAGGAAAATGGTACGATTTGAACTAGAAGATTAGGTTTGAGTATATATTTGAATACACCATTATTATAGTTTCGGTGTATTAAAACAGATTGTTTATTATGTTAAGATCAATTATTAATTTTAAGTATGGAATAGATAGATTTTTAATTTGCGAATTCAATTAAAATTATGCTAGGGTTCAATTAATTTATCTCTATTTTTTTGTGCTAAGAACAATACGCAGGAAAGGTCAATCTTACTGCATTTTGTTTGGTGCTGCAAATACCTATGTTCATGGAAGAAGAGGAATTTGAGCTACAGTGGGTGGCTTCTCTACAACAAGGAATTAATGAAAATACAGATTCTATAACACCAGAGTTGTTGATGTTAGGACAACAACACTAATGCTTTCATAATTTTTTTTTGTTTTTTATTAATATAAATGTTTAAGCCATGTATATATTTTAATTAATTTTATAAATTTTAAAATTAATAATTATATAAATCTCCAGTAATCATCATATTAACAATTACCACGCTCAAACATGAGATCACACATAATAAGCAATCTTACTTACAAATATGTTTAGCAATGTTGTAATGATTGTTTTTTAAATAACTTTTCGTGTCGAAATACATGTTAATGATGTTTTTTTATTTTTTAAAAATTATTTTTGATATCAACACATCAAAACGATCCAAAACATACAGACCTTATTAAATTTAAAAAAAAAACAAAAATTTTGAAACGCTTCCGACTCATCTTCTTCTTGTTCAATAAAGTCACTGCTACAAAATTGATCTGTGTTTTCTGCACAAAGTAAAGTTTAGGCATTGCGGGCGGCTTTGGAAATAGCAAGCTGTACAAGGACTTGTCATCGTGGGGACTGAAATGGGTCTGCCCCTGCCAACTCTACCTTGCAGGGAATACATTTATTATTTAGAAAACGACACGGCGTCTGATTTGGGCTCTAAAGAAACTATCTAAAGCCGCCGACGTGTCAATTCATATATTATATAACCAAACCAAAAAGAAAAAGGAAAAAAACACAGACCCTAAAAAGTAAACCTTCCCCTCTCTTCTCCCCCTCCCTGTGCAAATCAAATCAAAATCCTTGAGCGACTCATAAACCATTGAATTCAAAAACCCTAAAATTTCTAAACTTCGAATTAATGGTTTCTCTAACCTGACCACCTAAAAAAACATTCCTAGAGAAATTATGGGTCGACCCGAACCCAGCGTCTTGTTCTCGCAAACTTTCGTTCATCCTCAACTGGATGAGTACGTCGACGAGGTAACTTACTAACCAATCCATCCTCTTCTTCACCGTATTACCTTCATTCTATGCTCTTCCCTTCTGAGGATGCATATTTTGAATTAATTTGTGTGCAGGTATTGTTCGCTGAACCAATTGTGATTACTGCGTGTGAGTTTCTTGAACAGAATGCTTCTTCTGCGTCACAAGCAGTGTCGCTACTGGGGTATGCCATCCATTCATGTCCTCATTCGCCCCCTTCAATTTCACTATAAAATTACAATCTTCAGTATAGTATTGATATTGTGCCTATGCTTAGTGCAGTTGGTTTTTGACCTTTTTTTATATTAATTATTAAGATTAGTAGCAATAACGCATGTTGGGTTTTGTAATTCGAATCTCATTTGCCAATGTTATAAGTTGAAATCTGTAAGGATTGTCATTTTTGGTGAAATTAGTCAATTTATAAAGTAGAAAGAGTTTGCTGAAATTTGTTTACAAATCATGGTGGTCACGGTGTCATCATTATCTGATGCTACGAGTACCTTCACAAGTGCAATATAAAACTGTGCTTCATGCAATTACACTGAAGGGTAGAAATTGTTTTTGTACTTTCTTTAGGTGGTGCCCTTTTTTGTTTAAAATTTTCCAATTTCCATCTTGGGATTCTTTAAGAATATATCCTGTATGTATTGTATCCTGCAAAAAAAGTTGTCATCCTTAGGTTTGTGTACTGAATTTTGCTTAGAGATATGCCATATTGGTGCATGGCTTGAATTAGTCAGAAGCTTAAAATGGAACATATCATATAATCTCTCTTAATCATATCCTAAAGTGTAGTTGTATCATGCAGGGCTACGTCACCTCCGTCATTTGCTTTGGAGGTGTTTGTTAAGTGTGAGGGGGAGACAAGATTTAGACGACTCTGCCAGCCATTCCTCTATTCCCATTCGTCATCACATGTGCTAGAAGTTGAGGTGGTTAGCTTTTGATTTTCACTGCTTATTCACCCATTTTTTTGATTGCCCAATTATAGTGTGCTTTACATTCATTCAACTTTTCTGTTATTATCATTTCTTCTTAATCATGCCTTTCCCCCTCTTTTTTTTTTCCTGCACTTCTTTCTTTAACTTTCAATAGGGAAGCTATGATTAAGCTTAAGTTTCCCGGCATGTATTTACTGCAGGCTGTTGTAACTAACCATCTGGTTGTGAGGGGCAGCTATCGCAGTCTAAGTTTGGTCATATATGGGAACACAGCAGAGGATCTGGGGCAGTTCAACATTGAATTTGATGATAGCTCTTTAACTAATCTTGTTAGTTCTGCTGAGGGAAAGCTCGAGGATCTCCCCTTGGCATTACATTCAACTAGTCGTACTGTTGAGGATTCTCTATCCTCTCTGAATGTATTATCTTTACCTGTTGCCGCTTCACATATATCTGCTGAGGTTAAGCAATTTTTGCAGCTGATTTTGAAGTTGCTGGAGCTCCCGAACCTTAGTGATTCTGTACATAGAGTTCTTAGTACTGTAGTGAAAGCTGTTTGTTCCTTTGTCACCCGTGATTTGTGTTGTGAAACAGTAAATCAGAAGCACATTAAAATGTGTGGATCCAAAAACATTGAAGAGTTTCACCATGTTATCAATGAGGCTAGAAATGAGCTTCTCCAAGTGCTTGGACAAGTCTTAGGAAATGAATCAACTGCACTTTTGGCAGACTGCACATTTCTTGAGTCGGAGGCTGACTTGGCTACTTCTAAACAGCTGGTGGACATGTTAAGCCAGTATTTCTCTTTTGAAAGGAATTCCACAAATGCTGGAGCTTGCCAGCTTTCACAGGTGACTGTGCTACTGCTTGCTTAATAAATTCTTCTAAAGAATCCGTTTATTGAATCTAATTTAAAAAATCATACTCTCTCTCTCTCTCTCTCAGTCTGCTTGCATGCAGAAACACATGAGGCATCTTTCTATCTCCTTATCATTTTGCTAAATCTTGTCCATTTGTGATCTTGTGTCTTGATCATCAGAACAAGAGTGTCATTCTGGGTCTGAGCTTGGCTCTTTTATTGTGCTCTGGTAGAGAAAGCTGCTTTCACTTCGTCAATAGTGGGGGAATGGAGCAGCTTGCACATATTTTCTCTAATGAGGTGCAGAATTCTTCCGCCATAATTTTACTATCACTTGGAGTTGTTGAACAGGCAACAAGGCATCCAATTGGCTGTGAAGGATTTTTAGGTTGGTGGCCTCGTGAAGATGAAAATATCCCATCTGGTACTAGCAAAGGTTATAGTCAATTGTTGAAGTTGTTCCTACAAAGACCTCAGCATGATGTTGCTTCTCTTGCAACCTATGTCCTTCATCGGTTACGATTTTATGAAGTTGTTTCTAGATATGAGGTATGCTACCAGTTTGTGTGTTTAAGTGGCTCAGGATGTTCCCTAAATTACAATGGTGCTAACTTGTGGTAATTTCATTCTCTTCCAGCTTTCTGTTCTTTCTGCTCTAGGGGGACTTTCTGCACTTGGAAGAGTTACAAGTGTTACATCAGCAATGCTTAACAGTGCTAAATCTCAACTTAAGATGCTCTTGGTCAGTTCAAAATTTTCAATTGCATTTGTTTTGGCAGCATGCCAAACCATAATTCTTAGTTCTTATTTAGTGACAAGTGTTATGCAGAAATTGATAAATTTGCGTGGTCCAATTGAAGATCCTTCTATAGCAGCCTCTGCAAGTAGGTCATTGATCATTGGTCAAACAGAAGGATTATTGTCATATAAAGCAACCAGTAACTTGGTTGGTTCATCACATTGCTGCTTTTCAAACTGGGATATTGATTCCCATTTGCTGGCACTTCTCAAGGTATGCTACTTTCAGGCAGGCATAGATACAAGTTCTTTTTCTCATGTGTGACTTTTCAATTTATCGATGATGTTTCTTTTAAAGTAAATATTGCTTTTGCTTATTTCAAGTGATGAAGTCTTATAAACTTTATATCATTCACAAAGAGGTTTTGTTCCATCATATGTTATTTTGGGGAGTGATAGCTTACATGCTGATGAACATGAAACGCTATCATACACTATTATACTGAACTAATGTTTGCTTTCATTGCTGGGCTGAGCTATTCCTGAATATTTTTCATTTGTGACATTTCTTAGTGAAATCAAAATCACTGACTAGATTTAGGTTCTGTTAGTGAAATCAAAATAAATTTATAACTTTCTTAGTGAAATCAAAATCACTTTTTCCAATTCATTTAAGTTGTTCCTAAACTTTTGACTCAAAGAAAGTCATAAATTTATTTGCTTAGAAATAACTGTTGACTTAAACAAAAACGTTGTTACTAATTGAACCCAAACTTTGCTTTAATTGAAAGTTAAAATTTTTATATTTTAACTTATGGATTCTAACTAAAGTACTTTCCTTATTCAAAGAAGTTACTTTGTGTCATATTTTGGCAAATTTTCATGTAATTCAACTCATTTCTGCTCAAGTTATGTAGGAAAATAACTTTTGATTTAAATCAGAAGTTATTTTTCTACATAACTTGTGCAGAAATGAGTTGAATTACATGAAAATTTGCTAAATCAAAAGTTATTTTTCATAATTCATACCAAACGAACTCTTAATATACTCATTTATGCATTGTGTGTGATGAGTTATTGGTCTTCAACTGTATTATAATTAGAATCATCACTTTCATAGACATGAGCACAAAGCCTCAAATGACTTATGTGGAGCAGGTAGGCGTGTTTCATTTTCCTTCCTGTATCCATTTCTATGCTTGATGGTGCCATGAGCTATTATCATGCAACTTTCAGTTGGCAAGTGATGTGAGGCCTATGGATTTTACTTTTTGTTAGCTAAGGTTGTTAAATTGCACTTTTAACTAGGATCTGTAGTGGGTCCGCTGCTTGAATTTGATATGTTCTTGTATTATTTATCAGAGTATGATTAAGTGAACAATTATAATTTTTAGATAAAAGAAAATGTTGATTAATTGGCTAAATCTATATACTAAAGCATGATAACAAATAAGTCATCCTCTGAAATATGGAAACAAAAAACATGTCATAAAAGAGAAGCCAATCTTGGTGGGTATTAGCTGAGGAACCTGAAGCATGGGACCTCCAAGAAGAAAGGAAAACTATCCTATCACTCAACAATTGGCTTGAAGGGTATTGGTTTTGAAAATTCTAGCATTTCTTTCCTACCAGGTACATCATAGGAAGACAAACGGTACAAAACTACAATCTTTCCTCCTTATGAAACCCACAAAAGAGATTATAATGAAATCCACCTCCATAGATGAACAATCTGAACCACATGTCCCTCGCAAATGGGTGATGTAAAAATGGTCACAGTGAGACTCATCATGACAAATAACACAATTTTGGGATTTTAAGGCTCTAGTAATATTTCCTTACAATTCAAGTTTACCCTCGAATTACTCAGTATGAATTTTTTTTTTTCTTTCAAATCAATCAAAATGAAAATCGAGAGTAGTCAGATTAAGGAAATTTTGTGGTTTATATCAGTTTTTGATTTTTCTGGGTTCATATTAATATGATAAAGAAAGGATTAATTGCTTCTTGATCGAATAAATTGAATTAAAAAACTTCAAGCTCATTATCCTAGTCAATCCAGACAAAAATGTTTAGTGGGAACTTTATTTTTGTTATTATAGATTCACCAATGTTCTAATTCTACTTTGATAATATAAATTTTTTTAAAGTCACCCTTCTAGTCCTAAAAGTTCTATTGTTACACTTGGGGATTAAATAGCCTACTTTTTGAATTTGGTTTTCAAGTTTCTTCTATGTTCTTAACTGTTTTTGTGTGACATGATAATATACATGGAGACTTGAGAGGAAAAAATCAGAGAAAAAGCAAGAAAAGATAAAAAAAATAAAATAAAATAAAAAGTCAGCTTTTTATTAGTTATTTACTTTGTAAAATGGAAAAACTGAAACTTATTAGCACCACAGGGATAACTTTGGGAAATTTTAAACTGTGGGCGTAGCAGTGGAACTCTGATGAATCTATAAGAGCAAGAATGTGGTTTACTCAAATTTCTACTAGATATGAAATGTTTTGAAACTAAGTTCCGCATAAAGATGTAGGAGCTATATAATTGCAGAATATGGGATATTTCATATCATCATTCTTTGAATATGGGAAACAGTTTGTCCCTTTCACAGTAAGATTTATAATATAAAATACTTAAAACAAGCAAGCCAGGCTTTTTAATAGTTGGTCATAGAGCCAGGGAGATATAATAGAGGGGATGTGAGGTGGAAGAGAGAATGGAAATGAAATGTCCTAAAACCTGATAAAGACAGGTTAATGTTTTTTTTATCAACCATTCTGTTTTACTCTTCTATCACTAATCTTATTGAAGTTTAATCTGTTCAAGTTGGTCATTAACTTTATGAGGCTCAATATAAGAAGCAATTTAGAAATGCCAGAAAACATGTTTTAATGTGTGATTTCATGCTTTAATATGTTTTGACACCAAATAAAATATGTTTTTATGCTAGTTGATACATGCAGCCCGCTCAAGCCATAAGAACAAATTATTTTACACAATATACTTTCTTTTACCAACAATGTTGTTAGCTATATGATATATATTGTAGAGATTTTTATATCCTAGATGGGCTGCAGAATTTCTTAGAAACCACTTTTTGTGCTAGCAGTTACGTCAGGATAAAGCATCCTCACTTTGAGCGCCTCCCCCCCTCAAAAAAAAAAAAACAAACCCTCTGAATTGTTAATTGATATCTTGAGAGGTTCATGAGCTCTTGTAGTAGTGCTGTTTTTGTTGGCTTGTATGATGCTTTAATCTTCAAATTACCAACTGTTTCATCATATTCAAAATGTCTTCTTGGAAGCAGGAGAGAGGCTTTCTTCCTTTGTCAGCTGCACTGTTGTCATCCCCCATATTGCGTTCAGAAGCTGTAGATGCCATGGATACGTTTGTTGATATCGCATCAACTATTGGGGCCATACTTCTTTCACTTCTTATGTGTCGCTCAGGTTTAATTCTTGAGTCCAATTTACCTTTTTCACAGGAAGTGAGATTGGTTTAATAAATATTGGTTTCTTTTACAGGTTTAATTTTTCTCTTAAATTACCCCGAGCTTTGCACTACACTAATTGATGCTTTAAGGGGTGTGGGTGGTATGAATAGGGAAGAATGTGTTCCTCTACGTTATGCATCTGTTTTATTGTCCAAGGGTTTCGTTTGCAGTCCACATGAAGTTGGAGTGATTGTTGAGACGCATTTGAGAGTGGTTAGTGCCCTTGCTTGAGTTCATGGTTTCTGTTTTATCTGGATTTAAGTTTCATTTGAACCCCACATCCAAGTATTTAATTTATCTAGATTTTCTCTTTCTTGCAGGTTAATGCTATTGATCGTTTGCTAATATCAACTCCACATCCCGAAGAGTTTCTATGGGTATTGTGGGAGCTTTGTGGTCTTTCCAGGTGGAACTGCATGGCTTTTTTAGCTTAGAAAACTTTTATCTTCAAATACACTGTTCATGGTTTTGATACATTATTGTTTGTGATGTACAGGTCAGATTGTGGGCGCCAGGCTTTGTTGGTTCTGGGATATTTTCCTGAGGTATGATAAATATGTGATGTGAACTTGCCTTGCAGCAAGTAGTTCCAATTCCATTTAAATTGCAGAGACACTAAATCAGAAGTGTTAAGGCAGCATGCATGCATGATTTAAATGTTGGAGATGCAATACTATCAAGTGATGTTGAAATTTAACTCCTTCATTCCATGAAATGTCATAGGTTGAATCCTTATATATAAAAAATTTTGTGCGATAACTTTAGTTTAGTGAATAGATGTCTTAGTTTTTCCTTAGACTAATATTCAAATTTGTTTTTTGGTTAGGCCATTTCAATCTTGATTGAAGCCTTACATTCTGTCAAGGAGTCAGAGCCAGTTGCTAGTGGTAGTCCAGAACTCTTACATTTAATTTTAAATTGTTGGGGGTTTTACTTGTTTACCTGTATAACGGGCATGTATTGGTTGGGATTTTGTGTCTGCAGGAGCTTCTCCAATAAATCTTGCGATTTTTCACTCGGCTGCTGAGATTTTTGAAGTCATTGTCACTGATTCAACTGCATCTTCCCTTGATTCTTGGATTGGACATGCTATGGAACTTCATAAAGCATTACATTCTTCTTCCCCTGGTTCCAATCGGAAAGATACTCCAACTAGACTGTTGGAGTGGTTTGATGCTGGTGTAGTTTATCATAAAAACGGGGCTATTGGTCTTTTACGGTATTCTGCTGCGCTGGCTTCTGGTGGAGATGCCCATTTAACCTCCACCAACATTTTGGTGGCTGATTTGACAGATGTTGAGCAAGTTGTTGGAGATGCATTGGGTGGTTCGGACATAAATGTTATGGATAATCTTGGAAAGTTGATCTCTGATAAGTCTTTCGAGGATAATCCTCTTCGTGACTCATCCATAACACAGATGACAACAGCCATTCGGATACTGGCCTTTGTGTCAGAAAACTCAGTATGTAACTGTACTTTTCATCCATAATACTATGATGAATTTGTAAGTTATCTCATTGCAGTTCTTTTGTTAGACTGTTGCTGCTGCTCTGTATGATGAAGGTGCTCTCATAGTTATTTATGCAATTCTGATCAAGTGCAGCTTGATGCTTGAAAGGTCATCAAACAGTTATGGTTAGTTACTAAATTTGTTTTCAATATGTTTATTATATGAGCGAAATATGTATGTAAGAGTTTATAAAAATGATTTTGTATGATCTGGGTATTTTGTGGCTTCTTTATGATGCCTTGCTTTAGCTTTTAGGAGAACTATTTTTTATTAGTATGTTTGGAGGATGCATTATGCACCTTTTCTTCCTGCTGTTATAGTCTCTCCTCTTGGTTTTTTAGAAGAAATTTCTTGTTTTATCTTAAAACCAATTAAAAGCTTATAAAAGGGAATATAAGTGGTTTAATCTTCTGTTCATTTTTTTTCCTATTGCTAGTGATTAGCCTCTATTTTATATATGAGACATGAACTCCATGTTGCCTTGAACAGATTACCTTGTTGATGAGGGTACAGAACGCAATTCTACATCTGATTTGCTATTGGAACGTAATCGTGAGCAGAGCTTGGTTGATCTTTTGGTACCTTCTCTGGTATTGCTGATCAATCTTTTGCAGAAATTACAAGTGAGTTGCTTTTTGTGATGACTCTCTTGATAGATCTCTTACTTTTCCACCTTGATCTTCTTTGAAAGCAAATTTTATTTGAAGTAGACATGCAGATGAATGACGATGAACACTTATTTAGGGTACGAATCTATTTGTGAAATTATGAACTGGGTTAACTTGAGATGAGTCTAACTGAATGGCACAGCAACCTTGAGCTACATTCTTGGCAGAAGTCTAGGTGTTTGCTTGGTGTGTTGGTTTATATTATGATATAATATAGCTTTGCCCTTGCTAATTCTTTGCCTGGACATATTGCGATTGAAAAATATCGGGCCCTAAGAGCTGCTAAGGGGCATGTAGGTTTATGCATTTTTCTAGAACACATTTTACTGATCACAAAGAGATGAAAAGAGTGCAAATTGTTCTGTGACAGTATATTACTATGCAAGGAGTGTCTAATTCAAAATCTGTGTTTTGTAGTAGTTTTTTTTTTTTTTTCACTTTGTTTTTAGTTAATTTTGTTTAAGTTAAATGACTTTTCAAGTCTTTGCTAATGGAGTTGATTTTCTGTCATGTTCATAGGAAGCTAAAGAGCAGCACAGGAATACAAAACTAATGAATGCCCTTTTGCGACTGCACAGAGAAGTTAGGTAACTTGGCATTTTCTCATGTTTGCCTATAGTTGTGCTTCCATTGTCTGCATATTTCAACTGAATCATGGTGCTCGCAGTCCAAAGCTAGCTGCAAGTGCTGCAGACTTATCATCTCCCTATCCTGATTCTGCACTTGGTTTTGGAGCTGTCTGCCATCTTGTTGTATCAGCACTTACTTGTTGGCCCTTATATGGCTGGACTCCTGGCCTTTTCCACTCTCTTCTTGCAAATGTTCAAGCTACTTCACTGTTGGCCTTGGGTCCAAAGGAAACCTGCAGTTTGCTGTGTCTTCTGGTAAGAAAGTTATCATTATACACCACTTCACCTAATCAATTTTGTGATGTTAAACAATTCCATGATTGGGCCTAATGTTCAAGGGCTTGCTTGAGTTGTGGATCAGTCACATATCTCTAGTTTACTTCTCAGCTCTGCTAGGTGTGAACAGTTGCACATTTGGGTCATGTATGTTGACTTCTGTCCAAGTACTTGTATTTGGTTCAGATTACGCTTATATTTTTCCATCTTAAAGTCAATGATCAGTGCTGTGTTTTCGACACTATTTACTTGTGAGTTGTCATGGATCTCTAATTGCATTGTTTGAATGATGAGAAATAATTCTATTTAGTGATCATTTTGAAGTGAATTATTTTCCAAGTAGTGTCCATTTTTATGCAAGTGTTTGACTAGTTTTTCCCTCAAATTTTATTGCAAGAATGATTTATTTCCTGAAGAAGGTGTCTGGCTTTGGAAAAATGGAATGCCCATGTTAAGCGCGCTAAGAAAATTGGCTGTTGGGACATTATTGGGGCCACAGAAGGAGAAACAGGTTGACTGGTATCTGGAGACTTCACACCGTGAGAAACTGCTTAACCAACTGACACCACATCTCGATAAAATTGCACAGATTATCGAACATTATGCTATATCTGTATGTATTTCTTCTTAGTGTACCTCTGAAGTAACAATTTCCTTTTTTGAATAAAAACAAGTGACTCTATGTGCGACTTCAAGTTACGTTTTAATTTATTTTGGAATTTTTTTTGAGCAGGCATTGGTGGTCATTCAAGACATGCTTCGGGTTTTCATAATTCGAATTGCTTGCCAAAAGATTGAGTATGCTTCTTTGCTTCTGCAGCCCATTTTATGCTGCATCCGCAATCATCTTTCTGACTTGACTTCTCCATCAGAGATTGATGCTTACAAGGTTCTTGTGTCTGCAACTCCCAAATTTTTATTTTTCACTTGTATCTTTTATTTATTTCTGTTCTCTCTTTCAGGTTTACAGATATCTTGATTTTCTTGCGAGCATATTGGAACATCCATGTGCAAAGGTTTGTTACTCCTGTGGTTTACCAATTAGTTTTTGGCATCTGCTTTTAATCCTCCCTCCCTTACCCCTTCCTCTCTCTCTCTCTCTCTCTCTCTCTCTCACACACACACACACACACACACACACACCCCCACACGCGCACGCGCACACACAGACAAACACATATATGTAAACCTCATATCAGCAACTTGTTTCACTCACTGATTTTCGTTGTTATTAGGAACTGTTATTGGAGGAAGGCATCGCTGAGATGCTAACACAAGTGCTGGAAAGGTGTTTAGTTGCTATCGGTTCAGATGGAAAACAGATCTCAGATAGTAAAATTTCAGCCAAGTCTGGGTTTACTTTGATCAGTTGGTGCTGTCCCGTGTTCAAGTCCTTCTCACTTCTTTTTGTTCCTCGAACACCTTTACCATACCCCGTGAGATGTGATTTGTAAGTAAACATAAGAAAATATTTATGTGCATTCTCTGTTCCGCCTCCCCCCCTGACATGATGGGATTTGACATTATGTTTACTAAACTTGTTGGTGGTGTATTAGGCACAGTTCTGCAAGTTTAAGTGCTAAAGACTGTTCATTGATTCTACCACATCTGCTTAAGTTCTGCCAGGTAACTCTTTGTTCCTTTCTATACATTGAGGAAGTGCTAACATACAAACTGTTTGTGTCAATTGGTTGGTCGTCTTCTTTGCTAAGGAAGTGTATTTCTGATATTTATGTTGCGAGTGTTTGAGAACTTGAAAAAACTTTAAGGATGTGTAAGACTGAGAATCTTTGGAGCTTGTGGTTTGGAAAGGGAAAGGGTTAGATTCTTGCTCTTAATTATTTTGGATCACCTTGAAGTTTCTGGTCCTGAAAGATTTTGAGAGGAACTTGTGTCTTGCTTCATTTGAGTCGACCAATAACTGGGAATGCCCTCAATTTTCAGGTCTTACCAGTTGGAAAAGAGTTGCTTTCTTGCCTTGCATTCTTTAAAGATTTAGGTTCCTGCAATGAACGTCAAAGTGCTTGTGTGGCGACTTTGCATCACATCAACACCAGCATTGATGAACATGAATCTGGAAAAGGACAGGAAAGGAATGGGGATTATAATTTGGATGACATCGAATGGAGAAAGCATCCTCCTTTGCTTTCTTGCTGGATTAGGTTGTTGGAATCAGTGGATTCAAAAGATGACGCCTCAATTTGTGCACTTGAGGCTGTTACTACATTATCTATTGGTGCTTTGTGCTTTTGCGTGGATAGTAAATGGTGAGTCAGCTCGTTTTTTTTTGTCCATGAATTGGAGTATAATTTTAATGGTTGACTAGGATTATTGAGTAATATGCTATTGTTTTAGTAGTTTATGAAGTGTATTTATGTTGGAAAACCCTATAATCTGCATATGCTTGTAGTATATATTTTGGATGCTTGAATTTGGCCATAATTTGCAAGTGGTATTCATTGATATATGATTTTACTAGTGTCATCTAATACACTGACCTTGTCCACATTTTCTTTTTGGTAGTAGTTTGAACTTCACTGATGTGGTTGAGTTTGGGAGCCCAATCAAGAAAAATGGTGCTTCGTTTAGTTTCTGGCTGATTTTGTGACAATTTGACAAGCTTGATTCACAATTTTCCTTGGCCTTTCTAATAAAGCAGTTACCAAGCTGAACTCATTTATGCAATGAATAATCTTAGAAGCATTAAGAGAGCCTGTTTTGAGTTTTTTTGGTCTGACAGCCATAGTGCATTGTCACCATTTGTGATGATTGCATGAGATATGAAACTCCTCTGATATAAGAGAAATTAAATGTTCTGAACAAATGAGGATAGTTATAGGTAGGATGGAGAACACTCTAAAGATTAAACAACAAATAGACTGTTTATCTGTGTTTGGTATCAATAACTGGTTTTTATTTAATGAAAAGTATATTCTGAACATATATCATACGATAAACAATTATTAGTGCATTGTCACCATTTGTGATGATTGCATGAGATATGAAACTCTTTTGATATAAGAGTAATTAAATGTACTGAACACATGAGGATAGTTATAGGTAGGATGGAGAATACTCAATGATTAAACAACAAATAGACTGTTTGTCTATGTTTGGTATTAATAACTGGTTTTTATTTAATGAAAAGTATATTCTGAACATATATCATACCATAAACAATTATTTCTATGAATGTCAAATAAGATCCATAACATTGTTAGCAGCTCTGTGTTTATATTATTTTTATACATGTTTGCAGACAACTATTTCAATTTTTTGTGCAAGGTTTATTATGGCATTTGAATAATTTATGTATGTTATAGGCAGTGTTGTCAAAAGACACTTGGGTGTTTGCCTAAGCGCTACAGGAGAGGCGAGGCCATAACACCTTTATTAGCCTCAGGCGATGAAGCGCTATTGCTCGCCTGCCTATTTGCTGGATTTTTCTTTTTAATTGATTTATGTTTTGACCTATTTGTCCATTTTTTTAATCTACCACAAGAACAATTTAGGGGTATTTTTGTAAAAAACAAAGATTAGGGTACAAAAAAAATAAAAAAATTTCTTTCTTCTTTTTGTTATCTGCTGTCTTTTTGTTTCATTCTCATTTAATTTCTTTCTTCTTCACTCTTTCTCTCCCTCTCACCCCATGTTATTCCTTCTATGTCACTCTCTTCACATGGCCATTTTAATGGTGTTATGTTGCTGAAATTTCTAACTTTTTTTTTGTTCTTGCTGCGTTTTTTAAACTTCAGTTGATATCGAATACTTACTTTCATGGTTTGTACAAAAATTAAAAAAATTAGTTTGTACTTGGAATATGCTACTTTACAATATTTTATATTTTCTTTTGATTTTCTAATGAGAAATATAACTTTATATGAATAAGTTATGGTATTTTATATATATTTTAAAGTTAATATTATACATTTATTTTCTTTAATTTATAGCATATCGCCTTGGTTCATTTAGGCGAGTGCCTAGTGCCTCGGGCACTTTACAGGCTTGGCCCCTTTTAGCGCCTATTGCCTTTGACACCACTGGTTATAGGCTTCATTGATAACTTTCGGATCCTGGTTATCAATAAAACCATTTCAAATTTTGTGCTAGGTCTGTTTTGGCAATTTAGGGATTTTTTTTTCTTGTCTCTAGGTTGCTGTTCATGGTTTTGAGTAATTTATTATGATATAGGATTCATCATCAACTTTTGTTCCTGTAATGATATATGCCAAGTCATTTATCCATTAAGCTGATAGTTTCTTATTCTTCTCTTAGTAATTTGAATTTGAATGGGGTGGCTGCGATAAAAAAACTTTTTGGTATCCATGATGATATGGATGGGACAGATAGCTCTCCAGAGAACATAGGTTTCATACTGGAAATGATTACACTTCTGAGTTCAAAGTTAAATGATGATGACTATCTAGCTACAGAGATGAGGGAAAGTTTGTATCAAGTAAGTTGATTAAAATGTTTCTCTTTAAATTATTTCTCTTTTTTCATCATTGGTTTTGTAGAAGCTGACTGGGTGTCATCAATTTACAGGCTTCAGATTCTGCGAAGTCATTGTTGCTATTGTTGCAGAAGCCCACTGGTTCAGTTACAATAGATGACATTATGAGCAGTGAAGGCATTCAATCTCTACCATCAAATGAGCTTCTGGTTCATTCAAGAATAAATCAGATGGCAGATGGCACTGCTGAAAAGTTTGATGGTTACCTTTACCTAGGAGGCCTTGGAGATAAATTTCTGTGGGAATGTCCAGAAACCTTACCTGATAGATTGTCGCAGAATCCTTCTGTGAAAAGGAAATTACCATCATTGGATGGTTCTGGTAAGCGTGTCAAGGGAGAAACTTCAGTGGCTGAAGCTACTGGACAAAATGCATTTTCACGGGGAATGGGTTCATCAACTGCTCCTTCTGGTCCAACTCGCAGGGACACCTTTAGGCAGCGCAAACCCAATACCAGTAGGCCTCCATCCATGCACGTTGATGACTATGTTGCTAGAGAAAGAAGTGTTGATGGTGTTAGCAATTCAAATGTTATAGCAGTCCAGCGAGTGGGATCTACAGGTGGAAGACCTCCATCAATTCATGTGGATGAATTTATGGCCAGACAAAGAGAACGCCAGAATCCAATGGTAGCTGTTGTTGGGGAACCTTCAGCAAAGGTTAAGAATGCAACCCCTGCAAATGATGTAGATAAGGAAAAAGACAACAAGTCTAAGCAATTGAAAACTGTTCTGGATGATGATCTTCAGGGAATAGATATTGTTTTTGATGGTGAGGAGTCTGAATCTGATGACAAATTGCCTTTTCCTCAGCCTGATGATAATCTGGAGCAGCTAGGCCCTGTCATAGGCGACCAAAGTTCTCCCCACTCGATTGTTGAAGAGACTGAGAGTGATGTTAATGAAAACAATCAATTTTCTCATTCACACACACCATTAGCATCTCATGTTGATGAGAACACCCAAAGTGAATTCTCTTCAAGGATGTCTGTTTCACGACCTGAAATGCCGTTGACACGAGAACCAAGTGTTTCTTCAGATAAGAAGTTTTTTGAGCAACCTGATGATGCAAAGAATACCATTAAGACTTCTGCTGGCTTTGATTCTATTTCAGCTGCAAGTACTTCAGGTTTTCCTCATCAGATTCCAGTTGATTCAAGGATGCCTCCACAAAATTTCTATATGAAGAACAGCTTGCAGCATTCTTCAGGATCTCGAGGACTTTATGACTCTAAAATTCCTCTGAATCAGCCACCTTTGCCTCCAATGCCACCTCCAGCAATGTCATCCATGATTCCTCAGAATCATGATCCAGGTCCAACTCAGTCATCCCCTTATGTTAACTCTGGAACAGAGGTGCAGCCTCCACTTCCTGCACCCTTCCAAGTAAGATAAGATATGCTGTCGATTTAAAAGAAATTTTATCTGCTATCCTGCTGCTACCGCATGTTCTTCTGCATTTGTGTAATCATACTTTCCCCTCTTTTGCAGGTTCAGTCAGATTATCTATCTGCATTTGGTAGCAATCCTTCCATTCAGATGGCAGATTCCAAGTATTCACGTGCTTCTATCTCTTCTCCCAGTGGATCTGCTGGGCCTCACCCACCACTTCCTCCTACACCACCTCCCTTCTCATCTAGTCCATATAATTTACCTTCTTTAAATCCTTCTACTTCTCAGTCTTCAGCATATGCTGTTGGAACAAATGAGCTTCCCCAGACCTCTACTTCACCAATTGATCCGAGATTAGGAAATCTCTCTGTGTCGGGTGCTGGTTTAACTTCTTATATGCCATCTCCTCTAATGCCACCCATGGTTTTCAGTAGGCCAGCTACAATCCCTGTGACTCCTTATGGAAGCATCCCCACCCAGCAGCAAGGCGAGAGTCCAAATGTCTTGCAAAATCTCTCCATTCCTCAGCTGCAGCCTCTGCAGCCTCCGCTTCGACGTCCACCACAGCCACCTCAACATCTTTGGTCACTTGCACAATCTTCTCAGCAGCTGGAACAAGGGGGGTCTTTGCAAAGTCCTATTCAAATGCAAGGCCATCAATTACAAATGCTGCAACAACCACAACTCCCTTCTGTGCATGCTCATTATCAAGCTCAGCAGCAAGAGCTTTCTCAGTCAAGGCAGCAGCTAGTTGAGCATGCACAGCCACATGTTATACATCAGCAGGGAGATGTTTCATCCCAGCAGCAACAAGATCTTGGAATGTCGTTACAGGAGTACTTCAAGGATCCAAAAGCCATTACGGTACCTGCATTTTACAGCCAAGGAACATAGTTTATGATTTTGAAATGTACATGCTTTATTTCACCTTAAAGTTAATTCTCTTGTTTTATGGCAGTCTTTATTGAGTAACAAGGAAGAGCTGTGCCGGCTTTTGGAGCAAAATCCAAAATTAATGCAGATGCTTCAGGTTATTATCATCAAATTTCTTCCTCATTTTTCCAGCTCTTATGTGCTAGTTCTTGTTTCTTACTGTTTTTGAAACTGTGAAGTTACAATGATAATTGAAGCCTTTGTATAAACAAATTTCAGTTTTTGGGCGAGAGCTTAAAGTTAAGCTGACTATTATCAAACCAAACCAGCCATAACTGAACCAAGTCAAAACAAACCACATGATTTAAGTTTCAGGCTCTCAGCCCCTTGAAAGAGTTCTAAAACTGCCCTGCACTTGAGAGTTCTGTTACAAGATTAATCACTACCATCCATGCCAAAATAAGATCATATGATGTGTAAGTCAGTGTAGCAGTTGGTGATATATAAAAAGAATCAAGACCAAACCTATGCTTTTAGAAGTAAAATCCAAACCAAGTAGTTAATTTGGGTCCAGTTTCAGTTTCCCTTGTCATCCTGAATTATCAGATGTGATGTTGAGCTATTCCTATCGTTCAATCCTTTTGGTCTTTGAGTTGGTTTTTATGAGATTTGAGGTATTGTAATGATAGTTGTCTCTTAAATTTTCGTGTTTTTCTTCTTGTTTACAGGAAAGACTAGGCCAGCAATAGCATCTGTCTGTGGATTTAGATTTTGATTCCGTTAGCTTCTTCAGGGTACATTCAACGGAGCTGTAACTGTGTGTCCATGTTGCATCAAGTCCCAGCTTCCATTATCCTATTCTGCAAGAATTGTTTTTCAGCCTTGTCCGCTGAATTTTTTTGCATAAATGCTGTACAATATGATGTCATTAATTCTTGTTGTACTGTAAATTATCATTAAATTGCCTATTATCTGGTTATTTTTTCCAAAGATGACAATATTGGCTTCCAGGTCCCCAGTTTTGGTTGTTTCCCCCTCCAAAATATGATTCTATTATGCTGTAAACTGTATGAAGTTGTAGGATTAGTTGTCTAATAACTTGAAACTGTAAAGTAGATAATGCAAATGTGGTTATCTTATTGTTCTCAGAAGAAGTCAGAATCTCGCCATCATTTCACTCTGATTGCTGTGCAGAGTCATGGTTATTGAATGAGCCCAAGTTGTGGCTTCCTAGGTCTAGTTTATTCCTTGTAGCTCCTTCATGTTCTTGACGTGGATTGTTGATCTGATCTAGGAAGCATTTTTATACAAAATCCTCATGAGGTTTTGGTTCGAGATGTTGCTTCATCTTCAAAAATGGACATTTTCATTGATGCGGTTTCTATATATTTTAGTTGCAGAATGGGAGAGTTACCTGGACAAGGGAATATAATTTATTTATTTATTTTTTAATGTGAGTGTCTAGTCAGTTTTGCATATATTTACTAATTTTATGGATTTTAAAATTAATGATTATGTAAGTTTTTTGTGACACTAAGAGAACTTGAATTTGAATTTGTGGCTATTAAAAAATAAATCTAAAATTTGAATAATTAAACTATCATGTTTTCATCTCATTTTCACATGTTTTTAAAATATTTAACTTCTTTGAAAAATATGCTTTCAATGAAGCTCATTTAATTTTCATCACTCTTCTTTGTATTTGTATTTATTTTATAAAAATAAAAATATGAAGAATGAATTAAAATGAAAAAAAAAGTTAAGATGAAAAAGGATGAATGAGAAAAAAATAAAAAATAAAGGAAAAACTACATAGTGATTTTTTTAAAATTACTTCTCTGGTTTGCAGGGGACGTCAACAATATAATGCATAAACATAAATAAAAAAATATACTTTGTTTTTGAAGTATTTTAATTTTTTTTGAATTAATTTTTTTTTTGATGTTTTTAAAAATTAATTTGTTAATATTAAAAATTAAATTTTAAATAAAAAACACCTTAAATAATATTTACCACGATCTTAAGCGACCCAGTGCATGGTTGTTAAAAATATGTTTTAATTCATAAAATTATCTAATTATCTAATTTTACCAGTTATAACATATAAACGTATAAAATTAAAGTTAAAACTCGAAAATTAGTAAAATTAATTAAACCCGGTTAAACTCGAATAAAAACAGGTCAACCCACAAAAAAGGGTAAAAAAGTACTGTTTTCACGAGAAATGCAGAAATTTTGATATGCCCTAGGCTATGACTCAGCAGTCTCTTTCCCACCCCACCCCACCCGCGACTCACTGACCAACACTCCACAGTCCACAAACACTCCACATTCCACAGTCCACTCCAGTTACTCCATAGTCAAGACTCAAGACTTCGTCCCTCTCTCCCACCCTCTCTCCCACCCTCTCTGACTCCCTTCCCCCTTTAGCTTTCCCCTTTCCCCAGCAGATTAAGAAAGCCCTTTCCCCCGATCCGGAGCGTTCTTGGCGAGACGAAGGTAAGAATTTATTTCCAATCCCAAACTTTGTTTTTTCTGTCTAATGGTGGTGATTAGAGACAAAACTTATCTGGGTATTCTGTGAATCTGTGTTTATCTTCTGGGTATTCTACTATTAATTGGTTTGCTTCTGGGTATTTTCTCGGTGGGTAATTATTTGTGTTTATCTTACTGCTGCTAGTAATTTTTTACTTCTGTGTGTTGTAATTTCTGGTAATTTTTTGCTTCTGTGTGTTGTAATTACTTGTAATGTTCACCTATGCTCTGTTTGATCTTGCTTTCTTTGGTGTTGCAGAGTCTGCAATTCTGCATAGACAACGAAGCATTCCAGGATTGCTGGTGTAACCGTGTAAGATTATCTTTAACTAAGCTTCTTAATTATATGAAATTTTGAGAGAAAACTGAATGTGAAGGGAATTTAGGTGTAATTTATCTAGGTATTCTGTGAATTTAGGTGTAATTTATCTAGGTATTCTGTGAATTTAGGTGTAAGATTGCTGGTTCTCAATGTTTTAAGGTTTTTTATATTTTGCATTTAATTCTCCAGAGAAAACTGCAAACGTTAGTAGTTATATTTTGATGGCCACCATTGTTGACACACGAGGAGATTGGATTAGAAGAGTGGAAAATGTTCATCAGACCCCATTAGTTTAGCAATATGCTTAATATAGAATAAAACACCAGTTTTCTGTGTTGATAAGATAATGTTTTTTTTTTTTTTTTGTTGAATCTATGCATCTATGCTTAATATAGAATAAAATACAGTGCTTTGTGATTCAAATTGTGCTTAATACAAATTGTGAATCTTCTGTCATGTTAAGTGTCATTTATGGTACAGCTTCTGAGAATTGTGAGTAATTGTTTCTGTGATGATTTGGCTGCAAGAAATTGTTTCTGTGATGATTTTGCTTAATAAAGAGTAATTGTTTTATGCTTTAAATAGTAATTAGGCATGACTTTCAATATGTCCAGACTCCAGACTCCAGATCCTTTGTGTTCGATTTCAATATCCTTTTATTTGAATTATATATTTTAAGATGTTTGGATATTTGTATTGTTTAAAATATTTTACTTGCGTTTTACGATTTTAGTTAAAATATTTTACTTGTGATTTTATGATTTTTAGTTAAAAAATTTTACTTGCGATTTTACGAGTTGAGTTTATATTGTATGTTCCGTGTCGTGTTAAAAAAGCGTTTTTGACAACCTTGACATAGCGTACAAAAACCTAAATAATAAACAAAAAGAAAAGAAGGAAAAAAAATAAAAAATCCAGCCTTTGTTCCACAAAAATCCTACTGCCCAGTACAGCTGCCTCTCTCACACGGTTTCTGTATCACAGCAACTCCAATCACCCATATAATTCACAGCAGCTCCAGTCACCGATCCACTAATCCACAAGGTCTCTCCATCAGCGACACCCACAACTGCTCCAGCAGCAAGCTCTGTCAGCCACTTTTCCTCTTCATCAACCAGCAGCAGCACCCCACCACCAACCAGAACGTCTTCTTCTTTTCATTACTGCTTTAGTAAGCCTCAAGACTCTGATAGGTTCCCTTTAATCTCCTTTATAATCAAACTCTCAATCTGAGGATTGTACTTGTTTATGTATTCGCTTATTGTGATTCTTTTAGCTTTGCTGTTTTGTTTCCGTATTCACCAACTGCTTCCTCATTAAAATATTAAATCTTGACGAATGCTTTCTTATACGGGTGCTTTTTGTCTCCAAAGCAAATGGGTGTTTTTATTTACTTTGCACTTTGTGCTGCCTAGCGTGTGTTTTTGTGTGCTTGTGCAGTATAGAAACACTAGGTTAGGTTGATACATTAATCTTGTCTCTTGTATTTTGTGTGCCTAGACTTGATGTTTTTATGTAATGTAATCGGATTAAGCAAAAGTGTTAAGAGGAGAAGTGAGAATGGACTCTTAAGATGACGAAAAGGGAAGGGTTTTTTTTTTTTCTCTGGTAAACGATCTGTCTAGGCTGGTTGTAGATTTTGAATTGTCATGCTTTAATGCTAGGCTACTAGTAGTTGTCTAAAGGTTGTGATATGAACATTCATAAATGATAGTATTGATAGATTATTTTAATTTATCTGTAAAGAAAATGTTCCCCTAAAACCCTTGGAAGCTCACTGTTAGTTTGTTTAGGTATGGGAGGAATGGACCAAATTTTTATTGTTTTGACCCCAATAGCAAACCACTTTGTCATAAACCTATTCTTGGCCCTTCAATTTTTTTTCCCATGTATTTTTTTAAACATGAAATTTCGAAATTTGTAAAAAAAAGTTTGTTTTTTCATCGAAGAATCAATCTATGAGTAGTATAATCCTTAAAAGGGTTCTCTTCCATAGAAGTTGAAACATTGCAGTTTCAAAAAATATAAGGTTTTGTTTTTATCAATGAACGGTAAAATCCTTAAAAGGATTCTATTTAGAACTTCATAAAAATAAAATACAAATCGTGTAAGCAAGGGGAATGGGTCAAAGCCAAATTTACCTTTTTTTTTTTTTTTTTTTTTCCTGATCTCGTGCCTGAATTTTTAAATTGAGGATTAGGCCATGTTGCTAGGTTTGGATCCCAAATCACTATCTTATGTCCTAGAAACCTTTACCCCTTGCAATTAACACAAGCATAGTTTAGGCAAAACCTTAGCATACAAGTACAATAAGTATATTTTATTTTTAAAAATGAACATGAAACAACTTACCTTAGGTAGATTATTTTAGAGTGATTTAATCTTTTATTTAATATAACTAGTCCTTTATCTACAACCTTTAAAAAACTAGTTAGGGTTTTTAATTATCATAAAACTAGGTGGCAACTTCTTTTTATTTTTATTTTTACCTTTTTACATAATAGCTTCGCCGAGATATCCCCTGTGAAAAATTGTCTTCCTCAATGTCTTAAGAAATAGGTTAGTTCACACAATAAGACCATTTAGAATTGTCTGATGTGTATCATAAAGTTGTTTGGTGGTGTTAATACTAATACTGTAACATATATTTTTTTGTTTCCATTTACCCATTAGATTATGGAATGTTTCAAACTTCTATATATGAGATCATAATCTATTACAAGTGCATTTGTGTTATAAACATATTGTAATAAAAAATGAATTTTGGTTTGATGATGCATGAGACCTTTGCTAGAATTGAAATATGGTCCTTATTGATACTTTAGAACTACTATGTTGCATTACGGACATTTAAATACATTAACAAAGACCCTAAGAGTGAGCTGGGTCAAGGAAGGTGCTGCAAATATGGTATTTCTTTGCAAACATTGAAACTTCATAGTTTTCTATGTATGAAGTTTAAAACTTTGATTCAATCCAGCAAACTTTGTGTGCTTCTTAATGCCATTTCCACATGTTGAAGAAACTTGTGTTTTTTTAATTATGGGTTTTGGTTGTTGTCATTTTGATATTTGATACTTAATTCTTTTTTGTATTTTGGATATTTGAATTATATTTGTCAATTTGAGCCTTTAAATTGTGATTTGCATTTTGGATTAATTAAAATTTGTGTTGAAATTGAGGCAGACTTAAATTCAGCAAGCTGAATCAGTTTCGCAAACATATAGACATCAGGTTCCATTTCCTCCATGAGCTCACTAAAGATGGTATTATTAAGATGGTTCACTGTAATACACAAGAGCAAATAGCAGACATAATGACCAAGCCTTTGAAACTGGACATGTTCATAAAATTAAGAAGTCTGATGGGGGTCTGCACATTTCCAGGCATAAACTAAGGCGTAAACTAAGTGCTTTTATTAGCACATAGTTTAAGAGAGGATGTTAGAGTCTGTTTCTAGTTGATCAAGTCTTTAGTACATCATTGACCTAGTGGGTTGACAACTCAGGTTCTTCAGGCCACAACAAAACAATCCACTCCCTCCCTAGAATAAGAAAAAGCACCAGCATCCATCCAGTACTACGCTGTCCCACAAAACCAAACACAAGCACAAGCATGAATACTGACTCTCTCTAGTTTATCTGGACTGACAGATATGTTTCTCATCTTTTGCCTTTCAATTTTCTGCTTCCTATCAGGTGAATTTAGAACCCTAGCTTCCCCAAACTTGTTTTCAGCGCATTGAATCGCGAGTGCAAGTTAATTAAAAAGAGTAGCAAATAGCAATGAGCATGGAGGCAGCACATAAAAAAACCCCTGCACAGATTGTCAGATTAGACAATGCCTTCAAAATGGTAACGAAATCCTTTTCTTTTCATTTTTTTTTATTCTTCCTTACACTGGCCAGTTTTTCAACACCCTAGAAAGCATAAGAGAGAGACAGGCTTCAATGCTGTGATTCAATTATTAGTAACTATGAGGTTACCAATTTCATGTTGCTGTTTATGGGAAATTTTTGAACGTGTAGAGCAGTCCACTATAGTCAGAGAAACATAAACCCCATATATTCCATGAATCATAAGGTTTGGTGATGATTTAGTAACCCTATCCTGTTCATAAGAAAATAGCAAATGACATTGTAGATTCAGGAAGAAGTGGAGTATAGTTAGAATGAAACATTGACTTTCAATCTAGTGGAAGTGCAGCAGAAATTTCACCTCCTTTGTGTTTTGTTCTTCCTTTTGTTTCTTAACATTGCTGTGTGCAGGCTGGAAAATGGGTCAATAACATGAGCAAGGCTGTAGAAGATGAACCTGCAGAAGTAGAATCAGAGGGCCGGCCTTCTAGGTAGTATAGCCATCTTTACATTTTCAATAGAGGATTTTGCTGCGTTATTATAAGCTGTATTTAAGAAATCTTTGCATGTTTTTCTTAGGCTCGGACTTGGTGCAAAAGAAGTTCCACGCCATTCTAAAGCTAGACTATCAAATGACCCTGTTGAAAGGAGGTTATATGCCAAGTTGGAAGCCGGAAAGAGAAGAGCTGCTAAACTTATTGAGGATTCCATTGTACCAGCTAGAGATTGTAATGAGGATGATGACAGTGACGGAGAATTAGAAAGCAGAACCAGTACATTTGCAAAGAAGAGACCCGGTCCTCAAGTACAATCTCTACAAGTTAAGAAGAAACAGAAGTAACTTGTAAGATCAAATGTAACGTTTGTGTTTTGTATCTGTTAAATCATTTGTCATGTGCAAATTTGATGGCTGCATATGTTCCCCCCCCCCCCCTTCAACTTAGAGAATTATCATAGCATCCTTTTGAAATTTCATGATCTTTGATTAGTGTAGCAAGCTGTAGGACTTGGTAGGTGGGAATCCTTCTTAGCTTAACATGATCATAGACACTAGAATCTGTATAGTAGCTTGATAGGAATTTGTGTGAGATATTATGGGCTGTGGACAATTTAAAACGGAATTTTTTTTTTTATTTTATAGAAAATGAAACTTGAATTCTCAAATAACAGATAGGATATATTTGCTTATTCCTAAATTGTCCAAATCCACCAAGTTCAGCTGCTTTTGAAGACGATAATGATGCCTTTTGTGGTACCGGGGAAACGGGAATTTACAGCAACCTTGTCTGGTTTATTGGGGTGAAAAAAGGTTAGAGCATGCACGATGCGATAATCCAGAGAATAGCAGCTATTCCGCTTTGGAACATCCTTTTATAGTGTGGTTGAAATTGAATGTTGATTGCAGCTCGTTTGCTGACCAAGGGCGTCCTCCTGGGGTGGGAGGTTTGGTATGAGACCGAATGGGGAAACTGGATTCAAGGCGTCTCGGTCTCCAAGGGATAACTTCGAAAGAGGGCTTTTAGACGGATAGAGTTCTGCATGCTCTAAGGGAGAGTAACCATTGTGCTGGTTTTATAGCTGGTGTTGGATCTAGCAATCTGGATATCCGGCAAGTTTGGGATAGTCTCCTAATGTTTATGGATTCATCTTCGAGAGTTGCTGCTATGGGGATAGCCTTCAGATGTCCCTAGTTTCAGTTCTACTTAATCTGAAGTACTAAGAAAAATAAAGAAAAGAAGCGAGAGAAGCTTATGGTGGCTGGTGTGGCCTTGAATATTTAACTCCCGCACTTATTGTTCAATCATCACTCTTAATCTTGCAGCAAGGATCGAGGACAGTTGGAACATTGAGTTCCTTGATGCCTGGTCTCCTTATGGTCTATCCATATCTATTCAAGCGACATGTAATATGGGCACTATGCCTGGGTTATAACTGGGCTGGAGCCCGAGAAATTAGTTAGTATAGTTTGAGAAGAACAGGAACTTGATTCGATGATAAAAGCAAGCCTAAATCCAGTTCTTATTGCTTTGTCTCTGAAATCTTTAAGTTTGGGTGGAAGACATCTCAAGGACGTGAAAAAGAGTTTTGAATGTTAGTAAATATTGACACTCGCAATATGGATCGATCAAGTCTTCGAAAGTTAAAACGAGCGCTAACCAATTTAGGAAAGGCAAAAGGAAACAGAAGGCAGAATTTTAAGAGAGCAGAAGAAATCCGAGTAAATAATCGTGCAAAACTGTTTGATCTTCTAATGTGACTGTTCCATTTAAATGAATTAATAATTTGATTCTCTGATGGACCTTTCCAGCGTTATCTTCCATTCAACTAATGATGCTTTTCACCTTCTTTTGGGTCTTCTGAGTCCTCTTCTACTCTCTCACTTTCTTCTGACCCAAAATCCCCACTTTCTTACAGGCTGCTTGACATTGCTTTCATCCATTTAGTGGCCTCTCTTCAAAACTTCTCCTTCAGTCTTTTCATTCAATGAGTTCTTAATTTCCAAATTGTGTTACTGTCCATTAACAATATATATCCATGGGAGCTTCAGAACACATTAAGATACACAAAAAATTCTTTAATATAGAATGTTGATTACAGCTTTAAGCACAAGTTAATAGCTATTCTGCTACTGTAGCATTTGCAGTTTGTGATTGTGTTTGCAAGATCATTTCAAATCGATGAATGAACTTCTGGGTGTCCTCAGTCAACGTCATAGTGGAAACCTTGGATTCCTAACAAAAAAAATATATTGTTTATGAAATCTACAAGGTTCACATGATCCGAGGAGCCCATGATCCAAGAGATCCTTTTCAAGTTACTAAATATAGCTAGTATCTCCTGGTAGACATTCTCTTTTAAGAAACACCACATTTCTACAGTTATGACACTAGCATGTGATGTGTTCTTGCTTGCTTCTTTTTGTGAAGAAATGAGGAAATGTTTCGGAAAATTAAAAGACAAGGGAAGATAAGGAAACACCTTTTGGCTCCAGGATTGATTCTTATCGTCGGTCTCAGTTCAAACTTTACAAACTTGTTTTTCTTTTTTATTACAAAGGAAAGGCTCTCGAACACACGATCTCCTGGGAAGAAGAGAAGAACCCTACTGTCTGTTGAGAGACATGCTCATTGTCTTTACAAACTTGTTTAATTAACCGAGCGAGAGATATAGCTTTAAGTGGTGTTTGCCATTCAAGTATTGTGGCTTTTTGGGTGCTATTTAAATTAAATGGCAGTCATCTGGCATTGATTGCCAAAGCAATAAATAGACGATGTAACAAGAAAAAAGATCATTAAAAAGAAAAGGGAAAAATCTGCTGATATCCAACCTTGTACATGCAGCTCTTATATATTTATATCTGTGCAATTTTTGATCTCACTTCACAGGGGGAGGTTTTACTTGAAACGGGGACATTAACATGTACAAGATTAGGCTGTGGAGAAACACTTCGGGTGTCAGTTTGCCAAGTTGATATTTTTTTAATGTAGGATGCCTGCTCTTCTAGGAAATCAAAGTCAGCCTCTCGAGGCATTTGCTTCCTCTACCACCCTCATATACACCAGTACAATTGTGCCACATGTACTAAACAGCGACACTGTGTATTAGCCTCCGGGGCTGTTACACACCACCAAAATCTTCCTTGACGGCACCGGATCCACTAAGCCTGCCTGTCTCATGTGCTTGAGTGCATACACATTTCCAAGACTTCCATTCCCTTAACAGTTGTGCACCTGAAACAAACTTAAGCCTCCATTCATTCTCTTGGGTTGCACTCAAAATTCCTATACTACTTTCTTAATTGCTTTCAAACTCAACAGGAGAGAGAAGCAGTGAAAGGTTAGGCAGTTTTATGCAGCCTATGAAGTTTGAAGCAATCTGGTATGGAGACAGGATGGAAGGAACATGCTGAGATATCACCAAGTTGTCCTCGGTGTGGTTCCTCAAATACTAAATTTTGTTATCACAACAACTACAGTTTAACACAACCGAGATACTTCTGCAAAGGTTGTAGAAGGTACTGGACTAAAGGAGGATCCCTGCGAAACGTGCCTGTTGGTGGTGGTTGCAGGAAGAATAGAAGAGGAAAGTCAATGAGGCTATCAACAGATGTTCACTCTAAGATTTCAGGTTATGGAGGCTTGTCTAATAACTCTATTAGACATCCAATTAGCCATAAAGGAATTTCCTCCATGGAGTCCTCTAGCTCATCCATGATTCCTGATGGTTCTCATATTGATCTCGCACTTGTTTATGCAAAGTTCTTGAATCCACAGCAAGATTCCAAGAGTGATTTTGAAGTGCCTGAATTTAGAAGCGAGTTTGATCCATCTCTCGAATTCCCTAACATTCCGAACACGTATTTGGAATCAAGTGAACAATTACCGGAAGAAAATGGTCTTGCTGGATCCCTGACCATCTCTGACTTCTCGACAGAAGTTCCTTCGAGTGACAATGATCACTTGATGTACTACTATAGTCTAGACTCAGCCCACAAGCACCAAGATCACCAGGATAGGACTCAACAATGTACAAGTCATGAAACAAGCAGCTTCCACTTGCCACCATTGCCAGGACAAGACACAGTCTCTCAAGAGATACTTTGGTCAAATTCTCACATGATGATGGATAATCATAGCCTGGAAATGTCTCAACAACCAGTTCTTGGACCTGACACTCAAGATCCTAATCTATTGTTTGGTAACTGGAGTCCCTTTGACATGTCTAGCGATGATACTTTCTCAAGGTCTTGATAAAATGTGTTACTTCATTGCCTTTTTCCCTTGCTATACATGCATATCACTGTATAGAACCCGGAATAATCTACATATACAAATAAGTATATGTTACCCGTGTTTATAATGGCACCTGTAATATACAAATAAGTATATGTTACCCGTGTTTATAATGGCACCTGTAACTGGGCTTTGTTTACTCCTCTCACGGAAGTAACTATTTATTGAAGCTTCAAAAATGTTGCTCTCAGTTAGAGATGTTTCTTCTTCTTCGTCTTCTTCTTCCTCTCTGTTTTTTCTTTTTTTTAAATAAATTAAAAAAAGAGTCTCGTCATTTTATCAGCACAACTCCTTAGTGTTTTACCTTGATTCTACTCAACTAAACGTATGTTAATTCCAAACCAATTGAGGTCGACTACACGGGTTTATTTTCTTCTGTGATCAATTCTTTTACAAGATTGAACTGCATGTACATGTGTAAATTGATGTGGGACTAGCTATTTCCTTACCATTTAGATTCAGTTATTATTACAATAAGATCACACTAAAGGAATTGATATTTCAATAGGAAGCCAAACAAGTATCAGTTTCAAGTTTCTAATACGTGAAAGATTTTTAATCTAGAAAATTACATTTACCATCTTGTAATTTGGTTTAAATTGTAATTATCGGCTATAATTTTAAAAATTATGCTTTACATCTTGGATCTACAAAAAAATTTAAATCTAAAAATAACCAAATTACCCTTGTGTATCAAATTAAAAAATCAACCAAACAACATATCAATCTTCTCTCTTTTTAGTGAGGAAAACCTTCCTCTTTGGCTAATATGATTAATCTTGATAAAGTTATATGTTTTTTTTTTGGGGGGGGGGGGTTCAACTATAAGGTTTTCAATTGGAGTTTGAATATTTGTTGTTTTTTTAACTAGTTTGTCAAGTTCTTCGACAAGATTTTTTTTTTGTTTTTGCTAGGGATTGAACTTGATTTATTTAAAGCAAATTTCAAAGAGTTAGAATTTATAATTAGTTTTTTTTTGTATTTTTTTTTTATCAATTTGGTGAACTTGATCTTAAAGACAACATTTGGATTTCGTGATACCAGAGAAGTTGAACTTTCATGTTTAAGCAAGTATACGTAGGTTGTTAAGTTTCAATTACTTTGTTAGTTAAAGTATTATCTTTTGCGGATTTGGTGGAGTGGGATTTGTCCATCCAGTTGAATTTCAATGTGATTGTCAATAATTAGGGTAGCTGGAACTTGCAAACATAATGATTAGTGAGTTTTAAACTTTTAGTTGTTTTTGTGTTTTTATTATAATGCAGGACATGAAAGTGTCAATCATTTTAAGTTAATGTTAATGTGCATGTGGAATGGTAATTTGACTATTAATTATGATAAAAACACCAAGTATAAGGAATTGAATCAAGGTTTCACTATGCAAGCAAATAATTTAATTATAGAAATGTTATAAATAGAAAGAAAATCAAAATAAAAATTTAGTGATCAATTTGAGGTGGTCAAGACTTCTAAAAAATGAATCTTATTGTGAAATTTTCCATATCCATGCTCAACCTAATTCTAAGCTAAATAGATGTTTCACCCGAGATTCAAGGTTTTGAATCCAACTAAACCTATGATATTGACATAGTCAATGTTGACCATTTCCTTCTTAACTGTTCTGTTGTGATCATTTCCTTTTCATTACCAAACGCTAACATATAACTGTGATGATCCAGGTGTCAATATCTTTCCACTTACACAATCTCTATCATTATATGTGTATTATCCCAACAACCTTATTCTCGAAGCTTCAATCCGTTGTTTTTGTTTTCAAAATATAAGTGTATTAAAGATCAAAATAAAACAAAGCTGCGAACCAACAAATCATCTGTACAGACATTTACATATACAGGGAACAGACTCCCTGAAGATAGAGGAAATAAAACCCTAAACAAAGCAGCTTAGTTCAATCAGCTTGAGCAAAGCAAAGCAGAACATATATAATAACAAGGAAAGGCCAACACGACCAAACAAAGCAGACAAAAAAGGCTAGGGGAACAGACTCCCACTAAGCCGAATAAAACCAACAAAATCAAGCCAGCTATAACTAGCCATCAAGCAAGAGAGAAGCAACGCCAGAATAACCAGGACCACCATAAAAGGCAAACAGACAAAAGAAACTGGCTTCAAACTGTGGACACAAGTAGAAGCTCAACAATGCAAAACAGATGGGAGCAATCCAAACATCAGGGGAAAGCCCAAAAGCATTCCGACAGCAGTGAAGCAACAAAACAGCTACAAGCATGAAGACCCCACAATAAAGCCCACATAAAACAACAAAGCCAACAGCAAATCCAAAGACCACCCAACCAAAAACATCCAATAGGACCACAAACCCTGTAGAAAACAGTTGAACCAACTAGCCAAAAGAGACTAGAGATAAATACAAGTATAAAACAACTACCAAGGAAAACTCCCTGCAAATTGAAAACCATAATATAAGTAGCTAAAATGTAGACGAAGGAGCAATATCATCAGAACTGCTCATTGACATAGGAACTACAATAGGGCCTTTGAGTTTTTGCTTCTCTAGAAGAACCGCATTAGAGGTGGCAGCTGCCCTGCTTCTCGTTAGATACCACCTCCTTAAAACCTTCACAGCATGAGTATCTTCTTATTCAGAAATGTGCACAAAGTTCAAAGTAATAGATTGCTTGGTACCAATGGTAGTAATCTTGGATTGTTTGCATGCAAGGGATTGGGTTTTCAGGTTATCAACTATACTAGCTTTTATGCATATAGGATTTACATGAGGATCAGCAGGAGGGCCTACATAGTAAGGCTGTTGTTTCTCAACAGCAGTAGTATCCTCAGAAGGAATTCTAGTAACAGAATTAGAAGCAGCTGCATAAGGTCATTTTTTCCTTATGGGACTGGGCCCCCTGTTGCATGCATTTGCAGAATGACCTATAACCTGACACCTCTTACAAAACCTGGGGAGGGATTCATAAGTGACATACTGAGAGAAAGGCGTGCCATTAGGCAAAACAACTTGGATTGCATTTGGTAACTCTTGTAACAAATCAACCTCAATCAGTATCCTAGCATAAAAGAGCCTAGACATAATTGCAGTGGGAATGTCACAATGTATTGGTTTCCCTATAATACTGGCAAGTTTCGAAAGACACAAAGGAGTCCAACATCGTAGAGGCAAGTTGGGAAGCTTTACCCAGGTTGGTAGCTTAGTCATATTAGAGGCTTGGAAATCAAAGAACTCAGGCATAATTTTCAAGATAAGGGGTTGCATAAACATGAAGTAAGGAACAACACTCAGGGTTTCTAGCATTTCCAGTTCAGAATGAAAAGCAAATATTAACCAACCAGAATCATGTATAGTGAATTTTGCTTTATGCTGCCAATGTTTACCAATGAAATGCAACAGATACGCATAGCCAGGGAATTTCCCAGCTACGTACCTAATCAAGCAGAAACGCCACAAGAGGTCTGTCTCCTAGGTCTGTCTCTTTTAGTTGACAGGATTCAGATAATGCAAAATTAGGAAAATGGACAAGAGGAGGAGGCGATGGGTTTGAAGTACCTGTCGGGATATCTGAAGTAGGGCTTTTATAGCATCTCGACAGCAATGTGGCTTGAGCCCTAGATGCTAGAATATGACCATCATCAGTGGAAGGAACACCGCGAGGAGGCTGAGAAGAAAAGCATTCTTGACCAGAAGGTGGCAGAGAAGAGGGGACTAGAGATGAACCTCGGGTTAAGTTGCTAGAGCCAGGGTGGGAACATCTCAGGTGAGACCCAGCCAAACACTTATTCGGTGTGATGTGAGATCGAAAGTTTCCAGAAGAACCCTCATTACAAGCATTAGGAGCAATGGAAGAAAGTGAGGAACTGTTCCTCTACATGGGTTTGTTCCTACGCTTTGATGAAACCTTAACCCCACTTGAAGGAGTAACAAAATCAGCCAAAACCGCCTTTTTCCTTGGTGTAGGGGAGGCAGAATTGATGGCTTGTTGAACCGGCAAGCGGCTATGAGACAAAGCCCTAGTCGCTTGTGAAACTGACCCATGACGGGGAACCTAGAGACTGAAATCACCTTGAATAGTCTTAAGAGACGATGCTTTGGTTTTTGATTTAGTCATACTTGACATAAGAGGAGCTTTGTAGCGAGCTAAGAACAAGAGAAGAAGATACTGCACAAGGAGATGAGAAGATGCTCAGCCAGATCATACAAGCAGTTTCTCTCACTTACAGTCGGGTGCTTCTCTCACTACTGAGGACTGAGAGCTCTTTCTTTCTCAATCCCTTGTTTGCTACTAATTATGTTAGCTGGTACATCTATTTCCTTTTTGAGATCCTTGACCTCAAAGTTGGGATGAGCTGAATGTAGCCACTTTTAATCTAACCATATCATATCCTTATCGGTTTGCCCTTAGTATTGTACTAGGAACTCTTTTATGACACACTTTCAAGTTTTTTCTCCCTTTGCTTCAAGATCTATTTGGATAATAGGATGGGAACTCTTTCCTAAAATAGTGGCAGCTTTAATGCCATAGGTTCTGTAGCTTTCAGTCTTTTTTTAGCAATGAAACATTAAAGGTAGGATGCACTTCGATCCCTTCAAGTCGCTTCAGATGATGAGCAACACTCTTAATTTTTTTTTCTCTACTTTGAGTGGCCTATAATATTGATGAGCTAACTTCTTCTTTCTTTGTTGTCGTATACTTATTTAGCGATATGGTTGTAATTTTAGGTGTGCCCATTCTCCCACCTCAAACTCTTACTCATTTTTTTTTATTATTATTATTAGCTTATTCTTTTTGTTGATTTTGTGCTTTAACTAGGTTGACCTTGATGTTGTGTAGAATGATTGTTTTTTTTTTTTTTAAGTGCTTTTCTACAACTTGATTCCATGTGAGACTAAGAACATAATTGAATAGGCTTGGGGTTCGTAACTATATAGTGCTTAAAATGAGGTGGTTTTTAGGGACAAATGGTAATTAGTGTTATACCACCACTCGACCATGATGATCCATTATGACCAAGTTTTAGGGTTATCTCCTATGAAGCATCGTAAGTAGTTCTCTAAGGTTTTATTGGTAACGTTAATCTGCTAATTAGTTTGGAGCCAACCCTTTGTACTTTGAATAATTCTTACCAGAATCTATTAGTAAAGATAAAATCCTTATTCAAAACTATATTTTCTAGAAGCTTATATAACTTTATGACATTTTAAGAAAAAACTAGGGTAACCCTTGGAGCTGTGTAAGGATGAGTCATGGATACAAAGTGAGCATACTTTGTTGACCTATTAATCACCATAAATATTACTGAATACTTATCAAAGGGTCATAACCCTTCAATAAAATCCATGGAAATGGATGACCAAGGTTTTGTTGATATTGGTAGGGGTTTTAGCAACCCTAATTTGGTTTTTCATTTAGCCCTTTAACAAGTGTTACATTATCAAATGTAATCCTTTACTTTTAATTTCATACATGTCCAGGAATAAATCCTTCTTGGACCTTGAAAGTGTCTTTTCATATCATAAGTTCCCTAATAAAGGTCTGTCATGGATAAATTTTAGAATTACAGGTTTAAGAAGACAATGTTTACTGATCTAAATCTTTCCTTTGTATAGTAGTAGCCCCCTTTTAATTTGAAACTTCAATGCTCTTAAATCCTTTTTCATCTTTCAAAATATATTTTGATTTTTAAAATTTATAGCATAATATCTCTTTAAATTCTTACCCACTATACTAATAGAATAGTTATGGCCCACAATTCTTCAATCTTTATTTCTCTCTTAGTTAACCCCTTAGCTTTCTTAGATAATATGTCAGCCACTTTATTCTCTTTCCTTGCTTTGTATTCCACCAAGAATTCAGTAGCTTAGAAAACTATTTTTGCTACAGGATGTCCCTATCTTCTGTTCCAACAAATACTTGAAGCTTTGTTGGATAATTGTAACTTTAAAAGGTTGACCAAATAAATATAGCCTCCATTTATGCACTACCATTATTAACTTCAATAGCTCTTTTCATAAGTTGATGGATCTAATTCTTTACCTTTAAAACCTTTACTCAATAGGAGATTGATTTCTCTTATTGCATCAACACATCCTCTACCTTTACCCCTGAAACATCACATTATACTGTAAAGGGTTTAGTAAAGTTTGATAATACTAAGACTGGAGGTTTTGACATAGCCTGTTTTAATTTTTTAAAGGCCTTTTTTACTTGTAAACTCTATCTAAATTGTATTTTTTTTAAGTAATTGGATCAATGGGCTAGCTATACTTCCATAACCATGTATAATACCATGCTTATGTTTGTGATTGAGCTCCTTAAACTTCAATCTTTAATTCCAGACAAAACCCTTCTATTTGTACCTATGACCCATCAGTTATCTTAACCTTAATAGGTTATTATTCTTCTGCAAACATGCCTAACCATATTGCAACTTTTGAGTAAATAAAATTATGAGAACTTCTTATATCCATTAGAGTTACAACTATTTAACCTTTAATTATGAGCCTAATCCTTATTGTCTGCAGATTAGGGCTTCCTAATATAGCATTCAAGGAAATTTTAGCTTTCTCTCTTTCTGAAAATGATCATCCAAGATCAATCAAGTCTCTTATAGAGTTAGGGCCTTTACCAATCACTTTTTCCTCATCCTCCTCAATAAAAAATAATTTAGGCCCACCATATTTATGGTTAGGTCCCTATTTCCCATCACATTTAAAACATAGGGCCTTATCATACTTCTCTTTGATTTGAGAGGTATTAGCTTTTGCTCAACTAGATATGGTTTAACATCCACTTTGGTCTATACTTCTGAAGACCATTTACTCGATGTCAAATCTGCATTAAACCTCATACTCCTTCGTACCATACTCAAGTTTTTCTCTTGCATTCTAGCAAGTCCATAGGCTATTATCAAAGTTTGTGGTTAAGTTGTTGAAGCTTCTTTCCTTGTGGTTTAAACTCATTGTGATGATGTTTGTTAACATATGTCAATGGAGTGTTTGGCAGAGATTCCACTAGTCTTTTCACTTGAATCTTGGCTAACTGATCATCCTTTATATATATGTTTTGTAGTTTTGGTTTTGGTTGCTTACTATAAGAAAAAACCAAGTAAAAGGAACAAAATCAAGGCTTTATTATGGAAGCAAATGATTTAATTATAGAAAGGTGACAAATAGAAAGAAAAATTTTGTAACCAATTTGAGGTGGCCGAGCTTCCTAAATAATGAATCTTATTCTAAAATTTTCTATATATATGAATGTGCCTAATTCTAAACTAAATAAATATTCCATATGAGATTTAAGATCTTGAATTCCAATTTAAATCCAACTAAACTTGCAGTATTGACATAGTCAAGGCTTAACTATTTCCTCCTTAATTGATGTACTATTGTTTCCTTTCAATCATCTAAACGCCAATGCATAACTATAATGATCTAGTGTCAACATTTTCCCACCTATGCAATATCCATCACTGGATGAGCATATCCTAACAACTTTATTCTTGAAGCTTTAAGTCCTTTATTTGCTGCTAATCAGGTTGGTTAGTTACAATGTTTTGTCAAAAAGAAAGAAGATAAAAAGGAGTATGTGTGGGTGTACGTTTAGTCATTAAATAGATTATAATTGTTGTAACTCATTTTCTAGTCCCCACAAAAATAAATAAATAGCCAAAGGAGGTTAGAAAAATAACAGGAGGTAGAACCGCTCAACAAATGGTCAGAAAAATCGGTCAAGGAGGTTAAAAATACAAAGATGGATTTTTGACAATATATTCTTGAATGATGAGAGCCCTGTTGAGAAGGAAATTTGAATTTTTAGGAGAAAAGCCCAAGTTTGGATGTTTATGGACTTAATTGGATTTTTAATTGATTTTATAGGGGATTTGATTGCAAGAAAAATTGATTTTTAAGTCAATTTGGGCTTTAATTAGAAGAAATTTAAGTTCTGGGGCCAAAATATATTTTTTAGGAATTTATTAGGCCAAATCAGGGGCTTAATTGCATAAATATTGAAGTTTAATGGCCAATTAGGGACTTAATTAAGAAAATCCGAAACCAGGGACCAAATTGGAAGAGGCGTGTAAATGGAGGGGCTGCAATTATTCGGTTCAGGGGCCTAATTGAAGAAATTGAAAGTTTATTAATCAATTGAGGGCTCAATTGCATAAATCAGAGGCCAAGGACCAAAGTGAAAAACGCGGCCAACAAGAGGGACGGGACCGAATTTGGCAGGGATACAATTGAAATGAATAAGAAATGATGGAGGGCTTATTTGAACTTTGGCTCATTTAAATGAAACGGCGCGTTTTCTCCAAAACGACGCCGTTTCATATAGCAAATAAAAAAAAAGGGGAAGACCAGAACGGTGTCGTTTTGAACGACACTGTTCATCTTTCTTCTTCCCCCGATTGAACAGCAACAGAAGACAAAAAAACCATTTTTTCAAACCTTCCCGCCTCTCTCTCCTCGCCCCCACCACCACCGAACGAGTTACTGGCCGACCAGCCGTTGCGTGATTTGCTCACGCACTAGCAAAAGGCGCACTGATTCTTCCCCTATAAATAGAGAGCCCGAAGGAAAGAGAAGGGGAGGGGGAACCTGAAAACAAAAACAAAAAAACAAACCGGGAAGGGAGGAGAAGAGAGAGCACGCACGAGAGAGAGAGAAGGGAATACTGGAACCAAACCGAAAACAAAAAGAAAAAAGAGAACCGAAACAAGGAGAAGGGAGGAGAGAGAGAGAGCGAACCAAACACTTGGAAACAGCCGCAGCGCTGCTGTCCACGAGTCACGCCACCGCAGCACCGCCAGTGATCGCCTCCTCCACGCCAGGTAAATTTTCTTCTTCCCCCTTCGCTTTCGTTGCAGGCGTTACCTCCTACATGCAGAGTTCTGCATGCAGGAGGCGGGGGGAGGGGAAGAAAATTAATTCTTCCCCCCGCTGGGCCGAGGGTGCTGGGCCAGCCCGATGCTGGCCCAGACTGTATAAGTTTTTGGGCCGAGATCGGCCCAATTTCATTTTGGGCCGAGGTCGGCCCGTTTATTTATTTATTTTTTGGGCTGAGCCTGGCCCATTTATTTGGGCCGTCCCAGCCCCATAATATAATATAATATATATTTAATATTATGATATATTATAATATATGTGTGTATATATGCTATATATATAAAAAATATTTATATTAAAAAAAAATATTTTGAAAAATCTTAAAAAAATATTGTTGATTTTCCTGCATATTTTTGTCAAAAATGGTTTAATGTTGGTTTGTATTTTTATACCGTAAAGATACAAAACCAATGTTAAAAATACCCGGTTTTCGTCAAAATATCAAAGATTTTCAGAATAAAAAATGTTTTTGCTTTCAAAAAAAATTCTAAAAAATCCCTAAAAATGTTGTTGATTTTTCTGCATATTTTTATTAAAGTGGATTAATATTGGATTGTATTTTTATATCATAAGGATACAAACTCAGTATTAAAATACCCGATTTTCGTCAAAGCATAAAAAATAATATTTTCCAAAAAATTTGTCTTTGGTTTTAAAATACGGCCTAGTCTCTCCAACATATATATATATATATATATATAAATATTATAACATCATATTTTCACACAACAAAGGAAATTTTCAAAACAATATATGTATTAGCATGCATTTTGGCTTTAATAACCAGTTTATTCAAGCCATGAGAACTAGGCCAATATTTCAAAAATTATAAAAAATTCTTTTTGTTTTCTTTTAGTATTTGGGATTACGAATTTATACGTAAAACGTATTCCTAAATATTATTAATAAAGTTTTGGGTATAGACGTTAGAACGGTTAGGATTTTACCCAATAAGATAAAGATCTCCTTACCGAAGAGGATTTTTTCTTGAACCATAGACAAACTAACAACTAGGAAAGTACAATGACACCTTAGTTTTTATCAGACAATAAAACAATGCAGCTTACCTTAGGTAGGGCGTATTTGGGGTGCTAATACCTTCCCTTTACGCAACCAGTCTCCGTGCCCGATCTCTGAGACCAGTTAGGGTTCCTAGTGACCAAAATACTAGGTGGCGACTCCCATTCCATTTTCTACCAATAAAAGACATTATTTTCTTGTATCCCTATAGATATAGATAGATTTACATTGTAGATTAAGAAAATGGAACAACTTGTTATTTTCGCCGCGACGCCGCACACGTGCGACAATAATGACAACCATTTAAATAGTCATATATTTTTTGACTTATTTTGGGAAGGATGTTAACTATTAGTGCGCGAATAAAATTTAGGATGTAAAGTGTAATTTTTAAAACTATAAAGGATAAAAATAATTTGACCAAACTATATAATTTTAAGGGTGGTTTTTCCTTTTATGTTTATTTGAGTACTCAGTGTATTGATATATATATTGTTGCTGATAATAATTAGTGATGGTATTTTTATTATTGATCTAGCTAGTGGCTGTAAGCCTTACAGTATCCTATAATTGATTTCAAGAGTTCATACCGAGAGGGCATAAAATAACAATTGAGTATTGATCCTCATTTAAATCAATAACATTGCTTTATTAATAAAAAGTTACATTGATTTAATTTCTGGGTGAAAGATATTATTTGTTTATTATGATTTCCTATATAAGTTTTGAATTTCTTGCTTTGGAGGGAATTAATTTTTAATTAAAAAATACAGAGCTAGAATGTAGAGAAGAATTAGATGTTTATCATCAAGAAATTAAGATAGCATATCATTTTTTAGCATAAGTAAACATGTACTCCATTCTCGCCCCACTACTTTATACTTGTTTATCCCATCTATTTTAGCAGCCGAGCTTTCAGTACTAATGTGGTTTTTTTTTTTTTTTTTTTTATTGCAATGAGAGTTACTTTGAAAAAGACAGGTTTTCATTGGTGATATGGTGATTAAAAAGTATAATTTTGTAAAATCAAGCCCCTTCTAATTTTCTTATCTCCTTTAAGATTTTTTTTTCCTTACAAATATTGGGGTGTCTGTGAGTTTCTTTGAGTCCTTACACTACTAGATTGAGCATGCAATTTGATCGAAATTAATCAATCTTTGAATAGCTAAGGCAAATAAAGCAAAACTATGAAAACGATTTTAAAACATGATAGAGTACTATAAATATAAATTGCTATTTGAAGATTTTTTTTCAACTGATTATTTAATTAATGAGTACTTGGCTTTATAATGAAGGTCATCGCCCACTTGATTATAAATTTTTATTCCACCTAATATTTACACCACATAATTATTTAATAAAAATTCCTAATTTCAGTTGTTAGATGTTGAGAAATAAAGAGCACACAAGTATTTAGACCTCTCAAGCTTTATTGATTAATATTCAACTCTTAACACATTCTTTTTTCTAGCATACAAGTCTCTTGCATTATATATAGACAAATTATAAAATAGACTTAAGCGATCCTAATCCAACAAGGTTCTAAATACTACTTCACTTAGGATTCTAAATCCTATTTCATTTAGGATACTAATTCATAACTTACATGGAAACTTGGTTTAAATAATTATTAACACCTTTCCTTAAACCAAGTTCTTTAAATTTCTTCATGCCCATCATCTTCTTAAATTTCAAGAATAAATCAACTTGAAGATTCTTTATGAAAATGTCAGCAACTTGATCTTTAGATAAACAAAACTCGACCATGATTTCTCGATATTTCAGCAAATCACGAATGTAATGGTATTTGATGTCAATATGTTTACCTCGATCATGAAACATTGGATTATTTGTTAATGGAATAGCATACTTATTGTCATAAAAGATCTTTGTTGGCTTGTTTTGATAATGTTGCAACTTACTAAGCTTTATTTTTAACCACACTAACACAACTTCCAACTACAATATACTGTGCCTCACCAATAAAAAGAGCAACCACTTGTTTCTTTGATGACTAGAAAAACACACTAAAAATAAAATAAAAAATATAACCTGAAGTACTTTTTATTTTTTCAATATCACTATCCTAATCATTATCTGTATATTCAACAAGCTCGACTTTATTAGCACAAGAATAAAAGATGCCATCATTTTGCATACCTTTGACATGTCTTAAAATATATTTTGCTGCTTTCAAATGAGATTGATGTGGAGTCTCTATAAATCTACTAATAATGCCAACACCATACATCATGTCAGGTCGAGTAGTAGTCAAATATCGCAAACTTCCCACCAATCTTTTAAAATTGGTTGAATCAGCTAAACCACTGTTGCCATTTTTCATATTATTCAATCTTTCTTCCACTAGAGTCAAAATTGGATTACAAGATTCCATTTTGATTTTTTTAGCACATCACTAGCATACTTATTATATGAAATAAATATATCATCCTTGATATGTGTAGCCTCAGTACTATGAAAGTAAGATATTAAACCCATGTCTATCATCTCAAACTAAGCAATTATAGCTTCTTTAAACTTTACACTACATCGTCATCATAAAAAAAATAATTATCATTCCTAAGAACATAATTTTGCGAGCATGTAGGAAAATAATGTTAATGTTGTAGGTGACTAGAAAGCTCTGCACAAATAGGTGTTGAAGGTTATATAGGTTGATGCTCATTGGCACATCACTATAAACTTTCAACTAGCAATGACAAAGATTTTACTTCTTTAGTTGACCATTCTCAAATCCCATCTTCACTAAAAGTAACATCTCGACTTATGATCACCTTTTCAATTTCTGAATTGTATAGTTTGTAACCCTTTGTCTTACTATTGTAACAAAAACAGATATATTTTTTTACTTGTCATCCAATTTCTACCTTAACTCATCAAGAACATGAGAATACGTAATGCTACCAAACACCTTGATATAACTATTATTTGGCTTCTTTTGAGTCCAAACTTCTTGAGGAGTTTTTTCATGAACATAAATAGCTCAAACAACTACTACTCATAAATCTTTAGGTAATTTTTTTTTATTAAGTAACATACATATAACCATGTCCATCATAATTTTATTTTCCCTCTCCACCACACCATCTTATTAAGGAGTTTATCTAACAATCAATTGATGTTGAATACCCTAATTTTCTTAAGAAATCATCAAAAATAATATATTTTATTCCTCCATTAGTTCTCAAGGTTTTAACGAAGTGCCCACTTTTCTTTTCAATATAAGTTAAAAATTCTTGAATGCACCATAAGATTTTAAGTTTTGTTTCAAGAAATAAAACCAAGTCTTTTTACTAAAGTCATTAATGAAAGTAATAAAGTACCTATTACCTCCATATGAAAGAACCTTAATACAGCACAAATCTGAGTGTACGAGTTCAAGTGGCTTTTTAGCTCTCCATGTTTTACCTTTTGAAAAGGATCTTGGTGTTTTTTTCCCAAAATGCATGATTCATAAATTTTTATAAGAGGACCAAATTATGACAACCCATAAACCAATTTCTTACTAGAAATAAATTTCAAACTCCTAAAATTTAAATGTCCAAGATGGGAATGCCATAACCAATTATCATTAGAAATCATATAATTGAAGTAAGACAACTCATTGTAATTAACCTTTAATGGATATAAATAATTATTAGCAATAGTTACCATTGCTATTAGCCTTTCTTGTTCATCAAAAATAGTGAAAATCTTGTTTTTGAGCACAAATCATACCCCTTTTATGTTAATTATCCCAAACTTAATAAATTCCTATATAAGCTTGGCATATAGAACACTTCAAAAATAACACTAATTTAACCATCCTTTAATTTAATGCCAATTCTGCCTTTTCTAAATGATGGATTGTTTTATTCCAAGTGTCATCGATATACGAAAAGATTCATCCAATTTAAAGAATAACTCTTTATTGCAACTCATGTGATTGCTGCAACCTATATCTAAAAACCACCTATCCTTTTCATCCTTCTATGTATCATAGTTTTCTAAAAACAAAGTCTCGAGAGCATTTTTATTAGTCTCTATAAATTTTGCATGCACCTTTATATTATTTGAGTTTTAAGTCGATACTCTTATTGATAATGATCAAACCTTTTGAAATGAAAACATTGAATATGAGACTTACAATCTCTCTTATAGTGACTATACTTCTAAAATTTATGGCATTGAATTTGAGACTTGTCATATTGATTTGAATCTCCTTCACTTCTATTATTTGTTCTTCCATTATATCCTTGTTGTTGATCATATCTATTATTTCATCCACCTTTACCTCTGATACTTTGACCACATTGATTATGCTAAATTTTGTTTAAGATTTCCTTGTTAGTTATCATGTTCAATTGAGATTGCAATGCATCTTAAATGGTTACTGCATACTTCTTCGAATTCATGCGATGCTCATTAGTTGCTAATAAACCTTGTAATTCATCAATTGACATTTCACTCAAATATTTTGATTCTTCAATAGTTGCTACCATGTACTCAAAATAAAATGTTAGACTTAAAAGAATTTTCTTCATAACTAGGAATTTGTCATCTTGTCTCCATAAGATTTCATCTTATTACTAATTTTTATGTTCATGAAAAATACTCCTTGATAATCTTATTATCTTTCATTCAGAGAAGCTTAAACTTTGTGCATAAAGTCTGCAACTTTACTTTCTTTGCCTTTTTTAAACCTTTGTAAGATTTGTTTAAAATATCCTAAATTTCTTTCACCTTTTGAAAGATGTGATATTGAGCTTCGTTCTTTTTGGCTCGATTTGTTTCTTGCACATTCATTGACTCTAGAACTTTGTTCTTGACAACATTTCAAGCATCAATATACTCTAATTAAGAAAGATTGCATCTGAATTCTCTAATGTACATAGAGGAATGAATTATAGAGTAGACTCTCAAACTATCCTAACCCAACAAGGATTGTAAGTACTAGTTTATTTACTAAGAATTCTAAATCCTATTTCATCTAGGATACTAATTCGTAACTTTCATGGATACTCAATTAAAATAATTATTAACAAATGTCGACCTTCATGAGATAATGATAATTTTTTTTTATATCCCATATGTGTCATATGTAGCAAATTTGTCAACCTTTTTCACTGGCGTGGTTGGCTGCACATGGGTTGAGCTGGCTGTTAATGCTTCTCCTTTGCTGGGTTGAGCTGGCTACATATGGGTTGAGTTGGTTGCACATGCTCCTCCATTCATGGGTTCAGTTAGCAGCACATGGGTTGCTGCCAATGCTTCTCCACCAACTATAAAGAGGTGAAAAGCAATGTGGAGAAGTGTGTGTCAAGTGTAGAGAAGAAAAAAAAATGCAACAGTGAGAGCAACGTGTGTGAGAGTGAAGTGCAAAGTTGAGAGAAACACTGAGTGTAGAGAGAAACATTGGGTTTTGGGTTTGTATTGGGGTTGAGTTTGAGTGTTTGTATTATTCCTCCAAATATATATAATTTGTTGCCTCCGTGGATGTACCCGCTTTTGGGGAACCACGTAAATCTGCTTGTCTTTGTGTTTTTTGTGTTTGCTTTCGGTCCAGTATGCACAACAAATTGGTATCAGAGCATTAGGGAAGCTTAAACACAGAAAAATACGTTTTTCCAACTCTCTGTTCGAAGTTGCAGAATTTTCAAAGTCCTCAGATCTTGCTTTTGACCACCTGCGGAGATTCCTCTCGTCGATACAAGTCCGGCAATATAAAGATCATCGAAATCGGAGTTGAAACGAGCCCTGTAGAGCTCGTCGAAGTTTCGCTGGAAATCTGCCAGAAAAACCAGACAGTGCCGGAATTCTAGCCTGAGAAGACAGCCACGTCATCCGACACTTTGGCGCTAAGTCAGCATCCACGTCATCGATAGGGATCCATACAGCCACGTCATCCTCCACGTCACCTAACTTTGACATAATATTCTTCTGACAGAATGAGAATATTCCTTTAACAGTGACAGAATATTCCTTTGGCAGTGACAGAATATTCCCTTGGCTTTGACAGAATATTCCCTTGGCTTTGACAGAATATTCTTTATCAGAAACAGAATATTCATTTCCTGAGTCAACTGAGTCACATTGGTTTTTTGGTCAACTCAGTGATTTTGTAGCCTGTTTTTGGCCGAGTCAAGCTTGTTCCTAGCATTTTCAACCATTCCGGACGCAACCGTGGTGTCCGTTTTATGAAACAGCACACCAAAGTTACTGTTTTGGCTCTTTTAAGCATAAAAGTGCGTGTTTTAATAATTTCAGGAGTCCATTTGTAATCCAAAGGCGTCATAATGGCTGATATTCCAGAAGAAAGATCAACGGGGAATGTTAGTATACCTCCACAATACATTCCGGTATCGAGTACCAAATTTGAGGTGGAGAAGTTTGACGGGAAAGGTAATTTTGGCATGTGGAAATGTGAAGTGATGGATATGGTTGTCCAAATGAATTTGGATTTCACTCTAGAAGATAAACCGGAGGATTTGGATGAGAAAAGCTGGGAGAGGATAAATCGGTTAGCTTGCAGTTCTATCCGACTTTGTCTTGTAAAAGATCAGAAGTACGTATTTTCATAACAAAACTCTACAAAGGAATTATGGCAAGCAGTAGAGGACAAGTTTATGAAGAAGAGTATAGAGAATCGTCTCTACTTGAAGAAAAGAATCTTTCGTTTTCAGCACAAGAAAGGTACTTCCATGAATGAGCATCTGAATGATTTCAAAATGATAGTTGATTTGAAGAATTTAGATGTGGAAAAAGATGATGAAGATAAAGCTCTGTTATTATTGTATTCACTGCCTGACACATATGAACATCTCGTCACCACTTTACTGTATGGTAAAGAAAAGATTAAATTCATTGATGTGTCCAATGCTTTGGTAAACAATGAGTACCGGAAGAAGGACCGGATTGTTCACAAGGAGTCAACGTCAGAAGCATTGACAGTTAGAGGCAGAACAAACCCTAGAAGATTTCGAGGGCGAGGGAGATCTCGCTCAAAATCTAGAGGAGAATCATCAAACAGGCGATATCTTGTAAAAGATGAGTGTGGCTTTTGTCACAAAAAGGGGCACTAGAAGAAAGATTGTCCAATCAAGGGCAATAAGGAAAAAGATGAACCAACTGTGAACGTTGCACGAGAAGAAGATGAACGAGACTCTGCATTCATGGTCTCATCACCAGAAAAACATTGTGGTGAATGGATTCTTGATTCTGCATGTTCTTATCACATGTCCCCTAACAAGCACTTATTCTCGAGACTTGAGGAGTTCAATGGAGGAGTTGTGTTTATGGGCAATAATAATGTTTCTGAGGTCAAAGGGATTGGGACTATCCATCTAAAGATGTATAATGGGGTAGTCAAGACACTGACAGAGGTACGGTATGTACCTGACTTGAAGAAAAATCTCTTCTCACTTGGAGTCCTAGAATCCAGTGGTTATAAGATTATCATGCATGGTGGAATCCTGAGAGCAATCCGTGGTGCATTAGTTGTCTTAAGAGGCACGAGGATAGGAAACTTATATTTCCTAGATGGATCTACTGTTATTGGTACAACAGCTGTTTCCAAAAGCTTAGAAGATGCTGAAGCAGATAATTCCAGACTTTGGCACATGCGCTTAGGGCATGCTGGTGAAAAGGCTTTGCAAGGACTAGTCAAGCAAGGTCTATTAAAAGGCGCCAAGACTGAGAAGCATGGGTTCTGTGAGCATTGTGTTCTTAGAAAACAGACAAGGGTCAAGTTTGGCACTGCAATACACAACACAAAAGGGATTCTAGATTATGTTCACACAGATGTATTGGGACCTTCAAAGAATGAATCTCTTGGAGGTAATCGTTGGTTTGTTACTTTTATTGATGTTTTCTCAAGACGAGTATGGGTGTACATGATGAAACACAAGGATGAGGTCCTTGATATCTTTCTGAAATGGAAGAAAATGGTGGAGACTCAAACGGGAAGGAGAGTTAAGACTCTTCAGTCAGATAATGGTGGTGAGTACACTTCAGATCCTTTCTTTGAAGTTTGCCAGGATGAAGGGATCAAGCGACATTTTACTGTACGCAAAACACCACAACAAAATGGAGTAACAGAACGCATGAACCGCACATTGGTGGAGAAAGTCCGATGTATGCTATCACATTCGGGACTAAGCAAAGTGTTCTGGGGCGAGGCATTAAGCTATGCTCGTCATATTGTTAATCGGTTACCTTCAGCAGCATTAAATGGAAGAACCCCTTTGGAGGTATGGTCAGGCTCTCCTGCAAATGATTATGACTCTATGCGTATATTTGGTTGCTCAGCATATTATCATGTTACTGAGTCCAAACTAGATCCTAGAGCCAAGAAAGCTATTTTTTTGGGCTTTAGTGGAAGAGTAAAAGGTTACAGGCTCTGGTGTTCTGAATCAAAGAAAGCGATTTTGAGTAGAGATGTCACTTTTGATGAGTCTGGAATGTTACAGCAGGAAAAATCACAGGAGAAGGAAAAACAGTCTGGTGATGCACAACAGGTGGAGTTGGAGACTTCAGTCATCCCTATAAAGACTGTTCAGACAATCCCTACTGAAGGAGATTCAGATGAAAGTTCAGATGAAGAGGATGCAACAACTCCAGCAACCACACAACAAGAATCCATTGCAACGAGTAAACCGAAAAAAGTTATCAAGAAACATGCTCGGTATTGTGACATGCTGGCTTATGCACTTCCAGTGATTGATGATGGAATCCCCTACACCTACAAAGAAGTAGTACATAGTGTAGAAAGTGCAAAATGGAAAGAGGCAATGGATGAAGAGATGAAATCTCTCCACAAGAATCAGACTTGGGATTTGGTACAACTCCCTAAAGGAAAGAAGACAATTGGTTGCAAGTGGGTATATGCCAAGAAGGAAGGTAATCCTGGAAAAGACAACATCCGATTCAAAGCAAGATTGGTAGCAAAAGGCTATGCTCAGAAGGAGGGGATAGATTATAATGAGGTATTCTCTCCAGTTGTTAAGCATTCATCAATTCGTATTTTGCTAGCCTTAGTTACACAATTTGATTTGGAGTTAGCCCAACTTGATGTGAAAACTGCCTTCCTACATGGAGATTTGGAAGAGGAAATTTACATGTCTCATCCAGATGGTTTCAAAGTCACTGGGAAAGAGAATTGGGCTTGTAAACTGAAGAAGTCATTGTATGGCTTGAAACAATCTCCTCGCCAGTGGTATAAGCGATTTGATAAGTTCATGACAGAACATGGATACACACAGAGTCAATTTGACAACTGTGTATATTTTCGCAGACTTCTTGATGGTTCTTTCATCTATTTGCTCTTATATGTGGATGATATGTTGATTGCATCAAAGAGCAAGGTGGAGATTGATAGACTGAAAGCTCAATTGAGAACTGAGTTTGAAATGAAAGACCTTGGAGAAGCTAAGAAGATTCTTGGCATGGAGATTCAGAGAGACAGAAGAAAAGGCACAGTCTGTTTGACACAGACCCAATACTTGAAGAAAATTCTACAAAGATTTGGAGTAGATGGTAAGACCAAGCCTGTAAGCACACCTTTAGCTCCTCATTTTAAGCTAAGTGCTTCAATGTCTCCACGCACAGAGGAAGAGCGCAAACATATGGCTCAAATTCCATATACAAATGCAGTTGGTGCATTAATGTATGTAATGGTTTGTACGAGACCAGATATTTCACATGCTGTCAGTATGGTGAGCAGGTATATGCATGATCCGGGAAAGGGTCACTGGCAGGCAGTTAAGTGGATTCTACGGTACATTCATGGCACAACTGATATTGGTTTGAAGTTTGAGAGGGATGATAGACTCGAACAAAATTTAGTTGGTTATGTGGATTCGGATTATGTTGGTGACTTAGACAAGCGTCGTTCCACAACAGGCTATGTGTTTACACTTGCTAAAGGGCCTGTAAGTTGGAGGTCAACTTTACAATCAACAGTAGCTTTGTCAACAACTGAGGCAGAGTACATGGCAGTAACAGAAGCTTTCAAGGAAGCTATTTGGTTACATGGGTTGATTGAAGATTTGAGAATTGTTCAAGAGCACGTTGATGTCCATTGTGATAGTCAAAGTGCTATTTGTCTTGCAAAGAATCAGGTTCATCATTCCCGCACCAAGCACATCGATGTTCGATTTCATTTTGTTCGAGAAATTGTGGATGAAGGGGATATTCTGCTACAAAAAATTGGTACTGCAGATAATCCAGCTGACATGCTCACAAAATGTGTCTCAGGGATCAAGTTCCAACATTGTTTGGACTTGGTCAACATCTCTCGGTGTTGAGCACCTTCAGGGTGCAGCGCCACATGGCGCATTGGAGGCAACATTGATTGATCACGAGAATTGGATGGAAAAATCTTGCCAAGGTGGAGATTTGTAGCAAATTTGTCAACCTTTTTCACTGGCGTGGTTGGCTGCACATGGGTTGAGCTGGCTGCACATGCTCCTCCATTCATGGGTTGAGTTAGCAGCACATGGGTTGCTGCCAATGCTTCTCCACCAACTATAAAGAGGTGAAGAGCAACGTGGAGAAGTGTGTGTCAAGTGCAGAGAAGAAAAAAACATGCAACAGTGAGAGCAACGTGTGTGAGAGTGAAGTGCAGAGTTGAGAGAAACACCGAATGTAGAGAGAAACACTGGGTTTTGGGTTTGTATTGGGGTTAAGTTTGAGTGTTTGTATTATTCCTCCAAATATATACAATCTGCTGCCTCCGTGGACGTACCCGCTTTTGGGGAACCACATAAATCTGCTTGTCTTTGTGTTTTTTGTGTTTGCTTTCGGTCCAGTATGCACAACATCATGTATATTAGATCACATCACCAAAAGTAAATCATGGAAAAACCTCGAGTAATGGCGGGCATTGGTGCTACTTATACCCACGAAGACTAGCAACACTAGCACCCAGACCATGTTGTAACTTGTAAAAGTAGCACAAGGGCTCCCAAGATAAACCAAAATAAATCAAGCCATTCATCTAATGGTACATCAACCATTGATTGTCTCCTAATTGTCTCACAATTAAGTTATTTTCACTAAGAACTTGTTTTCTCTTTCAACTATTCTTTCTGATTTCCAGTAGTTTCAATGGCTGATTAAAACAACCACGTACATTGATGCAAACATTGCCTTTCTTTGGGCCATGATAGAGCCTCTAGGGTTTGACCTTCATATATATATATATATGGACCCCCATTTATGTTAATTAATTACCAATCTTCTAATTCCTTAAACTTTAATATTTCTGGATTGACCCTTTGCCTCCATTAAAAGAAAAGAAGCAAAAATGAAACTCCAAGATTTTAAAGGGGAACTTGACGGTCCTCATCCATCAACTTGGCATGCAGGGCAAATTTTATAAACCACAAAATATACGTTGGTCTTCATTAGCATGCTAGCTAGCTTGAATCTTGAAGACTTCAATTATTCAACTACAGAGATCGATCAAAGTTCTTCTTAGTGTATTAATTTAATTCACGATTCTCATTCAAGGTTAGGTAGGCAAAATCAATATAATTTTATTCCGTCTTAACACCGTACCTGCAAATGCATCACATGATCCAAGAAACTAAGTAAGAAACACCCACAATCATATGCTTCTTCCAGGATTTATCAATGATCTACGCGCTACACAGTTTGATAAAATCAAATGTTTGAATTTCTTTCTAACAGATTATATTATCGTTATGGTAGTCAAATTTACCGTTTGTGGGTGGCGCCGTGGGATAGAATTCGTCTACAACTATCAACTAGCTTGTGCCTCCAACTTGATCTAGACATGACCTACAGCTATGTAGAAGTGTTTAAAGACGAGGGGAGACATGGTTGATTAAGGTCTAGCGTATGCAAAGGTCGTCGTGGTGACAAGCTAGGATGTGTTATGATTGTCGCCTAAGGCTGTGCCCTTGATTACCGTGTGCTAGCTCAAGGTACGCACCATGGTTTGACTGGAGGGTGATGTTGCTGCTGCTTGTAAGTTCTAGCTAGCTCCCCAAGTTGTCCATGGAAATTAATGGTAGTAAGAAAAGTAGCGACCTGAACATTTTCATGCACCACTGAATTACTTGAGATATAATATTCCCACAAGTTTTTACAAATACTTTTCTTCACGGTTTAAACCTATATATCATTAATTTACTTTATATATATATATATATATATATATATATATTACAATTCATATGGTGTTGTGTAATTAATATGGTTTTATATGAGGTTGGCCATTTGCTTTCTTGACGGGCTGGATGCAAATTAACATCAAAATATTTATTTTATTAATTAATTATGAACAATTAAACGGAAAGTAAGACTAACCAATTACAATTTGATGACAATTTCATTCTACCTGTTGAATTTGAGGAGGAATTAATGAATTAACGGTGGGTTTCCTGTGAATGCTGTGGGTGCACATACACTAGAAACAGCATTTTAACGCCATGGATCAAGCATATCGGCGTGTATCACGCCACCAAAATCAACAGGACAGCTCGAATCCAATTACTTTTGACGAGAATTTTAAAGCGAATAAAATGAAAACCAGTACCCCAATAACCATAGCTGTTTGAAATAAATCATCGAGAATATTTAAAGCTTCTCTCCTCTCTAAGCCACAAAGTTATATATTCTTTTTACACTACACAAAACATGATAAAAAAATAAAGAGTCCAACCATAAAGGGAATCGAGATGCTAAAATAAAAATATTGTTTATTCATATAATTTACAAACAGATTTAAAGATAAAACTTCAAAAATAAATCCACAATTCAAGAGCTTTTGTTATAGCAAGCCATTCAGCCTCTTTTCAAAATTACATGGCAAAACCGGACCGGTCCAACTATTTAATTAACCGGATCCTGAATCGACCGCTGAATTTTATAACTATGCTCTTTTGACCTTTAAATTTCCACGATAACAGATAATTTAAAACGTCGTTATAACATTTATAAATTAATAATTCCTTAAATAAATCCTATTCAACGCTGGAACGTTAACTTTATCAAGTAAAAGTCACTGTTTATATGACATGACAGGTGACGCCTCTGCTTCAGAAAAAGACCAAAAGAGTGGATTGGATGGCTTTCCCTAGCTTTTGCCAAGGAGCTGGACTCCAAGTACTCGTTGCTGTTTTATTTTATTTTTTATAGATACATTTTTAGACACGATTCACGGATGGCGGCCTTTGCTAAAAATCCAAATAGGAGAAAAAGTCTGCCAACACATGTTTTTAATCGATTATATATTTACTAGGTTAACAAATATAAGTGGTAGGATCATTAATATTTTTTTTAGTTAAGTCCTTATCACTTAATTATTATCATTTGAAGAACTAACTCACTTGCTAATTATTATTGTTTTATAATTAAATTAAATTAAATTAAATTAAAACATATATAAAATTTATCAAATTTTTATTGTAGACTCTCTCTAATTTTAATATGGATTAGCACTCTAAAATTATCATTTTGCTCTTGACAACACAAAACTTATAACTTATAATTTTGTTTGAGGGGTAAAATGATTTTTTCAACGAGATTTATAAATTGTCAATTCAAAATCCATGGAGGTAGCTAGTTTTTTTACTTTTTAGCTGCACAATAAAATTACTAAACTGCTCTTAAAAGCTAAATTAATTAAACTTAAGGGTGAGGGGCTTTTTTCTTGATTTTTTTTTAAAAATATAAGCATTGCCTTATCAATTTTATTTTTTTATATTAAAAAAGAAAATTAATCGATCCGGCAACATTTCCCGTGTCAACTATCTAGTAAGACCAACTAAACCAGCATTGACCCCGTGGCTAAATTTATGAATAAAAGAGAAGCACTGACGTCAAACTGCTCAAGCACCCGATGGGAAGGGTCCAAATTCAAGAATGGGCTGCAGCCAATTGAATGCATTGTGCATGATATGGGACCCCATGTCTGAAAAAAATGCTATCTTGCTCAAATTCTAGTGGTTCTTACAGATAGATTTGTCTCTATCTGACGTCAATTTTTGCTCTCTTCATAAAACAAAGCATCTAGTAAATGTGGCTAGCATTGAATTTAATAGCAGAATATGCCGGGCTGACTCACAAGTAGATGCTATAATTTGAAATTAAATTAATTGGATCATCTGTTCACTTTCAATTTAGGCTGGGATGTCATTACCTTTTTAGATAATAAATAACAGCAAAATCGAAAAGATACAGCCATTAAATACATATAAATCGACAAATGGCCGGTTCATAATAAATAAATAAATGCCTTGAAATTAAATCAAGAGATCAATATTCCCCAAGCTCTCTCGTAATAAAATATTTTATCAGGAAAAACCATTAAAACAAATACTCTTATATCTATAAGATTCCAAAACAAATTAGATTTTCATAGTACTGAGAAACTAATCAACATATCCGCTCTCATTTAAAACTGTTAACGAAATCAGATTGTTTTGGTATAAAAGATTTATTTTAGGATTTTTTTAAATACAAAATATATTTTGATGAATTTGGACTTTTGAGTAGGAAATTAATCTTTTATTAGGTTATGTATTAAATATTATATTGTCAATAATAGTATTTATATATTGTATGAAAGCCTTGATTTATGTTACAAAATTAAGGCTTTTATACAATAAAAATCCCACATATATGGGTCAATATATAGATTAAGAAAAAATATTTTGACGGGTCTTTGGATAGAAATTTGTTCAACAAGTAGGTTTGGGTAATTATACCTTAAACTAATTGGATCTTCATCATCATCTCCTTCATTATTCCAAAATCAACAGCAAATAATGCATGACCAGTTTACAAATAATCGTAATGATAGAGGTTTGATCATTGATTATTGATCAAAACTTGCAGTACAGGAAACAAAAGCTTGCATCAAAGAGGAGATTTAAGGTTTTACCTAACAATTGAACTAAAAGCTTTCGTAATCTCCTATTATAATTCACAAGGAAGCCGGCCTTTAGCCCTGTGAAATCACACTGGTTATAATTTTGTTGCCTTCACAATCTATGGTAACAGAAACATCGATCATACGTGTTTACAACTTTAATCGTTTTATAAAACAATGTGAACTTGTCAGGAATCAGAGAATGGATGAGACCATCGAGAAAGAAAAATGAAGAAGAATGTTTTGAATGTTGATCCATCATTTCTTGATGGAGTTTTTCAAAATTTGTTTTAGTAGATTCAAGTTTAATTAGGCAATAAAGGAGAGCTAGAAAAAAAGATTAAATCAAACAACAAAAGGAGCTAGTTAGTGGGTTTTGGTGACTTGTACAGATCTCAAGTTTGTTAATAATCATTAATTTCCTCAAAATGGAAAACCCCATTTGCAATAAAACATGCACTCAGTGGACGACACAGTTTCGTGCCGTTTGTATATCTATTTCTAATATTATCATCACTGAATTATGTATGCACAAGAAAACACAAAAGTAACCCAAAAAAGATAATTCGTGATTCTTTCACTTCCTCTCATTCTGGATATGAAGAGAGCAGATTTGCTGGAATGCAAGGAGAACTCTTCCAAACTCTAGCTTGCATTTTAAGCACCTCTCTTGCCTTGTCTTTGATCTTGCTTCCGCAATCCACTTGAAGCACCAAACATAGCTTGGCCACGATGCCAATCTGCAACATCTCTTGAAGAACACTGGTAGTTATTGAGTACTTTGAGATAGACAAGATGATCCTCACTGCCCTCTCGCTTGCCACCTGAGAAACCCTAAGTATCTTCTTTGAAACAATAGCTAGGCCTGCACCGTGCCCTAACAATTCAGCTCTTCCTTCTGCACACTGGCATAGCAGGTCCAGCACCATTAGCACCATCTCGCAGGTTCTTTTCTCCGGTGAATCAAGTAGAAGATCAATCAGAACCGGGACTGCCTTAGCTTCAATGGCTTTGATTCTGTTTCTTCCCCATGGACATAGACTGATTAGCAGTTGCAAAGTAGCTTTTGATGCTTGGTGAGATATTTGATCACGTAAAACTTGGACTATTTCGTCGAAGAGTTCATGTTTCAAACTGATGAGTTTCATTGTATCAGCAACTTCAAGCATCGATTTCAACAAGAAAACCGCATAAGCTCTTGACTCATAGTTTCCACCTTGGATAACTTTCGTTAAGGTCTCAATGAATTCACCATTTCTTCCCATAACAAGATTCTTTAGGCCAGATTCTGATATTTGTAGACCGTAGAGAATACTCAAGGCCTCATCACTTGGTCTTGAGATCTCAAACCCATCATCTGAAGTTACTTCAAATGATAAAGAATGGAAGTTATTTAGCATTGAGACCAAGAACTCTACAGCACCTGCAGCCTCCATGCATCTTTTGTTTGTTTCATTCTCGTTCGCGAAGGAACGTAGCTTCCTTAGACACGTAACCTGTTGCTCCGGCGATTTAGCATCATTGAGAAGCTTGGCAACCTGTGCTTTGCTAATCGGAGGCTTTGGAGTTGGGATTCTTTCAACACCATATGAAGCATTGAGGGTGCACCAAGATTGAATCAACCTCCTAAGAGTATGGTTTGGTGTCACCTCACAACCAGATATCACTTGTTTTGTAACAGGACAGGTATCATTCTTGCTTGAGAACAGCCATTTCTCAATGCTCTCACGATCGTAAGTTATCCCAGTTGGGACTATAACCGGGTCTTTCATGATTTGGAGAGAAATAGGGCAGAGAAAAAATGAAGGGACTTCAATATCTTCCATTTTACACAAAATAAACCAAGAAGATCTAAAAATATATAACACTAAGAACCACTAAATTAAGTTCAAGAAGATCAAGAAAGTGGTTTTGGAGGAAATCCCAAGATGAGAACCAAAAGTAGATGTTAGTAGACAAGTAGTAGATGAAAGTAGCTAGCCAAGAATTGAAGGCTTAAGAGAATTTTGGTTTGAGAGTAGGTTTTGAGGAGTTGTGTGAATTGGTTTGATTTGGAGATAGGAGATGGTATTGGGTTTGGGTTATATACGTGAGGCGTTGAATAACGAGAGATGTTCAAAATTTAGAAAGTCAAAACACGTTAAATACAGGCATTGAGAGAGAGGCAATTTGCTTAGGACTTTTCCGAGCAATTGAGAGGCTCAAGAAGGGCAAACCCTACTTTAATTAGTCTATGAAGGTGATTGCGGCTACCTCGTGACAGATGCATGTGGTCTAGGATAAATGAAAAGAGAAAAATGCATGCCACTCCCTTTTGATCAGTTTTGACTTTCTCGCTCTAGAACTTTCATCTGTTTAATTCTTGCATTATTTTTCTCCGTCTTCCTCGTGTTTCTCAAGTGTTGTATTGCATGAATATTTGAAAAGATGCCGACAAATTTAGGACACGGTGGCTTCTTTACAGCCTGCTGGCCATACACATCTTCTTCACTCCACGCTTTCTACTCGTAAATCAGTCATATAATTAATCAAGCCTTTAATATATAATTTTCCAGCTGCATTCGAGCTAGCTAGCTCTTCTTGAGTTTTGACTTACCTTATCAAACTATTTATTGGTCTATGGGTGGTGCACCATAACCATCAATCTTTGATACTTACATTTCTCGGTCTGACTTTGTACAAGTATACGCACCTCACCCACCCATATATACTTGATTATACAGCGTCGTTCAAGGATTATGAATGGATGCAGGTGGCTTACAATGGGACACTCGAATCTCGACACCAAACAAAATTGTGGTCCTCCGGACGTATAATGCGATCGATGGAGAAAATTTTAATAAAGAAACAGAAATCCAATTTAAAATAGAAAGAAAGAAAGAAATAAAACATGTTATCATAATATATACACTCTCTTTCTTCAAAAAACCGGGGCTAATTAATATTCCATAAAGTGTGTGTGTGTCTATATATACACATAGACAATAATATTCCTATGAAAACATTTAATTTGTGAAGAATATATTTCTAGTCGAATACCCTAGTAAGCGAAATTTTATTAATTGATAAAGAAAATAATAAAATACTGATAATAAGAAGAAATCCTTATAATTAAACAAAGGCTCCGTTAATGAAATTTTATTGACAACATGTATCGTATGAAAGAATACTATAATAATTATTGTTTCATTAATCTTCAATCATGCTTGTAAAAGAGATGAGCATGAAATCTGTAATGATTATTCTTTTGGAGAAGTTTTTGATTATAAGATATGATTATATTGCATATCTTGTGTTTTCCTGCTATGTATTAATCATTGCATATATCGAAGTATACATTATTTTTGTACGTATGCCTAATTTCTATATAGTACAATTAAAAATTATTCATATACCTCCATTTAATTTCAATGATTCAATGTAAATTCACGCATTATCAGCCATATATATGCTCATATAAATAATGCATGGTTAAATATTTACTGACAAGTAATTTCTCTATCAAAAAAAAAAATCATCAGCCAAATATTTACCAATGAAATATGCTTGTCTTATATATATATATATATACACGTAAAAAATATAATCATTTTCTTATAGTAGCTTAATTTAATAAGGACAAACATCTATACACAGAATTAATATTTTTAAGTTAGTTTATGCATCAATTATTATTGAATGAATTTAATTAAAAATATATTTTTGTTTAGTGTGTATTTGATATTAATTATAATGTATGATATTTTTTAAAGTGTTGTTTCACTTAAAAATATATATAAGAAATTATATTTTTTTTATTTTTTTTATTTTTTATGTCAGTATATATCAAAAAACACGGAAAGAATATCAATGTAATTTTTAAAAAAATAAACATATTATTAAAAACACTGAAAAAAAAAGTGCCGTATTGAAAAATAAGAGATTAATTAATATATTTGGAAAAATTCAAAATATTTCTGCAGGTGCTCTCTTCAAAATTTGAAGATTCAACATTGATAGGCTCCACATGCTGTTTGACTTCGACCCTGAGGAGGGAGGGGATTCATCTGATCATGATTCGATTTATTACAATCTTTTAATCTAGGAAATATATATCCAATATCCAACTCTGGAGGTTACGTGTGAACGCGGTGGTGGACCATCTTCTGCTGTGATAATGATTATTATAGTATTGGAGCCTATATATATATAATAGTGGAGCAGTGAGTGTGATATGTATATTTATGATAATTATTTCACTTGACTCCGCCATGCCATTAATTATTGGACCACAGAACATCCCATATACAACAACAACAAAAAAAAAAAAACGAAATTTACTATTTATAATTAAAAACTCTCAAAATACATTAATATAGTATAGCTTTAGGAAAACACCCAAATGCCTCAATTTTAATACATCAACATCCTCTTGCTCAATAGCCATTGCAAATTTTTATTAAATAAAAAACTAAAAAAAATCTAATTTATGAAATAATATTGAAAGTAAATAAAATAAAAATCCAACACCCATATTTTAAATCATGAAAATTAAATCTTATAGCCAAACCCAAATCCTGAGTCGCTATTTTAGATCTTACTAGTGCTTTATCAAATATATATTTACACTAGTTTAGGTAAATTCTTAGTTATTGTCATAAATTAATAAATAATAATATATTTTATTTTAGATACGATGTTTTAGAGAGAATAATTTTTTATCTTCAACATAATTAATATTTTATAAAAAATATTTTAAAATCAGTTAAAATTTCTAATTATTATAAAACTTGGTGAGGGCTACTTTTTCCATCTTTATCTTTATTGAAACAATTTACTTTGAATATTCTGACCTCGGGTTGAAAATTGTATATTGAACTCAAAATTTTCTTCATTCCCGTAACAAAATGAGAAAAGTAAGGAAGAAATTTTAATAATTAGACAAGAGGATTGTGGATCGACATGTCGGCTGTTGATACTTGATATACTTCACTTGCTTTTTTCTAAAGTAGTAATGGAAGTTCCCGCCTAAACCAAGACAAACTGCACCAAGCCAGCTTGCAGGAATTGGTAAGCAATATATTTTTACTTTTTTTTTTTTTAATTAATATAGATATTCAAATCAACTTATATATATCTCGACTATTTTCATAAATTTTACAATTAAAAATTATATAAATCTTCTATAAATATTATATTTTTATTTTTAACCCAAAAGTAAATGATGCTTGAAGGATTACAATTGTTTAACCTAACTTCTTCATGAATGGTTAAACACAACTCAAAATCTAATTTACATCTAAGTTGAATGTTTGGTTGATAGGTTATAGTTGACTTTAATTTGTTTTTAAATGAAAATAAAATTATTTTAATAGAAATAATTGCCGAGGTGACTTACATGTTGATACAATTATAAAATGACTTCTTCTTAGCTGGGTGAATCTAGCGTAGACTCAGTAGAGAAGTCTAGTTTACCTTCGTTTGCCTATCCTATTTGGTACGACAGATTCATGAAATAAGAGAGAACTATTCTGTTTTCAGAGAAAAATACACGGTTCTACCTCCTTTTTATCTGTCTAATGCCGTGTTCATTTTCTAAACGAAACACTTGCAAATAAAAAGATTTTCCCATCTTTCTTCTATCATTTCATTTATTACAAGTCCAATTATTTCCATATATATATATATATATATATATATATATATATATATATATATATATTGGTACTGGAGGAGAAGTAATTATTTCCAACCTGTCGATATTAATTATGAGCATCTTGAAATTTGGGCTATTCTATCACAACTGCATAATTTTATGGCACAAGAATTATGCTTGAACCTCTTTCTTCTTTCATTTTAACTTTAATTTATATGTATTTATCTCAATATCGCAAGCTGCATATCATGACGTAAATACACAATTACCTACCAGTCTCACAATAATTATTACGACCCTTTCTCCCCTCAAATCTTATTGGGGATGTGGGCAAATACATAACCATTTTAAGAAAGAAAAAAGAAACTTGTAACCGGAAAAGGAAGAAAGTTAAGCTGTTAAGGTTATTTTGCTGACCAGTGGTCAGCCTTTAGACGGGGAATGGCATCATCTCGGACGCAATCTTGTTTCATCTCCTAGAAAGAATATCATTGAGTTGCAAATGCATTCATCTGTTTTATGTTTGGATGTGTAATTTAGTGCACGTTATTGGATGGTCCTTTAGCATCTTCATTAACGGGATTCACATTCGTGTGCTGTACTGATTAATTATAAGAAATGGATTGGAAGGAGAAGGCTCTGCAGAACTCGAAATCACCTAGATATCTTGTACTCAAGACTCGAGAGGGAAGAAAAAATGCAAGGAAAGTTCTTCCACTTATCGAAATGCGATCTAAGGATTTCCCTAGCCTTGTCCTTCAAGTATGGTGCACAGTCAGCTTGAAGCAACATACACAGCTTTGGCACAGCTTTAGCATCCACCATTTCTTGGATCACCATGCTTGTTCCTGAGAATTTACATATCAGTGAAAGGATCAGAATGACCCGATCGTTGACTTCTGGGGACACCCTTAAGATTCTCTTTGCAACCACAGCAATGCTGCCTCCATGACTTAGGAATTGTGCTCTTCCCTCAGCACAGCAACATAAATGAAACAATACACCCAAAGTGAGCTCCGTGGTTCTTCTTTGGGGAGATCCCAATTCAAGCTCTATGAGCTCAAAAACTGCACCAGATTCAACCATCATTTTCCGATTTCCGGGCCAAGGGCAAGCTTCTAACAGCACCTCCAAGGCATCTTTAATACCTTGCTGGGTGATTTTCTCTCTCAAAACACCAACAATCCTCTCAAAGAATTCAGGTTTAAGCCTCTTAAGCACACTAGAACTCGCATCTTCAAGGAGAATTCTCAACACTGAAACTGCATGGGATTTAACAGTGGCATAATTATCCATTTTGCACCCTAAAACCCACGTCAAGGACTCAATAATCTTACCATTTTCACAAAGAAACGCCCTCGATTCACTTCGGGGGATTTTAATTAAACGTAGTATACAGAGAGCTTCTTGAATACCAGAAACCTGACCATTCTCGAAACACGATACGATGAACACTAACATGGCCTTGGGCAAGCCGGCATCAACCATGCACTTCCTGTTCCTTTCATTCTCCGCTGCAAGTACTTCCATTTGTGTAAGAGCTTCGATTTGCAACTTATGATGGGAAAGGTTTTTTATGAGTTTAAGGACATAGGCTTTGTCGAGGCAGGGCTTAGGGGTGGGGATTCGATCAACACCATTTGATGCATTCTCAGTGCACCAAGCTTGGATTAATCTGCGTAGGGTGTGGTTAGGGGTTAAATCTGAGTCCTTTGGCAAGGACTGTTTGGTGACTGGACATGTAATGTTTTCACTAGTGAATAGCCAACGCTCAATGCTTTCTCGATCATATGTGATTCCAGTTATGGTTGTAACTGGGTCTTTCATGATTTGGAGATAGATTGGGCAGATAAAAAATCTTGGAACTTCAATATCATCCATGAAATGATACTGAAAGTGCCACCAGAAGTAAAATATATGTTTGTGGGTGTGTAAAGAAACAGATTATTAGTGAAGATTCGCTAGCTAGGGGGCTGCAAAACGGAGAGATTGATGATAAATGATCAAATGTGGAAATGACAATTTTTTTTGTCTATGGATTGGTAAGAGAAAAGCGCCTCGCTAAATTATTGAAAACAATTTAAGAGAGAGAGTGTGGGTATTGGTCGTCTCTCTTACTGGTCATATTTTCATGGGGAATTTTGATTAGTACAGTCTACGGATGCGTTCGGTGGTCAAAGAAAGAAAAAGTTGTAAGTTTTATCTGTATTCATGTTCGCACGTAACCGCCAATTTTACATAAATACAAAATTATCCCTTCTTATTATACATTTATTACCATAGTTTTTACTGCGTGTTGAATTTTAACTAGTTACTGGATCGCTCGAATTAATTTTTTTAAAAAAAATTAAAATGGTGTTATTTAATAAATAAAAAAATAAAAATTTACGGGTTGTAACTAAATTTTTAATTAAATCTTACCAGATAAATTGAGTTGTCGGGTTAATCCATCAGATCAACCGGATTATACCAAATTTATTTTTTTTATTTTTTCTTTAATCCAGTCTAATTCCAGTTTCAAGTCCTTTATCATGCCAGATCAAGTTTTAAAATTATACTTATTACACATAAAACTACTAGAGCATCTTCCGCTTCGAGATGCAAATATAAAATAATATTTAAAATTAAATAAATATAGTTTTTATTTTTATTATGTATATTTTAATGGTAAAAAATCGTTTAAAAAATCAATGGTACTGGAGTCAGAAAAATAAGTGTAAATAAGAATGAAAGAGCTAAAATAATACTTTTTTTTTTTTGGGATTTCCACTTAACAATCCCCTTGTTGTTGCTGACGATGCAGTAATATTGTTTTTGAACAGATGGAATTAACCACAGAATGGAAACCTGTTGTTCCTAACTATGCACGAGGGAAAACTTGTGAGTTTATTTGTTATTAAAATTAAAATAAAAAAAGGGGCTCGCCTTGGTTCTGTCTTTTATCAATTGCGCTATTTATCTTATCCTGTCTTTTATTTTCTTTTCGTTGTTCCTTGAATATTTTTTTTTTGTTGCTATTTCATCTTTGCCCTTGATGTTTATATCAATTTGTATGCTATAATTCATTTTTATTTGCATTATATTGCAGTTACAAGGTTTTTGGAGTGTTTCTCTACCAAAAATTCAATTAAAACCAACGGACTTTTCGATGAAATTTTTCTGTCGGGAATTTGCGATGATATTTGATAATGGATGTAAATCCCTTGGTAATGCTGTCAGTATTTACCAACAAAACAATTATGTCTGTATATAATATACCTACAGAATTACTGAGGAACTATTTATAATTTTTTTTAAAAAAAAAGCAAGTTGATGACGTGGAAGGTTTTGCAGGCGATTTTATAGACAGAATTACCGAGGGATTCAATCGAGATCTTTGTATGGTGATGTGACCTCTTCACCGACAAAATCGCCGATGTAATCACTAACGAAATATTTTCGTCGGTAATTCCATCAATAAAAGTTAATATATCACCACGCTGTCGACCCTTCTCTCCCTTCTCCTATTTCTCCTTCTTCTTCCCACACCTCTGCATCTAAAGAAACTGCTCCCCCCCCCCCCCAGCTGCAGACACTCACCCCCCCAAACTATCCCTCTCTTCTCAACACAAGTCATCCTTTTTTAACTTTTATAGTCACTACATCCGTGTTTTGATTTATTTTGGATTTTGTTTTTTTTGTAAGTAAATCTATCCTTTTTTAATTTTAACATTAAAATGTCAATTTTATTATTATTTAATGTTTTTTTTAGTATATGTATTTTGTTAGTGTATGTACATGTTTTATTACTTTTTCTCAAACAAATTTGTAGTATGAATGTATAATTTTGTGCTTGTTATGGTTTGTTTCAGATTTTATAAAATTATATTTGTTTGTAAATTATTGAAACTTATGTTGAATTACCGAATTAGATGTGTTGTGATGAAATAAATAATAGTTTATTTAAAGGGTCAATTTTAATTTTTATCAATTTACGGAGTTGTAATTTCTGTAAATTTATGTGTATAAATTTGTATGGACGTTAATAATTGATAATGAATATTTAAGAGAAATTTTAATTAATTTGTTGGATAATCTTGAGTTAAACCAATATTTTTGCAAATTTATTTACAAACCACGATTTAAAGTTTAGACAACCCATCTTGTTGCCGAGTCATAAATGAGTGGTACATGTGCTCCCCCTTATTGGTCTCACGATCTCGAAGGAGACCCGCCTCCTCCTCCAGCCTCTTTATTCTAGATGAATTGTATTTAAAATGATAAATTTTTAAATATATAATAAATATTTGATTTCAATTTTAATTTACCTTCTTTGAATTATTTAATTTGTTTTAATTATTTTATACTAAATTTACCAATGGTTTTCTCGATGGATTAAGTCCGTCAGTATATTCTAGAGAGTTGAAATAGAATTACAAAAAATATCACTACCACCATTTAATTATCGATGAAATTAAACCTTTGGTGATATTAAAAAAATGATCGATGGAATCACAAACAAATTTTTTTATCGGTTAAATGTCATATTAACATATGAAAATACTGACATACTAAAATGAGTAAATTGTTTTTGTTTGGCGTGCTTTTTATGTCTATACATAACCAATGAAATGATCTACAAAACAAGAATAATCGAGGAAAGTTTTTCGATGAATAGTAATTATTTGTAAGTCTGTCGGTAAAAATCATGTTGATGGAATCATTGTCTAACTATCGAGAATATATTTTGTCGGTAAAATATAAAATTTTGGTGGTTTTTATTAGAAAATCATTAATAATTATAGGATTATATTTTTATGCTTATTTTGGTTTTTTTTATATGTTTTGGTGGGCTTTTTCTAGTTTTTTAATTTTTTTTTATTCAGAGTTATCTATTTTTTTATAAAAAAAACTTTTTGATAAATAAAAATTAAATATTTTAATCATAAATCTAATATAATCGAGATGCTTATTAATAAAATCTCCGGTCATATTCCACAGCACCAAAGTTGCGCATGCGTTCTAGAAATGCATTATTGAGAAATTAAAATCGATCTGGATATAGTCATCGTGATGCCTATAAAGTTAACATGGAAATGCTCAGAGGCCAAAATTTCTAAAGAGACAAAACGTCATGGATGGAAAGGCTCATTTTTGAGTCCAAAAAGCATTCTCAACTGGTGGGACCACGTCAAACCAAGCTATAAGTTATTTGTGATTAATTTCATACGTTATCTTTGAAAATTTAAGCTAAATTTGTTTTTAAAATTATTATTTAAAGTTTAAATATTAAAAAAACATATTTACGAGATATTCTTATAAATACATCATTAATATAGCATGGACAGACTATGAAATGTTTTTTTAAGTGTGTGGAAAAACTAATTCGAGAATATTTTATTATTGATGTAAATGTACATATATATTCTTTTGATTGTCTAAAAAAATTAAAACCTTGGAGGAGCTTGCTTCACCTATGCCACCACCACCTGTCTTGATCCATGGAATTCATCTTCGTGATGAAGGAATTCACTACTTTATGCCATCACTAGCATTGATTATTTACCTAATTCTCATAAATATGGCGAAGACGATCTTCTATTGTAATGTTAAGATTTTCATCATATCATAATTTTCTTATCTTAGAAATGGACAAATGCAAATTAAAGCGTAACAATATCAATACTAATACTAATAATAATAATACTACTAATAATAAATTTTAAGGAATAGTTCAACTGATCAGATTTTAAATTTATTTTTTAATAGTTATAAGTTCGAATCCTCTCAGGGTCATTAAAAACTTACATAATCGTTAATTTTAGGATATGAAAAACTAGCTCAAACACCCATATTATTAATAATAATAATTTTAATGTTTACTTGTTAAGATTTTCATCATATCATAATTTTATTATCTTAGAAATGGACGGATGCAAATTAAAGCACCTAATACTAATACTAATACTGAGGGATAGTTTAACTAATCAGACATTGAATTTACTTTTTAATGATCACGATCGAGTTCGAGTCCTCTTAGGGTTATTGAAAGCTTATATAATTATTAATTTTAGAATTCGTGAGATTAGTCGAGGTACACACATGCTACCTCAGACACCAATATCAATAATAATAATAATAATAATAAAAGGAACTTAGAGTCACAAATAGGGAATCCTTAATCAAATATATATTCTCAATATTGGTTTTTTTTTTTTTTTGGAATTCTTTTGATGAATCAACACGTTCATTTTAATTGTAGCTCAGAAAGAGATGGTCAACTTTTAGATGCATGCATTTATTGTCTTCAGATTTAAATGCATGTATAAGCTCACCAGAATGTTGGTCCACTACGTACACCGGGGGGGGGGGGGGGGGGGTTTCCATAGTTACTCAGAATTCAAGCCTGCCCGAAAATTTCTTCAGTTAAAGTTAAATTATTGTCTTTAATTCGTGTATTTTTAATACGGCCGGGCATACCTAATTATGTTGATCCTTTGATATTTGTCTCTAAAGTTCCACGCTTTCATCATTGCATGTATATGCTTTCAAATTAACATTGGCTAGTCAAATCAAATTTCCTATATAGGTCGGATAATTATTTTCGGATTTATTTTAATTTTTTATTAAATAATAATAATAATAACATGAATAAACTATGTTATTAACCGTGAAATCCTATTATATCCGTTCATTTTTCTTTTTTGAAGGTTCTTTGTTTCTGGGCAGAAGAGAAACTTCATGAATATGCTCATACGACAAGTCAATCCGTGCTTGATTGATTCTACTCTCTCAGGTTTGTGTGGCCTCAATCGTCGGCTGGTCGTGGAATCTCTTACAAACTTTGAATCTCATGGCGTCCAAGTCCTCCTGTTTTGTCTGTTTTCTGCTAGTGGGACACTGCTTAATTATCCATCCTCTCATCCGTCCCCACCTCCCTTTTAACACTTTCAACAGCTTTAATTACCAACTGGCCCACGATACTTGTCGGTCGAATCAAATTATGTTTTTAACATAACCAAATATACGGAGATTACACAAAAACAAATATGTGATATTAGTACTAAATTTAGTTGAGTTTAAAATTAAATAGAATGTGAATTGGTTAGAAGTAATTTAGTTGATTTATTCAGTCAACAAATAATTTAATTGATGAGTAAAAAAATATTATGATGAAAATTAAACAAAATAGAATTAAGTTGATAAAAAATACTTTCAACCCAACTTGTTTTATTCAAGTTTAAAGTTAAACAATTGCCCTAACATGATTCGATCGACTTAATTAATTTAAAGGCAACCGACTAAATGGTAGAAAAACTTGAGAATAAAATTAAAAAATAAATGATGAAATTCACAATAAAACTTTTCATCCTAACTCCTTATATAATTCAGATTTAAAATTAAATTATGTTGGAGCTGCTATGAAATAATCAAGTCAATTTAATTAGTCTAAAAATAATTCAAATAATTATTAAAAAAAACTTAAAAATAAATTGAAAAAAGAGGGATAAAATTAGGGCAATCCATCAACTAGAACAATGTGAATATATGGAAGTTTCCACTATTTAACCCATTTTTGGCTTTTTAAAAAGAACAACTACAATTATGTAAAAAAGTGAATTAAATGCTTATGTTTGTATTAAAAAAAAAAATACTTATTCTTGTTCTGCATCATTTTATTTCTTCAAAACAAGACTTTTCTGCTATGCATTTTGAAAACGTCTGTCTTTCCGTAACAATTTACTCCTTTTTTCATAAAGAATCTTGATTTAAAAAAATAAAATAAAATAAGTTTGACAATAACTTTAAGAGGGTGGGCCTCACAAGAGCTAACTCATATACATGGCAGCTTGTGAAAAAATCTATAGGCCCAAACTTGCGAGCTTAATCATGTTTAGTTTCTTATTTAAGTTTCGAGTAAGGATTTTAATTAATTATAAATTTAAAAGATTAATTCTGATTTATAAATTTGACCAGGGTTTTGTATTTTTTTTTCCTTTTTTAAGCTTTTTTTTTTCTTCACCCTCAAGCTTTCTATTGTTTTTCTATTCACTTTATGGGAGACTTTTTAGTGGTTTTAAAAATAACATGGTTACTCTTCTTTTTTTTTTTGGTATTTATTATATTTGGCTTTTTTAAAAAGAATTCTATTTTAAAATTAAATTAAACTAAATGATTTCTTCCACTAAATCTTAATTCTTCAAGTGTTGCTACTAGATTGAGTCTATGTTAAAAATTTAATTGATTTAAGTTTGAAAATTTAACCCGAATTTTCAAGATTCATTCAAGCTTACTTGATTTGTTTTAAGCTTTTTTTTTTACAATTTCATCCTATAACATTATTTTTATTCGCTTGTTATGAAATTTTTTTTTTATTTTTAAATAACAAGAGTTGTCTCTTGGTTTTTTTTCAGTCTTTGTTAAATTTAACTTTTAATTTATTTTATTTAATTTTTTGACTTTTAATTAGGCTGGTGTTGTGCTTTTTAGTTGAATTCAAATCTATAAATTAATAATTTATTAGTTTCAGAGATTAATTTAGTTTATGAGGTTCACTTAGACTTATTTGATTTTTTAAAAAAGTTTTTTTATTTTCAGTTTCATCCACCAATCTTTATTTTTTTTATTTATTTTTTATAATTTTTTTTTGTTATTTTAAAAATAACAAGAGTTAACTCATGTTTCTTTTAAAATCACTGTTCTAACAACACATGTAACCTTTTTCGGTTATTGAATTCATTGATTTTTCTTACTCATTTTAAAACATTGATTATGCATGAGCTTCCTTTTTTATATTGGCAAAAAATTAACTCGGCCCGCTACATAGTACTTGCCATCTATTTAGTTTATACTTTATAGTACAAGTCATTGGCTCTAATCGACACTCCTATGCAGGAAAGATGCCAGCCTTGCTCTTCTAAGTCTCTTTACAGGAAAGCGACTAGGTATCGACTCCCGGTGGTCCTAAAAACAGACTTTTTTTATTTTGGTCCTCAAAATTTTTGAGGATTTCTTTTTTATTTTAAACTTTGTTTTTTTTTAAAAAAAAAAAAATTATCCTTCAATATTAGGTTTACTGGATATTAATAATTCATTTTTATTTTCTTTTCATGAATTTATTTTAGTCCCATAACCTGGATTACAAGTTTTATAGATTAGCCATATTGATTCATGTTATCTGTTTAATTGATTGTTTTTTTTTTAATTTATTTTTTAAAATTGAGTTAATTGAGAATTAAATTTTTTTTTTTTATTTTGATTTTTATGAGATTATAATGGTCTTATGTACAGGGTTACAGGTTAGTAAGGTTGATTCGAGGTTTTTTGTTTCTTTTTTAAATGAGTATTGTTTTTCAATTTCATCCTTTAACATTGGGTAGATCGAGAATTGTGTTTAATGATTTTTTTTTATTTGCTTTCTATAAGATTATTGGGGTCTCATAACCTGAGTAATGGATTTGGCAGGTTAACCTAAATTGATTTGAGTCAATCTATATGTTGTCATAAGAATATTTTAAAAGAAAAATGTTATCTTCATTCTTTTTAGTTAAATTATATTTTTATTGGTCATCTTAGTTATCTTTAAACCTGTTAAGCTAATCATGTCACATCTTGTTAATTTTCATATAGTTTAAAATTTTGCATGCTAAAACTATATTAGCAATATCCAAAAAAATAAAAAAATAAAAAATATATATATATATATATATATATATATATATATATATATATATATATATATATATATATATCCAATCCACGGCATAGTCACTAGTTAATTTAAGGATATACACTTCCATGTAATTTGTATAATTGGATGCAATAAATAATGCTTTAACTTACTCTAGATGTTGGCAAGTATTTAGGATATCTTTTACAGGGATTCCTTATATTATGAACTCCTTTCTTCTAAGAAGAAGAGTGTTGCTGGAGGGAAGATGCAAGCTTCTTCAAAATCGTCAACATTACAAGCATAAGGCATGCTATGTTTGTAATCTATAAACACATTTTACAGATTTGTGTTTTACAGAACTAATCAATGAACACTAGGAAGGAGTTGTTTTGCCGAAATATTTGTTGGGAAAATTACATTGACAGCATGGCACTTTCCTTTCTAAAATTCTTTAATTGAGACATGAAAATAGCAAATAAATACCTGGGTAAATGACTCGTTTCTACATGCATGTCGCTAGAGGAGCAGCAAGTACCTTCGCGGCTCGCCAAGTGGACTAGACTTCGGTTGGATTAGCTACTTTAATGCAAGAGTAGTCAAACCAGAAGCCCAAATACTTGGACTAGATCCACCTGTTTCTATTTTACCCAGCAAGAATTTAAATATTGAGCTTTCTAGGACTAGACTTTAAGGTTGTTTGGGAATACGGTATTTTTTTTAAATTTTGAATTTTTTAAATTTTTTATTTGTATTTTTTTTAAATTTTGAATTTTTTAAATTTTTTATTTGTATTTTTTTAAAATTTTGAATTTTTTGAATTTTTTATTTGTATTTTTATATTATTTTAATTTATTGATATAAAATTTTTTAAAATAAAATAAAAATATTATTTTAATATATTTTATAATAAAAAAAATATTTAGAAAAACACTCGCTGCTGCTTGCTTGACTCTGTTATTTTGTTACTTGCAAATAAAGAAACCAATGTATCCTCGACAGAGTGAGCAGAGAAAGAGAGGCTTTACCAGGTTATCTGTGAATGCGAAATCAAGAAAACGAGGAATAAAATAAAGGTTATGTAGTTTTTTATGATAACTTGTTATTTTACTTTGTAATTCTGTTCATTAATATCTGGTTCTTCACTCACTATCTTCTATTTATATTTTCTAGACTTGATATGACCTTAGCTCTTGCTTCTTCTTAAATTTCCAGTTCCACCAATTTTGCATCTCTCTTTTGTACAATAAACAAGAACTTAACCAGTTTTCTGTAAATTCTTCATCGTCTAAAGATTTTGCAATTCTTGTGCTTCTTTCTTTCTTTCTTGTTTCTTTACGCCATTTACCTCAAGAATTTGCTTATAGTTAGACTAGGAATTTGTTTCTGTAAACATTGGCGGAGGTATTGATAGAAACTTGGTCAAGTGGGTAGCTAGAGAAAATAAATTGAAATGTAATTTCGAAAGTTGAGGGTGAAAATGTATGCCCAATTCATATATGGGGTTGTTATATAATAGCCTGTTTTGATGTAATGTCATGGCCTTTCTTAATCTTCAATTAATTTAGATGAATAACGAGTAGCTATGAAATTAGAGCTGCCAAGTCTATCTTTGGAAAGATGATGTTCTTATATTTTTGTCTCAAGTTGGAATGAATCTTGGATCAATTTAAGTTCAGAGAGCCGAGCCATTCTGTTATTTGGGTTTAATTTATACCATTTCTATTTACTGAGAGGATTGATATATGTAACTTAGTTAATGATGCTCTTACAGCTCAACTAATCAAGTTTTAGACCATTTCAATCTGCAATTCCTTTAAGTTACTCAGGTTCTATCTTTGAATGATTGTAATTGATTTGTTTCTATCATGGCTATGTTTCATTCCCTCAGCTATTTCTGATTATTTTTAGTTGTACAGTGAATTTAACTCTGTTTTTGATTTCTGTTGATTCAATATTTACTTACATGAAAGAGCCGGGTAGGATTGGTGATTGCTCAAACAGAGATGTTGTTGACCACCTCCAGACACAAGAAGACCGAGATGACTGGTTTCGGTGTCATTCTCATATCTTGGTATGCTTACAGCCATTCTGAGAACTGGCCTACTCGCCAGATCATTGACTCATGGAGCTGTGTTGAAGTATACTGCCAAGAATCAGACTTTGATCACCATGTCAATTTTCTTCAACTTCTGTGCTGTTATAGATGATTCCTTGGGTGGCTTGTGGCATGGTGTGAAGAATGACCTTGGCATTCTGCATCTGGCTGTAGATTTTTACAAATTGTTACTGCTTGTGTGAACTACTTGGAAGCAATGCCCTGGGAAAAAGCTGAGGAGGAGGAGGAGATCCTAAAAATCATACCACGCATGGGATCAAAAGCGCAACCAATTCTGCCCCATTTCCAACCGGTCAATCCATCAGCTGTCAGATATTAAATTTGCCATTTCATTATCTCCTTCACCCGTGAATGATCTTGAAACTTCTGCACAAGAGCGGCATGTGTACAAGCTGAAAGAGGATGATGATTGCCCTCTATTGACAGTTGATGAGGAGGTCAAATTTGAAGCAGAAGAATGTGTGAAGGGACTGTTCATCAGATTTAACAAATTGAAGGAATTTGTCAATAAATTGAAGCTAGTTCAGAAGCCAAAATTATTGAGACAAAGTCGAAGGTTGTAGAGATGGCAGCAAAGGTTTTAGAAGCCATAGGATATGGCATTGTTATTCTTCCTACTGCAAAACGGCTTCACTTGGTGAAGGTTTGGCATCCATTTGTGAGGGTTACCGAAGCATTAATTGATTCTGCCACAACTAATGTCGAGGATGATCAAGAACTTACGATTGATAGTGAGCTATGGCAGTCCTTAGATCCACATTTGTTTCAATGGTTCTTGCGCTGCCATCAGGAGACCAGGCAGAGCTTAAGTTATTGGGTTGAGTTGGTTCTTTAACATTGGTATCAGAGCAATTTTCTTGAAGGGCCTGTGATGGATTCCGAATCAAGTTTCACCCATATTTCTCCTCCAATCTTCAATGGAGAGAATTTTCAACTATGGGCAGTAAGAATGGAAACTCACCTAGAAGCCTTAGATTTGTGGGAAGCTGTTGAAGAGGATTATGAGGTGCCACCACTGCCTAATAATCCAACTATGACTCAGATCAAAAGTCATAAGAAAATAAAGACCAAGAAATCGAAGGCGAAGGCATGTCTGTTTGCTGCTGTTTCCACAACCATTTTCACCAGGATCATGTCACTTCAATCAGCAAAGGATGTTTGGGATTACTTGAAGAAGGAATATGCAGGAGATGAAAGAATTCGTGGAATGCAAAGCTTAAACTTGATACGTGAATTTGAGCTGCAAAGGATGAAGGATTCTGAGACTATAAAGGAGTACTCAGACAAATTGATGGGGATTGCTAACAGAGTCAGGCTGCTGGGAACATCATTTGCAGATTCCAGAATTGTTGAAAAACTTCTGGTCACAGTACCAGAAAAGTATGAAGCTTCAATTACAACATTGGAGAATACTAAAGACCTGTCAAAAATTACATTGACAGAGTTGCTAAATGCCTTACAAGCTCAGGAGCAGAGAAGGCTTATGAGGCAGGATCATGCAATTGAAGGTGCTTTGCAAGCAAAATTTGCAGACTATGACAAGAAGAAGTTCTTCAGGAAGAACACAGCTTCAGGCAGCATTAAACCAAATCAAGGTTACAACAAAGGAAAATTTATTAAAAGGAATTTTCCACCTTGTCAACACTGCAACAAGAGTGGTCACCCACCATTCAAATGCTGGAAGAGGCCTGATGCAAGGTGCAGCAAGTGCAATCAGCTAGGACATGAGGCAATAATCTGCAGATTCAAAAATAAAAAACAAGAAGAAGATGCTCAAGTCGCGAACCAAGATGATGAGGATCAGATGTTTGTGGCTGCATGCTTCTCGGTTCAAACCACCTCAGACCATTGGCTAATTGATAGTGGTTGCACCAACCACATGACTTTTGATAAAAGTCTTTTTCGAAATTTACAGCCTACAGAAGCTGCAAAAGTCAGAATTGGAAATGGTGAATGCATTGAAGCCAAGGGGTTGCTGAACAATTGCGATCACAACAAATTCAGGTACAAAAACAATTGCAGATGTTCTTTATGTGCCTAATATAGATCAGAATTTGTTGAGTGTGGGGCAATTAATTGAGAAAGGAATGAAGGTGATTTTTGAAAATCAACATTGCTGTATTTTTGATGCTGCTGGGTGTAAAATTCTACAAGTTAGAATGAAGAGCAAAAGTTTCTCGTTTCTGCCATTTGAGGAGGAGCATAATGCTTTCCCAACAAAACTCAATTATACTAAGTTATGACACAAAAGGTTGGGGCACTGCCATCAACAAAGGATGCTTACCATGAATAATTCTGAGGCTGTCAGAGGTATACCTTCATTTACTGAAATTACATTGAACTGTCATGCTTGTCAGTTTGGTAAGCAGAATAGAAAATCATTTCCGAGATCAACTTGGAGATCATCCCAAAAGCTGCAGCTGATTCATACTGATGTGGCTGGTCCTCTAAGCACACCATCATTAAATGGCAGTAAATATTACCTGCTGTTTATTGACGATTTCTCTCGAATGTGCTGGATTTATTTCATGAAATTCAAATCAGAGGTGGCTGGAATTTTCTGGAGATTCAAGAAGAATGTGGAGAATCAAAGCAACTGCAGAATTCAAGCAATTCGTTTAGACAATGGCAGAGAATACACATCAACAGAATTCAATCTTTATTGTGAAGAAGCTGGCATTGAGCATCAACTCATAGCCCCTTAAAGTTTTACTTTATTGCAGGACTGAAGATCAAATGGCTGATTTGTTTACCAAAGCACTTCCTGCTAACAGGTTCGAATTTCTCACAAGGCTGATAGGAGTATGCAGCCCTTAATGCAAGGAGGAGTGTTGGAGTTATGCCTTAAGTTGCTGCCTTTGTTTTATTTTAGTATTGTCTGTCTTTGTTATTTTAATTCTGCTGAAATAAAAGACTAGAGCTGGTCTTCAGGACGTGAACTAGTCTTTAGGAGTCATTTATGTTGTTAGCTGAACATGGTACATTTATGTTAGTGGTCATGTTAGTGGTCAGCTGAACGTGGCACATTGTAGTGCTACAAACCAGCAATTTCAGTTTGTTTCAAGTCTATTTAAACGTGTAAAGATTGCTGAAACAGGTAAGCAATCAACGATAGTTTTCAGTTCAATAAAACAGTAAAAAACTTCCACTATTCAAAGCAAAATCTGCATTCTGTTTTTCACTTCTTCTTTTCAATCTCTTCAAACTCTTTCATGAGCATATATTCGGTATCCAGACTTCACCGAGGCATTTGAGGTGTGGTGTTACAGGTCCAAGGTTGCAAACAGAAGGTTAGAAGACACACTGGGCAGCCATGGCAGGGCCTCACTTTGATAATTTGTTTTTCATCTTTTTGTTAGGCATAAATACATGATGTTGCTTAGTTATATAAATTAATATAAATCAAATCTTAAAATTTGGTATAATAGTTTAAAATTTTAATTTTTAGATTAAAATAATTTTTGTTATATAGTATTAAAGCAGAATGGGGTTAGTGAGAGAAGAAATCGATACATAATGGAGATGGCTAGATGCATGCTACATGAGAAGAACTTGCCTAAAGTTTTTTGGGCAGAAGCTGCTAACACAGCAGTATTCCTGCAAAATAATCTCCCAACAAAGCTTTTGAAAAAAAAAACTCCTTTTGAAGTGTGGTATAATTACAAACCCTCACTTAGTTTTCTTAAGGTTTTTGGCAGCACATGTTTTGTTCACATTCCACAGATTAAGAGGGACAAGCTGGACAAGAAGGCAATGCAAGGTATCTTTGTTGGCTATAGCACAATTTCTAAAGCCTACAAAGTATACCTCCCTCAAACCCAGAAGATTACAATTACACGAGATGTGCAGTTCCATGAAGACGACAAATGGAACTGGGATGAAACACAAGAGATCACGGTGCTTGATGATCAAATTATTACTCCCCTGCAAAATGAATCAATTGATGAATCACCAGTACGAGGCACCAGATCACTTGAAGAAATCTATCAAAGGAGCAATGTGGCTGTTTGTGAACCAGAAAATTATGAAGATGCGCAGATGAATCCAGCATGGCAGGAAGCAATGAAGGAGGAAATACACATGATTGAAAAAAATCATACGTGGGAACTTGTTGATCGACCTGCAGACAAGAACATTATTGGCGTCAAGTGGATTTTCAAGACCAAACTGAATGCTGACAGCTCCATCAACAAATTCAAGGCAAGGCTGGTTGTCAAGGGGTATGCTCAAGTGTATGGGGTGGATTATTCAGACACATTCGCTCCAGTAGCAAGGATGGACACCATCAGATTGTTGCTTGCTGTTGCTGCACACAAAAACTAGAAAGTGTTCCAGATGGATGTAAAATCAGCCTTCCTCAATGGCGATTTATAAGAAGAAATTTATATTGAACAACCTGCTGGATTTGTTGTTCAAGGAGAAGAAGACAAGGTGTACATGCTGAAGAAGGCATTTTATGGATTAAAATAGGCACCAAGGGCCTGGTATGGCCGAATTGATGACTACTTGACAGGGTTTTGATTTCAGAAAAGTCTTTCTGAATCAACCCTCTATATGAAGAAAATTGATGATGATGTTCTTATTGTGTCCCTCTATGTTGCTGATTTACTTGTAACTGGAAGTAATTTGCAGCAAATTGAAAGGTTCAAGCAGGACATGATGCAAGCTTTCGAAATGAGTGACCTTGGACTCATGAGTTTTTTTCTTGGCATGGAGATTAAACAAAGCAGAGGAGTGATCTTCATTGGTCAAGAAAAATATGCGAAGGAGATTTTGAAGAAATTCCAAATGGAGAATTGCAAACCAACTGCTACTCCAATGAATTAGAAGGATAAATTCAGCAAAGAGGATAGGACTGCCAGGGTAGATGAAGAAAAGTACAGAAGCTTGATTGGTTGCTTGCTGTATTTGACAGCAACCCGACCTGACATTTTTTATGCAACAAACCTTCTATCAAGGTTTATGCATTGTCCAAGTGAGCTACATATGAGGGCAGCCAAACGTATCCTGCGTTACATCAAAGGAACATGCAGTTTTGGTGTTAAATTTATGCAATGTAAAACACTGAAATTGCATGGCTTTTCTGACAGTGATTGGGGTGGATTCATTGATGACATGAAAAGCACTTCTGGTTTTTGTTTCAATCTAGGCTCAGCAATATTTTCATGGTCATCCAAGAAGCAAAGCATTGTTGCACAATCAACTGCAGAGGCAGAGTTCATTGCTGCCACAGCTGCAGTTAACCAAGCTTTATGGCTTCAAAAGTTACTGCGTGATCTACATATGGAAGAGGAAGAAGCAACTGAAATCTCAGTTGACAATCAAGCAGCTATAGCAATCTCTAACAATCCTGTGTTTCATGGGAAAACCAAACATTTCAACATCAAATTATATTTTATCCGAGAGGTGCAGAAGAATGGAGATGTTAAGCTACTTTATTGCAGGACTGAAGATCAAATGGCTGATTTGTTTACCAAAGCACTTCCTGCTAACAGGTTCGAATTTCTCACAAGGCTGATAGGAGTATGCAGCCCTTAATGCAAGGAGGAGTGTTAGAGTTATGCCTTAAGTTGCTGCCTTTTTTTTATTTTAGTATTGTCTGTCTTTGTTATTTTAATTCTGCTGAAATAAAAGACTAGAGCTGGTCTTCAGGACGTGAACTAGTCTTTAGGAGTCAGTTATGTTGTTAGCTGAACATGGTACATTTATGTTAGTGGTCATGTTAGTGGTCAGCTGAACGTGGCACATTGTAGTGCTACAAACCAGCAATTTCAGTTTGTTTCAAGTCTATTTAAACGTGTAAAGATTGCTGAAACAGGTAAGCAATTAACGATATTTTTCAGTTCAATAAAACAGTAAAAAACTTCCATTGTTCAAAGCAAAATCTGCATTATGTTTTTCACTTCTTCTTTTCAATCTCTTCAAACTCTTTCATGAGCATATATTCGGTATCCAGACTTCACCGAGGCATTTGAGGTGTGGTGTTACAGGTCCAAGGTTGCAAACGGAAGGTTAGAAGACACACTGGGCAGCCATGGCAGGGCCTCACTTTGATAATTTGTTTTTCATCTTTTTGTTAGGCATAGATACATGATGTTGCTTAGTTATATAAATTAATATAAATCAAATCTTAAAATTTGGTATAATAGTTTAAAATTTTAATTTTTAGATTAAAATAATTTTTGTTATATAGTATTAAAGTTTTACTAATCAAACAATTACAAGTTTTAATCTTATCATTCCTATTTTATTTGAAAAAATTAATTGTATAAGGTATTTTGAGTCCATACAAGTTTCTTAAGTCCAAAAATTTTATACTTGAAAAGGTATATTAAAAATTAATATAAATTATATTTTATAACTTTATCTAATTATTTAAATTTTTGAACTGAAATAATTCTTTAGTAAGAGAAAAATAAAGATTTCATTTCTCTATCCTTTGCAAAGATTAGGGTAAAGTTTCACTGAAAAGAGACCCCTAAAGTAGGTGCCCTAGATTTTAGCTTATCATCCAAGTGTGAAGTTACATTCTACATTAGGATTCTGTTTGATTGTAATCTATAATTGTGACTACCACTAATTCTATTGTAATTAAACTTTCAAAAATCTTCGGGGCTTGTTCTATCAGATGTTCCAATTTTGCTCATGCCAATTTTCATCTGTTTATTTATCATTTACTAGATTACTTTGTAATTGAAGGCCTTGCTCAAGCTTATTTATCAATCTTAGAACACTTTCATTACGTTGATTTACATGTTTTTCCTTCTTAAAACACCAGCTCTTCTGCCATGGAAAGAAGTTTGACGAACCTTAAATTTGGAATTATTTCTTCGAGGGTTTTTGTTGAGTACAAAAATAATAACCAAGTAATTAGGCTACTCGCCTATTGCCCCCCAGTAGTTCAGGGCAGGGAAGGACCTTTCTAAAAGAATATAATTCGAATCATCTAGGAGGTTGCTAGTGATAAAAAATTAGGATTAAGAGATTTGTTTTTTTTATAATTTTAGATTTGAACCTTGCTTATACGATGATCACTGGAAATTTACATAGTTGTTAATTTTAGAGCTCGTGGAATTAATTGATATACATATAAACTGGCCCGGACACCCAAGTTAATAAAAAAAATAATATATATATATATATATATATATATATATATATATATATTTTGTCCAACAGGACGAATTGTATATATATATATACAATTCGTGATATGAGAAAACCTCATCCTGTTGGACAATTATGGGTAGTAGTTGAGGATTCAGTAATCCTTGGCAAAGAAGCAATCCTTGTAAACAAAGACAAATCTGCAATGTACCCCATTGCCTTATCTAATTCTACCTAATAAACAATAGTATCGTTACTTTTCTTCTTCTATTGAGTAATATGATTTTGGACCGTCTGGATCTGTTATTTTTGCATGTGTTCTTGCTCCGTTTGACTTTATTTTTCAACCTACTTTTTTATCCCGACTTTTCTCTAGCAGAGTGCCTTTTGGGGTTCCTCATCTAGCTATCAAATTCCCAGCATCAGAAAATCATATTCTGCAACCACTCCTGACTTATCTTTGAAAACTTTGTTTGAATGAGACCTATGATGTTTAAGCTCCAGAAAGCTCTCACCTGACAGCACTAAAAGTAGATATAAAAGTGGTTTTCTTCCACTGTATGGTTTCTAGATGATGTTAACCTGTAGATTTTAAGGAAAGATATCTCTACTGATGTCTGCAGCATCCCATTCTTAAATCTCACATCCTGTGTGTAGCTAGCAATCAACTGAGCGTCACAGTTCATACATACTTCTCTTTATTTGATGAAATACACAGTGACATCATGATTTCTCACAATCAATATACTATATTGGTATACCCCAATAGCTAACTCTTGTGACACCAAGCCATCTATCATCCATATTCAAAACTTACAAAAATAATATACAATCTCAACTATAGAATCTTAAATCCTAAGCTGTCTAAGAACTCAAAAGTATAGACCTATACTAAAGTGAGTTTTCTTCTTTCTTTACACTACCATGCATTTTGATTGTTCCCTAGTTATAGATGGAACAGCAACAAATAGTGAAAAGAGATCCTGAAGCCTCCACCTCCTTTTCCTAATATATCAGGCCACAAAGTCTGGCAACAGCTGTGCTATAAACCTCTTTCGGTTCTGAATGTCGATGCTCTCGTATGCAGTTGAAGAGTGAGGTGTGGATGAGTTAAGGGCTCCAAACTCGTTTGGCTCACCAATTTCTACTCTTCTTCCCAGTTGGATGTTTTGGTTAGGAAGAAAAGTTTGGTGAGTGCCTGATAAGGAGAGGTTTTCACAATGTGGTAACCCGAGAGAGAGAGAAACACCATTGCCAGAAAACCTTGGTGCAAACTGCTCGCCGTCAAACCTCCCAATTTCAGCAATGGGGTACTGCCCAAAACCTCCAATGAAGTTGGTTTGACCTCCCATGAATGAGTAGCCATCCCTACTCTGCCTCTCACTGCCGAATTTTACAGAAACCTGCTCATTATTTGCCTCACCAGGCTTGATGTCCATGTTTATGGATGGCACACTAGTTGAGGACTGTACCAAATCATTGCTTCTTCGTTTCTTTGGGCTCCTTTGTGTGATCCCTTCTAATTCTGATGATCCTATAAAGGAAAACCCAGACTGATTTCGGACATTTCCTCCAACAGGAGATGTTGAAGCTGTCGGCATTGAGATCGCAGAAGGAGCATCTGGTGAATTGTCCAAGGACTTGAAATTTCTAGTTTGATTTTCGCTTGCTGAACCTTTCTCTTGAAGAACTGACCGAGAAGCAGAATCTTCATTGTGATCACTCTTGCTTGTTTTGTCCTCTGATCCATCCTGTTCTTGTTCCTTAACTTCCTCCGTGTACATTTCTTCTACCATCGGCTTCCAAAGTCGAACTCGAGCGTTTATGAACCAGTTAGACACCTGTGCAGTAGCAGACACACAATATAAGAATCTCCAAACTGCGATTTGAATATAAGAAATTCCACAGCTGCGATTGAAATGCAAAAAAATGCAGGAGATGGTTCATACCTGGCTCCTCGTGAGTCCTGTTTGTTTTGCGAGCATGTGCTTGTCTGAATCCTTGGGATAGCTGAAACATGAAAGGTTCACAAATCAGACACGAATAAAAACGGACCAAAACCTAGAATTCAGGAATTTTTGTTGGATCATGTAAAACAACTACGATTATCTACATGAAACTAGTCATCAATAGGAAAGGGCAAAAAATGCTTACGGGTGGAGAAAGTGTTCGAAGAGCCAAGCACGGAGAACTGAAACAGATCTTTCAGGCAATCCTCTTTGGGGTCTCCAGGCATTGTGCTGGATCATTCCCAACTGCTGAAGTGCTCGCTGTTGCCTAAGGTGATGATCGACAAATTTGAGCCTTGAACCTTCAATCTTTCCTCCCATGCAATCCTCCTCACCTAAGCTTTTGTTTGCAGCTTTAATTTGACCTGTTATTGCATCCTTCAAGCACCTAAACTGCTTGGAGATTGTTTTCAGAGCAAGGGCTGTATATGTCTTAGCAGAACCAATTCCTGCTGCTTGCTCAAACGAGGAAATCACAATCTGCATCTGGTGATGATACTGCCTGTACCTTTGCTCCACCTGCAGACAATCAAAAACAAGAATGAATAAAAGTATCTGCTTTCATAACAGGGTAGATATTATCGAATTGAAATCCTAGACCCTCCCGTTGTTCCTACCATGTGAAAATTGAAGTCATTAATTTAAGGGTCCAAAACGATGTGAAACTTGAAAACACTAGTTGAATACAACACCAGCCGACTGAGATTTGGACTCAGTTTCATTTTATGGGTTTCGCACAGTGATAGAGACCTAACTTAATCCAACTGATCTCAGCCAATATTTTATTTGACACAATCAAGAACAGTCCAAGAAACTGTCATCAGTTTCTTTAACAAAACTTCATTTTCAAAACTAACTCATCAAAACCTAGCCAACACAAATTGTTAACACGCCAATTGAAAACAACACGTAGCTACACGTATAAACTGCGTACGTACCTCATCAAGCATGCTGATAAGTTTAGCCTTCTTCATCTGAATTTCCTGCCTCTCGGCAGTGGAAAGCTCCGGTCCACGCTTCCCACTTACTTCTCCTCCACCAGACCCTTCTCCGGCTAATGATTCTCCAACCACTTTGTTACTAGTGTTACTACCAATCCCATTACTCTTCTTTGACAATTCACTCTTAATATCATTATTATTCACGCTAACAACCTCATCAAGTAGCTCTTGAGCAGCCTTCAAGTACTTTGAGCTCAGCAACACCCCTTGCATACCCAGAACTCCATTTGTCACACCCGACCCTGATGACACCGACCCACCGGACGCCCTTATATCTTCACCAGACACAGTTTGAGCCTGCGATCCAAAACAGCCTTGCTTTTGTGAGGAGAGGCTCAAAGACAGACCTTGCTGAGCGCGTGGTGTGTCACGCGCGGTCGGTGGAGGGTCAATTGGGTTGTAAAGATTGTAATGGATACGCGGAATAAGTCCATGCAAAGTGGAAGCGTCATGGGAGTTAGGGTCCAAAGGGATGCCAACGAATTGTTGGGTGTTGGGTGGCGCGTGGCCCGAGAGGTGGGGTGGAGGGGAGAGGCTGTTGGAAGCAGCAGCAGAAGCAGCGGCGTTGAGGAATACAAAGTTGTTGGAAGGTGGTGGTGGAGGGGTGTTGGAATATTGGACATAAGTAGGGTTCATAAGAACAAGAGTTTGGAGACCTTCTGCTGATGCTGCAGCTGCTTGGAAATCAGGATTCCCATGAAAGTATGTCGCCATCGGATTGGTTTTCTCGAAAAACTATGTGCAGTCTTTGTATCTACACTTGAAAAGAGACCACGTTAGTTAATTAGCCTTCACATCCAAATATCAAATCTAAAGACACACACAGAAATAAATACACACTACCCCTCATCTTTCTACATACATGCAGACACAGTAGTGCCCAGTATAGAATTCAATGAGTTCTTTATGTTACTTACCTTCTTTATGAGAGTGGAATTTCTGATCAGCCCATCAAAGACCAAGTGCTTATCAAATATATGGGAGTTTTACAGAAAGTGTAGTGATGATCTCTTGTTACTCGAAGCCTGTGAATCAAGAAGAGGATGCATGAGGAACGAATTCAGAAAGCTTTGAATTAAGTGAAGAATTCTTGTTCATAAATTATACAAATTAATTTATGAACAGTGCGATCAAATCAACATTTGAAAAGAATTCTTGTTCGTTAATGTTTACATGTTCTCATCTTCTATGGAGCTGGAGTATCAACATCTAGAAGAAGAAAGAACTAGAAAAGAAACGGGCCAGGGAGTGGAAAAAGGAAAGGCGTTGTTTATATATAGATATCAAGAAAGAAAGAGAGAGAGAGGGGATAGTGCAGAGATTGAAAGAGAGAGAGAGAGAGAGGGGGGGGCGAGAATTGATTATAGTCTCAGGTTTTTATATAATTGGAACCTGTTGTAATGGAAATCTGAGTGTGCACGTGCTTCATGATCATCTGCACTTCAAGGGGAAAGAACAATTTTTCACTTACAATGACTTGAAGGCCATGAATTGTGAGAGAAGGAGAGAGAACTAACGATAAACAGTTGGAGGCTAAAATACACGAGAAAAGGAAAGGGAGGACAAATATGTGCGTGTGTGTGTGTGTGTGTGTGTGTGTGTGTGTGAGTATACATGAAGAACACAAAGGAGCACACACCCACCTGTCTCTTGTATGATCTATCTATGGATTGAACAGTCTCTTCACTACTTAAGAGGAAAGACCTCTGTCAGACTCAAATCTCTGCAACTTCCCCCTTTGAAAAGGAAAAAGAGATGTCAAGAGAAAGATGGGGTTAAAAAGGCTGGGAAAAAGATACCCTTCTTTATTCACTCATTATCCACACAAAATAATATTTTTTAACACCCCATTTTATCACCAAAACAATTAAAAAAAAATTATATAAATTAGGCTAGAAAGGAAATTACTTTGACTAGTTAATTCATGCGCTAGTAGCATTTTTTTCTTGATTGGTAGTGGGAGCGTGTAGTAGTATATATCATGAGAGGTTGTTATCTATCAGTTCTGCACTTTGATGAGGACCATATAGTATACTTCTATAGACACCTTCTCCCTCTCTCTCTCTCTTTAATGGCTTTTGAGTGAGGTACCTGCTGCGAATAGATCAAAACCAGGGAGCTTCTGTGATTTGACCTTTCCTTTTCAAATCATTCGATGCCTCAGGCAAACTTTGATGAGCCACAAAGAACCCTTTTTTTTTTCCTTTCTTGTTTAGTGTTCGAGTATGAGAGAGAGAGAGAGAGAGGGGGGATCTATACGCATGTAGTAATTGTGTCATATATAAAAAGAAAGAAAAGAAAACAATAATAATTGAGATTTCATCAAAGGGGGTCAAAAGAGCTGAAAAACTAGCTAGGAAACGCCTCCTTTCAAAACGCAAAAACTTGGCAAATGAAAATTATAAAGAAAAGATGACGATGACGATGATGATGATGATGAGAGCTGGATGTGGGTGGAGGGTGGTCCCTTTTGTTCAATTCAATAATAAATATCTCTGTCTTCTTCACATTTTTGTTTTTTCTTCTTCTTTCTTTACTTTTATTTTCATTTTTTGGGTATAATTCTTGTGGTTGGACGACGGAGTATGAAGATAAAGCAATTGAATCACCAGGGAACACAGAGCCAATCACCACAGCACCTCCAATTTTCAAATATATACGTACCTATGGATATTAATTATACCAATTTCCATCCTGTATTAAATACATGTATTATTACTGTTTCTGTGCATATATATGTGTATACAAATTTAGAATATGGTATTACAAATTAATACGCAAAATTCAATAGTGGATCAATCCAAGTGCATGCATTTGCATCAAGGCAGACAAAATATATGGGCCCTGCCTAGCCATAGGTTCTCACTGTTTTTACTGTTCCTTCTTTTGGCTAAAATTATTGAAAACAAACTTCATATCTTCGTTATGGAAGAGTTTTCTGGTATCTGCTCATAACACTTGTCTATTTTCCCGCTGTTCTTCTTCAAACAGGCCCTCCGGGGGAGGGGAGGGGGGCCCTCCGAATTATTCCTCTATTGGAAATATAAAATAAAGGAGTTGCTAGCTAGCTGTGTAGCTAGAGATTTTTTAAGAGGTAATAACTATAATTAATAAATAAAGAAGAAAAGGTCTTCAGTACATGACCAGTTAATCAATTCTCAACGACAACCTCTTGTTGTTGCAGCCAGGCCTGATCTAGATCAGAAAGCAGTTCTATCGCCATCAGAATCAATAATAGTCAAGAAAATGAGCTTTGAGATGTTAAAAGAACTGGTGTGCAGACAAGACACGTTCAAGACGTTCATCAGGTAAACAATATGTGGTGTCTGAGGGAAATTATTATAGGGTTTATTACACTGTCAAAGGGGATTTGTGCCATGTTATTAAATTTCCAGGACCTTGTTTGCAACTGTGTTTCTGTGCCTTGTTTCTACCGCGATCTAAGAACACCCAGCAGTCATCCCATGATTCTCCATATAAAATTTAGCAATAACTCTGCAATTGAATGTCTTCAGGCTGACATTAACTGATCCGCAGCCATTGAAGAAAGCTGCAAGGTAATTACTACACAGATGATGATATTTACTACCTCCAAGGTAATATATATATTTATGTCCCATGTGGATTGAAGAAGCTGATAATGCAGTACTTGCTGTTGCATTGAATGTCTTCTTCCTTCGTGAAAATTAGGAGAGCTCGTCAATTTGAAAGCCCAATAATTCAAATAGAGGATTGACATTTGAGCAAGAGAAATAAATTTCTTGACAGAATTTCCTTTAAGGCACCCTCCAACGTCACTTCACGGAACAGAAAATATCCATTCCTAAAAACGTTACCAATTATTGTCCTCTAGATTTTTTAAATAATAGAAATATAGGTAGATTGTTGACTTGGTCATTTAGCTTTATATGTTTAATTTATTTATGCTAATAATTTGTTTATAGACGTATTTGAAAAAGTGACGTAATTGTTTTTTAAAATAATTTTTAAAAAATATATATTAAAATAATTTTTTTAAAAAAAATTATTAATAATATTAATACATTAAAATAATTTAAAAATAAATAAATTTTACCCGAACCATCTAAAACGCAATAAAAAAAGGGCATTGGCATTAAACTCCAAACTGGTAGCAGCTTCCTCTTGAAAAAGATAAAGAAAGAAAAACTGGATTTATAGGTGCAACCAAACTTGGGACCTTCCAATGTCCTTTTCAAGTGCATTATCAGCTAGCAACTTTAATTTTGAAGCCAAGTTTCTGTTGGATTTAGCGCGCGCAGATCATGTTCTAGCAAGGACTATGTAGTATTGCTGTGTTAATGATTTTGATTAAGAAAATGTAATGCCAAGGAAGTTTCGATACTGGAATCGAAGTGCAAAAGTAATCATAAATGATTGTGACTTTAGATGGATTTAAAATTCAAACAGAACCTGTTGCATGATATCAACAACATATATATATATATATATATATTTGATTATTGTTGCTGTTAATTCTCTAATTTCTTAGTTCATGTCGCTGTGTTTTGTCAGATCTTAATCTTTCGTTTACAATTTATGTTCTATTGGAAGTGATCTTTTAACCTAGTACACATGTCCGTACAAATATTATCGTGTCCCCTTAATGGTGCCATTAGTCCATTTTCAAGAATGTAAGTGCTGCATATCACATCAAACTACCAGAGCAATCCTCTAATTTGGGTGCCACAATCTATACATTGAATGAACGTCTCCCTCTTAATTATAATTACAAGGAGTATAACTCATCTAATCAAGTTTTAGATTTGCTTTTTAAAAATTATTAGTTCAAGTTTTACATATCTCAGGACTACTGGAGATTTACATGATTGTTAACTTCAAGGTCTGTAAGATTAGTCGAGGTGCGCATAAGATAGCCCTAACATCCACGTTAATAAAAAACAAATCTCCCCCTCTCTCTAAAATATTTCCAGTAACTAGATTATGGTGTATGACATCTATTTAAAGTGTTTATTAGCTATTTGATTGGTGCTTTGTCGCAGGTTGAATATTTTATTTTTTGATAAAAAATGAATGTATATACTTTTTCAACTCGTTTTTTTTACTGTTATACAATAAAATTAATAAAGAGATAATCTAGTTTGAAAGACAAACTTGATGATAAGCTAGACTTGATAATTTTGTAATGAAGCTTGGGCCAATTTAAAAAGTACAAGATTTGGTTACAAGTTAAGCCAATATTACACAAGAAAATTGTGAAGTCTAGATCGAATGGAAGGATTAGGATACAGAGTAAAAATGGTCTAGATTTGTCAAAGAAAACTAACATGGCATGTGGATTAATAGAGAGGAGAAATTGAAGTCGTGCATCCTTAAAACCATGAAGAACAAAGAAGATGGGTGGTTATCAGATGATTTTCTATAGTTTTTCCTATTTAAAAAAGGATGAAGTAAGAATTAGGAGACAATCAAACATAACAACAAATCAACAACAATTGCACACAAGTTCAATCAAGTTTGCAAAAAATTCAAAACATGTCTCCAATAGGCATTAACGAGTAGGTAAAGAACTTGTAAGAGATAATTAGTTGGCTTGTAATAAATAGGCTTATAATCTAGTAAACTTGTAATTTTTATTTTCAAGAAAACCAGAAAACACCAAAAATATCAGTTCATATTCTTTGGTCAAGGAATTCCAGTGCATGGTTGTAATCAAAGCAAATATCATCAGTTGAATGTATGTTCTATAATCTTAAATAATTAAAGATCTTATTAACATTCAAAGCATTAAAATATTTGATTACTTCTTAAATGTTAAATTATATTATGGCTTGGATATTTTTAGGCAATTTTAAGGTAAAAAAAACATAAATGGAACTCCCCTCATCAAATGGAGCATGTTGATACCAAAATTGACCATTTTAGTTGCTAGAATTGATGTCAAAGATGATTTTCTCTCTCATCTCTCTCTAACAAGGGACTAAAATATAAGGAAAATTATTTTTTGGCCTAAAATTTAATTGTAAACATTTAAATGGACCTAAATTGTATTAGTTATAAAGATTAAGGGTGAAAGTGTACTTTTTACGCAAACTTTGAAGACGCCACCTTGTTTGGATGCCTTTTTTACTCGTCCTTTCTCTTTCAATTTTAATTTTGTATTTGCCTAAAAAATCATAACCAATTGACCTTCGATCAGAACCAAATCATCCAAATCATGAGTTTTATGACCAAAATGATTTATAAAAAAAACGCAATTAATCCACGGTAATGTGTGAGTGTGTGAACAATGTATCACATGTTTTTTTAACAAGAAAAACGTTACATGTTTTAGTGTTTTGTATAATAATTCATTAAAATATTCTGTTTGAAAATTGATAAATCATTATGATCAATCAATAAATTTATTTTAGTTCTCAAAAAATATTTTTATTCTATGATATTTTATTAAATACGTTATATATAATGATCAATACATGGTATTATCTAATAATTTCAACAATCACCTTTACTATCACCATCATTACTACCGCTTCAACTTTACCACCGTAATCTTGCTACAATTGTTAGACTCACCACCATCCCACCACTCCACTATCACCGACACCACATTCTCTTTGTCCTTGTCATTTCTATCAACATCTCAAACCCCTCTTCCATCTCAAACCCATCTTCCATCTCTAACAACACCCAAATATTTACCACAACTATAACAATCATAAATGCCCTTGTAATATCTTTATTTACTAAAGATTATTATCATGCATAAATTCTTCTTGTCATTGTTTGTCTCTTGCGAAACTCCTATTTCTCTTACAAGAAAATGATTAATCTTAAAATTTAATGTATTGATTACCTAAAAAATATTTTTATTTGAGAATGTTTCCCTAAAAAAGAAGTGGTTTTGCAATGTTTAACTATTTTAAATACAATAATATTTGAAAGAAAAAAATATTTCTCACCAATGTTCACTAAATGATAGTAATAAGATAATCAACAATGTGGTGGTGCTTTTAGTGATGATAATAATAGAGATAATGGTGCGAGTAATGGTAATGAGTTAGTGATTGTGAGAATGATGAAGTGTCGACACGAAAAATTAAATCGGTAATTTAGTGGTGATTGTCATGTTATGTCAATGGTGGTGTGAGGATGTAGAATATGGCTAAATTAGTATGACTCATAGTGATTGTATATAAATCAAAATATCTATTTGATACAATATATATTATAATTCATTAGCTTATTGGTTGTAAAAAAATAAAATTAAGGAAAAATCCGCATATACTTCCCAAGATTGGATGAAATTCTTAACTATAAATTGGAAGTAAATAATCACATTACTAACAAAATTAAGAAGACATTCTTTATAAGATTGTGTTTTGTTTTGGGTTAACGATTAACACTCAACTTTCCTTAACCTTGTTTGCATTATGTTTGTATGATGAACACATCAAACACTTAGCTAAGCTTATAACAAGTTAGTTTTGGGAACCACATGTGTAATAATTTCAAGACCCATACTGAAATTACTTGGGTAAATTCATATAATTTTCTTAGGGCCTTCCACAAAATTTGTTAGTGTTCTAGCTTATATATTTTCTATTTTAAAAAAGTTATGGAATTTTCTTAGGTGTGAAAACTAAAGAAATTTACTTTCCAGCTTCAAAAACTTTTGGAATTATTTTTAGAAGTAGCTTGGATTTTTATTAGCATACGTGGAGAATTTCTTCTTAAAATCCCAGAAATGAAATTGTCTATCTCACACTAAGGATCTTTCATGGCCTTTAATGCTGGTAACCAGCTACATCGGTGGTGATGGGGAGACAGATTACTAAAGGCATTGACATCATTGTGCTGTGGTGATTGTTGTTGCGGTGGTTATTGGTTAGAGTTGTTAAAAGATGGTACTGGTGACACATGAAAGCTAGTTTTTCATGAAACATATTTCTAACCTTTTTTTTTCTAAATTAATAAAATATTCAAAAGTGTAGCTAAATTATTGTAGCAGTAATCACAAAATACTATTTATTTGAATAGTATTTATTTTATTTTAGTTTCACCCTTTAATGATTTAATTTTTTTTTAGTTTTTTTTTAATTTTATAATTGAATATTAAATTGTTTTGTGAATTATACTTTATAATTTTTTTAAAATTTGTTTTGTTGGGTTGTATATTGATCTCATGGATGTAGTTTATTATTATTATTATTGATTTCAACATTAGATCTTTTGGGAGTGAAGCTTCATAATTTTTTTCCTATTAATTTATCTTCATCTCATGACCCAAATCGCATATGTAATAGGTTAACCTTGATTGACTCAAGTTTTTTTTTTTTTAATTGATTTTTTTTCATTCTTCAATATTGGATTGATTGAAAATTGAGATTTGTAATCTATAGGGTTATCTTAATTTTATAATTCAAGTTATGAGTTTGATAAACTGAGCAGAGTTGACTCAGCTTATTTTCTTAGGTCCTTTTTTATTTTAATATTTTTTCAATTGGGCTCTGTATTTTTTTTTTATAGGGTTATCCCAATCTTTTGACCCAAGTTATTGGGTTGACAGGTTGTCTTGATTCATGTTTTTGGATATTTTACTAAATGATTTTTTTTTCAATTTCATCTCCAACAACTCAATCTTATTTTTTGAAATTTTTTTATTTTATTTTTATGGGGTTATTCTAATCTCATGACTTGAATCATATATTTTGCGTGTTAACCCGGTTGGCTCGGATAGTATTTTTTTTTCTTTTTTTTGTTTAATAGTTTTTTTTCTAATTTTATCATTCAATATTTGGTTGATTAGGAATTGACTCTTATAATTTATTTTGATTTGTTTTTTATAATGTCATCATGGTCTTATAACCCATGTTGTAGATTTCATAGGTTAATTCAAATCGATCCAATATGTTATTATTTCAATATGTGAAAGAAAAATATCATGCAATTTATCACCGTGTTAATATTTTTTTAAAAAAATATCCAATTTATATCTTATTTTAAGTTTATAATTAATTATTTTTATATTAGAAAACATGTAGCAACAGTTAAATATTTTTTTATGTTAAAAAAAATTGATACAACTCTAGCATTGCATAGGCAATAATCCCGTGAGTAGTGTTTAGAGTAGACCTGGAATAGTATTTTTTTTTTTTTTTTTACCAAATCTCCAATTCTTTTCTACAATAAAAAAAAAAAAGAAAATATATATATATATATATATACACGCGCGCGCGCGCGAAATGAAAATGTTGGAACTTCATGGGTGCGCGTCAAGAAGAACCCTAAAACATTACAAAGGTGAAAGTCGGTACGCGCCTGTAAATTCATAAATATTGACCAATTAATTATTGTGTACCCATAACCAAAACCAAAAGAAAACAGTCCCAGATAATATTATCATCATTAATACTTTATGAACTACTAAATAATTCAGGTTGGAGCTGTTACGTGGGACCCTTCTTCACTATTAGTTTGGTAAACTATCCCTTTGACAGGCCAAAATCTAAATAGATCAGGCAAATAATCTAACATCAACCTCTAATTGTTTTCGATTTTCTGTACAAGCAAGCAGTAGCGCGCACAGGCAACAAAAAAAAAAAAAAAAAAAAAAAAAAAAAAGAAGAAGCTACTGTGCATAATAACTCCACAAGCTAATATTTTCCAATTAAGTCATCTGAAAGAAAAAAAAAAGATGCAAGTTGTTGTCTTCTATTAGCAGTAACAGTGCTTGAAATAAGAATTGATAGGGATATTTTCCAATTTCTATGCAGCAGACCCACAGGATTATCAGGTAATTCCTACGCAGGAGAGGCCAGACCACTGCACTGTAGTCACCGATGAGCTGATCTATCCAAAAGAATAGTCAAAAATATTTATTTAAGTTAAGTTAAATTGATTGTTCATAATTTCTCAAAGACCATGCTTGGAATTTGCATGTCGGTATACACTTCCAAATCTTAGATCTAATATTTATTGCTACCACGACTTCTATAACCAAAACTTCTAAAAGCCATTTTTCTAATATAAAAAAAAAAGAGTAAAACATAAAGCTTGTTGACCACGCGGAGAGGGAGAGCAGCTGTTTCCAAGCTAGACCCCATAATATTTTTTTTATTTTTTATATTAAAGTATCAAAACGATTTAAAAACATTAAAAAAGTAATTTTAAACAAGAACAAATTGAAATTTTAAACAAACAATGTTTTGGTTGCCATATCAAACACACCCTTACTATAAAAATAAAAAAAACATATGTAAATGATGTTAAATGGATTATTTGTTTTTTTTTTTTAAGAAAAAAGTGATCGCAATGCACAAAAAAAACACTTGCCAAAAAGACACTTAAAAGTTCAATTCCAAGACAATCCAATGTTTAAAATAAAAATTGAAAAAAAAAATTAAGTGACCAAAAACAAACAATCGGGATTAACCCAAGTTGGTATGAAAAACTTGACACCTGGTTCGTGAGTTCAGGATAACCTTATAGAAATTTTAAAAAAAAATTATGATACTCAATCCCCAACAATCCAAATGTAGAAGAATAAAAAAAAAAACATTCAACAAAAAGAATTAAAAAAAAAACATTGCAAAGCTAGGCAAGTCTACCAAACCCTGTGAGCTGAATCGTGCAAATAGAATAACCTAATAGAATGAAAAACAAGAAAAATCATAAAGCTCAAATATCAAACAATCCATATGTTGAAAGATGAAATAAAGAATTATGTAATCTTAAGAAAAAAAACTCAAAAAAGATTTGAGTCAACCGGCCACCTCACTAGACTCGCGACTCAGATCAAAAGACTATAATAACCTCACAGAAAGAAAAACGAAGAAAATAACAAATTTTAATTTTCAACAGACCTAATGGGAAGAATGAAATTGAAAAAGATTATCAGTGTAAAAAAAAGATCTAAAAAAAACTAATGTCAACCCAGTTGAACCTTTCAAACTCATGACTCAGGTTAAGAGACCATGATTACTACATTGAGAAAAAATTATGAAGGTTAATTCATAATCAGCAAAATATCGAAGGATTAATTGAAAAAATGTATTCAATTTTTTAAAAAAAAATGTACCCAAAGAATAAAAAGTAGCAATAAAAAATGAGAGAGAAAAAAGGGAAGAGAGGACATAAATTTAACATAAAAACAAAATGATAGGACACCTTTTAAATTTGGCAAGGTCATTGTGAATCTAAAAAAAAAAGAGAAAAAAGAGGATGGAGAAGAAAGAAACCCTATCACAACCTCACAACCACCCCACCACTTGCACATGCCACCTCAATCGATCGACCACACCAAGCCACTTTTAGCACCCCTAAAGAAGCTGGAGTTTGATCGCCGAAGAAAGCCACAAACATTGCTAGAATGTGGCGGACGTCCACCACACGCTCACATGTAAGAAGGATGCTATAGCCAAGTCGTCTTGCCTGTTGACTTCAGGTTGCCATATTTATTTTAGTTTTAATTTTGGTCCTTTAAGCCTTGGTTGTTTCACATTAATAAGATTTTATTTAATTTTACAAAACCGAGCATTAATCGAGCACTATAATTTTCCCATGATATTGCGGGATCCTCATATCTAAACAACCAAAACAAACTACCAAGGTAAATGTTTAATAAAGACAATGTGAAAGGACCAAATTGAAAAAAAAGTAAGTTGAGTGACAGAAAATACAAAAAGAACATGAGTTTTTTCCTTGACCATGCAAATTAGTTCCTGATATTAGCAACAAAAAAAATAATAAGAAAAGAAGTGGGACTAATCATTTGTGTAAGCTTCAAATTCAGGTATCGAAGCTCTAATTCTTTTAAATCAATGAATTTAAATTTGATTTTTCCAAACTGAGCGATGAAACATTTTCTTGATATCATGAGATCTCCGTACATTGGCATAAAAATTTTTTCTCAAGACCAATCCCAAATCAACATAAAGTCAAGAGACCAAATTAAAAGAAAAAACATAAGGGAAAAAACTGAAGGAAAAAAAAAAACTGATGTTGAAATCCAGAGCTATTCCTCTTTGCCGATGTGAATCACTTATGGCTATTAATTAGCTTACACCAAAGAATATAAATTAGGTGACTAAATTGGATGATATTGTATCAAGCAACCTCAAATCCAATTTGACTAATAATGTATGGAATGGAAAGAATTAGAAAGTGAGAAATCGAGCCAATATGGCCAATTCAATGGATTAGGAAAAAAAAATTGTGTTTTGTTAATAAATTAATATGAAAATCATTTTTGAGACATCCTTTAATGACTTAAATTTTATAATTCATTTTTCAAATTAAGATAGTTTATTACATGATATCAGATTTTCAATAATTAAATGACCACCAATTTAGATTTTATCATTATATTCTTTTAATTAAACTAAACTTTTCAGCTTAACATTGTAATGACTTTGAACAAGTTTTACTTGGAATGGTATGTTAGTCAATTTATAAAAACAATTATTAAAATCTCATCTAATAATTTATATTTTAATTGAGGGTTTTATTAAATGATTTAACCTTTTAAAGTTACTCTTTTATATGTTTAATCTATTTTTATTATTAAAAGTTCTCTCTTTTTAATTTTTATTTAAAAAGTTTTTTTATCCAATAATTTAAACAATCATGGTATCATCTTATACATCAATAAAGAATAAATATATTTTGCATCAAAAACTTGTTAATCCAAGTTATGTAACAACTTGGTTGAAAAAGTTGTCATTGTTAATCTATTAACTTGAAAATAGTAATCTCTTCCCTCCCTTGTTTTTGTCTAAGGATTTTGAAACCTAATCTTTTACAATATCTTAAACTTGTCGAATAGTCTTTTTTTATATATATATAATTTTATTATGTTGATGTCAATTTCATCAAATAAATCCACAACCATAGGCAAACTAGTCTTGATTATCTCATGGAAGGAAAAAAAAAAAAGGTTGGTTTGATGATATACAAAAGAGATCTCTTCCCTGCATTAGCTAGCTAGTTGGTGTGGTTTCTTGAAGGGCATGTAAGCGATCTCTATGAATAGTTCTTATTGAACATTACATTAAATAACTTTGATAGCTTGTTTAATAATTGATTACAAACATCAAATTAACTAAGATTTTTTTTGAAAAATGATTAAATATTATGTGAACTCTCACGTATGAATAGTTATTAGGTGCAATTTATTGAAATATTACTTTGTTGTGTTTGTTGAATAGCACAAATTTTGATTTTTTGTTTTTATAAGAAATTTAGAATCACGTAATGTAAGAAACTATGAATGGGGATAGTTAAAAATATAAAACTTTGAAGATATTCATAATATTTTAAAAGCATCCCACATGGGATATTAAGATGATTAAAAAGCATTATGGGTAAATAAAAAATTAATCTAAAAAAACTCATGATTGTCATGTTTTGAAGAAATCTATAATCCTTTAAAAGCATCCTATATGAGAAATATGCATGCTTTCCTAATGGTTCATTTAATAAGAATATGAAAATTTAAAATTGACCTAAACAAAACCCAAGATTTTAGAGGGAAAGAAAACCTAAGTAAAATGAGCTTTGAGTTTAAACCAACATAAACTTGCATAGATAACTTAGGCTGGGTCAGGCCTAAGCCTTAGATTTTGTTTGTTGTAAAATAATTTTTTAGATTACAAAAGATTATTTTTTCCCCCAACATATTATGGACTTGGGTTTGTGTTTGTAATTCTTTGGCCCATAAAGAATTAATTTTTTCAACCCATTATTTTTCCAGTCTAGCATATAAATGACATGATCTAATCAGTTTTTTTTCTGAAATAGTTTGCTTTAAACTGAATAGTTTTTTTCCATTTTCTCTCATCAACCCATGACAACCCTCTCTTTTCCATTTTCTCTCATCAATCAATGCCGACCAAGCACACCTATAAACTCCAACACCCATTGATGATAGTCTTTATAGAGCCATCAACATCACTAATAGCAACATTATCCATGGGAAAGCAACGACAAACCCTTACCGAATAGCTTTCCAAAATGCTTTTCTTCACCTTGCAATGCTTCTTTCCACCGAATCGGCCACCACATTCATAATCCATCTTCCATACCATTTTCAATCACCATAGAATCATAATACATCATTATACAATGATAGTGACATCATCAATACCAAAAGGAGAAAGAAAACCAAGAGAGAGGAAGACTAAAACTTCATGTGGTCTGATTTTTCACGTCAAAGTAGTAGTGAGTTTCGTCATCAATATACAAAGAAAAAGAAGGACAAGACACACTTATTCACCCTTACATAATGAAAGGATAAAAGCACTATGGCATTTCTTTAGAGATTTAGCGAGGAGAAGCTCAACATGAAGAATCTACTATAACCCATTACCACTACAACATTAGTATAGTTTAAAGTCTAAAACCACTTATTATAAGAATGATGTATACTTTTCTTGACATATATCTCGTCAATATGAAACAAGCAATGAAGAATCATATTTTAGTAGAAGAATTAAGTGTTACCAAATAGGAACATCTTCATTTTCAAATAGTAGAATCTCTACAATGTTATCATTCTCCCACTAGAACATCCAAAAGAATCACCAAAAGACACATTTGTGATTGCTTAACATTCCTTGAGCTATTAATCATGCATCTGATCACCACACATACTAAAGTGCTAGATGCAATTAAAATGAAACAATTTATATAATATCCTCATTTCATGAAAAACGATATGAACATAAGAAACGCTAATAATTTCTGCCTTTTCACTGTGACCATATGTGTAACATTAAGAAGTGTCATGCACTTAATAAAGAGATAAGAAAAAAAAATGATTGATTGTCAGAGGCCACCTCTAATAATTTGTGAGAAAGAAAAAGGAAACCAAATAAAAAGGAAGTTTACACACTTGATGAGTTATTTAAGATCATATAATCTCCAAATTATCTTTCAAAATTATATTTTTATCTTTTGAGTTTTTCAATAAAATAGTAGTGTTTCTCCATGAAAATCTCTATGAAATTTTTTTCATATCTCCATTCAAATCTTTTAGGTTCCTATAACCATTTACCTCTAAAGTGATTAGAGATCTTTCTCTAGGTCACTGCCAAAAGGATTAGGAATCCTTTTCTAAGACTTCACGACTACTTAGCTTTAAAAAGATTAGAGATCCCTCTCCATATCTCTTCTAAAAGTATAAAAAAATCATTCTCCAAGTCCCTGTGACCACTTATCTCTAATAGGATTATGACCCTTCTCCATGTCTCTATGAATAGTTATCTCCAAAATGATTAGGGATTCTTCTATAGTCTTTATGACTCCTCATAGACACTTCTTGCTAAAATGCGTTCTTAAACGCATACAAAGACCATATTATTTACTTTTATACTCACTTTTTATTATTAAACTGTTTTTTTTAAATAAGCAAGACAATTAAACCCTTTTCTCTCTTGTATAAATATTAATAAAAATGACAAGAAGAAATCTCATGTAGGCATTTAAACAAGAGTAATAAAAATGTAACATCTTCTATACAAAATAAGTTTTCTTCCCTCTACATATGTTAGATAAGTCTTCTAAACATATCTATTTAAAAGACTTAGAATGGAAAATGATGGTGCATGATTTTTCAAAAAATAATAATAGTAACTCCTTATTGTTTAGGCATAAGGTCCAAATGGCTATTTTTCATTCTCTCGTTTCTCTCTTTCTTCTTCTCACATATGAGTTGTCCAAAACTTTACTCGAGTACACATCACAATGTATTTGTGAGTTTTGATAAGTCAGGAAACAACGCAGCGCACCACCTACGTGCACCTAAAATTTTCTATATAGAACAGTCATCTTTTTTTCTTGTCAATGGTTATTTCTTACCTACATGTCACCTTATGTGCACTAACTATCACCAACCTTTTCACCGATGGCCGAGCCAAACACCACAATCAATGGTGAACATCAACCTCTTCATTAATCATTTGTACTATAACTCCATTCACCTTGATGTAACTATAACACCAGTATTCATGCCTCCATAATATAAGCTGACGTAATCAAGATTTATAAATTTTTTAATAATTCAAAAATGCATATATTTTTTCTCATTTCTCTCATATATTATTTCTTTTTTTATGTTTATTAACTTAATTATCGGATGATCTCTTGTTCTATATAAAAAAAACTTGTTTTTTCAAGATCAATCAAGCATATATATATATATATATAAAGTTCACAGCCGATAAAAAGCATGATATATGTCTCAAGTTTTCACAACTTAATAAGAAACAGAACTTGAACAAAAAAATGTTTTACCAAAAATCATGCCGTTAAATGCATCAAAATAGAGGAGACCTCGTAAGTCATGGCGGGGTCTCTTCTTGCAATTTGCGAACATTTTCTACATAATTATCTAATAGTTAATTGAATTCTAGCTCTCAAAATTCTCAATCCTCACCAAATTCCTGAATTCTCAAATGAGCCAAAAACCTGCCCACTTCATGATAACGCACTAGATGCTAGAGTTAGGCATGCAAACAAGGTCCCACAGCTTGGATCCCACGTACCACACCCTAAAAAAAGCACTTTTGTTAATTTTGCACACTGGACCCCACCTTTCTTTTAAAAAAAAGGAGTTTGGTTTGGACTCTAGCTAAAAATTTCAGAAATGGACCCTGCTTCCCAGCCTCCTGTACACGCGTCGGGCAAACGAAATAGGGAAAGTTAGTTGTTTTTTAAACTATTTTTGATTTAAAAATATATAAAAATAATATTTTTTATTTTTTAATATTAAGTCATAAAAATTTAAAAATATCTAAAAAAAATTTCATTTCAATTAAAAAGTTTTTTAATGATTTTTTATAAAATACAATTTTTAACACAAAGAGGAACAGTTGCTGAGCCTCTCTTGAGTTCTCTCTATTTTTCTTCTTCCACATAGATTCGCCTCCCCTTGTTTTTAGGAAAAAAAAAAAAAAAAAACTCCTCTTTTTCCTCGTCATGGCCCCCACCACTCAATAAAACTTCCAAGAATTGAAGGGACCCACGTGTTAAGAAAAGGAGCCAATAGGAGCAGAGTCTGGGTCTCTTGGGCAACTACTGCTTTGCCTTTATCTTTAACTGCTATTGCTATATATCTCTTATCTCCAAGCTTGTCTTTGTCGGCTTTTATCATGGATTGAGCGAAGACACTTGTCCAACGCTGATAGCACTTCGCCTATTTGTCCCTTCCTGGCTTTTGTCTTGCCACGTCAGCATCGTATGTCTTTCTATCCAAATTGACCGCGTAGCCCTCCTACAGATTCTTTTTCACAGAGCTTTACGAAGTTATTATGTGTCAATTGTCGGCACTTTTGAGTCATTTTCGGGCAGTACAGGTTTTTATTGTTACACAGTGTTTAAAATTGTGGTTGCATTTATTTTTTTAAATATATTTAAATAATATTTTAAATTTTTTTCGTGTTAACATATCAAAATTATATAATTTTTTTTTTTAAAAAAACTTAAAATTTTCAAAAAAACTTTAGAATAAAAAACAAACATTTAGAACTTTATATATATTAAGGCAGAAGGCCGACGTAATAGTATCATTAATCACTAGTAATTATGTTTAAGAACTTTAAGACAATTGTGGAATGATATGTATGAAATAAGAATTTTATTTTTAAAAAAATAGGTAAGTGGGTCTAATTTTACTTTCTCAATCTGGTTAGAAAGCAAATAATTCCTTGCAAAATCATGTTTTCTTAGGAAATTATATTTTTATGACTTCAAATTTCCAAAATCTAAGTTGCAACTTCATATTCTTCTATTGAGAAAACATCATATAACATCTAAAATTTCATGAAAGAACTACAATTTAATGGAGTTCAAATTGGTAGAACATAATAGTATTTAACACTCTGTTTATTTTTGCGTTTCAAAAGCGTTTTTAAAAAAAAATAAAAAAATATATTTTTTTCTTTACTTCAAATTAATATTTTTTTAGTATTTTCATATCATTTTGATTTTGATATACTAATATCAAAAATAATTTTAAAATATAAAAATAATATTTTAATACATTTTCAAATAAAAAATATTTTAAAAATTACTTCCACAAAAAAAACATTAAGCCATTCTCCTCAATGATAAGAGTTGCAAAATTCTGGGCTCTAATCTCACCTCTAGTGCCTGAAAGTCAAAAGAAAAAAAGAGGTAACGTGTTGCAAGTATGGAATAAGGAATAGGGGCAACAAGCTCAATTCTTGCTACCAATTATTCTTGTACGCTTAATTAATTAGCTGATGTCATACAAGTGTATATTAACAAATAATTAATTTATGAAATAATTAATAGTTTTCACACATTTACTTTGTCTGCCCAAGTCGTCTTCCCGGATCAGGATCACCGGTCAAACTCTTATTACAAAACAATCTTTGTTTACAAGGTTCAACAATATCAACGGTGGAGATTCGATGAGTTGGAGAAGACGTGCACGGATGAGTTGCTGAGATGGTTGCTTCTTCGGATGGGTGTTAGTACGTGATTGGATGCTGACGTGATACGCACGCAGTATCAGCATCCTTTACAAGCGACAAAAAAATCCATTGTGAAATCATTAATATTTTTGAATATATAAGCTATCGAGAGATATCCACGCAGAGATGTGGAGCGTCCCAAACACGGTCCATTTGAAAGGGATAGAAGTGGTGCTGTCAAAGATTTTGACATTTCGGCGAGTACAAGCTTGTGCACGGGAGTCACAGATGATCCTCCCAATAACGTGACTATCACACTGAACGTAGCAGAGCACAGGATCTTCTGTGTGAAAGTGATTTTCTAATACATGAGAATGCCCTCGAAATTCCAGAGTTTTTTTTTTAAAATAAAAAAACAAAATCAACACAACAACAACAACAACTAAATATAAAAAAATAACACAATTTAGTGACTTGCATGTTAAATTTTGAATCAAATACTCTTTTATGAGCATCCTAGCACCATCCAAATATTGGGATGATTTTGGTGTTGGCAACTTCATGAGCGCCATGTCATGTCCGTCCATAAATTAAGGGGATTTTTAGATGTAGTTAACTAATATGCTTTAATATTATGAGACTTATAAATTTAGTGTAAGTTAAATTAAATTACAATGTTAGTTTAAGTTAAATTAAATTACGATGTTATGTTAATTATGAATTCTGAATTTTGATGAATTGTGAATTGTGTTGAGTATTGAATTGTTGGGCTATTTTTTCATAGCAAGAAGTTAAGAGACTAGTGCAATAGCCCAGACGTATTTTTTTATTATAAGCTCTATGATGCTTCTCATATTTTGTATATACTCTTTGGGGGTATGTTAGTCCATCATAATTATTTAGGCTAGATTTTGCAAGGATATAATCTTTAAAAAGACAAGCGTGTAATATTCTATGATAAGGTAGAGATTCTTCTAGTTGATGGGGATTGTGCTTATTCTCAAGAACTCATAGAGTTATTAATCTATTTTCATGTCGATGTCGTTTTTTAAGAAGTGTTTGAGTTAGATACAGATGGAGATCGATGGATATAACTAAATCTTCATTTAGAGCATCCAGTATGGGAACACTTTCTATGGTGAGTACAACTCGAGCTAAGATGATTTTAGTTTTAACACTCTACGAGTGTCACATTTTGTCCACAAGTTTGGATGATTTTGGTGCAGGCCCATCCATAAGCTAGGGGAATTATTAGATGTAGTAAAATTATATGCTTTAATGTTATGGGACTTGTGAATTTAAGTTAAATTAAATTACAGTGTTATGTTAATTATGAATTGAGCTTAATTATAAATTGTGAATTAAAAAGGTTGTTGAATTGTGAATTGTGTTGAGTATTGAATTGTTGGATTGTTTTTTCATGGCAAGGAATTGTCTAGGCTATATTTTATGAAGATATAATCTTTGGAAAGAGAAGTATGCAATATTCTATGATAAGGTAAAGATTCTTCTAGTTGATGGGGATTGTACTTATTTTCAAGAATTCATAGAGTTATTAATCTATTTTCATGTTTAGATATATTTTCTTTTAAGAAATGTTTGAGTTAGATTCAGATGGAGATTGATGGATATAATTGGATCTTTAATTAGAACATCCAATATAGGAACATTTTTTTATGGTGAGTGCAACTCGAGTTGGGGCGATTTTAGTTTTGACACCTCTAAGAGCGCCACATTTTATCCAAAAGTTGGGATGATTTTAGTGCAGACCCGTCCATAAACTAGGGGGATTTTTAGATGTAGTTAAATGATATGCTTTAATGTTATGGGACTTATGAATTTAGTTTAAGTTAAATTAAATTACAATGTTATGTTAATTATGAATTGAGCTTAATTATGAATTGTGAATTAAAAAGTGTTGAATTGTGAATTGTGTTTAATATTGAATTGTTGGATTGTTTTTCATGGCAATGAATTGTCTAGGCTAGATTTTACAAAGATATAATCTTTGAAAAGAGAAGTGTGCAATATTCTATGATGAGGTAGAAATTCTTCTAGTTGATGGGGATTGTACTTATTCTCAAGAACTCATAGAGTTGTTAATCTATTTTCATGTTTAGGTCTTGTTTTTTTTTTTTTGAAGAAGTGTGTGAGTTAGATTTAAAGGAGATCGATGGATATAGTTGGATCTTTATTTAGAGCATCCAATTTAAGAACACTTTTTATGATGAGTGTAGCTCATTTTGAGTGTAGAAATAAAAATGTTTTTCTTACCTATTTGGTTCCATACCATTCTGCCCTGTTTCTTTAGGTATTAGAGTTATCTATGTGTACTTAGTGATGCATTAATGAAAGTTTGTTATTATGTAAGAGATATAATTGTATAGTTATGATAATATCATTGAACATCTGTACATAATGAGAGTTATTAGAGACCCAGGAAAGCTAGTATACCTATTGTAAGATTAGTTGTTCTTTCTTATCTTGCAGTTTTGTCTACTATAGAAAGAATTTTAATGAGAATAAATAGGAATGAACTAGCTTTTGCTCACTTTTCCCTAAATGATGATATTGATTAAGTGTGTGTGAAGAGAGAGAGAGAGAGAGAGAGAGAGAGAGAGTACAATAAGAATAATGTAATAGAGTTTTAGGTCTAAACTAGTGTTGGTCCTTTTTAGTTTTTTTTCTTTGGGTTTTAACTATGTTTACCCTAATGAATTTATAGACTTAACTCACATCATGAAGAGTGAAGAAAACTAACATATCACTAGTTAATGAGTTGGTGCTCACCATTGGTTTGTGGAGCTAGTAATTCATCAAAGGAGAAAATAGAGTTTAAATGCTAATTAATACCTTTTGGATAAGAAAAAATCATTGGCTAGCCATAAGGTGTGTTGTGCATATATTGAATAATGCATTTTGTTTATAGAAACTAGAAAATATTGGGTTGTGTGCCATGCTTGATGAGGAAAAAAAGAAAAAGAGAGAGAGAGAGAGAGAAAGAGGAAAGAGAAAATCTAGGCTAGAAATCCTAAGTCTATAAATGAAAAGAGGAGAGAGCGAGAAAATTACAACCATTTAGGCCTGAGTTTTATACTTTTTTATACATAGTATGTGCATTTATATGCCATGTGAGTGAGCACACCACCACTTTTAAACGGAGCATGTAGCTCATTCTGGCCTTGGATTGTGGTCTTCTTTGATGTTTTTATATTATTCTTATCATGATCATTCCATCAGTATGAGAAGTACCATCTTCATAGCTATGGTGTGTCCTTGACATCCTATATTTTTTTTTCATATTTTTCTATTCCATTTTTTTTCTTTTACTTAGTTTTTGTTAAACTCTTTCAATTTCTTCTTTTTTTTCCTTATTCTCTTCAGCTCTACATGTACACACAAATCCACTCGGTCATGCAATTCTAACTATCACTCCTCTATATGTATTTTGTGACAACTCCTAACCATTTGGGTTTGTACCAAACAATTATGATTGCTACTTGTTTGGGTTTGACTCAAATGGTTGGAACTTTTTTTTAAGAAAATATTTATGCACCATCAAATGCTAACATAAATGTATACATAAATCTTTTTTTAGTTTTCTTTTTTTTTATTGGAAAAAAAAATTAATGATTGAGGTTTATCAGGAAATAAAGAAATGTAAATAACATTTGAGTTTGAGGAAAAAGGTTTTCATTTCTACACACTAAAGAAATAAACTGAAAAGTAGAGTTATATTTAAAAGTATCCTTTCACATACGGTTTTCTTAAAATTAAAGGATTTGTTATCAACTCTAACAATAAGGAGCTTGTTAATTTTGGAAATTCCTATTCTATACCATCAATAGTTCTTATGAAAAAGATCTTGTTAAAGTGATAAATATCTAAGAAGACCTATATATATACCAATTAACAATAAATATTATGACACGCTATGGATAGTAGTTATTGAATTTTCAACAAATAAACATTTATGTGCTTGCATGATAATGCAAGCATATATGCCTCACACCAACATCCAAAAATATATGATTATATCAATCATTATTATTTGATTGCATACACACAGATATTAACAAAGACATATGATATTCATTTGCCCATTCACAAGACAATATCACAAGGAAAAATTAAATTTAAAACAAAAATATGTAAAAATATAATGACTCTAGCTAATTCTATTGTGAAAAGTTGTTGGAATTTGTTTTAATAAAATGTCATTAATGGAAATATTTAATGTCAAATTTAAAGTGAGGTCCACTTACTTTTAAGGTTAAAATGTTTTTGGAAATTGTTCTCCAACAATAGTTCATTAACATGGAACATTAACATGATTAAAATAAATTATGGGTGAACGAGAAATTAATCTAAAAAACCCTTGGTTGATATATTTTGCTAAAACCTAAGATCGTCTATCCCATAAAGAAATAAAAAATATATTTTCTTGTAGTTTATTTAGTGGAAAGTTGAAAAGTCATAAATCAGCCTTAGTAAAGTAGTATTGGTTTACTCCATATACACATAGTTGGTTTAACTTGACTTGAACATGTGTTTAGGCTCAAGGTTCTAGGTCTCGAGTTTGTTTTTTGCTGATCTTTTTTGGACTTGGATTTGAGTTTCTTATAAAATAATTATTTGTCTTATAAGAAATTATTTTTTCTAGCCTATTAGTATTTCCAGCCCATGAACAAAGTTTGATAAGTTTTTTCAATAACATAAAAACTTTCTGGATAGGTTTTTTTAACTAAAAAACATTTAAATTAAAGCTAAGACTATCAAGATTAATTAATATTTTTTTATGATGGGCAATCAAAGTTGATAATGAAAGGAATTAATTATGGTAGTTATTAGAATTAGTTTTTTTTTTCGTTTTTATTAGTTTTGGTTCCAAAATCTACTATAAAAAGAGGGCTAATGAAAGTATTTTTTGCATTATTTTTCTACATTTTACAGCTCTTCCTTATCTTAGTTTTTAGTTTTTTTCCATTATGTTTTTAAGCTTTATTTTCCATCTATTCTAGAGTTTAGATTTAGTTTTTATAGAAAGATACTTGAGTCAATTTTCTTAGATACTTGGAAAAAAAAAATATAAGACTAAAGATGCCAGTACGAGGAAATTCAAAGTCAATAAAATTTTGGTTTGCATGATGGTTAATTTAAAAACATTAAAGGAAAAAAATGAATGCTATAATAAGTTCGGAAGCACCTCATAACTTATAAAGAGAGACAATTCTGACGGCCAATTATATACTTAGTAAAATATCCTATATAAAGTTAAAAAAATATACCTCATAAATCATAAAAATATAAAAAATCTTCTTATAAATATCTTAAAGTATGGAACTGTCTTGCAAATATAATAATACCTAATCCTAAAAAGTTCAAGCGTCGGAGGCTTAGAGCATTGCCTGCGTTGCATTTATATCATTTGTTTTGTAAGTTGAAACTAGTGAATAAACTAATCCCACATTTATTTGTTCATTTCATTTAATTTGTACATATATAATATTGTGAGATTAAATACTATTTACCTTTGGGTTGTAGTTTGGAGGGAATTCTTTTATACATAAAAGAGGTTAAAAGCTGAAATCTTTCAAAGAAAAAGGAGATATTAATTAATACCAACTAATCTACACTAATTAGCTGAAAATGAGTTTTAAGATTATGGGAATGTAATTATGGAATTGTTGAGAACATAAGCGGACCTCAGCTCGCTCGTGATGCTGACAAGGGGTTCTAGATTAATTTGGCAAAGAAATGTCTTCGTCACGAAATGGAAAATGACACAGAAATATACAATGGACGACTGAATCCACAATATTCCATCGAGAAGACAAGTTCATCGTAGATAAATGATGAAAGGAACAACTAAGAGAATGATACTTAACAAACTTAACAAATGTGATGAGGATGGATAGTTATTTGTACATTTAGCTATTAATATGTTATCCTGGGTTTTAGAGACATTCAAAAATTAATAAAAAATTAAGTACTTTTCTGTATTTTTCTAACTAATTTTACCTAATTAGTGATTTAACTTTAATTAATTTTTTTTTTTTGTGAATCATATCTTTTCTTCTAATATGGATTTATTAATATTAATTACTGTATGAATATATAAAGCTCACTAATATTAATTCATCTTTATTCATGATCGATCTCTTTGTAATGATTTTGGTATCATCATTTAGGTCGCTAATGTCATTTAAAGTCAAAAGATTAGAGATATTAATTATGAATTAATGATGAGTTTTTTCTATGCATCGAATTGGTGTTGGATTTTCTTCGAGGAGGATTAAAGTTAGAAATTAAGGGAAATGGTAAAATTTATCAAGTCAAAGACTCCGCTTCTTTCTTGCTCCCACATTATTCTTTTCCTATTTTCACGCAACTAAACTTGCTATTTTTTATTGGAATATATTATTGTTATTTTTTTAATATTTTTTATTTTTTAAAAATTATTTTTAATATTAATACATCAAAAAATCTAAAATTTAGATAACCTTATTTAAAATACAATAACAAACATGAGTTAAATTTTAGACTAGTTTGTTTTTGTGTTTCCACAAACACTTATAAAAATATTTACTAATATATATTTTGAATTGAAATTTTTTCTTCATTAATGTTTTTTTTTTTTTAAAAAAACTTTACTTTTCTTGCATATTGTAAACGCAGACACCACAGTAATATCAAACATTATTGATCATCTGCAAACAGTGACGGCTAGAAAATATGTTATGATTAGCTTGAGTAGTTGGTTTTAGGAGCTTCTTTATATAGGAAACGTGGCCATGCTGCGTCCACGGATGAATCAACAAGTGGCTTGTTAGGCAGAACAAGCTCGCCTGAATTCCTTTCTTTGACTATTCTCTTTCCATTATTAAAGGTGATATGTAGGTTCCAGACACAATGGCTCGATGACCCATCAAGTATTAGAGGAATCTATCTCAACCCAATTAATTAATTAATTTTTTTTAAAAATCTGACTTACCTAACCAGTCTTGCAACTATTTTAGCTACTTCAACTACTTTTTTGTGTTGACGTTCCTGTGATCTTTAAGACGAGAGTACACTGTAAAGGCAGGCTGCCATGTCCTAAAAAGACATGAATTGTGACATTTTGAAGAAGTTTTCTCCTTGTTAAAACTTGGGAACGAATAATAATTGTTCTCTAGTGAAAAAGATGGAATGCACTCACATTTTACTTTTTGCATGTAGCAGGGACAGATCATATGATAGGACGCACTCCCTCTTCACCAATCACCATCGAATTCCTGGTGTCTGAATTGGGTTTTATTAATTAATTAATAATCTATCCGGCAATCCAAAGGCTCCCAAGCAACTCACACGTCGGCTTTGTTATATGCATGCTGTTCTACAGCTTCAACTCCGTTTTTAATTAAAAAAACAATGCTTGTTTGCCTTTTGTATTTTATGATTCTGTGATGATAGGTGTTGATTTGTTTAGGGCTAGCTTCTATGATCATAGAATGGATAGTCCTTAATTTCTGGAGGAGTTAGTGCCTCAGAAAGTAGAGGCAATCTTGTTTCTTGTATAATTCACTTCTTCATTGTCAAGATCATGCTGTGTATCTTTCAGTCTGTCTCCAATTCTATGTCATCCATGAAATTAATATTTAAATCAAGCTAACCTAGCTACTTTGTCACATGTTTCATCTATATATATATATATATATATATGATCATGAAAATCATCCTGTTCAATTCTGAATTCTTCTGGGAAATCTAAAGCATTTATCAATTAGTTGGCTAATTGTCTCAGGTTACTTTCTTTCTCCTCTCTAGCTAGAAAATCTATTAAACAAAAACAGAGTAAAAATCAACAAACTTATAATAGCGAAGCTTCAAAGTATAGATATACTAATATTATTTTCCATAAGAGAGAGAGAGAGAGAGACCGCTGAAATGAGCAAATGACAAAAAACTTCCACTAGGATGCATGAGTAAGTCCAAAGTGGAGGCTGGCCCATATGTCAGCTTGCTAGGTTCTGAAACATTGATATTATACAGATGGCAAGGGCCTTTGGTTCATTTTCAAAACTTTGTTTTGGTTATTGTTGTCTGCACGGTCATGAGATCTTAGAGGAGAGTGGTATCCTACATGTTTTGATCTCTTCACAAGTGTTTTCATGTCCATTTATGAGTTTTCCTGCTTCTAGCTACTGCACAGTTCATCTGGATCTCTCATGTGTGTGATATAAACAATGGGGATTGCAAGTGAGAAACTTTCAAGCACCTTTGGTTTTTGTCCGAGGATGAGAAAATGAAACAGGCGTGTCGGTCTTGAACCCCATTTCTTACAAAAATAATTCTGTCTCTAAATGGACCAGTCCATGGATCTCCCCACACTGGCCTGAAAGCAACCTTTGCTTGGACGATGAGGCGAAATCCCTTTTCGAGCAAAGCACCTAATTGTTTCATTTTAGATATACGTGCGGATAGTAACCTTCCACGGTGAGGGGAAAGGGACAGAAACCTATTAGTAACATTGACAGAACACAATCAGGTGGGCTTGAATGTTGGGCTTGGTATTCATGCAAAACAAGCCCCCTGTTCAATTAGAAAATCCTCTGTTAATTAAGTTAGTGAATGGAGAGAAATAAAATAAAGAGAATCACATTCGAAATGGAGAGAAACTGAATGAAGCTATAGAAAGGGTTTGTTCTTTTATGGAGGTTTTATGGGTGATTCTATAAGTTCACATGATTTTGTCAAGAAGTCCAGCTTATTTTTTTTTTTTTAACTTTGTTTGGTTGGTGGAATTTTCAAAATATAATTCTAACTTTATTATCATAAACAAAATAAATTCATATTATAATTATAAAAATCAGATCAAACCCAAGAAAATTTTTATTTAATCTTCCTGCAATATACTGAAATAAAAAAGAATGGAAAATTCAAATAAAAAAATTTAAAATCTTCAAAATATAATTCTAACTTTACTATCACAAACAAAATAAATTTGTTGTATGATCATAAAAACTAGGTCGAACCCAAGATAAATTTTATTTAATCTTCCTACAACATACTGAAATAAAAAAGAACGGGAAATTTGAATAAAAAATTAAAGAAAAAAGTTATAAAAATAAAAATAATAAATTGATATGTCGTTAACTCAGTTCAAAGGTCTATATATTTATTCCTATAAAAATATTGATCATCAAAGTAAAATAAATATTCTTTCACATCAAGCAAATAAATTCGATATCCTTTAAAGCCGAGGGAGATCAGTGAGATTACGAATAAATTAATTAGACAAAGCTCTCTAATCAATTTCATACCATCTGTCGCACCCGACATCGCGGTGGCCCTAAAAAATAATTCTCTATTATAGAAAAAGAACAGATTTTTGGCATCTTGTTCTTTTAGAAAAATGTCTTGTTAGAGGAGTCCCTACCTAGTATTATGGTCACTAGGAACCCTAACTGGTCAACAAAGATTCTATGGTTTGGGACTAGTTACGTAAAAGGGAAGATATTATCACCCCTTAAACGTTCTGCCTAAGGCAAACTGCATTGTTGTTTTTGTCTTAAATTGCTAAATTTTTATTGGTTTATGTTCTGATGATTTATTCACAATTTTTGTCTTAACTACGGATAATTCCAATTCTGGCGTTGGTAACTATTACGTAGCTATAAAATAAATTTAGATAGTATTTTTTATTCCTGACTCTACCGCTAGTGAATAAAAAAAATAAACTAAATTCATTTTTATGACACGCTCGCATTTTTTTTTTCTTATGTAGTTAAATAAAAAAAAATAATAAAAAAACAATTAAATCAATGCTTTTATTCCTGACTCTGGCGTCAGTGAATAAACAAAAAAAAAATTAAATTTTATTTTTCATACATGCACATATATATTTTTTCTTGCTAAATAAAATAAAATATAACGAATAAAAATAATATAAATTTAAACCAGTGTTTTATTCCCGACTCTAGCATTGGTGAATAAACCAGTAAATTTATATTATTTTTATTCATGCATACACATATTTTTCTATTTTTTATATTTTTATATTTTTTCTATTTTTTTCCTATTTTTTATTAATGTTTTTGGGGTGGGGCCCAACTCAGCCCACATGGGCTGGGTGCGACCCAGCCCGGTCACTGGCCCAAACGAGTGACCCGGCTGGGCCACAGCACGCATGACCCAGCGTCATGCATGCATGGCACAGTGCGAAGGTAATTAATTACCTTTGCATAGTGCTAAATGCACTGAACTTTCCAAAGTTAAAGAATGAAGAAAACAGAGGAAGCTTTTGTTGCAGGTTGCTTCGCCGGAGTGTCAGCGTGTCGGGCGACGATCAGCGGTGGCGTCCGTCAATAATAAGCTAGAATTCCTCCTTCGACCTCTACCTTACTGCCCTCTGTTTCCTCTGCCCTCGTCTGAAAAATTACCCCATACTCTGTTTTTCAAACTCTCTCTACTCCCTCTCAGTTCGTTTCTGTGTTCGCTATTTTAGGCTGGTATTGGTGAGGGAAAGGTTTGCTTCTGGTGTGGGGTTCTAAAAAAACTTAAAAATTCGGATGGTATCTTTGTATTTCTCTCTTCTGGTTTCATTCGTCCCTGTCTCTATCTCTCTAACCAACCACTGTTCTTCGGGTTTTCTCGGTTTATATAGAGGCCGACGGGTTGGTAACGGGTGGTAGGCTGAGGGTCGACCACCATTAAGGCGCCCATAACTGAAGCCAACGGACGAAATCTGCTGCAACGTCTTTCTACCTTTACTGTGGAAAACAGTCGCCGACTTAAAGAAGAAGAAGATGAGCAGCATCTTCAAAATGATGCCGTTTGGAGATAACCAGTGGCCATTTTCGCTTTGACCCGTGAAGTTTTGAAACTTTTATAATTAGGCCCCTGGTTTAAACTGTAATTTCCTCTGCATTTCGGCGCCTTTTACAAGTTAGTCCTTGGACTTTAATCTGCTGCAATTGTGTCCCTAATTAACCCCAAACTTTGTTATTTCTTCAATTAAGTCCCTGATTTCATTAATTTAATTAAATCCAAAGTCCAATTAAGTCTAAAACTTATCAATTCTCCAATTAAACCCCTGATTGGATTAATTAAATTAATTCCAAGATTAATTAAGTCTCAAAACTTATCAATTCTCCAATTAAACCCTTGATTGGATTAATTAAATTAATTCCAAGCTTAATTAAGTCTCAAAACTTATCAATTCTCCAATTTAAACCCTTGATTGGATGAATTAAATTAATTTCAAGCTTAATTAAGTCTAAAAATTTATCAATTCTCCAATTAAACCCTTAATTGGATTAATTAAATTAATTCCAAGCTTAATTAGATTAATTTCAAAGTTTGATTAAACCCCAAAACTTCCAATCATTTTGCCCTTAACCCAAATTTTAATTCATTCTTCATTTATTTCATTTTACTTGTTTTTCCATTATTATTATTATTATTATTGTTTTCATCATTTTTTTTATCCTTTTCAGTAAATAAAATAAAAATAAAAGTAAAAATAAAATGGTAAAAAATTAGGTTGTGACACCATCAAGCAAATTTAATATTAAAAAAAAATTCTCATTCACTCGGTAGTAGTCTTAGGAGTAAAGTCTATGAAATTATTCTAAACAAATGTTTAAAAGCTTGACAATTTAACTTTGTTTATTCTTTCCTAATAAAACAAGATGAGAATTGTAGCAATTAAAGTAATTCTTTTGTTTCTTACTCTAGTCATCAACAACAATTACGAATTGAAAGAAACTAGAAAGAATAAATGTCATCTTAAAACAATTCAATAAGCTTGAATAACAATCAATAACATAATTCTGAATAAGAGAAAGTAAATACTTGAACCTGAAAGAATTACAATAATAACATTGCTTCTCACAACTTGTTAATGTGGATTGTGTATATTCCTCTTGAACCAAAAGCCAAAGTTTAGTTCATAGTTGCTGGAAAATTGACAAAAACAGAGAACAAGAGAATGTTGTTGAGCCCTTGTTTCAACCGTGTTTTGCTCTATTTATTCTCTCCCTTGGCTGCCAAATTTCTTTAGAATTATTAGGCTAATTAGAGTCCTTGTGCTACTTAATTACTTCCTTCTTTATCTAGTCTTTAAGGTTGGTTAAATCCTTTAAAATTTGTGTTAAAAAACAACTCTACTGTTGTCACAACTCTGTTGTAATTCCAACTCTTGTGCAACTTAGACTTTGTTTCTTGCAATATCCGACCATTCCAACTATATTCTTTCATTCATGGCATGTTAGAGGCTTGATATGCACCTTTCTTAGGTTCTAAAGCTTATCTTTTCTTTGACAGACTCTCAGCTGTAGTGGGATGCTCGACACCATTAGTTTTCTCATCAGATCAGGAGACCAACCTCTTTCTTCAGATTGTGTCTGGAATTGTGCCTTTAAAACAATTTTATCTGACTTGACATCCTTCATAATAGTTGTAGCCATAGATGTTTAGATGATTTTGAACTTTTGAATTGCATGCTTTCGATGTCTGAGGCTTAAGATATGCCCGTTTGAATTTGTAGTGTGAAAAAAAAATCTTGTTGCAAGTAGGATTTCAACTCGATTTTATAGATCTGATTAGAGATCCAAACGAACTCGGATTTTTGCCCATAATACCTTCCTGAAAAGCTTGATATGTGTACTTTAACTTTGAGTTAACCCATGTTCACATTCTGAAATCATAACATTGTGAAACATTTGTCACAAGAATCAAGGTCTGAAACATAAAATACTAAAATTCTTAGCTTTTAGAAATTAATTCACAAAGTCTCGTAGGCATGCCAAACTCATAAAAATAACTTTTAATAAGCTTAGATAAGCTAAAAATACATTAAAAAGCATAGTGTAAATGAATAAAAATACACACACACACACACACACACACATATATATATATATATATATATATATATATATTGCACTTATCAACTTCTTTTGTCTTATTTTTTTAACCCCTTTAAAATAATCATGTTTGTAAGCTTTACTTATCTGTTAGTTTTTTGGGTGGGACATAAAGAAGAACACATGTTCAATCTAGAGTTTCTAACAATGTTTATTTTCTTATTGTAAAATCTAGTACCATTGTTAGTGATCAAAACCTTGGGAAATCTAAACCAACAAATAATATTCTTCCTTAAAAATAGAATAACTTTGTTCATTGTTATCTAAGCTAGGATTTTGGCCTCAACCCATTTAATGAAGGAAATCCTCTGGCAATTAAGTTAGTAAATGGAAAGAATGAAAATAAAAAAAATCACATATGAAATAAGGAGAAGCTTAATAAAGCTTTAGAAAAGGGCTTTTTCTTTTATAGAAGTTTTATGGGTGGTTTTATAAGCCCACATGATTTTGTCAAGAAGTTGAGCCCATTCTCCTTTAACTCTTTTCATCTTTTTTTTTTTCTTTAACCCATTGTCGCACCCTCGCGACGACACTCGATTGATTTCGGGGTCTTTTGTTTTTTGTGTAAAAGGAAGTCACTACCTAGTATTTTGGTCACTAGGAACCCTAATTGGTTTTTCAGAGATTCTAAAGCAAGGGACTGGTTGCGTAAAGGGAAGGTATTAACGCCCCTAGTATGCCCTACCTAAGGTAAGCTGCTTGGTGTTTGGTTTGCCTTATAATTGCTATGGTGTTGGTGTTCTTTTAATTAGTTTTCCCAGGATAGGTTTGCTATGATGAATGATTTGGTTCAAAGTCTAAAAGCAAGAATCCTTGGCCAATATAGATCATACCTTTAGATATGTCTGCAAAGTGCCAAGGGGAACCAATGCAGATCTCTTGAAATCTGTGTTTGATTTAGACTAAATTTATTAAGATAGAAATCCAAGGAGATTCAATGTGCTTTCAAAGCTCATTTTTCCCTTGGTAGTTCAAGTTTTCGCAACTCGTAAATCACAAGGAAAAAGAACAAAGATTTAGAAATCTAAGGATATTCAGATCGCTTTAAAAGCCTCTTTTTTGCCTTAGTGTTTCATACTTTCACGACTCGTAAACCGTGGAGTCAAAAAAATTGAAATGTCCTCAATTATAATCGAGACTTCTTTCAAAGATGTGTAGTGTCTTATTATTCCTAGAAAAATATTTTGGATATTAACCACTTAGGTTTCTTTATCCAAACATTAACAGCGAATAATAACAAATTATTCGCAATAATATTTTAGATATTCATCCCTTAGGGATTTATTTATCCAAACATTAATGGTGAATAATATATTAATTCCCCCCAAAATAAAGTTTTTATATTTTTTGGAATATTGGCCAATACCCTTTAGAGTTTCACAAACATGTTGTAAAATCCAGAAATGCAAGAAAATATTTTTTGTTGTGTTTAAGAAATCCATGCAAAAACACATTTTCAAAACTTCCAATATTTTTTTGTATAAAAAAAAGAGCATTCAAAACATGTTAGGGTATTGGCCATATGCAACACATAAGAAAATATTTTTTTTGATATATATGTATATTTGTCACATTGAGTCGAAAACCAGGTATTCTAAATACGAGATTGATATTTTTAACATAAAAAAAATCCAGACCATGAAATAAATATGCCAGAAAAAAAAAATCTCTTTCTCTTTCTTTTATTTATTATTTTTTTAAAAAAATAGGTCCGGCGAGGTCACTTACCCAAGCAAGTGACCCAGCTAAACATAAAAGGGTACAATTACAACTTAAGGGTGCAAAACTGGCGAGTTACTGTTCAAGTGAATTAAATTTTACTTGAACAGTAACACATGCAACCAAGAAATGCATGCAGAATTGAATAACAGACCTGGAGAAAAACGAAGCAGCTACAGTGATGTTGAAGGCGTGCTGGCTGGTCTGTCCGTGTTCGTCTGTTCCGGCTCTTTTCCCTTTGTTCTCTGCTTGCGTCGGTCTCCTGTGTTCAGCTCTGTGTCTTCGTCCATTTCTTTCTACTAGTTTTAGTTTTTCTATCCTCTCTTCTGTTCTGCAGATCCTGGCGCTGAAATAGGCGAAGGAGATGGCACTACAGCTTCTGCACACGGCCGGTGGTTATTGATTCTGGCGAAAAAAAAAAAATGGCCACGCTGGTTTTGACCTATTTTTCCTTGGTTCCTGTTTTCTTCTCTTCTCTTTCCCTCCTTCTCTGTTTTGCTTTCCTTTTCTTTTTTCTCTTTTCACAATTGACGAACAGAAACTACTTCAGTTCTCTGTGTTTTATCTCTACTCTCTCTGTTCTCTTTTCATTTTTTTCTGCTGCTCCCTCTTTTCCTTCTCCTATTGCCTGCCTCTCCATGGAGATTATGAGGGAGATGGCGATGAAAGCGTGTTATGTTGGTTGAGTTCACGCCCCTGCCTCTGTATTTGTTTTGCTTTCGATAGTGTAGTTCTGCTCTCTTTTTTCCTTTCGTTCCTCTACTTTATGTCCTCTTTTCTTTTTTGCCTCTTTTAGGTCAGTAGCCGAGGCTTCTATATAGCCTATACATGGCTTTATTTAGGAAACAAATATTACATTAACTCTAGGGTGTAATATCGGGTGAGCAGAAATAGGAAACCAGAATATTTGATTCTGATTCTGTGATCAACAATGATTTCTTTCCTAGTTAGAGGATGATGCGACTCTTTTCTTTCCTCCAGAGAGCCAGCTGCTCCCTTTAAAATGAGGCAATAAAAATATGGTTTGCAGATAAAAGGAAGATAACCAGGGTAGCTGTGTAGAGAAAAAGGAAAGAAAGAATTGAAGACGGGGAGGCATTGTTTTCCCTTTCTGATCTAATTCTTGTTCTTCAATTTTGTCACCCGGTAAAATTTCTTCTAATTTTATCTTCAATCAACTCCCTTATTTTAACACCTTTTCCATTTGGTCCTTGGTCCATAAAAGGGCTTCAAATTGGCCTACAATTGGTCTTCAATCTTTAAGCATCTTGCAATTGTGTCCCTGTAAACTTGGGCAAAAATCCTTATCGCAACAGGAATCCTTGCTTTCACACTTGATATTCAAACGAGAATATCTTGAGTTTCTGATATTGAAATCAAGCAATTCAAAAGCCCAAATTCATCTACGTGTCCCGAAATACAACTTTGATGAAGGATTCAAAGTGAGATAAATTCGTTTTGAATAACAGAATTGCAACCAAACTCAGCTGGAAACCTTCTCGCTACAAGATTCTACGTTTTCACGCTTGATTTAAAACAGGAATATCTTGAGCTTCTGATATCAAAATCAAACGATTCAAAAGCCCAAATTTATCTACGCGTCTAGTACTACAAATTTGATGAAGGAGTCAAATTGAGATAAAATCGATTTAAAGAACAGAATATGACAGTAATCTAGTTGGTAAAAAAGGTTCTTGATCTGACAATGCCGAGCATCCAAATTTGACTGAGAGTCTGCCCTAAGATCAGTGATCCCTAGGACCCAATAAATATGTAGGTCAATTTTTCAACATGTCATGAGTGACAAAATATACCTAGGATGGTCAGATATCGTACGAAACCGAGTCAGAATCAGAGCCTAAGTTGGAACAAAAATTACGACAACAGCAAAACTATGTTTTTTAGTGCAAATTTTAAGGGATTTATCCAACCTTTAAAACAAGATAACTAAGGAACGAATTTAGAATTATGAAGACCCCTAGTCAATCTAAGAAACCTGATGATTTTGGCAGCAAAGGGGAAGGATAAAGAGAGTAGAAAACAACTCAAACAGGGTTTCAGAAGCGAACATGAGTTAAACTCCTATACTCAGTTCAAAAAAGATATACAACGTCTCTATCACTTGGGGTCCAAAAATGAGTAACAACACCCATTTCAATTAAGCATGCTTGTAAGCTCTACTTGTTCATTAGTTTTTTAGGTGGTACACAAAGAAAAATTTATGTTCAATCTAAAGTTTCTAACACTGTTTATTTTTCTATTGTCAAACCTAATACCATTGTTAGTGATCAAAACCTTAGGAAGTCTAAAACAACAAATAATACTTTTTCTTAAAAATAAAATAACTTCGTTTACTGGTATCTAAGCGAGAGCTTTTACCTCAACTGTAACGGCCCGGCCCAACTTGCCATATATTGTCCGCTTTGGGCCTTACCGCCCTCACGGTTTTGTTCCTGGTGACGCGAGCCCACTTTTGAGCCTGACGCCCAAAAACGCGTATTACAAGTTGGCAACCAGCACCACTTATAAGGCCAGCAACACATCCCTCACCCGCCGATGTGGGATCTTACATCAACTTATTTAATGAAAATATCATACTATAATTAGAACAAATTGCCTTTTACCTGATGTCTTATAGAATGACCTTATGATATCTATTCTCCACTATGAGAACAACTACAAAGATGTTATAGTGGTCAACTTAGAAAATAATTATTGAGGTAAGATAGTAAATCTCTAACACTTATCATATTTCTTCACCAATAAGTGGCGTCCCTTAAAATGGAAGGCCAATAGAAGTCTACTTGCATGGTTTTGGAAGCTAGGGTCCTAGCTTTTATACGAATACCACAAATCCTTTCATGGATTTTTTTTTAAAGGTTATATCCAATTTTGTTTTAAAAGAAAAGACATTTCAATAAAGGTTTTATGGTTGACCTTATATATAACACACCATTTATGGGACTGCCGCACGTCACCCGTACGGTATTGGCTGACGATTTTTCTCGTTATGCGTTTGCTTGAATTGATTTGGTTGGTTCGTTAGAGTCGCTACCTAGTATTTAATTGAGGGCTACTAGGAAACCTGGATGTACTGGTCTTGTCAGAGATTTATGGGTAAGGGACTCGTTGTGGTGAGGGAAGATATTAGCACCCCTAACGCACCCTACCTAAGGTAAGCTGCTTCATGACTTTGATGTGATAAAAAAGTTTTAATAATTGTCTTTTCATCGGATATTAGAAATACAACTTACGTATAAGTTAATAATTCTAGACCGTGAGCAAATCAAAATATTAAATTCTTCTTTATTCTTTGCAATTTTATCATAAAAAAAAAATCCACAAAACAAATACAAACACACACATACACTTACTATATTTTCCCTTTTTTCTTTTTTTCTTACACACTACAAATTATACAAATTCAAAAAACAAAACTAAGTAAAAATTACATTAAACACTTCAAAAATTACAAAATAGACCCTAAAAACTCCAGAAATTACAGGGGAAGCATTCTGCAACTACAGGAACAGTAGCGGCACGTTGTTCCACCCACCATAACCACTGGTGGCGCATGGGTTCATGCGTTGCCGCTAATGAAGATGGCAACACCGGTGGATCGGGATCTTCTTCCTCTTCTCTGTCTCCTTACACCGTCGGTGAGGGTCACCGCCACCTGCAACAAAGAAAAAAGCACACAAACAACAATTGATTTTAAGTTTTCTTTCTGGTCCAAATCCGTTCTCGTGTCTGATTTGTTGTTCTTTCCTTCTTCTTCAAGCGGCTGATCTGGAGGCTAAGGAAGGGGATGTCGTCTGTGCAGGAGGAGCTGAAGAAAGATGATAGACAGATCTGGGTTTATAGATGCCGTTGTGTTCGGGTTGGTCTGTGGTGAGGCAGCCAGACTGATTTGAGAAGAAGATTCTGTTGATGGGGAAGGAGATGATGTGGGTGGCCTCTGAGAGGGGAGAGCGAAGGGGGCGACTCTCGTTTCTTTCCGGCATGTGTCTGAGCTGGGGCTGTTGAAGCTGCAGTAAAAGGCTGGCCAGTGAGAGGAGAGTGAGGGCGTGTCTTGGCTCGCCGGTTCTCTGTGGGGGGAAGGTTGAGAGAGGAGAGGCTGGGAAAGGGAAGGTCTGATGAGGGGAAAAGGAAAAGTGAGGGGGCCTCCTGTTGAAGGAAGAAGAAACCAAATCCAAGGGGGGCACTGTCGGCTGGTTTGTATCTGTGAATGGGAGTGGGGCGGCTAGTTTTGGAGAAAAAAAATCAAAGCCAGGTGGGGGGCGGCTGTTTGGGTTAGATAGGTTTAGGGTTAGGGTTAGGTTTTTTTTTTTTTTTGTATTGTATTTTTCTTTCCAAATCCCCCCCTTTGTGTATGTTGAAGACCAGTATTAATAGGCAAAAATATTGCTAGGTTTCCAAACTTGGTCCCTCAACTTCTTTCTTTTTATAAATTTGATTTTTCTTAATTTTTTTGTATTTTTTGAAAACGAGCACTATCAATGTCGACTCAGTGAGGAAAATCAATGATTTTAAAAATGACGCGTGAAAAGTTAAACGCGTTCGAAAGACATTTAGAAATTTAAATTCCTTTTAGACGACGTTGAAAATGCTAAAAACGATGCAAATATATTGAAAATGTATTTTTTTGGATTTTTGATGTTTTTTTGCTAGTTTTGGATTTTTTCTGAAAATTTACCAAAACATTGGTAAAAAATTGGATAGCAACAGGGACAATACCTAATTACTCATCTTATTAATTTAATAGTTGCTATCATATATATAATAATTGTTTTATAAAAAGATACTACTTGAGTGGAGTCCTTCAATCTTTATTTTCTAACGCAATTTGAACAATGATCACAATTTCCTTTTCCTCTTCTTCCACGCTAGAATTTTCAAGTACTATTATCCAAACATCATGAGGTAACTACACTAGGTTGTTGCTAGCCAATTTTAAAAGGATATCAGCCTTATCATTCTCTCACTATGTAATTTTCCTTATAAAGATTGACTTTTCTTATTCTTTCTTTAAGTTCAGATATGCGAACACTTTTTTATATATATTTGATCATGAATGACTCATTGGCTTTGAATTATTCCTTCCATTACCCTATTATGAGTTGTGAGTCATTATATATATGAAAATGATAGACATCAAAACTTTCTACCAAATTAAGACTACCCAGTAGTGCTTTATATTCTTCTACATTGTTAAAATAAAATAACTCAAAATGAAGTTTGTGCTTAAAGGTTTACCTGCTAAAACTTGTCAACACAATCACAACTTCAATTCCATTTATGTTGGAGGATCTATCCACATGCAATCCCTATGGATTTGAGCTCAGCCTGGAATCTACCACCATGAGCTACTCTAGTATTGGTGATACTATAAATGCAAGTAGTTTATAATAAAATCTATTAGGGCTTGCATCTTTATGATTGGTATAAGTTGGTATTAGACTCTGAATTCCCTTAACTCAATGGCCTAATTGATAAATCATCTTGATATATCAGGTTTATAAAGAACTTGTCTAAGAGGATAGTCAATCAACACAATCACCTAGTGTACTTGGAAGTTTGGTTTCACCTTTCTCGCAACACTAACTAAGATAGGGGTCACCTTTTTAATTTTCAAGTTCCTAGCTTTTATGTTTTGGAGAATCCTAATAGTATAATGTACTAGGTTCTAGATCCTTTTTTCTCTTCTAGTTCCAACACTATACTAATTACCATGTTTGCTACCACTAGAAAAAAAAGAAAGATATTCCTTTTATTCCTTGGTTGAGATAGGATTTTTGGAGAATATAAGTGAGACTAGAGCTTTTCAAAAGCTCATTAACACACTAGAGTCCATTCAAAACTAGAGGTATCTTTTAGAGTTTTAAGGAAAGACAATAAATGTTTTCTTATATAAGAGATAAACCTATTTATTATGAAAATTCTTCATATTAGAATCTGGATATCCCTCTCATATATTCAAAAAGGTCATGTCTAAGATAACCTAGATTTTCTCATGATTAGGATCAATTTCATTACCAAATAACAAAAAACCTAAAAACATTTCCTCTTTTCATAGGAAAGGAATACTTAAAGGGTTTTAACTTAATTTGGTGATGGTGTAGAATAGATGAGACCTTTTATAAATTTAGAAGGTGTTCCTTAAAATCCATGCTTTTAAATAGTATATTGTCAATATAAGCCTTCATGTTCTTAACCAACTGATCTTTGAAAACCTTGTTCACCATTCATTGTTAAGTGGCTTTAGCATTTTTTAGACCAAAAAGCATGACTTAATAATATAAACTTTTTTGGTTAATGATGAATGAAATTTTATCTTCATCATTAAGATATATAAGTATCTAGTGATAACTTGAATTAGCATTCAAGGAGCTTAAATATTTAAAATCAGTTGTGAAGTCAATTAGTCAATCTAGTTTAGGTAGGGGAAAATATATTTAGACAAGTTATGGAGGTTGGTTAAGTCCACACATATATGCCATTTCTCTTCTTGTTTTTTTTTCACCATAAACACGTTGACCAGTCATTTTGGATATATCACTTCATGAATGAACTCAACCTCTAGCATCAACTTAGATAAATCGACACCTATTGTTATCATCACACATTTGAAGATAATATTGACAGCACTTTCATCGTCAACAAATGCCTTATGCACTTTGCAGTTAGAGATGATGGGAATAGTTGCCAACATATCATTGTGAGGGAAAAATCACTCTGTATGAATATTATAAAGTGAAAATGATAGGCTCATGCGAAGAGTATTGTAGTTATGAAAACAATAACACTTTCTTTTCATAATCTTTTAACTCGTGTTGGAATCTTCTCCCGTAGAGATTTCTCTGAAATTTATTCTGGTCTCTAGTAATGTCTTATGCTCTTTATTCTCTTTGCTTCTCATGTTTTTCCTTTTTTTTTTATTAATTACTAGAGATATCCCTTAGCAATTTTTCTATTTATCTCTTTTTTAAGAGTGTTGTATTTCTCTATATTATGTCCCCTATCTTTTTGGAATTTTTTTTTTCTTGAGATTGAATTTATTAGCGTCTCCATTTATTGGAGGTGGGTACAAAAAACATTCGTTTCTTATGATAGATGTCACCACTTCTATTTTATAGTGTTTAAATGAGTGGTTATCAATTTAGGATACACAAGTCTATATGTACTAGATCTTTGGGGTTACTTCTAAATGTTTCGGAGCTACTAGAAAGACATTTGTGCTTTGGATATTCCTCTTTCTATGTCTATAAAAATAACAATGTTTTTGTTTAGCTTAATTTCCTTCTTCTAGACAAATATGGCTCTCAATGGCTTACTTGACTTGTAAGAGAGTTCTTTTTTAGGAGAGAGTATAATTGCTCTCACAAAGAATTGTTGTGCACCCCACTGATTAAGATCTCCATAGTGATAGACTCAAGTAAACCTTCTACCTTAAGCATCTTCTCACCAACTCTTTTTTGTAGGTATGCTGATGCAACCATATTATTTGATAGTTTTACCTATATTTACCTATTGTTTTGCCTATGTGTTATACATAAAATGTCTTGATATTCTTTATTTTATGTTTTGAAGGCACTTTTGGATGAAAGATTAAAAAAGAAGTAAAATGGAGATAATTGACATATTTGATCTCTAATCGATGTTTTGTGTAGAGCTTAAGCTCTAGAAGTTCAAACGAAGTGATTCTAATGGAATTAGAAAGCTAACATCCATACCTTTGTGTACATATATGGCAAGAAAAATAAAAAGAGAAAGAACATGGAGATCGCAACCTTCGAAGTTAAATCTTGCATTCTGCTAATGTTGACATGCGGTCATTCCGACTTGAATATCTTGAGCTATAGAAGTTCACTTGATGAAAACTCTATTTTTTTGGATTCTTGACTTGAAGATCTATCAACTTACCAAATTTCAGCAAAAACAAATCTCATATGAGAGAGATATGATTTTTTTAAGATGAGACATGAATTCTGCTAGCAAACAGGTTTTGTGAAGAGACAAGTCCAAAGTACTTCTCAAAGCATCCAAACCATCATCCAAGTCTTTATTTCGGCAATTTAGCTCCTTTAAGTTAAAGGTCAAAGCTTGAATATTTTATGCAAGGCTATTTCTTATTTTTTTTTGAAAAATAGTTGTTGAAAGACTTAAATGTAAATTGTCTACTTAGGAAAGGACTATTTTGTAGAAAAACGGATTAGGTTTTTTTAGGATATAAAAAGAAAGAGAGAAAGGAAAAGAGAGAGGGCTAACCAAGAGAGAAAAAACACCCCTTTCCTTGGAAAAACCCAAAATCATGTTTTCTTTCTTCTTTCTGATTAATTGTTCAGTAGACATGCAAGACCAAACTCTTTTTCTTGGTTGCAAGGACACGAAATCTTTCGGATTTCAAGAACTATGAGATTTATTTTACCTTTTCTTTTTAGTTTATATGATAAATATGTTTTTTCTCCAATGCTTATTTTTCCTATGATTATTTATTTTAATTGCAAGAGTGGACTTTAAGTTATTATTATAAATAATCTATTACTAAGTTATATCAAAACCGGAGTTGTGTTGTGTGAACTTGTAAAGTAACCGAGTTTAATAATTATGGCAGATCTATGTTATTAACCTTAAGGAGACCATTCGAACAAATCAAACATGGATTGTAGATAGTCATGTTGTCAAGATTAATCAATTTATCCAATTTTTAATGCTGTCATTCAAGTAAATTACTAGTGCGGACATTGTGGTTATTTGATGGTTATGGTTAGTTATACAGCGGATCCGTTAATTAACTAATTTTAAGAAAGGATAAATATTCAGAATATAAAATTGATGTATCATTTCAATGACTAGTTCTGATTTTTATAGGTGGATATTTACTTGAAACCAAGGTTTGTTCTCTTGATAATTTTTTGATTTTATTTAATTTTGGTTGATAGTTTTCTGTTTTCTTTTACTTTAGCTTAGATAACTTCCAAACCCCCCCCCCAAATTGCATATCATATAGTATAAAAATATGAACTAGACCTTCCTCGTGGGATCGATTCCTTGCTTACTCTATACTATCTTGTGTGTTATGTTTTAAGTTAGGATAATTAATTTGTGCGACCGCGACATCACAACATATGTTTATGCTAAAATATGCAATAAGCTTACTATATAAGTTAGAGCAGCTTGGTTTGGAACTATGTCCTAAATTATAGTAACATGTCCGTGCATATCCAGGAAATATAGCGGGAATGATTTTATATATAGTGTTGTTGTCTTGTATGATCAGCTCAAAACTACTCATAACATTTGTACTTATTTTTTAGGGTCAGTGCGCTTGTCATATTTGCTTAGATTCATCTTCGTGGTGATAACCTTCTTGGGAAATTAATGTTTAATACATTATAACATATCGAGAAATCTCTTATTTGATGATCAAGACCTTTGTTTTCATACTTTCATCATTTTCTTTTTTGTTTAGGACAACTTAAAGGATCTTGTAGGGGGCGATGATGGTGGTGATTCTTATAGTTATTTCCATGACTTGCTTTTGCCTTTTCTTTTGATTTATGGAGATCATATTTTAAAGGCCCAGTCTAAGAGCACTTATCATGTTGATGGCTCTCTAGCATGATAGAGGTGTGATGGTTCAATATAGTTTTTTACATGTCATTTTATCCAATCCTCTCTCATAAGTGAAGTTATTTATGTGCAGGTGGAGCAGGTTACAAGTGATTAGTTCTATGATATATGGTGGAAATGGAGTGGCTTTAAGCTATTCATTAGTGGTTAGAACTATATTTGTTAATGCTTTTCTATGATAAGTAAGGTGGTGATATTCATGAGAATATTTATGTTAATAATATAATAGTATACATAAAAATATCGTAATAAATAAAAAGAATGCCTCAAGAAGAAAAATGATATATATATTCCAATATGATTTTGTTTCTTGAGAATTTTGTTAATAATATAATAGTATACATGTAGAAACTTAATTAATATTTTAATAAGTTTTTTAACCAATATTTATTTTGACATTGCATGTTATCTTTTTAAAATTAATAATTTTTTTCTTCAATATACATTTACGAAACATAAAATTAACATTCCGACCCTGGTTCATGGTCAAACGACATCAACTAAATTAGAAAGAAGCCATTGACATGGGCTTTTATTTGTTTGTTGTAAATTGAAATCTCTATCTCGGCCCATCAAATATTGACAGCTTCCATTGTTTTGGGCAGTGGCCTTATCACGGCTGCAGATCAAGATTTTTTCAATATTGCCATAGAGAACATTTGTTTTTCCTTTTGTTTCTGATAAAAATTATTCGTTGAAGGAATTTCAACTAAGAAATGTGAGGGAATCTCTCAGCTAGCTCACCATATGAAGGATTAAAATTATATATAAAAAAATGTAATTGAATTCCTTGATGAGAGGCAAAGATTAAAGAATAAAAATGCTAAATAAGAGATTTAGTTGGAACAAATAAAAAGAAAGATTTACTAGATTATAAATTTAATTAATGTTGTCCACACGTGGCAGATGTTACATCCTAGATTTACTAGAATTAGTGGCAAGATTGGTTTCAAGAAAATCAATGTTGTTCTTACAACTAATTTCTCTGTGTTCGAGATGAGTATGAGCCATACTTCAGAAATCTATTCCATATTAAGAGTGTGTTTAGTATTGTTGTTGTGGTTTAAAAAAAATTATGATATAAAATGTATTTTTAGTTGAGGTTGGTTTGAAAAAATAAGTGTTTAGTTAAAACTGTGATTGAAATTGAGGTTGAAGAAAAAGTAGTTTAATATGTTTGGTTAAGAATACTTTTGAAATTGAGGTTATAAATAATTTTTTAAAAAATATATTAATATTGATGGTTTTAAATTTAAATATTGTAAAATTAATTACTCTTATTACATCATGAAAAAAAATAATACTTTATATAAAATATTTTTTATTATTCCATTAAACTATTTATAATTCCATTACGTACAAAATTCATCCGATAAGAACTATAGTTTTCATAACTTTTTGAACGTGTAATAAAATTAGATAAAATATTATCAGATATAAAATTAATATTACTGTGCGAGTGAATTTAATTCACTCTATACTAGTTTTGTGAGAAAAAAATATTGTTCACATCACGAATGAATTTAATTCTCTAAACTAGTTTTTTTTTAAAAAAAAAATTAATACAATTAACAAAAAAAAAAAAAAACTGCGGACAATGCAAGTGAATTGCACTGTTCACGTGAACAGTGCATTCAGTCGTGAACAGTGCAGTGAATTGCACTGTTCGCAGGTTTTTAATCCGCTACAGTGCATGCAAAGCAGGTTTTTATAGCTTTTCCTTTCCAGCATTTTAAACGCAAAAAACATGTGGGCCCCATGCATAGTAAAGTGTTTTTTGTTATTACGAAACGGCCGCGGGCTGCGTTTTATTTACGTACATTTGAAATTGTAATAATAATGATAGTTTAAAGTATTTTTTATTTAGAAATATATTAAAATAATTTTTTTTATTATTTTAAAATTATTTTTAACATCAACATATTAAAACAATCTAAAAACATAAAATTATTTTTTATTTTAATTTTTTTTAAAATTAAAAAAAAAACACGGTTTCCATCTCATTTTAAATTTAAATAATTTTTTTTTAAAATTAAAAAAAAAAAACACAATTTACACCCCCCTAAATAGTAGTAAGCAAATTAGAATCCTTACAAGAAGTTGCGACCTCAAAACTTAACGTTATTAGGTGGTTAAAATGCCGAGTGTGAATAAAACCTGATTTCCAGTACAAAAAATGAAGGCCATTTGTATATATGAAGCATAACTATAGCCCAGCATAAATTTGGAAGCTCAACCGAAAGGAGGTAAGGTAATCATTAACAAAGCCTAACTATATGAAAAATAACTTTTGATTTCATGATTTAAAGTTAAAAGGTTTTTTTCTTTTACATTTCAAATAAATTATAACTTATGTCCTGGTCAAGGGACTTTCTTCTTACTAGGATTCTAAGTGCATGTTTGATTTTGCTTCATAAACAATGATTTCAAAAATCTAATTTATTTTTGCTTGAAATTATATTTTTAGGTATTTTTAGATTATTTTGATGTGTTGATGTTAAAAATAATTTTTTTAAAATAAAAAAAATGTTTTAACATATTTATGAATAAAAAATATTTTAAAAAATAATCGTTATTAATAAACCAGCTCTAAAACACGTGTAAGGCAAGAAACCGTTGATTAGTTTGTTAATTTGATGTCCCTGTTTTCCTATTATATTTGGTTCAAAAAGGGAAAACAAAATAACAAGGAGATGAAGAAAGTTGCAGGCAAAAAGTACTCCCACGAGACCGAGACTAAATCCCAAATGAGATGTTGTCACTTTCATGATATTAAGTAAGGAAAACTATTGTAGATTTTCCACGCCTTTCACTTTTCTATTTTTAATATATTCACTTATTAATATATTATATTATTATAATTATTATATTATATTATATTATAATTATAATAATTATTATATTATATAACTGTTTTTTTTTTGTTTTTTTTAATGAATTTTTTTTGTTTGATTTAGTTTGTTAATGCTAAATTTTTTTATTTAGTTATCAGATTTTCATGATACGGATTCTGGGTTTGATGGGTTAACTTGATTTGACGAGTTAACCCGGATTTTTTGTTAATAAATGTTTTTCATTTAGTTTAGTTTATTAAAGTTAAATTTTTTTCTATTTAATTATTAGACTTTCATGACACATATCCTGGGTTTGACAGGTTAACTTGGTTAGATGGGTTAACCCAGTTAATTCTGGGTAAACCCGTCAATTTGTTTTTCTATTTAGTTATCAAACTTTCATGACGTGAATCCCAGGTTTTACGGGATAACCTAATTTAAAGGGTTAACCCAATTAATTCAATTTTTTTTTCTTTTTCTTCATTAGTTTTTTTTTCTTTTTTTTTAATTAATCTATTTAATTATCACACTTTTATGACACGACTTTATAGCTAGACTCACATCCAAAATTTTGGGCCCGGTGTTGCAGCCAGGCTCATTTAAACTTGAGTCATGCAAGTTTAATGTTATTATTAATATTATAAATATTACTCTTAGGTCAGGCGTTGCAGCCACACCCAAGATTCTTGGGTAGCTTTGCAAAAAAACCCAAGACTTTTAAATCTTAGTTTTTTTTTATATATTTTTTATGCAAAACAAATAAGCCGCGACATCGCACGGGTCATGTAACTAGTATATATCTAGAGTGTTACGTGGTTAGCGCCATGACCCAGAGTCGGTTAAATGTTTTCTAACATTAAAAAATGTCCGAATAATGATAGAGGTAACCTAGTTTAATTAATTTGATCAACACACAATTTGAGATATAAGATCGGGATATAACCTTGTAAAAAATAAAACAAAAAAAATCACAAAGCTTAAAGTCCAATAACTTAATATCAAATGATAAAAGTAAAAAAAGTTTTTTTAAAAAAGGAACGTCAAAGAAAAAAACCCAAGTCATCCCTGGTTAACTCTACTAACCCACAAAGTGCAATATGAGATTTGGATTAAAAACTTATTTTTTTTTTAAAAGAACCTAGAAAAAAAGACCAAACTTAAATCAATAATAATAATAATAAAAATGATGGTAAAAAACTTGAACCAACATGTGTTAACTTGACTAATCCACACACAGTAAAACCCCACAAAAAGTTAAGTAGAAAAAATCATAAAACTCAAGGTCTAATAACTCAATGTCGAATAATAAAATATAAAAGTAATCAATTTTTAAAAAGGAGTTAAAAAAGGCTTAAATCACCCTTATCTTCAAAACTGGTAGCCTGGGTCATGAGACCGAGATTGTAGAAAACATATAAGAAAAAAATAACAAACCAAAATTCTTAATTATAAAAAAATTAAAAATTAAAACAAATAACAATCGAAACAATAAAGACTAAATCTTGTACAAAAAATAAATGAAAAAATAATTAGGAATTAAATTGAAAAACAAAATAAATAAAAAAAAGAAGATTAAAAAATAGCAATAAGATAAATGAGAACTAAAACTGCATACAAAATAAATAAAATGATGTAGGACAAAATAAAAAAAATATATATATATATATATAACAAAGGATAAGAAAATAGCAATCAAAATAATAAGAACTAAATTAGATAAAAAAATCAAATGAAATAAAATGCTCATAGATGAAATCGAAAAAATAATAAATTTTAAAAAGCATTAAAACAAAAACAAATAACAATAAAAAAATATATGACTAAATGTAAGATAAACCCAAACTTATGGATACAATTGAATTTTTTAAGACTTGACGTGAATATCGAGGCTCGAGAGAGAGAGAAAAGAGAGGAAGGAGGAAAAAACTTCACTGTCACATAATCGCCGTAAATCTAATTACAATGTGCCACCTCATCACCTATGCTGTCACTATCCTTGTCAGATGACATAATGGCAAGCAGTTTTTGTCCATCATACGACTTTTCATGCGCTGTTAGAAAGTCTATGTGGACGATTACACATTCACACACGTCTGTAATTTTTTTTATTAATATTTTAATATGTTAAATTACTAAATAACCGCTGAGAACATCTGAATATTATAGAAAAACCATATTGTAATTATGAAAAACTCATTTCAAACTGGTCTTAGTTTTTATTTTTATTTTTTAAAGGTTAAAGCTATTATTTAACGGTGATAAAAATGTGAAAAGGTTTATATTTTTTTTTTAATTGCAACAAAGTTATTTTATTATAAAAAATTAAACAGATAAAATTAATCGCAATCAATATACTAATAATCTTTGGAGTATCCCATAGAAAAGATAATTTTATCATCGTTAGCTAGGGGGTAAAACAATAAATACATGGCGTGTTGTTTCTTAGATTACATTACATCACCTATATATCTTTTTAGGTTATCTTATAATAATAACATCACTTGTAGTTTGGCAAGTACTAAAGCCGCACGATTCTTCACCAAACTCTCTATCAACAAAAGAAACTAATATGGGACTAAAGCTATTCCTTCAAAGTTGGCATGCATGAAAGTCCAAAAGAACTTGCACGAGGAATCAATTATCTCCACCGGCCCTCTCCTATACATTTGCAAGATAATTCAGTTTAATACAAGGCAGTTAAATTTCCTTGCTGTGGCTTGATCAATTGCCTCAAGTGTACCGTGTGGTCTTGATATTTCTCTCGCTTTTTTAGTCCAATATTATTTTAATAAACTGATTAAGCTGGCAACCATCGACTATATATATATCAAATTCGAGATATTGTTGGTGTCACTTTCATTTTCAGGATATATGATCGAGATATCATAAAATATACATGATCATCAATCCTATCTACAGCTGTTTAAACAGTCCTCTCTGTGATCCACACGAGACTTCCCAAGTGATAAAAATGCTTCGAAAAGGTGGGGATGGCAGAGGTCATTGAAGTACGAAGATATGTTCTTGGGAAGGCCGGTCAAAACTAGGTTTTTTTGCTTTTGTGAGTCATAATCTAACAGATTAGAGAACAATAAAAGAGATGCCTTCAAGATATAAAAAAGCTCAGGCTATATAGATTGCATGGATGGATTCTTGGGGTATTAATCTCTTATCGGCTCAGGCTATATAATTGTTACGATTTGGTCATGAGCCAGACATGCTTAAATTCCCGGCGAACAATTTTTTTTTTTTGAGAATCAAAGAAATTATAAACACAACTATAATTATTAGAACCGGTTTCATTGTTCATATTAACAATGATCCAGCTTCATATATTATTCGAATCATTTATCATTAATTTTATTTGGTGGCTTAGCTGGTTAATCACGAGTTTGAGTCACTTGAAGCTCATTATTTTCTTTGCAAAAACAGAAAACCGTAATATATTATTTGAATCATTTGTCATCAACTTTGTTTGGTGGCTTAGGTGGTTAAAGATATCATGGAGTAGCTCTTTTGTTTTTTTAAAAAATAAATATAGGGACAAATAACCTTTTTTTTTTAAAAAAAAAAATATATGAATCAAGCACGCGCGCCTCCATTAGCCCATGCGCCTGGTTTTTTGGGACAAGCATTGCCCACTGTGGTTAGGCTGTTTTTTTCTTATTTTTTTTAATTTTATTATTTAGTGCGAAATTTTTTGATTTAATTTTATCTTTTAGTATTGAGTTGATGGTAAATTATTTTTGATATTTTTTTATCATATAATAAAAAACAAATTAGAGTTCATATATAATCCGAGTCACGGGTTTGGCGTGTTGATCAAAGAGTCAACTAGGATTTTTGGGCTCTTTTTTAAAAATATCTTTTGATTTTTTTTAAAATTTTATATTTTAGTGGAGGGTTTTTATTAATTTTTTTTCTTTTATTATTTGGTTAATAGTAAATTAATTTTGTATTATTTATCATAAAAAAAGAAAAATTCATATCAGTGGAGTCCTAACTCGGGTCACGAGTTTGACGGGTAGACTAGATATTAAAAAAAGAGTCAGGTTAGGATTTTTGGTATTAGGTTGATGATAAATCAGTTTTATATATATTTTGTATCTTAAAATAAAAAAAAAACTAATTCAATTCAGTGTAGTCCATAACTTGGGTTACAAGTTTTGACGGATAGACTAAATATTAAACAAAGAGTCAGGTTAAGATTTTTGGTATTAGGTTGATGATAAATCAATTTTGTATATATTTTGTATCATATAATAAAATAAAAAAATTAATTCAACCCAGTGTAGCTCATAATTTGGATCGCGAGATTAGCACATCGACTAAATATTAATAAAAAAATTGGGTAGGAATTTTTTAAATTTAATAACAATATTGAAATTTTTTGAAGAATCTAAATATTTCTTTTTATATTCCAAAAAATTTATAAGCCTGATATGAAAGCAAGAGCGGATAAAGTACTAAAGTAGTAATGATACTATACAGATACCGATACCGAGAGCGATAGGACTAAATCAAAATTAGGTATTTGTATTCTAATATGGCACTCAAGAGATTACTAAATGACAAACGCTCACCGGCGACAATGTCAACTCAAGCAACAGGATAATGGGGTATGATTTTAAATTCGTAGAGCATGGCCTTGTTATTCCATAATTTTTGACATGATCTAATAAACTATTTTTTCTAATCGAGTGATCAACTCATTTCATCAATTGACTACAAAAATACCATTCACCTACTAGTTCGTTCATGCTATCCTCTATCAATTGCAGGATCAGTTTCTGGTTTTTAGGAATATCGAAATTTATTAAGAAAAGCAATCAGCCAAAAAGATAATGGTTGAGATAAAAAAAAAAAAATCAAATCCAAATAGGAATCTGTACATCTGCGAGCTACCTGATGAATACAGTATACATTATGCAAAAGCGAGACTAGATCAGAGACAACTCAATTTCTTGATTCCATCTGAGTTTCTGACGAAATCGCGTCCTGTGTACACAAAATGTTTGCAACTCTAAAGAATATCAAAGAGAAACAGCAATCCCAAACTGCATGCTTTGCAATTAAAGATGTCATTCTCAAGTAACGAAATGGATGATAAAGAACCAAGAACCACTGATTCTACAGCATTTTTCCATGAGAATGCGCGCATGCTCCACTGCTGAAATAGATCATCTACTGACTAGGCATTACCCACAAGTTTCCTCACCGATGAGAGGTTCCTGAAAAAACCACAAGATGAAGTTATTTTTAAAGTTGATTGGGCTGAAAGGTTGAGAATGAACTAATGGACTTGATAATCACAAACACTTGCAAAACAAGTCTCATATTGATCTTAGAAGGCTCTCTAATGTTTCAATTATCATAGACATAGGAGTAAAGAAGAGTTGGAGGCTATGTAGTATGAGTGTTTTCAGAGTTTAAAAGTGATGCAACAAAATAGATGATTAAAAGTTGAAGAAAAAAAAGATTTGGAATTCCTTTCCCGATTATTCATGGACGTTGATATAACCATGAACTATGCCAAATTGCATAGAGACAAGAGTAAAAGGGTAAAAACTATTGTGGTACCTATTACCATTTAGGATAATAACTCTTAATGGTTGGTGATTCCTTATTAAATGAAAATGTCACTAAAATCATCTATTAGGAATATGCATAGCCTAATACAGTTCTGTGAGCCTAGTTATAGAAAAAAAATATGTGATAATTTAATACTTGGTACAACCTATATGGAGTGTAGAAGGAGTAGTTCAGGGTCGTGGTATGTTTATCCAACCTTGAGCCTTTGGGGTGTGTCTTTTTGGGCTATGTGGACACCCGAAACCCAATTTAGAGACTAGTGTGTTACGGGTCTGTGAGGTCAACAAGGTTTTTTAGAGAGAAGATCGATCCTTCCTAGGTTTAATGGAGCAATAGGTTGTATTATGTTCCCAGACCTAAAGAAGTGTACTTCACACTCCGGCCTTGAACCCCAAGTTAAGCATCATAACCCATTAGGGTTTTGAGCTAGTGTTTCTTGTGGGTCCTTTCTCGTATTTTGTATCATGGACTTAGTGATCAATAGTGCAAATCCTGAGTCCATCAATGGAGTAAAAATCCTTGCCCGTCAATTACCCTCAATATTTTATTACATAAATAACATAAAGACTTTACTTAATATATGTCTTACACGCCTCATTTCTTATTTAGGGGTAAAGAGTGCCTTGTTGTTCCTGCTTGGGTGCAACATGGATAACCACATATGTTCTCATAGTCATGAATACCAAACATGACCTATTATCTTTTCATCTATCTCTTCGAATGTCGCCCAATCATGTGTTTATATCCTCTTAGTTGTCTTGTCATTTTGATTATATTGAAAGTAAATTGCTTTCTGTAAATTAGTTGAATCAGTCGATCGGTCGAGATAGAGAAACCAGGTGAAATAAGTTGAAGTGGTCGACTAGCTCAGCCGATAAAATACAATTGCTTTTCAGATTACAATCTACTTTTATTTATTTATTTTCTTGATTGTTTAAGACTTTATGCTTATAAAAGGCTAGTAATTGAACATTATTAACAGAGCATAAAGAGAGAGAATAGCCAAGAGAACTTAAAAAAGAAACACATAATAAAAATATATCGTCCTCTCAATCTTCTTCTTGTTCTTGAGTTTTTTGACTTTGCATTACTGTTTTTGATTATCTACCATACCTATTCATTTTCCAACAAGTGATATCAGAGCTTGTTTTGATTGGTTATCATGGCCAATCCAAAATTTCCACTTCAATGTCCTAGGTTGACAAATGACAACTATAAAACTTAGTGTATTCTTGTAAAAGCTTGGCTAGATTCCCAAGATGTATAATGGATGATTAAAAGAGGCTTTGAAGAGCATATAGATAAAGCAACATTGATTTCAGCCAAAAGAGAGGCTGTGCAAAATGCACGATGGAAGGATCAACAAACACTCACAATCATCTACCAATGTTTGGATGATGCCACTTTTGAGCTAGTGCTAAACACAACCACCACCAAACAAGCATAAAAAGTTTCGCAACAATCAAACCAAGGGGCCAACAATATGAGAAAGATACATCTACAAAAGCTACGTGGTGACTTTGAAAAGTTACATATGTTTGAATCGAAGAATATTTCAGAATACTTTGCAAGAGAATTGGTCATATACAATCAAATGAAGAGATATGAGGAGAAGATGGAAGGGACATATGTGGTAGAGAAGATACTACACTCGCTGCAAAAGAAGTTCTATTATATGATGGTCATGATAGAGGAGTCATAAAATATGGATCTTCTTTTAATACAAGGTCTTATAGGAAAATTACAAGCTCATGGGGAAAAAGTCAATGAAATTTAAAAAGATGTGGGTGCACAAGCACTTTTTTCGAAGTAAAATGGTTCTAAATATTCCTATAGGGGTAGAAGACGCGGACAAGGCAGAAGAAGATGAGGTAGATACATATTTAGAAGAAAAGGCTTTGGCAGCCTCAACAGGTCCATCGGTCGATTGCATGAAGCAAATCGTCTTGTTATGAAAGAGGAAGAAAAAGGCAACCTATTACTAGTCCATGTTGAACAAAAGCAAGCCATGAAAAACATGTGGTATCTAGATAATGGTGTTAGCAATCACACGTGTGGAGATAAAGACAAGTTTATGGAACTTGATGAATCAATTAAAGGTAGCATCACCTTTGCAAATCATTCAAAGGTTTCCATCAAATGAAAATGTATAATTCTTATAAAATTAAAAAAATGAAAGTCATCAATTTATTGGTAATGTCTATTATATCCTTACTATAAAAAATCAATATATTAAGTTTGGGACAATTGTTGGAGAAGGGTTATGAGAATAAGATGAAAGATTGTACTTTGACATTACTTAATACTCATAAAGCTATGATTGCAAAGGTAACCATGAAAAAGAACATTATGTTTTTGCTAAACATAAAGACAAATGTGCCTAAATACTTAAAGACATGTGTGAAATATGAAACTTGGACATGTAAATTTTGATAGCTTGAATATAATGACATTAAAAGAGATGTTAAAGGGTTTACCATCCATTATATATCCAAATTAATTATGTGAAGGATGTTTAATGGGCAAGCAATTTCACAAGAGCTTTCCAAAGAAGTCTACATAAAAAAAAAGTCAACCCCTACAAGAAATACATGCTAATGTTTGTGGTCCTACCAAACCATGTTTGTTTGGTAAAAATCTATATTTTCTACTTCTTATTGATGTTTATAGTAAAAACAAACTTGGGTATACTTCTTAAAAGAAAAGTTTAATGTGTTTAGTTGTTTTAAAAAGTTTAAGGCACTAGTTGAAAAAGAAAATGATTATTCTATAAAATCACTTATGATGGATAGGGGGTGATTTTTTTTTCTAATGATTTTAACAAGTTTTGTGAAGATCATGATATAAAAAGACTCCTAACAGTGCATAGATCTCCATAACAAAATGGCATAGTGGAGAGAAAAAATAGAAACATCCTCAATATGGTAAGAAACATGCTCAAAACCAAGTAGATGCCTAAAGAGTTTTAGGCAAAAGCTGTAGATTGTGCAATCTAATTGTCAAATAGGTGTCCTACTAAAAACTTGAATGACATGACTCCCCAAGAAACATAGATTCGAAGAAAGCCAAATGTTTTTCACTTAGGAGGTTTTGAGAGCATTGGTTATGTGCACGTGGATGATTAAGTAAAGATCAAGCTAGATGACAATAGCAAAATGACAATCTTTGTAGGCTATGAATAAAAGTCCAAAGAATATAAGCTTTACAACCCCTAATGAAGGAAATATGGTGATTAGTAGGGATGTTGAGTTTGATAAAGGAGTATGGGATTGAGAGGTAGATGATGGTAAGAAATATAATTTTCTACCGCTTGTTGATGAAGGGGAGGAGAGCTATAAAGATCATCAAGAACAAGCTATAACTCTACAATCACTAATGGTGTCATCTTTACCTTTATCTTCTTCTTCTAATGAAAGTTTAAGTAGTGGCAGCCTATCAAGTCCACCAAAAAGAATACGAAATCTTTATGAGTTATATGAGATAACTACTTTTATTGATGATTATGTACCCTTATAGTGTCACCTTGCTATATGTGATCCTATAGTGTTTAAAGAAGTAATAAAAGATGTAAAATAAATAATTTATATGGATGAAAAGATTGCATTAATTAAAAAGAATGAAACATGGAAATTGGTTCCTAGACTAAGTGGAAAGAATTCAATAGGTGTCAAGTGGATATATATATATATATATATAGAAAGAATGCCAAAAGAGAGGTAAAAAGATACAAGGCAATGTTAGTGGCAAAAGGCTATAGTCAAAAGCATGAGATTGATTATGATGAAGTATTTGCTCTAGTTTCTAGATTGGAGACTATTCGATTAATCATTATCATCACTGCTTAACATAGATGAAAAATTTATTAAATAGATGTCAAATCAGTCTTTCTAAACGACTTTCTTGAGGAGGAGGTCTACATTGAGCAACTTATGAGTTATAAAGTGAAAGAACATAAAGACAAGAGTTTAAAGTTGAATAAAGCCTTATATGAATTGAAACAAGCCCCAAGAGCTTTGTATAGTCGCATTGATGACTATTTTTTAAATAATAGATTTGTAAAATACCCCTACGAATATGCTATCTATGTAAAGATAACAGAGAGTGGTGATACTTTTATTATATACTTGTATGTGGATGACTTGATCTTTACAAGAAATAATGACTATTTTTTAAATAATAGATTTGTAAAATACCCCTACAAATATGCTATCTATGTAAAGATAACAGAGAGTGGTGATACTTTTATTATATACTTATATGTGGATGACTTGATCTTTACAAGAAATAATTCAAAGATGTTCGGAGACTTCAAGCAAGTAATGATCAAGGAGTTTGAAATGAAAGATATTTGTCTTATATTCTACTACTTAAGGATTGAGATAAAAAAGAGAAAAAGATGAAATTTTTGTGATTTATGAGAAGTTTGTAAGGGAGGTTATCAAGAAGTTTAAGATAGAGAATTGAGTAAAAGTAAATACTCCAGTTGAGTGATTAGTACTTAAAAGAGTATTTTTATCAAGGTTTTATATCATTATATTGCACTTAAAGTATCATTAAATTCCATAACTTAAGCATGTTTTATAATAACAAGTCTGATAACATAAGCTATCTTTAATTTATGGTAAATGCTCATTTTGAATGTAGGCATATCTCACAATTTAAAGGATTAATTGATGTGTTTAACTATTAAAAGTAAAAAGACAAAGAAAAGGCTAAGCTTAAAGAAAAGATGCCGATTCAATTCAAACTGGAACATCATTCAGTTATTGGATCATAACTAGAGTTGTAAAAATAGATTTAAGTCTGGTTTACATGGATGGAAAGTTAAGACATAGGCCTAAAACTTTTATAAGAGTTCAAGATTCAAATGAGTCATTTTCAAGTTCAAATTGTAGCAACAAAAGAGAAGTCAGAATCTATCCTGCAGCCCAGGTTCAGTGTTCAACCCATATCTCGAGTTCTAGAAGTCTAAATGAGCTTCTTCTTATTTTGTTAGAAAGCCGAGACAAATGCCCAGAACTTGCATGAAGACTATCTATTCAAATTCTAACGTTATCAATGATGGTTTGTTCAGACAAGAAGATATTAGTTGTCACCAAGTCAAGAGGTGGTCATCCACTCAATAATTAGTCATCAAATCAATAGTTTTGAATTTTAGCCTATAAAAGGAGGCATTTGTCATACATTTAGACTTCTTGGTTTTCAGATCAAGATCATATTCTTGCTTTCTTTCTTGTATTTTGGTAATGTTTAAGTTTTGCTTTCATTAATCTATTGTTTATGCTTTTCATCATAACTATGTTATTTATTTAGTTTATTTATGTTTCTCTTCTTCACGTTCTGTGGCTTAGTTTATTATCAAGGTGAAAAAGTTTCACTAATGGTGTTAGAATAGGTATAATATAAACTCAACATGGACTTCAATGTTTATATTCAAGAAAATTTGTTATTAACATGTTTTGTCTTTTTATCTTACTAATTCTTAATACCTTATTTTTAAAATAGTTAATCTAGATTTATGTTGTATAACCCTTGTTACAACAAATACTTGACACTTTCATAGCTTACTGTATGGTATAACTGACACCTGTGCCATGAAAGGAACTTGATTTGTTGTTAACATAAGTTAACATCATGAATTCCTGACAATATTTAAAAGTATAGTGTTACTAAAATAAGATAATTAATATGATCATGTTAAAAATTTATAATGAACTATTAAGAATAAATCATCCAATTGGAACCTCATTTCTGTGTGGTTTCTAGTTGATTAATAAAAAGAGTTTATACTATACATATTTCCAATACTATTAGTGGATCCTCCAACCTTGACAATTGCTTTTATCTTTGATTTATACTCACATCAATATCTCTCAAAAGTTCTCTTCAACTCCTTTTCATTTGTTGTTTATAATTTTATAGAGTTCACCTCCCTATGGTTCGACCTCGATCTTGCCGGGTTATTTATTACTTCGACACTCCTGTACTTAGGATAAGACATTAATCTTTTGATCATGTCATTGAGTATGGAGTAAAGATGTCAAATAATAATGATGAAGAGAAGATAAACTCTACAACATTTAAAAGCTTAGTTGGGATTTTAAGGTATTTGACATACATTTATTTGAATATTTTTTTTGGAGTAGGACTTATAAGTAGATTTATGGAGACACCAATTATGACACACTACAAAGAATTGAAGTGAATTCTTTGATATAACAAAGGTATTGTTGATTTTGGCTTATTCTAATTGCTTTGAACTTGTAGTTTATAGTACTAATGATTGAGCTGGAGATATGAATGATAGAAAGAGCACTATGAGTTTTGTTTTTTACATGGGAGACATAACGTTCATATAGAGTTCAAAAAAGCAATCTATAGTCACTTTATTAATATGTGAAGCTGAATATGTAGCTACTATATTATGAGTTTATTATTCCGTATGGCTAAAGAGATTATTGAAGGAATTGTGAATGCCACAAGAGAAGCCTATTAAAATTTATATGGATAACTCACCAATCATTGCATTAGAAAAGAATCTAGTATTTCATGATAGAAGTAAACATATTGACACAAGATTTCACTACCTACAAGATTGCATTGCAAACAAGAAAATTAAAGCCAAGTATGTGAAGACATAAGACCAAGTCGTGAATATCTCTACAAATCCACTCAAATATTATGTTTTTATCAAGATGAGAGATATGTAAGGAGTTTATAAAGAAATCAAGTTTAAAGGGAGATGTTGAAAGTAAAATGATTTCTGAAAATTAGTTGAACCGATCAACCAGTTGAGAATAGGTTGGCCGGTTGAGACAGAACAATAGAGTAAAATAAGTTGAAGTGGTTGTCTGGTTAAGAAATAGTCAACTGGTTCAGCTGATAAAAAATAATTCATGTTTAGATTAAGATCTTCTTGTTTTTAATTCTTTAATTGTCTAGGACCTTATTTCTATAAAAGACTTGTAATTCAATATTATTAATATTGCATAAAAGAAGAGAATAACTATGAGAGTTTAAAGAGAAACACTTAATAAAACTATATATTCCTCTCAATCTTCTTCTTCTTGTTGTGTTTTTTTACTTTGCATTATTGTTTTTTTATCTTTTACAACACCTATCCCTCTTCCAACAGTTTCCTTATGAATTTCATTGTAGCATAGCACATGGAGAAATCTAGGGGTTGATGCATGGGTTCGTGAGTGGGGGGGGCGAAAAGTTACACCTTTTAGAACTTAAATTGATAATTGAGGGCTACCACAAGTTCATTTAGTGGAACACTTTCCTAGAGACAATTGAACATCATTAATAAGGCCTCAAATCTATATAAAGCTAGTAATGGACCTTCATTCTCATTTTTAGTGAAATTTAACAGTTTTAATTTCTTTTTTTTTCTTCAGCAATTATGATGGGTCTTTATCATCGTGAACACCTCAAAAAAATCTTGAATCCATCATATAACTATGATGAAAACCTTTATTTTTGTTTTTGTTTTTTAGTCAATATAAAGGTGTTTTGGAGACATTTTATGACCCTAAATCTACACTTGGAGAAGTTTCAAATTGTTTTGTAGGTGTTAGTTTTGAGTTTTGCTAGAACTTGACGAATAAAGCTTTGTAAGGTTAGCAAGTCTTTCTTTGCAAAATCCTCTCCCAAGTATGATAGACATGGATAAATTAACCATATAAATCTAGCTTTACCCCTAGTTGGAATACCAATATAGATTTTGATGTTGGGGTTAGGAAACTTAGTTTTGTTCACTATATTTTTACTTTTATATCAGCTTATAGTAAATAGTACTAGTCGCATGACTATACTACACTGTATGTATGTAGAATTGCAAGCTGAATTGAAAAATAACAAGATAATGTGTTCATGTTATAAATGCATTTTCAAATACCATGATTTTTTCAATTGGCAAATGCAAACATGTTATTTACAATTAATAAAATAAATTGAAATAACATATGAACCAATAAACTAAAAAAGAGTTATTAACATGTGAACCAATAAACTCAATTTTGTGAATTTTGCTTTTGACTGGTAGAAGCATGTGGGTCAACGCGCTAGTAGTGATGGTGGTGCGTGGAACCCTATGCCGCTACTATTTCTGAACATCCAATGAATCTCGACAGCTTCTCTAACTATTTAGACCTTGTATATGAGGTGTTATGAAAATTTTGGATAATTTTATATTTATGATGTAAATTGTAAATATGTGTGATTGTTGTGTGTGTGTGTGTGAATTAGTGAAATATATGTGTGTTGCATGATTTTTAATTTTTTGCATTTGTTAAAACAAATAACATAAAAAAAAGAACAAATAAAAATACCATAAAATTCATTTTCTTAAAAATTGTACATGGCCAAGCTAAAAACAATTCCTTTTAGCATAATTTAGAATAAAAAAATACCATGATTTGCGTAAAAAAAAAAAAAACAAAGAAATCATTTTGTGCTTTTAGCATTAAAAAATATATTGTTTTTGCATGTATTTTTTGGGATTGATAACAAGTTTATCAAGCCTCTTAAAAGCTTAGCCCAAATATAATGGCCTATTAGGCCTATATACAAAATACAAAAAACATTTCTTTGAAAGGATTCAAAGCCTACTTCTGTCATTTTTTGGGGTCCAATGACTATTTTAAAACTCAATCCATAAGTGTTCGAGGTAAATGGATTCATAATGAGTATTAATCCTAGTATTTACTAACGTCATAGTTAGAAATATCAACTCCAGTATTTATTGAAATCAGAGTCACAACTATCAACCCTAATATTTACTACACTAGAGTTAGAAATATTATAGGCAGATCATTAATAGCATAACGCAACAAACCTTTAGCAATTTAAAACAAAACCAACAATGCAGTTTGCCTCGGTAGGACGCTTTAGAAGTGATAATATACTTCCTTTAACGTAACCAGTCATGAACCATAGAAACTCTCTTGACTAGTTAATTTTCTTAGTGATCATAATACTAGATCACAACTTTTTAAAAAAGACCTTCCCCTATAAGAACAAGATGTCAGATATATGTTCTTTTTGCATAATTTTTAAAGGCCATCATGATGTCGGGTGTGACAACACATTGCCCAATCATGCAAGGGTTTTCGAAGAGATTCCAACGATGCCCTAAAAGCCCACACTGCACATGTCAACTGCCTTTTTTTTTTCTAATAATATTTATATTTAGTAAATTACCAAAACACCCCTCAATCCACTTATTTATAACAAAGAAAAAAAACCATAATAAGAAGACAAAAAACACCTAGTAATTTTTTATTTTATGTGTTATTTAGTCATGTTACTAATTAGAAAAAAATGAAAAGGCCAAGAAACCCCTAGATGCCAAGCTAAAAATTTTGTTTTTGAGGGTAATTAAGTCTTCTTACAATGCTAAAAAAGTAAAAACACCAATTTCAGCCTTATCAATTTAGCATTGCCAATTGAATAACGTGAAACAACCATTTTCACATAAATTTACACTTCATTTGCTTGTACTGTGTAGGGAAAAAATATCATTAAACTATAGCAATTTATAGTGTAAGGAGTCTTGATAAACATAAAAACATCAAGCCTTAGTTTATATATATATATATATATATATATATATATATATATATATATATATATATATATATATATATATAAATTTTTAGTACTTTTTTGTGCTTTATATGTTGTGCATTTTCTGATTCACTATTAAAGACCTTGTTAATTGAACAATTTTTTTTTTAAACTATATCCTCTTACATTATGTTTGTGATATCTTATGTATTGATATTTTTTTCATGGTATTTTCTTAACAATTCAATGTGTTCGGCAAGATTTCAAAATTGATTTAGAAGCCATTTTCATGAAATAAGATTTAATTTTGTAGTGTTAAAAATTTTTTAAAGAAGAAGAATAAATATCAAAAATAAAATAAAAACTAACAGGGCTTTTTTCATATTCAAGAAAAATCTTTTCCATTTAATCATATTTTATCCCTTTATTTTTAGTGTTTTATGTTTAAGTATTAAACTTTATTTTTTTTATATATTTTAGTCCCTAAATTTTAAGAAATAAGAGAAAGAGTCACTCAAAAATAAGGAGAGAAACAATGGTTGATTGGCCATATTCCAACACCAAAAAATTGATATTGGTGTTATTAGGTTTCTCTTAACAAGATGATTACCATTTTTTTTTATGTTTTAGTCCCTAAATATTTAAAGATGAGTGAGAAAGTCATTGAAAAATCAAGAGGAGAGAAAAAGTAGTTGGTTTGCATATTTGAGCACCAAAAAATCAATCTTGGTGTTATTAAGTTCCTATTGATAAGATGAATACCATTAAGTTGTTTTGATTTTTTTTTCCTTGAAAAATAGATCATGCTCGGAAAAGGTTTTCTTTTTTTACTAATTTGGATTTGGTTTTTCGAACCAATTTAAAGGTGTATTGAGATTAAAATAGATTTATTTAAGTGTTTATGGTATTTCTTAGGTGTTTTTTAGGTGGAAAAAAAGTTGAAAAATGAATTTTTGAAGTAAAAAAAATCAAATAATTACTTCTAGTCACCTTCAATAGCCAGAATCCTTATAAGTAGAAGACACATTATCTATCGTTACGAATGGTGTGCTATCTATTTATTTTTAAAAAAGAGTGACAACACATTGTCTATCTTATTAAACAAAAAGAAAAGGCAATAATAGTAGGGGAGCGAACCTAACTTGAGTCAACATGCGCTTTGGCTTTATTATTAGGCCAAGCATGAGGACTAACAATCCAAGCCTAAATGTCCGATCTCTTTTTAAACAATTATTTGTTTTGTTTTGAATTTTTTTTCTTAAAATTTAATTAAAATTTGTTATAAATATAATAATAAAAATTATATTAAATATATTATTTCACTAAATATCATTTGATTTTGCCTTTGTTTACAAATAAAATTATAGTATTTTGTTTGATAATATTAGAAATCAGCTCATTAATTATTATATGTGAAACTAATATGCAAAAGTTGTTTAAGTTTGTGATCATGACAAATCAATAAAAATTAAATTTATAATGTTATTTTTTTAATAAAGTTTAATGACTTTTTCTTAGGTTAATTAATTTTTTATTCAATTTCATACAAAATACTAAGACATGATTTTTATTTTTATTTTTTAAAAAGCATTACTGTTCAGATCATGGTAAGTTTGTTTAAATTATAAACAATACATATGATAAAAAACATGTTTTCATTAAAAATATGAAATTTATTAATAAGAAAATATAGTTTAGATCAAAGAGATGCATTTTTTTGCTTATTTAAAATTATTTTAATATTATTTACTATTAATTAAAGAAAACATAATACTAATAAAAAACTATTTTGATAAAAAAATGCCTGAATAAAAACTATATATATATATATATATGTATATATCATTTAAAGCATAAGCTTTCATACAAATATTTATTTTAATTATAAAAATTGAAATAAAAATAAAATTTGAAAACTACTCTCCGTAAATAACTAATTAAATTCTGAAAGAGAAGAGTTATTTGATGGAAATTACCCTTAAAATCCTAATGGGTCTTAAATCAGTAGTGGGCTAAACTTTTATTTTTTTATTTTTGTTCTGTGTGGAGTGGGGAGTGGACTAAACTCCGAAATATCAATGACAGCTAACTTATGGGCTGCTTACTGCTGTATCTTTTTTCTTAAAGGTACCTTAGATCCAAGTTTTTAAATGTATTTTCTTATTAAAAATAATGGGTGGACTTGAAATTGTTATGCATCAAAATAACTGTTTACTTAAGAGTTAAGACTATATTAAAGTATTAATTAATTTATTTTTAATTTTCAACATAAACATATTAAAAATATCAGAAAAAAATATTAATTTAATATTTTTTAAAACTAAAAATATTTTAAAAAAATACATAGAAATAATAATAAAAAAAAAGGCATGCGAAACACCGCCTAAACCTATCGACAACTTTGGGGGGAATGTGTTTTTTTTTAATAAACAAAAGAAAAGTGTTATCTCATCCTGCAAAGGACACTAACACTTGTATCAATTTAATATTCTTGAGCCTACTTTCCGTTTCTTATAAAAACAGGCTAGAGAGTGACGTTCTCCTAAGCAATTTTTTCTCGAGCAACTAAATATTGCTTTGAAGAAAAAAAGAACCAATTTCTGAAGGCTCAAGCCTTGGTCCCTTGACCCTTCGTAATATCCATTTCTATCATAGTGCATGTAGTTGCCACCCTACAAAATATACCTTAAGGCATGGAGATTGATCAGTCAGCAATGCAAGAGAAGACCGGACCTTTAACGCGAGCACGGGGCATGCTCAAGGCTTTGCCTGGCATGGCCGAGGCCGAGATTTTAAGGGTTGCAAAGAACATAAAAAAACTTGGAAAGGATGACCCAAGAAGAATCATCCACTCCCTAAAAGTGGGACTAGCTCTCACACTGTTGTCCTTAATATATTACTTGAGGCCTCTCTATGATGGCTTTGGGACTGCAGGAATCTGTGCAGTGCTAACTGTGGTGGTAGTTTTCGAATTCACCGTCGGTAAGTTGATCGGTAAGGCTGGAGTATTGCTTATAATAGCTCAAAAGGATTCCAAAAGTTCTCATATAACTTATTTATATCTGTTTGTTGTTCAGGTGGAACCGTGAGCAAGAGTTTGAATAGAGGTTTTGCAACATTAGTAGCTGGTGCTCTAGGGCTTGGAGCTCAACAATTGGCCAGTCTCTTTGGAGACAAAGGGGATCCCATTGTCCTTGGAATCCTCATCTTCTTGTTAGGTATATTGCTTATATACAGACAAAAGCAGCATACAATCAGTAATTTGGTATTTGTCTGTTTCAGCAAATTAAAAGAAGTAATTTCAAACATAAAAAATGATTCAAGGGGCAATAAAATCCTTTTAACCAATGACCATACTGACATAAGCACTACTGTTTAGGCAATCTCTCTCTCTCTCTCTCTCTCTCTACACACACACACACAGCTTAATAATCCAAGTCACTTTGGTTGCATGCAGCTGCAGTATCTACTTTCATGCGATTCTTCCCTCAAATCAAAGCTAGATATGATTATGGAGTCTTGATATTCATATTAACATTCAGTTTGATAGCTATTTCGGGGTTTCGAGTTGAAGAACTCTTACAAATGGCACGTCAAAGGCTATCAACAATAATAGTCGGTGGAGCAACATGCATAGTGGTATCCATCTGTATCTGTCCTGTTTGGGCTGGTGAAACCCTTCATAACTCGGTTGCTGCCAATATAGAAAAGCTTGCAAGCTACCTAGAAGGTGTCAAAATCATTAACTTAATTCCTTATGTTTGTTCATTTCATCTAGATATAATATTTTAACCTGAAAGGTCACTAAAGAAATAAAAATAAATAAATTCACAGGTTTTGGAGGTGAATATTTTCAGTCCTGTGAGCGTTCCAATAGCGACAAATCATTTCTTCAAGGATATAAAAATGTCCTCAATTCAAAATCCACTGAAGAATCCATGGTAAGGACAGTTTCCACTAACTTGCACTTTTGTCTTGCATGAATGCCACTACCTTCTACGCTTTTGTTGGGCTCGCTGAACTCTCTTTATATTTACGGATAGTTGCCAGCTTGCTGTACACTTTCAGCTGGCTGTGCTGAAGTACTAATAAATTAGCGCTCCTGACCTATATTGCAGGCAAATCTTGCTAGATGGGAACCTAGACACGGCCGCTTTCGTTCCCGGCATCCATGGAAACAATACTTGAAGATTGGAGAGCTCACACGTCAATGTGCTTGCCATATTGAAACTCTTAATGGCTACATCAACACTGACATCCATGTAATCTATCATAACTCTTTCTGTGACTGTTTTCATTTAAGATAAAAATTAAGATCTACCACCTTTAGATTGAACCATTTCCTAACTAGAATATACCAAATTAAAACCCAAAATCGACCCTCTGGTTCCATTAGACTAAAAGGGGTCTATCTACTTTCCTCCATTTAAATACTAACAAAATTCATGCATATGCACACCATCCATAGTGTTTTGATGAAATCACCCTACAAAGCTGCTTTAAAAGGATTTTTTTTTTCTTTAGTTCATAGCTTATAGAATTAATGATTAATGTAAAAAAACAGAAACATATTATGATACATTTTAATTCCAGGCACCACTAGAATTCCGATGTAAAGTCCAAGAACCATGTACACAGATTAGTGCAGAATGCGGCAAAGCACTGAAATCACTGGCTTCGGCTATCAAAACCACGACTGTTCCATCCTCAGAAAATGTCAACGTTGAGAACTCCAAAACTGCAGTCCAGGACCTCAAAATTGCTCTCAAAGCTGTCTCACTTGAGCACGATCAAGACCTTTTACAAATTCTGCCAGCTGCAACAGTTGCATCAATACTAGTTGACATCGTTTTATGCGTGGAGAAAATATCCGAATCAGTACACGGGCTCTCTAACCTAGCACACTTTACGAGTGTTGAACAACTGTGTCGCCAGAGAAACCGCACAGAGGAAGCTTAAAACCTGTTTCAGAGGGTGACAGTGATCATGCTGTTGTTACAATACATGGAACATCTCCAGATTCTCCAGGAAATGAGACTCCTAAGGCACCAAAGCTTGGCTAACGAGTAGGAGTGTAATATGGTTGGAAATTTATTTTAAATAAATAAATTACAGGGTAAGAGAAATTAATCTTAAAGAACTTTTGATTTTCTCAAACTTTTTGTTTTTCTACATTTAATTCTGAATTTATAATGGCTAATTAATAATTGATAATAGTAATAATTAATTCTTATTAATTTTTTAGTTTTTTAGTTTCTAAAACTCATTGTAAAATAATGGTGAATAAAGAGTTTCTAACTAGTTTTTTTTTTCTAGATTTTTCCACACTCTCTCACCTTATTTTTAGTGTTTTCATTCTCTTTTATGTTTTGATTTTCCTTCAAATTCTAGAGTTTAGATTTATCTTGTTGAGTGATAGTTAAGTTTTATATTTTTTAGCTCAAAGAACTTATTTCAAAGTGCAGCAAGTGGTGATGTTGGAATCTTGAGTTTAGTAAACATCCTAATTACACAAGTGATGGATAATAAAGCTTTAATAACAAAATATTTATCTTTTACAATAACAAAAATCTCATTAATTTAAAGTTTTTCAACACACAAATACTCTTCTTTACTTTAATTTAAGAATATATATTTTTATTATTATCATACAGGTTAGAACTTTTAATTAGCATCAATTGTATGTTTGGATAAATATTTAGTATGCATGCTAGTATTATATTTGTGTTGATAACAGGTTTGTTATGAGTTATTATTTTTGCATAGTTATAGATTAAAACTTGTATAAACTCCATATAAGATAATTTTAATATGCCAAGCATATACACACAATGAAAAATTAATAAAATACATATATCTTTCCATGATTGATTAAGTGTTGAAACAATTGCCTAAAAATCTTTGTACTGTCAAGAATAAAAAGTCTTCTAATATATGCCAAATTTTAGGTTTATTTTGTGTAGATGGAAGAAATAAGACTTTTTATTAACCTTTTTTTTACTAGAATATGAACCTTTCATATATAACTTAATTTTGCACCTCCTTCCATCATGGATAATGTTTGACCCACAACTAGAGTCCAATAGGCTTCAAGCCTTAATTGTTACTTAATTTAAAAACTACATGCATACGCTCCACCTTAAGGATATATTTCTAACATTCTCCCACTTGTCCCATATGACACCACCTAAAAATGACAATATCCATATAGAGTTTAAAATATGTAGTCACTCACACTTAAGGGAAGAATATAACATATGAATTATAGCAGTCACATTTTATAATCAAGTACTTCCTTCCACATATTACAATATATTATATCCTTAAAATAAGTATTTAATAAGCAAAAAAACTTTATGAATAAAATTTCAATAATTCATTCGAGTTCAGCTTTATATATCCTAATAGATATAGAAAATAATACTTCAGATGCACAAAACATCACTTTAGTTTTAAGGAATAAAATAAAAATAGTCTAGACAATCAACTAAAAGAAAATGAGTCAAACATCAAATGGATTAGTTAGACCTATATTATTCATATGATCTCTATATTGCTTTGCTGACAATGCTTTAGTCATGAGATCCGCAATCATTAACTCCATGCTAATATGCTCAATGAGGACTTCATATTCCTTCACTTTATATCTCACAATGAAATACCTTATGCTGATGTGTTTGTTTTAACTTCCACTTCTATTATTCTTTGAGAAAAACACTACAGTCGAATTATTATAATATATTTTTATTAGTCTTGATATGGAATCTACAACTTTAAAATCAAAAATAAAATTTCTTAATTTGATCGTTTGTGTCATTGCTTCACAACATGCAATTAGTTCTACTTTCATAGTAAATAAAGCAACATTAGTTTGCTTAGTACTTCTCCAAGATACACTTTCTCTAACAAGAAAAAAAATATATCCTATAGTTTTTTTTTGTACACATCCAGCAAAATCCAAGTCTGAATAACAAATTACCTTAAGAAAATTAGTATGTTTATAAGTCAACTTGTAATTTTTGGTTCCTTGTAGAAACCTAATAACATTTTTAGTAACTTTCCAATTATCCATTCTTAAATATCTTCAGAACCTTTCTAACATTTATACTATAAATGTCAGGTCAGATCTTATACATACTTATACATACATCAAACTACCAAATATAAATGCATAAGGAATGCTACCAAATATAGATGCATATGCTCATTTTCCAATTCATTTTATAGGCATTGATTTTAATTGAATTTGTTCCTTTGACAATGGATATTACTAAAGATGCATAATTTGATATCCTAAATCTTTCCAAAACTTTTTCAATATAGATCTTTTGGGATGATTCTAATATCTTTTGGCCTCTCTCTTTTTTCTTCCTCTTCCTTTTCACCTTCTCTTTTCCTTCTTTTCCTTGGAGTTTTCATGATAATATACTGTGCAAATAAATTTTTATTTGGTAAAAAAAAAAAACAGAAGCCTTTCCTCTTGAACACACATGATCAATAATTTATTGAATTTATAGCATATTTCATACCCTCTAAGTTGAATTTAATTCAAATGTTTTAATGAAATATAATGTTTCGAACTATTTTGAGTGTCAAAAATTAAATTTCAAATGGAATTCAAATTCTAAAAAGTGTATAAAAGTAAATTAGAGGTCAATTCCAAAGATAAAAAATTTATGTTAAAACTAGTTTTTTCAAAAGACTCATTTACCCATCTTTTTTAGAGAGATATTTGAAGAAATAAGATGAAGACAATAAGAGTAATATTGAAAAAAATATAAATTGAGTTTTATCATTTCCAAACATGTAAGTCCAACTTATTTATGGATTGAATTCAAATAGAATTGATTCAAGTAAATTGTATTGTCTTAATTGATCTCCAAATCATGCTTACTTCACAAACTCAGGAAGATCCTCTATATTAACCAGGCTGCCTGAAACCGAAAAGGAGAATTCCTTTTTAATCTGTGGTCAACATTAAGATGAAGTACAATAGGAAGATGACTAACCACTACTCTTTAATAACACAGCCTCCATTACAGATTGCAAATTACCTGATTCAGTCGCTCTCAAACATCCCTTTTTTCCAAGTGAATTTGGGCCCCTCAAAGCTATTATCCTAATACAGTCATCCATACACTTAGAAAAGCAATTAATATGGCACTAAAATCTCCTCTTAAAACCCACGGCTCTAAAATTCCTTCAGACAATTGAGCTAATTCCTTCAATAGAATATTAAGAACTCGTGCACGAGGATGAACACATACAGCATGTAAACAGAAATTTCTTATCCCTGAATCCAACTCCAGCATGCATGAACTAGGCACGATTAACTAAAATGTCTACATAAATAATATATATCCTCGCTCTGTAATAGCCAAACCCCTCATGAGAATCATGATGCCACGATTAACTAAAATGTCTACATAAATAATTGCTTGATAATTCTAGATGCCCTTTATCCACTGACTCGGGGTTTTACAGTTACCAGAACACTGGGTTTATGCATTTTCACAAGCTAACTACAAGAAGCTTTAAACACCTTACAGGGAGCACCTTAACAGTTACATAGTAGAAAATTCATAATAGTCCAAAAAAACTTCAAATGAATATGGGTTTTTCATGACTATTTAATGTGATTGAATTTTTTTGAGTTGGGCTTCAAGCCTGGATAGGCCTATTTAGACAAGGGCTCTATTTTCTCTCTATTCTCCTCCCTTCTCTTCTCTGTCTTTCTTCTTCTCTCCTCTCTTATTGGCCCATGATTGAGCTTATTTATCTTTCCCTGTAAGTTTTCCCCTCCCGTCTTTGAAATTATATGAGATTTTGAAGACTCTACTTTTTACTTATGGTGGCACATTTTGATTCAAATGGAAGGTGGAGACTATGATAAATTATGAGAGCAAATCAAGAGTGTCCTTTGTTAATTGTCTTCGGTTTGCACGAGTGGAAAAAGACAACATATATAGTTTTTAGGTGAGTTGTCCTAAAAGAGGAGTGGAAGAAGAAAATAAACTTTTCAGATGAGTTGTTTAGAGTTGTTTTGAGATGAGTGAGCATGATTGCGTACAAATTAGATAAATTTTTGTTATAAAGTATAGCCAGAAAGAGAGCTCGCATGGAGAGTTTTGACATTTAAGCTTGAATGGAGATTGTTTTGTACATATTATGCTAGCATAGATGGAAGTGCATATCTTGGTGACCCTACTATGTTGGGGCTAGGTGTTGTCCTCAGTCGAAGGAGAGAAACTCTTGTGTAAGTGGAGAATCTTGAGGAGAAAATAACATAATGTTTTAGGGAAATTATTATTATATAGAGACATAGAGATATAGAAATATTATTTAGATAAAGGTGGACCAAATCATACTAGTGGGGGTGTCTTTTGTTTATGGAGATTTATTTCTTCGAAACCCTCTACAGTGTTAGTTAGTACTAGTTGATCAATCCATAACGAATTCTTATGTTTCTAGTTTCTTATATTTTTTGAAAAATAAAAAAATATATTCTTATGAAAAAAACGTTTTAAATAGTAAACACGTTTTCTATTACTCGAATTGTTTTTCAAACAATTAGAAATTCTCCATATTTTTCTATAGTTTTCAAATTTGACTAATTTACTGATCACGGGATTTGCTCATATATTATTTAAATATATATTTAATATAGTTTACTAATTTTACATTGATTTGTCTAATATTAATAGTTAGAAAGTAAGACCCCATACATATTTATTATAAATCCTAAAAAAACTTTAAGAAATTAGTATAATTTTCTTAATATAGTATTAAGAGCTTTCCTTGATTTGTCACCAAGGTCAAATAAAATAAATTTTTAATATCATGCTATTATAAAAAGGTTTCATTACTTTGTTTAAAGAAAAACAAATAGCTAAAAAGAGATATTTTTTCGTTTAATTCATATAAATAATTTGTTTAATTAAAAAAATATTGTCATGTCTTGTCTTGTCTTTTTTTTAAAGAAAAGAAGTAAAAATATGATACTTTTAATTGAAAATCATTTTATAAATAAAAAACTATGGTTTTGATTTATTAAATTAATATATTTTGATGTAATTTTATTATTTTTGAGGTTTTATGTATTAGCATTTTTGGCCTATTTTCAAGCATTTGTAGTATTTCATTATTCAAAATAAAGAGAAATATGATACTATATTGATTAATATGGGTTATGAGTGATTTGAGAAACTTATTTTATATTATTCAATGTTATGTGTCATACATTAATAGATATGTAATGAAAAAACGGGGTTAATATATTTTTTTAGAAATTGTATTATTGTTTTAGTATCGTTCTCGATTGAATTTGTATATTAGCATTGATAAATATTTTATATTCTTATAAAAAAATAAGTTTGTTCCTTTTATGGAGTATAAGTCTTTTTTGTAAACACCTGACAAAAAAAATGGTAAAAGTAAAATGACCCCACCATATTTTTCGATTTCTGAATCAACAACACCACAAATATCGTTGTCGATTTTTTATTTGGCAATGGCTTTGTGCGTTGAAAAATTCATGAGCTTTCTAAAACCCTAATGAAAATTTAGTATTGCGCTGACCCATGTTAGGAAAAATTGAGGAGTGTGGATCGGCTTGCTCTAAGGGGAAGTGTGAGGGAACAGAACCGACCTACTCTAAATGGGAACTATGAAGGACATGACCAACCATAGGATGAGCCAAATAGGGATAAGAACAAGGGTAACCAACCTTCCAAACACCTCTCCATATTTAAAAGGGATATAAATGTAGCAAAGGAGAGAGAATGACCTTTGCTCTCCCGAAAAACAACAAATGTCATTGCAGCTGCAGCAGCCACCCCTTTGCTCTTCAAAAAAATAGCAGCTGTCATTACACCTGCAACAACCACCCCTCTCAAGAAGATAATTGAACCAACAGCCTGCATGCCAATCCTATGATTGTAGAGTGAGTAGAGAGTTAAGAGAGAAGACAAATATTAGATCTCTCCCCCAAAACTGGTTGTAGCTCTGCTGAAACAACCTCTCTCTCTTTCAAAGAACCAACCACCAAACTCAGCTGCATGTTGTCTTCTTTAAGTACTTGAGTGAAGGAGAGTTAAGGAGAAGGGTGGCAACTGAAACCATGAAAGAAAAGGGAGCCTAGGGCCAACTAGAACCAGTTTGTAAAGGAAGAAGAACATAAAATCGAGATTTGAGGGAATGTTCATACCACCAAGACATGCTCAAAAGTTGTCTAAATAACATGAGGTAAGACTAATATCCTTCCCTTGGCTGGTTGTTACCCCAGATTTCAGATAAAAGGGAAGGGAAGAATACTCAAAAATAGAAAGGGTAGTGTTCTTGCACTTAACTCAAGGAATCTTGACTAAATGGACAGACCTAAGTAGAGTAAAGTATGAATAAACACATGCACAAATCCTTACCCAAGAAACATGAATGATTTTGAATGCATGAACCTGGGGAATGGTCGGTCATAGCTAGGGTTGGACGGAATATGAATTAGAGTGACTAAATACATGGATAACGATCTTATGAGACTTCTAAGGACATACCTGAATAAAAAAAAAATCATACTTGTGTTAATTATGTAAATTCTGCATGTTTGATTGATGACGTTATATGGAAAGGTGTTGGAATGATGCTAAGTGCAAATTGTGTTATTAATAAACCTTTGAAGCATGTCGCAGCTAAAACAGGAATTACACCATATAATGCTTCGGTTTTGTTCATTGATGAACGAACATGTGTGATTGTGAAGTAAGAGATTAGATTATGAATTGCAATTGTACTTGTTAGAAATATGATGATTTGCAAGTGTAGCTAAGTGTAAGACCATAAATGACTTAATCATCGCTATCGCTTTCTGAATTGGTAATGACATGGATTTCATTAATGATTTCAATGTCAACTATAAAAATAAATTTCTTTGATGATTTTTAGGTTAGCAACGACTCAGTTTTCGTGAATTATTGGTCAAGTAATATATATATATATAGTAATATAAGATAAAACAAAAAAAATTCAAAAAACTATAATATATATATATATATATATATAACTCAAGTAAACTCAGGCTAACTTGACGAACTCATTACCCATGATATGAGATCGATATTTAAAAAAAAAATAGAATTTCTAAAGAAAAACCTAGTAAAAAAATACCAAAGTTCAATAAATAATAAAATATATATATATATATATATATATATATATATATATATATATATATATATATAACTCGAGCTAACCTAAGTTAACTTTACTAACCCATCCTTGGAATAACCAAACAAAAAGAAAAGTGAAAAAACTAGCAAAGCTCAAGGAAAAATAATTTAATGTAAAATGATGAAAATATGAAAAAAAAAAATTAAAGTCATAAAAAAATCAAGGAAAATATTTTTTGATTTAATCCGGGTAAACTTAACTAACCTGCCACTCATAACATGAGATCGGGATAAATAAAAAATTAGACTTCTAAAACAAGGACCTAGCAAAAAAAAAAAGTTAAATAAGAAAAAATGAAAAAGAAAGTGCAAGTTAACTCATTTAATTTAATCAACCCACCTTTAAAATAATCAAACATAAAGAAAAGTAAAAAAAAATAAAAAAGCTAAGGACAAATAATTTGATACAAAATGATGTAATTGGAAAAATAAAGGTCATAAAAAAACCGAGGAAAAAAGTTTTTATGTCAACTCAGGATAACTCAGCTGACCTGCTACTCGTGACATGAGATCAATATAAAAAAAAAATTATTAGACTTTCAAAAGAAGGACCAAGTAAAAAGGATCGAAGTTAAATTAAAAAAAAAACATTAAGAAAGAAAATGCAAGTTAACCCAAGCTAACTTAACTAACTTGTACTTAGGATAACCCATTAGAAAGAAAAGAAAAAAAAAATCACATAACTCAAGGACCAATAATTTAATGTCAAATGATAAAATTATAAGAAAAAAACATTAAGAAAAAATCATAATCAACCACAGTTAACATGACAAACTTATTACCCAAGTTATGAGATGAGATAACTCAACAAAAAAAAAAGTGGAACAAATAATGAAGTTAAAGACCTAATAAGAAAATATTAAATGATGAATTTGAAAACAAAAATTTAATAAAGGATCGCAAAAAAAGATTAAACTTAAATCCACCCTGGTCATGAGGCTATGAATACCTTGTTGGAAGGCAATCATGAAAAAATAATAAATTTAAATATCCAATTGTAAAACAATTTTAAACTCAAACAATGCATACAAAAAATCGTACAAAAAGAAAATGAAAAAAAAAATTACGCTTAAATTTAAAAACAAAATCAACTAAGAAAATAATTTAAAAAATAGTCAAAAGAATGAGGACTAAAACTAGATAAAAAAAATCAAATGAAATTAAATGTTAAGGGACAATATATATATATATATATATATATATATATATATAAACAAGAAAAAGAATAAGAATAAGAATATAACAATTAAAATCACGAAGACCAAAATTAGATTAAAAGAATAAATGCAATAAAATGATAAGGGATAAAATTAAAAATAATATAATAATTAAGAAAAGTATAAAACATAGAAATAGAGCAATCAAAAGTAAAGGGACCAAATTGAATATAAAAAAATCACATAGAAAAAAATATCCAATGATGAAATAAATAGTAATAAAAAAAGGAGGGTCAAGATCAATAAGTACATGAAAGAAGAAAAGAGAGGAAAGAAAAAAATTTCTTCGTAGCTCAACTAGATCTTCTCTGTAAGCACACGCTACACCACCAAAAAGAGAATGACACGCTGTCATGAATGGAGGATTTTGGTAATCAAACGGTCTCGCATGTGCCACCTGAATGGCGTAGGGGTGATTTAATAATATATAATTTCTGAAAATTATCAAATATTCTCTAACCAAATATAAAAATAACAAAAAAAAAACTGAATAAAAAAACTAATACATCCTTGAATTCAACCTCTCATTTAAAAAAAAAAATTCAAGAGTAATTCCTCCATTTAACTTTTTAAAAGGATCGAAAAGAAAAGCTCCTATGTGCGTACTCATTTTTTTTTTCCTCTAAAGACATGATTGCAACTTAACTGTACATTATTTTTTTAAAGATTAGAGAGCCCCTCACCTAAAGCTTAATATTTTTTTGGCTTTTAAAGATAAAATAGTCATTTCAATGTAATAAAAAAGATGTCCTTATTAATTTGTCCCCAATTAATTTTGCAATGACCAATATATTTTATGAAAAAAAAAAATTCTACCTCCCATTGCAAGTTTCATTAATTTTTTCTTCGAAGTAAAAATATAATTAACTATTTCAGATAGTAGTAAAATGTATCTATAACTAAATACTTTATAGATACCATTTAGTTTTTTTTGTTTTTTTTCAATGTTGTGTATGATAACTGATAAGAAGATAGCAGCAAAATAAACTACCTGTCTCAAAAACTCCAACGCCCATCTCTAAAATATAATATAACTATTTGCTTGCTTCTGAAAGTCCCAGCTAGATGCTGTTACCGTGTAGTGTGGGCTAAATTTCTAAAATCCATTATACAATGGATCGAGGGTACCAGTGCGCCTATCAAAAGATTTCTTGATAGTGTGATAATAATTATTGTTTTAAAGTATTTTTTATTTTAAAATATATTAAAATATTTTTTTTTTATTTTTAAAAAATTATTTTTCACATCAACACATAAAAACATATTAATTTAAAATAAAAAAAATAAAAAATTAATTTTTTTTTTAAATACTTTTTAACTGCAATGACAAACAATACTGACTTGCACACATTTTGCTGCAATTACGGATTTGAAGTTTCAATAATATTATTGTGAGTTGAAATTATTTAAAAAAAATACTAGTATAAACTCAAAACATGATTAAGTTTACACGTTTGAAATTTAATAATAAGTTAATCAAATTAAATTATCAAGATGATTCTCAACTCAATTTTTATATGTGAAATTATTAAATTGAAAATAAAAGCTAAGTAACTTGAAAAAGAATGAATAAATTATGCTGAAAAAAGATATTTGTTTTTCAATTTCAATTAAAGTTCCTCTATTTTTAATTATTCTCAAATAATAAAGTGAATTTTGATTTTATAATGTCAAAATAATTTTTTGATATCATGATAAGTAGAGTTAAGCTAAGCAAATCAAATTATCAATTTTAATTTTAAATTAACTTAATTTAAAATAATATTTAAATACAAAAATCAATCTAAATAAACATTATATACAAAATATCGTATTTTTCATATATTTATTACACATATGTAGACAAAACTTCAACATAATACCTTAAACATTGCAAGTCTTGAATTAAGAAAAATGGCTAGAATTGTGTAGTAAATTTTAATTAGCACTGCTTTCCTTTATATATTGAGTTCAACCCTTCTACATAACTTTTCTAGTATTAATAACCTTTTAAGCTCTTTACCCCCGAAAAAAAAAACTTTTTAAATTTTTTTCCTTCTCCGAGTTTAATCTTATTTCCAAATGAAGTAATTTAATTTCCTACGGTACAATAAATTGAAATGACATCCCCACCTATTTCATTCAAAAGGAATAAATACTCTAGTCAGCGAGTTGGAGTTTTATGTAATAGGCTGGCTTAACATCCCCACCTATTCATTCAAAGTGAATAAATATACTCTAGTCAGCGAGTAGGAGTTTAATGTTATAGACTGGCTTCATTTCAAGCAAATGCATCAAAATGGAAGACTTCTTGGTTAATTTGGATCTTTCATGTTTTTATCTCCTTAATCTTTGTAATTATACATCTTACACTAACTACGCTATGATGGAAAGGAAAAAAAAAAAGAAAAAAAAAACAGAAGGTGAGATACACAAAATTATCTAGATGATGTATAATTTATAGAGATGTCACAACCGGGGGGGGGGGGGGGGGAAGGTGAGAGAGTGTAACAACTAATGACAAAAAACAAAGGGGTATTATATCTTTTTTTTCGAGAAATTTGGTTTTACTTTGATGCAATGGAAAGGATCATAAACTTCATAGATTTTATTCATTTCATTTATTACTGAAATAATTCAATTTATTGCTGGGCATATATATTTTAATTACCGGCGGTATAAAAAATGATAGAGTATAACAACTATTTATAACTTCATAAAAATAATCTTACAAAATCATAGATATATATACAGGCTGCAAAGGGTTCGAGCAAAGATTAATTTTGATGTGATTAAACTCAGTTTTTCTTAATTATATAAGGCTCAACTCGGTTGAGTTCATGGTAAGTTTAAGACTTGAAATTCATATTTAGTTAAATTAAATTTTGTAAATCTATTTCTTCAGTATGATCAAATGAATATTGTATCAATGTTGTGATTTGAATATAAGTGAGAATTTTATTTTTAATAATATTATTTGAGATTTGAAGACTAATGAGTAAAAGGAGTATATCCCATTAACCATTAAACCAATCATCTCATCATTAGCTAATGAGCTAATCCTTTGAATTAAAAAATAATTGAATACAATTACTATTGAGAAAAACTAATATATGGATTAAAATCCTTTTCATGTGAAAAGTTTCATTAAAATTGTATCACTAGTCTGAACATGATCACATATTATTTGAACATAAACAATACTTAATATTCACAACCTAAATGTAACAAAATTCTCTTAAAAGTATGAAAGGGTTTTTGGATTTCCTTCTTTTTCAATGCCAAGTTCCTTAGAAAAACTCTAAAATCCTTTTTGCCATCTCTTTTGTTCCTAGTTACAAATCTCTCATAATGTTTTTTCCTATTTGAAAACTCTTTTAATGTTCAATTTTGTTTTAGTTTTATATGAGGGGAATTTATCCCCAAAGATAACTTCCCTCCCTACTCTTCTATCACATGAGATCGAAGTCTATATTAACCCATTAATAATGTTGACACACGTGAACGGTGGTGCCGAGAAAGTCCTCCCAAACTAGGATTATCAGGATGTGGGTAAAATTCTTGTTCTTTATCAGTAAAAAAAAAAGATGGAGTCTACCTAGTATTTTGGTCACTAAAAACTTTAACTGGTGTTAAAATCTAGATAAGGGGATTTGTTGTGTACAGGAATGACGTATAACTTATAATACACTTTATCTAAGGTAAGTTATATTATTTATCTGTTTGATATTACTTAAGTTGTTGTTGTATTTTTTAATTGTTAGTCTGTCTAATTGTTAAGGTTGGTCCACCCCAATAGAGTAGAATATAGATTTAAGCTCAAACCTAGCTATTATAAAGTCAAAATATACTTTTTATATTTTTCTTTTAAAACAAAGAATACATTTTAAGTATAAGTTCATAATCCTTGATATTAGAACAAATAAAATAATTTTTTATTTTTAAAATGTAGAGTTCTCATAGATTTCAAAATTGGTTATTAAATCTAAATATGCATGCAAAAATATCAACAAAACTATTTTTCTTGAATTTTTGTATTTAAAAATCCTAAATCGTGCCATGTATTTTTATTATTATTTATGCAAATATGATTTTTATTTTTATTTTTGAAAGACTTCTTCATATGCAATTTTAAAATAAAGTTGTATTTTTTAAGGAAAGACTTTTGTTGTTTTTTTTTTCATAGAAGGAAATTGATTTATTTAATACCGGAAAAAACACCTCATGTGTAGATTATAATTCCAAAATATTAAACATGAGGGTAAAAATATATGGGGAACTCAAAATTAATTGTAAAAATGGTTTTTTTTTCCAAAACTCCAAAAAACATTATCAAAATTAAACTAAAACCATGTTTGGCAAAGCACAATCATCTGTTTTAAATCAAAATATTTCAACTACAATGTCAACTCAAGATGAATCAATTCAAAACCAAACAACACCTAAAAAGATCCACATGAATTTCAAATTTCATGATAATTCAAAGAAATCAACATAAATCCAATCACAATTCATGAATCAAGATTTAATATTCAATTTAAATATACCCATAATCCATCACAAATCATTACACCATCTCAAATAAAAAACACACAATAATTCCAAAAAAATATTTAATCAAAATAAAAAATACTTAACAATAAAATTTTGTCATAAATTTTTCAAAAAAAAAAAAGATGATTTCAGGTTATAAATCGACCTTCCGAGAGTGACTAGATGGGTTATAGGTGGTCTAGGGAACTACTAAAGTACATTGGTGATGAGAAAATAGTGGTGGTGTGTGATCTCCACGTACCACCACCACTAGTAGCGTGTGAGTCCACACTACATCTTTAGTGAAGCAAAAAAAAAAGGTAGATCTTGACCAATTTCTTTTTTTCCTTCTTCATGTGCTGGCAATAAAAGGCACAGTTACCTGTAAAAGGAAAAATCACATAAACTGGTTGATTCAATTTATTTCTTTCTCTTAGTATAATTGATTTTTTTTTTGTTTCTTAATTTTTTTTTCCTTTCTTGGTTGCTTCAACAATCAATCAGTGAAGAAGAGGCATGGTAGAGGTTGTAGAGTAGTTGAAGAGGATGGTTAGGTTAACAATAGCGTCGGGTTTGTTACTTGTTGGTTTATGGTTTGGGTGATTTGGTTTGGTTTGGTTTGGTTTGGTTTGGTTTTTTTTTTTTTTAAGGGAGAATATTAAAGGTCGTGCGGTTACTATAAGGAGGTTAAAAATGGAAGGGGGCAGCGTCGGTTGAAATTGGTTGGAGGAGGAGAGATTAACGCTTTATGAGTTGGAGCGGTTGTCATGGTTTAAGGGAGGGTGATGGTCATTGCATTGTACTGTTTAGAGCAGTTGTAAGTGTTGCAATGGTCGATTTCAACCAAGAAATGAGGTAAAAAGGATTTTTTTTTTATAGAGGTTGGAGCTATCATGGCCGGTATAAGGATATTTGAAAGTTATTGGTTAAGTGTGTTTGGTATTGCGGTAACTGTTGTGGTTGTGGTTTCAAAAAAGTTGTTTTATAAAAAGTACTTTTAGTTGAGGTTGATTTGAAAAAATGGTGTTTGGTTAAAACTGTAGTTGAAATTAAGGTTGAAGAAAAAGTAGTTTAATGTGTTTGGTTAAAAAAATATTTTTCAAATTGAGGTTTTAAAATAATTAAATATATATATATAGATATATATATATATTAATATTAATGATTTTAAATTTAAATATTGTAGATTTAACTACTGTTATTACATCATGAAATAAATAATATTGATATCAAATATTTTTTTATTATTCCACTAAACTATGTGCAATGTTATCACATACGAAATCTATCCAACACTGACTATATTTTTCATGGTTTCTTAAGCGCGCAACAACAAAAACTGAATTTTTTGTTGCGTCATCAAGCGATCTCCTTCTAATTTTTTGAATAGAACACAATAAAAATAAAAATAAAAATTGAATTTTTTTTTAACTAGGCCAGACTCAGCAAGAACATAATTGGAATTGCGATCAAATTTCACAAATGTTACGTCATCATATGATATCCTTCTAATTTATGTAGTGTTATTAAATACTAGTTTTTCGAATAAAACACAATTTTTTAAAAAAAAAATCAATGAACAGTGTGCAGTGGAGCATGGCTCCACTGTTCACTAAAAGAAGACGTAGAAGCACGATATCTGCAACAAGAAGAAGAAAACAAGGACTAGACAATGGATAAAAACTAGAAAGTTAGCTTTTGTTATCCCTGAAAAAGATCCCATTAGAGTTGATCCCTAAATCCAAATCGGTGTGAGCTAAAGTTGTGCTATCAAGCTTCATCCATAAGGAGAACTTGTGAAAGATCAAATAAAAACAATCTTGAAGATCTGGAGTAGCATCATTGAATATTACATCATTCTGATAAAGAAAAGATGCCATGAAAGATTCTAGAATTTTTCTTGTACTATAGAAGATCATTGATAGCACATATCATCAACAGAATTTGAGAAACAACCACTAATACCCCACTAAGATAGAAATTCCATCCATAACTTCAAAGGCAAAAACATATTGAATGAAGAGATGGCTTGAAGTTTCGAGACTTCTTTTACAAAACACACATCTAACTTGCTAAAAGGAAAAAAAATCATACTAAAACAAGATATTGTAGGTGGAGACCTTATCTTGGACAAGCAGCCAAAGAAACAATTGAACTTTTAGGGGGCGTCCTTTTAACCATATTGAAGACCGAAAATGTTGAACGCCACCATAAAGCAATTGATCCAAGAGATGGGAACTAGATTTTACTGTATAAAAAATATTTGTATTGAGAGTCCAGATCTTCCTGTTCGACCTAAAACAATACATGATATATGTTTCCAATAAAAATAATATAAAAGATAGCTGATCAAGCTCATATTGAAACATAAAGTGATGTCATTGTAAATACCACATCTAATTACCGTTAACCACAAAAAATTGAGAAGAAGACAAAAGAAATAACTTGGGGAAGGCTATTTTAAAAGAATATCTCCAATCCAAGTATCCAACCAAAAGGATGTTAACCTGTCATTGCACACAGGAAACTTATAGCTAGTGTTGTGTGAAAGCATGATGGTCACCTGTCTGAAGAGTGGACATAATTAATACCCCTCTAAATTTTAGAGAGATGTTGGCTGAAAGTTGAGATCCATTCTCAAAAGCTGGTTTGTACAAGTTAATAATAATATATTTCCATAGACCAGAGCCCGGAGAAGAAAGTCTCCATGTCCATTTAAATAACAAGGCTATATTTTTTGACATAAGGGGGCCTATACCAAGACCTTTGATGGCGAAATAAAAAAGGAATGGGGATATAGGGTCCTCTTGACGAATACCCCGCTGAACTGAGAATTCCTTTGATGGAGAACTGTTAGTAAGAATTGAAAGTTTTGAAATAAACATTCATAAATCATATCTCTCCATTTCCTTCCAAACCCCATATATATAGCCCATGATCTCGTCCAGATAACCCCATGACTGTGTTGAACGCCTTATAGAAATCAACCTTGAAAATCAGACCTGTACCTCTCCGTCTCTTCGAATCACAAACCAATTCATTGGCAACAATGAATCCATCTACAATCTGCGGTCTATTATGAAAGCGGATTGATTGATGCTAATGTCAATCCGGAAGAAAGAATTTTAGCAATGGTTTTAGCAGCTCAGCAAGCTGAACTAAGTTAAATCCACCTCAACTTATTTACAAAGTGAGTTATAAAAAAGACTTTCAACTCAACCATTTACAAAGTGAGTTACAAAAAATACTTCAACTAGGTCATTAACCTTGAGGAATGAGTTTGATTCAATATTCGGCAACTCACGAGCAGTTCGGTTTATTACAACCGTACATCAAGATCTTGTTATAAAATATTGAACTCAAAGAAGAAAAGGAATAAAAGTAAGAGATAAAAAATTAATTTACAAAAACATGTATTCAAAGTCAAGGATAGGATTTAACTATCTGCATGAGATATTATTATGTTAATGAAAGTTGAGAGGATCCAGCTGACAACAACAGTGAAGTCGAGAAGTGTGTGTGTGAGTCACACGCACCCTAGAGAATTCTTCCATCAAAGAGTCGTCTCCACAGTATTTAATATAAAGGGTGTAATAAAAGAGATTGTGTTGAACAAGTGGAGCAACATGCAATGAACTGATCATGTATAGGACTAAAGTCATTGGTCTAGCTCCGAAAAACTGAAGTAGTCGCAATCCATAATCTCAAAAGAAAATTTTCCAACAGAGTCCACTAGCTACTTCTTGTTCTTATAAATGTAGGATGGGCGGCGAGGCATATGCTCTCCAAAAGCTGTTCTTTCTCAAGCAGTTCTCTCTAAAATAATTTAAGAAAAGAAAACCACTTCAAAAGGTTTTGTTTTAATCCTTGAGTTGAGCTCTCTTAGCTAGTTAATTATCACTCCTATCCTTAGTTCAGGTAAAGTCGCCACCGTCCACAATCTTTATCCATGGAGATTGATCAGCCAACAATTCAACAGAAAGCCGGGCATTTTACTCCTGCATGGAGCTGGTTCAAGGCCTTGCCTGGTGAGGCCAAGGCCAAGGCTATAAAAGTTGCAAGAAGTTCAAAAAAACTTGGAGAAGATGACCCAAGAAGAGTCATTCACTCCCTAAAAGTGGGATTAGCTCTCACATTCGTGTCCTTCTTCTATTATTCTAGACCTCTCTATGATGGTTTTGGGCAGTCAGGGATGTGGGCTGTGTTAACTGTGGTTGTAATCTTTGAGTTTACAGTAGGTACGTGATTAGTTATACTTCAAGGAATTGGCTAGCTGTTTTCCTATTTAATTAACTTCAGTAAAATCTACATGAAAACCAGATTGAAATAGTGACGCAATATTTGATAATGCATGTATTTGTTTGTTATGCAGGTGGAACTTTGAGCAAGGGTTTGTACAGAGGCTTGGCAACATTACTTGCCTGTGCTCTAGGGTTCGGAGCTTCGAACTTGGCCAGTCTTTTTGGAAGGAAAGGACAGCCCATTGTCCTAGGGATCCTTGTCTTCCTATTAGGTATGCTTATATAGAACTTAAAGCAATATAATAGTGATTTGCTTATTGGTATTTTCAGAATTTTTAAATCTAGCCCGGTACTCAAGGTTTAGATCAAGAGTTTTACCTGGATTACCGAATTTTGATCGAATTACCCGAGTTAATCCTAAATTTTTTTATAAATCAACGTAATATTGTTTTGATTAAAAAAATAGTTAATAAGTTACAATCGAGTTTTTTTATCAGGTTTTGTCGGATCATTAAGTCAACTAGCCAGGTTATTTAGGTTTTCGACTTTCCTTATTTTTTTTTAACCTGGCTCAATTCTAGCCTTAAATAAATCGGATCCCGGATCGACCTATCAGGTTAAGCTAAATTTTAAAACTATAATTATTTCTTACATTAGAAGGAGTAATTTGAATCTACACATGAATCTAGGTCAATAGAATATATAATAGAGTTTTAAAAAAGTCGAGTAATGAAAAAATCAAAAAAAAAAATTAATTGAATAAATAGAAAAAAAAACTGAACAAACTAATTTGAAAACAAGAAAAACCATTTGGTCTGGTTCAGTTTTAATTTTAAAAAATTGAAACCAAATGAACCGGTTGAATCAAAATTTAACCACCTGAAAAAATTATAAATAAAAAATTTTCACTTTACGCTAAAATATTACTAAACAGCCGTAAAAAACACATAAATATCCACACAAACCGTTTGTCCCCTTATTCATTGATTTTCAGTTTAGTTTAGGTCAAATTTTATGAGAAATTAAAATATCCAGTTTGATTAGAATTTTTATACCAAAACGAACTTTTTTTGAACACCCCTAATATAGGCTAAGGTAGCCTATGCTAAAATGTTTATTGACACTCTTTATAGCATGATAACGCAAGTTTAAGTTATGTTTATAGTGGCAGCGTCTACATTCACACGGTTCTTCCCACGAATCAAGGCAAGATATGACTATGGAGTCGTGATATTTATACTAACATTCAGTTTAGTATCTGTTTCGGGGTATCGAGTTGAAAAACTCTTAGTCCTGGCACATCAAAGGCTGTCAACAATACTCATAGGTGGAGCGATTTGCATACTTTTATCGTTCATTTTTCCAGTTTGGGCCGGTGAGGATCTTCATAAGTTGGTCGCTTCCAACGTAGAAAAGCTTGCAAAATACCTAGAAGGTATTACTCAACTTATTAACTTTGTTAGTTTCCATAAATAAATAAAAACTTTGTTAGTTAGTTTTACCTGGATATTATTTAACATGAAAGGCAACTGAACAGTAGAGTATTACAGGTTTTGGAGGTGAATTTTTCCAGCCTTTAGAGGATGGAAGGAATGTTAAGGTCTCCAACACTGATAAATCATTTCCTCGAGGATATAAAAATGTCCTAAACTCAAAATCCACTGAAGAATCCATGGTACAGACTCTTTCCACTTAAATTCCACTAACATGCATCTTTGTCTTTGCGTGAGTACTGCCACTATCTTCGATTCATTTTATCATCTAATGGCTCTGCTAATAGATTTAGTGGATGATCTTACACTTAATGCAGGCAAATCTAGCAAGATGGGAACCTAGACATGGCCGTTTTGGTTTCCGGCATCCATGGAAACAATACCTGAAGATTGGATCCCTCTCACGTCGATGTGCTTACCAGATTGAAGCTCTTGATGCCTACATCAACTCTCATAACCAAGTAATAAACCACGGCATAGTACTCCGTCTACATGCTAATGTTGCCCGCGTGTAGGAAATAGAAGTACAATTCTCATCTGAAACAATCCATACTTTCTGCCAATTCTTTTCGAACCTTTGTCCTACCACATTTAGATAGAGCCAGTTTTGTAACTGGAAGAACAAATTTAAATTAGATATCAACATCTCATGATTCCATCACGCTAAGTCCACCAAATATACTTTCCTCTTTTCAATATTAACATTCCAATTGTATTAATAGCTGAATTTATGAGTATGCACACCATCCTAAGTGTTTTGATTAAATCACCCGACAAAGCTGCTTTCAAGACATTTTTTCTATCTAACAAATGGTTAATGTCAAAAGCTGAAACATATTATGCTACTCTTTTCAGGCACCACTGAAATTTCGATGCAAAATCCAAGGACCTTGTACGATGATGAGTATAGAATGCAGCATGGCGCTGGAATCATTGGCCTCAGCTATCAAAACAATGACTCTTCCATCTTCAGCAAATGTCCATGTGGAGAACTCGAAAACTGCCATCAAGGATCTCAAAATTGCTATTAAAACTTACTCATTGGACCAGGATCAAGACCTTTTAGCAATTGTACCAGCTGCAACAGTTGCTTCAATAATAATTGAGATTGTTAAATGCGTGGAAAATTTATCTGAATCAGTGCACGAGCTCTCTGATCTAGCACACTTCAAGAGTGTGGAACCGACTGTGTCCCTAGAGAAACCGCAGTTTCTTCACCGGGGAAGCATAAAACCTGTTATTATTGAAATAGACCGGAAGTCTGCGGATTCACCAGAAAGTGAGAATACTCAAGCTCCAATGCCTGGTCAGCGTCTGGAGGTGTAAATATTTTACACTGACAAACAAGTAATCTATTGCGACGGAAGTCAATAATATTTAACAAAATTCTCCTATTGTATTAACTCCTTTGTAACATGTTGATAATGAAATTGAAATTGTGGAAATTAATAAACAGTATACTCTTTTGCTAAATTATCCAATTCTATCCTGAGCTTTGAATAAATAGGATTTTTTATATATATATATATCAAAAACAAGTGTTAATAATAATTAAATTAAAAAAAGTTTAGAGACTTGTTTTAGTCTCACTCAAAGCTTAGGATAAAATTATATAATTTAACTTATTCTTTTTCCTCAGTTCTATTTAACGCCTGTTTATTTCTGCATTTTAAAAATATTTTTGAAAAAATTTGAAAAATTTTTATTTTCTTATTAACTTTAAATTAATATGTTTTTAGTGTTTTCAAATCATTTTGATGTGATGATGTCAAAAATAATTTTAAAAAAATAAAAAAATATTTTTGACATATATTTTAATACAAAAAATTATTTGAAAAACAACCACAACTATACTGTTAATAAAACTGTACTTTCTTCTTCTGCTTTTTTTTAACGATAAGAGTTTCTTACAGCCTAGCTTTTTCAAATATTGAAACTACCCGTTGACATTGAGTAGTAAAGAGACCATCTACATCCAAATCCATCGATCCAGTCATAACAAATTAATTATCTCTTAAATACCATCTCCTTTAAGTTTCGAAATAAATCATGAAAGAAGTCAACTACGTACAAATGGTTAAATAAATCATGCTAATGCTGCCTATATATATATATAAAGAATAACACAAAGTTGGGATATGTTTTGGTTTATAAGGATTAGTACCGTAATAATAGATGTTTTTTAAATTATTTTAATTTGAAAATATATTAAAATAATATTTTTTTTAATTTTAAAATTTTATTTTTGACATCGCATATCAAAGCAATCTAAAAATATAAAAATATTAATTTAAAGTTTAAAAAAAATTTAATTTTTTTTTAAAATATTTTAAAATGTAAAACAAATAGTATTTTAAGGAGTAAAGAGCTTGGGTAAAACTTAATAGATATTTCTTCCTTCGTTATTCACCCCTTGCTTTGATGGGCTAAGAGCACTACCAGTTTTCTATAGGCTTTACTAAACAAAATCTCATGAATTATCCATCATTTTGATTGACAACTCTTATAGTTTTTTGTTTTCTTAAATGTATGAGCTATTGTGTGTTTGAATGATAATGTCCTTATGTTAAAATACTAAAGTACTCAATTCAACCAATTAAACAACTTTTTAATATAAAAACTTATTTTTAAGCTCAAATGAGAATTAAAATTAAAATTTTAATTTTGATTTTTAGTTTTTCAATTTAAAATTTTTAAATTTTAAAACATTCTAATTTGATGATGATTCAGTTTCTAATTTTTCATAATGAACTTACATTAACCTTTTATTTGGTGGTAGACTCATCGCTAATACCAGCAAGAACTAATGGAAAGAAATTAAATCAAAACATCTCATAATATATGTATTAAAATAAAATAAAAAAGAAAACAGTACTAGAAAATTGCTAAACACCAACTAAATATTCCGTCGGTTTTTATACTTGACGTCCATCGGCACCATAATTCCTGATGAACTTGTTGAAAAAATTGTTAAATATATAGTTAATGGACATATTTGAAGTCAAATTAAAATTAAAAGTAGAGTCCACTCACTTTTTGGGTTATAACTTTGTTGGTATATAATCTCTAACATAAGTTCTTTAAGATAGAATATTAACATGTTTTAAACAAATTATGGATAAATAAAAAATTAATCTTAAAGACCCTTTGGTTTACATATTTTGGTGAAACTTAAAACGCTTTAAAAACAAACTTTTCTCACGTAGGAAAGAAATAAAACTTTCTTAGTGTTTATAAAGTTGATAGTTGAAAAATTAAAATTATACTCAAAGTGCACCTAAGTTTTTAGATGGGAGAGATCCTAGACAAAGTGGGCCTTGGACTTATACTCACACACACACACACACATAAGGATGGTAATTTCACCTGAATCGACCTGAATAGATAGAAATTGTGTTTGCTCATTTAGGTTCGGGTCAAATTCAGGTAATACCTGAAGTCAAAAGGTCAAGTTTGAGTAGGGTATGGATATTGCATTTCCCGACCTGAAACCCTACCCAATTTACATAAAAAAAACCTTAAAATTTGAAAAACAAAATTACAATTTGTAACAAGCTATATGTTGAAAATTTAGGGTTTGCCAAATACTTCATCCATCACCACTCACTCTTTTGCTTTCTTCCTCACATTATCTTCCTTTTCAATCTCCACTTCTCCATTAGTAACAGATATAGACAAAACACTAGCAACCAGCTGTTCCAACTATCTTGTCTCACCAGACAATAACACCCATACCTAAGGTTGGTTTATCATTGTATTTTATTTTATTTTGTTTCGATACATAGAATAAAACCTATTTTGTTCACAACTTGAGAACTTATTATAATGGTTAAAATGAAACAAGATATACCATTAATTACTTAGTAGAAAATACCTTCCTAAAGAATATATTTTACTAAGTTCAAAGTCATGTATGCTAACCATCTATATACATTTTGATTTGTTCTTAACATGATTTCATACATCCAATGTATTATCGTTTTGAATATGCATTTTCAAAGTGTTATTAGTTTTATATTGTATATATGTAATTTGGGTCTTTTAATGATTTTAAACTCTTACAAATACTTATGGTTTAATTTAAAATATATATATTTTTAAAATATGTGTATTTTCTACTTAGTGAGGATGGTTGTGCAACCTTCCATTACTTTTTGTTAATAGAACTAAAATTGTTGTATTTTGAAAAGGCTTTTATATTGCACATTTAAGATCTATGTATGATTACTCAATGTTGTGAATTCATAGTTTATTTTGATTCTTATTTGTCTATATTTAGCTCATGTCTTCATTGTTTATCAATGCTTGCTCTTTACTTTTACATATAAGTATCTGAAACAATATTTTATCTAACTTTTATATTTAATAATTTTGTTTAAGAGAATTTGAATATGGCATAAAAAGAGGGTGACTCTCAATTTGTGCTAACAAAAAATGAAGCCTTTAATCCAATACCATTATCGGATCAAGTCATTCTAAATGTTTTCAAAATAGTTGTTAATTTTGGATTACTAATATCCGATAACTTGCTATTTTATTTTTATTTTGCATGCTAGATGTTTTATGTGTTTGCTTGCTAGATGTTGTATTGTTAAGTTATGATTGGTTTGAAGCCTATATTTTTGGGGTTACCTGAGAAGCATAGAGAAGTTTGTAAGAACAGAAATCTAGGTCTTTCTCTATCGATGTTGTTGTTGTTGTTGCTGTTATTGTTTCTAAATTGATAATACTTCATAAAATTGCATATTAATAACAAATAATTTCATTTTCCAATGAGATTAATGACTTTATTGAGTTACAAGGTTGAGATTTATTAATTTATTTTGAATGCATGAGATGTCAATATTTTTTCTCTCTTTATTTCTTCCCCAGCGATGTATACTTGTTAAAGAATGAACTATGCTAACATAGTGTAGCTTAAATTGAGAAAATGGAATTAAAAAGAACAAAAGATTTAATGCAAATAAAAGAGGCTTTTCCTTCTTATTTAAATTTTAGAAGGAAAAAAGTCTTATCATTTTCAAAATGTTTTAATAAGAAATTCTGAAAAATTTGATTCTTGTTAATCTTGTAATATGATGGGTATTTCAATGTTGAATTGAATTGTGGGTAATTGTATGGTCAATTTTCCTTTATGCCTAGTAATCAATTTGATATTGTGCTGGCTTTTTTCTTTTAGTTTCTAATTCATGACGTTACTAGGTTGTCTTGTCAATTTATACTTCTTGCTCTACTTGGGTTATTGAATTGTATTTTTAGATGAGAGATAATCATGAGAATTGTGAATTGAATTGATTGAGCTTCAAGATGAAATCAAGTTAATGACTTTATGTTATGTTAACAAGCAGATGTTGTTAACATGTTTTTATTTTGTAATTACAGATGGAAAACCTTCAAAATCAAAATATTTCATCCACTAGCACTATTGTAATATCAATCAATGTCCTAACTTCAAACACTGCCCTAGCATCAACCACTACACGGTCCGCCATGAATAATAAAGGTAAACAGCCTTAAGTCTTTACATCAAGAAAAAAAATATTGATGATAAAAAAAATATCATAAATTTAGGATTACTTTACAAAACTTAATGGTGATCCTGAAGCCCTTAGAGCTAAATGTATCTATTGTGGAAATGATTTGTATGTCATATTATTATTAATCGCATAAGTAATATATGTAGTCATTTAAAAGTATGTAAAAAATTTCCTTTTGTGGTTAATAGGAAGCAAAAGGTTTTGGTATTAGAACCTAAGAAAGAGGAAGGTGAATCAGGAGATCGAAATATAAAAACTCTTAAGGCAATATGTTATAATTATGATGAATGTAAAGAAGCACTAGTATTAATGGTTATAATTGATGAGTGGCCTTTTAATTTTATGGAGGATTAGGGATTTAGATTATTTTCTAGGACCATGCAACCTAGATTTGACATTCTTTTTTGTTTCACTGTTATGAGAGATTTTTGAAACTATATATTAAAGAGAATGAAATATTAAGGATAGCTTTTATAGGTCAACGAATGTGCTTAACAACATATACATGGACATCAATCCAAAACATTAACTATATATCCTTAACATCTCATTGGATTGATAACGAGTAGAATTTGCATAAACAAATTCTTAATTTTGTTAAGTTTCTAATCATATGGGTGAGACAATTTGTCAAGTTATTGAGAATTGTTTGTTAGAGTGGGGGGTTGATAAACTTTTGACTATTACAGTAAACAATGTAAGCTTTAACAATGTGACTATATCATATTTGAATACTGTGATTAAAGATTGGCCAACTAATATATAGTCAAATGAGCATTTGCATATTAGATATTATACACACATTGATAACCTCATTGTGTGTGATGACTTGAAAGAGATTAATGTTTCAATTGTTAAGATTCAAAATATAATTAGGTTTGTGAGATCTTCACCTTCTAGGCAACTTGCATTTAAGAAGTGTGTGGAAGTTTTGCATATAGAGTGTAAGAAATTGTTGTGTTTAGATGTTGTTAGTCGATAGAATTCAATTTATCTTATGTGAAAAGCTACTGAAAAATTTTAAAAGGTGTTTGTAAGGTTAGGTGAAAGTGAACCTAGGTAATGAGTTACTTTTGGAGATTGATTTAAGGGAGAATAAAAAAAAAATATAAGGCCACCTAGTTTGGAGGATTGGAAAAATGCTAGAACTTTGGTGAAGTTCTTAAGGATTTTTTACATGGTTACATTAAGATTTTTTTTAGCTCATTCCATGTCACATCGAATTCTTTTTTCAATGAATTGATTTACATGCACATAAACTTGCAATTGTATAAAAGTAGAGATAATCTTTAAGTGGAATGGCGATAAAAATGATTTTAAAGTTTGAGAAGTATTAAGTTTGTGATGGAAATTATATTTTTTTATTATATATGGCTAAGTCTTAAATTCACATTTCAAGTTGAAATATATAAAATTTTATTTTGGTGACTTGTATGATTATGACAAAGTAAAATTGCTAACAAAGAAGGTGAAATATACTTTTATGAGCTTATGTGAGTTTTATTTAAAAGTTAATGAAGTGGTGGATGATAATAGGTATAAACAAGATGTTAATGATATTAATGATACGGAGGTAGATATTACTACTTTGGCTCGATTCAAAAGGCATGTACAGATGGTAGATAGTGTAGAAAATAGAAATGAGGTTGAGAGGTATTTGTTTGATGGTTGTGAAGATCATAATGATGATATGTTAGATATTTTAGGTTGGTGGAAGAGTAATGCTTTGAAATATAAGATACTTTCGAAGGTTGCACAACATTGTTAATTATTCTTATATCCATAGTGGCTTCTCCATCAGCCTTTAGCACAATCAATCATATACTCGATTAATTTCAAAGTTCTCTTTCTCCAACAACAGTTGAAGCACTTATTTATTTTTATTTTTTTGTCAAAATTGATTACATCATAGACCAATTCCAACCAATATTAGAACCTTGATGAATGATTTTGAAACCTATGAAAACTTTAAGTCAAGTAAATTTTTTTATAAACTTACACCTTTTATTATATGATTTATTAATTAATGCGTTTTGAATTTAACATGTCTAATTTTTTATTTTGTAGAAAGTTGCATCTAGTGTTTTCAATCTAACATGTTTAATTTTTTATTTTGTAGAAAGTTGCATCTAGCAACAGATAATAATTAGTTTTAAAATTGGGGTATTTATTGAAAACATATGGTAAAAATACTATTTTTTTTTCTTTTTATATGTTCTAATTTAATTTATCATATTATAATTCCAAATACAGTTTGTGCTTTTTAATTGGGATTATGCGCGCAATGGATATTTATTTTTTTGGCATGGGGTGTTTTATGACAATATTATTTGTTGTTTCTTTTTAAACTCTTTAAAGACAAGGTTTTGTAATTTAAATTTTAACTTGATGTGTGTTATTTAAACTCTCCTACAAAAGAGGACCTACTCACTCAAACAAAACAAAACAAAAATATTAGGAAGGCTTGCTGTATATTGAACACAAGATTAATTATAACAATTTAATATCAATGAATAGCAAAAAAATCTAATACACTCGGGAATCTTGTAAATAAATTAAATAATATTAACATCAATTACAAATCTAGTAGAAAGCTCATTAGAAAGCTTAAAACAACAATATAAGTTATTTGTTTTGTGACTTAAAATAACTAAATTTAACTTGAATCAAACAAAAAATAATTACCCGTATCTTATTCAACTCATGGACAGAAATGAGAAGGATGGATATCAAAACAAAAATTAAGGTAGAATTAATACCCTATACAGATCGCAGAGTATCGTATAGAATATACGCATTAAGCACATTAAACTATTGTTAAATCATGCGACTTGGTAGCATATGCTTGACAAGGATTCGCGGAAGAAAACAACAATGGTGGCTGCAATCCTAATTTTGAGCCACATTTGAAAGCTGAACGTTCCTCTGCATCAACAGAGGTAGAATTAAATTAGATGTACTAAACAGAATGTATCTAAATAATTGTTTTTCTTCTGTATTGGATTTTAAAATAAAAAATTATCACAGTAAATATAAAATTTCAATAGAATAATATTGTTTAAAAAAAAATTGAAAAAGTGATATATTGTTACGTTTCTAAAACATAGTATTAATTAAAATTTAAACTTAGATAGAAAAACATATAATTAAAATTTAGACAAATATCATAAAATATCAGGTTTATAAATTGCGACATCATTAAACTATGTTATTTTACTAAATTTTTTCATCTTGTATTACTTCATCACTTTTTTTCCGTGCTAATTACACAATTTATCCTTCTGTCTCCCATTAAAAACTATCAGAATGAGCAATGGCTGCAATCCCATAGCCTTACCATGCTCGAAAGCTGAACTTCTTTTATAACATGACCAGCTTATAGGAAATAGATTCATGCATGACAAAATAAAATTATCACAAGGAACAGGAAGGTACATGATCATGTATATAATTATCCTGAACCCCTTGGTGCGTATTCTATAATATTGTACATGATCATGTATATAATTATCCTGAACCCCTTGGTGCGTATTCTATAATATTCAACTACAAGTTACATACACCAGACATGCATGTACAGATTTCCCTCTTTTAGCTAAAGTATATTCACAAAATGTTGACACCAAGAATCTCATCCACAATCCTCAGAATTCTGCACTCATTTTTTCAGAAGTTCTAATGAGCGTAACTTAGATTCCCTAACAGGTCTTGAAAAATTCTTTTCATCCATGACAGGGATGCTTACCTTTTTCATCTACTTTATAGGCTCCTCTACCAGATGAAGAGTCAATAAAAAGAGTAAATGGGGATCACATGCTAAAATAAGAATCACCTCGGTCATTGTGAATCCTGCTACAATTTACAAGCAAGAACATTCATGAAATTTTATGAACGCGCATGAAGCACACAAACAGTAAAGTGAGTGGCCAGCAACACAGTTTGTCTTGTTGAATCAAATTCGTATTTCTCTTTTCAAGATTTTCTGATCGAAACAATGTTTATGATAATGAGTTTGAGAGGGTTTAGATTAATCAACCTTGAGAATCCATACATTCGACAAGCGAAGTCAGTTTGCATCACCAGCAAAGATGTGAATAAGTTTCTGTAAAGAGAAGCAGCAGCAGCAGACACTACCTTACGGAAACCTACAAAATGTCACGGGAAATGGTGGCGGTGTTTCATACCCCTCAATATTTACATTTTGTATCAAAATATTCAAGATAACCAATATCATGAACTGCCTTTTTATTATAATTGATATGCATGGATGTCAAAACTATATGCATGTGTTTCTAGCTAGTCTCACAACAGTTCAAAGACAAATTGACTTTACATCAAAAAATGAAAAACATTGACGAGAGTTAACCCAAATCGCATATGCTAGTCTTATCAGGTCAAATAAAGCTTATCTTATCAAAAGATTCTTCATGAAATCACTTTGATTCATAAGATCCACTCGCTCCATGCATGAGGTTTTTCAGGGAAAAAAAATATTTAGCAAAATTAGCTTTAGGTAGTTGACATGGTATGTTTGCGACTAAATTTGAGCCCACCAGTGTTGAAGATCCACTGCATTTGAAAACTAAGAATTTTGGATCTTTCTGGTTTTTTGAAACGAAAATCACCGATTGAAAGTTTAATTCGTGACTATGAAGGTAACTTCTGTTTTCTTTTTCAGCAAAAATATCCTGGCAAGTTCAATTCATCATTAGCTAACTCTCCCTTCAGCTTACAATGACTAAACTGAATTTTCATCAGCATATTTTCTCAACCATTCAACCCTTTTCAGAAAAAAACATCATCAATGTCAGATCTCATGGAAAGTTTAAGATCGCCCTAGCCACCCATGACGCAACGTTACTTCTGAGATGAGCAATAAAAATCAACAAACCTCGCAACAGCTAAAAAGTTTCTGCCGCAACATTCAAACCAAACAAACAGTTAGATAATGGTTGCAAAATAGTTTTGCTAGCTGATCTTTAAAAAAATATCCAATGGGAAAAAACAGCTCATTCCTATAATAGGGACATGAATTAAAAAGAGGATTATCAAAATAAGCAAAACCAAATGAGAACGTTAGAAATCAAACAGCAGAAAAGCCCACGAATTTACTTCCAACTTGAAGGAGATTTGTCATTGATACCTTCTTACATAAAAGCGCAGTTTACTTGCAGTGTGAATTACACAATAGTTTTTAGCATCTACTTGTATCTATTGACAAGTAAAAACAAAATTTGGAGGTGGCTGTGGCTGTGGAACTTATGCTTCGGATATAAATACATCAATAATGAAAGAAAAATTCCTTTCTACTAGCAAGTTTAACGGCTCCTACATGCATTGTGTGATTATTATACAGGAGATTTGTGATACCAACAATATTATCTACTTACCATCCATAGATGGGATTCTCTACTTGCGGAGGCAAGAGATGGAGGTCTTTACAATGCTGCTTGTCATAGTCCCGTGTCCCAGGTATCGCTCCAGTACACAGCCTAAGAAACTCATTCCCCGTGAGGCAGTAGTGGGCAAACGCCAACCCTCCATCAATCATCTCAGACAGATTAGGCATTGAAACTGCTTTTGTGATGCTCTTTCCATTAGTTTTGCTCAATTTTACATCTTTTTCAGAATCCAGGACTCTATCAAGCTCCGAATACTGCATAAATCTCTGGGTGGCAGCCTCCCATGAGAGGTTGTATCTTTGCTCGGGTGTAAGAGGCTGAGGTTCATTTGCTAATGCTTCCTTAACTCTTGCAACAAAATCCTCAGATGTCTTGTAAGTCAGACAATTGGGAAATGACCTGAAGTACTCATTAGATGGGTGGTCGGCACATACGACAAATTTTCCCATTGCAAGTGCCTCAGCAGTGGCTGTGCAGAGCACATCACTGATACTGGGATTTATGAAAACTTTGTACCTTCAAACAGAGAAAGAAATGTTAAAAGGATTTATGAAAACTTGGTCTCTTCAAGAAAAGAGGAATGTTCCACAAAAACACAAATAGTTTAAGTAGGGACAAAGACATGCTTCATTCTCTGATGGAGTCATTACTGATCGCACAGCAGGAAAGTTTTCAGCAGGCTAGCTCAAAAAAGAAGCTCTACCTGATCATCACACAAGGTTTTTTTTATTTTTATTTTTTTGGCAGTTATATTTCTTGAGTTATTCATTAAAATTGAAGAGATCATCTAGATGCTCTCCTTAGTTCCAATTCACAGTTTGCATTATATGATAAAAAACAGAAGACAGCTTCTATCAAATCCTTACCCATGAAGAGAATCATCAGCATGGTCTCTTCCTTTAAGAAAGTTGAGATTTAAATCCAATCTTTTTGCTGTACTCTGAACTTCATTTGCATCCTCTCCATTTCCGAATACATCTAATTTGAAGCCATCCAGCTCATTCTTGTGTTTTGCCAGCAAATCTATCAACTCCTTGTATCCCTTGGCCCATACCATCTTGCCTAAGAAATATGCTCCTTTTGAGAAGGCTTGCTGCCCAAGTTCCCTTTCAGCTGCAATTTTTTCCCCAATTTTCAAAAATCTTGGATTCACACCATGAACATTGCAAATGACAGACTTCGGTAAATCCTGGGTGGCAGCAGAAAGGCGAAGAACCTGAAAAGGTGAACATGAAACAATTTAATCCAAGTAATAGGATAAACATTCCAAAAATCTGCTCATTGTATGGTTAACACTACAATAGCAACAACAAAAAAATTGTGAAGCCACCTTCAATATCCAATGATCAGAAAATCCAAGAAATTAGTCAATTTACCTTATGGCAGTATGCTCGTGTGACCAAGTTGTTTATGTGTTTGACAAGGAAAGCTTGGAGAGCCCCGTTCTTCTCTCTCTTGATGTATTCTAGATAATTTGTGTGGACAACTCCAACAACATGATTGAACTTATCAGTCCAGCGCTTTCCATGGTGATACCAATTCAGGTGTTCTGGTTCTTCCAGGATGGCAATGTCAGCATCCCTTGACGGAACAAATTTGGAAGTATCCCCGGCAGGTATTATGCTTCTCCTTTCTTTTGAGAACTACAGAACAACGAGAACAAAAATGTCACTTGTTTTATACTTCGATACTATGAACAAGATGGTGCGTATTTTGATTATCAATCAGCTACCTTTCCTGGATAAAAGGAGATCTTAAAATCTGCTTTAAAGCCAACCCTTTCCTCAAGCCAGTTACGTATATAATTCTCCTGCTCTTCTGGTGAAGTAAAAGTGAGATTATTGGGATAAACTAGTTCTTGATCTGACTTACAAAGCCATGGAACCAGCAGAGTAACATTTTGCTTTTCAGACTTTGCTAAATATGCTGCTCGAAAAAGTGGATTAACAGCTGTTCCAGTCATCCATGGAAGGCTCGCAGTTGTGACAATGGCAACATGTCTCTTCCCGTCAGATGGGTGATGCTTTGATGAGTCAGTCCAAAAGCCTCCATCATAACAATGCCCTGTGCTTTGAAGAACACTTGCTATTCTTAAATCCAGTTCATCATTTGCATTCTCATCAAGGAGGGTCGATTTTCCTGAAGACAATGAGGGCAACAAAAATTGGTTCTTGCGTTTTCTACACAAGCCCTCCACTATCTTGTCACAAACATCTGAATCACAATGAGAACACTACAAAACTCAAACTTTATACAGGTCAACTAATATACAATAAGCATGTTTTCCAGAAAAATGAAAGGTATCGGTATTAGGGGTGAGCAAAAAAACCGAAAAACCGATTAAACCGAGAAAACCAAAAAAAAAATAACCGAGAAAACCGAATCGTGAAAAAAAACCGATTATAATATTTAAAAAACCGACCAGTTCAATTCGGTTTCGGTTTTATAAACCCGAAACCGAAAAAACCAAACCGAAAAAACCAAACCGAAAAAAACCGAGCCAAATTGAAAAAAACCGAGTCAAACTAGAAAAAACTGAACCAAACCTGAACCGGTCGGTTTGAACCGGTTTTTTGTTCTAAAATAACCGAAACTGGTCGGTTTGAACCGTTTTCAGTTCGGTTTGGTTACTTTTTTCTATAAAAACCGAACAGAACCGAAAATGATCACCCCTAATCAGTATCACATAAACAAATATTTGAAAGATACGATACTATATCAGTTTCCCAAAGGAAGAGAATATCAACAATTATAAAAGTAGTTGTTTTCAGCAGTCACCATTTACAAATGGATTTAGAAGCATTTTTTCTTCGAGAGATGCAAATGGATGATGTGATCTTCCATATCTGGTGCTCCCAGTAGTGAATACCAACATCATAGAGAAAATTATGAGAGGGCATGAGGCAGGGGTTCAATTTTCCCATAGTTGTGAAAACTCGAACATAAGTATGAATATCACAACCTGGCCTGGTGTATTTTTAAGAAAAACTTCAGAGGGAACACAATCCACCTCATATACTCCTCCCAGAAATTCTACCCTCCCACAAAAAGATAGACCCAGAACCTATTACTCCATTTTTTTTCTTGCAAGACAACATTCTTAACTTTTTTAAGCATTAAGAATTATAATTTAGCATCCACAATGCAATCGAATCAGTAACATTGGTATGAAAAATCTTAATCAAATGAGGATTAATTGATCTGATGACGATTATCCAATTAACAGCATCCTTTTGATTTCATTGCCATTAGAAAAATGGAACTACTTCATAAATTTTCCACACATGCGAGCATGAACATAAAAGCATGAAATGAATTAAGGTCATTCCTACTACCAGAATATAAAGATCTCTTCAGCTACACAATAGAACGACATTCAAGAATAGTCCAGCTAATGAAGCAGTATTGGCAAAAATATTACATTCACAAGAGAGTAAGCATGAATGCAATAATGCCTTTGCACCCAAAGTGGAAGTTCAGACTAAAATAATAAAATAATAAATAATAAACCCTCAAGTTGCTTACCTTTTCTAACACCAAACTGATCCAAGAATGGCTCAGATTGCCTGACCAAATATGCCAAAAGCTCAGGTACATCCAGTGGTGGTACTTCCTGCATCAGGCATACACAAGCAAATATTTTCAAGAAAACATCTCAAAAGATAGTAATAATAACAGTAAGTAATTATATTTAATTTTTCCGGCGTGAACATTCAGAGGCCAAACAGCTTGTGTACACTGTAAATAATGGAGTCTGCTTTGTATGATGGTTCAAGATTAGGGTGTTTCTTGACTTGAAAACGTCTTATCAGTCCTAAGTTAAGAAGTAGCCAAGCTTAGCAAGGTTCTAGCTTTCCAAACAGGCTCAAAGTGGAGCCTGGGGAGTCTATGGTCTACAAAACAAAATGGATAAGCCTGATCAAGAGACTTAGTATGCTCTTACAATTTCAAATCAAGAGATCACCATGAGCAGCAATCCTTTGGAGCCTTTGTATCTATTTGCTTTTATTTATCAGAAAAGAGAAAAGGAAGACTAGGTGCAGTACCCTCCAGCTAATAGCACAGAAACTTCAAAATCATTTACTAAGGCAAGAGCATATCAACCTGCAATATTTTTTATATTTACAAATATTAAATGACAGATTAAACAAAACGAATTTCAAAAGGTGTAAGCATATTATAGATAATTTTCCACAAGAATGTCTTAGCAGCATAGATACTACGTTCATTCCTCCTGGTTGGAGTGACATTAGAGCTACCACTAAAACTGTCTTTTACTCTGTTTATTTTCTTAAATGGATAATTTGATTTCAAGCTGTCCGAGTCATTTTACGATGGATTTAAGTGGTCTCAGCATCCAGTGTCATCAATTGCTTCAAAGCCCAAGGACACAAACTTCAGGTAGGAAACTGATTTTAAGATGCAATTGGACTTGCCCGATTCATCACGACTTGAGCTTTAGTCTAATGAATGCAAAACTTGAACGTCACACTTTCTGGAAAACATGTCAGCAATTAGATTTAATGTGATAGACTATACAGGTAGGCATCTAACCTTTGACTCCTGAGGCTCCTTGCGGATTGCTTTCTGAAAAAACAGAGATGGATAGCTGGTTAAGAGAATGAATACAGCTTATGATCATCAAATGAATATCAAAGAAAGCAAAATAAGCAATAATGATTCCAAACCATGATATTGTACAGTAACTGCAAGATTTTACCAAGCTTAAGTATCAAACATCAAGCCAAGGGAGAATGTTTTGGTGTTTATTTGCACTCAAATGTCAATCTAATTGCATTCAGTGGAAGGAATGTCTCCATGAGGTTTAACACATTTCCTTGAGATTTGAAAGCAAGCCCTGCATCTATGTCACCCAGACCTTGACTACCTTATTCATGTCAGACATGTTTACATGAATTCCTCCTAACTGGGAACTGCACACTCCACACTAAGAGAAAATCTCCTGAAGATGAACTCTGAACTTGACCAGGTACAACAAACTAGATAGCAGCACGCATGTTAACATAGCATTTCATAGAACTGACAGCAGCACTGAACATGAACTTAAAAGTTTACATGATGAAATTAGGATCCTATGGTTAATGGTTAACCTTCCTCATAAACAAAGATATTAAGAACGCAACATCATCAGGCCTTTTAACATTAATTAAAGATCAGTCATTCCAAGAAAGTTTCTGCGTTTACACAAGGCCTTTACAGCCCCCCCTCGCCTGCTTCAAATGTTGTAGCAAAAATTTCTACTTGAGCTAATGTTTCATTAAAAGACCTTCAAATTTGTTGTTTAACCATAGAGTGATCAAAATAAACATCCAATAAACTTTTGAGTGGTATCATATATAGTCGTCTAGATTTATCGATCAAACAAAAAACCAATAAAGGGACCAATAAAACCCTTCATCCAAAATAAAAACTCTATCAGACACTCCAAACTAAATCCCTATTCCAAAGTCTCATGAAAGTTTTAAAACTCAAAATTCCTGAATTTCTCATCCAAACAGTTGAATAAACCAAACCACAATTAAAAAAAAAATAGCAGTAATAACAGAAAGCATACCAAGCTAGACTTCAGTTTCTCCACAAACTCACTATTCTTAAACCCGCCAAATATCTCACCAAACTCACTTTTCTTCTCCAATTCTCTAAACCTCCTTTTCAAAACACGTATTGGTTCCCATTCCCCGAATTGCCCTCCCCCTTCCTCCTTCCCCTCCCCCCAGAACTCCCTAAACCCCAATTTCCTCCTCCTATCAAATCCCACAATCCCACCCCTATCCTCATCCTCCCACTCCGCCACAATTACATTCTTTATCGCCGACAAATCAATCCCTAACTTCGCTGTAGGTCCCCACTTCTCTAAAACTTTCTTACTTATCTCCGGCGCGGAATAAACTCTCCGGATTTCGGAAATTTTTGGCTGCAACTTCTTCACAAAATCGATTTCTGTGGGCGAAGTAGAGGGTTTGAGCGGTGAAGGTACAGAGAAAGATGCAATTGAAGCTGAATTGAAGAAGTTTTCGATTTCGCGATCGAATGAGTTGGCTAAGTTCTTGAATGAGTTGGCTCGCGCTCTCATAAGTTGGAGATCCGCGTCAGCCGAGTCACGGACCTCTTTCCATCCTCGTGAGATTAAAGAGAGAGCCGTGTTGTTGCTATTGGTTCTTGTTGATGTTGAAGTTGCTTCCATTGTTCAGTTTGTACAATAAGGGTTTCCTAATTTCTTAAATTTTGGATTTTTTTTTTTTTTTTTTTTTTTTGCAGAGAGTTTTTCGTGGAAGGGAAACACTGAAGAGACGTAAATCTGAAAGAAACGAGGAAGGAGAGGGTTTCTTTCTGTTTTTTAAAGGTTCTCAACGGCTAAGAGTTCGGGATGTTTTTAATTTGGTAAGAATACATGTCAGTCTCACAATTAAATATATTATTTCAATTAAACTCTTAAGGCTTGTTTGTTAGGAATTAATATTACAGGTTGTTTAGAACCAATTCTTTACTGTTGAATTTAATTAATAAAATAAGTTAAATTCATATTTTAGAAGAGATGAAATTTAATTTATTTTATTTTATATATTATTCTCATCATCTCATTTTATTTCTGTAAAGGTCTCTCAAAAAAAAAGATGTGTAGATAAATATTTTAGAAAAGCAAATTTTAACATTAAAATTGTTCTTTTTAAATTTGTAAATCAGAGTGATTAGTTTTTGATTTATTTTTATATAATTTTTAAATATTGAATGTCATTTGAAATTCAATTAATAACACTTAATATAGTTCTAATCTTTGATTTATTATTTTTTTTCCCTAATGAAAGGGTAAAAATTGTTCGATTTTCGAAGACGGATACTCAAACGAAAACATTATACACAGCTGGGATACTGATTTGTAATTGTCCATTTTTATTTTCTATAAGGTTCTGGAAGTGAAACACGTGGTTGGACATGTAGGATCTTAAGAGGGAGGGGAGATTTCGGCGGGTGATGACTGGGCTCGTCACATGGAATGGTGAGGTGGCAGGATGAGATTGGGCAGGGTAGATTCTTCCGCGAATTATCTGTTACCTCATACGAATATTCTGGCTTAAAGGATATGCTGCCAAGGAGTGTGCATGGGTGAGGGTGCATGGAAGGTTGATGGATTTCCACCGTTCAAATTAGCTTCCTTACCTTTATATAAAGTTTGCATTATCTACGGTTGCTTTAATAGTTAAACCTGAGTGGGAGCTCGACTCACTTCCACGCTGGGATTAATGGGGTGTTTGAAATTTTTTAAAATATATTTTATTTAAATATGTATTAAAATAATATTTTTTTATTTTTTTAAATTTATTTTTGATATTAATATGTATATAATATTAATTTGAAGCAAAAAATTATTTATTTTTAAAAATACTTTTAAAATGTAAAAATAAACAAGATTAGACTAGTATATTCAAGCTAATTTTAAATAAAATTAAAAACCATAAACAAATAAAATTAATCTATATTTTTTATTGGATCATACCAAGTTAATTTTTTATAAAAAAATTAATTTAAATCGAGTTTAATAACTTTGATCGTACAGTGACTTTATTATTTGTGTTTAATTTTAGAATTAATCACTAACGTATTAAAAAAAAAAATCATAGTACCTATAAGATAAAAATTTGAAAGTAAAACTAAAAAATGCATCGGAAACCCTCAATGAAAAAAGCAGCCAAAAGAAGGGGGCAAACTATTGACAGCGACAATGAAAAACCAAGCTGTACATTTGGTGATGTTCGATTGTGAGCCAGCCAAATGCATTTCCAAAGAGGTTTTTCTAGGGTTCCAAACACATCTCGAAAGTGTAGAGGCTACGATGAAGACAAATTTGAAGACTGGCGAGCCCTTAAAAAACAAGTTATTCAAGTTGACAGAGACATGAGTGGCTTGCTATATCCCATTTGTGTTTGTGGGCTGAATTAAAACTTGATCCCATCATTCTTTTGTTCCTTCTGTTCTTCGCCGTCCATGTCAAGAATCAAGATCCGTGATGTCTGTTAGATCAACATCACTGCACACATTTTGTTTTTGTTCAAAGAGAGGTCACCTCCTAGCCGAGTAGCGATCGATCCAATGGAATTCTACCCAAAAAGTTTTGTTTATTGGCCCTTCATCCATGTATAGTTATTTCCCTATTGTTTTAGTAGTGCTACTAATACTAGTATTTTTTTTCTTAGCGATATTAGAAATTAAGAGGAATGATGAGTTTATATGAAAGAAAAGAAATCAAATAATTTAAAAATTTAACTTATTAGATAATATTTTAAAAATAATTTTATATTATTACTCTTTAATATGATATCTCGAGTAAAAACTTTTTAAAATTAAAACTTCACAAGCCTGTTATTATCTTAGTATTTAATTTTATTGATTTAATTAGTTAGAATAAAAATAATAAGATTTAAATTTATAATTATTTTATCATTAATATTTTAATATTATATCAAATAACGTATTTATTAGACAAGTTAATCATGAATATTTTGCAACCGTACATGTTAGGATATCCCACTAAAGATCATAAAGATAATGTTAAATTCAAACTCCATGAAATTGTTATATAGATACTATGGAGTTTGAATTTCACGAGGATTATGGGAAAAGCATGTATGTATCAATACAATATTGTTGAGTTTTACTCGAACTAACTCGTCCATTTCTTAGTTTTTACTTAGTATTAGAACTACATGGTATACACAATGATAATCCATGGCCAATTTGTTTCCTTTAAATAAATTTTCTGCATTTAATTACTCCATCAAATATCATCTCCTTAGTTTTTTTTTTATTATTAACATAAATATCCTGACCAGCTTGCACACATCTCGACCGATCCAATTGATTTTTTTAAAATTCTAATAGGTTAAATCGATTTTTTGACGATTTAGTTTTTTTAATTATTTTTTTCTAATTTTTTCAGTTTAATCAGTTTTTCAATTTTTTTTCCACCTATATTCATATTTGAATCTCACTCACAGCACTCACTACTTCTTTAGGTCCTCAACCTAGCAACTTATACCTTTATTTTATCCTTTATAAACAAGAATCTTCTACCAATATGTTAGACATACATGCATCCACCTTCCAAGGACTGTAAGTACTTGAATTATGTTTCTAAGCTCTATAAATTTTGCTATGGCCTTCAACAAACACCATGTGCTTGTTTATAAACTATTACAAGCTCTTCTAGAACTCGAACGTTATTAGTTCAGATATTATTCACTCCTTATTTTATATGTATAAACAATCTCTTCGCATATTTGTTGTTATAAGAAATAACATATTGAGTGTCATCGTTGGATTAATCCATGAACTTGGTAAGGGTTTTGCAGTGAAATATCTAGGCAGTCTCTTCTATTTCTTGAGTATTTAGGGCTTCACACAATGTTCACGATCTTCCTCTCCTTAAGAGAATATATATTAGTGACCTCCTTCGTTGCATTTATGTGCTCATTATTTATTAAATTGATTAATATTATATATTTTAAAGAAATTGCAATCTTTAATCTATCCTTATAAATTTAATTGCTTTCAATATATAGGGTTATTGTTGATTCTTCTTTAAAGTCATATATTCTAATCCAAACTAAAGAAAACATTCTCAAACGAGTTACTCAAACCTAATTTAATTTATTAGAAAATAATCATGAAGAAAAAATAATTTTTGCAATATATAATAATTTTTTTTGTTTTCAATTTATTTTTAAATAGATCCTGTGTGGATTGAGTTTTTCAAAGGAAAATATTTTCATTAATTTATATAAAAATATATAATGCATCATGGTCGTATACTCAAATGACATTATAGTCCGTCGAGTAAAATACATTTTTTTATTATTAATATAAATATTTAAATCAACTTGAGTATATTTTAATTAATTCTATAAACTTTAAAGTTAACGACTATAAATTTTCAATAATCTTAAAATTTATAAGACTCCCATAAATATAATCAAATTCCTTTTTGAAAATGGATTTGTTGTCGTAATGTATTCGAGAACAACATTGAAGACTTCGCCATTTATTACAAAAATGGGATTCTTGTTGTGGATCAAGGAACGATGGGACAGACCAAGCCGTCTCCGTCGAAGGGGGGGCTGTTGAAGTCATTGCGTCTTGTGACCACCAATATTTATGGCAGGACAGCAGCAGCAGCAGCCGTTGGGGTTTATTGTGCTAGCAGGAATGCTGCTGATATTGGCTCAAGGTGCCAGTAGAAGATTTCACAAGGAGGCTTGCAGGTTGCAACAGCCCTGCTCCAGGTGAATGAACCCCGAACCCGAATTACAGCAACACCAATCCAGGCGACTCAATTGCTTGCCTCCCAGCAAGCATTTAAATTTTATTTCTTGATCTGGTCAATAAATGGTTTTGGGCTAGGAATCCCTCTACATGATGTACCTTCTTCTAAGCTTGAAAACACTTCATCGTTGTCCCTTTTTTCTATTTTATACTGATTTGGAAGCGTCTCTATAAGCATTTAAAATTTGTAACAAGCTAAGCTGGTGGGGTGAGCATTTCCGGTTCGGTCCGGTTTTCATCGAAAAAACTAACCAAACCGATTTATTTATTTATTTATAAATCAAAACCGAAACTGAACCGAAACCGGTTCAAACCGAGCATTTTCGGTTCGGTTCGGTTAATTGAAAAGAAAAACCAGAAAAAACCGATTTCATTTTGGCCAAGCATATCAAGCAGGTTTTCTTAATCATGAAGCCAAAAAGAACAAGATTCAAACGAAAATTTGAAAAAAATATTTATCACAACATCCATTAAAGTAATCACAACATGAATTGCAAATCAACATTCTTGTAAATAAATATAGAAAATGAATACATAACAGATTTACAAAAATCAAAAAAAAAAATAAACAAGGACAAAAATTAAGAGATAAAGATTGAGAGAGATGAGAGATGAAGATGTTGAGGGGGGGGGTTGTGAGAAAAGTTGAGAGATAAGAGATGAAGATGGGGCACACCAGTCAAGCGGATATTAATTTAATTAACACTGGTACATAGTGGTGAGCCTAATGTTATTACATCAAGGAGATGAAGATGGTGGGAGAGGGATGTGGCTAGCTAGTGTTTAAAGATGAAGAATCAAAGATGATGGGGCTGGTTGTGCTCCAATAGATAAAGAAGGATTAATTTAGATTTGAAATTGTGAATTGTGAGTTGAGGAAACGGCTCAGGAGCAAGGACAAGGACAGCTGGAGTATGGATGCTAGGGTTAAGAAAAATAACACAATTTTTTTTGTATTTATAGTACCCCTTAAACTGAACCGGTTCGGTTCGGTTGGGATTTTTCCGGTTTTCAGTTTCTGAAACCGAAACCAAACTGAACCGAAAATTTTTTGAAAACAATTAATTGATTTTTTTTTCGGTTCGGTTTTTTTTATTAATTTTTTCTCTATTTTTTTGATTTTTTTGCTCGCCCCTAGCTAGTGATGTACAAAAATATCGACCCATTGATTAAAGGATGAGAAATCTTAAAATGAAGGGCAATGGATGTGATTTTCTATTGACCACAACCCAAGGGGTCAAGGGGATGATTGCTTCCAACAGGACGAGTCCTAGATGCAGAAAACAATAGAAATTATACGCTCACTGGAAATTCTTTGTAGGTACGGGCTCCGTCTCATACTGTCCGAGTGATGTTATAGCACTGGAAAATGTTCATTGATGAGCAACGAGGGTTTAAACAGTTTGATAGACCTGTGGCCATGTTTTACGAGCCCCAAATGCTTGATGGAGGTGCATGATATGCTTGCTTCTCACTGCTCCCTTTCTGCAGAGATGACTAATCTGTTTCACTTTCAAAAAACAATGGCCTTGCTTACTAGCAAACCCAACCAGAAAAGCAATCAAAATATAATAAACCACCAAGAAGAAGGGTAATACTCAGTAATCTGATGCAAAATTGGAATACCACGGGTGGTATGAATTCCATGTTACAAAGAACGCTTAAATCAACACGAAAGGACAAAATGGGGGATCAACTACACCAAATATGAAACAATGCGTTTGGGTGTCAGGAAAACAAAAGTTAGAAGTTTCCTTCATAGACGGTTCTTTCTATTTTATTATTGATCTCCTAAACAAGTAGAACTGCATTTATACATCCGTCATTCTCTGGGTTATTTGTTACTTGAGCATATTTCCCTGCATCAACCCCATAGAAAGCCAAATTAGCAAAGCAATTGAAAGATGCGATTATAGTTGAAACAATATCTGCAGTGAAACCAAGTTTAGCCGGCCAGACTTACCCCAAACAACTTTACCAGCTGGTGTGACAAGACCTAACTCACTGACATTCACCTGAAATTTGAAATGATGAGAAATAAGTGATCAGGCAACGCCAAACAAGATATATAAACAGGCTCACGGAGATAAATTGGTATTTGAGAGAGAGGGGGGGGGGTATTTACCTCAATGATAGTTCCCTTGGTAATCACACCAAGAGATGTGTATGTAGGACCATTAGGGTTTTTCTTTACTCCAATGATCTCAAGGTTGAAGGTGCACTTGAGCTCAGGGTGTGTCACATGGGCCTTAGTGAATCGCAACCCTGTAGGACGAATAAAACGCTCATACTTGGGAGGTTTTCTTGTAAAACCTGGTCCTACAAATGTGGCCTTAGTAACCATTCTCTTCCACTGCTTGGCTGCAAAAGAGAGCCAAAAACATTACGGTCATTTCTGGGTTAACATCTCTCGGATGTTTTAACATAATACAAAACCTCAAATGCACATGAAAATATTTATTTTTGTACATGCACAAAAACACAAGCCTCATGGATGAGTAAAAAAAGGATTACAATGTGGGATACAAAGTAAGGATTTCTATACTTGTTCTTTTTAATCTGTGAACTAATAGTTTATCACCCCAGTTTCCTAACTGACCACACCCTGAATTGTATGTTACCGTAATTCAGGTATCAAATTATTTTTATCAACAAGCCAACGGTGTTCAACCCACATTCCTAACTGACCATAACCTGAATTGAATGTGATCCAAATTCAGGAGTATATGCGATTTGTCTAATAAGAATTTAAGAGGTGCTTCATGATGACGGAGAAAAATGGGCAAAGTGCTTACTCTTCCGTTTTCCAGATCTAATAACTTTAAACATCTCATCCTCTGCAACAGGCCTCACCTAAAGAAAGAAAAGGACTTCCAAGTGAGACACTAATAATCATTCAAAGTGTTGAGCAATCAGCATATTCAAGCAATAATTCATAATGGAGAATAAGTCAGAGAGGCACATGATGGAGATGCTAAGGAAAAATTGAACTCCATCTTACCTTAGGTAGAGGGACCTCCCATTTTCCAGCCTTCTCTTTCCTCTTTTGCTTTATACTGTTGCTAAGAATCTACATGTAGCACCATGTCACATATTTTATTTCCGAGCATGTAAGAATAAGAGAGATGATTTATAGTCATATCAGCCAAAAAGCATTACCTTTGCTCGTGTAGTGTTTTCACGATCCAACAGATAGGCAGGAACAGCTCCATCGCGAACATCATCATCCACCTTGCGCCTAGATGTTGACTCCTCATGCATAGCCAATCTGTTGACATGATACAGAATTATCCACATGCATAACTGGCAATAACTGCTAGATTCATGAAGAGAATATGTAAAAGTAACTAGACAATGTTGACATCCCAATGCTGCATAACCACAAGCTAATATATGCAAAACCCAATTTTACAAGAAAATATAATTGTGAGGATGCATCTCTTTTGCATGTATTCCGAACAAAACTTACACAAATGTTTTAACAGCAAGAGAAAGGCAAACGAGAGAGAAGTACTCTGAAACGTAAAGCCAACAACTTTAAAACCGATTCCTAGCTTATAAATCAAATTCCCTAGATAAAGCCAATAACTTTAAAACCGATTCCTAGCTTATAAATCAAATTCCCTAGATAAAGCCAATAGATAACCACCGCATTTACTTCTCACCTTTGGCACCACCAAGTAATCATACACAGACATAATCTCTGTAAATCCTAACCAGCTACGCAAAACTGCTAAACAACCATACGATGAGAAATGCAACACGACTTAAGACATTAAAATTGATGTCTCCAATTCGCGGTAAAAAATAAATTTCAATACTAAAGAAGAGCACATCATCACCAAAAGAAATATACTAGTTTCGTATAATCAAAACTTAATTACCAACAACATGATCAGTATGATTAAGAAAAGACTAACGTTTTCTTCATGAGAGCCTTCTCAGCATAATTTTTCTTGGCGATCATCTTTCCCTTAATACCCAAAGCCTGTTCCCATCCAACCACAAAAATAACAAAAACAGTCACATTAAAATCAAACATGAAACAGCAAATTCAAGAAAGAAAAAAGGTGTAAAAGACAAAGAGGACCTTCTGGGCTCTCTCAGAGTGTTTGTGGACTTCACGCGCCTCCTTCTTGCGCTTACGCTCGAAATGATCGAGGCGGTATCCATGCCTCTTCCTGTGCAGCTCTATGTAATCTCCTTGCGGCTACACAAATCAAATCAAGTCAAATCAAATCAAATCAAACTAAACTATTCTTGATCAGTCACAGAAAAGATGAGCTTATCAGAGGCAAACCATGGTGCCTTCACTTCGAGTTTACAAAGACTGTTTTTCCTTTTCCCCTTTTTTCTTTTTTTTTTTTGTGCGTGTGAGTGTGAGGAAGGAGGGGAGAGAAACCCTAATTTGGGGTTTTGAAAGTGTGGATCCGTTCAAGGTAGCTAGCTGACAATGTATTGGGTCGGTGCAATATTTGGGCTAAACCGAATGGAGTCTGGTTGGGTTGCGTTGGGCTTTTATATATATTGGTAGTTTTGGACTTAGTGGGTTACAAATTGGGTCAAAAAATATCGTTCCTACCAGGCCTTTTGAGGATAGCATGCCTTCTCCTCTTTCTACCGGAGCTTTTTAGCAACCCATGAATGTTTTGGACCTGGAAACATAATGTAAATTATATTTTTTTAAATTAAAAACATTATTATTAAAAATTATTATTTTTATATCGTTTTGATGTGTTGATATTAAAAATAATTTTTAAAAAATAAAAAAATATTATTTATTTCAATTATTATTAAAATTCTAAAGAATAATTTTATATTATCACTAATTATTATTTATTTCAATTAAATTTAAGTAAATTTATAGAAAATAAATAAATAAAATTAATAGAATAATTAATAAGAAATAGTGACAAAACGATTAAATGGATTACCATGTGGCATTAATTAGTTTACAAGTTTTGCCAAATTAATTAGAAAATAACATTTTTTTTTTATTAACATAGGTGTCTAGGCCAGCTTGTGTGTACCTCAATTATCTTCACAAGCCATGAAGTTAACAATCATGTAAATCTCCTGTGATCTAAGATTTGTAATACTTAAACTAGTAAATATTTTTAAAAAAAATTAAAACTTGATCAGTTGAGTTACAGCTCTTAAAATTAAAAATAATTTTATTTGTGTGGTATAACAATACTAGCTAGGATCTGTGCCCATCCAAATCCTTATAATGATTGCATCATCAATGAAATGTTGATTTTAAACCTAATGATCGATTTGTTAGCTATGCCATGAATTTGATAAAATCAAAAATAAATTATCATCTATTAATTCTACATGTATAAGATGTAGCCAATTGGAACCAAATTATAAATGAATGAAATCATAGAAAAGAGATTCAATATAAGCGACTTATATAACCAAACCAAGCTGTCTGAACATATTTTTTATATATGTAAAACTCTTAAGACATAATAGGCATATCCTTAATTAAATATGTCAACACTATATAGAAAGAAACTTTTTATCAGCTCATATTAAATCTACAAAAAAAACATCAAATTTAAACCCTAAAGTACCCTAAAATTAACATGCGCAAAATTTTATTGAATTATGTAACCAAATCTATTACATAAACATAATTTTGATAAATTTTGTAATGAACGTATAATGGGCTAACATAATCATTTTAATTCAATGAATTTGACTTAATAAAAATTTTAAAAAAATTCATCAAATAATCCCTAAAGAAAATACTTTTAAAATTTAAATTCAAAGTGAAAAATGACTAATGTTACGAGAAAATTCAGAAATTCTAAATAAATTTAGAATTCAAATCAAATTAACAGAGATTTTGTTAAATAGAATGGTTTTAATAGTTGTTAGGACTTTTACATGTTTCATTCAAAATCTAGCTTTGTAATTAACGCGAAGTAAATTAGTCAACCTAGATCTTGGGTGACTAGATAAAACTTTGTAGAAACTCTTTTTACAATATATTTTTTTTCTATTTAAAAACTTTTTAAAAAATATTTTTCAAAATTCACTATATAAATTATCTCTAGCTGCTAGAAATAGTTGTCTTGGTGTCTTTCTCTCTTCCCACCATCTTCTCTCTCTTCCTATATTATTGGAGTCTTGGACTGAAATGAAGCAAAAAGGAAATATGAGGATTGAAGTATTAAAAATATTTAGAACGTTTAAAACATGGTTACAATGAGATTGTCGGTTCATCAAGAAACTAACTTGTAATTTTCGTTTAACTTTAATGGCTACGATCGAAGGAGCCTCATCGTTAGCTTCGAGAATGATATAAAGTCATTGCTTTGGGGTTGGATCTGAAGGCACTCAAGGCGGCGGCGGCATAAAATTTATGGAATAAATCAAGATTACACATAATTTATGAACTTTGTAATTCTAGTCAAATTCTTTTGGTAGTTTTTGAATGTCTCTATTTGTTTATTATTTGTAAAAAAAAAAAAATTCTTTGCAAGCTTCTTTTTCTTCCCTTTACAAACATCTTTAAAATTCACACCGTCTTTTCCTTTTTATAAATTTACTTTCTAAAGTCTTTTAAAAGACTTTACACAGTAAATATTATAAAAAACGTTTCTCGAGTAATATAGCAATGTTTAAATTATTTAAAATTATAGAGTATGCACAAGTTTTCCAAAGGAAAATGACTTGGAAGTTGGAATATATATGTTATGTGGACAAATTAACCAAAATGTGAACTAAGCGAATTAATACGGCTTAATTAATGTTAATGCTGTACGTGCAATATATTATGATTGAATAGATTGATTTCCATAGTTGTTATAGGAATTTTGCATGTTTTCTGAAAAATAAAAAATTCAAATTAATTTATGGTATATAAGTATTATTAGAACATGGTTATATTTGTGAAAAAGGATATGATTTTGAGAAAAATATGTTTCAAAGAAAAGGGATTTGTCCCATTAATTGGATTAGTGGCAGGAGCTAATTAAGCAAATTAATCATAGCGACAGCTTAATTAATGTTGTAACCACTTAAATCTTTTTAAAATATTTATGCTAATAGTATCTTTTTTCTTGATGAAGTAACCACTTAAACCACAAATTCTACTAAATCTTTTTATTATTATTATTAATATAGGTGTTCGGGCCAGCTTGCGTGCACCTCGACTAGTCTCATAGGTCTTGAAGTTGATGGCCATGTAAATTTCTAGTGGCCATCATATTAACAACCGCAGGGCTTGAACTTGAAACCACAAGAGGAGCAAACTTTTTTATCCCAGGCTCTTATTACTGAGCAAAATTTCATTGAATCTTATTTTGCTTTGATGGAGTACGTCTAGATAGATTACATTTCGAGATACAACGATGACTTCTACTCGATGCAATACTTTATGTCCACCTTGTTGACTAGTTAAATAATTTATTATAAAGCAAAATCATATGAGTAGGTGTTGTGTATTGTGATTATATAAATATTATTGAATTATTATGAATTCTCATTGTTCATACATTTGTTTAATCAAAATAAATTTATGAATGTAATTACTATTATTTAACATAAGCCATGGACCTATCTGTTTTTGTAATAAACTACAATTATATTTGATGTATAATTTATGAATGTTAAGTCAAATAAGAATATCTATAAAAAGAACATACGGTACTAGGTACCATTAATGGTAAGACTAAAAACAATGGCTTATCATCTCAAATGTATATAAAAATCAACAATGACATATAAAATATGTAAAATATTATATGAGTATAATATAGAAAATTCAATTATATCTAAAAGCAATTGCATTGTAGTTGTGGTTAACTTATAAATAACAAGTAGTTTTGATTGTATTAATTAATATGACAAAAAAATATATCTTATAACTAAAAAATGCTTGTATAAATGAAAAATAAAAGAAAGTCATTAACTACATTTGTTAGGTAAAAGGAGCTTTGATGTTACTTTGTAGTAGGGGTGTTAAAAAAATAAATTTATCTATAATATTTGCATTATTTGACTCAACCTAACTCATCAAAATTGAATAATGTGGATATTATAGATGATAATAAGTAAAAGAAAACCCTAATAAATATATATCATGTGTTGAAAATTTTAAAACCCGCTCAACCCAACCTAACTCGTATAATTCAATGTAATTAACCCGAGTTTTTGATATGAATAATATTTTTCCTTCTCTCTCTCTCGCCTTCACACTCCTAGCCGCCTCTTATTCTTTTAATCTCTTTTTTTTATTCTCTACTTTTTGAGAAATTATAATTGTTCCTTTTAAAGTTTGATATGATGAAGTGATAGTGTATTTTATAATTCCATTTTTTTTTAATGTTTGGTAACCAAGAGACCATGAGAAAACAAATGAAAATATTAAAAATCCATATTGAACTTTTATTTTCTTAGTCAAACCACAAATTCAAAAGCACTTTATAGGCACTTACTGGTCCGTCTTTGTATCATATTGCATCTTTAATGTATGATAAAATGCTTAACTGTGATTTTTGTTTTTGTTTTTATATGAAAATAGTGATAGTTTTTATGTTGTCCCTAATATATGCATCTGAATGATCTTATCTAGTTCCAATAATTGCAACACGATCTTTTTCAGCATCATTAAAAAACAAAAGAATTAATATACCCAACTCATGGATATTTGTAATATCTATAATTATCCTCTTTTAAATTTAGGTTTAAAAAATAAAGAAAATAAAATTCTGGATCAAAATTAAAATTTTAAAAATCAAAGAGACTAAAATGAAAGAAATTGAAATGTATAATGATCATAAATGAATTTTTCACTATAAATTTAAAGGTGCAATAATGTTTAGTCCTTTATATTTCAATCCTGTCATTGTTCAACAAATCAGAGCAAATTAGCAATCAACTTGACCATAAAAAGGACTGAATCGATGAGAAAAAAATCTTTGATGACCAAAGTAAAAAATAACTCATGGTGGAAATCCATGGTAAATTATGAAAGGATGTGGTGAATTGTGAGAGGGAGAACAATGATGTGGGACTACATTATTTTCTCATACAATTTAGTGTTTTCTATAATCTCATCGATTAATATAGATAGAAAATATGTGTCGATTAAGGATGGTTTAGAAATACCATTTACCATTGGTATGTATCCCAAATTCATAACTCCTTAACAAGCTTTCATGGTTATCAAAATAAACTTAGCCTATAATGTCATAATATCATACCTCTTTCATATGAGATTCATGTTATCGTGAACATTGAATATTTGACCACAAAGTTTTTCATAAGAATGACTATTATCAAGTAAAACCAAATGACAATGAGGAGATGTCAAATTATTCAAATTTGAGATAAAAGATTTGTATAATATCCTAACAAGGAATGAAAAAAAAATACATTTTATATATGTATTATTCAAATTATCCATTTTGCCTGGGTATAAAGGCATTCACCTTTTAGGTTTTGGAAAACCATTTTGCCTAAGTATAACAACTATATACTCTCGGGAAAGGGGTCACTTTGCTCAAGTATAAAGACATTCTCCTCTTATGCAAGCATTCTCCTTATGTATAAAAGCTTAATTCCCCTTAAGTATAAGAGGTCACCTTACCTATATATAAATGTATTTTCCCTTCAATGTTAGAACTCACCTTGTTCAAGTATAAAGGTTCGTTCCTAGGTACAAAGAGTCATCTTGTTTGAGTATAAAAAGGTTAACACTTTTAAGGTACTGGGGGCTACATTGTCCAAGTATACAGGTCTACACAAACTAACATTTATGACTTGAAAGAGTTTTTAGATGATAAGGTCATAAACCCCCCCCCAAGTATACGCATTGAGATTTCACTAGATACATTCACCATATCCTATGGTGTCTTTGTTATATCTAAAAATGGGATGTTGGGGACTCTCACACTACCCAAGGTATAAGGTGTGCTAAACATACAAATTTTAAGTTTTAAGACATTAAGTTTTCATTTTTGTAGCTACACCTGCTTTTCAAACTACTTATTGCCTGAAAAAACATTAAGTTAATGCTTTTTAGGTGTTTTTTTTTATATATAATTTTGATGTGCTGATGTCAAAAAATAAATAAATAATGGGAAAATATCATTTTTATGTATTTTTTTTTATTGAAAAGCACCTTGCACTGCATTACTGAACACACACTGAATCTAGACCTAAAAATGTTCAACCTAAAGATCCTCCACATGTTGGAATGTTGGACCCATATTTGGGTAACATAAATATGGTGTTTGACCTTAAAAAAATCCAAATCAAAACTAACAGTAATAACTTATAGAAGAATATAAATTCATAAAAACTCATACTCGGAAAATGTTCATTACATAAAGGTAAAACCACACAAGACTAGGGCTATAAAAAAAGTTAAAGAAATAAAAGTATAAATAAGTTAGCCATTTTAAGGGATTTATCTAATTGGGTTGTCTTTCACAATTTTCATTTTAAAGTCATTAGCCTTCATCATCTCTATAACTTTAACAAGCTCCTTCTCCTTTAATAATTGATCTCCTTACACCTCCATACCAGACTCTACCTCTGCATTTCTAGGGCCTTTTTTTAATCTTTATTGGCTCTTTATCCAAGTTTTTCCATTGAGTAATAACGACACCACATCTGAGGAAAATCACCCTTAAATCAAGCATAAAAACAGGGTGGAAGGCTTCAGAAAAGTTCAACACCCCACCCTTAAACATTTTATAGAAGTGAAGATTACTCATCACTATAACCTATTTATCTCTTATGACATCTTTCAAGGTGCAAGTTCAACATATTTAGAAACTATTTCGAGACATTCCCTACAACATGAACATGAAGATATAAGGAATTTTTTTAGGTATTTTTAGTTTTACTCCAGACCATTTTCATGGTCAACTCTAACTCCTCAATCCTTTTGTGGTATGCCCACAGTTCCTAGTTGGCATTATAGACTAATTTCTTTGCTATTTGAAGCTCTATAACTAACATATATTTTTTTTATAAAAGGATTTGTGGTTTTATCTAAATTATAAAGACAAATGAGCATGATTCTTCTTTTTTTTTTTTCTTTTTAGCCAATGACAACATAGGAGGAGGCATAAATCCTAATGCATTCTCCTCTGATAAGGGTCTTCTTATTTGGTGTGCTAACACTACTCTCAAAGATGATTGTTGAGGGGATGGGGGGAGTCGTCAAACTTGAACTATTAGGAGGGGTGGTAGTTACCAAAGATACTAATAGTGGTGTCAAATCATATATTACATCGGAGGAAACACCACACCCCAACTATTGAGGGAAAGGGATGGGGATAGGGTCTCATCACTAGATATAAACACCCTTTTCTTCTTCTTAGACCTTATTGACATCTTAATTATAGCTTCTCTAAAGTTCATTCGTCTGATCATAATATGAAGGTTTTCTCTTGGTTTAACTTTTTATTCCCATAAATGTTTATGAAGTTTCCATTCTATGTATATAAAAGTGAGCTTCTAACAAACATTTATATACCATTTATAACCAAATAAATACAACATTTTGAATTGGAATTATATTTAAACAACGAAATCTTTTGAAGTTTGGAACTAAATTGATTGTAATTTTTATTATAATATTGTTAGAAAAGTGAGAGTTTAAGTTTGAGTTATTTATTTATCTAGCAAGCCTTTAGTAATTGTAATCAATGTATCACTAATGATAGTTGAACAATAAAAGATTATGGTTATTCTCTTTTTTTTTTTTGAGAAATGATTAAGCCATTGTCAAGTGATGAAAGTATTGTTGAAATTAGGTGCTATTTACCATATGCATAATTATTCTATTTATACATGCATTTCTAAAAAAAAAAATCTAATCTTTGAATTAAAATTGTATTTAAATAAAAAAAAAAAGCTTAAATATACTGTTATTTTTATTATAGGATTGTTAAAGATGTGAAAATTCAAGTTTGAGTCGCTCATTTATTTTTCTAATTCTTCACTAATTTTATGGTGTGTTTGGAAGTATAATAGATGTTGCTTTTTAAACTGTTTTTCGCTTGGAAATGCATCAAAATAATATTTTTTATTTTTAAAATTTATTTTTAATATCAGTACATCAAAACGATTTAAAAACATTAAAAAAAATTAAATTTTAATAAAAAAAAACTGATCACACTGCAACCTTGAACATTTTCAATGGTATAGTTAAACTCCAATTATTAAAAATGACTAGAATGATTAAGGCATTGTCGAGCAACAGAAATTTTACTGAAATTTGGTAAATGCAGAACTTAGATGTTGTTTTTTATCAACTTTGTGCATCATTTCATAAAACTTTTTACTCCTACCTAATATTTTTTTTGGAACTTATTAATCCTGCCTAGCTTGTAGTATTGACAAAAAAATTTTGTCCCTATATGATGCTATGATCATCCATTCTCCTATCATAATTATTGCTACAAGATTCCATATAATGCAGCCATTCTCTAGACCACTCAACTCAGCACTAACAGAATCCGCATGATGATCACTATTAAATCATAGATTATAAAATAAAGTAATAATACTTTTTTTGGTAATATTTAAAATATAAATTATTTTTTAAAATATTTTTTATATAAAAATATATTAAAATAATATATTTTTTAATTTTAAAATTTATTTTTAAAATAGCACATTAAAATAATATAAAATCATAAGAAATAATTAAAAAAAACTTTAAAATTTTCAAAAACATTTTCTTTAACTCAAAAACAACCTCAATCTTCGTATCTCTACCATTTTAATTCAAGAAATTAATCATCTCCATCTTCATGTCACCATCCTTTTGCAAATAACTGTCCGTCCAAATACAAAATTGCCCTTTGTAGTTTTTAATTATTATGAGAAAAGAGGAGGGGCACGTTAGCAGAGAGAATTAGACAAACATGAACTCCAACAATGATACTTTTCCTGGAATAATGCTAGATAAATGAAATTACTCCATAGATTCTAAAACAAGGTACTCTTCTCTTTCTCGTTCTTTTTACTTGTGAAATTCAGTTTAAAATCCCCACATTTTTAATTGTGAAGTTGCCCTTCTCTTCATTCTTCATAGATCCACCTTTACTGGTCCTTTGTTGGCTTTGAAGTTTGATTTGTTTCTTTACCTTTCTTAGCATTTTTTCCCTTCAGGTCCATTGTAGACTTCATGTCATGCAGTCCAATTCCAAATACTGAAATTCTGTTTTTTGTCACTTTTTTTTTCATGCAAGATTTGATATGGGCTGTTCAAGTACCAGTCTTTGATACTGAAATGAAGCTTCTTCTGTATTTCTTGCTGGTTGCAATGGTTATTCATGAATCAAAAGATGACAACTTGACAGATCTACCATGAGAAACCACCACATAAAGCTTGTTTTAGCACTCTGTTCTCTTGTTACAGTGGTTTTTAGTGTCACTGACTCCAATGACTTTGCCATTCTCAAAGCATTTAGAGAAGGGTTAGAGAACCCTGTTATTCATGAATCAAAAGATGACAACTTGACAGATCTACCATGAGAAACCACCACATAAAGCTTGTTTTAGCACTCTGTTCTCTTGTTACAGTGGTTTTTAGTGTCACTGACTCCAATGACTTTGCCATTCTCAAAGCATTTAGAGAAGGGTTAGAGAACCCTGGACTTTTGGAGTGGCCTGCTGATGGTGACGACCCTTGTGGTCAATCTTGGAAACATGTTTTGTGTTCTGGTTCAAGGGTCACTCAAATTCAGGTTCAGAATATGAGCTTGAAAGGTACCTTGCCTCAAAACCTCAACAAGCTTACAAAACTCCAAAGGTTAGGCCTTCAAAGGAACCAATTTACCGGAGCTTTACCATCCCTCGGTGGGTTATCGGAGCTACAGTATGTTTATTTGGATTTCAATCAGTTCGATTCGATTCCTTCTAATTGTTTTGATGGTTTGGTGAGCTTGCAATTCTTGGCATTGGATAGCAATAATTTCAATGCCAGTACAGGGTGGTCATTCCCTGAGGGTTTGCAAGATTCTGCACAATTGACCAATCTTTCTTGTATGTTTTGTAATTTGGCCGGTCCCTTACCTGTTTTTCTAGGGAGCTTGCCATCTCTACAGAGCTTGAAACTTTCAGGCAATAATTTATCTGGTGAGATTCCTGTAAGCTTCAAAGGAGGCATGTCTTTACAGAATCTATGGTTAAATGATCAGAATGGAGGTGGGTTGAGTGGCACTATTGATGTGGTTACTACAATGGATTCGGTCAATGTTCTATGGCTTCATGGGAACCAGTTCACAGGTACAATTCCAGAGAGCATTGGTAATTTGACTGTTTTGCAGGATCTCAATCTTAATGGTAATCAACTTGTTGGATTCGTACCGGATAGCCTATCAAAAATGCCATTGCAGCATTTAGATTTGAACAATAATCAGTTAATGGGTCCGATTCCAAAGTTCAAAGCAACTGAAGTGTCTTGTACTTCAAATGCATTTTGTCAATCCACTCCAGGTGTCCCTTGTGCACCAGAAGTCATGGCACTTCTAGAGTTTCTCGGTTCGCTGAATTACCCTTCAAGACTAGTTTCTTCATGGACCGGTAATAACCCATGTCTATGGCTGGGATTGGCATGTGATCCCAATAGTAAGGTTAATTCCATTGTTCTGCCTAATCATAATCTTAGTGGTACCTTGAGTCCTTCAGTTGCAAAGCTAGGTTCTCTTTTTCAAGTTAAACTCGCGAGTAACAATCTAGGCGGTCACATTCCAGATAACTGGACTAGCTTGACATCTTTGAAAACACTGGATCTTAGTGCCAACAACATTTCTCCTCCTTTACCAAAATTCAGTGGCACAGTGAATGTTGTCATTTCAGGCAATCCTTTATTTAATGGTGGTAGTCCGGCCAATCCAGCTCCCTCTCCCGGCAACAATCCATCATCCGGAAGTTCAGATTCTCCACCCAGCAACCCCTCATCACCAAACAAAGGCATAGGCTCTAGTCCCATGAATTCTTCAGTATCAACAAAACCCAAAATGCCTACTTTAGTTGCAATTATAGCCCTTGTTGCAAGTATTGCATTTATTGCTATTCTGGTCATTCCTCTATCCATCTATTGTTGCAAGAAGAGGAAAGATACCTTCCAGGCTCCAAGTTCCCTCGTCATTCATCCAAGAGATCCATCAGATTCAGACAACCCAGTTAAGGTTGTGGTTGCCCATGACACCAATGGATGCGCTTCTACAATAACAGGGAATGGTTCTGCAAGCAGAACCAGTAGTGGCATTGGGGAGTCTCATGTCATTGAAGCAGGAAATCTGGTTATATCAGTTCAAGTTCTTCGAAATGTGACTAAGAATTTTGCCTCGGAGAATGAGCTTGGTCGAGGTGGTTTTGGGGTGGTTTATAAAGGAGAACTTGATGATGGAACAAAAATAGCTGTAAAAAGAATGGAGGCTGGCGTGATTAGCAGCAAAGGCTTGGATGAATTCCAGGCTGAGATTGCTGTTCTTTCAAAGGTACGACACCGGCATTTGGTATCACTTTTGGGTTACTCGATTGAAGGCTGTGAAAGAATCCTTGTTTATGAATACATGCCTCAAGGAGCTCTAAGCAGGCATCTTTTTCATTGGAAGAGCTTGAAGTTGGAGCCTCTTTCTTGGAAGCGGAGGCTGAATATTGCATTGGATGTTGCTAGAGGAATGGAGTATCTTCATAGCCTAGCTCACCAGAGCTTCATACACAGAGATCTTAAATCTTCAAACATCTTACTCGGAGATGATTTCAGAGCTAAAGTTTCAGATTTTGGATTGGTGAAACTTGCTCCTGATGGAGAGAAATCTGTAGTGACCAGGCTTGCTGGGACCTTTGGATACTTGGCACCTGAATATGCTGGTAAGCATTCTATTTTATGTTATGGATTTAGTAAAAAGCATCTACTTTATGATACTTGAAGCGATGCGTTATTGATAGATAAGATTTTATTTTCTGAAATGATTATTGTCTTGACGACTTATAGCTAACTCCTTATTGCATTACAGGGTTTTGTTGAATGATGTATGTGGTATCTTGTTGAACCTGGAAATGCCTTTTTGATTCAAAGACATAAAATCTTGGTCTTTTTTTCTTCTTTGTTTTTTTTTTAATAACATGTGAGACTTATGGCTGGCTGGAAATTTTTTAAAGAAAAAGAGAAGACACCGTGGGGTTAATTTTAATTGTGGGTGAGATTTCACATCCAAGCTGGGACATGCTATACTGCTTTACCTTGCATTTTTAATTTCTTGTATTCTCTGTGAAGTATGCAACGATACTAGTGACTCTGCCTTTCACATGCTGTTTGTTTTAGTGACGGGGAAAATCACAACCAAGGCTGATGTCTTTAGTTTTGGGGTTGTGTTAATGGAGCTATTGACTGGGTTGATGGCGCTCGACGACGACAGGCCTGAGGAAAGCCAGTACTTGGCTGCATGGTTCTGGCAGATCAAATCAGAGAAGCAGAAACTCAGGGCTGCTATTGACCCTGCCCTTGATGTGAAGGATGAAAAGTTTGAGAGTATCTCCATCGTTGCTGAACTGGCTGGACATTGCACGGCAAGGGAGCCCAACCAAAGACCAGATATGGGACATGCTGTGAATGTACTGGTTCCACTTGTTGAGAAATGGAAACCTTTCAATGACGATACTGAAGAATATTGTGGCATTGATTACAGCCTCCCTCTTAACCAGATGGTGAAGGGCTGGCAGGAAGCAGAGGGAAAGGACTTGAGTTATGTGGACTTAAAAGATAGCAAGAGCAGCATCCCAGCAAGACCGGCTGGTTTTGCAGAATCTTTCACTTCTGCTGATGGGCGGTAACTGAGGTACTTCGTCTCACTTTAACAGGAGTTCTTCTGATAGGTGTAGATAGGTCGTCGTGATGTTTATTTCTAGTATTCATTGTTGATATATTGCCCTACCTGTGCTCTCATGGTGGATTAGACATGAGGTTCCAGATGCTCAAGGATCTCATGTAGACTTGGAAGTTTTAGTTGAGATATATGTGTGTGCTATTTGTGATGTAGATAAAGAATGACGATGCTGAGGACTTGTCTACAGACATGGAGTTGCCTGCAAATTAAGCTTTCTCATTCAAAAGAAAAAAGAAGCCTGCTTTTGAGATTGAAACGAAAAATATTTTGAAAAGTAATCATAACAACTACAATTCCAAACACTAACAGATGAAAACATGTTTTTGAGTTTCATTACATGCTAAAAATGTTGAGTTTACCAGAGTTGGACCTTGAAAACTACTCCAGTAAGCAATTTTCGTGGCCAATGGATCCTGTATTATTCTGATAGCAACCTGCGGCACCTAATCTATGCGCTTGCCAGGTCCAAAAGGGTAACATGAAATTTGCCTATTGGATCATAAGGTTGTGCCTGTCGTGGTCATCCTTGTGGATCAATCTGCTCTAGGTCTTCAAGGAGGTTCTTTTCAGTTGGAAGAGTGTCTGTACATTGTTTGCCTTGTATCGCCATTAATGGCTGCACAAACATGTGTGGCACAAGTAAAGAGCACGTGTGATTATAGAACTGACGTGAATTCCTCCCTTGCATGATTGTTAAGCCATGTGGGTAGCGAATAATGGCCAGCTTGGCAAGTTGGCTTTAATGTTTTATTGTGTCCAATCAAACACCACTACTTGCCAGTGACTGGATGTTACGTGAAGACTGATGTGAACATTCAATTATCAGGTTAGCCTGAGACACCATTAGAGCTGAGCAAAAAAACTGATAAACCAATTAAATCGAGAAAATTAAAAAAAAAAATTAAAAAAACTGAATGGAAAAAAAAAACCAAATTAACTGATTAAAAAATCATAAAAAAATTCTAGTTTGGTTCGGTTTCTAAAATCTGAAACCGATGCAACTAAACCGAACCGAACCGATTCAACCAGTCAGCACTTAAAAAAAAAAAGTATAAATACAATATTTTCTAATCCTAAAATCAGATTTAGCATCAGCCGCCCCTCTATATATCCCTCTCCTTAGCCCCCCCTCCCTTTAGCTCCTCATTCTCGGCATATCCCTCTCCTTAACCCCCCCCTTTCTCTGCATATCCCTCCCTCTTTTCTGCATATCCCCTTCCCTTCCCTTTAGCCCTCCCTTCTCGGCATATCCCTCTCCCTTTCCTTTACTCTGCATATCCCTCCCCCTTCTCTACATATCCCTCTCTCTTCCCTTTACTCTTTGTAAACCTAAAATTATAGGCTTTATGGGGTGCTTGCATGATGTGGGTAAGTGTCAAGTGGTGGATTTTTTTTCCTTTCATTGCCCCCCCTTTTTTTTTTCCTATTGTGTTTCTTATCTTTTATTGGCTTGTGTGGCTGAGGGTTTGGATAATTTATTCATACAAGTTTCAGCCAACAAACATGATATATTTTCTTTATTGTGCGTAGCAGAAGTTTTGATTTGGAGGATCTTGTTTTAATTGTCGGGACATAGAGTATCAAAATGCCCAAACAAGGAAGATTTTTAGTTGCCTTCTTCGACGTAGGAATTAGGGATTTTTTTTGGGACTGTGAACAAGTTGGAATAATTTTGGTTTGAACCAGTTTGGAAGGGGAAAAAATCGAACCGAACCGAAATTAATCGGTTTGAACCGGTTTTCGGTTCGGTTCGGTTCAAAAAATTAAAAAAAAAAAATTCGATTTGGTTGTTTATTTTGGTTCAAAACCGGACCGAACTGGAAATGCTCAGCCTTAGGCACCATGCACAATTTTTTCCAAGTGCAAGTTTTCGGTGACGTTGTTTTTGTTTTTTAAAATTAATGATTATTATGTGTTTTTGTTTTTGTTTTTTTTTTTTATGATTTTGATATTTTGATATTAAAATAATTATTTTAATATATTTTTAAATTAAAAAGCATTTTTAAAAGGCACAATGTATCACATTACTAAACAAATACAATCATTGGGCTTTGCTACTGGTTGTCTTAATTTTTTTAACATAAGAAACAAAAATCAAGGAATTGCTTTGAGAATTTTTTTTAATCATGAGTTCAAAACCTAGCACATATTGGATTTTTTTAATATTAAGACAATATTATATTAGATAATATTAAAAAAAATAAGATGATAATATAATGAATTAATTTGGGTTAATCTAAGCTAACCAGCCAAACTCACGTCCTGGTTCATGAGATTGTGATAACATTATAAAAAAATAAATCAAAATAAATTATGAAACTCAATTTTCAATCAACTAAATGGTAAATGATGAAATTGATTAAAAAAAATATTCAATTAAAAAAAATACTTAAATGAACCTGATTTAACTTTCTAAGCCCACGACTAGATAATACACTCGACTAGATTAAATATTTTTTTTATTTCTAAGATTCTTTTTCAGTTAATCATACGATAATTCATTTTCAACGACCTAAGGGCTACCGATAATTCAAGCCAAGGGTAATTTACACTTAAAAATTCATTTTCAATTTTTTAAAAACTAAAAATACCTAAAAAACACCATCAAGACCTAAGTAAACTCATTTACTCCTTTAAATAATCTAAAACCTGGTAAAAAAAAAATCAACCCCAAACCCAAAAACTTCCCGAGATCAAATCTACTTTTTCAAACAATTTGAAGGTAAAAGAATACTCAAATGAACTCCCCTCATCGAATGCTACGTATTAACACCAAGAATGACCATTTTGATTATCAGAATTGGTGTCAACTGAGATTTTTTATTTACCATCAAAATCCAATGGCTTTTTCTCCTTTCTCAAACCAATAATTGAAAACAAAAAGTGTCAGAATAATATTGAAATGGGGAAAACTACAAGGAACAATAATCTATCAATTAGAAAGCAAGTGGGCATAAGTTAATTTTCCATGCTAATTTGAAAAGGCCACTTAGTTTTTTCTCCTCTTTTACTTTAGTCCATTTACTTTTAATCTCGCCTTTAAACAACAAATTGAATGCAATTGGAAAAAAATTAGGACACACATGGATAAAATTGAAGAGAGAAAAAAAGTTGAACATAAAAAAACATATTACCTAAATCCATAATAATTTGTGAGGTATAGTACTCATGTTCACAGTAAAACATCGCAATGACTTTATTCTTTGTTAATTTATACTATTAAGTAGGGAAAAGATTGAATGAAAAAAATGATCAAGGATCTCTTCACGCACTAGTAAAATTAATGTGCTTTATTAAAGTTAGAGAAAACTCAAAGTAAGGACAACTAGGGATGACAATTTAATCCAAGCCTTGTAGTTACCAACCTGGATCGACTCAAATGAATGAGTATTTTTTAGATAGTTACTTTACCTGATAAGTAATAGGTAGGGTATGAATATTGTTAAACCTGACCCGAAACCCATCCAAACTTAACTTGAAATATATATTTATATTATATAGATATATTTTTAGAATATTTAGCTTTTTTAATGCAATATCATATATACATATATCAATATTGACATAAAAAACACACGTATATGTATAATATTTATAATTTTATCATTATACGCACACACTTTGAATATATATATATATATATATATAACTATTTATTTTTTTATTAAATAATAATTAATAGTCAGATAATGCATACCTAAAACTCAATAGATAGTTTATGAATATCTTAATTTCTTACTCGATGAGTAATTGGTAGGGTATGAATATCAATAAATCCAACATGTGGGTACCCCTTGTCATCCATACATGTCTTTAGCTCGATGTTTCCTATAACAAAAGTCTCATCTCGGAATAAAAGATCGTTTAATGTTTAAGTTAGAAAAATATAGGAGGAAAAATAATATATAGAAATAGAAAATATAATAAAGTTATAAGGACTATGTATTTATGAATGTTCTGTGTTTCTATCTAAAACTTGTTAAATTGTTTGAATTTTGCTTCTAAAGTTTGGAATTATTTATACATTTGATATTACCTATTCATGGCTTTTCTTAGCGTTTCAGTATAAGAGTACTACTCATTATTTTTGTTAACATTTCTATAAGAGAGATGAGAGTTTAATTAGTTTGCTTGTTCCTCTTAAAGTATTGAACATTAATGTTTAGAGAGTGAAGAATGCTCTTTGATTATGAATGACAAAGTTACCTAATATTGTAATAATCATTGATCAACAAGAAGAATATATGGATTTTCAAGAATGTATCACTTTAGGAATTACAGAATTTTGTTTAATTAATATAATCTATGACCCAAATCTTACAAATATTTCGATTCCAGTGAATGATAACTTCAATATGATTAATTATTTACATATTAATATTTGTGATTTGTAAAGGGCATTCTCGCAATATACAAAATCCTTGATTAATAATAAGATACATAAATTTTTTTTTGAATTTTCATAGATTGACAAAATCTGTTACTATTCTTAAATATCATAAAAGAGATACAAAAAAATAGGTATATCATATGACTAGTTGATATCTAAAATATACAATTAAAGCTAGCAAGTAAGAAAAAAAAAGAAGCTTGAATCAATATAATTTCTTATAAAGTCTTTTTTCTTTCATAAGACAAATATGAATGTTCTATCATATTTCATTAACACATTAAAAGGGTTATATAAAATATTCAGTGTGGAAGTAGGCCAACATTTTTGCTGGAGAATAGGTGGTTTTGGAGTCCATGTCCAAGTACTTATTACTTGTTGGGCTGTAATTGTTATTTTATTAGGTTTAGCCATTGCACCAATTCAGAATCCATTAAAACACTTTTTTAAATTCAATTTTTTATTTTGAAAGATACAAAGATAAGCAAGCATGCATATCAATTGAATTTTTTTTATTTATCAATCATTATCATTATAAATTATAGACACCACTCACAAAAATAAAGCAATAAAAATTGAAAAAAAAATCAACTCATCATTTAAAAATTTACCTATCCTATCTTCGAATCAAAATATGTATTGGATAACTCTTAAGAAATAAAAGATCAAGCTAAATTGAAATATTAAAATAATAATATATGAGAAAAACTATGTTATATAACTTCATTTAAAGAAACTTTCTTTGAATAAAATTACTATGAAAATCATTATGGAATAAAATTGAAAAATTATTTTTATGTCGATCTTTACTACCCAATAACCAATTTTGTACCACGATAAAGAATAAATAATAATGCCAAATGATGTAGTTAATACAACAAGAGGATGAATTAAAATATAGATGTTGCATCAAAATTAGGTTTAAAGAACCAACCAAAGTAAACTAGTGGATAAGTCAAGAATACAAAAACAAAAAACACAATTAGATTAGAGAATACAGTTGCATTATAAAGTTGCAATTGCACAGATCAAGCAAGTTTCAATTGACATAGGATAAAACCTATTAGTACAAAAGCTTCGTAGAAAGCAATAAAAGTCCACAAGCCATCTAATTAACACCATAGAGTAAAAAATCTCCTTGTGATTCATGACCCTATAGTAATAACAAAGAATGGGCCAAAATATTAGTAGTAGTAGCAGAAACAACATTAATTAAGATTGTCAATTTTGTATTGTAGAATGTGAAAAGAAAAATAATTGCTTTGCAAGGACTTACTATATCGAGATTTTCATAAGAAACAATAAATAACATGTATTAAAATAAGTATTCGATATCTTGAAGTTTAAATTTCATTTTATGTATAAACAATAAATCATGAATATTTTTATTTGATATCTATTATTCATGTAAAAACAATAAACTACTCTTGGTATATCTCACAATCCTTATGAAGTCGTGAAAACATCATAATTGAATTGGACCTTCCATGAGCTACATCTTGGACTAGAGTGTGTGGGCTTAAATGTAGGCTATGTATGAACAACTATCCATTAGCCTCCATAATAGGTCCTACACATCAATACTTCAACTACCCATTTGATTTAGCGATGACTCAACCTTTCACAAACTTATCTCATCAATCCCAATGTTAAAGCCCTGTTAAGAAAACTAAGGTTTTTTTTTTTATTTGAATGCCTCAAACTATTTTTTTGATAAAATATAGATCTATTCATTAATTTTCATCTCAAAAGATAATTTAGAAACACAACACGTCATGAAAACACATCATTTAGAAAAATAATAATAGAGAGACAAGAAATGACCAAGAAAGCCTTTTTTTTTTATCAAGAAATAGTTCATAATCTCAAATAAAAAAAATAAGGTTTATATGTTAGATTCAATTTAACTCAAAGTACAAGATAATTTTAAATACTTTAGCTTATTATCATTCATAGAGTGAAGGTTTAACGAAATTGTTGATCCCTTTTGTTTTTTGTATCCATTTTTAGCTTTTTGTTTATCATAAAATGGATTGTTCAAATGAAATTATAACTAAAATTTTTAATTGTTTTGTCTAATGGAATTAAAATCCAGGGTTAATTCTATTTGCTTTGATTAAATTGGAGATCTATAAACTATACATGAAGCTGACATTTTCTAAATTTGTATGACTTAAATTCTTCCAAATGCAAAAATTTTCCAAATTAGCATAAATGAAAATGTGGAAAATTCCAAAGTATTGTAGAATCTAAATATTTTTTAAAAAAGTCCAGACTTTTTACATTCCATTTTCATAATTTTTAGATTTGATTTCTCAGAAGAAACAAATAAATTTAGATGTAATAATCTTTCTACGAGGTCATGTTTTTTTCCAAATCTAGAATATGGGTTAGAATATGAAGAATTCTAAGCTTGGATAACTGGAATACCTATACAATAAGACTATTTAATAGGTTTAGGGGTCATTCAATACTTAAATAGGTAGTGATGATGAAGGAAACAAATCTTGATTTTTCATTTCACTTTTCACATAATTGTTAATAGCCACCTTTTTCTCATTCTTGGTCCCTAAAATTTTAATCTTTTATCGTTTTGATCATTTAATCTTATTTATTTTCAATTACTTCTTTACAAGTTATGTTGCTATTGGTTGTTATCCGTTTCAATTTACAAAAATGAATTGTAAGTTGCTCTTTAAATGGCACCTGAATGTTCAATTTGGTCCCTTTAGTTTCACATATTTATTTATCTCGTCCTTGTTCTTTAGGATTTTTATGGTTTGATCCTTATATTATTTTCCTTTTTTGTTTTAAATCCTTGGATATCTAGAGAAAAGAGGAAAAGTTGTTGAAAAGAGAGAGAGAGAGAGAAAGCTCTCAAATAACCAAATTTTAACTATCAATAATTGCAATTATGGTCTTTTTTTATTTGTCTCTGAGAAGAGAACTCAGGAAAAGTGGTTTCATTCTTTAATGATATCTCAAAAGTACATTAAAACTAAATTTTTTAAAAAATTTGGTTTTATTTTGAGTTTTTTGTCCAATTAAGATGTATTTTGTGAGTAGAATTTTAGAGGTCCATATAATAGTTTTTCCATGTTTTTGGGTAAAAAGAAAATATTAAAATTTAAGTTTCTTAGGTCAAAAAACTTCAACCTTAATTTTTCAATTATAAAATCCACCTCTAGTCTTTTGAAAAATATTGCAAGCAAATGGTGCATTTTCCATGTTATTTTAATAAATAATAAATAAAACAAATAACATGTAGTATTCTCTTTTAGAATAAAAAAAAAAATCAAGCACACAAACATATACTTCAAAGTCCACTTGTGCCTGAGCTTTATAAATTTAGATCAGTCGCGCGAGCAAATCTTTCTAATTTAGGTGTTCCTGATTTTTTTTAAATAGTGTTAATTTTTTGAACATTTTATAATAGGGTTGCCTTAAAATAAATTTATTCAAATGATGTTTAAATAATTATTTGATTATATGATGATTTTTAAAAAATATTCTAACTTTTATGGTAACATCAACAAGTACTTTCTTAATGTTTATATAAGAGCCTAATATGCTTAAAAGAATTTTACAAAACATTCCCTCATAAGTAGATAATTCAAATAATATATCTATTTTATTTATTTTTCTATTGTAAATATTTTATATAGTTTTTCTTAGATTTTATATATTTTTTTATATTTATGTAGAAATTTTTATTCATGATTTTTTTATTTTTTATTGAAACTTGCTTTAAAGAACATGACAAGTTTTAATTTAAAAAACAATACTTATGATATATGTTAACATATATTTTCCAATTCATATGATGCTGAAAAACATATGAGCACCACCGCAGCCTTTTTATCTTGCATTGGAAATTCCACCCATAGCGCAGTGCTGGAGCGTGGCTAGTTTTAAACTATACAAACTTACCTAAAACGAGCAAACCTTTACAATGTCTAAGAACCCTTTTTTTTTTTTTTTTTTTCAAAAATCGTTTCGTTTCCATTGTAATACAAAATGAACTAAAATGAATATGGAATTCAATCATGCCAAATAGTTTCTAGGGCGTCGTGGATTCTACATGGATTAGCCACATCCCTCTCTAGTTTCAAAATACATGTTTCATGCGTTTCCCATCAACTATCAATGTAGTAAATATAAAAACTCCTGCAAAACTATAGCACTTGATAAAAAATAAAAAGAAGCTTGGGCACATAAACATGATACTAACATATTTCTTTTACCATTTGAGTGAAGAAAAATCTTACATGATCATCGACAAATAAAGATCCCACACCAAGTAGAAGAACTCTTTCTACCTACTTGAATCAGCTACAGTATCTTTTGAGTACAAATGTCAGTGGCATAAACTACAGCTCCTCTGTAAAGCAGCCAATATGAAATGCCCCCAGGTTCTCCAAACCCTGGTCCTTGGCCGAGGAATTGGTCTGAGTTGATGCAATTTGCAAGGTAGAAAAGTGTAGATAAGGACGATAAACTGGGGGCAGGAGCAACATTGATTTTCGGTCCATTGCCAGTAGCTTTCCACACTTACTGCACCAATAACAACTTCCAAATTTATAAATTCACAATTTATGAACACAAGTCTATTCAGTTAAAAGAAGAGGATTTCACCTGCAAACTTTGGTAAATAGTGTCTGGTAGCAGCATATCCAGTGCTTCAAAAAGAAAAAGGTAAATAGGAAACAAATGAGGATTGCCAGGTGCTTTTACTAATTTCATGAACAATTAAATTATACCGGGAAATCCACAAGTTAGGAACCATACCACGATAGAATATAAGGCTGTTCTAGAGCTGACCCCGAGAAAATGCTGCAAGGCCATAGCAGCATGCTCCTACAGAAGTACTGGAAATTTTAGTTTGTAATTGAAAAGGCTCCATCTAGCAAAGATATAGAAACAAGAGCGGTTACCGAGATCTTTCTGAATACATGATGAACTGAAAAACCTCTTGCATGTATATAGCTGCCTCCCTGTTGATGAATGAAGGGGAACAAATTGTCAACAAAATGCAGCTGTGCATCTTTCAGAATATATCAGTGGAAAGGAAAAGATAGGATCACAAAAGATACATATGTCATGAGCAACTCCCAACCATAGAACCTTCAAATTAAGAAAAAAAAAAACACAAAGCATAAATTATTTGAAATGATTTCGGTTTTTAATTTACAGAAAGCATTTTCCCTCTAGATATTATGACCATTTCAAATAGGAACTGACATACACAATGACACAAAAAATTTAACATGTTTTGGTTTCTTTCAAGTTCCCTGCGGTTAACAAGAAGAAGTGCGATTTCACGATATCTAGGTCTGAACTTTTTATTTATAGAATATTAATCCAAATTCCTGATAGCTCATTCAGATTATTACTTTTCAAATATCAATAAACACAATTGCAAAACACCTAGGTTTGAGTCCAATTCAGACTTGTAAAACTTGCTGGTCTTCCAAACCAAACACCCACTCCAACCTTTATCATCTCCAAGGCTAAGAATTAGAAAGAACTTTAGACTCGTACGTTCAATTAATGATGATAATCCAAGACAAAGCTTGACTAATTAACCTAGGATCACACATGAGCAGAACTCAAACATTGATCACCTTCAACAAAGTCACGAATAGACTCTCAGTTCTGGTAATTTGGCATGGATACAGAACATAGTAGGGGACTAAAAGGAAGCAATAGAACTAACAAGTCTGTAAGAACTAGGAGTCAGAAAGCCATGCATTCAATGAATTAGAATACCTCATCGGGTGAAAAGAAAGCTACTGCATCTGGGTCAATGGAACCAGCTGGATGCAATGATATTATAGCTCTGAACACAGAAGGAAAGAACAACTCGATAACAGCAATCTTATCAGTAGCTGCAGCACTCTGCGATACTGTTCTTAATTTACTTAAACTATGAAAACCATGGTCTTTCGATGCGTCTAGAGGATTCTCACTTGCTGAAGCTGGTAAAGAGGAAGCTCTTTTAAACCAATCCAATCGTTCATAAGTGAGAACTTTCAAATTCAGCATTTCTTTCTCCAAGCATGTTAAAACATCCGAAAGTGTCTTGCAATCACTAAGCTCTTCTTGATAATTCAGCAGTAGATCTTTCGGAATACAATGCTTCTTTGATGCTGGTTCCATACTTTGAACATCTTGTCCTTCATCAAGGTGAGGAAAAAATCGCCTTTTCTGATCTGTAAATGCCTTAAGAGCTAACCTGCAGACATTTAGAGCAGAAAAATGATTGCATAATCGATATGATCATAGAAACAACTAGATATGCTAACATAGAAACAGAAAAAAATACTAGAACATCGAACAGCCTGTTCCAATAATCAAGATGTTAAAATCAACCTGGTTCTATCAACTGCAGATGCACCGGCCTGTCCAGCAAGCTGTCGTTTCCAAGCATAGGCAACAACAGCACCATCCGGACACACCACCGGCAAGTGCAAACCCCATGAATTACTACGTGACCGAAGAGTTTCATTCAAAACTCCAGATTCTTCAAGTTGCCTTCCTAACAAACATTAACAACATCCCAAAATTCATTTCTACCAACCAGTTTACAATAAACAAGCAAATTAAAACAAATTAAGCTTAGAAATCTATAACATTACTGTCTTAATAACTAACATTCAACAGTAAGAACCTGGAGTAAAAAAAAAAAAAACAGAATTGAATATGAAAGATGGGGAGTGGAGACAAGTACCAACGGAGCGGAGGTCTTGGAGGTGTTGGCGCATGGAAGCATCTTCTTTAACAAACAATTGCAAAGGTTTATTGCTCTGGTGAGGAACTGCAGCAATGAATAGCGCTTCGAGGAGGCGATCAGCGCCTAATCTGACGTCAGCGATGAGTCGGGAGGCTTGACCTAGCCTTTCCATAGCCAGAGCCACCTGTTTCGGCGGTGCATCCGCAGAAGACTGTGGGTTAGGGTTTTGGCTCGCCGCAGCAGGAGGTTCTTGCAGCTGCATCGGCTGCTGCTGCTGCTGTATCAATAGAGGATGTGGTTTCATGTCCATTTTTTTTTTTTTGTGGTTAATAGTAATTAATACATGTGTAGTAATGCGATGATTCGAGCTTAAGATTGAGGGAACGCAGTGATTTCTCGTTTTTGGTCGGAGGATTGAAAAGAGGGCCTAGCCTAGGTGTTAACTTATGAGTTATGACATATTTTGCAATAGTGCAACCTAAAGCCGGCGCCGCGAGCCACCGCTAAATTGGGAAATAATTTCGGGTCGGGTTCAAGTTTTAATAAAACTCTGCCCAACTTATTATTATTATTATTATTATCAGCTAATTCATGTTTTCTCTTTCTTTTGACCAAAAGAAGACATGAAATGGATGTTTCATCTTTTTTTACATGGTTAAATACTTAAATGTTTAAGTGTACAGTATCAATATTTCTCACACAACTTTTCTTCACCTTGTTTGTTTCTCTCAAATAATCGCACATTTAATGTTTATATATTAGATATGATGTTTTTTATTTATTTACCCGGCTTGTATACTATATTTGGAAAACAAAGGAACTATATAGAGTTTTTATAAAACATTTATTCAGATTCTGTTTAAGCTAGAGGGTGTTTGGGAGTGCTTTTCAAAAGCGCTTTTGAAAAAATTTGAAAATTTTTTAATTTTTTTTATTTTAAATTAAAATGTTTTTGATGTTCTCAAATCATTTTGATGTGCTGATCTCAAAAATAATTTTTAAAAAATAAAAAAAATATTATTGGCATGCTTTTCTGAGTAAAAAGCACTTTGAAAAGCAACAACAACCACACTTCCAAACACGTTAAAATGTCACTTTGACAACGACTCAAAACCTTCACTTAATTAAAAAAAAAAACTTTAATAATAAGTAAAATATATTTATCAATTATACTTTATGATGTAAAATTTACTGAAATTTAATTTTTGAAGGTGAGATATGTAAATTGTTCCTTTTAAGATGAAGTTGAAAGAATGCTTACAATGGTGAAGTTTGATGAAATTGTAGATAAACATGTATATGTTGAGAATATAACTGGGTTTCTTTGAATTGGAGCCACCATTTAACTTGGATGTCCCTCGAGAGACTAGAGTAGTTAATATTTCCATCTACATTATTCATTATAATTAAGTCCTATTATAGAATCCAATGTACATCAAATGTTAACATGAAAGGTAAAGAGGTAATTATCTAGTAGGTGGTATAATAATAAAAGCTTAAAATTAAAAAAATTTGTTTTTTTATGGTCTATATATATATATATATATAAATCTCATTACAATTTTTTAAGGAATAATTTCATTCATATGACAAAAATATGGCCACAAATAATTTACCTGCAGTCTAGTCAAAACAAGTTTTGTCTTTTCAAAGTAAAATTATTTTAATTTATTTTTAAATATTACCCTGAGCTTTGAGTTTGTTTGTTTTTTCGTTTCAAATATTTTTTTTTAAATTTTAAATATTTTTTTTATTTTAAATTAATATTATTTTAATATTTTCAAATTATTTTAATATATTAATATTTAAAATAATTTTTTTAAAATAAAAAAATATTATTTTAATATATTTTTAAATAAAAAATACTTAAAAAAATAATCACATTTATATTTTTTAAATAGATCTAAATATATCCTCTTCTTTTATATGTGTATGCACACACACTTGAGAAAACATGAGGGTTAAAATACGGAGGAGGGAAACTCGCCACTCAAAATTGAAGAAACACTGCCTTTGCCGCCAAAAATAGCACCAAAAGAAAGAGAGATCTCAATTCAGAGAGACGAAAAGAGAAACAGAGAGACGAACCTATGCAATCCAAAATAAGCTCCTTCTTCAAGTCCCCTTCTTCTTCTTCTTCTCCGCCAAAATGCCTCCAAGAAGACCCACCTTCTTTTTCGGACGTTGACTTGGCTAAATGGCAGAATTCCCAGCACCAATTTGTCAATACTTACGCACGTCGAGCCGCCCCAAAATTAATTCTTGGGTATACACTCTTCTTTAAAGATATTCCCTTTTCTTTTCAGCTAATGGGTTTTTTCTTTTTATTTGGTTATTGTAATTTTTTTTAATGTATAGCTTGATTTGAAACCCATTTTGTTTTATTGATTTGTAGAACTGGGTTCTTGGTTGACGAGAAAGCGAAGGAAAATAAAAGAAATTTCGGATGTTTTGTCTTAAATGCTTAAGTTTAACGAAAATAACTCAGTGTTTAATGGATCTTTCTCTTGGTTGTATTACTTATTTGTTGATTTTGGGATTTTGGTCAGGGACCAGAGGAGTGAAGGAAATAAAGGGCAACGGAGTGAGGTGTTGCCAAAACCAATATCAAAAGATCCGTGTTCGAAACCAGAAACAGAGGCGTGTGGGAAAGTGCTTAACAAGAAGAGAAGCTATGCACAGTTTCATCTAGACTTAGGTCAATCTGATTTCAATCTCCGTACATGTTCAACATGTGGGGCTAAATATGCACCGGGTGATGAAGGTGATGAGAAGGAACATAAAATCTTTCACAAGAATTACACTCATGGAATTCAATTCAAGGTTGCATTTTTAGACAGTTGGAATTTCTATATTTTTATCATTTTTTCCTTTTTATGTTTGGTTCGATTGAATTGAAAAGTAAATTTTATTTATAGGTTTTTCGGAGCGAAAGGGTTGTGCATATGCCTTGTAGTGAAGCGGGGCGTATTGTTATGGTGTTGGATTCTGATCCTCCTGCACTGAGAAATAAGGTTTGGGTTCTTTTTCTCTCTCTTTTGGTTGCTGAATTCCATTATATGTGGAGCTGTAATGTAGCCAGGGAATTTTTGTAGTTTTTGATGCTTGAATTTGCACTTAAGAAAATTGAGTTAGGGTCTTAATCTGGATGGTGAACTTATTTGGCAGCTACAGGAGGTTATAAAGATGATGGAGATTGAGCTTGGAGATGGATGGATTTTTCATAAGCTTTGTAAGGTAACAGACTTAAGAATTTGTGGATTATAATCAAGTTGTTTCCTCCAAATGTTCAGGCTTTTGAATTTTCAAATTACTGTACTTGAACCAATTATTTGTTTCTGGTTTCTGATAGAATTGTTTATTTGCTTACCTATCCTGATGGTGTTTCTTGTTCATTGAATTTTCTTTCCACCTTACCTGCTTACAGTTTGATTAGTTTTGTATAAAAAATGGGATTCCTTACCCTTAATCCTGTATTTTGAAAGTAGAACACTCATTGAAGCCCAGCTTTGACTGCAAGATTGGTTTGCTTTAGACAACCATTTACTAAAATACTATGCACCTTTGTATTTGCAGGTGTATCTATTTGTTTCTTCCCAGAGAGTAGCTGGTTGTCTAGTTGCTGAACCAATAAAAGAAGCATTCAAAGTTCTTACATGTTCGGTGGATGAAAGACCTAAATGCGCTGCTAAAAAGAATTCACGACCAAACTCCACAACTCTCCAATTTGGTGAAGTCATCTTACAAAGGGAAGCCATGAGAAAAGTTACTGCAGTTGATTCTCTTAACGTATTAAATGGGAACCACAATGGAGCTGTTGTTTGTGAAGAGGAAGCTGTACCTGCTCTCTGTGGCATCAGAGCAATCTGGGTTACTCCCTCTAACAGAAGAAAACGCATTGCAAGCCAATTACTGGATGCTGCGAGGTAAATTTCATCCTTCCAGTTCTGTTAATTTCAATTGTAAATTTGTGATTTCCTCTATATTCCTGCAGTAAACTCATGTAGTTTATGATCATTCTTCTGCATGTTATCTCGGAATATGCTTAATTCTTTGTCTAGTTCAGTTATGGTAAACCTTCAGTTCAATTGTCGTCTTTTCATTTTCTCATGGCAAACTGGTAATGCTTTGATTCCTCCTCTTTAATTGTTTACGAAATCTTTAAATAGGAGTGCCAAGTTTCTCAACAGACAGAGTGAATGTGTTTTGTCTTCCCATTCTAAGCATCCCTTCCGTTGGATATATAGACTTGTTCAGCTACTTCACTGTCGCAATTCAGTTTTTTACATTTCAGCAGCTAACCCATTTCTCTTCTAAACGCAGGAGAAGTTTTTGCATGGGTTTTGTTCTCAAACAATCTCAGTTGGCATTCTCTCCACCAACCTCAGCTGGGAAGGCATTGGCATCTACTTATGCTGGCACTACATCATTCTTGGCGTACAAACCTAAAAATGTGGGCAGTTAAATGTTCCTCTTACATGGGGAGGATGAATTCTATTGATTTAACTGTTTATTGTTCGTTTTACTTAGTTTCCTGAATTTTGATGTTTATATTAATGATATTACAGTGACTATGGCCTTGGTGAAGTTACAATGAACTGGAAAACTTACTTAGCATCGAGCATTTATCCAAATATAACGCCGCACTTGTGCTCTTCCTCTAGTGTAGGGGAAGTTCATCTAGAAACGCAAATGTTGGTTCTTAGAGAGACTGAATTGATCAATAAACTCTTCTAAAATATACTGTAAATATAATCATCAAAATATTTTAGCAAACAAAGAAAGAAGTTGGAACGGGTTCAAACCTTAACCATTGAAAAATTAAAACCAACATCCCTACCATCCATTGAAATGGATAATAAATGATCTATTTGACGTGGCTTATATAGTGATAAAAATTAGCAAAGTGCCATAATTTGTTATATCATGAGATTTGCTAATGAAAATTTCAGCTACTTTACTCTTTACACAGGAGTTGACTTCACGTGCACCTTGGCCTTGGTTTCATTTTGTCCTGCACAATTACCTTCATCTGCATGTGCCTGAAGATATGAACCAAATACCTTCATAACTTGTTCATAGACTGGCTTCTTGGAACCAACAGCCTGCTCGATGAACAAAGAAGTATCAAACATCTAAACATGGATTTCCAGTTAAATGTTCCAAGTAATGTTTTACTCACAAGCTCCAATACTCGTTCCGGCAACAACCATGCCCAATCCTTAAATTCTGGAGTTTCACTTCCATCACCCAAAAGGTTGATCTCTTCCTCCTTCCCAGTAAACTTGAAAAGAAACCTGTTTCCAAAATTTCTATGAGCACTGAGCACTGAGCAAATAGCAAGACATGGAATTATGGAAAGAAAGAGCCCACTACCAGAAAAAAGAAAAAAAACAAAGACAAATACTAGGTGAAACATCCGGCAGCTTGGTCTTTGAATCAAAACAGGGCAAGCCCCATACTTCTGCAATTATTTATCAGGAACTATAGATATATATTTAAAGCAAGTACGAAGAAAACAGTTGAGCTTTGATGACAAGTGAAGACAATTTATAGAAAGAAAAAGACTCAATCCTGAGAAGAATTATACAAAGGCAGAAACAGAGGCATGCCCCCACTTTACCATCATTCATGTTACCCAACAAAAGATGCTCAAAGAAACCATTTTTTTTATGAGAAAAACAGTACATGGAATCACTTGTATTTGTGAATACCGGAGCAAAAGGCAGTGGTCATAACAAAAGCAGAACTAAGACCAACCAGAAATCATAATCAGGAACAATATACAAAACTATTGTTGACACTCAAATTAGCTTAACAAACTTCCATTGCATGTCAATAGACAAAATTCGCTTTCATTATATGGTCTTTTTCTAAGCAATTGTATCATTACCACTTCTGTGCTTGACCTTTGTAATTGGTACCCCATCGACGATTAATTCTCTCTCTGGCTTGTGATGGAAAGTCATAAGTGAGCCAGTACGGTGCCTACACATCCAATATCAAAACCAGTTCACTCAAACAAGTAGCAAAAAGCTCATCTTTCTGATTTCTTAGATGTTCATGTCATACACAAACCTAAAGATTGTATGTTAGAGATTACATTGTTAACACTTAACAAGTGGGAATTAAAAACCCACCTCTGCAACAAATTCAGCTGAAGTAACTCCTGTTTCTTCCCTCAGTTCCCTCATTGCCGCATTCCTTAGGTCTTCACCCTCTCCAGCACCACCCTGTGATACACAATCTCATCAGCCGCTATACATTTTCATATCTTTTTTTATTTCCAACAAAAATCCCTCACAAAGCCCATACTAAGCTTAACCATACATCGCAACAAGCAAAAAAAGCAGTTAAGACCTCCTACACCCATAACTCTGCTAGAAACCCACATATCTGACGCCTTAACCATACATCTAAAGTTTTGTCTGCTCTAAATCATTTCATGAACAATTCACATGTAAAACTCAAAATCAAATGCTCTACTCCATCAATCCAACACCATTCAACAAGCAATTCCTTTAACAAGATAATTGAAATTCAACTCTTGCCATAAATTAGAATTCAAAATCCACATTGAGAAATATCTACTAAAACCAATTCTCATCGATTCCTGTCAAATCCCCCAAAATAGAATTGAATTCAAGTTCCAGCATTGAAAATAACTACTACCTGAGGCATCTGCCACGTGTACGGAATGTTTATCCTGGAAGCAGTAAATATCTACAAGATTAACACCCAAATCCATAAACCCTAATCACAAATTTAATTGAAAAGCAAAAAATCAAATTCAAATGAAACATATAGCGAAATTAATTACTTTTTTTGAGGGATTAACGAGACAAATCCCCACATTCCTTCTATACCCATCCGGTGGCGTCTCCATTGACGGCGGCAACTCTCTTCTCCTGCTTCTCCTTTTACTCCTTGTTAACGATACGGCGGCGCAAGAAGATCCGGACAGTGGCACACTTGCAAATTTGTTCAAATTTACACAGCAATTTAGGCTTACAAACCGATAAATATACGAATTTCTGACAATACTATCACTCAACTCCATAACTTGTGGTTTTATAAAATAAAATATCTTGGTCTCCAAGCATCTACTACCTATATAAGTGTGCTTTTAGCTTTGTGTAAGCATAAAAAATATATTTTCAGTTGCACTTTAAAAAATATATTTAAAATATTATGTATTTGATTAAAATTATTATGAGATTAATTTTAATCTATAAAATAAATGACAAGTTTCTATGAATGAAAAAATAAATTATTTTAATTTTTATAGAATCCAAATTTTAAATGTAATTATATATGACTCAATATAAAAAAAAAGAGTTATTTGGCTAACAAAACAAATTTTTTTTGTGGTTAAGCAAAAAATAAAAAATATCACAATACAAAACAATCTTTTTAGACCTTTTTTCCAAGATAATTTGTGCATCTCTATTATTTCTCTATTATGTAAATACCATTATCGCCTTAATTTATGAAAAAATCAGGTTTAAATTGATTCACGAGCTGAAAACAAATCTATACTCTTCAAAAATCCCAAATCATGACCCAAGTTTTATTTGAAAACAAACAAATATATTTAAATTATTTTCATTCAGTTCACAAGCCTCCAACTCATCCAAGCTTTAATCGTGCTAATCTGACTTATTAAAATACTTTGTAGTTGTTATACTCGAGTTCTTGTTATTGGACTATCTGAATACCCGTACACATTAGAATGAGTCCCTTCCATGTGAGGATCATGATACATACTATTACCCTCGCGTTGAAAGTGATTTGTTTTCAAATCAGAACCGTCAACATCTTTCAAGTAAGTTGACAAGTCTTTACATTAAGAGTGATTGAAACATTGTACCTACCAGAATGGAAACCTAGGATAAATAAAAATAATGAAATCATTGTAATTATAGTTTAATGTTATGAAAAAATGATAAAAAGAATAAACTAGGAAAAGAAGTTTTAAGAAGAAGGAAGAATAAAACAATTTTAGTTGAAAATATCAAATTTTCCAGTAGCAAAAACGGTGCGGTCATTTTGAGAAATGGCTAGATTAATTTGCTTAACTTGTTAGACATTTTCTAAAACAATGAGACCATTTTGATTTTTATCTTTGTAAAATTGACAAGGTGATGTTTTGAGAGAAGAGACTATTTTTTATTTTCTTTTATTCTTACACTTCTAAAGGCTAAAGAGTGAAATTAGAAGTGAATAAAAAAGTGTTTTAATAGATAAAAATACATCCACTTTTGGAATTAGAAAAAGATCAAAAAGAGAAAAGATTAAATTAGAGAGAGAAGTGAAGAAAAAAGAGGAAAAAGGGAAAAACGTGAAATATTTTGTCTTGTTAGAGTTTGAAGACTCGATTATCATTTGGTAACGAGTTTTAAACCTAACCTAGAAATTTCATATAAAATGTATAACAATTGGGTTCAAATCATGAAATTGATGCTAGGGTTTAGAGTGAATTTTTGAGGAAAATATAAATTGACTATGAATTGATCAATTAGGTTAAATTAAGCTAGGTTGGATATTAATTTAGGTAGAAATGATGAAGAAAACCATGGGGTTCTTAAGGGCTTCATGGCCGGTCAATGAAGAGTTACATTGCATCAAGTAGAATTGTATGTAGTTAAGTGATATTGTAATAAATTAATATATATATAAAGGAAATGGTTTTAAAAGAGTTTCGCTACGTTACATAAATTGAATTAGGTGTTTATGTTGTTGAAATTTAGGGAGAATTGTTGAACTTAAAGATGATTGTTATTGTGAATGTGTTTGACTTCTCATGCAAAGGAAGGATGCATTGAAAAATTGATGTAAATGTGATAATGTTTGTGGGATATAATACATGTATGACTATGATAATACAAATGCTAAACTATAGATGTTGATAATAGTGTTATTGAGTTTTGTTAGAGCTTTTATGTGTTTGGAAGAACATGTTAAGGAATAAATGAATTTAGGATGTCGAATTGAAAAAACAATTATGTGTCTAGTAGCTTGTTTAATTATAGTTGTCCTTGATATGAGATTTAAATAAAAAATGATTATGAAAATATAGTTATAAGAGTTTCTTTTGTTGAGATAACTAAGAAAATAGATTTAAGAAAAAATAAAAATTCATTAAGAATTGAATGGGAAATAAAGGTTAAGAAGAAATAAATTGATTTAGAATATTAATATGAGGAATGTACATGGAATGAAAAATAATATGATATATTTGTTGTTAAAGAAGAAATCACAAGAGCTATGCAGCTGCAAAGAGGTATCACTAGAGCTTCTACAGTAGGTAATTACCGTACACCTAAATATTTTTTCTTTACTTAGTTTATTACAATAGTTTTGATGATGCAATGATATTCTATTTTAGAATTGTAAATTTATTTAGTTTATTATAATAGTTTTGATGATGCAATAATATTCTGTGTTAGAATTGTAAATTAAAATGAAAGAAATTAGTTTTTGGTAATGGAACTAATGCTCGGTAATTGACAACAAGATTAGATTCTTGTAAGTGAGAATAATCCTTGATAAGGGGTGAAAAGATTAGTTTCCAATAATAGAATTATTAACATGTTTGACATACTTTGATTTGATATCTTTTTCTTAATTTGAGATCAAAGGCTTTTTATGATTTTTGTTTTTTTAACTTTTAAGTCCTCTCATCAATTGAAATAATAAGAACACAATGATTAAAAGCATTGTTTTTATAAGGCGTTTGAAAATGTGGTATCAATTGTTTTTTAAAGTGTTTTTTACTCGGAAATACATTAAAATAATATATTTTTTTATTTTTTTAAAATTATTTTTAATATCAGCACATCAATTAATTTGAATTAAAAAAAATAATTTTTTTAAAAATATATTTATAACATAAAAATAAACATGATGTTAATTTGGGACTGAGGCAAATAGTAATAACAATTTTAATTAAAAATCTTCTTCAAAAAGGCATCATGTTACCCTGCAAAATATAGCAAGTACCCTTCGGACAAAAATACCAACAGACATGGACAGAGACTAATTCACGGCAAGCATACGAAAAAAAAAAAAAAAACATCCTTGAGGGAATAAATTTACAAGTGCATGAAAGGAACCAATCTTCATCGTGGTTTAAAAAAGAAGTTGAGGAAAGTGGTGCACAAAATGACAAAACAGAGGATGTTGTTAGGTCAAGGGTCCACAAAACCTGGCCCACTCATTGACTGGAAAACAAATAAAAAAAAAACCCAACAAATTCCCTTTTCCCCAAGAATCCTTCGTAACTACTTCATGTTTTGTCCCTTCTCTTCCCCTAAATCCTTCAACAGAAATACAAACCAACACGAACAATGGGGGTGCCTCAAACAATGGAGGCCCTAAGAGAACGAGCTGATTTCATTAAAGAATCGTTACAAAAAAGCCAAATCATTACTGATAACATGGCCGCCATTCTTGGCTCCTTCGACCACCGGCTATCCGCCTTAGAAACTGCCATGCGTCCCACTCAGGTACGTTAAGAATCATCCCAACTTTTCATATTGCTGTTTTAACGGATCTGCATTGTTGTTTGTAAAGGAAATTTTCTTCTTCTTCTTCTTCTTCTTTTGTAGATAAGGACGCATTCGATTAGAAGAGCACATGAAAATATTGATAAAACATTGAAGGCAGCAGATGTTATTTTATCTCAATTTGACCTCACGCGAAAGGTACTTTTTTTATTAAAAAAATAATAATTTCTAAATGATGTTTTTTTGTTGTAATATTATTAATTAATGAGTCTGGATATATATGTATTTGAATGTTGTAGGCAGAGGCTAAGATATTGAGAGGGCCACATGAAGATTTAGAGAGTTATTTAGAAGCGATTGATCAGCTAAGAAGCAATGTGAAATTTTTTAGCAGCAATAAGAGTTTTAAAAGCAGTGATGGTGTGCTTAATCATGCCAATCAATTACTTGCCAAAGCTATTTCTAAGCTTGAAGAGGAGTTTAGACAGCTTTTAACAAATTACAGGTTCGTCTTCTTGGCTTCTTGTTTTTGTAATGAAATCCTGCTGTGTTTTGTTCCAAGAAATGGAGAATGACATAGAAGTTATGCTAACTGTTTAGTGTTTTTGATCTGACTGTATGGTGCACTCGAAAAGTCTTGTTTTCTGGTGTTTTGAAACGAGTAATGAATCGAATATTGGACATGGCGATGACTTCTGCCACGGAAAAGTGACAATTAATTGTGAAAGATTGATTGTTGTTGTGTGCCTGATGCAAGCTTTGATTTTTCATGATCCTCAACAATGTTTGGAAATAAGTTAAGAATTGTTTTTAATGACAGCAAGCCAGTGGAACCTGATCGACTCTTTGAATGTCTTCCCAATTCTCTACGTCCATCATCGTCTTCAGGATCGCCTAGGAAGCATGGTGATGATAACAGCAAGAGCCCCACTGAGCACCAAGGGAAGAGCTTAGAAAATGCTGTTTACACTCTTCCAACACTTATTCCGCCAAGGGTTATTCCATTGCTACATGATTTAGCTCAACAAATGGTTCAAGCTGGTCACCAACAACAGCTATTTAGAATCTACAGGTGATTTTTTCCCTTTCTTAGTGCTGCTGTTATCATTGCTCATGTTCTTCATTCTTAGACCTATCTTAACTAGGTTGTCTTCTGTCTTACAAGTTCTCAAGACAAATACATGTCAGAAGATTGACTTCTTCATATTCTGGTGTTTTTATCGTTTACCGCTAATAACAAGCTTGAAACTTGGAATATAAAAAGGAATCTACTTTGCTCTGCCATTGCTTGATCCATGATAAAAACATTGAAATTGGAAGAAAAATTTAGCTTGGTTATTTTTGGGTGATCTCTCTTGAGTAATCTAGTGTTGATTAGTATAAATTTGAACATACTTCAGTTTTACTCTTCAACAATGAGTGGTGGACTTGTCAATGCATGTAAGTTTGGAGAATCTCTACCTGTCTTCGCTGGATTTAATAGGAAATGCAATTAATTTAATGGAAATCTAGCAATATAGTGGTCACGTTACTTTTCAAGACACGAGTTATCAAAATTGTTGCTTAACAAAGAGACACTGGAGGAAGAGAACATCGGTTTTATTATTGAAATGATTATTCGCTAATAAATTACATGTAAGAACAAAAGTAAAATTTCATTCTGATTCTTACCATCATATGGTTCTTACTATCATTGACTTTGGAATTTTGATGATGATATTTGCTGTTTATAAACTCCAGGGACACTCGTGCTTCAGTTTTGGAACAGAGCGTTAGGAAGTTAGGTGTTGAGAGACTCAGTAAGGATGATGTCCAGAAAATGCAGTGGGAGGTCTTGGAGGCTAAGATCGGGAATTGGATACATTATATGAGGATTGCTGTGAGGATTTATGTGTTCCATTGTTGGTATCAAGGTTTCTTTTTGTTGTTTGGTTTCTCAATTTTGTTTTCAATGCTTGGAACAGGTCAAACTGCTGTTTGCTGGGGAAAAGAAACTATGTGATCAAATACTTGATGGGGTTGATTCTCTCAGGGATCAATGTTTTGCTGAAGTCACTGTAAACAGCGTGTCTGTGCTTCTTAGTTTTGGGGAGGCCATAGCCAAAAGCAAAAGATCACCTGAAAAACTATTTGTTCTATTAGATATGTATGAGATTATGCGGGAACTTCACTCTGAGGTACGGAAGCTTTTACTAATTGCAGCGAAATATTATCAATACTAAATAATCCTGTATGGGATTTGTCTCATTTATCAACAAGGTAATGAATCTATGATGATGGTAAAAAGTCATTTCAAGGCGAGTTTTTCTCAGACTTGAAACCATAAACCATGAGTCGCAGATGTGCATGAAATGAATTAGAAAATGAAACGTTAAGTAAATAAAGACCCTATATATGGGGAAATAGTCTTACAGTGGAGGAGATGAAAATGGGGGGAAATTGCGATGCGACTTTCAATGGAACATTGTATGCAAGGTCGCCATGGAGCTCACAATCCATGGGGATGAAAATCCATTTCAAGCAAACTGAAATGCATAAAAAGCCTGCGGCTGTAGCTTCAGGTATCGGTTCTTGGTTATTTATTAGAAAAGGCGACTAAAATGACATTTGGAATATAGAAAACCAACTGTTTTCTTTATGATGGAGCTAACAGCATTTCACTGTTATTTTTAATCACAAAGCATTAGAGAAACGATACTGTATGAATCCTATGGTGGAAAAATGTTTAGACAAGTATTTTTTCTCATTCTTCTCCTTCTTTTTCTTCAATTCTTCTTGATGTTTATGATCTTCTTTTGTTTCTTTTTCTCTGTTTTTCGGCTTGATGTTGGGGGTTGCATCTGCAGATTGAATTACTCTTTGGAAGTAAAGCCTGCATCGAAATGCGGGACTCTGCTTTGAGTTTAACAAAGCGACTAGCTCAAACTGCTCAAGAGACCTTTTGTGATTTTGAAGAAGCTGTAGAAAAAGATGCTACCAAAACTGCTGTTTTAGACGGAACTGTCCATCCTTTGACTAGCTATGTGATTAATTACGTGAAGTTTCTCTTTGAGTAAGTTATTATTTCTGCATTTTCTTGTTTCTTTTCTGTCAATTTTATCATGACATTTTTTTAAAAACTTTTTTCAAGTCTGCTACTTGTTCATGAGGTCAGAAGATCTAGAAACATTAGATTAATTTATAAATATCATGCATCTGACAGTTGCTCTTTCAATTTGCGCAGCTACCAATCTACACTGAAACAGCTCTTTCAAGAGTTTGATGCAAGCGATCCGGATGCTCAGTTGACATCTGTGACTACAAGAATTATGCAGGCTCTTCAAAATAACCTCGACGGGAAGTCAAAGCAGTATAAGGACCCTGCGTTGACTCAACTATTTCTCATGAACAACATTCACTATATAGTGAGATCTGTGCGGAGGTTTGTTTTATATTTTTTGTATTTTATATAAGAGGCGTTGATGATCTTCTGTACATGCTCTGCCTGCCACCTTTTAACATCCAAGTACAGGTCAGAAGCGAAGGATTTACTGGGTGATGATTGGGTGCAAATACACAGAAGGATTGTGCAACAGCATGCTAATCAGTATAAGAGAGTTTCTTGGGCAAAGGTTTGTTTCTTTAACTAGACTTATTCTGCATCAGAATCTCTTTATGGTTCCCACCCAAAATTGTATTCAGCTATTTGGTTTCTAGTGAGGTTTTTTGTTTTCTCATCAATGAGACGTCATGTTAAGCAGTTCGTGTCTTAGATGTGCAGATTCTGCAGTGTCTCTCTGTTCAGGGTGGTGGATCAGGCAGTGGTGGTGGAATCGGAGGTGATGGTAGTGGTGGTGGAATTTCAAGAGCAGCAGTGAAGGATAGATTCAAGACCTTCAATGTCCAATTTGAGGAGCTTCATCAGAGGCAATCTCAATGGACCGTTCCTGACAGCGAGTTGCGTGAGTCTTTGAGGCTGGCTGTTGCCGAAGTTCTCTTGCCCGCCTATAGGTCTTTTCAAAAGCGTTTTGGGTATGGCTCTCATCCTTGTGACCTGCTTTTTCCTCTTCTTCTCGCTTCTACTCATCATTTTATATGAAAAGAATTCATACTTTCTTTCTTTCACTCATAGGAACAAACCCTGTTTTGCATTGTTACAGGCCTATGATCGAGAATGGAAAAAACCCTCAAAAGTACATTAGATACTCTCCTGAGGATCTTGACCACATGATGAATGAATTCTTTGAGGGCAAGACATGGAACGAGCAGAAACGGTAAACATTTGCTAGAACGAATCTAGGTACATGCCACCATTTATATACTTGTACAATTACAAGGTCAAATAATGAGAGCTCCAAAATCTATAAAACCCGTTGTTCGGTTCAAATAACAGAGGACCTTGCTGAGGGGAGAGGTAAAGCGGTAGGTCTTGGCGGTGCATCCTCTCCTGAGGCGTTCTTGAATCTGCTCAAAATCTTGATCCTCACATTTCTTTAGAAAGTGTTCAGGGGATTCTTATTGTTTCCATGTTATCCTTAGAATAAGAAATGACTTGCTCTAATAACTTTGAACCAACGAGCCTCCATAATTCTTTAACCAGTTAGATTTTGACACCATGATTCCAAAGGCCCCCTTGAAGAAATAATTCAAAACTTCCCAGGTTTTCTGAATTTAATTGGTACCCTAAAACACACAAGTTACATCTTCCAATTTTTTATGTAAATTCAGTGCGAATGAGTGAATTTTTTTACTCAAGTGTTGCCCATCAGCCCTTGTCCTAAATTTCTTGGCTCCGCCGTGGTGGGAAGAAACTAATTTGCTCCCCATCCCATGGCTCCGCCGTGGTGGGAAGAAACTCATTTGCTCGCCATCCCATGGCTCCTTGTGATTGACAGATGCCTTCTCTTCCTTTAGCGACAGCAACTTTCCGACGTCAAAAATTATCCTATAGCCAACTAGATCTTCTAGATAGGTTTATATCTGGGCATGTCATCGTGCCATGGCTACTGCTTGATGATGCCAAGCTAGCAAAAATTAATATAAAATAAATATAAAACCAGGCTGCATTTAAACCAGTCAAAACCTGAACTTTAAACCAGGCTGCATTTAAACTCTGGTGGAATCTAATCCTTCTTAAATTAATACAAATAAATATATATAATATGTAATGTTGTGCATTCGATGGTTGTGTATAAGAAGAATGGGAAAAAAACTGAATTAGATAAAAAAAAGAAGCACAAACTTCAAAATCCCCACACCGCCTTCATTTTTTTTTTTTGTTACCCTACACCGATGGATTAACATTTAACTCCTGAAACAATCTGGGGTTAAATGTTAATTTCCTAAACTTTTCTTCAACAAAGTTAAAAGGTGGTTAAATACTTAGTAATTGTGTGTAGTGATGTTTAAATTGTGTTTTTTAAAAAAATTAAAATTGATTTTTTATATTTTAAGATTGTTTTGATGTGAATAATTTTTTTTTAAATATTATTTTAATATATTTAAAAAAACATTTTTAAAAAAACTATTAATATATTCTCAAAAATCGTAATTAATCACAACTTTAAACTGAAAAACCATGAAGGAAAACAAATCACGAGAAGGGTAAAACAGTAAAACAAAAAGGAAAAAAAAAGAAGCCTACTGAGAACCGTTCCCTCCAAAAGAACATTTGAGACAGTTACAAATCGTTGTGACCCATGCCGTCCAAAGTATATTTATAAACATTATTTTCTTCTCACAATTAGAAGTTGTTGGTTATAGTCTTTTAATCCGAAGCAACACAATCATCACTACTTTTGTACTATGAATTCATAAATCTTGAGGAAAAAAAAAAAACAAGTTTACAGAACTTATAAGGTACGTAATCCAACAATATCTTTACAAGTTTTTCTTCTTTTTTTTTTCTTTAAAATCTTCACTGTATCTCCTACGTTAGAATTGTGTGTGTGTGTGTGTGTTTGTGATCAATGAAAATGAAAGAAATTAAAATATGGGTATAGGATCTTAGTCATGTTAAAATCCTGAAAGAGGATGAGACGTGAATTAAATCCACTATTTCTATATATCATCATCTTTTTTTATATTTCCTTCTGTTTTCTGTTGATTTCTTAGTTTTTTTTTTATATAAAAAAGAAAAGAAAAGAAAAGAGCACAATGCTATCTATATATGTTATTGTATATATGGAGCAGATAAAGATCTCTGTTTTAGCATCGTCTCTTGAAATCTTGATTCCTTTCTAGTATGGTTTTTCCTGGAAGGATAGAGATTATTTCAGGAACAGAAATAAATCAACGCTCATGGTTTATGCAGAAAGAACAATGGCATCGTTGAAGTCTCAAGACTGTGGAAGCATTTGCCAGCTTGCTCTTTTCTTGCTTGCCGTGGTGGCCGGAATATCAATCATCACCTTAGGACTTACGATGAATTCAAAGTACAGTCCACGGACACAGAAACAGCCTCTAGTGATCAGACTCAATTCCTTCTCTGTCTCAGACCTCAACGTGTCGAATTCCATATCCGGGGCCAATTGGAATGCCATGTTGTTGTTCGGGAACCGACACAGTTATTTTGAGATTTCGATCGAAAGTTTTGAAAGTTTTGTTTACTATTATCATCAAGACGCTCTGTCGTGTGCATTAGTGGAGTCGATTCATTTAGGGCCCAAAAAGCAGAAATTGGTGCAGATCAAATTTAATGCCTCAGGGTGCGGAGGGGGCGAACAACCTTTTGTTGAGGAGAGGGTTCTGAAGGAGATCAAGAGAGATGTAGATAATGGAACTTTGCGTTTGGGGCTCATGTTGAATTTTCAGGCTTCTTATAGGAAAGGGCCTTGGTCTTGGGTCTATTGGCTGAAGGCTAAATGCACTGACTTGGACGTGGTGTTTGAAACTGGTCCGGGCGCTGGCATGATGATCGGCGATGAGCCCAGAGCGTGCTCGGTTCCGTTGCTCAAGTGATCATGATGTTTCTGTCACTTCCTTAATTCCTTGTTCTTATTTACTTGTTCTTTTCATTTCTTTTCCTCCGTGTATAGTTTCTGTTTTTAGGAATAGTACTGCTGTAATCAATGCAATTTCTATAGCAGTTTTGGTGTTGCGTTGCTGCCACGAAAATTTCAGACAACCTACAGGGCCGGGCACACATCATGGAATCAAATGCACCTAGTTCTGTCTCCAAAACTAGCCGCGAAGAAATTCTGTAACCTGAAGGCCTGTTCTCGACAGATTCTGGAAGTGGAAATTAATCACACCTACTTATAATCCTCGTATAGTTTTTAAGCAAAAAACTCTGGGGAATTTTTCCATCACTCGTACAAGTTTTCTTGGCCATATCTAATATCACGCGTCAACTTTGGCCGTATCTAACATAATGATTCAACTTTGTCACAGTAAAGCATAAAATTTGTTAACCAATACCCATAATTTACTATTTTCAATCTTAGCAAGTGATAAAAAAACAGGAGCAGCTTTTATTCAGCCATGCATTTGACTACACAATAAGCAATACAACATATCTGTTCTCATCGTAGAACCATATATGTGAACGTAAATGTCTTGAGCTTTGTTGGAAACAGCCAAGATTGCGCATCTTCTTACATACTTCTTTTGGATTTGATTTTTGTTGCCATGCTCCTCTCAATTCCTTGGAAGCTTGAGAAATGTGTACTATTTGTTTAACCTTATTGTATTCAAGTGCCAAAGGAAGAAAGGAAACCCAGCTCAATATGGCCAAATGCACCCGTATCATGTGACATGATAACCAATTCCATTTGAATATGTTAGCTTAATCGTAACATAAAACACACAATGTACGCGTTTATGCCACCCATGATTCTCTGTAATCTTTCTCGTTTTCTCCTTACTTTATCCGAAAAAAATTAAAATCAAAGAGAGATGATCAATTAGACGTACTATGGCTTCGGAATCCCAACAACACAACAAGGGAGAAAGCCAACCATCTGAAAGCACCCTTTTTCCTTCAGGAAGATTTAAGTCTCCGGGGGCAGGGTATACTCCACCACTGAGTTATCCTCCGACATTGGGATATGCACCACCAGGACCATATCCAGCCTATCAACCGCCCGGTTGTTACCCTTATGCTCGAGCACCACCACCAGCATATTACATTAATGCTACAGTACATCAACAAGGATGTCAAAAGTCATCAAGTTTCTTACAAGGCATTCTGTCAACAATAATATTCTTGGTGATGTTTATATTTACACTCCAATTAATTATGCTGCTTGCATTGCGTCCTGAACTTCCTGTTTATCACGTTGAAGACTTTTCTGTGTTCAATTTTAATGCCACCATGCCTACTACCGTCACGGCTACTGGGGAAGCATACGTAGCAGTTAAGAATCCAAATACCAGATTGAAAATAGACTTTGGTCAAATACATAGCTATATGTATTACGACAAAGATTATATTTTTATACTTGAAAATACAATTCTCACGTCGATCCCATTTATCTTATAAAGCCAATCTTAAAAACTAAAAAAAGAAAAAATGAGATACATATCCTTAACAACTAAAATCTTGCTGTGTAGAATTTTTGGTTTTTTTCTTTGGTTTTCCTAGATTTTAAACATCTGTACGTGATTTATACGCTAGCAAGTAGAGTGTTTCAATCAGGCTACGAATTTTTCTGTAAAACTTTTGTTAATGTCAAGTGGTAAATAGACTTTTTAAAAAAACATACATGCTAGTTTTCTGGTCAGAGAGTTTTGAGTTGAGGTTTGGAGGAAATACATGTTCTTATGTCAAGTGTAAATGCTAGTTTTCTAGGTTCTTTTTTTTTAATAACCTTTTGAAAGGCATGCCTGCTTTCTTTAGTGTCTCAGAATATGCTTGAGTTGAGATTTGAGGAAATGCCTAATTTATTGCTTTTAACTCAATTATTGGAACGTTCATGTATATAATATACCAATCAAACAATCATGGTAAAGTCAGCATATGGAACTACATCTTTCAAAATCATATATATTTCTTAGTTCTTAATTCGACTAGCATTTTTGTATCTCCTGTTTATTCTTATGTAGGTTTTTGAACTGTGTATAAGCTCTCTGAAATGATGTCTGTACAAGTTATACGATTGCTGTTTCATTGATATTTTAGATTCCTTCCATTTCAGCTTGTTTGATTTATGAAAGAACTGGTGCCCCGCTTTCTGAAATGAGTTCTCTGAATAAGTAGACTCTACACTTTATATTGCTAGTTCTTAATTATTGCTTGTGAAACCAAAACATGTCTGTATTATAGGTTTTTCGCCACATTATTCTTGTTGTTACTGATCCTGTTTTTGTTTTAATATTATAAATTTAGGTAGGCTATGATATGACGATACTGTGATGCAGTCAAAATGGATGTATTTGTGCCTTATGGTTGAACAATTTTAGATCAGTTTAAGATTCTACAAGGGTTTTGATGTTATGGAATTCAGTGTGTTGGCAAAATGCGAAATTCACCTCGGTTGTTGTATATTTTCTTACTAGAAGATGCATGTCAGGTTTCTTGATATGTCCTTATTAGAAGCTCACATCTGATGCGCATGCTAGTTTTGTCCACATGAACAAGCTTCGGGCACAGTGCTGCATTGGAAAGTAGAAATGGCTTTAGCTTGCAAGATTCCATGTATTTTTTCAACTCTCTTTTTGGTATTTGTTCCAGCATTTCATTTTTCATTTTACCCATATTCAGATTAACTAAAATTGTAGTGAATGCATTTCATAAATCTTGATTGGTGTGCATATATGTGGGACTTCTGATTGCTGCATTTGAAGAGCGCAGGGATCTGAAGCTTTGTTAACCCTTGCCTGCTGCTGTAGAAGATTTGCTTCTAATCTTGCGATTGCCTGGTGACTGTCATGCCCAGTTTTTTTTTTTTTTTAGCCCTGATATGAAGTGGAATGTCTTTAAACATCCTTTCTACAGTAATTATTCCATCCCGAAATCAACCAGCCATCTGTAATATAAGAACTGAAAATTAATCTGTTGAGCACAACAGCCAGATGGCCCAGGACATTTACTAGAGTGGAGATCTGAGATGAGCTACAAATATTAATATCAATGCGATTGCGCCATCTATTCAGGTGGTTGATGAGGCACCTTGAAATCATGGTACATTGCTATTGTTTTATGGATCACTTTATTTTTGTGATAAATATGTGCATAGGCAATTCATCTGCATATTCACTTGATACTACAGAACTTGAGGGACAAAGCTGTTGTTTATGGATCATGTTGTTGTTTTTATCTTATATTATTATTTGGATCATAGTGGGAATTTCATCTAGTCCACGTGTTGGTTAGTGCTATGTATCTGTTCTATCGGTCTTGCTGATCGGGAGACCTCTTGCTCATTCTTATCCTCAACGTTGCTGCACTTATATCAGACGGTGTGCTGTTACAGGGAACTGTTGATCTCCGTCCGAAGGCATGCGAGATAGAGATCTTGGCATAGTTATGGAAGTGGAAGTTTGGTTGCTAGTGGCACCCTAGCATCAAAGCATATCCTTGAAAAAGGTTTTTCATTTTTCAGTTCTCATACAGGATGTAGGCGTTGCTCATAGCAGCCGTACATGGATCGAAGAAACTATAAGCTTCATCAAAATTCAGTCTATATATGCTCTTCTAATTCCAGTGATCTTCTTTTGTTACCTGTTTTTTTTCAATACCAGGTGAACCTCCTCCTTTCGCAACCTCCAAGGATGCCGCTGGGGTAGAACTTGAACATGCGCTGATTAAATTCACATCAGTAACATGGTAAACATTGTTCAAATCACTGTTTCCCTTGCCTTTATTGCTTCGAGTTCAAGTTCTTTAATTGTTTTAAATATTAATATAATAAGACATTTACTCCACTATGGTCTATTCGACAAGTGGGGAGGAACCTTCTCTGTCATAGGTTTGCCTAACCTAAATGATCTGGCTTTTAACTTATTTTTTAAAGTTGTGGTTCCTAAGGAAATGGTCCTGAGGCGTCCTCTTTGAATATGATAAGATACCCATCACAAGAACCGGGCCACATTATATTGCCTCAGTAAGGCATGATTAAGACCCTGGTGGCTGTATTAGTAGAGAGAGAGAGAGAGAGAGAGAGAGAGAGAGAGGATGGCGTTCTATCTCATGTCTTGGAATATTGTTCGTGTCATGATGAATGTTTGGTAGGAAACTTCCAAATGGATTTGGATGCGAATTAGAGTCCGAATTAGCAGATTAGTTTCTATCTTCTGATGGCAAACTGAAACTCCCCTGTGATTCATACATCATATGGGAATTATTGGAGTCTTTGGACATGAAATAGGAGGTGAGAGAGGGGATCAAAATTATTCAGTCCTCTCTACTTTCCATTTGTTTCTTACATGCAAAAAAGCCATACTAGTGTCAATTGTTTGAATGTCGAGGCAAATGGTCGGTGGAGATTTCAATTATTGTTTCGTTAAATGTAGACCAGAATCATTACAGAGCATTATAATGGCCTCTTTTCAACTCCTCATATTCTGACGTTGCTTCGCAGTCATCTCCTCTGATGTGAATTTCTAGCTTTCCAACCTTTCGTTCTCTTGAATTTTATAATTATAGCGACGAAAAACATCCAAGTGGTTTTACAATATGTCTACTTTCTTGTAACGTGTTATATTTTTTTTATTGTTAAAATCAAGCTTATGCAGGGAAAAAGACTATAAAATCAAACTGACCATTAAGAAGAAAAAAAAAGAACTGTCAAAAACGAGTCATGAAATTGATTGGCTCGGAAAGATAGAGATAATTTAGGATTCCAAGAAACCTTTCTTTTATATTCCATACATTTTTTTTCCCATCCTTTTCAGTTTGGAGTTATCTGCCATGAGAATTCCCTACCAATCAAGTGTTCTCACCGATGCCCTTTATTCCTGATCAACCCTGACTTTTAGGTTTTGTCTCTTTCACGAGCCAAGTTGCCATGCTGACACTTTATTCTCGAGCTAAACCTAGAAACGAAGTCAGAGCGTGCTCACCACGCACAAATCACATTGTGACGTCAGGCCAGCTAGTCTGCCGTCGAAGATAGAGTTCTGAAATTCAGGTTCGAAACATAAGATGACGGGGATTAATTTGAGAGGTTCGAAGCAGATCCGATGTAGGGACTTCGGAAGTACAAACAACATGGGGATCGGAATCAGCCTAAATGTCAGAGCTGCAACATGGAAAAGTAGAAGAGAAGAAGCCTCTCTTCCTTCCTTCCTTCCTCGGAGAGGATATTCTAATCAGCACTGGAATGAAGCTACCAAACGTACGTATATGGAGAGGGATATCCTTTGGCTTCTCTCTTCTCTTTATTTCTTTCTTTTTGTTCAGAATTAGTACACAGAATTCGGGCTATCCTCTTTGCAGCTCCCATGTACATGGTAATACTCAAATGAGGATTCTCTTATGATTCAAAATGTTAATGGTTATTAAATTATCAGAGATTTGTATAAAAATAAAGAAAAAAAATTGTTAATTTCAAATCTAATACTTAAAAATGAGTAATGAAGTTTGTCGATGTCAGGCATTATAACTAAAATTTAATTTGATATTGCGATAATGGTTGTTTTTTAAAGTGATTTTTATTTGAAAAAATATTAAAATATATTTTTTATTTTTTAAAATTTATTTTTAACATCAAAACAATCTAAAAATATAAAAAAATAATTTGAAGTAAAGAAAAAATTTTAAAAACTATAAATAAAAAAAACATATTTAATATGCAAAAATAAACTCTATAATTCATAGTAATTTTGTGAAGTTAAAAAGTCCAGCTATAATTCTCACTTTCAGAAACTTTCTTCATTCAAGTCCCTTTTTTTTTCCATCCTAGAGTCAGTTTCCATCATTTTTCTCTTTTTGCTCCTGTTCCCCACTCACGTGACTTGTGGAGTTAATCATGGTGTACCACATGCCGTGTGCCTGTTTCTTTCTTTCTTTCTTAATGCAATTTTATGGCTACCTTGTGCTTATCATCCAACCCTAAAATGCCCTTGCTCTGATTCAAGCCCGAGGTTTTCTATTTCAACCCTCTCCTGGCCGATACATTAATTATGATACGATTAGGAAATATGTTCAACGATTAATTATATTTTAACAGAATATATATATATATATATATATATATATAATTATGAGAAATTCAGTAAGTGCTCGATCTAATGACTGTGCCAGAGTGAGTCTGATATGTGTTGGGTAGTCATAAATCTAATTAGTTGGGTAGTCAATTCGTTCAAAGGAAAAAATAAATATACATGTGTCATTAGATGCACCAACCATGTATTAAAAATGTAAAATATATCTGATCAACTTGATCTATGATGCTAGATAGATTAATGACTCGTCGAATTTTAGAATTTAATAGTTAGATTTTATATATATAGTAGGTGGTTCATTATCATTTTTTTTTATACTAATTATATTTTTTATTTATTTAATATGGGATATATGTCTAGTGATACTTCTCATTTACAATCCATTTTTTGAAGTTAGTCAGAGTGGCTTGGAATATTTCAAGATCTTTGATGAAAAGTTATGCCTCTTTGAGGCTTTAATACCGTATAAATTTGGAGTTCTTTTCAAAAGACTTAAGTTTTATGACAGGTGGCTAATTATGGATTTCTTATATTAGTTTATATCTTTGTATATATACAATATAGAATATTGTTTGTGTTTTTTTTTCCCTGTTAAATACAACCCAAAATTTTTTTTTTTTTTTTTATTAATGTGGGTGTTCAAACCAGTTTGAGGGCACCTCGACTAATCTCATGGGTCCTGAAATTAACGACTATGTAAATCTCTAGTGATCCTAAAATTTATAGGACTCGAACTAGTAACTTGTAAAAAATAAATCTAGAATCTAACTAGTTGAATTACCTTCTTTAAAATTACTAAAAAAAAAAGTTTTTAATAAGGAGAGAGATGATAATTAGTTTAACCAAAATGTCATAGCAAGGTGTTTTTTTTTCCATGGCAACGTTTCACGTGGCATTTACTTGAGTTGTCCTTATCTTGTATTTCCTAATAGGCAGCCACACTAATTAAATTTTCTTTGATAGATTAGACTTGTTTAAATTAAAGAAATTGGTAAGTTTTTGAGTCAGTCAAGCCAGCCATGGTTATTTTAATTTTGTTTCTCAGACTGTAATGATTAGTGAATATTATATAATAATAATTTAGACCCTTGATTTAATAAAATCTGATGACCGGAGTACCTAATGTAACAGAAGTTTCTGAGAGCCAGTTCTGCAGTCGGTGTTTGGCTCCTTCGAGCCGACAAGAAAATTGAAAAAAGAACTAAATGAGTATAAATGAAGGCTTGGGTTCACATGGGTACTCTTTTAAATTTCCACGCAACATTTCTTGGACTTTGAATACAAGTGTGAGTGCACTGCCTAGCTATCTAGGCGATCTGATTATTGAACGTTGAGTGAGATCTAGACAAACGTTTGCCGTTCTTTTTGAAAATGGTCAACTTGCAATCTAGGGTTTTGAAGATTGCTATTAAGGGCTTGTTCGGTAGTTCGATGAGTTTTAGTTGAAATTATATTTTGTTTTAGCCATGATTTTAAAAATATTTGGTTATATATTCTATAGTTTTGTCTAAATTTTACGAAGAAACTCTATTTTAAAATGTTAGTAATGAATAATCTATAGTTTATATCCTTTTTTTAAACCACAAAAATCATCACGCACACTAAATATAAAGAAATTGAGAAAGGGATATATCTAGGTACGTGTTTTGGAATATAGCGTTAGGTGGGACGTCAACAAATCATACTTATATGAGGCATTGAGAAAGAAGTATATATAGTAAGAGTTTTTCTCTCTTTCCATTATGATTATCCCACTTTAAATCGTTGAGTTTATTGTTATTTAGGTGCTCCAACTTCACCAACCAGATCATTTTGCCTTGATTCCAAAATGTAATTTGTAATTAATAATGATAGCAATATGAAAATTGATACCAATAATTGAATTATAACATAACAAATTAAAGAATTGCAATTAATGAACCACGAGGAATAGTTCAACTGTTAAATTTTAAATTTGCTTTTCAATGATTATAAGTACAAATTCTCTTAAAACTACTGAAAGATTATATAATTTTTAATTTTAGAATTCATAGAATGAGTTGAGGTGCGCGCAAACTAACCCGAATAGAATTGCAATCAGTGTCGATCAACAAGTTAATAATTTTACTTTTTAGCATGAATTAAATTCTTACATTTTGATATATATTACCGAACACAAGCTAAATTTTGTACCGAGAGAGAGAGAAGGATATCGAGTTTGTTTCCACGGTTTAAAATTAATAGAATTTGTGCAAGCACATGGAAAGGCATCTTAATTCAAGCTTCTTTCGTTTTCCTTTACGTCTTTGGAAAAACTCACGCCAATAACAAATGCACACTTGTAGACGTTATGACCGTTTTCTGAATTTTTTGTTTTTTGATAATAACACATATCTTTTAATTTGAAGGCAGGTAATTACCCAAAATTACCTAGGGAGCAGGAAACTGGATAGATATATGGTCAGATTTCAATTGTAAGTTAAAGTGCATAATATTTTTTTAATTGTGATTTGTTTTTTAATTTTTTAAATATACAATATCTCGAGTCGACTTATGAACCTCAAACAAGATGCCTACACTCTAAAAAAAAACTTGTAAAACATGACTTATACTTTGCAATTCGTGATCATCAGTATTAGTGGGTTGAGAGAATTGAATATTTAAAAACCATATAAAAAAACATATTTCTGGTCCACGTCCATTTTAATATCTTAGCCACCGCTTATTATTGGTCTTTGCTTCTAGCTATCCATAGATTATATACAGCCAACAACAAAACTATAAATTTATAATAATTCATAAAAACAGAAAAGGTAAAACTCAATGTGCCTTTTGCATGTATTGGTGGGAGGTGGGAGTACTTTTTCTCCAGCTTTAACCACCACTTTTAGACGTCTTGTATATCAGTAAACAATTCTAAAAGCCTTTTAAATTTCTAATTGCGGTGGCTAACACTCTCTTTAAAATGATAATTTCAAATAAAAGCCATTCTAGGGAAGGTTCCGACGACTTCTTCAGGGGAAAGGGGGCAAAATACTTCTATGCAAAAGAACCTGTTGAGAAAGGTTATGAACTTTTAATCTCATAAAAAAAAAAAAAAGGTTTATGAGCTTTTAAGCCGTGAATAGAAGAAGAAAAATAAAGGGTGAACTTTCAAGCACAATTTGGAGTCCAAATGCATTTATTTCCATAAAACCTTAATTTATTAATAATTCATCGATTATTTTCCCTTGCAATCACGTTAGGCTTTGGCCGGTAGCCATAAAGTATATTCTAGAACCCAAAAAAAAAAAAGTCGGTAGGATGAGATGGGCAACTTCTTCGTTATTGGTAGCTGGGCCCTAAGTATATCCTTGATACGTGTCCGTTTTTGGGTCCCTCTCGGCATTGATCGGTGATGAAAAGGACGATCGATTGAACCATACACGAGCAATGGTAAGAACAAATAGTAAATTGAGTCACCATCACGAAAGAATGGAAATCCAACGGTTGAGATTTCATTTTTGTATTGGGTATCTTTATCTTTCTTTTGTTGCCTTTTTGTCTTCCTAAGTTTGATTGACAAAAAGGCAACTTCCCTTTGTTGCAAAGGAATGCTGGCCAATAGCATGTTTATTTGTTTTTTTTTTTTAAATAATGTTATAGAAAAAAAATGATTTTTTTAGCATTAAATTAACTTTTTGATGATTTTAAATGGTTTTAATATGTTAATATAAAAAATAAATTTTAAAAAATAAAAAATATATTATATATTTTTAAATAAAATATTTTTTAAAAAATAAAGCTAGCTACTATAATATTAAATTTCTTTAATGGTAATGGGATCTTTGCATCTTTTTGCATTATTGGCCGAACTTTTAGAAAATGCAGGCCATAAGATTAACACCAATTATTTATGTTATTACACTCAAACACAAATTGAACATAAGGCATATTAATTAATTAATTAATCATTTGGGACACATTTATCCCGAAAATACATAGATGGATTTTCCTAAAAGATTAAAATCGGTAGCCAAATTAAAGATGAAAAGGAGAGAAGATAATCAAGACAGCATAGTAATTATTTTGCTATAACTATTCTATTTTCTCCATCTACAAGACAGATTGATGTCGGAGTCTCATCGTACACAGTGACTAACTAGATAAAATAGATATTTAATCCAATTTTCAGTTCTAGTTGACTATATATCCATGGACGTGCTTGTCAAGTTTTTAAGGCAGCTTAAATAATAGAAAACGTGAAATATTCTAACACAATGACTTGCACTCGGAAAATAAACACACGCACAATCATTTTTATGTACATATCAATTTTATGAGCAAAATTTAAAGAATTTATACCACTCTCCTTATTATTAATCCGCGTTAGAATTGAGATCAAGTCACTTTTTTAGTAATATTATAAAAATATTTAAATATTGTTAATATTTTAATTTTTCCAAGTGAAAAAAAAAAATTAAAATTGTATAGAGACTAAATCAATGTGACTCGATTGATTTTGTAGGTTCAAAAGCAATACAGATAACCTATAAAAATATGATTTTAATAAAAAAATTCAAGATGACATCTTGTTTTTTTAATATTGAAATAATAACATGTTGGATTAACTTTGATCAACCCGAGTTAACATGTCAAATTCGTGACCTGGGTTATGAAACTATAATAATTCAAAAAAAAATCAAAATAAATTAAGAAACTTAATTTTCAATTAATCAAATGTTGAAGAATAAAATTAAAACCAAAACTAAATTAAAAAAAAGGGCCTAAACCCGCAACCTATATCACAAGACATGGATAACCCAATAAAAAGCAAATCCAATGTTGAAAGACCCATAACCCGGATCATGAGACCGAGATGTTAAAGAACTCATAACTTAGATCATAAAACCAAGATAACCTCTTAAAAAACAACAACTTGATTTAACTATGGTTAAAATGCCAAAACCCACATCCATGATCACGAGATTAAGATATCACCATATAAAACAAATCAAAACAGATTATAAAGATAAATTTCCCACTAATTATAAAATTAAAAAAAATCAATTAAAAAAAACCCAAGTTAATTTAGTTAACTTGTTAAGCACAATTTCTAGATCATGAAGCCGACATAATCTTATAGAAAGTAAACAAAATAAATCATGAAGCCTAATTTCCACTTAAATCAATATGAAATGATGAAATTAAAAAAAAAATAATTAAAAAAACTCGAATCAATTGAGTTAACCCACCATACCTGCGATCATTGTCATAAGAGTAAAATAACCCAATAAATAACAAATCTAATATTAAATTATATAAAAAAAACTTTGATTAAAAAGATAAAATAAAAAAAACAAATCACTTATACAAATAAGATCAAAATAAGGTTTTTCCAGTGAATTAATATAATGAAAAAAACCCATATGTTTTAGTGTATAGTATAATAATGATAATATAATAATTATGAATCAAAAGTTCTCAAATATCTTGGGTTACAATGGTAATTACAAATGCAAACCTTATACGAAGGGTTTTTTTTTTCCCTACACTTCGAGTAAACAAATTAATCTCATTAATTAATTACATCAAACACTAACCGAAGTCCCACCACCACTACACAAACTCGAAAAAAATAAAAGCACTAACCACCACTTCTTCTTGCAAGAGATCTTAATATAAACCCGAACACAACGCGTTTATCGCACGGCACCGTCAATGCACCCCCACACAAAGCAAAGAACCCAACCTCTCTACCTCTACCTCTCTTGTTATTAACTCCACACTTCCCTCAGAAACTCTACCTCACATAGCCCCTCTTTTTCTCTTCACTTCACCACCACCACCATGTCATCCAAAGACTGCGGCAGCCACGGCCACAGACGCCGAAGACTCTTCCGTCGAATCTTCGCCGGAATCCTAATCTTCCTCCTCATAGTCCTCATCATAATTCTCTTAGTTTGGGCCATCCTCCGTCCTTCAAAACCAAAATTCATCCTCCAAGATGCTACAGTTTACGCCTTCAACGTTTCATCTCCAAATCTTCTCACTTCCAACTTCCAAGTCACCTTATCCTCTCGCAACCCCAATGACAAAGTCGGGATCTACTATGATAAACTCGATGTTTATGCCACATACCGTAACCAACAAATAACTCTACGTACTGCCATACCTACTTCTTACCAAGGACACAACGAAATTGATGTTTGGTCCCCTTTTGTCTACGGCAGCGCCGTGCCTGTATCTCCGTACAATTCAGTCGCATTAAGTCAAGACCAAGCTACAGGAACTGTGATGCTGATGATCAAGATTGATGGTCGTGTCCGATTCAAAGTTGGAACCTTTATTTCTGCGAAATATCATTTGAATGTTCAGTGTCCTGCTTATATTCAGTTTGATAGCAGAACTTGTGGAATCATTGTCTGTGAGAACGCCATTAAGTATCAGCTGGTAACGAGATGCAGTGTGAGCCTTTGAAGGGATGATACAGCTTCAAGATGGTAAAACGCTATAACGCCGTTAAGTTACTATTTTCTTTTTTGGGCACTCTTTAATATTTTTAGTTTAATTTGATGTATTGTTATTTTATATGGAATTGATGATGGCGTTGTCTTTGTTTTATGATTATATATATACACGAAGGGATCCATATGAAACACTTTGAAATTGGAAGTGTACATTTTGCTAAAGTGAATAAATTGAAGGAAAATCATGAAATATTGAAACAAATAGCGAAGTTACGATTTCTGAGTGTGCAAGTTGTGTGGTTTCAATTTTTTTTTTTCTTTCGTATAGTTAGCCATTAAATGCGAGATCAATAATTGTGTGTTGATATGAAGATAAACAATTGAGTGTCTAGTGGAGGTTGTCGAGTCGTTGTCCATCGTTATTTATTTATTTATTATTTTTTAACGCAATTTTGTTTTTATTGGTGCTTGCTTGTTGTTCACTCTCTCTCTTCTTCTTCTTTTTTTCAGTAGGATATTTAAAGTTATGAAAAGGGAATATTTCGTCAACCATAAGTGATTCTTCCATATACGTATCTTCTTTTTCTAATTCTAATGATTTGCTTTAGAGATACCTTTGATCTGGATTTTAAGATACAAACGATTCTTCTTCTGTTTCACTGCTGCGCGGAAGCTGCTATGTTAGCTGGGCATTGTTGCGAAGGAACTGTTGCATTAATTTGGGAGAGTGAATGCACTTGTGACTATGAGTTTGCATGTTACTATGATTTGTGTTTTTTAGCGACTTTAGACTATTATGTGAATTGTTTTACTTATGGTAAAATCTATCATGCCGTTTGATAAATTGTTTTTTGGAAAAATTCGATAAGGAGGAACTATATTGAGAAATTAAAAATAAATAAAAGCCGTTTGATTATTAGAATAGTTATAAGCTAGCATGCATCTTGACCAACAACCAAATCGGTGGAAAAATAAAATACACCACGCCACAATAGTTGATGAATGGGACGAACGTCGTGAAACGATTTTTCTATGGAGTGGCCTACCATGGACATGTGCATAAAGGGTCGTTGTGAATAGTTTTATTAGGCCTTTCAAGATGGAGAAATTTAGTCTCTACCTAACGCAAGCTAAGAAAGAAAGGGAGCTCTGAACGGTCATACAAACCCAGTCGACAATAAGCGAGATGGAGGCGGCGTTCTTGGGGTGGGTGGAAGTCTCCATTGCTTTAGTGGCGGTCCTTGTCATCAATCACCACCTCTTACGGTCTACTAATTAATAATGGCGTCATAGAAAGGGACTTTCTTATGACAATTCTTAAAGTAATGGGCTCTTGTTTTCTGTTTTTTTTTTTTTAATGAATCACAACTTACATCGTCCACCCAAAACATTCTTTAAGGCTAGGGATATGATGGTATGATATGAAGTGATGATCTTCTCTGTAGCTTTCATGTGCCATAAAATCTTGTGTTTATCAGTATTCTGGCAGCCTGATAACCCTAATCAGTTCTTATGTATTGGGTGGAAAAAACTAAAAAGAAAAAAGAAAAGGAGAGGGAATAATGAGAGGAGAAAAGAAAATTCATAAAAAGAGAAATAAAAAACATAAAAAGGAGAGTAAAGAGAGAAAGAGAGAGAGGACGTAGCTACCCCTCGCTCTCATTTTCTTTATATCATTATCTCCAGCAACGATGGATCCCAGCACAATTGACAACTCACTCATCCTCCACAACCACCACGTTGCGGCCCCCTCCCTTCACCGAACACCAACCCAAATCCCCCCATTTTTCAACCGACGGAACTCTCATTCTCCTATATTTCTCAACCAAAATCATCCCCTTCATCGATGGTCTAGCAATACACCATAACCACCACCAACGCTGGCAGCAGCTCCAGCACAAACCATCACCCAAAACCACCACCAACCCACCAAATCAATAAGGAGAGAGAAAGAGAGAAACAAAACCAAAAAAAGTAAATCCAAATCCAGAAAGTTTATTTTGATTTTGAATTTTTAAATTAATTAAAATGTCTTTTGAGGTTAGAAATTGATATATGGAGGATCTAGAAAAAATAAATAAATGATTTGGAATTTTTAAATTAATTAAAATGTTTTTTGAGGTTAGAAATTGATATATGGATGATCTAGAAAAAAATAAAAACAAGTTGAAATTTAAAAGGTCAAAAAACTTTATTCTAATTTTTTTTATCACTAGAAATGGCTGGAAAAAATTTCAAGCAAACGACATGTCATTCATTGTGTTTTTCTTAAAGCGAGGCATACTTTTTTTTTTTTTAAGAACAAGTGTGCAGGCATGGCTTTGCAAGCCTAGTCATGCCTTCGTGGTTCTTTGAAGCCCAAGCGCAGCTAGGCTTCACTATTTTGGCTCTTTATCAATTTTATTATTTTATTTATTTTATTTATTTTGTAATATTCTAAAATATAATTATTTTCAAATAAAATAATTACAATTATATTTTAAAATCATAGGATATACCATTCTTTTCAAATGAGATTAGAGGCTTTTTATAGTGATGTTATTGATTGCTTTAAGAATAATTATATAAGAACTTGGCATGCATAATTACTTTTAAGAAATTTCTTATAATAATAAAATTCTTAGCTTTTTAGTCTTTAATTATTATTTTTTATACACTTATCTCAATTTAATTATCCCTTTATTTTTTCATAAAATTGCATAAAAAATATCAAGATATATTTCTTTTTTATTTTTTATTAAAACTTGTTTTTCATGATAAGTTTTTGTTCAAAAACACATGCTATGAAAAACAAATGTTATGTTTTTATATATAAAAAAATATATACATAAACAAGGACAGAGAATTTTAATTAAAAAAAAGCTTGGCAAATATTCATAAGAAACAAAATTTACCCAACACAATGTTGTTTAGACAATTTCTTAAAGAAGAAAAAAATTCATGTCAAAGGTGTTAGGTTTGTTGCCAATAATGTGAATGCATTAACTCATATGTGCAACAACCAATAATGGACGCCACCGTCCATTGATAAAGAAAATAAAACAAACAATATGAGCAGAAATTAAGAGAAGGATACGAGGAGGGAGGGAGAGAGAAAGAGAGAGGTTGCTAATGGTAGTGGCCCTGCTACCTTATGCATTAGTGTGAGTGAGTGATAAATATGACTTGAGTGGTGTTGTTATCCATTTTTAGGTGCCTATACAAAAAAAGGAGAAAATACATTAAAAAAAAAGTAAAAAAAAAAAAACACCACAACACGATGTTGTTTTAAACAGTACTGTGCTTTTTCTTCTTTCCTTGGACATGCGGCAGGGGAAGAAGAGTTTTTTATTTTGATTCCCCCCTGGTTTTCTCCCTCTTTTTTCCCTACCACTTCCACAAACCCTGACAAAACCCATACCCACATGCCCATGCCACCATGATGAAGAAAACCAGGGGAACCATGCGCTGCAAGCAGCTCCCCATTATGTACCTACCTTACCCTGCATTGTGGCAGGGGTAAGGTGCCCCTCTCCTCTTGCGCTTATAAATACCAGGGGAGGCAACGATGAAATGGGAGGATGATTTGGGATGAGGGAGGTTGTTTTTAAAATAAAATACGAGAAGATTTTAGAGAGAAGACATGGATAAAAAAAACAGGAGGGATGAGTGAGGAAAAATGTTTGGAGGGAGGACGAACGAATAGAGGATTTGGGGGGGGGTTGAGGGCAAGAGAACAAAAAATACAAAGGATAAAGAGGAGAGAAACAAAAAAAAAAAGGAAAGGGAAAGAGGCAAGGGAGATTTTGGGAGAAGATATAGATACGAACAAAACGAGGAAAAAAAAAGGAGACTAAAAAGGGAACATTTTGAGAGGACCACAAAGAGAGAACTAGGGAGAAGAGAAAGATAGTTGAAGAAAAAAAAAAGAGAAACAGAATAGAATAGAGAGAAACAAACAGAGGACAATGAAAAAAGAGAGAAGGCCAGAAAGACATAAACTAGAGAGAGAAAGGAGAAAGAGAAGACAAAGGGACAAGGGGGATGAAACAAAGACAGAGACAAGAGGAAGAGCAATAAAAAATAGAAAAAAAAAGGAGAAAAAAAAAGGACTTGTGTCTATGCACAGAGAAGAAGAAGAACCGCAACAGAACCATTGTCACTCTGCTTCTTCGACGACAACACCGCCACCGTGAGTCACTAGCACCGCCAATGCCATCAGCAGGTCAGCTCTCCCTTTTATCCTTTTTATTCTTCTTCATTTCACCCTACCTCCATTGTTCACGTGAACAATGGAGAGCTGCTCCACTGTTTACCGTTCGGCCCAGTATAATATAATTTTTTTTTTCAAAAATCCTTTCATCTATGATTTTCCCGCGTATTGTTCTATCAACTTTGCTTAATATTGGTTTGTATTTTTATAAGATACGAATCCGATACTAAAATACCTGGTTTTCTCTAAAATATTGTGAAAAAAGAAAAAAAAATATTTTATTTTCATATATACGGCCAAGTTTCTCAAAGATTAAAAAACAATCATATCGTATTTTCATACAACAAAAATTCAAAAATATGTTTTAGCATGTATTTTGGACTTTAATAACCAATTTATTAAAGTCATGAGAACTAGACCAATATTTCAAAAATAACAAAAAAAATATTTTGATTTCTTTTAATATCTTGGATTAAGAACTTACACATAAGACGTGTTCTTGATTTTAAAAAGATAGTTCTTTTATGTATAGACTTTAGAATGCTTAGGTTTTACTCGATAAGATAAGAATCTCTTTACTAGGGAGAACTTCTCTTAAACCTTAAACAGGCTAACAATTAGAAAACACGACAATATCTTAGCTTATATCAGACAATTAAATAACGCAACTTATCTTAGGTAAGACGTATTTTGGGTGCCAATACCTTCTTTTTACGCAACCAGTCCCCGTGTCCGATCTCTAAGACCAGTTAGGGTTCCTAGTGACCATCATACCAGATGACGACTCTCATTCCCTCATTCCACTAATAAAAAACAAGAATTCATTGTCTCTCCATTTTCTCGATTACCTAGATAAACACCAATACATAACAACGGTAGAATATTCATCACGACGCCACACGTGCGACAAGTGGGTTGATAATCCTTCACCTCCATGAATGTATAGATATGTACCCCTTTTCTATCTCTAATAATATAGAGAGCTCCATGAATGTAGGTATTTGCCAAACCGTGTTAAACATTGTGTTTGCGTGCTCAGCCTCCAACAGGCAATAATCATTTAGACAGCTAGTCGCTCAACAAATGACACATTGTTCCATACTTTATTATGAAATAATTTCAAGTATTATAAAAAACTTTTTATACATTAAAAAGTATTTTGATTTAAAAAATATCATTTTTTTCATATATTTACAAACTAAAATAAAAGACCGTAGCATAGTGCGAACAATGAAAATAAGTAAAACTCAAGAGTAACTATCTAGTAGGTGGCTTAGTGATAAGAGCTTAGGATCAAAGGGTTTGATCCCCTTGTAGTCTCAAGTTCGAGCTCTAAGGTTGATAATATTGATGGCCACTAGAGGCTTACATGATCGTTAATTTTAGGACTCGTGGGGATTAGTTGAGATGAGCGCAAACTAACTCAGACACCCCACATTAATAAAAAAATAATAATACTCAAAAGCGATGTTGAAAAAACCATGGGTATGCTAAATAATTTGAATAGTAAAATACAAGATTGCATGGTTATTCATCATCTTAGCTTGTGACGATACCCCAAATCCAAATCATCGATTGCATAATCTGAATTGGCCATAATATTAAACAACCAATGACTGCATCTCAGAGTAAACTTCAGTGTTAAAATTACACATCTTTGACACGTTTTTTAATTTGTAAAAAGTGCAGTTCAAATTGTATTTGAATTGCAATTAGAGTGTAGATATTCTGTTTGATTTTGATGTGAGAAATTATTCGGTGAATCTTGATTTTGATGAATCCTAATTCAGAAAATATAGCTCTTACCATAACAAGAAGTTCCAAGTGCTTCGATCTCATTTGTTAGAAAGCTCTTCTCAGGGTTCTTGTCCGCTTGCCTAACTAACCCCACCTATCTTTGACCAGGAGATAATCTCAACTCAGTTCAATATTCCCACTATAATTCATATGGCATTATTTAAATTCTTTAAATGTCGGCTATCAATTATCAAAGCGTGCTCTCACTTGTAAACGGTATGGTATGCTTTGTTCAAAACTATAGGCTAAGCAATATGATATATAATATTGGATAGATGTTCTAAACACGAGTTAGAAGCATGCTAGATATTTTTGTGCTTTGTCAGCTTAAACATCCTTGTCCGAGTTTGAAAGTGGAACCGTGTACACGTAAGTCAATAAGAGCAGAAGTTTCCAAGCACAATCTATCAAAATCAATCCCTTACGTAAATTACCGGCTACTATCTGAAAAGTCTCCACCCACATAAAATGTACCTGGCTTAGAAATAGCCGAAAATAATATTTAAAAAAAAAAAAAAAAAAAAAAAGGCCAGTCCGGCAGTCCCTCCAAGTAACCGCGTTGATTGACGCGGGCAAAGTCTCTCAGTTTCCGTGTCCCTCTTGGTTCTAAAATAGATTCACGCGTAATCAACCAATCATCTTACTGCGGTTCTCCTCCTATATTTTTATTTATATACAAGCACACCACCTCATATTTCAACAACATCGATCGTAGAACTTGTTTTTATCTTTTGAAGCATATTTGTCTACTCTCTTTTCGCCTTCTGATCAAGCCCAACAACTCTGTCATGGCAGATAAACAAGGCCTGAATGGCGCCTATTATGGTCCAAAAATCCCACCTACACAACAGTACCACCGCCCTGGCCGTGGTTCTGGCTGTGGCTGCTGCTGCCTCGTGACCCTCCTCCTCAAACTGATCATCACCGTGCTCACGCTTATTGGCCTCTTCATTCTTATTGTCTGGCTCATATTCCGTCCCATTAACAAGGTCAAGTTTCATGTCACGGACGTTGCTTTAACCGAGTTCAACTACACCAACAACATGCTCCGCTACAACCTTGCTTTTAACGTCAGCATCCGCAACCCGAACAAGAAGATTGGGATTTACTATAACAGGGTAGAGGCCAAAGCCTTTTATGAGGACCAGAGGTTTGGTTATAGTTCCTTGACTCCGTTCTATCAAGGACACAAGAACACCACTGTCTTGAATGTGGTTTTAAGTGGTACACAACTTGTTACCCTTCAAGGTGAAGATTTGACGCAATTTAACACCGAAAAAACAAATGGGCTTTATAGTATTGCCTTGGAGTTGTCTTTGAGGGTTAAGTTCAAGCTTGGTAAGGTCAAGACTGCAGTATTCAAGCCCAAGGTTGAGTGTGATGACTTGAAGATTGCTTTGAACGGGGCTTCTGGTGCTGGGAGCAGCAACAAGTGCAAGATCAAGTTCTGATGATGATCATGGTTCCGGGACTTCATGTTCATGTTTTATTGAGTCTTCGATTCGTTTTGTTTGGGAGTACTATTTTTTTTACCCTTCCTATATGTTCTTATGTTCATACTCATAGGCAGAGACTATATTGGATTACTTTTTTCATTGAATTACGTATCTTATGTTGATGTATATGATAAATAATGAATATAGTATCTCTCTGTTTTCTTTTTTCTCGTTGTGTTCTTGATTAGAAATTGATGTCTTGGTGGACTATTGTGTTGGAACAGGATTGGGGATTAGCTACACTAACTTTCCACTTGCTAAAATAAAAATCCGAATACACCAAAGTCATTGTTTTATGTGTTTAACCATCACATTCGGATTGGAAATAATTATGATAATTAAACGCCCCATTACCTTGAACAATTCAGCTAATCAGCCCTTGTTTTCTTTTCTTTTTAAAAAAATGTAAACCTTAATTGAAAAGGTTTCAATAAAAAATAGCAAATCAGTGCTGGCAATGGGGGGCATGGAATGAGCATGCGTGACATTTTAACAATTGGCTAAACGAAAATCCCGCATCCCATAAAGATTCAACCAAGACGTGCCAGAAACAAAGTAATCAGTGATGATTTCTTCTTCAAGCTTTATAATTTGAAACGATCTTCATGGATGCTTTAAATCTTAATTGCTCACTGAAAAGAATGTTCTGCGATGGAGGCATTCATGCAGCTGTAATGCTAAAAGAAAGAAAGATAGATTGACTTTGAAAAAAAAAGCTCGATTTCATGTTTCTGATTAACTAGTTTTTTTTTTTAATAATGAATTTATGTGTATTTTAATTAATCCCTTGAAATTTTAAAATTAACGATTATATAAACTTTAAGTAGTGCTAAAATTTATAATACCTGAATTGATAATTTTAAAAAAATAAATTTATAACTTGAGTAATTAAACTATATCTCTTAATATTATATCTGAAGAGGCTACCGATATTTAATTGTGATTTAATAATAAAAACAAGATATATTGATGCGAAATTGGAGTCATAAAATAAAATGAATGTGCTTGAGAAGTTCTCTTTTTATTCTTTATTTTATATTTAATTTTGAAGTCAAATCAATTGCGTTGCTAAGTTTTTGTGCCAAAGTAAATATATAACAAACCAGATAAATTAGGATTCCCCATCTTGCCATTTTATATTATGGACAGCAAATTAAACATGAGATATACTGGACAACCTACGCCGCATGCTACTGTTCATATATTTAAAGCCACCTTTCAAATCGAACGTGAGAGCGCTCAAATAATAGTAGTCTTGTCTCCTTTTTAATTAATGTGTTTGGTGCATCTTAGTTTTAAAAGCAAATATCAAATAATATTTTAAAAAATATATATTTATATTACAACATTAAAATTATAAAAAAATTAATTTTAAAATTTTAATTTAATATTTTTAAAAATAAAAAATAAAAAATAAACTGTCATAAATTAAGGGCTGAGAGAGGAGGTCATGGACTAAATGACGGTTTCCTATTTTTTTATTAATTTTTTTTAAAAATAAAATTTTAAAAATAAAAAATATTTTTAAATATAATTTGTACTGCTCACTACCAAACGCCTCTTTGACTGATTATCACCTGCTCGGAACCGTAGGTAGCAATGGAGCTGGGCCATGTGACTATTTAATACAGTCCATGTCCAAGCCGTTTTAGGCCCACAGGCACTCTAATAAAAAGAGGGCTACCATCTGGGCTAAGAAATTCTTCATTTATGCTAACGGCCTGGAATATGGAAGGCCCCAAATTTATTGTTCTCCTGAGCTAAGACACCAATTTGTACTTGTACTGTATCAGATGTACTTTGCTGTTGTTTTACGTTATTATTCAATTTTTAAATGAAATAATATAGGGACTAAAACAATTTTACACATTATATTATATTATTCTAAACATGAAGGTTATTTTCATAACAACATTATAATTGAAGGTACTTGAGTTAGTCATGGATATTTTTCTTATTAAAGAACCATCTCAATCCAATAATTTAAATTGTTAAGTTTTAGAATATGATTTATATTATTCTTTAACACATCCCTTTAAGTCAAAGTCCTTTGAGTTTGAAACTTGCACAACCCATATTATCTTGTACTTGATTTTTTATATATATAAAATAAATAAAAATTTAAATTCATGATTATTTAGTCATCAAAGCTTTGATACTATATCAAAAAATTATCTCAACCCGATAGCTTAAATCGTTAAATGAGATTTTAGGATATGTTTTATATTATTTTTTAACATCTCTTACATTCCAATGCACATGAAATGTTAGAAATGAAAATGAAGTAATATCTATTATAGATAAGAAAAACTTTATGGTAATTAATTTGTAATTAATCAAAAACTATAAGTTACATTTGGTTCCTTTAAAACAAGTACTATGATATTAAATAATTTAAAACAATTCATGTAATTCAAAAAAACACATGCAAGTTGAAAAGATTTTTCTTTCCAAATCTTTTTAAAAAGAGAAAAAAGATTAAAAGAAATAAAATAAAAACTACTCAAACGTTTTTATTATGTTCATTAGACTTTGAATCTCACTAATGCATATTATCAAAAAAAAAATTAATTGTGCTTAGTTAAAAGATTCAAAAATCTTAAAAAATAATCAAAGTAGATGAAAAGTTTTAATTGTGACCCTACCTCTAACTTTGCAGATTTAACTCCTAATTCAACGAGAAAACCTATAAATGTTTTTTTTTTTTCCAGAAGAGGTTGAGAGAAACAAATTCTCTTGAAATAGAAAGAGAAAAAAAGTTGAGTCAGAGTGCATTTTTTCTTTTAAATGATGTAGCATTGTTTTTAATTATTTAACCTAACTATAATTTATAGAATTTGATTAATTATAGAATTTGAGTATCATAAAATTTCGCAGGATTTCTTTTAAGCTACTAAATATAATGTTAAAAAAGGAAAAAGTTAATAAGTGTCCTTGTAATATCGGTTAGGCATTATTTAAATACATTTATTTATTAGACTTGAATTGTGTTGCAAAAAGAAATGAAAATAAAATATTCAAATAAAAATCAATGATACTAAGTAAATACATTAAATAATTGTTATTTTATATGATAATGTATTAAAATTTTTCCAATAAATTATAAACAAACAAATACATTAATGATTTAAGAACATTAATAAGTATTTTAAGGGTAACACCGTTAGCCAAATCCATTATATATATATATATATATATATATATATATATATATATATATATAAAAGATCATTTAGGAGTTTTGTGATTAGCGTTTGAAGTTAATTAAAAAAGATTTAGGAGCAGTGTCCAAATGAACAGTCTATAATTTAGAAACTAGTTAATTGTTGCCATAACTTTTATTTTTACTCTGATAATATTTAGTATTTTTACTTTGATAATATTTAGTATTGTAGTAGTAATTATTTTTTAAAATATTTTTTATTAAAAACTATTTTTTTTATTTTTTAAAATTTAAGTTTTATATTAACCCATAAAAAATTAAAAAATTAATTAATTTAAAAAATTCATTATAGAAGTACGGACTAGTCACATAGCCAAACGAGCCTACATGTAAATTAGGAAAGACAAAAGGAGCTAGTAGGGGTAGGTGCTGTTTTTAATGGGCCATTACAAAGGCCCATGAAATCTTAATGACTCTCCAGGCTTTAATAAATGAACGATGCAGCGAATAACAAAGACCCACTTTAATTGAATTATGCCTGTTTTTTAAAGAAAAATTTTAAAAAAAATTATTTATTTTAAATTAATATTTTTAAATTATTTTAATATTCTATTTCAAAATTAACTTTTAAAAATTAAAAATATATTATTTTTATATATTTTTAAATAAAAATTACTTTAAAAAACAACCTTTTATTCATCATTTAAAATATCAGACCACTTCCAGAGGCACCACGTGACAATTAATTGCACTCTCCCTTTTTTCTTTTCGTATACGCCAACGGCCCTGAAAATTTACTTCCAATCTTTTGCTTTACACACACCGCCTAGTACGACCAAAATTAAATCACATTACAATTACATTTTTTTAAAAAAATAATATTAAAGAACTCTAAAAGGCGTGGGGAAAACACTGTAGCTTCCCCACGCCTTTTAATTATACTTATATATAATAATAATTATTATAATTATAATTATAATTATAATTATATTATAATATATATTATTTTTCGTTTTAATTTTTTTTCTGTATTTTTTTGGTTTTTTATGCTTTTATGGGGTTTTTTTTTGCCTATTTCTTAGTTTTTTTTTCCTTTTAATTTTTTTTGTTTGATTTAGTTTGTTAATTGATCCCGAGTTTGACGGGTTAACCTGGGTTGACGGGTTAACTATACATTTTATTTTTTTTGTTTTTTTAATTTTTACTCAATTTTTTTCATTTAGTTTAGTTTGTTAATGTTAAATTTATTTCTATTTAATTATCAGACTTTCATGACAAGTATTCCAAGCTTGACATGTTAACCCGTCAATTTTATGCAAAAACAATTGACCCGCGGCATCGCGCGGATCATGTTTTTTCACTATAGCTAAAGCTGTTTTTTTTTTTACAGTTTAATTTTTTTTTTGCAGTTTTTTTTTTTCGTTTTTTCTTCCGCGGCACTGTAGCTAAAGCTGTTTTTTTTTTTTGCAGTTTTTTCTTCTGTGGCTTTTTTTTTTTCGTTTTTGGTTTTTTTTTCCGTGGCAGCTTTTCCTTTTTTTTTTTGCTTTTGCTTTTGTTTTTTTTTTAAAAAAAAAATTTTCACTGTAGTAGCTTTTTTTTTTCCTCGCTTTTGTTTCTTCTGTTTTTTACATATAATGTATTATTGTGCACACAGTGAAACACTTGACTTTTTTTTTGTTTTTTTTTCTTTTAATGAATTTTTTTTTTAATTTAGTTTGTTAATGTGAAAAAAATAATAATTTAGTTATCATACTTTCATTACATGGATCTCAGTTTTTTTTTCTATATTAAGCTGGTTGAGAACTTAGCTTTGTAGCTTTTTTCAAAAAGAAAAAAAAACACTATAGATTACTACAGTGTTTCCCTTGCATGATTTTTGTTTAGCTGCAGTGTTTCCCCTACAAGTTTATTTTTTAAATTATCTTTGTTAAATTTATTTTTTTAATATTGAGTTGGTTGAAAATTTAGCTTTAGTTTTAGCTTTCCCCATGTGTTTTTCATTATAATTATTATTATATTGTATTATATTATATGACTGTTTTTTTCTTTTTAATGAATTTTTTTTGTTTGATTTATTTTGTTAATGTTAAATTTTTTTTTATTTAGTTATCATATTTTCATGATACGAATCTCGGGTTTGACGGGTTAACCTGATTTGATGAGTTATTTTTTTCATTTAGTTTAGTTTGTTAAAATTAATTTTCTTTCTATTTAATTATCAGATTTTCATGACACATATCATGGGCTTGACGAGTTAACATGGTTTGATGGGTTAACCCGGTTAATTCTGGGTAAACCCATCATTTTTTTTTTCTATTTAGTTATCAAACTTTCATGACACAAATCCCAGGTTTTACGGGATAACCTGGTTTAAAGGGTTAGCCCAATTAATTCAATTTCTTTTTCTTTTTATTCATTAGTTTTTTCCTTTCTGTTGATTTTTTTTCTTTGTTTTTTTAATTAATCTATTTAATTATCACGCTTTTATAACACGATCTTATAGCCAGACCCACATTCAATATTCTTGGGTCTGGTGTTATAGTCAAGCTCACTTAAACTTGGGTCATGCAAGTTTAATTTTATTATTAATATTATAAATATTATTTTTAGGCCAGGCGTTGCAGCCAAACCCAAGATTCTTGGGTATTACTTTGCAGAAAAACCCAAGATTTTTCAATTTTTATTTTTTTAAATATTTTTTATACAAAAAAAATAACCCGCGACATCGTGCGGGTATCAAAGCTAGTAAATAAATAAAGAGTGTGGCATTTTTACTATTCACCAGGAGAGAGAAAATCGGGAATTTTAATAGTATTTCATATTATTTTCTTTTATTTTATTTTATTTTTCAACTTTTTTATTTTAATCCCTCAATTTTTATTTTTTTATTTATTCCGTTGATGTTGTATTTATTTAGGATTAGGCTTAATAGTTTATTTTGATTACTTATGCTAAGGGATCTTGTGGTGTTGAAAAAAATAAACTTGTAACTTGGTTTGGTGATATTAAATGAAATTATATTGATTTAAAACAATAAAAACTATGAGAATCGAATTTAAACAATTGACAAATATACATCCTATTTTTCTTGCTAGAATTAAGAATTGAAATGCCACATAGGAAAGTTCAATTTTTTTTTTAATCTATCAATTTTTTTTCAATTCAATCCTTCCATATTGAGTTTCACTTGGGATTAGACTTAAGAATTTTTTTAATTGTCTAGTTTTAAGGATCTCGCAATATCAAGAAAAATATTTTGGGTGTTGTTGATGTTCAGTAACAAAATAAAATTTAATTTTACTGATTTAAGATAATTAAGTCTTGAGAAATCAAATTAAAAACTAAAACAAGAGTAGGTATGAAATTGAATAGGCTATTGTTGAATGCCTGGTGCTTGTGGTGCTTGTGTTGCACATGCTAGTGAGTAAGGTGTGCTACCACTATATAAAGGTGCATGTGGCCTCTTCGATCTCCAAAAGAGTTATTTTTTCATGTGTCTTAAATCATCTTGGTGAGGGTTACACGATGAAGTGGTGCATGGTGGAGGATAAGCGATGGTGTGTTGTTGGCGTCCCACACTCTTCATTTGTTTTTCTTCTTCTCTCTCTTAGCCTTGTATTTCATTTCTTCTTTGGTTAATTTCGCTCTTATATCAATTTTAGTTTTTAATTTTTTTTATTATTACTTGCAATTTTTTTTCCATCAATTTTATCTTTTAACATTGAGTTAATTAGGGATTAACCTTTAAAAAAAAATTTTGATTTACTTTTTATGAGGTAATCTCAGTTTCATGATTAAGGTTACGGGTTTGAAGGGTTATTTAGGTTAACTCAGACTCTTTTTTTTTGTCATTTTCTTTTCTTTTCTTTTAAATTTTAGCTTTTAATATTTAATTAGTTGAGAATTGAGATTTGTGATTTTTTTTAGATTTTTTTTTCTATTAAGTTATCCCAATTTCATGATCTATGATGTGGGTTTGCATGTTTTTTTTTTTTTTAATTGTTTCTTTTTCAATTTCATCTTTTAATAATATGAGTCGGTAGAGAGTTAAACTTTATAAAAAAAAAAAATCAATTGACATTCTATAAGGTGATTTTATTCTTATGACATGAGTTATAATTTTAATTGATTATGAATTGACTTTTATCATAGTCTTGTGGTGGTCATAATTTTATCGAGTTAACCCGTTTTGACTTATAATTTTTTTTTTCAAATTGTTTATTTTTCAATTTTATTAATGGGTTTGTTAAGAGTTAGATTTCGTAATTGTTTTCAAATTACTTTCTAAGGGGTAATCTTATTCTTATGACTTGTGTTGCAGGTTTAGTTGATTGAAAATTGAGTTTTATGATTTTTTTTATATTTTCTTTCTGTTAAGTTATTCTAGTCTTATAACTTAGATCGCGAGGTTACCAGATAAACCCAAGTTGACTAGTATTGTTTTTTTATAATTCTTTTTTCGATTTTATCATTTGATGTGGGTTGGTTGAGAGGTAAATTTAATAAAAACAAATTTAATTTTTTTTTATAAGGCATCTAATTCTCATGACAACTGTGATTTTTTATTTTATTTTTATCATTCAATATTTTAGCTTATTAAAAATTAAGTATTTTTATAGAGTATTAAAAATTAAGTATTTTTATAGAGTTTTCATAATCTTATGATTCAAGTCGTAGATTATACAAGTTATTATACAAGTTGTTGATCCGAATTAATCCAATATATCATTTTTTTTTGAAAAATTATTGTTTAATATATCATTATTCTAGTATTTAAAAAGAATTTTATCTAACATATATTAGATTTTAAATTTGTGGTTGATTTTTTTTTATGATAAAAAAAATGTCATGAATGCTTTTACATATTTTTTAATGTGTTTTAAAAATATTTTAAGTTTTTCAAAAAAATATTTGACCAGAGCGCCACGCATCTAGGTGGCACCAATTCACCAACTATCGTCTCTGCTTGCCCTCCCTGCCTCGTCCTCCAATGGAAGAAAGTGCAGTAACATCCAAGTTATGTCCAGCCTCCTCCGTGATCTTGCCACGTCATATCGTTTTGCTTCTTTAGTAGGTTGATGCTAACGTGGCAAGATCAGAAGCGTTTGTTGAGTCAAAATAAAATACATAAATAAAAGAGGGCTACTATTCTAAAACAAAGTACATACAAATACCATTTTATAATAATTACTCCGGCCACCCGCTAACCAGCCGGTCACATTTTCACCGCTTCCTTACTACTAACTATGAATTTCTATGCTAACAAACGACATCGTCGTATTCTCACCAGAATCACCTAAGGCGACGACACTGACTTCATTTTCAGTCCCTGAATTCTTGCGAGATAGATTTCCATCACGAGGAGGAGAAGGTGAAGGAGTATAATAATACTGAGGAGATGCACACGGTGTCCAAAACGGCGTCGTTACATCATCAACCTCAACCTCAACCTCAACAACCACATCATTAGCAATTGCTCCTTCAAAACAAAAATCACTACTACTCTTTTTCCTCTTCTTGCTTTTAACAAGCTCGTTCTCTATCGACGAGTCGTCGTTCTCAGTTACCTCCATCTCCTCTTCCTTGATAGTAAACAAAACTCTCGATGGTCCGTACATCCCTTGCAACTTCATCATCTCCTCCACCAACGCATCTGCACCATCTGCTGGAACTGGCGGAGCCACCGCGGAGGCTGCCTGTGGTGTTGTAGAGTCAGGTTCGATGCGAGGCGTTTGGTTTTTCCAGCAGAAGAAGTAGAGAAGCTCTTTAGACGGCTTCGTGTAGAGTGAATCGCTATTACTTCTGAATTCCCCGTCAGCACCAGAACTTGTGACACTCCGTCGGAGGAATCTTCTTCGGCGCCAGAGAACGTAAAGGATCTCGACGACCAGAGCGGCAAGACAGGCCGAGAAGACAACTGTGAGCACTGTTCCTAGATTGTTTAGAGCTTTCATAGCTAACAGCGAAGACCGGAATAAACAGCAACAATAATAGTACTACATAAGATACGATAATAAATTTATTTTCTTTAATGGCTAAGTTTCAACGGTTATAGCCGGTGAGTATTAGGGGATAAAGATAGAGACGAGGGGTGAGAAGGAGTTGTTATTACAAGTTGCCGGTGTTAGCAGAGGAGTTTTGGTGGTTGTTGTGTTTAATTTCTTGGAAACATAAGTGAGAGGGACTGAATTTGGGGAGAGTTAATGATGACGGTGATTGATGAGGCGGATTTGCCTTATTTTAAGCCAATTTAACTTTTGGAAGTTATTTAAAAAAAAATAGATTATTTTTTATATTTATTGAAAAATAAGTTGAAAAATGTTTTTTAGGTTTTAATTTGTTGGGTTTTATGAAATATATATTCTCAATAAAAATAATAAATTAAATTTTTTTTTTTAGAGTCTTAAAAATTTTATTGGATAAATCTAGAGTTGTTAGAGTTTATACAAATATTACTTGAATATAAGATGTTCTTTTTAGATTTTAATAATTGCTTTAAAACTGAGTTATTATAATTTACTAAGTTATTCAAGTTAAGTTTTTAAGAACAATCACAATTTATAAATTGATTAAGTTCAATTTTTAAATACAATTCACACAAACCCCCAATAAAAAATCTTTTAAACTCTTTTAAGAGAGAGATTGTTATAATTTTAAGTGTTAACTCTTTTTTTTCATGTTTTTCAGTTGTCCTGTAACTTACATAGTTTCTATTCTATTGTATGTTGTACAGAAAACAAGAATTATAACATTTTATTATAGAAAAATATAAAAATCCAATAAATAATAAAATATTATTTTTTCCTTGAATAATATTACATGTATTACTTTAGGATAATTTTAAAAATTTATTCAATAAAGTTCGAATTTGATTTTTCTTAGTCTAGAATTATGATTCCCTATATAAATAACACTTTAATCCTTAATTTTTAAAACTTATTTACAAGCAAGTCACACTTGATTAATAATTTCATTTTAATTTATGATCAATGATTCTTATGTGTGTGGTCCTTTAGGTTCCCTTATAAGTTTACAAAAATATAAATCACAATCCTAAATAAAATATGATTAAATAAATTTTAAAAATAATTTATTATCAATTCAATAATTTATTGATTTATACTTGAAAATCAGTACAATATCTAGTAACTTATCATAATCTCTAAAATATTAGAAGAGTCATAAGTGATTTGACTTAACCTTTCGGTGACCAGTTTCTAAGTGTAATTATTATTATTTCATTAATAATATAAATGATTTTTAAAAAAATATTGAACTGGTTGAAAATTTAGTTCTGTAGTTTTTTTCTTTAAAATATTATGGATTACTACAATGTTTCCCTACATGATTTGTTTTTTTTCCAAAATAGTCTGTCGATTTTATTTTTTCATATTGAGCTGGTTGAGAATTTTGCTTCATAGTTTTTTCTTTAAAATACTGTGGATTGTTACAATGTTTCCCCACATAGTTTTTGTTTTGCTACATTATTTCCCTACATGTTTTTTTAAAAAATTATTTTTGTCGAATGTTTTTTTTAATATTGAGCTTATTGAGAATTTAGCTTTAACTTTCCCCACATGTTTTTTTTTCTATTGTTTTTTGCTCCCCCCCCCCCAAAAATTGTCTTATTTTTTCTCCTTTTCTTTTCATTTTTTGTGTTTTTTTTTCCCAGAATTGTTTTTGACAATTTTTTTTTTTTAATATGGAGCTGATTGAGAATTTGACTTTGTAGTTTTTTTCCCCTTTAAAACATTGTAGATTGCTACAGTATTTCCCCACATTGTTTTTTTTTTCTTTTTGTTTCCAGAATTGTCTTTGTCGATTTTTTTTTCATATTGAGCTGGTTGAGAATTTAGTTTCGTAGTTTTTTTTTTTAAAACATTATAAATTGCTACAGTGTTCCCACACATGATTTTGTTTTTGTTATGAATTTTTTAAAATTGTCATTATCGATTTTATTATTTTTAATATTAAGCTGATTAAGAATTACAAGTGTAGATTTTCTCATGAAACATTATAGACTGGTACAGTATTTCTCTGTATGTTTTTTTTTTCTTTTCGTTTTTTTTATTATGATTTTTTCTAAAATTTTCTTTGCCGATTTTATTTTTTAATATTAAAATTGTTAATAATTTAACTTTATATTTTTCCTTGAAAACATTATGAATTATAACAAAATTTTTTTATAATTTTTTTTATAAATTCATAAAAATACACAAACATATCAGAAGCCCGTAGCATCTCACGGCATGACATCTAGTATATATCTAATTCACGTAAAGAGCGGGTGAATTCGTTAGAAATTTCCTTTTGGATGCAGAGTATTACAAGCCAAATAAAGTAGACAAGTCAGTGTAACCATCAAGCGTGTTTCGTGGCGTGGCCGCACTTTTAATTATTTTTTTTTTACTTTAAATTATTGTTTTAACATTTAAAAATTATTTTTATATATTAACATTAAAATTAAATTTTAAAAAATAAATAATTTTAATTTTGGATTAGACAGATGACGAAGCCCAGAGAAAAAGTAAACTGTCTTAGTCATTTTAGGTCAAACGTCCATCTAAACTCGTTTTGTCTCTCGTGATTGCCACTTTAAAACAGCAGTCTCTCTGTCATTTTCCTTCAGGGATATCGGTGAGCGCTCACGTGTGACTATTGGCGTCATTGCCTATTGAATTTGGATGCCAATGGATTGGACCGGCTCCCAGTTTTTTCATTTTATTTATATAATATACTTAATATTTTTTTTAGAATACTAAAAGTAACATCATCCTGTCCCAATTTATTTGTTCATTATTACATTTTTAATTATTTATAAAGCCATCATTAACAAAGACCTAAAGTTAGAAGGAAAATTACTGTTCAACAAGATAATATATAATACTATTACTGTTCAAGAAGATACAAAATACTATTTATTATAATAATATAGTGATAAAATTGAGTAATAAAACATTTGTATTAAACATTACGGATAAGGTGATACAATTGTATTGATGAATTATGCAATAGTCATTTTATTTTTGGTAAAAATTTATTAATTTAACTTTAAAATAAAAAATATACTATCTTCAATCCAGGGCGTTTTGTTCTTTTAAAGTTTTTCAAAATAGTAAAAGTCTTTAATTACCCTTAAAGGAAAAATAAACTAAACTCTCTTATAATGACTTTTTGATCCTCTTACAATAGTTTTTTTTGGTTTTTGATATCTAGGTTATTCAGAAACATTATTTTATTTTATCATATATTAAATATTATTGAAAAAAACTTATTAATGCTTGCTTAATACATGCTAGTGATTGGGATGCCCTTGCATCATTCAAGTGAAGTGTATAGTGTTGTTTGACCAACAAATGCAACCTTCCATAATAGTGTTTGAATTGTTTCGACATCTTTTGTGTGATGAGATGACGCGTATTCCAAACAGCCATTTGATTTGGTGTTCACAACCTTTTTTTTTCTTTCCAGGCCTCAATTTTTGCGCCGCCCCTTAAAAATTTCAAAGAAACCCCTTTAATTTGTTTTCTCTTCATATTTAGTACATGTTTTTTTTTTTTATCATTATTTGTTTTATTTTGAATAATTTATAAAATTAGAATTAGTTTTCAATTTCATCCCCTTTAATTTTTTTATCCTTTCAAATTTGGTCCATGTTCACTTGATTGTTGTTTATTTTTATTTAGGTTAATTTTCTAAATTGATTTTTTTACAATTTCATTTTCTTTAGATTTTTCTTTCTATCAAATTTGATCTTTATTATTATGATTAATATTTTTTTTTATTTTAGAAAATTTTTTAAATTGATATTTGTTTTTTTTTAAATGTCATCATTGAATATCAAATTAGTTGGGAACTAGGCTTCTTTGTTGAGTTGGGGTTTATGATTTTACTGGCTGCGAGTTTTTGAGATTAGCCTATATTTAGGAGGTTTGTTTAGTTTCCCCCCCTTGTTTAAGCTTTTTTTTTTTCCTATTTTATTTTCAATTTCATCATTTAACATTTATTCAATTTGAGACTGGACTCCATTATTTTTATTTATTTATTTTTTTATAGGATTTTATATTACTTTTTAAAATGAGCCAGGTTATCCCAAGTCTTTTTATTTGTTGTTATTTGTTGAATTGTTTTTTGCTAATTTTTTAAATTAATGTTTTCTTCTTGATTCTATCATTCAATATTTGGAATATCTTTTTGAATTATTTATAAAATTATAATTATTTTTCAATCTAATCCCTCTTGAATTTCTTAATCTTGTAAATTTGATGCTTATTTTTTTTATTGTTATTTATTTTATTTAAGATATATTTTTTAATTGATTTGTTTTACGATTTCAGTCTCTTTTAGGTTTTCTTTCCTATTAAATTTGATCACCACTCTTTTTATTGCTATTTTATTTACTTTGATAATTTTTTTAAATTGATATTTTGTTTTTAATTTCATCTTTCAACATTAAATTAGTTGAGAATTGAGTTTTTTGATTGAGTTAGGGTCTAATATTTCACGGATTGCGAGTTTTAGAGATTAGCTGAGTTTATGAGGTTTTTCTAGGTTTGTTTTGTTTATTTTTGCTTTCTTTAAGCTTATATTTGTTTTAGTTTCATCCTTCTAGATTTTTTCAATTTGAGACTAGACACTATTATTTTTATTTATTTTCTGTCTATAGAGTTTCATGTTAATTTTAAAAATTATCTGGGTTATCTCGGGTCTTTATATTTTTTGTTCTTTGTTGAGTTTTCTTTTATTAATTTTTAAAATTTATTTTTTTATGCCATCATTTTATATTTAATTGGTTGAAAATTGAGTTTCTTGGTTGAGTACGAGTCCAGGATTTCATTAGTAATAAATTTGAAATATTAGTTCGGGTCTGTAAGGTTCATCCAAGTTTACTTTTTTTTTTTTGTCCTTTCTTTAAGCTTATGTTTTTTTTTATTTTATCATTCAATATTTTTATTATTAGTGATTAGGCATTGTTCTTTTCTTTATCTGCTTTCTATAGAATATTTTATGAAATGTCAAACTGACTCAAGTTATACTAGGTCTTTTTATTTGTTGGATTTACTATGACAATTTTTTTTTTAAATTGAAATATTTTTTTCTTATTCCATCCTTCAACATTATATTGTTTGGGACTTAATTTTGTTTTTTTTATTCCATCATTCAAGGTTGAGATTTTTTGATATAGAACTTTGTGATTTTCTTTAATTTCCTTTCTAATCATCTATCTTGATCTCATAACTTAGAAAGCAGGCACTGTGGTTTGGTATTGATTGATTCAGTTTTTTTTTAAGGGTTGCTCTTTTTAAATTTAGTATTGTTTATGTTTTGTCCTTCAATATTAGGTTGTTTTAGAATTGAGCTTTGTAATATTTCATAGTTTGGTTTACATTGGATTATCTCATTTGCATGATTCGGGTCATAAAGTTTGGTTTGCTAGGTATTTGTTTGGTTTTTTTTTTTTATATATTGACATTAATTTAGATTTCATCATTCTATGTTGGATTTTTTTGGGAATTGGACTACAATTTTTTTTTTCTATTAGCTTATCCTGGTCTCATGACATGGCTTGCATATTTGATATGCTTACTCAAGTTATCTTAGGTCAATTTTTTTTTTTCAGGTTATAACGATTCTTTTGTTTTTTAAGTTGTATAATTTAAAAATGGTTGCATAACCTTTGCTTTTTTTTTTTTTTTACCAATAAAAAAAGGTTCCTGTATGTGACATAGCGTGAGCCCACAAATCTTGTTTAATACTATGTTTGATGTACATATTCTTGAAATTATTACAATTATTTGAAAAAATAGTTGTTATTAATTAAATAATAGATGATAAAATAAAAAAAACCTTTTCAAATGCTTCATTTTGAAAATGAACAAACATTTTCATTCATCTCTAAAATGAACGAACTTTGATAACCAATATGAGAGGGGAGGCTTTCATGTAACTAGTGCGGTAGAGAGGCATGACAGGTACGAGTCGGTTACGGGCCATTCTCATCAGGTCATGTAGAAGATGGGTATCCACTACGCCCAGCACAATTGCATCCCTAAGTAGAATGAGTTCTGCTATGGATTGGGCTTATAATGATAACTTTATCAATTGTAAGGTCACTATTTCAATATCAAGATCTTATGGCCCCAATCCACGAAGTCCAAAGATAACTGGGCTTTTAGAAAAATATTCTTATGTTTTCAAAAAAATTAAAAAATTAAAATGTGATTATAATTATTTTTTAAAATATTTTTTATTAAAATATATTAAAATAATATATATTTTTTATTTTTAAAAATTATTTTTGACACTAGCATATTAAAATGATATGAAAATATAAATAAATATTTTTTTTTAAATACTTTTAAAATACCACACAAATGGTTTGTTTGTGAGATTCAAACTTTTGTACACAATCCTCTAGGAAGGGTCGGTGCTCCATGCTGCTCCCCGACACTGGGCAAGTATTTCCAAAATGGGTGGCCTCGGGAACTTGAATGATACTTGTGCTTTGTTCTTGATCAATACCCATGAAACCCTAGAAGGATTGCCGTATGCATCGAAGCTCTACCTCTCCGTTTCTATAAATAAGAAAGCTCCAGGGAAAACGACCAATCAATAATCAAAAGCATCTCTCACGTTTCTGGTTAATTTATTCCCTGTGCGCTTCTCTCTTTTTGACCAAGTCTTACTACAAAGAGAGACCACCGCACCCATAACGTAACAATTAACACACACATACAGATTAACTAGGTGCATGGTGGTACCCTCCCGGCGCTTTCTCTTTATCTTTCCCACGGCTGAAAACAGCAGCTCATGAACTCCTCGGATCCCTCACTCATCACTTTCAAATGATAAATCCATAAAAGCAAACACACCCCAAAAAAAAAGAAGAAAAGAGAGGAAGGAAGCTATGATGATTCAATATTGAATATCTATCTATCTATCTATCTATAGCATTTTCAGATCCCAAACTTCCCTTACTTTCATGCAAAAAGAAGATCACTCATAGAATAAGGTTAACGAAAGAAGAGAAAGACACAGAGAGAGAAGGCCAAAGACAATGACCTTGTAGAAAAGAATAATTTGTTAGCAGCCCATTTCTTAAAGTCTGCAAAAGGGCTTGAGGTGTGTGGAAACTTTGTCTCCATGCCTATGTTGTCTTTTGTAGATGCCAAACATTTATACCCTTCACTTTTGGTGGGTCTTTGGAGGGGAGAGAGGTTCTCTTAGCTTGTCTTGCATGTTCAAAACACCACTTGGTATTCAGTGCAAGGGAAGGGGTGCCACCCATCATTAATGTATATATATAATTTTCTCTGCTGAAGAATCACTTTAATTAAAAGGTGTACAATGTACATTGATTAGAACTGGAAAGAATTTCACGATGTTCTTTCTCTTGCGCTTTGTTTAGCTGTCGATGTGATGAATGAAGATTCGATGTTTGATTTCTTTTCCTGTAACTCGATCCTCTTCACCATCAAATCAAGGAATTTTGGGGCAGTCTATATGGTATTATGGTCATGAAATTGAGTTTTTTTTTTTTTTTTTTTAATTTTTTTTTTTTTATAATAATGGCTGGGCTAAAATATACTCTTCTTTACTGTTAAAACATCATGCACTAAAAAGTCTCCATTATAATGTGCAGCATTTGATGAATTATCCATGAAAAAAAAGGTAGTGTTAGAATTTTAGTTTGAGCAGAAAACAAAGGGGGATGTGAAGTTCAAGTAATTAATATATAGGGCAGAAATCTTAGAAATACACCCTTCTATAGAAAAACAAAAAACCAACCATTTCATACACTTTCTCAAGAATTCAGAATTCAGGCTAATAATGCCCCAAAGGTGAGTTTGGCAACGCAATTAGGTAAATTTTAATATGTAAAGTTTTTATTTTTTGTTTGTAAAATTCTATTTTTTTTTTATCATTATAATGAACTTTTAAACTTGGTTGTGCGATTTCTTATATGATGCAAACACCTATACGAAGAGAAAAGTCAAGTCAAATGACTTTGAGGTTTAAAATAATTTTAGATCCTCACATCACTGAGAGTAATTAGAAGAGATATCTAGAGTTCTTGATGCTAGAGGATTTTAGAAGGTGGTCATATAGTGAGTTCTCGAACAAAAAAAAAAAAAAAGACTTACGGTTCCATTAGCAAGTATACTTACGAGTCATTTTCTTTTATTAACCATGCAAATCTCCTGGTTAGAGATTATTTTATTTTCAAGTATTTTTTTTATTAAAATGTTAGTGATTATTTATGATAATATTTATTTATTATTTAAGTATTTTAAATTATTTTTGGAGGCTACATAACTTGGGCGTGAGATAACTTCTATAAAGTTATATTTAGAAACATATATACAGAGAAAAGATGGACAATAAGGGGTGTAGTAGTTTGTGGACAACCGATTTGAGGTATTTGTTATAAGTAAACTTTATAACATTTTGTATATTTCTTGAACTATTTTTTTTATTGATAAATTTGACTTATTTTTTTTTATATAGGAATAATATAACGCCAACATGCATGCCAAACATGAAGAAGATCCTTTAACCCATCAAAAATACAATCCAGAGTTATGGTTAAAGGCTTGAACAATCGATGGACTCGATAAGAATCAAGTTTATGTTATCTTTATAACTATGACTTGAGATATGAGGTTGAGTTGTTGTGTCTTGATTGTAGGCACCCCACAATCCAGCCCGAGTGAGCCATAACTAGTCATTAAAAAGTTGTTTCAATAAAAATTGCTACTACAATATGCTCAATTTGAAGGCCAATCTAGAGGCACGGTATGGAGAAAAATGTAGGATGAAATGGGAGGAGACAATGTTATACTTGTCCACTCATTACCCTCCCTTTTATAGACATCCACAAGATTTTCCTCCATCTCTATCCGCAACTTCTTTTTAAACTATATAGAAATTTGTAATTGATTTTTATATTTAAATTAATAATATAAAATGTGATCTTCAATTTAATTTTGTTGTTGAATATCAAATTATTTGATCTAGATAAACATGTATTAAAAAAGAACAACAAATTATTGACATACTGACAGAATCATCGATGGACATAAGAACTCTTTTGGTAAATCTGTTGGTAATATAGTCTTATTTTCCATAAAGAATTACAAAGAGTGGTGAAATATTTTGATAGAGATAAAAAAATTCTCCAATAAAAGTTGTTATGTCAATGATTTTATTGGGGGATTCGTCAGTTCTACATGATCTATTTTCGATGGTTGTTATGATAAAAAATGGTCAATAAGTTTTTTTTGTCTTGAATATTCCATCAACGTTTCTGTTAGGGTTTTCATCAGTATAAAATCACTAATTAAATTCTTGATGGAATTAAATCCCTAATAAGACACTCACCAATGATATGTTTCCATCAATAAATCCATTAATGATTTTTATATAGATAAAATTACAATTATACACTAATGGAATACTCCATCAATATAAATTAATTTTCTAGTTGTGATTGAACTTAACAATTGTCCTATATCTTCAATCATGCATTAACTTTTCTTGGGATAAACTCAATACCACTGAACTATACTTGGCTGATTACATCCAAAACTAGTTCTCTTATAAATCACCTTTTTATATTTCAATTATACCTTAATCATGTCCTAAAATAGTTTTTCATGTGATTTTGATGGAAATTATCCATTAAAATTCTAAAGCATCAATTTAGAGCTTTTAAAATGAGGTAGGTAATTTATTTCCCTTGTGAATAAGTTATGAAAAATTCATACAAGAATGGGTTTTTCATTGCTATGATTCTATGCTATGATTCTAAGCTATGATGATTGGGCTTGAATATGGGTTTTTATCTTTAAGTTCAATGTTTCCTACAACATAAGTCCCTTGTTATGATAAGAAACCCTCTAATGCTTAAGTTAGTATATGTAGGAGGAGAAAATAATGTATAGAATGAAAAATAATATGAGGTGTAAGAGAAAAATGTGTAAAGAGAGGAGGAGTGATATGTGTTATGAATGGTTTTTACTTTCCTAGCTTGACTTGAATGTTTTACTTGGTGAATAGAGATATTTATGGACCCTCATGCCAGCTTACCTTATGTAGCATGGAAAATGTTGTTGCAAATACCTTATAATGCATAGAGTTACATGTTCTTCGTGCTGAGTGAAGTTGAGTGACCTTATGGTAAATGGAAAAAAAATAATACCATTGATGATGGGATTTATTGCTCGTTATTGGTTTGTGTGCTTATTATGCCATTGATGCAGAAGTTAATGCTTCTACTGTACATAAAGAATTTGTGTACACGAGGTTTGTCGTGCTTGCATAAAGAATTTATGCGTGTGTGCCTATAAAAATTTATATGCACAAGGTATGCATGCACCGGTGGGTGGTGTGCGCTTGAAAAAAATACCATTGAGGTGTGTGTTCATAGTAGTATTGGATAACCCAAGGTAAGTTAAGAGTGAATGAGGGAGAGGTTGTTCGAGCTGGGCCTGAACGACCAAATTCGAGCTGGTTAAGGCAAGCATAAATGACTAGATTTTTTTTAAAGTTTTGTGTATTATCAATTACCCTTAAGTCTTTTAAATAGTTGTGTTTAAAATATCTAACCAATAGAGGTAGAGGAAAGAAAATATTTACTATTTTATACAGGTGATGTTACCTTTTATAACCACAAGAGAGATACGTGTTTCCTTGTAAGAGAGACTGGTGTTTGATCAGTTTATTTAGAAAGTAGAAAATGTTTTGTGTGAAAGTAATGTTAAAATATTGCGTAAGAATATGTTGCATGGATGGACATATATCTTGATAGAGACATGAAGATCTTACCGTGAAGATTTTATTGGAGACATGTAGATATATTTGGAGACATGAAGAATTCATTTGAGGACGAGGAGATTCTAGTGAAGACATGAAGATCTTATCATGAAGATTCCAATGGAGACATGAATACTTGTTTGGATATATAAAGAATTCATTTAGTAACGTGGATATTTTAATAGAGAAACACTATTGCTTTATTAAAAATATTAAAACATTTTCTTAACTAGAGATATAATTTCAGGAAATTATTTGATCTCGAGTAATTCTTGGTGGGGATCTTCTCTATTTATTTGAAGAGTTGTGTTTCCTTGTAAATTATTAAAGGTGATATATGATGATCATTTTTTCTATCTTATTTTTTAGGAGATGACATTTCTTAATATCATGACCATGTTTGTGGTGAGAGAAATAAAATTTATTATCATTTCTTGTGTTTGTGCCACTCTTCATAGGAGGTGAATATTGTAAAAAGTCTTTTTTAAATAGCAACCAATATCTTAACATGCGTGGTGGTTAAAAGTGTGGCTAAGAGCTTATAAAAAGTCAGTTATAGACCCTACTAATCAGGGTTTGTATAGCAATAGGTTCAAGTATATTCTCCACGTTGAGCATTTCCTCATTAAACATTTGGAGCTATGCTTTAAATATCTGATGATCTTATTATGTGATGATGAAGAGCTTCATGATGATTATTTTAGCTAATTTGCTTGTATTTAAATGGGAGATAAGTAGAGAAACAATCTTCAAGGAGATAAATATGTAACATTTGATGAAAAAGTGAAGAATCTCTCACTTGACAGAGGTGATGTTCATTCTAATGATCTCGTCTAGTTACTGATCTCATCTCATATCTAGGTCTTTTTCTATGGGTAACATTCAAGTGAGACCCAAAAGATGATTGGTGGAGATAACCATTTATATGTATAAGACTTGTTAAAGAGTTCTCTTCATAATGAGAGTAGATCCTTTAGAGAGTTGAAGTATGAGTATCCTCATGCCTATTGGCTTGCATGTCGTTCTATGCAGTTCCTTTAAGTAATTAAAGTTGTCTTTTTGCATTCAGTGGTGCATGTAATGAAGCTTGTTATTATGTTTTTCATTGAGGGATGAAAAAATGCGAAGCCATTCTTTTATAGCTAAAACAACATTATTGAGCATTTGAATTTAATAAGAGATTTGATGGATATTCGAAGAAGTTGGAGTATCTATAGTGAGGAGGTCTATTAATCTCCCATGTACTGGAAGTTCCATGTTGTCAGTTATTAAAAGTATTTTGAAGTGTTAGGTGTGAAAAAGAATGAACTAGCTTTTATTTAGGTATCTACAAATGACACCACTAACAAAGACATGAAAAATTTAGAAAAGAATGGGCTTTCCATGATTGACATTATACACCATGGTGATTGGGCCCGAATGTAGACTTTTCTCTCTAAGCTTGGGGTTTCTAGCAACACAAGTACCCTATTGAAATAAAGGACCATCCGATGCTTAAGTTACTAAACATGGAAGGAAAAAACAATATGCATATAGAGAAATATTATGAGAAGTAGGAGAAAACCATGTAAAGAGAAGAGGAATGACGTGTGTTGTGAATGGTTTTTACTTGCCTGGCTTGACCTAAATGTTTTACCTGGTAACTTAGAGGTATTTATAAACTTTGTTATGTCAGTTTATCTTGTGAAGATTGGAGAGTAGTGTTGTAGATACCTCATGATGCATATCGATGTCATAGTGAGTGAAGCATATCGATGTCATAGTGAGTGAAGCAAAATGAATAACATTGACAAAGAGGCTGATGCTTATCTTTGGTTTGTGGTGCTCACTATACTATTGATACAGAAGTTGATGTTTATATTATAAACAAATAATTTATATATGTAAGGTGTGAGTACACTAGTGGGTGGTGCACAACTTCTTAGAATTTAAAATAAATAAATTGAGGTGTTATCCATGGAAATATTGGACAACTCAAGATAAGTCAAAAGTGAGTGCGAGAGAGACTATTTAGGTCGAGCTTGAACACTAAGGTTTTAGCTGTTCAGGCCTAGCCTGAACAACTAGGATTCTAAACCAAACCACTAGAATTTTTGTTTATTCTTTTTATGCATCATCGCCTTAAAAATATATGGTTAGCCATTTTAAAAATAAAATAAACTTGAAACATAAGGGGCCAAACCCTGTTATACTTTGGTTCGACCACGTGTTGAGCCAAATAAACGTGTGTCTGGTAAGTTGCTAGACCTAACATATTTGGGTTTGACCACGTGCCGAGCCCAAGTAAACGTGGGTTGACAAACTACCAGACCCGATATATTTGGGTTTGGCCATGTGTTGAGCCCAAATAAGCACGAGTCTTATGAGATGCCAAATTCTAGATTCTTGAGTTTGGCCATATGCTGAGCCTAAGTAAAATGGGTTTGACGAGCTACTATACCCAACATACTGAGCTTAAGCGAACATGGGTCTGGCATCATACTTGGGATTGACCACGTGTTGAGCCTAAGTGTGCGTAGGCTTATTGAGCTACTATACCTATATACTTGGGTTCGGCTATGTGCTGAGCCCAAACAAGTATGAGTTTGACGAGTTGCCATACCTAACATACTTAGGTTCAACCATGGCTAGAGACCAAGTGAACATGAGTCTAACAATAATGCCATAAGGTTCAGCCATATGTTGAGTCCTAATGAATATGGGTGCGGTGAATTGTTAGGTTCACCTCCTATAGGCTTGGCTATGCGCATAACCTAATTGGTCTGGAGATCGTTATAGACTCATTAGGGTCATAAGACTTCATTTATGTATTCTGAAGACTTTTAACATGAACTATCAGTGTCAAGAATATTCATCTCCCTAAATCTATCGATGTATAATAGGTTTTCTAATGACCTACCATATTTTCATCTCATTAATGATGTATAAGAGATATTTGTCCCTCATTAATGAGTTGTAATGGATATTTATCCTTCACTAATACCATTATTAAAAAATAACTCTCGAGCCCCTTTACTTCATCAAAACAACAAGGTTCAAAGATTACAAATACCCTCTGAACCATTTAGGTAAATGTTCATAATTTTTATTTTTCAAGAATTCATGCATAAATTCTTAGAGCATTTGTCATATTAAAACAAGAACAAAAATGCATGTTCTTAGAATTTAAAGCTCATTTTAACATTTATTATAATCCTTATTAAAAATTACTATTTTTATCATTGGAGAGTCCCTAAACCTTATAAAAATGGACTATTTTGTAGGTATTAGACCTTTTACAACTAACTATTTATTTCGTGAGCTATGAAGAAGAGAATATTGACTAAAACGAATAATTACCTATTATCCAAATACCAAATCTCATTTTTGAACATATCGGATTTTGGAAAACTGAAAAGGTTTCCGAAGTAAAAGAAACAATGGCTGTTAAAGATGCGGAAAAGTAAAGAAAGCAAGGATAATTCACTGGTTCAAGGAAAGCATGAAGGTGGTTACCTTAATGAGCATGCCTCTTATCCCGTGAGGCTGGGGACTCAAGTTCCGGCAACTTTTAGAGCCTCCAGTGACGTATTCCCTTTATTATCCCCGGTATTGAGACAATGCTCGAGGACCTTGAGACTTCTCGCGACAAGGCTCCACTAAATAGCCGAGGGAATTTCATGAGTTTCAACTCAGGCATGAACAATCACCCTCGTCCAAAAGGTTTCTTAGCTGTTGCAATTATATTGGATAAGGATTCTTAATTTGTTCCTTTCCATTAAAATCTTTATGAACAAATTCATTCAGCTTAGTTCTCATGTTGAAGTGCCGCAATACGTATCCTGGTGAAAAGGAACATCAACTTTTTTTTTTTTAAATAAAAAAAATCATCGCATCCGTTTATACTTTGACTACGTACCCTATACAGTTTGTTGTCTTAATTGATATTAATTTTCTTACCATTCAACCCAAGAAAGTGTTTAATAGCGACACTGAGGTTTTATAAAGAACCAACTTCAAATTACAGGGTGCAAAATCTTGAAATAAGATAACCCAAAGGATTATATATGTAATTATTAAAAAGAAAGGCTAGGCTAACAACTTAAAGTTTCTTAGTTTTTTGATTTTCTATATTTGATCACGAGGGAGATAGGATAGGATTTATTTGAGAAATCGAGGCTACAAAATGAAAAAAAAAAAAAACATAAAGAAAAGAATGGTGAGAAGAAGAGAGGAAAGACGCAGTCGATCCCTATGCTCACATGCAGAAGATGGTAGAGAAGCGTAGCTGATTAGGGGAGGAAGGACATGCTCAACATTGAATTATTACAATTATTTTTTTAATTGTGAATATGACAGTACAGTGAAACCGAATCGAAAATGTGTCTTTTTCTCGCATTCGATATGTTAGTTGCAATTCAGTTTCAAAGTGATAATTTTTTTTTAGAAATTATATTTTACTTTTTTGTTGCAATTTTCTTTTTTGTAAATTTACAATCAGAAAATCTCAATTGCATATTTCTTTACAAATCAGTAGTAAGTATTTCAAATTTATTTTTTTCATTCTTTAATATTGAATTTACTCGATACTAAACTTCATAATTTATTTCAATTTGTTTTTTTTGGAAGTTATCTTAATTTCATGACCTGGATCATAAATTTTACGGATTAGCCGTACGGACATGAATCATTTTTTTTATTTGTTTAATTGATTTTATTCTCAACTTCATCATTTAATATTGAGTTGATTGAAAATTGAGTTTCATAATTATTTTTTAATTTTCTTTCTAAGGAGTTATCATGGTCTCATGGTAGAGAGTTTTGTGGGTTTTAATTTAATATTTTATTTATTTATTTTAATCCTTCAACATTGGATTGATTGCGAATTAGACTTTTTTTTTTTTCTATAGAGTTATCTCAATCTCATGATCCAGGTTTGATAAGTTAATTTGGGTTGACTGAAGTCATTTTGTTTGTCCTCTTTCTTATTTGATTTTTTTATATTTAATTCTTCAACATTGAGTTGATTGAGAATTGGACTTTATAAGTTTTTTTTATTTGCTTTATAAGGGTTATCACGATCTTATGGCTTGAATCTTGAGTTAGACCAGTTGTCTTGACTTTTTTCCCCCTTTTTAGTTGATTTTTTTTTTCAATTTTATTCTTCAACATTAAGTTGATTGAGAATTAGGCTTATAATTTGTTTCAGTTTGTGTTTTATGAGATTATCTTGGTCTCATAACTCGGATCACAGGTTTGTTAGTTGATTTGAGTGGTTTTTGTTTTGTCTTTTTTAATCGAATTTCATCATTCGACATTGGTTTGACTAAAAATTGAGCTTCATAATTTATTTTAATTTACTTTCTATAGGTAAATGCTAGTCTTATGATCTAAGTTTGACAGGCTAACCTGAGTTGACTTGACTTATTTTTTTAGTTGAGTTTTGTTTTTAATTTCATCATTCAATATTAGGTTGATTAAGAATCAAATTTATTAATTTTGTTTCATTTATTTTCTATAGAGTTATCAATTTCTCATGATTTGAGTAACATACTTGATAGATTAATTCGAGTTTTGATCTAATATGTTGTCATTTTAATAATTAAAAAAAAAAATGTTGTCTTGGTTTTTTTAGTCAAACTATATTTTTATTAATAATTTAGGTTGTCTTTGGATTTTCCAAGTCGTTCAAGTTAAATCAGATGAGTACCTATATAATTTAATTTTTGTCCGCTAAAGAATACATCAACAAAATCTACATATTTTTTACGTTAAAAAAGTTTAATCTGACCTAAAGCGCAACGCATAAAAGGACCTAGTAAGTGACTATTTACCATTTATTTTATGATTGTTAACGAGTTAATATAAAACAAAGAAGGGAAGAATTCATACAACTTTCATATCCAATTTTTTTTTAAAACCTAAATAAGTGTAATATAAAATTATTTCAAAAACATAATCTAATAGTTTAAATTTCAAGTAAAAAAAAATATTTTGATAATGATCAACAATTTAAATACATATATATGTTACCTGTTCGTATATATGAGAAAATTAGGGACATCAATTTGCAAGACAAACTAGATCATTGTTGAAAAAAACAAAAATGAGTGAAGGAATTTTGAGAAAATTTAATTGTTTGTTTTTTGAAAATTAGTGATACAATTTCTTATGGAGTATTCCTTCACAAGTGTATTCACTAATTGGACCATAAGAGGATTTCATTTTTTTTTATTTTTTTATTTTTTGTTTTTATTATTAAGAAATGGACTATAGAATAACCATTAGTAGTACATCATAAATATATTAGTAATTACATCTTAAAATGGATTTAATAATTCATTTAATAATTTTTGTGTTTTTTTTTTGGGGTGTATTAAGCCAAAATGTTTTCTAAGAAAAATGATAGGAGTTTTTGTTATTTTTAGAATGAATTGTCTTGAAAATTCTCATTGAATGGTTGAAAAATGAATGGATTAGGAGGGGCTAGAGATTTAAAAAGGAGAAATGTTTTCTTTGTAGCTAAAACTTTCATTTGATAGAAAAAATTGAATTGACTTTAAATGTAATAATTGAGAAGCAAAAAAGGTGTATTTACCCTCTTGATGTGTTTTGGGCTAAGTGTGATTGAAATGAATTTCAAACGATATAGATGGACTGATATGTTTTAATTTCTAATTTAGAATTGAAATGTTAGATTTAATATGTTTAGGTAAAGGTTGGAGGGATCCAAAAATGCATATAAATCTAAGAAGGAATTAAAAAAAGGTAGTTATAAAAGGATTGATTGTGGTTTGATGTGTGTAGATGGACGCAATACACTATAATTTTAGTGTAGCCTATCTTGGATGAATGAATGATAATACATGGTTTCTAGACATGAATATGTTTTATGCATGATAAACTAATGCAATGCCATGTTTAAGGGGGTTTATGGAGAATGGGTTGAATATGGAACTAGGATTAGTGAATAGATTAGTTATGAATTTGTAATCCTATTTTGTTATTGGAGAGACTTCTAGAGTAATAACTCTGGCATGAGAAGCAAGTCCTTCACGAAACGAGTAGTTAGGTTTATATACGCTTACTTTTGTATTGAAATGTTATTGTTGGAAATTATGACTTGTGAGTTTAAAGCCGGGCATGATGTAAATGAACCTTTAAAATAATGTTATTATACATTAATTTGTTAAATATACTTGTGGATGAATTCTATTGTAATATTTGGATTATAATTGTTGATGGAAGGGCCTGAGAACTTAATTGTGATAATTGATGTTAAATGAATTTGAATTTGTTTGAGATGATAAATGCATTTATTTTAAGGTGAAAAGAATAAGTGTAAAGGGATTCAGATAGAAAAAAAGAACTATAAAGAGACTAAGATATAGGAGACTATACTAAAATTTCTAGTAAAAATTCAAAGATATATAAATCATAACTATATGATTTACATAATGCAATTAAACAAACAAGAAATTACCTTGATTTTCATTGGAGTTGATCTCATGAGTGAGGCATTTACATGTGGATATGATTTTTGTTTTTAAATGAAAGTTTACCAGATTCTTTTAATGATTTTTCTGAAAAAAAAATATATGGTAAGAGCACTTCCGTAAAAATAGGAAAATTCAATTTTTGGAGTTGTTTTTTTTATTATTATCAAAAAATTGATTCATTGACAACATGATCTAAAAAATGGTTTTGTTAATTGGATGTTGAAACCCTTTTATTTTAAAAAATAATATAAAAACATTTTTGATTTGTTTTTGTGTGATAATTCAAAATAATCATTTTTGACAACATGATCTCTAAATGGTTTTGTGCTCAAATTCAAAATCACCATCTTAGAATTAATATTGGTTTAGGTAAAATTTTTGCCAAACACAATACATATTTTAATAATTAAAAACAAGTATAATGCAGCTTCCCATGACAGATATATTCTGTGTTATATAATCAACTAATTAGCTAGAATTTCTAAAGATCCATTAGAGTTTCTAGTTATAAGAAAGTTAGGAGAATGTTTAATTTTTTTTTTATGACATGTCATTTGAGACAAATATGAACAATTAAAAACTTCTAAAAACTTTTGAGTGAAAATAAAAACTGATACATAAATAAATATTGGATAATAATATTTTTTTTAATATTAAAAAACGTGTTCTCTTATGATAATTACTATTAGTATTATAATATTTATAAAAATTTTTATTCAAAGAATTTCTCTTTAATTAAAATCATTTGATATCTTATAAATATATGAGGTATATAATATGGATGAAAACTTTCTCATGACGCTACAACATTTAGTATTACAATATTAGCATGGACATAATATTATCCTTGGATCCTTCTATTTTTAAATATTTTATTTAAATTATATGTTACTAGAATACAAATTAATTCACTTACACGGAAAAATATTTTACGAATTGTTTTTTTTTAAATAGTAATAAAGTTTGTCAACATGAATAATAAAGATTTTGTGAATCCCTTGATTCCTCAGTGTCGAAAGTTATTTAAACAATAATCAAGGATCTCATAATAACAAATACACCCAAGACTTTGATTTAATAATTAATTAATTTTTAGTATAATTCTATTGTTTTTGGATTGCAATATTTTTAATTTTTTATTTGCTTTTGCTAAAACTGTTTTGAGTTTTGATAATCAAACTTTTTTTGTACGATTTTATATAGTATTTAAATAAGCATATAACTAAAAGAACAGGATTAACTTATTTTGTTAGTAATTATTATTGCGATATATTATAAAAAACGTTACTATGCTGGTATCATTTTATTTAGAGGAAGGGATAAGATTATATATTTGTATTAGGATAAATAAATAATATCAGTATCGTGTGAAGAATATAATATAATATAATAGGATATCAAAAGTTTAATGGAGAGAATAATTTTATCTATAATAATTATGGATATATATTTTTTGTTACTGAAGATAGTGCTTTTGCCTATCTCGTCGACACCGAAAGGATGAACTGAATGCGGTCCGAATATGTTTCATAGTGACATGACACAATCAAATGGGTCTATTTCTCAATTATATGTTACCTTTTCAAGCACTTTATATTGTTCAATGAGCTACAAATTAGGGCACCCACCTTTTCCATTCATGCTAAAATAAAGTATCTCAGGTGAAAAAGGTGAATGCTCAAAAAGTTGAATGGAGAAAAGTTAGCTTCTAGCTACAAGGATTGAGAAAAGAGAAGAGCCTTGCTTTAAAAGGGACACCCACTTTCTGCAATTTATAATCTTTTTTCCTGAATCACGCACACATACTGTATATATCTTCATGCTTTTGAGGGAGAATTAGATTCCACTTACTCGCATATATTCGATTACATAACCCAGTGATTATATATATGACGCTTTTAAAAGGTTTTAATAAAATAGCATTAGAGGAAAATATTTTGAAAAATAGCATAAGTATAGAAGCGATTCATTAAAATCCCACACTTCTCAACTACAATTTTATTTTTGTTCGGGTCCATAATTTTTCTTTGAATCTTATTCTTTAATTTTAGAATGTCTGATGGCGCTAGACTAATAATTTCACAATAAAAGACAATAAATTTCAATCTGATTATTGAATCAAGTTTCAAAATTTTCAAATGATTCTACAAGCCTGGTTTAGTATGAAATCTAGCTCATTGTAACCACCCGAGCGTGGAAATACCCTTAAAATAGGTCTTGTTTTGCTGGTTGAACTAATTTTGTTATTTTCCTTATTTTTATGGATTTTCTATTACTTTTAGATTTTATTTTTATTTTAGGATTGAGACTGATATTAATCTGATCAGAATTTTTTTTGTTATCTAAAAATAACTTAATATCAAAATTAATAAAAAATTCAAAAAAATAAAGGAAAAACAATAAAATATGCTCCAACAACTTGAGGGTCTTTTGGAGCTCGACTATTTATACCTCATATAGAATTGTGCTTTTAGAATCACTAGAAAAAGTTATAGTCCAATCTAATGGTCAAATTATAATTTATTGCCTTTTATTGCCAAGTTATTAGTCTAGCATGACTAAGAATCTTAATATTGAAGGATGAGATTGAAAAACAATTAAGGAAATTATGCCTTTTCAACAAGCTGCACTTTTTATCTATGCTATTTTTCAAAATTGTTTTTCACTCGTGTGAGTTTTCCATTTTTTCTTAAAAAAAGTGTTCTAATTCTAAAAATAAAATAAAATTCATGATTACCAATGATCACATCAATAAAATAATTAAGTAGTGTCATAATTTAAATAGCATAATTGATGATGAAGTTGTTGAAAAACACCACACATAAATTGGGCTTTTAATAGATTGCAATTTGAGTTGATGGAGTGATGGGTTTGAATGTAGACCTTGTCTCGGTCTAGGTTGTTTTTTAAAAAATAATCCCCTATTAAAATAAAAGACCATCCGATACTTAAGTTAATAAATGTAGAAGGAGAGACTAATGTATATGAGGAGAAAAATAAAATAAAGTTGTAGGGAGTGCATATCTGTGTGTAGTCTGTGTATGAGGTTTAGGACTTAGAACTTAGAACCCATGACCTTGCATGTCCAAGGATATACTTAGAATTTCAATTGCATAATGCTTGATTAATTGATGTTTTTATATACTCAGTCCTTGAACATATTTCATGAAAAAGAAAAATACTTTAGTGGAAAATTAGGTCTCTGAGTGCTGTGCCATGCTTGCTATTAGTAAAGATGTTAGTGAAAGCAATTATTAGAAAAAGGTTGTCATTCCATATACATCATTGATAAAGATGTTTGAATAACCATTGGACTAGAAAAGTTGTGCATGCATTACTTAGAAAAAGTACTACATGCATAGAAAATATTGTGAGCGCATAAGAAGTTTGTATGTTTGACTCATAAGAAACCAAGAAAATGCATAAAGGTAGATGCTAGGACATGATTGGAAAAAATGAAGTAAGTCACGATAAAAGTAGGGCTCAAAATGCCAAGTTTCTAATTGTTCAGGGCCAAAACTTTCAAGCTTTTTGGTAAGTTCAAACAACTAGAATGCTGGCACATGCAATTCACATGCCAACTTTATTTTTAATCATCAATTGCAAACAAATCTTGAACTCGGATCATTAAAAAAAAAATTAGCTATATGAAGGTAGGAGCCATTTGAATTGATTTGAATTGCTTGAAGCCAATAAAAGTACCACACGATACTCTAGATACTTGTTTAACCAATACTTTTTAATAAAGAACCTAAGTTCCTTGGTGATTCCTAAGTAATTAGAGTGGAATTTGACAACAAGTTGATATTGCAAATAAACTAGCTTCAATAACCATCATCACGAGGCTGAATTAATGTTTTTTGCACAAGAAATAATGTTCAGGTGTCACAAGCTTGTTTTTTTTTTAAAAATAAAAAATAAAAAAGTGTGACTCAGGTCATAAGACTCGACTAAGTTGAATAAGATGATTTTATTTAAATTAGACCAAAAAAAAGAAAGAAAAGAAAAACAAATGAGAGTAGATGGATCAAATTTACACAGAAAAGTGTTTAGGAAAACCTAGGGAATTGTTTTTTTTTTAAGTGGACAAATGATGTATCTCATTTCATAACCCATTAAAAAACAAAATGGGATAGAAAAGGACATAACAAAATATAGTGATGATCAATCCAAGTTAGCATGATAAAAATGTAACTCTGGTAATCAGAGTCGAGCCAACTAAAGATATCCGATCAAACTCGCGGTCTAGATCATGAAATTAGAATGACCTGATAAAAAAAATAAAGAGAATTATAAAGCTCTTTTTTTAGATAAATAAAAAATTATATTAACTTTAAAAACATGTGACCCAAGTCATTAGACACGAAGCATCCTATCAGAAACAACTATGAAAATATCAAATATTGAAGAATTTAATTGAAAACAAAAATTTCAATTATACAAAAGGATTACAAAAAAATAGCAATTAAAATAATGAAGATCAAAATAAGTTTATAATTGAATGAAGGGTCAAATTGAAAAGAAAAATCAATTTAGTGAAAAAGGCCTAAAAAGATCAAAACATATTTTTGATTGAAGGGTAAAATTAAAAAGAATAATAACTTTTAGAAAAGAGCCAAGAAAAAATATTAGAGATTAAAACAATAAGGACCAAATTAAAAAATATAATACCATGAATTTGCATTAAAGGATTAAATTAGAAACCCATAAAGCTTAAAAAAAAAAAGGCCAAGAAAGATAATTAAAGATAAAAAAGGACTAAATTAAAATACTAACAACAATAAAACCGGGCTCTAATTTTTAGGGGAGTTTATAGAAAAGAAGGAAAAAAAGGCCCACCAAAGCTAACAAGTACCATTTCACATGCAAAAGGATAAGACGACGCTTTCAATGCGATGATGAAAGGGTATTTTTGGACTACATGAGGTGCCATTTGTGTCACCCAAAGGGTGTTAGCGCCTCCACATGCCAGTGCATGTGTTGAATGCGCATGTTCTTTTTCTTTAGATAGCCATATAAAAAGTTACCCTTGAGTTAACTTAATAATTACACGAAAACTATTATCAAAATACCAAAAAGCCTTTTGACTCTTATGTTTAATGTTTTGCTTTTAAAGTTATTTTTGTAGTTTCATTGTGCATTTTAGTTGTTTATTATTTTTTATATTTGGTCAACTACTAAATTTCCTCTCAGCTAAAATTATAATAATAAAGAAACCATTATGAAAAATGTAAAAATGCCCCTTGATATCTTCCAATGATATATTGGTTATTTCACTATGTAATCAATAACAAAAAATACTTATTTATCTTTAGTCAATTTGATAATGACAAAGGGGTTATGTGAAAAAAAATTAATACTATTGATAAGTAGTGTTAAGTATTTTTGGTGAAAGGGAAAAAACACCATTAAACTATTTCAATGAATAATGTAAATGATTGTGGAGGTAGAATGTTTTCCCAATAAATTTTAGCATTTTTAATTTGATTAAATCTGTTGCATTGATATTGTAGAGATTAACCACATTATGAGGTTTTATTTCATTAGGATCACCTTTAGTAAATGGATGATTCATTCTACTCAAGATAAAAAATAAATTTATAAAAATAAAAGTATCATCACAAATTAAAAGAAGTATAATTGAGATAAAAACATAAAAAACTTCTATATATCCTTAATTGAGAAATTATTATATAGATCTAGTTAAGATTGATACCAAACTATTTCTATCATATGATTCTCCTACAATAACATATTTTTATTAAGTATTTAAGATACATTAATAAAGTTGTTTCAACGTTGTTGCTGGTTTTTTTAAATAGGCTTGATGTAAATGTTTTGTTAGGAAGTCTGTTTCTTTTTCTTTTATAAATAAACTTGCTGGTTCTTTAATCTTGTATATTTTTTATTTTTTATATACTTATATTTTGTTTACAAAAAAAAAAAAGTGTTCCAACGTGAATCAAGCCATAATGATATTCTAAAACTTTCTAAGCTTGACATGAGCAATAAAATGTTGCTACCACATTAAGAAAACGAACAAAGAAAAAAAAATATTTGTCAAGAAAGTAGGGTAAAAGAAAGAAATGGAATGGAAAGAAGCTAAAAAAGCAGTCTAAGATGGTGGCTTCTTCCTTAATAAAATAGAAAAAAAGCTCTTGAAGAGATAAGGAAATGAAAAGTAGAAGAAAATATTAATATAAATTAGTAGGATTTAGGTTCAAAATAAGAGATGAGAGTTTGCATCTCATCAGAACCAACTTTTGTCCGCCAGGAAAATACATAAGTTCCCAAAACCCCTAATCTTTTGTAAAGCAAGAAGCGACAAATTCCCTTCTTCTGCTTAGGGCTTTTCACTTTAAAATTCTCAAGATAATGATCTTTTTGTGATTCCAAAGTAGCATTATCTTTAAGGTTTAAAGAAAGATGCTTATCTATGTGTTTTTTTTTTTTTTTTTAATTTTATTCTTAATCCTTTATTTTTCTACTTTCACTTTAATTCATTTATTTTGAACTGTTATACCGTAACTTTCCACTGATTTCCAAGGAAGATAATGTATGTTTACGAAAATAAAAGAAAGTAAAGTTATTCATTGCAAAACACATCACAAAGCATGAAAAGTAGTGCTCTTTTGATATTTCTTAGGGAAGACTTTGCTTTTTCCTTCCAAAGTAGAAAAGTCGCTTCTCCTTTGCACAACACTTACGTTATGGATCATACTCTCAATCTTACTTTATGCATTCCAAACACACACGCACATAAAGAGTTGTTAAGCTCAAGATATCGATAAAAGTTTTATTCATATCAACATTGCTAATTTATAATAGAATCACATACATACAAAAATGAATCTTAAAAAAAAAAAATTCTAATTCAACAATTTATTATCCTAGAGTTATTATACCTTAAAAAAAGTTTCAGTTCACATAATTAATTAACTCTATTTACTTATGTAATATAAATATATTTTTCAAATAAAGCACCTTTTTATATAAAATAATTAAAAAATAGTAGGGTTACTGATTTAGTGTGGGTTTATTTTTGTTTGGCCTAATAGTAGGATTATAGATTTTCTTGTATTTATTTATTGTATTTAGGCTGATGCCTAGGCTACAAATCTATGTAGCTAAAGTTAAAGCTTTGCTCACACTGTTTATGCTTTCTCTTTTTATTATATATCTATTCTCGATTTCACAAAAAATAATAATTAAAAAACTATAATATAACAGAAATATTAGTGTCTAACATCTAATGATTACCAAGTTTTATTTTCTCTTAAACTTTTTAATAGAGTTTTTTTTAACTATAACTGAATTGTTTGTAGTCAAAATCAAACTTTTTTAAAAATAGATTATATGTTATATTTTATTATTATATTTATTTTAATTATATTCTCAAAATAACTTTATTTCAATTTTAGTTATTACAACATTAAAAAAGGTGTATTTATACGAATATATATGCACAATAGTGTGCTTATAACATTTAAAAGAGCAATAGCAAACATGACAAAGTAATTTCCAATACATCATAGTTATATATATTTTTTATTTATCACATAGTAACACTACTATTTTAAAATGAAAGTGTTAAAATATTATTTTTATTTTTATTTTACTTTAAACAACTACTTATACACTTTATAATAACAATAGCACTGAATTTTCTTATAAATGTTATTATTTTTTAATTGTTAAAAATTCTAAACTTTGGAATTGCATACACACACACACACCAATATTTTGTGGTGGCTGCGGCTTCGCTCACGTGACTTGCTTGCACTTATGATAATTAGTTACATCCATTTCCGACCCTAATGAATTCAGTATTTATGAAGAGGTGAACCAATCAATCGATTTAGGTTCTCGGTCAGTTTTCTTTCACCAATCTCCTTCACAATCCATTAATGGATACGCACGGTGCTCAACTTTTATGGCGCTCGCCTCCTTTTCAGTTGTGCCATAAATAATCTAATTATAACAATTACAGTCATGTATATAGAAATAGGGATGATTATTTTTGGTTTGATTTGGTTTTTATTAAAAAAAATTAACTAAACTAAATTTTTTTTAAAAAAACTGAAATTGGTTTCGGTTCGGGTTTCTAGGACAAACCGATTTGGCTTGATTTTCTCGGTTTGACTCGGTTTTGGCTCGGTTTTTTCAGTTTGGCTTGGTTGTTTTGGTTTGGCTTGGGTTTTTTTTTTTTTGGGTTCGGTTCGGTTTGATTTTTTTAGTTTTGGGCTTATAAAACCGAAACTGAACCGAACCGATTTGTTTTCTTTTTTTAAATTTATTCAATTTAATCAGTTTTTTTTTTCATTGTTCGATTTTTTCTATTAATTTTTTTTGATATTCTTAGTTTAATTATTTTTTTTGCTCACCCCTACATAAAAACACTTAAGACTCTGTAATTGTTAGATCAAGGTATGTTGTAAGGAGCAGCGAGGATTATCAAGGAACATTGCTGATTTCATTGTAATAAAAATACAAGAATCCCTTAACCACATCAATGTCAACTACCAAGATTTTATTAAAATTAACTCTAAGCCTAGAGATTAGCTTAAAACATAAAAGAATATTGCTGATATTTTGATAAAAAGAGGCATTAATAGGGAAAAGAATTAAAGTGTCAATTTTGAATTGAATCAAAAGCTTTATAAAAGTCAATTTTGAACGATAGTTCCATAATTTTTTCGGCCTTTAAAAAACATATTGCTTCATTTGCTATTAATACACTAGCCAAAATCAACTTTTATTTGATAAAAGCTTTTTTTGGAAGGAATAATAACTTCTTTTATTTTCGCATATCATCTTTTGATCATTCGGTCTTGGAAAATCAAGGCCTTCAAAACTAGGTTTGTCCTAATAATCACAAGCGATCAACTAAAGATATATAGTTATTTTTTTTTACCTTTGATTGTAATTGAGAGATGAAAAATCAAGTATTTCCATATCTAATTTACACCAGTAGACACTAGACACGAGAATTTTAGGCCATTAAATTATCTTGATTCTTTTGCAAGATCAAGATTATCAATTTTATCTTCTAGATCTTTCACACTAGCAATATTTTCAAAGCACCAACTACTCTATCAAACACATCCACATTCTGAATATCATGCTTTTCAAATTCAAAAATAGCCATGAGAAAGCTTTGTTTATACCATAAAAAAGTCTAAAAGATTTACCAATTTTGATTATTTGGATTTAGTAGAAAAAAAGAATGATCAGAGAGACCTTTTGGCAGCCAATTAAGACTAGAATTCAAAAATCTTAGATGCCAATAAGTAGAAATAAACATTTTATCAAAACGACTCATATATCTTGAGTTCATATATTTTTCCTTCATTTGTAATAAAGGTATTCCTTAATAAAAAACCTAATCTATAAATTCTTACACACCTCAAGCCCAAATAGATTGACCTTTCCTCTAATCAAGGTTTAAAATTTCATTAAGATTACCAATAATGCATAAAAAAATTAAAATAAAATTTATAAAATTTGAAAGATGCTTCCATAGTTCTCCTTCAACCTAATGATTACACAAGAAGAATATAAAATGCTTCCATGGTTTATAATATGAATTTAAACTAAACTAGGTGGAAAAGAAAGAGATTATTCCAAATGTAGATGTCATTACCAAAACGATCATTAATTATGGAATGGTTTCTGGATGAAGGACGTAAGGAAAACTAGCATGTTCATATTTTATGTAAAAAAATAAGGCATCCATGCTATCAAATAGCGATAAACATTTTTTTTTATTGTCACCAGTGGCTCTTACCAACAGATCACAAGTTCATAAAGAATATACACGACTTCTTTGTTAGTAGAGTTGAAAGGGATGTTGCACCACCGTTTTTTTTTAAGTGAAGAGTTGTATGACATGGTGTCAAAGCATGGTGACATTGTGTTTAATTTTCAATCCGGGAAGTAAAAGTTTCCTGGTTTTGGTTTGCCTCATAATTGGGTAAAGTGAAGTATTTTCTATGAGCTTTCTCATTGAAAGATTAATTTTCTCTGTCATAACCTTAATGTCATGCACATTGAAAAAAACGTGTTTGATAATGTTTTCAACACGATTATAAACGTGAAGAAGAAGACAAATGATAATATTAAGGCTAGAATGAATATGACTTTGTTTTATCACTATAAAAATATATAGTTGGTTTATGTGGGGTCATGAGTCACAAAGCACAAAGCCAGTTTCACCTTAGACAGTAATGTATAGTTACTTATCTACCAATGGCTTAAAAGTCTGCGTTTTCCTAATGGACATGTCTCAAACATATCAATGTTGGTGAATTTAAAGGATTTCAGATTATATAAAATTAAGAGCCATAAATGCTACATGTTTATACAAACACTTATTGCATTAGCTTATCAGGATTTATTGTTAAAGGGAATATGAGATGTACTTGCAGAGATTAGTCACTTCTTTAGAAATATATGCTCCAACAAGTCGCATACACAACCCATAGAGAGATTTAAAATGAATATTGTCCAGATATGCAAACTTGAGATGATATTCCCTTCATTGTTCTTCGACTCAATGGAGCATCTACCTATACATTTACTATTTGAGGCAAAAGTTAGAGGCCAGTTCAATATAGATGAATGTATCAATTTGAGAGGTTAGGGATTACCTATGCATCATAATTAAAATTTTATTGTCTTTGTTTGCACATTTCAAAATATTCATTTAATTACATGCAAGTACTTATTCAACCTTAAGAGAAAAGTAAAAAATAAGGTGCATGTTGAGGTTTCGATATATGAGGCATATATCGTTGAAGAGATTTCAATATTTATCTCGTACTATTTTGAGCCTTAATTGAGAATAATAATCAACCATGTTTCAAGGAATGACGATGATAGATAGGTTTTTCATGTGGAAACTTGTCAATATTATCTCATTTTGGATGACCCGTGCCAAAAAACTATTGGAATGGAAAATATTTGTCAGAAATAGAATTCAGACAAGCACATAATCATGTGTTATTTAACTGCGATGAACATGAACCTTTTATTCAGTAAGTATACTACTTAACATGTCGTTCTTTTCCAATAATGTATCTCTTATAATATCGTAAATTGATATATTGTAGACAAAATCGTTAGTATTTATTCTCCTAAAACTCACAACTGACTGAATTCCAAATCTTTCGATTACAAGATGAATAATTTTTCACATGCTTCAGAACACATGTAAGTATTGTTCAATTAGTCTTATCTTTCAAGATACATAATTTCATTACACATTTCGTGTCAACAGTTCATGGTTGTAATTCATGTACCAAGTTTATCAATTAGAGGGAATATTAGTATTACTTTGTCTTTACTAAGTCCAGGTCCTAAAAGAAAGGTGAAGTGTTATAATAGGTATTTCGTCAATAGACATTTATTTCATATTGAAAAATATGGGCATGATAGAAAGACATATAATAATGAGGTTTATGTTATGGGATCGACTTTTAATGAGTTTGAAGTTGATTACTATGAAAAGTTAGAAAGGATCATTGAATTGCAATATCATAGCGAGTAGAATAAAGTATTTCTATTCAAATGCTATTGGTATGACACCACTAATAGAGGAATTATAGTAGATCCCCATCATGATTTGGTCAAAATTAATTCAAAGGCTAGACTTCGCAACGTCAATGATTTTTTTATTTTTGCCAAACAATGCCAGCAAATTTATTACACACACACTCATTTTTTAAAAAAGGATCGTTCAAAAGTTGATTGGTTGTCAAGGTTGTTCAGGAAGGTAACGATAAATTACCTTTTCTTTTTTATTTACCCTCTAACTTTTTTTTTCTTTTCAATTTTAATTAACAAATTAATAACTTTGTAAACATTTAACTAGGTTGATTAGATATGCTTGAGTTGGTTGTTACAATATAAAATAAATTGGAGATAACAAGAAAATACCTTCAATTGTTGATAAATAGCAGACAAATTTTTAATTGGATTTTATAAAAGTTAAAATTTTGAGTTGAGTACTTTTCATGGAAATATGTAATCTAATACTAGTTATTTCTGTTTAGAAATAATAGAAACAATAAAAATAAAAATAAAAATAATTCGCATAATATATTATCATAGTATATGAATGAGATTACAGGGGTATAGTATTAGTTTCATACCAATACTATGTGATCGGAACGTTTCGCTATCTCACTGGGTGTTTTCAATGTACAAGACCATCTTTTCATTCCTAGTCTTCAAAATTCCCAGAACTTTTGAAAGTTCAAGCTGTCGTCAAAAACCATCCTAATTGAAAGCTTCCAATATTCTATTGTAATTTTTAGATTAAGTGTAGTTTGATTAATTCAAAGAAACAACAATGACATAGGGCCCAGTGCTCCTCCCACAACAGCCTCAGAAGATTTACTAGGAAAGGTATTATTAATTGTTAGATTCTCTATGATTTGCAGATTAATTAGATTAATCATGAGGGGATGATTTAGCACTGTGCTGTCTCATGCGAGAAGCCACTTTCATTGTCCTATAGGAATAATCTATGTTTAGTTTATGAAGTAAAAAATATATATATAGATATAAAAAAGTATTACAGAAGCATAATGGATGATAATGTGTTTAGTGATAACATAATCTCCCTAGGGATTCTACGAGAAGCTAAAAATTTATCAAATAAGAACAAAGCCACCTGATATATATGACACGATTTATTTTGATTTTTCTATCCATCAAAACTCAAAAGTCTTGAATTTTGAAGATAATCCGTCTATCAACGGATTCAAGAAGGCCAATGTCATCGATTGACTGATCTTCCACGCTATCATCGTCAATGGAAATATTCAAATCCAGAGAAACACAAGGGCTTGTGCCCTCCATTAATGCAGCACCAGCGCTTTTCTCTTCTTCATGTGACCCATCTGTTCTCTGCTTGATTTGAGGAGAGCAGGCTCTGGATCTTGAGCTAAAGCTTTCACAGCTCAAAATTATGATAGCATCACTAAGGCCAACTTCTTGACCATTGTAATTGGTTATTCTTCCTTTTGCAATAGCCCTTTTGAAACCAATTTGAGAGAAAAAATCTGCTTGCTCGACATCTTCCACTAAGAAAACTCTATGTGGATTGCTTGATACCGCGTCAGAAAATCTCTCGATACAGCTGCAACTTTGTTCATCTCTTGTTCTTTTGTTTCTACAATCTTCGGCTGAGTCTGCTCTTGTAGAGGAAAAACTGCTTAAAGAAATCGAAATGAAGCTTTCATGGGAGCCAAAAACTAGGCTAGCCAATTCTTTAGCTATCTTCTCTTTATCTTCCATATCTACTCCTTGAAAGAACAACCAAGTTTCTTCCTTGGCCTCACTGTTTTTTACCTTCCCCTTTCTTCTTGCCATGCCAGACCGGCATTGCAAGATAGTGCTTGCTATTTCAGGGATTATATCTTTCTGCCGCGGCACTCTTTTCTCCAATGCATTGCATAGGGTTTTCAAGTTCTCAGCATTCAACTCCTTGAACTTGTGGAGATACTCCATTTCCATGACATCACTTGAGGAGGCTGAGTTCGGAGTAGAATTAGTTTTTGATGAAAATGGTAGTTGTTTGGTATGATCTTTATGCTCTGGAATGTACTTCCTCAAACTTGGTTCAATGCTGCACTTGTTGATAGTCTCTGTACCGATCCAGAAATGGTTGTCCCTAGATGACTGCTGGGGTTCAACATTGGGCCATTCATTTTGGTTTCGGTACAAATTAGGGTATTGATGGTCATATGAAGTGGAAGAAGAAGGTGATACAGAAGAAAACGTGAGGGTTTCCTCAGAAGAGTAGTTTTGTTGGTGGATTGAACCGCAAAATGAGTTCCATTTTCTGCAAAGATCTTTGATTGGCATAGAATCCTGGAAGAGAGAAATCGAGAGGAAAAAAAACAGTCATTGCTTAACATTGTGTGTACTCGCACGATATTTAGACTGTATACGTACAATCTAGAATTATAGAAGGTCCAAATGTGATTAACTACTTATAATTACCTGATTATCAGTATTTTGTACTTTTTTCTCATTTTTGTATTTTTGAAGCCATGCAGGAAGTGTAGAAGTGGAGTCACTATCACAGGTACTATTTGGTAAGCTTCGAGCTTCAGTCTCAAACTTTGCTGAATAATTAGAACAGCTAGTGAGTTGCTTGTCCTTCCCACCTTCAAGTATAATCCAGCTTCTACACCCATTTTCAGCTTTGTTGCTTGTCGACTGACGTAGTAGATCACTGAAGAAAAAGGTGAATGAAGATGTAAAATTAAGAGGGAAATGATGAAGTTGATAATAATAACATGGAGCTAGCTACAGCTTGTTGGTTATTGATAATTTTCACTACTTAAAACTCTTTGAATTTTTAGGAGAGCAACTTGTATAATAACATGTTGCACATTTATAAAGGGCAAAAGGCAAAAAAGTGGCTATACAGCTGGGGAGGTACACCTCTCCTTCCCTTTCTCCTTACCATATAAAAAGTGATGAGTTTATAGCATTTTAGCATTTAAATTACAATATTAAAGTAATGTCTACATATATAGCTTTTATTTCCCCTAGCAAACTTGAATTTTGAGTTCCCAAAAAAGAAGGAAAATGGAGCAGATCTCTTTATCTGAACTACTTCTTTCGACGATTACCAAAAAAATAATCTGAACTACTTCTTTTCATTGATCAACTTCTATTTGTTTTTTCTTTTCTATAAAGTAATTTGAGAAAGAAAATTCATATGCATAGTTCAGAAGAAATTGAAAGCAAAAATACACGCTCAAATAATGCTATACAATTAAATGCAACTTTACTAACTGTTCACCTGTCACTGATGAGACTCAGGCGTAAGCTGCCGGCTGGAATTGTAAGTGGATGGAGACCCAAAACAGTATCTCCCGGTGGATGGTCTGATTTATACTTCATGTAAGTTTGGAAAGTGGCAATCCCCATAAGCCAAAGTCTTCCGTTGTTATCTCCAATTGCACAAGCAAATTTGCCAAGTTCTACGAACAGGTATTCCAATGGACAGAAATAGCAGCTCCCTTGTTCATGACTTGATGAACTGCTATCCCTATTCTCAATAGACCATTTAAGATCTCCCAAATTCAAAACAACTCCTTTGCCCATGTAGCTTCTCACATGGCCTTTAAGCTCCTCAAGTTTATGTTCTACCTCGACCCTAGAGAAACTACTGCCAAAAAAGGAAACTGGAATTGTTAAGAACTTCACTTCCCTCAAGCCCTCAGGAACATCTCCGTTTTGAACTTTGTCCTTGACTCCTTTAACTACAACTTCAATACTTGCCAGAGATTCCCCTACAATAACAAAACTTCTCCTCCTTTTATTCAGTAAATTCTCTATAACACACATCACATCGTCATTTTTAATTGGATCTAAAACTGCTGCTTTTGCTCCAACTTGACTGGAAGGTGGAGACTCTGGAAGGACTAAACCATTGCTTTCCTTGGACTTGATACTCACAGAAGGAGCACTTTGTGAACATATTTCCAAGGAAACAGCTTGCTCAACATTGCTTTTCACTTGAATACTGGAGAAACCAGCTTCTCTCATGACTCTACTAACACTAGGATCATCTAAAATGGATATCATCAGCTGCTCTAACTCTATCTTCACTGCAAGGAGAGGTTGCTGCTGGTTCTCAATAGAGCCACGCCGCTGGTGAGCCTGAGCTCGCTTAAAGGCTGCGACCAAGGCATTAGAGATTGAAGGGAACTGTTGAGAGGGAGTACCTATCATTGGGCTTGAAGTTGATGTCGGGAGGCGATTAAGCGCGACATTGAAGCAAAGCTCTAGGGCTTTGCACTGAAGAGGGTGAGAGTGTGACTGAAGGCAAGCTGTTCTCAGTAGGCCAGTGGAGGCAGAAAGCATGGTATTAGCAACATGGAGAGGAGTGACTTGGGCATGGCCTCTCCTTCTAGCAAGAATCACTGATTGTTTAATAACACTTGCTGCATCTGCTGTTAGAGCTTGTTGCACCGTGCAACCTCCTGCTCTCATTTTCTGTCTCAGGGTCCTAGCTTGTTACTCGACAATAAGTTGAGAAGTCAAAGGAATTTTAAGAATAGAGTGAGATCAAGAAAGGCTCCTGGTTTCATCTGCTCTTTATAAACTGAGCTAGCTATGGAGGAAGAACTCGTCAATTAAGAAGGAAAGATATATATATTTGGATGGTTTGTGCTGGTTTAGGATTTTTTATATATATAATTAGAGTGAGAGAGGATTGTTAGGCAGTGATCTTCGTATCTATTTCTAGTATGCAAGCGTAATTCCTATGGAGAGGTGGTTCTTCGTCTACCTAGGATTATGATACTTTTTGGTCGTGGAGAGATACAAGGAGAGGGGGGCGAGAGAAGCGTGTGAAATATATGGGAATTTAGGTATGCTTTTCTTGTGGGTGAGGTAAAAATTGGGGTCCAAAGTCGATTTTGTAGTGGAAAGTGGAATGCATGTGCTGACAAGCAGGACGAATGCACCAGTATCAAAGGCAACTCAGCTTTTGCCCTATATACATCTCTAAAATTTTCATAGAGATATGGTTTCGCTTGGTAGTCTCTTTTACGCAACCATTAACAGCATTAATTAAGCTATTTAACACACTCGAGGGTCTAGTTCATTGGTCAACTGCAAGGCTTGTCTTTGCGAAGGTTCTCGGTTCGATCCTCAAGAGTACCAGCTTGTCACCCCTACGGTGCCTTACCTGCCTACTAGGCTTGCAGGATGTTCAATAGGCCCTGAGATTAGTTGTGGTGCGCGTAAGCTGGCCCGGACACCCAGGGTCATCAAAAAAAAAAAAAAAAGCTATTTAACCTAAAAATCAACATACATAAACCACCAGTAGCCAAGTCCAAATCTCAACACATTAAAGCAACAAATCAGTATATTAAAGTATACATTATATTTATCACTTGGTGCCGTCGCTGCCAATTCATATTGGAAAGTAAGTCAATTGGAAGACGATCCCAAGTCCCAACCCTTCTGCTATCATTTCATTTGTTGTTTCTTTTTCTTTCTTTTTTTTCCTATATGGCAACAACAATCAATAGACATTTTCAAATAATTAAAAATCGAATGTCACTCAGGAATATGGGAGTAGGGCTTGTTAGGATATTAGGGTTTTGAAGCTGAACAAATTAAACCAAGTTGTTATACTCTTGCTAGATTTTATCTTCTATTTTTTAATTTATATTGCTTTCAATCTGCAATACTTGATGAACCAAACACATTTCTGAAGTTATAGTACATATTTCAAATCGTGTAGCTTAAGATTTAAAAAGACTAGAGGGCTCGATAAAAAGAAGGGGGTCATTCTGGAATTTCAACTCAATTTCAATTGAGATTTTGGCTTAAGAAATGGGTGGCTAAAGAGAGGATGTGGTATCTTTTTCACCATCCTCCAAAGAAGAGAACCTGAAAAGAGAATGGGGACTATGTGTCTGAAGGAATCGGGAACTGTGTACGATTTTCTTCCGGAATCAAAGACAAGAAATAAAGTGTCTCCGTTATTTGTATATATTTATTGCACATTACATTAATATTCACAAAGCTTGAAGCTTTTAATGCACACATATATTGCTTGGGGATTGTAACAACTCATACAAACATTCTCTCTTTTCTCTCTCCCCATTATTTCACAAAGTTGCAGCTTTTTAGACCCTCCCATTGATTAAAGAAAATGAACAAATTAATCAAGTGAAAAATATATGATAACGAACATAAATATGAACATGTGTAATGTTTCTTTCATTTCGTCTTAACTATGAACATGTGTCTCATGTCATCCCAGGGGCAGTCACCAGCACAAACATAAATATGAAATAGAAATACAATATATGACAGGATAACATGGTAATTTCAAAAAAAAAAAAATGATCCGTAAACTATACCTTAATTTTAAAAATTATTTTATATATTATCAAAAATTATTTTGAAACTAAACAAAAATCAAATTTAAAAACAATATGATGAATTGTATAAAAACAATATATGAAAGTATAAATGAAAAAATGAAAATCATGTTATTTATATTTTCTTAACAATTATAAATAAATTTCAATGTCTAAAAATTAAACCATCTTAAAAAATATTACACTAAATGTGAAAAGATCAATTATAATTTATTTTCTCTCTTTTATAGTTAGTTAACACTCCACTACAAGAAAATCGATAAATACAAATAGAAATTATAACAAAAACATTTCGTTGGTAGATTGCGATAAACTTTACCGACAACATAGTTTCTCGCTATGTTCTTCGATAAATACCAACAAAATATTCTTATCGGTGTATACTGACAGAATTACATAAGGAAAAATAAAGAATAAAAAAAAAACAAAAAGTCACAATGATGTGTCTTTTTTTACAGACAAAATTATTGACCACATAAAACCATCGATAAAATTCATTCATAAATTCATCGGTAATTTTTAAGTTATAACTTGGCGAGCGACCCCCCCCCCCCCCAATTTACTCTTCTCCCTTTATAAGCTCTCTAGGAAAACAAAAGAAGCCTCATTTTATTACAAATCAACCTCTTACCTCGAATGCGACCACCCCAACACTTAGTTTGTCTGCATTCCTATTTTGATTCAATTTTTTTAGGATTCTTGTCATCAAGTGAGCAAAACTATTCATTTTTTATTTATGTACGAAACCATATGTTCCATACGAAACTATGGTAAAAAGGATGGTCAGGTTAACTTCTAGTTCTAGCAATGTGCATGGAGTTATAGATCAAAATAGTAATTCTTGTTGAAATATGATTATGGATGCAATGATAATAAATCAAGGTTATGTAGGTGAATATTCAATCATAGATGAAAAATCAAATACAGATGCGACCATATTTTTTGATCTTTTGAAAGATTACGATGAACCGTTATGGGACGGGGGCACAAATCACAGTAAATTATCGGCAGTTGCATAAATGTTCACCATTAAGTTAGATCATAGGTTGAGTGAAGGTAGTTATGATAGAATTGTTGAATAGGCTAAAAAAACATTTTACCAAAAGGGATTAGGCTAAAAGAGAACTTTTATGCTTCTAAATCCATGAATAAATCCCTCGGCCTAGGATAGCATAGAATTGACATATGTTCAAACTTTTAAGTGTTATACTTTCTTGAAAATAGAAAGTTGGTCGAGTGTAGAACATGTACGCATGCTCATTATAAATCCAAAACTGGTAGGGGAAGGATAATTTTTGCATATAAAAAACTTAGATACTTCTTTTTTACTCATAAACTATAAAGGTTATTCATGTCTTCAAAGATTGCTGAACATATAACATGACATCATTCAATTGATGCATTGGATAGAGTCATGGTGCAACTATCCAATAGTGAAGCTTGAAAATATTTTAAAAGGGTGCATCCTTTATTTTTAATGGAATCAAGGAACATACATCTTGGGTTATGCACAGATAAATTCAATCCATTCAGGTTATTTGTTTATCCTTCTTCTTATTGGTCATTGATACTCATAGTTTACAACTTATATTTATTTAATCCATGGAAATACTTGTGCAACCTTAAGAGAAAAGTAAAATCAAAGCGCTTGTTAAGGCTTTAATATTTGTTGAAGAGATCTCAACATTTATCTCATACTATTTCAAGCCTTACTTGAGAAGAAAAATAAATCATATTCCAAGGAATGACGATGGTGGGGAGATGCCTCCTAGTGGGTACTTGTCAATATATTCTCATCCTGGATAACTTGTACTAAAAAATATTATGAGGGGAAGATACTTGATAACATTTCAATTCAGACACGCACATAATTATGTGTTATTTAACTAAAATAAACTAAGACCTTTTATTCAGTAAATATAATAATTAACATGTCATTATTTTGAAAAATTTATGTCTTATACTATCATAAACTTATAAATTGAATAATTCTTATAGGCAATATTGTCAATTTTTACTATCCCAAAACTCACAATTGACTGAATCTCAAATCTATTGATTACAAGATGAAAATTTTTCCATGTAAGGACTGCTTAATTATTCTAATATCTTGGAATACTTAATTTTATTACATATTCCTCGTTAACTGTTACTGGTTGTAATTCATGTCCAGGTTTATTAATTGGGACGGAATGGTAGTTTTACTTTGAATTTATTTTGTATGAGTCTTGAAAGAAAGATGAAGTGTTATAACATGCATTTCATCAATGGACATGTTTTTATATTGAAGAGTATGGTCATGATAGAAAGATATATAATAATGGAGTTTGTGTAAAGGATCACTTCTAATGAGTTCAAAGTTGACTATTATAGAAAATTAGAATAGGTCATTGAATTACAATATCATAGAGAGAAGATTGAAGTCTTTTTATTCAAATGTTATTTGTATGATACCACAAATAGAGCAATCAGAATAGATCCCCATCATGGTTTGGTCAAAATTAGTACAGGCTAAACTCTGTAACTTTGTTTTCTAGAAGAAATGCTAACAAGTTTATTACACATGCACTCATTCCTTTAAAAATGATCGTTTAAGAGTTGATTGGTTATCCATAGTTTAAGCTAAACTCATGCATGATTTTGATGTTTTAATGTTATTAATTAATCTTTTTATTCAAATATGTTTGTATATAGTAGTATGACTTATTGGCATAAAGAAATGATGTTTTAAAGGTAAACAAATATGTCAATTCTTAGGCTTGGCAATGCTAGGTAGTAGCTGGGTTTCTATTATGTTTTTGGGTAGGTTCTTTGTATTATTGGAAAGAAAATTGTCTTAGCCTCATGACTCATATCAGTTTTGCTCCATTTCTTTGCATTAAACCCTTCAAGCAACTTATATAATTATTCCATGAATGTGTTTATCTCATATTTTCCTTTATATAGAAATTTAATGTTAGATGTATGCTATATTTATGTGGTGAAGATAATGATGTTTATTGAGATTGAGACCCAGGATATTTGGATTGTAATTGAGTTATGAGAAGTGGGATATTAGAATTGTAAATAAGTTAATGTTGATAACTTGGGACCTCCCGGTATAGGGAAAATTCTGTCAAAATTTTGGTAGACTTTTATATGAAAACCGTATATATATATATTATTTTCCATTCGACATGAGATTATTGTTTTATCCCGGATATGGGCGATGTTACATAAATAATGCAGCTTACCTCAAGTAAGGTATACTAGGGGTGCTAATACATATTATTTACACAATCAGTCCCTTTACCCAAACTTTAAGACTAATTAGGGTTTTTAGTGATCAAAATACTATGTTAAGACTTTCATTCTATTTTTTATTGATAAATGACAAGCATTTCTTGTCCTTTGTACCCACATCACCACCAAAGATCCAAATCCAGAAGGATGTTCGTTGTAAAGCCGCACACGTGCGACAAATTCCATTAGACTATAGTTTGGTTTGTATTCCATATCTAAAGATATGAAGCCTTTTCCCTAAGATAATGGATGGAGTCAAAGACACATGTTTGTATTTTGTTTTCTTATAAAATATTAATCAAAAGATCTTATAAGGTTTGGGAGTACTTTTTAAGATTATGTTGAGTAGTTCAAAATTATACTAATCCATCTTAGTTATGTTTAATAGAGGGTTAATAGGGTTAAAATCGTTGTAAAATATAAAATTGTTTGTTTTGAATTGTTTAAAAAGGTTAATGGTTACTGATAATTTTCACTGATCAAAAATAATAAATTTATTACACTCATTACATAAAAGTCATAAGGACTCAAACAAATATAGTAATTCAATTGAAAGATCAAAACACAAATCTATAGACTATATTAAGGGAAATAAGATAAAGGAATAGTAGCATAGATAAGAAACCTCTAATAAAAAGGTGTGAGTAACATAAATTAAGTTGATAATCAATTCTATAATTCATAAATATCCATTCCAAGGCCAAAAAAAGCTCTAAATTGTGTAGGAGTGATTTAAACACTGACTTGAATGGGCTCAAACTCTAAAGCTAATATTAAAGAGTTCAAAAAATATCTCTCTCAATCACCATGTTCCCTTTTTGTTAAGTCAATGAACTCCACTTCAAAAAAAGAAAAGAAAAAAAATTAACAAGGCAAATTTTATTTACATAGAAACATATTTACAAAAAATAAACAATGATCTAAGTTAAGGAGAAAGAAAGGAAGAGTAGGGGCTTGCTATTGGTTATATATCTAATCATCACCAACCTTATATTCTATTTTAAAGAGAGGAGAGAGATTTAGTTGGAGAAAATGTAGTGATCCTCTTCCAAGTTGGTGTTTTCAAAAGAAAAATTTTACTCTCCAAGCATAGAGGATAAACTATAACCTTTAAACAACTTTTTTTTATTGACATCTCATCTAGTAGTACTAATAATTTAATTTCTCTCTTTCTTTTGACTAACAATTCACCCTTCAATTAATTAATTATAGTTATTAGACCCGACCCGACCCGACCCAACAAGTAAACATAGTGATTCATCGATTTGAGTCTTGGTTAAGGCCAAGTTAGTAAAAACCTGGTCTTTTTTGTCAAAACAATATCATTTTACATTTTATATTTATTTATTTATTTTTACCAAAAAGGCATCATTTTAGAGTTTTTTTTAAACAAAATCTAAGGTTGGATTAATTTTGGTCAACCCACCAAGCTACTTGGTTTTTGGATTGGGTCACCAAATCCGGTTTTATAACTATTTTATTAACACATCAAACATATTTTCAAAAATAATTTTTACATCATTAAAATTACTCTTATAACAATTACTATTATGATAACTTCACCCCTTTAAATTACACTTCAATAGCTCTAAACTCATTTGCACTGTAGATTGGTAATAAAATGATTATTTTTTCATTATCAACAACAATCAATAGCATAATTAAATATACTCTTTTTGGAAAGTTCATTAGTCGTTATCAAATTGATTGAGGACAACTCAGACTTTTTATAATTTTTTAACACAGTAAAATTGACTAAACTACCTTTAAAAGCAAAAAATATAAACTAGTTATGAGGGGCTATTTCAACTTTTTAATCTTTAAAATAAAGTAAAATAACTAAATTACCATTAAAATCAAAGTTCCTTTAAAAGGATCCTAAGAGCCTTTTCATGTTTTTATCTTCCTTTTTTTGTTATAATAAAGTTGATTAAGAGATAATTTGGTATTTTAACAAATATCAAACATTACTTAAAAAGAAAAAAATGGTTGGCCCGTGTAGTGCTTGTGTTGGCGTGTAGGGGAGTTTTCGAGCTATTTGATCTATGTATGATAGGTTTTTTGTTGGTTAAACAGTGGCTTCCAAAGCAGCGTTTAAATCATCTCAATGACCCCTTTATCATAGGATAACACATGTGGCCAATAAACCATTAGTTGGAGATTGGAGACCTTTTTTTTTTTCCTTTCTTTTCTCTCTCCTTGACTTTTGCACCTAACCCTCAAAATTCTATAATAGTCATTCAATTTGTTTTTTTTTTGGGATCTAATCCATTTTTTTTTTATTATTATTGGTTTTATTTGAAATTGATAATATTAGATTCATTTTCAATTTCAACCTTTTCCAATTTCTTCATCAGTTACATTTGATCTTCATTCTTTTTATTGCTATTCATTTTATTTGAGATAATTTTTAAAATTTATTTTTTACAATTTCATCCTTCTTCAGTTTTTTTCTATCAGATTTGATTCTTATTTTCTTTTCTTACTATTCTTTTTCTTTCATCCTTTAATATTAAATTAATTAGAAATTGAGCTTCTTGATTAAGCCTAGGTCTAGGATTTCACAAGTTGTGAGTTTTTTTTTTTTTTTTTAAGCTTGTGTTTTTTTTTTAGTTTCATCCTTGATCATTTATTTAATTTGATATTGGACTCTATTTATTTTTTATTTGCTTTCTATATGATTTTTTACTATCTTTAAAATTAATTCAGGTTATCTCAGGTATTTTTATTTGTTATTAGTTTTTAAATTTTATTTTTTTATAAAACAAATTATTTTTTAATTAAATTAAATAAATCGATCGAATTTAAACATAAGATGCTCACTTCATGATATTTATAGGATTTAATGAGTCCTGAAAAAGTTTTTCTTTCTTCTTCTCCGGGATATGATATTGACAACTTATTTTTTATATTTAGTTATTGCTAATTTTTTCTATTCATGTTATTTATTGTCAATGTCTTTGTTTAGTAATATTATTAAATTAAATGAGTTTGTTAAACCCAATTATGTGAATGACTCGATTCTCAAATCTTTCTTGCATTTTTTTAGAATATTGACATTGTCTAAATATCTTTATTTTTTATGTTAGGAAAAATTTGACTGGAACAATCTAGTTTTTTAATTTGTGTATCAAACATCATTCCTTGTATAGGTATATTATTATTCATTTACTTTGATAATGAATTCCAAGTCAAGGACCACCCTTTTGTATCCATAGGCGAGATAGGCATAATAATCTAACTTGCTATATGTAACAGTATATAGCGTTCCACGAGATTCATTCCATGCATTTTATATTGAATTCAGTAATAATCAATTTACAAATCGAGGACATCTTTGAGACCTAAAAGAGCTCACTGGACATGAAGAATGTGGACAAGAATATTCTTATCATGGTGGGGAGTGCATTGGTGCATACTGCGTACCATAGACTTTAGGTCAATTGAATACTCAATGACCTTCATCAGCAAGAGGTAAGTTTCTAAAGAAAGCATGGAATACATTATTTTATGGCATCGTTGGGAGTATTTGGCTTGTTAGGAATGATTTAATCTTGAATAACTAATGTGTACAAAAAAGTTTAATTTTGATAAGTAGGTTAATTTAGTACCAATACTGCATGATTTGTTCATCTTGCTCAGCTTTTAATTAGTTTAACTTGTGTGCTGGTGTGTTTAGGTTTATATATTTTGGTCCATGTTAAGGCATCTTTAGTGGGAAAGCCGGAAAAAAAAAACTATTTTTTTAATTTTTCTCCTTCAATTTTGCAGCTCCAAATGGATGGTCAAATAAAAAGTTAAAATATTTTTTTATCAAAGATAAGTCATTCAAACATATCTATTAAAAGAATAAAAAATGTTCAAATAAATTATTCAAAGGTTTCTTTATTTATCAATTAAATGTTTTTCAATGGTTATAATTAAATATATTAGAAAACAAATTAATTGTTGAAATGATTTTTTTTTAAGTACACATAAAAGTAATTAAATAAATTATTTTTATACTATTAAAAAATTATATCACCAATATAGCTTTTCTAAATTGCTTTTCGCTGTCTTCATGGTCTCTCTCCTAGCTAGCGTGCCTTGGCATGAAAAAGGAGAGCTACAAGGCTACCACCATATCTATGCATGCATTTCAAAATAAACAAACCAAAACATATTTTCTTTACACAGAAAACGAGAGATATCCCTTTCAGTCCTCAATCATCTTCCACTTTTACCTGTTTCCTTTCATAGAAATACTCTTGGAAAATCAGTGTTCAGCACCCCTAATACTTTCGATCTCAATATCGTTCCCTTGTCCTTGCAAGAAAAGGAGGCCACAAAACAAAATGTTAGAGGAATCCAAAGAGAGAGAGAGAGAGAGAGAGATCTAACTTATAACATTCACATGATAAAAGGTAATGCTGATGCAGACAAGTACAAGATCTTTATAAGGTCACCTCCATGAACTGTAGTCTAGTCAGCCAACAAAGAATGTTGTTTTTTCTTTACAAGAGAACTGGCCAAGAAGAAAATAGCATCAAGTGATTCAAGCCCAACAAGGAAATTTCATTTCACCTGACCGGATAAGACATGATATGAGAAATAACAAGGGTTTGTCATCGCTGGGAATGTTTAATTTTTTTCCCCCCCAACAATTTCATGAGAAGCTATCACATCCATAATTAGGTCACGAATACTTGATGCTATTACATATAATAAAGATAATCCAGATTGATGGTGCAGATATTAAATATTTATGCAGTTATGTCATTATCTAAGATAATTTATCTATCACCTTGATCTTGTAATTACTATATATTCTTTTAAGAATCAAGGATAGAATCATATCATTAATTTATATATTAGGTTCTGATTCTAGTTCAGATATACTTGCACAATTCCATGAATAAGACTTATGGTTAGAGATAATAGTTCTTGAATTTTCTGAAGAAACATTTTTTTTATTCTTCTTCTTATGTTATGGAAGATCATTTGAAGCAAGTTATGGAAGAAAGCTCCAAGTTAATTCCTCTTTTGACCAATAGTACTGATAACACAAATACCTCTCAAAGGTTAAGTTCAATATTACTAAATGAATTCAATCATCTCTCTTCGTGGAAGATCAAAGCTAGGATTCATTAATGGTTTAATATCTTCTTCAGATATGGATGCCCTAGAATATATCTAACAAATTGAGTAATATTTTTTATCTTGAATAATTTGCTTCTCTTACCATTGTTTTGATAACTAATGGAAAGGGTTCTCATGCTAAAAGTAAGGGAAAAATAAAATTAAACTCTGAAAAAATCATGCCTAATGTCTTATATATTCCCTCTTTTCCATTCTATTTACTCTCAGTCAGTAAGTTAACCTCTACGTTCATGTGATTTTCACTCATCACGAGGTTATATTTCAAGATCAATTAACCAAAAAGATGATTGGTGAAGACTTTTTCCTGCATGGTCTCTATTATTTCTCTTATGATACTCGAGTTTCCAAGGTATTTCAAGCTAGTTTCAAAACATTGTATGAGCCACTCATATGGCATCATCGTCTAACACATTTGTCAGATTTTCTTCTTAGAAAAATAAATTTAGTACCAACCAAGGAACCTCTTAAATGTGAGATTTATCATTTTTTTAAGATCATCTAAACTTCATTTTAATCTTTTAGTATCATAAGCAACTCATGCATTTGAACTTGTACCTCAGATGTATGAGGATCATTCTATACTTCACTAGATAGTTTTAAATACTTTGTAATCTTTATTAATGATTTATCTAAAGTTACATGGGTGTATTTGCTGAAAGGTAAGAGTGGAGTATTTGATTGTTTTAAGGATTTTCATATGTTGATTACTAATCAATTCTCAACTTATCTTAAAATTATTTGATCAGATAATGACACCGAATACAGGTCCAAAGACATGTCACATTATTTATGTTTTAATAGCTTATTGTATCAAACAAGATGTATTGGTACATCCCAATAAAATAGGGTTTCTGAATGGAAAAATCATGATCTACTTGGAAAAACTTGTGCCATAATGTTACAAATTAATGTTCCAAAATGGTTTTGGTCATGTGATGATCTCACAACTACATATCTTATAAATTGCTTACCCAACCATGTGCTGAATTTTAAATCTCTTCTAGAAGTTTCATGGGCTAAAAGTCCAAATTTGTCACATCTCAAAGTGTTTGGATGTTCCTGTGTTGTGCACTTACCACCATCACAATGTGATAAGCTTGATTCAAGAGCAACTAAGTATATTTTCTTAGGGTATTCTCAAACACGAAGGGTACAAGTGTTATGATCTCTCACTAAAGAAGATGTATATATCGAGAGATGTTATATTCATTGAAGACATCCTTTATTTCTTTACAACAAGTCAAAGAGAGGGTCATTTTAAATTATTTTTGTTGTTTAGTTCTAATTTTATTGATCAAGGTCCATGTTCTCTACAACATCAGTCCATTAGTGCTGAAACTAATTTCAATTCTGACAGCCCTACATCAAATCAAGTTCTGCTGGTGACATTCAATATGTCAATCTAATATATGATGAAAACCATTCTGATGAAGCCATTGGAATAGAGTTCAAATCTAATTAAGTGTTACAATCAAGTGTGTAAGAAGTTATTAATATTCCAAATGATCAACCAGCTTCAAGAAGAATATCCTACAGAAAATGTCAACCCCCTCCCAGACTACAAGAGTATGCAACTTATAATGTCAAGCATCTAGTTTTTAAATCTGATCAAATGTCTCCAAATCCCAGAGCATTCCTCACTTTGAAGTCAAATGTTCATAAGCCCAAGACATTTCAAGAAGCTCAATCTGAAGTTATATGGTAGAAGGCTATGAAGGAAGAATTGACTATAATTGACAACAATCATACATGGAGCATCATGTTTTTTCCCATAGGTAAACAAACAATAGGTTGTCACTGGATTTTCAAGTCTAAGTTCAACTCATATGGAACAATTAAACAACATAAAGCTCAACTTGTAGCTCAATGTTTCTCTTAGAAATTTTGAGTTAATTATATGAAAACATTTGTTAATGTGGAAAAAATAACTATTGTCAGAGTCTTATTATTTGTTACAATCAATCATAACTGGTCATTGTATAAAATGGATATAAGAAATGCATTTTTAGATGGAGAACTTGAAGAAAAAGTGTTCATAAAACTACCCCATGGACATCGATATAGTAACCATCCTAATTTGGTTTGCAAACTTCATAAATCCATTTGTGGATTGAAGCAGGTTCCACGACCATGGCATGCAAAGTTAACCATTGCACTGAAGGCTCTTCGTTTGACATGAAGCAATGTTGATTCTTCCCTGTTTGTCTAGTAGAATTCAAAAGACAAACCTGTTATACTTGTCTATATAGATGATTTAATAATCACTGTGAATAATACAGATTTTGTAGCCAAATTAGAGAAGGATGTGCAGTAGCAATCCTCAGTTAAAGATCTTAGGAAACTAAAGTACTTATTAGGGATTGAAATAATAACTTATAGCAAAGGTTTCTTTCTAAATCAACGGAAGTATATCTTGGACTTGTTACAAGATGTTGAGATAGTACATACTAAGCTAGCCATTACTCCTCTGGACAATAAGGTTAAATTCTCCTCAAGCAGACCTCTCATATCATTCACCACTTATCAAAGAATTGTTGGCAAATTAATTTACTTAACAATTACTAGATCATATATTACCTTTGCCGTCAATCTATTATATTTCAACATCTTAGCATGATGAAATACATTTTTCAATATTTAAAAGGGATTATTGCTCATGACATTGTTATGACACACAATGGGCACATAGACATTATAGGCTGTACAGACTCTGATTGGGCATACAATGCACTAGATAGATGGATCTACCACTGGATATTACATGCTTGTTAGAGGTATTATTAATGTCCTAGAAAAGCAAAAAAACAACAAGTGGTTGCAATCAAGTGTTTAAGCTAAATATCGCACAATAGCATCTGCTTCATGTGAATTGATTTGGCTCAAGAATTTACTTTCAAATCTCGGTTTCCACCATCATACACCAATGACATTGTTTCATGATAATCAAGTTGTCATGTATATTGTGGCTTATTTGGTGTTTCATGAACAAACAAAACACCTTAAAAGGGATTGTCATTATATTCGTCAGCAAGTTCAAGCTAAACCTATTCATGCTATATACATGCGCACTTGTGATCAATTAGCTTATGTGTTTACCAAAATTGCACCTTATGTTTAGTTTCATCAGTTGTTAAGCAAGCTTGGATCAATTAATCCACTTGATCCAGCTTGAGGGGAACTGGAGTTTTGAAGATATTATAGATACTGAAGATATTGCATAGTAGTGATGTAGATATTGAAGATTTAGATAGTTATGTCCTTACCTAAAATAATTTACCTATACCTAGTTTAGATGATCTTGTAATTACTATATATCCTTTCTAGAATCAAGGACATAATTATATCATTAATTGTTGAATTAGGTTCTGATTCTATTTCATATATACTTGCACAATTCCATCACTTATGATTAGAGATTGTAATTCTCAAATTTTCTTCACAAAGCTTTTTAGATTCTGCCATCATTTTATGTGTAGGTATTTCCAAGTAATCCATGAAGAAAAACATTTATTATTAGCGTCATTTGAATGAAGAGAACATGATTTGAATCTAAAACCCCAAGATTAATCATTCATTAAAGAGAAACTTTAACATGCATAAAAATGAAATGGTTGTGTGGGAATATGAGGCACAGCCAATTTCTTTTGCAGTACAAATAATATAAACTCGGACTGTTTATTCTTTCTCACCAGTCAAAAAGCTTCTCTTCGTTTGCCTAAAAAGACATACAAAGCGCACAAAATAATTTGAACAACAAAGTATCCTGCAACACCAGAGAAGGAGAGTTTGAAAGAGAGGAATATCGATGGTTGCTTAGACCACACCCTAGCTAACTTGTAACCCTTTCCATCCCTCCCCAATATCGGTTAACTTTTTTTAAAATAAAAGATAATAACTGTAACAAAATCCATTCATAACTGTTACTACTTGCTACATCTTCCGTATACGTTTTGGGCACAATAAAAGATGTTCGTCAAAGTGAAAGTTAGGGTTACATGTTTTATCTTCTTTTTCACCATCAAACACTTTAATTCTTGAGGGAACACATTGCATTAGAGACCATTATACTTGCTTCTTTTCTCTTTTGCTAAAAGCAAAGCACTACTCTCTCATAAAGCATATATTAATAAAAGTTAAATATGGCATTATCTACTCAAAAGGGTCGCTCATTTTATGCTTTTAAGCTTCAAGTAAGCATCTTCGGAGTATTACGTGGCCATGTGGATAAAAGCAATATCCAAGGGAGGGAACATAACTTGAGGGGAGAGAGAGTAGATAATAGTTTTTTCTTCTGCGGGGCGGCCAGACTTTAAAGGTTTAATGGAGAAAAAGTTCTCTAATTTTGATATGACAGCCTTGTTAATGCAAAGGTGATGGAATGACATACTCTCCCTTTCCCAAAAGTTTGCATTATCGTATGCTTATATATTATCTAGCACAGCTTTATGTTTGATATCCGTAATATACGATAAATAACTAGCTAATGATGTTTCATTAATTAACTTAAAAAGACCGCCAGAGTGAAGATTTAGAGTTTAGCCCAAATCCAACACACGAGTTTTGTCCTAGCTTCTGTACGTTGATTACCTCATAATCTCGAGCAGATGAAGCGAAGCTTTCATGGCCGCTCATATAGATGATGGCGAGGGAAGGTTCTTATTGAATTTTTGTAATCTATTTTATAATTGGACACTCATGATTAAACAGGACTCAAATGGTATGGAAAAGAAGAAAAATTATAAAGTTAAATTGCTAAATTAATCTCTGATAATTTTACATTTTAAGGAGAGATTAATTTGCTTTATAAGTGAGAAAAAATCTTCAATATGAAAAGTAGCAGCTCTTTTAATTTTTAATAATTAAAACCGAGAGATTTTTCTTTTATTAATAAATAACAAACATATAAAAAGATAGTATAAGAGGAATATTGCTCAAAAGATTCATCTTTAAACAAAAAACCTCCATCAGTATTGCTCAATATTAAAGGATTATTAAAGTGTGGAATATTGTTTTTACTTATAAAATCATAACAAATCACTGATTATTTTTTTCTTTACTCGTAAAATAATTTAATTTCAAACATAATAAATTTTATAGGAGCTTCAAAAAGTATGTCTAATAAAATTTATACTCCCACTTATGAATATATGTTATATTTTATTGGTATCAGAGCCTGTATTAAATTGCTTTTGTATTAATATAAATATTTATAAGTATTTTTGTAGTGTTTTGGATATGTTTATTTGAAAATTTGGTTTAAACTTATTTTTTATGTTAATCTCAAATTTTCTTGGCTATGAAATTATTTGAGAAGTAATGTTTGTTTAGATAAAATTTATATTTTTAGAAAGTACATCTCATTAGCTTTCCAATAATATAACATTTGATTTTTGAAGGGTTAACATAGTATAAGTTGAAATTAGAGTTCTTAAATAATTTGTGATTAATTTTGTTTCATAAGAACAAATCATTAATGTTATTTAGGCGTTAGTCACACCATCATATATAAAATAAAAATAGCAATTGACCCCACCAATAAACTCCTCTCGCAGAGACATTAATTTCGAACGGAGTTGGTTTAAAAAAGAACAGACACCAGGAAGACGACGGGTGTCATGCACGCGCCAACAAAAAGAATATGGATCGCACATCTGTTGTGTGTGATCCAGTTTGGACAATGTTATGGTAATCTAGTTTCTGTCAGTCAAAAACATGGTTGAATGTGCAAATTGCGTACACAAGACCTCACAATAACAATGTGAATCACTCAATGATAATGCAACACGTGGCTTTTTTCCTTTAGGAGAAATCAAAGCTCATTGGAGTCGAGCTTCTGTCATTGGTTGAATATAATTGATTTTCAAATAATTTTTTATGTTAAAGTACATGTTAAAAAAAAATTTAAAAAAAATTATTTTTAATATTAACGTATCAAAATGATTTGAAAACGCTAAAAATATATTAATTTAAATTTAATAAAAAAATAAAAAAATTAAATTTTTTTTAAAATACTTTTAAAACACAAAAACAAACATGATTAGCATGCAATAGCCTTTAGACGTTGGTTTTGTACCGAATGTTTTCTCATAGCCTATAAAAAATATTAAAAAGAAAACAATTACTTTTAATATTTTATAGTTTAATTAAAATTACTAAGTGTTAGAAAATAGTAGTTTGCATTTTAAATTAACAAAAAAATTCAAATAAAAATAATTAAAATACCCTTATATATATATATATATATATATATGATATTAGAAATCATCCCAAATAACAAATCATTTATTCTCCTATCAATTACTAAACATCTTCTCCATAAAAACTCAATTTCTCTCTTATCCTAACATCTCTCCCTCTTTCAAAACTCTAAATGGAGCCTAACAATTTTATGAGTATTTATCTCTTCTCCTGAAGCTATAGTGGCAAAATCTCAAATAGAAACAGAGGGAGAACAAATCATTGATATGGATTTTTTAAAGACTCGCCACCACCTCCTGTGGATTCCGTTGAAAAAAACAGCCGCATTATTTGCCGTGGCATCACCAACAAAAACAACACTTGCTAGAAATTGCAATTTCAACACAGCGGCGAAAGCGAAGGCCAAGGCTAATGCTTTTGTCATTTATGTTCCTCCGGTATTTGCTGCATTTGTATTTTTGAAGGCAATGGAATCTTAATTATTTCTTGCGTGAATCCCTCAGCATTTGCTTTTGTATTTTTTGTATTGTTTTTTTGGGCCACAACAGTGGAGAAGAGGTTCTTGATTTTTGTGGAATCTTTTCTAGTGATTGGCGAAGCAGATTTGTGGCAGGACAACGCTGATGTGTTTGCCCGCTATTGCTGGTTCTTGATTGCGGGAGATGAGGCTGGGATTTGGGTGGTCTTTAAAAGGATTGTTTTAGGATTTTTCAATTTATTATTTTTAAACTGAAATATTATGTCTTTTAAAAATGTTTTTTTTATTTTAAAACATATCAAAATATTTTTTTTATTTTTATTATCAATACCTTAATATTATTAAAAGTATTAATAAATTAATTTAATATTTTTAAAAAATTAAACATGCTTTTAAAAAATAAAAATTGTCGCATTTCTAAATAGGATATTAGAGAGGCTTTGTAGCACGCATGGTAGTAAGCCTATGCGTTTTTATCTGTTCTTTCTTTCTTTCTTTTTCCTTTTTTCCTTTTTTCCTTTTTTTCTTTTTTCTCACTCTGCATGCTGGATAGTCCAAGCCTCGTGTATTTTCGAACTTTTTTCTCTTTTGTTTTTTTCTTTCCAAGGAAAAATGGAGTGATGACATGATTTACATGAATTTTTTTATTTTATTTATTAAGCAAGAAATACTGTGTTTCATAACATGTTGGCCTCGATCTCAAGATCTTGTACTAATAATTCAACCCAGACGTTGAAAAAATAAACTATTTCTTAATTAGATATAGCCCTTCTCATGAACAGGCAGTCATTCGTTAAAAAAAGAAAAGCCAGAGATAAAAAAAATGTAAACAAATATTTACATCAAGTAAAGTCTTAATCAGTAAAATATAAAAAGGGACAACTTCCTATATTGATCTGAATTCTCAATTGAATCCATAAATATTTCCTTGACTCGATTCCTAAACAAATTTTCAAATTGTTTTATTGTGTAAATTTGTAGTTTAGATGGAAGATAATGACTTACATGAACTGAGGGGCTAGTTAAGATTTTTTGATAAATCGAGGACAATTGAGGAAATAATTATTTGATAGCAAAATCAATATGTAGGTAGGAGGTTGAGGCCTTATTATAATTTTTATTTAAAAAAAACAAATAATGTATTATTTTATTAGATTACCAAGGCTTATTTAAAAACAAGGCATATTCATGATTTCAATGATGTTTCCAAACCAAAAATATTAAAATTATGCTTTTGATTTAGAAATATTGGTGCAACCATAATTGTGTTCGTGTTCTTAAATAGTCACTGAATATAAACAAATTTGGTAAAGAAACACCAAAAGAAAAAGGTGTGTATTCCCATACCTAAATTATGAGCAACTAGTAATCAAGGAGAAAATTTTGATACTCCAACATTAATCCCTTGTTTATAGCAAGTAAGCATTTCTTTCTCTAGTGTGCCTTATTCTCTTTTCATTTTATTTACAACAAAACATAGTTATTAAACTTCATTAGAGGATATGTAATGGTTAAATTATGATTCAAGTGTGTTTATTTTAAATTAATTTGGGTCAATACAAAACTTTTAATGGTCAAAACAAAAGGTTTTTTTAAAGACTGGCCTGTTATGACTGGTTCTATTATTTTCTCATTGTTTCTTTGAAAATTATTTTTTAATTCAAATGTTTTATTTATTTCTTTTATGTTTTTTTATTACTAGCTATGTTTTTAATAAAGGTAGCGATTTGTAATTTATTTAGAATTTTTATAATCCTCCTAAAAAAACCATCTTAATAATAGCGAGCACTGTTGGTGTTGGCAACGCCATTCTCAAGAAGTAAGAGTAGGCTATTATTTAGTTATATTTCTTCACTCTTATTATCATTATTATTATTAAAGAAAAAAAAATGAAAAAAATATTACATTCGTCCTATGTGGTCCTTACTCAAAGGGACTCATAATGGTAGGCTAGCGTGTCTGATTTAATATAAAAAAATCTAAATATGTGTGGAAGGCTAGGTCTGTATATTTGGATTTTTTTTTCCTTTTCATTAAATAGATAGATGAAATGCTATTTATTCTATTTAAAAATAAAATAGATAATGTGTTTGCCAACGAGTTAAGATTTTAGCTATTTAAGGTGGCCAACAAGTTATGGTTTGAGTTTTTAGAACCGTGAATTTTATTTTTATTTTACTTTTATTTTATCTTAAATCACCCAAAAAACAAGTTAAGAGTCTCATTAAACCTATTTTTAATTTTAAAATACCCTTTAAAAAATTTTAAAAAATCTAAAATTAAAACAAATAAAAAGTTTATGAGATCCAATTTTTTTTTTTTTTCAATAAGGTAAAATTAAAAAATTCCTTACTAACATGCCTCTCAGCTATCTAGATTAACTTGTTATAGCCACAATGTGGCCAATTGACCTTTCCCCATTTTTACGTGATTTTCTTTTTTTAAAAAAAAATAAGTAACTAAAACATTAAAAAAAAAGTAAGGACCTAAACATAAGATCCTAAACTCAAAGAGGAAAAAATTGTAAATGCAAACTTTTTGCACAAAAACAAATTTTTTTCATGAAAAAAAGGGACATGATTGTTTTATTTAGCTTTTAATTTGGTCCTTCTTTTCTTAATTCTTTTATACCATAAATTAAAATTCAATTAAATTTAATTTAATTAAAATACCTTGAATTCACAAAAATATTAAGAAAAATAAGAATATATCAACATATAAAATATCATCAAACATAATAAGTAAGTATAAAATTAAAAAGGAATAAATTTTAATGATCAAAATGAAAGTAAAAATTAAAAAAAAAATGAAAATGTTCATGCAAAAGTGCTGTCAACAATGAATTTAAATAAATGAATAGTAATCGACATTAGAAAAGTTATATTCTTTTAGTTTATTTGCACTTGTAATTTTCTTATGCGATCCTATTGGGTTTTTAAAATATTTTTTTATTTAGTTCTTTTACAATTAAGATGGATATGCGTATCAAAGATAATGAATTACATTCTGGACGAAAAAAAATATTTTGTTGTACAAATTATTATTTCTTATTAATGTATCTTTTAATTTTAGTTTTAACAAAATAATTTTTTTAGCACCATGGATTTTTAATAAAAGACAACAGAAAGAACAATACATGATTACATGTTCATAAAAATTTCAATCATTTGAAATGCGTCTCTTCAATTTAAATTTTATTTTTCATTTTAATATATTTCTTAATTGTTTTAGATAACAAACTTAATCTTAAAAGCAAGTTTCAATAAAATAAACATTAAAATAATACCTTGACAACCTGTAATTGAAGGAAAATGATTAATTAATGTGATAAATCATGCAAAAATGTTATTAACAATAACGAAAATGAAATTTTATTTTCAATGAATTTTGATGAATAATATTTTATTTTTATTTTTTGTGTATCGGATATATAATAATGAAAAATTATATTGTTAATGATATCATAAAAAGCAACAATATTATTTAAAAACAATGGAAACAAATAATAATTTAATTATTTATTTTAATAAATTTATTTATAGTGCATTTGAATAAAAATCTTAATAAAAAAATATATAAAAAAAGACCAAGTAATTGGTTCTAGGAGATTGAGCCATGGGCTTCGCCCTAAACAAATAAATCTAGATGTAGGTGGTCTTGTAAGGCCAAGCCTATATACTAGTCTTTTTTTTTATTTATTTCAATTAATAGAGTGAATGATATGTTATTTCTTTTTATTTTATTTATTTATTTTAAAATAAATAGAGGATGCATTATTCAAAGCTAAAAATGATGTGTTGTTTACTAGTAATATTTTCAATCATCTAACAGGGTAGGAAAATAAGAGTTTGAGTTTTTGACTCTACAAACTTATTTTCAACTATATTTTTCACTTGAAATCTCATTATCAATATCAAAATACCCTTATATCGATTAAAAAACATAAAATTAAATCAAACCAAACAAGATTTTTCAAGTTATAATTTTTTTTTTCCTCCCGATATGAATGGTCAAAAACATCTTAATGGAGATCTTCTTATTAAAAGAAATTTATTGACACCAAGATCAATTTTGCTAATGATCAAAATAGAATTGGCCAATCACTTTTTTTCTTCTTTTCTATTTTTTAATGATTTTTTCTTTTTTCTTAAATTTTAAAGACCGAAAAGTAAAACAAATGAAGTTTAGGACTGAAGCATGAAGTTCTTACAAAATTGAGACCAAAAGTGAAAAATTAAGAATTGCAAGGCCAAAATATAGTTTTTGTGCCCAATGAATATAAGAGAGCTATTTTTTTCTGTAATAAATTTAGTTTTCATTAGTTTATTTTTTTAAAATTGATAAAATTAAACTATGTTTTGTAAAATTAAGTATCAAGTTATTGCGGGACATTTTTGAACATCACAAATGAGAATAAAAAAAATCCATCAGGCATCATGTGAAAGTAATATAGAAAAATAAAATTGAAAAAATAATTCAACGCATAACGTTTCAAGGACCGGAAAAAAAAAAGAGGCCAAATTCAGGCTCACTATAGCTGTCCATAGTAAAATGAATAGATTTTTCCATTCCTCCTTCGGCTTGTTTTATAATTATAATTATAATAATTGCAACTTGGGTAGTTCTGTTTTTTTTTTTTTTTTAATTACTATTGCCCATCCCTGGAATGAGAAAGTACACATGCCAAGCGGATCAAAGATAGGTACCGGGCGATGGAACAAGATGGACCAAATTCCCCTTGGATAAAATCACAGTGCTTGTTATTGGACTCGACCAAATTGATTTTGGGCTCCATTTTGAACCCAATAGTTCCATCTAAAATTTTAAGTGCCAGTTTTATTATTTTTCAAATAAAATTTTCAATGCCAAAAATCCAAGAACAGCTAGAGTAATCTAATGCATATGTAGTATTAATCAAAAAAACCAAATCAAGATGAAAATATAATTAAATTGATTTTTAAAACCTTAAAATCTTGTCGTTCAGTTCGGTTTCATTTTTAAAACTAAAACAAATGAACCGAATCGAGCTAATTAAAAAACAAGAGGGATATAAAAAGTGCAATTAACCTAACCCTAACAATAACATAACTGATAAGTGATAACACAAAAAGTTGTTGCCCTCCACTCTCCATCTCATAATAAATCCCGAATAAAAACCTACATCTCCATCTTCTTGGCTTCTCTTTTTATATTTGCGTAACATCTCCATCTCTTCTGCACAGGCAAAACATAAACCCACATCTCCATCTCCTTGGCTTCTCTCTTTTCTTATACGCAATCAAAAAGATTTGGTTTGTCTTCTTGTTAAATTGGTAGCTTCCATAGCAAAAACTAATTATTATTTTAAATGTGTAACTTTAGATTGGTGGGCTAGTGAAAAATGTGATTACAAGTTTATAACCAATGTCAATAGGAGAAGGTTAGCCTCCTTAACCTAATTTGTACTTTCCTTTTTTTTTTGTAAATTTCTTTACCAACAAATATTCTTACTAATCAAGATGCTAAAACATTTAGGGATTTGCCATATTTGTAGGATTTGAACAACAAGATTCTGGTTAAACAAAAAAACACACATATATGATAGGATTAGATTTCCTAGTTTTATGGCAAAAAAAAAAAATGAATTTCACCAAACCAGACTGGTTTAGTTTAAAAAATTTTAAATTTAAATTACTCGGTTCAGTTGGTTTTTGTAGTTTTAACCGAACTAAACCGTGAACAACCCTATATAATTATAATGTGGCTTGCAGAAATTGAATGCCTGTCCAAACGAAACGACCATGATATAAAACAATATTGATATCAAACAAATAGGATGTAAATAAGCTTTGGGCTCAAAAATTAACTTCTGGTTTGCGAAGTTAACTAGGTAATATAACTCCTACAAGAGTCTAACTCACAACTCTTGGGCTTAACTATATATATATATATATATATTTTCTTTTCTTTTCTTGTTCCCAAAGCTTATAGAAAGCTTATAGATATATATGCTTAAACTATTAAGCGGAAGATATATATATATATATCAAACAAATAGGATGTAATTTAGCTCTGGTTTTCGAAATTAATTTGTTTTCATTATATTTGATTTTTATTTGATTTTAATTATTATTTTTTATTTTTGTTTAATAATTTTTTTTTAAATATGCATTTTAAAATATTACTAACATTGTTACGGACAGACAACATTCGTCGGTATATTCCATAAAATTAAAAAAGAATAATGTAAATATCACTGTTACTGTTAATTTTCCAACAGAATTACAGATGGTATTCCATTAATGATATATTAAATTTACTGATAGATATATTCATGGACAAATAAAAACATCGATGGAATTGCATACTGTATTTTATCAGTTATATGACACTTCTCGAGGAAAATAATAATCAAATAAAGTGAGTAAATTTTTATTTTGATGTGTTTTATTTGCCTGTAAATTTATTATTAAAAAAACTAAAAATTAATAACAAAGGTTTTTTCTAATAGACTGTATCTGTATCTGTATCTGTATCTGTATCTGTATATGTATCTGTATCTGTCTGCGTAACTGTTAGTAAAATATTTACTAAGAGACTGTAAGTATGAATATTAATGAAAATTTTCACCAATAAAACTGTTAAATTAGTGTAAGAAGTATCAACCTCGAAGGCATGTTCTTTTTTTTCTTTTCTTTTTTGAACAAGCCACTTCCACTGTGCTATCCAAGCTTTTGTGGAAAAAGAGGCATCTTTTCCATCAAAGGGATCATTTTGACCTTTGATTCCAATAATCAATCAATCAATCAATGCGCATTTTCTTCTCTTTCAAAGCTCCCGTCCGCTGGGGCATTTGGAATTGAATGAGTTTCTTGCTAGAAATCACCCGAACGACATCCCAACTCATCACGACTCACCGAGCTGTAATTAGGTACTTAACATCCGTATGCATTGGGTACAAATTATAAGGAAAAGATTGAACCAAATCCAAAGGAAGTCTGATAAAGAAATAAAAAAGCGACTGCACCGCACCCACCATGATTAGCTCTATAATGGGCAGTGAGTAGATATTCCAGATGCTTTCCAAATCCATTATCTTCCAATTCCTAGCCATGTGCTCTTGTACTCATTTCCTTGCTCTTGCCGTGTTTACAGTATAACTTGATGACACTAAAACAAGATCCTTAGTCTTCTCACTTGATGTCATTGATCCCACATTAATTCAAACCTCAAAGTTTAAAACACGTTCCTTATTTCTTTTACCCGTAATTTCTTCTATCCAATCATGGAGTGCCATGTTCGTGGACCCTAAATTTGATGGCTTACTTTTCTAGCTTTTGTAACGATTAATGCATGGCTTTTCTTGCTGTCCGTGTCTTGTTCCGTTCCTTCTTGGTGAAGAAAGAAACTGTTCAGACTATTTTTATCTCTCTCTGCTGTGTAGGGACTAGTAATACACTGAAAATTATGTATACATGGCGGCATGACTTAATTGTATTAGATAATTAATTAAAAAAAAAAAAAACCATACCCGGAGGAGAAGTCTCCGTGACCCGGGACACATGATGCTATTCATTGTAATAGTATAATTACCATACTGATTCTTGTCCTTTAAAACTTTGAGTTAGGAAGTCTTTTCACATTACGTGATTTTATTTTATTAGTTAATTATTTTTTTTCTTATCAAATTTAATCTTTATTTTTTTAAGTTTTTAAAATTGATTTTTTTTAATTGACTCATAATAAATTTCTTGATTGGACCTAAATCCAGCGTTTTATGTGTTGTGAATTTTTAAAATTTTACCAAGTTTAGAAAATTTATTCAGATTGATTTGGTTCTCACAAATGTTTTTAAATTTCACCCCTATGATATTTTTATGTTTGAAATTGGGTTCTCATACTTTTAATTGATGTTTATTTTATTTGGCATCATTTTTTTATTTTTTTTTTCTAAATTGCATTTTTTTTTTGTTTTTCCTATCTAATTTTATCATTGTTATTTTATTTTTTTTGCTTTTACAAGGTTTTTTTAAAAACATTTTTTACCGATCTCATCTTTTGAAGTTAAATTGCTTAAGAATAAAGCTTCTTAATTAATTTCGAATAAAAAATTTCACAAGTTGCCATATTTAAAGATTAAACAAAGTTTAAGAGGTTAATTAGACTTGATTGTATTTTTTTTTCTAAACTGATGTTTTCTTATTTTTTTTTTATTTTTTCTGTTTTATTTTCATATCTTTTGTACTTTGATTCTATTGGGTTGGCCATCAATAATTTTTTTCTATTTCACCTCTATTATTTTTTAATTTATAAATAATTTATCAAATTAAAAATATTTTTTAATTTCACCCCTATGCTTTTCTTAGTCTTTAAAATTTGATTCTTATTTTTTTAATTATAATTTATTTTTTTGGGATTATTTTATTTTTTTTCTTCAAATCTCATCTTTCTTAGGTGTTTTTTTCTTCATATTTTATTCTTATTCTTTTTTTTTTTTGCAAATTTTTTTATTAATATTTTTAATGATTTTATGTTTTGAAATTCAATTTATTGAATAATTAAACTTCTTGATTAAATTTAGTTCCAGAATTTAATGAGATATAAAATTTTAAAATTAAATCAAATTAAAAAAGTTCATACGAGCAGAGCTTGTGAGGTCGCGAGTACTCTTGCAAAAACAAACTTGGATGAATTGCCTTTAATATAGGTGCCACCAATATAGTAGGCTTTCATTAAATTTTTTTAATGTGCTCTTAGTCTTACACACATGTGAGCTTCTTCACAGTACCAAATTTATTCATGATTCAACGCCCAACCGCAATTCCAAGATCACATTCAAAATCTCATCTTTCTTTTTCTGTTTTTTAGCAGTACAGCAGGGGTACGATATATAAATTGCAGCTGTGTTGGCAAGTATAAAGTATAAACTACTGTCTTAAATTGCAGCTGTGTTCTGAAGAAATTCTTATCGTGGTAGTTTAATCATTAGATTTTAAATTTATTTTTTTAGAGATTATTAATTTAAGTTTTATAAATTTGAGTGTTATTATAAGTTTATATGATTATTAATTTTAAAATTTATAAAATTAATTGAAATATATAAAAATTAACCTTAACATCAGCGTAAAAAAAATAAAAATAAAAGAGATTACAAGTATTCGTACGTAGCAAATCCTAGGTGCCGTTTGGCCCCATTTCTAACTGCTCTTTGGAAAAAGCTCCCGTTTTTATGCTTTGACTAATCTATTTTTGGTGTGGTTTTGAAAGTTATGATCTATTTAGTTCCAAAAAAAGGGTTTTTTTTTTTCTTGAAAATTGACATAGATATGTAAGAGTTTTGGAAAAATAACATAGTCAAAAGATATTTGGAAAATAGAACACAATCGTATTTTTTTATATTGTTGTTTTCTCTTCTTTGAAAATCAACTCAATGAATATCTTATGACTAAAAAAAATAAATTCAAAATCTAATAGCTAAAGAGATAAAGTGATATTACAGAAAAAAAAAGACAAAAAATAAAAAGAAAAAAATGAATCATTAGGAACATACCGGTGATCTATTTTTGATATACTTAATATCGTTAGAAAGATTTTAATAAAATAATTTTAACTAAATCTTGAAATACCACTAAATAAGGTTGTAATTAACCTTAAATTAACCCCTAACAAATTAGAACCACGTTTGATGGTATTTCAAAGTATGATTAAAATTATTTTGTTATCTTTTTAACTGTACTGGGTATATAAAAAATGAAGCTCCAATATATATTTGATGACCCATTTTTTCTTGGCCATTAGAATTTAAATTTTATTTCTTGGTTATTAAATCATCATGAGAAATTAAATTAATTTTCATAGTTATTAATTAATTTGTTTCAGAAATAACTTTTGAAAAAATTATTATTATTAATTCAGATTGTGTTATTTTATAAATACTTTTTAATATATTATTTTCTCAAAAATTTTATTAAATAGTGTTAGAATTACAAAATACTGCCAAAAGAGCCATGAAAACTATCACTTCGACAATTAAGTACATATTAACAATTACCACATACATTTTTAACATGAGGACTGAACGGGCTTTATTATTCAAAAATATTCCGAGGGAGAAAATACTAATTATACGGGCAGTGAACTATTTTAATTTTATTTTTTCTCATTTAATTTCTATTTTTATGGGTCATTTTGCTTTTCTTTTAACAAATTTCACCCCCCCCCCCCCCCACTTTTCATTGGTGTCTTTTTTTATATATATTGGGTCCCTTTACTTTTTGTTTAATAATTGTAGTGCCATTTTATAAAATTATACTTGATAAATTATGAAATGGTATTTGGATGGTGAACAAAAGAGACAATATGAGATGAAAAAAATATTAAAAAAAAAAGATTGAAATGCAATATAAAAGAAAGACACAATCTATAGTATATTGAAATAATTATACACAATGTTTTGTTTTTTATTTAATATTTTAATCACTTGAGTTTTTTTTTTCTCAATTTAATTATTGGAATTGAATTTAAAATTTTATTTCAGTTGGCTTTATATAGAGCTTTTAAAATGTTAAAAATAATTTTTGATGTTTAGTTAATGCTCGATTTAATAAAATAAAAATTAAATTTTATTCACTCAAACCAATTAAAACTTTTAAGATCTAATTTCAAGCTAAAACAAATATTCAATATTTTATTTTATTTTAATAAAAAGCAACACTTTTATCTCAGCTTTTTTTATGTAATCTTTAGTTATAATTAACATATTTATTATTATTTATTGACAATATATATATTTTTAGTTTGCAAGTAAAAAGATTTTATGGGCCGTAAAAAAAATATCAACATCACCGGTACCTATTTCTGCTTTGAGAAAAAAAGATTTCCTCACCGAGAATCAAACGACGTCTTATATATGAGCTTTGTAGACGCTATACACCTTTTTCTAGGCTTGTTAGAAGAGAGGAAGCTTCCCTGGCTGAAAAGGTGAAAAAAGAAATGCGTTGTGGACAGTTATGCAAATTGACAATTTAACAGTAGCTCAGGCTGGAGCAGCTGTCCCCTGGATGAATATATATATATATATATATATATATATATATATATATATATATAAATGACAGCCGAAGAAAAGGACAAAGAAATTTATTTGGGCATCATTAAAAAAAAAATCCACCTAAAGAAAAGAGGGCCTTGTTAGGCCGGAGAGTTGTACGCTTGTGCTAAGAGGATATAACGGCTACTACCCTGGCCATCAGGGAAAAAAAAAATTTAATTCAAATACACAACTTTTCCAAAATAATTATATTACTTTGTCAACCTCTGTAACAATGATAGTACGAAAAACTAAATTCCACATTATCTTGTCAACAAACCGTTGCTTCCCGGCCAACAATTAAAGATTCCACCGAACCTCAATCACAGCGACCACCTGTGCTTGCGCCGCAGCAACCACCATCTCTACCATCCATTGAGTGATAGCCTCTAGCAAAGATGACGAGTCAATGCTAATTATTATTCTAGTTGATACAATAATTTATATGACCAAATGAACCAATTCATGCACAAATCTGTTGCTTAAACCCAAATTTGTCATTCTCCAAATCAAACTCCACATAAAAATTCCTCTGCTGATAATTCCCCAAAATAATGGCCGGTCCACCTCCAATTCCCGGACCAACTACTTTGTCACTCACGATTGTCAAGCATATAACTTCCGAATCAACAAATGAAAAATAATTTGACAAAGGTAATGCCATCTTAGCACCACCCTTGAACTGAAAAATCAAATCCGGGACAGAAACTGATTCCTCACCAGAAATATTGTAACAGGGCCTTAAACCGGTCAGATTTTGAATCTCAGTGGCTACTGTATAATTGGCCATTTGCTTCTCAAACTCTTTAGCCACCAACTCATAAACTGGGTTCTCCATGAATGTGAATGTTGTTCCTGAGTCCACAATGGTCCCTCCATTTCCATCTGATCCTGGCACCAAAAACTTGTACGGCACCTTAACATGTGTGTCCCCTATTACAATGTTACGCAGCAATACATAGTAATAATCTCGAAATGCAGCGGTTGGATTCTTCAGAAAGGGTGTGTGGCTAAGCCCTGCGGTCTTGTTAACACCCGAACCCGACCCGGTATCCAAAACAAGGTCACTGCTTGTTGGAGTGTCATCAAAAGCGTGAGATACTAAACAGTAAGAGAATTTCTTGAGACCCAACTGTGAAGGGAGTGATTCGGGGCTCCGACCGAAACCGGCAATCCCTTCGGGTTGTCTGATGGATAAAATGGAGCACCCGACAAGAAAATCGGGTATGGTTTTCTTTTCTGGGAAATCGAGAGTTTCAGATAGTAGAAGTCCAGCTGTGGAGCCTGAACCATATTGGATTGCATAAGGTGGGCAAGTTTGAGTGCAGTTTTGGGCAGTGGAGTTACATTCTTGGCATTTGGACTGAATCTCGGGGCCAAAAAACGTAGAGCATCTGGGATTCTTGCAACCAATAAGCTTCGAAGAGGATGATAGTTTTGGTAAAAATGTTGGGATTCCTGTATTTTTAATGTTTGGAAAGTTACATTCTGAGCAAAGATAGCGAGAGGTACAAGGAAACCAAACAAGACTAGAACCAGTGTCCATGACAAATTTGGTTGTCTGCGGAGGAGTACCAAAGTTGAGAGATATTGAGTAGCCACCATAGCTACGTGGAAAAACAGGGGTCTTGATGAGAGAGAAATTGGTTTTTGGCGACTTGATGTGGCGGGCTCTTGAGAGAGATAGAGAAGCGAGGTGATTCAGTGAATCCCATGAGTTTTTTGAGGACACAATCAGTTCGGTGAAGCTGGGAGCTGATAGAGGGATGGTGATGGTTGTTGGTGTTGATTTTGATGAAGTGATTAAGATAAGAAAAGAGAGGAGAAAGAGAAGCAGAGAAGAAGCCATGAAAGTATTGTTTTCTTCTTTTTCTTCTTCTACTTCTTCTTCTTCCTGGTTATGATTACTGAGGGAATTTGTAAAGATAAGAAAGTAGAAAGTTTGTGTTCTATGCTTGGAGTGATTGTTTGTTTATAGGGGAAGAAACCAATAAGGGGAGTAACGGTAGACAAGGCGAATCAAGTTCGATTTTGATGATAGAATTGCCTTCTATCATGTCGGAAATTACAAAGAATGCCATTGCGAAATTGCGTGCCTTCTCTCTCGAGTCTTGACTCGTGCCCCAATAGTTCACACTCATCTTAGTTACTTTTACTCAAGTTTACAAGTAGATTTGTAAGATTATTTTTATACAATTCTGTTTGTAATTGAGTAAATTATAAATTAATCCTTTTTTATATATAAAATAGTCCATCTAATTTGAAAAATTAATTAATTAATTAATATATAATCATTAAACACTTAATTAATTTATCAAAATTACGTCTTAGGATACTTTAAAAAAAGGGGGAGGAGGAAGGCAAAGAGGGAAAAGGGAGGAGGAAGACAAAGAAAGAAAAGCAAAAAAAAAAAAAAAAACAGAGAGAATAAAGGGGACAAAAAAAAAAGGAAAGAAGAAGCAAATGTTAAAATTGAGGAGATAGTGAGAAATGATGATTGTTGTGCTAAAGAAGGCAAATGACGAAGAAGGAGAGGCAATAGAAAGGGAAAGAAAACATGAAAAACTAGAGTTACATGGAGGGGAAGGGAGCAATTGTGCACTTAAGATTTTCAAACGATTCATTAAATCATTTTATTAATTCTAATAGTTCAAATTTATCTTTTTTTAGACATTTTCCCCTTATTTTTCGAAAACTTTTCTTTGAGCTATTATCATTTAATCCTAACTTCGCTCTTGCAAAAGGAGAAGAGAGAGGAAGATTTCTTGGTGTTTCCATATTTTGGATGAAAATGAAATTTCTGAATGGAAAAGAGCTCTATAGAATAAAAATAGGTCATCAACATGGTAATGGTGATTTTGATGGAAGGACTAGGTTATTAATAGATTTAAAAATATATGGACTATTTATGTAGTTTCTCAAACTAGAAAGACTAATTAATTAATTGCTTTAAACCATAGGGACTAACTTGTAATTTAATTGTAATTGATGACATTTCTTATATCATGGTTTGGACTTTGGAGGATGATTTCTACCTACGAACCCTGAATTTTAGGTTTTATTACACAGGGCGAGTCAAACACGGGGAGGGCGTGGGGCATAATTATTGCAGCGTACAAGAAATTCAACAAATTATGGGTCGATTTAACTTGAGATCGAAAGCAATACTCGAGTGAACGCCGGATTGACTATGGCTGCAAAGTGTTTTTAGCCATTTAAAAAGCAATTGGTGTTTTAGTCTTGGTCTCCCTCCCTCGATGTGTAGAACGGGGCGAAATTAATGAACAGCTTCTACATCACCCACCAGACCAAGCCCTAGTTTTCCACGTTAAACCGTCCTTAATTAATTCGCTGAATCACGTCCTTGTTATAAGATTTTGTTTATTTTTATATTTTAAAAATATTTTGTTTATTTTTTTATTTTAAATTAATATATTTTTAGTATTTTCAGATCATTTTTAAAGGCTGATGTTAAAAATAATTTTTTTAAAAAATAAAAAATTATTATTTTAAAATAAAAAATATTCTTAAAAATAACTATAACAACACTTTTAAATATTTTAAATCTTAATGGAAACTCGAGATTTCTTGGTAATTTCAGGATTCAACTTGCGAGAGAAGGGATAGAGAATCCATCGCGAGAAGAGTCCCCGATTTATAAAGAAAATTAAAATTAAAACTACCACATAAATTCTATTATAAAGTCCCACACCCATATATTTCTGGGTGATTTCCCCTGAAAGGTATGGGGTAGGGTTAAGCTCCGCGACTGTTACATGTCGTGTAACATGGACATGTCAGCTCCACATGTGCATATAAAAAAGAAGAAGAAGCTAAAATAGTTTGGTTTTTAACGTGCATCCAGGCTGTTCACCGAAAAACAAAAGCATTATGAATTGCTTTGTCCACCTCATAGTGTTTATAGTCGGTGGTATTTCGATAATGGGATGGAAAATTGTTTTTTTTAAAATATTTTTTTTGTTTTGAAATATATTGCAATGTATTTTTTATTTTTTTTTATTAATACATTAAAATTGTTAAAAAATATATTAATTTAATATTTTTTCAAGATAATATTTTTAAAATATAGTTAGAAACACAATACCAAACAAACACCTAGTAAAACATTTAGTTATTTATGCAATTTATAGAACAATTTTTACATTTCGTAAGACACAAAAATGTACACTTTGTTCTCTATATTTTTTTATTGTTGTTTGATAATTATAGTTCCTTATATTTATATTTTGATCATAAGCTTTATTTTCCTTAAGTTTTAGCTTTTAAAAGGTTAGAGTGAAAAGATAACAATGAAAAATTTTGCTCTACCTCATTCAACCACTAAAATGCCAACCTTTGAGGCAATCAATCTGTTTTGAAAAGGAAAGTTCGACTGAGGTGGTTCGATCTTTTAATCATGCTGATAAAAGTGGATTGAAATCTAAAAAGTTTGATTTGATTTAGTTTGATTTTGAGTTTTTAGACTAATTAAAATGTATTATAAAATTAAAATTTGGGTTATTGAGATTTATAAGATATTTTTAAGTGAATAATTATTGAGATTTGGTTTTTGAATTTAAGAATTTTCACCAAGATTTTCAAGAAGTTTGTTTTGATTTGATTTGATTTTGAGTTTGAACTGATTAAAGTATGTTATATTATTGAAATTAGGTTTATTGAAGTTCATAAGATCTTTTTTATTTTTTCTTTTATGTAAACATGTTGAAATTTAGGATTTGATGTCCAAAAACTTGGACCTTAATTTTTCGGTCACTAAAGATGATCGAAATTTGTAGACAACAAGTTGTCTTTTTAAAAATAAAAAAACTGAGAGAGAGAAAGAGAAAATCAGGTGCACCTAGGTTTGACTCTACTAGCCCTTCCCATCATTTTTAATATTCTAAAATATAATTCCTTTAAAAATCATATGATGATAAATTTATTTTCAAGTAAGACTAATGATTATTTAATGGTAATGTTAGTAATTACTTTATAAATAATTAAATATAAACCTAATGTGAATAATTTTCTTTAAAACTTTCTCAAGAATATTTAATGCGAATAAAATATCTATTTTTTATGAAGGTTTTATATAATTTTATCAAATTAATTATTCATTTTTTTTTTACATATAGTCATATAAAAATTATCAAGGCATAATTTTTTTGCTTTTTTATTGGAACTTGCTTTAAATCATGAAAAGTTTTATTAAATAAAAAAGAAAAATTACATTTAGCATCTTGTAGTTTGGTCCAAATTAAAATAAACTACTATAGTTTAAAAAATTACATTTTACATCTTAAGTCAATAAAAATTTTCAAATTTTACTAAAGACTAAACTACCCCATATATAATATAACACAAAACCCCACAACATATCAATTAAACAAAATTTATAACGTATTTCTAATACTATTTAGTGGGTAATGGATTGAAGATAAAGATATGAAATATAGAATAAATATATGTTTTTATAGAAGAAGAAGAAGAATAAGTAGTGAGCTTTAAGCCAAGAAAAGTTTGGAAACAAATCATAAATGTAAGAAAAAGGGCTTGTTTGCCTCAAATGATTGTGTGTCGACAATTTCTTGACAAATCTTTTTTTTTCCATGACAAACATGTTGCTGCCTACTTTGTTATGAAAATAATTAAGCTTTTCATTTACCAAGATGAATATCCTAGGTAAAACAAAAAAAATAGGTTATATGCATTTACCAATTTCTTTTAGAAAAAAAAATTAAAACAGGATAATTTTTTTTTATTATTATTAAACATAGACAACATAACCCAATTTTGACACCTTTCAAATATATATAAAAAAAGAGAAAACATATTTCAATCAAAAACTCTAAAAACATAATTCAAAAAATAACAAATATTAAAAAACAAGAAAAACAAATTAGGGATGAAATTGTGAAGAATTTGAGAAAAAAGGTGGAAATTGTCTAACTATTAAAAATTGAAAAGCCAATGATTGAAAAACAATTTTTTTAAAAAAATAAAATTAGAAAAAACACAATTAGAGATGAAATTGTGAAGAAATTAAGAAAAAGGGTTGGAATTAACTAAAAATTAAAAATTAAAAAGCCAATGACTGAATTGAAAAAAACACCAATATCAAGGGACTATTTTAATGTGATCAGGGACTAGATTAAAAAGAAACCAATATCGAGGGACCATTTTAATATAATTACTGATAAAATTGAGAAAACTGTTGAGATTGTCCAAAAATAGGAGAAATAAAAATCCAACGAGCAAACTAGAAAAAGCAATAAACTTGAAGGACCTATTTAAAAAGAAAAGAAACTCTTTCATTTAAAAGAAATGATGTTGTTTCAACCCTTTAGTGAAACAATGTGTTTCATTGTAATTCAACCAAAAAAAAAGAGAGAGAAAGAAATAGCCCAAAACGATGTAGTTTTGGCCATGCATGTTGAACATTAACTTTTCCAGCGTGAAAGACATGTAATCTTTTGTCTTTTATGATTTTTGCTTGATTTCTATCACTTTTTTTTTCTTACTTGCCTTCAAAAAAATACCAAATAACATATTGTTTTCCCCTGTTTGTGTACTACATACATTCTTAGCAAAAATATATATATGTGTTTTGACCCTCTAAAGCAACTGCAAAACTAGTGCAAAAAGGCCAATCTAAGCATATTTAGATAAAGTGCACTAACATGGTCGAGAGTTGAGATTGACTCAAGAGAACTAATGACCATAATTATTTTTATCTAAGAAAGGTTTTAAGACTTTCATCCTTGTCAAGATTCTTACTACTCACAAGCTAGACAAACACCTAAAAATATAAGACATAAATAAAATTATTCCACATTTAACCGATATTGATATTATTAATAATTCTATTTGTAATCCCTATCAATTATGCCAAAAACTTGTTGTATAAAATCACAAAAGTAAAAATCATAACAAGTAATAAAGTAAATAAGTAAGAGCATCTTCCCACGAGGATTGAAAAATTATCAATAAGTACCAAATTTTATTAAATCAAGATCTATTTGGCATAACAAATATTAAAATTTGCTAAGCTAAAAATTAAAACAAGCAAACAATAAAATAAGTAGATTGAAATCAAGACAAAACATATTCAAGAATTCTTAACTCACCATATCTAATCTTGAATGAACTTTTTATTGTTGATAATTGGGTTCTACTAATTTAATAATCAATCTCTCTCTAGCATCAATGAATTATTTTAACAAGAAAACTTCCTATATCTTTGTGAAAATTTTAAAATTGTTGAAATTCTTTAAAAAAATGATAAAACCTCTAAAGATTAAACAAGTCCATAGATATCTCTATCTTAGAGATTCCTTATAGGTATTTCAAACAAAGATTAAAACAATTATCACATCTCAGTCTCAAATTAAATCTCAAATCATGTAAATGATGATCAAACATACACATACATTACATTTAGGATGAAATACTCAAAAAATATTAAATTAATTAAATTAATTCAATAAAAGAAATATTCACATAATGATAGTTATTCTAAATAAAAACAAATACTAAAATAAATAAATTATTCCATATTCAAATTAAAAGAAATCATATGTGATACAATAAACATCACTCTGGAGTTTAAAAACTTGACTTCTTGAAAGGTGATTGTCTTTTGTGTCAATCATTTTGGTTTTTTTTTTAGCAAGATGTTGCCTCTTTTTCTCTATTGTATTGTGTCTAGTATGTTCTTTTATTCTATGAGTTCCAACAGTTGTTATGAAAAAGTTTTATATTTTAGTATTGTCATTCTAAGATAGAGAAATTGTTTTTCTTATCTATCAAGTATTTTGTTGACTTTTCTGCCTTAGATTTTAGGCTAGTTTTGGGGTAAAAAATGTGAGAATTATTAATCTTATATTTTTAGAATAATTGTAGACCTTCGAATCATATTTCTAACGCATCTAGCCTTGCAATCTTTTGACTTTTAGAACTTTAAATATGGGTAAAACACCAAGATAGTGCTGGCTATAAAGATTTCTAGATTGCTTCGAACTCTGTATTTCAACTTATTTTTTAAACCAACTTGTATATCTCTAGTTATAACCCGAAAACCAATCAGTGTCCTAGATTGATTAGAACGAACCTTGAACTCCGAGCTCAATGCATGGTTTGCCTCTTCACATGGTCTTATTTTCAGCCTAATTCAGTATTTAATCACCTTAAAATATCATAAATTCCCAGGAATTAAATAAATACAAAAGTTTCTAAAATTCTAAATAAACTAGCTAAGAAATAAACAAAACACTCTAAATCAAAACAGCTATAACTAAGAAAATGTGTGCAATAAATTTTGTCATCAAATGCCCTCAAACTTGAAAAATTGCTTGTCCTTAAGCAAAAGAAAAATCATAAACATAGGGATAAAATCCAAAAAACAAAAATTACATGGAAAAATTCCATTAAAAAAAGGAGAATACAAGAGCAATCATTAACCTTTTTTTTTTTGTTAAATAAATAGATTACTGATACATGATTTCTTAACCAAAAAAATATATGAAAGAATTTAAATTTTAATAAAGGTTATTCTTTATATATATAATCCAAAAAATATTTTTGTATACATAGAATGCAATCCATTAAAAATAAGAGTAGAGTTTAACCAATCATTTACAAAACTATTATGCATTATGGTCTAGATAACAAGTTTCTAAAGAAATATGAGGTCAAGAATTTTTAAATTTAACTTAGAGGACCATACCTAATAATAATGGTGAAGAATTCCTCATGCAAACATATCCATACAAACATGCAAATATTAACACCTCAACTTAGTACATAAGCAATAGTAAATAAAAGGAAAACTCAATCATATTTATTATGCAACCACTTTCTCTAGTTCAAATATCCATACACAATTCTAAACTCGATCATATTTATTATGCAACCAATATAATTGAATCATGTAACCAAGGTAGCAAACTAGAGAGATATCTATTCATTTAGTGTTTTTTTGAGATTGTTTTGTCTTCTCACTACTACAAATAAGGTAACAAACTAGAGAGATATCTATTTATTTAGTGTTTTATTTTTTATTTTTTTTAGATCATTTTGTCTTCTCACTACTACAAATAAGGTAGCAAACTAGAGAGATATTTTTCATTTAGTGTTTTTTTTTTTTTAGACTTTTGTCTTGAAGTTGTCACTTGTCTTTTGATACAAATATAAATATTTATAATGAATGCATCCAATCACTTAACAAGTCATACTCTTAAAGTGCGCATACTTATATTTCAAGTTGTCACTTGACATAAAAGTAAACATTTATAATGAATATCTCTAGTTACTAAACAACTCAAAACATTAGAGAAAATAGAACTTCATATATATATATATATATATATATATATATATTCATTCAATTGTCTAATTAATATGACTCTATTTACTTAAATCTTGTTTAGAACTAGACTAAAGGGGATAATCGCATGAAAAACATCACTCATCTTTTATGCATAGTCTTTCAACTCATATAACTTTGCAAGGAAATATATACTTCAATAATTGCAAGAAAACAAGTATATTTAATTTTTCTTTATAAGATATCACCTATTCCAAATAAATAAAAAATACAATGTTTAGCATAATGAAGAGCTCAACAGTGTTAAGTTGATTCTAAATATGTTTCATGGAAATCTATCTTTTTGCTTTAAAAAAAAATATTTTTAACAAACATAGCCAAATATCACATTAACATTCATAGCTAAATATCCACTTCTTTAAAATTAAATTTTGCATTGTCCTCGGTGTCAAAGGAAAGGATAAAAATAACATAGTACAAATATTTCTCTTTTAACGAGGTTAGTTACCATGAATCATTGAACTCGAAGTAGCTCTTTTCTTGATTTTTTAAAACCTGCACAACATAATCAAACAAATAAGAGTGAATTTGATAAAAAAAAAAAAACTTTAAGATTGGGTTTCCTCTCAATCAGTGCCTAGTTATAGTTAGTAGCTTAACAATTTCAAGTGGCTAGGTTGGGGCAATATGGATGTTCTCCCAAACTTTTAAATGTAGGCAATTGCACCTATATCGAATTCAAATATCAGCCCTAAAGTTCAACACCTTTTACAAAGTAGTCCATCATTTTTAATTTGTGCAATTTCATCCATAACTAATCACTAAAATTTCAATTCCTTTCAATTTGGCCCCTGATTTAACCAATTTCTACCCATGAAATTGCATGCCACTTCCAGGTTGGTCTTTGGTCTTGGGAATATGCAAATAAATCCTTAATTGGTTTTCAAACTTTAATTTTTTTTTAACAATTAAGCTCATGATTTGACCAATTAAACCTTCCAAAGTCTAATTTCAATCCCCAAACTTGAATTTCTTCCAATTAATACCCAAATTGACTCAAAAACTAATTTTTCTTACAATCAAGCCCTCAATAAAATTAATTAAGCTTTCCAAAATTTTCATTGAGTTCTTAACCATCCAAATTTGTATTTCTTTAGTCCAAATAAAAATATTTTCATAAATGAAGCCTTTTGTCAGTCTGAATTGGGTTGTTAATTTTGTAAATCGTATACATTTGGTCATCCAATTTTTTCATTTGTCATCTTAGTCATTTACCAACTACTTGAGCAATCTTCTAGGCTTTCTTCTTGTATTCTTCTATTGTATTGTTTTGGGTCAAAAGTGGGTAACAACATACACAATAATGTTTCTATTATTATAATATCATCAAAAGGAAAATTTGGCATTTTCACAAATAAAAAATAAACAATTAAAATGAAGAGTGAAACAACCAAAATACTCATAAAAAAATAATTAAACCTAGAGTCAAGGATCTTTTTTGGCTTTCCATAATAGATTTTTTGTTATTATTAACTTAGTTCAGGGAAATTTTGTATTTGGCTAAAAAAAAAAAAAAAAAAACAAAGCGGTGGGCGTGCATGTACACCATTGAGAGGTGTGTGGTGCATTTCGAGTTACGCAGGCAACACCTCTTGACATTCAGAATTGCCCTATCATTTTATCATTTGAAGTGTCACCATGTCCTCTTTCATTTGGAGGGGTGCATGTTGATGTTAGTGGTTCAGTTTTTTGCTGGTGAATTTTTATTTTTTCTTATTTTCTCTCTCTTCCCTTGAAAATTACAACTTGACTCTTTTTAGTATTGGTATTTCAACTTTAATCTTTGTTATTTTTATTTCTAATTTTTGTTATTGACCTTTTCATAAGAGTTTTATTTGTTTTCAATTTCACCATTCAATCCAAATTGATGGTATTATGTTTTTCAATTTGGTTCTCATTGTTTTGAATTCTAAATTTTTTCTTGGTCTTTTTTTTTTCATTTTCACCCTTCAATCATAAATTTGTTTTGATTTTGTTATTTTAATTTTGGTTCTTATTCTTTTGATTTTTTAGTCTTTTTTTTAAATTGATTTTTCTTTTCAACTTCACATTTCAATCAAATATAAAATGTATTTGGTATTTAAAATTTGTAAGCACCACAACCATGGGTTTGTAAAGTTAACATGATTTTTTTAAAAGAGCTTTATAATTATATCTTTTTTTTATCGATTTATTCCAAACTCATGATCTAGGCCACGAGTTTGGTGGGGTGTCTCAGTTTGGCTCACCCTGATTACTAAGGTTACATGTTTGTCAAGCTAACTCGGGTTAATTAGGATTAATTTATTTTATGTTATGTTTGTTATCCTATTTTGTTCTTTCATATTTAATAGGTTGTGAATTGAGATATAGCATTGTCTTTTTTTAAGAAAAAAAACTACTTTTCCCCTAAGTTATCCTTATCATTTTTTTAAAAAAATTTGATCCATCTACTACTATTATTATTATTTTATCTAATTGAATTAAAATCAGTTTATTTTACTCAATCGAATTCAAAATATAAATTATATATTTTTCTTTCTTTTTTAAATCGCAGTTACAATATCTTAACATTATATATATATAAAAGAAGATATTATGGCCTGAATACGAAGCGTGGGGACCAAGTCTATTGACTTTGCTAGAAGTATAATCAAGTTAAATTGTACGGATCTATATGTTTTTTGGTACAAAAATTAGAATCTTATCTTATGGATATTTTTTTTCAAATTAAAATTTAATCTCTCATTCACGTGAAAACAGTGGAGCGTCATGGAGTCATTCTCAATTCCTACCATCTCGTGACTACATCGCAACACTCCACAGATCATTTAATCTCTCTCATATAGTTTTGTAGTCTTCTTGTGTGCCTTCCGGTTTTGGACAGGTTGCCTCAAACATTTTGTCAGTTAGACGTTAACATTTTGCATCTCCACTTTCCGTTTATTACAATTCTGCTTGTATTTTGTATGTGTATTTTCATTTAATTATCAGCATGTATTTTAAGTTCATTAACACCCTGCACTTTCCGTCAATTTCCATCCATAGATAACGTTACAAGAGCTCTAATAGTTGACCATCAAAACCACAAATACTCTTCCACTACTAACACAAAATAAACACTAGGGATTTGTTTTTCATTTGATTTCAAGTTCGAGTACTGTGATTGCTAATGTATTAGTTATTAAAAACTTACGTGATCATTAATTTCATAATATATAAAATTAATTGAGGTGCACAGAAACTGATCCGGATATTCATATTAATAAAAATAAAAAAATAAAAAACATCATTGTGGATCCTTTTTTTTTTTTACAATATTAAATTTGTTGGATTGGTTTTTTATATATATAATATTAACTCATTATAATTTTCATTTTTTCAATTTCAGTCTGCCTTTTCTTATCATGTGAGATATTACAATAAATATCTTGTCATCACTTTTTTAATACATGTCATGAAAAAGAGCCACATTAGGGATAAAATCTAAGATATTCAAATAGATCAAAATGAAGATGATGTATGGAATTATAAATTTAATAGATATTAAATATTCATTATCTCTTTTTAGGTACTTTTTTTTATGTGACACGAGACAATGGCTACATCTTTATTTAATTGATGATACTTATTATGGATATTACATTAAAAAAATAATAATAAGAACGAGCAATTCGAATATGTAAAATTGATCGGTATCACATGAAAGCTTTCTCATTAATTCCCATATACCTAACATTGTATCTGTTAACACAAACCATTCCATCATTAATTCTCATTAATTTTATCCAATGAACTAAAAGTCCAATGGTTGGCTATTTTAGAATTTATTATTTTTATATAATTTTCTCCTCCATGTTTCTCCCTTTTCCTAAGCTTTTTTTTCTCCTCTTCTAATTCTTACCTTCTTTTCATTCTCTTAATTCGTTTAAGATCTTTGTCAACTCTAGATTTTTTTGGAGACCCCGGCCTCGTCAACTGTAATAAAAAAAAATTAATTTTTTTTGGCTTTCTATTTGTCCTTTTATATATATATATATATATATATATATATATATATATATTTGTCCTCTTTTAAATCCCTGCACATCAGTCCACACAACCATATATATAGTTCTCCAGGGACAATACCAACACATCAGCCCCCCCCGCTGGTCCATCAGCCTGATCGGCCAACCACATATACATTGAAACCCCAAACGAAGGACCATTCCATGTCCAACACCTTTCATCCAACACTCATATTTTGGCTGAGAGAGGTGTGAACAAGGAGTTTCACGAGAGTCTTCCGAATTAAATTTTTTTCATCTTTACTCTTCTATTAGCGTTTGTTTTATTTGTTTAAGTTGTATTTTGTTACTATTATTCTGATTAAAAAAGAAAGATAATAAAAATCAGAAAAAAATTAAAAAAAAATGTGACAATAACCAAAAAAATCAGTCACTACAACACCACATCAACAATACTATCTACATGAGCAACAACTTGTGTGATATAAGTTGTTTATTTTCATCGTTAAGCAATTTGGTTTTTAAATCATTCTAACATTTTGATTCATTGCATTTTACTTTTTTGGTGTAACACTTCTTATTCAAATTATCATTAATTGTATTTTTTGCGCCTAAAAAAGGCTTATTGGATTACACTTTTATACTTTTGCTCATTTTATATTTTTTTTCCCATTCAGAATAGCATTTTCTATTAATTATGGAGCATATAAAAAATAATAGAATGTTGTGACTTTTATTTGATTAATTATTTGCACGTAAAGGTCTAACATGCTTATAATTTTCCTAATGTATTCTAGTCTTGTTTAATCTAATAAAAATTCAGAATTAGTTTTATCATTCCACTTATGAGAATTGAAGTGATCTCATTGCATCGTTACACTAGTTCTCTATGTATTTGTGAATAATCATGATATGAATAAAGTTAGGTTCGAATTTGGCTTTAAAATGTTCACTGACCAGTTTTGCGAGATCAAATATATCTCTCAAAATGTATATTAAAACGAGCTGATATTTTACAGGGAGATACTAGACACTTGAAAATATATTTTGATTAATTTTTAGGTCAAATGGATTTCAGGAACATATTATTTCAGAGGGTCAAAGTTACTAAACAAATCTTGTCAAACTTGTTGGACTAGACCTTTTGTACTGTTAGAGACATATTCGAAGTTACAAGTGGAATAGTTTTCTATGATACAAGTTGGGATGAAAACTAAACATATCAACTTTTCCAACCATATATTGTATGCCCTAATGCATCCTGATGAGAGAAAACGATGTGCTTGAAGTCAAGACTGAAAATCTACCAATAATATGCGAAAATTAGAGATTCAGGATTCATATAGAAATGTTAGCATGAAAATTTTGTTTTTATTATCCTATTTCATGTATTTATTTAATTTTGAATAATTATTTTTAATTTGGGTTTGTTCTGGCCCATTAGACATTGTTTAGGGATTTATTTTATTGTTGGACTTATATTAGTTGATTATTAGTTTAGACCCATTAACTTATAACCCAAAAGGAGTCCATTATGGTTAGTTAAAGGAGACTATATTATGTTGTTTTAGTTACAAATCTAAGCAGAAAGTTGGAGAATAAACATGAGTTTTTCTTTTGTTTGTTTATGGGAAAATAACCTTTTTTTTGTAGGGACAAAGATCGTACACTAACTTATCAAAGATTAACTAGTTTTATGGCATCATTCGCATATTTATGGTTCTTAGATACATGTTATCTCTAAGTTGTCCCCAACGGATGTAGCGTGATGGCAAAGGGTTTGAGATCTGCACAGCAGGTCTCGAGTTCGAGTCAGGGCATGCACCTCTTGTAAGAGTCTGGGACAGCCGGGGTTTTACTCGCTTACCTGGGCCCATAAAGTGCGCTTTTCGGGGGTGGGGTTTCCTTGAATCCAAAAAAAAAAAAGTTATCTCTAAGTCCAAATCTTTTTTCCAATACCTTTAGTTTTTAGATATAAGGTTACCTCTGGATCAAGGTTCTATCAAATCTAATTTTTAGCTTTTCGAGTTGTTATTTACTTTGTTAGGGATTGCTTGACTACGTGATTAAGAGATTCAAAACAAAAGATCTAGTATCCCACTTTAAGTTTACAAATACCATAGATTTGACCTTGACTGATGACTTTATAACTAATAATTAACATAATATCATATAGTTTATGACAATTAGATTGGGTATATAATTATATATGCTTTTACACAACCTAAACAGATCAAAGATCAGAGAAGGATTGTTATCTCTTATACATACACTAAATATGGGGGTAAAGGTTGCATGATCATCATATATAGTAGTAGTAGTAGTTATACCAATGTAATAACTTCTAGTTATGTAACCTATTTAGGCCTAAAATTTATTCCTCATCCTAAACTAAATAGTTTCTCATGAGTTAACAACACCTTAATAACACCAAAGAGATGTCTTTTATCTATCAAGTTTCTAGACTACCATGATATATCTAGTGTGATATGATTCTTATGGATGTAGAATATTTCATTTTAGGTAAACCTTGGATATATGATCTAGATGTAGAATATTATTCTTGTATTTTTTAAGGTGTTTGCGTGAAAACATTAATACTAGAAAACACGTTGATAAATACTTGCACAATTTTTATTTTTCATTAAAAAAACGGGTGATTCAACTTGTAGTGGAGGGCAGGGCAACTCAAGAGTAATTTCTAAACCTCATATCAAATTTAACATCCACAGCAAGCATAAATAAAGGTAAAACAAATATATTCTACTCAAGAGTAATTTCTAAACCTCATTTCACTCCGTCTTATCTTATCATCTCATCTCGTGCTTCTTGCCTCTTGCCTCTTGCCACCGCTGTTCCGTCTCCCAGATTGCAAATTCATAGCCATCCTTAAGTGGAAGCTAATGGGATTGGGCTGCTTGTGAAACTACTACAGATACTGCAACTTTGGGCTGACTGAACTTCCGAAAACCCATTAATGGACTCTCAGAGTTTCTTTTGAGGCCATTTGTTAACAGTCTTCGATTAGTTTTGGACTGCGAATATAATAGATGCCAAGGCCCATCTGTTTGTCAGAAAATATCGATAGCAACTGAGCCTCGACCTTCTTGCGCACCATCGCCAGCCTCTTCCAGAATATTAAGATGCTCCAGTTTGATTCTCACCGTCCTCTACTAGGTAGCCTGACTTGATCGGAGACCAGGCTAGTAGATGTACTGTCTTCTTCAATAGAAAGTGGAGAGCGATTCAGCCAGTTGAACAATTCAGAGAGAATCACATCAAGATTCGTTAGAGATTTGAGATGCAAGAAGCTCACCAGAAACCCATTCGATTAATTTACTAGCAAAATCCAATTAAGAAGTCCGCATTGAATTGAATACGTTGAGATAAGTAGTGGTAGACAAAATGGTATCCTATATATTTAGACTAAATCCATGTAAAGTCCAGCTAAGCATTGCTGGATTTTAAGTCAAGGAGCATTACATCCTACAAAGATTAATGCATAAGTTATTAATCAGCTTCGCGTAATTAGTTTAACTAAAAATGTTGCCTTCACTAAGAATGATTTTTGAAAAAAAATGTTACATTCACAAACTCATTTAATATGATACAATTAAGTTCATATTCATATTTTGATTTAAAAAATTTTATTATCTAATGTTACGCTATCGAGCATAACTTTCATCTTTACTGTTAGATTGGACTGAAGTTTTTATAAGAGTTCTTAGACATGGTGTTTGTAATACATGTTAGTAGATACAATATGAATTTTATTATTTGTTGTTTTTTACGTTGTGAGCTTTTTTTATTTAGAGATGATTATTTTCCTTATAATGTAAGGATATATAGCAACTTATTTTTGAAAATTTTATAATTCTACAAGGATCTTTAATGGACAATAACATAGTTTTCAAATCTAAAAGGGATTTCTTTAATGTTTTAAAATCCTTTTTTAATATGAATTTTTTATTTATCATAACTACACAAGAAAAGGAGAGTTATAATATTTAATGGCAAAATGTTTTGAAAGTTTTCATCTTCCAAAAGGAGAATAAAGGCAACATCTATTACAAAGATTTTTAAGCTTATTTAGAATAATTAAAGTTGGTTTTGGGCTAATTTTTTGTATTATATGGTTTTACGCTAACAAGTATAATTTTTCAGCAGACCATTAGATCATGCTAAAATTATATCATATCTTTCTTAAGGTCTTTTTTTTATATATATTGGATTAAGACTTAAGATCAATTGGATATTAGAAAGGCCTTGCAATAAGGTTTAGAAACTACTATACCAAAATTGAATTATTTTTTATAGTTAATTTATAATTCTTTTTTCTATTTCAACTAGTATTTTTTTATTATTTTTTCAGATTTATTTAGGATGTTTTCATCTAGTATAAATAAAGTTATTTAGCTTGTATTTAGATTTTTACTTAGCAACCATGATTTATTGAGTAAAATTAGTATTTTGCTTAGAATAGCATGTTTTTTCTCCTTGGTTAAATAAAAAACAATCAAACTTATCAAAATATAAATGATTTTGTGGTGTTTTTTTTATATATTTCTAGTTCACAATTTATTAATTATTGAATGATGATTCATTCCAAATATATTAATACCTTAATTCAAGTAATTATTATGTCATGCTTCTTATCAAACACCTGCTTCTTATCAAACACCTGGATTGAGTAAATCTTGCTTACGGATATCTATATCTTTTTATCTTATATCGTATTGGACTTGCGAATTTGAAGACATGACCAAACAATTTTAGTTGCAGAAACACAACCAAAAATGATGGTTGCTTAAGATTGAACTGCAAAACCAGTAGCTGACAACAACAAGGCTTCCCACCTTGCTAGTCTGTAAGATCAATCGTGGAATTTTTATTTTATTTATGAAGTCAATGCGATTATCGTTAGTATTCGGTTCCTAAAAAGATGGACGAGAATACAATTTTCGTGGACAGCTGATCTTGTTCTTTTAGTGAAATGCCTTACAGTTAGCTCTCTCTCTACACGACAACATGAGAAAAAAACACACACTTGATGGTCAGGGATTGTATTCCTGTAAGAGAATCCCTCGTAGATATGGCCAAGAATAAGAAACATTATTATTGATCTTTGAATATTGTGAAATCCAAGCTAAGATCTGGCTGTCCGCCGAGTCACCAACCCTATTTCATTGCTAGAAGAACATCAATATTTATAGACAATTTAAAATGATGTTCTTCTAAGCAAAGAAATACTTCAGACAAGATTTTAATTTCAACGGTATTATTAACTTCGAAAATAAATAAAAATCGACCTTTCGAAGCCATCACATGAATTATAGTCCGTGCAATCTCACAGCATCTCTCTTTTGCGAGGTTTTTCTAATGTCCTTCAATCGAGGAAGAACAAGATGGATTAAGATTGTCCTCCCTTAGATTATCTGGATATATTCAACTCTTTATAACAATAAAATATGTAAAGCAAGCAGATACTGTGAGTGATTGATAATACAGAATCCCCCGTCCTTCTCCTACCTCCCTCTCTCTCGGAAAAAAGAAGAAAATACTTTGATTTAGATTTTATTACTTTTTTTAATGCCTGTAAATTTGGATTAGGTATTTAAATCTACGTTCTCGATTGTAAACTATTCATTGCTCTCATTCATCATAATTTTTTTCTTTTTGAATAAAAACTGTTGATTTTTTTCTGACTAGTCAGATGGAAAAGATTGATATTAATTAATAATTTTGAATTTTCATCCACGCTCAACAATTAATAGTATGACTCAACTCTTTCGCTGATGGCATGTTTGGGAGTGCGATTTCATTGGTTGATTAGAAATTCGAAGTCCCTGCACAATTTCCATCTTTCATTTGAATACCTTTATCCAATTACTCAGAGATAGGTTAGACTTTTTTCTTATTTTTATTTATGTTAAAATAATTGTTGTTAGCAATTTTAAGGCTTAGCTTAGTAGATAAAAAGTTTTTTAAAAAAATTTATAGGTTCAAGTCTTGGTTTTAACTTCTTAAATGAATTTATTTATTTTTTATTGTAATAGATACTTGTATGAATACTCCCCACTTGTTTGAATACTTACAAGTTTTTTTCTTTTTTTATTTAAGGACTTGTTTTGTTTTAAAACAATTTGGTTTGAAAGTTTGACTTATTCAATTTTATCATTGCTCAATATTAACCTCCTTAGATAATAATTTATATTTCATCAATTTCTATTATTATTATTATTCACCCTTCTTTTTTTAAAATTTAAATTAGAATATAGAAATTTATCCGAGAGTTATAACCAACATGTGGCGCCACTAATCACGAACTTCTTCTTCAATGGAACAACAAGCACCACAACCATTAACAAACACTACAATCAATAACAAGCACCAACCTTCTCCATTAATGAGACAACACCATTCTTCACTCTCCACACTCCATAAGTTATCTATAACTTCACAAACTAGATACCTGCAGAACAACTCTTCATGCTCTATGAGATAAACTGGCATGTTAAAGGTTCATAAATGCCTTGATTACTAGGGAAGCTTATTCAAGCATTTCCAAGCCATTAGAACCAGAGAATTCAAACAATTCAACTCGTTTCAGATAGATACGAACATTTACAAATATACACTCCCTACAACTATATTCTATTTTCTAATAATGTGTATTACTTTTCCTTTTATATTTTATTAATTTAACCATCAAAGAATCTCCAATACATGCTAGTCGTTGTTTGGTATGAAAATCTCGATAATGACTATCTTTCTTTGCACATTCTTTGATAGTCATTATCGAGATTTTCATATCAATGTAATTTTTTTAACATAAACATTATTTTTTGTTAGCAATATAGATTATTGAATAAAAATTAAAATAAATTAAAATAAATATCTGAAAAACTTCTAATGATTTTAAATAACAAGGATAATATATCTCTTTAATCATAACTCTCTTCCCTTAATCATGTGTTTAAGCAATATATAATTTTTTTTGTTTTATTTTTCTAACAAACAACATGTCTCTTTATAAGAAATATTGTATTTTTTTAAATAACAACTTATCATAATGTTAAAAGCAAGTTTTAATAAAAAAAAATTATGAATTGATAATTTTAACATGAATTTATTAAAAAGCATATATAATAACAAAATAAAAATTTTATTTGTACTGAATATTTACGAGAAGTTTTTTTTTTAAAAAAAAAGAATCTACATATGAGTGCATATATAATTATTTATAAAATAATTATGAAAAAAATCTAATGTTATTTGAAAACTAAATATTCTCAAATGATTTGGTTTTATACCACCGAAAACAATATTCTCAGATTTGCTTATAATTAATTAAAATAAATCTTATTTTTTTTTTTAATGATTTAAAATATGCATCTCTCACATTGTTTATTTAGAAATATTAATAAATTATTTTAAATATCAACAATGAGATCTGAATTTAAAAGGTAAAATAAATAAATAAAATATATCTGCCTGATCACCAAACCAATGGTAAATATAATTTGATCATTTGCCTCCTTTTTTTCGTCATAATAAAATCGAGACAATAGCGCAGAAAATGGTAGTATCTGTATAATATTAATTTATATTTTTCAAAATAAAAAAAGAAATAATGATGCTTGATAATATAGTTTTACATGACCCGCAGGCGACGCCGCGATTGCAAACTAGTTCCACGAGTAAAGGTACTTTTTTCTTTTCAATTTTTCTCATTCTTAACTCCAACCAAAACTGACTTTAAAGGATAATAATAATATAAAAAAAAGAAAAAACGCTGCAATTGCCCATCTGTTCAATAATGACTCATTAATACAATTTTACCTTGTGAGTGTGTGTCTTGCAAGACTTAAATACAGATTTTTATGGGCGACAATGACCGAGTAAAGATTCAGTATGCTAACAATTTGCTTTTGCTTTTGAGGAATAAGAACTGAGAATCAAGATTTAATGGTAAAGAAAGAATATGTCATTGAAACACATTAGAGTTTTGTTTTTAACATATTTAATACCATTAAAAAATATTAATAAAATGATTCTAACTATATATTAAAAGACAAAACTTAGAGTTGATTACGATCTGCTTTAATGTTTTTTCAAAAAATAGTTAGAATCATTTCTTAGAAATCTTTTTAACAATATCAAATATATCAAAAACAAAGTCACAATGTGTCCTTAATGATTCTTTTTTTTTTCTTTTTTTTTTCTTTCCTACCACATCACTTTATCTTCTCTCTTTTTTATTGGTTATTGGATCTTCAATCTTATATTTTGATCATTAGATCTTTATAAAATATTTGGTTGATTTTTGTTGAAGTTAATTAATTTGTAAAAGGAAAATGTTTAGAAATATTCATTAAACAATTGTTATTTTAAATAGCAGTGGTATAGAAAAATATATTTTTGAGATATGATTATTCCAAATAGCATATGTGTATAAAAATATAATTGTGTTTGAACAGTATTATTTTTCAAATAATTTTTTAACTTGCACTTATTTTTCCAAAACACTTAATAAAATATGCTATTATTTCAAAAAAAAAAAATCCTTGCCTTTGTTCATTTTATTCTTCACGCCCAAAGAGAATGGAGTTTACACGAGAGTAGCATGTTTTTTAAATATGCCAACGGCGAATACACAAGAATTCTTCAAAGGCCTTTTTGTGTTTTGTTTTTTCAAGTATAACGTAAAAGTAAAGTAAAATGTGGAAACTTTCTTCTCAAAGTAACAATTTTGTGTAACACCCACAAGTGGGATTCTCTTTTGGTTAGTATTGAGTTTTGCAGAAAGAAGCAAAATACTGAAATGAACAATCTTCTTCTTATTCAACTTAATGATTCATGCACTGTTACATTGTTTATATAGGCTCATGAATGAATAAAGATTAAGCAACAATAATAACTGAATCCTCTAACTGTGGTAACTAATTCTTAACAGTATTAACAAACTTCAACTGATACAATTGCGTGTTGAAGACGTCATGTATATATGACTGAAGATTGCTGCTGCTCGTGGATAGAAGTTCTGATCTGCTGTGGCTGCATCTGCTGTGGCTGCATCTGCATGTAAGTTTGATACTTCCCCTCAAGATGAGACAGAAAGAATCAAGGGGAATAGATGTTATGAAGGCTCATCTTGGACACCAAAGGAAGGAAAAGAGAAGGACCAAGAGCCTTGGTAAACACATCTGCGATCTGATTTGTGGAAGAGACATGAAAAGTGCGCAGAATGCCTAGCTGAATTTTCTCCAATTGGTGAAGATGCCATTGTTTTACTGCTGCCACGGCTAGAAGGGTGCGGACGGTGGTGAGTTTAGCCACAGGAGAGAAGGTTTCATAGTAGTCCAAACCTTCACATTGGTTATACCCCTTAGCAACTAACCTTGCTTTATACCTCTCTAAAGTCCCATCCGATTTGAGCTTGACTTTGTAGACCCATTTGCACCCAATTACATGTGTGGAAGCAGGAAGATCAACAATAGTCCAGGTCTTATTGAGCTCAAGTGCTTTAATCTCAGTATTCATAGCCTCACGCCATTCCTCATGGTTGACAGCTTGAGTGTAAGAAGTTGGTTCAACAAGTGTAGAGACAGAAAGACTAAAGAATTTCTGAGGAGGGGAAAGATGATCATATGAAAGGACTGAAGAAAGGGAATAAGGAATACCTGAAGCTGTGGACGAAGATGTGGGAGCTGAAGTGGAGGTTGCAAGATGACAATGATAGTCATGCAGATATCCAGGAGTCTGTTTTACCCTAGAAGATTTTCTGCTAGGCTGAGGAATATGAATAGATGGTTCTGAAGGTAGATTATATGAGATGCAGGGTTCTGAAGGGGAATTGTGGTTACTTGGATTGGAAGGTGAAGAATTTGGAATCAGGGGATCAAGTAAAAGGATAGGTGATTCATGCATGGGTGCTGGTAAAGGTAAAACAGAATCAGTAGCAGAGAGTGGAGGTTTGAGAGCAAAAGGAAATAGATTTTCGTGAAACACCACATCTCTAGAAACAAACACAGTATGCAGATTTAAATCATAGAGTTTATAACCTTTCATCCCATATGGATAACCCAGAAGTATGCAAGGCTTAGCTCTAGGGTCAAATTTATGTCTATTTCTGAGAAGTGTATTGGCATAACAAAGACATCCAAATACCCGCAGATGAGAGTATGATGGAGGGGATTTGAACAAAACTTCATAAGGGGATTTGTCTTGTAGGGAAGGGGTTGGCAGGCGATTTATCAAGTGCACTGCAGTGAGAGTGCAGTCCCCCCAAAATTGGAGAGGTAAGTGTGAATGAAAAAGAAGGGATCTAGCCATATTCAAGATGTGCTGGTGCTTACGTTCAACAATGGAATTTTGTTGTGGTGTTTCAACACAACTAAGGTGGTGGATAACACCTTTGGCAGCATAAAAAGAATTCATGTTGAACTCAGCACCATTATCTGATCTTAAGATTTTGATTTTTGCATTGAATTGTGTTTCAACCAAATTAAAGAAAGCCTAAATGTGAGTTCTGGTTTGTGATTTATTTTCGAGAAGATGAATCCAAGTGAATCTTGTATGGTCATCGACAATTGTCAGAAAGTATGATGAACCAGTGATAGATTTTATGGAGAAGGGGCCCCAGATGTCACAATGGATTAAATCAAAAGGCTATGAGGAAGTAGATGTGCTATGAGGAAAAGATAAACGATGTTGTTTGGCCAATGGACAGATGCTGCAGGTTTTATTTGATTCATGTAGAACTTGAGGAATTACATGTGAAAGCAATTTCAAAGGAATTGCTGCAGGATGTCCTAGTCTGTAATGCCATAAGCTGGTATTAACAGAGTTTACAGAGAAACTAGCAGAAACTGAATCGAGGATGGGATGAGTTGATAAGAATTTTGCAGAATGGATAGAAGCAGGATTCTGAGGTAAAACAGAAACTGGATTTTGCAGCAAATGATACAGACCTCCAGCTTCTTTACCCACACCAATCGTTTTCCAGCTTGTGAGGTGCTGAATAAAACAACACTGTGGTAAGAAAATGACACAGCAATGTAGATTGTTGATCAGCTGGCTAACAGATATGAGATTGAAAGAAAAAGATGGAATACAAAGAACATTAGTTAGAATAAACTGTTCTGAGATCTTAATAGTACCAATGTGAGTGACTGAAGCAAATTCACCATTTGGTAATCTTACGGATTTGGAAACAACAGAAGTAATGTTTGTAAAGAAAGATATGGAACAGATCATGTGATCTGTTGCACCAGTGTCAAGTATCCAAGGAGTTTTGGCTGGGATGATGAATGAAGACTGGTGAGGTAATGATAAAGAGGATGCAAACATAGAATGTGGTGAATTTGAAATAGAAGACTGAGCTGAATAAAATTCACCTGCACTTGTCATACCTTCACCTTGCATAGAGATTACTGATTCTTTACTTGCAGATGAGGAGGCTTGGTTGACAGATGTGTCATGCTCAGAGATGCTTGGATTGAACATGTTGATGAGCTGTTGACACTGCTCATAGGTAATGGGCAACTGAGGTCCAGAAACTTGGTGAACACTAGAAGATGCATTCTTTCCTTTATTAAACTTGTAACCGGGGGGGAAGCCATGAATTCTATAGCACTTTTCCATAGTGTGACCAGAAACACCACAATGTGAACAGATAGGTCGATCCTTGCGAATATGAAAGGATCTATTGCCAGCAAACCGATTTGAAGACACTGTTTTTGTGAGTAAAGCAGTGGTGTTTTGGTTAAAAGAAAGGCTTGTTGAGGAAATCATGCGCTGCCTTTCCTCTTGGATTACAAGTGAGAAAACTTTGTTGATTGAGGGCAGAGGATCAATCAACAGAATTTGACCTCGAACATGTGAGTAACTCTCATTCAGTCCCATTAGGAACTGATAGACATGCTGCTGATGATGGTAAGACATAATAGTCTTCAAGGCTCCACATGTGCAGGTAGGAATTGGCTGGTGATTTGCTAATTCATCCCACAATCCTTTCATAGCAGTAAAGTATGAACTAACCGAATTATTTTCTTGTGATAAGCAGGAGATAGATTTCTGGAGCTGGAAGATGCGTGGTCCATTGTGCTGAGAGAATCGATCCTGAAGATCATTCCATATTTCTGAAGCATCATCAATGTAGATGATGCTATTTGCAATCTCTGTTGAAACAGAATTGAGCAGCCATGAGAGGACCATGTTATTGCAGCGAGTCCATGCCAATCCTTGAGCATCAAAAAGATCGGATGGTTTAGGCAAAGTGCCATTGACAAAGCTGAGTTTGTTCTTGGCTGATAAAGCCATCATCATCGCCCTCTTCCATGAATTATAGTTATCACCATTGAGAGGCTTGGAGACGATCATGGCTCCAGGACTGTCACCATGATGCAAAAAAAATGGATTGGAAGAATCTATCTCTGATGTTGGATTGGTGTTGATTGCCATTGTAAAGAAAGTTCAAGAATGCAGAAAAGAGAAGGAAGAAGATGAAGAAACTTTGAAGATGCGGAAGAAAAAAAAATCAGAGAGAATGCTCTGATACCATATTGAGTTTTGCAGAAAGAAGCAAAATACTGAAATGAGCAATCTTCTTCTTATTCAACTTAATGATTCATGCACTGTTACATTGTTTATATAGGCTCATGAATGAATAAAGATTAAGCAACAATAATAACTGAATCCTCTAACTGTTGTAACTAATTCTTAACAGTATTAACAGACTTCAACTAATACAATTGCGTGTTGAAGACGTCATGTATATATGACTGAAGATTGTTGCTGCTCGTGGATAGAAGTTCTGATCTGCTGTGGCTGCATCTGCATGTAAGTTTGATAGTTAGTACTCGATTGTATGTGGGCAATTAATTAATAGAGTAAATACACACAATCATGTGCTAGAATTTTCATATCTTACATTTAATATACAACAATGGTAAGAATAAAATACGAAATGGCTTCTGTTTTTTCTTTTTCTTTTTCTTTTTCTTTTTCGAAAAAAGAAAGAAAGAAAGTAATTGCTCATATTTACGAATAATGTTTTTGAATGTTTAGCATGAATTGTAAGTGGTATATTTTTTTAGAAGTCATGGTCAGTTTATTAGATAACATACAGTTAACAAATTATTTTAATTATATGTTAGCAGGACTTTAACTAGTAATATACTTGTGAATAGGTTGTTTAGGTTTTAATCAAAAGAGATAAGTAAATCTTCACACGGTTTATTACTTTTAAACAAAATAAATAGTTTTTTTCTTAATTTGCATTTTCCCTCTCCTTTTATGTATTACATTCTTTAAAATAAAATCAAGCATTTACTATGTTCAAATTTATTTGCTTGTCTTGTTTGTGAATGCACTATATAGAGTTTTTATAAGAATGTTTTATAAACTACTTTATAAAAGAAAGTGTTTTAAAATAGATTTACAAATAGTTGAATAATAGCTCTTAGATGGTTATGAATAAAGTAATAATCTCTGTTAAGTGAGGTTGTCAACATTAGAATCAGTTTTAATGGCCCAACAAAGGGTTAAAATAATTGATGATGGCCCTTGCCAATAGGTTACAAACTTTTGGAAAATTACAAAATCCATTTTATCTTAACAAAAACAACATCCAAATGTTTCATAAACATCTAGAAAACATTAACAACTAACTTAAAGCAACATCCAGCACAAAACAACTACATTTTCATACATTAAACAACATTAAAGCTTCACACCATGTGACATCAAAACAAGCCTAAAATGTCATTAAACATTAAGAAAACATGAAAGGGTAGGCCATATGGACTCCACATTTGAGTTTTTACATGATTATACGTTCTTGCTAACTATAGGTTGTTGTTTTACCTTCTTTTTTTCTTCATTTTTTTTCTTCCTTTTCACTCTCTTTCTTTTCTAACCTTGTCAGATATTCTATGTTAGGCTATTGACCCATCACAATAAGGTCTATTAATAGAGTATTTCTTTATATTTTTCTTTTCTTTTTTCTACCCCTTTTCCTTATTTGTTTTTCTGATTTTCAAGTGGTATTTATAGGATTTTTCTAGGTTTTATCGGTGGATTCCATCAATGATTGATCAAAGTTTTTTCCTTTAATAAAAAAATAGAGGGTTCGAGATAAAAGTTAACAATTGGAAGCCCATATACTAGGTTGGTTTTACAATGGTGGTTTTGCTAAACTTGGAGGGCAAAAAGCCATTTTTGGCCTTTTAATTTTGAGAGGGAGGTTTTAAAGCCCTTAATAAGAACCCTTTAAGAGGTTTTCAAGTGTGAACACGTGAAAAAATTGGTGGTTTTTGAAAAATAGGTGTCATAATCAAGCATGGGATGACCATTTCCAAGGCTTCCCCAAAGCAACTTCGATGTAAATATTATCAAAAACTATCTGAAGTTGGTAGAGGAAGTGCACACCTTTCATTTGGATCCAACCTTACTCAATTTGAAGATTTGTAGCTTCACATTCATTCGTTCAAAGGTGTTAACTCGATCAACCTATAATTTAAAAATGCAGGAAAAGTTGATCGGGGACAAGATGTTGGAGATTTATGTGGAAGAATTGGGGTGTAAATGTTCAATTTCATGGGCACTAATTCGTAAAGGGGGTGTTTGTCAATTGAATAGTGGTGGTTACACAACCCCTAAGTTGGTCGGAGACGCCACATTCATTCGCCTAAACATACTCACTCAATCATCTAAAATTGCCAAGAAAGAAGATGAACAGTGGTGAACGACACGTCGTCTTAGTTAAACCCTATAAATTAGGGTTTTTTAATTTAGGATTTGACCAATTTTTATTTGGTCCTCTCTTTTCTAATTCTTTTTAATTGCACTCGTAATTGTCTACCAAGTTTTAATTGCATTCAATTGCACCCCTATCATTTTCAAATATTAGCCCTAAAGTTCTACCCCCGAAATTGCACGTCACTAACAGGTTGTTCCTTAGTCTTGAAAATCTTTATTTAAGTCTTTAATTGGCCTCTAAACTTTAATTGCTCTCATAATTAAGCCCTTGATTTGACCAATTAGACATTTCAAAGTTTAATTTCAATCCCCAAACCTTAATTTCTTCCAATTAACACCCAAATTGACTTTAAAAAATGATTTTCCTTGCAATCAAGTCCTTAAAAAAATTATTTAAGCCTTTAAAAATTCTCATTAAGTCTTTAACTATCCAAATTTTTATTTTTTTTTACCCTAAATAAAAATATTTTCACCGATGAGCCTTTTAACGAAAACATCTTATGCATTATGGAATGTTTATTGACAATTCCAAGTTCAAGAAAAAGAAATCAAGACAAGTTAGATGAGCCTTTTAACTAAAACAAGTATATATGATTTTCCAACCCTTGAATTAAGTTGAAATTTTATCAGCATGTTATATAGACTCGAATCTATAATGGGTTAACTTGTTGTGATCAATTGAAGGCAGGATCATGCCTAAATTAGATTCATAAGGTGTTGTTTCATAATTTTATTTATTTTTCTAGTTATTTCCAAATTTCTTTTTAATTAGGTTTTATAATTTTAATATCTAGTTTAGTTTTCCTTTTCCTAAAAAGATTTAGATCTAAGACTAGTGTAAATAGGAATATATATCATATTCTTTAGTAAAAAATTTATTCTAAATTTTGTAGTTTAGCGTTTTTTCTACAATTTAAGGATTATAATTTTAGAAATTGGAAAATCCTAATTTCTTTCTTTATAATGTAGGGTTATATATTTAGGGATTGAAAAATCCCAACTTTATATCTTTCCATATATCTTATGTGACGCAAGTAGAAGTGAAGGCTAAGTGAGAGTATTTTTGTTTTTTTTTTTTTTACCTCTTATTTGTAGTCCTTTTTGTGTGTGTAATGTCTTTTATTTTTATTGTTAAGATTTATCAGGAAATAAACCAAAAAATAAATTGAAAAACTTTTATTTGTTTCATTAATGAAAATCTTGTTTTAATGTGCACAATTCTTTCCATAATTATTGATTCGTTTCAAATTACGACTATATCTTATTTTTCTTCTTTCATGAAAATCTGTCATTTCCTTCTTCATCATAAAAAGATATCTCCATAAGTTCAACTACCATTTTTTCTTTCTTTATGAGAATCTTGAACTTTTATTAAAGTTCAAATTTTCTATTTTTAGATTGGGAAAAAAATTTCATTTCCTTCGTATTCATAATCACAATCAAATATTTTCATTAACTACCATTTCTGATTATATTATTTGATTTCCTATTATTTTCTTCCTTTTTTCCATCATTTCACTCCTTATTTTTATTTTTATCATACATTAAAAATTCAGGGATCAAAAAGGGTTTATTTACAAAGAAAACAACTACATCAAATGCAAAATATCAATATTTAGAATGAATGTTGGCATGTTGAGTTTAATTTTTACAGTTGAGAATAATTTTCAAAGTTAAATCAAAATGTCCTACTTTGTTTCAAGGTTAATTTCTTTCCAAAGTTACATCTATTTTTCCTTAATAACAAAATAAACAATAACCAAATACTACTTTTTAACAAAAAAAAAAAAAAAAAAAGCTAAAAACATCTGTGTTTTAAAAGTTTAGCAATATCGAACAGGGTCAATACTGTAGATCAAGAGTTGGGATCATCCAGTCATTCTCGTGTTTAGATTCTTATATAAAAAAAAAAAATCAATAATTAATATAGCTCGCATTGGTTAAAAAAAGAAAAAAGAAAAAAGAAAAAGGAAGGTATATAAATCGTATATTTCACCTTCCAAATAAGAAGGCCTTACTAAGTATATATATTCTCCAAGAAAAAAAAAATACAAAATAAGAACACGTACCAATGACACGGCTCAAGCATTAATTAACGTGAGCTCTGTATTTAAATAAATATCCACTTTGTTCTCGTTCTCAACCCTCCCATTCTTCAAACAAATCATCATTGAGAGAAAAAAACAAAGAAAGCCAGATTCAGAGACAGAGACAGAGAGATGGAGGAAACTAAATCCAAGTTTAAGAGGATATGTGTGTTTTGTGGGAGCAGTTCAGGCAAGAAAGCTAGCTACCAGGAAGCTGCTGTAGAGGTGGCCAGGGAACTGGTAATTATATATTATACAACGGATTTTTCCTGATTTCTTTCACATATTCATCCCTTACATTCAAGATTTCTTTTATAATAGCTTTTCTTTAGACCATTCCTATTTCTTCTTTTTTGCACTATTTCTTTTTTAGCCTTCATCTCTTTCCGGGACTTAGACATTCAGCTTTTCTCATCGAAGGAGATTCTAAAATCATCCTTCAGCGTTTTGGGGATATATTAGAACTCAATGTTAATCCTTCATTCAACAAGCAATTTGGTTTAAAGTTTTTTTTTTCCTTGGTCTTGGTTATTGGCTTTTAGTGCAACAAACACCCTTTATTTTCTGTTCTTCAAGTTTTTTTTCATTTCGTCTTCTTTTCCCCTTTACGTTTGTGTATTCATTTCATCCATTTGCCTGAAATGATTTTGCTTTGTGTTCCTGCTATAAATTATTCTTTAAAAAAAAAACAAAAAAACGTCTTCTAGTGGGTGTGGGTGTGGGTGTGGGAGTGGTGGCGGTGTGTCTGCAAGTTGCCACAAAACAAGCTTTCAACGTGGGCTTATGATTGTTAGAGAAATTAGCTGGGGGAGAGAAGGTTTAGGGTTTATGTTTGGCATCAGAGAATGCTAGCTGTAACCTGCCTGTCAGTTGAGCAGCCTTCTTGCATGATCCTTTGTTTTTGGTTTTGTATCAGAACTTGTAATTAATTTTGTTTTTTAATTTCAAGAAAATGGAATACTATTATAATCAAAATAAAAAACAAGATGAATATTCTTTGGTTAATTCTCTGGGGGAACCAAACGTGCTACCTTGGTATCATGACTCTTTTAAGCGTGTTATTTTTGGGCACTCCTTCACAAGCTTAGCCTTCATGATTTTCGTTTATGGGGTTCTCCGCTAATATATTTAGTGTACTGATTAGTTTTACATTTTGCTTGAAATTTATTTTGAATTGATTAATTTAACTTGCTAAGTGATTTCTTTTTCTTTGGAATAGGCTTTGAAATTATGGGATTCATCTGATCATTTTAAATTAGTGAAAAATCATCATTTACCTAATTTTTAATGACTTAATTCTGAAATAAATTTTGGTATAATTTGCAAATCCTTGAAAATCTATAATCTTAATTGATTGTAGAATTCATTTATAGCAATTAAGACTTTCCAAACACTAAAATTAAATAAATAATAGTGAAATGATTTCATTTTCCCTCAAATCTTAACTTCCCAAACAATCTTGTCAAGAGTTTTTATTGGTTCCACGGGAAGGTTATGGTATCATTGTCATCTAATGAATTCCATAGCGTAATGAATATCTTGTGTTGATGATGGTTTGAATTTGTGACACGTGTTAATTGGGTTTGGTTTTCTACGAATCCTGAAGGTCGAGAGAAGAATTGATTTGGTCTATGGCGGTGGGAGCTTGGGGTTAATGGGCCTTGTTTCTCAAGCGGTTCATGATGGCGGGCGCCATGTTCTAGGGTTAGACTCTCTCTCTCTCTCTCTCTCTCTCTCATCCTCTCTCTCTATCTCTACTTGATCCTTGTATCTTTGAATGGCAAGTAAAAGAAGCCTGCTTCACAGGACATGCATCATTTTATCTCATTATATTTACCCTCACCTTTGGTACATTGACACTGGGTTGCACTCAGGCATTATTCCTTTGCTCATTTGTTAATTATAATAGTTTTTCCTCTTGAGCCATGCGAATTTCCCAATCTCCTATGCATTGGAATTCCCATTTATCAAACCTGCTCAAAGCCAGACATCATGGGATCATATGGGAATTTAACATTTCTTATCTCGATATCTTTTGAAACAAAAAAATTGTGTTTCGAGCATATTGATTTCCTAGTTAGTGACTGGACATGGTACCAAACTTACTGTTAATGGTTTGTGTTTGTTATGAACGTGTCTGGATTCACAAAAGGTGCATGTGTTCAACATGTTTGGAAGCTTTTTGAGCAGCCTTGTACATGAGCTGGATAAAGCGGATCTGTTTTGGTCCTTGCAATGTCAGTGTAATTATATACTGTGTGTTACTGTTAGAAAGAAAGAGACTGAAAAGGCTGGTAGAAAGTATGCAAACTTTAAGGCGGTGATTGGAGCACCTTTCGTTTCCATGAATAGAAGGAAGCTGTTACAATTTTGATTCTTAAGAAGACTCTGCTAGCTAGCCCTGTCGGATCGATACACTGTTATATAGGAGGCATTTTACAGATTGTAGGCCTGTTTTTAGATTGTTAAATTACCATATCGGGACAGCCAAATTACTTCCCTCAGTACTTCAATCAAACTCATTGAATTTTCAAGAATGTTTTACATGCATTGTGCTCTTTTATTCCTTTGAACCTGAAGTTCGAACTTGCATTTGATGGATTTTCTTTTTTTCTTGCAGAGTAATTCCAAGGTCTCTAATGCCCAGAGAGGTATGTGACACAAAAACGCTCTAGTATAAGACAAAACCTCAATTTTGTTTTGCATTATCATGTGTGTGTTTCCACACGGAGTACAATAAAATGAAATTGAGCCTTTTCTATAAGACAATATTATGTTATTGGCCAAATTTAGGTGTTTGTTAATGAGTTTTAATTTTTTTTTTTTTTTTTTGTTAAAATTTGATTTTTATTTTTTAATATTTTAAAATTATTTTAATGTGCTAATATCAGAAATAAATATAATTCTGATTCATTTTTAATATAATTCAGAAAATCACATTAAAAAAAAAAAACACTCTCTTAAATGGTTTTGTTCTGCCATTGTCTTTGTATTTAGTGACACACCTGTCCATTTTGCCAGGCTCTAAAAACTGTCTACGCTTAAATATTAAGAAGCAGATGTGTGTGTTTGCTGGCCTTGAGAAAAGTCTAATGCTGTTGAACTAAATGAGGCATTAAATAAATGACAAGTATTAAATATTTTGTAATGTATAAAATCTCGTTGCAGGTAACAGGGGAGCCTGTCGGGGAAGTTAGAGCTGTGTCTGATATGCATCAAAGGAAAGCAGAAATGGCTCGCCAAGCCGATGCCTTCATTGCCCTCCCTGGTAAGAATTTGATCTGTAGATTACGTACTTCTATGGATCTTACATATTTGGTCTTTTTCCATGTAAAGTTTGCCTGTTGTGATGCAAAGTGTATGGACAAACGTTAAAGTTCTCGAATTTGACTTTGGTCAATGCCAGGGGGCTATGGGACACTAGAAGAATTGCTTGAAGTAATTACATGGGCTCAACTAAATATCCATCACAAACCTGTAAGAATTTTTCTCTTATTCCTTTTTTTTACTCAACACATGATATTTTGCAGAGAGGGATCCGAAGATTTGCTTTAGAAGGGGCAAATATTAAGAATGATTAACATAAAAAATAAAATGATTCCATCTTATTAGCCTTTGTCTCTTACGGATAAAGATTCATTGACCAAGAATGATTTCATTATTTTTATTTATTTGGTTAACATTTGTCTTTGCTTGATAAGAGCTAGCATGACGAAGAATGGATAAGAAACTGAATTTTGTTAGAACAATCAGTGGTTCATAGTTGGTGATGATAATAGTTATGATTATCGCCTATGTTTCAGTTTAATGTACTTTTAAAAGACATTTACATGTTTATTTTTTCAGAGTTATATAGAACGTCCAGGAAGAAGTATCCAACACCTTCCTAGCATAAAAAGGGAAATAATCATGGAAATCTATTCAATATTTATACTACATAAAGAGCGATAAAAAGAATCTCTTAGTTTTGTTTAAATGAACGTCCAAGAAGAAAGTAGATCAAGGTGCTGTCCTTTGATGTTACTGGAATTTCATCTCCCAAAATGACGAGGATTTAAGATATTACTATGTACTAAACAACTGAATCATGATTAGCTTCCAAATTTTAAATGTTTTTCTATAGATCATTCCCCACACATAGCATCAGCCCTTATTGTTGCACTCACATGTTGTCATGTTTCAAGTTCTAGAACTCTCTGTACAGCATATATCTCTAGCATGTTGATATATTTTAGTCTGCTTATAAGCTTGGAATGTGTCTGATATGTGTCATGTTTCTCGAGTTGAAGATGTTTTAGGGTGCTGCGTATCGCTTCTAAAGCTAACTTGACACCATCTTGGTCAATGAATCTTATCGATTGTACTAGAAAAGTAATGTGGCGTTGAATCAAATCATGTGACCCTTCGATGGATTCACATGCAAAGATTAGGTTAAGATATGCGATTCTTATAATCATATTCAAGCTACACGCATGATTTTGTATGATATATTGATCTGTTGGATATCCCTTCGAACGGGAGAAATTTCCTAACAGAGACTCTAAAAAAAATGAAAGTAGCGTTGGTCAAGAAAAAGTTTCTTGTTAATTTGATGTTTTGACATTGATATGATCATACTCATATAGTTTATTGAAGAATATTAAGCAGTGGGTTTTTCGTATTATTTATGCAGGTGGGCCTCTTGAATGTAGATGGGTTCTATAATTCTTTGTTGTCTTTCGTTGACAAGGCCGTAGATGAAGGCTTCATATCACCTGCTGCACGTCGCATTATCGTGTCTGCTCCCACAGCCAAACAATTGGTCAGACAACTAGAGGTAGATAATTCTTTCTTGTACATAAAACAATCCATTTTATCTTGTTTAAGTGAGATTATGTATCTTAGCAGTCAAGTTCCATTAAAATCACTCTCTTAATATTAAAAAAAAATAGCATGGTCCCACTTAGCCATGAGAATGGCTGCTGTGTGAGAAGGTGGTGATGATTTTTTTATTACATGGTGGATTTGCTTGATCTAATTATTGTTTTTGGGTACCTTTTTCCTCTGTCTTTGTTGCTCCAGGATTATGTGCCGGAATACGATGAAATAACAGCCAAGTTGGTGTGGGAGGAGGTTGATAGACTGACTGCCTGAATCAGCGGTCGCTTAGTAATCTTTTTGCTTAGGTATATACAGAATGGTGTTCTTCAGGTTTTTCCTGCTTAGTGTATACAAGCTTTGAGAAGAGGAGCTTTTTGGGTATTCTTTTGGCGTTGTGTCAGCTCTGATGTCTCGAAGTCTCCCTTTTGTGTCAACTTGGAAGGAAGGAAAAGAATCAGTTCAGGATTATTTATATTTATATATGTCCAGGAAGGATAATACTATATATTTTATGTAGTCAGAATTATATATATATATATATATATATATATATATAGAAAGAGTGAATTTATCCACAATAGAATTCATTAAAGTTGAACTAAGAATTTATTTTTCCTGTTTGTGAGAGTCGATGTTACTGCCAGGGAACGCCATGACCACGTTTTAACCGATCGTCTTCAAGCTCGAGGCCAAGGTCCCTCGTATGGCTAATGTGTTTTGCACCGAAGTGATCAAATTATCTGAACCTTTTTCGTCCTTGCCACCCCCCACGTTTCCCACCATTACGATTCAAGTTTTGTGATCATACTATCTCACGATATTAGACATGATTTAAGGAGACAATACTATCTCACGAGGAAAAAGACTGTCTTCCATGAAAATTAAGGCAGAAATCAGTTTGAGAAATGGGATGAATCGATTTTGAAAAGACCTTCACAATATTGCTCTTGTATTTGTGTTTTATCAATTATTTTCGCAAAATTTAATCAATTCAACCTTAGACTAAATTTATTTCAATTTCAAGATTAATATCAATTAAGATTTAGGAAAATGTTTAAGAATTAAATAGAAAGAATTCATATTTTTTTAACAGTTTTGAGAATTTTAACAAGTAATTTAAGAAGTACGTATTCATAAAAAATATACAAAAGTACATAGTTAAGAAAAATATTAGTTTTTAAAAAAAATTGATGACGTTTATGAAATTAAAAATATATTTTTAAAAAATAATAAAAATTTGCAAACTTAATTTTGAGCCATTCAAATATTTGAGAATGCTCAGGAACTATAAAAAAAAAATCCAGAATATTTTAAGATTTGTTTCATAAAATCAATGGCTAAGAATATTTAAAAAAAATTATTTCATAAATTTTGAAAACCTTGACTATTGACCAATTAATTTTAAACAAAATTATTTCATAAATACTTTCAAACAATACAAAAAAAAAAAACTCTAAATTTTTCCTTAAATTTTCTTATAACATATTAAAACATTTTAATGACTGGGTATTAAATACTTCCATTGAAGGAGGAGTTGAGATTGAATCGGATAAACTTGGATATGAGATATAAATATCTTGGGTGTATATATAAGTGATATCTATCTCATATATATATATATATATATATATATATATATATATATATATATAATAGCCTTATCATCTAATAATTTAGATGGTGGATTAAAGTGGTGTGTTCTTGTATATAAACCCCCACACGTACCAACCTAAATGACTCTCATTGTTTTTTTCTAATAATTTTTGCATTATATCAAACTATAGACTTACATTGTATGAAACAGACCTAATATTAGAAATACTTGATTTTTTTCAAAATAAATTTTTGAGAAAATTTCAAAAATCCAAAAACAAAAATCTTTTATTTCAGAAATACAAAAATATGTTTTTTATTCAAGAATTTCATTTAATATTAAGTAGTAGACTTACACTGTAAGACACAGACCTGATATTAAAAATACTTAATTTTTCTTCTAAATTTCAGAAAAACAAATCCAAAAAAATATATTTTTGTTTTCGTGCATACAAGCAAATCCTAAAAAATTTTCATTCATATTTTCTAAAAAGACAAAATCACATTTTTATATTGTATTGAAAATACAAAATGGATATTGTAACCAATTTACAATAAATTAATTTGTTTGATTAATATTTGAAGTGTAGGGTTTAGTTGTAAACTTTAATACATGGAGGTATAGAATTACAATGTAAAGTATACCCATAGGTATTAAATATACAAAATAGATAATAAATGTGATGTTAAGATTAGAGGCCTTAGAACAGTTCGAAGTTAACCTAATACGGTAGAGACTTCCTTACGAAAAGAGATCTTCCTTAAACCTTAGACGAGACCAACAAATATAAACATGCTTTAGAAGAAAAATAAAACAATCAATTAATAATGTAGTTTACCATAAATAGGATATATTAGGGATGATACGTCTTTTTCTTGCATAACTAGTCTTGTTACCCAGACTATCGTAGATCATTAAATTTTCTAGTAACCATAATATTAAATAATGACTCATGAACCTCTCTAATCATAACTTTATAATTAAATCCAAAAAAATTTCAATTCTAGAAGGTAGATCCGACACATCATGACAATCATTTCAGTATATAAAAAAATACTTATTATATATTAAATTCTTGTATAATTGTTGTTAAAAAAAATATATTTTACCTGGCTCAAAGGGAAGGCCCAAACTAGTTGGAAACTAAAGAAGCATATTATAAGGAACCCGTGATGGAAGCTTGTGTCTGCATGTGAGGCACACGATCTTTTTTTAATGAGCAAATTAATTGCATTTGATTGCTTGCGTCAAATGTAATCTTACTTAAGATTAGTAGCAGTCAACCATTATATGGTCACCTAATTGAAGGCACTTGACATTTGTTAATTACACAAGACAGACACACACTGAAGGAAGCAACAATTGACTGATCGCTGCCTGGGTATCAACAATTATTGATGATAATGCAACCGTAATATGATAAAAAAAAAATAATCTTTTATAGTCTAACTTGATAGGATTATGCTTGAAATTATGGGAAATATAAAATTAAAATATGCAGGATAGAAATGTTAAAAAAATGAGAAAAATATACTCAATCCCGCATTCTTGATAATTTTAATTTTGATCTAATTTTTTAATTTTAATTTTGATCTAATTTTTTAATTTTTATTTTTGAGAAAAAATAAAAAGAGTTGCTTGAAAATAATAATAAAAAAAATCGATTGAGTCATTTTTAATATGAAACTCGTTATTTTTAGTATCAACATATTTCATTTAACAAGAGGAGTTTATATTAGTTGTTTTTAACATTCATTTTGCCTAGAAAAATAGATCGGAGTTAAGAGAGAAAAAAAATTTTATTTGATTTTGTGTTTTTTAGCTTTCTTTTTAGGGGATGGCTTGATAAATTAGTTATTTAGGTTATAAGGATGTTTTTTAGGTGTTTTTTAACCAAACTAGATGAAAAAATAGATTTTTTATACCAAAATATCTCTTTATTGATTTTTCAATCACCACAGTAATATATAGTTGAATTCTAAGCAGATAAATAATATGTTATTTACTTTATTTTAAAAAAAAAATAGAAATAGATAGGTTATCAGTCCCTCAAAAAAAAAAATCAGTTGGCCTAAGTGCCCATGCATCCCATTGATTTCGAACTTCCTCTTCTTCTTTTTAATGTAATATTTTGGATTCCCATAAATAAAATCAAACTTTATTTCATGATATTTATCTCTTTTTTATTCTTAAGCAAGTCTTCAGAAGGGCTTGAACCCTTTTTATGTCATTTTGTTTTTCCTTTTCTTTCTTTTGAAATACCCATTTTTTTTATGCTTAATTGTTTTTTTGAGATGGTTTGAATTTAAATAAAAAGAAATCTGAGTTTTTCAATAAATAATATGGGATTGTTAGTTTTGTATCTATTTTTCCTTCTTCTTCTTTTTTATTACATTATATCTTTTGAATTTCTCTTTTTTACATAGTTTTTTTAATATAATATTTTTAACGTTTGTAATTAAATTCTCCCTTTATTATTTTTAATTGGATTGTAGTTTTTTATTGGATTTTTAAGTTATATATATATATATATATATATATATATATATATAGTTTTATTTTTCAAGTAATGGTCTTATTAGTCAATATATAAATTTTTAACAAATGTCATATGATTTAACAGAATTAGCTTAATAGGATACACAAAAGATTTTTTTTTACAAGGAGAAATCCCAAAAAAATAAAGAATACAAGGAAAAACATGCCCTTTTTTATTAGTTAAATGCATAGATAATTGACACGTTGTATCTTAACTAAAAAGATATAAATTTTAATAAAAATAGTTTTTTTATATGTAGAATTCATACACAAAAGCAAATCTATCTCACACACATAAAAAACACTACAAGTTTTGAAAAATCAAGTTTAATGATTTTTAAAAAATAATTTCTATGACTTAAATATTTTTTTATATTCAAAAAAATAATCCAACCAGCAGTATAACAACACATAAAAAAATAGATATAGTTTTATTCCAATGTTGATAGGGTTTTTTTTCATTTAAAAAACTCTTTTAAAAAAATTTAAATTTTTTTTACTTTTTTTCTTTGCTTTAAATTAATATTTTTTTATATTTTCAAATTATTTAAATATGTTTTTTTAAAATAAAAAATATTATTTTAACAAATTTTAATATATTAATATGCTAGTACACTCTCAAGTATTTCATGAGAGCGTTCCAAAGTACTTCAGTAAGTTAGATAAGCCCACCAAAATCTGAGTCAACTGAAAAGGAAAACAATAGACTTTTGGAGGTCTACAGGTCGGCTTAAGCCCAAGAAAATCTCATAGAAACTCTCTCCTCCGCAGGAACAGTTATCCTGCAAATCTCTGAGCAATGCTTTAATTGGAAAATCATCACATTATTATTAACCTTCATGAAACGAGAACATCTCAGACAAATGCCTGAGATGTCATTATTATGCATCTTGTTCGCACCGTAGCAACTAGCTAAAGCCAAAATGTGACAGCGTCCCTGCCCATTTCTTCTTTCACTGCTAATCTTTTGTGCTTCATTCTGTTGTTTTTTTCTTCTTCTTTTGGTCAACCAACTCAGCTGGAGTATGAGCTCCATTGTTGTGCATACGACCTTGGCACACCAGGCTGACCTTAACAGGGTAGAAAGAAAGTAAAATATTTATGGCCCATTGAAACTCCATATCACACACACACACTGGAATTGGAGAATGACATGAAACATTGTTTTTGCAACATCATTCCATTACAAGAAAAAAAAAAAAAACAGAGAGAGAGCTTCCTGTCTAGAGCACTTATTCCAGAAATAGCTGCTCAAAAATCGCATGTCTAAAAAGACATTACATGATAAATGAAACTTGTTCACACCTCCCTAGTTCACAGTGAAATGAGATTCGCAATGCAATGCAATGCTGGCCACTCTATATGGCAGCAAAGTAATCCTTGCTCAGCTTTGGATCAGGCTTCATGGACTTCTCACCAGGCTTCCACCCAGCTGGGCAAACTTCATCTGGATTTTCTTGCACATACTGCAAGGCCTGCAATAAATGCAAAAGCAATCAATAAGAATGAATGGAAAACATGTGCCGGAAGGCACTTCAGGTGTACAATCATGCCAATCCTTAATTTACAAAATCTTCCAGTTTTAGTATATCTTTTCCCTGTATTTGTGAAATCACCTGGAGTGTCCTCTTTGTCTCGTCAACACTGCGCCCAATGGCAAGGTTGTTAATGGTGGAATGTTGGATGACTCCTTCTTTATCAATGATGAAAAGTCCTCTCAGAGCAACTCCCTGAAATTAAAACCAAGTATCAAAAAAAGAAAATGCGGAGGCAGAGGCTCCTCTTCCAAGCACTGTGCAGGGGTTAAGGGGCGGTGGTGATTAATACGAGAGAGCCCTTTTCTCAGCATTGTCTGATAATGGGAGTGGCATTAACCACAGGATAGATAGGATCACTAAGAGAATAACACGGCACTCTGATTCCCATTCAATAGAGAACTAGATGTGAGCAAGACCTAAGTCATTATGGTTTAGCTTGATACTGAGACGTGCGAGTAACAAACAACAGACAAAAAAAAATGCATGGATGTGCATTTGTACATGTCCGCAGTTATGCAATAACAAAGTGATATTAAAAAAATGAAGGTTTTCAATGAGTTCATTGTGTTTCTTTAGAACATTAATAAAAACATCTCGTACCTGACCAGGAATTAGCACACCATAAGATTTTGAAATGGATTTGGTGACATCAGAAATCAAAGGATACTTCAGATCTCCAAGCCCACCAGACTTTCTATCTGTTTGGACCCAGGCAAGGTGCGAGAACTACACAGAATATCATGACACGCTCAACATCAATAATCAATTTATGATTTTTAGTCCAATACCAAAATCAGCTCTGATACAACAAACAGATAGTGGATGATTCCAGTTTTGAAAGCAAATGTTTATGTATTTTATCAGTACAGACAAAAGCTAATGAAAATTGGCAATGACCAAACTTGCAACCAACAAGGTTGCAATTGCATTATATGCAGACGATAGCTTCTATAGCTGAAGTCAATGGATTTATAACGAAAACCCAAATTGAGATTCTTTACAGTAATTTTCAGTTCCTAGTTTCTTCTACAGCCAAGTTACTTTTTGTCCATTACAATATTCACTTCAACTTATCAACTCAGAATGCTGTGATTTGAACCATACGTTTTCAAAATACATGCAAAGGCCACGCAATTTTATCAATTGTGCTAGCAAGCATGGCCCACATTATTCATATAAAGGAAACCGATATGCATAATACACACAAATTCAAGTCAAAGTCAAGTCAACCCAAGCTATAATCCAGCTACTTTAGGTTGGCTACAAGATTCCCCCCCACCCCACCGAAACAAAAAAAATCAATCAGACTATCTGAGACATATTATATTAATCCTAAACGTGTGTGTTGGGTGCGGTTGTATGTGCTCCAACTCATCAAATAAAAGTTGAAAACTTGAAGTGAAAGCATAAGATCCACTAAGATTCCAGGCCAAAGTCACAGGATTCCTAGAATTTTCTTTCTTGATTTTGACAAAAGAAGATATATACCACACTGTCGATTGAAACACCCAGCACTTCTGTGTTTATCTGCTCAAATTCCTCATGACGGTCACTAAAAGCAGTGATTTCTGCACACAAGTGAAACGGAAAAAATATGAGTAGAACAATTAGCATCCACAACTCGTCAAAGCTTCAAACGACATAAGCTAAGTTCCAAACAAACCTGTGGGACAAACAAATGTGAAGTCCAATGGATAGAAAAATAGAATTACATATTTCTTCCCAATATAATCAGACAGTTTAACCTGAAACCAAAATTAACCAATAAAGCATAAAAAAGTTTGAAAGAATAATACACAACACAGGAGCACAAATGCAAGCTCAATTCACCACACGATTTTCATAGCCAATCAAGCTAACAATTAACTGGCTTTCAAATTTTACGATTTTACAACAATCAGAGTAGCAATTAGGTACTTAATCTCTTTTTTAAGACCAAATTTCTATGCAAAATAGAAACATTGTAATCATACAATTCCTTCAATGTAAATTAAAATTTAATTTAATTAAAAAAGAAAAAGAATGACATGACATGAACTCCTTATATTCGATAACATTGTCAGCACAAAGTACATTAATGAACTCTTGATCGAAGACAGCCTCCGCCTCGAAATCCGGTGCTATGTTTCCGACCAATGGAAGTTCGCTCTGCACAGAAGAAAACGAAAGCAAACTTAGTTAGAGGCTGAATCGAACACAAAAGAAAAGCTCTTTCAAATAGTTAATGAAATGGGAATTTGGGTCATAAAAACCAACGAGTCTGAGAAAAAACTTACAGAGGCTTTGACAACGAAGGTGTTTCTAGAGTGAGGGCCACGAGTCATGGAAATGGAACGAGGGACGCGAGATTGGAAGGATTTGCGAGTGCCAAAAAATGAGTTGGGGAGAGTTATGTTTTTAGAGATAGGGAAGGCCATGGATTTGGTGGTGGTGGCGGCGGCGGCGATAGAGGAGATGAGAGTGGTGGAGGTAGCTGAGCAGGCCATATTTTGGGAAGCAGGTAGAGTGTTCCTTCTCCTGGTGTGATAAACAGTAGTGGTTGGTGTGGGTAGAGCAAGTATAAGGTTGAGAAATGGTGAGTGATAAGATAAACTAAACTAGTGTAGTAGGAGTCAAGGGACCTGTTTTCGGTTCCTTTGGTTGTTAGAATTCTTTTTATGTTTTTTTGTTTTTTTTGTTAAGGTACGGGCAGGTGGGTGGGTTACCCGTTCCTACATTCCGGGCCTCCGGGGCATCCGGAAATCTAGCTAAGTGCAATGTCAAGCGAGTTATGGCTTGTGACTTGTGAGGACCCTGATACCGTGATCTTATTTTTTACATATTGTTTTATTGCTGTCTCGCGTGATAAAAAAGATTAAAAAAACAAGATAGATAAGACAAGACTGTCAAATTAAATAGAGATAAAATTATTTTTAGGAGTAATATATAAGATAAAGTAATTATTTTTATATAATATTTGATTATGGTAGATAAAACATAATAAAATATTAAAAAAATTTATTCTATTTTTTATTATTTTTAAATTTAAATATTTAAAAAGATAATTAGATATTATTTTTTTTACTTTAGTTTATATTGAGTGTTAAAATTAATAATATTATAATGACTTTAGTTATAAAACCAGGATTGACTTAACATGCTGACCTCAAGTCTAGATTAATCCAACTTTAAAAAAAATAAAGGAACGATTGGACCTAACTCAGTCAAAAACTTAGGTCAATCTGGGATAAAACATGAGCCAAAAACTCATAGACTTTTTTTTAAACAGTTTTAGGTCAAAACATGGTTGTTTTGATTATTTAAAAAAACAAAATTGATTAACCAGATTGACCCTTCTAGCTCGTGACCTGAACCTTGTCCTAGGTCGACTCTTGGGTCTTGTTTTAAAAATATGTTAATAACCATTTTTATTCATATGTTGATTAAGGTCAACTCGTATTGATCTTCTCAACTCGTGACTTGGGACTTACCCTGGTTGATACTAAGTTAAATTTTAAAAATTTTGACCTCAGTCAACCCAGGTTTACCTTCTTGATTCGTGACTCGGGTCTTGCCCTAAATTGACCATCGAATCAAGTTTAAAAACTATGATAATAATCATTTTTATTTTATTTTAACATGAGTTGACCATCTTGACATATGACTTAAGCCTAAGCTTGGGTCTACCCATGATGTAGGTTTTAAAACTATGATAATAAGTAATAATCATTTTTATCTTTACATTGACCCGTGTTAACGATCAACTTTACTTATAACCTAGGCCTTACCCAGATTAACTTTTTAATCGGATTTTAAAACTATAATAATAACCATTTTTATTCTTAGGCTAACTCGGGTCAACCTAGCCCATGACCTAGGTCTCAACCAATGACTTGTGCTTTGCCTCAAATTAACCCTAGAGTTAGGTTTTAAAATTATGATAAAAATTATTTTTATCATCATGTTTTGAAAATATATAAATTTACTCTAAAAATTTTCTAGAAACATTTATTTTTATGTATATCTTTACCTTTTCAACCAAACATATTTTTATTTTTAATGTTTCTATACCTTCTGTTCCTGGAAAATAACCAAATACTACCTCATAATTTTTAATTTGGACAAATCTTACATAAATCTGCAATCTTTTTTTTCTTTATTATTAGGTCTTTAATGTATTAATAAAATCTCAATTAAATCATTATATTAGTTTAAATTAGTATAATATTTAAATAGTCATTTAAAAATCATATCATTCTCTTTAGCCCATTAAAAATTTATAGAGGTACTAAAATCTTTACGTTATAAAAAAAAATATTTAAAGAAACATAAAGATTTTTGTGTTTTTTTTTATAATTTGATCTATTTCATGAGTTTTTAATTATTAAAATGGAGAAATTAGATAATTTACTGGTCTTTTATTGAAGAAAAAATCATACGAGTCTTACATGGTTACTTAATAGTTTTGTTGATTAAAAATGAAAAAAAAATCTAATTAAGAATTCATTGATACATTGAGATTTAATCAAGATGAAAAATAAGTTAATGACCTAATCAAAAATTAAATATGAACACGGTAGCTATAAATATAAATTCTGAAGTTGAAAAAATTATTTAAATTTTCAAAAAATACTTTTAATATTCTTGTACTTGAAAAAATAATACACCAGAATAAATAATTCTTCATTTGAATTATTTAAGCAATCTAAAGATTTGTTCCTCTCGATACCTCTAAAATTGGTTTGGATAATAATATATTCAAGAAAAGAACATGGTCCAGGCACAGCCAGTTTATGGGCCATACAGCTCAAATAGGCCAGTCCATGGAGCTAGGGCAGCCTCTCTCTTTTTCATGGGACAATCCTCTATCCAAGTTTTCTAATTTCGATCAGATAGCACTTGCTCCCCATCTCCGGATGATGTTATCCCACGTTAAAAAAAAACATAACTTTTTTTTATAGGAACATAGAGTATATATATGAAAGGGCTTCAAATCCCACATTAAAAAGATACTATGTTATCCTTTTAAGTTGAAGTATTTAAACTAAAAGGTTTTTTTATCCCACATTGAAAAAACATGATTTTTTTTCTTGGAAACATAGAGTATATATACTAATGGGTTTCAAATCCCACATTAAAAAAACATAACTTTTTTCATGGGAACATAGAGTATATATATGAAAGGGCTTCAAATCCCACATTGAAAAGATACTATGTTATCCTTTTAAGTTGAAATATTTAAACCAAAAAGTTTTTTTATCCCACATTGAAAAAACATGATTTTTTCCTTGGAAACATAGAGTATATATACTAATGGGTTTCAAATCCCACATTGAAAAAACATAACTTTTTTCATGGGAACATAGAGTATTTATATGAAAGGGTTTCAAATCCCACATTGAAAAGATACTATGTTATCCTTTTAAGTTGAAGTATTTAAACCAAAAAGTTTTTTATCCCACGTTAAAAAAACATGATTTTTTCCTTGGAAACATAGAGTATATACTAATTGGTTTCAAATACTATGTTATCATTTTAAGTTGAAATATTTAAACCAAAAAGTTTTTTATCCCACATTTGAAAAAAAAAAAAAAAACAGGGTCTCGTCCGGGTTTGCCCGGGTCGACCAGCCGGGTCGCCTGGGTTTGGCCGGGCTGTTGCCACAACCGGTCTTTTATTAAACCCGGACCGGTCCAGCCACCGGGTCGACCAGCCAGGCCGGGCCGGGTTTAATAACCGTGCTCGATACCACTAAAATAGGTTTGGATAATAATATATTCAAAAAAAGAACATGGTCCAGGCACAACCAGTTTATGGGCCATAAACGAGCACCATACAGCTAAAATAGGCCAGTCCATGGAGCTAGGCCAGCCTCTATCCAAGTTTTCTAATTTCGATCAGATAGCACTTGCTCCCCATCTCCAGATCATGTTATCAAAATTTCCCGAGCCTTCTCCACCACAATTTCCTCCATTGTCTTGAACCAAGGAAAAACACCAACACTAGAACCCCTTCACAGGCAGCCATGTAACTTAACACCATGGAAGACACACTCCTCCATTTCCTCTCCAACATCAAACCCTCACCACTTCCTTATCCCAAAGCCCACAGCTTCCCCTTATCCCACCATGATTATTGCCCCGCACTTTCTTGCCCAAGAACTCTCCATTTTCCCACTCTTTCCTCCAAAACGAACACCGCTTCGCTACCTCCTAAGCCTTTCAAAACTCCAGAAACCTCCTCTATATCCTCACACCATACCCCTTCACCGCCGCAATCCCAACCCCATGAACCACCCAATACTGAATTTCAAGAAAAAATCCTCTACCTCGATTCAGTAGGCCTAGACATATTCTCCTTAATAAACCACGACCGTCCGTTCATCCTCTCGGCCTCCTTATCAAACATCAAATCCATCATTGATTTACTCACCTCCATGAATTTCACTCCACAAGAGTTCCGCAGAATCATCTCCATGTGCCCAGAAATCCTCACCTCCACTCCTTCCACTGTCACCCCAGTCATCACCTTCCTTCTCCGTGAAGCCCGCGTCAACGGCTCTGATTTGAAACATGTCATAAACCGACGGCCCCGATTACTGGTATCCAGCGTCAAATACTGCTTGCGCCCCACACTCTATTTCCTCCAAAGCATTGGCCTTGAAGAGGTAAAAAGACACACATATTTGCTGTCTTGTAGTGTTGAAAAAAAACTCTTACCAAGAATCCAATACTTTGAAAAAATTGGGTTCGCGTATAAAGATGCTGTTTCCATGTTTAGGAGATTTCCACAACTGTTTAATTACAGTATTAAGAATAATATTGAGCCCAAGCTGAATTATTTTGTTGTGGAAATGGGAAGGGATTTGAAGGAGTTAAAAGAATTTCCGCAGTATTTTTCATTTAGTTTAGAGAATAGAATTAAGCCTAGACATCAATGTTGTGTTGAGAAAGGTCTGTGTTTTCCTCTACATACGTTGTTAAAGACAAGCCAGGAGGAGTTTATGAGTAGAATTGATGTTTGTTGTAATTCTTCTGTTCCTTTGAGAAGTTCTCCTTTGTATTCTGTAAATTGCGACTTTGATTCTTCTACTAATACAGAATAAATTTTCTTTTTTTGGATTTCTGTGTGGCTGGATGGTGTTGCTGCTTGTGTTTATGTCACAGTTAGTTTTGAATAAAATAATCAATTCCATAGATTTTATGTAAGAAGGTGTCTGTCTGCTGAATTCGATGAAAATATTAGAATTTCCCAGCTGCGGATTTGCATCTTTATGCTATCCTTGTTATGGAGTTGTTTCGATTAGGAGTTCTTTCTAGAATAAGATTATTATCATAATTGTAATGTAATGGAAATAGTGTTCCTTCAGTCATTACATCACGTTATGATTTAGAGTATTACACCGGGTTAACCTTAATTTGCTTGTGGATGTCTATGTTGCGGAAGATTTAGCCTTTTTCAAGTTAGCTCTATGTTGCCAAACTTGAATCACTACGGAGCAATGATACCAGGAGGCTTAAGATGGAATTTCTATGAAATTTGAGTTTTATGCTATTGCTACATACAGGTATTTATCATGTTTGTGGAGTGAAAGGAGAGGACACTGGTTCAGCAGGAGCTGGTAGTAAATAATTTGGGGGGGAGGGGTCTAGTTTTCACAATAACTTTTCATTAGTTGTGTTGTTGATTTTCGACTCAGGAAAGCAGGTGATTGTCTGTATTGTACCCAAGAATAGGTCTTATTGGTTGCAGCATCTAGTGTTTTTCAAGGATAAAACTCTTATGATGATTACTTAAGCTGATAATTTTCCCTTTAGAGTTTAGAGTTCTCTTCTGGAATGGTGTGGAGGTAGGAATTCAATTTGTTTTAAAGACATGTTCTTTGCAAGGCCAAGTTAGACTGAACTGGATTCAATTTGCAATTCCCTCGCCATGCATCTTAAAAGACCTGTCTTTCTCAAGACCAAGATCTAGCTGAGCAGTATGGCATCATTTACAGTTTGTTCCCATCCGTACGTTCTAATGATTTGGTATTTGTGAATCATCCCAAAGATGGATTCTTTTTGGGAGATACAACTCAGTAGCAGCATGTTTTCCTGGAGAAAGCACACTGAAATTCTAAAAATCAAGTGTTGCTTATTCTTCTCCTCCATCAGAGCACCACGATTCGATGCAATGATGGCTTAAGCAACTCTGAACCCACTGATCGTCCATGAATTCTCGCTTTCCTCCAGTGAAGTGTCTTTTTTTCATCCTCTTCTTTTGTGTGGAGGATCTTGAAAACGCACTTAGAAGAAAGAAAATATAATTTCTTAATCATCATATCAGTTCCTTGAAGTTAGGTCTGTTGAATTGATTTTGTATGCTTCCTTCTCTATCTCTACTCCGGCTGACCCTGGATCAACCGTGACCGCTAAACCAAAAGGGAAGAAAAAACCAGTTAAACTGCAAAGCTAGGGCGAAGGCCTATTAGCATTATAGGCAGTCTTTTGTCCAAGAGGAGGTTTCTTAGGAGCGGAACATGTGGCTGCATCCTTGACGGCAAATGAATTGGTTTCTGGAAACAGTACTCAGGTTCGGTGGATGATATGAATATAATGTTTTTCCTTGGATGTAGATTATCACCAATCACTTTTAACGTTTTTCCTTGGATATTGCATAGTAGCTAGGATACATCTTTATTTATGAAATTGTTATTTTTAACATTTTTAACAACAGCGAATGGAACACTAAACAATAACAATTTAGCTGACAATTGAATACATAAAAAAATCCAACCAGTTTTGAAATTAGATGTGCATGTAATAATAACAGTGAAGACAGTCAACCGGGAATGCAAATGTGGTTATGCAAATGTGGTTGTGGTGTAACAACCACTGTAGTCTTGTTGTAGTTTTTTTTTTTAATTGTGGTTTGAAAAAAATAGTTTTATAAAAAGTATTTTAATTGAGGTTGATTTGGTATTTATGTATGATTGGTTAAAATTGTGGTTGAAATTGAGGTTGAACAAAAAATAGTTTAATGTGTTTGGTTAAGAATGCTTTTGAAATTGAGGTTATAAAATAATTTTAAAAATATATATATTAATATTAATGGTTTTTAATTTAAATATTGTAGATTTAACTATTACTATTATATCATGAAATAAATAATATTTTATATAAAATATTTTTTATTGTACCATTAAACTATCTACAATTTGGAATTGCAATCAAATTCTGCAAATGCTACATGTTCAAGCGCTCTCCGTCTAATTTATGTATTGTTGTTGAATAATATTAAACACTAGTTTTCGAATGAAACACAATTAAAAAATAAAAAAAATATTTTTTTTTATTTTACTGGGCCGGACCCGGTTCAATACATTTTGAGCTTTGGATCGGACTCGGTTCCGCCGGAATAATGGAGGCATGCTCCACTATTCAGTGAACAGTGGAGCATGGTTCAATGTTTTCATCCGCACAAGAAGCAACAAGGAGTTGCTTTCCTTCCCCCTGCGTTTCAAATGCAAAATCATGTGGGACCCATGAACAATAAACTATGTTTTTTTCATTATCAAATATATTGCATTTGCGTTTTAAGCAAAACACAGACACAACCTCCTAAACAAACACTATATAACTTGCATTTGTAAACGAACCCTTATACCACAAATCATTAGGTGGCATGGAAATATATGTGAATATAAAATTAAAATTTGTCAATCCATTCTTTTAATTTTATAGCAATCACCTTAATTTAATTTGTTGTTCTGTAGTAACACCCCAAATGCTTTAAATAAACTTATGTCATCTCTTTAACAAATTATTCACATAAAATTAAAATTTGTCAATCCATTCTTTTAATTTTATAGCAATCACCTTAATTTAATTTGTTGTTCTATAGTAACACCCCAAATGCTTTAAATAAACTTATGTCATCTCTTTAACAAATTATTCACTTACATCTAACAATAAAAACAAATTGTTTGGGGAGATACTATATGATTCCTTTATTTTACTTCAATACACACCTAACAATAATATCTATATGATTCATTTTCTATTTTATTGTTTATGGCTTTATGTATGGTATGAACTATAGTGTTGCTAAGAACTCTCTTGTTTGACTACACACTTGGTATTTTTTGTGTCTTCATTAAAGGATTTTATTGACTTTACATTAATAATCTAAATTCAAATCTTAACATTCAACCAGGACTCAAAGCATTCAGATTCAAATAATTTTATTAGCATTCTAAGTTTTTACTAGATTCATTTTATCATGTAATGTATTCCCTAGACTCTAACATTCAATAAGTTTTAATGAAAAGGCTTAAGATAGGAGGGCACACGAAAGCACATTGTTGATATTGCAAATTGAGTAGAGTTTTACAATTTAAGTTATTTTTTCTTTCATGTATTTATAACAAACACAATATTAAATAAACTAATTATAAATATGCATAATATTCTCACTGTCCTTGGAGATATCTTTTGATAATTTATCTAGCACCAGATTTTTAAGCCTTTTAAGAGAGAACAAATAGGCCTCTATTAGATGGGTTATTACTTGTTAGGCTTGGTTGTTGAGAAGTGAATATGACAATTAAATTTGGGCTTTTTACTTACTTTTAAAATAATTTCTTTGAGTAGATCTTTTTGAACAAACAAGTTACATTTTACTTAATTAAATTTGGACCCTGTAATACTTAAGTCAATATTTATAAAAAAGAACAAAAAAAAATTTAGATTGTATGATGCATGCACATAATAAGGTCTTAAAAAATGATAGTTAAAGAATAAGATATAATATTTTATATATATTTATGTGTGTTCTCATGTTTCCTCTTTCTAGTAATTAAGGAAAAGTTTTATATATCTATGAGCTACACCCACTTGCATGAAGCAGTGAGGCCATATGGATGGAGGTTTTATGTCTAAATTATTCATATTGGTGAGGTATCAAGTTAGTATTAACTAATGAGAACCAATAATGTAGAAGGTTAATGGCTAAAACTGCTCCTTGCATTGAGTCTTGCCTTAAAAACTCATTGGAAGAGCAATTAAGGCTCGTTTTTATTTGCCTTACTACTATTACTTTTTTTTTTTACATGACATCCAGAGTAGCATAATAGTTAATAGGTTTTAGGGAACCTATAGTCTTTGCATGCCAAAAACTGTTTTGGCTCATGTAGGAGTTGTTTATTTGGTTGTTAAAGAATATCGAGTAATATGAAGAAAATATATTGGTACTAACCTTAAAGGTAAGATGGGTTTTTCCCTACCATATATGAATGCTTGTAGCAAGTATAAGAGCAAATCTTGTGTTAAGGTATTGTTTAAGTGATGATTATCCCTAAATGAAAGTGTTAATGTGAGTTTTGAGTTCATTTTGTTTGAATGGGTAAGAGTTTAACCATAAAGTCTTTTAATATATTTACGGATTGATCATGGTTCCTTAAGTGTTTCTGATGGGTTTATGCAATGATTCTTGGCAAGAGAATCTCAAGCCTTCGTGTACTAAAAGTGTTGTTAACAATTCAAAATAAGCTATGAAGCTTGTTACAAAGATCATCTCTCGTGTATTGAATGTGTTGTTTTAGGTAGCATTAAGGCTAATAGTTCTTAAGATCCTAGTAGGGAATCTTGCAATTTTTATATAATCAACATATTCTCAGTTTATGTAAGAGTTAATGAGTTTTGTCAAATAAAACTCATTATTTAATGTAAGAATATGATGTAGGTAGAAGTGTAAAAGATCCTCTCTGCGTAGGGAGGAAGCTAATTTACCTAGTAATGATGTTATGGATACTTAAGTTGAGTTATATGTACTTACGATAAGGACTACATAGATGGGGTTTTACCTTAGTATTAAGTGTGAGATTGATGTTGATGTCCTTTTTAGGAAATGAACTTTCTTGGTTGGGGTGATCAAAGTTAGGTATGATTACACTTGTATGTGGGCCATTTTACCACTTTGAAGCATGCCGATGACTTTATTTGTTGTCTAACATGAATATTTAGTTATACGAAGAAGATATTGAGTCCCTTTACTGGTGGTGGATTGTAATAATATGTTTTGTAAGGATTGTTTATTAAGAGGTACCTGTTAAAAGTACAATCAAGGAATAATATAAAAGAATAAGTATAAATGAAAGCAATCTGACTTATGTATATGTTTAGAAATGCATTTTAGAGAGAAGTGTCTCAGATGCTGTTAGAGATGAGTGGTCATGAAAACCTAAAGTATAAAGAAGGATTTCATATTCCTTTTAAAATTAATTGGTCACGAGACTTAGAGAAAGATCCCTAATTTTTTTTAGATAAACAATCATGGAGATTTGATACATTGAGAAAGATCCCATATCTTTTTAGAGAAAAACTGGTAATAGAGACTTTGACCATAGAAAAAAACCCCATATCCTTTTAGAGATAAACGATCATAAGAACATAGATACAGATCCCTAATATTTTTGAAAAAATATGCATAATATGTATTGATATTTAAAAGCACTAAATCCATAAGAGAACATGCCCTTCAAGAGATGTTGTTTTACTTATAAGCGACTCATATTTCAGCCTATAGCCTCACCATTTAAATTTGTCTCGAAGAAACAACCTTTAAAGAGAGAAAAAAAGTACATGAAGTTGATGAGCTATCAAGGTGAGAAGCAAGAAAATAACAAAATAAAAGATAACATATAAAAACAAAAGGAGATGGCTTGCACATTTATGTGAAGATGGAAAGATAGATTGTGAAATTATTTTCTAGAGTCGAATGACATGGATTATGTTCTCAAGTTGTTTTGCTATGTATTTTAGAGATAAGTATGTCATTGTGCAAGAATAAGATCAAGTTTGATTTAAGAAAAAAAATCAAGATTTTTATTGAAATATTTCTTGATTTTTTTTTAACATTGCAGTGAAAAGATTTTGATTGCAATGTTTTTTTTAACAAATATCTATATTTTATGTCATTTTAAATAAATATAAAGGTCATTGTAATAAAAAAAAATGATTTATATAACAAAAATAAGTTCTAAATTAAGAGTAGTCAAGATTATTAATTCTATTTATTTTTACCGGTATTCTAAATATTATAATTAAATTCAATTGTTTATTATTTTATTTTAAATACAATAATTATAGATTATCAATTAAATTTAAATTTATTTTTAAATTAAATTAAATTTAACGTGTGATTTTGCAAAAACAAATACGCATCCACAGCTTCCGTAAACCTCCATGGCCTCCCCTAATCGATGACTAGTTAAAAAATCATCTTACATTGCAATAGCAAGGGTGAAAGACCACAGTCCATCCCTCTCAGGGTACAATTTGTGAATTCCCCAACATATTGCCAAAACATAAATAAAGAATTTCAAAACACATTCCGCAACGCTCTAAACACCGAACAAACCAGAGAGTTCCGGGGTTAAGACATAATAAAACAAAATAGCGGGTCCAAAATATAAAATAAAGATAATTATCTTCCCTCCATCAAAATCCGAAACAAAAAAATTCCCTCCTTCCCTCGTTTTCTGCTTTCTCTCTTACGTCCTAACCCCCGCTCCCTCTCCCTCTCTCTCTAAACCCACATTCTCTCTCTAAAATAAATTCCTACTTCTTTTACTAATCAAACGATTCCAGTTTTCTTCTCTCCTTCACTCCGGTTTTTGTTTTTAGGTTTCATTTATGTCCGGCGGCGCTAAAGCCTCAACCCGACCGGCTGCGACGGCGGCGCCATCAGGACCGATCTTGCCTCCTTTAGCGCGGCACCTTGCGTTTGCTACGATGAAGCCCCCGTTTCTTCCTCCTGATGATTATCACCGATTTTCTTCTCCGAGTACTAGTAGAGTCGCCGCAGATCGAGATGCTGAGGCTATTGTTGTGAGATCTCCTGTGCGTTTCAGTTTCTCTGTGCTTCTATATTTGTATAAAGATATCCATGTATATCTGTTTTTTTAATTAATTTTCTTTTTGTTTTTATGTTGGTGTTTAATGTGTTTTTGAGGATTGTTCATGCGAGTATTTGATGTTAATGGAAGTTAAATTGTGTTTTGAATGCGTTTTTGTTTTGTTTTGATAGTGGTGTGTTTGGTTGATAGAAAATTGTGGGAAAGGAAGGGAAATTTTGGATTCTGGAAAGAAATTGGGTTATTTTGGGTGCTTCAATATTATCAGTTATGCTATGATTGTGAATGGATGTTTATTTGGAAAATTGAGTTGTCATTTCACATATTTTATTTTTGATGATGTTGGACTTGGTGTTGAATTTTGGAATTTGTTCTATTGGTATAAATATTAGTATTTGGTGGAAGCCCACTGTCCATATGAGGTCTCATACAGATGATGTTTAAGTGAGCTTCTCATGTCTAGGGAATGGAGGCTGTGTTTCATTTCCCAAACCATGTTTGGGTAAGAGGACTTCAAGTGAAAAGGAAGATAGGATGGGGTATTGAATCCTTCAAATATTCTAGGGTGGTTCGTGGATTTTGTTTTCCTTTTGTCCTGTTTCTCATGGGTAGTGTAGGGGATCGGAGGGTTTACTACAACATAACTCCTCTTGTAATAAAATTCACAACATCCCTAAGAGGGGTGAGGAGGGAGGGATGGAATTATTATCTTTTTAACTTGTTTTTCTCATGGTACTGTTATAATCCCCTCCAAATTGTAACAATAAAGAATATGATTTTACTTCTACAGTAAACTGCTCTTACTCCTTTAACTGAACAAGAAGAAGATATGTCACTCTCTTTCCCCCTCCCATGCATTGCGAACAAGACAAGGGTAACAACGTCGCTTTCATTTACCCTTCCTTTCACCCTCTTATCCAATAAAACATACTATAATAGAATACTGACTTGTTTTCTAACCTTTTTTGTTTTCTTAAGTATGGATTTTGGTTCATACATTAATCTACCTGTATGAACTTCATTTGAATCCTAACTTTTGCTTAATAAGCCAAACGTGTCCTTTTGTTGAGATCCTTCACCGAAATGCTGTGCAGCCTCTTCTTTTTTTTTATCTAGTTATGATTTCCAGTTACTGCATTAGTTGCTATACAAGGAAGGCTTATATGTGCATCATAGTTTCATATGATTTTTTTTATTGGAGCAGTAGCGGTGGTGGATTTTGAAGGAATGGTATAAACACTTCCAATGAACCCTGATTATCATGCATGAAATCATTTTTCTATGATTGTAGCTTCCAACAACATATTTATCACAGGTCCTACAGTGTACTTGGCTGTAGTCTCCTTTTATGCTTTCTGCTAATTGAAATTGAATTGCCTTTGTTTTATTTTGACAATTTTTAAGTAATTACTTGTAACCTTATGCTCTTTATGGTTTTATCCACTCCTGCCTGTCATTTAATACAATGTTGTGATTTTTGGTATCCCTCAGCGATTAAAACGGAAGAGTGGATTGGCTGATAACGGAGTCAGCTCCAGCAATCATGTTAGCAGTCCTGGATGCAGTAATATATCTAATAGTCCCTTCAGGACACCTGCATCAGCAAAAGGAGGGAGGACATACAACAATTCCAAGACCTCAATGGGCAATGGAGCTGGGCCTCAAACCCCAGTGTCGAAGGCTGGTGAGGAATTGTATTTATCGCCTTTGCAAGTTCTTTTGCATGCATTAAGATAGCTTAGACTTTGCTTGTTAGTATAGAGATCATGTCTCTTCATTCTTTGAGTAGGGTTTGCATAAAGTCTTTATTGTCCAAGCATAACTAACTTAAAGAGGAACCTGATGAATACTATACGTGAACTTGCAGATTGCTCTTCTCCTCTTACTCCAGCTGGCAGCTGTCGTTATGATAGTTCGCTCGGTAATTTTTCAAATATTAACATTCAAGATGATTTCATCATATCTGTTTTCATTGTCTTGTAGAGCTGTGGAAGCTATCATATTTATTTCTACCATCTTTTTCAGGTCTTTTGACAAAAAGGTTTGTTGATCTATTTAAAAATGCCGATGATGGAATTCTTGACCTAAACAATGCAGCCGAAACCTTGGAGGTAATCATGCTTCTGATTGAATGTTTGTAGTGACGATAATGTATCATACTTGTTAAAAGCTTTTTACTGGAACAGGTACAGAAGAGGCGGATATATGATATAACAAATGTCTTGGAAGGAATTGGTCTCATAGAAAAGACACTCAAGAATAGAATACGCTGGAAGTAAGTTGATGATAATAAACTTTCTTGAAAATTCTACTATTTTGTTTCCATGTTTGACTCCTGGAAGCATCCAAAGCACATGGGAACTCGTGTAAGGATTAATTTGATTGAATGGTTGACCAGGGGCATTGATGCTTCAAGGCCAAGGCAGGTAGAAGGTGATGCAACTTTATTACAGGTAAACGGAAGTGGATATTTTTTTCCTGTTCTACAAGCCTAACTAATTTTCTTTTCTGCAAATTATCATGGGTGTGATTTTTCTCTATCTTTTTATCTTGATGCGTGACTGCTCACAGACAATTTGTACATATTACCCCTTAATCCATTTTTGATTATGCTCCAGTCAAATGATGAGGAACTGAAAAGGGGAGGGTGAAAACAATTACTTATTGGCTTCAGGTTTATCTTGTGCTTCTTTTCCTGCAGGAAGAAATTGAAAAGCTTACTATGGAAGAGCACAAACTAGATGATCAAATAAGGTTACATGGCTGATTTCCTTGTTATAGCAAATAATGTTGAAATGTTGAATCTCTTGGATAATGCTAATGCTGTCAAACTGTTGCAGAGAAATGCAGGAACGATTGAGAGATATGAGTGAAGACGAGAACAATCAGAAGTAAAACCCTCTCCGCAAACCCTACATACTTTCAATTAATTTGAGCAGGTGGTGTATTTGCTAATTATGGTACTCTTATTCATCTTCTTACAATTACAGGTGGCTTTTTGTGACCGAAGAAGATATCAAGAGTCTACCTTGTTTCCTGGTACTTTTATTCTCTCCAAACTTTATACCTGCCATAATATTTTTCCAGTCTTGATGCTGATCTGTCCTATGTTTTTGTCAACTTTCTTTTGTTTCTCATGCCAGAATGAAACCCTCATAGCAATTAAAGCTCCCCATGGAACTACTCTAGAAGTCCTTGATCCTGATGAGGTAAGTTGATAGAATAAAATTTAAAAAAGAATGGGGACTGGAGAAAAGTTGTTTTTATTTGTATTCTATGCTTCATCTGCTTGATGCCGGAGTGATATTGCTTCTGTATGTGTCAGGCTGTTGACTGTCCACAGAGGAGATACAGGATAATCCTGAGAAGCTCTATGGGTCCTATTGATGTCTACCTTGTGAGGTGCGTGACCACTTTCAAGATGGGGCATCATTGTCTTTTGAGAATCAGTTTACTGATTATTTTTGTTTCTCTTCTCTTATTTAAGTTTTTTCTGTTCTTTGTTCTAGTCAATTTGAGGAGATGAATAGTGTTGATGCGTCCGCTTTTCCTCACGCTTCTAGTTCAGCATCCCATGGAAACCCAGTGACAGAGATGACCACTGGTGTAAGAACTGATCCTCTGGCACAACAGGCTCCAACTACGTTCTCTGATCCTAATGCTACTCAGGATTTAGGGGGAATGATGAAGATCGTTCCTTCTGATATAAATGTAAGTGTAGTGTACAGCGTTTTTGTTCTTATTAGCAATTAACTACTCACTAAAGAGGCTTATATTATTTCCATGGATAATAGTTTTGACTTCAGCAAAGGTACTTACTAGATCTGATAATGGTGGGCATGCACATCTGAGTCTCTGACCGATGATTTTGAGCTTTGGTTTCAAGCCCATTTGTTGATTGCCTGGCTCAGTATCAGTTTTGTGAACACAAAGCTGAGATGATGCACAGTAAATTTGATTAAAATGCTGTTTTTTTATATATATATAAAAAAAATTCTTTTAAGAAGCAATTAATCCTCAAATTGTGAGGATTTACTTAAAACCTTTTAATTCATGTAAATGTCATCTGTTAAACCTTTCTGCTGGTAGGTTCCAAATTGTTTCTTATAGCATATATAAAACAAATAAGACATGCAGAATTCTGTAGGGTCATACCAAAGATTCTGCAGCTGCTCTATCTGAACGAATCAAAATTGATAGTTTTTTGGACAGTCATATTCCTATTCAAATGTCTAAGATGTCTCTAACTCTGTTAACTCTATTATTCTTGTTACTCTTGCAGAACGATTCAGATTACTGGCTTCTTTCAGATGCAGACATAAGCATTACAGATATGTGGAAGACAGACTGTATCCTTCCTTGAAATTATTTCTTTTGATATTCCACCCCCTCTCCCTCCCCCACTTGTTCCTCTGAGTATGTGAGGTTCAATCATCAATCCTTGACACATTTAGCAGCAAATATCGAATGGACCAACTTTGGAGTGGCCGATGTCCCAACTCCTAGGACACAAACTCTATAGCCTGGGATTACTGAAGTGCCAACTGGTGTGCAAGCTCTATTCAGAGGTAAATATTGACTTATCCAATGTGCCAAGTGAAATCCTTTTTCTACACCTATCTGCATCCTTCTATGCTCGTCAATTACTCAAAATGCCAATGAGTTGGCTGAAGAAAAACAAACCAGGAAAGTGTTAGAAGCTGGCAAATGACAATCCATGGTTAATGCTATATGGTAGAAATTGATCTTTATGGTCATTTGCAAGCAAATCAAAGGAAAAAAAGAGGAAATTTTGTTTGAAATGGACATTCTGGATGGAACTGAGTCTTGGTGTATCTTATGATGCGAGGGCATACACAACATAGTTAATTTACGTTTATTATCTCATCATACATGTACATGTTGCTATCGTTGGTGCTGTAGTTTGTTTAGCGATGGAAGGCAACAGATCTTAGGGGCATGCTATAAGAATGTTGTGCGGGAACCGGTATAACTTTGAGGCAGCATTGGTTCCCAGCCTAGAATCAGTTACATTATTTTAATTTTCTGGTCTCAAGCTGTAAACGTTAGTTTCCATATTTCCTCGGAAGGAACTGCTTTCGCAGCTGAAGTTTCTTCCTGGAACATCATACTTGAAAAATTTTCAAGTGATAGTTGATTGAACTTTAATCACTCAGTCATGTTTAACATTTTTAGTTCTTTCATTGACCCCTCCGCCTACACCTTAATCCCAATTACTCCCAGCACCTATTCTTTCAGGAAGAGAAAATCACAGAATGGCAACAGAGGAAATACTACTATTTATTAAGATTATAACTAGTATATACCCTCCTTGAAGATCTGCTGCAATGGAATTTGTGCTTTACTATGAGGAATACATTATGCAATCATTTTAAGTTTGCTCAGTGCTCATGGTAAACTGCCGGTCATCTACTCAGTCACTTTCGTGTTCAAAACGTCCAGGGGCAATGGGAGTCCTCTGACTGTTTGTACAGTAGTGTTGATTTTACATGAATTTTTCTTTGGATGCTTATTTTGGCTAATGAAACAGACACTAAATCTTTCTTACTAGGCATGTCAATTAAACTGAAGTTATAGTGGTTATTTTTTATTTGGAAATGTATTAAAATATTTTTAAATTTATTAATTTAAATACAAAAGTTTAAATTTTGATGAAAAGCAATTGAACTCTAAACATTTTGAGGTGAAGAATACAAATAAAATCGCAAGAATTGAATGTGTGGTAGCATCTTGCTCTATTTATGTTATTACTATTTTGAATTTTACTTACCTAAGTAATTATAAAAAAAATCTGAATTGTTTTGTTGAGGAATTCTACTTTGAATAAAATCGTTTTCACCGAATAAAATTATATCTTTTGATTATCAATACATCTTATCAGCTGGTAGATGCTAGATTTAATTTTATTTAAAAAATTTATCAATCAAAGCTCGTTCCCTATTGTAATGAACCATTATTGTTCGTTACAACTGACACATGTTTATTTTAAGTATAAAGAAGGGAACAACAAATCAGCTCAGGTACACCAGATCATATGTTGATCTAGACGACCAAAAGTAACCATTTGGAGTCCAGCTCAGCTCCACGTAACCTTAACATGCTCCACGCCAGATACCAGGTCAATGTTACCTTTTCTCCGGTGTGTTTTCTGACATCCTTCATATCCAGGCAGGAGCTTCTTTGGCTTTTACGCTTTGCTAGAGTCGGACAATGAACTTATACGTAATTAAGTAGCGAAAGCAAGCGTTGGAGTCTTCTTCTCGTTAACCTTTTGGAAATAAATGGCTGTTGAGCATTGGCGCCTTATATTTCATTATTACACGAAAGCTAAAACTGATGGTTGTATTTATGAGCTTCAAGACAGTTACTATTATTCATGACGAAAGTTTAATTATTATATTACCTCTTGTCAATTCTTTCTTCGGCTTTGTTTCGGGGATAGAGTGGTTTATTATCTTATGATATTTTTTTTCCCTTCTCTTTCTTTCATGCTGCTGTCCATGCAAAAAAATTATATCAACTATTCAATTTATCTTTCCTTTCTATTCAATCCCTCTTCTCTTATTTTTAGTTTTTTATATTTCATTGATTATTTTTAATTGGATTTTATTTTTTATTTTATCCATGATCATTTAATTTTTAAATTTTATTTTTAAATTTAGCACTCATTCTTTAAATTACTATTTGTTCTGTTTTGAATTATTTTCTTGATTGTTTTTTTTTTTTTTTTTTTTTACAATTCCACCCCTAAACATTTATTTTCATTTGATTTTTGTTTCAAATTTGATCATTGTTTTTTTAATTGCTATTTTGTACTCATTTTTTTAATGGATTGGTTTTTCACAATTTCATCTCTAAATATTTAATTTCATTTGATTTTTATATCAAATTTAGTCCTGATTCTTTTACTTGTTATTTTGTTTTGTATTAATTTTTTTTTCTCAATTTCATATCTTAATGTTTATTTTGTTAAGAATATGGCTTCTATATTTTTTTTGAGTTTGCTTTTTATGGGTCATACAAGTCTCATGACCTGAGTTATAGATCTAGAAGATTAGTCTGAGTTTACTTTTGTCTTTTTTTAAAGCATTTTTTTTAATATTTTTTTTACTAGTATTTTGTAAGCTTTCATGTTTATAGCATCATCCTAGTCTCATGTCCTAGGTCATGTGTTGGATGTTTTGGCTTGGGTTGGTTGCCGGGTTTGCTCAAGGTTTTTTTTGTTTTGACAAGTTTTTTAAATTTATATTTCAAAAATGGCTTTATAGTAAACTTCTTGTATGACATGGATTCAGGTTTTCATAGGTTGCAAACTTTTTAAAATTTGACCATGTTAGGATATTTATCCGGGTTTTCTTGGTTTTTACATATGTTTTCAATTTCACCCCTATGTTTTTTTTATCTTTAAAATTTGATTTTTATTTTTTAAATTTTTTTGTTGCTTTTGCAGCTTTTTTATTAATATTTTTCTAGCGATTTCATTAATTGAGGATTATATTTTTAATTGAATCTGGATAAAAAATTTTGGTTTGCTTTTGATACTTTTGTTTTTCTATTTCACCCGTTATCATTTTTTAATCTATGAAAAATTTATCATATTACAAATAATTTTCAATTTCACTCCCTATGATTTTTTTTTATCTTTTAGGTTTGGTCTCGATTATTTTTATTGCAATTTTTCGGGATATATATATTTTGTTTTCAAATTTCATTTTCATTAGGTTTTCTCCAATTAGATTTTAGGCCCATTCTTTTTTTTTTTTTTGCTACTCCTTTTATTTTGCAAGTTTTTTTTAAATTAGATTAGGTTTAGGAGGCTCGCGTGAAATTGCTTTTTTTTTTTTTTCTACTTTTTAAAGCTGATTTTTTTAATTGAAATTTGACTCTTTTTTTCCTAGTTTTCCTTTGATTAGGTTAGATCGAGTTGTTTGATAATTCAAATTAGCTCGGGTATGTTTTTTTATATATTGTTTTCATTGTTTTTTAGTTTATTTATTTATTATTATAATGTTTTTTTTCATATTATTTAAATTGGCACTTTAATCAATGACTTGAGATTTAAATCAGTTTTTACTTATTATATTTTTATATATAAAAAATATTATTCCACCTGACGAATCCCGTGCCACATATCTGAGTAATAAACTAAAAGCACAAGAAAACGCTAACTGGCTCTGCACGGTGGCTCGGGGCACTTCAATTTGACAAGCAAGGACAGCATGACCATGTGAAAGGAAAGAAAAAAAAAAATGCACTAAACGTGGAAAAATAAGGAGCAACACAACACCATACACGTCTCCAACCCGCTCAAGATTGACCACTCAAATTCACGAATTTGGAAGAAAGCGATGCTTCCTCCACCAACACTAATATCTAAAAACAGGCTGCCGGAGATTTTTTGGTTTCTCTAATTCGTAGAAATAGAAGAACACCACCATTGAAGATGGAGGGGAGCTTGGCTGGTTTACCACATCTTCCTACCCCTTCTGTTGTCCCCTCTCATCTGTTTTTCAGATCGATGAGTATATATGACGTCTGGTAAGATAAAATACTTCAAAAAAATAATAACCCTACCATTATATTTTTTATTTGGTATTGATTAAGATCTGTCCTTTTCAAATTTGGATAAGCATGGTGGAGTCGTTTTTATTTTTTTTTAATTAATTGTCTTACAGCTTAATTAATCATTTGATTTGAGTAAGAGTGGCATTAATTATCTTTCAACATGTTCGAGGTAATCATTTGATTATCCCCTCGGACAAGGAAACATGACCATTTTAATACCAGGGAATGAAGTTTCAGCGTGCGCAAAGATAAAATATATTGAGTTTTTAAACTTTGTGATATCTAATGTACTAATTACTAGTTTGATTTTTGAAAAAATTACTCTAAGAATTCTATAGTTTTATCTTTTTTCACTTTACAATTAAGTTCTTGAATATTACATTTTATAATTTAAATTTTAAAAACAAATAACACATTATATCTTTAGAAGTTGATGCAGAAAAAAAAAATCAAGAAACAATGTATATTTATTTATAAAATTGTCATTATATTTGAAATAATAATTAAAAAAACCTTTAGAGCATAAAAATAATAAAAAGTTAATAAAGAGTTGTTGGGTTTTTCTTTTAAAAAAAGTGATTGCTTTGTTTTTATTAAAAAGAGTAGCTAGTCATGGTTTAAATAATTATAATAATACCATAAGTAGTTTTAGTATTTAGGAACCATTTTCAGCCATTTCAAGCCACATTCAAGCATTTTTTACTAAACAAAGAATCTAGCAACCTCTCTATCATCATCTCCAACATACCTCCTCCCTTTTCACAATAATTTCATCAAATAATCTTGCCAAAATTACATAAGCAACCTAAATAATTTTCACCACAACACATTTTCTTTCCCATTTTTGCCATAATTTCATCAAATATACATCAAAACCTTGATTGCATAGCTTAATATATTTGGGTATGGCTCCTTCCTACAAACTTTTTTGTCTTTGTTATTCTTCTCCATAACTGCATCTGGTATAGCTAATATCAGATTATCATTCAAAATTATCTAAAGTACATCATTAGAGATATTTGGATCAACATTAATTATCGGTAGCAACTTGTTTACTTATCCATGTTGAATTTGAGACTTTTATAGGTGTAAGTCGAATGTAAATGTGTTTTTTTTCTTAAAAAGTTAACCATGAATGTCTAACTACCTAAAACAAAGGAACTATATACCTGCCAATCATATCCATCACTTATATATATGACATGAACCTTATATATTTTTTTATTAATATATTTTTAAAAATGATATCCATGTTTAACTTTTTTTATTAATACATATGTGTGTATTGAGAATTTCATTAACAATTCTCGTATTTGAATATAAAATTATAATTTTTAATGAAAAAAACTAAAATTAATTTGCAATTATCTAGTATTGATTATTTTAAATAAAAATTGCCTTCTCAATTTCTATTTTAAAAACAATTACCACCAAAACGCAAATAAAACAAGTCATCATAGAATAATTGTCATTGCATCTAGTGCATATTCTACATTATAGCATCGAATAGTTTTTTCTATATAAGAAAAGAAGAAGATAACCAATATAGAAAACAAGGAAATACTAGACTATAGGATATAGTTTATTGTATTGGATATACAATCATGGTATTGGTATAATATTTTTTGTTATTTAATATTTTAATTTTTGTGATGCCTTTGGATATTCTCCAAATTTCATATATGGTTAAGAATTAAGATAGCTATCTACATGAATAAATGATACAAGAAGAGTCGTGCTTAATCATTGTTATGAGTTAAATTATCTCAATTTATGCTCCCCGCCCCAAACTAATTCTTTATTCAATGGGATTCTCAATATATAAAATTAAATCCAATTGGGTCATAAACTAAAACTCGTAAATGAAAGGAAACAAGTAATCCTGATTATTCCATCCGCCATAAATTAATTTGGAAACAATATAAGAAAACTTAGGGACTAAACAACAAAAGGCCAAACATTAAACGATATGACGTGGCAAACGATAACGACAATATAGGCCAATAATTGCAGTCAATGAATGGCAGACAGCAGCAGCAGAGTCATCGCTAACCAAATCCACTAGTTCGCTCCAACCAGCATAAGTCGCCGTATTCCCCTAATAAACTCCAAAATTCCCTTCTCTCCCTCCCTCTCTCATCCACACCATGAGCAACCAAGGACCACCACCACAAACACCCACCCTCAGCCGGAGAAACTCCATAGCCACCTCATTTGTTATCCCCACAAAGCTCTCCCTCCACACCTCCAGTCTCCCTCCATCACACTTAAACGGCACCCTTCCTTCTCACCTTGACATCGCCCTCCTCCCCCTAAAATCCTCTTTATCCTACACTTCTATTAGAGACCTTCTCCCTTCCGCCACCGTTAACTCCCCAACATCGGCTACTTCCAACACCACTTCCACCTATGAAATTCCCATCCGCAACCGCCTTGTTAAGCAAGCTGCCTGGGCTTACCTCCAGCCCATGTCCTCCTCTCCTGATTCCTCTGGCACCCACTTCCTCCGCCGTTTCTGGCTTCGCTTATCCACCAAGAATCCAATCACTGCTTGTTTTCGGTTCATCAGCGTTCATGTCATTCCGAGCATAACTAATGCTTTTGATCGGATCCTCCGTGCCATTCGAGTCCAGTTCAACAGATAACAGTGACTCAGTGTCAATTTCAGTGTGTGCATCTGATTCAGCTCGATTCAAAGTTGCAAACCCATAAATGATTTAGAAAACAAATAAAAAAAGATATCATGTACACGAAGATTTTTTTTCCCCTGTTTTTCTGGTGTTCGGATTTTTTGTACAGTTTTTCTTTTGTTACAAATCTTCTTTTCAGTGTTGGATTGGTTTTGTTCTTCGTAGCCACATACGCTCTTGATTGACATTAGAATCAAGGCTAGTTGAGTTGTCTGTGTCCATTGTGGTAACATATTCTGTTTCCTCATCGAGTTGGACTTGCAGTCGTTTGGATTTCGGGGACCCTGCAACTGCTCGGTTGATTGTGCTGCTGCCGGGCGGAGGCGGTGGTCTTTATGACCGCTTTCTGTTCTTGCTTTTAGGCATGGCCATTGAAGGCCACTCATTCGGAGATGGTACGGGTAGTGGGGGAGCACTAGGTTCATAGCCATTGCTCTTCTGCAAGATTGGTTAGAAATCACAATCAGTACTAACTAATTCATCAAGGTTACTGTTTTTTCTGTAGTATATTAAGAGTTGTGCTTATACAAGATACCATCAAAGAAACCAAAGTTCTGTGAATGCATAAGCGTATTTGTTCATTACTGATTACAGAATTGCTAATCGAGATTGTCAATCTGCTCCATTTACTTTCACAATTACATAGTGCTTAACCTGTTGATTCTTCTGAAGTTGAATCCATTTCACTCCTAAAGCCTATAGATTAGTGTGTGTAATGAAAGATGTTTCTTCCTATAGGCAGGAGATGAGAGCTATTTGTGAAGTGTTGGGTTAGTAACGATAGATGGATAAATTATGTGTGTGATGGGTCATGGAGCTTGAATGAGGCACAAATACTTTCAGGGATGAGATGGAGACTGATAAGTAACAAAGGTTACAAGCTAGATACCCAATGAAGAAAGAGAAGAGTGGTGAAATTCGTTGGGCAGGCATGCTAAGCAATAAAGATTATTGACAGAGCAGCTCCAATAAGGAAGAACACATGAAATGCAACTAGTATCATGGCGCAAGGAGTGTTCACCAATCCAAGGTTTCCTTCTCTAACATGGCAAGGTGTGTTTTGCTTGTGGAGGGGGAAGGCATTGCTTCTAGCTAGTTTGTTGTGTGTTGGTATTTCTTCCTTGTGCGTCCACTTTTAGAATCACGGGCACTGTTGTGTTCTGTAGCCATATTTTACCAATTTAATGACTTTTTTTGAAGGAAAAATAATTTACCTTATTTTTGCTGCTTGTAGACTTCCCTGACTGGCTCATAAAGTATTGCAGAGCGTCAAAGAATTTAGTCTGCCCCAATTCGGTGCAGTTGTGCCAGTAATAGATGGCAAAATCCCAACCTCTAGCCTTCATCTCCTGTAACTTCCTTTCGATGTCCGTTTCATGCCTTGTTACAAAAGGCCTCAACATGGTCTCGTAGATAAAGCCAGTTCCCTGCATTGAGCAAGAGTTTAACGTTATAATTTGCTGAAATTGGCGAACAAAATGTCTTCCAGTTCTCATCCAATCATCTTCTGTCTTTACCTTTGTTTTTGGATACCACAAGTAGATAAAAAATGCCAGTTTCACCTCACCATACATCGGCAACCTTCACCATAAAACGAGAATCAAAATCAAATACCACAAAATAGGATCTACGGGGCTTGTACATCCAAAAATTGCAGAACTCTGCTTACCATGAAAGAAATACGTCCCCTACCCTCTCACAAACCGTTACGAGTGCGATAATGATCCTGCAAAGTTTAATGAGAATTACACTGAAAGTTCAAGGGCTGCAAAGCATCTAGGAAGACCCATGTAATTTAAGCAATGATTTATAAGGCGTTACTATTGCTTGTTAGAAAGCGGTAACAGGATGAATGAGTGAAGAGCATGTAAAGATTAATCTGCTTCTCCTCCACTCGACTCAAAATCCTTTACTTTTTCTTTTTCTTTTCTTTCCCAATTCGCAAGATTGACCATACAAATACTGGGAAAGAAAATAAAACTAAAATTTGTTCATGAGACCAAGCCTGCAGGTTTGAATGAACATAAGGGGACTTACCAATATTTACACCAGAATTTAATTTCTTCAACGTCCACCTTGTTCTTCTCCACAGATCTGAAACATTCGAATGCTGGGAATGCATACCCAAAAAGCAACCTGGCAATATCAAAAAAAAAAAAAAAAAAAAGTCAACACAATATTCAATTCCAACAAACATCATTCAATAAAGAGAAAAGAGCATTATAGATAAAGTTTATTCACAGAATCACGATGAAACAACAGAAACATACAAAAGGAGTAAATAAAAAAGAAGGAACGAATATTGAGTTTGAATAACCTACACAAGATATCTGGTGACGAGATCTCCCAACATCCTTAATCTTCAAAATCCCTGAAATACCATTAAGAGAAAACTCTACACATTCAATCATGGAATATGGAAGAAAAGAAGAAGAAAGAGCGGAGAACCAAAAGACAAGGGTTGACATCCAAAGAAGAAGAAGAAGAAGAAGAAGAAGAAGAAGAGAAGACAAGCAACTGTATATTAATGGAAGCAAAAGAGGAAAAATACCAACCCCAATGAACTTGTAATGAGCTGCTACTGTAAAAACAAAAACAAAATCTTGAAGAAACTTTGACGTGAAGAATTCTTGTTCAAACTCTGCATTCAAAATATAGATATAATTAAGAAGATAAATCAACAAAACATGGGGTTGCCAATTACTTCTTCAGAAGAGAAACGGATTTTAAACCTTTCGAGAGGGATCAATGATTCTGCGGATGATCGGAAACAAATCTACCTACCTGTGTTATATTTATATAGGGAAGAGAGTTGCAGTCCTGTTGTTAATTGTAAATAGAGAATGGCTACAGCAGAAAGAATAAAATAAGATACGGAGATGGGAGAGATTTCTTGCAGCGGACGCCTCTCGAGTACTCTTGCACGCAATTTTTAAAGTGGAGGGAAAGAGGGGATTTTTGGGGTTCTGCCAACGGATTCACTGTTTGGTAGTTAAAGCTTTCTGTTCTCTAAGGGTGTTTCTGTCATTTTGTTTGTTGAGGTCAAGCCATAAAAAAATAAATAAAAAAATTGGAGGCAGTTTTGGTCACTGTAATAAGAATTGGTCTCATATAGCGAGGTAATCCGTGAATTTGGCATGTGCCTAGTTTTTTAATTATTTTTAAAACAATATTATTAAAAATCAAAACTTGAGTTGAATAGTTATTCGAGCATTAAACTGAGTCAATCCATCTTTTTAAATTTATTAATTTTCCTCAAATAACAATCTCATTGACTTTTGTGGCAAATTATTTAATACACAATAGAAGAAGGTAGTGTTTGGAAATGTCATAACACTAATATTTTAAAGTATTTTTTATTTTAAAATATATAAAAATAATATTTTTTAAAATTATTTTTGACATCGACATGTTAAAATAATTTTAAATAAAAAAATTAATGTTTGCCGAACCAATAAAAGCCATCCTTGTTCTAGCCGGATAAGAAACATGCAAGTAAACTAGGGAGCACATCCTGTGTGTGGCATCCTTTGACATCAAACGTGAGAAATATGTCAACATTTTAATCAAATGTATTATTTTGGGATTTTACTATTCAAACCGCCTTTCAGTTTTCTTGACGAGAAAGCGAAACTGCACAGAAGCTACTTTAGCCATTTTCCAGAAGCTGACTTCGTAAGCAAGAGAGCTTAATAAATCAAGTTTGCAGCCCTTGAAGCTTAATAAATCATGTTTGCAGTTCTTTATTAATAATATAATTGTTTCAATGTTATAAAAATATTTTGAAAAAAAAAATATTTTTATTTATTTTAAATTAATATATTTTTAATATTTTTAAATCATTTTAATGTAATAATATTAAAAATAATTTTTAAAAAATAAAAAAAATTATTGATATATATTTTAATACAATTATTTTTTTAAATAACAAGAATAATCACACTTCTAGAAAACACAACTGATACGAAGGAAATTTACAGGTAATTCTGCGTGTTAATACAGGACTCGATGACGATGATATGACCTTGTCAATATAAACGACAGTAACGAAGAAAGGGTCATTGAGTTCCCCTCTTTTTCTCTTTTCCTTTTCCATGGGACCGTTACAAAATGGAATTAACAACGGGGTTCATTAGACATTAAGCAGTCATATTATAAAAATTGTTTTTTGTTATAAAATTATATTTTTAGTATATTTAAATTATTTAGATGTGATAATAATTTAAGAGGTGTATCTTAGTTGGTTAAGTTTTAAATTTGTTAACTAGAAACCATTAATTTAAGTCTTATAAATTCTAGAATCATTGAAATTTTATTTGATTATTAACTTTAAGGTTCATAAAAATAATCGAGATGTATGCAAATTAGTCTAAACATCCACGTTAATTAAAATAAATAAATATATTTTAAAATAAAAAAAATTAAAAACGCAATTTTCAGCCCACCGTGAAATAAGTTGCAGGGTGGTTAAATTAACCACTGATTTGATACCTAAACCAAAAGTTAATGGCCGGGCATGGAGAGCCAATCAAAAGAAGAAGCTTCCACCGTGCTCGCAAGTAATAATTTTCAAGAAGAACCTTCCTCCTTGTTCGTACGTTATGATTTTCAAAAGATTCGTAGCCAAAGTATGATCCAGTCTTGTTTGTTTGTTTGTCTTTCTTTAATTCTTACACACAATTAAATTGAAAGGGTGCGTCCAATCACACCTCTCATCAGTACCATGTTTCAAATCCAAGTCATTTACATTTAAGCCCCACTAATCTTTTTTATGATCAATTAATTACGTACCCCGTAATTTTAGTTTCAATATATGGCACGGGAGAAAAAGACAACGCGTGCATTTACAAGCAATCGAGTTCGGAAGGCATCAAGAAATTGAGGTCATGGGAAATCAATAAAAAAAGAAAAAAGAAAAAAGAAAAAAAACAGTATTTGCTTAATTATAATGATCTTGAATTCTTTCAAGCAATGTTCATAAGTTTAGTTGACTGGGTTTCGCCTCTCTTGATTTCCGCCCCAAGACAGCAACTAAACAAGTTGGTGACTGGCGAGGGTCTCTCGATGTGGCGATGCCAAAGCTATGAAAAAGATCAAATAATGAAATATATGAAGTTGTTATCGTTAGGTCACGTTCTTCACCAACTAAATGGCCTCTAGCGAAGAGAAAACATATGAAATACATTTCGAGATATGAAAAAGTCTTCACCGAGTTCTTCTCACTTGCCAGGATCGTAGAAAATGCCAACGAGTTCTTTTCACAACACTTCTCAGCTGGTCATGATGCAGGTGGCATCTATGGGTTTAGTTGAGGGTAGTTCAGGTTTGGTTTTTGACTCTGCAGTCTGCACCATCGGCAACCGGAATCACATCCATGGCGATAGCTCGCGTCACTTGACATGAAGATTTTGAAGTTACCTTCATGTCTCTGGTTTCTATGACTTCCATGAATAAATAACTTTTCAATCATTGATATGATGATTGAAAAAATATATTTTATTTTCCTGAACTTTTGATTTCCTCATGTGTTAAAGTGAGGTAAGATGGTTTTTTTTTTTTTTCTTTCAATAAGAAAGATTTAGGTTATTGTTCTGAAAAAAAAACAAACCAAAGACAAGAAAAAATAATGTACTTAGTTGAAATGACGGAGGCAGAAAAATAAAGATAAATTTGCTACTGGAATAATTTTGCAGTAAAATTATGTATTTTTAAAACATGAGGTATAAAAAAAACATGTTTTTAGATATAATATTTATTAGTTTTTACCCTTAAAATATCTATGTAAGAAACTTTTAATTTTAAAACTGTCCAATTAATACATGTAAGAATAAAAATAAATATTATTATAGTTTTAAATTTGACTTGAAACTCGGTCTAAAACAAGACTCATGTCACGAGTCGAAATAGTCAACTCAAGTTAATTCTATTTTTTTAAAAGGATCAAAACGACATCATTTTATCAAGAATCGATCAGATCGTGAATCAACTAGGTTTTTGATGAGGTCAAGCCAGATCAATTATTTTTCTGTTTTTTCTTAAACCTGAATCAATCTAAGTCTTAAGTTGGTTTGATTTTATAACCTAGGTTATTATACTATTATTAATTTTGACACTCAATATAAACTATAGTAAAAAAAAAATCTACTTATTTTTTAAAAATATGTAAGTTTCACAGTAATACATATTAAGGATAAAATAAATATTTTTCATATTTTATTTTGTATTGTCTAACATCAACCAAACCTGATACAGAGACAATCACTTTGTCTTGTATACCAAATATATTTATATTTTTACCTCCTATTTTATCTTATTTATATTGTCTCTGTCTTTTTTATTCCAAGATAATAACCAAACTCAACCTAAAAGAGTCAATATATGGAACCACAAATTTTTTATTGAGATTTTATATCTTAACACAAAATTATCTTTTTTAATTTTATTTTTTTATTTTTATACTGGCCGGAATTGGATACCTAATGTAGATGGAAGCAAAGAATAACAAGATTTGTAAAATCCCTAAAAAATCAAGAATATCGTAACTATCAAAGACATCCAAAATATTCAATTTTTACTCATTCAAGTCTTACTTGTCAAAAAGCTATTACAATTCTTCATATATACATAAAAAACAAAAAAAACTATGAAACCTATTAATACTAAATAAGAAATAAGAAACAGGAAAACTAGAAAGCCTAATAATACATAATAAGAAAAAAAATCCTAAACTAAATGGGAAGAAATAAAAATAACTAAGAAAATATTTAATTTTTCAAAAAGCTCTCGTATCAGTCTCTCCGGGTTAAAAAGAATCCGTCCATGAGTTCAAACCATAGTAAAAATTTATCTTTCACCATGAATATTCTTTTGTGTTTGGACCACCTCATCGTGGATCCTTAATACTTTTATGTGGGTTGTCCTATCATGAATCCCTAACACAACACCTTTGTGTAGGCTACCCCATCATGGGTCCTACCACTATGATTTTCAACAAACATCATGTTTTGCAAGCTCTTCCAGCAATGGTTATTTAACATAACACAATAAATAATCACGAGGAATAATTGAGCTCTGATACATGTCATCTATAACCTCTAACCAAAATAACTATGAATCGTTGAGTTTTGATACCAACTGACGTCAACAAGAGTGAAGGATAACATTGTTTGTTACAAGTCAAAACCCTTAAAGTTTAAGAGCACTATAATTATAGGGAGGCACCCAAAACATTCAATTGTTATTCATTTAAGTCTCATGTGTCAAATGTTGGGTTTCCATAACACATCCATGCAGTGGAAACGATAAATTTAAAATTTTTCAAAAGTCCCAAAGATCTCGTTAAACAGATTTACAATTGTTTAGAGTTTATGAGAAGATTATCCAAATATCATATGTTTTTTTTAGCTTTAAATATTTACTTCAAAGTTGGGTTATCGCAAATCATAAACCGCTCAAATTTCAGACCTCTAATGGTAATCCACACGAACCACTAGTGAGAAATCTCCTAAACCCTTATTAGAGAGATGAATTGCTATACCTTAGAGTGCTAACTCTTTTCTTTTATGTTTTAGATGTTTCTATACTGTGCTCTTCTCACCTAAGGAAATAAGAGGCATAACTTTCTATTTATAGGAAAACCTAAAAACCTATGGATGACAAAATATCAATTTATCACATATATTATTTTAGACTAATTTTGAAAATTTATTCAATCAAGTCCTTACTTGTTTCTACATTTAGAATTTGCAATCTCAAGTATTAATTATATTTTAGTCCTCAATTTTTAAAATTTATTTACAATCAAGTTACACTTAATTAATTATCCCATGTTAATTTTTGACCAATGATTCTTTTTTGTGTAACCTATTAGATTCCCTAATAAGTTGACCTAAATATAAATCATAATCTTAAATAAAATATGATTAAATAATTTAAATAATTTAATTTATTATCAATCCGAGAATTGATTGATTTATATTTGAAGATCAAGTGCAATATTTAGTAACTTGTCATGATCCCTCAAATATTAAGAAAATCATAAGTGGTTTGATTTAGCCTTTTAGAGACCAGTTTCTTAGTGTAATTATTATCCTTTTATAAAAAATGTTTCAATTTAGACATTATAGCATGACGTATATCTGCTTTGTTAAATCATTTTAGTTCTCAATACTACAATCATCGATTCTTTGAATAAGATTTGAAACTCTTTTCAAATATCATTCAACATTAGCCAAATATTTCATAATCAATACTATTTAAGAACAAACATGATATTTTCTCTAATTCACACAAAGTGATGAATCCTCTCTTTGTTACCTAAATACCTTTATATAGTTTATGTTATACTGAATATTTTCCCATTTGTTATTCTTGATTATGACAACTTGTGGTTAGGATCAAAGTATAACACTCCTTATATAAGATAACTTAATGATATCAAGTCTAAAGATCACTTACACAACTATCACGTGACCTTTTCGTAGACATAGTTGATCTCTTCATATGGAATTCAATTGTGCGTCAATTTAGTGTACATGTTAATTGACAAGCACTTGCATATTAGTTCGAGGTATCTCTCATACATTAGTCTATGAGAGCAAATGCTTACTTTCATAAAGGAAGGAATATAATATATGTCAGTCTTAACAATTCTAATTATTGTTCAGTCTTAATAGAACATTAACTTGAAATATTTAGGAATAATGCTTTGATGCAATAAAAATCTTATAATTATAATAACTTTATAATTTCCTATGTAAAAGATTTTTGTTTTATTGACTTTATTTTTACTCTATATTTATTACTCAAATAACCAACCAATTGACTACAAAGCATATTCACTAACAATCTTTCACTTGCACTAAAGTTAATTACTCATGTATCTAATACCATATCCCTTCATATGTTCATCATGCTTATTTTGGAACAATGCCTAGGTGAAAAGATTTGTAAGATTCTCTTTATTAGGTACTCGCTCTATTTTTACATCTTTTTTTATGATTTCTCTAATCAAATTGAATTGTCTAAGTAAATGTTTGGATATTTGATGAGACCTTGGTTTATTTGCTTGTGCAATGGCTTCATTGTTTTCACAATATAGGGCTACTGAATAAATAATGTCAGGAACCACATTTAGTTCAATGATATACTTCTTGATCCAAACAATCATTTTTGTCACCTCATACAAGCATATATATTCTTTGAAAAAACATGAGATAAAAAAACTACTTTTGAGGAAACTAACTTTGCACATAAATTTAATTTGTAATTAATATCAATAACAATTAAAACATGCAATCAACAACGAAAGCTCTAATACTGCTATTGGATTTCTAACGAAAGCTCTAATACTGCTATTGGATTTCTCGAAACATATACACGCAGTGAAAAAAATAAATTTAAATTTTTTTAGGAGTTGTAATTATCCCGTTAGACAGATCTAGAGTTGTTAAAAGTTTATGTAAAAATTATCTGATGATCAGATGTTCTTTTTGGCTTTGAATATTTGCTTTAAGGCTAGGTTGTCGTAAGTTATAAACTGTCTAAATATTCGTCCTCTAACGGTAATCCACATAAACTACAAATAAGAAATCTCCTAAACCCTTTTAGAAAAGAAGTATTGTTGTGTCTTAGAGTGTTAACTCTTTTCTTTTGTGTTTAGATGTTTCTATATTGTACTCTTCTCACTTAAGAAAATAAAAGGCACAACTTTCTGTTTGTAAGGAAACCTAAAAAACCTCTAAATAGAAAAATATTAATTTGCCCCTTAAATAATATCATATATATTATTTTAAGCTAATTTAGAAATTCATTAATGAAATCCTTACTTGATTGTTTCTAGATCTAGAATTTGTAATCTCTGATATTAATTACTTTCTAATCCTCAATTTCTAAATTTTATTTTCAATCAAGGCACAATTGATTAATCATCTCATTTTAATTTTTTAATGATAGTTTTTATGTGTGTGGCCTATTAGGTTCTCTAAGAAGTTGGCCCAAATATAAATGATAATCCTAAATAAAATATGATTAAATAAATTAAATAATTTAATTTATTATCAATCCAATAATTTATTGATTTATATTTGAAGATCAAGTGCAATGTCTAGTACCCTGTCATGATTCCCTAAATATTAAGAAAGTGATTTTAGTTCTCAACATTATAGTCATTGATTCTTTGAATGAGATTTGATCTTTTCAAATATCATTCTATCTTGGCTAATGATTTCACATTCAATACTATTTGAGAACAAATGAAACATTTTTTCTAATTTACTTAAGGTGATGTATCCTCTCTTGATTACTCAAATACCTTTATATAATTTATACTATACATAATATATGTTCGTTTGTTACCCTTGATCAGAACAACGTATGGTCATGATCAAAGCATAACACTTCTTATATAAGATAACTTAGTAATCTCAAGTTTAAGAATCGTTTACACAACAATCACATGAACCTTTTCATAGACATAAATCATCTTTCCATATGGGGTTTTCTTGCGGGTCAGTTTAATGTACATGTTATTTGACAAACATATGTATATTAGTTCTAAGTATCCTTCATATCTCAGTTTATGAAAGCAACTATTTCTTTTCATAAAGAAAAGAACATAACATACTTCAGTTTTAAAAACTCTAATTAATGTCTAATCTTAATAGAACTTTGACTATGAACATTTAAAAACAATGCTTTGATGTAATATGAATCTTATAATTATAAAACTTTTATAATCTCCTATGCAAAATATTTTTGTTCCATGGACTTTATCTTTACTCTAGATTCATTATCAAATATTAGATTCATTAATCAAATGTAATTGAATATTAAAGATAAAGGAAGCTTTTATAAATAATAAATATGTTTTACATGAATAAAATCAATACTACATGTAACTAATTGATTGGCTATAGAGCATGTTCACTAACATTAAAAAGCTATTACAATTTTGTAAGTAGAAAATACTATAAAACCTAATTAATACTGAATAGAAAAATAGAAAAATTTCTCCCTTCAAATAATAAAACTAAAAAAGGCCTAATAATACAGAATAAAAAAGAAAAAAATAATAAAATTTCTAAACTAAAAAAGAAAAATAACTAAGAAAATATTTATTTGTTTCAAGAAGTTACTCCATTAATAGATTAGCTCACTTAATAAACTATTTAAATGGTAGTTACATATTTGACTTTATCACTATAATTAATAAACATAAGGTTCAACTGAATAAAACATATTGACTGAGGATGACACTAAAATATGAGTTTAACCAAACAAATGATCAATATTTGAAATTTTAAATGTATAAAAGGGGACAAAATGATGACTTTAGTTGTTGTATCCAATGGTCTAATTAAAAAGTTTACTTTTCGTTAGTCCACATTTTTTTTCCTTTCCAGTTCTTACAAGTTTTGAAATTTTAGTTTCAGTTCAAAAGTTTATTTTTTAGTTTTTAAGTATGAGAGGAGAGAGAAAACCAATAGATTATAAAGAAAGAGAGAAAAAAGCTTTTGTTGGCCATATTATGGCAACTAAAATGATCAATCTTGATGTTATTGAGTTTTATTTCATAAGAATAGTTTAATGGTGGTGGTTTTTTTCTCTATAAACATGGGTTTGTTTATTTTGTTTTAGTTGATTGATTTTTTTAAGTGATTTTGAGGTGTTTTAAGGTTGGTAAGTGATTTATGGAGTTTCTTATTGTATTTTTTAGGTGTTTTCAAGTAAAAATAACTTGAAAAATTGCTTTTAAAGATAAAAAAAACTTGAATCTTGATTTTTCAATCACTAGAGATGACCATAAAACATCACAGTAGGTTACAAGTCAATTGCCATTATAGGTGATGTGTCACCCATTAAAAAGAAGAGAAAAAGAAGTGGACAATGTATTGTTCACTTAAGAAAAAAATTAAAAAATAATAATAATGGGCTGGGCTTTTGAATAAAGGCTAGGGCGTTTTTAAAGGGTCAGGCATACTAGCTTGTTTAAGCACGCACACCTGATTTACTTTTATAGTTTTTCTTTATTTTTAAAATTAATTAATTATAAATATTAAAAATATATTAATTTATTAAATTATTAAATTAATTAAGAATATATTTTTATTAAACACCATTCAATTTTTACTTTATTTTGGAATAAAATTATAATAGTCTTTTTATAATATTAGCAAATTTTTTTTTTATATAGACAATGATTATTATTTTTTTTTTAATTTTATCCGGTTGTTTTTATAATAGTATATATTTTTATATCATATAAGTAAATAAAATATATTTTTTAAAAACAATGTTATTAAGCCAATTAGATCTATGATTTGAACTACATATTTTGTAAATTAACTTAGATTGATCAAGGTTAATTAAAAATATTATTGGTATTTAAAAATAAAAATTTATATCCATCAAATTTTGAGTCTATTAATAAAATTTACTTGCAAATTAAAAAAATTGCATATTTTTATTTTATATTTTACAAAAATTGATCCACGGGCCAATCACCTCATATATTGATAATTGGACTAATTTTCTTTCTTCCTTTTCGTCTGGTTTTGACCTTTGTGCATGTTAACGGGGCTCTAGATTTCCATCCCCTCAAAGAACGTTGAACCCCTTGGAATGCTTTAGGATAGGCTCCCAGATTTAGGGATATGTGAAAGAATTTTTAAAATTTTTTTTTTAAATTAATATATTTTTAATATTTTTAAATTATTTTGATATACTGAACTTAAAAATGATTTTTTAAAAAATAATAAAAATATTATTGATATATTTTTTTAAATAAAAAATACTTTAAAAAGCAACCATAACCACACTCTCAAACACGTAAAGTCTAGCATTAAACACATTATTTATACCTCATTTTATTTTTTTTTAAAATATATTAAAATAATATATTTTTTATTTTTTAAAAAATTATTTTTTTTGATATCAATACATTAAAATAATTTAAAAATCTAAAAACAAAAGATGTTAATTTAAAATAAAAATATTCAATTTTTTAAAAATTTCTTAAAATATATATATAAAAAATGTTTATGGCATGTCCCAATTCCAAACCAACTCATATTTGTGGAGGAGGAGCACTTTCCTTCCGCTATAAGGCAAGGTAATTTTATTTTTATTTAATAATAAATTGAAATAATATATTTTTTAAAATTTAATTAAAAATATTTTTAAGACAAAAAAGAAACATTTTCTTGATCCATGAAGACTTCTGAAGTTGTACCCTCATTTCAATAGTCCTACCAACAGCTGGCATTTTGTCCGTCCATATATTACGACTATGAGATATTGATCAACACTCAATCATTAATATAATATAATATATAAAAAGGTTAATATTATTAAAAAGAATAAACAAATTATTGATCAACACTCATATCATACACGAAGAAAGAAAAGGCAATAAATGACACATGAGGCTGGCCTAGCTATTAAAGCAACTTATTTTTTTTCTCTGCATTAGATTTTAAGTTATGCAAGTTAACCCGGAATCTGATTATAAAAAAGAAAAAGAAAAAAAGAAAAGGCAATAAATGACCTGGTCATCTTGTTCCCTTCATGCTCCTACTTTATCATTCTCACTGTTCTTCACTTCCAGAAGGTATCCATCAATTACAATATCCGTTTTCTCTAAAAGTAATAACTGGGTAGTAAAATTTATGATCATCAAACTGTAGAAGCAGAGGCAGAGATATGAGTTGTCCGAATTTGCTGCTTTCTAATCCCAGAAAGCTTGCTACTTTACGACTCTCCAAAGTTTCCGGGTATTCACATCTCCTATTAACTCCATTCTTTTGTTGTTTTCGGTATTCAATTATGCATTAATGGGTGCTCTGATTTTCAGTCACACAACTGAATTGTTAGAGATTCAATCTGATAAACCCACCTTTCATGTTCTCTTTATCCCTGGAAACCCAGGTCAGTCCATACCTTTTGATGATTGTTAGTGTACAAGTTGTAGTAATGGAGTGTTGGATTTCTGAATTATGTGGATTTGTTCTTCTTTTGGTTTGTTAATTAATGCAGGTGTTGTTTCGTTTTACAAGGATTTCTTGGAATCCCTGTATGAGTTGCTTGGTGGAAGTGCTTCTGTTACAGGCATTTATCTGCAAATGTTTCCCTTTTGTTATTCAATTTTGAGATATGATTTTAACCTTGATTGGTAATTTTTTTTTTGCCCATTAACAGCTATTGGGCACATATCTCATACTGAAAAGGTACTTACTTTTGTCAGTGTATGTTATTTTTTTTAGTTCACTTGTGGAGAGTTATATAATTCTTACACGAAGTTTTGTTTTTGTTAGAATTGGGAGCACGGGAAGTTGTTCTCATTACAAGATCAAATTGATCATAAGGTGTCGTCCTTCTTACTTTAATGGCTTTCAGCGGACTGTTTGCTTGGTGAATAATGTTGAGTAAACTTTTAGAATTTGGCAATATAATTTCTGGTGGTAAACCCTTGTCTCACGAGGTAAAGAATCTTGGTGAATTAGGCTCATTGACTGTGTGAAGCTTAAGGCAACCTTGTTAATGAATCTGCTTGAGCTTCGGAGAATGCACCAGTAACAGAACTGCGGACCTGAAATTGAAATTCCATCTTAGTGAGAAATTTCCCGTTATACATAATTAAAACAAGTGCAATATGTTAATGTACTTCCCTTTTCTTTTAGATGCAAACTCCTAATTTCCAACTCGATAGTTTTGGTCTCGATTGCCTTTATTGAAGAACTCTAATTCCTTCCCCGGCCCACCCTTTCCCATATAAAGTATTTATGCTTGGTGAAAACTAGTCTGTTTTTCAAGTATAGTATATTGAAAATTATAATTTCCATTTGATCTTCTCATTGTGCAGGTGGATTTCATCAAGCAGGAACTGCAAAATAATGAACTTCCTATAGTACTGGTAGGAGGCATTTTCTCTTAATGATTTATATTATATTTTCCATAGGAATCCAATCCCTTTGGTTCCTTTCAATTCCAAAAAGATGAAAGTACCATGAAATGCCTGACCAAGATCACATTATATTGGATCAAAATGTGTTCTCATAATCATAATCAATAGATAAATTGGAGCTTTATTTACATTATCACTACCATATGTACAATTTGTAAAGTGGAAGAACCAACTAATTAATTTATGAGTTTTTCTGAACTGAAGTTAGTAACTTTAATATTTTCTCTCTGAAGGTTGGGCACTCTATTGGTTCCTACATATCACTTGAAATACTAAGGTTTCTAGAGAAGGTGATGACTGCTTTCTGTGAATTTTCCAGTTCCAGTTTGTATCCTGATCTCTCATGTTATGCTGAATTAGCAAACTTGCTGCTTGACATTTAACAATGGCGTTGCAGGTTACATATGTGATAGGACTATACCCTTTTTTAATGTTGAATCCACTATCAAAGCAACAGTCTAATATTGAGAATGTCGCAGAGTAAGCTTTATTTCTATTTTGAATTTGAGTGACATCACTTCCATCATCCTTTCAATCTTCCTTTACATGCTCTGCTCTCGTATGGAAGCCTATGGCCCTTACATTCAAGTTGCTGATAAAATACATAGACACTCCAGTGGACACACTGATTGGAACCATCAACAATTGACTGTGTTTTCATGAACCAAAAGTTCTTGATTTTTCCACCCTTTTCCTTTCATGGCTACTTGCTTCATGCCCTCAACAGTCATTGCCTGTTTGATGAATATTTACTAGGGTTACTTGATAAAAAACTGGTTGGGACATCTTAAGGAATTATAAATTAATTAATCTAGTCTAACCATCAGTGGTAGAGATTAGCTTTTAGCATGCTGTATTGGCCTGGAACCCTGATTATCTATGTTTAAAATCATGCTCTCGTTTCTAGCTTGAGTTTTGACTTTTGTTAGTGAAGCATTGAGGCACAAGGATTTTATGACAGAAGTTTGTGACTTTCAGGTCCTCCATTTTGTCTGCTCTAGTTAGTTTCAGTGTAGCATCCTTGGGATTGCTACCTCAGTGCACTTTAAGGTTTATTCTGTCAAAATCTCTTGGGAGTTCATGGTCTGATACTGCTATTGATGCTGCTTGTAGTCACTTGCTGCAGGTAATGGTCATATTCTTTGTATGAGATTAAATTTTGGGCCTCATGACTGTTTGCAACAAGCTTTAAACTATTCGTTTTTCTTTTTGTATGGTTCCTTATAGCTAATTTTAAAAAAACATAAGCTAGGTATCTGCATGTTCTGAGTTTGTTAATTTATATTAATTTGATATTTCATTTGTTCACAGTACCATACCTTCCGAAACATGCTTTACATGGCATTGATGGAATTCAGAAAGGTAATTTTGCTTGCTTACAAGATTAATATTTTAAGATATTAGTGTATTGGATTAAATTATATTGAATTCTTCTTGAAATGTTCTTGCAATGTAGACATTTTGGAACATCATGTCATGTGTTATTATTGTTACTGTTGTACTATAACAAGGTGTTCCATATTATTGTCATGTTGGGGACATATTTCAAAACCTCTTTCTTTTCATAAAGCCTTTTTAACATCTGACACTCGTAGTCAAATGCTTATTTTGCCAAAACATAGTTTATGAGTACTTGGATTTTTATTTTTTTCCCCTGAAATTTTCACTAAAAAGCCTTTGTTTTACATTTTATTCATCCACTTACAGGTACAATAAAGCCGATGTTACCTCTTCAAATCCAGAAAAAAGGTTTAAGTGGGTGTCACCCCTCATATTGCATTAAAGTACATTTACAACCAAGGGTTAATCATGGTTCTTTTTATGTTAGCTTTCAGAAATGCCAGATTGGGCTTTCATGAGAGAGAATCACGAGAAAATTGCTTTCTTATTTGGTGTTGATGACCACTGGGGTCCGCTGCAAATGTTTGAAGAGGTGAGTGATGGATGGGTTCATGATTTCTTGTGATGGCTTGTTGTATGTTTGTATCCTCTTAAAAGCTTGTTGTGTATGTGTGCACAACTGACCTGCGTGTTTAGCTCGTGGAGAGCATGTTAAGTTTGCATGGTGAAGCCTTTGCATAGTTGACCCTTAGGATACTAGCTCTTTCTGTTTGCCTTCTTCTTTTTGGGACCCTTAGGATGCTACCACTTTCATAGTTGACCCTTAGGATACTATGGTTTGGTATGAACACTAAGCCTACAGTGAGCTAGAGAAACTATAAATTCTATTTTCAAATCAGAGGGTTTTAGCACAAGATAAACAAAGGAGAGAAGACTACGTATGTCAGTTCTGAAACATCATGGCAGAGTATATTACTGAATTTTAAGGAATGTAGAGTAAGATTATGAACAAGAATTCTCCAGTTATCATGCTGATTTCAATAGATGTCTCTGGACCTCTATTATGCGGGGGATCTTCCAGTAACTGAATGTCTTAAAAGACTTGTGATTCTTTATTTCGCTCCACCAGTTTTTATAAGATGTGTAGAGAATAAATCTCAATCACAGTTGGTTCACACGAGAATACTGATTGCTTACAGAATAGTAAAACCGATACATGCCAGTTTAACTAGTTTTGCTACCAAGTGTTAAGAGAATTATATAAATAATTTCTTGGGGTTTCACCTGTAGTTTAAGTTATCGGGTTGAGATGATATTTTGACATGGTATCAGAGCAACAGGCAAAGCCTGCGTCAACCTTTTATCTAATAAATTTTTCCCTTCCAGAAGGTAGGGTTTGTTACACATATTAGCTTTAAAATTACTACAGTTTTTTATTGTGACTGCCTCCCCATGTCAGGATTGGGTAATTTGCGTGCTTATTGCCTTCGCCTTCCTTAGATGGTAGGATAAAGGCCTATCATGGTGGTAACAGGTGTCAAAGAATTAAGGTTTGATTTCAGAGAGGGAGCCTGAGAAATGGCTACCACATCCATTGGAGGGCAAGTCTAGTGCTAGCAGTCGTGGTAATTCCAGCTTCAATAGTGTATATTTAAGTTGTTGTAGTTAAAAAGCTTGTAGTTGGATTTTGGGCTGGATCAGCTAGTCCGTCTCAAGCATGCACTGGTCAAAACTTAATTTTTGATAAGTTTTGATGTCATGTCAAAGAACCAATTCAACCCAATAACTTAATTTTTTAGGTTGAGATGGTTCTGTAATATGGTATTAGAGCCTTATTAATCAAGCAGTCACGAGTTTGAATCTTATCATCCCCATTCAATTTGATAAAAATTAAGCACAAGATAGTGCGTGTTCAAGTTTCAAGTTCAAAAGACTTTCACTTGAAGGGGTGTGTTAGAGAATTATATAAATCATATCTCGAGACCTCACCTAACAGTTTAAACCATTGAGTTGAGATGATTCTTTGACACCAAGCAAGCATGCATTGTGATAAAATGTTGTGGCAGATATATATCTTACATGGGAAATGGTGATTTCAAGTTGTGAGCAATACTAAATCCTTAGGTAGGATTGAATAAAGATTGCAAAAAAGTGAACTTTACTGCACTATTTATGGTGATGATGGATCACTGTGAGTCTGCTTCATGATGTTTGCTGCTCTTTCTTATCAAATTGCTTCTAGAAACTGAGCTTGTGCTTCAATATATTAAGCTACACTGTTTCTGCCTTCGGTTTAGCATTCTTCAGTTTCACTTTCCAGGCTTTGTTCAACTCACTTTCATGCTCACAGATTTCGAAGCGGGTTCCTGGTATTTCTCTATCAATTGAAAGGGAAGGCCATACTCACAGTTTCTGTTGCACTGAGGCTGGCTCGGAATGGGTTGCCCACCATGTAGCGAGCTTGATTAAGAAAAAACTATCAAGCTGAGGTAAAAAGGTCAACTGCCTTTTCATTTTTCTGATTTCCAGTCATCTATTGTCCCTGATTTACAGGGAAGTTGGACAGCTGATCGCACCGACTCCCACTCTTTTACAGGCGATCACTCTTGAAAGATGACCTTGTTCCTATATTTTGATGGCTCGTCATCCATGTAATTTCAACAGTGATCGCCTTGTTTTTGCTTTGAAAAACTTGTCTATGCAACTGCTATGTTAAGATTCAACACTGAGTAAATTGTCATGCACAAATACTGTTTGCATTTCTTCTGCAAATTTGCCATTAACCAGATGCATTAAGCCCTACCTTTCATGTTCTCTTTTCATCAGTCATCATCATGTTTGATGGAGCGGATTATAACTTCTCGATATACTGTAGAGGCAATTTGTTTTTCTGTATGTTTCTTTCTAACTTCTGAGCTAATTATAGTCGCTACGAATTTGCTTGCTGGTTGGTCTAACAGATGAAGTCTTTGCATATTTCAACAATGCATTAGAACATAGTTTTGAGTGGTGTCGTTTTATCTTTTGGGTCGAGGTCTCTCTGCTCTTTTCTCTCGCCCATCTTTAGCCAAAAAAAAATATATATATTTATGAGGCTCTCTCCACATCTTATACATCTCATGCAAAATGATCCAGTCATTTCACCGTGGTATTCAAATTTTGTAAGATGTCAAAACTACCTTTAAACCTCAACTGTTATGGGAGTAATCTTTTTGTTATTATAAATGTAATTATTTTTTACTTTAAACGATCATATAAATTTTCAGTAGCTTTAAGATATTTGTAAAATTTAAACTGGTGATTCTTAAAAAACAAATTTAAAATCTGATCAGTTAAAATATATCAGTTTAGAAGATATGGATATAATGATTCGGATAGATGATGTTATATAATTCATTCTAAGAATGTGCATTTGATTTGCCCAGGCTATATGGCAAAGGAGCCTCCAAAACCAACTCCTGTTCAGGGTCCTTGAAACGACTCAGGCAGGATCTTTGATGAGGGGAAAAAAAAATAGTTGCAGCAAGAATTAGAATCATCCCCCGAGCAGTTCTCTTTTCGAAACAAAAAAGAAATCAGGATGTCAGCAGAATCTCAAGATCACTGGCTGAAAATCGGTTAATTTTAGATTGTTCCCATAACCACCCCGTGACTTCGATTTTCTGGACAAGAAATATTGTTTGACGGCCCACTTTTGTCCTTATACTCGTAAACACAAGTCTCCGACTAAACGCCACCACCAATATGGACGAGGAGAATGTGCAAGTGGGCATGATTTTTATATCCTGCTCGACGGCAGAGGAGGCTTCCTCCCTCCATTCGCGGTCAAAGTTGAGCATACCAACATGTTTTCACAGTTGTTTATTGATTTCATTTCTGCTAAAACACATTTGATTCCAGTCCATGCTTGTGGGTTTCGTTTACTGCTTGCATTGCTGTGATCATTAGTTTCAGCAGCCCATGAAGAATGCCTGACTCCCGCTGCATCAGATTTCGTACTTCATTGAAAAAAGAGCGTCCTCGAACCCTAAAACTTCTCCCTATCTGCAGAACCAAATACTCAGTTGCCTGCTCAATCTATTTATTTAATTAACTGGACAACGGAATCAAAAGCACGTTTAGTGGGTGATCGTGGGAGTAATTAATTTTTAAAGTGTTTTTATATTTGAAGATATATTAAAATAATGTTTTTTAAATTTTTTGAAATTATTATATCAAAATAATTTGAAAATACCTAAAAAATATTAATTTAAATTAAAAAAATATATACTTTTTAAAATATTTTTAAAGCATAAAAAACAAATACTATTTTAGAAGCACAAGACACTCGGTTTACTAACAAATCCAATGGAACCTCATTTGGGCATCGGTCTGCCCCTTAAGGATGTAGTTAGTGTACCTTTTTTTTATTTGTTGCATTGAGCAAGTGTACTCATATTTTTTTAAAAAATAATTTTTTATTAAAAATTAATTTTTTTATATATTTTAAGTCTTTTTGATATACTGATTTTAAAAATAAAAAAATTATTTTAGTTACATTTTTCTTCAAAAAAAATAACTGTAATTATATTCTCCAAACAGTCCTTTACCCCTTTTTTTATTATTTTTGTTTTTATGCCTAGATATTGGATGCCAATGATTTCAGAGAGGAAAGATTTTGAACCCAATTTTGTCTGTATTGACCGTGCCTCTTTATCTCATTTGTCAGACTTAGACTGACAATAACTCTCAAAACTAACTCTTTTTTATTATTCGATACTACCAAGTCATTTGTTTTTAAAGAAAATTACAATTAGCATGAATATCCGCTGTGGTTTGAAATGTTATCATTTATATCTTTAATTAACAAAAAAACAATAAATCTAAGAAATGATTATGACTGGCTGAAAAATATATATTTTTGAAATATAATTTTTATAGAAAATAGATTTATAAAAAATACATTATTTGTTTATGTTTGATAGTATCATAAAAAATGAATTGAAAATATTTTTTAATATTTGTTTATGCCATTAAAAATAAACCAAAAAATAACTTATTGATGTTTTAATTTTTTTTTCCAAGTTTATCTCACACATATAAACATTAAATATAACTTTTTTATCCAGGTATAAAAAGTGTAATGGTAAAAAAAAAATTATTATTATATCATATAATTATATATAGCCTATTTTGTAAAATGTAAGCATATATAATATAAATATTTTAAATATAATATTATAGATATATAACCTTGTTAAATATTTTTAACTAAAATCTATTAATTTTTTTTTTATTTTTAAAATCTCAAAATAATTTTTTTTACATTAAATAAGAGTTAGAGATAATGAAGATTTTGTATTAAAAATAAATAGATTCAAAAATATTTTGATGGATTTTTCGAATAAATATTTTTTTTTTCAACAGGGTTTAGCTAATTATCTCTTTAATATCATTTAAGCATTAATAGGAAATAAATATAAATATTTTATATCAATTATAGTAATGTATAAATATTAATTTTTAATGTCATATTTATACATATTAGTTTAAATTAACAAATATAAAAATACTAGACCAAATAACAAATATAAATATACTTGTGAAATAATAAATTTAAATTTTTTATTCTAGTAAAATCATCTGTGTATGTTAATTCATAAAACCTAATTTTTTTTAATTAGCAATTTTTGCCATAAATATTTTTGGTCACATTCCATTTTTAACCAACTGATCAAAAGCATCATCGAGATAAATCTTATCAAAACTTTTTGTATTCATGATCTCTGCATATAACTCATTAATATCAAGATAATTTTTGCTTAGATTTTAAATTGCCAACGCAACATCTCTAAAATTTTTGTAACTAAGATCATCTTTATATGTATGAGTATGATTTTCTTGTTCTACGTTGCCTTTTTTGGGCACTACATAAAGATATCTCCTTTTCATTTGAAATTTCTTCATATTCACCATTATTGTACATTTGTACTCCAGTATTCCCTTCCAAGTTGGTGTTAACCTATGAAAAGTGAGAAAATGATTTCCATAAAGCCTGAATTATCCGCAATTATCTTAAATACAAGATGACCAAACAATACATTGATCTCTCTCTTCCAGCAACATTTTTATCTCATGTTCGGATCTAGTTTACTACCCTTTCTTTTCATCTCTTGATTGCAGATAAATCCTATGTTGAGATAAAAACTCCCAGAACAGACTGTATCACATCACCCCGAGAAAACTCATTTCAAAGCTGTAAAGCCATTTTATGAACATCAACTCCCTCTCTCTGCTTCATTATACAGCCACTGTAGTCGCCAAAACTACATCACCACCGATAATAACATCCATTCCCCTGACTTAAACCTGTAAAATCTCCATCACCCAAACCAAGAGAACCAAACACCATCACCAACATTCGCACCGGCCAGCTCTCTTCTCTCCGGGCCTCAGCAGTCATTAGCGACCACAACAGCAACTCTCCACGACTGCAACACCATTATCAGCCTCGTTAGCAAGCAACATGGGGTGATGTGACTTTCTTTCCTTTTCTTTTTCCTTTTTCGACAGCGAGCAACAACATGGAAAGGATATAATGAGATATTTAAGGATACATTTAATTGTGATTTTTCATTAAGGTTTCTTGTTGGGTTGACGAGAATTTATTTGATTTCCTTTTCGTTTATGGTTTGCGAACTGGGAATTAGAGGAAAAGGGATAGAAGAAAAAAAAAGATGAAGATGAGGTTCTTTTCCTCAATATAATTGCAGAAAAAGAGAGGAATTAAAGGTTTAATATGACAGAAGATGTGATGACTAACATTGTTTTCTAGTCATTCGGCTAGTGAGGAATCAGATGTGAAGGGAAGGTGGTGGCTAGGTTTGATGCTCGGGGGAAGAAGCTGTGTGGAATGACAACTAGGGTAATGTAAGGGAAGAAGATGAAAAAGGTGTTTTCTTTTTTATTCAATTGAGAAATTATAATATGTAAATAGAAAATAATCATAATCTTGAAAATAATTAGTTTTTTTTATTGTTTTTTTTTAGAATATTAAATGTTAATATATTTTTAAAATATAATTTTTCAAATTATAACATGTAATTATAATATGAACTAAATTATTGAAAGGCCGGGGTAATTTTTATTTTTTTTACTGAATTATAAAAAATTATCCTTAAATTTGAGTAAAACTTAACTTAGCTTTTAATTATTTTTTTTAATTCAAGTGTTTTAAATTTTTTTTTTATATAAAAAAATATTTTTTACCATAGTTAATAATTTAGAAATACAACACATGGCATAAAAACATGTGATTTGAAAAAACAAATAATAGAGAGATGAAAATCATAGTCTAGCTGGATCGCTCATAAGTTAGCTTTACCTAGATTGGTAAATTAATTTAAAATAATATTATTTTAAAAAATAAAAAAAATTTAAAATAAAAATATATTTAATCTGAGTTTTAATTGGATTGTAGATTAATAGTAGGTCGTATAGGTTTGAATTAATCAATTTTTAAATTAATTTAAAATCATAATATTATAAAAAATAAATCTTTTTTAAAAAATCAAAATACATTTAATTTGAGTTTTAATCGGATCATAAATTAATAATAATGTTATATAAGTTTGAATTAATCAATTTTTACTCAATTTGATATAAAATTCAAACAAAGTGAGGTCTTGAATTAACCTCTTTTTAAATTGCAAATCTGTTTGAGACTGTAATTATAATTATTTTTTAAAGTATTTTTTATATTAAAATATATTAAAATGATACTTTTATAATTTTTTATAGATTAGTTCATCAAAACAATCTAATTTATATAAAAATTAATTTTTAATAATTTTTTTAATTTTTTAAAATTATAAATATAATCACATTTCTAAACACTCTCTAACATGCAAAATTAAATTTAATAACATTGATAAAATCCACAGAGAGAGTGTGTGTATAAGTAGTTTATAGTACTCAAACAAAAAAAAATTAAAATAGGGGAGTAAGTTCAATTTGACTCAAAATTCAGGATAATTCTGGATGAACAATAGAATAATTTAGGTTATTATTATTATTTTTTTGTCTTTTAATGCACAATAGAATAAAGTCCGTGCCATTATAGCTTTACTTTAATCCATTGGAAAATCTTGAATGATTCGGAATATTTCATAATCATAGCGTCATATATTTCTTGAATTGGGGAGATTCGCTACTTTCTCATAGATATTAAACCGGATCTTTTAAGCATTCAATGGTACATGGTTGAAGATTTACCAGAGTGTTAAAGCTGGAAAGCAACTTTTTCTACAGATTGGTGCTGGATATTGCTGCTTTTGTAAGGGCAGGGAGGAAAATGCAAGGATCCTGTGTTCTTCTATTAAAATAATAACTTCACTTTTTATATTTTACTAAATGAAAAGTTGTTTTTCACCATTCCCTGCATTAAACTAGAGGAGTTTACTTGGAATTGAAGAACACATTCGAGTTCTTCATAGGTTTCAGTGTATGTTATCTTGTTTCAGTTGCCAAAGAAGCAAAGATTAGTTTAGATTTGTTGTTTTTATTCACTAATCCTCTTATCATAAACAAAACTTGATTATGTTTTCAATACTAAAATTAAAAAAAATTTATCTTCTATCAAAATTGGTTGGAGTTAGAAGTTTAGCATTAGATGTGTGTTTGATTTAGAATTTACTAGAAATGGATGATAAATTTTGTTTTTTAAAATGTTTTTTATTTAGAAATATATTAAAAAAATATTTTTTTAAAAAAATATTTTTGATATTAACATATTAATAAAATTCAAAAATATTAAAATAAATTAATTTTTTAAAAATAAAAAATAAGTTCAACCATAACCTCAAACAAATATCACCATAAAAATTAATGTAGTTCTGAATGTTGCTACCAGTATGATTGTGGGTATAAGTATAAATGCAGTTGTAATTGTAATTAGAGAAAAAAATTGCTTGAAATATATGAACAATTAAATGTGAATTTATATTTAAACTAATTAAAATCTTTATGTAAGATATATGTATAAAATCATTTTAAGAAAATAGAGTGTAAGTAAAATTTATAAGTTAAAAGTTGAAAATTTTAACCTCTGATTAAGGTTTTGTTTGATATGGTTTTTGTGAATTGATTTAAATTTCTTACATATAGAAAAATCATAAATAAGTTTGATTAGAATTAATTATTAACTTAAATAAAAAAAAAAAACTTACTATAAAATTGAGTCAAAATTCTAATTTAATAAAAATTAAGATTTTTAACTTATGGTTTATGGATTCTAAGTTAAATATATATTCTTCAAAAAAGTTGTTATAAATAATTTGTATTAAACATACTATCGTTTTAATTTATTTTTGGTATCATACTATTTATGAAAGAATAAATTGAGATTAATTAACAAGATTCCTAGCTTTACCATGATGAAGCAGTTCCCTTACTTTCGAGGCCTTACCTGTATGGGAAAAAGGTCAATAATCATCGTCCTTGTAATTATTTATGTGAGAATCTATCTTCTTTAGAGTTGTCCTCAAATCATGGTATGGCACCTACCTGGACTAATCTAGGAAGAAGAAGACGACTGTGACATTACAGTATATAACATGACAGCTAACCAATGGGCCTTTGGAGCCATGTCCAACAGTTGATTTACACCATTCCATCATGGCAAATTTGCCTGATCAAGAATAACTCGTGTACGGTCAAGATCGTGCTGTGATACATGAATACCAACAGACGAGTCGTAATATCATAGTATAGCGGGCCCCATCAAAAGGCATGCAGGATTTATAGAGAACCCTCACCTCTCTCCCCTCCCTCAGTCAAATGCCTCATCTCTATTCACTCGCATGCTCAGGCGCTCTTCAAGGAAATCCCAACAGTCTCCTTTCACCTCTCCTTCTCTCACAGAAGCACTCTTAACAATCAACAATGGCCGCTAACAAGAAAAAGCTCCTTTTCAACACAGTCTCGGTTAACTTAGGCTGTAGCAGCTGCAAGAAACCAAAACTTTCCAGTATATTCCAGCCAAAACCAAAACTCCAAACCCCTACTTACAGAAAACACAAGAAGGATCTGTACTGCTCCTCTTCTTCGACCTCCTCAACAAAAATAACCACAAACCAATCTCGAGACGACCATGAATATCATGACACCCCTTCCACTTTCTCTCCATCAATGGACACGCCACCCTATTTCTTCTCTGACACAGACAACAGCGGGACCTGTTCAAGAGCCGTGCGAGGATTTGGGCGTGTTGGAGATGAAAGCGTTGCTGTTGAGAAAGATTCCGATGACCCTTACCTGGATTTTAGACATTCAATGTTGCAAATGATACTGGAGAAGCAGATTTACTCAAAGGATGATCTTAGACAGCTCCTTGATTGTTTCTTGCAGCTAAATTCGCCTTATTATCATGGGATTATCGTCAGAGCTTTCACTGAGATCTGGAATGGAGTCTTCTCTGTGAGGTCTAATACCACTACAGGTTCCGAGAAGCAGCCGCATTATTACTATGGCTGCTAGTCACGTGACTTGTGAAGATGGTTCTTGCTATTCTGCACGTGAACGTCTTGTCCGGGTACAAAATAATTCGTTTGTAGAATGAACGGTCGATTAATAAAGTGGAAGTCTTCTTTCCTTGTTAACATGAGATCTTATGTTTTAGTTTAGGCATTTTGTGTATGTAATGGCAAAAATGTCTCTTCGACATTTCTAACTCTTGTACCTTTGTTGGTTTATGTAATGACAAGAGTACAAATATTGGAGTTGTAGAATCTTATCTATCTAAGCTACTTGCTCCTCATGAAATTGTCTTTCGGATAAGCAAATCCGACTGTTAATGTCTCATGTTTCATAAGCTGTGAATAAATCTATGCATAATGCATCAAACAATGGTGTATTAATTCACAACATTTACCATGCGTGTTTTACTGTAGCACTAGATAGTTTTATCTCGGTCTTATGATTTATTTACTGTAGCACTAGATAGTTTTTATTTTTTTACGGTTTTATCTCGGTCTTATGATTTACATCACTAATTTTACGTGTTTTTTTTATATAAGTTGTTTTAATTTTTTATGTTTGATTTTTAAAAATATTATTCTAATTGATCTATAATTTTGTTTTACTTTATGCAAATAAACTTTATTTCTCACAATAAATAATATTTTATTTGGAAATAATATTTCTTATATTTTCAACCTTGCATAATATTTGTTATAAGGTGTAGGTTTATTAAATCAATTTCATTTATATATTTTTTATTGATTTATATTTATCTCTCAATGTTTTTATATAATTAAATAAACAAGTTTAGTAAATATATTTATTTATATTCATCTCTCAATGTTTTATTTTTTATTATTATTATTATTATTATTAATTTTTTTTATTTACATAAATAATTATTAATTTATTTAATTAGATATTTATATAGAATTTTTTATTTATATTTTTATTCGCATTAAGAGAGCATACATACCCGAATTTTTTATTTTTGAAACAAAAGAATTTACAACAAGTGAAGTGTGGATAGCTAGTTACTTAGTAATTCTTTATTGCTATATTAAATCATTAATTTGAAATATTGTTTTACGAGTTGGGACAGTGTTAAACACAGTTGTATATGCACTCAAGGCACCTATTGGCCCCAAGAGCGAGGTTTTTCTTCCCTCGAAGTTTAAAAAAGCTATTAAACAATAACCAACTGCGATGGTGGAAATAAAAAAGAGATGTCTTTCTATACTTTCACTTCAAAACTGCTTCAAACATCCATTAATTTATTTCCACTTCAAAGCTGCTTCAAACATATATTTTATATTTCTATCTTTTTAATCGGTCTCGTGTGCACTTGCATGTTTCTAAACACAAATTAAGGGTTTCCATTTCGAGTGAAAATCTACTTTTTTCAAGCTTTTGTAATTTTATTTCCGCAACTTTTATGCCATCGTCGTTTTCTTTTCTTTTCAACATCCATCACTTGCATCTACAGAAGCTACCGCAGCTAAGCCAAAGGTACATGTTGGCACAGTCAAAGCTGAAGAGCTGAACCTCTAAACCAAGCATGCGAGAAGGTTTTTTAGCCAAAGGCATTCTCAAAATCTGAGAAGGTAGGGATTGGGATTTGAAAAATCATTGCCAGGTTTTGACAAGAGAGAGCGTTGTTCATGGTGGGGAAAGATAGGTGCAGGGCAATGGCATTGGGATTTGAAATATATTAGTAAGTTAGAAGAGGAGGGAGACAGTTGGTTTGATGCATTTTTAATGGGAAATAAATTAGGGCTCTTAAAGTTTCTCGTGACTTGACTTTTAGCATTTCCCAATACCGCCATTAAATTGAACCTCGATGGTTATCTCTATGGAAAACAACTGTGCTTAGAGTTTCAGGTTTTATTGTCATTTATGGCGATGTCTGGAATTGATTTGATGCATGCACTATTTCCCACCAGTAATGAGGATCTGTGGATTGCTGAAGATCGCTCAGGATAACGGGCAGCAAACAGCAAATTAAATTGAGGATTCATAGATTTTTTTTTTAAATTAGAAAAATAAAACAGCTTATAAAATATTTAGAAAATTTATCAGTGTGTTTATTTTTAAGATAGTTTTTGTAATTATAGTTCAAAAAAAATAAATTTTAAAAAATTGTAGTGAGATGTTGTTAGTTGAATTTAAATAGTGTTTGGTAAAAATTATGGTTAAAGTTTATGTTTAGTAAAAAATATGTATAAAATATTTTGTTGTGGTTAATTTTCAAAAGTGTTTTTACTTGGAAATGAATTAAAATAATTTGTTTTATTTTTTTAAAATTATTTTTGGTATCAACGCATCAAAATGATCTGAAAATAATAATAAAAAATTAATTTAAAGTAAAAAAAAAAAATTAATTAAAAAAAAAGATTTTGAAATGTAAAAATAAATAAAATTTTATATAACTTAGTTAAAAAATCATGTAAAAACTATTTTATAAAAACTATATTTCAAATTTAATATTTTAATAAACCTTATAATTTAATATATTATCAAACATCTAATTATATTTTTTATATCGTAACCATAAAAGCTAAGGATAATAAACGCACCCAATAACTGATGATTATATCTCATTAGCTAATAACTCTTTTTAATTGTTAAATAGCCTCCTTGTACAAATTATAACGAAGAGAGCTCATAGATAAGAGAGAATAAATAAAGAAAAAAACACTTTATGGTATACTGCAACTCTGACGATAATATTTTTGATACCATTTAAAAAATTTTAATGAGACAAATATAACACATTAAAAAAAAACATCAAGTGATGAAATGTATTACACGAATTATTCTAAAGTAAATGAATTAATTGTCAACTTTAAATGGTTTATGTGTTCCACTCTAATTATTATGAAGTATCTTATTGAAGTTGTTAAATTTATTTTGTTGAAATATTTTTAAAAATATAAATAATATTATTATTGGAGTTTTAGTGTTCATCCAAAAACTTGTTTTCTTCTTTCATTTTTTTAATTGTAATCTGTGCAAATTCATTTTACAATTGAATAGAATCACTAGTGAAACATGTTACTATGATTCGTTAAACTATATTTTCTAAAATGTTATTTTTTATTCTCTTTTTTCCTGTGCTAATGTACCAAAAAACCCTCAAGTTTATATATCTTTTCTAAAAAAAAAAAAACAAAAAAAAACAAAACCTTCTGACATTGCAAGAAATTCAACTAAAACCAATAGAATTACCAACAAAATTTTTCTATCCATAATTTACGGTGATATTTACCAACGGATGTAAATCCCTCGGTAATTCTGTTGGTATATATCAACTAAATTATATATAAAATACATAGAATTTTGAAGAAACAAAAAATAGTTCGATGATGTGGAAGTTTTTGCTAGTGATTTTACCGACGAAATTATCGAGGAATTCAAATGGGAATCTTCGTACAATGATGTGACCCATTCACCATTAAAATTGCCGATGTAATCACCAATGAAGTATTCCCATCGGTGATTACATCGATAAAAGTTATATAACACCATGTTGCCTCCCCTCCCACATATCTCCTTCTTCTTCCATAATCTTTGCATCTAAATAAACTGCCCCACCCCCAACTACAAACAACCGCCCCCCTAAAAATACCCCTATTTTCTCAACACAAGTAATAATTCTTTAACTTTTATAGTTACAACATCCGTGTTTTAATTTATTGTGGATTTTGTCATTTTTATAAGTAAATTTATCTTTTTTAATTTTGACATTAAAATGTCAATTTATGATTATTATTATTATATGTAATTTGTTAGTATATGTACATGTTTTATTGTTATTTCTCAAACAAATTTGCAATATGAATGTATGATTTTATAGTTGTTATGGTTTGTTTTAGATTTTTAAAATTGTATTTGTTTGTAAATTATTGAAACTTATGTCGAATTATCGAATTAAATATGTTGTGATGAAATAAATAATAACTTGTTTAATGGGTCCATTTTATTTTTTATCAATGTTATTGCGGAGTTGTAATTTCTGTATATAAATTTGTATGGATGTTGATAATTAATAATGAATATTTAAGAGAAGTTTTAATTAGTTTGTTGGATAATCTCGATTTAAACAAATATTTTTGCAAATTTATTTATTTAACATAGTTAATTAATAAATATTATCATCATTATTTTATAGAGGTTCGATAGAAGTTATAGATGATCATTCATGGATTTATTAAGATTTACCTCAAGGATTGCGGATGATGAATTATTGTAATGAGGTTCATGGTTTTATTAATTTTGCAACATCTATTTCGAGAAATTTTAGTTAAGGTGGTATTAGGTGTCCATGCATGCAGTGTAAAAATAAAAAAGTCTCTGCATCCAAATGTTGTAACGATGCATCTTCTACACAACGGGTTCATGAAGGATTACATGTGTTTATATGCACACATAGAACTATTTGTTCGTAATGAGAGCATGGTAGAAAGAATGGTTAAGTCAACTTTTAGTGCTAGCAACGTGCATGGAGTTATAAATGACAACAGTAATTCTTATAGGAATATGATTATGGATGCTGTTGTAACCCATTTTTGGGTCCCCACATAAAAACTAAAAAAATACAAAAAAAATAAAAAAAAATACATTATAAAAAAATATATAACAGTGAAAAAATGCCAGAGCGCTCTAAAAATGCTCAAAAATTGATTGAGGATGTTCAAAAATATAAAAATTAATTTTTGACAGTATATCATTGACTGATGAGAGCCCCGATGATAAAGAAAATTCAATTTGAAGAAGAAAAATGCAAAATTAGAAGTTTATGGACTCAATTAAATTTTTATTGAAGGTTTAATTGAATTTATAGAGGTTTTAATTGCAAAAAAAATTGATTTTGGAGTTAATTTGGGCTTTAATTAGAAGAAATTAATTTTCTGGGGTCAAATTATAATTTTTGGAAGTTAAATTGGTCAAATCAGGGGCTTAATTCAATAAATATTGAAGTTTAATGGCCAATTAGGGACTTAATTGAAGAAATCCGAGACCAGGGACCAACATGCAAAACGTGCGCAAATGGAGGGCCGAAATTTGAATCTGATGCTTTTGGCGCCTTTTCCTTTTAAATAAAACGGCGCGTTTTGACCAAAACGGCGCCGTTTCATTCACTGTTGCTAAAAAAAAAAAAAAAAAAACAAAAAAAGAGAAAAGAGAGGAGAAGAGAATTAATGTGCACAGTAACCCGCAGATTAATTCTCTGGGTACTGTGCACACAGTAACCCGGTCACTATGTGCACAGTAACCAGCCATTTGGGCCTGGGCTGGGCGTCAGCCAGCCCATGTAATTGGGCCTGATCCGGCCCATTTTTTTTATTTTTTTTTAAAATATTATTTTTTTTAAAAAATATTTATAATGTTTCCATTTTTTATTTATGTTATTTTTATTAATATCGGGTAGTATTTTTATGTCGTAAAAATACAAATCGGGTATTACAATATCCGGTTTTTGTCACAAACTTCCAAAAAATACAAAAAAAATTTTAAAAAAACATTTTTGTGCATACGGCCAAGTGTCTCAAATCTAAAAAATCATATCGTATTTTTCATATGTCAAAAAAACAATATTTAGCATGCATTTTGGCTTTAATAACCAGTTTATTAAAGTCAAGAGAATATTGGCCAAAATTTCAAAAAACAACAAAATTTTTATTTTGTTTGTCTCTTAGTATCCGGGGTATGACATTACACGTAATGCATATTCTGGATATTTAATTCTTTTTCGGACAATAGAACCCGGGGTATGACATTACATGTAATGCGTATTCCGAACAATAATAAACCACAACACGATCTTATATTTTATCAGACATTAAAACAATGCAGCCTACCTTAGGTAGGGCGTAGTTGGGGTGCTAATACCTTCCCTTTACGCAACCAGTCTCCGTACCCGATCTCTAAAGACCAGTTAAGGTTCCTAGTAACCAGAACACTAGGTGGCGACTCCCAGTCCATATTTTCACATATAGAGACAAGAATTCCTTGTCTCTCCTTATTTTGCCAGGAATAAATATTCTGATTTTTCCTTAAGGGTGGACGATCGCCGCACCGCCGCACACGTGCGACAGATGCAATGAGAATTAATCAAGGTAATGCCAGTCAATGTCCAATTATAGAATAAGAACTTAATGCAGAAACAACCAGGTTTTTTGATATGTTGAAAGACTCTGATGAACCATTTATGGGATGGTTGCACGAATCATAGTAAATTATCGATTGTTACATAGGTGTTAACCATCAAGTCGGATTATGGGTTGAGTAAGGCTGGTTATGATAGAATTATCAAATGGATGAGAAGTATTTTACCTGAAGAGAATAGGCTGAAAGAGAACTTCTATGTTGTTAAGTCCATGATGAAACCCCTCGATTTAGGATACCAAAAAAGTGACATATGCCCTAACTTTTTCATGTTGTACTACCTTGAAAATGCTGAGCTGACCGAGTGCATGATATGTGAGCATTCCCGTTACAAACTCAAAACTAGCATGTGAAAGACTCTCGTGGCATATAAAAAATATAGACACTTCCCAATCACACCTAGATTGTAGAGGTTATTCATGTCATTGAGGACCGTTGAGCACATGAGATGGCACCAATCACATGATGCGGTTGATGAAGTGATAGTGTGTCCTTCTGACAGCGAAGCATGGAAACACTTTAATAGTATACATCCTCACTTTTCAGCTGAATCAAGAAATGTGTGTCTTAAGTTGTGTACCAACAGAGTCAACCCAATCAGGTCATTTGTTGCTCCTTATTCTTATTGGTCGGTCATACTCACGGTTTCCAACTTACCATTGAAGATGTGTATGAGGCCAAAGTTCATGTTTTTATCTATGATGATACCCGATCTAAGTAGTCCAAGCTAGAACATAGATGTTTGTCTTTGACCGTTGATTAATGAATTGATGCAATTATGGTCCTCCGAAGCTTTAAGGGCGGCTTTGATGTGAATTATAAATGATTTTCTAGCTTATGAAATGGGTTCTAGTTAGAGTACGCATGAAAAACTAGCATGTCTATACCGTATGGAAAACAAGGCATTCATGCTAACAAACAAAGGTAAAACTTATTTTTTTGACTGCACCGTTGTTTCTTGTCATTGTTTTAGGTCCTTTTAAATAATTGATTTTCTTTTAATTTTATCATTTGACTGCCATCATTGTTTCTTGTCATTGTTTTAGGTCCTTTTAAATTTTTTTTTTTTTTAATTTTATCATTTGACATGGGGTTAGTTGGAAATTTAGCTCTGTGTATTTTTCTTGATGTGGTGATTTTAGTTTCATGACCCAAGTTATGAGTTTGAAAAATTAATCAGGGTTAACAAAAATTCTTTTTACACTATTATTTTTCAATTTCTTCCTTGCACATTGAGTTATTTTGGAATTCAATTATCCATTTCATCTGAGTCACGAGTTTGATGGGTTGACTTAAGCTTACCCAGGTTATGTTTTTTTTTTTAATTTAGTACTTTTTTTGTTTCATTCCTCAATATTGAGATGTTTTAGATTTGAGCTTTGTAATTTTTTCTGGTTTGCCTTCTAATTGGTTATCTCATTATCATGATTCGACTCATAATATTTGGTGGTCTTCCTAGTTTGTTGTTTTTTAGGTCATTTTTGTTATTTGTTAATTGATTTTTTTTTGGCACACGGTGTAGCGCTGACCCATAAGTTAACTTCTCTCTTCTTTCTGTGTTTGTCTCTTTCTTTAAGGTGAGAATAAGATACTATAGTTACTTCTTAAGCACCGTAAAATGTTTCATGTAGCTATGAGTTGAATTAAAATTTTTTAAAGTAAAAAAATATATACAGGTCGCAGAAGAAGATTGATATTTTTTTAAAACTCATCTAGTATGTCAATCTTGAAATCTTTTGACATGATTCCTTATCTAACTTGGATTTAAAATTAAACTTTGTGGAAGTTATTCTAATGTGATCTAATTGACTTGACAGATCCAAAAGTAACATAGACTATAAGTAAAAAAAACACGGTTTTAATTTATATTTTTTAAGATGATATTTTCTTTTAATATTAAAATGGTGACATATTGGATTGACCTGAGCTTTACTGTTTAACATGTCAAACCCGCAACCTTAGTCATTGGGTTTTTAACTTTATTTCAGTTTGCTTTCTATAAGATTCTCACAATCTCAAATAAACATCCTGATATTTGGTTTGTGCATGATTTTACAAGTGTTTAGTTTTATTATCATAAAAATAAACTAAAAAATATAAAATTTAATAGAACTCCTGGTAGAAAGATAAAATGCATCCAAAAAATGTACTATGAAAAAAATTATAAAAAATAAAAATACAAAGAAAAAACATGTTATTAACTTTTTTTTATTATTATTAACGTGGGTGTCCGAGCTAGTTTGCGTGTACCTCATCTAATCCCACGACCCCTGAAGTTAACGACCATGCAAGTCTCCAGTAGCCATCATATTAGCAACCATAGGGGCTTAAACCTGAGATCACATAAAAAGTAAATTCCTTAGCCCCAAACTTTTACTACTGGCCACATTTTATATGGTTATTAACCCATTTTTATTAGTTAAATGCATAGTAATTGACATTTACCCTTTATCAGCGTATAAACCTCAACAAAGGTGGTTCTTTAGGAGCATAATTCATATATATTTTTTATATATAAAAATACATAATCCATTAAAAAAAAAAACAAGAATAGAAGGACAAAAATCACTACCAACCTTTTAAGTGCCAAAACAACATTATATATATAATATATGGCCATGCGGCTGAAACTGTTTATTTAAAAGTTGAATTTTTTTATTTAAAATTAATTTTTAGAGTTTTTTTATTGTTTTACTATACTGATTTATATATATATATATATATATATATATAAATACATTAAAATATAACCTTTAACAGTAAAATACGAGTGGCCATCGCAGTCGAATTTATTTGAAGATAAATGAGATAGAGACTGAACGAGTAATTGTAGAATTCAGAAGCAGTTGTTGTGAGTTGTGACTGTACATTTCAGCCTCCTCGAGAGTCTTTTCTTTCAATTTCTTAAATGTACTTGAGGGATCAATTAAAAGGATTAAATGTGGTCTCCTTTCGAGGAAGGGTCAAATCCATGGACCAAACCAAGGGAATCTTGATGCTAGTGGAAACATAACGGGTTCTTCTTTTTATTACAGATAAGTTCTATATTAATAATTATTTTTTAAAATATTTATTTTTAAAAATATATTAAAATAATATATTTTTATTTTTTTTAAATTATTTTTAATACCACTACAATAAAATAATTTAAAAACATTTAAAATAAAAAATTTTAATTTTTTAAGACATAAAAACAAATATGCTCAACTCTAATTTATTATATTTTTTAAAAATAATAATATATTTTTAGTATTTTCAAATTATTTAATATTTTAATAATAAAAATATTTTTTTAAAAAATAAAAAATATTATTTTTTAAAATAATACTAAAAGAAATACCATCACACTTCTAAAAACTGAAAAGAAAAAGAAAAGTAGACTGTACTTGCATTTCTGTGGCTCCTGTGATGTTTTGCAAGGATGCTCCTTCCGATGATTCTATTATTTGCCTCGGATTATGTTTAAGTGGGTAGAATAATCGTCTTTATCAAATCATCTTGTTGCCTTTGCTTCGATAATGGGGGACGCCTTTCCCTTTCTGGAGTTGGTCAACAGCAGTACAACTGCTTCAAATTATTCGGAGCCACTAAAATTTTATTTTAAATTATTTTTTTTATATATTTTACATGTATTAATATTAAAAATAAAATTTAAAAAATAAAAAAAATATTATTTTAATATATTTCTAAATAAAATATATTTTAAAAATAACCCTACCACAGCACTAAATACTAACCAAATCTCAGCTGTGCTGTGAACAATAATGAGTTTGGGATTATAGGAAAAGCCTTACTAGTGAAAATGCTGGGAAAAAAAAAACATTCAAGTCCATAAATTAATGATTCAATGAAAAGTTTCTGTTGCAAGTTTAACAAGTTCTTGCAAGTCTAATCCGAAGACATTATTACTATGCAAAGATATTTCTTCTTAGCTTCTAGTTCTTTGAGCCTTTCTTCCACGTTTACATTAATACCAATTTAAGAACAAATGCATGTGGGAGCACAGAAATAACCTAACATATTGTGTGGTTCTTGAACTCGTCACATTACTACAGAAAAATAAATAAATTAAAACAGCTCAGTTTTTTCCTATGTCAGAAGAATCATTGTGGATGCAAACATTATAATTATTGCCTTGATATTAAAAATAGAATCATTTTTTTTTAAGGAGATTCAAATGTTAGTTGTAGATTGATCAGGGATAATTTTATCCTTCAACTTTAAAAATACACAATAAAAATATTCTTTTGCCTTTTAAATATAAAAAAGGGTCTAAGGTTTTCTATTTGTTATTTTCTTTTTATTTGCACAGTAAAATAATATTTATATCATTGGTTGCCTAGAAAAATGACTTTTCAGAGAGGAGTTTATTTGTCTTAATATTTTTTTTGTGTAATAAAATTATATATTTAACCTTTGACTTTTTAGATTTTAAGAATGACTTAGGGTATTTTTATCTTTGTGCCATGGTTGTTTTGTAATAATGATATGCCCTTAGACTTTTTTTATTTTAATTTTTTTTGTAATTTTTCTTATTAAAATATGTTGATGCATGCCATGCACGCGTAAGCATGTTAGAGTTCTCCGCTCACTATTCCAGAGACGTGTGAGGACAATTATGGTGGCCAAAAAATCCCAATCGTTGCCTCATCCAATGTGCAAGGTTGTGGCACAACTGTTGGGTTGTGCGTTTGGCAAAGCAGGTGGCTATTTAGCAACGATGAGTTGTTTTTCTCCTGCTCTTTGTTTCTCTCTTTTAAGCCTTGGTATTCGTGCCAAGCCTTTAAAAAATTAGTTGTGTCCTCCACTTTGTATTTGTTTTGGGTTTGATCCTTATTATTTTGATTTCTATTTCCTATGATTTTAATGCTTCTTAAAGTTATTTTTTTTCAATTTCATCCCTCTTCGCATTTAATTTAATTTATTTTTTGTATCCAATCTGATTCTTATTCTTTTGATTACTATTTTTTTTATCCTTTGCGTTTATTTTATTTTTTTCAATTTTGTCCTTTAGAATCTTAATTCATTTTTTTTTCAAATTTTGGTCCTCATTTTTTCACTACTCTTTTTCTATCATTTTCTTCATTATTTTGTTTTTAATTTAACCCTGATTAGTTTCTTTCAATTATTTTTGGTACAAGACTTAATCCTCATTGTTTATTTATTTTTTATTTTTTTATAATTGAGAATTTTACTTTATAATTTTTTCGTCTTTCTTTTACAGCTTAGTCCCATTCTCATGACCCGATTTACCAGTTTCAATGATTTACTTAGTTTGAGTTTGGTATTTTTTTAAAATTCTTTTTAGATTTTTTTTTTCATTTGATATTGACTTAGTGGGCCTTAAGCTTTGTGATTTGTTCAATTATTTTTTTTGGGTTATCCCTATTTTATATCTCAGGTCACAAGTTAGTCGAGTTAACATGAGCTGACTTATTTTTTTTTAAAATGGTTCCATCCTTTGCCATTAAATTATTGACCCTTAAATGTTGTCATTTTTTCACCTTCCTTTACGTGGAGTTATCCTAGGTGCAAGATATGGTCAAGCATCTTAGCGTCCCCTCCACGAATAAGCAGTGTGTCTAGCTCGATGGTGGCCAGAGTGGCGCATGTAGCCTTTTGTTTTGTTTTTGTTGTTTTGTTGTTTTTTCCTTTCTCCTACTTGATTTTTGTGCTAGCCTTAAAAAAGTCAAATCAACCCTTAAGATTTGTTAAACTTAAGATTTCATCTTTATTCTCTTCATTGTAATTTTTAAAATTTAAAATAATATATGGAATTAAGGGGTTTTATTAATTTCATCTTTTTCTTTATTGCATTTTTTATTAAGAATAAATTATTAAATTATTTTTTTAATATTTTTGTTATCCCTAATAGATATTTTCACCTCACATATTTGGTTTCTATTTTTTTTATTGCTATTTTTTAAGATAGTTTTTGCAATTTTTTTTTTGTGCAATTTCACCATTCTTTTGTTTTTTTTTCCTATCAAATCTATTTTTTTTATTAATGTATTTTTTTTTTATCTTGCAAGGTTTTTCTAGATTGATTTTTTATTTATTTCATCCTCTAATATTTATATGAATGGGTGTTTAACTTGTTAGTTGAGTCCGGGTCTAGAATAATGGTTTATACATTTAAAAGATTGACCCCGTTTTACATATTATTTCATCCTCCAATAATTTTTTTTTTATTGAGTTATCATGGTATCATGTATCAAGTTATGGATTTAGCAGGTTCATTAGGTTTAGCTTGACTCTTTTTTCATTGTTTTTTAATATTTTTGGATTTTAAGTCAATAATTACAATCTTAAACTTTTTTATTTTAAAATAATATTTGTATCGTTTTGATATTTTTTTTCTATGTAATTATACGATCAAAGCCACGGCCACGTACATATAAATACGAAAGATCATGAAGCGATGCCTTGTTTGATTAAGATGAGAAAATGATAAACGGTTGAAAAACTGAAGATCGAAAGGCACTTTAAACAGATATTCCAAGATGTGAGGTCCTTCGATACTCTTTTCCCTTGTAAATGGAAACATTTTGACTTGCTGCATCACTAGTGAGACTTGCTGCAGATAATAAAGAAGTAATGTCAATCAAGAACAAAAGAGGAATTTGAAAAACGATTCACTTATCAAAACGAAGGCAATGCAGAGTCCCAACTAGTAGTGGCTCATCTAGTCTAAGGGGTCCTAAGAGGTACCAACAAGTTTCTGGGGTCCTTTTGGATGATCACAGAGAGACAGGTGCGTGGCGTAGGGCACCCATGTCCCATTAGTAAGAAACCATGGAGGCTAACCACAGATCATAACCCTTGAAACTTATCGAACAGCTCACATGTTAATGGTAGCAAGGTTTATTCATAAAGAAAAGGTATAAAAGAAACACACCAGCACTCATCTGATTGAATATCTAGATTAAAACCCCAAAAACCTTGGAAAGTTCAAATGATCGAGCCTAATCTTTAAAGAATTCTAAGCCCTGGGTACTTGTTGGTCGGGCATGACCCAGTAATAAACGGGTCTATCATAGGTCTAGCGTCTCGACGTTCTCCGGACTAACTTAGAAGTTGGGCTAATGCTCGCAAAGGTCGATTGTCGAAGTCCATGAACCCAATGATGTGGTTTTTTTTTACAGAACTTAAAATTAACTACCAGTAAAACTGTTTTAAAATCTGGCTAAGGTGGTAAGAAAAACGTTGCGTGTGCAGTTAATTACTTGGAAATTTGTAATAATTGATGATACGATACAATCAGAGAGCCAGAAAAGGCGAAATGGTTCATCATTGCAACGCTTAGGAAACAGCAGCTCAGGTTACTGCTGACAGTAACAAAACGACGCATTTAATGAAGAAAAACATGTAAAGTCCTGAGAAAATGACAGACACAAACATCAACACTCTTGTTTAGTCACAAATCTCATGGAAGTTATTTATTATTTTGGACAGTGAGTCTCATTCATGGGTCGCTCTCTATTCACCATCTTCAAAACAACTTCATGTCATACTTTTCTTCTCTGCTTCATGATTTTTTTCATGACACTTGCACTAGCTATCTTTTTTTCTTTTAAAATATTAAATGATATATTCGAATCAATTCCTACGTCCATCAGCTTTGTTTTTTCAAAAACAATTTAAAAACATACATTTGCCGTTGCATTTAGAGTGTGCATTCAGAGCTGCAGCAATGTCACCACACAAAACCTCAGTTGCTAGAGAAGCATCCTGCTCCGTTTTGTTTCAGTAAAGACCTTAACCAAATTACTTCGGTAGAGCCATTATCTACTGCGCTATATTTAGCCTCAGTGAAAAAGCGTGCCACTGAGGAAATAATAGGAGCCGGTGGCCTGGCCTTTTCCGGCATGGTAGATGGACAAAGAACAATTGATTGATGGCGACCTGCATGTGAAGGGACAACAGATTGTGGAATGGACTATTCAGAGGGTGATAATGACAAATCCACAAAGAGATTGATAACTGAAGGATTCTAGATAACATTGCTAGAGAAAGGAGCTTGTAAGTCAATAATTAATGGCGTTATCCTCGAATTAAGAGGCGGGGTACTGTGAGAAAGGAGCCGAAGTAATAGATAGATAGTGCATAAAAAATCTTCAAGAAACTATAATATGGAGTTTGTTTAAATAATTACTGAAAGGATGGGTGCTATTCAAACCTGGTGTGGGCATTCGATTGATTAAAAGAGCAGAAGTAGCGAAAGCATATGCCCAAAACAAAAATTTGCCTTCAGCAACACCATCTTGCCCATGAGTATGGGGACAAGAAAGCCTTTGATGAATTCCAAACTTCTGCAAGTAAGAATGAACATGCAAAACTCTACCCCCAATCTGATGATAAGCATTTAAGTTTCCATTAATAAGATATTGCCAAGAAAAATTGGTGCATTCATAACAAAAAAAAGCCAAGAAATAACGTTCTCTGATGAATGATAGAAAGGGCGCAGGACCCTAGAAATCAACATGAACCAAGGATAATGGTTCATTTGTAAGTGATCCTGTACCAGGTAGAGTAATCATACTAAACTTCCCTAAGCAATATAAAGTACATTTTTGCTTAGATACTTTTAGGGAATTAGAACAAGGCAACTGGAAATTCTTGATAACAGATAAGACTGATATGGAAATTGCAGACTTCCCAAACCCGCCTGCCAATCCTTCAAGCTGATTTTTCACTCTGATGAAGGCTTTTTGCTCCTTGTTGAAATTACGGTAGTGCAACCCTAGGAAGTAGATATATAGATTCCATCTTCAGCTGGTCCTTTTCGTAAGGTTTTATGGGTTCTCTCGTCCTTTATAGAAAAATAATTAGAAATAAATTGAAAAAAAGCCATCATCATCTCTAGTGAATCTATTGGCAGAAAGCAATTGTTTTTGCATGTCTAACATGTAGGATATGTTTCAGACTGAGCTTTTTGGAATCAGAAAGGAAAAATGCTTATTTAATATGATTTATACTCAAACCATTGCCATTACCAACCAAAACCTAATCCTTACCTTTGTACTCTTCAGAAATCTACGGACTTGCTAGGTCAGGAGTTATGTGATGAGTAGCAGCAGTGTTTGGGAACCAGTCAGAAGTGTTGCTAGAAACAGCCATATTTGCCCCAGGGTGTCATCGTGCTTGTCATGAGGCTTTCTGCACCACTTTGTAGCGTGATTGCGTAAGCCACTGATTTGACGAGAAGACTTAAAAGAACCAGCGATTGCCTTTGTTGGTGGACTACTACTGTTGGGAAAATCTCATGTTCCTCTGATTTGTCGTGTGAACAGAATTGATGGATGGCTCTTGTCTTGCACCATTACCACCAGAATTGATGGATGGCTCTTGTCTTGCACCATTACCACCAGAATTGATAGAGGTTTTAGAGCTCTTGAGAAATATTTCATTAGCAACTTACTGCCCCGATAGCTCATGAAAAGACACATGATCATATAATTCATCAGCAATCAATTTTTCTTCTTTCAGGATTTGAGACGTGATTTTGTCTGCCAAGGTGAGCTCTTGCAATCTCAGATGTAACTGCACTTTCCGAGCACTGAAGCCTGAGTCGAAAGCTTGAAGAAGAGCGTGCCAAACATCATAGGAATCGTCTAACCAACCGAGGAGGAGTTGATCTCACTGGAACTAGTTAATTGGAAAATTCTAGATTTTCTTCCAAACTATTGGTTTCAGAAGTGTAAGTGTGTTTAAAAGGCACTGGATATCGTGGTGCCATCTATATGACTATTGAGCATGTAGCAATTAAGTGTGAATTGTGTTCTTCAAGTCGGAAAGTTTACAGTATCGTGTCTGGTGGAAGAGTGTTAGCCACGACATCGAGTTGAAGGAGAAGATGTTGCGAACAAGATTTGAGTAGCAAACCAGAGTTTGACGGTGAAGAAAAACAGGATTTTTAAAAGGATAACTTTTCTTTCTTATATTATCTTGCTGACATAAATATATTATTGAAATAAATAATTTGATCTTTTTTAAATGGGTATGTGTATATGTTTTTAAAATTTAAATTTGATAATTCGTATGTGAGATATTAATTGAAGTTGATCTCTTAAGATATCAATATATTGTTACTATATTTATAATTATTTTTTTGCTAGATAAAATTGTTAACTCCGTTTGTTTTTATATTTTAAAAATATTTTTTAAAAAATTAAATTTTTTATTATTATTTTACATTAATTTTTTTAGTGTTTTTAGATTATTTTTATGCGCTAATATCAAAAATATATTTTTTTTAAAAAATAAAATATTATTTTAATATATTTTTAAATAAAAAATATTTTAAAAAATAATTATAATCACATTTTTAAATTGATACAATTAGGTTAATCTTTTAACATTATAAAAATATTACGTCATAAAACCTAAGAAAAACTAAAGAAATGACATGAAAATCAAATTTATTTTACAAAAAATCAAGGGGCCCTCGATAGAAAACAGGACCAGGCTGCGTGGCTTCATGCACAGGGCAATTAATGCCAAAGCAAAATCGAAATGGACAGACACCAACTTGGCAACTTCTATACTGTTCGGTCAAGAATTTCGTAGGAATTAATCTTCTCTCGTGAAATGGAGTAATTATCTCACAAATTACCATGACAAAGCTTAGCTGTTTTCTTGTAAGAGATTTGTAGCGTAGCTTCTTTCAAGGTGCCGACAGGTCTAAGCCTGCAGAGTGAACGGCTATAGAGCTTGTTTGTTTGTCTGAGACAGTCATCAAAAAGTCCAGCGTTGCTCCCCTTGGTTTTATTTTAAATATTAATTTGATTATTGAGTGCTACAATTACTGTTGTTTGCTTTAAACACTTTAAGGTTTTCCATGAAAATTGTATATCATCTTTATCACTCTTAATTTTAATTTTATCTATTTTTATTTATTTTATATAAAAAGAAATTAATTTATAAAATCATTGGCTGATAGGCAAGAGTTTTCCACCATTTAAATTCGCAATAAAACAAGGCACAAGAAAAGAAAAAAGTGATTGATCAACGATTAAGGAATTCAACTTAGACAAAGGTTTTTTTTCTTAAAACTTCTATTCTTTTTTATTTTTCATAAGAAATTTTATAGGAATATTTTATGGTTTATAAATAATCTGATTGTGAGTTAAATATTATTGTTAAGGCTTCAATGTAGCCTTTACATGATATTCTTGAATTTCGAATTTATTTTATTAAAGTATTTATTATTATTTATTAAGTATAATTTATTGTATCTAATGACTTTGAATGATTGATATTTAGAGAGTATGCATACTATCTTTTTAGGATGCATGTCATGAATTAAATGAAAAAACCTCTATTTAATTTGTGCATGTAGGTAACTTTAATTAATTATACTCGAGAGAGGGTTTTGGATAGATTATAATATTTTATAATTAATTTAAAAGATAAATACTTAGTAACATATTTTAAAAATAGTTTGGCTTGGTTAACCAAAAAGTCTTAGTATTTTCTCTATCAATTAATTCATCTTACTATCATATTTTTGTTTAATTTCTATTTGTTTATCTATTAATTCTCTTAAACGTATTCATCTATTTTGCACTTTTAAATAATTTAGAGTTGCAATAACTTTAATAGCTAATAGACAGATATATAGTCATCTTATAAAGAATAATCTTATGATTTATATTGTATTGCTCGAAGTGATTAGTATATTTGCTATTGTCAATTTCCCATTTAATTCACACACACACACACGCATATATATATATAGGATTTTGAGCAATTAATTCATAGATATTAAATTCATAACGAATCATTTGGAGGAACTTGACTCTATGAACAACATTTCCCATAGGTGATGCAAGCTTTTCCTCGAGAACTGCGATCTTATTAATATAGGATTTCGAAACTTCAGGGAGAAAACAGCCAAGAAGCTTTGGATCCATTGGGGATAATAAATCCTATTGCTAGGCTTTGCAAATAGAAGAACAAACACACACACACACACACTAGTGAATAATTAAATATATGTATATTGTATCTTGCGAGCAACATTACAACTGTATTAGAATCGTCAGATTATTATTAATGTAAAACCTAACCCTTCCAACATTAAATTAGCATTATCTCCACGTTGCTTGTCGTGAAATTATGTTTAAATAGCCATGGCACAAGGATTAGAAGCTTCAGCACCGAGGCAAGAACTTAAAATCAGCTATAAACAGGAGCAAGTGATTAAGCATGCAGTGGAAATCTATCAGAGATAGGTTAAAATAGTTTGCTTAAAGAAATGTTTTGTAGTCAGTGTACAAAGAGGCGAGTCAAACTCACTCTCCATTAACTCTTCTTAAATAACTTAAAGTTGATTAGAACTACGTACACAGCTAACATCATCAATTGCTGGTAACATGAAAGTTAGGCAATTCCTGTTTGCGCATTTGATTAAAATTGAAAGATTGCTTCTAAGTGTTATCCAGGGAAATATATAGTACTTGAAGTCCTTATCTAACTCATAACAAGCAACATGCTTCCACAGTCTGTAATTACATATATTACAACAAATACTTAAAAATATAGGCCGGATTTTCACAGTAACAATTCATAATTTTTAAATTTTTAAAATTTTGTTTTTAAACCTTTTTTTCTCTAAATATAGCATTTTATGCCCAAATTTGTGACCAATTTGTTTTTTAAAGGGATAAAATTGAAACAAATGAACCAAAGTATAAAACAAGAAGAAAACTAATGACCAGTCTAAATTAAGAGAAAAGTTCATTTTCATCCTTATATTTTCTATTTTTTTCTTTCACAATCTTTATAGTTTCTAAACATTTTTATTTTGGTTCAAAATTTTATTTTATTAATATTTTAGTACTTAAATTAGAAAGAGATAAGAGAAATGACCAGAAAATAATAAGAAGAGAAAAGATTGTAGATCTGGTCACTTTTCAACAATGAAAGTCTTCATTCTTAATGTAATAGATTCAATTCAACAAGAAGAATTTAGTGATAGTTGTTTGAAATCTTATCTAGAGAAATAAATAGGGTTGAAAGATAAAAAAAATTTTGTTTGATTTTATATTTTTAAAATTACAATAAAAAAACTTACATATATAATTTTTTATGTTTTTTTCCCACGATAGCATAGTGCTCTCGTTAGATAGCTAGTAATTACTATTTTCTGCCTGTAGTCAAGAAATAACCAAGAGTCCACGCTCCTTTCTTTTTGTTAGACTAGTAAAGACCCGATGATAGTATTGGGCTGCATGCCCTTTTTAATTAACAATCATAGAGAATTAAGCATGTAATTAATTTATAATTCTCCCAAATTAGTGCAGATCAATTCAAGTTGTTATTTATTTATTTATTTTGCCCATAAAAGAAGAAGAAGATTGAGGTCGTTCTAGACTTCTGGGGAAGTTTACAAGGTATTAAGCATGTAATTAACAATCATAGAGAATAGATAAATAATTTATAATTCTCCCAAATTAGTGCAAATCAATACAAGTTGTGATATCCTAGAAGAAGAAGATCGAGGCTGATCTAGACTTTTGGGGAAGTTTACAATGTATTAAGCATGTAATTAACCACCTTAATCAAATTTGGAAAGATCCTATAAGCAAGTTGTGATATCTCAATGGACCCGTTTGCACCACTCTTTCTGTCACCGATAATAACATTGTCCCTCACTCGGTTGCAGTACGACTATGGCCTCTTGTTTTTTCTCTCAGCATTTTGTTTGCTTGAGAGAAAGTGGATTCAAAATCTTATGGTCATTATCTTTTTTCCCTGATAAGATTTGTATGCATGCATGCCTACAAATCTTGTTCGTTATTTTGAAATCATGAGGAACCTTTAATTTGTTCTTATCTGAATTTATCTAGCCCCATTAAGACTGATCAATTGCAGGCATGATTTTTTATTTTGTTTTCTTGTAAAAGCTCTTTCCAATTATTTGATTCTCAGACAGACTACATGGGTGTATGGAACTACAAATATTTCATGTTCAAGAGATCCTAAATGTTTTTAATAAAACGACCAACATCTTTCACTTTGATTAATTGCCAATTTCTTACGATGGAAAATGTAAGTGTTTCCCTCTATTAATACTCTCTTTTAAACGGTTGAAAAATATATTAAAAAACAATGTTTTTATTTTTAAAAATAAATAAACCCAAGGGGTTGGCCTAGCGGGTAAGAGCTGGGGCCTGGCAGTTTGCTCCTGTCCAGGTCTCAGGTTCGAGTCCGCCTGGTGCAAACAATTTCTTGGGGCCATCGGACTTGGGCGAAGCCCTTGATTTAACCGTGGTGCACTTGCGGGAAATTTCTTGCCGAGGACCTGTGCACCCCTGGGATTAGTCGGGTTTCGACCCGAATACCCGGTGCTAATTCAAAAAAAAAAAAACATTGTTTTTTAAAATAATTTTTACTTGAAAATATATTTAAAAATAACATCAAAATTAACGCTATGAATCTCAATAAATTTTTTAAAATATAGTTGGATTTTAGAATAATCTCTTTGAATTAAACATTGATGGCATAAATATATTATAGAGTTACTAGCTTTAAATCAAAAGAAGAAAAATCACATGAAATACAAGCATATTTGAAAACATAGCATGGCTCAATATTTGTGCTCTTATTATTATAGGGACGAAGATACTGCAGATGCCAAGGATAAGAGTGTAAGAAACACGCCAAAATTATGTGCTGGAAATGTACCTATCAATCGATAATGACCATCAAATTTAAAACCAACGGCTATGAGTTATCATCAACCCCATCTGTCAGTGCTTTCAATGGCCGATCTTGCTCCATCAAAGTGGTTACACGTGCGTGTCTGTGATTTGTGTTGCATGGTATCACCTCTCATGGTCAATTTTTAAATATACCTCCTCATTTATTATACTCTGCTACTCGCTGGAAATCAGCCCAAGAACATTTATAACACAATGCCGTTGAAGAAAGCTCCTTCAATATAATAGTGGTTCATTTCCCAAACAAATTCATTAATTAAAAGCTTATTCATGCTTTATTTTTACGTTGAAATAGTGTTTTTAAAAACATTTTTTATTTTAAATTAATTTTTTAATATTTTAAAATTATTTAATATGCTCCTATAAAAAAATTTAAAAAATTATTTTAATAAATTTCTAAATAAAAAATATTTTAAAAAATAATATCTATGGTTGTTATTTATTTTTATTTTTTTAAATTGTGTAGGTTAATGTTTAAATTTTTTCTAATTAATAAAAAGAAATAAAGTGAACTTGGGATTAAAAGTAAGGTAATTTTATAATTAACACCTCTTGTTTTTTTGTTTTTTTTTTTAGAGATCTTGTAAAGTAATTTCAAAATCGAAATAGTCTTATATCAATGTGTAAACGTAAATCGTTTGTTCTGTGCTATACAAAAAATAACGAAATATAATTTTCCATAAATAGCAAGAGCAAGTTAGAATCCCTTGGGTAGTTCTATTCACCGAGAGAAAAGTGATATCAACCCTAACAGTACCTTTCCATGATGGCTCGTGCAAGCTTTCTACACATGTGCACCCTTACAGAGAGAGGGAGAGAGCATGGAATTTTTTTTAACATTAATTGCTCTACACAAATTTAACAAAATATGAAACAGAAACTTATATATGAGAAGTAATTAAGAAGCATCATCTATTAATTAATACTTTTTAATCTCATTTTCAGCTTCTAATGAAGTTAAACAAGGACTGATTATATCAACTTCATTTCCTAACGAGGATACACAACAAGGAGTAGAAGACGAATCATAAGAAGATGCAGAAGAAGTGTAAAATGACAAAGGAGAAGAAGGAGAATCATGATGGTGTTGCGTAGTACTAGCAGTAGTGATGGTACTTGAAGAAGAAGAAGAAGAAGAAGCCATAGCAAGACCAAGAAGCAAATCTACAAAAGCACCAATGATGTACCCATGATTGCTCTTTCCATTCACCTTCAAGTAGCAAGACAAAAGCTCTTCAAGACCTTCCCAGTCTGTTAATCCATGAGCTTCAACCATCTCCTCCATTGACTCCTTGAAATCCAAATAAGGGTCTTGAGACTCCATTGACAATACCACGCTTTCTTTAAATGGAAACTCACCACCTGCCTTAGCTTCTTCCAAGATTGAGTTTGTCTCCCCTGGTTTGAAGAACAGCCTCTCTGACCTCAAGCCTTTGATCACTGTCTCTATAGACTCACCAGCTCCTGACTGATCATCTGATGCTGTTGAGAAGCTAGCTGACTCACAGGAGTTGGTGAACCATGACTCAGGTGTAGTACTGTCCACCACATCATTGTTAGTAGCGTCTAAGAAACCTGGGTTAATGGTCTTGAGCATTCCATCACTTGTTCTAAAACTAAAAGAGAGGGTTCTTGGTTGCTGACAATAGGCAGGCCAAGGCCATAAAGCTCTTGACGAGGGATCCGTATTTGCATTATTCTTGGAGAGAAAAGGGAGCTTCATTTTCTTGTCCACCAACTCGTCTGTTCTTGGTTCTTGCCTAAAATGTATTGCTTGAGAGGGAAACGTTATAAGTTGGTTCAAAAGAGTTTTGGCGGTGAGAAAGGTAAATTTTTTGAAAGGTTCTTTATGGGTTTATGATTCAGAGAGGCAGGATTATGAGAGCAGATTTTGAAGAAGTGGTCATGAATAATTAAGGAGAATAAATGCAGAGAGGAGAGTAGAGAAGGAGGGAAAGGGGAGCTGGTTGGAGAGGGCTGGTGGGGACTCTCACACCTTCTTTTCTGTGTATTGAAATTTTGGGCTTTTGAAGTAAATGTCGTTCAGTTGAAGTCATTGAATATTATGGTACTTTTATTATTATTAAATAGAGTTATCTACTGCTATATTTCTCTGTCACAAACTCTTCCTTTTCTAGGTTCTTGTAGTTCAATTACGTGACCTAGCTAAGCTTTGTTGTTTTCTTGTGTAAAAACTTGAATGTTGAAAGTTTTCAAATAGTATAATAAATTACCACAAGTATGTATATGATAATTACTTAGGGGTAGAATAAATCATTAAATTAATTACACTACCAGATTTTTTAAATTTACGGACTGAATATTTCATTGTAGTTACACTTAATCTGTCAGGACGAATTTTACCGACAGGCAAACAAATAATTACTGTTTATTAGAAAAATTTTTCGCGATGATTCTTATTTTATTTGCAATTCTGTTGGTAAAATAATTATCGTTGGATTTACAGATAAAATAAGCGCACGAAACAAAAAATTTACTCTTTTCATTTCGTCGGTATATCCCTATGTGAATATGGCATATCACCGACAAAAAGACTATATGTAATTCCATCGATAATTTTTTTAATATTACTAATGGAATTAAATAGTTGGTGATTAAACAGTGACACTGACACTTGCAGTAATTCTTTTCCAACTCTCCGGAATATACCGATGAACTTAATTTGTTGGTAAGAGCATTACTAATGTTTTAAAAATATATATTTCTTAAAAATATATTAAACAAAGTAGAAAATAGTTAAAATAAAATAAATATTCATTATAAATTTAAAACTTTATCAGTTCAAATACAATTCATCTGAAAATAGAGGGTTTAGAGAAGGAGGAGGAGGGAACGAGTCTTCGCCAATCTCAACACTAAGTCGTTATGTTTTAGTAGCAAGATAAGTCATCCGAACTTCAATTTGTTGGTTTAAATGATGATAACTGATGTGAATCCATAAAAAATATACACCCAAAACCTGATCCAGAAGGATGATTGTCGCAATGTCATACAAGTGCGACAAAATAGAGACTCCATTTGGGACTTACTTGTAGCCTAAGCTTTGTTATATGTCTGATTGTTGTGTTTTAGTTTGATTGGTTTGTGCATTAATTATCAACATGCATTTTATATACAAAGCTCATGCATTGTATATTAGATATGGATTAATGCTTTCATGCATCGCATGCTTTGATTTTTTAGAGCACACATGCTTTTTGGTTAGGTGGAGGGATTAATGGTATACCATATAATTATTGGTAAGGGTTGTGGCTCGTAAAACACCAAACTCAAATTTAAGTGCTTGTTTAGTAATGGTAGACATACATACTATATTGTCCTTACGAGGACTATCACTAGGTAGATTTGAGACACTTTTGAGACCATTTAGAAAACCTACTCATACTCATTTAATAAATAGAACCTATCCTTAAGGTGTATGTACTATCTATAAATTGTATCAAAGAAAGCCCAATATGTATCATCTAGAATTCTAGGATTTTTGGGTGACAAAAGGTTATCAAATAGATTCTATAAGAGTCTAAGCAATTACAAATTAACTAAGATGGATATCAATTCCCTCGTTAGTTTAATGATGACATCAGGTTCACAAATCTATAGATGACTACCATTGTCACTCTCGAAGGGTGAACTTATATTTAATTTACCTTTTACTTTTCAAAAGCATCTCATATTTATTTTCTTTTCAAGCTTGCTTGATTTTTATTTACAAGTGAAATATAGGCCCACCCCTACAAACTAAAACCTTAAAATTCATAAACACTAAATTTAGAAAAAAGGTTCATGAAGAATGGAGAAATGACACAGTTGGAAACCCAATAAAGGGAGATGAAAAACATGAGGGGTGATATTGTTAAGCTCAGTGGTTTGCTCGAACAAATATTGAGATCTAGACCTAAAGAAGAAACTTCTACTCAGCCTGTAGTTACCGCCCAACTTGTACCTAAACAAGTAGCTCCCTTCGCTTTCATTACATAAAGTTTGGAGGCAATTAGCACCTCGCTAGAGGTCTAGTTACCTAAACAAGTAACTCCCTTCACTTTCATTCCATAGAGTTTGGAGGAAATTAGCACCTCGCTAAAGGCTCGGTTTACTATTTTTTTTTTTTTTTCTTAGTTAGCACCAACTATAAACCTGAATGTTGAAACCTATATGGCAAAGGTGATAAAAAAAAAAAACAAGGATTTTGATAAGTTATCTTCTATTTAAGAGAGATTAAATGTAATTAAAAGACTTGATCTATATGATATAGTTAAAGCCGCTGAAATGTTCTTGACTCAAAGCATAGTGGTCTTTAAGAAGTTCAAAGTGTAAAAATTTGCTAAATATACTGGTACGTAGTGCCCAATAACTCATCTAAAAGTTTATTGAAATAAGATGACAAAAGTCATCCATGATGAGAAACTCTTAATCCATTTTTTCCAAGAAAGCCGGGGTGGTGCTGCTCTAAATTTGTACCTGCTGTTGGATACCACTAAGATTAAAATATTGAAAGACATGATGAATGCCTTTGTCAATCAGTATAAATTTAACATAGATATTGCATCTGACAGAATGAACCGGCAAGATATGAAAATGGATGACAAAAAATATATATTTAAGGTCGCCTAAAGGTAGCATAGAGTAGCTACTTAGGTGAATCCTTCACCTCTAGAAAAGAAGATGGTTAACTTATTTATTAACATGTTGAAGACACCATACTTTGAGTTCTTAGTTAGAAATGTAGCCCAACACTTTACTAACTTAGTCATTATGGTTTAAATGATTGAACAAGTTGTCAAAATAAGAAAAATAAAAGGTTTATCCATGAGTTCTAGAGTCAGGATGGAAAATGAATGATAATGGTCGTCAATTAAGGTAAAAGGGAACAATTCAAATTTATGAATGATAATGGTACCTATCATATTGTCACCAGATCATCTTTAATGTCACACCCAACATCGCGATGACCTTTATGCTTCTAGAAAAAAAAATAGATATTTGGCATCTTGCTCTTAGAGGGGAAAAGGTTTGGTTTTTGAAGTTGCTATCTAGTATTATAGTTATTAGAAACCCTAACTGGTTAACACATATTATATAGTACATGACTGGTTACGCAAAAAAAAGATACAATCACCTCTTTAGTGTTCTACTTGAAGTACGCTACATTGTTGGTTTTGTCTTGAATTCTTGTCCTTTAATTATTTAAAAGTTTAGAGTCACCACCTAGTGTTTTGGTCACTAAAAACTTTAATTTGTTTATAGATCCCGGATAAGGAGACTGGTTATGTATTGGAAAAACAATATCACTCCTAATACACCATACCTAGAGTAAGCTGCATTGTTTATTTGTCTATTTATTACTAAAGCTCTGTTGTGTTTTTCTAGCTATTGGTTTGTCTATTGGTTAAAATATATTCATCTCTATGAGATGTATCATGGTTTTATATGCCAAACCTAGCAATTTTAAAGTTAAAATATATTTTATTATATTTTATTTTTTTCTTTCTTTTAATACCACTACTAAGTTTGTAATTTTCAAATATTAAAAGTAAAGAAAAGAAGAGATAGAAGGGGATTATTTTATTTATTATAGGCTTAATTTTTTTTTAATATTGAAAATACATCTTACATGTAAGTTTCTAAATTCTTATATAAAAAATAAACAAATTGATTTTTTTAAGAATTTTTAAAATTTAGACCAAGTTCTAATGAATTTTAAAAACTTGTTATAAAATACAAGCATCCAAGCAAAATATTTTTGTATTTCTCTTCTTCTTTTTTTTTTGGTAAAACGCTATGACAAATAAAAAATGCTATTGTATATAAAAAAAAAATTTGGCTTTTCCTTTTTGTCAAGAACAAAACAAAGGTTTTTTTTTTATACAATTCCAAGATATTAAAAAACAATTTTTTTTAAAAAAAGAACTTAACCATGTTGCAAATTGAAAAATGTTGTTAAGTTTTTTTTTTTTTTTTTTGGTATTTTCATGTTTTTTTTTTTTATCCATTTATCTAACAGATGCTAAAATAAAAAGTTATCAATTATACATTCACATCTCTTCACTAATTAACTCACGCACCCTACAATCATGTATATTTATAAAAGCATCCCTAAATATCAATCAAGGTCATGACAAAACATATCAAAAATATTTTTTAAAAAAAAATCTAAAATAGACCTTCTAGAAGAGGTTGGAAAAAACCTAAATGGTTAGAATGTGGTGCAAGAGTTGATGCAGCTTTATGAAAGATATTGGATCTACCATTGGCACATGTTAGTCATGTGACAACCGCTATTGTCAGTGTTTGGGCTCACACATTGCCACTTGTGGACGATCGACACCCGGTGGATCAAATAGATCCCCTCTTCCTCTTCACGTTTATACCAGTGGTGAGTGTTACCATTACCTGCAAAAAGAAACACACACAAGGAATGTTTCAGTTTATTTCCTCTTCTCTCTGTAAATTTGCTTCTTCCTCTCTCTCTCTCTCTCAAGTTAGTCTCTTCCTCTTTTACTTGGTGTTGTTGTCATGGTTAAGGCATGGAGGAGGAGATGTTAGTGATTTTATAGTGGTTTGAAAGTCCTTGGCTAAAGGAGAGATGTTGTCAATTAGGTGTTGGAATTGTTGTCACCAATGTGTGAGTAGGCAGTGGAGGAGGAAACAATGGCTAGTGACCATTATGGGGAGAGGAGGGGCGACATTGTTGTGGAAAAATAGGAGTATGGAGCCATGTTTGAGAGATGATGTGACCATTAATCATGAGTTGGAAGAGATGATGATGGCTCCTATTGTTGTCGGCGATGTGAGGAGATGACTTCTAGTTAGAGGGAAACCTTGAGTGAAAGAAGCTGAAGGTGACAAGTTTGTGTGTTCTTTGTGAAGGAGAAGACCTTGTTCTTCCTTTTTTGAAAATGTAAGAATGTGTTGGATGGTGCATGGAGAGAGAAAAATTCTTGTGTTCTTTTGTGTGGTGGTCACTAGGTGGTCATGTTTGTTTTTTCTCTTCCTAGGTGAGGGGCAACTTGGAGGGGTAACTTCGAGGGATGGTTTTGTTGTTGTTGTTTTTTGGCTTGGTTTAAGTGATTTTTGGTTGTTTGAAGAGTGTATTTTTAAGGTTTGTTTTAGGCTAATTCTCTCACTAATTTCTCCTCCTAACCCCCACTTTTTTTTTCTTTTTTTTTATGCTAATGCTCCCCCTCTCTCGTATCTAAGATTTTTCAATATTTATAGCCAAATCTTTTCTTTTCAATTGCATGTTCCTCAAGGAACTGGAGTTGTCCTCATTTTCTTGTGTGTTTATTTTATATATATATATATATATATATATATATATATATTTTTTTTTTTTTTTTGATTATTTTTAAAAAATACAACATCAACAATAACACGATAGAATAATAAACGTGTTAATAATTAACCACATTGAAAACTAAAGGATGCTAATGCATTAAAATATATATATTTTTGATTTTTTTTTCCTTATTTTTAGATTTTAATCATCATTGCAGCGAGTGGGGTAACTGGGGAGAAAAAAAATAACCATTAGGAGTTGTCACAATGCTAGCTATTGTTTCAACAAGTTGAGTATGATCGAGAACTGCTACTAGAACTTGATATCAAAGTGAGAAAATGTGTACAAACCCAACTTTCGAAAGAAAAAGATGAATCAATCAAACAATTCTAAACCATAAAAAACATTGGCGTACTTGTCTAACCCTACTCCTGCTCCTCCTCCACCATCATCTTTATCGTTCAAGAAATACTTATCTTTGATCTTCAGATAAGCATGCAATGTCAACAAACTATCTGAGCCAGCTTGATGACTCTTCCCTATAACCCGATCCACTCCCAATTCCTTACATACCCGATCCAATCCACCATGTAAATTCCCACAAAACCTCATTATGTGCTTTATATCATAAACCCTATCTCCAAAGTACACCCTCACTCTTTCGAAAAACTCGTTTAACTCCTCAGGCAGAATTTTTTGAGTCAAACATTTCACTAAGTAACCAAAATCATATGCACAGTGAAACGTTACCCAACTCACTGAGTGATTCAGCACCAGCCCACTCGACATCATCAACTCAGCGAATCTCACCGAATCAATCCCCAGCTCACGATTCTTCTCGAAATCAATCCCCTGTCGCCTCAATAACTCCACCGAGTCATGCGCATGTGCATCATGCGCCACATCAAAATCCCTAAAATTGAACTCCCAAATAAACCCAACATCTTTAAGCCCTAGATCGGGTAAATTCCCATCCTCGTCGGCGATCGTGAGTCCGATTTGGATCAGGTTTAAGAGATCAACGTTTGCTTTGAGGCTCAAGTAGTGCGCCCTGGGGCCGCTATGCCGATTATACGGATCTCCAGCGGCAGGACGGACAACGATGCCAGGAAACTCCGTGTCCATTGAGATTAACGGGTACCTATCGATTTCGGATCGGATCAGCTTGAATTCTTCTTCCAAGTTGTCTGCCCAGACAGATCGGATCACGACAGTCTTCGCACGTTGCGGCGGCTGTTCATCGGAGTTTGACATGTTTTGGATCCGTTTATAAAAAGGGCATTAAAATTTTAAAATTCGGGTCAGGATGGTTAGGGTTGCCTTTTCGGGTTGATGTTGATTGATTTTCTATTTAATTGAGATTTCACTAGTTGTGGTTTTTATAGGGAGATGAGACGTGGGGTTGTCACGAAGGGAGGCGGTTTTGTTGTTTAAGAATCAGAAATGGGGGTACAAGTTGGTAAAGCGAAACGTGCAATATAATTATTATTTATTTATTTATTTATTTTTATTAGTTTGTCCATATAATTAGAATTCTTTTTGTTTGGGTTTAAATGGTGGAAATGCCAATGAATTGGATGTGGCTGGTGTATACTTGTGTGTTTTTTTTTAATTGTATTTGGTTAATATTTTAAAATAAAAATATATTTATTTGAAGAGATATAAGATAAATTTTTCTCTAAAATTGTTTTGACGGAAAGTATATATTTTGTTTTGAGACACTAATAAAATATTATATTAAAAAATATTAAAAAAAATAACAAAAAAATATGTGATTATTTTTTAATAATTAAATACTAGTGGTATTATGTATTATTTTTATTTCATATGGGAGCAAGTTTTATTAAAATGATTTTTTTAGAAAAAAAAAATGAGTTTTCATTATAGAATTAAAATTTATATTTTATATTACTACTGTTAACCAACAAATTATATTATATTTTAAAAGACATGAGAAAAACACTATGTATCTACTGTGGACATAGACTCATTGCATTGTTAACCACACTGTAGATATAAAGTATTTATACTATGGATGGCATTGTAGCGGCATGAGAGACGTTAATGCCCAAATCACATTCAAAAAGTGCTTGGTCTAGCTTGACGGAGAGACCCAATGCCTATAATTTATAATCACACTAGAATTAAACAATTGAGATGCAAATTTCAGGTTTTATGCTTTTAAGTTAAAGTTAAGTCTTTTTCTCGCATGGATCTGACCCTTTTCATTTGATCATATAAATAACGTTAAGAAATTTATCTGATCTTGTCAAAGAATCACATATCTAATGCTTTGTATAAGTCTTTCATAGACCATAGAATTCTTCATCAAACTTCATGTGCAGTTGAAAGGATGGGATATCTTGCTCCTGAATATGTATACTTTGTCATCCCCACGAAGAAAACTTATGTTTATAGCTTTGGATTTAGCAGGACCCAGTAGTTTACCTAATTTCTATTGGATCTAGCATAGCCGTCAGATCCAATACAATTAAAAAATTCTTTATTTTTTTTATATTTTTTATATATATTTTTTAAAAATATTATTTACCAACTACAAAAGTATATATCAATACGCTAGTCATAGATTAAAGATTGTTTCGAATAAATAATCGAGGGGGGATGTACAATGAACGTTGATGCTTGGCTTTTGGTCAAGAAAAATTGTATCCTTTTCAATGATTGTAGAATATAGTAATGGGAAATGGTGATACTTTTTAGTTATATGGGATCCCTCCACGTCTATTCACACTTCCTCAGAATCCAATTAAATTTGGCTGGCTCTAAGCCATCAAGAAAGCATAAATTGCTGATAACAAAAAGCATAAGAGCATTTTAAACCCAAACCAAAAATAAAAATAAAATAATGAGCGTTGTCTGAGGATGTGTTTGGGATAGACTCGTACAAAAAAACAAAAAAACAAAAAAAAAAACCCTAGCTTTTGATAGCAGCTTTTTATGCATTAAATGTTGTACATAGAAATAATAATAATAATAAAAAAAAGCAATTACACCTCACCAGTCACCACACCTCTATCCCAATACCCTAATTGCGAATTATAGTAAAAAAAAAATATTAATTAGATTTAAAGGTATTTAAAAATATAATTATAGTTATTTTTAAAATATTTTTTTTCAAATATATTAAAATAATTTATATTTTTTTATTTTTAAAAATTATTTTTGATATCAGCACATCAAAATAATCTAAAAATACTGAAAAAAAAAATATTAATTTGAAACGAAAAAAAATAATTTTATTTAAAAATATTTTTAAAACATAACAATAAATAAGATATTTAATGCTATATACAGTTAAAAGAAGCATATTATTCTGACTTGGATCTCACTTTATTTTTTTTTTTTTTAAGCATACGGATATTAGGCTATTCATGAAATTAATCATCCCCATTTTATAAAACTAATGGATGAGATTAAACTCATCCCCACTCTTAATTTTGCCCAACTACAAGAACATGCTTCTACTTTAACAAGTCCCCAAGAATCTTCCCCTCGAAAGTCCAAACTCAACAATCATTAAAAAGGAAAAAGAGAGAGAATACACATCGGAATGGACAATTACAAGTCGGAGATGACTTGAATACCGTGGGCTAAAAAACAATTGTAGTGATAAATAAACTTGGTAGGTTTCCCACTTGTTCATTTATTTTATTATATATTTTTTGTTTTGTTGGCAAAAATATCAGTGCATGCAAGGAATGCAACGTATAAAGGTCAAGTCATGATTCATTAGTTTTGAAGCAAGCAACGAATCAAAGGCGGAAAATTAGTAGGCACACTTCATCTACTGGGAAAAAACAATATATAAAAAATAGAGGTTTCCACTTGCCTTCTCCTTTTGGATTCACTCCCTTTTATCCACAACTCCACCCCCAAAAGTTTCCTTGGGTACCAACCGTTGATTTTCATGTTTAAATTGTTTGGGTTAATAGAGCCATTTTGGGTTTGAACACACAAAAATGTAAATGGAAAGAAAAAAGCATACTATCTTATAAGTTTCTAAGTATATACTAGCCGATTCAAAAAATAATTACATAAAAAAAAGACGGTCAAGCAGTTATAGTGTTTTCAAAGAAATAAAAAAAACTTGATACTTGTTTTATTAACTTGACTGCATCTAATAAGATCATGTAATCTAATAATCTGATTTAAACGTTAAGCAAAGATAGCAAATGAATCATAAAAAACGTTTGACAATAATTAATAAAAACAAATGAGCCAACAATACCATATCTGGAATAAGAAAAAAAAAATTGTTTGAGAACCACCATTACTCTAATTTAAACCATAAGCAACGATACTAGACAAATCATAAAAAAAAAACATTTGGCAACAAGTAACCAAAACAAATGAATCAACGATATCATATCCGAAATGAGAAAAAAGAAAAGATCGTTTGATACCTATCGTCACTCCATTGTGGACATTGTCCACCATCAAAGAGTTTGCTGAGACAACGCAAATCCAACTGTAAAAGGTTGTATGACGACATCGAAAGAAGTCGTAAGGACCGCTAGAACAACGCCTTAGAAAAGCAAACTAAATGAAACAAAATGAAGTGAGCGCTCACTTATATTCAATCAATCTGTTGCAACAAGTAACCAAAACAAATGAATCAACGATATCATATCCGAAACGAGAAAAAAGAAAAGATCGTTTGATACCTACCGTCACTCCATTGTGGACATTGTCCACCATCAAAGAGTTTGCTGAGACAACGCAAACCCAACTGTAAAAGGTTGTATGACAACATCGAAAGAAGTCGTAAGGACTGCTAGAACAACGCACTAGAAAAGCAAACTAAATGAAACAAAATGAAGTGAGCGCTCACTTATATTCAATCAATCTATTCTATCTAAAGAAATTATAAAGAATAAAAGCAACCTTGGGTGAATTTCTTAAAGCTGAATTAATTTTTAAAACTTTCAACCCTTGAAATCCTATACATGGGCTTAACCAATAAGCTTAAATCCAAACCATTTAAATGTTAAAGGATGAAATCATGTAAAAAGATCAATGCATAAAAATTTGCAAAAGAAAGAAAAAAACAATCAAAATAATAAGGATAAAATCTAATAAGAAAAAAATAATAATGGAGGATGAAATTACAAAAAAAAAAAAAATCAATTCTAAAAATCATCTTAAATTACATAAATAACAATTAAACGAATAAGAACTAAAATTGATAAAGTAAAAAAGTTTAATGAGGATTAAATCGAGACAAAATTCTAATTTCACAAACCATTTCAAATAAAACAAATAATAACTAAAAAACAAAGACTAAATAAAAAAAGAAGTCTAGGAGCTGATTTTAAAGGTTGGAGGGCAAGGCCCAAACATCGAACAAGAGAGAGGAAAGAAAGAAAAAAAATGAAATGATTGTTAATTCCAAACCAGAGTTCTTCTTGGTGCATGCTCCACATGATATGGAGGACATGCCGAGACAAATTGGATGCCACTCTGAAATCAGCAGCACACATTATTCGAAGACGGTAGAGCGGTTAGCGCATGTTCATTGTATTTTTTTAAAAAAAATACTTTTAATTTATCAAAATATAATTGTCCCTAGCTTAAACCAATAATAACAGGAAAAAAAAAACAGCTAGACAATGGCAAAAATACTTTTTTACCTAAGGTTTAGGATATTAAACTTCAAGGGTAGTTAGATATTTTTATTGTTCTAATCAAAAGAAAACGTTGAAAAAAACCCCATTTTCAGTTAAAGGTTTTTTTTAAGGGTAAATAGATTATTTTATTGTGCACTTTGAGATGAAAAATGCTAGAATAACCATTAATGGCAATCCGTGACAAATCTAGGGTCTAGACTAGTCTAAGTTTAACAAAGAATAGAGGATTATGTCAGGCCCTGACTTGGAAAAAACTCAGGTCGACCCATGACCAGGTCAACTTGGGATAAAACACAGGTAAAAAATCCATTAATTTTTTTAATTTCTTTTTTTTTTGTCAAAACAAGGTTGCTTTTATTCTCTCTTTTTTTTAAGAAAAAAATTAGGTTAACCCAGCCTGAACCTCTCGATTTGTGACCTAACTCTTGCTCAAGGTCAACCTTTAAGTAGGGTTTTAAAACTATGATAATAACCACTTTAATCCTTATTTTGACTCAGGTTAACTCATGTTGACCCTCCTGACCCGTGAGCAGAGCATTATCCCAGGTCGACTACCTAGTTAGTTTTTTAAATTATAATAATAAATACTTTTATCTTTACTTTAACTCGGATCAACTTGTATCTCCCGACTTGTAACTTGAATTTTATCTCGAGGGAACCCCTGAGTTATATATTTAAAATTATGATAATAACTATTTTTATTTTTACATTGACCCAACTCAACCCGAGTTACCCTCTCTCCCCATAATCTTGAGTCATGGTTTAAAATTGTGATAATAACCTATACCTTGTCTCAAGTCAATTCTTAGATCGAGTTTTAAAATTATAATAATAACAATTTTTATTCTTATGTTTACTTAAAAAAAACTTGGGTTGACCCCCTTTACTCATGATTCGAATCTTGTCTCTAGTCAACCCTGAGCTAGGTAATCACTCATCAATCAAATTGATAGGTCAATATTATAAATTTAGGTTAAGAAAAAAAGAAACTAACCTAACTTAACCTAAAAAATGTTAGTTAACCCACGACTAGAGCAAAACCTATTGATGGTTTTTTTTTGAAATTTTTCCCATTTTGATCCTTTTAATTTTCTATAAAAATCAATATAATCATTATGTAAATAACAACCTTTAAACAAGAAATTAGGCAAGCTTATTCTATCTTTTTTATAAAAACAAATTTTTTTTCATTAAAACAGCCATAGATAATATAAAAATTAATTTTTACACTATCCAAAAATACTCCAATGAACTTAAAAAAAATATTTAGCTTTATCTAGAATCCCAAACACTTACTCAACGCGACGGAGGAAATTGTAAAACATTGAAAGGCATATATAAGGACACCTGTTCTTCTCGCTTGACAATGCAGTTCAGATGGTGTCTTTAGGTTCTATAATTTATGTAAGCATGGGCTCCGATGATAAAAAGCTAGCCATTCCACGGAAATCGACACCCAGAGTCACTTGTTCAAAGTAGAAGGCTAAATCAGCAGTGCAATTACATTCACAAAAGGCACATTGCGAGCACCCAAAGGAGACCATCAAGATAAGTATATGCTCATGATGCTAAATCTAAATTACTGCTTGATGGGTGTTTTTAAATATTTGACACACTGATAAATCCCATTAATCAAACAGCATCCCTTAATACAGTTCCATGAAATAAGACAGACAAAATGTCAACGAAGCCATGAAAAGGTAACTGGAGAAACTTTTTTAGGGCATTCCCAAGAGACCAACACTGGATTATAAACTACATATTGCATATTGCAAAAACAATACGCTCCATTATCTATATGACCTCGGAAGCTAGAAGTAGGTACCCTCAGGAGGCTGGACCAGCTTACGGTTGTGTGGTACTGCCATCTCCTTCTTCAGCTGTGTCAGTATGTCCTCCATGGTGTACTCTCGCTGCCAATTTGCAAGAAGTCCGAACTTTTTTGGTTCCACCTGCATGAATTGCATGTTGTCAGCTTCTTACCAAACAAAAAAAATTGGATTAATGCCCACGATTATGATACATAGACTAAAGTATGGTAATAAACCAGGGTGTTGGATGAACCAGAACCATGGGAGTGGAAAATGGGGTTTTGCACATTAGCATCCAGATATCATGATAGAAAAAACCACTCCCACAGTCCAATAATATTAGTCAAGTAAGCAAAAAGATAAAAAAGAAGATATTAGTTAATTTATAAAATTAGATAACAATTACGTTCTGCATTCTACTAATAGATTGTTTCATTCCCCACAAATTAATTAGAAATTCTATTTCCCCAAACTTGGAAGTACACAAAATTCTATCACTTTGGGATGAATGAGTACATAATGTAGCCAGAAAGTTCCACGGCATGAATCAAACTCAAGCAATCAGTACAGAATAGAATAAGATAGATAAGCAGAAATGTGCTACTATACCACTCCGGTTTCATGGCTCACACAAGTCATATTGATCCGTGAATGAAAGCGAACACTTGGTGGTTTCTCCGGGTAATCTTTATCACAGAAGAGCTTTAACTGATAAATTCGACCTTCATGTACAGTCTGACATAAAAAAGAAGCCATTAAACTTGTAAGGAATCCAGATTTGTTGAAGCCAAACCCACTAACACATGCCACAAAAGATTTATTCTGCAGTAAGCTTCCACCAAAAAAAGATTTTCTTTTTCTTTTTCACTTCAATTGTTTGAATAAAGAAGCAGTTTAAAAGCTAACTCCTTGTTTTTAAATTTGTTAAATTTTAATCTGAATTGTTCCCCCTTTATTTCAGAGATTTCCCCAAGCAAACTAAATCAAACAAATGCAAGCCAGTTAGCAAATCTAGATCACTTCAAACATGGAATACACAACACTTTATCAATGGACACAGATACAGTAATTATGTTCTCAAAGTTACTAAACAATAAAGCAAATGAGCTCATTGCCATGATTAATGAAAGCCACCACCTATACTAAAGGAGTTTTCTTAAAAAAAAAACTGAGTATGACATGTTGTAATGAATGACACCCAAGACTGCAGTCTAAAGCAAACCTATCACTATGCTTAGCTCAAAACCAAATCTTAAGCAGCTGCATAGCAATAACGAGTCAAGAGTCCAACAAATTGTTAAAGACCCTATCTGCTGCATTACAAAAACCACCAGAATTTCAGGCCTCTAGGAACACCAAACCTAGGATCCATACAGATGCTATATTTCTTTTTCTGTGTTTGAAATACAATCATTTACTAGACCAGTGGCATTCTCAAACAGGCTGCATATAAATGCAAATGCACAAGCATAATGTCTCATCCTATGGACAGTTTTAACAATTATGAACAAAAATATCAAGAATTTACATTGTGAGGACCAATTATAGTGCCAGTCCAAGAGCGCATGTAAATGTCATCTCCATCATCCATTCCATAGCTTACTGTGCCATCCCCAATGCCTTTTTCTCCACGTTCAAGTTCCTCCAGCAATCTGAAGTTCCGAGGGACTGCATAGAAACTTAAATAGTCAATATCACCCAATCTTCTACATCATCAATGAGATAAAAAGCAAAATAATAATAATTGAAATGCTAAACAAGTTCATGCTCCAAACTAACTGTAAGACAATTACAGATTTTTACAAAGATACTACCAAATTCCATTGTTTTGAAAGGCATAACCTTCATACAGTAAAAAGCTCAGTTCTTGAAGAGATAGAAGAATCCACTTAATAGTTTAACTCAACAACTATATATTCTACAAATCTGCTTAAAGTATGATATGAACACGAGCCTGCACAAGTACAGCCACACCTCAGAATCCACCAAACCAAGACCTGACAAAGCAACGCCCAATAAGTGTGAAAACACCATTATAACATTATTAGCTATATCTTCCGGCAACCATACAGCAAACAACTCCCCGCAAATTATCAATCTATAACAATCATAGCTAAGTCCTGAACACGTTGAAGTGAATATGTAAAAAAAAAAATTCATCAAAAACAAAAATTTCATTTTCCATAAACAGAGTGACTGCCATGATAATCAAGCAGATTAGACCCATACACAATTGCAATCACCCAATTTAAAGAACCCATAAATTTTCCAAATAAAAACAATCCAGAAGCAGATTTAATAAAAAAAATAACAATAAAACGCAAGATAAATACAATCATTACAGGCTAACAACAGGTACCCATAATCCCAAATCAAAGAATTGAACATAGCCCAACAAAACACACAAGATGGATAAATAACAGAATCTATAAGCTATCAAACAAAAGGCAGAAGTCAGCGCCGGCGGATCATTGAAAAAAATCGAATAAGGGACTACCCACGACACTGGATCCTCCTGAGCCAAACGTCATGGATGGTTTCACTATTGAGGCTCCTGTTTGTCGGTGTTGATGAGATCTGGTTGAAATGGAAGAGAGAATAAGAGAGAGCGAGGAGTCAGAGATAGAGAGGAGAATCTTGGGAACAATGAATCGACTTCGCAAAGTGGAGAATAAACTTTGAGCAATAATTATAATAATAATAAATACTTTGCGGGCTTAGGACGGCTAAAGTTGTGGATATGTTTTAAAATATTTTTTATTTAAAAATATATTAAAATAATATATTTTTTTATTTTTAAAAAGATATTTTTGATATTAAAATAATTTAAAATAACTAAAAATATATTAATTTAAAATAAAAAAAACTAAAATAAATTTTTTTTAAATGCTTTTAAAATACAAAAACAAACAGAACTTTACATACCCATTAAATACTATGGTACTTTATTTTTATTTTTCAAATTAGAAAGAAAAAAACCATTTGTTTAGTAAAATAATTTATTTTTTAATATCAAACTTGTATATAATTTTTTAAATTTTTTTAATTTTTTAAAAATTAAAATGATTTGTTTTTCATCTATGGAGAATTACTTTTCATTTATTTTTCATGTAAGAATTTATTTAACAACAGTTTTAACTAAGTATATACTTTTTAAATCTATTTTTAAATTCACAACTAAAAGTATTTTTTAAAACCTCACAAACTATTACAATGTTAAAAACATATTTAGTTGGTTGGTTTATTATTTATGTTACTATTTTGGGCTCAATACTTGAAAATAGTAAATAAACATTCATACTTCGAGTAGATGAATGGACATACTATGTTGTGAGTCGAACAAAAAACAAATTTGAACCTAAAAATTTGTTTAAATGGTGATAATTTTTTTAGCATTTTCATAAACTCAATTCAATAGATCAAACTTATAATTTGGTTAATTTTTTAGCTCAGATTTCAAGTTAAATTATGTGGGAATAGTTTAAACATGACTTATTCAACTTCACGGATCTAAAAAATAAAAAAACAAATGACAAAAAAAGATTAAAAAAACTACAGGTGCATGAGTCCAAAAACAATATGATCGAATAATAAAATCATGGTTTCACTTTAAAAATTCTCAAGATTATATTTTTTAAACATTAAAATAAAAACATATTAAATTAATCATGGTCAATCAAGGAAAACCTATCAAATTTATGACCCGAGTTATGAACTTTATTGGGTTCAATACATGTTTTTTTATCTAGTTATATGATATAACAAAATATGAAGACCAATTTAAAATTAATCAAATATTGAATAATAAAATTAAAAACAAAACAATAAAAAATCCAACAAAAACCTAAATTGAAGGATGATATTGAAAATAAATTTTAAAAAAGATAGGCTAAGGGCAGGTTTAAGTGGTCAAATGTGACTAGGCCATAAAAAAAAACATAGGTGTTTGGCCCTAAGATGGACCCACATACCTAGGTCATATTTTATCTTTTTTTTAAGGGGTAAATAGTTGTTTTCCATCTCTTATTTTTTTTTTTAAAAAATGTAACAGATGATGCATCGCCTGTTGTGAAAGATAATGTGTCATTTGTTGGGTTATAGACATATATTTTAGCCACCACTATGATTATTAAAAAAAAAAAAAGGGGATGGGTTTTTTGGGTTGGATATTCATGTTTCAACCCATTCTCACCTAAAAACACCATGAACTTTAGAAACAAGAAAATGAAAAAAAAAAAAAACCAAAAACAACCTTTCAAACCACTTAGCCATCCAAGAAACTCAAGGACAAAAAGGTAACCATATTATTGAAATCTATAGTGCAAATATAGTTCAATGAGTTTATCCACAATACACTCCGTAGTAATGCTGTTTCACATTTTAGTTTTTTTGTTTTTTGTTAATGAGGCACAACTTTATAGGAACTCTTATAGAGGATATTATATACACTATTAGAAATTTAGCAAATAAAAATGGAAATGCTAATAACAAATATTTTGTTAGTAATTGTTGATGTAAATAACGACATAACATTTTTATCAATAATTTCCTATGAGAATAGTGATGAAATGTTTTTAATAGGTAATTGCTAATGAAATTTTTAATGAAATAGAAAAAAATAAAAAAAATTGTTGGCAATTTGACATGTCAACAATTCTAATAAAATTAAGGGTGGAAATTCCATCAGTAAATTTAAATGAATTAAAACCCAAGAGTTCTCTCTTCCACTTATTTCTTTTTCTTCCTTGCCCGTTAAAATAATATCCCCTCTCCTCCAATTAATTATCAAATCTAGCTACCTAACCCACCGACATCAACCTATATTTGTTAGTAGCGCCAGCTTCCCTCTTTTGGTTATATTTCTTGTTAGCCTTCTTTACACCAAGTAAAGAAAGTTACCCATTTTTCATAACCCTCATATGTTTTAGATTAATTTATTGAATTTTTTTGTAGTATTTGTAATTAGCTTGTATATTTTAGTGTTTTACTACTTTTTCCTAGATAATTTTATTGTATTAATACATGATTTGTAAGTTAGGGTATGTTTGAGATTTGAGGGAAATTGATTTTATTTTTCTTTTGATGAAATTAAGTTTGATTTTGTAACTTAGATGTGTTATAATTGAATAAATAATAGTTAATTTAATAAGTATCAATAACATTTTGTCGATTTTATTGTTAAATTACGAGTTGAAGTAAAATTAATTTGTGGAACTGATAATTGGTTATTGAATTTTGAGTTTATTTTAATAAAAAAAATTAAATTTAAAATTGATAGTTATGTTTTTAATAATTATTGCCATCAATATTTGATACATAAATCAATAGTTATATTATTCAAAAAATAAAAGTGAAATTAAGCCTATGCTGCAAACAAAAGAACAAAAATGTATCCATTTTAATAAGAAACCTTATTCAAGGTTTACTCTGGAAGTTATGCAGAAGAGGAGAATTGAGAAGCCTAAAGTTTGTGATGTTGCTTGTAAAGTTGCTCCATTATATGCTTTCCCACTTTTAATCTTTTATGATTTGTGAATTTGAAGATGTTACCTTTGGTTTCTATTTACTAAGGTGTTGTAGGTGGATTCTTTGTGCTTTTTCATTTTAATGGTTTGTCTTTTTTTATTCAAAAAAATCAAGGAGAGAATCAAGAAAACTAAGGATGAAAACAAGGTAAAGAAAACTGAGTTGATGACCAAGATATGGAAAACACAATCCAGGCCTAAGGGTGTTATACCTAAGGATCCTAAGCTTGGTGGTGGTGGTTTACTTATTTGTTTCTTTTATTTTTGAAGTAGATAAAGCACTCAAAAGTTTCTTATTTTTATCTTCCATGTATGTTGATCTTGGAGGTCAAATTTCAATGACAAATGTTGCTTGTAATTTTGGCTTGCAACACAATTTTTTTAATTGAATGGAAGGCTTTTTAAGCCATTAATTGTTGTTTCTATTGTCATGTTTGCTTTGTGTTTTGTGAATTTTCTAGATAGAGTATGAAGGGTCTCTAAGCCTTATCTTAGTTTTCTTTTATTGTTTAGGTTGGGTAGGGCATTATAGCAACTAACAAAAAAATAATGAAAATACCAAGGGAATTGTTGATATACAAGTCCATTCCATCAACATTGCCCATGACAATTTCACACATATTTTGTCAAAGAGTTACATAAGGTTTGAGAATTTTCAACGGAATCGACAACTAAAAATCCCATCAAAAATTAATTTTTGATGGATTCACTAATGGAAAATGAGCGGTAAAATTTGATTGTTTACGCGAATAGTCCGTTAGCATTCCATTTGAAATTATTTTGGTATTTAAAATGCCGATGGAATTACAATCCTCGACAAGAAACTTGTCAATGACCGGTTCCCATTGGAAATTCAAATATCGATAAAAATTTTCTCTAAACATCGACAAAATATTCTGTCAACATTTTTCAATTTTTTGGTTGTGGTTGTCACACCCTTGTGACGAAGCGTAACGGAGCGACGACCCTCGATTGATTTCAGGGTTTTTGTTTTTGTAAATAAGGGAGTTGCCATCTAGTATTATAGTCACTAGGAAACCTAACTGGTCTTTCAGAGATTCTAAGACAAGGACTAGTTGCGTAAAGGGAAGGTTTTAACACCCCCTAGCATGCCCTACTTAGAGTAAGCTGCTTGGTGTTTGGGTTGCTTTATGATTGCTATGGTATTGGTGTTCTCTAATTAGTTTTTCTAGGATAGGTTAACTATGATGAATTATTTGGGTTCAAAGTCTAAAAGCAAAAATCCTTGGCCAATATAGATCATACCTTTAGATATGTTTACAAAGTGCCAAGGGGGACCAATGCAGTTCTCTCAAAATTTGTGTTTAATTTGAACTAAATTTATAACCTATGAATTAAAAGGCCACTAAGATAGAAATCTAAGGAGATTCAATGTGCTTAGAAGCTCATTTTCCCCTTAGTATTTCAAGTGTTCATGACTCGTAAATCGCAAGGAAAAGGAACAAAGATTTAGAAATCTAAGGAAATTCAGAGAGCTTTAAAAGCCTTCTTTTGCCTTAGTGTTTCATATTCTCACAGTTCGTAAATCATGGAGTAAAAAGAAATTGAAATGTCCTCAATTATAATCGATGTTTATTTCAAGGATGTATGATGACTTATTATTCCTAGAAAAATATTTTGGATATTAACCACTTGGGGTTTATTTATCCAAACATTAACAGCGAATAATAATAAGTTATTACCAATAATATTTTGGATATTTATCCTTTTAGGATTTCTTTATCCAAACATTAACGGTGAATAATAATTTAATTTTCCCTAAAAATAAGATTTTTATATTTTTGGAATATTGGCTAACACCCTTTGGAGTTTTTCAAACATGTTGTAAAATCCAAAATGCAAGAAAATAATTTTTGGTGTTTAAGAAATCCATGCTAAAACACATTTTCTTTTAAACTTCAAATATTGGTTTTTTTTTTAAAGGAAATTCAAAATGTGTTAGGGTATTGGCCGTATGCAACACACAAGAAAACATTTTTTAAAATTAGGCGATTCAAAAATCCAAATTCATCTATGCGTATACATCTACAACTTTCATGAAGGATTCAAAGTGAGATAAATTCGTTTTGAAGAACAGAATTGCAACCAAACAGGAATATAGCTAAGAGTTCATCTATGCGATAGGATTCTATGCTTTCATGTTAGATATTCAAACAGGAATATCTTGAGCTTCTGATATCAAAATCAAGCAATTCAAAAGCCCAAATTTTTCTACACGTCCAGGACTACAACTTTGATGAAGGAGTCGAAGTGGGATAAAATCATTTTAAAGAACAGAATCTGGCAGTAATCTAGTTGGTAAAAAAGGTTCTTGATCTAACAATGCTGAGCATTCAAATCTGACTAAGAGTCTGCCTTAAGAACAATGATCCCTAGGACCCAATAAAGGTGTAGGTCAATTTTTCAACATGTCGTGAATGATATAATATAGCTAGGATGGTCAGATATCGTACAAAACTAAGTCAGAATCAGTGCCTAAGTTGGAACAAAAAATAGCGACAACAGCAGAATCATTTTTTAGTGCAAATTCTGAGTCATTTATCCAACCTTACAAACCAAATAAAAAAGGAATGAATTTAGCATTATGAAGACTCCTAATCAGTTTAGGAAACCTGATGATTTTCGGTAGCAAATGGGGAGGATAATGAGAGTAGAAAATAGCTTAACTAGTGTTCGAAAAACATTTTTTTCTTCTCCGTTTTTGTCAATTTTTCAGTAAACATGAGCTACACTCATGCACTTGGTTCGAAAGAGGTATATACCGTCTCTAGTAGGTGGGGTCCAAAAATGAGTTACAACAGATGCCTCCTCTTTACAATACTTACGAAGCAAAACTCCTCAATGTTTTGCATAGTAAGGTCGTAAAGAAACAAAAGGTCTTCTTGGCTTGCTGAGTGATCTAATCATCCAAGGACTTCACTGTTTGAGCTGTGATCTACTCATCCAACGATATTACTCTTCTTTTTTTGCAGAAAATTTATTAAAACATGGGTCAAAAATTAGGTAGCAACACCGGTAAAAAGAAAATTAGGTTTCAATGATCAACAAGATTATAGGATGAGTGAAGCAGATAATAGTAGTAGAATACCTAGTTCTGCTGACATTCATGACGAATAGATAGTTAACCGTTAAAATGACATTAAAGGCCCCACCAACAAAGAACATCAAATAATTCAAAAAAATAAAGAACATCAAGGTTACAGAGAAGATTTTCTAGATGAAAAAGGTAGGGTTGGAATTGAATCAGTGGACAATGATGACAGGGCAAATAATTTTATGACCCATCAAATGAAATTGGCGTTGAAAATAGGGTAGGATTTGACATATATAATCCCTATCAAGGTTTTGATAGTTGAAATGATGGAAATCTTGAGAATGCTTATTCTGGTGGTACTCTTGCTTTACAAAGCTCTCAAGAGAATGTAGGGGAAGATTACATCAACAATGTAACTTTAAGCGCCTAAATGACTCAAAATCCCTAGAAACTTGCTTCAAATATGGGCATTCAGGTCACAAAATGCACAATTGTCCCCGAGAAAATGCTTGATGGAAAAAAGTCACTAGGTCTGACCATATGCATACTGATGATATCCATATAAATTATAGAGGTAAAGTCGAGCTGGAAAAAGTTGGATCCAGGTCACAGGAATAGCTCTGGTCAAATAGAAAGGATATACAAGGAAATAGACTCAAGAATGATTAAGAATAATTTGGTTAAAGAAGGTAAGAAAGGGTGACAAGGAGAGGAAGATGTTCTACGACAAAGGAAATTGATCAGTCAATAAAAAGAAGTATGAAAGGAAATAACGAGGTAGGAAGGAAATTGAATCTCTAAAAACACATGGCATGAAGAAAAGGAGACAATCAATTTAATCCCCTGCATTCTGACCATACCACATCTAAGTTGCTTTCGAAATCTCATTCCTCTAAGCATCTATGAAGGCCACTCTCCCACTCTAGATCAAAATAAGTATCTTCTAGCTTAAAATCTGGTTTGAGATCACACTTTTTTAGATTGAAAAGTTCTAAAACAAAGTCAAGATTAATATCTCCTACATCCCTATCTTGGTATGATTCCGCTTGTTCAACCTTAACCATCCTCTTCAGATAACATGAAAGGTTCGTTAGATAATGTGACAACACCTAAATCCAAGGAAGTTTTGATGGAAAAGGTTCAATCAGTGGAAGGTGGTGTTACCATATATAATTTTAGGAAACTATAAAATTTAGGACTCTATTAATACTAGCTATAAGATTATCTTTCTATGTATAAAGGGCATTTATTAGGAATCACTTATGCTTCCGTATATAGATGGAATTAATATATAAGGAAAGAGAGTAACTGACAAGGGGTGGGTTTTTAAAGGAACAAAGCTTTCTATTTTAGGTTTCTCTTGGTTTTGCAGAGTATATTGACATGGTATCAAGAGCAGGTTACTAGATTGCTTGTTTTTCATGAATTTTTTTTCTTTCTTAAGAGAGCTTATTTATGGGTTCCTCAATTTCGGCACTGTCTCAATTGATTTTTAGAAGTTCTTGCTTTTTGGTTTATCACCTAGGATTTCAGCAACTTCTGTTGTGTTTTTTGGGTTTCCTTCTTATTTTGGTGGCCTTTGGATTTCAACACTTTTCCTTTGGTTCAATTGTGTTGTTTTAGCATATTTTTTTTCCTGGTTTGGGTATTATTTTTTGGCGCAATCTACTCAATATTTTGGTGAGTTATTTCTTTTTAGCATCTCTTTTGTTACTCTCGGGTTTGAAGTGTTATCTGCACTCCCTGATTTAAGTGTTTCTCGCAACCATTTTTTACATGTGATTATTTTTCTATTGCATCATGTCCTACGATAAAGTAGACTCGTTTAATATTCGGTATACTGACAAAAATTCTTCTGATTGGAAATTCCAATTTAATTTTTTTGTCAAATGAAAAGAATTGTGGGGTTATATTGATGCGAGTACTCCTGCACCTTAAGAGTTTGAGGCTTTGTCTAAATGGGAAATCAAGGATGCTTAGGTTGTAACTTGAGTCTTTAACTCAGTTGAGCCTCAACTTGTTCTCAATCTAAGGCCTTATACAATTACTGCTGACATGTGGAATTATCTAAATAAGGTTTACAATCAAGATAACACGGCTTGACATTTTCAATTGGAGTATGAGATGTCTAATTTCATACAAAGAAGTCTCTACATTAAGGAATATTTTTCTGGTTTTTAAAATCTTTAGGTTGGTTATTTCAATATTATCTATGCTAATGTTCTCACTATAGCTCTGTCTGCTGTTCAAGTAGTGTATGAAACATGAAACAAAGATCAATTCTTGATGAAGCTCCGTTTTGATTTTGAAACTGCACATTCTAATATGATGAATTGTCCTCATATACCATTTCTGGATGCTTGTTTGAGTGAACTTCTTCATAAGAAGCAACGTACTATACCTTAAGCTACCATGGAACATAGGTTAATGTTAGTGCACCTATTTATGTGGCTTATGCAGCACAGGGAGGAATAAGGGCACAGACATACGTGTTGTCTAGTGCTTTAGTTGTAAAGCTTTTGGTCATATTGCTTAGGATTTTCCCAAAAAGTTCTGTAATTGCTGCAAGAAACAGGGTTATATCATCTCTGCTTGTCCCATTCACCTGAAAGGAAGCAGGGTACTGCCTATCATACCTCTACTGGTGCCTCTAGTTTTTTGCATTACTTGCTGCCTTGCCGGTTCCTATTCCTACTCCTACAGCCTTAGCAAACTCGAACACACTTACTCCTAAAATGGTATAACATATAATCCTTTATACTTTTTCTGCTTTTGAGATCTCAAGTAATCATCAAGTTTCTTCTAAACCATGGTATTTTGACTCCGGAGCCTCTAACCGTATGACCAATACTATTCCTCTTTCCAATGTTAGAAATTATGATGGAAGTCTAAAAATTAACACTACTAATGGTAGTTCCTCTTCTTTAACTTATGTTTTTGTGTCTCCTGACCTCTCCACAAATCTTATTTGTGTTGGTCAATTGGTTGATAATAACTATAATGTCCATTTCCTCCATTCTGGTTGTGTTGTGCATGCTCAAGTGTTAGGGAAGACGACTGCGAAGAGGCCTAAAATGGAACGACTCTTTCCTTTTCATATTTCTCCTTCCACTATTATTCCTAGTTTTCCTTTACTTTCCTTTGCATGTAATGTTGGTGGTTCTGGAACTAAGATGGGGCACAAACATCTAGGCCACCCAAACTCCGATGTACTTCATACTTTGTTTAATTCTGGATTATTAGGAAATAAAACATGTTCTTCTCTTGATCTTTATTTTGATTGTACATTATACAAACTTGGAAAAAGTAAAGTTCTATCTTTTCCTCATCATGCATCTTGTGCCTCACAATATTTTGATAAGTTTACTTCCTCCAGGCTAAGACCAAAGTTTTTTCAGTCTTTAAGTGCTTTCTTGCACTTCTTGAGACTCAATTCTCTATCAATATTAAGGTCTTGCGCTCTAATTCTGGCGGTGAATATATTTCTAATGAGTTTAATGACTTTCTTCAAAGTAAAGGATTCATGTCTCAACGTTATTGTCCTTCTACACCATAGAAAAACAGTGTTGCTGAGAGAAAAAATCAACACCTTCTTGATATGGTAAGAACTCTTTTACTTGAATTATTTGTTCCTCGTTTTTTTATGTGAAACCCTTTATACTTCAGTTCATTTGATCAATCACTTACCCTCTCCCATGTTAAATCATGTTTCTCATTTCTTTAAGTTGTTTGGTCAATCGCCTTTATACCCTGATCTTCATACATTTAATTGTGTTTGTTTTGTGCATCTTTCTACTCATGAACGATATAAATCTATTGCTCAGTCTGTTCAGTGTGCTTTTCTTGGTTATGCTATCCCTCAAAAGGGTTATGTTTGTTATGATCCCTAAGCTCATTGTATACAGGTTTCTAGGAAAGTGATTTTCTTTGAAAGTCAATATTTCTTTCCATCTTATGTTGAGTAGCTATCTGTCTATTTATCCCTTCTGCCTAGTTTTTTTTATTCCTTAATAATTATGGAAAGGTTCAAACCTTGTTTTGTTTATGAAAGACGTAGTCGATTTAAGTCTGGTTCCACTTTCTTTATGCTCCCTTCCAGTCTTGACTCAACGCTTGATCTTACTCTTGTTTCCACCACTCTTTGTTGGTCTACTCGTCCTTCTCGACCTCCTGATTAGTATGGTTTCTTCTTTATTATTTCTCTTGTTGCTATTTTATCCACTATTTCCATTACTTCTTACTACAAACAGGCCATGAAACAAGAGTGTTGATAAAATGTAATGCAAGCAGAACTTCAAGCACTTGAAGAGAATCGCACTTGGGATATTGTTCCTTGTCCTTTTATAGTCAAACCTATTGGGAGTAATGAGTTTTCTCTGTAAAACTTCGTTCTGATGGCTCTTTGTATCGGTACAAAGCTTACCTCGTAGCTCTAGGTAATAAGGAGAAATATAAGGTTGATTATGAGGATATCTTTACTCCTGTTGCCAAAATAACCACAGTTCGAACCATCTTAGCTATTGCCGCTTCACAGTCATAGCAACTGCATCAGATGGATTTGAATAAATGCATTTCTTCATGGTGATCTGCAGGAAGAGATTTACATGAAGCTTCAGTCTAGCTCAAGTAAACGCCAAGCTCTCTAAGCTTGGTTTGAGAAGTTTCACAGTACACTTCTTTCCTTTAGTTTTACACAAAGTCAATATAATTCTTCTCTCTTCTTCCACACGTTTGCACCGGGTATAATTTATCTCTTGGTTTATATAGATAATATTATCATTACCGACACTGACTGTGGTTTGATTACTAAGCTTCAACAATTGTTACATACAACTTTTCATATGAAAGATCTTGGCCACCTCACATACTTAGGATTGGAAGTTCATTATCGGGCCAATGGTATTTTTGTGAACCAGCATAAGTATATTTAAGATCTTATCGCTTTGACTAGTTTGGAGGACACTTCATTAGTTGATACTCTTATGAAGATAAATGTCAAATACAAGAAAGATAAAGGGGACCTTCTGGATGATCTTACTCTCTATTGATACCTGGTTGAGAGTCTTATCTACTTAATGATTACTCGACCTGATATCTCCTATGTTGTTCATCAAGTTAGTTAGTTTATGTCTTCTCCTCGACATCTTCATCTTATTGCAGTTCGACGCATCATCCGCTATCTTCGAGGTTCACCTACTCGTGAGTTGTTCTTTCCTATCGACTCTTCTCTTCAACTTGTTACTTATAGTGGCTGATTGGGCTAGGTGTCTGAATACACGTAGATCTACTATGGGTTGGTGTAAGTTTTCAGGTATTGCCTTAATTTCTTGAAGATGTAAGAAATAAGACCGTGTTTCTAAATCCTTGACTGAGACCGAGTATTGTGCCATGTTTATTGCTTGTTCTGAAATTGTATGGCTACGCGATCTTTTTTAAGAGCTTGGGTTTCCTCAAATTACTTCTACCCCTCTTCATGCTAATAACACTAATGCTATTCAGATTGTCACCAATCCTGTTTTTCATGAACATACCAAGCATATTAAGATTGGTTGTCATTCTATTTAAGATACCTTGAAAAGTCGGGTGATATCTCTTCCTCACATCTCTTCTGATCTCCAAGTGGTGGATGTCTTCACCAAAGCTATGACTCCATTAGGGCATCCATTTTTTGTTAGCAAATTATTGTTGGTTGACTTGCAAGCATTAATTTGAGAAGGATGTTACTGTATATAATTTTAGTACTTTGAAAATATAATTTTAGGAAACTATAAAATTTAGTACTGTGAAAATATTAGCTATAAGATTATCTTTCCATGTATAAAAGTTAATTATTAGGAATCAGTTATACTTCCGTGTATAGATGGAATTAATATATAAGGAAAGAGAGGAACTCACAAGGGGTGCGTTTTTGGAGAAACAAAGCTCTGTTTTAGATTTCTCTTGGTTTTGCAGAGTATATTGACAGGTGGTACCGGCTTGCATGGTGAAAAACATGGATTGAAAATGGTGGCTGTGAATGACAATGCAGAGTCATCCTCCAAAGCAGAGGATGAAATGGAAAAGAATCAGACTCCTCAGAAGGATAAAAATGACTGCCTAATGGTGTCCGATACATTTCACAAAGTAACTAATTCAAGCACACCAATATTATTAGAGAGAGGCGCATTTGCAGCTGGAAATCTCTCTCTTGAGCCTGTGTTAGAGATGGAATGTCAATATTCTGACACATTTGAATTGGAGCATGTGCAACTTCCTTCGAAGAAATTGGATCCAGAAGCTCCTTACAAATTATCCTCTGGCCGTTCAACAGCATTCCTGCAGAGGATTTAAGCATGGTTCTGAAGCATTACGGCCTTGATTGCCAGGATGAGAACAAAAGGCATTTACCTGCTGGGACTTACTTTTGTTCTGTTCGCCCTTGGGATATCATCTACTACAGGAGGTTGAAGAAGGGCTCTATCTCTACTGAGAAGTATGCTAGGAGAGTTGATCAGAATAGAGAATTTGGTATTGTGACAAATATATTAGAAGCAGAAGTGGTTGGGGAGAATTACAACAAGATAACCCGTTAAAGGTTTTGTTCATCAAAACATGGGGTTATTTTTGCCTTCTTAGAACCTCAGGATTTTGGACTCATCTTTCATCTAGCTCTGCTCTTATTTTGAGAAGAAGAGTTGAACAGGTAAATATGCAGAATACATTTGAACATCATTATGGTGCTATATTAACTTTCAGAATTTATCATATGATTGTATTTTAGAGGTTGACTTTGAGCTAGGTTGGAGCTGGGGTGGTGAGCCGTGGTAGAAGTTTTTTTCCTGATTCAATGACTTCTCTTTTGGTGTCCATGTCAAAGTTCTGGATTTTATTCTTCACCTCCACAGAAGTATTTGTTGAGCCTGACTTGCTCTGTCCTGAGGTTAAAGTTGATCCTGTGAACATATGTTTGCTGTGACATAGTTGCTACAAAAACTACACTGTCATCCCCAGCAATGTTCAAGTCTTAATTCGGTATGCAAAATTGAATAGAATAGGTCATGTATGCATCAAGAAAATTGGAAAGGTCTCTGCTGTGCGTAGGGAGGGAACCATTATGATTTTGAATCGTAATTTTGTTTTATAATGGTTTTCCTTTCCTCTTGCATAGCATCGGTAAGAATCGTATAACAGTCAATGGAGATAGGAACGACTACTACCAACAATAATTGTTGAAGATGTATTTGCCATGACAGGGCATGTGTTTGTGTTTGCAGTGCAGTTTAGCTTAGGTTAATTCGAACATACGATAAGTAGCTTTGTCAAAATTCACAAATTGTGACTTGCTAGGATGAGGTGCGGGAGTCTGCATGGAGAAATTCTGCGCTTTATTTGTTGAAATGTTATAGAACAAAGAATTTACCTTCACAGAAAGGAAGGTAGAGCTTTCAGGATACTGCCATATTCGGAATGCTCAGTCTCCAATCCATCAATTTGTTTGCTTTCAGAGTACTATTGGTGTTAAGACTTAAGATTCTGAAATTCTTAGCTTCACCTCGACGGGGGAGATTAAGATTTGTGAAAGATCAGCGTTGAATGTTTTCAGCTACATACACTCTCAGGAAGATCTCGAATTTATATTTTCAGCGTTGAATGTTTGACTCCTGGTTCGGAGTAAATTGCCAGCTTCTTTCCATCTCTTAGTCCTAGCTAAAAAATAATATAAGAATCATTCTTGGGATTTCTAACTAAACTTTCAAGAATCTAAATAAAATCAAGTTATTTTTTTCTTTTCTTTTGGTTGAACTAGAGTGGTTATCTGTATGTGTGCCTCAAATTTCAAATATGATAGCCCTTCACCCCGACTTGTGGGCTTTATAAACTCTCTGTTGTTGTATGTTAATGAACTCGGTGTTAAAGAAGCATCTCAACCCAATAGTTTAAGCTGTTAGGTAAGGTTCCAGGATATGATTTATATTATTCTCTAACACACCCCCTCAAGTGAAAACCCTTTGGGCTTGAAACTTGCACAAGCTCACATTATCTTGTGCTTAATTTTATCAAATAAATGAGGATGATAAGATTCGAACTCGTGACCACTAGGTCATCAAGGCTCTGATACCATGTCAAAGAATTATCTCAACCCAATAATTTAAGTTGTTAAGTGAGATTACAGGATATGATTTATATTATTTTCTAACACTCAGATCACCCATTATTTAGAAAATGGAAAGCTCTTCTCGGTTTAGAGCTGTTTATTAGGTTTGTAGAGTTATTGAAGGTGAGTTTTTCCTTTCCCTTTTATTAAAGAAGAATTCCTTTTCTTGGCCTCTTCTGCGTATGCCATGCAAAACGCTTCTTCAGCCATGAAGTTGAGAAATCAGACAGTCTATGGATTTCACAGAACTGCCATGATATAGCAGGTGTCGTGAGCTTGAAACCAAAGGGAAACCCATTATAGATTCAAGCTTTTCCGTTTCACCGGAGCACCAAATTTTGATAACTGCATGGGCATTGGGAGTCGGGAGGAATTTGTCATATCTTGAAACCTGTCGCTCGAAGGATAATGCTTGCTTAACTGGAGCGAAACGGGGGTGCCTCCCTTGTAATAAAGATACTATACACCAAGTTTTTTCCTATATGCTGATTAAATGCTCTGCCAGATGTTTTAATGGAGTAACTAAATGCTTGATTTTGTCTTCTTGTTCACTCCTTTGACTAAATAAAGGATAATATGGAAGAATCTTTTTCTGTTTTCCAGCTGGCGAAAGGAAAAAAAAATTAATTTTCACCCGATCCTAACTAACATTAAGGGTTAAATTCTTAAGGAACAATATGATAGTAAAATCTTAATTTAACCCAACATTTAGATAAAAAAAAAATTTACTCGTTTTCGTTAAAATTAAATCTCATTTTACACGGCCATTCTTCTTATAATTAAAACTTTAATCCATACACTTATCCTTAAATATCAGCTTCTTAATATGCTTGTGGTCCCTTGCATTCATTTTAGAATGCGGGCTCTCTCATGTTTATGCCTTTGATTTGCGACATGATTATATTATATTCCTTGTATCATTCTAATGTATGCATGGCCTAGGCTAAATTATCTGACTCTGATTTTTTTTTTTTAAGGTTCTTTCAACCTCGCAATAAAGCTATTACGGTATAGTTGAGGATACAAACATGTCTCGCTTGCCATATCTTTTCCCTATAATGTCCTAAATACATGGTATTTTTTTAAAAAAAAGAATTAACATGAATGTTTAAATATTTAGCTTATATATATCTCAATTAATTCTACGAATCTTGAAATTAACGATCATGGAAACCTCTAGTAGCCCTGAAGTTTATGGAACTCAAACTGGTAATTTATAATAAACAAATCTAGAATTTAATAAGTTGAGTTACACCCTATTTAACATGGGATTAGGTAGTCTTCATATTCCCTATGTTTTTTTTTTTTTTTTTTTTTGTAATTTAAAATCTCAACACTAACAACATGAGAAAGAGGGAGACACGATAGAGATTAAAGAGCTCGTACACGTTGAGTAAAGGAAGGAGGGCTTGAAAAGAAAAGGGAGAGAGAGGAGAATTGAATGGGGAGAACATGGACACAAGGAGGATCTACCAAAATGAGAGGATGGCACCAGAGAGGTTGCATGCAGTGAGTGATGAGTAGATTTAGTAATGAAAAGGAAAGCTAAAGAAAATAAAACGCAGAAATTAAAGAGAGGGATGAAGGTGGAATTAAATTTGTATTTATCATCTGACGTAATACCCTTCATTATTCTCAACTGTCTCAATTACTCTTGCATTTATGTGTTTTTAATGGTCTTTCAATCTAATATAGCTCCCCTTGTTTGAATGCTAGAACCACCCTCTTCATCTACTTAAAATACATAGCCTTTTGAAGCTTGATGTGTTCTTGACATATGCGAGACTGTCATTTGAAATGGATATTACGATGCTGATCTGTTTAGTATTGTGTTTTAAATAAAAATTTATTTTGTTAAATTTTGAATTTATTATTTATTTAAAATTAAATTTTTTTATATTTTAAAATTATTTTGATATGTTGATATTAAAAATAATTTTTTTTAAAAAATATTTCCCATACCTCCAAGTACTCCATAAATAAAAATGTAGATGTCAAGTGAAGGTGCATGCATCTTGGAAGAAGACCGTTAGAAGCTTCTTTATAGAGTGGAACTCGATTGCGTACATGGAGATAGAAAGATTTACCGTTTCATAAATTAGTCACTTCCATATATATATATATTGGGATTGTGAGTGTAAGAGAATTCTTCGAAATTACCAAGTATAGTTTAAGCCTTAAGGGTGTAGAATGTATCAACTTAAAGCACCTCCTCTGTTTCTGGAGGCTTTTGTGTCATGGTCACATGGTGAAGGAGCTCTAAACTGATTTTCTGCGCACCTAATATCGCAGGGTAGTTTTTAAAATTGGATTTTTTAGTTTTGTTTTAATGAAAATAAGTATTTGCACCATGAGATGTGGTTGGAAGTTGGTAATATTAAAAGAGGCCATGTGCTGTACATCTCAATGCAAGAAAGCTAGATTTGAGGGTTTATTTATTTAAAAAAACATATATTTTATTTTATTTTATTTAAAAACACCTAAAAAAATTAATAAAAACTGTTGCAAACCTAATTTAAGACCAAAATAATATAAAACTGGTTCAATAAAAAAAAATAGGTTGGTTCATAAGAACTTCTTGAGCTTAGATTTAATTTTTGAGTTGAAAATTTTCGGAAATATCCCTATTCATAGTTCCCAAATTTATAATTATGAGTTAAAAGTTTTGAATGATTAACTCTGCAATCAGTTGTTAGAATCAATATGTCTTCAAATCATTCATTTTAAAAAATAGAAATTCTTTTTATTAGATGATCATGATACTTTTTAAAAATCAAAATTTTTTATCAATAGAGGAACAATATCACTATTTTTGTTTAATAAGATATCAAAGTTGATGATTGACTCATTTCATTATAGAAATAATTGTAGGAAATTTTTTGATAACATAGATTTTTCTTTTTCAATTATATCCCAAATCATTTTCATATAACTTCACATTTTAAAACAAATCTATTGATATTAGAATTAATATTTATTTTACTGAATTATGGTTGACTAAATATTTTTTCTCTCCTCTCTTTTTTTTCATCAGGTTTCTTTCTTCTCCTTTATTATATAAAAACCAAAAAATAAACAAAATAAAATTTAAGACTTGCGCATAAAATTATCAAAAATGTAAAAAAAATAAAATTTCAGGGATAAATTATAGTTTCCTGTGTCTCTTGAGCAGCGAAAATAAAATGCTTTTTTTTTCTTGTTAATTTTGTTCCTTGTTTTCTCAATTTTTCCAACAACAAATTAATATTTGTTTTTATAAAATTGATATTTAATTCTCATATTAAAGCACTTCTAGTTACCTTGTACATGCGGTGTAAATAAATATAAATTATAACGTACAAATCCATGTAAACATCTGGTGTGAGAATGAAATAGCATTTTATTTATTTACAATGAAATAGCAAAGAGGATCATAAAAATAGTATCGTGTCATCCACAATGAATTTAGACACCATAAAAGTGCTCTGTTTTAGGATTTTTTTAATTTTAATTCCTCGCAACCCAAAGATCACTCGGCCATGGCGTGGGCTTGTATTCATGACTATGTTGGACTCGAGTCATGCCCACTTCCATCAACGGTAGAGTACTTTCACATATCTCAGTGGGAACTGAATGACAAGGAATTGTGGATGCGGCGCTGCTGTGTTTGGATACAGAGCACTGATATCAAACCCAAAAATCAATAGATGAGAGAGAGAGAGAGAGAGAGAGAGAGAGAGAGAGGACATCAGAGAATACTAGGCATTTGATAGGAAAATTTGGGCAGCAGCTGCTGTTAACTCGTTTATATTCTCTTCTGCTTAAAACAGAAGAAACAGAGACACCACTCTGTGCCCCCATCGTCCATGCTCTGATCTACGATTAAAAGAGATTGAAACAAAAGAGAAGTAGTGCTATTGGCACTCCGCTTTTTCGATTTTCATACTTAGCTCTTGTAACATGTAATCAAGTAGCTAAAAAGTGGAGCGCAAGTAGCACTACCTGAGATAAAAAGAAGATCAACGAGAGGGGGGGGGGGGGGGGAGTCTATATAAGCCTAATTAATAGTAGCAGAGTTAGCTAAAAGGGGAGCTAGCACTACTCTAGCTCTTCCTTGTCTTCATGGTGGTGGTGCTGGTGGTGGTGGTGGTGTTGTTGTTATCATGGAGGAAATCAAGCAGCCATGTACTCTTGCATTTGGGGCATTTAGGATCATTCTCAGAGAGCATCACATACATGAGGCACCTTGGGCATCCCACAAGCACCATTGATGTAGCCTCAGGACTACTAGAGTATCTGAGAGTGTCATCCTGGTTCATCTCTGACGACACACATGAGCTTGGAGGGGATGTTGGTGACACCGTTGCCGACCGGCCTGGGGACTCCACTCTAGGGTTCACCCTTGGTGGTGATAGGTTGAGCTTGAGGTCAAGCTTTGGGAGGCTACCATTTCTTCGACTCATCCCTGGCGTTTTGTTTTTGTAGTATATCTCACCTGCCTGAGAAAAAAAACACAAACAGAGAGATTAATTCAACAGACGAACACTGATAAAAATCTGGTCTGAATTTGTCAGAGCTTAACAGAAAGTGTTTTGCCTAGTAGAAAGGTCACATAAAACTAAGTTATGCCATGTTCAAAGGAGTCACGTGTATGCCAAGGAAGTTTTGCCAACCTGAGGGGAGAGGAGGGGGCTCTTCTAATTCGATTTGTGTAGAAGAGAGATTGGTAGTATTATGAAAGAGATCAATGGAGAGTGGCTAGGCTTGAATCGAGACTCGCACCTCTAGCACCATCAACATGAACTTGGTGGTGGTGGGTTTGGACATCTCAGGCCATTATATATAAGGAAACTAAGGGGAGAGGGGTGGGGTTATTTTAAAAACTTACCTTAATGGTGGGAGAGAGAGAGAGAGAGAGAGAGAGTTGCGTTGAAGTATCGGTAGAAGAAGAGTGTAAATTGAGGAACAGAAAATGTATTAATGAATGGAAAAATCACAAGGAGCAAGCAGAAATGGGAAGCTTGGAGTTAATGTTGCAATTACAAAAGTGCAGCAAGAATTCATTAATTCATTGCTTTAGAGGAGGAGGAAGGGTCGGTGTTTTAAAGTGTAGTGTGAGAGCAAATAGACCACAGGAAAAAACACAATTGCTTTTAAGGCTAATTTGCTAGAGCCCAAAATCATTTTCAAGAAGGAGCCATCGCCACCGTAGAATTTAATAAAAAAACACAAGAAATTAAATGTCAACGGAATAAAAGGAACTATAACAGCTAAACCTAATTTAAATAGCCAATAGCGCACTATAAATTTAAAGAAAAACAAGAAGAAATTAAATGGCTACACCCAGAAATTACATAGGAAACACCAACAAATTAATTAGCCACCAGAGAAGAGAAGAGAAGAAAAAAAAAAACAAAACCTCTCCCTCCATCCCTCCCTTGTGTGACACCCTTTCTTTTCAAAAAGTTTTGTGAAATATCAGAATCATCCTTCTACTTTACTGTATTTTTATTTCCCTTAATTAATTAATACTACCATTTCATTCTATCACTCAAATTCTAATTTAATTTGGGCAGTTCCAAAAGAAGCTAAAGCTTTTCACAGAGAGTAAATTATTGCCAGTATATTATATTATGAGCCCATTTGTTTTTATATTTTAAAAATATTTTTGAAAAAATTAATATTTTTTTTATTTTCAATTAATTTTTTTTGTGTGTTTTTAGATCATTTTAATGTACTGATGTTAAAAATAAAAATAATATTATTTCAATATATTTTAAAGCAAAATACACTTTAAAAAGTAATCACTAACACATACTATAAAGCATGTTACATTACCAATATTGCCATGTGATTTGATTATATATATATATATATATATATATATATATATGAAAAAGAATGTCTCTCTTTTTCTTTATGAAAAATACAAAAGAATACATATTTATTTAATTTAATCAAGAAGCTAGAGGAAAAACTATATGATTAAGTTGAACTAGTAGGTGTTGTAGCGCAATCTCTTCCTTTTTTTATTTGTGTACTCATTCGTTTAAAAATACCTGGTCAAAATCAATGCAGAACTTTTATTGAGCTATTTTGGAGGAATTTTACCAATTTGTACACTAAATTAATGTATTCCATTGCAATTTTTTATTTTCATATTTTTTTGTTTTAAAAAAAGGCTTAATAATATGATAAATAAAAATATAAATCAACTGATGCAAAGATAGCCTGACTTTGTTTTGAATGAAGGAGATGTAAATCAACTCATGGTGATTGAGTTTAGCCTTTCATCTGGGTCAATCAGCCTTGGAAATATTCTGGACCAAAAATAGATTGAAGTGACCTTAACACAAGAGGTTAGAACCTTAAATTCTAGTTAGGCAGAAATGAAAAAAAGTCTGTAACATAAAGCCTCACAATTCTGAAGAACATAGCAGCATGGGCTAAGGACATCTCACGAGTGTGCTCGAGAATTTGATGTAGTATATATTGTTTTTATTTTTAAAAAAATTATTTAAAATTATTTTTTTATATATTTATATCATTTTAATATATTAATATCAAAATAATTTTTTTAACATAAAATTTTTTTATTTTAATATATTTCTATGTAAAAAAATATTATGAACTATTATTGTTATTATAATTTCAAACACGTTCAATATAAAATTTTTGAATCAACAGCATAAATATTCATCAATTAATTAATATGAAAAATAATTTTTAAAATAAAAAATAATAATTTTAATATATTTTTAAATAAAAAAATATTTTAAATTAGTAATTTCAAACACTCCGTACATAAAATCTTTGAATCAACCTTTCCTTGCCTGCTAGGGCTTTCTATTTATAATCTGTACACTGCCCTTCTGGGGCCTTGGACAAATCAAATCAACGTCTTTTCACGCGAGAAAATAAGAGATTCGCTGAGTGAAGCTCTCATGGCTCTATAAGAAAATAAATAAATAAATTGTCTTTATTGCTGTCAATACTGTTTATGTCTCCAAAAGGAGGAGCCACTCTCTCTATCTTCACCTTCGTGAACTCAATTTTACTTCCATCCCGCCTCCGTATATGGAAGATAAATTGCAAAATAATTAATGATAATTTCAAATAGTCTTGGACTTTCAAATTTGAAATGCATTATTCATTATCCATATACACTAAATATAATATAAATTAGAGGTTATTTATAGCTAATCTTTCAAAAAAAAAAGTGATTCATAATATTGTCTTTGCAAATAAATAAAAAGAAAAAGAAAACAAGAGCATTTTATATTAGCAAATCAAGAAAAAAAAATGTTAGTACTTTTATTGAAGACTTTGTATTATATTTATTTATAAAATTAAATATGCAGCTTCATTGAGGTAGACAATACCATCCTAACTTAATTAGAGTTTTTTTTTATATATTATTTTTCACATTCGTATCTATTAGAATAAATAGAGATGAATTCAACGGTAAGATGTGTAAGATATTCATGAGATTATACATTTGATTTATTAAACAACAATTATTATCATGTTTTTAAACTAGCTTTTTGCTTAGTGATATGTTATGAGTAGATTCATTTTTTATTTGGCCTAAATGTTTTTAAGACATTAAAAAGTTACAAATTTTATGCATGATGACATAAACACTTTTAAAATGCTTAAATTATGATATATATATATATATATATATATATATATATATATATATATATATATATATATATGCGTTGACTATCGGGCAAAAGTGCCCCCATCGTCTAGTGGTTCAGGACATCTCTCTTTCAAGGAGGCAGCGGGGATTCGACTTCCCCTGGGGGTAGGGTATTACGAAAGGAAGTTGATGGGGGATTCTTAAGAAGTCTGGAATTTTTTCTTCCTGGGTCGATGCCCGAGCGGTTAATGGGGACGGACTGTAAATTCGTTGGCAATATGCCTACGCTGGTTCAAATCCAGCTCGGCCCAATAATTCACTGATCCACCATGAAATGATATAACCCCTTTGTTCTTTCGAAATGTCTGATAAAAAAAAAGTAATAGAAAGAAAAAAGAGTCTTTTTTTTTTTCATTGAAAGGTTGATTATCAATTGATTTTGAGATTTTTATTTGAAATAACGAAAAGATAACTAATAATTTGTGCCAGTATCACTAAAATATATATGCGCGTGGATATCAATATTACCTACCACTCGCACTCTGTTACAACGAGGCGATTCCAATTTAAAATCTAAACAGAAAGTGTTTGAATGAAATCAGAAGAATATGTATGCTGTATTTCGTTTCCCTGGGATTGTAGTTCAATTGGTCAGAGCACCGCCCTGTCAAGGCGGAAGCTGCGGGTTCGAGCCCCGTCAGTCCCGACAAATCCAATAAACAATAATCCAATAAAAAAAAAATACATCAATTCATCTCTTCATTTTCTGTAAAAGGGGTACAAATAGCAGAATTTCGTTCCCAAAGGGGATCCTTATTATTATTATTATTTTATATTATTTATATATTTATTTTTTTTATTTTCGTTTTTCATCAAAGCAAATACAAATATGGTCATTTTCATTTCTTCAACTAGTATCGATGGAGATGGATAAAGACACATGTGGATTAGTACAATTATTGGTAGCGTCATATTCAGGATTCTAAGAGAGACCTCACTCAATTTGGCCTTTTCGATTCCTCCCGATCCGTATAATGAAATCGAATCGAGTACCCTATCTTTCCCGGTAGCACATACACAAATAGAATTCTTATTTGTACGATACAAAATGACTTTAATTTCTTTGATAAAATCCTTTTAATCAGAAAAGTCTCTTCTTTTTTGGCTCCGATTTTGTGTAACCTCAATTATTTGAAACAATCTATCTCATTCAAATTGTACACTGAAGTTTTGATATATTATATGGATCCCATTCCTAATTCAATCAAGTAAAGAGTATATTAATAAAATAAAAATCAAATAAAGACTCTGCCTCTCTTAGAGAGAGAGGGAATGGATAATCTTTTTTAAGGGTTTATGCCGAAGAAAAAACAAACTCTAAAAAAAAAAGTGAATTTGGTAGAATATTCGATTTTTTTTATACTGTACTAGGACTTATCTTTATCACACTTTTTTTTTGTTTTCCAATCCAATAAGATTAGATCATTCAAAAAAGGAGTTTAGAACATAACTCCCCCTTTCCCATTTCGCTTCTATTGTTTTTGTTTGTAACTTATGTAAGTTTAAAGACGATTAGATGATACTTAGTCAGATGATTGTACAAGGAAGGAGATAGTTTTATAGAAAAGAAAGAATGGAAAAGAATGATAAATAAAGTAACAAAGTAAGGAAATTTTCGATTGGATCAGGAATCCATTTTTGGATTTGGTATGAATAAATGATCTTTCTATGTTATACTATTCAATTCTCGACGATAAATCGATTTGAGAGTTCAGATATTGTTATTCATGATATTGATCTGATTCGATATCATCGAGATGGAATTCATCCCATTGAATTTAGAGGCGAAAGATTTCTCATCTCTTATGGGATTAAATCCCGAATTATTGTGAAGTAAAGAAAAACGAAACGATGAGATTATGGAAGTAAATATTCTCGCATTTATTGCTACTGCACTGTTCATTCTAGTTCCTACTGCTTTTTTACTTATAATATATGTAAAAACTGTTAGTCAAAGTGATTAATTTGAATGAAACTTGACTTCTTAGTTCTTCTCAATATCAAGAATTAACGAAATAAAATGAAAAGAATTCCAATTTTGCGTTTTAGCTGAAATGAGCGAACTAGAATCAGCAGGATTCTATGAGATCCGATAGTATGGTAGAAAGTAATATATTTACTACCATACTATCTATTTTTGTTATTCTAGTATATAAAGTTGTACTGTAGAAAGATCTGGGCTTAATATGGTTTTATCACGATCTCACACTATATATCAGAGTCTCACATGTTAGTCTCATTACATGTCTTAATATCTTTCTTAATATATATATATATATATATATATTGATTAACATGTGAGACTCGTGATATATAGTGTGAGATCGTGATAAAACCATGGAATCCATATCAAAATAAATTAAAAAGCTCCATTATAATGAACCAAATATCGAAGGTTGAAAGCAAAAAAAGACATTCAATTTTAAAAATATAGAAATAAAATGACCCAGATAAACTTATATCAGTGATCGACACAATACCATGGGCCATGATAAAAAAATTTGGACGTAAGAAGAACAAAGTTAAAGCGATGCTAGGATTTCTAAAGAAGTAAAAGAAATTTGAGACTTGAGTTATTAAGTTGATTGAGTTTAATAAGCTTTACTATTTTAATAATATAAAAAAAGTAACCTTAATTTAATCTTTCAAAATCATAACTAGCGAGATCTTAAACTCGGGCTTAATCAAGAAGCTAAATTCATAAATAAATAAAAAATGTTTGTTCGTGTTAACCTATTAAGCTCGTGACTCGAATCATTTGAACAAAAGGGCCAAATTTAAAAAACCTCAAAGCTCAATTTTCAACTAATCAAATGTTTTGAAGGATGAAATTAAAAAAAAAAAGAGTGAATCATACAAAAGTATAAATTTATTTTTAGTAATTATAAGCCAAAAAATAGCTGGGAACTACGTTTTTTCTTGCTCCTCAAACATAGAGTATACCTACTCCCAATTATTCCTAAATCAAATCGGTGTCCATTTCACCATTCTCTTGTTATGTTTCACCTATTGCCTCTCCTTTATGTTCTTCTACAGTCTCCTCCTTCTCTTGAGCTGTATTTTTAAGAGACTTTTTCTCTTGAGACTCTTTCTTCTATTCGTCTTTAGAGGACAATAATGATAATAATGAAAATGAGGCATCCGAGGCTTGTTTTTTCTGGTTCTTTAATCGTCTTAAAAAGTAGGGCCCACCTGTATACAACATAGATAAATATCAGTATAACAATTATGCAACATAAAATACCAGAAATATGACAAAATATCTCTTGTACCACCTTTCTACCAACCAAAAAGGTAATATTGACAGTTATCAGAAAAATCTCAAAACACATCCTTTTAATTTGAACTCAAACGAGGAGTAACATTATCTGCAACAAAAAATCTTCAAATTAGATAACATCCCCACACTTTCTTAGTAGAGGTTATAAAACCATTATAACATTACATGATCTAATTACTCCTCCAACTTTGTATTGATAATGACTTACCTTACAAATATCTTTTAAGGGATTTTGTGTTCTTTTCCTAGAAAAGATGAAAAATCATGCCATACCTTCTTTTTTTTTTTTTTTTTTTTTTTATCTTCAATAGAAATAAGCAGGCTGTAGTAATATTTAAGTAGGTCAACAATAGGATTTTAACCTTTAAGTTTTAAGTATTTGTCAAAAGTTGCTATAGTCATCCACACATTTAGGTGTAACTCACCTCTAAATAGATTATAGTAGGATATATTATATCTTTAACAAAACCAGATAAGGAAAGAAATATACAAGTTTAAACATGCACATATGTGCTGTGATCTCAATAATTCTGGTTGCAACCTTTTGTGTTCTACTTAGTCTTTTACGGGGAAGTGAAGTTTTAGAATTAGACCCCGCCCTCATGTTAGCTATTAGCTGATTAATAGCATTATTAGCTACAATGCTCTTATATGAGTCATGAGGTTGAGGTGGATTAGGTGTAGGTATAGAAGGCAGGCAGATACACCTCATGAGAAGATCTAGCCCTCTATTCCTACTGACAGAAGTACCAACTCTGGAGTCACCTCTACCAAATTTATTTTTTTTATCCAGCTAGACATACTTTAAAGCAAATGGAAAAACCAATAGAATAAGAGTAAGGTTCCTTACCTATGTATTTGAACATAAAAGATTCACCACAAGAAATTCAGAAGAAAAAAGAATGAGATGCTAAAGTAAAACAGAATAAATGACTATTTATAGTAGTAGTTCTACCAACAATTATTTAAGTTATTTTAACATGCCCATGTGAATTAATAATAGATGTTCTAAGATTCCTTAGATAATTTTTATCATTATGGTGGACCAAGTTATTCGGTCTTATAATGTACACAACTATGTAAAAGATGTCATATGATTCCTAACATAGATGTAAACTTTAATTCCAACCAATGTCAGCCATAATTTCATCAGTTTTATTTGTAAGTTCATGTTATTCCTTAGATATATCATTTGTCCCCCCGCCCACTATAAAGTATTTTTTTTAACAACACTCTATTAATAATTTACTTTGGATGGCAATTGATGATGATAAGATAAAAGGGTGAATCACTCTCGGTTGGGTCATGGCCAACCAAATTCTTTTTCTCTTTTTTCTTTCTCCTTCTCTTTTTAATTTCTTTTTATTATCACAAGCTATAAATTTATGACAAATTTACTAGTAAATGTAACAAAGGAATAAGAGTGTCACCTTTGGGGCTAAAAGATTTATTTCTAGATTTTTTAAATATAAAATGTCAAGTTTTAATAAGAGAAAGATAATTTTATCTCTCTCTTCACTTTGTTTGTATTATCACTATTTAAAAAACCCAAATTAATTTTGGCATCAAAAAGTTTTTTTAAAATACCTTATCCATAAGCTATCACCGTCAAAGCAAGCTCAAATTCAGTAAAGTGAGTTTAAAGCTTCATCACTACTCTTGTAAAGGTGTGATTATGAGTAGAGAATAAATTAAGGCTTTGTTTTAACCTTTTCTTTTTCCTTCAAAACAGGAGTTTGAGGATATATATGTGACCTTGCCTAATTTACTTATCATATCTTGATGACAAATGATCGGTTGCCTTTTGGTTTGCAAGGCTGCAAGCAGCTAGCTAGCCTTCTAGAAGGAAAGATATATTAAAATCATTTTTTTTTTCTAATAATGGATTAGTTTGTATGAATTTGGGTATAGAGTAGCATTAATGTATTCTTTCAGTTTTTGGTTTTAATAGTTATTGGTCATATATCTTTAGGTTTATTTTCAATCACATCATAGATAAGATCATTCACACATTGCCCGGCATTTGTACAATTAATTTTTTTAAAAATGCATCAATATGAAAATTTTATTTTAAAACACTATTATTCTAAGCCGAAAATGGTATTTCCTCATTGGGGAAAAAAATGATGTAATTGACTATGCCAACTCAATCATTTAATAAATATTATTTTTTTTTTCTCCAATAACAAATTTCTAGCCCGCAAGCTAGCGGTGGCAAGTTTGCCTCTTCAAATAAATTATTAAAACAATTTTTGTTTTTGTATTTTAAAAGTATTTTTTGAAAAAAATTGAATTTAAATTTTATTTTTTTCTTTTTTTTAAATTAATATATATTTTTTAATATTTTTAGATTATTTTCATGTGCTAATATCAAAAATATTTTTTAAAAAATAAAAAAAGATATTATTTTAATACAATTTAAAGTAAAAAGTATTTTAATATTTTAAATTAATGGGTACGAAGTTGGATCTTTAATGATGGACACCAAAGACCAAACTGCATGGAGCTCTTTCATCGGTCTTTCTTATTTTTAAGACAATCTTGGATAAGTTTGTATTTATGTCGACCGTTTCTACCATTGGAATAAGTCCATGCTGTGTAATTAATACTGAGTTTGGCATCCAATAGCAAAGGTTGGCAAAACTAGTTTCAAAACCCTAGCTGAATAATTAACATTAAAGAAGAAAACCCTTCTTCTTTATCGCATTTGAACCTAACTAAATAACATGAAAGTAGAAAACCTTACTTCTTTACTACATTTACTTTGTAGGATATGATATGATCAATGCATAATCGTCACATAGCTTATTACTTCGTTAATTTCTAGTTGATATTATGGTGCCAAAGTATGGAAAGCACTCCCTCTTTGATTACAATTCTGGCAATTTCGTGTTGGTATCAATGCGAGAGTTGAGTAGGGTTTGACCTTTAAAAGTACACGAAGAATGCCATTTGACTTCGTCAGAGGTGGATGAGGGAGGGCAGTAATTAATTGCTGCAAATAATTAATACTTCCTTAATTTGAATCCAGCTTGCAGCCGATTGGTTGAATTATATAATCTAATTAACCTGTTTGAATTAAGGATTAATTTACTATTAATTAGAATTATGTAAGAATTGGTGAAGTCGTCACGGGGCCGGACAAAACAATCAATTCATTGGTTAATAAAGGAAAGTTTCAATGCCCTCGCATTTATAATAATCAATTGAAAATTAAGCAATTTCCTAAGGATAAGCTTCCTGCTGCCGCCAAGGGCCCCGATATTCTTGCTTGGAGGGATGATATTTTCACCTCAACATGATGGATATACGTTCAAACAGATTCGAATACATTAATATTTTATGAATACTTACTTTTATTCACTAATAAACCATCTAAACTAAACTAGACTAACATCTCCCAAGCAAAATGATACCTAAATACACATATCTAAATATCTAAAATAGCATTTGATTAAGAGATATAGACAGATAATGAAGATAAAAACATGTTTTATAGAGAAACAAAAACAAAGGCATAAAAATAAATATGTCAATAGAATAGTATTAGAGTGAGTTTGTGTATTTCTAAAACATAAAATATAGAAAAGACATGTTTCCAGAAATAATATATATTATTTTTATTTTTAAAATATCCTGTAAAAAACTATTAATTTCAAAATTATCTCCCACTTTTTTAAGTAAATAACCTTTGTAGTTTTGAGTTAAAAACCAACAACTATTTTATTCTCTCCACATTTCTTTTAGAACATGTCAATCTTTTTCCTTCTTATAACAAAAAAAGATAAAATGCAAGGAAAATTCATTTTGTTCCTAGACAAAAATCATTATTCATCAAAATAGTGTAATTATCATTTTACCCTTCATAAAAAAAACAATGGGCTTACTATTAAGGGTAATTCGGTCTTTCTACACGGCCCATTGGTCACTGTCAGCTTGATCAGGGACATATCTGTCTTTTTTTCTTTTTTAAGCATAATGGAATGACTAAGATACCCTTAAAAGAAAGAAAGAAATTTAAAATAGTCTCAAATGGCCTTTTCAACTATTCACTTTTTAAAGCATGATAAAATGACTAAATTATTCTTAAAAGCAAAATTTCTTTAACTAACGTACAAGCGTTTTTTTGTATTTTCATCATGATTTTTTTTGTTATAATAAAATTGAATGCTGGCAATTTAGTCTTTCAAAAAATATAAAATATCATTTTAAAAGACTAAACTTGAAATTATGACCAATGTGTGAAACACGTCTTTGCTATGTAGGTGACATTATATTTTTTAAAAGACTAAACTTGAAATGATGATAATTTATGGAATGCATCCATGCTATTCTGGTGGTATGTAAGAAGACTTTCAATGGCCAAATAGTGGCTTTCAAGGCGACATTCGAATCATCTCGATGGCTTCTGCATCTCTAGCAATATATTTGGTGCAAGGACCTTTGGTTTGACATCAGTGGCGGAGGGAGGGGGGCTGGCAGGGGCGCCGACCCCTGCAAAGAAATGCCCCTCCCTTATAATATATTTATAATTTTAATAAAAATATATGAAATGTTTTCTTAGCCTCCTAATTTATACCTTGGCCCCCCCTAACTTTTTTTTCTTGTTCCGCCCCTGTTTGACATCAACGACCTTTTTTGGTTCTTAAAAAAAAAACATGCATGTAGGCCTTGGTTTCTAGTACCAGGCTCATTAGCATTTGCATGTGGGTCAAGCGTGCATATTCAACCCATTCACACCTTGCATTGAATTTTGTTCTATTTTAGCACTTTATAATTAAATTATTTTTAAATAAATATCCATTTGTGCCATTTTCCAATAATATTAGTGTCCTTCATGCTAAATATTAGCAATTGCATGAACCTAATGTGCAGGTTGTTCTTAATACATATAAAATATTTGTTTCTTTAATTTTTTTACTATAAATATTTTTCTATAATTTTTCAAAAGTTTAATATAGTTATATTTTTAATACATTTATTTCAAAATTATTAATTTATTATTGTTTATTAAAACTTAATTTAAAGATATGTAAGTTTCTGTTTAAAAACAAAACTTCCAATAAAAACACACACACACACACACACACGCACATATATATATATATATATATATATATATATATATATATATATATATATATATATATATATAATGGCATTTCTTTGATCAAAACCTTTTAATATTTTTAGCTAAAATAAATTACATTAAGAAAGAAAAAGATAATTTATAATAACTGTTGTAACCCATTTTTGGGTCCTCACCTAAAAAATACAAAAAACATATATTATCAAAAAAATATAACAGTGAAAAAATGCCAGAGTGCCCTAAAAATGCTAAAAACATTGATTGAGGATGTTCAAACAAATAAAATTTTATTTTTGACAGTATATCATTGACTGATGAGAGCCCCGATGATAAAGAAAATTCAATTTGATGAAGAAAAATGCAAAATTAGAAGTTTATGCACTCAATTAAATTTTATTGAAGGTTTAATTGAATTTATAGAGGTTTTAATTTCAAAAAAAATTGATTTTGGAGTTATTTTGGGCTTTAATTGGAAGAAATTAATTTTCTGGGGTCAAATTATAATTTTTGGAAGTTAATTTGGTCAAATCAGGGGCCTAATTGCATAAATATTGAAGTTTGATGGCCAATTAGGGACTAAATTGAAGAAATCCGAGACCAAGGACGAAATTGTAAAATGCGCGCAAATTGAGGGCCTTCTTTGAAATCTGACGCGTTTTGGCGCCTTTTTCTTTTAAATGAAACGGCGCGTTTTGACCAAAACGGCGCCGTTTCATTCACTGTTGCAAAAAAAAAAAAATAGAAGCCCAAAACGGTGCCGTTTTGACGGCACTGTAGGTCTTCTTCTTCCCCTGGACGCGCTAGGCAGGGGAAGAAGAAGATTTTTCTTCTCCCTTTTCGCCTAACTTCTTTCCCCGTTTTTGCGCAATAAGACGCCCACCATTCGACGCCCACTTGCCTCCTTTTTATCCGTTGAACGGATAGTGGAGGGGCGGCCAACAGTGGCCGCCCCACCACAATTTGTCCCCCCTGTTTTTGCCTATAAAAACAGGGGAGGACCGAAGAAAAAAAAAATAGAAGAGAGGGAAAAGGAGAAGGATTGCACGATAGAAAGAGGGTAGAGAGAGGAGAGAAACAGAAAGAAAAAAGAAAAAAAGAAGAAGAAAGAGAATCGGCAGAGAAGAGAACAAAAACAGAGGAGAGAGAGAGAGAAGGAAAACCGCCGGCCACCGTGCCTCCGCCGCCAGCAGCACCGCCTCGACGCCACCGCAGGTACGCCATCCCGTTGCCCCGCCTCTGCCTCCCTTTGTTTATGGTTGTTGTGCCTTCATGCAGAACGTGAATTAATTCACGTTCTGCAAATAACGAAGGGCTGGTTACTGTGCTGATGCACAGTAACCAGCCCGTTTGGGCCTGGGCTGGGCCGTCGGCCCAGCCCATGTAAATGGGCCTGTCTAGCCTAGCCCATAAAATTTTTTTTAAATTTTTTTTTTAGATTTTTATTTTTTATTTTTGTTTGTTTTTTTTAGCACATTTTGTTCTATCAATATTGCTTAATAGCGTCTGTATTTTACATCGTAAAAATATAAATCCGGTATTAAAATACCCCGTTTTCGTCCCGTGGTACTGTTCACCCGGCCCATTCAAAAAAAAAATCAAAAAATATTTGTTTCATTTATAATTTTTCCGTGTAGTTTTTATGTCATTTTGATTAATATCGGGCAGTATTTTACATCACAAAATACAAATTCAGTGTTGAAATACCCGGTTTTCGACTTTCAAGAATACAAAAACAAAATAAAAAAAAAATGTTTTTTTGTGCATACGGCCAAGTGTCTCAAAAATCTAAAAAATCATATCGTATTTTTCATATGTAAAAAAAAAAAAAAACAATATTTTAGCATGCATTTTGGCTTTAATAACCAGTTTATTAAAGTCAAGAGAATATTGGCCAAAATTTCAAAAAAACAACAAAAATTTTATTTTTTTGTCTCTTAGTATCTGGGGTATGACATTACACGTAATGCATATTCTGGATATTTAATTCTTTTTGGACAATAGAACTTGGGATATGACATTACATGTAATGCGTATTCCGAACAATAATATTAAAAACCACAAACACGACCTTAGATGTTATCAGACATTAAAACAATGCAGCCTACCTTAGGTAGGGCGTAGTTGGGGTGCTAATACCTTCCCTTTACGCAACCAGTCTCCGTACCCGATCTCTAAAAATCAGTTAAGGTTTCTAGTAACCAGAATACTAGGTGGCGACTCCCAGTCCATATTTTCACATATAGAGACAAGAATTCCTTGTCTCTCCCTTTTTGCCGGGAATAAATATTCTGATTTTTCCTTGAGGGTGGACGATCGCCGTTCCGCCGCCCACGTGCGACAATAACAATTAAAATATTTTCTACATAATTTGAATTATTATATGTAAGAAAATCGTTTCCATATTTATCTTTTAGCATCTTAGTTTAGTCTTTGATTAGCATTAATAATTTATTTTATGATTTATTGGTTTATATAATTTTCATTTTATTTCATTAAACATACATATTGACTTTCCAATTCTTAATTAAAATTTATCACGATGCAAGAAAACGCGTTCACAATACTTACATACTTTTCTTTTACATTGAAAATTAACATGGAATCCTACCGGCTGCATAACGCGGGTACTTAGCTATTCCCTGCTAAATTTTGGCTTTTGGTTGTCTTGCAAGAGGACGCATCAAAATAAAACTCCTAAGATTAGGGAAAAGGAAAATCTAGTCCCTCAGCAATTCAATTCATTAATATGACCCTCGTACATCATGATTGTTGTAAATGTGAACCTTGCATCCACCTCCACCTCCTTCCACATCAAATAATAATTAATTTATAGGAATACAACCATTCTTTACACTTAAAATACTCATTTTCCACTCCTCCCCTCTCCCTTCTAATGAAAATTAAATGAAACTAAAACTCCTCGGAGAAACATTGTAGTTCAAGATCCATGGACACTAGAATAGTATAATGGTATTTTTACCCTTCCACCAAAAAAACTTAACAATGCTTGTAAGAGCATTGAAGTTTTTTCACATGGTCTATTTATCATTTCTAAATTGAACGAGAAAAAAATAAAAAAATTTTCATATTAATTGTATAATGAAATAACCAAAATACCTTTAAAAAAAAAAAAATTAAACATGATTGAAGGGGTATATTTTGTATTTTCAAAATGGTGTTTTCATTATTATAATTAAGTTGATGGGTAATTTGGTATTTGACCACATATAAAAATAATAAAAAATTAAAATGCATAAATTTATTTTTATCCTTTTGCTAAATTGATTTCTCTTTTCAATTTCACCATTCAATCAAATAAAAAATAATTTTGTTTTTTAATTTTGATCCTTATTCTTTTAATTTCTTTTTTGTTTTAAATCCTTTTATATAATTAAAATTATTTTTTTAATTTCATCCTTCAATATTTGATTGATTGCGAATTAGATTTCATGTTTTTTTTTTCATATTAGGTACTTCGAGTCTAATGATCCTAATCACGAGTTTGAAAAACTATCATATTTTTATATTTTTAAAATTAAGGGTTTATTTTTTTATCAACTTATTTGAATCTCAGCAACTGGGCCACAGATTTGGAGGGATATTCCGAGTTAGCTCAGCCCTTGATTGCCAAGGTTACAGGGTTTTATGTTAAATTGGGTTGACTAGAACCAATTTTTTAATTTCCTCTTTTAAATTGTCTTGTTCTTCTATATTTAATAGGATGTGGATTGATTTACTATCATTTCCTCTTTTTTTGTTTTTTTTTTTTGTGTAATTGAATTAAAATCAATTTATTCAACCTAGTTGGGTTGCCTATCTTTTTTATATATATATAAACACGCTTGCGATAATTGAACATTATTTTTTATGCAAAAGAAAATAATTGTCTAGCATTGCGGCAAAGCGTGGGCACCAAGGCTAGTGAAGGATTAATTAAACTAGTAAGTAAGGGTTTTTTAGTTTAAGAAAACAAAAACTATTCTAAATTAGAGAAAATTAGAGAATATGCAAGTTTAGATTATAAGCTTGTAAAGACAAACATTTTCCAACACAAATATAATAAAGGAATTCTAGCTTGCTTACTTAGGATATATTTAAACTTGCAATTAATTTCAAATTGAAGTCCTAGCATGTATAAATAAGGATACTTAAATAATAATATAAATTATCTATGTTTAAACTAAAAATAAATAAGGATATTTATTTATTGAAGCACTTTAAAATAATAAAAATTTATTTTTTTATTGTTAATGATGAATTATTTTTCAATGAGGCTTTATTGCCTCTCACTTAGTGCAATCAAGATGTTTGCAATAAACCTCCGATGATCCCAACAATACCACATTGTTTAGATGCACTTATAAACAAGATTCATGAACCAAAGTTAATTGACTCATTTATATCTCTCAACAAAGTGAAACTAATCTCTAGATTTGGAAGGAAAACCAAAGCTTAAAATAAGATGAAAAACACTAAAAATGAGGTTATGAAAAGTGTAAAATCTAGAAAAAAAAAGCTTGTTAAAAACTCTTCCTTCACCCCCCCTTTATAGTGGATTTTGAAAGCTAGAAAGATTAAAAAATAATTAATTCTAGTAACAACTAGAATTAAAGGCCACACTATAGAATGAAAAATTCAAATAGCTAGCCTTTCTTATTTCACATTCAATGGGATTATACTCAAGGCTTTGAAGGAATTACTTTGGCTTAGATTTTAATTCCGAGTCTCTTTTTTAAACCTCTTTTCATTATTATCATATTTTATTAGCCCTTATAAATCTCGAATTAAACTTGAACTTTTTTTCCATAAATCTTAATTGTTTTTCGATTAGAAAACTGTTCAGGTTTGCAAAAAATACTTTTAAAAGATAATGTTCATGTTTTAACATTCATAAGTTGGACTGAACAAAATATGATCTAGAAAAAATAATTCTTCATGGGCTAAAGAATTATAAAACCAAGCCTAGGATTATATAGGTTGGGAAAAAAAAATTTATGGTCTAAAACATTAATTTACAATAAAGCTAAACCTAGGTCCGAAGCTTGAGCATAGGCCAACGTTTAAGCCCCAAGCCTACTTTGTTTATGATCTATTTCCTCTAAAATCATGGGATCTCTTTGCACCCAATATTAACTCTTCACTTTCCAATTAAATAAATCACAAGAATATTAGTTTCACAAAAACATGCCAATTAAGAATTCTTTAAGATCAATTTCCGATTCACTTATAATTTATTTAAATAATATTAATATTTCATGTTAAAGAATATTAGAGATTAAATTCCAACAAAGTTTTAACAAAAAAAATGAGTGAACTCCATTTTTAATCAACATCCACCATTAGATCTTTTATAACTAATCATTAATGCATATATATCAATTTGCACTTTGAATATTCATCATTAGAATTATCTTTTTTTTTTTTTATCTCTCCTCAGTTGTAGTCAATTAGAAAACAAGCAATTTAATTAACATTAAATACTAAACAACTTAAGACATTAGCTTAAATTTAATCTAGTAGTAGCCTTTAAAATTAGAAAGATTGATGAAGCTAAAAAACACAAGCACAAGCGGTTGTATTTAGTTTTATCAAAAACTCTTCCTAAGATTTACTATTTTCTAACGCAACAAATTATTAAATCTTAGTTGCTTTAAAGATTAGATAGATCAAACAATTACGAATTTGATATCTAACATGACAATACAGTGCAACAAATAATAAACTAAAGGCCTCCTAGTAATTAAATGATACAATCATGAAAAATAGGCAGTAAAGAACATTCAATAATCAAAGTATAAATTAAACAATGAAAAAAAAAGTAGATATCACAATTTTATTGGTTACATGATTTTTGGTATGACACACACACTTATGCTAAAAGAAGAGTTGAGATAGATGACTTTGAGTTGTGAAATAATTTTAGACCTCCCCACATCACTAAAAGTAATTGAGAGAGATACCTAGAGTTCTTGATGTCTGAGGATTTTAGGAGGCGGCTATAGAATGGGTTCACAAATATAAACAAGAAGACTTGCAATTTCATTAACAAATATATCGATGGGTCATTTCCTTTCATTAACCATATAAAGTGCTTAGTAAGAACTTGTTTATTTTTAAGTATTTTTCTTGAAATGGTAGTGATTATTTGTGACGGTGTTTAACTAATGATTCTTTTTGTAGGCTATATAGCTTGTGAGCAAGCAAACTCTGCTGGAGTTATATATGTAAACACACATGCAAAAGGGGGATATACAGAAAACAGTGCAACAATTTACAGACAACCGAGTTGAGGCATTTATTAAAAGTAAACTTTGAAACCTTTTGTATATTTTTTTGACATTTTTACTTGTTTTTTTTTATGAACAATATAACACCACCATGCATGCCAAATATAGAGACAACGTTTCAACCCATATGAAATACGATCTGGAGTTGTGGTTAGAGGCTGATCAACTAATGAACCTGATAGGAATTAAATGTATGGTATTTCTATGAATATGACCTAAGATATAAAGTCATGTTGTAGTGTCTCAATCATAGGCACCCCACAATTCAGCCTGAGGCAACCATCACAAGTCGTTCAAAAGCTAGTTAAAGATCTAATGGCCAAAATAGAGGTGTGGTATAAAGAATGAAGTAGGAAGCAATGGGAGGAGATGATGACATACATGTCTAGTCATTATCCTTCCCCTTATGAACCTTTATAAGATTATCCTCTCCCTCCACCTCCACCTCAACATGTGGCTCCAACTTCTTTTTTATTTATATAGACATTTGTTATTAATTTTCACAGTTAAATTATAATATAAAATATGCTCTTCAATTTAATTTAGTTGTTTAATTGACCATTTAATGTCAAATTATTTGATCCAAATAAGCATGTATTAAAAAAAGAAATTACTAAAACACTAAAGAAATCATCGACTTGCATACGAATTTTTTTGGTGATTGTGTCATTAAAATAAACCTATTTTCCTTGAAAATTACAGAGAGTTGCAAATTGTTTTGACATAGACTGATGGATTCACCAACAAAACTTGTATGTTAGTGATTATTTCAAACAATTCATTGGTGATACACGATCTATTATCTATGGTTAGTCCATCAGAGCCCTATTAATAATATTACCGATGGATAGGCCAATAAAAAAAATAATCGGTGCTTATTTTTATCTTTGATACAAATATTCTATTGGTTTTTCTATTGATATTTAAATCACCAATGAAACTACTGATATATCTAAAATTCCAAATGAGACACTAATTGATAACATGTTTTCATCGGTAAATCCGTTAGTGATTTTATACTGATGGAAATACAACTTTTACACCAATAAAGAATTTTGGTAGTGTAAATTAATTTTAAGGTTGTATGTTTAACATGTATCAAAGCACATGATAATATTTTACAAGACTAGTTATGTATGAGAAAACCATACATAATATCATAGGCACAAGTAAAAACTAAACAAAAAAACAAGCTAAGAATAAAGCCTTAAGTTTGTAATTCTTAAAAATATTAGGATTAATTAAACTAGTGATCAAGAATTTCTTAGTTTAACAAGACAAAAACCATTCTAATTAAATTAGATGTCCAATATAAGATTAGAGAAAATACAAGTATAGACTATAAGCCTCTAAACATGTATATCATGAAAAATATGCTTTCAACACCAATATATTGATAGAATTCTAACATGTATACTAAACATATATTCAAACTTGCAATTAATTTCAAATCAAAGTCCTAACATGCATACTAATAATATAAAATATCTATGTCTATTAAAAATAAAAAAGGAAACTTACTTGTTGAAGCACTTTAAAATAATAAAACTTTTATTATCATCAAAGATAAATTCTTTGTCTATAAATCTTTATCGCCTCTCACTTAGTGCACCTAAGATGTTTACAATAAGTCTCCCAAGATTCCAACCATACCACCCAGTTTAGATTCACTTCTAAACAAGATTTATGAACCAAAGTTAATGGATTCAATTATCTCTTAACAAAGTGATTCCAAGATCTAGATTTGAAAGAAAAAACAAAGCTTAAAATGAGAAGAAAACACTAAAAATATGGTGAGAAATAATGTGTAAAATCTGGAAAAAAAAAAAACCTTGTTTAAAAATAAATCTCTTAATATCCTAACAACACCACCTTGTTTAGATGCACTTCTAAACAAGGTTTATGAACTAAAGTTAATGGATTTAATTATCTCTCAATAAAATGAACATAATCTTTAGATTCAAGAGAAAAAACAAAGCTTAAATTGAGAAGAAAAACACTAAGAATATGGTGAGAAAGAGTGTGTAAAATCTAGAAGAAACCTTATCAAAAACTCTTCCTTCACACCTTCTTTTATAGTGAATTTTAGAACCTACAAAGATAAAAAAAAAAAAAAATTATAGTAATAACCATAATTAATTCCCTATTATCACCTTTTGCTAGCCACTATATATCATTAATTAAACCTAAATGTTTTGGCCATAAATATAATATCTGTTTAGCTAAAAAGAAACTGTTTATGTTTGTCAAAAATGCTTTTGTAAGAGAATATTTAGGTTTAACATTCATTAATTGAATTGGACAAAACATAAGTTGGGAAAAATAATTCTTCATAAGCTAAAAAATTATAAACTCAAAACTGAGCTGGAAAAATAATCTTTTATGGCCTAAACAATTAATTTCAAAATTAGTTACCACTATCACCTTTTATTAACTATTATAAATTTCGAATTAAATCTGAATATTTTGATCATAAGTCTGATGTTTTTTTTTCTTAACTAAAACAATTTTTTAGGTTTGCATAAAATGCTTTTAAAGGAGATTATTTATGTTCTAACCTTTATAGATTGGACTAGACAAACATGAGTTAGAAAAAATAATTATTTATAGGCCATAGAATTATAAACTCAAGCAAAACATAAGTTAGAAAAAATAATTATTTATGGGTCATAGAATTATAAACCTAAGCCTAAAAAGTAATTTTTTGCAGCTCAAAAAATTAGTTACAATACGTTGAATTTCATGTCTTGAAACACGAGCCGGGTATACATTTAAGTTAAAATCCTACTTTATTTAGGACCTCTTCATTGTAAAAACTTGTATTTTCTGTGGGGGCAACATTATCTTCACCTTCCTACTAAATAAGCCACAAGAAAAACTTATTGTTTCTAATATAGATAGAGTTTTTAGAAAGTTTTAGGTGTTATAAAAACATAAATCACTATTTATTTGATATTAATTTGACATTCACCCACACTTTTAATTTAACACCAAATATACTCATTAATCTTGTTCTTAAATAACTTTTGTCAATAGAAGTATTATTTTATCAGCCACCAGCTATAACAAATAAAGAATTTTCACTCTTTTCATAAATATAAGTAAAAATCATTCATCTATAACTCAATCGCTCCAATCAGAACGAGAATAAAGAAAAAGATAGGATATTTTTTTAGCAAAGAGTTAGGATTTGTTGTAGGTTTTCCAATTTTTTTTTAAGCAAAAATCATTTGTATTTTTCTCTAGAAGGATATAACAGGAAAAACACATATTCAACTAATTTATTCACTTTCCTTAAACTATCTTTATTTGAATGTCTTAAGTGATATCATCAATATATTAAATTAAAGAGAGATTGCTTTCTTCTTTGGATAAAAATACATCGGCCCTACAAATATCACATTTATATATCATCTCTCTTTAATTCCTACTCCTTTCTCCTTCATTCTTTTCACGAATAGTGATGGAACAAATCAATGAAGTGTGCGAAACATTAGATTTATTAAATTTTCTAACGAGGAATATATATGGAATCAAAGTCTAAGTTAGTTTTAATTAGAGAAGTTGTAAGAATAAATAGATATAAAATCAAGTAAGAAAAAAAAATATTTCAGTGAAAAGGAACAAAAGAACAAATGGTTGTAATGAAATAAATTTCTTGTTCTTTATTTATGAAAGCTGAATTCAATTTTTCAATCTACACTACCTCCATTGAAATGCATGCAAAGCATTTAGTGACATACCAATTGATTAGCCTCTAAATCTGGAGAGACATCATAAAGAGATCAGGAGAGCAATTGAAGTCTGGGATTACTTTGCTGTAGTACACTCATTGCAGAGAAAGCATTCAAACGCCATTAACAGATACATGCCGTAACTCAACTAAACTCCACCAAGAACATCAAATGCATTCCATTAAGAACATTCAATTCTCATTGCATACTGTTTTCTTCTTCTTCTTTTTGTTTTATTTTTAGAACAAGAAAAATAAATGTATGGTTTTTTTTCTATAATGGAGTATTTAATTTTGTAAGATGAAAACCAGAGGAAATATTAGGCAATTTGCATAAAAAGCACAAAGAATAGGCAAATTAACACGGCAACAAAAATTTTTGGTAAAAAAACACATTTTTGAATGTTGCAATTAAAAACTATGATATTTAATCAATATCGCGGTGCTGAAATGTTAAATCAATTAACTATCATGGTTCAGAAATTCAATATAAATTATATGTCATAGTTCTTAACCGTGATTTTGATTAAATTCTAGTACTCATCCCAACAATTCTATGAAAATCTAGCAACAAAATTCCCCAGCATATAAATATGTTCTTATGAGAATTATTATTTAGTTTGTTAATCTTACATTTAATTTAGTTAATTGTTAATCTTACATTGACCAAGGTAAAAAATTATATGTCAAGAGACTCTCAAAAACATTTCAGCTTAATTCGATAGTTAGATTGAGAGTTTTGTTTTTTAGTATAAAACTGGTCAGTTTCATGATTTTTCATAAAAAAATCCAGATTTTCTTGTTTAGTCCTTACATAATTGTATCAATGATTCTTATAATCCCTTGGAATAATTTTATTACTTAAAAATATATATTTATTTTACATCTTTCTCCATTTATTTTTATATTGGGTTTATTGTTGTTTCATGATAATGCTATTGATTTGTAATCGGTGCTTGCACCTTCACTCTTGTCTTTTCATTGTACTATCCTTTTTTATTGTTTATCATTTATCACCATATCAAATTCTTAGAATTATTTCTCTCATTTTTCTTATTCTTTTATTCATCGAAACTACTTATTATTTTTACGAACATTAAGAATTTTAAACTAAACCTCATAATCTTTATTCTGACTTCAAGAATACCTTTATATTTATTCATTAAGGTCATACTCTCCATTTCACATCACATTAATTATTCTTTCCATCATTTATCCATTTCTTTTTAATTCCAAGCTTTTATTACTCATTAGGACTTTACTACCTTCAATCTTACTTTTGTTTTTCTATTGGGGTTTATAGTGTGGCCCTTTTAGCTTTGTTATCTCAAATGAATTTGATCTTTTATGATGTCCCCATGTAAATACCACTTATATCCAGGTGCTTGGACATAGTGTAATTGAATAAAGATCGAGTTTGATCGTTGGACTCAGTATTCAACTAATACACAATGTGTCATTGTTTAACTATATTAACCAAATTATTTTTACTATTGAATGTGTTTCCAACCTTTAAATCATAGCCTCTTGGAAAACATCTATGAATACGTGCCTAATCATGAGAAACAACAAATGTAAACCTATAAGCATCTCCAAATTAAGGAACAAGAGGTATTATTTCATCATCAACATTTATTGTAACATTCAGGTCTAACATCTCACCATCTTTATTGGCACTAGCCTTAGAATAGTCAAATCTATGTTGATAAGCGAATGGATTGTTAAACATAGTATCATCAATCCTTTGTAGCAAATCATTCGAAAATAAATTATTTTTCCCTTTACTAACTGATTTTAAAGGATTGACAAACTGTGATGCACTTATACATATTTGACCAGAAATTGGGACACACAAAGATTTTGTTAGACTACTCACATACAATACCATTATATTCAATCCACTTTGAATGAAAAAAATCAATTATTATCTTAAAACTATCATCACATACAATCGGTACATGATAATACTAATGTTCACCAATTTGACACCTCCAAGTTATTTTAATATTAATATCATTATAACTCCATCCAAGTCCATGACAAATAATGTTTTTCATTTCCACATATAACATGCCTAAATTATCATTTAACAACAAATTATTTTCGCCGTTGTATGTGATATTGTTGTTCACATTATGAACAAAAGTTCCACCAAAATGACATAACATAAATATTATAAGGCATTCTGTAAAATAAATTAGATTTCAGTCAATTAGATATAATTTTAACTAAATTACATTACCCTAACCCTAATTGCCAAAATTTATAGTAAATTCAAACAAAATTCTAAAAATTTAACACTACAAATACCTAACCAAAATTAAACATAATTTATGATATCAAAGTTAATTTATATTTTCATTATCAATTGCATGAAATAAAACCCGAATTCATAGAAAATTAAAACAATTCAAAGAAAATATCAAATTTTATAACTTATCCATAATTCGATGCAACGTGTAATTCGTTAAAACTCTACTGCATTCATGCTCTATTTCCTGAAATCATAAAGCATAGTTGATAACAATATTAACTAATTCAAAACAATTCACATAAAATCCTTAATTCAACAACTTATACAAAGCTCAATGCAACATATAATTTATTGAAATAATTAATTTAACTTATTTTTATATTCAAATATATCAAACCAATCCTAATTGATGATATTCATAGCTAATTTATCCTTAATTCAATAAAGTTTAAATTCAACCTAAACCTTAGACAATAGTTTCATTTCAACTAAACCAAACATAAATTCATAGCAATGTAGTATATTTACCTTACTTGTAAGGCTTGAAAAAAGGGTAGGGGCGGTCGGGGCAAAGGTGGCAACAATGAATTTTGAAGAGGAAAACATCCTAGGATACTTGGAGACTAAGATGAGTTGGATTTTTTGGTGTTTTAAGGGTAAAATAACAAGGGAGTCTATCTGTGTTCTTCGATCTCGGAAGGGATTTAAATTTCACAACATATCACCCATCTAAAATGCAACATGTTAAGTTATCATGCTTTTAAAATGTGACATACTAAATTGTCGCTCTTCTGAAGCATGAAAACTATCTTGTTGAGCTTAAGTATCATAATATTTAGTAAATATTACACTTTTGAAACACGAGAAGGTGAAAGTGTGTTATTTCAGTAAAACTATTTTAAATGGTGTTATTTTGCTAAAACTTTTAGGTTGCTGTGCTATGTTTTTAAAAAAATCAAAATAAAAAATTTTCAATGATGGCGTTTAAAGGCAAACTAATATCATTTTTAAAATCATTTTTTTCTTCTATAAGAATCTATTTAATGATTTCATTATAAACATTAAACATAACATATTTATGCAACTATTTGACATACAACCTGATCTAATTTCATGTGACTTGAGATTCTTCAAAGCTTATGTCCAATAACCTATGGACCCTATCTCGTAATCCTAGCCTCATATACATGTTTGTGTACTTTTAATCTCCTCTTAGATAGCTAAAATAGGATAAAATAGGATCGTTTATAGAATCCACTAAGATTTAAGGGGACATAAATGAAACTTGATCCATGAGTTCTTCCAAGAACCTTAGCAGGAGTTATTGTTTGTTTTCTTTAACAATAAGAGTTTCTTTGCTATTTCTTAGCTAGATTTCACATATTGAAAATAATTGTTTTAGTAATTGATTAGCCTTGTAGCTATTACAAGAATGTTTGAAAAAAGAATTAAAATGTGTGGCTCAAGTCATAAACTTGACTGGGTCAAATAAGTTGACTTCATTTTAATTAGATAAAATAAAATAAAAATGACAATACATGAATCAAAATTTAAAGGAAAAATGATTAGAATAACCTGGAGAAAAAAGTTTTTTTCAAAAGGGGCAAAACTATGTATCTCAATCCATAGCCCATTAAATACAGTAGAACAAAATGAGGTAAAAAAAGACCTAAACAATTGGTCTTACTTAACCCACTTTAGCATGACAAACCTTTAACTCGAGAAATCAAGGTCGAGACAACCTAAGATATCTTACCAAACCCGCAGCCCAGATTATGAAATTGAAATCACTTGATAAAAAATTAAAGAGAATTATAATACTTTAAAAAAAAAAAAACGTGTTAGCTTCTTAAACCTGTGACACAGGTCATTACACCAGAAGCACCCTATTTGTAAAAACTATGAACACCAGTTTCCAATTAATCAAATATTGAAGAATAAAATTGAGAAAATAATTTTAATTAGACAAAAGGTTTAAAACAAATAGCAATGAAAAGAATGGGGATCAAAATTAAAATACAAAATAAATTTTATATTTGATTCAAGGGTGAAATTGAAAAGAAAAATCAACTTAGCAAAAGAACAAAAAAAAATTAAAAAGAATGAGGATCATAATTGATTGAAGGGTGAAATTGAAAAGAATAATAACTTTTATAAAAGAAAATAAGGACCAAATTAGAAAATATAATACTATCAATTTGGATTGAAGGGTAAAATTAAAAACCAATAAAAGTTTTACAAAATAGCCAAAACAAAATAGAAATCAAAGGAATAAAGACCAAATTGAAAAATATAATATTTGGTAAATTCAAATGAAAGGTTGAAATTGAAAACAAATAATACTTCTATAAATGAGCCACGAACAAAAATGAGAAATCAAAAGAATAAGGATTGAAGTCAAAATGCCAACAGCAAAGAGGATCAAGCTGTAATTTTCAGGGGAGGAAAGATAAAAGAAAAAAAATATATATTAGTGACAAATCGGACCACTAACACCGACACACGCCACTCCATTTGGAAGAGGACACGATGAAAAGGCTTTTTTGGATGCCTACCACCTTCCTCCTGGTATCGTACACGCGCCCGTCCTTTTTTATATTTTAAAAAATATCAAATTGCCCCTGAGTTGGCATGGTAATAATAAAAAAACCAATGTAAAAAGATGAAAAAACCCCATGACGTCAATTTAAATTTTTTTTTCTTTTAAGGTTATTTTGGCTAATTCACTATGTTGTTTAATTGTTTATTATTTTTTTTATATTTGATCAAATACTAAATTTTTCCTTAGCTGATAACTAGTGTTAAGTTCTTCTGTTTTATATTGTTCTAATGAACAATACAAATAAGTCTAGAGTTATTCTGTTTTTCCAAGGCCAATTAGTTTCTTTTAATAATCTATAATCAAACTAGTGTATCTATATCAAATCATTTTTTTTACTTTTCTAAAATTCAAATCCTAAATAAATAACATGATAACACATTCACTTAGTGCTAATGCAATAAACTAGTTCATTCTTTTACGTACCCTTACTATATTTTTATTATTTTTTATTTTAATGATAAGGATATTCTAGTTTAGCTTGCATACATTACCAAAACAACTAAAATATTTGGGGTTTGTTATGGAGAGTGAAACTCCTGATTTTTTTTTTAATTCCAATCTCTCTTTAACCTAAATGATGATAGATGTCTAAAACAAAAAGAAAAAAGAATATAATAAAAGATATAGATAATATATGTCTAATCCTAGATTTTTATAATTTTCATTTTAATCCTAAAGTTTATTTTTACGATTTTTCAGCCCTTGATGAAAGATAGAGACTTACTAGAATATGATAGTTAAGAAAGAAAGTATTTGACTAATGCAATTCCAACAACCAAAATGGTCATGTTTTGTGTCAAAATAATCCATTTGACGAGAAGTGTTTTATGATGTGGTTTTTGGTCTTCTTGTCGAAAAACGTAGATCAGGGCTTGGGAAGATTGCTGGTCTTAGTTTGATTTTTCATTTTTAACCGATTTTTTGCTACTTTAAGGGCATAAATAACTGTATTGGGATTCGTTGGGTGTTTCTAAGGTGTTTTGCACGTGAAAATTGATTGGAAAATAGGTTGATTGATAAAAAAGAAAAAAGAAGATCAATTTTTTGCCAAGTTTAGAAGATCAAGTTTCCAATCACTTTGGCTTCCAAAAACTAGGCAAGCAGACAATGTATTGTCCGTTTTAAATTTTTTTTCAAAAAATAAAGGTTCGTCCCCTTAATAAAAAAGTAAATAAAACAAGGCCAAACATTGGGCCGCATAATACTAGGGGCTAGGCGCTGGGCTAGCCCTTTTTTGTATTGTATTTTGCTTTGTTTTTTTTTTCAATAAGAAAAACATTTACCATTTTGATCTAATTACTCTTAAATATTGATATGGTTTTTAAATAATATTATAAGTTTTTATTTGAATTTTAATAACATTTTCAATTATTATGCATATGATATGAAAATTATAATCCTAACAATATATAAACTATTCATGAAAATTCGATTCAAATAATTTTTCTTATCCCTAAAATTTTCAAATAGATTTTGAACATGATTTTATCATGTTTATATTTTTTTTATCTTTTAATTGCACATAAAATATAAACATAGTATTTTGATATTTTTTTTTAACTTGTCGTTTTAATAGTCATAATATATATATATGTATTAACAAAAAAAAATTATCATATTTAAAAGCTTTGTGTTCACTAGGATAAATAAAAAAATACATTAATAATAATATCAAAAAATTTCTCAATACCTAGATATTTTTCTTGCATTCCCAAAAGTTTGTCTCTCGTAGCGTAGTATTGTTATACAAACTATTTAATACCAAGTACTTTACCGATTGGTAATTGATAACAAACTGGTATACCAATTTATTTTTCATATCATGTCTTCTTAAATTTAAATATGGATAACATGAAAAACACATTCACATACCTACAAAATACAAGAGACAAGTGAGGATGACTGTGCCTATCACCTGACAGAAGCAGCTATAGCCGAAGAGGAGCTAACCATGGTGAACTAAAGAAATGGAAAGTTAAATTTGGAGATTAGAATTTTACGAGATAATCTTTATATTTATTTCATTTATTAAAAAATACTTTTAGCTTGTGAAATTCTATGTAAAACATGAGCCACAATAATGCACTCAGAATATCAATCAAGAATTTCAACCACCGCAACCTTGCCACCGCAACCTCTGTCACCGTCACGGTCACCATCACTGCAAGCTTTAGTTTTTGCTAACCGGCTTTTTCCACGAGAAGGTTTCTCTTAAAGTATTCAAGTACACGAGAATGGAAGGTTGGAAGAATAATTAATAATCAAACTGTTCATGATAATGATCGATAAACCAAGAAGCAGCGATGAACTCTGCAAGCAGCATTAAAAGAAATCTGGCAATCTTTCATGAGAAACAGCATTTGATTTTGCATAAAGGGTACCTAGCTAGGGTTTTGAAATTAATCGCACCATCGCATGTACTGTTTTATTCAATTGACTGCCAACCACTGCTGTAATTGCATCAGTTAAGATTTCTGGAGGTTCATGGGGTGGGTGGAGAGTTCTAATTTATGTTTGATGTGTACACGACACTCAAAACGGTATCCTCCCTTGCACATGGCAGCCAAACACGCCCTAGTAGATGTCGGTTTGCCACATCCAAACCCTAGAACTACTAACGTAGAAATTACTTGGATTTTGTTGAGAAATATACGATAAGCTTCAATATATATATATATATATATATTCCTATTATAATTGTGTATCCAATAAGATTTTCCGTAGTGGTTGTATATGATTAATGTGAACCGAATAATTTCCTTCATTGAAAGAGATTCAAGTCCAAGTGAGGACATAGGAATTACTACTGCCATCAAAGCATCTTTAATGGAAGATACTATTTTAAAGAGGTAAATTGATAAAATAGCATTTTAAATAATATAAATATAGTTTTTTTTTACCATATGTATTTTAATGGAAAAAAACCATTTGAAAAGTCAATTTTATTAGAGTGGAATAAATAAGTGTTTTATTTTTTTTTAATGATTTTGATGTTATTTTTTTCCCCACATGGCTAGATTTAATTGGTTTATTCTTTTGTTGGCTCCACTTTGTTAATTTTAGCTCTTTTAAGAGATATGTAGGAATAGCATTTGTGGAAAAGAAAAAGCATTTTAGCATTTCATTTGACTTTCTCATAGGAGTATGAAAAACAAGTAAAGAAAAGCCAAAATATTACTTTTTTATTTTTTATTATTCATTTAGCAACTCTATTGGAGATGCTCTTATGATTAGCCAAAAATAAAAAAAGTTAAAATATTACTTTCTCCAAAATATTACTCTATTGGAGATGCTCTTATGACTTCGCTCATTAAAGTAGATTCATAAATAGAAGGTAAAATAGTTAAGATTATTAATATGATTCATTTCTACAGTTATTTTAAATAATATAATATAATTAAATTCAATTATATTATTTAATACTTTATTTTAAATATAAAAACAATATTAAATTATTAATTAATTCAAACCACATGCTGTGTCCATATAATAAAAATAGAAACTTGACAAAAAGTTCTAGTGAAACACCTCGTAATCCAATATTCAAATTAAAAGAAAAAACAGGGTGTCAATGAAAACCTTTGATAATTATGATTGTAATTTAATAATTATCAAGAGAAAAAAAAAACCGTCTGTTTGGGAGTATGATTGTGTTGCTTTTCAAAATATTTTTTATGCTGAAAATGTATTAAAATGATGTTTTTTATTTTTTAAAAAAATTATTGTTTAGATCAACATATCAAAACAATCCAAAGCATATAAAAAAAATTAATTTTTAACAAAACAAAAATTAATTTTTAAAAAAATATAAATTACTCCATATTTTCAAACATGCTTTAGCTAGACGTAGAGGAATTCAATATTACAAATACCTCCTACGACCACACAAGGTTATGAGATTGGGCTGTGTATGAGCACTGGGAACTTTCTTAGACTTGCTTTGTTTTTTGGTGAAAATATTAGACGTCTATCACAAAGGCTTTGAATTTCACAAGGGGTATGGTACCCTTGGACTCAATTCCTAAAACAAAAAACCCCCCCTTTTTTTTTGTTAGCGTGTCACAAACAAGGTTGCGCGTTCCATTTTTTTTAATTGTAACAATATATTTTGATTTCGGAGCATTTTTCATAGTTCTATTGTCGTGATGCTTTGGTTATGAAGGTTACGACAGTCTGGGTTTGTAGATGAATTCAGTCAGCAAAAGTTCCTCAAACTCAATCAATATCAACATGTCGTGACAATTGGTTGGTTTTGTCAGAAAAGTAGGTCTGGGGGGTTCATTGATTAGTACACCTCTGGTGCTGGTAAGATCGGGATCGGGATCGTGATCGTCCATCTCCAGTTTGCCGGACAATAAGATCTACGAGATTTATCAGACAGCTGACTTGGTTTGGCCATGCCTTTCTATTGAAAAAGAGGTATGAAACAACAGAAGTATGAAATTTCCGATCTCACAATAACTCAATTGAGCATCGTGGAACAGAGGTTGGTCAGATGTTTGTTTGTCTCTGAGGTTAAATTCAATGGCCACTTTATAATATTCATTCCTGTTCAATGAAGTTTTTGAAATTTGAATATTAAAAAGATTAGGGCGTTTGGCATTGCGGTGGAAAATCGCTTTCCAAAATATTTGATTTTTTTTTGTTTTAAATTAATATGTTTTTAATATTTTCAAATCATTGCGATGTACTTATCTCAAAAATAATTTTTAAAAAATAAAAAAATATTATTAACATGCTTTTCTGAATAAAAAATATTTTAAAAAGCAATAACAACCATACTCCCAAATATGCTACATGACAAAAGTAATTTTCAGCCACCTCTAAATCAAAGAGATCAACTTTCTTTGATCATAATAAATGGAAAATGATCCAATACACAATGGAATATGCAAGCCCAACAAACCCAACAAATAGTATTGATGCCAAACCCACGTAATTGAAGTTGTGAGAGATATGCAAAATACAGGGCTCCTAGATGACAATGGCACATTTCATTAGCTTCAAATTAAAACCAACCTATCACCTCCGTTAGTCCATTTTGAAGCATGTTTGCATCAAATTTCTAGAAACCATCACTAACTTGAGTGAAAATCTATAATCTTTGTCTCAGTTGCATAAAATCTGATAAAATACAGTTGAAATGACTGAAGAGATATAATTCCTTCAATTTAACATCCAAAGTTCTAGGACAAACACTCAAGTTAACTAAATAAGCCCTAATTGTGATACTACAATATAACAATAGTATTTTACTAGTACTCCAAAGTAACATTATATCTACCCACCTCTTTCACTAAGATTTCAATCAATGAATAAATTGAGATTGGTTGCAGAATATTATAGATTTCATCCAAAATGGTGAAGACTAGGGTACAGGCTTTATAAATCCACTTAATATTAACATATGAAAACGTGGATAATGACTGTATTATATGAGTCAGATAAAATAACAGGGATCATCTCCTAGTAAAGTTAAATTGCCGGGATAGAAATACCAGGTTTGTCTAAAGCACATACCATACATATCAATGTTAAAAGTGTGTGGTCCATGTTTGGTCCTCCAATATTGGTTGCTGTTCAAACTCCATTTAGATGTTCAGTCAAAGGGATTGCAGTGCTGTTGAGAATGTAATTTTCACTCCTACACTGCTGCAACTGTTTTCGGAGACTCTGGACAATCTCATTAAGTTTCTGAATGTTCTTTTCTTGAGAAAGGATTATCTGCAGCAAAGTCGACAGCCACAAGATAAATGTTTATAACATAATGCTCCAAAATCTTGATTGACCGAACACAATATCTAACAAAATGATGAAATCTCTTAACAACTTAAACAATCTAGTCAGCTAGATCATGAAAAATTTATACTGAACAATGAAAGGTGATTGACATTCAAAGGGAAAACAATGCTAGACTAATTTACTTTTTGTGATAGCATAGACTATTCAAGTTGAGGGAGCGCACTAGTCAGCAATCCAACACTTCGACCATACACATAAAATAAGAAAACTTTTGCAAGAACTTTCATATGAAACTATCATGAAAATCAAGTGCATACTAAATCACTGATTCGCGAACATAGGTAAGGGGGAAAATACCTCATGAAGAATGTGGAATGTTTTCTGACTAGACTACAGGACATCTTTGTAATGTAAAATGCGAAGCTAGATATTGGTAATGAGGAATACTACAGAAAACTAACATCTCTGACCATAACATTTGTGAATTACAAACTGCATTTTTCGAGATGTAAGCATTTAACATGATAAGCATCCACTGTCACCAATCAACCCATAAGAATCTCTTCCGCAACAGAACAAGCTTGACTCAAGGGGAATTTGACCTTTATGGTGTCAATTAAATGCCTTTTACTTAAATAGTTTATATCCATTCCTCATCCGCTCACCAATTCAACCTGAAAGGGGGACCGAAGAAAATAAAATTTGATTACAAAGTGTACTAATAGCTGGTTCTTATTTGGCGATACAGAAAATAGAATGCATTGAACACAGTGTGAAAACAGAAAATTGTTTCAAAGAAATGCTAAGAAAATAAATGAAAAGAAAGGCCAGGAGGAAACTGCATAACCTTCCAGGTTGGAAAAAGCAAGGTAAAAATCAATCATCTTCATTAAATGGCTCAATCAGGACAACAACAACCCAAGGCACACCAAGGCTGGTGCATCAAAGACAATAGGCTATAACCAGAGAAGTGATGGTCAAACTATGAAGAAGCTGATTTTTTGAACTGAAGTAACTGAGAGTCAGTTCTAAAAGGTAGGGAAATCAATCATCTTCATTAAATGGCTCAATCAGGACAACAACAACCCAAGGCACACCAAGGCTGGTGCATCAAAGACAATAGCTATGACCAGAGAAGTGATGGTCAAACTATGAAGAAGCTGATTTTTTGAACTGAAGTAACTGAGAGTCAGTTCTAAAAGGTCGGGAGGGAGGGGTAACAGTTCAGATAACTATAATTGCTCAAGATGAGGATTGGAGCAAGAACATCATTTGTTAGCGAAAGGGAATATGGGCATGTAGAGGAACAGAATATGAGCAGCAACAACAATAACTGACTGGATGAAAACAAAAACCCCAATTAAAATAAGCAAAATCTTGAAAAGAGGCGCACACTGTCTCTAACATAAAAATGAAATATATTAACAATCCAAACCCTCTAGTCGGACAAGATAATGAAAATGTAACCTGAACAATCAAAAGAAAATGAACAATTAAAGCTAAAAAAAGGGTTCAGGATAAGATGCTTTTGAGACAGTATACTCTTTCAACACAGTAAACACAGAAAAGATAGGTTTTTACGCACAGGAAGTTAGCAAACAATCCAACATTGGAGCATGCACAAAACAACCAAGCTTGTGCCAGACCTTAGGAGAATATTTAGTATACTGAACAGATACTAAATCAATGAAGTATCAATGAGGAAAATGACCCAAAGAATGAGAAATATTTTCTGAATTGACTACAGAACGTACTTGGAAAGTAAAATGTTGTGCATTGAAAGTTGGGTAAACTCTTGTCATGGAATACTCAGGCTATACATTTTAAAAACTTTTTTTGCCCAAGATTCGAAGCATCCAATATATCCGGGTATCAGAAAGTATTGATTTTGTAAATATCTGAAGTAACTTAGATAGGATTCACTCAAGGTACAGGATGCTGGGGCCACCAACGTCTAAGAGAAAATTCCATCTTATCAAACTACTATTTTGAAAAACTGTACTTGCTTTCAATGAGGATTGGAGCAATGATACCACTAATGATGGTAAGGCCATCCAGAGGAACATAACAAAAACAACAATAACAATGACCGATTGAAGATCAACAAAACTCCAATTAAAATCAGCAAAACATTGATATATCTGGAATCCAAGCCTGTGTAGGAGTTGATCCATGTTGAAACCTAGTTGACATTCACAGCCCAAGAGAAGAAATGGATGCATAAGCAAATGTTACTGTGGGATTATATTGATTTAGCAGGGAGGTAACCGTGCAGACTATCAGAAATGGAAGAAGACAGAATCAACAGAGGCAAAACTAGAAAAGATGACTGCCTCTTGTTACCTGCATGACATTTCATACCTGTTGGGTATTGTGTTTGAAACTGTGTTTCAAAAGTGCGCATGGCTTGAAAAAAACATCAAATCGATGCTCTTTTTTTTTCAATAGTTTTAATATGTTGATGTCAAAAATATAAAAATATTATAAGGAAAAAAATTATTTTGATGCATTTTGAAGCGAAAATACTTTTAAAAAACGTCATGCACCACCATACCAAACATACATTTCAAAAAGATGCTTCTGGCTACGATAGAAAGCCAGCACATCTTCAGCAGAAACAAATTTGGCCTCTTGAAATGTTTTTATAAACCCAACTTTGCCATTAATTTTAGCCATTTTGATTTTAGTTTGACGTGAATCAATGCTCAAATTATTGATTGTGACAATGATTGCATAAGCACGAAATTTTGTAAGTCAAGGTGATACAAAGTCCCTAAGAAAGCATGCAATCAATCTTTTTATAACAGTAATTGCTATATAACACTTAGCTAGCCCAGCAAGCTTCAACTACCAAAATGGTATGTTTATTTACGAAACATTTTCCGCTCTAGAAGAGTGGTGAATTATGCCAATCCAAAAAGGGAAATCAGTTTACCAACAATTGGGTTCGAAGGAAAAGAAAAGCAAGAGATTCTGTTTGACACTCTTCCAATTACCAGAATGCAACAAAGCACAAGTAATTATCTTCAGAACTGATTCTAATACATCCAGGTGAAAGAACCAAAAAGAAAAAGAAAGCCCAATTTGTTTTCCCACCTCTTCCTCTCCCTAACACTGCACCAAGGATAATCATCAATCATATCGCATTACTATGTTTCCCCAGCTTACAAATTTGAAATTCCAACACTGATCCAGACTTTCCAAAAACACAAAAAACAATGAAACTCTCCCATATTCTTCGATGGAACCCACTTGACCAAATCCTTGTATAAATGCACGGAACAAAATCTTCAATTCCCACGTTAAGAAAAAACAACTGGGTCTTTCCCTTTTTACCTTTTCTGGTTTCATAAACATATAAAACACTACAAAGAAAGCACCGAATGTAATTCCAAAAAGAAAAAGAATGAAAAAACTAACCTTTTCTTTGACAAATTCTTCTCGATTCGAACTATGTTGTTGTTGGTCTTTCTGGGAAATGTTTGGACTTGCTTCAATTTCATTACCAAATTGTTGTTTCCACTCTAACTGAGACGTGAACACAATTAACAATAGCAAAGAGACCAGTACCCACGGTCTCGCCATCCTTCACTACTACTACTACAAGAAGAAGCACAAGCACCTCTTTTTATCTGTTTCAAAAGTAATATAATATATATATTAAGAAATACTATAATCAAAATAAAGAAATGAAACTTACAGATCGAAGTTCAGGGTGAGAAGAAGAAGCATAAATGGGTTTTCTGATTCTCGTTCGTAAAATTTTGTTTCTGTTTTGCTGTCATTTGGAAATTAATAACTTGAAATTTTACCAAGGAGAGAACCCATTTATGTTTTGGGTTTTATTATTTTCTTTTTCTATTTTCTATTTCCTATTTCTTTCAACTATGTTTTGGTAAATTATCTTTTAGCCCCATAAAGGTTGGGTGAAAATTGAGTTACCTCGTGTAGTTTTCAAATTTATTAATTTCACCCTCTATATAACCGTTTTATCTTCAAGCATCTATTTCTTTTCTTTTTTTTCCTTTGCATGTATAATTAAATACATAGAATGCGAACCTCAAACTTGAATCTGCCGAGGACTTGTAATATATTCTTATCAACTCACAAGTTGAATAATTTTTCTTTTATTAACAAAACGTAATAAATCCTAAATTAAAGAATACCAAAATTTTTATAAATTGTTTCTAAAATCTAAAAAAAAAATATTTGAAGGTTTTTTTTTTTTTTTGGCTCTTGAAGTAGCTTGTATATGATATATATTCAAATTTTATATCTAATTTTACAATTAGACAAGCTATGTATATGTTTTTAGCAAAAACTAGTCATTCATAGCTATTATTGTTCCTTTGATAGCTAAAATGGTCAATCAGTTTAAATTGGTTAAACCAATTGATCAACCGGTTCCTGCAAATTTCTAGGTGTTCAGCACGTATGAATAAGCAGTCGACTGATTCATTTAGTATCACCAAATGGTTGATTGATTCATGTAGAATACACAATTTATTGGTTTTAATCCTAATGATTTCTTAGAACCGTTTTATCAGTTCTTTTTAAGTGCATACAAAGTGAAATGTGTACATTCATTGTAATTTTTGTTATCATGTATGATATAAAGATTTACATTTAAACATTAAAATAAACATTTAAAAACCAAGTTTTCACTTGCTTTGTATCTTGGACTTAATTGATTTTTTTACTTAATATCTCATGCTTATTGATGTGATATTCATATAAACCTGTTTATACTTAATCTCATCCAAACATATCATTAATCCATTTCTATTTAATTGTTATCATCAAAATATATAAAATATATATACATGACCCAAGGTCAACAATCTCCTCCTTTTTTATGATGACAATTGATGTATAAATATAGATATAAAACTATTAATCTCTCCCTATATTTTGCAATATATTCCCTTGGAGACTTTAATTTAAAAACAATCTATAGATATAAGTTTCCCCATCCTTAATCATGTAATCATGTTTTATATCTATTCTTTGATTTTCTCCTTAATCTCCGTATTTCTCCCTCTCTTTATCATCAACAGAAAGCAAATAGAAAAAGTATAACAATCATAGAGAACTAAGACAAAAAACCATTGCATAATGTATAAAAGATAATATTCATTACAATGTAGAAGGTACCAAGACCAAAAAAAATAAAATGAAAACATTAAATGATTATGGTACAATTGGTTAGGGTGGTGGATAATGAGATAGTGAACTAACAATCATATTCTTGATATTGCACACATACTCTCGAATGTGATGCACTTCATCCTTAATATGCTTTAGTCGATTTTCCATCCTTGATTGCCAAAAGGTTGTATCAACATTTTCAGAAAAGGAAACTAGTGGTTACATCTCAAACATATCAGCAAATTCATTATCAGCAGCAATCTGTTGTGTTTCTTCTTTATCATGCTCTTCATTAGTATGAGCACCAATCTGGCATTTAGGAATCCAAGCATTGTCGGTAGTCAATATATATCCCATCTTGTTAAGGGTTTTTCTATCTATTTCCATTGGCTTGGAGTATGAATTCATTTTTATATCAATAAGGAATATATCAAAATACTAAAAAACAATAGTTAAACATCAACCATATGGTATAGATTTTTGTTTTTGATCAAGACCATAACTTAAACACTAAAATTTCTAAAATTTCTCTTTCAATCCTTCTTATACACTTAAAAAGATCTTTTTGATGTAGAAATTTTATTAAAACTCAAATGAACCAATGGATTAAAAATTAAAAATTTAGGCAATAACAAAGGGTTCCATGCTTTATTTCAATCGGTCAGCCGGTTGTATTAGATGTATGAACCAATTGACCGGTCAACATGAAATCCATATTTTTCCAGTTTTGAGCAAATCAAATGTCTTATGAGACTAAAATACATTTTCTGTCCAACTTGCATCTAAAAAATTAAGTCCAACTGAAACCTCAAAATGTTACTATTCATCAAGTAATGAAATCTATGTTTCTCTATTTCAGTTGGTCGACCAATTGAATTAGTATGATGAACTGGTCAACCGGTTCATACCAAATCACACTATCAATGGATTTTTTTGTAGGTTTATTTCATTTCTAAAGTCTAAGCACAACAACTACCTATCATAATATATTTCGCTTCAGTTGTTGATAAGGCTACTGAGTTTTGTTTCTTGCTAGCCCAAGATACTAGTAATGATCCTAGAAAGTGACATGTTCTATTAGTACTTTTTCTATCAACTTTACAACCAGCAAAATCCGTATCCGAATAGCTAATCAAATTTAACTCGTTTCCTTTTAGATACCATATCCCTAAGTCAATTGTACCATACAAATATTTGAAAATGAGTTTAACAGTAGTTATATAGGATTATTTAGGATATGGTTATAGAAAAACACGAAGCATAATATCATGTCTACTTAAATACAAGAATGAGCTAATCATACCTTGATATTTGGTGATGTTTATGTTTTTACCACTTTCATCCATATCAAGCTTGGTTGATATTTCCATAGGCCCGTCGGCTTCTTTGACATGTTCCATCCCAAATTTCTTTAGTAGATCCTTGATATACTTGCTTTGGTTGATGAAGACGCCATCTATTATTGCTTGATTTGCAATCCAAAGAAGAAGTTTAATTCTCCCTTCATGTTCATTTCAAACTCATCTTGCATGCATTTTTCAACTTCCTTACAAAGAGATTCATTAGTAGCATTGGATATAATATCAACAATATATATTTGTACAAGTATGATATCCTTATATTTTTTTTTTTTGTGAAGAGGGTGGTGTCAATTTTGTCAATCTTGAAACCATTATCAATAAGAAAGGTATTTAATTTGTCATACCATGCTTTTGGTGATTGTTTCTTATCAAGTAAAGCCTTTTTTACATGATTTGAAAAATAAAAGTTTTCAATACCTTGAGGTTGCTCAATATATACCTCTTCTTTGATAAAACCATTTAAAAATGCTCTTTTGACATCCATTTGAGAAGGTGTAAAATTAGCATGACATGCAAAAGCTAAAACCATTCTTATGGATTCTAATCTAGCCATGGGTGCATGAAATTGAAAAAGAGAGAGAGAGAGAGAGAGAGGGAAAATTAAGAATAAAATAGAGCGAAATCAAAAGATTAAGGATTGAATTGAACTTTGACAGATCCCAAATCGAAAGAAAACCCAAATCGATAGGAATTAGTCAAAACAACATCATTCAAGGTGCTGTGCTTCTTCTTTTTCTTTATTTTTTGGCTGATCGAGGAGGCACATTTAAATGACTGAATGCGACATTCTAACCATTTTAAAAGCTGAAACAATCACCATTCGATCAAGAAACATCCCCTCTATAACTCTATATTTGTAATATCAAATGTTTATGTCCCATTTTCTCCATAGATCTCCACAACATCTTGTCCCTAGTCAGCCAAAACCATAGTTTTAGACATTATGCTATTTAGGTGGACACTTTTAAAAGTTTGAATATGGAGCTATAAACCTCCAAATTAAGCAAGAATGGGTTTGATCGAAAGACATGCGCCCCTTCTACCAAGTCGGTCTCAGGTGACGTTGATATTGGTTGTTGCGGGGGGTCGCAACGTCGTCTGGCGACGGTGGAGGCTCTTTAATGTGCCTCCTGTTGTGAGGTGTGTTGTGTGCTGGAAAGAGTTTTGGATTTAATCATAAAATTATGATTAGTGTAAGGAGTCGCCACCTAGTATTATGGTCACTAGGAACCTATGGTCTGCGAGAGTCCGAGTATGGGACTGGTTGTGCAAGGGGAAGACACATCAACCCTAGTGCACACTATTTAAGGTAAGCTGCATTGTTGTTTGATTGTTTTTTTCTAAGTCGGGTTGGTCTTTTCTAAGGTTCAAGATAGATCTCTCTTTATGAGAGAGTCTCTACCTTATCGGGTTACATCCTAACCGTTCTAAAGTCTGAATTTTAGCATCGCATTTACACCTTATATCTTTAATACCCGAGGGTGTAATTTATCGTGTAATTTTACACCCCATAAATATTAAAGTCTATATTTGGATCCTAAAAAAAAGATTGGAAAAATATTTTTGACATATTGGCCAAATCCTAATGGATAATCATAAACCAGTTACGATATCCTTTTTTGGATTAAAAAAAAAACATGAAAAAGATGCAATTTTTTTCCTTGTTTTTTTTATTTTTATTTTTATTTTTATGAAAAATATGCTTGAAAAAAATTTAGGATTTGGCCATATGCAACAAAATATTTTTTCTTTTTGAAAATGTTTTGATTTTTTTTTGAAATATTTTGGAGAAAAATTGGGTATTTTAATACCAGATTTGTATTTTACAATGTAAATATACAACCCGATATTATGCAAAAATGGATAGAAAAATATTTCTGAAAATCACAAATTTTTAAAAATGATTTTTGAATTTTTTTTTGTTTTTTTAAATAATATTATAATATAACATATATTATAAAATATGTGGGCTAGGCCGACCCAGCTAACTAGGCCGAGCCCAGCCTACAAAAGGGTGGGCTGTTATCGGTGTGGGGCCGATCTCGGCCCTACAAGTATTTTGTGGTTGGCCGGATCCGGCCCATAAATTTGGTCTGGGCCCAATAAGATTCGGCCCACCTTCAAAATTGATTATTCTGCCATTGCATGCAGAATGTCTTCTGCATGCAATGACCACCAGAGCTAGGGGCAGGAGCGGGGCAGAAGTAGGGAGATGGCGGAGGAGAAGGCTACTAGGCGCGGTGGTCACAGACGTGATCAGGAGGTTGAGCTGATGGTTTTTGTGGCGTCGCTAGGAGAAACAGTGGTCGGAGTCTATCACGGGGGAAGGAAGAAGGATTCTGCAGAGGTGAGAGAGAGGAAGAAACGATGGCAGTTTCAAGCGTGAGTGGTGGCCGACTTGTGGTTGGGATGGATACCTGTTTGTGGAGCTGGTGGTGGAGAAGCTGTTTGTGGCTTCGTTTGGTGTCTGGAGCGGCGGAGAGAGAGAGGGAGAGAGAAACTGCAGAAACGGGGCAGTGGGGGGCTGGTTTTTTGTCAACTTTGGACCCCCTTTTCTCCTCCCTCAGGCCATCAATAGAGCGTCTATTTATAGGCGGTGGAAGAGGGTAATCTTGTCTTCACCGGGGTAAAATTTAAGCCCTTGATTATGTTGGGAAGGATCCTAACTGTTGGTTCAAAGTAGCCTCCCTGAGTTGTCAAATCTGCAGGAAAAGACTGTCTGAGTTGACCTCTTCATGTTGTCGTCGGCGTCGCCGTGCTGTCATTCATCCTGCACTGTTCACATGGGATTGTAGACGAACTTCAGGGGATCTGTTTCGTGCAAGTTTTGTTCGATTTGATGGAGAAATAAAGTATTAAATGCACCAGCAAAGTAGGCTCCTACGCTATTTCTTTCGGGTAGACAGGGAAGACAATGAATAGTGACCAGACGACGCGTCGTCTGGTCCTCTCTCTCTCTCTATTTTTTAAAAAATGTAAAACAACGCCGTTTTGAATTGAATTAGGGATTTTAACTGATTTTTAATTTAGTCCTCCATCTTTCAATTGATTTCAATTGAACCCTTAATTGGCTCTAAACTTTTGATTTAATGCAATTAAGCCCCTGATGAACTTTAATTGGAACCCTGAAGTTACGTGCCTTTTACAACATGGTCCTTGGTCTCGGATTTTGTCAATTTAACCCGTAATTGACCATTAAACTTTTAATTTCTTCAATTTCACCCCCGATTTTTGTCAATTGAACCCCCATAATTTGTCGCTTGTTGCAGATTGTTCCCTGGTCTCGGATTTCTTTAATTTAACCCCTAATTGACCCCAAAACTTCAATTTTCTTGCAATTTGGCCCCTAATTTCACTCAATTAACTTGGTAAAAATTAAATTTGGTCTTTTAAAATTCCAATCTTCTCAATTAAGCCCAAATTAAGCTCCTAAACTTAATTTTTCACTAATTAAGCCGCAAATAAAATTACTTTAACCCATTTAAAGTATAATTAAGTGCTTGCAATTAATTAAATCCTTCAATTGGACCCAAATTAATTCTTAAATTTTAATTTGGCTCATGAGTAAATCAAATTGGCCTATTAAAAATTTAATTATGTCCCTGGACTTAATTTGTCACTAATTAAGCCCCAAATAAAATTAATTTGACCCATTTAAAGTATAATTAAGTCCTTGCACTTAATTAAATCCTTTAATTGAATCAAAATTAATTCTCAAACATAATTAAAATTCAATTTGGCCCATGTTTAAATCAAATTGGCCTATTAAAAATTTAATTATGCCATTGGACTTAATTTTTATGCAAATTCGTCCAATAGCCATTTAATTTGACCTTGAATTTGCATTTTTGGGTATAATGGGGTACAATTAGGTCTTGAATTTCCTCCAAAAAATTGTAGCTTGATTCCTTGGCCTACTTTCTCCATATTGCCATCCTTTATTTTATTTTTTGATTTTTATTTTGAAAAACAAGTTATTTTTAGGGAATAACCCAGAATTGAGTTATGACATTGGTGATGCTCCGACGAGGTCTGGAAAGTGGCCAACCCAGTTAGCTTTGACAGGAACATTCGGTTGCAGAAGAACACCTAGCATTTTTAATTTTTTTCCACTTAGAAGCCTTTAAAAGAATTATGTAAAGGGTTTAAAACCTTTCTCTCAAGATTCAAGGGCAAGAAACAATCACCTTGGCCTTCTTCAAGCACCTTATAAAACCACCTACACCTAAAACCAACACCTTCATGCTAAGACCAACTAGGTTTTAGTTTGTTGGAACCTTACACAACCCATCTAGAATACCTAAACATGCCTATAAAATAAGAGTTCAAAGAACACCAAAAAGAGGAGAAAAATAGAAGAAAAAAAATAAAGAGAAGCAACTGGAAAAAAAAGGAGAGAAGAGGAAAGAAACTCAGGCTAAAAGGCAAAGGTCCTATCCAGAACACTTTCAAGGCTTTAGCTCTGGCTAGAGAGGTCTAAAAATAAGAAGGAAGGAAGGCAATACTAAGAACTAATCTAGATTTAGATTTTTAAACTGAGAAGGTATCCATTTTCTTACCTTGAAAATGGAGTCTATGAGGCTTACTAGATCTTTCTTTTGTTTTCAATATGAAGTTTTAATTGCCATGACATGTTTTTTATTGTTTTTGTTGTTTCTTTACATTGAACTTGGATTTAAAGATTGCCAAAGGTGGCAACAAATGGGTAGAGGCACTTTCTATTAATGAAAGGGTATCCGTTGCTTCTAAGTAGCTAACTTGACCATTTGAAGTGAAAATGGTTAGATTTTAAAGCTCTTTTTGATAAGATTCATTTGCTGTTTTGAGTTGATAGTTATTTAGGTTTTGAATCAATGTATTTTTTTAGTTTTAGTGTTGTTCTATTGTTTCTTTAGCCATAATCAAGTTCATTATCAATAATGTGGTTTGTGGGGATATAAAGGGCACACTTTAAAGCCTAGAAATGTTCTTTCTGGGTGCATTTTGGTTTGCCAACTATTTGGGCAATTTTTATGCATTTAAGGCAAATTCATATGTTAAATCTTGCCTTAAATGCTAGTCCCAAACCTTGTTTGGTTTAATTTTGGTTCCAGATAGGTCCGCCCATCGTTTTTGATAAGTAATCTGGGAGTGTTTACCATTAATAATAGGTTTTAACAGGTTTAATCCTAGGGTTTGGTCTCAAACCAAAACCCTTTTTTAGGCAAAATGGTGTGATTTTGTTAATCATCAAGAGTTTTGAACTTGATTCTTGATCTAGGTAGGTTTATTAACAGAAACATCCCCTCTTTTTTTCGAAATTCATTTTGGATTGAGAACCATGTTTTGATAAGAGATGAAGAAGAACATTCATCTATTTTATTTTTCTTTGATGTTTTGATCCGTTTCTAATTGACAAATTTTGAGTTTTTGTGTTTTTCACCCATTTGATCTGTTTCGTCCCTTTTTTTCTTTCCTTCGATTTGTTTCTGAGTTGACTCGATCAAGTTAATCTAACTAGGTCAACCCCAATTAAGTCAACCCAACAAGTCAACCTTGATCGGGTGAAATTGTTCGGGTTGACTCGCCCCAAAACAAATATAAATGAAAAAAAGAAAGAATATATAAACAAACAAAAAACAAACACTTTTTTAGTTTTTTTTAGGATTTTGCTTTTTTTAAGGAAAATTCCTCTTAAATTTCATTTCCTTTTATTCTCAAGAAAACAAGTAAAAAATAAAAAGATGTGTTTTGTGTGTTGCATATGGCCAAGTGTCTAAAAAATACAAAGAAAATCATATTGCATAGTATTTCTATATGAAAATTCATAATACATATTTGCATGTATTTTATGATTTAATAATCAATTTATTAAATTCAAGAGAATTTGACCACTATTTCAATAAACCATCATTTTTTAATTTATAAGAATTAATGGTTAAAAATCTTGGTATAGAACGCTGGATTTACAAGTGAGGCTAGTATTTGAAATATCGAAGTTGATTAGAAAATTCTCAGACTTATTCTAAATGTTCACCAATTTTAATTGAGTGTATTTTCCACCGTAATACAGAAATTATAAAGAACTTTTTTTTAAGAATTTATTTGGGTACACGAGTCCATTATAAATTCTTAAACACTAGATTTATTCATAGAAGTAAATCTGAATCCTAAACTACAAATAAAGTATCGACCAGAAACCATCAAAACCTCTAAACCACATCGAACCACAAAACAGCTTACCTTAGGTAGGGTGCACAAGGGGTGTCAATACCTTCCCTAGCCATATTAAGTCCCCAACCCTCGAATCTATGACAATATCAGTATACCCGGGTTTTCTAACGATCCTGAACCAAACAACTAGGTGGCGACTCCAAATGATCCCTTAACACCACGCATCCACGTGCAACAATCATCACCTTTGCTTCCCAAGTCTTTGGCAATGACCTAAGAATTTTTCTCACGATATTGGTATTAGTAAAAGTCTTACCAATGACATCTAAACTATTAGTGATAGTTGTCATTCTAGTAAGCATACTAGTTATAGATTCATTTGGAAGCATTTTGAATAACTCATATTAATGTATACTCATATCAATTTAGGATTTTTTAACTTGAGTAGTACCTTTATGAGTTACTTTTAAAGCATGTCATATATTCCTAACACTTTTATAAGATGATATTTTATTGAACTCACTTCTACTCAAGGCACAATACAAAGTGTTCATAGCTTTAACATCCATATAAAGCAACTTCTTATAACCATTGGTATACTTACTCCTAACCTTAGGAATTATGACACTATTTTTGTTTTTGGTAGGGTTATAAGGTCAATTTTCTATAGATAACCATAAATCATAATCAATGGATTGAAGATATATTATCATCCTAGCTTTTCAATAGGCATAATAATTTCCATCGAAGAAAGGTGACCTAGAGATTGATGATCTTTCATTTTTAACATTAAAACTAATGGTTGTCATTTTACTTAAGTTTAAATGGACTTATATAAATGGGTACTAGGCTCTGATACCAATTGTTGTTCTAGGATTAAGATAACAATAACACTTAAAGAAGGTGAATTAGATGTTCCAATAATAATAACAAATATTGCAATTAATTCAATCAAACACAACAAATACAATTAACCAACAATATAATCAAAGTGCATGAAGTAACGAATATAGGGATATAAATTGCAAACTCAATTTTTGATGTGGTTTGACAAACCTACATCCACACTCAAGCGCCAAACCAGTTTTAAGTATGTTTTAAGTATTGTATTCTTTATTAACCCAAGCCAAAGATTAAAATGTCCTTGATGAATCCTCACTAAGTGTTTTTTCATCACTTGAAGAAATATCATCTTCTAGATTTTTTTTTACCTTGGTGATATACCTCACCAATAACCAAGAGTTTTTCATTTAAACTCTTAAAGAATTATAATTGTTTAAAATATAGCAACACTCTCTTAAAGAGTAGATAATACAATTGAAGCTTATCATATACAAGCTATTTCAAGTGTAAAAACAACTTCAAATCATCAATCCTAAATCATAATTATATTTATGCACTAAAACGGTCAAACCAATCAATTGACTGGTTCCTGCAAATTCTCAGATATTCATCATGTATGAACAAGCGATTGACCGGTTTATTTGGTATCACCAAATAGTCAAACGGTTCATGGAGAATACCAAATTTATCAGTTTTAATCCTGGTGATTTCTTAGAATCGTTATATTAGTCTTTTTTAAAATACATACAGAGTGAAGAGTGTATGCATTCATTTTAATATGTGTTATTAAGTATGATATAATAATTAATATTTAAACACTAAAATGAACACTTAAAAACTAAGTTTTCACCTGCTTTGTATCTTGGACTTGTTGATTGATTTTTTTTATTCAATATATCATGCTTGTTGATGTGATATTTATATAAATATTTTTAAACTTAATCTTATCTAAGCATATTATTAGTTAATTTTTATTTAATTGTAATCATTAAAATACATAAAATGTTAATATATGACCCGAAGCTCAACATATTCTATACAATTTGATGAAGTAGGAAAAACCTCAATTGAATCTAAGTCTTTCCACAACTATTTAATAGGCTTAGAATTGTTTTTTTAAAAAAAGTTAGGCTCTTGCAAAAGCAATTATCTTAGTGCAATAGAAGACCTTATGATATTTAAGTTTGAAAAATACAAAGGAAAATGTAAAATGCTAGAGAGTTGGTAAGAGATGGATGTGATGACATGTTCATTGGCCCTTTACCTGGTATCCTTAGGTATTCAAATATCTTAGATCACGTGTATTTATATTGTAGATGTAGTCATAAACCTACTTATAAGGATAATTATGGATCTCATCCTATTAACTTGTGAGACAATGCTTTTAGATAAGTGTTGCATTGATAACTTGTAAAGTTAAAGTATTCAGGTGGGTATTATTAGGGGTGTTCACAGTTCATTTAGGTTCGGTTTAGACTCAAAAAACCAACCGAACCGGATTATTATCTGCTTGTAAAAAATTAACCGAACTAGACCAGAAACCGGTTCAAACCGAACTGGTCCGGTTCGGTTAAATCCGGTTGTTTAGGAAAAAACCTGGAAACCTAATCCCATCATATATGAGTTTTTTTTTAGGTTATTTTTTTTAAATTGGCTTAGCCTTACATTAAATTAAGCTTTAAAATTCAAAGCAAATTGATGTTCAGCTTTTTAAAATTTACATCCTGCGTAGTTTTCGGCAACAACAACTCAACTCTATTTCTCTTCTATACATGGTTGACTTTTAATATGAATTGGCTAACTTTTAACATGAATTAAAATCTGGACATGAATTTGGGCATAAATTAAAATCCTATAGAGATGCAAATTGGTTGACTTTTAATATGCTTTCCAAAGTGCTAAATCAATGCAATATGTAAGATGCATGATTAAATTTGAACACCTCAAATTAAAAGTCCGTACGCACTATAAAAGTTAACATTAACAAGCAGATACATTAGCAACCAACAATAAATTATCTAAAACATCCATCATAGTTTGAACTTTGAAGAAAAAAACCCAGCAACACCAGCATCCAAAAATTCCAGCAACGGTAACATCCAAAAATTTCAGCAAGGATAATGCTTTAAAAAAACACTAGCAAATTAGCAACATATTAGAGTTCAACTATTGAAAGAATTAAGTATGCAAAATTTTAAAGGGAATTAACAAGGCAAAGTAAATTAATTACCTAAAACAATTATATTCCAAGATTGCACCAAGCCACCAATAATACTTACAAACAATCAATTGAGATTTTTAAACTTTCACCAAATTCTACAAAAATATAAATTAAAATGTTAGATTAAACATGTGTAAATAAACAATATTTTAAAATAACTATATTTAAATTTGTAAGAGAAATTACATGACTCAATCATCTCAAAATTTTCAATATAATCCATGAAGGTTCTAATATTGATTGAAATTTGTGCTAAACTCAACCAATTCTTACAACAAACAAGTGCTTGCATTGTCGATGGAGATAAAGAGCTTCGAAATGGATGTAATATACGACTACCAGTACTGAATGCTGTTTCAAAAATAACTGTAGATACCAGAATGGCTAACACGTGTTGTGCCACCTTAGAAAGAATCTTGTATTTTGTAGCATTACACCTCCACCAACCCAAAATATCTAATTTAAATCATTCAAATCCTCACAATCATCACCCAAATACCTCTCAACCTCATTTTGTTTTGGACACCGCCTTCTCCTCTAAATGTTTTTTGAACCGAGAAGGTAAGTCATCGAACCTATCATCATTTATCACCATTAAATCAACATTAACATTTTTATTTATACTAGTTACAACACTATGAGCAACCTCAACATTCTCATCAACATTCATGTAATGCTCAAACAACCTTAGCTAAGTATCTTTAACCTTAATTGTAAAACTTTCAGCCTTTTCAACATCATACAATCTTCCAAAACAAAATCTCACATACTTCAATTTGAAATATGGATCTAACACAACAGCCACATACAACAAAAAGTTTTGTGCATCTTGATCCCCCCAATATTTTTTATACTTTGCCATCATATTCTTCACCATTTTACTTATACAAGCATCTTCACTTCTACAAAGTTGAGATATGCTTGTGTGCATGGAAATCAATTCATGGAAGAAAGAATTAGATGTCACATACAACGAGCCAGAAAATTTCAATGTAACCGTGTAAAATAATTTTAAGAACTTGACAAAAGATCTAGCCTTTTCCCAATCTTCTAAAGCAGGAGGACCTAAGTTTTTTTGTTTTCCTTTTGAATCAACCTCAAAGTAACTCAAATACCTAGGATCGGTTTCTTCTAACCTCATAAAAACTACATCAAATTTAACAGTCGCATCTAGCATCATATATGTAGAGTTCCATCTAGTTGCAACATCCAAGCAAACATATTTTTTACTCCCAATTTTCAACCTCTCCGTACATTGGTTAAAAACAAGCTGTCTAGAAGAAGAAGATCTAACAAACCTTACCGCATTCCTAATTTTAACCACTGAATCATCAATATCTTTCAACCTCGCACATACAATAAGATTAACAATATGTGCACAACATCTAACATGCATAAATTCATTTGACAATATATTAGTTACCCACCCAATTGTTATTCTTTTCAGATATTTTATTGTCAAATTATTTGAACTTGCATTGTCTACAGTAACTGTTAAAATCTTATCAATTCCTCATTCCAATAAACAACTCTCAATCACTTGGCCAATGGTTTTACCTTTATGATTAGAAACTTGATAAAAGTTTAGAATTCTTTTATTCAAGTTCCAACCTTCATCAATCCAATGAGCAGTCAAACACATATAATTAATATTTTGGATTGATGTCCAAGTATTAGTTGTTAAACATAAACGTTGGTCCTTAAGAGCTTTCTTTAATTTCTCCTTCTCAACTAAATAAATCTTCAAACAATCTCTCCAAATCGTCAAACGAGAAGGAACATCAAATCTAGGCTGCATTACTTTACAAAATGATTTAAATCCTTGGTTTTTTATGAAGTTAAAAGGTAGCTTATCAAGTATAATCATTTTTCCAAGGGCTTTCCTACACTCTTCATAATTATAATCCACTGCCTTAACAGTCACCAAATTTTCCTCTCCATTATCACCCCCTCTATTTTAGGCTTAGGTTTTAAAACTAGAGTTTTTTTGTTTTCGATCAATGACAAAAGGAAATTTTTTGTATACACCTAGATGACTCCACATGTTACTAGTTCCATTAAGTATAGTATGACATGCATAGTCTTTTCCACAATACTTACATGCAACCCTAGGAGTTTTAGAATTACCATCTAGTTTTTTAAAATGATCCCAAATTAGGATGTTTTTCTTTTATTACATCTAGAAGGTGGGTTACCTTCTTCTGTGTTGCTGTTTATACTGGAGGTAGTAACTAGAACTGGAATAGGTAAATAATTTGATTCCGAACTTGAAGGATTTGACTCATTTGATATAAGATCTTCCCTATTATCCATCTGAAATTAAGAAAACAACAACATAAATCAACATTTGACTACAATTGAGAATCAAATAGAAGTTGAGGATCATGTTAGGTTCATATAATTGCAAAAGGGCATCTATCACCTCTCTATTCTAAAAAACCTGCATACTGTAATGGATCAATTTCTATTCTAAAAATGAAGGACAGAGCAAGCAAAACCTTGAAAGTCAGTGGCATTTGCACGTGCTAATCCAACATATTTTACTTAATCAAGGCCTTGGTTCCATTAACTTATTCAGATTTTATTGAATTATTTCACTCCCCCATATGGATTCTCATGCAATCTCTCTCTTATATAATTATTAGCAGTTAACAGGACTAAACATTATCATAAAGTTAATGAAAGAGCATGTTGCTCGAAATCAATTATTCCAAACAGGGCAGGATTCAAAGTCTTTGTTGAATGCATGGACATGATCCACCAGAAACAGAAAGTGATGCAGGTTCATTTAAACTCAAAGAAGACAACCCTAGTGGAATATTTGAATCAAGTATGAGTCATTCAAATCCAAAAATCAGAAAGTAATGCAGGTTCATACTGTATGACATCGAACTGTCAAAAAATCAGCTAACTTCCAAATCAAAAATCATTCAATAGCACAAAAAAAAAAATCAAATCTAGAATGAATAATTAATTCAACAGAAAATAGATTGATAACTAAACAAAGCAATCAAGATAAAACAAATTGATAGCTAATAATACAAATAAAAAAACCGATAATACATATCAAAGCAATCAAAATAAACCGATAAATATTAAAGTTAACAATGCTAAACAAAGTAATCAAGAACTCAATATCAACAGATCCAACACAAATCAACAGAAAGGAGAAAGGGCCGAGGAAAGAGGGGCGAACCTGAAGAAATATGTAAAAACCCTAGCTGCAAAAGAATAGAAAAAGAAGAAGTAGAGGTCAGAGAAATGGATAAACATAATTAACACCTGAAGAAATATGTAAAAATCCTAATGGAACAAATGTTACAAGTACAACGTACAAAGGCCAGAATTAATACATGGATAGACAATAATCTTTACCTTTTTTACTCTTTCTGCTACAAGTGAAGAGAGATGCCAGGGGTTTTGTTCGAGTTTTTTTTCGACTGCAAGTATACTAGATGTAGATGAAGAGATGGGTGCGGAGATGTGGGTTATTTGCTTATTGATCGCTAGAGAAGAGACATATGCAGGGGGCAAGAGGCTGAGAGGATGAAAATTGAAGGGGAAAGTAGGAAGGTGAGAAGACTCTCTGGTCTGGTGTGGGCGGCGGCTAAAGAAGTGAATGGTAATGTAATTTAGGTTTAGGTTTACTGTACTTTTTATACTAGGTTGTTTTTAAATGTAATTTATGGGTTCACCGGTTCGGTTCACCAGTTTTGGTGGTAAAACCGAAACCGAACCAAAAAGATATCTGGTTTTGGTAATCGGTTTGTCATCTCGGTTCGGTTTTCTCGGTTAATTTGTCATTGGTTTTATTAGTTTTTTCGGTTACTCAGTTTTTTTGAACACCCCTAGGTATTATACTAACAACATATAAATTGGAGAATTCAGATTGACATTATATTATTAAATTGTAAGATGAGAAATATGTTTGGTAATTATATGCTACTAAACCTCATTTAGCATGCCATGTCTGTTAACCTTGTTTGGCATGCCATGTATGTTAAATGGAGAGACATCGTTCCAAAGGCAAACAAAAAACATATAGGCTTTCTTGGTGTTATTAGGCTTGGTTAGGCCTTTTTCATTTTCTCATATTTCTTTTTCTTTCTTTTCTTTTTCCCTTTGTTAGATCCTTACTAGGCTTAGTTAGACTTATTCAAGGACGAAATTGGAATATGTTATAGAATCAAGGTTTGAAACAACATAAAGAGAAATATATGTCCGATGGGTATCATTCAAGTGCAATTGTGTGCATAATGCTTGTTGTTTTTTGGCAGTACGTATGGCTAAATCCAACATCTTACAATGATCTTTTTTTGTGTCATTAGCTTCATCATGTGAAGATGATTCCTCTTGTCTAATGGCTATTACTATCAAAGTCTCAATTAAGCTCTGACATCTTGTTTTTTTTTTCCTTATTTTTTTCTCTCATTTTGTCCTTTAATTTTAAAGCCATCTCTTCTTGTTCTCTTTCTTTCCTTTCCAGTTAGGCCATTCAACCTAATAAGTTGTCTGGTTTGGCAATTGCTGGGCAATTGGGATTTGGCCCTTTCTTTATATTTCTTTGCTTTATCCTTCTCTTCCTTTTATTTTCTCTTCCTTCCTATCCGATTAGCCTTTCCTTTCCCTTCTCTTTTTTTATTCTTCCCAAATGAGTGGGTCGTTAAACCTAACATTATCTAGTTGATCTTTTCTTCCCCTTCTTTTTTTTTCTCCTTCTTCACTCTAGTTGGGCCAATTTCATTTAGGCCTTGTTTGTTTGCTGGAAAGTAGTATCCTTTTGGAAAATGAATTCCGGGGAAAGTGAATTCCGGAAAAGTGAATTCCAAAAAAGTATTTTCCGATGTTTGGTAGTGTAATGAAAAATAAGTTGGAAAACACTTTCCAGTGTTTGGTTATGTCATGGAAAATGAGCTGGAAAATAACTTATTAATATTTTATTTTTCTCAAGTTTATTAAAATAATAAAGAACAAATCTTACAAATTAAAAAGTTGAATGAGAATGAAATTGAAAAAAAAATATAATTTCATAAATTATCTCAAATAAAATAAATAATAATCAAAATAATAAGAATCAAATCTAAAAAATTAAAACAAAATGAAAGATGAAGAAATTAAAATAATGATAATCAACATTTCATAAATTATTTCAAATAAAATAAGTAACAATCAAAATAATGAGGACCAAATTTGATAGATAAAAAATTTCAATAAAAAAATGATAAGGAAAAAACAAATATCAATTATAAAAATAAAGACCAAAGTTAATATAAAAATAAAATTTTAAGAGATGAAATTGAAAAATAAATTTTCAAAACAAAATATATATAGCAATCAAAAGTTTGAGGATCAAATTTGATATAATTAGTAAATAATGACATTTCTAAATTTTTCACAACTTTCGGAAAGTGTTTTCCGCCCAAATTTTCCAGGAAAACACTTTCCTGAAAACCAAGCCAAATTTTTCTTTACTGGAAAGTGTTTTCCATTGACCAACTTTCCTAATGGCAAACAAACTCAAGAAAGTTTGGAAAGTGATTTTCCAGAAACCACTTTCCGGAAAACAAACACAGCTAAAAGGAAAACACTTTCCTGAAAACCAAGTCAAATTTTTTTTTTTTTACTGAAAAGTGTTTTCCGTTGACTAACTTTTCTAATGGCAAACAAACACAGGAAAGTTTGGGAAATGGTTTCCGGGAAACAAACATGGCCTTAGTATTGATTGGCTTTTCCTTGGAAAAAAAAAAAAACTTACCGACATTTAGTTGTAAATTGTATTATCCACTCTCTTTATCATACACACTTGTGCTTTAAGTGGTCAGTCATGCCTGGTTTTTACTTCTATTTTTTCCTTAAATTGGAAGAGCATAGTAGAAAATTTGAAGTTGACAATTGCTTTTGTAGATGAGTACACTTGCAAATCATCAAAAAAAATCTTTGAATGGTTCGGGTTGAAACTTTGTAAAATATATATAAAAGAAATTGGGTTAGTTATAATTATGGACAGAAACTCGACCAGAATATATTCATGAACACCCCTATAAATTATCATTAAAATTTATGATATAAGCATGATGACGTTTATAAGTGATTAGAGTAAGTTGTGATTCCATATAAAAACCATGAGATAGCAAAACAATGAGGCTCACCCGTAATATTTTTAGCATGCAAATAAGCTAAGCTCACACAAGATTTGTTGAGTATAGCTACGAATAGCTATTTCACTAAATTGGCCATATTCTTGAAGTAGTTTTTAGATAAAGACACCAGACACATACTCCAAGTATATATGTATAATTTATCATCCACCTGATAAGAAAAAAAAAAAAAAAAACCAATTCAGCTAACAAAAATCTAAGCCATGGATTTAAAATCAAACTAGTGCTGCCAAACTTTAGATATAGTTCTAGAGGCCGTATTTCATTTTTTAAAGAATATATTATTGAAAGATCACTAGGCAATTTCTCATTGTCAAAATTAGTAGGCTATCACATGTTTTCTCTTTTAGAAAAAACTTACAACTTATAATTCTTTTCAATCAACCTCTTAGAAAAAAACTTGCAACTGATAATTTTTTTCAATCAACCTCTTAGAAAAAACTTACAACTTATAATTCTGTTCAATCAACCTCTCCATAGTCAAATTATTAGACTATTTCTAAACCTTTCAAGTCGGAGTCAAAGAAGAAAATCCAGCATGACATTTAAAAATTGCAAAATTATATATCATTCATACTAACCTAATCATGCAAAAAATTGACTTGAGAAAGTAGGACAGTCACATACAGCTGTGCAGGTGCAAGAGAGAGCAGTTACTTGGGAGCAATTGAAATTTAAAAAGAAAGAGACTAAGAGAGGTAAAGAACGAGAGGTTGTTTTGTGCTTTACAGGGGAGGGAAAGAGATGAGAGAACGAGGGTAGATGCAGAGCAAGAGAGAATAAAATGAAGGGAGAGAAGTAAAAAAAAAAAAAAAAACTATTTATATGATTTTTAAAATTAAATCTCAATCTGTTAATGCTTGTCGCACGTGTACAGCGTTGCAGTGATTGTCCACCCTCAAGAAAATTGTAAAAGTTTCATCAGTAAAAATTTTTAATGAGAGTTGCCACCTAATATTCTGATCACTAGGAACCCCAACTGGTCTCAAAGATGAGGTACGGAGACTAGTTGCGTAAAAATAAGGTATTATACCCCAAATACGTCTTACCTAAGGTAAGCTGCATTGTTTTATTGTCTAATAAAATCTAAGATCTTGTTTTGATTTCTAATTGTTAGACATGTTTGTCTAAGATTTAAGGAAAGCTCTTTTCTGTAAGGAGGTTCTTATCTTAATGGGGTAAAACCTAACTATTCTATGTTGTCAACAAAAAAAAAATACTTTTTTCATATTAGGAATACATTTATGTATAAATTCGTAATCCCTAATACTAAAACAAAACAAATTTATTTTTTTGTTTTTGATATTTTGGTCAATGTTCTCTTGACTTTAATAAATTGGTTATTAAAGTCAAAATGCATGCTAAAACATTACTCTTTAGTGTATGAAAAACACAATATGATTTTTTAGATTTGAAACACTTGGTCATATGTACAAAAACATTTTTGTTTTCATTTTTTTTTTGTATTTTGGAAGTTTTGACAAAAAATGGATATTTTAATACCGTATTTGTTTATTTTTTTTTACAATGTAAAAATATAAATCGACATTAACCAAAATTTAGTCGAAAAATACACGGAAAAATGATAAGTTTTCAACATAATTTTTTTTAAAATTGGGCCGGACCTGGCTCAATTATTTTTCTTTGGACTGGGCTGGGCCAGAATTGGCCCAGCCATGATCAGTGCTCTCTTATGTTCACAGACTACGTGAATAGTGGGAAGCATGGAGGCCAGATGAAGCAGAAGAGAAAAAAAGGAAAGGGGAAGGGCTGACTTGCGATGGCTACAACCGTTGGTTGTGCTGCTGGAGGCGATAGGCAATAGCATTGGTGGTAGAGTTGGTGGTTTATGGTGGCCAACGATGTTGGTGGCAGCTCCTCCTTTGTTTTTTTTCTTCTTCCTTTTTCTTTGTTTTTTCTTCTCATTTTTGTTTTCCTTCTCTTCCTCTTTTTGTTTTTTTTTCCTTTCCTTCTCCCCCCTCTTTTCTCTCTTCTCTCTTTGTTTTTCTCTCCTCTCTCTGCCCTCTCTTTTTTCTCTCTCTCTTCCCCTGTTTTTATAGGTAAAAAACAAGGGAGAGAGAATGGGGCAGTGTAGTGTACTGCCGCTCCTCCATCACCCCTTTCAACACGTGGAAAGTTTTTTTGGGCAAGTGGGGTTGGTCGGCGTCTTTTTACGAGAGAAATGGTGTCTTTTGAAGGGGAATAGAAGGCAGTGACAATAGGGGAACATAGCTCCCTTCCCCTGTTTCTCTACACTTCCAGGAAGAAAAAAATCTACAGTGTCGTTTTGGGCAAGACACGTCATTTCATTTAAATGAAAACAGAGCCAAACTTATGTTAATGTACAAATCAGTCCACAATTTGTGATTTGTTCAATCGAGTCCTTAATTACAATTTTGATTTTAAAAATCAATTCCATTGTATCCTTGACAAATTCAATCTCTAACCTTGAAGTTGGCTGCATTTTTCAAATTGGTCTTTGATCTCAAATTAGTGCAATTTGACCCTCAATTGAGTAATAAACTTTTAATTTTTTCAATTTGGCCCTTGATTTGGTTTAATTACAGCCCTCTATTTACGCGCGTTTTTCAGTTCAATCCTTGATTTTGGATTTCTTCAATTAAGCTCCTGATTTGACTAAATTAACTCTCAACAATTATGTTTCGACCCCAGAACTTGAATTTCTTCCAATTAAAGCCCAAATTAACTCCAATATCAATTTTTCTTACAATCAAACCCTCCATAAATTCAATTAAACCTTCAATAAAATTTAATTGAGTCCATAAATATATGATTTTGAACTTTTCTTCCTCAAATTAAATTTTCTTTGTCAACAGGGCTCTCATTAGTCAATAAATACTGTCAAATTTTAATTTTTATATTTTTAAATCTACTCAATCAATTTTTGACCATTTTCTGAGAGTTTTGACATTCTTTTTTTCATTGTTATATTTTTTGGTAATATTTTTTTTTATTTTTTTAAAGCGAGAAAAAATATGAATTGAAGAATAATCCAAAAATGGGTTATGACAATGTTTATTTATTTATTTATTATTATTATTATTATTATTGTTTACTATTATTATTTATAATATTTATATTAACTAACTTTAATGAGTTAATAACTTAATACAGGTCAAATAATATAAATATTAAAGATGTTTTGATTATTTTTTTAAAAAAAGAAAAAACTGATAATTTATATCAGCTTCAACACCACGTAAGTGATGATGAAATTGGGAAAACAACTATACCTAATCAGTGCATGCAATTGTCAATCACAGTGATAAATAAGAGTTTGCAAAAGAATCTAAATTTCTCTGCATTTATTGCTTTTTTTCTTTTTTCTTTTTTTTGGTGCTTGGCAGGGAGAGGACCTGTAGCTACAGTTAAATTCAGATGGGGTCACGCCTGCAAACAAAGCGATAACGTCAACTATAGAGTGCCAAACTGCCAAACTGCCTATGTGCTGATGTTACGTGCTAGCTCTTCTTCATAAATAATTTTCGTTGCTTATGATACATAAAGCTCCTGCCTTTTAAAGATCGAATCAGCCTCCTATCATTCATTTTCCAGAACTATTAGGAGAAAATGGATTCGGATTCCTCGTTAACTCTAGCCTGCAGCAAGAGGTATACAATTTATAAATTCAAATTTCATTTCCATCTGTATGGCTATCTAACGAAGATTCTGTAAATTTTCCTTAAGGGAGTAAAATATCAGTCATCCGATATGGGAGATTAAATTAACCTCCTAGGAAATAAAATTAATCGATTACAAGATTTCACGGAACTAATTTTTCTTGATTTTGTTGTTATGAATTACAGGCTAGAAGGAAAGGTTGCACTCATAACTGGTGGTGCTAGTGGCATGGGCGAGTGTACTGCAAAGCTGTTTGTTCTACATGGCGCAAAGGTTGTCATTGCGGATATTCAAGATGACCTTGGTGAAATGGTAAGCAAAAACCTCGGCTGTCAAGAGACCATCTCTTACATCCATTGTGATGTAACATGTGATTCTGATGTCAAAAATGCTGTGGACATGGCCGTCTCCAAATATGGAAAGCTTGACATCATGTTCAACAATGCAGGGGTAATAGGAACCTGTAAGGCTCCGAGGATATTAGATGTAGAAAACGAAGAGTTCAAGAGAGTGCTTGAGGTCAATTTGTTTGGTGCATTCTTGGGTGCTAAGCATGCTGCTAGGGTCATGATACCTGCCAAGAAAGGGTGTATTCTATTCACTGGAAGTGTGATTACAGCAACCTGTACAGGCGCAACTCCGCACCCTTATTTTGCATCGAAGCACGCCGTGGTAGGGCTTGCCAAGAACTTAGCTGTGGAGTTGGGAGGGCACGGAATTAGGGTCAATTGCATCTCTCCTTTTGCGACAGCAACCCCAATGATCACAGAATCTATGGGTATCGAGAAGAGGAAGATAGAGGAGTTCATTTCCTCATCATCAGCCATCTTGAAAGAGGTGTTATTGGAACCAGAAGATATTGCAAACGCAGCAGTCTATCTGGCAAGCGATGAATCCAAGTATGTTAGTGGGATTAATTTGGTGATTGATGGAGGCTATAGTTTGATAAATCCAACACTGCCATCGGCAATGAAAAGCCTACTTTCTTGAGCCGGAGAGTGCTAATAATATATATATACATGATAATTTCACATTGTTGCTGGTTCAGTCTCGAGTTTGAGTTAGTTTTATTTCCATTACGCTCTTGTTTCTTTCGACATTATGATTTGTAAGGTATCCAAATGTGCCCCAGAATTAAAATCTAAAAGTTATGTCATCTTTATGCTATTTGAGAGTTTATTTCTCTCAAAAAGATTAAGCTTCTCACAAAAAAAAAAAAGGAAATTATTGAGAGATTCCCCTCTAAAGACAACACGAGATTCTTTTGGCTTTTAATAAACTCCAATTCCCGGCCAAAACACAATTTGTAGACAAGGATTATTGTAGAATTGAAAGGGATATGGGGTGGTTTTGGTGGCGGCGATTGCCAAGTTTCATCCCTATCAATTACATGGCCTCTAATCTAATCAATAACAATAACAAGGGGTCAATTGAGGTAGTGAAGAAATCTTCACACCAACTGATAGAACGCTACTATTCACGCATGACCCTCGATTTCCATACCAACAAGAAGGCCCTTGAGGAGGTAGCAATCATCCCATCAAAGCGTCCTCGCAACAAGATCGCTGGTTCTCCACTCACTTAATTGAACAGATCCAGAAGGGTCCTGTCCGAGGGATTTCTCTAATGCTTCAAGAGGAAGAACGTGAGCGCCGCAGGGACTTTGTGCCTGAAGTGTCTGCCATCAAGAGTGATCAGATTGAGGTTGATAAGGAGACCATGGACATGCTTGCTTCTCTTGGTATGTCTTGTTTTCCTGGGCTTGTACAGGTTGACCCGGTTGCTATACCCGTTACACAGTTCGGGTTTGGAAGAGGTGGTCCTGGTGGGTTTTCAAGGAGAGGTTAATTATAACAAAAGCTAAACTGAGTGCGGAAATCACTATAGATTATAAAAACTTATTACTGTTAAATAACACTTTTAGTATTAGAAATGATAAAAAAAAAAAAAAGCTTTGTCTTTTTAGGAAGGAGTATTTTGATATTTTTATATGTATTTTGTGTAATTAAGCGAGGATCATGGAGGGCTTTTTAGTATTTTCACGATATATTTATTATTTTTTAATCAAAAAGTTACAGCCATGTGTTCCTCATGTCTTAGCGAGTAGTTGACGTCCAGACCATTAAGGAGGCATGTATGACGCTTCCCGATAGTCAAATCTAGTCATCCGTCGTCTAATTGGATGCACAATCATGCGCTCTTTCACATGGTGTGGCGCGTGTAGATAAATAATGGTTGGATTGTCGTCGATGATCGATTGTTTGAGTTTTTTCTTTTTCTTCTCTCTCATAACAACTAAAGTGCACAATTATCCTCTTTGTTTGTTGTTTGTCAAATCATGAATGTTTGCCTTACCCAAACACGTTGGGTCTGGCATGGTTGTCAGTCCCACACAACTTGGGTCTGGCATGGTTTGCTAGACCCCCGCGCCAGACCTAAATGTTTGAGTAAAAAAATTTAAAATTTTTAAAAAGCTCGATTGGATTTCAAAAACAAACATTGCCTCATTCAAGCAAGATTTTTCATTCATATGCAGTAAAACTTAATTGAAAACTCTTTTTTATTTGTGCAACTTATTTTATAAATTTGTTATATTCGAAGAGGAAAAATGAAAAAAAAATGTTGACTTCTAAGTTATTTATTTCAAGTTTTCAAAAATAAACTTTCTTTTTTTGTATACATAGTGGATGAAAATATTAATTTTATATTTTCATCCAAGTGTTAAGCAACTTTTTAAAGGGTCCATGCTTTTTTAAATTTAAGATGTTGCATGTTCTAATTATCAAAGTTTGTTATCAAGAGAGTTTATTTTACATTATAACTATTAGTATATATGAAAATTTGAAATATATGATTATAAGAGAAAACTTTTGAACTTTTGAATATAGAAAAATAAAATATTGTATATGTAAAAGACTTATTGTCTTTTTAACTATCTTAATTTGAGCAATTTTGTAAATCATTTCTTCACTAAAATTAGAGATTAATAAAAAAAATAAGTGAATTTTAGGGATACGTGTGGTTATGTCTTAAAATAAAAGAAAGAAATATAAAAAAAGATAAAAATATATTTGCTTAAAAAGACAAAGATGAAAATACAAAATAAATATATTTTTAGAACAATTATAAATGAATTCTAATATTTTCAAAAAAGACAAATGGATCTAGCACGGTTGTCAGGCTCAGGCGCTTGGGTCATGTCAAATGTAACAACCCCAAAATTTATGTTCAAAACAAAGAACAAGGGCAAAATAATTCAGTTAAAATTAGGGTAATTTGTTTTCTTGCAATCAATTAAAAATCCGGTAGAGTTTTCTTTATATTTTTAAATAACAAGGTATCGACTCTTCTTCCATAATTCTCAATAATCAAATTTCTTACTCATCCTATCATGCAAGACTTCCTCCTCTCATTACATCACAATTTCTCAATAATCAAATTCACACATATTTAAACAATTCAATATCACACATTTACAAAGATGCAATTCAATGAATTATTCTACAAATTATAACTGAAGTACATTACACAATTCAAAGATATACAAATAAGGACTATTAACAAAATAATAATTGAAATAAGTACATAATTAAAGAAGAAAATCATAATTAAAATTATACTGCCAAAAAAAGCTTTCAATAAACTACTGATACATTAAATTCCGATATTTACATTACATAACAAAATAATAAAGTCATTCATTACAAAATGGTACCTAACAAAATATAAGAAAACTAATTAACTGTTCAGTTCGATATGAGTATGCACTTGAAATTTTATGTAATACAATAATTTGATTAGACAAATGAAATAAAATATCAATAAATTCTTTCTTACTTTATATCTTTCTTTTTGAAAATTTACTCATAAGATCATTGAATTAATTTGTTCATCTAGTATTATATATTTTAATTAAATTTCATAATAATCCTTAATTTTTTTTAACATCAACCAAAAATATAATTATTCATATCACTCATCAACCCGGGCATTAATTCCACTAATTCCATCAATCTAGAAAATTAATTCAACAATTCACTCATTCATCAGGGTACTAATCCCATTAACCAGATAATTAATTCTTCATCATGCCCATTTGTTAGAGTACTAATTCCATTAAATTAGGAATTAGTTCAACAATTTGCCCATTCACTAGGGTACTAATTCTATTAACTAGGGAATTAATTCCTTATTATGCTCATTCATCAGGGCACTAATTCCATTACTCCCAAAATTAGTTCAACGATTTGCCCATTCATCAAGGTACTGATCTCGTTAACTAGGAATTTAATTCCTTATTACGTTTTCACTAGGGCACTAATTCTATTAATCCAGGAATTAGTGCATCACATCACATATCTTATTTCCTCAAGTAAAAAATATAACAATTACTAATCTATTAACCACAATTAATCCGCTAAAAATACATATTGACCAATAATACATTTAAGCACTGTGTAATTACTTGATGACTAAGCTCGAGTTAAAGTTCCCTGTTGCGGTGTTGGCTTGGTTGCCCCTCCTAGATTCACAAGTATATCACATCATTTCTTTTCACACACACACATAGATATATATATATATTGTAACACAATTCATTTCATCATTCAAATCAAGACATATATGTTTCTTTAATTTTATTTGTTTTTGGCCGAAATTTAAACTAAAGAAAAACATAAAAATTTCATGTTCTATTCACTTTTTAACATTAATTTCATCTTTTTTCTATACAATCACATCATCTTATCAAAATTCTTAAATTATTATTATTATTATTATTTCGTCAAAAATCCCTTCTTTAAGAACACCTAAAATTTTGCTTCAATTACCATAATTTCTTACTTTCTCTACTCACTTCAATACTGTTAACACAATTTCACAATCAATTGCAATTTTTCCCAAAAATTTATCAAGAACCCTAATTTTTAATTTCACAAAGTTTAATCAATTTAAAGCATAAATTCTTCAAGAATCTTATTTAAAAGTGTTAAGGTATCTTACCAAGCAATAGCCAAAGCTTTAACACTTTTAAATTGAGGAATTTTCACTAACTTTGATTTCTTCCCTCTTTTTGGTGGAATGCTTCTCCTTCTCTTTTGAAAAATAAGGTTTTTTTTTTTTTTTTGTTCCCTCTCTCTTTTCTTCCTTCCAAGCGCACGCGCAAATATATACACTTAACCTTTTTACAAATTTCTTCTATGTCCTTCAATAGTAACTTTTATGATTTTCGGGTAAAAGTTTCCAAATCCTGACGCCTGTTTATACCAAATTTTACCCGAACTATTTCGAAGATCAATAGGTTACTCGTTGGTACTTTTAGTTTCATGAAATTCACTTCCATAAAAATTGTATTCATATTTCTATGTTTATTTATTTTTATCTTTTAACACCCATACAAAACATTTTATTTCAGATTCTCGAATCTATCATCATTCTTGTTGGAACCCATTTTTGGGTCCCCACATAAAAAATAATAAAATACAAAAAAAATCAAAAAAATATATTATCAAAAAATATAACAGTGAAAAAATGTCAGAGCGCCCTAAAAATGCTCAAAAATTGATTGAGGATGTTCAAAAAAATAAAAATTAATTTTTGACAGTATATCATTGACTGATGAGAGCCCCGATGATAAAGAAATTCAATTTGAGGAAGAAAAATGCAAAATTAGAAGTTTATGGACTCAATTAAATTTTATTGAAGGTTTAATTGAATTTATAGAGGTTTTAATTGCAACAAAAATTGATTTTTAAGTTAATTTGGGCTTTAATTGGAAGAAATTGAAGTTCTGGGGTCAAATTATAATTTTTTGAAGTTCATTTGGTCAAATCAGGGGTTAATTGCATAAAAATTGAAGTTTAATGGCCAATTAGGGACCAAATTGAAGAAATCCGAGACCAAGGATGAAATTGTAAAACGCGCGCAAATTGAGGGCCTTCTTTGAAATTTGACGCGTTTTGGCGCCTTTTTCTTTTAAATGAAACGGCGTGTTTTGACCAAAACGGCGCCGTTTCATTCACTGTTGCAAAAAAAAAAAAAAACAGAAGCCCAAAACGGTGCCGTTTTGACGGCACTGTAGCTCTTCTTCTTCCCCTGGACGCGCGAGGCAGGGGAAGAAGAAGATTTTTCTTCTCCCTTTTCGCCTACTTTCTTTCCCGTTTTTGGCGCAAAAAGACGCCCACCATTGCCTAACATTGTTATCCATTGAAATGGTAGTGGAGGGGGCGGCCGACAGTGGCCACCCCACCACGACACCGCCCCCTTGTTTTTGCCTATAAAAACAGGGGAGGGGCACCGAAAAAAAAAAGAAAAGAAGAAAAAATAGAAGAGAAGAAAGGAGGAGACCGAGAGAAAGGAGACCGAGGGAGAGAGAGAGGGCAAAGAAGAAGAAGAAGAAGCAGAAGCAACAGAGAAGAAAAAGAAAAACAGAAGAGAGAGAGAAGGGAAACGAAGAACCACCGTGCCTCCGCCACCAGCGCCTCCGCTGCCACCAGCAGCACCGCCTCGACGCCACCGCAGGTAATCTCTCGCCGCCTCGTCTCCTTCTCCGTTTGCCCGCCTCCTGTTTTTGGTTGCATGCAGAACGTGAATTAATTCACGTTCTGCAGCTGAAGGAGGCTGGTTACTGTGCTTAGGCACAGTAACCAGCCCATTTGGTAATGGGCCGGGTTGGCCCAGCCCACTTATATGGGCCGGGTCCGGCCCATTTCAACCCATTTCAATTTATTTTTTTCCAGAAGTTTTTTACAATTTTTCCGGCACATTTTTTTATCAATTTTGCTTAATATCGGTACGTATTTTACACAGTACTGTTCACACAACATAAAAAATCAAAAATATTTGTTTCAGCATTTTATAATTTTTCCGCGTCGTTTTTATGTCATTTTGATTAATATCGGCCAGTATTTTTATGTCGTAAAATACAAATCCGGTATTAAAATACCCGGTTTTCGGCAAAAACTTCCAAAAATACAAAAAAACAACAATTAAAAAAAATGTTTTTGTGCATACGGCCAAGTGTGTCAAATCTAAAAAATCATATCGTATTTTTCATATGTCAAAAAACAATATTTTAGCATGCATTTTGGCTTTAATAACCAGTTTATTAAAGTCAAGAGAACGTTGGCCAAAATCTCAAAAACAACAAAATATTTTATTTTGTTTGATTTTAGTATCAGGGATTATGAATTTATACGTAAATCGTATTCCTGATATTAAAAAGATATTTTCTTTTGACGACTTCGAATAGTTAGTTTTTTACCCGATAAAGATAAGGATCTCCTTACAGAGGAGGACTTTTCTTAAACCGTAAACGAACCAACAATTCAAAAAAACCACAACACAATTTTAGATTTTATCAGACATTAAAACAATGCAGCCTACCTTAGGTAGGGCGTAGTTGGGGTGCTAATACCTTCCCTTTACACAACCAGTCTCCGTACCCGATCTCTAAAGAAGACCAGTTAAGGTTCCTAGTAACCAGAATACTAGGTGGTGACTCCCAGTCCATATTTTTACTTCCTTGTCTCTCCCTATTTTCCAAGAATAAATATTCTGATATTTCCTTGAGGGTGGACGATCGTCGCGCCGCCGCACACGTGCGACAATTCTTATAATTTAATTTATCTCTTTTCCTTATTTTTCATAATCTTGACTTTTATTATTATCAATGATATTATCTGAGGTTTTACACCAGACCCAAGCACTTGGATCTAGCATGTTTGTCATGCTCAAGACACTTGGATCTTGCTTGGCTACCACACTCACGGTGCTTGGGTCTGTCGTGGCTCCAAACCCAAGACACTTCAAAACTTTGTTTTATGTATACAAAACTCTTCTTTGGTTTTAAGATTTCAAAATGTTTTCATGCATCATTGTTAGGAATGCTTTGTTATTTATTTTGGCTATGGGGATTTATCGTAATTTCTAGAATAGTTATGAAATACGGTTCGACTTGGTAGATTAACTTGGAACCTGATTGATCCAAGATTTTAAAAGAGTTTCAAATCACATAAATTTAAAGATGTAATTGACCTGGTTAAACTTGGACGACTCACTAAGTTAATCCAAAACGCAAGTGCGGCCTGATTTTTTTTTTTTACTTTTTTTTTATATTTTTTAATAAATCATAAAAATATGAAATTAATAAATGAATGCTTAACATCATATTTTTTTTATAGTCTATCTTTATATGACTTATTTTGTAATTTTTAAATGTGGTATAACTTTACTATACTTCATGCCTCATTTTTTTATATAGTTTACATCCAAATGAATTGTTTATTAATCTTTTGATCTGAGATAACTATATTATACTTCTTGTCTTATATTTTTTTTTATAGTCTATATCCACGTGCATTGTTTTAAAAAAAATTCAAGTGAAATATTAAAACCTTTAAGCATAATTTTAATTTTTTTTTTCATGGTTGATCAGGTCAAATTGTGTGACTTGGGACCTGACCACTTGGCCAAATCAACCCCTAGTCGGGTTTAATAACTATGATTTCAAGTGTATTGGCTCATTTTATTTCTTTTTTATTAAGGTGTGTTTTTATATGATAATATGGTTGAACCATTTATTGTATGCCACTTTATTTAGAATTGTTGGGGTATTGATTTTGACGGGTAGCATCAATTTGTTTTTTTTAATAAGAGATATAAAGTGTGGATTTCTCATCGTAGCACTAGACACAATTTATTGTGGATTGTTATAGTGAAATTATTATTTTTCCCTTGAGTGGAAAAAATAGGAGCCTTGGTGTTAAGGGTAATTTGGTTTTTTTCTAAAGATCCATTGGTTATTAAAAGATTTTTTTAGGGGTATGGTAGTCTTTTCTAATTTTTTTACATAGTGAAATAACATATTTACCCTCAAGGTCAACAAGATTTAAAATTAGTGACCAAAGGTTAATTGGTCTTTCCAAAAATGTTAAAACAATAAAAATACTTATTTATCCTTAGGGGTAAACAAATTAAAGTTGTTGACCAAAGGTTTTTTTTTTTTTTTTTCACTTCTTAGAATACAATAAAAATACATTGTTGCCCTTAGAAAAGACAAATAGCAAGGCATGTAGTCGCTTTTCCTATTTTCTTTTAATTTTTCAATTTTAGTTATGTTTTTATTATTTATTTATGTACTAGGCCCTTTTATAAAAGTTTTTTATGATTTCAATTTTTTCCTTCGATTAATTTGTCATATATATATATATATATATATATTTCAATTCGGTTCTTATTTTTCTGAATTTTTTCCTTCTGTTAAAATTTTTTTCTTTTTAATTTAACCCTCCAATTTAAAATTTTTCTATGCTCTTTAGTTTTTTTTCTTATTTCAATTTTGTTCCTCATTCTTTTGATTAAAGTTTTTTGTAATTGATTTTTTTATGGTTTCATCATTCAACATTTGATTTGTTAAGGATTAGGCTTCATGATTTTTTCTATTTATGGTGCTTCCAATCTAATGGCTTAGGTAATGAGTTTGAAAAGTTAATGCAATTTGGCATCTTTTTTTTTCCTTATTTTATTTTATTATTTTATCATTCCTACATTTAAAAAAAATATATTGGTATTGTAGTTATTTTAAATTTCTTTTCTATCAGTTTATCCTAGTCTTATAATTTAGACTACGAGTTTTCAGGCCTTTTTTGAATAGATTTTTTTTATAAAAAAAAACTCTTATGTTTGTATTTAATTTTTAGAGAATTTATTTATTTTATATAGATGAGTTTTATTTTATAAAAAATAATTAATTTGAAATAATATTTCTAATATGTTTGGTCTTGCATAAAATATTTTTATTTTATATTAATCAAAATTTTGATAAAAAAAAATAACAAAAAAAAAACTAGCCCAATTCAACTTGACTTAGCATGATAGACATGCAACTTGAGTAATTAGAGGTTAGCTAACCTAGGTTAACTTGTAAAACTTGTGGTCCAAATAATGAGATTGGAATAGTACAATATAATTTTTTTTCTTAAGAAAACCATAAAGCTAATCTTAAAAAAAATATATGTCAAACGATGAAATAAAAAAAAATAGAAGACAAGGATGTTGATTTGCATTAATTTTTCAAACTCGTGACTTAGATTATTTGACCGGAAGCAAAATATGCAACACCCCATGTTTTCCAATGCAATCACACTTATTTCCTACAATTTTGTATGTAAAAAGTCGGGTAATTGTTTTTTATATAGATATCAGTCACTCACCATCTAATAACTTATCAATGGTACAAATAATACAAAATTCATAATTTCACATTGATATCTTTACAACACTTTTCAAAATTATATACATATAAATCGTTCTTAAATATCTCTTTGATAAATACAAGGATTCATTCAACCTGAAAAACTGAGTGGTTTATTTACCATATAGATTAGATTTTCAAGAAAATACATGGAACACATATAAGTTATTACATCTTGTATCATAATAGTTACTATTGTTTAATAATTATACAAGTATAATCAATTTATTTAACCTTATAGAAAATACATCACACCTATATATATATATATTCTCATTTTCTTATGATAAATTCTCTTTCCATCATGATAGCATTTAGTCATCATTATCACCACATAGCAACTCTTAGTTTTATAATCTAGTTATAGCTTATCTTAATAAAAATTATTTTTTAAAACTTTGAATTCATAGGTTCATTCTAACCTTTTCATATCTTATTCCTTTAAACGTCATATTCATTCTATCATTTTACCTCCAACCACATATTTATATGTATCATTGTTTTGTTTACAATACATTTGATTTATTTCACTTTTCTTCCCATAATAGTAGTAGCTTATACAATTTTCTTATATATATATATATATATATATATATATATATATATATATATATATATATATATATCTTTTTGACTTAACAACATTTATTTCATTTAAATCAAACACCCACATCATCTAAATACACTATTTTTTGATTAACTTTCCAAACCAACCTTTAAGAATTGAATAAGACATATCTCAACATAAATGACCTATCCATTCTTCTATAATAGCATTACTAATTCACTAGATAGTTACATATCCAATCTGGTTTCCTCGGCAGTTTGTCATCATATTGGACAAATATTTACCTGTCCTAACCATGTCCTAACATTCCTTATAAATTGTTTTTAGTTTTAATTCTAAAATTATTATGAAATAAGAATCATCCTAACATTCCTTATAAATTAATTCCTATAAAAATCCATATAAAACAGAATCTCTAAAATATGAAATTATTGATCTACTTGAAAAGTCATTATTACATTAGTTTGCATCATTTTATATTATCTGTTTGGTTTTTTACATGGTATTACTTTAAAGAAGTCGCAATTATGACCAATGAAAAGAAGTCTAATTGGCTTTCTCAAAAAAAAAAAAAGATAAAAAAAAAATAGGAATTAAATAAGAATAGCATACTGTGTGCTTTAAGAAAATAGGCTTCTCAGACTGTAGCCTCCATCAATCACCAGATTCATCCCACTTGTATACTTGGATTCATCACTTGGCAGATACTGTAACCAAACTTCCAGTGAAGAGGATGCGACCTTTCTTTGCTGGTATCATGACCCTAGCTGCATGTTTAGCCCCCAAGAAAGCACCAAATAAATTGACATCAAGCACTCTCTTGAAATCTTCGTTTTCTACAGCTAAGATCCTCGGAGCCTTACAGGTTCCTATTATCCCTGCATTGTTGAACATGATGTCAAGCTTTTAGGTGTGCTGATTTCGATGTAGGAAACAATATTAAGAAAAAATATATAATTTAACTTTTAGGTGTACTGATTTCGATGTAGGAAATTGAAACTAAATAAGATAAACCGATACTTTTGAAAAAATGTGAATTTTTTTTATTTTTTTATTTACTTCTTTAGTGTTTTCAAATTATTTATTCAACCTTTTAGCTTTTAAAATTTACTATAAAAGAGATGGAAAAAGAGTTTAATCCTTGAGTTTTTTTATATTTTTACACACTCATCATCACCTTATATTTAGTGTTTTATTTTCATTTTATACTAAGGGTATTTTCCCAAATCTAAAGTTTAGATTCATGGTGTTGAGATATATTAATTTGAGTTTTATATTCTTTGATTCAAATTAAAACCTTAGTTTAGAAGTACATATTAATCAAAGTGGTATTGCTGGAATATTAGGGGGCATATTGTATACATTATAATTGCACAAGTTAAGAGCAATAAAGCTTTAAGGACAAAAGATTCATTACTTTAAAGTGTTTCAACAAGTAAGTACATTTCTTGTTTTAATTTAAGTATAGTTGATTTAAGCTTTTTTGTCTTGAGTTTATAGATTTAAGCATATATAAACTCTAGTTTTTTCTAGGACATCTTTAGTTTAGCATGCCTTTATGATGATAAACTACCAATCCATGCTAATTATTTTTTTAACTACAATCTTGTTATGATAAACTAAGCACATTTGCATACTAGTCTAATAGATTTACAAACTTTGATCTACAATCTTAAGGATATATATATATATATATATATATATATATATATATATATATATATATATATATATATTAGACTTTGTTTAGTTTATCAAGTGGGAAAATTTATAATATTAGTCATATAGATTTATTTCAATACTATATGTTTTAATTTATAACCTTTTAGTTTGCTTATAGCTTTATGTTTTTTTATTTTATTTATTTAATTTTAGAAGTTTTTTTATATATTTTTATTTTAAATTTATAATTTATCTTCTAAAATTGTAATTCATGCAATTTATTTGAATCTCTTTGAGTTGTTGCATGATATATTTTATGAACTAAGTTTTTATAAACCATGTTTATATCTTCGTTTAATTTATACATGTTAATTGCAAACTTGTTTGTATAATCATGCATTTTATCATTCTTGTTTAACATAATATTTTGACATAATGCATGTTTAATTTGAACTATAATAAACAAAAGTGTTTATGTTTATCTTGTATAATTTAAATATTTTTGTTTATCAAGTTGCTTAATTTCAAGTTTTATATTATTTTACTTGTTTGTTCTGGAGCTGAAATATTTACTTATAAGTAATGCATGTTTAATTTGAACTATAATAAACAAAAGTGTTTATGTTTATCTTGTATAATTTAAATATTTTTGTTTATCAAGTTGCTTAATTTCAAGTTTTATATTATTTTACTTGTTTATTCTGGAGCTGAAATATTTACTTATAAGTATTATTGGCTATTATTTTTATAATTTATATCATGTTTTTAACTCGAGAATTGGTTTTTCCAACCAATATTGCTTTGGCAAGTACTATTTTAATAGTAAGGATTTCACCATCACTTTTTGTGGTGCATAATGAAAACTTGAAAAGTTCAATGGATTGAACTTTAAATGGTGATAACATAAAATGTTGACTTGTGTGCTCACCTTAAACTTGGTTAAGTTCTTGTAGAAAAAATGTTACAGTTGTCAAATAATAAATTTAATTTTATTGTTATGTTAGCTTTGGACATATAGAATCATAGTGATTTCAAGCGTTAAAAACATTTACATTTTGAATTGATTAAATAATACATAATATGATGTGTATAGTTCAATTAAGAGTGTAAAGGCTCTTTGTAAAGCTTTTAACAGAAAGCTCAAGGTTGAAGTTGTTGTTATGAAAAGGTTCATAGTCGCCAAATTTCTAAATTTAAAAATGACATCAATGATATATGGTCAGACGTATTCATGTATACAACATTATTCATGTATATATTATTGTTTACATATACAAAAAGTTAGTATGATGAATAGATATGATCTAGTAAGTTCTGTCTAAGAAGATTGGGTTTTAAGCGGGACAATTTGTTATCTCTCTAATCTTTTCTTAGAACTTACTTAGTGAAATTATTATTCACAAGATACTTTTTTGTATGCGGTATAGTTTATAAGTGAAATAACAATAATTGAACAAATCATAGTGAACAAAATAATGCTCGACAAAGCTATCCAAAAAATGAAATGATTGTTAAAGCCAATACCAATGAGATTGATTACCTCATTGATGAAATTTTAGAAATGAACATGTTTGTTATTTTAAAAGGCAACATTACTATACAATCCTTAGTAGTGGTGGGTTGATACTGGTGCTACAAGACATGTATGCGCTGAGAAGATGAAGTTTTCTTCTTACAAAGAAATGGATGGAGAAAACCAATACATGGAAAACTCATCAACCTCCAAGATATTAGGTGTTAAAAAGATCAAACTGAATATGACATCTGGAAATTTTCTCACCCTCAACAATGTACAACATGTTGCTAACATTAGGAAGAACTTAATATTTGACTCATTGTTGAGAAAAACTAATTTTAAGATAATGTTTGAGAGTGATACATTTATACTCTTTAAGAATGATACGTTTATAGAAAAAAATGAATCATTATGATAACCGCTTTTAAATGAATGAATGATCATTGTAATCATTAATGAGAATAATAATAAGATTGTCTCTATTTTTTATTTGCTTGAGTCTTGTGATACGTGGCATGACAAGTTATGTTATAATACTTTGCAAAGGTTAATAAAACATGAATTATTACCAAGTAAGATTTTTTAGAAAAGCTACAAATGTGAAATTTGTATAGAATCAAAATTCATAAAATTTTATTTTCAAATAATTAAAAAGGTTAGTAAACCTCTAGATTTAGTTCACTCAGATATTAGTGATTTAAAACTCATGCAAACTAGAGATGACAAAAAAGATATTATACTACTTTCATAAATGATTAAACAAGCCATTGTTATATCTATTTGTTTAGAAGTAATGATGAAACTCTTGAAATGTTTAAACATTAAAAGAATGAAGTTGAAAATCAACTTAACAAAAAGATAAAGGTAATAAAAAATAATAAAGGTGGAGAATACGAAGCATCATTTGGTGAATTATATTCCCAAGATGGTATTATCCTCTAAACTACTGCTTTTTATTCCCCGTAATAAAATGACATTGTGGAGCATATGAATTGAACATTAAAAATGATGAATATCATATTAATAAGTTGGGAAGCATCTTAGAACTTGTGGAGGGGGGTCAATTATATACTAAATAAATTACCCAATAAAAAGCTAGATAAGACACCATATAAATTGTGGAAAGGTAGAAGATCTTCTTACAAGTACCTCAAAAGTACCTCAAAGTGTGGGGTTTCTTGTAAAAATAACAATATCTTATCATAAAAAGGTCAAGCTATGACTTATGACTATAAATTATGTATTTATTGGATATACATATAATAGTAATGTATATTGATTTCTAGCACACAAGTTAAATATTATGATCGAGATTTATAAATACCTTGAGGCATTAAATAAACAACATTAGAATATAAATTCATTCATTAACATCACATAGAACACAAGTTCACTCAAGAGGAACAACCGTATGTTCTTCACTCTCGTTTCTACATTATTTCTCTCCAATAATTTACTAACTTAAATATTAGATTGTCACCTCTTCCAACTTTAGCCCAAACAAAGCTATGAAAAGCCCAAATTAAAGTATGAAGTTTTCACAACTTCACCACCTTCTAATCTAAAAGAACATATATATTAAGAAATGTATGTTTAATTGACAATTGACGAAATTAACACCATAAAATTAATGGTCATACGGTATGTGATGATAAAAGAAAGCATCCTTAATTAAATTAATAAACTATTTTCTATGAGGAATCTAAGATTCTTAATGATTTTATCCCGAAATGTATTTAATTGATAAAGGGCGACTGAGTCCAAGAAGTACAGCAACACAGAGGAGGAGGATACAATAAAAAAAGAAAAAAAAATCACAAAGGACCAGCCAGATCCTTAGCTGTACCGAGACCAAGTGCAGTTTCATTGAAATACAAGTTAAAGCCCACCTCATATAAATTGGAACAGCTCATAGAAAAATCGAAGCACGCCATCGATTTGAATGTCAAAATAGCAAGCAATGTTCTCCATTTACACTTTGGAAGACAAGCTTTTCATCGCCATGGCAAGTGAGGGATTGGTAAGGTTATAGCCTCCATCGATCACCAAGTTGACCCCACTCACGTACTTGGAGTCATCACTAGCTAGATACAAGGCTGCTTGTGCAACGTCTTCTGGTTCCAATACCGCTTCTTTTAAGTTGGCTGCTGATGCAACAAATTTCTCTGCAGCCTCCTTTGTCATTCTCAAAGCATCTGTAAGCATCGGGGTAGCAACCGCAGTGGGAGAAATACTATTAACTCTAATCCCATGTTGACCTAAGTCCACGCTCAAGTTCTTCGCCAACCCTACAATAGCATTCTTGGATGCTGTATATGCGTGTGCCAATTCACCGTATAGAACTGAAGCCACACTTGCAGTGAAGAGGATGCACCCTTTCTTAGCTGGAATCATCACCCTCGCAGCATGTTTGGCACCCAGGAATCCGCCGTAGACATTGATATTAAGGACTCTCATAAAGTCTTCATTATCAGAATTCAAGATAGATGATTTGGTGTTGCCTGAAATTCCAGCGTTGTTGAACATGATGTCTAGCTTACCGTACCTGGAAACAGCGGTGTCAACCGCATTTTGGACATCAGAATCGACTGTTACATTGCAGTAGACATAAGAGATGATTTCCTCAGAGCCGTATTCTTGGCAGAGAGCACGGCCGAGATCGTCTTGAACATCCGCAATAAGGACCTTGGAACCGTGTTGAACAAATAGCCTTGCTGTGCACTCACCTATGCCACTAGCTCCGCCAGTTATCAATGCCACCTTGCCTTCTAGCCTGAAATTTACAGGTAAAACTAACGATTAGAAAAAAAGAAGAAGAAGTAGAATGAATTAATATAATGACCTGCAAGTTGAATGTTGAGCTTACGACTCATTTTACCTTTTGCTGATGGGAGATGCTGAAGGATTGGAACTCATCTTTCAGCAAAATTAGTGAGAAATAAAGGATTGAAACGTAGATCAGATGTATTGCTCTTGTTTGAGCAGACTTGATACAGAAAAGAAAAGAAAACAAACTATTTAATTAATCTGATAGCTTAAAGAGAGAAGAGAGATGTAAATTATTTATAGGGAACTCTGTTTCCAGGTCTTCCAAGCTAGCACAGATTCTCCTTTGGCAACTAATGGTGACGTGACGATAATATATTTAACTCTGACGGTTCACTGTATTTGATCAACTTCATGAACAAACATCATTTCGTTTTTTTTTAGAAAAATAAAATAAAGAAGTGCCTCCTATAATTTGGTAACATGCATTGCCGCTGCATGCTATATAATGCTGATGCCTCTCATATTCAACACGTGGACATTGGAAGATTGAAGAAATTTATCTCTTGCACTTCCTCACGCACATTAACAATGCCACCCATTTTACACGTACCTGATATGCAAAAATCACTTCTTTTTGTAAAATAATTTAAAATCTCATTTTACACCCCAAAAAATCTCGAAAGAGTATAATCTTGATAATCTCTCATTTAAAACCATAAAATTGCACTTCTACTCCCACGAAATCTATTAAAAAAAAAGAAATCTTGCCTCACATAATGCCTAAATTAAAGTCATGATGACATAAATGATGATAAATAATACATATATACATCCGGGTCATAATCCTACCACTACTTCTTCACTTCTTCTTCAAGGTTAATCTTATGTTTTTCCTAGTTAATGATGACTTTCTTGGTAAGGAAAATATGTATGAACATGAGAAGATTTGGATTTAAGATGAAAAAAAGTCAAGTTTGACATATTAGATTTATTGTCCCTATTTTGAGCATTAAAAATCTTTCTTGAATACTAATAGAAACTAGGATTACCCTTCACATTAGGGGGGAATTTTGGATGTTTTTAGATGATCTATGAAATTCTTCAAATGAAAAAAAGAAAAGTGAAAGGGACATAATTGAGAATAAACAAAAAAAGGATAAAAATAAAACTCTCTAAAATATTCCTTATAATGATGCGAATCTAAAATCAAAGATAATTTTAATGACAAAGCACGGGATAAAACTTGGAGAATTGAGATCATGGTGAAATCAATGACAAAATCAAGATGACAAATCTAAAAGTTCTCCATATGTGAATTTTTTTGCTCTTAAATATTTTTTAAGCCTTATATAGATATTAGATGGGTGTAGTTCATAGTGAAAAAGCTTATGCCTTTAGTTTATTTTTTTTTGTTTATAGTTTCTTAATATTAAATTTTTTCTCATTAGTTTTTTTCTTTCGATTTCATATTTTAATATTATATGCAGTCCACAGTCAAAAGGCTAATGCTTTTAGTTTTTTTTTTCTTTTTATGCCTTTCACTATGGACTGCACAGTGCAGTCCACGGTGAAAAGGTTGATGCCTTCTCTCTTTTTTTAATTAAATATTTTTATTTAGTTTGTTCATATTAAATGTTTTTCTATTTAGTTATCAAACTTTCATGACACAGATCTTAGGTTTGATAGGTTAACCCAGTTAATTTAGATTTTTTTTTCTTTTTCTTCATTAGTTTTTTTCTTCTTTTAAGTTTTTTTCTGTCATTTTTTATTTTGAATTAATATTTTATTTATTTAATTTAGTTCATTAATATGAAGTTTTGTTATATTTAGTTCTTGGTTGATGCCTTTTTTCTATTTAGTTATCTTAGGTTTCACTAATTAGAGAAATTGTTTTTCCTGTTTTTATGCCTTTGACTGTAAATTGCACAGTGCAATCCACAATGAAAAGGCCGATGCCTTTTGTTTGTCTTGGTTTTTTTATATTTTTTATAAAAACAAATTGACATGTAGCATCACGCGAGTCATGTAACTAGTTTTAGGGTTGTGTAACTAATTTTAGGCCAAATCTCGCGACAAGGTCTGTGGAGCTAGATGCCAAGATGCGCGCACATGCACCATCGTTGGGTAGGTAGTGGTTCAGTTGCCATACCTAAAATTGAGAACATAAATTTCCTAACAAGAGAATATGAAGAAATTTACAATAAAAAGGTTTAGCTTAAAAAAAAAAACAATTTTCAATTTTATTCTTCATTTCCCTCCTCCTTCTCCTCTCTTTTGTTTATGGTATCCAATTTCTCTTTTAATAAAGACTTGAGGAACGTATAATTCCCTTTTTGCAGAAAAGTACAGTGTATCTCTAAAATAATATAACTATTTTCTATGAAAGTGTGAGACAATAATTATTATAAGGATCATTTAAATGTTTAGTAGTATTTGTGATAGTTAATTTTTTGTTTTTATTAAGAAAATTAATGAACTAGTTAAACTACTTATATTTAACTCATAAAAAATAAATATTTGATATTATATTTGAAGACGGAGAAGATTTTCTTGTGTTCAATAGGCTAATAGTGTGTTTGTTTCTGAGGTAGTTTTTGTAATTGTGGTTTAAAAATTTTTTTTTTAAAAAAAAGTAGGGTTAGCTGAATTTAGATACGTGTTTGGTAAAAATTACGGTTGAAGTTTATGTGCAGCAAAAAAACATGTATAAAATGTTTGGTGGAAATGTAGTTGCGATTGCTTTTCAAAATGTTTTTTACTTGGAAATGCATCAAAATAAAAAAAATTTATTTTTAAAAATTTATTTTTGATACTAGTGCATCAAAATTATCTGAAAACCCCTAAAATATATCAATTTAAAGCAAAGAAAAAAATAAAAAAAAAATTAATTTTTTTCAAAAGCGCTTTTGAAACGCAAAAAAAAAAAAAAAAAACAGAGTTCTACGAAACTCAGTTAAAAAAACATGTAAAAACAACTTCATAAAAACTGTATTTCAAATTTAATTTTATAATAAGCCCCACAATACAAAACACAATTTGGTTTGTTACCAAACACCTTACTACGTTTGTTTCACCACAAATATAAAAGCTGATACAAAACAAACACCGTCTAAGTATGTAATTACTTGTTTGTAAAATAGTTTAAATCAAAAGCATCTATGATTGTTGGGCAAGTTTTACGGTCATCAGCCCAAATTATTTAATGGAAATTAATTAATAATTAAGCTAATGATAGTAAGGACAGATCGTTTGAGTTTGGGATCAATGTTTTTTTTAGCTTGAGAATCTTTCTTTAAAATATAAACATCTAATTAAAAGATTGTCATGGGTTTAATCTAAACATCTAATTATTTTGTATTTTAATTTTGATCCTCATTCTTATAATTCATATTTTTTGTAATCCTTTTATATAATAAAAAATTTATTTTTTCAATTTCATCCTTCAATATTTGATTGATTGGGAATTGAACTTCATGTTTTATTTTCGAGATTGGGTGTTTGAGTCTAATGACTCAAGTAACAATTTTGAAAAGTTAACACAAGCTTCTTTCTTTTAAGAAAAAATGGTTTTATAATTCTTTTTATTTTTTTATCGGGTTATTCTAATTTCATGATCTAGGTCGCAAGTTTTAGGGGATTTCTTAGCTTGGCTTGACCCAGATTACTGAGGTTATAGGTTTTTCATGACTGGTTTTTTTTATCTCATGTTTTAACCTATTTCGACATTTAAACATCATTTTTTGGAAGAAAAAAAATAGCATGGCCCCAAAGTGAAGCGTGAACACCGAGGCTATTGTTAAACTAAATAATGAGGATTGTTTTATAATTTTATTATAACAAGTAAAATATGCTTGAAATTGATGATTTAAAAAATGAAATGTCAAATATAAATTGATAAAGTCATGAAAACCTCAAACTATATTGAGCTTACTAAGGGTTATGATCTTGGGCTACTGGAATGACTTGGCTTGTCTACAAAATAAATTTTCTATCAAAATATGAGATCTTTTTATGCTTAAGTTAGTACGAGCAAAACAATATATAAGAGAGTAAATAAAACTTGTTGTGTTGTCGAATGGTTACTAGTGATTCTTAGAATTGTTGTATGGTTACTTGTGGTTGTTGGTTATATGATTTTTTATTGTTGCTAGAATTGTTGTATAGTTGTATGAGAGAAATAATGTACAAGAGAGTAAAGAAAACTTGTTGGATTGTTGAATAGATGTTTATGGATCCTAAAATTATTGTATTGTTGCTTGTGGTTCCTAGAATTGTTGTATACTTGCTTGTAGTTGCTAAAAGTATTGTATGATTGCTTGTTGTTGTAGGAATTATATGAAAATATATAGGGTAGCCTAACTTGTCTTGGCTTGACTTGAATGTTTGTATTTACAAACCTTTGTCACAATTATCTTTTGGAATGTGATGTTATGAGTACCTTGTGATGCGTAAAGTTGCAATTTACATGAATAGATCAATGATGAAGAGCCTTATGGTGAGTGGAGAATATCATTGGCAAAGAGATTGGTGCTTGTCTTGTGGAGACTGGTACTACAACATCTTGTGGTTAATAGTGTCATAAGTACTTTGCTTGTTGTGATATTGGTGGAAAAGTTTATGATAATTGTTAATTGATAGTTATTAACGAGAAAAAGTGATCTTTTCTTTGCATAAAAAAATGTTAGTGTCCTTGGTGGTGTAACATTGACATCTCGAGGATAAAAATATATTAAGGTATGATAATATATTATGATGTGTGCCACTAGCTAGAAATTTTTTATGGTATCAGGTTGAGGTTTAAATAAATTTTTCACGTTCAAAAAAGAAAAAAAGGCAAAACAACCCATTTTAAAGGTGGCAAACCATTCAAGCATGGCTCAAATGGTGTCATGAGGATGACACGTCATTCAATCTTGGCTCGAATGACATAGAGGTTTTTTTTGCTCCATAATTTCCCTTATGCATTTTAAATAGTTTTGTTTGGAAGACTTGACTAGCAAAAGTAGAGGGAAAGAAAATACTTATTGTATAAATACTATCTTTTATAGCTTTTATTAACATGCTTGTATGAGAGTTTCTCTCTCAAATAAGTGTTTTTTGACAAGAGGATGCTTTATAATTATAAAAAACAGTATTGAAGCATTGTGTAAGGAAATATTGTATAGAGACATTGAGATTTTAACAACCATCTTATATAGAGATTTTGGTGGAGACATTAGAGATTTCTTCATGAGGATTTTATATGTGAGACATGGAGAAATATTGTTGCTTTTATTCAAAAGTTCAAAAGATAATGAAAATATAATTTCTGAAAATTATTCAATCTTGGGTAGTGCATTATAAGGATTTTCCCTATTTATTTAGGTTGCATCCCTTTCTTCATAAATTATTAGAGATATACTTGGAGATCAATCTTTCCATCTCCTTTTCAATGCATGAAATTTCTTTGTGTCTTGATCATGACAAAACTTGTTACAGTTTCTTGTGTTCATGCCACTTTTTATAGGAGGTGAGTATCACACAAAATCTTTTATTTGAATGACAACAAACACTTTAGCACATGTAGTGGTAAGAGGTATCGTCAGGTGTTCAAGAAATATTTAACAATCATAAATGGATCCATTAATGATCCTTTTATATGCCTTGGTAGAAGGCTGGTGATGCTATGAAACTTCTACTATTTGAAAATAAAGATGTTTATATCTAGTGACACTTGCTTCTTCTAATTAAATATAGTTCTTTATTACATATTTCACATTGAGGAGAGTCATGTTAAGACTAATTGTAAAATCCAATGATTAGGGCTTTTGCGAAAATGAATTTGAGTAGATCTTCCACGTTTAGCATTTTATAGTTAAATATTTGAAAGTATGCTCTGGTGCTTTTATATTCTTATTAGGTAGTGGTAAAAAACTTAGTAGTGCTTTTTTAGCTAGAATACTAATGCTAAAAATAAGAGGTGGGTTTTAAAAAAAAATCATTGAAGGCCAAAAATAGAGCTAGACTCAAGGTTATAATACCACACCTTAGCAGATCACAAAATGTTATCAGGAAAATCTTACACATGATATCACTCTTTTTTGTTACAAGCTCTAAGATGATTTTGGTATTTTTTATGTACTTTTTAGGATTTATAAGGTCATCATAGTTATCCAAGTTGGTATTTGTAAAGATATAGTGTTTGAAGAGTTGAGTGTGTAACACTTAATGACACAATGGATATTCGCCTACTTAATGGTGGTGATGTCCATTTATGGTAACTTATGTAGTTGTTAGTCTTGTCTCATGTCTGGGTTTTTTTATAGGGGGAGCATACAAACGAGATTTAAAAAACGATTTAAGGAATTAGAACTGCTTCTTTGTCAAGTTGGAATGTCGTGTCTAGTTTGTATGTTGTTTTATCTTGTTCCTTCATAAAATTAAAGTTGTCTCTATCCACGTAATGCATGTACTAGAAACGAAGTTGTGTGTTGTATTTAAGTGCTAAGTTGTTCTTGTATGATAAGAACAACATTATTGAGCATTTTTAATTGATAAGAGAGTTAATAAATATATATGGGGGCTTGAGTTTCTACAATGGGGAGATTAATTATTAACTATAAAAGAACTTTTTGCCGAGGAATAAAAAGAAATGTACTAGTTTTTGTTTAGATTGTTGCAAATAGCATGACTAATGAAATCTTGAAAACTTCATATTGGAATGGGCTTTTCACAGGATGTGCTCTTGGATTGCTGGAGTAACTGAGTTTGTCATTGGTCTAGTGGATTGGCGGGGTTACTATACTGAGTTTTCTTACAAAACAAGTTCATTGTCAGAATATGGGACTCTCCGATGCTTAGGTTAGTAAAATGTATAAGTGGAACAATGTATAAGAGAATAAAGAAAACTTGTTGTATTGTTGAAAGGTTGTTTGTGATTCCTATAATTATTATATGGGTACTTGTAGTTCGTGAAATCATTGCATAGTTGTTTATGATTTCTGGAATTGTTGTATGGTTGCTTGTTATTGTTGGAATTGAGTGAAATTATATGGCTTAGCTTAGCTTGTCTTTTTTGTAACTTTAATTTTTTTTTATTTATAGACCTTGGTCACACTTACTTCGCAGAGTATAATATTATAGGTACCTCGTGGTGCCCAAAGTTGCTACTTATAATGAGTGGATAGCCTTGTGGTAAGTGGAAAATATCATTGGTGAAAAGATTGGTGTTCATCTTATAAAATATGGTTTTGCATTGTGAGTAGAGTTATAAGTAATACCTTGCTTGTTGTGATATTAGTAAAAAAAATTGGTGATTGGTGGTTATTAATCAGAAAAGTAGTGTATTTTTTGCATATAAGAATTTGATGTGTTCCTTACTAGTACAACACTAATATCTCGAGAACAACAATATATTAATGTGTGAGATTGTATTGTAGTAAATGTAAGTGGTTAGGAATTTGATTTTTTAGTATTTAACACAAGTTGGAAAAAAAAAAACAAGGTAAAAAAACTTGTTACTAAAGTTGGGTTAGCCATTTAGGCTAGGCCCAAAAGGCATGGTGAGGAGGATGCATTGTTCGGGCATAACCTAAACAACGTGGAGGGTTTTTTTTTTTTTTTTTTTTTATCATCACCAATCACTTAAAAAAATCATAGTTTTTAAACAAACCATGATAAAGTAAAATATATATATATATATATATATATATATATATATATATATATATATATATATTGAAATGATATATTTTAAAGAAGACATTTCGTTCAGACAAACCAATCCAACATATAAAAATAATTTCATTTTATTATATTATCATGTATTTATTTTTTTCTAATTAATCATAATTTATGAAATGTGAAATTAAAAATAAAACAAGAATCTAAAATAATAGATTCTATCCGAACCCAACATGATAATTAGATTTTTTTCAAATTGGTTCTCTCATATTTATTTAGGTTTTATTGGTGATTCTTCGTATGTTTGTATACTATTATTTAAAAAATTAAAATTAAAATGAAATTGTAAGAAATTTATTCAATTCCTTGGCCCTCTTAAAGTAGAATGTTGGATCTAAAATATTGGTCCATTAATAAATCTTTAAATTTCAATCAAAGCAATATATTCAATTTCTTGCCCTATTAAAGTAGAATGTTGGATCTAAAATAATGGCATAACAATAAATCTTTAAATTTCAATCAGGCCAATATCAGAAGTAATATCAAAAGTAGCTAATTAAATTTAGTGCCCAATATTCCATAAATTTAATCGTAATTGTCATACCTAATTTGAATTGATAAATCTAATAATATATTAACTCAGAATCTAATCTAAGAAGTCAATTTAATTTCAATCAGGGCAATATCAACTTGATTTTATATTGATTCGAAACATTGTCGAGGCCAAACTTGTTTTTTAATCATGGAAAGTTAATTCAATTAAACTTGAATAATCTAAGTAAGATCTGATCAGTATTTTTTATTTAAAATAATATTATTTTTTTAAAAAAATTATCCATTATAATTTTATTTGAAAAAGTAATAAACATTGTTTAATCCACAGACCCACGAGTTACCCGGCCTTACAACAAACTATGACATGAACAGAGTTATGAGCCGACTGGATCTTATAATTAGGAGTCCATCACTATCGTACGCCTAGCCACTCCACCTAATGACACCATTCGTCCATCGCCGTCAAGTTCAACAACATTGCAATTGCAGACCTCCTTGCCTAGTGAAGATAGAAACGAATTCGGAAACGACCGAACACTCTCAAGATTCACATGAATCGAAGATAGGTGTCTCTAATCTAATGGCATGGCTTTGTTTGTTTATGATACTATCAACATGTCAGACAACATGGGCTTTAGACACTCGTTCTGAATCGAAGCTGAGTCACCTCACTCGAGAGCTGCTTGAATCAGCAAGAGAACCAGAGTTCTTTGAGTGGTTAAAACGGATTAGAAGGAGAATCCACGAGGACCCAGAGCTGGCTTTTGAGGAATACAACACGAGTCAACTCATAAGATCGGAACTTGACTCGCTTGGGATCGAATACAAGTGGCCTTTTGCGAAGACTGGGGTGGTGGGATCGATTGGGTCAGGGTTGCAGCCGTGGTTCGGGCTTAGAGCAGACATGGATGCCCTCCCAATTCAGGTTTGTCTTGTTCGACTCTTTTCTTTCCTTTTCCAAAAACACGGTCAACTATACAGATGTCACGCGTTCAAACGCCATAGGATTTTCAGTTTAGTCCTTAAATTTAAAACTAAGCAATTTCACCCTTAAAATAGCAAAAGGCACTTATGTCGAGTTTTTCAATCTTCCCTGGTTCAAGAAACCATGTTGCAGTCCTAGTTATGCTTAGCTGCTGCAGGAAGACACCAGTTGGTCATTGTGGTTTAGTTAAACCACAAAAACGGGAAATGCTATTCACTCTCTAGAAAATGTTAATCACACGAGTCTTAATTTTGTAAAGGGGAGCACAATCTAATTAAAAATATATAATTTTTTTAATCTATTACACATGAGTTGAAAAAAAAAAGAAGATATGATTTAGTTTTATTTAAAGAACCTATTATAAAAAACATATGATGTTTATAAGGTAAGAAATTTAGAATAATATCAAATTGAATAAAAACTATAAAATTAATTTTATCTTTATAATACATTCACTATTTTAATATTGTTGATCTTCATACCTATCAAATATAAACATACAAAATATATAAGAAACATTAACAAAAATGAAGCATTATTTATGTTTGATATATTTTGAAGCTCGTCGTTCTTTCATGAAATAGAAATTATCAATTACCATATCAGTTACAAATCTTTCAGCAATTTCTTTTTCTAAATAGACAATCAGAAAATTTGCTAGATCATCTAATTGCATAGTCTTGTTTTAACAATCTTCATTGTTGAAAAAACACGTTCAATAGTTGTTGTTGAAATAAGAATTGTCAAAATAAGCCAAATCAACATGTCAATAAGTGGATAAATTGTTGATTTTTAAGTTTCAACAAATCCTCGGCATAAATCACTAATCAACGACATGTTCTTTAACTTTAGATGATTGGGTGCGTCAAGCTCATAATATTGCAGTTGAAATCTCAAATGAATTTTTTCTTGGTTAGAAAAATCTTCAAGATAGAACACGTCAACAAGCAAGCATATATCTTCATCACTGGATAATTTGTATGTATTTTTAGGATCTAAAGTTGTGCTCAACATAAGAAGCTTGGCCCCATGTTCATTGAATCTATAATTTAGTTGTTGTTGATCAATGATAGCTATAAATATATTAACTCGGTAGTGATGCTCAATTGTTACTGAATTTTTTTTATGGTGAGATCATCCCATATTAGAAAAACAAGAATCCATATCAGGAATTTCAATGTCTTGATTCTTACAAAATGATGTCACTTCTTCTAACAAAAATTCTTAGTTGTCATCTCTTAACTTTTGAATCAAAGTTTTTGTGGTAGTCACCAAATACATAACATTTAAAATATCTTGAGAATTTTATTGCAAGGCTTGGTAAAACACATTAGTAACTCTCATAACATTCTTCATTATATGTAAGATGAATGCAAAATCAAATGACATTACCAACTTAAATGCAAAAGCTGCATCACCAGGTTGATAATAGGTAGATCCATATGAAGTAATGTTCAAACTACAAATTGATTTGAAGTGCGAACTCCATCTACTATCTCAAAGTTGTTGCAAACAACCTACCTGATTATCTCTTTTATGTATTTCAATCTCACCAATATCAATTAAATGTTCAATTATAGCTTCTTAAAAAGCCTGTAATCCATCATTACACTGGAAGCACTAACATTGTTGATAATAAAAATCAAATTCTAAAAGAAAGTGTGACCATTAGATACTTCTTTTGTTGCAACAATAAGAGCCAATTGTAATTGACGAGCTAAGCAATGTAAATAGTATGCATAAAGGCAATCATTAATGAAAAAAGCTTGCAAACCATTCCACTTCCCACATATGTTACTAGCACCATCATACCTTTGACCTCTAATATTTTGAACATCAAGATTATAATGAGATAAAATAAAGAAAATATCTTCCTTAAAAGTTAAAGCAATTGTATTTTTGACATGAATTATATCAAAAACTCATTCTCGTATAAATCCACTTCTATCAACAAACCTAACAACAAGAGCTATTTGTTCTCGTTTAGATTTATCTTGAGCTTCATCAACAATTAAAAAAACTTTGTATCATCGATCTCATGACGATGATGTTTTTTACTAGTTACTAGATATTTAGACATCAGAGGTTGATATGACTCCAAATTAATGTATTTTCTTTGAATTTTATCTTGTTAATTAACTGAGTATTCCTAAATTTAAGGATGATTTCTTGGATTTTGAATTAAATGAGCAATGTTAATTTTAGTAGGAGGCAACTCATTAATCAATACAGGTTCTTCACAAACTAAAGTATGTTGGGGCTGCTTAACCATAACTTCAATATTACACACTAGAGTTGTTTCACTTGGCTGTGAGTTATTAGTATTTTTTTTTTCTTAAAAAAAAGAGAATAACTTTTTCTTATCTTATTTATTGTTCAACCTACAATCAAAACATATGAATTCATACTATTTTTTGTTTTAAAAATGAATACAAATAACAATATACTGAAGCAATAACTAAAACTAAAAATAATTCTTTATATCTAAACCAACCAAACAAAATCCATAAAACTATTAGTGAAAAAAAATGTGACCTCGCACTCGGGGGGGACACAACTAACATATATATAAAAAAATTAACATATTAAAAAAAATGAATTTTTTAGTTCCTCAACAAGAAAACTTACATTGAATACATAAATCAAAAAATAAAATATAAAAAGATCCAAACATAATCTAAAAAAATTAATAAAATATATCTAAAAAAATGGCAAAACTAGCAAATTTAGAAGAAAAATAAAAGCAGAACAAAGGAAAAACAAACACTAAATTATTGATAAACATCCCAAAAAAAAATAATTAAAATTTGGGATACTAACCTTATTTTGATTGAAGATAAATTAGTTTACGCAGCTCTGCCTTTCTTGTTTCTATTTTTTTACCCTTTGTGTTCGGCTCCGCAGAGCGAGAGGGGCAAAGACAATTGAATTGGGAAAAGTCGTCTCTCTTTATTATTTCCACATACAACTACGCATAAAGTAAAGGAATGGTCCATTTGTGTCTGCTTATAATATAGTCAATATCAGTGCAACTAAGCATAAAGTAAAATAAATTAAAGTAAAGGAATGGACCATTATTGTCCCACACATTTAACTACTATGAAATAAAAAAAATTTAAAATGTTTTACAGAGTCCCGGGTCACTGCTTCCCCCCTAATTCTGCCTCTAATTCTGTTTATTGAAGAATATGGAAGGACAAAAGGACTTGAAAGAAACAAAATTGCATGTTTTCATGGTGGATGCTCCCCCACCACCCATATAAATGCAACCTCCATATAGTTATCATGCTAGGTCCCATTTTATTTGAACGGTGGAGCAACACGCCGGAGCAATACACCGGCAGTATCTAATAATTTCTATGTTCTCATTGCATGATAAAAAATTGCTTTGCGGTTAACAATTTCTAGAGTGGGAATATCATTTCCCCACAAAAGTTTCCCTTAATAGGCCAGTAACTAACATTAATTGTTGGTTTGAGACCTTTCCAAACCTTAAGAGACAGTGTTAAGTAATCTATTTCAGCCTGATCATTTGGAAGGAAATGGTAGAGTGGGAGCATAAAAGCAAGAACAATGGCAAAATGCATGCATGTGGCCATGATGCTCATGTAACAATGCTACTTGGAGCTGCTAAGTTGCTTGAACGCATGAAGGATGAACTAAAGGTATATGCACAATCACAAACATTCAGGATTCTCATCCACTCTTTATTTTACTGATTTTTTATGCTTCTGAAATCTTTTCACAAGGGAACTGTTAAGCTTGTCTTCCAGCCTGGAGAAGAAAGTTATGGTGGTGCTTACCATATGATAAAAGAAGGTGCTCTTGACAACTTTCAAGGCATTTTTGGACTGCATGTTGCACCAGAAATCCCTGTTGGCACAGTTGATTCAAGACCCGGTCCAATGCTTGCTGCTTCGGGAAGGTTTATAGCTACAATTAAAGGGAAAGGTGGACATGCTGCTCGTCCCCAGGATACAAGAGATCCCGTTGTAGCTGCTTCTTTTGCCATTCTTGCTCTGCAACAGATAATTTCTCGAGAAACAGACCCTCTTGATGCCAGGGTAACTTTTTAACTTTTTTCACCATTCTTAGGTGATTCCAAAATATGTGAATATTGATGTGTAATTGATCTGGGGAACAAGCATTATGGTCCTTGATGTTGTGACATGATCTACCGAAACTTTTTCAGTAAAGGATAGCTATACCTCATGTAAAGTTTTTTCATTTCCATCGCTGTATAGGTGGTCTCGGTCGGTTTCGTTGAGGCTGGCCAAGCTGGGAACGTAATCCCAGAGACGGTGAGATTCGGAGGCTCAATTCGGAGCATGACTACCGAAGGTCTAGTCTCCCTTCAGCAAAGGGTAATCCAGGTAACCATGTTTCAATGATTCAAGGAACAAATAATCTAATTAACAAAAAGACCTAGTAAATGCGCATCCACTCAAAGAGTGTAGACAATATTAGAAATTTTCTTTTAAGCAAGGTTTAAGACTTCTTAATTTCTTAGTAGCTACTTATTTAATTTGAGATGAACATTAATGAAAACATTACGTCGCTTACAGATTGTAGAGATGCAAGCAGCTGTTCACCAGTGTACTGCTTCTTTAGATTTCATGGAAGAAAAAATGAGGCCTTACCCATCCACTGTAAATGATGAAGCCATGTACAAACATGCCAAACAAGTGGGGGAAGCTTTGCTCGGAGAATCTAACGTGCTTCTTGCTCCAATGACCATGGGAGCAGAGGATTTCAGCTTTTATTCACAGAAGATGAAAGCTGCATTTTTCTTTATTGGAACAAAGAATGAAACAGTGAAAACAGTGAAGAGATTGCATTCCCCGTACTTTGTTATTGATGAGGAGGTCCTTTCTATTGGAGCAGCTTTCCATGCTGCAGTTGCCATTTCTTACTTGGACGGCCATGCTATTGACACACAGTAGGAACCTGTTTATGCTCACTTGTTATTTCTTTTTATGAAAAACGTCGTTAAAATAAACGGTAGGGAAACATCAATTTAGTACCCTTTTGTCATTTTGGAAAAGGATATATATTTTTATACCTCGAACAGGAAACTATAGATGTAAGCAGCTTTTCTCCCCGAGGGTCTTATTCTAGTATATCTTCTATTTATGTAAATCCCGATTGTTATAGGATAGTATTTGATTTCTTTCTAAAGACAACTAGTAAAGCTGTCAACTGCTTTATATATATATAGTCAATATCAGAAATAAAGAGTAAGAAGGAATTCTTGTAGGAAATCTCTTTAGCTTTACATTGTATTAGAGCTGAGATCTTTTATCTGATCTCTGCTATAACGAAAGTTGCTACCACAATAGCAACATATGACAATGCAGGATATTACTAGAGCAACATATGACAATAGCAACATATGACAATGGAGGCGATGGCAACACCAACCGATTTGGTTGAACTAGAGCAATCAAATACAGGTGCAAACTTAAACCAGAATCAAACTCAAACTTCAGTAGTAATGCAGGATATTACTGCAACACAAATTGGTATCAAAATTGATGGTATCAATTATGCTTTGTGGTTCTAAATTGTTGAGATGTTCATCTCAGGAAAAGACAAGCTGGGATATATAAATGGTGATTTTCCACAACCAGAACTGAATAATCCTCCATTTAGGAGATGGAGGATAAAGAACTCTGTTGTAAAAGGATGGTTAACTAGCTCAATGAATCCATCATTGGTCAGCAACTTCATTCAATTTCCTACGACTAAGCAGGTATATGATTCAATTGCTACAACCTATTTTGTTGGGACCGACACATCTCAGGTATATGATTTAAAGAGACGGGTAACTAGAATGAAACAATTTGGGGAACCAATTGAGACATATTACAACCACAGTTATCAAACTCGGCCCGGGGGTTGACCCGGCTAAGGGACCGGGTCCCGGGTTTTATGGGTTAACCCTGGTCAACCCGAAAAATTTTAAAAAAATTAAAAATTTCATATGAAAAAATCAAAAAAAAAATCAATGTGAATATATGTTATACATATTGTAAATAATGAAGTTTAAATAAATATTTTAAAAAACATTTATCACACATTGAAAAGATACTATGTTATGCTTTTAAGTTGAAATATTTAAACTAAAAAAATGTTTTATTCCATATTGAAAAAACATAACTTTTTTTTTTGTGTGAACATAAAGTATATTTATACAAGGACTTCAGGTCACACATTGAAAAAATACTATGTTATATTTTTAAGTTAAAGTATTTAAACCAAAATTTTTTTATTTCTTATTTATAAAAACATAATTTTTTTACATTGAAAGTGTGAAAAAACTCTTCTATTTTAGTTTATTTCTTATTATTATAAACTATAAAATAAACTTTATGCATTTATAATTTTTTTGAATAAAAAAACTAAAATAATTGTTTAATGGATTGAAATAAAAACCCTCCACGTCACCCCCCCAGCTTAGACAATTACTGCTCTTCAATCTTCACCCCCCCGGCTCTCTCTATCTAAAACGAAAAAAAACCGCTCTCTCCATCAGATCCCACCTTCACTGGCGATCGCCATGTCCTCACTCCTCAGCAACCACTACTCGATCACTTCCTCTTCTTGCCTTCATTTCCCTCCTTCTCCTCTCTCCTGCTCTTCCCCTGAGTCAGTAGTAACTTACGAGCTCGTTATTTAAGTTTTATGTGTTTCATTCCCGAGTTTAACTCAGATCTAATAGTTTTTGCAGGATTTAAATGTTACGTTGATTGTGTTCATGGATCGAGTTTTGATTTTGCAAATGGCAGTTTAGGCATTACAAATGCCGGATCTCATTCGGGTTTGCCCGGGCCACCCAGATCTTGGGTTGACCCGTCGGGTCGACCGGGTCTTACCGGTCTTTCTCCTAACCCGAACCGGTCCAGCCACCGGGTCGACCGGTTCCTGGGTTGACTAGCCGAACCGGTCCGGGTTTAATAACTATGATTACAACTATCTCCAAGGCGTATGGAAGGAGATTGATTTTCGCTGCCCGAACCCGATGGAATGTGTTTATGACATACAAAAATATAATACTCTCTTGCAAGAGGATCGGGTGTATACTTTCCTTAATGGATTAGATGACAGGTTTGACAAGATCAGAAGCGATGTTCTTCAACTAAAACCATTTCCAACTGTGGAACAGGCGTATGCATATGTTTGAAGGGAAGATATCAGGCAGACTGTCATGCTGTCAAATAATGGAACCATTCCAGCCGCTGCTATGATCTCGAGAGGAATGAGAAATAGTTCACAGCATCAGTTTACACTTCAGGTGGCCAAACTAGGGAATTCCTCATCAAACGAAGGAAAACTGAATCCTTCAAAGGCTAAAGGACAAATAGAGGGAGGAAGTAACGGATGCTCTTATTGTGGGAACATGAAACATACCCATGAAACATGTTTTAAGTTGCATGGTTACCCAGAATGGTGGACTGAACTTAAGGCGCGAAAATACAAAGAATCTACTGGTGGAACTGGAAGAGCAGCCATGGTTAATGCAGAATGTGCAGGTGGAACTAAAAGAGCAGCCATGGTTAATGCAGAATGTGCAGGTGGAACTAAAAGAGCAGCCATGGATAATGGAGAACCTGTGACTGGAGAACCCAAACTTTCACTTGCTCCACTTGTGAATTCAAATGAGCTCATGACTGCCCCTCTTGGTAATTAAGGTAATAACTGTTGTTGCGATAGTAGTGCCTTACTTGTTTATAAGAAAGGCAATAATAATGGCTGGATAGTGGATTCAGGAGCTACTGATCATATGACATTTTGTCTAGAGGATTTTGTAAAACTTACAAAACCAAGGCAGATTAGTATATTCAATGCAATGGGGTTATGTATCCAGTTACAAGAGCTGGAACCGTAGATATATCACCGTCAATTTCATTGCCTAATACTCTATTAGTACCATCTCTTTCCAGTAAATTATTATATGTAGGTCAAGCCACCGAAGAACTCAACAATGTAGCGCTAATGCATCCAAAATTTTATCTTTTTCAAGATATTCTCACGAAGGAGATCATTGGGCGTGGTACTAAGAGAGAGGGGTTATACTACATGGACGACTTCAGTTCAGGCAAAGTCAATAATGTGAGTCGCACATTTAGTGCAAGCGAAGAATAGATTTGGCTATGGCATTACCAATTAGGACATCCTTCATTCAGCTACATGAAGCATTTATTTCTGCAGATATTTTCAACTTTAAGACATTCAGATTTTAGATGTGAGACTTGTATTTTTTCTAAGAGTAATCGTGTACCTTTTCCAATTAGTCTTAATAAAAGTGATATTCCATTTATTCTGATCCATTCTGATGTTTGGGGACCTTCCCCTATTACAACTATTTCGGGTATACGATGGTTTGTGACTTTTATAGATGATTGTACGCGGATGAATTGGCTATACTTATTGAAACACAAGGATGAGGTATTTGGTGTATTTCAAGCATTTCATGCTATGATTCAAAACTAATTTTCAGCAAAAATCCATATTCTTCGATTTGACAATGGGGGAAAGTATATGAATCGAGATTTCTTAGAATACTTTCAAAGAAATGGTCTTCTCCATGAGTTTTCATGTAGTCAGACTCTGCAACAAAATGAAGTGGCCGAACGGAAAAATCGACATATTCTAGAAACTGCATGTGCACTATTGATTGGATCAAAAGCACCTGGTCGCCATTGGGATGATGATGTTGTTACTGCTGTTTATTTGATGAACCGAATGCCCTCTAAGGTTTTGGATTTCAAAACTCCATTACAAGTTTTGTCACAACATGTTACTCTACCATCTCTATTGCTTATTAAACCACGTGTATTCAGGTGTGTTGCATTTGTTCATCTGCATAAAAATCAGCGGACCAAACTTGAACCTTGTGCGGTTCGGTGTATTTTTTTGGGGTATGGTACCAACAAGAAGGGATATCGTTGTTATGACCCAAATAAAAAGCGAGTCCATGTAACAATGGATGTCACGTTTGTAGAGTCAGAGAATTTTTATTCGTCATAAATATCAACTTCTCCTCTTCAGAGGGAGACTTGGGATGAAGAGTAGAAGTGGTGGGATGGTCTGATTGGAGAAATTGTGGTGACAGTAGCATCTCCTACAGAAACTACTGTTATACATCCGACCGGAGAAGCTGGTCTGACTGGAACTAGAGAAGCTGGTCTAATTGGAGACACTGTGGTGACAATAGCATCTCCTACAGAAACTACTGTTATATATCCAACTGGAGAAGCTGGTCTGACTGGAGACAATATGGTGACAGTAGCATCTCCTACAGAAACTATTGTTACACATCCGACTAAAGAAGCTGGTCTGACTGGAGAAATTAAGGTGACAGTAGCACCATCACCAACTGCAGATATGAGCGTAAGTGAAGAAGTTGAAGTTGAAGCTAAACAAGAACAAGAGTTTGAATCTCCTAGTATAAAAACCCCTCTTCTTGATGTACCCGACAGTGACAATCCTTCCCCTGAGAATATTCCTGAGGTAACATCTCCTTCATTATCTTCTGGAAATGTTTTGGATATCACTACTGGTTATCACTTACCTTTCAGGCATAACCGAGGTAAAGCTCCAGCTCGTTACTCTCTAGGTGGTGAAGGAAAAAAATCCAAGTACTTGATTTCTAATCATATGATGACAAGAGGACTGTCCGACCATCTTATAGACTTTGCACACAGGCTGTCTTCTTATCACATCCCTTGCGGAGTCCATGAAGCTTTGGCAGATCAGAAATGGTCATTAGCAATTCAAGAAAAAATGGAAGCCTTAAATCGAAACAGAACCTGGGATCTTGTTCTACTGGCGAATGGGAAGAAACTTGTTAGATGTAAGTGGGTGTTCTCTATTAAACATAAAACAGATGGCTCAATTGAACGATACAAGGCGAGGTTAATGGCCAAGGGATATACTTAGACATATGGAATAGACTATCAGGAGACGTTCTCCCCAGTAGCAAAGCTAAACATTGTCAGAGTGCTGCTATCCTTGGCTGCAAATCTAGACTGGCCCTTACATCAATTTGACGTGAAGAATGCATTTCTTCATGGAGATCTTAAGGAGAAAGTATATATGGATATCCCACCGGGCTATATGTCATCCTCCTCTGGAATTGTCTGCAGGTTACAATGGGCTTTATATGGATTGAAACAGTCACCACGTGCATGGTTTGGTCGCTTTAGCATGGCTATGAGAAAGTATGGTTTTCTACAAAGCAACTCAAATCATACTCTCTTTTTAAAATGACGACAAGGTAAGATAACTACCTTGATAATTTATGTAGATGACATGATAATTATAGGAGATGATACAAAAGAAATTTGCAAACTGCATAAGCAATTGGCTATTGATTTTGAAATGAAAAACTTGGGTGGACTTAAGTATTTCTGTGGAATCGAAGTGGCTAGATCAAGACAAGGCATCTTTCTATCACAAAGAAAGTATGTACTTGATCTACTTACTGAACTAGGAATGCTTGATTGCAAGCCAGTGGATACTCCAACAGTTCAGAATCATAAACTTGGGGAGTACCTTGATCAAGAACCAACCAATAAAGAGAGGTATTAACGACTGATGGGTAAGCTAATTTACTTATCTCATACTCATCTAGACATTTCGTATGTTGTGAGTGTAGTCAGTCAATTTATACATTGTCCTAGTAAAGAACATATGGATGCAGTTGTTCGAATTCTTCGATACTTGAAATTGGCTCCAGGGAAGGGGCTTATGTTTTCCAAAAATGATCACTTAGACATTGAAGGTTATATAGATGCTTATTGGGCAGGAAACTTGTCTGACAGAAAATCTATATCAGGATACTTCATGTTTGTCGGAGGTAACTTGGTTACGTGGAGGAGTAAGAAACAAAAAGTGGTAACACTATTAAGTACTGAAGCCGAGTTTAGAGGTATAACAAAGGGGCTTTATGAGCTTCTATGGCTTAGGAGATTACTCTCAGAAATTGGCTTTGCTCCTAACTCAGAAATGAATTTGTACAGTGATAATAAGGCCGCAATTGAAATATCTCAGAACTCAATCCAGTATGACAGGAAAAAACACATTGAGATAGACCGACATTTTATTAAACAGAATCTTGAAGAAAAAGTGATTTGTTTTCCCTTCGTCAGTTCAGAGGATCAACTTGCTAATATGCTTACAAAAGCGGTCTCCAACAAAAACTTTCACAGGTCACTTGACAAGCTTGGTATCAAAGACATTTTTTCACCAACTTGAGAGGGAGTGTTGGCATGAGTTGTACAAACCTACACACAACAGGAAACTATAGATGTAATATTCTAATATATCTCCTATTTATGTAAATCTCGATTGTTATGGGATAGTATTTGATTTCTTTCCAAAGACAGCTAGTAAAGTTGTCAGCTGCTTTGTATATATATAGTCAGTATCAGAAATAAAGAGTAAGAAGGAATTCTTGCAGGAAATCTTTTTAGGTTTACATTCAATACTGTGCAAGATAAGTGCATTTTCAAATTTTAATTGTAATGAAAATGATGTGAACCAATGTATATTCATCTTGTAATTCACAATTAAGATTGACACATTAATTTTAAAAAATTAAAAATCAAGTTTAATAAAAAAAATATGACATATACATTACCTGAAACCAAAGCACTAATACTATTAAAATAAATTTTCACCCAATAATTAACAAATCATAAACTAAAAATATAAGATAAAAGCTACAAAGATAGTTATAGTTGTTGTAAGATTCGTTCTTTAAAGAACAAAAAATGTGAATATCCCCACACATACCAGCAATATGCGGCAAAAATCATTAATTACCAAAAGATAAAAAATAAGTCAAGCTTATGGAACCTTTAAAAACAAGTTCAGAATTAGAGGGAAGTAAAAAAAAATCAAAAAACCAATTAAGTCGAGAAAACCGGAAAAAATATAATCGAAAAAACCGAACAGTGAAAAAAAACCAATTAAACCAATTTTTATTTTTAAAAAACCATCCGATTCGGTTCGGTTTCGGTTTAATAAGCCTAAAACCAAGAAAACCAAACCGAACCAGTTCAGTTTTTAAAAAAAAATTATAAAAGCCCTTTCTAAATTTTTAACCCTAGCATTCCCTCTCCTTCTGCATCCAGTAACCGTCGCCCCTCCTAAAAAACAAAAAGCCCTCACAAGCCAATACACTCAAATCTCAATCTCTCACACTCTCGGTTGATAAAAAAATGAATTCTCCATCACTTTAGCCAGATCTAGACTTTTAGTGTAGGGTAGCTGTTAGATGATGAATGCCTTGAAGACTTTATCAAGGGCCTTATTCTTTCTATTCGTTCTTTGCTTCCAGTTAAGCCCCTTGTGGAGGAATGTGAGAAGAGGTGGCTCTCAGTTTGCCCCTGATTCTTGGCCCTTGTTCCTTTTTATTTTGTTGTTCTAATTCTTTGTTTGTGGTTTTTAGAAATCGACTTCATTTGCTCTCTCAGTTCTTGGAACATTTTGTGAGTGAGGGAAGCCAAGATGTACATGTTCATAATGCTCTTTGTAAAATATCATTGATAGCAATATCAACCCAGAACACTTCCTAAAGATTTTTGCATGGAACGCGAAAGAGATAGGCTACTATAGGTTTTTCGGTTTTCATGTTAAAAAAACAAACTGGACTGAACTGAAACTGGTCGGTTTGAACCAGTTCCGATTCAAATTTTCCAAAATTTTATTTTGGTTATTTTTTTAGATAAAAACCGAACCAAATAAAAAATGATCACCTCTACTCAGAATTGTGTGCCCAAATTTTTTTAAAAGAAGAAGAAACATAATACACAACGTATATAGTGGTAGACGACACGTCGTGACCTTTCTTGGAATCCAGCCACAACATAGGTGGTTGAAAAATCGAGGTTTTTTTAATATTTACAAATTTATTTTTTAATCTATTTTCATCTAAAAACACTCAATAAAAACTCTTAGAACCTCATAAAATCAATGTATCAACCTACAACACTAAAAAAAAGCAGTTCAAAAATACAAAATCAAACTAGAAAAAAATTCCCTCTCAATCTCAATCTACTTTTTTAGACAAGATGAAGGATTAAAAAGATCTTAATGGGACTTCCATCGCCAAATGGGACTCATAAACACCAAAATCATCATTTTTTATTGTCAAAATTTGGCTAACCAACAACTTTCTCTTTTCTTCATAATTTTTATGGTGACTCTCTCTCTCTCTCTCTCAAACTCAAGGACTTCAATGTGTATAAAATAAATTTTTGGACTAAAACATATAAATGTTAAATTAAAGAGACCAAAAAGGAAATTTGAAAAAAATATTATGGCCAAATCTTTTAAAAAACTGTAACACATTTCTTTTTTCTTTTTTTTAAGAAAGAGCTTGCCATTGTACTTCCTCAATTTTGGTTTTGAATTCTCAATCTCTTACAAACAATAATGTCTATTTTTTTTTAGCCATACAAAATGTTATTACATAATCACTTGTGATAAAAATTAATAAAAAATAATGATTCTAGGTACTCAAATAAAAATATTAAAATTTAACTATAAGTTCAGAATAATCCAAAATTTAGGATAGTGTTATCTTTTTAGTTTTGTTTCTTTTTCCTTGTTCCTTCAACTTAATTGGTATACCAGATTAATGATATAAACCACATGATCATATAGTCATATAATCTACACGCAAGAGAGAGAAATCTCAAAAAGCTAAAGAATTAGATTTGATAGGAGTGTGACATAGAAGTTACCTAAATCAAAGCACCAACACTATTAGAATGAACCTCTACCCAATGAATATCAATTTGTGAATGGAAAATATAAAGAAAACACCACAATGTCAGTTATACATTGATAAATTAAATTTGTTCCTTATCCCTATAAAAGAAAAGTGTTGCATCACACGAAACATAATTTTATTGAAAACATCATGATTAAAAGCTCCATCTTCATCTACCACTCCAAATATGTTTTAGGATCATTTTCCCATTAAAATGAAAGAATTTTCATCTTAGTACTACGTAAACTTCTATCTATCCCATCATGATACCCAAAATTACCCAAATCATCTCCTTGGTTAAACTGTCTATCTCTCATAGCTCCTCCATACTTATGGTTTCTAGGCTTCCCAAATTGATCTCGATGGCCTAAAAGGCACACTATCATAATTCTCATCACTCATCCCATCAAAATCATCATCATCATATGGACTAACACGCCTTTCACGCTTCCTAACAATATTTCCACTCTAACCAGCCTTGTTTCTCAAACCATCAATTTTAGCATCACATCTCTTCCTTCTCTCAATCTTATACTCAAAATTTCATATTACCATGTTCAACCTTTCCATTTTTTGTTGGTGTTATCCTAAATCTGCATTTAATGATAAAGAAAGAATTATTTCCTCACTCACTCTTTCACGTGCTTACACTCATCTTATGTTTCACTCAATTAGGTTTTTCACTTTAAAATTTAATACAACCAAATAGAACAACATAGTAGTGCAATCCAAATATATGTAATGACTTAGGAGTAAGAAATATAGAAAATAAGTAAATACAAAACTAGAATTACAATTCCAGAAGTAGCGATTGAATTCGTACAAGATATGGATGCTTTTTAGGACATGAAAAAAAAATCAAAATAAAATATTATGAAAATGACTTGATTGACACCCAAGTATCTCGAATAACACTTTAGTATACTACCCAAATCAATTACAATAGTAGCAAAGCAAGTTTCAATAGTTGATGCAAACCAGGCGGTGTTCAAATGACCTCAAATTTGATATATAGTACGATAGAGTCCAAATAACTAGAATATCAATTGTCAAGTAATTCCAATATGGTTCAATTTCATCTTGTTTTATTTTTTTTTCAGTAGAATCTATAACGTCTTTGTTTGAACAACTTTCTTTTTTTGACATTTTATGTTACTGATATATGCAATGACAATAATGAAACAAAATAATTTTTTTTTTTGTAAAAGTAGTTGTTGACGCAATTCTAGAGGCAACGATGAAGATTAGAAATATTGAGTTTCAACATACGGAATAAGAAAAACAAAAATATAAAAGAATATAACCTGATAAATAAAATCAAGTTGATGTAGACTTTGTAATCACGTGGTTACATAACTAAACATACAATTGGCAACATGGGATAGTAAAAGAAGAAAGAAAGAAAGAAAGAAAAAAAGAACAACCTAAGCACATGGAAAATGTTTTTTATTTTGCAGCTCCTCCAATCTTGAGCACTACTTATTTTGTTGGGAGGCAATCACCTATTTAAATTTGGATATTATTGAGATTCAGTGGTTCCATAATATTACACTACTAAAATAAGGAGATGAACTTGACAATTCCTCAAGAACAACCAACAATTATTGTCTAGATGTCAATATACTTGAAAATGTTTATGGGTGGATGTTGATGGAATAAAGCAATGTGACATACAAAATTTGAAATAAATTGCCAAAACTAACTATAAGCAAAGACAATGAAGAGAAACAAACCTTACGGAAGAACATACAAGAGACCGAAAAAAAAAAGAGAAAAAATTATTATTATTATTATTTTGAAGTCAAGGAGACTAGAGATAAGCAGACCCGCTTGGCTGTGTAACTCCAAGAAATCCTCAAGAACGTAAACAAATGCTAGAAAATAAAGAGACAAGATGCCCTGCAAAAACCCAAAAGAAGAGTTGCAGAACCTATCACAACAAAATCCAATGAAAAAAACGTCGAAGGAAAGCACAAAGATAAGGAGAAGAAGTGCATGGTCTGCTGGAGCTGGGAACAACAAGATCCAACGAAAAATGACAGGAGAAAAGAATCCAAATCAAACAGTCATCCATAATCAAACAATAGGAAATATATATGGCGAACACGGGGGAAAAAAGGAAATAAGATGAAAACGTGTGTTACAAAGGGAGGAGTACGTATAATTTAAGAGAAGGAAGCCTGCCAGATAAACTCCATCGATTTTGTCAATAATTATGGATGCGTGGTGAGAAAGGACGCCCAATTTCCAATAGAAACACAAATATCAAAGATGATGTATTTATAAAAGTAGAAAGAGAAAACCTAAAGCAACCACAACAGTAGTGATGGACTCACTTGGTTTGAACCAAAGAAGGCTTCGATTTGTGTGTCAAAACCCTGTAGATAGAACTGCAGAAACACAGTTAAGAACAAAATTTCATATGCTCCGACAAAGCAAGAAAGAAAGGAAGAAAAAACAAATCAATATGCTCCAACAAAGCAATCAATCAAGCCAAAGGTACCAAAGCAACATCTCAAAAGGAAGCACAAACACAGAGACATTGCCCAGCAGAGTTCCTTCCATCAATCACTCCCGCAAACAACGTGCGATGAACATTCATGTCCTTTTGTAAGAACAACTTGAAACCTAAGAGGGAATCAAAGTCTCAGCACACAGTAGTACCAAGCATGAAACCCAACAAATATCTTCAAAAAAAAAAAAAAACATATCTCAAATCTTCGTAAAACACGCCTTACATGGAGAGAAAAAGACAGTCTAAACCAATCAAAACCCCTAATCAGACCAGCTTTCAAAACCCGAAAAAAAGAAACTGAAGTGTGAGCATGCAACAAGCTTAGAATTGAGCAAACATCTTTAAGAAAAAAGAAAAAAGAAAAACCTTCTCTCCAAATCTTCGTGAAGCACCTAACATGCAAAAGACTAAAAAGGTAGATAAAACAGACCAAACCCCTTAACCAACCCAATAATCTGCTTCCAGACGTGCACAATAGTGCAACACAATGCCCAATCTCTCTTGAAAAAAAAAAAGATAAAACATAATGCACCTTGTTATCCAACTTCAAAGACACCAAACGAGGGACCTAGAGTCCAACACCCTTCCCCCACAATATAAAAATGGAAAAGAGGAATAATTTTCCAACAGACAGCATTTGTATCTGCGTCATACGACATAGTTCATACTCACTCAAGAGAAATAGTCAAAAGTACTGCTGAAGTAAAACTTACCGGTCTTTCATGGAGGAAGAATTCGCAAAAAATGCAGAGGCTAAGCAAGTAAAGAAGCGAGGACCCCGTCCTCTCATCGTAGCACAGTCACAGGCTAAAAAGGTTCGTATCCGTATGCCCGCCATCTGTAGCCCTGCCATTTACCGCATCAAAGATGAACTGGGTCTCGGCTCCTGCGATGAAGCCATTCATTGGCTCGTCCGCCATGTCCGACCCGATCTTATTCCTGTCCCCGAGAAACCCACTAAAAATAAATCGTCCAAGACTGGCCCCATTCCCAAAACGGGCTCCGTTAATCATTACTCGGTTCCAAAACCCGCTTGCACGGCGAGCCCAGATGGTGATATGCCTGCTTATGATTTTCTCCCAACCGCAGGTGGTGTTCCGGTGAAGGCAACGGTGGTTCAGGCTTCGACAGTGTTTTTTGACACTCCGGCAACATTGGGTACCTGGAGCTGTCGTTTTCTGAGTTTCACAATTTTGTGTCTTTTATGTTGAACTATGCTTGCGCATTGTCTTTCTTTCTATTTTGTAATTTGATAAAGAATGCTTTGTTTGTAACTCTCTTTCCTTCTTTTTTTCTTGGATAAGCAGAAAAAGCAGAGAGATTGATTGCTGGTGCGGCTGCATATGGGTCACAATTACTTGTGTTTCCAGAGGCATTTGTAGGTGGTTATCCTACGTGTGTGAAGCTTGATGCTACAAATTCACCTGAAACAGATGGTGATTTGCAGAAGTACTATGCCTCAGCTATTGATGTGCCTGGTGAGAGCCCCTTTTGATCACAAAGCCCTTTACTCTCTGTAATTTCTGCCAATCTGTGCCCTACTGCCAACCAACTACTTTTTCTAGCAGAACAAGAACTTAGTTATAGGACACAATGGTGTTTTCTTGTCATGCTCCAGAAATTGTTTAACATAGGTGGAAAAGGAAATAAAAAAATAGGTGGGTTGATTGTTGATCATGTCATTGGGATTTGATTTTTTATTTTTTTTTTAGTGTTGAATTTGAGGCAGCTGCCGAAGCTGAAAACAAGCTGACCTAATAAATAGTCAAGCTTCTAGGTTTTGAGCTTATAATTCTATTTCTTCATTTTGTTTGGACATGCGGATTTGCAGGTCCTGAAGTTGACAGACTTGCAAAATGTGCTGGTAAATATAAAGTCCACTTAGTAATGGGAATGGTGGAGAGAGCTGGATGTTATCTCTATAGTACAATGCTGTTCTTTGATTCCCTGGGAAAGTGTCTTGGACAGCACCGCAAGCTAATACAAACGCCATCAGAAAGTGCACTGTGGCGTTCTGGAGAGAAATCCACACTGCCAACATATGAGACCTCAATTGGAAAAATTGGTGGCCTCATCTGTTGGGACAATAGATCGCCACTTCTGAGAACAGAGTTATATGATAAAGGTACTCCTCGTCTCCTTGTTACTTTAAAGTTCTCCTGTTATTTAGTATTGGAGCTTCCATTTCTTTCTGCGTTACAAAGTTGACAGATTGCTTTCTATACTTTGCCATTCAATCATTCTTTTATGCCTTTTCCCTTCCAATTGGATCTCTTCAATCTTTCATGAAACCTGTTTTGTACCAAAAATATAGGTGTGGAAATATATTGTGCACCTACATCTGATGCAGGAGAAATATGGAGAGCATCAATGACCCACATTGCCCTGGAAGGTAGTTGCTTTGTTCTTTCTGCAAATCAATTTTGCAGGAGGAGAGATTATCCTTTGCCACCTGGAGATATAAATGGCGATGCATCCTTAGATGACATCACATGCGCTGGAGGTAGTGTTATCATTTCACCATCAGGGACCATCCTGGCCGGTCCTGATTACCAAGGAGAATGCCTTATCTCAGCTGATCTAGGTATTGATTCATTTCACTTGGTGTTTATCTAAATAATTGTTTAATTGGTCCCGAAATGTAAATGTTAGCACCTCTGTTCCTGTAACAGGTCTTAGACCTGATTTTATGTTGAACTGATTAGCCAAAATATGATCTTCTCTTTCTTGCCATGTTTTACGGAACTCTAATCATTATCTTCAATCCACCATTGCAGACCTTGGACATATCATTCTAGCAAAGACACAATATGGCGGAATTGAGAGTGGTGTCGATAAGAATCATGTCAGTGTGGCTGCAAACGGATCAGAACCCAGTTTGTTTGCAGCAGAAATGAAAACTAAAGCTCTTGAAGAGCTTTCAGGGTGACGTAGCAGTGAAGAACATGTTAAAACTAAATAACTAAATAACTAGGTTCAGAGAAACTGAATGTGTTGTGTAATAGCCTTTCTGGGCAATTTTGATGCACAGGGTAGGTCCCAGGTTAAATTAGAATGTATCGTTTGACCGCATACACTTGGCGCAATGTGATGAAAAGTTGCTAATATTGATTTGAATGGTTTGATCAAAATGATTTCAAAATATAAGAAAGTTGATTTTTTAAAAAATATATTATAAAAAACATGGTCAGCCATGTTTCCGAACAAACTCATAACAGATAATCATCAAACAGCTGAATCTAGAAAGAGTCGATTCATGATGATGCCCTGGGGACACGATAGCTGTTTGGGAGAGGCGTGATTTCCTGGACTGCACCCATCCTGTGGCTGCTTTTTATTCTGATAACCGAACTTCATGATTACCTGGCTACTTTCTCCCTCAAAATTGAACAAAACTCACCGCTCTTGGCTCTGATTTGACGCAAAATAAAGTAAATTCATGCTTTAGCAGGTGCAAAGTGATCACGTACATGCATCATAATCTCTTCCAAAGTTCATCGCAAGAAAGTATATTTAGGGCTACGCAAATTCTTAATTTCAGAAATGGTCATGGCAGGTAAAGTAGCTGGCGAGGAGAAAAGGAAAACAAAGGTTACATATCAGCAACTATACGTGATGCTTCTGGCACGTCGAGGTAATTTATGCCAGAAGTTTTTGTACGAGTCACTTGGCCGAATGACAACCATCATTTGTTTTCTAAAAGAACTCTATAGGCACAAGCATTCTTAAAAATTGACAACAGTTCAGTGGACGTTGAGCAGCGATTGCTGCAACTTCAGTGATTCTAGAACGGCAAGCTGGGGATTAATTCTCACTATAATATTCTTCTTGCATCAGGTATCTAACCAGCCTTGTCTGAAAACTACTCTGGATAGCTCACCATTTGGATTTTCTTAAATTCACGCCTTCAGCTTTGGCATCTGATAGCCTTGACTTCGAAACATTCCCTGGTATCACAGGAGGTCTCTCTTGACCTAGATTGGGCTCTCGTGAGGACCGTAGCTGCCCTACTTGTCGCACGGGACTAGCATACCCTCTTGGAGAATCTAACCTAGAAACAGACAACAAGTAGTCCCTAAGACCCTTCATTGATTGATGTCCATGCATTTCATCTCCATAACCTTTTCCTTGCCCTTGCCTCTCCAGTTCAGAAAACCTCCCCCAATCTATCCCGTCTCCTGGAAACGGGACCCTCTCATTTTGGATGCTCCATTCCACTCCATCTGACACACTTCTTTGCAGAGAACTGCTTCTACGGGGTAATTTGCTAGAGGTAGAATTCCTCCCTTTGATGTCTTCTTCATCCATTGCTGCCTTTCTCAAATCACGGGGAGTTCCAGGAGGATAAGTCCACTTGTAGCTTTTGTTATTGTTATCCATATTCAATTCTATAGAATGAAGATCACTTTCGGCAGAGCCTTCTTCGCATACTACCCTATCATCTACTTCTCCATCCTCCTCGTTTACCTCACTCCGATGGGAAACAAAACGATTTTTACTCAAGCAAGCAGCTATCTCTTCATCATTTATATGACTAGAACAGCGCCCTTTTTCTTTATTTCTTCTGGTTCCAAGAAAAGCTTCTAGCTGATTCCGAAGTTTATCAACAGCTGCATTTTTCTCCTCAAGCTGATATTTAGCTTCTGAAAGTTTCATGTGGACTCTCTCCTCACGCAACACGTCAGCTAACTGCATCATCTCCCTTTCCTTTTCAACCTCTTCACAAAGTTTTGCAGATTCCCTCTTCAGTTCTTCAACTTCAGCTTTATCATCACCAAAATCCCTGGCCAGTTCATCGCATACTTGCTCCATTACAGCTCTTGCTCTCTTCTCAGTTTCAAGTTCTTTCACTACCTTCAATAGAGATGCCTTAGTCTCAGCCAGTTCCTTCCCAAGCTTCTTGTTCAAGCTCTCAAACCGTCTCCTCAGCTTCTTCTCTACATCGAGTTCTCCTGCAATGGACTCAATAGCAGCTTCAACCACCTTCTGCTCCTTGTTTTTCCATACTGCCTTTTCTTCAGCAAAGCACTTCATTAGATAGTTTATCTCGTTCTGGTCAGAGCGCTGTTCTTGGATAAGGTGGTTGACCTGCAAACGAGCCCTCTCAAGCTCAGCATGTAAGGCGGAGATGAGAGACATGCTTGATGAGGGCCTATCTTCATTGCCCCATACACGGTTGATAATTTTAAGCAGTTCCTTTGATGTAGTCAGAGCATTACTAACATCCTTCAGACGAGGTTTGACTCCAACAGTAGATCCACTAGGAGTTTGGGCTCGAGATCTAGTCTCAATCTGCATCATAAGAGAGATGGTAACTGCAATTTCCTTGCTGTTGTGTTTTAATACAAGAACATTTAAAAGTGTACAATGCATGGGAAGACTAGTGATAAATTAACAATCTCAAAATTTGTTTAAGAATCTATTTGTAGGATATGACATGGATAGATTACATGCCCAACATAGAAAATTACATAACAAGATTCCAATTCAAACTACTGGAAAGTATAATTCCTGACCCGAAAAAACAGTAAAAGCGTACACTCTCGCTTTCCAAGACACATTATAACATCTCTAAAGGACTGGCATTATATTAAATGGGCGTACCTCCATTAAACTGGCATTGCTAACAGAATCAAATGCTCCAATGCTCTGGTCCATAAGCCTAAGCCTCTGAGAAATCGATGATGTTCTTCTATGGCGACTGCCAGTTCCAGATCGATCAATCCTCTGCAAAACGATGATTTCAAACAACAACACCACATATAAGCAATTCAAAAGTAATGCAAGATTTCAATTTGAGAAAGCTAGAAAAGAAAAAAAAATGACAAACTGCAAAACACCATCAGCATTCTACTAAAATTCTTATGTTCATCCACAACCAATATAAACAACTAACTTTTCAAACAAAGAAGATTCAATCATTGTTATATTAAGAACTATACAATCAGCCAAGACCAGACATAAAGCTTTTCATTAACTAGAGAGACCCACAATACCAAACCTAATATAATCACCACTCACCTTAGAGAAACCAAACTAACACATGGCTTAAGATTCCAAGTCTCAAACCTTTTCAAATCCCCCCACTTTTCTTACCTAACAATCAAATTCCACTTAAACAAATTCTTGAAAAAACAACCCAAACAAATCCAATTTTCCTTTTTTTTTTTCCTTCTTCCACATCATTCTGCTTAATCAAAAGCGACATCTACAAGAAACCAAGAATAAAACTTTTGACTAACATCCCATCAACAAAACATGACAAAATCAATCAATATCAACGTATAATCAAACAAAAACTCACCTCAGAAACAGGACTATGAGAAGGATCAGACAAATGAGGAGGCAAAGAACCTGAATGCACCGACCTCCTCTCTCTACCTCTACCCTCTTTCCTCAACCTCCTCTCCTCCACCATTTCCTCCTTCATTTTTGGCGACGGCATCTCATTCATCTCCCAGAGGGTAGCAGCCAGCTTCCTCGCTGACACTGGCGCATGCTGCTGCTTTCCCTTTCCATTTATTGACTTTGGTGAGGACTCCATGGCCCTCAGTGTCGATGATGGGGTCCTCTTCCCCATCAGCTTCCATGTGGGCACTGGTGTACTGGATCCACCCCTCTTTCCTACTAAAATTGCTCTCTTGAATCTGTAGTTTTGAATTATTGATGAGGATGATGATGCTGACGAGGAACACCCTCGTTTTCTTATCTTGCCAGGCAGCAATTCCTCCATTGTGGCACTTCCTTTTTGCCTTAGCATTATCAAATGCTCCCCTTATAGATCTCACTCACCAATTTACAATAACAGGAAGAAAAATATTTGAAGAGTCAATAGAAGTAAAGAGCTTTACTCTTCATTAGGTGATTGGTAGCTAAAAAAGTTCAAGATTTTGAACTTGGGCTCTTGACAAGGGAGCTAAAAAAAGGTAGAATTAAGCAACGATTTGCCGTTCTGGTTCATTGGTCTTTGGATTGCCTAATGATAATGATAAAGATTTGAAATTGAATGAATCAAGAGTTTTTGAAAGGGTGAAAAATGAACAGAGAGAGAGAGATAGATGATGATCTAGTATACTGTAGTTTTGAGAGAGATTTGAATTGGGAAATGGGAAAGAATGAGAGGAAGTGAGAGAGAGCTTTGAGGAGGAAAAAAGAGAGAGCTTTCTTTTTCTTTTTTGTCTTGATGACTTGCACTATTACTACTCCTTGCTCGTGTACTTTTGAGATTTTTGATCGATACAGACAGCATACCAAGTACCCTTGTGGTGGTGTAAAGTGACAGAGAAGGAGAAACTACATGGACCAGTTGTAACTTCGTCCATGTATTGTTAGAAATTATTATCTTAATTTCTCTTGTTCCACATCCAATCCCATGTTTGTTTATAATCTTGATCCTTTGTTGATTAGATTATCCGTCTTCGAGGCAAGGAGCTTTTCCTTACTGCACCAATAAACTTACATCAGAAGCGATAAGACAAGAAATGGAGATTGGATACATATCAGAATCCTGATTTTCTCCTAGCTATGGCTGCTTGTCGGTATGATTAGACCATGGTTACAAACATTCAGGGGATTGTTAGAGAGTAAAGAACTAAAACTAGCGCACCTGTCAAGAATATTTAATTTCAGCAACATCTCCAAACTCATCGAGTCATATAATAGGGTTCTTAAGAGCATAGATCACACCATCGAACATTTTGATTCATATAGCCTGTGTTCACTGCCAATCTAACACCATACAAAACAACCATTTTCAGAGGAACAACCGTCTTCGCCACTTCTCTGCCATCCAACAAAAACTCACCTTAATGACAGCATTATACTGGACGCCGTCTACAAGCCTAGAGAAGAGATCTCCCCCGCCCGTCAGCACTCCTAGAAACAGTTGTGGCATAAGTGTGTTTTCGGATAAGAATTCTTGCAACCATGTTACAGATTTATACATGCATATATCGGATCTTGGTGGTTTGATTCTTGGCATTTCTTTTTCATGCACTTATGATTCAAATTTGATGAATGTATCATGAATGAATTATGATTTTAAAATTAGATGGACTGATGTTTTCAAAATACACATTTTAACTTGTAGTTATTTAAATTGTGTTTTGAATTTGGCATTTGTTGTAATCTGTTTGGGAATTGTCTCATTTGGCGACTTGGAATATTTTTGTAAATAAATTATCGTGGAGTTCTGGTTCGGGGTGGGCATGAAGCTTTGGGCCCCTTTGATATGGAGTGCGATAGAATGCTAGATCGGGAAAAGGAGACCAGGGCATTCAACAAAATGGAGAAAAAGTGGTTTTTCTTTCCTTTTCTTATAGCTGAAATCAAATACCCTTTTGTTTCAATAACTTCAAGCGGTTGAATTTAGATTACTATCTTTAAGCCACAAGAAATTATTTGGCACAATTATTAGATCTGAAACAGCATATTAATCTTGAAACTTCCTTACTTTACTTTTTATTTATTTCAAGTTTATAATTATCTTGAATTATTAGTAAAAAAATATGTTTTGCTTTAAAAAAAAATAAGATAATTTTTTTTTAATATTGAGACAGTGACTAGTTGGATTGATCTAAATTTCATAACTTAACTCTCCAAACCAACAACTCAGATCATGAACTCCACTAGAATTAACATCTTTTTTTATATATATATTTTCACTTAATAATTTAATTATAATAATACATATTCACAAAATCAAGGATCAATAAGATATTAGGATGTTTATTTTAAGACTAAGTTAACTCATAAAAAGAAAAAATAAATAAATTATAAAGATCAATTCAAAATCAACTAAATATTGAATGATAAAATTGAAAAACAAAAGGTAAAAAATGATTCAATTAAAAGAAAAAAAGTTGGGTGGTGATATTTAAAAAGGAAAAGAAAAGAGGCTCGACCTAGTGGGTCACCTTGAAAATCTTTCAACCTAACTCTTTACCTAACATAAATTTAAAATTAACCTATGTGAGAGTTGTCTCTATATATATGAACCTGTCGACTTGAAGGGTTCTAAAGCAACTTAGATGATTGGTAAAAAAACATGATTTGACTTTAAGAAAATCAAGACAATATCTTTTTATATATATTGAGATAGCGATATATTGGATCGATTCACACTTCACGACTTAATTTGTCAAACCTGCGATGGACTCGACCAGGTTTAACAACTTTGTTTTTTTTAATAATTTTTTTTTACTTAATGTCATGATAATAGAATCTATACTCGTAAAATTGAGCACTAACCAAATATTGGTATGTTTGTTCAATATTATTATAATCTCATAGAAAACAATCTGAAATAAATTATAAAGACCAATTTAAAATCAATCAAATATTGATTTAGTCAGGAAAAAAAAAAGATAGAATTTAGAAAGAAAAAAAATAACTCCTTCATTGTTCATTTAAAAAGTGTAGGAAATTGGTTTTACCCTAACTTTTTTTAGCATAGAAGATAATTAGATAGGGGGCTCGTGTTATTCCGTGGGCTGGGTCAAGTTTTTTCTAACTTAAAAAAAATATTTAGGTGATGTCAGTGTTTTTAAAGAAGAAAACAAAAATGAGACTCGGGGTAAACCCGAGCTAGTCTCCTAAACTTAACTTAATCTTCTAAACTTGAAACCCATGAAATCCAAGACCCGGGCTCAAGTATGGAAGATCAATTCCCAACTAATTTAATGTTAAAATATAAAATTAGAAAAAAAATATCAATTTTAAAAAAAATAAAGTAAAAAAATAACAATAAAAAAACTAAAGGAAGGTGAAACTGTAAAAAGAAAATCAATTTTAATAATTATCTCCAGTAAAACAAATAGAAATCAAAAGAATAGGGATTAAATTTGATAGAAAAAAAATTAAAAAATATTGAAATTGAAAAAAAAATCCTAATTTGATAAGATATTTAAAATAAAAATAAATAGTAATTAAAAAAATAAAAATCAAATTAAAAAAAAATAAAAAATTTCTTTATAAATTTAGAGCATCAAACATAAAAACTAAGAATTACATATAAAAAAACAAGAAAAAAAATTATCAGCGCCAAACTAAATATTTGTTTTCCACAGCATTATCAAGATATAGAGGGATGCAAGATAATTTAAAAGCTTCTCCAAAAGCCATAATTTGATCCCTTCTTCTCCTTGTTGAAAGACAATTAGATATCATCGTGATGAGATTTGAGATTTAAGTTAAGGTTATGTCATAATCTAAAAAATAGCTGAAAGTATTACTATGGTACATTCTTAACAAACCTTATAATAGCTGCTAGGAGATATTAATATTGTGATCATAATTAAAAATTATTAAAAATGTATTAAAGTTCGTGTAGATTCAGTAATGATTATTTTAATGTTTTATCAAAGACACAATACTATAAAATAATTATTCTTCAATAAGATTATTTCTCTACTGACTATATAAAGTTAAAGGGTAATATCATAAATTCGCTAATAAAATGATTTATAAAAAAAACAAATTGATAAATCATTAAAGGAAATGAAATTAAAGTATATATTTAAAGAATTGCCATAAAATCAACTCAATCATGTGATTAGAAACCTTAAAACATAGGTTCAAAAGGACAATCAAATTATGTGTCAATTTAATAGTAGCAATCTTATTTATTTTTATAATAAAAAGTACTACCTGTAAGATAAACTAAGGTTTTAATGATTTTTATAACTTGAGAAATTTAAATGAAGGTATTGCAGGATACTTTTTATAATAATCACCTATGTGAGTATGAATTGAGGCTATCTTTATAAAAATTAAAAAAGATTAAATTCTTTAAAGCACTTATTAAAACTATAATGTGTTTAGGGCTAAAATAAACGCAACCGTGATAACCAAAATTGTAAGAAAATGAACTATATGATATATATTGTCTAGTTTCACACAAGAAGTTGAACAACCCAAGATGTCATATCTATTGGTTAGCCAAATAAATATGATAGTTTTCACAAGTAAAGATTCAAGACCAAATGCTATTTTATTCAATGCATGACTTTTCATTGTTACTCTATTTTTATGTTTGTATAACTTATATTTTATTTTGATCAAATAATTTTCATTTATATAAGAGATTGTTAAAGTGTGAATGAAAAGTTGTGTCTATTAAAACCCAACTTAAAATAGAGTTATTTCCTTTTAAGCTAGAAAGTTTTTTTTTCTTTTAATATATATATATATATATATATATATATATATATATATATATATATATATATATAGAGAAGAGTTTCAGAAAGACTAGAAGCTTAGCTTTCTCTATTATCAAAACCATGTCAAAATTGTTTTTTTTATAAGCAATTCTAGTAGTTAATTTTAACAAAATTAAAAGAAAAAAAAACTTATATAGTCAAAATTTATATATAGAGTAAGAAACAAATTTTGATTCCATGTTTATTTTTGGTTGAGCTGACAATAATAAAAAAATAAGTATGAAAAGCAATATTTTAATCATAGTGTTAGCACCAGAGAACAAAGAATAAATTGTTTCTACTTCTTGAAGTCAATTTTTATTAACAAATATTGAAAGTTAAATTTTCTTTCAATTATTGATTTATATACATGTTTTATTTATTGTAGAAATCAGAAAGAGAGAAACAACAATCTTAAAATCTATTTAAAATGTTGCAACATTTTCAGTCCCTTTGTAAGAAGTCCAACAAGATAGTTCTCAACATGTTAGCCAACACAAACACCCTATAGCTCCATGGCATATTCTATTCAAGTTGTAGATTCTTAAGATCCCCTTCTTTGTCTCTTGCATTTATCGAAGTTGAAAATCCAGGTTTGATTTCTTCTCGCTCTACAGCTAGACACAAACCATATATATAATGGCTGTTGGGTTCTTAGCTCTATTCTTTCCTCTCCTCTCTTTACTGTTCTTCGGTTTCCCATTTGCTAAGCCCATAGCGGGATTCCCTTCTAATTTCACACAACCAGCTGAGAAGCTCTCTCCCTCTACTCCAAATGAGCTCTCTACAAAGAAAAGTTCTTCACTCAAATACTTGATGAGTTTGAGTGTATATATTCTATATAGTTTTTCCATATACCATCACTTATAATTAAAAAAATTAACTTTTAACCATTTAAAAGATATTCCAGTAGTAAAAGCTTGAAACTAAAATGTTTGCTTTCTTTATAATATCAAATTCGAGCTTTATAATTGCTCATATATAATGGTTACTGGAAGCTTACATAGTCGTTAATATCAGAATCCATGAAATTAGTTGAAGTACACACAAACTAGTCCGAACGCCATGTTAATAAAAAAAGGGTTTTTGCAGAGTTGGCAGCATGGTTCAGATTGAAATATATATCCGCATGTCACCATTGGAGCTGGCATCTTCTTCACCAATCCTCAACTTTGAGAGCATAGCATCACCATATATACAGCTTCAACAATATCATCACTCATGACTGATCTAGGGTCCCCCCCCCCCCCCCTCTCTCTTTCTTTCTCAATTATTCATTAATTTCTTCTCCTTGCTGAAAGACACCAAGATATCACCATGATGAGATTTAAGCTAAGATCATGTCATAATGTGCAAAGCAGTCAAAAGTATTACTATGGTCCAATCTTAACATACCTTATAAATTTATAATGGTAACTAGACGATATGTATTACTATTGTGATCATAATTAAATATTATTAAAAACCTGCTAGAGTACGTATAGATTCGGAGCAATGAATATTTTAATGGCTGCGCGCATGGGGAAACTAATTCAGGGTGAGAGTGAGGACTGTTACGAGGTGATCAAAGGATAATGGCAGGAGAATGAAGACACTGCAAGCCAACCTGGAGGCCTCGAACTACATCTTTTCTCCTTATAAGTGAATCGACCCTACTCGATCAAATTAATTAAAATACAATAAATTATTAAATATCAGGATTTAAGAAGAAAAAAAAAACTACATTAGCGCGAATTCTCTTGAAAGTTGGCTTGATACTGCTTTGGGTCTATACAGCCATGACAGATTATCCAACTCCTTCAATTTTTTTTAGTCCCATGCCTGCTTATCCGGTCAAAGAGGTACTCACCATTGATGCAATTCAGTAAGATTAATTATAATGCTCGCAAATTATTTGACACACACACACAGATATATATATATATATATATATATATATATATATATATATATAGAGAGAGAGAGAGAGAGAGAGAGATTGGTAATATGAACAAGATGGTTTGCTTCCTCTTTTCTTTGATTTAATGCCCGTTTCGATCGGCAGCGGTGCAATTGAAGTTTTATAAAATTTAATTTTTTAAAAAAATAATTTTTTATATTTTTAAATCGTTAATATTAAAAATAATTTTTTAAAATATATATTATATTTTGATGTATTTTCATGTAAAAAACAACAGTTATCAAGGTTCTAAACACCCCATAAAAATGTATTTTTAAAAATTCTTTCAAAAAAAAATCTCCATTGATATATAAATTGATTGAAAATATCATCTTATCAAAAAAATATTATTTTTTTAAAATTCCAGTAACCATTCTCTTATAAAAAAAAATTATTGTAATAGCTAAAAGACTGAGGTATCAATCTTGTATCAATCAAAGATTAATAGCGCAGTCTTTTAGCTATTACAATAATTTTCTTGTGTTATACTTAGAAGTTAATCACAGGGGTAGAGTGGTGCTTATGCGATTGTACTGTGAGTCCATGACAAAAAAGCGTTTGACCTTTGCAGATGTGAAATTAAAGCGATTGATGATCCAAACTTGAGGGATTGAATAAATGTTGAAATTATATAGTCTATCCCTTCTCAAGTGCTCCTGAATTATTGAAACTTGGAAGAAAGATAATTAAGACGATCACATGAACAACAATGGCGTGGAAAGGGAAACTACATTCCGTGAACCATAAGGTGGTAGCATCCGAGAAATGCATTTCCCCTCGCATGGTGAAGTCTGTTCTTACCATGAATCATCACCATCATTATCCCTTTGTCTATAACGTAAAAACTGGATCTCATAAAGTTTTCGATAATCATCTTTGCATGGCCCATCAACACAGAATGTAATTGATGCCCTTGATGAGGTCAACAATTCACCATCTTCGAGGGCGGAGATTTTTGGGGCAATAAAGGATAAGAACTCCCTCTCCGTTTATCCAAGTTTTTATTTTTTAGGTTAAAAAGCAGAAGCAGAAATTTAGACAAATGCCTTCCTTGTGTGTTGAAGAAAAATGTTGTCTTGGAATTGATTTGCCGGCATGTAAGAGATAAGGACAGCATATTTCCAGCTTCTGAGTGGAACTACAATGATACGGCTACTTTCTGCAAAGGGTTCTTTGGTGTTGAGCCAAGACCTAATTGGATTACTGCTGAGTTTGGTGGCCATGTGAGTGCATCATTTTCTATAGCATTGAGGGCAGGCATGCTCTAATGGTGGTAATCGTAATAATATTGCATAGGAGACCAGCATAAACCCTAATAATAATAATAATCTTGATGTGTATCAAAGCTTTAAACATTGATGACATCCATGGCTGCTTTGAACAGGATATTAAAAGGGTCTTGAGAAGATTTGGCAGCAATTTTATCTTCTTTAATGGCTTGAGAGACCCTTGGAGTGATGGGGGACATGATCTCTCTCTCATATTTTAATCCGTGTCTTAAAAGGAACATGTGGTTTTGCTGTAAGAGATTATATATAATTTGCTTCTTCGTTATGACAGGGTGCTAGAGAATATATCCAAGAGCATATAGCTGCCATCATAGCACAAGGAGGCCAGTGGATCAGAGATCTTTGAAATGAAGAATTTAATATAAATTATTGAGATAACTAGTTCCTGGCTACATCATATCCACATATATATTGAAATCTACAAGTAGCAGGCCCCAAATGCTCTCCCCCTTCTTTCTTTGATGACATTCTTGCCCCCTAGGTTTTTTTTTTTATTATTATTTTTTTTTTTATCATTCTGCAAATCGCCAATGATTGGGATGCTTATAGACAAATTATATTTTCTCGCAGGGGCTCACCATGTGGACCTGAGATTTGCAAACAGTGAAGATCCAGAATGGCTACAAGATGTGCTAAAAGGAGAGGTCAGCATCATTGCAGAATGGCTATGCCACTTGAATTAAAAAAAAAAAAAAAAAGAACACGTTGCCAGGTTCCTGAGAGCGGTTAAAATTAAATTTAGGACGTTCTTGCAACAAGGAACATTGAACCATATAGGCCCATTGGGTTGGTTAAGAGGAGTACTCTTGCAACAAGGAGCATTGAAGCATACTTCGACGGTCTGGTCCAGTTGCCTATCATGTCTGATATTTGGGCATATGAACCAGGATATTTTGATTCTATCCTAAAGATATTGAAAAACAAGAACTCATTGTTTTCTGAATAATAATCAGGAGGCCGTTCTTTCATTGTTGGCATGAGAATAAATAACGTTTTCTGAATAAATAACGTTTTCTGAATAAATAGATGGTTGAACTCACCCGTCGCCTGAATAAATAGATGGTTGAATTCACCCGTCGACTTCATCTGGTAAGGATTGGTAGTTGCTTGCGAAGGAAAAGATGCTCCCTGGTCTGACTTCGAATGCAACGGCGCCTAGCCCTCCTCTGCCAAACAGAAGGGGCCTCGCCTAGTTAAAGGAAACTTTTGAAACAATGAGATGGTGGCATATGGTTGCTCCGGGAGGAGGAATGTCTGCCTGATAATTGGATATACAGGGATAAAAGCCCAACTGTGACATGAATGTCCTTTTCAAATTGCTTTGCAATCTTTTTCAAAGTTAGGGCACGAATAAGACAGGTCAGTCCACCATTCAGATTTTGGAAATGGAGGTTTGGTCTCTCGAAGTCACTTTGAAAGTGCAAGTCATGGATAGTTGCAGTTGACTTGAGAAACATCAGGAATCACAACCATTATTACAATTGCAACATATACTCTTAAACACTGTTGCAATTTACGATAGCCACATTATTTCAACCTCGACTTTTTCTTTTTTCAATTGCAGTTTTTTATATTCAAATTAATAGCCAAATTATTAAAATTCGTTAAGGAAAGAAAAAAATCCAATAATATAAAACCAAAGTGTAAAACAATAAGAAATTCCATAGCCAATTAAATTTGCTGGAAAAAGTTTTGTTAAGTTCACATGCTTCACAATTAGATTAGATTTCGTTCTTTTTTTTATTTTGTAGTTTTTTTTATGATTTTAAGGTGTTTTGAGGGGTTAGTAGGTAATTTATAGAGATTTTTATGGTGTTTTAAGAAGATAATGAGTTAAAAATGACTTTTTAAAAGGAAAAAAAAAACCTACTTGATTTTCTAGTTACCACATAAGCAACAAGTTGCCTTCCGACAAGTAACCTATTGCCTATTTAATTAAAAATCAAGTTAGGAGGGTGTATGATACAAATATTAAAAAAAACAAATCACGTGGCTTGGGCTTTTTATTATAGCACGTGAGTCTAATCTATCAAAACATGACCTCTTTATTTTTATTTTCTTTTCATTAATTGTTTATTTTGAATTAGCTTTGCTTTTAAAATAGTAATATATATATATATATATATATATATATATATATAGTTGCATGATATTTCAAATAATTTGTTTGATTTGTTCTATAAAAAAATGAAAATAAGAAGGAAAATTGGCGTAAAATATTTTCATTGCAAATATCTTTTATATGAAGATTAGCTTTCTACTTTAATATTTAATTAGTTTTAAGAAATCATATATTTTTTTATTTTATTTTATAAAGCATAAATAGCATCGTTTTGTTTCTCAATTAAAAAGAATATTAAGAATTAAGCTTTCTAATTTATTTTGACTTGTTTTTTATAAAGTTATTGTAGTCATAAAAAAAATTTTGGCAATAGGTTGGTGAGCATCAATTTTTTTACCATGTAATAAAAAAATAGTTTCATAAAAAAAAAATTATTAAATTTAGTAGAGTCTATGACCTGGATTGTAAGTTTGACATGTTAACCTGAGTCGATCCAATGTATTCCATTCTCAATATTTTTTTTTAAAAGATGTTTTCTTAATATTATTTAAAAAGTCAAACTATATTTTTATTAGTAGTTTGGATTTCTTTGAACGATCCAAGTTGACTAGGTCATGCTAGGCAACTCTCAAAATATTTGATTTGAAGCTTGAGTTAGGCAAGGAATCAGATCAAAAGGTTTAAAAATTGATCATCTAAGCCAAGTTTAATGACATTATCAAAAAAAATATTCAGTTGCTGAAACATTTTTTTTTCATTTAAAAAACTTTTGGTCTGACCCACATAATAGCACGTAGAAGAACCAATTATCTAATAAACTATTACACCTTATGTCCTAATCCATTTTGTTTTTGCACCCCTCTTCATTTGTTAATTGGTTTTCCACATTAACTATTACTGCTACTCTCTTAGTTCATACTAGTTTATTACCCTGTGTTCCGCTGTAGGTCATACTAAGTTTTTTTAAAATGTAAAAAAAAAATGCTAAGAGTGTGAGTAATTTTTTGATAGTGTTATTAAAACTAGCCAAATAGGTCAATTTTGTAACCTCTCAACTTAGCATTTTTTTTTTCTAACTCGAGTTTTCAATTAAACTGCATGAGAGCTAGCCCGACATAAATCGATCAATTTTATGGGTTCAAATGCAACTTTAATGACTAGTAAAAACATGGCTTAACTTTTAAAATTACTTCAAAATGACAAATTTTATTTTTAAATATTGAGGCAATGATAGATTGGATCGATCCTAGTCCCCCAGCTACCTAGGTCATGGATTATATTGAGTTTAATAACTTTTTTTTATTTAATTACTTGATAAAAATAGATGCTCACAAAATTGAACATGAACCTAAAAATAGACACTTATTTGAGACAGTGGCAACTCTATTGAAAGCAAACAAAAATAAAGCATACAGTCTATTTCCCAACCAATCAAATATTGAAAGATAAAATTAAAAATAATTAAATGACAAAAAAAAAACATTTTAGGTCATTGGGTCAACTCATTAAACCTGTGAACCAGGTAACCTGAGCTAACACGTCAAACCTGTAAACTAACTTATGAACTTCAGTGGGATTATAATATATTTTTTTAACTATATAAGAACAAAAGTAGATGATCACACAATCAAATACCAACCCGATACAAAGATTTTTTTTGAGACTGCGATAACCTTATAGATATCAAAACAAAACCGATTATGAAACTGAATTCCTAATTATTAAACTGAATTCTCAATTATCTCAATATCTAAGGATGAAATTTTAAAAAATAATTTTTTTAGAAAAAAGTTAAACTCACTATACTTGCGAACCAGGTCAACCAGTGAAACCTGTGAATATGTTCATGGATTTTATAAAGGAATAACATGATTTTTCTCTGAAACTATTTTTTTAATTACATGAGAAAAAAATAAACGATAAAAAAAGTTAAGTTCAATTAAGAAAAGAAAAAAAGATACCCCACCAAACTTGTAAATAGGGGCAACTTAGGTTACCTTATCAAACTTATAAACTACACTAACCTTATAGAAAGTGTGTGTGTGTATAAACACACACACACACACAAAGCTAAATTCTCAAACACTATAATATTAAAAGATGAAATTGATAAATTTTTTTTAAAAAAATTCATAACAAAAATTCAATAGTAAAAGGAAAAAATAGAAGCAAAAACAATATGGATTACCAAGTTCAATTAAAAAGGAAAAGAAAAAACAATACCCCACCAAATTCGTAAACTAGGACAGTTTTGGTTATTTTGGCAAATCTGCAAATCACGCTAACCCTATAGAAATGAAAAATAAAAATAATAAAAAATTACGAAACCAAATTTTCAACCACACTAATATTAAAATATGAAATTGACAAAAAATATTAATAACAAAAAAAAAAGTTAAACACTATAAATTATTATTGTATTCCATTGAACAGTTCAATGGATGTGGATGAAAAATAATCCACCTAACAATAGATGTGAGTAAACAATAATTTCAGATTGATTAAACTAAGATATTTAGCTAGGAGGTGCATGAGGCCAGCTACCGCTCAAAAATTGGCATACCGCGTACCCAAATGACCAGTTGTTGTTATCAGTTCCCGACAGTCTTGGTGGTGCTAAGTTCCTTTTTATTTTATTTTATCGCGTAAAATCAATCTGTTTTAAAAGTTAAAACCTCCTGAAACTGTTCATGAGAGCAGGGGCTTTGCGTTGAAGATCCAATGAATCTGCACAAAAGTTGCTGCAAACCGATCAGACCCACCAAAATGTTGTGTGAGATACCAGGTTGCCATGATTTTATGTGCGAACTGTATTTTAATGCATGGTCCATGTGTGTAATCCTCATATTATAAGGTCTAAGGTCCCCACTTCGAAGATCTGCACAATTTTTTTAAAATAAATTAAGGCAGGAGATAAACCTTTCAACCCTAGCTTTTTATATCCATGGTGTCTCTGTGATATTGGTTATTTCTGTCCTTGAGTTTATTTAAGAGATAACCACCCCTATTTTACTATTGTATTTCTTTTGAAAAATAATCTCCTCCATGTATATATTTTATTCTTGGTCAATATCCTCTATTATATATAAAAAAAATTAACATTTTGATGAATAACATGCCTTCGCAGTTGGCTCCTAGGTTTGATGGGCTAGCAACGTAACTTTATATTATGGGTAAATTAAATATTTTTAAATTAAAAATAAATAAAAAATACAACAAGATTGTCACCCATAAGTCCTACCTGCCTTGGTTAAACCCAATTACAAACAAACCAATATTATCCCTTCTTTTAATCTGTATACTTGAATTTCATCGTTGTGTTGATTATCATCTTCAAATTTTATTTTTTTCAAAAGAAAATTTTCATCACAACATATCTTTTTCTTGTTAAATATTTCCTATAGTATTTGTTATTACTATTCACATATTAATAAAAACAAAATCTACTTAAAAAATATAATAGAGTAATGAAATATTTTTTTAAAACAAAACTCCTTCTATATAACTTGTTTCTTTAGTTATTTATAGTTTATTAAACGATCCACTAAAAAGATTGTCCGCAAACATGAGAGTTTCAAATGTGTTGAAATTTCAAGAAACTTACCTCTGTGATAGCTTAATTAATAAATGTCAAAGAACCAATTTAATTTAATAGGTTAAATTGTTAAATGAGGGTAGTTTAAGATATAATTTATATTATTTTCTAATACATTTTTTCAAGTGAAAATTATTTGGGCTTGAAACTTATGCAGGCCCACATTATTTTTTGCTTGATTTTTTTTTTATCAAATAAATAAGGATGGTGAGATTCGAACTCGTGATCATTTGGTCATTAAAGTTCTGATACCATGTTAAAGAACCAATTCAACTAAATAATTTAAACTGTTAGATAAAAATTCAAAATATAATTTATATTATTTTCTAACAATATATTGGATAAAAATGGACAACTCCTTTGACTAGGGCGTCTTGAATTACTGAAGAGAGACGAGAGATATATTCTGGGATGAGAATTTTTTTATCAGAAATATTCCTTTCCAGTTCCAAGAAGAAACACAGAGCATCAAATCTTTCCAGCAACCGCAAAACCTGGTAAATTCATCACTGAATTCAAATCCCGAAGTGGTCTCCCTTCCCCGTAGCATATCTACATGAATATTCTACTAAAAATGGTATCAATAATTAGTACTCTGTCATTTCCTGCAAGTCCTCTACATCCAGAAATCTCAATTATAATTTCCAAATTACAGACTATCTTCACATAAGTGTCAAGCATATGGATGCAATTGTACATCCTAATTACATGGATATGTGATTTGTGTGCACGGTTAGGGTCAATAACAAAATTCCTATAGCCAATTGCTTTATTTGAATGCGAAGAAGAATATGGTAGATGGTAAGAATCAGAATCTTAAACCATATTATATTACCTTATTTTTACACTGCAGAAAATTATAAAATAGCAATGGAATGACATAATATTTTCCAACCATAATATCCTATTATAATAATGACATATTATTTCAGTTAGCCATTTTCAATGAAATTACAAATAAAAAATATTTCATCATTAATTACTAATGAAATTATTGACACAATATAATAATTAAAAAAATCAAATAATATTATGTTGATGGTTGATCCTTTTACCCTTCAAAACTCTATCATCTACTGGATTATCTTAGGATGCAAAGGTTGCACACATTTTTTAGAATGGTGGATAAGCCTTTCCTTCAGATAATCAAGAACTCTAGCAGATTTGGGACTACATTAGATTCCACATCCGGGTTAGCTCCCTGTATCACTATGTTTGGATAGGTCATTCTATGCGACGGTTCACTATTAATACAACTTGGGAGGCACTTCGGGATACCAAGCCCGAGAATACTATGCATCATCTTCTTTGCTTTCTAGGACATGTTTCACGACACTCTTTCATATTATGACTTGTCTTTTTTGGTTGATTGCATACTATGGACATACTATAAACTTTTCAGATCATCACCTTCGCGGTATATAACTTATGTGGTTCACATGTGGAGACCCATGATCATTTATTTTTTGAGTGCTCCTTCCCAACTTCAGTATAAAGAAAGATTTCATACTAAACTTTTTTACCATAGCCTTCCATGTCATGGCACTCCATTCTTCTTCTTCTTTTTCTTATTTCTCTTGTACTACAAATCAAAACAACAATCCCTCCCTTATTTTACCATAAGTCTAGGCCCCATCATCACAAATTTGGCCAATCTAACACTCTTTAGTGTTAATATCATTGTCTTGATACTATTGTTTCTAAATATTCCATATATCAAGTAAGCAAACCTACCCATTTGTGTTTTAAGATAATGTGTTAATTTGAGATTGAGTATTTGTAGTGTAGTTTGCTTGTATACTTAAGTGTTTCACAACTTTTCATATAGAATTAAAGTTTGATTTATATGTTATGGTTTGTTTGTAACTAGGAAAGTTTGAATTTGTTTGTTATTTGATGAAATTTATTTTGAATTTGATTTCATAACTTAAGTGTGTTATAATGATGGGTTATTTAATTTTTTTAATGGAATTGATAACAATTAAATTATATTAATTTAGATTGAGTATGTTTGAATTGAACAAATAATAGATAATTAGTTGGGTACCGATTAAGTATTGTTAATTGGATTTATTTAGTTAGCATTTTATGTAACTATCATTGCATTTTTCTATATATAAAATATTGTTTGTTAGATTATGAATTCATTTTTAATTAAAAAATTTGAATTTTGAATTGATTGTTACATTATTAAGAAATGTTGTTATCATTATTTTTTATAGGTTTCCTAAGTAATGGATGATCGTTCTTAGATGTATCGAGATTCACCTCAGGGGTTGTATAGAGAAGGTTATTGTAAAGAGGTTGAGGGTTTTATTAATTTTATATTTTCAAATCTAAAAAATATTAGTGGAGATAGAATTTGTTGTCCATGTGTGAAGTGTAAAAAGCAAAAAGTTCCACCAATTAGATGTTGTGATGATGTGTCTTCTAGAATAAGATTTGTTGAGATATACTTATGTTGGTTTGCACACAGAAAACCCTATATTCCTTACAAGACCATGTTAGAAAAGACTGTTGGCTTAACATCTAGTTGTAGATGATAATAGTAATCGTTATAAGAGTATGATGATGGATACAATGAGATTGAATCATGGTTATTCAAGTGAAGGTTTATGTATAGATGAGGAACCAAATGTAGATACAACTAGATTTGTTGAATTTCTAAAAGATTTTGATAAGTCATTATGGGATGGATGCATAGATCACAGTAAATTATTGGTCATTGTACTAATGTTTAATATCAAGTCTAATTATGATATGAGTGAGGCCGGTTATTATAGCATAATCAAAAGGGGAAAAAAACATTTTACTTAAAGGAAATAGACTAAAAGAGAACTTTTATGATACAAAATCCATGATGAAACTCCTTGGCTAAGGATATTAAAAAATTGATATATGCCTAACTTTTTGCATGTTATACTACGGTGAAGATGTAAATTTAACCAAGTGAAAACTTGTGGGCATGCTTGGTATAAACTCAATATGTGTAGAGGAAGAACACTTGTAGCATATCAAAAACAAAGATATTTCTCAATCACTCATAGCTGTAAAGGTTATATATATATGAAGATGTTTAAGCACATGACATTACATCATTCACATTATGCAGATGATGGATTTATGGTGCACGTTTCTAATGGTAAAGCTTGGAAACACTCTAATAGGGTGCATTTTTAGTTTTCAATGGAATCACGGAACGTGCATCTTGTTCGCAATCAGTGACCACTTTCCTTAAATATCTCAAAAATAAATAAAAAATTATGAAGCTTTCATAATGCAACAAAAATCCTCCACGTATTGCATGGCAGATTCATCACCCTAATATTCAAACCTACACTTTCTTCGAGGTCAAGCATTCCTCCATCATGAAAGCCTGGACAACATCTTTGAGAGAGGTGTAGCAAATTTCTGCTTAGGGCAATCCAATAATAATATTCCCTGTATCATGAAGTTTTTAATTGGATGAATTTGGTTTTTTTTTTTTTTTAAAAAAAAAGAATCTAATCAATCAATATATAATAATAAAACAAAGAAATCTATGATTATGACACAGATTAATTATGTTTTAATATATTTAAATTCTAATCAATAAAATTATGTATTATTCAAATCTTTATTATTTCTCAATGAAGTCCTTTCATAATAAAATTATAAAATCAAGTGATACAATATTATTTCTTTAAATAGTTTAGAGTAATTAATAATTTAAATATGATATACATTAAGAAAACACTATATATATTATATATTTTTAAAAAATTTATGAGTTTTTTTATTTTAGTTTCAAGATAAAATAAAAATAAAAATTCAATTTCAATCAATAAAGAAATTAATATTAATAACATGTTGTGCGAAAAACAAATGCTATTAAAAATTATACAAAATTTCAGTTAAACATTTTTCATGAGAATTAGATTTATTACCATTCTTGTCTAAATACAATAGGAAAAATACAAACAAATATGAATATGATAACTATAACCACACAAATGAAATTGAAATAATATAGTAAAGTTACTAAATAATTGATTATATTGGAGGTTTCAAAGACGAGTTAGCCAAATATTGGAGGTTTATATACTATTACGGAATAACATTCAAGGTTATATATTGACTGAATGGTGGAGCAGGTATGTGAAAGAGATTTCAAAGAATCAATTCAACCCAATAGCTTAAGCTGTTAAGTAAGATTTCAATATATGATTTATATTATTCTCCAATACACCCCCTCAAGTAAAAACCATTTGAACTTGAAACTTGCACAGACCCACACTATTTTGTACTTAATTTTTATCATATAAATAGGGATGGTGAGATTCGAACTCGTGACCGTTTGGTCATCAAGGTTCTGATACCATTTTAAAGAATCAATTCAACCCAATAGCTTAAGTTGTTACGTGAGATCCCAAGATATGATTTATATTATTCTCCAACAAGAGAAACAACTCGATGAAGGTGAGAGCATAAATTTTTTTTTTTAAAAAAAATTTAAAATGTTTTATTTTATTAGCTCATATTAAAAAAGAGTGTAATCAATCATTAACTAAAAACCTATATAGTTTTTTATAGATTAATAATTTTATATGAATGTATGTTATTCCCAAAAACTATAATAACACTTAATATAGTAAGCTTATGTAGCATTTCTATATAAACTCCTACATATTACTTTCTATAACTAAAAAAAAAAGTATTATTAAAGATGGAATAAAACTAATAATTTTATTGACAATTACACTAATCTTATAATTTTGAATTAATTTTAAAAATGCTTGACTTACTAAAATGCAAATCTAATTATTTATCTGAAAAAACAATGTCTAAATTTATACCAATATTTTTTAAAATTCTTATAAATAATAGTCTTAGTGTTTTAGGCTCCACGTATTATTTGTAGCCCATAATCTATATAATTATTGTCACATCTTGGTGAATGTCAGGGACTAAAAATATATCGTGGATAATTAAGAGTCACCACCTAGTAATTAGAGAAAACTATGGATTCTAAAATGTGCACTAGTTTTAGAGATTTAGGTATGGAGTTAGTTATGTTCAAGGAAAGAACATGTCATCTTTACAACATCCTTTCTTATGAAAGATTACCTTTATTATGTGTTTTAGTCTAAATTTATCTCTCATTGTTCTTGATTATTCTCATTATTTTTAGTTTATTTTCAATTTATTTTCAATTTATTTCTAAAAACAATTGATGTTGGTCTTTACACACGTCAGAAAAAAAAAACCACTAGTCTCTAAAAATAGGAACTCGTCAAAGATGTTGACTTTAAGTTCTAAAATGAAAATTTCATCAATATTATTAAAAAATAGGCGTAACTCGCATTTGATTTTAAAATCTGGGCATCGGTTCCTTTAAAAGGCGACATGTCAAAAGAATTGATGCTTATCCCTAAATATGGATATTTCAACGAGGCTGTTAAAAGAATAGGTGTTGGGCCCATACAGATGATAAGAATTAGGCTTTGGACCTCGTGATTGGTAAAAATAAGCTTTGCCCCCTTTTATTTATTATATTTTTTATGAGAAATTTATTACTAAAAAGATTTACAACTTATACAAAACATAAATCAAGTGTACAAATACATGAAATTAAATACATAAATCACATGAGTATTTATTTGAGATTTGAAATTGACCTTCATGGTTTAAAAACACCAGAAATTACTAGAAAACACCACTAGGACACATGACGTGTTTACGACTCATGTGTTAGTTAGTTGATTATTTAGAAGGAGTATGTATGATTCACTCGCCACTTATAACCTACATAATAAAGTGATTTGGAAAAATACATAATCCATCCTTTTTTGTTTACCTTTTAGAGAGAAAGCTTGATTATTAATTCAATAAACGTAAATTGAAAAGAGAAAACCCATATCAACAATTTCCTTTCTACTTCCTAGCTGTCACTTTGAGTATGAGAGGAGGACTAAATGTGGCTCTTATGGTGGTTAAGGAAAACCATATCGAGTAAATCAAGGGCTTGCTTTTGTGAGAATATATCTATAAGTTTTTGTATGGTGCGTCTTCACAATAGTCGTTATTACCATGGGTCATTGGTGATGGCAATTATAGCGGGGAAGTGGAAAAGCTAGAGAAGTTGGTGGTCACTGTTGAGTTGTGGTTATATGGAAAAGAGGGGTTGCTGGTGATGATGAGGAAAGCTGACCGATGGTAGTTGTTGATGAGTATTTGATACAGTTTAGCCTTATGATATGACCCAAGTAAGGTTGGATTCGGATTTTGGCGTAAAAAGTGCAACAATCTAGGTTTACAGCAACAGTCATAATTTCCAATCCAATTGTTGGATCGAGGTAATATTGTATGTGGACTCTCTAGACATGTTTGTCTACCTTGTGTAAAAAATACAGGTCAATCGGAGTTCGGGAAGGCACCGCAATACTAGTCAACAGAGTCTGTATGAATTTTTTTTATTTACTTCCATTTGACTTGTGGACTCTCTATTTGATTATGATTCTTTTCCTACAAGGATGTGGTAGCTGGTTTTGGAAATTTCTTAATTCCATAAGGATCTTTAATAAGTTGTAATATAATCTACAAGTGTAGCAAGGATTCATTAATGTTTCATAATCCTTTTCTTATAAGGATTCCCTACTCCTCCTAGCTACACAAGAAAAGAAGGGCTGGTGGTATTTAATGAAAAATTAGTTATTTTTATTATTTTCTTTCATGTTTGGGCTTAATTAAAACTTTGTTTTGAGTTAGGGTTCAAGGCTTGTTTGGATCACGTTATGGGCTTTTCAGTTTAGGGTTTGTGGGTTAGTTTTGTATAGGGTGAGTTCAGCTCACAAGGGTAGATCCATTAGGGTTTCTTTTAAAAACTATTTAAACACATGTAACCAAAATTTTGGCAGCTTTGATAATTATTACTTCTAAATTTTTTAGTTTTAACGTGTGAGAGTGATTCTTGCATTCTTCATTTCTTGAACGAACTGAATCTGACTTATCGAAGATTAACTGGCTTCGTGGCGTCATTCTACTAATTTCAATAGTGTTGGTGCCTTGAGGGCAGGTTTCCATTATATCACACTCCTATCAAACCTATTTCGGCTTTCCGGGATCATATCTCAATCTTAATTGTGGGTTGCATGACTACGTGATCACGAGGTTCACATTAGTATTTGGTCATATGTGTTGTTAAAATATAACTTATATATTAGATAGTTAAAGAGAATGTTATCTCACATTAAAAAAGTAAGTGGTTTTGTTGTAACTTATAATGTGATGGGCACTAAATTAATAGATCTGGATATTGGTGGGAAGACCAAAATTGAGATATATATGATGGCATTTACATATGGGCACTTAGCACTTTACATTATGTAACATGATTTTTATTGTTATTTTTGGAATTAATTAATTTAAGTTAATTAATTAAAATTTTGAAATTAATTAATCTAATAATTATGTATGACACCTCTTGTCAAATTGTTCAAATAATTTGAATGAAGAGTTGTATTTTAAACTTTACAGACATATTGGTTTGAAGAAGTGTCTCTAAACTTTATAAACACATTGGTTTGAAAGGGTATTATTTTATTTATAAATGCCAGTTTGATATTGATAGAAATTAATTAGAAACAATCTTATTCTCTCTCTATTTTTTCTCTATAAACTCTATGTTTACATTTATTCGAAACAAAACAGAACTTCTTAATAAACTTATAGAATTTGTTGTCTATAAGTTTAAGGCTTTGCTTTATCTTGAAGGTATATTGCTTTAACCCTGCAACAAATATAGTGGGGGTAATTAATACCTTAAAGATGGTGATCTTCACACCTTAAAGCCTATTTGCTATACCCATTAACATTATAATGGACTACAACTTTTGGTGTTTTGAAAGAGGTGGCGTTGCTGCTGGCTAAAAGGAAAAAAAAGTTTTGTTGATTCAACCTTCATTGATGGATGGTGCAGGGTTGTTACGGGTGGAATCTGAGATAGTGGCTCTTGGATTAGATCATAAGGAGATCAAAGGGATGGGATTAGAGTTTTTTTGGTGGAAAAGTTGTCTGGGATTTTTATGGGAAATCTTGAATTGAGATGGAAAAGGCTAGGTTGTTGTTATGGTTTTTTTTTAGACTCTCTATTCTTGGTTTCCTATCCTAAGAGGCTCTATGTTTTTTGGAACCAAAGGCTGGTTTTTTGAATTCATACTAGTGACTAAGTTGCGTGAACAGTAGAATATAAATTATAATTCATGTTCCACTATTCACATATAGCATGAAAGTAGGAGAGGGGGAGGCTATCTAGCGTGGAAAGAGTGGATGGTTGGTCTTGTTGTCGACTGGTGGTGGAGATGCTAGTGGGCGTTGTTGGCTGCTGAAGGGAGAAGAAGGAAAAATAACTAACATGGTTAGAATTGTTGCTGCTGCCAGTGTTGGAGAAGGGAGAAACTGAAATGGTGGCAATTGTTGGTCTGCTGGAGTTGTTGCCTTTGTTGTTGGTGACTGAAGGTCAAAGGCGCAGGGGTCATTGCTCATCTAAGAGGAAGAAGAAAAAGCTTGCAAAGGTTATTGTGTAGAGGAGAATGGAGGAGCACACAGTGGCTACTCCTATTCCAAGCGAGGAAATGGAGTGGCAAGGGTGTTAGACCACCGACGGTCATGTTATTGGTAAGGTGGTGATTGGCTGAAGAAGTCAAAGTCATGGTGGCAAAGAAGGGGAAAAAAATGATAATGACAAATAAAATATTAGGGAAAATGTAGTTTTTTGTCAACTTTGGACCTGATTTTTTCCTTCTTCTGGTTATGGAATCCACCCCTATTTATAAGGGGTGTAAAGGGGATATTTGATCTTTAATGGTGCCAAATCTTAGCCCTTGATTCAACTTGAAAGGATCTCAACCGTTGTCATCATGGCTTGGAAGAGTTACTGTAGAAGAAGCTAGTCGGGTTAACTACTTTGGAGCGGTGCCACAGCCGTTGTGGCATCAATCGACCAAAAAGAACCATATTGGGGTGTAGTTTGATGTCAGGGCATCGTTTGTGTTCAATTTTGTCAAATTTGATGGAGAAATGAGGCATTAAATTCCTTAAGAAAGAGACCACTCGAACAACTTTCAGGTAGAGTAATGATGAAGAAGATGAACAGTCCAGACGATGAGTCATCTGGTATGTCCTGTTTTTTTTTGTTCTGTTCGGTCAAAATAAAGTTGTTTTGGTTAAAATGCGTCATTTCATTTAAATAAAATAGCATCGTTTTGGCTCTTAAGGTTTTATTTTAGGGTTTTGGCCAAAGTTTACTTTGGTCCTCCAGCTTTTAATTTCTTTCAATAACACCCTTAATTGACCCTAAACTTTCATATTGATGCAATTTTACCCCTGTTAAACTTCAATGTCAGCCCTGAATTTTAACGCCTTTTCACATTAGTTCTTGGTCTTGGATTTATGAAATTTGACCCTTAATTCTTCATCCTAGATTTCAATCAATTGAGTCCTTATAGTTCGAAGCCTTTTGCAAAATGATCGTTGGCTATGAATTTCTTTAATTTAACTCCTAATTGACCCTAAAAATTTGATTTTCTTGTAAATTTACATCTGATTTGAACCAATTGACTTGGTAAAAATTAAATTTGATCTTCTAAAATTTTAATCTTCTCAATTAAGCCCGAATTGGACTTCCAAACTTAAGTTTTCACCAATTAAGCTCTTAATAAAATTAATTTGACCTATTTAAAGTATAATCAAGTCTTTGTATCTAATTAAATTCTTTAATTGGACCCAAATTAATTCTTAAACATAATTAAATTCTCAATTTGATCCATGATTAAATCAAATTGGTCTATTAAAAATCTTATTATATCCATGAGCTTAATTTTTATGTAGATTCTTCCAATAATAATTTGATTTGATCTTAAATATGCATTGTCTCTTTAGTTTTGGATAAAATAGGGTATAATTAGGTTTTCGATCCTATCGAAAATTGCAGCTTGATTTTTTTCTTATTTTTTTCAAAATATCAGTTTTCTTGTTATTCTTATTTTATTTTGAAAAGAAAAAAAAGATGAATCTAGGGAATGATCCAAAAATAAATTATGAAAAAAATGATGAAAATAATGACATGACTAAAATTACCTAAAAGATATATTTTTAGATTTTTCTAATTATACAAAAATAAAAGGTCAAAATTGAGTTATGACACTTATGTTTGTAATTATTTTAGAAAATGGTTGTAAATATATATATATATATATATATAATGCCAAGTGTTTTCTTGTGGTGGATTTCATTTAATTAGGAGTTATTTAGCTAGTGAAAAATCCTGCAAATATAAAGAAAAAACAGAGATAAACATGTATTAATGGGTCTCATAAAAAAAAAACAAAAAGGCAAGATGTTTTCATGTGAATATATAATATGATATAGGAGTTAATATATTTACTAAGAAAAATAATTCCTTACCTCTATTCTTCATGAAAAAATCCTTAGCATATAACTCAAAGTAAATTAAATGCTAATTTCAAAACAAAAACCGGTTATTCCAAGTGGTGTATTTGATTTGCTACATCTTATCTCTTCATCTATTCCATAAAACATTATCTATAAAATCATCACATTCAAGGCTAAAATCATCAATACTTTAGAAATTGAAAACAAAAGGTTGAAGATGCATTTCATTATCATTACACTTGCCTAGGTAATAATCAATCAATACTGTTTTCCAATGATTTGGACCGTTCAATTAAGGGCAGTGACTGTCCAATATGTGTGTGTGTGTATGAATAAAATTAATAATATATCACCTACTTGGTAAATGGTAGACAAGCAGTAAGAAGGCACAAGCATCTTGCTGGTATTAGATAATGTATAGCACACAACACGACAACCTCCATTGCATGTCCCCAACAATTACTCAAGTAATTAATAACAACTAGTCTACCCTTTTGTAGGGAAGAAAAGGGCGTGTGAATCTACCTGGAAATTGAGGTGGGTTTTGTCTGAAACTCATAGAAAAGACACATCTAGCTCACGATAAATAAAATACTAGGAACCAAATACGAGTAAGAGGCACCCACAGAGTAAGAGACGACCCTAAGGGAGCCATTAATGCGAGAGAGAGAGAGAGAGAGAGAGAGGAGAGAGAGAGATGTGTGTGTGTGTGTGAGGAGAGGATTCGAACACGACTGACAGAGAAAAGGTCTCCAGATGGGCAAATCTTATCTCATCCCTCTGGTCATTGGAAAGGGAGGAGAGAAGATCTCTGGATTTCTTACCACGCTCTCTCCCAAACTAGGAATGCACGTGACAAAAACACTATTCTCTTCTCCAACACATTTCACATTTGAGACCCAACAAGAGAATTCACCTTATAAATATTTAGTACCACACACCACTTGCTCTCCCTCCATGAAAGTTACCGAACCCTCCATCTGTGACATACTGTACTTTTTATCTCATGCCATGCATTAACCATTGGAGAGGAGTGGTAATAGTTGTGGCCTTCCCGCCCGCCTACATAGTCATGTAACAAGCTCTACGTACAGGATCCAAGGATTGAGTTGAGACTAGTAGATACCAGAACCATGGCTAGATGCTCTTGTTCTTGTTCTTGAAGTTACTGGAAGGGTAACTATCCCGTGTGCCCACTCTATGAAGATTTGCAGAGGCAAAGGTGCTAAACAGGCCGTTGGATGAGAGTACACAGACTATATATACGCACACGTCAAGATTGGCCCCACCTTGATTTGTTTTGCCAATATAGTAACGTGGGTTGTTTCTAATGACAGAAATTATTCACCATGTAGCCAGCCAGAGTCTCTTTGTTTTGTTTCTCTTCACAACACTTCTTTTATGTCCATCAAGAATCCAAGATCATGTATTCATCTTCTTCTGCCTATTTTGCATTTCTTTAATTGATTGATTATATTATTTACCATACAAGAAACAAGACCCTCGATTCCAGGACATTTAAAAAATAATCCAACAAAAGCAATAAAAAGAAGGAGAAGTGAAGAGTTGTAAGCCGAGAGACATGTCTAGCTAGCTAGAGCAGTAGTGTATCAAATTACACTGAAAATAATGATTGATTTTTTTTTCCTCATCACGCAAAACCTTAAAGTAGGAGTACTATCGTACTTATATGAGTGCCTCTTCCCCTCTCCCTCTACCTCTCCCTCTCCCTTTCCCTCTCCCACCTCTCTCTCTCTCTCTCATTGTCATATCTCTGCTAGCTACATCAAATAGTTCCCACATCAATCCCATAATCATCACGCCTCACCTTTCCTCATTACAGTACTCTCTCTCTCTCTCTCTACATACCAAAGCACTAAAATCCTCCCTCTCAATTCTCGAATGTCTATAAACCATTTCTCCACGGACCTTCAGCAAACACTCAGCTGGTGGGCACAACAACGACAATCCATCATGGAACCAAACCCAAACACTTCTTCTTCTAAACCAAACGAACCCCCGAATTCCTCTTGGCCTCCCCATCTTCACCATCACGATCACCATCACTCCTGGCTTAACCATTTCAGTCCTCAAGAACCCTCCTCCATGTTCCCTCCTCAAAACCCAAATCTCAGTTTCAATCTCAACGAAGAAGAAGATGATGAAGAAGACCATGAACAACAACAAGAAGAAGCACAACGGGAACACGAACAGGAAGGGCTAGTACTAGATAAAGAACCCATGTTTGAGAAACCCTTAACACCAAGTGATGTAGGAAAGCTAAACCGTTTAGTAATACCAAAACAACATGCGGAGAAGTACTTTCCACTTAGTGGTGACTCAGTGGATAAAGGGTTGTTACTGAGTTTCGAGGACGAGTCAGGCAAATATTGGAGGTTTAGGTACTCATATTGGAACAGTAGTCAAAGCTATGTATTGACTAAAGGGTGGAGTAGGTATGTGAAAGAGAAACAACTCGATGCAGGTGATGCCGTTTTGTTTGAACGACACCGAACGGATGGTGACAGATTGTTCATAGGGTGGAGGAGGAGAGGAGAGGTGAGTAGCAGTAGTAGTGCTAATAATAGTGGGGTGATGGTGCAGGGTAGTGGTGGTGGGGCGTGGAGAAGAGGATTATATTCTTCTCCATCATCTTCAGGGCCTTATCATCCTTCTGGTAGCAATATGCAACATGGCCATGGGGCTAATGCGAGTGCTACAACTGTGCCATTCCAATCTGACTGTCTTCATGCAGGTATATTTTATCTATATTCTTCGCATTTTAACTTTGTTTCTTCCTTTATCATTCTATGAAGACAAGCATGGTACTAAAATGGGTGATTTTCTAGGAAGTTCTCATCTTGCAATTCATTTACTTATTTTCTAATATTACACCAAGTAAGGGCATTAAAGTGTGTGACAAACACCTTCCAATCAGCTTGGAGAAATGTGGATGGATTCAGGGGTCATTTTAGGAGCTTGTCTTCTGTACTTTAGTGCTGATTTAATATTTGTTAGTACTGAGAGAGAAACAAGAGGAAAGGGTTACCTTGTTTTTGCCAGACAAGAAAGGAAGTAAATTTATTCTACCTCCTGCAACCCACTGATCTTGATATTTGCGTGTCACTGTCTTCTCTCAACTTAGCTACGCAAGAGGCATGTTTTTTACTCCTAATGGCATTGCTTCTGGGAAACAAGCATTTCAATAAAAGCAGCCAAAAACGATAGGATCGATGAGGATAATTTGTCCACGTAGTCACTGGTACCAAGAAATAATCACCCAATCTTTGTCTTTTGTTTTTCTTTTTCCTGTGTGGGTGAAAAAGGAATGTTACTGTTTCTTGCCGAACCAGAGACTGGTGGCAGTAGTGGAGGGCTGTTGTAATACATTTATGGTTTTGTATCATTATTGCTGCAGTGTCTGCTGCACAGAGCCAACCAGCACAGCCAGGTAACTCGAGGAGACTGAGGCTATTTGGGGTGAACTTGGAGTGCCAGCTCGACGAGGCCGAGCCATCAACACCTGACGGTTCGTCTCTGTCGAGCCTACAGGGTCCTGGTCACCAGCAATTCGACTCCCAGCCTGCTTATTCTTCGAACAGTACTCATAGTCAAATGGTAAGCCCACATGACCTTATAATTTAGTTAAAATAAAAGTTTAAGATGTGACTGAACTTATTTTCCTACTATTTAATTTTGATTCTTGAAATGAGACAGATTATTTATATAATAAAAAAAGGGATGCGTGATAAGCGATGCAAATTAGGTCGACCCTGGCTTTTGTCCAAATGACATTATTAGTCTTTTTCTATATCATGAGAATTTGTTTACGTGTGACCATTAGAACCACAACATGACATTGAAAACTAATTAAGTAAACTTTTTTTTTTTTAGAATCTTCTAAAATTATGTTTATTAATGCAGTTTAATTTATTTTTTAAAGTATGTTTTTTTAAAAAAAAAAATATTTAATTGATATTTTTTAAGTGTTTTTTTCATGATTTTAATGAATTGTCCTAGAAAAAAAACATTTTGATATATTTTTATTTTTAAAAAACTATACAAACCCACAAAATAAGAGATAAAGCGTGTATTTGGTTTGGAGATGTGGTGGTTTTTTTTTTAAATATAATCTTTTTAAAACAATTACACCTTTAAAAACTTAAAATAAATGCTTGTTGTGTGAGCCCCATTACAAAAACACCAAAGCCACCTTCAAAACAAATACTCTCAAATGTTGTGTCTGAAAGTGGATCTCCTTTTGTTTCTACATGCTTTTTAATAAAATATCAAATTAATTTTTTTTAGTTATTAATTGATTTATTTTAAAAATATTTCACCCTACACCACTAGCCAAACACAAGTAAAGTAGTGTTTGTTATGTTAAGTTTAATCACTCAAAATCATTTATTTTAGACATTAATTCAGCTAAGAATTTGGACAATCTCATAAGCGGCGATTGCCCACAACATTTTTCAAATTGAATCCATAAATGTCACGAATTAATGGGGCCCTGAACATACAAGAAGTAAATTATGTTGGTGACTTTGCTAGCTTAGAGTTGAATCATTGCACGAACACCATGCCGACCAAGACGAACATCTAATTAAATCAAACAGAGAATGATAATGTACACTGTAGGGCGTCTCAATTATGATCCGAGCAAGGTTCAAATAATTGAATGTCAACGAGGGGAGGGGGTGTTCCCAAAGATAAGAGAAATCACTTTATTTTTGCATTATTATTAGTATATAAATTATAATCAATAATTGATTTTACAATTTTGCAAGAAAATAAGTGTGTGACTGTAACAGGGCACCACTCTCTCCCGAGATGTCAAGCAGATGAGAAATCGCCGAGGATAAGATCTGTGGATGTGACATCCCTGGATTTGACTTAATTCATAAACCCCACCACCCCCCACTTGGAGGTCGGACATGGGAGGTCAAAAAATATATATATATATATATATATATATATATATATATATATATGTAGTGTTATTTTGTTTTTATTTATTAAGAAGAAAATATCCCTCGATATCAGGTGCAGATTTGTTAGCCAGGTGGTGGGGAGAGAGCGAAGGAAGCAGATCGGAGGATAATAGAATATCTGGTGGAGAGGGAAAGAAAGACTCCTACCACCATAGAAGGGGGAGGGATGGGAGGTAGGGCCCTAAAGGGAAGGAAGGGCCAATGGTGGTGGTTTTCAAATTAAGAAATCAGGGGAATGAATGAATCTATTTGGACACTGTTGAGATTCTGCCTGAAGATTTTTCAAAGCTGCTCATAATCATAATAATGGTGGTGGGTGGTGGTGGGTGGATTTTGAATAGATGGGTGACAGCCCAGTCGTCCTAGCCCACCCTTTTCTTTTCTTTTTTCTCATCTTACATCAGTCTATCTATAAGCTGTTTTGATGCTCTACTGTGGCTTAGATAGAGAGAGAGAGAGAGAGAGAGAGAGACTTACTATAAGCATGTTCCCTCTTCCGTCTCCTTTTCTTTTAAAATTTAACATCTGAAAATTGTAATTCATTTCAAGTCAGGGGAAATGCTAGGAAAGTTCTCCGGCCGTCACTGTGTAGCCAACATTTGAACAAACTACGAGCAACAAATCCTGAAATGCATGTTTGTCAAGGTATCATTCTTGAAGGTAGCAAGCAAGAATGTGCTCAATTGCAGAATAAATAATAGTAGTGGAAGAGGACGAGGTTAAAAAAGAAGTCAAACCCACAGTTTATAAGCACATGAAAGAGAGACTTACTTCAATGATGAAGCTTTTATAAGAATCCTCTGTCCAACAATTTGATGATACGAACACAGGCAACTATCCCTCTCTTGATCTCCCACTTCAACGGTGCCTTTGAGACACTCGATTCAAATCTCAGAATCAACTTGCATGGCGAAGCAATCAAATCTCTATATATCTTGTTTAAGATAGGGTTTGGATTGCAAATGAGAGAATTCTGTTTTCTTGTGACAGTTCACAAGAAGGAAGGGCAATGTCCTTAGCCTTGTTAGCTGATCATAAGCTCTACGCTTTTCAAGAGTTCCCACAACACTTGACGTCATTTTGTATCTACTGTCAATGTTCTATGTAAAATTTAACCTCCAACTTCACAAGGACTATTCAATTACTCAACACTGCAATACTCGTCTCAGTTGATTAAGAGAGTGATTACTTTTAAGATGTTTTTATCACCACCGAAACAACCACCAAGGGAAACGAAGATTTGCCAACGCAGTTGCACACACAGGTACCAAAAGACCTCAGCCACAAGAAAGCTGCTGGGGAAAATGAAGATCTTGATTTCTATCAGGATTGTGGTGATATTATCCAAGCAAAGATAAGGCAAGTGATTGGCTTCACGTAACCAAATCATGCAATTAAGTTAACAGAAGATCATGCGTTATGGCGGTTGACTTTTTATCTCACCTTCGAACTTTCTCATTTTGCCTACAGCATCCATTCTCCACAACTTAAATGCAACCTTTTTCCCCCCTTGGAAAAGACTCCTCGTGCGAGGACAACCTGATGGCAAATGATTCAAGGTCTATTTCCTAGGTCAATTCAAATATCCTGATGAATAACTAAACCAATTACAACGTAGTAAAATTCAGGACATGAACAGTAGTAAGACTCAAACATGTATTATATTAGTGTTCGCGGCTAATCGAAGAAGATGTGACCTAAGATTCTTATCAATTCAGGTAACAAAACAAAGTGTAGACTCATAGACAATGGATCTCTCTGTGCACAGGATGACCACTTGCTTATGTGATGGGATGCTCAACACAACTTGTAAGTGAACAACGAATAAAGGCCCATATAATTGGCCAGTTAATTGAGCAAGAAAAGATATGCAGAGATATGCGCGTTACCTGAGTGACTGAACAATAACGGCGTAATGTGATTATCATGGCCCATTAAGATTCAAACAAGAGAGATACCATTGACCTCTAGCTATGGTGTCCAGTGTTTAGTGCTCTGGGAGTGCGATGGCCCCCGAATTAGTGTTGTTATCATTGGTATCCAGGCAGTGGCCTATCAAGGGAATGAAGGGACTGGTCCTCTATGATGGATTTGTCATGTATATGAAAAATTTAATCATGCGTGACTCAGTACAGTTCAAATGTAGAAACATCACGTGAGTATTTCTTCGTTCCACTTAGCTTTTTCCTTATCAAGCTTTTGCTTTCAGAGTTCTTGGATCAACATCAAGCTCACCTCCCTCGACATCTGCCAAAGAGAACAGAACACCTTAAGCAACTGCAATAACCTGACGGTGTCACTGATTTAGTATTGACACCATCGAAGTCATCCTGAAAAGCACAGAATGCAGAGAGAATCTTAAATTTGGTAAGAGCTATATATTTTAACACAATTACTCTAAGCGGTTGGCAAACAAATCTTATCAGCTAATCCACCAATAGAACACTCAGACAATCGATATCTTGCTGCAAGACAAGAAATACATCAATTTGTTTTAGCCATGGATCCATGAAAGATATGCAGAAAGATGCCAGTTACTGGTGGACTAATTATCATCTTGAGAAGACTTAAAGCAGAGGCCATGTGCGTGAAAAGACTTCAAAGAAAAACCCAAATCAGGCTTAATCCTCCCTTTCTCTTTTTCTCCCTATATATTGCACCTAATGCATTAACACTTGTGCCATTTGAACCAAATATTCAGCCATCATCTGATTGTCCAAAAGCTAAAAATGATACCGTGCCATATCTGGCCCAGTCTGATAGGATTTGACTTGAAAGTCCACCAAAAGCGACAAAAATCACTCTATCGTATGACAAGGAATGATCCTAACTACAGATAATTAAAAGCATGTTGACAAGAGGCACCACAAAAGTTTAATCATTCCATGGTGGTGCTTACCAATCAAATGCATGTTCTCAAATAATAACCCACATAAGACAACCAAGAGTGTTTTCTTCTGCATTCAAGATACAAAACTAGCTTCTTGATTGCTTCTGCACTCCTAAGATCTTCAGTCTGTTAGGAGAGAAAGCAGCAGAAAGAAGGGCAAAAAAAGAGCATTGAAAAGTGAGGAAAAATAAAAGGGCAGAAGGTACAAGTGTATAATTTATGCCATTCCCTTTTAATAGAGCTGAGAGAAGATCCATGCTCAGTTTACATTAAGTTTCCAGAATCTTGTTTCTTGAATCCCCTTTATAGATAAATTACAGTTTTAGGTCAAAATGTGGAGAGTTAAACTTCAAAAGACCATGCTTTGAATAAACTTAAATTGTCAGCTGACCCAACATCCACTCTCCGATAAATTTCTTGCAACACATGTCCTCGATTCCATTTCAAATGAGTTGAACTGAAGAAACCGGACCAGGTCGGTTGCTGAACCATACCACGTAGAGCCGGCAACAACAGAAGCTGAAATAATGACAGCAGCAATAACAATAGAAAGTCTGTTAGAAAAGAAAAACTGCTTCCCCATATATAATCCCTTGTATAGATGTGCGGACACCGGGATGGAATCCAGTACAGAGAAAATAAAAGATAAGAATCACGACCTTCCACACCACATGCCACATGTATTTACAAACTTGTCTTTCTGGTTATCCATAAAATTAATCAGATGCCATCAAAAAGTTAAAAGGGTTAATCATCAACAATGATAAAACCATTCAATTTGATAAGCCAGATCCACAAGATAAAAAACTTTAGCAGTCAGCATTGTTTTTGGGATATCACTCTTCATATGGTACAAGCACAAAAGAGCCAGCATATTCATAGTTTTATTGTACAATATATAGAACATGCTCGACACATTTCTTACATTCTTTCACTAGGATGGTAACTTTTCAAAAGTGAAGTTGTAGCAAAGCTCTATGGGTTGTGTTCAGGATTGATGTCCAGGGGAAAAACTTGTATCACACTAGAATACCGGCTCAAGTAGATTTCTTGGGAGCATTGCCCTCTGATTGAGTTTTAGATTCTTCTTTCTTCTCCATGACCTGCTGGACACCCTCCTGATACCCTTGTATAAAACTTTTAAGAGCATCTCTATAAGCAGAAGCTCTTGTCATGTACACACGTTGTAAAGCTGGCCTCAATGTCTCCATACCTCCCCTTGCAGCAACCGCTGTTAATTTCATTTGCATAAAAAAAAAAAGATTATTAAACAATGTCAGGATTTAATGCAACAAATCAGAGATTAAGAAATAATTAAGAAAAAAAAAAGAGAACGAAAATAGATAGAGCAATAAAAACAGACGGAGCGATAAAAGGGATTTCATGTCATGTAGTTCAAGAAACAATCTACTACAACCCAATGACTATAAGGAACAAAACTGTCAAGAACTACACTAAACAAGAAGGATTTGGTCTTTTAATCACTATCTTAAGGAAGGCCGAGCAGCTTTCACAACTGGTTTGGGCAATGCTAAAAACTCCAGAGATCAACATCACAGAAAAAGCCCAAGAAAGATTTCTATGGAAGAGGATCCAAATAGCGAAGGTCCCAGGCCAATAAACCACCAAACACCAAAGGCACAAGCACTATAGCTTCCTTCTATCTGAAAAGTGGGTTGTTTCATCCATATCTTAGAACCACCCCTACTTAACTACACAGCAAATCAACAATATCCCATCAGATTCGAGGAGTCCACAACTCACAAATTCAACTCCCCAAGAAGGCACTCACATAATTCTAAAGACAGAAAGGCATATTGGAAAGTAGGCATTTCCCATAGAATATGAATGCCAATTTCCAAATCACCAAAAAAAAAAGACCCCCCAATTTCCAAAAAACAATACTTCGAACACAATATATGCATAAATGAGTAGTATACCATACAATGTGATCGCTACCAAACCCAAAACATTTGAATAACAAATTAACTACTAATCCATAAATTCCCCAATTTGAGAGAGATAGGGAGTCGAACTGACCAAGATCTTCAACAACAGAGGGCTCTTTCTCTTGAGCAGAAGAAGTGGTCTTAGCTTCACCATCGGCTTCATTATCTTTTGCATAATCATTAGGCCTAAGATCAGGACCAATATCTCTCACCCAGCTAGCACAATAAAGCTTTGTTGCCTTCTTCAATATCTATTATTATTTTTATATTTATTATATATTTATCGAAATAGAATAGAATTCCAGAAAATTAAAGGAAAAAAAAAACTTACAAAAAGATTGTCGCGCCAAGTTAATTTGGGACGTTTTTGGATATGAGGAGGATCAGGTAGAGAAGAAGGGAAAGCTATTTCTCTTAAATCGTAGCGGATGTAATCGTACACTTTTCTACACACTACTCTCACCTTCATTTTTCCTCCTCTCCCCTCTCTAAATCCCACCTCCTTCTCACTTTCTCAAGGGCAGACTCCCTCCCTCTGCTCACTCCAGTACGATGTTGTTTCGGAGGATGATGCCTGCGGTTTTAAAAATTCTATATTGTTTTTTAAAATATTTTTTATTTGTAAATTTATTAAAATAATTATTTTTACTTTTTAAAATTTATTTTTAATATCAATAATAATTTAAAAATAAAAAATATTATTTTAAATAAAAAATTAATTTCTTTTAAACAACATGGGACTCCAAAGAATCTCTCGTAATCTCATTTTATATTTTAATTAATTTATTATTTATATCATAATTTTAAAACTCAATTTACTTAAAACTAAAATCAAAATAAATAAGATAAATTAAAAACCTAAGTAATCTTAATTATAACTTATTAACTATTTTTTAATTAAAATAATATTATTTTAATTTATAAAAGTATTTAAAGTTAATTTCAGTAAAATTCATGACCCAATTACGATGGACTATTAAACTAGATTTAAAAACTTTAATTTATATTGAATTGGATGAGGTCAGATGGATCCAACAGCTTAATGTTGGTTTCTATTAATTTTCATAAACATGAGAAGAATTGTGCGAGTTATAACATAATATATTGTATTTTTTTTATCAAAACAAAATATTTGTATGAGTTGAGTAGGACTGGACCTTTTTTTTTTAATTTATGTTTGGATTTTACAGTGCATAATGTTTTTTATTTAAAAATATATTAAAATAATTTTTTATATTTTTTATTTTTAATAACAATACATTAAAATTATTGGAAATAACTAAAAAAAAATAGTTTTGGAATATAGCACCCTACAAGCTGCCAAAACCACTTACAGGTCATTCCGAATATAGCATAAAGCCAAAAAAAAAGGGGTGGTTCCAGAACTGGAACAAAATAGAGGATGCTTCTTCTTTCCCTGCGGCTATTGATGTTGAAGGGAAAGCTTTTTTACTTTCCCAATACCAATCTTCTGGTACAAAGAAAACCTACAAGTCTACAACTGCTATGCCTGCCATGAACCTGCTATGAAAACGATACACCTGCTCTAATGACCTGTGGCTCTGCCATTTTTAGAGAAGAAAGAAGTCTCAACAATCAACTCACACCACAATATGAACCCTAATTCTCCTACTTGCATTACCATTTATTCAACAACCGAGCGCAACCACATATATCCCTTCTTTCTCTTCCAAGACACCTTCAAAGCAACAAGAAGAATTTATACATAAAGAGACTTGCTGTTCCTTCTCTCTCTTCTCTGTATGGATCATCATCACCAGCCCACCAACCAAAAACACCACCTTCTTTATTTTCCCCTCGTAATCAAGAGAGAACTTGTCTATGCAATCTCTTTTCTCATTGTCGTGGCGTCTTCATTCTTCGTCTTTGATCTTCTTGGCTCTTTCGATCCGCGATCTGTCTTTCGTTTTGGTTTCATAAAGAACGATAAAGACTCGTCACAGTCAGCAGCCTGTGATTATTCTCGTGGAAGATGGGTTCGGGATGAAAGTTACAAGAATCTATCTTACACTGAAAGCTGCCCCTTTCTTGATCCAGGCTTTCGGTGCGTTCAAAACGGAAGAAAGGACGTAGACTATCGGAATTGGCGATGGCAGCCAGAAGGGTGTGATTTGCCAAGGTATGGAAGCTTATATCATGAAAGTTTAACAAGCCTTGTCATGCATGCATGGATGCTTCTTCCAATATTGGATTTTCTTTATTAAGTTTATATATTTGGAAACCTTAATTAATATAAGTGAAGTAACTTTTGAGTTTGGCATCCAAATTTCATGAGTTTTGATGAACTTTATCGTGAGACCAGTACTTTAGACGGGTTCCTGTTATGGGAAAAGCAGGAGCTTTTCATTACAGGTGAAGGGCATGAGATCGATAAACTCTCTAACCACCACTACAGTTGTCCTAAAACTGTCAATTAGGATCCTTTTCCACATATTTCAACCCCATCGATTGCATGCCACGTAAGAGTTATTGAGAGCCACTGTAGGCATAACACAGGGAATGTGGTGAATATTGGCCATCATTTTCCCACTCGATGCGTGACGGCACTCGCCAGCCATTTGGCTCAATAAGCTCATGCATGCAAGCAATTTGCAGCGTCTATATTGAGATTTTCTTCAACTCACTCCTCCAGTTTCTACTCAGATTTAATGCAAGTGAAATCCTGAACAGAGGCAGAAATGGAAGGGTTGTGTTTGCTGGAGACTCTGTTGGCAGAAACCAGTGGGAGTCTTTCCTGTGCATGCTTGCTCAAGGTGTTTCCAACAAGTCTTCAATATATGAAGAGAACGGGAACCCAATAACAAAACACAAAGGATTTCTCTCCATGCGCTTCAGCGAATACAATCTCACGGTTGAATACTATAGGGCACCCTTTCTGGTATTCATCGGCCGCCCACCTCGGAGTTCACCGGCAGGCATCAAAATGACGATTAAGGTCGACCAGCTGCACTGGTTTTCCAGAAACTGGGAAGGGGCTGACGTTCTTATGTTCAACACAGGGCATTGGTGGAATGAGGATAAAACCGTCAAGATGTATGAGATTTTCTCCTTTATTTTGCAGTTCCTATTTATTTCTGACCACAAAGTACGTCACGCTGCATGAAAGACAATTATGACAATTTGGTATGTGCAGGGGTAACTACTTTGAGGACGGAGGTAAGGTTAACATGTCGTTGAATGTGATGGAAGCATTTCAAAAATCTCTTCAGACATGGAAGTCCTGGGGTGAAAATTTAAACCATGAAGGGACACGTGTTTTCTTTCGTGGCTACTCCCCAGTACATTACAGGTAAATGTTCTTGGCGCCCGTCCAGCTAGGATTCGTGCGGACGTGGATTATCTCAATCCAGATCATATACTTTTTTTTAATATGAAAAATTGCAGGAATGGTACGTGGGATGAGGGGGGCCGATGTGATGTTGATATACAACCAGAGGCAAACTACATGATGCTGGAACCTGAGCCAGTGTATAACCAAATAATTTCTACTGTAATGAAAGAGATGGATTATGGAGACAGGAAGGTTCGGTTCTTAAACATTACGCATCTGTCACAGTTCAGGTACGACGGTCACCCTTCTCGTCATCGAGAGCCCGGCACTCCGGTTGATGCTCCACAGGACTGCAGTCATTGGTGCCTACCTGGAATACCAGATACATGGAATGAAATCCTATATGCTAACTTATTGTCAACAGGATTCAGAACCAGGTGATATTATATAGTGTAATTTACCAGTAACCTAATCTTGAAGGGTTTTGGTCACTGTCGGACTGTACATAAACTGGGCTGCTTCTGATCAGGATAGTACCTCTCCATTTTCTTTGGTATCCACTTCACTCGTTTCCATTTCCTTCATTTTCTCAAGTTGCCTCAAGAGATCCAACCTTTCTGGTCCATATGTGGATGGTATCTGCCAAAGAACATATTATAAAGCACCTGGTATTTGGAGATTTGACATCTAAATAAGAATATAAAAAAAAAAGGAATTTATTGGCTCAGAAACAACGCACCAAAGCTGGCACATATCTCTGCATAGCAGCCAACATTGCTGCATGCCCCACAGCAGTAACCTAAGATGCACAAATTATCCTTTCTACATCAGGTCACGGTGGAAAAAAACAGTGCCAATAGATGTAAAATGGGGGCAATACATCACAGATTTGGATTGAGATTTTTGTGGAAATGCAGTTCAGTTTTCCATGTGTTACAAGAAACCCAATTCTGAGGACCATATATAATTAACACACAAAATTGTGCACTCAAAAAAATTCAAAGTATCTTTATATGGTGGAGGTGCAGCTTCAATCAGTTGCGATAAAATAAGTGCAGCCTCAACCCAGATCTGAAGACAAGTCAGATTATGAACTTGAAATGAACCTGGCCAGTTTTTAGGTTAGTTTAATAGTGCACTTGAAGCTAACCAAGCTCTTTATGCTTGGAACCTTTTAGGCATCCATCCCCCTTTTTTTTTGAACTTGCACCAGAACTAACAATTTTTGACACGGTATTATGCCTAAACATACCAGATAGAAGCTTGGTCAGGGTCTCGACTTTCTAAATATATTAAGGTTGACAACTGGATTTCTTAAACAGTATGACAATGAACAGGGTGATCCACAAGCTGTGCCACAGAAATAACGCAGCTGCAATGAAGATAATTACAAGTTCTATATATCTGGATATAAACCTCCCACATAGCAACAGGGATGAGTATTTCTAAATGACTGGATTGTCCTAAAGCACCATTTAGTTTACCAGAAACAATTTCACCACAAATAGAAGAAGTGACAAACCAAGCTTGCCTGATGAATCAATGAGAAGTCATGATACTTAAGAGTTGTGTGATTTGAGGATTAATGAGAGGATGAAAATGAAACAACTAAAATGATACACTGTCTATGAGGGTATTTTTAAGATGGGACTTACAGGAAGGAGCATAAGAAAACCAATAGGTATCACTGATGCCAAGTCTATCATAGTTCTCCGGAGAGTTTTTCTTTCTTTCTCTGTTAACTCATCTCCAATCAAGAGCCTTTTAAGCAACCCCATTGAAGCAGCAACATCAATAGCTAGAAGCTGAGTTCCTTGCAACACATCCTGCACATATTTAACCATATATATTATCAATGAGGTGCAAACAGTCCAGGAACTGAGTTCCAAAATTGAAAACCTAAAGGCCATACATCATGTAGTAGTCACAGAATAGATATTAAAGATTTAATTGGGAGTGAATTTCAAATCCTAAAGATCTTTTTTTCTTCTAAACAATTCAAAGAAATGAGCATTATTTTGCATTTGTTTCAGCATGCCTAGCATTCCTGCACAAACACCGATACAGGTACAAGTAGATGTTCAGTGTACCAGCAGAAACAATGCGTTCATTTTAGTTAATATATTTGGCCTACGAATGACTTTACTCATCTAGCTTTCAATAAACCAATTAAATGTCCACTGTCATCAACCCAACCAAATCATTTTGATCACGAAACACAAAGGTGCAAGAAAAGAAAAATTCAATTAATACCAACATAGCAAAGCACATTAGGAAATCGTATCCACTTATTGATGTGATGTCACATGCTTGAGCTTGAAAGTTATACAATACTTTACCAATTATGAAAGAATGGAAAGTGCTAGTCATACCGTGCTTGTTTTCTTTAGCTTAACAATTGATTTTTCGATGATATTTTCATTCCTTGGAACCTGGATTAATTGAGAGCTTGCAGCCTCATCATGGTAATTAGCACCATCATCTGTAACCTTAATATCCTAAAAATAAAACAAAGTTTAAACAGTTACATAGAATCTCATAAGAATAATGTCAAGAATACAGAGTTGGCAGTAGTCATTATAAATAAACCTTGTTGATACTAAATAAAATAACAAAAAGCAATCATTCCAAGTAATCCTAGAATGTAAGTTACATTCTTTTTTAAGAAAAAAAGGTCTCAAGGAGTCGTTGCTTTGAGCAATAATAATAATTATGGACTTGCAACCATAGAGGTACCAATTAGGCCAAGCAAGCAGCTACTTCAAAAAGTCCTTACCCCCTTCACTAGGACCATAACCAGTTTACAATGTTACAAAATTTGTTTCCCACATTCCATATCAGGTTCATTCATGTTTTTAGAACTGTACAGGCATGTGCATTTAATTTATTACATGGAGGAAAAAAACCACTGTAACATTCAAATGTTACAAAGGAGATGTTAAAAAGCATGAGACACACCTCTTCATTTTCATATTGATCAGTACTTTTTTGAACCCGTTTTTCAAGTTCCATCAGTTCATTCCTTAGAAGTTCAAAGCGACGAATTTCATTTGACTCCAACTCTCCAATACCCATACTTGTAGTAGTTTGCCCAATATCTGCATCTCCCTGCATTTACCAAATCAACTTTACAACTTCCATTTTAATAAAAAATAGTCAACTCCTGAAGGAAAACAATGTACTTCAGAGCACAACATTAGCATGAAAATAGGTGAGAACCAAAAGCCACAGCTGATAAAATTCACTTAAATAGGTAAGAAATGTTATTAATAACCTTAATTTAGAAAGTATTGACAGTCATCGCTATTCAAGAATGTTAAACATTAAGGAGTCCTAATAACTGGGTTTGGCACTGTTACTCCTCTCTCCTTTAGTATACTTCTACTCAACAACATCAAGATCGAGAATTCCAGCATGTACAATGTGGAATACCGAACTATACTATATGATGTTCTCATGAAAGAGTTGCAATTGAAGTTTTGCAAGTTGTATAAATTCATAGTTTCTTTCTTTCTGACAGGAGGTAGATATGAAGAAGTGCATCAAAATTTATCCACAAAAGGAGACAAATAAAGTTAGGTCTACAAAAGGTTTCCCATATTTATTGGTCTTCTTTAGTAGCTACTTCATTGCTAAAAGGGAGTTGCTAGTAGAAGGGATATACTCTTGAACCACCTCCATTTAACTAGTAAAAAGATGGCCTATAATTATAGGCACTACAAGCAACAAGTGGTTCAAAAAACAGGATAATTAACCATCTAATTCTAACCAATAGACAATGTTGCCATTCAATTCCACATATCATTCATCATGTACGATTAATTGTTTGCTAATAATCAAAACAGTCTAAATGTACGAATTAGTCAAGTCAGTTTATTTAATATCCAAGAGAAATTCAAACTATTATTGTTAGCATGAACCAGACTTTCTGCCTTTAAGTTGGCATTTCAAAATGGGAAATATAATGCTTCCAGAACCAAACTGTGGCACTATATTCATTAGGACAGCACAGTAACAAAACTAGCAAATAACATCCTATAGGACCAAAATATCTGCCAGTGCCTTAATTTTTCTCTCTGAATGCAGTAGTTCAACAAGAATAACTCAAGGTCAAAGGACATCATAGAAATGAGAAGAATAAAAACAGCTCAAGGTCATCTGCTTATCAAATGGCTAATGAGGAGTGCCTTTAATTTTACTTTCCGAAAATAACGCTATGTAATTCATTTTAGTTTTTCTTCTAAGGATCTAGTTTTAAGCTAGTTGCAATCAAGAAGCTTTCATTGAGAAAAAATTCTTCAACTAGCTTAATACATTTGAGAGTGGAACTTCCAAAGTACTCACAAACGTATACAATTTAAAAAAGACGCCACCCACAAACAGTTACTATTGTAGACATATCGTGAAGGGAGGGCATACAGATGCATCAGCAACTGCCACATCAGGGCCAAGCTTCTTGGTTGAAGAGTACACAAGGAAGTTCCACAGTCCTTGAAATTTACTGGTAACTCAAAAAGAAAAGAAAGGAATCACTATTGAGCAGGAAATAAATCAGACAATAGCATGAAACAAGAGACTCAAACATGTTGGGAAGAGCTTAAACCTACTGAAAAAGTCTAATACCTTTTACTTCTATCTAGCCTTACATCAGCATTCTTCCTCCCGTTCCCTTTCAAGTATTGTTGCTGCTCACTAATACAAGATTGTAGACTACTTTCATCTTCTCCCTGATGATCCAATCAGCAATTAAGTATTAGTAAGATATATAAATTTTAATAAAGATGAGAACTCTCTGTTAAACACGGAGGTATAAAGCTGCCTTTTAAGAGAACACATGATGAAGAAATTGTGGAATAAAGAATGCAGCATAATCATTTGCAAGTACAGGCCAGCAGTGAATCAAATGGAATGCAGTCAGTGGTCATTAATAAGCTGTAGGGTGTATTACAATGAAACTAATAGCATACCTGCTGAAGCGAAGCTGCTTTTGTTCTGAAAGATGCCTCCAGAAATTCAGCCTCTTTCTTCAGTTTCCTTATTTTCTCAAGATCAGAACACGCAGCCTTTATATGCTCTTTCCCAGAATTAGAGCTTGAAGCAGGCAGCTCCTGATGTAGTTTTTCGAGTCTCACAAGAGCTCCTTCAACACTCTCCAATGCCTGACACCAAATGAAAAGCACAATCATTCTATTGGCATATAGAACGGAACAACAACATGGACAACTGGTCTAAATGGAAGCTCGTGTGTAGAGGTTAAATATCAATTACAGGAGCAAGCTGCAACCCAACAAGAAAACAAAGAAACCAAGTACTTCTTTCACTTTTAGCATTATGCCATGAATGAGGCTATTTTCACATCCTCATAAATGTTATATCATTGATTAGACAGACCCACGCCACAGGAAAACAGATCCTTGTGACATATATGTTCACATGGAAAGTTGAGTCTTCCAAGTTCCAAAATGAACTGTGAAGAATAGGACACAAAGAAATGAACTAGAGGAAGGAGAAAAACCTTGTTGAATGAATCTGTCTCTTTGTAAGTCATCAAATTAATTTCAGGTCTTGTTATCTCAACAGAATAATTGATATTGCTTTCTGTCATTTCCCTGCATCACAATTTTTAAGTGTAAATTGTAATCCACAACTATGAATCATTTCAAAAAACATTTCACGCAAACATAAATAGACAATGGTAGAAATCATGTCCTTACAAACAAAATGAATTGAAATGAAACAAGTCTTTGACAGAACATACAGCTCAAGTCAAAATCTCAATAAAAGCTTGGATATTGACTGAAATGCCAGATAATTCCAATGGCGGGTCAGTTTTGGTTTCTAAAGATTTCTATCCATTCCTAGCACTTTTAAAGGTTTTTAATCATGTTGAAGCCCATTTCATTTTTTATCACAGAATACACATCTCATTCATAACTTTAGGACTAGTTTTATGTCTTTATGAGCATGCTTCATGTGCACATCAGAGAAAAACTCCAAGTTTTGCTTCCATTAGCTTACCAACACATTCCTAGTTCTTCCCTGCACTCCATTAATTTGGCGTGCCTAAACAATGAAAGTGGAAGATGTTGTTAAATCAAAGAATTACTCTTTGTTTTGTAATCACTAGGGCAGATAAGTTCAATTACCCCCTGGAAAGAAACCTTGCTGCCTTAACATTGGATGGATTCTGTAGCCATTTACTGTATTTAATAAAGCTCTGCATCCAGTGAGAGCAGACATCTAATACTTGAGGGATAGCTTCAGCATTTGGAGGACCCTTTTGTTTGTTTTTGTGTCCAAGAGACAGTTTTGTGGTGCCAACGTTGCCTGGATAAAAAGGAAGCCAATCCAGCTCCTCACAAACTACCTATGGAGTTGAAAATCATGTTATTGACTATGAGACAGAATGTTTAATAATAATGCAAGTAAATATGCATGCTGACTCACCTCTACATACAACTGATAGGAGCTTATTGATGAAAGCTGAGGATAGTACAAAACACTACCCCCAATAAGGTACCTGCAAGAAAATTCATAAAATGATAGACATCCAAGCAAAAGAAATCTAAATCAAATTTTATTAATTATTGTTAAAGAAAAGGAAAGAGAAGAGCTACCCTATGAAGCCTTCAATAGGATCATCTAGAACATCAAATCCATGGTCTGATAAAAAGGATCGTGTACTTCTTCCTAAGGCAATAAAGAATCCAAATATAGCCAAATCCTTCTCCAAAACCTGCATTCAACAACGGCTCTACATGATTAAAGGAATATCTATTCATTTATTGTTAATTTAATAGATAAATGTACATCTATAGACCGTTCGTGCAAGCACGCCTAAGTGCTGTAGCCAATGCCTGTTCAGACTAGCAAACTGCCTCTTTTGAGTGGAAGGGGAAATCACAAATATGTTCAAGGCCAAGCAACAAAAGTGGAATTGATGGGGTTTCTATGAGGAGACAAAACCATTAGTGCAGCCCAATAATCATCATAAAAAAAAGGCTAACATTCGATATTCAGACCTCAACAATTCATAAACTAGGTTTATTTTTTATGCTATAATTGTTTTTCTATAAACTTTTGCAAGTGAAAGCACGTCCTCACAAAATTGGAGCATTTTCTTTTCATCAGTAAATTGCTTCTAGGTACCCTTGTTTCTTGGAAAACAAGCAAAATTATGCAATTTATAGAATTAAACCCACAGTGAAAGAAGGTTGATTGCAGTGTACTGTATCTGTTACATACTATGCATTTATCTTCAGTACTGTGACAGATCCCCTTATTTCACTGTTATCCTCCTTCCCCCTTTGCTTCCATATTCCTAAACCAAAACAACACCACATGCCAATAACTATTTTGGTTATCCGTCCAATCCTTCTCCCAGAATACAGTATATGTTCAGAATGGGGAGCATGAAACTGATGATTGGCACTTTAAACTTTAGCGTGGTCTAAATTAACAGGTAATGAAAAGCCTCAACTATACTCTAAACTTGCACATAAGCCATTGGCACTAACCTCAATACTTTCAGAAGTAGTTAGTCTTGACCATATTCTCTCCCTATCTATAGCTTGCTGGAGCTGTTTCTGTACAAGATTAACCCAGAAAATCACCTCTTCTGATCCACGATCATTTTTTACTCGGCATGCCGCAAATCGAGGCCCAAAATGGAAAAGAAATTCTCTGCGTAGACCAATATGCTTTATAGAATGATAAGCTTGGCGTACAGGAATAAAATCAACCAGCATGTCCATCAATCTACCAGTTATATCTGAGATCATGGAGAAGAATTGTGGGCAAGAAACTTTTGTGGTGCCAAGTTTTGTGATTGCAGCATTACATGTCAGTGCCAATAAAAGAAGTGAAATATCACTTCCATTGCCTGAAATCAAGGACAAGCCTTTGCCAAACCTGAAAGTAAATCAAAATAACCTTATTCTCACAAGGATATCAAAACTGCAATAATTACTGGAAACCTCAAAAAGCAGTAAGAGAGAGACGATGACATACACAGCAGCAGCAGAAGTAAAGCGTGGGTCTTCTTCAAGATAATTAAGAAAAGATGCCACCACCATCGGAACTTGCTTAGACCAAAACCATTCATAAGCTTCAGGTTGTTTAGCAGATAGTTTATCCCTGATCAAGCTCTCTAGGGGAGCACATTGCCGTAATAAACTGCATCATAAAAAGTTAAAACAGATGTAAAAGCATAGGTATGTGGAAACCGATGCATAAGGTCAGCACAGAAAATACACAATTAATGTTGGTTTCAAATAACACAGAAATGGAAATTGTGGAATCAAAGGTCTATGTAAAGGACAGAAGGAGCTATAGCCTACTGGACAAACTTCCAAATCCAAAAGTTTGATTGGATGGTTAGCAATAGTATCTATCAGGAAACAATGGGCAAGCTTTCACCAATCTGTTTAATGTACAATCTTATCAAAGCATGTTGTAAGAGTCAGCCATATATGACCAAGTATTCTGCTCCAAGTAATTTTGAAAATTCAATAACAAAAATGATCATTGATTCAATTAGGAAAGATGTCTTGGATCCTTATTTCATGAATGAAAGATGTGCGATGTGTTAGTTTCTGTATATATCTATCGCACATATCAAACAATGGGAGTAAAATTTTAAATAAATTAGACCAAAATTAGGCAAGATTCTGGAAGCTTTAACAGGAGTCAGCCAAACAAGAAATGGTGATCTGAAATATATATTATTTATCACCTCCTTTGAACAAAAATATTCACATCTCTGTCTTTACCATCACCTTGGGAAGAAATCTCATGTGCTGCTTGTAGTAAGGAATAAACAGAAGCCTGAAAAATACATGAAACATCAGAAATGCTAAATGATGTTCTAGACTAAAATAGAGAAGAGCTCAAAGGTCAAAAGATTGCTTGTAAGATTTCCAGCTGATATGGACACCAATACACATGCCTAAATCTTCAGAACACCATTCAGAAAAGCAATGCAATAAATGTGTCTGCTAAAAAGTATACTGAAGAAGAAAAAGGCAACAATAAGTGCAAATAGGAAGCATTTTGAAAGAAATTATGAAAATTTAGAGAACTTGAAGCCAAAAGTTTCTATGAGGATGAAATACGTATGATATTGTTTGTTGTAGAGAAACTACATATACATGTTGAGAAAAGTGAAAAATTTTAAAATAACAAATTTGGATGTCTTAAAGGATGATAGTCAGTTGACCAGATGATTCACATCACATCACTTATCAAGTATATGCAGAGAGAAGTTAGTACAGATGTTTATTTGAGGAAATTACCAAGAACAGAAACATAGATGATATAAGAAAAGTTACAACAAAATGTTTGTGAAAAAGATCACAATAAACCCACACAAACACCACCCCAACCAACCGTGGACCATTAAATTATTTAGGAAATGCATCATCCCTGGGCCTCAAAACAGACTCCAAATAACTTACCAAGAGCTCCGTTCACCAAAATGAACAATCTAATGAAGATCACATATCTCTTACATTTAAATTATCTAATGTTGTCGAAATGACAATTGGCAAGGGCACTATAATAATTGCATTGATTTGTGTTAAAGCTGAACAGTGATGAGTACCTTAGCCTTCACATGAATTTTTTATTTGTTTGAATAGCCTTCACAAGAAGTTATAATAGAAATCAGATGGCGGTGGACATAGTTGTAATAAAGGTTGTAGAGGTCGAGGCCTCAGCAGCAGCAATGAACTATAGTTGTACTTATTGCAGTGCTGCCCCAGACAAAAAAAAATTATAATTTTGATGATAGATGCAGAGGACTCTTGCAGCAGAACCGTAAGAGTGTCAATAAAAGAGAATGCCAGCATCAACATTAAGAGGGTGACAACGCAATTTGGGGAGGTGGCAGCAATGGTGTTTGTGATTGTGACATCATGTTTGATGAACTAACAATGATCCAGTGAAAGACGCAATAATACTGTCCTCAGTGATAAAGTATCACAATTTTTCTTTTTGTTAAACTGATATAGCCAAAAACCAACAAAGATTATGTAACCCAACTGGAATGCTCTCAAGAACAGAGCCTAGTAACATCATGGGATTAGCATTAGTCAATGGCCTAGTATTTATGTTCAATAAGATTGATTGGTCAAGTCAATATTATAATAAAACCAGACATGCATATCTTACAGCAGAGAAGGAAAGTAAAAGGGTGTATGGATGATGCATGTTATCCAATAACTTTCCTAGGGCTGAGAATAAACCTGATAGCACAGCGTTTTCAGCCATGCATTCCTATCCACACCAGGCCAGGCCATTGAAAGCCAGGAAAACTTCGATAGCAAACCCTGTTCTTTAATTGCCACCTCAAAAACCCTTGCTGCATCATGTAAAGATTGAACAAGTTTATCACTTGAATCATCACCTTGTAGTGACTGATTGAGTTTAAGTCTCATTTCCTCCACGTCACTACTGGTACTAGCAGAAGGACTACCATTGACAGTTACACCATCATCAGCAGATGATAGGGGAAAAAGGTGGCCCATCCTTCTTGTCTTACGATATGCCAGATTAAATTTCTTATATCGAACCAATTGGTAATTAAGACTCTGGTTACCATTCCCTCGCAATGCAAGCTTCGCAAGGCATCTTTTCCTTGAGTTACCCCAATTGATCAGTAGATAATCCAAATGAGCTACTCTTTTGCAGGAGATACTGGGAACGATAGAATTTTGTGAAAGCCATGGATTTGAAGAGCTGCAGTAGAAACCTCAACAGTTAGCTCTAACCACATTAATGTTGTCATGAAAGCACGCCAGACATTAATATTTCTAACATCATCATTTATTTCCTACAAGTTCTCCAATTCCTTGTTCTCCTTTTATAGATATAGCCGAAAACCATGATATCCAAGAATTTATCCTTTTTCATGAACAAACCAATTTACACGCCCAACGGCAAACACAATAAAAAATTCAACGCAAGACGAACCATTATAGCTGCACAAAAACTGAATCGAACCGATCAAGCAGTATACTTCACATTTACAGTCTTTCAAAAAGAAAAGAAAAGGAAAGTGTAATTCACAACTGGAATTGAAAGTCTAGTTTTGGATATTGATTTTCTTTTATTTTCCCTCGGTTTCTCGGCATCCAAACAAGCAGAGATTCCAAAAACCCTAGCTACTCTACAATTACACGGTCACAATTGATGGTACTAAAAAGAAAACTTGCAATGAACCAGAAAAAAAATAGAATTCAGAATTGAGCACCTTGAATTTAAGAAGCTATGGTGCTGCAATTTAACTTCCATGTAAGAGAAAAAGTGAGAAACTCAGCGGGAAAATTTTTGCTGTTGGCTCCCAGGAAAATTGAGTTAAAGTAGAGAGACGCTGAGGAGGAGAAAGAACGGTCTGTTGAGCTATAAGGTGCATAGGAAAAGAAAAGAAGGTTTTGGTGACGTGGCAGTGAGTTTTTTATCGGTAACGTGGAGAAACGTACGTTCACAGGAACGATGGCTCTGTCTTCCTGCAATCTAGAAGAATGTGACCATCGTCGGTATGGTTAAAGTGGTTATCAGTCGTGTCCAAGTGATTGGATCGTTCGCTAGGATATAATTAATCATTACGCAAGTCTTCACTGTTATTAATTATCTCACATTAATATAGATAAATTATATAAAATTTATTGTTTTTTAATTTGATTTTTGGATTTTGTTTTTCACTATTTAATTCTAATTAAAAAATAATTAATTTTAATTTTTTATAACAAGTTTTATTTTCAATATCATTAATGATTTTTTTTATTTATTTGCATATATAATTATCAATTTTATTTTATTATATAGATATATAAAAATTTTATTTGAATTTAGATTTTTCAAATTATAGAAATATGTTGAAAAAACTTTTATATTTAATTTTTTAATATAAAATAAAAATATTTAAAACGCAAGTCAAATAACTATAATATTTTTTATTCTGTAAATTCTTAAATTAGTTGGATGATTTTTTTTTGATTTTTTTTCTTTACCATAAAATCAAAGTATATAAAGCATATTGGTAGTTCGGTTGAATTAGGTAGCTATGATCTGTATTTTATATATATATATATATATATATATATATATATCTTTTGAGCCTTGTTTTTAAACAAGGTAAAAAAAAATTATAATCTAAACAAGTAAAAATATGGTATGAGCTAACTTAACGATATTTAAGATATTAATTGACATGTCTCTATTCAGTTATCATTCAGTTATTAGTAGGCAATTTAAATAATGATTTAGAAATGTGATTGTATTTATATTATATATTTTGAATTATTTTGATATGTTGATCTTAAAAATAATTTTTAAAAAATAAAAATAAATTATTTTAATATATTTTAATATGAAAAATACTTTAAAAAATAATCACAACCATATTCTTAAACAAACAATTAATAAAAAAATGATTTGATTATTTTAAAAGAGCACAATATAAAAAAAAAATGGAATTTACAATGGATGAATTTAGATTACTTTATTGGAACAAATTTGATTACTTTAGAAAATATTTATTAGAGAATTTGGTAATCTTTATATAAAGATTTAATATCTATAATTGAAAGAAAGTATATAAATATTTATTTTAATTTCATTCACCCTCTACATCTAATAAAAGAAAAACTTTGCAAATTTGCGTAAACTTCACCATCAAATCAAACTCTAAACTTTTGGTTCGGCTACTGCCACAACCACCACCATGCCTTCGACTTCGAGGAAACTTCACCGTCAAACTTTTAACTTTTTCTCCTACAAAACCCTTGGTTTCCTATATTAGAGTCTGTTAATGGCTATAGCTGTTAGAAGAATTGGAGGAGAAAAAAGTTGGTTTTGTCACCTCGACCGTTTTTCCTCTACAAGCACGGAGAACGCTGCCTCATCTATTTCTGATATTGAAGGAGAGTTCAAAAGCCTTTGCTCTGCAGGACGCATAAAAGAAGCCTTTAAGACATACAATGCAGAAATATGGACGGACCAACATCTGTTCTCTTATCTCATCCAATCTTTCATACCCAAAAAGTCCCTCTTGATAGCAAAACAGCTCCATTCTTTAGCTATCACTTCTGGGTATTACTTCAAAGACAAGTTTGTGAGAAATCACCTACTGAACATGTACTTCAAAATGGGAGAAATACAAGAAGCTATAGCATTCTTTAATGCAATGCCAATGAGAAACATTATGTCTCATAACATTTTGATAAATGGTCATGTGCAACAAGGTGATTTGGAGAGTGCGATTAAGGTGTTTGATGAAATGCCTGAAAGAAACGTTGCTACGTGGAATGCAATGGTTTCTGGGTTGATTCAGTTTGAATTTAACGAAAATGGATTGATTCTGTTTAGAGAAATGCATGAGTTGGGGTTTTTGCCTGACGAGTTCACTTTAGGTAGTGTACTTAGAGGTTGTGCAGGTTTGAGAGCTTCATATGCAGGAAAGCAGGTTCATGCTTATGTGTTGAAATATGGGTATGAATTCAATTTGGTTGTTGGGAGCTCTTTAGCTCATATGTATATGAAAAGCGGTAGCTTGGGAGAAGGAGAGAAAGTTATCAAAGCTATGCCGATGCGCAATGTGGTTGCTTGGAATACACTTATAGCAGGTAATGCTCAAAATGGGCACTTTGAGGGAGTTTTAGATTTGTATAATATGATGAAAATGTCTGGCCTTAGGCCAGATAAGATTACGTTGGTGAGTGTAATTAGTTCTAGTGCTGAACTGGCAACTCTTTTTCAGGGTCAGCAGATTCATGCTGAAGCAATCAAAGCTGGAGCTAATTCTGCTGTTGCTGTGCTTAGTTCATTGATCAGTATGTATTCAAAGTGTGGGAGTTTGGAAGATTCAATGAAAGTTTTGTTGGACTGTGAACATCCGGATGCTGTTTTGTGGAGCTCGATGATTGCTGCTTATGGATTTCATGGGCGAGGAGAGGAAGCTGTTCATTTATTTGAGCAGATGGAGCAAGAGGGTGTGGAGGGAAATGATGTTACTTTCTTAAGCTTGCTTTATGCTTGTAGTCATAACGGAATGAAGGAAAAAGGGATGGGATTTTTCAAGTTGATGGTAGAGAAATATGGATTGAAGCCTAGACTGAAACATTACACTTGTTTGGTTGATCTACTTGGTAGGTCGGGATGTTTGGATGAAGCAGAGGCCATGATAAGATCAATGCCTCTTGAAGCAGATGTTGTGATTTGGAAAACTTTGTTATCTGCGTGTAGAATCCACAGAAATGCAGACATGGCAACAAGGACTGCTGAAGAAATTCTTAAGCTTAATCCTCAGGATTCAGCAACTTATGTCCTCCTGTCAAACATTCATGCTTCTGCTAAGAGGTGGAAGGATGTCTCCAAACTAAGGACAACAATGAGAGATAGGAACATTAAGAAGGAACCAGGAGTAAGCTGGTTGGAAGTAAAGAATCGGGTTTTCCAGTTCTCTATGGGTGACAAATCTCACCCAATGTCAGAGGAGATTGATTTATATTTGAAAGAACTAATGGAGGAGATGAAGTTGCGGGGTTATGTGCCAGATACTGCCACTGTTTTTCATGATACGGATAGTGAAGAGAAAGAAAATAGCTTGGTCAACCACAGTGAGAAGTTGGCTATTGCTTTCGGTCTAATGAACATTCCACCTGGTTCGCCCATAAGAGTAATGAAGAACTTGCGTATCTGCAGTGACTGCCATGTTGCTATCAAGCTCATATCCGACATCCATAACAGAGAAATTATTGTTAGAGATACTAGCAGATTTCACCATTTCAAACATGGGAAATGTTCTTGTGGGGATTACTGGTAGTAGACACTGCTAATGCGGTAGTGACATCATCATTGCTCAAATCTGTGAGAACTAAAACCCAATATGCTTAAAGAAACATGAATTCCATCATAGTGTTGTCCCTTTTGTTTCATGGGTTGATGTTATTCAGAGTTATTCCAGTTCTCATATCACTAGATCCGCGGTTCTCATTTGTTTGACTGGGAAGCCTCAAGTTTTTGTATGGACTTGCAGGTCAGGTAGCGATCTTGTTGCATATGGTCTCTCATTCATTTCCGAATTTGTTGGATGATATCCTTTTTTACCATGCTTATTAGCTTCAGTTGAGGACCAACTTGTCCAGGTTGTTCTATGTTTCAACGCCATTCCTTTGGTTTCCATTTTGTGGATGACCACATACTTGTCAAGAAGTGAAGCAGCTTTCTTAACCTGCAGATATAAAGGAGCACTTGAGTTTTCTTTGAACGTTTTTGTTTCCTCATCTACGTAAGTATATACATTGATGTAGTATCTATTTTGCATGCAGAAAACAGGAAAAAACTTGAAACTTGATAGTTCTAATTGACTTTGTAATAGTTCCCATTGTCTCTATAAGAATCTGGATGATGGATTATCTTCTGTACATTAGGTCCACGTGGTGCCAAAAATGCTCTTGGAAAACGGTGTAAGAAGATGTTTAATATGAACCATGTAAGCTTCTGTTCCTCTGAGTTGGTATGGACACCTTGTACTTCTCCCTTCTTTCCCGGCAATTGATGTCAATGTGGCAAGCCATGCTGGTAATAACTTTTCATGCCTATAATACTTGAGGTCAAATTAAATGTTGTGGTGAATGCATTGAGATTGATAGTGAGGACAGCAATAGCAAAGAACAGTGTGCCCCCACTTTAAAAGCAATATTAGAACAAATTCTTACAGAAGCAATAATTAAGTTCTACATGGATAGATAACTGGATCTCAGTATATCATAGAAGCTTGATTTGGCTGACCCTTTATTTTATTGTATTTTCCAGGACGTGTATTACTGCTTCACAAGTTGGGTTTACCACCTTGTTTCCCTGTGACAGATATGGTAGACCATGTGTTACTTGTGTAAATGGTTGAATAATTTTGCTGTGCTACTTTTTTTTTTTTTTGGCTTTTTAGAAAGATGTGATTGGCTACATGTTGGTAATTGCGATGAGTTGAAAAAGCTAAATTTTGATTAAACTGGTTACCCACTTCTATTGCTTTTTTTTATATATAAAAAAAAGGAAGCAAAAGTGGAGATAAGGAAACAAAATTAAGGTTCATATTATTGTTCACGGCATTTCTCCTCTTGGTGCACAGATTCCTCAAAACAAGTCACCATCAAACAGTATAACTTTCAATTTGATTGATGAAGAAGCCAAAGGCTTGATGGACACGCAGGAAGTGGAGCGAGAAATCAAGGATACAGCAGTGCTGGTGCATAATTTGCATCGAAGAAAGGTAAAGGAGTTTATGGCATGTTATTCTTTTGCCCCTCTCTGTCAACCTAGGCTCTTCTTCTACCCCTTGTGTATTCTGTGTATCATCTTCATCAGTTTTTTTTCCCCCACCGCTTCAGTTGCTACGAAAATGTCATAAAATTTAAATTTCAGTCTAAAAATCCCTAGATCCTTCAGTTTGAAGACTGGCTTTTTTGCCTCTGATATCAGGCCATAAAGTTCATCAAATTTATCTGCTGTCAATGAACAGAAAAACAAGCTTATGTCACTGACTCTTCGGGAGGTGAGAATAGTGAGGGAACGAACAGGAAGGGAGTGAAAGTAGAAAGAATATAAAAAAGAGAGTATAATTTTTCCCCCTGTTATTTGGACCTTTAAAAATTAGAGGAAAGAGGAATTATTGAAAATTTCCTCCTGTCAGTATTGAAAACAAACCAAAACAATAAGAAAAATTGTAAATCCATTCAATGATGTGGCCGAATTTCCTTCCCCGTTCTCTCCTCTTCTGGATATGGTTTTGCTGTTGGATGGGCCAGGAAGGAAGCATTTCCTCCGTTGTTGATTGTGCCTTCCATTTGCTTTTCTCCCAAGGAGAAAATCAGGTTCCATGCACATTTTATCCCCATCTCAGTTTCTCCCCTTCCAAACACTGTGAGCATGCGATGGTCAGCGCTGAGTTTTTCTGATGTCAAATTGTGCACTGGATTCCATAGCAGTAATGATGTTTCTCTTATTCTTTTTTTTTCGAATGTCATTCAGGAGTACTTTCTGATGTTTTTCAAACAACATGCTAATAAAACTTGCTTTGCAGGGGAGAGGTATGGGCAGCGAGGTAGAGTTGCAGGGTGAAGAGCCCTATGCGTGCAATTAACTATTTAGCTATACGTGACAACCACGATGATAAATGGGGATTTTCTCAAGTTACTGTTCCCCATTCCTCATTTCCTGATAACCAAAGGCAGACGGGCATAAAGCGGCTTCGATATAATCTTGGTGTTCTACGTGACTGCAGATGACATGATGAAATAGCGGATTAGTTCTTCAGGATACACGAGGGAGGGATCTTTATCCAGTAAAATGTTGCTGTCTAATCCTAAAAGCATATGATCATGGCTGTGTGTTGACTGGATGGATTTGGAATCGAGCTGCACCCCACTACCCACTAGAAGTGGAAACTGATAAAAGTGATATAGCTGATACAAGTGTTGCACGATTCGCGATCAATGCATTTCCATGGCTGCAAATTAGTGGATTTGTATGGCTGCCTGGAAGCGTTTGTAAGTGCTCTGAACTGATGAGTGGTCGCCGCTTTCAGTTGCCAGTAGAATCCTAAAGCAATCATCAACCAATGTTATACACTTCTCTCTGGTTCCAAGAGCTGGATAGATCAAAACCTTTTGATCTGTGTGAGGCTCTGTCCATCACAATATTAGCTGGCAAAGGAAGAAGAATGTGAGGTATGGCAGATCAAATAATCCGAGCTTAGAGATTTTATTGCAGTGAACTAATTTCAAATCACCTTCAACAACTTGACCATATTGTAGATTCTATACATAGAAGGGATGTAATTACACATGTAAAAATAATAGTTTTATGCATTTTCTCGACCATGAATTTCCTTTCAATCTGACGATACTGTTACTTGATATTTTACTATTTATCTTTATTTTCGTTGTCATCCTCTCAATTATTATCTGATATTCGTCACTCATCTCTTTATCAAATGAGGGACTGGAAAATCAACCTTCAAGGATTTTTTTTTTTTTTTTTTTTTTTTTAAGAAAATGGAGTTTCTTTCATACTATGTCTTCAACAAAAAATCTATGACTTAAACCTACAGTTTCTTCGTTATCACTCCTTTTACAGACATCCATGACGGTGAAAAAGATGCAAGCCTTAAATATTGATTTTGCCAATGAAAAGCAATAAAAAATAATAATAAGAAAAAACACTGAAAGTGATTTTTCATACACGTGAATTATAAACAAAAAATTTTGCATCCTAAGAGAGTTCATGATTGTTCTTGCTTCTGTTTAATTAAAAAAAAAAACAGTTTTTTCCTTTGCAATTAATTATTTTTCCTGCTAAAAAACAGTTTTTTTTTTAGGCTTGAAAAAAAAATAATCAAGAAATTTTAATCAAAACTGACTAGTGTGGAAGTCAGAAACTTAATTTCTCACATTTAGTCCTTGGGTTATTACTAAAACAATAATACATAACCAGCAGTGTCCTAAATCACAAGCTCAACCTCTGAGGCTGCTTCTCTATCCCTACTGTTACAGCACTACATTGAACCAACCAATAGTGACATCCATCTGACCAAGAGCTATACCCCACATTATTTCAGCTGTACAGAGAACTCATGCTCCAACCATTCTGTATCTGCGACATCTGTCAAAAGGGAAAGTCACCATGTCCCTTCAACACCTCATGGATGGTGGTGCACCTTCAGCAGTGCTTGATGGAACATGTCGATGAATTGATCATCCTGGCATCAGAACAAATCAGCAAATCAGTAATCTTGTTGCAGATGCTCACCTCTATTTTCTTTTCTTTTTTCTCAAAAGGAGAGTCAATGATTCAAAATCGCTGAGCATACAAGCAAAGTAGCACCTTTTTTATCTTATCTTATCTATTTATTTACACAAGGCTGTAGTTCTACCCTGTACAGATATTAAAAATACAATCTAGCATTGACTAAGCAAGCAAATGACATGAAGGGAGATGCAAGGATAAGAACAAAAATCAAGTACCTGAGCAAGCATTAGAAGTGCATCACGGACTTCGTCTCTGCTAATAAGAGGTGGAGTAGCAGTAGAGCTAGGAGTAAGAGATGGCGGTGGTGCAGGAGGTGGGAAGGGTTGAAGCATTGGGGTGCCATATGGTCGTTGCAGATTTAGGGGAGGTTGAAGTGAAGGAGCACTAGGCAGTGGCGAGGAGAGAGGGGGTGCCATCAATGCAGATGAGGAAGAAGGGGGCGCGAAGAATGACGAGGGCTTCACGAGATTAGTGACATGACTGCCACTGCTGATTGGATCGGGAGTGCCATGGATGCTTTTTGAGGTGGTTAAAGATGAAAGAGGAAGAGATGGTATTTGTGGAACTGGTGCAGAAGGCATAACCACGTTAGGTGCATGGGAGGATAACAGAATGGTGGGAGAAGGCTGATATTGCTGTCTTGAATTTGTTACAGTAGAAGCAGTACTTCCAATATTCATGGCAGTCTGGAAGAATAATATTCAAAAACTTCTTAGTCATGTAAAAAATAAAGGGTAGAGTAGAGAAAATTTTACAAAATCAGAAAATAAAAGCATTAAAGCCAATGAAGTGGGTTTGACGGTTTAATTACATAAGACTAGAAGATTCCAAAATATATTTGTTCCAGAAATATCATTTCGGCAAAATCATAAACTTCTGGTTTTTCATGGCTTAGTCAGCTATCTCAATTTTTTTCCCTAGTTTGAGTTAGGGTGACCAAAATTCTTATAACTCCTACATAATTATCTTTCTTTTTCTAGACAAGGCTGTACCCAACGATCAATATTTATTAAGCAACAGCATCACTTCTGCAGAGGTTGCTGCAGTGACTAGTATCATTACTATATCCAATCCCAGAGTCCATGGCAGCAATGATGGGACGCAACAATTAACATGCTTCCTATTTTCTGAGAAAACCAAAACAAGCCCTTAAAATTACATCTAGAAGTATTAGATACAACATTCATTCCTGACTAGGGGACATGTTTTGAGGAAAACAGAGAAAGATATGCATGTTTATATCAAGAAACATGAACATTGGTTCTAAACTAGTGCTTAATAATAATAATAATAATACTATGATTCTGACAGCAACAGAAACTCCATCAACAAAATAGGATCACAAATCAGGCAATAGACAATAATGCAAGTGTATTTTCAGGCATTGGATTGATAGTTTTCAGTAGGAAAACATGCAATTTTGAAATAAGCCAACCATGTACAGTATCTAGCTTATAAATGTCATCCTAAATGACACAAATGGCAGAATTTACAAATATATAATTGGAGAACAAGTATAAAATCTGAATAGCAGCTTTCTTGTACTTGAAAATTGACTCTTAAGTATAAGCAATAGAATAAGGCACTTACACTAAAAAAGTTCTCAAATGAAGAATCTTCAGCACTATCATTGGCAGCAGAGGCAGTCGATGAAGGTTCCAAGGGACCTTCAAACACTGACATATTTGGGACTGCTTCAAGATCCTCAAATTCACTAAGTAATACACAGTTTGTGCAAGCAGTAAGTTAGGTGCAGTACTAAAAAGCTCAATTTTATCAATCAACGAAAGTAAACATCAAATTGATGATGCAACATCTGCAATTACACAAATGTGTAAGTGCAAATGCAAATGCACCATCAACTTTGAAGTCATGTAACCATGAGGACAAAACAAACTGAAAAGATATCAGGTAAGTGATCATGGAGATACACTGCTGTTTATGTTCATAGAAGAAAATTTTCTATACACAAGCTTGAGGTGTAAAGTTAAAGTAAATGAAAATATCATTTCCTTATTTTACCAACACACAATATTTCTTCATTATTAAAAAAAACAAAAACAAAACAAACTGAAAAGATATCAAGGAAGTGATCGTGTCTTCTTTTCTTTTTTCTTTTCTTTTATTGTTCATAATCAACTATGTTAAAGATTGCAATTGCCAATTCCAATCAATTCAGGGTTGATTCTTAGTTGAGCTGAATTAAAGGCATTATTATTCCCATAGAAATGAATGTTCTAACAGCAGGCAGCAGGTCATGCATGTAATTCAAATTAATCAATCATACAAGATATCCAATGACTGATTCTAGATAACTCAATTACAAGAGAACAAAATACCTTTTGCCTGAAGCTACTTTTGGCTTTGCAGGAACCTTAGAGTAAGCATTAAGTATCCTGTAAAAAATAATCAAACTCTAATTATTAGATCCAACAAGCTACTAATAATGCAAACACCCAATCATGCACTCACAACCCAAGCTCTAAAGCTTGTCAAGGAATTCATAATATTTAAATCTTAAGTTAAACATTAAAAAAAAATAAAAAAAATCTACCTATATAGTTTTTTCAAGTAAAATTAAATATTATATACCTAGTAAAGAGGTTGGCAACATCCTCACATTCTCGAGGATTGTAAAACCAAATACCATTAACTTCTTGAGATGCATTCCGATACAACAAATAAGGTGCTTGAACTTCATACTCGAAATCTCCTAACAAATTCTCCACCAAGTTTTCTGTTCACATAAATGAAAACCAAAAAGATTCAAAAACCCACTCCGCTAACTCATCAACAACCGCCAAAATGCTCATCAAAATAAACAATCTGAAACCTGTGTTTCGCCGGTTCATTACAATAAACTGAAACCGCGGTTGAGTATTCCTAAATAATAATAACAATAAAAAAAAAAATTAATATAATGATCACAAAACTTGTAACAAAAAGGAATTATTAAAAAAAGAATACCGTACCTCTTGACTACAAAGAGAGATCCTTCAACATCCTTGCGGCTCTGAAATCAGAAATAATTAAATGAAAAAAGAAAACAAAAAATCAAGCATTTGAAACTAGTAAGAAGTAAGCAAGTACATACCCACTGATTGGTTTCGATATTGAAAGCGTAGAAAGTGACATGCGCTGCTGTTATTAGAATCTCTTCGATGAAAGTATCCATTCGCTGGAGCACCGTGAGATTGAGCATCTTGGTGCTCTGCTGATCCAGATGTGGCATCAATTTCCCTGTCTGTGACATTTCCTTCAAACAAACCCTAATTGAAACGATCAGATTTTCCTTCCGATTTTCCCGGGAAGAGCTGCTCTAGTTTTCTAACAGTGAGAGAGAGGAGGAGATGGGTGCGTGACCGGGCTGTGACTTTTGTCAGTGAAGAAAAGAGAGGAAGATACACTCTACTGTCTAGTTTGTTTTTGCTGCTAATCTCTTGTCTTGAGTGACGCTGTATATATATTTTTTGCAGGGTTGAATTACAAAACTAGCCTTAAGGGATTGGGCTGTTTGCTTCATCCCTGGCTGGGTTGCTAGGAAATATTCGGGGTAGTAGGGTGAGTTACATAAAAGACGCTATGTGATGTGAGTGTATCTATAATCGTAAAGATTTTAATAAAATCTAATGTTTTTAATCCTTTTCAATGTGAAAATTTTAATTTTAAATAAATTTTAATTTGTAAAAATACTTTAAATTTTCAAAATACTTATATTATATTTTTAAAATATATTTTTAAAGAAATAAAATGAAGGTAATATTAAAAATAAATTAAATTAAATTTTATCTCTTCTAAATATATAAATTAAATTTATTTATTAATTAAATTTATTTATTAATTAAATTTAAATCAAACATTGTAATTAAGAATTGATTTCAAACCCCTTAAACAACTTTTAAGTTAAGGCCTCATTAAAAAAAAACCCTTACTTGTAAGTTAAGGCATAATGAAAAGAGAAATCTATTTTAATTTTGAATATCGGTAAAAAAGTTATTCATCAAGCATCTTTGAAAATATGATAATAGTTATTTTTTTAAATATTTTTTATTTAAAAATATATAAAATATTATCTTTTATTTTAAAAAAATTATTTTTAATAGTAGCATATCAAAACGATTTGAAAAAATATATATAAAAATTAATTTTTTTAAAAAAAGAAATAAATAAAATAAAAATTTAATTTTTAAAAAAAATATTTTTGAAACACAAATTGCTCTTAGATATCTCTAAATAGTGGCTCCACCCTTCTGTGATTTGCTCTTGGTCATGGCTCAAAGATCATGATTGGGATGGTGAAATCCTTCAATGAGTGAGTATGGATTTTGCTTAATGAATATGCTAGTTCAATAAAACTCTAGTGGTTGGATATTGCTTGGGAAACAAGATGACATGCTTCCTTAATTCGTAATTGAGTTTGATCTCTATTGAAATCTTGTGTTTTTGTTCCATGTTTTTCAGTGCTTTTGACAGTACGTAACATTTTAATGAAATTGTCAGATGATGATGTTGTCTCATGACACAGAACAAAATGATATTTTTCATTTCAGATTGTCCCAATACAATAAAAAGTTCATACAGTTTCATCAAATATCCAGAAAATAAAAATAAAGAGAAAAAAAAAAAAAGGTTCATCAGTCAATCATCATCGTGATCATAACAGGCCAGAAGCAATCGAGAAAACAGGATCAGTAGCTGTTGATTTGTCAACGCTTTCGGAGAGCTAAAGCAGAAATCACAATTAAAAACAAGAGCACACCAGCTGCAATGAAGGATGCCACCACAGCCCCGGTGGCGCTCTGGCAAAAATCATCAAATTGTTGGCAGATGCCAAGCCAATTTGCACCTGAGTTGCCATTTTGAGCTAAGTCGACTATGGCGAAAGCAGCCGCTGCGGCAGCCGTGTTTAGAGTTAGGGCGACCTGTAAGCACAGAGAAATATATTTTTTCATGTCAACATCTGAAAGGAAAACAAAAAACGATAACATTTTATTTAACAGGTGTAAGAAATTACAGTGTCCAAAATAATGAGGAGGAGCCTGGGTCCAGCAGCGTGTGGACGAATAATGGCGACAATGGAGAACGGAAGGGAAAGGACTAGATAGCCAGAAACTATTGCCATTGCAATCACAAAGAACCTGCAGTAATTAACAGTTGGTTTCAATGATTTGAGCTCAATGCTTCCATACAGCGTAACAACAAATTCATGGCAAAAAACAAAAGATTGACGTACTGAAAGGTGGGAAGATCATCATAGCTTGCTTGAAACTGGAAGAACTGAGTGAAGAAGGGAAGGGTCTGGCCACTGGTTCCCATGGTGGCAGCGGCAGCTAGAGCAGCCGCCACAGCACCCAACCTCAGAACGAAGTCGAAGATAGCAAGCCCCTTCTTGTATCCTCCCTTTACATGGGTGGAAGCCGCCGCTATCAGAGGTGCTGTTCCTTTAGCAGCAGCGCTTGTATCAGCAGGAATATCAACTCTAGCTGACATTTTAGCTTGAAGGACAGAGAGAAGAGAGATTTCAAGCCTGTGATGAGAATGGCTAAACTGGATATAGACTCAAAAGCTTGTGATGGAAGAGGCTGTGTAGCGTAGGGCCTTATATATGGAGAGCTAGAGGAGTTGGTTTGTACCATGGAAAATTATCTTAAACAGTAATTTAGTTGCAGGAATAAGGAGTTGTTGCTAACCATTTCCATTTTATTTAAAGCTTGTTTTTTTTTTTATCACTTTTGATTTAAAATCAACATAAAGCAAAGGAACGTAAATTGGTTGGTCTGCAGCTCAAGGCAGGAAGTTGACCAAATAATATCAACTGCTCAATTAGTACTTAGTAAAGACTTTCCCCATATAATTTTCTTATTAAACACGTTCTGTACCTTTTGACCACATTAAGTATCAAGTATTAAGTTAAGTATATATTAAGTATTAAGTATAAAGCTAAAAAGTGCGGTTGAAAACATTGATTCCCACCTTTTTATTAATCCACAATTTTATTTTATTTTATTTTGCATTTTAATGTTTTTTGTTATTGATTTTTTTTTAATTTAGTTTTTCTATAATGTGTTTATGGAGATTTAAAGTTGATAATTTATTTTAACATGTCTTTTATATGGTTATCATGATATAAAAAAAAATATCTCTACATCGAATTGGTATTAAAAAAATATCACAGCATCACGATATAGTTTATTTTTTAAAAAAGTTAGTTAAATAAAAAATTATATTGAAAAAAAAAAAACTAAGTTATTAAACTTTGTGGAGTTAATGACCTATTTTATGAGTATGGTGAGGTAATATTGGTTCTTAGCGGAGTATTTTGTTTTCAAATAATTATTATTATTAACAAAAAATTTAAAGGGTATGAGAGAAATTATTGTTAGCTCGTATTTATTGCATTGTGAATTACAATAATAATTTATAGTGTATTACTTTTTCTTTTTCTTTTTAATTTTTATAATTGTTTTTTATAATTTGTTTTTGTTTATTTTATCTTTTAATATTTGGATGGTTGAAAATTAAATTTCATGATTTATTTTTTTTTATTTTGTTTTTTATAAGGTTAAAATGGTTTGTGTAGTTGTTAGAGCAACTTAAATTACTCTAATTTACATATTTTATAGAATGTTTTTTTTTATTATTATTAAACTTGACTTTATTATTATATTTTTTTCTTATATAATTAAAAAGATTATTTAAGAAAAATTATATTAATAAATTTTATAAAATTCATGTATCTACGTATAGGATTGATTGGTCTAGTTCTTTGTAAAAAATGCTCGGGCTCGCTTGCATAATTTTTTTTTAACAATCATTAGCTGAAGGTTTTTAAATAGAATAGATGAAGCGTAATCCAATGAAACAATTCTGGTCAGCACTAGTGATTAGAAAATGAAGTTCAGGTTTAGAACTTTCAAAATTTATTTTTCTGCATGTTTTCATCTAAATATACCAAGGAAAAGAACATTGTAGGGATCTTAAAAATTTTATTTTCAATTCTAAAACACTTTCTAGTCAATCTAAAAACCCAAAATCAAATTGAATAGAAAATATTTTTTGAATTCTAATCTATCTTTTTCTTGTATTTTTAAGGTTAATAACCCTATTTTCAATCCTAAAACACTTTGTAATCTATTTAAAAAGCCAAAATTAAACTGAATAAAAAAAATATTTTGAATTTTGATCTACTTTTTTCTTGCATGTTTAAAGGTTAAGAACCTTATTTCCAATCCTAAAATATCTTCTAGTCTTTTAGTCAGTCTAAAAACTCAAAATTAAAATGAAAAAAAAAATATTTTGAATTATGATCTACTTTTTTCTTACATATTTAAAGGTTAATAACCTTATTTCCAATCCTAAAACATCTTCTAGTCAGTTTAAAAATTCAAAATCAAATTAAATAAAAAAAATATTTTGAATTTTGATCTACTTTTTTCTTAAATTTTTAAAGGTTAATAACCTTATTTCAAATCCTAAAATACTTTGTAGTCAATCTAAAAATCCAAAATCAAACTGAATAAAAAAAATATTTTGAATTGTGATTTACTTTTTTCTTGCATGTTTAAAGGTTAATAATCCTATTTCCAATCTTAAAGCATTTTCTAGTCAGTTTAAAACCTCAAAATCAAACTAAATAAAAAAAATATTTTAAATTATCATTTACTTTTTTTTTGCATGTTTAAAAGTCAATACCTCCCACAATGTGTTGTGTGTGGTTCTACACCGTATGATGGTGGGACCACCATATTAATTAGTAAGAGGCAACCAGCTGCCTCTTAATATATGGTCTACCACTGTAGAAGGTAGAGAGAGTGAAACAGAATTGAAAGAGAGCAAAGACAGAGGAGAAAAAAGTGAGAAAGAAAGAAAGAGAGGCAGTAGAACAGTTTGTATTTTTTCTTTGATTTCCAGCTCGTTCATTGTTAGATTGGGCTGAGATTTTGAAAGCAACTTCTAGACACGTTACTCGTCATTCTGAATGGTTGGATCAAATATTGGTGGTGTGAAAGCTAGTTTTTTAAACAGAAAACGGGGTTGTAAGTGTTGTGAGCTTTTCTCAAACATTTCTCTCTTTAATCTTTTTGTATTCTAAGAATAGGTTATTCTTGATGCTATATATTTTTGTAGCCTTTAATTGAATCTGAGGAAGAATAATTATGAACCCATTATTTGTTGATAATGGAAGTTTTTAGGTGGACTTCGGTCCCGTGGTTTTTTCCGCATCGGGTTTTCCACATAAAAATCTTAGTGTTGATTTGTGTGATTGTTGCATTATATTTGTTGATTGTTTAATCCTGATTTTGATTGCACAAAAAGGGAAAAGAATTGGAATTTGTGAATTGTAAATTGATCCGGCTAGATTGGTGTCCGATTATTTATTCCTAATTTTCCCAACAAAGTGGTATCAGAGCACGGGTTGTGTAAATTGAATTTCTTGTGCAGTTAAAATGAAAAAGGAAGATTCGAGCATGATAAAGTTCACTTACTCTAATTATTTTCTATGGAAAACAATTATGGAAGATCACTTATATTACAATGATCTAGCTTTGCCGCTTGAGTGTAAAGGAATAAAGCCTGATGAGATGGATGAGACAAAATGGAATGGGCTTAATAGAAAGGCGACTGTTAATGTTAGAAAATAGGTATCTTCTAAGTCCATTAATCATATTTCTCAAGAACATGACTGTTATACAGTTTGGAAGATGTTGGAAGAAACATTTGTTAAGGATAGTGCACAAAACAAGGTTTTTGTAATTACAGACCTTGTAAATTTAAAGTACAAAGATGGTGAAGATGCTTCAGTGCATATAAATGAATTCCAAGGGTTCCTGAATCAAATGTCATTAATTGATCTTGAGTTTGTCGATGAGATGCAAGCACTAATCCTATCGAGTTTATTGCTGGATAGTTGGGAGACTTTGGTGGTGTCACTTAGCAATTCTACTCCGAATGGAAAGATTACTTTGAAGAAAGTGAATGATAATATCCTCAATGAAGAAAAGAGGAGAAAAATGATAAACACTTTCGAGTCTCTTGTACTTGTTACAGAAAATCAAGGGAGAATTCAAAATAGGTTCTTTCATGGTAAACAAGCTAAAGAATCCAACAATAGAAAAGGCAAATGGAAGCTAAGAGGAAGATCTCAGTCAAGGATGAGAATTAAGTGTTATTATTGTGACAAGCCAGGGCATATTTAAAAAGACTGTAGAAAGTATAAAAGAGATAAAAAAAAAGGTAAAGATGAAGACAAGAATGAAGAGAATGGTACAACTGTAATTGTATTTGATGGTGATGTTGCCATTGTTTGTGATGATGGTTGTGTTAATATTGCATGTCAAGATACCACATGGGTTGTAGATTTAGCAACTTCTTACCATGTTACACCCTGACGTGATTTTTACACATCCTACACTATTGGTGACTTTGGTCAATTTATAATGGAAAATCAATGGATGGCTAATGTTGTGGGCATTTGAGATATTTGGTTAGAAACCAATACTAGGTACAAGTAGCTACTGAAAGATGTTAAGCATGTGTCTGATATGCACCTACACTTAATCTCTACGAGTACTCTTGATGAAGAAGACTATCACAATTACTTTAAAGATGGTAAATGGAAGCTCTCCAGAAATTCATTAATTGTTGCTAAAGAAAAGAATATGGGTCTTTATATGTCACAAGCCAAGGTGATCAAATGGGAGGTGAATGCAATTGAAGATTGCTCTACTGATTTATAGCATAAACGACTTGGAAATTTGAGTGAGAAAGGCCTTGGCATCCTTGCCAAGAAGAACTACCTTCCATTAAAAGGTATGAACTTGAGCACATATACTCATTATTTAGTTGGTAAACAATATAGAGTTGCATTTCAAATATCACCTTCACAGAGAAGATCACATGTTCTTAATTTAGTTCATACTGATGTATGCTCTATGATTGATAAGTCTTTTAGAGATGTATTGTACTTTATCATTTTTATTGATAATCATTCCAGGAAAATTTAGGCCATTTGTTTAAAATCCAAAGATCAGGTGCTTGATGTTTTTAATGATTTTCATACCAGAGTTGAAAGAGAAACTGGTAGAAAGCTAAAATGTATTCGAACTAATAATGATGGTGAATACAGGGGTCCTTTTAAGAAGTATTGCAGGGAACATGGTATCAAGTAGAGAAAACAGTTCCTAAGACTCCATGGCAGAATGGAGTGGCTGAGAGAATGAATAAAACCATTGTTGAAAGAATTAGATATATACTCTCTCATGCAAAGCTGCCTAAGTCCTTTTGGGGTGAGGAAGTGAAGACTACAGTTGCCATAATTAACCTTTCTTCATCAGTTCCTCTTGATTTTGATGTTCCAGGTAGAGTTTGGAAAGGAAAGGATGTCTCTTATGCATACTTGAGAGTGTTTGGATGCAGAGCATTTGTACATGTTCCTAGGGATGAAAGGTCTAAGCTTAATAGTAAGACAAAGCAATGTATTTTCTTGGGCTTTAAAGATGATGAGTTTGGCTAAGGTTATAGGATCCAAAGGAGAAAAAAATTATTAGAAGCAGAGATGTTATCTTCTTTTAAGATCAAACCATTGAAGACTTTAAACAGAAAGAGAAAATAGAGTCTACTAATTTTATTCCATCTAATTCGACTCCAAGACTTACTCCATAATTACCTTTGTTGCTTACTAATCATGGGGGGAGATTTGCAAAATGATGATAATGGTGATTTTCTTTTTGAGTTATTAGTTGGTGATCATAAATCAGCTAATGATGATATTGATATTATTTTTGAATAGGTTATGCAAGAAGCTTCAGATGAGCTATTAAGGAGGTCAATCAGACCTCACCAAACTTCCACCAAATATTCTCCTCATGAGTATATATTAGTTACTGATGGGGGAGAGCCAAAATGCTTTAATGAAGATATGTCATATGAGAAGAAAAGTGAGTTGTTGAAAGCAATGCAAGAAGAGATAAAATCCTTGCATGAAAACCATACTTTTGAGTTAGTGAAGCTTCTTAAAAGTAAGAGAGCACTCAAGAACAAATGGGTGTTCAGGTTGAAAATTGATGAACATTGCTCGCAACCAAGGTACAAGGCAAAGATTAGTTGTGAAAGGTTTCGGTCAGAAGAAAGGTATTGATTTTAAAAAAAAATTTTGACCAGTGGTCAAGATGTCTTCAATCCAACTTGTTCTTGACTTAGTTGCTAGTTTGAATCTTGAAGTTGAACAACTTGATGTGAAAACTACATTTCTCTATAGTGATTTAGATGAGGAGATCTACATGGAGCAACCTGAAGGGTTTGAAGCAAAAGGTAAAGAGCTGTTAGTTTGCAAGTTGAAAAGGGATCTATATGGATTAAAGCAAGCTCCAAGACAATGGTATAAGAAGTTTGATTCTTTCATGATGAATCATGGTTATGACAGAACCATTTCTGATCATTGTGTATTTATGAAAAGGTTTCCAAATGAAAACTCTATTATTCTCTTGTTGTATGTGGATGATATGTTGATTGTTGGCCATGATGCTAAGAAGATTCAGATTTTGAAGGAATAGTTAAGTAAGTCTTTTGCAATGAAAGACTTAGGATCGACAAAACAAATTCTTGGCATAAAGATCACACGTGACAGGAACAAGGAGAAACTTTGGCTATCTTAGGAGAGATATGTTCAAAAGGTACTTGAGAGATTCAACATGAACAACTCCAAACCTTTTTTTTCTCCACTTGCAAGCCACTTTAAACTAAGTTATAAATAGTGTCCTTCAAGTGATGAAGAAAGAGATAAGATGAAAAAGGTTCCTTATGCATCCACAGGTGGTAGCTTGATGTATGTTATGGTTTGCACAAGGCCGAATATAGCTCATGCAATTGGTGTGGTTAGTCGATTACTTCCCAATCCTAGTAAAGAACACTGGTTAGCAGTGAAATGGATACTCAAGTATCTCAAAGGTACTTCTAGTTTCAACTTATGTTTTGGTAATAATAAAACTGTGTTGGATGGATACACAGATGCAGGTATAACTGGTGATGTTGATTCTAGAAATCTCATGGCAATCAAGGTTGCAAAAATGTGTTACATTATCCACTACAGAGGCTGAATATATTGCTCTTAGTGAAAGGGGCAAAGAGTTGTTATGGATGAAGAAGTTCTTACATGAATTTGGCCTAATTCAAGAGAACTTTGTGTTATACTGTGATAGTCAAAATGCAATCCATCTCAGTAAACATCCTACTTTTCACTCTCGATCAAAGCACATTAAGGTTAGATATCAATGGATTAGAGATGCTATAGAGATGAAGTCATTTGTTGTTAAGAAAATCCATACCGATAACGTGTCAGATATGATGACCAAACCTCTACCTAGAGAGAAGTTTGAGTTTTGCAGAAGGGAAGCAAGCTTGGTAGAGCCTTCTAAATTGAAGCTTACATGTTGATCATCAGTATGGTAAATTCCTCACATGGTGTGTGAGGGGGAGATTTGTTGTATGTGGTCTCGCACCATATGATGGTGGGACCACCACATTAATTAGTATGAGGTAGCTGGCTGCCTCTTTGAATTAATATATGGTCTGCCACTATAAAAGGCAGAGAGAGTGGAACGGAATTGAAAAGAGCAAAAACATAGGAGAAAACACATGAGAAAGAAAGAAGGAGAGGCAGCAAAGCAGTTTGTCTTTTTTCTTTGATTTCCAGCTTGTTCATTGTTGGATCGGACTGAAATTTTGACAGCAGCTTTTAGACACATTACTCTTCATTCTCAACGGTTGGATCAAAGATTGGTGGTGTGAAAGCTAGTCATTTGGACAGAAAACAGGGTTGTTAGTGTTGTGAGCTTTTCTCAAACATTTCTCTCTTTAATCTTATTGTATTCTAAGAATAGGTTGTTCTTAATGATATATATGTTGTAGCCCTTAGTTGAATCTAAGGAAGAATAATTGTGAACCCATTATTTGTTGATAGTGAAAGTTTTTAAGTAAACTATGGTCCCGTGATATTTTTTATATCGGGTTTTCCACATAAAAATCTTGGTGTTGATTTGTGTGATTATTACATTATATTTGTTGATTGTTTGATCCTGATTTTGATTGCACAAAAAAAAAAAGAATTGAAACTTGTGACTTGTGAATTGATCCGACTAGATTGATATCCAATTATTTGTTTCAAGTTTTCCCAACACAATGAACTTTCATCTCAAAGACAAAACTATTTATATCAAAATTGGTTTTTTTTTTTTTATGGTTGGAAAGTGGTTCAAGGAAGACTTTCTCTTTCTTTTTTTTCTTGTAACTTTTTTACTTCTTTCTCAATTCACATGGATTGAAACATCATAAAAATAAAATTTAAAATCAAAACACAAATACGGAAAGCTATAAGGATAAAATATAAACATTTAAAAAAAGAAGAGAATAAAATGTAATTATCAGCATAAAAAAACATTATTCCTTAGACAGTACGCTGAGATAAATACTATAGTATAGATTATGGAATTGAGAAACGCGATGTTGTCATAATTTATTAGTGTAATCCTCACCTAATTAATTTTTTTTATGTAAAAGATCCATAAATTTATCTAAAAAGGCCATTTTAATCCTTCATGATACTCGAGACAAACATCGCTATGCTGAGCATGATTTTCTCACCTTTGTCACGTCAAGGATGTTCAATATCTCACTAAGTTGTTTTAATAAGACAATTATATTTTAATAACTAAATTAAAAGAATCATATTTAAGATATGCTAAGGAATTGGAGGTGAGCTCTGAGCTGTGCAGGAGTTGCTCATCTCGCTATGCTGAGCATGGTTATATATTTAGCATTTCTGTTTATGCAGATGGACAGGTAGATGATGATTCAAGTTCTTGGTTAGATATTGAAGTCATTTTATTTATTTGCTTTCTTTGATCTTGTGCCTTCAAGTGTTATGTAATCTGAATAATTTTTATTATGAGCAATGATGTTTGAGCTGTCGAGCAGAAAGTGTCCATTGAAAAATAATATATTGATCAAACCATGCTGCAGCCATGAAGATAACACCAATCTGGTAGAGGTAGGAGCTGTACAGTCTGATTTAAGCCAAGATTCAACCAAGTGACACTGCCCAAATGATTAATCTCACCATTACACAATAACAACGTTGACAATGATAATAAATTAAAAACATGAACACCAAACAAGCTCTGCTCTTTCTTCTCTTAATGTCTTCGCAGAGCGAAAGCTGACAGCACAAGCAAAAACACGAAGATGACAACGGTGAGGAACGATGCGACCACAGCTCCACTATTTTTCTGGCAGAAATCACCAAACTGTTGGCAGATAGCAAGCCAGTTTGTGCTCGAGTTGCCATTGTGGGCCAAGTAGACTATGGCAGCGGCTGCAGCACCAGCAGCAGTGTTTAGAGTCAGTGCCACCTGCGAGAATAGGGTAGAGTTTTTTTTTGTTAAAATGAGTTGAGGATTTGAGATTTCACCGTGAGATGTTGATTTCACAGCATTAAGAGAGCTTACAGTGTCCAAAATAATCAGCAGGAGCCTTGGTCCAGCAGCGTGCGGGCGGACAATAGCTACAATGGAGAATGGAAGTGAAAGGACAAGGTAGCCAGCAACTATTGCCATTGCAATGACGAAAAACCTGCAACAATAGATGCCTTAGAATTCCTTCAGAGATCTCCATACCTTCTAAATGTGTTACCATGTTGAATTCATGCTACGTTTTGTAACTAGCATTATGCCAAAAGGAGACGGTGTTATGTGTAAGAATTCTAAGCAAATTACACCAAAATTATACCATCCCCTAGCTACTATTTAAAGTGAGAGGAAAAAGCACATACTGAAAAGTGGGAAGATCATCATAGCTAGCTTCGAACTGGAAGAATTGAGTGAAGAATGGAAGAGTTTCATCACTAGTCCCCATGGAAGCGGCAGCTGCTAGAGCAGTCGCTATAGCAGCCAGCCTTAGAATGAAGTCGAATATGGCGATTCCCTTCTTGTATCCTCCCTTTTCATTCATGGGAGCAGCTAGGAGAGGTGCTTTTCCTTTAGAAACAGAGCTTGACTCTGGCATATCAATTTCTGCTGACCCCATCATCATCTTTTTTTTTTTAATCTCTTTAGAGAGTGGAGGACTGGTCAAGGTTGTGATATGAGAAATTAGTGGGTGAGAGACTCGAAGCTGTTGTGATGGAAATGGCTGGATGAATGAACCTTATATAGAGAACTGGACAAGAGTTAACCAGAAAAAGTCTATGCCTAAAACCAAGAGGAGTTGTTGCTAACTATATTCCACTTGATCAGTTTCTATAAGAAAGCAAGTAGAGAGGTGATGCATGAGCATGGACATCAAGATTAGGTAGTTCTTCTTCGAAAAATGAAAGTCAACCGAACAAATAACACTGACAGCTGATCAATTAACACTTCTTGATTAAAATTCTTGATTAAAAATGATGGGATCTCCAAGTCATTTGTGTTTGTCAAAGATCTTGATAATCAGCTGTGTAGCCATGGTGATACTAGAGTCTTTTTTATTTGACACTTGTAGTAAATCTTGTGCTATGCCCTGGTTTATTTACGTTGAAAAGATGAGAAGAAGTGGGGGTCTATAAAATACCATAGCATAAATTTTAATTAAATACTTAATCTGCCATGACTAATAAGTAATTTCTTTAAATCACCCAACCAAACCACACATGCAGCAACCTTTTCATTTGAAGGTACAGATCTTTGCCACCCGCTTCAGATCGTTGTTCTTTTTGCTATACCAGATTTTTCAAAAAGTTGGGTGAGATTAACGTTGTGGTGGTAGGTCAAATTATGGGCCATTTTTGCTGTAAATTACGTCATCGTTTTGCCAATAATGCCGTGAGCCATGCAGGCCAATACCCGTGCATGGTTTGGTGACGTGAATCTGAAACTTTGAATTTCCAGAATAATGAAAAATTGTCTTAATGCTTAGTGTCCTCCCCTCTCCTTGTTAAACTGATATAATAAAATCTCTGCTGTGCTGCATAATTTCACTGCATAAACGCGATACTAAATTCACCTTCTGCTCTATTAAGTGATAGGTATTGTTTGAAGTTTAGCAATGAACTATAATGGGATAGTAAAATCAGGTTAGCTATCAACAATCCAGAGTGGTACAGTTGATTTTATAGCAGTGAAAAACTTCATGTTCTTCTGTCTTCTTCTTTTCTTTTTCTTCTTTAATTACAATGTGGTACAATTGATTTGCGACTGTTCTTGTATTCCATGCAGCACTTCTCTACTGCGATAGCATTGCGACTTGTAAGGCTCTTCAGAGAACTAAAACCTATCAGACAAAGAAGGTGGAGTAAAATCAACTGAAAGAATTAGTTTTACTTTTACAATGAGTGCAATTTGGCAATTCTCCGTGAATTCAGCCTGTTGTATCTAAACAAGCAGTTCAAACATTGAGCAAGTGTGGACTCTGCAGGCAATTTTATGCACTGTGTGAACTTCATTATGCTCATGCCTGAGACTAGAAAACCCATCAAGCATGTGTGATCCATCCACGCTTGGAAACCGCCTCAATCACCCGACTTGCAGCCTCTGCAGAGTCATTCAGTGGAGGGTAGCTCCAGGTCTCGGATATCTGTAAAACGATAAATCAGTAAAATTAATATCAACTTTGCTCAGCACTGGAGTGGTGTGATTTACAATTGTTTGTGCAGCAGCCCTGATGGCTCCCTCCACTAACAAAAATGATACATGATTTTGAAATTCATTACTAATGATGTGTGTATGCAATTTAGTTTTGTGAACGGAAAATGTAAGGAAGTATGGATAACAAGTTAGCAAAATTCAAAGAAAAAACACAATTTTCTTTGAGTGATATGTTTGCTTTTTTCACCAAGTAAAACAGGAGCAGAGAACACGGTCATTATGAGACAGCTGGCTACATACATCTTCTTTGCCAGTGAATGGTCTAACCACTCCCCTTTCATGTAAACTCTTCTGGAATTCAGCAAACTTCCATGTACACCGTTCAGCTCCTACAACATAGACGGGTTTCCTGCAGCACAAACCAAATTTATACGAGCACATGAACTTCATTATAAAACAGCACTATAAGCAATGCCTAGAGATTCATCCACATGCATTACCCAGTGCTGCAAGCCTCGCTTAACATGCTTACTGAATCAGCCGTGATAACAAAAGCATCGGCCCAAGCTAGATGCCCCATATGTGGATTTGGACCTAAGCAGTTATCATTGGATGAGTAATTCTTGCCTACTATAAGAACTGCACCAAGTGGGAGACGACTGAAGATATCCTCTCAGGTTACAGCCACGTCTTACCTCTACCATCCCAAATGTAAACCTTAGGGTTTGCACTAAATTCTTTCAATAGAATCTTGGACACCTGCCAATACATGCCAAGACATAGCAACTTAGTTAGCACTAATCAAAAGAATGAGCACAAGAAATTGCTTAAAGAATTTAAACCTTCTCAGGGGTTCTTCTAGAAAAAGATATTCTAAGGCTCCCACAACTCCAAAGAACATTTCGCAGCATTTCTGTCAATTGCTTTGCAAGATCTTCACCATACTGACAGTTTCCTGTTAGTAAAACATGAAACTGAGATAAAGAACTTTTATATAATCAGGTAAAAACTTGAATCAACCAATACATGGTGAAGAAAATATAGTTCACTCAAACAAATAAGTGACTCTTTCAGGTATTATATATCAGCAGATGAAATTCTAGATATCAAAGTTGCCATGATATACAAAATTTAGCTTTAAGTGCCACATGATGTCACAGTAATTTAGTGGCAACAGAAGAGACATTCCTAACAAATTCCATGACTTAATGTATGAGAAAAAAAATTGAGCAACAATGCACAAACACAAAATTCTGCAGCAGACTCTAGCATTCCCAAACAAATATTCATGTGCTCGCAAAACTCTCTTTCTACACAACCAGACCCCCCTTTCTATGCAGTATATCACCCATCTATCCAAACAAGCTCCACTCAAATTCTAACTACCGTGAGTTACATCAGATGTAATGATATGAATTGTGTTGCTCACACCCAGGTTTGCATGTCTAATAGTTAACCAGAGTAGAGCTGAACAAAGAATCATCATCCCTAGCTCCACTTATTCCAATTATTTCAATGTTCTTGATATACTGAAGAAACACCTAAATTAGTTGTTTACAGCAAGTAGTAAAACACCAGGATTTGCATAGAAAGTGGAAAAAAGAAATAATCTCATAGCGGAAATCATTCTTCTATCATGTACAAAAGGATGTTTTGGGTCAACAGCAACAAGAAAGCTGCAGTTTTGACCACAACGTCATTTTTCTGATTACTGTTGCGGTTGAATGGTATCTTCCTCCCTTTTTATGTCTTCATTGGTTCCACAAGAACAACAACAACAACATCATCTAACAAAAGGTGGTCAGGAATGCCACAACAACACAAAATCTAACAAGAGGTGGTCAGGAATGCCAAATCAAGAATATTCTCAAAATAATGCACCTACAGATTACTTTTCTAAGGTGAAAATTAGTCTTCCACATACAAAGAAGTCAACCAATCTCGTAATCGATGTCATGTCATGTCATTCCTGGATATATTAACATCCACTAAACAAAATTTATCTGAAGAAATTGACAAAAAATGAGGAATTCCAAAAAGAATGTTCCAAAAACGAGAGCATGCAAATAATAAACACATATGCACAGCATTTTACTAGTAGGCCCTCCAATGTTGACAACAAGCATGGGCTTCGGAAGCAGTGCCAATTCATCATGCCAGAGAGAAGCAGCAATCCTCAGTGCAGCTGAATCAGCCTGATGAAGAGCTCCAACAGTGAGAACCTGAGAGATCCAAAATTCCAAATCCATAAGTTTCGTATAGCATTTTAACAACTAACTACAAAAGCAACTTAACAGACCAAAGCTATCCAATTTTATTTTCATTTGCTGAACCCATCTAAGCAAGCATTTCAGTAACCAGAACAAATACCACATTGCTGTCTGGTGGTTCACGTGGAGTTATCCAACTGCGAAGAAACCAGGGGATTTGCTCCTGAGCTTCAGGAGTCAACGGATAATAATCATGACAAGGGGCAATCACCAAATCGAACCTATTCAGATTCAACCTTGGATGTTGTATCTGTTGCATTTCAGTGAAAATTTAAATGAAACATCACAGCAAATAAATAGAAAAGAGAACCCTTTGTCTAATGTAACAAATAGAAGAAACAAAAGGAAAAGGGATCCATGAAATCAATTCCTCTAACACCAAACTGTATGACTCTATTTCAAGGCAAATATCATCGCATGCAAAATATAATACAAATAATAAGACCCATGATGGATAAATTAAGCTACAACCTGAACCACAAAAACATTCTCTGGAGCTAACTGTCTTATAGAGCTTGAAACAGAAATGGTGTCCCTTCCAGACGCAACCACCAATAATGGACCATCCCTGAATTAAAAGAAAACAATAAGCAATCATTAAATGATGAACTACCATTTCTAGAACCTATAATCACTAAAAACACCAACATAGCTTACAAATTAATTGCATAAATTCATATTATGAGCAAACAAAATCCATTCCCTTCATGGGTTTCCTTAAAAAGATCAAATATACTGATTTCAAGTGCATTACTCTACTTAACAATCTAAAATAAATGAAGGATTGCAAGAAAATCATACACATACATACCTATCAAATGTATCACGAGCCATTTTGGCAATCTGATTTGCATCAGCTTCCAATACATCTAACAACCCCGCATTCTTCCCACCATTTTCAACCAAAACAGGCACCACCTTTTTCCCTAGAAAACACCTCGAATCATCATAGATTTTTCCTATAACATTGTCCACTTTCTTGTGCACAGAAACTGGCAGCCAATGCAACCACTCATTAACTGCCCCTCTTGGCCTCAGAACTCGCTGCACAAATTATAGGTGTTAATTATTTACCATGAGCAGTCGTAAAAGAAGGGATCAAAGGAGTGAGGGGATTGGAGTTTTACGTATAGAGAATAGCGAGAGGAAAGACCGAGAGCGCGAAGAAGGCCGATGCATTGGTTCTCGGCGCCTGCGAATCCATTTCCAATTACAACTGCGCGTTTTATGACACCGTGGAACCCAGTTTCGAACATTGCAGGCTTACCTGAATAACCCACTTAAGCTTGGCGGGTTTTATGGTAGCCTGACTATTCCTCTCCTCATCGACAAATTACACCACCACCTTCGAGCTTCTTCCGCTACCCATATCGAAAACGGCAACAATCACAATTTATTGGAAAGTTTAGTTTAGTCCCTCAAGTTCAGAGAAACGTTGATATAGATCCTTTTTTATTTTGTTTCCATTTGTAATTTTTAGAAGTGCGAGTGTTTTAAAACCGGGAATATGTTTTTGGAGCAGGGTTGACAATTTCATCCGAGTCCCAGTATATAAATACTTGAACCAACTCAGATAAATAATTTTTTTTAAAATAGTTACATTACTCAATTAACGTTGATGATTTAGATTTTTTATAATTATCTTTGTTCAATGTGTATTAAATAAAAAAAATATTATAACAATATTTTTATTTAAATCAAATTATTATTATTATTTTGATTGATTGATTGATAAATCAATTTTTTTATATATAGGGAATAAGTTTTTAAGAAACCATTTGAATAAGTTTATAATAATTATACCAGGCAAATCTTAGTAAAGCTATAGAAAACAATTATCCTCGTGAAAAAATAAAAAATAAATGGCGAGACCAGCGTTTCTTGGGCCAACAATTCATGCTTTCTCTTAACAAATCTGAGAGCTGGTCCCCTTATGGCTTAGCCCATTAATTAGTTTATAGCCCGAATCCGAACAATGATGCCCAGTTTAAAAGCTGGATAACCGAGTGAGAGCTGAAAAACTCCATCATCTCAATCTCTCTGAGAAATTTTTGCGGAAAGATGACGGCGGAAGCAGAAGGTGGAGCTCCAGAGGTTACTCTGGAGACATCAATGGGTCCTTTCACTGTTGAGGTGCTTCTCTCTCTCTCTCTCTCTCTCTCTACTCTTTTTATTTTCTTATTATTTCGTACCACTTTTTAATTTTATTCTTTTTGGTGATGCACAGTTATACTACAAGCACGCACCAAGAACTTGCAGGAACTTTCTTGAATTATCTCGTCGAGGTTATTATGACAACGTTAAATTTCACCGCATTATTAAGGTACTATAAATATAAAAACTGACTCATGTTTTGTTTTGTTTTGTTGGAATTAAGAGGCCTTGGTGTCTTTGTTGTGTGTGTTTTTTTTATATATAATTCCTGGTGGGTTTTTGTAGGATTTTATAGTGCAAGGTGGGGATCCAACAGGAACTGGAAGAGGTGGAAAATCCATTTATGGGTTAGTTTGATTGTCTAGGGCTTTGTTTGGTTCCAATGTGCTTGCTTGCTTGCTTCTTCTTCTTTTTTTTCTTTTTCTTTTTCCAATTGCTTAAAAAGAATGGATCATGATGTTGTGAATTATAGTGATAAATTTGAGGATGAGATAAACCCCGAGTTAAAGCATACTGGAGCTGGGATCTTATCTATGGCAAATGCTGGTCCAAATACTAATGGAAGCCAATTTTTCATCACTTTGTCGCCGACTCAATCTCTAGATGGTAATTTTATTCCTCTGTTTGTTCGAATGGTTTATACATTGTCTTTTTTTTAGAAAATTGTTGACACACGTGGACTTTGTTAGATTGGCTTGTGACCTACACAATAATATGATAAATGAATAGTTTTGAGAATAGTGAAACTTGGATCCCAGATTCAGCAGTTATGGACTTGGATTGTAGTTAATCAACACCCGTCACCCCTTTCATGTCATGGTCAAATTTCAAGGATGCTAATCAGAGAATGCTAATTTTATTTGGAATTCGAAACATGTTCTTATACCAATTTTGGATCACTTTTATATCCTTCATTGATTTTAATCTTGTCACCGCATCTACGATGCAGTAGAGTTTCTAAGCTTGTGTAGGAAAGCAAAGATCCCAGAAACTAAACAATGGCATCGTTCTTGTTTTGAAAGTGTTTTGAAGCTCCAATTATTGTCACCAAGAAGCCTGATTGATCCAAAGTTCAAGTTAGCAACAATGAGTCCTGTGGTTTGGCTGAAATCAGATTTCAATTGAAGTATTTTAGACATTGAAGTTATTGAATTGTTTACTTTTCCATTGTTTATTTCCTATTTGTCCAGGCCTGTATATCCCGCTGTTGTTATAATGCTTCGTCTGCTTTATATCATTTTCCAGGAAAACACACCATTTTTGGAAGAGTATGCAGGGGAATGGAAATAATCAAGAGACTCGGTAGTGTCCAAACTGACAATAATGATAGGTAAAAACTTTATTTGTTACTATTTTTGAATATTTTCCTGGTAATTCCATTTTCATTGGTGTAATTGTTACACTCCACTTGATGTTTGAATCACTCCATGGATGACACTCTTTTCCTAACACAGGCCTATCCATGATGTGAAGATATTGCGGGCATCTGTCAAAGATTAGCACTGCATGGCAATTATCAAGGCAGATGATCTGTTTCCAGTATCAGAAGCTGCAGCATCTCTTCTTTTCAGTACTTTTTGTATCGATAAAAAACATGATGAAACGTAGCGATTGGATTGCTTACATTAGCAGAAGAAACACAATGACGAAAGAAAGCTGGCAATCAGAATGTGATGAAATGTAGGTCCCGGAGTACCTTTTATTTTCCTTCTGTTTACTCGCCCCTTCTAACACTATCTGCTGCCATTTTTCCGCAAAATTAATGATGTTAAGCTTACAACGATGTACCATTTTATAAGCGTTAGCAAAGTCTGTTAATTTTTACAGTATTAATGAAGGATGTTGTTTCAGGCACCATAGTATTGACCGAAATCTAGGCTGTCACTCAACTAACGATGCCTCGTCTACTATTTTGTATGTGTGTGTGTATATATATATATATATATATATATATATATATAGGGATAGGGCGATCCACCCCCCTAAAACAAGAAAAAAGAAGCTTTCATTTGGATTGAATCGAATTCATTATGATTTAATAAATTGATCAAGATTAACTTAAGTGTTTCCTAGATTTTTTCCCTTGATTTTTTTTTCGAAGTAATTTCCACAATTTGATTTTTAAATTTAATTTTAACTTGAAACTTAAGAATTTTAAAATTTAACCTTGGGTTTAATAACACCAAAAAGTTTCTTACAGCTTAGATATAGGTTTTTTAGGTGCAGGAAATAACCCAGACAAAAAAATTATCCAGTGGTAACCGAACAAATTGTTTCTTGGCAAATAAATTTTGATCCAAGGCATCCATAATAATAGATAAGCAAAGGAAAAGCAAATGATGCCGATAGATTCAACTGAAACAAAAATAAGAAAAAAACTCACAAATTCTCAGACAACTAGCTGTCAAGAACTATCCACTCATGACAACTATCTGGCTGTAATAGGCAGCAACATTTGGATCAGTAAATCACAGTATTAATATTTTGCTGTATTTCACCATGTTCACAGTTAAGAGATCACAGACTGACATCCATACACAGCAGCTGGAACGAAACCACAGCTCCCTGTATGGTGATCTGCCCAGCCCAAGGGTTAGAGCTTTGGGAGTGCTTTCAAGTCTAAAGGTTAAAGAGCCAAGCCACCACTAATTTCTATGATTCAAGCTTTAAAAAAATGTGATACAGATACCTACAAATCATCTCTTCCCAATTGACTATATTTCTTTCTGGTCCAAAGAAATGTAAAACTGCCAAACAATTGCCACTTCTTCACCAAAAAAATTGACCCTCTGCAAAGTAACGGGGATTGCTACCTCAGTCAATACCAGCTTCAAATCCCAGCAAACACAGTTACAGATATTATACATGCTGACGTTTTTATCCATCATGAAGCACTGCACTCCAGGCAGTCTCGACACCTGTTCCACCGATAATTTATTTTCAGCTCAGCTAGCCTAAGTTTATAGTATGATCGACCTTGGGCAGTGAGATTGCACTGAATCCATTTGCTTTGATGGATTCTGGAGGGCCATCTCTTGAGGGTGTAATCCTTGTTGAATCAGTGTTCTTGATAGGTACCTCCTTGGGAAACTCCTGCTGTTGTAGCAATTCTATCCGCTTTAAAGATGGCACATCACCCTTACAGTATCTGTGCCACATGTTCCGGTATGTTGTCTCTAAACCAAGAGTAAAATTTGGTCCATCACAAACAGGAGATTTAGACATAAGGTTCCGGAGACTCATCCTCAAGTTCGAGAGAGCCGCAATGTCTGAAGCCAGCTGCAGTGCTGATTGAACATATTCCTCTTCATTTTTTGCAACCAGATGTCCTAACCCTGCATTACAATCAGTCACAACGTCCACAGTAATTAAAAACACGCTGAACACCCTCAATCAAAGCTAAAAAAAGGCTAAAAGAAAATTTTCATAAGCATGCACAAAAACGTTTCAGGCACACATGTTGATGACCTCCTTTTTTCCCCTTCTGATATCGGCTCTGTAAAAGGATTTGAGTTTTCATAACCATGGTTTCAAGTGTATTAAGTTTACAAAATAATGGTTTTAAAAAGGTTATCCACTGTCACAAAGCAGAGTTTTTACTCAAAACCTACTTTTTTACTTTCGATCACAAGACAAGCAAATTGCAAACAGAAAAATCAAGGGCATCAAATGCAATGAGGCAAACAAACCCATAGTAATTTAAGATAGGCTTGAAATAAAAAGTTGAAATGAAAGGTCCTCACCGACATTGCTGAGAAGACTCGCGCCAACATTGTGAGCATGTACAGCACCAGCCATGGTAACACATGGAACTCCCATGTACAAAGATTCACATGTTGTTGTTGTACCAGCATATGGAAAAGTATCCAAGCTACATCATATAAATAAAATAAGACAGAACCCTAAAGAAGATTCACATGCCAAACCAGAAGTGTACTAGAAAAGTATGTATATCTAAATAATGCAAATAAATCCCAGAAGACAGGTGATAGAAGTAGAGGTATCAACCTAACATATAAAGAGCATATTTTGCTTCTCTGAACACCTTCAAGATCAAACAAAAAGTGGTTGCAAGTATATTAAAACCGACAATCATACCTAATGTCCATTAGAGAATAAGCTTGCATGTGATCATGGTTAAGAAGAATGAGAGGCAGAAGATCAACATGCAGTGGTTCCAACCCCAGCTGCTCCAACATTGTAAGGAATCTTTGTCGAACACTATCGCAGCAAAATGGCTTGCATTTCACCACAAGGCGGGAGTTTGGAACTGCACAGAGTATCCTAGCCCAAACTTGCAATACCTTAGGTGTTATCTGTGGGGAAAAAATGTGAAGAAACAACAAAAAGGGCAGAAAAAGACACAAGATATAGAAGCAATCGGATAATTTTTTCAGTATAGATAGTGGTTTACTTGTCTAATCACAGAAGTAACCAATACCTTTGCCAAATTATTAAAGCTACCAAATGTGATGAAGCCATTCGAAAGAGCAGGAGTTGGAGCAACAGGCCCAGCCTCTGGTGAAGGTATATAACAAAGGAAGCATTCTGGCAGTCGAATCAACTCCTCAACATGCCTGTCATTGAACAAGCATACCATGCACAGATAACATAAAATAAATCATTCTACTGGGCTATATTTTAGAAAAATAACTTTAAGAAAGTAATAAGAGGGCCTACTTTTGTTTAGTATCAGGAGGGTCAGCGAATGAATCAGTAATTCTGTAATCAATGGTAGGCAAGCCAGTTGTGTTTGGGTAGCCAATCCAAGTCACCTAAAATAAAGACAAACCAAAAAAGGTCAGAGACAAAGTCCCACAGTGAGCTGTGTTTACTAGTACAATTCAAATGGAAAAAAAATCTAAGTTGGGCAAGAAGAAACAGAATCTGAGACATTCACAGCACTGGTGGTTTTTGTTATTTTTGGCATGTGCTAGTATTGTCTACATTTAAGCATATTTTTAAATGCTTCTTGAGTTTTTGTCCTTTTCTTTTGGGACTTGTATAGCAGTTTTGTGCTTTTAGCATCCATTTAAAATTATAATTTTCTAGCTAATTATTCATGGTTTCTAGAATCATCGAACCCTCAGTCAGATCCCAATGACATGCTAACGATGAACCAATCAAAAAGTATCTTAGACTTTAACAAATTTGTATGACCAAGATTACTCCAATATCTCTCTTCAAGAAACTGTGCACATGCTACCTACAAGCGCAAATCTAACAAGTTCCTCATACTCACATCATCGACCATCAGACCACTGGAAAAAGAATATTCCCATAATTGGAGGTTCAGGAAAATGATTACATATGCCAGCAGGGAGGCATGAAGTGTACGGAAGGCTGGCCTTTTCAAGCTATGTCAAGTGCTAAAACATGTAGAGCCAATATAGACTCCACAATTCAATGTGCTATCCATAGAAGTGGCTGTATATATAAGCAAAAATACAATCAATAGACCAACTGGCTTTCGAATGCAAAATGATTGCTGAAATCAATAAATCCAAAACCTACACAGAAAATATATACCACTCATTATTTACATAAAAGTTTGAGCATATACAACTTCTTAAACACAGATATACTATGAATGGATTATTAGAAACATAGCATTAAGAAATGAACTACTACACAAAAAAAAATAAACTCTTTCCCAAAAAAAAAAAAAAAACAATCTGAGGCATACCTGAACAGGAGCTGGTCGGCATGCCATCATTCCCAACTTATTATTAGCTGTATGTCCAGTGAGTTCTACCAATATGTCAACTTTATCTTCTCTGACCATGATTGCAACCTTCTTCTCATCAATCCCGTATATATCCCTCCACATCCCACCCCTTTTTAAGACTTTCTCCCTAAACCTGTTCGTTTTTGCATCAGGCTGAAATTACAAGAAAAAGAAAATCCAGATTATCAACAAAGTAGCTCATGAATGTCTTGGCGGTATTTGTAAGCATGCTACAGAATGCTCCAATTGAGTGATATAGACTACGTGGAATCATGGTGATGATTAGCATCCAGTGCACAGAGTTGTTGTGTGGATGTTACAGATTGTGGACTTGACCATCAAAGTGGCAAATAATTGCAAATGAAGATAGTACCTAATGGTTGGCAATAATGCTGAGCAATGGTGGTATAAAGGAAGCGCATAAAATGGCAGCAATAACAGCAACACAAGTGACAAGTGATAACCAAGAAACTGAAAGCCCTAGAATCAAAGTTAAAACCAGAAGTAGCACTGCACCATGTACAGCATAAGCATGATCTTAAATTTGCCATCCAAAGTAACCACCCAATAATTGCACATTTCATTCATGAGCAACAAAGCAAAGAACCAATGAAGAAATAATGGCAGAAGGGGGAGAGAGTTTGACACTTTCTGGACGTCTCAAATAATCTACCATTGGAAACTCAGGTGATCCATTTCCTTTTAGCCTTTCAAATAAGACTCCTGTCTACATATTAGCCATCTCTCACCATCAGTTATGTTTAAAACCAGATTTTTTTATAAAAAAATAAACCACGAGCTTTAATTGAGGCAAACAGCATCCATAAAGTTACACAACTGTGTAGACTAACAAATCAATAAACAAGTAACAGAAACAAACCATGTATGCATACCTTCACAACTGCTGAATAAACAACCACCTTGTAATTTGCATAGTCATGATAGACAAGAGGGGCCTCAATAAAATAAGATACAGAATGAGTGAAATAATCCGGAGATACATATCCAATCACAAGAGGTCTATCTGGAACTTTTGGGTTGTCCCATGAAGTGTACTGTGGATACAATCTCATAAAGCGCCTACCCCAGTCCCTGCATGTAGGCAATTGACTTCAAATAAGGCTCACCGAACTCAATTTAAAGATTTTTGTGCTAAAAGGTAAAAATAAAAATAAAAAAAATAAAAATTGGCAGTGTTATGAATGTCAAGAACTTACAACATAACATGAGATTATTGCATTTAATTTATATATAAGCAACAACAAGAAAAATATAATACCATGAGCCATGCAATTTGATGAAAATGCCAAAAGAAAAATCATTTCTAAAGCCCAGAAAGAATAAAGTCCAATCTTGTGATGTAAAAAGTAGAAGGAAATACAATTGTAGTAGCTTACAGATGAGGATATATCATCCAATGCCAAAATCTACAATGAACAGAAGGTATAAAACTGACATAACAAAGAATATTCCCAATTGAACGCTGATAAAGCTCTTCCTCACATGTTTCAACACATGTAATTCTTTATTCGAAAAAAAAAATATTTTAGATCATGATGGTGTTTTGTTTGTAGTCTTTCAAACCTCGTATCAGGATTCAGAATATTTTCCAAAAGAACATACAACATTAAATGGCTTCATTTGGGGTTTAAGGCAGTAAGCTCGTCAAGATTCAAAAAGGATTGAAATGAAAATAAATTCCCAGTCTATAGGAGCTAAACCTACCTATGAGCCTCAAAAAGCTTATCATCATGTCCCTCATTTATGTAGTTCATTGCAAGCAACCGATTCTGCCATTGAAAGTTCATAAATACAGTTAAGACAGCAATGACACATAAAGAGGATCTGACACCCATCATACAGACAATGTGTATGATGAATACATGAGCTACTTTGATGATTGGGTATCAACTCTGACTGTGTCTAAGACATTCAAACAGTACAAAATTTCATTGATGAGTGAACATGTGGAGAAAAACCACATCCTTTTGTTTTAGCAAGGAGAAACACCATTTCATTAACTAAGCCAATTAACATTTCACATCTTTTTGTTTTTCTTGAAAAAAAAAAAAGAAGGAAGGTAGAAGGTGAAGCAAAACTCCTACTTTTAGGCATAATTCCACACAGCCCCCCCCCCCCTAAATTGTTAAGCCAACTAACATTCTTTTTTCTTAAATAACAAGTAAAAAAAAAGGAAGGTAGCATGTGTGGTGTAGCATCTACTGTTAGCCACTTGACAAATGTAAAGCATGTGTGGACGTAAAAATAAAACCAAGTGAACACCATATGAAGCGTGTTTTCATCTCATAACTCAACACATAAAACCTTTCATCTCTCAGAAAGAATGTTCAATTCCTTCTCCATTTAATGTTATGGTTAAAGCCTTCCACATCTGAACTAGATTGTCTATTCATGTCATTGGGTCAGTTAAAAAAAAAGGGGGGGGGGTGTGGGGTGGTGTGCGAACACATGGAGTGACATTGTTGACATTCATGACAACTGACGGCACTCACAAGCATTTAGCATTAACTTGAGGTAACCAAAAGAGTGAAAGCACCTGGCCTGCATTGCGAGAATCAGGATCTATCTCCAGGCATTGCTCATAAGCACTAATGGCCATAGATATATTGCCGGCATCTCTATAAAGAACTCCTACACAGAGGATGACAAAATGATATTTAAAAGAAGAAAAAACAGTATTAAGTCTTGTTTTTTTTTTGGGTGTTCTGTTTCCATATATTACAGGAATCAAATTTAAAATAGGAAAACCGTCACAGTACAATTAAAATGTAAGATACTTGCATCAGAAGTTCATAAACATCCCAGAAACAAACTCATCAGAGTTTACAGTGTAACCGTTTTTTTTCTCACAAGGGGGCATGTGGACAAAGATGTGTGTTAGAGAGAGAGAGAGAGAGACCTAAGTTATTATATGCTTCAGCATATGTGGGATTTGCCATGATAGCTTTCTCAATCATGCTTGCAGCAGCATCCATTTTACCCTACAAAACAGAAAGGATCTGGTCAACAACCATGACAAACATATGATCACATAACAAAATGTGCATCAAGCATGACTCCATCTCAGACCTGGACTGTGTAGACAACACCAAGGTTGTTCAATGACTGTGAGAAGTTTGGTTTGATTGATAAAGCTAACTGCAAAATAAAAACAATGGCAAATATGGTTTCAGCCACAGACACACAGGTGTGAGAACATAGAATCTGCACAAGTATCAGAATTTGCCTGATAACACTCCACAGCTTTATCAAGGTTGTCTCGGTCTTTGTATATTACACCTAAGTTGTTGCATGCCTCGGCACAATGAGGATTGAAGTTGAAAGCAAGTTCATAGAACACAATTGCCTGCTCAAATAGAATAGATTTACTGAATCACTGAATGATAAAACTACTGTAATGAAAAAATAAATAAAAATAGCTAAAAACTTGTGCGTGTATAATTATACATATAACCTAGCATCAATGAAAAATAAATTCCAAACTCAACTTTGTTTACAAGCTTCTGTACATTTGCTGAATCTCATTGCAGGAGAGGAACAGACATACAAATGCATGCATAGACAAGAACATTGTAAAATTCCCAAAGATCACTCACCATCTCAAACTTCAGCATTTCACCATAAGCAACACCGAGATTATACATAGCATCAGCATAGTGCCAGTTATAATACAAAGCCTTTTTGTAATATGCCACACCTTGGCTGATATCTCCCTCCAGTTTAACCTGAATACACAAATGACTAAATCCAAAATCAAAGACGCATAAGAAAAAGGACATTCTACTGCAAATTTTCATGAAAGGACAGGCTACTTGAGCTTCTCGTTGACACAACTGATGGTAAATAAAACAAACTGAATCTAGAGAAAGACTTTGCAAATGGGAGTTCACAGCTATCAAAAGACTAAACATGAAGGATGAAAAACCCACTTTTGTTCCGAAATCTGTCAAAGCTATTGCCATATTATTCTTTGCAATCTCGAAGTTTGGTGACACGGCTAGACACCTGTAACAACAATATAATTAAGCAACAAAAATCAGCAGGGGCAGAGCAAACCGAAGGCATATACACCTTACATGCAGGACCCAATAGCATGGTTTGATAAGCAGTAGAGATACCTCTCATAACAGGCAATGGCTGATTCTAAGTCGCCTCTGTTTTTATAGATGACACCCATGTTGCAATATGCTTCAGCATACATGGGCCTCTCCATTGCAGCCTTCTCATAGCAACTAAGGGCAGTGTCATATTGCATCATTTCAGAATATACAACACCAAGGTTATAATATGCAGGCTGCACATAAGAAGTCTCACTATTTATACAGGAAGAGTGGAAAACAAACATTGAAGCAAAACATTTTGGGAGTGGGAATGACTAAAGACATTAAGTTACCGCATAGTGTGGATCTACTTTAAGAGCTTCATAATACTTTTGAATTCCCTCTTGTGTATTACCAGAGAGCTTTAAGCTGGTTCCAAGATCTGTTAAAACAATGGCTAGGCACTCCGAAGCTGGCTTGTATGAAAGATCAGCTTTCAGAGCCTTGTGGTACGACTACACCAAAAAAAATCAATCAACTCTTCCAAGTCAACTTTTAACATAAATAGTTGCAAAGCCAAACAAACCCGAGTGTGATCAAATTATATATAAACACACATGATTTGCAAAGACATAGTTTCAATACCTTGTAGAATGGTATTCACAACAATATTATGGTCAAACATGGTTAATACATCCTTATGCATTGCAGCTCTCAGGCTGGCTTTGATAGACCATAATTTCATAGCTACCCAGAACATTTTGTAACAAGAAAATACAGAAGCTCAAAAGGAGAACTAAAAGTTAGTGTCACGCACAACAGAATAGAGAAAAACAATAAATTATCTATTTTCTTCCATTGAACAGTATTTACTTTTAGCTTTACATTCAACACATGCAGGATGAGGCATCCATCTGAGTCCATAAACATGCATGGACAGCTGGGCTACTATAAACTCTCCCAGTTCCAATTTATCGTGCAAAGAATGTAGAAACTAGTGATTAGCATCAGCTATCACCAATCCACATTTTCATTGCATCTAATATGCAGATGGTGATGTGTTACAAAATAATTCAAGAGTAAAACACCTAAACAAAGGAGAAATAGTACTTGTAAACTGCAATTCGAATACTTTACAATTTGCATAGTACAGAGTTATATCCAACCTGTAAAAAAAATTATAATACAAGCTTACTGGGTGTACTAACTTCTGATTACCATGGACATCTTATTTACTGATATTTTTTTTCTCATGAAGAAGATGAATTAATTGGCATGAGCATACCTCAGCAGCCTCTAACAGACGACCCTCATCCTTGTACAATATACCGCAATGTGTCAGGGCACATGCATTCTGTGGGTCCAGCTTGATAGCTTCAGCAAAACTATCAAAAGCAAGCCTTCCCATGTTCTGCATCTGCAAGCATATTCCTTTTCCAATATAAGCCTCAACAATTCCACTATCTTTCTCCAGGACACTCTCGTAAAGAGCAAGAGCATCTGCAAATTTATTTCTGGACCGAAGAATATTGGCATAAGAGAGTGCATCCTTCCCTTCAAACCCCTTCTGCACTGGAGATGAAACAACAGGAGAGCCACTAGTGCCAGTTGAAGGCTGTGATCCTTTCAAGAAACCATTATCTTCAATCAGTTCCTTCTCTCTCACACTACCATCATCGTTCTCTGTCCACGCCATCCAGATATATCGAGAATCTCTCTTTCCTATAACAGTAACAACAAATGCAAATCAACTTTTCATTCACAATTACGGCACAATCAAAAACTACAAATGCAAGGCTTACTTAATGCTCGACATAAAATATTGAACTTTAAAAGAAATATAACAGGAACGTAATAATAACACTAATATTGATAAAATGCATGAAGTTTCAAGCTTTTTCAGATATGAACTGCACAGCTCTCTACTTCCCATCACTGAAACAACCACTTCACCTTGCCTAAGACTAACAAGTATAACAAAACCCAATTTTTCAATTTTAAAGAGAGAAAGAGCTGTTCTTCCATCAATATAATTGCATTGAAACGCACAATTGGAAACCCTAACTATGTCAAAACTGATTCAAGAAATAGCTTGATTAAGCAAAGCTAAATCTAGAACCCCAGATGATCATCAATAAAACCCTAATAAACTACACAAAAAAAGGAACATCAGATATGAATCATTAAGTCCCAGTAAAACCCAGATAGAAGTTAAAAAAAAAAAAAAAAAAAAAAAACATTAACTGGGGATCTTTACCCAACTTGATACACAGAAAGAAACAAGAAAGCCGTGAAGACAAGATAAAAAAAAGTGTAAAAATAAGGTATTTTGATACTCACATTCAAGAAAAAAAGAACCCACTACAGCAACGTCATGCAAGAGACTTTTATTAGGAGTGGCGTATGATAAGCAGAGAGCGGGGTGCTGGTTAAGGCTGGTCTCTAAGTAGTAAGAGTCCAAAGACAGAATTTTTAGAGAGTTTTAGTTTTAGTTTATTTTTTAGTGGATTATTATTAAAAGCTGGAAGAAAAAAAAAGGAAACAGAGACACGGCACCCTCTCTTAATTCTGGTCTCCGACAAATAGAGTTCGATGTGTCCCAAAACCAGAGAGAAAGAGGAGGAGCCACCTGCTTGGTGTCGTGTGTCCGTTAGTTAATTCAAACAGTACTTCTTGCTGCTGCTGCTGTTACTGTTGTGTTGCATTATGTTTTAGGGCTTTTCTTTTCTATACCTCTTTTTCCTTCAATAATTGCATTTTGTATCATCACTGTTGCAGAAAGCAGCCCCAGTGCCCACAGGCCACGGCTCACACTTGGTTTTTGACGGGGCAGCTAAATGGGTGGGTTTTGGGGGCAAGTGTCGGTATGGATTAGTTTTCTTTTTTTTTTCCTTGGAAAATTATGATAAACATTCTATGATTGTACTTTTACTTTTATATTTAAAAAAATACATTTTAAATATTTCTATTAACTGATAGCATAAAAAACACATAATCCAGTCAAAAATAAAAGTTATAAAATATTATTGATTAGTGATTATTATTGATTTAATATTTAAAACATCATAATAAAAACAAAAGAAAAAAAACGATATATCCACCACCGTCTTTTTTTATTTTATTTTATTTTTTAAATTTTGATTTTTATATTAACTTTAATTCCTATTATTTTGACTATTGTTTATTTTTCTCTTATTACCTTTTATAATTTAAAATAAATTATTAATTTTGAATGATTTTTTTATATTTGTTGATGGGTTTTGATTTGAAAACAAAGCCAAATCTAACTTATGTTGGCACGAGGTAGATGTTGTATCTTGATTACTTAGGTATAGGGGTTTGTATCTTGAATAGGAATTTTAGTTAAGAAGGGAGAAAAGAGAATTGAGAATTTTGGTTGAAGAGAGAGAAAGCAAATTTTAGCTATCAATATATACAAGTATCTTCATCTTTTAATTAAAATTTAAAATAGGCTTTGACTCAGTTTGTAAATTGTGATTTTTCAAATACTAAAAGGAAAATGCCATCGTGAATAAAACAAACTTTATAATGTTTATATAATTCTCTCTTTTTTTTCCTTTTCTTTGTGCTTCACATTCATATATTTTCTATTAACTTTTATATATATGGATATTGAATTTCATTAAACTTAGATCTTATGTAAATAACCTATATCCACCTCTAAACTAAATGCATTTACTAAGAAATTTGTTTACACACAAACATCACCTTGCATTGCCTTTTGTGTTTGGTGTTATGGTGTTGTTCTTTAAAAGAAGAAAAATATCAATAAAAGTTCTTTTGACAACACTGTAGCAAACCTCTTCAAAATAAAATGTAAAAAGTTGTAAACAAAAAAAAAGGTTTGGGACAACCAAATCAGTAGGTTCATACTTATATAATTATTATATTTTACAAGAAAAGAGGAATAAAGGAAAATGAAACAGATTCTCCTTTTTTAATTTAGGCTTGTTTGATATTAATATATTATATTGTGTTTTGTTTATACTATGAAATGGAAGAAACATTAGTAAAAAAATTCCTCGATAAATAATTGTTTCACACACACACACACACACACACATATATATATATATATATATATAGAGAGAGAGAGAGAGAGAGAATTGTGTACCATTGTAAATCTTAAGTCTAAAATTTTAAACCAGTGCTAAATAGGGTAATCCTCTACTAAAAAATAATAAAATTAAAAGAAGATTTTTGTGATTAGTGGTGAAAGTTCTTAGTAAATTAGTGTAAAACTCTAAACGAATTGAAGTATGAATTTACGTGTGAAATTATAAATGATCAAGGTAAACTTGCGCTTAACAATGTAATAATAATAAAATTTAGAGAAACTTCATTACAACCAGTGATGAAAATTTTGAGGCAAGTTAGTATGAAACCTAGATAAAATAATAATAAAATTTGCACAAGAAAAATACCAATAGACGGAGATTTGATAAAAAAAAAATGCTTATAAGATATAAGTGAGTGGCATTGTCATAATTATAGAAGAAAAAAAATCATATTTCTTCCCTTAAGTAACATTCAGCCAAGAAAGGGAAGAAAACTTAAAAATTCCTCAGTCTTTTCTTAATTTTATGCTTATTTCTCTAAAAAATATTGAATGGAAGAGTGAATATAAGTGATTCCTACTAAAAAAAACAACCAATTAAGAAAAGATTTTATATATATATATATATATATATATATATAAAAGAAGAAGTGGTTTTTGTAAATTGGTAGAAAAATGGGAAATTATCAATTCTTTGATTGTTCTTGGTGTGGGAAATGTTATAGTAAGAAGTAATTGGGACAAAATTGAAATCAATTTTGAGAAATTATTTTCTATAAGTGATTAGCCATGTGGGTGTTTTTAGGGTTATTGGGAAATTGATAAAATTATGTGCTAAATAATATTTTAATGATGTTAGGATTGTTTGAGTTTGGTTATAGATGCTTTAATGTGGTTCATTAAAAATATGCTTATGGTAGTTAAGAATAATTGAATGATGGAAAGTTAGATTAATTAACGAAAAATTAAAAAAAAAAACAATTTGGGAATTTAGATAATTAGTGGCCAACCAAAGGTAGGGATTTTGAAAATTTGACTAAATTAAGCTGCTTGTGATGTTTTAATGATGCTTAGGAATGCTTGAGATTTGTGTTGAATATTTTAATGAGGATTTTTAAGAATCTAATTATCTTTGTTATATATTGAAATGTTAGAATTATGGCATTTAGCTAAATTAGGTAGAATTGTGTAAGTTTTTATGTTTTAGAGATGTTAGGGATGCTTAAATTTGATTATTATAATTGTAAATTTATTTTTTACATGTGAACCATGTTTAAGTATGTTTTGGGGAAATTTGAGTATTTATGGCTAATTATGAATTGAAGATTTAAGGAAGATGGGAATATGAATAAATTGTGTTGTTTTGGCACTTTAATGATGCTAAAAATATTTAGGATTTTTTTGTGAATGATTATAAGGTAGATTAATACAAGTTTAGCTAATGTGGTTATATGTGTGGAATGAGAAAAATATAAAAATTGGATAAATTATATTGAATTTATGTTTTAACAATATTACAGAAGTCAAGTGTTGATAAAATGATGGAAATGTAGAAGATTTGATAAATTGTATGGAAGTTATGTGATTTGGCATAAAGATAAAAATGAGAAAGATTTGACAAATTATATTGAATTTGATGTTCTAATGGATGTTTGTGTTTGAAATGATTATGAAAATGTATTTGAGCTCGATTGTGATTCATATAGAATAGATTGTTTATGTATTAGGTTTTGTGGCTAAATGAGTAAGAGAAGAACTATGAAAACTTGATGAACATGTGTGAAATTAGTGTTTTAAACAATGTTTAAAAAATATTTGTCTTAAATCTTGCTAAAAATACCTAAAAATTTATAATTGTAAAAATGAAAGGAAAGTTGGAAACTTGACTTTGATTAGTTGTGTTTGAAATTTTAAATGTGTGGGAATGGGCTCTCATGGCTAAAAGAATATAAGTGTGTGTGTTTTGTTTATTATGTCAAATAGTGTGCATGTGTATTGATGATGTTACTGTAAGTTTTAGGTAAACGATTGGCCAATATATTTATGTCATTGTTGAAAAATAGATTAAGTTGTGTATGTTAAAATGCCAAAATATGTTAAGCCTTGTGCAATTGTTTATGGTAACGTCTATATTTATGTGCCTAACTAAATTGGTTGTTAAATGAATGAATATGTATGTGGGGGGGGGGGGCAAATGAGATATTAACTTGTTACCATTAAGAATTTTAGGAGAGATATCCAAAGCAGAACTCACCTTCTCATGAACACTTCTAGCAAAAGCTTCAGGTAAGGGTCATCTCCTTGCTTTTTTAATTAATTAATTGTTCTCGTAATGTTAAAATGCAAAGAAAATCTATATGTATTGTGTAAAACTATTCATCATAAGAGATTATGCTTTCGAGGTAGAAAAGTAATATTACATGAATTATTCATATGGGGTAGGAAAGTAATACTATGTCAATATGTCTACGAGGCAAGAAAATAATATTATGTAAATTATGCCTATAAAGCAAAATAATAATAATAATGTTATGTGAATTATGCCTATAAGGCATGAAAGTAATGCTATGTGAATTATACCTATAGAACAAGAAAATAATATGATTTAAATTATGCAACCAGGCAGGAAAGTGATATCATATCAAGTATGTCTTTAGAGTATGGTAGAGACATTAAGTGAAAATACTCAAACGAGATAGGAAAAATAATATGAAAAGAAATGCATTTTCATGGCAGGAACTTATAAGTGAAATTTGAATTAACCTCAATGGTGGGATTGATATGTGAAATTTAAATTGACAACGATGATGTAATTCATATGTGAAATTTAAAATGGCTACAACGACAAACCTATTATGTGAAATTAATTTTAAGCCAACTGCAATGATAAAAGTTATTAAATTGAAGTCTGAGTTACGAGTATTTTAAAATAATTGGTGAATATGGATGATGTAGAATATGAACTATAAATTATTGAATCTGTAAACCCCCGAAAAGAAACTCTAAAATTAATGAAGGGAATATTATACTCAATGATACAACATTGAATTATCTCACTTATGATAATGTGCTTTACATTTTATAAGATTGATGGTTATTTGTTTAAAGAAAAAATATCTTGTATGCCTAATTATCCTATGTGTGAATTGCTTGTTCGTGAAGCTCATAAAATAGTTTAATGGGACATTTTAGGGTTACTAAAAAAGCATGTTTGTTTTTGTGTTTCAAAAGTGTTTTTAAAAAAAATTAAAAATTTTCTTATTTTTTTTAACTTCAAATTAATATTTCTTTGGTAATTTCAAATTATTTTAAGTACTGATATTAAAAATAATTTTTAAAAAATAAAAAAAATATTATTTTGATGCATTTCTGAATGAAAACTACTTTGAAAAGCAGTCACCACCACATTCCCAAACACCCCTTATGACTTTAGATGTTTTGCATGAGTACTTTTATTGGCTTAAAATGAAAGGGTATTTGCAAATAATTTATTATAGATGCATAACATGTAGACAAGCTATGTTTAAAGTTCTATCTCATGGTTTGTATACTCTTTTAACAACACCTAGGGAACCTTAGATTTATATATCTATGGATTGTATTTCAGGTTTGCATGTGTCAAAAAAGGATAAAGATTGTATTTTTGTGGTTGTAAATAGGTTTTCTAATATGACATATTTTATATCTTGTGATAAAACTATCGATGCAACTATAAAAAGCTTATCCTTGCGGGAGATAGTTTGGCTTCATGTCGTTCCGAGAAGTATTGTTTTTAATAGTGATGTTAAGCTGCTTTTAAAAGGTTTTATGGGGTAGGTTTGTAATAAATTTTTTATTTTTTACTGTTTATCATCCACAAACAGATGGTTAAACTAAAGTAGTTAATAAGACTTTAGCTAAATTGTTAAGAACTATCATTCAAAAGAATCCAAAGACTTAGGAAGATTGTTTATAGTTTGTTGAATTTGCATATAATAGGAGTGAGCATTTTACCACTAATTATTCTCCTTTTGTATTTTTTTATAGCTTTAATCCTTTAACTTTTTTAAATTTAAATTCATTACCTATTAATGAAAGAATTAGTCTTAATAGCAATAAAAAAACATAAGCAGTGAAAGCTATTTTTGAGAGTATATGACGAGAAATACCAAAGAAGCAATATGTATTCAAAGCAATATCTTGGAATTAGGTGATTGAGTTTGGGTACATATGTGCAAAACGATATTTTCTGAACGTTGGAGATCTGAGTTGATGCTAAATGGAGATGATTCATTTCAAATCATTGAAAGAATTAATGACAATGCCTACAATGTGAATCTACTAGGTGAGTATGATATTAATGCTACTTTTAATATTTTTTTATCTCTTTTTATTTGATATAAGTAAATGATTCAAGGTGGAATCCATTTGAGAGAAGAAGGGATGATGTGATCCATTAGAAGCTCTAGTTGGGTCAATTATAAAATCAAGGGGAAAAAAAATACATTCAACAAACTTATTTAGAGTATTTGGGCCATTGTGAATTTGAAGAAGGTTATATTTTTAACAAGGGGAGGCTTTATTTTTTTTCTAATGTATAATTGTACGTTAACAAGCATAATTTTTTATCTGATCGTTGATTCAAGCTGAAATTTTTCTACAAGATTTAAAGGGCTTTTTTTTTATATATATACGGCTGAAATTTGATAGAGATCGAACATCAGAAAAAGCCTTTTAATAAGTTACAAAAGCCACTATTAAGGAATTATATTAGTTTCCTAGTTGAGTTAAGATTTTATTTTATTTTATTTTATTTAGAACTCTTTTATTATTTCATCAAGCTTGTTTAGGATATTTTTATTTATTATAAATAGGATTATTTAACTTGTATTTAGGTTTTTTAGATATAAACTTTGATTTCAGAATAATTTATTGTGTTTGTTAGAGGAAATTCTCTTAAATGAATTCTTCATTGACTACTATAACTTATCAAATAATTAACAAAGCTTCGTGGCATTTTTCATACTACTCGTTCACGTCTCTTTATAGACATTGGGTTAGGGTTTGATTTCTATAGTCTTGGTATGTAAAACCCCGGATAATATTATTTATAGTAAGAAAAGTCAGGATTATAAAAACAAAATGAGGAAAATGGATAAATTAAATTATAAGAATGATGATATATTTGAGAATTTGAATTAAAATGTTTTGTTCAAGTGTTAATATATATAAATAAAGAAAAATTTAGGGACATGGATAGTATTAAAAAAAAAGAAAAAAAAAGAAAAAAGAAAGCTATACATACATACATACATACATACATATATAAATATATATATATATATATAAGTGCAAGTGTGCGCCGAAGAAAAAGAATTAAGGACATGGATGGTATTTTTAAAAAAAGTTAATTATATATATATATACATGTATAAGTGCAAGTGTGTGCGCAGAAGAAAAAAATTAAGGACATGGATGGTATTTTTAAAAAAGTTAATTATATATATATATATATATAAGTGAGTGCAAGTGTGTGCTGGAAGGAGAAAGAAAAATAAAACTAAACTTACCTTTCAAAGAGGAAGAAGAAGCATTCGGCCAGGAGAGGAGTAAAAATAATTCAAGCAAGGAAAGTTTCAATACAAAAGTGTTAAAGTTTTGGCTATTATTTGGTAAAGTGCCCTTACATTTTTAAATAAGATTCTTGATGAATAAATACTTTAAATTGTTTGAATTTTGTGAAATGAGGAATTAGGGTTCATGATAAATTTTGGGGGAAATTATAATTGATTGTGAAATTATGTTAAGATTGTTGAAGTGAGTAGAGAAAGTAGGAAATTATGGAAATTGAAGCAAAATTTTAGGTGTTCTTGAAGAAGAGATTTTTTGGAAAAATAATATTAAGAAGAATAAAATTTAGGAATTTGAATAAGATGATGAGATTGTGTAGGAAAGAGATGATATTAATGTTAAAGAGAGAATGGATCATGAATTTTTTTTATGTTTACCTTTAATTTAAATTGTGGTAAAATAAATTTAAATAAATACATTTAAAGAATATATATATATATATATATATATATATTGTTTTGAATGATGAAATGTTATGTGTTACAATGCGGAAATTGAAGAATAGGATGGAAATTTTTCATGTTTCTCTCTAAATTTTATTTTGGCAAATGAAAGGATAATTGGAAGGAATTTATTTATTGAGTGTTTCGATATGGAAAGTAGATTAATGATGTGATATACATGTCAATTCAGGAGAGGCTGCCAGGCCGACACCACCACAGGGAACTACGGCTCGAGCTCAGTCGTCAGGTAATTACACGATACCTGAATTTAACATTAGACAATATGTATTTTTTATATCGGATTGATTGTGGTTGACATGTTAGAAATTATTATGTTGTTTGCTTGAGAAAATAAGATATGCGATATGATGAATTAATTCCTGAATGAATGGGATTAGTGCCCTGGTGAATGGGCGTTGTAAGAAATTGAGTCCCTGGTTAATGGGATTAATACCCTGGCGAATGGGTAAGTTGTTGAACTAATTCCTGATTTAAATGGAATTAGTGCCCTGGCAAATGGGCGAGATGAATAATGAATTCCCTGGTTAATGGGATTCGTACCCTGATGAATGGGTGAAATGTTGAACTAGTTTTTGGACTGATGACAACCGTGCTTGTTGAATGGACTAGTAGATTATTATGAAATTTAATTGATATATAATAATACTAGATGAGCAAGTTAATTTAATGATCTTTTGACTAAATTTACAAAAAAAAAAGGGGAAGAAAGAAAGAAAGTAGAAATAATTTTATAAATGTCTTTTTATTTTTATTTGTCTAATTGAATTATTGTATTAAATCTATTTTCAGGTACATCCCCCTACAGGACTGAACAGTAGATTAGTTCCTTATATTTTGTTGAATATCATGTTGTAATGAATGAATTTATCCTTTTGTTATGTAATATAATGCGTCTATAATTTATCGAAAGCTTTTTGTGTAGCATAATCTATATTATGAATTTCTGCTTTAATTATGAACTTATTTCGATTACAATTTCGTTAACGATCCTTATTAATGTACTCCAGTTACCGTTTTTAGAATCATTCTTTAGATTGCATCCATGTAAATATGAGATATTGAATTGTTTAGACATATGTGAATTTAATTATTGAGAAGTTGTGATGTAATGAGAGGATGATGTCCTGGATGATAGGACAAGTAAGAAATTTGTTAATTGGGGATTGTGGAAGAAAAGTCGATAACTTGGTACCTAATAATATAGAGGAAACTCTGCCGAATTTTTTATTGATTACAAGAAAAAAAAAATCCCTTATTTTAATTGAATTATCATGTCTTTACTATCTGTTTTGAATATATAAATATTGGGGCTGTTACATTTCTTGGTATCTCAATATAGATTATGGTTGTGTCAAGCTCAATTACAAGCTTATTTATCTTTCTTTTTTTAATTTAAAATGGGGGTTGAATTTACTTTTTACTATTGGTACTATATTATAATGTTATTTTTTAAGGATATTTTTATAACTTAATTTTGACAAACCGTATTTTCAAATATTTCTAAAAAAATTAAAAATCACAACGAAAGTTCATATCTCTTGAAAATTCTTCAATTTTGAAAAGATTTGCCATTTTATTTTATTTTATTTTATTTTTGAGAATTTTAGCTTTTTCGCATATTTATAAAAACAAAATTGAAAAAAATAAGTTAGAGTTAGAAGGATAAAATAGAAAATGATGGTGAAAAAAAAAACAAAGACAAATGAGTAAGAGAAAAATGTTAGGAAAAAAAATCAAGGAATAAATAAATAGAAATAGAGGAGGAGGAGATTAAGGACTGGAATGAAGAAAAAAAAAGAAGTGATGAGAATGAGAAAAACAAGGAGGAAAATGAAGAAAAACAAAAGAGGAGAAAAGGGACCAAATTTAAAAAGCCATCAAGAAAAAGGACAAAAAAAAAGAGACAAAAGAAAACCAAGAAAAGAAAAACAACATATATTAGAGACTAAATCAAATCAAAAGAATTGAGATTATAAATAAAATAGAAGGTTAGGGGACTGAAATGACATTACAATGTAAACGAGCAGCTTAAAAAAACAAATGACAACTAGAAGCCGTGCTAGTGATGAAACCAATTCATCCACTTGTCGTCAAATATATTATTATGTTTTATTATTTTTGTAGTTATGGTTTTTTTTATTATTAATTTTATAATATTGTTTTGGCTAATTATCAGGTTGATTTTAATAATGTCTTACATATTATGAATTTTTATACTTATTTTGGATAAAAATAATTTAAAATTATCAATTTACAAGTGAACATTAAGAATAAGTTATTTATAATTTTAAATCTTAAAAAAAAAAAGCACATTGTTATGTTTTGGTATAGCCAACATCAATTATTTTTATAATTAACAAATAAAGATAACTGTTAAAAATTGCACATATTATTGTTATATCATTATAATACGAATAAAAATAATGTTAAAATATCATTAGGGATTGTAGGTTTGATGTTTTGGATTTTAGAATTTTATATTTAAAGTTAAGGTTAGTTTCGTTAGAGATTAGGGGTTTTGATTTCAGTGATTGGAGATTAAGGTTAGGGGTTTGGTTTGGGGTTAATTTAAAATTAAAGTAGTTTAGAGTTTGGCTTAGGGTAAATTTAGGGTTAGTGATAAAACAATGGAACAATGCAACAGTAGAGAATGTATGTTGCAGCCAAAAGCTTGAGGTCTGCGTGTATTGTATTAGGGTTTTATAATCCCTTAATGTCAATAATTAATGCCTAAATACATGCCTAAGAATATTCACATTCCATAATAGGAATATTACAATCAGCTCATCCCATATTTAGATATTCCATAATACCCCCCCTCAAGTTGGAGCATGAAGGTCTCGGATGCCCAACTTGCGCAATAAAAATTCATATTGTTGCTTTCCCAAGGCTTTTGTGAATATGTCGGCAAGTTGTAATGAAGACGTAACGAATTGAGTCGTAATACTCCCAGCCACAATGGCATCACGTATAAAGTGGCAGTCAACCTCAATATGCTTAGTGCGCTCGTGAAACACAGGATTCTGTGACATATGAAGGGCTGATTGACTATCACAATGAAGGGACATAGGAGTCGGATGAGAGACGCCAAGACTTTCCAGTAAAGCTTTAAGCCAAGTCAACTCACATGTCGTCATAACCATAGATCGGTATTCTGCTTCGGCGGAGGAGCGGGAGACAATGTGTTGTTTCTTGGTTTTCCAAGATACCGGTGAATTACCAAGAAAAACTATCCAGCCAGTAAGTGATCGTCGAGTAAGGGGCAACCGGCCCAATCGGCATCACACCACCCGTGTAGCCGCAGGTCACTGTCACTACGAAGAAATACACCTTGACCCGGATTACCCTTAAGATACCGAACCACCCGCAAAGCAGCTTCCCAGTGTTCCTCCCGTGGACATTGCATGAATTGGGATAGAATATGCACACTATAAGAGAGTTCGGGTCGAGTGAAGCAAAGATAAATCAATCGTCCTACCAAGCGACGATATTTTTCCGGATCGACTAATGATGTACTAGTGGACAAAGCAAGTCGATGATTTTGTTCTAAAGGAACAGCTGCTGGTCGAGCCCCTAGTAACCCGGCCTCCGAAATAATGTCAAGTGCATATTTGCGTTGACAAAGAACAAAACCAGCAGGATTGCGCGCCACTTCAATTCCCAAAAAATATTTTAGGCAGCCAAGATCTTTCATGTGAAAGCAAGCACTGAGATAATCTTTGAATGTATGTATATCACCCGGACGATTGCCAGCGATAATAAGATCATCAACATACACAAGGACACTAAGTTGTACTTCCCCTTGCAGATATGTGAATAAGGAGTAGTCAGAATAAGATTGCTGGAAACCATAGCTCGTCAAGGCAGTTGAGAGTTTAGCAAACCAGCACCGAGGAGCCTGTTTCAACCCATAAAGCGACTTTCGAAGTTTGCAAACTGCCCCAGTTGTCCCGACGCGAAAACCAGGCGGAAATTTCATGTAAACTTCCTCCTGAAGATCACCATGCAAAAATGCATTATGAACATCCATCTGATGTACTGCCCAATTCTTCGCGGCGGCCACAACAAGAAATACCCGTACGGTAACCATTTTTGCGACAGGCGCAAAGGTGTCCGTGTAATCAAGGCCTTCAGTCTGATGATTGCCCAAAATGACTAGGCGAGCCTTCAATCGCTCAATAGTACCATCAGAATTATATTTGATCTTGTACACCCACTTGCATCCCAAAGCTTTCTTCCCAGCCGGTAGACTCTGAACAACCCAGGTCTCATTAGTTTCGAGTGCGGAAATTTCACGCTGCATGGCATCTCTCCAACTTTTATTTCGGACTGCCTCCGAATAGGACACGGGTTCCCGCTCAGCTGTGATGATTGCAAGAAAGTGTCTATGTCGCATAGAAAATTTGTCACAATTCACATAATGTGCTAAAGGATAGGGTGTACCTGAAGGATGCAGTGGGTCGAGTGGCGAGCGAGATGGACTCAGTTGAATGGTGTTGGTGACATAATCATGGAGTCGGACGGAGGGATACCGCTGGCGATGTCCTCTTCCCAATGGATTAACCTCTTATTCTAGATGAGGAGAAGCTGATGGGGCAATAGTTGGAAGTGACTCAGAAGATGAATAAGCAAACTCCAGCATATCCTTGGGTATAAGATCGTGGGCCTCGTCAGAAGTGGTGAGAGCCAAATCGGGAGTGGAAGGCCCATCAGTAGTTTGAGCAAGAGGAAAAATATCTTCGGAGAACACAACATCCCGAGAGACAAAAAAATCTTGTCTTTCCAAATCATACAAGCGCCATCCCTTCTTCCCATAGGGATAACCAACAAAAATACACCGACGACTTCTACTTGCCATTTTATCCCCCGTCTTCTCATGTGCATAACACAAAGACCCCAAAACACGTAAGTGATTATAAGACGGTTCCACCCCATGTAAAACGTGATATGGTGTTTTCCCATCCAAAATCAAGGAAGGAGTCCGATTGATTAAGTACCCAGCAGTCAATACACACTCGCCCCAAAATTTAATTGGAAGAGAACCTTGAAATCACAGAGCGCGGGCTACATTCAAAATATGTTGATGTTTTCTCTCCACACGCCCATTTTGTTGTGGAGTGCCTGTACAAGAAGTCTGAAAAATAATTCCTTGATCAAAGAAATATGATTTCAGACATGTAAATTCTGTCCCGTTATCGCTTCGGACAATTTTGACTTTCCGAGCAAATTGTCTCTCAACCATGGCAAAGAATTGTTTAAGCATACTAGATACCTCTTTCTTGTCAACAAGCAAATAAATCCATACAGCACGAGAGAAATCATCAGCAATAGTTAAAAAATACGAAGCACCACATGAAGAAACTGTTCTATATGGTCCCCATAAATCACAATGAATCAGTTCAAAAATACCCAAGGTCTTATTTTCGCTAACACAAAATTTATCTCTCCGTTGTTTTGCTCTTTGACAAACATCACAATTTTTATTCAAACTGTTTTCCTGGTTACTAGAATGAACTTCGGGAACTAACTTTGTTATTCGTAGAGAAGGATGCCCCAGTCGCTGATGCCAGAGATCAAGAGACGCTTGATTACTGATCTTCATTGTATTAATCCGCGATATCCCTTTGAAATAATAGAGTCCATCTCGTCTCTCACCTGCACCAATCAGCATCCTCGAGGTGTGGCCCTGTATAACACATAATTTTTTAGTGAATAGTACAAAACAATCATACTGATCAATTAATTGCGACACAGAAATTAAATTGCAAGTAAGTCCTGGCACATAAAGGACATTTGCAAGGCACAAATCTCCATCAAGAATTGTTGTTCCCTCTTTGACCGCCAAAGCACTACTTCCATCTGGTAATCCAACGGGACACTGATCGATTATTCTTAAATCATTAAGTTCCTCAATGGACCCTGTCATGTGATTAGAAGCCCCGGTGTCCAATATCCACACCGAACCAGTCACTGTCCCATACAAATTTTTAAGCTTACCGGTCATTTTATCAGTTATTTCCTTTGGCTCTCCCAAGATAGCCTTTAATTTTGCCCACTGTTCGTCACTCAAACCTGGGAACGACGAGCTTCCTCCTGCGTCTGCAATAGTGGCAGAACTGGACCCGATGTTGGTGAGAGCAGCGTTAGCACGGTGGGTTCCTCTGTGACCCCGACCTCTTCCTCTACCACCGGAGTACCCTCTGCCACGGCCAGCCTCTCTTCTCTCGTCTCCCCTGGGTCTGTCACCCCACCATTCAGGGTATCCCGTTAGGGCAAAGCAATTGTCTTCTCCATGCCCTGATTTATGGCAGTGCGAGCAAATCCCCTTCTCTTGCCCGTCGGTTCGAGTCATGGAGCCCTGCTGTCGTCCGTCGGTTCGGGTGCGAGCAACAAAAGCCACAAATTCTCCTTGTTCTTCTCTGCCTCGAGTCATCCCCTTCACCTGTTCTTCTTGAGTGAGGATGGAATACACCTTGTGCAACCCCGGCAATGGGTCTTGTGCCAAGATGTTAGATCGGGTTGTCCCGAACCGCTGCTCATCGAGACCCATAAGAAACAGGTGCACCTTCTCTTCCTCTCGTCTCTTTTCCAGTTCTGAACCCAGATTGCATGTGCACTTTCCACACTTGCACACCGGCAATTGCTCAAAATTGCCCAGCTCATCCCATAATTGTTTCAATTTCCCATAGTAATCCATGATAGTCATTCCTTTCTGTTTGCAATCGGCCAATTGGGACCTTAATTGTTGAATCCGAGGTCCATTGGTGATGCTGAATCCGTCTTTGATGTCCAACCACAAATCCCGTGCAATCTCTACATGAGATATGGTTGATCGGAGTGTGGATTCGATAGTGTTTCGAATCCAGGACACCAACAATGAATTGATGGTCCACCAGTCTTCCCAATCTTCTGATTCTTCATTGGGTCGTGCAATAGACCCGTCGATGAACCCGAATTTCTTTCGGGCTCTCAGGGCTGTTCGGAACGAACGTGTCCACTCTTCATAGTTGTTCCCCTTCAGTTGGACCTGAGTAATCGTAAACCTAGGATTATCAAGAGATGTAATATCGTATGGCGAAATCATTTTTCGATTCTCACCAGATACACTCCTGCTGCCGGACATGGATTCTGCCATGTATTCTGTTTGATTGTGTTTCGATTGTTTTATTGCTTTGATACCATGATAAAACAATGGAACAATGCAACAGTAGAGAATGTATGTTGCAGCCAAAAGCTTGAGGTCTGCGTGTATTGTATTAGGGTTTTATAATCCCTTAATGTCCACAATTAATGTCTAAATACATGCCTAAGAATATTCACATTCCATAATAGAGATATTACAATGAGCTTATCCCATATTTAGATATTCCATAATAGTTAGTCTGGTTAATAACAAAACCGTTAACATTCCCTTCATCGTGCCTGGTCTGAGAGTTCAAGATGTAAGAAAAGAACAAAAGAGGGAATTCGGTGAGGGAAGGGGTTTGAAGGAGTGGAAGCCAAGTTCCCGGATTGTTGCCGAATTCGCATGAGAGCTCGGCGTCAGCCGGGGCTTTCTCCGGCAACCCAGAGGGGTCTGGCCTGTGCTTGCTCCGCTAGTTTTCTCAGCTCCGACCCGGTCATCCCAGCTGCACCAGGTAAGGCCATATAGCTATGAATTGAAGAAGGATGAAGTAATGATTATCAGAGAAGAAAGGGTGGACGGCGGCAAGCTGGAGTTTCTAAAGTTCTAGTGTCCGATACCCTGGCTGCTGCAATTTTACCGTTGTTTTCGTGTATGTCCATTAGCCTTCGGGATCTTTTTTGTTTTTTCATGAGGATAATCAGTAGCTAAGGTACATTTTTTACGAGGTTAAATGTGTTTTGAGCTCATCAAGAACAGCCTGGATGTGCTTAGACATTTCAACAGATCTTGGCTTCTCGTACCTTTTTTTTTTTTTGCTGCTTTGTTAAAGAAAGTCACTTGAAGCTATAGTTTTCTTGCGTCTATAGAGTCTTCATTTACTATAGACAGGCACATTCCGTGAGCTGTCCAGCTCTTGAATTTGCACCTTTTTTTAATTTTAATTATATCTTCTTATGTTAAATTTATTAAGAATTAATTTTTTTTTAATTTAATTTTAAAAAGATTATTCCAATTTTATAAATTGAACTTAGAGTTTGACTGATTAATTCGAGATTTTTTTTTAAAATTCATCATTTAAGATTTAGTTTATTAAAAATTAGATTTGATGATTTGTTTTGGTTTTTTTCTCTGAGGTTATTTATGTTTCATAACTCTGATTACAATTTTGGCTTATTAATTTAAGTTAATTCAAGTTATTTTTATTAATTTTTTTAATTTTATCTTTTAACATTGTATTGATTATGAATGAAAACAAGTTATTTTATATGTAAAATATATAAAAAATAGATCTTTATAAATAAAAAATAAATTATTTTAGTTTTTATCAAATTAAAATTTAAATTTTAAAATGTAGTTATGTGTGTAGAATAAAAGAAAGGAAAAGAAAGTAGATGGTCAAAACGTGCAGCCTGACTCCGAAGTAAAGTGATCATGTCCCATATCTGCTTTTCCCTCGCGAGTACTTGACCGTTCGCTTTACCTTACCTTCCCATCTAAAATTCTAAAATGGAATCATATTTGAGTAAATAATAATTTAGTCCCTCTATTCTTAACATATAATTACCCAGTCCCTCTATTCTTGACTGCTTATAATTACTAGTTCCTTATACCTTCGTTATTTGTTAGAAAATGACCAAACTATCCCTAGTTTCTTTCCATTAACGTATAGTCAGAAGAGTATTTTGAAGGGAAAAAAAAAATGAATTGGTGACAAATAAACAACTTATTAACGGACACTTAACGGAAGGACTAAGTTATAAATGGATGAGGCCTTTTAAATTAAAATGACCAACTAGTTTTTTGTGCCGAAAACACAGGTACTGAATAATACATTGCATTATATGCTATTTATTGTCTCAAAGCTACCCATTTCCTAGCATCTGTCCAAAAAACACAAACCTCCTCGCTCCTCCCTTCGCAGGGGCCAGTCGGCGGTGGTCCTGGGTCTCTTTGGTCAGCTCTTGGGTCTCTTTGGTTACTGTAAGTCTCTCTATCTCTCTTGCTACCAGCTGGGAGTCTTGTGATATCACGAAGCATGTATGTTTATATTTGAAAATTGTTTTGAGCTCTATTTAGTAAATAAAAGGGAGATAATAACAAACAAGTTCTATATTTATATTATTTTTCATTTTAGTGTTTATGGGAGGTGAACGCATAATGCAGTTGCCTTTACTAGCTTCTTTAACGTGTTATTTGATTTCGTCCAGAAGAGCTTTGCAAGGTGACGAATTATGCATATGTTATTTCAGAAATGAAATCTTTATTGAGAAACACCCTCTGTTACGTGTAGATTCACTTTGTTATAATTTGTTTTCTTCTTTTTTTTCAAAAAAAAAACTTCACCTTGCATCTTAAAATTTAAACGGCTGTTTCCTTTAAAAGATTTTAAAGGAAGTTTCTGGTTTCTTTTGTTATGTAAGAGTTCTGATCACAAAAAACCAAGTAATCTAAGAACATGGCTCCCGGGCTGGGTAATCGGCTAATCAAATGGTCTTATCAATTTTATCAATTCTTACTGGCCAAAATAATTGATAGCTTGTACTTAATGCTTGATAGATCAAGATGGTGATAGCTTATACTTGATTGCAAAAGGTCTCATTTGGTGGATGTAAGGATTTTTGGATATTTAAGTAAGTATCTTTTTAAAGAGAAAGTACAATAATATTCTAGAGAGAGATGCTTTTAAATATGTATGCAGTAGAAAATAAAGATTATGAATTTTTATTTTGAAGGATTCATAGTGTATTTATAGCCCATGATCTTGTTATTTTATAGAGAGAAAAGGTTGTAGTTTAATTCCACCTTTATAATATTTTAAGTTGTATCGTGAGCTGTATTACACTCATTTTATCCAGCAAAAAAATAAAAACATGGTAGGCCATGAGAGACTTTAATACATCTAATGATATAAGTGCAATATAGACTTGTTTAATTAAGTATATTTGTTGAGAAATAATTGCTTTAAGATTTTATGTAAAAATCTATAAAAATTAATGGTATTAGGTTTAGTTATTATGTTTGAATCCATTGGTATAGCGAATCTAGCAATGCACAAGGTGTGATAACAAAAACCTTGGGGCTTGACGCCCTCAAATAAACGTGTGAAAGGCCTACTATGTTGGCTTGACAGTGCGTTAGACCAAGCTAGTAGGCTTGGCAACACTTGTCAGACCCAAGAGTTGGGTCTGACTAACGCTACAACCAGTTGGTGCTTGAGTCTGGTAGCACCCGTCACACCTAACACACCTTCATGAGAGCATGTTTGGTGATGGCGTATGTTAGCCCAACATGCTAGAGAATCCAGGAAAATTATACCCATTATTTTTCTTGATCTGATATTTTTTGAAAAATATATATATGAAAATATACAGATAAAATCTTGGTTCATCAATACCCCTTAGTGTTTGTGATAGAATACACGAAGACTTCAATTAATTTCTCAGTTCGGGTAGATTAATGAGTTTTGGTCATGTAAAAAGGGGGTGAAAGTCGGAAAAAATGTAGAAAAATATCCATATGGACTGAAAGAAATTTCTTTAAGATAAAAAATATCAAAAATATGTATTTAGAAAACTTTTAAGAGATTAAGGGTATCATGCCCATCATTTATAAAAATCTTGATTCATCAAGCTCGTAAATTATGAAAATATATTAAAAATATATATGTTCAAAATTAAGCTCTTAGATAAATTGGGATAATGATTTTTTTTCTTTTATTTTTATTAGAGAAACATACGTTTTCTTGTTTAAAGTATCCTCTATTAAGAGATTGTAATGGGAGAAAATTAAACTTTGCTATGTATTGAAGTAGATGAATGAATTAATGCTTTTTTTTTCTCTGTGTCATTCATGTATTAAAAAGGTATGATTTTACATATTCATATAAAAAAAGACATTGTTTTACATAAAAAAAAATATTATTTGGAAAACTATATTTCAAATCCCATTGATAATTTGAAAAACAATTACACATGTATACATACATAAACTTATACAAATATACGTGTATTATAATTAATTAAATTATATTTTAAATATGTAAAAATAAAATAAAATAACCAATTACACAAATTCATCTTATTAATGCAGATCCAAAATATTAAATGAAATCATAAAATTAAAAATTAAAAAAATTCATAAACCTACATTATTTACACAAAATAATGATAAAAATATTATAATGAGATAAATAAAAAGTAAAAAAACACTACTTATATATACATATATATATATATATATATATTTCTATTTCATCATTTAACGCTGAGTTGATTGTGAATTAGGCTTGATGATTTATTTTGGTTTGCATTCTATAAGATTATCTCGGTTTATAACTTAGGTCACGCATTTTGTTGGTTAACCTGAGTAGCTTTAAGTTGTTTTATTGTGTCATGTTTTTAGATTGATTTTATTTTCAATTCTAACCTTCAATAATGAGTTTATTGAAAATTGAGTTTTATATTTTGTTTTGATTTTATTTCTATAAGGTTATCACAATTTTATGACCTTAGTCACGAGTTTAACAAGTTATCCCGGGTTGACTCGGGTCATTTTTTTGTTTATTTTTTTATAAGATTATCTTGATCTCATGACTTAGGTCACAAATTTGACAAGTTAACTCAGGTCAAATATTTTTTTTTAATGATTTTTTTGATTTCATTCTTAACATTGAGTTGATTGGAAATTAAGTTTCATAATTTATTTTGATTTGCTTTATACAGGGTTATCATGGTCTTATGATCTAGGTCACGGATTTGACATGTTAACCTAAATTGGTCCTAATCGATCCAATATTTTTCCATTTCGATATCATTTTTGAAAAAAGATGTCGTGATGAATTTTTATGAATCAAATTATGTTTTTATTGGTCGTCCGAGTTGCCTTTACACCCATCAAGTCGATCAAATAACATTGTGTCAACCTTCACACGATTTAGTTTTATTTTTTTATTGGAAAATTTTTAGCAATACTTGAATTTTTTTTTTCATGCGAAGAAAAAATTTCATTTGACTTGTGATGTAATGTGGGCCAACAATCTAACATAAATTAATTGAGAAAGGGAATTCATTGTTCCCCTCCTCATAAAGCATTGTTCACTTGAAAGTGCTTTGTTTTTTGTTAAGATTTAACCTTTTTTTTTTTTTTTATGAATTTCATCTTTCAATGTTAGGTTTGCTTATATTGGTCTCACGATTCGGATCGTGGATTTGAAGAGTTAACTCGAGTTTTCTATGTCATTGTTTAGTTGATTTTTTTTTTCAATTTCATCCCTCAACATTTGGTTAATTTGGGATTAGGCTTCATATTTTTTTTTTTTTGCTTTCTATAAAGTTATCTCGTTCTCATTACTTGGGTTGACTCAGGTCATTTTTTTAATTTCAACATTCAATATTGAGTCTTCTTATCCCAAGTTGCAAGTTAACTCAGGTTTTTTTTGTCCTTTATTAAGTTGATTTTTTTTTCTCAATTTCATCTTTCAATATTTGGTTGATTTGGAATTAGGCTTTATATATATTTTTTTGTTTTCTTTGAGGTTATCACAGTCTTATTTGGGTCACAGGTTTGGTCAGATAACCCAGGTTTACTTGGGTATTTTTTTTAATATTTTTTAATCGATTTTTTTTTCAATTTCATCTTTTAATATTGAATTAATTGAGAATTGAGCTTCATAATTTATTTTGATTTTCTATCTATGGAGTTATCCTAATCACATGATCTGGGTTACAACTTTGACAGATTAACTCGAGTTGTTTGTTTTTTGGTCTTTTTTAATTGATTTTATTTTTCAATTTCATCATTCAATATTGGTTTAATTGGGAATTGAGTTTTACATTTGTTGTTGCATAGTTTTTTATGGGTTTATCCCAATCTCATGATCCATGTTGCGAATTTGGCAGATTAACCCGGGTCGATCCAATATATTTTCATCTCAATACTTTTTTTAAAAAAGATGTTGTCTTGAATTATTTTAGTGGAACTATGTTTTTAATGGTCGTTATGGTTGTTTTTGGATCCATCCAGTTGACTGGGTCACATGGGGTCAACCTCCACACAGTTTAAATTTTTTTCTACTAGAAAAAACATTAGTAACACCTAGACATTTTTTTATGCTAAAAAAAAATGATTTGACCCAAAACATAATATTTTGCTTAATTTTTCCAATTTCATTTTTCTTGTTTAATTTTTTTCAATTTTATCTTTTAATATTTTGATGATTATTAATTGAGCAACGTGATTTGTTTAGGCTTGATATTTTTATTAAGTGCCTCGGTATTTTGTTGGTTCTTAATTTTATAGGTGTTTATTTGATATAAAAAATTTATTGAAAAAAAAATTATTTAGCCTAATTGAGTTCATAACCCGAGTCACATGTTTGATTAATTAACTTTAATTGATTAAAAATTAAATTTTATAATTTTTTTGATTACATAAATAGTTCTTGGTTTCTTTATTTAAATACATACATGAACTTTTTTATTTTAATTGAGATGTTTTATATTAAAAAAACACATAGAAAATATCGTCTTACTGAGAAAAAAAAAAATCAAACTCGTGACCAAACGCTAGTTAAATAGTTAGTTAATTGTGCATCCCCTGTTCACCTTCCTGTATTTTTCTATTCACTTCATTGTTCACAATCATTTGTTTTTCAATATATGTCCCTCAAAATTCTTTTGTTGTCTATTTTATCAACTTAACTTTTTTTTTTTCCAAAGTTCTATTTTTTTTATCCTTGTTTCTTTTACTTAAATATTTTTTAATTTATTTTTTTATCTTACTTGCTTTCCATATCATTAAATATTTTAGCATTAAACTGATACCTAACTTTACGAGATCGAGTTTTAACATATTTTAAACAAACAAGTAAAAAAAGATAAAGAATTAAAATTGATATTAAAAAAGAAATGGGACCCTTTGCCGGAAAAAGATATGAAAACTATAATTTAGCCATCATGTTTAATTTTTTTTTTTTTTATGATTTATCCCTCTTGTTTTAGTCTTTTTAAATCCCAAATTTTATTTATTTTATATTTCAGTTTATAAATCTTGAAAGAGGATAAAGAAACTCATTGAAAGTTTAAAAAAACTTTTAGGTGGTTAGATTTCAAACACCGATTAATAACTTTAATTTAAGTGTTTATGGATTTATCTTTAAAATATGAGTTTAATAGAGGATGTTTATATATAAAAAAAAAACAGTTTGAGATCTTTAAATTATTTTAAAATTCATTTAATTTTCATTTTCTAGAAAGATTATATACTTTTTGAAGTTATAAATGGGTATATTAAGATTTTTAAAGTGATTTCAAGTGAAATAAATTGAAAAATAAATTCTTGATATTTTAAAATTCAGACCCTGAATTTCCGATTTATTTATTCTAATATCATGCAGAGACAAAGGACCGGAGATCATTCTTATGTGCACCTGTCAATAATCGATCAAAGCAACCATGGAAAGCTCTTCACAGAAAGGACCAGTAATCTGCACTTACGTACCTCAATGGCCTATATATTCACTAGCCTGGTCTGCCCGACGCGACAAAAAATCACGTCTTGCCATAGGAAGTTTCCTTGAAGACTACAGCAACAAGGTGGAGATTGTTCAATTCAACAGCGAGACTTCTGATTTCACCACCGATAGCCGCCTAATATTCGATCACCCTTATTCACCCACAAACCTGATGTTCTTCCCCTCCGAGGATGTTGCAAATCCTGATACCATCATCACCTCCGGGGACTACATGCGCATATGGCAAATTCACGATGACCGGATTGAGTTGAAGTCTCTCCTAAATGGCAATGAGTGTAGTGAATTCAACTCTGCCATAACATCTTTTGATTGGGCTGATTTTGATGTTCATCGTGTGGTCAGTTCGAGTGTTGACTCCACCATTGTTGTCTGGGATATAGAGAAGGAAACTGTATACGCTCATTTAGCAGCACATGATAAAGAAGTGAATGATATTTCATGGGGTTGGTTCAATATTTTCGCATCAGTATCAGGTGATGGTTCAGTTAGGGTTTGCGATTTAAGGAAAAAAGAGAGATCAACAATAATTTATGAGAATCCAATGCAAGATTCTTCTTTGTTAAGGCTAGAGTGGAACAAAAGTGACCCGAGATTTATAGCCACAGTTGGCATGAACAGTAACAAGGTTGTAATTTTGGACATTCGCTTTCCTTCAACTCCTTTAATGGAGCTTAGCAGGCATAGGGCAAGCGTAAATTCTATATCCTGGGCTCCATGTACAGGACGAAAGATATGCTCGGCAGGTGATGATTCAAGGGCTTTGATATGGGATGTGGTCAGTAGGGCCGGAAACGGACCGGAAAACATTACAGGCCAGGCGGAACCTGAAATGTGGTATGGATCAGTGGGTGGGATCAATAATGTGCGTTGGTCTCCTGTGGAGATGGATTGGATTGCTATTGCTTTTCTGACCAAGTTACAACTCTTGAAGGTTTAGAGTTTAAACTTCTTCCTCTGGCTTTGTAGCTTAATATGTGTATCAATTATGTGAATATTATTATTATCAATAAAAATAAAAAATGTAATATATATATATATATGAAATAATTAAATAATAAATATTATACATACATACATGTGTGTGTGTGTTTTATGTCAACATTGATATATGTATATATTATATTGTATTAAAAAATATAAATGTTCTATAAATACATCTATATAATATAAATTTATATTTTGTGTTAGTTAATCTGGGGTCGAGTTTAGCAATATTCATAGCCTACTCATTATCCATAATGTAATATAACTATAAGAAAAACTCAACTATAAGAAAAACTCACCCATTCGAGTTGGCCCAATATCCATCAAATTCAAATTAAATTGTCATCCCTATGATGAGATTTACCACGGAGGTCATGGTTTGATATTGTTTGCTTAATGTAGCGGTAGGTTAAAAAGGAAACACATGATTAGAGATGACAATTTCATCTTAACTTGATTGATACTTGTCCAAACTGATTCAAATATGTTTGATATTTTATGGATATTTATTTTTTAATTTAGCTTTGAGTAAAACTTGAAAGGAAAAAGTTGGGTTTTGGACGGGTAATGAATATTGCTTTACCTGACTTATACCTAACTCAAAATTTATTTGTATACTATATATATATATATATAATGGAAATTATATCCATACCATTAACTATACCAAAAACCATATTTAACTCTAATTAATTAAAGTTTTTTTAATAGTAGCAACACACTTAGAACCCATATCATATTTTGGCAACCATGATGGGAGAGATAATTGGAATTTAACATAATGATATTAAGAAGATTAGCAAAACCTTAATTAATATGGGATGATAAGGAAAAGGTGAACCCTCCAATCAAAGAGAAAAAAAAAAGCCTTACAAGAGAAGTAGGCTATTGAAACATGTGCCTTTTTTATAGTAAAAAAAGATAGGCTCAATTTGAGACTAAGTTCAAAGAAGCCCGTACTTTAATTGAGGTAAAGTTTCAGGTCATAACTAAATAGATAAAAAGTAATACAAAATGAACATGAAACTTATTGAAAATCATTATTGAGACTTAATGTTGGTCAATAGTCAAACCACTTATACAATATTAGAGCTTAAAATTAAAGAGCGATAGAATATAGTAAAAGAGATGAAGCATGAACTAGCTATGTTGCAGGCTTTCAATAAAGAAATAAACATGGGGTTGAAAAGAATCTCGATGGACATGCAATTCTTATTTAGAAGCTATGATTAAAAAAAGAGGTTGATTTAGTTATAACAAACTTTAGACAAATAATGGGAAAGGCAGTGTACAAAATCCCAAAATAAGTGGTTGTGAAAGTAGGGAACCAGATTGAATAATAAGCTATAAAGGATGATAGGGCAACCCAATAAAAAAAAAAACCACCTAAAAAGTTATATATTGATACTTGCTGAGATGTTGAAAGATATAATACAATACCCCTAATGTAGGAATCCTCTATGTGATCCAAATCCTACAATGAACAAACCCCTAGTATAGGAAACCAATGGAATCACAAAGTGGTTAGGCAAGTTCCAGTTATAAGAGTGAAAAGATAAAATGGATAAATTAAGTTGGAAAATGGAAATGGACATCACTAGAGTTGGGAGGAAACCAAATCATTTCATCATTAGATTCAAAATATATTTTAGGTATAATGGAGAAAGTATGTGATTTTAGGGTACAACAAGTACATGGACTAACTTACAATAAACCATATTTAAAATACATAGATAGGAGTTTCTATATCATGCATGTTTTAAATCCCCAATACTTTACTTTGTTTAATGGACAAGGGCATTTCACTACCATTAATTATATTGTAAGGTTCATTTTCCAGAATAATAGGTTGTAGACTGTGATTATTTAAAACTTAGGTTGTTCCTTAATTATTTGACTAAGGATATTTTCTTAGTATATTAACTTGTCACCTAACTTAATATATACTTGGAAAGAAATGAAAGTAATTTTTCAAGTTCACTTTTCAAAAACTAAACTCTAGTTTAATCTAATAGATTTAATGAAATTTAAATAATACTTTAGGGAGTTTATTAAAGAATATTTAAACAGGTTTATATAAGCGAGATCTAAATATTAGGAAAAGATTTCAAAGACTGATGGTATATCTATTGCCCAATAGAGTTGGAAATTAGATTTATAAATAATTTTAAAGATATAGAATTTAAAAAAGTGTATGAGTTAAGGTTTCATACAAAACTAGTTAAGGGAGGAAAAATAAAAATAAGCTTCTATTTTTGGCATTTATTATCAAGAGTCAATGCCTTAAGAGATAGACATTGTCATAATCTAATTTTGGGTTCCTTCAAAATTATCCTTTTCTTTTAAATAAAAAGAAGAAAAAGAAAAAGGTTGAAAAATAAAAAGAAGCAAGAAGACAAGCGACTTCGTTGGCAAGAATAGGTTGGAGAATGATCTACATGCATAAGTGAGAAATGGAGGGATCAAATTGGATCCTTGACATTTTCTAGAAACTTGATTGCACCATTGAATGACCTAAATGTGAAAGCCAGTGAAAATTTAATTTTAACCTGAAAATCTGGATGACTTTACATAAAAATTAAGTTTAAGGACTTAACTAGATTTTTAAGAGGCTGATTTGATTTAATTATATTTCTAACTAAAGGTTTAATCAAGTTTATAAATTAATTTAGGACAATTAAAAGAATTAATTAAGTGCAAGGACTTAATTAAACTTTAAATTGGTCAAAATAATTTTATTAAGGACTTAATTGGTGAAAAATTAAGTTTGGAAGCTTAATTAATAAGATTGAAATTTTAAAAGATCAAATTTAAATTTTACAAGCTTAATTGGATGAAATCATGGTGAAATTTCAAGAAAATAAAAGTTCAGGGATCAATTAAGGGCTAAATCGAAGAATCTCAAAACCAAGGATCAAAGTACAAAAGGCGTGTAAGTTCGGGAACCGAAATCAATCAAATCAAGGGTCAATTTTTTAAAAAATTAAAGTTTGATGGTTGATAAAGGTCAAATTAAACAAATTAAAAACCAAGGACTAATTTGAAAAAGGAGCTCAAATCAAAGGAATCAAATCAAAGTTTTCGAGGATGCGATTACAAATATTAAAATTTTTTAGAATCAATTGAGGTGCATATGCTAGAATTGAAACAATAGGGACCCAATTGAAGTTTGTAAAATCTCAATTAGAAAACCCTAATTCCTATAGTTTAATCTAAATGACATGTCACTCATCTTTAAAGAGAAGGAGTGATACATCATTTAGTCCTCATTTGTCATCTTTTTCAGCTGCAAAGGATGATCATGTTGCCACATTCAAACGAATAAGCATGATATTTTTTACCATCTTAGAGGCTCAAACCACCACTAATGGATTGGAAAACACATCATCTATAAGGATGATTTATCCTCCTTATATGTTTATACTAGTTTTGGCTCAATGAACTCAACAACATCTTATCCCTAATTGTTTTGATTTGAAACTTGGACCAAACAAGAGGATACGTAGGGGGTCTCCAGGTTGATCCGACAAGTCAAAATGGGTTTAGTAACGCTGCTAAAAAGTTCCTCACGACAACGCGCGAGTGTTTTATTGTTTTTATATATTTTTTAAAATCAAAATATTATGTTTTTTTTATTATTAAAACAAGGTTTAATAATAATAATAATAATAAGTTATTTGAAAAATATATATTCTAATAAATAAATGTCAAAAAATAAGGTGCTTTAATAAAACAAAAGAGTTTTAATTAGGATATATATATATATATCATCCCCTTTTTATTATATAGAGAACATAGAAAAAAATAAAATATATGAAAAAAAAATATTAATAAAAATAATAATTATATCAACAAATTATTTTGTTTTAATAGAATTTAATTTATTACTATTCTAAAAAAAATATGGGTAAATTACTCTAAGCTTTTTATAGTATGCTAATGTTTTTATTTTATGATTAAATTTTTAAATATTATACTTACAATTGATATTAAAATAAAATTTAAAGATTAATAAAATAACCAATATAAAAGGCAGATCAAAGACTATTAAAGCACAGTAGGTGACCATTGCCGCCTCATCTTCTCTCTCTTTTTTACTCTCTCGGTCTCTCCCTCATCTCACCGTGCAGAAAACGACCGACCACTCACAGCTCTCCCTCTCCCGCATCTCTCACTATAAAAAACACACTAAAACTAACTACCTCTCTTTCAATTTGTTTAGGCTAAAAATCATCCTTTCCCTTTGTTTCTCCCTCACCGTCACCATCGGCCATACCTACCATCACCACCACTGCCACTTCATAACAGCCCCCTCTCTTATTTCAAGCAGACCAGCCCTCTGCCTCATCTCTCAACTAAAAAAAATCAGCCCTTGTTCCCGTATTTTGTTTTGGTCGAAAAACACAACCGCTCCCCCCTTAATCTCACTGTCAAATATCAACCCTTTATCTTCCCTCTCATTATCGCTGCCAACAATCCCCAGCCACGCCAGCCAACGCCAGCGCCGACCAGCAAGACAACCGAACAAAACAGCCCAGGCTGATAGCACCGGATTTGTTGTGATTTCTGTGCATTCAAGCAATGGATGTCGGGGACTAGATCTATTGCAATAAAATATAATTGAAATGAATGTGTGGCATTATCTATCTTAATCCCTTATGTAAGGATAATATGTCCTAGAATTTAACATTTGACGGGAGTTTTTTTCCGCTGAGACTGCTTGGGAACTTTTCAGGGAGAAAAGGGAAAAGAGTTGGATGGTTCAAACTTTTTTGGCAGTTTCCATGTCATAAGGCATGCCTTCATTTGTTGGCATTACCGGGACAGTTGAAGATTGGGATTTTGAGTCTCGTGGGGCCAAAGAAAAGTTGCAGCGAAAGGATTCAAGTTTGATGCCATGAGAGTTGCTTGGTGTTCTTTCATTTACTTAATTTGGAAAGAACATGTAATCAAAGACCTCAAGATGCCGTCAATTCTGATGCAGTAACAATTTCTATTTATCTCCTAAAAGCTCTAGAAAGTCATCATATCTGTGTACAGGTGTGTTACGTGCTGTACTTGCTGTGGAGAATGAAGATGAAGAGGAAGATGAAATGGTGTCTAGTTTAACTTATTATTTAAGAGAAATAAACTTTCGCTTCCTCGATCTCTTTAATTATCTATGAATTGTTACTTCTAATTGGTTTTGTTGTGCTTCGAATTACCAGTTTTGTTTTCTTAGTTCAGTTTGATTTCTGAGGTTTGGACTCGATAATTGTCGAATTTGAGGTTAATTTGAGATGAGATTTTGTGGGGTTCTTTAAAAATTTGATATTTAATGATAGATTGTTTAATAATCGAGCCTTTTTAGCTTTCACGTAATGATGCTTTGATCGATACGTCGCAGTTGTTTGGAATTGGAAGCAAACTCAAGGTTTATAGGACATATTTTAGTGTATGTTAGCTGTGGGGTATAGGCTATTTCTCGAATCTGGAGATTAACTTTTTTTAATAAAGTTTAGTGTTTATTCACAAATAGCTGTTTTGATACCTTGTTTTAATGCATGGAATTGTGTTTATCAGCTGTTGTTATATCAAATAATTTTTGCGGCTAATAATTTTTTTCCCCCTTCCTGGTTTGGGGCATGGCTGAGTTGGGTTCTATCGAATGGTTCCTGTCATCTGCAGTGAAAATATGGAAGTTAATCTGTAACCTCAGCTTGTTCTGGGTACATGGTGAGGTAACTTATAATTTGATTTTGTCGAATTTCAGGCTAGCTGGGCTTGCTTTTTTGTTTTCGGCTAGCATTCTGTTTACAGATATTGGTATGCATCCAATCGCAGTGGTTGCGTTGTGGCGGCCTTCCATAATTGTTGTCTATATGTGTTTTATTTCACGAGTTATATATATGCAATGCAGATTATAAATTTGTTCTGCTGGGATTTACTTTTCCTACTCTCAACACTTGTGGGAAGAGATATTTGTGTGCATAAACTAATCTTTAGCTGTTTCTACTCGTGCCTCCTTTTGGATCTTTAGCTGTTTCTACTCGTGCCTCCTTTTGGATTTGTTTTTTGTCCACAATTTTTGAGGATAATAGGACAAGAAAGAGGTTGCTTGCTCGTCTGCAAAATCTAGTCAAATTATCTCATTATCTTTAAAATGAGTCGGGTCATCTTAGGCTGTGGCTTTGTTTTTTTTTTTTTTGTTTTTTTCTGTGAAGAATAATAGAGCGAGGTATGTTATCCTATTTTAGGTTAATCTGAAAATAAGATGATGGTTGATTGCATTCTGACATTTCGAAGAACTCGGAATCAATTGATGAAACAAGGCAACAATCCCTCGTTTTCTTAGTTAATTTTCGACCTTAACCATATGAGTTGTGACTGCATATATCTCACAACAATCATAGCTCTATTACCAAGAAGTTTAGGAGAAACTGAAATTTCTTACTGTATATCACCATAGCAGAGGCCGGCAAAACTCTATCTAATAATTAAGTCTCTAGCAAATCTGAAAAGAGGGCTGGACAGAGGATTGGCATATTTTGGCACAATTGTGAGTGATCTAGAAGTTAACTATTATGAAGCAAGCATGGATTGCTCACAAGTAATGTGTGATCCGCACTGTGTGATTCCCATCAAATTAAACCCTCCAAACTGACCTTTGAAACCCTAGTTGATTTGCTGACAGAATAAAGGCTGTATTTTTGGAAAATTCTTACCTTGACTCTAGGGCTGTGAAGGGAGAGCTGTCACTATCCTATGTTGGTTTAGATCGATGGATTACAAGCTAGAACTCCATGCTTATGGCATAGGGAATCATTTTTTGAAGATATTCTTTCAATTAGAGGTTTTGTAGAATCACTTTTTAGAGCATGAGGTTCATGTCTTTGTATACGGGTTTCATCCTCCTGGTGCTCCTCACTGACGTATTTTTATCCAGGAAAATTAAGGCAGGACGTAAACCTTAATGAAATGTTTTTTTTTTCCCTTTTAAAGAAAGAACATAGGTTGATTTCCAATATCCTATAGAGAATATGACTTTAGACAGGGCAGAACGGATGGAGAAGTCTTGTATGGCTGTCCTCAACCATTTTTTCGAGATAGAAACAACAAAAGGACTTGTGTTCCAAAATCCCCAATCAGGAAAGTGTTTCATGGTAGCTTATCGCGTCGGATGGCAACTTGTTGTAGCTTTTGTCATTATACTTAAAAACTCTTTTTGTAAAATGGATCAGTATTTTTATTTATTTATTGATTTTCTGTCAAAGTTTCTGGGATAATGTGAATTTTCTATTCCTACAGCTCTTACGTATGTGCTGGTGCCTGTGCCTTGCATATACTTTGGGGAGAGTCTTCTCAGTTTCTAACCAGCAGGGTTAGTATTCATATCTTTTATGTGGTTTCTCTCTTCTTTCTTTTCTCTCCCCTTTCAGATTACTTAGACTCCATTTTTCGTCGCTGAAAATATTTATTTCATATAATCCCCATTATAATCAGGAGGAATCTCTGATTAATGAGTATATTTCATGCATGAAAATATTCATTGCATGTGGTTGGGGAATTTGCAATGAAGGAAGAAACAGAGGAGAGAAAAGGGGACGGAGAAGTGACATTTTCAAAATTCTTGCTTTGCCTACCAAATAAAATAAACTCTTATCTTTGATGGATCGAAAACCTTCCTGATTTCCTGGCACTTGTATGATCATGTATACAATGGAGGGCCGCTCCGTTAAATGTCTTAATTAGCTACTCATTCCTTGCTCTTGTTGTGGCTTCTCCTCTCACAGCATTTTGTTCGTTTCAAGATCTTGTATTGCAGCTGGATAGATGCTGCTAAATTCCTGACATCACCAGATGGAAGAAATGGTCTGTGTAATTGATCCCAACATCAAGGTTGTTTATTTGTTAAATGAACGTACGCATAAACTGGCTATATAATAATAATAATAACAACAAAAATAATAATTTCATCCTGACATATATATTTAAACAAGACGCCCCCGTATTTATACCACGTATCATGTCGAGAGTTTACCGTATTTGTTCACTTCAGCTCCATCACCTGCTGTTTCATGAGAATTCTAAAACATATTATGCTTAAATCATACAAAAACTTTCTGATGAAGCTCGTAGATTATGGGGGGCGCCGCCCATGTAGGAGACAGTTCATAGTGATGAAATTAGGACCTGCTTGCAAGCGTCCCAAAGATGAAAAACGTTTCGAGTCCCTTGGTTTTTAGTGATTTCTCGGAGTATGAAGTATGTTGATGAGCTTCGTTAACAATATACATTGACCTAAACTGCGAGAATATGCTGAAACGAATTTATCATACAGTGAAATAGCTAAATCCTCGTAGCACATGGCAAACAAGGCTACAGCATTTACCGCAGTTCCAATTCACTAGTACTGGTAAATTTCTACACATTCAGGAGAATTCATCTCCATGTTCTTCCTTTATTTTACCCTTTCGTTCACACTGAACGATAGGTTAAATGGTATACGTCGCCGAAAAGGCTACATTTCAGTCATTGCAAACACCTTGATATTGAACAAAAAAAAAAAAAAACAACCACAACAACAAGAAATTCTGCCCTAGCTCTGAAGTTTGTTCCATATGAAGGTGAAACCCTGGAGTGTTATTGGTTTTCCATATATATAAATAATACACGAGCACTTCCTTTTCTTCAGCTACCCAGATATGATTTTTTCATTGTTGATCTGAATGTCCCTGCTTACTCCAGTACTGATCTAATTGCTCCCACTCCCAGATAGGTTCATTATCAACAGCCATGTCGCTGATTTCTCCAGTTTGGAGGGGCTGGCCGTGGTGTCCTGAGGTTGAACTATCATGTGAGCATGTTATCTCCACCGCTGAGGGGCTTTGATGAAATGCTGTGGCTCCATCATCCGGGGCTGCTTGAGCTCTCATCTGAACCATATCCTCCACTCCTGATGGCCGTCTATCAAATGCTCGCACGAAGTTGGACTTCTTGTACACGCGACACAAACTGAATTCTTCCCTTAGCTGCAAAATATAACCAGGAGATTGCGTGAAGCAGGTAGAGTTTTGCATGGCCAAAACATTATGACCTTGAATCCATTAAAAGAAGAAGAAGAAGCATTATGACCATAATATATGCAGTATCCTACCTGGTAAGAAAGAAATTAATGGGTCTTAAATTTATGGCAGCACATAGCACATAACATTATAATTAAGCTAACTTTTTCCCCTCATAAGATTTTTTACTTTCCGTGCTAATAGAAAATTGGGAATTTTAGAATCAAAGAAATATTCTCATTTTGATTTAAGATCATGCACATTAACATCATATTCTGTTTGAAAACCACTCAATAGGGTTAGATTAAATTTCAAGAATGGTTTTATATTATAATTCATCAAGTGGACTAAGACTAACTACTAGAATCAAAAGCTAGATTATTAGGTGAAATCTTCATAATGATTTGATATAACACTCACCGATAACATACTAAAATTAAGATTAATTAGTCATAAAAAGACGTAAAGCCATCGTAATATGTATAAAGTATAGTGGCATATAGATTGCACCTTTGGATATGCACCACTTGAAGAGGATGCTTCTTCTTCTTCTTCTTTTATAGCTTTATATTCATTCATTTTCCAGTCAGTTTTTTGTCCATTTGGAGCCCTTCCATTGTAGAACACCATGGTTCTTTTCTCGCCAATACAACGATTACTCTCGGAAGAGTAGACAGAACCTGGAGAGCCAGTAGCTTTCCAATACCCAGTAGCTGTGAGTCGCTTTGGCCTCCCTCCATGGGCTTCGCTTTTTTGCCTTGGAATGAAGAAAAAACATTCTTCATGGTCTCCATGGCACAAATCACCTGAAAATTCTGAATAATCAAAGTATTTGGATGAGAAAGAGAGCTTGATATGCTTTCAGATTTCTTTTTATGAAATTAACTCCATGCTTATATGCAGGAGCTTACGATGGTAATTTTTTACTTTCTTTTACACTAAGCCAAGTACAATATATATTCTCTTCATCTTCAATATACTTCATTATAACCAAACACAGAGAGAGGTGAAAATGGATTAGGAACAATGAAAATTACTAATAAGGTGAGAAATTAAGAACATTAAAAAGATCTTTACGTGGAAGCTCCCATGGATTGAACCCATATATATCAAGGACCGGTATAAGACGGTCCATTACCCGTAGCAGGTCCTCTCTCCTTGCTTCAAGCTTGTTACGCAGATAAAATGAGACCAGTTCTTCTTCTGTTGGGTAAAAACGAAACCCTGGCATATCCATCAGGCAACTAACAATAACTTTCTTCCTTTGTTTTTTATGAAATAAAAGTTAGGTAGGGGCCGGAATCACTTTTAACGTTCAAAGCACTAAATATAAAGAGAGAGGAGCGTACTGTACCCATGGCTGCTTGGAATCTTCCATGCAATTGTTCCAAGGAAAACTTTCTTTGTTGCCCCGCACGAAGGAGTGACCCGGACCCATAATTTTTCCAAGAGATTCTTTGGAAATTCATAGACTTTCAACTATAATATGTTTGAGAAAGCTAATGGTATTTCTAAATACAAATAAAAAAAATAAGAGTCATGTGATAAATTCAAATTTAGCGGGTTAAAAACCCTTGAATATATAAAAATCAAAAACTTCTATGACTTATATATCATATTTTCATCAATATTAATGTTAGGTAAGAGATAACGTATAAAAGTTCTCTAAAGACCTATCTTATTTTCATGATATATATGTATATGTTTGTGATATAATGCTATCAAGATAAAATATTATAGCTTCACATCTTATAAAAAAAGAAAAGAAAAAAAGAGGCATGATTCTTGGGCTATAAATACCTCATAAATCCTTTAAGCTCCAGATTTATAATCTCTATTCTTTACTATATGTTTATTTGTAAAGTCTCTCTAAAATATTAGTTTTCTAAGTATAAGTTTACCTTCCTTGGATTCCCGTTTCGTACCTTGGTAATTTTCTAAGTATAGGCATTGATAGGGATTCCATCCCCCAACCTCTTAAAATATTTTCTAAATATAGGCTTATTATTTTTGGGTTTGCCTTCATTTCTTGGAAAAATTTCTAAGGATGGGCATCGATATAGATTCATCCCTTCCATCTCATGAAAAATTTCTAAGCAATAGCATCAATAGGGATTCATTCCCCCATCCTTTTATAATATTTTCTAGGCATAGACTTACTTTCTTTAGTTTCCCCTCCACATCTTTAAAAAATTTTCTAAGTATGATTTAAGACTTATTACAATATGTGCCTAGTCTACTATTAAAGGTCTAATGAGCTTTAAGACTTAATTGTCATTTGTGTGTGTATGTATAGATACATATATACATACATACAATATCAATTTAAAATCATGACAAAGCATATATACCACTTAAAAGATATTTCTTACATTTATTTTAAAAAAATAACCACACATAAGAAAAAAAATATAATAATAAGAAAAAAAAATTGCTTGAAATTATTCAAAATAAAGTATATAATAGTAAAAGCTAATTGGGCATGGAAAAATACCGTAGACACGGGTTCATTTGTCTTATTTACTGGAATAGTATAACAACATCTTTATTAGTCCTTAAAAGGATAACCAGGGGTGTATATATTGTTTTTTAAGGTTAGTAAAATGATTGAATTATACTCTAAATTAATTTTTTTTTGAAGTTGGCAGGCAAAGGTCTTTATGCCTTTTCACCTTCTCAAACGTAGTAAAATGACAACTTTAACAATTGAAATAAAAAAACTATTTAATTTTTTTTTCTCGTGATGGGCAATTAAATCTTTTGTATATATTAAATATTTTTTAATAAAAAAAAAAGTGTATGTACGTGTGGCGCACTCGAATGCGCATGAGGACGTAATCCTGTCCAATTATGCAAATACTTCTCACAAAAACTCGGTAAAAAAGAAGAAGAGAGGCTTCATTTCACACTTCTCTTGTTTTCACACTTCTCTTGTCTTCGCCATAGTCAAGTTGCCATGTTTAAAGGTGCATGAAAGTATCAAACCAGATGTGCTTGTCAAATCGGAGACTATCATCTACGCTGACAGTTGACGGGCTAGCTGGACTCAATTGAAAAATCTTTATTTTTCTAGCCAAATCTATAAGCACAAAATCCACGTTTCGTTGCCATGTTTAAAGGTGTAACAATTAAGTAATTACACTGTGTAAAAAAAATAAAAAGACCGAGCTTCCCCGATCAATTCTATAATGCCCAACGTATCAGTTCATATATTTTTATATCTATTGTATTAAGCGTGCATATCATCTTTTAATTCCTCATTTAATAAATTTTATGATATAAAAAAATGCATCCATAAATATCACTGTCTTTTTCTTTTCCATTAGAAATTAATTAGAAATCTTTCCCAAAATGCAGCGTGGCACGATGACTAGTTGTATACTAAGACTATTTTGTATTATTTTATTTTGCTTTATGTATATTGGATGGAAAGAGTTTGATTTTAATGGCAATTATAACAATGAAATTAACTTTTAGTATACTTGGTTCTTAGCAAATTAATGTGTATTTTCTTTTTTTGTGTGGTATCAGTTTATTCATGTCGTGCTCTAAATCTAGCAATATATATATATATATAACAAATTAATCCAAGCCGTAACTGGGGTGGCTAGCACACGTGAAAAACCTAGCGTGGTTATAAATGTTTGTGTATTAAATGGCATGTTTTGCGATGAAAATAATGATGCAATTTTGTGTTTTAAATGGGTCTAAAAAGACACGCACAAGCCCTTCTGATGCATATCTTTTTTAACCTATGCTATGCCTTGTTTAATGCAGTCATTGACTATAGGGTAACATTATTGAGTTGAGTGTGTTGCAGTTGGGAGAGATTTTCTTAGAAAGACACATTTAAAACTGTCATATATAAATATATAAATGCTAGTATGTTTATAAGTATAGTTATGATTGTTTTTTAAAATATTTTTTATTTAAAAATATATTAAAATAATATATTTTTTTATTTTTAAAAAATTTCTTTTAATATAGCGCATCAAAATAATTTAAAAACACTAAAAATATATTAATTTAAAATAATTATTTTTTAAATTTTTTTAAAACAAAAAATTTAACAGAGTCTAGGATGACTGCTCGGACACTCTTTCCGTGCTAGCTCCCCTTCATTATTGTGATTTGCAACCTCATTTTCTTCGCTATTTTCCTTGTGCCCCCCCCCCCCGGTGATCTGCAAATACAAACCTCTAATGTTAATATAATTTTTTTTAGCGGGATAAAGCCTTAGGATCGATCAAGGGAATGCTTGGTATTATATTTGTTATATTATGCTGTCGATGATGTATTATAACATGTTGTCTTTCATTTTGAGATAAGAGTATGATTTGAAAAATAATTTTTAATGTTTAAAAATGTATTCTTAATCAAGAAAATAATGATTATATCACTGTGATATAAAATAAATAAAGTGTTTTTATTTACGTAATCAATTATAGAAAAGAAATTTGACGGAAATTATGGTAACTTAAAGACATTGAAGAAAAACTTAATTTTCTGTTGTCTTTTTTAATTTTATGTCTCGAAAAGTGAAACAAAATATATACACCATGTAGTGCCGAGAGTCTGGAAGATTTATGTGCTTTGTTATTTATTGTTACTGAATATAATATAAAATTATTTTTAAGGTTTCGAACTTGAATTCTTAAATCAAGAAAATAAGTATTTTTTGTACATTTTTTTAGTTTATAAATAATCTATTGTTTGTCAATATAATACAAAAGTATTATCTGAATTTCATATAATAGATGATTAAACGTTTAAATTGAATAATAATAATAATAATCTAGCTAAAAGCTAGTATACAATTTTTATTACAGCTGATGAAACAACCCTCTCATAAATATTTGTTTAGTTAATGTGAGATCCATTTTCCAACAAAAGCGAAAGAGGAAAAAAAAAAAAAGCATTTGTCTTGCTCTCAAGCCTTAGTAATCTTAGTTTTCTTGAAGATACAATTATAGTACAACAAATTAAAAACAAAATACACACACACTCTCTAAAAATGAGCTAGGCTTTTGTTTGAAGACATAATTAGAGTTTAATTTATTATTCTTTCTGGATGAAGATTAGCAGGTTTCAGGCCTTTCTTATGGAATCACCATTTACATACGCTGCAGATTAATTCTGTCCGGCACCGTAGTACCAATCCAAGTCCACATCCCACATATCATTATCGGTAGACATTGGCATGCTACTACTTTCACCGGTTCTAGAGGGATTGCCTTGGTCACCGGAGCATGAACTGTCAGGTGAGCTTGTGTTCTCCACTGTTGGATGGTTTTGATCAGATGCTACTAGCTCATTGCCACCAGAGGCTGGTTGAGTTCTTGGCTCGATTACCTCAAGGCCCACTGGCCGTCTGTCAAATGCTCGCAGGCATTTTGAATTTCTGTAGACCCGGCACAAACTGTATTCATGCCTTAGCTGCAACCACACAGAAAAATTGTATAAGATCTGTTTGTCTGTTTATCTATCTATCTATCTATATCAGAAATATTGACAATTTTTCATCAAGAGAATAAAAAGTAGAACTATCTAACTTGTGAATATTGCTATCGTTAAGATACTATAGGCTTAATTAGAGTTATAAGACTCAATTTGGAGCAAAAACGAGGCATCAACAAAAGTATCATCAGTTTTCTTAGAGAAATTTAACCTAAAGGGAAAATAAAAACCATGTTTCAGACCATGATTATCAGCAAAACAAAGTCACGAGGTTTTCACATAAAATAAAGTTAATTATTGTGTGACTTCAGCAGCTATATACCTAGATCCTATTAGATTGTTGTGATTGATCCTTTGGATGTTTAATCAAGACCGTCGTTATTAGATTTCTTAATCTATGGTTTTCTTTGGCTGTAAATCATTATGATCAGTGATCCAATTGTCTCGCACAAAAACTTAAAAAGAAGTGGATTTTTTGCTCCCCCCTGAGTCAATTAGTTACTCCATTAATTAATTACCAACATTTCAAGCAAAAATGAAGAGTACCATGTCCGTTTTCCTATATTTAAAGCAGATAACTCACCTTTGGATTTGCGCTAGTTGACGAGGATGCTTTCCCTTGATCTACAGCTTTGTACTCGTTCATTTTCCACTCAGTTTTTCTTCCATTTGGAGCCCTTCCGCTATAGAAAACCATTGTTCTTTTCAAACCAATGCTGCGATTGTTGGAAAAGACAGACCCGGGAGAGCCAGTTGCTTTCCAGTATCCAGTATTTGTCAGTCTCTTAGGCCTCCCTCCACGAGCTTCGCTCTCTTGTCTTGGAATGAAGAAAAACCACTGCTCAGGATCTTTAATATGGTGCAAGCCTCCTGAAAATTCTGTTCAAAACAAAGATATCTAGTGACTAGCACGAAGCCAAAAATAAATAAATAAATAAAATTTCATGGGATTCCATGATTAAGGATCTCTTGTATTCATCTTGGTAACACCCGCCCTCGAATTTCCTTTTCAATTTACTTGCAGAATACATTAATCCACCCCTTAATTAAATTACAAATTTGTTTTTTTTTTCTTTGTTAATATTTATTGGGAAAAATTTAGAGCTTCATCTTTCATACATAGGAATCAAAATATACGTCTTTGTTGGCCTAGAATTGCATGGAAGAGTAAAAAAAAACATATATCACAATGAATATGTATATTTCATGGGGAACAAGTTCCCTCTGCGTCAAATGAAATTAAATATAGAATAGAAATTGTGTCGATGAAAAACACTTTCAGATTGACAACCAGAGGAAAGCTTAACAAGAAATGCCATGTTTGATAGCTTTCATATATGTGCAACCAATCTATGGCCAAGTTATGGTGTTATCAATGCTATATGGTATGTGTAAGTAGTAAAAATTGCCATTATAAAAAAAATTAGACATTAGATTAAACCATTTCCCACAGATCACTTTCCTTTCATACCCAGTTCAGCAAAAACTACATCAAGAACAGAAAGATGGGGTGAAAAAGAAAAAAAAAAAAAAAAAAAAAAACGAGACCAAGACTGAAAGGAGAGATCTTTTACGTGGAAGATCCCATGGATCGTGCTCGTATATATCACGGACCGGTATAATCTGGTTAATGACCTGGTTAAGCTCTTCACTCCCGCCATCTAGCTTGTGGTGAAGATAAAACGAGATCAGCTCTTCTTCGGTAGGGAAGAAACGATAACCTGGTGGAAAAACCATTTGAACCTCTCTCTTTCAAAGACAAAGAAAGGCCACAAAAAAAGGGTAATCAAAATATAGCAATGAATTTGTTCTAATATAATTTTGATTATGTGTCATATGCTACGTCAATTTCACGTCTATATAATAAGTTCTTGGAGATCAAGAAAGTTAGGCAAGAGAGCAGAAGAGGGATGTGAGCCGAGTGAAATTGGAAAGAGAGAGGCGCGAGGGGAATACCTAGAAATTTCCATTGCTCATATCATCCGTACAGGACCCACGATAGAATTAGTCAATATTATTTTTTTTCTCGTTGCAAATCCTTACTTATTTCTTTGCTTCCCGTCTTCCTTTGGAAATTGTTATTTCTACGAGTTCACATAACATACTTTTTGGGTCCTCATCTAATCACTGTTCTTTTTTCACACAAAACAACAAATTACTGCTCATTTCACAGCTCAATAATAAACCGTGAAGGATTGTTCGTGTGTTTAGAGAAATATTCATTAATTTCGTGTGATGAGGTCTCAAGTTCTAATTACTCCACTCTTCTTTTGTAAGAATCTAATTTCTCTGATATTTACAAATCTCTTCACGTCCAGTGTCTTTGTGTTGCAGCATGTTAGTCTATTGATCTTGTAAGAAAAAAAATGCATGCAAGCTGATGCAAGTAAGGCTAATTATGAAAATTAAGATATTGCCTTCTTAACTCACAAGCACTAAAATGGCCTTGGCGCAGTGTAAGTCTTCTATCACGCACGTCCCATCAATATGCAGCGTGACTGGTGCAGGTAGATTGATTTTTATTAACAATAATTATTTAAAATTCAAATTATATTAGAGAATAATATAAATTATATTCTAATATTTTATTTAATAATTAAAATTATTAAATTAAAATGATTCTTTGACATGATATCAAATATTTAATGACCAAGTGATTATGAGTTCGAATCTCACAACCCTTATTTATTTGGTAAAAATTAAGCATAAAATAATATGAATTTGTACAAGTTTCAAGCCTAAAGGGCTGTCATTTGAGGGGGTGTATTAAAAAATAATATAAATTATATCCTAAAACCTTACCTAACAGTTTAAACTATTGAGTTGAAATAATTCCTTGACAAATTATTTGATAAAATGTAGTAGATATTCGAACAAGAACTAGTTTCAAATGGAAGTAAAATTTTAGAAAAAATATGAGGACTGAAATAAGACTGATCTATTATACTTTACAACCAAATAAAAAATATATAAATAATTTTATAAAATTTTTCGTTACATTACATATATATTTGATTAAATTATATTATAGCGAACTTGAGGTGATAGCTTTAGAAAATGATAGCACCGGTAGCAAATAGAATGACTACAGGCCAAGTATACAATGATGTCAGGCTCACCATGGTTTCGAAGAAGCTACCTGTTAACGCGCTTATGCTCCTTCTCTGAAGCTATGCCCCGCAGTGCTTTTGAATTAATTAGTGTTTTTTTCTTGAGCAGTTTTTGATTGGCCAGATATCTCTGTCAAGGCTGCACATAAATATTGCGTCCCCAGTTAGGGACATGCATGTATATTTCCTACCAAACAACGAGGAAATTGAGCAAATATTACCGCCCGACCAGGAAATTGAGCCTGGTTTATCTTTTGCAGACAGGAATGTTATCAGAAAGAAAGCATACACGCACATGGTGAGATGGATTCCAGTACAGGATCGGGCCGGGAATGCAAACTGTTTGCCGTGAAAACCCTAGCTACATGAATGTATACTAAAATTTGAAGCTAATAAGTTGAGTTCTTTATCATGTTTTTAAGAATATAGAAAAACTCAACAAATACCAAGCCCCTCTCCCTCCTTTCCTCCCTCCCATTTCAAATCCTTGGACTACCATTGGTGCTAAAAGGAAAGAGAATCGATATGTATTGTTTAAGATGCTAAATGTTTTGTCTACAGATTAAATTACTCAATAATATATTTGAATAACTATTCATATCCATGCATGGTGGAAATTATAATGATAGAAATGAACTCATTGATCACCATCAAAAAATTGACAACTAACAATGAAAACACTGATGAAATAATATTTCATCGACGTAAATAGCGATATATAAGATAATTACCAATGAAGATTGTAATAAAATCTATTATATTGGTAATTACAGATGAAAATTACAGTAAAATTTATCACATCGATAATTTCTGATGGGAATTTTGACAAGATAGAAAAATAATAAAAATCTCAACAACAATTTTGTCAGAAATTTAACCTTTTAGTATTGGAATTGCCAACGAAGATTCCATTGGAAAATTCAATGAAATAAAAGCCGACATCCCTCCTACCTTCTTCTTCTCTCCTAAAACATTAGCGCCCCCCCCCCTCATTTTCTCACAAATTAAGCCAACCCAAACTGCTAGTGTTGATCTAAATCTATCAATAGTATCAGCATCCCTATAGTTTACTTTCTTGTGAAGTTTTGTTATACTAAATAAGCAAATCTATCTATTTTTTATAAGCTATTTATGTCTTAGGTTAATTTATTAAAAGTGTTTATACTATTTATAGTTTGCTTATATATTTAAGTGTTTCATAGCTTTTTCATAGAGAATTTTATTGTATTAATATATTATTTATATGTAAGGGTTTGTTTGGGATTTGAGAAAATTTATTTCATTTTTTATTTTATGAAATGAAGCTTGGGTGTTTTATAATTGAAAAAAATGATGGGTTATATAATGGATACCAATTATATTTTTTTTTATCAATTTTATTGTCAATTTAGAAATTTGAAAAAATTTATTTTTGTGGAATTGATAATAATTAAAAGGTATGAATTTAGATAGAATAATTTGAATTGAACAAATGATGGATAATTAACTGGGTAGTGATATTTATTGTTAATTTTATTGTTTTGTTCATATATTAACGCAAAAATGAATTTGTATGGAAATGATAATTAGTTATTGGATTGTGAATTATTTTTATTATTTGAATTTTAAATTTCTATTAATAAATGTTATCATCAATATTCTATATAGGTTTTATAAGTAATAGATGATTATTCTTGAAAGTATCGGATTCTTCTGAAAGGTTGTATAAGTAAGATTATCTTAAAGGGGTTGAGGGTTTTATTAATTCTATACTTTCTAATCCAAAAAATATTAGTGAAAGTGTAATTAGATGTCCATGTGCAAAGTATAAGAATAAAAAGTTTAACCATAAAGATTTTATGACGACACATCTACTTAAAAAAAGGGTTCATCAAGAAAAACTTATGTTGATTTGCACATGAATAACCCTATGTTCTTTACAAAACCATGTTAAAAAAGATGGTTGGCTCAACTTTTCCTTCTAGCAACATATATGAGTTTGTGAGTGATAATAATAATTCTTACAGGAGTATAGTGATGGATGCAATGAGAATGAATCGAGATTATCAATGTGAAGGTTCATGTGACATCTCTTTAGATGAAGAACCAAATATAAATGCAGTTAGGTTTTTTGAATTTTTGAAAGACCCCGTTGAATAATTATGGGATGAGTGTATAACTCATAGTAAATTATCGGTAATAGTTGAGAATAATGGAATGTGTTGGGTTGTGTCTTAGCCAACCTTCCTATTTATATAGAGGCAGCAGAACACTACAGTAACTGTAATGATTACAACATCCTATATTAGAATCCTATTCTAATAGATACTTGAGTAACTGTAAAGATTACAACATCCTATATTAGAATCTTATTCTATAATATGCCCCCTCAAGTTGAGGGTGGGGGATCAACCCGAAGCTTGAATCGAAAAGCAATAAAAGATGCAACAGGAAGCGGTTTAGTGAAGACATCGGCAAGTTGATGCCAAGAGGGAACAAAACGAATCTGAATTTCTTTCTTGGCAACACGGTCACGGACAAAGTGACAATCCACTTCAGCATGCTTAGTACGAGCATGGAAGATAGGATTTACTAAGAGATAGGTAGCACCAAGATTATCACACCAAATGGTAAGGGCAGAGACTGAGGGAACCTGCAAATCTGTTAACAAGTATTGAAGCCAAATGACTTCAGCGGTACCATCAGCAAGGGCTTTATACTTAGCCTCAGTAGAGGAGCGAGCAACAGTGTGTTGCTTGCTGGATTTCCAAGAAATCGGCGTCTGACCAAAATAGACAAGATAGCCGCCCGTAGACTTGCGATCATCAATACTACCAGCCCAATCTACATCTGTAAAGCCATGTAGAGCGAAAGAGGAGCCTCGAGTGATATGGAAACCATAAGATGTTGTACCTTTAAGATAGCGTAAAATACGTTTGACAGCGGCCCAATGATAATCTGTAGGAGCATGCATAAACTGACAGACTCTGTTAACAGCAAAGCATATATCTGGAGGGGTGAAGGTAAGATATTGAAGAGCACCCATGATTTGATGAAATCGTGTAGGATCAGAGAATGAATGATCCGATAATAAAATGACTTTCGAAGGGGAGACTGGAGTATCAACTAGTTTGCAAGAAGTCATACCAGCTCGAGTGAGGATGTCAAGAATATATTTATGTTGACGCAGCATTAAACCCATACTAGTAGACTGAACTTCAATACCCAGAAAGCAGTGAACAGCACCTAAGTCACGAAGCTTGAACTCAGAGCTGAGTAACTGTATAAGGTGATGGAGCATAGCAGAGTTGCTACCCGTGAGCAGAATATCATCAACATACACCAGGAGATAAAAGATATTAGTACCATCAGATAAGATAAACAGGGAGGTGTCAACCTTGGAAGCTCAGAAACCGATGGAGAGCAAAAAATCACTTAGACGAGTGTACCATGCTCTCGATGCCTGTTTCAAACCATACAATGATTTGTGCAATCTGCACACATGAGATGGAAGAGAAGAGTCAACGAAACCTGGAGGCTGTTTCATGTAGACCTCTTCAGTAAGAACACCATTGAGGAAGGCATTATGAATATCAAGCTGATGAATCTTTCAATTTCGCGAAACCGCGATAGAGAACCAATCGGACAGTGGCCTGCTTAATAACTAGACTGAAGGTTTCATAATAATCAATACCTTCCTGATGGGTAAAACCTCTAGCAACAAGGCGCGCTTAATAGCGCTCAAAACTACCATCAACACGATGTTTGATCCGATATACCCATCTACTGCCAACAACGTTCATCGAAGGATGAAATGGAACCAAAGACCAAGTGTGATTTTCGCGTAAAGTGGCGATCTCATCACACATAGCATTATGCCAAACTGCATACCGGTCAGCATCAGAGAATGCTGATAAGAAGACAAATCAACCATAAGTTGCAGACTAGCTAGAGAGGATGATAAAGAAGCAGCCTCAAGCATAGGACTGTTAGCAGAGGAGGGGCTGGAAGTAGAGACTGAAGCTGCAGGAGTGTTGGCCAGAGAGGGCGAAGCAGAGGAGGGACTAGAAAGTGCCCCAAGACCATGAGGAGAGGAGACCAATTGACGATCTGAACCTGCATCATAAGGGTTAGATAAACAAGCATGGGATGATGGCCAAGGGATGGGTGGCTATTTGGAGTGGCAAAGTGGAGTGTTGTGGGTTGTTTGGGTGGCTAGTGAAAGTGGGTGGCGGTGGGTGGTTTAGCAAATTTGGGAGGGTGATAGTAGCGGGTGGGGTGGGGGTTGTGGTGGAGACCTTTGCAATCTATTCAGAATTATCAAATGGAAACACATGTTCATGGAAGCAGACATGACGGGAAATATAAATACGGTGAGATGCAATGTCAAGACATCGATAACCAAGATGCGAGGAACTATATCCAAAAAACACACATGGAGAGGAACGAAAATCCAATTTATGATTATTATATGGACGCAAAAAAGGAAAACAAAGACACCCAAAGGTACACAAAAAATGATAATCTGGAGACCGTTGAAATAAACAATCAAACGGAGAGCGATGGGCAAGAATAGGAGTAGGCATGCAATTTATAAGATAAACAGAGGTTTCAAAAGCATAATTCCAAAATCAAAAAGGTGTTTTACATTGCCCTAAAAGAGTAAGACCTGTTTCCACAATATGCCTATGACGACGCTCTACTGTTCCATTTTGTTTATGAGTGTGGGGACAAATCAGACGATGATGAATACCAATGGTCTGAAAAAATGTGGATAGTTTTCGGTATTCACCGCCCCAATCAGTTTGAACAAATTTTATTTTTAATGAAAATTGACATTCGACAAGAGTCTGAAATTGATGAAAAACAAAGTAAACATCAGACTTGGCAATGAGAGGATAATACCATACATATTTAGTATAAGCATCAACAAAGATAACAAAATAACGATAGCCATCTGAAGAAAAAAGAGGAGCAGGACCCCATACATCACTAAAAATTAATTCAAGTGGAGCAGAAGTTTTGTGACCCGTAGGTCCTAAAGACAAACGCAATGATTTTCCTAAAGGACAACTTTGACATTGAAAATTAAGACGTTTTTTTGTTACAAATGATCTTATTTTTTGAGATTAACAATTGAAAAATACGTGAAGTAGGATGACCTAGTCAACGATGCCATAAATCGACAGAGGCAGAAGTGCAGGGAGACCAATAGGCTTGAGGAACTGACATGACGGAAGACTTGGTCAGGGCATAGAGACCATCTTTACTCTGACCTGAGAGAAGGATTTCATGGGTGTTGAAATCCTTGACATAAAACACACGAGGGTGAAATTCAAAATAAACATTATTATCAAGACAAAATTTCTGAACAGAGAGCAGAGGTTTTGTGATTGCAGGAACATGAAGAACATTAGATAAGGTGAAAGAACGATGTGGTGTATATATTTTTGTATGACCAAGATGAGATATGGGAAGGCCCTTACCATCACCAACATGCAAATTATCATTACCAAGATACGGTTCTGAAGCGGTCAAGGTGGCAAGATCAGGTGTGACGTGTTGATTGGCACCGGTATCTGGAAACCAATCAACATAACCGGTTGAGGAGAGATTGTGCTGCACCAGGTTGGCAGTAGGTTGTTGGCCATAACCTCGCTGCTGGAATTGAGGGCAATGGGGAGTTGTATGGCCAAAATTCTGACACAGTTGGCAGCGTGGATTCTGCCCCCTATTGCGCTGCCAAGAGCCCTGCCTATTGTCACCGAATGGGGAGTTTTGGAAGCTACGATGATCAGGTCTAGAGCCAGCAAATCCTCTGCCTCTGCTGTTGGACTGGTTGGGACGCCAGCCACCGTTGAAGCGGCCCCTGCTGCAGCCAAAATTGCCAAAAGTCTGGCGCTGCGTAACAAGAGCAGAAGATGGAATGCTGGGTGTGGGCAGCAGAGGAGCATGTATGGCAGGAGAAGATTTGTGAAGAAATTCATGTGTGAGGAGATGGCTGTGAAGATCTGCATATGATAAAGGTTCAGTCTTAGTAATAAGACTGGTAACTAAGTCTTTAAACTCTCCCTGAAGACCACGAAACACATATAAATTGAAATCTTCAAGTGAAATTAGCCGACCAGTAGCGGCCAATTCATCAAATAAGGCCTTCGCTTTTTGCATAAATTGAGTTACTGATTCATTACCCTGTCGAAGATCCTGAAGAGAGCCGTGAAGTTGCATAATACGAGAGTTAGAGGTGGAAGCGAGAGCTCGCTCAAGAGTGCCCCAAGCTGAACAAGAACTTTGACAGCCAACAACAAGATGTAAAACTTCCATAGATAGGGAGGAAAGAAGAGCACTTAGAATGAGTTGGTCCTGTTGTTTCCAGGTTTGAAAAGGCGGATTTACCTGAAGAGAGATACCATCATGGGCAAGAACATGTGTTAATGGATATGTGTTGGAGCCATCAACAAAACCAAAAACTCCTTGGCCTAGGAGAAAAGGCAGCATCTACATACGCCAATACAAATAATTGGTGTTTGTTAATTTGAGGGAGATGACTTGATGAGTGTGAGAAAGGGAGATAATGCTTGCAGCAATAGAGGCAGCAGACGTAGGCTGCAAGAGGAGGCGTTCACCAGCCATGGCAGAGGAGAATCCAAGCGGTGAAGCAGCAGAGGTGGTGCTGCAAGAGAAGAGGGTTGCACTATCGAATAAGAAGAAAGCTAGACTGCTGGTGCTACATAATTTGAAGATGTATGTGGCGGTTGTTCCATTGAAGAAGGGAGGCTGTGAGAAAAGTAGGTTTAATTTATTTTAGGGTTTTGTGACTCTGATACCAAGTTGAGAATAATGGAATGTGTTGGGTTGTGCCTTAGCCAACCTTCCTATTTATATAGAGGCAGCAAAACACTGCAATAACTGTAATAATTACAACATCCTATATTAGAATCCTATTCTGATAGATACATGAGTAACTGTAAAGATTACAACATCCTATATTAGAATTCTATTCTATAATAGTAATACACAAGTGTTTACTATCAAGTTAGATTATAGGTTAAGTGACACCAGTTATGATAAGATCCTAAAATATGTGAAAATTGGGTTGCATGAAGGGAATATGATGAAAGATAACTTCAATATCATAAAATCTATGATAAAACCTCTTGGACCAAGTTAGAAAAAATTAATATATGTATGAACTTTTATCACTAATGGAATCCACTTATCAAAAGATTTCACATCAAAGATTTTATTTTATTGGCAATTTCGTCAATTATTTCCAATGTTAACAGAATGATTGATGGGATATTTGATTGGAATTTTCATAAACATTTAAGGAAAAAAAAAACTAAAACAAGTCTATTCTTCTTACAGTGCACCAATGTTCTTAATTAAGACTAAGAACAACCCCAACACCAATTATTTGACCAACAAACCCACATGCCAAGCTGGAATTTTAAAGGCTATATTGAAACTTCTAAGCAAAAACTACCCAGTATTCAACATGTAATTCTCAAACAAAAACATGTTGATAAAGGGGGGAAACAAACACAACTTAGACAAAGAAAAAAGAAATTGCCTCCAATTTAGACTAAGAAAATATAGTGATAAAGACGGTAATCAAACACTCCATAAACGGTGAGAGCAGCTAAATAAACTTTACAAACTAAAATTAATACACCATGTTTGCACCTCCAAGCATTGCCTCTGCCTTGCTATTTATCATGGGACATACACCAAAGCACATAAACACTTGGAACAGAATTGAAAATGTTATGCCACATCTCAGCCATTATGCCATGGCTGTAATTATAATATTCTGAGAGACAGAGTCCAAAATAGTTGAATCATTTCCAAACTACACCCCGAGCCAAACACAAGCATGAAAGTAAAGAAAACTTGTAAGTTTATTGCTTTATGGTACGTTAAGATAATGTAATGCAGGCATGCAGCTTAAAATAAAGTGAACAAAACCATCCAAAACAGTAATGTAAGTTCCTTTATTTAGTTTTAGAAAATTAGCAAATACAAATAAAAATAGCGATGATAAGAAATCTATCAATAAATTGTAATGAAATTTATATAATGACAAAATAGTTCTTTGTTATATCCTTTGATGTATAATGTTGATATTTTTTGTTGGTATATATCGAGAGAATTCTAATGAAAAAAGATAAATTAATTAAAAATTAAAAAATACAAAAAGTTACAATGACATGTTATTTTTACAGACAATGTATTACTGACATAATAAACACGTTAATAATATTCATTTGTCATCGGTAATATTTAAGTTATGTTCTGGTAAGCGAACTCCCCTCTCCCCCTCCCTTATTTTCTGTAAAAAACAACAAACCCCCCCCCCACTATATTTTATCACAAATCAAATTCTTATCACCATAAATTCAGTCACCTCAACACTCAATATGTCAGCATTCCTGTTATGGTTCAATTTGTTTTAGAATTCCCCACATCAAGTAAGTAAAATTACCCATTTTTTGTTTCAACTTAATAAAATATTAATTTTTATTGTATATTTTTGTAGAATGTACATGTTAGGGTTTGTTTGAAATTTAAAAAAATTATATTTGTTTGTAATTTGATGAAATCGATTTGGATTTTGCGATTTAGGTGTTTTGTAATGAAATAAATAGTGGCTTATATAATAGGTATGTTTTATATTTTGTCAATTTTATTGTTGAGTTGAGAATTTCAGTAAATGTGGAGAAATTTAAATTTATGTAGATAATGATATTAAAATAGATTGAACAAGTTTGAGTTAATCAATATTAGTTAATTTATTTAGTTCACATAATTAATTAATATATATTATCATCAATATTCTATATAGCTTTAATATAAGTAATTAATAGATTATCATTCTTAGATGTATCAAGTTTACCTAAAAAATTATACAAGATAAATTATTATAAGAGGGATGAGAGTTTTATTAATTATATATATATATATATATATATATATATATTATAAGCAAATTATCATAGCCTAAACTAATAAATGTTTAGCAATTTAAGACAAAACCAGCAATGCAGTCTGCCTCAGGTAGAACGTTTAAGAGGTGATAATATCTTTTCTTTTACATAAGCAGTCCCGAACCATAGAATCTATGTTGATCAGTTAGGGTTCCTAGTGACCATGATACTAAGTGGCGACTTCTTAAACAAGATTGTTTCCCATCAAAGAATAGGATGCCAGAAATCCATTCTTTTCATGAAAAAATTTAAGGCCGCCGCGATATCCGTAAATAAAATCCGAGTCTACCTAGATCAACCCGTAAAATATGTGACACAAGTCATAAGACTGGGATAACCTCATAGAAGCAAGCCAAAATAAAATCATGAAACATAATTCATAATCAACTCAATAATAAAATATAAAATTGAAAAAACACCAATTAGAAAACGACAAAGAAAACTCAAGTTAACTGGGTTAATCCACCAAACTCGCGACTTGATTTATGAGACCGAAATAACCTCATAAAAAAATCCAAAATAAATCATGAAGTCTTATTCTCAATCAACCCAATGTTGAATAATGAAAATTGAAAAAAAAAATTGTTCATTAAAAAAAGACAAAAAAAAAAAATTGAGTCAACCCGTTAAATTGTGACATAGGTTATAAGACAAAGCTAACCATATATAAAATAAACTAAACATTAAATTATAAAATTGAAAAAAATATATAGATTTAGAAATAAAAATTAAAATTAATAATGTTATGTGATACATTACCTCTTTTAGTTTATACCGTAAATTAATATAATATAATAATAAAGCATAACCAAACTAGACCCTTCAACCGGAGGAGAAGCTCTAAGACATCTTTTGGAACTGCGTTCCAAATAACATTTTATAAAAAAAATAATTTTTTTTTAAAATAATTTTTTTTTATGTTTTTGAATCATTTTATATTATTTTAATTCATTTCCAATAAAAAAAATATTTAAAAAATAACCTGTATCATATTTTTAAATATCCTCTAAATTTAAGATAACAGATGATTGGGGTTTTTTGAGGCTTAAGCTTATTCCACCCTCCATGATGCCCACGTGATGTAACACAAGTCTCACCATATATTTTAATTTATCATAATTTGTGAAACCTCCTCTTTCTATTTTTAACTTGGGCTTCAATCTAAGATTCTAGTCTTAGTTGATGTATTAGACTTGGTGTAGGGTCTAGATATTTTTTTTTTTCCAGGAAACGATGATCACGTGAGAAATGAGAAAAAAAATAATATAAAAAACTTATCGGTTTATAATTATAGTTAAGCTATTATGGGATTTCTTGCTAAATTAATAGCAAATAAAATTTGAGTAATTGACCACATTAATTTGAATTAATTATCTTTTATATTTTTTGTATGTTTTAAATTGTTTAAGATTCTAGTCTTAGTTGATGTATTAGTCTTGGTGTAGGGTCTAGATATTTTTTTTTTCAGGAAACGATGATCACGTGAGAAATGAAAAAAAAATAATATAAAAAACTTATCGGTTTACAATTATAGTTAAGCTATTATGGGATTTCTTGCTAAATTAATAGCAAATAAAATTTGAGTAATTGACCACATTAATTTGAATTAATTATCTTTTATATTTTTTGTATGTTTTAAATTGTTTTGATATGCTGATTTTAAAAATAATTTTTTAAAAATAAAAAAAACATCATTTTAATGCATTTCGTAACAAAAAACATTTTAAAAGATAACCGCAACCACACTTTAAAACAGATAAAATCATAAAAAACAATCGGTTTTTTCGGTGGTTGTTGAAAAATGAATTTAATATCATTACCTAATTATATATAATATTTTTTTAAAAAAAGGTTATAAAGTTTTTAAATAATGATAATAAAACAACCACCAATAACAACATAAATTTTTTTATCAAATACAGGTAGGATCAATATATGTGATAGCTACTATAGGTCCATGTTAATTACATGAATCTAGGATACCGACATGAGTAATATTATAGATATTATTGAGTTCGATTTTCAACCCAAAACTCAAGTCGTGTGGTAGGTGATTTATTATTTATTGTTTATATTATTATTTTTCGTGTATTTATTTGATGTAGGGTAATTTTTTTTAATACTCTCTCGCTTAAGGTTTCCAAGTAAATTGGATTTCAAGATTTTCTCTAGTTGCTGAGTCTTAATAATTTCAATTGTCATATATTAAATTTGTTAATTGAATCTGAATTTCATTCATTTGAATCTTATGAGGAATGCTCGAATTCTAATATTTTTATATTGCTTTGTCTTCTCATGTTTATTCAAAATAGAATAATTTCTCTTGTAAATAGCAAGATTAAGTACAACGTGGTGAATTGATGATCATCAATATAAATGATTGTTTTTTGTTTGATTTGGTTTTTATTAAAAAAAATATAATTAAATTGATTTTTTTAATAAAAAAAAATAACCAAATCAATTTGTTTCTGGTTTGGTTTGGTTTTTTTGGTATGGCTCAATTTTTTTTAATTTGGCTCGGTTTTTTCCTTGTTTTTTTTATTCAGGTTCAGTTTGGTTTTTTCAGTTTCAGGCTTATAAAACTGAAACCAAACTAGTCGGTTTTTTTCAAAATTTTAATCAGTTTTTTTTCACGGTTTGATTTTTTAATTTTTTTTTTGTTTTTTCAATTTAATTAATTTTTCAGTTTTTTTACTTACCTCTAATCACCAACATCATTGGAGTAAACAAAAAATTAAATCTTAGGATTATATTGCAGAGTGTGCGGAGATGAACTATGGATTCATATAGTGTCTCGTTTTTTTCTTGACCCTTTTAAAGTGTTCTACTATGGTCATGAATGTTTTTTCCCCTTCAAAGCCATACTTTCATATTGCATTAGTTTTGAATTAGATTTTATGATTTATTTTATTTTACATTCAATAAAATTATTATAGTGTTAAAAAAACATCCTAATATTAGATTAATGCTTAATTTTATATATAAAAAAATTAATTTTGTTGCACATGAAAAAACAATCTAAGGTTCAAATTTGACAAGAACGAAACAATGCAAGTTTTTTTATTACTATTCGAAAAACGATCCTTTTAATAGTTTGTTTGCCTAAAGAGTTAACCAATTTTCATTTACGGTCCTTTTAGTTTGACAATGTAATGTTTTGGTCACCAACTTTATTTTACTCATATTTAAGTCCCCGAGGCTAAAAAAAGAGAGTCACTAGCTAAAAAACAACATAAGAGAGAGAAAACAATCATTTGAACTCGCGGCATAAAACAAATCATGTGGGAAATCATTGTAACAATTTTAAAAAAAATCAGCTCAATATTAAAAAAAATCGGCAAAGATAATTTAAAAAAAAACATGTGGAGAAACACTGTAATAAAACAAACCATGTGGGAAATCATTGTAACAATTTACAGTGTTTAAAAAAAAATTACAAAGCAAAATTCTCAATCAGCTCAATATAAAAAAAATAAAATTGACAAAGACTGTTTTGAAAAAAAAAATAAAAGAAATCATAAAAGAAAAAAAGAAAAAAAACATATAGAAAAATATTATAATAATCCATAATGTTTAAAAGAAAAAAATACATAACTAAATTTTCATAAAAAAAAAAACATATAAAAATATTATAATAATCCATAATGTTTAAAAGAAAAAAATACAAAAATAAATTTTTAACTAGTTTAATATTAAAAAAATCGACAAAAATAATTTAAAAAAAAACATAAAAAAAAAAAAAACAATCTCGGGGGTAAAAAACATGTAAAACCTAAAAAAACAAAAGGAAAGATAAAAAAAAAAAGGGAAAGATAAAAAGAAAATGATAAAAAAAAAAAAAAAAAAAAAAACATCACGCGTTTTAATCTGAGGTTCGAAGAAAGTGGGGGCTTCCGAATTGACTGAGAGTCTCCTCGGCTCATGATGGTCCCAAACTTGACCTCTACAAACGGCAGAATCTCACTCGAAATATCTCTGTGATCATCGATCGTGGAAAGAGGTGAGAAGAATCAAGTCAAGCATAAGTCAACTAAAACTCTCGACGGAAGAAACATGGCAACCCGTGTTCTTACCGAGTATGGACGAGGCTGAAAATCAGACACGATTCGGGACAGTAAATTATTTTTTTATCACTTTGTTATTTCTCGTTGTTGGGCAATGAATTGATTGAGATTTGAGACAGAACAACTAATTCTTTTAATTTATAATAAATAGCTCTGTTTTTCTAACTCTGTTTTTCTCGGTCGCTGCGAAGAAAAATGTATGCGTGTACGTAAAATAAATAATTTTAGAATATGTTCAACGTGATTATTTATGAAAAATAACTTATGATAAAAATTAATTTAAATGGTTTTAAGCTAGAAACATACTTGGTGATAAAAATAACCCAAAACAATTTTCTTTATGACAAATTATTGTATAATTTATAATTTAAAGATCGATTTAGAAATTTTGATTCAATTTTATAACAAGTTTCTTGTTTGAATTAAAATTATTTTATTACCTTCAACTTTTCTATGAATTTATAAAGGTTAAATTTTTTTTTTATTAATTTATAAAGAAGATCTTTCCCTTGAAAATTGTCACAAAAATAAATTTAAAAATTATTTAGAAGTTGCTAAGATTATTTTTCAAAATGTTTCACTTATAAATATGTTAAAATAATATATTTTTTTATTTTTAAAAAATTAGTGTTTAAAAATAATTTAAAAAAACTAAAAAAATATATTAATTTTAAAAAAAAATTATTATATTTTTAAAATATAAAAATAAAGGATATTAATATTTGATGGCTGGTACTTGAACTTGAAGAATAATATTAATACTTGAACTTGAAGAATAACCCATGCATGTCGGCATATAAGATCTTTGCTCTAGCCGTGGTGTTTGAGGATTTTCCTCTTATTAATATTCTGGTCAATAAAAAATAAATCAATATAATTAACCAACAAAACCTTGACAGCGTATTTGAAGGTCAACATCGGTCTTGGTCAATGGTCATGCATTATATGATTTTATACTTTAATCCAACGAGGACCATCCTCCTCAAAATTAACACCATTAAGCAACTTAGTGGACACTTCAAATAATAAGTATATACACGCGGATCCACTGCTCCAACGGTCTTCTAGTTAATATTTTAGTATATGTTGAACATTTCAAGCACCTTTGTTGATTCATAAACTCAAATCATTATTGAATAAATGGCTATAAAATTTTGAAACCAGATACTTATTATTTTGTATAATATTTGAACTGTTTTAATACTATTAATTTAGTTTGATGAGTGATTTTTATTTTGAAATGATATGGTTGTTTGTGTCGAATTCTAAGATTATTTCTTGTATTGAGATTGCTTTTTTAAACATCATGCGGGTGCATAATTTATAATTAGATTTATTTAGATTAGCATGAAATTTGAACAAAGTGGATGAAATTAATAAAATATGTGTGGATATTTGATGTTGTTTGGTTTTGAGTTGATCAATAATAATTTGTTTTGAATTGATATAATGGTTAAAACAATCTTGATAAAAACATTTTATTCACGGTTTTCATGTAGTTTTTAATAAATTTTTAATTTTTAAAAGATTATTAATGAAAATTCTGAGTTTTTTCCCATAAGTTTCCTTAGAGTTAATGATTAAATTTTAAGATTAGAAAACCCTAATTTCTTTATTTATAACTTAGAATTATGAAACTTACATATTGTTTGGAATCAATTCTCTACTATAATTGAATTTAGTTATAGTATTTGGTTTGAATTTAATTGATAAATAAGTTGAATTCACATGTTTAAAAAAAATAAAATATAATTTATTTTGTTTCATATATTACCTTCATTACCTTCATCTTATTTCTTTAATGATCATTGAAAGGAAAAAGGACTAGACGGATATTTTAAAAGAGTTAGTTTTAATATTAAATTTCTCATTTTTCAAACTGTAAATAAGATGGGTTGATTCTAATTTACTTTTGTAGTGTTTATAGAAATTAAATTTTATTTGAAATTTAATTCTTAACATTCAAGAGGATTCCAAACATGAGATTTTATTAAAACCTCAAAATTGAATTCATCATAAAGTTTCAAACATGTTATAAGAATTAAACAACCTTATCCATACTATATGTTCTTTAATAAACTACATATGATTTTCTCACCAGTAACAGGAGAACTAGTTGCTCTCTCACTCTACTATATACACATGTACACATCAGTGGAATTAACTTTGATGGTCTCGATGGACAAGGAACAATATATTCTAAGATTTAAGTTCAATAATTCTGAAAATATAATTATGTAATCCTAAAATTTCTTAGATATATAGTATGATTTTTTTGGAATTAAAAATAAAATTTCTTTTAAAATATTAGAATCTCTTCTTATATTTTTAATAATTCGTTTTTCCTTTATTGTGCAACATTGCTTTGTATGGTGAGCCTGGTGGCTAGTGGGCTTAACATGTTAAGTATACACGCAATCACTAAAAAATGAAAATGACTTGTTGAAGTGGAGTCCATAAGGAGATTGGACCACGAAACCACCAATTGCACATAGCCCACCACCAAAAATGTTCTTACCCTAGTTAACAACAAGATTTTATTTATTTTTATATTTTAAAAATATTTTTTAAAAATAATTAATTTTTTATTTTAAATTAATATATTTTCATATCGTGCTAATATTAAAAAGAATTTTAAAAAATAAAAAAATATAATTTATTTTTTAAAAAAAAACATTTTAAAAATAAAATCTCACCTCACAATACTAAATATGCTCTAAGTGCCACGAAAGACATGCCAAAAATCTTTTGAACAAAACTAAGGAAATGATATTTTTTAAAAAAATTGAATTGAAAGGAAAAAACAGTGTTATTTGCACGTAGGAAGAACTGTGAAAAACAAAATGAAGGATGAGACATTTCTTACTTGCTTGCAAGCAAGAATAGCCGACAATTATTATATACTGATTGCGTCTTTCAAACTTAAATAAAATACTAAAATACAATCTGTTAAAAGGATAATTACAAAAGAACTTTATTTTTCTTTTCTATTTTTATAAATTACACTTTATATTATAAATCAAATAAAAAATACAATATTGAGGATGTCAAATTGTCAATTGTTATTAAACATGTAAAATAAATAATAAAAATTATAATTTATAAAAATATAGAGAAAAAATAAAATTCAAATTAAACTATGGGAAAGCTTTTGTAATTATTCCTTTACCAAAACAAATTAGTTAATAATAAATAAATATGGTAATTCCTAATTAATTGCGCATATCTTGAAAATAATAACAGCAATAATAGTTAGCCTCTCGTTGGGCTTCTAGGCCCATAACGCCCACAAGAAACTTAGACAAAGGAGCGGTTATAAATAGCCACGTATATCGCTTCTATTCTTCCATAGCAGGCAGCTTTAGGGTTTCTCCAGTTTAGTTAGGGTTTTTACTCCTCCATCTTTACGAAATATCTCTCTTTCTAGGGTTTCCTTCTTCTATTAAGCGCCGCCCTTAAGATCGCCTTCCTTATAAAATGGAAGCGTTTTGAGTCATAGCTGCGCAATATTAAAACTTTTTTTAGGAGTTTCTCCATAGGGTGTTCTGTCTTCCCTCCTGAATTATCTTCCGGAGGCATTTTCTTTGTCTTTGGATCTGTTTGCTTATCCTGTTTTTTGAGCTGCTAGGTACGTGATAGTATTAAACTCTATGCTTGTTCCAATCAATGGGAGCTGCGGGTCCACTGATGCCCGTATGAATGAATGCCTCATAATTAGATGGGAAACAATAAAACCCTTCTTTATCTTTTGCATCAATTGCTATTCTTTGATGTGGGTTACTTTTTATTTGGCTAAAATTTTCATGAAATTGCGAAGTATGATGATTCAATTAGATGCGTGAATGGAAATTAATCCATATTGAACTCAACATTTTGAGGCATTTTAATTGTCTGACTTGCGTGTTTTCTATATTACCTGTTTTTTAATCCTAGTGTTGCAAGTTATGATTTTGGCTGTTTTAATTTGTGGTCGATGATGATAAATCCAAAGGCTTGTTTCTCAAAACATTCGCAGTGGCCGTCTAAGTGCTTTCGCCTTCGCCAGGCTTGAGAGCTTATGCTGCTTTTATCCTTCCTTGGATGTCTGAGATCTCACTTTCGCATTCTATATTATTTCAACTCTGTTTGTAAGCAAGTTGCTTAAGTTTCATGTTGCTGCTATGTGTTATCAACATGGATTTGACCCCAGTATTCTGATGTTTTTTTCGTCTAATGTAATTGATTATGTCTAAGTTTCTTGTTGATGATGATAAATCCAAAGGCTTGTTTCTCAAAACATTCGCAGTGGCCGTCTAAGTGCTTTCGCCTTCCCCAGGCTTGAGAGCTTATGCTGCTTTTATCCTTCCTTGGATGTCTGAAACTGTACTTTCTTATTGCATTTTTCTATACTTGGTGTTTAATCTGTGATTTGTTTTGATAATACCTTTATTAATAAAGGTAACCTGATAAATTATTGCTCTTCGCCTGGTTTCTGTTGATGATAAATCCAAAGGCTTGTTTCTCAAACATTCGCAGTGGCCGTCTAAGAGCTTTCGCCTTTGCCGGGCTTGAGAGCTTTTGCTGCTTTATCCTTCCTTGGATGTCTGAAACTCCAATCCTTCTGTTTATAATGACTTTGAGATTTGAAATTAGAATTTTTGTTCTGCTTGTCAAACATGTTATTGTACGATCAATGATGTCCCTTAATTGTCTCCATTCATAAATGTTTTCATTTGCACTGAAGCAAAGCAATTCAATGATATGCGTACTGAAGTCTGATATTGTTCGCTGAATTTCTTTTGGAAATGTATTGTAGCGGTCGGTTTTAATAAATGCAAGGAATTGTCTTGAATCATATCTGTCTGTTAAAAGAGCTTTTGCCTCTTCAATCCCCTGATGTTTGAAGCTTGCTACCAATACAGGTGGTGTGGATGTAAAAAGAATGCAATTTGAGGCAACAAAAGAAGACAAATGCATAAATCTCATATTAATAATAAAAGCGTAAACGGAGTTAATTACAAAGAAAATCCTTTTCTCAACATTATGAACAAAAGTTACTTTAAAGGAAAATTGCTTTGGTTTCAAGGCAAGTGGGACTTTTTCATCAACCCAATTCACTGTGTCAAGAGTTGGAGAAAAACGGATTATCTGATTTCATCGAGTTTTCTTCAATCGAAAGATCAGAGCTGTTGGAGCGAAATTGAGTTTCTCTAGGTAAATTTCATGGCTTAAGCTCGAGCCATAATCTTGTTCGATATCGGCCGAGACGCATCCAGAGTCGTTCTATCAAGCACAAACCTTGGAAATGCATTGAGAGCAGATACCACCTCGGTGATATAACATGTCTCTCCATTTGATGTCCACTACTCGTAGGGTCCCTTTCATCCTCTGTAAAATACAAGTAAATGGTAGTTTGTATTCTACCAACCAATTGTTGTATAGATTCATAACGTTGTATTCCTTCATGAGTTTTAAAAACTTCACAGCCTCATATCATCATCACCCACTACTGGCTTCTTTATCTCTGGTTGGGTTTCTATCCTCTTTCTTTTTTCATTCTTCCCATGGAGCACTGTGCTCTCATCGGAGCGAAAGATGCTTTCATAATTGCATGTGCTTCCCATAATTATGAGCAATTCACCAATAATTGCCTGAAGACAGACAGGTTTCTTTAAAATAACCTAGTTTTCTTGTTGGCTTGTTTGAAATTATGATAGTGATTGTGTATTTAAAATATTTTTTATTAAAATTATATTTAATTAACTATTTTTATTTTAAAAAAATAATTTTTGATATTGGATGATTAAAATAATCTGAAAATATATATAAAAAATTAATAAAAGTAATTCAAAATTTAAAAGAACCCGGGTTCCAAGCAGACACGTGCTACAGTATTTATTATTCATTTTGCTAGAATAGCTAGCCAAGTAGAGAGCAACAATGCTCTATTTCTTTTCAATCCCACCGGGATGCTAATTAAGAAATTTGTTCATGAATAATTAGAGAAAATTATTTTTTTTTTAATTTTTTGATGGATTTATTGTACTGTTTTATTGCATTTATAAGTTTTTTTCTTCAATCACATGTAGAATATTAAGAAATTATTTTAATATATTCTTATAAAATGTGTTTTTAAGATCATTACAGGTTTTTTGTTTTTTTTAAAAAAACAATGTATGCAATAAAAAAATATGGTTTGTTAAAACAATAAAGATATTTATTAACGTAAAAACAAAATTACATTTAGAATCCTGATTTTTTTAAAAAAAATACACTTACATTCTAGATCAATAAAAAAAGATTTAAATTTGACAAAATGACAAAATTACTTATAAATATATTATATTAAAAATAAAAATAAAAGCCAAAACTAAAGCTTACGAAGAACCCTGATTTTTTAATCTAAACTCTCCCTTTCCATGAAAGGACGCAAAATATGGGATTTGCTTCTTTAATCTTCCCTCCTTCCTTGATAGGTTGTTGCTTCTGGGTTTTTAGGTTGATTTTGGGCTTTTTCTTTGGTTGTGAATCCGGATAGATCCGGCCGGAAGAAACTGCTGGGTTAAAGGCTGTGGAGTCTGGTGGCTGCCATTGCTTCAGCTTCAGCAAAGCAAGTTCCCCTGTTTCTGCTTGGGGGCGAGCTTCAACTGGGAGATTGAAAGGTCTAGAAACAGCCATTGCAAGTCACCTTCGACATCTTACCGATTTGTATTTAGCCATTTAACTAGCCTGTGTTGTTTTATTTTTAAACCAGTGGTGTGTAAAATTCATTACAGTATGAACGATTTTTATTTTTATTTTTTTGCCAAATCCATGCACCTCATTCGAGCACATCCGGTTTTTTGATAATTTCACATCAATTTTTTTATTTATTAATATAAATATTCGAATTAATTTGTAACGCACTTACCTTGAATAATTTAATTCATAAGATCTATTGCAGGATTATGATACAATGCAATTCTCGTTTTTTGATCCATAATCTCAGTCCTTGCATGCATTTTCTTGCTTTTGTGGGGGAGGTGACAACTAGCTTTGATGCTCAGGGAAAGAAGATTGCTAAGGTTTTTCTTATTCAATGTAAAATTTATAATATTTAATGAAGAACTTTTTATAGATTATAAATAAATAATCAAATATTTTTATTGATTTTTTTTAAGAATATATTAGATGTGAGCACATATATAAACTTTAAAATATAATTTTTCAAATTATAATGAATAACTACAATTTGAGGATGATTTTTCTTTTAAAAAAATAGAATTTAGATTAAGGAAATGCATTTTCTCTTAAATAATTTTATTCCTTTTTTACTGCAAACATTTAATTATAATTGTCTAATTAAGTCAATAATGGATTTCAAAATAGCAAAGTTATTAAACCACTTAAATCAACTTAATTTGTTTTAGTTTGCAAGTATAATTTTTTTTTTATTAACATGGATGTCTAGGTTAATTTGTGTATACCTTGACTAATCCCTGAAATTAATAACTATATAAACCTTCAAATTATATTAATAATTATAAGATTTAAATTTAAAATCATATAAAAATCAAACTCCTTGATACCACTTACCACCTACTAAGTAGGTTCAAGTTCAAGTATAATTTGCTTGCAAGAAAGTGAGTTGAAGCACGCTATAATACAGAGCCAGGACACATTTGTCAGGATCGACTTGTCCATCGTATCCTTTATTAAAATTGACATGGTAGTAGATTTTCACAGAATAAAATCGTTATTCATCAGAATGATACTAGCAGCAGCAGGGGCCAGTGAGTCAAGATGGTGAAATGAAAGCTTATTTGGAAACAAGATCACTTTCCATTGTAACAGAAAAAATCAATCAACCAAACCTTTTCTCGGAAAAAAATAACTATAATAATAAATTCAATCGTATCAATTAAAGAAAGTGCCAAGCATGATACCACAGTACAGTTTTGCTGAAAGCACCGCAAACCTTTAAAAGAGATGGAGACCTAACATTAAACTTCCACTTCAATCTCCAAACCCCCAGCTCCTATCACTAAACAAAAATGGAAGTTCTCGAGTTTTTTTTTAAGTTAAAATCCTCAAAACTAACAAGATTTATTACAGGTTAAAAGCCTAAAAAATCAATAGTTGCTTTCTCAATCAGAAGCCACCCTCCTCTACCATGACATTTCTTTTTTTATGAACTCAAAACATGGTGATTCAGCAGCACATAGCAAAAAAAAAAAACTAGGAATCATTGGACAATGATACCAACTAAAGCCAATGAAAGCAAAGGATGATGTAACTTGTTCCAAGTCAAAACAACAAGGGATGAAAGCAAATGATATTAGAATTTATTACTAGTCAAAACTCTCAAAAGACCAAGAATACTGTAATAATAGAAAAACTCATAAAATACTTCATTTTTATTATTCAAGTCTCATTTGTAGCTATTACTGTGGTATCCACAGTTGTAAAACTAGAAAACTTTAATAATACAAAATAGAAAAACTAAAAAGCCTAATAAACTGAATAGGAAAATGTAAATTATTCCTTAAGCCCTCTCTACCCCTTCAAGCACCAAAAGACAACTGCTTCAATTTCTCTAGGAAGCAACATCTCTTCATCTCTATCAAATTCAAAATCATCACCGCCCTCAAAAGTTACTATTCCTATGCTTAACCATTGCAAAGCAATTGCTTCATCCTCAAAACTGTGTTGCAGTGTGTGATAAATGATAGCTCCTGCCGGAACGTAAGTGTTTCAACAGCTAGCAGCAATGGTCAATCTCATATGTATTTCAAATCATTTCTCACGATGAGCTTGAGACCAACACAGTTTATTTGAGTTGATTTCACCTATTTGCATTTCCTAAATTCAAAATTACAAATTTCAGCATGTTTGTTCTAATCTCTGAAGCCGTGCTACATCATGGAAGAAATGTTTTCATCAGTCTGACCGATAAAGAATGTTCCCTCGCATTGCAGTAAGAACATTAAAGAAGAACAAGGAAATTCCTACCAGTACCATTTTGACAACAGGAATTTGGGGGGGGGGGGGCAATGAGAAACCAAGCTAGTTTAAGAAAGTCCTACCAGTCACTCTCACCTCATCAATTTATAGTCAAAAGGCAACTGATAATTCCTATCCCGAAAGCAAACTTATTTTGAAAAAAAAAAAAAAAACAAATTCATAAGTGAAACAAGATCAATTTCCATGGTGGAAAGTGGAAACAAAGGAAAATTAACCATCCTAGCTTAAAGAAGAACCCATAGATTCAACAAGAAGCTGCTTTGCACAAAACAAATAAAATCCCAGTTTTGCAAAAAGCATGGCAAAGCATAAATAAAGATAACTAAAATGAAGATGACACAATAAGGATAGGCTAATGCTTGGGGAAAAAACTTCATTCAATTCTAATTACCATCTTCCAAAATCTTTTACCACAAATTGTAACAACTGCAATTCCCACCAAAATAAATCAAAACTACATCACCAATAACAATAGCAGTAGAATGAATAATCAAAATCAATCAAGAAAACCAGTTTGACGCCAAACAGCATTCCTAACCTGTCTCAGATCCCTTCCTTTCAACGTCCTCCCAACCCCTTCGAGAACCGAAAATGTTGTCTTCGGCGACCGCCTCGACCCTCGTGCCACAATCTCATGAGGCGGCAACATCTCTTCGTCTCCATCAAACTCACCATCATCATCCTCCTTAAACCTGCTATTCCTCTGTTTCGCCATTGCAATCGACAACACCGGCACATTCATCGGGGCCGACTGGTTCATTTTCCTTATCGGTACCGACTGCGACGCGTATTCCGCCACGTGAGGTGATCTTGGAATTAATGGGATTGCTCTAGACGACGACGAAGAAGAAGATGATGATGATGATTGAAGTGAAGGCTTGCGGTAGAGAACCGTGTTGTGGTTGGTTTCTGGTAACGCCGCGAGAATACCCGAGTTCTTAGGGAAAGCTGTGAGGTGGTTAGATTTACTTTGGAGGTTGTTGGCGGAGGTGGTTGTTGGAGAGGAGGAGGAGGAATTGCTCAGGCTTTGATCAGTGTAATCGTTGGTCCAGAGAATATCATCCTCGTTGAGCTCATCTCCGTTACCGTTACTGTCACCGTTTCCGTCGGCCAAGGAGGAGGAGGAGGAAGTGGAGGAGGGGATGCCGAGGAAACGGTAACGGGAGGCGGGGTCCATCCGATTTTTTTCAAATGATGGAAAATTAATAATGCGTAGAGCTGGTAGATGCAAGATTTTATATGTGTATTTATAGATTTTTTTAGAAAAAAGAAAAAAGAAATATATATATATTATAGTAAAAAGGGAGAGCAGGGATTAGTGGGGACTGATGTGGCGGAGAGGAGTGGCGCAGGAGTAGAAGTGGGAGAGGAAGAAAAGTGGAGAGAGACGGAGAGAGAAAAGGGCGGTTGTGGGGGCCGAAAGGTGTGTGGGTCCGATGGGGTCGGTGTCATGGATGTCGTGGCTGATGTTATTTTTTGAGTTCCTGCCCAAGTACATTCGGTTCGAGAATTCGTATCTGCAAATTAAAAAAAAAAAAACTAAAACTAAAAGAGGTTGCAAAAACACAGCACGTGTATACACAGGTCTCTGAGGAAAGCAATGATGTTTTTTCGACCCTGGTATTTTGTACAAAAACCTTGCCTAAGTTTTACTGGTATACTTATTTTTGCACATGATAATTTTGGTGTTCTAAAAGTGAATGGAGACAACACGGCTAATTTGTTTTTTTTTTTTAAATTACATAATTGACCTTTAAAAAAATTTGTTTTTTGTTTTTGTTATCATTAGGGTTAGTTTTGCATTTTTACATCCGTTGCACAAAAAAACGTATTTGCTTGCCAAAAACACAGATGGAGCTATTCGGTAACATCCAATTATGTTGCACAGTAAAATAACCTTTGTGCCCTCGATGCAAAATGATTTAACTCTCAGGTGAAAGGGTGTTTTTGTCATTATATTGATGGGTGTTTTTATATATATAATCAATGAGTAAGGGTGGGTTATCTAAGTATTTGTTTTTAAAAAGGTAAAATTTGACTTGTTGACGAGTGTGGCCGATTAGAACGGCAAAAATAGTTGTTTCAAGGCGTCATTAGCATTGTCTTAGTGTCTCCTCCTTATATATGTGGCATGTGCACTGATAGGATCTTCAGTTTGTTACTGGCAGCCAGTTCTTTCTTTCTTCTTTCTTTCCTCTCTTTTTCTTAACTTTTGTGCCCTCCCACCCGATTTTCCAAGCCAGACCCTAAACTTTTATTTCTTTTCTATTTAGTCTTTTTGCTTTTGATTCTATTTTTTAAAAATAATCCATCAAATTAATTTTTGTTTTAATTTCAATGTTATTGAATTTTTTGTTTTGTCAAATTTAGTTTTTTGATTTTTTAATCGTTATTTTTTCTAGGAAGAGATAAATTTTAGAATTGTATTTTTTTTAGATTCCACACTCCTTAATTTTTTTTTCCCTAATAGCTTTGCAAAATTTTTAAAATTAGAATTTTCTTACCTAATTTAATTCTTCAACATTTAATTGGTTTGAATTTGACCTTTGTTATGCCCGCGTCTAAGATTTCACAGGTTGCAGGCTTGGAAATTAACCTGGCTTCATGAGGTTTTCATATGATTGTTTTGGTTTTTTTATCATTTTTAAAAGCTAATATTTTTTTATTTCATCATTCAATATTTATTTAATTAGAGATTGAGCTTTTTTCTTCCATGCTTTCTCTAACCTCGGTTTTATTATTATTATTTATTTAATTAGGTTACCTAAGATATTCCTATTTGTTACTCTTTGTTATGTTTTTTTTAAAATAAATTTTATTCTTTAATTAAATAGAATTGATTTATTTAATATAGAGAAACACTCAATTCATTATTTATTTTTATGGCGAGTGATGTCCACAATGGAGTGGCGGTGAGTTTCCAATGATTTTTTTTCTTATGCTCATAGGTGTAATATCGGTGACTCATTTGTTTTGACTTATTGTTGCCGTTTATTTTTTTTCGGTTTGTATGCTATCGTTGCATATAGTTTAAATAAAATTATTAGACTACCATGTTTTATTGGATCCAATTAACTTAATGATTCCAATATCAAGTTTTTCTTGTTTTTATAAATTTTTCTTTGCTAGAAAACATGTTAACAACATCTGAATATGTTTTTTACGTTCAATAAAATTTTGATCTTACCCGTTGAATATTAAGTCTTATTGGATCTAGTTTAGGACTATTACTCTTGGTATTAAAAAAATATCAAGAGATTGCAAACGGGTTTTAAAAAAAAAAAAAATTGTCTTATCCCACAACATCATATACATTGAATAAAGAAATAAAAAAACTAATCATGGTAAAAAAAAATTTAATTAAAAACAAAAAAACAAAAATACATTTCAATCTAACCAAAGGTGTCACAAAGAAAATAAAAAATTAAAAGGGAAGAAATGACCCAAGCAAATCTAAGTGCGCTTGTCGGCATGCAACCTATGCATAAGACCATGATAATTTTTATGAAAACCTGAAAAAAAGGATAGAATACAAAGCGTCGAAGGATAAAAAAGACTAATATCACCCGAGTCAACATTTCAAACTCGTCACCTCGATCATGAGCCTAATGTAACCATACTAACAATGACTTTCAATTCGCAACTAACCCAATATCAAATGATGAAATTAAAATAAAATTAAAATAAAATCCCCATAAAATATTAGTAATATAAAAGAATAAGGATCAAATGCTAAACAGAAAAATCAGGGTGAAAAACAATTGATAGATTCATGGGTGAAGAAAAAAAAGCAAACATTTTACAAAAGAAATCAAGTCAAAAATCTAAAATCAAAAGAAAAGGGATCAAATCTGAAACCAAAACAAAATAAGATGAAAAATAACACTTCAATGTTAGATGATGAAAAAAAAAATCAAGTTGATAAAAGCCCCCCAAAAACATTAGTAATGTAAAAGAATGATGACTAAATGCTAAACAAAAAACTAATATTTCACAAAAGAACTCAAAACAAAACCACACAAAAAAAGATCAAATCTAAAATTAAAACAAAATAAGAGAAAAAATAACATTTGAATGTTAGATGATGAAATCGAGAAAAAATTAAATTTGATAAAAGGGCCAAAAAAATAGTGATATAAAGGAATGAGAACCAAATGCTAAACAAAAAAATAAAAGGGGAAATAACATTAATTGATTCAAAGGTGAAATTTAAAAACAAATCAAACATTTGACAATATATATATATATATATATATATATATATATAATTTTTCTTTCTAAAAGAGCTGGTTTGAATCTTCCTTAAGCATGACACGGGTGAGGAAGGTGTTTTTGTACCATTGAAAGTCACTAAGCTTCTTCTAGATAGTAAAGTTTAAAACTCAGTATGTGGCGTTGTTATACCTGAGAATGATCTAAAAGATCGGGTCACAGGTTTCCAGCCTATATACTGATTTTATAAAAAGATTACAGAAATATATAATATAAACAGATTTCTGATGCGAATGAACAAGGCAAGACCAACAATGTCAGGATCCTTGATCAAACATAAAGCATACTTATCGTACATAAAATATAACAAGAAAATTAAATAACGAAAATAGATTCTTACTTAAATTTGTAATGTAAATTAATACAAGAGATATTGGATACAGGGGAGAGTGAATAAAGGTTACAGGTATGAGTTACAAGGGAGAATAAAATTTTCTCAGGGAAAATGATAGTCTACCTTCTGAAGAATTAGGGGTCTCCTTTTATAGACAAGTTAGCATGGAAGAGGCCAAAATGTCTTGTTGGGGGAGCTTGGAGATTCCGTCAGAACCCATGTGAACCCATGTGGCATTGCTGTGAACCTATGTGATATTGTCTGCTATGATTGGGTGACGACAAAATGGAAAATGCCCATGTTTTTTGTGGGACTTTCTCATGTTGTCTTCTTGCCACCGACACTAGTTTTGTTTGTTTGTAGTAGCAGACAATGTTTGTAAAAGAAAGCCTAAAACAAACAGGCTTAGAATAAAAAAAGACTCAAAATAGGTGAGTCGAAAAATATGGCTCTAAACAGATGAGCATGAGAAAGCTTTGTAAAATACTCTTTTTTTTTTTTTTAACTGTCGCTTGATAGGTGGTAGGATACCAAAACAGTCATCTTGTAACAGTCCGGCCCAACATGCTGAATATTGTCCGCTTTGGGCCTTACCGCCCTCACGGTTTTATTCCTGGTGACGCAAGCCCACTACTGAGCCTGACGTCCCAAAACGCGTTCAACATGTTAGAACTAGCACTACTAATAAGGCCATCAACACAACCCTCACCCGCCAATGTGGGATCTAACACATCTTCATTATCATCTCCAAGGGAAATGGCAGGAGATATCGATCCAGATGAGCTGGATTGGGACAGGACTGTTTTTGGGTCTTGGCTTTGTATAATACTTTGGATTATTTATAGGTATTCTTCTTTTGTTCTAGTAGAGGTAAGGAGAGTTGCTGTTTGAGCCTTTCTGGCTAGAAACTTTGATTGAGGATGATGATCAATGATGGGAGTTGTTTGATGTTTTTGTAACCATTCCATAACTGTTAATTTAGAAATTTTGGATTCAGCTGCAAAAGAATCCCGCCATTTGATTTTGAATTTACAAACAAAACTGGATGTCCATTTTGTAGATTATAGTCATAGAACCATGAACATACCCACGACACAAAAATATTTATACAAAAAATAAGCAGGGAAGAGAACTTCCTTTCAGAAGGGGCTGGTTGAAAATTATTTTTGAAATGGAGGTAGCCATTTTCGACTAGAGGATGGTCTTTGAGGTAGTCAACATGACAACCATAGTAGTCCCACCATTGGAGGAACCAAAGGGGGAGGTTTCTAGTATTCATGTCATTATGAAAGTAGAAAAGCCAAGAATAACTATGGTTTGGATTTTGTAGGAGGAAGGCATTGAACCATGCATGTTGGTAATCCCAGTACGTATAGGTAGTATTGAAGTCCTGGGGGTTTGTACGGAAGTGTATGGGGAAGGAAAAAGGTTGATGTAAGGGTTGCCCCCAGTCTCTAGGGTGGATGACTTTATGAATGATACATGTAGAATATACGGGTTCAATGTGATCAGAATGAAGTTTGAAGTGTTTGAACTTGACAGAATTAGTAATCTCAAGGATTGCGGCATAATAGGATTGTGGTTTGGCTAAATTCCAGGGTTTGTAGTACCAATTTGAAGGAAAAATTTTAGAAGCAGCAATGGAAGGGTTTTCATGATAAAATCCTTCTTCTATAGTTAAAATATTTTGAAAAGTAGTTTTGAAAATATATTTGGACTTGGTTTTTGGAAAATTGGTTTGTTGTAAAGAAATGAGAGGTTTTGAAGTAGAAATGCCTCCTTGATGTTTTGAAAGTGGTTTGAAAATACTACCTGTTTGAGATACAGAGTCACCGGAGGTCTGTTGAGACACTTTTTGTAATGCCAGGAGTAATTCTAGTGATTTGGATATAGTGTCAACTCAATGTTGAATTGCGTCTGTTTATACCTGTTGGGGTTTTGTAGTTTCTTCTTCTTCAATAACTGCCTCATACTAGGATTTAATTGGTTTGGCAGCTAAGATAGCTGAAGACATGAGTTTTGTAGAGGGCTTGGGGCTCTCTGGTTTTGTAGGCTGGGTTTGAGGGGCTTTCCCCTTGTCTTTGGCCTTTGCTTTCGGAGGCATCAAGACTTATTTTGAAGGAATTCTTGGCTTAGGAAATCAGGAATGGAATTTGAATCTCCTTTAATGTAGACAATATCGAAATAAAAAATGCTTAAAATAGCTTGCCATCTGGCAAAAATCTGTTTTGATGCAAGATTTTGGACATCTTTTTGTAGAACTTCTTTTGCGGATTTACAATTGACACGTAAAAGAAATTTTTGATTTAGTAAATCACTTTGAAATTTTGTAATACAGAGAACAATTGAAAGGATCTCCTTTTTTATAGTAGAGTAATTTTTTTGACAATCATTCCAGTGGGCGGATGTGTATTGAAGGATCTGCTCTTTATCATTTTGAACTTGTTTGAGGATTCTGCAATAACCTAGGTCAGAGGCATCAGTCTCAACTATCTTAGGAGCTAACGGGTTAGCTAGATGGAGGAGGGGAATGGTTTGGACCTGCTTCTTAATCTGTTTGACTAGGTTGGTATGAAGGTCGGACCAATGAATGGGGTTTGTTTTTAACCTGTCATGTAAAGGTTTGGCTGGACGACTAATATTGGGGTAGTAGTCTAGAACATTATTAAGGCTGCCTCAAAACCTTTGTAATTGGGGTTTTTCGGTGATCTTATCAGGAAATTTGTTTGTAAAGGTAAGAGATCTCTCTATTGGTGTTACAGTGCCTTGGAAAATATAATGGCCTAAGAAACGAACACGAGTTTGGAAGAGAAAAATTTTTGTTTTAGAAACAACTAAACCATTTTGTTTTGCAGTATGAAAGAAAATATTTAGATGTTTGAAATGTTGATCAATGGAATGTGAAAAAATAAGCACATCGTCAATATAAACAATGCAAAATTTTAAATGTGCATTGAAAATGTCATTCATGATGCGTTGAAATTCAGATGAAGCATTTTTTAGTCCAAAGGGCATGACATTCCATTCACTCTTATTTTCTCAAAAGATTTCAAACTTGACACCATTGCCTTATTTGACACAGGCGCAGATTTGAACTGCATCAAAGAAGGAGTGGTTCCAAAATGATTTTTACAAACTACCTCTGAAAAACTCTCTGCTGCTAACAATTCAAAGTTACATATTGCAGGAAAAACTCAAGCCTCTGTTTTCAACAAAGGCATTTCTCTTAAATATTTTTTGTTGTTACAAAAGATATTAATCCTACCATCATCCTTGGCACTCCATTCATTGACATGATCACTCCATACCAAGCACATCATAATTGTATTACTTCCAAAACTAATAACATCAAACTTGTTTTTCCATTCTTAGAAAAGTCTAAAACTAGAAATTTGAATTTAAATAAAACATGCTCCATACATACTTATCATATCAATGCACTAATTCATGGAAAATAATTCCATTTACATGATTTACAAAACCATGTTTCTTTTTGTCGTATAAACAGACAATTACATGACCCTGATTTACAAAAGAAAATCATTAATTTCCAAAATAAGATTGAACAACAAATCTGTTCGGATCTACCTAATGCTTTCTGGAAAAGAAAACAACACATCGTTGATTTTTCTTATGAAGATACTTTTTCAGAAAAACTAATACCTACAAAAGCAAGACTTATACAAATGAATGTTGATTTGGAACAACATTGTAGACTTTAAATCAATGATCTCGAGTCTAAAGGCCTTATTCAAAAGTCTTGATCACCCTGGTCGTGTGCAGCCTTTTATGTGAATAAAACTCTAAAATAGAAAGAGGCACACTAAGACTTGTGATCAATTACAAACCTTTGAATTTTGCTCTCAAATGGATCAGATATCCAATCCCCAACAAAAAAAAATTGTTACAAAAATTGCACTCTACATTCATATATATATATATATATATATATATATATATATATATATATATATATATATATATATATATATATATATATATATATATATATAAACTCAAAATCAAAAGAATGAAGATAAAGAAAAATAACATTTCAATCAAGAGTGAAATTGAAAAAAAAATTAAAGTTTAAAAAAGAAATTAAGATAAAGATCATAAAATCAAAAGTAAGAGGACTTACTCATATGTCAAGAAAAAATAAAAAGAGAACATTGGATTTTTGATTGGACAACTCGTTTTCCAAGTAAAATAGAGAGAGAAAAATTCATCGGAGCCAAAACCACCCACCGACCACCACACACGCCACCTCATTTGGAAGAGAATGTTATGATCTTTTTAACACCGTCATGAGTGAGCAATTCCTACCACCTAGATCCTCCACATGTGTTGTTTAAAGTGTGAAGAGTTGATTAACTTTTTTATATATTATTTTTTAAAAAATATCAAATTATCCTTGTCTTGAACCCATAACTACAAAAAGATCAAAATGAAAAGCCAAATAAACTCTTATATCATAGTTTAAATTTTTTTTATTAAGAGGTAACAAAATATATATATATATATATATATATATATATAATTTATTGAAAAAATGTTTAATTTAAATAATTTACTTAATGGTAATTATAGTTTAATTTATTTTTTAACTAAAATAAATCCTTAGACTCTAGTTAAGACCTATTTGTTTTAAAATACAACAAAGTAAAATTTAATGTGTTTTTTTTTAAAAAAAAAAACCCAAATCTGCCCTGAATCAAAGTTATTTTTTTATATTTCAAGGGCATTCCAGTCATTACATTATACAAGTAAAAAAGAAAAATACATCCTAGACCTTAATCAAAATAATAATAATCAATTAGTCCTTGTATAATTACAATTATACCCCTCGAGTCTATCTAAACGTGTTTTTTTAAAAGGCAAAATATTAATTAACTAATGATTCATCCACCGTTTTTTTTTTTTGTTTTATTTAATTTGGATTGGATTCATTTATTGGTGCGTGGTCCATTCTTTTTTGGCTTTTTAAGAATTTAGTTCTGCCCAATAAATGTACACTTTAGGAAGGAAAATGAAAAGGTTGTAGCTATTATTTTGTTTTGATTTTATCTATTTTGTCTCTTTTTTAAATTTTTCACAGTCTTTTTTGAGATTCTATTGTTTCGTTTCAAAACAAAAGTATATAAAACAAATATTTGGTTAAATAATTAAAAATTAATTGATTTTTATAAAAAAAAAATAGTTTAAAATTATATTAAGTATGAAAAGTAATATTTTTTTTAGATGAAGTGATGTTTATTTTATTTAAAATATATAAAAAATAAATATTTTATAATTAACTAAATTTAATCATTTTTGTTTTAAACATATTAATTAACTAGTATTTAATTATATAGTTGATAATTTTTTATAATTTAAAATTAACTAACCTCAACAATTTTATTTTAAGTATATTAGATCTTAACTTGTATGGATCCTAATTATATTATTTAATAGTTCTATATACTAAAAAAAGATATATGATTTTTTTTTATTGTTTCTTATTTATTTATTTATAATATTTATGCATTTTTTAAGCAATAAATTCACTTCTTAAGCAAATCATTTGGTTTCTTAAAAAATATTTAATTTATTGAAAAATTATTTAATTTAAATAATGCACTTAATTTATTGAAAAATTATAATTTAAATGATTTTATTAATATTACAACACATACTTCATTACCAAACAATTTGATGTATTTAATCTCATAGCACCTCACAATGCAAAATTGCACAATAGACATAGCAAGCACTAAACATGCTTTTGTAACCAGTTTCCTAGCATGGGTTTATCTTCATCTTTTAGCATGCCAACCATAATATGAACCATTTTTTAAAATATAATAATCAAATATAAAACATTTATTTCATAGCAATTATTGATTTAATAATAGCCTCCATAATATATAATATATTCATTATATGAAAAGCAAATACACATGGAAGATTAATTTAATAAAGAAGTTTTGGTGATTCGTCGAATCATTTTTTAAAAAATTCCAAGCTATAAAATTATTATTTGAATTATTGAGCAGAATTTGTCATTTTTAAGGCTGTCTTCTTATTGAAAGGATAAATACCTTATTTAAGTTAATGATTGCTACACACACACACACACAACTCTTCTATCACCATCACCAGTTTTTCACTATACTCACCTCCTTTTCTTCTATCACCACCACCTTTAATGGTGGTGGCATTAGTTTTTTTTAATATATTTTGTTATTTATATAATATTATTACCATCTCATCATTTTCTTCTCCTTCTTATTCTTTATCATCACTTTTATTATCATTATAATTATCTTTATTATTTATATTACCAAAACCATTGATCAAGTCGATTTTCATAATCATTATTCCTTTTAATTTTAAAAATAAAGTATTAAAAAAATTAAATTTCATTTAGATTTTTTATGTTTTTTCAAACACAATATTTTGATGTGTGTGTATCTATTTTCACTCTCCATAACTAATTTTTTATAAGATAGGAAGTATTTTGTTAATGAGTTGGAAAGAAAAGTTTAGAAAATTGAATGCTACATTGGAGAATTTTATTTTTATTTTAATATTAAGTATAAGGGCTATATAATTAATCAAAACAGATGTAAGTAGACATAACCCCATACACTTCGATCATCAACACCCCAACCTTACCTTACCTTACAGGAGGAAGCATATTGACTTGCCTTGTTCTTCCTTTCTGTTTTCTTTTTAATTTTCTTTTATTTTACTTGGGTCGGTAGCCACCAAAACCTTGATTTCCCCCCCCCCCCATAAAATTAAGGCCTCTCTCCTTCCAATTAAGGTATCCTTTTGGTTGAGTAAATTTTTTTATTTATTTATCCAACAAATTCAATTATTAAATGACCTAACAATTTAAGGGAATATGTGGTGGGGAGCAAAAATTGAAGGGGAAAAGGATAGACATACTGAGGGATTCATAGTTATTAAACCCGGTTCAGAAGTTGACCTGGCCGAGAAGTCGGGTCTCAGGTTTTATGGGTCAACCCGGAAAAATTAAAAAAAAAATATATATATATATATATATATATATATATATTTCATATGAAAAAATCTATGTAAATATAGGTTATACATATTGTAAATAATGAAGTTTAAAAGAATATTTTAAAAAAATTTATCACACATTAAAATAATATTAGGTCAAGCTTTTAAGTTGAAGTATTTAAATAAATAAAAAATTTATCCCACATTAAAAAAACATAACTTCTTTCATGGGAACATAGAGTATATATACGAAAGGGCTTCAAATCCTATATTAAAAAGATAGTATGTTATCATTTTAAGTTAAAGTATTTAAACCAAAAGGTGTTTTATTCTCCATTGAAAAACATGATTTTTTTTCTTGTAAACATAGAGTATATATACGAAAAGTGTTATCCTTTTAAGTTGAAGTATTTAAACCAAAAGATTTATTTATACCACATTGAAAAAATATGACTTTTTTCTTGGAAATATAGAACATATATACTGATGGGTTTCAAATCCCACATTTAAAAAAAAAAATCAGCTCTCGTCCGGGTTTGCCCGAGTCATGGGTTGACCTGTCGGGTCGCTTAGGTTTGGTCTTTTATTAAACCCAGACCGGTCCAACCGGGTCAAGTTTAATAACAATGGAGGGATTACCCTTTTTTAGATGGGTGGAACAGGAGGGAGGATTTGTCTCCTTCCAGCTTTTCAATTTCAATCTCCCTTGTTTCTAAAATATTCATACATAAAACACATTTATTTACCAATTAATTTCTTTTTTTTTTCTTTTTACAATTTTGAGATACGTACATATTTGGTATTAGTATGGTTTTATGTTTTGTCTTTTTCTTAAAAAAAAAAAACTTATTTTTTATAAGATAATTAAAAGTGATTTTTTATTTTATGTTATTGATTTTTATATATATAAATAATGTTATATTGCTAATATTATCATCACTAATATCACCTTAATATCATCATCATTTTGATTTATTCCATTACCCACATGCTTTATATGAAAGAAAGCATTCCATGGATTTTGTTAAAGGGAATGATATATATATATATATATATATATATATAATAAGTACAAAATAATTTGTGAATATAATAACGGTAAAGTGTGGATTTCTTAATAATAAATAATTAGTTTTCTATGAAAAAGCACATGTCATATATGTTTGTATTAGAATTTCATAAAACTTGTTTTTTATATATATAAATGGTGGTAAAGTGTTCATTTCATAAATGTAGCTTATATCTATTTTGATTTTAGTTTTAGGATAAAAAGTCTTTAAACATTCAATAAAAAAATTAAAAATTGATACGAGACTAGAAAGAGATGCTATAAAAAACTAATAAAAATTGAGTTAAGCAATTTTATTTTTTTAGATATGGGAATTATTACTATTCATATTTGAACACCATTGAAACAATGCAAGCTTAATTATACAAGAATAGTTGAATAACTTTATACAAACAAACATAAAAATTATAATAACTATAAAAATAAAAATAAAAATAAATAAAATGTTATTAAAATATTAAATAATTGAATTTATAAAAATAATTGAATGGTTAAAATTGCATCATTCTAACTAGCTTGTAATTAAGCCTAAGAACTATAAATCAGGCTTTCAATCATAAAAAAAATTTTATGGTGCTCAAGCTATAATTAGTAATATTTTATTAATTATAGCATGTTTTCATTAACTAATATGCCTATGTCATCAACTCATATCAACAACTCCAAAAATCCTAATTTCATGGTGTGTTTTCTTTATGTATTTTTCTCCAAATTCTATTCTGTCTTTTCATATCTACAACTCTCAATCCCTAAAAAGAACCACAACCCATTATTCCCTCAAAAGCTTATATGATTTGTAAATGTTGAAATGATTGGCTATGATTAGTGAAGGATTATTTGTATTGGTGAAGATGAATTTGTTTAGATTGTTAGTTTATCTAAAGTAGATAAAGAATTAGTCAAGTTTATCTTATATGATATAGCATGATTATTTTTTTAATTATCTAATTTGTTTGTATAAATTATATAGAAAGTTCAGGTAAGATTTATCAAAAGAAGATAAATACAAGTTATGCAAAGATATCTATCAGATAAGTGGTTTTGTAAAACACGTTAACAATATGTTAATAACATAACAAATTAGAAAGCTTGAAGATAATGTTTATCAAAGTTTTTTATATCTTTATCACATGGATGCATATATAAGAAAGGACAATCAGAAGCATTTGACATAGCAGCATTTGCAGTAGAGCAAGAGTGCTTAACTAGCTAAGGAGTTACACAAAATTTCATGGCATATAATCTTGACACACCAATGGAGTGTGAAGAAAATTCTTAAGGAGAATTGTTTGCTAAATAGTTGAAGAGCCTATAGAGTCCTAGGGAGAGTTCCTATGTTAATTGTTAGCAACTGAATATTCTAGTTAGGATGATAATAGTTTGAAAATCGTTAGGTGTTCTGGCTTGCTACTAAGGCAAAAGACAAAATGGAGTATTTGTCTTAACAAGTAAGGTAGTATAGATACAAATGATTTTGTAGTTGAAAATACTCCTCTTGTAATCTTCTAAACTAGTGAAGATTGTCTATCTTAAGTTTGGCTGCTTCGAAGAGTTTTTTTTTCTTTTAAAATTTTTTTCAAAAGGTTTTCCCTTCATAACCAAATAACCTTTTCATCCAAGTTTTCTATACTTATATTTGTTTGTCTTTCTACATGTGATTTTTGCAATAGAAAATGTCATTTATCACATAAATGTAGATTAAAAAAAAATGGCCTTTCTAAAAATATAATGTAGGTACCGTAAGATACAATGCCTAACAAACAAAGATCCAATGTTAAAAGAGCACACAAAAATGCTTTTCGCATGAATTCTAGAAATAGAGGAGCAAGGAAATGATTCTAACAAAGAAGGAACATAAGTTATGTATAAGCAAGGTCTCACTTCCGTAATAGACAATTGAGAGGCAATTTGCAAATGAGGAATCAATGGCAAAGGCAAGAAAGGCCTTACTTTTAAATTCACCAAGTTGAAAGAAACTCGTATTAGAAGAACAATGGTAGAAGAAATGTTAGACCGTTATTCATCAACAACAATATAAGGAGGAATGTACCACAACAACATCCAAGGCCTCAACCCTAAAAATATCAAATAAGAGATAATCGATATTAGAGGCACATAGGAGGACAACCAAGACCTATAAACACAAGTTCTTTTGGAAGGATAAATCTTATGGTTCAAAATATCAACCAAGAACAAAGAAGAAATGTGTATCAATCTCAATGATACACAAGGCCATGGATCAATGTGTATCCGGTAAACAAATATCAAAGATACACAAAGCCAACGCAAAAAATTTAATCAAAATACAACTATCATCACCAAGCGCCATGATGATATATTCACAAGGTTTTTTAAAGCATGGACAAGCCTTTCAACAACAAATGATGATGTCATTTAGCCTAATAGAAAACTACTACTATACAATCATATATACAGGGCCAATAAAAATTTTCTTTCTTTACCATCGGGTTTCGGTGAGTTTCTCTCACCTCTCTCATATTAAGGGCCAAAAAATAAAGGAAATGAAGTTTGGAACCAAAATTGATATTTTTTCTTTAATTTTAGAAATTGAAGGAACCTAATATATATAATTTATAAAGTATAAGAACTACAATAAATATTTTGCCTAAACTTTTTAAAGACACACATTCCCTACGTGTTTTTTACTTTGGTCCCCCATCTTTCAACCCCACCCTCCCTCAATAAATTGGCTTATAATTTGATCCAATAAGGGCTAAATAAAAAAAAAAAGAACAAGAAAAGGCAGTCCATCCATAATGCCCTATGAGGGGATCCACGATGCATTATACATTGTAAATCCTCCACGCATTTTAGTTTTTTAGTTAATTTTAGGAAATAAAACCAGTAAGAGATTATAAATCCTATCATACTCTAAAGTTGTACTAAATTAAATCTTTATATTCTAGTACTAAAGTGTTTATCGTCGTACTCACTATACTTAAACACCTTCAAATATCTTAGGTGTTATTAAGTGAGTTATAAAAATACTAGAGTTTAAATTGTATCATCTACTATTTTGAGAGAATTTTGTTGCGAGCAAAATCATCCTTGTAATCCTTTGAGAGTTGGGATAAAACTCTTGGTGTTGGTAAGGGAATTTCACCAAGGAAAACTCTTGGAGAGGAAATATCCTTGTAAAATTATTGGTATGGATTCATCAAGTGACTATTATATTATTGAAGTTTGGATTAGTGAAAGAATATAATACTCAAGTATATTTTGATACTTAAGGTGTGGATATAGACTTGTCGAATTACGTTAAAAATGAGTTTGAAATTTTTATCCCATAACTTTTTACTTTATGTAATTTAATTATATTATTGGTTAATTGTGTTTATTTGAATTAATTGAAATATTGTATTATTATTATTATTATTATTATTATTATTATTATTATTAGTACACCTAATTCACCTTACTTTGATGTATTATCGCCTAAATCCTGGAATAATAGAAAATTGCCAAAAAAACAAAAAAAAAAAACATTAACCCTGCCAAATCAATTTCAAATTCAATTGGATTTTGCAAGATTAAAAAAAAATGCTGGCTTTTCCCAACAATCAAATCGAGCACACTATTAGATAAATATGATAAAGAGGAAAAAAAAAAAAGACATAAAAATGCAACGAAATAGAGAAGAGGATATTCTTAATTTTGATTTTGAAAGCAAGGAGAGACCGATTAAAGAATCAAAGATTCTAGTGATTAACAATGACTTATTTGAATTTAAATCGAGAGGATTCATTATTGAGAGTAGAAACGCTGAGAGGTTTGGTTGGCAAAGAGAGATGAAGGCTTGGGTTGTATTTTTTAGTATTTCGAATGAAAATGGTGGCTCCATGGACTCTAATTTTTTAGGGATTGAGAATTGTAGGGAAGAAAAGAAATTGAAGAAAGATACAAAAAAAAAAAAAAGTGGTAAACTTAAAAGCTATCTTAATCCGAAATAGCAGACACTAGTTAGATGACCCGCGCGATGCCGCGGGTCAATTTTTTTTGTATAAAAAATATCAAAAAAATTAAGATCTAAAAGTATTAGGTCTTTATGTAAAGTTATACCCAAGAGTCTCGGGTTTGGTTATAACGTCTGGTCTAAAAGTAATATTTATAGTATTAATAATAATATTAAACTTGCATGATCCAAGTTTAAATGGGTTTAACTGCAATATCAAACCCAATAGCCTTGGATGGGGGTCTAGCTGCAAGGTTGTATCATAAAAGTGTGATAATTAAATATATTAAGTAAAAAGAAAAAAAAACATAGAAAAAAAAAACCAACATGAAGAAAAAAAAATCTGAACTAACTGGGTTAACCCTTCAAAGCAGGTTAACCCATCAAATATTGGATTCGTGTCGTGAAAGTTTGATAACTAAATAGAAAAAAAAATTGACGGGTTAACCTAGAATTAACTGGGCTAACTTTTAAACCCGGGATCCGTGTTATGAAAGTTTGATAACTAAATAGAAAAAAAATTAACATTAACAAACTAAAATAAACGAAAACAAAAAACAAAAACAAACAAAAGGCACCGGTTTTCACTATGGACTGCACTTTGAGTCCACAGTCAATGGCATAAAAAAAGCAACAAAGCAAAAAAAAAAAAAAAAACTAACTGGGTTAAAAGAAAAAAAAAACCTATAGGAAGAAAAAAAACTAATGAAGAAAAACAAAAAAAAATCTAAATTAACTGGTTAACCCGTCAAACCTGAGATCTATGTCATGAAATTTTGATAATTAAATAGAAATAATTTTAATATCAACAAACTAAATTAAAAAAATTTAGTTAAAAAGGGAAAAACAAAGAAGAAAAAACCTATACGAAGAAAAAAACTAATGAAAAAAAAACTGAATTAATTGGGCTAACCTGTCAAACATGAGATCTATGTCATGAAAGTCTTATAATTAAATAGAAAAAATTTAACATAAACAAACCAAATTTTTTAAAAAAATAAAAAGTAAAAAACAAAACAAAACGCATTGGCCTTTTCACTGTGGACTGCACTATGCAGTCCAGAGTCAAAGATATAAAAATGGCAAAAAAATCTAAAGGCATCAGTTGATAACTAAATAGAAAAAAAAATTAATATTAATGAACTAAATTAAACAAAAAAAATATTAATTAAAAAGAAAAAAAAGCTATAAGAAGAAAAAACTAATGAAGAAAAAGAAAAACAAATCTAAATTAACCGGTTTAACCCTTCAAACCAGGTTAACCCATCAAACCTAGGATTCACGTCATGAAAGTTTGATAACTAAATAGAAAAAAAATTGATGGGTTAACCCAAAATTAACTTTGTTGACTTGTGAAACCAGGTTAACCCGTCAATCGCGGGATATGTGTCATGAAAGTCTGATAACTAAATAGAAAAAAATTTAACATTAACAAACTAAACGAAACGAAAAAAATTAATTAAAAATAAAATAAAATAAAGCAAATAAAAAAACTTCGGGTTACCTTGTCAAACCAGGTTAACTCGTTAAACCCAAGATTCGTATTATGAAAATCTGATAACTAAATAAAAAAAAAAATTAGTATTAACAAAAGAAAAAAAAAAGAAAAAAAAATGGATGGGTTAACCCGTAAAACCTGAGATATGTGTCATGAAAGTCTGATAACTAAATAGAAAGAAATTTAATATTAACAAACTAAACTAAACACAAAAAATTAATTAAAAAGAAAAAGAAAAAAAAACTCTGGGTTAACTCGTCAAACCAGGTTAACCCGTTAAACCCGGGATCCGTGTCATGAAAATATGATAACTAAATAAAAAATAAATTAACATTAACAAAAGAAAAAAAACAAAAAAAATGAACGGGTTAACCCGTAATTAACTGGGTTAATCCGTGAAACCTGAAATATATTTCATGAAAGTCTGATAATTAAATAGAACGAAATTTAATATTAACAAACTAAAATAAACGAAAACAATTAATTAAAAATAAAAAAAAAAAGCAAAAAAAAAATTTCGGTTAACTCGCGAAACCAAATTAACTTGTTAAATTCGGGATCAGTGTTTTGAAAGTTTGATAATTAAAGAAAAAAATTAACATCAACAAACTAAATTAAAAAAAATTATTAAAGGAAAAAAAATTAAAAAAGAAGAAAAAAAAACTGAAAGGCATAGGAAAAAAAAACAAAAAAAAACAGATTTTTAAGAGAAAGACAGCTCAAAAAACGGGGAAAAAAAAAAGAGAAAAAAAATGAAAAAAAAAAGAGACAGCTGCTCAACCTAAAGATTCGTATTATGAAAATCTGATAACTAAATAAAAAAAAAATTAGTATTAACAAAAGAAAAAAAAAAGAAAAAAAAATGGATGGGTTAACCCGTAAAACCTGAGATATGTGTCATGAAAGTCTGATAACTAAATAGAAAGAAATTTAATATTAACAAACTAAACTAAACACAAAAAATTAATTAAAACAAAAAAAAAACAAAAAAAAACTCTGGGTTAACTCGTCAAACCAGGTTAACCCGTTAAACCCGGGATCCGTGTCATGAAAATCTGATAACTAAATAAAAAATAAATTAACATTAACAAAAGAAAAAAAACAAAAAAAATGAACGGGTTAACCCGTAATTAACTGGGTTAATCCGTGAAACCTGAAATATATTTCATGAAAGTCTGATAATTAAATAGAACGAAATTTAATATTAACAAACTAAAATAAACGAAAAAAATTAATTAAAAATAAAAAAAAAGCAAAAAAAAAATTCCGATTAACTCGCGAAACCAAATTAACTTGTTAAATTCGGGATCAGTGTTTTGAAAGTTTGATAATTAAAGAAAAAAAATTAACATCAACAAACTAAATTAAAAAAAATTATTAAAGGAAAAAAAATAAAAAAAGAAGAAAAAAAACTGAAAGGCATAGGAAAAAAAAACAGATTTTTAAGAGAAAGACAGCTCAAAAAACGGGAAAAAAAAAGAGAAAAAAAACGAAAAAAAAAAGGAGACAGCTGGTCAACCTTTCACTGTGGATTGCTACAGTGAAAGGCTAAGCAGTTTTAGTATATTTCTAATAATTGATAAAATATAGAAGTGGTAAGTTTATAAAATCAACGAGTTTGAAAACTGATTAAATAATTGTACAATAATATAAGGACTGAATTATAATTTAGACCTTAATTATTAATGTAGAATACACGTCTAGTTAGCTGGGCCCACATGAAAGCACGAACCTAACGCCACGCGACCCTCGTTGACCAAAAAAAATCCCTTCGGCAAGTGGAAACGGTGTCGCCTTGCACCATCCAACACGACTCACCTTCTAATTATCGCACTGCGTGTTACGAATGCATGAAAGTGTGGTAAAAGACGTATTTTATAGCGTTTTTTATTTAAAAATAATATTTTTTATTTTTAAAATTTTATTTTTAAATATATAAAAATAATTTAAAAGGATCAAAAAATAATAATTTAAAATAAAAAATAACAAAACAACGGCTTAAACCACGGCTGGGTGTAAGCCTGTAAAGTGTAAGGTGTCCCTCTCATTTTTGACACCTCTCTCTAACAGGCGGGATCCTCCAGCTGGGTACGCACCCCTGCGCATCTTAAGCATCATCAATAAACACAACTGCTTCTGTTCGGCTCATAAAAAAGCGCGCCGTGTTCATTTCTCTTAACTAACCCCCAGCTTCTTCAAATAAATATAATTAACTAAGGGCCATGTTTTCCACGGTAAATTACGAAATCTGCCACTTCCCTTATCGTCTTCTCTGTAGCTCAATCAGCTTACAAATACTCTCACAGTTTATTAATTGCATCTCTTTTTTGTGTGTTTGTTTATTTGTTTGTTGAGATTAATAAAATGGATCAACAGCAATCGGGGAGTCCAAGCCCTAGATCTCCGTCATCGCAGCCTTATCTTTCGGTTTCGGTGACAGATCCTGTAAAATTAGGGAATGGCGTTCAGGCTTACATCTCTTATCGCGTTATCACCAAGGTAAGGTATTCGTCTACTTGTTTAAATTGATGGAGGTCCTAGGGTTTATAATTAAATTGTTTTGGCGTGTAGACTAATTTACCGGAATACCAAGGGCACGAGAAGATTGTGATTCGGCGTTACAGCGATTTTGTTTGGTTGCGTGATCGACTTTTCGACAAGTTCAAGGGTGTTTTTATTCCTCCTCTTCCAGAAAAGAGTGCTGTCGGTAAGGAATTGATCAATTTTCGTTAATTTGCAAAAAAGATAATAAATAAATGAATAATCAGTGGATAATAATGTGAAATTTATTTGATGGTGGTGATGCAGAGAAGTTTCGGTTTAGTGCTGAATTTATTGAGATGAGGAGACAAGGCCTGGACATATTTGTTAATAGGATAGCTTCACATCAAGAGCTTCAGCAAAGTGAGGATTTAAGGACCTTTTTGCAGGCAGATGAAGAGGTGGGTGAGATTCTATCATTTACCGTTTAGCCATTAGCATTCTCCTGGTGCTGAGTGTGAGAGTTTATGGATATGCTCAATTGACATTATTATTTGTTTCTATATTATCTTTCCCTAGTTTATGGGTCAATAATTCATCCAATATTGTGAAATAACTGAGTTACGTCTTATAAAGGAATGAACATGTATGCTCCTAAGTTATCTATAATGTAGCAGCAAGCACGCAGTGAATGTCATTAATCATTCAATTTCTCATTTCCCGTGGAGTGGATCCTTTTGCTGGGGTAAATATTCTTCCTAAATGATAAAATGTTTTGAGACATGTTTAGGGATAAGGGATGAAACGATAGGATAGAAAACATGGGTAAAATGGAATATGGCTTAGTTGCCACACTTTTTCACATGAATTCGTCTCCCTAGTAACTTTCCAGAAAGCACAGTGAATGCCACTGGCAGGTTAAAGGCTTTCATCAGGAGTCATGTGGCTGAGACTGCGTATCTGATGATCATCTTTTTTCTCCTGTATCATTCCCAAATTTATCACTCTACCAGAAGCAAACACTGTTGCACATGTACCATTTTCACACAAATCATCTGAAGAGTTGCAATGCTAACAAGCTATCTGTTTTATCATGAGTTTTTTCTTTTCCCTTTTTTACATGGAGATATGGTTTATTTATAGACAATTGAAAAAAACTCATTCTTAAGCAGCTACTTACATGATTTGACGATGAATTTCTTTCTGGGTTATTAAAATAGGATGTAGCAGCTCCATTGATTCATATAATGATAGTTCCAGCATGTAATTTAAAAATTAACCTGTATGTTGTTGATGATAAATTTTTGTGATTCCTGTTCTTTCTTGCATGTTAGATATCTATAGAGTACAACTGCGAGTTTTTAATATAATATTATTTTGTTACCTATTTTTCAGACAATGGAGAGATTAAGGTCTCAAGAGACTGGTATATTTAAGAAGAAACCCGCTGATTTTATGCAAATTTTCAAGGTATGATGAGTTAGTGTGTCTTCTTTTGCTGAACGACCCATGAGATTCAGCACTAATTTTCTAGTGCTTGAACAATGTCACATAACATCTGAACACTTGTTTCCCTATTATGAATTCTCTTATATAATATTGAAAAAGAAACCTGCTGATTTTATGCAAATTTTCAAGGTATGATGAGTTAGTGTGTCTTCTTTTGCTGATTGACCCGTGAGATTCAGCACTAATTTTCTAGTGCTTGAACAATGTCACGTGTTTCCCTGTTATGATTTCTCTTATATAATATGTTAATTACCAAATTAATCAGACATTAGATCCATCTTGTTCGAAAGCATATCACTGAAGTTGGATGATCACTTCTTAGTTCATTGGATGCTTTGCTTCTGTTGTGTGGATGTTTTAAGATAGTTTTTTACCACTTCCACTGTACAATTTTCGGGTTGGGTTAGTGTATATTTTTAGATGACTGGTTTCAGGTCTCCTCAGATCCAACTCTCTATAGTTATTCAAAATCCTTTTCACTACCTGTTGGTGAAGTTTAGCACATGAGAAAGTAGTCAACTACGCTTGTGCACTGAAATTTACAGTATACACCATTCAAACAAGCACACTGTCAGTTTGGCAATCATGGTCCCAATGTTTTGCAGGACGTGCAATCTAAAGTGAGTGATGTCGTTCTTGGTAAGGAAAAACCTGTTGAAGAATCGAATCCTGAATATGAAAAGTTGAAACATTACATCTTTGAGCTTGAAAACCACTTGGCTGAAGCTCAGAAGCATGCGTATCGTCTTGTAAAGCGACATAGAGGTAACGGTGGTTTATTTTATTGTTACATGTTAACCCATGACACGTCTCTTTCATGTTTCACCTCTTTTAGACATTATGATGCAGTCATTTCTTATAGCTTGATTGTCCATATATTTTGTCAGAATTAGGGCAATCTCTATTGGATTTTGGGAAGGCAGCAAAGCTCCTTGGTGCTTGTGAAGGAGATATCCTAGGAAAGGCATTTTCTGACCTTGGAACTAAATCAGAGGCACTATCAGTTAAGCTGCAGAAGGAGGTAGTCTTTTAGTCAATTCATGCCTTTCATTTCCAGATTCAGCAATTTTTTTTGCTCTCTGTGTGTGCATGGGCTTTTGATGGAGTTAAAAATCTTCTTTTTAAATCCTTGACATCGTTCTATAAATTTCCAGGCACATCAACTTTTAATGAATTTTGAAGAACCATTGAAAGATTATGTTCGTGCTGTTCAATCTATTAAGGCAAGTTTGTCTTGCCTCTCTCTCCCCACCTTTTCCCTATTTTTGTATCCTCCTTTTTGGTTTTTGTGTGTGTAGACTTGTCTTAGAAGCTGATTCTGCTATCCTGGTATTCTGACAGGCTACTATTACCGAGCGGGCCAATGCCTTTAGGCATCAGTGTGAACTGGCTGAAACAATGAAGTTGAAAGAGATAAATCTGTATGTCCTGGTTACTCCTTTCCTTGTTCTTGTAAATTTTTTTTATCTGTGATTTCAATGGTACCATGTGGAATGATCGCAAACATTGCTAGAGACAGAACCTTGCCTTTTCTCTCGATTCCTATTAATATACTCTGATAATTCTTTATTTGTAATGACTTAAGCTATGATTTCTCTGATGCTACTTGAATTAAGTTCGTAAATACAAGTGTCATCTAGCAAAGAAGCAGCAATGAAAGTATTTGATTAGGTTCCATACATAAGTTTCTGTTATCATATTTCAATCGGTAACAAGGCTGCATTTATATAGTGCAGTAAAGATGGCCTTTTAGAATCTAATACAATGTGGATATAGTGAATAGTTACATTTTTTTCATATTTACGACTTGCCATGGTAGTCAAATTTCCTCCACTGGGAACGCTCAAGAAAGGGTCAGAAATCCTGAAGCTTGAGGCATCACTGAAGCGGTCATTTATTGTTTAGTTTTTCCCCTTTTTCCTAGGTGGTCAGTTTTTGCTGATAGCCAGATGATATTTGGAGTTTCTAATTTATGTCTATTGCTGCAGAGACAAACTTATGCTAACACGTTCTGATAAAGTGGGAGAAGCGGAGCATGAATACAGGGAGGCAAGTTATTATCTTACTAGTAGCATATGTGCACCTTAGAAATCTTAAGGGTGTTTGGGATTGTGCTTGTGAAAAATTTTGAATAATTTTTTGCTTCAAATTAAATTGTGTTTTTTTTATTGTTTTGATGTGCTACCATCAAATATAAATTTTAAAAAATTAAAAAATATATTTTGATATATTTTCAAGCAAAAAAACACTTTGAAAAACAATATCTGCCGCTTTGAAACAAATCTGACTAAAAGTTGGTTTTCATGCAGCTGAAAGCAGAGAGTGAGGAAGCGACAAGAAGGTTTGAGACAATTGTGAGACTGATGAACGAAGAAATTGTGCGCTTTCAAGAACAGAAAACATTGGATATGGGGATTGCTTTCCATGAATTTGCAAAAGGACAGGCACGTTTGGCAAATAGCATTGCAGATGCTTGGAGAAGTCTTCTTCCAAAACTCGAAGCATGTTCCTCATAATGAGAGTATAAAAATGAGAGCACTTGTTCACTTTTTTCTTCGTTCTTAGGAATGATGGGCCCAGCTCTTGCTTTATAAAAACCATAGGGTTTGGGAAGTTCTGCTATTCTGGTGTTGTACAATTTGACTCCTTTGCAAATTTTTGTTTCTTGTACAAATTTGAAGCCTTGTGAAGAACAACAAGAGCGAAACACGAAAAATGTTAAGTCTGTCTCATACTTTAGATCCTCTCTTCCATTAAGCTTCACATCTCCAAAATATTTTTACATTATGATGCAAATCAATCATATTTTTTTTTGCGGTGGTTTTTCCGAAGAACCGTATTAGATTGTTGTCCTAGTTTTGGGTATTCCCACCTGCAAGAGATCGGACAGGCAGGATTAAGAAAGAAGACGGCTGTTTATGTTCAAAGAACATATTCGGTGATTTCCAGACATGATTTCGGCAGATTGATTCCCCGATGATCTAGAGGCAGGAATTCTCCTGCTGCCTGGATGAACTCTGATTTTTCTTTAAAAAGGAAAATAAAGATCATGCAGTTACAGGTCATCCTGTATCATTCCAGTGTTCTGATCAGGTTCATGCATTCGCCATCTTCAAACGTACAGTTTTTTTGTAAGTTGTAGCGAGATCTCCACCAACATTCGAATTTTCAACTTCCAAACAAAGGGGAAGATAAAATACTACAGATTTAGTTCAAGCGTAAAACAAGGGCTAGCTAGATTTATCAAGAAAACAATAAATTCCAAAGGCAAAGACAGACAATGGTAATCTCAAAAAGGTAAGACCCTAATAACTTAAAGATCCGCGCATAAACCTCTTTTATCTTTGGGATACCAAAGAGATTGAAAGTCTTAAAACAAACTTTATAAGATTAACAAGAAATTCACTGTCAAAGAACATTACAGCTCACTCTTCATCTTCTTCATCTCCATCTCCACCAGATGCTTTCTTGGCTGCAGACTTCTGGTTCTTTCGCTTCACTCTACCAGGACGTCCACCACCAAAGGGACTTGTGAGAGAGAAATCAATGTGCTTCTGCGAGTCCACCCTCACCATGAAAGATGGAATATTGACCACCTGCCTCCCAACCCTGTAGGACCAAGGGAAATATCAATGAAAAAAATCCAGAATCCGACTGTAGCATGCCGAAACACAAAATGTGAAGGCAGATCAGGTCAAAATAGTTTTATATATATAAAATGAAAGTTTTGACAGGCAAATCTCAAGCTCTGAAATCACAGGACCTTAGCATGGATGCGAATTCAGCAGAAAAGAAGTCAAAACCATTATAACCAGAAAAACAAGAAGATAAAAAGAAACTACTGTTCCAAAAATAGGAGATGTAAACAATTGCATTGATTATCTAACCCAAATACATCAGCTCAATCATCATAACAATTAGAATTATTATACATACCTAATGTGCCTCTGTTTAATGAGAACTCGGGCATGGTGGATCGACTTGGCCATACCAGCCTTGAAAACAAGTGTCTGGAGGCGGCGCTCGAGAAAGTTTTCCACCGTAAGGGCCAACACGTAATCCAGCTTGTTCTGGCTCTCCTCCAAAAGCCCATACCTATTCATCCTCCTCAAAAGCGCCTCACCCTCAAAGATACGTCGTGAGTTCTTCTCATCAAGGGTCAGAAGCATTCTGGCAGCATTACGAATGCGACTCAATGCATACTGGACCCTCCAGAGTTCCCTCTTGGCACGGAGCCCGTACTCTCCGACGAGCTTCAGCTCAGCATCCAAACGTTCCTTCTCATAGGGACGCCTGGGTTTCTTAAAAGTTTTCCCGTCTATAGAAAAACAAAGAAAACCAAGTTCACTATTATTATTCAACTCATCAAACCAACATCAATATGCAGAACCCAAATGATGAGCACTATTGGGTACAGAAAATTGAAAGCTAAATTTCAAAACTCTCAGTAAAACAATACGCATCAGATTTTCCGTCTTTCATCACTTCATAATTTGCAAACAGCAGAAGATAGAAAAATAAGCTAAAATAAGTTAAAACTCAACAGAAACACCTCGTAAAATTAAGAAATTGGACTCAAAATTAAAAGAAAGATAGATCGGTAGCTTACAGTTACGATAGAAGGAGACGTGCACCATGCTTGTAGACTGCCGCCTGCGAACTTAGGGTTTAGGGTGGCGATGGACAAGGATAGAACATGTATTTATATCCCCATATACCCTAACTTATTTGGGCTGGTGTTATAACCAATTGGGCTAAAGCCTCAAACCTCTTTCTTTTGATTTTGTTTTACTGTTTTTTCTCAGTATTTACTGGACCGCTTCAAGCCAGCTAGCTTTCTTTAACTAGGTTAATTTTTTTTCTAAATAAAATAAAAATGATAATAGTCATTTTAAAGGGGTCCAAAAAAATAGGGTTCGGATAAGATAATTGTTTCAAGTTCAATAAGTCTAATTAATTTAATAATATAATTATAAAAAAATAAATACATTTCAATATTATGAAAAAATCCTCTAAATAATTTAAAAGGTCTTAATGATATTATTTAATAACAAAATAAAAATTAAATGAGAACAAAATAACCTTAAGAAAAAATAAGAATAAAAAAGATCGTAATTAATAATAAATTAAATGTTGAAGGATGAATTTAAAAAAAAATCAATTTTAAAAGAGGATAAAAATATATAATTCAAGTCAATATGCTGAATTCGTGGTCTAATTGTGAAGTTAAAGACAACCTTGCACAAAAAAAATTGAATAAAACAATGAAAGGCAAAACTGAAAAAAAAACAAATTAAAAAAAATATGAGTTAACTCGAGTTAACTTAATTAACCCATGACTTAGAATATGACATCGGAATAACTCTATAGAAAACAAAAAGTAAAAAAAATCACGAAGCTAAAGGTCCAGTAACATAATGTTGAATGATAAAAATAAAAAATATATTTTTTTTATAAAAAAAAACCTAAAAAGAGACTGAAGTCAAACCAAGTTAATCTTCAAAACTTATGACTCGAGTTATGAGATTGGTTACCCCATAGAATGCAAAACCAAAAAAATTACAAAGCACAACTTCCAGTCATCTAACAAAATAGATAGCAATCAAAAAAGAAGGATCAAATTTAGTATAAAAATTAAATAAAATAAAATAATGATGGATGAAATTAAAAAATAAAATTAATCAAGAAAAGAATACAAAAAAATGAAATCAAGATAATGAAGATCAAAATTGGTATAAATTAAATGAAATAAAGTAACGAGGGATGAAATTGAGAAATAAAATAAATCAAGATAAGGATAGAAAACCAAGAAATAACAATCAAGATAATGAAGACCAAATATGATAGATGAAAAAATTGAAAGAGAATGAAATTAAAAAATAAATTTATTTTTATAAACTATTTAAAATAAAATCAATAATAATCAAAATAATAATGATAAGATTTGAATGAAAAAAATTGAAGAGTTGTTTGAGAAATTACAGGGGTGGACATGGAAATTGACAGGGGGAGAGAAAGAAAAAAAAAAGATAATTGATATTAATTTTGTGGTTCGTTAACTACACGTGTTGTTCTGGAATGAAAAGGTCATCGAGATAATTTAAACCTTGGCCTAGAATCAACTATTTGCCCTCTGTACTAGCCCTTACATGTCATCTAAATGAATTGGCCCTTGTGTAAATCACCTTTTATATATATATATTCCATCACTGAGGGCCTTTCAATCAACTTGTTTATTACAAAAAAAAAAAAAAAACATGATGAAAAGACACAAAAATCCCTGAACGCTAGTTTATGTGTTTTTTTGTTTGTTTTTAAAAGTATATGGATCATTTTATTGTTCTTTAAAAAATGAAAATACAAAAAAGCTCATAAAGCCAAATTTAAAAAATATAAATCTCTTAAAAATAATTAAGTTATTTTACTATGTTGATAAAATATGAAAAAACTTCTTTATTCTTGTACAATTCAAAAATGATTTTTAGACAACAAAGCAAAGATTGTTTCACTACTAATAAAAGGCTTAATGATTTTTCTAATCATTTTACTGTTTTAATTTACAATGATTTTAGTTTTGGTATATAATAAAAAAACTAAGCATTTATAGGTTTTTAATGAGCGTTACTGTATTTTTATATTAAAATTCTTTTTTATTTTAATAATAAAAATAGTGGAACGAGGATGGAAAGATTGGATTTTTTTATATTTATAATCTATTTATTCAAATCACAATAAATGTTTTATCATATTACTAGTAAAAAAAAAAACAATTTTTTCTACCAATCCACTTGACACCATCCTTATTAATTATTTCTTTTGCTTTTTGTTTATAATGTAGCTAATAAAACCCTTTTAGTTTGTCATTAGACCTTATTTTGTGATTCATTGCGTGCTGGATCAAAAGCCAATTATTGCATTAAAATAAGTGAGTTTTGTTATTTGTTCTAGCATTTGAAATGGTGGTAAGAAACTTAATTAATGTATTAGATCAAATTAATCGACTATCATGTGTTAAAATAAATGAAAACAAAAAAATAGCTGCTGGATATATTATGTCTTTCTTTTTCTTTCTCTTATTCTCCTCCTGGATCTTAATTTAACAAGGCTGCATTTATATAGTGCAGTAAAGATGGCCTTTTAGCATCTAATACAATGTGGATATAGTGAATAGTTACATTTTTTTCACATTTACGACTTGCCATGGTAGTCAAATTTCCTCCACTGGGAACGCTCAAGAAAGGCTCAGAAATCCTGAAGCTTGAGGCATCACTGAAGCGGTCATTTATTGTTTAGTTTTCCCCTTTTTCCTAGGTGGTCAGTTTTTGCTGATAGCTAGATGATATTTGGAGTTTCTAATTTATGTCTATTACTGCAGAGACAAACTTATGCTAACACGTTCTGATAAAGTGGGAGAAGAATTTTGTCTTACTAGTAGCATATGTGCTCCTTAAAAATCTTATTGGTGTTTGGGATTGTGCTTGTAAAAAATTTTGAATAATTTTTTACTTCAAATTAAATTGTGTTTTTTTTATTGTTTAGATGTGCTATCATCAAACATAAATTTTAAAAACTTAAAAAAAATATATTTTAATATATTTTCAAGTAAAAACACACTTTAAAAAACAATATCTATCCCTTTGAAACAAACACTTGGTTATCTGACTAAAAGTTAGTTTTCATGCAGCTGAAAGCAGAGTGAGGAAGCGAAAAGAAGGTTTGAGACAATTGTGAGACTGATGAACGAAGAAATTGTGCGCTTTCAAGAACATAAAACATTGGATATGGGGATTGCTTTCAATGAATTTGCAAAAGGACAGGCACGTTTGGCAAATAGCATTGCAGATGCTTGGAGAAACTCTGATTTTTCTTTAAAAAAGAAATAAAGATCATGCAATTACAAGTCATCCTGTATCATTCCAGTGTTCTGTTCTTGTTCATGCATTCGCCATCTTCAAATGTGAAGCTTTTTTGTAAGTTGGAGTGAGATCTCCACCAACATTCGAATTTTCAACTTCCAAACCAAAAGGGAAGATAAAATACTACAGATTTAGTTCAAGCGTAAAACAACGGCTAGCTAGATTTATCAAGAAAACAATAAATTCCAAAGACAACGACAGACAACGACAAAGGTAATCTCAAAATCGTAAGACCCTAATAACTTCAATAACTTCAAGATCCGCGCATAAACCTCTTTATCTTAGGATACCAAAGAGATTGAAAGTCTTAAAACAAACATTATAAGATTAACAAGAAATTCACTGTCAAAGAACATGAAAGCTCACTCTTCATCTTCTTCATCTCCATCTCCACCAGATGCTTTCTTGGCTGCAGACTTCTGGTTCTTTCGCTTCACTCTACCAGGACGTCCACCACCAAAGGGACTCGTGAGAGAGAAATCAATGTGCTTCTGCGAGTCCACCCTCACCATGAAAGATGGAATATTGACCACCTGCCTCCCAACCCTGTAGGACCAAGGGACATATCAATGAAAAAAATCCAGAAGCCGACTGTAGCATGCTAAAACACAAAATGTGAAGGCAGATCAGGTCAAAATAGTTTATATATATAAATTCAAAGTTTTGACAGGCAAATCTCAAGCTCTGAAATAACAGGACCTTAGCATGTATGCGAATTCCGCAGAAAAGAAGCCAAAACCATTATAACCAGAAAAAACAAGAAGATGAAAAGAAAATACTGTTCGAAAAATAGGAGATGCAAACAATTGCATTGATTATCTAACCCAAATACATCAGCTCAATCAACATAAGAATTAGAATTATTATACTTACCTAATATGCTTCTGTTTAATGAGAACTCGGGCATGGTGGATCGACTTCGCCATACCAGCCTTGAAAACAAGTGTCTGGAGGCGGCGCTCGAGAAAGTTCTCCACCGTAAGGGCCAACACGTAATCCAGCTTGTTCTGGCTCTCCTCCAAAAGCCCATACCTATTCATCCTCCTCAAAAGCGCCTCACCCTCAAAGATACGCCGTGAGTTCTTCTCATCAAGGGTTAGAAGCATTCTGGCAGCATTACGAATGCGACTCAATGCATACTGGACCCTCCAGAGTTCCCTCTTGGCACGGAGCCCGTACTCTCCTACGAGCTTCAGCTCAGCATCCAAACGTTCCTTCTCATAGGGACGCCTGGGTTTCTTAAAAGTTTTCCCGTCTATAGAAAAAAAAAACAAAGAACACCAAGTTCACTATTATTATTCGACTCATCAAACCAAAATCAATATGCAGAGCCCAAATGATAAGCACTATGGGTACAGAAAATTGAAAGCTAAATTTCAAAACTCTCAGTAAAACAATACGCATCAGATTTTCCGTCTTTCATCACTTCATAATTTGCAAGCAGCAGAAGATAGAAAAATAAGCTAAAATAAGTTAAAACTCCACAGAAACACCTCGTAAAATTAAGAAATTGGACTGAAAATTAAAAGAAAGATAGATCGGTAGCTTACAGTTACGATAGAAGGAGACGTGCACCATGCTTGTAGACTGCCGCCTGCGAACTTAGGGTTTAGGGTGGCGATGGACAAGGTTAGAACATGTATTTATATCCCCATATACCCTAACTTATTTGGGCTGGTGTTATAACCAATTGGGCTAAAGCCTCAAACCTCTTTCTTCTGTTTTTGTTTTACTGTTTTTTCTCAGTATTTACTGGACCGCTTCAAGCTATCTAGCTTTAACTAGGTTAATTGTTTTTCTAAATAAAATAAAAATGATAATGGTGATTTTAAAGGGGTAAAAAAAAACAGGGTTCGGATAAGATAATTGTTTCAGTTCAATAAGTATAATTAATTTAATAATATAATTATAAAAAAATAAATACATTTTAATATTATGAAAAATGTCCTCTGAATAATATAAAAGTTCTTAATAATACTATTTGATAACAAAATAAAAATTAAATAAGAACGGAATAACCTTAGAAAAAAAAAAGAAAAAAAAAGTCTTAATTACTAGTAAATTAAATGTTAAAAAGGATGAATTGAAAAGAAAAATTAATTTTAAAAGAGGACAAAAATATATGACTCAAGTCAGCATGCTGAATTCGCAGTCTAATTGCGAGGATAAGACAACCTTGCATAAAAAAGATTGAATAAAACAATGAAAAGTCAAACTAAAAAAAAAAAACATGAGGTAACTTGAGTAACCCATGACTTAGAATATAAGATCGGGATAACTCTATAGAAAAAAAAAAAGAGCAAAAAAAATCACGAAACTAAAGGCCCAATAATCTAATATTGAATGATGAAAATAAAATAAAGTCAAATCAGTTTAATCTTCAAAGCTTATAACTCAAGTCATAAGACCGGGTTACCTTATAGAATGCAAACCCGAAAAAATCAGAAAGCGCAGTTTTCAATCATCTAGATTTAAAAAATAAAATAGTTAACAATCAAAATAATTAGGATTAAATTTGATATAAAAATTAAATGAAATAAACAATGAGGGATGAAATTAAAAAAATAAAATAGATCTAGAAAATGATAAAAATAAAAAAAATGAAATCAAAAGAATAAAGATCAAATTTGATATAAATTAAATAAAATAAAATAATGAGGGATTGGACCAAACATGTTATAAAAATTAAATGAAATAAAGTAATGAGGGATTAAATTGAGAAATAAAATAAATCAAGATAAGGATAGAAGACCAAGAAATAATAATCGAGATAATGAGGACCAAATATGATAGATAAAAACAATTAAAGAAGAATGAAATTGAAAAATAAATTCAATTTTATAAAATATTTTAAATAAAATCAATAGCAATCAAAATAATAAGGATAAGATTTGAATGAAAAAAATTGAAGAGTTATTTGAGAAATTACAAGGGTGGACATGGAAATCGACATGGAAAGAGAAAAAAAAAGAAGAAAAATCATCGATAGTAATTTTGTGGTTTTGATGACCACACGTGTTGTTTTGGAATGGAGAGATCACTAAGATAATTTGAACGTTGGCCTAGAATCAATTGTTTGGCCTCCGGACTAGCCCTTTAAATGTCGTCTAAATGACTTGATCTTAACCTTATATCAACCACCTTTTACAAAAATAATATTTAATTTATACCATTCCTATAGTGCCCCTCAATCAAATTGTTTATTACAAAAAAAATGATGAAAAGACACAAAAACCCCTAAACGCCAGTTTATTTTTTATTTTATTTTTAAGAGTAAATGGGTCATCTTATTGTTTTTTTTTAAAATAAAAATACAAAAAAGCTCCTAAAGTTAAACTTTTTTAAAAAATATCTTCTAAAAATGATTAAGTCATTTTACTATGCTGATAAAATATAAAAAGACGTCTTTATCTTGTACAATTCAAAAATGACTTTTAGACAATAAAGTAAAGATTGTTCTACTACTAATAGAATGCTTAATGATTTTTCTTTAAAGAATAGAATGGTTATTTCATTGTTTTAATCCACAATGACTTTTTTTTTATTTGGCATACAATGAAAAACTAAGCATTTATAGGTTTTTAATGAGCATTATTATATTTTTATATGAAAATCCTTTTTTCTTTTAATAATAAAAATAATGGAACGAGGATGAAAAGATTAGATTTTCTTATATTTATAATCTATTTATTCAAATCACTAAATGTTTTTATCCTATCGCTAGTAAACAAAAACATATTTTTCTATCAATCCACATGACATCATCCTTATTAATTATTTCTTTTGGTTTTTGTTTATAATGGAGCTAACAAAACTCTTTTAGATTGTCATTAGGCCCTATTTTGTGATTCGTTACGTGCTGGATCAAAAGCTAATTATTACATTAAAAAAAAGAGTTTTGTTATTTTTTTCGACATATGAAATGGTTGTAAAAAACTTAATTAATGTATTAGATCAAATTAATCGACTATCATATGTTCTAATAAATGAAAAAAAAAAGGTGTTGGATAAATTATGTCTTTCTTTTTCTTTCTTTTATTCTCCTCTTGGGTCTTAATTGACCCCGATTGGATTAAATATGGAACTAAATTGAAGATTTATAAAAGAATTAGAGACTAAATCTAATAAATAAATAAATATGTAAATGATAAAATTGAAAAAAAAAAGCTTAAATAAATGTAAAAAAAAACACAAGCTGTAACATTCCCATTTTCGGGATCAAACAAAGCAATTATAGCACTGAAATTTATGGATAATTTTTTTTCTTTTTTTTTCGCTAACATATTTAAGGTTTGCTAAAATTACCGAAATTTTAGCAAAGTTTTTCCTATACCAGGAAGATCTTAAGTTATCGACAATTTATCTTGTACATATCTTATGCTTATTCCACAATCATAACATATTCATACTGCATCGCAACCACAATCATTACTAGTCACAACATGATAGCTCACGTATTCATTTTTTATTCTCATTTACAAACACATACAAAATGATACTCAAACATGGATAAATAACATTAATATTATAAGCATAAAATAGTAAGAATCTTGGATCTGTATGATTAATATAAAGAGATACTAATACAATTCGAGTCATATAATTACTTAGGGCAAAATATATTGATTTTTTTTTAATTTCTAATTCATAAAAAAACAAACTAGAAACATTAATTTCCTAACTCATACAAAAGGAATTAGAAACATGAATTCTCTAATTCATATAAAAGGAACTAGAAACACTAATTTCCTAATTTATACAAAAGGAATTAAAAACATGAATTCTCTAATTCATACAAAAAGAATTAGAAACCTAGGACACTACTCTTAGCGTGAATGTGAAGGACCTGCAATATCAAAATATGAAAATAATTATATTAAAAGTAAAAATACAGTTGAGATGAGAAAGAGTCACAAATACATGTAGATACATATATAATTGACTACTCGATAGTACACAATCATAGTTGTTCTGAAAACCCACACCTAAAAATTTCCTTTATTACATCTAGGGGTTATCATTCCGTAACCCACTTATAGTTTCTCTTTTTATGATTATTATCCAGTATTCTTCATCGGGTACATCCATCTTACTACTTTATCCTAAATTTAGGGAGGTTACTGCCGACACTAATAATTTCTATTAGAGTCATTAGTTGCCTTTACCAGGACTAACTAATCAAATCCTTAGTAATTTCAGCACCAACTTACTGGTTGATGCCATTAACTATTTCCAATCCGAAATAGTAAATCAATTCTTTTCTGCCTCACATTGAAGATTTTTCTAGTAATGTGATGCTAAGATCTTTTGACATCATTAGCTTCCTTCGCGGGAAGCTCATCAAATTATCCTGGGCTTGTCGATATCAACATTTTATGTCGGTATCATTAACTATTCTTTACTCGAATTGTTAACCAAGTTCAACATTCATTATATTTCTATCAAGATCATGCTGATGTTAGCAAAACTTGCTCACATCATTAGCCGCCCATATTTGGGATAAACTAATCAAGTTCAGAGGTGGTTGTTTTGGATTCATCAATATAGTTCATTATTTGAAATCGAAGTCCATAAATCCACAACTAAAATCAAATTTCAATCCATGTTCGTTTCATCATATCTTTCCTTTCTTTAACTTTATTCGCAAGTGTTAAACTATAAAATAAAATAGAATACTAGTTTCACTCTTAACTAAGAAGAGTATAGGTGTGAAACACCTACTTGCCACCGATGATCGATTTGCGGTTCCTTGTTGTTGTTGTACTCCCCTCACGGCGCCTTTTCAATTCATAAGTAAATCACATTAATTCATGTCCAATTTTCATTTTGCAAATAACAAGGCAACAACAACAACATTTACTCTTTACGTTTCATTGTTTTAGATCATTATGCACGTCATCAATTTCATTTTCAAATGTGGTTTACCCCCTTTCGATGTTACAAAAATTTTAGTGGGAAGGAAATTGGTTTCTACCCCTATCGCGGATAACATTTTCCATTTTATCAATTCTCACTAAATCTGCCAGTAAGGACGACAGTTCAACCTTCCTTCATATATTTACCTATATCTAGAGCTCCAAATCGAGTGAGGTTGGATTCATTGGAAAACTAACAACTCAAACTACAATTTCTACGAGAGATGCTTCCCAAATTGTGTTGTTCTGAGACCCGAATATCCCCTAGAATGAGAGTGACAAATCTATCCAGGATTCGTTAGCGTTTTTCCAAGTGAGTTTTCTACTATAATTGGTTCATGCATAAAAATACATAACACACCAGAATTCTTCTTCTTTCCCTCCATTTGGCTCTTGGCCGAGCTTAGTCTAAAGGGACTAAGGATTCTCTTTTTCTTTCTAGCTGATTTTTCTTACCTCATTCACTCATTGTCCATATTCTACACATACTATAAGTGCTCATCAACCCAAATTTTAGAATTCCTTTCCTGCTCCATTTCATCTTCACATGGCCGGCCACTCAAGCTTTTGAGTCACTGATTTTTGTTTAACAATCTTGTGTGTTTTTCATGTTCAAAACATCTTCTATTAGCTTAACTAATCTCATTCTAATAATTTTTGCATTCCCGTAAATTTTCCTTCAAGAATCATAATTTATAAAATCTGAAATTGATGCATAATTCCTACTTAATTGTTAATTTGTTTTACACCATTAAGTCTAGTATCCTGAAAAATACCATCTTCAGCTTCATATCCAAATGATTTAGATATTTTTAACTGCTTTGTTCGAATAAATAGAGTCTCAATTTAGTGTGTGTTTAATATTATAATAGTTTTTGTGATTGTAATTTAAAAGAAATAGGTAAAAATAACATTTTTAGTTGCAATTTAAAAAAATATATGTTTAATTTAAACTATACATGTAAAAGAAATAAAAAATATTATTTTAGTTTATATAAAAGTAAGGTTTGAATAAAACTACATGTGAACCCAATGTAAAAATAATAATAAAAAAAACTATATGACTAACAAAACTATTCTTTCTCAGTAGTTTGATAAAAAAGACAACTACTGTACCAAACGGTTTCTAATGCGAATCCAATAATTTTAAGAGGATACGACATCGTTTATCCTTCTATGCTTTGTTCAAGGAGGAGAAGCCACCGTCCCCCACTGACAGTCTTGGAAAGAGAGGAGAAAATTATCTCTCCAAGAAAAGGGCGGACCTCACCTCACTCTGGTAAGATGGCTACTCTTAAGACTAAACAGTGTCTGAACCTCTTAACTCGATTCATCAACTCTCGAACTCCACCTTTTCATTACAAAAATACCCGCACTCTCCAAACCCTAGCTTTCGAAGAAATCCAATCTTCACCCAACAAACCTGACGCGCCTACAGCTTTCATTCTCCACGGGCTCTTAGGCTCTGGTCGCAACTGGCGTTCTTTCTCTCGCAATCTCGCTTCCTCTCTTTCTGGTACGCTCCATCGCTCTCTAACTTTCTTTGTTCTTTTTCTATATTCTGGATTCTGGATTCTTGATTTTGATTTGGTTATTTACTATAGAGTGGAGGATGGTGCTTGTGGATATGAGAAACCATGGCAAGTCTGTTGATATAGAGGGATTGAACCCACCTCATAATATGTTTAATGCGGCTATGGATGTGGCTAATTTGGTGAAAGAGAAAGGTTGGGAATGGCCCGATGTTGTTATTGGTCATTCTATGGGAGGCAAAGTTGCATTGCAATTTGCTGAGAGCTGCACTCGTGGTGATTATGGTCATTCTGTTTCTTTTCCTAAACAGGTATTCTTTTTCATTGGAAGATTCATTAATATCTTTTTATCAAACTGGTGTGGTCTTCTTTCTCTTGTGGAAATTGAAGTGGGCGTTTTGTCATTCTTGTGAAATGAATTGACGGATTATTTTCTTTTTTTTCTTGCATGGATTTCTCAATAATTGGCTGCACTGTAAGCTATATATCGGAATAAAACTTGAATCAATGTTGATTCTTGAAGGGATTTGATGTTTTCATGGGTTGTTAGATGAAGTGTGTGTATGTTGAATAATGAGATGAATTATGTAGTTTCACTGTTTGTTTTAGCTATCGTATCTGCTGTTTAAGTTGATCATGTGAAATGATTTTGAATGATGGCATTCACTTCTGCTCTTGTAGTTATTTTCATCTGTCATTACTGATGAATTTGTGTTCTGTATGTCTTATACTGGTCAATTAAGTATATAAATCTTTCTGGGTTTGTTTGATAAATTCTTGTTGTATTTGGGCATGAGATCATTTCTGTGCTTTTATGTTTAATTCCTTGTGCAGAACAGCTGTGGGTACTGGATTCTGTGCCTGTAGAAGTAAGTCCTGAATATAGTGATGGAGAAGTTGAAAAAGTTTTGAGGACCCTGCATAGTTTACCCTCTCCAATCCCATCACGAAGGTAAATTTTTCTATCATGTTATTGATCTGACATTTTATTTTTGTTTTTGGTTTTACTTGCACGATTGCTGCATTTTGTGGGCCAAGTATCACCTTATTTAAGAAATATAGGCATCGGCAGTTGTTTTTGGAACTAGATTACTATTTTGTAATCCAATTTCCAAAATGAGGATTGGTTCTCATATATGATAATTGTTATAGTTATGGTGGAAATTAAAGTTCTTAATCTTCTTCATAGACAGAACCCTGGAATTGGAGCAGATAAATAGGTGCTCGTGCTGCACTCATGTATTCACTAATGTGATATAGACCATTATTTAAAGCCTGGAATTACTCTACTTTCTGTAGCTCAAATTCATATGGAATCTGTTAATAAAGGGCCCTCATCTCTGATATGAATATGAACTCCAGTAGAAGTGCAGGATTCATGACATCAAACAATTGAACAGATGTTTAAATACAAAGTTTGCCATATAAGAAAATACCAATCACAGAAATTCCAGTTACAATAGCTATTATCCAAAGAGGAATCCTTTTAATATTACTAGCCACTTCCCTCCATGTTAATGAAATGGTCTTGCTACAACATAAACAATCATAAATAATTATGTGATGATATCCTCCCAACAAGATGAGAGAACTTTCTCTTATTTAATACTTTCTTCTAGGGATGACAATCTAACTCAAATAAGATGGATACTCACTCACCCCAGTGAGTGGGTTTTTTTCGGACAGTTATTATTTTGGATTGGGTATGAACATCTAAAATTTTTACTCAATGACTAATAGATAGGGTATGAATATTATTAAACTCAACCCAAAATCTGATCCAAACTCAAACCGAAATATACCCATTAGTATTTTATATATATATAATACTCTTTTATTATATATTGATTACTGAATAAGAATCAGGGAACAATTGCTTGAAGCTTGATGAATTGAGTATGTATATTAAAATTTCTTGTATGATGAGTGTCTATTTGTTTTGGATATGAGTGTGAATATACTAGAAATCCAATCTGTGAGTATCCATTGCCATCCTTATCTTTTATTTTTTTTATATTTAATTAGGCTCCATTCCACATCTGTCACATTGAATCAAGACCAGGCAAAAACTTTGTTTCTGCTTATTTAATTCCCTTCTCCACTCTGTAGCCTAGACCAAGGTTGTTAAAATCGCGATTCAACTCGTAAAATCGTACGTTTTTACGAGTTAATATAGGCTTTACGTGGTAAAATAGGTAAAATCAGGTCAAAATCGAGTAAAATCGGGTGAAATCGCTTAAAATCGCGATTTCACTGCCGATTCAACGAGTTTGCCCGCAGGAGATAAAAAGGGAATGTTGATGACAGGTGTCAACTGTTTATTGGCTTTAACCGAGCAAAAGTGACAAATTGACAATTGCAAATTCACCGAGGATGCACTATGCAGTCTTCTCTTCACATTTTTGATTTCACCATTCACGTTCAGAACAGAAAAAATCTCTAAATTCTAAATCCTCACTGAGGATTCCTCAGTCTCTCAATCTCTTTCTGTCACCATTAACGTTTCTCTGCTACAAGCCCCTCAAGAAACTCCTCAAACAATTACCTCCCATCGTTGATTCTCTCAACCTTGATTGCCCCTCTGAGATATTGCATCGCGACAGCGCAACCTCTCCTACAACAAATTTACTGCTCTCAAAGCATGAGTGCTGCGATGGGTTGAAAGAAAAGGCGTGGGCTGCATTCTAGCATTGAATGCTAACCTAGACTTCTCCCGACATTTTAATTTTTGCATCCCCTTACTTTGCCTATCCATTGGCTGCCACCGCGCTTCCTGCATTGATCAAAACCTTGATGCTGATCCATACATTATCTATCTCTGCTAATTATCTCTTTTAAGTTGTTTTTTTTCCTGTTAATTCTTTTATGTTTTGCATGTATAAGCGCTCGATTTATTAAAAAAATAATCCAAATGGACGGGTGTTCTTTTTGGTGGTGGTTGTTGAGTGGTTTCAGGTGTTCCACTCATGCTTTCAGTCATGATGCGTGTGCAATTTAAAAAATAACTGAATGTTGTGGAAACTGCATTGTGCTAGCTTCAGGAGAAATCAACATGCAGGGGTAGAAAAGAATGCTTAGAGAGAGAAATGTTTTGTAGGCACAAGAGATTGGCGAAAAATGGCCCTTTTTTTGTGGTGCATTGTTGAGCAATTCACTTGGATATAATTAAAAGTATGGAAAAATGGTGAATTTTGATGGATGTGGGTGAATGTGGTTGAATGCGAGGTGGGGAAAATGGGCTGCATTTTTTTCGGAGGATGGTGTCTATCCATTAGTTACCCATGCTACATGACAGCTTCTTTGAATACCACATTAGTGTTCATGCTTGCTGTGTTTGCTAAAGTCTTTGTCTGGGTTATATACTTGGTTCGTTTCTTCATTTTGTTATGTATTATGTTATTTTATTTTAATAAAAATTTAATTACAATCATAAAATGTTTGGATTGATTACAGGGCTGATTTGAATTGATTCTTGAATTTTTTTTAATGTATTTTAAAATTCCTTACGATTTTACGATCCGTTTTTACGATCCGAGTTTGTTTTGCATTTTCCGTGCCGTGTCAAAATCGCGATTTTAACAACCTTGGCCTAGACAATGTAATGTTGAACATTTAGCATGTAATTGCATGGTCAACTATTGCTTGAAGCTTTCAGCTAAACCCAAAATCTCCTTGTCTTTTATGAATTGTGGATAAAATGCACAAGTTGAGGTATTTCTTGGAATGGAATTTCTATTAGAAAACATCACGTGGGAGAGAAAATCCATTTCTATCAATCAAGAAGGATGAGCAAGCAGATACAGGAGTATATTATGCTTTAGGTTCAGTGTCTCTGTGGCTCCCAGTTTTTTCACGGTGTAAATTAACTCTATTTTTCCCCGGATGATTATGGTTTCAGCTGGCTTGTAAACCACATGATTCAACTTGGTTTCTCAAAATCATTATCAGAATGGATTGGAAGCAACCTCAAGAAATCTGGAGAGCAAGAGACATGGGCCTTTGATCTCAAAGGTGCTATCCAGATGTTCAACTCTTACAGGTCAACCTCTATTTTTTTATTTTTATTTTTATCGAATCAATCAAATTTAAATGCCTTCCTTTGTGGAATATAAATAATGACATTGATGGTCTAAATAGTTAATATAAAAATTCTGTAGGGAGACTTCGTATTGGTCTCTGCTGGAACATCCACCAAAAGGAATGGAGATAGGGCTAGTAGTTGCAGAGAAGAGTGACCGCTGGGATCCAGATTTAATTCAGCGACTTGAAAGCCTTTCTAGCCGGACCAGGGATGAATCTGAGGGGAAGTTCTCGCTTCATGTTCTTCCAAACTCAGGGCACTGGGTTCATGTGGACAATCCAAAGGGACTTCTTGAGATTGTGACTCCCAGGATGGCTTCCCTTTCGACATAATCGTATGGATTTTAAGTTGTGATTTGTAAGTCTGATTGCTACAAAAGTATGATCAAATTACCAGTATTCCAGATCATTTGGATAGTACTGTTTTTTTTCCGCTGTGATGCAGCAGGTTGATTTTTTCTAGACATGCTTGAACAATATGAATAATTGATATTTTCTTCGCAAGTAAATGTTTTGGAATGGTTAGCTGATTAATAAAAACAACCACAATGGAAGGCAAATTCCCTGTAATATTTGCTTCCAATTTTTGAGTTTTTATTTTTTATTTTACTATTTAATGCCTCTTAGTTAACAACACTCTTCATGTACTTGTAGACGATTTTCTTGGGAGGTGTTTGCGTGTGTGAATGCTTGTCTCTGTGACATATTTAAACTGTGATATCTCTATGTGACATATGCTTGTTTGGCTGCTAACTATACAATATTATTTATTAGAATAATATATTTTTTTCTTTATTTTTTTTCAATTTCAATTTTATCTTTAAATAATAAATTTATTAAAAATTGAGTTTTATATTTTTTTTCAATTTATTTTTTATTAAGGTTATAAGATACTCGTGTTTTGGACTACATGTTTAACATCTCGAGTTGTTTTTTTTCCCTTCATTTTCTTGATAATTTTTTTTTAATTACACCGTGTTGATTGAGAATTAAACTTTGTGATTTGCTTTAGTGTTTTTAATAAGGTTATCTTCATCTCATAACTCGAGTAATGAGTTTAACTGGTTAACCTTGACTGATTTGAGTTTTTTTTTTTTTTTGTTCTTAATCGATTTTTTTTTTCTAATTTTATCTTTTAACATTGAGAATTGAATTTTATAATTGGTTTCAATCTAATCTTAATTGCCATTTGGGTTTCATGACTCGGATCACGGATTTATCAAGTTAACTCGAGTTTACTTGAATTATGTTTTTAGTTTTTTTTAATTGATTTTTTTTTCAGTTTCAACCGTTTATCATTGGATATATTAAAAATTAAGTTATATAATTTGTTTTAATTTGTATTTTATACGGTTATCTTAAATATAATCCTTTTTTTTGTATTAATATTTGTTTTTCTCAACCAAAATATATAGTTTTTTTAGGAATGTATTTCATTTAATTAAAATTGAAGGTGATTAAAATAAATATTCAAAAAACTCTAAATGATTCAAAACAAAAAATAAAAAAAATATTTTTTAATTAAAACCTTTTTATTATATCAATGCAATTTATTTTTAAGAAATTTCTATATTATAATGTTTCTCATGACTCGGATCATGGATTTATCAAATTAATTCGAGTTAACTGGAGTTATTTTTTAGTTATTTTTTTTTTCAGTTTCATTTTTTCATTATTGGATTTATTGAAAATTAAGTTTCAAAATTTGTTTTGATTTATATTTTATATAGTTATTTTAAATATAATCCTTTTTTTTGTATTAATCTTTTTTTTTCTCAACCAAAATATATAGTTTTTTTAGCAATGTATTTCATTTTATTAAAATTGAAGGTGATTAAAATAAATATTCAAAAAAATCTAAATAATTCAAAATAAAAAATAAAAAATGTATTTTTTAATTAAAACCTTTTTATCCTATCGATGCAATTTATTTTAAAGAAATTTTTATATTATAATGTTTATTTTATGAAGAAAAAACTATCGGAGAATCATGGAAGCAAAACTATTTTGGAAAAAATTATTTTATTAAAATCTCTTTATGTTATTAAAATTTCTTATGTTATTAATTTGATTTATTTTTTGACTAAGCCCGGCGCCTCGAAGGAAGCCTTGACTGAGTTCATCTCCACCCTTATTATTGTCTTTTCCAATGAAGGGTCCTTCCTGGCCTTAGCCAAGGTCACAGACAGTGCCGCCGGCATACCTGCTGGACTCATCACTGCAAACAACCCTTCTTGAGGCTGGTCGTCGTTCGCCTCCCTCTGTTCCTTTCTTCCAACCTTGCAAAAGTGATTGAGAATCGTTGATCAATATTTATATTCAAATGGATTTAAATCGGAAGTTTATATATATATATATATATATACTTGAATGGATAGAATATAAATATAATAAAGGCTCAATTCATGAATACCCTTGCCACCCGCGGCTACAAGTAGAGGCAACTAACACAAGTTCTGTTGGGCTTTCGAATTTATAGAAACCGAATCAGTGTGAAAAGGCCCATATGGCCCATAACCATGTTGAAGTCTTCTAGCCGTCAGTCTCCCCAAACGAAAACCCTAGCTGAGCATGCTATAAAGTCCTAATGACACCCAACAACACAGCCGTTCTCATTTTCAAGAGTGGAAGATAGAGAGCAAGTAAAGATGCAGATCTTTGTGAAAACCCTAACTGGCAAGACCATTACCCTCGAGGTTGAGAGCAGTGATACCATCGATAATGTCAAGGCCAAAATTCAAGACAAGGAAGGTACATCCTGCCCTCCCATCCCCTCTTATAATCTCCGACTCTTTCAAAACTGTAAATGTATAAGTGTAAGCTTTTTTTGTTGGAAAAGGGATTCCACCGGACCAGCAAAGGTTGATTTTTGCTGGAAAGCAGCTGGAAGATGGCAGAACTTTGGCTGATTACAATATTCAAAAAGGTTGCTCTCTCTTTTTTTTGAATTGATTGTTAGTCTGATTTGTGAAGTTGGCTTTTTCATGAAATGATAATTAATTTATTTTGGTTGTGTTTTCATTCAGAATCAACACTTCATTTAGTGTTGAGGCTTAGAGGAGGAATTATCGAGCCTTCTTTGATGGCCTTGGCGCGCAAATACAATCAAGAGAAGATGATTTGCCGCAAGTACGCTGTTTGGTTTTTTTCCATTAAGTTTAATGTCTTGGTTTACGCTTCTTTTGCATAGTGTTGTCTGGCTGTTTTTGCATCATAATTTTCTTTAATCTTAAAATATAAGCAATGAAAGAGATAAGAGCCCTTTTAATATTTAGTTTAGCTTCTAATCACAGTAGATTGCAAAATATGAATTCAGTATGCCTAAGATGTGCTTGTGATGTTTGGGATTTAAAAATGTGTTTGTGTGTCTTGTTTGTTTTGAGGTATTGTTATTTCTATGGGACTTAACTTAGCCTGTACTGCTGTTAAGAGTGCATTAGAGGTTATATAAGTTCCCGATATTGATTTCCATTCTTCAACTTTATCAGCTGGTATTAATATACGGCCAGTTGATTTTCATGGTTGGTACATTTTGTTCTTCTGTGTAGATTAAATATGTTGTTTTTTCTTTTTATGGATAATGCATTTTCCTTACACTTCTCTAGTAAATGTGTTGTTATGATACTGTGAAAATGGATCTCATATCATATATTTGTTTCTGGAGAAAATAGTTGTATTCTTTATTCTGAACTTCTTTTCATAGTCATGCCACGACTCGTTTGAAAAGCATATTGCTTGTTTTATATTATGTTCCATTAATCAAAATCATTTCTCTTTTTGGTGTCATTAGAGGGATTTAGTTGAACTCTCTTTTACCGTGTCAGGTTTAATAGCTAGCATCCTAGTCCCGATATTGATTTCCTTTTCCATTTTATATTTCTGATCAACTGGGTCATTTACCCGCAGTTGATTATATATGTTCATGTATATTGTATCTTATACCGGTGCACAAGGGAGGGAGATTGACCTATGTACTGTCATGGACAGTTATCTAACCTTCAATTTTCTTCCTCTAATTCTTTGGTCTTCAATTTCATTTTTTGCTTCATTTTCAAAACCTCTCAGTCATCACATCTGCTATCATGATGAGATGAAAAAGTATAGTTCAGAACTCGCTTGTTTGAGTTCATCATATGGGTAAAAATGAAATGCCTTTAGAGAGCTGTCACTTGTCAGTTGTGTTTTGAAATTCCAAACTGAGTGCTGCAACTGAAATGCATTTTGTATTTGGATGAAATTTTCTTTGCCAGCTATTGTTGCCCGTCTGTTCTGTTCTTCTATGGGGGTATGATATGGACTTGTTTGTTTATCTGCTCAATTTGCTCTCAGAACATATTAATGTTAAATTAGCTGTATTAGTTGCACCTCGCCAGCAGTGGTGTGCATGCTAATTGATCCTTTTTTTTTTCACCAGGTGCTACGCTCGTCTGCATCCCAGGGCTGTCAACTGTAGGAAGAAGAAGTGCGGTCATAGCAATCAGGTTTTTTTTTTTTTTTTTTTTTATGTTAAATTTAGCCTATATTTTTGTTTTATTTTCCACTATGTAGAATCTCATGTCCTGGAAACCCTGTGTTTCTACTTTCTGCAGTTGAGGCCCAAGAAGAAGATCAAGTAAAGGATCATTACTGCATTTGTGCCTGAGATGAACTCGAGAGTGAGATTTTGGACTTATTTTTGTCGTTGTTGTGGAATCTGGATTTACAAAGACAACCTGTGATTAATCTACATGAATATTATTAAGATTTTGCTGTCTTTATTTTGATATTTACAATATATTCTGTTTTCTGATTTTTCCCGCGTCTTAATCGTATGTGGTGTTTTATGTGATTGTGATCTATTTTTTATGTGATTTTCCCTTCTCTCTCTAAAACACATGTTAGGAAGCAAACCATTTCCAAGGACTTTGATTTTTAACTGCATATTTAGTGTATGCTATAAATCTTATAACTTTTATTGAGTGTAAAAAAAATGTTGCATGGATGAGATTAGAACAGAACCTCGAGATTACGAGCTGCCTTACGCTCTACCTGAAGAAGCGGGAACTATCAACTAGTGAAATGCGTCCCTCTACAAAATCTATACAAAAATAATAACATACTAGATTACTGCACGGCTCTAATAAAATTTTCTATCATTAAAAAATATTATGGTGTCGCTAATGTTTTTCAGTAAAAATATAATGTTTTTCTAGTTAAAAAATTTGAATTGTATGAAGGTTATAATTAGATTTAGAAGATTTGGCAAGTCTTAGATAATTAGTTAATTTTAAAAATTTCATGATTTTTTTAATATTAAAATAATAGTATATTTAAGGATGAAATAAAAAAAATTAATTAAAATAAAATAATTTTAGTTAATCGAAGTTAATTTGTAAAGTTCATTTTTTGCGCAATGACATAAAAATAAGTTTAAATAAAATAAATCAAAATAAATTATAAATTTTAATATTTAATTTGTTTAATATTAAAGGATAAAATTAAATAATTCAATTAAAAAACCATAAAACATAAAAAAATAATGCGAGATAACTTAGGTACCAAACACAAATTAAAATAAATTATAGATATTAATTTCCATTAAACTAAAATATATATCTTAATTTCAATGATAAAATCAAAAAAAAAAACCTTAATTTTAACAATAAAACACAACTTGTCTACTTCAGTTAATCCATAAAACTTATGATCTAAGATTAAGATAACTTTATAGAAAATAAATTAAAATAAATCCTGAAACTTAATTTATAATTAACTCAATGTTGAAAGATGAAATTGAAAAAAACAAGCCATTTAAATTTTTTTAAAAAACTCAATCAATCAAGTATACTCGTTAAACCCATGACACGGGTCATGAGACTCTGATAGAAATTATAATAAATTATGAAGTTCAATCTTTAATAAACCAAATATTAAACAATAAAATTAAAAAAAAAATAAATGAAAAAAAAAACAGAAAACACCTAAGGTAAAAAAAAAAATAAACTATTACAATTAGTAATATTTTAAAAGGTGATGAACATTAAAATAACCATCTCTTTTTATTTTTCTTAATTTATACAAAATGGTAAAGGTAACTAGTGTACATTATAATCTAAAATTGAACCTCTATATGATTTTTTGCTATATTACTTGTATTTTTTTTTTCATTTAAAGTTTGTATCCATGCATTTCATATTTGCAAAAAATTCTTGAAATTGAATACAATTTCATCATCCATGCATGCACAATGGATTGATGTAGTATAATTATATCATAATATATGAGCCGAATAAGATGGTTCTATTTCTTATTCTTTTTGGCTTACTTCATTAGAACTAATAAGTTTAAAAAACATTGGTTGATTTCTTCGAAATAACAAAATTAATGCTAATAAGAATACATGTATGAATTTTTTTTTTGTGGCAATTCCTATAATTTGATTGAAGCTTGTCATTATAAAGGATCAATTTAGAGAAATTTTTGTGGCTTCAATGACAATGAGATCAATGTTTTATTGTATCAAGAAAGTCTCCCATCAAAGATAAATGAATAAAAAAAGGGTTGTAAAAAACTTTTTATTTCTCTATCATTATAGACAATACCATCTATATTATTTCTATTTATAATATATTATTTCTATCCATAGGATTTTCTCAAGTTTTTCTTGAGCAAATATATTAGGATAGGCTATCCTTGCCGCTTATATATTTGATATTGACCATTATTCACAAGAATATTTTATAGTCTTTAAGAAGGGCAGGGTTAAAGATTTATCCAATATAAGATATTATATTATTTGAAGAACCGAAAGAATCTTTTGAAATATTTGTAATGAAATTCCTTGAAAAATTAATTCTAAAAAGGTAGAATATAAATAAGTACGAGAAAATATAAACAAATAGTCAAACTAAACAAAAACATTCAATTAAAAATAGGGATAAGACTAAAAGAAATAATAGGTAAAGAGCTCCAACACAAAGATTTTCATTAGTATGTAAATATATGTTATACCATCACTAATAAACACTATAATATGAGATATTCACTATTACACCCGAACATCGTGGCATCATATTAAAAAAATAATCTCGATTGGAAAAAGAACAAATATTTGGTATCTTGTTTTTTTAGGGAAAAATGTCTTGTTCTATAAGTCGTCATCTAGTATTATGGTTACTAGAAACTCTAATTGGTCAACAGAGATTCTATAGTACGAGACTGGTTAAACAAAAGAGAAGATGCTATTACCCCTTAAGCGTCCTACTTAAGGCAGACTGTATTGCTGGTTTTGTCTAAAATTGCTAAGAATTTGTTCTCCATTTTTCCTTTTTTTATTCTTCCTTTTATGTTTCTGACTTTAGCATTAGTGAACAATTCCTACGAATATTCCCGACTCTAGCGTTGGTAAATATCGCACAAATCCAAAAAATACGATATTCTTAACTCTGGCGTCAATGAATATTTTCGCAAAAAATGAATTTGAAGAACAAATTTTCTATGCCCTTTTTTTTGTTTATCCTTTATTATTATTTGCCATTTTTAGATGGAAGTAAAAAAAACATTGCACGACATATTTGCATTTAACAATAATAGTCCACAGATTGAGCACATCTACAAAAAATACAAACACAAAGAAAAAAAAAAGTGCAAGGGGCCCACAAATAAATCAACGAAGGCTTTCAAATATTTTTGGAATTTTCTGTTACCGAAAAGGGGTTTGTTTGGTCAAATATCAAATTAAAATGAGCATAAAAATTATGGCCAAAGTATAAAGGTGTGTTTTGCCAAACACACTTTTAGCAAACACAATTTGGCCCGGTTGGGCCTAATGCCCAGACCCGTCCCACTCTTTGCAATTATTATGTCAATTTCTTTAGCTAATTTAACTCTAAATTGTTCAAATCTTTTTTTTTTGGTTATTGAGATGAGTGAATTCTTGAAAAGATTCTTCAAGAATTTTAGGTTCTAGAAATGCATGAGAAATGTTGACCAAGTATAATATAAAGATAATAATTTAAGGATATTAAATGAAGTGCGATGGATATAAAGTATAAACTTCTCCTCAAGATCAACTCCTAAAACATACAATATTCTTTCAAAACAGACGACTTAGAAAGATGATGATATTTATACAAATAAATATTTAAATTCTCTTAATTTTTAAATCTTCTTGATTCCTATCTAAATGAAAATTTTATGAAATAGATCTATTTTATAACATGTTTTGAAAGTGAAAATGAAAGTCATTTTTTTTTCCTTTTCATTTATTCAATTTTCTTCCATTTAGTGATTGTTTTTTTTTTTCAATATTCCTTTGAGTCTTGAACTAACTGTTTTTTAATATCTAATATAATATATGAAAGGATTCTTGAGCAAGTATAGGTTATCTAAAAAATTATTAGTAAATACTTCTACAAGATATTATATTTTTTCAAGAAATATCTAAGAAAATATTAATCAGAAATAAAAAAAAGATTGATTACAAAGAAAAATGAAAATGAATATTATTTATACACATGAAAATTACATAGGAACAAGTAGGATTGAGTTATTTTTTGCAGTTAGTCCCAACACTGCATTGTTCAAATAACTATCATACTCAAAATAATGATTAGTGTTTCTTATCTCTTCTTCTTCTTCTTCTTATTATTATTCTTATTAATAAGTGGACTCTCCCTTCTTACCTCTTTACATGAACATTCATCGCAAGCATATTGTTCATGCTCCAAACATTAAAGTGAAAATAGAATTCATTCTTTGTTTTTTACTCTCCATTCATTTGGATATCTTCTATTTCATGATTTTTTCAATATTCCTATGAGACTTGTATTGAATATTTTTATATCTAACATGATGTATGAAAGGATCCTGACAAGTATAGATCATCTAAAAAGTTATTAGTAAATATTTTTATAAAATATTATATTTTATTTGTAGAAATATATTTTTCAAGAAAGATATGAGAATATTTATTGAAAATAAAATGAATATTATTTATACACCTAAGAATTAAACATGAACAAGAAGGGTTGGATTATTCCTTGTGGTGTACTACACAATCTTAACACCATGGTGTTCAATGAGTTCTAGCTTCTAGCTTCGATGGTCATTATTAAAAAAAAAAAAAAATCAAATCTACCATTAATTATATCTCATTTATTAACTACTCCATTTATAAATGTCATAGTTATAGAAACAAAATACTTATATAACCTACTAAGATATAATTTGTAACTTGCTATCCTCGCAAATAAATTTACCTTCGTGAAAAAGGTATGGAGTTAGGGTGCTCATGTAAATGGCGACTAAATAAAATAATATCTAACTGGGCTGCATCTTTAATATACAACATATATAATTAATATATGAAAATAGGTGGAGAAGTTATGGTGCTCTTGTGTGGTGACTTGATGACTAACTAAGGTGTTCTTGGATCTTAGGAAGTGTGAGCAGACATTCTTCCATTGTTAGGGGTGTGATCCCAAGTTTTTCTTAGTTAATTATTGAGAATATATAACTATAATAAGAAGAAACTCTTTGCATGAAGCAAAAAAGACCGGTGTGAGCTTAAAATCCAAACATAGAAGAAGTGTAACATATTAAGAGAAGGACGTAGGCTCAGTAAAATGAAGGTTTAGCATAACATCTCGTTTATTTTCAATATTCTTTTGAGACTTGAACTGATTTTTTTTTTAATATCTAACATAATACAAGAAAGGATCCTTGAGAAAGTATAAGTTGTTGTCATAGAAATATGTTTGTTCAAGAAATATCAAAGAAAATATTAATTAAAAATTGATTGTGAAGAAAAAAGAAATATTATTTATATACATGAGAAGAGAATTGCATAGGAACAGGTAGGATTGGATTGTTTTTTGCAGTGTTACTACATAGTCCCAACATCGTAGTTTTCAAATAACTATCCTACCCAAAATAACGATTAGTGTTTCTTAGCTCATTTCCTTGTTATTATTATTATTCATTGAGTGTATTCTTCCCCCCCTTCAACTCTTTATAGGAACATTCATGACAGGTGTGTTCATGCTCCAAGCATTAAGATTCTCCACTGTGATGGTCTCGCTGCCATTGTTGAACACATACAAGTGAGCCTTTTCAGAGACTGCAATAGTTGGATAAACCCTAGATGAGATTGAATTCTTCCTCCAGCTCCAAAACTCTCTACAACAGAGTGATCAATCTGGAAAGAAATACAAACACAAAGAAAAAAAAAACAAAGTGCAAGGGGCCCACAAATAAATCAACGAAGACTCCCAAATATTTTTGGAATTTTCTGTTATCGAAAAGGGGTTTGTTTGGTCAAATATCAAATTAAAATGAGCATAAAAATTATGACCAAGATATAAGGGTGTGTTTTGCCAAGTACACTTTTAGCAAATACAATTTGAGCCGGTTGGGCCTAACGCCCGTCCCACTCTTTGCAATTATTATGTCAATTTCTTTAGCTAATTTAACTCTTAATCATTCAAATCTATTTTATTTTTTTGTTATTGAGATGAGTTAATTCTTGAAAAGATTCTTCAAGAATTTTAGGTTCTAGAAATGCATGTGAAATGTTGACCAAGTATAATATAAGGATATTAAATGAACTGCGGTGGATATAAAGTATTAACTTCTCCTCAAGATCAACTCCTAAAATATACAATATTCTTCCAAAATAGACGATTTTCTAAATATAGATGATGATATTTATACAAATGAATATTTAAATTCTCTTGATTTTTAAATTTTCTTGATTTCTATCTAAATGAAAATTTTATGAAATAGATCTATTTTATAACATTTTTTGAAAGTGAAAATGGAACTCATTCTTTGTTTTTTCCTTTTCATTTATTCAATTTTCTTCCATTTAGTGATTGGTTTTTTCAATATTCCTTTGAGTCTTGAACTAACTGTTTTTTAATATCTAATATAATATATGAAAGGATTCTTGAGCAAGTATAGGTTATCTAAAAAATTATTAGTAACTACTTCTACAAGATATTATATTTTTTCAAGAAATATCTAAGAAAATATTAATCAGAAATAAAAAAAGATTGATTACAAAGAAAAATGAAAATGAATATTATTTATACACATGAAAATTACATAGGAACAAGTAGGATTGAGTTATTTTTACACATTATTATTGTTATTATAATTATTATTATTATTATTGTTATTGTTCTTCTTATTGTTATTGTTATTATTATTATTATTGTTGTTGTTGTTGTTCTTATTATTATTATTATTATTATTATTATTATTATTATTATGTGGACTCTCCCTTCTTAGCTCTTTACATGAACATTCATCTAAAATGAATATTATTTATACACCTAAGAATTAAACATGAACAAGAAGGGTTGGATTATTCCTTGTGGTGTACTACACAATCTTAACACCATGGTGTTCAATGAGTTCTAGCTTCTAGCTTCGATGGTCATTATTAAAACAAAAAAAAAAAATCAAATCTACCATTAATTATCTCATTTATTAACTACTCCATTTATAAATGTCATTGTTATAGAAACAAAATACTTATATATCCTACTAAGATATAATTTGTAACTTGCTATCCTTGCAAACAAATTTACCTTCGTGAAAAAGGTATGGAGTTAGGGTGCTCATGTAAATGGCGACTAAATAAAATAATATCTAACTGGGCTGCATCTTTAATATACAACATATATAATTAATATATGGAAATAGGTGGAGAAGTTATGGTGCTCTTGTGTGGTGACTTGATGACTAACTAAGGTGTTCTTGGATCTTAGGAAGTGTGAGCAGACATTCTTCCATTGTTAGGGGTGTGATCCCAAGTTTTTCTTAGTTAATTATTGAGAATATATAACTATAATAAGAAGAAACTCTTTGCATGGAGCAAAAAAGACTGGTGTGAGCTTAAAATCCAAACATTGAAGAAGTGTAACATATTGAGAGAAGGACGTGGGCTAAGTAAAATGAAGGTTTAGCATAACATCTCGTTTATTTTCAATATTCTTTTGAGACTTGAACTGATTTTTTTTTTTAATATCTAACAGAATACAAGAAAGGATCCTTGAGAAAGTATAAGTTGTCGTCATAGAAATATGTTTGTTCAAGAAATATCAAAGAAAATATTAATTAAAAATTGATTGTGAAGAAAAAAGAAATATTATTTATATACATGAGAAGAGAATTGCATAGGAACAGGTAGGATTGGATTGTTTTTTGCAGTGTTACTACATAGTCCCAACATCGTAGTTTTCAAATAACTATCCTACCCAAAATAACGATTAGTGTTTCTTAGCTCATTTCCTTGTTATTATTATTATTCATTGAGTGTATTCTCCCCCCCCTTCAACTCTTTATAGGAACATTCATGACAGGTGTGTTCATGCTCCAAGCATTAAGATTCTCCACTGTGATGGTCTCGCTGCCATTGTTGAACACATACAAGTGAGCCTTTTCAGAGACTGCAATAGTTGGATAAACCCTAGATGAGATGGCAATTCTTCCTCCAGCTCCAAAACTCTCTACAACAGAGTGATCAATCTGGAAAGAAAGAGCAATAACCAAAAGTATGTTAAGATAGTTAAGTAAATGAGAACATAACAAGAGCAAGTATTGTTTCAGACTCAGATAATGAAAGGACCATACCAAATTTCTGAGCGAAAGTTTCTTGCCGGTCAAATCAACATCAACAAATCCAGCAAAAGATGGTTTATATAGTTCTTTACCTAAGGAAGAGCTGTTTAAAGAAGCCATGTATACAGACCATGTTTAGTAGAGGTTGATAACAAAATTAGGATAAGAACATATGTCTAGAGAAGAGAAGAGAAGAGAAGCCATAACACAAACCTCCTTGCATCAGAGCACAAAAGAACTTTATGCTTGTCTGCTGCTGCTTTAAATACTCTAAAGAAGACAGGAGTGAATTCTTCAAGATTTTCTGAAGCTAATGTCAAGAGTCCAAATGGCCCAAGTCCACCAGGATCTTTGGAACCCTTTTGATCACATACATCAAGTGCATCAAGCTTAGCCCATTTTGGATCAAAAGGCTCAGCTTTGTCCAAGCTTGGGAAAGAAAAGGTTACATCAACATCAGCCTGTAAAATACATGAAGAGCAATTAATCAGGAAAATCTTAGCTTAACTTCACTACCATTCAACGTAAGAAACAATTGCTTAAAAAATATTGACTTGATATATTTTTGAAGTAATTGTTTCTTGGACTTAAATGTTTAGTTTTTTTTAGAAGAAAAAGAAAGAGAACAGACCTGAGCAGCAGTGATGACTTTAACTTCAACATGATTGCCTTGGTTGAGCTTTTGATTGCTCAGTTGAACATTGTGCCCTCTCAATTTCTCTAACTCTGCAACAGGCCACTGTAGCAATTGCTTTCCACTTGGATCTAGCCACACCTTCCTAGGAATCAACTACAACAATGCAATAAAAAAACATAAAATGTTATTAACCAATAAAAATTACTTCTAAAAAGTAACGATAAATTCCACCAAGTATTACCTGAATTCCTGCCCACCCTTTGTCCTTATCTTTCTGAGGATCATCAGACTCATTAGCCCAACCCCACAAAATCCTTCTATTTGTGCTTGGGTCAAAGAAAGTCTTAGAAGCATAAAAGTTTCCATAATCTAACCTAAGACCAGCCCAACCATCAACTAAGCCCTCATCAGGAAAATACTTGTCCTTCTTCTTATTGTAAGTACCCATTGTATAGTACTCGTATCTTGTCAAATCTAGGCTAACCTTCAATACATGTTTCACATTTTGTCCCATAACTGAAGGATCCAACCCGTTTTCGCCGGATAATGAAACGGGGAAAAAATCTGGGCATTCCCACATACCTGTACCCTGAACTGAATGTAATGGATGCTTAGCCTTGACCCATTTCTTAAAATCTTTACTCCTGTACAAATATGCAACCCCTCTTTGTTTCCTCCTGCTGCCTATCAAAATCCTCCAATGCCCATCAGCCAACCAAGCAGTGGTCGGATCACGGAATGCACTACCATTTACGGTAGCATCCGGGTTCACTATCGGATTATCATCAGGCTTAACCCATTCACGAAGATATGGATCCGATAAGTTTGCGGGTACTGCATAGTTTTGGATCTGCCTGTTATTTTTATCCACAATACCCGTGTAGAGTATCACAGGCTGACCATTTGGAAGGACCGTCGCTGAACCAGACCAACATCCATAATTATCAAACCATTTAGAAGGGTAGATTGCAGGTTCAAGGGATTCCCAATTGATCAAATCCTTCGAAACTGAATGAGCCCAAACAATGTTACCCCACACTGCACCTTCGGGGTTGTATTGGTAGAAGAGATGGTAAAGCCCCTTGTAGTACATAGGCGCTGCTCATACATATCAGCACAGATAAAACAAGCAAAATCAGGATTGATTTAAAAACTGGAGGCCATGAAACTGATCATGTTCTTGTTGGAATGGCTTACCATTTGGATCTATTGTTGATAAATTTATTCCAATCAATTTGAGCAGCACCCAAGAGCATCATGGACCAAAAAGGATAAAAGAAGAAGAAAACAAAAGTTAACCATCAGTGTTGAAGCCAATTTTCACTCAAAAATGAATAAATGCATAAATATTTGACACAATAGCTGAACAGAGAGCTAGGGAGGAATGTTCCCAGCAAGTAAATGGTACAACCTTTTTTCAAGACAAACAAAAACATCAAAACCTCATGTCATGCCATTGAAACTATTAATATATATTGTGCTGGCCACAATCTGTCCTGGAAATGATTAATATAGGATTATCCCGCCAGATCCCCTACTTTTCTTCATAATAATTATTTAACAGCATATGCCCCAGTCGAAACCAGTTCTTGTTGAATCTTTCCTTCTATTTTTAAAGAGAAAACCAGCACCATGAAGTCTGTTCAACCCTTTTCAAGTATATATATGAGCACTAGTGTTATTTAAAGAGTAACCAAGAAACTGCCTCAACGTCAACAGGGAAAGGATCACAAACCAGCACGTCAACTTTGCAAAGAAAAAAAAAGAAAAAAAAAGTGGTCCTTGTAAGGATTAGCACCACCGATAGCCCACTATTTGCACGGCTGTAGGAAGCTGAATGGACAAGAAAGACTTCCACGCATCCAAGCACCCTTCGGTGCCACCTTTTCGGAGTTTTAAAGGTTAATTGTGTAGAAAATCTGAAGACATGTGCTCTTTTCCTGTTTGTCCAAAACCTCACTAACCCGCATATTGTCGTGTACAAATTTAACTTATGGCCACGGTTAATTTGTTACTATAAGACTATTTTGGATGAAATTAGATACATGGAATCACAACCTCAAAACCATATATTTTTCGATGAAATTATATATATAATCAATGAATTAACAATAACATGACAGATATAAAAGAGAAAAACAGGAGACGAGAATTAAATAGACTGATAGCAATATATTCTTGAAGACCAAAAAGAACATCTTAATAGCTGCAAAATATGCGAGTATAAAGTAACAAGTAAATTTGAAATAATCTTGATTAACAATTAAAGTGATATCTCTCTTAATTAGAACAAGCGCTTGTGGAGTTGGACTATGTAAGCACGATGCAGGCAAAGAGAAAGGAAGAAAGAATGTCAAATTAACAGCATCTTCTTAGGAAGAAGAACTGAATCGAGATGGAGCCCTACTACCCTTAAGAATCAAACACAAACAAAACAAAAAGGTCATACCCTAGAAGATTAAAAAGGCAACGTATATTATATTATATTTTTTAAGAAATATATTATAGATAGTACTATTTGCATTGCATGGGAGAAAGAAAGAAAGAAAAGGAGATGCACATGTACCGTTGATCCAGTTCCTTGGAGGCTGAAAGTGATACCCAGTTCTATGGACTTGGTTCACGTTCTCAACACTAAGAGTCTGATACCGAGAATAAATCTTATGAGAAGCCTCGGCTCCATTGTTACTTAGCACAAAAAGCAAAGCAAACAGAGCAAGAACTGGGAGAGTGTGTGGCATAACCATCATTGATATTTGATTATCATCCACGAGAGAAAACCAGGTATCACAAAGAGAGAGAACAGAGAAAGAAAAGAAGTTTTTTTTTGCAATGAATAATATCGAAAGAGCTAAGAATGAGAGTTTAAGTGCTTGGGGAGTGGATGTATATAGAGGTTTTCTAGGCTCTTATTAGAGACTGAAAAGGATAAGAAGTCTCCAACTAGAAGATGCTGACCTTTACAAATATTAGTTTGTAGATTTGCTATTTATTCGCTGATTTTGGAAGGTTTTGAATTTTGAATTGATATTTGAAAGATTCAAATATCCATCCTCGCTTTGCTATTTATTTGAATTACAAATATAAGGATTACTAATCTGGACATAAATGAGTAAGATAAACATGAGTTTAATTGCAAAACAAATCTAATATAAAATGACAACCTAAATGAGTATGATAAACATGAGTTTAATTGCAAAACAAATCTAATATAAAATGATAATATTGAAATAATAATAATAATAAAAAAGATAAAAAAAGTTCTAGCAAACCAGGTAAGCAAACTAAACTTTACGAACCAAATCATGCAAATGAGATAACCTAATAGAAAACAAATCAGAAAGAATTACGAAGTTTAATTCTAAAATAACCCGATACTGAAGGACAAGACATGACAATTAAATTTTAAAAAAAAGCAATAAAAAAAAAACAACCAAGAAAATCCAGGCTAATTCATCAAACTCATGGTCTAAGTGATCATGAGATTGAGATAAAAAAATATAAAGAAAATTAAAGAAAATTATGTAGCATAACCTTGAAGAATAAAATTGAAAAACAAAATTAATTTCCAACAAATCTAATAATGTTAAAGAATGAAATTTTTTTTTTTATCAATTTAAACAATTTGCCAATAAATTCAAGAAAGAACTACAAACAAAAAGAACTAAGATAACCCATGTCATTTTAAAAATTAGTGAAACATTCTATCAAAAATAAAAATAATGGAGCTCAATCTTCAATTGAATAAATTTTAAAAGATAAAACAAAAAAAACATGAGTTTAAAAAGAAAAAAAACAAGCAAACCTGGATGAACCTCCTAAACTTAAAGTTAATATCTAAAACAAGCAACTCATAAAATTCTAGATCCAAACTCAATCAAGAAGCCTAATTTCAGCCAATTTAATATTGAAGGATGAAATAAAAAAATAAATTTAAAAAACTTACCATAGTAAAAAAAAGAATGAAAACCAAATTTGTTAGGGGAAGAAAACTTAAGGAGGATGGAATTGTAAAACAAAATCAATTTAATAATATATCTCAAATAAAACAAATAACAATTAAAAAAATGATGACCAAATTTAAAAGTTAAAGTGGGGTGAGACTGAATTTGTTTTTCAATTGTATAAATTATTTCAAATAAAACAAATATTAATAAAAAAAATAGGGGCCAAATCTAAAAGAATAAAAAACTAAAGGGCTTCTTTAAATTTTTGGGAGGTTTTGAACTTCGAGTTGATATTTGAAAGATTCAAATATCCGTCCTCGCTTTGCTATTTTTTTGGATTGTAAATATAGGGATTACTAATCTGTTGACCCGTGCTGTGTCATGTTCCCTAACACTTTTTTATCCGTTTAAAAAAATATTTTAAAAAAGTTAAAAAAAGGCGAGAATCATGGGATTCCAACCTAAATGAGATTCCAACTAATCAATTGATAAAAAAGAAAGAAAAAACAATATATGTCAACCTAAATGAGTATGATAAACATGAGTTTAATTGCAAAAAAATCTAATATTGAAAAAATAATAATAAAAAAAAGATAAAAAAAGTTCTAGCAAACCAGGTAAGCAAACTAAACTTTACGAACCAAATCATGCATATGAGATAACCTAATAGAAAACAAATCAGAAAGAATTACAAAGTTTAATTCTAAAATAACCCGATACTGAAGGACAAGACATGACAATTAAATTTTAAAAAAAAGCAATAAAAAAAAAACAACCAAGAAAATCCAGGCTAATTCATCAAACTCATGGTCTAAGTGATCATGAGATTGAGATAAAAAAATATAAAGAAAATTATGTAGCATAACCTTGAAGAATAAAATTGAAAAACAAAATTAATTTCCAACAAATCTAATAATGTTAAAGAATGAAATTTTTTTTTTTTATCAATTTAAACAATTTGCCAATAAATTCAAGAAAGAACTACAAACAAAAAGAACTAAGATAACCCATGTCATTTTAAAAATTAGTGAAACATTCTATCAAAAATAAAAATAATGGAGCTCAATCTTCAATTGAATAAATTTTAAAAGATAAAACAAAAAAAACATGAGTTTAAAAAGAAAAAAAACAAGCAAACCTGGATGAACCTCCTAAACTTAAAGTTAATATCTAAAACAAGCAACTCATAAAATTCTAGATCCAAACTCAATCAAGAAGCCTAATTTCAGCCAATTTAATATTGAAGGATGAAATAAAAAAATAAATTTAAAAAACTTACCATAGTAAAAAAAAGAATGAAAACCAAATTTGTTAGGGGAAGAAAACTTAAGGAGGATGGAATTGTAAAACAAAATCAATTTAATAATATATCTCAAATAAAACAAATAACAATTAAAAAAATGATGACCAAATTTAAAAGTTAAAGTGGGGTGAGACTGAATTTGTTTTTCAATTGTATAAATTATTTCAAATAAAACAAATATTAATAAAAAAATAGGGGCCAAATCTAAAAGAATAAAAAACTAAAGGGCTTCTTTAAATTTTTGGGAGGTTTTGAACTTCGAGTTGATATTTGAAAGATTCAAATATCCGTCCTCGCTTTGCTATTTTTTTGGATTGTAAATATAGGGATTACTAATCTGTTGACCCGTGCTGTGTCATGTTCCCTAACACTTTTTTATCCGTTTAAAAAAATATTTTAAAAAAGTTAAAAAAAGGCGAGAATCATGGGATTCCAACCTAAATGAGATTCCAACTAATCAATTGATAAAAAAGAAAGAAAAAACAATATATGTCAACCTAAATGAGTATGATAAACATGAGTTTAATTGCAAAAAAATCTAATATTGAAAAAATAATAATAAAAAAAAGATAAAAAAAGTTCTAGCAAACCAGGTAAGCAAACTAAACTTTACGAACCAAATCATGCATATGAGATAACCTAATAGAAAACAAATCAGAAAGAATTACAAAGTTTAATTCTAAAATAACCCGATACTAAAGGACAAGACATGACAATTAAATTAAAAAAAAGCAATCCAAAAAAAAAACAACCAAGAAAATCCAGGCTAATTCATTAAAATTATGGTCTAAGTGATCATGAGATTGAGATAAAAAAATATAAAGGAAATTAAAGAAAATTATGTAGCATAACCTTGAAGAATAAAATTGAAAAATAAAATTAATTTCCAACAAATCTAATAATATTAAAGAATGAAATCAAATTCTTTTTTTATCAATTTAAACAATTTGCCAATAAATTCAAGAAAGAACTACAAACAAAAAGAACTAAGATAACCCATGTCATTTTAAAAATTAGTGAAAAATTCTATCAAAAATAAAAATAATGAAGCTCAATCTTCAATTGAATAAATTTTAAAAGATAAAACTAAAATAACATGAGTTTAAAAAGAAAAAAAACAAGCAAACCAGGATGACCCTCCTAAACTTAAGTTAATATCTAAAACAAGCAACTCATAAAATTTTAGATCCAAACTCAATCAAGAAGCCTAATTTCAGCCAATTTAATATTGAAGGATGAAATAAAAAAATAAATTTAAAAAACTTACCATAGTAAAAAAAAGAATGAAAACCAAATTTGTTAGGGGAAGAAAACTTAAGGAGGATGGAATTATAAAACAAAATCAATTTAATAATATATCTCAAATAAAACAAATAACAATTAAAAAAATGATGACCAAATTTAAAAGTTAAAGTGGGGTGAGACTGAATTTTTTTTTCAATTGTAGAAATTATTTCAAATAAAACAAATACTAATAAAAAAAATAGGGACCAAATCTAAAAGAATAAAAAACTAAAGGGCTTCTTTAAATGTTTTTAAGTGTAGCTAATAAATAAAGGGGAGAGATAAAAGAAGGGAAAAAAAAAAAAGGTCACCGAGGGCTAAACTAGGCAATGTTTGGATACACATACTGCTTCATTGTGGAGACGATGTCGAGATAAATCAAATGCGGACCTTTACAAATAGAAGTCTCCAACTAGACGATGCTGACCTTTACAAATATTAGTTTGTGGATTTGCTGTTTACTCGCTGACTTTGGGAGGTTTTGAACTTTGAGTTGATATTTGAAAGATTGAAATATTCATCCTCGCTTTGCTATTTATTTGAATTACAAATATAAGGATTACTAATCTTGACATAAATGAGTAAGATAAACATGAGTTTAATTTCAAAACAAATCTAATATAAAATTCCAACCTAACTGAGTATGATAAACATGAGTTTAATTGCAAAAAAAATCTAATATAAAATGATAATATTGAAAAAATAACAATAAAAAAAAAGAAAAAAAAGTTCTTGCAAACCAGGTAAGCAAACTAAACTTTACGAACCAAATCATGCAGATGAGATAACCTAATAGAAAACAAATCAGAAAGAATTACAAAGTTTAATTCTAAAATAACCCGATACTGAAGGACAAGACATGACAATTAAATTAAAAAAAAAGCAATCCAAAAAAAAAACAACCAAGAAAATCCAGGCTAATTCATCAAAATTATGGTCTAAGTGATCATGAGATTGAGATAAAAAAATATAAAGGAAATTAAAGAAAATTATGTAGCATAACCTTGAAGAATAAAATAGAAAAATAAAATTAATTTCCAACAAATCTAATAATATTAAAGAATGAAATCAAATTCTTTTTTATCAATTTAAACAATTTGCCAATAAATTCAAGAAAGAACTACAAACAAAAAGAACTAAGATAACCCAAGTCATTTTAAAAATTAGTGAAAAATTCTATCAAAAATAAAAATAATGAAGCTTAATCTTCAATTGAATAAATTTTAAAAGATAAAACTAAAATAACATGAGTTTAAAAAGAAAAAAAACAAGCAAACCTGGATGACCCTCTTAAACTTAAGTTAATATCTAAAATAAGCAACTCATAAAATTCTAGATCCAAACTCAATCAAGAAGCCTAATTTCAGCCAATTTAATATTGTAGGATGAAATAAAAAAATAAATTTAAAAAACTTACCATAGTAAAAAAAAGAATGAAAACCAAATTTGTTAGGGGAAGAAAACTTAAGGAGGATGGAATTGTAAAACAAAATCAATTTAATAATATATCTCAAATAAAACAAATAATAATTAAAAAAATAATGACCAAATTTAAAAGTTAAAGTGGGGTGAGACTGAATTTTTTTTTCAATTGTATAAATTATTTCAAATAAAACAAATACTAATAAAAAAAATAGGGACCAAATCTAAAAGAATAAAAAACTAAAGGGCTTCTTTAAATGTTTTTAAGTGTAGCTAATAAATAAAGGGGAGAGATAAAAGAAGGGGAAATAAAAAAAAAAAGGTCTCCGAGGGCTAAACTAGGCAATGTTTGGATACACATACTGCTTCATTGTGGAGACGATGTCGAGATAAATCAAATGCTGACCTTTACAAATAGAAGTCTCCAACTAGACGATGCTGACCTTTACAAATATTAGTTTATGGATTTGCTGTTTACTCGCTGACTTTGGGAGGTTTTGAACTTTGAGTTGATATTTGAAAGATTCAAATATCCATCATCGCTTTGCTATTTATTTGAATTTGAAATATAAGGATTACTAATCTTGACATAAATGAGTAAGATAAACATGAGTTTAATTGCAAAACAAATCTAATATAAAATGCCAACCTAAATGAGTATGATAAACATGAGTTTAATTGCAAAAAAAATCTAATATAAAATGATAATATTGAAAAAATAATAATAAAAAAAAAGAAAAAAAAGTTCTAGCAAACAAGGTAAGCAAACTAAACTTTACGAACCAAATCATGCAGATGAGATAACCTAATAGAAAACAAATCAGAAAGAATTACAAAGTTTAATTCTAAAATAACCTGATACTGAAGGACAAGACATGACAATTAAATTAAAAAAAAAAGCAATCCAAAAACAAAACAACCAAGAAAATCCAGGCTAATTCATCAAAATGATGGTCTAAGTGATCATGAGATTGAGATAAAAAAATATAAAGGAAATTAAAGAAAATTATGTAGCATAACCTTGAAGAATAAAATTGAAAAATAAAATTAATTTCCAACAAATCTAATAATATTAAAGAATGAAATCAAATTCTTTTTTTTATCAATTTAAACAATTTGCCAATAAATTCAAGAAAGAACAAAAAACAAAAAGAACTAAGATAACCCATGTCATTTTAAAAATTAGTGAAACATTCTATCAAAAATAAAAATAATGAAGCTCAATCTTAAATTGAATAAATTTTAAAAGATAAAACTAAAATAACATGAGTTTAAAAAGAAAAAAAAAACAAGCAAACCTGGATGACCCTCCTAAACTTAAGTTAATGTCTAAAACAAGCAACTCATAAAATTCTAGATCCAAACTCAATCAAGAAGCCTAATTTCAACCAATTTAATATTGAAGGATGAAATAAAAAAATAAATTTAAAAAACTTACCATAGTAAAAAAAAGAATGAAAACCAAATTTGTTAGGGGAAGAAAACTTAAGGAGGATGGAATTGTAAAACAAAATCAATTTAATAATATATCTCAAATAAAACAAATAACAATTAAAAAAATGATGACCAAATTTAAAAGTTAAAGTGGGGTGAGACTGAATTTTGTTTTCAATTGTATAAATTATTTCAAATAAAACAAATACTAATAAAAAAAATAGGGACCAAATCTAAAAGAATAAAAAACTAAAGGGCTTCTTTAAATGTTTTTAAGTGTAGCTAATAAATAAAGGGGAGAGATAAAAGAAGGGAAAAAAAGAAAGAAAAGGTCACCGAGGGCTAAACTAGGCAATGTTTGGATACACATACTGCTTCATTGTGGAGACGATGTCGAGATAAATCAAATGCTGACCTTTACAAATAGAAGTCTCCAACTAGACGATGCTGACCTTTACAAATATTAGTTTGTGGATTTGCTGTTTACTCGCTGACTTTGGGAGGTTTTGAACTTTGAGTTGATATTTGAAAGATTCAAATATTCATCCTCGCTTTGCTATTTCTTTGAATTACAAATATAAGGATTACTAATCTTGACATAAATGAGTAAGATAAACATGAGTTTAATTGCAAAACAAATCTAATATAAAATGCCAACCTAACTGAGTATGATAAACATGAGTTTAATTGCAAAACAAATCTAATATAAAATGATAATATTGAAAAAATAACAATAAAAAAAAGAAAAAAAAGTTCTAGCACACCAGGTTAGCAAACTAAAATTTACGAACCAAATCATGTAGATGAGATAACCTAATAGAAAACAAATCAGAAAGAATAACGAAGTTTAATTCTAAAATAACCCGATATTGAAGGACAAGACATGACAATTAAATTAAAAAAAAAGCAATCCAAAAAAAAAACAACCAAGAAAATCCAGGCTAATTCATCAAAATTATGGTTTAAGTGATCATGAGATTGAGATAAAAAAATATAAAGGAAATTAAAGAAAATTATGTAGCATAACCTTGAAGAATAGAATTGAAAAATAAAATTAATTTCCAACAAATCTAATAATATTAAAGAATGAAATCAAATTCTTTTTTTTTTATCAATTTAAACAATTTGCCAATAAATTCAAGAAAGAACTACAAACAAAAAGAACTAAGATAACCCATGTCATTTTAAAAATTAGTGAAAAATTCTATCAAAAATAAAAATAATGAAGCTCAATCTTCAATTGAATAAATTTTAAAAGATAAAACTAAAATAACATGAGTTTAAAAAGAAAAAAAACATGCAAACCTGGATGACCCTCCTAAACTTAAGTTAATATCTAAAACAAGCAACTCATAAAATTCTAGATCCAAACTCAATCAAGAAGCCTAATTTCAGCCAATTTAATATTGAAGGATGAAATAAAAAAATAAATTTAAAAAACTTACCATAGTAAAAAAAAGAATGAAAACCAAATTTGTTAGGGGAAGAAAACTTAAGGAGGATGGAATTGTAAAACAAAATCAATTTAATAATATATCTCAAATAAAACAAATAACAATTAAAAAAATGATGACCAAATTTAAAAGTTAAAGTGGGGTGAGACTGAATTTTTTTTCAATTGTATAAATTATTTCAAATAAAACAAATACTAATAAAAAAAATAGGGACCAAATCTAAACGAATAAAAAACTAAAGGGCTTCTTTAAATGTTTTTAAGTGTAGCTAATAAATCAAGGGGAGAGATAAAAGAAGGGAAAAAAAAAAAGAAAAGGTCACCGAGGGCTAAACTAGGCAATGTTTGGATACACATACTGCTTCATTGTGGTGACGATGTCGAGATAAATCAAATGCTGACCTTTACAAATAGAAGTCTCCAACTAGACGATGCTGACCTTTACAAATATTAGTTTGTGGATTTGCTGTTTACTCGCTGACTTTGGGAGGTTTTGAACTTTGAGTTGATATTTGAAAGATTCAAATATCCATCATCGCTTTGCTATTTATTTGAATTTGAAATATAAGGATTACTAATCTTGACATAAATGAGTAAGATAAACATGAGTTTAATTGCAAAACAAATCTAATATAAAATGCCAACGTAAATGAGTATGATAAACATGAGTTTAATTGCAAAACAAATCTAATATAAAATGATAATATTGAAAAAATAATAATAAAAAAAAAGAAAAAAAAGTTCTAGCAAACAAGGTAAGCAAACTAAACTTTACGAACCAAATCATGCAGATGAGATAACCTAATAGAAAACAAATCAGAAAGAATTACAAAGTTTAATTCTAAAATAACCCGATACTGAAGGACAAGACATGACAATTAAATTAAAAAAAAAGCAATCCAAAAAAAAAAACAACCAAGAAAATCCAGGCTAATTCATCAAAATTATGGTCTAAGTGATCATGAGATTGAGATAAAAAAATATAAAGGAAATTATGTAGCATAACGTTGAAAAATAAAATTGAAAAATAAAATTAATTTCCAACAAATCTAATAATATTAAAGAATGAAATCAAATTCTTTTTTTATCAATTTAAACAATTTGCCAATAAATTCAAGAATGAACTACAAACAAAAAGAACTAAGATAACCCATGTCATTTTAAAAATTAGTGAAAAATTCTATCAAAAATAAAAATAATGAAGCTCAATCTTCAATTGAATAAATTTTAAAAGATAAAACTAAAATAACATGAGTTTAAAAAGAAAAAAAACAAGCAAACCTGGATGACCCTCCTAAACTTAAGTTAATGTCTAAAACAAGCAACTCATAAAATTTTAGATCCAAACTCAATCAAGAAGCCTAATTTCAGCCAATTTAATATTGAAGGATGAAATAAAAAAATAAATTTAAAAAACTTACCATAGTAAAAAAAAGAATGAAAACCAAATTTGTTAGGGGAAGAAAACTTAAGGAGGATGGAATTGTAAAACAAAATCAATTTAATAATATATCTCAAATAAAACAAATAAAAATTAAAAAAATGATGACCAATTTTAAAAGTTAAAGTGGGGTGAGACTGATTTTTTTTTTCAATTATATAAATTATTTCAAATAAAACAAATACTAATAAAAAAAATAGGGACCAAATCTAAAAGAATAAAAAACTAAAGGGCTTCTTTGAATGTTTTTAAGTGTTGCTAATAAATCAAGTGGAGAGATAAAAGAAGGAAAAAAAAAAAGAAAAGGTCACCGAGGGCTAAACTAGGCAATGTTTGGATACACATACTGCCTCATTGTGGAGACGATGTCGAGATAAATCAAATGCTGACCTTTACAAATAGAAGTCTCCAACTAGACGATGCTGACCTTTACAAATATTAGTTTGTGGATTTGCTGTTTACTCGCTGACTTTGGGAGGTTTTGAACTTTGAGTTGATATTTGAAAGATTCAAATATCCATCATCGCTTTGCTATTTATTTGAATTTGAAATATAAGGATTACTAATCTTGACATAAATGAGTAAGATAAACATGAGTTTAATTGCAAAACAAATCTAATATAAAATGCCAACCTAAATGAGTATGATAAACATGAGTTTAATTGCAAAAAAAATCTAATATAAAATGATAATATTGAAAAAATAATAATAAAAAAAAAGAAAAAAAAGTTCTAGCAAACAAGGTAAGCAAACTAAACTTTACGAACCAAATCATGCAGATGAGATAACCTAATAGAAAACAAATCAGAAAGAATTACAAAGTTTAATTCTAAAATAACCTGATACTGAAGGACAAGACATGACAATTAAATTAAAAAAAAAAGCAATCCAAAAACAAAACAACCAAGAAAATCCAGGCTAATTCATCAAAATGATGGTCTAAGTGATCATGAGATTGAGATAAAAAAATATAAAGGAAATTAAAGAAAATTATGTAGCATAACCTTGAAGAATAAAATTGAAAAATAAAATTAATTTCCAACAAATCTAATAATATTAAAGAATGAAATCAAATTCTTTTTTTTATCAATTTAAACAATTTGCCAATAAATTCAAGAAAGAACAAAAAACAAAAAGAACTAAGATAACCCATGTCATTTTAAAAATTAGTGAAACATTCTATCAAAAATAAAAATAATGAAGCTCAATCTTAAATTGAATAAATTTTAAAAGATAAAACTAAAATAACATGAGTTTAAAAAGAAAAAAAAAACAAGCAAACCTGGATGACCCTCCTAAACTTAAGTTAATGTCTAAAACAAGCAACTCATAAAATTCTAGATCCAAACTCAATCAAGAAGCCTAATTTCAACCAATTTAATATTGAAGGATGAAATAAAAAAATAAATTTAAAAAACTTACCATAGTAAAAAAAAGAATGAAAACCAAATTTGTTAGGGGAAGAAAACTTAAGGAGGATGGAATTGTAAAACAAAATCAATTTAATAATATATCTCAAATAAAACAAATAACAATTAAAAAAATGATGACCAAATTTAAAAGTTAAAGTGGGGTGAGACTGAATTTTGTTTTCAATTGTATAAATTATTTCAAATAAAACAAATACTAATAAAAAAAATAGGGACCAAATCTAAAAGAATAAAAAACTAAAGGGCTTCTTTAAATGTTTTTAAGTGTAGCTAATAAATAAAGGGGAGAGATAAAAGAAGGGAAAAAAAGAAAGAAAAGGTCACCGAGGGCTAAACTAGGCAATGTTTGGATACACATACTGCTTCATTGTGGAGACGATGTCGAGATAAATCAAATGCTGACCTTTACAAATAGAAGTCTCCAACTAGACGATGCTGACCTTTACAAATATTAGTTTGTGGATTTGCTGTTTACTCGCTGACTTTGGGAGGTTTTGAACTTTGAGTTGATATTTGAAAGATTCAAATATTCATCCTCGCTTTGCTATTTCTTTGAATTACAAATATAAGGATTACTAATCTTGACATAAATGAGTAAGATAAACATGAGTTTAATTGCAAAACAAATCTAATATAAAATGCCAACCTAACTGAGTATGATAAACATGAGTTTAATTGCAAAACAAATCTAATATAAAATGATAATATTGAAAAAATAACAATAAAAAAAAGAAAAAAAAGTTCTAGCACACCAGGTTAGCAAACTAAAATTTACGAACCAAATCATGTAGATGAGATAACCTAATAGAAAACAAATCAGAAAGAATAACGAAGTTTAATTCTAAAATAACCCGATATTGAAGGACAAGACATGACAATTAAATTAAAAAAAAAGCAATCCAAAAAAAAAACAACCAAGAAAATCCAGGCTAATTCATCAAAATTATGGTTTAAGTGATCATGAGATTGAGATAAAAAAATATAAAGGAAATTAAAGAAAATTATGTAGCATAACCTTGAAGAATAGAATTGAAAAATAAAATTAATTTCCAACAAATCTAATAATATTAAAGAATGAAATCAAATTCTTTTTTTTTTATCAATTTAAACAATTTGCCAATAAATTCAAGAAAGAACTACAAACAAAAAGAACTAAGATAACCCATGTCATTTTAAAAATTAGTGAAAAATTCTATCAAAAATAAAAATAATGAAGCTCAATCTTCAATTGAATAAATTTTAAAAGATAAAACTAAAATAACATGAGTTTAAAAAGAAAAAAAACATGCAAACCTGGATGACCCTCCTAAACTTAAGTTAATATCTAAAACAAGCAACTCATAAAATTCTAGATCCAAACTCAATCAAGAAGCCTAATTTCAGCCAATTTAATATTGAAGGATGAAATAAAAAAATAAATTTAAAAAACTTACCATAGTAAAAAAAAGAATGAAAACCAAATTTGTTAGGGGAAGAAAACTTAAGGAGGATGGAATTGTAAAACAAAATCAATTTAATAATATATCTCAAATAAAACAAATAACAATTAAAAAAATGATGACCAAATTTAAAAGTTAAAGTGGGGTGAGACTGAATTTTTTTTCAATTGTATAAATTATTTCAAATAAAACAAATACTAATAAAAAAAATAGGGACCAAATCTAAACGAATAAAAAACTAAAGGGCTTCTTTAAATGTTTTTAAGTGTAGCTAATAAATCAAGGGGAGAGATAAAAGAAGGGAAAAAAAAAAAGAAAAGGTCACCGAGGGCTAAACTAGGCAATGTTTGGATACACATACTGCTTCATTGTGGTGACGATGTCGAGATAAATCAAATGCTGACCTTTACAAATAGAAGTCTCCAACTAGACGATGCTGACCTTTACAAATATTAGTTTGTGGATTTGCTGTTTACTCGCTGACTTTGGGAGGTTTTGAACTTTGAGTTGATATTTGAAAGATTCAAATATCCATCATCGCTTTGCTATTTATTTGAATTTGAAATATAAGGATTACTAATCTTGACATAAATGAGTAAGATAAACATGAGTTTAATTGCAAAACAAATCTAATATAAAATGCCAACGTAAATGAGTATGATAAACATGAGTTTAATTGCAAAACAAATCTAATATAAAATGATAATATTGAAAAAATAATAATAAAAAAAAAGAAAAAAAAGTTCTAGCAAACAAGGTAAGCAAACTAAACTTTACGAACCAAATCATGCAGATGAGATAACCTAATAGAAAACAAATCAGAAAGAATTACAAAGTTTAATTCTAAAATAACCCGATACTGAAGGACAAGACATGACAATTAAATTAAAAAAAAAGCAATCCAAAAAAAAAAACAACCAAGAAAATCCAGGCTAATTCATCAAAATTATGGTCTAAGTGATCATGAGATTGAGATAAAAAAATATAAAGGAAATTATGTAGCATAACGTTGAAAAATAAAATTGAAAAATAAAATTAATTTCCAACAAATCTAATAATATTAAAGAATGAAATCAAATTCTTTTTTTATCAATTTAAACAATTTGCCAATAAATTCAAGAATGAACTACAAACAAAAAGAACTAAGATAACCCATGTCATTTTAAAAATTAGTGAAAAATTCTATCAAAAATAAAAATAATGAAGCTCAATCTTCAATTGAATAAATTTTAAAAGATAAAACTAAAATAACATGAGTTTAAAAAGAAAAAAAACAAGCAAACCTGGATGACCCTCCTAAACTTAAGTTAATGTCTAAAACAAGCAACTCATAAAATTTTAGATCCAAACTCAATCAAGAAGCCTAATTTCAGCCAATTTAATATTGAAGGATGAAATAAAAAAATAAATTTAAAAAACTTACCATAGTAAAAAAAAGAATGAAAACCAAATTTGTTAGGGGAAGAAAACTTAAGGAGGATGGAATTGTAAAACAAAATCAATTTAATAATATATCTCAAATAAAACAAATAAAAATTAAAAAAATGATGACCAATTTTAAAAGTTAAAGTGGGGTGAGACTGATTTTTTTTTTCAATTATATAAATTATTTCAAATAAAACAAATACTAATAAAAAAAATAGGGACCAAATCTAAAAGAATAAAAAACTAAAGGGCTTCTTTGAATGTTTTTAAGTGTTGCTAATAAATCAAGTGGAGAGATAAAAGAAGGAAAAAAAAAAAGAAAAGGTCACCGAGGGCTAAACTAGGCAATGTTTGGATACACATACTGCCTCATTGTGGAGACGATGTCGAGATAAATCAAATGCTGACCTTTACAAATAAAAGTCTCCAACTAGACGATGCTGACCTTTACAAATATTAGTTTGTGGATTTGCTGTTTACTCGCTGACTTTGCGAGGTTTTGAACTTTGAGTTGATATTTGAAAGATTCAAATATTCATCCTCGCTTTGCTATTTATTTGAATTACAAATATAAGGATTACTAATCTTGACATAAATGAGTAAGATAAACATGAGTTTAATTGCAAAACAAATCTAATATAAAATGCCAACCTAAATGAGTATGATAAACATGAGTTTAATTGCAAAACAAATCTAATATAAAATGATAATATTGAAATAATAATAATAAAAAAAAAGATTAAAAAAGTTCTAGCAAACCAGGTAAGCAAACTAAAATTTACGAACCAAATCATGCAAATGAGATAACCTAATAGAAAACAAATAAGAAAGAATTACGAAGTTTAATTCTAAAATAACCCGATACTGAAGGACAAGACATGACAATTAAATAAAAAAAAAGCAATAAAAAAACAACAACCAAGAAAATCCAGGCTAATTCATCAAACTCATGGTCTAAGTGATCATGATATTGAGATAAAAAAATATAAAGAAAATTAAAGAAAATTATGTAGCATAACCTTGAAGAATAAAATTGAAAAATAAAATTAATTTCCGACAAATCTAATAATATTAAAGAATGAAATCAAATTCTTTTTTTATCAATTCAAACAATTTGCCAATAAATTCAAGAAAGAACTACAAACAAAAAGAACTAAGATAACCCATGTCATTTTAAAAATTAGTGAAAAATTCTATCAAAAATAAAAATAATGGAGCTCAATCTTCAATTGAATAAATTTTAAAAGATAAAACTAAAATAACATGAGTTTAAAAAGAAAAAAAACAAGCAAACCTGGATGAACCTCCTAAACTTAAGTTAATATCTAAAACAAGCAACTCATAAAATTTTAGATCCAAACTCAATCAAGAAGCCTAATTTTAGCCAATTTAATATTGAAGGATGAAATAAAAAAATAAATTTAAAAAACTTACCATAGTAAAAAAAATAATAATAAAAAGAATGAAAACCAAATTTGTTAGGGGAAGAAAACTTAAGGAGGATGGAATTGTAAAACAAAATCAATTTAATAATATATCTCAAATAAAACAAATAACAATTAAAAAAATGATGACCAAATTTAAAAGTTAAAGTGGGGTGAGACTGATTTTTTTTTTCAATTGTATAAATTATTTCAAATAAAACAAATACTAATAAAAAAATAGGGACCAAATCTAAAAGAATAAAAAACTAAAGGGTTTCTTTGAATGTTTTTAAGTGTAGCTAATAAATCAAGGGGAGAGATAAAAGAAAGGGAAAAAAAAGAAAGAAAAGGTCACCGAGGGCTAAACTAGGCAATGTTTGGATACACATACTGCCTCATTGTGGAGACGATATCGAGATAAATCAAATGCTATGGTGGAAGATGCTATTTGATCACTAGACGACCTTGCAAATGCTGCCCAAAAAGCACGAGAGCTGTCAACTTGTTGGTGCGTCACATATATGCTAACATGTTTTTTTTTAATAATATTTAATATTTAGTAAAATACAAAAAATGTACTTGAGCTAACTTGATATTAGCCATAAAACTAGGATGAAAATGCCTCTAGAAGATAGTTTTATTGATTTTGCTTTTAAGAACAATTGAGAAATTTGACTACACTGGAAAAATTGAAAAGACTTAAGCTTGATTTTATTTTAAAGATAATCTAGGCATTATACCATGCAATTTTTTTTTAAAAGACTTTTCTACCCCTACACAATTTAAAAATAACAACTATGTTGTAGTGAAAAGAATATTTTGTCCCTAATCTTTAATTCAAAATTTTTATGATAAAAAGACAATTTATTTTTTATTTTTAAAATACTATTCTATTGAATAGTGTTACGAGTGTAAGGTTACAATAACTTCTCTAGCAATCATAGTTTTCTTTTAATATCATCAACGTGGTTATAAAAAATAGTAGTTAAAATATATATTGTTTCTTGCTTTTATTTTACAAATAAACTTGTCATGTAAAGGCTAAATCGGCGAAGCCTCCTTTATAAGTTATATTTGAAATCCAATATTTGTTTTACTTTCGACTATATTTTTCATATAATTGTAAATACCCTCGATTTAAATAATCTTCAAATTAATTAATTATTTTTATTTTTTAATAGATTTAATTTTAAATTTTGAAATAAAATGATATAATAACAACTAATGGATAAGGGATAAGGTTGGGAAAAAAAAGGAGAATATAAAATGAGAAAGGTGTAGAAGATAAGAGAATGGGGGAGATAAGAAGAATTCTTCATCTAAAAATTTAGTTTTTAATTTAAATAAAAACTAGTGGTCTATATACTTTTTTCTTCTTTAAAGAGAGTAACCAATGCAAAACAAAAGGGAATCGAAACTAAAATTGAGAAAGTATGTATATTAATTCTTAAATGATTTTAAGCTATGTGAAGGTTTGACCAATTTAGCCATTTACAGAAATATTTTTTTTGATATGTAGCCATTAATGACCCTTGGACATAATTAATCATTTGTAAAGTCTTAGAGCATGTGGGTCCTTTGCATTTACTATGGCACTCTTATTTTGTCAATTTAACTCTTAATATAGGATCATTTAAGTCTCTCTCTCTCTCTCTCTTTTTAATTTTTTATTGAGATAAATGAATTCTTGAAAAGACTCTTCAAGAATTTCATGTCCTAAAAGTGCATGAAAAATGTTGCCCAAGTACAATAATATAAGAAAATTAAATAAAGTTTGCTAGACACAAAGTATGAAGAGTTGTCTATAACTTCTCCTCAAGTTCCACTTCCAAAATGTACACGTTTCTTTCAAAGCATGGAGCATTCTAAAAGCAAATGATGATATTTATACAATGAATCTTTAGATTTTCTTGATTTCTATCTAAATTAAAAATGTATGAAATAAGTCTATTTCATAGAATATCTTTAAAGTAAAAATAGAATTCATTCTTTTTTTTTTTTCCTTTCCATTCATTTGTATTTCTTCTATTTTGCGATTTTTTAAATTCTTCTTCAAGACCTTGAAGTGATTGTTTTTTATCTAACATAATGTAGGAAAGGATCTAGGTTGTCTTGGTAAATACTTCTATAAAATATTATATTTCTTATAGAAATATATTTGTTCAAGAAAGACCTAAGAAAATATTAATAAAAAATAAAAAGATTAATTGCAAAGAAAAAAGAAAACCAGTATTATTTATATACATGAGAATTACACGAGAACAAAAAGGGTTGGATTATTCTCTGTGGTGTACTACACAATCTCAACACCCCAATGTTCAAATAACTATCCTTCCTAAAATAAAGACTACATTTTCTTAATTCATTTCCTTATTATTATTCATTGCGTGGATTCTCCCCCACTCGGTCCTTTATAGGGACATTCATCACAGGTAAGTTCATACTCCAAGCATTAAGATTCTCCACTGTGATGGTCTCGCTGCCATTGTTGAACACGTACAAGTGAGCCTTTTCAGAGACTGCAATAGTTGGATAAACCCTAGATGAGATGGCAATTCTTCCTCCAGCTCCAAAACTCTCTATAACAGAGTGATCAATCTGGAAAGAAAGAGCAATAACCAAAAGTATGTTAAGATAGTTAAGTAAATGAGAACATAACAAGAGCAAGTATTGTTTCAGACTAAGATAATGAAAGGACCATACCAAACTTCTGAGCGAAAGTTTCTTGTCGGTTAAATCAACATCAACAAATCCAGCAAAAGATGGTTTATACAGTCCTTTACCTAAGGAAGAGCTGTTTAAAGAAGCCATGTATACAGACCATGTTTAGTAGAGGCTGATACCAAAATTAGGATGAGAACATATGTCTAGAGAAGAGAAGAGAAGCCATAACACAAACCTCCGTGCATCAGAGCACAAGAGAACTTTATGCTTGTCTGCTGCTTTGAATACTTTAAAGAAGACAGGAGTGAATTCTTCAAGATTTTCTGAAGCTAATGTCAAGAGTCCGAATGGCCCAAGTCCACCAGGAGCTTTGGAACCCTTTTGGGCACATACATCAAGTGCATCAAGCTTAGCCCATTTTGGATCAAAAGGCTCAGCTTTGTCCAAGCTTGGGAAAGAAAAGGTTACATCAACATCAGCCTGTAAAATACATGTAGAGCAATAAATCAGCAAAATCTTAGCTTAACTTCACTACCATTCAAGATAACTTAATATATTTTTTAAGTAATTGTTTCTTGGACTTAAATGCCCAATTTCTTTCTAAAAAGAAAAATATAAAGCAAACAAAGAAACAAACCTGAGCAACAGTGATGCCTTTAACTTGAACATGATCACCTTGGTTAAGCTTTTGATTGCTCAGTTGAACATTGTGCCCTCTTAATTTCTCCAATTCTACAACGGGCCACTGCAGCAATTGCTTTCCACTTGGATCTAGCCATACCTTCCTAGGAATCAACTACAACAATGCAATAAAGAAAACATAAAATGTTATTAACCAAGAAAAATGACTTTTTAAAAGTAAACAATAAATTCCACCAAGTATTACCAGAATTCCTGCCCACCCTTTGTTCGTATCTTGTTGAACAGCATCAGACTCATTAGCCCAACCCCACAAAATCCTCCTATTCGTACTTGGGTCAAAGAATGTCTTAGAAGCATAAAAGTTTCCATAATCTAACCTAAGACCAGCCCAACCATCAACTAAGCCCTCATCAGGAAAATACTTTTCCTTCTTATTATCATAAGTACCAATTGTATAGTACTCGTATCTTGTCAAGTCTAAGCTAACCTTCAATGCGTGTTTCACATTCTGTCCATTAACTGAAGGATCCAACCCGTTTTCACCGAATGATGAAACGGGGAAAAAATCTGGGCATTCCCACATACCTGTACCCTGAACTGAATGTAACGGGTGTTTGGTCTTGGCCCATTTCTTCAAGTCCCTACTCCTGTACAAATATGCAACCCCTACATGGTTCCTCTTGCTGCCTATCAAAATCCTCCAATGCCCATCAGCCCACCAAGCAGTGGTCGGATCACGGAACGCGCTACCGTTTACACTAACATCCGGGTTCAGTATCGGATTATCATCGGGCTTAACCCATTCACGAAGATATGGATCCGACAGGTTTGCGGGTACTGCATAGTTTTGGATCTGACTGTTATTTTTATCGCCAATACCCGTGTAGAATATAACAGGCTCGCCGTTTGGAAGGATTGTCGCTGAACCCGACCAACATCCATAACTATCAAACCATTTAGAAGGGTAGAGTGCAGGCTCAAGGGATTCCCAATTGATCAAATCCTTTGAAACTGAATGAGCCCAAACAATGTTACCCCACACTGCACCTTTGGGGTTGTATTGGTAGAATAGATGGTAGAGCCCCTTGTAGTACATAGGTGCTGCTCATACAGAAGAGCACACGTAAAACAATCAAAATCAGGATTAGGATTGATTCAAAATCTGTCTGAATATACTTGTTGAATTGGCCATGAAACCAATCAGGTTCTTGTTGAACTGGCTTACCATTTGGATCTATCGTCGATAAATTAACCCCAATCAATTTGAGCCGCACCCGAAAGCATCATGGGCCCAAGAAGGAGACAAAAAAACAAAAGTTAGCCATCATTGTTGAAGTCAATTTTCACTCAAACATTAATCAATGCACAAAATCAGACACAACAGTTGAACAGAGCTAGGGAGGAGAGTTCCCAGCAAGTAAAAAATGGTACAACCTTTTTTAAAGGCAAACAAAAACATCAAAACCTCATGTCATACCATTTAAAACAATAATCTGTCCTGGCAATGATTCATACAGGATTATCCCACCACATTCCCTAGTTTTCTTCATAATAATTATTCAATGAAGCCCAAAACGGACCCACCAATTTTATGCAGGCAATAAACACGATTACAAGGAAACAAAAAGACATGGATTATATACATAATTAGGTTTTCAACCATCTTCTTGTCTAATATCCAAGGAGTTTTCATCTCATTCACAAAAACATAGAGACATGAAAAAATATGGACACCTTAATCAATAGCTTTATCCCTACTATTTCCTACCCCCGAATTTTATTAAAAACATTTGAAAAAAAAATGTTGAAAATTCAAATCTTCACTGTAATTAAATTAATCATTCATGATAAGAAAATAAAGTAATAAGTAAATTTGAAATCTTGACTAACAATTAAAGTAATATATCTCTTTTAAAAAACGCACGTGGATATCAAATTTGAAATCTTGCCTAACAATTAAACCTTTATCCCTACTACACTTAAGAATCTAAGAAATATTATATTTTTTTAAGAAATATATTATAGATATTACTATTTGCATTGCATGGGAGAAAGAAGAAAAGAAGATGCTTATGTACCGTTGATCCAGTTCCTAAGAGGCTGAAAGTGATACCCGGTTCTATGGACTTGATTCACGTTCTCAACACTAAGAGTCTGCAACCGAGGATAAATCTTATGAGAAGCCTCGGCTCCATTGTTACTTAGCACAAAAAGCAAAGCAAACAAAGCAAGAACTGAGAGAGTGCTTGGCAAAGCCATCATTGATATATGATTATCTTCCACGAGAGAAAACCAGGTATCACAAAGAGAGCAGAGAAGGAAGAGAGTGTTTTTTTTTTTGTAATGAATAATAACGAAAGAGCTAACAATGAGAGTTTACGTGCTTGGAGAGTGGATATATATAGAGGTTTTCTAGGCTCTTATTAGAGACTGAAAAGGATAATTAAGAAGTCTCCAAGTAGACGATGTTGACCTTTACAAATATTAGTTTGTGAATTTTCTGTTTACTTGCTGACTTGGTGGATTTTTAGTTTTTATTTTGGAAGGTTTTAAACCTCGAGTTAATACGTGAAAGATTTAAATATCCATCCTCGCTTAGCTATTTACTTAGATATGGTAGACATGTTGTCGATTAGGAAGTAATATAAATAGTTAGTGTAATGGTAGTTAAAAATGTCAAATTTATGTTATTGTCGACTTGGGTAATCATGAAGTGGAGACTCTTGGGTCTGGTAACTATATCAAATTTATATTATTTTGGATTTGATAAATATGTTAGACCAAAGTTACCTAGATCTGGTAACCAAACCAGATTCATATGCTTGGACATGACAACAACGCTAGACCCAAACCATGTCTGGGTTTGGTGACAATAACACATTCAAGGTTCCTGGATTTGACGATCACACCAGACCCAAGGCTTCTAGGTCTGGCGATTACAACAGACTCAAGGCGCCTGGGTCTGATGACAACACCACACCCAAGGTAGCTAACGCCACATTCAAGCTGCCTAAGCTTGGCGACAACGACACACTCGCGTGCCTGGGTCTGACAAGATGATGAAAAATCTCAAATGCATAGTTTAATAATAAGATTGATATAAAAATAATTTAGATATAAAATTATTAGTAGTATATAGAATATTTATCATAAAAACCCAATGTCTATATTGTGGAGAATAAGGGAAGAAAAATAATGTCCCAAAACTTCCTTCTCTCTATTCTTTGCCCTGAGCAAGAAATTTATTTATTTTTAGTTCAAAAGTAAAAGAAAAAAAAGGCAAGGGTTTTGAACATTGAGTTGATACTTGAAAGATGCAAATATCGGTCCTTGCTTTGTTATTTATTTAGAATTTTTTTTCCAACGCATGTCACACAAGCACGGAACTTAATTTTTAAGAAGTATTTAAAAGTACGATAACAATTACTTTCAAAAATATTTTTCGTTTAGAAATATATTAAAATAATATTTTTTTATTTTAAAAAAATTATTTTTGACATTATTATATCAAAATAATTTGAAAATATATAAAAAATACTAATTTAAAACAAAGTAAAAAATAAAAATAAATTCAAATTTTTTTAAAAGTATTTTTAAAATGAAAAAAAAAAAAACATAATAGTTAAGGTGAAGCAATCATAGTAAGCAGCTACTGCAGAGTGTGCACTCCGTGCTGATATTTATAGAGTGAATCGAAAAGGAGAAACTACGAAAGTGTTTTGTCCAATCGTAGTTAGTCTTATCTTCTCGTAATATTACCCAAACATTACGAGAAGATAAGACTAAGACTAGAGTGATCGGAAAAAAACAATTTTGTAGTTTCTCCTTTTCGATTCACTATAAATATCAGTACCGACTACACAACAGTAGATGCATCACCCTAGCTATTATATTTGTTGTGCCAGACAGGAAAAAAAAATAAAATGAAATGGGCGACCTGTTCCAGTTTGGGAGGAAAAAAAAAGAATTTCTTTGTGCTAATTTAAAAATAAAAAACGTGACAAGATTTAGATTTAAGGATTTAAGTATTTTGGTTGCGTCATTTTCTTGTTATGTTTGGCCAAAGTGTTTGTTTTTTAGATGGTTTTTTTGTAAAATCTTTTTAAAAATATATTATTTTCTAATATTCAAGAGTGTCATGAAAAATAAATTAAAAAATATTTTTTAGTATTTAACTATGGTATAGAAAATGAGTGTTTTGATTTTTTTTTAAGTTTATATAAAATATTTGACCACTTATATAAAAAAAGAGATATAAAAAGTGTAATGATAGGGGAAAAAGAATTTATTATATCATATATTTATATATATATAGTTTGTTTTATAAAATGTATGTACACATATAATATAAATATTTTAAATATAATATTATACACGTTTTTGATATGTAGATAACAATAAAAAGAAATTCTATTAGTATCGTTGTCTTATTGTATTTATTTCATTTTTTCCATGTAGTTAATTACTTAGATTTAGGATGTTCACTATATTTAAAATTATAATAGTGATTTAAAGTGGTTTTTTATTTAAAAATATATAAAAATAATATTTTATTTATTTTTTAAAAATTATTTTTAAGATCAATACATCAAAACGATCTGAAAAAAAATAAAAATTAAAGGAACATAGTTGAAACCATATTCCCAAACAATAAGAAGTTTTTTAATATAGATTTTCGCTTGAAAATATATTAAAATAAAATTTATTTTTTTGACAACCCACATCAAAACAAAAAAAATATTAATTTAATATTTTTATAAAGAAAAAAAATATTTTAAAAAAATACAACTAACAGATAAGAAGTTACGATAAATACCACCATTAATTCCTATAATCTTTGTCAGCAGCCAACCGATCATAATTTGCGGATTGGTAGTGTGAGCAAATCTCTCCTTCACTAGGATGACATTTTTGATCTAGTCATAGGCTAGGAAGGACATTGTCTTGAATTTTCTCTGGTCTCATAATTTTCTCAACGTAAAAACAAAAACAAAGAAAAAAGGGAGGACTTGAGACAAATTAAGACCATGTCCGCAGAACCTTGCTTCAACTTGTAGCTTGACCTCTATCTTGCATCAATTATGATCAATTTTTAATTCTCAGTTCAATTATGTAGCACGAGAATGACGCTCAATATTATAAAAATAGAAACGATAACTATAGAATATTAATTATAGAATCTCTAAATTGAATCTAATTATTGTAAAAACATGCTGCCAGTGCTGGAGGTTTTTTAATATAAAAGTGTTAGGAGTATTTAGATTTTTTATTTTTTTATTAAGTGATTATACCCCACAAAATGTGATTGTCTCCAACTCTCTTACGAGATTGCTGGTCATTCCATATACGAGTCAGATTATTTTTTTGCTTACTGGAAAACAAATAATTGTATAATGATTATTAGAATTCCTTTTTATATTAATATATTTTTTAAATAAATAGATTTCTGAGACATGTATATTCAAACAAACTTCAAGCACCCAAAACAAAAAATAAAAATAAAAATGAACAATTCGAAAATAAGATAAAAAAACAAAATATCTTTTTAATCAAACCTTCTTCATATTAATACATTCCTTTTCTCCGTGACATTTCTCAACCAAAATAAATGTTTCATGAATAATAGTTTATCATAACCATAAAAGAAAGTTTTAATAAAAATAAATGATATTTGGTAATTTTAACACGAAAAATAAAAAAAGAATATAAGATAATGTTCTTGCGCCGTGACGGGAAACATTTTGGGATCTTTTTCTCTCTCATCAAAATCTTCTATTTTGACTCATTTGACAAAAAGAAAATTGATAAAAAGATAATTGTCGATTGAATAAAAAGCAAAATAAATCATGATAATTATAAGGACTACTTTTCATCTCCATAGAGTATTTACGATGGAAAAAAGAAGAGTCGGTATAGCAAATTCACATATAAAAATCAGCGAAATGATGAGAGGTAACATTCAAGTCAATTAACTTGGCTAAGCTGAAAGGAAGGCTGTTATCTTTCCATTTATTTCTCTTGACATGCATGGCCGCATGGACATTGCGAATCCAGTTAAGAGCTTTGTAGTATTCAATATTCATTATCAATTTCCCACTACAGGATTTATTAAGTAATTCCATCAGATTCAAGAGCATTATTTTTTAAGCGCTTCATGGAGCTTTCTATTATGGCTGGATATAGAGCCCTCATGTACGTGTTATTGAAAAATGTTCATAGGTTTAAGCAAATGTTAGCCTAGAGCCATCCTTCATTCCACGTGGAGAAAAAGAAACATGCCAGAGCATGGAAAACACCTTCTTTTCTTCCATGCCAAACACGGAAAACAACGATCTCCAGCAAAAGAAACTAAAATAAAGACAATAGTTGAAGGCAACTTGAACTGAAAGAGAGAAAGGCAAGTCGGTATGGACTCTTGTTATAGACATACTATTTTGTAGTTTGTAAATTGTAATCACTCATCTTCTTACAATTTTTTTAATTTACTGAAACTAAGTAGAGGTGATGGAGACCCCAGAGCAACCGAAGAGATGTAATGGTATGATACCAATTTTTTTGCAGATCTAGCGTAGGCACTGGTGTGCAAAGCTCTTTATTCTGCTCCCACGTAAGTTTTCTCCATTTTTTACGAGAAAATATAATTCTAGAAAGAGGATTCCAGGTCTGCTTTTCTATATAAGCCAATGCTTTCAATCTTCTCAGAGCGTTTTGCTCTGATGGTCTCTTGGCTTGCAAGCTGGAGACTGCAGAATTATACCCTAGTGACTGACTGCACCCTTTCTGTCCATTTTTCAAACTCACACGCAGCAAGCATTCCACATTCTTTCCACTCCAACCAAATAAATTGAAAGAGAACTTCTCAGATTCATGACTAGTCATGGTAATATTAAGCACAACACGAGGATTTACAAATGTTCCTAATTCTAGAGATGACAGCATGCCATGTTTACCCCTATTTAAAACCTCTCTCAGTAGGAAGCTTCATTAAAAAACAGCATCATTTTGCCTCTGTAGGAAAAAAGGAAGAGAGAGAACAAAACTCAGTGGCTATTCATCCACGTCCGTAAGCACTAACATGAAGAAAAGGGGTCTCAAAACACGCACCCATGAAAAAACTCAAAATACCCTTCCTAATCACCCATCCAACCAACAGCCCCGGAGCCAAAATTGCACACGCACTATTATAATCCATAGTAAAAACACAACAGAACACAATAAAATGAAAGGAAAAAAAAAGTAGATGAAAGAAAAGCATTGTTGAAACATCATTTTCGAATCTTCTAGCAAGGACAACATGCATATATATATATGAAAGTAACACCAATCAAAGATACAAAAATGATTCTGCAACCTCTCTCTAATTCTCTCGTCGTAAATGCATATATAAAAATAGAACCAATCAAAGTAGGGAATAGAACCAAAATAGGAGCTCTACCGACGTTTTCTGCTTTAACTACAACATTGAAACAAGAATTTGTTGTGAGAAAGTACAATATAAAACATAAATAAAATATAACTTGAGGCAGATATTATTTCAAAAAATAATATTTCAACATAAGGTTATTTTCTAGAACTCAACAAGTTTTCTTCTAAAAAGAGGGTTACAAAACCAGTTAGATCAAGATCGAAATAAAATATCAGCAAGCCTTGCAAACACAAAAATAATATTATGGTTTTTTTCAGCACATTTTTACTGTAAGAGTGCTTGGTATATATATGTTGCTAACATGCAATAGCTATGCAAAAATTAAATTAAAAAATTAAAAAGCTTTTACAATAGTTAGAAAAATAAAATAGATGTTAGGAAATTAAAGAATTGTAGCTCTTAAAAAAGTTTCAAAATAAAAGAGTTGTCAGGATTTTGTGAGTTGAGAGTATTAGAATGACTTAAGTAATGTCTTAGTCAACCTTTCCTATTTATATATATGTGGTAGTACACGGTAGTAACTGTAGGAATCACAACATTGAAATAATTCTACATTAATTCCTATACATATATATACATGCTATACATTCTATAATATGCCCCCTCAATTCGAGGGTGGAGGATCGACTCGAAGCTTGTAACGAAAAACAGTAAAAGAAGCAGCAGATTGTTGCTTAGTGAAGATATTTGCAAGTTAATCCCAAGAGGAGATAAAATGAATCTAAATTTCTTTCTTTGCAACTCAATCCTGTACAAAGTGATAATCCACCTTAACATGTTTAGTACGAGCATGGAAAATAGGATTCGCTAAGAGATAGGTGGCGCTAAGGTTATCACACCAAATGTTAGGAGCAGAGACAAAGGGAATCTACAGATCTGTTAACAAATATTGAAGTCAAATGACCTCAGCAGTACCGTCTGCTAAGGCTTTATATTCAGCCTCAGTAGAGGAGCGAGCAACTGTGCGTTGCTTGCTAGATTTCCATGAGATTGGCGTCTGACCAAAGAAGATAAGGTAACCACTTGTAGATTGCAATCATCAATACTACCAGCCCAATCTACATCTGTAAAACCCTATAGAGAAAAGGAAGAGCCTTGAGTGATATGGAAACCATAAGATGTTGTACCTTAAGGTAGCGTATAATATGTTTAACAACGGCCCAATGAGAATTTATAGGAGCATGTATAAACTGACAAACTCTATTAACAGCTAAACAAATATTTGGGTGAGTGAAGGTAAGGTACTGAAGAGCACTCACGATTTGATGAAGCCATGTAGGATCAAATAATAGATTATCTGGCAGTATAGTAACTTTCAAAAGAGAGACTAAAGTATCAACAAGTTTGCAGGAAGTCATACCAGCCCGAGTGAGGATGTCAAGAATATATTTATGGTCACGCAACATCAAACCTATACCTGTAGACTGAACTGCAATATCCAGAAAGTAATGAATTGCGCCTAAGTCTCGAAGCTTGAATTCAGAGCTTAGTAACTGTATTAGGAAATGGAGCATAACAGAATTGCTACCCGTAAGCAAAACATCATCAACATACACCAAAAGATAAAAGATATTAGTACCATAAGATAAGATAAACAAGGAGGTGTCAACCTTGGAGGCATGAAAACCAATGGAGAGTAAAAAATCACTCAGACAAGTGTACCATACCCGCGATGCCTGTTTTAAACCATACAACGACTTGTGCAATCTACACACATGAGATGAAAGAGTGGAGTCAACAAAAACTGGAGGTTGTTTCATGTAGACCTCTTCAGTAAGAACACCATTGAGAAATGCATTATGAATATCAAATTGATGAATCTTTTAATTGCGCAAAACCACAATAAAAAAGACTAATATGATGGTGGACTATTTAATAACCGGACTGAAAGTTTCAGAATAGTCAATGCCTTATTGCTGGGTAAAGCCTTTAGCAACAAAGAGGGATGGTATGGGGCTGCAATGGTGTGAAATAATAGGGAATGAAGCAGATTTGGAAAGAGGGAAGTGGCGGGTTGGATGGAGTTAGTAGTTGAAACCTTTGCAATTTGTTCAGAATTATCAAACGGAAACACATGTTCATGAAAATGGACATGACAAGAGAGATATAAATGTGTTGAGATGCAATGTCAAGACATCGATAACCAAGGTGAGAGGAGTTGTAACAAAAAAACACACATGGAGAGGAACGAAAATCTAATTTGTGATTGTTATAAGGACGTAAGAAAAGAAAGAAGAGACACCTAAAAGTACATAAAAAATAATAATTAGAAGACCGTTAAAACATACAATCAAACAGGGATCTATTGACAAGGATAAGAGTAGGCAGTGGCGGAGCTAGAGTTTTTTAAACGAGGGGGCAAATTACTAACAAATACTCTATTATGTAGATATTTGTTAGAAATCAATTAAAAAAATATATAGTAACTCATATCAAGTAAAATTAATTTAAAAATACTTTAAAATGAAAAAACTTTCATTATAATTGCATGTATATTTGGATAAGATTCATAATGTGTTCCATGTGTCATTGCTACGAAAGGGCAAGATAGACCCCTCACGGATATTGCCACAGGTTCCTATGAAGATAAAAGGGGATCTAACCATGAAAACTAAGCCCGTCAAGATCTTAAATCGAGATGAGAAGTTGTTAAGGAATAAGAGAGTTCTCTTAGTGAGAGTATTATGGAGAAGCTCTCGAATAGAAGAAGAAACATGGGAAAGAGAATCTGAGATGAAGGAGAAGTTTCCGCACTTATTCTCCAACATAGGTACATAACTTGTATTTTGAGGATGAATTTTTTTTATTAGGAGGGAAAAATGTAAATCCCAAGAAAATCAAGGGTGGATTAAATTAAAGAAAATAAACGAAACTAAAAGGAAGTGGGGGAAAAATGAATACACTTAAAGAAAATGGGGCCTAAATGCAAATAAGAATAATTATAAAGCATAAATACTCCTTTTCTTACAAAAAAAAAAAACCAAATCTGAAACTATCTTGAAGAAAGAAAAGGGGGATTTTCTATATCCATTTTTACAAATTAAGAGAGAAACACCAAAATTTCGAGAACTCGTCCAAGATTAAGGGTTATAGGTAGAGTAAACACTAGAGGGCAATGGATTAACAAGAAAAAAAATTAAATAAGAAGAGAAGAGGGGAGGGTCGCCTATCATTAGAAAGAAAAAGTGGGATTGAGACCTTAATTTGTATTGGGTAAAGTATTCTAAACATGGTCTTATGAGTTGTTTTAAAGTCAAGTATAAATTGATGTCTGGATGTTAAATTATAGATTTTATTTTTGTAACTCCAAAGATAGTTAAAAATATGAGGAGAAGTCAGACAGTAACAGTTCAAAAAACAAGATAGTAACAATCCAAATGATGAGCAATTTTGACTATCTTAGAGGCAAAACTGAGTTCTTCTTTCCCAGAAAACTTGTAGCCTCATGTCTTAGCTTTCCAACGAGAGTGATCTCGCTTGAATTGAAGTTTTATAACTCCAGATATAGTTAAAAATATGAGGAGAGGTTAGACAGTAACAGTTCAAAAAATGAGATAGTAACAGTCCAAATGATGGGCAATTTTGACTGTCTTAGAGATATAGGAAGTCCCTTACCATCACCAACATGCAAATTATCATTATCATGAAATGGTTTTAAAGCAACCAAAGTTGCAAGATCAGGTGTAACGTATTGATTTGCACTAGTGTCTGGAAACCAATTAGCCATACTTATTGAGGAGAGATTACTTGGTGCCAGATTTGCACTAGGATGTTGTCCATAGTCTCAATGCTGAAGTTGAGGACAGTGGAGGGCTGTATGGTTGAATGTTTGGCACAATTGGTAGTGTGTATTCTGCCCTATATTATGCTGCTAATTTCACTACAACATTTAACAGTTTTACTGACGGAATTTTTTCATCGGTGTAAGACACATATTCCGTCGGTAATTAATTTACCAAAAAAATCACCGACGAAAATGCTCCATATGTGAATCTTTCATCGGTAATTTTACTGACAGAATTTTTTCATCGGTGTAAGACACATATTCCGTCGGTAATTAATTTACCAACAAAATCACCGACGAAAATGCTCCATATGTGAATCTTTCATCGGTAATTTTTTGTCCGTCGGTAAATTTGTTGATAATAAAAAATATTACTACAATTATTAAGAAGAAAAACAATTAAAAATAAAATAAAAAAACAAATCACTACCAGAAAATCGGCAAAAACCAAGGGAATTATAAACGAAATTTTTTTGCCAGTAATTTTTACTGACAAAAATAATATCCGTCGACAATACAGTTGGTATATGCTGACATAATACATCCGTTGGTATATACCGACCGTATCGCCGATGGATTATATAGTTTTGTTTATTTTTTGTTTTTTGTTTTTGCAAATTATATACTATCCATTTCCTTTAGTTGTTACGTTTAACAAAAGAATATAAATAATGTAATTGATTAGTACTTAAAAGTGCATGTTTATCAAGATTTTATATCATCATTTTGCACTTGAAGTATCAATAACTCCTTAACCAAAACATGTTTTATAATAACAAGTCTGATACTATAAAATGCCTTAATATATGGTAAATGTTCATCTTAAATGCAGGCCTATCACATAAATCAAAGGATTGATTGATGAATTCAACTACTGAAATTTTGAAGATAAAGAAGGGTGAAGCTTAGAAAAGAGATGTTGGTGCAGTCCAAACTAGAACACTGTTCGGTAATTGGGTCATATATCGAGTTCTAGATGTCCAAATGATCTCAAATTTTTACACAGATTAGATAAGACATAGGCCTACAACTTTCATTAGGAAGCCAAGATCTAAAAAGGCCGTTTTTGAAGTCCAAAAAATAGCAACAACGGAGAAGTCTGAATCTATCCTGCAGCCCAGACAGGGAGTTATGAAATATTTACCGCCCATGCCACAATCACCGACGGATATTCAGTTAGTGATTTTCATTGAAAATACAGATGGAATGATTTCTTCGGTAAAGTTGTTGCGGGAAATTGGTATTTTGGCGCGCTTCATCGTCTGTAAGACCGTCAGTGTTTTGTTGGGGTTTTTTTTTCCAACAGAATTAGCGATAGAAAGGGAAATTACTAACGATCAATATTTTGACGGACAAATTCCATCGGTGGGGTTGTCAGGAAAGATTTTACTAACAAATTGCGTGCTTTACACCAACAGAATGAATCTGTCGGTAAAACTGTTTAATGGTGTAGTGAATATAATGAAAAAAATCATGAAAAAAGAAGAAAAAAGAAAAATCTTACCTTAATGTAGTTGTAAGTGAAGCTAAGGAGAGAGAAAAAAATTTCATAAAGCATATTAATTTTTTTTTTAAAAAAACTAAGAGGATAAAAGAAGAAAGAAGAAGAAGACATACCCGAGCATGGAGGAGAAGAGAAGGAGATGAGGAGATAAGAGAAGAAAAAGAAATAGATATTGATGTTTTTTACATATAGGGAAGAAGAAGAAGAAGAATAAGAAATAAGTTTGTGTCTTGTTAAATAAGGGGATTTAGGCCTTTTATTGCGGTGCGTTAGCGACAATTTTACCGATGGATAATTAAATATTAATATTTTTTAATTATTCCATCGGTAATTTTATCTGTAATATTTAATTTAAATTTTCAATTTCATAAATTTTTTTCAGAAATCGCCAACAATCACTGATAATTTTTCAATTTGTCGGGGATTCCGTCTGTAATATTTAAGTGAAAATTTTAAATTAATTGAATTTTTTCAGAAAACCACTAAATAACACCGATGACTTTTCAATCCGTCGGTGATTTTGTCCGTAAAGAATAACAATTAACAATGCAATTTGAAAGTGAACAGTTTTTGAGCTCTCTGGAAAATACCCACAAAATTTTCCGTCGGTGATTCCCTTTGTAATTGACATGATGAATAATGTTCACAGTTTACCAACAATTTTACATAAAAATGACATGTCATCATTTTTTTTGCTTTGTTTTAATTTTTTCCCTAATGTAATTCCATCGGTATATACCTAGGAAATATTTTTGTCAGTAAAATCTCTAAGAAATTTACCAATGAAAATATTCTCTCGATATTTCCGTTTGTATTTATCGATTTTATGGTAGTGTTTCCCTGCCAATTGCCTTGCCTGTCGTCACTATTGGAGGAGCTATGAAAGCTGTGGAAATATGGTTTGGACACAGCAGACTTGTTCCCTCTATTGTTGAATTGGTTGGGATGCCATCCTCCATAGAAACGGCCCCTGTTGTGACCAAATTTCCAAGGGACTGGCATTGAGAGACAAAGGCTGAAGAGGGGTGTTAGGTGTAGGCAGCAAAGGTGCATTGATGACAGTAGACCCCATGCATGGAAAGGACATTTTGTGAAGAAATTCATGCATTAAAAGATGACTATAAATATCGGTATACGAGAGAGGTTCTGATTAGTACTTAAAAGTGCATCTTTATTAAGGTTTGATATCATTATTTTATACTTGAAGTATCAATAACTCCTTAACTAGAGTATGTTTTATAATAACATATCTAATAATATAAGATACCTTTAATTTATGGTAAATGTTCATCTTAAATGCAAGCCTATCACATAAATTAAGGGATTGATTGATGAGTTTAACTACTGAAATTGAGAACACAAAGAGAAGGCTAAGCTTAGAGAAGAGATATTGGTTCAATCCAAACTTGAATACCATTCGATTATTGAATCATAATTAGAGCTGTAGAACTTGGATTTAGGTATGCTCTATATGGATGGAAAGCTAAGACATAGGCCTAAAACATTTATGCGGAGTCCAATATTCAAAAAAGCTGTTTTCAAGTTCAAATTGTAAAAACAACGGAGAAGTCCAAATCTGTCTTGCAGCCCAGATATTGTTCAGTGTTCAGCCCATATCTCGAGTTCTAGAAGTCCAAATGATGTTTTGTTCAAACAAGAAGATAATGATTGTCACCAAGTCAAGATGTAGCCACCCATTCAACAATTAGTCATCAAATCAATAGTTCTAAATTTTGGCCTATAAAAGGAGCATTTGCCATGCATTTAGGCATCTTGGTTGTTCAGATCAAGATCTTGCTCTTGCTCTCTTTATTTGTATTTTGTAATGTTCAAATTTTATTCCATGTTATATTTTCCTTAATCTCTTATTTATGTTTTTCATTTTCTTTACTATATTTATATAATTATGTTCTTATCTTGTTTATCTATGTTTCTCTTCTTTATTATGTTTAGCTAAGTTTATTATATCAAAGTGAAAAGATTTCACTAATAGTGTTAGGATAAGTATAATATAAACTCAATAGGGACTTCAATACTTATATCCAAACAACTTGCTATTAACATGTCTTATCATTTTTATCTTATTAATTCTTAATACCTTGCTTGTTAAATGATTAATCTAGATTTGTGTTGTATAACACTTGGTACAACAAATACTTAGCACTTTCATAGCCAACCGTATGGTATATAACCTAGGAAGCTGGAGTTGCGGTAGAAAAGGAAGCCGACACCGCCGGTGCTACAAAGAGGGAGGCAGCAAGCGACTGGGATGGGGAGTCCATTGCAGTGGGGAGAGGAAGTGTTTTAATTTATTTAGGGCTCTGATACCAAGTTGAGAATAATAGAATGGCTTAAGTTTTGTCTTAACCAACCTTTTTCTATTTATATATATGTTGACAGTACATAACAGTAACTGTAGGAATCACAACAATGAAATAATCTTACATTAATTCCTATATATACACACACATTCTACATTCTATAATATTGTGACTGTTAGAAAATTAATTTCAAGTGTTTAAAAAATTATGGTTTCAATAGACAAAAGGTTTAGAAAATATAAGTGTTGCCTTGCCCGTGGGGAGAAGGGGAGAATCATAGGTTTTCCTCTTGCTTGGCTCAACCTTATATGTGCAAGCCCAATATCCTTTCCTTGTTGGTTACTATCTTATATCAAAATTCATTATATAAACACTAGATTAAGGTCTTATTTTTCAACTTAAGATAAAAACCTTTTGAAATAATCTTCATTATTTACAACAATCCCCTAAAGGTGATCATTTTTAGTTTAGTTCAGTTTTTATAAAAAAACAGTAACCAAACTGGAAATTTTTTTTAAAAAAAACCGAAACTGATTCAAACCGATCGGGTTTAGTTCAGTTTGGTTTTTTAGGACAAAAACCGATTCAAATCGATTTGGATCGGTTTTTTTGGTTTCAGCCTTATAAAACCAAAACAGAACCGGTCAGTTTTTTTCAAAATTTTAATCAGTTTTTTTTCACAGTTCGGTTTTCTAGTTATTTTTTTCAGTTTTCTCGGTTTAATCGGTTTTTTATTTTTTTTGCTCACCCCAACAATCCCCTACATATTTCAAATGAATTTTGGAATAAAAATATTCTTGGTGGATTTTTATATGTTGAGTGTAATGCATCTAATCTGGTGTCTTTTGGACTATGAACCAGATCATTTAAAGAATGAGATTTGACTAACAAAATTATTGGTGAAATTTTTTAATTTCTATGAACCAAAAATTCTTATTGTAAGTTAGGTATCTCAATCACATTATACCCCCATAATTTCTTGTTGTTTGACTCAATTTTGTGCTTAATAGGTCATGCATGCGCCTGATTGTTCATGAGTGCTCTAAAGATTTTGCTATTATCTCATAGGAACGGCCCCACACCACACTCATATAGGTGATTACATCAAGTGTTCACTACAATTTGAACACTATTTATAAGGAATATGGAACTCATTGAGAACTTTATAGTTCATCATCTCTTTAATTGCAGACTAGCATTATTCTCACATCATAGGAAATGACTTGTTTTATAGTGCTATAGAATCACAAATGACTTTCTTCTACCATCCTAGTAAGTGCTGGAACTTCTTCCATCCTCATTTTTCTTGCTCACTCTCCAGGTTTGGCCCGACTGAACCTCATTCTCTAGGCCTCTGTTAACCTACTATTTCCTTAACTAAAAGTTCACCCACCCGAACGGAGTCGAACCTTCACTGCCTTTCTTGCTCACTTCACTTGCTTAACAGGTTAGAGTTGTAAGAAATACACAGGAAAACTACTCATTTTGTGGTCTCATAACCAAGGTGCATCAATTAAGTTTATGAAGGGAAATCTTTTGAACAAATCATTCCTCCCATGAAATTCTTACTCCAGTTAAGCTTTCACTAAAATGCATGCAATTCTTTCTCCTTTCGCAGGGAGAAACTAGGGCTATAGATTGTAGGGTTAGGGGAGAAGGAATGGAAAGAAAGAATAGGGAACTAGCCTTACCTTAGGATTGATACTAGATCTCTTAAAAGTTATAATAGGAAAAACTCCAACACTACAATGTCCCAACCGTTGGAGCTTTCCATCAGTATCGAGCACCCAGTCAGAGGAGTTCATAGCCTTAAAACAACAATATGAACGCCTCTAAACAGATTATGATCAACTCTGTCAAATGGTCATGGAGATTAGATTAAAGATGGGTGATGATACATGTGCAGCTTCTTTTTTGGCCGTACGGTCCCGGGAACAATCAACCTCCTCCTCCTCCTCCAGCTTCGCTGCTATTTTAGTTTAATTTTGTTTTTTTAAACATTAAATTTGTAATTAATATTTAGATGAATATTATTTAACATTATTTTTATATTTTTAATGTTTAATACAAATTTATTTGGTTATTAAGTTTTTTTACTGTTAATACATAATTTTTTAAAAATATTTTAAATAAATACCGACGGCTTTCCAGACGGAACCAGACTGTTAGTATTTTACCGAGAGTTGCAAAAAACTTACCATCCATGCCACAATCACTGACAGATATATTCATCGAAATTATTATTTTTTAGCGCGCTTTGCCGTCTATAATACCGTCGGTGTTTGGTTTTTTTTTTCCCGACAAAATTGGCGATGAAATGTGAAATTACCGACAATCACTATTCCGACGGATGTCTTCAATTGGTGAGGCCGTCGGTAAAAATGTTACCGATAGTTTACGTGCCTCACACCAATAGAATGAATCTATCGGTAAAAATGTTTAATGGTGTAATGAATTCTATTGCTATCGTTGTCTTATTGTATTTATTTCTTTTTATTAAATAAATTGTTCAATGGTCATGCAGTTAATTACCTAGATTTAGGATATTTGGGATCTTTTCAAAATAATTTTGCTTGAAAATTTATTAAAATGAGTTTTTTATTTTTTAACATCACCATATCAAAATCATAAAATAATATATAAAAAACATCAATTTAATATTTTTATAAATCAAAAACTTTTTTTTAAAAAAAAAATAGCTAAAAGAGCAGAAGTTACGATAAATACCACCACTAATTCCTATAATCTTTGTCAGCAGCCAACCAATCATAACTTGCTGATTGGTATTATATTACATTAGTGTGAGCAAATCTCTCCTTCACTAGGATGGCATTTTTGATCTAATCATAGGCTAGGAAGGACATTGTCTTGAATTTTCTCTGGTCTCATAATTTTCTCAACGTAAAAACAAAAACAAAGAAAAAAGGGAGGATTTGGGACAAATTTTGACCATGTCCGCAGAACCTTGCTTCAACTTGTAGCTTGACCTCTATCTTGCATCAATTATGATCAATTTTTAATTCTCAGTTCAATTATGTAGTACGAGAACGACGCTCAACATTATAAAAAAGTGTTAGGAGTATTTAGATTTTTATTTTTTTATTAAGAGATTATACCCCACAAAATGTGATTGTATCCAAATCTCTTACGAGATTGCTGGTCATTCCATATCCGAGTCAGATTATTTTTTTGCTTACTGGAAAACAAATAATTGTATAATGATTATTAGAATTCCTTTTTATATTAATATATTTTTTAAATAAATAGATTTCTGAGACATGTATATTCAAACAAACTTCAAGCACCCAAAACAAATAAAAAAAAATAAAAATGAACAATTTGAAAATAAGATAAAAAAACAAAATATCTTTTTAATCAAACGTTCTTCATATTAATACATTCCTTTTCTCCGTGACATTTCTCAACCAAAATAAATGTTTCATGAATAATAGTTTATCATAACCATAAAAGAAAGTTTTAATAAAAATAAATGATATTTGGTAATTTTAACAAGAAAAATAAAAAAAGAATATAAGATACCTTTTTGGGATCTTTTTTTTTATCACCAAACCATCTTTTATGATTCATTTGACAAAAAGAAAATTGATAAAAAGATAATTGTCAATTGAATAAAAGTAAAATAAAATCATGATAATTATAAGGACTTTTCATCTTCATAGAGTATTTACGATGGAAAAAAGAAGAGTCGGTATAGCAAATTCACACATAAAAATCAGCGAAATGATGAGAGGTAACATTCAAGTCAATTAACTTGGCTAAGCTGAAAGGAAGGCTGTTATCTTTCCATTTATTTCTCTTGACATGCATGGCCGCTTGGACATTGCAATTCCAGTTAAGAGCTTTGTAGTATTCATTATCAATTTCCCACTGCAGGATTTATTAATTAATTCCATCAGATTCAAGAGCATTCACCCCCTGCACAGAATCCTTTTTAAGCGCTTCATGGAGTTTTCTTTTGTGGCTGGATATAGAGCCCTCTTGTGTATTGAAATACTGCACTTAAAATGTTCATAGGTTTAAGCAGTCATCACACATCCTTTAAAGAAGCCTTAATTAAAATTGAGGACATTTCAATTTTTGTTTCATGGTTTATGAGTCATTAAAGTGTGAAATACTAAGGCAAAAATGGGTTTTTAAAGCACCTAGAATTTTCTTAGATTTCTAACTTAGTTTTTTTGTTTCTCTTCTTTTCGATTTACAAGTAGTGAACACTTGAAATACTAAGGGTAAGGGAAAAATGAGCTTTTAAGCACACTGAATCTCCGTAAACTTCTATCTTAGGTGTCTCTTAATTCATAGGTTGAAAATTTAGTTCAAATCAAACACAGATTTCAATAGATCTTAACTATCGGGTTTTTTTGGCACTCTGTAGACATCCAAATGTATGATCTATATTGGCTAAGGTTCTTGCTTTTAGATTTTGAACCCAAGTCCATTCATCGTAAAAAACCTATCATAGAAAAACTGATTAAAGAACCCCAACACCATAGCAATTATAAGGCAAACCAAACACCAAGCAGTTTACCTTAGGTAGGGCGTACTGGGGGTGTTAAAACCTTCCATTTATACAATAAGTCCCTTGCCTTAGAATCTCTGAGAGACCAGTTAAGTTTTCTAGTGACCATAATACTAGGTGGCGACTCCCTTTTTCATAAAACAAAGACCCCGACATGCATCCCCTGCTCCGGGAAGGGTCGTCGCGACACTGTGTTCTAGCGAGGGTGCGACAGGATTCTTGACATTTTATCACCATCCTGTCCCTAGTGGAGTCACCATCCTTTCATATCCTTTTTTTTGTTTTTTCTCCCTATTGCCTGCCTCTCTCTCTCTTTTCTTCTTCTTCTCTCCTTTTTTTTTCCTGTCTCTTTCCTTCCTCTTTTTTCCCCTCTTATAGTGGAGGAGGTTTATATAGCCTAATCACAAATCTTATTAGAAAACAAATATTACATTAATTCTAGGATGTAATCTCGGATGATCAAATAAAGCAAAAATGGAAAATTAAAATATTCTGTTTCCTATTATGTGATCATCAGTCATTACTTTCCACATTAACACCACATCCCAGCCATCTATGTTAGGGATAAAATCTCAACCATTAAATGATGGTGAGGTTCCTCTCTTCATATCATTTTGCAGTTGGCACAAAAGAGGCACAAAAGTTGTTGTCTCCTTTGGATTGATGCTGAAAAAAAATGATATGCAGCTCCAAAATCAAGCGAGAGAATCATGAAAAACCAGCAGGGAATTGTAGAGAAATGGAAAGAAATCATAAGGGGAGAATTGTGTAGAGAAAAGGAAAGAATTTCAGACATGGAGGGGTACTGTTCAAAACACAAATGAATAGTACCTTGTTGCAAAGTCATATTTCCTTATTTGGCGTGGTAGAATTCCTGTCATTTTCTGATGATCCAATCCCCCTCTTCACTTCTTAAGAAACCAACCCATTTCCTTCTAATTTCATCTTCAATTAAATCCCTCATTTTAGCACTTCTCAATTCAGTCCTTGGTAAAAAAAATCTATCAATCCAGCCCGTAATCCCTCGAATCAGACCTGCGAACTCGAGTTAAAATTCTTCTCGCGGCAGGATTCTCTGCTTTGGCATTAGATATTCAAATGGGAATATGTGGAGCTTCTGATAACGAAATTAGGAGATTTAAAAATCAAAATTTATCTACACGTACAAGACTATAACTTTCATGAAGGATTCAAAGTGAGGTAAATTCGTTTTGAAGAATAGAATTTGGCCACAATCTGATTGGTCAAAAAGGGTCTCCTCATCTGATTCGGAAATTAACAATGCCGAGCATTTCAATCTGATTGAGAGTCTGACATAAGAACAATGGGCCCTACGACCCAATAAAGGTGCAGATCAATTCTTTAACATATCATGTGTCCCACATGTGCGGCGGCGCGGCAATCGTCCACCCTCAAGGAAAAATCGGAATATTTATTCCTTGAAAATAGGGAGACAAGGAATTCTTGTCTCTACAAGTGAAAAAAATGGAATGGGAGTCGCCACCTAGTATTCTGGTTACTAGGAACCTTAACTGGTCTTTAAAGATCGGGTACGGAGACTGATTGCGTAAAGGGAAGGTATTAGCACCCCAACTACGCCCTACCTAAGGTAGGCTGCATTGTTTTAATGTCTGATAAAATCTAAAATTGTGTTGTGGTTTTTGAATTGTTGGTTTGTTTACGGTTTAAGAAAAGTCCTCCTCCGTAAGGAGATCCTTATCTTTATCGGGTAAAAAACTAACTATTCGAAGTCGTCAAAAGAAAATATCTTATTAATATCAGGAATACGATTTACGTATAAATTCATAATCCCTGATACTAAAATCAAACAAAATAAAATATTTTGTTGTTTTTGAGATTTTGGTCAATGTTCTCTTGACTTTAATAAACTGGTTATTAAAGCCAAAATGCATACTAAAATATTGTTTTTTGACATATGAAAAATACGATATGATTTTTTAGATTTGAGACACTTGGTCGTATGCACAAAAACATTTTTTTTATTTTTTTTTAATTTTTTATTTATTTTTGGAAGTTTTTGCCGAAAACCGGGTATTTTAATACCGGATTTATATTTTTACGATGTAAAAATACTGCCCGATATTAATCAAAATGACATAAAAACTACGGGGAAAAATTATAAAATGCTGAAACAAATATTTTTGATTTTTTTTTTTTATGCATGTGTGAACAGTACCGTACGAAAACCGGGTATTTTAATACCGAATTTATATTTTTACGATGTAAAATACAGACCGATATTAAGCAAAATTGATAAAAACATGTGCTGGAAAAATTGTAAAAATTCTATATAAAAAAAAAATTGAAATGGATTGAAATGGGCCGGACCCGACCCATTTCAGTGGGCGGGGCCAAACCTGGCCCAAATGCATGGGCTGGGCTCGGGCCCAACCCACCTTAGCAGCTTCACCTCACCTGCAGGCGTGCACCGTGCATGTCCTGCATGGCGAGGGAAGAAACAAAAATAAAAATAAAAGGGGGCAGTGTTTACCTGGAGAGGCGGCGACGCCGACGACTACTGGTGGCAGCGGAGGCGGAGGCGGAGATGGTGCTGGCGATGGCAGTGGCAGCCTCTCCCCTGTTTTTCTTCTTCGGTGCAGAGGTGAGAACCTCTTTCTTTTCTTTTCTTTTCTTTTCTTTTCTTTTCTTCTTCTGCTCTCTCTCTCTCTCGGTCCTCTCCTTCTCTCCCCTCTCTCTTCTCCCTTCTGTTCTCTTCTTCCTTCTTTGGTTCTCCCCTGTTTTTATAGGCAAAAAAACAGGGGAGACGTAATGGTGGGGCGGCCACTGTTGGCCGCCCCCTCCACTACCGTTTCAATGGATAAACGTTAGGCAATGGTGGGCGTCTTTTTGCGCAAAAAACGGGAAAGAAAGTAGGCGAAAAGGGACAAGAAAAATCTTCTTCTTCCCCTGCCTCGCGCGTCCAGGGGAAGAAGAAGACCTACAGTGCCTTCAAAACGGCACCGTTTTTTTTTTTTTTTTTTTGCAACAGTGGATGAAACGGCGCCGTTTCATTTAAAAGGAAAAGGCGCCAAAACGCGTCAGATTCAAAGAAGTTCCTCAATTTGCGCGCGTTTTGCATTTTAGTCCTTGGTCTCGGATTTCTTCAATTAAGTCCCTAATTGGCCATTAAACTTCAATATTTATGCAATTTAGCCCCTGATTTGACCAATTTAACTTCTAAAAATTATAATTTGACCCCAGAAAATTAATTTCTTCTAATTAAAGCCCAAATTAACTCTAAAATCAATTTTTTGCAATTAAAACCTCTATAAATTCAATTAAACCTTCAATAAAATTTAATTGAGTCCATAAACTTCTAATTTTGCATTTTTCTTCCTCAAATTGAATTTTCTTTGTCATCGGGGCTCTCATCAGTCAATGATATACTGTCAAAAATTAATTTTTATATTTTTCGAACATCCTCAATCAATTTTTGAGCATTTTTAGGGCGCTCTGACATTTTTTCATTGTTATATTTTTTTATAATGTATTTTTTTGATTTTTTTGTATTTTATTATTTTTTATGTGGGGACCTAAAAATGGGTTACAACATCATGAATGACACAATATAACTAGGATGGTCGGATATTGCATGAAATCAAGTCAGAATCATAGTCTAAGTTGGAACAAAGTTGGTATTATAAGTAGAATGGTGACAGCAGCAAAAACAATTTTTTTAGTGCAAATTCTGAGGGATTTATCCAACCTTAAAAACTAGATAAAAAATGAACAAGTTTAATATTTTTAACATCACCACATCAAAACCATAAAAAAAATATACCATAAAAGATATCAATTTAATTTTTTTATAAGTCAGAAACATTTTAAAAAAAATAGCTAAAAGAGCAGAAGTTACGATAAATACCACCATTAATTCCTATAATCTTTGTCAGCAGCCAACCAATAATAACTTGCTGATTGGTATTATATTACATAAGTGTGAGCAAATCTCTCCTTCACTAGGATTACATTTTTTATCTAGTCATAGGCTAGGAAGGATAATATCTTGAATTTTCTCTGGTCTCATAATTTTCTCAACGTAAAAACAAGAAGGATGACTTGAGACAGATTAAGACCATGTCCGCAGAACCTTGGTTCAACTTTTATCTTGACCTCTATCTTGCATCAATTATGATCAATTTTTAATTCTCAGTTCAATTATGTAATATGAGAATGACGCTCACCATTATAAAAATAGAAACGATACCTATATAATCTAATTATTGTAAAAACATGCTGACAGTGCTAGAGGTTTTTTAAATATAAAAGTGTTAGGGGTATTTAGATTTTTTATTTTTTTATTAAGTGATTATTCCCCACAAAATGTGATTGTATCCAACTTTCTTACGAGATTACTGCTCATCTACGAATCAGATTATTTTTTTGCTTACTGGAACACATATAATTGTATAATGATTATTAGAATTCCTTTTTATATTAATATATTTTTTTAATAAATGGATTTCCGAGACATGTATATTCAAACAAACTTCAAGCACCCAAAACAAATATAAAAAAAAAATGAACAATTTGAAAAAAAGATAAAAAACAAAATATCTTTTTAATCAAACCTTCTTCATATTAATACATTCCTTTTTTTTCCGTGACATTTCTCATCCAAAATAAATGTTTCATGAATAATAGTTTATCATAACCATTAAAGAAAGTTTTAATAAAAATAAATGATATAAGATAATGTTCTTGCGCGCTCCGTGACGGGAAACATTTTGGGATCTTTTTTTCTCTCATCAAAATCTTCTTTTTTGACTCATTTGACAAAAAGAAAATTGATAAAAAGATAATTGTCGATTGAATAAAAAGTAAAATAAAATCATGATAATTATAAGGACTTTTCATCTTCATAGAGTATTTACGATGGAAAAAAGAAGAGTCGGTATAGCAAATTCACACATAAAAATCAGCGAAATGATGATAGGTAACATTCAAGTCAATTAACTTGGCTAAGCTGAAAGGAAGGCTGTTATCTTTCCATTTACTTCTCTTGACATGCATGGCCGCATGGACATTGCAAATCCAGTTAAGAGCTTTGTAGTATTCATTATCAATTTCCCACTGCAGGACTTATTAATTAATTCCATCAGATTCAAGAGCATTCTTTTTTAAGCGCTTCATGGAGTTTTCTTTTGTGGCTGGATATAGAGCCCTCTAGTGTATTGAAAGACTGCACTTAAAATGTTCATAGGTTTAAGCAAATGTTAGCCTAGAGCCATCCTTCATTTCACAAGGAGAAAAAGAAAAATGCCAGAGCATGGAAAACACCTTCTTCCATGCCAAAATGTTGTTACTCATTTTTTAGCCCTACGTGCTAGAGATGGTGTGTACCTCTTTTGAACCGAATGCAGAAGTTTAGTTCATGGTTGCTTGAAGACAAAAGCAGAGAATAAAGAAGTGTTTTTCGAACCTTGTTTAAACTGTTTTTTGCTCTCCTTATCCTCCCGCATTGTTGCCGAAATCATCGGGATTCTTATATTAATTAGGATTCTTCGTAATGCTAAATTCGTTCCTTTTTTATCTGGTATTTAAGATTGGATAAATCTCTCAGAATTTACACTAAAAAAATTAATTATGCTGCTGTCACAGTTCTACTTGTAAAACCAACTTTGTTCCAACTTAGACTATGATTCTGACTTGGTTTCGTGTATTATCCGACCATCCCAGCTATATTATGTTGTTCATGACATGTTAAAAAATTGATCTTCACCTTTATTGGGTCCTAGGTCCCATTATTCTTATGTCAGACTCTCAATCAGATTGGGATACTCGGCATTGTCAATTTTCGAATCAGATCAGGAGACCCTTTCTAACCAACCAAATTGCGGCCAAATTCTATTTTTCAAAACGAATTTATCTCACTTTGAATCCTTCATGAAAGCTGTAGCCCTGTATGTGTAGATAAATTTGGGTTTTTGAATCTCCTGATTTCGATATCAGAAACTCAAGATTCATTTGAATATCATCTGTGAAGGTCACATAATATTTCTTACCTCCTTCAGTCATAGTATTTTAAAATCTCCTAAGTTTGTGTGTATTAAGCTAAGTAATCCAATTTTTCTTTTAACAGATTCACATGTTTTCTTGGTAATTTTAGCCTCAACACATATTTCACAATTGTTCATAAATGAAGAATTCAAGCTAGAAATTAAACCAAAAGAATTTATTTTCTTAAAATACGATAAATTAACATGTCTTAATCTAGCATGCCATGAATCAATAAAGTCAAGTACATAAGCAGAAGAAGATGCATTTTCATTCATTTCATTAGCAATATTGAGTACAAAAAGGTTCATAGTTACAATATCCATTCCTCATAAATACATTGTTCCTAGTCATTATATAGCTTGTTAGATTCAAATGACACTTCAATCCTAAATTTTCCCAAGAAAGCCACAAAGATAAAATTTACTATTATATTAAGGACATGTAGCACCTCATTCAAGGCCAATGTTTTTTCTCAAAGTCAATTGTAAAAGGACTATGTCTTTTCTAAGAATATTTGCAATTCTTAAGTCTCCAAGGTAGACCACTTTTTCTTTATCCTTAAAAGTTATATAGGTGCAAAAGAATTCTAATAGCACTAGAATCTACCACCCAATTTTTCTTATTGGTCATATTGACTTGAGAAACAACCACAATAATGATGTCTTCTTCTTCAACCATGTTAACCTTAGTTTTAGGAAGATTGTTGTTTCTATTTCTATTTTGGCATTGAGGTGTATGGTGGCCAAGTTTCCTTCACACAAAACAGATTCATTTTTTCTTAAAATTATTGGGTTTAGGTTTGAACATATTTATATGGTTAACATTAGGCTTAATATTATTATTATTAAATTTATGCTCATGCCTTTTTTTTATGTGAACTCCCTTCTACTAAGTTTGCTTTGGTGGTCATCTCCTTCTTCCTAGTAGCTTACAACTCCTTTCTAGTTGTGTCTTCAATGATGATGTGGGTGATAAGATCAATCCAAGATAATTGTCTAAGTTTGTGCTTGATTTGTTGCTTGTAATCGCTCATGAGTTGGATAGTTTTTTTATCAATATTCCAGCAATGAATCCTTCAGGAAAGTTGATATTTTTTGCTTTCATGTCCTCTAACAGTCTATTGTATTTGTTAATTTGAGTTTTGATATCTTTATTGTCCACCATTTCCCATTGGAAAAAAATTTCAATGATAAATTTTTGTTTTCCCACATCTTCGGCAGTATACTTTGTCACCATATTGCTCCATATCTTCTTCACTTCCTTGTAGCTACAATATACATCAAATAACTCATTTGAGAGAGTGCTTAAAATAGAGTGTCTACAAACCTTATTCCCATGTGTCCATGCTTTGGCATTGTCATCGGTCTTGGGGTCAGTAAAAACCCAAGCAACTCCATGCATGTCAATGATGCTAAAAATCTTTTTTTGCTACCTTCTGAGTTTTCTCCATCAAAAACATCTGTCTTTGAGAATGGCTTAGCTAATGACACAGTGGCAACAGCAGCAGAGTTAGCGAAGGGAGAGATGACAGCAGTAGAGTTATCAACAATAACATTGTTGAGGGCAACAGCGTTGTCGACAATAGTGTTTCCGTTCATGTTACTAAATTATCTTTAAGATTGTTGTGAGAACATACAATGAAGGACATAAACAAAATATAAAGTAAGGCGTGTACAGACATTGTCCTTAAAGATATTTCCTCAACATAAAATTATTTTTCAGAATTCAACAAGTTCCTCCTCTGAAACAAGTGTTACGAAAAGAATCAAACCAAGATCAAAAGAAAATACCAATAAGTCTTGCAAACACGGAAAAATAATAATATGGTTTTTTCAGCACACTTTGACTATAAGAGTGCATGGTATATATAGGCGGCTAACATGTAACAGCTAGACAAAAAATAAATTAGAAAATTAAAGAGCTCTTATAATAGTTAAAAAAAAAAAAAAGCTATGAGGAAAGAGTTGTAACTGTTAAAATAATTAAATAAAAGAGTTGTAAGGATTGTGTGACTATTAGAAAATTAGTTCCCAGTGTTTAAAAAATTATAGTTTCAATAGATAAAAGGTTCAGAAAGTATATGCATTGCCTCGCGCGCGGGGAAGGGGGATAATCAGAGATTTTTCTCTTGCTCGGCTTAACCTTATTCATGCGAACCTACTATCTTTTCCTTGTTGGTTATTATCCCATATCAAAATTCAATATATAAACATCAAATAAAAAAAATTATTTTTTTAATATGAAATAAAAACCCTTTAAAATAATCTTGGCAATTCACAAATTTTGGGAAATCCAGACACGATGATATCTTCACAGATTCAAGGTGGCCCCAAATAATAAAACTCAGAAACGAAGTCGCTGGTTGCAATAACTGATCGCTCAAGGAAACCATTCCATTAACCTAGCTAGCTCAGATTTTTAACCCTATGACGGCGCATGTATGGTTTTGATCTTGCTTACCATAGCTATATTTAGAGGCGGAGCCAGGGCTGGCAAGCAGGGGCTGGCCCCTGCAATACATTTTAAAATTTTTTATTATTTAATATTTTTAATTTAAATAAATAAATTTTTTAATAATATATATTATTACATTAATTTTGACCTTCCTTGTAAAATACACCTCGCTCGCCCCTGGCCCATATTAATGTTAGATACATTGGCACCACAAAGCAGCAATTACCAGTTCTGTACCATCACTGCCTCTGCCAAAGGCACCACATGCAGTGTGTTCTTGTTCGGAATCACTTTGCAATTCAGGTGAACACTCGCTGTTGCAAAAATGTCAGCTTAATAGACCGCCAATCCAGCTACTAAGCATACATACTTAGAGATCAAAATAAAAGCAACTTTGTTCTTTAGGAAATGGAGAGCAGGCAATTTGTTTTTCCGGAACTCAGTTGAATAGTCGTTAAGCCCAGTTTGGTATTAGATTTGGTATTACGATACAAATAGGGGTTAAGCAAAATTTAAAAAAATAAAAAAATTAAATTTTTTTATTTTAAATCATTTTAACGGGTTAATATTAAAAATTATTTTTAAAAAATAAATAAATATTATTTTGATATATTTTTAAATAAAAATACTTTAAAAAACAACTACTATAACATTCCGAATACTCAAAACAAAAGGCAAATAAGTTGAATATAAAAAAAAAAATTACATGGAGATTTGTTTCATACATCTTTAAGTATTATGCTATTGGTTTAATAGCTAATAATAGCTACTTTGAGAACTCTTTAAATAACATTTTACCAGTTAATTTTATCAAATAAAAAATAAAATAAGATAAATAGAATCGGCGGTAAATTTTAAAGTTATGATCATTTATAATCGCTCGATTAACAAAGCATTCATACTATCTTAAATAACTAATTTAATCTTAAAATTTAAGTTATTATATAAAATAAGATGTTAAAATATAATTTATATTATTTTATTATTGAAAAAATATTCTAATTGCAATCCAGAGATGTTTTTCACAATCATGTGAAGGAATTCTAGAAAACTTTCAAAAAACACAGCGCTCTTTTTTTTTACTTCTCCCATATTCAAAATCACAGCAGAATTATCATGAACAGAAAAGCTGCAGTAAAAAGCCTGCAATTCAGTGGAACAATAAGCTCTACTCCAAAGTAGAAGCAGAAATAAAACCTGCCCAATACAGAAGTGCCCCGACTAACAGAATCAAATCTGCAGGATCGCAAAGTATAAAACTGCGCGTGTACCTCAAAACCCAAAACCAGATTCATAAAATTCACACAAAGCAAGGCTAGACAGTCAACAATTGTCTTTTTTTTTTTTTTTGGGCAACCCACTTAGGAGGCAGCCCGGAAGCAATGCTAGCCCTGTCAGCATGTGCAAAGTGCTTAGAATGATCACCGCACAGCAATAATAATAATAATCTAAGCAACTTCATTCCCAGATGCCTCTAGCATCGAATGTTTAGGCTATTTTACAATACAAAGAAAGACTATTCTACCAAAACTATTCCTTGGGAAATAGTCTTATCTGTTCTTTTCATGCTCCGTCATTTAATGTTCCTACAGGGGATGCATTATCAGCAACATCCATGCATTAGAAGCTTTCAATTTCACTTGTATTTATCGTAAAGGAAATTATACGTGCCAAGAAATTTAAAATTACCGTTCTGCAAATTGTACTGAATGCTTTAGAAAATACGGAAGAGAAGGAAAATAGAGAAGCCTGTGTCCTTGAACCAATTACCAATAGTCTCCACAGGAACAAATCCCTTCCTTAAAGTGGTGAAATCTGTTAGCATCGCGAACAATGATATCCCTCTGTGTGATTTCTGACACCAGCTTACAAAATGAGTGACAATCACCACAAACCCTCAGATTCTTTGTAATCCTGATAGGAATTCCGTCGGGGGTGGCAATAAGGCCAAATGCAAGTGCCAACTTCTCACTATGTGCATGCAAAATTCCAAGCTTAACCTCCTCATCAACATCATGTAACACAGAGTTTGTATCAGGGACATAACCAGCCGATTCCAATTTCTGACTCAAACTCTTGAGCATCTCATAGATCTCCTTTGATCGAAGATGACTATTATCTCCAGCACCAAATCGATAAATAATGTTATCCACCTCAATCCAAGTATAACCAGGAATTTTCTTTAACCTCCTTTTGGTCATCAGATTCCTAATCTTTGCCACATCTTTCCACCTGCCAGCGTTTGCATAAATATTTGAAAGCAATATGTAGTGCCCCGGGTTCGGAGTTTGCAGCGAGAGAAGCAATTTTGCTGCCTTCTCTGCCAAATCTACCTGTTTATGAATTCTACATGCTCCAAGGAAAGCACACCATATTCCCTCGTCTTTCTCAACCTCCATATTCTCAATCAATCTCAATGCCTGATCTAGCCTCCCAGCACGCCCCAAGAGATCAACCATGCAAGTGTAGTGCTTCACATCAGGCCTCACACCATAAACATCTGACATCAAAGAGAAAAGCTGGAGACCATCATCGACCAAACCTGCATGACTGCAAGCGTACAACAAGGAAATGAACGTGATCCTATTCGGTATTATTCCACTATTCAACATCATATGAAACAAATCAAGAGCTTCCCTGCCTTGTCCATGGTAACCATAAGCCCCAATCATCGCGCTCCACGAAATCACATTCTTTTGTTCCATCCTATCGAAAATTTCCCTAGAGGAATCAATACTTCCGCACTTAGCATACATATCAATCATCGCAGTCCCCAATTCAACATCCAAAGAATATCTCCTCGCACATACATAATCATGAACTAACCGAGCCTTGTTCATAGCACCTAATTTAGCACAAGCATTTACTATAGTCACCATCGCAACCTTATCGGGCACAAAACCATCTCTTCTCATCTGATCAAACAAAACCCATGATTCGTTTGGTTTTCCACATTCAGCATACCCAGCAATCATGACTGTCCGAGTTACAAGGTCTTTCTTAGGCATTCTATCAAACAGCTGCTTAGCGTTGTCAATCATGCCATATTTGGCATACATATCCACTAAAGTAGAACACACAAAATTATCCAAATGTAACCCATTTTTCAAAACCGTAGAATGAATCAATCTGCCCATAATCAACCCCATCGTATCCCTACAAGCCTTTATAACAAATGGCAATGAAAAGTTATCTGGTTTTGACCCTCCTCTAATAAGCTCCCTAAAAGTCTGAAAACAACGTTCATAATCACCATTTTTTACAAACCCACCAATCATAACACTCCAAGAAACTGGGTCTCTCTCTTCCATTTTATTAAACAAAAGATGAGCACTGACCAAATCTTTGTGTTTTGCGCATATATATAGGAGTTTGTTAGCAACAATGAGGTCATGAATAATACCAGTGGTAGTTACTTGGGCATGAACTTGTTTGATTTGGAATGTGTTTCTACACTTGAAGAGTGTGGAGATAAAAAAATCTGGATCCATCATGTCTTTCATTTGGACATTGGAATCTAAGGTGGATTGTTGAGGTTGCGGTATGGCGTCTGAGATGGCTGCAGCAGCTGAGAAGAAACGAAGCATTCCATGGTTAGAGAAAAGGATGGCTTGGTTTTTTAGTTTCAACATATCTCTATAGTAGTTAATTGTTGATAGAAAAGAAGAGAGAGAGAGAGAGAGAGAGAGAGAGGTTGATGATAGCTACAAATATATTGTTGAACTGTTCATGTACCCAAGTTGAGTTTACAGGCGAGGGAGCCCTGTTAAATACCCCACCCTCAAAACCCAGTTGATGCAATAAGAAAAGGTTGCAAAATTCGATGTATTCAACAGCAAAAGCAACAGGGACATCGACCCAAAAGCATTCATAACCAGAAGGATTCATAAAACCTACCCAATAAAAATTCAATTTCTGCTCTGAGTTATCAAAGAATGCAATACGTTACTTTACATAAGCAGAACTGAACTGAGCAGAGCCACCACTGTGAAAATAAAACTTGAACCTCAAATGTGTAGTTTTATGCCTCACTTTACAATATCCATTCTGTTAAGCTACAAATTACTAAATCCCAAGAAGGGATTTATTAATCTAGACAAGAAACTAGCAATACACCCTTTCCTGTAGCCTTGCAATTTTCGATCATATGTTATACAAATCGGCATTCATTGGAGGGGGACATAAATGGAACACAGCCACTCTATTGCTGGTTCAGTTGAACAAGGGGTGACCGTGGTATTAGAGAGGGCTTCAGTTCTTTGACCTCAAATGATTCATATGTATTATTTTCTCGAAATTCATCGAGAAGATTTTCCACTGGCATTGCCCGAAGTGATTCAATGGTCCCCTTGCTAGGAACATCTGGCTCACTTCTCGACGGTGTTGCGCCTGTAGGCTCATAATCCTGCACGGTAGATCAAGAGACGTATCGAGTGACTGTAATTTTATTTTGTAGAGGCCATAAATTCACCCCACGCTAGATTTTGGTAAACGAAAGCATTAACAAAAGAGCTGTAAATTATTAGTAGATACTCTCTCCTACCATGGATAAATAATTGACACAGAATAATAACCCAAACAGTTAATCAGTAATTCGTCACCTAAACTTTCAGATGCAAACATTCGGATGTTAGTTTCATGCATTTGTTAATTTCATTACATGTCTGGCAACAGAGCTCAGCAAGCAAGACTTTCATCCTTCTATCTACGCCCAAGTAAAACATATTCCGCTGAAACAACAGGTATGCTCATAACAAGAATGATGCATTTTTGCATCTAAATGGGGTTCAATTTGGTAATTCAACACGGTAGTAGAAAAATGCATGAGCATGACTAGACCCCCTAGAGCATGTGATTTAAGAATTTCAAAACACATCAGGCGATTCCAGTATTGATTGGCAAAATTTCAACGAGATCCAAGCAGAATCACACACCACCATCCACTTAAATTGTTAATGACGTGAATAGTGCATCTCCAAGACTGGAGAAGATCAAACTAAGTTTTCTCATTTATTTACTAAAACTTGTAGTGATCTATTTCCCCTTCAACTACTTGAGTAGGGGCGCAGGTGTGCTAAACCAACTTACCATATATTGTTGCTCAAATGTTTCCTTTGCTCTATCATCGATAGCTGCAGCTTCACCAGAGTGATCCTCCCTGAAAGTCTCCAGAGTGTTTGAGTGAGCTTTAACAGCCTCCAAGATTTTAGATACAGATCCTTGCTCCACCTCTGACACTCCTGTAAACAGATTCACATCAATATGAAATTCACGCCCCTAATCATAAAGTAACAAACTCTATGTGAATGCATGTCAACATGCACTGATCCTCAACTACTATGCGTAACTAAATCTGCATGCGTATGTTAAAAAGCCAGCTCAAACAAGTCAGAATCCCTTTCAAAGAAAAATAACTTGTAGATTAACTACATTAAACATCTAGCGCAGTGTTCTCCAAACCTTTTCTGGTTTTCCAAAAATCATGCTTCTACACTTACAGAAGGAATAGAAGACTGGATAATTTGGAATACTGAACAGAGATATTTAATGGAAGAGTCGTTGTCAAAAAAAAACCACAAAAATAACACATTCAGAATCACTGTAAAACTCTCCATAGAATTGCCACAAGACTGTATATTTTAATCAATTTAACTACCTATCATACAATATTTCAATGAAATCTTAACCATGTGAAAGGTTAGGATTATTATACTCCAGGAAAAAAAAAAGGAAAGAAGAAGAGGAAAGATATACAACTTACTGTCAATGTGCTTGAGGACATCTTCGCTATTCTTTGCGACATCTTGCTCAGCTGTAACCCGTGCAAAACCAACCTCCGCATCATGCTGCTCTATGCTGTCAGATGCATTTCTTCACCAAGGCATTGAAAGGGAAAAGGGATGAATTTAGACAGGATGAGGAATTGACTTAATGACACAACTACGAAAATTAGATGCAACAACAGAACAACAAGAGCAAAGCTGCGATCATATATTGGCCCATGCATTCTATGACCAGAGCCAAAACCACAATCCCTATAAAGATGCACATGTAGGTTCTATGAGACAGTGAATGCGTCAAGAATAACTAAACATTGAAGATATCGAGAGAATATGGCATTTCTACCTCGTAAGGGATACCAATTTTGAAACATGATTGTTTCCCATCTCATTCACAGAGTCAAGTGTCTTCTCCCAGTGCTTGAAAGCTGATCCAGCAGTGCTTACACTAAAGCAAAGAAAAGGGAACAGACTTTATCAATTCCAACCAAAGAATCAAATATATTGATTCCCACTACAAGCAGAAGACCATGCATACCATTGCTGTAAGAGTGACTCCATTCTACAATGTTTGGTAGCTGAATAATCTGCAATATCCTTAGCATCATTCTCTGTCTGCATAGAAAATTCCTGCCATTTTCGTTTTGCATCTGTTGAAACATACTCCATCGAAGAAACATGTCCATCCAATAGTGCTTTGTTTCCGGTGGCAGTTTCTCTGAGATCAGCAAGCCTTGCATCCACCTATTAACTTAACCATCAGCATCTGAACAGTACATCTAGTATGAAATTAAAGATGAGAGAGAAAATACCAGCTCTTTTTGATGCTGAAGGTGGCTGGAAACAAGATGGTTGATATCAGCAACAAGCTTCTCCGCATCTGATTTTGATTGCTCCTGCACAGATCAAGCTTTCAGTTGGCAAGGCAGAAGACAACATATTCACTCGTATCTTTAGTTACTTTACCATGTCGCACCTCATAAGCCTTCTGAAAATCATCAATATTTTTCATTTGTACTGCATCAGCTTGCACCGCATGATTTTCCAGATTTTTGCATTGTTCCAAAATCTTATCAAGAAATCCATTCATGTATTCAGAAACCTCTTCTCTTTGCTCGCTACTGACATGGAATCGCTGTTCGACCCAAATGAAAGCAAAGCAACAAGAAATAAGAAACAGCAAAAGTTATATTGAAAGATCCAACTAGGATAGATAAAAACAAGTACACATTCAGTAAGCAGGTTTTCAAAGCTTATAATGAAGGAAGTACAAAGACCAAGTTACGGATAAATTAAGTGTTTAGGGATAATATTAAGAACTAAAAAACTACATGCACTAGGTGTCAATGAAATTAGGACTGGCTGCCCAAACCAAAATAAAAATTACAATAAATACAAGGTAAGATAAAGGATCAAACCTGACGCATTTCCCTAGCAAAAAGAGCTGCTTCCCCCTGGTGAGTTGATAGAGTATTCTGAAGCTCATCAAATATGAAAGAAACCTGTCCAGCCTCTGATGCTAGATACTGAATTGAAAAGAAAATCAAACAATTACATAAATGTTGATGGAATGATTAAAGAAAGAAAAAATGATAAAACAAAATATTCAAATAGTTGCAACCTACATCTTTAATAGACTGTGCACTGGAAGAAGCAAACAGAGAAATTTCCTCTAAGCCAGCTATGGAGCTGGCCTTGTGCAAACGGACCACATTTTGCACTGCCTCAATGTGAGAAATATACACAGCCCTCGAAGATGACAGTTTTTTCTTCAATTCCTCAATTGACTGAAACAAGATGACAAGCGTGGATGGTAAGATTATTAAGAAAAACAAAAAAAATATCAACTTAATATCCAAATCTAAAGTACTATAACAACAGTGCAACAATAATTCAGATAGCAAAATCAGTAAGAAAAACAAGACTGGAAAACTGTAACCAAATACTCTTCATACCTTACGATGCCTGTCCAAGAAAGAATTACCAAGGTCCTGAACACACTGAAGATGTTCATTCTGCCGAGATATTGATGTAGCTACCATGTTACAAAGAGAAACGATCTGTTGGGAGAGCTCTGTTCTAAAATTGTTAACCACTGATCTGTTATCAGAACTCAGCTTATCTTCTCTACCTGCACAGCATCTCGTAGATAGTCACAACTGTCAATTGCATAGCCATAAAGTTGACTCTTTCAAACCACATCAAAGACAACATACCAATCTTTTGAAACAAAGAAGCATTATCCTGAAGTGCTTTCTCCAAGTCAGACCGTAAAACACAAGCTTGATTAGCCAGAGCATTCTCTGTTTTGAAAATTCAAGACAAAATATTAATACATTAAAACATCAATAAAATGTAAGAATAATAGTTAACCATGCCTGCTTTTCTCTGCTCAGATATGATAAAATCCCTCTCTTTCAAACTATATCGACACTTCTTCAATTCTTCTTCAGTACTCGTGAGCAATTTGATAGTTTGATTGAAGTTTTTCTGCACGTTTTTAACAGTTCATAAAACTCCATTCAAACATAAGAACCACGCTAAACAACAAATCAACCCAACTCACCTCAGTGGCACTAAGTTTGCTGCTCAAATCAGAACATTGATGAACCATGGCATCATATTTGTCCCGCCAATCCTCAGATTGCTGTTGTAGCATAACATAGATTATTCTTGTAAATTTCAGTTTCAAACCAAAAAAATTATAAATTCACACCTTGTGTAGAGAACAAAATGCCACACACTAACCTTCTGGTGGGTTTCTATCAGAACTCCCATTTGTTCTATCTGATCTGCCATTGCCTGATCATGGTAAAGACATGACGAGAGCAAAAAAATTGACTTAGTACAAGTGAAATATCCAATGGCCAAATGAAGGCATAAATATAATTACAGCAACAAAGCTAATCTGTAAAATGGGGAAGTAATACCTTTCTTTCACTTTCCTCTTGATAATACCGCTCCTTCGGAATATAAACACCATTTTTCTCACGGGCAGCATAAACCTCTGGACAAGATGGCGACAGTTATTTCAACTTGGCTAACTAAGGCAACATAAATTACAATGGAATGTTCTCTTTATCACCCCTGACAGCACCTCACCTGCCTTAAGTCTTTCAATCTCTCCATAAAGGTCCTTGATAAGAGTTGATTTCATCATCTTTTGGTTGACCTGAAAACAGTCATGGCATAAAAGATGAACCGACTAAAAAAATACGACCTAATAGAACTATATTTAAATGTTCAATAATATAAAGGGCTCCAATAAGCACCTGCAGGTTGGAAATACAAATAGGAAAGGAAAAAAAACAGTTACCATATCTAAATTTCAATCCAATCCGTCTTCAAGAGAAAAAATATATATACAACACATTCCTATTCATCGCTAAAAAGCAAGGTGCACTTCTAAGCTATACATAAATGTATATCTTTTGAGATCTTAGCATCATTCTTCACATTAAAATTTGAAGTTGAACAAATCCCAGGGTGCAGAACCAACTCAAACAAATAGGTATGCAGTAAAATACATTAGCTTGCATAACTCAATATTTCATTCAGGAATTTCTTTTGTCAACAATGGAACATAAAAACTATTAAACTTCACAAAGACAGTCCCCCGCCCAAATTCTATCAACTATATCAATTTTCTGGTCCTATTACGTGCATGGCCAATGGTCATGTGCGCATTAACTTCTATATAAAACTTGAGAGCAATTAAAGAACTATTTTTAAAATAACTAAACACTAAACAGTACAACTAACCTCCGGTTTATTTCTTATATTCTTAGCCCTGTGTGCATAATCCAGTGTACTCAAGGTCTCCTCCAGGCAATGAACAGCTGGTGATACAGTTGCTATAATGCATGTTTTGGTTCTTCCTCCAAGTGAATCACGAAGTAGCCTAGTAAGCTTGCTATCCCTGGAGCAATTCAAGAATGTAAATAGAAGTCAAAAGGAAAAATCAACGTAGGATATAACATAAGAACTGGGGTAGCAGGAAAAACCTGTAAGGGATATGACCAAGATGCTCCACGAGAGCATTAATGACTCGCCCCAAAGTAAGTAGACTTTTGTTGATTTCACCAGCTTCTCTTGCACGTCCCTATTAAATAATAAGGATTACGAAGCATCAGATGGTTGTAAATTTAAATTTAACTAGGCATCCCAGAAAAAAACTATATCAGAATTAAATTGTATACCTCTCTAGCACCTGACCGGGATATATTTTCTGAACCAGCTAGATCCACCAAATTCAGCTTGCCACATTTGATTAGTTCTTCACCTTCAGGTGTTGCTTCCTTGATATGTATTGTAATAGAAAAGAGGGAATGTGACCGACTGTAAAAAGAAGACGGATTCTTTATACAACAAGAACATTATAATCACCCTTTGAGCATTAGAAAAGAAAAGGAACCGTTACCTTGATTGCTTGTTCAGAAATGTTTCTGCAGTTCGACGCTTCGCAGATCCTCTTTCTAGGAGAGTGAATATCTCACTCGCACTTGTTACTATTTCCTCCTCTAGACCTCTTACAAGAACCCCACCTTTCCCATCCTCCATGAGAGGCAACTGCTTCTTTTGTTTCTCCTCCAATGCAACTCGAGAAATTTCCTCAGGAGCCAGCAAATCGGTAATCTCCTCGTTGTATAGTTCTAAGAATGTGACCTTCACACTGTATTCAGCATTTTGGCTTTCAAGAGTATCAAAAATTTGTTTAACCGCCCTAGGTATGACCCCTGCTTCTGGAGGCAGCTCTCCGTTAGGCCCACTCTGTCACATTTTACATAACATAAATAAACCATCAACTGACAACTGCACAATAGTAAATTTAAAACATCAAACCAACATGTAAATTAGAAAGTCCTATATTATACCTTTGATCTTTTGCATTCACCTTCCATGGTGTAAGTTTTACCTGTACCTGTTTGACCATAAGCAAATATGGTACAGTTGAACCCTTCTAGAACTTCATGAACAATTGGCACTACTGCTTGTTCATAAAGATCTCTTTGCTGTGCTGAAGGACCAAAAACCTACATCCAGCACTAAACAAATTATCAGACCTTGCCACAAACAAGGAAATCAAAGCAGCCCACCAAATTCAATATCAGAAAAAGAAATTCTGCAAACCACAACAACAACAACATAAATAACCCAGCAGATAACAATTCAACATACAGGTAGGCATTATTCACATAGCCATTTAAACTTCAAAACTACCATCGCAGAAAGAACACAATCACAAACCCGGGCAGTAAAATCTGTCACTAAAATCCCTTAACCGCAATGACCCACTTATAAAATCAAACCCTAAAAGCACCAAAACCAAAAAGAGGTGTAGAATCCACTAACAGTTGTTTTCCAAACTTCAAAAATAAAATTAAACAACATTTAAAAATAAAAATAAAAACAAAACAAAACAACTTTAATCCCAACTTCACCTTGTCAAAAGTGAAAACCCTATCAATATGTTTCCCAGCGATATTCTGCGAAACCGCAACTTCTCTCTGGTAATCATTGCAAGTTACCACTTGCGGAGCATTACTCCTCAATTCGTCCTCGCTAAACGGCCTAACACATCGCAACCAGAAAAAAATAATAAACTTTGTTAGCAGAAATAACAAAGAAAATAAGAATAAGAAACCAAAATAAAAATGTTACCTGCAACGAAGAAGGACTTGCACATTAACGCCTTTCTCTTTGTCGTGTCGACCTGACATTTTTGGTTGTCTTCCTGGAGGAGAGAGAATCGCGCGTGCTTCTGGTGCTAGATCCAGTCTTCCCTCGAGAGATCAATCTCTTAATCGATCTGGCGATCTCTCTTCTCTTCCTTTCTCTCTGTCTTTTCTTGGTGTGATAATGTGGAATGAGAGCGGGATGGAGATGGGGATGCGATTTGAATTTTGAGACCCGCTCGCTTTCGAAATCAAAATGAAATCCAACGGTTTGAAATGCATCCAGGCCTCCAATGTCCTTATATGGTAGCTGTTCGGGTTTTGTACTTTGACAGTTTTGTCCCTGTTTCTCGTTATTAAACCCGGCCTAGGGTTGACCCGTGTAAGGGGCGGGGTCCGGGGTTTCATGGGTCAAGCTGGGTCAACTCGGAAAAATTAAAAAAAATAAAAATTTTAATATTTTATATAAAAAAATTAAGAAAAAATCAATGTAAATATAGATTATACATATTGTAAATTATGAAGTTTAAAAGAATATTTTAAAAAGTTTTTTATCCCACATTGAAAAAACATAATTTTTTTCTTTGGAACATAGAGTATATATACTAATAGGTTTCAAATCTCATATTAAAAAAAAATAAAAAAATTTCTTGGGAATATAATCCTATGTTGAAAAAAAAATAACTTTTTTCTTGAGAATATAGAGTATTTATACTAATGAGTTTCAAATCCCACATTAAATAGATATTATGTTATCCTTTTAAATTGAAGTATTTAAACCAAAAAGTTTTTTATCCCAAATTGAAAAAACATTATTTTTTTCTTGGGAACATAAAGTATAAATACTAATGGGTTTCAAATCTCATATTTTAAAGAACGAAAGAAAAAAAAATATCGGGTCACACCGGGTCATAGGTTGACCAGCCAGATCAACTAGATGTGGCTGGCTCATTGCACCGGGCGGTCTTTTGACAAATCCGGACCAATTCAGCCTCCAGGTCGACCCACCGAGTCGGTTCAGGTTTAATAACTATGTTATGTCTTCCTTTTTTTTTGGAATGTATTTCAATTTTTTTGGAATATTATAGATGTTTTTCTAAGGTGACAAACCCTATATGGATGTAAGATTACCTTGTTTTTGTATTTTTAATTATGTTTAGTTTTAAAAAATATTAAAGTAAAATTTTTTTAATAATTTATGATGATTTTAATGTGCTAGTATAAAATATATAAAAAAATATTTTAATTCATTTTCAAGAAAAAATAATTATGAAAAACATCATGAACACACATTACATACAAGATATGTGTTATGTTCCTACTTTATAATTTTTTTTTTTAATTTTGTTGTCAAATAGTTTTTAGTTTATTATCAAATAAGCTTTTACTTTCATGGTCCAAATTGAATTTATGATTTCAATCCACCTAGAAGAAATTACCCCCACCTTGGTCTTTAGAGGTTGAGATTCTACTATTTATTATTCATTCAAATATCCCTTTAAATTATAGTCATATAAAAGAGTGTTTATTAATGAGTGTTTGAGAGTGTGATATTTTTGTGTTTTTTAATAATTTTGATGTGCTGATATCAAAAATAAAAAAATCTGGAAAAAAAATTGTTTTGATATATTTTCAAATGAAAAATACTCTTAAAAAGTACAAGAGAGATTGGAGAAATCACAAATAAGAAGTTAAGAATTTAATATTTGTTTTGTTTGGCAAAAAGAATAAAGATCAAGTGATGACTTGATAGAACCCTTCCATTTCTTGCTAATAATTTTCAAATCTTTAATGTTTAAAACATTCTTACATTTTAAAATAATTTTTATGCCAACTTTAATAACTATTAAAAAAATTTCAAATTTCAAAATAAAATATTTGGAAAGCTCATATTACATTACATTTGTTTTTTAATATATCAACAACTAAAACTAATTACAATTAACAAAACCAACCATGTAACACCCTGTAAATTTTCAATGTTATAATGATACTACAAGCCTTAATCTTTGATAAAACATGGTAATTATTTTTTTGTCATGCATTGGCAATCCAATCATATAATCACTCTTTTGTCTTATGCTTTTAATAATCTTATTTTGATAAAATTTCAGCAAAGTTGTCTATATCCAGGTCATTAACAATTATTCTCTTCTCTTAAATAAGCTACCTAACAACTCATGGAAATTCAATTCCCATAATGTAACAACTTTTTTCAATATTAAGCCTCAGGTCAGTCAGTCAATCAATCAAGTTATAATAGTATACATATATTAAAATTTATCAAGTACATTAAACAATTTAAACTTAACGTTTCATCAAGAGACCGTTACATTACAAATATTTCTTCATATTACAATTCACATCCATTTGAAATAAAATACACCATGATAATCTACCTAATACTGTAACTTAAAAAATCGATACCATGTCTCAACGGGTGATATCCTAGAACAAGAACCTACAAAACATATGAATTTAAATAAGACATTTATCACAACATAATTATGATGTACCATGTACAGCATCTACATGGTTCTTCATAAAAAAAACCTCCATAATTTATTTCATTAGTAACATAATCGACACATCATCTTTACTATAATCTCTACTAACCTTGAGTACAATATCATCACCTCGTCAAGGTAGCTTCAAACTATATCTTTCCAACTAAAAGTTACATCTCATTCAAGAATTTATCTTGCTAACTTAATCCATTGTAGCTCACCCCAAGGTTTTATTAATGGCATAAGCCTATTTTACATATGCACCTTACTTTATATCATATGTTAGATTGAAAGTGAATTCTCTCTTGTATTCTCTATCATGCATGCTCTTAAGTAATCAAACACTATATTGATATCATCATACGATTCCAAACAAGTATAATTAATAATTTATTAATTTCCATTATCTATATTAATCCGTTAATATTCGGTTTAACTTAATTTGGTATAAGGTAACACATCGTTAATTGTTCATCTTACAACAATAATTTATGTAATTTGATCTTACATACTGTCGCACGTGTGCGGCGGCGCGGCGATCGTCCACCCTCAATGAAAAAAAATCGGAATATTTATTCCTGGAAAATAGTCAGAGACAAGGAATTCTTGTCTCTATAAGTAAAAAAATGGACTGAGAGTCGCCACCTAGTATTCTGGTTACTAGGAACCTTAACTGGTCTTTAGAGATCAGGTACAGAGACTGGTTGCGTAAAGGGAAGGTATTAGCACCCCAACTACGCCCTACCTAAGGTAGGCTGCATTGTTTTAATGTCTGATAACATCTAAGGTCGTGTTTGTGGTTTTTAATTTTATTGTTCGGAATACGCATTACATGTAATGTCATATCCCAAGTTCTAAAATATATATATATATATATATATAAAATTTAAATTAAATATCCGGAATATGTATTACGTATAATGTCATACCCCGGATATTAAAAGATAAACAAAATAAAATTTTTGTTGTTTTTTTGAAATTTTGGCCAATATTCTCTTGACTTTAATAAACTGGTTATAAAAGTCAAAATGCATGCTAAAACATTGATTTTTTTTTTGTATGAAAAATACAAAATGATTTTTTTTTTTGAGACATTTGGCCGTATGCACAAAAACATTTTTTTTTTAATTTGTTTTTATATTCTTGAAAGTCAAAAACCGGGTATTTCAGTACCGGATTTGTATTTTACGACATAAAAATATTGTCCGATATTACGGAAAAATTTGTTTTTATGGGCCGGATGAATAGTACCGTATGAACAGTATAATACAGATGATATTAAGCAAAATGATAGAAGAAAATGTGCTTTTTTAAAAAAAAAAAATAATAAATAAACATTATAACAAACAAAATAATAATAATAATAATAATAAATAATAATAATAATAATAATAAATAAATAAATAAAAATATGGGCCGGACCCAGCCCAAATGTATGGGCTGGGCCAACCAAGCCCGTTTACAGGGGCTGGGCTGAACGGCCCAGCCCAGGCCCAAATGGGCTGGTTACTGTGCATCAGCACAGTAACCAGCCCACGCTGCATTTTGCAGCAGAACGTGAATTATTCACGTTCTGCATGCAAGTGCAAGCCGGGGCAGCAGGAGAAAAAAATGATCGGGGAGCAGGAGGGTACCTGGGGCGGCGTCGAGGCGGTTCTGCTGGCGGAGGCGGTGCTGCTGTCACGGTGGTTCCAACGGCGGTCCTCCTTCTTCCTCTTTCTCTCTGTTTTTTTCTTTTCTTCCCTCCCCTGCTGCTTCTTTTTCTTCTTCCTTTTGTTCTGTTTTTTTTCTTTTGTTTCTCTCGTCTCTCTACTCTCTTTCTATCGTTCAATCCTTCCCCTTCTCCCTCTCTCTTTTTTCTTTTTTTTTTTCGGTTCCCTTCCCCTGTTTTTATAGGCAAAAACAGGGGAAGGCCGAGTGGTGGGGCGGCCACTGTTGGCCGCCCCTCCACTATCTGTTCAAAAGGTGGCAAGTGGGCTGGTGTGGTAGGCGTCTTATTGCGTAAAAACAGGAAAAGAAATTAGGCGAAAAGGGAGAAGAAAAATCTTCTTCTTCCCCTGCCTCGCGCGTCCAGGGGAAGAAGAAGACCTACAGTGCCGTCAAAACGGCGCCGTTTTGGGCTTCTGTTTTTTTTTTTTTTTTTGCAACAGTAAATGAAACGGCGCCGTTTTGGTCAAAACGCGCCGTTTCATTTAAAAGAAAAAAAGGCGCCAAAACGCGTCAGATTTCAAAGAAGGCCCTCAATTTGCGCGCGTTTTACAATTTCGTCCTTGGTCTCGGATTTCTTCAATTTAGTCCCTAATTGGCCATTAAACTTCAATATTTATGCAATTAAGCCCCTGATTTGACCAAATTAACTTCCAAAAATTATAATTTGACCCCAGAAAATTAATTTCTTCCAATTAAAGCCCAAAATAACTCCAAAATCAATTGTTTTTGCAATTAAAACCTCTATAAATTCAATTAAACCTTCAATAAAATTTAATTAAGTCCATAAACTTCTAATTTTGCATTTTTTCTTCCTCAAATTGAATTTTCTTTATCATCGGGGCTCGCATCAGTCAATGATATACTGTCAAAATTTTAATTTTAATTTCATTAATTTTTTTTTAACATCCTCAATCAATTTTTGAACATTTTTAGAGCGCTCTGGTATTTTTTTTTCACTGTTATATTTTTGATAATATATTTTTTTGGAATTTTTTTGTATTTTATTATTTTTTATATGGGGACCCAGAAATGGGTTACAACACATACATCAATACACTTATCCTTTTCCTGGATTGACAACCATATCGCTTATAATTTACAAACATAGATGCATTTCTTGTCAAAATAGTCCTCAAATCTTGGCCAAATCTCTTAGTCCTCAAATCTCTTTCAAATACAATGCCAAAATTAGCCTATATGTACACCCTTTTACATGGTCATAACTACACCCTTTTTTTCTCACGAGCACGATATTGAAATAGATTTCAAAATGCACAAAGTTGTTATATATAATAGTCCGGCAGCAGAAAGAGGAAGGTGAGATGCAGACAAGAGTACCTGCATGAAAATAGATAAGGTAAGCACGTGTAAGGTCATGATGGGGTAAAGCGACTTAAGTGGAAGGCTAGAGATAAGAGTCCTTTTTTGTTGATAGCTGGCGAGGAAATTCAAATTCAAAGCAACGACACCGTTTAGTTAAAGAGAAAGGGTCAACATGTAAATCAAATCAAGATCACAGCTGGCAAACCTCATCTTGAATTCAAAAATTAAACTCCCGAATAGTGATAATAAAAAGGGAGGAAGGGTTGCAAGGAGGTGGGAAATTACTTTATGCAGATCACATTCACCCTAAAAAGGCCCGGGCTACCTCAAAGCTGCCTATAAATTTAGTTAGGGTTTATCAATTCACATTGCTCTTTCAATTTTTTTTTTTCACTTTTACCTATAATTTTAATTCCAATTCCCATAACTTATATCTGTAAGCTCAGGATCAAGGGAAAGATACATCAAGATTTATTGAGCGAAATAAATTTTGTTATTTTTCTTTTAACAATGACTTAGCACCATTACATTATTCAACAAAAACCCTTATATTAACTTCAATACACTATCGAAATAATCATTTAGACACATCAAGTTGCTATCCAAAAACAATTTTATACTTCCTTCAATACGCTACTAAAATAGTCACCACTTCTACCAATAATGAGCATCCAAATCAGCCACTATTTTTACATGCAACAAGTTACTAAATAGACATCATTCCTATCATGAACAGTTTGTCAAACAATCACCATTGTTGTTATTCTAATAACTATATTTTAGGTTTCCCAAAAAACATGTCATTTTCTTTCTAAAAACAAATGAAAAATGAAAGAAAGGTAACTTGGCAAAAAAAAAAAAAAAAAAAAACAAGCTGAGAAGAGTTTCAACCATACAGAAGAACCAAACTGAGATTTAAAAAAAAAAAAGCCTAATTGTACCCCCAACAAACCTAAGATTGAAAGAAAATGCAAATTCAAGGTTAAATTAAATGATTATCAGATGAATCAGCATAGAAATTTAGTCTACAGACTTAATTAGACTTTTAATAGGTTAGTTTGATTTAATCATGAGCCTAATTAAAGGTCTGATTGAGTTTAAGAATTAGTCTATTAAAAAAATTAATTAAGTGAAAGGACATAATTGGACTTTTAATATGTCAAATTAATTTTATTAGGGACTAAATTTGCGAAAACTTATGTTTAGAAGCTTAATTTGGGCTTAATTGAGAAGATTGAAATTTTAAAGAAACATATTTAATTTTTTCCAAGCTTAATGGGATGAAATTAGGGATAAAATTGCAAGAAAATCAAAATTTAAGGGTCAATTAAGAGCTAAATTGAAGAAATTAAAAACCAGTGATTTTTTTACAAAAAGCATATGAATTTAGAGATCCAATTCATTTGAAAATACTGGTGAAATTGAAGAAATTAAAAGTTTGAGAGTCAATTAAAAATGAAATTAAAAATATCCAAGATCAAAGATCAAAGACTAAGTTGAAAAATATGTTAAAATTTGAGTGTCCTTTTAAAATCTTGCAGGGAAAAAATTGAATTAATTCTTGAAATCATAATTCAATTAAGGAGTTAATTGATCAAAACTTAACAATTCAAGGCTAAAATCAAAAGAGAGATTTATGACATGATTTAGAATAAAAGTGTCAAAATAACGTTGTTTCATTTAAAAGAAACATTGTGTTTTGACCAAAACAATGTCATTTTAGTCAACGCTAAATAAAAAAAAAAAAGGTCAAACGACACATTGTTTGGCAATTATTCATTGTCTTCTTCGTAAATCAAGCGGAAGAACCTATGTTGAAGGGAATTTTGGGCGTCATATTTCCTTTTCAGTTTGACTTCAATGATAAAAAGTTTGCCCTCCTTGCTTTTTTTTATGAACGAGTACCTTATCAGCCTTACTTCAATCCTACCCTTACTCTAATATGTCTGCAAAGATAGTTTAAAAACATATAGAGAACCAACCATTCCAACAAAGGTTGTTGGGGTTTCTCATCAATGGCCAATGAGGGTTAAGAAGAATGAATGACCATGATATATCACAACATGATGTCCCTTACCCTTTATAAATACCAACCTTGTGGTAGTTATGAAAAGGGGGGGACTAAAAGGAAAAAAAAACAAAGAGAAACAAAAGTGAAAAGCATTAGCTTTCTTTTTAAAAAAAAAAAAAACAACTTTTCCTTGTATTTTCCAGTTTGGTTACCTTAATAAACATCATCACCACCACCTTAAACACCTCCATATCAAATACAAGTCTTAGTAATAGTAGAGAACCCAAAAACCAAAGCCTCTAGTTGGTTTTTTTCTTTCTTCTCCAATCCAATAGCCATCATGAGCAGCCACAAGCTCCTCCACTTCATCAACACACTCTTTCTTAATCTTCATACCATAAATAAATAAATATTCTTAATTCATCATAGTTTATCTCAAACATTTGCTTGATAGAAGCCTCTAACCTTCATCCAATGAACCATACCAAAATATCAATATTAATTAAACTGATATCATTAGCCCTTATAGATATGGACAACTAATCAAATCAATGATGATATCAATCACACTAAAATCATTAGCCTCTATACACATAGATGACCAATTAATGCTGATATTAGAATCTCAATATCATTAGCCTCCACCGAGTGGATGACTAATCAAATTTATATCGATATCAACCAAAGTTGATATCATTAACCTTTATACACATGGACGATTAATCAATATCAATATTAAAAACTTGATATCATTAACCTTCACCCAATAGATGACTAATGAAATTTATTTTAATATTGACCAAAGCTTGTATCATTAGCCTTTATACACATGGATGATTAATCAATGTCGATATTGATAACTTAAGATTATAAGCATCTATTGAGCGGATGACTAATCAACTCACCTTGTAATCCTTACAATCCAATCCCTACTTTGTTTTTCTTAATTTCCCTTTTCTCACCTTCTTTCACCTTTTTTTTTATATATATTTTCAAGCGCAAATGACCACATAGTATTCCAAACCACCCCTTGTTACCTCATGCAACACCACCCCTTGTTACCTCATGCAACACCACCCCTTACTCCAGGGGCTGCTGACACGACCAAAAGATTGATATCTTCTCCCAAGTGCAGGAGTGTCGAAGTAATAAATAACCCGGCAAGACTGTGGTCGAACCACAGAGAGGTTAATTGTATAAATTATAAATAACAATACAACAATAATAGTAATACTAATAATAACAACAACAATAATAATACTCAGTACGTGGCGTTGTTATACCTGAGAATGATCTAAAAGATCGAGTCATAGGTTTCTAGCCTATATACTGATTTTATGAAAAGATCAAAGAGATATATTATATAATATAAACAGATTTCTGATGCGAATGAACAAGGCAAGACCAACAATATCAGGATCCTTGATCAAACACAGAGCATACTTAACGTACATAAAATATAACAAGAATGTAAATAATAATATTAATGGTAATAATAATAATAATAATAATAAAAAGAAGATGAAGAAATTAATGAGAACTTTGAGATGGAAGATTAATGTAAGGATTAAACAATGATAAAAACAAATGTCAAAGTTAGAGGATCCACTAATGGTATTTCAAACAAGTATAGTATAAACTCTTATTACTCAACTTGGAAACCACACACGAAGGAGGTTCCAATTGGATGATTTGTCATTAATAGCTCATTATAAATTATTAACATGATCATATTAATTATCTTATTTAAGTAACACCAAACTTTTAAATATTTTCAGGAATTCATGATGCTAACTTATGTTAACAACAAATCAAGTTCTTTTCATAGCACAGGTGTAGGTAATACCATACGGTTGCGCTATGAGAGTGCCAAACATTTGTTGTACCAAGTGTTATACAACACAAATCTAGATTAACCATTTAACAAGCAAGGTATTAAGAATTAGTAAGATAAAAAGATAAGACATGTTAATATTAAATATTAAGGTCCATGTTGAGTTTACACTATACTTATTCTTACACCATTAGTGTAACCTTTTCACATTGACATGATAAACTTAGCTAAACATAATGAGGAAGAGAAATATAAATAAACAAAATAAGAACATAAATAAGATACAAGTTAACTAAGGAAAGAAAAGAAAATGAAAAGCAAATAAGATACAAGTTAACTAAGGAAAGAAAAGGAAATGAAAAGCATAAACAAGATATTAATGAAAGCAAAACTTAAGAATTACAAAAAAAAAATATAAAGAAAGAAATAAAAAGCATGATCTTGATCTGAACAACCAAGCCCCTAAATACATGGCAAATGCCTCCTTTTATAGGCCAAAATTTGGAATTATTGATTTGATGACTAATTCTTGAGTGGGTGGCCAACTCTTGACTTTGTGAAAATCCTTATCTTCTTGTCTGAATAAAACAAAATTGCTAGCATCAGAACTGAAACCACTTAAAAACATGAAAGTTGTAGGAAATTGACTCAGCTTTCCAAGAAAAAAATAGAGGTCATTTGGACTTCTAGAACTCCAGATATGGGCCAAACACTGAACACTGTTTGGGTTGCAGGACAAATTCGGACTTCTCCGTTGGTGCTATAAATTGGACTTGCAAACGACCTTCTTAGATCTTGGTGTCCACATGAAATTTGTAGGCCTATGTCTTACTGAATTTTTGTAAAAATTTGAGATCATTTTGACATCTAGAACTCGAGATATGACCCAATTACCAAATAGTGTTCTAGTTTGGACTACACCAACATCTCTTTTCTAAGTTTGGCCCTCTCTTTGTCCTTTCAATTTCCATTCTTGAACTCATCAATCAATCCTTTGATTTATATGATAGGCATGCATTTAAGATGAATATTTACCATATATTAAGGCATTTTATAGTATTAGACTTGTTATTATAAAACATGCTTTAATTATGGAGTTATTGATACTCTAAGTGCAAAATGATGATATATAACCTTGATAAATATGCACTTTTAAGTACTAATCAGCTGCTCTTTGTAGAACAATAACCTTTGGTTGTTGCCTCACCATCCAATGCTACGCTGGCTAGCTCACAACGTAGCTAGCATTGTTGGCACCGCTAGTGGTGGCTTTCTTAACCACCAATGTAGCTAGATCTGAAAAATTAGGCCATATATGCAAAATTATTTTTTTCAAAAAGTGATTTTTCTCTCATGATTATTTCAAAAAATAATTCAATATTGTTCCATTCATATAAAATTAATTCATGATTAATGTAAATAATAATAATAATTAAAACATACAATCAACAACCTTAATTGTTTAACGAAAGCTCTAGTATCATTGTTGGGTTTCCTAAAAGATATACACATAGCAGAAACAATAAATCTAATTTTTTTCAAGAGTTTTAGGATCCCATTATATATATATATATATATATATATATATATATATATATATATATAAAGTTGTTTGGGGTTTATACAAAGATTATTTAAAGATCCGATAGTCTTTTCAGCTTTGAATAATTGCTTAAGGCTAGGTTATTACAAATAACAAATTGTCTATGCTTCTGACCTCTAACAATAATCCACACGAACCATTAGTGAGAAATATTTTAAACTTTTTTAGGAGAAAGAGAGAGATTATTATACCTTTGAGTGTTAACTCTTTTTTTTTTTTATGTACTATATTGTTGTATTTTCATGTAATGTATTGTTGTAAGAGGCATAGCATTCAATTTATAGGGAAATTTAAAACCCTATAAATGACAAAAAAAAAAAATCAATTTCCACCTTAAATACTACCACATATATTATTTTAAGATAATTTTTTAAATTTATTCAATCAATTCTCTATTTGATTTTTTTTAGGTCAAGAATTATAATCCATTATATTAATTACATTCTAGTCTTCAGTTTATAAAATTCATTTGCAATCAAGTCGCACTTGATTAATCATTCTATTTTAATTTCTAACCAATTGTTCTTATGTGTGTGATTCATTAGGTTCCTTAATAAGTTGGCTCAAATATAAATCATAATCCTAAATGAAATAGGATTAATTAAATTTTTTTAAAAAATAATTTATTATCAATTTGACAATTGATTCATTTATATTTGAAGATCAAGTACAATGTCTAGTAACCTGTCATGATCCTCCAGATAATAAAAAAAGCCATAAGTGGTTTGATTTAACATTTTAGTGTCCGGTTTCTCATTATAATTATTAGTCATTCATCAATAATGTTTTGATTTAGACATTAATAGCATGGAGTATGTGTGCTTTATTAAATCATTTTAGTTCTGAAAAATATAGTTATTGATTATTTAAATAAGATTTGAAATTTTTTTAAAATCTCATTCCATATTGGCCAAGAATTTCACAATTAAAACTATTTGAGAACAAATGAAACGTTTTTTTTAATTCACCTAGGGTGATAAATCTTCTCTTGATTACTCAGATACATTTATATAGTTTATACTATAACCAATATATCATTGTTTGTTATTCTAAATTAGAACAACATGTGGTTAAGATCAAAGCATAACACTCTTAATATAAGTTAACTTGGTGATCTCAAGTCTGAGGATCACAACTATCACGTGAGTCTTTCAATAGATATAAATGATCTCTGCATATAAAATTCTCTTACAGGTCAGTTCAATGTACACGTCATCAAACAATCACTTGCATATTAATTTTAGATATCTCTTCTGCCTCAATTTTCAAGAGCATATACTTTTATTCATAAGGAAAGAAATATAATTTGTGTCAGTCTCGACAACTCTAATTAATATCCAGTTATAATAAAACATTATCCAGTAACATTTGAAAACAATGCTTTGATGCAATAATTTTTTTTTATAATTATAACAACTTTATAATATTATATGCAAAAATATTTTGTTTCACGAACTTTATATTTATTCTAGATCTATTAATCATGCATTAGATTCATTAATTAAATATGATTGAATATTAAAGATAAAAAAATATTTATTAATAATAAAAATATTTTACATGAATAAAATCAATATAACATATAATTAATTCACTATAAGATATTTTCAATAATATATCATGAAGAAAAAAAATGGTGATGATTGATGGTATATTGTCGTGCACGGGGGGTGTCATGACCCATTAAAAGGCCGGCGCATGGAGAGGCGTTGTATATAATATGGCGAAAAGGGCTAAAAAGAGTGTCGAGGAAGATGGGGAGATCAAAGAGTCGTTATGGTCTCAAAGAGAGAGTGACTCATCGCATATTCATGATGATGTTGAGGTTTACCGGAGGAACATGGAAACACTTAATTGAGAGGATCTTGGTCTCCCTTTACTTTCGGTTAACATAATAACGAATTGATTAACATAAAAAGAATTTGTTGCTTTTGTTTAAAATGAAATAATATTTAAATAAATACTAATAATTATTTTCTAAAATAAAATATATGTACTCTTTATATTAAAAACAAAATAAATTTAATTTTTAGGTTAAAATACATGTTATAGAGTATTATTATTATTATTATATGTTATTCTATCTTATTTAATGCCTACCAAACAAAAAATATTCAATTCAATACATTCTATATACAAGTCCAACCCTATTTAATACAATTAATATCGTACAATATCCCAGTTATCTAGGAGATGGTCTAATAATAAAAATTTGAGATCAAGGAATTATCAATATTGATGATCACTGAAGGTTTATCTAATTGTTAATTTTAGGGCCCGTTGAGATTATTCGAGGTACGCGTAAGTTAGCCTACACACCTCACGTGAGTAAAACAAATCAAGTGCTCCGGATTATGGCATGTGTTTTAAAATATTGATTTTTATTAAAAGTAATTTGTTTGATGAATCTAAAAAATAAATAAAAAATATTAATAGACGTAAAAGAAAAAAGAAGCAAAAATTAGGGTATTGAACCAAAGGGACGAGGCCGGTCTTTTATCCCTCGAATTCTTATCTCTTCTCCACTTTGCCAATATCTAAATCTTAAAAATAAAAATCTTTAATCTCCCAAATCTCTCTTGAAAATCTATATAAAAAATCACGATCAACTGTAAATCATCAGCATGTTGTCTAAATCACTTGTGAGAGAGCTGGTTGGATTTTTGGATTTGAGAATAATGAATTTATTTTATTTTTTTGTTATCAAACTTGTATCAGATGTTGCTTTCATCATCTTTGCTATATTTTCTTCAACCCTAATAAATTTTTCTTCATAAAACTACAGCTAATTTACTCTCTGAGTCGACTCGTCTCCAAAACCATCTTATATTTGTTGGTAAGGAGACGGAACATGAGGGGCGAGATTGCATAGATGAGATTATAGGAGAGGGGGCGAGGGGACAAGACCAGCTTATATTTGATAGGATAGACAACCAAAAACTTCATGATATATACTCGAAACTCACGAGCTTCGCTGTAAATCATGAGAAAAACCAGGAAGATAGCTTATCAGAGAGAGAGACTGAGTCAAGGAAAAGAGATTGTGACTCGTCCACTTGTTGAGATTTGTTTCCTTGGTCTTTCACTATGGCTGCTGAAGTGAAGAATAGAAATGATTGATGGGTTTAGGTGTCATTTTCTGCTCTCTTTCTCTTTAATATATACGTAAGGTTGTAATTTTTTAATAATTTTTTTAAAAGTTTGTTTGTTTTTATGTTTTAAAAAAAATTAAATTTTTTTTTGTTTTAAATTAATATTTTTAGTGATTTTACATCATTTTAATATATTTATAATAAATTTTAAAAAATAAAAAATATATATTATTTTAATATATTTAAAATAAAAAATATTTTAAAAAATAACTATTACCATAATATAACTCTAAAAACAAAAATTCAATACAATGATACATGGAAGAATAACTTCACTCTCATTCTCAGTATATCCATTTTTTTGCCATAAAATGCACTACTTAGATTCCTATCATTTTGCATCCAAGTATTCATTTAATACAAAACCAAAATTATTATTTTCACAAAATTTATGACATTGCATACTAATTGAAACACACCACGTGTAGCTAGTTATTAAAAACCCGTACCAGTTATTTTTTAAAATGTTTTATATTTGATAATATATTAAACTAATAATTTATTATTTTTAAAATATTATTTATAATATCAACAAATTAAAACAATTTAAAAATAAAAAAACGAATCTTAAAATCCTGCAAAAATACTTTTCAATCTAGAAAACAAACAGGTGACGAGCTCCAACCGAAAACTAGAGGGCATGAACACAGATAGCTAAATTAAAGCAGACCACACAGGGGCCAAGTGAAGTCTCTCAACTACAATGCTCGTATAGGTAGAGCATGGGGGACATGTCAAATCCTCGTTATTAATACCACAAGTGCTCAGCCGTAGATACACGACAAAAATTACCACAGTGCTCAGCCGGTTTACACCATTTTTTCAAAGCATATTAAGGGGAGGCAGAAGGGAGCTGGTGGGAGTCAATTAATAAATTTACAGAGAAGCTTTAAATGTTGTCATCTACGGGGACCCGAAAGCTGTGAAAAAAGTGAAATTGTCGGCTGTGTTTTCAATAAGGAATCGATGGCAGTTAGGAAATAATAGATTGGCGACCCTTTTTTTTTTTTTTTTCCTTCTAATATATATAAATATGTTTCCAAAGAAGGACTGAAAATTACTAATGGACTTGAATTGAATTGGTTAAATAAATATGATCAATTTCCATGAAGCACTAAAATAAATACTGAAACTAAATCTTCACTTTGCATTTTTTTTGAATTTCTGTTAAATAGTTGTTTATGTATTCTTTATATAAAACATGTTTAAAAACTTATTCTCAAACAAGAATATTATTATCTTAGTGAGGGTTCTATTATTTATCTCCATCAACTTAGAAAACGATGTCTTATCCATGCTGATCAATAATATCTCAAAATATTCAAAAATGAGTTAAACCATTAATTGTAAGGAAAAGACTTTTGTTTGTTTTTTCATCATGTGTCATGATCATGTTTTTCATCATAATTTATGGTAAGTTAATATTCAAACAACCTTCTATCATACAATCAATGAAGCACATGTTCATAAATGTGACCTTATCATATTGCCCTTTCTTAGGGAAAGTATTATGTGTAATGATCCTATGAATTATCCTAGATTATAGTAGCAAGTCTTAATTTTTAATCTCGCTATAAGAGCAAAGTCATGCCAACCAATATGCAAGATAATAGCCTTATTATAAACAAAACCATCAATTATAGATATTATCTTCATCTCAAAGACTCTAGGTCCTTCATTTCAAATACCTAAAATATTAGCTAATGTATCATAATCAAATTTAATATGCTTATCTTGTAGGCTACTAACAATTCTAGGCTCCAAATTAACCCTTATATTGGTAAATAACATTTAAATCAATTGGGATATGTAAGTTTTTCAAATAAAATAAGGTATTCCAAACCATTTTCTCAAATATGGTATATAACCCAAAAGCATATAAATCAAGTTTTAAACCTCTATCTACAACATTAGATCAATCCGAGAAAGAACTTAAAAGCCTTTGAATGTTGTCACCTTGATATGAGGTAGGATCATTTACCATTTTGCTTCTTGACTCCATTTTTATAAAACATTTCTTTGGTTTCATTGCTCTTTAATTTCTAATAAGCAACTCTAGTTTTGGGTTAATTTAGTGGGAATTGAGTGAATTTTGAGAGAATGTTTGGTTTGGGGTTTTAATTTAGAGGTTTTGTTGTTCTATTGAAAAATTGATTGCTATATTTATAATGTCGAATAATTGGTTGACTGGTTGTAATGGGTTAAGTTTAATCAGTAGACTAGTTGAAACCCAAACTGAGAATTTCCCAATATTTTTTTTTATCCTTTCTTTACGTAAAAAAAGAAAAGAAAAGGGGGAGCCTTTTCATGTAAAACTTATATCCAAAAAGCAAAGAAATTAAGGAGTAAAAAACTTAAAAACTGGATAGTAGCCTCACTGCTAATCCTTAAGCTCATTGTCAATCGTTCAGTCGATTGATCCAATTATATGAACCAGTTGACTGGCTCACACAAAACTATAATTTTTTAAATTTGGTCTTTCATATGTGTTTTAGAAGTCAAAATATACATCTTTGTTCAATTTATAGATTAAAAAATTGGCTCCAACTCAATTCTAAAAAAGATTATGTTCATCTAATAGTTGTTCTTTATTTCTCTGGCTTAATTGGTTAGCCAATTAAACTAACTATAATAAATCGGTCGACTGTTTCATTTCAGACTTAGACAGACAATAAATTTTTGCAGTAGAATAGATTTTTCAAGATTTTCATGCTAATAAAGTATATATTTGATTACTTAAATATGTCCTACTTATATCTATAAATATATACATACAAAAACAACACCTTAAACATATTTAGCATGAATGAAACCTAAATTTCTTCTTATTTTGCAAAAGTGATCCTTACTTGAATGTTATGTGAAAATATTTGTTAATTGGTATTCTGTGCCAACAAATTCATGAACAATATCTCATTTCATCATGTGATCCTTTAGAAAGTGACATCTCACTTATATATGTGTTTGTATGTGAGTGTTGTATAGGATTCTTAGAGAGACTTATTATGCTAGTTTTTATCACACTTAATGGGTATATAATTAAATACAAGTTCATAGTCTTCTAAGGTTTGTTTCATCCATAATATTAGAGCACAACAACTACTCATCACAATATATTTCGTTCTAGTTGTTGATATGACTACAAATTTATGTTTCTTACTAGCCCAAGATATTAGTGATGATTCTAGAAAGTGACATGCTTCACTAGTACTTTTTATATCAACCTTCTATCCGGAAAAATCAACATATAAATAGTTATTCAAACTTAACTCACTTTCTTTCAAATACCACAACCTTAAATCATTTATACCATGCAAATAATGAAAAATATGTTTTATAGCACTAACATGAAATTCTTTAGGACAAGCTTAAAAATATATACATATACATACAAAAAACATAATATCAGGTCTACTCGCAGTTAAATATAGGAGTGAATTGATCATACCTTAATATTTTATGATGGCTATATTTTTACAATTTTCATCCATACCAAGCTTTGTTGATATTCATGTGGGTGTATTGGCTTCTTTGACATATTTCATCCTAAATTTTTTCAAAGGATCCTTGATGATGTGTTCCCAAAAATATTTCATCCTAAATTTTTTGAGTTTAAAAACATGATTAAGAAAATGAAAAATTTTAAAATCTTGGGGTTGTTCAACATACACTTCTTCCATGATAAAACCATTTAAAAATGTATTTTTAACATCCATTTTAAAAAGTGTGAAGTTGGCCTGACAAGCAAATGTTTCTTCATAATCAATACCTTCTTAGTGATTATAACCTTGTTTCTAACTATCGTCATATGTTCATCAATTTTTTTCCTAAACACCATTTAGTTCTAATAGATTGGTTGTTAGGTCTAGGATGTTCCCAAACATCTATAGTTTCATTTTATTTTTATCATCAAAATATATAAAAATATTTAACCTAAAGGTCAACACTCCTCATGTGTTGCATGAACACCACGAATGCCTTCCTGACTCATGCGTTGTAAATGTCAATCTATTTAACTTGTACATTTATTTCAGTCCCCATATTTACTTGTTTCAGTTTTGGTCCCTTGTCATATAATTGCTTTAAATTAGCTGAGTTTTGTATTATTTTACAAAATTGAGCATCAACCGAACATTGAAAATTTCTCCTGATATTGTAAGTTCTTGTATAAAGACAGCTAAGACAAACTACCAAGTCAAATCCCAAATAAAACCAATGTGAATAGATTAAATCGAAAAAAAGTTGAGGGGTCAAAATTGAAAAACAAACATGAATTCCCTTTTGATAATGCAAATAAGTCCCTAGTGTTGGCAAAGAAAAAAAAGAACTGAATATTTCTTAATGATTCAAATTTAGTTCTTAAAGCTCTAATTATTTTAAATCAATTAAATTGTATTTTGTTTCACAAAACCAAGAATTAACCGAGTTACAGAATATTTCTTTTTTAATTAAAAAATTATATGCATAGGCTTTTTCAACACGTTTTTGTAGTTAAAACTTTTTTAAGTTAAAATAAAAAATAAGCATACATGTAATCAAATACATCGAGAACTATATATGTTAATAAATAATAATAAAACCCCATAAATATGACTAAAAAAAAAAATACGAATCATAGATAGATTAAGATATTTAATCTCGCAAGTTATGACATTTACCTAGTTGTGTCTGCTAAATTTATTTATAAAAATAATTTTTTTATTCGAGCAAATGATAATAGAAATAGAGACATAAATTAAATTGATTGAATAAAATAAAATGAGAAAAAAACATTATATAATAGAAATAGAGACATAAATTAAATTGATTGAATAAAATAAAATGAGAAAAAAAACATTATATAAGACTACACATATTAGAAATATTATCTGAAAATAATTTTTTTATTTTCTAAAATAAATTTCATCTATATAAAAAAAAATCTAGATGAATCAGGAAAACTTTTTAAAATTTAAATGCATAACAAAAAAAATAATTGTCATGTAAAATAGGTTCTCTAAACAAAATAAAAAAGAGAAAGAGTATTAGTTTAAATATAAATAAAAAAAATTAGAGAAAAAAAACCACATAAAAAAGCGTTAATTAAAACAATAATGAGAAAAAAATAACAAAGGCCAAGCGCTAATGGGCTTGTCAAGCAAAGTGAGCCCACCTACCCTATTTTTTCAATGCCCGCGCGACTAAACCCTTTTTTTTCAGTTGCAATTGGGGCGGACAACATGATTTAAAAAAAAAAACAAATAAGATGATGCATGCCTGTTGAGACAGACAACATCTTATTTGATTTGCTTAGATTTCAGCTATTGTGGTGACTAAAAAATTAGAGCTTAATATTTTTTACACAAAACTTATTTTGACCCAAAACATCTTAGCAGCTGTGATAAATCTATCCATGACATAAAAAAAAATTGTCCTAAATAAATATAAATTAATTGGCTTTTAATTAAAATTAAATTATCCAAAATAAAACTTTAATAATCAAAATAATTTTTAAATTATCCAAAATAAAACTTTAATAATTAAAATAATTTTTTTAAAAAATAAATAAGGCCTGTTTGGTGAGGGAGTGAATAATATTGGTTGCATCCCACGCCATTTAATTATGAAGTTAATAGAGTAATTGTGTACTCGGTACAGTTCAATAAAATGTACGAGTTCAGTTTATGAAATTGTAGACAAATATAGGTAAAAACACACCCACATGCATTGAATGGAAATTATCTGCATAAAGCATTAGAGAAATGAAGTATTTTTAAGGTATTTCAATTCGGGGTGTGATGGTGTGCATATAATTTGTTTATTTTCATAACAAAATTGTTTCATCAGGTTAGTCTATTTGAGAGTACAGTTGTAGTTGTTTTTTAAAATATATTTTACTCAAAAATATATCAAAATAATATTTATTTTATATTTTTTAAAAATTATTTTAATATTTGTGCATCAAAATAATTTGAAAATATTAAAAAATATTAAATTAAAATAAAAAATAAAATATTTTAAATTTTTTAAAAAATATTTTTGAAACGTAAAAATAAGTTAAAGAATATATAATCAAAGTATCAGAGAATACTTTCAACTTTATTAGGAAAAAGAATTATTATTTACCAAGCTTACTTGGTTGATCTTTGAGCTGAATATTAAAAATAAAATAATATAGCAAGTTACTTTTGAAACCGAACGAGTAGCTAAACACCGTTTTGCATTGCAATGCATGTACTTTTAATTATTATTTTTATATGAAAAAAAACTAAATTAATGTTTATATTTATTTTGATAAAAAAAAAACTAAAATAATCTAAAAATTGATGTGACATAAGTGCTCGATCGCTTCCTCTATATAAATTCCTACTGGAACCACATCATATCATACCTTGCCTAGTTTTGCATCCGAAACACTGCAAATATTTCTGCAGTTCTTCTCCTACATTATCTACATGTCTAGCCAGACGTTGATCAGTCCAGAAACAGCTGAGCCCAAGGGCCGAGCAGTGGGAGGCACCGAGCACAGCTGGTGCAAAGCAGTGCCTGGTGGCACTGGCATCGCCGTCTTGGCCATCCTCACATCTAAGCTCCCTCGAAACTCGGTTCTCGAGAATGCTCTCCACAAACTCCAAAATTCTCATCCAGTCCTTAGGTCAAGACTCCATTCTGGCAGCAACACGAACACATTTTCCTTCATTACATCTCCCACTCCTTTCATTAAACTGAAGGCATTCAACCTCTCGTCGACTTTCAAAATCCTCGAAAACCCATCGAACCCAAAAAACCAATCTCTCTCACCCCTCCATCTGGTCCTTGAGCATGAACTTAACCAAAACTCATGGTATAACCATAACAAGGCACCATCTTCCATTAATGACATTCAAGATGTGTTTTTTGCTACCACCTATGCCCTCCCTAACGCAAAGTGGGTACTGGTTCTCAGGCTCCATGCCTCGGCGTGTGACCGAACCACGGCCGTGTCTTTGCTGCGGGAACTGGTGGTGCTGGTGAGTGAAGAGGAGAAAGGTGCTCTGCAGAAGGAAATAGCAAACGAAGTGGAGGTTACTCCGAGCATTGAGGATCTTGTTCCTAATAAGAAGGCTAAGAAGGGTTTGTGGGAACGTGGGATTGACATGCTTGGTTACTCGGTGAATTCACTAAGGCTAACAAATCTGAAATTCAAGGATTCAAGGTCACCAAGATCTTCTCAGGTGGTAAGGTTGCAGATGAACCAAAAGGACACGGAGAAGATCATTGCTGTAAGTACCAGGACTTGCGTTCTTACATTACGCCATTGTTTGTTGCCTTGTATATATACAATCTTTTTAGACAAAAATGCTAATCAATATGATTTATTTATTTATTTTCTGTATGGACCCCATGTAAGTGAAGACATGAACGTACTATTACTATACATAGGATCTATGTTTATGAAGATCTGCTAGCGTCTATTCTGAAACTCGATCTCCATTTTTTCATCACAGACAAATTAAACAAGCTGTCTTAAATTTTGTAGGGCTGCAGATCAAGAGGGATTAAGCTGTGTGGGGCTTTGGCAAGTGCGGGATTAATAGCTGCACAGAAATCTAAGAGTCGTGTGGATAAACAAAGAAAGTTCGCAGTCGCCACCTTGACTGACTGTAGATCAGTTCTTGATCCAACTCTTTCTAATCACCATTTTGGTAAGCCCTCTTTCCGATCACTGTTCATCACATGCTTGCTTGAATGTGTCTAGCCACCATGTAGACATGTAATTAATATAATTTCTCCGTGATATTTTGATAAATAAACAAGAATAGAAAAAACAACTGGCTAAGTGCACTTCACCCAAATGCTAGATTTCTTTTCTTTTATTTTACAGAAGATCATAAAAAATTAGCTATATATGTGGCATATTTATTAATAGTTGTTCGATTTTAGGAGTCAATTTAGCTTTATTTTAACCAGTTTTTGACATTGACCTGTCAAATTTAAATAGTTTAATAAGTTCATCCGATATAAAAAAAATTAAAAATTAAGATTTTTATAAAAAAAAAATTAAAATAGTATTATTTTAAACAAAAATAATAGCCGTCGGTTGGCTGGGTGACGCACGAGATAACCTAACAAGACAATCCAGTGATCTAAGCTTTAAACTGTGTCAAACTAGTACAAAACAATTCCGTGTGAAATGACCGACATGACTGAAAACATATTCTTAGTTATTAAATAAATATTAAAATGATTAAAGTTTATTATTTATAAATTTTAGAATATTTAATATTACTATTCACTCGCTACATTTATTGGGTGTTTTTTTTTTATTTACATAGAAAATCATTTCAAATTTTTAAGAATGGAGTAAAGCACGCTATCTATAAGAGTTGAATGATTCTATATAAATAATAAAAATAAAATTGTTCTACGAGATATTTATATTTTTTTATATGTTTGGACTTGTTTATTTTTGTATTTCAAAAATATTTTTAAAAAAAATTAATTTTTTTTTTCAAATTAATAATTTTTTAGTTTTTTAAATTATTTTGATGTGCTAATATCAAAAATAATTTTTTAAAAATAAAAAAAATATTATTTTAATATATTTTTAAATAAAAAATATTTTAAAAAACAACCATAACTATACTTTTAAATAATAATTAATTAATATGTTTTAACCTGCAAATGAGCTTTTAAGTTAGCTGGCTCTCAATGCGTGTATTTGAAATGGAAAAGCTTGAGCATCCCCAAAATCCATACTATAATTAATGACATAAACGATATAAGGTTTTTTGAAATCTCATTTTCTTACATTAAATAATCAATACGTGCCGTTGGAAGAATTGTAACGGTAGAAAATAAAGATAAAAATAAAAATTAGATATAGATTTATTTTCATGAAAAAAATATAAAAACAAAGAAAAAGAGTGAAATTTTTTTTTTTTTTTAAATAACAGTATATCATTTTTATTTATTACATAATAACCATTTCCATCACCATTGTACTATCTACCACTGTTACCGTTGTTACAATCGGATGTGCTGATAAATCTTTTAAAATATTACGAGTTTACATATTATTGTGTTGTGGATTGTATTAATTTTTTTCAATGTATTTAAAAATTAAAGAAAGAAAGTAGGTTTGTAAATATTGTTTTCAAAATCGGGTTACCATTGTCCATTGTAGTAGTTGAAAAATCATAAGTTAGGGTTTTTTATATTAAAAAATTATTTTTCAATTAATTATCATTAAAAGATTTCTAGTAAATATCATAATAGTTTTTCTAAACTATTTACTAACATCAAAATACTCCAAAATCATTTAAGAAACCTCAAAATCAATTGAATAAAAAACATTAAAATGAAATTAAAAAAAAATTTAGATGTTTTTTTTTAAAAAATACCTACTATCATTGAATTTTTTGTCGAATAAAATTTATTGACACTAAATTTAATTTTTTTTTTCTTGTTATTTTTTTATAGCAGAAAAATAAACAAAATGAACTATTGAACTAAAATAAAAATAATTATAAATTTGAGATGAATCATGTATTTTCTTTGTGTTTTAATATGAAGTTTAATTTTATATAATTAAACTATAAAAAAAATGCAACTGAAAAAAAGGTTGGATTTATTAAAAAAAAAAAACTAGTAAGAGATTCACCTTTCATATAAACACCAGTTCTCCTTCAAAGTTTTTAGTTTTTGTTCATTATTATTTATTACCATTACCATGTCGACATTGCCATCATCGTGTTACACATTTCAATGCCACCTTATACCTTTTATTCATTACAATTATATTAATTGGGTAGTTGAAAGTGTAGTATAAAAGTTAATTTTTTTAAAGTTTGAAAATATATTAAAATAAATATTTTTAATATCAGCAAATAACGATTAAAAAGTACTGAAAACATAATTCAAAATAAAAAATTTAATCTTTTATATATATAAAAAAACAAGTTAAATCTCAATTCTCAAACAAGCACTAAAAATAATTAGCACAACTCATGTTTTCAATGTATATATCTTTACTATTTATCTTCTTATATTTTCAATATTGTGAAATGGAATAATGTCTTTTTATTTTTTTTTCTTTTCATTTTAGCTCTTAATTTCTTTTTTCTCAATTGGAATCTTAGTGGCAAAATTAAAAGCCAATTGCTTTTAATTTTTAAGCAAAAGAAAAATTGAAAGATAAGGGACCAAATTGAAAAATATGAAGAAACTAGATGGTCATTTTGAAATTGACTCAAAATATGAAATTTGATCCTCTTGTTTTTTCAATTAACTCATCTTCAAACCCTTTGGTTTTTTAAAAGCTAACTTTTAACCCAAAACATCACCTATTATTTTCCAGTCACTTGTTTAAGGTGAAAGAGAGTAATCATTAATTCCTGGTGGTAAACAAAAAAATTATTAGTTGGTATCGATTTTAATCAATAAAATAATTGATTTTGATGTCAACAAGTTTTATTCGATAAAATAATTTTATTTAAATATTATTGGATTGTTTTTAGGTTTTCTAAGGCATATATGAATATATTTTTTGGGTAGAAAAACAGTTGAAAATGAATTTTTAAGTGTGTAAAGCACCTCTAATTGGATTTTCCAACAACCATCTAATAGCTGAAATCTGAGTGGAGAAGATATCATGTCTTATGCTCTATTTTTTTTTTTAAGAAAAAAGGGGTGGATCCGCCCCTTAATAAAAAAAAATCAAAGCCTAACTCTTTTTTGGTACTTTGATTTTTTTGTTTCTTGTTTTATTTTTTTATTTTTTTCAATCCCATCCTTTAATATTTTATTAATTTTAATTTTTTTTTATAATTTATTTTATTTTTATTTTTTATAGAGTTATCATGTATATTATTATTACTTAATTGATTTGCTAAAATGATTTTTCTATGCATTTAGGGTACTCTATTTTTCTCTTTTTATAAGACCACTTTACTTCAGTGTAATATTGTTGAGTTTTGTGTTTTGTGCCTTGATAGAGCATATCCCACCAGATAAAAATAATAATGTTGGTAATAAATAAAAGAAACGACAGAGAGCAGTGAGTAAATGAATGTTGTTGCTTTTAAATGATGGGATCCGTGAGCTCGTAAAAACAATCTTACGACTATAAATGTCCTTATTATTAAATAGAATATTTATTTTTAGTATCAAAACAACACTTTAAATAAATTATAATAGAATATTTATTTTATGCATTAATGGAAGTATTTAAACCTTTTTTTTAATGAAATGGTGGGTAAAAAAACAAAAAACAAATTATACAAGTTATCAGGTTGTTTTTTAAAAAATATTTTAAAATAATTTTTTTATTTTTTAAAAATTATTTTTAACATTAGCATATTAAAAAAATTAAAAACATATATAAAAGTATTAATTTAAAGTAAAAATATAAAAAAAATAAATTTTAAAAATATTTTAAAAATAAAAAAAAAACATTTTCAACGAAAAAAAAATAAACATTTTAATAGTCGCAGAAGATGACAGCAATATCAAGAATGTTTAGCAGTGTAATTATGGTTGTTTTTCAAAGTGTTTTTTTTATTAAAAAAAATATATCAATAATATTTTTTTATTTTTTTAAAATTATTTTTGAGATTAGCATATTAAAATAATTTAAAAATATTAAAAATATATTAATTAAAACTTTTTTAAAAAAAAATTTGAAAATTCTTTTTGAATGCACTGCCAAACACTACTCTGGAATTGAACCGGGTATTTATTTAATTCTTACCTGACCCCTGATAGCATGCGCCACTGCATGGATAGAAAAGACGAGACCAATGCATGACACCACTATTAGCTCTCAACGCCATTAGCCTTACTGCCATTGCCTCGTTACACTAACCAAATCATTGCCTTCTGCCAGGATTTTATCACTCTGCTATTCTGAATGCTCATGTGGTGAAAGGAGGAGAAAAGCTATGGGAGCTTGCCCAGAAAACGTACGCGGCATTCGCTAGCTACAAGAACTGCAACAGGCACTTCTCCGACATGGCAGATCTCAACTTCCTCATGTGTAAGGCCATTGATAATCCTGGCTTGACGCCATCATCTTCTCTCAGAACAGCTCTGGTGTCTGTGTTTGAAGAGTCTGTGGTAGATGACCATTCTGCCCTGCAGAGGGAGGTCGGAGTAGAGGATTACATGGGGTGTGCCTCTGCTCATGGCATAGGGCCTTCCATTGCAATCTTTGACACCGTCAGAGATGGACGGTTGGATTGTGTCTGTGTGTATCCATCACCACTGCATTCAAGGGAGCAAATGCAAGAGTTCATTGACTGCATGAAGAGTGTTCTTGTGGAGGGCTGCGACGACGTTTAGAAATGAAATGTTTTAATTATGAGCTTATTAAAAGAGGGATGTTTTTCTTTACTTATCGTTAAGTGATTCTTAGCTTACTATTCTTATGGCTGTTCCTCTCCCTTGAGCTGATGGACGCTCTCTTTTATCTATGTATCTTCTGGTATTAATTCATCACATTTAATATTATAAAATTAAAATACCTTCTCATATGATGTATATAGTTTTTTTTATTCAAGACTCCACCAACTTTAACTTGTAGCATTATAGTCTTTAGGAATATTCTTATTTTAAAGAGTTGATTTTATTATATATGTCAGAAATATTAAAGATATACTCGTGGATAAAAATAAATATTCATGGTACCTTTTTACTAAAGAGTCCTTTAATATCAATAGGATTTGTCAAAAGATATAAATATTTTCATCACCTGTACTATTCAAAGATAACATAAAATAACAAACAATTGTCTCCTATATCAAAATAAAGGGCCCAATTTAATAATTTATTAAAATCTGTTGTAATTTTATTATTTTTAATTTTAATTAGATGCGGAGTAGATAACAATTAAGGATATAGGCATGAATCTTAATTTTATGAATTATTTTATTTAAATGAGTCTTTTTATATTAAGAATAACAATACAAAGTAAAAAAATATGATACTTAATATTTTTTTTTAATTTTGATATTTATATTGAGTAAGTTCTATTATTGAAATCTCTTGAAAAAACTTCAAAGAAATGAAAGTCTCATATACTAATATTTATATTTTAATATTATAAAATCAAAATATTTTCTCCTATCATAATCACCTCTATATTTCAATATCGATAGGGTTTCAAAGGTTTTAATTTTTTAATTTTAAATTAATTTTTAAAATATTTTTAAATTGTATTAAAAATAAATTTAAAAAATAAAAAATGTTATTTAAATATATTTTTAAATAAAAAACAAATCCAAACATCAGGGATAATCAGAGGAGCTTCCATAATTTTCCAGTGCAGATATGGAATTAGAGGCCAAAGTCTGGTAAACGTGATTCATTTTGTTTTTGCACTCTAAAAGTATTTATAAAAAAAATAATTTTTTAAAATAATTTTTTAATTATTTTAATATATTAATATTAAAAATAATTTTTAAAAATTTTATTTTAATATATTTTTAAATAAAAAATATTTTAAAAAATAATAAAGGAGTATGTGTATTATTGGGCAGCTTCATCGGGCTGCTAAAAAATCTAATCAATATGAATCTCCTTTAATTTCCTATCTGTACTAGACTCTCTAGGGCAGCTTCATCGGGCTGCTAAAAAATCTAATCAATATCAATCTCCTTTAATTTCCTATCTGTACTAGACTCTCTAGGGCAGCTTCATCGGGCTGCTAAACAATAATAACAGTAAGGCACAATCTAATTAATATCAATCTCCTCGTATCTGTTTTTTTTTCCGTATTTAAAAATATGATTATGATTTTTTTTAAAAGTATTTTTTATTTAAAAAAATATATTAATAATATTTTTTAAAAATTATTTTCAAGATAAACACATTAAAATAATTTAAAACATTAAAAATATATTAATTTTAAAAAAAAATTCAATTTTTTTTAGAAGAGTTTTAAGAACATGTTGTCAAATGCCTTTTTTGTCTGGGTATATAAAAAATTGGTTTATTTTTATGTTTTAAAAATATATATATATATTTATATTTATATAATTTTAATATATTAAAAATAAAAATAAATTTTAAAAAATAAATACATAAAACAGAACACCCTTCCTTTGTAGTCTTCGTCAATTAATGCTCACAAGGCCACGTTTGCTTATTTATGCAAGTTGGCTCTTTATTGATTGTTTCAGTCAAACTTTGACTGTCAAAGAATACTGTAAATATATAGCTAGGAACTTCCTTAGGCATGTGCCTTGCAAGGGACTGTCCACTTTTCCTCGGCGTGCACGTGGCATCCTTGTGCCTTTACGTCTTCTATTTACAAGCTTGGCCCTCGAAGTGTGTACGATGCTGGCTTAGGTCAATTGAAAAAATTGTTTTAATATTGTTACTAGGAAGGAGAACCCGGCATTGGGAAGTAAACAAGTATAAAGGTTTTATGGAAATTTAGTTTGTTTTATTTTTAAATTGACAAAGACATATGTTCTTATGCACAATATTTTTTTCTAGACTATTTCCAAATCTAGTGTTTACAAGGAATGTTGCTACGATTCCCTTGCATGGAGGATTTAATTATGCTTATTATCTAGTTTGCATAACTTTAATTTGATTACTGGATTGAATATAAATTTTATAAAGAATTTTTAGATATATTATTTTATACTAAATTGAAATTTCATGTCAATTAAAGTTTAAGAAGTTATTACAATATTATTTTTTGACATGTGAACTTTCTATTTTAATATGATTATTTTTTTTATTATGTAAGTATATTTAACAACTTATTTTTTGGGAGTTTTTTAGTTATACAAGGATCTTTAATATGCAGTTATATAGTTTTCAAGTGCGGCAAAAATTTATTTGATGTTTCAAAATCGTTTTCTTATAACAATTTTTTATTTATCCTGGCTACACGAGAAAATAAAGGTTGGTGATATTAATGACAGAATATTTTGGGGCTTTCCACCTTCTTTAAGCAAAATAAGAGGTAACAGCCATTACAAATATTTCCACACTTATTTAGGAAAGTTAAAGTTGGTTTTGGACTGATTTTTTCTACTGTATAGTTTTATTCTAAAAATTATAATGTTTTATTCGACCATTGAATTGGGTTGAGATCTTACTAGATGTTTTAGAGATTTTTTTTAATAACGGGTTAAAATTTTAGATCAATCAGATATTAAAAAGACCTTAAAATAAAGTTTAGAAGCTACTGTACAAGTAACATGGGTGATAGGTTTGCAATTTGTTTGAAATGTTTATTTTAGTCCCTTATTTTTTAAAGCTATTAGGTAATTGATCCTTATAATTTATAAATATTACATTTTGATATCATACTTCATTTCTTTCTTTTTTAGTCCTTTTGCAGTGGAGGAAAGAGAGGGGGTTGCCGGATTCTGACTCGGAGAGTGAAAGTTATTGTTGACAACAATTCCAATTACTAAAACAATTGATTTTTTGTGTCAAATAATTTCATATGATAATGATAGTTAAGATTATGTGTTTTCTTACCCTAAAAACACTTTAAGAAAATATATTTGAACTCTGAAAGATTTTTTTCGTTGATTATGAGTTTTACTATGTTTTTTTGCATTTTTTTAAGGACATGGATTGGTTAGATTTTTCGATTTATATTTATTTTTTAATTTTTTTAATTTCTCTTTTGGTTATTGTTAACGATTTATTTTTTATTTACATAAATAATTATTAGTTTATTTGATTAGATAGTAGTATGATGTTTTTAACTTATACTTTAATTTTTTTTAAAATAATAACCTGCATACCTAAAGTTTTTTTTCAAAGAGAAATTTAGGACCCGCGGTTCAAATAGTGCAATAAATAGACGTTGCGATCACTCATCTATAATACCATGGAACCTGCAGCACCGAGCACTCGCCTACATGCCAACCTCTCCTTGGTTTAAATCATCTGCATTTTCTTCCGTCATACATCTAAAAACTCTTTAGAAGTTATTAGTAATCATTTATTATGTTATGGGATTTTCAAATATCTTGGGTGTTTGGTCTAGTGGTATGATTCTCGCTTCGGGTGCGAGAGGTCGCGAGTTCGATTCTCGCAACACCCCTATCTTATATATCCTGCCCTTTTTCACTATCACTCCTTTAACTGGACCATCATGGGCCTTTGTGGCCCATAGATAGAACCCAATCTTGGGCTTCAAATTTTTAGGGTTTTACAAAAAGAGGCAACCAAATGCAGTGTCCCTTCAATCGAGCGCTCGTTCTCCTGCTTTCTATCGCGACAAACACATAAAAAAAAAAAACATTCCATCAAAGTCTTCGTTTCAGTCATGAGCAGATCCGGGCAGCCACCAGATCTCAAGAAGTAAGCATTTTTTTTTCCTTCTTTATAGTGGCTAGTTGGTTAATTTCGTTTTGAGCTGTATCTCTCTCTCTCTCTCTCTCTAACTGTTCTTTGTTTTCTTTTTACAGGTACATGGATAAGAAGCTTCAAAGTAAGCTCTCCTGAACTCTCTTTTATTTTCTCTGTTTTTTATTCACAGTTTGTGTATGCTGGTAAATCATAGAAGTATCAGATGGAGAATTTTAGGTTTGATAGCATGTGTAAATTCTTTATCTATATATAATTTTTTTAGTGGTTTTCTGTTGGAAAAATATATCTGTTTTGCAACATAAAAGAGTGTTGCTTCGTTTTTTTTTTTTTTAAATGTTTGTGTGAACTTGTTGGTGGTGGATTCAGTTGATAACAACCGAGAAATTTGTTGTCTTGAATTGATGTTTCATTGTTTAATGCGGTAAGTAATTGATAAGCTTGGTAGAGACAAAGAAGTTGGTTTTTAGCTGTATTTGCTATGGTTAATTTTTTTAATTTTTTTTAATTATTTATTAGCTACTTTTTTTAGTTTAGAATCCATAAGAACAGCTCAATCGTGAAATCAGCTCCCCAGATATGCAGAATAATCTTTAAGTTACTTTTTGGCTGGTCTTTGGAAGTCTGAAGGGTTTAGAAATTTGGTTAAAATCTTGAATTGGTTTAAGAACAGGAAATCAGCTTATGAGAGCAGGTGTATATGTTCTACTAGTACTAAATTGATGAATGTACGTGCTGGAGTTTTTGAAGGAAAGATTTATGGTGTTTGGTTTGGATACTGGATCTGGACGTCCAGGGTAGTACAGTAGAGCTTTTGGGGTTCTAGCTTTCTGATGCCTGCTTCAATATCTTGAAACTATGAAACGGCAAAGTGAAAATGTAAAATTGCATGCAAAATTAAATGAATAATTATAAAATCTGAGCCTCACCCCTGGGATTGCTTAGGCAATCATGTTCTTCAGCAAGTTTTCAGAGCTGCTTAAAATTCTTCCAATCTGATATTCCACTCAATTAGGAGTTTGACATTGATGTAAAATGGGATAAAGCACATCGATAAGAGACCTTGTGCAAGAATTGTTGATAAACAACTATTGTACAGGGGAAACAGCCCTGTACTCAGATGAGAATTTCCATCTTTAATTGGTTTATTTCCGACTGGTTTTCTGGCCCTTTAAGTTACCTATTAACCTCTATTTGTCTGTGTTTTATGTTATCATGATATTTGAAGAAGTTGATTTTTTCTTTTTTCAAATGCAGTCAAGCTGAATGCAAATAGGATGGTGGTCGGAACACTCCGTGGGTTTGACCAGTTCATGAATTTGGTGGTCGACAACACTGTGGAGGTGAATGGTGATGAGAAAACTGACATAGGCATGGTGGTGAGTCACCGTACACCATTTTTCTTTTCCAGTTTATTTAAATCATTACTTAATATTTTTTCTCCAATTAGTGGCCCTTGTTTTTTTAATTTAGTTTCACTTTCTTGCTGCAGGTGATCAGAGGCAACAGTGTTGTCACTGTTGAAGCGTTGGAACCTGTGACCAGAACGCAGTGATGAATGGTTTTGTACTTGTAGCGATCTAGGATGGCTTTAACTCTTATGCTCAGATGTGCACACTTGTATGAGATCAAGAAGTTTAATATTTTATGTCGCAATGAAGGTCATATGAATCCTTTATTTGACCAGTGATTCTTGCTGCCCCCCCCCCCCCCCCCCCCTCCTTTTGAAACATACTAGTATTTCAGCTCTAGATTTTGAGCTAGCGGGCTTAGACTGTTATCGATTTGAATTTTAATATTATCGACATGCCTTGGCCTGATTTTTTCTTGGGGGGTCAATCGCCAGTTGATATACTTGGGAGTTCCTAGAATGTTTGGAAATGCAAGTTAACCGGTATTTTTTAAAAAAAATTATTTTTATTTTGTGAACAATCATTTTTTTTTCAAGTTTTGGATTGCTGATTTTAAAATTGATGTTTTTAAAAATAAAAAAAATATCCGGATATGAAAAGCTTTTTAAAAAATGACTATAATCACATTCTCAAAACATGGAAGATACACTTAACCCGTTTAGTGTTTATCTGTGGCTAGACCCGCTGTGAAGCCAAGGCATTCAGACTCCATCAGCAGCTGTCTTGCTCATCAAATACCTTGAGTGCCTAGGCAAATCATTCTTAGCAGACCATCACTCGTGTCTTTCTAATTTGTTTGGTTGGATTGGTTGCTGATATTTTTACTCCCATTGCTCCGCAATGGATCTTTTTATTTATTTTTATTTTTCTATCATATATGTTCGGCCATTTTTGAATCTGCCAGTGCAGAAGTCTGGACAGCTGTGAAGCTTGTGCTAGTTGGTGAAGGGAAGCATTCTATCATGTCTACGAGTCTGGTTGCCTGTCATTCCTTGATTGCTACTACATTAGCAAATGCTGGCCTTCATATAGACAAGGACGAACTGCATGAATCTTGAAAATTCTAGCAATTTCCAGATTGGCATAAAACATGAGTTCTGTAGTATCAGCACTTGGTGTTCTTCTCTTGAAAAGTGAACCTGAAATTGGTTGTTCAAGTTTGGCTTGAGTGAGATGGTAAGCAATCAAAGGGGTTGATTATTGATGCAGGTTGCCTCATATCCATCTTGGGGCTACAATCCTTTTCCAATTCTTGGTTTGATTTGCAAGGTGAAAGGCTTCAGGGACGTTCGATTTTAAATTCAGCTTTCTAATATTTCCAAGAGATTGTAATCAGTAGAGGTCTTTTTTTCCCCTTCTCGAGGGATTTTTGTTCCTTTGCAGTGGAATAATGTAGGGATGAAGCTATCTGAGATCACTGAACACAAACCAAAGTCTTGCGCATTCTCGTTTCTCTAGGCTGTTTCTGACAGACAAAACCAATTTTCAAAGTTCCTTTTCGGATGGGGTTTCGCCCACCTGGAAAAGTGTTCTTACAGAATCTTTTTGTGTCTCGGGTTAGCTGACAATCAGCTGCAACCTAAACTGAGTTTGAATTTTGAAACAGTGACTTTATGTGGACGAGTCACAAGCATCCCAACGACATAATCCTCGGAGAGTTCCTTTCTTTGTATATACTATACATGGCTTTGTATAGTATACATCTTCCTCAGCTAGCTTGGTGAATCTTTCTTTGCTTAACCGCACATGTGCTGTTTGTTGATAACACATCCAATAATACACATACTGCTGTGTATGCATCAGTACAAAGTGCTACTATGTAACATTCCATATTTGGTAGGGATAATCACGCAGCTTTTGCTGCACACAACTCATCCACCATCCCAAAATGGAATTTTCGAGTTCCTTCAGACAACTATCTAGTTGAGAGTACTTGAAAGTAGTTTTACGTGGAAACATGAAAATTTAGATTAAGGTTTTGATGGGTTTTTTTTTAAAAGTAGCATACTTTGTCAAAAGTTTTGGTGAAATAGCACATGCTAAAAAGGTTTTTGAAAAACAACTTGGTTTTAACAAAATCATGATTAGTAATAATAACTTTAACAAAGATGCGATTGAGAATAATAACTTTGATCAAAATATTAAACCTAAAATACAAACTTTAAACAATACCAATCATGTATTGTTAAAATTAAGTTAGTTTGTGGTTTGATTTTTTTGGTCAAAATCAATGTTCCCCATTGCGTCTTTGTTAAAATTAATATTACCAATTATGTTTTTATTGAAGTCACTACTACCAATTATATTTTTGTTAAAAATTATATTATTTTCTAAATATTTTTTTGGCTTGTGCTATTTTGCCAAAACTTTTAGCTAAGTGTGCAAGAAAGGAAAAATACTCGATTTTGATGCCACAATTATTTTTGCTTAAGCAACTCCCCCTATTTTTGCAAGAAAGGAAAAATACTCGCTTCAACTCCCCCTCTTTTTTTCTTTAGGTAATGTTTGGTTATTATCCAAGATAAAAGAGATAGAGGTAAAAAAACAAAAATATTTTTGATTGAAGTAACATAGATATATAAAAAAAAGTGTTCCTAGAAAAATTTGATAGTGAATTTATGTACTTTTAAAACAGGATGCACAAAAAGAATATGTTTTTAAAGGCAATATTTATTATTTATTATTTTTAAAATATCATTGTAAAAAACTCTCAATCTCAAAAGTATTCAACTAAGACATGTAATGATAAAAATAATTATTATCATAATTTTAAAGCCCAACTTGGAGGTCGATCTAAGGTAATGGTCAGATCATGGGCTGAGACGGTTAACTCGGGTTGACTTGAGTTTATATAAGAATAAAATAATTATTATCATAGTCTTAAAATTTAACTTAGGGATCAACTCAGGGCAAGAGTCGAGTTGACCATTGATCAAAGTCAATGCAAAGATAAAAGATCATTATCATAATTTTAAAATCTGACTCGGGGGTCGATTAAAGGCAAGACCCAGGTTATGGGTTGAAAGGATCAACCTAGATCAATATAAGAATAAAAATAATTATTATCATAGTTTTTAAACCCGACTTTAGGGTTGACTCGGGACAAGGCCTAATTCACTGGTTAAAAGGTTGGCCTAGGTTGAAATGATAATGATTTTAATTTTTTAAAAATCATTATCATAGTTTTAAAATTTGACTCGGGGGTTAACCAAAGGTAAGTCACGGGTTGAAAGGGTTAACCCAAGTCAATGTAAGAATAAAAATAGTTATTATTATAGATTTAAATCCTAACTTAGAGGTTGACCCGGGGCAAGACCTAATTCATTGATTGGAAAGGTCAACCCAAGTTGACTCGATTATATGTAAGAATTAAATTAGTTATTATAATAGTTTTAAAACTTGACTCGATGATCGACCCAAGACATGACCCAATTCACGAGTCAATCGGGTCAACTTAGGTTAACCCGAGTCAATGTAAGAATAAAAATAATTATTATCATAGTTTTAAAATTCGACTCAGGATTTAACTCAAGGTGAGTCAACCCAGGTCAATGTATGAATAAAAATGGTTATTATTATAATTTTAAGACTCGATTAGAGGGTTGACCTGAGAGAAGACCCGATTCACAGACTAAAAGGGTCAACTTGAGTTGAACATGGTCAACGCAAGAATAAAAATGGTTATTATCATAGTTTTAAAACTCTACTTGAGAAGCGATCTAGGGCAAGACCTAGTTAACAGGTTTGGAGGGTCATCCAAGGTTGACTCGAGTCAATGTAAAGATAAAAATAATTATTATCATAGTTTTTAAGCTTGACTTGGGGGTCAACGAGGGCAAAGCCTGGGTTATGGGTCGACATAGTCAGCCTGGGTTACGGGTCGACATAGTCAACCTGGGTTGACCTGATCAACGTAAGAATAAAAGTGATATTATTATAATTTTAAAACCCAACTCACAAGTTGACCCAGGGCAATATCTGGGTTATGAGTCGGGAGGGTCAAATCAAGTCGTAGGTCAAGTCAATCCTTCCTCTATTTTTTTTTAATTCCAGACCAGTTCAAGTCCTGAATTAACATGCCGAACTAGTTCGGGTTTTATAATTAAGGTTATTATAATATTATTAATTTCAACATTCAATATGAATAAAAATAAAAATAAAAATAAAATATCTAATTATTTTTTAAAATATATAAGTTTTTATTGCAATACATGTTAGGGGTAAATTAAATTGTTTTCATATTTTATTTTATTTTATTTTATTTTATCCATCATAAACAAATAAAATATAAAAATAATTATTTTAGTTTATACATAAATACCAAACATAATTATATCTTTGTTGTTTTTATATCTAATCTCTATTGTCTTCCTTGTTATGTCTTTTATGATCGCCTTAGTGATTCCTTTTTATTATTTCCACTCCTCATGATATCTTTTTATACTTTCTTGCGAAAGGGACATGGAAGTAGAATGGAGTAGTCCTAATAATAACAAGTTAGTGCTTCGTGCACCTATATTATTGAATTGTTAATTACTTTCATAATTGCAAAGACTCTTTGTAGACTTGTTTAAATAGTTTTTTTTTTCCTGTTATAGATTTCAAGGGAATTTCTTATATACTTGCCTGAGTGTTTTGGTATTGTAAAATATTTTTAAAAAATATTTATATTTTTTCATTATAAATATATTTAAAAAAAATATTTAAAAATAAAAATCACCACAAACCAATATCAGATGATGGTTAGAACCTTGATGTTTCACTACCTGCTAGCTTGCTTTGCTTTTTTCACTAAGCCGTTTACGGATATAGTTGTGATTATTTTTTAAAAATTATTTTTTATATCAACACATCAAAATAATTTAAAAATATCAAAAAAATTATTAATTTTAAATAAAAATAATAATTTAATTTGTTTTTTTAAATATAAAAATAAACAGGATGACAAGACAAATATAAAAGCTTTGAGCTGGTCAGAACCTTAGTGTTTCATGTTAGGTAACTGGTGGGACCTAAATGTTGACATCTCTACAGTAAAATACTATAAAGAGTTTAAGCCTGGGACTAAGGTGGTCCTTTCCTTACTTTGGCCTCACACCGAAGACAAGCCTTCTTTATAGAGATGGCCCCACTGACTTACCTGTCTTTCCATGTTAATTAAATCATAGAAATTAGAATTTAAAACCTCTCTCACTAATGACCTGTTTGGTTTTCTCACAGCCTATTCAATTTACTCAAGGCATGTGACATTCTTCATTTTCTTAAAATCAAATCACAGATTCAGTTGTTTTTCCTTTACAACGAGGAAAAACAACTGGATAATGAAATGAAATGAAAATCTATTTCATTATCGAATTTGATGTATAAAAGCATAGTTTTTAAACCTTATTTGGTGGCTGGTCCGATCTAAGATTTAGATTTCAGGTTTTGACTGAATCGTCCGAGTCAATTTGTTTTTTTTTTTTAAATCAAAACGACGTCGTTTTGATAAAAAAAAAAAATCAACGAGTTGCAATCAAATTTTTGATCATGCTAGCTCAGAAGAGTTAACTTTGTAATTTTGAAAACAACTGGATAATGAAATAGATTTTCATTTCATTATCCAGTTTGTGTCCAGACAACGACACAAACTGGATAATGAAATGAAAATCTATATTCATGCATGATTGATGAGCTTAGAAGGATGCAGAAACACCTTTATACATGAAATTCGAATCATGATTTTACAAATTGTTTTCCTATCTGTCGTGTTGGTGAATCACCCTTGTGGGTTGAGCCAAATTTTTGAAAAAAAGAACAAACATGTCATGGAACTCTATTTCATTTTACCATGAAGATTCTTTGGACAAACATTTTATTCAAAATTCATTGGATGCGTCATTTTATTTTATATGATACAATAAGTTTTTATTTTTGTCAATTTAGTACACTAAACATAAAATATTGATGAAATAACACTGTTTAATTTATTTTTTTTAATGAAATAGCATACTTTCACGTTGTTGCACTTCAAAAATATAATATTTACTAAATGTTGTTATTTCTAAGTGCGACAAGATAAGTAAATTCACGCTTATGAAACATGACAAGGTAAAATTCCAGTCATCTGACTCAATCGGTATACCAATTGAGTTCAGTTGTATTAACCGGTCGACCGTTTCACATAAAAACCATAATTTTATGAACCTTTTCTTCCAAATATATTATAGGAGTTAAAATATATATTTTTGTCACACTTGTAGACTAAAAAATAGACTTCAATTAAAATATCAAAAAGTTATTATTCACACAGTAGTTATCCTCTATTTTTCAATATCAATGATACATCCAGATTTGTGATAATGAGTGATTCTAAGCAGTTAAATATGAGTTGTCATAATTAAATGAGGATTTGCCACAAATAGATGACATAGATGACCTAATAGATTCATTTATGGACCAGTAGGATAAGTTTATGTCCAAGATGAGATTTGGTTGTGCCATACCAAAATAATAAATGAAAAATGACATTATTTTTTATCTGAATGTTGGATCAAGAGGCTATTTTCCTTATAGTATCCATTGAGTTGCTACGTGAACCGTCAGATTTTTAGATATCAAAATCTCATCGAGGCCCCTTGATTTTGGCAATTTTGAGATTCTCCTTGTTATTTTCGAAATCAAACGACTTATTTTACCAATCATTACTAACTAATTGACCGATTGTGTCAAATAATAGCACATTTTTATGTTATTGCGTTTCAAAAACATGATATTTATTAAATGTTATTATTCTAAAACAGAACAAAGTAAAAATATATTAATTCATTAAATCTTTTTTTAAATAATATTATTCCACTGATTTTTTTTATATTTATTGTAGTAATCGCAATGTGGATGAGGTTTGCTTTTCCAAGAGGACTTGGGTATATATAAAGATTGAGTGGCCTGCATTCTCTCTTGTATAAAAGTCTAATAATAATAATAATTTTTTAAAATATTTTTTTATTAAAAAATATATTAAAATAATATTTTATATTTTAAAAATTATTTTTAACATTAGCATATAAAAATAATAAAAAAATATATAAAAAATTAATTTTAAACAATTTATTTTTAATTTTCATGAAAAACCACTTGGAACGCAATTACAACACGTTATCTTCTCTTTCTCTCTAAAATAAAGTAGCAAAGATTTAAAGGGTTATTTTTGGTTATTAGCACATTTTTTTAAAAATATTGGTGAAATAACATAAATAAAAAAAATTAATGAAATAACATGATTTGTACCTATCATGATTGAAAAATACAAGATTTATAGCTTGATATTATTCAAAATAGCAACATCTAATAAAAAAATATTAAAGAGGCAAAAGAGAGAAAACATATACAAAAAATACCGCGAAGATATATCGAAGCTTTGGAGATGGCTCACTTGATTTTGGTGACAAATATGACTTACTCATATCATTGTTGGTGATCTTTTTTGATATTATTGATCGAAATATTTTCAATAATATCGATGGTATCATAATTAGAGTTTTGGAATGTCTTTAATATATATATATATATATATATATATTTTATTTTTTTTCCTCTTTCCTTCCTCATGTTCATTTAATATTTTTTTATTGAATGTCTTTCTTAATAAAATGTGCTGTTTCAATAATTCTTTTTAACTATATTATTAATTCAATTTTTTTTTTAATTTACCATGCTATTTTAAAAGAAAAAAAATGCATAGATGGGAACTTTTGTTACTATTTCAAACTTCAAACTACTCAAGAGCCAGCCAAGCTAAAGATTAGAAAGAGAGAATAACATATAAAATACAAAAGTGATGATAGTCACGTCTTACCTCACAACAATCCAACTCAATACCTTTCCTTCAATCCAACTCTACAGCAAAATTCTGGGCTTGACTCCTCATATAAAAACAAAATTTCAAGAAAAAACCCTTCTCAAAATAGATCCCATGAAAAAAAAAGAAAAGACTGGCCCTATTTCTTGTTTCTTACTTAATTCTTTTGAGAAAAAAATTCATTCTTTTGAGAAAAAATTCTAACTTTTTCTCAAATTAACAACAATGACTGAAGTACTCCAATCATCCCCTTCTCATCACTTCCCTTCTCCTTCAAGCTCCACCTCTACACCATGTGTTGTCAGCACCAATGATGTTGATATCCCACACCAGCACCAACAACAAGACCGCCCTCATAATAGACCCCATGAAATATTAGACCAAGAAGAAGAGAGTAAAGAGAGGGAGAGAGAAGGGGATCAAGTGTCAATCGTGGAACTTCTGGTGGCTGCTTTTAGGAGGTCTATTGTTGGGTGTAGTGTTACTGCTAGTACTGGGAGCAAAGACCTTTGCAGAATGGAGATTGGGGTGCCGACTAATGTTAGGCATGTTGCTCATGTTACTTTTGATAGGTTTAATGGATTTCTTGGTTTGCCTGTTGAGTTTGAGCCTGAGGTTCCCAGGAGAGCCCCTAGTGCGAGGTTAGTTTTGGAAGGAAATTTGTTGGGTTTTATTTTTCCCTTAATGCTAAATTAATTGGCTGCTTGCTTGGTTTGTTTTTGGTTTTAGACATACAGCTGGTATAACTTCTAGATGTTTAATCTTATGTTGTTAGTAGATGATTAATTTTGGAGAAACTTTTGATACGGGTTTCATTATTTGTAGTATAAAATTATTATTTTGTTAAATATGTTTCTTTTGATGTTCATTTTCTCGAAAAGTTTCTGCAGATGGTCATATCACCAGGAAAAGTAAATTTGTAAAAATTATTTGGAATTTGGAGTGCACTTGACTCACAAAACCAGCAGAGAACTGCTCCACTAATCTAAGTATAAGTCGCAATCTAGCATGGTTAAATTCTGAATCACTGTAGCAAGTCAAATTGTATTAGCACCTATCAACTGGCATTGTGACAATTAATTGTTTCCATGTTTCATCATTTTCTTAGGCTCTTAGACATTGCAGAGAACTCTAGTCTTACAGGTCGCTATTCAATTTTTCGAAGTACAGTCTTTAAATTTCTGGTTCGCCAAATGTTTGGGGCTGCTGCATGTGCATGATGTTGTAGTTCTTTGAATCATAAGGCGTAACTGGGTGAGCATTGGTGGAATATGTCAATGATTTTCTGTTGGTGAAGCCTGTTGCATGTTACGCGTATAGTTCCACTTCCATCAACCTTTGAATTTGAATACTGTCTCTCCTTGCAAGCCCTTTTAAGTTATCTGTATTGTACTTTTTCTCTATATTTCAGTCATACAGAATTTTCATCTTTTGCCTGTTCTGTAAACTCATTTTCAGAAACCTCAGCATTTTATACTGATGTTGCCGCTGTGTTGACCATTTGAAATTGGCCACTTTAAATCTGTGCTAGCACCATTGTTGCCAGATCCTGTGGAGTTGTGAGTCTTGATAGTGTTCTGCCCATGGCTTGTGTCTTCATTAACTGCCTATTAGCCATTCCGCTATGTATAAAACATTTTATCAACCATTCCGAGATAATCTATATTGTTTAGTTATTTCTTAGGCATTTAAAGCCAAGAGTTTTTTATCTCATTTCGTAGACTTAGGTGATTGGCCAACATTTGCCAACGTGAAAATGATGAACTGCCTCAACGTGTATTCAGGTTATTCTACAACAGATTAGTTTCTTGGTATTATCTGTTGAATTGTTAGTTGTCATCTTATTCCTTCATTTTATCACCCAATATAACAAGAACTTATTTTTATATGTTAGCAGTCTGTCTATCTAGAAAAGTAATCTCAACTTTTATATGTGTTGTTATGTCAAATTTCATGGAACAGCCAAGGTTTCTGGACTTTGTTCTCCATCACCATAATTATTTGAGATATTTAGATGCTAGTTTCTCTAGTTTGATATTGTAACAGTGTCTAAGCTAATGTTTAAATATTGACTAAGCATCCTTCATTTGTAGTGCAACTGTTTTTGGGGTTTCAACAGAGTCCATGCAGCTTTCATATGACTCTAGAGGGAATAGCGTGCCTACAATACTCTTGATGATGCAGAGACAGTTGTATGCCCAAGGAGGTTTGCAGGTATTTTTCCTTTCTTCCAGTCCATGTGTGCCAGATGAATTATAGTTGAACCAAATATGTCCTAGGTGCACATATAGCATAATTCAACTAGTGTAGGGGCTCAACTTCTGGGCATAGTTTTTGGATATATGAAAACTAGATGCCTGTGTAAATATCTGGAATAAACAGACATCAGATCCTCAAACTGGACTGTGCAGGCAGAAGGAATTTTCAGAATTACTGCAGGTAACAGCCAGGAGGAGTACGTCAGGGACCAATTAAACAAGGGAGTGATCCCAGAGGGTGTTGATGTGCACTGCTTGGCAGGCCTGATAAAGGTACAATGTGGCTTTTTGCTTATTGTTTTTCATTCTATGAGATCGTGTTGCATGCAAGCATAAGGTTGCCACTTCCCAATTCAACATTCCTACCTGATTTTGATTTTTTTTTTTCTGTAACTAGATTTTTGGCGTTTACCAACATTTTTATTTTTCCAATGCCACCCAGTTTGGCTTTGAGCTTTCGGATTTTTTTTTGGATTGAAATTTAAAACCATTGAAGGTCGTCTGATATTCCAAACCCCTGTGCACATCCATTGATTCATATGAACTGTGTGTTTCTTCTCCCCAGCTGACAAGATATTTTGCATTAATTTTATGTATTGGTGATCCTGTAGGCTTGGTTTAGAGAACTTCCAACCGGTGTCCTGGACTCTCTTTCACCAGAGCAGGTAATGCAATGTCAGTCAGAAGAGGAGTGTGCTCAGCTTGCAAGGCTCCTTCCCCCCACAGAAGCTGCTTTACTTGACTGGGCAATAAACCTGATGGCTGATGTTGCGCAAATGGAACATCTGAACAAGATGAATGCACGCAATGTTGCTATGGTGTTTGCACCAAACATGACTCAAGTGAGTATTTTTTCTCTATTTTTCTGTATGGAAATACCAATAGCCAATTCTATGCAATAAACTGACTTTTCAGTGTGTCATAGATAATTCCTACTAGGATATGTGGCCATATATGCATTCACCATCTTTCCTGGACCATCCTGCGCTGACACCAGATTGTTGAAGAATATGAATTTTATTTTCACTAGTGGTTCCCTTAGCTTAGTGAAAGGATAATTATGTACTTGTTTTCTAATTGGAAAACTCATACGAGTTGATCAAAACATACAATTAGAATTACTGCATACAGGAACGATGTAATCCTACTTATTTGGCATTCTGATGCAACTTCACATGCAATGGTCCCCTTTTTGAAGTGAGCAACTCCATACCAATGCCAAAACCTTCTCTATCGACAACTGCAGCAGTTATGATAGTAAAAAATTTCTCGCTCAATTATTGTTTGGTCTCTAGCTTTGACATTACTAAACACAAAATCTTCTTTCAGTCTAGCTGCCAAATATTCTCCAATAAACTGTAGCCTTGGTAAATGTATAGTTCAATGACAGCCTCCTTTGACTGCAGATGTCTGATCCTTTAACAGCTTTGATGTACGCTGTTCAAGTGATGAATTTTCTCAAGAATCTTATAATTAGGACACTTAGAGAAAGAGAAGAATCTGTGATAGAATCAGCTCCAGCTTCCCGCCTTGAGCCTACTGATGAAAATGGGCACCAGAACGCTTCCCAGCGATCTTGTGAGGAGGATGAAGATGCCACTGAGGAGAATGAATGGGAGAAGTCATTTGTTGCTGGAGAGCCTGCTCTCGAGAGCCCGTCTCAACCTATTCAAGATGATTCCAATTCCGTGGATGGATCTGCTAGTTTCTTAAGTTCTATTGAGAACATTTCTGTAGGAAAGCGATCTCTGGTTGATAATTGTCCCTGTGAAGTAGTATCTCAAGTGAATGCCTTTAAAAATGAACACCATGAGGGTGGCCTTGCATATAAAACTAGAGGGGTCCAAGCAAAAAGTTGCAAGAGCCAAACTGGTCAATCGAGTGCTTCATATTTCAAAAGAGGGAAGGTGAAGGAGCAGCCAATAATTAGAGCTGCTGGGCCTATAGAGAAGGGCAAGGGAACTGGCATCGTAGGTCGCATAAATCCAAAGACAGAACTATTTGAAGCTTGGCGCTGAAGGATGTGAGTTCTGTACCAGGCTGCCAGCTTGTGCCAGACATGCTGGCATTGTTGTGTGTTTTCTTTTTTATATGTTTTGTATGGTTTTCAGTGTGCTTTTGCGAGTGTTTCTGGGTGTTCATTAACCTTTTGGTGCTTCATGTTTATATTTCCTTAACCGGTTCTAACGTAGTCTTTTCACAGTACAGCTTCTGATCAATTGAAGTATCCCTATTCTACGAGAACTTTTAACTGAATCAGCTGCCTTCTACAGTAGCTTTTTCCTAATTAGCGTAACAATACTAAAGTTGGACGATGTTTTTCACCGAGCCTGTCTTGTTCTTTTCTAAAAGTGATTGGCTGACAAAGTTGTCAGTGAACAGATTAACAACTGTTAATTAATTTGATAATTTCTGGATACATAAGTTCTTCATTTCTTCTTTCCAGAGCGAGGAGAAATTATAATTAGGAACTGAATTTTAAGAGGAGGCAAACTCATAAATCAAATAGAACGCGGGGGGAATTTTGCTTGATTTTAACTGTTTCAAAAGAAAGTGGCAAAATCGTAATAAACTAATAAATTAAATATAAAGAAAATGAGTATATGAGATTGATGCTATTTACGTAATAGAATTTTATTTAGATGTAAAACCTTAATCTTATATAAATGATAATTAACAAATAAAGACTTTACATTTTAAATCCTAGTACAACTTATATTCTTTATTTACATATATCATTCTACCAGTTTTATAATATCCACTGGTTTAACTACTAAAGACTCATGTTTTGAATATGACTTGATCGATCGATCGCTTAATATGAATTTTAATCTCTTTGGTTGATAGTTGACTATTGATATTAGCTATCTTTACTAGTTGATGATCAATTTTATTGGTTGATAGTCTATTCCATCTTTCTTCACTAATTTTTTATGTGAATAACTTTTGTTTTTAATTAAATGAGATGTTGTTGTTTAGTTTTTATATAAACAATGCCCTTCGTATTTCATTATTTAACATAAACGAAGGAATATGACATGTTTTTTATGCTCAAATCAATCATCAAATCATCAAATCAATCATTGCACAATGTAGTTAACTAGTTATTGTGTTGGATTAGGCTTAATCTTGTCTTGTGATGATCGTGTTTATAATTGATTGTTAACACCACATGTTAATATTATGACAAGTGTTTATTGTTGTTGTTGTTATTGCTGCTATTGATTATTGGCCACATAAATAATGTATTTTGAATTCCAAAACATGTTTTCTTAGTAAGGTGTATGACTTAGCATCATCTTTTCTTGTCAGTGTTTTTATACACTACATCCTAATGAACTAGGTCTTAGTAATTGACGTGGTTGCCATCTACTTTTCAAGTCTAAGAGATACTAGTGATTGCCGGTCATTTTGTCATCCTTATCATTGAGTTTGATGATTTTTGTTATGGATGATGCTTATACCATTCTTCATCAAGAGGCTTTTAGGCTTAAAAGATCTTACACACTTATTATTTGTCAATCTATTCAACTTTCCCCTAAAATTTTCTCCCTTAGATAGAATTGTATGACAAGTGAGACATCTATATACTTCACAAAAAGGTTTATCATGAAAATTTTCAATACTTTGATTGTATCATGATTGATATACCTCGTACCTGTAACAATACAAGTGACTAACTCTAGCAATTATCGTGGTCGAGAAGGCCTGTTCTATTATATTTTTTCTTTTTCAAAAATCCCTTTCAATTTCAGGATTTCCCAATGATAGCGGTAACTGGGGCAAAGCTCGCTTTCTTCGCTCTGTGAATGAGAGAGAAAGTAAGAGGAAAAAACACGTTTTCTCTTTGCGAGGCCCCCGAAAGTGGAGAACACATAACATTCTCTGGGCACATATGATCAAATATAAAGCAACGATGTTTTGATATTAGCACATTAAAATGATTTAAAAACACAAAAAAATATTAATTTAAAACAAATTTTTTTTTTAATGTTTTCAAAAATATTTTAAAAAAGTAAAAACAAACATCACTTATTTTTTAAGCAACAATAATGCCCTTAGCTCACCAATGACATCATCACCTGTCTACTGTCTACACAGTAACATCTCCTCCTTGTTCTTGTAAACGTCATGCTATATATTTCCTGCCTTCCTTCTCCACGACATTTCTCTATCTGAAGCAAGCACCATGTCCAAGTCACCAGAAGAAGAACACCCTGTGAAGGCCTTCGGGTGGGCTGCTAGGGACCAATCTGGTCATCTTTCTCCCTTCAACTTCTCTGGGAGGTGATCGCTTGTTTCTCTATCTCCACTTTTTTATATTTATTTTTCATTTGGATATATTGTTTTTCATTTTATATTTATCTTCATTACATTACTAAGCACACATTTAATTATGCTAATTTCTTTAAGCTCTAATAAACATGTCAAAGCTTCCCATAAACTTAATTTTTTTCCTCATATAAGAAGTGCTAATTAATATCAATGCAAATATTATAACCAAAACAGCATCCTATGTTTGAATCCGAGACCTAAAATTTAATTTTCTAAAAATTGTTGAGCAATAAAGCTTGATCACCAGTACCAATAAAAAGAAAAAGAAAAAAGAAATCAAGGAAAAGATATGATTATTATTACACGATCCTGGAAAGCGGAAAGCTTTAAAATTGTGGGATATTTTAAAATAATAATTAAGAGGTCTACCCCTGTCGACATCAATAATTAAGAATCCTACCTCCTACTACAAGAAGTCAAGAACATTAATGAATAAGGCTCGGTTTGTTTTTATGTCTAGAGAGTCTTTTTGTAAAAAATTAAAAAAAGAATTATTATTTTAAATTAAATTTTTAATATTTTAAAATTATTTTAAAGTGTTGATATAAAAAATAAATTTTAAAAAAAATTTTTAAAATTTTTTTTAATATATTTTAAAATAAAAACATTTTAAAAAATAAACAACTATCATAATAATAAAAAATAAATACTAGTTCTGTGGGCACAACAAAATTGTGCCAATGCAAGAAGTAGCAACCTTTCAATAAATTAAATTTCTTTTATTATTCATTTGTAAAAAATTAATAATAAATTCAGTACTAATCCTACTCCTAGTAGAGTTAATCTACTTTGTAGAGATAATAAATAATAGATAATGAAATCTTTCTTATGAAGCTATACTTAAAATCTCTTTTTCAAATTAAATATTTATTACATGGGCTATAATGCAGTAGAGTAAACCATTAAAGATTAAGATAAAAGGGATAAGAATGAATTGTTAACTTGTAAATAAAAAATTAATAACAAAATTAAAGGTTGCACCACTCGTAATAAACCTAAGGAGAAGGTTTTGTTCTTATAAGATCAAATCACATGCTGAGGACTCTGCGCATGTGTTTGCTAATTAGAACGGTTTTGTATTTCTGTTTGAGAACGTGGTATAATTTTTTTTTTAAAATTTTAATTTTTTTTAAAAAAATTCAGATTGTAATGTGCTGATAAAGATTGGTTTTGTTTTTTTAGTTTTAATTTTTAATTTAATTCTTTAAAATAAACGGTGACTTCTTCTAATAATCCAAGACCTTGCTGCCGTCCCGGAAGGGACATCTTCTGGACACGGTCGACATCGTAGTTTTCTCCGACTAATGGCTTGTGGACATCTTCTGCTTCTTTTATTATTATTATTATTATTATTTATCAATAGCCTCTGCCATTATGGTAGGTCCATTGCACCCCGCAGACGGACAAATTGAGAGGGTCTTATTCTCTACCTAAATTTGTTTCCGTTTTTAAGTTCGTATAACATGGGAGCCTAAAATGTTGACCGTTGACTTTACAAGTAATTTCTACCGACGGTGCCAGAGTAGACAACTTTCCTGCCGTTCATAGAAAAAATAATAATTATAGTTATAAAAATAAACTAGAAGGCACGACGTTTTTACTGTAACCCCGCATGCTGTTCATCCAAACAAATAATACGGTGGAGCCTGTCAGTATTTTTTTTCATACTCAAACTCTTTTTTTTTTTTTTTTGTAATTGCAACTTTTATGATCATTTTTTTTAAAATAAAAATTTAAAAATAAAGTGTAAAATAGATTAAACAATCTAAAAATTTCTGCCAAAAAAAATTATTTCTATTCCACGTATTTTTTTTTCTTTCACATGAGGAAAAGTCTAAAACTTAATTATTATTCAATTTAATATTGAATGATAAAATTAAAAAAAATAAATCAAAAACAAAAGAAAAACAAAATTGAAGTTAATCTGATAAACTCGTAGTCTAGATCACGAGTGTAGAATAACTTTATAAAACGTAAATTAAAAATAAATTATGAATTTCAATTTTAAATAAATCTAATATAGAAGGGTGAAAATAAAATTAAAAAATATATAGATTAGAAAAAAAAGGAAAACAATTATTCTAGTGAATAGTATTATGTGAGGAGGGATATAGTAAAACCCTTTCTTGTTTATTTTTTTTATTAATATAAATTATTGGGTTTTTTTATATAAATTATTAACATATAATAAAATGAAAAACATTTAATGGTTTCCTACAACACACTGCAACACACGGGATCAAATAATTTAATCTATAATTATCTTTTAGTTTCATAAAATGAGTTTCTTTATTATTATAATTATCAATTTATTTTATTAAATACATGCATTAAATTTTTATTTCATAACTAAAATATTTCTTGATGCTAAGAAAAAACAGTAAAATCACCTATACATATTTCTTTCTTACAAATTAAATTCTGATCCGACCTTTGTTTATATGTTTTATATAAAAATCATTGAAATAAAATAATTATACTATTATATATGATATTATTCCATAAAATGCCTTTCAGTTTTAGATTTATTTTTATATAAAATTATAATAATTCTTTTTTCATTAGCAAATGCTATTTTTTTTTTACGATCCTTCACTTTTTTTTAATTTCTTAAATTTTAATTATAATTTTTTATAATTAAATAGATAATATTATATTTAAGATGCCATTTCATTAAAGATAATTCTATATTAAAATAAATAAAAATTAAGAGCTCTTAGTGCGTGGGATAAATATTTTAATTTATTTTTATTTTTTTACTTTATAATCTAGTCTTGGATTATGATTGGCAGCTTGGTTTTTGAATTTATTGGCACATGTAATTTTGCATCAATTTTTCTACTATGAACTATGAAGAAACATTTGGAGTTGGTCTGCAAACCAACCGGCCTTGACTTTTTGTTCTTTTCATGGGGTTCTGTTCAATAAGACCTCCCAAAAGGAAACAATGTTAACGATAGAAATGAAATTTTACTTAAACTACTTTTTTTATTTATTAACAATAATATTTAGATCACTTTGCGCATATGTCAACCAATTTCACAAGCTATGAAATTAATAACCATATAAATTTTCAATAATTATTATATTAGCAACCACAAAATTCGAATTTAAAATTATAAAGAGAGCAAACTTCTTCGTCCCAAGTTTTTACTACCAATCCACCTATTAAATAATTAATTTTACTTAAACTACTTATAACATATGTAGAGTAATGGAGCAAAATACCCAATGTATATTTATTTTTGCTGCTGAGTTTGTATTGAGTGGTAGGGTTCATCAATAAAAACAAAAAAGAATATAATAGTAAAAATATGAATTTATTATTTTTACTCTTGTATTTTTTACAGTTAAGAATTATACCTCACAACAAATATAAAAATAAAAACAAAAATAAATATACTCTAAGTACCCGATAACATCAAAAGAATTGCCAAGCTAACTTGCACATTGATCAATTTGAATAAAATTTTAATTTGTGTTTATTTGCAAGAAGATATATAAAAAAATATATCTTACATAATAATTATTAGTATTATTTAATTTGACGGATCCATTTCTTATATATAATATTAGAGTTTTTCATGAATAAAGTAATTAATAGTGTTTTTTTTAAACCTTGTAGCATCAGTCTTATATATTGGGAGTGGAAGCCAACATCTTGATTTGATACGGTATTACAGGAGTTCCTTAATAATTTAAAAGTTTATCATTACCATGCTTGAATTACCCATTGTTGAATCTTTGATTTCAATGACGCAAAATGGCCCACATCTCATCGAGTGCATATGTTAATCAACTATTTGTTGGACGAATTGAGTATTTTTTTTTCAAATTTAATTTACCTAAACGATGTGGTGGCGCATGATAGTGTTAAATGCATGAATGGCTTGTTAGGAAAGCTCATGGTGACAATAGAATGGAATATTTTAGGTTGTTTAATAGTGAGTTTGCAACAAACTTGATTTTTTAAGATTTTGATATTTTTCTAAATTTAATGATCAAGAAATTTGTTTTTGGTTTTTTGATCTTAAAAGAAACATAACTAACCTTTAATAAAAACTCATTGATAAGGCTTGAAGTATGAACATATAAAAAAGTTCAGTGGTTTTGTGAAATGGATATTACAATTATCAATGACTGAGTTGACCATTTTCAAAGTTTTATCGGAGCAAATCCAACATTATTGTCGTTGAAGACCACCTGATTTTAATAAAAAGACTGGACACATTTCATTTGAATCCAACTCTACTTGATTTAGAGGTTTGTAGCTCTATATTTATTCATTTAAAAATATCAACTCGATCAACTTATAATCTAAAAATACAGTAATAACTGGTTGATGATGAAGTGTTGTTGAATTCATTAAAGAAAATAAGATGTAAACTTTTAATGGTAGTAATTGATATTTATAAAGAAAGTGTTTTTTATTTGAATGACAGCGGTTATAACTCGAGAGGTTATAACTATATTTATTTGTCTGAAAATTTCTACTCGATTAGTAAAAATTGTTAAAGAAGTTAAATAGTAAAAACAAACTCCAACAAATGGAGTCGGGGAAATCAACCAAAACGACGAAAAAGACAGCCAGTTTCATCAACATCATCTAACTTCTCGAAAGCACTTGCGATTCCCAAATCTAAAGAGACAAGAAGTCCTTATAGCTACAGCTTGGAAATAATTAAGTCAAAGTTATCATACCGTGAATAAATGTATCATTTAATGAATTTTTTCTTTGTTTTCCCTTCTATCTAATAATTGAAGATAATTATATATAATAGTATAAATAAAATTATTTACCATTATTTGTTAAATAGAATGATTAAAATGATATTGGAAAAAAAACCCTAATAATACCATACGCTTCAAATAAGATTGTCTACTATTATTAGTGATTGGTTTGGCTGTCAAAGTTGTTTTTTTAGAGTTCTTAGGAGTTTGTTTCTTTTACCCTAGTCTACAGGAGTTTGTTAGCTTTTCAAATAAGATTTTCTACTATTATTTCTTTTTTTTAAAAAAGAAAACTCATATGAAAAGGAAAAAATTATTAAATAAAAAAAATTATATACAGTTTTTATTTGAATCATTGAGTTTATTTTAACTCAATAAAATATAAAGTTGAAAAAAAGCATATAATTACTAGTAAAACAAGACTTATTGATCATTATAAGTATTTGGTCCTCAAAATACTTTTTGGAAGTTGTAAAAAATTTAAAAGTATCATATTATTTACTGATTATATCAAATTTGATTTGATTGGTATATATATTTTGTTTTGAATATTTTTTTTTCAATTTCATCTATTAGAATTTAATTTTTATATTAACTTTAGTCCTTATTTTTATAATTGTTATTTGCTTTTTCCTTATCATTTTTTAATTGAAAATTTTTATCTATAAAATTTGGTCATCATTCTTTTGATTATTACTTATTTTATTTGAAATAATTTATGAAACGGTAATTATTAGTATTTTATTTTCTTTATCTTTCAATTTTTTTATTTGTTAGATTTGATCTCTATTATTTTGATTATTATTTATTTTATTTGAGATAATTATGAAATTATATTCTTTTTCAATTTCATTCTCATTCAACTTTTTTAATTTGTAAGATTTGTTCCTTATTATTTTAATAAACTTGAAAAAAATAAAACATTAATAAGTTATTTTACAGCTTATTTTTTATGACATAACTAAATACTGGAAAGTATTTTCCAATTTATTTACCAAACATCGAAAAATAATTCACTTTCCCGGAATTCACTTTTCAAAAGGGAACTACTTTCCAGCAAACAAACGGGGGCCTAAATGCTCATGATTCTTTAATATATGACTATGTAAGTTTTTTCGAGAAAAATTTGGCTTGGTTTTCAAGAAAGTGTTTTTCTTTTATTTTGTGCGAAAAACACTTTCCGGAAGTTATGAAAAATTTATAAACTACATATTATTTGCTGATTATATCAAATTTGGTCCTCAAACTTTTAATTGCTATATATATTTTGTTTTGAATATTTGTTTTTCAATCTCATCCCTTAGAATTTAATTTTTATATTAACTTAGGTCCTCATTTTTATAATTGTTATTTGCTTTTTCATTATCATTTTTAATTGAAATTTTTTATCTATCAAATTTAGTTCTCATTCTTTTGATTGTTACTTATTTTTTTTGAAATAATTTATGAAAAATTAATTATTATTATTTTAATTTCTTTATCTTTCAATTTTGTTTATTTTTTAGATTTGATCTCTATTATTTTGATTATTATTTATTTTATTTTAGATAATTTATGAAATTTTTTTTTCAATTTCATTCTCATTCAACTTTTTAATTTGTAAAATTTGTTTTTTATTTTTTTAATAAACTTGAAAAAAATAAAGCATTAATATGTTATTTTCCAGTTTATTTTTCACGATATAATCAAACACTGGAAAATATTTTTCAATTTATTTTTCATTATACCATCAAAAATAAAAAAATAATTTATTTTTCTAAAATTTACTTTTTTGAAAAATAAAACTTAGGTAGCGTCCTAATTTTTTTGATTTACGTGGGTGTTCGGGTCAGCTTGCGCGTACCACGACTAATCCCACGGCTCACTGAATATCCTGCAAACCCAGTGAACATGTAAGGCACCGCGGGGATGACAGACATACACACTGAGACTTGAACCCAGATGTAAAGGCAAAGAAAACCCTTTGTTACCGCTGGGCTAGAAGCCTCGGTGTTAAAAAAATCCAGGTAGCTTCCTAATTATTCGACCCGTTCATGGACTAAAAAAATCTATACGCGAGTAACGTTTTCCCACAAAAAGTAGAACGACTTGCTTTTTTAGCGACAATCATGCCTCCTTCGACCTCACCGATGACACCACCTGTGAGTGCTGTTTACCAGTAACATCATCTCCTTGTCCCTGTGTTACTGTGTATATATAGAAAGAAAAACTTGCTAAGCATAAAAAAGAAAAGAAAAGAAAAGACATACTACATATTTCCTACCTTCCTTCTCGACGATATTTCTCTATCTGAAGCAAGCACCATGTCCAAGTCACCAGAAGAAGAACACCCTGTGAAGGCCTTCGGGTGGGCTGCTAGGGATCAATCTGGTCATCTTTCTCCCTTCAACTTCTCCAGGAGGTGATCGCTTGTTTCTCTATCTCCATTTTTTTGTATTTATTTTTCATTTGGACATATCATAACTATGTATGTATATGCATATGTGTAGGGCTACTGGTGAAGAGGATGTGAGGTTCAAGGTGCTGTACTGCGGGATATGCCATTCTGACCTTCACAGTATCAGGAATGACTGGGGCTTCTCCATGTACCCTTTGGTTCCTGGGTAAGTTCATATCTCTCTCTCTCCCCTTTCTTCCCGTATTTACGTTTACTTTTGATTGCACAAGTTTTTGTAAATCTTACTAAAATATAGAGTAAGAAATTAGATCTGTTCAGAAAAATAGTAAGAAATCAGATCTGTCTTAACTAAAGAAAAAGAAAAAGAACACGTTTATATGGATTAGAATAATTATGGGAATATTTTTTGGTCCCCAGGTGTTTGATTTTTTTAAAAAAATTGTAAAAAATGGATTTTGATGTAATGACGTTGATCTTTCATCGAAAATTGCTAAATTAGATCTGAAATTAATCACAGAAACTTGTTGTAAATACTCGTACCTACTGTGAGCTCATAATTTCTCCACTGATTTTTCAAGTATGATTTTCTGTCATCGGTAATTAACAAGTTCCTAGGCTATCCCTCGTCAACCAATATTGTTATCCTTTTGTTTTTCCACCCACTTTAATATTTTAAGATTGTTTTAATAATAAAAAATTTATATTAAAAATTGTAAAAAACATATTTAAAAGCCCACAGATGTGACGAAAGTGATTAAAAGTGTGACATATCGAACTTTATTCTTTCAACAATATGCTGAACGAACACGATGCGTCGTTGATTTAATAATCCAGGGCAATTAGTCATTATCAGGCTGCAAAACGCAAGGCAGTGTTGAGATTGTGGTTATCCTCCCTCATCTCCTCTCATGAGGTTCTTTAGTTATGATTCTTTACGATTCTAATAATCCAAGGTTCCGGAAATGATTTAACTTAAAAATAACCCAAGGCTTCTGCCATTGTGGTGGGTCTATTTGAACCCCTTGAAGAAGAAGAAAGACTGCCTTCTCCACCTAGATTTATCTATATTTTTTATTTATTAATGTGGATATACAGGTCAACTTATGTTTTTATATTAATTTTATAGGTTTTAAAATTAATTATTATATAAGTTTTCAGTGATCATTATATTATTAACCATAAAATTCAAACTTAAAAATATAAAAAAAATAAATCTCTTAATATCAAATTCTTACCATTAAGTTAGATGGTTGATTTGTCTAGATTTTTAAGTGCGTGTAGAGGTGATCAAGTTCCACCTTGGAAGCCTAAAATGTTGACCCAAAGAGCAATTTTCACCAATGGAGTAAAAGAGCAGACGAAACTTTCGTGCTGTTCATGGAAAAGAAACTTACCTACCGGCCTTGTTCATAGATGCGTCGCATAAGTCAAATAACATCTTGACTTGATGAGCTATTATAATAGGAGTACCTTAATATTTTAAAAGTTTGGTTAGAATATCATTACCAAAACTTGAATTGCTTATTTGTATTTACCTGAGTGATGTGGTGATACATTACGTATATATTTATTTATTTGATCTATTTACGGGTAAGTATCTCAAGAAAATATAATAAGTTTTAGCTTGATATTAATAGTTTTTCAATTCAAAATATGTTATTTTTAATAATTTTTAATATCATTCACATCAAAACTATTTAAAAATATCTAAAATTATTAATTTGATATTTTTAAAAAGAAAAAACAATTTAAAAAACAGAATCCACGCCAAACATTTAAAGTCTCCTGACTTGACCTTCGTTTTTTCTTTTTTCATAATTAGTGTCGCCTCAACTTGGCTAGTGCTACTAAATTAAGCAGCACTCATCGGCAAATGAATTACCTAAGTTAGAAGTTTAATTTACGTGGACATTCAAAATAATGGTTTGATTTTTTGCTAATCTAGATCAATAGCCTGTACTTTATGTTTCTAATACTGGGATGCTGGTCTGCAGGCATGAAATTGTGGGGGAAGTGACAGAAGTTGGGAGCAAGGTGAAAAAGGTTAATGTGGGAGACAAAGTGGGCGTGGGATGCTTGGTTGGTGCATGTCACTCCTGTGAGAGTTGTGCCAATGATCTTGAAAATTACTGTCCAAAAATGATCCTGACATACGCCTCCATCTACCATGACGGAACCATCACTTACGGTGGCTACTCAGATCACATGGTCGCTAACGAACGCTACATCATTCGATTCCCCGATAACATGCCGCTTGACGGTGGCGCTCCTCTCCTTTGTGCCGGGATTACAGTGTATAGTCCCTTGAAATATTTTGGACTCGATGAACCCGGTAAGCATATCGGTATCGTTGGCTTAGGTGGACTTGGTCACGTGGCTGTCAAATTTGCCAAGGCCTTTGGATCTAAAGTGACAGTAATTAGTACCTCCCCTTCCAAGAAGGAGGAGGCTTTGAAGAACTTAGGTGCAGACTCATTTTTGGTTAGTCGTGACCAAGAGCAAATGCAGGTAACTTCATGTCCATTTCCCTTAAAATCTCGAAAGATCTTCTAGCTTGTTCAGATTGAGATAAGTTTATGTAAATTGTTTCGTTGAATCTCATATTTTGCTTTAAGTTGGTTTTTCATAATGGGATGTGCAGGCTGCCGCCGGAACATTAGATGGCATCATCGATACAGTTTCTGCAGTTCACCCCCTTTTGCCATTGTTTGGACTGTTGAAGTCTCACGGGAAGCTTATCTTGGTGGGTGCACCGGAAAAGCCTCTTGAGCTACCTGCCTTTTCTTTGATTGCTGGTCAGTATATAACCTAATTATTATGTAGTTATTCAATTTAATAATTGTTAACTTACGGATACTAAGATGACGGGTAAACAGGAAGGAAGATAGTTGCCGGGAGTGGTATTGGAGGCATGAAGGAGACACAAGAGATGATTGATTTTGCAGCAAAACACAACATCACAGCAGATATCGAAGTTATTTCAACGGACTATCTTAATACGGCGATGGAACGTTTGGCTAAAAACGATGTCAGATACCGATTTGTCATCGACGTTGGCAATACTTTGGCAGCTACGAAGCCCTAAGGAGAAGATCCCATGTTCTCGAACCCTTTATAAAATCTGATAACATGTGTTGTTGTCATGAATAAATAAATTATCTTTGGGATTTTTCTTTGATAAACGATTGAGTGTTCTTGAAAACTTAACATCGGCAATAGTACCCTGGCAGCTACGAAACGCTTTAGAATTGTTTGTAAGTTTGTTTCATTAGGGTGATAGCATGCTCTCGAGTCCTTTGTAAGATCCATTCACGGTTGTGTGAATGCTATGAACAAATAATATGTTTGCGGTTTCTCTTTAATAAATGACTGAATGTTACTGAAAAGTGAAAACTACGGCGAGGTTTACCAAAGGAAACAGCTTGATAAGCAGATTTTATAGAGGCCCGATGAAGGCCTCATGTTGGATGTTTTATGTTCAAGATTTTCATCTTCTGATCAAAATTGAAAAAGAAAAATTTTTTGGGCAATTAGGATAAAGAGTTAATTAAATTTTTTTTAAGCATGCAAAAGTTAATTTTTAAGCACGTTGTTGTATTTATAAAATAAAGAGTTTTATATTTAGTGAAAATAGAAGAAAATAGTTAAATTATTAATAATGATTGGTGAAAGGTAATTAAAAGTTAAATCTTTTAAGAGAGAAAAGGGAAAAGAATATATATATTACTTGGGAGTGAATATTAAGCTAATTACCCTTGTACCAAAACCCTTAATTTAAGTAATAAATAAATTCATACAAGATTGGGATAAACTGGGGGTTAGCATATAAAATCATAGTTTGTTTTTACAAATCGGTTGACCATTTCCAACCACTAGATAAACTAGTCGACTAGTTAAGCTAGAAAATCAGTAATGAGGCTACTGCACCTCCAACAATAAATTTTCCCAACATCTAAATCTAATAAAAAAAATATTTTTTATGAGTTTTATTATTTACTTTTTTAATCTCATATCAAATTTTCCTTCTATATAGGTACTATATCCAAAATTTTGTCTCACTTTTAAAAACCTACAAAGAACCATAACAACCAAACTCAATAAATTCACACCATACTCAATAATTCTCACATTTCACAATCACAACTAGCCCCAAGAATGAATATATATATATATATATATATATATGAAATAAATCTCAAATACTTCAATAATACAAGTTATTGAAATCCTAAAATTTATAAATATGACACATCTATCTATCTATGTATACGTCATCCACTTGATGATCCAGGCTCATCGGTAGCACGCTTGAATCTAGATCTTGCATATGTCTGAGTGATTTCGTCATCAAGAGTTAACCTCTCTCTAAAGGTATCAAATCTAGTGTAGCAAACATTTAACCACTGAAACGCATAGGTGTAACTTTTATTTTCTTCATTAATATTACAAAGCTTAATGTGGCATTTCGACCCTTCCGTAGCAAGAAACCAACCTAATATTAATAAAATACTCATGTAAAATTAAAAGATCAATACATAAACCTCAATGTTTAACATATATTAATTATAGAAAGACTTGATTACTTACGTAATTTTGAATTTGTTATGTATGTTGCTCGTACTGCGTGTATCCAAATAGAGGAACCTGTTCGGGATTTAGAGCAATGATCCAATGTGTGATACGTATATACTAAATCAAAATACTCTTAATCTGTAATCACATGATGCATCTCTGTCCCACTATGATACACAAGCTCCATGATAGGTTCACCAGTTATAATCATCATTTTTACCCTGACAAGTCATGGCATGCAAAACATCACTCGTGTTGATGTCGACTGGAATGTACTATTTGTAGCCGAACTGTTGCATTACCTGATATGAGAAATGTAGCTCAATCACCTCAGAAAATTTTAGCGGGACCACTGATGTTCATATATTCGACCCACTAATGCAAATAGTCAAAGCAATCGCCAGTCTTTCTTCTAAATAAGGTGTTCACATGACTTGTAAAATATAAATCTCTTAAAATTAAACAACAATAATTTGATGAAGTTAATTTATTTATTTAACAAATAACTCAAAAAATTCCTAGATAGTATGTTGCCTCTTTAGCTCGCTCCAATATAATACCAACACATGTGTTGAATCTCTAGCTCGCTCCAATATAATGCCAACACATGTGTTGAATTATTTTCAAATACTCTACTAATATACCACCTAGCATTACAAATACATGTGTATGCTCTATCATTCAATCTAACTATTCATCTAACTTTTTTTACAACACCCAGTTTAATATAGGTGTTGACCTAGAACCTGCTCCTTATAGTCAAATAACATTGTAGTATGATCCCTTGATCTATCTTTGCTTATTGTCAACTTAATCTGAATTGCTGGGGGAAATGTTTTTACCATATTGAATATAATCATTAGCTTCACGTCTCCACTTGACCTAATAACTATTACACTTGAAAAATGTTAATTGCAATATAGTTGAAATAGGCATTGCAAAAGCACATTTCAGAACATAATAAATGACTATGAAAGATTAGTTGTCATATTACAATATTTGTGACCACCATCATAATATAAAGCTTATTTTTCTTTTGGTTCTCATTCAAGCCATTCTTTATATGTTGAGTTCAGCTTACATATTCTTTCATAACACAAATCAAATTTGTGCCTTAAAGGTTCGTAACACATCCTCATCAAATCTTTTTTCTTAGCCAAGTTTTTGATTTTATGATTAAAGTTGCTAACAAAATGTTTGACATAATAATGATGATATCCTATAGGTTCACGCTAAACTTATGCTTCACCATTCTTGATGTCTGCATGTCTATCTGATATTATACATATACTTGTTCTATCACCAGTAATGTATCTTTGTATGCAAAGAAAAAACCATTTCCAATTAGATTTTCTTCATCAACAATTGCAAACGCCCAAGGAAATAACCTATTATTTGCATAAAAAACAATTGCGATTAATAACTTCTCATCATATCTCCATACAAATATATGCAATCAACATTGATAAGTGGTCTACAGTACTTGAATCTTCAATAAAAGGTCTAAATGACCAAAAACCTCTTCTAAAAAACTATTTTACTATCATATATATTTTATTAGTGCATTCAATTAACAATTGTTCAAGGATTTGATTCCTTTACTGCCAACAATAACCTAGGTAATGTTTCAAAATACTCCTCAATTGAACCAAAAAGATGTTTAATCACCTTCTGTTTTGCAACTAATGCTTTGTCATATGAAATTTTGTACTTGTAATGCATTTTTATTTTATTTTATATGCTTGTAACCGTCAATAAAATCTTATTCATTACAAGGGTTGATATAACATTAGCAATAAAATTTGCATTAATCTGATGGTGATTGTTTTGGACAAAGGTTGAAACACGTGTGTGTGATCCTTTTAACTTTGTTATCTCAAATGAATCCGACCTTTTATGATACCCCTCATATAAATACCACCTACATTCGAGTACTTGCACACATTGTAATTAAACAAATGTAGAGTTCAACCATTGGACTTAATATTCAACTAAATGTGTAATATGCTATTGTTAAACTTTATTAACCAATTCATTTTTACTATCGAATGTTTGTCCAACCTCCAAATCAGACTCTCCTGGCATACATCTATGACTAAGTGCCCAATCATTAGAAATAACAAAACTAGACCTAAAAACATCTCTAAATTCAGGAACATGAGGTATGATTTTATCATCATCAACAACAATATTTATCATCACATTCGGGTCTAACATATCATCATCTTCATTGTTACTAGACTTAGAATAGTCAAATTTATGTTGATCAACAAATAGATTGTCAAACATAGTATCATCTATTCTTTGCAGTAAATAATCCGACAATAAAGTGTTTTTACCTCTACTAACTGATTTTGAAGAACCATAAGAAGTTAGGAGACACAAATTCTGGTCGACTAACCACATGCAAAACCATAATGTTCAAACCACTTTGGATGGAAGAATAAACCATTGTTTTAAAACTATCATCACACATAATCGGCACCAAGGTTGTCAATTCCGTTCCAGTTGACGTTCTGTTTTTTCAATTGAAACGATATGTTTCAGTTTTGGAGCATTTTAATGTGCCATTTTGAGGTTTTACTGTTCATATATATATATAATTAAAAATATTAATTCAACAAACATTATTTCAATTCAAATACAAAGACAAACTAACTTGAAATTATGCAATTTAAATTTCAAACATAAGTAAAAAAATGACAATTGAACCGATGAGTTCAAAGATAACCTAAATGACTAGTTAAAATATAGTTTAACTAAAAAAAAAATCAAGATGATAATTTTTTTTATAAGTATAGAGATAACAATATATTGGGTTAACCTGAATTAATCTTCTAAATCCATAACCCAGGTCAAGAGACCATAACAACCCTAAATAAAAAAAAAATCAAAACAAATTATGAATCTTTATTCTCAATAAACCTATTGTTGAATGATGAAATTTAGAAAAATCCAATCTAAAATAATGATACAAAAAATGACCTTTCGAAACAAAATTACAAATTTGAATAAAATTATGAAAATGTCATCAACAATCTCAGAAGACCTTTCTAAATTTCAATTGCCCTAAAATTTTAACCTGAGATATAACAATATGTTAGGAGACTCCTCCTAAAATTTCAATATGATCCAAATTGTGGATTGAGATATATGATTGATATCACAAAAGTAGACAATATTTTTGTAAAAAAAAAAAAAGCAAAAAAGAAAAAAACATTATTTGGTTAGAATGGAATGAAACCGGAATGTTTTGGCCAGGATTTGGGTGAAATTTATGGAATTGGCTGAGATTGCAAGCGAGATGAAATTTGTTCTGGTTTGTTCCATATTTTAAATTGGAATGAGATATATCGACTATTTTGGTACAAGAAAATATTAATGTTCATCATGTTGACACCTCAAAGTTATTTCAACATCAATTTCATTATAATCCACCAAAATCCATGATAAATGACTTCTTTTATTTTTGCATTCGACATGCCTAAATTGTCATTTAACAACAAATTGCTCCTGCTATTATATGTAATACTACTATTCACATCATGAACAATAATACCACCGTAATGACATAACATAAATATGTTATAAGATATTATGTTAAAATTGTTTTTTGGATCCGGTTAATTAGACCTAATTTTAACTAAATTGCATTACCCCAGCTCTAATTGAAAAAATTCATATCAAATTCTTAAAAATTAACGTTAAAGCAAATTTACCAAAAATTAAACATAATTCATAAAACAAAATCTAATTGATTTCTTTCACGCACAATTGCATTAAATCAAACCCAAATTCATAAAACATTAATATAATTTAAAGAAAATACTAAATTCATCAACTTATCAACAATTCAATAAAACGTGTGATTCATCATAGTTCTACTGTATTCATGCTATCTTGTATTAAATCATCAAGCGTAGTTAATTACATTATTAGCTGATTCCAACAATACACACAAAATCTCTAATTCAATAACTTAACATCAAGTAAATGCAACACATAATTAATTGAAATAATTAATTCATAATTAAACTTATTTCCATGTTCAACTATATCAAATCAACTCTAATTTATGATATTCTTAAATAATTTAACATTAATACAACAACTTCTAAATTCATCATAAATCCTATATTCAACCTAAATAATTATTTCATTTCAACCAAACCAAACACAAATTCATGGCAATGTAGTATACTTGAGCATCTCCAATGGAGAAGCTAAATGGAAAGCCAAAAATAAAAAAACTAATATTTTAGCTTTTCTTTACTTGTTTTGCACACTCCAAGGGGAAAGCCAAACAAAATGCTAAAATGCCTTTCCTCTCCCACAAATGCTATTCATACATATCTCTTCAAAGAGCCAAAACCAATAAAGTGGGGCTACTAAAAAATAAACCAATTAAATATAGGTATGTGGAAAAAAAAATTACATTAAATTTATTAAAAAATAATAAAACACTTATTTCTTCCACTCCAATATAAATGGCTCTTCAAATAGCTTTTTTCCATTGGAATAGATATGGTAAAAAAAGTTATATTTATACTATTCAAAATGCTATTTTATCAATTTAGCTTTTCAAAATAGCATTTTGCATTGGAGATGCTCTTACCTTGTATGGAGGACTAGAAAAAGGGTGGGGTGGCGGCGGCAATAATGATGGATTTTTAACACAAAACATCCAAAGATGTTTAAAAACTAGGATAGATTCGATTTTTGGTTGTTTTAAGGGTAAAATATAAGTGTTTTATAAGGTTTTTTTAGAGTGAGACTGAGGGTGTCGATTAGTTTTTGAAGAGAGAGACAACATCTCTCTATGTTGTTCTTCGATCTAGAGGGTTTAAATTTTAATTAATGTCGCGTTTTCAAAACACAATTTCTTAAGTTGTCAAGTTTCAAAAGTTCAACATTTAAACTTGTTGTAATTTCTAATAGTGATATTTATTAAATATTGTGTTTATAAAACACAATATAATTAAAGTGTATTATTTCATCAATTTTTTTTTAAATATTATTATTTTGCCAAAACTTTAAATTTACTATACTAATTTTTTTTTTTTTTTATAAAAAAACTAAGAATTGAGCCAATTTCCCTTACCGGCGGGGATTGTACAGTCAGTTCCACGAGAGAAGCTAACAACCCAAATCCAAAATAACTGATAATTGCCATAGCGTTGATATAACAACAAAAGGGCTTTGGTTTGGATTTTTATTGATTTAGGCATGGTGTGGTATTGTGATTTAACCGTGGTTTTGAAAATTTTTAAATTTTTTTAGTTTTAAATTTTTTTTTTTTTAGTTTTTGAATTATTTTAATGTATGATATTAAAAAAATATATATTTTTTTATAAATTTTCAAGTAAAAAATACTTTAAAAAACATTTGACATACTTTTAAAATAACACTCATATTATTAATAAAAAATAACAAAATATCATTCTTTTATTTACACTATCACCACTAAATTACTGAACTTCTTGATACAACAACCTTAAAAAGCGTTAAAGAAGTGTATGAAGTATGGAAAAAATTAATTTTCAAAATGTAATTTTTTAAAAAATATATAATTTTTTTTAAAAAATTATTTTTGATATTAACATATTAAAATAATTTAAAAATATATAAAAAATATTTTTAAAACAATAAATTTTAATAAAAAAAATAGTTCAATCTTAATATAGATAGGATATAAATACATGTTATTACTCCTTAAATTTTGAATCTTGAAAAAAAAAAAAACTGATTGTAAAGTACACAAAGCCTGCCGCATGTTTTCTTTTATGCAAAAGATGCGTAGCTTTCTAAGGAACTTCTCTGTTTCCCCCTCCATTCCCCTACTTCCCTTACAGCTTCCATCTCCAATGTAAGAGTTGTCACATATTTTATTGTCTTTTTCTTTCTCCGAGATACATTTGGACTGAATGATTGCTTATGTTGTTCCTTTTTTTTTTTTAGGGAAACCCATGTTTGGTTTGTTTTACCTGATGAATTCAAGAGTGTGTCTCTTTTGAATCAATACATGGAACTTCTATCTCCACGTGAGAAAGAAAATGTTTTGACTATGCGTGGAGACCAGCTCCAGAAAAGAGCCTTGCTTGCTCGTACTTTGGTTCGCACTACTATTGCAAGATGTAAGTTTTTGTTAGCTATTCCTGGTTTAGTTCAACTTTTACATATTTGATCAATACTCTTTTCTTTACTGCTTCAAAGTTTTGATTTTTCATTAACGTTATGTTAATGAATGTGTAAATGGGCTTTGAATTTGGATTTTGTTCTGATTTCGATAGGTGTTTGATGAAATGAATCTTTCAAATTTGGATTGGTTTGCCACGTGACTGTCGTTTCCACATAACAAATATTAATGCATCCTTTTCTGGTTGCTCCTGTAGACTGCAGAAAATCTGTCACCATATGAATTGTACTTACAAAACCTTGCTCGCTGCAGCATTTTAGCATTTTGTTTAGTGTGCATCTTAAAAGCAGGTGTAATTTGGCTAATTGTAGTATTACTATTTGAGTGCTCTATGAATTAATTATAGTAGAATTGAACAGATATATTTGGCTTGCAGTTTAGGTTTTTGATTCTGCAGAGAGGCAATCTAATCAGATCTTGTTTGAAAAGAAAATAGATAACCAGTTGAAGAAATGGAATGAACTGTTCTTTATGCATCTCATAAATGTTGCGAATGGTAATCTGAAGGAGTCTACTGAGTCAAACTAGAACAAACGAAAACATCTCATTACTAGGCGCAACCATCTCAAAATCTGTCACTGTTATAGTGTCTGTAGCATCTGTGCTTCAAGATGCCATTGGTCAAGGCATTTTAGGGTAAACAAATTGAAGCTTTTCTAAGAGTTTTAAATTTGTGTTATGATAATTCAGACCCATATCAGTTGATAATAAGGTTGCTTGATCTATGATAAATCCTGCTATAATTATGGAGAAAGATTGTATGTGCAGTACATGTAATATCTTAGAATGTTAAGTTGGACCATACAATTTTCTGGGGAAAAAAGAGAGATTAGTGAGATCTTACTCTCATTTCATGATGAAGTAATTTATTTATCATTTTTTACTAAACTTGGAGAAAGGGATGAGATGTTTTGTAGGATGGGTGGGAATTCTGAAACCTGAATTACACATTCCACGGTGCTTGCTTTGCACCATGCATTGGATAGAAGAAAGATCATGTAGACTTTTTTTAATAATGTTTGTTATTACTAGATCAGATAAACAATCATGTTGATCCAAGATCTTTGAAGTTCAAGAAGAACGTTCATGGAAAGCCTGAGGTTGGTTTTTCTTTTGTTAATTCAGATGGGGATACTATTATTTTCTCGTGGAACATGTTTGTGTAAATAATTTTTTTTTTGAAGCTCATTTTCATTTTTTATACTGCTTGTATGGCTTTTCATGGTGTAGCTAGTGTGGGAAAGTGATGATGGCCAGTGCCCTTCTCCATTACATTTCAATATCTCACATACATCATCTTTGATAGCTTGTGGAGTGACTATGAATTCGCCAGTATGTACTCTGATTATTTTTATTCTCTTGAGTATATTTTCAGATAATGATGCCTCAGGTTGCCTTGGATGCCTCTATTAAAGTTTCAGCTGGTTTGTAATAAATTGACGAGGCCTGTTTTAATTTGTAATTCTAGATTGGTATTGATGTAGAAGAGAAGCAAAGAAAAATAAAAAACAATATCTTAGCTTTTGCACGGCGGTATTTCTCTCTATATGAAGTGGAACACTTACGTGCGATTTCTGACTCTGAAGTTCAGCGCCAGGAATTTGTAAAATTATGGATTCTCAAGGTGAGCTTGGTGCTATGTTATTGTAAAACTGCATGCTAGTTTATTTGTAAAGCTACACGCTTCTTGGCATATTCAATTTTTTTTTTTTTTTTTGTGGTAAAATGCAAGAATAAAGTCTTGTATTGTACATTTTTATTATCAGTCAGCCTAATTGCTTAAATTGAATTTTTCAAGATGCATGAGATATTTTACTCATCCTTTTAGCCGATTTATGCGTGATCCTTTGTAGAACTTTATTACTGTTTTTATTTTGTGTTTTCCTTGCTTCTGTATTTAGCAGTAAAATTTACCTCCATGTCAATTTATTAGGACCAAATATATTAAGTTTTATGTCCAACATATTTTCTCTCTTTTATCAATCAGTTCTCCTTTCACTTGTAGATATAAGTCAAAGAAATATGTAAGTTATTTCTTCCATGCTCCTGTTCAATTAAACAAACAGTTTTCGAATCAGGTAGCCTGTATAAGTTTCAATTGCATTTAACAAAAGGGTGTAAAAGTTGATTAAACAGTTAGATAATAGAATTCACTCCTGTGTTTTTCTTTTTTTTTATGATGAATGCACTCCTGTCATGTTTCTAGATGGGCCTATAGTTAGTTACAAGTTACATCTATCCTACAGTTGCATTCATGTTATTGAATACCAAATAGACTTGTCATTTGTAACCATAGAAATATGCATGTATATGAATCACTCCCATATGTACCAACTTAATTTTCCTTGTAAAAAACTTAATCTTATTTAAGATCTCACATAAAAAGTAAAAAAAGAAAAGAAAAGAAGAAGAAGATACAAGCGACTTCAAGGCTTGACTGAGTTTAGCATGCATCTTGTTTCAAGTTATGTTCAATTCGAAAGCTTTAGATGCTGCCAAGAAAACAATTTGTCATGCAAAGTTACAGGCCGAATATATTTTCCTCAAACCTGTCATTGATGGATCTTATTTTTAGGAGGCATATGTGAAAGCTTTGGGAAGAGGCTTCTCTGCTGCACCTTTCAAGACTTTCACAATTCGCATGAAGGATGCTACCAATTCTGGGGTATGTCCTAAATCTTCGAGTTTCTTTGAGAAAGCACCGATGCAAATTAGAAATGTGTGCAAAGAGATTAAAATAATTTGAAGTGTTTGATCAATAGCCATAGGTCCACGGTAACACATTGCTGGACGGTATACTGCCTAAGCACATAGCCAATGTTAAGGAAATAAACTATTCTATCAAGTTTGGTAAGTTCATGGCTGTGCTTTGAGCTTTGGCCAACAAATAAAGAAAGGTCACCTTGAAAGTGATACTCGAGTTGTCCTATATATAGCACAGGAAGCCTTTTCTTTTTCTCCCTCAAGCTCCTTTAGTTGGATACTGTATAGTCACTTTTAAAATGGTAGTTCTTCACGGTTTATGCAAACAATAACCTTAGATGGTCCACTATTTTTTTTCTCCTAGTTTTTCTAATTTTCTACTTTGTGTATCTTCCTGATTTTTTTTTTACTTGTTTAGTATCAGTTATCATATTAAGCAAGCTGTTGATTAACGATTCATTCAAATTCTGCAACCAGGCATCTGAAGTAGTTGTGGAATCTTCCGACCACCCTGTGAGTCTCACAAACAACTGGCAATTTGGACTTTTTGAACTGGCCAGTTCTCATTATGCTGCCGTATGCATGGAAAAAGATAGAACAAGTGATGTTGCAATGAGGGTTCCAATGAGATTGACTGTAAGGAAAACCATTCCATTTGTCGAAGATATATGCATTTCTGGAACTGATGCGGTTGTACCTATTGCAGGCTTGATCAAACAAGTGTGATTGTATAATTCCATTTTGTTTTCTTGTTATTTATTTATGTGGAATTGCAATGCCATATTGTGGCATTACGTAATTAGAAAGCAAAATTCCCGATTCTTTTGTCATTGCCTTTTTTCCCGTATCTAGTTCCGAGAAATTTTGTGCTGACGTGATTTGATTTGTACGCTAGTTCTGTTCTTGATTGTTAGGATAGTAAGATTTACCTATAAAAAGGAACAGAGAGAGATGAAGAAAAGCAGAGAAGGATTCTGTTAAACAGAGAGGAAGAAAATGTTTTGTTTATAATTCACTGTTTTATTAATTGAATGTCGTTCCCTTATTTGATATCAGTTTATATTATTGCTACAATAGAAAGCTTATTCACGTTGTCTATTCTTCACTAAACAATCCTAACTGATTCTCTTAACTGACAAACAAGACTAGCAATATTCTAACCATTTCATTATCTAATCTTTTGACATGTGGCAAGATCAGTCTCTGACATCTTTACATTCCCCTTCAATCGCAGGCTTGGAGGAGCCAATTATAAAATTGGAACAAGTAATTTGTATCATCAAGCTTGACTATTAGTAATAGAAACTGTAGGAAGCAAACAGGTAATAGGAGATTGAATAATCTGAAGTTGAAAAGTTATCAATCATTTTTTAAGAGTGCAAGAAGTAGAAATTAGGCCTAGACGCGTCACGCCTACACCTAAGTCGGGTTTTGATGCGTCCACGTGCAACCCCAAGTTGGGCGTGGATGTCCTTGCCCAAACCCAAGGTGGGCGTGGACACATCCACGCCTAACTTGGGGCACCCAGCCATGCCCACACCCAAGTTGGATTTGACTGCATCCACTCTCTACCCCAAGTTGGATCTGGACAACTCCACGCCTAATCCCAAGGTGAGCGTGGAAGTTGGGTCTGGACGAGTTCACGCCCAACTCCAAGGTTATTCACGTAATCAAATTAAATTGAAAAAACAAAGAAGCTAAAAAAGGACATTGACCCACATTAGCTTTTCAAACCCATGATGGGTCATTAGACCAGAAGCACTATATATGAAAAAATCAAATGTTGAAAGATGAAATCAAGGAAAAAATTAATTATACAAAATTATTTAAAAAATAGCAATTAGAAGAATGAGTGTGAAAATAAAAATAAATTAGAGGAAAGGAAAAAAGTTATGATTGGAAGATTATATTGAAAAAAGTTGATCTAATATCAAATGTCGAAGGATGAAATCGGGAAAGAAATCAATTACACAAAAGGATCTAAAAAAAAAATAGCAACTAAAAGAATGAGGATGAAAATTAAAATAAAAAAATAAATTATAGGGTAAGAAAAAAATTGATTAGAGGGTTAAAATGAAAAGAAAATTAAATTTAAGAAAATGATTAAAAAAAGGACCAAATTAGAAGAAAAAAATACATCATAAACCTAGATTGAATAATGAAACTGAAAATGTCGAAACTTTTACAAAAGAACTAAGGAAAAAAAAACATAGAAATCAAGAAGGGTTTGATCGGGAAAACTTATACATGACAAATTATATTTGAATAATTAAATTAAAAACAAAGAAAACTTTAATAAAAAGACCAAGGATAAAAAATTAAAATCAAAAGAAAAATGACTGGAGTTGAAATATCAACAACAAAGTGGACAAACCTATATTTTTTAGGGTGGGAGAGAAAATAAAAAGAAGAAAAAATGAGAGTGAGGTGTGACAACAGAACCAACATCTGTTAAGGGAATGAAAGTGCCATCAACAATCATAACAAGAATAGAAGGCGAATGAGATACAAAAGCAAAAGATGAAGAATCATGAAACATATGATGTGAAACACTAAAATCTAAGACCTATTTAGAATATGACATACTTGAAGAACTATGAGGCAATTGACTTATGGAAGAAGAAACAAACATAGTTTATGACTGCAAGGAGAGAAAATTTTGAAATTATAACTAGTTGTTAGGCTTCCAAGCTTGATTCTGCTATCTCAACTTGGAACACTAAGCTTTGCAATAATCTTTCTGCTTACAAAAACTGTATTTATTAAAGGCAACCATTGTGTAATGTTTATTCTGATTATTAGAGAATGACTTAAAAGGTATAGCTAGCATAAAAGGATTATAAGGATAAATAATTTCCTTTTCAGAATAAGACTAAAGACATTTTTTCCAGCCAATAACTCACTGGCAATTAAGTCAACAAAAAACAATGGAGAATGACGCAAAATTGAATATCTAAGTCCTTCAAAATCACTGTGAAGTACAATTAAAAACGATATCAATCGTTGTTGCTCTATACAAGCAATATGCACCATATGCCTTTAATTCTATAAGGGCCAATTAATCTTAAAAATCTGTTATAGCAGAATAAAATGCTTGAATAGTCATATTTTTTTGGTAAAGAGTTTGTATATCATTTTCTAATTGATATTGCTATGTAAAATTTGATTGCGTGAATAACCTTTGCAGAATCTCAAACCTCCTTTGTCATCTCATACTTCGTCAACTGTATACCTATGTAATGCTCAACATAATTGTTAATCCAAGTAATAATCTTTGCATTGTTTGCTTCTTAAGGCATCTATCAAAGCAACATAACCTTTATGAGTATTCTTAGGTATTATAGAAGTTCCACTAACATATCCCCACTTTTTTTTACCCTTAAAAAAATTTCTCATCACATAATTTTAATATAAATAATTTTTTCCATCCAAACTCACACTCACAGACTGAAGTGAATCATCTTTTTCAGCAGACATAATCAACAAACAAAGAAAACCAGAATGCAAAAGAAAGGAAAACAAAATACCAAATTGCAAAAACTAAATAAATATCTTCTCAAAGTTGGATTCGTGAAAGCTGTGTTTGAGATTAAGTCTCTCTCTATAAAATCATGCTTCGCTACCATGTTAAACAATCCAAAGAAATAAAGAGAAATACAAAAATAAAAGAGGAGACTAGAGTTTTATTGATACTGTATGATGTGATCACAATAATATAAGGAATAAGTTTAACCTAAATATAAAGAGATTATATATAGGCTAAACTGAAAAGAAAATAAAAATATTATTCTACTCTTAATAAATAAAATAAAATAACCCTATATTGTTTAATATCCATCACATATGTACCCTTTTCTTAGGTTAAAAATTAACTTGAAACCTGAACCATAACATAAAATGAGCAAAAAAGTAGTAATATCATAATACTTGTCACACTTAGACATCGGGACAACTATTTAAAAAATTTTCATGGAAAAAGAACAAATATTTGACATCTTGTTTTTTTTAGAAAATGTCTAGTTTAAGGAGTCACCATCTAATATTATGATCATTAAGAACCATAACTGGTCAACAGAGATTCTATAGTATAGGATTGGTTGTGCGAAAGGAAAGATACTATCACCTCTTAAACGTCATACTTGAAGCAGACTGTATTATTAGTTTTGTTTTAAATTGTCAAGAGTTTGTTTTTGCTTAATTCTTATGGTCTTACTATAATATTGCTGACTCTGATATCAATGAATATTCACATACAAATATTTTCAATTATAGTATTGGTAAACATTATGTAACCCAAAAAATATAATATTCCTGACTCTGACATTAATAAATAAAACCTCAAAATTTGAATTAAAAAAAAACTATTTCTTATTATATTTTTAATTTTTTAGGGTTGGATCTAGCCTAGTCGTACAAGCTGGGCTAGACCTAGCAGCCCAACCCGGTTACTAGCCCAAGCTAGTAACCCGGGTTGCTGTTACACTGTGCAAGCATTCGTTAATTACAACGCATGCTTGCACAGTAACAGGTTAATTAAAAAATGGCAAAACGAGGCACGACTCAACCAGTACTGTTGATGGTTGGACCCATAGCCAGGGGAGAAGAGAGGAAGCTAATTACAGAGGAGAAAAACTTCTCACGGCTGAGGAGCCGGTGGACGCTGGCCTTAGGAACACGGTGGGGTCGCCTGTTGGAGCTTATAGTTTGCTGGAGTTGCTGGAGCTCCTCTGCTGCTGTTGGCTTGAGCTCGCTCACGGCTAATGGTGCGAAAGAGAGCTTCTAAATATTGCTTCAATGGAGGCTGGGATAGTCCACGACTCCCGTGCTGCTCCTGCTATTGCTGCTCCTAGTGTTGTCGTCTCATTCATGGACGAAACAGGAGACCACAATGGGGATGCTGAAGACTTTGTTGATATAGCTCTCGTCCACCATGCTGGTGCAGAGCTGCTGCTGTAGGATGATCTTCCCCTTCTGTCGCTGCTTTGTGATGTTGGTGTTGCTCTGGGTGCTGGTAAGAAGAAGAAGCTGCTGCTGGAACTGAGTTCTAAGGAAAACTCTTCTTTGTACTGAAGCTGCCTACGGTTGGAGATGTTGGGGGTGGCCGAGGAACGCAACCACCACCACGGCTGAGGAGATGATGAATCCAAGCCAGAAAACGAACGGTGAAGTTTGCTGGCAGGGATGAATGCTAAGGGCTGTCTCTGGGTTAGGTTCTGACAGGGAAGATAAACACAGGGGAGGGGTCGCAGGGGGACTTTGGCGGCAGGGAGGAAGATCAGGGTGTGTGACCAAGTTGATGAAGATGGAGCTCGTGGAGAGTCTAAAAAAAAAATCTGGAGCTGGCGGCTCCCTTCTTGAAAATAGATTTATGTTTTCTGGTAATGCCTTCCCTTTAGTTTTTTGTTTTGTAATGTCTCCTCTGGATTTCTTGTAATGGCCTCTCCTTTTTGTATGCGATTTGTATTTATAATATAAAAGTTTGATAGCACATATAATATAAAAGTTTGATAGCACATGAAAAACAAAGTTTTAACAAATTTATTATTTTAAAAAAAATTTAACTTGATTAATAATTAATTTTTTATTTAAAAAATAACTATTATTATCTCAATAATAAGAAAAGAATGATAAAAACATGTTATAATCCCTAATTTTTTTTTATAAATTGACAAATTATATTTTTCATCAAAATAAATTCTTAATTTTTAAATTTTAAATTTTAATTTTATAAAATAAAATTAAAAATAAATAGATCAAAATTAAGTTATAACAATACTGTTAGATTGTGGTTTTTTCTATCAACCGAAAAAGTAAGAGATTTATTCCATGAAAAAAATGGAAAAAATGAAAGAAAGAGATTTATTAGTAAATTGAAGTCAAAAGTGTGATGTTGAAAGCCATATGGACTATATATTTAATTTTTAAAACTATAGGGACTAGGTAAATACAAATATTGCTTAATTTTGATCTAAAATATCCACGTCATATATTTTCACGGCTCTGATCCCAAAAATCAAAATAAAGCCAAAGTCCGCGTATTATCCAAACCAACTAACTTGATAAAGAAGAAGATAGAACAAACAGATTTTCTACACCTAAAAAAGAAAAAACAGAGAGCTTGTTACCTTTTGGCAATGGAGGCCGTACAGTTCTCGACCGTTGCCTCCCGCCATTTCTCTACTCCTCTCTCGAGAAACAACAAGACTCTCTCTTACTATTCAAGCTGTCCAAGATATTCAATTAAATCTTTTTGTTCTTCGTGGACTGGCTCAAGCAATAATGTCACTTCGCTTTCCTCAAGAAATTCATTCACTGTAAGCTCAAGAAAGAAAAGAAAACAACTCCCATTTTAGTAAATTTGGAGTTTTTTTTAATTCGGCTTATCTTTTGATGTACAAATTTCTCTTGTTTTTTCTTTCTCTTTACCTGTGGTGAACAGAAAGAGATGTGGAGGTGGGTGAATTGCAAGAGTGTTGTTACTTTGAGAAGAGAAATGGGAGGTGGTGTGGTAAAAGCAGAAATGTTTGGTCAGTTAACTAGTGGTCTCGAATCTGCTTGGAACAAGCTCAAAGGAGAAGGTTAGAGCTTACATGTTTATTTTGTCAATTCAATTAGTTTTCTTTTCTTTTTTCTTTTTTCCTTAAAATAAAGCTAGCAAATTTAGGCATGGAGTAGTGTGTTTTAGCTATTAAAAATACATGAATGTTAGCAAACAATAAGAAAAGGAAAGCATTGATTTTGGTATCTATAGATGGATTAAAACTGTGGGTTTCTTTTCTTTTTCTGTTTTAAATATTTTACATTTTCATTTTGTTGGTGTTTGGCTTTTGTTTGCGGTTGAATTTTTTTACCTGCTGCAGAGGTTTTGACCAAGGAGAATATCGTGGAGCCAATGAGGGATATTAGAAGAGCTCTACTGGAAGCTGATGTGAGTGAATTTGCAAAGTAGAATTCGAGTTTCTTTTAATGTTTTTAAAAAACAAATTATGGTTGGTCTATTGACAGGTAAGCCTTCCTGTGGTTCGAAGGTTTGTTCAATCAGTCAGTGACCAAGCTGTTGGTGTTGGCCTGATTAGAGGAGTGAAACCTGATCAGCAATTAGTCAAGGTATAAATTTCTGTGAACTAAATACTTCCAAAATGTAATTAATCTAAGTGATTTGTGAAATAAAAGTGGTGAAGTTTCCTTCTTTATGTTTGTGAACTTCAATAAATTTTCAGTCAGTTTCGATGTTGTATGTGCTCACTAAATATTATTGTTTGGTTGGCTCAGCTGGTGCTGTATTCTTCTATTGTCTAAGTTATTGTCTTTGTTTTCACATTTGAATGGAATCACCTGCAGCATGCATAAAAACTCCTAGGAGGCAGTGAGGATTACTTACAATTTGATGAGTGTTATATAGTGAGTTTATGACTTTAATGTGGAAGTTGAGCAAAGCTATGAAGTCTTTGTTGTGTTTGTATTGGTGGTTATGAATATCTGGTTCTTGCAGATTGTGCACGATGAGCTTGTGAAATTGATGGGTGGAGAGGTATCTGAATTGGTCTTTGCAAAATCTGCTCCCACTGTAATATTATTGGCTGGCCTACAAGGAGTTGGGAAGACAACTGTTTGTGCAAAGTTAGCTAATTACCTTAAGAAACAGGTGCATTTTGAAAGCCACAACTTCTATCCTTTTCTCTGGAGTTTGTGGGTGTTTGTAGTTGGCTGTTGATAAGCTTTTTGTATGCTTAGTTATGTTGTTGACAACAGTTGTGTTGGAAACCACAGGGGAAGTCTTGCATGCTTATTGCGGGAGATGTCTACAGACCTGCTGCCATTGATCAACTTGTTATTTTGGGTGAACAGGTATTGAATTCTGACTGTCAAGAAATTGCTTTAGTACCTATTTGAAGAGTAATGGATTAATGTTGTTGTTTGGTGTTTTAGGCATTTGCCTATCTTTTGGGTTTGGCCTAGGATGTCAAGTGAAATGTGCAATTAAAGTGAGCATTTTTACTGGTAGAGATGACTCTTATAGTGATGCTAATTTTGTGAAGGCAAAGGCTATTCATGTTTCCTACTCCAAGATGAAATACTAAATATGACGTTTCTTATTAACTTGAAGTGAACTAATTTCCATGTTTGTTAAGTTACAGTGGTTAATAAGATAGTTGTTTTGCTTTGATAATTTGTCTTTTATATTACTCGTTTTTCTTATATTTAGTTGTAGCCTGTGACAGGTAGGTGTGCCTGTTTATACAGAAGGAACTGATGTTAAACCTTCAGAAATAGCTAGGAAAGGTTTATCAGAGGCCAAAAAGAAGAACATAGATGTGGTCATAGTAGACACTGCTGGAAGGCTTCAGGTTAATAATTTCTTTGAGTGTATGATCTTCTAAAGAGTAGGAAAATATGCCTTTTCATTCTCTGTTTTTGCAGCACGTAGTTTTTATTTAACTGGAATACATTTTATTTTGGTAACATTTAACAGATAGACAAAGGGATGATGGATGAGCTGAAAGATGTTAAACGGATATTGAATCCAACAGAGGTTTTGCTTGTTGTGGATGCAATGACTGGGCAAGAAGCTGCAGGTACTCTGGCCTTCACTTTTCTTTGATAGTGGTCAAATGATTTGGTTATTATTTGAACTGCTAGTCACAATCTTTTAAGTGAGCCTGAAGAAACTGTTATTTCTTGTATAGAATCTACAGATTAACGAGGTGACTATTCTGTCTTGCAAAATGCTCTTACCATGTTACACAAGCTATCGATTTCTTTTCTATATATATATTCACAGATAACGTAGGAGTTGTCAGAAGTGCATAACAAATATCATAAAATTCTACTTCTTTGTTCCTAACTATCATTAGTAATGTTTTGTATAAGAAACTGAAAGAACTGTTTTGCCCATTTTACCTAAAGCTTGTACCATTAGAACCTTCTCGAATTTGTTGTTCTTAATATATCAGTTTCTTATGTTAATCTTCATTTTTGTGATGAATCATTTAAAAGGAAATTGACAAACTTACAGCCATACATTTTTTTTCCTTAGGAGGCCATATGGGCTTCAATATATAATCCTATGCATGCTGTATAGTTCCAATTCTGCATTTTTTTTCTCTTTTTTCCTATTTATAATCTTAAACCATGCATGGAACTCATATTCTCATACTTACTTCATGGACACACTTCTTCTTTGGGTACATTCACAGCTCTGGTTACAACATTCAATCTTGAAATTGGAATTACGGGTGCCATTTTGACCAAGCTGGATGGGGATTCTAGAGGTGGTGCAGCTCTTAGTGTCAAAGAGGTCTGTGTTTGAATTTCCTCAGATTTTTTCATTATTTTATAGCAGCCTGATTTTATGTGAGTATGAGTTTTTTGTGATTCTATGACAAATGATGGAAATTATCATACTTGTTTGTTCATTTCATGATATCTTTTGTATCTCCTTTGTTTGTCAAGGAATTTTCTTAAAATTGATTGTTTTTCTGATAAGGAATTGTGATGTTTGTCTGTATGAGATTAAGGCCTTGGGATTATGTTATAGGGAAATTGAATACGATTTCTTTGGCCTTTTTGGAAAATATTGAAAACAGCTGAGTAATCTATAAATTTAGAGAAAAATGGTTATTTAGTGTGGTTTGATAAAAAAAAAAAAAAATCTTTTTGAAATTCCTTTGGAAAAAAATACGTGAATGAAGTAATTTTTGTTTGAGCAGCTGATGTATACTTGTGACAGCAGCTGTTGGTTGTTTCTTAGTGCTATTTTTTGGTGATTTTTCTTTTTTTGTTTGGTAAAGAAGATGTACTGAATAGTGAGTTAACAGTACAGATATTTCATATATATTTAGTATTTAGTAGTTGAGTGATGGCAGGTATCAGGAAAGCCAATCAAGCTTGTAGGACGGGGAGAGCGAATGGAGGATCTTGAACCTTTCTACCCTAATCGCATGGCTGGACGCATCTTAGGAATGGGAGATGTTCTATCTTTTGTTGAGAAGGCTCAAGAAGTTGTAAGTTCGAGTGAGCTCCATTTCTTGTTTTCTTGAATGAGCATATCTTGATGCAATTCTTCGTTGATTTGTCTGTACAGATGCGCCAAGAAGATGCTGAAGAATTGCAGAAGAAGATTATGAGTGCCAATTTTGACTTCAATGATTTCCTAAAGCAAACTCGTGCTGTTGCTAAGATGGGTTCCATGACTCGTGTCATAGGGATGATCCCAGGAATGGCCAAGGTATGGAAGTCTCCCTTAACTTCAATATTTTTCACAGTTATTGGTTTGCTGGTTGGTGTAAGATACCTATGCTCTGATTTTTGGATTAGTGATCTAAGTATTGTAGAATTGGGTATTTTCCTGTCTTTTTTTGGGATTCAATTCATGAACTTAAGAGATGGAAGTTTCTAAGATTTATGTTGCTCTTCTCTTTGCCTTGTAACTTCGTATGCTTATGGAAGAAGCTTCAGCTAATTTTCCTATATGTGCATGCAAACAGGTTACTCCTGCACAAGTTAGAGAAGCAGAGAAGAATTTAAAGATGATGGAAGCAATGATTGAAGAGATGACTCCTGGTATCTTCTTCTACCTGATTTTTGTTTAAATTGCTTTTGACATACAAAACTTATACTAAGCATGAATACTGTGATATAGTGGTGATAAGACACCAGAGCTTTTGGCACAATTGCACTCATCTAATCTGGCTTTTTGCTGAGTCTTTATAATCCTCTTATCAACAGTTCTTTCTTCAAATGTACTCCAGAAAAACTTCAATCCAGTACTTGACTATGATAGTATTTATGTTATAAGAAAATTTGTTGGGTAGGATTCAATAAGTACATGATGTGTTGCTTGAATTTACTCAGAGACGAGCTACTCAATAGTTTCCTTGTCAGAGTATTGCATTACAAGTTTTTTCTGGATTCATTTTGAAAATAACTGAAGACATCAAACCTTTTCTTATCTGGCCTAGCATGCATCGTCTTAACCAGCATTTCTAGTGTGTACCATGTTTGGAAAAGTAGAACTTATTCCAATCACGTGGATAAAGCGTGACAGTGTTGCCTTGTGAAGATTTAATAATTTTTTTTTGGCCACGCCTACTGATCTCTCTGCTATTCATTTACCTATTATTCTTGTTTCTGAACCTTCATACTTCTACTTGACTCTCCTTTATTCACTGTTTGTCTTGGAAGCTAAACACACTCCAATAACAAAAGCCAGTCTTTTGGAGTCAGTTTTGCTTGTTGGCTGATTCTCTAGTTGAAATGCATCTAATATTTTATTCAATGCAACTGAAGGTCTAAATGGTTGGTTGTTAAAAAAATAATCATAAAGATTTGTGTTGCATGCTTTTTCTTTCTATGTGATACAGTGTTCACATGTTTAACCCTTCAGAATATTCAGTCCTCCTAATGCTTTCTGGTTTCTTGTTTAATTTACAGAGGAGAGAGAGAAACCAGAATTGTTAGCAGAATCTCCTGAAAGGAGGAAAAGAGTTGCCCAGGCTTCTGGAAAAACAGAGCAGCAGGTATGCACGCTTGCTACTTGATGTGTGCACTGGAAAATAGTGTTCTGTACAATCATATTTTAGCTGTTTACTTTTGCATGGTTATACTTGTGACATCAAAACTAGGTGAGCCAACTTGTTGCCCAACTCTTCCAAATGCGTGTTCGAATGAAGAACCTAATGGGAGTGATGGAGGGTGGATCTATTCCTTCCCTGAGCAATCTTGAGGATGCACTAAAAACCGAACAGAAGGTACATGCATGTATATTTTTTCTTTGCACGCTTTAATGCTTCTTTTTCTGTTCATAACTCACATGATTATATTCATTGGTGAAGAGTTGCTGAGTCATGCTGATTGTACAGAATGTTCTCAGCAATTCTAAAGACTGAAAACGTTCTGCTATTCAGTTCTAATGGTTATGTTTACCTACTTTGTTACATCCTTATTACTGCATAATCTGTTCCAAGGCTGTGAAACTTCGAATAAGATAAATATCATGAGTGAAAAGTTATGTTGCATAAATGAGTTAATTGTCTCTATTTCTATGTTTTATTATATCTGCTTAGACGAGAGAATACTAGTTTAAGTGGATGGTGGGAGTGTACTTTGAAAAGCAGAATCTTGTGACGTAGTTTAAGTTGGATGGCAGAACAAGGATTAGATAATAAAAATGTTTGGCAGTACATTTTTTTTATTTTTATTTTTAAGATGACCTTTGAGAAGGTAGAGATCTCTGTCTTTAGACTCCGCTTAGGGAGAATGGAGGAAAAAGTTTTCCTTGCATGATCTGCTCCATTCATTTAGATGACTCACAAAACCAAACAAGAAGCTAAACAGTATACTTTTGGATTTTTAAAAATTGTATGGCATTCAAAATACTTTCTAGTGTCAACATGATAAATGGAACTTGGTCCTTTTATGTTTTCTTTTTATCAGGAAAAAACTTTCCTGTGGTTTCCATTTTGTTCGTTTAACCAAACTATTCTGCAGCTTTCACAAAGTGAAAAGGCAGTAAAATTTGCATGGTCCTACACCTGCTGTATTATATAATTGTATGCCTTCTGCGATTCCCTTGTTTGAATTTGAAGGCGTTAAGAATATTTGGAAACCAATAGAGAAACCAAGAAGCTTACGCATATCCAGCATCCAATTAGTCCTAGCCCACTCTAATTGTTTGATTTTTTGGGTGTCTCCTGGATAAGGCTCCTCCCGGCACTGCAAGGAGGAGGAGAAAATCAGAATCAAGGAAGCGGTTTGTTGACTCAGTATCATCAAGGGCGAGTCCTCATGGTTTTGGGTCTAGCAATTAGGGCTAATTAAGTTGGCAGGCACTGCAACAATGACCAGAAGTCAACGGATCATAGTCACAGTTGTGTTACCAGCTCTTTGATATCTCCTTATCAAGAAGGCGGAGTTCAAAGTCACATGAGATTGGAGAGTTGAGAGTTAATTACTCTCTCCATGAGATCAAATTTTTAAGATAAGAATGTTTTCACCAGTGTTCATGACCCAGAACCATGTATTAAAGCCTGTAAACTTGTTTAAGAACTCAGACATGTATGTAATGGCAACGAAGGTTGAGATAAAATCATGTCATTCTGGTAATATTTCTTTTGTACAGATTGTTTATTGCTTATGTTCAATCTAAGAGCAGGACACTGTAATTGTCTGCTGAAGGTATCCAGCTCATTATTCTCAAACGACATGTTCTGTCTGCTGTTAGAGTCTTACTGATGTTACTTGAGGACCGGTGGCCATGTAAAGCAAATAATGACAAAAGAACCTAAGCTCTAAGGGTGATTTTGTCATTATGTACATCCAAGAAGTAGTTAAATCTGACAGATTTTCCGGGAAGTTGTGATTCTCGGTGAGCAAAGTAGAGAAAGTCGTCGAGATCCCTAAAACAGTAGCAATCTTTTAGCATCTGATTATCCTGTGCATGACACTTGTAAATAAACTATTTATTTAAAGGCCTAGTTTTACAGGTCTCTTCTTTTTCCCCCCTCTTCCTTGGCAAGAACAGAAAGAGATAAAAGGTTGCACATACTTGAAGGACAGAACTAAGAGTGAAGAAAAATGGAAACATATGGAGCTTCAACAGAGTCAACATTTCCAGAGGCTGATGTTGATAAAGCATTGAACCCTGCCCTAAACAGGAGGTTTGAAGTTGATCCTGTATCATCAGATATTTCCACCACAAAGGAGATCAAGCAGGTACTTTTGCACTCAATCAATTCAACCAGTACATACACACAGTACAGTAGGAAAAGGACATCAATCAAAATCGTGGATGTTTTTTTTCTTGAAATCGTTTATTATTTGATTTTCTATATGTTAAGTTCTGATATTGAAAATTAGCCTGTGCAGAAAAGTTACGCGAATCTTGATTTGTCTGCACGCGAATCTCGATTTGCCTTTTTGCTCATCTGGTTATTAAAAGGATCTTCAAATCATAAGCTCATGTATACGAAAAGGGGGTTGTACAAGAATGTGCACAAATTAGTAAAGACCATTAGTCCCTTCAATCCCCTATTTATTTTTACATCTTTGCTGTTGTAAAATGACATCTGAAAATTTGAATCTCGTCGAGTTGAAATGAAAGAGAAGGATGATGGATTACATCAAGCTTTCATGCGAGCTCTTTATCTATACTTCCATTACCTTTCTTTACCCAAGCTCTTAGAAATATATCTCTGGTTTGGTAATTAAGAGCTTTCAACATGCTGACAGAAATTCATTCCATTAGCCTCTTGATATGCCTGCAAGTATGGATTTTTTTTTTTTTAATGACAATACAAAAGAACCTCACTGGGGATGGATAAACAAGAGGAAGGGATCAAACATCCTCTTGCTTGTTCTTTGCTCGTTCTTGTACCGGTATATTATTTCTCCAGCAAAGTTTTGAAGTATACTCTCATTGCATTTCAGGAACAAGATGAGGCTGCACAAAAAAAGCGAAGGGAAAAGCAGGATGCTTTGCAAAATCTCAAAACAACCATCTTTGTTTCAGCTATCATCGTCGCCGTTGCCGGGGCAGTATTTGCCATAACCAAAAAGTTGAGAGAGAAATGAAATCACTGGCCAGATGATATTATAAGCTCCGGCAAGTGTTCAGTTTTTTTCCTGGTATCTTAATCGTTTTTGAAACTATTGTTTTGAGCTCACAAGGTATTCTTTCTAGAGAACTATTTTTTTACGGAGCAGTGAGGGATGGGCATGGAAACTCCACCTTGCTTTGTGAAGTGCTACATTTTATAATAATAATTATTATTATCGAAGGAAACAATTGATGTTACCTCAAGTCTTAAATGTTTGAAGTTGCTGCCATTTTATGTCTAACTGGGAAATTGTTCTTGAAATTCTTTGAGAAGCAATTTGATATAATCGTAGAGTACAACAACAATGAGATCAATGCTAATGCTCAATCGTTCGTTGCTCAATTATTTTTGGACAATCCACATGCCTGTCCATTTGAAATTTAGAAAAGGAAACTAAATACTAATGCAGCACAGGATACAGAGAGGCCAAAGCCAGTATTTTTTTTCCCCAACATGAAAGGAAAAACAGCAAATTACAATAGATGAAGTAGTATTTTTTATTTAGATATTTAGAGCTTATTTTAGAGTACGATAGATATTATTTTTTAAAGTGTTTTTCGTGTATTAAAATAATATTTTTTTAATTTATTTTTAACATCAGAAAACAATCAAAAACATTGTTTTTTTTTGTTTAATTTAAAGCAAATTTTTTTAAAAAATTAATGAAAAGTTCAACTATCCCCATTCCCCACACAAGCCTCAGTGGAAAACCAACAAAAAAATATATCCTCTTCGTTCAGGTAAGTGGACAAATGTCCATTTCATAGGCAAAGAAACAAACCTCAAACAATAAATTCAGCAGAGTCTATGCCAATGAGCTACCTTTAAAAAAATAATAATTTCCGGTTCATTTTCTTTGAGAATAACAAAATTCTGTTACAATTTAATTTCAAATAATTTTTTTTTATAGTAAGGAGTCGGAATTATAAAAGATTCTTTCAAATAATTTTTTTTCGTAAATAAAAAAAGAAAGGAAGAAAGAAAATGAGCAGTTGAGAACAGAATATGCCTCCCTAATACAACAAAAACAAAACTGAAATCCAGGTATCCTCGTTGTTGTTACCATTAACGAACGACCTGTCTGCTTCCAATCGTTTTTTTCCAACCACGACCTATTTAACCACTTATTTTCTCCCCTATTTTCTTCATCATCCAACAAAAACTCTCTCTTTATAGTAACTCAATTTTTAACCCCTCTCAAAGATCTCCAAAAAAAAGAGAGGAATATTTCAATAATAAAAAAGTAAAAAAATCTATTTAAAACAAAATAAAATGATTAAAATATTAAAAAATATAATTAGAGATGAAACTGAAAAGAAATATTGCGAAAATGTTAAAATTGGCTAAATAGTTAAAAATTTAAAAGTCATTGACTGAATTGAAAAATACGGCAAAATACAAGGATCATTTTAATATAATAAAGGATGAAATTGAAAAAAATATTGAAATTGGCCAAAAATACAAAACTAAAGAACCAATGATCAAATTCAAAAATATAGAGGAATTGAGGGACCTCTTTGAAGAAACATCATTTTCTTTCATTTTAAGTGAAATTTTGCATTTCACGTTAACTCATAACAAAAAAAAAAAAAAACACCAGGATGAATGGATGATGTTGTTGCGATGCATGGCCAAAACAATGCTCTTCTTTGTCGTGCATAGTAGTTTGTAACTTTTTTTTTTCATAGGTTATATGGCATACTTCGGCCTCAGTACTTTTCTCTCTCCCATACCTTCCACAAACTCCAAACAACATATCACCTCCTGTTTACTACATGCTTAACAAAAAAATAAATAAAAATAAAACAACTCTCTAACTCTTTGAAGCCTCTACAAAAATGGTGTAAATACGCCAAAAACAAAATAGCCTTAGCTAGGGATACAACAGTTATATTGTTGGGATTAACCTAAAGGTATCAATGGTTGTGATCACGCCACCAAAAAGGTTCCATGATCTTCATTTAGCCTATAAATAGAGGGAGAAAGTAAGAGAAAAGAGGAACCAAGTTAGAGAGAGAAAGTTCAGGAAAAAGAAAAGAGAGTTTGAATTGAGATGAGTGAGTATGTTTGAGCCAGGAGGTGGAGAGAAGAAAGGTGAGGAGGAAAGAAAAGGAGAAAAAACTCGAAATCAGAAAACCTAAAAAACAGAGAGAGAAGGAAAAAAGAGTATTTCAGCTAAAAATAGAGTTAGCGTGAGTCAGGAAATAGCAAAGGGGAAAAGAAGAAGAGAAAAAGAAAACAGAAAAAAAAGAAAGAGAAAATGGCCTAAAAAACCCTTTTATCGCCAGCATGCTACTGTTTTAATCACCGCAGCTCCTCCCTCATCTAGAACTAGCCAAAAGATATGCCCCATCGTTTTCGTTTTCCTTCTCTTTTCTTCTTTTAATTGTAGGTTTTACAAATTTTGGTATTTAAAATGTAAAATAATAAACTTGTAATTTTTCAATTGCTACTCATCCATGCATTTTTATTTTATTTTTTATTGACTTCACGTACATTCATGTTAGCTTTATTTTATAAAACTGCTTTATAAAAATATACATGTATATATAAAAATTTATTTTTGAAAGTATTTTTTGAATACTTTTAAAAATCCAAAAAAATACATGTAAAGATATTTTTTGAATTTTTGTGTATATATAAAAAATGTTAAATCATGTCATGTATATATATATAAAAGCCAAAATATTATATTTATTTTTTGAGAGACTTGGTCACATAAACACTAAATTAATAAAATATTTTTTTGTATTTTTTGAAATGAAAAACGTTTTTAGTGATTCTCATTTTCTTGTAAGACTGCAAATTCAAATTCAAACAGTTATCTATATAAATTATCGGACAGCTTGTTAATTTTGTGTTGCTCACGGTTGTGATTCATCATGGGCAAAGCTAGATTATGGAGTAGAGGGCAATTGCCTCCGTTAATCTTTTGAACTTTTTCCTTCATTCCTTAAACTTTTTTATGTTTTCATACAGATCCAAATAGAGATGCATTAATTGCTGCTCATAATGTTCTTTTTTCCTGCCAACAAAAAAAATTACCTCAAATAAAAAGTTTAATTAAATCACTGTGATTGATTGAACTTTCTGTGTGCGGTACAAGTACAACACAAGTGTTGTTCTTCCAGGGGCGGGGAGATTTATGGTGATTAAAGAAAACTAAAATAACAGCATTAAGCTGGTCTTATTTGAGTTGCAACACAGTGATGCATGGAGAACATATGATCTCTTATTTAGTACAGTAAAATAAGCAACAAGGGACTCCTTATGATCTCATTTTTGGCAGAACGATTAACCAATTATGGGAACTCGAGTAACAATTCTGTTCCTATCAATCCAAACACGAACCCTGGTGCAAGAGAACTCTCCGGTGACAACCGTTCCTTCCAGCACAACCTGAGCATCAACATTAGGGTTTTGCGTCTCCACTGTCACTACAGCCACCCTTGCTTGTGCTCCAAGGAGCTCTGGCCATGAACTCTTACCTGCAAAAGGAACAGATGATTGTATCATAACACACTGCAGTTTATACAAATGCTACTAATTCTAAACTATATAACAGAGTTTAGTCTTCACCTTGACACTCTGAAGCCATTGTGTTTTGCTAATGCTCTTCACCCTCTAACAAATACTTCTTTCTGCTGCAAATCTGTGATTGCATTTGAGATGGTAATCGGTATTTATAGTGCTTCGTGTTCGATAGCTTGACTTCGCCGTTACGGAATTATAACCAATATGGCTTTAAAATTCAATTCTGTACAGCTAGCGACGAGAGAAATCGGACTTCCGTTCCCACGATTTTACAGGTGAATTAATCCCCCAGAATGTTTCTTTCTCCGTTTTAACGATATATGCGTTCAAAATAATGATTGATCAAGAAGGCGCTCACCCTCTCTCTCTCTCTGGCCATCAAAACTAATGACTTAGCGCATCTTCTCATTTTCCTATTTGTGTGTTTTGTCATGTTGCATGAATTTAAATCATTCAATTAAGATTAAATAGATCATATATATATATTAAACTTTCACATACCATGTCTAGTTTTCGGTCTGGTCAAAATTAAGCAGGTTATCCATGTCAAGACTAAAGGATTTACGACAATTTCACTTCTGACAACCTAGTTTGAATGTTGACAATAACGAGGGAGCTTAACTCTTAGTTATCAAACCAGTACTGTAATTAAAATTGTGCAGTCTTAATTTTTTTTCCTCTGTTTTTTTTAAATAGTTTTACTTTGGGAAAAGTCATACATTTTCATGAGACTTTCGATATATAAATATCGGCTGAGTAAACATTCTACCTTGACCCTTTCAATTCAATTAATGCTAATCAAAAACTTATCAGCTTAAGTGGCAATTGAGTTATATATATAAAACCATTCTGCTCTGGTGGTTTATTTCACACTTCATTTGTATTTGATGTTATGGTGCTTAAAGCTTTTTAAAAATTCATTAAAATAATTTTTTTATTCGAAGCATTAACATACCAAAATCATAAAAAAAACATTAAAAATTAATTTAATAATCTTCAAGATAAATATAATTTAAAAAAACATCCAAAAACAAAACATATCACGCTTCCCAATTAACAGTATCTTCAAATTTTGATACTTGCAAAACAGCTGGTATATATGTAACCGAATGTGCACATATTCTAGATTCCTTGATGAGTAAAGCATTGCTATTGAGTGGATGGTGATGGAGTTATTTCTCCTCCATCCACTCTTTTGACCAGAATATTACATAAGAATGACAAACAATGATGAACAACAAACGTTAGCAATCGGGAGCTGCTTTTTTTTTCTTTTTTTGGTTTATGTTTTGACCGTTGGGGATTAGGAAATGGATGTGTCGGCGGTGTAGCGGCATGGAAAAATGTATTCCATACTGTGGAATAAATATTTTGATTTTTTTTTAATTAACATGGGTATTTAGGCTAGTTTATGCACACTTCGACTAATCCCACAAGCCCTGAAGTTAATGGCCATGTAAGCCTCCAGTGACTATGAGGTTTGTAAAACTCGAACCGGTGACCTCTAGGAAGCAAACCTAAGGCCTAACCAGTTGAGCTACACCCCTCAAGGTTAATTTTTAAACTGATGTTGAGAAGTGTAGCAATTGTTATGATTCAAAATATTTTTAAAAAATTATTTTTAATATTGATATATTAAAATAATTTAAAAATAAAAAATTTAATTTTAAATTGAAAAAACAACTTTTAAATTTTTAGAAAATATAATTTCAATCACGTTTCTAAATACCCCGTTAATGTTCAATTTTCATCACGTTTCCTTGTTATCTTAAGCTTATATTATGATATTTTTAGCTTTCAATCACACATAAAATATGAACATACTATTTTGATATTTTTTTTATTAACTTGCTTTAATAATCATAATTGTTTTTAACAAAAATAAAAATTCTAGTTAAAATCCTTTCGTTCGCTAAGATAAACAAGAGATACATTAATAAAAAGAAAAAAAAATAATGGAATTTTTTTTAAAATGACAATATTTTCAGGTATAAATGGATCAATCTTGAAACTTCCAACCCCATCTCCTTGTTTAGCTCGACTTTCTAATTAAATCATGTAATAGCTAACCGAACATGAATTGATCAATTTCTAGAGTTCAAAAACGACTTGAATGGTCAGTAAAAATATGGATTAACTTTAAAAAAAAATTCAAGACAAATAACATTTTTAAAAATATTGAAAAGATGCCAAATTGACCAACCATGGTCACCCTGCGATCCAGGTTATGGACTCCATTAGGTTTACTAACTTTGTTATTTGTAAACTATTTTTATTTAATCATATGAAAAAAAAAATTATGCTCACAAAATCGAGCATCAACTTTAAAATAAACGTTTATTTGAGAGCTTGTTAATACCCTATAAAAAGCAAAAAAATAAATAAATCATGAAGTCTATTTCCCAACAAATCTAATTTTGAAGAAGGGTGAAGTAAAGAAAAATCAATTAAAAAATAAAGAAGAAAAAAACTAAAAAAACAAATATTGGATTCAATGAGTATACCTGTCAAACTCGTTCATCGGGTAACCCAAGTCAACAAGTTAAGGCTGTGAACTAGGTCATGGATTCCAATGGGATTAAGAACTTGTTTTTTTTTTCCCGAAACTATTATTTATTTAACTATATAATAACAAAATAGATGATTGCAAAATTGATTAGCAACCCAATATCGGGATGTTTTTCTTAGATCCTGATAACCTCATAAAAAGTGAAATGAAAGAAATTATGAAATTTAATTTTCAATCAGTCCAGTATCAAAAGTGAAATAAAAAATTAACTTAAAAAAAATAAGAGTTAAACCTGTCAAACCTACGAATAGATCCATGGACCTTCCAATATTTAATAAAATGGTGTTTTTTTGAAATTATTTTTATAACTATATGATAAAAATAAAAGATCATAAAACTAATTTCAATTTTTTTAAAAAAACAAAGTACATAAGCAAAACTGCAAATCAAAGAAACCCGGGTTACCCCCCAAGCTCACAACTAAGTCATTGATTCTACAAAATTTAATATCTTAGGGTCTTTCAAGACTTTTTTTATTTAACAAATTTTTAAAAAAAATATAGACCATATCATGATGTCAAGATATTTTTTCAATACCGCTATAACTATATAAAAGACGTATTAAAATAAATTATCAATTCTAAATCACATTAAACACATATATAATATAAGCATTGAGTTAATAATAATAATAATAATAAACCAATAAAAAAAACATTATGGTTTACTATTTTGTAATCCATAGTGTTTATATAGGAGCTAGGAACAATATTGTTTACTTCAAACCTTTTAGCTTTTGTTGTAATTTTCATATCATATAATTAACAATTGAAAAATATTATTAAAACTTTATGAAAAATTTATAATAGTATTTAAAAGTCATGTCAAAACTAAAAAGTAAATTAATTTGATAAAGAAAATTCAAAGTGTCAAAATATTAAACCAAAGAATAAAAATAGAAAATAACAGGATTAACACTTGGCCCAACAAAAATGGGCCTAGTTTTTTTTTTTGTTTCATATTGTTTGCTCTTTATTTTTTATTTTAAAAAAAATAAAAACGACATGTTATTTGTCATCTTAAAAAAATATTAATTTTTATAGCTTTCGATATCTAGATATACGTACCAACCAACGGCATGCATTTATTATCATTTGAATTAAACAAATATATTAAGATTCTTGACTGTTTATATGAATAGCGAAGAATCTAAATATATTTAATATATTTAGGGTAGCAAAGTATATTCATATAAGGGTCAAGAACATCTCATACAAGTTTTAGGAATTTACTGTTATGGTTAGGATTTAGGTAAGGAAAGATGAGGGAAGGAAGGGTTGTTGGTGGTTGCTAGTTTAGTTTTTTTTTAATAATAAAATTATAATATTTAATATAAAAGTTTTTTAGTTATTGAATACAAAAGAATGATAAATATATAAATAATCAGTTTTTTTTTTTTTGTTGGTGGTGGCATGCATATAAAATCAGAATATAAATTATAATTTTTCATTATAATAGTTAATTGTAATTTGAACCAATTATAAGACATAAGAGTGATGGTCTTGTGCGAAAACACGATTACATAATAATAATATTGCAGACATCCATCTCTCTTATTAATGAGTACAATAACCAGAAAAGGGCAGACATTGGAGAATCGTCACTCCTTATTTCATTTTTGGGAGAAAGATGATCAGTGCATTATTATGGTAATTACAGCAACAGCATGCTTGAAATCTAACCAATCACAGGGACGCGAGTAACAATTCTGTTTTGGTCAATCCAAACACGAACCCTAGAGCACAAGAAATCTTTAGTCACCGGCGTTCCTTCCAGCACGACTTGAGTGTCAACGTAAGGGTTCTGCGTCTCAATTGTCACTACAGCAACCCTTGCTTGTGCTCCAAGGAGCTCTGGCCATGAACTCTTACCTGCAAATTAATGCAAAGACAATATTTTTATATTTTTGTTACAACACACGCATGCACATTCCATTAACAAATGCCATTAATCAATCCTGAACTATGAGTTTATTCATAATTACCTTGACAGTCTGACGCCATATCTCTGATCTTCTTCCCTCTCTTACTTGTGTGATGTTGTTGTACATGGGAGACCCTGATGTTGGGTATTTATAGAGCAACATTTCAGTAGTTTGTGCTTGACGGGAACTGAGCTTTTAGCCGTTACGTTCAAGATTCAATCCTGTGCAGCTAGACGAGAAATTGGACCTCCCACATTTAGACGATTTTCTAGCTGGATTAATCATTCAAAACTTATCCTTGTCAGCTTCAACAATGTATAGGTAGTTGAAAGTTCTGCGTGCTGTTTTTTTTTTTTTTTTCCTTTTTTCTGGTTTTAATTAATAAAAAAGTCATGATTTCTTGTGAACTGATTCCATGTTGATCCAGTACCTGTACACATATCTAGCCGAAACATTTTACTTTGATTTGTTCGATTTCTCATGGACGTTAATGGCTTATGCATGCGTCAGAGTGCAAACTTCGGACTACACGCTAGCATTAATTCAGCAATGGCAGGCATTATTCTTGGAATTAAAAAATACAGTGTGTATGTATGTCATTAAAGTAATTAATTACAAAACATATACACAATCACTATGTGGTCGCAATCGTTCCTTCCAACACAACATGAGGGTGACAACGTAGGGATTTCTGCGTCTCAATTGTTATTACTATATATAGCAAATAGTAACTAATATTATGCTTAGAATTGCCATTTCTAAGCTATAGATGGAGTTTGGTCATTACCCAGACATTCTGATGCCATTTTATTTTCTTAATTAATGCTCTTCAATTCCTTGTAATATCGTTCCTATCTGTTGCCTAATATTTGTATTTTATGCTTGAGATAGTATAAAGCAGCATTTGATGCCCTGTGCTTGACCGTTGCTGATATTTTATCCCTTGCCTTAAAATTCAATTCTCGGACAGCTAAAAACGAAATTGTGCAGTCTTATTTTTTTTTTTTCTCTTTTTTTTTTTTTAAAAAAAATGGTTTTACTTTGGGAAAATTAAGTCATACATTTTCATAAGACTTCCAATAGATAAATATCGGCTGAGTAAACATTGTACCTTGACCCTTTCAATTCGATTAATGTTAATATCAACCTTATCAGCTTAAGTGGTAATTGGGTTATGAAAAAAAAAAAATACAAATCTGCTCTGGTGGTTTATTTCAGATTTTATTTATGTTTCATAGTGTGTGCAGAAAGTTTTTAAAAGTGTTTTTAATTTAAAAATATATCAAAATATTTTTTTTATTTTTAACACCAACATGTTAAAATCATAAAAAAAAAAATTCAATTTAAAGATAAATATAATTTTAAAAAACATCCAAATACAAAACATACCACGCTTCCGAACAGCATCATCAAGCTTTGATACTTGCAAAACAGCTTGTATATATGTAACCGAATTTGCACATATTCTAGATTCCTTGATGAGTAAAGCATTGCTATTGAATGGATGATGATGGAGTTATTTCTCCTCCATCCACTCTTTTGACCAGAATATTACATAAGAATGACAAACAAACGTTAGCCATCGGGAGATGCTTCTGTGTGTGTGGGTTTTTTTTAAAAAAAAATATTTTGACCATTGAGGATTACACATAATGGATGTGTCAGCGGTGGTAGCGGCATGGAAACTAAAAATGTATTTCACACACATTATATCCAGTTATTTATGATTTTTTAAAAAAAAATCATTTTTAAACCATGTAAAAGTTGACCAAACATAAATTAATTGATTTTTTTAGTTCAAAGATAACTTGAATGATTAGTAAAAACATGAATTAACTTTTCAAAAAAACTTCAAGATAAATAACTCTTTAAAAAATATTAAGAAGATGCCAAATTGATCAACCTTGGTTACCCTGCAATCCAGTTTATGACCTCCATTGAATTTATTAACTTTGTTCTTTTGTAAACTATTTTATTTAATCATATATATATATATATATATATATGCTTGCAAAATCAAGCATCAAACTTAAAATGGATGTTTATTTGAGACCATGATAAACCTTGTAGAAAGCAGAAAAAAATAAATCATAAAGCCCATTTCCCAATCAATCTAGTATTAAAAAAAATGAAGTAAAGGAAAATCAATTAAAAAATTAAAGAAGCAAAATATTAAGCCAAAGAATAAAAAAAATAAAGAAGTAAATTAATCTGGTAAAAAAAATTCAAAGTGTCAAAATATTAAACCAAAGAATAAAAACAAAAATGACAAGCCTAATACCTAGCCCAACAATAATGGGCCTAGCCTTTCTTTATTTTGATGTTGTTCGCTCCTTATTATTTTTTGAAAAAAAAATACAGACGACATGTCATTTGTCATCTTAAAGAAAATATTGACTTTAACAGCTCTCGAAGTCTAGATATATGTACAAACCAACTGAATTATTATATGCATTTATTATCATTTGGATTAAACAAATATATTGAGATTCTTCATTGTTTATATGAATAGTGAAACATAAAAAAAAACCGAGTTATTTTAGTGTAGTGCTTAGTTAGGTGGCTTGGGCTACGCTGCGAATCAATTTTTTTTGGCATAAAAAATATATAAAAAAGATAAGATCTAAGAGCGTTAGGCCTATCTGCAAAGCTAGACCTAAGAGCCTTAGGTCTGGCTGCAATGCCTAATCCAAGAATAATATTTATAATATTAATTATAATACCAATAGTAATATTTAAAATATAAATAATAATATTTTTAATATTAAACTTATATGACCCAAGTTCTTATAATTTTTTATCTCGTGAAATAAAATTTATGGTTTCTTTCGATAGTAATAATATTTTTTTAAAAAAATTATTAATGATAATTATAAAAATAATAATAACAATAAAAATAATACTAATGATTATAAACTTAGGCCTGGTGCCCTAGCTAGACCCAAGTTTCTGGGGTTTGGTTCCCCTAATAACAATAAAAATAATAATATTGATAATATTAATAATAATATTAAACTTGTCTAACCCAAGTTCTTATAGTTTTTAATCCCTTCAAATTAAATTTATGGTTTTTTTTCGATAATAATATTTTTTCTTCAAATTTAATAATAATAAAAATATGAAGAATAAGAATAACACTAATAATAATAATAATAACAACAACAAAAACAGCAGTAGCAGCTACAACAACGACGACAACAACAACAACAACAACGACAACAATTTTTAATTTTATCATTCAAATCAAATCTATGATTTTTTTTCAAATTTATTAATAATTATATTCATAATAACGACAATAATAATGTTTATAATATTAATAATAATATTAAACATATCTTACCCAAGTTCTTATAGTTTTTAATTTTATTCTTCAAAACAAATCTATGGGTTATTTTTTCCAATATTAGTAATATTTTTTTCATATTTATTAATTATTATATTATCAATATTCATTATAATAAAAATAATAATATTAAACTTGCATGACCCAAGTTTAAGTGGATTTGGTTACAATGTTAGGCCCAAGAACTTTGAATGTGGGTCTGGTTGCAAGGCCGTGTCATGAAAGAATGATAACTAAAAAAAAAAAGTAATATTAAAGAATGAAATTAAAAAAAATACTTAAAAAGGAAAAAAAAAACAAAGCAAAACACTGTTTCAATGAATAGTGCTTTGCGAGAAAAGGTACAATAAAATCCCTTCATGATATCATGATAATCTAATGAAAAGTAATTAAAACAAATCATAAAGTTTAATTTTCAATAAAATCGATATTAAAATATGAAATTTAAAGAAAAAACTAATTAAAAAAATAAAAAAAATCTAAATCAATTAAGTTAACTCGTCAAACCAGTTTAATCCGTCAAACATGGGATCCGTGTCATAAAAGTGTAATTAATTAATTAATAAATAAATAATTTAATAATAACAAACTAAATTAAACAAAAAAAGATAAATTAAAAAAGCAAAGAAAAAAAATATCTATAACTAAAAGGCATCTAACATCTAATCTATAATAGTTCAAAAAACAAAAAGATGTAAGAAAAAAAAAACAAGCACACACAAATCATAAACTCAATTACACCCACTCTTACACTACCTCGATCAATTCAATAAAATAGCATTACAAAGGATGGATAAATATCGAGAGAAAAAAGGTTATAAGAAATACAAATTGGTATTTAATAGGGGTCTTCACAGTTTGGTTTGGACAAAAAAAACCAACCAAACCGAATTAGATTAATTATGAAAAATACAAAACGGACCAAATTCCAGTTAAAACCGAACTAGTTTGGTTCGGTTTGATTTTTTTTAAGTAACACTAGTAAACCTAATCCATTAAAATCTAATCAGATAACATTGTTAAAATCAAATTTCTCTCTTCAAACAATTTCATAATGCAATTGATAAGATTTAGTAGTATGAGATCCGATTTAGTACAATTATATCTATTCAAGTGCTTTATGTCCATGCTGGTCAATTTTTCCATCTTTTCCATAACACTAAAAAGGAGGAGTCAATTTTCATTATTTTCTTTTTAATGCAAAGTCATGTTGCAGAAACATGAGGTTACAAATGTTTACAATGGACAAATAGTGTTAAAAATTACCTTTAAATAAGAAAAGAGAACCGAAGAGTGAAGCTAGGGAGATGGAAAGATGGATTTGTGTTCGGCTAGATAATGTGAGAAAGAAAGAATGAGATAGAGATGATATGAGATGCAGAGCAAATAAAAAGGCCAGTAAAAAAAAGAGATGGGAATTTCCCATAAGTAATTGAACTAATTGATCGTGAAAGCCAAGAATGAGATGGAGATGATATGCAAAGCAGATGAAAATGAAAGGAAGAATGAGAGAAGTATTCTTGGGTGGCAGCTTTTTGTGAGGGGTTGAGGGGGTTATGTTAGGGTTAGGTTAATTTATACCCCTCTTAATTTTTATAGATATTAGGGTTTTTTTATTGGACCGGTTTGGTTTATCATTTTCAATTGTAAAACCGAAACCGAACTTGATAGATTTTATGGTTTTAAAATTTGATTTAATTGATTTTTCATCTTGATTCGATTTTTTCTATAAAATTTTTTTTGTTTTCTTGGTTTTCTCAATTGATCGATTTTTTTAAACACTCCTAGTATTCAATAACCTCTCGGCAACAAAGGAAGCTCTTTCTCATAAACAAAACCTTGCTCTCGTATTTGCTTACATGTAATTGTGAAGCTCCTACAAGACCTTGAAAATTTTCTTCCATTGGCTGTTGCAAGTCACACATGCTGCACACAAAATTACAATGCTGAAGCTTGAAAATTATAAAAGTGAGGAAATTGAATTTAATATCAGTCGTCTTTAACCTTTTTGGTTCAATAACCCACAACAGCAAAACACCACATAGAATCATGACAAGGGGGAATTGTTTTACCGATTGATAGAACTGGGATCACGATTTGAGTCTAGATCTTCGACAGTAGCAAGTGAATTGAATTTTGAGTCTATTAGTCTTAATTAATTGCTTCATGTTGCTTCCATCATGAATCCGTAACAAGAATATTCATATATGGGTCGAGAACATCTCATACAAGTTTTGAGAATTTAGGGTTATGGTTAGGATTTAGACAAGAGAAGAAGAAAAGGTTGAAGGTGGTGGCTGGTTTTTTTTTTACTTTTAATGATAAAGTTGTAATTTTTAATATAAAAAGTTATTTAGTCATTAAATGTAAAAACAATTTTTTTATCAAGATTTTTTTATCAAGTCTTTTGTCGGAGGATATTAAATTCAGAATATAAATTATAATTTTTTAAAGTATAATAATTAATCATAATTTGAACCAATTATAAAACCTTAAGAGTAATTTTTATAAAAAACAATTAACCAAAGAGCAACAACATTACAACATTGAAGCTTGTAAAATATAAAAGTCTATGGCACATAAGTATTTTTCTTATTAATTAATTAAGAAATTAAGAGTACATCCTCGTCCTCATCCCTCGTCCTCATGGAGAATATTGCGAGTATACGATTTTTACCAAAGCCATTATCCCTTTTCTAACCTCTAATAAATTTTTTTGACAAACATTACTAACAAAACAACTCTATTTTATCAAATAAAATAACTAACCCGATAGGTTCTTCGACATGAATCTTGTAAATGTAAATTTTGGATAATCATGGCTAATGTGTGTGAGAGAGACTTGTTGTAAATGAAGAAAAATAATAAATGTAAATTTTGGATAATCATGGCTAATGTGTGTGAGAGAGACTTGTTGCAAATGAAGAAAAATAATAAAATTTAGTAAATTATATGTAATGGAACTGGTCTTGTGCGAAAACACGATTGCATAATAATAATATTGCAGACATCCATCTCTCTTATTAATTAGTACAATAACCAGAAACGGGCAGACATTGGAGAATCGTCACTCCTTATTTCATTTTTGGGAGAAAGATGATCAGTGCATTATTATGGTAATTACACTATTACAGCAACAGCATGCTTGAAATCTAACCAATCACAGGGACGCGAGTAACAATTCTGTTTTGGTCAATCCAAACACGAACCCTAGAGCACAAGAAATCTTTAGTCACCGGCGTTCCTTCCAGCACGACTTGAGTGTCAACGTAAGGGTTCTGCGTCTCAATTGTCACTACAGCAACCCTTGCTTGTGCTCCAAGGAGCTCTGGCCATGAACTCTTACCTGCAAATTAATGCAAAGACAATATTTTTATATTTTTGTTACAACACACGCATGCACATTCCATTAACAAATGCCATTAATCAATCCTGAACTATGAGTTTATTCATAATTACCTTGACAGTCTGACGCCATATCTCTGATCTTCTTCCCTCTCTTACTTGTGTGATGTTGTTGTACATTGGAGACCCTGATGTTGGGTATTTATAGAGCAACATTTCAGTAGTTTGTGCTTGACGGGAACTGAGCTTTTAGCCGTTACGTTCAAGATTCAATCCTGTGCAGCTAGACGAGAAATTGGACCTCCACATTTAGACGATTTTCTAGCTGGATTAATCATTCAAAACTTATCCTTTTCAGCTTCAACAATGTATAGGTAGTTGAAAGTTCTGCGTGCTGTCTTTTTTTTTTTTTTTTTTCCTTTTTTCTGGTTTTAATTAATAAAAAAGTCATGATTTCTTGTGAACTGATTCCATGTTGATCCAGTACCTGTACACATATCTAGCCGAAACATTTTACTTTGATTGGTTCGATTTCTCATGGACGTTAATGGCTTATGCATGCGTCAGAGTGCAAACTTCGGACTACACGCTAGCATTAATTCAGCAATGGCAGGCATTATTCTTGGAATTAAAAAATACAGTGTGTACGTATGCCTTTTTCCGTCCCTTGGTTTATTTGACCGGAATACGTCAAGAGTATTGCAGCCATCACGTGATACAATTATGAACTCAAAGCGTTGTTGCAGGCATTGAAAGATAAAGTTCCACTCAGCTGAAAAACCGAAGATGAACCAGAATTGCAACAAATGGCTCTGTTAGAACGAAACAAAAGGAGAAAATATATACCTATTTTTCTTCTTCTATTTTTAGCCAATTTCCCACTAAATTGGGGAAATATATAAATGCCAAATTAGGCCCGTTGCAAAAAAGTCAATCTTCTTCCTTGTGAGGTAATTGATACATTTGGAAAACAATTATCCATTTGTCCATTTCGACTCCACATCTCAATTATCGAGGAAATTAATCAAAAATGAATTAAAGGGAGGAGATTGATTTTTCGCTGCAAACACGAGGGAAAAAATTGTTCTATCTCAAAAGTCAAAACAACAACAACAACAATATTTTCCCTAACATATATATATATATATATATATATATATATATATATATATATATATATATGCAGCGGGGATTTTGAATATTAACATTAATCTGATCCTTAACGAGATCTAATTATAACGGCTAAGCAAATTTTTTTATAAATAGTTTACAAGTAAACGTTTTATTTGTCACAGAGTCTCATGATGATGCTTGCCCAGTACGATATTCTTCATAGTTCTGACACCCGAACTATCAGGTCGATTCTCTAAACTGGCTTGGGATTTGGAAATTATAATTGTATTACTGGAATTTTAATTTTTTAAAAAACAAAAATTTTCTAAAAGCTTTTAAAAATATATATATAAATTAACCTGAAATAATTTAGTTGAGTCATGCGTTAAGTCTCAAGCTGGGTTTTAGAAGTACAAGATTTTCGCCTCAACCAATACTTTTGACATAAATCATAACATGACTATTACAAAAAAAATCAAAATCTGACCGCACAAGACATGGTGCACAATATTTTTTTCTTTTGTACTTGAAGCATTTTCTATTTAAATCACCGAACTTTTTAAAAATAAATTTGTTCATTCATGTTAAGTTTACTAGGAACTTAACCTGATAACTTATTTCAATTAACTTATTATAGAGTTCTCGCAATGTCAAAAAACAATTGACATTAAATTAATCCTTAATTTGGTAAAATACAGTTTAATATTGCTTAAAACAAATTAAAACTTTGGGGGACCAAGTTTAACACTAAAAAAAAAAGAAGGGTTTTTTTTCTTTATTTTTACAATTAATGAGGCACAAATTTTAAAATTGTCCCAAAGGTTTTTTCATTTTTTATCTCTTTTTATTGAAATTTTGACATTTCAATCCTAAATCTTATTTGTTTTGTGTTTCAGTTCTTAGTTTTTATGAGAAGAGAGAATCACTAAAAACAAGAAAAGAAAAGGAAAATTGTTGGTTGTCTATATTTTGACAATCAAAAGAGTTAGTTTAAGTGTTAATAGATTCTGTTTGATAAAAAAAAGTTATATTTATGTATTTTTTAACTTACTGAAAAAATAGATTAGAGCTCAGATTTTTTTTAATTTGGGTTATTTTTGTTTTTTACCGGTTAAAGGTTGTTTTAATGTTAAATATGAGTTGATTGAGACTTATAGGGTGTCTCTTAATTGTTTTGAGGTGAAAAAAAATAATTTTGATCCAAAAAATCAGGACTCGACTCTAATGGACCATGTATCGTCTACTATCTTTAAGAGTATTGATGACAATGCATCATTTTCCTGCTTTAAGGTGAAAAACAGGTGGCCAAACAAGCAAGCACATGCATTTAGCCTTCTTTTTAATGGGTAAGGTGTAATGGGCTCATTTAAGCCTAAATATATGGTTTTTTTTTTGCCTTTGTGTTTTTTTTTCTTTCAATCTTTATTAAGATTCATTAAAATAAAACTAATATAATTGAGATATCATTTTATTAGATAATATTTAGTTTTTTATTTATTTTCAAATTAGACTATAGCTTTTTTTTAATATTAGAAGCATTCTATTTTGAATTGTCCTTTGTGATGGTTTTTTCCTTAAATTTTATTTGGTTAGTTAATATACATGTCTATTTTTATTGTTGTATAAATTAATAAAAAAATAATTTTAAAAAACAAAGTTGTTAAACCCAAATGAATCTATTACTCAGTCATATATTTAGTAGGTTAACAAAGGTTAATATGGATTAATCCAAAAATCTATCACCTTAATATTATTTATAAAAAAAAAAGAGTAATGATGATCCTATCTTGAAATCTCTTTAAAGTCAAATCACATTTTAACCCGGTCAATTAGGTGATGTTTGGACTTGTTAGGTCAATCAAGCATATCAGGCCAACTCTCACCTAATTTAATTTGAATCATGGGCAAAACAAGGAGCTAGGTCAGGAGTGTCTATGGTGACAAACTATGATGACCAAATAGCATATCTAAAAATTCCTCTTAACAACACCCGAGCATTGTATTATACTTCTTTCTTTTTTTAATACATTCACCTTTAAATTATCATAATATTATTTTGTTATTAAAACTTTCTTTTATGATTATGCCAAAATGTTGTCAATAAAAAAATAAAATGGTCAAAAAATACCAAAAACAGTTGAGCATATTAAGGAGATAAAGGGGTTTAAATTAGAGGGATAACTTTTTTATCTTTATTTTAAATTTTCAAATTTTGTTTATTTTTTTTCCCATACCTGTTATGCTTATGGTTGTTTTGATTTTTATTAAATGGAGAACATAGAACATAAAAGTTGTATTTGTTTTTTTAGAAAAATATTAATAAGAAAATGAGAAATTATACTAGCAAATTATTTGGTTTTAATGGAATGTAAATTCTTACTTTTCTTTAAAAACATTATTTTCATATAATTAAATAAAAAAAATTGAAGGGATCTTTGCAACATGAGATCAAATGTATTAATCTGTATCTATCTCTCAATCTACTAACTTGGGTTTTAGATAGCGTCAACAATTTATTTTTTTTACATTTATTGAAAAACATAATCCTTAATTTATTTTACTAAATGAATACATCAAATTTTAATTTCACATTTAAAATTTTTCTTGATACTAGATAATGTGTTAACAACAACAATAATTTTTGTTGTGTTAATATATTTGACAATGGAGCATGTGTCAAGTAGCTAGTGTAATATTATAATAAAAATATATATATATATAATGTGCCATAATTTTCAATATCCTCTATGATAATTTTTCTTAAACAATAAATAACAAGCTCAACCAAAGTTCTCATTAACTAAAAAATTAAAATATCTAGGGGTTTTTTCTAAGTTCTTCACTATTTATATGAACAATATATAAAGCATTTGATTTTTTTTTCAAACTTTTTTCTTTGAATTGAATCCTTTTATAGCCTAATTAGATGAAATTAAGTTTTAAATTATGATAAAAATATCAAATTAAAAAATTGAGGACTCAAATGTAAAATACACAAAAAAATACACGGCTCATTCTAAATTTGTGACTATTTTCATTTTGGTTTAGAAATTCATTTTATTTATTTATTAATCCTTGAATTTGAGAGAGAAGATAAAAAAAATTGTTGCAAAATGATAGAAAAGAGAGAGTTATCGATGGTGATTTTTAAAATCAAAATAGCCAAGCTTTGTATCAAAGGGTTATATTCAACAAGATCGGTTTGATGATGATAGTTTTTTTCTCTAAACATGACGAGATCAACATGTTGGGTTTGATTTTAATTTTTGAGACTTAGATGATTTTTTTTTTTTGAATTATTTTGGAGTGTTTTGGGGCTTGATAAGTGGTTTTTATGATAATTTTTAGATGTTTTGAATAAAAATATATTAAAATTTAATTTTTTTAGTGAAAAAAAGTCCCTTTCTATTTTTTTAGTCATAAAGTAAATGAATCTTCTGCGCACCTTGCGCTCTAACACAGAAAAAGTCGTTTGTTCATGATAAGGAGACAGATTTAAAGATGAACCTTCACCCAAATCGAGTTCTTGCTTTTGGATTCAATCGAGTTCTTGCATTGTGAAGGAGTTGGTTCCCCCTCGAAAGGCCTCCCAGTAATAGTTCAGTCGGCGGCGTGGCGTGAAAAGTCCCTGGGGCGCCACGTGAAAGCTTGAGTAAAGCAAGGTTCGGTGGCTAGATTCTAAATAAAAATAAGTAATATGTCATCTATTTATTTTAAAAAATAAAACGGACAACATATCATTACTAAAAAAATAATAATAAAAAAGGCTCAAACGCAAGCCATGAGCTTTTAGGCGTGGTTAAACTTTTTAATTCAAGCCAAGCGCATGTCTAGCTTGCTTTATTTTCATTAATTTAAATTTACAAGTTTTTTTACAATTAATTAATTAATTTAAAATATTATTAAAATATTGAATTATTGAATTAATTAAGAATGTATTTTGGATGTTATTTTATTAAATCCCATTTAATTTTAATTTTTTTCAAATAAGAATATAATATATTTTTTAATAATATTAGCAAGTATTTTTCCGATCCATTATTATTTTTTTTACAAAATATTATCTAATTTTAAAAAAATTAGCATTAAGTTAATACTCGATTTCACAAAATCAAATTTAATTTTATTGTTTAAAACAAATTAAAACTTTGGGGGACCAAGTTTATGACTAAAAAAAGAAAGAAGGGTTTTTTTTCTTTATTTTTACAATTAATGAGGCACAGATTTTAAAATTTGTCCCAAAGGTTTTTCCATTTTTTATCTCTTTTTATTGAAATTTTGACCGTTTCAATCCTAAATATTATTTGTTTTGCGTTTCAGTTCTTAGTTTTTATGAGAAGAAAACATCACTGAAAACAAAACAAAAATAAAAATAAATTATTGGTTGTCTATATTTTGACAATCAAAAGAGTTAGTTTTAGTGTCAATAGATTATGTTTGACAAGTAAAGTTATATTTAGGTATTTTTTAACTTACCGAAAAAATAGATTAGGGCTTGGATTTTTTTAATTTAGGTTATTTTTGTTTTTTTACCAGTTAAAGGTTGTTTTAAGGTTAGATATAGATTTATTGAGATTTATAGAGTGTTTTTTAGGTGTTTTGAGGTGGAAAAAAAATATTTTAAATCCAAAGAGTCGGGACTCGATGTGGATCACGTATCATCTACTATCCTTAAAAGCATTCATGACAATGCATCATCTTCCTGCTTTAAGGGTGAAAAACATGTAACCAAGCAAGAAAGCACACACATTTAGCCTTCTTCTTAACAGGCTAGGTGTAATGGCTCATTTAGACCTAAATGTACGGCTTTTTTTTTTGCCTTTATGTTTTTTTTCTTTTAATCTTATTAACATTCATCAAAATAAAATTAATATGTTTGAGATATTATTTTATTAGATAATATTTATTTATTTATTTATTTTCAAATTAGATTATAGTTTTTTTTTATTCGAAAGCTTCCTTTTTTAATTGGCCTTTGGAATGGTTTTTCCTTAAATTTTATTTGCTTGGTTACTATACATATTTATTTTTATTATTGTATAAACGAATAAAAATAAAATTTCAAAAAATAAAATTATTAAACTCAATTGAATTCATTACTCAATTATATATTTAGTAGGTTAACACAGGTTAATATGGATTGATCCAAAAAACTATCATCTTAATATATATTGTTTTTTTTTTTAAAGAGAGTAATGAAGATCCTATCTTAAAATTTCTTTAAAGTCAAATCATATTTTAACCCAATTAACTAGATCATGTTTGGACTTGTTAGGTCAATTCGGTATATCAAACCAACTCTCACATAATTTAATTTGAATCATGGGCAAAACAAGGAACTAGGTCGGGAGTCTCTATGTTGACCAGCCAAGCGAAGCTAAGTTTAATAGAACGTCTAAAAAGTTCCTCTTAACTACACCCCGACCATTGTATTATGCTCTTTTTATTTAATACATTGACCTCTATATAAATTATCATAATATTATTTTGTTATTAAAACTTTATTTTATGATTATGCTAAAATATTGTCAATAAACAAATAAAATAGTAAAAAAAATATCCAAAACAATTGAGCATGTTAAGGGGATAAAGGGGTTTTAATTAGAGGTATAACTTTTTTATCCTTATTTTAAATTTTCAAATTTGATTTATGTTTTTTTTCTCATATCTGTTATGATTGTTTTGATTTTTATTAAATGGAGAACATAGAACATAAAAGTTGTTTTTGTTTTTGTTTTTTAAAATATTAATAAGAAAATGAGAAATTATACTACCAAATTATTTGGTTTTAATGGAATGTAAATTCTTACTTTTCTTAAAAAAAATGTATTTTCATATAATTAAAAAAAATTGAAGGGCTCTCTGCAACATGAGTTCAAATATATTAATCTTTATCTATTTCTCAATCTACTAACTTGGTCTTTAGTTAACATTAACAACTCTTTTTAACATTATAGAAAAATATAATTCTTAATTTATTTTACTAAACCAACGCATCAAATTTTAATTTTATATTTAAAAATTTTCTTGTTACTAGAAAATGTGTTAACAACAACAACAATAAATTTTGTTGTGTTAAAAAAACTTTAAATATATTTGGCAATGGAGCATATTTCAAGTAGCTAGTGTGATATTATAATAAAAACAACAAATAAAATGTGCCATAATATTCAATATCCACTGTGATAATTTTTCTTAATTTTCAATTTCCTCTTTGACAATTTTTCTTAAACAATAAATAACAAGCTCAATCGAAATTCTCGTTAACTGAAAAACTAAAATATCTAGGGGGTTTTTCCAAGTTCTTCACTATTAATATGAACAATGAAGCACCTGAATTTTTCTTTTTCATTTTCAAATTTCTTTTTTAATTGAATCCTTTTGTTGTAACCCATTTTTGGGTCCCCACATATAAAATAATAAAATTCAAAAAAATTCAAAAAAATATATTATAAAAAAATATAACAGTGAAAAAATGCCAGAGCGCCCTAAACATGCTAAAATATTGTTTGAGGATTTTCAAAAATATAAAAATTATTTTTTGACAGTATATCATTAACTGATGAGAGCCCTGTTGACAAAGAAAATTCAATTTGAGGAAGAAAAGTCCAAAATCAGAAGTTTATGGACTCAATTAAATTTTATTGAAGGTTTAATTGAATTTATGAAGAGTTTAATTGTAAGAAATTGATTTTTTGAGTTAATTTGGGCTTTAATTGAAAGAAATTAAAGTTCTGGGGTCAAATTATATTTTTTAGAAGTCAATTTGGTCAAATCAGGGGCTTAATTGCATAAATATTGAAGTTTAATGGTCAATTAAGGACTTAATTAAAAAAATCCGAGACCAAGGATGAAATTGTAACACGCGCGCAAATTGAGGAACTAAATTTGAATCTGACGCGTTTTGGCGCCTTTTCCTTTTAATTGAAACGACGCGTTTTGACCAAAACGGCGTCGTTTCATGCATTGTTGATGAAAAAAAAAAGAAAACGCAAAACGATGCCGTTTTGAAACGGCACCATCGTCTTCTTCCCTGCGCACGCAGAGAACAGGGGAGAAGAATTTTTTTCTTCTCCACTTTTCGCCGAACTTTCTTTCCCATTTTTTACGCAATAAGACGCCCACCATTCGACGCCCACTTGCCTCTTTTTTCTCCACTAATCGATAGTGGAGGGGGCGGCTAACAGTGGCCACCCCACCGTGACGTCCTTCCCCTGTTTTTGCCTATAAAAACAGGGGAAGCAGACCGAAGAAAGAGGGGAGAAGAGAGGGAGAGAAGGAGAAGGATTGAACGATAGAAAGAGAGTAGAGAGGTGAGAGAAACAGAATGAAAAACAGAAAAAAAAAAAAAAAAGAAGAAGAAGAAGAAGAAAGAGATGCGATAGAGGAGAGAACAAAAGAAAAAAACAGAGAGAAAGAGGAAGAAGGAGGACCGCCGCTGGAACCACCGCGACAGCCACCGCCTCCGCCAGAACCGCCTCGACGCCACCCCGGGTACCCTCCTGCTCCCTGCTCACTTTCTTCTCCTGTTGCCCCCACCACGGGCATTTGCATGCAGAACGTGAATAATTCACGTTCTGCTGCAAAATGTAGCGTGGGCTGGGCTGACATGTAAATGGCCTGGTCGGCCCAGCCCATGCATTTGGGTCGGGTCCGGCCCATATAATATATATTTTTTTATTTATTTATTTTTTCCTTCAGAAGTTTTTTTACATTTTTTCCGGCACATTTTTTTTATTAATTTTGCTTAATATCGGTCTGTATTTTACATCGTAAAAATATAAATCCGGTATTAAAATACCCGGTTTTCGTCCCGCGGTACTGTTCACACATGCATAAAAAAATATATATATATTTGTTTCAGCATTTTATAATTTTTCCGCGTAGTTTTTATGTCATTTTGATTAATATCAGGCAGTATTTTTTATGTCGTAAAATACAAATCCGGTATTAAAATACCCGGTTTTCGTCAAAACTTTCAAAAAAATAAAAAAAAAACAATTGAAAAAAAGAGAAAAAAATGTTTTTGTGCATACGGCCAAGTGTCTCAAATCTAAAAAATCATATCGTATTTTTCATATGTCAAAAAACAATATTTTAGCATGCATTTTGGCTTTAATAACCAGTTTATTAAAGTCAAGAGAACATTGGCCAAAATCTCAAAAACAACAAAATATTTTATTTTGTTTGATTTTAGTATCAGGGATTATGAATTTATACGTAAATCGTATTCCTGATATTAAAAAGATATTTTCTTTTGACGACTTCGAATAGTTAGTTTTTTACCCGATAAAGATAAGGATCTCCTTACGGAGAAGGACTTTTCTTAAACCGTAAACGAACCAACAATTCAAAAATCACAACACGATTTTAGATTTTATCAGACATTAAAACAATGCAGCCTACCTTAGGTAGGGCGTAGTTGGGGTGCTAATACCTTCCCTTTACGCAACCAGTCTTCGTACCCGATCTCTAAAGACCAGTTAAGGTTCCTAGTAACCACAATACTAGGTGGCGACTCCCAGTCTATATTTTCACTTGTAGAGACAAGAATTCCTTGTCTCTCCCTATTTGCCAGGAATAAATATTTTGATTTTTCCTTGAGGGTGGACGATCGTCGCGCTGCCGCACACGTACGACACCTTTTTAGATGAAATTAGGTTCTAAATTATGATAAAAATATCAAATTAAAAATAAAGAACACAAATGTAAAATACACAGAAAAAACATGACTCACTTTAAATTTATGACTATTTTGATTTTGGTTCAGAAATTCATTTTATTTATTTTCTAATCCTTGAATTTGAGAGAGAAAATAAAAAATTATTGTAAAATTATAGTACAGAGAAAGTTATCAGTTGTGATTTTAGCAATCAAAATAGCCAAGTTTGGTATCAAAGGGTTATATTCGACGAGATTGGTTTGATGGTGATAGTTTTTTTCTCTAAACATGACGAGATCAACATATTGGGTTTGATTTTAATTTGTGAGATTTAGATGATTTTTTTAAAAAATTATTTTGGAGTGTTTTGGGTTTGATGAGTGGTTTTTATGGTAATTTTTAGGTATTTTGAGTAAAAATATATTAAAATATAAATTTTTAGAGAAAAAAAGTCCCTTCTTAATTTTTTAGTCATAAAATAGTGGCTAGATTCTAACTAAAAATAAGTAATATGTCATTTATTTATTTTAAAAAATAAAACAGATAACATATCATTACTAAAAAGAAATGAAAATAAAAATGGCTAGAACACAGGAGCTTTTAGGCATGGTTAATTAAACTTTTTAATTCAAGCCAGACGCATGTCTAGCTTGCTTTATTTTCATTAATTTAAATTTACAAGTTTTTTTTATAATTAATTTTATTAAAATATTAAATTATTGAATTAATTAAGAATGTATTTTGGATGTTATTTTATTAAATCCCATTTAATTTTAATTTTGTTTTCAAATAAGAATATAACAGTTTTTTTTTATTAATATTAGCAAGTTTTTTTTCTGACCCATCATTATTTTAAAAAAAATATTATCTAATTATTTTTTCATTAGCATATATTTTTATTGTCATAAAACTATATAAAAATTATTTCAACAAAATGATGTTATTAAGTTTAATCAAAATCATAACTTGAATTACTGGTTTAACAAGTTAGATTAAGTTGATTTAGATTGAAAATGCCATCATCTTATTATTAAAAAAATTATACTCCATATACATTGAATTTTAAATTCATTCTCAAGATCTTACTATTAATTTTTTTTTTAAATATGACCAACAACAAAGCATGAACCAATTACTCTAATATCATCAAAGCAAAGACATCTCCTTTGCTCATAAAAAGGAAAAACACACAGTGTATATTTATTGAACTCCATGCTAGCTTTTCAATCTATAATTTCTAACAACTGTTAATAAAGAACTACTAGTAGTAGTTATTAGTTAATTGATTGTGCTTTGCAGCTTAGATTAATTTTTTAACATAAACAATAATATTTTTTTCATCAAAATTATTTTTTAGACATTATTTGTTTAGCCTGAATTTTAAATTAAATCAGATGAGATTTGTTTCATGTGACCTTATTTATTTGGTAGGCTCAAGAAAAAATCAACTCAATAATAAAAAAATAAAATTTAATAAAAACATCATATTAAAATATAAAAATTAAAAAAGATAAAAATAAAAGGATCAAGAACTAAAAAAACCACATATTAAAGAATAAAATTGATAAAAAAAAACCATTAAACAAAACAAAGTAAAAAAACTTTTATTATACAATAAAAAATATAAAAAATAATTTATTATCAATCTAATACTAAAAAATAAAATTAAATAAAAAATTATATTATTAAGTTACGACTAGATGTTGGTAACAAAATGGTTGAAAAAATATATTTGACTGGTTTACCATTCATAAAAATTATTAAATAATTTTTTTAAATTTTTTATTAATATGGGTGTTTGGACCAGTTTATATATTTCTCGACTAATCCGAGCCCTGAAATTAACAATCACATAAATTTTCAATAATATTTATATTAATAATCACTCAAATTTCAAACTAATGGAAAAACAAATCATCCCAAGCTATTTTTAGTTGTTAGTATAGGGGCATTGTTTTATCATAATTAATTATTATTTTAAGTAATATCCCTTATTAGGCCCTTGGAATAGGTATCTTATTCGATAATGTTATCCATTATCCAATGCGGCGTTATTCTTTATTGGCCCATTAAATTAGGGCACAGCGCCTCATCCTCTTTTTCAGATTGCAAGGTCCGCGAAAATAAAGAGCTGATAGGAAAAAAAAAGAAATACAAGGTTTTAACATTTTTCAAGGAAAACATCGATCATTCATAGCTCCTTCTTCTTCTTCTTCTTCATTTGTAATTTCTCAGCTCAAATTTGCGTGCTGCTAATAAGGTAAATGCTCTCTCTTCTTCTTTGATGAATTTAATGTGAGATACTTTGGTTTAATCGAAACTAATTGGTTATTGTCTAGAATTAGATTGTGGGTTTGGTTTCTCTGGTTCTGCTGGCTTTGTTTTTAGTTTCTTTATGTTATTTTGGAAGAACTCGTCTTTTCTTTCTTCCTTTCCTTTTTTCCTGCTAATATATATAAAAAAAGAAGGATTTCTTGAATGTTTGATTTGAATTCATAATTATAAAAAGTGGTGAAGAATTAGCTCATAAATGGTAGGAATTGGATTGACTTGAACTTAATTCTTGAAAAAAATGTTATCAATTGGCGCATGAAGTAAGGTGTTTTTCAGTAGAAGCAATGTAGCTGCAAGTCCCAAAAGATTCTCGAAGATATTAAGCTTTGGGGTTTTTTAAGAGGGGAGGACGGGGGGCTAGGTTGAAAAGGAAAAGGTTCGAATGATAATCAAGATCAGTTTGTGTCTGTTGCTTGTTATTATATTGACTATTTTTATATGGGAATATATAGCTTCTTTGTTTTGTTTCATTACTTCATGCTTCATAATAATTATGTTTTATGATGTGAATCACTTTCGTTCAATCTCTCATTACTTGTGTTTTCTTTTTTTTTTTCTTTTGTTTTTTTGGTTGGATGTACTGATCCGGATAGATATTTAAACTATTAAACTGGCTGTTGTTTCTTGGGCCAGTGCCAATATCTAAATTTCAAGAAATTCATCACTTCATTTTAAGTATTTTTTTCATCTGTCGAACATCATCATCATCGATCATTATCCTCTCTTTTGTCATTCCTTCTTCTCTCTTGCCTGACGCTGGAGCTATTTGCTAATTTTTCGTGATCCCTTATTTGACTATCATTCGCATAAAACTCCTTGGATCAATATCTCATGGCACAAATTCTGTCGAGATTCTTATCCTGCAACTCCATTTGGCCTCTCATTTTGTTTCCACCTTTCCATACTTGCTTTCTTCCTGCTGTGAATGCTTCTGGCTTCTGTGCTTGCTTCACAGTTTCCTTGCAAGATTCTTTTGTTAGATACATAAGATGCCAAGATCAGGGGGAAGTGGTGCATCTGCTGATGAACCAGATATCCCTGAAAAGTCTGTTGAGCCTGAAGAGCAGGTTGACCTTGATGGTGACAATGAAGCTGAGGAGACAATGGAAGAAGAAGTTGAGTATGAAGAAGTAGAAGAGGAGGAGGAAGTGGAAGAGATAGAGGAAGAGGTTGAAGAGGAGGTAGAAGAGGAAGAAATTGAAGAGGCTGCTCATGAAGCAGATTCGAAAAAGGGCTCAGATGGTGAAGAGGAGATAGATGAGCTAAGAAAACATGCTGAGCTTCTTGCACTTCCTCCCCATGGATCAGAGGTGTATCTTGGTGGCATTCCTCCTGGTGCTTCTGAAGGGGATTTGAAGGAATTCTGTGAATCTATAGGAGAAGTAACAGAGGTAACTGATCTTGTCTTTGCAAATGCCCTGTCTATGTTTCTTTTGTTTGGATGGACTAAATCTTGTATATGCTGATAGCAGGTAAGGATAATGAAGGGAAAAGATTCAAGCGAGTCAAAGGGTTATGCTTTTGTGTCTTTCAAAACAAAGGAATTGGCTTCCAAGGCCATTGAAGAGTTGAACAATACTGAGTTTAAGGTATCCTGCTTCCGAGTTCCTTTATAGATACGATATTAGTCATAGAAAAAACATTTCTTCATGCTGGCAATGGAATTTATGCTCACTATTATCTTTCTCACTTTAGGCTGTATGGATGTTATTTTCATTTTTTATTTTTCTTGTATAAAGTATTTTGTATGAATGTTCTTTTAACTCCTGCTTTCTCTTCAGGGTAAAAAGGTAAAGTGTTCAACATCTCAAGCAAATCATAGACTGTTTATTGGCAATGTCCCAAGAAACTGGGGAGAAGAAAATATGAAGAACGCTGTAAAAAAGATTGGGCCTGGAGTCAATTCGGTGGAATTGTTGAAGGTTTTTGTGCTTTATTTTTTTGTGTATACATGCATAGACAACGTAGTCTGATGATGAATTGTACAGTGATCTTTCTATTTTTTCTTGGTTGCGCAGGACCCACAAAACCTGAGCCGGAATCGGGGATTTGCATTCATTGAGTATTATAATCATGCATGTGCAGAATACTCAAGAAAAAAGATGTCAAGCCCAGAATTTAAACTTGATGATAATGCTCCTACTGTGAGCTGGGCAGATCCTAAAAATGCAGGATCTTCTGCTGCGTCTCAGGTCTGTTGCATTGTCATTTTTTGTTCTCCATTTATGTAGTAGAGCTTTGTTCTGGCTATCAAAAAAGTTAGTTCATCTGCTTGAGATGCTTCTGCATTTGTCTTGCTGCCTTCTTGATTGATGCCAAACGCTCCTGTTTCTGGGATGTTGACTGGTAATGAGGAGCAGCATTTTCCCCCATCTCCAGATCCAACACTAGACCAACTTTTCCATCTGAATTGTTGCTCTTTTTTTTTTACACTTTTTTATTGATTTCTTACTTCTTAGACAATTGTTTGTGTGCAACTGCAAGTCACCGTGCGGTTATATTTATCAAATCATTTATTTTTGGGAAGTTTTTGAGTCATGACTGACTTAATATGTTTGGTACAGATCAAGGCAGTATATGTCAAGAATTTACCTGAAGATATTACTCAGGATCGTCTAAGGCAGCTGTTTGAGCATCACGGAAAAGTCACAAAAGTAGTTCTTCCACCTGCAAAACCAGGACATGAAAAGAGCAGATTTGGTTTTGTGCACTTTGCAGAGAGGTCAAGTGCCATGAAGGCATTGAAGAACACTGAGAAATATGAAATTGATGGTAACTTTTCCTCTTAAAATCTAGCAGTCTTTATTTACACTTATGAATGTTTTCTATTAATGACAGGTGCCTCTTCATTCACAGGTCAAGTTTTGGATTGTTCTCTTGCAAAACCTCATACTGATCAGAAGCCTTCTGGAGGGCCAAATTCACAGAATTCATCCTTGTACTCAAACTTTCCACCTCAACTTGGCTACGGTTTAGCTGGGGGTACATATGGTGCTTTCGGTGCAGGCTTTGGCGCTGCTGGCTTTACACAAGTAAGCTGATGTTCTATTGTGCACCACACACACACACACACACACACAGCACAGCACCACTTTGACACATGGAGCAAGCATGTGTATGGTGGTCTGCTAGGATTTATCAAGGAACAAAATATTTGAGAAGTTTGTCAACATAGAAAGTCTGAGTTATTTCAACTTTTCATTTTATGGTTTGATGCTGAAGAGCTTGTTTCATTTTTATTCATTTCAAGACAGAAATAAAGATGGTTATGCTTACTACTGGTAGGAATTTGTCCTATTAATGTCAATTTGTATGATTTAAGATTCACAAAATTGCTTCTAGGATTTAACAGTCGGTAACTACTTTATGCAAACTATTATTGATTTTAATTCAGTATGATTATTATGATTGACAATATTTTTAAGGAACTTGCCAAAAGGCATTCTTGAATTTACAACAATAGACATAATTAAATGACAACAATAAATGGCTTTGCATTAAGCAATGGGTTATCCTCATAATAAGTAATTTTTCAATTAAAAGTTTGCAATTTAGATCTTCATTCAAGCTGTGTAAGTGATAAGGATTAATTTGTTATCTTTGCTATGAGATTTCTAGTGCACGTATTGAAATTTTCTCAAACTTTCTGATCAAGTATATTTGCTCATTGGCATGACAAAATCCTGCAGCCTGCCATCTATGGCAGGGGACCGACTCCTGCTGGCATGGCAATGATGCCTATGCTTTTGCCTGACGGAAGGATTGGATATGTCCTGTAAGTACAGTTTTAATTTATTTACCATCAGTTGCACACCCAACAGCAACCAGATATATAAATTAAAAGTCAGTCTTCTGTGTTTTGCTATTCCATACCATGACTTGTGCACGCTCTTTCTAGTGGTTGGCTGATTGTTTGTCATCATCCTTTCATTTACTTGTTTGCCCAAAAACCTCCCTTCATTTCTCCAAATTCTTGCTGCACGGGGAATTTTTGGTATTACCTCTCTGTATTGTCATGTTGCATTAGTGATTACCTTTAAATTTATTCTAATATGTGTGTCAAACTGCGAATTGAGCACCACTACCATCTGACTATATCATACCCGGAGCACAATGTACATGATGATTGAGCTTACTATGTTGTGAAAAGATGTTCTATATGCTGGACTTACCAGACCAGTGATTTTAATCCATGAAAATCCTGAATTTGATTAGCTGCAGAATGATGACCTGTTAACCAAAATTTAAGATGCTTTTATTATTTTTTCACAGCCAACAGCCTGGAATGCAAGCACACAGCTCTCCGCAGCCACAGGGTGGCAGGGGTCGTGGTGCTGGCAGCTCGAGTGGTGGCAGACGTGGTAATGACCGTGGACGCAGCCGATACAACCCATACTGATTTGGTAGTGAAAATGCAAAGGGGGAGAGTTAAATGTTGCTGTTCGACATTTGATTAATTGGATGATTAGAAAAGCTTTGTACCGTGAACAGAAAAACTGACGTGCTAACAAGCTACGGCTTTTGCCTTGTTTTTTTCAGACTGAACTCACAGGGCAGTCTAAGTAGTTCAATGAATTCTCAAACCTAATAGATTACATGTGTAAAGCGACTGAAGACAGCTTGTACTTTTTTTTCAATTTTTTTTTTTGCAACCACCTTTTTTAAAGCAAAAAAAAAATATTAACCAAAACCAAGGGGTTGTTTTGACTTATTCTTGACAGCATAATAGATGACTAAATTACCATTGAATTTAAATCTCCTTTAACTAGCATCTGAAGATTTATTTTTAATCCTTTTTTTATATATAAGAAGGTTAGGTTAGGGTAAATTTAATATTTTTACACGTAAAATATTGTTTAAAATTGAAAAGTTGTTGGCATTTATTTAACATGTAGAAGCATGCAGATACACTCATGCTCTTCAAGTAACGTGTATAACATTGTTCGATATCAAAACACAAGCTTCCACAGTAGTTTTTGAATTGTTTTGGCTCTTTATAACTATGCGATGCATGCTTGCTTACGGTTAATGAACCTCTGATTTAGCATCAATAATTTTTTTTCTCTCTTTAATTTTTGTGCCAGATTTTATAAAGTTTTAAAGAAACCCTTCAATTTTTTTTTTGTTTGATTTGATCCTTATTCTTTTTATTATTATTTATTTTATTTAAAATAATTCATAAAAGTAATTTTTTTATTTCATCACTCGTTAATTTTTTTCATTTGCTAGATTTGATTCCTATTATTTTGATTTTGATTTGTTTTGTTTTTAATCCTTTTCTTAATTAATATTTATTTTTTAAATGCATCCCTCAACAGTTTATTTCATTTATTTTTTATGTAAAGTTTTATCCTTATTCTTTTAATTACTATTTATTTTTTTAAAAAAAAAAAATTCATTGAAACTTTCTTTTTCAATTTCATCAATCAATATTTTGTTAATTAGAATTTTTTTAATCGAGATTAGCTTCATATTTTTTTGTGTTTTCCTTGTATATAGTGTAATTCTAACCTCGAAACTGGTCACAAAATTAAAAATTTAGCACAGATTGACTTTTATTTTTTACAATTGATTTTGTTTTTCATTTCTATTATTCAATATTGGGTTTGTTGGGGCTTAGGCTTGACTCTTTTTTTTTTCTTTTCTTCTCTGTAGTGTTATCTCATATTCATGTGCCAAGTCACGAGTTTAGCGGATTAACTCAAGTTGACCAGTGCTAATTTTTTTTGTTTGGTTTATTTATTGTTGTTGTCGTTTTTTTTTTAATCTTGAGCATCCTTTTTTTTTTTTGCATTGAAAAAGCTTGATCTGGCCCATGACAGTGTGAACCACCAATCTAGTTATCGAAACACTAAAAAAGATGGTGCTTTAGTGTGCACCTCCTCACAAAAACATTATTAATTTCAATAGTACTCTTTTTTTTTAAATAAAATCTCTTTATGTTTTTTTTTAATTTCAATATCATTTTCAACATTTTATTTGTTGGATATTTGACATCATAATTTTGTTTTGATTTAATTTTTATGAGGTTGTCACAACCAAAAAACATGGGTTATGGATTTGACAAGTTATCAATATTGACTTGATTTTTCCTTTCTTTTAATTGACCTTTTTTTTTAATTTACTAGTTAAGAATTTTATTAATTAAAAATTAGACATCATGATTTGTCTTGATTTATTTTCTATGAGGTTATACCAATCCCAAAACCCAAATGATTTGATATAATTCTGGTTCATAATTTATTTTGATTTTTTTTATTAGATTATTTCGGTCTTATTTTTTTTTAGACTTCCACATTGCAATTCTTTTTTCATCCCTAAACTCTTTTTTATTATTATTATTTCACTCTTATTAGGAAAGGGTAAGATTACAATACATGGGATCAAAGTAAAGAAAGAGGAAATGTGCGGTGAAATGTTCATTGTAGTCCTCGCACTTTATGAATTATAAATATTAGGTACTTTCAATTTGTAAATTTTTTAAAAATTCAACTTTTATCCAACACTTTATTCTTATTTTTCAATCTATACTTTGAGAGAGAAAAAAGAAAGTTATTTGATTTGATAGTAGAGAGAAAATCACTTGACTGATTATGTTCACCAATATAGTTGATCTTGGTGTCAAAATGTTCTTTTGATGTGAGGAATTTCACTTAGGTGTTTTTTCACCTTTAAATTACCTAAAAAATATATATTTGAATTGGGGAAGATTTTTGGTTTTAAGTTGTCTAGGGTTTTTTTTTATGGTTTCATAAGGTCATGAATGATTTTATCAATATATCTAGAGTCTTTTCTAGATGTTTTGGGTAAAAAATAAATTGTAAATTTAATTTTTAGGATAAAATACAGAGAGCCTAAAATTTTGATAACCCTTGATCACTAGAAACTAGGTTAGCAGTCAATGTGTTGTTTATAATTAAAAAAGAAATTAAATTAAATGACAGATGACACATATAGCAAAAAAAGGTTTAGCTCGCAGGCTAAATCTCTTTCGTGGGGGTATAACATGCGAGTAATATTTTTTTATGAGTCAAGCATGTGGGTAGATCCACATACCTGACTTGTTTATTTTTTTTAATTTAATGTATTTTAACCCTTAAAATTAAAAAGAATACATTATTTCATCATTTGTTTGGTTATAAAAGATGTATTTTATTTGAATTGAATAAAAAACCCTTTTTGTGTTATCAATTGTTTTTTTTTTAAATTAAGGCTATTTTTTCCCGGTCCCACGACCAACCCCTAATTTTATTTTATTTTTTATTTTGAAAAAGAATATTGTTTGATATATAAAAATAGTCTCATGCACCTTATTGGTGTATAGTTTAAAAAATATTTATTAAATCTAATGAAATATAACGTGAGTTTAATATGTTATTTGTGCTTAACTCATGTCTTTTTTAAAATTAATTATAAAAAAAAATATTTTTAATTTCACCCTTTTTTCTTAAGTTTTACTTTTGCATTTACTATGTATAAAAAAATAGAGCCTGCATATGTTTTTTTTTCTTGTTGGAAAAAAAGATAAATATGACCAGCTGCAAATCACAGGTCACAGGGTCATATGGCTAGCATATTACCAACTTGTTGCGTTAATGTAACAGGCTAGGGTATACTGGTTATCGTTCGATAACTAAAACTACAATCATACGATCACATTCTTGTTTCCAGGGTTTATTCAAATTGGAACACTTCAGATTCGAGAACAAGGAATTTCCAGAGAAACAAATAAGGCCGACTAACACCACATTCTCATATTGATTCCCTTTATCAGTTCCAATCAATATCTTTCAAGCTACCAAACTTCCAACTTCGTTAAACTAGTAAATAATATTAGGAATACAACAGTACAAAAAATAGCTAACATATTTATTTGAAAAATATTTGGAACACAGATTATAGGTCTAAGAATGCACAGATGATCATACACAGGGGCCCTTCCAATGGATCTTAAATTTGAGATCCTAAAAGGGCAGAATATCTGTGTGGAGTAGATTTCGGTATTCCTCAAGGCTACTCACTCCCCTGTATTTGAAGACTTTCTAATATATGTTTCAACCGCGCTGCATGTGTGTGTTACTGCATCATAAAGCTTTTCAGACTTCAATGCACAGCTTCATCTCAATGCGAGTTAGTAAACACTCTAAATATGCTCCACGATCTGCGGCAAACACAGTGATAAAGAACAACATTTAACTAAATATTAAACAATCATGTAGATCAAGTACTAAGGGACGCAAATACAAAGACAACAACCATCCAAAGCCTTCATTGCTGAAAGACAAATTTTCAGACAGATCCTTGTGTCAAACGTAAGAGTAAATATAGAGGCCCAGATTTAATCATAACTCTAAGTTTGGCATTTCTAAGCTTTTCGTGTCACTGATAAACAGCACTCACTCTTTCCTGTATTGGTGAATCTCACTTATAAGTTTCCCTTGGTTATATTGTTAGCAAATATTTGTTGCTCAAACTGTTCTTGTATTTCAATCTTCATAAATCAGTACATCTTTTAGCTTTACATCAGACAAGTATTTTAAACATAAGCATTGAATTTATTTAAGTCCTTTCAAGGATAATCACATTTCCATGAGCTACAACAGATACAAGGAGCATCAGCGGCATTCAATTATGTGCAAGAAAGAAAATATAATTTTATGTAAGAAATGGTTAACTTTAGTTTTAGCAGCATACCTGCATAACTCGAATATACATAACAAGCATCGCTTGTATTCTGTTCAAATGAAGGATGAGAGGTCCTCAGGTGGTTCAATCCAGATATTCTCAAAAGGATCTTGCTCTCCCCAGTCATGACACTGCTTACGAGGATAGTATCTACAATCATCAAGAGAATAAGATATGCAGCGTTTCCCAAAGAAACGAACTTTAGAGAAGTAGACGCTGTTTCTCATCATGCCAGGGAGGTCACTTCTTGAATGCGATGACAAGAAACTGGCAAAAAGTGTCATACCATCAAGGGTTTTCATCTCTCGCCAGAACATCTTTGACTGATCCAACTTAAATATTATGGGATTTTCACTACAGCATGTATAAATAACTAGAATGTCTCCATTATGCTCAGACATAAACTTTCCCTTCCACCAATTTTTTGCAAAAAAATTCTCAGGGCATTTAGGGGGTGGCACAGCAAGAACATTCCAAGTATGCTCCAGTGGGTCAAACACACCAAGCCAACCAGTGAGACTTAGACAGTAGAAGAGTCCATTGCAGAAAACGATCTTGTTCCAAATACTACTCACAAAAGGCAAGCGATTTTGATAATTAACAGTAACCCACTCAGTTGCCCCAGGATGACAAGTACTGATTGCAACAATTGTGGGACTGATGTGCCTAACTGTAAAAACTACACAGGTGTTAGATGTTGGGGCACAAGAGAAGGCAACTATCTGATATGTCAATTCAAATCTTGGCAGTTTGACAACTTCCCGAGAGAAAGGATTAAAGAAAAACACACGGTTTGTTCTGGGTCTGTATAGCAACAGCCAACCATCTTTGGTGTAGCAAACTCTTGACCCATACAACTCTGGCAACTCAAGAGAATAGGTCTTGCGCTGAGCTGGATCGTAGAACTCATACATGTTACCAAATTTTGGAAAATACATAAGCCAGGGTGAATGGTTTACCACTCTAACAGAAATGGCAGCAGTGTTCCATCTCTTGCAAGCAATGGAGGAACGGATATTATCCTCTAGCGACAAGCGACAGAATATCAGTTCCAGAAGTTCTATGGGAAGATCAGACCAAGTTTGCATTTCCAACATTGCTTTCTTATTCATTGTTTTTCTTCTTTTACCATCCACCACCCTCGCAGATAACCTAGGTCATGGAAAGCACATATATGGGAATAAAATGCAAAGCCAACTATAAATTATTCAAAAGAAGTTGTAACTCCAATAAAAGTTCATTTTTTTTTTTAATTTATTTTGACTGGCATGAGATAGATTTCTAATTTGCAATTTATAAATAAAAGGCTGACGAAGTAAAAGACTATAAAATAAAATAGCTAATTTGCAGTTTCAGTTTTAGGGAGAGTAGTGATTGATTTGGACCTTAAATGAAAAGTGGAATTTCTCAAATCAAGAACAGTATGGAGACAGCATTACAAGCAATCATAAAATACCACTGCCATTATAAAGGAATTGATTGCAGCAAAAGAGCACAAATTACATAATCATGGTAACTGCGTATCACCTATAAGATCAATATGGCAATTGGTTTGCAGAAAATCATGATCATGATTGCAAATATCACTCTATGCTACAAAATTATTAAAAATTACACAATCTCCAAAAATGAATTCAAACAATCATTCATTTTTTATCCAGAAATCATTCACATAAATCAGTAGCTCATAGCCCCCCCAATAAAAGAATCAGCACAGATAAAAATCACAATATCATGACACACAATATGGCAATTCTAGGAAACCCATCTAGGATCAATGTTCAAATTTGGGAGTAATATTCAAATTTCCAAGCCACATCACCCAAAAGTGAAATCACTCTAAACCCAAAGCATCATATCTAAATCACACCCACATCACACTGAAATGAAACCACTCAACTTTAATTCAATTTTCCACAATTCAATAAAAAAGACTACTAAACAGAGTCTAAAACAACCAATTTGCATCAGCACACAACCCCTTCATATTAAAAAATCTAAAACCCTAAAAAGATGTAATAACAAACCCTAATACTAAAGCAATTAAATCACAAATTATGCTAAACAAATGGTAAAGTAACAAACTTCATAGTGTTTTCAGTTAATAGAAACAAAACCCAACTTACAATTTCACTTTCCTTCTCTTTCTACCACCCATTTCTTCTCTTTTAGTACTGAATGAGGCAACTCAGTTTTTAGAGAGAGAGAGAGGAAAATGTAGAGACAAAAGAAACCATGTAATGCTTACCATATTGATTCCCATGTTTGCCTACGTACACCCAAGTGAATCATGGTGACTACACGTGTACACAATAATTTTGTGATATCTGAAATATCCACTGTCTGGGGATAACCATTCTCCAATGAGATTTTGCAACGTAAGCGAAAATGCCAGATGGGCATTACATGGCAAGTCATGACTCAAGCCAAAGAAAGAGAGAAATTCATCAGAAAAGAGTTCAACTGTAGCTGTTAACCATGTTATGTTTGCACACATTGTGGAATTTTTAACTTTGATTGGGCACCATTTGTAAGGAGCAAGGTGGTAAATGGTTGAAGCATCCTTGTATGTAATGTTAACCACTATTTTAAAAAAAAAATTATTTAAAAATATATTAAAATAATTATTTTTTGATATAGTGCATCAAAATAATTTAAAATTATATATAAAAAATTGATTTTAAATAAAAATATTTAATTTTTTTTATAAAATGACCTGAGATTTTATAAACCCAAATTCCAAGATTGTTCATTCAATATTATAAAAGCGTTCATTGTGTGAATTTAACCATTTTAAGTACATTATAGTTTTAATGTGTTTGTAAGAAGAATTGGACCCAACAAAGCATTTCTATTTCTTTCTTTATGTTATGATAACATTATTAAATTGCAGTTTAGATAATTTGATAAATCTAATAACCCTTTTTGTAATTAAATAACAATTTAATTGTATAAAAGATCAACACTTAATCAACTATATCAAATTTCATAGATTTTTAAGTAAGCTACTTTTTGGTTTTACTGGAGTATTTAGATATAGAATGAATAATTCTATTATTTTACAAAAAAAAAAAAACCATAGGTAAGGTGTTTGGTTTATGGATTTTGTAAAGCAAAGCCTTATCATCTAAGAAGTAGGAAGCATACTGAACCTTCTCATACTCATATATGAGTTTGATTTTAAAGAACAAATTATGTTCATAAACCTATTGATTGATGTCTTTTCCGTCAAAAATAGAGAGGTTTTTTTTTTTAGCTTACAAAAATGATATAGGCTCATAGATGGAGTGCACATATGATATGAGTAGTAAATATCTTACATTAAAAAGGAATGGGATAGTTCGGTACTTGTATATATAATATGAACATATAACCTATTGTTTAGATTTTTGAGTCATTAAATATAAGCCTTTTTATGTGCAAATCCATTATAAACAAAGGTCCTTGCATCTCATAAACACAAGAAGCTCCCTAACAAACTGGTATATATAAAAGATGATGGTTTAGCTAGGGATGAGTGGCGATTTTGGTTAGGATCTCATGTCTTTGTTTGCTTCACCTATGGTTAAGAAAAATAGATAAATTTCAAGTTTCAGATATCACACTTTAATTGTTATATACTTTTTCTGAAAGAAGTTGTGTTTAAATGGAGCTGACTCATATATGAAGGAAGGATTTGTTGAGTGCACGTATGAATGGTAAATATCCCACATTGAAAATTAATGAAAAACATAACGTGCTTATATATAAGATAAATACATGATCTATTACATAGAAAGAGAGAAAGGAGAATTATATTTTATTCCATAATTATGTTGCATGGCCTCTGTCTTTATTTTGAAAACATGATGGTTTTCTTGGTAGTCATTTGTTATTTTTTATATTACTTATGTATTGAAGTCGTGTTGCATTGCGTTTTAAAAGTAAATTTAATTTTTTTTAAAATTAATATGTTTTTGATGTTTTCAAAATCATTTTGATGTATTGATTTCAAAAATAATTTTTAAAAAATAAAAAAATATTATTGATATATTTTTTTGAGTGAAAATTTTTTAAAATACAACCACAATCATATTTTCAAGCACACAGTAACACATGTATCACGATTCCCTTCTTCTATGCTCTTACATCACACAATTTCACTTGTAAATATCCATCATCTTAAAACATTATTTATCTCATCTCCTTAGCTCAATTATCCTTCCACTACATTTAAACTATCTAAAACTAGAACTTTGATCGCCAAAAACTGTCATTGACATAGCCGAATCTAAAGAATATGAATCCAAAAAAAGACAATTTTCAAAAAACAAAGTTCATATAAAAACCTTAATTCATAATTTTATTAGTAAATAATTCTCTTGTAATAACATGTCCTCAAAACAGGATTATAACTATTTTAAATAGGCTTTAAACAAATTTTTAAAAAATAAAAATAATTTAAATTCAAATTCAAATGGAAAAATAACATAAGCAAAACTAAAAATCCAAAATTGACTAGGAAAGTAACAAAACTGATAAAAACATAAACTTATGAGTCTAATTAGAGGGCATTCCGAATCTCGGTACGTCGGTTATAATTAGTTGATCTCCCATAAAACTAAGCCTATAGAACCTTCTTATTGAAAGTTGAAACTGATCTACTACGTACTCAGATCAAAATTATGAATTTTTTTTTTTATCAAACAAGTTATTTATCATGACCAAGCCTTTCTTAGAATTACACCTGTCCATCTAGTACAAATACATTTATGCTGGAGTATCCATGGGGTTCAAATATTATAGTAAATCTATATACAAATTTATCAAATACTCTTGCATCAGCCTGTAATTTTCAAGCATGTATCCAGAGACCTGGTGCTTTGTTCTTAAGGCTCTTCTGACAATTTCTCTGGTGGTAAAGAGAAGAAAGATGGTAATTCGTGTTTAAATTTTATGGTAAATCTCGTAATGCACAACAGCTTCATGTTAAACCTCCATTAAATGATAATGTTTTCTAAGTTTATATGGAACCGTTCCATCTTTTGATGAAGTCCATGCTTTCATCTGGACAGAAAATTCCATCTTAAGTAGGATTTTATTCTTAATTACTGGGAGTGCAATTTTATTCTCCTTCTACGGTGATCATTCAGATAAAATTTAAAAGAATGCTTCCAATTTGAAATAAAATTGATTAGCTAATCTTCACTTCAACCTTTTACCCCCCTCTTTACGTAAGTGGCATGTATTACTACTGCTATGCATTTAGGATTAATATTTCCATGTGTGCCTGGATGCGACGCTCAATGAGCAGGGAAAGGTTGCCGGTATCAATCACCACCGTGATCAATTTTCATCAAGTCATATCTAAAACAAGAGAGATTATTGAACAGAACCCCATTTATAATCTTGAGTTTTATATCTGCATAATAGATGGAGAATATTTACATCTCTCTATTCTGCTTCAGAATTCTTCAACACTTCTTTTTTCTTTTCTGCAGAACAGAGAATGTATTCAATTTTTTATCTGCACAATAATCTTCTTGTGAATACAGTGACTCAGTTGGCAAATTTCTCACAATAATCAAGGAAGTGGAAGCAAAAGATTAATTTGTAAGATGATCGCGGGAGAAAATCTCCCAGAAACTAGAGTTCTAGGAGCAGCTCCAATAACCAACCATTTTCTTTCTTGTAGCCTCCAGACTTCACCAATTTTCAGTACCTCACTGGCGAGCCACTGAATCACTTACACGAGCTTTTACACTGATGGCATTTGGATTTCATGTCTAATTGCTTAGGCACAGAAGTTATCCTCATCTCTAGAACCAACTGAATTGCAAAGTTAATGGAGCTCAAAAGCAAATTTGCATAAGAAACACTTGTTTAACAAATTAAGGTTTAGTGCTTATATGTGCAAGGAATTTCTAAAGAATTCGTGAAATATATAATACATTAGCAAATTAAGCAGCTAATGTCCAGAAACACAAGCAGTCAATCTGACAAGAGGCCTAAAACCCACTTTAGTACCTCCACTATTTCAATATCGAAACATCATGAAGTAAATCTATGTTAATTCCTGACGAGGAACAGTCACAAGAATTAACCAAGCCTGGCCAAAATCTCACAATCTCAAGATCAATTCAAAAGGTTAGATAAAATTCTACACACACCTCATTGTCAATCAGCAACAGATGGGGCATTGCATTAGCCCATTCTCATTGCACTCACCACATCTAACCATCTTCTTCTGCTCCTCGTGCAAAACCTTGCAGCTCCCATTACACTCCACACACATCACAAACCTAACCCCAGCACACCCTTCACATCCTCCGGCGAGCCCCTTCGGGATTCCATCAAACAGAATCTCCAACTTTCCCTCCTCCTCCAACTTTACCACTTGGTCAGCACCGCCAATCAACCTCCCTTTAACAAACACAAGTGGAACTTTGACCTCATTCGTACCCGTTAGCCCTCTTAACTCTTCCTTAAAGCCCGAATCCATGGAAACATCTCTTTCAACAACATGAATATGATGTGACTCAATAATTGATCTTACGGTGTTGCAATCTTCAAATGTTTTTCTAATTCCTCTCAATGTAGTAGTGTAAATCACGACCTTATTTTCGCCTCCAGGCGGGCGTTTTTGTTCGAAAGACTGGAGGATAGATTCCAAATCTCGCAAATTCTTTGCTTTTGTGGTTCTTGAACTTGGTAAAATTATCCTCTCGATTTCTTCTTCTTCTTCTTCGGACGAGTCTTTCTCATACAATGCAACAAGTTCTGGATCGAACAGAGGAATAAAACTACTCTTCCTCCTCGGAGAGGATCCAGATTCTCTTCTAAAATTCTCTGTTTTAGCCCCAACTGGAGACGCTTTCACAGGATAACTCAATCTCAACACTGCCTTGCACGAATTCCCTGATGAATTGTTGGCCTTTAAAACCGGTCTAGGGCTAAAATCAGATGATCTCTTCACCTTATTTTCTTTGCCACCATAAGTTTTCGCCTTTCTTGGAGACCCAATTTGATTCAAGAATTTGAGTGGACTCCTAAGGTCCAAATCAGCAAACCCACGAAGCAAAACCCTCGAATTTGGACTTCTCTTGGTTTGACTTGACACGGGTACTCCTTCTTCAAGATCTCCCATTAGCTCCCAAGTGTTAACAACCTCTGGATCTTCTTTTGTTGGCGATACTGGTTGCAATCTCTTACTCTCTTCCACAATTTCTTTGATGGGCTCTTGTTTTTGTTCTTGTTGTAGTGGTGGTTGTGGTTGTTGTTGATGTTGATTGTTGCAGTCAAGTTTGAGAGCACCATAAGTTGAAGAAGTGAGTGAGACCACGTGGTCAACACACTGGCCGCCATTGTTGAATATGATTTGTTGATGGAGTTCTTTCTTGAAGAGTTTTGAAGAAACACATCCCATTGTTTTCTCTATTTTTTTCTCTACTTTCTTGAAGAGTTATCTTGTGGGGTTTGCTCTACTTTTTTCTTTTTTCGTCTGGTGGTTTCTTCAATCTCTTTGCAGTTTTGAAAGAGATAACTGCACGTAAGTAAGTGGGGGAGTGTTTTTTGTTTTCCTTTTCTTTTCCGAAGAACTTAACCGCTACCCTGTGTCTTGTCTGCAACGGACCCAACGGTCGAAATTTTCGAATGTCTTCATTGTTTTGTTAGAAAGCCCTCGTTAGTTTCAGTTATTTCTCTTAGTGTTGCCTACCTTTTCCTGTATCTCCTTTTTGGCCCAATTCGTGTAGTATCCTTTCAATTTGAACCCTTAGAAAGTTGCCTACTAATCACATCATTACAACTATGAAACCTGGTCTCTGCAGGAGAAACAAGCAATTTAGAACCCATCAATCATGTGTGCTTATGGCACGCGTAATAAACAAATTGTACTGCAACGAGTCACTAATTCATGATAAACCATGGTTAAATGTACAATATTCAAATAAATTAAGGTTATAAACAAACATCGGCAATTTATTTTACCCTAAAAACTCAGTTAAATGTCTGCAGATCGTGTCGAGGAGGGAGCTGTATATATTTTTTGCTACTTTTCTTCCCCATCTCTCAGCTTTCAAATCCCTCTGAAAAGAGGGCAAGGAAATGCCAGCCAAACATATAAAAATAATGAACACAATGACTAAAGGATAGGAGAGATGAGCATGAGGTCTCTCTCTCATGGCTTCTCTGATTTTTTCTCAATACTGCTCTTATTTGAAAACTGAAAATTGAAAATCTAGAAAGTAGAAACCTTTTACATATTTTATCATAAAGTAGCGAAACACTTTTTCTTGCCCCTTCTACTTGTATATCGTTTTAGCCGAGAAATTCTAGGTGCCTGTACCTCTCCCCTGGGCCTTGGATAATGACCGTACATTCTTTTTTCAACCGGAGGAAAGAAATGTTTGTCTCTTCTTGCGGTGGATGTTTGCTGTTGTCATTTGATACTCATGTTATGTTATGTTTCCATGGCAACGTCTAGCCACCTTAACAAGAATATAATTATTTTTTAAAATATATTAAAATAATATATTTCAGAATTTATGGAATTTATTAAAATATATACAAATTCATCTGGATATCTATATTAATAAATAAATAAATAAAGCATACAGGCCTAATTCCGTTGTCCTTACTGGGGAAGGCAACTTTTAGAAAAGGTTCGTCTTCCACAAATAAGACAAGAAACCATATTGGCGGCTGTTTAATTCGTGGTGGTGGGAGCCATTACAAAGCGCAGTCCTCTCCTCTGTTACTGATTTATTTCCATGAGAGATCGTCTTCACTGACGTTAAAGGATTGCCTGTTTTTCACGAAATACAAAAAGGAAGAAGAAGCAAAAACCCAAACGAGAAGAGTTTGAATTTGAGCATGTATCTCGTGCGGCAAATGCAGAGTTTATGCAATAATCCCATTTTTCTTTTATTTTGTCTTTTTAAAGAAAAGCTAGCAAGTTCTTCTCCCCCCCCCCCCCCCTGCCCTCAAATCATTATCACCAAGCAACGAGATTATTCAAGAGGAATTTGGGATATTCTTTCAACGTTCAAATTTAATTGATGGAATATATTTATTATTTGTGGTGATTGGAGTAAATAGTGATATTATATCAGTTATTTTTGGTATTCTTTTAAAAAAATAGTTAAAAATAATAAAATAAATATTTTATTTTGAATTAACATTCATAAGCATATTTTCTTATAAAATTTTCATATTAGGTTTATATATAACATAATTCACAAAGTAATTGTTAATACCATTATAAAAACAAATAATCTTATTTCAAAACAATGACAAAATTAGATAATATTTTTATTTATAGTGAATTTGGATTAAAAAAATAATCAAAGGGTAACATAAAAAGAAGTCAAAGTACTAGACTAAGAGGATAGGGACACGTGCTGGCCCAAAAAAAGTATAGGGGAGCCTGGGTCTCTAATACCAGGCTCACGCACTTGGTTTTTTTAAAAAAAAAGAAAAACAATAGCCAATGTATTATATGCTTGGTCAGATAATGTGTCATCATCTAGTTCAAATCGGGATAATTAATGGTGCTTGAAATGTTAGGTTTTGTTTTCTAAAAAAAATAATTTTTAATTTATTTTTATTTAAAAACATTTAAAAAATATTCTAAGAACTCAAATAAATCTATTTTTAACCCAAAACATTATAAATTAAATAAATAAATAAATAAAAGAACAATTCAAAAAAAGCATTTCTAATCTATATTTTTCAAATTAAAGTTTCAAATCAGCTTCATAGAACTTCATTAAAAAAAATTTGTTACTTGAATACGGATAGCTGAATGTTTTTGTAAAATGAATAGTATAATCTATAGTAATTTAAGATAAAACTCATAGTGTGTTTCTTTTTTAAATTTGGCTTTGGCAGCGTTCATAATAGTAAATGTAAATCAATTATTATACACATTCCATCAAACATAAATATAAATTAACGAGATCCATATATAAATATAGTAGGAGAGAAGTCCCATCGAAGCATGTTTTATCCTTCCCAATCTCCTCGTTTTTGGTGACTAAAGAAGGTCATTTGTTGAGGATTTGTTGTGTCATCATTGTCTCTCTTACTAAATACATCACAAAATGCCAAAGCTCTAGACGGAGAATCGTTTCACAAACAGCTCCTCCGTACATCACCATTATTCTTCTTCGGTGGCCATAAAAAAATATTTCTTTTATTTTAAAATTTTTAATAACTCAAAAAAAATTTTAATTAATTTTTAAATAAAAAAATCTTTAAAATATAATGAAACACCAGCATCTCATCTCTGTTTTCTTTTGTTACATACTCTTCCACCTCAATCTCAGGTTTACACCGTAGAGGATTTGACATTATCTTATAGAGATTTGATTGTCTATTTATTTTAGCGTTTTAAAATTATTTTAAAAAGAAATAAAAAATAAAAAAATTTTATTTCAAATTAATATTTTTTTGGTGTTTTCAAATCATTTTAAAGTGTTAATGTCAAAAATAATTTCTAAATAATATTATTTTGATGTATTTTCAAGCGAAAAACACTTTAAAAAGCAACCACAAGCACCCCCTATATAGATGGTCCAACAAATATTTTGATGGACTAATAAGACAAGTTTAGAAAAAAAATATATATGATCTTATAGATTAAGTTAGCACCTGAAAACAACGATTAAAGATTTGACTATTAGATAAAACTTAATTTTTTTTCATGTGATTCTATAGACAATCATAATAATAGTAAATATTTTTGTTTATCAGACTATTAATTCTCTTAGAATTAAGCTTAGGAGCTATTGTTTGGGAAAATTTTATTAATTTTCTTAAGGTTTTTTGGATTTATTATTTTAATTCAGATTTTATTTTAAGTTCTTTTATGTTTTTGGTTTTCCACCCTTTTTTATTTTCCTTTAATATCCTCAGCCATCAATGATCACAAAACATCAAGTTTTCTTTGTCAAGTATGTATCATTTAAACTTATCTACTTTCTATTACACCTAAAAAACATCATAGTATCACAAGTTTTTATTTTCCTAGTTTTCTCATCTACGAATACTAATTTAAATTTTAAAATTTGTATATAAATTTTAGTAATCTTCACGTCAATTTGTACAAACAAGTTTATAACATCTTATCTAAAAATAATAAGAACTTTCTCTTTTTATTGATAACATCAAAGTTTTCAGCTTCTCTTTTCTTTCCTCTATATTGCAAGCTTTCTCTTTTTATTTTCTTTTCCTCACTTGATTTCTCTCTTAAATCTTGTGTTGATAGCCTTTAAAACTCAATTTTTCTTATTTCATCCTTTCATGGATTATATTAATTACTTCACTAAATCCTTAAGATCATTTTATTATTTTAAATATATTTATTTTATTTTATTACCATTTAGTTCATTTACAGACTTATTACCATTACACGGCAACGTTATCGATTTTCAACCAAGCTTCACACCAACACTTTTTCATGTTATTTTTTTCCTTACCTACTAACAATGCATGTAAAATCATTTTAATTTTATTCACTTACTTTCTATTTATTTTATTTTCGAATTTACAGGGGTTTATAATTTTGGTCACATTAATACCCGTTTAGACTCGTTAAAACATCCTCAACTTTTTCTTAAAATTTTACCCGGGGTTTCACACAAACTATTAAAAGATTTCATTTTCAATCATGGGAATTTCCCCTTCGAATTTATTATTCTTCGGTGAAAATATTTTATTTAACCTGGGTTGACAACACCTCAATCCGAGATTCACAAATACAATCAATGGATGGAATTCAATCAATATCGAGGCAATGACATGCCATTATTAATGGAAGACAGCTGGTTCCAAGTCTTGAAGAAGAAACAATGTCAAGGATCATGGATAGGGATGCTTATCTAATTCAAAATTCAAAGCCCTGAATTTTTAGGTTTCCTGTAGGTGATTTAAGACTCATTAAAATATACGGCAACTATGATAATTTTTATGCAGGACTTTATTTATCACAAGAGTGGTACCAATATATATATATATAATGGATTCTCTTGGTAATTGAGTATATGTTAGGACATGTCATACAAATAATAACGTTATTTTTGCACGACAATACTCATGACTTGGCTGGTATCCCTGAGACCACGTTATAATTGAATGGATACATGGGGGCACATCACATGGTTGTTGTAGAGTCAATTGCCAGAGCATGTGAGACACTAGTTAAATCCGCAATAATCATGTAGTAAAAGAAAAGATACTCATGTATTCCTTGTATTTTTCTTAACTTCTATATAATATATATTAATATATAATCGTTTGAAAATCTATGGCTCTCACCGTGATTTGACTATTGAAAATGCCCACCCATTTCTGAGTCGTGTGCATGAATATATATATATATATATATATATATATGATACAGGAAAAAAAGAAAAAAGAAGTCAATTGCCAGAAAGTGAAGATAAGTTGCCCCTGGTTGCAGGAGGAATCCTCCAAGAAACATAGATATTGTTTATTGATGGCCACTATTAATTAATTTTTAGTTGATTTTTTTATTGGATTTTTAAATTTTTAGTAATTATAATTTTTTTTTTCATATGAATTGTTTTAGTTGAATTTATTTTTTCATGTTATTTATTTGTTGCAAATTTATTTGAGTGGATTTCTTACTTCTCCTTTCCAAGCATTTTGAGCATTATAGAGTATTGATTTATATTAATTTAGTTATTTATAGTTTTGTAAAATGAATTTAAAAAAAAATATTTTTAAATAATTACTAATGAAATTACATATGGTATTTTTCCGAGAAAAATATCAACAGAATGAAGTGGGTCTTTTTTTTTTGCGTGCTTTATCCGTCAGTAAATCTATTGATAATAATATTTTTTATTATCAACAAAATTACCAACGTACAAAAATTATCAACAAAAAATTCACTGACAGAGCATTTTCATCGGTGATTTTATTGGTAAATTAATTACCAATTGAATGATAGTATAAATACCGACAGAAAATTCTGTCGGTAAATATAAAGATTGTGGTAGGGACATGTTTACTTATTAAATATTTTTTAATAGTAATATTTTTTTTCTTTCATTTTGATGTGGAAAAAATAAATTATTAATTCAGTAATTATTTTAATTTTAATGTTTTATGTTCATTCTATTTCTCCCTGTATTATTAATATAGTAATTATTTCATATTTTTTCTTCTTTCTTCTTCCCATTCTATTTCTTACTATATATATTATTTTCTGATTGTTTTTTTTTTAATTTTTCACATGTCAGATTTATTAATGATTCAAATTAATAATAAAAAAAAAAGATGAAGGGTCTGGATCTAAATATGAGAACATAATTGGAAGATATGAAAATATTAAGATTTCATTTTTGTAAAAAGAAAATTTATAATCCATGCCCTACCCCTCGTTTATGGAGTGGTAGAAATCACCTCAAAAAATTGTTTAGAGACAGGTAAGAAATGTCTTCTTTAAAAAATATTTTTTGGTTTATTATTTTATAACAGAACTAAACATAACCTAAAATATAAAAAGAGAGTACAAATTTAGAGGTTAGTAAAAAAATCAAAAAACTAATTAAACCGAGAAAACTGGAAAACAATAATAAAAAATACCGAACCACGAAAAAAAATCGATTAGAATTTTAAAAAAACCAACCGGTTCGGTTTGGTTTCGGGTTTATAAGCCTAAAACCGAAAAAACTAAACCGAACCAAACCCAAACCAAAAAAATTAAAAAAAACTGAGCCAAACCAGAAAACCCGAGACAAACCAGAAAAACCGAATCAAACCAGTTTGAACTAGTTTTGGTTGTTTATTTTTTAAAAATTTTTTTGATTTTGTTGTTTTTTTTAATAAAAACTGAACCGAATAAAAAATGATCACCCCTAGTACAAATTGAAGTCACTTCCATACTACACTTCAATAAAATTGACTCTTAATAGTATTTGTATAAAATACTTACTAAAATAAATGTTATGATAGATATTTATTATAATAGTATTTATTAATTGTCATTATTATATATCTTTAACAATATTTTTCTGAATTATAATGGCAATTATGATACATCTTATATTTATTTCAAGTTTCATTAAATTTAAATATCAATAAAATAAAATATGATTGATGATAAAATTGATAAAAAAAATTATATCATCAAACATGTATAATAAAGATAATTGTTTGAAATATCATTATAAAATAATTTTACAATATAACTATCAAACAATCATTACTAAAATCTTAGTTTGCAATATCAGTTCCTTCCAGGAAAGGCGTGTCTTATAGAACAATGCCAATCACTTATTAAGATCATCGTGAATGATGTTAAAATGAATTTATGTATTTGTAAAGTAGAAGGTATTAAGAAATCATGTTTGTAAAGATACTATTTATTTATTTTATTTTTAAAATATCATTGTAAACTCAATTCTAAAATTACCGATTCAAGCATGAAAAGATAAAATTAGTTATTATTATAGTTTTCAAACTCGACTCGATTTGAGATAGACCCGAAGCAAGGCCCAAGCCACTATTCATAAGGGTTGAACCTAATTATTTTGAAAAAAATAATAAAAAAACATCGTTTTGACAACAAAAAAACAATTATAGAAAAAAAAAATCAATGGCTTTTGACACTGGTTTTACCTCAAGTTAATCAAGTCACGAATCAACTAGAGATTTTGATGGGTCAATCCTTCCTGTTTTTTCTTTTTTAAAAAAAATAAAACAATCCAGGCTCTAAATTAGGCAGACTCCTTATTGACTTGTCAAGTTGATCCAAATTTTATAATTAAGGTTATTAATATTATTATTAATTTCAACTTTTAATATAAATTAAAGTGAAAAGATAATAGCCCATTATTTTTTAAAATATGTAAATTTAACAATAATTTATATTAAGAATAAAATACATTTTTTTATATTTTTATATTTTTTATTCATCATTAACCAAATATGATATAAAAATATTTATATCATTACTATACACAATTTTATTTTCATTTTATCCTTGTACTTGTCTCCTTTGTTTTTATTTTATCCATCTCTGTTGACCTCAAACAGTAATAAAAAAAAAAACTACATGTATGATTAGTCATGTCCATAAAATTTAAAAAAGAAAAAAGAAAAAAAATAGAGAGAAGATTGGTCATTTTAATTAGTTATTTATTATTTTGTTACAAAGAAGATCTTCAAATTCGGAATTTTTTAAAGAAAGAAATATATTAATGCTAGATAAACTACTACCCCGAACAATTATTTAATTTGCTAATGATCATCTTTTGCAAAAAGAAAACTACAAATCCTTGAAAATTATTTAATTTGTAAATGAACTATCAACGATTAAATTTCCATCACTCGTCAATGATCAGCTCTCAGTGCAAGAGAATTATAAAGTATCATTGATAAATTGGAAATTTAAAAAGGTACGAAATCATCAACGGCAATAACATTACAATTATTATTATATGTAGATTAAAAATAAATAAATTTAATGCCACCTGGACTCCAAGTCAAGCAATAAAACGATACTTGCAATGGGAACAAAACCGTCGCTTACAATTATATATAGCTGTCTCAACATTTTGATCTAAGTGCTTTAGCTTAATATATATATATATATATATATATATATATATATATATATATATATATATATATACACACACACACACTTGGCAAATACAATAAGAATGAAAATATATAACTTGAATTGTCCTCATGCATTTACCAGATTTTAATGAAAGAATTAATCATTTGATTAAAAGTAATTGAAGGTTTCTTGTTAGGTTTAGGTGGTCCACAAAGAAGGAGCTAGGTTCATTATGAACCTCATATTCGCCCAAAATTACTGCTTCATTGAATACAAATTAAGGTTTTTTTTGGTAACACGATTCAATCCGTGTTTTTTAAAATTTTAATTTTTTTATTAAAAATTAATTTTTTAATATTTTTAAATTATTTTGATATACTGATCTCAAAAATATTTTTTTTTAAAATAAAAAAAATATTATTTTGATGCATTTCTAAATGAAAAAGCGTTTTGAATCGTAATCGCAATCATACTCTCCAACAGACCCGGAAAAAGAACAAAACCCTTTTGATAACTTAAGATGAAATACTAGATTAATGTTCTTAAGATACTCAATGAGCTGCATCAATGTTTTTTCAATGTAAAAAAAAAATGATGAGGTAATGATAGCATTTTAAAAGTGAAAAATATTCAAAACTCGGGTTATTGCCTCGATTAGGTTCAATAAGCTAAGTTAAAGCAATAATATAATTAAAAAAGCATAAGTGACAGCAAATAAATTGAAAAAATACAATGATTAATTTTTTTTCTTTTAAAATGACAATTACCAATATTATTGAAATATATTCCCCCAACAAAAATTAAATGAGAACATGATAACCTCATAGAAATAAAAAATTAAACCCTAATTTCTAACAAATTAAATGTTCAAGGATATTTGTTTTTTTTTTTAAAAAGACATAAAAAGTTGACTCGAGCCCACCTAAGCCAACCAAGCAAATATGTGACCTTTCATGAGATTGAGATAACTATGTAGAAATAAAATTAAATAAACCCACAAAGCTCAATTCTAAAACCAACCCAATAGGGAGAAGTTGAAAAGAAAAAAAAACCTGCGAGAAAGAAAAAAATGACTCAAATCAACTCGAGTTAACTCATAAAATCTGTGCCCTGAGATATTAGATCGAGATAACTCCATAGAGAGAAAAGAGAAAAAAAAAAAAAAAAAGTCCAATCTCCAGCCAATCTAATATGGAAAAATGATATTGAAAAAAAAAATTAATTTTAAAAAGAACTTAAAAAAATTGAAGTCAACTTGGGCTAATATTTCAAATATGTGATCTATGCCAGGAGGCTGAGACCATCTCAAGGAAGGCAAATCTAAAAAGAAATATGAAGTCAAATTTCTAATCAATCAAATGTTGAGGGATAAAATTAAAAAAACTAATCAATTTAAAAAGGATCCAAAACAAGCAATCAAAATAATGAGGACCAAATTTGATATAAAAATAAAATGAAACAAAAATACGAGGGATGGAATATAAAAGAAAATTCAATTAAAAAAATGATTCAGATCAAAACTAATAACAATTAATAACAATCAAGAGAATGATAACCAATTCTGATATAAAAATCAAATGAAACAAAATTGAAAAAACAATCAATTAAAAATAGAATTAAAAAATAAAAAAAAATGAGTAAAAAATTTGATAATAAAACAAAATAACACGACTTTTTAAAACTTTGGTAGCTCAACATAATTTCTAAGGACATGAGAGAAAAAAGAAGTAGGAAAAGAAAAAAAAGTCAGTCGAAGCTTCATCGTATCACCGCCATCGACACACATCCCACTAATAGAAAGGTCTCTCTCTAGCTGTTCTAATGCATTTGTGGACAACATTTTTTTTTTTTTTGTCATCGAAAAAGATTGCACATGCTGTTAAAGCAGGATGTATTTGATATTTTTTTTTATTTACTATAATATTTGTTTTTCAAATTAGATTTCTCAAGCCTTTAACTATTTTAAATCAATAAAATTGTAAGCATCAAACATATGTTATAACTTTTCTCCCATATATGAGGAAACAAAAAAAAATCAAGTCAAATCTAAAAAAGATTAGTCTCTAATATATATATATATATATATATATATATATATATATATATATATATATAAAAGGTTGAATACTTGTCCATTGTTAAAATTAAGTCTTTTTAATTCAATTTCGTTTCATTTATTTTCTTTAAATGAAGCATCAACTGAGAGTCAATTTTCTTTTCCAACACTATAGGTAGCCAAAATTAAGCCAAGCACAACAAATAATAAAGTACAACCCCAAATTAGTTTGATATAAAAGGATTAGATTGAAAAAAATAAAATAAAAAAAACCAAAAAGAAAAGAAAAGAAACAATGTTCGAAACAATATTAGATTCCCTCACAATCCAGGTAAAAGTTCAATGCCTTTAATATATATATATATATGCAACTTGAGGTAAGTCAGCTATCCCCAACTACATACTACTAGCATAGTTATTAAGAGTTGTCATATTATAATTGGACTTCATAATCATAATTATAATTATTTTTTTATTTTATTTCTATGAGGTTATCATGGTCTTATGACTTGAATTGCGAGTTTTCGGGTTAGATAAGTTGACTTGAATTTTTTTTTAATTATTTTTTTAAATTTCAACATTCAATATTATGTTGATTTAGAATTAGTGTGTGTATTTATTTTTGTTTTATTTTTTCTTTATGGAGTTATCCTGGTCTCCTCATCTGCATTCGACAAGTTAACCTAGTTTGACTCCAATCATTCTTTTTTTTTTTTATTTGATTTTTAAAAAAATTTTAACTTGAACATTGGATTGATCCAAAATTGAGCTTTAATTTTTTATTTATTTTCTTTATATGAGGTCTTATTACCTAGGTCACTTGTTAAGCTAATTGACTTGATTTTTTTTCCTAGTTTTTAGTTGTTTTTTTTTTCAATTTCATTATTTAATATTGGGTTAATTGTGAATTAGACTTTATAATTTATTTTGGTTTCCATTCTATGAGGTTATCCTAGTCTCATGACCATGGTCACGAGTTTGTTCGGTTAACTCGAGTGGTTTTCATGTTTTTTTTTATAATGTGTGTGTATTATTCTTTAATATTGGATTGATTGTGAACTGAACTTCATAATTTTTTTTTAATTTATTTTTATAGAGTTATCTCGGTCTCACGATCCAGGTTTGATAGGCTAACCCTAGTTGACACAACTCATTTTTTTAGGTAACTTTTGTTTTCAATTCCATTTTTTAACATTGAGTTGATTGAGAATTGAGTTTAATATTTTTTTTTATAGGGTTATTAAGGTCTCATGATATGATTAATAGATTTGACAGATTAACCCAAGTTGCTCTAAGTCGATCTAATACATTATCATTTTAATATTTTAAAAAAAATATTATCTTTATTTTTTTTTAGTTAAAATACATTTTTATTGATCATTTGAATTATTTTTGTATGTCACAAATCAATTAAATTATATCAAGTTAATCTCCATGTTATCTATTAAAAATACATTAACAATATGTTAATATTTTTTATATAAAAAATATTTTAACTCTCAACAGAGTACGGATAAGCACATGAACGAGTGATAGCGAGATGTTTGTACTTGCAAGAGCTTGTGAGTTTAAATTTTTTATTTTTGAAGTATTTGAGCTTTGGAAAAAATGCTCTTTTTTTAAAGAAAGTTATAATGCAGTATGTTATTATAATAATATGACTTCTTTGTCATGCTTGCTACTAATCTTGATCCTCTAACCATTCATTACGTGTTGCAGAATTCTATCTTTGATAATCAAAAAATAAAAATAAAAATACAAGAAATAATTTTACTTTAAAATTAAGTACTGTTATTTAAAATAAAAGAAAACTTAGGGGAGCCAGAAAAAACAAATATTTATTAAAGTACTAGAGTTTGTTTGGAAGTGTAGTTGTAATTGTTTTTTAAAGTGTTTTTTATATCGAAATACATCAAAATAATATATATTTTTATTTTTTTAAAAAATATATCAAAACGATTCAAAACATATAATTTTTTTTTAATTTTAACAAAATAAATTTAAATTTTTATAAAACATGTTTTGTATCTGCTCCCAACTAGTTCCATAATCTTACTGGTCTCTAAGAAGAAGAAATAAATATTAAAAAAAAAAAAAACAAATAGCGGGTGGAAGAAGTCGGAAGAGCGGCTGCCTAATGCCGCTACCCAAATCAAAATTTTCCTTCTCTCTTTCTTTTAAAAAATCATAAATAATTAGCACAGACCAAATTCACTAAAAGTTAATAATAATAATTACTTGTCCCTCAAATTTTAAAAAAATGCATATTCCTTCTCAGACCATCAATCTCTACTTTTTTTTTTTTTAAATATTTTAAAAATAAAAGAGTAGTAAAGAAAATGGGAAATTTTGATTAAAAAGAGGTTTTTTTTTAAATAAAATAATTATTATAAAAATCAGAGTGATTATTTTATAATAAATTTATTTCTCTGTTAAAGTATACGGTTTTACCTTTCCGAAAACCAGCAAGCACTAGTCAACAAGTTGAAACTCTCCCTCCAAAAAAGACCTCTTCCCTTTTTTCTTATATCTCCTTCATCATCACATATTACTAATCTCCTACCTAGCAATTCTCTCTCTCGCTCTCAAAAATCACCGGGACATAATTTTTCTTAGTTGAACGGGAGACGATGCCACAAGTGGATCTTGAAACTCTAGTCTCAGCCTGCGCCGGAGGCACCTGTGACAGCAAAATTGCCTGTGAAACTCTCGCCGCCACCACCAACACAAACAACTACCGCTCCCTACCGCCACCACCACCAGACTCGCCCGATGTTGCCGAAGTACCACCAGATTTCCCGCCAGAATCCTTCTGGCTGTCCAAAGACGCCGAACTCGACTGGTTCAACACCAACGCTTACTATGAACGCAAAGATTCCACAAAAGGAAACTCAAACTCCGCAAACTTAAACCCGAACCTCATCCCCAATCCCAACCATAACTCCTCCAATTCACAGCGTTTCTCTTCCTTTCACTCTAAGGCATCAATCATTGGCTTACCAAAGATACAGAAATCAACCTTCGTTGTTGACACAAAGAAACGCCGCATCTGTAAACATGGAAACACACGATTGTTTCCTAAACGGTCCGGTTCGACCGGTAAGTCGGATCCGACGGGTATGATTGAACCGTCTTCACCCAAAGTATCTTGTATGGGAAGAGTAAGATCGAAGAAAGATCGCCGTAGATTGCGGAAAAAACAGCTACAGCAAAAAGAACATATATCTTTTCAATCGACCGGAAAGAAGGAAAGTACTAGAAAGGACAAGAAGAAAGAAGCAGGTTTCTTTGCTAGTCTTAAAGCTATTTTCAGTTGTAAGAGTAACATCAAAGATATATCACATAGGACCACCGGCAATGACACGTCGTATGGTGGATCGGTTAGCGAGAGTTACACGTTTAAGAAATCGAGTGATATCAGGGATCGGTTGCCGGCGAGTGATATAGACGCGCCGCATAGGAGGAGCTTTGGAATGGAACCGTTGGCAGCGGAGCCGGTTGTTGGATTGGGAGGGATGACGAGGTTCTCGTCAGGGAGGAGATCGGAGTCGTGGAGCGTTGAAATTGGCGTCGCATGATCCGATTGGTCAAGTAAACAATTTGGTCCAGGGTGAAGTAAAAGGGGGGAGGAGCGCTTTTGGTTGCGGTCGTGATTGGTGGGCATCTTTTGCGCTGTGGGTTCGAATTATGGTTAGGATGACGTGGCATGGTGGATTAACCGTTTCAAGCGCGGTAACTACAGTAATTACCTTTCCACGTTTTTTTTTTTTGTCTTTTTTGTTTTCATGGTTTGTGAATTTTTCTTTTTTGTCTTTTTTCAAAAGTTATACAAATAGGGCTTGTAGATATATAATCAGTGTAAATTTTGTTAAATAATGTAGTTAATGAAGGCTATTATATCACTGGATAGTGATTTGTCTCAAGAGGATGCAAAACTATTATTTTGTTCCTCCCTCCTTGCTTGGAATTTAATAATTTCTTGGGTTAAATGCATGCAAGATTAATTTTGATGTTCTATGTTAAAATTCACCACTGTTTTGCCTTGGAAATTTTGGTTATCCCTCTCACATCCATGCTAAGGAATTTGTGTAGATTGATCAGCTAGATTAAGACTTTAGAAAACATGGAATCTTGAAGATACATGTTTCAATTATAATTTAAGGGATTTGCAGTTGCTATGAAAGGTCATTCAAATTCAAGGAACCTCTATATTACTTCTGATGACTATATAAAAATATCAAAACAATATGAAAATATTAAAAAAAGTATTAATTTAAAATAAAAAACCTATATGCTTAGTGATAATGCTCTGTGGTCTAATCACTTTGTTGGGTTTTGTTCAAATTATCATCTAATTTGTTGTGGTTAGGTGGGTCATTCATTAACTTACAAGTGAGGGAATCCCCTTGGAAGGCCCATCGTCATTATTGACTTATGTGGTCTTTGTGTGATCGATGGTTTAAAATCTTGACTGAGTTCGAATTTCTCCCACCCATTTGTCTAACAACTTGACTGCTTCACCTATCAACATACATCATATTCATTTTATAGCCATAACACAGAGAAAGAAAAATCAAGAGTCAACTTTAATTTAGAGTAGTTTAACTGGTTAGATCTTGAATTTATATTTGAATGGTCATGAGTTTGAGTTATCTTATAACTATTAAATACTTATATAATTATTAATTTCAGGACTCGTAAAATTAGTAAGGTAAATGCAAACTGAGCTCGTAAAAAAACCAAGAGTTATGCCCAGAAATCTGTTCCTCAACTTGACTGCTCGATCATAATCGAGACTCATCATCATGGGTGTTTGTCTGCGGGCTGATCTTCCCAACAGATAATTATGGCGGGAAAAAAAAAACCCTGATTTGTTAGAAGGAAGGGGGGGTTTAGAATGGTTATTTCTGGGTTCTGAAGTCAAGATCAGAACACCAACTCATGATTTTAAACCAAGGGTGTAGCAATAATCAAGTCCACCATGATTGTTCTATTTCAGATGAAAATGACACCAATTGTTTCAATCTTGTTGTTCTCGAAACTTCATCACTTCGTGGGGATAAGTAATTCAATGTCGGGTTGTTGCACTAGGGAGCTTCTGTCAAGGAATTGATCTGAGATTCCTAATATAAATTTGAACACAGATGGCAAATTTGACACATAATATCATGGATGTAGGGAACAATGGACATATCACTTTCATGAAGTTAGCAGCTTGGATTTAGAGTGAAGTTCAAAATGCTTGTTATGAGCTTTATACATGTACTGTCCAATCTGCTATTTCAGGCCAGAAACGGTCAAATTGAAGACGAATTAATTCCAATATACTTAAAATATTTCAAGCAAAAAAGAAATAAGGGTGAAGTTGCATCTGCAGACAGGAAAAGATCATTTCCATGATCTACGATTGTAAATTTTTCCATAATACTACATAATTAAGTTCGTAAGACAGGAAAGGAACATTTTTTTCCCTGTGGGAATAATTTTAATCGGAGAATTCATTATATAGTTCAACCTTTCTTCCATTCAGTGACTGCAAAGGCCTTGAGTTCTGCTTGTAATCAGCACCCAATGGAGCTTTCAGGGCTTCTACCTGCTCCTTGGATATTGTTCTCACCTACATATTTGCGTGCCATTATCAAAAAGTCTCCTTGGATATTGTTCTCACCAATATATATGTTTATATGTTTATATATATATATATATCTTACCTTGCCAAGAACGTTCCAGATCACATTTTCAGTGCATGGTGGACTGGTGATAGAGCCGATGTATCTGTAATACTTGCGGGTATTTTTTCTTAATAGCTTATTGTCCAATGGCCCAATAGGAATTTGGGCTTCTTCATTGCCTGCACACGCGTCCTTCGCTAGATCACCCAGTCTCTTTGTAATCTGCAACCATGAAGAGCTCTTATTGGTTAAAACTTTCCTCGAGAGATGTCATACCTTCAATCTATTCATACAGAACAGCATCTGAAGTAGGAACCCTAGGGAAGGAACAGGATTGTTTACTTCAACCTAAGACTTACAGTGAAGTGATTGCTTGTTTGCATCACTGCAACACATGCCCTTTAGGAATAACTAAAATCAGTATAGATGAAAAAGCTGCGATGTAACGTCTACCTTACTGATAAACGGATCAGCATCACCAAGTTCGTAGAGCATTGACACAACAGCGATGGCGCCGGAATCTGACAGGTGGACCACATGAAGCTCGGCGGCGTATCTGCAGATATAGAATGCCAATCAAGTTCAATTTGGTGTCCACTTCTATTTATCAAACATTTTTGGAATCTATACTGATTGCAAAAATGCGTAGTTTTTGTGAGTTGAGAGAGCATACTGGACTCCGTCAATCTGATGTTCGGAGGGAGAATGCCAGTGCATTTGCTTAAATGTGTAGTTTTTACCATCTACAATCAAGGCTCCACAGTTCTCCTCATAGTGCACCTGCATATAGAAAATTCAGAATTCAGAATAATTATTACTACTTTAAATTTATGAAAAACAAATGATATCTTGGATTAGCATGCATAAAGTTGTCCAGGAGATCTCTTGAAACTATTTTTCTCCATTGGCTCATATGAATCTAACCTACCACAACATGTATGTCAGCCCATTCAAGGAGTTGATTACAGCATATTAATTTCTTATGATAAAATTAACAAAATTGTGTCAAGTAATAAACCCCAATATTAAAGCCATTGTTAACAAGAATAGCATTTCCACGCTTGTAAACCCTGGTCAAGGGTGTCAAACTTTTGTTTCCGACTGCCTCGTTCTTGATGATGTTGATAGGAGACTGAAGTTTCCCAGATGAGCATGTTGAGAATTTGGGGTTCAAGCTTCCCCAGTTGGCAGGGCCATGTAAACCAGCATAACTGAATTCAAATACAGAACCTGCCAGGAAAATTACAAGAATCAAAGTCAGCTAGTTTGTGACATAACAATAACAAAAGATCATAGAACTTGTCAAAGAAACATAAATATGTGTTTCAGAAAAGAAAAGAAAAAAACTCTGTTTCAGAGTAGCGCGTGCGAAAGAGAGTCATACCGTGAACTTGCTGACCAAAATTTGCGAAAGCAACAGCAAACAACAATGCAATAGAAATGAAAGAGGAGGAGAGTTGAGGAGCCATATTTTGCAGACTAATGAAGACCTTCTCCTCGAAGATGTTTGTTAGAGAGAGGCTGGCTCTCTTGCTTTTAAGTTGTTCAATTATAGGCTCAACTTGTAGCTGTACTGGTGCTAAATTTGGAGAGAGCTGGTAAATTTAGCTGTACTTTTCTCAAAACCTTCGGTACACCTTCTTCTGTATGTCTATGTCTATTTATATACGTGGTGAGCTTGCCCTATCCTGCTTCATTTTTTGTTTGATGTTCTAAAAGAAACCTTTATCCTAAGCTAGGGGGTTAATCAAAATGCTTTAAATTAACGCAGATTATTGGATTTGCACTTTTGTCACAAAGTAGCAGCTTGGCTCTGTTATTATTACAAGTAGAAAACGCAGAAAGGTGGTTTGGGAGAAAATGGAGACCATCGGCTAGCTTTTTCTGATAACTGATTCAGAGATTAATCAAACTTATTGAATGACTATATTTAGACTAATATAATCTGCATCTCTGAATTCTTGCACTCGTCACATTGTTGTTCAAGATGGATTGACACCAGCTGACTGGTTTTCTACCTTTTGTAGGTAAACTCTTTTTGTCCATTGAATAAAATTTGCAAAACTTTTTTATCATTAAAATAGCCAGAAGCTTCCCAATTTCATGCATGGTATGAAGGTACTGGCCACAATCATAAAAGAAACATGATCCCACTGCCATTAAGTTAGGTGCAGGATGGCTGGTCTACTTTGCTAAGCACAGATTAAAGCATCTCCTAAATTCTAATTAATGGAGGAAGGAAGACTATTTTAATCAGCAGTGGAAGTTCTTACGAATCCAATAACCATGGTTTCTATTTTCTAGAAATGTATCTGTGCCAGATATGTATATGCAATACCGCTATTACCTAGGGACCACGACTCCCTAGGTAGCACATTGTTCAAGGTAAGACAATGAGAGAACTATTTACTTCACAAAGCCAAGTTGTCGAGCCTGCCTACCTCAAGTTTCATGTAAATTATAACCAGATAAAAAAGCAGAGAAACATAACAGTTACGGAGAAAGGGAACCAGAAAAAAAGATGCTAAAACTAAGGCAAATACAGATTTTGCTATTAATTAAAAGGGTTAATTACACATGATGAACTCCAAAAAAATCCGACTAGTTTAACAGTAAGGCTCTCAAGTTGGATAATAAGTTAATTAATTGATTGTAGAAATCTCATTCATTCTCCCTAATTATAATTGGACGTGCTTAAAGGAGGATGATCGTTATTTTGGACTTGGCTAACTGTCAATACCAAGTATCTTAGGTCTACATGTTTGCCAAATCTATATTGTCTTTGACTTGACTCACTGCTAAGACCAAGTACCTTAGGTCTACATGTTTGCCATACCCATGTTATCTTGGACTTGGTTGACTGTCAAGTTCAAGTGGCTTAGAAAAGATGGTCGTTACCTTGAATTTGGCTAACTGCCAAGTCCAAGTACCTTGAGTCTGGCATGTTTTCTAGACATACGTTACCTTAGATCTGGTGGACTGTCAAGTCCAAGTGCCTTGGGTCTGGCATGTTTGTTAGATCTACGTTGTCTTGGACTTAGTTGGCTACTAAGTCAAAGTGCATTGGGCTGACATGTTTGCTAGACCCGCGTTACATCATTCCTTTGGGCAAGCCAAGGGAGGATGGTCTTTTCCTTGGGCGAGCCCAATAAAGGATGGTCATTACCTTGGACTTAGCTAATTGTCAAGTCCAAGTATTTTGGGTCTGACATATTTGCTAGATCTATATTATATTGGGCTTAGCTGATTGCTAAGTCCAAGTGTCTTGGATCTGACATGCTTTCTAAACCCATGTTACTTTAAACTTGGTTAAATGCCAAGTCCAAGTATCTTGGATCTGACATGTTCACCAAACCTATATTATCTTAGACTTGGTCAACTATCAAGTCCAAGTATATTGGACTTGGTAGAATGTCAAGTTCAAGTGCCTTGGGTATGGCATGTTTACTAGACCCACATTACCTCATTCCCTTAGACGTGTCAAGGAAGGATGGTCATTCTGTTGGGTGTTCCAAGGGAGGATGCGCATTCTCATTGGTGTGCTAGAGGCTGGACATATTGTCAAACTTAGCATGCCCGGGGCTTGGCACACTGTTATGTCCAATAACGTGTAGGTCTGGTTGGCGCCAAACCCAGTGTGTTGGGGCTTGGCACACTTCTAAGCCCCTACTCCAGGCACTCATATCCCTTTGGCATGCCTAAGAGAGGATGGGTCCATCATTTGACCGTGCCTAGAGGAGGAGGGTCATAAGAGTTTTTTATTAGACTCGCTAAAAATAAGTTTATCAACACATATCTTCTTATATTTTGCATATTTTTTTTTTTGCTTTGCTAATGTTATTTCAAAATTTACATTTTATATTCTTGATTAACCTAAACTTTTAAATTTGGATGAAAAGATCAAAATACCCTCATATATAGCATATCAAAAGTACCAATAAATGACATAAACATTTCTCTTATTGTAACCTTTAACACCTTTTCAATTCATAATCACACTCACAATCATATAACATTCATATCCAAGTAGTCCTAGCTATAAACTTGTAAGCAAAACTTGAGATTTTGCACCTATTTTTCATTGTTTCCTTAATGAAACCATAGTCTAGCAAGGAAGCAAGACAAGCAAGAAAATCTTTAATTGTTGAAGTGTTGTTATTTTAACAACATATCCACAAAGTCACAAACCTAACAGACCAAAATACAAGTCTCTAGCCAATCATGAAGGTTTTGATTCAACATACATTCATAAACAAGAAAACTTTATAGTCTTATAATGTTTAATTGCAATCATTACCCTGATAAGCATAACTAATAATTATAATGGTCTAAGGTTATTGTGATTGTGAGTCATAGTAAGAGAAGAAATTGTGAGGTTTTAAAAGTTGAATCTTGAGAGGAAAATTTATTGTTTTGATGTGGGTCACGATGAGAGAAGAAATTTATATGGATATATGGTTTTTGCTGATGAGATCACACTAATTAATCATCCAATATTTGATGATGATATTACCCTTTACATTCTTAATGGATCGGGTTTTGATTTCAGGGAAATTGCTGCCTCAATTTGGGCACGAGAAATATCCTTGACATTCGAAGAGCTTCATGACATTTTTGTGGGGCATGACAGTTACTTATGACGATTGGAATCTTCAACCCAACAGCTTGTGGCCTCTGTAAATTATTCTTACCATCGCAAACAGCACACTGGTTCATATGGTGGGTTTTACCCAAAGGGTTCCTATAAGATAAATGGACACTCTCGTTCTCAAGGTCATAATAAAATCTTTTAAGGCCCATTCAAAGACAACTGCAAGCCTTTAACAACTTGGTACACTTAAAGACGTTATCAACCAAATGCCAATAATGTGAATAAGCCATACAACCAAGTCTTGCCCATAACTTCATCGATTAGAGGTCACAACTAATTACACAAACTAATTAAACAACTACATCTTGTCCATAAGATCATAAATGGCTTTTTGATTTTGCTGCTTCCCATAATATTACTGGTCACTTGAAGAATTTATCTATTCATTCTGAGTATGATGGCACTGACAAAGTTGTTATTAGTGATGGGTTAGGTTTGGCAGTCTCATATATTGGTTCTTTAACTTAAAATCACCTCAATAAAATGGTGTCTTTGAACGTCATCATCGCCATCTAATTGAAATTGGTCTCACTCTACTTCATGATGCCAATCTTTCTCTCTCATATTGGCCACATGCTTTTCATATTGCCACGTATCTAATTAATTATCAACCCACTCCTCTCCTTCAAAACAAATCACCATTTAAGAGTCTTTTATTGGAAAAAAGCCCAACTATCTGAAATTAAAATCTTTTGGGTGTATTTGTTATCCATTATCCAGACCTTACACCACATACAAAATTCAGCCAAAGTCCATTCCGTGTGTTTTCATCGGATATTCTTTAACCTAAAATACATACTGTTGTCTCGAACAAAAAAAAAACAAAATAGAGTATATCTCTCCCGGTATGTACTTTTTGATGAGAAACAAACCTTAGGCTCAATATGCTTTTCTTTCTCTTCGTTCGTGTCATCCCTTTTGAGTGTTGCCCAACCCATATCCATTCTAGTGACTTCACCTTCTGCTGTACTAATGTTTTTAGAATCTACTATTGTCATGGATCCATCTTCTCCAGGTAACTCCTCTTCTTCTCTTCCTCTGATTCCTTTAAATTCTTCAAATCATTTCATTACTTCATCCTTGGTGACCCTATGTGTGATTGAGCAAAACTTTGAATCTGTCCATTCCCCTTCCCCTGTTTCACCATTAGGTCAGATAGATATACAATTGTTTATTTCATCTCACAATGTGTCTCCTTTAGGTACCACAACCATACCACAACCCCTACCTAGTCGGACACACTCCATGACTACTAGATACATAAATAACATCTTCAAATGCAAACAAATCAATTTTACACTAAACATCCTCTTCCTCAAAGTCTAGAACCAACATGTGTGACCCAAGCCTTATCCATGCCAAATTGGCGTGAAGCCATTTCTGATGAGCTTACTTCTCGTATGAAACATGACACCTGGGACTTAGTTCCACCCCTAGCAGGTTGTAATCCTGTTAGTTGTAAGTGGGTTTTTCATGTTAAGCGAAAATCCAATGGCTCAATCGATCCCTTCAAAGCTTGATTTATTGCCAAAAGGTATCTTCAAAGACCTGGGATTGATTATATATAAAAAAATTAGTCTCATTGTAAAACCTGCAACCATTCAGTCTGTGCTTACTGTTGATGTCATGCAAGGTTATACCTTAAGGTAAATGGATGTTAACAATGCCTTTTTGCATGGTCAGTTTACTGAGAATGTTTATATGAGCTAACCTCCAGGGTTCAAGGATCAGACGAAACCTCATCATGTATATAGGTTGCGTAAAGGTATCTATGGGCTTAAACAAGCCCCTCGAGCATGGTATTCAACACTTAAGCATGCTCTTATTAAACTTGGCTTTCATAACTCTAAGTTTGACTCCTCTTTGTTCATTTATCGAAGTGGCTCAATTATATGTTATTTATTGTTATATGTGGATGATCTTATGCTTATTGGGAATGATTCCAGATTTATGCAATCTATTATTCAGCAACTTGGTGCTTAATTTTCATTGAAAGATAAGGGAACTCTTAACTATTTTTTAGAAGTGGAAGTTATATCAACTCGTGTAAGTTTATTCTTGTCACAATATAAATATATCCATGATTTGTTGTCCAAAATGAACATGATTGGTGCTAAGGATGTTTCCACTCCTTATCTACTGGTACATCCTTAAAACTGGTTGATGGTACTGCCTTTGTTGATAGTATTGAATTTCATCGAGTACTTGAGAGTCTTCAATATCTCTCCCTCACTCGTCCTGATATTTCATTTGCCGTCAATAAGTTATCCCAATTTATGCACAAGCCCACTACTACATATTGGACAACAATTAAAACACTACTTCGGTATATGAAACATAGTATATTCCATGGCATCTAGCTCCAAAAGGATACCACTTGGAATCTCACAACATATTTTGATGCTGACTGGGCTGAGAACATTGATGATCACACTTCTACTTTAGCTTTTATAAGTTTTCTAGGCCACAATCCCTTCTCTTGGAGTTCCAAGAAATAATAGGCTGAAACAATATGGTTAATCAGTCTTCTTAGTGCGTGTTTGACATTAAGGTTGTGGCTGTGTTTACAAAAAACACCGTGGTCATGTGTTTGGTAACAATATAAAAGTACATTACTGTTTGTGGGACCCATGAACATCTTCGGTTCAACCGCAAGATAAGCAGAAGCAACTTTAAGTTGCCCTTTGTGTTGAGTTGTAAACTGTGCTTATAAACACAGAAAATAGGGGTATCGAAGAAGAAGAAAAAAAACATAGCACAATATAACACAGTGAAGAGCAGCTCTTTTAGCTCACCACCGGCATCTGCCGTGATGGAACAACCACTACTCTTTCTTTTCCTCTTTTTCTTCTTCTTCTCCTTTATTTTCTGCATTCCCTGCTATTCCCGTAAACAGTGGAAACAGCTCACCACCGACCTCCACCATTTCCACTTCCAGCCACTGCTCTTCCTCTTCCCTTTCTCCTTTCCCTTCGTCTTTTGTATTCTCCATTGTTTATGTGAATAGTGGAGAGTGAATTAATTCACTCTCCACTATTCACGTTGCATGTGAACAATGAAGAGTAGCTCACCACCAGCCTCCGCTATTTCCATTGCTAGCCATTTCTCTTCTCCTTCTCCTTCATCTTTTTCATTCTTCATTGTCCGAAGAAGAACATAAACATAGCATAGTGGAAAGTAGTTCCTTCAGCTCACCACCAGCCTCTGTTTTTTCCACTGCCAACCACTACTCTTCCTCTTCCCCTTCTCCTTTTCCCTGTCCTTCTCCTTCGTCTTCTGCATTCTCCACTGTTCTAAGAAGAAGAACATAAATAGAGCACAACAGAGCACAATGGAGAGCAACCCCCTCAGCTCACCACCACCAGCCACTACTCTTGCTCTTCCTTTTTCGCTTCTCCTTCTCCTTCGTTTGCTGTATGCTCCATTGCTTGCGTGAACCGTTGAGAGCGTCTCCACTGTTCATGGCCAGACCAAGTCCGACCCAAGCCTAAATGCCCGATGTCTTGTTCCAACCTAATAAAATAAAAAAATCCAAAATGTTTTTTTTTTATAAAAATTTTGTGTTTTATTTGAAAACTAGTGTTTGATATTATTCAATGATACTATATAATTATATTAGAAGGAGATTGCATGATAACGTAGCATTTGCATAATTTGATCGTAATTCTAATTTTATTTTTGATGATATTTTACGTAATGTTGTTGCACGCTCATGAAGCCATGAAAAGTGTAGTCCTTGTCTGGTGGTTTTTGTACGTGATAGAATTGCAAATAGGTTAATGGAACAACTAAAAATACATTATAAAAGTATTGTTTATTTCATGATGCAATAACAGTAGTTAAATGTACAATATTTCAATTAAAAACCATCAATATTAATATATGTCTTTTTTAGTTATTTTATAAACTTAATTTTAAAATAATTCTTAACCAAACACATTAAACTACTATTTATTCAACCTTAATTTCAACCACAGTTTTAACCAAACATATATTTTTCCAAATCAATATCAACTCAAAGTACTTTTTATAAAATCACTTTTTTAAAATCACAACTACAATAGTTACCACAATACCAAACACACTCTAAGAATGAACTTGGATTCCCACTCAAAGCTCCACCTTCCTTGTTATATGACAACCTTGACGCTACTCATCTTAGTGTTAATTTGGTTCATCACTTTAGAATGAAGCATATGTAGATTGATCTTCATTTTGATCTTCATTAGAGATTAGACCGGGTGTAGGAGGTTTGCCCAAGTTTGCTTGTTTTTTATTTTCCTTTTTTAAAGCTAATGTTTTTTTTACTTATTACTTTTTGTAGAGTTTTGCTAATTATTTTTTACAGTTTTCTTTCTATAGGATTAGTCTTGGGTTCATGGTTAAAATCACCAGTTTCAAATGTTAATACGAGTTGAATTTTTTAGAAAATGTTATTCCTACTTTTTTTTTTCCCTTTCCTTTCCATTAAGTTATCCAGATCCTATGCCCATGGTTGTAGGGTTTGCTGCTTAACCCAACTTAACTTATATTGTTTTCCCATTGCTAAGGAGTAGTTCTAGGTTCATGACCAGATTCACTGGTTTCAAAGGTTAACACAAGTTGATTTATTTAAATTTTATCATTCAATATTTGGTTTATTGAAAATTGATCTTGATATTTTTTTTTCTATTAGGTTATCCTGATACTATACTTATGGTCATGAGGTTTGCTAATTAACTTGGGATGATTCATAGTTTTTCGTTGATTTTTCAAATTAAATTTATTTTTTTAAAATTTTTATCCTTCAATGTTGAGTTATTTAAGCTTTATGATTTTATTGAATTTTCTTTTGAACGCGGTCATCCTAGTATCACGATTGGGTTAAAGATTTGCATCCTGACCTGGGTAGGCTCAAATCGAGTTTTTTTTTTTTGCCTTTTTTTAATTATATGTTTTTCTTAATTTTTATCCTTCAACATTTTAATTGATAGAGATTGTGCTTCAACTTTGTTCTTTTCATTTTCTTTCTATAAAGTTATTATGTTCTCATTTGATTAATTAGAAATTGATCTCTAACATTTTTTTCTTACATTTCTTTCTATAAGATTATCTCAATTTTATGTCCATAGTTGTGAAGTTTGTGAGTTAACCCGGTTTAATTAGGATATTTTTGTTTTTTTGTTTTTTTAATTTTTTTCAGTTTCACCCTTTAATAGTAGATTGTTTAATAATTTGAGTGAGCTCATGCTGGGCTCTTTTTACCTTTTTTTAAATTGTTATTTTTTTGTCGGTTTATTTATTGTTGTGTATTTTTAATCTCATATATATGTTTTCTAAAAAATTATCAATTGAACCAACAATTCAAGTCTCACATTTTCGTTTCTTAGCATTCTTTTTTACATAGAAAAAACAATTGGCCGGCAGGTGCAAATCGCAAGCCACAAATCTAGTTACACTACTATTTAATAAAGAGTAATTAATTTGGGAATGTAATGAAGGCATAAACTAATAGATATTAATTACAAATTGGGAAATACTAAATGTATATTTGGTCATATGGTACACTTGTTTTTGAAATTTAATGTTTTTCAATTGTTTTTTTCTCTATCGTTTCATATAAATATACCAACATCATCTAAACATCGATCTACACATATTTTGAAAACTTCTCTCAAATACATTACAAAACACATCACAAATTTACAAAGCATTTCTCGAATCTAATGGAAAGAGTGCTGAAAGAGTAGAAGGATAGTGAAGAAAAGAATAATTACAATTCATTAATATTTCTTGAATTTAAAAAATGCTTCCGTCGATTTAGTGGTCCTTACAGATTTCATCACCTAATTTACAAAAACAAGTCCACTGTCATCCTCCATCCGCACCAGCAAACCAATAAAAGGTGCAAAAATAGAGGAAGGCTCTAGGCTGAAAAGCTAAATTCAGTGCGGAGAAGTTGTGTGCGAAAATTAAAGAGAAATGTCAGTCCATAACTTTATTTATTCTCCACAGACAAATAACACCTTCCTCAGGCCAGCTATAACTTAGTGGATGCTCCATTACCCACGAAAGGTCAACCTAAGCTCCACGTGCTAATTTGTTACTGGGTGCTCGATCACATATTGCATGCAGATTTTTTTTTTTTTTTTTATCGCAGAAACACTAAATCTGGTGTTGCTTGTACCTCCTTCATGGAGTGCTTATATCCCAAATTTAAACAAATTCAAGATCCATTATAGGCACTGTAGAAAGCATTTGTGTTTCCAGAACAAAAACCTGATCTTTGATGTTTGAGAAATCAGGTTGACAGACAGTAAACCGCCATGAATTTTAATCTTCGGAAACCATCTCAGAGAAATTTATTTAAGCCGCTTCAAAGGTGGAATTTATTTATGATCAATGCCTCTGGATGTAGATTTTCCTCGATTTAACATCTTAATTTAGAACGAATGGTGAATCAGAAAGAGTCATGACAAGAAACAGTGACATATTACAGCCAAGAGGTGTGGCTCACGTCCAACATGGGATCTGCGTTATTGAACTCGACAAACAAAAGCAGACAGAAAGAAGACAGGATGCAAAAATGGATAGAGAAGCGTGGCTAGCTGGGAGAGGTAAATTGCACCCCAAAAGTGCCAGAATCAGATACCTTATCCCAGCATGTGACAATGCACTATGAGAAGCTCTTAGTGAATACACATCGCTTGAATTTTGAAACCCTAACTACCACATAAATGGCTGGTGTAGAAGCAACCTGATGACAACTCTTTTCTTCTGAGGTTCAAACCATTCAAAAGAATCTGCATAAAAGACATAGGTCAACTTGGATATTCATCAGCCCCATCATGAAAAGATCATATGGCACAGTCATGCTTTACAAGTTCTAGTATCAATCAAAAGCATGCTTTACAAGTTCTAGTATCTCTTTTTGTAGACGGGATAACCTTCGAGACTACTTTTTCTTTAACAGTAAGCATGCTTCCTCATAATCATGGCTTAGGTTTTGCCAACACAAATCTCATCTCTCCGAAAGGGCTCTGCCGGTCCATCAATCAAAATCATCAATGTAAACATTGAGGGTTGGCTAAGTTTGGCGAGTGGATCCACTCCCACCATGTCAGGCAAGGTTCAGCTCGTAGACAAAGCGCCGTAGAAACATATTTTTTTCATCTATCCTCTAATCCCACCATGGATGATTCCATGGTAATTATTTTGAATTTGATTGGATTTTTTTTTCTGCTACCACTTAATGTGATAAAGTTATGAAAAAAAAAGTTATGACTTATGACCTAGAATAATGTTCAGACAACAAATATGTTATTGTGCTACTCACTGTAACTAATCAATGTCCTGTTTTGAGTGGATGATTCGTGTTTTTATTGTTTTAGAAAATCATACTTTCTTAAAATATAACAAATAATAATCCTTTCTAAAATAACATAATTTTTTTAAAAATTAATGCAATAATATTTGCTGAAAATATGATAATATATAGTTTATTGTATTGATCATATAACACAATCTTTTGGCTATGAATGTGTTTATTTTTTTTCCTGGATCTGTTGAATTTAAATTTATTATTTTATGCTTTTATGTGATTTTTCCTTATGGTATTTTCAATTTTTATAAGATTTTATTATGTTAATCATATACATCATATCCTTACTCATTATTAAGTGCACTGCTTTCTAAGAAACACAATTTACAGCAATATATATATATCCTCTAATTATCAAATCTCTTAGAAACCACAAAAGCATGAACAACAATTAAGTAAATATATGTTTAAGCCTCTAAAAGATTAAGACATATATGATATCACCTAATTCTTCCTGATCCAAATGGTTGAACAAATCATTTACTTATGATTATTTTCACCATATCTTCTTTCCCATTTTGGTGCCAATCAAGCATATATGGGTGGTCATTTTCAACATATTTTCAGCCTTTGTTTCTAGCTTAATTGAAGGATGAAAACGTGCAATTTGTCTTCAAACTCAATATTCTACTTGGAGACAAATGACACCAGACTCATCTTTATACTTGATCACCTTCCTGAAATCTTCTATCCTTTCTACATTTTTCATTTGGAAACGAATGATGCTTATGTTTCTATAGGCCATAAGAGAATCTACACCATAAATACTTATTAATATTGACTGATTTAATTAAAAAACTTGCTAGGTTTTTTTAGTGTGAATCTTCTTTAAATCCACACTCCCATCTTTTATCTTCCATCACTCACTCAAGCCAACAGAATTATCAAAACAATGAAAGAGAAAACTCAAATAATAGGTTTAATTTTACCTTTGGACAAAAAGAGATATAGCAAGGCACTTGACTAAAAGAAAGACCACCTACGGGCTTTACCTTTGAATTTTTATGAGGTAATTTTAATTTTACCACTGCTAGAAAATTTATCAAGTACCAACAAAAATATCAATGTAAAAAATATAATGACATTTACCAATGGAACATAATATCATTGTTTTTATCGGTGAATATAGAGGTATTTACTAATGGAATTAAAAGATTGAAAAACAATTTGGGTAAATATTCTCTCGTTTATTCCATCATCAATATTGACACATCAATATTATTAACAAAATTAGCGATGCAAAAAAAAAAAGTGGCTAATTTCTATCTAGGAACTCGTCAATAATATTTAAGTTATAATTTGCCACATGATCCCTCCTCTCACTCCCCCCTCCCCAATTTCTTCTTCTTTTTTTTTTTTTTTCCAGAAAATAGCACCCTTCCCCTATTATTTTATCACTAATCAAGCTCTCGTCACCACAAATCCAGCCACCCTAACACTTAATCTATCAATATCCTTGTTTTTTTTTTTTTTTGAAGATTCATCATATCAAATAAGAAAATCTACCAATTGTTTTTGTTACAACCCATTTTTATGTTAACTTTTTGGTATTTTTGTGTAGTATATGTAGTTTGTTTATGTATTTATTTGGTTTAAGTTTTTTTTCTGTAGAAATTTATTGTATGAATGTATGATTTATACATGTTAGAGTTTTTTTAAAGTTTTAAAAATATATATTTGTTTGTCATTTGATGAATATGAGTTTGATTTTGTAACTTAAGTGTTTTATAATGAAAGAAATAATGAGTTATTTAATGGGTACATTTTATATTTTATCAATTTTGTTATTAAGTTGATAATTTTGGTAAATTTGGAGGAATTTTTATTTTTCGGAGAAAACTAATAATGATTAAAGGGTAATATTTAAATAGATTGAATAGGTTTGAATTTTACCAATGATACCTAATTAGTTTGGTATCGGTAATTTTTTTAGTTCATTGGTTTTTATGGGAGGCAACCAAATATAAAACATAAACTTTTAAAAATATATATAGTAGTGTGAGTAAGGATTGTTCCCATAAAAAGTATCTAACAAGGACAAAAAGGGGTTCGAGTATAAAAAAAAATTATAAGAAAAAAAAAACTAGAGATCAATTGTAATTGAAGGATCGAAATTAACCAAAATAATACATTGGTCCAAGTCAACATCCACCATTGAAATTTTATAACTGATCATAAATGCAAGTAAATATCAATTCACACTTTTAATTTTTACTGTTAGAATTATTTCCTTATCTCTCCTTAATTACAGTTAATTAGAAACAAGTAATTTGATTAATCTTAACTACTAAATAACCCCAAGACAAGTGTTGAATGTTTAGTTTGGTAGCCACCTTAAGAATTAGAGAGGTCAATAAAAGTAAACAACACAAACAAAAGTAGTTATATTTAATTTATTCGACTATTCTTCCTCATATTTAATAATTTTTGACGCAACAAATTATTAAACCTTAGTTGCTTCATAAATTAGAGAAATCAAACCATTACGGATTTGATATCTAATCTAGCATCAAATTGCAATAAATAAAACACTAAGAGGCCTCCTTGTAATTAAATGAGACAATTATGAAATTATATCTAGAAGAAAATCCATTACTCAAAGTGTAAATTGAATAATAAAAATAAATTAGATCTCACAATCTTATTAGTTCCAAGGCTTCTATCTCGTTCAACCAATTACAAAAATTCAGCCATACAAGACCATGATGAAAACCTGAAGTAGTTGTTAAGGAAGAGAGAATAAAGAGAAGTCATAGTCTGATGGTTTTTTCTTCCCTTTTTAAAGTTCATATGTTTTTAAAGACCTACCAAATGTCATAAAAATAATCTAAATATTATCCTCCGACAATAACCATCAAATCTGACTAATTAATAAAATTATTAAATAATAAAGTAGAGTCCTAATATAACTAGAAAAATGTTGTTTTCAGCTGGAATCCATTCACCAAATTTGGAAGCTTCTAAAAATAAATCACATCACATCAAGTCTATGTATTAGATTTTCAAACCAAAGAACATTTTACCACATTGGCAGTACAAGTGCAGCAACTTTAAATCCAATTTCGACCTCGATGTAGTCAATATCTCGCAAAACTCATGCATGAAATTTTTATTGCTTTTTCTTAAAGCGTCATAGCATTTTAAATCATCTTAATCGAAGCTTGGATGAGAGAGTTGTACCCATATTACAAAGCAGTGTCTAAACAGTCCAAAATCACCCAATTAGCTTTGTTTTGCCCTTAACATCTCCATTTGCATCCTAAATCAAAATTTAAAAATAATGAGTACATTTAGGCATTAAATAAGTATAAAATACTAAACATTAAAGGATATTAAAGAAGAAAGTTTTCATTCTTATCAAATTCTCCTACACTTAACTTTTTCTCAGTTTTGAGCAAAACTCAAATTTACGTTCCAAAAAAAGAAAAAGAAAAACAAGGTTATAAAGCCATTAACAAAGAAAAACCAAACTCTTCAAAACTTATAACATATTATGAGAAAATATTCTTAAACAACTTACAATTATTAATAAACATTTTCACTTGAAGATGGAGTAAACTAAATACATAGACCCTCACTTGAAGATGGAGTAAACTAAATACATTTTCACTTATAACATGTGTTTGAAGGGTATGTGTTTCACTCAAATTCATTCCAATTGATATGATCTACCATAAGCTTCATATCTTTTCATTCTCCACTACTGGGATCACATGCATAATACAAATCATAAGGACTTTTCAAGGGTTGTAAGGGGGCTTATGAGTAAGGTGGGAAACTTGTTGTATTATAGCTCAAAATCCATCTAAACTACTGGATCAAAAATAAATCAACTCAAGCTCAAATATATAAGACGTGTAGAACCAATCACTCCATTTAGAACTTTTTAATTTAACTTTAAAGCATTTAAACCATGTATAACTCCTATATTAAAAAACATCGTTAAAAAAAAACTCTTTTTTTTTCCTTCCACCTTTGTGTATATCACATATGAACCAACCCTTTTCTAGGACTTTTAGGTGGAGTTATGAACATGGACAATTTATAATATTAAAAGCAATTTTCTCCTCCATCACTTTTGTTTCTTCAAATATCAACAATATAACTCACAAATTGAGAATGAAAACATATTCCATAGACATAGTTATACCACAAATCTAGACCCATACTTATTTCTTGCATACCCATACATATCATAATAACAAACAATGCTCTACTAGTTTTACAACTTGGGTAAAGGTATTGTTTTTTAGGTTTAAAGATTGTAACATGGGTTTACAATAAATAAAATAAAGCTTAAAGGGGTTCAACAAAGGGAAAAATTAAATGCAAGGTAAGCTATTTGACTTATGTAGCTTATAACAAAGAGGGTCTTAATAATGTTCATACTTGCATATATTAATGTGATCTCAAAGAGAATCAAAACAAGTTATAGAGAAATAAATCCAAAGAAGAATATCTCACATGAAAAAAAATAATGAGATTGATATAGATATATGTCAGTCTAACGGCTAAAAAATCTTATTGGCTTTTGGTCTATCAAATTTAGTCACTACCATCCTCAAGGAAAATAACTAGACTAATTAATTCTAAGTTGGAAAGCTACTTATTCAATCATGTTATGAATTTCCAAGTTTAAATGAACCTTACTCATATCATACACAACCAAAAATGGTTGAAAACCACAAGAACAAAAAGCAAAACTATATATATATATATATATATTTTGTAAAATTCAAAATATAATTAAAACACAACCTAAATGTGATATCCCATATCAGAAGCGAGAGTCCAGAGCCATGTCCTCTCTCCCTCCATCATCCTCTCTTCCTTGTGTCTATACTCGACCAATAAGGAGAGATTAACAAGTCTTAATCCTCTACACCAGGTAAATCTTCCCCCTCTCATCTGCATGTTCCTTTTTCTTTATTGATAAATCCCCTATGTCTAATCATCTTGATCTTTGAAAATTAAAGCAAATTGTTGTTTATTTTGTTAGTTTCCTCCCTTTTTACTTTTATATATGATTTTTTTTAGGTTATGATCTCTGGGTTTTTCTATGCATGTAATTAAGAATTAAAATGCTAATATTTAGGTTGAAGTAAATTTCTTGTGATTCTTTTTTTAGTGATATCATTTTTTTTAATTTATTGTTACATTCCATTTTGATTCTAAGTTTTTATATATTGTTTTACCAATTTCTTTGATTGAGTTGAATTGTTTAGGTACCTGATGATTTACTTGTGCCAACACTGTTTCAGTTGCCTCCGAAAAGATCTTGGCAATTCCAAAAATTTCTAGCCACCCCCAACCACATTAAAGGTTGATTTTTAAACCCACATAATCTTTTGGATGTTCTTACAACTTTATGATTGATTGATAATTGCGATGGATTGATAATTGTGTTCCAAAAGTGATAATTATGATTGTTTGTGTCAATTAGCGATTGGTGATGAAAATTAGATTTAGGTTTAGGTTAAATATAGCAAATTGGTGTTTTTTAAGTTTGATAATTTAGTTATGAAATTGATTAAGTTATTATTGTTAATATAAGAGTATGAATTGAATTTTAATGAGTTTTTTTGTGACTTGAAAAGTATTTAGTTTTATTTTAAAATTAATTATAGCAATTTGAGTGGGGGGTTTGATGTATTAGTTGTGAAATTAGTGAGGTTATTGTTGTTAATAAGAAGTTGTGAAATTGATTTGAGAAATCTATATGTTTAGGTCAAATGAGAGTATATTTGGAGGTTCATATTGTTTTGATGATTTAATTGTAAAATATATTAGAATATTAAGATGTTTTAGAAATTGTTAATTGAATTTCATGAATTCTTGTTTAATTTTAGTAATTTAAATATTTAGGTTACGTACGAATGATAATTTTTGGAATGTTTTTTTTTTTAATTTTTATGTGCAATTTGTAATTTGCAACTTGCAATTGTCCACATAGATTTCAAAATAATTAAATAAAAATTAATTATAAATAAAATCAACGAATTTAAATTAAGCAGGAGTTATTGATGTATATTTGTAGGTTTTAAAACTGTGAGTAGTTTATCGTATATGGAGATGTTGGCATATTGTTTTTTAAAATTTTGAATATAGTTAATGTAATTATTTTTATATTAAATTTGCTTAGATGATGAAGAGAAGGTCTTTAGAGAGTAATACAAACATGAGTGCTATTGAGTATAAGTCGTTAGGTGCCAACCTCGACGTGGCACCTTAGACATAAACATCCTCTCTCAATGTAGGCTCATCAAGTGCGAGGACGACTTGCAGATGGGGGTGTCCCTTTTGAGAAGTATATTGTTAAGCGGAAGCTCGACCACTTGTAAGTTGTTTTCCTATCCTGCACGATAAAACAATAAAGAACAATGAATAAAGTTTGAACAATTAATTTAAATGAATGAATAAAAATTCAGGTTTATAAATAGAGGTTGCTCACATGATAATATAGGTGATAAAATTATCGATGAAAATGTCTTTGTTTCAATGGAGTTAGATTTTTAAAAATCCTGAATGAGAGCCAATGATTGATACTTGTTCAGAAAGTTCAAGGTTAATACATACATAAATATTTTTTAAATATTTAATTCAATTAATTTTTTAATTTTATAAACTAATTATTTAATAAAATTGACATGTAAGGAAAAAAAATTATTAGAGGAGGCTAATAATGGCGTGGCTAGGAGAGTGTAAGAAAATCACAATGCTAATAGGTAAGATTGAATTCAAATAATGATATTTTTTAAAAAATTAAAATTTTATTTTTTATAATCTTAATTGATTTTTTTTCGATGAATCAAGTTGTATGATTTCTAGTACGAGAACTAAAAAAATTAAGAAGTGTTTTTATAATAATCTCTAATAATTCTAATCAGGTTAATTTCATGAAACACGGAATTAAGATCTAAGTAATTCTGATTAGGAAACGAGCTAAATATTGTATTCTTTCAGCAGGGGTAGTAAGTACATGGTAAATCTATTCCTATGTTAGAACTAAAAAGGAGTCGTTACACTTAGAGTTCTATTGGCTTCTTTCAGGTATGCTTTCTAGCACCGGCTTGCAGGTGTTCACTCCATCAGGGATATCAACCTTTTGCACTCTCTGCTGTCCATGAAGCTGAGAAACCATATCATCGACTGAAACTCCTCCCTTTCTTAGCATCTCCTCCAGTTCTTGCTTACTGATCACCAGCTTGATTCTCACTACACTGGTTTTTTCTTGAACATCTTTGACCTCCTGATCCTCTGGAATTGAAAATCTTACTTTCTTCTTCTTAGCCGGGGATGGAAGTTGGAGAGGCACAAGATAGTACAAGTGGCCACCATGTAGGTTGGTGTCTGGCAAAAGATGCTGGAAAGCCTGAAGTGAATCAGCTATTGCATGATCACAGAAATCCGACAGAACTTGCTGGACTTTTATGGGTCCTTGGTATTCAAGGATCTTCCCATCTGATTTCATGATCTTGATAACATTTCCTTGCGGAACCAGACAATTCCCCATGGTTTATATATCCAGATATTGACTTCTTAGTGAAAAAGAAGCTGTTAGAGGTACTGCTTTAATTCTTCGCCTGAATGCAGATGCTGGGGTTATGGTTGGTGTTGTATTTATAGAATATATGGTTACAAAAATGCCCTTATGATGTCCCAAATATTGCGAAAAAGACCATCCCTTTTACTTTGGACCCCACTGTGTTGATTTTTGCTGGTGTTTAAACACAAGTTGCAACATGACCTACTCATTGAGATCCTCACCACCCAACTTGAAAATCAAAGCCGACTGATTTTGATGGGTGTTCATAGGAAATAAAGCATGATTTAGTAGCTTAAAAATACAAGATTACAGTATGAAAAGAAAATTATTAAGCATGATTAGCTTCAGCTTTCTTTTGTTGTTACGTTGGTGTTTAAACTCTACAGCACAAACTATCTGTTGTTTGATAGCTATCTCTACCTGCTCTTACGAGTGGGTGATCACCAGGTTCCATCTTTTTACTGTAGTGGTAGATCAGCTAGGATCTAGCAGGACCGCTCAAACTCTATACACGTTAATGGTTGACCACTGGGGCTCCATGGGTCGACCCGGTTAACTAGTTGACCGCCATCTTTGTGCAACATTCTCCTTGCTTCAAACCCTAACATCAGCATAATAAGATTTGGCAGAGGGGGTCACGAGTAATTAAGGCACTGTTTCTTGTCATGGTGTGATTTGATGCAAAACTATATGCCTCTCCCGAAGCGAATACGTACATCTATATAATTAATGGGACTCGTTCAATATCTTAGCATAAAATGCAAAAGATTTAGGAAGGGGCAGGAAAGTATCCAGGGATGGGAGAGAACTGCTGTTATTGTATGATCAAGAAGTAAAAAGCAATATTTCACTAAACTGTTCCAGAAATTTACATGCAAAAGATGTGCACAACATGAATGGATTTGTTGTCAAATTGGGAGATCACAGATGTGAACTTCTCAAGATTGATTCCTCTTGAAGTAATAAACTAGAATCGTGGCGTCATGATATGTTGCGGGACTTGTTAAATTTTTCTTAACATGAAAAAAGTGTTCAATTGATATTAATATTTTTAAATTAAGAAGCAAGAAAGATATGAAATCCAATCATTGACTTGATTGGTTCGATAAATTTAGTTAATTTAATAAAATAATTAAAAAAACATTAATAGTAGATAAAATGAATAACAAATGACAATAATTAACTATAAAAAATGACATATCATTATCATACACTGCCCCACCTCTAAAAAAAAGCTCACGAAAATAGTTCTAACGCCACTGGAAAAGACTGCATGACGACACTGAAAGATGTCGCACAAGTTATCAATGAAACTACTAGGAAAAGAAAATCAAACAAAATATCATGAAATGAGTTTCTCATACTTATATTCAATCAATTAATTTACTTTAATTCAAAAATAACTTTTTTTAAAAAACTAAATTTAACAAAGAAAGAAAAATTAAAATATCCGAGATAATCCAAGTTATTTTCAAAATTAGTGAAAAATCCTACAGAAAGCGAATAAAAATAATAATAGAGTTCAATCTCTAATTAAATAAATATTGAATGATGAAACTAAAAAAAAAAACATTGAACTTGAAAAAGGGAGAAAAAAACATGAAAACTCGATTGAATTTTCTAAACCTGAATTAATCTTTCAAACTCACAACGCATGAAATCATAGACCCAAACTTTATTAAGAAGCTCAATTCTCAATCAATTTAATGTAGATAAAATTAGAAAATAAAATATTAATTTTGAAAATTTTTCAAAGAAAAAAATAGCAATTAAAAAATGAGGATTAAATCTGATAAAAAAAAATAAAAGATGAATTTGTTAAAAAAATAATTCAATTTTAAATATTATCTCAAATCAAACAAATAACAATAAAAAAATATAGACAAAATTTGACAAATAAAAGCATTGAAAGGGGATGAAATTGAAAAGAATATTCTGATTTTATAATTAATTTCAAATAAAATAAATCGTAATAAAAAATATAGACCAAATAAAAAAATAACAAATTTGAAGGGCTGCTATGAAATTTAAAAGGTGAAGCATAGAAATTGAGGTAGAGAGATAAAAGATAAAAAAAAAAAAAAACAATAAAAGGTTATCATTGCTAAACTGGAGGTTTGTTAGACATACGTGACGCCTAGGGTTGGAGGGTCTATCAAAACTATTTTAACCCCACCTGAAAGCCATCATTTGGTAAACAAACAACTCCTTATAAGCTACTCAAAATAGCACAAAAGCTTTTTATATATTGGTGACTGTATTGCACACATCAATTATTTTTAAAAAAAATAATATTTTATATTTATTAAAATATCAAATTGTTTATCATCCAATTTAATTATATAAAAAATAAAAAAACAAGATGAAAACACGATTAAAAACCCTGGACGTTAGTTAAAATAATTATTGCTAAAGTGTTTTTTCTATAATTTTTAGTTTCTTTTATCGGTCCTTAATTATCGGTTTTGCCTGTCATGTACGTTATTGTGACAATGTGGAGCACGGAAGTGTGGTCCTGAACGGTTTTCTACTCTGTAAAATACATATATATAATCGACGCAATCAGTAAAGCAACAATTAAGGATTTGTTAATCTAGAAGATGGGTGTTGTCGATGGCTCTTGTTTAAATAAATAAATAAATAAAGGAAAAAGGCCACGACATGAATCACGGATACAGGGCAGTAGTTTGGTGAAAAGGGTTACTTAGTGGAAGGTGATAATGTTCTCCACACGCATGCTCCACTGTGGGTGTTTCTGGGTAGTGGGTAGTTAGAAAATCAGCATTCCTTTTAATAGTATAATAGATTAATTACAAGGTAGGGGGTTTGAATGAACATATATATTGGATCAATAATTACGGATGGTAATATTTAAGTTTTGAGTATCTATATCTATTATTTAATATATATATATATATATATATATTAAGTTAGGTTTAGCTAAATTATGTCTGATTTAATAATATATTTAGGGTGACTTATGCTCGATTAATTTCTTATCGAACCACAAAAAAATAAAAAATAAAACTCATTCATTAGGGTCTAATAGGATCTATATTTATCGAGTTCAAATTAAATTGTCATTTTTATCAATACTCCATATAAAAAAAAAAAAATTATATGATGACATGATATTTTTACCAACAGAATGACTGACAGAGTTACTGAAAAAATAATTTCTTTGGTAATGTTGTCAATAATATTTAATTTATGACTTGACAATCGACCTTCTCTCCCCCTCCCCTATTTGTCCTTCTTCCTTGTGCTTTTTTTTTTCTGTAACAAATAGTCACCCCTCCAATCACAACACAATTCAACCTCCTACAACAAATTCATTCACCCAACATTTAGTCTGTCAACATATGTGTTTTGATTTAGATTTCATTGAGGATTCTCCACTTTAAATAAGCAAATCTATCCTTTTTTATTTGAAATCAATTTTAAAATGTTAATTTTTTTTGCATATTTTTATGGTATATATATATATATATATTAGTGTTTACTTGTTTTATAGTTTTTTCTCATACAAATTTGTTGTATGGATTTATGATTTATACATGTTAGGGTTTGTTTTAGATTTTGCAAAATTGTATTTGTTTGAAAATTGATGAAATTTATGTCAAAGTTTTTACTAAGGTGTTTTGTGATGAAATAAATATAATGACTTATTTAATGGGTCCATTTTATATTTTGTCAATTTTATTATTGAGTTGAATTTTCTAGTAAGTGTGTAGAAAATTGAATTTATGTAGATAATTGATATTGAATTAAGAATACTATTAAAATAAATTGAATATGTTTGAGTTAAATCAATATTTTTGTAAATTTTTTTAGTTAACATAGTTAATTAATACATGTTGTCATCATTATTTTATATAGGTTTCATATAAGTAATGGATGATTATTCATAGATGTATAGAGATTCACCCTAAAGGATGCGAGTGATGGATTATTGTAATGGGATTCAAGGTTTTATTAATTACTCACTATGTAATCCAAGAAATATTAATGGAGGGGGTATTAGATGTCCATGAAAGAGGTGTAAAAATAAAAGTTTCTCAATCTAGATGTTGTAACAATGTATCTTCTACAAAAAAAGGTTTATGGAGAAATATTTATATTGGTATGCACATGAAGAACCATATGTTCCTCACAATACTATGGTATAAAGGATGGTGCATGGAGTTATAGATGACAATAGTGATCCTTATAGAAATATGGTTATAGATGCGACATGAATGAATCAAGGTCATGCCGGTCAATGTCTAATAGTAGATAAAAATCCTAATATGCATACATGGCCAGGTTTTTTTGATCTTTTGAAAGATTTTGACGAACCATTATAGGATGGTTGCATAAATCACAGTAAATTATTTGTCATTGCACAGGTGTTCAACAACAAGTCAGATCATAGGTTGAGTAAAGCTGGTTATGATAAAATTATCGAACGGACGAGAAGCATTTTATTTGAAGGGAACACACTGAAAGAAAACTTTTACATTGTGAAGTCCATGATGAAACCTCTCGATCTAGGATACCAAAAATTAACATGTGTCCAAACTTCTGTATGTTATATTACCTTGAAAATGCAGAGTTGACCGAGTGCAGAAACTGTGAGCATTCTTGTTATAAACCTGAACTGGCAAAGGTAAGAATCTTGTCACACATAAAAAACTTAGATACTTCTCAATCACACCTAGACTATAAAAGTTATTCATGCCACCAAAGATTGTTGAGCACATGATATAACATCAATCATATGATACAATAGATGGAGTGATGGTGCATCCTTTCGATGGTAAAGCCTAGAAACACTTTAACAGTGTACATCTTTAATTTTCAGTGTAGACAACAAACATGCATCTTGGGTTATGTATAGACGGATTCAATCCATTCAAGTCATTTGCTGCTCCTTATTCTTGTTAGCTGGCAATACTCATAATTTATAACTTGCCACCAAGGATGTGTATAAGATCGAAGTTCATACTTTTATCTATGGTCATACCCGATCCTAATAGTCCAGGTTAAAATATAGATGTATGTCTTTAACCGTATTGATGAGTTAAAGTAGTTGTCGTCATCTACGGCTTTAAATTATAATGTATTGAGGAAACATAATTTTATGATGAAGTTAACTTAGATATGGACTATCAATGATTTTCCAACTTATAAAATGGTTTCTAGTTGGAGCACACATGAAAAACTAACATATTCATACTGTATGGAAAGTAGCAAGGTATTCACGCTAACAAACGATGGTAAAACATCTTTTTTTACTACTACTGGTGGTTATCACAAGTTCAAAAAGAATAAAAAAAAGACTTCTTTGTTGGAAGAGTTGAAAGGGATGTTACACTACCACTTCTTTTGGGTGAAGAATTGTATGACGTGGTGTCGAAGTACGGTGATATTATGTTTGGTTTTTAATTCAGTAAGTAGAAGCTTTCTAGTTTTTGTTTGACTCGCAAGTGGGTAAAGTGAAGTATTTTCTAGGAACTTCCTTATTAGAAGACCAATCTCCTCCGTTATAACCTTAATGTCATCCACATAGAAAATAACATATTTAAGAATATTTTTAACACGGTTATGGACGTGAAGGGAAGGACGTAGGACAACATCAAGGTTAGAATGAATATAACTTTGTTTTATATGGAGATGGCTTATTAGGCTCGCAAAGTCCAAAGCCAACTTCGCCTTATATCATAATACGCAGTTACTTGATTACCAATAGCTTAAAATTTTATGTTTTTCTTATAGACATACCTCGAACATATCAAGATTGGTGAATTTGAAGGATTGTAGATTATATGGAATGAAGAGCCATGACTTTCATGTGTTTATACAAACACTCATTCCATTAACTCACCAGAATTTATTATCAAAGGAGATATAAGATGCACTCACAGAGATCAATCACTTTTTTAGATATATATGCTCCGACAAGTTGTAGACACGACATATGGAAATGGTTAAAATGAATATCGTCAAGACAATATGCAAACTTAAGATGATATGCCCTCTATCATTTTTCAATTCGATAAAGCATCTACCCATACATTTACTGTTTGAGGTAAAAGTTGGAGGTCTAGTTCAATATAGATGGATGTATCAATTCAAGAGGTTAGGGATTACACATGCATCGTAATTAAAATTTTACTGTTTTTCTTTACATTTTTCAAAAATTCATTTAATTCCATGCAATTACATGTTCAACCTTAAGAGAAAAGTAAAAAACAAGGCGCATGTTGATACTTCGATATGTGAGGCCTATATTGTTAAAGACGTCTTGATATTTATTATGTACTATTTCGAGCCTTAATTGAGAATAAAAATCAACCGCATTCCAAGGTATGACAATGGTGGGAAGTGCCTTCATGTGGGAACTTGTCAATATTCTTTCATCCTGGATGGCCCGTACCAAAAACTGATGTGAGGGGAAGATATTTGTCAGAAATAGAATTCAAACTAAGCACATTTTTATGTGTTATTTAAGTGTGATGAATTGAGACCTTTTATTCAGTAAGTATACTACTTAATATATCATTATTACAAAAAATTTATATATTATAATATCATAAACTGATACAATGTTAAATTTCTCATAAGCAATATCGTCAATATTTACTATCCCAAAACTCACAGCTAACTAAATCCCAAATCTTTGAATTACAAGGTGAACAATTTTATGCATGGTTCAGAACACATGTAAGTACTTTTTAATTATTCTTATCTCTTAGGATACTTAATTTCATTACACATTTCTTATTAACTATTTATGGTTGTACTTCATATACTAGGTTTATCAATCGAGAGGGAATGCTAATGTTACTTTATCTTTACTAAGTCTAGGTCTTGAAAGAAAGGTGAAGTGTTAAAACAAGTATTTTATCAATGGACATATGTTTCATAATGAAGAGTATGGGTAGGGTAGTAAGACATATAACAATAGGTTTTGTGTTAAGGGATTGACTTCTAATGAGTTTTAATTTGATTGTCGATTGATAATGGAGATGAGATCATATATGGGTGGTGCATGTTCACCTTTTAATTGGCCCCACGGTTACAACGATGACCAGCCTCCTCCTCCTTCAGCGCTGCCTCTATTTTAGATTTATTATATTTGAATGTACAAATGTTTAAATTTATAATAAATATAAATTATTTTAATTATTTTCTATTTTTGTTCAATAATTTTTTTAAATATATATTTTTAAAATACTACTAACGGGGTTACCAATGGAACAACTTCGTTGATATATTCCAAAGAGAGTTGAAAAAGAATTATTGTAAATGTCACTACTACTGTTAATTCACCAATGGAATTACAGATGGTATTCTATCAGCAATATGTTATATTCACCAATGGATATATCAACGGGCAAAAAAAAACATTGATGGCATTATGTATGGTTTTTTTGTCGATGATATATTAAATTTACAAATGGAGATACCAACAAAATGAAGTAGGTAATATTTTTTTGGTGTACTTTGTTTATCAACAAATCCATTGGTATATTTATTACCGATAGACTCACAAACATACTATAAATTATTAACAAGAGTTTTTTCAATTGATTGTTTGTGTCCGTGAGCCATTGATAATATAAAGGTCTAAACTTGAGTTTAGAATATAGATCTGCGTAAAATTTTCATGAACTCTTTAATACTAACCTAGATAATATAATTTCTTAGAGTAGAAACAATGGGAAACGTGCTAACCCGAGGCCACCTCCATGGTCTCTAAAGAGTTCATTTTATCCCCTGTTGTTCATTAAAAAAACAAGATAAAAATGATGCACAACCCATTAGATGGGTGGTTTTTCTTTGAATCTGGATTAATTAATTACTCACTCCTTTGAGAGAGTCGTTATCATAAGTGGAGATTTAGGTGTTGAACCAAAGACTATTGTTGCATGCTTCTTCTTTATGGATCCGAATTAGAATTCAGTCCCTTTCACATAGAAGCATAGGAAATCTTTTCTAAGCAAAGAATTCAATTATTTACACATAATTTGTCGTCTTATAAAACCCAAAGTGGAAAAGTAAACTCCAAACACACCCTCAAGAGTTGATGCACAAACATTCCTTTCCCATTCTCGAAAGTAGGAAAATCTGCTTTTGCCCATCTTTGATTTCATGAAAAAACGTGTTCTATCTTTTTCTCCTCCATTCCCTTTCTTTTTTGTTGCTTTTTGTGCCTTAGGATTTGATCAAGAGGAGAGAGTTTTCGTTGTCGGCTGACATGGCACGCCCGATCATGACATTTGTCCCTCAATGGTTGTCCGGCACCGCCAAGTGGACTTTGCATACTTGGCTAAACTTGGAAGTGGGAGATAGGTACGTTGATTGCCTAGGTTGCTCCATTGAGATTATGCCACCTGTAAATAACTGTCATCTAGGTAGTCTTAATTTTTAATAATGATGTTGGTAGACTTAATTTTTAATAATGAATAGAAAAAAAAAAACCTTGACTTCACTTGTAATGATTTCTTTCCGAATCAGATGTGGGGTTCCTCAAGTACTAATCGTGAATCATGCATGTGAGTTTTTCTTTTTTTCTTTTTCGTTTTTTATATTGTTTGTTTGAATAGATATGCTACCATATCACATCGTGTGCTTATTCAAAACACTATATATAAAATAATCTCTGTTTTTTTTTTTTTTAATTCCTTAAATCTTTTCATGGGGGGAATGAGAAAGTTCCGATATATATAATACTAACCAAGTTAATTTAGAAAACTAATTGTATAGAAAACTAACCATGAATCTAATAATTAGAAAATTAACTTTACATTTCTATACAAAAAATCATAAAATTTCAGTGCATAAATATCACACATACCGACTTATTTAAGAACTTTTAAAAAACTTGACTTAAACAACTTTAATAAGAATATCAACTAATTGTTATTTTTATTTAATCTTAGACAACTCTATAATCTTGTTTGTTTGAATAGATATGCTATCATAATAGATCAGATCGTGTGTTTATTCAATACATTATTTTTGATATATTTAGAAAACTTTGAAGATAATCTCTGTTTGTTTTTGTTAAAAAAATATATTTTCTTTAATATTTTTTATCACGGGAATGAAAAAGTTCAAATATATATAATACTAATTGATTGATACTTAAAAGTGTATATTTATCAAGGTTTTATATCATTATTTTGCACTTAAAGTATCAATAACTCCTTAACTAAAGCATGTTTTATAATAACAAGTCTAATACTATAAAATGGCTTAATATATGATAAATATTCATCTTAAATGCAGACCTATCATATAAATCAAAGGATTGATTGATGAGTTGAAGTATGGAAATTGAAAGGACAAAGAGAGGGCCAAACTTAGAAAAGAAATGTTGGTGCAGTCCAAACTGGAACACTGTTCAGTAATTGGGTCATATTTCGAGTTCTAGATGTCAAAATGATCTCAAATGTTTACAAAAATTTAGTAAGACATAGGCCTACAACTTTCATGTGGACACAAAGATCTAAAAAGGCCGTTTGCAAGTCAAAATTATAGCAACAACGGAGAAGTCCGAATCTATCCTGCAGCCCGAACACTGTTCAGTGTTTGGCCCATATATAGAGTTCTAGAAGTCCAAATGACCTCCATTTTTTTTCCTGGAAAGCTGAGTCAATTTCCTACAACTTTCATGTTTTCAAGTGGTCTCAGTTCTGATGCTAGCAATTTCGTTTTATTCAGACAAGAAGATAAAGATTTTCACAAAGTCAATAGTTGGTCACCCACTCAACAATTAGTCATCAAATCAATAATTTTGAATTTTTACCTATAAAAGGAGGCATTTGCCATGTATTTGGGGGTTTGGTTATTTAAATCAAGTTCATGCTCTTTATTTCTCTCTTTATATTTTTTGTAATTCTTAAGTTTTGCTTTCATTAATATCTTGTTTATGCTTTTCATTTCCTTTCCTTTCCTTATATTTATGTTCTTGTTTTGTTTATTTATATTTCTCTTCTTCATTATGTTTAGCTAAGTTTATTATGTCAAGGTGAAAAGGTTACACTAATGGTGTAAGAATAAGTATAGTGTAAACTCAACATGGACCTTAATGTTTAATATTAACATGTCTTATCTTTTTATCTTATTAATTCTTAATACCTTGCTTGTTAAATGGTTAATCTAGATTTGTGTTGTATAACACTTGGTACAACAAATGCTTGGCACTCTCATAGCCCAACCGTATGGTATTACCTACACCTGTGCTATGAAAGGAACTTGATTTGTTGTTAACATCAGTTAACATTATGAATTCCTAACAATATTTAAAAGTTTGGTGTTATGTAAATAAGATAATTAATATGAACATGTTAACAATTTATAATGAGCTATTAATGACAAATCATCCGATTGGAACCTCCTTCTTGTGTGGTTTCCAAATTGAGTAATAAGAGTTTATACTATACTTGTTTGAAATATCATTAGTGGATCCTCTAACCTTGACATTTGTTTTATTATTGTTTAATCCTTACAGTGATCTTCCATCTCAAAGTTCTCATTAATTTCTTCCTCTTCTCTTTTTTTATTCCTACTACTACTACTATTATTATTTACATTCTTGTTATATTTTATGTACGTTAAGTATGCTCTGTGTTTAATCAAGGATCCTGACATTGTTGGTCTTGCCTTGTTCATTCGCATCAGAAATCTATTTATATTATATAATATATCTCTTTGATCTTTTCATAAACTCAGTATATAGGCTAGAAACTTGTGACCCGATCTTTTAGATCATTCTCAGGTATAACAACGCCACGTACTGAGTATTATTATTATTATTATTATTATTATTATTATTATTACTATTGCTATTGTTGTTGTTGTTGTATTGTTATTTATAATTTATACAATTAACCTCTTTGTGGTTCGACCCCGGTATTGCCGGGTTATTTATTACTTTGACGCTCCTGCACTTGGGAGAAGATATCAATCTTTTGGTCGTGTCAAGTTTTTGGTGTCGTTGCCGGGGAGGTAAATTCTTGTACAAATTATAGTATTTATTTTGTTTTCTCTTTTTACTTTTCTTGTATCTAACTTTGTTTCTTTTGTTTTCTTCTTCCTTTTATTCTCTTTCTACACGTGCATGAGTGTTTGGTCACGTACACTAAGTGGTATACCTTGTAGGGTATCCTCATCATTTTTCAGAAAATATGACCGAAGAAGATAACCAGTCACTTCATATTGAGAATAATGAGAATAACCGTGTTAGGACACTTAGAGACCACATGTATCCCACAAGAACAAGTGCACCCTCATGCATAGTTTTCCCTCCTGATGCATCCCATTTTAATTTTAAGCCAGGCATTATTCAACTTTTACCTTCTTTTCATGGCTTAGATCTAGAAAATCCATACTTGCATTTGAGAGAATTTGAAGAAGTTTGTAACACCTATAATGACTTAAATTGTAGCATGAATACCATTAGATTAAAGCTTTTTCCTTTTTCATTAAAAGATAAAGCTAAAACATGGCTATAAAATTTTAGGTCAGGATCTATTCGTGCTTGGGATGAAATGCAACAACAATTTTTAAAGAAGTTTTGTCTATCTCATAGAACCAACTCTTTCAAAAGACAAATCACCACTTTCACTCAAAAATCAAGTGAAACATTTTACCAATGTTGGGATAGGTATCGAGACTTGCTTAATACTTGCCCTCGTCATGGTTTTGAAACATGGAGATTGGTTTGACAATTTTATGAAGGATTAACACCTAAAGATAGGCAAATGGTTGAATTGATGTGCAATGGAACTTTTGAAGATAAAAATCCTAATGAAGCAATGGAGTACTTAGACTTGCTAGCTGAAAATGCACAAAATTGGGACACTACAGGCACTTATGAGGCACCAAGTAAAACCCAACCTCATACATCTAGTGGAGGTATGTATAATCTTAGGGAAGATCATAACCTCCATTCCAAGCTTGCATCTTTAGCTAAAAAAGTCGAGGCACTAGAATTGAAAAAGAACGGTAAATTAAAATCTGTTCAAGACATTGTGTGTCAAATTTGTGAAACAAATGAACATGCAACCAATGACTGTCCAACGTTGCCTTCTTTCAAGGAATGCCTGCATGAACAAACCCATGCTTTAAACAGTTTCCAAAGGCCCAAACATAACCCATACTCGCAAACATACAATCTTGGTTGGAGAAATCACCCAAATTTCAGTTGGAAAAGTGATAACAATAATGCACAAACTTCACAGCCACCATTTCAAGCACACCATAATTTCCAAAATTCTCATGGATATGCACCGCCTTATGCTCCACCTCCTAGAAGAAATCTTGAGGAAACATTGCATGCATTCATTGAAAAGCAAGAGACAATCAACACTCAACTTGCTCAAAGCATGACAAATTTTAAAGATGCTCTTGTAAAATTCACATATGCTCTCAGTTTTCAAGAGAAAGGTAAGTTTCCATCTCAACCACAATAAAATCCAAAGGGACAATACAATGCAAATGTAAGTAGTTCTGGAAGCCAACACATGGATCAAGTCAAATCAATCATCATTCTTCGCAGTGGTAAGGTTATTGAAAAACCCACTCTTGAACCTTGTGAGAAAGATGATGAGTCAATCTCTGAGGGTAAGGAAGGGGTTGAATCTGAACATTGTAAAGAAAAGATTGATTCTCTACTAGCCCTTACATTTCCTCATGCCATGACCAAACAAAGGAAAGTCAATCACAATTCTGAAATCCTTGAAACTTTCAAACAAGTAAGGATCAATATACCTTTGTTGGATGCTATTAAACAGGTACCTTTCTATGCTAAATTTTTGAAAGATCTATGCATTGTGAAAAGAAAACTGAATGTGAAAAAGAAAGCATTTTTAGCCGAACAAGTAAGTGTTATTCTTCAGAACAATAATGCTTTGAAATATAAAGACCCTGGTTGCCCTATAATTTCTTGCTGTATTGGAGAACATAAAATTGAAAGAGCTTTACTTGATCTTGGAGCTAGTGTGAATTTACTTCCATATTCGATTTTTCAAAGTCTCAATCTAGGTGAGTTAAAACCAACTTCTATAACTCTTTTACTTGCCGATAGATCTGTAAAAGTGCCTAGAGGAATAATTGAAGATGTGTTAGTACAAGTCGATAAATTCATTTATTCTATGGATTTTATTGTCTTGGACACGCAACCTGCTGAAGCATGTAATTCATTTCCTGTTATTTTAGGACGTCCGTTTCTTGCAACTTCTAATGCATTAATTAATTGTAGGAATGGACTAATGAAGTTATATTTTGGAAACATGACATTGGAGATGAATATTTTCAACATTTGCAAGTAACCTGGAAATGATAATGATTTACAAAAAATAGATCTTATTGAAGAATTAGTTCATAATCAACTTGAATCTACTTTGAGTAAAATTGAGTTGGGTGAATCTGAAGATTTGCAAATGATTTATTCCCAGGAATAAATCACTAATCAAGTTGACTTAAAAAACTAACTATTTAGAAACTAGTCATGAATCTAATAATTATAAAATTAACTATAAATTTTCTTACAAAAAATCATAAATTTCAGTGCATAAATATCCTACGTGCCTTACTTGTTTAAAAACTTTACAAAATACTCTACTTTAACAACTTTAATGAGAATATTGACTAATTGATTTTCATATTTAATCAAAGACAACTCTAAAATCTTTTTATCCTACTTCTCATCAATGAAGAATTTGTCTTCCTCTAAATGTTTTATAAGATAATGTTGAAATGAATTATTGGCATTATTACATATTGTTTTATTATCACCAAATAATTGAATCAGTTGTTTTGATGAAAAACTCAAATCTCATAATAAAAGTCTTATTCAAAGTGATTCAGAAAATTCAAGAGTTGTATCTTTAAATTCAGCTTTTACACTTGAGCAAGTAATAACACCTTGTTTCTTGCTTCTCCATATAATGATATTACCACCAACCTATTAGGTTTTTTAAAACACATAAATGTAGCAAAATCAATAATTAAATTTTTTTTTTTAATCTTAAGATCCTATTAGACAATCTAAAATTGTTCAAGGTTTAAGCAAAAATTCCCTAAATATCATATCTTATTTCCAAGGTTTGATTAACTCATCAAGGTTGGGTTATTGTAAATTATAATCTTTCAATAAAACAGTGTATATGCCTTAGAAAATGCATTTTGACTTGCTATACATAATAGGTTATGATTGCTATTTTAGAATTTTCTTGTTGTTTCTAAGGTTTTAAGTAAGTTGTGCAACGTGTCTAAGCTATAGTTACAATGCTTAAGTTTTTTTTTTTGTTTTCTAGTTTTATGCTTGTTTCTAGGTTTAGGCATTTTTGGGCATTTCTGAGTTTTTTTTTTCTAGGTTTGAGTGTTCTTATCTTTAAAATTTGATTTCTCACAAGCTAATTTTTTTTAGCTTGATTCATGTATCTCGGCCAAAGCTTTATTATGGAATGTGTTGTAATATAGAAAGTATTGTATTTTCCCTGTATAGAGTTATCTTACATAATACGCTACATAGTAACTACTATATGCTGGCTTAATCGTATAAATATAAGAGATGACTATTGCATTGCATAAGCCTTCTAATTAATCATAAACCATGTTCTAACTTGGTATCAAAGCATGAAACATCTAAAACAGATTCAAGGCTTCCTCCCTCTTTCCTTGACTGATGCCTCCTTCTTCTGCAATATTTTGGTTCAATTTTTTATACTACATTCTTGCTTTCTCCACTGCATCTTCCTTAAGTAGCATAAGTAGCCATCTCCAGCAGCATCTCTTACAAAAAAAAAAAAAAAAAAAAACAACTCCACTACATAATTTGCTGCAGTTTCTTTCCATCAGCAACTCTCATATTTCTCTAGCGTCACTTATGGATCCTTCTATTGCTGCTATAGCCATGAACAATGACAGCTCTTCCTCTCCTACTTTTTCCCTAGTAGCACCTGTTTCAGCCAATGTGCTTAACTTTACACACAATGCAGTTATGACTGCTACCATAATTTTTACAGCAAAAATAGCCATCATCCCTCTTTATAACATATAGCAAGTCATCAACGTTAAGTGATTAGTACTTAAAAGTGTATTTTATCAACGTTTTATATTATCATTTTGCACTTGAAGTATCAATAACTCCTTAACTATAGCATGTTTTATAATAACATATCCAATAATATAAGATAACTTTAATTTATGATAAATGTTTATCTTAAATGCAGGCTTATCATATAAATCAAGGGATTGATTAATGAGTTTAACTACTGAAATTAAGAAGACAAAGAGAGGGCTAAGCTTAAAAAATAGATGCTGATTTAGTCCAAACTAGAACACTGTTTAGTCATTGGGTCATAACTGAAGATGTAGAATCTGGATTTAGGTCTGCTCTATATGAATGGAAAGATAAGACATAGGCCTAAAACTTTCATAATGAGTGTAAGATTCAAAAATGGCGTTTTCAAGTTCATAATGAATTTGTCCTACAACCCAGATATTATTCGGTATTCAGCCCTTATCTCGAGTTTTAGAAGTTCAAATGCACCAATTCTTTTTTTTTTAGAAAGATGAGACGATTTCCTAGAACTTTCATGACATAAATCTATTCAAATTCTGACGTTAGTAATGACATTTTGTTCAGACAATAAGATAATGATTGTCACCAAGTCAAGATGTGGCCACCCACTCAACAATTAATCATCAAATCAATAGTTCTAAATTTTGGCCTATAAAAGGAGGCATTTGTCATGCATTTAATCATCTTGGTTTTCATATCAAAATCATGCTTTTTATTTCTTTCTTTATATTTTTGTAATGTTTAAGTTTTATTTCATGTTATATTTTCTTTAATCTCTTATCTATGCTTTTCATTTCCTTATGTTCTTATGTTGTTTATTTATGTTTCTCTTCTTCATTATGTTTAACTAAGTTTATTATATCAAGGTGAAAAGGTTTCACTAATGGTGTTAGAATAGGTATAATATAAACTCAGTATGGACTTCAATGTCTTATCTTTTTATCTTATTAATTCTTAATACCTTACTTGTTAAATGATTAATCTAGATTTGTGTTGTATAACCCTTGGTACAACAAATGCTTGGTACTTTCATAGCCAGCCGTATGGTATAACCTACACCTGTACTATGAAAAGAACTTGATTTGTTGTTAACATAAGTCAACATCATGAATCCCTAACAATATTTAAAAGTATGGTGTTACTAAAATAAGATAATTAATATGATCATGTTAAAAATTTATAATGAACTATTAAGGATAAATCATTCGATTGGAATAACTTTTGTGTGCGGTTTCTAGTTAATTAATAAAAAGAATTTATACTATACTTATTTCTAATACTATTAGTGGATCCTCTAACATTGACAATTATTTTATCCTTGTTTAATCTTCATATTAATCTTACATCTCAAAGTCCTCTTTACCTCATCATCATCATCATCATTATTATTTATAATGTATATAGTTAACCTCCATGTGGTTCGATGATTAGTGCTTAAAAGTGCATATTTATCAAGGTTTTATATCATCATTTTGCACTTAAAGTATCAATAACTCCTTAACTAAAGCATGTTTTATAATAACAAGTCTAATACTATAAAATGCCTTAATATATGGTAAATATTCATCTTAAATGCAAGCCTATCATATAAATCAAAGGATTGATTGATGAGTTCAAGTATGGAAATTGAAAGGACAAAGAGAGGGCCAAACTTAGAAAAAAGATGTTGGTGCAGTCCAAACTAGAACACTGTTCGGTAATTGAGTCATATCTCGAGTTCTAGATGTCAAAATGATCTCACATTTTTACACAGATTCAGTAAGACATAGGCCTACAACTTTCATGTGGACATCAAGATCTAAAAAGGCCGTTTGCAAGTCCAAATTATAGCAACAATGTGAAGTCTGAATTTGTCTAAATTATAGAACATTGTTCAGTGTTTGGCTCATATCTGGAGTTCTAGAAGTCGAAATGATCTCCATTTTTTTTTTCTGGAAATCTGAGACAATTTCCTACAACTTTTATGTTTTTAAGTGGTCTCAGTTCTGATGCTAGCAATTTCATTTTATTCAGACAAGAAGATAAGGATTTTTACCAAGTCAAGAGTTGGCCACCCACTCAACAATTAGTCATCAAATCAATAATTCTAAATTTTGGCCTATAAAAGGAGGCATTTTCCATGCATTTAGGGGCTTGGTTGTTCAGATCAAGATCATGCTCTTTATTTCTCTCTTTATATTTTTTTTGTAATTCTTAAGTTTTGCTTTTCTTAATATCTTGTTTATGCTTTTCCTTTCCTTAGTTAACTGGTATCTTATTTATGTTATTGTTTTGTTTATTTGTGTTTCTCTTCTTCATTATATTTAGCTAAGTTTATTATGTCAAGGTGAAAAGGTTACACTAATGGTGTAAGAATAAGTATAGTGTAAACTCAACATGGACCTTAATGTTTAATATTAACATGTCTTATCTTTTTATCTTATTAATTCTTAACCTTGCTTGTTAAATGGTTAATCTAGATTTGTGTTGTATAACACTTGGTACAACAAATGCTTGGCACTCTCATAGCCCAACCGTATAGTATTACCTACACCTGTTATATGAAAGGAACTGGATTTGTTGCTAACATAAGTTAACATCATAAATTCCTGATAATATTTAAATGTTTGGTGTTACGTAAATAAGATAATTAATATGATCATGTTAACAATTTATAATGAGCTATTAATGACAAATCATCCGATTGGAACCTCCTCGTGTGTGGTTTCCAAATTGAGTAATAAGAGTTTATACTATACTTGTTTGAAATACCATTAGTGGATCCTCTAACCTTGACATTTGTTTTTATCATTGTTTAATCCTTACAGTAATCTTCCATCTCAAAGTTCTCATTAATTTATTCATCTTCTTTATTATTATTATTATTATTATTATTATTACTACTACTACTACTACTACTACTACTACTACTACTACTATTTGCATTCTTGTTATATTTTATGTACGTTAAGTATGCTCTGTGTTTGATCAAGGATCCTAACATTGTTGGTCTTGCCTTGTTCATTCGCATCAGAAATATGTTTATATTATATAATAATCTCTTTGATCTTTTCATAAACTCAGTATATAGGCTGGAAACCTGTGACCCGATCTTTTAGATCATTCTCAAGTATAACAACGCCACGTACTGAGTATTATTATTATTATTATTATTATTATTATTATTATTATTATTACTACTACTACTACTACTATTAATATTATTATTATTATTACTATTACTATTGTTGTTGTTGTTGTTGTTGTTGTCTTGTTATTAATAATTTATACAATTAACCTCTCTGTGGTTCGACCCCGGTCTTGCCGGGTTATTTATTACTTCGACACTCCTGTACTTGGAAGAAGAGATCAATCTTTTGGTCATGTCATTCGACCTCGGTCTTGCCGGGTTATTTATTACTTCGACACTCCTTTACTTGGGATAAGACATCAGTCTTTTGATCGTGTCATTAAGCTTACCAACAAATTATATGTTTTGACGCATACAGATGAAGCCATATCTTATTGGTCAAGGTGTCTCCTCCTTTGTCGATGGTTCGATGGTATGCCTTTCTTCACACAATGATGTTTCTACCATAGCAACTGCCAACAGTTCTAGTTTTTCCCAAGCTTTTTTTACATGGAAACAATAGGATCAACTCATCCTTGGTGCCCTCCTTTCTTCTCTGTCCATATACATTCTCCAACTTGTGGTTGATTGTCCAAAATATACTAGTGTATTGAGCAAATTAGAACATGCCCTTGCATATCCATCAAACTCCCGAATCATGCAATTACATGGTTGTCTTCAGCATCTTCGCCAATTTTTCTCTGCCATTTTCTTGTTCATTAAATGCTTATTTTAAAACAATCAATCCTTGAAAGTTTGAATGTCTGAGTTGTGTTCTTGGTTGTCGGGTTTGATTTCAAGCCATTCTTGATTTTTTTTTCTTATCTAATGCATCATTATGTTTCATTATGCCATGTTTCATCTCTTTGTGCTTTCAATTTGGTGTAATCTAGTTCTTAAATTAGATTTGGTTTTCTAGGTTCTTCTATTGTTATTTGTGTTCTTAAATGGAATTCAAACAAAAATCTCCTTTAATCTTCTTTCTTTTGTTTTTTAGTATGGGTCTTTTTTTTTTTTTTGGCTTAAACCAGGAAGCCCAGCTCATGTGGCTAGGTTGAGTCCATTACAAACCTAAGGCAGTGTTTGGTTGTGCAAAATTTTACATAGGAAAAAAATGCATTTTTGATCCTTAGGACGTGTTTGGCAAACACACCCTAATGAACTTTTGACATTTTTTTTTATAATTTTTTTCTTGTTTTGCCAAACAAACCCCAAATGATTTTCAAAATATATGAAAAAATTCAGGGGCCATTTTAAAATTATTTATGGGTCCCTTGTGTTTTTTTCAGCAATTTCATTTAATATTTGGGATTGTAAACTTACAATGTAAGATATTGATCAGGTATTAAATATATTTGTTTTTCTTTAAATTTTTAGAAAAATAAAAAACAAAATCCAAAATTCCTTACTTAAAAATGCAAAAATATATTTTTCTTTGTGCGCATATGTCCAAATTCTAAAATTTCCCATGCATCTTTTATAAAAAATAAAAAAAGCATTTTTATCATACTTTGAGGAAAACAAATACAAAAATCAATTAATGGGTATCATAACAAGTTTGTAATTATCCATTAGGATGTGAACAAAATTTCAAAAACACCATAAAAAATTAATTTTTTAAATTAATATTTGGGGTATAAGTCTTACAATGTAATGCAGATTCCCAGTATTAAATAAAATAAATTAACAAAAATAAAATGTTTGGAACTAATTGTAAACTTCAATATTTGAAGGTATAAAATTATACTTTAAAGTAAATTCCTAAGTATTAAAGATGCAAAATAGAAATAAATACACCATTAAAATTTAAGTTTTAAAATGGTTAGGTTTTAGTCTCATAAGGTAAAAATCCCCTTACTAAGGAGGGTATGTCTTGAGCTCATAGAGATATGGACCTCCTTACTGAGGATTACCTTTCTTGAACCTTAATAATGCAATTTTCCAAACGTAAGGTGCACTGGGGGTGATATATCTTCTTCATGCACAATTAGTCCCCTTACCTAGACTCTTATAGACTAGTATATTTTATGGTCATCATAATACTAGGTGGTGAGTCTTCAACCCTTCATGTCATAATTTTATGATTAATTCGAACACATCCAAAACCACATCAATTCTTTCGAAGTCATTAGACCCTTTTCATCGGTCGAGAAGCTCCTCCCTCAATCCAAGAGGAAGACTTGTCATTCGACATCATACACATCACGACATATGGTAGGCATATTTCATAACAAAAATATATACTTCATAAAATAATCAACACATTGCTAGTACAATCCTTGAAATAGTTATGTCATTCAGACTTTAATACTTTATATATATATATATATATATAGAGAGAGAGAGAGAGAGCAATTCAAAAATAAATAAAAGAAGTAGAAATTAAATAAATCATTAACTCTTTAGGTGACATTTGTATGATATCAAAACAAGAGTAATTTTTAATGGTATAAAATTTGATTTTTAAGGATGTTTGGTATGTCAATAAATTAAAGAATTAAATATTAGTTTAGAGAGAGAGAAAAAAATTATCAGTAATGATTTGTGAGAGAGAAATAAAAAAAATATTTGATATGCATTTAAAAAAATGTAAAAAAAATATAATAATACTTAGAGATACCATCTAAAAAAGTGTTGGGTTAATCATTACCCCTCCTTAAATATTTAATTTACCAAAAAAAAATATACTAAATTGATTTAAATTTTATAAAGTTAAATTTCACATTTCATTAATTTCCTATTGATGAAGTTGTGAAAACTTAAGGATTGAATTGAGCTTTCAATGGTTACGTTTTGGGCTGAAGTATATAGGCTAGGATGTAAGCTTTATATATGGGCTTGGTTGTTTCTACAACATCCGTTTTTGGAATACGAAATTCTCTAATTCTTAAGTTAGTAAATGTATAAGAAAAAAATAATATAATTGAAAGAAAAATAGAATGAAGATGGTAGAAAGTGTGTGATTATTGAATGAATTGGTGTGAAGCTCTTAAATGAGCTTGAATGGCCTAAACTTGTCTAGCTTGAGTTGAATGTTTTACCTAGTGATCAGAGGTATTTATAGACCTTGATTAGGTTAGCTTATCTCGGGGAGTGTGAAGAATGGTGTTGTAGATAAGTCATAGTATGTAAAAAATAATGGAGAGTGACCTTGTGGTGAGAGGAGAAAAATGAATACCATCAATGGAGAGGTTGATTCTAGTAATTGATTTGGAGTGCTCGTTGTGTTATAGTGAAGAGGTTGGTGCTTATGCTTTGCATAAATAATTTATATATGCAAGGTGTGCATGCGATAATAGGTGGTGCATGACTTTTTGGAACTCAAAAAAATACATTGAGGTATGTATTGGGGTAAGTACTGGATAGCCCAAGGTAAGGTGGAGTGGATAAGGGAGAGACATTTGAGTTGGACCTAAATGGAAAGGATTTTAGTCATTTGAGCATTGCCCGAACAGATAGAAATTTATTTTTAAGAAACATTATGCACTATTATATCCTCATCTAAGTTTTTTAAATAATCGTGTTTGAAAGACTTGAAAGGTAGAAGTAGGGGAAATAAAATACTTACTATTTTATACAGGTGATATTATCTTTTTATGGCTTTTGTTAATGTGTTTGCAAAAGAGATGATTATTTTCCTACAAAAGAGATGAAGGTTTGATGAGTTTGTTTGCTTCTCTCATAATAGAGAACATTATTATTTAGAAAATAGTGTTAAAGCATTGTGTAAGGAGATGTATGGATGAAGATTTTTATTAAAGACATAGAGATTTTAATGGAGAAAGGGGATCTTGCCATTAAGATTTTATTGGAGGGATGGAGATTAGTTTAGAGGCATAAATAATTTGTCGAAAGACTTAAAGATTTCAGTGGAGATATAAAGATTTTATTATAGAGATTTTATTTGAGACATGGAGATCTGTTTAGAGATATGAAGAATTCCTTTAAAGACATGGAGAAAGACTATTATTTTTATTGGAAACTTTAAAAGATGATTTCATGTAATTGGAGATTTATTTTTTGAAAATTATTTGATCTCGGGTAATGCATTGTGCGAATCTTTTCATATTTCTTCAGGTTGCATTTCTTTCATTATAAACTATTAGAGGTAACATTTGATTATCAATCTTTCTATATCCCTTTTAGGGCATGACATGCCTTAGTATTATGATTGTGATCATAGTGAATATGACAACTTAAAAGGGTTCTTTATGATCATGTCATTTTTCATAGAAGATGGGTATCACATAAATTACACATGATGATCATATGTGTGATCATGAGCTTAGAGAATGTCAGGTGTTTACAAATAGATCCTTTGATCTCTTGGATGCCCTAATAGGATATTATTAGTGTTAGGAAAATTTTACTCTATATAGATATAAATGAGAGTATTTTTATATGGTTGGTTTTCCAGTACCTATCACTTATTTTCTATAATTGAAAGTGGTTTTTCATCACCTATATTAAGAAGAGTTCAGTCATGGAGAATATATAATTATTTCATAAATAATAGTTGTAAACTCCATTAATAAAGGTTTTAAAAGTAATGACTTTAAGTAGATTTTTTATATTAAGCATTTACTCTGTTAAACATCTGTGATATGTTTTGGTGTTTTTATCTTTTTATTGTGTGATGGTGAAGAGCTTTAATTATACTATTTTGTTGAGATGATTAGAGAAGGCTTGGAGCCTAGTTACTATTGCTGCTGCAAATACAGTAGCACTTGAAATGGGCAAAAGCTTTCATGCTTGTGCTGTTAAGACATTGGGTGAGTTTAGTGTGTTTGTAGTCAATTCTCTAGTTACCTTCTACGCAAAATGTGGAAGCATGGAAGATAGTCTCCGTCTTTTTTGTGAACTTCCTGAAAGGGTATCGTCTCTTGGAATGCTGTGATTTTGTGGCTGTGCACAGAATGGGAGAGGAGAGGATGCTGTGAACTTCTATGAAAGAATGAGGAACTAATAGCTTGTATATTCAAGTGTGGATGTTTCAAAGAAGCTCGGGTAGTATATTCATGACTTGCCTTTCAATCCAGGAATTGGCTTTTGGAAGGCATTGCCAGGAGGCTGCCGGATCCATTTAAATATGGAACTGGGGGAATTAGCAGCGCGCAATATCCTAGATTAGGATCCTGAAAATGTATCATCATGCATCATGTTGAATTGGCTGTGGTAGATGGCAGGCTGTGTCCATGATTAAGCAATTGATGAAGAAGATGGGGTTGAAGAGAATTCCGGGGTCCGGTTGGATCGAAATCAGAAGCATAGTTCATGTCTGTCACCTGTGATGGAGACGTTTAACAAGAAATGATTCTGAAACCTCAAAATTCCTCCCATGCTCGGGCACAGATAATTTCGAGGAAGTACAGTGCAGTCGCACCAAAACATTTCCTAGCAAAATGAAGCACAGAATGAGGCCAAATATTATAGACACACTTGCAAACAGGCAAAAGGAAGAATGACCACTCTTCATCCCATTGGCACAAGTATGAAACAAACAAAAAAGGGAGGGGGGGCAGCAACCAAACTCTTCACCCTCACGTCAACAAATACCATTTACTGATGCATTTGCTTCCCTTTAGCGTGGGATCATTCAGTCAATATAGTAAAAAATTTCTTGCAAAGATGGTTCTTTTCTTTTCCGCCTGACAGACGCACAACTTGAGACACAAAATTAGCAATCAACCATGCTTTAATGGAACAAAGATAAATGCCACATTTTTCATGATGAAGAAATGTGAGGAAAAATGGCATAGATTTCTACCATCTGTTAACATTGATCGCAATCTTTGACAGTCAAACAAGACATAGCACGACAACATCAAAACATCAACCAAAGCTAATCAAATGCAATGTATCAAACTGAGATTGCTGACCCAACTCTGCTCGAGGTTCTTAAATAACTTCTCAGTTCGAACTTGAAAATTGAAATGCTTCAAAAAAAAAGGCATACAAATGGAAATGGCAACTAATTTAGATTATTCCGATCTTGTTTGCCACATCCAAAGCATCGTAATCTGGTGTCAATCTAACATATGCCTTCTTTGTCCCATCCGGCCTGAAACAAAACAACAGAGCAAATATAGTTCAGATCGAAAGCAGCATGTCAAATAAGAACAAGAAACCTACGCAAGGTAGATAGCCATAAAAAGTTAACATCTGCACTGATACTTGACGACACTCATAAAACATGCTTTTGATTTCAAGGCAGTTGCAGTTTGATGCACAAAGCTTCAAGGCATCAGATAAATTTAGCCATTGCTAGAAAATGAACTGATGATAACAAACTAAACAAGATAACCGCTTTCATATAGATAATTGATTATATATCAGTGAAGATGCTAGACTAGAATGAACAAGATGTACTAATCTGTTCCTTTCATCTTTTACCAAATTAGCAATGCTAGATTTGGTCTATGTTATCTACACGTCTGTAAAAAAGAAAACACAATACGATCCTGTAAATTAGACTAAGGAAGAGAAAATTAAGAGCATATAGCCTCTTATCAGGCAAGCCCAACAGTACCAGGTTGTGAAGGTAATCAGTGACATTGTAAACAGGTTAACTTGTTTTATAATAACATTGCTTCAAATAAATAGCTCACAAACAAAAGGGAATAAAGAGATTAAGGTCATTGTCACCTGATTAAGGTATTCACTTTCTTGGTTTGAATGTCATACATCTTCTTCACAGCATCCTTAATCTTCTTCTTATCAGCTCGAATGTCAACAATGAAAACTAAAATGTTGTTGTCCTCAATCTTCTTCATCGCTGACTCAGTTGTGAGAGGATACTTTAGGATCTGATAATGATCAAGCTTGTTCCTTGGAGTTGCACTAATGCGAGGGTACTTGGGGTTCCTTTCCTTCTTCAATGTCCTGGGACGATGAAATGTGACCTTAGTTCGTATCTTCTTGGACTTCTTGAAAGCCGGTGCACCTGATTTCAAGGCCTTGGCAGCTTTTTGAGCCTGTGTCTTTGCATCAGCCTTCTTTACATCTAAGCAACAAAAAACACACACACAAGAAAGCAAGTATGCCATTAAAATTCCACATGCTCTTACATCAATCATTTCATTTGTTCCATTACCACAAATCTCATTTATATTACTCTTAAAGCTCCACACTTAAATGACACTGACAAACAATGTTAAGCTACAAAAATACACTAAACAACCCAAAAATATCTTCTCTAAAGTATAAATATCGAAGTCACGAGCAAATAAGCAGCCCCAGTTACTCACACTACCACGACCTTTTACTTCATTAACTTGTTATTAGAAGCCAAGCCTAGAAGAACCACCCCTTTAATCCGAACAATCACAAAACCAGGTCCATAACCAATACAAGAAACTGTAAAGAAATCAAAACTTAAAACAGCTAAAAGATAGCCTATCCAGGTAAATAATAATAATAATAATAATAATAATAATAATAATAATCATCATCATCATCATCAAGAAAATGAAGATAGCCATTGACATACCTTTAGGAGCCATTGCGGAGCTGGGGAATGGCCACTCACAGAACTGCTGTTAGGGTTTTAGTTCCAAGCGATGAACACAATTATACGGCGAAAGCAGTGGCTAGTGCCTTGGCACGTGAGAGCATGTGAAACAGGCCCAATTAACCTTCCGGCCCAACATCTAAACGACACACGCGTCCCCTAATCATCACTGGGTGGTCCCGTGAAAGAATTAAAGGAGCAGGAAACGCTCTGAGACTGGGACCCACCTATTAACCATAGTTAGAAACTTATACGATCCGTTGGGTTAACAATACTTGTGTGAATGTAACCCTGGTTAGACTCAAGCCATCTCAGGTTTAGCTTCCCAGATCTCTCTCTTTCTCTCTCCTCTATTCAAGATTGTACTTTTTAGGGTTTCAAAAAAAAAACCCCAAATTTTCTCTTTCAAATTTACAAGTTTTGTGTCAGTTTTTCAGAATTCAGATTCAAATTGAGTGATGGATTCTTCGATTGCCCCTTTAAGTCCAGAGAACTGAGAGAGAAATGGAGACGCAGAGAATAACAGAGTTTCCACATAAAAACATGGATAAGCGTCCTAGGAAACGACAGCGTTTAACATGGGACATACCTCCTCCTCCTCCTCCTCCTCCTTTCTTAGCTCCTGCGAAGGTAAGTCTCAGATTTTCTTTCTAAGAAATCAGAATTTCTTTTCTTTTTTTTTCTTTTGGCTAGGAATTAGTATTTTTTTTTATTGCAGGTGGTTCCAGGGATGTTCTGTGGTCAGGAATTTGGGAATGGGAATGGAGTGATTCCAAATTACGGGTTGTTTTACAATCGGAATGGTTCACCTCCTTGGAGACCTGATGATAAAGATGGACATTATGTTTTTGCTATTGGAGACAATTTGACTCCGCGCTGTTAGTACTTTCCGTGCCCCCGCATTAAAATTCGAGGCGTCTGTAATGTTATTTTGAATCAGATTGCTTAATGTTTTTCTTACTATCTGCCTGATGGTGATTTTTATATGCAAAATGGAGATTTTATATTTGCAGTTAAGAGGGTTCTGAAAAGGCCGCTTCTATAATGTGAAGTTTGGCTTAACTTGTTTCCATGAATTGGAGAATTAAGCATGCGAACTCTCTTTTCTGGCTTCAAGATCCGTTGATTCTGATCATATATTTTCATTTCTGATAATCTTTTTTTCCTTCCATTTTGCAGACAGGATTCTTGGCAAGATGGGCGAAGGTGGGTACTTTTTGGGTTTTGATTTTGTTATATTATGTCCTCCTTTAATTTTTGGGTACTTTATTCAGTGGAATTTGCTTTTCAGTTTCAAGATATTTAGTTTTATTGCCTGCTCATCTGAATCATGGAAAGCATGTTTGTTCGAGGCTTTTGCATCTGATTGTGTCCTATAATTGAGTAGTTATTTCTATCATTTTAACGGTAATCTTGTGATTTCTTTCATGTAGGGACTTTTGGGCAAGTCTTGGAATGTTTTGATAATGAAAAGAAAGAATTAGTGGCAATCAAAATTGTCCGATCCATACACAAGTATCGCGAAGCTGCCATGACTGAAATTGATGTATTGCAGAGGCTGGCCAGGCATGATATTGGTAGCACACGGTAAGGCTTTGCATTTTCTCCTACCCTTGTTCATTCTAGAAGTTTGAAGTGACTTTGGTATAAGTGGTTTTATTCTTTGCAGTTGTGTACAAATACGGAATTGGTTTGACTATCGTAATCATATTTGTATTGTAAGTATTTATCAGTATTTCTGATTTGATTAATTTCCAGGAGCAATAAATGCTCTTGCGTGCCTAAATATTCTGTGAGTTAAAGGACTTGCGGATGAATTTAAATGGTTTCAACAGGTATTTGAGAAGCTTGGACCAAGCTTATACGATTTTCTCCGCAAAAACAGCTATCGTTCATTTCCCATTGATCTTGTCCGGGAGCTTGGCAGACAACTTTTGGAGTCTGTTGCATGTGTGTGGACAATTCTTTACCATTTTTATTTATATTTTATATAAACTTGATGCTCATATGCTCTTAATTGGAAGCAAAATATAGGCATATGTTTTTACTTCTTTTTGCGATTTTCATATTTTCTTGAGCCCCAAAGTAAATATTGTTTGTGTTAGTATGGAGTTGGTTGATGGTAGGGATGATTTTTTTCAGTTTGTTCATTAGCTTGTTACATTTGCAGTTATGCATGATTTACATCTGATTCATACCGACTTGAAGCCTGAAAATATTCTACTGGTTTCCTCTGAGTACATCAAAGTGCCAGATTATAAGGTAATGCTTCAAAGGTTTGGTTGTATGCTTTTTTCTTTTTATTTTGCATTTTCCTCAGGACTTTAAATATGTATCTTGCCTTCTTCCTTTCTTTCTTGGATGTTTGTTTTTACACCTTTGAAGTTCTTAAGATACACAAAAATTTTGATTTGACTCTTAATCTACAGCAACATTGTTGTTAGAATATTTGGTGCCATGTCATGCATTGTTGAGGTAGGTTTACTCTTACGTAACATTATATGCTAATAATATAGCATATTCACAGTTTGAGGTTTTGTTTAGATTCGTGTTAATCACCAGGAGATACATGATAATGGGGCTTTCGCTTGTTTCCAAATCCCTGCTAACCCATGGTTGAATTTTGTGTTACTCTTTTCCCCTCAGAGTTGATAGCCTTATGATTTTTCCCACTTCATGTGATTTAGTTTCTTTCGCGATCCACAAAAGATGGTTCCTACTTCAAGAATCTTCCCAAGTCAAGTGCTATTAAGCTCATTGATTTTGGAAGTACCACATTTGAACATCAGGATCACAGCTATGTGGTGTCAACACGGCATTATCGTGCACCGGAGGTTATTTTAGGTAATTGCTGTGAAACTATTGTTGCTCTAATGTTTTGATGCTTGCCGCCTAATGGCATTCCACGGCATATCTTCTGCAGGTATTGGATGGAACTATCCCTGTGATATATGGAGTGTGGGTTGCATACTTGTTGAATTATGTTCTGTAAGTAACTTCAGCCTTTTATTTTCTTTCCTTGACTACATTTTCTTGTGTGTGAGATCACTAGTCATTGATACCGCTGAATAATGTTATTGGCCAGAAAGGATTTCAAGTGAAAGGTTAAGCAAGACAGGCTGCTTTGGGTTGGAAACTGCCTTAGAAAATAGAAGTTTTCTTTTATGTATTGTTAATATTCTTTGTTTGATGAAGTTCTAGTAGCCATTATTATCTGCCAGGTTCATTAATAATGGTCTAGGGTGATTTTTGTCGTTAGATCTGATGGGTTTCCATAAAAAGTGTAAACTAAATTTCATATTGCATACTTGAAGGATGCTAATTTATGTTTGTTGTTTGGTTTCTCTATGAATAGGGTGAGGCTCTTTTTCAAACTCATGAGAACTTGGAGCATCTTGCCATGATGGAGAGGGTTCTAGGGCCGTTGCCACAACATATGGTGGTCAGGGCTGAGTAAGAGAATTCACAGTTATTGATCTATTTGATTGTTTCTGTCTCTCCATGTGGATGAATCACTTACTTTGTGCCTGAACTTGTTGCAGTAGACGTGCTGAGAAATATTTCAGGAGAGGCATGAGATTGGATTGGCCTGAGGGTGCAACCTCAAGAGAAAGCATGAAAGCAGTAATGAAGTTGCCTCGTTTGCCTGTAATTTTTCAGAATCCAACTCTATTAAGTTCACTTGTAGAAATAACCTGCAGGCAGCCTATACTTGCACTGCAAAAGTACCAGAATCAACTGAGGCGAATGCAATCCACAAAGAGAAGTCTTGTTAAGGGCATAATTGAATAAGAACTGGTTGCCTTTCGTAAATTCTTGAGAGTATCTTCCATACTTGTCTCTCAATTCCAGAATGGCTAACAAAAGGATCTTTCAAATAGCTTTTCTTACCTTGCTTCATTCTCTCTTGAAAGAAGCAAATCAATTACATTCATTCATTTTAAAAAGAGTAACCTCTTGATCAGTTTTTCTGTTTTTCTTGTGTAGAATTCTATATTGGTTATGGTTTTGTTTTCTGACCCTTTTATAAAATGCACTTCGATAATATGCTGCCTTTTGATTCCTCACTTCATGCAATTGCAAATTTATGTAATGTTTAAATTTTCTTTGGCAGAACCTAATAATGCAGCACGTGGATCATTCTGCTGGTGAATTAATTGATCTCTTGCAAGGTCTCCTAAGATATGATCCAGCAGAGCGGCTCAAAGCCAGGGAAGCTCTAAGGCACCCATTCTTCTCAAGAGATCTTAGAAGATATGGCTATCCCTTGTAGTCTGGATTCATCACTGTGATGAGCTTTGAACAACAGTATAGACAAAGAGAACATGCACGGTTGGTGTTGGCTGATGTCAGGTTGATTCATCACTGTTATTGGATTTCAGGTTGATTGTACCATTGTTCGGTATAGTATAAGTGTATTTCCTTCCCTCCAGTGCCCATTTGCCTTTTATTTTTTGGGTTCCTGATCCAAATTGTTCGGTATAGATTATGTTTTGTGAAGATGAAGGAAAAAATCAATATTTGTTGTTGCATGTCTCAGATTATTTCCCCCCTCCGCTGGCTGAATTTTGCTTTAAATTTTAATTTTGCTTATCATCTTGATTTTCTGCCATTATAGCATCTCCAGGAATTCCGATTACTGTGAAGGCAATGCGAGTAGGCTTTGCACCAGCGCCCAACCATTATCGGTCACATGATCGTTGGTATCATACATGGCTCGGGCAACTGGGTTATGAACTTGACACAGAAATTCTAATGTTAAATTTGGTTTCTGTGATTTTAATACAAGAATTCGTTTTCGTTGTTATGATCCACTGCACCACGCAATCTGCTGACAGTTTTGGTTTTCATGACCCAATGAATTATGTATAAGCACAATTAATTAGCTGTCACCTTGAGCTTATCAACACTCCTACGTCGTCGTGATGTAGCTGTGAGCTCAGGAAAAAAAAAAAAAAAAAAAGGTCATTATCATTTATGACCTGTAATGTAATTGCATAAGAGCTAGCAGAGCATCCTATAATACTAGGACATTTGTACGTGCCATGTGACCTGTAGGTTAGATTATTTTTAAAAAAACTTAATTATTGAATTATAATTATCTACACAAATTATAATATAGTGAAATAATAGTTTTAAGACCCGGTCCGGTCCAAGGCCCAGGTTCCGGGTTTTGACCGGGTCGACGAGTCGGCCGGGTCAAATATTTTAAAAAAAAAAAATTAAAACAACGTCGTTTTAGTAAAAAACAAAAAAAAAATAAAAGTCAACGGGTTTTGACCGGGTCTTGCCGGGTTATCCGGGTCCCGGGTCTGGCTGGGTCAATTTCCAACCGGGTTTTGGCTTTTACCCGGACCGGTTCCATGCCTAGATCTCAGGTTGACCCGCCGGCCGGACGAACTAGTTATATATCAATGTTTTATATATGTGTGTGTGTGTGTGTTTTAAGAAAATAAAGTTAATCGAAATGATTTTCAAAGTGGTCACCTACCTTACCTTCCTATCACGGGATTTCAAGCAAGTGAATAATTGACACCCACGATTCCAATCTAAACCACATAAAAATAGATGGGACGGCTCAAAAGGAGAGAATAAATTAATGAAAATTAACATCAAGTAACAACGAACGAAATCAGCACGATCTTTTTACTTTTGATAAAACACTGTAGAATCGGTGATAAACATATATCTATTATCTCGAGAAATTATTTAAAACCGAAATTAATCTGAATTTAAAAATCAATCCAAATTCAAATTTATTTTTTTATAAATTTTAAAGGTTAAAGAAAACATCTAATATGAACTTTTCTTATTAAATAAAACCATTTGATATAAATATTGTATGTTTTGATGGTTTAGATCAATATCAATAATACTTTTTTCTTTGTACCACTGGAATTCAGTGACCTTTCTCTTTTCTTTCTCAATTAAGGACTAAAAAATAATAAAAATAAATTTTTATAGAAAAATTGAATTAAAAAAAAATTAAAGTACTGAAATTGTATAGTTTGTGTGATTTTTAAAGCTCAAGAACCAAAATGTAATTTTTTCAAAACTTATGACACATCATCCATGTTTAGTATTGTTTTTTTAATTTTGTTATCTTTTTTTTTAATCCTACCTTTTCATACGAAATCAAAATTAATTAGTTTTTAATTAGGATTAAATTATCAAAAAAAATTAAAAAATCAAATTAAAAAAATATAAAATTTCACAGAACTCATGTTAAGAAAAACAAATAATAAAAAGCCTTGCATAGTCAAAAACCAGGCATTTTAGATTAATATTATCTGTGCTGCGTTTAGAGGAAATGATAATATTGTGGGTTGTAGTGCTCTAATTGTTCTAATGCTCTGACGAAAAGTTTACTCCAATGGTGAAAATTAGAGACTCCGTGAAGTGACCTACAACCTCTCCAACTTGGTTGTTGAAACGGTGGGGTATGGAAGGTAAAAGTCAGAGACTAGGAAAAGTGACCCACAATCTCTGCCGGAGAAAATGTGGGCATAGAACGTTCCGCCCACTTTTCAGTTATGATATGCATTCATGGCTTCTATTTGAATCATAAAAACGAGACCTGAATTGAGGGCTTTTTGTTTCTGCGCTTCATTTTTTTATTATTAATTTGAAAATTATTATTTTAATATATTTTTAAATAAAAAATATTTTAAAAAATAACTACCCGCCTATTTCAAGTTATATAGTAGTTAACTGGATACATTTAATCTTTGAATATTATTTTTTAAAGATTATCCAGAACAGATGTTCTTATCGGAACTTTATAGCAGAGATGGTTATTTAAAGGCAAGAAAGGTGGATTTTCAAAGAGGTGACCTACCTACCTTACCTTCCTCTCACGGGATTTCAGGCAAATGAATAATTGACACCCACGATTCCAAACTAAAATACATAAAAATAAAATAGAAAGACAGCTCAAAAGGAGAGAATAAATAAATTTAGTGTATGCTCAAGGAATTATTATTTTTTGGCAGCATGGTACGTTTATAAAATTATTAGTAAATTTATTAATGATAGATTCATTAATAGACTGAAATTATTGACTAGTGTTTTTCTAATAAATAGTTTTTTTTTATAAAATAATTATAAATAGAATTTTTCGTTAATACAATTGTTAAATATAATAATGTAAGTTATGGTCTAAAAAAATGGAAATATACCTGGAAACTGAAACACTACGAGAGATTGAGAGTAATCTCTCCCCCCCTTCTTATTTTCAAAAACATAATACCAAAACTCACTCACACATACATGTACAAAGAAAAATAAATCAAGATTTAGATCCTGTTTATTTGTTAGAAAATTTTTTTAGAAAGTGGTTTTTTAAAAAAAATAAATTATTAAAAAATAAATTATTTTCTGATATTTAGTAGTATTATAAAAAATAAATTGAAAAATAATTTTCAGTGTTTGGTTATGTTATGGAAAATGAATTGGAAAATAATTTAAAATATATTAATCAAAAGTTTAATGACTAAATTTGATATTATCAGCTAATAATATGATATTTTTAAATTTTTATGAGAGTATTCTCTCTCCCCCCTCTTATTTCAAAAACATAATACCAAAACTCACTCACACATACATGTCCAAAGAAAAGTAAATCAAGATTTAGTTCCTGTTTATTTATTGAAAAGTTTTTTTTTAAAAAAAAAAGTGGTTTCTTTAAAAAATAAATTCTTGAAAAGTGAATTATTTTCTGATATTTGGTAATGTTATAAAAAATAAATTGAAAAATACTTTCTAGTGTTTTATTATGTTATAGAAAATAAGCTGAAAAATAGCTTATTAATGTTTTTTTTTTCAAGTTTATTAAAATAATAAGGAACAAATCTTACAAATTAAAAAGTTGAATGAGAATGAAATTGAAAAAAAAAATCTAATTTCATAAATTATCCCAAATAAAATAAATAATAATCAAAATAATGGATATCAAATCTAACAAATAAACAAATTGAAAGATGATGAAATTAAAATAATTATAATTATAATTTCATAAATAATTTCAAATAAAATAAGTAACAATCAAAAGAATTAGGACCGAATTTGATAGATAAAAAAAATTCAATTAAAAAAATGATAAGAGAAAAGAAAATAATAATCATAAAAATAAGGACTAAAATTAATATAAAAATCAAATCAAATTAAATTAAATTTTAAGGGATTAAATTAAAAAAAAATCAAACAAAATATATATCAATCAAATGTTTGATGACTAAATTTGATATTATCAGCTAATAATATGATATTTTTAAATTTTTCATAACTTCTAAAAAGTATTTTCTGTTCAAAATAAAAAATAAAAACACTTCTTGGAAATCATACCAAATTTTTTTTTCACTTAAGATTATTTTTCATTAATCAATTTTTTTAATAATAAACAAATATATAAAAATAATTAAAAATAATTTTTAAAAAATTACTTTTCAGGCAAACATATGCCCCCACGAAACCCCCACGTATTCTTGGCCTTCGAGTGATCAGCACAAATGAAAATTAAGATCAAGTAACAACGAACGAAATCAGCACAATCTTTTTACTTTATCACAATAAAAAAAAAAAAAAAAGGAGCATCGAAGCGTGTGTGTGTGTGTCTATATATATATATATATGTGTGTGTGTGTGTGTGTGTGTTCTTGCGTTACTTTTGAGTTATTTTGGAAAAAAATCGTAAAATATGTATTATTTCTTTTGATAGACTTTAATAGCGTTTCCATTTTATTATTTTAATTTTTATTACATTTATTTAAATCATACATATTTATTTGTTTATGATTACAAACCATATATAGGAAACCAGAAGAAAACAATCTATAAATGTTTTCAATAAAATATATGCAAAACACTTGCTAAGAAAATTAGTTCTTATAAATTGGGTAAAATATACTAAACCATCCTGAACTATTGGTTAACACATGAATAGTTCTTAAATAAATTATTTAATGGCAGTAGTTCCTAAAAGAAATTGAATCAAGTCCTTGCGTTAAGAAAAACTAAAACTAAGCTTCCATCCAATCTTTAAAAAAAATAAAAACGTAATTTTCTACCTGTGAACTCCAACTAACCAAAACCTCAAAAAATAAAAAATTGGGGACCAACACTTCTTAATGCCAAATGATAATAAACATTCCACAAACACAACTAGAAAATAACAAAATGCAAACGAAATATTTTGTTGGTATAAACACACTAATTCTGTAGATATAAAAATCATCAATGGATTATTGATGGAAATGTGATGTCAAAAAATATTTTGTCTCTAATGTCATATATGTTGGTGATTTTTATATCGATAGATACATTGATAAGTTATAATCGTTTGTCATTAAAAAGAGGCTGGCCAATATTTGTCACCAAATCCGTTGGTGAATATTACCGATGAACTTCCAACGAATACATTTGTCGGCAACATATTTGTCTCATTAACAAGTTCGTTTACAGAATCACTGATTACATCTTCTATTGGTGATTCCATCAGGGTGTATATTGAAACAATTAACAACTTTGTATAACTTTCCAAGGGAAACAATGATCATTTACCAATAAAATTTTCATCGGTGTGCACCAAAACAATTAATAACTCTCTGTAGTTAAAAGGTTGATCATTGACCAATGGAAACTCGATCGGTTGATCATTGACTAATAATACTCGATCCTCTAAAAAGTATTGATTACATACTAACCTTGAACTTTCCCTACCAAGCCTCAACTATAGACCTCCATTCTAGATGACCTTGAAACTGACTCCATTTAAAAAAAGGTATTTTTATCGTTTTCATCGTCGATGTTATTGTTCTCACAGCTTTCACATTTGTATATTCCAAGCTATATAAACATGTAAATATTAATCTAATGTTATATTTGAACAAAATTAGATTTTCTTACATGCTTAAATTTGGCATCCATTCTGCAATTAACTTGCCAGAATGTGGATCCCTGGTAGATGAGACCCCAGATCTGCTACTGGCAGTCAATGAGCCAACATCGTTAAATGGTACATCATGTGCTTCTTCATGATCAACACTTAAATAAAACGAAGGGTCAAGAACACTAATGTTTGATGGTGCAGTATTACTCTATTTTGACCTTATATTTTTTTATCGGCATCTAAATAATATAATTAAATAACTTAGAATATTTAATTCAAAACCCAATCAATGGTTTATGATTTTTTTTAATGCATCTAACCATTTATAACAAGATTCAAGCTGCAACTTCTCTATAAGAGACCTAACCCAACACATGTATACACACCAAATGAACCATAATTTCTCCATTCTAAATAAAGATATACTAATGATAACAAATGTAGTGATTCTTAGTAGCTTTGTCTTTTCATTTGCATCAGCAAAATATAGCTAAACCAGTATTTTTGAAGCTCTTAACTTCAAGCTTAGTATTGAACTAATTGCATAGAAAACCACTGGACCTTCAGTATAATTATAACTTCTCTCCCAACTAGAGGGGAAGATTCAAGGCTCGAATAGCAAGAAAGTAATTTTAACTCAACTGTTGAATGAAAAGATGAAAGAAATTAAAGCATAGCAGAGATATTTCGCCAAATACTTTCCACACATTCACATTATGAAAAAAAGATTACCACATATAAGCAATATATACATCACATAATTAATATCGTCGTAAAATAAGATTCTCAAATAGCACATGCTTATATTGAGATAATACATAAATTATAGTGATGAGAAAATAGTTGATTATATATTTTCTCAACACATTAAAATACGTATATGCAGATAAAAGATTGTCCTAAGAAACTCAAATAAAACACAAATGCTCATGGTGAATAACTTAGAAAATAACATGGTGCTTTTCAATCTAAACAGATACCAAAGCCTAAACATTAATTTATATTATTTCCCTTCATATTAGTTAAATAACTCTCAACAAAACATAAAACACCACCTCTACTACATTCACCTACGAGAATTCATAGAACGACAATAAATGTATTTTGATGCATTTTGATATGTTCCTTATCTAACCACATCTTTTAATGCATTTTGATATGTTCCTAATCTAACCTAATTCAAAAGAAACACATGCGAGAATTCACATACCTTGTGTCATTCTTCAACAATAAATGTACAATAATATTTTAAATGTAAAATAATATATTCATAACTTAAAAATCAACAACTCATTTAAAACTATATTTTTCAACAATAAACACTTGGTAAGTGTACAAAACACAATGCATTATTGAATGACAATAAATATCTAAATTATATAATAATATTTTATATCTAAAATGAGTTCAAATCCCATGTTTAATTTGAATCCCCATCATCTTTATGTACATCATCATCTTTGTCGTTGAACTAAAATTGTTTGATCTTTTCATCTTTATCAATATTAGTATGTCCATTGATACTCAATATATATTATTTAACTTTTCAATATCAACATGAATATAAGTATTCCCAGTAACATGAAAATAGGAATTCTCTTCTAACTCAGTAGATGGAGAAACTCAATATGGATCAACTGACTCATCTATTTAAAATACATCTTCTACCCTACTTTCTTCATCTTTACCATAGTTTACAACTTGGACATGACTCCTAGGTTTGGTTTTTATCGTAGATAACTAATCAACTCATGTACGATCATTTCTAAATAAAAGAGTATATGTGTAATATATTTTTTGACATTGTTTGGTAAATACAAAAATATCATGAATGTTGTTAAGTCTATTTTTTTTATTAATTCTAATTAAAACATAGTGATAATGTACTCTAATTCCTCTATCGGTATTATACTAATATCATTTGAATTAAAAAAAAAACTATATTTTACCCCCTATGATATTTCAATTCAATCACCTCTTTTAACTTGTCATAATAATCAACTTCAAAAAAAGTTGATATCTTAACACAAACCCCACTATTATAGGAATTCCAACCCTCACAATAATCTTCAGTATAGAAGACATAGCCACTAACAAAATACCTGTCATAAAACTGGATCTTTCATTCTAAACCCAAATAAAGTAATTTTAAAATTCCAATATTGAGTCTCATGTTGTACACGTAGTTAAAGATAACAACCATTAATAGTAAATGAAACAAATGTATTCTTATTACAATTACAAATAATTAAAAACATACTTGTTTTTTAAACCATATTGTGAATTGCTCATCTTATATTTAGAAAATTTAAGCTTCAGTAAGATTTGGATTTTGAAATAATAATAATTGACAATGTTGTCTATACGAAAGTTACTGTGAATTTAGCCTAAATGAGAATACAAAAGAAAATAACTCAATACTGGAAAATTAATTTACTAAACAAAAGGTCTTAATTCACTGTAGTTAAATAAACACATAATTATGTGTTTTTTCTAAATTCGATGTTTGTCAAATATCTTCCTGAAGCTGTATTCTTCAATAATGATCATCTAGGATTAGAAAATATTAAAACATTTCCACCAGAAAACATTTCACCACCATCATCATGTCTTAAAACACAATTGATTCTTATTCGCATATGAGGCTCAAAATAATATGAGATAAATATTGAAATCTCTTCAATAATATAAGCCGCACATATAGATGATCAACATGTGTCTTGTTTTTTTTTTTTTGTCTTGAGGTTAAACAAGTACCTACATGAAGGTAAACATAAAAATATATTCATTGAAACAAAAAGTTTAAGAAACCACATTACCCATTTATAATGAATGTTATTCCTAGCCTCTCAAAAAGATACACCTATTTGTATTGCATAAGCTCTTTAACTTTTGCTTCATACAATAAGTATGTAGGCAAATGTTCCATTGGATCAAAGAATGATGGAGAAAAGATTATCTCAAGTTTATATGGTCTCAACAATGCTCCTTTCAAGTTGTTCCATGTGTTGTGAATGCAACTTGTTTGAGCAAACATCTCTAAAAAAATAATTAATCTCAATGGGTGCATCCTTTATCTCTCGGTGTTTGCATAAACACATGAAAATCATGATTCTTTATTCCATACATTCTTCATTACTTTAAATTCATCTATCTAGTTATGTTCGAAGCATATCCATAAAAAAAATCAAAGACTCTTAAGTCATTCGTAAATAAGAAATTGTGATTTTTTTATCTAAGGCATATGTTGCTTCAGGCTTTATGATACATACCCCATCATTAAACAATTATATATCTTGATGATCATAAAATAAAGCTATATCTATCTAGTTCTTATGTTATCTTTTATTTTTTTCTTTGACATCCATGATCGTATTAAAAAAAATTTCAAACATATTCTTCTCGATATACATGACATCCAAATTAGAGCAAAGAACATTAATCTTTCAATAAGGAACCTCTCAAAAAACACTTTGATAAAACCCAATTATAGGTCACACTAAAACTAGGAAACTTCTACTTACCGAATTGAAAACCAAATACAATATCCTTATACTATGATACTACATCATGTAATTCTTCACTCGAAAATATTGGTAGTGCAACATTCCTTTCAACTTTACCTTTTAAAAATTTCTTTCTATTTTTTCTGTATCAATGACAACTTGGCAAGAACCTCCGGTGACAAAAAAAAAAAAAAAAAGCTTTACCATACTTCATTAAGGTGATGCCTTATTGTTTTTCATACAATGTGGATAAACTAATTTTCTATGTGTGCTCCATCATAAAAGCATCTCATGTATAGGAAAATCATTTATAGTCCACATCAAAGTTATATTTATTTGAAAATTTTGTTTCCATGATACATCATACGTCAAAACTCTAAATAACTAGAATGGTTTCAACTTATCAATTAATAGTTGAAGACAATCATCTATATTCCTACCTGGACTATAAGGATCAAGTATTACTGTAAATAAAATATATACTCTAGCCTCATACACATCTCCAATAGAATTTGTTAAACTTTTAGTATGATCAGTCAACAAGAATATGAAGCAGCAAATGACCTAAATGGATTAAACCTATTTATGCATAAATAAAGACACACATTTTGTAATTTCATTGAAAACTAAGGATGCACTCTATTAAACTGCTTGAGAGATTCACCATCAGAATGATACATAATTACTTTATCATTCGCATTATGAGAATGATGTTATGTCATGTGCTCGAATGTTTTTGAAGACATAAATAATTTTGTAACATATGAGTGAATGAAAAATATCTTAATTTTGTCCTTAACAAACTTATTGTAGATCAAGGTACTTTTTGGTAGAAATAAGTAAAAACTCAAATTTCAATATGTTTTTACCTAAAAAATATAAAGAAAATCTAAAAAGCTCAATAATCCCATTAACAACTTCAAAATACCCTTTAATATGCTTAAAACCTCAAATGATCTCTAAACTTTTCTTAAGCGTAGATCTACCTTTTTAGCATGACTAAATACACAAAATCACCTTCATGGAACAATTCTTATAAAAACAAACCCATAGATATTAAAATTGTTATTTTTTATTGATGGAATGTGGTTGTTCAAAATCTTTTTCTCTTCTTTTTTTCCCTAATTACTCTCTCTCCTCTTCAAACTTTCAAGGACTAAACGCGAAGAAAATAAACTTTTATGATTGAATTGTAAACTTTGCAAACTATGGAAACCAAAATATAAATAAAGACAAAGTGCATAGTGAGTGAATGAATAATAAGAGTGTGTTTGTCAGTGTGGTAGCGGTTACTTTTCAAATAGCTTTTCGTGCCGAAATACATGCCAGTGATGTTTTTTTATTTTTTAAAAATTATTTTTAACATCAACACATCAAAACGATCTAAAAAGTACAAACCAAATTCAATTTAAATAAAAATAAAAAATTTTGAATTTTGGCAAAACACCGTTTGGACCGCAATGCCAAACGGTGCCTAAGTTAGAAGTGTGAGCACGTTGAATTTAGAACAGTTAAAAATAATATTATAATTTAATATAATAATAATATAATGATGAGTCCTTGGAGCGAATCGGTCCTCAACGTGACCCCTATAATCAAATTGGCCCATAACTCATCAAAATCTAAAAACGGCAGCGTTAATGACCGTTCGTTCTTCCTGTACAAAAATTGGCACATACATCTCCTTTTTCTCCGCTCCAAGCCCAGGGTTTTGCACTGTTTCCCCCTCCTTTTATCACCAGGGTTTTAGGTTTTAGCCTTCTCGTTCGGATAAAATGGAGTCAGTTGCTAGACTGCACTGCCGTCACCAACCCTTTAATCTCTCACTCAATTCCCACCGTCCATCATTTCCAAAACCCATCATTTCCCTCTCCTTCAAAACCCCACCTCCCTCATCCTCGTCACCCTTCAAACTCTCCTCTGCCTCCATCAGAGCCTCCTCCTCCTCCTCCTCCCGCATCATTCCACTCAATAAAAACCTTGGCACCATCATCAAAACCACTTCAATCGCTCTCACCGCGGCAGCCGCTTTATTCTTCACTCGCCTCCATATCAAACCAGCAATCGCCTCCCCGCTTACCGCGTCATCCACAGTAGACCCCATAAAGGAATCTTCGAAAGAAAATGTTTCGTATGAAGAACAGGAGAGAGCTCTTCAAGATTATCTGTCTCAAAACCCCAATGATATTGAAGCTCTACGGTCTCTCATGGAGGTGAGGATCAAATCAAAGAAACTTCTTGAAGCAATTGAAGTTGTTGATCGATTAATCGAGCTGGAGCCAAACGAAGACGAATGGCCATTGTTGAAATCACAAATTTACACTTACAGTGGAGATTTTGAGTCTGCTAAAGATGGGTTTGAAGCGATTTTACAAAAAGATCCACTTCGCGTGGAGGCTTATCATGGCCTTGTAATGGCGAATTCGGAATCCGGTGGTTCCTTGGAAGTTGTGTTGAAAAGAATAGAGAGTGCAATGGATAAATGTAAAAAAGAAAAGAAGAATTCGGATTTGCGGGATCTTAAGTTGTTGGTTGCGCAAGTTAGAGTAATGGAGGAGAAGTATCTTGATGCATTGAAGGTTTATGAGGAGTTGGTGAAAGAGGAACCGAGGGATTTTAGGCCGTATTTGTGTCAAGGGATCATTTATACTTTGTTGAGGAAGAAAGATGAAGCGGAGAAAAAGTTTGAGCAGTTTAAAAAGCTTGTTCCGAAGAATCATCCTTATAGGGAGTATTTGGTTGATAATATGTTTGCTACTAAGTTCTTTTCGGACAAGGTAGAGAGGGAGAGGAGTTGAGGGGTGTGGCTATATGCGATGAGGATGAGGATAATGACAAGGTTGTAACTTATTTCTTATTGCTTTTAGTTTGATTTTGGTTTGGATTTTGTTAAATGAATTGGATAGCGGTTAGTTAAGATTTTAATTGCCATGCTGATAGGAGGAAGTGTCCATGAATGACTATCAGTCGTAAAATGTTTCTAATTTAAAAATGAAGATGATTATGCATATGCTAGTTATTTGGGGAAGAAGCTTTTTATTTATTTGTTATGGTATTGCATATATTTATGTCTTTGGTAAAGTAGCATCTACTTAGAGCTCAAATGTTTATGACGTGGACATGAAAATCTTTAGCTAATATGCAAATGTTTTAGGGAATGCATGATAGTGAATTTGTTGCTTTGTAGAAATGACCATTGCGCAGTTGAAAATTTATCTTCTAACTTGTTGAGTCTTTACTATTTTGTACGAGCATCAAGGTATTGATTGCTGATGTATGTTCTGCCAAGATTATACCATTGCAAAATCATTTAGTTCTTTGCTACTTGGTTGAGGAGGATGAAATACTTTCATGTTGTGTGTATTTGGAGGATAAAATACTTTCATGTTGTGTGTATTTGGAGGATAAAATACTTTCATGTTGTGTGTATTTTGAACTTCATTGGCTGCATTAGCAAGAAAAAGGTACCCATTTTACCTTGTATTGGGTGAGGCAAATAGGCTTTTTTTTCAATGCTAGTTCTTATTTTATCTGAACCTGAGTGTTGCCAACATTCAGAACAATGGCCATGTTAATCATCAGAAACCAGCTTCTCATTTCCCTTTGCTTGCTTTTCTGCATGCTCGTGAAGTGCTAAATTACTCCATGTGACCTGTTAATTCCTAATTATTCCTCAGCCAAATTCAACAAAAAATAGCCTTCATTATCATGACATGACATTCTCTTCTCAACTTGCCAAGTAGAGGCAAGTGCAGTTCTTCATAATAAATGTTCCAGGATAAAACTACACTGGCCTTGTCGCTTCTCTTTTTCTCCCCTGCAGTAAATTTTAGTCCTGCTATTGCAATAAATTCCTCTTAGGTGAGAACACAGAGTGAATTCCAAAACCTCTTAGTGGTTGTTAGATCCACCTAACAATTCTTATGTGCTAATTCAAAAACTGTTAGCCTTTGTGGTACTTGGAAATGGGCATCAAAAGTGCCTTTTTGAAGATGTGGTGAATATCCTGGATTAGGGGCTATATTTTGCTTGCAGGCTATTTATTGTATTTAAATTATTGTTCACTCAGATATGTGGTGTTTTAGTTTTTCTCCGTGGTGCTTTATGTGTACTGTGTATTATCAACTTGTTAAATAGGACTGAAAAAGCCATTTCTTAAGTACAAAGTTGGCAGTAGAGGAACTTTTAAATGGCTTTGTGCCATGAGCTTCTTCTTTGATTGCTGAACATACATGTCAGGCTTGTACTAAGGTGTTGAAGGGATCTACCGTCTCTGTAAATGCCCTGTAAAGAAAAATAATGAGGCTGAGTGAATTTGAACTCTCTAACATATAGGGTAGGCAAATGCTGGAGTTTGCATTACGGTGTCTTTACTATTCTTGGCAAGCTTGGGGTGATCAAGCTTTGCCAGGGCAGTTTGTACCTGTGCTTTCCACTTAGCATATCTGTTAGGTACTACATGTATTTTCTCACTGAAATTTCAGATTGTACAGGTATCATTTAGTGAAAGAATCTTTTATTTGGTTAAAGTCAAAGCTAAAATGTCATGTTAATCCAATGATTATAGGGAATAGATGACCATAAAGAATTCAAGTTTTAGAGCCTGCAATTCATTTCAGTTCCATGTGCCACTGGCCTTTGGGATGGTTGAATTGGTAGTCTGCAAGCTTGTGTTGTTAACAACTAGTTAATTCGTATAAAATGATTCATGAGTATCTCAATTTTCCTGTAGCAGTGCATTCTCATGGTAGATGCTATTTATTAGGTACGTAATTTTTTCTACAAAACAGATTCACTTCTTAATGCCCTTTCCTTTGCATGGACGCTGTAGAATTTTAATTGAAGTTTTGATTTCCTCAAGTGATTTTATTTCCTGGTCTGTATAGGGAATATTTGATTGATAACTTGCTTGCAACTAAGTTCTTTCTGGAGAGAGTAGAGAGCAAGAAAATTGGGCCCAGTAGTTTAGAATAATTGCTGAACGAATTGAGGTATGGGTAACATCAAGGTAGAAATTTCTGTGTTTGTTTATTTATATTTTTTGTGTGTGTTTGTAGTTCGGTTTAGCTAAATACCTTGGTAGTCAGAGGGAGTTACAGTGGATGACTGCCTGTCCCTGAATTCTGGTAGTTACTAGTGGAATGGTACTGGATATGCTAGTTAAATAGGTGAAGAGACATTGCATTTTTGTTAGGGACAAAGTGTAATGACAACGAAACTTTCTATAGGTGCCTAATGACAATGAAACTTTCTATAGGTATGAAGTTTCACTTCTCCAAAAAATTGATGTGTGTGGGGGGTGACTTGCTCCCACAAATTATAGGCCACCCGTGCTTATATTTATGGCTTTGGTGCTGTAGCATCTAATTAGAGTTTGAATGGAAATTGAAGTCTTTCATTATACCTTGTATGCAAATGTATGTGGAAATGCTTGATTTTGAATTTATCTTTTTAGAAATCGTCTGTATTCAGATTCAGAATTTGTGGTATTTATCAGTGATGTTGCATGTCCTGGTGAGAACAATGAGTAGCAAAGCATTTGGTTCCTTTATACTTGGTTGATACTTGAGATTGTCAGAAAATACTCCATTTGTGTGCATTTTGAACTTCATCAGGTTGAAACAACAAGATGAAGTACATTTTTTATTGGCTGATGCAGTTGGGCATCCTCATTGATGCTAGATTGTCTACTCTGAACCTGGCTTTTCAGTCACTTGGTCCAATAGCTACGTTATTCATTATAAACTACTTTCTTCCTCCATTATGCTTGATCTTCTACATGCCCTTGAAGTGCTATGTTACTCCATCAACCGATTATTCCTAATCATCCCTCAGCCAAATTCAACCGAGAAATTCTTCAGAATCATGATCCGGCATTCTCTTCTCAACTCGCTATAGTAGGACAATTTGCAATGTAATCCCTGTAATAAAGGGTCAAGCATTCAACCATGTTGGCCTTGTTATTTCATGCTTCCCAAAAATCGTAGTGGTCCCATTGTCAACTAAAAGATTGAACTCCGCTTCTATAATGACGCAGAGTGAATTCTAATTCCTATACTTTCTGCATTCTATCTGGATGAGAATTTGGGTGAGCTAGTTTTCGTGTTTCTGGGCAATGTGTGCTTCTAAGTGCTTTTTAGGACATGCCTTGTATATTAATGCATTCGAGTAATTCAACTATTTATTATCTTTGACTCTTCTGTGCATGGAAGCATTATGTTTCTGAAGGCCATTAAATTGTTCGGTAACACAAGGGCCATTTCTACAGAATGAAGTTGCAGCAATATAGGGTTGTTTAGAGCATCTTTGTAAGTGCTTGCAAAGAGTCTTGGAGGCGGTCATGGTCTGCCTACAGGCTGAGAACACCTGGATCCCCTATGATCAATCTTAACACGGGTTGTTTTGCCATTCTTTGACTTGGTGGAAAGCTCAACACTGGAGTTCACAATACAGTGCCTCTTGTGTTCTTGGGCAAAGCTTTATAAGCAGGCTTTTCGTGGCAGATCTTCCCTCTAGACACTAATAAATGTCATTTCTCATTGTAATTGCTAGTTGCTGCTTGCATTATCTAGTCCACATATATTGTGAACTCTTAATTGTCCCCAATGATTATTAAGCCGTCGACATAAACTAACATATATTTGAGATGGTTAGCACTTTGAAGGACAAATAGAGATGTTTCACCTAGAGTTAATAAGAAAAGTTAGTTCATCATACCATGTGCGAGACGCTTGCTTGAGATCATAGATTGCTTTTCAAAGTCTGCAAACATGAGATGGATTATCTTGATCATGAAGCATGGTGGTTGTACCGTGTAAACAGTGTCTGTGAGATGAACTTGGAGGAAGGCATCATTGACGGCAAGTTGTCTGAAGGACCAACCGCGTGAGACAACAAGACCAAGAACGCTTCAAAATGTTATGGGTCTTACTAAGTTCTTGTTGAAAGCTTTTTGCAACCAAGCGAGCTTTGAATCTGTCAATTGAATCATTAGGGTTGCGTTTAGTATGAAAAATCTGTTTGCATGCAATAACATTATGAGTGATATTATCATGTGATACAAGTTTCCAAGTTTTATTATGGACCAGTGCATTAGATACATAGCTATGTGTGGACTAACAGGATTACCAGTCTTGATTATTATAAGGGACGATGCTACGACATCGAGCTCGTTGAAAATTAATATCCTTTTTAAAAGTCATAATTTTAACTGTAATGGGTTTTTTTTTAATAAAAATGTTGTTTGTCCCAAAAATCCAAAATGTTGAGAAATTATTCTTTTTGGAACCACATTGACAAGAGAAAAATAATAATTTTAGATAGGCACCAGATTCCGCCGCTGCCATTAAGCCATTATATATGTGTTTATTGTAAGACTAATTTGATATAATATATTTCTTTTAATTCTAACCACTTGAAGGTAGAAGCTTATTTAATTAAAAAGGTAACAACACAAATCCTGTTGACATTGTAAAGAAGTTGCTCACCTTCACGACCAAAAACAAAAGATTTTGTGGCTAAACTTTGAGGTGGAATAATTGTTTTTTAAAATGATTTTTATTTGAAAAATATATTAAAATAATATTTTTTATTTTTAAAAAATTATTTTTAATATTCAAAACGATTAAAATATATATATATATAATTATTGAAAAAAAATTAATTTTAAAAATATATCATTCAGAATAAAGTTTCAAACAAACCCTTAGATTGCCAAATCCCCTCTCCTTTTCTTGGGTTCAAATCAATTGTCATTATCTTTCCTTTGCTGTTGGGATTTCTTAATTTTACAAAAAGTCTAAAAGCCAAATCCAAGAAATGCAACTTGTTCACTTCAAAACGTAACCTAAAACTTTTTTTAATTTCTTTGTAAACATTAATTAATGACAATAACCTCAATCACCTAATACAAGAATAAGTTTTTAAAATTATTTAGTAAATAACTTAATGATAAGAGCTTAAAATTAAAAGATTTGTTTTTCTTTTGATTTCATGTTCGAGTCTTGTGGTTGTTAATATGATGGTCATTAAAAACTTATGTTATTATTAACTTTAGGATCCGTGGAATTAGTTAAGGTGTCTACAAACTAATCTAAACACCCCAATTCAAAAAAAAAAATTAATAATAATTTTTTTAAAATAAGAACATTAATACCAGCACAGAGAACATGATAATCCTTCTACTAGAAGAAAGTGTGTCAATTAGGGATAAGTTGACATTTTGGCTCTTGATCAAACTTCTTCACCTAATTAACCTCTGGCAATAAATTCACTTTTAATTATGTACTAATCTGATGGCGATTGCACCAAGATTTGATCAATCACTACCGTTGAATAAACGTCTATATATATATATATATATTCAGAAATTTAGTTACGTTCCATTCCCTTACCTTTCATACTCTGGAAGATAAACGTAATGAAGTATTTCTTTTACTTTTATGCTCACAAAAATTATTACTGAATATATTTTCTTGTTTGCGGAAATAATTTCAAGGCATAGATAATAATGAAAATTAAACTCTAAGTTATTTTTTGAAAGAAGACGCCAAATATACTGATTTAAACTTATTGTTATTTTTATTAAAATTGATTTTCATTTTCATGTTTCTGATCTCATTTTTTTATTTTTTTATTTTAAAATTATGTTTGTAAGAGTATAGAAATCAATTTGGAAAAATTATAGGTTCCGCACGCTTGGAAGTTGATTCATATTATTTGGAAAAAACAATTATCAAATTGATTTTTTTATTGATGATTTTAATATACACATATATAAAAACAATGAAGAATATTTAAAATTGTATCAAATAAATATCTTTAAAAATATTAGAATCATAGTACCAAGTAATACCAAGTCTATGAATTTTGTTTTTCATATTGACTAAGGTTTACTCTTTGGTGCCCAAAGTATGTGAAGTAGACTCATCATGGAAGTGTATGAAAATTATATACATTCCTGGTTAATCACAAGATTTCTTTAAAAAATACAAACTAGTTATTTAAGCCTCGTGATGTGGCGAGTTCTAATTTTTGTTTTTTTAAAAAAAACACTCTCAATATGCAAGCTATTTTCTAATTTGTTTTCGAAATATATATAAAAAAAATCATACAAGCATCTAATCAAACAAAATCAATAATCATTTATGTAAAAAAAAATTATTAACAATAATCAAAAGAAAAACTGGAAAATTTAAGAGATAAATATAAATTAAGATATTTGATCCTGCAAAATCAAATATTTACCTGTATTTATCTATTGAATTTTTTTATTAAAATCAATAAAAGATAACATAAACATAAACAAATACGAAATTGAAAACATTACGTAAGGCCAAACATAAAATAAATATTATTTAAGAATAAATATTATTTTATAAAATAAAGCTTACCTGTATAAAATAAAAAGAATTATTCAAAAATTAAATACAAAAAAATATTTTTTTAAAAAATAATTATTCAAGAAAGGTCTACAAAACCCATGGTCTAGGCTATAAAATCAGGATAAACCAATAGAGAAGAAATTAAAAATAACTACAAAACTATTTTAAAAACAAAATAATGTTGAATGTTAAAATTATAAAAGAAATTAAGGACAAAAAATCCTAAACTATATGAACTTGTCAAACTTATTAACCATGTTAATGGATCAGAAGCATCACAAATAAAAAGGTCCTGAAGCCTATTTCCCATCAAATCAAAGGCTGAAGGAGGAAATAGAAGAGGAAAAACCACAAAAAATTGTAATTAAAAGAACGAGGAAGAAAATTGAAATAAAAAATAAATTAGAAGGTATCAAAATATTTTAAATTAAAGTGTTAATTTAAAAACAAATAAACTTTAACAAAAGGGAAAATAAATCAAAAGAGTGAGTGCTAAATTAAAAACCATAAAAACATAAATTTTAATTGAAAGATGAAATTGAAAACCAATAAAACTTTTTGCAAAAGAACCAAAGGAAAAAATCAGAATCAAAAGAATAAGGATTGAATTGAAAAAAATAATATATGAAAAACGGTAATTCAAATACTAAATTGAAAATAACTAAAACTTTTATATTAGGACCACAAACAACAATAAACAATAAACAATAAAAAATAAAAAATAAAAAATAAAAAATAAAATTGACAAATCTAAAGAGAAGAGGACCATAGTGTATTTTGTTTTTGGAAGAGTGAGAAAAGAAAGATAAAGAAAAAATAGTGCGCATACAATGACATGGTGAAAGAGTAGGTTTGGCCATCAGATAATCCTACACGCGCCACCCAAACACTCTGGATAACACTCACTTGTTGGCGAGTGAACGTGATGCGCCAATACTTTTTGCAAACAAAATAATTGTTTTCTACATGAAAATGCCATATTGTCCTTTATGAACCTGAGAATCATAAAAAAAAAATAGTGAAGATATACAAATGCCGGCAGATGAATGCCTTGATTTTTGTCTTTTCTAAAGATATAATGGCATTTTTATTGTATTTCAAAGTGTAAAATACCAAAAAAGCCCTCAGAGTCAACTGTTTTATTTTTTTTATTTTTTTTACCTTCAAGTATAAATAATTATTTTAACTACTTCAATGTTCTTTAAAAGACTAAAAAAACCCCTGAGCAACAACTCAAGAAATTGTTAAATCTAAAGACAAAACAATATTTTTACTATGAAAAAAAGAAAAATACTAATATACTCCTAAACAACCTTTTAATTACTAATGGACCAATTGTAAAGACTAAAACACCTTCAATATCATTACATTTTTTTTCCCAAACTAAGTGGTAAAAAATAATTTTACTGTAGCAATCGACAGTATACTGTGTCTATTGTTACAGTGAAAAACCCACACGGTTTAGAGTTTTTGTTAATATTAGTAGTAATTATTTTTGTTAAATATTGAAAGTTTTAGATGTTATTTGAGAGTGTGGTAACAATTACTTTTGAAAATATTTTTCACTTGGAAATACATTAAAATAATTTTTTTTTTTTAAAAAAATTATTTTTGACATTAACATATCAAAACAATTAAAAAGTATATAAAAAAATAATTTTAAATAAAATAAAAAACATCAATTCAAATATATTCTTAAACAACCTCCTAATGATTTTTCATTTCTAGGATGGACAATATATTACCCTACACACCAATATCAAATCTACAATATCGAACCTACATAGTCGATGCATGTTCACAATCACAACAAAAAGAAAGATGTTGACGATAACCAAATTGGCTGTTTTTAGTTTTGATTTGGTAGGAAACTGACCACTAAAACTAAAAACAGCCAAGAACACAAACCTCAAATAAAAAAATAAAATAAAAAACACCTTACCAAAAAAAAACAAGACGCACCAGAAAATGAACGTGGCAGCCATGTATCAATACACGTGTAACCAAAATCACGGTCGCATGGTACTGTACACCTCCCATCAACAACCACCACCCGTACAGAGATTGTTTAATAATTATTATTTTTTATTTAAAAATATATTAAAATATTTTTTTTATTTTTTAAAATTTAATTTTAATATTAATATAACAAAATAATTTTAAAAAGAATTAATTTAAAATAAAAAAATAGTTTTTTAACAAACAGCGAGCGTTCGCAGTACCGAACACTCTCGCACTTTACTACTTACCCGCCCTCCCTGCAACTACCGTGTCAGTCTCTCTGTTTTTTGAATGTTAAAAAACAATAATAAAAAAAATCACACCGCCCTCTCTCTCTCTCCGACACTTGTAACGGACAACACTCTCCATCTTTATTTCTTGTTTTTTTTTTTTCTTTCTTTCTTGGAGGAAAAAAACTTTTTTTTTTTTTCAAGATCTGGTAACTGAATCTATTTTCGGAGTTAAAAGAGCTGATTTTTTTTTTTTAATTCTCTTCTTTTAGTTTCAATTATATGATTTTCTTGGATCCTTCCTCTCTGTTTCTCGCTTGCTTCTTTGCCGTATTTCCGATCTAAGATTTCTTCTGCTGATACATTGCACTACATGCTTAAATAATCTTTTTTGTAATGAGTGATAACCATGGAAATATTTCAGCTCAGAAGGTCCAATCTCTTGCCTATTTCTCATCTTCATACTCATAATCTTAGCAGAAAAGGTAAACTATTTTAATTACACATTTTCAGCTTAGAAATGTGGTGGAAGTTTATTCTTTCATTTCCCCCCCTGCATTTTTCTCAAGCATCCTAGTAGAGTCTTTTCTTCTGCATTGTTGTTGCTCAGTAACAGAAGTAACGCAAAAGGAAAGTAGTCTCTTGTTCGTTTCTCTTCAGATTTTCTCAGGCAGTTGAGCTAAATAATAGCTGAAATTCTGAAAAAAATTAAAAATTATAGTGTTAAATCTTTTTGTGTGTGCATTGTAGAGGTTGATGAGGAGCTAGATTGAGCTTTTGGCTTTGTTTCTTTGCTTTAGTTAAAGTAGGTTTTCGATTGAGTTACTTTATGACCTTTTAATTATCTTTTCTCTGTAGTGGCATGCCCATGATTTTGCTTGCTCCTTCTTTTACTAATTCTCTGGCTATAAAAACATATGCTTGCATTTCTTTAAACTGTACTCATTAACCATATTCGATTTTTTTTATTATGTTTTTATTTTTTTTAAGCTTCGCATGCTCAAAATGACAGTTAATTGATGATTTCTGGATTGGATTATTTAATTTTTGCAAAAAATATTTTGAAGATTTTAAATTTGCTACCCCCTTCCCTTTGACTTGTGACAGCAATCCTAATGGTGTACAAGAAATTCATTTCCAGGAAACGGGCTGGTTCGGGAACCGAGAAACTTCCCATATTTGGCCTCTGATTCTAGTTCTCAGAGCGGTGATTCCCATATTTTAAAGAACTGGTGTGTTGATTTATCTGCTTCTATTTTTTGCAAAACTTATTAAAAGCAATCCTGCTCAGCTGTATGAATTGTGAATTTCTTCTATGCCAGCCTTTTTCTTGTGTGTATTTTATTGATTACTTGTATTCATTGTTGTGATTTGAATCGCTTGGCTCTTGTAGTTCACCTGTGAGTTGGGGTGGAGATCTCCAAAAAAGGCAGTTCGAACACAGACAAAGAAGTTACTAGCAGAAGAGATGTCAAGAGAATCTGAATCCAGAAGGACTCCGAGTGTTATTGCCAGATTGATGGGCCTTGATAGGCTACCACAGCAGCAATCTTCTCATAAGCATCCAAAGAAATCCTTGGAGAACTACACCCAAAGAATGGTATTGGCAGAGATAGCTCAAAGAAACAGAGGCTCATATGGTCGGCGGTCATCCAGAAAAAGCTCCAAGGATGAGCAAGAATTTAAAGATGTATTTGAAGTTTTAGACACTTCAAAGATGGATAGTAGTAGTTACTCATCATGTGGAAATGGACACTCAGAGCTCACAGCAGCTGAGATGGCATTCATTCAGCAGAAATTCACGGATGTTAAATGCCTTTCTACCGATGAAAAACTTCAGAATTCAAAGGAATTTCATGATGCTATTGAGGATCTGGACTCCAACAAGGATCTTTTGCTGAAATATCTTCAGCAGCCAGATTCTTTGTTCACAAAGCATCTGCATGATTTACAAGGTATCCCTCCACAATCCCATTGTGGTCGGACTCACATACCAGCTAAGAAGTCATCATATCCTGCACACTGTGGGAGCATTGGCCTAGGCTGTAATATAGAGAGAGAAAACCCATTGAAGAATAGAAGAAAACCTCATGTTGATCCTTCTAGCTACTCTTATAGTAAGCTTGAAGCTCAAAATCCAGTCAAGTTGTCAAAAGTTCAACTGGATCAGAAAGATGAATCCGCCATTCTCCCTACAAGGATTGTTGTTCTGAAATCAAATATTGGAAAAACGCAGAATTCTAAGAAAAATACCTCATCATATCAATCTTCTCATGCATCACCTTCAGATTGTAGGAAACACACTGAAACTCCTAGTATCAAGAACAAGGAGGTGGTGTCATGGGGAAAGAAAAGTTTTCCTGATGATGCAGGGCCCTCAAGGTATAAGTCTAGAGAATCTAGGGAAATTGCAAGGGAAATCACCAGGAAAATGAGAGAAAATTTCATAAACAGCTCCATGAATTTTTCAACTTCTGGTTTTAGAGGCTATGCCGGGGATGAGAGTTCAACTGAAAATGAGTCTGCAAATGAATCAGAGGAGACAGCAGTGAATTCCAGAAATTCCATTGATTGGAGTAACCGAAGCATACCTTTATCATCATGCTCTAACGAATCATCGGTGAGCAGAGAGGCCAGGAAGAGACTCTTAAAGAGGTGGAAACTGACTCATAAGTCTGTGAACATGGGAATTGTTAGTCAGAGCAGCACACTAGGTGAAATGCTTGCTACCCCCAACTTGGGAACAAGGCTAGGGAATTCAGATGCCATGATCTATAAAAAAGTATTCAGTGATGACGTTGATTGCAATCATGGAACAGTTAGGTGGGATGAACCTTTGGGTATTAGCAGCAGGGAAGGCTGGAAGGATGTTGGTACTGGGAATATTTTGAGATCAAGGTCTGTGCTTGCTTCATCTACTATTATCAGTAGTCCTAGAATAGACAAGCGCCGTGAAAATGTTTCCCATGACAGTTATATGATCCCTAGACAAGTGATCTGGCAGGAAAGAAACAGAACAATAAAAGGAAATTTCAATAAGAGAGAATGTTCTTCTTCTAGAAATTCCAAATCACGTTCTAAGAAATCTCACATGTCTAGCTGCTCGTATAGATATCACAGTGAGGCTTCCTTGGATATTAATTTTGGCCAGGATCAAGTGCAGAGTGACATTGCAGAATATGATTCACTGGAACAAATTTGTACAGTTTCTGAGACACCAGCTTCTCTTGTCACAGATACAGGTTTAGTTTTTGAAAATATGGTGGATGTGGTAATTGAGAACAAAGCCATGCAATCTAAGCCTATGGACCAAGAATCATCGACTTATTTGTTGGTAAAAGGCAATTCCTCTGCTAGTGATCTAGAAGTTTCAAGCTCAAAGGTATGGTTTATATCTTTTGTGGATGACCCATGTGCATGCTGACATATTATGAGCACCATAGATAGAAACTTTGAGCTGCAGGGTGTTCTTCCTTTTAAATCTCAATGTCAAGGAATGGAGAAATTTCTTGTTTATCTTCTCCCCTTTCCTAATAATCATCTACAGTGTTTCAGAAAAACTGTCAGTCAGATGCATACAGTTTTTGATTCACAACGTCTGATTTAAACTCTATGCTTTTCCCTAAGATTGGAGTTTCAATTCATGGAATACATATGTGCAACAGCATTAGTTTTAAAAGTAGATTCTTAAATATACGAGCAACTATGTGTTTCTTTTCTTTTAATAAATGATTATTGCAAGATTGCAGTATTTATTTTTTTGTTTAAGAAAATAAGTACAATTTTTTTTGTTGCTATCTGTTTTCTTAAGCAATACCAACAATTTGCTCTGGCCATAATTCTAATTTTGCTGCAATCTCAATATTGAACATGCCTGGCTTTTCTTTTTTGTCATTTTTCAGTACATTTTGTAGAGACACAAACACCCATGCATATATATTTGTTTCCTACTTCCTAGGATATACATGTTTAATATTTGCCTCTTCCGTGAAATGCTTGAAGAACAATTTCTTAGAAGTGGTTGTCTTTAGTTCAATAATCCAAAAAAATGCGGTGCTGAATTAAATTAAATACTCTAGTCTCTCTCTCTCTCTCTCTATATATATATATTTATATATATATATATATTTATATATATATATATCATGAAATGGATACTTCATTATATAGTGAACGGTTTAATCTCAGCACTTCTTGATGTTTTAGGAACCATCAAATGGGCCATCTAAGAAAGGTTCAATTCCCATGCAGCACTCTGTAGCCGAAGTAGAAACTCCAGCAAGCTCGAAGGAGGCTGATCAGCCCAGTCCTGTCTCAGTTCTTGAAACTCCTTTTCCAGATGACCTGTCATCTGGTTCTGAGTGCTTTGAGGGTCTCAACGCCGACCTGAATGGTAATCTGAAAAACTGTTTGGTTTATTAATTCTTCAGTGTTTAAACTCCACTTGGGATTTGAGTCATTGCATTTTATTGTTTAGTTTGCGTTTTCATTCGAATTTGTATCTGTTTTGTGAGCATAACTTTTTTTTAGTTTATTTTCAGTGGAAGAATGATAACGAGGCCTTGGGAATGAAATTATTCTGTTACACCGAGTAAACATGTTTTAAAATCTTAAATAATGAGACTTCGGTTGATTCAAGTTACATAATATGCAGAGAGCAGTCATTCTCTGTCTTCATTGATTTGTGGTTTGGCCACTTTGGATTGACCAGATATCATTCTCATACCCGAGACAAAAAATGATTTTTCAGATAAAACGGATCTGCTGCTGCAACAAATCTCCCAATGATGGGATTTTACATTGAATTCTTATTATTGCTACCTTATTTTAATGTTTTTCCCTGCCTGTAGGACTTCGGATGCAGCTTCAACTTCTTAGGTTGGAGTCGGAAGCATACGAGGAAGGACCCATGCTCATCTCTAGTGATGAAGATGTCGAGGAGGGATCTGTTGGATTTACAGAAGCAGCACAAGTAGCTGAGGAGAGCAGTGAATTTTCCTACATAGCAGATGTATTGGCGGACTCCGGTATTAATGATGTCGACCCTGATACATTCCTGAGAACATTGCACTCCCCAGAATGCCCAGTCAGACCATTGATCTTTGAAGAAGTCGAGAAGAAGTACTGTAATCATGCAAGTTGGCCAAGGTCTGAACGGAGGCTGCTGTTCGACCGTCTAAATCTTGCTCTTCTGGTGATTTACAAGCAATATGCAAATTCACACCCTTGGGTGAGGTCTGCAACTATGATTGGTCCCAAGTGGATAAAAAATGGACTCAAGGATAGGCTGTGCAAATTGGTTGCTAGCCATGATAAGAGAGCTAACGAGGACATTGCAGAAGAAAAAATACTGGAAAGGGAATCGCAGTGGTTGGATTTGGAGGAGGACGTTGATACTATAGGTAGGGAAATTGAGAGGCTACTGACAGAAGAGTTGGTAAGAGAGCTAGTAGCAGAGTAGGGATGGATCTTGCACACGAGTTTCCTCGAGATAATTTAGGAGGTAAGATATATATACTACAGAAATGGAGGAATGAAATTGATGAATTTCTCATTTAATAGAAAACAAAATCCATAATAAAAAATAGTTCAAAATGATTTTTTTTTTTTTTTGTGGGGCTTATCGCAGCTCGAGGATCAGGCATGCGAGGTAAAACAACCTAATGTATCCAGTGCTCACCCTTCTAGATAGACATTACTGTTGTTTTGCTTATCTGGAATTTTAGACTGACCGTTACTGAACTCCCTAATTTTGAGTAGTTGCAATCTAAAATCTCCATTTACAAACGCTATATGGCACACAGAACCATAATCGTCTCCCAAAAAAATAGAGAGTAAGTCGCCGTTATAATTGCAGGTTTGGGGATTGATGATTGTTTATGCGTTTATAATTTGTAAATAGCACTATTTTTATTTTTAAAGTGCTATTTTCCATCATTATACAAGTAGATGTAATTAAGTCAAAATACTTCCAGGACTAGTACAAAGGTCTCAAGAATATTAAAAAGAAAATTTACATAAAAGAATTTTTGGGGGCTCAAAATTAACCCATGACACCTAGGTTAAAAGAAGAGAGAGAAAGTTGCAAAAAGAAGAGAAAAGAGTGGCAGGTTATCGGTTGTCAAGGTTTTGGTGATAAAAAAACTATGATTTTTTTGTCAATGAAAAAAGTTTGATAATGATATTTTTAGCCTTCATCTAGCTAGAAAAAGTAGATCGAAGCTTAATTTTTTTTATGATTTTCAAATGTTTTTTTTTACCGAGTTTTTGTTATTATAAGACTATAAATTGATTTATTAAAGTTTATATGGTGTTTCTTATGTGTTTTCAATTGAAAAACAATGGTTAAATATAGGTTTATTAGGTTTAAAAGTCAAAACCCGACTTTTTGACGAGTATTTAGTAACCTCAAGTGGTCAGAAATTTGGCAGTTGGAAGACAAGTTGTTTGCTTTAATTTTGTTTTTAAAAATAAGAAGGATTAAAAGAGGTGTTGTCTACTCCCTAAAAAAAAAAAATAGGTATATTGGTCAGGTTTATAGGCCCAAACATGTCTGCTTGTTTTTGCTTGGGCCAGGCGCTAGGTCTAGCTCACTTCGGATGTGCTTAAACAATTTCTGGATGTATAATAATTTGACAAAACCTAATTTTTTTTTTCTAAAAGAGAATTATAAAATAAGATTTTTAATTTTTTTTTTGGCAAATAACAGATATACATTCAAACTATTGAGGTATTATCAATTTTGCATTCAAACTATTTTTTTGATTTAATTTTATTCTGAAATTATTGTGATTCTCAATTATAATTTTTAAAAAATCACTTAACAAACCATTCGAATATATTTTTATATAAATCGTTTGATCTGTGTTTTACAACCCTCACGCATATCTTATAAACGATTTCCAACTTAAATAATAAGTATGATCTATTTTGCAATAAAAGAACACATTGGAAGACATTTGAATATATATATTTTTCAATTAATCACGAGAACTAAATAATTATTATAAATCAAGAGCTTTTTTAACATGGTACCCGTACATAACAAGATGCTGCATTGTTGCTCAACAGTATACCATATCTGAGCCCCGATGAAACACCCCAGATTTAAGCAGGAATCCTGTTAAGGGCCGAGGATTCTTGGTGGCTCAAAAGATCAACACCACTCTTGGGAGATGGAGGTGGCGGGCTACGGCGACGGGAGGTGGGCATGAATTTGAAGGCGGAGGATTCTTTGTGGCTCAAAAGATCAACACCACTCTTGGGAGATGGAGGTGGCGGGCTACGGCGACGGGAAGTGGGCATGAATTTGAAGGCGGAGGATTCTTGATGGCGCAAAAGATCAATATTACTCTTGGGAGGTGGCGGCGGACCCGGTAGCGTCCTGGTATTTGTGGAAGAGAAGGCAAAGGCCATCATGGCCAGCAAAACCATGAAGGCTACGACCAATGGCTTCATGGCACCTTCCATTGTCATAATTTTCAATTTTATCGTCTCTTTTAGACCTTGATTGCGCTCTTGAACAAGAACCACCTTCTTAGCTAAAAAAGGAAACTGGTTCGGTGGTCAATATTTAACGTAGAAATTGACGGGGAGCTGAAATTATATGCTACTGGATCTGGAATTTTGAATATTTGCGATTTCTTTTACTTTTCTCTCTCACTTTTCCTTTCGTATGGGCTAACTAAATATAGAAGGTATGAAAACCAAGCCAAGCGGGGATTCATGGGTTTTCTTACACACTCATGAAGCAAAATCTGAATAATTTATTTATTATTTTATCCAATTTTATTTATATTTAGGGAAAAAAAAAGGAATCAAATCAGTCAGCTAATTTCCTTCAATAATTTATTATACAATGAAATAATCTCAACAAAATTCTTCTTTCTCAATACCCTTTCCTATAAATTTTATAATATTCAAGAAATAATTAGTGACCTTTTATTAATTATCCTCTTAAATAATTTTTTTAAATAATTATATAGAATAAAATTCATAACTTACTAAAAAATAATAAAGAATATTTCAGTTCAAGATTTTTCTTTTCTATTTATAACTATTTTTTTTTAATATGTGACCTGAAAAGTAATTAATAGAATTACATCTTAAGCACTCTCTCGTTTATTCCTATCGTAACAAATACTTTCTTTTCAATTGCCACAAAAAAAAAAAAAAAAATTCCATCTATTCCTCCATCATAATAAAAAGGGGTAAATTTCAAAATACCCTCCAACTATACAGGCCATCTTAATTTTACTATCAAACAATTTTTATAACAATATTATCCTGAAATTTTCAAAAATTCTCAAATAAATATTTTCATCAATTTTAAGATTTTTTCTATTTTCTCATCCAATTGTTTTTTTTTATAAAAATATATCATGTTTTAGGGAATTTAACTATTTTCTTTAAGTAATTCTAAATGTTTGCCTTAAGAAAAAGACAAATCACACTAAATAGCCTATAATTTGAGCATAGCAATACTTTAAACTCTACTTTTAAAAAATATTTTAACCTCACTACCGGTTTTTCAAATTTTACAATACTCTGTTACCTAAATTGAATTCCACGTGTTTAATTTGAAGTAAAAATTTTACATCCTCATATCCAATCAAATTAGAATGCTTCAATCTTACAATCATATTTCCTTACAACATATTTCTTAAGTTTTAAAAACATTAATTAAACTTTAGATTTTTATTTCAAGGGAAATATCCTGGTGTTTTTGCTAAATTCATCAATGAATAATACAAAATAAAAATAAAGATAAAGATGTCCATTGCTTGAAACATTTGGGAAAGGTCCTTAAACATCAATGTAAACTAAGATGATTATTTTCAATTTGATTTGATTTTTATTAAAAATAATAACTAAACTGAATATTTATTTTTTTTTAAAATCAAAATCGGTTCAAATTAATTGGTTTCGGTTTGAATTGGTTTTTAAGGACAAAACCGGTTCAAATGGGTTTGGCTCGATTTTTTCGGTTTGACTCGATTTTTTTCTTGTTTTTTTTGTTTGGATTCGGTTCGGTTTTTTGGATTTTAGGCTTATAAAACTAAAATCAAACCGAACCAGTTGGTTTATTCACAATTTTAATCGGTTTTTTTTCATGGTTCAGTTTTTTTTGTTATTTTTTTCTAGTTTTCTCAGTTTAATCGATTTTTTGATTTTTTTGCTCACCCCTAGAGTAAACCAATTAAAGGAAATATTCAGGTGTGTTTTCTAAAGTCATCAATAAATAATATAAAGTTTTCATAACTAGTTTTTAAACCCCTACATTTTTTTTTCAAAATTTTTAAAATAATACAGAAATATTGAATGAATCGTATTTTTATTGAATATCTTCAATTTTTTAAAGGATTTTTTATTTTTCGAATTTGTTTGTGATTTTTAGCATTCTTGCATATTATTATCTTGAGGTAGGAAACAAGCAAAAACATGGTAAAAATAAGAGGATAAAAAACGAGGGAGAATAAAAGAAATAAGAAAGAAATATCAAAAGAAAAGAATATTTAATTGAAAATAGGAAAAACAAAAAGACAAGAAAAGGTGAGATAAATAGATAGTGAGAACGAAATACCCAACCCCTTTTCCATATCCTACTAATTACCACAATCATATTTTAAATTTATCCTAGGATATCTAAAATTTCCTAGCTAAACATTTCAAGATCAGGGTTGCTCTAATTTTGCATATTATTACATATAAACGTCTAGGATATTTACTATAGTACTGTTTTTTTATCCTTATTTTTTGTCCTTTTGTGCCAAAATCAAGGTATAATTTATTAAAAATTTTAAGTTTAAGGAAGATTAAAACATAGGATAGAATTTGACATAAGATTAAAACAAAGTGTAAAACATAGAGAAATTTCAATACTAGTCTAAATTTTGATTCCAAATCCATTTTTATCCTCCTACTTTATCTTCTCAATCTTAAAAGTCCCTCTAATTTATAAAATAATCAATTTTTATTCAAAAAATTATTTTTCTTATTTATTAGTCTCTTGATTTGAAAGAGAAGAGAGAAAATCATTTGTTCTCATCGATTTTGTGTTCTTGAAATGTTTTTTGAGTTTATTTAGTTTTATAAGTTACTTTTTTTTTAATATTATTTAGGTGTTTCTAGGCAAAAATAGATCGAAATGGGTTTTGATCCAAAAAGTCTTACCCATGATCTAAATATTAGCAGACGACGCATCATCTATCTTATTTCTTAAAAAAAAAAAACAAGAAGGTGACCACCCTTTATAAAAAGAAAAGAAAAAAAAAGGGCATAGGCTTGACTACAAGTCTTGGTTTTTTTTAAGGCTTAAGTGTACTAGGCTACCTAGGCCAGGTCCACGTGCCTCACCTCATTTTTATTTTTTTGTTCTTCAATTTTTTCTTTCATTCCAATTAGATCCTTTAACTTTTGAGAAAAAAAAAATTTCTTTATTTTTGTTATCATATATGTAGCTAAAAGATCAATTAAAAAAATAAAATTATAAACTCAATGAATTTTGTGACCTTGGTCACGGATTTGTCAGATTATGTTGTGAAACATGGGTGAATCCAATATATTGTTAGTCTCTTTTTTCATTTAATTTTTTCTTCCAGTTTTTTTTTATTTTATTTTATTTCAAAAAACAATTTTCTCTATTTTTGTTATCATATATTTAGAGGGAAGAAAATTTAAAACAAAAAGTATTTAACACAATGAAATTCATGACTCAGGCCGCAAGTTAACGAATTAACCCATGAAATAAAGTTCGATCCAATATATTATTGTCTATTTTTTATTATTTAATATTTTGAATTAGTCTTCGTTATATGTTTCATTTTTATTTTTATACGATTAATTGATTCTAATTTGTTTTTAAAGGGTTATCATGGTCACAAGTTTGACAAGTTAGTCACAATTGATCTCTATTGATTCAATAAGTCATTAAGTAAAACTGTTTTTTTAATCAAAATTCTTTGGTTTTTTCTAATCATCTAGTTTTTTTTTTGTCTTAAAAAAATAGGCATATTTGCAGCATAACAAGAGGCAATAACCTAGTAAATTCTCTATTTTCTCTCGGCCCTAAAAAAGGTGGGGAGGGGGAACAATTTTCGTTCATTATGGTGTTGTAACCTTTAGCTTATTCTTTTTCTCTCCCTTTTGTTTTTGTTTTTCTTCTCCTATTTTCTCTTATATTTCCTTTCCTACTCTCTAAACATCATATATTAGCACCAAACCTGGGGTACCATTAAACTAGCATCTCTAAACTAAATACTAACGCATCAATAACTTTAACATTATTCCTCTCCTCTTTCTACTTTTAGCCAACCATAATAACCACCCAACCAATAACAACAACAATCATTTTAGCTCGTTGTCTCTCTCTCTTCTCCATCTTCTCATTTCTTTTTCTTTTTTCGATCAACCAAAACCAATCAACCACTCCAGCACCTCCCCTCTTTTTAATCTCTTATCCCACTTAAAATGAATAACAAAAATGTTGGGCATCATCTTTTCTATAGCCAATAATTAAAGCTAGTGAACAAACAACATCAACAAAAGGAAGATGTGAAAGACAAACCTTATCCCACCTTGATCTCATCCATTAAGTGATGGTGAGGTATACTACTAATAATAGAAGGAAGAGGATGAGGTGATGCAATCAATTTGCAAGCACCATCAACACATGACCCCATATGTTAGCATTTGCGATGATATGTGGGGTCTCACATGTCGGTGACTTAACATCCAAATTCTAGCATGTTCAAGAAGGTATATGCATCCTTCTCGTGCTTTATTTTATATATATATATATATATATTATGGTATATTGAAATGTATTTTTTCATATTTGTTTACAACATCCCGAGTTTAGAGATTTATTGAAAACTTTAAGGTTAAATAAGATGGTATCGATGTTTCATTGTGAAATTAAGATGACAACATATGTTCTAATTTAAATTTAACCGAGTTATAGTTGTTTGGTCCTTCTTGTTTCTTTTTTTTTGGTATGATTGTTACATTCATAGTTGCCATATAAGACTTTACATATTGATTTGTATGTTTGAAATACATATTTTAGTACGTCCAGGAAAACCATTGGTATGCTCATATCTTTTGAAATGACGTTTAGTTTTGTTCATGTTTCTAATCATGTTTTCAAATTTTTAACATATCAATTTGTTTTCAAAACATTTTGAGTTGGTGTTTGCTTTTAAAGTTTTTTTTAAAAAGTTTTGTTGATTTTCGTGGATACAAGTTTGCTTGGAATGTGTTTAACCATGCTTAACTTTAAAAATATCATTTTTGAATCTTTGATGTCAATTCATGTAATTCTGAGTTTAATAGTTCTAAATCCATTATAATATAAAAAAACATGACTTTTTTTTTATTCATCATGTTCATCGATTCTCAATAATACCATTATATTCTTGTTTCAATTTTTAAATTATATATATTTTTTAATTTATGCTTCTATGTGTTTATAAGGGTTAAATCCTATTTATAAAAACTCAAGTTGGTTTTTATACCAAAAACAACTTTTCATTGCCTACTTGCATTTCTATTTGTTATGAATTCAATTTTTTCTAGTTAGAATTTCATGACTTTTATTTGTATTTTCACTACACATATATCTTTATTTTCTCACACTATCCACTTGCATATATTTTTGGTCACCATAGGAAGGCGATGAAGTGTTGTATGGTCTCAAATAAGCACCTCGTGCTTGGTTTGAGAAATTTTCTGTTGTGATCTTATCTTTTGAATTTGTTTCTAGTAGTCATGATTTTGATCTTTTTTATTAAGAGCACTGATGTAGGTTGTATTATTTTTTTCCTTATATGTTGATGACATGATTATTACTAGTGATGACATTGATGGTATCTTAGTTTTGAAGACAGAGCTGGCTAGACAGTTTGAAATGAAGGATTTGGGTTCTCTTTAATATTTCCTGGGTATTGAGGTAACTTAGTCACCTAGAGGTTACCTTTTTTCTCAATCAAAATATGTTGAAAATATTATTGAGCGGACTATACTTACTAATAACAAGACTATAGACACTCTCATTGAAGTTAACGCAATGTATTCTTCTTCTAATGATTTGTCTTTGACATATCCTACTTTATATCATGCTATTGTTGGGAGCTAGGTATATATCACCGTTACTCGTCCAGATATTGCATATGATGTTCATGTTGTTAGTCATTTTATTTCTTCTCCTACTACTGTTTACTGAGCAGCTGTTCTTTGTATTTTATGATATCTTCTAGGTACAGTCTTTTAGAGTCTCTTACTTTCATCAACCTCTTCCTTGAAGTTGTGTGCATACTCTGATACTGATCATGACAGTGATCCCAGAAATCGCAAATTGGTTAATGGTTTCTATATCTTTTTAAGTGATTCTCATATCTCTTGGAAGAGCAATAAACAATCTATTGTTTCTTAATCCTCAATCGAAGCAAAATACGTTGGTTACTTGTGGATATGAGAGTTTCACTTTCTCATCCTACTCTTATGTATTGTGACAACTGTAGTTCTATTCAGATTGTTCACTACTCAGTTTTTCATGAATAAACTAAGCATATTGAGATTGATTGTCATCTTACTAGTTATCATCTCAAGCATGACACCATTATTTTGCTTTTTGTTTCTTCTTCCTTGCAAATTTTTTTACCAAGTCGCATTTCATTTCTCGTTTTTGTTTTCTAGTTGGCAAACTCTCGATGCTTGGAGTTGCCGCATTGTGAGTTTGAGGGGAAATGTTAAAATAATATATTTATCTTATTTTATTTATTAAGGATATAATAGTATTTTTAGCTTAACCTATATATAAGTTTTTTGTATTTAAATTAAAGAAAGAACTTTAAGACAAATCAATTGAAGAGAATTATAGCTTTCTTTCTTTTTATGTTCGTATTTATTTTTGTGTTAATTGAATTGTTTTATCAGGAAGCAGCTCGTCAATTATCCCATAAATTTTCCCATAAAATTTGCATGCGTGATTTATTTGATATAAGAATATTAATCTTCACAGGAGATCATCCATGTATAGCTGCTGCCTCGCCCAAATTATAAATTCCAACACAGGTTAAACGCAGTCTCTTTCGCGTGGACTCCGAGACCAGCATCAATATTACTAATATTTTTAAAACATGTATTTAATTTGTTGAAGGTTTTTGCATGGAAGATTTACAGCTGTAGATAACGTGATAAATACAAAAATCGTTGGGAAACTCATTTCGTTTAAAGGATAAAAAAAATCCCCTAATCAGATAATTATTATATTAGCAGTTTCTTCAAATTTCAACTAAGATGTACCAGAAAATATTCGAAATAGGATCCTATTCGCAATAGAATTGTATTTCAAAACGCTACCTTTTTTCTTCCGTTGTTCAACTTGTCTTCTCTTGTAATTTCTATAAATTATCCTCAACAGTTTCTTGTCTTCCCTCAAGTTTTACTTGGCAAATTCTTGCATCTCTTGTGTCTAGGACCTTTTGCTGTATATTTTGCGTAATAGATGGAGAATAATTTCTCACTTCTAAGAGAACAAAAAATCAAAGCAGATGATGAAGCGTTGCTTGAGCTCTCGCTCTCTACTGGATCTAGGTCACAGCCATTATCGCAATCATCATCACAACTAATGTTAGGTCAACCACCAACGCTTCCATCGCAGTTGTTTCCACCAGTGAAACCGCCTCCACCACCGCCACACATTCTCCATATGCAGCCCCGAGCTAACCCATCTCATCAAGAAGCTGTCATTGGGCAACTGCATTCTCACATCCGCAAGTCTCCCTCTAATATTTTAAGTGAAGGAAAAAGTGACACCATACCGGCACCGTATCCATGGGCTACTACTAGACGTGCCACAGTACACGGCCTTGAATATCTGCTGGCCAACGGACTAACCATTATTTCCGGTCAAATGCAGTGCAAAAAATGTGATAGACAGTATGAAATTGAATATGATTTGCAGCCAAAATTCATGGAAGTTGCATCTTTTATTTCTGCAAACAAGGACACCATGCATGATCGAGCGCCATCAGTTTGGCTGAACCCAACCCTTCCTGATTGCAGTTTCTGTAATAAAAGAAACTGCTTGAAGCCAATTATCTCCAAGAAGAGGTCCATTAATTGGTTGTTCTTGCTGCTAGGGCAAATGCTTGGGTGCTGCCAACTAAAGGCGTTGAAATATTTTTGCAAACACACCATGAATCATAGAACAGGTGCTAAAGATCGAGTTCTTTATCTTACTTACATAGATCTTTGTAACCAATTAGATAGATCTCAAGGGATCGTTTGATATTAAGTTTACTACGTAGGGAATTACCGTTGGATCTTCTCCACAACCACTGGAGAAGCCTTTTTGTTTAGTTTTAATAATATGTTCTTTGTTTTAAATTCCTTTTCTTCCTTGTTAGTTTTTACTTTAGATTTGCGTCTTAGCTTTATTTAATTAATTCTTGCTGCAACATAGTTATAGCTACTTAGATGTCTAGCACTTTTCTTTCTATCTTCACAGTTCGATGAAGCGAAAGCGACTTGTTGTTTGGTTACGAGTTGCATTAATTAGCACCTTAATTACTTGAAAGTGTTTTCATCAATCGAAAATTGTAGGTCATTGTTGAAGGAAGGGAAGCGATAAACATGTTTATGGCTTGTTTGAAGATGTGATAATGATTAATTTTTAAAATAATTTTTATTTTAAAACACATTAAAATTAATTTTTTTATTTTTTTTTAAATTTTAACATCATTATATCAAAATAATATGAAAATATCAAAAACATATTATTTTTTTTTTAAAATCAAAAATATTTTATAACCGCAGTACCAAATACTATCAATCCTATTTAGTAGTATAATAGTATAGCGAGGTGAACAAGTTTTATTTCCTTAAAAATTGTATTTTTTTAAAAATATATATTGTATATCACATTATGAATATTATCATCCTCATGTGGCCACATCAACAACCATCTCACCATTAGTAACATCCTCCACTGCAAAAAAAACAACCAATTATGTATCATTATACAAAAATTACCCATCAATTTCATTGTTTCTTCTTTATCGTCAAATCCTTTATTATTATCATCATTATCATTAAATCCACCTCTTTCACCAACCACTATCTCTATAACCTCACAAATATATAATGAAATTTTTTTTTTATCATTAATTCATTACAGACACTTTTCACTACGTACCAGTGTATTGCGTAATACCGACTGAATATTTTGTTAATGCTTAAACATTGATTATATTGAAAAAAAATTATTTACAGAATCATGAATAGTAATTGGTCGTATATCATCAATAATTTATATTATGTCAGTTATTGTATCAGTAATATAATCATTAATAGATTTACAGAAAAAAAAACACACCAAACAAAAAAATTTATCAGCATCATTCCTTCGGTAATTTCATCAGGGATTATGACATATTACCTACAAAATTTGGTAACTTCATCAGTAATCAAATGCATATGACCAATGAAATTAAACCATAAGAGATTTACATCTAAAAGTGGCAAGTCTTGTGATTTTTTTGAGCTCTATGGAACTTTCTAATGGACTTATTCCGCCACTAAATCCATATGTAATTATTAGTGGCAAAGTCTTGTAATTGTTTCTAGCTCTCTAGAACTTTTTGAGCGACTTAGGTTGTCGATCATTCTGTATGTGATTCAAATGTCATCGATAATTCTGTCAGTATTATATTTAATATTTTTAAAAAATAAAATAAGGAAAAAAATTAAAAAATAATAAAACTAAAATTTTATTATTAATTTAAAAACATTATTGAATACAATTTATCTAGTGTAGTGGGCAAAAGTTGAAGGAGAGGAGGTAGAGGCAAACCTTTGTCAAAATTAGATGAGCAACGAGGTGGACCACATATACCAGTAAGGGTTGACAACAACTGCTCGAGAACATTTACTTTATCCCTTAATTCATCGTCTCGGATTTAAGTTGGGTCATCTCAGCACTAAGTCAAGTCGATTGATCGTCAACTTATCCTCGTGTAATTGTCTAGACAATTGAATATTGTTGACTTGAACCTGATTACGAGGAACCAATGATCGCTATGCCACATCCTATCTGTATATCCTTGGCCATAGTGTTTAAGATACTGTAAATCCAATTTTTATCAAGTTTATCAAACGATCCAGCCTTCAACTATAAATCAAGATCAAGTTCTAGACGGGTGGAAAGATCATTCCCGTATCTCTTCTAGAATTGGGTGTTATATGTTTCCTGAAAAAAAAAAAAAACAAGTCAACAAATTTTAAAAATAATAATAACTTAAGAAAAGAAGTGTTGAAATCTAACTTACCATGAACTTTTGAGCTCGGCTATCCACAAGCTATTGCATATTTTTTCAACGATCCTCATTTTTCATGTCAATTTCAACAAAAAGCTTAATCAGTCTTAGATCGCGTCCAAAAATCATAGCTTGTGGAAGCTACTATTATTTAAACAATTTCATATAATACAACATTTTAATATATATATATATATATATATATATATATGTGTGTGTGTGTGTGTGTGTGTAATAAAACAGAGTCTTATCATCTATTTTGTAGATGAAATGAATGAAATGGATTCACTGGTGCATGATAATTGAATCATGAATTTTCTTGTTTCGATTCTCCATATCAAACTGTAATCACCGTTAGAAATAATTAGACATCACATGTTGGAATAAGCATCCCAAATAGCCTTTAAGGCGTGTAAATGTCTAAAATCCCTCCACATGGCCATGTCTTCCCACTCTGGATGACCTTTTTTGGTATATTTCTTTGATTTTTTTGGGCCTCATTCCATAAATCATGCAACTTGGTAGCGCTCTTATCCGTATTACTCACTAATGACCTTCTCTTCATCATCTAAACAAATTAAAACATGGAAAAGGTAATAAAATTATCATTATATCCTATTTTAAAAACAAATTAGCGCCACCTCCCTTGTATACAAGACTATATAAAATTTTATTACTTGTAAATACACATCAATAAATAAAGCCACTAACCAATTGGTTTTATTTATGACTAATATTTTAAAAAGAAAACCATAAACTTTATTTTCGCTCTTAATTTTCTCGTTTTATACTCTATATGTATCCCAATGAACTAAGTGACTTGTATTTTGAAGCTAACCACATTTTTTTTCAAACCATGTTATCTAACCTAAAACTAATCAATATTCACCCATTATTACTTTTTCAAACACATTCATACACAAACCTTAATTGCCTAAATTTAGAAGTAACTCAAAACAAATATAATGTCATGGAATGATAACTCTCAAATTATCAATTACTAATTGGCACGAAATTGAAGAACAAACTTAAAGAAACAGCACTAATAGTTTATATAATAGTTGAACACTTGTTCAAATAAAAGATCTAGATTTAGAAATGAAGCCATCATTTATTATGACTTGTTACAAAAAAAAAAAACTTAGATTCATTTCCTGGACCTAAAAAGTCTTAACTTGTTTTTAAGTTGTAATAGATAAAAAAAAAAAAAAAAAAGGAAAGAGGAAAAAAAAAATACTCCAATGATATTATTGTAATTCATAGGCCAAACATTTGTTAGGCCTAAACTTTGGTTATCCTAAAGACAAGCAAGAGTCTTAAAACAGTTATGGACTTATGATTGACTATAAAGTTACCATTTTTAACCCAAGAAATTTTTCTTAAGCCAGTAAACTAAACATGGTAAAAAGTAACAATCTATAAAAATAAAAGGAACACATTGAAACAAAAATAACAACAAAAACAACCCAGCAAAAGTCTAGCCATTTTATTAATTTGAACTAAACTATGGTGGGGATATACTTTAATTCTTCAATCGATGGTATCATACTAATAGCATTTGAACAAAAAGACTATGATATTGCATTTCAATCACCTTTTCTAACTTCTCATAATAATAAACTTTAAACTCATTAGAAGTTGATCCCTTAACACAAAATTCATTATTATAGGTCTTTCTACACCAAGACATATCTATTGATAAAATATCTGTTATAACACTTGACCTTAAAAAACAATAAAAATTTAATTATGATGTATGTGTTATCCTTAACCTTTTAAATAGATATATCCATCTATACTGACATGGCCTCTAATTTTTATCTCAAATAGTAAATGTATAAGTAGATACTCCATCAAGTCGAAGAAGGATGGAAAGAATATCATCTCAAGTTTGTAGATTGTCTAGATGATATTTGTTTCAAGCTTCTTTATATGTTGGTTATGCAATTTGTTAGAGAATATATCTCTAAAAAAGTGTTTAATCTCTATGAGTACATTTCATATCCCTTTTATCGATAAATCCTTTAAATTCACCAATTTAGACATGTTCAAAGCATATCTATTAGGAAAGTACAAACTCTTAAGTTATTGGTATACAAGTAACTATGCATTCTAGTCTAAGATGAAATTAGCTTGGAGTTTTGTGACCCGTGATCCATCATGAATCAACTCCATATTTTTATGGTGACAAAACAAAGATATATTCATTCTAACCTTCAAGTTGTTCTTTATCTTCCTTTTCATGTCCATCACTATGTTAAAAATATTTTTAAACATGTTTATTATTATGACGGAGGAGATTAGTCTTTTAATAAAAAAAGCTCCTAAAAAATATTATGATTTGCCCAATTATGGGTCACACCAAAACCAAAAAACTCCTGCTTATCGGATTGAAACTAACATAATACCCTCGTACCACGGGATCACATAATACAATTCTTCACCTAATGGTACCGACGATACAAGATCTCTTTCAAATCTACCTATAAAAAAGTCCTTTCAATTCATTCTGTACTTGTGATCAGTTGTCAAGAACCTCCGGTAACAATAAAAAAAATGATTTACCACTATTTGTTAAAGTAAAGGCATTATTGTTTTCTATACAACATAGAAATGTTAATTTTTCATGTGCTCCAACCAGAAACCTTCTCATACATAGTAAAATCATTGATAATCCACATCAAAGTTGCCTTCATCTGAAAATCTTGTTTCCTCAAGACATCATACGTAAAAAATCCTAGATAACCACAATTGATTCAACTCATTAATCAATTGTCGAAAAGAAACATCTATATTCCTATTCAGACTATTAGGACCAAGTATTACCATATATGAAAATATGAAATTAATACTGCTACAAGAAATGGGAGAGAGGGAGATGATGTTATTTTTTATATTTTAACTAACAATATCATATCATATTTTTAAAATTAAATTAACTTCATATAAGAATTATTTTTTTCTTCATATGTGTTTATTAATAAATTTTGTTTTACAAAACTACAAATAATAAATATTTATTTTCTCTAAAAAGAAAAACAAAAAAAATATGAAATGAACTCGAAGTGAAGCGCTTGTGTTTATGTAACTTAATTAAGAAAAGGAGTTAACTTTCATCAACATTACGACAACTCCAATTTATCTTGAATAACTTCTAATAAAACTCTTAGGTCATTTTTTTTTCATGTCACATGAAGTGACATTTGATGGCAGTTTATAAATTCTTCCATTTATAGTTTTTTTATATAAAAAAGTAAATAGCCAATAAGTATAAAATTTTATTAGATTATGTTTGATTTAGGTTATAAGAGACATAAACATGTTTAATTGAAAAGATTAAGAAAAAAATATAAAATAAATATATTCTGAAAACAATTTTATAGTGGATCTCTATTTTAAAAAGAACATGAAAGATATATCTATCTAGTTTTGTAATATATTATTATTTTATGTCTAAAATATCTATTTAAAAAAATAATTAAAGAGTTTTCCTTTTTTAACAAAATATTTTATTTGGATTAATCATGTCTCCCCACTAATATATAGACTTTATCTGGATTATTGCTAAATTTACCATAAGACATGAAAATCTATCTCATGGTTTTTCTTCACTTCTTTCCTTCGTTTTTGTTTGTCTTTCCCCATCTCACCACAATATCCTTCACATCCGATTATCAACAAATATCTATCAACTCTTCTCTTCGCCTCTCTCCTTCTTCGTCATTCATCTTGGCCATGTTTATCTTTGAGAAACATCATTTATAGTTGTGCTTGTATACTTTTGTCTTGCAAATCTTGGAATCTCAACTAGGTATCAAGTATTTCTTCTTGAGATCGTAGTTTAGTATTAAAACTATTTTCTTTTGTTTCTATAAAAGAAAAAACCTATATGGGTTTAGGCCTCTCTTTTTTGCCTTTGCTTTGTTTAGCAGAATCAAAGTGATGGGTTACATATTAAATTTGCAAATGAGGTTTGTTCAACATAAGGTTAGTTTCTAGTTTTTTGGACATTGAGATTGTTTTTTATTATTAATTTAGTGTGGCTGCGATTGTTTTTTAAAATATTTTTTACTCGAAAATATATCAAAATAATATTTTTTTTATTTTTAAAAAATTATTTTTGACATCAACGTATCAAAATGATCTAAAATTACCAAAAAACTATTAATTTAAAGCAAAGAAAAAAAATTCAAATCTTTTTAAAATTAATTTTTAATTGCAAAAACAAACAGGTATGTTTAATATTTTGAAAGTTCATGTTGTTATGCCTTTAATGGATATTAATTCGAATTAGTTTAAGGTGATTTATGTTGTTTTTCAAACTATTGAGTTTGGGTTCGTTGATTTGTTAGTTTCCAAGCTACCAAATGAGTGACCCTTATTTTCTGAGTTATTACTACATAAATGTGTTTTTTTTTTTAAATATTGTCACCCTTATTTATAGGGGTGAGCAAAAAAACCGGAAAACCGATTTAACCGAGAAAATCAAACAAAAATTAACCGAAAAAACCGAACCGATTAAAAAAACCGATTGAACCGGTTAAAATATTTAGAAAAATATCCGATTCGGTTCGGTTTTCGGTTTTTGTGTGCCTGAACCGGCCAACCGGAACCGAACCGAACCGGTTCGGTTTAGGAATGAAAAAAAAAAAAAAACCAAGCGGTCCAAGCTGCGGGCCGCCTCCTGGCCCTCCTCCCATTACTTTTCCTTTCAAAATTCAAACCCTAGCAAACCATTTATTTGCTTTCCCTTTCACACAGCCGCCCCCTCCCCTCCAAGTTCAACCCTTTCAATTTCCTTTCACACATCACACTTCACAGACACAGCCGCCCCCTCCAATCACCCCATGAACAGCTGCCCCACCCCCTCCCATCAACAGTCGCCTCATCTTCACCAGTCAACGAGCTTAGGCTATTCTCGAACGACCATTCTTTGAATCTCGAAAGAAACCGTCGTGCGTGTGAGGTGGTGAAACTGTTACCTCTTCCAAATCTTCTTCAATCTATTGCTTCTATCAAAACTGACTACATCGCTCAGGTAATCTTGTCATGTAATTACAGATTTAATTAATTGTTACTTGTTGATTTTATATTGTTTCAGAGAACCAGAAAGAATGTGTACATAGGAATAAGGCAAAAGCCATGGGGTAAATGGGCAGCTGAAATAAGAGACCCACACAAAGGTGTTAGAGTTTGGCTGGGCACTTACAACACAGCTGATGAAGCCGCTAAAGCTTATGATGAAGCCGACAAGCGCATCCGTGGTGATAAAGCCAAGCTCAACTTCCCCCCTCAGCCACCACCAACGTCGGAGGCGGCGTCACCACCTGCCAAGAAGCGTTGCATCATGGGTCCTGAAACGGCTGCTATGGCTAGTTTTGAGCAAATCTTGAACTCGGAGTCGTTTCATGGCCTGGAACCGAATCAGACGGCGGCCCAGCTGAGTTGTGACGGAGGTGGAAGTGGCGATTATAATTGTGACCCTGTGGACCCTTGGATGCTTGATGATCTTATCAACGTCAACTTAATTATTAGTAATATAATTAATTAACTCTAATCTGGCTAGTGATGCATGCATGTTCACTACTTAAGGTATTAAGACCCTGTTTTATTAATGTTGGTGCTTGATGTTTAATGCTTTAATTAAGTAATCGGTGTTTGGTTGCCGAACATGCTTGTACAATAGGAAGGTATTAAAAATTAGAAAGGTAAAAAATATATTCAACACAAGATTTACAATAATAACTTAATATAAATGAATATTTAGTGGCAAAAAAATTAAATATACTTTGGAATTTTTAAAGAAAATTAGATATTATTAACATTAATTATAAGCCCATCAAAAATCCACTAAAAGCCCATTACACAGCCCATTATGAAGCCAGAAAAATAACCATAGGTTTTTCCGGTTTTGGACCTAAAAAACCGGACCTGAACCGAACCGAAACCGGTCGGTTTGGACCGGTTCCGGTTCTGTTTGGGTCTTTTTTTTTTGTGTTTTTGCTTTCCGGTTTGGTTGTTTTAAAAAGCTAAAAACCGAACCGAACCGAAAATGATCACCCCTACTTATTTATGTTGTTGTGAAGGCTGGAAGGGAGCAAAGATGATCGAGCATGATAACTAGTCATCTTAGGTCTCGTTTTATGAAAAGTGGTTTTTAGAAATTATTTTCTAATTTTTTTGTATTTATTTATTATTGAATAAATTAGTTAATATAAAACATTTTTCAGTTACAAAAAAATTTAGTTTGATTTTCATAAAAATATATATTTTTTATTTTAGATGAAAAAAATACTTTTTAATTAGGCAAGATGTTTGGATTCATGAGGTTAAACTTTGAGCATCTTTAACAAAGACCTTCCCACAGTCTGAAGGTAAGGGTGGATACTATTCACGTATTATGTTTTTTATTTACTCGAATTTCTTGAACTAATTCACGTAAAAAGTTTTGAAAATCTTCGGAGAATAGAGATTCGAGTAATTCTCCGAAATAAATTCCAAAAAATTGGTTAAGGGGAAACCCTAAATTAGCTGAAATTCTTTATATATATTTCTTTTTAATTCATTAATACTCAAATCCCATTATTGTCTAAACCCGGATTGTCAGAAAGTTCATCGGGCCAAAAAGATATTCCAATTATTTTGGAAAATTCGCGAATTTTTGAATTTTTTTAAATATAATTTTGCGTCGGAGAACATGAAAAAAAAAAAAAAAAAAAAAAAAAAAACCCCAAACTGATAATTTTTCGTCTGAATTACCCCAGCGCACACCCCTGCCATTGTCAATTGTCAAGGGACAACAGAAATTTGATATCTTTGGGCTCTACTTGCAGCAACCCCATAGATTCAGCCTTATTTACTAGGAACCACTGAGAGTCAAGAGGTCGGTGGGCCCATGAATGAAGCCCATCAATTATGGCACGCAAATCACGCGTGGATACGATGCTCCAAGGGAGGGAGGGACTAGGAGTAGGGTCCAGGAGTGTAGGATTTTCAAAGAAAAGGAGAGGGGCTGTAAGTGGTGGAGCCTTGGAGGAGTCATCGGAGACCGAAGAGTTTACGGCTGGTTTTGCCGGAAAAAGGCCATCATGTCACTGGCCCGCTGCTAGCAGAAGCTTAAGTGATTAGCTCATTGAGAGAGAGAATGAGGTTTTTTTGTAAGATTTATTACAGCTTTTTGGTGGATCATTAATGGTGACATGGAAGTTACTCCATTAGAGGCGTGCAGCGTCAAAAGTAGGCAGTGTGGTCTCAACAAGTGGTTTTTATTACTGTAGCAACAGAGCGACAAGACAAATGTCCTTTTTAGTATGGCAGCACTCCTCATAAATATCACACAGTCACTTAATCCTCAGTTTTGTTCTCAAAGCAAATTCCACAATATAGCTCAATCATTGTTGGATTCATGAATTCATTTGTGTGAATGAAGATCCCTAGTTGCATATATATATATATATATGTCGGTGTGTGCGCAAGTGGGCACCGCCCCATGCCCTTTGCTGGCGCATGCACCACCGTAAGAATTTTTAACACCGCCGTAAAAAATTCGGAGTTGTTCAATGCACCTTGCCACTCTCGTCAGCTGGTTGGACGCGTGCCACCAGATAAGCGACGATTTGGCATCAGGAAAATGTTTTTTTCTTTTTCTTTTTATTTTTTCTTTCCTCTCCTTTATAAACACGCTGAGCGTTCCAAAACAACAAACAAATCTGGTTATTTACTTATTGAATTAAAACAGGTTATTATTATTTTGATTGTAATGTAATTGGTTTTGAAATTTTTGTAGATTTTTTTTAAATTTTATCTATTACTTTTTTATTTTTATATCAAGTTTGATTTTTAATATTTTTAATTATTATTTATATTTTTTTTATCATTTTCTTGATTAAAATTATTTTTAATTTCATCTTTTATGATTTTATTTTATTTTATTTTATTTTTGTATCAAATTTAATTCCTTTTCTTTTTAAATTTATATTTTTTTTCTTTTTGTTTGTCAAATTTGATTTTTCAATCTTATCCATAGTTATTTTATTGGTAGGAAATTTGACATTATTATTTTTTCAGTCTTGCCTTGTATGCTAACATTCGGCCTCATAATTGTATCACAAGTTTTGAAGAATATAGGTTGGTTTTGTTCTTTTTAAGATTTTTTTTAAAATTTAATTTGTTTTAATTTTATCTCTCAACAATGAGTTTTTTAAAAATTGATATTTTTTATTTTGTTTTAACTTTTTTTTATATGGAGTTATCATGAAGTCATGTTCCAAGTCATGGATTCAGTAGATTCAAGAGGTTGGCTCTGACTTTTTTATTATTTGTTTTTCAATTTTGCCTCTCGATAATAGATTCAATTTTTTTTTATAAGATTATTCTAGTCTCATGACTAGGTTATATATTTGATGTGATGGCTCGAATAGACTCAAGTTAATTTATTTTTTTGTTCTTTTTAAATTATTCTCTTTTCAATTTCCTTATTTATCAAGTTAATTTTTACTTTGTTAATAAATAAGATAATTAAGATGTTTTAATAATACAGTAAATATATATTTATATAATAATGGCAAGCATTTATTTTTTACATTGAATTATTGTTGTTTTTGTTGTTGTCGGTTTCTTGTTTTTTAATCATATTATTAAATTAATTATATTTATTAAATTTATTTGAATTAATAATTAAAATTTAGATTTTTTTTATCTTTTAAACACCATTTACATCATCTTAATATTTGTTTTATATTGAAACAAAAATAAATCGGCCATGGCGTGGCGCGCGCGTCACCTATATAGTGTGTGTATTCTAAGACAACTTTCAGTGAATATCACTGGGAAGCGTAACGTCCTTGCAATAGAAACAAAATCATGGGAAACTGGATTTAAAAACGGGCCACTGCTTAATGAGCGCTGCTAAAAAGTCTTTTAATTTATTCCAATATTATCTAATTTAAAAACTCCACCCCTTCTTGCGACCACACAGGAACAAATTAGGTCCCAGATTGTTAGTCGAGAAGTGAACCAGATGACCACTCCTAATCTGATCCTTACTAACTTCTAAGAGACAAAGATCCGGGTCCAGCCACTCATGCTAAGCCTGCATTTACACTAAATTAAGCACCTAATCACACTTAATTAGCTTAGAATAATCGCCAAATATTAAGTATATTATTTCTTGTTCACTGCTCTGTGTAATTTGAGGCAGCAGGAGGGGTCGTAGACGTCCAGAATTGAGCACTTTTGATCTTTGACACGCTCGCCAGGACGCGTAATGGGGTCACATCCCCTACAACAGTCACCTTCTTCGCTGCAAAGTCTATGTTGAAAGATGTCACACCTGCGGGTACACAGATCAATGCTTTAGATCAATTAATTTGAGTAACTTAGGACAAAAGATTCACTATTAGCATCATTATTGGCCGACGTTGGCATTCCAACAGCCATAATTAATCTTGGAATCCAGCTAAAAGCATGAAAGTTGAATTGACTGAATGAAGGACACAATCCTTGGCTGGTTTTTGATTCATCAGTAGATGACCTCATATAGAATTTGTTTGAAACAGATAAGTTATGTCAAATTAATGACGCCTCTCTCTCTCTCTCTCCATTTCTTTAATTAGTTTTGCCAAATACGTAAATGAAAACGAAGGTGTATTTGGAAGAAGACAGGATATATATAGACCTGTAACACTTCCTGGGTAATAATAACGTTTCAAAGAGAGAGCGAGAGATAGACATAAAGTCGTGTCACATGTTCATACCTTCCATTCTGGACAGATGTTTCCTCACTTTTCCCTCGCAACCTTTGCAGTGTAATGATACTCTCAAAACCACTACCTGAAATCAGAATATAAGTAGTTACACCGACGAATTTGACTGTAAATCTTTGGAACCATGAATATGAAGAATTGCACTGCTTACTGATCTTAGTAACTAAAACATCTCAACCGAAGTTGAGTGCAAACCTGATTCGGACTTGAAGATGAAGATGGTCTCGAAGCGGTAGATTCCTCTTTACTTAAAGCTTGAGTACTCATGTTGGGTTCAACAGGAACTAGCTGTGCTGAAACTGGATCATAGTCTGGTATCCCGTCAACGAAAGCTGCGTCACCCAAAAGATTTCTAGACGAGCCAGGAGGGGCAATAATAGAACCCCCAGGCTTAGCCCAGCTCTTTCTAACAATATATTTTGGAACATTAAGAGAAGCAGCACTCTTCTTATCATCATCATCAATATCAGCTGGCTTAAAAGAGATTTTCTTGTTCTTTTGATCATTTGGTTTGGGTTTTGGTTTTGTAGAGTTCGACTTCTTGTTGCTGTTTTGATCACTGGCTTTATTCTTTGAAGTGCTTTTTTGGCTCTTGTGAAGTAGCTGATAAGGGACGGGGTTGATGGGTGGTGGTTGAGAAGTACAAGGAACTAAAGGGAGAGTTCTTGGGATTCTTTTTTGGTCTCTGATGACGGGGTTGCAGCGATCAATGGTTGGGCCACCGGGCTGAATGGTGGAGGAGGAGGAGGAGGAAGAAGGCCGATCCATGCTCATGCATATGGCTGTTGAAGCTTGAGATGCACAAAACATATCAATTTTCTTCATCTTCGGAAGTTGACAAGAGTGTGGCCTAGCTAGCTAGAAATTTAGAGAATCTGCATTTCAGAGAGAGCGATAGAAAGAGTGAGAGAGTGAGAATAACTTCTTAAAGAAGGTTGTTCGTTAATTATGCCTTCAATTATGCTTGAAACAATTTGGATAGAGAGGGAGAGTACTGAATGAAGAATATCACAATTTCACTACGGGATTTATTATCTAATAAAGAAGTACAGATCAAGTGGAGAAGTTTCTACACTTGCAACTCTCGATCCTAACCAGTTGCCACAGCACGAAGTGTCTAATGATTGGTATGTGATGAGTTTTTGTTTTTTTTTTCTGGTTGATGAAGATGAGATCTCTTAATTAAGCAGGAAATGCTTGCAGAAAGTTGAAAGTTCAACACATAACATCTTGAGAGGAGAAAACTGATTCATGCAGCAGATACAGATCACAGCCACTACAAGTAAGTTTGGAATTGGTCCATGACAGACATGCTTGTGCCTCCAGTAGTTTTGACATTGACACGAAGGGCCCACGGCACAGCCATACGAGCTAGAGTCCAAGCCTAACGGCATCATACGACTGCATTAATTTGCTAGATAATTAACCCTATTGTAATTGTAAACTGTAAAGGGCAGGAGGAAAAGAAAGATTTGCACATGGGCCGCTGCTGCTGCTGCTGCATTTCCTTTACTTGGAGGACAACCGGAGAACAGTGATCTTTAATGGATGAAAATGAGATGCAACCACCTCTTTTCCCAGATTTTAATGGGTGAAAATGATATGAACTGGGCGATTTTCTCTTTTTAGCAAAACATATCAAGTTCGACATTGTTAGTACAATTTCCTCTCACAAAATCATCCTTCTTGGTTACTGCGTTAGACCAAGAAGTATTAGAGCAGAGTAATTTTAACAAGATTTGAAAGTTAACAAGAGGATTAACAAGGCCAGATGATTTCCAATCCATTATTCTTTAATTTCAGAAGAATCTTGTCTGTAAAATCATATGGAGCCCACTGAAAACTCTAAGCTTAGATTAGCAGAGATCTCAGAGGAAATTTCCATAAAATGCATTGTCTTGAATATAGCATTATGGCTTAAACAAGACAACTTTAGTAGTGTAAATTAATGTATGGTCTGTTAGCCTGTTGGGCATGGCCTCCAGTTTTAATGGTTAATTAATAAATAGGTTGGGCAAGAAGTTGTCTGAGAATTCAATATTCGAGAAGGAACAGCACAAGGGTCGAATGGGACAGGCCAACGGCAGACAGCAACAGCTAATGACTTGGGCTGGCCTATAATTATATCGAAGGAATATTTTCTTGAAAAAAAAAGAAAAAAAAAGAAAAAAATTGTTGTATCTGCAAGAACTTGATGTTAATGGTCCACGGACAATTTTAGGTCATTGTTTGAGCACGAGACCTTGGGATTATAGGTTTCGTGCCTCCCAAGGACGTGTTAGTGTTTAACCTTGGGATCGCATTTATTTACCCATCCCTCCCCCTACTACAAGCAAGCCTACAAGATCATTAAGTCCAGCACAATTTCCATTATCAAAGGCCCAAGTTGATAGAATTTCGAAGCCTCCTTGGTCCAAAAAGCAAAATAAATCCAAATAAGATATGCTAGCACAAAAACAGCTGAAATTTGTATATGGGCTGGTGTTTCACATGTTAGTTCTACACAATTATTAAACTCGGTCTAGAACATGATCCGGAATAAGACTTGGTTCATGGATTTGCAAATCAACTATGGGTTGGCGAATCACCCAAGATGTATCTTAAAAGATTGAAATGATGTCTTTTTCATTAAAAAAAAAAAAACCCTTGAAGTTATCATGGATGGACTTCACTCGGGTTTATCCAGGTCAAATAAATTATGAATTGATTTATTAATCATCTCAAGTATGATCGCGTAAATTGAATAAGACTATATCAACTTTTGAAACTATTTATAAAACTTGACCTAAAGCAGGCTCCTCATTCACTGGTCAACAATACTCACACGGTCTCCCTAATAATAATGCAACGCAAACATGTTTAATAAAAGAGAAGCACATGATGATTATTATTTAGGATGAGAGTTGTGTCTCTCCAATTCAAATCTATGAAAACATGGAGCATATCAGTTACTTTAAGGATGATAAGGGTGTTCTTGTGGCTGATTATGATGGCTTGAATATGAAAAAGGAGATAAATCCTGACAGTGAACTTGGTGGTATCTTCGATAGATGAATCCTACCAAATATTACTTTAAAAGATAGAAGATCAACATGTAAATCATATATACCTTTGAAGAAGGCAATGTATAGGGTTGTGTCAACTAAGAAGTTGAGGGTTAATATAAATTTGTACTTTATTTAATTGGAAGTTAATAATCCTTGTCGCACGTATGCAGCATCGCAACGATCATCTTGCCAGATTGAGATATTCGGATGAGGGTGGAAAGAACAAGAAATTCTTGTCCTTTATTAAGTAAAAAGATTTTGTGTTGTCACTTAGTATTTTAGTCACTAGAAACCCTAACTAGTCTTTAGAGTCTAGATAAAAATACTAGTTATGTATAGAAAGGATAATATTACTCCTAGTACACCCTATCTATAGTAAGCTATATTATTTATTTATCTATTTACTAAGATATTGTTGTATTTTTCTAATCATTGATTTTTTTATTGATCAAAGTAGGTCCATCCTAGTAGAGTGAACCATGGCTTTATAGGTCGAGCCTATCCATTCTAAAATGTGATGTCTAAAAGCCTCACTAGATAGTCATGTTAGTTCAAGATTACACTAGAGAGTAGGAGATCCAAGATTAATCCCTGGAGATTGCATGAGATCTAAAAGTCCTATTATAGAGTCATGCTAGTTCGAGACTACATTGAAGAGCTGTAAATAAAAAATGTATGTCAAAGATACAATATTTTTATTTGAGAAATAAACTTACATTTTTATCGAGGATAGTGTATCATGATCTAAGTGTCTAGTACAAGGTGGACTTTTTCCTTCCATATCTTAAAGGTGGTAGGCGTTTGTCTTGATTATCCTAATAACTTTGAATGAGTCATCCCATTTTAATTTAAGGGTGTAGTAAACTTTTAGGATACACCAAGCACACATGTGCTAGTTCCTCTTAATTCTTCCTCAAGCTTTCATTTTCACTATGAGAATAATTCTGATTGGAATGTCCTTTATATTTATTGTCCTTATAAAAATGAAAAAGTTCATGTCGTAACACACTTGCCTTCTCCACTCATATATAATTTTCCAATATTTGTTTCACATTTAGCAAGCTTTTGTTTGATAAGACGTAAAGCTTTCTCCATAAATGTGGTCTTTTACCCTACTTACCTAGGCATCTAAAGCTATTAACTCAGGCAACTCTTCCACCATGAATATCTCCTTATTAAACCTCTTTAAGTATGCCCACGTGGACTCGCCCTCTAGCTAGGTAACATTAAATAGCTTCGTTGATATTGGTGATGAAACATACCACTAATTTGGTGTAGAGGTCATTAAAGTCTCTAATGGAGAATGGCTAAATTATCATACTAGGTGTGCACAGACCCTCTGAAGGTTTAGGGAAGGATCTTACACATCACACTATTATTCTGGATGACTAGTTCCAAGCTATTACGCATAATTTGCACATGCTCCCTTAAGCTGGCAAGACCATTGTAGTTGACCAAGCTTGTTTTTATAGAAATGTAGTCCCGAGATATTTGAGTGTTCAATACTTATTTGGACTAGGAAGAACCCCTCACTTGATGGTGACCGTAGAAATTCTCCTAGATATGCTGAAATACAAGTTGTCTTTTGATCCTTTATATGTTAGGCTTTAGGGAACCCGAGGAGTTTTGGTGTGAAATAACGAAATCGGTAAATGGTGTCCATCCTATAGTTGTTAGGGGGAACACATCTAGAGTTCCCACTCTACCCAAGGGTATTATGATGGCTTGAGCAACTCTTGGAGGGACTTAATAAACATTGAGGTAAAATACTCTCTTAGAGGTCATTTTGTCTAAACTCATCATGGTAGTGTTATTGTCTACAGGTGCTGGAAGCGGCTAGTGGAAATGGAGTTAGAGCATTGTGTTGTTGAAGGTGCCAAGACTTTATTAAGTGGCAAGGCTTACTTGTTTCCCTTGGGTTGCTAACACAGCCTAAGTGAGGAGTTGTACCTGATTAATAAGTTATTGGATGTCTGGCTAAGTAGAAATGCTCGCTTTAACAAGTAAATCCGCCATGCATCCCGACCTGGGCGTGTCTTGGTTATCTGCTATGAAATGGTTCGGAAATGTCAAAAACAAGTTTTAGAAAGAAACTTGTGGCTTTTTTTTTATCAGTTTTTCATAGATGACGTTAATTGATGATGTTCCAAAATCCAAAAAGCATAAGAAATAAAGCTTATATGGTTAGATAATAGGTTAATCCCTTAATTTTTGCAATATGATCTATTCTCATTTGCCAAGATGGGTGGTAGCTTAGTGTGGGAAGCCAAGTACTTGCAAAGGACCCCCTTTGGTAGATGTAGGGACTTTTAGATGTTTAAATAAGTATTTTTATAGAGAAAGAAAGTGCAACAATATTTTAGAGAAAAACTCTGAAAATATGTATGCAAATATGTAAATAATAGATATATTGTCTTCTTTTTACCTTGGTGATTCATGGGGTATTTATTGCTCATAAATCTTGTTTTTTGCTTAAGTAAAGAAATTGAAGAGCAATTTTATCCTTATAAATTAATATTGTTAGTTAAGAGTTGTATTTCACTCAAATGTATTAATGAGATGGAGAAATGTAAACCATAAGAGATTGTTGTACACCTAAAAGTGTAAAGGGCGTATGATTCATAATAAAATGTATTTGGTAGGTAACAAATCTTGAGGAACCTATGTGGGGTTCCAAAAAAATCAAGCTCAAAGTGTTGGGCTTGGGTCATGCGGTTGGGCTTGATTAGCATCCAAAATAAGCCCAGACACGCTGCATAGGCCAATAGGTTATAGGCTTCAGTAACATGTTGGGTGATTTGGGCCCAGACACATTTCTTGGGCTTATGTTCTCTCTTTCTCTCTTTCTTTTTTTTTTTTTCCTTCAAGGATTTTTGGGCTCGTTAAATTTGGTTTGGGTCAACAAAAAAATATTTTTGAAACTACTTATAAATCATGATATATCACATGAAATATTAATATATCTAAAATTATTTATAGGTTAATAAGAAATTAATCTCAGTTAAACTTGAAAAAAAAATCAAATAATAAAATTTTAAATCATATTGATAAAAAAATTGTTTCTTCTCTTTCAAAGATATATATATTAGAAAAAATAGACTCTTCTTCACTTTAAAGCCTTTATATATAAAGGTTTTTGTTGATTTATTAAAAAATAAAAAGAAAGTATTTTTAACATTATTTTCCTTTTATTTCATTTTATGTGGTTATTCAATTTTCTTCATGTAGAAAGAAAGCCAGTTTGTTTATTGAAAATCATCTAGATTAATATTGAAATGCATTAGTTTCATCTCATTTTGTTATATTATGTAATTTGTACAGTATGATTTAATTTATTTAATTCATGAATATTTTTTCATTGACATGCTAGTTTAATCTCTTATGTTGCTTTATAAGCATGTCTAATTTATTCTTCGTAGTTCACGAATTTGATGTTTGATCTATTTTTTTAGTCTTTATATATAAATTGTTAACACATTAAAAATTAGAACAAAAGCTCCACGTAGCTTAAATAAAACACCTTTCAGTCAATTTAAAGACTATCACCTTATGAAATAATTAATTCAAGATTTAATTAATTTATTTATATTAATAAATGCATTGACTTCAATTAAATAAATTCAACTTTATTTAACTTTGGAAAAATAAATTAAACTTTCTTTGATATAAATTTTACAAAAATAGAGGGCTTGTGTAGCAATATTCAGGGCCTACACCATATCTAGACTGGCCCAGAAAGAGAGCAGCTGTTTCACATGGCAGAGAAGGCCCAATTATGACACGATACATATTCCTTCATCGCTATGTTATCCACACCAAAACTTCAGAATTTTTTTTTAATACAAGCTAAGACACGGTATTTAAAACATTGCAAGGGAAAAACTAAACTAATATTTTGATTTTGTGTTAACAAGTACCAGGAACGACGAACACGTATATCTTCCAGCTGAAGTGGCACCTTGCTATAAATTCCATGCAAACATGGATTACGGAAGAGAGCCAATAAATGAATCAAGATATAGACAAGGTCTTGACACTATACATCGTAGTTCTGGCGATCATTTTATTTAAAGCCCTTTCCCTTCATCTCCATTCAAAATGCGATTCCGGAAATCATTCACCATGAGAGGCAATCCTTCTCTCAAAGAAATTCTTGGCTCCCAATTCAGCAGCTCCTTCGCTTTACTTATATCAGGTTTCCTCTTATGTGGATCATCAGCAGTGTTGGGTTTGAATTCTATTGTTGCACTTGAATCAATAGTCTCCTTGACAACCTTCATAATACGGCGGAAAAATTAAGTGCCAACATCAACTAGGAGTTTCCATCTTTCACTATCTCTATCTCTATCTCCCCATGCGCGCGCGCACTTGGGAGCAAGCAATTCTAAACTAATAGCCTTGTTTTGAATCTCACCAAGATAAGGTGATTGAGGCACTCGGAAAAGGAATCCGAGTCTCTTTAAAAATAAGAAAACTAAAAAATTTGAAGGAAGACAAACCTCTGCAAGCTCGAGCATAGTGAACTCTCCTGGGTTGCCAAGGTTGAAAGGTCCCACGTGCTCGCCGTCCATTAGAGCCACCAGCCCATCAACCTGTCAATGGAAAAGGCTTTTAACATACTTTATCATGTTAACTTTTAAAATCTAAACAGGAATCCCAAAACATATTTAATGTTCAAGATATTCTCTGCATTTGCAATTATTCTCTATTTGGTTCTTTAAAAAAATAGAATTTATCAATTCTAGCACCTTCTTTTCCAAAGCCTTATGCAACCACTTCCCTGATTAGTGGCCATGAATAGCAACTACAAATGTGTTTTGAGTAGTTTGCATTGAGATAAAGGATCTCAAAGGCCATACAGCTTTCATGAAATTTTAAATGCTGGCAGTAAAATGGAAATGTGGATAATAGCAACATACCAGGTCAGAAACATATTGGAAGCTCCTAGTTTGTTTCCCATCCCCATATACAGTCATTGGCTGTTTGCGAATGACCTGCAAACATTGTTCAACTACTTAAAAAAAATTATAGAAAGCAGAATTTTATTTAGATATCCCAAAATTCAAATGGCAGTCTATTGCCAACATCACTGCCTGAAAAAGGAGAATAATACCTGAGCAACGAAATTACTGACAACACGTCCATCATCCAAACACATGCGAGGCCCATATGTATTAAATATGCGAGCAATACGCACCTGCAAATGGAAAGAGCCATCATTAGCCCATTTCCCGCCAGTTAACTAAGCACATATATGTAAGAGCAGCCATTGCAGGATAGAAAAATAGGCAACACAGACAACACAACACAGCTGATATCATATCACCACAGATGACATAAGGCTTAAAGTGTTGCATTCTCAGCATCAAATAATTGGAGAAATTCACCAGTTATGAGAAAAAAATGGGTACAAGCTTCTTTTGAACCCAAGCTGCTGCAACAGAGTAGACAATGAATGCTATATATCGCTGCAACTATTCATCATTTTCTATAAACTAAATTCATTTATTTCAATAGTAGCTATTTTCACCAAAGACCTGGTCCAATCTAATCCACCCTTTACTGCCCACACAAAGGCTATGGGTAGTTCATCAAGTTTACTAGTCTTCGAGTTAAACAACATATTTCTATAAGAAAATTTCATTTATTTCAATCAGTAATGATATTAACTTAAAACCTGGCTTATATCACCCATCCCTTTTCTACATGTGGCAAAGCCCAGGAGCAGCTGATCAAGCCAACTAATCTTTGAAGAAATGAAGATAAATGTCAAGCTTTGAGGACTTTGCATAAATAGGAATGGGTGAAACTTGGACCAATAGTTTAACAGTGCTGGAAGAAAGGGTGGTGTTGTCAGTTTCCAGTTTCATGCAACCATTTAAACATTGTAGGATGTGGACATCAGGCACACCACGTCAAATTAAATTGATAACATTTTGAACAGGCAAATTCAAGTGGATAAGAAGAAAATCTGCCCTGCCCTGCCCAAACAAATCAACAATTATAAAGGAAGTAACACAGATGGACTGGTAGAATGCTGAAACTGTCAGAAGAAAGGATAGCATTATGCCTGACAACTCCATGAAAAATTAATTACTTTTATTCATTCACATTGTATTCCAATATTTGTCCGAAGACAAGTGACCAATTTAAGCAGTGTTGAATGCATTTTTGAAGTAACTATAGCAGATACTTTTGTAAAGACATTAGATTCATGTTGAACCTTTGCAGTTATTTCCAGAAGAACAATGAATAAAATCATGCCTGAAAACCATGTGCTTTCCAACATTGCAATAGCAGACCATTATATTGCTTTCTACACGAGTACATTACGTGATTTCTTTCAAATGAAAACTCTTCCATCAAACATAATGCGCCAAATTGAATTATTTAGGCCCTCAAAGAGGTCAAAGCCATGCAACAAATCAATGAATTGGCTTGTTGATTGCAGACCATTCTCAAATACCGTACGCTCAAAAGGAGAGACTAATCAATAATAAACTCTATTTTACCAGATATACAAGGTAGGCTCCAACTCAGTTCACACTTAATTGTCTACAGAATTGATTGTCTAGAACACACATGCATCAACTTATTGAATATACAAATAGAAGCTTAACATTTTATGACTTCCATTTCAACAACAACCAGTAATTTTTGACAGTGCATGATCCTGTAGAATTGCATTCATCATCTGAAAGGAGCAGATCTATTGAGAAGCACCGAGTAAAACCACTGATATACAAACAACATCATGCAAATTTTATACACCCAAAGATCCTAATAACAAAATAAGCGTGTCGTTATAGCTTGCACCTTGCAGTCTAGTAATATATAAAAAACAATTACCTCGACATCTGCACCTCGGTGATAATCCATGGTTAGTGTTTCTGCCGTCCGTTTTCCTTCATCATAGCAACTCCTCTCACCTAACGAATTCAAAGCACACCCTATCAATAACAACAGTACATTGTTGCATTAATGAAACAAACAGATGTTTCTAACTAGCATCTGACCTATTGGATTCACATTTCCCCAATATGTCTCCTTCTGCGGATGCTCAAGGGGATCTCCATAAACCTCACTCGTACTGGTTAGCAAAAACCTCGCCCCTACCCTCTTCGCCAAACCCAACATATTGAGCGTGCCCATCACATTAGTCTTGTAAGCAAACAATTCACAGTCAAGGATCCAAGAATTCCAAAAAAAAAAAACACACGAAGCACAGAGACATAATTAACATTAATGACAATTAAGAAAGCGTAACAACTTCATATAAAGGATATAATAGTCTTGACTGGGTTATATTTATAATGAACTGGCGAAGCAGGACAAGCCAAGTGATAGATCTGATCAACTTCTAACAAAATAGGCTCAACGACATCATGTCTAATTAATTCAAACCTCGGATTCCCAAACAAATGAACCAAATTCTCTTTCCTTCCTGTAAAAAAATTATCAATCACAATAACCTCATCACCCCGCGAAATCAATTTATCCACCAAATGACTCCCAACAAATCCAGCCCCGCCAGTAACCACGATACGCAAACTCTTCCGGCCGATCCCAGCTGGGACGCGGCCTGGAAACGTCCTCTTAGAGAAAAATCCGGAGGACCCAGAGGAGGAATCTTGGTTGCGATGGTAAATTGAAGAGGAGAGAGAAGAATGGGTGGTTGGATCAGATGGGTTAAGGCGGGAGAGAGTAGGCTGAAAAATGAAGAAAGTAGAACCAATTAAAATGCCAACAAGAATGAAAAGAAGGCGCTGTTCTTTGAAGAGATAATTAATGGATCTAGGGAGAGATCTGGGGTGTTTTAGCATTTTAGGAGAGTAAGATTGGGAAGTTGGGATTTCTTCGTCTCTCCTGTGATTTACGCTTGTTTGTTTGTGTAATTGTTTCATCATCGTGCGAATTGGGATTTCTTTTTTTCAAAGTTTTGGAGACGGAAGAAGAAGAAGAGAGGACTAGTTGTGTTGGGTTTAAGCATCAGTGGTTTCTTCTATTCTCGGGGAAGCCAAATAGGAGGACCGCCATGTTTTTTATCATGCCGGATGAAATGTTTGTTTTTCCGTTGATAAAAAGTTTTAACTTTTTTATTTTAAATTAATTTTTTTAATATTTTTAAATTGTCTTAGTTTTCAATGTAAAAAATAAATTTTAAAAAATATTATTTTAATATATTTATAAATAAAAATTATTTTAAAAACCACAATACTAAACTAACATAAAAAGAAATTCTTGCCTGCCTTGTTTTTCTTTAATTGTATTATTTGTTTTTGTCTGTTTTTACCCGGGAAAAGAAGTAAATTGCAAGGTATAATTATTGAATTTTATTTATTTCTTTATAATATCTGGCTAGGTCAAAGAAGATTTGAAGTTTATGATTGCAGAGATTAGCAATAACTTAGTGTTCAAGACTGGAGATTTTCCTCAAATTCAAAAGGATTGCATAGAGTGAGGTGTGTGGTTACATAAGCAAATTCCTTCGATGAACGAACATCTTTAGCTATTGCATGTGTCGTTAACTGCGTTTTCTTTATTGAAAACAACGTATTAATATTATTTTTTAAAATATTTTTTATTTTTTAAATTTTATTTTTAATATTAACACATTAAAATAATCTAAAATTATAAAATAAATGTATAAAAATTTAAAAAAATTTAAAAATAAATTTTAAATAAAAAAAATAAAACTCTTAAAAAGTTAGATTCTCTCGTGTGGGAACTCTAAGAATTAGAGGAAAAAATTTTAAAAGAAATTAAAAACTATATATTTTTAATAATTTTTATTTCTCTAATTTTAGCTTTTTTGCTTTTAAGAATCTTAAAAATAAAATAAAAAACAACAAGGATATCTAACCCAAAAATAATTAATTAAAAAAACATGCATGAATGATACAATTAAAATTACATTAAAAGATTTAATTTAAGTTCTAATTTGACCAATTACAAGATTAAAGACAAAACAAACTTAAAAATATATTAAATAAACTTATTCAAAGTTTTTAGATCAAGATAAATTTCACAGAGATTATATTTTTAATAAGTGATAATAAAAATTTTGTCCGTGTATAAAAAGGGTTTGATCCTTTTACTTTATGAACTAATTAATTTTGGCAATTAAATTTTTTTTTTAATATGTAGTTTATTTTAATAAACATAATTTTTTATTGGATTGTTAAATTATGTTGAAATTTTATTAAAAATTTTCAAAAATATTATTCTATATTGGGTTAAAATTCAGACAATCGGATATTAAAAAAACCTTACAATAAAATCTAAAAGTTATTATATAAAAATTGTATTAGTTTTTTAATTGATTTATTTTTCTAGCATTAGTTAGTAAATTTTTTTTATTATTATAAATAGAATTATTTAATTTATATATATATATATATATATATATATATATTTACAAACTTTGATGCAGAGAGGGACCTTCAAATGAGAGTGACTAATACCCTGTGTAATATTGAGTTTCAATTTACTCTTTGGATGAAAAATGAGTTGAAAAGTATAATTTTCATGTTTTTTAACTTGTATTTTATTTAAAAATAGGTTGAAACTCAAAGTATTATCCCCAGATCCCGTGAAAGACATTTTGCTAGCCTTTTTTTAATATTTGTACGATAACCCATAAATGCTCAATCTCGTATTGTATATAACTCTATTTATTTTGTTACAATGAAGAAAATAATACGTATAAAGCTTTTATTAAAACAAAAAAAGGAGCTCTGGTTTTTTCATTTTTTTGATAAAATTTAAAATGTGAAATATTTGTTTTTTTTTTTTTTTTTATCAAAATTAGTCAAGCCCAGCCAATTGGTCAAGTCAGCAAGGTTGCTACACGTGCGGTCATGCCCCTACATTGTATCCCTGTATTAATTAAATATAGTTTTATAAATACTGTTTTTAAAATTTTTTAGTTTTTTATTTGTTTTAAATTAATATTTTTAAATATTTTTATATGCTAATATCAAAAATAATTTTTTAAAAATAAAAAAATATCTTTTTAATATATTTTTAAATAAAATTTATTTTAAAAAATAACTATAAAAATACTCCTCAATGGGCAATCCTTTGCCGGTTAGGCAATTTGCATGTTGCAAAGTGGAAACACTTCGGAAGTCAAATTGCAATGAAGAATAAACAATCCCGAGAAAAAAAAATTATTCTTTTATTTTCAAATTTTATTATAAAGGCGGGACAACATAAATGTTAATTAAAAAAATTCTTTATAATTTGATATATTTCATAAATATTTTTAAAAAAATTTAATCTTTTTTAATTTTTATCTTTGCTTTAAATTAATAATTTTTTAATGTTTTTAAATAACTATAATGCATTAACATCAATAATTATTTTTTAAAAATAAAAAATATTATTTTAATATATATATATATATATATATATATATATATATGAACAAAAAAACAATTTAATAAATAACTAATATTATATTCCCATCACCTTCCAAGAACCTGTCTGGTTACTCAGTGCACCTGCAGTTTGCATGGCATAGACAAACAAAACCCTAGCAAGTTGCATCCAAAACAGATTTAATTCAGCTATTTGGCAGCGTTGACATTTCAACTCACGCTATCTACCTGCTATATTTCTTTCCCCAGATAGAATCTAACTAGTTCACACTTCACAAGAGTCACTGAATGATCCCTGCACCAAGTTTCTAACAAAATCAAGGGCTCCTGCACCAGTTGATCGCTGACTTGCCACACAAAACATCTGGAAATCTAATCTAGATGACAACCATGACGGCCAAAAGGTGACAAACAAGAAGCATAAGAACCCTAACAAGTTCAAAACGGGAGAGAAAAACATTGGCTACAATGACATGATAAATAATAATAAGACATTATTATATGTTTCATTCTTCTTATTATTGCTCAGAAACACATTGATTGAAATTTGCACATTTACCATATAGCAACACAAGCAAAAGGTATTGAAGCAGAAAATACATTAAGTCGCTACCATAGTAGTTTGGTGTATTAGATATTCTCCGCCGTGATATCACTGTGCAGCTAGTGGCTGATCGGCTGGCCGTGGAACAGACTGCCATCCAGTACAATGCTGGAGAACCTGTTTAAGGCTATCTGTAGGAGGTTCCACTGTCCATGTGGGGTAATATTCACTGGGATGAAACATACAGCATTCACCATCCTCAGTCATTAACCCTGCCTGAGTCCCAGTAACAAATAAGTCTCCTTCGGACCTTATGCTGCCACTCCTTGCTTTCTCCTTGTCAGCTGCCTAAACATCATCACAATAGCCAATGATTTAACCTCAGAATCAAAATGATAATTTAACAAAATTCAAGATAACACTAAATCTCTCATAACAAATGTAGGCCATAAAAAGCACATATATTTCTCACTAATTGAAAATCAAACTCAGAGTTGTTAAATTGCAAGGTGTTTACATGCTTTGAGGATTAAAAGTTAACCAGAGGAGCTTCACTGGTGTATGAAAAATGACTTCTAAAAAAATCATAATGGCATTCCCGAATCGTAGAATAATTTACAACACCCATAAGCATTTTTTTTTTCTCTCCCATCCAAATCATTGATAAATTAGTTCTGTTAGTTATTCCAATGATAATTCTATTTCTTTCTTTCCACTGAGGTCGCCTTCTGTAGAGTTTCAGCTCTCCATCTGCAAAATTCAATATACTATACATTTAAGTTACTGGATTTGCTCAGCATAAGGTTATTGGTTTAATAATGTGTAGTTTACTAGTAGGACAAACTGCCATTTGAGAGTGAAATATTAGCCAAACAAATTCAAACACAAGTGTGAATTATTTGTTAGCAAGTCAAGGTGGATTCAGTGGAAAAGCCAGGTGAAAACAGAGGCAGGGTGGTCAGCAGTCTGCCTAGCACACATTATGAATAAAATGAGCTGGAGTACAAAATTCAATTGCAAATATGAAAAGGAACCAGGTTCAATCATATTGAAAGCAGGATCATCCAACCCAGCCCTTCAAGCCCATAGGAAAACCATTATGCAATAAAATATTAAGGTGCAAGTCTGAGAAAAGCACAAGAAAGAAGGACATGAATTTTGCAACAAGAAATACAATATGTACTCACCTTCTCAGAAAGATATTTAAATGCAATCTTCTTCTGCCCTGCTTCATATATGTTGCTTTGGGAGTAGATCTGACATCAAAAGATAAGAAGCAATATATATAAGCAAATAAAACCAGAATATGGTTACACACAAAGAATCGCAAATAGTAGTAGTTGTATCACCTGTGACTCTACACTGGCACAAACAGCATAAATGCCCCAGTTTCTGGTATAGTTATTGTATAAATGTACTTTTCCGAATCTAACACGAGGATGGCGCTGTCTTGTTCCATCAAAAAAGCAATGATGGATGGTTACTCGAATACATCTGTCACCAACATGAGTAGGATCTGCTCCAATTAGCATTGTTTTGTCATGTTGCGCAAAGTAACACCTGTAGATAGTAGTTAAACCCATCAAATAAAATAGTACGCAAAAACAAATAGTGCTTTCCACGTGCCAGGGATTCATCTCACCTAGAAATAGTAATATCTGTGCTTTCTCGTGTGATATCTATCAACCCATCATCATAATCACGAAGGCTGCAACGATCTATCCATATGTGCTTTGACTTGGGCTTTATCTGAATGCCATCAACATCAGGTCCTCTACCACCTTCAAACTCTAGATTGCATATAATAACATGTTCACATTCCTTCAGCCTCAAACCCTTGCCTGTAAGTTTTATTCTTTGGCCCCGGCCATCAATGGTTTTATAAGACGAAACATTCAAGTAAGATCTAAGTTGAATAGTGCCTGATACTTCAAAGACAATCCAAAGTGGCTCCTTTTTACGACATCCATCCCTAAGTGATCCAGGCCCATCATCTGCAATCAATAATGAGCTTATGATGTGCACCAAAAGTAGTCTCGAATGGCAGGCAGTTCTACCATCAACACCAAAGAAAATGATCAGAGGAAGGCCATTGATTTGCAACAAAATGCAATGTATTAGTTTTAGAAATTGAAGGTGCGGCATGCCAATAAAATTATAAAACCAGTGTCAGGTTGTCAGCAACCCGAAAAACAGCAGTTCACAACCATAATCACAGTTTCACGCCCAAATCATGATGCCTCCTTATCAAAATTCAATCAATAACACTAGGTTTTTCTAAAAACTCGAAAATGTTGAAAAAGTAAAAGTAAAAATCAAAATAAATTTTTTTTAAATTCTAACCATTCAGTCCAAACATTTCCCATTAAAAAGAACCAACAAATCTCTAAAATTACCGGTGACAAAACACTGCACAATCTAGTAAATTATGTTTTAGCAACACAACTACTAGATTGTGTTTTATTAACACAACCTAATGCAACAATTTTATCCTCTGTATCTTGAATCATCCACTCAAAGTAATCAGAAACAGCATTTCTACAGAAAACCTTAAAACAATTCACATCACATGGTGCGCAATGTTGGAGAAAATAATCCTCTTTTTTCCAAAATGCATTCCAAAGTGACTCAGCCCATTATCTACAATTAAATGAACAACAACAATAAACTTATGGCGAGTATCAAATATTGTCAAAATGCTGTTGCACCATCCACATCAAATTAAATGAATAAAAAAGGCCATTGATTAGCTACAAATTATAACCATTGTTTTTTGGAAATCGATGGCAAGGCATGCCAACAAAATCACTGAAGCAGTATCGGCAACTAGAAAACAGCAGGAACAGAAAATGGATACAAAACGTTTCAAAAAGCTTTGTTTTTTCCCGATTTCATGACCACAACCACAGTTGACACCAAAACCTTAGGTGTCCATTGTCAAAACTCAAAATTTAGCCAATAAGACAGGGTTTCGCTAAATACTAAAAGATGTCCAAAATGTTGTACTCAGAAATCATAATCCGGTGAAACTCCAATAATTGCTGCAAAGCAAATAAATAACGCTTCAAAAGTCCCGCGAAGTAAAGCGGCTATCCTACACATATATTAAACCACCTGCTCTAACTAACCATAGAAACATTTCCCCATTCAAAACTATTCACATTGTTTAATGCATACTTTCACACAGAAACGCATAATTCAAACCCATAGCCACAAGAAAAGAAAAGAAAATCAAGCAAACATCCCAATTAAAAAAAATTATGAAAGCACAAATCAATTTACCTGCTAAGGTAGTGACGTAATAAATGGGGCCATGGAGGCCACCGGTGGCAGAGCGACCGAAGCCCTCGGCTTGGGCAGCAAGAGCACGTAAGGAAGAATCGACATGAGGGTAAGGCAAAGCGGTAGCCATCTTAGGTGTGCGGGTTGATGAGGTGGGAATTTGGGGTTGATAAATAAAGGGTGGGACAGGCTGCGATGCCGAAGGAGCTGCAGCAGTTTTATCGGGGAAAGGGACATTTCCGTTGTCACGGAACTTGCGGCGATGTCCATGAACAAGGGAGTTTCCCATTTGTTTGTTTTAAATGATAGACAGGCAGGCAGCTACTTACCGTTACTCTGGCTTCGAATTGTTTGATCCATTAATCCTTTCAGCTGAAGCAAACCGACAGAGAGATGGAGAGACATAGTTATTCTTAGTGCTGTTGTTTATTAATTCCAGACAAAAATCTTACGAGTCGAAGTGGAACGTCTTGCTGTCGGTGGGCCAGAAGTACAGGGAGAGGCCTTTTCAATCATATTAATTAAACTCGATCCGAAACGTGTCCCATATCATGTTTTAATTTGATCCAATATTGAGATTTATTACCTGGTTCGGAGTAACTCAGTAAAATTCAGGATAAAATAAGAATTAAAAGCATGTTATTTTAAACAAAAATAATATACTTGAGTGAACTCGGTAACTCATGAATTCCCCTGATAATTTAATATTTTTTTTTTCGAAGTCAAATGTCAAATCAAATCAGAAAACTATGTTTTCAACTTTTGCTATAAAATAAATCAAGGTAGCAACTTGAGCTCCTAAAAATTAACAATCCATAGCTCTAAAAACAGAAAAACTAAATTATTGTACATGCTCAAACAGTAAATTTTGTTTTTCATTTTTATCCATTTAAGTTTCTAAGTTTTTTTTTTTTAATTTTATCTTTGAACAATTTTTTTTTTCATTTTAGACTAAAAATATATTTTGATTGGCTTATTATGGGATATTTAGGATGATGATAACATAGGCCCAATATTTTGTGTGTATGCTCAATTTTACAAAAAAAAAAGGCTTTATTATTGCTTGAAAAAAAATTTAATACAAGGATCTAATTCAATAATAGGGGAAAAAAGCAGGTTTTTTTGTTCATAAATATAAGAGAGGGAGAAATCAAACATGAAACGCAAGAGGATGAGAAAGAAAATTGAGAGGGGCATAAAGGAAATAAAAAAAACCCATTTAGAAGATTTTGAAGACTTGAGGAAGGATTTCATTGGACCTCAAAGGATGCTGCATTTGTCACTCGAATACAGTAAGCTTCCTCATGCTTTAGTGTGCGCGCACCATGTACCATTAAATTTGTTTTGGGCCTTAATTCTTTGATAACTCTTTAATTTAATTTCAAATTTCATTCCACATAAAATCTCTTTATTTTTTAATTTGATCCTTAATTTTTCTATAACTCTTGAATTGAATCTCAAATTTCATCTCACTCAAGCCTAGAGAAGGCTCGACCAGGGAGAAAAAAGGGAAGGGAAAAGAGAGAGATAAATGACCCAACATGGTAAATTTGATTGATGAACCTAGGTTGATAAGGGTCAATCTATTATGTCGATTTATTTTCATTCAACTTCATGGACTTTATATATATATATATATATCCTTTCATTGTTATACATTTGAGCTTAAGAAATTATTTTAACTAGTTGTGGGGTGCTCGGGGTGCGATAACACACCCAACGTCTCTTCCACCATTTTGGCTAGAAAAAAAGTTGATTTTCCCCTCTTAATTTTTTTTTCTTTTAGATTCAAGTTTAAATTCATTGCAATTATTTCATTTTTATTATCTTTGGTTTTTTTTCTTGTGATTTTTATTTTTAGTGCTGTATGATTAAATGAGAGATCTGTTATATATATAAAAAGAAAAACTAAGCAAGTGCATGACTCTTGTCATAGTTTTATAGGTTAGTTAAGCCAACCCGTTTTGACCTAATATGTGTTTATCTTAATGTTTTTTTAAAAATTATTAAGCTACATTACATTGAGATTTTTCGTCCTCTTCTTTTTAAAATAAAATAGTGTCTTAAAAAATATTTTTTTTTATTTTTATTCTAATAAAAAGTATTTTTATCAAATGTTAAAATATAAAAAACATTTTAAAGAAAAACAAACTAGAAAGATGAAAAATAAATTAGTTGATAGAATATGCAAAAAATAAAAAAACAAATCTGAAAAGACTTTGTCGTGCAAAGTTTAAATGAGGAGATTTTTGATTTATTTTTACCTCGGTGGAAATATATACAAACAATAATCACTTAAAGCTATTTTTTTTTCTTTTCTATAATTAACTATATATATTTTGCAGACATGGAAAAATTGCAAGAAACTTTAATGGCATATATGGTAATATTATCAAAGGTTTCCTAGCAATCTTTATCCTATATCTCAGGATTTTTTTTTACAGAGTAGTTGAAAGATTGGCTCACAAGTGGCCATTAATTGTTAAATAAATCAGGCAATATAATGTAAAGTATAAACGCCCTAGAAAGCTCTAGACTTCTCTTTTAGTCCTAAAGGATGGCATCTCTTATGTAGCCTTCACTTTATCAGGATTTATTTCTATACCTTCATTTCTCACCACTAATCTGAGTAATTTCGTAGACTTCACCCTAAATGTGCATTTGCAGGGTTCAGCTTCAACTTATATCTCCTCAACCTTTCAAACAATTTCTTTAAGGTTTGGATATGGTCATCCTCTTATCTAGACTTAGCAATCATACCATCCACATAAACCTCGATCTTCTTATGAATCTTATCATGAAAATAGTCAATATAACATGTTGGTACATAGCTCTAACATTCTTTTATCTGAATGGTATAACTTTATAACAAAAAGTTCCTCACGGGGTGATAAATATAGTCTTCTCCTTATCTTCTTCAACCATTTTTATCTAATTGTACCTCAAAAAATATCTATGAAGGAGTAAGTAGAGTTCTTTGCAGCATTATCTACTAAGACATCTATATGAAGCATAAGGAAATCATATTTTAGGCTTACCTTATTTAAATCCCTAAAGTCCACACATACCATGATCTTGTTTTTTTTTTCCAAGATTACTACGACGTTGAAGACCTGTTGAGGGTATTTAACCACTTCTGTGAACCTAAAATCCCAATGCTTCTTCACCTTTTTCTTAATCTTGATCAGTATATCAGGCCTTATCCTTTTTAGTTTCTATTTGACCAGCTCACAATAAAACTCAAAAGCAACCTTTGTACCATAATCTTGGTGTCTAGACCAGGCATGTCAGCATATGACCAAGCAAAAATATATATATAAAAAACATAATAGTACAACCAAACCATTTCTTTTTAATTCTCTGTTATCTTACTTAATGTCTATATTTATTAGTTCAAGATATTCTACAATGGGCTTCCAGGAATGCTTAGACTATTCAACTAACCTCGTCAACTCTTTCACATCTTCTCTTTCTCAATATCTCTCACCCAATATAATTATATACTCATCAAGTTTTAGACAATTATTCTCAGTGCAATGTGTTTATGTATTTATTGAATGTCTACTTTTAGATTTCCTAAAAGCCAAAAGTATTTTGGTGTGAATAGATAATAGGCAAGACAAAGACACATTTGAAGGAAATAAGCATAATCTCATTAAAAATTTAAAAGAAACAGGCTTAACAAAAAAAAAAAACTTATGCTAATATCTTAAGTTATGACTATCGGTAAGGTAAAAATAAAGCTTTCAAACTCAATAAAATATGTAAATGAGCACATAATTTTGGATCTCTTAATTGTTTAACTATTTCCCTCCAGCTAGCTTTCTCACAAATTTTTCTCAAGCAACTTCTAAAGGTGTTGATGATTAATTGGGGTAACATTTTGTGAGTGTCTTCCCTAATCTTAAAGTCTCCATCACAATCTTTTTATTCATTTTTATTTAGATAATTGATAGCAATATTATTAAGTTTCTTCCTCAAACTTTCTAGCTCATCTTTCAAACATGAGATGGTCATCAAAAGGTTACATGTATGGGAGGAATTTCTATTATTTCTTCATTCAGCTCACACCCTCAATTTTGACCATCATTTTCTCTCTCTTAATATCGGATGCCCTTTTATAAACTTTCCTCCTAGGCTTAAACCCTAAGCCAAATTGTTGGTTAGCACACTTTATTTTTATCATATTAACTCTCTCAGACATCCATATGGTTAGGTCATATTGGAATGGTAACTCATTCTTCAAAAGGTATTTTGCAACTATCTTTGCAACTTTTAAAATCCAAGGTTTTCTTAACATTGTATTTTTAAGCACCTATTTAGCATTCACTACCTCAAAATCGTGTAGATTTACATTGGTGTTGTCTTTAGTTTCAATGTAAGGAATTGTCACATTCTTTATCATTGATAATGTCTCTTCAACCTTTATAATGACTAGACCTCCATTGATAATGAATTTTACTCTTTAGAGAAAATAAGATGCTACAACTCTAGCAACTTAAATCCATGGCCTTTCAAACTACATGTTATAGGATGGATGAATATCCATCACTTGGAAAGTTACTTGAAATGGTTATGGGTTGATGACTAGTGTAATCTTAATGTTCCCAATAACCTATTTAGGCAATTCATCATAAGTTCTAGCAATTATGGTACTTAGTTTTATAAGAGAAACATTTATTGGTGTCTTATCCAATACATGTGTTGGTAGCACATTCAAAGCGAAACCATTATATATAAAACCTTGAAAATTATACATTCTTTGAACCTCGTAGTGATGTGTAATGGCTTATTATAATCTTTAAGATTGCTTCTCCTCTATTCTCTTCTATTCTCTTCCTTCAAAGCATTGACCCCTTTATTTCCAGATGCATGGGTTGGAAGTGGATTGGAGTTCATATTGGGAGTTTCCTTAAAAGTGATCCACTCACCTTAATAAGCTAAAGGACTTTCCTTTTAAATGCAGCACAAATTTCAATGAAATATCATGTGATACTAGCATGGTATCTATAAGTTTTGTCTCACTTGTACCACTTTAAAAATGGTGGTTTCAATGAACTCAATAGAATAGAACAATTTGGCCAATGTTTAAAAGTCTTTGGTACATTTCTTTGAGTTGTATGGCTAGAGGTGATAAATTTTGTTCTTAGTCTTTTTAGAAGTTTTTTTTATAGACGGTTGTTATTTCAGTTGTTGGTTATTTTAATGATTGGGTTGGTTTAGGGGAAAAAAGTATAGAGAAATTTATGTTGGTTATAGGTAGGGGTTGGTGTTTGATAATTGTATGTGTTTTGATACCCTTCCTTTTGTATCCTCCACCTTCAACATCATTTACTTTGGTATTCTTTTTTCTCCTAATGAAACTTTTTTTATCTGATAGGTCAGTAATTCTACCAACTCTTATAGTTTGTTCTATTCTCTTAACTACAATTATAATATCAGTGAAGTGTTGAATCATGGTTCCCATAAGGTGCTTGAAATAAAGGGCTTTAAAGGTGTTAGAGAACAAATTAGTCATCTCTTTTTTCTAATAATGGTAAGTTCACTTGATCGGCCTTCTCATGCCATCTCTGAGCATATTCGTGGATAGATTCCCTACATCCATTCTTCAAAACCAGAAAGGTAGATCTATTTAAGGTGATATCTATGTTGAGATTATATTATTTCATAAAAGCCTCTACAAAGTCATTCCACCTTCTAATCTTAGTGTTATCTAGCCTCACGTACCAAGCTGGTGTAGTGTCACTCAAACTGCCCTAAAAGAAATGGATCAACAACTTTTCATCACTTACCATTTTCTCCATCTTATTGTAATATGCCTTCAATTGGGTTGTTAGGCATTGGTTATCAGTGTATTTTATAAATTTTGGCACTTTAAATTCTTTTGACGCCATCATATATATATAAACAAAAAAACACCCCACACGGTATATAATTGGTACAGGTATATAAACAAAAAAAAACACCCGGGAGGAGACAATTAATTACTCGAACTCAAAATAAAATTTTTTCATTCTCTACATAAAAAAACCCTAACTCAATCGATTTGTCCCTTTCTTCCTTTTGCAAAAACCCACCCCTTCTCTGTCACTTTCTCTTGAATTATGTCTAGAACATGTAATTCCAAAACATTCCTTTTTAATAACCCCACTTTTGCTTTCTTTAACTTCTCCTGTGGTGTGCTCTCAAGAACCCACTTGCAAAGATCGATGGTGTGCTCCCATTTGCAATCTTTAACTTCTCCTATGGTGTGCTCTCAAGAACCCACTTGGCAAATATCGGTGGTGTGCTCCCACTTGCAAAGAACTGTGTTGTGGTATGCTTCCATTTGCAAAGAATCATGTTGCTCCCAAGAATCCATTATTCCACTTGTAAACGGTATAACAAATTAAAACAAGTATAATTAGAAACCCAGATTTGAGAGATTTTATTTGTAATTTAGAGAGAATGTATTTTATTTTATTAACTAATTTTATTGATGATAATAATAATTTTGTTTGATTTTTTGCAAATTATTTGTTAAATATAGCTTTTATCACATCCTAATCTTTTTAATTATTAATGTAATGTATTTTATTTTAAATTTATTAACTAGGTGAGGTATAAAAAAATATACTGAGAGAGGGGGGTTGAGATTATTGTTGAACAAATCATGCAACACAGAGCATGAAAAATGTTTTGGAAAGTAGCCTAACTACTGTTGCAAAACTATTGCTTTCTTTGCGGTAACTAGTAAAAATGCTGCAAAACAGAGTGTGCAAAAAGATGTAATCCTAACTAGTGGTATAAATTACTAGTTACAAAAACCGGAAAAGACTAGGGAGGGAGCTTTCTTTGTAGTAGCCTTCTTAATCATTTGTGCAATTTCAACAATTTTTAGTTATGGCACTGCTTGTGTGCGTCATCATGCTTCTATTTAGGTGTCCATTTGTTAAGCTTCGTCTTCATTCTTTTGCAGGAGCCCACAAAAACTTTTAAGTTTCACCATCCCTTCATTTGAAGTCCTTACTCAATTTGGTGTTGCTACAGTCTCTACTGAAAATATTAGGGAAGTGGAAGCGTCATATAGCTTAAAAGTATTTTAAACATTGTCTTGGCATATTGGGTCATGATGCAAAAATGCTTAAACACATACATGTTGATGCAATATTTACTCTTACTTGGATCACAATGCTTAAATAATGTTGTTACATATAAAATATAACATAAGATTCATTACAACAATTTGGCATGTTTTATTATTTCTTCATACAGTAATGTTGGTCAATAAAATCTAGTATATTTCACTACCAGTATATAGTCATAGTCACACCATAAATAAAACCTTATTTTCTAGAAGCAAGCAATCACACACACAACTTCTTGGATAAGTCTTTATAAAAACTCTATATGGGAGCAGTGCATGAGATGAGAAGTTAACAACTAGGTATATATGAAACTCCAAAATCATACGCAAACATAAATTAATAGTTTTAAGTAAAATTTATATAATTTAAATAATTTAAAATTTTCATACAAACATTCATAATATCCATAGATTTTCATCAATCAACAATTAATAAATTTAAAATAAATAATATATCGGTGTTTCATCTCAAATAAAAAAAAAATCTCAATTGATAATTTTATTAACAATGCTTACACTGGATTTTTCTCAAATTTAGGAATATTTTAGTTAATGTTAAATTAAATCACATCTTATGATCTCTCAATTAGAGAACGTAAAAACAATTAGCAATAAAAGATGTATTGTAAGAGTTTTTCATTTTTAAATTATTAGCTAGTTATTAATGAAGTTATTTTGATAATTTTTTATATAAAGTTTTAAATATAGATTAAGAAATATATTAAATAATATTCTATTTTTTTAATTATGTTAAATAGATTAATATGGACGATCGATCATAGATGTATCGCTATCGTAGGGATGGTCATATTTGTCCGGAATTTATTGTAGGTGTACGAAGATTTATCAATTTTGCATTTTCAATTGATGAAAATGTATCTGGAGGTAAAATTAGATGTCCTTGTGTTAGGTGCAAAAATTAGAAGTTTTTAATGGAAGAAGATGTTTATAAGCACCTGTTTTCAAGAGGATTTTTACTTGATTATGAAAATTGGACTGTACATGAAGAGCCTTATGTTTCAGAACCAATAATTGCTGGACCTTCATTAGTTGGGTGCAATCATGTTGTGAATGATGTTTTTGAAGAAAATTCATATAGGAATATGGTTCTACATGCAATGGGGTTGGTGATACATACTCTAATGATAAGGTTTCTAGTCCTATGGTAGCAGAAGAACTTCTGAATCTAGAGGCAGATAAATTTTATAAATTACTTAAAGCTGCAGAGGAGTCTTTATGGGATGGGTGTACCAAGTAATCTAAATTATCTACTTGTGTACAATTGCTTAATATGAAGTCAACTATAAATTTGACTCAGACTACCTTCAACAAATTTACTGAATTTATAAAAGTTGCATGCCTGATAATGGAAATTTGGTTTCAAGTTTCTATGATGCCAATAAATTTATGCGGCCACTTGGACTTGGTTATGATAAATATGATGTGTGTCCTAATTATTGTATGTTGTACTATGAGGTAGATGCAATGAAAACAAATTATGACTTTTATGGAAGTTTACGATACAAACCTAGAAATCCCACTAGTAAAGGTTCTAATAAGTCAGAGAAACAACTCCGATACTTTCCCTTGACACCAAGACTTCAGAGAAACAACTATGTTGAGCTTTGGTTTTTTTTTTTATATATATATAGAAAAATATATATTTTCTGAGGATGATGAACCAATTGTTCGTAAAATTTGAGAAGATAAAACTAGAATTGCTTTGAACCAGCAGTTGACACGAGCTCGTAAAAGAGCTATGTCTGATAGAAATACCACAAATATTATGGATTGCATTAATAAAGGTCCAGTTTGGATACACAATGACGATTGGAATCAAATGATTAAAGAAATTTGGTCCACCCCAGAATTTCAAAGGAGATCAAAATCTGCAAGAAATAATCGGCTAACTAAAACAGATGGTAAATTAAGCACTTATTCTGGAGGTACGGTGTCATTTGCATCATATCGAGCTAGCATGGTGAGGATTGTTTATATTTGTTATAATGGACTTCAAATTTTTATTTTTATATTTTCTAATATTTTTTGTTTGTTGATAGCAAGAAAAAGCAGGTGGAAAAGAACCTTTATGAGATGATGTGTTTTCAGTGTTGCATTAGAGTGCCAAGCAACCTGAAACATTCATAGATAACAAGTCTAAAAAAGTTGTTGTAAGTATTTTTTTTAATGTAATTTAATATTATTTAAAATTTAAATGAATTTATTATTATATTTAATTGTATTGTAGGAGAATTACAAAAAAGAGATAATTTCAAGATATGAAGCTGATCGGGAAAATCATCCTTCATTTGATGGAGCAGTTTGGTGTGTGGTTATAAGAAGAGTTACAAAGGGTAGAATATATGATGCACCTGGTATGTTAGTACGAGTGCTTCATCACAATCCTATACGATGGAGTCAACACCTTCTAGCTCATCAATTTAGGCATTGAAAGAGCAAATAAAGGAAAAAGATGGTCATATTTTTATCATTACAACATGAGATGACCTTAATCAAAAAATTTCTTAGTAATATGAGATACCAAGCTTGGGCATCAAATATGGACCAAGGTATGTCGGCACCTATGGCTTCATCTATGCCGTCACATGTGGCTCCACAAATGACGACACCTATGTATCTCCCGTCTAATCTAGTGTACCGACCTAGACCTCGACCATCATATACCGATCCCACCTTATGATGGTCAGCATTGTTTTGGTTTGTTTCCACCACCACCCTAATCACCACTTTTATGATAGAAATATTTTTTAAATTGTGACTTATCTATTTTGATGTAAGTTTAATGAAATTTAAAAATTTATTATAAAATTTATTTTTATTTGCATTGTTATTTTTTATAAAATAATTTATAGTATTAATTTATGTTCTTTATATATTTATCTATAATTTTTTAAATATCCGATGCTGATTTATATAATCAACAATCGAATTTCAGCAACAGATAATCTGTTACTAAAAAATCAACAATGGATAATTCGTTGTTAAAAAATCAGCATCTATTATTTGCATCTGAAATTATTCGTTGCTAATTCTGTTGCTGTGTTTTATCAGCAACAAATTTTAATATTATCTGCAACAAACTTGTTAGTTGCTAATAGTTTTTTTTTTTTTTTTTAGTGATTGGAAATGTTTAGATTTTTATTTTCTAATGAAACTAGAGTCCCATTAAAATTCATTTTATAACTTCACAAAACAATTGTGAAAGGTCAAGTTTTTTTTTTTATCTTCTCATTTGTTTGTTTTAAAATTAAGATATTTTTTCTTCTGGTCTGAAAACCCTCCGATGTTTAAGTTAAAACTGATGGTGTAGATAAGGAACCCGAGGAGGTTTTCCTATCTGTGTTTCCATAGCAAAGCTTAAACAAGATGAAGTTATTTTACAACGGAGAAGGTCACCCAAGGGCGAGCCCGTTTACCCTGGGAGTTCAAAGCAGTTTATGCAACTTAAAATCTATAAGAGCGTGTCTGTACAAAGATCCGATAGTTAATGTGCTTGCCACAGAGGACATGTGTAGACTTCATAAACATCCCGAATCCATGGATTTAATAAAGAAGAACCCAGATTTCATACGTTCGTCGTCAGCAGTACGCTATACAAGGGATGATATATATATATATATATATATATATACCAGATGGTATTATGAACAGAATGCTAGTGCATGCAGGAGCTTAGAACACTGCTCCGGCAGCCTGGTTCACGTTTCTTTCTCTGGTATCACCAAGAACTGAAGCAAGTTCGTATACAAAGTGTTACCTCTGTCATTTTAATCCTCAACAACGGTGTTAGGTTTTGCTTCCTAAAAGCTAAAACTAACAAACAAGGTGGTTTTTTCTTAGCTTCGGAAAGGTATTTGACAGGGGAGTCTTCCATATGAAAGCTGCGATTTCTTGAGAAGTTCAAATCCGTAGATTATTGACTAAAGCTGAGGGCCATCAACAAGAAGGCAGCTAGCGTCAATCATGCACGAGCACGACAGGGTCGATGGAGTCTTTAAACTAATGGCATCGATCGGCATCCAAGTCAATGGCCATGAAAAAAAATAACCAACGAAAAAGCAATAACGGACGGTAGTGGTTAAGCCGTCCACATCTTGAAAGGAGGGACCGTTTGATTAATTCGTTCTCGAGTGTGCCATTCGAAACACGAAGGGAGGCCTGCGTTATCTTGATAGCACTCTTTCGCAAAATCCAAAACCTAGTACCTGCTGGTTTTAGATAATTTATTGCTCATAACTACAACGTCGGTATGCTCACTTTTTGGTATTCATAAATAGTTTTAAAGCCCAGTCTCTTCTCCGACAGATCAACTCGAGATTGAAACTATATTAAATTTAAAATAATAATAATAAAAAAAATTTAAGTTAACATGTTAATAACCGATTGCAACTATTTATTATTTATTTTTTTTTAACAAAAATAATGTCATTTTATTTTATATATAAAATATTAAAAAATTAGACATCGAACTAGGATGACTTGAGAGTTCCTACTTTGGTATATTTTGCTTGCTTTCACAAGACTTTATTTATTTTTTGTGATTTAATGTTTTATACGTTTTATAATCACGTTGTTTTCATTTAAGTTTAGATTTTTATTTTAAATATTGAACTTTATTTAATGTAATTAATATTTTAAGTTATGAATTATTTTATTAGTTTTGAAGAATATTTAAAAAATTATGAAATGATGCGTGAAATATATATATATTTTTTTGGGATATGTATGTCCCGTGTTGCTTGTCATGAACCCGAGATTTTGATAACCTCTTAAATATTTTTGTTTATTAAATATAATATTATTTTGAAATGCATTTTTTTTAAAATTCAGATTTAAAATTTGTTGGTTAAAATGAATTTCGACAGCATCATTTAATTGGAAATACCACAACAAAGGGTAGCATAATTTAATTGGAAATACTTGATTAACTCTACTCGAACCTTCGAACATAATTAAGAGTTACATGTTTGATCTAATAAAAACAACATTGCGATTATTCTAATTTATATATAAACACACACCAGGTTACTCCCAATTCTGAAATTGATATTGATGTTCTGTATTGTTTTTCTTTCTTTATTTTATTATTATTATTTTTTAGATAGAAGCCCCATGGTCGGTCAACAACAAGAACTAGAAATTCTAGAAACATAATTAGTTGTTTGAAAAAGAAAATTAAGGCCTTTATCGGTTATAAGCAGAAACGACGAAACAAGAAAGAAAACGTCCGAAGAGCAACTATGATTAGAAATTAGAAACTCAGGATAATATTACTGGAGATTTATATAATTGTTAATTTTAAAATTTATAGAATTAGTTAAAATATATGTAAGTTGATTTTTTTATATGATTATTAATTTTAAAATTTATACGATTAATTGAGGTGCATATAAGTTGGTTCAAACATCTATATTAATAAAAAAAAATATAGAAAAAATAACCCTAAAAGATAGTTTAATAGATTAGAATTTGAGTTTGCTTCTTAATAATTACGAGTTTGAATTTTTTTAGAGTTATTGAAGATTTATATGATTATTAATTTTAAATTTTATAAAATTAATTAAAATATATGTAAATTACTCTAAATATCTATATTAATTAAAAAATATATCAGGAACGTTTTTTATTTTTATTTTTTTTCCTTTTCGGTGAGAACATGTTGCCAACTTGCCACCATGTTTTTTGATGAGCAAAAAGACGATGGAGAAAGTTTAGTAAAATGGCATGTGAGTCACACAATTGAAGACAAGTGCGTACATCCACGCGGCGCAGGATCTTTTCGGACAGACACGTCTAATGAAGATTTCTTCTGATTTCAAATTTGCATCATTCGCTGAAGCCCAAACGCGTGTACGCACACACGCGGTTTCTCGAAATTGTTAATGTGAAACAAACTCTTAATTATCAGCTGTGATTTTCGTCCGTGATAATGATGGCGATGGCTTTTTTAAAAATATATTAAGATAATATTTTTTATTTTTCAAGTTTTTCAAAACTATTTAAAAATATACAAAGTTTAATTAATTTTTTTTTAAATAAAGTTTTAAAAAAGAACTAACTGGAAGAGCTGGGTAGCAGTATTTTGTCACCACCGTTGTAAATAGAAACCGCCAAAGAACCCGCCATCGCCATGGAACCCACCTCCTCAGTGCGGCCGCCATGAGCCATTGACCCAACTTTATCGTCCTGCTTTCTAGTGGTCGCCGCAGTAATTATACAGTGCAGATGCAATTGCTCTCGACTTTTTCCGAGTTTTTGAGTGGTGAAGGAAAACTACTTTCAATGGGGCCCAGTCATCGTCATCAACGACCCAGAAAAGCCATTCATCTTTCATTTGGGTTTGCGTGATTGCTTTTCTTGTGGATCTCTCAGTTTACAAAAACAAAACAAAGAAAAAAGAAAAAAAAGAAAAAGAAAAAGAAGAGAATCTGATGGCTGTGATTGGTGATGGGAAACTTCATGTAGATGATAAATTTTTATCATGCACAGGCCTTACATCCCCACGTGTGGTGTTGGATTTAGGAGCATGGCCCACGTTTTTAACGGTTGGCATCAGTTTTGTAGAAAAATAAAAAAATAATCGCTATATAACGACTCCCCAGCACTCCTCAAAAGACTTTAAGAGAGGGGAAAGTCAGCGGGGGGAAAAAGAGAGATGCATGAGAAAAAAGATTTAAAAAGACCAAAAATATTATTTTAAAATAAAAACAATAAAAAAATATCAAAATTTTCGAAAGCTGGATTTGAACACAAGAATAATATCCAAACTTCTCATAGTTTTTCCATTTTATTCTGTCCGGTCTTGTGCAGCAAAAAGAAGAGCATTTTGTTTTTCAAGTGTAGCCGCGTTAATAATATAAAGTAACAGGTTATAAAAAAAGGGTTGCTTGCACAGCCTGCACACCCTCTTGTCAATACCTACAGTCCGCGAGCAAGTAGCAGGTCGCAACCAGTAACTACCAACCTCTGTTTTTAAAGAATTGTCATTCTCCAAGTTTCTAAATCTTTCACCTCGTCATCTCAAAGAAGATCGCTTTGTGTTTTCTGAATCCATTTTAAGGTGGGTTTTTTTTTTTTTTTTCTAGAACACAAGAGTCAGAGAAACACTTTGTTTTTCAAAGCTCTGATAAGTTGTTTTTGGACCTTCTGAGTTGAACTCAAACCTTCCCATTTTTCTTTAGTTTTAGCAAGTTTCAAACTGGCAACAAGTTTTCAAAATCCAAGGTCCTTGTCTCTAGTTCATTTTTAATTTTCATGATTGCTCATGATGATATACTATTGAAGTAGACAAGAGTTTGAATATGAGCATAAATTTCTAGTGGACTCTTGGTTTAATATTGCTAAAATTTTGGTGCAGAATATTTCAAGAACATGATATGGATATCAAGCAAAGAAGCTTGTAGCCGAGCCTTCCCACGTGCAAGCCCTTTCTGATCATCATTCTCGATCACACATACTGGTTGCCATGATTATTGTTCTTCTTCATTCTTGAAAATTCGGGGCTTTGATCCTCAGATTTAAAGTCTAGAAGAAGGAACAAAGGGGTTTTTTGTTTTTGTTTACCTTTTATTTTCGAATAAATCTTTTTTATGAAATGGAACCTCCGGCGACGCAGCAAATCTTCCGGCAGAAGAAAATGACTAAACAGTTGACAGGAAAACGGGATGACACGCCGTTACATGCGGTGGTGAGAGATGGAAATTTGGAGTTAGCTATGGAAATGATTGCTGACAATCTTGGGGAAGCTGCAGAGTTGACCCTGTTGTTGTCGAAACAGAACCAATCAGGAGAAACTGCTTTGTATGTTGCTTCAGATTGTGGTCATGTTTCCATAGTGAAGGAGCTGATTAAGTACTACGACACCGGTTTAGCTGGTCTTAAAGCAAGAAATGGTTATGATGCTTTTCACATAGCTGCCAAGCAAGGTGATCTGGGTAAGTATCGTTTTCAATTCTTGAAAGTCCTTGCTAGAATTGATAATTGGAGTGGGATTAACGTCGGGTTAATTGTGCGCTCTGTTACTGTAATGCAGAAATTGTGGAAGTTCTTATGGAGGTCAATCCCGATCTTTCGTTGACCTTTGATTCGTCAAATACTACAGCTCTGCACTCGGCTGCATCACAAGGGCATGTTGAAGTAGTGAATTTCCTGTTAGAGAAGTGCAGTGGCCTTGCTTTGATAGCTAAAAGTAATGGTAAAACTGCCTTGCATTCAGTGGCAAGGAATGGGCATTTAGAGATTTTGAAAGCCCTTTTGAGTAAAGAACCTGGACTTGCGAATAAGATTGATAAGAAAGGCCAGACGGCTCTCCATATGGCAGTTAAAGGGCAGAACGTGGAGCTCGTGGAGGAGCTGATCATGTCAGATCCTAGTTTGATGAACATGGTTGATCATAAAGGCAACAGTGCTTTGCATATTGCTAGCCGTAAGGGTAGAGATCAGGTATTCTAATTTACTTTCCATTCCTTTTAATAGTATGAAGCCTTTCTTTTCCTGTTGCTTTGGTTACCAAATGTGAACTCAAGCTCATGGTCTGTTCGAGGAGAAATTGAGAATGATTTATAGCGACATAGAAAAAGGCTCTTTTATCTTTCCGAGGGAATAGTTTCTTCTAGTTCTTTGGCTTTTAGCCACGTCTCAACTTCAGACCACTGTTTTACTTTGTTTAGTACCAGTATCTATGTTCCAGACCTGATATAGTCAGTATCTTCTGCAATAAAAATGAATCAGCCTTTTTGTGATGTTACTGAATCTATATTTAGAGCAGAAGTCATCCTCTTTACAGAGTTGGGAAGTTTATGACGTTGGCGTTGCTGCTATTTGCAGATTGTTAGGAAGCTGCTTGACCAAAAGGGAATTGACAAAACAATTGTCAACAGATCCAGAGAAACTGCTTTTGATACCGCTGAGAAAACTGGGCACTCAGGAATCGCCTCCGTATTACAAGAGCATGGAGTCTTATCTGCAAAATCCATGAAGACGAGTACAACTAACACAGCCAACCGAGAACTAAAGCAAACTGTGAGCGACATAAAGCATGAGGTTCACAACCAGCTCGAGACCACACGGCAAACACGAAAACGTGTTCAAGGTATAGCCAAGAGGCTCAACAAAGTGCACACGGTAGGTCTCAACAATGCAATTAACTCAACCACAGTTGTAGCTGTCCTCATTGCCACTGTTGCGTTTGCTGCCATCTTCCAAATCCCTGGCCAGTTTGCTGATGACCCAGGTAATCTCGCTCCTGGACAATCTGCTGGAGAAGCAAGAATCGCTACCCAACCTGAGTTCATGATTTTCATCATATTTGACTCAATTGCTCTCTTTATATCAGTGGCTGTAGTGGTTGTTCAAACCTCTATTGTAGTTATAGAGCGGAAGGCAAAAAAACAACTAATGTCAGTGATCAACAAGCTAATGTGGCTGGCCTGTGTGATGATTTCAGTTGCATTTCTTGCACTGTCATATATTGTTGTGGGACATCATCAGAGGTGGCTGGCATATAGTGTAACAGCCATAGGGACAGTGATCATGGTAACAACAATTGGGACGATGAGTTATTGGGTAATTGCACAGAGAATTCAGACTTCCAGATTACGGAGCATACGGAGGTCGTCAATAAGCAGATCGCGGTCAGAGACATTGTCATTCATGGAAGAATCAGAGATTTTGGAAAATGACTATAAGAAACTCTATGCAATCTGAGACTTTGTCCTCTCTTTTTTAGGTCTTACATATAGATGCTGTATTTTCCTCCTTGTATATATACTTTTTTTACTTGATTTCAGCCTTTCTCGCTGTCCACTGAAAGCAGGGAGCTGATAGATCTTCTGAAGATTTTGAAAGAAGAAGAGGGTGGTAACTTCTTCGTTTTGAAGTTTAGTTAATAAGAAACTAGTTAGTTGGTAAATGACCTCTGTACATTTTCCTGTGTCATTTTATCCTTCTTACATTCAAAAATCAACTCTGACTCAGAGATTGCTAAGAAGCTTTGATACCTGCGGATGAACTAATGTAACCTGGTATGATATCGCCAGCAACGGTTTGCTCTTTGGGACATGTACCATCTGTTCTAGCTCTAAACTTTCTGTGTGATGTTTTTTATTCGCTAGCCACAGCACCATCCCTTACCTCTAGCTCTAAACTTTCGCTGTGATGTTATCAGTTGCTCTCTTCAAGCATTACCACCCAATTCAATGCCACGAGAAAACTATAGGAGGCTCATTGCCCCCATTTCACTCTCAGAAAACTACGAGGAAAACAGACCACAGGTTGTCCTATCTTAAGCCTGGATGTGATAAGTGAATTTGTTTCTGTGGTCAAATATTTTTCTTCATTTTTATGTACCAGGACTGGAGGGGATTCTAGTCAATGCTAAACAGTTGCTGACTGCGAGCCCTCATTTTTCTTTTGATTACTAAACAGATTCAGCCATCCTCACTTCCTGGTCTGTCACAAGGGCATCCTGCTGTTGAGATCAGATCAGACACCTTACATAAGCAGCAGAGGTGTCAAGTGATGTTCCCATTCTTATTCTTTCCTCGGATTTTGCTGCATCTGTATAATCCCTCGTACATTTCCAAGCCTGTGCTACTCTTTGCGGTGAATAGTTACCGAAAGCTTTTGCTCAAATCATCTAAATGCAGTGGCCTCAAGGATGCCGGGAAATTCATACCAAACTCAAAGAACTAGTTTAAGATTTGTATAAAGCCTTGTTAAATATGAAAGCATGATTTGGAAAAGAATGGATTTCAAAACTGGAAGGTTGCTTGACATGAACTTCCTCCATGATAAAATCGTTTAAGATACAATTTTAACCTCTATCTGAATGAGCTTAGAACTTTCAAAACAAGCAAATGCAAATACCATATAAATGGACTCTAATCTAGCAATATTCGGTGCATAGCTCCCATCTAAATCTATTGCCCTGTTGTCGTTAGTGGAGTCACTCCCCCATCACAGTCATCAACTCCTTAAGTGAGCTTTCCTCCTCAAATTCATCCATCAAGCCACGATTTTCCAACTTCTCCAAGTCTGAATTATCATCATCATTAGAAGTGATAGAATAGAACTGTAATCTTTATCATCCAAAGTGGTAGCTTTTATTGCCTTTTTTTTCAAATCTCTTCTTCTTGTCATTCTTCCACATCTTCTTGGTAATGTGTCGATGACACTTAACATGACTCGATTTCTTAATCTTTAAGCAAATCATAGCATCCATTTGCTTCCGTCGCCCTTCTCGCTTCTTTCTTCTTTGAAGTCTTTTCTATTCCCGTACTTCTTTTCTTCTTCTCCTTCAAGAACTTGGTAAATTTCCAGGTTATCAATGCAATATCTTCATCATCATCACTAATACTATCATTATTCTTTTTAATACTTAAAGAGGATTTCAAAGCAGTGGTATTTTTCTTGGTAGATCATCACACACTTCAAGTTCCATGACCCTCCCTTCATGACCTATGAGTGAATTGTGTATGCATCTCCCTTATGCCTTCACTTGATTTCATCTCAAGCAATCCATACTCTCTAGTGAGATGTGTCAATCTAGAACCCTTAACTTGACTAGTTCCTTTATGTGTGACCTCAAGTAACCTCGAGTCATCTTGCAATTTTGTACCCTCGTAAACTCCGTACTAGGCAAAGCATAAAAGAAGGCATTCATTTCCTTTGCATTACAATTATACGTCTCCTTTTTGCCAATCATTCCGATCGCTAATTGGTTTAGGGCAATGTTTCCTTCTAAACTGGTCGTGGTAGGTCTAGCATAACTGTTCTCTGCAATGTCTTCAAGACTCAAGAAAAGTACTCATCCTAACCTTTCAATATGCATAATTTATCTCATAAAAAAGGTGCTTTAAGTGTCATGATATTAACTCTTAAGTAGTTAAACCAGAAATAAGAGCCTTTGCTCTGCTGCCACAACGAGCTTCTCAAAATGCTCCATTGAATCTCCTTTAAAATTGTTGAGGTTAGTATAATAAATCCTCGCAGAATGAATATCTTCTTGCACACGACGTAGTCAAGGTAGAGTACACATATCTCACTTTCTTAAAGCAGATTCAAGCCTTCTGTGATTCCAAGTTATATTATTGAAACTAAATTGTTGTGACAACTTCAACCATTAGGTTTATGAAACTCATGTAGGATGTATTCACCGAATGCTTGTCATTTTCTGGGAAGAATATTTAGTAAAATGAGCGTTTCAAAATACCCTTTCCCTCTCCCTTTGTCTCTCGATTAGGGGATCAAATTTATCATTATCACCTAGAGATCATGACCCCATAAATTGGCTTCATTGGAGTAGAATTCAAGGTGGTTTGGCTCATTGCAAGCCTTAGTGCATAATTCCAAATAGCCCACAGCAATTCATCATTAGGAAGAATGCCTTCAGAGAAGTATCTCACTTTTTGCTCAAGCCCACGCAAGGCCAGCTCAATCAAAAGGAAAGAGTGGAGAAGAAAAATCCTCAAGCCTAATTAGATTGCAAATCTTGGATTCATCTCACCCTAAATAATTTCATAATTCATGCAAAGTACAATGAAACTAGAGATCAGGCCTAGAATATTGATTTTAAAAGTAAATCCTCTATTAAAGAGGGGGGGGGGGGTTGTCATATTGTTCTTTCCAACGGGAACTACAGTGGATGATCAACATAAAAAAAAAAAAAAAAAAAACAATTGAAAAACCTGATAATCACACTGCTATGACTGAGACCCACTTTGAAAAGTTCAACTTCATGAGATATGGCATCTCAATGACCCCCTCTTATTGTGAATTTTATGGATTTCTAAACTAATTATATGCTGCGTAGCCTAGGCGTCTCTTGATCCCCACAAGCTGCAATTACTGAAGCAGACAATGAACAGACTCCAACTTCACTTGAACTCTTTCTTGAACTAAACAACTGATGTGACTTTTTACAATGAGCAATTGCTTCTGTAATTGAACTCTCAAACTCTGAATTTGAACTGCCACTTCTCTTGAGCAACTGTAAGTCACAGAACCCATTTGAACTAAATGAAAAGGATGAAGATGAAGAAGACAAACCAGATGAAGATGTGGATGTGGATGAAGATGAAAAGGATGAAGACTTTGTTGCAGAATGCCATTGAATTGCCCCAGAGAAAGACCTCCTTTGGCAACGAAAACCATCTTCAGCCATCTCTTTCTCAAAGCTTCTCTTGAGAGTGTTTGATATCCTGCATCTGTCATTATCAATATTCCCACAAGGACTCTTCTTCGGTACCTTCATGTACTTATTCAAACAGTCCTGGCCGTTTGAAACAGTTTCATCTTCTGCATTGCATGCCGCTTTAGCACAGGACTCGTCTGTGCAACCAGACTTTTTAAACAAAGACTTTAGATATGCTCTTGAAGCCTTGAGTTTGAGACCAAGCGAGGATTGCTTTAGCTTCTTAGTCCAAGACTTCTTTTGATGATCTCCGAGGAAACAGTTAGCTTCAGTTGGCCATTCAAAGAAATATTCATCTGGGTTTAGTTCACTACTAACCCTGCAAGATTCTGATGGAGAGATATTGCAAGATTCCAATGGCGTATTGATGTCAGTGGAAGGTGCAGTGGAGCTAGTGGTGAAGGGAATGACATGGTTGTCTTCAAAGGCTGATTCTTTTTCACTGTTTAAGGTGGTGGTGGTGGTGGTGGGGTTTTGGAGGAGCTTTTGAACCATTAGCAAGCGAGGAGGGAGATGAAGAGGGAGGAGTTTTCCCTTGTAGAAGAGTTCATCAGCTGGGGATGTTGTTGCTTCTCTGCCATGAGAAACTGAAGACATTTGGAACTCAAACTCTCTGCTCTGTGGTGGAGAGCTATTGGAGCAACAAATGAAGTTCGAAGTGGAGCTCAATTCCATTTCAATGCAGTCATCATCTGCATGAATACACAAAGATTGGTTTGTGGCCATTTCATGTAGCATACTGTCTAAGAACTCTTTGTGTCTGTGTTTTTGAGTGAAAGATGCTTATGGGGAGGTGAGCTTGGTGGGGGAAGAAAGGGAGCAGAGCATACTTTAAAGTGCGGATGGTGCCAAGTTAGAAAATAAAATTTTATAGCAAGGAATTGTCAGGTTTTCTTCTTTTTTTATTTTTCCTCTCAGAGTATCTTAAATGGTTCCAAATAATAAAATGCAGAAAAGATTTTGGATTTTTACTTTAGTAGCTGATTGCATTGATGCTCCTCTTTCGTCGTCAAAATTTATGTGGATCGTATGCGGTTATTCTTCCTCTTTAGGGAAAGGGGGGGGGGGGGTCAAAGATGGTAGCTCTTTACTGGGAAAAATAAAGGTTATCTTGTATAAATTACACATTGTTGGTCCTTTATACTCGATTTCTACATTAAAATCACAGTATTTCATCTTTGTAATGTTTATACTATGGTGTTAATTATGGAGGGCAATGTTTCTGCATCTTATCCCTTAGCTTGCCAACTTTTTTTCTTCTTTTTGGCCTGATAGAAGTAGAACAAAAGCATGAGTTCATATTCTATGATGGAAGTGACCAGTTTATTTTGACATTTAGTGAGCTTAGGTAAAGCTCGTACAATCTTGTCAAATTGCAATAATGCGTGGAGTGTAGCTGAGTGGATGACCTTGCTGGAGCACCCCATGTATGTTCTTTTTAGCCATTCATGCATGAATCATCGACTGCTGTTAGTGGTACAGAGGGTGAGAATCTACCGCTACAGGAGAAGATGTTGACAGTGGCCTTGTTTTTGTCTAAGAAAATGGTGCTGTGCTGACTACAAACAGCAAAAAGATCAAGACCCAGTTGGAATCTTTGAAGTACAACTCTCGCATTATGTTTTGCGTTTTGGTCAGGATGGTGTATCTACTTGGGAATCCTCAATGGATTACGAACCCACTCCTTCATTCACAGAAACCCAATACTATTATTACTATTATTATTATTATTATATTTATGGATGTTAGGTCAATTTAAAGATACGTAGTCTACTTATATATAATTTTAAAATTAATAATTATATAAATTTTTAATAATTTTAAAATTTATGATACTTGAATTAATAATTTTTAAAAATTAAATTTAAAATTTGACCAGTTAAATTATATCTTTTAAAATTACCATTATTATTATTATTATAATATACATATAAATTTGAGATTTTTCGTAACAAAATATGATATATAATAAGGCTATTAATTTTTTTTTAATATAATATCCAGGTTAGTTTATATATAGATTCTAAAATTAATAATTATAGAAATCTTTAATAATTTTGAGAAACCGGTGAGTATAAAAACTCAATATTTAACCTGCGAAGCTGGTAGGTTTCTTTAGCGAGCTTGCTTGTACGACAAAAGCAACTCTCTCCTTGAATTCTAAATTATAGCAGCAAACTTCCAGCTTTTGTCGTACAAGCAATTTAACCCTCTTTTTTTCTAATATATTTTTCTAAATATAGTATCTGAAAGGTTTAATTAAAAAGTGATCGAGGAAAAGCTTGGATGTCAACCCTCTTTTTTTCTTTTCTTTCTTAAGTTACATCCAAGCTTTTCCTCGATCACTTTTTAATTAAACCTTTCAGATACTATATTTCCTCAACCACGTGATCCTCCTCTGACCACCACATTCAAAGTTGTGTGGGCACATGTTCGCTCGCCCACCTTTTCTGAAAGTGGCTCTTTCACAGTGATGAGACTTAGCTGTGAGGTGCAAATGTCATGATTGGTTAGCTGGAAATCAAAGATAAAGCTCAGTGGCATGTCACTTTTGGACACTGCCTTCCCAACTGGATTTTAAGGTGCTACTCAACTCCTCCTCTTTTGGGCAACAGACCCTCTTATTGTACCGTTAAATTTTCAATCCATCATGATTCAGGAGTTCCTCCTGCCAATGATTGTACCGTAAAAAAAAGTGCAGTGAATCTCAAGGTCCACGTCCAGCCAACATCAACAGCCCCATTACTCGCCGGACTAGGCTGCAATGGCTGGCCATCCGCCTCTTTTTGAGGACCCTTGCGTCTCCCCGTATATCAGCAGGAACAGGAAGCTGCAACTTCCAAGGACCCAATTTTCCCAATATCAGCAGGAACATTCATATTAATAATAATAAATAAATAATTGATGTGGACATTCATATTAATAATAATAAATAAATAAATAATAAAAACAGATGTTTTTCTTTAACAGGGTCGCTAAATAATACATAGCCTTAGCAGAGAGTCCTCCACTGTAAAAAGAAGGAAAGAATCGTACGGATATTTCAGTGTCATGATTACATTTGTTTAGGGTATCTACTATCTACATTTCGGCATCAAAGGGAGGATTTACATTCTTCCGGTGTGATATTTCAGTGCCTGCTCTCAATTAACTCGAATCAGCAGAGAGTGTCATCAGACATTCAGAAGTCATAGAGCACTCCCTTCCTATTAAAAAGGAAAAAACAAGATTTCATTATCCAAAGTATATCAAACGACACCTTGTTATAAAATTATGATACTGAAGAAATCCACTTGACAGTAACCTCGGTCTATTCCTTGCTGGTCAGCTGCTTGGGATTTACTTCCTTTTCAGGCTCATCGAATTCCCACTCACCGATGTCCTCGGTTGCGTATCCCTCCTCGTCCTTCCCGAGATCGGAACCTAACTTTTCCAGGTCTGCCTGTGTGACTACATTTCCTCTCTTAACAGGGGGTGATCCGCTTCCATTTGCTTCTTTCTTTCCCGGAGCCTCAAATGTCTGTTTGGAAGAAGAGGATGGATCTACACGGGGGCTATCACTGGACTGTGAGTGTGATTGTGGCGTCGGATTCTCAACTTCCAGGACTGGTCTCTGGATGGATTTAATTTCCTCTTCCATTGTTTCCACATCACTAAATAGCTCTTTGACCCTGTCGTCGTTTTTCCTGAAGTGTACGTACCATTTCCCATTTTAAGTGGTTGATCAATGCATCGAATGAGGGAGCATGTGTAAAGAGAAAGGTTACTGCACCTGTATACGCCTTCATAGTTGGTATAAAACTGCTTTTTGATCGCATCCACTGCATTTGTGATGGTCAAAATCTGGCAGGACAAAGAATGGCATGGCTTTAATTAGATGAAACTTCAGTAGATCGGGAACAATGCAGGGAAGGAGATCAGTCTAACAAGAAGAAATGCTAGAATGGAGAGAGGATTTTGAGGACAATAAATGTAGGAAAACAGTATTTATATAAACTAGAAAATAGGGAAATAAAACTGAGCATTTGATGTTGAAACATAGAAGGAGTTTGTCAGATATTATCAAAGCAAACCCAATAAAACATCCATACCTTTGCTTCAAGCTCCAGGAATCCCTCTTCAAGATTTTTTCTATGGTTTATTGCTTTTGACCCTTCATCCTTTATGATAGGTGCTATTTCTGACCTGTTGCAGAATAACAGTTTGAGACTTCTCTGAACTAAGTGATAAAAATTCCAAAGAATCATCATAGCATAATACCCTTGAGAAGAATGCAAGTCTGCCACAAGCCCTTTCATACGGATGACTGAAGGCCCCAACTGTTCCTGATGAGAGGTTCAATTTTTGCATGTCAACAACAATGTTTAAAACCAATTTCACAGCTAAATAGATTTAATGGAAATTATAAAACTATAGTTGAAGAAGTCATACAGGAGCAATGAATATATTAACAATACCTTGTAAGCAGTGAGGAGATGAACACTCAAATTCACAAAATGATCACCATATCTCTCCAAGTCGCCACTTCAACATGCATGTGCAGAAAATAATCAACAAGAAACAAATGACAAAAAGATTTGACACAACAGTTTGGGCACTTTAGTCATACGGGAAAAAAATAGGAAAAACTAATCAGATCTTTTTGTCTTGAAAGGCGTCTATCCTACAAAAGCACAAGTATCAATCTCAATAGCAAATCAGTAGAGAGAATTTATACATACTTGACCTGATTCTCCTTCTGCTCTGTGTCTGTAGTCTGGAGAACCCAGGTAGCATCTAGAAAATTAATCCAAGAATTAACAACATCTGCCTCTGCCCGACAGGACATAATCGACTTTGCTAGCTCATCTTCCTACGATTACAAAACATGCTCAATATGATATAACAAGAAGATTCCTCATAGGCTCTGTAATTTTCTTCTGGGAAATTCAAGTAGTTTAAAAGTTCTATTATGTACAAAATATGGTTCTTCTGACAAGGGAAGATCAGCAATACCTTGGCTTTCAGGTGCATCAGAATCTGATTGCTGGCTTCATCAAAGTTCTCTCTCTCTTCCCTGGCATTGTGAATACGTGCCCGTGCTGAATTCAATGAGGTATTGACCTACAATAAATGCCAGAAACGGTTAGAATCCCAGAAAAAATAGGATAGAGATCCTACGGAGTTGACGTCACAGAGTGAACCACTTCTCCCATTGACATTACCAATTCAACTTCACAGTTTAAACACACATAAGCAAGAATACAAGTTACGTATCCATGCTGAAGAAAGCACATCAGATAATCATGAATATGAAAGGTAAACTGCAACAGGGAATAAATGAGACTCCACTGAATAATTCCAGGAATGATGATATCATCCAGAACTGCATGACATTTTTATTAATAGACTAGCAAAAATATTCAGATGAAGGATACCTTCTTTAATTCAGCTTCAAGTTCATCTTTTTGCTTTTCCATTTCTCTAATCTCCACTGACAATTCCTAGAAAAATGCAATGTGACATGTTTAATACTTTTCCTGGCAACAAAATAAATCAAACAATGACAAACTTTGTCCCAAGACATAGGCCATGCAAAACTTCATGAGAGATCATAAAATTCCTCAACAATATGAAAAGAAAAAGAAAAAATAAAATCAGAATATTGTATATCAGAACTTTTCTCAGATATGGAATAACTGGATATCTTGTTTTACTATATTTTCTTGCTAAGAATAGAACTCTTAAAACTGAAAGCAGGATTTTTGAAATGGAGATGCACAACTGTGAGTGCTATACAATCAAAAGTCCTTCTGAAATTGAACTTTTAAAAATTGAAATTAGGCTGCTTAAGCTCATGGTAGCAAGTGTTGGACGGTGAAGGAGCACATGCCCAAAAAATCAGTCTAGCTCTGTCGAAAATAATAAGATCCATATCAAAATAAAGAATGAAGGGTGCCATAGAAAAGTGGAGGAATTGGAGGAGGCAATCATGGAGGTAAATAGAGGAATTGTTACATCTAAGACGAAGAATAATTGGATTGAGGGGACAAGGGAAACCATAAACAGTGAGAGCCAAAGAAGTAAAAGAACGGGTCTAGAATCACTCCTGCATTGTCCTGAACAAAACGGAGGCAAGGATTCATGTTTCAAATTCCAGTGCCATGATGCGTAATAGTAATCTAATTTTTTTTTCTCTAGGATGACAGCTACTTAAGTTGAAAAGTTTTAAAGATTTGCAATCAATTTTCTTCATTTTAATAAAAAGTGACATTATTTCCTTGGAGGAAAGGTACCTTCTCAAGCTGACTAATCTCATCACCTTTAGCCACACGAAAGTTGAGTGCGTCTTCTTTCTGTGTCCTGCATAAACATTGAGAAAGAAATGAAAAATGAAAAAAATGAAAGACTGGCATTAATAAAAAGTAATAAACAATAGCAATAGGAAATTCCGGGAAGGTTAGAACCAAAGCATCAGAGAAAAGCCAATTATTATACATTTTCAAACTATCCATGTTCCTTTCAATTGCCAATAAGCATATTAGTAATGCACTGACCAATACCCCGAAAAATAAATCATTCTAGATGTTCCATCACTAACCATGAAAAGGAATACTATAGGAAAATAAACATGATGAAAATGCAATACAGGACAGCACTCTAATTATAGATTGCATATTGACTTAACAGCATGTTAAAATCCATGAAGAGTTCATTTTTTCAGCAATAAGCAAACTTCCACTCACGGTCACAGTTGTGGGGAACACTTTCTATAAATTTAGAACCCAAGGCACCCAACTTTGCAGAATGACATTTCTTGTCCATCCTCCCCCTCCCCACAAAAGAAGCAGTAAAAGTGGATGCAAATACACAAAATGCAGAAACATAGATTACATCCCATTTGCCCACACATGCACAAGCACATGCATGAACATACTAAAAAAAAATTCTGAGATGTTAAATGAACCTTTGTTCTAAAATGCGCTTTTCAGCTTTTGAGGTCGAGTTAAGAAGAGATTCTGATAAAATTTTCAATTTATCAACCTGCAAAATAAGTGTATAGTGGATTATTAAGAATACAGTAGCAGGAGTTGATAGGCTAGAAATAAACTGAAACAAAACCCAGAAAATAAAAATAGAATTGAACTGTGCCAATTTGTATTATCTCTTCAATTCATAACTAAAAATAGACGAGACTGCTAATATGATTTAAAATTCTTTCAAAACAAAGCATTTTACAATCTCTTTGAGAAACATTAGGCATTGAGGATGAAATAAAAATGTTTAAACTCATCCCTTAATATCATTACAATTACCAGTAGAAATTGTGTTTGGTCTAAAGGATTTTTGGAAAATTGTGGTATTTTTCACCTTGTTGATTTGTGTTGAAAAAACTGCTTCAAGAAACAATATGAAATCCAGTGTAAGTTCCATGACCAGAGGAAGTGCCACGAGGGATTAGGTAACATTTCTGATTCGCTATCTTCTGTTTCTAGTAAATTTTTCTATAGTTAAGATTATTCATATGCATAATAGGCCATTTGAGATATTAGATTGGTCCTAAAACTATCAACAGTAACAGAATATTAACACTAGGTAAGAAATAAAAATCTCAGTTAGGATTTGCACGACATTCCTGCCTCATCTATGCCAAACATGCTCGACGTATAATAGGCTTGCCTCTGGGTGTTTAGACAGACAGGTTTGTAAAGCTATGATTTCAGCTTCAAACTTCACAGGTTGCAGAAAGGTAGCAGTAAGTTCTAACACTGCAGCAGCTATTAAGGAACAGAAGACCATGCAGAAACAACTTAAATGAATGAAACATGCTGAATTATCACCTGGTAAGAGGTTACCAAGGAACATTGTTTAGACTAGAAAATAGTGTCTCAAGCATTTCTTGTGTCCTTCAGATGCGTAGGTGTAAGTACTTTCAACTCCTATTTTTTTTTATTCTAGGGGTAAGAGAAGGGTCAAACACTCAACAACCAATGTGAACTCTATCAATTGCTGTACTTTCAACTTCTCTAATGAAAGATATCTTGGGGATAAGCACATAAAATTATTGCTAGCAAGCATTAGAAGTTATGAGATCTGTATGCAGAATATGCCTCCATAAAAGCACTTAAAGAACAGCTTGGTTCAGTCTCTGGTGCATACCAGGAACCATTAGAAGTAATGCCAAGTTTGACAGTTTGTTCCTAGAAAAACCTCTCTGAAAACTAAATGTTATTCTGGAAGGAAATAAAAGGTCCAGTCAGGTTAGATTAATCACTAAGAATCCATACCTTCTCCACATGCATTTCTGGAGAATCCCCATTTCTCAAAGATTTCTTCTTTAGTAATAGTGCCTCCAATGTGGAACATAGTTGAATTTGTCCAAGTTTTTCTTCTACAGCCTGAGCAAAAATTGAACGTCAGTTTCTGTGATCAAGGACGTAAATTCTAAAATCAAATTCAGAAACTGTCTGAAAATGTAATAAGCATTAAAATTAAAAACCAATAATGAGACCTACTGATGCAATGATTGATCAAAAAGCTATGAAACAGATGAAGGAGCCAAATTGACGGGGGGGAAGCTAAGTTAAACATCTTCACATGAACAGGGATACCCACTCTTTTAGAATCTTGCACGTTTGTGAAGATCTAAACTTGGGATAAGAAAGCATGAAAAGATTTTGGAGAAGAAAAAAAATCAATTAAAGTCAGTCCTGAAGTTACAGTTACGTTTTTTAGTGAAAACCCAGAACCTTAAAATTACAAAAATCTTTAAGCTCTCTTCACACGACTACTTGTATCAGACTAGTGTACAACAAATGACATGCGGAATCTGTTTGTGCATGGAAAATTGTGAATGTAGGATCAGCCTACCTCCATTGTCAAAGCAGTTGTTTCTTCAGAAGAGTTTCCGCTAGCTTCATTGGAAAGCTGATTGAGTGCCTTTGATTTCTCAAGTTTCTCCATTATGTTGTGGGCTTCAGCATCTATTCTGAGTGCAGGGAACATAATAAAAAACATTAATAAAGAAATCATTTCTAAATGAAATCAATGCAAGGAACCAATGCAATTATGATTTGTAAATGAAGCTTAACTTCCAACAGATTAAACATGCAGAAAAACGACCAGGGACCCATACTCTATGCCTATATATTTGTATAGATATTGTATATAGAAGATAACTTTAAATGAATACTGATCAGAAAATGAAAGACTAAGCACACGGATAAATGAACAGTGATCCACATTATACATACAACTCTTTTCAGGAAATAGGACATATAAGTTCAAACTTGGTCAAAAAAGTTATCAAGTCAAAAAAGTTACTTCAAAAGTTCGCTTTCCTAGTTGAAGCTGAGTCTACTCGAAAGTAATGATTGTTTATAGCCTCAAATTTCAGAAGTGAAGACAGATGAACAGATTTCAAGCTCCACGATGCAAATGATTTGTGAGTTTTAATAAGGATAAAAATAATTAAAAAAAAAAAGAGGAAATTTTAATCCACAATGCAAATAACTCATTCAAAACTTCTCTTACAGTACATTTGAAAAAAAAAAACTAATTAAATCAACAAAATAAAACTTAAAAAGCACAGTAAACTTATGCTAGGTGCTAACAATACCAACGAAAAAAGAAGAGCACCGCCGATCTTTCTTTGTGCTGTGCCAACTCCAAAGTATATTAGTAAACTAGTGAGAAATTAAATATGGATGGATGCATAAATCTGAAGGGTAAGAAGAGTGGGGAAGAGGAGAGTTGGGATCTTTCCAAAGTTGAGATAGCAGGTTTGGATCATAACTGTCTGAAAGATGAGACACTATTCATAATCACTTTCTGCCTAACATGTGAATAAAGATGTGTGTGGAAGGGCGCATGCAGTATAGAGGAAGCCAAGGGTATGACACCCAACCCAATTCACAATATCAGCTTCTGCAATAGACAATGAACGAATCTAGAAAGTTTTTATTTTTGAAGACTCACATTCAAATCTAAGATACAACATCCTGAATTACCTTGCAATATCAGCATTTATTTTCAGCCCTGAAATTGCACTTTGAGCATATTGGAGCAACTCCTCTCGCTTTACCTAGACAGAGAGAAAGGGGGGAGGGAGTCATGTTGATCATAAATTTTCACTTAGAAATCTGCAACCTATTAATTAAACTTCTTTATAGAACAAAAGGTATCCCTAACTTTATCCAAGCATATATTATATAGAAAAGCCAAAGGTTATGCTGGATCATCTTATACTAACAAATAAATAACCATGAGGGTGTCTGCAGAATTAAACAGGAGATAATTGTACCCTTATCATAATCACTTTAGAAAAGAAATCCAAGGAATAAGCTGCTATTTCCTGATGAGTAAAACCCGAGAATTAAAGTAAAAGGAACAACCTTGCTACAAAAGGATGATAGGTTGTAAAGAATACATAGACCAAAAAAAAAGGTAGAATAAGTAGTTAAAGATCTCTTTAAGACTTTCAAAATTATGAGAAGAAAGTTAAAATATATCATCGATAAAGCCACCAGGCGGTCGAGATACCTCATAACCAAGATTAAGCCTATGCAAGGAAGCTCACTTTCTTAGAAAGTTTAGCTGTCTGTCACTCTGTATCCTCTCTCTGAAAATAATGCAGGAGAGACAGAGGAACTGAGTTTCAAACTAAACATCCTCCCTTACCAAGGTAATGCCTAAAATACTGATCTCCCTTGAATGAAGCCAACTTTAGATGATTAAAAAGTGAACCAAAGGACCTTCATATTGATGGATACAATTTAAACCCATCATTATAATCAATGGAGCAGATACTTGCAAGGAAAAAGATAGAAGAAGCAAACAATACATCTGTTAACTTGTAACAATGGGAGCAATGGGATGTAAAACATAAGTGCTCTATTTATTACTTATCAGAAAATTTTCCATGTTTTCATGATTGTGGCGCAGAACTTGATAAAAAAGTGCTTCATGAACCCAATCCAATCCAGTAGACAATGATGAAATGAGTATGCAACTCTTAACATAAAACAAACGAACATTTACAAGAGTATAATAAAGTCTTGTGTGTATATGGACTTATACCAGTACTTCATCCTCATAGGTGGTGAATGCTGTTGCCAAATCTTGTATGCTGCTCATCACTGCCTTGTGTACTTCCTTCCCTCCTGCAAGACACAGCCTGTATATAACCAAACCAAAAGGATGTTTACATGAAGTTCTATGCATAACACTGAAAGTGAAAGGGCATTTAAAGCGCATTTTCTCTTCATTGTGACAACTTGACTGACTCGACAAGCCATAGCCCTAAGCTAGCTGCATTAAGCTTTTCTCCACATTAACAAAATGAAATTTCAAGCAACTACTTAAACAAGACATAAATAGAAAATTACGAGAGTGGGAGGAATCACCCAAATATCTCCAAAAGCAATGAAACTTCTTCCTCATTCGGCGCTTCAAGAATCTGAGTCATACAAAACAGTTAACCTGCGGTTAAACTCAATGGATCAGCAAATACAAAGCCCGGCTAAATAAATGTAAACCAAAATGACACTAAGATTTAAAGCAAGAGATTGACAGGTTCCAAAGGCATTAAATTTGTCCTTTTACATAGCAAATTAATAGCACAATATACCCAGATCACCTTTTGTGCCAACCAACAACTATATGTCAAGTTTATACAGCAGAAAACAACAATAGGATTACGAACAAGCAAACCGAGTGCTTACCATGGACAATGTAATCCCTTCAAGAGCTTGACTATAAAGAAAAACCTCTCGAAAATCCATCGTCCCAAGATCAGGATCCACATAATAAACCTGTGCAAAGTTATGTAACAATCTTGAAAATAAGAAACCAATCCCAACTTCAATAGAAAAAATAAATACTAAATATTTTGGGAAAAAAGTAAAAATAAAAATAAAAATAACCATCAAACCTCTATCTCACCAAAATAGATAATGCAAATCCATTCTAATTACGACAAAAGTTTTATACATTCACAGCATGCCAATGGACAGACAAGATTTCTCCATGCAACAATTAAATTTAAATTTCAAGAGAAATGAGATGAATGCTAACTATATAGGAAGATGCTCACAATGGTAGGTTTTTTAGGCGAATCCTTGAAGGAGTCATCAGCATGATGTTCATAAGTAGGAGATGAAGAAAACATTCTTTCTCTATCAGTTTCTTTAAGAGCAACAAGCCATCTTCTCAATAACTGCACTCTCTCTTCACCTCTACATGACACGGATACATCCTCTAATCTTTTAGCTGTTAGCCTCAAACTCTGCAAACTCCTTGATGACGCTCCCTACACCATCCAAAATCAAATATTACTGAATACACATCCAATTAAAAAAAAATTAAACAAACATGAATAATTATATATTACAATGCGGTCTTGGATTATTTTGGCTCCTTCAGAAACGGCATTACCGGCGTGAAGGACGACGGAGTCTGCATAACCACGGACGGTGCGTGTAATGTTAGTCTTTCCACCGACTTCTACCGCTCTGTTAACGGCGGTTCTTATCCACGACATTACTATTTACAACGTGATGGTGTTTTTGCTGCGTTCGGATTGGTGATGATGATGGTGTTATTACAATTGGATTTGTAATTTGGGGTTAGCAGCAAGGAAAATGAAGGAGAAGGGAAGGAGTCAAGGGAGTTTTGAGCGTCTTTGGTTCGAGTCTTTTGCCTCTCCTTTCGGTTTGCTTGGTTTTGATTTACTATATTGTCCTTTCCCACAGACTTTGACTTTCATTTTCTATTTCTGTTAATGAAAAACTATTTATTTATTTATTTATTTTTATATTCCTGAAGAATGCATGTAGTTGTGCAAAGTTATGGCTCCGCTTATTGGTGACTGCTTGGCCGCACCTCTCTCGTCTCTCATGTGCTGTTACGGAGCACGAGCATACATAATAATCTTTAATTAAAATGATTAAGACTACGGTTTTGAACCTATATTTATCATAGTAGACTTTTTTTATTGTGATAAAAAAATAAAATAAATCTTCTTATTATATGATAAAGAAATCTCTTCTCATGGAGAATATATAACTCGTCACAAGATCTATTTATATATGTTTATGATAATAAAAAAAATATTTAAAGATGTGATAATTTTTATTATTTTTAGTGTTTTTTTGTTTGAAAATATATTAAAATAATTTTAAAATATAAAAAAATTCATGAAATACTATTTGAAATGTAATTTTAATCCATGTTTAAAACATGTTGAGTTGAATATGGTGTATTTGAAAATAAGTTGATAGCTTTTCTTTTTCTTTTTCTTTGCATGAACAAGCAATTTATTATTACCATGACTTTAATAAAAGCACACCCTCTATATATTCTTGGTCAATAATTTGGAAACTTTGATATCAATTCTCTTTATGGAATACGAATTGACTTGTTCGTGCTAGTTATTCTCATAAGAATCTCATTTGTTTCAACTTTTCTACCATTGGAAACATTTCTCGATTTGTTTTCAATTAAAATAATTTAGTTTGTGTCAAATACTTTTAACGGGAGGAAATATTTTGCACGTAAATAAGAGGAAATTAGCTCGATTTATTTATACATTATAATCATAGTCTCAATTCTCAAATATGTCCCTACAAGTCTAATTGCTCTTAATTATCTTTGAATATGGCCACTTTCCAATCTATTTTTTTATTAAATAATTTATTCAGAACTGAAACCCAACCTAATTTATTAAAATATCTAGCATGAAAAGATAGAGAATTTTTACAATAAGTAACCTTTTTCATTAAAATTTATTTGAAAAGAGAGTTTTATTTAAAAAAAACAATTCAAAAAAAAAACACAAAACAAGATCCCATTCAGCATAGTTTTACTCGCTCATCCAAACCAATCCCTTCTCCTGCCCCAAGGACATATATCATGAGCCTCCCTCCTAAACATGGAATGTGCAAAGAGAAGACCACAAATAATGCAAGAGCCATTTCCGATTGCAACTCAAAAAGCGACCATGGAAAAACACTATCATCAAAATTACAGAAGCTTTTTTTTATTATTAATAAGGGGCTTTTTTCGAGCACCTCCTACTTCCAATACAAGATGAATTGCTTACGAATCATACTTCTGGCTAAGAAATTGGAACAAATGGAAGAATCTTGATCGTATCTGTACTTTCGTGGACATTTCAATCCACTTTTCATCCTGTTAGTGACGAGGGAACCATCTCCCTGTAAGGCATAGACTAGAACTCAATCTCGGGCAATGGCACCTTCCAAAAATTCCATGAGTTATAATCTTCCTGCAGATATATGAGTCGAGGTCATTCAAGATATTTGTGGAGTAAAACAGAATTTTGGGCATTTAAACAAACACCCATCCTGTCTTGACACTATTTTATTTCTTTTATTTTCACCCTTTTCAAACAGCACAATGTGTTCTTAAAGTTCACTTGAGTATGCTTACCTGCTCAGCTGACGATGTAGGGGGGAACATATCATTGACCAGCGTGTGTAATGATGTGTAGGACTTCACATCGATGCGATGACTAATGGCCACCTCACCCTGTCAGTTTATGAGAACTTATTAGCAATCAAAAAGAAAAGGAAGTAAATCCCAGATGGAAGACCACCAAAAAGGAATGTCAGTAATAAAAATCCAAACCTTTGGGTTTATAATAAATATTTTGCCCTTCGGAATCCCAATTTTCCTGTAACTAAGCTCATCGGTATCTCTATTTCCGAAGCCCGCATAGAATGGGTTGTAATCAGAAGGAAAGAGTCTTTTAATGTCCTACAGAACATGAAATTCAGGGCATACTGTAAGTCTGGGATGAAATGCAAATGCTTACTCAAAGTGATTCTATGTCCATGGTGGTTTTTCCCTTTTAGGATTACCTCTAGGCACGCAATCTTGAACTCATGAGGAGCTCTTCTTATGACTGATAACCATGCAATGCAAGAACAAATTTCAGAGAGGAGTCAGAATATCATTTAAATGGGAAAAAAGATGTGGAATATCAAGTACATAGGAGATGCAGACTATGTCAAGCTGGCAGCCTGGGTACAAATTAAAATCACAAAGAAATAAGAATTTTCCACCAGAGGGTCAATGATGCAATTGTGAATGGACCAACTGCTGCATGCTCTCAAATGCTGGAGGCTCACCGGGGCAAGGTTCATAAGATGCATATTCTCGAAGTAACATAACTAAAATGTACAGTATAGCCACATCTGAAAGTGCAGATACTTTATTAGTCGGAAAAAAGGAAAAATTCATTTTCTTTTTACTTTTCTTTTATCTTAGCTATTCTTCTCTTTCACTTTGGAAAAACAAGATATGCAATGCTGTCCTTGATGTCCATTTGTAGTGGATTCGTGCACTTTAAAACCCATTTAAGTGCACCGCACAAACATATACATATTTCAACATTTAGCCTTGGTAAATTCCAGGATTTCCTCTTTATGAAGCTGGAATCATCAGTGCCTGTATCAAGAAATTAATTTGAAGACCAAGCAATTCCATAGAACGGATAATTTTTAAAAAGACCTTACCTTCCCGGTACAATGAGGGAAACAATCCATCAGGTGAAATAACAACAGGTCCATTTGGTAGGGTTTTTCCATCCTGCAAGCAGAATAAAAATTCACTAATCAGTAAAATGCAGTGCAATAGAGCAGCATCATAACTATAACCTCTGCAAAACCCAGTCTAAAGCAACAGAAGAGACAGACTGCACAACAGGGTACAGACAGTGACCAGGAGCCAATGATGTGATATCATCCATGAAACAATAAGTAAACAAGGAAACAATAAACCCAAATAACATTTATACCTGCTTTACGTTGAAAAGGAAACTTCTGGTTAGGTACGCCTGAACAATTGCACGTGCACTCAGAAACAATAGCTGATATCCATTCTCCTGCAGAAATGCGGAATTCAATATTTGATGTCCATTTACTGGAAAAAACCTATTTGTTCATAAACATGCCAGCTGCAATTCAATGAAATAAAACATGGAACAAGTCCAACTACCATTCCTACCGATAGCATTTGTTGTGAAAAAAAATGCAAGGTAACAGAAGAATCAACAGATTAAATTACTAAAGCTTAATTGGCAAGTATGTGTTGTCTGCATGAATTACTTTTCACTGTTCACTATTACTGATTGAAGTAGCAAGCCATATGCCTGAAATATGTCCCTTTAAAAATTGATATTTAGAATTTCTGCCTACAAAATAAACAAACAACAAAGAAATTCAATCAACATAAGGAGGATCGACTAAAGAAAGAGGGTTATAAAGGGGTAAGCAGATGTTATGCCTCCTTTTTGCTCTTAAAAAGGTTTGGCCCAAATAATTGATCCATGTAGCAGACCCATAGTAGTTTGAGATTGATGCTCAGTTTTGTTCTTGACATTAGATGATGACACGTAGCATGAATGTTCTTATACCACAATTAGAAATTCATTTAGCCAAAATACTTAAATCCATACAGAACAAAAGGAAAGGCAGTCTTCTTCACTTTCAAAGGCTTACAGCTAATATAGTTACACATTGGCAGAGCATTGAAGAATCATTTTGCAAATAAATTTAGCAACCACTGGTTAGCAATATCAAAAGGAAAATCATACCTTAATGGCACAAAAAAGTTTAGCAACTCCAGATTGTGTCCAATCCTTTCCAACCAGGGGCATGAATTGACCCAAAACATCAGACCTGGCAAGAATTATCAAATTAATACCCCAAAATCAAATCTATGATTAACTGAAAAACATAGAGGAAAATATTTTACAGTTGATCAGTTTGTACTGTAAAACCATTGCTAAGAATGCTTGTGGATGCTTTATTATAAAATTAATAATGGAGGATGAGCTTTTTATTCCCATGAGAAATAAAATTTTCTGTTTTGTCACCTTAACCGTGCCATGTTAGCTTGAGACAGTAAGACTAGACTCCATTCAGAAAGTGATAAAAGGTTTCGTAATGTAATTTCATTAAGATCTAGCACAGAGAGAAACACATTCAAAATTGGCGAAGACCATGCCCAAACTCATTGCATTAAGTCTCCACAATTCAGTCAATTTTAATGATACATTCAAAACCATGATGCCCACAAGAATTGCTCAGCTGATGGTTACAGGTTCACACATGACTGGTGAACTTAAGATTAGGATAAAGTACACAAGCCAAGATATGATAAAGTTGTTGGTAGTCCATTGCTCATAGTTTTGATGAATTAAACTAATAATTGGTTATTGATCATTCCCTTGAGGTTGTGCATAACATATAACTAAATTGGTGGAATATCATGCTTCAAGATTAGTCTTAGGTGGTTGTCAAATGTGGCTCAAGTCTTTTTATGGACTACTTTAACTCTAGAAATCAACTTCCTATACCCAAAAGACAACCAAAATTCACTAAAACACCTCGTGTCCACACCTAAAAAGCCTAAGACCTCTGGTACACCAAATGGCTATACCACACAAATTCCAAAGGCCTCATATAAACCAAATGGCATGTCATATATATACAAGTCAACCATACCGGGTACAGTATTCCAAAGACAACCGGTAAAATAAACAACCATGCCAAATAAAGTTTTCCTTAAGACCTGTGGTATACCAAATGTTATTCCTTGCATTGTGACCGACCTCCTTATCATTTGAGTGATTTGAAATTGTTCTGTCTCTTGTGCTCAAGTGTGTGAGAGTTGTACCTAGCTTGTCTATATACCAAAATTGGAATTACCTTGTTCTTACGCCAATATTTGAATTGGAAATAACCTTATCTCTTTTTTGCCAACTAGGACAAACAAGATAAGCATTTCAAATCTCTTACTATGCAGCCACCCTCACTTCATGGATGACATATTTTTTATATCATCTTGCTTGAACCATGTGGTATACCAGACTTCCAAAATTCAAAATTCTTGGCCAATTCTCTCTTACTCTAAACAGATAACTAGCCACTTTTTCCTATAAATAGACCTCTCCTTAAGACTTATAAGATTGTTGCAATCATTGGGCTATAATTCCTATTCTTACATAATCATATTCTTTCTACTTTGAGCTTACTCTTGACTATTCTCTTACACATTGATTGCACCTCCTACCTCATGTAAAAAGAATTAGATTACACCTACCAAGACTTGAGAATTTCTTTGTAATCTATTCTTATGAGTGTTGTTTTCATTCTTTTATAGTAAAACTTATTGTTAAAGTGTAAATGGTCCTATAACTTGGTTGTGAGCTTTTGTGTGAGCTTGTTTAGGTTCCGGTCTATATATCTGGAAAAAACCACTTATGGTTTGTCCTTGAGTTATGGAAAGCGGTTGGTTTCAATCTTTGTCCATTAAAAAGATTGGTTGGATTTGATCTTAAACCCGATGTAAAAAGAATCAGTTGTAAAGGTTTGAATCTTGAACCTGCAAAAGGATTCGTTGGCCTAACCCATGAAATAGGACGTGAGTGATAGTGGAAGCCCAAGCTTACCGCTTGGGAAGTGGAGTGGGTGGTTAGTGTCAAACTACTATAAAATCCATGTGCAATCTCTCTTCCCAATCTCTTTATTTTTTTTGCACTAGTATTAACTTCTTGTTGCCGTGTGGATTGTATGGATAAACAAGTGGTTGCCGTGTGTGTTGGAATATTTGTTGAGGTGTTTCGAGCTTCCAGTTGTTATAGCCTCATTGAATTTAAGCAAGCTGCAGCATCCAAAATTCAAGTAATGTAATTCATGCTGGGATGTCAGGAGCCTTACCTGGTAATTGTTCCATCCACATCTGAAATCACTATCCTTGCATTCCACTTCCATAAGTAGATATGACAATCAACCTGTTAAAACTGAATGTTACTTAGCAGCTGAAATCGGGTAGCATGAATTGCTAATTGCTATCATTTTTATATTGTAAGATTTTATATGCTACATATGAACCAACCTGTTGTGTACCTAGAACCCTAGTAGAGAAACTGAATGTTATCAAATTTTGACCATCTTTCAGATTCAATGATGCTATCTGCTCACTAGTTGGAACATTTGTCCTTAAAAACTGCTTGAGAGGAGACTCAGAACCACCACAGGATGCTGAAGTTGATTCAACATTTGAGTTTTGCACTCCAGATTCAGAATCAACAAATAACTCTTCACTTGATGAGTTACTGCTTGTCTTAACCCTTCTAAATGGAATTGGCCAAAGCCTCCATCTGCGGCTAGATGGTGCGGAAGTAATCCCAGCATCATCATCCCTTTGCTCAAGTGTCTCATCCAGTTCCACAGGAATCGCATCTTTGGGCTCAGCAGGTAAATCCAAACCAAATGCAGCCATTCCAAGCACAATAGGAGCAGCCTTTTCCCACGTGAAGTACTTCTCTCTGTATCTGATTATTAAATTTTCATTCCTGATAATTGATGTTGCAGAGTTTTTAAATTCCTCAGCAGATATGCGATGTGCTACAAACACTTCAGCAGCAGACTCCAAGCCCATACCTGAATGGAGATCCTTTCCACAGAGGGAGATCTCAAACCCTACAAAAGTTAGGATGAAAGAAACACGTAAAACAGAAGCTTCACACTCTACATAGACCAAGCTCAAACTACAGTTACAGACTTCAAGATTCAGAAGACAACAATTGACTCTTACCTTTGCTTGAACAAGCTTCGCACTCTATTTGTGGTTTCACAGTCTCGCTTTTACTGGACTCGTCTTCAGGAACAGATCCTTGCAGGCTATTATCCAACTCTTCACCTACTGTGGACATGTGATAAGACTCTTCACCCTTCTCATCTGAACTGTTACCAATTCTAACAGAAGTACATGTGCTGTCAGCACCTATATGTTCTGTCCTTGAAGCATTTTTCTCTGCTGCTTTGAGTTCAACCTCCACAGTAGGTGATCCATGGAGGCCACTAGAATCAGAATTACAGCCATTATCTGTGAATTCAACAAGATCTCCATTAGTAGTTTGATCAAATGCTGGAGGACTACAAGGAGACTCCTCATGTGAATCTTTTTGCACCTCAGGTGAAGTATCTGTTTCCTCAGGATCAGCAATTCCACCCGGTTTGGCCATTTCCGGTAACGCCAAGCAGCTTTTGAAAACCTCTTCCCTATTTATCCTAACAGATGCATCTGAATCACTTTGCACCAGAAGATCTCCTTCTGACCTAGGAATGTCCTGAATTTCTTGACTTTGACATAAAAGCTCCTTGTCACCTTCAGAAACTTCCGGTTGGTGAGCATTATCACCATTATTTACACTGCAAGCATTATCAGATGCAAAATTAGACACAGATGCATTCAGCTTAGTGATGTAATCAGCAGCCCATGCATCATCACCTAAATTAAACTCCTCGGTGTCATCACCTGGACCCAGATGGAACTGAGGGATGCATAATTGCACACTCTCGGTATTCTGTTCTGATTCCAATACAGGGGCTGTCAGGACATGACCATCCACGCTCACCAAGATCACTTCTGAATCTGAACCTTGTGAAACAGCAGGATGCTCACCATCTAAACCATTGTATATATCAGAAGCATACTCTGATAACTCAACTGAATCATCCATAGAGGCTTGCTCATCTTGAAAATCATAATACCTCCGGTCACCATCAGATTCTGCCCTTTGAAGTTGGGCTGCACCTGATGAATTCTCTTCCTCTCGCAACTGAATCACCCTAGAATCGGAAACACTATGCCCAAGCCTAGATATTCCAACAACATTGTTATCACTGACATCACTAAAACCAACACTGACACCTTCATTTGACATTGTCATGCTATTAGAATCCTTTATCACCCCATTTGCCTCACTTCCTTTACCAGGCTGAACCTCCTTTATGAAATAAGCTTCACCGGAATTATCAAGATACATGTGAAAATTTGCTTCAACACCATTGACATTTATGCGGACAATCTTCTCTGCTCCCTTAAGAACACCCTGAAATTTACCAAATCGAACATACCATGGGGTACTTCGAAATGTCCCATCCTGCTGCTGTACCACAATCACATCCACAGCCCCGCCAAAAGGATGAAAAGGGGTCACAACTGAGTACATACCCTGAGAAATTAAACTACCTACTTTCCCAACAACATTCATCTTCTTTATTCACTGATAAAGAATCACAATGTGCCAATAAATCCTCCTTAAGATCACTCCCTAATCTTCTTTATTCTCTTTTCAATTCAAGATTCCGATAAAATCGAATATGCATAATTCCCTCCAAGGAATGGAATGATAAATGTTCTTTTATTATGCAGAATCTGCATTCAATTTAATAAATTCCAAGTAAATAAAGCATCAACTAACAAAAACAAAACAAAAAAATCCCTTGAAGGAGTATATAATCCAGTTTTCCATTTGGATTTTGGCTATTGAGAAATAAAAATGGCATAAAAACAACTCTGTTAACAATCACAAAGAAAGAATCTTGAATAACTAAAAAGATTCCAAAATTCATCGATTTCTCCGCAGCCGAACGAAACATAAAATTTGATTCTCCCTCCAATTAAACAAATCAAATATAATTAAAAACTATAACTACAGCAGGCAATCAAGTTAAAAAAAGAAAGAAATAAAATAAAGCTACAGAAAAATTCTTGAAATGAACTTACAGATTCAAAATTTGTGAAAAAAAAAAAGGGTCTCCTTAGAATCAATCAATCTCACAGCTCGAGAAAAAATGGAGTCAATTTGAGCAGTTAAAAATTATTACCTGTATCGCAGAAGTTTATTTAATTTTCGAATCTTTCTTCTTCTTCTTCTTTTCTCTTGTGTTCAATGTCCTTTTACAGATAACATTCTTGGCGGCTTCGAAGTCTAGACTTGTTTTTGGAGGATTTATATAATTTCTTTTATTTTGTTTTTTAGGAAAGCAAAGAATACTAAGTTGGAAAAAAAAATTCAGAAAAATCGACATGTCCAGTCAATAAATAGGTAATCCTGACTTGAAATTGTGCAGTTGGTCTGTATTTTCATTTAAATTACGAGGATGGTCCCTTGGATGATGAGTTATAAGACGATGAGAGTCGGGGTATTTTCAGGAATTTGTGTTTAATTTAATATTTAGTTTTGTTTTTCGAGTGAGTTATTATGGTAGGCAGGTAGATGTCGCCGGTTATATACGTCTCTTGATTTGAATGAGGCTGTCGCCGGACCACCGCCTCGTTGCTGTCGAAGTCAACAGTATTTAATAGATAAGAGAAATTATAATATTATATAATCGTGGATTTGACATCTTCTCTAACCACATGAATTTAAGAAATTCTCGAAATTATAGAATTTTAGGATTTATGAGTAATTTTTATAATAAGTTTTTTATTAATATGAGAAAGAAAATGGTAACTCTCAATGTATCTAATGACTTCTATAGAAAACTTAAATCTAGAATTTAAGTTTAAAATTCTCAAAATCTATTCTTTTTTGTGAAAAAGTATATATTTTTTAATGCAGTTTTTGAAAAAATAAATATTTATATTAATTATTTAGTTTAGGGATTTTTTATTTTTTTTTTATTTAGCAGTATCATGTTTTTCTAGTTTTCTCATTTGAAATAAAATAATTTTTTTTTGTTCGATATTAATAAGGTTTTTTAGTTTTTTACATATAAAACATTGCAATAGTTTTTGACAAATAAAATTTTAATAAATAAAAAATTCAATATTTGGTATCTCTTTATGGTGTTCTTTATCTTTAAGAACTTTGACTTCCATACACCCCTTTTATTATTTGTGTTTTCATGCTTTAATGGATATCAAAGTTACTTAGTGGGTTTATTTTTTGAAAAGTGATTTTTAAAAAATTATTTTTAAAATTTTTTTATATTTGTTTACTATTAGAAAAGTTAGTCAACGAAAAATATTTTTTGGTTAATAGAAAAAACTTTCCAGTCAAAAAACAAATTGGCTTGATTTTCAAAAAAGTGTTTTCCTTTTTATTTAGGGCAGACAATACTTTCTGACATTTGTGAAAAAATTAAAAAAGTCATATTATTTGTTGATTATATCAAATTTATGTATAGTTTGTTTTGAATATTTGTTTTTCAACTTTGGTCCTTATTTTTATAATTATTATTTATTTTTCCGTTATTATTTTTCAATTGAATTTTTTTATCTATCAAATTTGATCCTCGTTCTTTTAATTATTACTTATTTTATTTGAAATAATTTATGAAATGTTAATTATTATTATTATTATTATTATTTCTTCATCTTTTAATTTTTTATTTTTTAGATTTGATCTTTATTATTTGATTATTATTTATTTTATTTGAAATAATTTATGAAATTATATTTTTTTTCAATTTCATTCTCATTCAACTTTTTAATATGTAAGATTTGTTCCTCATTATTTTAATAAACTTTAAAAAATAAAACATTAATAAGTTATTTTTCAGCTCATTTTATATGACATAACCAAACACTGAAAAGTGTTTTCCAACTTATTTTTCATTACACTACCAAACATCAAAAAATAATTCACTTTCCTGATATTTATTTTCTAAAAAAAAACTACTTTTCAGCAAATAAATAAAGTCTTAGTAGATATTAAAGTCTAATATTTTTTTATGGAATAATATTGTGTATTCTTATTGGAAATTTAAATGATGTGACCGGTCACTCTACACAAAGATATTAAAGGTTGTTTGGAATTATTGAAATTAAATTTAATTTCAGAAGTTAAATTAATTTTTTTGTTTGAAACTGTTTTAAAAATAAAAATTCAAATCATAAGAAAATGCAAAAACAAATAAAAGAGTGCAAATCAAATATTTTTAAAATCAATAATGAAAATAATATTCCAAAAATATCCATCAACACCTATTTTTTTCAAATTATTCAGTGCCCTCGCCGTCTTTTGCTTTGTTCTTTTGATAAAATCTAGCACATTTTTACTAGAGAAGTAAAAAAACATAAAAACGTTGTAGATGGAATCTAAATTTTTTTCACAATGACAAAGATTTGGTAAGTAATGATTTATTATTCTTGGATAGTTTTAAAACTATTTACAAAAATAAATACTTAAAAATAATTTTAACATTATAAAGTTTTTGGTTAGCATTTAGAAGCAACCAGATCATTGACTTGCGCTATACCACGAATCGGGTTAATTTTTTTTCTGAATGTCAAAAAAAAATTAAGCATTGCTAACATATTTTCTAAGAGAAAAAAAAAAAACTAATCATGAATTCAAAATGTGATCAAACAACATGAGACGGTGGTGTATTGAATTATATTTTAAAAAATTGGGACAACAACTACATGATTAACTTGAGTCACACTGAGCCAACCATCCAAACTCACAATTTAGGTCATGAAATTATGATATCCCCATAAAAAAAAAATCGAAACAAACTATGAAGATCAATTTTCAATCAGCCAAATAGTACATGATGAGATTGATAGAAAGAAATATTCAATTAAAAAATGATAAAAAAAAAAATTGAGTTAACCCGTCAAACCTGCAATCTATATCATGCACCCTATTAGATTTAATTTTTTTTCTAAGACCTTTCATTTAATTATATGACAGTTAGACATATAAGACTCTTTTGTATCATATAACATTTGTTTTTTTTAAGAACATATAAGACATGCATGCGAGGTTGAAATAACAAAAGCAAGTCTATTTTTTTAAAAATTAAATAACAAAAAGAGGCCTTTAAATAAAAAAAGAATAAAGTGTTTTTTTAATAACTGAAAAATCCATTAAATAACAAAAAAAAAAGAACAAATAGGCTAGGTGCTTAGGCTGGCCCACGTGTATGCTAGGTCTTTTTTTATATTTTCATAATAGTAAAGGGTAAACGACACATCGTACGCTTTTCAAAAAAACAAAAAGTCTCCACTCTCTAAATGTTTTTTTTAAAATGTTACAAATGATTTATTATCTGCAACCTTAGAGTCCAATGATTGAAGGGTCACTAAAACATTATGGAGAATGGTATTCTACAACAAAAAAATCTATTTGCAATCATTTTTTTACCTTAAAAATACTTAAAAACAACCTAGAAACCTAAGCAAACTTGTTTATGCCTTTAAATAACCCAAAATCCAATCCAAAAAACAAAAACAAAAAAAACTTGAAACCCAAAAACTTCTTAAGTTTAAATCTATTTTCTCATGCAATTTGAAGTTAAAAAAACACCTAATAGAACTCCCCTCATTGAATGGAATATATTAATACTAATATTGACAATTTTGGTGATCAAAATCAGTGTCAACCAAGATTTTTTGTAACACCACGTAAAATCTAAACGTTATAAAGATACCTTGAGCCTTTAATTTAGGAAAAGAGAGTGATTTTTTTATATATATTTAATATCACTAATCCATGTTATCATTTTGATCTCATGGTTAAATTTAATTCGTTATTTAACACATTCATATATGTCGAACTCGACATCGCGGCGGCCTTAAAAATTTAATTCTTTTATTTGGAAAGAACGGATTTCTGGCATCTTGTTCTTTAATGGGGAATGGTATTTGTTTAAGGAGTCGCCACCTAGTATTATGGTCACTAGGAACCCTAACTGGTCAACATAGATTCTATGGTTCGGGACTAGTTACGTAAAAGGGAAGATATTATCACCCCTTAAACGTCCTGCCTGAGGCAGGCTGCATTGCTAGTTTCGTCTTAAATTGCTAAATGTTTTTTTTTTTTTTTTATGTTATGAAAATTTGCTTACAATATTCCTGACTCTGGTGCCAGTGAATATTTAACTACGAATATTTCCAACTCTGGCGTTGGTAAATATTATGTAGCTATAAAAATAAATTTAAATCATCAATTTTTTTTTATTCCTGACTCTGGCATCAGTGAATAAATAAATAATAATAAGTTTATTTTTTACGAATGCAAATATTTTTTATTTTTTTATCTAAATAAAATAAAATACAATGAATAAAAATAATATAAATTTAAACCGGTATTTTTATTCCTGACTCTGGCGTCAGTGAATAAACCAATAAATTTACATTATTTTTATTCGTGCATACACATTTTTTATTTTTTTTATTTTTTCTATCTTTTTTATGTTTTATATTTTTTTCTTTTTTAGGACTAAGTTCCACACGTGCATGCAAAAACCGGTAAGAAGTGAATTAAATTGGCCTATGTACAGTACCCATGCAATTATAATTGCAAAGCAAAGGGAAATGAAGAACTTACCTGTGCAGGAGGCGAAGTCGAAGACGGTGGCTTGCAAGAACTTACCTGTGCAGGAGGCGAAGTCGAAGACGGTGGCTTGCTTTGGATCCCTCGGTTTCTCCTCCCTCCTCTGCTTCTTCCGCTCGTCCTCCTCCTGCTCGTCCCCCTTCTGTCCTGTTCGTTTTTTTTCTGGGTTTATTTGCTTCTCTCAGTCTGCTGCGCTGCTGTTGCTGAGAAGCTGAGCTGATGGACTGTCGTTGAATGTTACAACTAGGTCCCGTATGATGCTGTGAAGAAAGACAGTAGTCGCTGCTATTGGTGGACTGAGCTGCTGCAGAAGGAGGAAATGGTGGCTAAGGAGCACCTGTTGTCACTGCTTCAATGGAGAAGAGAATAAAAACTCCAGGTGCTGCGTTTGAGCTGAAAGACTTCCACGGTTGAAGACAAAGCTATTGTTCATGCTTTGGAAACCTGCTGTTGTTAGAGGAGCACATGATGGACGACCCATGCATGCTCACGGTGCATGGATGCATGGAGAGGGCGTTTCTGCTGCTGTCACCGGGGAGAAGAGAGGGTATTGTAGCACCGGTCGAACTGTAGGGGAGCTGGTGTCGCGTGGTGGACGAGAGAAAGAAGACTGTGATGGAGCTAAAACCCAACCAGAGGAGAGATTCTGGTTTTCTTCTTTGTTTATGAAACGAGGACAAATGGTGAATATGACGGTTTTGGTTTCAAGACAGAGAGGAAAAGAAAAGCCACGGAGGGCTTGCTCTGTCTTCTTGGTGACCTAGGAAGAAGAGGAGAAAAAGCTGGGGGGGCAGCGGCAGCTAGTCTAGGACTCGGCCGCGCCCCTTTCTTTTTTTAAATCTCTTTCTTTTTTTAGGTTTTTGTAATGGTCTTCTCCTGGGTTTTAGGGTTTCTCTCTAATCATCCTCCCTCTTTTTGTTTTTTTGCATAGACTGGGATCAGTATTTATAGTGCAAGAATCCCATCGCTTGTAAGAAGTACAGTCTCAACCACACTCATTCTCTTTTTTGAAGTTCGAATTAGAATCGAATTCGAAATCAGACAACTATCATTATCTTGAAGGTAAGGATTATCTTGAAGATAAGGATTATTTCGAAAGTAAGAATTATCTCAAAAATAAGGATAGAATGGCAAAAGCACATTATAGTCCTTAATTTTCACGAAAGTTGACAAATCACACTTTTTATCGAAACAAGTCTCTGATCTTTTAATTTTACATTTTAAACCTTGTAAAAATTAAATTAAAAACCAATGGGCCAAAATTGAGTTATGACAATATACATTACATAAATCATACAATTATGATTTATGTTTTCTAGTTCCTACTGAAATTTCAGTAGTCTTCTCTGTCCAGGTCACTAAACAGTTCTTCTTTCCTTGGGTTATCTACAAAGCAAAAGATAGAATTCTGAATTCTTATAGACTACTATTATTCCTAAACGTTGGGCCTCAGATGATATATTCAACTCATTATCAAATTATCCCGATATCATATATATTCCAGTTGATTACACACATATCATGAACACTTGATTCAACCTTTCTAAATCTTAACCTCATTTTAACATTACTAGTAACAACTCATCACCACATAATCCCTATCAATCCAGTATTGTCAAAGTCTTGAGTTGACTCGTAAAATCATATGATTTTATGTGTTAACATGTATACAACGTGTAAAATCAGGTTAAAAACTCGAAAACTAGCAAACTCGGTCAAATTATTAAAATCAGATCGATTTTATGAGCTTGACAAAAGTAAAAAAATTTATTGACTCCCTGACTCTAAGTCTCGATACTCCCTAGTTCCTAGTCTTTCCTTTCCCCTTTACCTTTTCTCAAATCTCAAATTCTCAACCCTAACAGGCTAACACTAGCAGCGCAACTAGTTCCACAACTTCCACACACACTCTCTCTCTCTCTCTCTCAAAACACACATTTTTTTCTTTTCTTCATTTGCCTTTGATCTGATTTTCTCCACTCTCCATCTTTTGAAACAGTTGTTTGTAGAAACCAAATCAGTCCAAACCCTATATTTTTTACGACTGATGCTTCTTCAGTAGGTGGCTTTAATGCAGTCAAAAGAAAAGGACAAGTTTTGCTTGCCGCTATAAATGAAGCAACAATTGTGCCTTTCGTTAGTGGCCAGGTTTGCTAGCTGAATTCTCTCTTTTTCTGTCATGTTTTATTATACGAAAGAGGGCAATCAACCTTATATCATTTTTGGTGGTTTGGCAGTTAAATAATCTCAAACTTGATGTTAATCTTGCAAAAAGAGAAAATCTTCTTGGTGCTGAAAATCTAATAAACACATTATTTTCTGTTAATCTTTTCTTCTTTGAGATTAATCAAGTTAATCTTCCTGGTACTGCAATGGGTTCTTGTACTCGGTATTTGTTGTGACAAGCAAAAAGAAGAAAGGTTAATCAACCGTTAACTTGACATGCATATAAAAAAAATTATGTGGTTGAGAAACATGAACAAAAATTACCTGCATCGTATCTGAATTGGTCAGTAGCAGCAACTATAGCATTATAGAGATTAAGAATTACAAATGTCCTTTTGTTTCCATCATATGAGTTTCATCACAATTCTAATATGAGTTTCTCAACTTGTAGTTGCATACCAAAAAAGGATAAAAGTTTTTGTGAGCAAATTATTAATAGATTATGGAATATTTTGCTAGCTAACATAGGATATCAACTATATACCATATATTAAACTAAGATTTTGAGATTGCAATTATTTCTTGTACATATATCCTTTCATATCTGCGTGTATATATATTGATTCCCATATATTCTTGCATTTCAGTGTACATAAATAAATAAATATAAAGCCTATGTACTTGAGAGAGAGAGAGAGAGAGAGAGAGAGAGATGATAAGCTAGAAAAAAACTATAAATAAAGAAGAACATCTGCAAGTTTTATAAAGAGTTATGTGACCTATAAGATGGAATTGAATCAAATAATTAGCTTGTTACAATTAATGTCCTATATATGATATCTTCTGGTTGTGACCTACATCTGTTTATTTAACCCAAAAGAATAAACATTGATAACTCTTCTAGATGCATCAGCCTAAATATGAAAAGGACAGGATACCAAAAGAAAAAAAGAAGAAGAAAGGAAATGAGAAAGAAAAAGGAAAGGTAGGCAATGTTTGACACAAATAACAAGTTTATTACCATATAAACTTGAATGCCCATCCTTTATGGAAGTCAATTGTAATTTTCCTAGTGTTAAGAAAAGGGATTATAAATGAACATCACTTGCTCCAACAACATTTGTGATCAACACCAAATTAAAGTAAGAGTGCTTGTTTGGAGTTTGGACCAAAACAAAGTATATTAATGAGATGAGCTAAATCTATTTGGTAATGATGGATGCTATATTGCTTCAATGTATGAGCTAGAAGATCATAACTAGTCACTGTATAAATAATCTATAAGCATATGGAATATTACAATATTAAAAATCAAGTTAATTATAATGTCAAATAATTTGATAGAAAATTCTAAAAGATGACATGTTTTAGGTTTTGCTTTCATACCTTTTACTATGGTTGTTAGATGTATGTTTCGTTGTTGATTTAATAATAATGCAAAGATTTTACAAAATTTAACCATAGGTGTCACCGTCTTAGACGCGAGGGCGCGCCAACAAGAACACTGTTTGGATATCGACAACATGCATGGGCAGAGGTAGATTTGGCAGCAGTGCATAACATGGGAGTGCGAACATCGACATCATGTTCGGCACGACTTCAGACTTGGATAGAGGGTTTTCCAAGACGTTCAGAAGCACAACTAGAATGGTAGAGAGGGCTCAACTGACTAGTTTGAAGGTCTGTGAGGTGACAGACTAAAGGAAGTTATAAAGTGGCGGTTGGAAGCAGTTTTTCGGTAGTTACTATTTTATCCAAACTGACCAGTTGTATAGATCTGTCTAGGGGTAACAGTTTTATATGTAACTTCCATGTTCTCTTGTGATAAAAGAGAACTAATGAGGTGTAGCCTGTAAGCAGAATTGTGTGTGGCACACAACTAGTTTTGTTTATCTTTTGTTTCAGAATTAATAAAGGTTGGGAGTGTTTTCCTGTAAACTGTGTTTATGATTCTGAATTCTAAGACTTGTGTTGCTATTGATTGTCAATTGCTTGAAAGGATTCGAGGAAAGTTCCTTGGGTGTGTGAAACACCTTAGTGGATAGGCTAAACACGAGTTGAAATTGTGAGGAAGGCTTAGTCTAGTGTGGAACTAGACTGTCGCGCTGGGAGTAAAATCTTATCAAAACTTTTATCCCCGTGTCAATAGGCATGTATGATTTTTTTTTTGTATTTTATCCAACTATTTTCACTATACATCCTTGTTGGTGCATATATTAATTCTTGAACTGTAGAATACAAGAATTGAAGAAAAGTTCAGTGCAAGTATTGTCAGAAAAGTTTTAATAGAGGTATTTATTGTTTTAAACATCATTTAGCTTGCACTCGAAAGGATGTTGGGCCATGCTAGCAAGTAACAGAAGATGTAAAGAAGATGATTTTAAATGTTTTGGTGAAAAATCAAGAAGCAACTAAGAAGAAAACACAGGCTTTCCAATATATTGGAAAAGTTGAAAGATAATGATGAAGGGAATGAAATTAGCTTAGTGGACAAGGAAAAAAGAGCATCAAGTGGGAGTGGAAATACACAAACTACCATCAATTAACTGCTAAAAAGGATCTTAGAGAAGAAGCATGTCGATAAATTACAAGGTTTTTCTACACTAAAACAATTCCATTTAACTATGTGAAAAACTCTGAGTTTGTTAAAGCACTTGAATTGGTTGCAAAGCATGAACCAGGTTTTAAGCCTCCATCTTACCATGATATTAAAAAGAAGTATTTTAAGCAAGAAATAGATCACATGATGAACTTGCTTGAGGAGTACAAGCTAAAATGAAAAAAAAAAAATAGGTTGCTCAATAATGTTTGATGGATAGACTAATAAGAAAAGACATTATATTTGTAATTTTTTTGGTTAAAGTCCTAAATGGATAATTTTTTTTTTTTTTATCATTGGTAGATACCTCTAATATATCCAAGACTACTGATAAGGTATTTGAGATGTTGGATGCTATTATGGAGAGTATTGGAGAGGAAAATATGGTGCAAATAATCACTGATAATGCTGCAAATTATAAGGCAGCAAGACAATTGTTGATGGGAAAGACAATAGGATTGTTTTGGAAACCATGTGTTGCCCTCTATATTGGCTTAATATTGGAAGATTTTGAGAAAAAAACTAGAGTTTCATTAAGTAACTATTGCTAAGAGGAGGAGAATCACCTCGTACATATATTCAATAACTATTCTTATTTTCATGTTAAGACACTTTACAAAAGGAAAAGATTTGATTAGGCCTGCTACCACTAGATTTGCTACTACATACTTGACTTTTGGATGTTTGAGTGATTGTAAGATACAGTTGATGACAATGTTTACTTCCATCCAGTGGAGGTCATGTAGGTTTTCAAAATAGAAAGAAGGGAAGTGAATTTAAAGTTGTGTTCTGGACAACAAGTTTTGATATGATGTAACTATATGTATTAAGACAAGATATCCTCTTATTAAATTTCTTCGATTAGCTGATTCATATGAGAAATTAACTATGGGTTTTATATCTGAAATAATGGATCAAGCAAAAGAGAAAATACAAATGAATTTTGGTTTTGTGAAAAAATATACCGATTATCTATCTTGCTAGTTATTTATTTACTACTATCAGTTGATACATAATATTTATTTCACTTTTATATTATTTAATTTAATGTTGATGATAATATTTTTATTTTTACTTTGTAGTTATATACCTATATGGAATATTATTGATGCAAGATGGGAACTTCAACTTCACATACCCTTACATGTAGCAACTTATTATTTGAATCATCATTATCATTACAATCCTAATTTTAAAGTTAATGCCAATATTAAAATTGGATTATATTAATGCTTAGAAATGATAGTGTCTAATGCAAGTGAAATGTGCAAAATTGACTTACAACTTAATTCATTCAAGGATGTAAAGGGGTTGTTTGGTATTGAGGCTGCCAAGATAGCAAGGGATAAAAAAAAAACTCCAGCTAAATGGTGGGGTTCTTATAGGGATGAATGTTCAGAGTTATAAAAGTTTGTAATTCGAGTTCTAAGCTTGACTTGGAGTTCATCTGGATGTGAGTGAAACTGGTGCATTTGAGATGGTAAGTGTTTTTTTTTAAATTTTAATGTTTTTATATTTGATATGAATCGTATATGTTATCAATTTGAATTGCTTACATAGGTTTATACGAAACAAAGAAATTGTTTGCACTAGGAAAAAATGAATGACTTTATATTTGCAATGTACAATCTGAAATTGAATGATAACCAAGTCAAAAGGCAAGCTAATGATTTTGTGAAGTTTTAGATGATCTCTCATTTGATGATGATTGGATAACCAGGGGAAAAAACATGATGATTCATCAAATTTTGATTTGCTTAGTGTCATTGATAATGTAACATGAATAAAAAATAGTAAAGAAGATTAAAGTTATGATGAAGAAAATTTTAATGATGCTGAAATGGAGTGTCATGGAACTGAACATGATTTAGAGATTTAGAATGATGCCAATCCAGATAATTTAAGGAGTTTGAATTTAAATATTGTTCACAATAATGGTGTTGATATTGATACTAGTAGTAGTACTAATGTTCATAATATTGGTGTTGGTATTACTAGTACCAGTAATAATCCTTTAGATAATAATGATTTTGATGAATGTTTTAGAAACAATGAGGAAGATAAAGGCAATGGGGTTGTTTTTAGTTTACATGACACACCAACAGATTATTTGTTTTAGGTTTGTTAATTTTTAGTTAATGAAATTCTATTGACATAATTGTATTGTATTGTATTTTTAAGTTGTTTAACCATGTATGAGTTTTTATTTAAACTATGTATTTTAAGGTATTTGAACATTTATATTATTTATTTCATATTTATTTTAATTGTGTTATATTATTATTTACTACTTGACTGCAATTGTAAATATATAATTAGTTAAAATATTTTACTTAGAATTTTATTATTTTACAATTCGAGTTTACGATTAAAGTTTATATTGTATATTCTGTGTCGTGTCAAAAAAGTATTTTTAACGACCTTTCATCAATTCATAACAATCACATTAACAATAGAATTAAATATTATGGTCAAAAAGTAAAATGTTCAATCATAGAATTCAATATTAAAACATGATTGTTAAACCTTTAATAAGTTAAGTCCAAATATCTAGTAAATACAAATATCCAAAATCACATGACTTTGAATTAATGCTATTCATAAATCAATCAAAAGAAAAATTATTGGATTATATACATATTTTCATAATTATTATCGATTTCTAAGTAAAATATGAAGTAGACAAATGACTATTCTTGTCTGGACTGTGGAGATTATGTAACAAATACATATAAGCATAAATATTTAAACTTAAATATATTTTTTTAGCATATTAATAATTTCACTTTATCTTACTTATTACTCATATTCTTTAAAGAAAGTTCATGCAACACATTAATTATCATAACAGAATAGTTTTTCTTTATGATTCATATCACCATTTTAGCCTTCCTACAAGCACACAACTAGATCATTAATATCCTTTCTAAATTTAGCCCTCAAAATCTTTTCCACCTATGATTATTTTACCCTTTTTAATGGTAACACCAACATTTTGGTGTTACACAATTATATAATTTACTCTACTTTAGCAGCTTACTACATTCATTTTACGCCATTGACGACCACCTTCAAAAATAGATCATGATCCCGATGACTATATGTTCATTATCCATTGAGCATCAACCACCACCAATACTTTAAGTTAACTACATTTATTAAATTACTTTAATGTCCCACTCGTGGTTTATGACATTTATACATATATTTCTCCTTTTTAGGAATAAAAGTTCATGTTCTTTGCTAGTTCCCACCCCGCCCCCCTCTTTATATATATATATATATATATATTTAACCTTTTACATGCATGTGTTATCCCAAATTAGTAAATATAGCTTTTGACTATACTTTTTAGTCAAACTCAATACCTTTAAATTTGACTTTAAGTTATTAATAGTGTCTTTTAAAATAAATTTTTAAACATGATTTGAAATCATTTATCTAATTCATTATTATTATCCTATATTTTAATTGGACCTCGAAATTCTTTAATCCAATTCTATAATCCCAACCTTTCATGGAAAATAACCGTGTACACTAATCCATTCTATTCATCATTCTAGCATGTAGTTCAAATAAACATATAGCATCTCACTTTTTCATGTATGCATATAATTTCCATTACAACTCTAATATTATATTCCAACTATTTATATCGACCCCTTATATGAATATTGAATTTCAAATAAACGTATAACATCCAATACAAACTTTGCATTTCTATTTTATCTATTATATTATTTTTCCACAACACAATTATTTAATAATATAATAAAAAAAATAATTATCGAAGCAATATTTAAAAAATTTAAGAGTCGAGGTGTCGAATACCTACCTTGATCCTAAGTGTTTCCTGCCACTCCTAAACATTGTTTTGATCAAACAACCTTTTCTATTCCATCAAGGACACAACTCATCATGAGCATATGAACTATCATAGGAACTCTATTCCAATTTCCCATTCAATTTATATTTTCAAGCCGATTGTCGCACGTGTGCGGCGGCGCGGCGATCGTCCACCCTCAAGGAGAAATCGGAATATTTATTCCTGGCAAATGTGTGGAGACAAGGAATTCTTGTCTCTACATGTGAAAATATGGACTGGGAGTCGCCACCTAGTATTCTGGTTACTAGGAACCTCAACTGGTCTTTAGAGATCGAGTACGGAGACTGGTTGCGTAAAGGGAAGGTATTAGCACCCCAACTACGCCCTACCTAAGATAGGCTGCATTGCTTTAATGTCTGATAAAATCTAAAATCGTGTTGTGGTTTTTGAATTGTTGGTTCGTTTACGGTTTAAGAAAAGTCCTCCTCTGTAAGGAGATCCTTATCTTCATCGGGTAAAAAACTAACTATTCGAAGTCGTCAAAAGAAAATATCTTTTTAATATCAGGAATACGATTTACGTATAAATTCATAATCCCTGATACTAAAATCAAATAAAATAAAATATTTTGTTGTTTTTGAGATTTTGGCCAATGTTCTCTTGACTTTAATAAACTGGTTATTAAAGCCAAAATGCATGCTACAATATTGTTTTTTTGGCATATGAAAAATACGATATGATTTTTAGATTTTGAGATACTTGGCCATATGCACAAAAACATTTTTTATTTTTTTATTTTTTTTGGAATTTTAATACCGGATTTATATTTTTTACGATGTAAAAATACTGCCCGATATTAATCAAAATGACATAAAAAAAAACTACGCGGAAAAATTATAAAATGCTGAAACAATTATTTTTGATTTTTTTCTTTCTGAATGTGAACAGTGCCGTTGAACAGTGTAGAGTGTTTTAATCAAGAATTTAAGCAAAATTCAAACTCTTTTCATTTTATAGTTGATCAAATATATGTTCAAAGGGAAACATGCTTTTACTTTCAAAATTTTTCTTTATTCCACATTACCCATTAATTTTATATGCTCAATAACACAACTTATAACAAGTTTGGCATCAATAAACTCATCATCCAATAAAAGTCCAAGTTTAATTAGCATTCATGAAAATCATGCAAGAACTTATTAAAGCTAAAAACGAGAATTTATCATCACTTACCTACATCAAACCAAAGAGAGATTCCAAGGTTTCCAACCTTTTTCTTATTCTCCCTCTTCAAACTCTTGATTCTCTCTCTAGCTACCACTTGCTCTCTCTTATTTCTTATAAATCCTTGTTGATAAATCCATCCTTTCACTTTTTTTCTTTCATCATTTCACTTAATCCCTTTATTTTTAGTGAATTTCCTAAGAAAAGTTTGAGAAAATAAAGGAGAGAAGCTCCCTCTCTCTCCGAAAAACATCCATGAATGCTGGAAACAGCCTCTTGTAGGCTGATTTTATGTTTAATTATAGTTTTGTCTTTCATTTAATGTCCCTTGTATTTTCGCATAAATTATATGGTTGTTGCCTAGATCACGAGTCCTTATTCTAAACTTTGATTGACCTGCAAATTCAACCCTAGGTGGGACATCAAGTCAAGAGACTCCACATAAAATTCTAGCCTCATCCAACAACTAGATTGAGACTTATACTTGATATTGTAAGACTAGTTAGTTTGTTATTTTTTTCATTATAAATCTGAATTATTTATTCAGCTCTTTCATAAATCGTATCAATTATTTTACTGAATCACTGAGATCAATTTTTTATCCCCAAATATAATTTAATTACTAATTATTTCATTCATGGACTTATTATTGTTTCACAATAACATTACTAGTTTTTAATTGGGGTTTACACCAATTTGCATGCAATTCTTTCTTAACTTTTTATTCCTCATTTCTATTGAAATTCTTGGATTTATTTTTCCATCCAACAAAACCCATTAATTTTAACTTTTCCTAATTCTTCAATCCAACAAAACTCGTTACCGATTTCGCCAACTTTATGAATTTTTAACTAAATTTCTTAGTCCTCATTTTATTTTAACTTCAAAAACATCTTTAAATTCATTTGTGGATATTATCCCCTTCAACACACATAAAATTATTATCATTCTCATTATTTATCCATTTCATTTTATCCTGAGTTTCCATTCGTCGTCAAAGTCTTATTATCTTCGACCTTTTACGCAAAGGTTTACATTTTCTCTCTTCACCATTGTAATAGAATGACTCTCTCTCTCTGCTCTCTCAAACTAGAGACTAAAAGATAAGAAAAATAAAATATTGGATCAAAATTAAATTTTAGAAAGCTATAGGGATTGAAAATCTATCAATTAGAAAATGGGAGAGTGAAAGTGAAAGTTAACTTTTCACTCTAATTTTGATAAAAAAAAAAAAAAAAAAAAAAACCACATAGTTTCTCTGTGTTTTTTAACTTTAGTTCCCTTACTTTTGATCTTTCCCTTTGTCAATAAATTGGTATCAATTTCCAACAAACTTAGCGAAAAAAGATCTAATCGAAAAGAAAAAAAGTTTGAGTACTAAAATTAAATAGAACACGCTATTTGAATCTATGGTGATTTGTGAGAGGCTACTCAATACACAAGTGTACAATAAAACCTACTCAATACTTGGTCTTTTTTTGTTAATAAAGTACTAATATTGAATATTTAATTGTTAATAATCTTTCCTTTCTTAGCTTATGTTAATTTTCAACTTTTGATGCTAACCAAATTCTTCGACATATTTTAAAAGTTTGATTCCGTATTCTATAATTCATTACTTAATTTTATTCTTTGTTTTACATAAATTTAGAATTAAATTTAAAATAATAAAACTCATCATTTAAAATTTGTCAATGTGCGCACAATCAATCAAAGAAAGTTTGAACTATCATGTATATTTGTGTCTTTTATAACACTCAAACAATTAAACTCTTTTAGTCATTTTTTATTAAATAAATATTTAATTGTGTTTGTTTTTTTTCACTATTCACATTGAAAAGGTAAGTTCGACTTTAAATATAAAACACACATATATTATTAAATACTACAACATACATTTTAATTTTTAATTTTTGCAAAAAAAAAAAATTGGCTTTTTTTTATTGTAGGCTTGATATATTTCTTACTTTACACTTAGTCTATTTATTGTTATTCTTCATTTTTCTGTAATTTTCCCCTATTTTTTTGTAAAACTATTATTTTTTATTCTTGATAATGGAAATATTCACCACTTTATACTTGTAGGCCCACACATGTGGATCATTTTCCCCCTTTGTTAATGGGATGAATGACACTCTACACTTGCAAGCTCGTATGCCTGGGCCCTTGCTTTTTTTTCTTTTTTTTTTCTTTATTAATGGGGTAGATGACATATCATTTATCTTTTTTCAAAATAAATCAAATGCGTGAACCTGGCTTTCCAAGCCTAGTAGCAACTGACTTTTTTTTTTAATTTTATTTTCTTAATTGATACCTTTTATAATATGTATTTTTTAAAATAATTTTTAAATTTATATTTAAATTAATATTCATTTTCTCTGATTTTGATATTGTTTATTTGGCCTTTTTTAAAATAGTAGTTATTTTATTTTGTTTTGTATAAATAACATCTTTAGATTTCTTGATTAAGAGAATCATGATATAATGAATGCACTCGCAATATTGTCCCCTTTTTTATTCCTACTATGTTAAAAATTAACCGGAGATCCTACACATTTTTATTAACATATATGGTTATCGTTTTATTTTATTATATATAGTATTGACTTTTCAATTTATAGTTATTTTTTTACTCAAAATCAAAAACATTATGTTAACAACACCTACATATTTATTCTTTTACGTTAAAAATATTATTTGACCTATAATAAGACGAGTCAATTAATGTGTTCATATTGTTTTTTCATTTATTAGCACCAAATAGTTTTTAGTTCATTTAATTAAATGCATGGATAATCTTTTTAATTTATATTTATGATTTTCTTAGTTAAAAATAAATTGAAAAAACTTTCATATTTTTTTATTAAAAAATTTATTCAACGCAAGACGAATCACAGGAGAAAGAGTTAGTAGCATACTCATTAGCATCATATAGTATGCATCCACTAACAATAATTCATAGTGTCATCGCATGGTTAATGTAAATGTTTGAAGCTTGACTTCATAATAACTATCTAATGTGTTCATGCATCATTGCATATATATATATATATAAATGAATAAAAATAAAAATAAAAAATTATCAATTTTGTTGTAAGTAATGGCATTACACATTAAATTGATATAATTTTAATTCCTAAATATTATTCATATTTTAAATTGAAATATTTGATTTAACAAAAACAAATATCCTTAAACTTAACAATAATAAAACTCATCATTTTTTTTATATGGTTTTATCTTGATCTTATGATTTGAGTTGCGAGTTTGACATGATGACTTTGGATTGTTTCTGTTTATTTTTTAGATCATTTTTTAATTGAATATTTTTAATTGGATTTTATTCTTTTTAAATTTATTTTATATGGGGTTATCACAATGTCATGACAAGAGTCGTGAGTTTGACATGTTGACTTAGATTGACCTAATTTTTTATTTTTATTTTTTAATTGAATATTATTTTCTAGTTTCTCCCTCCAGCAACTTAATCTTCTTATTTTTTATATAGTTTTTTTTTTAATTTTATTATTCAATAATAGGTTATTTAGGAATTGGAGTTCATGATTTGTTTTCAATTTTCTTTATGTGGAGTTATCATGATCTCATGGATTTGTTTTTTATTTCAACCTTTGAAATTTGATATGTTGGAAATAAAGCTTTTTACTTTCTTTTTTTTATTATTTTCTCTTATGAAGTTTTTTTGATCTCATAATCCAAGTCGCGAATTTAACAAGTTAGCCTGAGTTGATTTTGTTTTTTTCTTTTTTTTTTTAATTTTTTTTTCGATTTCATCCTTCAACATTGAATTGGTAGAAAATTAAGCTTCATGATCCTTTTTTTTTTCCTTTCTATAGAGTTATTCTAATATCATGATCCTTGTTGCGAGTTTGATGGGTTAATCTAGGTTCTAGCATTATTTTTTTGTTCTATTTTTTATTTAATATTTGTTTTTTTAATTTTATCCTTTAATATTGGATTGATTATAAATTGATATTCATATTTTATTTTAATTTGTTTTCTATAAGATTATTATAATTTTATGATCTAAGACACATATTTGACAATTTAACTTTGGTATATCCAATATATTAATGTCTCCGTATTTGAAAAACAATTATTTAATATATCATTGTATTAATATTTTTTAAAAAATATCTAATATCCATGATATTTAAAGTCATAATTAATTTTTTTATTATAAAATAGATATGCTTATATACTTTTTTTCCATAATTGCTCGCGCGCCAACTACTGTTGAAAACTAAAAACAATTTATAATTTCCCTAGAATGGGCCTTTCCAGGAACTACTGTTGAAATTTGGGCCTGACTATCAAAACGACTTTCAGGCTTTTAGCATCAAGTAGGTCAACTCCTTATAAACGACGTCGAATACAAGAATCCTCTTAACCGGCAAGATCTGTCTCAACGACCTGCCACCATTTAGCATCGAATCCACATCCTCAAGAAAACTCTCTAGTCTTTCCTCCTCCTCCTCCTCCTCCTCCACCACCACCACCACCAAACCAACAGCCTCCTCTCAAAATGAATAAACCACCGCATCTCCTCCTCCCTCTCGTCCTCCTGGTCCTCCTCTCCCTCCTCTCCCTCTCCACCGCCGAGATCAAAACTCTATCAATCACCAACGACGCACGCGCCATGATCCTCTTCGAAAAATTCGGCTTCACGCCAACTGGACACGTGACAATCTCCGTACACTCCGTCTCCGTTGCCTCTTCTGTCAACGCTCCAAATCCCGTCTCTTCACGCCTCGGTTTTTTTCTCCTTTCCGAAGAATCTCTCCTTCAAGTCATCCTCGAGATCCAAGAAAACCCTAACTTCTGCGTTCTCGATTCTCACTACATTCTACCTCTCTTCACTTTCCGTGATCTCTCACCGCCTCCGCTCTCGTCTTTTAACCAATCTTATCCAGTCACTGCTCCAAATGAGTACTCACTCTTCTTCGCCAATTGCGCGCCGGAAACGCGCGTGTCCATGTCCGTAAAGACTCAGGTGTATAATTTAGACCGCGACGGGTCTAAGGATTATCTTTCTGCAGGGTTAACGCAATTGCCTTCGTTATTCTTTCTTTATTTCCTTGCTTATGCTGCATTTTTAGGGTTATGGATTTACGTTTGTTATAACAATAAAAGATCTGTTCACCGGATCCATTTATTAATGGTTGGGTTGTTACTTATGAAGGCTCTTAATTTGATTTGTGCCGCTGAGGATAAGCATTATGTGAAGGTTACCGGGACTCCACACGGTTGGGATGTGTTGTTTTACATTTTCCAGTTTATTCGTGTGGTTTTGTTGTTCACTGTTATAGTTTTGATTGGGACTGGTTGGTCATTTTTGAAGCCGTTTTTGCAAGAGAAGGAGAAGAAGGTGCTGATGGTTGTGATTCCACTTCAGGTCTTGGCTAATATAGCTTCCGTTGTGATTGGTGAAACTGGTCCCTTTATTAAGGATTGGGTAACTTGGAATCAGGTGTTTTTATTGGTTGATATTATTTGTTGTTGCGCTATTATCTTCCCAATCGTGTGGTCGATTAGGTCGTTGAGAGAGAATTCGAAGACGGATGGGAAGGCTGCTAGGAATCTGGCGAAATTGCAGTTATTTAGACAGTTTTATATTGTGGTTATTGGGTACTTGTATTTCACAAGGATTGTAGTGTTTGCATTGAAGACGATTGCAGCTTACAAGTATCAGTGGGTGAGCAATGCTGCTGAGGAGACTGCTAGTTTGTTGTTTTATGTGGTGATATTTTATATGTTCAGGCCCGTGGAGAAGAATGAGTACTTTGTTCTTGACGAGGAGGAGGAGGAAGCTGCAGAGTTGGCTTTGAGGGACGAAGAATTTGAGCTTTGAAATGGATAGGAAGTGGTTGGTGATTTCACTGCCGCAAATGCAATGTTTTGCTGGTGGTTTACTGGATGTGCTGAAAAAGATTGTTGGGACAGGTCTGACACTGCAGCTGCTACTCGTTTATTATCTTTAGGTTTTTTTTCAATCTCGTTTTCCTGCTATAGAAACTTTGATTTTACTGAGTAGTGGCTGTATTTTTGGTTAACGGATCTTCCTTGTTGTAAGTTGATAATTACCTGTGCACTTTATAAGTTGTGTCGAAATGCACTTTATAAGTTGTGTCGAAATGAAATGTCATGCATTCTGTTATTATGGAACTAGCTAATGGCTTTGTTCTAAATGATCTGTTAATTGATACCATTCCTGTTTAGTATTTCATATTATTGAGCTCTTGTGGCCCCTAAACTGTACACTTTGATGTTTGCTGCTCACATAATAAGGATGATTGCACTGAAACCACATGTTTATTTTTTACAGTTTTTGTTTTCCCATAGTAGTTGCTGCACATTTCTGGCATATTTTCCAATGGTTTGAATTTTATTATGAAGATAATGGACCCCCCCCCCCCCCCCCCAAGTTGGAGTGGATATTGTTAGCATTGTGGATTTTGTTGTTACTAGTTCTGAATGAAAATTTACTGATAGGTGAATCAGGTTCATATAACGTTATCCTTCAAAAATGGAAAAGAAGTTGGCATGCCTTTGAAACTGGAAACTGTCACCAATGTTCTATAAAACCCTGAAGCACTTAGGTTTGATTGAATCAGGGTTTCCCTGCTTACAAAAGAAATGTGTATGATATGAGTTTTCTTCAAATAAGATTATTATTTACATGTATCTGTGTTCGCACACACGCATCCTAGGAACCAGAAGCTTTATGGGTCGCATCTAGTAATCTGTTTTCTATCTGAAAGAAGCAAATCATAGCATTATCTTTAATGGATTCCAAAGAGTTATTTATCTGGTGTTTTGAAGAGTTGTTTATTGATGTATAGAGCCAAGCCAAAGTACATTATTTGAAGTCTTTACTTTAGGAGAAGTCCTGTTCCTGCCTCTGTAGTTACTTGTGGCGCTGAAGAAGCAAAAAAAGAAAGAAAAAAGAATTCTTCATCACAACTCTCCTAGTTTCAGTTTTTATACTTGAAAAGCAATTTCATTACGAATTTGCTTTCCCAGCTGTTATTAGCTGCCTGGGGCAATTAGGCTTGTAAGCTTAACTTTTCCGGGCTTGCATCATCCTTAGTTCTTGATTGTTAGGATACCTTGAATTTTAAGCTTTCCCAGTGTCAATTCCCAAGCACGGTGGTTTGAAAGCAGTCATTGCGAGTGATGCATAATAGCTCTGACGCCCGGAAAACGTGCATCAACTCTTGACTTGCTATGGGATGTGGCTTTCATGTCTGGTTGTCTAGCAGGCTATGTGACACACAGATAGCCATTGGATTGATGATTTGCTGTCACCAAGAAATGTCCAGAGTAGATGGTGTAGTGTTGTTTATAAGCTGTGCGTAAAAAAAAAAAAAAAATGAGTGCTATACAGAGGTAGACAGTGAAATGCGTTGTGCATGGCTTAGCTTGTCGCTTGTCTTTTGTCTTTTGTCTTATGCATACAAGCTAAGCTGTTCATGTTGAAGACAATTTCTGCACTCTTAAAGTTCCAAAGGGATTATCTGAGATCTTTCTGTTCATGTTGTAGATTAATGGAAACCAACCATAACTGTAATTTTCATAGCTGTCTTTACTCAAAACGGAACGGATAGATATAGATTAACATATCTTATCTCATGTGACAAGAAGCCCTTAATTTTATTTTTTAATTGTATGGAATTTTTTTTTTTGTAAAAACAGTAATAATTTAAATTTTATTGGAATAAAATAATTTGTTATTATGATTCCTTTTTTTGTTAATAATTGTTTTCTATAAAAAAAATATAACTTCTTTGTTTTATGTTCTTTGTTTAATAAAAATAAAAAACAATAAGAGCAAATATAAAAAAACTGGATGATTTCAAAGATGAATAGAAAATGTATTTCTCAAATTAAAACTTATTTATCTTATTAATAAGCTTCATTATCTGTTGCCATTTTTTACTAGAATATTGTTGTTTTTAGATAATATCTTATCATAATCATAAAATAAAATTTTAATTAAAAAATAATATTTTGAGCGAACCTAATATATAAATAAGACATTGCTTGTGTGTTGTTGCCATAAACTTTTTGGCGGCGTTTTTAAATATGGTCATGTTCTGCAAGTTAGTTTGGAGACCTTCTAATCCGACCTTTTATCTTGTATGAATTTTAAATTAAACTTAGTATGAGTTAATTTAATATAACTCGGTTAACTTAACAGGTTTAAATGTAATTTAATTAAAACTTGATTTGATTAAAAAAAAAATTTCAAGAAAATAATATTTTAACTATTTATTTTTTAAATATTAAAACAATGATACTTTGAATCGATTTGATTAACTAGTGAAACTTATAATTCAAGGTATAGATATAATTGAGTTTAATAATTTTATTTTTAAATTTTATTTTTTATTTAACTATACAATTATAAAAATGTAGGGAAGCCACTGAATAAAATTTAAAGGGAATATATCTATAAAGTAGACACCTTAGATTCGGATGACGAATATGCATTATCCATTAAAAAAAACTATAAATGTAGACTGTAAAGCTAAGCTCGCACACCTGAAAATCCTCTCTTTTTTTTTTTTTTAATTTTATCCATAGTTGTTTTTTTATTTTTTATAAAAAGCGATGACGCATTCATGCAATGGTTCAAGACATCGTCTCCAACTTTTGTATTTTAATTGCAGCACGAATTAATTTCTTTCTACGCTGAAATTCCTTGTAATTTAAGAGTACAGTATTCCAGTTTAGCCCCTGACTGTGTTTGCCTGGCACCATTTACCTTATTACCTTATCTTGGGCTGAGCCTTGTAACAGGTGGCCTCAACTGGGCTTGAGTAAGACCTTAGTTTAGATATTGGCACATCATTGTATTGGAACGTTCATTGGGGTGGACTACCCCAAACAGGCCTTGCTCCAGCAGAGCCCAACCCGATTACATTGGCTGCCAATCCAATTTGGAATTTGGCACGTGCTATGCAGATCAATTTATTATCAAACAAAAAAAAATCCAAACATTATTAATATGATTTCTAAACAAAGAATTTAATCATAAATTCAAAATTCAAAGCATATTAGATGATATATTTTTTAAATATTAAAATGTTGAAAAATTGAAAAAATATCCTTTTGAGATATTGAAACGACAAAATAATTTATCGACTTTAGTTAATTAATTAAACTCATGACTCAAATCAGTAAACCGTGATAACCCTATACAAAATAAATCAAAATGAATTATGAATTTTAATTTCCAACCAAGCAAATGTTAAAAATGAAATTGGTAAAAAAAATAAAAAAAAAAAAACAAAAAAAAAACTCAAGTAAGCTCGAGTTAACCTGTAATCTAGGTTAGACACCACATCGAATTCAATAAGGTTTTATCAATGAGATCATTTTTTATTTAATTATACGACAACCATCTGCATGGGACCTTTTTTTGTATTAAATAATTTTTTTTCTTAAAAAAAAAAACACGATATCCACATTGGATTAAAATAAAAGAAGCAAACTTAATTTTTTTAAATTAAATAATAAAAAGATTTATGTTTAAAAATTAAATAAGAATAACATTTAATTGAATAATAGAGGATGGATTTAAAATAAATAAATTAAAGGACTAAAATAACATAAAAAATCAAATAGACATGCTAGGCATGTAATAGTGATATACCAAAAGCATACTCAATCTTTTTTTTAACTTAAATAACAAACGGATTGATTTTTTTTAAAGTTCAAGGTAAAAAAAAATGCATTAAATAAGAAATAAATAAAAAAACCAGCATACCAAGTGCTTGGGTCTCAATAAAAAAAGCCTAGATATGTGGGCCATCTAAACCAGGCCTATGCGTCCGGGCTTAATTTGTTTTAGTAATAGGGTGGGCGATGCATTATCTGCCCATTATGTTTTAAAATGTTTTTGCAAATGACGCATCAATTGTAACTCAGATTCTAACAACTAGAGGGTCACCAAAAATTCAAGTCAAGGGTGTTTTACACCCAAAAACACATTTTCAACCATTTGGTGCCTTAGAAAAACCTAAAAATAACCCAAAGACCTAAGTGAACCCGTTTGTGCTATCAAATAACTCAAAAATTAATCTAAAAACAAAAAATTAATTCGAAACTAAAAAATTTCTCGGTGCTAGATCTACCTTTTAAGGCAATTTCAAGGTGAAATAATAGCCAAATGAAACAAATCTTATCTAATAGAACATGGTGACACCAAAATGGTCGATTTTGGTGTCATTTGAGATTTTTTTCTTTTACCACCAGAATTTGAGGACTCTATCTCTTCTCAAACTAGAATATAAAAAGTAAAGAAAATGAGTTTTAAGAACAAGATTGAAGTTTAAAAAATTATAGAGACTGAAAATCTATAAATGAAAAAAATAAAAGGATTAAAGTTAACTTTTTATGCTGATTTTGAAAAAGTCACCTAGTTTCTCTGTTATTTCTTTTTCTCTCTTTCCTACCATTCATCAAGAAATTGGAAACTATTGGCTTTAGTTTGGCCATAAAATAAAACCACAGGCCTTTTAATTTGTTTTTAATAGTTGCCTTGTTGGTGAAAGCTACTTGGATTGATTTTCCTTGTGTAAAAAGTAGGGGTGATCATTTTTTGTTCGATTTGATTTTTACCTAAAAAATACAACCAAACCAAAAAAAAAGAGACCAAAAACCGAATTGAAACCGGCCCAAATCGACCGGTTTCGATCTTTTTTGGCTTTATTAACATAGTGTCACCATGAAAAAACTGAAGCTTCTTTACTGTAGCGGGATGCATAACAACCACAGACTTATCATCAATGGTCGCCTCGTCAACAACAAGACGATTGGCAGACTTCTTTCGCTCCAAAATCGCTGTTGAAAAATCTTTCTTACCACTTTGCCTATAATTATTTATGCATAAACAAGTTTGGTTACCGCACAGTGAAGACACTAAATCAAAACCCAATACAAAAATTCAACGAGCATATAGTGCAACAAATCCATTCTTGATTCTTTCAAAACACAGTCAAGGCATATAAGCTCATAAGAATAAACCAAACAAGTAACAACAATCATTCTTCAAAAAAAGAAATAAAAAACCTCATATATTACAATATTAGGGGTTTTTCTGTTTATTTATAAACAAGTAACAATTACATTATAAGCAAAAGAAAAAAGTACATGAAACTTGAAACATACGGGCCAGTGGAAAAGGAGGGCTGGCTAGAGCTTGGATCCTCCATTGATTTTGAGATTTTGCTAGGGTTAATGAAATTGAGAGTGGTTGTCTAAATTTAAATGTTTGATTTGCCTATATTCTTCTCTCCTAGGCTGGGGGTGTGAATATTTCTATTATATATTTACAGTGTTGGAGGCGGACATTGTTTAGGGTTAGCATAGAGCAAAAAAGGTGTTGCGGGTGTTTTTGCTTTGGCAGTTTATTAGGGTTAGGCGAGAGGGGGCAAAAATTTTTATTTATACCAGTGGAAGTGGTGCTTACTGGTTAGGGACTTTTTTTTTAACCGGTTTGGTTCGGTCCGGGTTAACCGGTTTTTGCACTACAAAACCAAAAATCGAACCGAATTGGGATTTTTTCTAAATATTCTAATCGGTTTAATCAATTTTTTTTTTCTCGGTTCAGTTTTTTCGGTTAATTTTTTATCGATTTATCAGTTTTTTTGAAAACCCCTAGTAAAAAAGGTTTCTATTTTTACCTTTTCGTACAAAGTAAGAAGAAAACAAAAGCTAAGGTTTAGTAAAAGAAAATCCAGCACCATTACAAAAGAGATGCGACAACAAACCAGTAAGAGTATGATGTAAATGCATAAATATAATAGACTAATTAGCACCTCGTTTTGTATGAAACTCAACATAAATGTTCTTCTCTCCTAAATTATAATAATCTCTTAGAGGTATCTTGTTGGGAAATATTAGTATTTTACAATACCGATTTCATATAATGTGTATTTTAGAAATACGATGGAAATGTTCGTCCAAAGTGAAACAAACATGATGAAGTTGAATGTGAGAAGCCGACCTAAATTTAGTAGCTCATATAATATGGATCATGGAGATACCAATATATCTATACCTATATCTGCTTGGCCACTTAGACATTTATCACATTTAGCTGATGCTGGTACATCTAGGACATTGGAAGATTGGGTGATGAGAATTTGTGATAAAAATAAAATTAAAACTGGATATTGTAATCAACGTAGGTATGACTCCTCCGATCCTAGTGATAATGAAGACGAAGGTGCCATAGATTTAGTTGAAAAATCAGATAATGCTGATGCCTCCTATTTTGGAATTTGGTCATGATACTGGAGTTGATAACATGGTTTGTAATGATTGGTTTGTTTATGTAAAAAATTAGTTACTACAAGTGTTGAAAACAAACATTATTTGACAGAGCAGACACACTCTATGCTATAAAATCAAAATCGAAGCATTATTGATGAAGGGATAATAATTACACTGAAAGTTTAAGTCAATCCATGTATGACTTTTCTAATATTTACGGGATCATGACACGTTGCTAGACAGTACACCTGATTTTTAAATATAAATCAATCAATTATTGAAATGATAATAAATTAAATTATTTAATTTATTTAATCCTATTTTTATTAGTATTATAATTTATACTTGGAATAACATATTATGAACATAATGGGTCACACATAAATTGAGATGATTAATCAATTGTGACTTATTTGGAAATAAGTTTTAGAAATTAAGGGTTACAATATAATTAGTACAAGGATTACAATTTTAGAGTTAGAAAAATCAAATAGGAACTTGATTGAATAAATATCTAAAATTTTCCTGATATAATATATGTAATATCATTCAAGGAGAAAATTAGTATTTTGCCATTTATAAAGTTATTAGGATTTTCTATAAATATAATGTTGTACTTTATATTATGCAGAGTGAAGTAGAGAGAAAAAAAATATAAGTTACAAAATTTACGTATAAAAAAACATTAAAAATAAAAGGATTTTGAAAATTTTTCATTGGTAATTTATATGAATTAATGTTAGAGGTCAAATAATTAAATAATTTGTAGTTTATAACAACCTAACTTAGTCTAAAGAAAATGATCAAATATTAGAAATAGGATATAATATTTAGATAATTTTTATTTAAACTCTAACCACCTTTAAATTATATATGTAACGATATTATTTAGACTCCCAAAAAAAATTTACTGATTTCACTGTGACTACATGCTCAAAAAACTCAATAGTCACAGCATATTTGACGTGGATTGAACTGGAATTATGGATGACGGAATCTCCACTAGTGCTTATATGGTATTTTTAGGGTCCAACCCAATATTCTGGAGTACAAAAAAGAAAGCAAAGCAACGCATTAGCGGCCACAACCTCTGAAATTACATGGCTCTCCTCTCTCTTTAGGGAGCTTCGTATACCCTATTCAGAACCACCACTCATTTTAAGTGATAATACTGGAGCAACTCAGTTGAGTTTAAATCCAGTTTCATCATCATTCTTATATGAAACATATTGCCGTTGATTTACATTTTGTTTGTGATTATGTTGCAAAAGGATTGCTGAATATTTTTCATGTTTCATCACATGATCGACTGACAGAAGCTCATACTCGATCCCTCTTGAAATGCTCAGATCGAAGATCGGCATCACCGATGGTGAGACGATCCTGCAAGGGCATGTCAAAGGAATCTCCTGCAAATAATCGTTCACCTACAACGACCTTTAAGACAGCAAGATCACAGGATAGTAACCGAGACAGCAACAACTTCAAATAATAGCCTGTCGTTACAACTGAAGTTTCGACATTTACATCAAGATCACGAGCAGTCAGTTCAAGGGATCTCAACACTAATACCATGATTACACAGCCTGCAATTCCAGCAAGATTCCAGCCTGCAATTCCAACAATTAATTACATAGCTAGGTTGCAGTTATATCCAGGAAAACATATTGTCCCGGCAGGTTATAGCACATGATCATAAGCTTATTATCCTCCAAATTAACTACATGATATCATAGCTGTAATGCTAAGTAAATCATAGCATCATGTCATGAATAACACTTTGTAAATACAAATTGTATTGTATGATCAGTACGGTGATTGAAAATTCTGAAAAACAAACTTATAAAGAAACCGTTTTGATTACGAAGTTGATTGTGCTGAAGGTGATCCTGGTGGTAATGGACACGACCTTACGTGACCATGCCGGAAGTGAGATGCTTCCTTGTTTTTTATAATTAAATTACACAAGCACAAGACTGAACCTGGCATGGTGAGCTTTATGGCTTAGCGCACCGAATTCTAAAGCATGATTTTGAATTATGGCCTTTTGGCTAGGGGGTTAAGATTACTGATGAGGAAATGGAAAAAAGAGAAGCATGGTTTTATAAAATTGGCAAAAGTAGCAATGATAGCTGGGAAGAAAGCTACTGTTTATTTATTTTTATTCTCTTAATTTTATGGGGAATCAAGTAGCATGGCATCATTATCTTTGTTTTGGACATGCTTCATAATCAATTAAGGAATGACTCCACCGCGGAACTGCAGAGTGATTACAGTTAAAAAATTGCATAGCAAGGTGTGATTGTCTAGTCTAGCACCGACGCTCATCAAATCTGTAAAGAAGGTATTTTTTTTTTCTTTCTAACTGATCATGCCAATAATAACAAAGATGGATCACTGCACCAACCGGTTAGATAGTCTTAATCAACGGCAACCTAATTCGTGCATAATTTTCCAGTTCATCCACAGAAGATCAACTTCAATATTTGGCTTGTTTCAGGAGAGAAATTGATGTTGTTTTGGTTTGTCAACGAACCATCTTAATCAAATAGCTTAAGTTATTAGGTGAGATTCCAGGATATAATTTATATTATTCTCTAACACACCCTTTCAAGTAAAAGCCCTTTGGGCTTGAAACTTGTATAGGCTCACATTACTTTGTGCTGAATTTTTATCAAATAAATAGGGATGGTGAGATTCGAACTCATGATTGTTTGGTTATCAAGGCTCTGATACCATCTCAAAGAACCATCTTAACCAAATAACTTAAACTGTTAGGTAAAGTTTCAGGATATAATTTATATTATTCTATAATATGGTTAAATATAACTAGCCATGTCAGTGCTGACAGGCTTCAACAAGGAAATCGAGGACAAATTGGCTGTTAGAATTGGCGATGAGGCCACCGGAAAATGAAACGCTGAAGCTCGAGTTTTAATGGAAGTATATATCTGAAATTGCTGATTACTAGAGTGACATTTTCTGAAAATCTAGACTCATGATGAGGCCCATGGAAAGCACGCATGTCTGGGAAGCATACTGATGAGCCCCGTAGAACCCAAGTTTCAGCAAAGCTAATGCTGTGTTTGGTGGAAGTTATCATTATTCCATCTTTTTCCTAGCCTGGGCTTGTGTCCCGGCCTTCTTCTCATCTTTTATAATTGCACACTCAAATTCACTGCATAATAAAAGCATTAAACCATTCAACATTCCTTGTTAAAAATGGTGACAGATTTTGTTTTTGCCCCACCCAAGAGATATATACATGGTTTCCATAATGGCCTGGCCCCATTGTTATCGAGCACGCTTTCTTGGTAGGTCTAGGACCATTGGAGAGTCCTGAAGAATAGTGGTAGATATACAGTAGCTTGTATCAGAATCAAGACTCGTTCGAGAAATAAAGAACGGGATCATGACTGTTTGAAATATAGAAAGTTTTTGCCGCTACATTAGGCTTTTTCTTCCAGTTACCAGACAGGCACTTGTTTTTTTGACCTAAACGGACCATTACAGCCCCTTTCACTGTGCGTTCATAGCTGGCTACTTTGCTAATTAATTGGAAAGTGAGAATGGAATCCAAGGCTAATTAATCAGCGTAAACAGTATCTCAAATAATAGATGTTAGGATTAAGCTTTTAATCTGTGAAATCCATCTCCAAACAGGCAGCTTTTTTTTTAATATAAATAGTATATTAAATAAACTACGTGACTGCTTGACTGGCCAGAGGGACCGGAGAAGTCAAAATCAAGAATCCAAAAGTTGAGAAGTATAAAGGACGTCAAGCTCCATGATTGATATGATCGCATATGTCACAGGCATACAGCTAGCTGGTAACACCATAGCTTTTTTGACCATGCGATGCTATCTCAGAGGAAATAAATAAATAATCATTTCCCAGTCAAAAAAGTTGAACTACCGGTTTGATTCTTAAACGAACATGTCTTTCTTCCACGGTCACTGCTAACGGTCTCCTACCTGCAAAACTGAAAACAAGGAAAGGAAAGACAAGAAGATATGCAAAGTGACATCATCATTTCTCATTACCATTACTGGAAAGCTAGACAAATATTGTTTCTAACCAAAATAAGCACATATACAACCCGTGATTTCTGCAACGTTTAATTTCCCACTCGATATCCCTTCAGCAAATTCATAGCAATACAGTAGAGCAAACTTCATAGCACCTTAAACATAAATAAAAAGAAAAAAGAAAAACAGACGAGAGTGAGTAATTCCATCAACTTAATTATTATTGGTCGTGGACCTTGATTAATCTTTTTGATCCACAACATCTACTGTAGCAGTACAAGACAGCAACCTGTGAAAGATCCTAAACAAGGCATTGCAAGATACTTCCTTGGCTTTCCTAAACACCAAACACTTCCTCTTACGACCACCCTTAATCTGATCTTTTCTCTTCTTTCCATGATTTGCCACCTTCTCTTTCACTCTACCAAAGCACTTCTTGGTCTTCTCTGGCATGCTTTCTTTTCTTGAAAACGTGTAGCTCCTCAGATACAACTGCCTGCAGGAGATACTGTCCACCACTCTTGGGTGGCCATGCAACCCATGGCCAGCTACACGGCGGACAGATTTTATGAGCTCAGCATCAGATTCTGACCACTTGTAGAGGTTCACGTAATTGGCACGGACAGGCACCCGAGGGTCACGTGTATCGTTGACACAGTTTGAAATGCAAACTGAGCTCATTTTATTCGCGGGTTTGATGGTGTGATACGATCAGAGCTGGTTACAGAGCTTTCTTCTGGGTTTTGGACTATATATTGTTATAGCTTCCAAGGCTTAGATTGCAAGAAAAGATATATGGAGAAGCAAGAGAGAGAGAGGTGGCGAATTGCTAATGGGATTTGGTTATAGTGGGTGACTAGAAATTGTATCAAGTTATGATTTAGCATCATCATCGGTAATGAATGTGTTTTAGGGTGAACTTTTTTTTTTTTTTTTTTTTTGTGTGTGTGTGGTGGGCAAGAAAGTCGATCAATATTTTCAATGACAGTAACATCCCTACAAAAAGTCATTTACGTGGTGAAATTCCAAGACTTGGATGGGGTAATCATGTAACTCAACTGCTGCTGCCTAAATTTATAAGCATCGAGTATCACGTTGAGGGAAGCATTTATCCATGCTAAATAAGCAAAATAATCTCTCTCTCTTGCCAAGTCTTCATGAAAAACAAGTTCTTGACATTTACCCAGGGATTGGGGTGGTGAAACCTAATTTTATATTAGTTTGCTTCGTAGATTGTTGCAACTCGCAGGCCGGCCCGTTTGTCCTTGCCTTAGAAGACAAAGCAAAGAACAAAGGGTTCAAGATGACAAAATTTTACGTACTTATGAACAAGTGCGGGCTTAAACAAATAAACCTTTTGTTTTTCATGGGCTAAACAACAAGTTGAATTGCTTCTATATCCTGAGGGATTTTGGTGAAATTTGACCTAAGTCCCCGAACTAATTAATTCCTAAAATTAACTTGTAAAATAATTGAGAACTATTACTTAGATTTATGATCAAGAACTAGCTAGCAGCAAGTTATGATCAGTCAAGAGGTAAAACTTGGGACTTCATATTAATGAAGTTTCAGGTTCAACATTTACTTGTGGTGATTATAAATTACAAGAATTACTAAAACCCAATTTTATTGAATAAAATATATCTGGCCTTTCTTTTACTTATAAATAAAACGCCTACTTTAGGTGATTCTAAAAGAAGGAAGGCTTTTTCTTTTCCTCATATTCAACTTCTATATTCTTTTCTAAGAAAGCATATCCAATATTAGGACAGTTGATTCGCATGATATTTTTAATTTATTGTTGTCCTTTAATTTTATTTTTATTTTGATTATCAAACTTTTTTTCTCTTCAATTTTATATTGCATGGATAGGTGATTGGACTTGATGATTTATTTAATTTTTTTATTTTAGATTTTATCGATCTAAAAAATAATCTCAACATTCATTTGGTTCTTGATTTTACAATGAAAAAATTGCTTTAATTATTTGCAAAAAAATAAAAAAAACAAGGGGAATAAAATTGAAAACAGGGTCAAATGAGAACCTTTTATTTAAAAAGAATATTTTTTACTTTTTTGTTCCTTTATTTTTTCTCTAGCCATAAATTTTTTTTTCTTCAATTTAATCCTTCCATGTTGCATTGATTGATGATTTGAATTGATGATTTGTTTCATATTGCTTCCTATCGGGTTATCGTAGTCTTAAGAAATTCTTTGATATTGAATTGATTCTTGATTTTGTAATAATAATAATAATAATAATAATAATAATAATAATTTTGTTGTTAGCCAAAAAACATTTAGAGGACCAAAATTAAAAGCTTGGTGAAATAGTGGTCCTTTTAAAAAAATATGGTGGAAGTGCCTTCTAGCCCAAGGATTTTTTTCCAATTTCTATTTTGAACCCTTTATTTTGGAAATTATATATTTTAATTTTTAGATTTGATAGAGGAAAGAGTCACTGAAAAAAAGCGAATGAGAAAGAATGAGGTTAGTTGTTTCGATTCTATTCACAAAGATGACCTTTGATTTCGAAGTGTTTGTCTTGATGAGAGCAGTGTTATTGAGATTTTTTAAAAACTTTTATTTTGTTTGAAAAAATAGATCATTGTTGAAGAGGGTTTTGTTTTTGTCTTTGTTTTTTTTTTTTAACCAATCTAAGAGAATGTTTTGTTGGGAAATTAGTTTCTTGAGGTTATGGGAGTGCTTTTTAAAAAAAAATTAAGTGAAAATAGGTTAAAATTAGATTTTAGGATAAACAATTAACAAGTCTGATTTATTGGCCACTTCCATGGTGGTCGACATTTGAGCATGGAGATGATGCATCTTTTACTTCTTTTTCTAAGAACAATTGGGCACATGATGTGTCCTCCTCCCAACTTGAAAGTGAAAAAAAAAAAATATAGGCTCAGTCACACGAGTCTGGGCTAGCAAGCACGCGTGCCTATGAATATTTTTAAAATCCAGAATGTGTTGGGCCACCAAATCCACTCTCATTGCCTTTTTTTTTCAACAATTTTTATTTACTTTTTAAGCAATTAAATAATTTGAAACAATACAAACACACACACACACAATATATATATATATATATATATATATATATTTCATCCTTATATATTTATAAAATATATATTTCATCCTTAAAACCCTATGTATTTATAAAATACTCTATTTCATCCTTAAAATTTTTAAAGGTTAATATATACCCTCCCATTAAGTTTTGATTGAAATAGTCTTGTTTTATACTGAATATACAAAAAAGTCTTTCTTTATGCTGACGAAATTACATACGCAAATCGACATTTTGATAATTTTTCTCTTGACAATAATATGTCGTAATATTCTATTTTCTTCAAATTAAATTATGGAAGGAGCTTCTTTACCTGTGATGTTGGTTTCCCTAGCCAAATATTCTTTGATCAATTAATATTAATGAGATGCCATTCCTTTATTATTGTATCCATTGATATTAATTGACGCACCGTGTAAAAAAAAATTTTAAAAATAAAGAAAACAAGAACTAAGATTTCTCAAGTTGTTCTAATAGAGAAAGTTTTGTTTTGAAATTCAATAATGTTTAAATCTATTCTGAAAACAAGTTGAAAAGAATAATAAAAAAAAGAAAGGAATCTGATTCCCAATTTAAGCCCTAGCGTATCACGCGGCCTAGTGCTCTATTAAAATAGTGGATCGCACCCTGGATTGCTCGGCCACTAGAGGCTTACATGATCGTTAACTACAGGGCCCATGAGATTAGTCGAAGTACGCGCAAACTGGCCCGAACACCCACATTAAACTAAAAAAAAAAAATAGTGGATCGCGTGGCCTAGTGCTGTATCCCTATATAATCCAATGTCATGGGGGCAAGCTTCTTAACTATCTTAACATACATGGATACATGAATATTTGAGCTAATTTATGTATATCTTAATTAATTTAATAATTTTTAAAATTAATGATCATTTAAACTTTCAGTGCTCATCATATTAACAATTATATGGCTCAAACCTGAGATCACATGGAAAACAAACTTCTTGATCTCAAACTCTTATCACTAGATCATTTATTAGATGATTATAAACATATTCATATTAGTTCAAGGCTATATGAATGGTTTTGACCCCAAGGTTAGTTATCTTTTTATTTTAAAGGAAAAATTTCTTCTTTTTCCTTTTATTCAGATATAAATATTCTTTGCAACTAAACACACACACGTAGCCTCATAAGGCTCTCACCTCTTACCTAAATTAGCTTGCGCGTTAGAAGATCTCCAATCCTTTTAAAGGGCTGCTTTTGATGTTTCAATTATCTAAGCCCAACATCCCATGCTTTACAGACCATATCAGCCACAGAAATACTATAATATATAAGAGGTTTTTAGCAACCCTATTAGCGGCACTATTTGTAGAGATCTTTGAATAAAGGACTAGTTTCATTCTCTCTATTTTTTGCACACATTTTCCTGTTTCTTTCTATGGTTGATAACTAAGAAAATCCCAGGCTTATAAGAGTCATGAACCTTTCAACTCCAAGTGTTTCAAGATTAAAAAATATATATATATATATTAAAAAAAAGACTGAAGGATATGACTTTTATCAAGAACTATTAAACCTATTAGTAGGGCAATAGAGTTTGTTAATATATTTTTAGAGGAACTGAAGGATAAAAACATAGTTTTGAAAATCTGACCCGGCCCGACGAGTTGACCTGGAACTCGGCCGACTCGGGGCTGGAATTGGACCGAGTTGAAGAAAAAATAGGGAAAAAAAAACCCGGTGTGACCCGGCAGGTTGACCCAGCAATATCCAGTCAAAAACTTGGTTGTAACTCGTTGACTTTTGTTTTTTTTTTTTTTTTTTACTAAAACAACATCGTTTGATTTTAAAAAAAAAATTGATCCGGTCAACCCGGTCAAAACTCGAAACTCAAGCCTTGAATTAGATCAGGTCTAAAAGTTATGGATAAAAGTCAATGAAATATATTTTTGGAATGTATAAATTATGTTACAATTTAAAAAAAAAATATTTAGGAGAAATATGTCAATCCTTAAATATGAGAGAAAAACATCATTCACTGTAGTCTTAAAAACATACTTTCATAGTCCAAGAAGTCAAAAAGGATGTCAAAACTCTTCCATATCTGTGGATTATAATCCCTTAGCATTTTCCACTATTAAAACATATACGTTTGATGTAGGATATGAATAGATACTTAAATAATAATAATAAAAAAGATGATTGATTAGATCATTACCATATTTAATATTTTTTTCGAAAGAAATTTATGTTAATATTTACACTGATAATCCATTGGTATATATGTTACCGACGAATCTACGGACAAAAATAATCCATAAAAAAAAATCTCTTGTTGGTAATTTATGAATTGTTGGTAATAAATATACTAATAAATTTATAGACGAACAAAGTGTGTGTCTAAAAAAAATTTCTGTGTTTTTTTGTATAATCATCGGGAAATATATAGTTTTGTCGATGCGTTAACAATAATAGTGACATTTGTAATAATTCTTTTCCAACTCTTTGAAATATACAAACAATCTAGTTCCACCAGTAACCCCATTAGTAATAGTGGCATTTGCATTAATTCTTTTCCAGCTCTATGAAATATATCGATGGAATTGTGTCATTGATAACCCCATTAGTAATATTTTTTTAATATTGAACAAAAGTAGAAAATAATTAAAATAAATTTATTTTATAATTTTAAAATATATTAGTATAAAAATTAAATATTTATTACAAATTTAAATATTTATACATTTAAAAACAATAAAAAAAATAGTTGTGGTGCTAGAGAAGAAGAATGTTGGTCATCACTAGAACCGTGAGGCCAATTAAGAGGTGCACATGAACCATCCATTTATGATTTCATATCCAATCAATAGAGTTCTACATAATCAGTAGTAAGTTGTTTATTTTTATCATTAAGATAGGTCGTTCAATCCTATACTTGTTAGTATAACATTGCTGTGAATTCCAAGTTTGAATGCTTAGAATCGATTGCGAGCATCCAACTATTGTAGCACTACAGGTCGTCCATAAATTATCGGTCGTAGTGTTAGAGAGTTCTTACACCTGATTTTTATCGGATCCACCAAACGATCCTGCCTCCAACCATAAATTTAGATAGGTCAAAGGATTGTCCTTGTATCTCTTATTCAATTGATTATTATATGTATCTTAGAAAGAAAAAAAATAAATTTATCAAATTCAAGGAAATAATAACATAATAAAAAAAAGATTAAAACAAACATATCACAAAATACTGAGTTCAGCTATCAATGAACAACTGCACCCTTTTTTGACGATCATCACTCTGCATATGCATTTTAACAAAAAGCTCTTTATTAGGCTTGGCTCGTGTTCAAGAACCATAGCCTGTAATAAAAAATTATTTTCAATTAAATATATTTATAAAAAACAATGTCTAATATCAAGATAACTATACTAATCAATTGCTTTATAAAATAGTTTCACAATTAGGTGGCATTGAAATTCTTCATTCTACTCATCTTACCAATTAACAACCTTTGAAATGAAGTTTCAATAAAATTGGAGCACTCTTTAAACCTCTTGACATACCTAAAAAGGATCTTATAAAATTAGATAAATAAGATAATATGTTAGAATTGTCATACCCAATATTACAACGACCACAAGAAATGATTTTTTATGTAGAAGGGAAAAAGATCTTATGTTAAAAAAAAAAAATTCATTACCTACTATTATGGTTGTTATACCTATTCTGTTAATAGTCTATATACATCGGTGAGAATGGGTCTCCTATGATGAGTTAAACCATGAGTGATTGGTTTAAACTTAACCATTTTAAGGTTTGATTTTTTTTCCACTCATATTTATTATCTTTTGATAATACTTAGTGAATTGACATGTTTATAAATAATAACTCTTGATCATGATTTATGATAAATAGTCTATTAAATCATGCCCATGAATAATTATTGGGCTTATATGAAGCTCATTTAACTCAACCTCAATTCTAGAAAGAATTTATGGATAACCATTAGGCTTATAATTTACTTGTCTACAATTTAAATAGACATTTTCATCAAATTCTACTCAATCCTTACTAAATTAAGATCAATAATACAACTTGTATTATGGTCATATTTTCACAATAGATACATAAAATACATTATAACACATCATCTAAAGTAGGTAGTAAAACAAGCTGTATTTCTAATTTTTTCTAATATGTCCATGGAGTCCTATAAGTGTTTAATTTTTAAGAAAAAATAAATAAATTGTTTGCTTGTGAGTTTGTAGGCTTCTGATTTTGTCCCCTTTGAAGTATTCCTTCTCCTCTAACCTTTGCCTTGTTCATCACAATAACAAAGGTATTAATAAGCTTAATTGCTCTCTCTCACACTCGAAGTAAACTTGCCCAGCTTGTATTCCTAGAGATTTGGGCTCCATTTTCTTCCAACTCCTGCTCACACAAATCATCATCTAAGAATGCAAGGCTACCTCACAAATAACTTTAAAATAAACCAATGCTAAGAAATGTCAACGTGCTCTAAAAAAAGTAACAAAAGTTGACTCGAAACTTCCCCTCAAAAGTATGAATTAAGATATTAAAAACTTATTGATGATTAATAAGAATAAATTAGAAAAATGTCTGTCCTCTTAAGTAACAAATCTAATGACTATTCAATCATGTTGAGCGGTGTCCTCTCCCTCCCATCCCAAACATTCAATGATCACCATCAACTTTTATTATCAAGAACAAGGGAAAAGAAACCTATAATATAAGTTATTGATGATGATCAATAAAATACAATACCATAGAAATCATAAAATATAAATTAATAAATATGTACATCCATTCTCAAAAAAGTATGCACATTCATTTTTAACACACATCTCAATTTATCCAGGGGGGCTTTCTACCCATCCATTTTCAATTCACATTGCATGGCAGTTTGAAAGTGTATTTTAAATGATATTATTAAAAAAATATAATTTTTATTTGTTTTTTTATATATTTTTTGAATTGTTTTAATATGCTAATGTTTAAAATAATTTTTTTAAAATGAAAAAATTATTTTAATATATTTTATAAAAAATTATTTTAAAAAATAACTCTTTTCACATTTTCAAATTGTTTATAATTTTATATTAAAAAAAAAAAAACCAAAAAAACAAAAAAAAAAAAACAAAAGCGAAACGTGTAGCAATAAATGGCACTAATGGGCCTAGAAGATGTGGATCTCGGCCCACAAATCCAATCAATTTGCCAGTTGTGGGTGAAAGAATATTCGTCTTGAATTCCTAGCCCTTGGATTAACATCAACATATGCTGTCCGTCCAAATCAAGGCCTCTTACCTTTTTCGGTCGTCATCAAAGAGATAAAAACATAGGAATCCCCGTCGGTTTGCTTAGCTTTATATAAAATCTAAACCAGCCACCTCTCTCTCTCTCAAAAAGTTAGGGTTTTCAAGGTACGAATTGCTTAATATAATTGATTTTATTAGAAAGTAGGGTTTATTTAAGTCTTTTTATTGCAGTTTCAATTCAATTTTGAGTTTGTTTTATTTAATAAGTGTTTAATCCATGTGAAAAATTTGCAATTTTTTGAATCCAGATTTTGTTGTGGTAAAGATGTTATCTTTTTTCAATTTGGGTGCCTTTTTGTTCTGATTTCTTCTTACCTGGATGTTCTTACATAAATAAATGATGTGCTGCTATAAAGCCAACTATAATTGAAAGATTTGATATCTTGTGAAGTTTCTGGCCAATTAATTTGTTTGTTGATTTCTGTGGAGCTCAAGAGAATATACTTTCCATTTTAGTGGTTTTCTAGGTATTAAGGACTTGTTTTGTTGGTTGCAGTTTGAAAATGCCACGTTATGATGACCGATATGCGAGTACTCGCCTCTATGTTGGCCACCTGGCTGCTAGGACACGATCACGGGATCTGGAACATCTTTTCAGCAAATATGGGCGGTAATCTCTCTTATTTCTAAGTTTAACATGTTTGACATATTGGTCCTAAGTTGTAATTAGGGTCACCTCTTTCACAAACACACCGGTGGATTGTGCACTGTGGGTTTTTTGGTTTATAGCTAGCTATTGAAAACTCGTCCAAATGTATTTTGTGCAATTTATTCCTGGGCTTTCAAGTTTCTGCTGAATGATGCTGCAACATGAATTTAACACCATTGATGTATTCCCTGCAGTAAAGTAACAGTATATCTGTTCGTTTCCTTTGCTTAACTGCCATTGATTGATAGAGAAATGCGGTTTGCCCCTGTGAATACTTAGGAAACATTTAGGTCTTCAACAGCTTGTTTTGCTCGTTGATTTGTGTTATCTGTGTGGGTGGCCCTAGGTGTCATTTTTTTAACTTGAATGATCTTGTTGAAGGTTTCTGGCCTATTGCCTAACCTGGAGGTCTATGGTGAGGGGGTTGCCATGATGGAATTGGTGGAAATTCTTGCCGAGTTATAGGAGACTTTGGCGATTCTTTCTATTATGTTATTGCGTGTTTTTATGGAATTGGCAACAATCTCAAACTGGTGTTTAGTTCGTCTATGAGGGGTGAAGTATCATACACTTGCAGTACTTAAGTAATGATGGCCTTACTGTTTGTGGCAACCATTTCGCAGAGTACGAGATGTGGATATGAAGCGTGACTATGCATTTGTTGTAAGTCATTCTCGTTCTTCTCATGATTTTCACTGAATGTAATTTTTCAGAGCTTTGGTTGAGCGCACATATTTTTTCCCCCCTGATGAGAACTGCTTTATATGTTCTATGATACACATATGGTTTGTTTTGCTGGTTTTTTCTCACCTTTTTTAAACAGGAATTTAGTGATCCCAGAGATGCTGATGATGCAAGGCATTACTTAGATGGTAAGGATTTTGATGGAAGTCGTATCATCGTGGAATTTGCAAAGGGGGTAAGTTCTTTCTAGTTAATGCTTTCAAATAGTATAATTACAACTGTAAATTAGTAGACTAAGTCTGCTTTGTCTTTTGTTTTATGGGGTTAACTGGAAGCTAATTGGTTGTTTGAAGATGGGACCAAGTCCAAATCCTAATCCAAATCAAAGCTAATTTAAGATTTTGTTAGATAACAAGCTACTTTATTCTTGTTAGTCTTGTGGCCTTCCAAAGTTTGATTTTCCAAAAAGCATCCAATTCATTTCATCCTTTTTTTATCATTCACGAAGGTTCTTGATCCTTAATTTTTGAACTTGATTCTATCTCTTGAAGAAGATTGAGTGGGTTGATTGCTAATTATTTCTCATATGGCTCCTGTTAAAAGCATGATAAGATCTCAATTCATATAATTGTGAAGGCTATTATTGCTCCTGTACCAATTTAAATGTTGTTTCATGTTACTTGGGAGTTTGTATAGGTACCTCGTGGTTCTCGAGAATATTTGGGCAGAGGTCCTCCTCCAGGATCTGGACGCTGCTTCAACTGTGGCATTGATGGTCACTGGGCTCGAGATTGCAAAGCTGGAGACTGGAAGAACAAGTGTTACCGTTGTGGGGAAAGAGGTCATATAGAGAGAAACTGCAAGAATAGCCCCAAGAAACTTACGTAATCTTCACTTCTGCTTCTGCTTCTGCTTTCTTTTCATTTTCTGATAATTTCCCACTGATGCTCATTGTTACTCCTTTTTTACTGTGTACTCTATCCAGTAAGCGTGGGAGGAGTTACTCTCGATCACCAGATAGATCACCCTCTCCTCACCGTGGCAGAAGCCGTAGCCCAAGTTACAGCAGAGGCCGAAGCTACAGGTTTATGATTTTCTTTGAAAGTATATGAAGATGCAATATTCTCATATAACAGTGCGACTTTCATAATGGATTTTTGTGCAATTTATTGTATATTGTGGTAACTGTATCTTCTGTTCTTTCGTCAGCCGATCAAGATCACCACCAAAGAGGGAGCGCAGTGTTGAGAATGAGAACAGGTCACTGAGCCCCGAGCCAAAGAATACCAAGGCAAGGAAGCGTAGCCCAACACCTGATGAAGGCAGCCCACGCGCTTCTCCTAAATCTCGGAAAATGGATGATGAACAGGATAGAGAGTACAGTGGCAGCCCCAGGGGAAGAAGCAGAAGCCCTCGAGGTGAGAGGTATAGAAGTCCTCCTCAGACTAATGGCCGCAGCCGCAGCCCTAGTCCAAGAGATGATAGAAGTCCTGTTGATGATGATTATGAGGATAACAACCGCTCACCAAGAGATAGTGATGTGTCACGTTGAAATGCAATGCAATGGAATTAGGACGCCTGCTTGCACTTTCCTATCATCGCCCAGACCTTAAGTTTGTTCTATTTTAGATGATCATAAGCATTTTATATGATAAGTAGAGATATGTAATTTGAATCTTTTGATTTGGATTTAGGCCTATTTTGAACCGTGGTATGGATTGATATGTTTCAAATTCGTTTTGTTTTTCTGGATTTAGAACCGACAATCTGGATGACCTAATGTCATGTATGCCCGCACATCAAGGAAAATTGCAGCATGACTGAACTTCAGCATGGATGGAGCGGGTTGTTCTTTGTTTCGGCAAATTCTATGGTGGAGAAAAGAATTTGCGTATCAGGTTCCAACCAACTTGGAATTTCAAGCATGACGTGGGGTTGGGTTCTGCGTTCTCGGCGACGGCTGTAAACCAACAAAATTAAAGTAGTCATAGCAAGAAAATGTCAAATCACTGTTTTCTTCTTTTTTTTTAACCTAAATCGATGTCGAATAATTATGTGGATCTACAAGCTATTTTGTATTCAACTGCAAATTCGTTGTGGAGTTCTAAAGTCATTTACTGTCAAAACCCGAGCTCTTAAAGCTCCTAGGAATCCATCTAATTCTCAACTGAAAATGTCACCTGCCATGACACTCATCTTACTTCAACACCGCTATCTTTGCAGCGCAACGGTCACCCCAGAAAGGAAAGTTGAAGAATGCGGAAGGTCCCGGGGCAAAGCCCACTGCAGGCTTTGTTGCCAGTACGAAAGAGCCATTGTGGCGGTGCATGGAGTGTTGTGGTGCTTGCTGCAAGCTGGCCAAGGGCCTGCTTTTGCCTCTCCTGGAGAGATCTTCACAAACCCTTCCGACATTGACGTTTGCTTTCACAATTTTTACAACGTACATCATTGTTGGACGAAACGCAAGACTCATCCTTTTCTCTTCCTTGTTCTCTTATGTTGTTTGCAATAGCTGTAGAGAAACTATCAAGGCAATCTATGGTTCTCATTCCAAGGAATTGGATAACTTCAATCGCTCCTTGAGAAGTTTTGAGCAGTTAAGTTGATCCAACTTGCCCTGCTTGTACTGCACAAGGTCATTTAAACCCTTATCCTATTACTTTTTTACTTTGTTCATTGAACTGATCAGAAAGGTATGAAAGCTTTTCGTGGATGATCCGATGAAATATTGACTTCTGAACAGGATTTGGGCTATTATCCTATTATGCCACAAGGAAAAGGGTTTGAAGAAAGTTGAAAGCGGGAGTTCAATGCATGTGCATTCAACAGTGCAGCAGTATGATACCACTAGTATATTAGATACTGGCAAGATCATCAAGGGCAGACTTTCCGTGCAAAATATCTATGGAGCCCCCTTTTGGCAACATTTGCTGTGATGTGTCTGAATAAATGATCTCAAGGACCAGAATTTTTGTAGTAGATTGGTCATGAGATCAGATAGCTTTGGAAGATGAATCTCCCTCCTATCTCTATGGAGTCTGGTTACTCTCCTACAATCAAAAAGCTAGTGGTTGGGCGTGAATGAATATTCAGTTATCATGAATGCTCAAGACATTCGACCTGATTATCCACGCCTTCCTTTTTCGTTGTTTTCGAGGAATGCATATCCATGCTTTCGTTTTGTACTGAAAATGCATATCCATGTTTTCGAGGAATGCTCAAACAAAATTCTCGAACTGGTGAAGTTATTTGATCGATGTTCTTTTCCTTGACAAACAAGTGTTAAATGGGAAGCTTGTTCTAGATTGCATGCCTCCTAAACATCTGTGAATTTTGGAAATTAATCTCTCAAAATAAATAAAAATGAAACAAATTCAGGCCCCATAATAGAATTCCGCAAGAACTGTGGTGAATTTCAATAGAAATTTAATGTTAGAACAGAAACTGCTCTAGTTGACAACACTAGTTTAAAGACGCCAATGTTATGTTGATTTTCAGATTTTATTTTTTGTCTGGTATTGGTTCGGTTCAAAAGGGGTCTCAAGGTTGGTGAAAGGAACGCAGAGATTGCTATAGAATGAATCTCATCGTTACAAGGGCGGTGCTAGACAGGGCAATCCCATAAAAGGCTGGTTTCCGCTGCCCAAACAACCAGCTTTCTTTCCCTGAAACCCCACCTCTAGGATACAGGAATCAACAGGATAAAGAAGAAACCATTTATAGAGAGGACTAATTGCAGGTGATTCAGTAAGACCAAGTCCGGAGAAAGTGTTGCTGGTTGAATTCTATCTAATTATCATGTGCAAGAACCACAAGCATTCATCGCAGAAGATTGTCCCACTTCGTTTTTTGACAGTTATGATATTCCTGAAGTATATGATGATTTCCCTCCATTGTTAGAAGCCATATGCTATCCTCTGGTTTTCCTTACCAGGGTGATTCCTTCCACGATTTCAATTCCTCACCATATAGCGAAGAGGATGCAAAGAACCCTTAGGAAGAAGGGCAGCTGGCATGCAACAATTGGAGGAATTGGGGAAGTGAATACGAATCTTGATTGACCTTTGGTGATTGTTGGGATGATGACCTCTCCTCCTATGGCAATATTATTGATAACAACGGGAATGGCAGTGGATTGCACAGCAGAGAAGAATGCTTTCAAGGTGAAGAACAGAGAGACATATATTCTGGCCATTATGAAAGTAAAGAAACCCAGTTTTCGTATTATGATAATTGGTCTGGCTACGAGTCCTGGTTTGATGAGATGAAGGAAGATACCAATTACGATGACAAGCATGAGCCCAGATATGCATATAGCTACAGCCAGGATGAGATGGGCAGCATCTGTGAAGGTTTCTTCGGTTACTTGCCTTGCTTGACCCCAACATTTAGCAGCTTCTGGTGAATAAAGATTCTCCAGCTTCTGCTACCATCATCAGTTTAGAGTTTCTTTTGTATTAAAGCAATGGTTAATAATAGTGATCTTTACTTGTTATCAGAGAGGCAGGGTTCAACAGAACCCTCTCCTGAACAAATAATTACCATTCAGCAGCGTGCATCAATGATGCTGCAAAACCCAGCAAAATTCATCCAGTGTATGCATGAAGATCTGAATTAAACTTCTTTTTGATCAAACCAAAACCCGTCGGTTTGATTCGCTTGTCTGACGACCTGTGGTGAGTACTGTCATCCATCCCTAATCTACTTGTTTGAATAGTCTCATGAGGGGAATAAATAATAATAATAAAAATTCTTCTAGGTTGGGAATTAAGACAACTAATCTTGTCTTCATGACCGTCATTAAGACCTAAATTACATGTGCATCGCAAGTGTTAATGTTAACACGTCAGCAATCACAGAGAAAGAGGAAGTTGAGAGTAAACTTCTTTCTTTTGACGTTGTAAAATATTATGTATAATCAGTGTGCTATACAGATGATGGTCAAGCTAATAAAATTTATCATAGTACAGAGCCAAGCCCCAATTCATCCTCTATATCATCCGCATCTTCAAACAGTTTCAGAAACCGAGCTTGATCTTGCTCCCTCTTCTTCTTTTGCCAGTACTTGTATGCTGCTACTACTCCAAGAACAAACACAGTTGAAACCAGAGCACTGATCACAATGACCACAGCAAGATGCGTTTCGTTCCCTTTTTTGTGGGGCTTTGAGGCAGAGGTGGAATCTATTGACAAATGGAAAACAGGCTCATGAGTATACTTTTGAACAAAGAGCTGTCTGCACTGAAACATCAACAAGCAGAGGGACATGCAGATCACACACAGATGGATTAATAAAACATCCGCAAGGCATGTCCCTTGTTTCAAGCAAATTTGCATTCTCCCCTTTTTTTTGGACAGAATAGACAAATTTCTTTTCTTTTTTTGCTTTTTATACTTCTGAGGTGATGAAAATTATGTTTATAAATTGGATGCGTAAAAACACAAAATTCACAATTTCAGATTCTACTTATACAGAAGAAAAAACAAAAGAAAGTGACAAAAAAGAAAAAGAAGAGATCAAAACAAACGAGAAGAAGACAAAAGAGAAGAAAAGGCCTGTATAGAAATAGCCGAAACCTGGGATAGCATTATTTTTGCTCAAGCAATAAGAGGTTGTGTTTTAGTAATTCAATCGATTCTTCGAAAATATATTCTATTGCCTTCATTAATAATAGCTAAAAATATCATTCGTATGCTATTATTTCAAATTCCTGAATGGCCCGAGGATTTAAAGGATTGGAATAGAGAAATGCATGTTAAATGCACCTATAATGGAGTTTAATTATCAGAAACAGAATTTCCGAAAAACTGGTTAACAGACAGTATTCAAATAAAAATCCTATTTCCTTTTCGACAACAACCTTTTACCCTATCAAAAGAATACCCTGAAGGTAAAACTTTTAGCCACAGGCCAACTAGCTAAAAAATGTTATTGAAGTACCAGTAGTATCTAGAGGGCTGAAATGAACATGAATGCAGTTTATTGTTGCCAGCAACTTGCAAACCTAACACCCCCCCCCCCAATTCTCTTTTTCCTCTTTTTTCATTAGTTCATTTACCTATTCAATCAGTAGAAGAGCTAACACACCAACTTGCCATAAGTATCATAAATTTATCAGTACAATCTAAATATCTGAAAAAATCACAAGTTCGCATAGCAGCAACAATCAAAGTTCCTCACATATTTCAGCTCATCAATCAAAGTGGTCCAGTCAAACCAGAGTTAAGTTCTTACTAAACTACAGCTGCTTCAGTTCCTAAATTATCTAAAACAGCAGTTCTTACTTCCTAGCCATCCATTAAGGCAATATTCTTTGATGCATAATAGCATCTTCACCTTCATAATTACATTTCTATAAGAAACAATTAAAACCACATTCCACTAAACTATCATAGGCAAGAAGCTTTTAAAAACACTTGAAACATAGATACACAGAAAATACATGATCATATAACACAGATAACTAACATAACACGCATAAGGCAGGTCCCTTGTTTTTACAATAGCCGGCAAGGTTGGTCACCTTAGTAATTAGATGGAAAATTCACACACAAACAAGCTAGAAAGTATAATTGAAGTACCAACAGCATCTAAAGGTCTGTGATGACTACAAAAGCAGAATTAGTGTAGCAGCAACATGCAAGCTGAAACAAGTACACGATCACTCTTCTGACAGCAAAAATCCCACCTCATGACTCTTGTTGTACAGCCAAACAGGAATCAAAGTCCCTTGATTATCTGAGCCCCCCACCCCCACCTTGTTTCTGACTAAAAGTTCATTTACCTATCGATGGCATAATTCACACACCCACTTGCTAAATGTATATCATACAGGTATAGTAGCATCTAAACATCTGAAAATATAACGAGTTGGTCATCAGCCACGGAGCCAAACCAGAGTTACACCTTCCCCAACATCACTAAAGTTTGTTAATTTTCAAAAGCAACATTTCCTAGTCATCCATCGAAGCGACAAATCTCCAAATTACTCGCATTCTTTTTTCTTTTTGATAGATGCACATACAAACACAATTCAATGACCTCAAAAAATAGCATTACAAATATTTTTTTAACCTTTGATGCAAAATGGCATCCTTTAGCTCTATATATACAGACACTCAAACTCCAAACTTCAACATTCCAGTAAAGAAACCAGTTATCCATCGTAGGCTAGAAGCTAACAACATCTTGAAACATTATGTACGAAATATAGTTACAAGTTTTGAACTATGAAATACCAACAACACTCACCAGCTGCTAATGGCACACATTGTGGACACAAAAAAGTAGCATCAAATTCCCCGTGAATAATTCGATCATTTTTCCCATCAGAACCCGCAAAATCCGACGGACAAAACTCCCACTCATCAAAAACATCATCAGACTTGAAGTCATCCTTCTCATAAAATCCACATCTCTTGCATTTCACACTCGTAAACTCTGTCAAAGGCTACAAACAACACAAACGCACGCAAAAAATAAGATAATAATAATAATAATAATTAATTAGAAACTTAAAAAAATAAAAATGCAAACCTTACCTGCCATGATTCTTCGCCTTTAAAAGTATACGAGACATTAACTTGTTTAACATCAGGCAATGCTGTTTGGTTCTCTCCTTTACAGCTGAAATATATTGTTGGTTCAACATTAAACCACTCGTGTGTTCGGTATATTTTCATCGAATCCAATGTTACGACAGCGGGTAATACAATTCCTGTCACCAGACACACACCAATCAATCTTAATGTAAGACTCCAGATTGACAAGATGAGATTTTTCTTCTATTCGTACCTGGAAAGTAGATGAGGAAAATCAAAGAGACAAGAAAACTAGCTGAAGAAACCCTAGGAATCTGAAGATGGTAACAAATCGACATGGCTTTTGATATTCGATTGAGTTATAAATTGATTGATTCAGGAGAGGATGGTGGAGGGGGTGCACAGTACGCACTTCTAAATATCGACAGGGTTTTTAGAAGATGGTGTGAGTTTGTGAGAGTATTTAGTTATGGCGGTTTTTTTAGCTTCTGGTAGAAATGAAAAATAAGAATAGTTCGTTTGCGTGAGCTGACCGCTTCGTGATGCGCTATACTGTACGGGGGGTGGTGTCTAGATTACGCTGGGGTGCGCAGCGTGGATCCCGAGAGCAATCTCTCTCCTCTCTTACGTCAGCTGAAGGGCATTTTCAACATGCTGTGCTAGTGGTATGAGCCATGAGGACGCGGCAGAAAATCTCTCTCTCTCGTTTTATTCAAGAAAAAAGGAGTGGTAAATTAGCCCATTGATTATGACAGAGTTGGATATTAATCTTAGTCGGATTTTCAAACTAATAAAAAATTCTCGATGTCATTTTATACAAAAATTCAAAAAAAAAAAAAAAACTTATTTGGCTGGAAGACATGGATAGGAGGACTACATTAAAATCTTTTAAGATGTAGGGACCTAATTGAGATAAATAAAATTCTTTAGAGACACTATAAGAAAATTCCCTATAATTAGAGGTCATGTTTGTAGTTTTCTCCTTCCCTTTTTTATTTATTTATTATTTTTATCACACTTCTCACATGTATTATTAATGGAGATAATTTTTAAAAGTGAGATAATTTTTTATTTTAGATATATTTTACATGAAATAATAATAATATTAATGTTCTGTTATTTGATTATTATCAAGATCAATGTCAAAGATAAAAAACAAATGAATAAAAAATATTTTAATGTATTTTTAAAAAAATACTTTTGAAAATTATCTTGCCCATAATACTTAGCTCCTCTACCTTTGTTGTGGCCTCAATTAGGGATGAACAAAAAAAACTAAAAAAACAATTAAATTAAAAAAACTAGAAAAAAATAACTGAAAAAATCAAACCATAAAAGAATATATTAAAATTTTTTAAAAAATAACCAGTTCGATTCGATTTTGGTTTTATAAACTTGAAACCGAAAAAACTGAACTGAATCAAACCCAAACTGGAAAAAAATCGAGCCAAAACAAAAAACCAAGCCAAACCAAAAAAATCAAGTCAAATCGATTTGAACTGGTTTTTATCCTAAAAACCCGAATCGAAATCAGTTGGTTTAAACCAGTTTTGATTTTTTTTTTTTTTAAATCAATTTAATATTTTTTTTATAACAACCAAACTAAACCAAAAATAATCACCCCTAATTTTAATTAATTATGAACAACCACATTAATAATATATTTGTTAGAGAGATGTACCACATCGCGTATTTCTTACACAAAAACACCTTAAAACGATGACATTTCAATTACACTGAGAGTTTAATTTAATGAAAGTTTTGTAGCTTGTAATATGTGGTAAAGGTTTACAGCACAAGATGAAAGAATACGATGACCTTCGTGTAATGGTCAAAGGAACAGTGATGATATCGCAGACCCGTATTACAACTTGAAAAAAAAAATACCGATTAAAAAAAGAAAACAAATGTAACCTGTGGGTTATATTTTTCTCCATCATAAATATCTGTTTTCAGTGGTATTTGAAGGGATTGGAAATCGAATTGTATCACAGAACGAAGGCATGAAAATATGATCACGGTTGTATTAGTTTTCCGGTGGCGGTGCGTGTTTGAGTCGGCGTGTGAAATCGGATGATATTCCGACAACATTAAAATGGGAGTGCTATATTTAACCAGTCTAGTTACTTTGAATTTCATGGCAGAGGTTAAGCAGGAAATGGTCAGAATCAGAATCGGAAACCGTCAATTTGCTATTCTGAAAATCACACACTCCGAGATAAAAATCGAGTGGTTTACACAGAGAATACCTAATTATGGAATTGATGGCAGGAGAGAGAAGCAGGCAGCTAATTTAGACACCCATTCTTTCCCTCTCCTGCAGCTGCTCTCGCATTGCTGGGAGGGAATTTAGCTCGTCGCCCTGCTTGAATCCATATTTCTAACTTCATCTTCTCATAATTCTGAGGTATAGAACACAGAATCACGCAGGACCAATGTGGATATTTGCAATTCTTGCAACCATTCTCCTTTTATCCCTCCCTGACCATGTTGACTCTACCAGGTTATCCGACTTGAGGGATTCAACCGGACGAAGACCATTGTCAAGGCCTACCGAATTCCTTGCTGCTCACAACAAGATCAGGTCAATGCACAACTTAACGTCCTTGTCCTGGAACAGAATGCTGGCTAGATATGCTCGCCGGTGGGCCAACACGCGCCTTGATGACTGCAAGAACCTGGAACACTCTCCCAATAGCCCTTTTGGGGAGAACTTGTTTTGGGGTCTGAGAGATCACTGGAATGCTTCCAAGGTAGTCAAATACTGGGGTGATGAAGTGCGGTATTACGATCCACTAACAAACGAGTGCCTCAACAACAGTGTCTGTGGACATTATACACAGATTGTATGGAATACGACTCAGGGTGTAGGCTGCACCCATGCTTTATGCAATAACAATGAAGGTCACCTATTTGTTTGCTCCTATGATCCTCCGGGGAATATTTACTATCAGGGCCCGTTTGGTGGTCGTTTCGGCAAAAGTATTGTGTATCCTCCGTCGCCCGATCGATCAATCTCACAACTTTCAGAAAGCCCACATGCCACCACGGGGATCGCCGTGAGTACAGCTAAGAACAGGGATTTCATCTCAGGCACCACTGGGCATCCAGCTAATGTGACCCCTCCTAAATTTAAACTTAACAATGTATGACACTGCCATGGCAATATTGAGAATATGCATTCTAACCATCTTCACAGGCACGCTGCCTGGTTAGCTCGTGAGTTGCATGTATTCCTCCATATAAGAGTATAAGATATACAGCATGTAATAAACATATAACCCCATCGACAGCTTTTCTCCGTTGTGTTTTCCTTCTTTCTTTTTTGTGTTCTGACTTCAGATCTGCTGGCAATGAGAATTGTAAATCGCGTCCTTTGACGGACAATTTTGCTGATTTGGATACAAAATGAGATTTTACCAGGATTATAGTACAGGTTCTGTCAATCACCCTGGACTCGGAAAAACACAAATGGAAATCTCTCTGATTCTCAATGGGGATGGTTCAAAAGCGCGAATGGTTCAGGATTATGGTGAATCCGAGACAAGGTAGGCTGAACCGGTCCAGGTTAATTCTCTAATCACACATGGCTGGTTGGCCTACTTGCACAAGTTGCTCTTTATCACTTTGCTCTAAGTAGATTTAGCCAAGTCCCCCTCCCCTCAAGCAGGTACATCTTATAGGTGATTATGTTGGTTTTTAGGGTGGGAAAAGATCGATGAGGAAAGGATATGGAGAAAACTAGCATCACCATTAACCAGCCAACCTCATATGCTTGCTTCATAACACCTCAGTCATGACACGGCCAAACAATTAAAAATAAATATAGAGCTATGGATATAATCCAAGCAAACAATTCAACTAAGGGTAAATGATTATTGGTGTTCTTCGCTTTCTTGGCATTTCCATTGCTAACTAATGATTTCAGATAAAACTGTAGGCTAGAAGCTGTGGTGTAATTCGAATCATGCGATCCCATACCCATATAATGCAATAACGCTTCAAGTGCGCACCACAAGGATGCACTGTGTTATCATTTCATTTGCGCATTACGCATTGTACAATCAGAAACTATCACATCACATAGTAGATTTTTCAGATATTGATACTGCTCCCTTGCCATTTCAAGTGTTACATATGCGGTAGGGTGTTTGCAACAATATCAACAAACCTCAATCAGTAGAGAATACCTTGGTTTCTAATTGATAAGCTTTGGTGAAGAAAGCAGGCCAACAAAGATAAGTGGACATAATGCTACTAACAGTTGATGCACCAATGAGCATGTTCATCACCACGATTTGCAATTGAATAGCTTCTAGTGGAGAAGCCCCTCCCATGATAAGCCCAGTCATTGCTCCAGGAAGTGAAATGAGACCCACAGTTTTGGCATTGTCCAGTACAGGAGAAAGCGCAATAACAAGAGACCTTTTCACTTGTTGAAGTGTGGCTTGACGTGGTGTTGCTCCAAGTGCCAATGCTGTCTCTACCTGCCACAGAAACCACCCAATTCGAATAATTAAGCCATGGAAATTGTTAACAAACAACAAAAATGAATCAGAATTGGACTAGTTACTCTTAGCAATAAATGACATGTTGGGTTCACATAAAAGTTGTAAATATCCTACAACGAAAATGAATGGAGAAATTGAGGTATTTTTATCTAAGATTGACTCTCAACCCCTAACTCTAAGGCTTTTTGGGTCAAAGGTGCAATCCTAACACGAAGACCGAGTCCCATGCATCTCCTCTAAACAAAAAGCTGGTCCTAACATGGTGAAGTCTTGGTGAGAGTTTTGTCTTTAACATACCAGGTTCATTTGGACTTTTATATCATCGCGGAGTCTTTTCATTGTAACACCAGTAACTGTCATTGCATTTCCAACCATCATGCCTGCAACGGGGATGATGTACCGTGGAGTGAAGGGGAAAACGTTCAATATAACGAGCAGGAACATTGTCACTGCAGTACCAGCAAGGATAGAAGCACCAGCCACCAATTTTCCTCTAGGAACGTGTTTGGCACGTTGTCCTGCTGTATATCCAGCGACAGAGACCTGCAAGGGGTTCAATAATAATGTCAAGAACTAGGAAAAATAATTTGAGAGAGAAGCCTAGTTGAAGGCTTGCATCAGTTGCCAAACTCCTGTAATTATAATCTAGAAAAAAGAATCACAAATTTGAGACGGCTTGTTGGGATTTTCCGGGATAAAAAGCCCATTACAGATCAAGATTTTCTTGACACTTGCAAGTTGTAAAATGCAGGCAGCCAAGTTTATTGACGGTAGAGTTGAAAACCAACATTAAATAGGGTAAATAAGAAAACAGAAAGCCTGTACTCTGTTGCTGTCAGCATGCAGACAATTCTAGGTATGTGGCGAGGATTGTTCGTTGAGAGAAAAATCAAGGCTTAACAAAAATGGCTAAGAAATTCCATGTTTTTGTCTCCAATAATACCTCTTTTCTTCTCTCTCTCTCTCTCTATGTTCTTCTGTATGAGCTAAAAAAGGCCGCTCAAAAAGAAATCAAAGCAAATCCGAGACATACAAATAATCAATTGATCCAGAAAAAATATATTCAAACTGAATTAAGCTCTGTTCTTTAATGAGAAAAGGAGTAATAAATAAATAAATATGAAAGCAGAAACGAGGAATTCACACAACCCTTCGGCTATTTCCTTCTTGGTTGAACTTTCTTACCAAGCTAACATATACAGAACTTGCAAGTTAAAAGTGTTAATCAAGAAAAGAAATAAAAATAAATTAAGACGAACCATGAAAATGTAAGCAAGGATGATCCATACAGCGTGGTCCTGACTGAAAATGAACTGCAAAACAAACCCAATAACAGATAGCTGAAGAAAGGCTCTAACGATGGAGTACACCATCTCTCCCCCCAAACCAAGCTTTTGCGTATAGGACAGAATCACCGCCATGAGAACCACTACTGTAGCCGCCAGTGGCTTTATCATACCCTTTAGAAACGTCAACAACCATTCAAAATCATAACTACCAGTACCAGAACTCAGCAATTCATCAAGGTCGAAAGCCATATTCCAATATTAATTTCTACCGCTCAAACCACAAATTAACTAACTAGTTCGAGCTAAAGTCCTCTGTTTGTAGAGAGAAAAAAGAAGTTGAAGGTTCTTTCTTGCATGTGGTGGTGGTTATACATATGGTGGCAGACACGACCTTCCCCGAATAAAAATGAGATATCTCGTGGAGTCCCTATTAGAGGAATATGTATATGTGGATCATCGAAACCACCTTGTCAAGTGGCAAGTTTCGTGCTTTTCTGAGTACGGCACAGGTACATCCCGTCCATATCTTTTATTATTTTTTTATTCTTGAGAGAGCCCACAGTCATCGTTCCATCATCATCATTATATATATATATATATATATATTGAGCAAAATATATTGAGCTGTAATGCTAATGATTTGCTTAAGTAACAGTGTATATTAGCCTCCTGGCCCGTGATTAACTGCGGGACTAGATAATTTTTTTTTATCAAAATATAATATTTAGATTTTAAAAATAAGTAAACAAATATAAAAAAAATCATTTATAACATGTGTTGTATATATATAAAGGCTAATTAAAGCCAAATCAACACAAATATAAATTATATGACTTCGATTAAAATTACAAACAAATTATAAAGTTTTTCTTAAAAAAATATAGTAATATTTTTAAATTTGTAACCCGGATTATTATACTTGAAACATCAAATTTAAAAGAATTATAAAATTTAAATTTCAAAGTATGTGATGGTTTCAATGCGTCAATAACTTTTTAGTAAGAAATCATTATTATTATAATAAATCAAACTTACAATTAAAAAAAAAAACTTTCCATTATAATAAACTAAAATTTTAGAATAAAGTACCATAATTCTTCTGAGATATCAATAAGATTATAAGAATCATTGAAGACTTTGAAAATTCAATAAAAGCTTATATTATATTCAAAACATCCTTAATCAAAAAAAGAAAAATAAATGTCAAAATAATTTTTTTAATCAAAAATATTATTAAAAAGTAAATCAAAGAAAATGACTAAGAATTAATAGTGAAGTTAATAATGTTTATGTAGCAATATTAAAATAATCATGTTTGGGCAGAAACTGTTTTCATTTATTTTTTTAATGCGAGACAAATGCTTTTGATATTTATTTTATAAAAAATATTTTAATACATTGAATAAATTAAATAATTTTAATTTCTAGAAAAACAATTCATAAAAAAATATTTCCCATAAAACTAACATACCCTTGTGATGTCGTAAAATTTTGAAATAAAAAGGAAAGGGTGGATAAATGCTTTCATAGTCGGAAAGGTTTTTTGTTTTTTTATTTGTGATATCAGTTTTGGGTTATTTGCTTTTTTTTTCTTCTTTTTTTCCTTCAATGATTCCGCCCCCGAAAGTCACGTGACGGCCGTACGGTTTGATACGAACCAGTAAAAAGGTTCAATGCTCAACGCGCGCGCGTGAGGTAGTTGGAATCAATACGGATGGTTGATTTTGATGGACTTGTGAGTCCTGAAAATGTGGGAAAGTCCACAAAGAATTTGTCCTTTCTGTCGGATTTTCCATCTTTAATAAGACACGTAGCTGATCCCTCGGAGGCGGAGCCCGTCACATGACAAAGCCTTTTTTTTTTTTTTTTTTTGGCTTTTCTTCCCCTTGTGAAGGCTCATCGAATGTATGCCACTTTCTTTTACTCAAAATTCTCATATATTTTTTTATGAGGTTTTTTCTTATTTTGATAAAACATGTTTTCTTTAATAACAATATGACTTTTTTAATAAAATATTAAGGTAATTATAATAAATATTTGCAAGAATTTTAATAATTTAAATTCAAGAAAAAAAAAGTATTTCTTGAGTCAAAATCCTCTTTTCCTTATTCATTTAATTTTCTTACTTTGACAAAAACATATCTTTTTTTTAAGATGATTTTTTTTAAAAAAATACTTATCAAATTTGAAAATATTTTTTTTTAATAATTAATTCATGAAAACTTTATAAAAATTTATAATAAAAGACAACCAAATTCTCACAAATGTATGTCTACACTTATAAGGTGAGGCAAGACGTTATTGAATTTAAGAGACCAAACTTGTGCACCTTGTGTAAAAGAAAAGGGCTTAGGCACATTTTTTATTATTATATTTTAATGAGTGGACTGTGTTTTTTTAAATAGAATGGACAACACATAATTAATGTGGGAAAACAACATTTCGTCAATTAAAACATATTTTAATCACCATAAGAGATTAGAAAATCAGGGTTTGAGTTTTAAGACCCCTAAACCATAAATTTTGACTTGTTTTCATCTAACTCCCCCACCCCTCCCCGAAAAACATCACAGGAATCTTAAGAACCTCATTTCAACTTTAAAATTACCTCTAATTTAGTTTAAAAACTGAAAACTAAACTACATAAAAAACAATTATAAACCCAATCTATTTTTTTTTAATATGGTTAAAAGGCAAAACCACCTCTGTTGAACTTTCATATTTAAGAAGAATTCATTAATACCAAGATTGATTTTTTTGTTGCTGGAATGTGGTCAGCTGAAATCTTTCTTTCTCATCTCTTTTTTTAACAATTTTCTCGTTTCTCTCTCCTTAGAATCAAAATGTAAACACCGAATCAAAAATATAAAAACAAAAACATCACCAAATTAAACTTTTCCAACAATTAAAGGGACTAAATCTAACTTTTGAAGATTGTAATTATATGGAAAGAATACAATCCATATTGTTTTGCGTCTTAGTATATAGTGTTTGTACTACAAAAAAAAAAAATCATCTTTTTTAGTTTATATTATAATATGTGTGGTCATATAAGTTCTTTGTCCATGACTTGGTTAGATAAACAAATATATAGGTCTTTAAGATGGTTTCTTTTTTTTTCTGGGTAATAAGAATTTTTAAATTAATTTATGAATGGATCAAAACTAATATTATGTTTTAGTCATAATAATATTTTTAAATGATCTATATGCATCCTTTTTTTTATTAGTTTGGTGTAAAAAAAAAACAAATTCTTCAAAGTACTAGTTTTTGTTTACACTAAAAATAAACTCTCGTGTGTTTTTAATCAAGAACAACAATTATTCACTTTGTATTTTTTAAAAAGTCAAAATAGAAAGTTGAAATCAATCATCCACTAAGAAAATCAAGATTCACCTTATCGATCAGTGATCAATTAAATTTTTAAAAATATTAGGTTAATCCGTTAAATCTGGAATCCATGTCATGAGAGTATAATAACTAAATAAAAAAAATATAATATTGAAAAAAAAAATTAAACATAAAAATATATTAATTGAAAAAAAAAACAAAGCAAAGTATTATTCCAGCATATAATACTTTGTGAAAAAAAGTACATTTAACCCACTTCGCTTTTAGTTTATAGTTAATTATCAAAGGTCGAAGATGTAAAAAATTGTATGAGGATTAAATGACAAATCAATTTTACATAAGAGAATTTTTAGTAATTATAAAAACTAATTTAAAAGAAGAAGACCGAAACTGACATTGAGAAAAGTTTATAGCATTTTTCCTATGTTTAATGTTCAATATGCATATCAATTTACATTCTAGTCCCTTATTTTTTTTAATTTTTACATTTGATCCCTTGTGTTTTGGGTTTTTTATTAGATCTCAGACTTTATTTATTTTACCTTTCAGTTTCTGAATCTTGAGAGAGAAAAGGAAAAATCATAAAAACTTTTGAGGATAAAGAAAGCTTTTGGGTAGTTAGATTCTAGCCACCAATAAATTTTATTCTAGTGTTTATGAATTCAGCTTTGGTAAAGGAATTTAATGGAGGTAATTACCATCTTTAATGATGTCGAAAAAAATAGATTAAAACTAACAAAATTCTTTTTATTTTATTTTAAGTTTTTATACTAATTATAATTTATTTTATCGTTAGAAATGAGCATACAGAGGCTCATGGTATTTTATTTATGTTTTGAGTGAAAATGATTAGAATTTGTATTTTTTGGGTCCATAAACGTGGATCGTGTTTTTTTTTTAATAACAGGAGCTATTTCTAGTAGTAGTAGTAATAATAATAATAAAAAAGACGAAAGAATAGTTCGCTCTGTACGCACCGCGCGACTGCGTGAAAGGGGCTTGTTCCTTTCCACCCTACCAGGGTTCAAACCTCACTGTGCATACTTGTCATCCCCGCGGTGCCTTACATGCTCGCTGGTTTGCAGGATGTTCAGTAGGTCGTGAGATTAGTCGTGATGCATGCAAGCTGGCCCGAACACCCATATAAATCAAAAATAATAATAATAAAAAAAAAAAAAATTGGAAAGCGAACTATGTGTCGCTTGTGATTATAGATGATGAGTCATCTATCTATTTAAAAACAAATTGAGAATGATGATATGTTATCCACCTTTTATAAAAATAAAAACAAGGTGCGCATGGGTTATCATATGGGCTAGGCATGAATGCCCATTCTTCCATCTTATGCATGCTTGGCCCTTTATCTTTTTTCTCATTACTTTTTGTTTTTGTTTTTTTATAGTTAAATTAATTTTAAATAATTTTACTGAAATGATGTTTAAACAATTATACAATTATTCCATTATTTTCAAATAGTAGCAGCATTGTTTATGTTAATATTACCAATTGTTTTTCAAAAAATTATATATAAACCTAATATGCATGGTTTTCTACATATGGATGAAATATATATTATTTTAATTTTTTATTAAGTATATTACTATTATATTTTTCAATATATTCACGTCAAAATTATCAATTTATCTTTTTATTAAAAAATACTTTTAATAATATGATAATGTTTTGTTAAAAAAAAAGTACTTCTAATATAAAAAATTGTAAAACAAAAGGAACTCATTAATGAAAAAAGATTTTGATTAAAGAGATATATATATATATATATTAAACTGTTAAAACATTTTTGGACATTGATTGTAATTGCTTATAGTTTTCGTAAGATATATTTTTTTGTTAAAAAAAATATTAATAGTGAAAAAGAGAATTTAAAATTTAAAATTAATTTTTTCTATATAATTTAAATTTAAATTTTTTTATATAAAAAATCATTTTTATTATCATATAATTAAATAAAAAAAATTAAAATAACACCTTCCAAGTGAGATCAAATATTTTAATGAACATCTGTCTTTAAATTTCTAGACTTCATTTACAGGTTTATAAATTTTTTATTTTATTTCGCTAAATGAACTCATCGACTTTTAAATTTTTTTATAAGACGAGAAAATACGTTCATAATGTTTATATTAGAAATTAACTTGGAATCATATTTTGGAACATAGCGCAGTGAGAGTACCTAGCCAGTATCATCACTAATTAGAGGGTGACACCAGCCAGGCTAGAACTGGTCGTGCTCTATCTTAATCCTACGTTGTAACATTCATGATAGCTTCTTCGAAGAAAACAAGAATTAATTATGTTTTAAGGTATTTTTTATTTATAAATATATTAAAATAATATTTTTTTATTTTTAAAAATTTATTTTAAATAGCAGCATCATAAAATAATTTAAAAAATAAAAAAATAAAATTTTTTAAAAAATACTTTTAAAACATAAAATCAAACCATTGCTAAAATTCCGTTTGCCATGTTTTCATACAATAATATCGGAGACTTTGTCTGCATCTCTTTGTGCTATACAATAAAGTAATTCTGGCACATGTGAGAACGGGGTGAGTTCGAGTCTTTTAGGTGAAGGTATCTGCTTGCCTGCCAGTTTTAGGGGCCACCGACTATGGATTTTTATCTTGGGACGTTGCGCGAACAAGATTCCCCCAGAAGATATGAATTATTGCTGATAAGCCCAGAGCCAGAGACATAAATAAGTAACCTGCATTATCAATATGGACCCTTGTAATAAAACAAATAAAATAAAAAAAATACCCAATTGCATGTGACATTACAACTATTAGGTGGGTAGACGTCTCTTGTGGTCCTGCACGTTTGCTTGTTTATATTATAGTTACTGGGGCTATCCCTCTTGAACACGTTATCACCTTGACATTACAACTATTACGAGAGATTGAGGTTAAAATTATATTTTTAAAAATTTTAAAAAAATTATTTATTTAATTTTTTTTATTTTTAGATTATTTTGATGTGTTAATATTAAAAAAAATAATATTTTGATATATTTTCAAGCGATATACATTTTAAACTACAATCACTACAACACAACCAACACCCTGAATTAGGATCTTGTACTTTGGGTTGTTATATATTGCGGTAAAACTTCATGATCAGTAGTTCTTTTTGTTTCTTGTCATCAAGAATTTTAATAGTAAGAAAATATTAGTTACCGAATTGAATCCTCACATATATTTTTTTATCATTTGGGTCCCCAATTTATAGAAATATCCTCAATCAAGCCCTATCTAAAATCACTATAAATCTTTGGCATAAGATGTTAAGTTCTCATTAAAATGACATCATTTTATTGTACCAAGTAGGCATTTGAGGTGGAAAACATTTAACATATTTGCAAGGGGAGACCTGATTGATGATCGGGTGCATAGAAAATTGTATGGGTCAAGGTCACCCATAATTATTCCTTAATCTAGGCTAGCTAGATATTAGGTTAGCTTCCGTTGTAAGTTCTTGTTGTAACTTATTTTTGGGTCTCTACAAAAAAATATATATTCGGAAGAAATCTAAAAATGATAGCAGTGAGAATAGGATGCCCGAGCACCAATAAAATAGTCAGAAATTGGTTAAGGAGGTTTAAAAATACAAAGTTTGAAATTTGACAGTATACTTTTAATTGACGAGAGCTCTGTTGGCAAAGAAAATTCAATTTAACGAAGAAAAGTCCAAAACCATATGTTTATTGATGCAATTAGATTTTATTGAAGGTTTAATTGAATTTATGGAAGGTTTGATTGCAATAAAATTTGATTTTTAAGTCAATTTGAGCTTTAATTGGAAGAAATTAAAGTTCTAGGATCAAATTATAATTTTTGAGAGTTGATTTGGTCAAATCAGGGGCTTAATTGCATAAATATTGAAGTTTGATGGCCAATTAGGGATTTAATTGGAAAAAAATCTGAAACCAAGAACCAAACTGGAAAGGCGCGTAACTATAGGGGCTAAAATTTGTCTAAATTAAAAGTCTAATTGAAGAAATTGGAAGTTTATGGATCAATTGAGGGTCAAATTATACAAATTCAAAATTAAGAATTAAAGTGAAAAAGGCGGCCAACTTTAGGGCCGACAATTGAATTTGGTAGGGACGCAATTGAGTTGATTCTTAAAATCAAGATTGCAATTAAGGACTTTATTGAACAAATCACAAATCGAGGACTGATTTGGACTCTGACATGTTTTTGACGCAATTTCCTTTTAAATAAAACGACGCGTTTTGGGTAAATTGGTGCTGTTTCGCCACCGTTAAAAAAAAAAAAAAACAGAAGCCAAAACAGTGCCGCTTTGAACGGCACTGTGGGTCTTTTTCTTCCCCTGGATGCGCGAGGTAGGGGAAGAAGAAGCATTTGTTCCCCTGCATCTTCTCCTCTCCCTCTCTTACCCAAAACCCAAAAAAAAAAAAAAACCAACAAAAGACCCCCACTTGCCTAAACTTTAACCTGTGGTCTACCACCAGATGAAAAAACAGAAGGGACAAGCCCCTCAGGCGGCCCTGAGGTAGGTGCCCAGTGGCCACCCTGCCACCCTACCCCCTGTGCCATGACTGGACAGAGGTAATAGCCCTCTCTCCCCTGTTTTCCACTTATAAATACCAGGGGAGAGAGAGGGTTAAAAAATGAGGGAGGGAGAGAAAAAAGAAGAAGAAGAAGAAAGAACAGAGGCAGAAAAATAAAGAGAAAGAAGAGGAAAATAATGAAAAAATAGAAGGACAATTTAAAGAGAAGGAAACAAAGTACAATAAAAAAAACACAAAGGGAACAAATAGACAAAACAGGAAGGAAAAGAGGAGAGTTTTTTAGTAGAAAAACAGAGGAGAAACCAAAACAAAGGAAAGAAAAGGAGAAAGAAAAGTAGGGAGGGCGGAAACAAAGGGTTAGGAAAACACAAAAAAGAAGAAGAAGAAGAAGCACTGGCCACCCTCCACTTCCTAGTCCGCTACCACTAGCATTAGCAGCACCACCATAGACAACAACTCAACCATTGTCCGAGACCGAAGAAGAAACGTAGAAGCGGGAGAACAGAAGCAAGAAGAAGAAGAAAACACAGGAAAATAGAGAGAAAAAACAAAGAAGAACCACTGGCTGAAATCCCTCGTTCGCCGCGCTGCTTTTCCTCTCCACCGCCACCAGCAGCATCGCGAGCAACCACGGGTCAGCCTTCCTCCCCTTCCCTTTCTTCCTCTTCCTCTTCTTCTTCTTCTTCTTCTTCATTCCCATGTTGCTCCACTGTTCTGCGTGAATAGTGGAGAGTGAATTAATTCACTCGCCATTGTTCATTGGGCCGGACAACACCAACCCAGACCAAAACACATCGGGCCAGGTTCGGCCTTATCCAAAAACAAATTTTAAAAATTTCAAAAATCTTTTCAAAAAAATTTGTGATTTTCTCATGTATTTTTTTTTATCAATTTTATGTAATATTGGTTTGTATTTTTATACCTTAAACATAAAAATCTAGTATTAAAATACCCGGCTTTCTCTGAAATGTTGCAGAAAGAAAATTATAGAAACAAAAAAAAATGTCTTGCTTTCTTCCATACAGCTAAGTCTTTAAAAAAAAAATCATATATGTATGTTTTAGTGTGTATTTTGCTTTAATAACCAGTTTATTAAAGTCATAAGAACTAGGCCAACATTTCAAAAATTCCAATTTTTTTTTTAATATCCGGAATTATGAACTTACACGTAAGATGTACTCCTAATATTAAAATTAGTTTCTTTAGTTGACATAGAACGTTTAGGTTTTACCCAATGAGATAAAAATCTCTTTATCGAGGAGAACTTTTCTTAAACCGTAGACAAACCAATAATTAGAAAACATAATGAAACCTTAGGATATATCAAATAATTAAACAATGCAGCTTACCTTAGGTAGGGCGTTATTAAAGGTGCTAATGCCTTTTCTTTACGCAACCAGTCCATGTACCCAATCTTTGAGACTAGTTAAGGTTTCTAGTGATCAAAATAATAGGTGACGACTCTCATTCCATCATTCCATTGATAAAAGACAAGAATTCCTTGTCTCCCCATATTTGCCAAATAGATAGATACACCTGATAGTGGACATTATTCGCCGCGACACCGCACACGTGCGATAGTTCTAATCATAGTTTTGAAACCCAGACCGGCCCGGCGGGTTGACCCGGGACTCGGCCGACCCGGGCATGGGACCGGTCCGGGTGGAGGTCAAAACCCGTTTGGGAATTGGCCCGGCCAGACCCGGTCAACCCGGTCAAGACCCAGCCACAAACCCGTTGACTTTTGTTTTTTTTTGTTTTTTTTTTTGCTAAAACGACGTCGTTTTGATTTTTTTTAAAAAAATTAAAAAATAAATTTTGACCCGGCCGACCCGGCGACCCGATCGAGACCCGGTGACCCGGTCAAAACCCGGGCCTTGGACCGGGCCGACCACCGGGCCGGGTCTTAAAACTATGGTTCTAATGGAATATTCTGTAAATACATGGATTAAGATTGAAAATTCCAACATTGACATTCAACTATTTCAAAACCACGAGGGTCAAAGTGGAATAGCTAATAAAATCTAGGAGACAAACTTTATTAGATCTATTACATTAAAAAATAAATAAATAACTAAATTTCCTAGCGAAGCTATTGTGTACATAGATACAAATTACTATTTATTGGAATTTTTAATGATACATTTGCCCTTTCACAATAAAATTATAAACAATCAACTAAGGACAATTCAATCTTTTTCTTAGGATTCATTAATCATTAGCAAATTGATCAGGGATAAATCGACATTCTTAATTTTTTTTCACTGTAAAAATAATTGAAAAACCCTAGAAAGCAAGAATTAATTGGCTTCTAGGCACGATAAAATAATCTTTTCACTTTTTTAAGCACGATAAAATAACTAATACACCCTTATAAGCGAGAATTCTTTAACTAACACTCAGGGGTTTTTTCATATTTTTCCAATGGTTTTTTTCATTATAATCAAGTTGCCTTAAAGGAAATATGGTCATATAAAATATATAAATATTAATAAAAACAAATAGATGACATGTGCATTACAAGTATTAGTGTGAGTAGGGGTGAGCAAAAAAATCAAGAAACTGAGAAAATCGAGAAAAAAATAACCGAAAAAACCGAACCGTGAAAAAAAACCGATTAAATTTTTGAAAAAACCGACCGGTTCGGTTCGGTATTATAAGCTTAAAACAAAAAAACCGAACCAAACCGAGCCAAAACCGAAAAAACCAAGCTCGAACCGGTTTAGGTTTTTTTTTAAAATCGGTTTGGTTACTTTTTTTTTATAAAAACCGAACCGAACCGAATTTGCTCACCCCTAAGTGTGAGGGTAGTTCTCGTGCAGTTTGGTCTTTCATGGTCAAACAATGGTTTTCAGGGTGATATTTGAAGAGTCTCAACAACCTATCTATCCTCGGGCAGCACGTGTGGAAAATAGATCTCCAATTTAGAATCAATAACATTTTCTTTTCTTTTTCTTATTTTTCTCTCCCATCCTCGATTTCCACACATGACCCTTTAAATTTTCAAAGCAACCCTTCAATTTGTTTTTCTTTTATATTTGGTAGTTGTTCTTTTAATTACTATTTTTTTTATTTTAAATAATTTATAGAATTCGAGTTTTTTTTAATTACAACCTTTTTTTTTATCTATCAAATTTTATCTCAATTCTTTTGATTGCTATTAGTTTTATTTTTGGTTTTTTTCTCTATCGTATTTAAACCTCATTCTTTTGATTTTTTTTTTACTTCAGCAAATTGTTTAAATTGATTTTTTTTTATTTCATCTTTCAACATTCAGTTGGTTAGAAATTGAGTTTCTTTATTGAGTTCGAGTCTAAGATTTCACAGGTTGTGAGTTTAAGGGATTAACCCATATTTAAGACATGTATGAGGGTTTGCTTGGTTTTTTTTTTTGTTTGTTTCATCATTTGACATTTATTTAATTAGAGGTTGAACTCTATTATTTTTTTTATTTGTTTTTTATAGGAATTTCACTCGTTTTGAAAATGACTTAGGTTATCTCAAGTTTTTTAGTTTGTTATTCTTTGTTAGATTTAGCATTTTTTAAGAGAAATTTTATTTTTTTATTAAATTAAAATAATTGATTAAATATAAGTATAAGATATTTACTTCATGATATTTTATTTGATTTGCATTCCAACTTGTTGCTTTGATGACACATGCAGCCTTCTTTAGTGATGACATGTAACCTTTTGTAGTCGTGTTAAAACTCTCTTCTTTAGTGATGACATGTAACCTTTTGTAGTCGTGTTAAAACTCTCTTCTTTAGTGATGACATGTAACCTTTTGTAGTCGTGTTAAAACTCTCTTGTTGAGCTCTTTCTAATGGTGGGGTGGTGTCTATGGCAGAGCAAAGACGAGTCTTCAATAAGCTTTTTAATGTAACTATTATTGAATCCAATCTCAAATTGAATTGATCATTCTTCTTAGCATGTTCTCTCTATTGTTTATGATGTATTGCCTCTAATTGTAAGAATTCCTCGTACACTTGTTGCATTTGATCCTCCAGTTTCTTTCCTTGCTCTTCCAGTGCTCTAACTTTATTATTCTCAAACATTGTTATTTTTTAAGTGTTTTTTAATAATATATATATATAAAAGATAGTTATGGATCTTGATAGCTTTGATATCAATTATTAAAAATCTTTCTTAACAAACAAGAGTTTAGAAGATAAATGAGGGAGAAGTAGAAAAAAAATGAGAGAGATAAAATAACAATAACATTGTCAAACTGCTCAATATTATTGTCTATGTTTATATTCATCCTTATTTATACAAATAAAATTCTAACTATGCTAACTACTAACTAACTTGCTACTACTTCCTTCCTTTTGTCAATTCCCAAGACAAGTAATTATAGCATTCCTTCTAGTCAACTATTAAAATCATAGTTATTAAATCAAAATTGACATAGTTAAAGAATCGGATTTCAAGTCACACGGGTTTATTTAATTGATGGTATTGTGAAGTTTTTAGAGTGTTACAGTTATGGCTTGTTTGGTTGCAATCTAGGTTGAGAGTTATGTGTGGGATGGTGCAATTCAAAATGGTGATGGAAAAACAAAATTATTTCCACGTCGCATCTTTAGTAGTTGGCTTGGGGTGTTTGAGAGTGTGATAATGTTACTTTTCAAAGTGTTTTTCGCTCAAACACACGTTAAAATAATGTTTTTTATTTTAAAAAATTATTTTTAACACCAGCACATTAAAATAATCTAAAAACAAAAAAAATTAATTTAAAACAAAGAAAAAATTAAAAAATTTCAATTCTTTTCGAAAACTCTTTTGAATTGCTTTTAGAAAAACTTTAGCTATCAAAATCTTGTTGTACAAAAGGGGGTTTTATGCGTTAATAGTCAATTAAACTTGAGCATGTGTATTTGAAACCATAGAATTCACCGTTGCAATATGCAATATTATATATGTTATTTTTGTAAGCCCTTGTTCAGGTTATTTTGCTTATATATGTTATTTTATCATCTGCATTCTCTTTGTTATTTTTCTTTTTAGTAATATGCAGACTATATAAGAAAAAGAAGGCGTGGTCTTCATCATCTAGCTGAATTTTCTGAGATGCCCCAATTCTTTAATTTTAAAAGGTCTCCGAGCCTTACAGATTTACAAGATGCTTTGCCGGTTTCAGTTTTAAATGATTCATGCAGCAGTGCATTGTTCAATTTTTAGGTGCTTGTGGAAATAATTCTTCTTGCTGAAGATTTGGCTTTCAATGTATGATTATTGTTCTTTTCAGTTTTAGAGATAAAACATAATAAATTGTCTCAAGATCCTGCTAGCATGTACTATTTGAAGCAATTTTGGGACCTTAATTCCCTTATGTTCTAAATATGAAGACTCTAGTATTTGATACTGTGAGCAGTTTCCTATCAGCCCATTGAATGCATTTATTTTCATTTATGCTTAAGGAATATCATCAGAAAGCCATTGCTACTCTGAGTTATTTGCAGCAGCAAACATTATTAATATATACTATTGGTTGATTGTGAACTACCGAGAGCCCTTTAGCAGCTTGATCGAGGCTTGTAGCTATTGGATTTGTCTATGTCTGGAGACCTGCTTGTACCAGAGATTTGTTTGATTTTTTTTTCCTTTTCACCTATCTGCTTTTCAGTAAGTGCTTGAAGCCCAAATCTGAATTTAAGACTAAAATAAAGTGTGCTCGGCTAATTTTTTTTTTTCCATGGTAGAATCAAGCCATAAATAGGCTGAACTTTGCTTTGGTGTTTGATATGGTACCCAGATTTTTTGGTTGCATTTTGCATTCGGGAGCTTCTTTTGACATTTACAGATTACTGTCTCTTGCATTTTGAATTATTTTTTTTAACAAATACTATTTCCATGACATTAGTTTTATGAAATTCCCCAGTAATTTTAAGCTGATTCACCATGATCTGCCTTCGTGTTCAGGTTTTACTGGAAGGAATTCCTCAAAATGCAGTTGCTGAAGATGTAGAGCGCTTCCTGTCTGGCTGTGATTTTGTTCCAAATTCCGTCAGGATGTTTTTCAAGTTAGTGTAGCTGTTTACTCTCAAATTAAACTGCTACAAAATTGCTATAATTTCTTGAGGTCATTCCTTGGAATGTGATTGCAGGTGTCCAAATCCTAATAATTCTCAAATTAACCTAACATTTCAATTTCTTTAATTTATTTGACGTTCCAAATTTTATCATGCAAGGAATTACAAGCTGGCAGCTATTGTATTCCTGTTTCTCCCAGAATTTCGAGAGGTGAACCTTTAGATTGTAAATGGCATGGAAAAACATTAAATGGTGGCTGTTTCCAGTACAGAGTATTATTGGAGGCTCTTTCTCCATTCCAGCAAGAGTCCTATTGCTTCTCTTTTGCAAGCCCTTTATATCATCCCTGAAAATCCTCTTCATTTTGGATAGTCGTCTTTTTCTGAGATATTTGTTGGAATTCAAACTTTTTTATAGAAAAAAATGGAAAAGAAAAGGAGAGAAAAAAATAAAAATAAAAACCCTCTTTGCCTCTTGTTCCTCTTGATAACAGGCATAAAACGATGCACAATGACGGAGAATCATCCCACAGAATGTTGTTACCTGAGGCAAACAAACTTGTTCAGCTATCCCTTATCTCATTGGAAGTGCCCCAATTAGAAGCCATATTGAATTTTGGTATGCTGAATAGGAATGGAAGAATTGAAATGTGAATTATAAGATACCTTAAGCATTACAAATCCAATTTGGACGATGTGAAGCCTTCAAAAAAACGAGACTGAAACTTAAATAAGCGCTATTTATTGGAAGTAAGATTGTGGAAATGAGATCAGTTTGCTTGAAAGACAAGCAACTAACTCCACGAAGGTTGAGAACAATCAAATTAAGCTCCATTCTTTTGCTGCAAAAACAAGTGTTTTCACCTTTCAACGTCTTGGACAAAATGGTATCGCCACTGCAGAATCCGTTGCTGGCCACCCACCTAGAACCCAGGTTTTCATCTTGACATCGCCGTGCAGCTCCCACAAACAAGGCATTAACACAAGTGCACACGAGGGTCATTTTGCATGATGCGTACTACAGATGAAGACGGGAGCTTATGGACACACATTATCGTGTATAGCTTCACTGACCTCTTGCATTTCAGGCACACGTCCTACAGTTATCATGTGATCTACCAGCCAATCCAAAACATTATGTATTTCACTTACTCTAGTGTTTGAACAGTCTTCTGCTCTAAATCTATAAACCTCATTCTTGATCTCAATCCAGCTGCAGCCAGGATTTGTTTTAAGTCTTCTATCCTTCATCAATTTTCTCACTCTAGCTGCCTGATCCCAGAATCCCACACTAGCATACAAATTCGCCAACTGCACGTGGGTAGCTGCGCACTCTGGTTCCAGTAACAGCGTGTTCTCTGCAGCCAGTATGCCAATCCAAACACTCCCATGAACCCTGCAGGAAGATACTAGTGAACCCCATATAACAGCGTTGGGAGATACGGGCATCCTTTCAATAAAATATTGAGCCTCCTCCAGTAATCCAGCACGACCAAGAAGATCAACTATACATGAATAGTGGTCTAGTTCTGGCTTCACACCATATTCAACCATTGAATTGAAGTAATTCCTCCCTCCTTCAACAAAACCTGCATGTCTACATGAAGATAAAACACCAAGAAAAGTAATAGCATCAGGTTTCATCCCTTGACTCTTCATCCTTTCAAAAAGCCCGATCCCCTGCACTGCTAGCCCATGTTGAGCATATCCAGCAATCATTGAATTCCATGACACGATATCTTTGCCAACCATGTTCTCAAATATGTGAAATGCATCCTCGACGTTCCCACACTTGCAGTACATTGATACAAGAGCATTGGCTATATGCAAATATGAAACAAAACCCATTTCAATTATTTGACAATGAGCACTTCTACCTTGCCCAAGAGCTCCACTGCCAGTGCACGCACTCAAAAGACTAGTAAATGTGAAATCATTGGGTTTCAGTGTTGAATTTCTCATTAAACAGTATAGCTGTAAGCACATATCAACCTGCCATTCCTGTGCAAACCCAGAAATGATGGCCGTCCATGACACCACATTTCTCACAGGCATTTCTTTGAACACCTTGTAAGCATTATCCAATTCACCGCATTTGCCATAAAAAGTAACCAAAGAACTTCCAATATAAGCATTGGCGATAAAGCCAGTACTTATTGCCAAGCAATGATATTGGATACCACCGCGAAGATCCCGCGTGGACGCACAAGAACTCACAGCATTCGACAAAACACTAGCATCGAAACTCAGGCTCGTAGCACTAGAATCTTCGTCATTGTTTATAAAAGAAGATTCAAGAATTTCATCAAACACGCTGAAGTCTCCATTATCTGAGTTCGGAGATATGAAATCGTTGCTCAAACGTTGTTCACCGGTTCTATTTGAATGTGCTTGTAAGAAGTCCTGAATGACACGAAGATGGTTCTGGCCATTTGTTGGGGCGGTTGTTTTGGGGGTTATAATGTCTAGAATCCTGAGTGCCTTGTCTAAACGTTTGGTCTGTGTTGTGCGTCTGAATTTGTGAGAAGAGAAAGGCCTCTGCTGTGATAGAGTTTGGAAAAGGTGTGTGGCATAAGGGACGTTCTTCCTAAATCGTGTCTGAAGAGAAACAATATTCATACCGACCCATGAGAAATTCTTGCATATCCAACTAAACTGCTGAATGGGTTGTTGCTCATGATGACCCAAGTCATTTGAAAATACATTTTGATCACTGTACCTTTTCACACAATATGCTTAAATGAGGTAGTGGACCAACTAATTTTTTTCTAATCCAAATTAATTTAGGGTTGTGAGTTGAGTGAGTTTTAGTTAATTAATCATATTTATTATTGTTAAGTGTTAGAAAAATTTTAAAAATATATTATAAATTGATACCACTTTTATAATAATATATTTAAAATAACCAAGAAATTTCTACATATTTAATTAAAAATACATTACATTAAACAATAAATCAATCTAGTTAATTAAAAATTAAAACCCTTTTTTTGTATAATTTATAAATTTCTATTTTTAAAATAATCTTCAGAAATTAAATCCAAAATAGAAATATTTATTTTCATAATTTGTTCTTATTTCTCAATCTTGTCCAATTCTTGTTTCTCTTGAATTTATTGAATTATCATAGCTTGTTTCTCTAACATAATTTTTTTGTCTTGTTTCTTCTGATCCTCAATTTCAACTAGAGTATCCTTGAGTATTTGTAAGAGATTTGTTACAGTCACCTCTCTAACTTTATATTTTCCTTGTTTATGTTTAAGTCGTTCCTTTGCAGTTTTCTGACTAATTAATCTATCTTGATAAATCAACAATTCACTGTCTTCTCCTAAACTAACAGAATCAAATTCAACATAACTTTTTTGTTTCTTGTTTGACCTTTAATGTTGACTTACACGCTTAAATTCTCATTTAGACTTTTTTCTTAAGATAACCCAACAATGTTCTAGTTGAAATTGTTTGCCAACGCAAGAAGTATACATTTGTCGAGCATCATTAATCTGGTAAAAAATTAGAGAAATTAAATAATGTCAAAATATGTGTTAAGCAATTTAACATGAAAATGAATATTAAAATTACCCTTAATTCTTTGGTCATTCCACTTTGCTAACGATTTTCAATTTGAGTAACAAATCCAATAAGTTTACCGACTTCTCTATTTATTTATTGTCATCTACTTGAGATGCTTATTTAGGAACGATTATTAAAGTTTCCTCCATTCTCTACAAAGTAAGCATGTACTCGAGCCCAGAACTGTTTTGTTTGTTGTTCAACTCCTGTCATTGGATCCTTGCTTATATTTAGCCATGCAGAGACAAGTAAACAATCTACCTCCAGTGAGAAGTTTTTACTTCTTTGTGATTTTTTTATTGTATGGACATTTAAATACGAGTATGTTAAATCATTAATTAATTGATTAGAATCACTTGGTTGAGAGAGAATATTTTTTGACTTACTCATAAGAAAGTTGGTAAAAGAGCTTGGAAAATTTAAATCCATCTACATTAAAAAAAAAAACTGAAGTTAAAACCTTATAAGAGAGTGTAAAAGAAGCTCACATTCAATGTCTAGCAATTTAGTAGTTTCCATACATATGAATTAATAATAAGCATTGCCTTCTACTTGTTCTAACATTACAATTTGACCATATTTTGGAACTAAAAAAGGATTGATATACTGGTTTAATTGCACTAGTTTAATTGCATTTTCAATAAGACAAAATATAATTGATCTCAAATTAAAATAGACAATTAAAAATAAAATTTAAATATGTCACTCTATATTTTTATCAATATCAGCTACCATTATTACTTCCTTTCAAATTTGTCAAAGATAACAACATAAATAAAAATTATCTTCCTTAACCCATATCAAAAACACAAAATAACAAAGAAATAAAAATCATCACAAATATCAAATTAACAACAAAAGATCTAAACAATCAAGAGATATAAAAGAGAAAATAGAAAAAGCTTTTAAATAAGCCTACCTTTTTAATTTCAGCTAATTAACACAGCTGATGTTATTAATTAACAGGAAAATAATTGATTCTTGTTTTTTTAAATTTTTTTAAAAAAGATAAAGTACAAGATTTTAAAATTTACAAATTTAAGAGAAGGGTAAAGCCCATAGCCAGAAATCGAGCCAAGCTAAAAGTTAATCAAGCTGTTTTAGGACCGACCCGAACCCCAACCTGGACTATGAACAGTAAAACACACGGCGTCCAAGTTTCCAAAGGATTACGGTGAACCGGGCCGAACTCGATAACTCCGGAGAGGAGAGGCGCTAACCGAACCCCAAACACCATAACCTAGGGTCCAAAAATAGGTCTTTCTTTTTTACTCAAACCCTTAAAATACCGGAGGCCTTCATCTCTCATTGACAGCCGCGCTGCGTCTCTCTCTGTGACAGGTATCTCTCCCTTCACACATCTCCTAGCTTCTTCCCTTCCCACACACTTGAGCTGTTGAATTCTTATGTTGTTGTTTTCTGTATTTTGCTAGTAACCCAGGACTTGGGGTAATCTTTGTCTTGTATTTTGTTTGTTTTACGAACGAAGGACATTGTTGGATCTGATGAGTTTTAAGCACTGCTTACTGTTTTACATATGCTTACTTTTTAGGTCTCTGCAGTCGTTTCTACATGTTTGGCTGCTGATAAAATGAAAGGTTAAATAGATACAAGATAAACCTTTTATGTTATTTTCCTTTTTGTACATTTGTTTCACCGTCTCTGATCCTGCTGCTTTGATTTTGATGCGCGGCTTGTTATTGTCTAATAAATAATGAGAAAAAAAATGTTTGGAGAGGATTTAACTGCTAGTTTCAGCTCTATATTTAAACTCCCAATGCTTTGGAATGATTGAACAATAGGTTAGAATTTTAAGTTTCTACTATTGAGTGTGGAACTGGCTGTAGTGATTATGAGTTATTTGTTGCATCAATGATGCTTTCTTCGCAGCCTGCTGTTGAATGCTTTTTTTGGTTTCTTATTTTCATCTATGAATGAATAGGAAGACTTGTATTGGTTAACTTAAGGGCTCATGGTGTTTCAATGGAAACTAATTGAGATTGTACTCTGCTTGTATCATAGTTAGCTTAAGTTTTACCTTTTTCATGTTGTCAGCTTGATTCCTATCAGTTTTTGAATGGTACAGACAGTATCATTTTTCTAACTCTGTAACTCGTATGCTCTTTCAGGTAAGACATGGTTAAGCATAACAATGTTGTGCCAAATGGGCACTTCAAGAAGCACTGGCAAAATTATGTCAAGACATGGTTTAACCAACCAGCTCGAAAGACTCGCAGACGCATTGGTGAGTAGCTTCTACTTTGCCTTTATTTTGTAATGGAATTTACCCATGTGCTGCACCCATTGTTTCTAGGGTCCTCATTTGGAAGTACCTTTATTAACAATATTCATGTCTGTGTTATCTATGAAATCATTTTTAGCTCGTCAGAAGAAGGCGGTCAAAATCTTTCCTCGACCTACTGCTGGACCTCTTCGACCCATTGTACATGGCCAGACTTTGAAGTATAACATGAAAGTGAGAGCCGGTAGGGGGTTTTCTCTTGAAGAACTCAAGGTTAGTTGGTTTTCCTTTTCCTGATTCTGCAGAGTACCTTTTCACGTTTCATCATCTTCAAGTCTCCAAAATGCTTAATTGAAGAACAAATTGCATGCATTTGCTTAATGCACTAGTTTATGGTGTTTCTATTTTACACTTGTATATTTTATCTATGCCAAGTTTCTGATTTGTACTTGAAGTGTTTTGTGATAACTGTAATTGGAGATGGATATATATGTGCATTTAGTATTCTTCATTGCACATTTCTTTTTGAGGGAGGACATGTGAATTTGTTGTAGGCCTTGTAAGGGTCTTGGGAATTGTTTTCACTTTCTATGTGATATTGGGTACTTGTGGTTCAATGGCATTGGATACTTTTATTTAGTTTTGTAGGATGAATAACCCATTTCCTTTTCCTTGTCCAGGCTGCTGGTATTCCAAAGAAACTTGCTCCAACAATAGGAATTGCAGTCGATCACCGTCACAAGAATCACTCCCTGGAAGGACTCCAGGCTAACATTCAGAGGCTGAAAACATACAAGGCCAAATTGGTTGTCTTCCCAAGACGTGCTCGCAAGTTCAAGGTATTTTCTTGGGTATGCTTGACTAATATGATGATTGACTGGTTTTCCACTTGGAATTTCATTTTTATACATGTACTCTTGCAGGCTGGTGATTCTGCTCCTGAGGAACTGGCAACTGCTACTCAAGTACAGGGACATATAATGCCTATTGCATGTGAGAAGCCATCCGTGGAGCTTGTGAAGGTCACTGAGGAGATGAAGTCATTCAGGGCTTATGACAAGCTTCGTGCGGAGCGTACAAATGCACGCCATGTTGGTGCCAGATTGAAGAGGGCTGCAGAAGCTGAGAAGGAAGAGAAGAAGTAGAAGTTAAACCCTTTCAAGGGAATTTTTGAGTGGGAACTGGGAATTTTGTTGTTTCATCTTGAACTGGGTTCAATTTACTGGTTTCCAACCTGTAGACTCTACCATAATTTTTTAAAATGTCAATCGAGTTTTAGCAATGATTCTTAGTTTGTGGACATGCTTAATTTATTCAACGTTCTCCTTGCCCCATTGATGTGACTCGCAGTGCTCAAGTTCTGATAGATGTGTCGATTTCAGGCTTGAATGGAACCTGTGCATTTCAACCGAATGTGTATCAGGATAAACGGATTTTGTTAAAAGGTGTAACTTCTCAAATCTCCAATTTAACCAATGAAAAAATATTAAGCTTATTTTTTAATTAATTTAATATGTAAAAAATGATTTTTTTATAAAAAAATAAATTGAGTTAACTTGTCAAACATTATAAAATTTAGATAATCGTATAGAAAAAAAATTGAAATAAATTATAAAGTTCAATTCTTAATCAAATCAGTATTGAAAGTTCAATTCTTAATCAAATCAGTATTGAAAGATAAAATTAAAAAAAAAATCAATTAAAAAAAAAAGATGGAAAACCATCTAAGTTAACCAACAAAACTCGAGACCCGAGTCATAAAATCAAGGTAACCTCATAAAATCAAACCAAAATAAATTATGAAGTTTAATTCCCAATCAATTCAATATTGAAGGATGTAATAGAAAAAAAAACAAATTAAAAAAAAAACAAAAAACAAACTGAGGCAACTAGGTTAACTCGCAACCTAAGTAATGCGATTGTGATAACTCTATTGAAAGCAAAATAAAATAAAATAGGAAGCACAATTCTCCATCAACCCAATAATTTAGTGTTAAATTGAAAAAAAATTAATCAAAACACAAAAATATCTCGAGTCAACCTAGGTTAACTTTCCAAACCTAGATTATGAGTTTATGATAACTTTATAGAAAGAAAATAATAATAATAAAAAATATGAAATCAAATGCTCAATCAACCCATTGTTAAATGATGAAATTGAAAGAAAAAATACAATTAAAAAAGAAAAAAAAACTTGAGCCAACCTAGCTAACCTATAAAATTCACAACCCAAGCTATGAGACTATGATAACCTCAAAAAAAAGCAAATAAAAAAAAATACAAACCTAAATTCTTAATCAATTTAATGTTCAAGGATAAAGTTTTGAAAAAGAATCAATTAAAAAAATAAAAAAATAATCTGAATGAACTAGGGTTAATCTACCAAACTCAAGTCATAAGATTAGAATAACTATATAGAAAGTAAATTAAAATAATTATTAGTTCCAATACACATTAAACCTAACATTGAAAAAAAAAAAAACTTGAGGATGATATTGAATTTGTTAATTTTTCAGCTTTGCTTTTTGCGCTTGTTTAGGTCTGTTACAACTTACAACCCTTGCAAAGTGTTGGGCTTAATCAAGGTTATTATACTCGCGAGTTAACTAGTAAAATTATCCGATTTTAGAAGTTAACTTATATATACCATGTATAATCATGTATAATCAGGTTAGAAACTCAAAAATCAGCAAACTCGGTCAACTTGGACCGAGTTTACGTGTTGAACAAACTCTTCAACTCTTTGTGTATTTGTTAGCTAAGAAACTTTTCAACTCTCTTTTGATCTCTGTGTTCATCTCAAACAGAAGAAAAACACCTAGGCTTGGAGGTCCAGAAAAGATTACTGGAAGCAAAATGGTTCCAGCTACAAGAGACAGCGATGTATCATGCCTTGCTGCGTGCATCGAGGTTGTTCAAAACCCTCAACATCAAGTCCCTACCAAGCAGATCTAATGGGTCTTGAGTTATTACTTACAGGTAGAGTGAGAAGATACAGCAGAGGGTGGTGAGTGGAGTCGAGGGAGAGAAGATCAGAGAGTGCATCAAGGGCAATTGATTTTGGTAATGATGCTACAAATTTCTTGATCAAACGGTTAGTAGCTGAAGTGTCTCTTGTGGCAACGATGGGCATTGAGCAATACTGCAGAGAAGAAACGCTAGGCTTGTTTGCTAATTGCTGCTAAACATTTAAAGTTTCATTTGGTTGATAAATTCAAAGGTGGTGATGTTGGCTGCGAAAGATAAGATAGTGGTTGTTGACTGTACATTACTTTGTGAATAAAAAACATTAATTAAGAAGAAAAGACAGAATAAAAAGACTGTGGATTGACTTTGTGAGTAAAGTAATCTTTAATTATTTTTTAAGTTTTAATTAAAATTTTAAATTGTTTTAATGTATTAATATTAAAAATAAAATTTAAAAAATAAAAAATATATTATTTTAATACACTTCAAAGTTAAAAACACTTTAAAACACAAGATTTATCATATTATTAAACAATTGTTAAACCACATACTAAGTTCTTATTCACTACGACTGAAATTATTAATATATAATTAATTTAAATATTTTACTTACCATTTTACGATTCGAGTTTACGATCCGAGTTTATATGATATATTCAGTGTCGTGTCAAAAAAATATTTTTAACAATATTAGACTTAGTGTTTATTTTTGGTAAAGTTTGTTTGGAATTGTAATAGTAATAGTAAATTAAAGTATTTTTTATTTAGAAATATATTAAAATAAAATTATTTTTATATTTTAAAAATTAATTTTAATATCAGTATATTAAAATAATTTTAAAACATAATATTTTTATTTAATTTTTTTAAAAAAATTTATAAAAACGCGGCTTATGCTGGTTTCAAACAAACAAAAGTGCTATAGTTATCAATTCAGACGTTAACAGTGGTTTTCTCTTAGAAATTGTACACTTGCCGAAACCTAACGCTAATGCATAGTATAAAAGAGCGCCAATTCTTTAGTTATATGTCTTGTGCTTGGAGCACTAACAATTTAAGTGTAGAATTCACTTCCTTGGCTTAGGTTTATGAACTGTTTCTACATCTTGCCATTAACGTAGTAATTCTTGATGCTTGTTAACTTTCGTGTTTAACCCTACTGTGTTTAATCCTCGGTGTATCTTCCATGATCAGTGTTAATTAGATCTAATCGCTGTTGATTGAATCATTTTTTTAAAAAAATAAAAAATTTATTTAGATGTTGTAATTTTCTTTCACAAAACAAAAAGTTAAACGGTATAAAAGTTAACCCGGTCGACTTGATAGATTTAAAAATTATCTGAATAACTAATAGAAATATAGCTTGACTTAAAAAAAAAAAAAATCAAGGCAATATATATTTTTAAAAAAAATATTGAAACGACAACATATTAGGTTGACTTGAATCAACTCGGGTTAACCTGTCAAATCTGCTATCCAGGTCATAAAACCCTATAGAAAGCATATATATATATTAAACTCAATTCTCAATCAACTCAATATTGAATGTTAAAATTAAAAACAAAATTCAACTAAAAATATATGTCGAGTTAACTCAGGTTAACCTACCAAACATGAGTCATAAGGTCAGGATAACCCTAAAAAAAACAAATCAAAATAAATTATAAAACTCAATATCCAATCAACTCAACGTTGAAGGGTAAAATTAAAAAAAAATCAATATAAAAAAGGACACAGAAAACCACCAAAAGTCAACTGACCAAACCTATAATTCAAATCATGAGATCAGGATAATCTCATAAAATACAAACTAAAACAGATTATGAAACATAATTCTCAATCAGAATATATTTATTTCACGCTCTTTATCATCAATTAAAAGAGTAATCAACATTAATATATACTAAAAGAACTTGACATTTTCCTATAACAATGAACAATGAAAAGCCAAATACTTTTTCATTATGGTCCCGGTTTTTTTTTTTTTTCATCTTCAAACATTAGGTTTAAGGTACAAGGCTTTATAATTTACTTTGATTTGTTTTTTATGGAGTTATCCCGATTTGGTTAAGAGTTTTACAAATTAACCGTGTTGACTCGAGTTATTTTTTGTTTATTTTTAATTAGTTATTTTCAATCTCATCCTTTAAAATTGAGTTGATTGAGAATTAAACTTTATAATTTTTTTCGATTATCTTTCGATGGAGTTATTCCGGTCTTCTAACTCATGTTTAGCAGGTTACTCGGGTTAACTTATCTTTTTTTATTTAATTTAATCTTTTAAATTTAGGTTGATTGGAAATTAAAATTTATATTTTTTTTCTATAAAATTATCACTATCTTGTAACTTGAACAGCAAGCTAGACTACTTTTTTTAATTAATTTTTTAAATTAATTTTATTCTTTAATATTAATTACTGGTGATTACCTAATAGATTAAAAATGTATAATTTCAACTTATATGTGGACATAATAAGTGTATTGCTTTTAACGATGAAAAAAATATTACAATAGTGTTTTGATGTTATGGTTCTTGTTTTCTGTTATCGATGGTTTTGTCAAGCAAATTATCCATATACATATATATGTGTTGACTATTCTTTTTTTCTTAATCTTTTCATGATAAATTATTTTATTAAATCATTATTTTAGTTTTAAAATCATCCAAAATTTATTAATTTTTAATGGATAGGGATAAACACCCAAAACTCGCAATAACCTTTATTTTATTAGAGGATAAACAAATTAAGTATAAGTCCCATTTTACCACATTGACTTTTAGCATACACAATGTCACACACACACACACACACACACAATGTCCTGGCCCTTCACTATATTTGGTATGATTGAAATTATTATTATTTTTTTAAATTAGTTTTGATTTTAAATTAATTATAATCATTTTTTTCTTCAAAATCTTGAACAAATTATAATCTCTCTCTCTCTCTACATTATAATTGCTGCTAACATGCTGGAGAATATATTTTTTCCTTTTTATGTTGTCAAATGATTCAATTAGGGTATGAAATTAGGGAGAAATATCAGTAGAAGATCAACCTTTTCTATATATATTTTTAAGCCCTGAATTTCTGGAAAATTAAGACCATTTTCTTTGAATATTCAAATTCTTTTCTTCCCTTTTCCAAGCAAAACACACCGTTTTACTTGATTTGAAACAACATCTTTATGCTTTATGTTTTCTTCAATTGGAATTACGCCAAACTTCATATCTGTCCTTTCATTTCAATATCTTTTGCATTTCGAATTCTCTTATTTTTGGTAAAGTTTCACCTTTTTCTATTTATTTTTTAATTTCATCTCTGACTAAATTACAATGTCCTTTGATTTCTCCATTGCTTTCATGTTAGTCCTTGATTCTTCAATCCTTCATTTTCAAGTAAAATTGACTTCCAACTTCAATTTTCTTCTTCAATTAAGCTCCTAGGCCATTTGTTTCAAACTCATCCTTGAACTTGCAATTTCTTTCAATTTTAGCCAAATTAAACTACATTAAGCTATTTTCTTTAATTTCTTCTTTGATTCAACCCTCAATTATTACCCAAAAACTCTCAATTCTCAAACTTTCAATCATGGTTTTTTTTTGGTACTTTCGTATTTATTTTTGTTTTTTTATGATTATTTCTAACCCACAAAAAATAATAAAAACAATAAAAATGATTAAAACTGATTAAATTTACCGAAAAGATTAGTTTTGTTTTTGGATCTTATGTTTTTATTTGAAATATAAAAAAAATAAAAAATCAGGCTCTGACACAGACAAGCAAGGCAATGGAGACAAATTGATCTCAAGGCATCTCGGTTTAGTGGCAGAATCTCACGTATGTTTAAGCAACAAGCTCACTGGAACAGTCAAAACGTGCACCAAGACAAATTAAAAAAAAAAAATAGTAAACACAACAAATTTCTTTAACGAAGAAAAAATGATATAGAATCTATATAATAGATAATCCATTAGAGAGGCTATTGTGAAGGTGGATGGGATCCGATCTTCATTGATGTCGGAAAACCTGTGGAGCAGCCTCTGTTAGCCAAAAAGGATCAGTAGTCATGACGTTCCTCGTGTATTGCCGGTCTGTTCAGACAAGAGAGTGGTGTAATATAACCCTAGCGAGTCACAAATTCTCTTTATACACTTTGAAAATTGTTTTTTTTTTTTTTTTTTTTTTTGTTTTTAAATATAGTTTGTGTTGTTAATGGTGTTTTTGAAATATTATTTTTAAATGATAATTACGGTAGCAAATCCTTAATTTGCGGTTGTAATCCCTAATTTGCTGTGTTCTCGCTCTCTCAGCGGGAGTTGTTGCTGGTGCTGTTAATTATGGGAAATAATTCTTGAGGAGCACATCAGTGTAATTAATCACACTTATCACGCTGCCGGCCACTAATTGACCAAAACTCTCCGTTTCATGAAGAACAGAAGCAGAAGCGCGCGCACTCCTCAAACCAGAAATCACTTCAAAACTCAACTCCTCAGTCTTGAAAGCATCGTCGCATCACAATATCAAAGCGAAACGGAAGGAATGAAATCCTTCACATTTATTGCTTTTTAGTCTAAGGATTAAAAAATAAAAAATAAAAATCCCTCCTCTCTCCGCTGAACCCAAAAATAACGCCATCCAATTCCAATTCACCCCGTAACTCTCTCTCTCTCGCAGACAGTGAAATGATAGAAAGCTGATTTCTCGAGTGGAATTTTGTATACAACACCATCCAGGTCTCAATATTGATTTCTTAGACTCTAATTCACTTTTCTCACATTAGTTTCTCTTTTTCTTTCTTAGATTGATCGTTCCGATTTTTTTCTTAAATTTATTTATTAGGTACAGAGATTTAGTGCTGTTTGGTTAATGATCATGAAGTAGGAGTTTTTTTAGTAGGAGATCAATTATTTACTTTTTCTGTGAATTTCTAAACAGGACTTTCTTTTTTGTGAGATTATTGCAGCGAGATAGGAATTTTTGTAGAAGATCAATCAATTATGGACTTTTCGCAGTCGCAGCAGCAGAAGAGATGCAATACAGTCCTGCTCTCTCCAACTCAAACTCCGCGATCTAGCGTGAGAAGGAGCTTGAGGGATTCGTTATCGATGGACCTGTGGAGTTCGAATATCAAGCCTGATAGAGGAGTCAATGTGGAGGTCATTCTGCGTTGCAGGTAAACAAACTATTTGGCGCGTTCTTGCTAGTTGTTGCATGCTTTCTTGGTGTGTTCAAATAATACTAATACCAATAATTAATGTTAAAAAAAATCCAGGCCATTAAATGACGACGAGAAGCAGCTAAAGTTGCCTGTAGTGATTTCATGCAATGAGGGTAAAGGAGAAGTTTCTGTGGTCCAAAGCACAGCTTATAAGCAGATAGATAAAACCTTTTCCTTTGACAAGGTTCGGTTCGTCATTGTATTTCTTGAATTGGAAAACTTGAGCTGTGTTGATTAATGCATCATGTTTGCCATTTTTAATTCTACTTTAGATATTTTGGTTTAGGTTTTTGGTCCTACATCGCAGCAAAAAGAGCTGTTTGATGAAGCCATCTCTCCTATTGTGAATGAAGTTCTCGAGGGCTACAATTGCACTATCTTTGCATATGGTCAGACAGGAACGGGAAAAACTTACACAATGGAAGGCGGCAGAGTAGGAGAAGTAGAGGTTCTTGAATAGTCTGCCTACATGGGGGCCTTCATAATTTTTTTTTTCTACTAGTTTTGATTGAGTACTTTTGCATCTCAATTAATCTATTTTCTCCTTTTCTTTGGTAGAGTGGAGAATTTCCTAGTGATGTAGGAATAATTCCAAGGGCAGTTCAGCAAATTCTTGATGTTCTTGAAGCTAGAAATGAGGAATATAGCATGAAAGTTACCTTTCTAGAGCTTTACAATGAAGACATAATGGACCTGCTTGCACCAGATGAAAGTTTAAATGGCCCGGATGACAAGTCCAGGAAGCCAATAGCCCTCATGGAAGATGGTAGAGGTGGTGTTTTTATAAGGGGTTTGGAGCAGGAAGTTGTTTGCACTGCAGATGGAATATATAAAATCTTGGAGAAAGGGTCAGCAAAACGGCACACTGCTGACTCTCTGCTCAATATGCAAAGCAGCCGCTCTCACACTATATTTTCCATCACTATTCATGTCAAAGAGAGTTCTTCCAATGGGGAGGAGCTAATGAAGTGCGGAAAACTTAATCTTGTTGATCTTGCTGGTTCTGAGAATGTAGTGCGGTCCGGTGCAAAAGAGGTATGGACACTATAAAGTTACCATTATCGTTCTTGTTTTGTATTTTAATTGCTTTAGATGTGCCTACTGTCTCAGTATATGATTTCTGTGGTATTTATATGTCAGGTATGCTTGACTGGCATTTTCATTGTAATTGTAATCTATGGAGAGTTGTTAAATTCTGACTTCTCACTTTATTTCAGAATGAATTCTTGAATATATACAGCATCTACAGATCTATATTAGGACAGCTATTAACTACACATAAATAGGTATTATTGCTAGGTTCTGATTTATAGGAAAGGATATTTGACTTTCTGTTTTTACTCCCTACAAATCAGCTTCAAATCTGCCTTAATTACTTCAGAATCTTCAACACTCCCCCTCAAGCTGGATGGAAGAGATCTTTCATTCCCAGCTTGTCCAAGGTGTTTTTGAACACAGGATTCTGAACACCTTTAGTAAGTATATCAGCAAGTTGTTCCCCGGTAGGCACATAAGGAGTGCATATCAATCCACTCTCTAACTTTTCTTTGATGAAATGTCTGTCTACCTCCACATGTTTAGTTCTATCATGTTGCACTGGATTGTGTGCTATTGCAATGGCAGCCTTATTGTCACAGTACAACTTCATTGGTTCATTCCACTTGATTCTTAAATCTTCTAGGATAATCTTCATCCATAGTAACTCACAAATTCCAAGTGCCATTGATCTGAATTCTGCTTCTGCACTTGATCTTGACACAACATTTTGTTTTTTGCTTCTCCATGTCACAAGATTTCCTCCCAGCAGAGTACAATAACCTGATGTTGATCTTCTATCTGTTAATGCACCAGCATAGTCTGCATCTGTATAGCATTCAAGGTTCAGAGTACCATGATTTTTATACAAAATTCCTTTTCCAGGAGTAGACTTCAAGTATCTGAGGAGTCTATACACTGCCTGGAGATGTGAATCTTTCGGGTTGTGCATAAATTGACTCACCACACTCACGGCATAAGCAATGTCTGGACGAGTGTGAGCTAAGTAGATCAACTTACCAACTAACCTTTGGTATTGACCCTTGTCAGTTGTGGCTCCTTCCTCATCATTCTCAAGTCTGTGCTTTAGATCAATAGGTGTTTCACATGGTCTGCAGTCTACCATTCCTGTTTCCTTTAGAAGGTCAAGAATATACTTTTGTTGAGAGATAAAAATCCCCTTTTCTGAATGTGCCACTTCTATGCCAAGAAAGTATTTCAACTTCCCCAATTCCTTGATTTCAAACTCTGCTGAAAGTCTTTTTCTCAACTTATCTCTTTCCACATAGTCATCACCTGTTATTATAATGTCATCAACATAAACAATCAGAATAGTAACTCCCCCTGAAATGGAGTGTTTGATGAACAAAGTATGATCTCCTTGGCTTTGCCGATATCCCATAAAAACCATGGCTTTGGTGAACCTTTCAAACCAGGCTCTAGGAGATTGTTTTAAGCCATAGAGTGCCTTCTTTAGTCTGCAGACCTGGTTGGGAAGAAGGGAGTGATTGAATCCTGGTGGTGGATCCATATAAACCTCTTCTTCCAACTCTCCATGTAAGAAGGCATTCTTAACATCATATTGCTGCATACACCATCCAAGATTAGCAGATAAAGAAAACAGAATTCGAATGGTGTTCATCTTAGCAACTGGAGCAAATGTCTCTTGATAGTCTATCCCAAATGTTTGTGTAAATCCTTTTGCAACTAGCCTGGCTTTATACCTTTCTAGGCTGCCATCAGCTTTATATTTCAGGGCATAAACCCACTTACACCCTACTGTTTTCTTCTCTTTTGGTAACTCAACTATTTCCCATGTTTGATTCCTCTCTAGTGCATTCATCTCTTCTCTCATGGCAGTTTTCCAATTCTCATTTCTTAGAGCCTCATGTAAGGTTTTTGGGATAGGTATGGTGTTTATTTTTGAGAGAAAGGCTTTATGTGATGGTGAGAACTTTTGAAATGACATAAAATTAGCTATAGGATATAAGGGATTCTTAGTGCATTCTCTTCTTCCTTTTCTAATAGCAATTGGCTGATCAAGGTCAGGAATAGGTAGAGATGAATGAGAAAGTTCATTACCTTGCTCTGGTTCGGATTCTTGGGCTTGCAAGAGAGTCAAATCAGGCTGTATCCTTCTTCTATATACCTGAAGAGGTCTGTCAGCAGTAGTTTCTCCCTGCAGAGTAATATTTGGAGACTCACAAGATGGTGAAATGGGAGATGATTGCTGCCTAGATGGGATTTGGAATGAAAAAATGTCAAAGTCATTGTTAGTCTTATCTTCTGTATTGTTTTCCTCCCCCTGAAGAGAAGATTTGTTGAAGAAAGACTGATTTTCATTAAAACTTACATCCTTTGACACAAGAAATCTTTTTGAAGATGGATGATAACATTTGTAACCTTTTTGTGTGATGGAATATCCTATGAAAACACACTTAAGAGCTCTAGCATCAAGTTTGTCTCGTTGATGTTTATGAATGTGAACATAGATGACACACCCAAAGATCCTTGGGGGAATTTTAGAATAAAAATTATTCTTTGGAAAGAATTCTGACAAATAGTTTAAAGGACTTTTAAAACCAATAACTCTTGAAGGTATTCGATTTATCAAATATGTAGAGGTTAAAACTGCTTCTCCCCAATAATTTTTTGGAACTTGATGTTGGAAAAGTAAAGCTCGAGTAGTTTCAAGGAGATGTCTATTTTTTCTTTCTGCTAACCCATTTTGTTGGGGAGTATTAACACAAGATGATTGATGAATAATCCCTTCTTTTTCAAAGTATGGTGATAAAATCTGATTAAAGTAATCCCTAGCATTATCAGTTCTAAAACCCTTAATGCTAACCCCAAATTGATTCCTTATCATAGTTGTAAAGTTTGGAAGGATATGACTCACATCAGATTTTCTTTTAAGAAGGTAAACCCAAGTCATTCGGGTGCAATCATCTATAAATGTTACAAAACCTTTTGCTCCTGAAATATTAGGAATGTTATATGGACCCCATATATCCGAGTGAATTATAGTAAATGGAGACACAGATCTTGAATCACTTATAGGAAAAGGCACTCTATGGTGCTTTGCAAATTCACAGATTTCACAATGAAATTGCTCAACATCAAGATTTTTAAATAAAGATGGAAACATGTTCCTAAGAGTCTTAAATGATAGATGTCCTAAGCGACGATGATGATTCCAAACATCAGTTTTATTAGAATTAACTGAAATGAATGATAGAGAAGGGGAGTTACTACTGCTGCCTTGCACTCCAAGCATGTACAGCCCATCTTTGACTCTAGCTTGCCCAATCGTCCTCCCCGTAGCTAGGTCCTGAAATATGCAGTGATCAAGGAAGAAAGTTACACTACAATTTATGTCTTTAATTAGTTTCCGGATAGACAACAGATTTGCAGTAAGATTAGGAACATGTAATACTCTTTTAAGAGTAAATACAGGATTAAGAGGGATTGTTCCCTGGCCTGCAACTGTGGCTAGAGATCCATCAGCCACTGTGATCTTCTTACTGCTAGGACAGGGTTGATAGGATGTGAAGGCATCTGCAGAATAAGTCATATGGTCTGTTGCACCTGAGTCAATGACCCAGATGCTGGAATGGTTCTTGTTTGAGGCACTAAAGACATGAGAAACTGGAATTTTACCATTTTGAGCAAGAGAGCATGATCCAGATGGTTTCTCCATTGTGTTGAGTAAGGTTCTTAGGCGTTCAATCTCCTCCTTATTGAATCCTCTCACCTCTGGGGTGCTGGACTCATGTGCTGTCTCTTCTGAATTTGTCAAGTGTGCATATCCTCTTGAATGGTTCCATTTGTGTCCTCCATTATGCCCCATCCTTGGTGGTTTTCCATGGAGTTTCCAGCAGGTCTCCTTTGTATGACCTGATTTCTTGCAATAGTTACAAAACTGATCATCTTTAAAGAATTTTCTCCCTTCAGTCTTCACCACTTCTGCACCATTCATGGCATCATTTTTGTTTCTGCTGGCATCACTTAGGTTTCTCCTATTAGTTATCATCATAGCAGAACCTTCAGTATTTGGGACCTCAAGCATCACAGTTCTCCTTCCTTCTTCAGCCCTTATTACCGAGAATACCTCATTGAGTGAGGGCAAAGTTTCCTTTCCAAGTATTTGGACTCGTATTTGATCAAATTCTATGTTGAGTCCTGCAAGAAATTCAAAGATTCTTTCTCTTTCTACATAATTCTTTAAAATCACAGCATCATCACTACACTGCATCTTAAAATCCTGATAATAGTCCAATTCCAACCAGAAACTTTTCATAGTATTGTAATATTCAATAACCATCATATTACCTTGTTTGGTCATTGAAAGCTTTGACTTAATCTCATAGATTAACGCAGCATCCTTCACTTTAGAGTAGGTCTGTCTCACTGCATCCCATATGTCTTTTGCTGTAACTAGAAACATATAAGGCCCACAAACTTCTGGCATAATAGAGTTCCATAGCCATGACATAATCATGGAGTCTTCTTCATCCCAAAGTGTAAACTTTGGGTCTTCTGGACTAGGAGGCTTGTCCATCAAATGATTAATCTTTCCCTTTCCTTTGAGAAAGGTTTTTACTATCTGTGACCACTTTAGATAGTTTCTTCCATTCAGTCGGTAGGATGACTGTAAACTCTGGAATTCCCCTGATATTTGGGTTTCTTTTGTAGTGTTTTCAGACATGTTTTTTTTTTTAAGATCTGGACAAAACAGATTGGAAGAGAGGAGGGGAAATCCCAGATTTAGAAAGAGATAGGCTTAAGAAAAAAATAGGCTCGGTTTAGGCTCTGATACCATATGGAGAGTTGTTAAATTCTGACTTCTCACTTTATTTCAGAATGAATTCTTGAATATATACAGCATCTACAGATCTATATTAGGACAGCTATTAACTACACATAAATAGGTATTATTGCTAGGTTCTGATTTATAGGAAAGGATATTTGACTTTCTGTTTTTACTCCCTACAAATCAGCTTCAAATCTGCCTTAATTACTTCAGAATCTTCAACATAATCTATTTCCATTATATTGTGGCATCTTCTCATTTGACACACAATCTCGTAGGGAAGAGTTAGGGAAGCTGGGGAGATCAACAAAAGCTTGCTTACGCTCGGTCGAGTTATTAATGCACTAGTTGAACACTCTGGACATGTTCCATACAGGTACATCATATTGGCAGTTAATGTAACAGAGAATGCCCTGCTGAAATCATAGTATAATGATTTTTTTGTTACTCTTGTAACAACAGGGACAGTAAGTTAACAAGATTATTGAGAGATTCGCTTGGTGGGAACACAAAGACGTGCATAATTGCTACAGTATCACCATCTATCCATTCTTTGGAAGAGACGCTCAACACTCTAGATTATGCTCATCGTGCCAAAAAAATCAAGAACAGACCAGAGGTACTTCACTTGTTTCCTGTTTTGTCATCCCATGTCTTCTAGTTTTCCTTCTCATCTTCGAACCAACCATAACAATGTCATCTTGTTACTACTCTAGGTCAATCAGAGGGTGGCCAAATCTGAGTTGATCAAGGATCTGTATAAAGAGATAGACCGCCATAGGCAAGGTTGTTAAGAGCTATTTTGTTAAACTATGATAAAAACCTAATTGTCATCAATGTGTCGGGGATAATTTCTGTTTCTATGGACAGAAATATATGCTGAAAGGGAGAAGAATGGCATTTATATACCACACAACCGTTTCCAAAGTGAAGAAGCTGAGAGGAAGGTACAAAATTTTGTTGATTTCTCACCATTGTTATGACTTCCATACTCAAGAGACACTGTATTATCTCTTGCATGTTCATGTGTAGGCCTTGGTTGAGCAGATTAAGAACATGGAATTTGACTTAGTATTTAAAGACAAGGTAAACTCCTTATTTTGGAGAAATATGCTGTACTCTTTCCATGTATTATATAGAGGGTGTAGGAAATAATACAAATTATGCTTTGAACAGGAACTCATCGGGCTTCAGAAGCTTTATGATAAGCAGCAAACTTTGACAGCTGAACTAAGTGAAAAACTCCAAATGACACAAGTAAATGAACCCTTTGAAAGTGATAAATATTTAGTTTTCTGACGGGACTAATAAACTCCCTTTTCTTACAATTTTTAACTGCAGAAAGATTTTGAGAAAACTCAAAATACTTTGCTCGAAATAGAAGGCAGAAATAGAAAGGCGAATGCAATGATAAAAGAAAAGGAGCACTTGATTTCTCATCTTCTCCAATCCGGTAAGAAAAAGGCCACAGGAATTCTTATGAAATTTTCGGCATCACTTGTATAAAATTTTTATCCTAATTTCTTACATTCAAATGGAAAGGACACAAGAAGAGTTTATGGGGACAAATATTAGGCCAACAGACTAGGAACATAGCACATGCTCGTCAGTCTTCTGTCTCCTTTGTTCTTTTGGTATAACATTACCACAAGAACAATTACTTTTTTTTTTCTTTTTTGATAATACATGGCAATTTCTTGAATGGGAAGAACATATAGTATTGAAATCATAACAGTATAACAAACTTGAATAAACCTGTTTCATGAGCAGTCCCAAGCCAGACACCTCTACTTATATGTTTGCTTTCAGGGTTTAGAAACTAAAACTACATTTTTTTAATGGAAAAAAAAAACAGTTCTGATTATGTTTATGACAACTTCCCAAAAATAATGTTTGTCAATATTTTGTTTAGAAAAATCCCTTACAAAACAGGCATTGGAGCTGCGGGAAGAGCTGGAGCATGCAGCTTCTGAGACATCCAACTTGTTTTCCAAACTTGGTCTGTGCTCAGTTTTACATGTTATACATGCCAAAAAGTGAATCCTTACATCTTACTGTCTCTGGTTTACACTTTACAGAACTGCAGGATAAATTGGAAAATGGGAACAAAATTCTTGTCCAGAAATTCCAAACTCAATTAGCTCAGCAACTTGATGTTTTGCATCTAACTGTTGCAGCCTCCGTAACACAACAGGAGGAGCACCTGAAATCAATGGAAAAAGATTTCAATTACTCTCTGTCTAAAAAAATGGGGGTAGGATGTCTCTGTGTATGTCCTTTTTTAGTAGACATGACTTAAATAAGTTTGTTAGTGGTTCTGGCTACTTGCAGGGTATTCAAGAACTCACAACCCAAGTCAGACATCTAAAAAACACGCATGAATCTAGCATTAAATCTTTGGATGATATATCTGAAGAGCTCGATATGAGTTATCGATCAGTATTTTCAAATTTGACTTCAGAAGTGTCAAGGAATTCTTCTGCTCTTGTTGGTGTAGGTATTGATTGCTATGTTAATGAAGCTCCTGTTGATTGCAATCTTATTGTCTGTGTGCTTTACCTTTATTTTTATACAGCTTTTGGAAGAGAAGTTTCAGGAGATAAATGACATTCTTGATGATGTACAAAGGGATCTCTTTAATCAACAGGAAAAGCTTGCTGAATTTGCAGAACAGCAACGCCAGGTTATTGACTGGAATTCTTATTTCAGTGATGTGCATTAGGACCAAATTGTTGTTTCTGTTATTTGATTCTTCTATTCCTTTCTTTTTATTTTTTTTTATTTGTTGAGCTGTGGGTAATCCCTTTTTCATCAAATTATTTTCCTCCATGAAATGAAATTGTCTACAGGGTCATTCCAAAACACTGCAGTTGACAAGTTCCATGTCTGAAGCTATGATGAAGTTCTTTGAGACTTTAGGCACACACACTTCTAGTTTGACCCGAATTATGGAAGGGACCCAAAAAATAAATGGGCAGAAACTCTATGATCTTGCAAAGGAGTTTGAGGTGGTTACTTTGTATTTTCTTTCATTTAATACGCACTAGTTTCGGTGCAACATCTTCCATTTAAGGTTACTTAACTGAACCTACCATCTAATAAACTGACTTGCATCTGTAGGACTGCGCTGCTTTTGAGAAAAGGCAACTCTTGGAAAAAGTAGCTGAGCTTCTGGATATATCAAATGACAGGAAGAAAAACCTGGTTTGCGCCTATGCTTTGATTTCAACTGTAGAATAGTCCAATGAGTTCTGTTGTTATATGCTGTAGAGAGAGTGATAAAGAAGTCGGATGTCTAGTAATGAAGACTTAATGGAATCAATAAAGCTGTAACTTGAATTTCAAATCATGGCTCATAGCTTAGAAGTAATTTAAATATATTGATTGGAAATCATCAGCTTCCTACTTGTGCTGTTTCATTGGATCAAAGGAAAAAATCAGCGAATGAACCAAATCACCCCACCCCCCTTCCCCTCTTTCTTCAAATACTGTTTTAGTTTCTTTTGGCATTAGCTCACAGATAAGTTTGTGCAGGCCTTTTCGTCTTCAAAAGTTCTATAGATTATGTATATTTGGACTAATTTTATTAATTAGGCTTTTCTTTCTTTCGTTCTTTCTTTTCAGGTTCAAACAGCAATTAATAGCCTTTTGGAGAGTACAGCCAGCAGAACCTGCAAGCTACAGAACGAGATGTCAAATCTGCAAGATTTTTCCTGTTCTGTTAAATCTGAATTGACAACTCACATGGAAACAATAGCAACCAGCTATCTTGTTGCTACAGCTGTGATGGATAACGGAAAGGATGGTGTTGAAAAATGCCTTCAACAATGGTATCCAGTTACATCACAACAATTATTTTAAAATGGGGATTTCTTTCTGCATTTCCTTAAGCTTAAGCATTCTATTGGAGCTCTGGTATATCCCATTTTTATTTTTATTATTGATATTTTAGTATGTCAAAGGCAAGAATGGGTGTTTCTCAGTTAAGGAATGCCCAAGAATCAGTTCTTGATCTACAGAAAAGAAACGTTGGTTCTCTTGATTCCATTGCCAGGTAAGCAATACTCTTGAAAAGTTCTGTATGTTTCTGGTTAAGTATCTGATATTTTATTGGCCTGTTTTATTAGCAATGAATTGGAAACCAGCGGCATGATCCTATCAAAAGTTTCTTCTTTTGCTTTATCTGCACTTGAAGAAACTGGCATTGCATACAAGTCTCTTCTTTCCTCCATTGAGAGTGAGTTTCATTTTGCATACAAACTCATATCCTTGTACAACTTTTAATGAAAAGCTGAAGAAACAATGCTTGCAGATTTGTTGAAACTAGATCATGACGCACATAAGAACATCAGTTCCGTTGCTGTTTCTTCTTTTGAAGATATGAAAGGATCGGGAAGCAATCACTACCACGCAATTCTTAAGATCAAGGAAGCTGGGCAATGTTTTCTGGATGAATACATGGTAAGATCTTCAGGAACTTGATTGTTTGCAGCAAATTCTTCTTTAACCATGCAGAGCATCTAATACATTGGCCTTTTAGTAATTTCAAAGGCAAACAATTACTCATCTGAGGTACCAATTAAGAAAAAGGAGTTTCTTGACTTTCTGCTCAAATCTTATTGCTAATTTCAAAATATACATGGGTATTTATTTATGTACACAAAACAGGTGGATGAGCCTTACTGTTTGACACTTGAAAAGAGATCATCAAATACACCAAGCACAGAATCTATTGAAGAACTCAGAAACCCAACATTTCAAAAGTTGTCAAGAACATTTTCAGGAGATTCATCAGTGCAGCAAGAATCTGGGGATCAAAATATTCTGTCAGATGTCTGTGAGTCTGTTCACCCCTTGAATAATTCGAGAGTTACTCTCACAGCCATCAACTGAGGTGGAGAAACTGACAGACAATAACGACACAGAAACAGGATCAGTAGGCACATATATACTTGCAGAAGAATATCTACAGGAAGTAGCTTTCAACTCGTTCAGTTCTGTCGAACAAGAATTTATTTTCCAATTCTTCCCTTCACCAACTTCCAGGAAGTTTCATTTTGTTGAGAGTCACAGCATCTAAGGCTCTGCACTAGTCCTAACACGGCTAAATGAACGTTCAACTTGTTTGAGCCTATACCAGCCAAGTAAACATGGAAATCAGATTCGAGTTTTTTAAATGTCAACCACCATCTAGTTTAATTTAATTTTTGATATACCAGGAGACTGCAACCCAAATTCTGCAGGGGATTGGGATGATGTAAGTTGAGTTACAGCAAATTGGCACATTACTCTGAAATAGATGATATCACAGTGAATTCAGTTGGATGTGCTTGATATATACTTGTTCTTAAGAAATAGTTATCCAAAGGAAGCTTCCAAGCTGTATTACCTACAACCCTGTTCCTTCTGTAGAATAACACTACTCATTTAAATACTTGCTCACACTTTTTACTCTTTCTTGAACAGTCTTCTGACTCTTCTTGATGATCTTCAGTGCTAATGACTTCAAGAAAAAGTACATGAAAGAAAAGAATGTAGAAAAGAAAAGAGGAGAAGGAATCTCAAAGAAAACTCCATGTCAATATATTCTCAAAAGAATTGTTTTTGCAAATAAGACATGCTTAGGATATTTTTCAATTAAGAAACTTCTTGACATGTGTAAGCTATTTGACATCACATGGGAAAAAGTTATGGATTGGAATACTGGCTCTTAGCATTACTTCGACAGTGGTGACAAGGGCAAGAACAGTGTGCTTGCCAAGTTTCCATGAAGGATGGATCCTTTCTATCAGTAGTAGTTTATGGGAGACAAAAGAAAGAAGTCATGGATGGGCCAAATGATTATTTTTCCTTTTCTGCTTGTTTTGTTGCTTTTAAGAGTAGAGCTTACTGATCAGAGATAATGAAAGGAATGGAATGTGAAACGTGTTTGAACTCGACACATGCACGTGGACAAAATACCTACCATGTTCCCAGCGACTCCATTCCACAACTTGACTGCCCGGAGTTTCCATGAATAGCCAGTAAGCCACCGGAACCACATGGGGGCAGAAACACTGTCTTGCCCAAGAATATTGCCTCCTATCGTAAGTTACTTTTTTGGTGTCGATATCTCATTATAACTTGTTTATTTCTCAAATTAACAATTGAATCATTAAATGTTGAAGTAAGATATAGGCCATTAAATGTTGGAAACAAGATATTATCCAGTCATCCAAGAAGTTAAGAGTCTTGGAAGAAATTGGATTAGAGGCTAATGGTTCTCCCTATTTAATTAATTAATTGAGTAGTTTTTTTTTTCTTTCTCCTTGCGATAATAATACCGGGGAAACAACTGTCAATAGAACAATAAATAATGGCCAGTTGGTCGGTCATATAAAAAGCCATACATTCCTCAAACTTTCCACACTCAAGTGAAAGTCCAGGCACACGATCCCGTAATGGAAGAGATCACAATCATAATGGCAGCACTCTCCACCCTCACTTCTCCCCAACTCACAGATATCACAAGCTCCATATATCCTCTCGCAAACCGTCCACCACCGCCGCCGCCTCTCGTCCCTCCTCTGCTCTCCCTCTCTTTTCTCCCTCACCTTACACCATCTCCATTCCCTCTCCCTCATTCAGAAGACCATACTCATTTCCAAACACCTCCTCTCATCCCTTCACTGCCTCACACGTCACTTCCACCCAGCAACCCTTATTCCACCACACCCCAACACCACCATCAAACACCGTGACCTCGACGCTGCGTTGCTTCTTATTTTCCTTTGTGATGTACACCAAGAAAACCCCGAAATACTTAAAACACCAATCGCTGAATGGCGTGAGGGTTTGAGTAAACATTACTCTGAAACTGTGCTAAGGCAAACAAGCATCGTGGTGCATTATGGTGGTGTCCTTTTACCGTATGTTGAGATGATAATAAGGTGTTGGCGGTTCGTTGGTATGATGGCTGGTTGTACAGTGAGGGAGGGTAGGGAGTTGGCAGCAGCTCCGGCAGCAGTGGTGGCGCTTCCGGCAGTAGAGGTGAGAGGAGGTGGTGAGGAGTGTGTGATATGCAGGGAAGAGATGAGTGAAGGTAGAGATGTGTGTGAATTGCCATGTGAACACTTGTTTCATTGGATGTGCATTTTGCCATGGCTAAAGAAGACGAATACTTGCCCATGTTGCAGGTTCCAGCTTCCAACTGAAGATGTGTTCGGTGAGATCGAACGGCTGTGGAGTGTTATGATCAAGATTGGTAATGGGGCCCCCAGTGGGGAATGAAAACGATCGATGTTGATAATGGCATGTATTGTAGACGTGGAAGAATCACAAGGACTTATTGGCCACTAGTGAATTTGGACATTTGTGCATTTACGAGGCAAACGTGGTATAATGAATGGTTGCGATGAACAGGCTGTAGAGGATCACTTGTTGATGATAAAGACCCCTGTGGTTTAGGTACTTTGGGGCATGTTTGTAGAACTGTCGATTTGTAGCTAAATAAATGAAAGGATTACATATATTATTGGGGTTGCTTGAAAAAAAAATAGATTAGAACATATATATAGAATCAATAGTTGCACAATTTGTTACTAGCTTTCGCAATCACATTAATTTGTGGGTTAATTGTATTTTATTTTTGTATGAAGCTAAATTTAAAATATTTAGACTATTTGTTATGCATAATTCAAATCATAGATGCAAAATTCAATTTAGGGTTTGATATTATTAAGACCGTTTGTTTGCTTGAAAGTAGTTATTTTTTTAAATAATTTTTTTTATAAAGTGAATTTCAGGAAACTGAATTATTTTTTGATATTTGGTAGAATGTTATGAAAAATAAGTTAGAAAACATTTTCTAGTGTTTGATTATATTATGGAAAATGAGCTGTAAAATAAATTATTAATGTTTAAATTTTTTTCAAGTTTATTAAAATAATGAGGAACAAATCTTACAAATTAAAAAGTTGAATGAGAATGAAATTGAAAAAAAATCTAATTTCATAAATTATTTCAAATAAAATAAATAATGATCAAAATAGTGGAGATCAAATCTAACAAATAAAAAAATTAAAACATGATGAAATAATAATAATAATAATAATAATAATAATAATAATAATTTCATAAATTATTTCAAATAAAATATGTAACAATCAAAAGAATGATGATCAAATTTGATAGGTAAAAACTTTCAATTAAGAAAATGATAAGAGAAAAGAAAATAACAATTATAAAAATAAGAACCAAAGTTAATATAAAAATTAAATTTTAAGGGATGAAATTTTTAAAAAAATTCAAACAAAATATATATCAATCAAAAGTTTGAGACCAAATTTGATATAATCAGCAAATAATATGATATTTCTAATTTTTTCACAACTTCTGAAAAATATTTCCCGTTTAAAATAAAAAAAAAACACTTTTCTAGAAATCAAGTCATTTCCTTTTGACTAACTTTTCTAATAATAAACAAACACATAAAAGTTTGGAAAGTAATTTTCAGAAAATCACTTTCCAGTCAAACAAACGTCCTCTAAGTTTAAATCTGATTAGGTTAAATTACTGAATTAAATTTAACTAAATTAATTTTTAAATTAGTTTAATTTTAAACTTGATTAGATTAAATTCTAAATTACTGAATATTTTTTAATCAATTCATCATCAAAATATATTAGATTCTTCTACTATATTTCAAATAAATTTCATTGTTGTTTGAATGGTATTGAAATAAAAAAAGTGGGATTTCCGAGTAGTCCAGATCATTGCCAAAAATAAAACAAAAAAAAAAGTCAAGAGAGAAAGAAAGATAAGAGACCTTTTTTCCTTGTTTGAACATCACACCAATCATAGCTTAACATAGAAGACACTCTGACAATAATAGGAAGTGGTCACCAAAGTATGGTGATTTCATGCATAATTATGAGTCAGATTAAAGAAAAAACAAGGTTATAATATAGTTTAACGATCGAGAAATTATATATGGACATTATTATAAAATTGTATGTATAAGACTTATTTTATTTCTTCATGAAGCCAGGCACAACCTTGGCTATTGGAATTCTACAAAATGACGAGACCTCCTGCGTGCTCTCATTTCTCCTTATGACGATGCTTCACAATTCATTACTCATTGATTCAAGCTTATGATTTCTGGATCCTTTTTCTCTTTTTTCTTCTCAAGGCTTTGCTTTCTCAGTGCAAAGGGAGAGGTGAGCAGTAAGTAATCATAATTCATTCGTGACCATGGATACTCTGAGTTGGGCTTTATGCAATAGTTGAATAAGCGAAAAGACATTAATAATAATATTTACAAATCTATAAACTAATAGATTATATGAAAATCATGCTAGGTATTAATTGTTCACGGTTCATCATGATTTTTCTATGATTTTATGGACATTTTAGGTCTTTTAAGTTTCATTTCAGTCTCCACATCAGTTCTATTGAGTTTTGTTTTGAACCTTACCTTCATTTTAAGAGAGAAGGGAAGATATTGGGAGAAAGAATGTTGTTTATTCGTCTTGCTAGGGTTTACTATTCTAGTTTTATCATGGAAGTTCCCGCCCCACATATAATATACTTTTTCGAGATAATTGGAGATACAAAAAGGAATCAAGGATTTCACTTGACATACTGAGTTTATTAATAACCATAATGACCCTGTTTTTGTTTGAAAAAGAGATCTAGCATTGAAAACTTCGAATTATGTATTTTTAGGTATCTTATGGTAATAAATGGATTTGTAAACATTTTCAAGTATAAGTTTGGGGTGATTTTGGTTGAAAATATTATATAAAAAATATTTTTAGATGAGAAATGAAGGATTACAAAATCTTCAATTGACTGGAATTTTATAGAAAAAAATGATAAAAAATAATGTGCCTCTTTTATAGAGAACACATTGTTTGCTTTCTCTTTTTTAGAGTTGGCTTGGATTTTTAGGCTCAAGAAGACCTGGCTTTTCCTAGTGATGTAGGCTTGCTTCTATTTATTTATTTTTAAATTATATTTTTTCCTTATAAAATTAACAAAAGTATGATATATATAAATAAGCTTTATGTATTTAATTTAATTAGTCATTGCTGAAAATTCTTGTATGAAAAATATTTTCCATTCATGAAAAATTTTGAAGTTAGCTAATGAAAAGTTTATCTAAATCTTAGTCACATTAATGCTAGGAGAAAAAAATATTGGAATAAAGATCTTTGGGGATACAAATATTAGGGTAAAATATACGAGAACCAATATAGGTCAAAGAACATATAGTTTTTGTGCAAACTAGATAGACAACCTATACTATAATATTGTGGGCAGGGCTATTTTTTTTCAAATTAAAAAAATGATGCTAAGAAGATACAAATATTTTTAAAAAATTAAAAAAACAAATAATCGAGATTCAAGTTATTGACTTGAGTAGGTTTAATAAGCCTGATTAATTTAAATAACATTATTTATCCCAAAGTTTTTTGTTTTTTTTTTTGTCTTCTTATGCATTTTTATCAATTTTTATTCACAAATTTCTCTGCTCGGCTCTATAGCTTGAGAGGCTTGGCTTAACTACTCATTAGTTATTAGAGGGAGTGTTAAGCCACGATTTGAAGAATAAAAAAATCCATGTCATTCTAAGAGGAGCTATAAACCAAATCCCAAATATTTGGGATGAGCTGGTGAGTGAATGCATGCATAACAGAAGAAGCCATTAAACATGGATCGTGGCTATCAAGGAGTGATGGAAGGAATGGTTACACCTGGTATTAAACCTATACCAGCTTAGCAGGTCGACACGGGAATTGGCCGATCCAGGAGCTGGACCGGTTTGAGTTTGCCAAAAGACTAATTAGTGCAATGACCCGGTTAAACCTAGTCGACCTGGCAAGTCAACTCGTGACCCGGGCAAGACTCGGTCATGACTAGATTTTTGTTTTCAATGTAGGATTTGAAAGCCATTAGTATATGTACTATATGTTTCCAAGAAAAATGTTATGTTTTTTCAATGTGTATATATACTTTATGTTCCCAAGAAAAAAGTTATGTTTTTTCAATATGAGATTTGAAATCCATTAGTATATACTCTATGTTCACAAAAAAATAAAAAGCTATGTTTTTTTAATGTGGATAAAAAACTTTTTTGGTTTAAATACTTCAACTTAAAAGCTTAACATAATATCTTTTTAATGTGGGATAAAAAACTTTTTAAAATATTCTTTTAAACTTCATTATTTACAATATGTATAGCCTATATTTACATAGATTTTTTCTTAATTTTTCTTAATTTTTTCATATAAAATATTAAAAAAATATTTATTTTTTTAAAATTTTCGAGTAATACAGATTAACCCGAGTTGAGTATGTTTTCTAATCCTCTGTGAATCTATTTTATGCCTTTCATATTTTACATTTTTCTTTATATTATATCTACTGTATTTATTAGTTTGAATCATTGTTATAGCTCTTTCGTTCGTTTGAGTGCTGGTGAAGGTCCTTTGCCCAAGCGATGCTAGAAAGGTGGGCAGATTCATAATGCAAAATCAATTACAATGGCTGCCATAGTCATCAATCATTAGTATATACTAAATAAATAGTAGCCACTACTCCTTTCTTTGAGTGCAATCCAAGCTCATTCTCACACCTTAATAGATCGAGTAGCAGCCAATGATGCCTAATAATGTTGAACTTACAAAAGATTATGAAGTGATGATGAAAAGAAAAATACAATACGTAAACACACAAATAGTAATATATTTTTGTTTTTGTGTTTTAGTTTTAAAAATGTTTTTAAAAAAATTAATTTTTTTTTATTAACTTCAAATTAATATATTTTTAGTGTTTTCGAATCATTTTAATGTGCTGATATCAAATTTTTTTTTTTTTTTAAAAAAATTATTCATATATATTTTAACATGAAAAATTATTAAAAAAAAAACCATAATTACATTGTCAACTAAACAAATATGACGACATTGAAGGGTTCCTTCAGTTGGACATGAAATACTGTTGATATTATTACAATGGGAGTTCCATGGATAATACAATTATTGAGAAAAGTGGTGACAAAATTCGATTGGTGTCGAAGAGGAAGACAATTCAGGGACATCTAGGGTCAGGCTCAATGAGATTGTAGCTCCGTGACATATAATTCAAGATTCTGATTTCTTTTTTCCTTTTTTCATGTAGCCATACATTATACTCATATTATATAGTATATTGTCTTATGCTTTGCACTATATCAATATTTAAAAAAAATATATAAAACAAATATTAAGAGCATTAGAGAATATTTTAGACCCAATAAATATTTTTATTTTTTTTATAAAAAAAACATTTAAACCCCGTTAAAGTATCCTAAACAAAAATACTAATTGATTGTTTTTATAAATTATTTTTTTATATAAAAATAAACATTTAAACTATATTCTAAATAAAAATTATAATTAATTAAAAAAAATATTTAAACTATATTAAAGTATACTTAACAGAAGTTCTAATTATTTTTTTATCAAATAAAACATTTAAATTATCCTTAAAGTATCATAAATAATTTTTTTATAAAAGTTTTCTATTTCTTTTTATAAAAACAGTTTATATTATCCTTGAAACTAAACAAAAATCCTAATTAATTTTCTTATATATAAAAAAAAATTTAAATTATCCTTGAACTATCCTAAATAATGTTTTTATATATAAAAACAATTTAAACTATCATTTAAGTGTCATAAACAGAAATCCTAATTAATTTTAATTTTAATTTTATTTTTTATAAAAAATATTTAAACTATCCTTAAAGTATCCCAAAATTTTTTTTATAAAAATAAATTTAAATTATCCTTGAAGTATCCAAAATAGAAATTCTAATTAATTTTTTATAAAACAAAATGTAAACTATCCTTGAAGTATATTAAATAGAAATCCTAATTAATTTGTTTTTTTAATGTATTGTTTTTTATAAGAAAAAACATTTACATCCTAAATAGAAATTCTAATTAAATTTTTTATTTTTATATAATTTTTTTTTAAACTATCCTTAAAGTATCTTAAACAAAAATTCTAATTAATTTTTATATATTTTTATTAAAAAATATTTAAACTATCATTGAAGCATCTTAAATAGAATTATGCCCATGACAAACGCAATAGACTTGGGTCTGGCGGCCATGTCTAATTAATTTTCTTATAAATGTTTTTTTTAATTTTTAAAAAAAATATTTAAACTATTTTTGAAATATTTTAAATAGAAATCCTAATGAAAAGTTTTTTTAAAAAAAAACATTTAAACTACCATTGAAATATCCTAAACAAAAATGCTAATTAATTTTTGTTATTTTTTATAAAAACAATTTAAATTATCTTTGAAGTATCTAAACAAAAATTTTAATTAAATTTTTTTATAAGAATATTATAGAATAAGATTCTAATGTAGGATGTTGTATTGTGTGCCATCTGCAACAATCTTTTATGCATAATAAAGAAAAACATTTAAACTTTCATTTAAATATTATAATTATTTTTTAGAAAACAATTATTAAAAAAATATTTAAACTATCTTGAAGTATCCTAAGTAGAAATTCTTATTAAATTTTTTATAAATTATTTTTATTTTTTATAAAAAAAATAAAAATATAATTTAAATATCCAATCTTAATTATTTATTTTATTTTTTATAGACTCTTGGATCGGGTGGCCAAAATCAAATCTAAATATATTTTGGTATAGTAATTATGCCTGATTTGACAAAAAAAAAATAATAATTATACATTTTAATTGTCACAAGAGAAAAAAGAAAAGCAAAAACACCAGCAACTAAAAAACTATCTAAAAAAAATTAAAATTAAAAAATTAATATTACAATCTATAATAAAACATCTTGATTCACGTTGAATTCTCTCTCTCTTGATTCACGTTGATTTCTCCAACACGGATTGTCTCTTGGATGCCATTAAATGCCAGTGAGTAGTGAGCGGTTTGTGCCTCTGTATTTGCTAAATTTGAAAGTGGTCCAACTGAAATGTCTGCCTATGTTTGCTTCTGGAGGTGGAGCTTATGATAGGATGTTTTCACACAGTGAAAGTGGCTGATTTCACCGTCTTGTTTTAAAAGAAAGGAAATCACGGTGGTTTCTGAGGTGAAAATTAACGCGAAGAGAAAAAGAGCAACGAGCCAAAGCAAAATGATGAAGGGTGGCAGTGGTAATAAACAAAGTTGGATTTAAAGGCACCTGACATGAGCAAGAGAGACCAAAGCACTGGCTTTTGAACAGAGGTAGCTCCTCCCCTTGTCTTCCATACAAATTTTCACAGTTTTGGTTCTCAGAGCAGTAGTAGCTGGGATTAATGTCTTCCACATTTCTTTCTTTCCTGAGAATTTAACTCATCAAGTAGGCTCAGTGACAGAGAAAATGACAGCTACTGGGAAGGATGGCAAAGGATGGAGGTGGGCTCTTGTTGATCTCTCTGTTTTTCTCTTCTTTAATTGTTCTTATCTCTCACATTTTGAGATGGATTGCCTCTCAGTATCCGTGAAAGCAAGAAAATGGAAGGAGAGGATAGTTTGAGGACTCTAGAATGCTTGAGAGGAAGGTTGCTTGCAGAGAGACAAGCTTCAAAGATTGCTAAAGAGGAGGCAGAGCTCATGGGCAATAAGGTCTGTTCCTTCTATCCCTGACATCTGGATGGCCTTTAATTTACTTTTTTTTCTTCTCCTTCTGGGTAGATTGATGTTATATACAACCACAACGCATCAATTGTAAGATCTCAAGTTTCATTTTCATTTAATTTTTTATGGTATAGTTAATAGAGCTAGAGGACAAACTCAGAGAAGAGATCAAATTGAGGAAAAAAGCTGAAAAGAAGCATAAATTCTTGATGAAGAAGCTTGAGTCTTTGAAGATTTGGCCCGCATCAGAGGGAACAGAGAAGTCAAGTTCATCTGAGATTAGTGGATTTTCTAGCGCATCATCCACAAGCACTGCGGGCCACAAAGAACCCGAAGAATCTGAATCCAAGCCCCATGTCATAATCGCAGCAGACTCACATGATATGAAAGACTATGGCTCTGAAACAACTACATCCAATCAAAATACTTGTACTGTTTCCGATTCCATCGGAGAGACTCAAGATTCAAATGCTGACAATTCTTTCGATAAATCAAGGCATGAAACCGTTGCATGTTCACAAGATTCAAAGATTGATGATCGAAGGTATCAAGTTCAACATGGTTTGTCCTTTTCAATAGCCACTTTTATTTATGATAATTTAATGGGGTTTCTATAAGCTAATTAAGTCAGTATTCTGATAATCTCTTTCAGTTCTGCGAGCATTAAAGCATCAGTGGTGGAGATGGAGAAAAATGCAGGAAATGAGAGTGATAATGAGGATTATGTGAATAATTCGTTGGCACTAGTCCCCTTGAGCTTGCCAGCTTCTACCAAGAAAAGTGAGTTGAAGGTAGTCAATAGAAGTGTTCTTGAAGTTCTTGACGCTTTAAGGCATGCCAGGGAGCAGATACAAAGCTCAATGGAGAGAAGACACATGATTAGAGTTGGCCCAACTTGAATCCATGTGTGTTAAATGCTAATGATGTGATATATATATAGCTAATAACACAAATAACAGAAAGAGACGTTAGGATGGTCGGACGTGACGACGAGGGTAGAGTATAGATTAGTTAAAATCATTGCATGGATAATAAACTCACATGAGTGAACATCAAAGAAAGCATGTGATGTAGGGAATTATCAAGGATTTGCTGTCCAGATGATGCTGGACCTGAGTCAAGGGTCGTATTCTTTCTTGTTTTCGTTCTCTTTTCGAGTTTGATTAAGATGGTATTTTACATTATAATCCAACTGTATTTTTAATTTTAAATCAATTATTTTTTATATATATTTTTGAATTATTTCAATGTACTAATATGAAAAATAAATTATATAAAAATTAAACGTTTCACTTCATTGTTGATTATTGTGACTTGCTCCAACCTCATAAGCTAGCATACTTTTTCTGCTTCTGAAGTTCATATATTAGGATCATCTTCATCACGCAAGTGCTAAACCAGATAACCCTTTCTTGGAAAATCTAACCGCTTTAATTTCACCAGAGGCTTCTTATAGATTTTATCATTTCAATTCAAATCCTGAGTGCATCCATTTCACTCTGACTCAACCAAAAACGAGCGTCACTCATGGCTTTTGAAGTTAAGGAAGCATGCACAAAGCTTTAAAATAAGATGGCGGTGAAGATTTTTAACCCCCAGATTTTCAAATGCAGCCTTGAAAACCAGAAAAAGACTTCAGAGGGGACTGAGCAAGGTTTTTGTCTCTAACAGTAAACAGTGCATATTTAAGTTTTTGCCAGAACTTCAGACCGAGTTTGCTTACTGCACACATTATTCCCTGAACTTGATGAGCATTGTTTGGTCTATCCTTGGATTGCATGCCATCCCATCACGTGTATGAGCATATCCAGATGACAAAACAGTGCATATTTTTTGGATTCACTTGGAGACACTTCAAAGACAATGTTTTGTTGTCCTATTAAGACAGTTTTTTATACCTTCGCAGGCACCCGAGGAGCATGGTCTTCTCCAATTTGCAAGTTCGGATAGAAATTGAAGTTTTACATGCAACATTGTTTCGATAAGAGTAGGAAAAATTCTGAAGAGCAGAGTTGAGTAAAAAAAGATCAATATTTTTATTAATTGAGAATGCCTATTTAAAAGGCTTATAAAACAACTTTGACAATGATAAAAACTCTCAAGAAAGATGAGAGATTATTGGACTTTAATAACAAAATCTGTAGCAAATCTTGCGGCACAATCTGATATGAAAACAATAACATTGAAGACTGTTTCAAATGATTTGCTACACTTATCTCTATCTTTTATTTTTAAGGTTGATTCTCATAGATAAATTATAACACTACTCGTTAAGATTTGCCTTAGACAAACCAAGTTTAATCCTTACAAATTCTAGCCTTGATCTAAGAAGTGCTTTAGTCATTATATCAGTAAGTTGAATATCAGTTGGAGAATAATAAAGCCTTATAAGTAAATTATTCTCAACTTCTTTTATGGAGTGAAATTTCACATTAATGTGCTTGGTCATGCCATGTTGAACCGGATTTTAAGTAATAGCAATGACAGACTTATTATCACAATAAAGCTCGGGTGGTGAACTTTGTTCTTAGCCCATATTAGCAAGCAACTTGTTTAATCATATTCTTTAATTTGTAGCAATTGCTATAGAGATATACTCTGCTTTAGCAGTTGATTATGCCACAATTTCTTGTTTTTTTGCATTCCAACAAATTGCACTTGAACCAATTCTAAACACATATCTAGAAATACTTTGCATATCATCAACACTCCCTGCCCAATCATTATCTGCATATCTATTTAATTTAACTCCTCTTGCCTTTGAGTACTAGATGTCAAGGTTGGTTGTCTCTTAATATACTTCAGCACCATCTTAGCAACTGCCATTTGAATATTGCTAGGTGAGCTTATGACCTTAAAAGCAAACCAGCTGGAAACATCAAGTCAAGTCTGGTTGTTGTCAAGTATAGTAGGCTATCTACTAAGCTTTTATATGCAAAGGGTTCCTCAAGTTTCTCACCATCATTTTTTGAAATCTTCTCATTTTATGTCAATGGAGTTGATACTTTTTTAAATGATTCAAGCTTGAATTTCTTGAGTGTATCAACAACATATTTCCTTTGTAAGATAAAGATACTCAAATTGCATTGATGTATTTTCATTCCAAGGAAGTAGTTCATGATGCCAAGATTAGACATCTCAAATACATCCTACGTTTCTCTTTTGAACTCTATTAGTAATTTTACATTGCTTCCAGTCACTAGCATGTTATCAATATAAAGTGATACTACCAGCTGCAAATCATCTTCATTCTATTCAGATACAGAGTAGCTTCATTTTCACTTCTCTTGAATCCTAGTTAAATCAAATGAGTATCAATTCTGTTGTACCAGGCTCTTGGTGCTTGCTTTAAACCATAGAGAGCCTTGTGTAGCTTGTATACTTTGTGTTCATGATCAACAACTTCAAAGCCTTCTGGTTGTTGAACATAGATTTCTTAAAGGAGTATTCCATTTAGAAAGGAAGACTTGACATCTAAATGATAAATTTTTCATTCTTTTTGACCCGGAAGTGTAAGTAGAAGTCTTATAGTGTCATGCCTGGCTACTAGTGTAAAAGTATCACTATAATCCACTTAATAATTAATCTAGCCGTGTGTTTGAAAATTGAACCATCTAGATTGAATTTGGTTTTGAAGACTCACTTCACACCAATTTCCTTTTTATCCTCAAGAAGTTTAATCAATCTTAGAGTTCCATTTCTTTCAATGGAATCGGTTTCTTATTTCATTGCATCAATCTAAGCTGGAAATCTTGCAGCTTTAGTATAGCTTCTAGGCTCAGCATGTACAAGATTACATCTTTCATACACATCAGACAATGGCCTTACCTTAAGTATTTGTGAATTTGAAGTTGTTTCAATATCTAGTTGATCTGCAACACCAGATTTTCCTACTGCTGGTTCAAGAGTAGTTGTAATAGTCTGATCAACTTTATTTAGGTCCCAAGTCTAGCATGATTTCTTATCAAAATGCACATCTCTGCTAATCTAAATTTTAGCTCCATTCAAATTGTAGATTATGTAAACTTTAGATTCTGTCACATATCCAACAAAAATTCCTTTATTAGCTCTTTCATCAAGTTTTTCTCTTTTAGTAAATGACACATAAAAGTAACACAATGATCCAAACACTTTGAGGTGTTTGGTAGTAGGTCGGACACCAAATCATGCTTCCAATGGTGTTTTGCTTTAAACAGACTTAGTTGGTAGTCTGTTAAGTAAATATACTGAAGTGATGACTGCTTCAGCCCATAGAAATCTTGGTAACTTCTTTTCAAACAAAATACACCTGGACATCTCCATCATAGTCCTGTTCTTTCTTTTAGAAACTTCATTCTGCTATGGCGAGTATGGAATTATCAACTGGTGTACAATCCTAGCTTTTTGACAAAAGGAATTAAACTCTTTAGAAGTATACTCTTCTCCGTTATCAGTTCTAAGCACCTTAATTTTCTGACCACTTTGAGTTTTAGCCATTTTCTTAATGTTTCTAAACATAAAAAGTGCTTTTGACTTGGTTTTCAGAAAATAAACCCAAGTCATTCTATTGAAGTCATCAATGAACAATATAAAATACATATTATTGCTTAATGAGATTGTGCTCATTGGTCCACAGATGTCTGAATGGACTAACTCTAGCTTGTGAGTAGCTCTTTTGGATATACTTTGAGGAAATGACTGTCGATGTTGCTTCCCAAGTTCATAAATTTCTCAAGTTTGGGCACTAACATGGATTTCAGGCATATCTTCTACCATACCAGCATCATACATGAACTTTAATGATTTTAAGTTGAAATGACCATATCTTTTATGCCAAACAATACTCTCATCAATCTTGGCATTGAAGACATGCCATTCAACTACATCGAGTTTCAAATAGAATTTATTACCATCCATTTTGATTTTTGCTATCTCTGAATCATATGTATCAGTGATAAAGCAAAATCTCTCTTTAAAAGAGGTTGCATAACCATTTCTTAGCATATGTGCAACACTAAGAAGATTTTGATCTAGTTTTGGAATGTAAAGAACATTTGTGATGGTTTTAGTACCTCTTTTGGTGTTGACAACAATAATCCATTTTCAATTAGCCTGTATATCTCTATTTCTCAGTTTAACCTTTAGTTGAATTGATTTGTCAATAGAGGAAAAAAAGTAATGGATATTTAGTCATGTGACTAGTGCAGCTACTGTTAATGAGCCAAGTATTCAGTTTAAAAGTGTTGCTAGCTTGTGATGCCATAAACAGATGCTTATCATCATCTTTGTCTACTTCACTTTTTTTTTTTATTGCATTTGCTGCTGAGATTGTTTTTTTCTTGATTCTGTAATATTTCTCACTATGGCCAAGATTATTACAAAACGTACACTAGAAAGAGGGTGTATCCTAATACAAACAATCTTTCTCAGCATGGTTAATTCTTCTACAATAAGAGCAAGTTGAAAAATTTTACCTTTTTGAAGATATACAAGTTTTTCCCTTAGAAAACTTGACATGTTTCTTTCTTGGCAGGTTACTAGTAATCTTTGCTTTGTTGTTTTCTTGGAAAACACCTTCAATAGCCTCATCATTCTTATTTATACCCTTTTCTCTTGTACATGAAGTTTGCTAATTAACTCTACGATAGTGAGATATTGCAAATCACAACTCTTCTATTGCAGAGATCTTGGCTTCAAACTATTGGTATAAACACTATAATTTTTTCTACCACCTTATGATCTGTAAACATTTTGCTAAGAAGTCTCATTTGACTTACAACATCCATTAATCTGCCATAATAATCTTTGACAGATTCATTGTCTTTCATCTTCATCAACACAAATTCTCTTTTCAATGCAAGAAGCCTAACAGTTTTGACTCTATTGCTACCTTCAAATTCACCTTGAAGTTTGTCCCATACTTGTTTTGGTGTTTCCAGGTTCATTATTTTGGTGAAAATATGATATGTAAGTCCAAAATATAGGTAGGTGATGGCTTTATCCTTCTTGAGTTTTTCTTCTTCATACGCTTTCATCTGAGCAATTTTGGGATTTGTTATCAATGGTGATGGATCAGATTCAGACATTATAACATTCCACAAGCCTTGAGATCTTAAATAAAACCTCTTATTAACAGCCCAAATATAATAGTGTTCACCATTGAACACTAAAATTGCAAATGCAGTATTACTTGAAGTAGACATAGAACTAATAGAAAAAACAAATCAGTAGTGTTTACACTCACCCTCTTTGTGTTTAGCACTCAACCTTACTGTGTTTAACACTCAAAATACTTTCCTCACAGCCCGTAGGATATAAAGCTTTGATACCACTGATAGAAATTGAAGTTTTATAAGTAACACTGTTTTAAAAAGAGTAGGAAAAATTTTAAAAAGCAAAGTTGTATAAAAAAAGAAGATCAATACTTTTATTAGTTGAGAATTCTTTTTAAAGGTTTACAAAATAACCCAACGATGATAAAAACTCTCAACAAACATAAGAGATTATTGGACCCCAAATAACAGAATCTGTAGCAAATCTTGTAGCAGAATCTGATATGAAAACAATGACATTAAAGACTGATTCAAATTATTTGCTGCACTTATCTCTATCTTCTATCTTTAAGGTAGATTCTCATAAATAAATTCTAACAAGTTCAACATCAAACCAAGTTAACCTATTGATTGTGGTTTGAGTGTCATAAATTGAATTCCCATGGAAGATTCAAGGATCAAAGTTCCAAGCACACTGTTTTTAAAAACACATAATTACAAAGTGATACGTCCCAATCAAAGATATGAAGTTGTTTTAAGGAAGATAGAATTCTACCTGGGGTGAGAATAGACCATAGTGATTTATCTGGAATAAGCTTGCTTTATTAATGACAATAAATAAGTTTAGATACATAAAGGAATTAACAACTATTTCTAATTCTTAGTTCACATCTCTGCAAAATAGGACACTAACATTTAATGTTAACTAGGTAGCCAAAATTTATTCAAAAGCATATAATAACTAATTGACTTATTTTTTAGCAAGTTTGAGGACTTGATCAACAAACAACAACTTTCAAAATCATGCAAGCCCCTTACATGATATCTTGTGCATGTCCCTATCATGAAATCCTAGATAATGTAATGCAAAGTGAACAACTCTCCTACATGATAACTCCTACGCAAAATATTTTGTGTTCTTTATGGTCACTCTTTAAGATGATCTTCTTGGCTTATCAATACCCCCTCCTCTAATTGAAACCTTGTCCTTAAAGCTTACATTTATGAACTTGTCTTTCATTTCTTAAGTGTTTCCAACATAGCATCATCTACTAGAAGTCTTTTTTCTTTTTACCAAGTATTCCTCAATAATTTTGAATCCTTTTTTAACATAACGAGTGTATAATATTTTCTTTGTTCCCTAGTTAATTCACAATCTTCAATCATAGGAGGTAACTTAATTAGTACCAGCAACCATTGTTTCACCCAATTATTTCTTCAAAAGGGACACATAAAAGACCAGGTGAATACAAGATCGTTGTGGAAGCTTGAGCTTGTAGGCCATCTTTCCAAGTTTTTCTTCAATCTCATATGGTCCGTAGAATATGCTTACAAGCTTTTGATATGCTTTTTTAAACACTGATTGTTGGCGGTATGTAAGGATAAAGCTTCAAAAACACAAAGTCCCTCACTCTGTATTCAATGTCTTGTCGTTTGGAATATGACTGCTATTTCATACAATTATTTGCTTCATGTAAATTCTCATTAAGCTATCGGAGTAAGGCATCACAAGAAGCTAAGCTTTGGTCAACTAAATTGTCTGGACAAGAACCTTCACTACCAGAATTCTTATATTTACCAACAGAATTTTATATCGGTATTTGTACTATCATTCCATTGGCAATTAATATACTAATGGAATCACAAAAGAAAATGTTTTGTCGATGAATCTTTCATCGATAATTTTTTTTTGTCGATAAGTCCATTGATAATAATAAAAAATTATTACCGATGAATTTACTGACGAAAAAGTGCACTAAAAAAAACTACCTGTTTTATTCTGTTGGTATTTCCCTTGAGAAGCTTGTCATATAATCAACAAAAATACTATATGCAATTCCATCAATGATTATTTAAAAATATATTTTTAAAAAAATCAATTTAACAAAAATAGAAAATAATTAAATTAATTTAAATCAACACTCCATAATACTCAGAACTGAGTGGCTTGGAAAAAAATCAACTCAAATAAATTTGCAACAAAAAAAATAAACAACAACAACAAAAAATAAATAAATCAACTAAAAATAATTTCATATGAAAAAAATGAAGTTGCAATTGCTAAACATTAAAAAATTCTATAAATCAATCAACTAAAAATTGATCTCGTATGAAAAAAAAATCCAACAACAACATTCATATAATTATTAAGAGTAAAATAAATTTAAAAATAAAAAAACAAATATAATGAAAAAAAAAGAAAAAAGAAAAATCTTACCTTAATGTAGTTGCGAGTGAAGCTAATAAGAGAAAAAAAAAAAGCAAATTCATAAAGTTTATTAATTAAAAAAAATAAGAAGAGAAAATAAGAAAAGAGAAGAAGACATACTTGAGCGTGGAGGAGAAGAGAAGGAGTTGAGGAAAGAAGAGAAAGAAATAAAGAAAGAGATGTTGATGTTTTTTATATTAGGCGAAGAAGAAGAAGAAGAAGAAAATGAGGAGAAGGAGGCCCATCTGTTGTGAAATAAGAGATTCTAGTCTTTTTATTAGGGTTTTTACCGATGGTTTTAATGATGGATAATTAAATATTAATATTTTTAATCATTACAACAGTGATTCCGTCTCTAATATTTAATTTAAATTTTTAATTTAATCAAATATTTTCAGAAACCACTAAATATCATTGACGACTTTTCAATTCATCAATGATTCTATCTATAATATTTAATTTAAATATTCAATTTAATAAAAAAAATTTCAAAAACCTGCCAAATAACACCAATGACATTTCAATCCATTGGTGATTTCGTCTATAAAGAACAGTAATTAACGGTGCAATTAGAAAATAAATAGTTCAAGAGTTTTCTGGAAAATACCAATGGAATTTTTCATTGAAGATTACCTTTGTAATTGACATGATGAACAATGCTAGGAAGAATTGAATAGTTTACCAACGAGTTTACGAATATATTTTATTGATGGTATTAATACTATTTATAATTTCGTTGATATAAATGATATATCATCATATTTTTTTGTTTTGTTTTAAATTTTTTGTTTTCATTATAATTTTCTTGATATATATCAAAAAAATATTTTTATAAGCAAAATTCACTATTCCGTCAGTATTTCCACTTAAATTTAACAATTTTCTTATAGTGCTTTAAGCTAATATGGAATTGTAGATAAATGGTAGATAGTATTGTAGTCAGCCCATCAAAGAAAAATAATGCCACTTGCAGGGTTGGTGGCAGGCAAAGCACCGGAGATATTGTTCAATACAATGGCTGACTACTTCCATTTGTTCATATATATATATATATATATATATATGCATTCGCTGTTTGAAGATGTGGGGTTGCTATTTTAGTGCATGTACCAGTTATCTTTGTCACTTCACTTCACTTCACTCTGAACTCACTTTACCCGGTTGTCACCTCCTTTTCTTTTTACGATGAACCCAAGAAAAACCCATACTTTTGATTAATGTATTTGTTCGGACAGTTTTTATATACCTAACTAATTTATGGTTCTAAACTCATGTAAATTTTTAATTAGAAATAATTATTTTTAGCTCAGTTTAATTTTTATAAAAAAATAAATAAATTAAAATTTAATTCTTTTTTAAAAAATAAAACTAAATCGATTTAAACTGACTGATTTTGATTTGATTCAGTGTTTTAGAACAAAAATCATTTCAAACCAATTTTACTTGGTTTTGACTTAATTTTTTCTGTTTTATTTTTTTATTTATTTTAAATTAATATTTTTTTAATGTTTTTAGATCATTTTGATTCACTCATATTAAAATTACTTTTTTAAAAAAATATATTATTTTGATATATTTTTAAATAAAAAATATTTTAAATTAAGTTAAAAAGTTATTTTGATCATTTCAAAACTCAAGGTTTAAGGCAGGCATATGTCATGCTGAGCCTAGCAAGCATATGGCTTAAATTTATAACCTATTTTGCTTTGAGTTCTTCACTCTAAAAAATTTTGTGCTTTATGAACTCATTTTTAACTTGTTAACTTCTCACAATATAAATTATAATTTTTTTTTATATTTTTTTAATATGAGATAAAGAGTTTATAATTACTTTTTAAATTCATAAACTAAAAAATTATTATTTTAATATATTTTTAAAATATTTTTTTTGTGAAGAGCTACTAATTAAGGAGAGAAAAAAAAAAAAAGGCTAGAAGAACTTTTTTTTTTTTTTCTTGGCTTTGACTTTTCTTTTAGCTCCCACATTACACAGATGCCCTAAGAGATAAAGGAGCGCCAAGGGAAAACAAAGGGCAGCTCAATATTCCAAAATCATGAATTTAGTAAAAACATCTCAGCTCAATGTTTTCCGCTTAACTAGGAAAACAAGAAGTGGATGCCTAAAATGGAGCAATAAGAGCACCTAAAACAGTGTGTTATTGCTTATAAATTGCAATGAATGGAAAACTGAGAATCTCAGCCATGGAATGGGAAACCTTGGGGGGAGGGGGAGCGCCACTATACCACCAAAGAAAAAAAGTAGAGAACCCAAGTGAAAGATAGAAAAAACAACAATGTCAGGAATTGTAATTTAAAATCTCTTTATTTCCCATCCTTGAATCTCATCTGACAACAAAACTGAAGATCTTCTGTCAAAAAACTCCAAAAACCCCTTCTCTTATCCATTGCTCCCTTTGATCTCCCTAATTTCAGACCAAACTCTGCCACTACCAATCCATGTGTTCTTTTCCAGCTAAGTCTGTTTCTTGAAATATGGCACACATGAAAGAACCAAACATACTTAACCCAGATTCAAGGTACATGGCACCAGCACATCTCTATATTCTCTGGACTCACTTAAAAACAATTGCCTCCTTGTCTCGTTATACTCTTTTCAATTAATTTAGCCCATGCCCTTTTGCTCTTTACATGATAATTGTACTTATTAATGGTGTCTGAGTTCTGTGGCTATATAGTATCAAGAGCTGGGACTGTAAGATTGGAGCATCAGCAGGAACTGGATTTCAGATTTAGTCTTGTGAATATATTGGTTCCTAGTTCATTTGGATAATGTGAAAGTAAGTAATACTACTATTATAAAGTTGGTTGCTTGTGGTTGTGGTCTAAGTGATCTCTTCAAAATGGTTAAACCTTGTTGGAGACCTTGTGTGGAGGATGATGCCACTGAGAAGGTTGATGGGTTGTTGTGGTACAAGAATTTGGGGAACCATGTTTATGGAGAGTTCTCGATGGCTGTAATTCAAGCCAATAGCTTGATGGAGGATCAAAGCCAACTTGAATCAGGGCCTTTGAGTTCAACTAATTCAGGTCCACAGGGGACTTTTGTTGGAGTATATGATGGACATGGAGGAACTGAGGCTTCAAAGTTTATCAACCACAACGTTTTCTCCAATTTCAAAAGTATGTTTTCAGCTTAATTGTTTGCTAATTTTACTATTTGCTTGGACCACTTCGTAATTAATTAGTAATGCTTTGTTTGCTTGATTCTTTAAGATCATGCTCATGACTCAAATCTAGTGAATGATGTTATCTAGTAGTGTTGTGTCTTAATTAAGGTAGTGTGAATGGTTGGTCAAGTTTAAGGAGTTCTGATGTTCGCAAGCTAGATGCATTTTCTTGGAACATATATACAGGTTGTAGGAAATAGTTTTTCATGGTCTAATTCACCTCACACTTTTAATCTTAAAGGTTAAAGGGACTCATGTGCACACCAAGTGGATGGGCTGAGGATCAATGTTTCGTTTCTGTAAAAATTTAGTTGTTATTCTTTCTGTTGGATCTAATTTGTATGAATCTATATTTAACTTCTCAACTGGCTTAAAGCATTGATCAGTAATAGATGCCCTGTTTCCTACACGATGTAGCTATCTTTCTATTGGATAGGCAGATGTTTAATGCTGCTAACTTTCTGTTTGTTTGTGATGCAGAAATTGTTTCTGAGCAACAAGATGTATCGGAAATTGCTATCAAGAAGGCTTTTGCATCTACAGAAGAGGGTTTTCTTTCACTTGTGAAAAAGCAGTGGCTTAGTAAGCCCCAAATGGCATCTGTTGGATCATGTTGTTTGGTGGGAGTCATGTGCAATGGATTGTTATATATTGCAAATGCAGGAGACTCCCGGGTGGTTTTAGGAAGAGCAGAAAGAGGAACCAGGGAAGTTACAGCATTACAATTATCTACGGAGCACAATGCTAATATAGAAACTGTGAGAAATGAACTCCGGTGTTTGCATCCCAATGATTCACAGATTGTTGTGCAGAAGCACAAAGTTTGGCGCGTGAAGGGCATCATACAGGTAATTTCCTTGCATTTTCTTTCCTATACACCTGACTGATTGGAGAAGGTTTATACCAGTTGAACTTTGTGCAAAAATGCGGTTTGAGTGTTGCTCAACGCGTGAGGTTTCAGCGTGTTCAGGAAAACGCATGAAGAAGGGGGGAAATGCTCTGCTATCCATAGCGTTGTGCTCATTAGAAAATTGATTTAATTTTTGTTTCATAAATATGTAACTAGAAGGTTACTATGTTCTGTTATTTCCTTTCATGAGAACTTAACAATCTGAATGGTTAAGCAGTTTTAGGTGAACATTTTCCATTTGCTGACATTTATCCTTGCAGGTTTCAAGATCCATAGGAGATGCCTATCTTAAGAAGTCAGAGTTCAACCGAGAGCCCTTACAACCAAAGTTTAGACTGCCCGAACCTTTCCACAAGCCAATCCTAAATCCAGAGCCAGAAATACTAGTGCGCAAACTCCAACCAGGAGATCGATTCCTCATATTTGCTTCTGATGGCCTATGGGAGCATCTTAGCAATCAGGAGGCTGTTGACATTGTCCAAAATTCCCCCCGGAATGTAAGCTCATCCCATTCTCTCCATGACATCATGTGTAAACCTGTTCAATCATCTTGACTGCTATTTATCCAGCAGTGATTGATAGTCTTTAATTACGTCAAATTTTCTGCCTCCTGACCAGAAGTAACTCTTAACTAGATTCTTGCTTTTTCTGATTCTAGTTTCCATCACAAACCAATATTGGTTGTTCTTACGGTTAGACAGCATTTGTTTTCTTCCACCGTTGTATAGTTTATAATTTCCAAATTAACAACGCGTTGAAGTAATGAACTGCCATGATCTTTGCAATTTTCCATAATAGGCCCATAAGTGAAGGTGTGGCTGTTTCAAAGCATTAACTTGATTCCTTTTCCATCTCTACGATGCAGGGAATTGCCAAGATGCTTGTCAAAGCTGCCCTTCGGGAAGCTGCAAAGAAAAGAGAGATGAGGTACACAGATTTGAAAAGGATCGAACGAGGCGTCCGGAGGCATTTTCATGATGATATTAGTGTCATAGTTGTGTATATAGATTCTCATTTGATCAGTAGAAGGTCCATCGGTGGCCATCCCTTCTCGATAAGAGGAGGAAGCGCCGCCACTATATCTGACTCAGAGGCAAGATTCTAGTGCTTGATCTCTCCATCCCCATCTTTAGATTATTGCTGGAAGATTGTGAAAAACATCCTGTTTCTTGAGACCCCAAAAACTGGGGCTCACAGTGTCAATGAACATCACTCTTCAAAAGATTTCTGGCTGTTACCCCAATTGACAAGCCAAAAACATTTTGGAACTTTTGGCTGAAAACAGATCTGTTAAATACATAACCTGCAGTTAAATGCAACCGGGCAAGTCTAAAATGAAGCTAAATCATATATGTTTATGAACTTGTTTTATCACCACCTCGAAGTTGCGGGTAGAATTTTAAGTTAATTTTGAATATAATAATAAAAATTATTAATGTTGTAGATGTATTTTAAAATATCATGAATTTTTTTAAAATTCAGAATTATAAACATGTTTTTGCAAATAAATTGTTCACGTTGCATATAAGGTTGCATATGAGATTTCTATGATGTAATTGAAGAATGTATTAATATTACGGATGTGTTTTATTATACCATTTTTTTTAATTAAGAAACACAAAGATGTTATATATACTTAATGAAATATATATATATATATATATATATATATGTTAATTAAAAACTTAAGTGGAAAGGTCGACAATGCAAATATTTAGCCTTGAATCTACTTTCTAATTTATGTGTTGTTATTGTTTTATCTTAAAAGTTATTTTTTCTTAACAAGAACAAATTATTTTTATTTTTATAAATTAATCATGCAAATAAATTCTATTTATAACTAATATAAAAGAAAAAAAAATTAAATATAAATTATAATAATCTCTTTGAAATATTTTATAAATATAAAATAATTAAAAAATAAATAATATTTAAATAAGATGAATTAAAAATTTTAAAAAAATGGAGAGAAAGAAAATATCAATAAAAAATTAATGAACCGATAATATAAGAAAGAGTTGTTAATGCTACTTAAAAGCTAAAATAAAAGGTTAATCTTTCTCCTAAAAGAAAAGGACATATAAGTATGTAAATATTTAATCATGACTTTTCTTTTTAATTTATGAGGTTTTCTTTATTTTAAAGGTTATTTTTCTTATCATGATTGGTTTTTATTTTAGAAATACATTGTCGCACGTGTGCGGCGTCGCGGCGAAAAATTATATAGTGTTTCCATTTTCTTAATCTACCACGTAAATCTATATATATCTATAGGGATACAAAAAAATATTGTCTTTTATTGGTAGAAAATGGAATGGGAGTCGCCACCTAGTATTTTGGTCACTAGAAACTCTAACTGGTCTCAGAGATCGGGTACGGGGACTGGTTGCGTAAAGGGAAGGTATTAGCACCCCAAATACGCCCTACCTAAGGTAAGCTGCATTGTTTTATTGTCTGATAAAATCTAAGATATTTTCGTGTTTTCCTAGTTGTTGGTCTGTCTATGGTTCAAGAAAAATCCTCCTCGGTAAGAAAGGCTTTATCTTATCGGGTAAAAAAACCTAACCGTTCTAACGTCTATACTAAAACTTTATTAATAATATTTAGGAATACATTTTACGTATAAATTCGTAATACCAAATACTAAAAGAAAACAAAAAGATTTTTTTAGAATTTTTGAAATATTGGCCTAGTTCTCATGGCTTGAATAAACTGGTTATTAAAGCCAAAATGCATGCTAATACATATATTGTTTTGAAAATTTTCTTTGTTGTGTGAAAATATGATGTTATAATATTTATATATATATATATATTGGAGAGACTAGGCCGTATTTTAAAACAAAAACCATTTTTGAAATTTTTTTTTTTTTTATGCTTTGACGAAAATCGGGTATTTTAATATTAGGTTTGTATCCTTACGGTATAAAAAACAGCCCAATATTAATCCACTTTAATAAAAATATGCAGAAAAATCAACAACATTTTTAGGGACTTTTTTAGAATTTTTTTTTGAAAGCAAAAACATTTTTTATTCTGAAAATCTTTGATGTTTTGACGAAAACCGGGTATTTTTAACACTGATTTTGTATCTTTACGGTATAAAAATACAAACCAACATTAAACTATTTTGACAAAAATATGCAAGAAAATCAACAATATTTTTTAAGATTTTTCAAAAAAAAAAAATTTGTAATATAAATATATTTTTTTATATATATAACATATATACACACATATATATTATAATTTATAATAATATATAATATATTATATTATGGGGCTGGGCCGGCCCAAATTAATGGGTCGGGCCGACCTCGGCCCAAAATGGATTTGGGCCGAAATCGGCCCAACAAAACTTCTACAGTCTGGGCCAGGACCGGCCCAGACTTGCAAGGTTGGGCCAGCGTCGGGCTGGCCCAGCAGCCCCAGGCCCAACGGGGGAAGAATTAATTTTCTTCCCCCGCCTCCTGCATGCAGAATGCATGCAGGAGGCAAACCTGCAGAAGACAAAGAAAATAGGGGGAGAAGAAAATGTACCTGGCGTGGAGGAGGCGGTCGCTGGAGGTGCTGCGGTGGCGGGGCTCGCGGACGGCGGCTCCGGTCGGTGTTGCTGTCGTTCCTAACGGCGGCGAGAAACCTCTTCCTCTTCCTCTTTCCCCCGTTTGTTTTCTGTGGCTTTCTCTGCCTCGGTTTGTTTTTGGTTTTCGATTTCGGTTTCTTTGTTTTCGGTTTGTTACTGCTCTCCCCTCTGTTTCGTTCGTTCTTTCTCTTCTCCCTCTCCTCCGGTCCTCTTCTCTCCTTCGGTCTCTCTCTATTTATAGGAAAAAAAACAGAGCAGGTGTGCCTTTTGCTAGTGCGCCTTCAATCACGCAACGGCTTGGTCGGCTATTGACTCGTTCGGTGGTGGTGGGGGCGAGGAGAGAGAAGCGAGAAGGTTTGAAAAAATGGTTTTTGTCTTCTGTTGCTGTTCATTCGGGGGGAAGGAGGAAGATGAACAATGTCGTTCAAAACGAAACCGTTCTGGTCTTCCTCTTTTCTTTTTTTTATATATATATGAAACGGCGTCGTTTTGGATAAAACGCGCCGTTTCATTTAAATGAGCCAAACTTCAAATCAGCCCTCCATCATTTCTTGTTCATTTCAATTGTATCCCCACCAAATTTGGTCCCCGTCCCTCTTGTTGCCCGCGTTTTTCACTTTAGTCCTTGGTCTCTGATTTATGCAATTGAGCCCTCAATTGATTAATAAACTTTCAATTTCTTCAATTAGGCCCCTGAACCGAATAATTGCAGCCCCTCCATTTACGCGCCTCTTCCAATTTGGTCCTTGGTTTCGGATTTTCTTAATTAAGTCCCTAATTGGCCATTAAACTTCAATATTTATGCAATTAAGCCCCTAATTTGGCCTAATAAATTCCTAAAAAATATATTTTGGCCCCAGAACTTAAATTTCTTCTAATTAAAGCCCAAATTGACTTAAAAATCAATTTTTCTTGCAATCAAAACCCCTATAAAATCAATTAAAAATCCAATTATGTCCATAAACATCCAAATTGGGCTTTTCTCCTCAAAAATTAAATTTTCCTTCTCAACAGGGCTCTCATCCTTCAAGAATATACTGTCAAAAAACCAATCTTTGTATTTTTTAACGTCCTTGACCAATTTTCGATCATTTTCTGAGCGCTTCTGCCTCCTGTTATTTTTCTAACCTCCTTTGGCTATTTATTTTATTTCATTTATTTGGGGACTCGAAAATGGGTTACAACATACATCATGAATATTTATATGACATATAAAACAAAAAAAATAAAAGAAAAATTAGAATAATCTCTTTGAAACATTATAAGAAAAATATAATTTTAAAAAAAATAACTGCTATTTCAAATCAATGAACAAGAAATTTAAAATATTAGAGAGTATTAATTAAAATTTAAATAAGAAAATTAATGCAAAGTAAAGAATACACAAAAAATAATAAGAAGGTATTAAGTAAAAAATTTTCAAGTAATAGTCAAAATAATAATAAAATCAGTTAGGCACCGAGTGGTCAGCCTTAAAAAAAAAAAGAATGTCCTCTCTTGTTTTTCTTAGATAGGTTACATGTCTTTTATAGTGGTAGATGACTAGTCACTATCAAAAAATAAAGATTCTATTTTTAGAAATCAAAAACCAAAATTTCAAAAAAAAAATTTATCTAAAACCTCCTTGAAAAAAGCCAAAAAAAAACCCACTTTAACAACCTCAAACACTCCAAAACTCACACTAAAAAAAAATGAAAACAAACCAAATAGAACCCAATCTACCTTTTCTCATCATGTTTAGGAGAAAAATAAAATTATCTTTATTGTTTAACTACTCTTGAAAAGAGGTATCCATTAACGTAAAAAGCATTCTTTTTAGTGGTTGAAATTTGGCTAACTAACGACTTTTTCTCTCTTTCACTATTTTTCAGCAAGTTTCTCTTTTATCTCTCAAGGAATTAAAAATTAATAAAATAAATTTTCTGATCAAAATAAAAATTGTAAGAACTTTGAGACTGTGTATGAATTTTCTTCATTTTCTACGGCTCTCTTTCTTTTAATTTTATCTTTCTACTATAATCTAAAACTTTATCTCTTGAAATTAGGTCCCAAAAGTATTAAATAAAAAATAATAGAGGTAATTCATTGATAAAAATTAAACAAATAAAATTTTAGAATTAATAAAAATAAAATGACAAAATTAATAAAATTAATAAAGGTAATTCATTGAACAATAAAGTATCATTACAAACCCTAGTTTTTTTATAAAAAAAAATTTAGTTACTGTTATTGCATAACACTTCTTTAGACCTATTTGAATCTCTTTCTTTCTTTTTCCTTAAAGTATAGTTACAGTTGTTTTTTTAAGTACTTTTAGTATTGAAATACATCAAAATGATTTTTTTTATTTTTTAAAAATTATATTTAAAAATTAACACATCAAAACAATCCAAAACATACAAAAACAATTCACAAAAAAAATTGAATTTGTTAGAAATGCAAGTTGGCCCGCGTTTCCAAACGTAGCATTAGTGTATCTACCTTTTTATTAATGAGGAACTATTACAAAGAGAACCATTTAGAATATGGCAACTTAGAGAAACTACAACAAGAGTGTCATCTTATACAAAGGGTGTGTTTGTTTCTCGAAAAGTGATTTCTGAAAAATTACTTTCCAAACTTTCCTGTATTTGTTTGTCATTAGAAAAATTAGTAAACAAAAAAAACTTTACAGTTAAAGAAAAATTTGGCTTGGTTTCCAAGAAAGTATTTTTCTTTAATTTTAGGCGGAAAACACTTTCTGAATGTTGTGAAAAATTTAGAAATGTTATATTATTTGCTGATTATATCAAATTTGATCCTCAAACTTTTGATTGCTATATATATTTTGTTTTGAATATATTTTTTTTAATTTCATCCCTTAGAATTTAATTTTTATATTAACTTTGGTCCTTATTTTTATAATTGTTATTTGTTTTTTTCTTATTATTTTTTAATTAAAATTTTTTATCTATCAAGTTTGATCATTATTTTTTTGATTGTTACTTATTTTATTTGAAATAATTTATAAAATAATAATTATTATTATTTTAATTATTATTTATTTTATTTAAAATTATTTTTTTTTTCAATTTCAATCTTATTCTCATTCAACCTTTTAATTTGTAAGATATATTTCTTATTATTTTAATACACTTAAAAAACATAAAACATTAATAAGTTATTTTTCAGCTTATTTTTCATAACATAACCAAACACTGAAAAATATTTTTTAACTTATTTTCTATTACACTACCAAACATCAAAAAATAATTCACTTTTTCATAATTTATATTTCACAAAATTCACTTTAAAAAAAAAATTCCATTCCTATAAAACCATTCCATCAGAATTCCTCAGAGTCGCTCATTTTTTAAGTGTTGTTTTAAGCTAACTCCTTCAATATTGTTAAGTACAAGTTCAAGCTTTGCAGAAAGGTTGCTGCTTGCTCTCCCTGGGAGCAATCTCCTCCCTTTTTAAAATGCCAAGCAGTTGTTTCAAGCTGCACAAAAAATATCAATTCCACTTGTCATATCTTGATATGGGCAATGATGTGCTGTAACATCAATTAAGCTTTGTCTTTCCCTCGTTGACACCTTTCCTCTCTAACGTCATGATTCTCTATTTATTTTTTTATCTTGTCACACAAAATAAAATAAACATATAAAAAAACAGAAAATTATGAAATGGATTGAATATATTTTAGGAAATTTTTTATACTTTTGAAAATGAATGGAAATGGAAAATTGGAGTGAGAAATAGTTTCTCACAACCAGCAAAAGAAATCACCACCAAATATATATAGAAGATGTTGCAAACATACTAAGGGAACAAATAGAAGGAAACAACAACATATTCTACAGATTCTCCCAATCATGTTACCTGGTCTTTCCAACATCAATTACAAGAACTTCAGATGCAGTGTTTACACAATTTGTACTCATGTCATACTCAAAACTAAAATTATAAAAGGAAACATACTTAAATCAGCAACCCAATTATCAAGATATCCTCCATTCCCAGTAGCCTACCTTGCAGATCAATTCATCGTGAGGCCTAAAAAATCAATAACACCTTTGAAGCGTTCACTGATCTCAAAATACCAGAATGAGTATCAGAAATTCTGAATCACTAACTAGAAAACATTTCCTTTTACAGCCCACTATCAACCTGTAAGCACAACTCTCTGACATACTCTAAAAACCTAACCTTCAACATGTTCAAACCAAATGTCAAATATGACAGTTTTGGACATACACACCTCATGATCCACAGTTGGCATGCATCTGTCTCCTGATCTTACACATCAGAAGACTTTGTAGTTTCATGTAAACATGTTCTAATGCATGGTCATTGGATGAATATATAAATGAAAAGGAAACAGATTTAAGAAAAAACTGATTCTAGTTCACTTGCGTCTAAAAAGGATGAAAACATATGCATGCTTTATATGACAATAAAAAGAATGCAGCCTTTCTCAAATGTTTCAATTCAAAAGAGCAGAGACTTACCCATGTTGGTTTGCTTTGGTTATAGGCTTCTGTGACTGCCAAATAGCAATACATGGACATATGCCTAAACCAAAATAAGACTTCCCATGTAATCTTATTCATAACTGCCCATTCTCTGGATCACTTATGAAGTCCTAAGAATCATCCCCGTTTCCTAATGAAGTAAGAAACATGTGGAAATCTCGAGGTCATGAATGACACAATGCAACACACAGCATCTAGTCAATACTAATAATATTGGATCATGAACATGCAGCTTCATGAATATATGAGACACTAGTGACATGTACTTGTCACGGTGAATTTGTCCAATGGAAAAAAGATCACTAGATACTTTCTTTGAATAGGCTAAAACATTAACATTTTTCCTAGATTCAAAATTCAGAACTTCTGATACTCTTAGAAGATTTCAAGAAAAGTGAACACTCAAAGGCATTGTCGATTCCTCTAAGCCCCAAGAAAATAACATCAAAAGCTAATATGAAACAGAAGGTGCCAAAATCATGTCAAATGCCTTCAAGAGATTTATCTGAGAATGAAGAGTGCTGCATCTGGGAGTTCTTTTGTTGAAAAATGAAAAGGTGGATAGAAGCCACTAGGAGAATCTCATGTTAGAACACTAAACCTGCCAAAACAACAACAGAAAAAAAATTAAGATTGAGTGAACTAGCAAAATTAAAACCCAAATAAACATGACTCAACAGCTGATCACAGATATAATGTCAATTCAAGTCAATTTGAGGTTAACTTCCAATGCAGAACATATTTAAAAAAAAAAAATACTTAACAATTATTCTCTCAAAAAAATTAAAAGCCGAAAATTAGAAAATAAAATCTCAAATAATACCTAAGAACTAGCAAAGCAGATGTCAATTCAAGACCCTCCACCAGCCTCGCCTGCAATAGCTGCCTTCTGATTGCAGAAAGAAAGAGAAAAAAAAAACAAAAAAAGTTCAGTACTGAGAAATAATATAAAAATAAATAACAATTTATCCTTTCAAATGAAATGGAGCAGTAATCCATGAAAGAAGGTCTCACTGGCTCAAGATCCCCCTTGCCATTTATGGATAGAGAACCAGATGAACTTTGTGAGAACCTGGAAGCATGGAGTAGCATGTTAGTCATGGTTCTTATGAATCACGAGCATTTTAAATTCTGAACAACTCAGACCAGTTTGCAGTTAAACATACCTGAGAGCCCTTGCCTTCCTTTTGTCCTCTTCCAGGGTATTTGATTTAGCAGCCGGTGTGAATCTTTCAACACGAGATTTCTTCTTTGCCTCCTCATCACTAGCTGCGGGTGGTACAGGAATCCCAAACCTGAAGAAACAAAATAATAAGTTTTAGGACTAACTTGCAAGAACAGTAAACTGAAAAACAAGGGCAATTCAACTAAAGCTATTTGACACCAGGATGCGACATGGAATAACACCTCTCTGCTCTAGCCTTCCTCTTCAGCTCCTCTGATTTCTTCACCGAGTCTGTCTCTGATCCCTGTGCTGTAGATCCAGTGCCAGTGCCAGTGCTAGTGCCAAACCTACAGCATGATAGGTTCACCGATGAAAGTTTCAGTTAGTGAAAGGAAAAAGGAAATCAAGTTCTTGAGACATTTCCATGGGAAAAATCCCATTGGCACCTAGAAAATCATTTGATCCATACAACACCTTCCCACAAACGCACCCATTTTCATTTGCACATAAGCAATTGCACGTGCACATAAGCACAAGCATACACACCAAAGCATAAACTCCTTCAGAGACTCATGCTGGAATCACCAGGGCCGGAGCAGTGGCAAATGCATGCAAATGTTGAAACAAAGTTTCCCATGACTTGCTTTATGGACTCCAACTATTAACTTTGTATTATAAATACTATAACAGATCAAGCCAAATGCACACCTTTCTAAAACTCAAGATCAGTCTCTCGACCATTAAAGAAGCGAAGTTATGGTTTTCATTCCCAAAAATAATATACCCTCTACTTTTCAAAATACCAGTTAAGCTCCCAAAAGAACACTAGAACAACGCGTATGTAATCTAAACTTTGGGCCAAAAAATCCACAACACAGAATAACTTAAATCATGTATTATGTATGTAACTTTGAAGGTCCACTAATCCAAGCGAAAAAAAAGGAAAGAAATTCAAAACCCTAATTGCAAAGTTCAAAATAGTAAATAAAAACTAATAAACCTAAAACACGAAGAAAAACATATTTAATACCTTTCAGCACGAGAATTGCGTTTCTCTTGCTCAGAAAGCTGAACAGTAATTCCAAAACGTTCAGCACGGCGGATCTTCTTCTCGATATCGGTGACCGGTGCAGCGCTCTTTGAGTTCTCGGAGTCCTTCTTAGGCCCTTCGGTAGCTAACTCAACGGTGGATGATGCGGTGTTGGTAGAATCTTCGCCTCGATCTGGCTTGGTAGAATCAAGGACTGCCGTGTCTAGGGTTTCGCTAGGGTTATCTTCAACGACGGCGGTTGAAGGATTATCTGTTTTGGTTGCCATTGAGAGAGTACAGAGATGTGGAAGTTGGAGAGAGAGGGTTCGGCTATTTGGAGTGGATTGGAAGATGTTTGTTGCTTTGTTAGACGGAGGCGAGTTTTTTTTTTTTTTGTGATTTAAAATTATTTTTAAAAACATTTAATTTTTTTTTTATTTAAATTTTTTTATATATTTTAGATTATTTTAAAATTTTATATTAAAAATAATTTTTAAAAAATAAAAAATATATTATTTTAATATATTTTTAAATAAAAAATATTTTAAAAAACAAAATATAAGGGTGAGAAAAAAGAGGCACGGATGTGAGGAAATAAATTTGTGGGAGATTCTCTTTGAATTTTATTTTTTTATTACCGGTCAAAGTACTGGTTAGGGGCCTAAAACATTAATTTATTTGTACGGATGTTTAAAAATAGTGGTCAAGATGTAATATCTGTATTATAATCTATCAAAATCAGTTAATATAAATAATAATCAGTACAAAAATATATAAGAAATAGTTATTGTAGATTGGGAATTTTGAAACACGATTAATTTAACCTAATTATATACCCTATATTTATTTTATTTTTATATTTAATAATTTATAGATTGAATATTTTTATTAAAAAAACTCTCACTTACTTTTTCTCAAGATCTTTTATCCAGCTAGGTTCATCCTGCCATTCTTGAGTACCACTCACACCTTTTATTCATGGGTATTATTGATATGGTGACACTCACACCTCTATAATAATTAATTAACTCAATTGATTACATTACAGTTGAGATACGATACAAACTATTTCAAACATTCCACATAAATCTATAAAAAAAAAATTAACTCAATTAATTATGTTCATCTTGAAAGCAAATAAAACAAGCATAATACCACAATATACGAGAATATAACCTATAAAAATCTTAATAAAAACTTTTATTATGTGCAAATATTTTCTTAAATCTTCTTCATACTCTTTCTCATTTTTAATATTAAAATAAATAAAAGTGATGGTTATTTGTAATGATTTTCAAAATTACTTGATGTCTATTGTATGAAAATAATTGTAGCACAAAATCTTTTCAAAATAGATAAAATTAGTTAGATTGTTTGCATTACGTTGCACAGGTATTTGTTAAAAACATTAATAAACATTAGAAAAAAAGAAAAACAATAACTTCTAAGATTGAAGAAACTATTAGTATTGAAACTAAAGTTAATAAAACCTATCTATAACATGCCAACCACTTCAATTTGCTATAAAACAATAATCATTTGTAAGTAAATATACGTGAACATGGAAAACAGTAGGACATGGATAATTGTCAGGTCCCTGTACTTTGGACTTGGCTATTCTCCAAGTCCAGGCACATTGGGTCTTGCAAACATAACATACCCATGTTATTTGGATTTGGCTAACTACTAAGTCCATATACTTTGAACTTGGCTAACGTAAAGTCCAAGCGTCTTGGGTCTAGCAAACATGTCACACCCGCATTACTTGAGTCTACCAAATATGTCAAACCTATGTTACTGTAGACTTGACTGATCGTCAAGTCTACACATCTTGGGTCTAACAAACATGTCAGATCCACGTTACTATGGACTTGGTTAACCGTCTAAGTCCACGTGTTTTGAACTTGATGGTCCGCCAAGTTCAGGCATTTTGAGTATGGCAAACATATCAGACCCATGTTATGTGGACATAGTTGCCCACCAAGTCCATGCACTTTGAACTTGACTGATCGCCGAGTCCAAACATATTGGGTCTAGCAAATATGCCAAACCCACATTACTCTGAACTTGACTAACCGCCAAGTCCACGTGCTTTAGACTTGACCAGTGCCAAATGCAGGCATCTTCGATCTGTCAAACATGTCAAACTCAAGTTACTTTGGACTTGTTTAGCGCCATATGCCAGAATCACATTACTTAGGTCTAGCAAACATACCAGATCCACGTTAGAAGACAACAAGGTCCTTTGTTTTTTTCACTTAAAAACATATTTTCAACCCATTTTGACCCAAAACACCTAGAAAACACCCTACAAACCTTGTTAAACCAATTCATGGCCACTAAAAACCAAATAAACCACCACAAAACCCAAAATCCACCCGAAAGAAAATTTCTTCCAAAGCTCAGATATATGTTTTTTTAGGTGTTGTAAATGAATTAGTTATCCTGCCGAGTTCATGCACTTTGGACTTGTGAAACCTCGAAAAAATTTACACATAATGGGAAATCAATTGAACTTATTTATGCATTAAGTCTAGACACCTTGGGTTTGGCAAACATGCAAGACCCACGTTATGTGAACTTGGCTGACTATCAAGTTCATGCACTTTGGACTTGGCTAATGCCTTGGGTTTGACAAATATGTTAGACCCATGTTACTTGGATCTGGCAAACATATCAGACACACGTTACGATAGACTTGACTGATTGCTAAGTCTAGACATCTTGAACCTAGCAAACATATCAGACCCACATTACTTGAGTGTGGCAAACATACTTGATCCACGTATACTTGGGTTTGAGAAATATGTCAAACCCATATTACTATTGACTTGGCTAACCGCCCAAGCCCACATGTTTTGGACTTGATGGTCAGTCGTCTAGGTATTTTGGGTCTGGGGAACATGTCATACCCATGTTATATGAACTTGGTTACCCGCCAAGTCCATGCACTTTAGATTTGGCTGGCGTCAAGTGCAGGCCCCTTGGTCTGGCAAACATGTCGTACTCACATTACTTTGGACTTAGCTGGCATTAAGTCCAAGCGTCTTGGATCTGGCAAACATAGTAGACCCAATAAACCAATCTACATTACTTGGGTGTGGCAAACATGTCAAACCCACGTTTACTTGGGTCTGGCAAACATGGCAGACCCACGTTAAAAGATGACGTGTTATTTGCGCAACCTAGAATCCAACTACTAGTGGCTATAAAAATGAGGTTCTTTATTTTTTTTCATCTAAAAATCTATTTTCAACCCATTTTTTTTACCCAAAACAGTTAGAAAACATCGTAGAGACCTTGTTATACCAATCTATGGCAACCAAAAACCAAATAAACCACCCCAAAAACTCGAAATCCACCTGAAACAAAAATTATTCTCGAGTTTAGATATATTTTTTAAGTGTTTTTAAGGACTTGGTTGTCCTGCTAAGTCCACATACTCTGGACTTGTTTGTGCATCAAGTCTAGGCGTCTTGGGTATGACAAACATGTCAGACCCATGTTATATGGAATTGGCTGATTATCAAGTTAACACACTTTAAACTTGGTTAGCATCAAGTCCAAGCACCTAGGGTCTGACAAACATTCTAAACCCACGTTCATGTGGACTTTTTGGCCGCCAAGTCCAGACATATTGGGTCTAGCAAACATTTCAAACCCACATTACTGTGGATTTTTTGATTATCATGTCCATATATCTTGGGTCTGACGAACATGTATACTTATGTGATGTAGACTAAATTGACTGCCAAGTCGAGACATTTTGGATCTAGTGAACATTCCAAACCCACATTACTATGGATTTCGTTGATTATTGCTTGACCGCTTTTTATGATCGGCTTGTTTTAACTCGCAAGTGCAAAAAAAACTGGAAGAAATTAAATTAACAATAACTTGGTTGAAAATAATTGATGGATTTGTTTTCAAAGATGAAAAAGTGTAAATAGATTTTAAAAGACAAGAAAAAGTAAGTCTTGGTCCAAATCAATTTTAATGGTGATGTATTGGTGATTTCTTCAACATATATAAGATAACTCAACCTAATATCAACGATGGTGATATTAAATCGGAAGATATTACAATGAAGTTTAAAAAGATGAAGATTGATTATTGCTTAAGAATGAACAAGTTCTTTCATATTAAGTAAGACATTGAATCAAGCAATCTCTATACCAAAACTAAGGTTTGTGGATAAAAATTCAAGATTATAACATTACCTAAATGATTTCTAAAATTTCTTTGCAATAATAAAACATTCATGAAGAAAATGAGAAGATAAACATAAAGATTCATTCATATCTTAAAGAACTCACCTCAATCACCATCATCCTTGATTTGGATCCAAGAAAGATATTAGCCAACCATGATTATATATAAGAACACTTTAATAAACATGAAATAACTTGAATCAAACTGAAATAATAAGTTTTACAAACTAAAGAACCGAAATCTACAAAGAAGAACACAACAGAATTTCGGTAAAAATTCGGACACAACTCTGACTCTAACTTTGGACAGAAATTAGACCTTCTTATAAGCCTCATCTGGAGATGGATATTAGATACATATGTATAGTAAATGCTGTTAACTTTCCATATCATTAAAGAACAACTAATTTGTACATCTGAGTCAAAAGTTATGGGCAAAACACCGAAAGGTGTTCTGGAAAATTAAAACAGGCCAACTTAGAAAACACTTTGGTGCACGTTTTTCTTCCTCCTTTATGAGCTGTCTCTTTCTTCTTTTTGACCCCAAATAATGTCACAATGTCCCCTCCAGCTTTCCATCCATGTGCTTGCCCTCTTGAATCAATGAATTACCCAAAATAAATCAAATGTTATTTGTTGTGTGGACAAGTAAGATCATGGATTGTGCTTGGGCTGATTTGGGGCTGAATTTAAGCATCAAATAAGTACACAAATGTACCTATTATTAGGGCTAAGATTGACATTGAAACCTTGAGTGTTTGATGGTTGAAGTTTGCACACAACATAAGGCAAGTTTGGGTTTGAAATAGATCATATGATATTCTTTTCTAGAATTGGAATAGAATTGATTTTTGGGACAAATTTGTAGCACTTATTTGAACCAAGATTTGCTTCAATCTTCAACTAAATTTCTCTTCAATTCTTTGTTCCGAATTCCGACATTGAATTTTCTGAAATAATTCATTTAAGCTCCAAAAACCTATCGAAACATTAAAAGAAACTTCATTACTAAAAGCACATCACTTATTATAAAAAAACCCAAATAAAAACAATCAATACATATGTAAAATAAAAGACTTAATGATACTTTTGATGCACAATCAATTATCATATGCAGATATCTTGGGTGTGACGAACATGTATACCCATGTGATGTAGACTAAATTGACTGCTAAGTCGTGACATTTTAGATCTAGTGAACATGCCAAACCCACAATACTTTGAACTTGGCTAACCACCAAACCCACAATATTTTTCCCCTCAACATGATGTGGACTTGGCTGGCGTCAAGTCCAAGCATCTTGAGTCTGAGAAATATGCCAGACCCACGTTACTTGGGTTTTGCAAACATGTCAAACCGAATAAACCAATCCATGTTACTTAGGTCTCGTAAACATGTCAGACCCACGTTACTTGGGTATGACAAACATGCACTACAATTAAAAAAATGAGGACCAAATCTAATAGAAAAATCAATTGTGAAGGGATGAAATTGAAAAAAAAAAAAGATTAACTTCACAAACAAATAAAGGTTAAATACATTACAATAAAAAAAAAAAGAGTACCGAAGTTAACTTAATAGACAAATATCTAGACCTTTTTTTTTTTTTTTTGCAATGGGCAACATGATTTTCTAAGAGAAGGGAGGGAGGGAAAAACCCCTAGCTGAAGCTCCTTCGTGGGTCGCTTTAGCACACATGCCTCGCCATTATGCCTGAGGTGGTGAGGCGCGTCGAACATCACCCTAGAAGGCGATGTTTGGTTCTGTTTTGGGGCTACATGCGCCACTCGAAATATGGGAGTGGAGTCCATTTGCTAGCTCATATTTAACACGCATTAACCATTTTTGAATATAAATAATAATTTATATACATATAAATACTCAATTACCCCTGACACACCACCTAATATTTAATAATACCATATGAAAATGATGAAAACTTCTCTACATGCAACCTTGTTTTTTATTGAAACCTAAAGGTAATTTCATATTTACATTGTTTCAATAAAATAAAAGGATGGAGAAGCCCCTCAACACATGTATATTTCCCCTCCCCCCCAAGAGCAAGGTTGCATCTTCATTGTTTATTTTGTTTTGAAAAGACAAAAGAAGCCCCCAACCCGAAGGTTACAAATTTATGCCCTGAAGGGCAAATCAGTGTTTATATTATAGTCTAAAAAACACAAACGAATCATTTTATCCCCAATCATTCTTTCAATATCAAATATATCTCATAAAAAAAGACAATCTTACTCCCAACTACATGCTTAAAAAGTTTTTCTAGCAAAGACAATTTTGTTTTTACACTACTCTAATCCATAGTAATATGCGTTTAGGTGAACAATGAAAGACTAAGCTGATTTAGTTTTTTCTATAACCTTACACAAATTCTACTTATCTAGTTCTAGGCTCTACTTGGCTAGTCCTGGGCACTACTTAATTGTTTATAAGATTTTACAAGTTAACTCTTTTTTTTTCACTCACTTACTTTTTCTCAAGGTTATATATATATATATATGCACACGCGCGCATATGCACCTGCATGTGTGTGATCCTTCTAAGGTCTTTTCTAATAAGTATATAAAGCATCATAATTATCTTCAAATATATTAATCCATTTTAAAATTATATTGAAAGAATTAAACTAAAGTTCTTAATCACTTTAAGCTGAATGCTTTTACATTTCAATAAATAATATTTTAATATATTCTCTTTTCACGCTTGTTTAATATTATGCTCCATACTTAAAGTCTTCCACTTGTATTGAGCTAACTCTAAAATCACAATCGAACATGTAATCAAGCTATATACATATAACAATAAAATAAATCAAGCTTGAGTTATGCAAATATTTTAAAAAATATTTAGAATTTATGAAAAAATCATTATTGATATGATGAGGGATTTTTAATAGACATTACTATAACTATTATGTATATGGTGAGTAATAATTGATAATATAGTCAAGAATATCAATCATTAATGATTTGTTTCCTTTTTTAAATATAGGTTTATGATTTTACATCTTCATGAGAAGCTAATGAAAATTCATCATATCATCATGAATAAATACCAAGAGGTTGGTCTGGTAAATAAGTGTTATCGAACTCTAAATATTGATCTAGGTAATTTCTTTTCACATTAATATTAAACTTAGTACAACGATTCAAACTTCAAAACTCCTATCTTGACTGTTTGTTTATCTTGGGGTTTAAGTTAAATCATATGTGAGTTGTTCCAGCATAATCTTGTCAGCTGGGCAGGTCAAAGAAAAAGGAAAACAAAAGGAAACAAGACATGTTTACCCTAGTCAATCTATCAAGCTCGTGATCCTCTTTATGAACTCTATTAGGTTAAATTAATTTTTTTTAGGTGATAAAAAATATGAAAATAAATTTTTAATAAACCCAACACTGAATAACAAATTTAATAAAAACCCAACATTAAATGATGCAATTAAATTAAAAAAATAAAAAATACCCAAAAGTACAACAAAAAATATCATGCCTTATTATGGCCTTACACAAAAACAAGTGTGGGCCTAAGGCAGGCCCATACCCTAGCCAATATTTTTTTTTCTTTCTATAAAGAATGGATAATCTTGAATGATACACAAAATTAAAAAATAAATAAATAAATAATTTGACAAATCCTGCAATTTTCCTCTGTTATTCCAAGAATGATTCTTAAAATATATAAAATAATAATAAAATTATGCTTCTTTTATTTGTTTTTTATAGAAACTAAATAAAAAAACACTTTTAATTTACTTCAAGTTAAGAATAAATATTGAAATAAGTTTTAGGTTCATGTGGCACCTTTTTATACTTCAGTAATTAATGATGGACAGTTTGTGCCTTTAATGGCTTTTAACTTCAACTAAAGTACTATGATAGTGTGAGAAAAAGCATGCTTGACTGTTTAGGGAGTATTTAGGAGTGTGGTAGTGTTTGTTTTTTTTTTACTCAGAAATGCATCAAAATAATATATTTTTATTTTTAATATCAATACATCAAAACGATATGAAAAAAAAAACTTAATTTAAAGTAAAGAAAGAAATACAAAATTTCAATTTTTTTCAATAATATTTTTAAAATAACAAAACAAACAAGACTAAAAAAATATTCAACGACAAGATTAGAACATGCCTGGTGAGTTCCATAGCTTTTTAGTTTGTCTCTTTAACCACTCATACACAATAACATTCATTGATCATTTACGCTAAAAAAAAATTGAGCCCAAAGCTCAAGAATCAACTCTCACACTTCAATGAACTCAGTTCAATTATAAAACAAATTGTTAACAAATACTTAAATAATATATGAATTTAATTCATTATTTATATAAACAATTAAACAAACTCCATGCTTTTTAGTTGTTTTAGTAATAAATTCTCTATTTGACTCTCAAAATTTGAATTTTAAAATCATCATTTAAAATAATTTACTTTTTAAAATGTAGTATGTTGTTGCAAGGACTAGTGCCTTCTTAAAATCTTTCAAAATGAACTTAGTTTTTGATATATTTTTTAAATAAAAGGAACAATACACATCCATCAAAACTAAATTTGTTTTTTTTTTAATGAAATCTTAAAAACATGCACATTTAATCTTGTTGATCTAGTATAGAAAATGATTTATCATTACTAAATCTATCATTAATCTATTATTGGTGGATATAATTACTTAAAATTAAAAACATTGCCACATGCTTGTTTATCCTAGAATGGATTAATATGGGAGTTATTACAAACTATAAGTCGTTTGAGTTTTTGGCCTCTAACAATAATTCTCATGAATCACTAATTAGAAATATTTAAATCCTTTTAATAAGAATTCTTTTTGAAAAACAAATTTTAAGAAACTTTAATAGTAAAATTAATCATATTAAAATTCTTATTAAGATTCTAAACTATTTTAGGAACAATTAAATAAAACTTTTTGACATAAAAACTCTCTTTATTTAGAAAAACCATTTTTCTAAAATAAATAATTTAATTAAAATTGAATCCAATTAGGATAATGAAAAATCAAATTCATGAATTAAATATTTTAATTCAATCATAATCCAATTAGAAAAATTAATTCTACAATTAATTTAATTTAGGTTTCAATTTTAAAATATAAAATCAAAATTTATAAATGGAAGGGTGAAATTGTAATTGTTCCTAAATATACCTATTGTAATAAAGAATAAGTGCTAGGGGTAACAATGTATATTTAGACCTTAAAACCATAATGTAATTAGGTATAAGGTGTAGGGATAAATTTGTAATTATACCCTCAAAAAACCAAAAAGAAAGCTCTAAAGGCAAAATCATACTTCTTTCTAGGGGTGTTCATAGTTCGGTTCAGTTCGGTTTGGACTAAAACAACCAACCCAACCACATTAGATTGATTTTAGAAAATACAGACTAGACCGAAATTCGATCCAAACAGAACTGTTCAGTTCGGTTTGGTTTGGTTTGGTTTTTTTAAAATAAAATCTATAAACCTAATCCCATTAGATATGGGCTCTTTTAAATCTGTAATATGATGGTTTATATTGTATAACTCCTTTTGAACTATCAAGTGTTCTGAGTTTTTTTTTTTTCATTTATCGGCTAATGTATTGGTGTTTTTTTCCTCTTAAAATCATAAAAATAAAATTATTTTCCTACATGAAATAATAAAGTTAGAAAAATCAATGAGATCTAGAAAGTTGATACTTTATTATTATTTATTTGTTTGTGACACCACTAGTCCCCACTCCCAGTACCAGTTAAAAAACAAAAAAATAGGTGTAGAAAGTAATTTGGTGATCTTTATTTTTCAAAAGTTATATATCAATAACCACAAGGTCAGCCATAAACCTTGATATCCTTGCATAGAACAAGTCATGCGAGCTTTGGGTTAGAGAATTCATAATAATAAAAGGTAAATATCATTGGCAGTTGTGTTTGGCTAAAATGCATAAAATTTAACTTAATAAACACAATATAATTACCTTCAAATAAGAGGAGAAAAATGAAGAGAGAAGCTAGGGAGATTGAGAGGTGGGTTTGTGTTTGGCTAGATAGTGTGAGAAATGAAGAATGAGATGGAGATGAGGCGCAGAGCAGATGAAAGGAAAGTAAGAAAGAGAAAAGTATTCTATGGGAAACTGCTTTTTATGAAGGGGGTTATGTTAAGGTTAGGTTAATTTATACTCCTCTTGAATTTTATAGATATTTGGTTTTTTTGGTTGGATCGATTTGGTTTACCGGTTTCAATTATAAAACCAAAACTGAACTGAACCGGTTAGATTTTATAGTTTTAAAAATCGTTTTAATCAGTTTTTCATCTCAATTTGATTTTTTTGGTTAATTTTTCTTTGCTTTTTCAGTTTTCTCGGTTGATCGGTTTTCTTGAACACCTCTACTTCTTCCCCTCTCCTTTCTTCTTCCATCTTGGTACCAAAAGTAGGCTTACTGCCTGTTGATGTTGGTTAGAATAGTGAAAGCACTACCGCTACTAGAATGTAGTGCGAGGGGCTCTCATGGCACTACACAAGCACCAACATGACGCAACAACCTCTTGCTAGGATGCCAACAACACCATTAGTGCGAGGTAGCAAACCATGGCTGCCGCCACTACTTGCTAGGTGCATTGGCTATGCAAGCAGCACAACCAGGTGTGCCAACATTGCTTGCTTGCACAGCCACCCAAACTTTTTTTAGTTTTAGTTTCTTGTCAGATTTGCATATTCCATCCAAATCTGGTTGGAACAATAGCCAAAACCTTTTTAAAACAATCATGAGAGAAAAATTATTTTTTGTGTATAAAATTAATCCAAAGTTAATGTCAATAATAAATAAAACATGAAAAATAATAACTCTAATTGTCTAATGATGACTCTGTTACATCTGTTGAGTTTTTCGAAACACACATACACACAATGAAAACAATAAATTTTAAAAAAATTGGAATCCTAATATCTCGTTAGACAAATTTAAGGTTGTTTAAGGTTTATACAAAGATTACTTGAAGATTAAATGTTCTTTTTAGCTTTAAATAATTTCTTCAAAGTTGGGTTATCGTAAATAACAAGCCATCCAAATATTTGGGCTCTAACAATAATCCACACTAACCACTAATGAGAAATTTCTTAAACCTTTTTAGTAGAGAGAGATTATTATGCCTTTGAGATCTAGATCTTTTCTTTTTTGTTTTCCAAGTATTCTATAACTTCTGTAGTTTTTGTATTATATACTACTTAGGAAATAAAAGGCATGACATTCTATTTATTAAAAAACCTCAAAACCTTATAAATGGTTAAATATCAAGTTGCCACCTGAATAATATCACATATATTATTTCAATACAATTTAATAAATTTGTTCAATCAAGTCCCTACTTGATTTTTCTAAGTCTATAATTGAAATTTCATTTATTAATTATATTCTAATCCTTAATTTCTAAAACTTATTTAGAATCAAATCACACTTTATTAATTATCTCGTTTTAATTTCTAACTAATGATTCTTATGTATGTGACCTATTAGGTTCCGTGATAAGTTGGCTCCAATATAAATCATAATCCTAAATAAATTTAACAAATTAATTTATTATCAATTATTACAACAATTAATTGATTTATATTTGAAGATCAAGTATAATGTCTAGCAACCTATTATGATCCCTCTAAATATTAGAGAAGTCATAAGTGGTTTGATTTAACATTTTAATGACCAATTTTTCTATGTAATTATTATCTCTTCATCAATAATATTTCAATTTAGATATTATAGCATGGAGTATGTCTACCATGTCAAATCATGTTTGTTCTCAACAACAGTCATTGATTTTTTGAATAAGACTTGAAATTTTTTTCAAATCTTATTCCACTTTGTTCAAGGATTTACAATCAATACTATTTGAGAACAAATAAAATATTTTTTCTAATCACCTAAGATGATGAATACTCTTTTAATTACTTAAATACCTTTATTTTCTCTCTCTTTTCCCCAATATCTTCTCATTTGTTACCCTTGATTGTGACAACATGTTACAAAATCAGAACATAACACATCCTATATAAGATAAATTGGAAATCTCAAGTCTATGAATCACTTACATAACCATCACGTGAGCTTTTTAATAAACACTATGTGAAATTCATATACATGTTAGTTCAATGTACATGTAATTTGACAAACATCTGCATATTAGTTCTAGGTATCCCTTATACCTTAGCTTATGAGAAGAATTGTTTCCTTTCATATAAAAAAGAACATAATATGTATAAGTCTCAACTGCTCTAATTAATATCTAGTCTTAATATAGCACTGACATGAATCTTATAATTATAACAACTTTATAATTTTCTATGCAAATCATATATGTCCCATAAAATTTATCTTTACTGTGGACTCATTAATTAAATATTAGATTCATTAATCAAATATAAATAAATATTAAAGATAAAAAAAGCTTTTATTAATAATAAATATGTTCTACATGAATAAAATCAGTTCTACGTGTAACCAACTGATTTGTTATAAAGCATATATACTAACTCTTTTATGAAATCCATTTCCCTTTTTAACCAATAACATTGCAGGTATGTACCCGAAACATTCAATAAAATGCTTAATATAAACATAATGTTTATAAGGAGTTTGTTATTGAGTTTAATCATTTTTACCATAAACTTTTTAAGGACAACCCTGCTTCCACAAAATATATTGAAAACCAAAGACATGTTATAGAAATCAAGGATATTCATAAATAAGGATGTTATTGAATATTCAAAGATGAGTCTTAATTCCAATCCCTTACATTTTGATTATGTATTTTTCCAGAATGTTAGATTTGAGGATCGGCTTGTCCATGAATGTTGGTTGCTACTTTATTTCCTTGGATTATTGCATCCTATTTTTTAAGTCACGACTCTTCCCCTCTTTTTTTATTTTTTAAGTTTAAAGTTATTTGTTTCTTCATTTTTCAATTGATAGAAAACGTTAAGATTGCAAAACTTTTATAGCCTGAAGCCGTATATGTTTCTTAAAACTTACATTTTAAAAGCCTTGTGTATATCGAGGATGAATTTGTTGTAGAGATACAAGTTATTATGATAAGAGAAAACAAGAGCAGATGCATGTAAGTTATATACTATATTTGTCATTGATGCTCTTCAATATTTCACTATCGCACGACCAGATATTTCTCATGTTGTCAACTATGTCATCCAATTTCTACATGCTCCCATTACTAACCATTTTCAAGTTGTTAAATGCATTCTTTGATATTTTAAAACCACTTTTTATTTTGACATCAGTTTCAGCACTCTACCGCATCTACAACTCTCAATGCCTACTTTGATGTTGACTGGGCTAGTTGTCCTAACATTCATCGTTCAACTTCCGTGTACTCTATTTTCCTTAGTGATAATTTAGTTTCTTGGAGTGCTAAAAAAAAACCAAATGTCTCTCATTCCAACTATGAATTTAAATATTATGCACTCGCACATACTGTCTCTGAACTCCTTTGGCTTCCTCATTTGTTATGAGATATTCGTGTTTCTATCTCTAACCCACCACTCCTTTTATGTGAATTACTCTTTGTGACATTTTTTGTACCAAGCTTCATGTGTAATCAAATCCCACATTCATCTTGATAAGGGTGTTAACATTAAGGAATATGTCAAAGATATAATTGCAGATTATGTTGAAGCTAATTGATTCAATTGCACATTATCTTGATGATAATGTAACCTTACCATTGTTAGAAGCATTGATCCTTGATTATAGCTATGTAATTGATTCTAAAAGATCATTTCCATTCTTTTAAATATTACAATTAATTGTACATGTAATTCTACAACTATAAATAGAATATCTCACCCGTATTAAAGGTGTGGTGGTTTGTAAAACACTCTCACCACCCCGTCTGGTTGTGGGGCCTAGTATGATGAACCTTTGTCCCCTGTTTTTTCCCTTGGGTTCAGGTTGAAACCTGAACTTCTCTTTAAAGGCAACAACATCCTTGTTTTTAGGAATAGGTTTCACCATTTTCAAATCCATTTTTGTTCAGAGCAAAAAAGAAAAAAAAAAGCTTTTAGTGGGAAATACCTAGAATGAGAGTTTCTTCACATATTAAAACAAAGGTGGCTCGGGATTTTCAGTAAAACTGCATTTCAGAAATTATAGAAAGTGAAAGTGAAAGTGAAATAAAAGATATAAGTAAAAACAACTAGGGTTAAAAATGAAACAACTTTTTACCCTTACTATTGGATGAATGACCTTTCATATCATCCCAAATCTCTAGAAGTCCATTTAATTGTTGCTTTAAATGCACATCATCGTTTTACTTCTCAATGGACACCCCTTTTTAAAGAAGATTGGCCAATTGATCATCTTTTTCAAATAAAAATGAAACACATTGTCACAAAGAACCCTAACAGTTTTGCAAAGACAAATCTCATGGGAAAGGTAAATAATCTATTATTAAGGGGAAACAATACAAGTAAAAAGACTTTTCATTAAAGATGATAATCTTTCAAAGTCTTTGCGTATTAAATACGCAAAGACTTGGGGTGTTATTGATGGATTAATGTGTTTTATACATATTTTTTTCCTAAAATTCATGTTTAAAAAAGGACCTAACATTCATGGTCTCAGCTACACACTTAGCCCAAATACATGTGGGTTCGAGGAGTTGTCAAACCCAACATTCTTTAACTTAGTTACGCGCTAAGCCTAAATACATGTGGGTTCGATAAACTATCAAACTCAATATCTCTAGGCTCATCAATGCATTGACCCAATTACATATGGATTTGACAGACTATCAGACCCAACATCCCTGAGCTTAGCATCTCATTGAGCCCAGATAAATGTTAAATTGATGATCTTTCTAAGCCCCTTATTGGGCCTTAATACTTAGTTTTTTTTCTCTCTCTCTCATAACCCTTAACATAAAATGTTAAGATTAAGAATACACATCTCTCTACACGATGATATTTATTCTTATTTAATGCATATGTCAGGAATATTTTCTCTCGTTAGTCTTATAAGAGCAAGATAACACTCCAGCCCTCTATCTTCGCAAAAGAACAAGATTTATGGATTATAAAAACCCTATGAATCCTTCAATAAAAAAGGTTCATAATCTTATTTTTTACTACATGTTTATTTTCAATCTCTAAAAAATATAATTATTTTCTCTCTAAAATATATAATTATTTTCTCTGTAAAAAAAATACTCATCAAAGTCAAATTCATCAAAATGAATCTTTTAAAGTATCAACCATGGAGTTATCTTGGCTTACCAGATATCAAGCACCAACCACCTTAGCTAGGAAAAATAAATCAAATTACTAAAACAAAAAATTATCCAATATTTAAACATTCACGACATCATTAACACTCTTACATAGACTTAAAGTTTCTTAGTGCTTTGTGAGGAGTACCCCTCTTTTAGTCTATAGTTAGTTATTTTTTGGTGACAAAGCATTGGTGCAAGTTGTCGCATTCAAGGCTTCTCATAATGTTAAGAGTTCGCTCCTAGCATGACCAACTCTGCCTAAAGAGTCGGATTCACGGGAGGCAAAAAGAGCTGCAATAAAATGAATTGTTAGTCTATATACATCACCATGGCTAATTTAATGGACTTGCCGCATTATACATCATTTTGCTCTCGGAAATACCCGACTAGTTGTGTTTGTTGAGACTGAACCAGGAAATAGCGAGCATAATAACAAAACTAATCATCATGATCCGGAGAACGGCTTAGCAAGCACAAGGAAGTCGAGAAATGGCACGACACATAAATAACAAATTCTATTACACTGTTATTCTGCTCTGACTGCGTATTCAATTATCCAGAAAAATTCAATTTCCACCTAATTCTCGCAGTCATCGTAGTAACCATCTTTGCCTAACCCTTATTTCCTACAAAATTTTGTGAGAATTTTTGCACTCATTTTTTACAGAAATGCAATCAAAACCTTTCCACGACCGGTATACTTCAGGAAGAATGATCAAAGAACTCAATAAAATTCTAGTTTACCAGATATGATGATGGGTGGATTGATTTCAATACGAATTGCTTTCCCCTCCAGAAGCAATTGAGGCAATCTGTTGGCCTCCTTGGCCGCAATTTTCACTCCAGTCCATATGGTAACATGAGGCCACTCATTTTTGGGTATAACAACTTTTTCACCATCAACAGAACCAACTTCCGCTTCTAGAGCAGCCATTTCATCAGTGAAAAGAAGGGCAGTCAATTCCACAGGGACCTTCTGATGGAGTAAATGCCCATAACTAGCTACGGCCGTAACGCCATGACTTCGCTTGTGGGCAAGAGTGAGATGAGCCTTCTTCAAGTTGTGTTCCATGTCCTTGTCCTTGAGAAAGCTTTTGACCTTGGGGTTGTTCTCAACCAACTATTTCAATAGACACAAGTCAATGTTAGACCAGAAACTATAGCTTCTACAGCCATAAAAGAAAGAAAGGGAATGCCAATTTCCAGATAGAAATAGTCTAATATGACTTGTACAATGGCACGTTTTTTTTTTTTTCTTCATTAAGGAAAGCCTTGAAACTGAGTTCAAGATCTAATTATGCATACGAGTGAGCGTTGTCTAATTTTAGGAATTAAAAATGTCATTTAAACCACAAACCCAGCGCCCTTAACAGAGAGACTCGGAAGAAAATAATAACACAACTTTATGCTTGCCTTATCTAGGAGACTGGAGATTTCGGTAGCAGGCAAACTGACAGCAGCAAAAACAATTGTGCCAAGTTTCCTCATCTCTGTGCTCGGTGGAGTGTATTCTCCCTTGATGATATTCTGTAGCTGTTCTGACACTTGCTTTACTGCAGACTCAAATGGAACCTGGATGGATATAAATTATGAAGAAATTAATTAGTGCACTAGGTATTTCATTGGAGCTTGAGTTCTGTCCTAGAAAGATGAGGCGGATGGTGATTTCCAGTCAATAATATTTGGCGACCCAACAAAGATAACAAGCACAGACGAAATAGAAGATGCAAACCTGAATGGAATTCAGGTGCTCAGCGCTACCAATTAAAACCTCACGCAATTGTTTCTCCCACTTAACCCACTCCTTTCCATATGAACCCTTGGTGGATTCCAATCTAAGCACAGAGCAAACAACAAAAATGTAACTATCCTCACTCAAAAAGAGATAACTGTTGAAAATATTTTTGAATAGAGGCTTATTATGTACTTTCTATTGCACGTTAGATACACTAAAAAGTAGAGTCTAATTGAGGTCACCTGTCATTATTATAATGATGCAACTAATAATGATGCTAGAAGCCCTTTGGTAATAATTGACAGAAGTAGTGACGTGAATGCTGTGAAAACTACAGCATCAGGAAAAAATAGGAACTCTTCACCAGAGAATGAAAGACATTTTTTACTCTTACGTAGTTTATTAATTCTGTTTACTGATAATGGAGTATTGGTCAGCACTAAGCCTTCCGGATAAAATAGTGATAACTCATTGTAATCAACAACAAATAAGAGTTCAATGCGATGATTGTCTAAATTGGTGCAAGAGGAGTTGCTAGAATAGATGAGACAACACTGGATAAGATTCTGAAAAAGTGGTGTTGGGGAACGAGGGTGGGGTGCTAACAACTAGAAGAAACTAATTTGCAGAAACAATTTATTGGTGTTTAAGTAGTATACATGTAAAAATCAAATGAATTTATACTTTGTTTTTAATTCATTATTCTATTCCAAGCAACTTGGCAAAAAGAAGAGTTCTGTCTCTTAATGCTCAGTTTTTCTTATTATAGGTTTCCGTTGGAAATTCCATGATGCATGCATCTAAGAGGAGCAGTGAGTAATATATATGCATCCATGCCTCAAATAGATCCTACTATGCATAACATAAAGCAAACTATCTGGGCATTATACAAATTATAGATGCACACCTTCCATGTGCATTAGTATGCAGTCTGTATAAATTTATCCCCTCTTCTAGAATCAATCTCACTGGATCTGGCAGAGAGCTCCTGCAAATGAAAAGGCAAAAAACCAAACAAAAGATTCAACATTCAAAGTACAGGAAGTAAATGAAACTAAAATAAATGTAAAACGAACGCAAACACGGGGGAACACAAAAATGAGGAAAACAATAACAAGAGCCTGCATCTGTATTTGTCTTACAAAAAAATATGAAAACATTAATGTATTGAAAACCCACTCTTGGAGATGTCACGAAGCTGGGCTACTTGTGAAAATCTTATGCCAACTCCAATCCATCTTAACCTCTGATTGAGACATTGCATTCCAGTGCAAAATTGTATTTCACCATTTTGCTATTTCCACGGTTCCATTAGTTTCAAATGTCAACATGCTGCATAGACATGAAACTACTGCACCCTTCATGCTTATGGATATTTAGCTTTCTAATTTATTTAAGTTTGAGGAATTAGATTTCTTCTCGTTCACAATTTACTGTTAAATATAGACAGAGGTACAATCAAAGGACAGTTTGTTTTCTGGTGTTGTTATTCAAGGCTTGTCAAGATTGGGTCAAATATAATTCGGTCAGAACATATTGACTGGCCAAGCATCGTCCACAATGTTAGCATGATAGTAGTTCACATATCCATGTTATACTGTAGGTCGGATTAAAATTTATTTTGAAAATAACAAAAAAAATTTAAGACATGAAGAACTATTTGGTATTATTATTAAATTCGGCCCAACAAGTCAACCTTGCAAGCTCCTGGCCCGATTCATCACCTAACTCGGGTTTAAAATTAAATCGTGTTGGAGTTTTTCTAACGTGACCTAGTTAACTTAGCTGATCCAAAAATATCCCGACTAGTAAAAAAATCCAAGGGTGAAATTGAAAAAAAAAAAAAAACAATTGACAAAAAAAACATATCACCTAGCTCGAGTTTAAAATTAAACTGTGTGAGAGTCTTCTTAATGTTACCCAACTGACTTGACTGTCTAAAAACAACTCAGTTGACTAGTAAAAAGGTTGAGGATAAAATTTTTAATTGGGTGCAATGCACCTACTTTATTGTTCATCTAAATGTAAAGCAAGTTCTTTTATATGGACCTACTTTATGCCGCAAAGCTCGATAATATTATTTGCTTAAAACATGAAGTTTAAAAGTCGCAAACACTTTTGAAATAAGAAAAATTTGGGACTCAAGTCATAAACCCAACTATGTCAAATGAGTTGGTTTTATTTTAATTATATAATAAAATGATAGACAACGACACCAAATAGATAAATTGAAAAAAATAATCACGATAACCTCGAAAAAGGATGTAACTCAACTCCCAACCAATTAAATACGGAAAAACAAAAATGAGCAAACCCGAGTTAGCATAACAAACTTGTAACCTGGTAACAAAAGTCGAGCCAACCTGGGTTAATTATCCAAACTTGAAATCCAAATCATGAGAACATGATAGCCTAATAGAAAAGAAAATGAGAAAAATCACAAAGCTCGTTCTTTTCATAAAATCAATGCTAAATAATGAAATCAAAAATGAAAATCGGTAAAACAAAAAAACAAAAAAAAAGGGATATTAACCTTAATTAACTCTTTAAATCCATGACACGGGTTATTAGACTGGAAGTGATATATGGAAAAAACATGAAGTTCAATTCTTAACTAATTAAATATTAAAGAATAAAATTGAAAAAAAAAATCAATAATACAAAAGAACCCAAAAAAAAGAGCAATTAAAAGGATAGGGATCAAATTGAAATTAAAAAAAATATATTGGAAGACAAGTATAAATGTTTTATTGGATAGTAAAATTGAAAAGAAAAATCAATTTAATAAAGACCTAAAAAATCAAAAGAATGAGAACTAAATTGAAAAAAAAAATAACATATCACAAATTAGGATTAAATGATGAAATTGAATACAAATTTTGAATGTCCAACACAAATTTCAAGGGGAGAGAAGAGGGAAAAAGAAAAGCACCTCCAACGATAAACCATTCCACCACTACTTTCACGCACCGTCCCTATAGGAATAAGACACTAAGACAATTCCAATGACATAACAAAAAGAAGTTTTTGCTGCTGGTTAACACCGCATGCGCCACCATAAAACCACATGGGCCTCCCACATGCTGGCACATAGGTTATACATGCCATCCACTTTTGGTTTTTTAATTATATTTTATATTTATTACCCCTCAATCAACTTGATTATAAATTACCCCTCAAACAGGTTGAAAATACAAAAAAGCCTCTTTTTCTAGTTTTAAAAATTTTGCTTTCAATAATATTTCAGTCATTTTACTATACTTTTAGAATTGTGAAAAGACTAAGTAGTCTCCAAATCTAATAATGATTAATGAACCTTGTGAAAAGACTACACTATCCACAATAGCCAATTCAATGATTTTTTGAGTGGAGCACAATCATCATTAAACTATTACACTGAACGTTAATCTCTCGATGTGAACAGTGTTTTTCCCTCCCAAATTAGTTTTTGTTAATTTAGAATTCTAGACTCTTCAACTGCAAGTATAGAGGACTCTGCTTATGCATCACAAGAGGAAAGTGAAACATTTGCATGTTTGATATGAGTATAGAGACAGGCTACATAGGTACTGCAAGTTATTAATATGTAATTTTGTTAGTGTTTTTTTTCCAACAAGAGAAGTATATGCTTGATATTTATGTGCTCTAGTGCTTAGACGTCACCTGGTCTGTAAAGAATTTTCTGCATTTATCAAGGCACTTAGTTTTTCTGTTATTGTACTAAATTAGCTAGCTATCTTCCATTGAGATGTAAATTGTAATGGATTTTTAACTTCTTGGGTAAACCATGAAAATGATGATCACTTACCACATGAAAGACAAATGAATTAAAGCACATGCTTTGAGCTGGAGTTGCTGATTCTTTATAAAAATAATGCAATTTTTACAAGAACAGATTATTTTTAACGTGAAAATTATGTGAGAATCATATGTCTGATTCTTATCATGAGGATGATAACTTGGAAGAATGAAACCCCTGGACATTCATTATAGGAAGATGGTGCATGCCTAAGGGCACAAGACATTGAGTTATGAACAAACTGGGAGAACCTCACTTCTAATAAGAAAATACTTGAGATTAGAGCACTGAACTTAAAAATAGAAGTGAGATACAGAAAAGAAAAGAAAGAACCAGAATTTGAAAGATGAGATAATTAACAATATAGGAGAATCCAAATATCTCACATTCAGGTTATTCTTACCTATCTGATCTCAGCAATGGCATCTTGACAAGAGAGCCAAAACGTTCTATTAGTTCACTCTCAAACTCTGTGCGATTCTGAAAAAGTGAAAGGAGAAGATGATATAAAAAAAAAGATGATTCAAATGCTGGAACACCCGGAGGCCTGACCATGCCAACATAAAACAATACCTTGCCATCATAAAGGTGATAAAACATAAGCAGCACAAAACCAGCATTTGGAGATGATTTGTCCAAATTCCCCTTTAAAAGTCCAAAGCAAAGAGGAACGTGTTAAAGAGATGAGAGACAATATTCTACATTTGGGTCTGGTAAATTTACCAACCAAAGGAGTATAAATGGCACGTACCGGATGATTAACACGTTGAAGTACACGGAACATGAAAACAGCTAATGCATCAAGAGAAAATGAATTTGAATCCGTCCCTGAAAAGTAAACAGTGAGGAAAAAACATTAATCACTTACAATAAGAAATTATTAGTTAAATACAAACAATATGAGAAATAAATCACAATGAAAAATCAAAAGCAAAGATTACAACTTTCAATCTGATTGCTTAGGTTTATATTTAAAGTGAGGAGAGATTTGAGAGGATGTGATAGCCGAGTAATCTAAGTTGGTACCTTCCAGCTTATATCAAGTATAAGCTTATAAACATGAAAATTACATTAAAGTCCCTGACTGATATACTTTCATTCCTGATCAAGTTGAATCGACCATTTGAAAGTAATACTCGAAGAAGATTAGGAGTATTGAAGCACTTGAATGTCCTAGTTTACTGAAAACATGTATGACAGTGAAGTATTGTAGCTGATACACAGAGCAAAGATAAAGGTGCAGAGCCCATTTTACATGAACTTGATGGGATTCACTGCAATTTGTATTTCTAGGTAAATGGCTAGCACACATATTGAAAATTTTATTATCTTCAAATGAAAAATTTATAAGTTTGAGCAAGCACTCATTATAAAAGAACTAAAAGCTATGAAGAATGAAAAAACAAGACTAGTTTTTATTTTCTTTCATAGTAGGCTAGAGCACAAGATGCTCCACTCAATAAAACAACAAACCAAAAACACACAAAAAATGCTTCTGCGGGCCATACCAGAGCATTCAATTAGTTGCAATGATTTATCCTAGACATGAAGGCATTTAACGTTCTAAAAACTAGAATCTATCTAAAAGGAAGAACATGCATATAACCATATCAGTGGAGAACTTTCTAAATGTGGGGTTTTAACCAAGAATTCATGCGCATTCTGATTTCACAGCTTTGTAGTCTTACAAATGAAATTCACCAAACCATCATGAGAAACAATAGCAGCCCACTAAGAATACAATTACAAATAAGCATCCAGCTAAATTTTTACAAGTGAATAATGACAGAGAAATGCTTTGAAGGCTTTGTTTGTTTGTTGGAAAGTAGTTTCCTTTTGGAAAGTGATTTTCTTGAAAAGTGAATTCCGGGAAAGTGAATTATTTTTTGATGCTTGGTAGTGTCATGAAAAATAAGTTGAAAAACACTTTCCAGTGTTTGGTAATGTCATGGAAAATGAGCTGGAAAATAACTTATTAATGTTTTATTTTTTTTCAAGTTTATTAAAATAATGAGAAACAAATCTTACAAATTTAAAAGTTGAATTAGAATGAAATTGAAAAAATATATAATTTCACAAATTATCTCAAATAAAATAAATAACAAAGATCAAATCTAACAAATAAAAAAATTAAAAGATGATGAAATTAAAATAATAATAATTACAATTTCATAAATTATTTCAAATAAAATAAGTAACAATCAAAAGAATGAGGACCAAATTTGATAGATAAAAAATTACAATTAAAAAATAATAAAAGAAAAGCAAATAACAATTATAAAAATAAGGACCAAAGTTAATATATAAATCAAATTCTAAAGGATGAAATTGAAAAAAAAAATATTCAAAACAAAATATATATAGCAATCAAAAGTTTGTGGACCAAAATTAATAAAATCAGCAAATAATATGACATTTCTAAATTTTTCACAACTTCTGGAAAGTGTTTTCCAGCCAAGATAAAAGGAAAACACTTTCCTGAAAACCAAGCCAAATTTTCCTTTGACTGGAAAGTGTTTTCCATTGACCAACTTTCCTAATGGCAAACAAACACAGGATAGTTTGAAAAGTGATTTCCAGGAAACCACTTTCCGTCAAACAAACGAGGCCGAAGTCTTACTATTCACTATAGATGGAATGCAAAAATTAAGATAATTGGTACAAGAGGGAACGGTAACCTTCTGAATCAGGTATGACCGGAACAGCAGAGGCTTGGGTGCTCCGGCACATGCCTTCGATCTGAACAATAGAAAAGCCTATCATAAGACATGCATGTTATTTGAAATTCAATTAACAAAGAATCCAGTCATCGGTTCAGCACCTCTCTCTCTCTCAGAGGCGCAAAAATATACTAATTTATGAACCAACAAGATACTGCCCATCTATGGAGGAAAAGAAACAGGCAGTAAGATCACTAACTAAACAGTATCTGAACTAAATGCAATGTAAATTATATATGAAGTCTAAGCACTCTCCGTAACAGAGTTGAGCAAACTCTTCCTCAAATGTTCTTCTTTTGCCCGTCCAACACAACTCAAGGTATTGTTTTGCTAAAAATGTACAGCTTGGTGTGTCTTTTTTCCTGTACAAAAAGCATGACCACTCCAAGCACTAACTCTCAATCAACTGACTCTGCCGTACACAATGAGAACTCAGTAGTCCCATATACCACAACTTATACAAGCTTATGTACTTTGCAGAGTAAAAGAAAATGATTAACAAATGAACTTGGTGCATAAAATACTTATTCACATATATGTTAGCACTTTGAATAGTATCTAGACTCAAGAGTTCTCCCTAAGTTGTAGATTATCTAAATGGAGCTGTAGTCCTCCATATAGAATTCCAAGGAAAGTTGGGTCCTTCATAAACACCTTCAAATATCAACAAAGCCTGTAACAAAATTTAACACTGGACTTTGCCACCTTCAGTAAAGTTGCAAATCACCTTCTTATTCTATTCCACATTACCCTTGGTGCTAATGATTAATTCAAAGAATTTCTACAAAAGATTCCATCTCTAAACATGGTGCAATCCTGCCAAAAGCTACTTTTAAAGAGGCAAAGCCACAATCTCAAAAGAAAAACTCCATATAACATCTTTGTCTCCGGCCAACTGAAATGTTCAGGAAACTACATCTTCAAAGATTCTTCCCACACCATCGAGCATGCCAGAACAAAATAGCACCCTCTTTGCGAGCTCAAAAATAACAAAGGATGAAACTGCTTCCATCCTTTTCCACTAAATTTTTATAATCAAGTTAAATCAGATTACCTGTCTCCAAACCTCTTCATTGGGTGCATTTTTGTCTGCAAGTATTACAGAGTATGGTTTTTTCCGCCGCTCATCAGCAATCTTCTGCCAGTACTTTCCTGTTGAAAGCAATGAAATATAAATTAATAAGTATACAAGTAAAAAAGCAAACCTTTAAGAATGATTGTTAAAATATTGGAAATTAAAGAGAATGCTAGTAACCATGAACAAAGAGAATCAACCATAGCAATCAACTAAAGGTTAAGATATTGTATTCTTATTAGGGAATTCAAGCTCATTTCCCTCCATAATCATCCATTTTGGAAAACTAATATTCAAAGAGCAATTTTTCCTTCAGACATCTTGACCTTTAATAATTCCATAATAACAAAGAATACTTTTAGTAAAATAAAGTATTGGTCATTTAATTTATGAAAGTATGCTTCTTTTGCAGTAGTTTTGAAGAATATAGACTGGAACTCTTGTATCCTGGAATGCCTCTCTGAAAGCAACTATTGTGGACAGGATGGACTTTTGACCTATTTGCATGGTTCTGCTTTCAGGGCATTTAGATTAAGCTCTTTAATGTATCTTCTGTCAGATGGGTTTACCCTGTTGTATTGATTGTCTTGTTTTTTCCTTCTCTTATTTTTTCCCTGTTCTAGAAAATGTCTTATCTTACACGTAATTGATGCTTCCTTCCATAATATCAACTTACTGTTATCCAAACTAAAACTCACCACCTCTCAAATTTTTGAAACTTAAAAAAAAAAAAAAAGGAATCACAAATAATATCAGATTTTTGGGGTATAAATTTACATTAACGCATTCATGCTAGAAGTATTTCCAAGCAGCTGTGACAGAAGTTTTGAAATCAAGAAGATCTTACCACATGATCTCTCCCCATGATTAGGGATCCACCTAAGGGAGGATTCAATTGATGCTAAATTCCGGTTAGTTTACAAAAATTATAATGTAGAACAATTAATTACAATGTTTTAAGATAAAAGAAAATTGTATTAATAGAGAAAGGAATTGCGAAATCTTGATGGAGAATAAGCCATCCTTCCAAATAAAAAAGCAAAGCAAATATCATAAACAAACAGCCCAATCCCACTGAATATCAACTAAAGGAAAATTTGCTCAAAATCAAATACCTTTAATAAGGTCACCCATCAAACTATGAACCGGGCGATCATCTCCAAGACCTCCAGGGGCACTTAGTAATTCCTTGCAAAGTGCAGACTTAGCGCATCCTGGAATTCCTGGAAACGGAAATTCAAAAGCATACAACAAAGTGAACCCTCACTCTGAGAGAATAAAGAAGCAATCTCAATAGAAGTTACAGAGTACAAATGAAAGGGATTGCATGCAAGGAAGGTAATCATCAAGTTTCATTCAAAAGATTGTCAATGAAAGACATTGGTATTGAATTGCAGCTGGATAACACCTATTTCATGAAAAATTACAATTTGATCCCTATACCTTCATATTTATTACATTCAGGTTAATATGTTTGTAATTTCTTCAATAAGAATCTTAAAATTAAAAAAAAATATATGACCCCTAGCGATTGAATAGTTAGAAATTAATGGAGTTCCTATTTTTTATTCAAATACAAAAAAATGTATTCATAATTTTTTATTCAAGTGCAGCTAAAGTCAAGTTAATGAAATTTTTAAAACCTAAAAATTAAACATTAGCCCATGCACTTCATAAACTTGCTTCGGAATCCTTGCATTCAAAAACAAAAAATTGTATTCATAATTTTTTATTCAAGTGCAGCTAAAGTCGAGTTCATGAAATTTTTAAGACTTAAAAATTAAACAATAGCCCATGCACTTCATAAACTTGCTCCAGAATCCTTGAACTCAAAACTAAGGTCCTTCTTCAAGAACACAAGTTTCAAATTCTCAAAAAAAGTCTGAGGTTCTTATGTGGGATTCAAATAGGACTACAGTTCTGGAAAAATTAAACTATTTGGCGCCCGAGTTTATGTTCTAGAAGCATCAGATTTAAAATTTAACCATATGCCGAAACATCAGGTACTAAGAAAATAATTTATTGATAATAATAATAATTGTACATAAATCCCAACAACCTAAGACAGTAAGATTTTACAACTATGATGCACGGAACATAAACTGTAACTGTAAGAAAATGATAAAATGATTGAGATATTTAAGTGTAACAGCCATGAAGCATGTCAACAGCTAGAAATGTATACCGGGTTCTAATGTAACAGGATTGCAAAATCCTCACACATAACAATGTTAATTACTATCAAATTCCACATATACAATACAATTACTTTTGAAAGTTGAATTTTCTAAAGTATACAGTTTTCTAACATGAAATGGAAATTAAAACACCAAGAACTTCAGTGAAATTGCTTAGCTCGTGACATGTAACTGAAGAGCTACACAAGGATAGCTCCATATTGAAAAAATATAGAGAGACGTAAAACTAGAAAACTAACAATATCATGATAAATTTCTTTTAATTGCCTCCAAGATATTCAAAACTATAAAGTTGTGAAAAATCAGTGGAAATCCCATTGATCTCCTAATAGCTAAATAAGTGGTCCCCATAAGTTCCCACAAAAAATTGTACTGCATGCTAAACATCTAATAGGGAGGTATGTTTACCAGGAAAGAAGACAATCAAACCCTTATCCTTTTGAACAGTTTCCTTGAATGAGGAAATAGGACTTGGGGACACCACCTTCTTATCCATCTCAAGATCACCCTCTTCGTCCCTACCTCCTTCAATGATGGCCATGAAATCTTCCGCCCTAACAAAGCTTCCAGCAGATCCTATCAAAACTTGGTTCTCTGGACTTCGACTTGCATATTGTTCAAGGAAAGATTCAGCCTCAGTCAGGTATATTGAAGATGACAACTGCTTCATTCCACATTTTCTTCGTATGTATACAGCCCTGAATATTGAGGGAGAGATTCTATTCACCAATCATGTATACCAGGTATGAAAAGAATAAGCTGCATCAGGGATTACAGGGTACTTCTCACAGTACCATTCATCAAGCATCTTGCTGAGTTCTTGCTGTTTTCCTGCTGAAGTTCCCCAGATTTTCATCTGCCTGTAAAATATATAGAATAGATTTGTTGAACAATCTGGGGATGAAACTTTAAAATTTAAATTTATGGCAGTACAAACAGAAGCAGAAACAAAAACAACCAAGCCTCAATCCCAAACTAGTTGGGGTAGGCTATATGCATCCTTTTGCACCATTCTGCATGATCACACACCAAATCCATATTATGATGTTTAGTAAGTCATAACATTCAGAATTGCATGAAACAGTTGCGCTGAACATAGCTGTATGATAATAAAGAAGCTATTACAATCATGCATGGCAGTCAATGGCTAAACAATGATTATAACTAGAGAAGTATGACTGAGGAATGAAGAGAGTAAAGATTCTCATTGGTACATATTCTGAAAGAAGTATTAGTTTCCCGCACCATAGGAATTTCTGATGCAGCAAGCTCAAATCATGAAGACAAATGGGCCCAAATCTTTAAGAATTCAATTGAATCCAAAAGATTTTGACAGCAATTAACTATATTTTTAATGCAAATTACATATGGGAGCATATGCACTTGCAAAGTTTCCAGCACAAATTACAGCAAATAAGAAGAACAAAACTAACCTTAGATAGTATGCCTTGTAGGCAGATGGGCCATCCTTGAAAAGAGTTGACAAGCCATTGCGGATCAAAAAGGTTCTCAACTGTATTAAAAGAAAGAAAGAAAACAAGATTCAGATGCGCATCACAATTGAGATCACATTAAGCCAATAGAACTGTAAATCATTATTGAGTTCTCCTCCAGTCAGTACCATTTTGCTTAAATAAGCTTACAAATTCTACATGAATCCCCATGTCTACAAATATAGCAGATTTACATTTACTTGTGGAAAATTTAATTATCAAGAACATAATTTTTTTTCAGTATAGCTTAGAAAAGTTTGATTCTTCAAGTTTTACTGGAAAAAAAATGGAGAAATATTAAAAGAGATTTTCCATATATCCCTTTTTTTAAGGACACGCTGAGCCTGTTTGGTTCATCTTTCCTAATCTCTCTTCATCTTTTCTTATTTTCAATGCAGATTTAAATGGGGGCACTGTTTCCTAAATTGGAAAAACATTCATTAATAATGTTTTCTTATATTTTTTTATGCTTGAATAAATTTAAAGTAGAGATGATAGGTACAAAATTGTTCTTGAAAAGTAAAGGCACCATATTAGTATTAAGCCAATTTAAAAAAGAAAAGTAACTTCATAAAATACAAAGAAAATAACCAGAAAGGAAAAGTGCATTGAGGAGAAAGGGGGAAAATTACTAAAATTGAATTGATAAATTCTACGATTTTTGTAGAGGAATAGCTGAGCTATTCTGTAAGTTTTATAAATTAAAAAAAAATGTTTGTAGAAATCCTTGTGATAATCTATCTGTTTTAAACAATTAAACAAACAAATGCAGCACGTAACAAAAATATATAATTAAAAGCATCATTGCTTTGCAAGTTTCTAACCTCCAAACATGAACAAAACTTTTATACTTTCTGATACAATTTAAATCAAATAAAAATATGTTGAAGAGCACATACCTTGTATGTAAGAAATTTCAGTTTGATCATCAAATTTGCATCATCATCAGCTAAACCATCTTTTGCTCTATCATTAACATTTCCATCTATTTTGTTGTTTTTTGCAATTTCAGCAGCTCTCTCCTTATTAGCCTTGAATAAGTTAATGTCAACAAAAAACCCTACATCAATAAAAAGGTGTTAGAAGTACTGTGCATAACTCATAAGCTCCCACTTCCCATTTTCCCCCAGTCCTCTAAAAACCCAGCAAATCCACATGAGAAATAGAGTGTGTGTGTGTGTGTGATAACATTTCATATAATATAGAGATTTTTATACGTATCAACCACACATTTGTCCCCTTTCATTGATTCATTTCAGTTATTGAGCATAACAAATTGGCAATGGGGCATATAAATATAAAATTGCATCTTGATTAACTCATGTATTTCTCGGCCTTTATACTGTTTGGAACATCCAAGTTTGCACCGTCAATTATGTTATATTCTCTAATATGTCTTGGGAAACATTTGAGTACTTTGCTTCACATCCAATCAATGCTTAAATCACTATCAGATAGCATTTTTACAAAACTGCAACTCATCAAACATTTCCAAATACAAGACTTCATATAAGCATAATAATAAAAGATACATATTACAACTGAAATTTTGGAATGCAACCTAAAGTTATATCATCCTTGTTCACAAGATTCAAGAGTTTTACCTCGGTATAATGGCCATAATCCCGGCTTGTTCCTACAGCATGGAAATCGTTTAATTAAAGGCATGGATAATAAGATAAAAGCAAACATTATTTGTGAAAAACCAATGATCTTAAAACAAGAATTTAGATTGTATGTTCAAACAAAAACCTCATCTCTTTTTGATATCGCCGAAAAGCAGAGTCACTGTGGACATGAATGACCAATTTATAGAAAAGATTGTCAACAGATACAGAACCGATTTTGTGGAAGTTATGATAGCATTTAAAAGCAGCTGGTAAACGCCTTTCTCTCATCAAACGAATCATTTCCTAGATCAATCAAGAATTAAAATTACAACTTCAGAAACCAGTACCATATGCAGCTTTTTAACACTATATTGGCTCCTCAAAAAAGTTCAATTAATTCACAAACCATGATAGCAGTCAACAATGTCCCGAAGGATTGCATTATTTTGAGAGCATGAAAATTAATTATGAAGCAACATTTTATAATAATATTGAATGGCCTCACCTGCAACTTTGTGGTAGAAAAATCAGAAGGGTGAGCTTGTAAAAATTTTGAGACAACAGATCTGTCGGCATTTTTTGAATGACTATCACCAGATTCAACCCCAAACCAGTCTGAAAAGTTAGGGCAAAATGAAGAGCCAACACTCTGAAGGAGGGCTTTTATTTGCTGCAGCAGTGTTTCACAAATCAAACAGCAATGCATTCAATTAAGTTACTTTTACAATTTAATTTTCTAAAGGAAATATAATGCTTTTTTTTTCAGGTTGAATATAGCTCTGACTCACCTGTTTTTCATCTGACCTATTTGCAGCACAGATTTCCCTTAGACTTGGCCCCAGGTCAAGGCCAGCTGGAGTATAAAACCAAATTAGATGTAATTCCGAAATATCAAAAGGTGAGTTTCATTGATTGTGTCTGTGCAGTGATCACAAGGGTAGAGAAGGGGAAGGGAGGGCATTGCATTGACCTTTCAACAAAGACAAAAAAATGGTGAACCAATAAATGAGGATAGGCATGGGTCCATTACAAGCATTTTATGTCTATACACGTCTCCAAATGCACATCAAAAACTGTAGGGACCATAGTAGGATACACAAGTATCATCTAAATGAAAAATATTATGGGCTCGTCAACTTCAAAAAGTAGAACAGTACGTAAATCAAAAGATGACTAAGAGTCTCCAAATGACCATAAAAAAATAAAAAGAGATGTGAACACAGTACACAAGGCAAAGCATCATACCTCCCTCAACTGGTGGAGGAGGATATTCTCTCAATACCTCCTCCATGTGCTTTGAGCTCTCATGACCAACAATACGAGCCACAAGACCCTCCAAAATTTCACCCTGCACTTTTATATGGTCTATTGAACCTGGATAACCATAAAAGCTGATTAATGCTATCAATATCTTAAGTTAGTTAAATTACATTTTCAATTCTCATTGATTATGACGTAACTTAAAAGCATGAAAATAGATGTTTGTTCTGAATTATCAATATTTGATTCTGAGCACAAGCACACCTCACCCTTTCATCCCAACAGTGCATAGATTTTATGTATACCATTCACCTTTTCATCTGTTGTTAAAAAATTATGTTGTTTCCCACAACCATCCCTCATGCACAATTTCATGACAGTGGAAAACAGAGAAATTTCAAAAATCCCTGACTTTATTAGTTCACATATAATTCAATAATCTAAAATCACAACATAATTGAAGCACATTCTACTATAAAACTCCACCTGGCACAGATATGTCAGCAACTTCATCAAGAGCCCTACATACAGTTGTTGCCAATCCTTCCTCACACAATGCATCATAGGCCGCAAAAAAGGATGTCACTGATTTCCTTGATTAACAAAGTAAATATATAAATTAAAAAATGTATCTCAATTAGCTTTCATGACATATAAGATCACACACTGAGCAGTTCAAAAGTCACTAGTAATAAATTTCTTCAAGTGAGTTACCTTTTATCAAACATTAATTGGGGCTTAAAAAATTAAGTACTCAACAATTTTTTGCAATGACTGTTCCAACAGTAGCCATTTATAACGTTAGTGGATTTAATGATACCAAGACTAGTGGTGCATAAAAAATTCCCATTACCCTTCCAGTGTACCATAATAGTTATATTGCTAAATTACGATGATTTGAACTTTCTTCCAGAAAGAAAATAATATTACAAAAAGATTATAAATAGATTTTCCTTTGGTTTCTTGTGTCAGATGCACCCTAAATAGGAAAGAAGAAAAGTATTTTTTTGGTCTTCAAAACAAATGTCAATGGCATTTCTATACTGGCAAGAACTTAATTCTTCTTTGAGAAGATGAAAAATAAGAAGTCCGCCAAGAAATTAAAATTGAACGTAGATTGCTAGATTACAAGATCTGATTTTAAACTTCATTTCTGGAGAAAAATAAGAACCAAACAAGTATAAAGAGATTATTTTTTGCTTTCCTTTTACCATGTGCAATAAAAGAAAAGAAGTGTAATTCTGGTACTCAAGACAAGATATTATATGGCATTTCTACACTGAAGAAACCTAATTCCCTCTTTGAGAAGAAAGAAAGAACAAAAAAGTTAGCCTAGAAGATAGGATTAGAAGTAACTTGGAAAACTTGGAAATCCTTCCAGCCTACAATTCCCTTTTCCAGGAAATCTCTTTATTGTAATTTCCTTAATCTTAAACTTCTCTTTATTGTAATTTCCTTAATCTTAAACATAACTTCAAAGAAAAAGAAAGGAACAAAGAAAATAGAAACAGAAGATAATGAACCTACTGTGGCATAACCAGAAAATAAAATGAATGCCTGATTTAGTGATCATAAAAGGGCAGACAAAAAGTTTCCTCTTTGTACCAAGTCTTCCATTGCAGAAACCACCCAGGCAGCTACATAGAAGAAAAAGGTCTGATGCAGCCATCTGGTTGTATGTTTCAGCATTTTACACAATGTCTAGCCATATTTCTAAAATTTTCAGCCATCAACTGTCAAAATTTCTTCCAGCAAGGAAAATTTAAGTTTACCACTTAGAATGCAGTGCTTTAGGATTTCTTTCAGTTCTCAATTAAGAGCTCAATTTTGAGGCTTTTGTGAAAATTTCCTATACACAAGATGAAAAGCTTCCCAATGAAGGAAATTCTCAGTTAAGAAAACCCGTTCTGGCTTACAGCTCATCCTTAGCAACATTGCAGGGACCTCAAAAGTGGAGGGACGTGTGAAGTTTCTTGACCAAAATCAACCAGTCATACAAAAGAAAGTTTTGTAATTTTCTTTTTTTATGGACATTATATTGGTCAAATTAATTGTATTTTGAATTGCTAGAGTCCTAGTGCCCCATCCTTGCTCAGTGTTAGTTTCTTTCTAATCTTTCTACTCTTTTGATCGATAAGAGTTTCATCTATAACTCTCCCTTGGTGATATCTCAAGTAAATCCTCTTTGAACTCTATTCCAAAATCTGATTCTATTCCTACCACCCAGATTAATCAGATGACATTTCTTAATTCTGACCCTTCCTCAATTGTTCCAACTGCTTTGAAATTGTAAGACAGACACATCTCAGAATTCCAGAGACTATCTTCTATCAAAGGTATAACAACCATTATTTGAGAGATAAATCACTAAATTAAACCAATTCTTACAACAGACTAAAACAATACAGATTCCAGACCATTACCTTGTTGAGAACAACCAAACATGATTTGTTGGAAGGCGCCATTTCCGACAAAAGGCAATCACTTCAGGAGTTGAGTAGAACTTTGGCTTTCCATTGCCCAGTTCTGTGACTGCCGTCACCACCACTGCAGCAAGAACACAGGACATAAGCATTAGTAAAGACATTCCACAAGCCCAGAGGAGTTAGTTAAATGTAGCCAACATACTGGAGAAGGGAAAACATGTGTCCTCACAATAATCTGACTTGTCAATTCAATTTTAAAGTAAACATCACACTGCCAATTCCATAATAATGACAAAGTCGCAATTATTTGCACCCTCTATTCATCTTCTTTTGAAGTTCCTTGCCAAAATCTGAGGCATAATAAAACCATGAATACCAAATTTTGACCATCCAATCAACACCATAAAACTTGTGCTCTCACTCCAAACCAGATCAATCAAATAATAACTTCCTAATAAAAGTTCAAACTTGCAATGAATTCTATAAAAGAATAATGATGGGAAGTAGGTGTCTTAAAGATCATGTGAAGTAGTTCTTGGAAATTCTAAGTCAAAAAATTCAGAAGAAGCACACTACCATAATCTTCTCGAGGGCGTTGCCCATGATCTCCTAGAACAGCAGTAACTAGTTCCATTGATATGCACATGCGGTTTATCTGAATGGAGGAAATGATACTGTTAGTTCTGACAGGTACACCTTAATGTTACTGTTTCGATGGTGAGCCACAATATAACAATAAGTTAATAGGAATTATGCTCAAATAGTAGAAAGATGATGCACTAGGAAAAACTTTGAACCAGATGAGGAATCAGAAATCAGCAAGCAAACCAGCATTGTAATTAGATAAGGAATGGAAAGAAATGGAGCCTTAGAATTGTTGATATAAGCATTCTTCATAAACATAAATGCCACAGACAAAAGGGAACATAAATGATGAGAAGAAGAGGGAGAAACAGAACTGTGTAATTATCATCAAACATAGTAGGATTGACTAAAAAAATGTTTTTTTTTAACAGATCAAAAGGGGGCGTGAAGAATCTATTCTCTTTTCCATTTTTAGCTCATTCTAAATCTTATTTCAATATTACCTCAAGAAAATCATTGAACTCCACTTGCTTCTTTCCAGCTGCAGTTCCCCATGCCTCTTGAAACATCCGTCCAAGAACAAAGACACCAACAGCAGTGTATCTACATTAGAAAACTATGTTCAGCAAGCTACATCTTATGCAATTAGTACAAGTAACCATTGATAATGGAGTATGAAAAATGTGGTAGAGTCAGTGCATGAAACACACCTGCTCACCAATTAAGCAAAAGCAGATAATAAGATGAGCAATCGAGTAATAAACAGCACCAGTATAAAATTGATAAAACAGTACACTAGAACCGCTAGACATGGGGAGAGAGGAGAAGAGGGTGAAGGATATTTTGCACATACACATTCCCAAAGCTATTTTTGGCATACGCTCCACCTTCATGACCCGCATACATAAATAGTGACCCAGAATGTTTAAGAGTTACCTGTGGAAAAGGCCATTACTAACAAAGTCAAGCATATCACTAAACTAGAAGAAAACATCCAAAGAACAATAAGCCAAAATTCTGGATTATGATAATATCTACGAAAGACTGGAAAAATATAACTGTAATTTGAAGGATTTTCACTTCATGACCAATCCAAAGTGCCGAATGTTGTCAATTCCATAATGTGTGGGTTTTGTGGGTTTTGCTAAAACAGACAAAAGAGGCAGAAAATAGCGTGTAAAGTCAACAGCTTTTTAATACAAAGGTTTTACAGACCCTTTACCTCCAAGGTTCCCAACCCTTTAGACACCACCTCTATCATCCTGGCCCTAATCTGCGCATATCAAAGTGGAAGAAATAGATTAGTTAAAGCTGCGACGAACAGGCAACAAATTATCTAAATCATAAAAAAATGAAAACAAAGAATCAAAAGAGAGAAATCAGCAAGAGTACCTCTTGATCAGACTTTTCATTTTCAAATTTAGGATAGAAAGTGGCTCTTATTTGAGCAAGTGAATAGGTCGAATCGTCCACTGTAAAATTCTCCAACAAATTACCCTTGAATATTTTACTCAAACTTGCACTGCTTTTTGAAGTTGTTTCGGACGCATTTTCAACATCAGCATTGGCAATTGTTTGATAAGACTTAGGCTTCGAAATAGTTTTATGTACTTCGTTTTCAGCTATTATACTCAACCCACCAATTCTGTTAGTGACTGCTTCAGCCACCGCGCTTGGCATCGATGAAGAAGAAGCCGCCCTATCGGTATCTGCCTCGACTTTACACTTTTGTAGTCCTCTCTGCAAAAAACCCAATTCATCCAACAAGTATAAACAAAACACTATCAATTACTATAGAATTGGGATTTGTGTGTACCTTAGGCATGATTATATTGGGGTGAGAAAGAGAAAGGGAAGGGAGAGTGAAAAGTCGAGCTATGGATATGGAGGCTCGAACAGGAATGAAGTTTGTAGAATAAAAAGGGAGAGTGAAAATGCGAGAGCAGAGGATCCTCTGCTTCATCAGCCGCTTAAACGAACTCAAGGCAGACCGAGTGGATGTGATTGATTGGCGCGGTGAAAGAGTTGGATGTGCCGGCGGAGCGTGGTGGAGCGTTTTAATAGTAAGAGCGGCTGAAGCGGCGCTGTATATTTGTTTACAAGACCTTCTCCTCGTGAGCTAAGGTAATCGGTTTTGCGATCGGTAGCAGGGGACACGAACATTGCCACTTCGAGTCTCTCGAGAATTCCTTGGAACGTGGTTTGGTTATTTTAAAAAACAAATTTATTTAAAAATATATTAAAATAATATTTTTTATTTTTAAAAATTATTTTTTATATTTACACTTCAAAATAATTTTAAAATATCAAAAATATATTCATTTAAAAAAATATAAAAAAAATTATTTTTTAGAAAACAATTTTAAAACATAAAAATAAACCATTCTTCATAACGTTGACAATTTGCATTCCATTTTTCTTATTATTAGAATGAGAAAAAAAATATATATATATATAAAAATAATATTAAATAAAATTTTAAAATTTAAAATAATATATATTTTATACATAGAGCTAAAATGTGTAACATTTTTTCTGTTTATATAAACACTATTCACTCTTTCATATTTTATTGTTGATTACAGTAATGCAATTTTTAAAAAACTTTAAGTTAGTTCTTAAATTTGTTTTTTCTTTGCATAATTGAGTTATTTTACAACTAAATTAGAGTTAAATTGCTTTTTTTTTCTTTTCTTTTTTTCTTATAGAGGATGGTTGAATTAAAAGAAAGGTGAATTGAAAATTTCAAATAAAATTCATTTAAGTCCCCATCTTTTTTATAGTAGGTGATTAATTTCTTGAAGTTTACAAATTTTAATTTTGATATCAAATTTCAGTTTACTCATTGTTTTCTTCTTTTTTGATTGGGGAGTTTGAGGAAGTTGTTGGATTTTGGCTTTGAGATAAAAAGTGTTTGCTAGTGAAAAATCTGGCCATCAAGATAGTTGTTTTGAATGTCAAATGATTTCATATATAAAAAGAGTTAAGATTACATGTTTTTCATCTTGAAAACACCTAAAAAATCAAACATAAGTTTAGAAAAAAAAAATTGTTTTGAGTGGATTTCAGGGTTTAGGTGGTTTTTTATGTTTTTTGTAGTAATGAATTGGTTTAACAAGGTTTATACGGTATTTTCTAAGTGTTTTGGGTAAAAATTGAGTTGAAAATAAGTTTTGGGATAAAAAAAACAAAGGACTCTGTTTTTCCGGTGACTATCAGGCAAATTCTATAGATAAACAGACAATGCTTATTTTAATTAGTTTTTCAAATAAATTTTGGGTTTATATTTTAATTAGTTTGTGATGATTTTTTTAATGATATTGAATATGTTTAGTTTTTAAAGAGGTAAGTGTGATTCATCTGTAAAAAAAATTTAAATTTTATATAAATTAATTTTTTCATAAATATTAATTTTTTTTATAAAATTTTTCATATATGTGCAACCTTGCATTTTTTTTTTATTCAATAAATTTTATGTGTGTGTTGTTTTCTAATAAAATTTTTATGAGTTTTTCTATTATAAATTTATTGTGATAGAGTAATTCATTAAACACAACAAGATAAATTACCTATGTTGCGATATTAAATATTTTGATATTTATTTGTTGCTTATTTTTTTATAATATCTCAATATTGAATGGTGTTTTATTTTGTGATTTTATATTTTTTATCATGTAGTTAAATAAAAAATAATTCCATTGGAGTTCATAACCTGGTTCATAAGTTTGAGTGCTAACCTGAATTACTTAGTTTATAGTTTATAATTAATCTATCAAACTCGCGAACCAAGTCATGAGACTGAGATAACACAATAAAAAATAAATTGAAACAAATTATGAAGTTCAATCCTCAATAAATCTAATGTTGAAGGATGTAACTGAAATTAAAAAATCAATTACAAAAAAGGACACAAAAACAACTAAAGTCAAGTTAGATTAATCTATCAAACATGTGACCTGAGTTATGAAATAGAAACAACCTCATAGAAAGCAAATTGAAACAGATCATGAAACTTTTATTCTCAATCAATCAAATGTTGAAGGATAAAATTAAAAAAAATCAATAAAAAAAATTGAGTCAGTCAAGTTAACTAGTCAAACATGCTGCTAGATTATGAAATTATAATAAACTCATAAAAATTAAATTGAAAAGAACAATAAAAATAATATTATAGGATGAAATTGAAATTTTAAAAAATAAAACATAATTTTTTTGAAAAATAAAAACAAACAAAGAAAGAAAAATACTATTCAAGTAAATAGTATTTTATAAGAAGAGGTATTAATAATATCTCATATCTGGAATTTCAAAACGAAAGTGTTTCTGTAAAAAACCCAAGAATCAATTAAAAAAATACAAATTATTATCTCCTTAATAAATTGTACCATGAAGCACAACACAACCCGGAACATTATGAAAGTATTGATATTTTCCCCTCAGTTGTTTTCACAATTAAACAAAGTTGATATTGTTGGAGACGGATAGCTGAAAGCATAATTATTGAACTTGATCGGGTTGATCTGAAACCCAGTTAATTTGGTGATTGAACACAAGGTTGTTAAAATCGAGATTTTAGAACGAAACGGAAAGTCCTTTACAAAATCGGATCGTAAAATCGTAAAATCGTAAGGAATTTTGAAATACATTAAAAAAAATTCATGTTTCAAATAAAAATTCATATATAGTTCAAGCACATTAAAAAACATGTTTCAAATAAGCCTTCATACATATTACTCCAAAAAAAAAAACTCGAAACCTAAATCATAACGAGAAAAAAATGTTAGAAACTATTATTATTCAAAAGACAAAATTGAATGATTTTATTTATTTGATGGGACATTTACCAGAATCAGCGTGAATTATTTCCATTAAAATCTTAAACTAGAATAAGTCTAGAATAGAGTAGAATAGTTACATCCAGTAAGCGTGAATTATTTCCATTAAAATCTTAAACTAGAATAAGTCTAGAATAGAGTAGAATAGTTACATCCAGTAAGCAGACCGAAGCGAAGACAATCACTTGCGTTTTGAACTTCAAGGCCGAAGACCGAAGCGAAGGATGGGAATTAACAAATACATAGTAACAGAAGCGAAGACCGAAGCGGCGAAACAGACGTGAATGAGATGGGATTCATGGGAATTAACAAATACAGATGCGAAGACCGAAGCGGCGCAACAAACGTTAATGGGATGGGAATTAGCAAAGAGCCGAAGACTGAAGACCGAAGAGTCACGTGAATGAGAAAAGGCAATTCCAATAGGAGTCTGACAGGTGGACATTGGGGGAACTTTCAGTGCAGCAATTATACTAAAATCGTACAATCGGTCCTGAAATCGCGATTTTGTGCGATTTCATCCGATTTTTACGATTTTATCCGATTTCAACCCGATTTTACTCATTTTCGATTTTGTAGTCCGATTCAACCCGTAATGCATGTTTTGACTCGTAAAATCGTACGATTTTACGAGTCAAAACGCGATTTTGACAACCTTGATTGAACATGTCTGAATTTATTAAAAGACTAACTGGTGCAACAACTCAGCAAAACATGGTTGACCGGGTGGGTCAACCTGTAACCAGGAAGAACCTGCAAGACCTGATGTTTTATATATATATATATATATATATAATACCATGGCATTTATCACCCCCCGAAATCTCCTTATTTTTCACCTATTCCTCCTTACAATGGAACACAAGCATCAGCAGTTTCGGAGTCCAGTAAAAGCCCACGTTCTACAAAAAGTTGACACTCGTTTGCTCTTTGCAAGATATAGGGACGGTTTGAGAATGCGGTTTAACCCGTGTTTCTAAAAATTTTGATTTTTTTGTTTAAAATTAATATGTTTTAGTATTTTTGGATCGTTTTGATGCGCTGATATAAAAAAATGATTTATAAAAAATACAAAAATATTATTTTGATGCATTTATAAGTGAAAAACATTTTAAAAAACAACCGTAACCATACTTTTAAACACATCCATAATCTTGTTGATCCACCTGAGGAGACTACAGTTGGAGTTCCTCGTAATAGATGGGCAGTGATCAGATTCAGAGCAGATAACTTTAGACGGGTGATAAATAATTACTATTTATTTTCTAGGTTGACCCATGAAATCCGAGACCTAGTCTCTTAGCTGAGTTAATCCTTGGATCGGGTTTGATAACTATAGCCGAAAGTACATGGTCTTGTGTGACCAAAATTAGAGCGGAGGGGTAAATATGGTAAATTATCAAAACTAGAGGGACCGAGGATATAATTTAAATAATGGTGAAGGAAATCCAGTATTGGTAGTGGAGGAGGTTCTTAGGCCAAAACCATGTTGATTGACTTTTGGAGGATTAAAATGGGTCCGGATGTGCCTTGATTGTTGACTCAAATAGGAGCAGTAATTTGATTACGTGGTTTATGCCTGTGTTTTTGGTGTGTCTATCAACTTTGAGCGATACTCAAACAGCGATGACAAAAACTTCGGTAGCTCTCAAAATAATCGGAACAAAACGCATGGAATACATCTAGAATATCTTTGTCGGCAAGCAGGAAATATGGAATAACTTGAGATTACGTAAGGAAATAAAATTTGTTCCATTTTATTTCAATTTTGAATTGTTTTAAGATATACTAGCTATTCTAGCATGAACAAAATAAAATTGACAATTTTGCTTCATGAAAACTAAAATATAAAATATAAATCTGAAAGAAATGCAAGTCGATTTTCTCACAGAAAATCCATAAAAAAATTTTATATAGATCATATTAGTTACTCATTGTATTCATTTTAGAAAAAAAGACCGACACAGAGAGTACAGAAAAAATATAACTCATGACTAACTAAAAAGAATAAAAATATCTCAACTTAAAATTTAACTCCTACTTTTATATATATATATATATATATATATATATATATATTAAGTGAGCTCATAGAATAACTGATAGAATATTATTAGTTATTCATTTACCATCATAAAATTTCTCTAGAAAATCGTGAAAGTGACTAATTATTAAATTAAATTAAATTAAAAATAAATTATAAGTGCTCTGGTTCTAACAATGGACCGATAAATTATAATAATGAATTGATAATTTTTTCCTTCACTCCGAAATTATTGAGCTTTGCATTGGAGGCAGAAAGTCTTTTTCAAGTTGTCAAAGAGTCATTTAGGAATTAGACGTGAGTAATAAAGTCTTTGTACTTTTATTCAACATAGTAAAATTATTTAATCTCTCTTTAAAGCAAAGTTTCTAAACTTTAATCCAGTTGCTTTATTATCTTTTTATTTATATTTTTTCCTAAACAATTAAATGACACATTTGCCTTTAAAGTCAAAATTTTATAGCTTTGGTCTCGTGGTCCTTGCATCTTTTCATGATGGGTTCCTTTTGTAATAATGTAGTTTCTAGCAGGAATATTCAGCTATTCACTTTATTCTTATAACCAATACTTTAAAAGACGTGTGAAATTACTGTAGTTTTCCACATGCTTTTTAGGCTTTCCCCATATCTTTTATTTTTATTATATTAAATTTTTTTTTAAATGTTTTTTTCTCATGATTGACTTCTTTTTTAAAAAAAAATTATATATTTTTTTTAAAATTATTTTTGCTAATTTTTTTATAATATTGACTTAGTTGAGAATTTAGCTTTGTCATTAAAAAAAAAACATTATGAATTACTACAATATTTCCTTATATGATTTTTTTTTTCTTTTTATGATTTTTTTTTTCCAAAATAGTCCTTTTTGGTTTTTTTTTTTCCTATTAAGCTAGTTGAGAATTTAGCTCTGTAGGTTTTTTTTATAAAAAAACATTGTAAATTACTACAGTATTTTCCCCATATGGTTTTTGTTTTGGTATAATATTTCTTCACATGTTTTTTTTAAATTATCTTTGTTGAATATATTTTTTTTAATATTGATCTAATTAAAAAAATAGTTTTACTTTTCTCCATATGTTTGCTTCTTTTCTTTTTTTTTTTAAAACATCGTTGATTGTTAAAATATTTTTTCACATAATTTTTTTTATTATAATTTTTTTTAAAATTAATTTTATCAATTTTATTTTCGAAAAGTTTCTAAACTTGAATCCAGCTGCTTTTATCATCTTTTTATTTATATTTTTTCCCTAAACAATTAAATGACCATTTGCCTTTAAAGTCAAAATTTTTATAGCTTTGGTCTCGTGGTCCTTGCATCTTTTCATGATGGGTTCCTTTTGTAATAATGTAGTTTCTAGCAGGAATATTCAGCTATTCACTTTATTCTTATAACCAATACTTTAAAAGACGTGTGAAATTACTGTAGTTTTCCACATGCTTTTTAGGCTTTCCCCATATCTTTTATTTTTATTATATTAAAATTTTTTTAAAATGTTTTTTTCTCATGATTGACTTCTTTTTTAAAAAAAAATTATATATTTTTTTTAAAATTATTTTTACTAATTTTTTTATAATATTGACTTAGTTGAGAATTTAGCTTTGTCATTAAAAAAAAAAACATTGTGAATTACTACAATATTTCCTTGTATGATTTTTTTTCTTTCTTTTTATGATTTTTTTTTTCCAAAATAGTCCTTTTTGGTTTTTTTTTTTCCTATTAAGCTAGTTGAGAATTTAGCTTTGTAGGTTTTTTTTATAAAAAAACATTGTAAATTACTACAGTATTTTCCCCATATAGTTTTTGTTTTGGTATAATATTTCTTCACATGTTTTTTTTAAATTATCTTTGTTGAATATATTTTTTTAATATTGATCTAATTAAAAAATTAGTTTTAATTTTCTTCATATGTTTGCTTCTTTTTCTTTTTTTTTTAAAACACCGTTGATTGTTAAAATATTTTTTTCACATGATTTTTTTTATTATAATTTTTTTTAAAATTATTTTTATCAATTTTATTTTCAGAAAGTTTCTAAACTTGAATCCAGCTGCTTTTATCATCTTTTTATTTATATTTTTTCCCTAAACAATTAAATGACACATTTGCCTTTAAAGTCAAAATATTTATAGCTTTGGTCTCGTGGTCTTTGCATCTTTTCATGATGGGTTCCTTTTGTAATAATGTAGTTTCTAGAAGGAATATTCAGCTATTCACTTTATATATATTACCAAAATACCAATACTTTAAAAGGAGTTAGAAGTTATTGTAGTTTCCCACGCTTTTTAGACTTTCCCAACATCTTTTATTTTCATTATACTAATTTTGTTTTTTCTTACATGTTTTTTTTCTCATGATTGATTTCTTTTTTTAAAAAAAATTTATATATTTTTTTTTAAAATTTTTTTTGCTAATTTTTTTTTTCTAATATTAAACTAATTGAGAATTTAGCTTTGTTATTAAAAAAAATTTATAAATTACTACAATGTTTCCTTGTATGATTTTTTTTCTTTCTTTTTATGATTTTTTTTCAAAATAACGCTTTTTATTTAATTTTTTTTCATATTGAGTTGGTTGAGAATTTAGCTTTGTAGTTTTTATATATATATAAAAAAAAAAACATTGTAGATTACTACAGTATTTTCCCCACATGGTTTTTTTTTTTGGTACAATATTTCTACACATGTTTTTTTTTTAAATTATCTTTGTTGAATAGATTTTTTTAAATATTGAGCTGGTTAAAAATTTAGCTTTAACTTTCCCCACATGTTTGTTCCTTTATTTTTATTTTTTTGCTTTAAAACACCGTTGATTGCTAAAGTGTTTTTCCACATGATTTTTTTTGTTATATTTTTTCTTAAATTGTCTTTATCTATTTTATTGTTTTTAATATTGAGCTGGTTGAAAATTACAACGGTAGATTTTCTCATGAAACACTATAGATTGCTGCAGTGTTTTCCTGCATAGTTTTTTTTCTTTTGTTTTTTTATGATTTTTTTCAAAATTATCTTTATTGATTTTATTTTTTTAATATTGAGTTGGTTAAGAATTACAATTGTATATTTCCTCACAAAACACTATAAATTGTTAGAGTGTTTTCCTGCTTGATTTGTTTTTCCTTTTCTTTTTTATGATTTTTTTTCAAAATTATCTTTGTCTATTTTATTTTTTTAATATTAAACTGGTTAAGAATTTAGCTTTTTAGTTTATTTTTTCTTGAAAACATTGTGGATTGCAATAGTATTTCTCCATATAATTGTTTTTACAAATCCATGACAACTAACAAGCATGACATAAACCCGCGGCAACGAGCGGTCATAGCAACTAGTATATAAGATGGCTTGCTTGTGACGCGCATGTGTTAGCACGTGAAATGTCTTTCCAAATGACACATGAGATGTCTTGTAGTGGTCAAGCATTGGCTTCCAGATCAACATTAGGGGCATGTTTGTTTCCTGGAAAGCAGTTTCCGGGAAACCATTTTCCAAACTTTCCTATGTTTGTTTGTCATTAGAAAAGTTGGTCAACGAAAAACACTTTCCGGTCAACAGAAAACACTTTCCGGAAGTTGTGAAAAATTTAGAAATATCATTATTTGTTGATTATATCAAATTTGATCCTCAAATTTTTGATTGCTATATATATATATATATATATATATATATTTTTTTTTTTTTTGAGTATTTATTTTACAATTTCATCTCTTAAAATTTTATTTTTATATTAACTTTGGTCCTTATTTTTATAATTTCTATTTGCTTTTTCCTTATCATTTTTTTATTGAAATTTTGTATCTATCAAATTTGGTCTTCATTCTTTTGATTGTTACTTATTTTATTTGAAATAATTTATAAAATGTTGATTATTATTATTTTAATTTCTTCATCTTTCATTTTTTTTAAAAAAAATTTAGATTTGATCTCTATTATTTTGATTATTATTTATTTTATTTGAGATAATTTATGAAATTATATTTTTTTTTCAATTTCATTCTCATTCAACTTTTTAATGTGTAAGATTTGTTTCTCATTATTTTAATACACTTGAGAAAAATAAAATATTAATAAGTTATTTTCCAGCTCATTTTCCATGACATAACCAAACACTGGAAAATGTTTTCCAACTCATTTTCCATTACACTACCAAACATCGAAAAATACTTTCTCGGAATTCAGTTTCCTGGAATTCACTTTCCAAAAGGAAACTACTTTCCAGCAAACAAACAGAGCCCTAGGCTTTCTTGGCTTTCCTTCCATCCAGGTACGACACTTGTTCCAAATGGACGTTGTTTTGCCAATGTGACTCTTTTCTTCTTTTTCTTCTCTTTCTTTCTCTTTTTTGATTTTCTCGTTTGACCTTGCAAAAATTAGAAACAACCCTTCACTTTGTTATTTCTTCACATTTGGTCCCTGATCTTTTGATCATTATTTGTTTTATTTGAGATGATTTATTCAATTTGTTTTTTTTTTCAATTTCAACCCCTTTCACTTTTTTTTATCTTTCAAATTTGGTCTACTTTCTTTTAATTGATTTTTATTATTTGAGATGATTTTTAAAACTTTATTTTTTATATAATTTCATCCTTTTAAAGTTTTTTTTCTACCAATTTGATCCTCATTATTTTAATTGTTATTTTTTCTATCTTGGCAACTTTTTTAGATTGATCCTTTTTAAAAAAACATTTCATGCTCCAACATTTCATTTGTTGGAAATCAACCTTCTTGATTGAGCCCGGGTCTAGAATTTCACAGGTTGGGAGCATAGTTTTTAAACCTGACCCGGTGGCCGACCCGGGTTTCGAGTTTTGACAGAGTCACTGGGTCAATTCTGATTTTTTTTAAAATCAAAATAACATCGTTTTAGTAAAAACAAAAGTCAACGGGCTGCAATTGAGTTTTTGATCAGGTCTTGCCGGGTCATCCCGGGTCTTGACTTTCCCTATTTTTTCTTAAACCCGACCCGGTTCCAGTCTTAGGTTGACCCGCCGGGCCGGGCCAAGTTTCAAAACTATGGTTGGGAGTTTGGAAGATTACTCAGGTTTAGAAAATTCAATCAGGTTTGCTTAGTTTTTTTTTTCCTCTTTTTAAGCTCATATTTTTCATTTTCATTCCTTAACATTTATTTAATTTAAGATTGGATTTTGTTATTTTTTTAATTTGCTTTCTATAGAATTTTTCACTAATTTTGATAATGACATAAGTTATCTTGGATCTTTTTATTTATTGTTGTCTGTTCGATTTATCTTTTATTTGGAAATTTTGTTTTTAAATTAAATTATTAAATATAAACATGAGATGTTTATCTTATGATATTTTGATTAGCCTGTTTTCTAGTTTGTTGCTATAACAACGCATGAGCCTCTCTTGATGTCTATATGGAGCCTTTCACAATGATGTTTGAATCATCTCGATAAGTTATTTCTGGTGGTTGAGCAATGTCCATTATTGAACGATGGCAAGACCTCGACAGACTTTTCTTTCTTCTCCTCTCAAGTATGATTAATTATTGAGTTTTTTTTTCATGTTATTTATGATGTCTTTTTTAAAATCATGTTATTAAATTAATCGGGTTTATTGAACTTAGTTGTTCTATTAAACTTATTCGTGAAAGTATTCTAAACTTATATATTGATACCAGTATAGTAAGAATTAAACTTGGTGCCCATGCTCCGCTGCATGACTAAACTATTTTTCTTACAAAAAATGGTGTTCATCTGGTGCAAGCGTGTTTTAAAAAAGAAAAAAAAAACACGCGACTCGGGTCATAGATCTAACTGGGTCAAATAAGCTGTTTTTAATTCAACTAGACAGAACAAATATAGAAAATGACGGTAGATAAATCAAATTTAAAAAGAAAAATATTTTTTTTTTCAAAAATGGAACAAACAATGCAATCTCAATTCACACCTTATTAAATATAGAAGAACAAATTAGGGTAAAAAAATGACAAAATATAATTGATCTTGGTTAACTTGAGTTAGCATGACAAATATATAACCCCTGTAATCACGACCGAGCCAACTAGGATATCCCAAAAAATCCATGGCACAGATCATAAGATTGGAACAAGCTGATGAAAAAAAAAAGAATTATAAAGTTTTTTTTTTATTTTAAAAATCATGTTAATTTTTCAAACGCATGACCCAAGTCATTAAACCCGAAGCATCCTATTTGAAAAAAATCATGAAGTCCAATTCTCGATCAATAAAATATTGAAAGATGAAATTTAAAAAAGAATTTTAATTTTATAAGAGGATTAAAAAATAGCAATTAAAAGAATGAAGATCAAAATTTAAGTACCAAATAAGTTTTATATTTGATTAAAGGGTGAAATTGAAAAGAAAAATCAATTTAGCAAAAGGACCCATAAAATCAAAGAATGAGGATCAAGACTGACATAAAAAAGAAAAATAAATTTATGATTGAAGAGTCAATTGAAAAGAATAATAACTTTTCCAAAAAAGCCAAGAAAAGAATTTATAAATTAATACAATGAGGACCAAGTTGGAAAATATAATATTGTCAATTTGGATTGAAGGATGAAATTAAAAACAAATGAAACTTTTGTAAAAGACCAACAAGAAAAATTGGAAATAAAAATAATAAAGACCAAATTAAAAAATATAATATTTATAAATTGGGATTGAAGAAATTGGAAACAAATAAAACTTCTACAAAATAATTATGAACAAAAAATAGAAATCAAACTGCAATTTGTTTGGGAGGAGAGAGAAAATAAAATAAAAACCCACTATGACAAATTAGAGCACCCCCAAAGATACATGTCATACCAAAAGGATAAAGACATGACATTGCTTCTAATGACACGGTATTGCATAAGCCACCTAAAATGCACAGATACCTCCCATATCCTTCCTGGTGCCGTACATGCACCTACTCTTTTTTATTTATTTAGAAAAAATATTAAATTGTCTCCGAGTTGACTTAATAATAATGCAAAAGCCATTGTAAAAATACCAAAAAAAACCTTGACTCTAGTTTAATTTTTTTTCTTTTAAGGACATTTTATTCATTTCACTGTGCATTTTATTTTATTCTATATATTTGTGCAAATAGCAAATTACCCCGTAGTTGACATTATAATAATGAAAAATTATTGTGAAAATACAAAAATACCCCTCGATAATAGGTTTAAATTTGTCATTTCCAAGGAAATTTTAGTCGTTTCACTCTACAATTAAGATGAGAAAAAAAATTATTTATCCCCGGTCAATTTGATAATGATAAATGAGCCAAGTGAAAAAAAACTCCAATGCCTTTTATAGCTATTGTTAGGTTTTGTAACCAGCAATCAAGATAGACACGATCCTCGAAAGCTAAAAATTAAGATTGATAAAAACATGACACATAGATTATCCGAAACAAAGCACCAATACTATTTAAATAAATCTCCACTAACAATTAGCAAATCACAAACGAGAAATATAATAAAGATGTCACAAAAATAATTATTATTCGATAAGTTAAATTCAATTCATTAGAGAACTATATAATGTGAGTATCTTCTCACACACAAGCAATATACCAGGTAAAAAAAAAAAACTAAATACAAGCTAAATAATCTTATTTATAATAGATAAAATATTTCCTAAACAATTTTGAAAAAAGTAACAAAAAAAGTTCTAAATAAAATAAAATAAAATTTTAAATCAAGTAAAAAACTATTATAAATCTTGTAGAATAGTTTTTGAACATTATTTCAATACTTTCCCAATGTTTGGTTGCCCATAATGTTTGAGGCAGAGCAGAAAATTTAATCGATAAAAAAGAAAACCAATCGATAGATAGGGATGAGAAACAAGTTAGAGCTAAATCTTATGTGAATGAACCGTAGTTTGTTTAAATCCAAAACTGAATTAACCATGGTTAGAAACAAGGTGTTTGCAATGGTGGAGGCTGTGGAGCCATGGCACAACCATTATTCAACCATGCAAACAACAAATCATTCACTTGCGAACCGATCGCAGTTCGTAAATCACCCATGGTCCAACCAGGGGCGGAAGTAAGAGGGGGCAGGCAGGGGCCCTGCCCCGAAGACATTTTTTTTTTCTTTTCATTACCCACAGGTCAAGGTGGGCCTTATTACAGTGACTTTATTTTTAATTTTCAATTCACTCTTCCCTTCACATACGTGGAAAGAAAAATATATAGAGAAATTATTTTGTAAAATAAAAAATAGAGTTACAGAGCCACCAATTTATCTTAATTTAAATCTCATGGTCGATTAAATAGAGAAATAAAAATATAAATCATGAGCAAAATTTTTCTATAAAAAAATTGAAGTAGAGCCATTAATTAATTTATTTTTTATCAAACAAAATAAGATAATTTAAATTTAAAATCTATTTTTGCTTTGTTTTGATATATTTGTTAATAATTTCATGAGGTTTTTTTTTATATATATAATTCTATTATTTTTGCTCTTTTTTTTCCTCAGATCTGTTAGTTCTACCAATTGTTTTTTGAATTCTTATTATAATGATTTTTTTCTCTAATTAATTAAATATATTTTATTGGTTTGTTTTAATTATACTTGGATTTTTTTTATGTTTTGTTTTTAATAGAGCCACCAAAATTATCAATTTTTTCTTACGAAATATATTTTGATTTTAGGTTGAACCATGAAAAAAATAAGAAGAATTGATTCTTTTTTTGAAAAAAAAAATATTGATGACTCAGAACCTGGTAAACCAATTCTAATGTGTAATGTTGAAGTTATTGTTTAGTCCTAGTATGTTTCAGTTTACGAAGAACCTGCGTTGATTAGTGAGCAACCTCTTACCAGAATCGACATTGTTCATTTAATTAAATATCTAAATAATCGTTCTCAAATTTGAGAATACCCGGTTAATCAACAAGATAAAATTCTAAGGGCATACATTAATCTAAGGCCATATCAATATTTAATGTCTGAATATTCAGAAAAAACAAATATTATATCTTATTATATTAATTTTAGCTCTTTCTAACAAATAATTCTAGCTCTGCTCCTGGGTCCAACCATTGCAAAATATCCGCCTTGCAGGCTCGCAAATATGTTGCTCCTTTTCTTCCACAAATAATCTCAAAAAAATTAATTTGGTTAAATCGATCTGGGGTTTTTTTCACTTTTGTTTCGTGAAGAGAATGTGTCTTGGAGAGAGAAAGATAGAGTGAGAGTGAGTTTTTTTTATGGCTCCTCATTTGTAATTTATTACCTAGGAGAGTTAGCAACTGAGAATGTATAGTGTAATTCTGGAGACAAAACAATAAAATAATCAATTCCATGTAATTTTTATATTTTATAAGCATATTTAAAAATATAATAGAGTTTGCGGTTTATATCCAAAACAAAACATGAAAAAAAGAAGAAAAAATAACTTTGGTGAGTAACATTTATGCACAGATGAATATACCTAACATTAATCTTTTTCAAACATATTTTTTCAGAGTGTGGTTGTGATTATTTTTTAAAGTATGTTTTATACAGAAATGTATCTAAATAATATATTTTTTATTTTTTTTAAATTATTTTTAAGATCAACGCATCAAAACGATCCAAAACATATAAAAAATTATTTTTTTACAAAAAAATTAAATATTTTAAAAACACAATTTATACTGTATTTCCAAGCGTTAAGCACAAATATGATAGAGAGTCATTGCCATCTTTGGTCCGAAACAAATTTCTTAGACGCCATGGTATATATAAAGAAATGAGACCCTTTCATTCTAGTTAATTTCACATAAAAACTATTTGCAACTTTTGAATTAATTCAATTAAAAAGTTTTAATAATTTTTTTATGTGAAGATTCTAAGTGAAATTTAATATCTAAAAATAATACAAAAATAAAGTAAAGACACTAATGAAAAAAAACTAATGTTATAACTCGTTTTATTTTCTTAAATACCTATCTATCTATCTATTATTTTTTAAAAAGATATTTGAAAGAACAAGATAAAAGTAACAATGGTAATATATGATAAAAAATAAATTGTATTTTATCTTTTTAAAATATATAAACTCAATTTATTTATCAATTAAATTCAAATTAAATATTATAATTAAATTTAATTACAATAGAAAATTGATTTAAAAGTATTAATCTAGAATCTTGCTATTCCAATACACTTTAATATTTTGTCTCGTAGCTTAAATATCTTTAAGAACTCAATGCTAGAACTTCACCGAACTTCAGCCTGGTATGTGTTTTTTTTTTTTTTTGTCATTCTTTCTCAAATTATTATCCCTTTTCTCATCTTTCACGGATAAAACTAAAAGAAGATTTTTTCTAGCATGATTAGGAGAGTTAAAATTATATTTATTTTTATGTTTTAAAAGTATTTTTTTAAAAATTAAAATTTTTTTATTTTTTTATTTTAAATTATTTTTTCGTATTTTCAAATAATTTTAATGTGCTGATATTAAAAATAATTTTTTAAAAAATAAAAAAAATATTATTTTGATATATTTCTAAATAAAAAAACACTTTAAAATATAACTGCGGCTAGATTTTCAATACTCAAGATATGCTACAATAATAAAAAAAAAATCATGTTTAACTACTTTTTCATTGCTAATGTTATGGCTTACCTGTTTTTTATTATTAAAATAATAATTTATAATAAAACATTAAATTTTATTTTCAAGTTTCAAAAAATTCAAATGTTATTATCAGAACTCATGAGAAAATAAACGACAACGGATATATTTTTTAGACAAGACAATATGAGAACAATGCATAATCTCCAATGTCAAGTAAATCTTAACTCTTGAAAAAGTCTCACAAAATCCAAAGAAACTGTATTAAAACTTGCTTTGAGTTCCGTACCAATAAAATATCAAGAGTTGAAATACTATACATGCAATTAAAGGGACGTGACTGGTTGCCGTGGCTGCTGGTAACATGTTGTTTTTCGTCACCTACTCCCCCTTCGTCCTTATTGGAGGCTCCACAACTGTCATATTTTTTTTTTTTAATTATTATTAATATTCAACAAGTTATCTTGATTAATTTTTTAAAATTTTAAAATTAATAACCATATAAATTAATAATCTTCAAATTTATAGCACTCGAATTAATAATTTTTAAAAAGCAAATTTAGAATTTAATTAATTAAACTATATCTTTTTAATAACTTTAAAATTTATAATATTTGAACCAGTGTTATTAAACCTGGACCGGCCAGGACTCGGCCGATCCGAGGGTTGGACCGATCCGAGTTTATTAAAAGACTGGTCAGTGCAACGACCCGATCAAACCCAGTCAACTCGTGACCCGGGTAAGATGTGGTGTTTTGTTTTTATTTATAAATGTGGGATTTGAAATTCATTAATATATATACTTTATGTTTTCAAGAAAAAAAAATTATATTTTTTCAGTTTGCGATAAAAAAATTTTTTGGTTTAAATACTTTAACTTAACAGGATAACATAATATCTTTTGAATGTGAGATTTGAAACCCATTAATATATATACTCTATGTTCCCAAGAAAAAAAGTTATTCTTTTTCAATGTGGGATTGAAAACCCATTAGTATATATACTCTATGTTCCCAAGAAAAAAACTATCTTTTTTCAATGTGGAATTTGAAACCCATTAGTATATATACTTTATGCTCCTAAGAAAAAAATTATCTTTTTTCAATGTGAGATTTGAAACACGTTAGTACATATATTTTATGTTCACAAGAAAAAAAACTATGTTTTTTCAATTTGAGATTTGAAATATATTAGTATATATACTCTATGTTCACAAGAAAAAAACTATGTGTTTTCAATGTGGGATAAATCTTTTTTGATTTAAATAATTTAACTTAAAAGCTTAACATAATATCTTTTTAATATGGAATAAAAAACTTTTTAAAACATTCTCTTAAATTTCATTATTTACAATATGTATAATTTACATTTACATGATTTTTTTTTGATTTTTTTATATAAAATATTAAAACTTTAATTTTTTTAATTTTTTAAAGTTAATCTAGATCGACCTATAAAACCCAAAACCCGACTTCTTCACCGGCTATCGGTAATTTTTTGAAAATAAATTTAAAATTTTACCATTAGCTACAACCTGACACATGGATGAGCCTGATCTTGTATTCATTTCGTCATTGCTGAGGTCATCAACTGCTATATAAACCCAACCCAGACCATTTTGTATTCAGACACGATTCTGTCCCAAATCACCGCTCTTTTGCACCTTTGAAAATAGGCCACGCACACGCATCTCTAACTGTCACTGCCATGGCTGCTGCTGCGTAAGAAGCCGCAGCTTGCTTTCTCACCATTCTTTCAACTTGTTTTTAAAAATTATAAAAATTATTTTTGATATTAACATATTAAAATGATCCAAAACATATAAATTGTATTAAATTTTAATAAAAAATTAATTTGGTTTTAAATTTTATGAGAACGCGATTTCAACCACATTTTCAAACACTTCCGAACGTCACCCACCCCTTTTCGTCCTTCTTGGAGGCTCCACAATTGTCAAAAGTTTTATTTATTTATTTATTTATTTATAAGTATTCGTACAACTTATAAATATCTTAATTAATTTTTTAAAGCCTCAAGGTAAGCTTCAAGTAGCTTTAAAATTTATAACACTCGAACTAATAATTTTTAGAGAGCAAACTTAACGTCTAATTAATCAAACTACATCTTTTTAATAACTTTAAAATTTATAATATTTGAACCAGTGTTATTAAACCGGGGCCGACTCGAGGGTTGGACCGATTCGGGTTTGTCAAAAGACCGGTTAGTGCAACGACTCGGTCAAACTCAGTTGACCCAGCGGGTCAACTCGTGACCCGAGCAAGACCTGATGTTATTTTTTCTTTATTTATAAATGTGAGATTTGAAACTCTTTAGTATATATACTTTATGTTCCCAAGAAAAAAATTATGTTTTTTCAATATGAGATAAAAAACTTTTTGGTTTAAATACTTCAACTTAAAAGGATAACATAATATCTTTTTAATGTGTGATTTGAAACCCATTAGTATATGTACTCTATGTTCCCAAGAAAAAAAGTTATCTTTTTTCAATGTGAAATTTGAAACCCATTAATATATATATATATATATATTCACAATAAAAAAAATATTTTTTCAATGTGGAATTTGAAAAATATTAAGATATATATATATATATATATATATATATATATATATATTCTATATTCACAAGAAAAAAACTATGTTTTTTCAATGTGAGATAATAAATTTTTTTAGTTTAAATACTTGAACTTAAAAGCTTAACATTATATTTTTTTAATGTGTGATAATTTTTTTTAAAAATATTTTTTTAAATTTTATTATTTATAATATATATAACTTATATTTACATAGATTTTTTTTTAATTTTTTCATATAAAATATTTAAACTTTAATTTTTTTAAGTTAACCGAGTTAAATTCGATTTACTATGAAACCTGGACTCCTTGACAGGGTAACAGTAAATTTTTAAAAATAAATTTAAAATTTAACCCGTAGCTACAACTTGACAGCAAGGATGAGCCTGATCTTGTATTCATTTCGTCATTGCTCAGGTCATCAACGGCTATATAAACCCAACCCAGACCATTTTGTATTTAGACACGATTCTGTCCCAAATCACCGCTCTTTTGCACCTTTAAAAATAGGCCACGCACACGCACCTCTAACTGTCACTGCTATGGCTGCTGCTGCGTAAGAAGCCGCAGCTTGCTTTCTCTCAATTCTTCAACTTGTGTTTTGCTGTTTGATTGATCTCTCTCTGTTTTTTCGTTTTGTTTTCTGTGTTGGAAGTTTGGATAAGAGCGTGCCAGAGAAATTGCCCCCATCATTGGATGCGACTGCAGAGCAACCTCCACTATTTGATGGAACTACCAAGTTTGTTTTTTTTTCTTTTTCTTTTTCTGTTGCTGTGATTGACAGTAGTAAGAATTTTGTTTCTAAATTAGTTGTTGTTTTTGTTGTGTCTAAGGTTGTATACATGCTACACTTGTCCATTTGCCCATCGAGTTTGGATCACCAGGAATTTCAAGGTCTCTTATCAATCCATTCTGTTCTTTGCTGTCACTTTCCTTTTTTATTTATATTTGTTCTTCTTTATGGGTGCAGGGATTACAGGAGGAGATTAAGCTAGTCCCTCTAATCCTTCAAAATAGGCCTGCTTGGTATTCAGAGAAAGTTTACCCTCCAAACAAGGTCAATACTTCCTTTCTTTATGCTTCATTAATGCTTCCTTTTATTGTTATCCGTCACTCATACCGTATTTTTCAAGAAATGATACACGATTCTTTCATTTTTCTTTCTATTTTTGTAGACAATATTGCACTAGGTCACCAAAGAACAAAGGAAAAAAAACAAAAAAAAACTCTGCAATGCATCAGTCTAACAAGTTTCCTGTCAAAAACCCACAGAGTAGGGTTTATAGTTGGGGTAGTATGAGCTGTAATAGCATTGTTTTTGAGGCACTGTCGATTCTGCTTTGTTCTCGTATGGCTCTAGTGAAGTTGTTTATGATGGCTCTCGTAAAATAGTGTGGTCATAAAGCTGATGAATTATAGAATTTAGCCTGATACTTACTGAATTATTGGCCGTTACATCAATTTTTCACTGAAAGTTCCTGGAGTATAGTTCTGATTTTTGGAGTTAGTACTAATTTGATAGCTAGTTGTATCAAGTGCGTACGGTTGCTGTTTAACCTATGAATTATTTATCATTTCTTGGTTGATTACAAAACCATTTTTGTTCATAGGTTCCATCACTGGAACACAATGGCAAAATCACCGGGGAGAGTCTTGATTTGATTAAGTATTTAGAAAGCAACTTTCAAGGACCTTCCCTTCTCCCTGAGGTAAGATGCGTATGATTCTACCGCACTCTTGATGTGAACTCCCAATCAAATTGAAAAAATTAACAAAGTAAGTTACTGTAGGATCCTGCTAAGAAAGAGTTCGCTGAAGAGTTGTTCTCCTACACTGATACATTCACCCGTACAGTGTTTACTTCATTCAAGGGAGACCCGGCGAAGGAAGCTGGTAGCTTCAGATTTCCCTCTCTTTCTATGTGTGGTGTTTAATATATAAACTGGACTAACTATAATTAGTAACTTGCTTCAGGTCCTGCTTTTGATCATCTAGAAAATGCTCTGCATAAATTTGGTGATGGGCCATTCTTCCTTGGTCAAGAATTCAGTTTGGTATGTTTTCAGTTAATACCACGAGCACCTTAGCCTGTTCTGTTTGTTGAATTTTTCACCGTATATATATGTTTTCAGAAATATGTATGGTGAATCATTTGCCTTTGCACATTATTTGAGTGTGTTATGTTTTATATGTATGTTTAAAAACCATTTGTTATCAGGTGGACATAGCCTATATCCCATTCGTTGAAAGATTCTGCATCTTCCTGTCAGAAGTGTTTAAGTATGATATTACTGCTGGCAGACCAAAACTGGCAGCTTGGATTAAGGTAATTTGGAACCCATTTTTTCTTCATCTGCCCCCCGTGTTCCATGCTCTTTCACTTTGTTCCTCCCGGATTTACCTGTTTCTGTACTCTTGTATCTTTTTCATCGTTTGGTTTAAAGCAATTTACAGGACCTTCCATCTTGCATGACTTAGATCATGTCTGGTTATTGTGTTGGCCTCTTCTCTAGTGTCTAATAATTAAGCTTATGATGAGCAATCATTTGCTGTTACGCAACTGAACATTTGAGCTGAATTTCCTAGTGCTCCTTATCTTGAACTAGTATTAAAAAAGAGGCTGAGCTTCTTTTTGGGCTAGAGATTTTGGTTTTGGATGGTAACTTGTCCTTTTATAAATCCAAACGCAGGAGGTGAACAAGATTGAGGCTTACAAGCAGACAAAACCAGATCCAAAAGAGTTTGTTGAAGTTTACAAGAAGCGCTTTATGGTAAAGAGTCAAAACCATCCTGATATGCTTATAATTCATGGAAGTTGTGGTGAAGTAACTGATCACCTCTTTATGTTGCTTCGCAGGCTTAGAATGAAAATGCCACTACACCGAACAAGGGCCTTGATGTCTCTTAGCTGAATAAGATCGGTTGTGTTTGTAGGGTTATATATATATATATATATATGTAATGGTTGATGTTTCATGGTTGGTCTCCACGGTTGTCTACTTATAGCTCTGGTAAAAATAATGAAGAATAAGCCTCCATTTCATTTTAGTTCAGTGAGCATTTCTGGCTCAGTGTGTTCGCTAGATTTCCAGGATGGTATTACTTTAGCACCTGTTTTTGGGCTGGATTCTGTAGTACTTTTACTCCAAGCTCTTTGCATAAAATCATGACACATAGACTATCCAAGTACCAACAATAAATCTCCACCAACAATTAACGAATCACAAACAATGAGGTATAATAAAGATGTCATAAAAACAACTGTTATTCGGTAAGTTAAATTCAGTTTGTTAAAGAATTAAAGAATGTGAGTATTCTTTCACACACAAGCAATATACTAGGTAAAATAAATAAATAAATACAAGCTAAATAACATTATTTATAATAGGTAAAACATTTCCTAAACAATTTTAAAAAAAATAACAAAAATTCTAAATAAAATAAAATAAAATTTTAAATCAAGTAAACTATTATAAATTTTACAGAATAGTTTCTGAACCTTATTTCAATACCTTCCCGATGTTTGGTTGCCCATAATGTTTGTTTGAGGCAGAACAGAAAATTTAATCGATAAAAAAGAAAACCAATCGATAGATAGGGATGGGAGACAAGTTAGAGCTAAATCTGATGTGAATGAACCGTAGTTTTTTTAAATCCAAAACTGAATTAACCATGGTTAGAAACAAGGTGTTTGCAATGGTGGAGCCATGGCACAACCATTATTCAACCATGCAAGCAACAAATCATTCACTTGCGAACCGATCGCAGTTCCTAAATCACCCATGGTCCAACCATTACAAAATATTCGTCTTGCAGTCTCGCAAATATGTTGCTTCTTTTCTTCCACAAATAATCTCAAAAAAATTAATTTGGTTAAATCGATATGGGGTTTTTTTCACTTTTGTTTTGTGAAGAGAGAATGTCTTGGAGAGAGAAAGATAGAGTGAGAGTGAGGTTTTCTTTTTTTTGGCTCCTCATTTGTAATATATTACATACGAGAGTTCGCAATTGAGAATGTATAGTGTAATTGTGGAGATAAAACAATAAAATAATCAATTCCATGTAATTTTTATATTTTATAATTATATTTAAAAATACGATAGAGGCTGCGGTTTATACCCAAAAAAACATGAAAAAACAAGAAAAAATAACTTTTGTTAGTAACATTTATACACAATTATACCTAACATTAATTTTAATTTTTACTGTATTTTAAAATACATTCTCTCTGATTACAGTTGATTTTTAAAATATTTTTTATGTTGAAATATATTAAAATAATATTTTTTATTATTTAAAAATTAAAATCAGCGCTTCAAAACAATTTAAAATATATAAAAAATTTAAATTTTTTTTAAAAAATTAAATATTTTTAAAAACATGGTTTGCATTCCTAAATGTTAAGCGCAAGCGCGATATGATGGAGAGCCATTGCCATCTTTGGCCCGAAACCAATTTCTTAGACGCCATGTTACATATAAAGAAATGAGACCCTTTCATTCTAGTTAATTTCACATAAAAACTATTTGCAACTTTTGAATTAATTCAATTAAAAAGTTTTAATAAAATTTTTTATGTGAAGATTCTAAATGAAATTTAATATCTAAAAATAATATAAAAATAAAATAGAGATACTAATTAAAAAAAACTAATGTTATAACTCATTTTATTTCTTTAAATATCTATTTATCTATTATTCTTTTAAAAGATATTTAAAAGAAACAAGATAAAAGTAACGAGGATAATATATAAGAAAAATTAAATTGTATTTTATCTTTTTAAAATATATAAACTCAATTTATTTATCAATTAAATTTAAATTAAATATTACAATTAAATTTAATTATAATAAAAAATTGATTTAAAAGTATTAATCTAGAAGCTTGCTATTCCAATACACTTTAATATTTTGTCTCGTAGCTTAAATATCTTTAAGAACTCAATGCTAGAACTTCACCGAACTTCAGCCTGGTATGTATAGGGGTGCGCAAAAAAACCAGAAAACCGATTAAGCCGAGAAAACCGAGAAAAAATTAACCGAAAAAACCAAACCGAAAAAAAAAACCGATTAAACCGATTAGAATAGTTAGGAAAAATCCCGGTTCGGTTCGGTTATGTAATGCAGGAACCGGTTAACCCGGACCGAACCGAACCGGTTAAAAAAAAGCACTATAAATAGAAAAATTATTCCCTCATCTCACTCTTTCTCTCCAACCCTAGCCGCAGCCCCCTCTCACTCTTTCTCTCTATCTCCTTCCCAGCAACCCCCTCTCCCATCCCCCTCCCCCTTCCCATCCCAGCAACCCCCTCTCACTCTTTCTCTCCATCCCCCTCTCCCTCTCCCTCTCCTTGATACAAAACCGGTTTTAGTTTTGATTTTCTATATATATAAAAACATGGGTTTTGTTTTTTAGCTTCTGGATTTTCTTTTAATTGTAGGGAAGATAAGATTTATTTGTATAAGAAGATTTGGGGTTTTGATTTTAAAAAATCGGGTTTGGATTTTTGGCATTTGGGTATTTGAAAAATATAGGAAAAACCATGTTTATTTTGTAAGAATTTTTGGGTTTTGATTTATAGCAGAGTTTTGGATTTGGAATGAAATCAATGGTGTTGATTTTTGGCTTTTAATTCGTTTGCATATAGGTTGTCTCGGTTTTTTGAAATAAAAAACCGAACCGGACCGGACCGAAACCTGTCGGTTTGACTCGGTTTCGGTACGGTTTTGGTTTTTTTTCAAAAAAAAAGAGAGAACCGGTTTGGTTGTTTTTTTTAGTTCAAAACCGAACCGAACCAAAAATACTTATCCCTAGGTATGTGTTCATTTTTTTTGGTCATTCTTTCTCAAATTATTATCCTTTTCTCATCTTTCACGGATAAAACTAAATTTTTTTTTTAGCATGAGTCTGTTTATTTTTATATTTTAAAAATATTTTTTTAAAAATTAATTTTTTTTGTTTTTTATTTTAAATTATATTTTTAAAATTTTCAAATTATTTTAATGTGTTGATGTTAAAAATAATTTTTCTTAAAATAAAAAATATTATTTTAATATATTTCTAAACAAAAAAACATTTTAAAAAATAACTGTTATCACGTTTTTAAATACTCAAAATATGCTATAAGGAAAAAAAAATGTTTAACTACTTTTTCATTGCTAACATTATAGCCTACATTTTTATTTTATTTATTTATTATTAAACCTCTGATGCCGTCCTTGTTATTGAAATATAACTAAAACGGATCAGTGTTTTACTGTGGACTGCACTGTGCAGTCCACAGTAAAACACTGATCCCTGCTATTTTATGTTTTTTTTTTATAACTTTTTGCTTTTTTTTAAAGTCTTTTTTTCATTGTTTTTTTAATTGAGCTGTCTTTTTTTTTTTTTCGTTTTTTTTTTTACTTTTTGCTTTTTTTTTTCTTCATTTTTTCTTTGTTTTTTTAATGGATATATTTTTTTTAAAAAAATTGTTAATGTTAAATTTTTTTGTATCTCAAACTTTTATAACACGCATTCCGGGTTTAACGGGTTAACCCATATATTTTTTTTTCTGGTTTCATAGGCTAACCAAATTAATTATGGGTTAACCCGTCAATTTTTTTTTCTATGCAGTTATCAAACTTTCATGACGCAAATCCCTGGTTTGACGGGTTAACCCAATTAATTCGATTTTTTTTTTTACTTTTTGCTTTTCTTTTTCTTCATTTTTGCTTTGTTTTTTTAATGGATATTTTAAAAATAAAATTTTTATTAATTTTAAATTTTTTTCTATCTCAAACTTTTATAACACGCATTCCAGGTTTAATGGGTTAACTCAGATTTTTTTTTCTGGTTTTTCTTTTTAATTAATTTTTTCATTTCTACAGTAAAACACTGATTCCTTAGGCTTTTTTTTTTTTTTTTTTTTTTTAAAGTTGTTTTAGTTTTTTTAGCTGTTTTTTTTCATGTTTTTTGGGAATTTTTTTTGCTTCTTCCTTTGTTTTTTTTTTTTAAACAAAATTTTTTTGTTTAATTTAGTTTATTAATGTTTACTTTTTTTTATTTAGTTGTCAGACTTTCACGACACGTTTACCGGATTTAACGGGTTAATTTGGTTTGACAAATTAAAATATTTTTTTTTTTTGCTTTTTATTCTTTTTAATTATTTTTTTTTCGTTTAGTTTAGTTTGTTAATGTTAAATTTCTTTCTATTTAGTTATTAGACTTTCATGACACATATCCCGAGTTTCACGGGTTAACCTGGTTTCACGAGTGAACCCAGTTAATTCCGGGTTGACCCGTCAATTTTTTTTTTATTAGTTTCATAAATGCTTTTGTTTAATTTAGTTTGTTACTGCTAATTTTTTTTATTTAGTTATCCGACTTTCATGACACAAATCCTGGGTTTAATGGGTTAGCATGGTTTGACGAGTTAACCCAGATTTGTTTTTCTTTTTAATTAATTTTTTTAGTTTAGTTTAGTTTGTTAATGTTCACTATTTTTTTTATTTAGTTACCAGACATTCATGACACGGATCCCGGGTTTAACGGGTTAACTTGATTTGACGAGTTAACCTGAATTTTTTTTTTTAATTATTTTTTTCGTTTCGTTTAGTTTGTTAATGTTAAATTTCTCTTTATTTAGTTTTTTTTTCTTCTTAGAGGTTTTTCTTATTTTATTTTTTATTTTTAATTAATTTAGTTTATTAATATTAAATTTTTTTCTAAGTAGTTTTTGGCTGATGCCTTTAGTTTTTTTTTTATGTCTTTGACTGTGGACTGCACAATGCAGTCCACAGTGAAAAGGCTGATGCATTTTTTTTAATTAATTTTTTTCGTTTAATTTAAATTTTTAATGTTAAATTTTTTTCTATTTAGTTATCAAACTTTCATTACACGGATTCCGGGTTTGACAGGTTAACCTGGTTTGACGAGTTAGCTCAGTTAATTTTGGGTTAACCCATTAATTTGTTTTTTTTTTTAATTATCAAATTTTCATGATGCGAATTCAAGGTATGACGGGTTAACCTGGTCTGAAGGGTTAACCCAATTAATTCATATTTTTTTCTTTTTTTTTTCATTAGTTTTTTTTCTTCCTGTTGTTTTTTTTAACTAATCTATTTAATTATCACACTTTTATGACACGACCTTGCAGCCAGACCCACGTCCAATGCTATTGGATCTGGTATTGTAGTCCAGACACTTTTATGCTAAGGGTTAACTCAAGTTTAATGTTATTATTAATATTATAAACATTATTCTTGGATCAGGCGATGCAACCAAAACTGAGACTTTTAGGTATAACTTTACAAAAAAACCTAACACTTTTAGATCTTGACTATTTTTAAAATGCAAAAAATAATTGACCCGCGGCATCGCGCGGGACATGTAACTAGTAATGAAATATTTCTGCTCATACAATAATAATTTATAATAAAACATTAAATTTTATTTTCAAGTTTCAAAAGATTCAAACGTTATTGTCAGAACGCATGAGAAAATAAACTACAACGGATATATTTTTTAAGCAAGACAATATGAGAACAATGCATAATCTCCAATGTCAAGTAAATCTTAACTCTTGAAAAGTCTCACAAAACTGTATTGAAACTTGCTTTGAGTTCCGTACCAATAAAATATCAAGACTTGAAATACTATACATGCAATTAAAGGGACGTGATGGGTGCCGTGGCTGCTGGTAGCATGTTGTTTTTCGTCACCCACTCCCCCTTCGTCCTTCTTGGAGGCTCCACAATTGTCAAAAGTTTTTTATTTTTTATTTTTATTATTATTATAAGTATTTCTTCAGCTTAGTGATTAATTTTTTAAAATTAATGAACAGACAATTTTATAATAATTTTAAAATTTATAGTATTTGAATTAGTAATTTATGAAAATAAATTTAACATCTAATTAGTTAAACTACATCTTTTTAATAACTTTAAAATTTATAATATTTGAACCAGTGTTATTAAACCTGGTTGATTTGAGGGTGCTACCGATTTGGGTTTGTCAAAAAACCGGTTAGTGCAACGATCCGGTCAAACCTAGTTGACCTAGCGGGTCAACCCGTGACCCGGACAAGATTTGATTTTTTTTTAAATATGAGATTTGAAATCCATTAACATATATACTCTATATTCCCAAGAAAAAAAATTATGTTTTTTTAATGTGGGATAAAAAACCTTTTGATTTAAATACTTCAACTTAAAAGGATAACATAGTATCTTTTTAATGTGAGATTTGAAACCCATTAATATATGTACTCCATGTTTCCAAGAAAAAAAGTTATTTTTTTTAATGTAGGATTGAAAACTCATTAGTATATATACTCTATATTCACAAGAAAAAAATTATGTTTTTTCAATGTGGGATAATTTTTTTTTTTTGTTTAAATACTTTAACTTAAAAGCTTAACATAATATTTTTTTAACGTGGGATAAAAAAAATTTTAAAATTTTTTTTAAAACTTTATTATTTATAATATGTATAACTTATATTTATATAAAATATTAAAAATTTATTTTTTTAATTTTTCCGAGTTAATTTAAATTAACCCGAATGATCTATGAAACCCGAGACCCCCATATTTTAACCGGGTACAGTAATTTATTGAAAATAAATTTAAAATTTGACCATTTCAGCATGGATGAGCCTGATCTTGTATTCATTTCGTCATTGCTGAGGTCATCAACGGCTATATAAACCCAACCCAGACCATTTTGTATTTAGACACGATTCTGTCCCAAGTCACCGCTCTTTTGCACCTTTAAAAATAGGCCACGCACACGCACCTCTAACTGTCACTACTATGGCTGCTGCTGCGTAAGAAGCCGCAGCTTGCTTTCTCTCAATTCTTCAACTTGTGTTTTGCTGTTTGATTAATCTCTCTCTGTTTTTTGTTTTGGAAGTTTGGATAAGAGCGTACCAGAGAAATTGCCCCCATCATTGGATGCGACTGCAGAGCAACCTCCACTATTTGATGGAACTACCAAGTTTGTTTTTTATTTTTTCTTTTTCTTTTTCTGTTGCTGTGATTGACAGTAGTAAGAACTTTGTTTCTAAATTAGTTGTTGTTTTTGTTGTGTCTAAGGTTGTATACAAGCTACACTTGTCCATTTGCCCATCGAGTTTGGATCACCAGGAATTTCAAGGTCTCTTATCAATCCTTTCTGTTCTTTGCTGTCACTTTACTTTACTTTACTTTTTTTTTTTTATTATTATTTTTTCTTCTTGATGGGTGCAGGGATTACAGGACGAGATTAAGCTAGTCCCTCTAATCCTTCAAAATAGGCCTGCTTGGTATTCAGAGAAAGTTTACCCTCCAAACAAGGTCAATACTTCCTTTCTTTATGCTTCATTAATGCTTCCTTTTATTGTTATCCGTCACTCATACCGTATTTTTCAAGAAATGATGCACTATTCTTTCATTTTTCTTTCTATCTTTGTAGACAATATTGCACTAGGTCACCAAAGAACAAAGGAAAAAAAACAAAAAAAAACTCTGCAATGCATCAGTCTAACAAGTTTCCTGTCAAAAACCCACAGAGTAGGGTTTATAGTTGGGGTAGTATGAGCTGTAATAGCATTGTTTTTGAGGCACTATCGATTCTGCTTTGTTCTCTTATGGCTCTAGTGAAGTTGTTTATGATGGCTCTCGTAAAATATTGTGGTCATAAAGCTGATGAATTATAGAATTTAGCCTGATACTTACTGAATTATTGGCCGTTACATCAATTTTCACTGAAAGTTCCTGGAGTATAGTTCTGATTTTTGGAGTGAGTACTAATTTGATAGCTAGTTGTATCAAGTGCGTACGGTCGCTGTTTAACCTATGAATTATTTATCATTTCTTGGTTGATTACAAAACCATTTTTGTTCATAGGTTCCATCACTGGAACACAATGGCAAAATCACCGGGGAGAGTCTTGATTTGATTAAGTATTTAGAAAGCAACTTTCAAGGACCTTCCCTTCTCCCTGAGGTAAGATGCGTATGATTCTCCTGCACTCTTGATGTGAACTCCCAATCAAATTGAAAAAATTAACAAAGTAAGTTACTGTAGGATCCTGCTAAGAAAGAGTTCGCTGAAGAGTTGTTCTCCTACTCTGATACATTCACCCGTACAGTGTTTACTTCATTCAAGGGAGACCCGGCGAAGGAAGCTGGTAGCTTCAGATTTTCCTCTCTTTCTATGTGTGGTGTTTAATATATAAACTGGACTAACTATAATTAGTAACTTGCATCAGGTCCTGTTTTTGATCATCTAGAAAATGCTCTGCATAAATTTGCTGATGGGCCATTCTTCCTTGGTCAAGAATTCAGTTTGGTATGTTTTCAGTTAATGCCACGAGCACCTTAGCCTGTTCTGTTTGTTGAATTTTTCACTGTATATATATGTTTTCAGAAATATGTATGGTGAATCTTTTGCCTTTGCATGTTATTTGAATGTGTTATGTTTTATATGTATGTTTAAAAACCATTTGTTCTCAGGTGGACATAGCCTATATCCCATTCTTTGAAAGATTCTGCATCTTCCTGTCAGAAGTGTTTAAGTATGATATTACTGCTGGCAGACCAAAACTGGCAGCTTGGATTAAGGTAATTTGGAACCCATTTTCTCTTCATCTGCCCCCCCCGTGTTCCATGCTCTTTCACTTTGTTCCTCCCGGATTTACCTGGTTCTGTACTCTTTTATCTTTTTCATCGTTTGGTTTAAAGCAATTTACAGGATCTTCCATCTTGCATGACTTAGATCATGTCTGGTTATTGTGTTGGCCTCTTCTCTAGTGTCTAATAATTAAGCTTATGATGAGCAATCATTTGCTGTTACGCAACTGAACATTTGAGCTGAATTTCCTAGTGTTCCTTATCTTGAACCAGTATTTAAAAAAGAGGCTGAGCTTCTTTTTGGGCTAGAGATTTTGGTTTTGGATGGTAACTTGTCCTTTTGTAAATCCAAACGCAGGAGCTGAACAAGATTGAGGCTTACAAGCAGACAAAAACTGATCCAAAAGAGATGGTTGAACTTTACAAGAAGCACTTTATGGTAAAGAGTCATAACCATCCTGATATGCTTATAATTCATGGAAGTTGTGGTGAAGTAACTGATCACCACCTCTTTATGTTGCTTCGCAGGCTTAGAATGAAAATGCCACTACACCGAACAAGGGCCTTGATGTCTCTTAGCTGAATAAGATCGGTTGTGTTTGTAGGGTTAAGGTGCAGATATATATATATATATATATATATATATATATATAATGGTTGATGTTTCATGGTTGGTCTCCACGGTTGTCTACTTATAGCTCTGGTAAAAATAATGAAGAATAAGCCTCCATTTCATTTTAGTTCAGTGAGCATGTCTGGCTCAGTGTGTTCGCTAGATTTCCAGGATGGTATTACTTTAGCACCTGTTGTTAGGCTGGATTCTGTAGTACTTTTACTCCAAGCTCTTTGCATGGTGTTTAACGAAATGCTTGGCATGTAGTATGAATATAAAAGCTCCTGGTACTTATGTGATATTGTTGCTCGCCGGAATTTGTTGCTTCCTTTTAACAGTTAAGACTCCGAGGCATCCGTGTTCTTCCGCAGAAGATAGTTTTGGCGATGATATAACAGGCCTTTCTTATGGGGCACTAGAATTAGGTGATAAGAATGATGCTGACAAGATATCAGGTTAATGAATTTTGCATTTTCTATCTCGAGGATGTTAGGTTATACAATGGATTTTGCATCTTAATGTCATTATCTGTAGTTTATGTATCTTCTCCGATACATAACTACAGATAATGACACTCGAATTAACCTTACTGCTACTTACAATAATAGCAGTAAACAGCAGTGTAATCCAAAAAACAAGAAGCTGCTTACAAAATTTAAATAATAATCTCAATAGTGATTCATTTTTTTTTATATAAATATTAAGATTATAGAAACATAACCTGATGGACATTATACTGATGCTGACAAAACTCATCAAGTTAGTTGAATTGTGTACCCGTGCTCTAACACCATTGAAGATCCTCGCCGCCCAAATATGTGGGGTTTTTTTTTTAATTAGTATAATAAACATAAAAAATTAACTTTCGTTGTTTTTTAGAAATATAATATTTACTAAATATCACTATTTCCAAGCACAAGATATTTAGTAAATATCATACTTCTAATTATAATGTTATTCCACTAATTTTTTATATGCTAATTACTTAATTTATTCTAAATATATATAGAAGCTCCAATTTAGGACCAAACAAAATTTAAAGGTGTCGTGCAACAGACGTAAATGCAGTGGGGCTATTGACAATGATCTACGTTTCTTTATCTCAATTTCTTATTTTAGAAGCTATACATAGGACCTCTATGATTTCACATCTTATATGTGTGTTAGTTTATGACTTGTAGATTTTTGGTAGTTTGACTGGTTTTATTCTTGTGCATAATTGTCAATTCTTTCAATCTTCCCTTTTTATTTTTAATTTTTTAATCTAGATCATTCTAGGCCTTGAGTCGGTCAAGCTTTTTTTTTTTTTTTTTTTAATTTATGTTACGTGAAAATTAAAAGAGAAAGTTGTGTGCAGTAGAAATGGAATTATACATGTGAAGGATGGTGTTGAGCAAGCATACTTTAGAGGTTGAATCCTGATAAGTTCAACTCCATGACATTTAAAGTTTTTTTTTCTTGTGTTTAATTTAACTTTTTAGTTTTCTTTTAACAAATAAGTTGTGGTATTTTTATTTTAAATATAGGCATGAATGGATTTATTTTCAGTTTAAAAGGAGTTTAAGAATGAAAGAAGTTGTTGTTGATGACAACAACGATGGTTATGGATTGTTTTAAAACGTGGTAGGTGCATAATAAGATTTTCTAAAATTGAGATGTTTTGTGTTAGTATTATGTTTTGTTAGATGTTTTGTGCTATTATAAAAGCATGGGAGGCACATATTAAGATTTTCTAAAATCATGGTGGGCACAATAATTATAACAAAATAAAATTTTTAATTTTTTTTTGAAATGTAGTATTTTATTAGATTTCAATAAACACAAAAAGTTAAAGATGTTCAAAACTCTAAGTCATCATCAATAATCTTTTATTGAGTAGAAATCATTCATAATCATATATGTTGTGAAGTTCATAGCAATCTTTTTTTTTTATATAGACAGCTAAATTGTCGACAAGAAAATCATTATCAATTTTGTTACAAAACCTTATTTTCACGAACTCTATTGTAGAAAAAGCTTGCTCTATACTTTTGATCTTCTAGAAGTTGTAATTGCTCTACACAATTTAGAAAGAGCAGTCAATTTCTAAAATTTTGGATGTTTTGGTATATCAAGCTTATAATATTACAATTGAAATCTCAAATGAAGTTTCTCTTACTCACTAAAATCTTTAGCTTAAAAGTTTTTAGCCAAATTGTATACATCATCAATATTGAATGAGTTATAAGAATCACAAGGACATAATATTGAACATAAAATAAAAAGCTCAACTGTTTGATCATAAAATCTACCATTTAACTCTTGTAATTAGAAGTTAATTGTAGCTACAAATATATCAACTTTGAAATAATATTCAAAAGTTATGAGAACTTCACTTTGATTACGATACTTGCCACGCGCTCTTGTATACTGTGATTTCAAATCAAGAATATCAATATCATTTTATACACAAAACTCTTTGACACTTTGAAGAAAAGGTTTTAATCCATCATCGTGTAACTTTTAAATCAATGACTTTGTAAATGAAATTAAATGTATGGCATTAACAATGTCTTGATCATGTTGTTGCAAAGCTTGGCATATAACATTGGTAATTCTTATAATTTGTTTCATCAAATGCAATATGAAAACAAATTCAAAAGATGTTAATGCTAAATAAACTCCTTTCATATCACCTTGTCAAGAATAATTTGCTGCATCTTTAGAGATAATATTGATAACTTTATAAGTTGCACTAAACATCCTTAAAAAGCTACAAATTAATTGAAAATAAAAAATCCATCGAGTATCGCCAAGTCGTTGTAAGGTACCGTCTTGGATTGCTCATTTTCATGTCTTTATTTCATCTTTGGCAATTTTATTGCTTGAAAAATTTGTAAATCATTATTTATTTTACATGAACTAACAACAATAGTAATAATAAAAGTCAAACTTGAAAAAAAATTGACAAACAAGTTTTACTTCTCTAGAGGCAGCAAAAAGAGCTAATTATAACCTAAGAGCTAAACAATGTACATAATAAGCAAAATGACAATCTTTAAGAAACAAAGCTTGAAGTCTATTCCATTTACCTTACATATTGCTTGCACTATCATATTCTTAAACTCGAATATGTTCTATAAGAAAATCATAACGAGATAGAACATGGCATACCTCTTATTTTAGAGTCAATGTTATAATGTCTTTCACATGCACAACATGGAAAAAATGCTCCCGAATGAAACCATCTTTGTTAAAAAATCATAATATAATTGCCATTTGTTCCCTTTTTACTTCATCTCTTATTTCATCAATAATGATACAAACTTTGAATCCTCAATCTTATCATGAATCACCCTTTATACATTGTTAGGAAATATACTAAAGATATCCTTTTGAATTTCATGAGAAGTATATTTAACATTTTGACGGGGATTATTTTTTAGAACAAGCCCACCAAGCTTATCATTATGACTTCCTATGAGCTTCATAGTTCAATAAAATTACCTTGATTTTTTAAACCATGTATTTCATCATGGCCTCTAAAGGCTCATACTTGGAAAGTTAGCCATCAAAAGACATCAATTGTAGCTCTAAGGCGTAGACAATTATTCTCAACTTCTTGTGATGATCTTTTATCTACCAAGTTGTAAATATCTTATTGGTTCCTTAAATCTTTACAACATTTCATTGTAATTCTATGTGATGAGTTCTTCTTCCTAACATGACTCAATAAAAGGACAATAAATCCCATCATTTACCTTTCTCCAATTAACAAAGACTACGGATACAAAAGCATCTGACCCTGACCTACTTGTTGTCTTACCAAAAAGGCAGCAAGGTAGATAAAATATAGCTTTCACTATATTTGAGTACTTTAGTCAACTTGAAAATGCTTTAAACCAATAAGCTTGAAATCAACGATGATGGTTCTCATCTTTTAGAAAAGGATACCTTGAATGCATCGGTTGGAATTGACTGACTTTGAGATAAACACAATAAATTTCTATTTTATTTGGTTAACATGAATATCCCATATCATTAATTAGACGTAATCAGATCACATTTCAAAGAAGTAACATTCATTTCTTCAGGATGAATTCTTTGGTTTTTAGATGGACATTCATTGAGTTCCTTAAATTCAAGAGTTATTTCATCAAGATTTCGATAAGGAGTTACCATGTTTGAAGTAGTAGCTATAACAAACATATTGTTATTTGGGAGATTGACATCTGATTTCTTAAAAAAAAAAAGAGTATAGAGCTCTTTGTTGTTGTATCTCTACTCTTAAAACTTAAAGATATAGTAAACCTAAAAAATATCATCACTATTAGTTCAAGAATTAATCTTGTAGATAAGTAGATTAATCATAATAAAACATAAAACAATTTGCTTCTTTCAAAAATAAACCTAAAACTAATGCCTAATAAAAACAGTGAATTGTATGATTTCAAATATACATGCTCAAGTTTGATGGACAATTACTCCATGATGTTTGCTTAACTCAAAAGCTAAACATATCACCACATTTAACAATATAGGAAAAGAAACAAAAAAAAAATCAAATTACTATATACAGTAAAATATAGATGTTTACATGTCCAACTAGTTCCTAAGCTAATCCTCCAAATTAATAAAAACAGAAGAAAAGGTAAAGGTGTGACTGAAAAACAAATTACCATATCTACAAGATTTGTTTTCCCATCATATTTAAAAACTACTTTTATGAAAATCAAAATCAAACCAAATATCAAGATATTAAATCTTTGAGAAAATTAGAAAATAAACAAAACATAGAAAGGAAAGTCGCTTATAGAGTTACAGTTGTTGAGCCTGAGTTGTAAACAAAATCCAGAAAATGAGAGATATAATAATGGAGACCATAGAAAATTAAGAGAACAAAAGAAATTCAAAAGTCTTTTCATCATTTTCTTTTATAGTTTTAAATTACTTCAATGTTAGTGTGCTGCTCCTGCACTAATATTGTTAGTGTTAATGACAAGTAGAGATGCAACTTATAGATTATAAAATATTACAGGGTCTTAAAAATAATTTAATCATTTTGCCTTTGAGGGTGTTATTGCACCTACAACACAACATATGCAGTAGCTTCTAAAAACATAACAGAACTGATGCATCCCTTATTGACCAAAACCAATGTATAAATACACAATGAGTATAATAGAGAAGTAATGAAGATCCAACAAACTAGGAGGTTGTTACAAACTGAATCCTACATTTAAATATACAATCTGATATGGATAAATTAAAATCTGATTCTCTTTAATATGCCCCCTCAAGATGGATCTCGGGAGAGAAGTCCAATCTTGTTCTTGAGTTGAAGAAAACATTGGCGTGGAAGAGGATTTGTAAGTGCATCAGCGAGTTGATCTTCAGAAGAAACATGAGACATACTATGAGCACAATTCTGAACTTGATCTCGAATAAAGTGAAAATTTATTGCAACATGCTTCATTGAAGAGTGAAAAATTGGATTGGAATAGAGTTGTGTGGCACCAATATTATCACAGTAAATGATAGAACAACAGGGAAGTGTAATACCAAGATAAGTGAGAAGATAACAAATGAAATTAAGTTCAGCAATAGTATTGGTAATAGATCGATACTCCGCCTCAGTAGAAGACCTAGCCATAGTTTGTTGCTTTTTAGAACTCCAAGATATTAGATTTTTACCCAAATAAACAACATGAGTATTGGTGGAGCAAAAAGTATCATTGTCCCCAGCCTAGTCAACATCAGAGAAAGCATGTAAATTTATAGAGGAGTCATGATAGATTTGCAAGCCATCATTAATGGTGCCAATAAGATAACATAGCAAAGGCAATGTCTGGTTGTGTTATTAGCGAATATTGGAGACTCCTAACTACTTGGAGATACTTAGTGGGATCAGACAGCGAGGTACCTGAGTTTAACATGAGAGAAGGACTTATTGGTAGAGGAGTAGGAAAAATCCTTGCATCTTGCATCTTTTTTTATTAAGGAGATCCTTTACATAATATCGTTGTGAGAGTAACAATCCATGTTTGTTTGCGACAACTTCTACACCTAGAAAGTAAGTTAGGAATTTGAGATCTTTGATGGAAAACTGCTGAGCAAGGATCGTAATAAATTGATTGATGTTTGTAGCATTATATCCTGTGAGAATTAAATCATCAACATAAACAAGTAGGTACATAGTGTGTCCATCAGTTTGAAAGACAAGGGTGAAGTGTCAGTATACGAGTTTTGAAAGCCAAGCTATAGAAGAAATGTTCGAAGCTCATGATACCATGCCCGAAGAGCTTATTCCAGTCTGTAAATTGCTTTTCTAAGTTTGTAAACTGATTAGTTCTTAAAAATACATTTTTATCAAGGTTTTATATCATTATTTTGCACTTGAAGAATCAATAACTCCTTAACAAAATCATGTTTTATAATAACATATCTAGTAATATAATCTGATTGGAACCTCCTTTGTGTGTGGTTTCTGGTTGATTAATAAAAAGAGTTTATACTATACTTATTTCTAATACTATTAGTGGATCCTCTAACCTTGACAATTTTTTTTTATCATTGTTTAATTCCTACATCAATATTCTATAAAATTTGCATAGACTCTTTGTTTTATTAAATATATATTATTTGTAATTTATATAGTTCACCTCTCTGTGGTTCGATCCCGGTCTTGTCGGGTTATTTATTACTTCGACACTCCTGCACTTAGGATAAAACATCAATCTTTTGGCTGTGTCATAATTCTTGTGAGAGTGGCCGAGGGACAAGGCTTTGAGCCATTGATTAAGCCTAAAATATTATAGCCAATAAAGAGGGTTTGAAACTGCAACTTCCAAGAGACATAGTTGCTGGAATTGAGTTTGAGAGGGGTTTGGGCATCAATATTAATGTTGATAAGGGTGTTATAAGAGTCATTAATGTTGAGAATGGAGGTTAAAGGATTGGCCATGGCTGTTTGATGGAAAAAAAAATATTGAAAATTTGTTATCTCTTAGTTATGCTTTGATACTATAAAAACATAACAGAATTGATGCATTTTTTATAATCAAAACCAATGTATAAATACACCACAGGTATGACAGTCCTACAAACTAGAAGGTTGTTATAAACTGAATCCTACATTTGAATATACAATTTGTTATGGATAAGTTAAAATCTGATTCTCTCTAATAGGTTTGCCCCTGCTCGTATTAATGATCGGATTAAAATATTTTTAAATATAAAAAATAAATATATAAGTATTGTTAATGTTTTTTAGCGGCTTTTTTTAATGAAATCAGAAAAAAGTAAGATAACTAGTTTATAAAAAAAAAATTAAAAGATAAAGAAAAATACTACTACAATCATAATTAATTTACTTGTGCCCTGTCGTGGTAAGATGAAAAGTTAATTTCAATAGCAAAAAAAAAAAAATATTTACAGGCACTATTAATATTTTAATGAGTTTCAATCAATACTAAAAATCCGATGGGTTGAGCTCTTCTATAGCCTGAGTTTTAAACTAAAATAGGTTGGAATTGACCTATCTATAACCTAGTCAACTAAACAATTCAAAATGTGACCCAATCGAACTAGCAAAAATCTAAAAAAAATTTGACTTGATTAAAAAATAAAATAAAATAAAGGCGACGGCATTTTAACATTGTTTTTAAATATTAAGATGACTATGTTGTCCTGTGTTAACATTTCAAACGCATTATCCGTTTGGGTCTAACAACTTTAATTTTTTTAAATTATCTTTTTATTTAACTACTCACTAATAAAAATAGACATACAAAGGAAATGAACGTAATTGAATAGGTTTTTTTTTTAAATAAAAAAAACATCATAAAAGGTTGTAATAAAAAGCATTTATGAATATAATAAAAAAAAACTATGATCTTAGTAAAAAATAAAAAAAAATGATATTCAATACAAAAACCTCAAATAAAATTTTAATCAATCAATTTTAATGAACTTAAATTAAAATTAAAAAAAAAAGTACAAAACAAGTTAGGCTAATGGACTTGCCCGTAAATAAAGAGGCCAGGCCCGTATGCCAAACCTTTATTATTATTATTTTTTTATGTTCTTACCTTAAAAGAAAAGATGACATATCAGGAATCCAACCACTACAAAGGTGGTTAAAAAAAATAAAAAAAATCAAGCATTAGCTTTTTCAACCCCATACATTGTTTCTAACCTATTTTAATATAAAAACACCTAAAAACATTAGAACATCAATGAACCAATTTCTCAACCCAAAACAACCAAAAATTGGTAAAACAAAATATAAAATTAAGCCAATTTGTTTCTTTATCAACCCTAATATATTTTTTCTAGTACATTCGATGATACACAAAAAACACCTTGAAGGAAATTTTCTCGTGAAATGAAACTTATGAATTCTAAAAACAACTCATTTGATTGTCGAAACGTGGTCAACCAGTGACTTTTTCTCTCTTTCCTTGTTTTTTGATGACCCTATTTTTTTTATCTATCTCATGGACTAAAACATAGATAAAACAAAGTTTTGGATCAAAATATAAATATCTTATAAAACAAAGATTAAAAATAAAATGTAAAAAACTTTGGGGACCAAAAAAGTAAAAAACATGCCTTAGATACACCTGAAAAAAGAAAAAGAAAAAGAAGCTTGAATTTTGCTCTAGCATTCATTTTAGTCTCCTTGAGTCTTAATTATATTTTATATAAAAAAGTTGAATTTGATTTTGCCAATTCAAGCATTAATTTAATGCCAAAATATTATTTTAACATTTTGAGAACTCTTATGAAAAATTAACTAAAATAAATTATTAAGTTTAAATAAACTAAATGCGGAAGGATCCTATTGAAAAAATATTATTGTATTTCGATACGTTAGAATATGCTCTACCACTTGAGGCATATTATTTTCATACACCTTTGCTGGAGTCTTGTGGCTATAGAACTTCTTATGACTTGCCTCCTAGGTGTATAGGCCTATAAAACTCTAGACATCCTTTGTCATACATAACCTGCATGGTTATATCAACTACTATAATATGGTTATAACAAGTCTTGTTCGTGACGATGGTTATATCAACTATTCTAGACATTCTCATTTAGCTCATTTTATCTTCATTTTTTAGTCCACTCAGAAGCTTATTGGTGAGTTTTGCTTGCACATTTGTCTATGGATGTGAAATTGAAGATAACCTCAGTTCAACATGGAATTTCTGACGTTCTTTCATCTTTTTATTGTCAAATTGGGTATGGAATTTCTGATGATGTTCTTCATCTTTTTATTGTCAAATTGGGTGTTTGCGTATAGAGCGCTTAGTGATTTGTCTCGTGACTTACCTAGGAAGATTTACCTTGAAAAGATGAAGCGTAGCCCGCCATTGTAGGGTAACAATGCTCGTAGCTCTCTGCAATGCAAGAGTGTTTAATTTGTGCCTGCATAAAAGTTAAGAGGTTAACTTGCGAAGCAAGTAGCTTAACTTGTAAGAAAATTTAACCGTGGTTAGCTTTACGCGTGAGTGTTGACTTCTGTACAAGATCATTGATGTCAGTGAAAAAAAGAAAGAGATAAAAATATGGAGAGACGAGTAGAAATTGAGAAAAGTATCAAAATATTTATGCGCCTGAAAATTGTTGAACTTCCTCCCGAAACTTATTCTGAAGCTAAACAGGCGTATATATTACACATAGGATTAGCCAAGGCAATAACTGAGAGAGAGGGAAATGTACTCGTAAGCTTAAGATAAGGCCAGCAAGGATAATGAAAACGAGACAGCCCATTTCGATATTAATCCTCGTTACCAACACAAAACCGGCACCGCTAAGAAGCCTCCAGAACTGAAACTGCTATGTTCTTGTTTTTTATTGTCTATTTGCTCGTGTTATTTAGCTTCTTGTGCGCTGAACTCTTTTTGATATCTGGGACAGAACAAGCATGGTTGAGATCACAGCTTGTCTCTACTAGGAGGTGCCTGTAGATCAGGGTTCAAAGGCTGTATATTTGTGCTCTTCAGAGGCATCTCATGGTTATGTTTTCCTTCGTATGTTGTAATAAAAGCTTTTGGATCGTCTGATGCTCTTTCCACATGCTTGCGCACATTGCATTTGAGACTAGTACATCTATAGTAACTCCTGCAAGATGGATTTAAAATGTGTTGTGAGCAAAATTCGAGGAAAAAAAAAAGAGTTTTCACAAGCAAAAAAAAACAAAAAAAAAACAGCAACAAGTTCATGAATATACAGTAAAACATTAGGATATTGTGTTATCCTTAATTATTCAAATTTCAAAGATATTAGGTGGGGAACAATCAGTCAGAAACAACTTAACTGTAGCAGTTATACGAGTATACCTAAATGCTGAATACAATGTTGCAAATATGCCGGATTCATGAAATATTGCAAAACAACCAAAAACGTTTGTCTTTAGAAAGTTTTTAAAGGCCGCATTAAACATTGAATCAGAGAAGCAGAAAATCAACATGCAATACATATCTCAAGCAAGTCTAATGTCTCAACCTTGGATATGGATTCCCCCTTACAATCTTCTGCCCATATTTTCTCCAGCGAAAACCATCCCCCACAATCTCAGAATCTGTGGAACTTTGCACCACCACACGGGGCTCCTGAGCGCCCTCCCCTGACATGCCACCTTTATTGGATTGTATCCCAGCTTTCCTAAAAGAAAAATTAATATATGTCCATTACATAAGAATCAAGAAGATAATTTCAAGGGTGATGTGTATAGTAAAATTAAAAAGGCATCAGGCCATGACAAAAGCTTATTGGATTCATGTAATGAGGTAAGGGTGAGAAGGGCTGGAGGAAGAAGCAAATATAAGTTGGCATAAAACCAACTTGGATTATTCCTTGAGATGATCCGATGCAGCACAAAGCAACAAAGTGAACGTGAATTCATTTCTTTTTAACGATGAGGTGAACCTCTATAGTAGCTGATTTTCAAATCTATTCATGAGTGTTCTATCTCTTACCTTCTTTTATTTCTAGGTTCATCATCGTCTACCTCCAATCCCTTGCTTCCATCATTACATTCCCCATTGAGACCACATGAGTTATCAGAAGTTCCCGCACCAGCAGTAATTGATCCAGTTCCAGCACGATCACAAGATGGCGGAGGTTTACCCTGGTAAATTGAATGCACCTGTAATCCTGTTTCGATCTGAGTTTCCTCTCTACCTTCAGAGCCTTCATTTCTTTCAATGAGTTGATTACTCCATAAGGGAGTGGTGTACCTATCTTGAGCATTGCTATCAGATACAGCTCCTAGTCCTTGTGTTCCTGATGAGTTGCGCTTAGGAGGCTGAGGCTTTGAATGGTTGTGTTCCCCTTTGTAGACAATTTCTGCAATTTGCCCATCAAATGATCTTTCGACCTTCTTTTTCACTGGACAATTTGGATAGGTGCACTTGTAGTAACTCCTCGGATATTCACTTCCTTTTACTTGCTTTTGCCCATATTTCCTCCAATTATAACCATCATATGACGCCCTGTCCCCATTAGATGCATGTGATACAGTTTTTGGATTCTCCTGATTCTGAGATGTCAACCCTACTGCATGGGATGGAATATTCTGATGAAGATTTGAGGTGAGCTGGGATGGGAAATTTTGTTTATTTTGTTTTGGACACTGAGGGCGAGCCTCAACTGATTGTAGCATTTGCTGTGCATTGGTATTGAAGTTCCCCTGGTCAAAAGAAATTCTTGCATCAGCATCTGAAGAAAAAAATACAACCACCAGTTGCTAGATTACCATGGCAGAAGAAGTTACAAATGGTGGTAGAATTTCTCCACTCACCATACTCGCTAGTAGAGAAACAGTTGCCTTCGACACAAACTTTGCCTGTGGTTTATATATGACATTGGTTTTGCTATCAGTACTTGAAACTCTATTAGATGAATTGCCAAGTGTTGTTCCAGAGAGTTCAACCTGAAAGTGTCCAAGAACATAAGGATCAGAAAGCAAGAATTCATAGTGGAGAGAGCATTCAGAAGAGCTATGTGATCACCTGGGAAGAAACCAATGCACCGGGAGCACGATTCACCGTTGGCCTAAACCTCAAAGTTTTTGGTCTAATGGCAGCAACTGCCATTTCAGAACAATCAGTAGAGGGTGAAGTATTGATGGCACCCGCAAGCAACTCTGAGAAAGATCTAAACTTGGAGCAACTAGGCCTGGAAGCTACTGGTTTAGCTATAACCACCCTCTCTGATTCCTTGATCTCCATTTTCAATAAATATCTGGAATATTAATTACATTTTACTGGTGAACGTGTAAGAAACGGCCATTTCAAGATCAAGGGAGCTTGGAAGTCCTATCTTTTGAACCTCAATCCACATTCAACAGAATGTAACAAAAGCTGCAGAGATGGAAAGTTGATTTGTAGACACTAAGAAATCGCTTCTGTTGGCTGGGACAACCTCTCAGACCTGCATTATACTGGGATTATATTAATGGCAAGTATAAAATGAAGACTACATTTACAAGGAGGAAGAATAGAGCAATGCCATAAATTGCTAGTCCTATAAAATCTCTCTGCAGCTCTTGATTATTCATTCCATTGCTAATGTTTTATGCGAGCGGAACAACATAGGGATAATTACCCAAAAAACTCCACAGTAAACGATTCCTTTCCAATCAAAACATAAATGACAAGTGACCGAATAAAAAAGAAAAAGAAAAAGAAAAAAACAATTTGCAGAGGACCTCAGCAAGTAAGACATTCGCAAAATCCAGCACTCACAACAACAAAAATTGCGAGTGGATTGGATGAGCAATGCCCAACACAATTATTAAATACAAAAGAATCTCTAAGAAATCCCTCTGAAAGATCAGTACTTCAAAATGCCATTGAATAAAACTTTGGTCTCTGGTTGCATAAAAAAATATAAATAAATTCTTTTCATTCTCCTGAGAACTTCTTGTGCATTGCTAGAGCAATGCTTTCCATCAACATAAAGTAAACTTCTGGTAAAAGCTTTGCGGCGACTGCCGAATTATTGTTATTTCAAGAAAATAAGCTTCAATTTGCAATTTTACTCGCTACGATTAGACTGTATCATTTAGTTACTCTTGATATTCCACTAATGACCATGGATCATCTGGACATGGGTGCACTCACAATCTCTAGGTTCTCAAATTTGTCAAATTTACAACCAGCTTTCGTTCTTTTTCTTGAGAAAAAGAAAGAAAAATCCCCCTATTCAACAGAGAAGGATAAAGGACCCAAAAAGATAAGAACTTTTCTACAAGCACTGCCCAAAAGAAATTACAATAGTATTCGAGTATTGTAATGAAAGTACCATTAAAACCAGTGTAGTTTCTAACACTAAATAAATATTTAAGAAAAAATATGCATAGCCAGATATTAGTACTTAAAGGGTATGCAGAAAAGATTCAAACCCCAGAAATCTTAAGAACAAAGAACATGAACACAAACCATAGACTGGCTTTAGCTAAAAGAAGGCAAACGAGAGAGAGGCAGTGGGAACTAACCAGAAAGGCAACAAGTAAGAGCTAGTAAGGAGTTTCTATGCTTCCACAAGATCTCATTTACAACTATCTCAGTTCATAACATTATTCAATCTATAACCCTGCATTTGCAGAACCAAGAATTTTGTGAGAAAACTATCTAACTTTTAAAGAAACTGGAAAACGTTATACATAATGAGAGAACTTGACCTTGGAAACAAGAAATCTTCTACACAATTCAACACCTGAACAGTTATTCTTTCAGCTTATATTACAAGAGATCTAGTATAATCGCCTTGTCCTTTTATTCAACCACTTTTACTCGGCTAAAAACACAATTTTCTATCTAGTTTTTGAATAGCTAGCTAACAAGGTAGTTGAACACAATGAACAGTTCCCTTATTAGAAAGCTATGTGAGGGAGGGGGGTTAATTTGTTTCTTCTGCAAGTACACTGCGTGGCAATTTGGGCACAAGAAGAAGTTGTTGCAGGAAGGAAAATGCAGGGAATCCCAACAAACTTTTTATTACTCATTTATTTATTTTCGGAGTTTACACAGTTTATATATATATATATATATAGTTTCTGACAACATTTAGCATTATGGAATTGTCGGATGGTGATTTGATTGGTTCTTTAGGTTTGCTGTTTATTTTATGGATTATGTTTTATTTTAAGAGGGTTTTGTGTAGTGAAGAGAATCGGCTCCATACTATAGAGCTGATGGTACTTGCCAGCTACCTGTCTCTATTTTCTGCTTTGACTATTCGCTGTTTGCTCCATCTCCAAGACTTACCTGCTTGGAAGAAAACTTGCAAAGCCCACTTTCATCCATGGAGCGTGTAATCCACTTGATGCTGACCTCGTGGAAGGGAACTTTTCTATACTCTGAACCAAGGTTGTCAATTCCGTTTCGGAAGGTGTTTCGTTTTTTCAATTGGAACGGAATGTTTCGGTTTCGGAGCGTTTCGGCGTGCCGTTTCGGAGTTGTACTGTTCATCTATATATATATATTCAACAAATATAATTTAAATTCAAGATAAATTATGCATTACAAAGTACAAATACAATGTCAAGCAATATAATTTTAAAATTTTAAATTATAATTTATCTAGCTCAAACGTCGGTTTCATGCTCTCACCTAGCCAAATCCAAGCCATTAACGAGTTTTGCAGTAGAATTGATGTATGCATCATCCATATTTCAAGTACCAGAGCTGGTTTCACTTTTCCAGGTTAGTTTATTTTATTGCACTGTGATGCATAATTTTTTATTCATTATGTATGATGTTTGTGTTCTTGATGTGGTGTGATGGTGCTCTTCTAGCCTATACTGATTCTGTTATTTGCTTGTGGTGGAATTGCTCTTGTCCTGCAGTTGCAAATGTCATGTGGATATATACTACCGATGTGGATGCAAATGTCAGGGATAGCAATGCTAGAAGAGTCCATGATTGGACGTTGCACTAATATAATATATATAAGTAACTGCTTTTGATCGTATACTCGGCTTTATATATAATTATATATAGACTGCCGACATAATTATTTGAGAAGGGAACGGATGACTTTGTAGCTTTAATCCGAAACGGAACAACTGGATTTCGACCGGAACGTTCCGGCCGAAATTTGACCGGAATTTCCGGATCAACCCGAGATTTTAAGCGAGATAAAACTTGTTCCGTTTTATTTCGTTTTTTTAACTGGTACGAGACATTCCGGGCATTCCGGCCGAAACGGAACGGTATTAACAACTTTGCTCTGAACTCCTCGGACTGAAAATCTTATATCTAGGCAGATGTGCCGCTGTATCACTGCTTAGTTTTTGGCACATGTGTAAGTGGTCCCAGTGTTTACGGTGTCTTTTAAGACTATTTTCCCGTATCTACTGGTTCAGCTTAGCAACAGAGTTCGGGTGCATGTTGTGATATCATTTGTCCTTGGTTTATGGCAATTATACCTTAAAATTTTGATCCTACGTGAGTAAAAGTGGTATTTTTTAATTAATATGAGTGTCCAAACTAATTTATATGTATTTTAATTAATTTTATAAGTTTTAAAGTTAATAATTATATAAATTTCTAATAATTTTGAAATTTATAAAACTTGAATTAGTGATTTTGAAAAATAAAAATAAAAAACTGATTAGTTGAGTTATAATTTTTAAAATTATAAAAGTGAGATTCTTTGAATTACATGGGGATGATGTTTATAAGAGAGTTTGAATTATCCTACGTTTTCTGTTTTTCCCAACCCCCCAGAAAAAGGGGGGATTAAAATCAAATGTTAATTCTTTTTCTTTTTCTTTGAACTTTGAGAGAGGAGGGGGTGCAAGATCCTAGATTAACAAGAAGGGATCAAGCAAAGCTAACTAACAAAACCCTTTTACGCAGCCGACGCCCTGATCCAAGCATATATGTTGGGTCAAACGACGAGCAAATTGGACTTTTGTAAGCTGGCACAGAGCAACAATCTGTAGGCAAATTGAGCAACAATCCAAGTATATATTTTTGTTTTTTAAAAGTATTTTTGAAAAAAATTATTTTTTTACTTTAAATTAATATATTTTTAGTATTTCCAGATTATTTTAATGTGTTGATATCAAAAATAATTTTTAAAAAATAAAAAATATCTTTTTGATATATTTTCAAGTGAAAAGTACTTTGAAAAGTAACAACAACTACACTTCCAAACAATATTAAGCATGGTAGGTCAACATGGCCATTAGTCGTCTTAGCTTTTGAGTTACGTTGGATTTTAATATAAATTAAATAAGAGTTAAACTAGTTTGGCTCAATGAACTTGATGAATAAACTCATAACTTGATTGATTTAGTCAAAACTCGATTTAATATTTATTAAAATAAAAATAAAACACCATATTAATTTTATGACCAGTTTAGCTCCTAACTCATGACTTAGATCATGTCTTAGTCATGTTAAATAACTTTTTTTGTATAATTTATTTTTTACTCAATTAAATGATCAACTTTAAATATTCCTTCATTCTAAATCACATTTTCTTACCAATACATCTCTTTATTGTTTCAATGAAAGCGCTTTTTTATTTACAAGTAGTTTCTTTAAATAAATAGCTACCATGATCTCAACAACAAATTATATATATAAAAAAACTATAAAAACAATGTTTTAATATTTTATATGTGATTAAAGGGAAAAAAATACAAAATATAATAAAATCATGAAAAAAATCAAATAGAAAATTTAAAGAACATAAAACTTTACTTTCGTTGAACATTTTTTAGTAGTGTTAATTTCTTTTGCCATGCTAGGCACATAATAATAATTGAAAAATAAATTGTTAATATTGTAAAAAAATTCATGAAATATTTAAGAATCATGACAAAATTAAACAATAATTCAAATATCATGTTAACTATATTTTTTTATATTGCATTTCAATTGAAAAAAACTTATAAAATAAAACAATAAAAAAGATCAAGTGCATGGGCTATAGACATTAGACCCACATGCCCAACCCTATGAAAGAAGGCTCCACATGTATGGGTCTAGCATGCTAAGCTCGCACGCTTGAAATATTTTTTCTTCCTAAAGTGCAGATGAAAACCTTTAATTGTTTTTAAAAATAAACTAGACGAATCATCGTCTAATTACCCAAATCTTAGTTAGCATAGAAGTGGTCAAAAAATCGGGCTAAGTTTTTTTGAATCCAAAATTCTATTTTTAACCTATTTTTACATACAAACATATATTCAACACCATTAAAATCTCAATAAACTAATTTATCAACTAAATAAATAAATAAAAACAATTAAAAACATAAAAAAATAATATAAAATTTCCTAACTCAGATTTATTTTTTTCCAGCAATATGGAAGCTCAAAAACACCTTAATTATACTTTAGTAGTTAAAAGGAACATATTAACACCAAATTTGGCTTTTTTATCAATGAAATATGGTCAACTAATCATCCTTTCTCCTCTATTAATTTTTAGCGAGTCTTAATTTTCAGCGAGTCTTTCTTCTCTCTCAAACTCAATAACTAAAATGTTGAATTGTCAAACTAAAAGGATCAAAAATGAATTTGGCATAATTCTTTATGTAGAAATATTTTTTAAAAAGGCACATTTCAAATTGTGATTAAAAGAAAAAAAAAAAAGCCTTGTATTCTTGTCTTGTGGTAAAATCAGTCACCAAGAGTTTTTTTGTTTTTAAAAGCAATAAAACCATTATTTTTATATAAAAATGAGTGTCAACCCAATGTTGAGATATTATTTCGACACTTTAATAACCTTATAAGAAGAAAATCAAAATAAATCATCAACTCAATTCCAATTCATTTTCTAACAAGTATGTTAAAAAATTAGGACCAAATATTTTAATTGTTTTTATCCGTTTACTCTTTCTAAGCTCAACTTCATCATCTTCTAATTGATAATGATTACTCGAGTTGGCCCTAAATTATTCTCTTAAGTGAACGATTTTTCCTTGTTTCTTTCCAGGAAACACATCCTCAAATAATATAACATTCTTTGATTTTGTAACAATATTAGGATGAATATCCTAAATACTTGACTTATGTTCAAGTAATTGATATGCAATATTACTATATGCATTTTTAATAAATATACAACCCAAAGACTTAGGTCTTATCTTAACCTTTTTAAGATCATGTATTGCTACATTTACAAGACAATCTTATATTTTGAGGTATTTGTTGGAATGTTTTTTACCCATACACAATTCATATAGTGTATTTTCTAACTTTTTAAGGGCTTATTTTTTAAGTATATAGCTAGCAGTTAGAATTGCACCCCCATGTAAGTTTTTAGGTGCTCTTGAACTTATCAACATATATATATATATATATATATATATATATATATATATATTATGTTTGGTTCTTACATTTCAAAATAACATTTTAATATGGTGAATAAGAAGCAGTAATTTGGTAGATAATACCATTTTAAGAATATAATTCACCAAATGATGCTTAATATTCTCCACTTTTATTACTTTTTATTTCCTCTATCTTTTTGTTAAGTTGATTTTCAACTTCATTCTTGTAATGTTTAAACATTTCAAGAGTTTCATCATTACTCCTAAGCATATAGGTATAACATGATCTTGTGCAATCATTTATAAAAGTAATTAATAATTTTTTCCACTTCTAGTTTGCACAAACTTTAAATCACCAATATCTAAATGAATTAAGTCTAGAGATCCACTACTTTTTTCAATTTATTTGAAAATAAGGTTTTGTGAATTTTGATTCCACATAAATTTCACACTACTGATTTTTTTTTATAACTTACACTTAATAATAATTCATGGTTTATTAACCTTACATATAATTATAATTCATATAACCTAACCTACTATGCTACACATCATAAGACTCAAGTAAATAAGAAGAAGAGGAATTCATATTTTTGCTCTCATTATTGGTTACAATGATCATGACATTTATTTTAAAGAGGTCATCACATAGATACCCCTTTCTTACAAACATACCTCTTAAAAAGTATAAATTTATCACTTTCAAATACCATCTTAAAACCATTTTTGCTCAATAATAATTCAAACACTAAGTTCTTCCTTATGTTAGCAACATGCAATACATTGTTGATGGTGAGAAGTTTTCTACAAATCATCAGTATGATCTTTCTAACAACCAATACCTTGGAGGTCGATGGGTTCTTCATTTATAGGTTTTCTCCATCCTTTTTTTTTAGGTAGAAAACATCCTCTTTTCAGTGTATACATGTCTTGTAACATTAATAACAACCTACCACTTCTTAAGATTATCTAATTAGGTTGACTTTGAAAAAAACAAACATGTTCATTTCCAAAACTTCATCAACGAGGTAATCAACTTCATTGATATTGGCTTTAACAATCATTTTCTTTCTTGGGTTGATTTGCTGAGCCTTATTTTGTTTATTGTGATTTGATCAAATATTACCATTTCACGTACAAACTACATCGTATATGAAAAGAGTATCGTGTAGTATGAATTTTACTAAGGAAGTTCTTGGAAAGGATTTGAAGGGTCATAAATGGTCCCATTTAAAGCCCCATTTGACATTGCAGTCCAATCGCGTATTTGAAATTTTTTAAATTGTTTTAGCTTTAAATTAATTTTTTAGTGTTTTTATATTATTTTGATGTGTTAATGTCAAAAATAAATTAAAAAAACATTATTTTGATGCATTTTCAAGCAAAAACACTTTGAAAAACAACCTCTACCACACTCTCAAACAAGCCCTAAAACCTAATCTTCTTAGTCAGAACTTCATAGATCATATCTATTCACTACACTAACTTTTCATATATGTAAACATTAACATATATGTGAAAAATGTTGTATACATGAACAAATTTAACCACATAACTTTGATGCCATTCTTAGATTTAGGAATTTGCTGATTATGAACCTTTTCATAATGACAACTTCAAATAATAAGCATGAATTGGTAGTTTATCATCATAAAAGCATGCAAAACAAAAGATGTCCCAGAAAAGACTAGAGTTTATACATGTTTAAATCTATGAACTCAAGAATAACATGTTTGAATCAATTATACTTAAATTAAAATAAAAAGGGTACTTGTTGAAGCATTTTAAAGAACTCATCGATGAGTTCTTTGTTCTTAAAACTTTATAGCTCATTACTTGTGCAACCAGGATATATGCACTCTCAAGATTTCAATAACATCATCTTGGTTTAGATATACTTTTAAACCAAGATATTTGAACTAAAGAATATAAAACTCAAATATCTTTTAATAATATTAACTTAAGCTCTAGATTTGAGAGGAAAACCAAAGCATAAAATGAGAAGACAACACTAAAATATACGATGAGGAAGAGTGTAAAAATCTAAATTTTTTTTGGATTAAACTCTTCCGTCACCCCTTCTTTTTATAGTAGATTTTAGAACTTAAAATGTTGAAGAATTAATAAGAATTAATTCTCATCATTATCAATTTTTTATTACCCATCATAAATTAAGAATTAAACATAGAAACATCAAGATTCTCTAACTTCTCATTCACGTATAATTTATTTAATTAAAACAATTTTTTGATAAAATATTCATTCTAAAAAAAATAATTCTAATATAAAGAACAATCCAAATATTAAGTTTTTTTTTTTAATAATGCAGGATTTAATTTTTCAAAATTTGAGAAAGATTATAAAGATTGAGTTTGAGGACTACTTCTACTATATAAATAAATATGTAATAAATTGCACTCACACTCGTAATACGACAAAAATGAAAATCACCATCATAATACAGTCTAGTAATTTGGAAAAAAGAATCCAAATGTTCATTGCATTTTTTTTAATTAAAATAATGTCCATTGGAAAAAAGTTTTTATTTTTATTATATATATATGGCATGGAATGACAGTTTATATTCTCTGGCAGAAACAGAAAAATGTGCCGAGGAAGAAGAAGTAGCTGAGAAAGATTTCTAGAGTTCAGAAAGTTAGTTGGGTCTTCGATTTAGAACACGAGGGCTGGCGACCTCCCAAACCTTCCGAACCGAAATTCCACGTCCAAGACTGGTAGTTGAATTTTAATTTGTCATTTAGTCCTTCGAATTTAGATTAATAAATTATATACACGCAGACCGACACACAGTGTTAGACACTTTCCTTTTTTAGCAGCAATATTTGAAAGTACGAGGCAAAATTATAGATTTTATTCACGCGCCGGCTATTCACGCTCTTGTTTTTGTTTTTTATTCTCTTTTCCGAACGAAAGTTATTGCTCGAATCAATTATTTATTCCCCATATTCCATTATGCTCCATCTACATTTCTCTTTTACAAATGGATATATTTGATTGGATATAGTAGACCAGTTCATTGTAATCCTATGTTTGAAATATGAAATTAAAAAACAATAGTAATGTAATAGTGTAATGAGCATTACATAAAAAAAAAAAACTTATGTAACGATTTAATTGTAAAAAGTAAAGTCTTATTATAAAGATTAAATTATAATATTTATAAATACAAGGGCACAAACTCTTAAATAAAAATCAATTTGTAGATTAAATAAAAATATAAGTATTGAAATAAATACTAATGTCTTATGATTGATTATTTTAATTATTAGAAGGGACTCTAAGTTATTATTGTGAACAATCTATTATTAAGTTTGATATCAAAACTAGAGTTGTGATGTATAAATTTGTGAAGCAACTGAGTTTAATAATTATGGCGAAACTACGTTATTAATCTTAAGGAGAACAATCGAACAAATCAAACATGAACTGCAGACAATTATGTGGTCTAAATTAATCAATTTATCTCGTTCTTAATGCTGTCATTAAATTAAATTATTAGTGCAGACACTGTAATTATTTGTTGGTTAGGATTAGTTATACGACAAATTCATTAACTAACTAATGTTAATAAAATATAAAGATTCAAAATATAAATTAATGTTTTGTTTTAATGATCGGTTCTAATTTCCGTAGGATATTTACTTGAAACCAAGGTTTGTTCTCTTGATAGTTTTTTAATTTATTTAATTTAACTTGATTGTTTAATTCTGTTATAGTATAGATAGTCTCTAAACCCTCCAAATTGCATATCGTCTAATACAAAAATTTGAACTAAAACTTTTTCGTAGAATCGATTCCTTACTGGCTTTATACTATTTTATTTATTTAAGTTAGAATAATTAATATGTGTGCTTGCAATATTGCAGCACCAATCAACATAAAAGACAGTCGCAATCATCCAATTCTAAATTTGCCATAACATAACATAATACCAAACCAAATATCCCATGTAATTGTTCCTGAATTATAATGCTTACAAGATAAATAAATTCGGCAAAAACCAACTCTACAGATTCAATGAGAAAAACTCAGGAATCACAAGAGTTGCATAACAGCCCTTCTTTGTAACTTGAGCACGCACACGACCACGACCACGCAGAACATACAAGATCGGTTCAACTGGAGCTCCACTCCGTACATGTTCAGCATTAGAAAGGAGTTCCCCATGCAGACCTAACCATAAGGCGTCACGTAGTTACATGAAGGAGTGCCCAAAAGCTCATTCAAAACTACGTCGTTGGCATACCAAATGAGAGTACCAAAACCATTAATCCAGTTATCGATCCCTCTAAAAATGAATACTTTTGCAATCTCCCTTCAGCAGCATAGGCCGAAGTTTAGAAACCGAGCTTGTATAACTGCCATGTCTTACAGAAATAAATCAAGCTTGTATTTGTTCTTCAACACCTGGACCCATAAATAAGCGAATGCCACCTGATTTTCAGAAATAATGCATCATTTACAAACCTTACTTTCTGCAAACCTAAATTACCGCACCTCTTAGGTTGACAAACCGTGTCCTAATGAACCAAGTGAGTTTCTTTTCCGACCACCCCTTGAACCATAAAAGAACATTCGCCTTTGCTTCTCAAAAGCCTCACAACAGCTGGTAGCTTTGCAGATTGCAGCCACCAACAACACTGACTGAGTTAAAATTAACCCTCCAGCCATATACTGTTAAGTATCCCTATTCACGAGGCCATGAATTAGAGGAACTCCCAAATATCTCCTTAAGAAATCATAAATAGTTTGAAGTCTATCTATTGATTTTTAATTTAATAATTTAAATTAAATGAGATAAATAAAATAGCAAGACCATAAAGTTATTTCTATTTGTATCTCTAAATAAAATATTATAATTTAATTTTAATATAATGAGATTTAATGAACAGGATAGTCATATTTTTTAAAAATAATATAAGATCCCAATCTCAACAACACCTGAGATCCTACAATTTGATTGAAGCCCGATTTTAAATTTCCTAAAGTCCCTCGATAGTCGAAAACATGTATAGGGCAAAATAAAAAGGGATTTTTTTGGCACTTGAGGTCTTGGCCTAGTGGTGGAAGGGACTTGTTCCTTTCCACCCCACCAGGGTTCAAACCTTCATGTGCATACCTGTCACCCCCGCGGTGCTTGCTGGGCCGTGAGATTAGTCGTGGTGCGCGCAAGCTGACCCAAACATCCACGTAAATAAAATAAAAAAAGGGATTTTTTGTATTAATTTAAGTGGTTTTACATCATGTATTCCATAGAAGAGTTATTATTATTCAGCCACTATTTGTTTTTATATTTGAAATTACATTTGAGTTTGTTTGGGCATGAAAAAAACATTAAATTGATATTATTATTTTTTGTATTTTTTAATAATTTTAATATTTTAATATAAAAAATATATTTTTTTATTTTAATACATTTTCAATTACTTGTGAGTCATAACTACCATATTTATTTAATAGCTTCAAACCATCTAGTTTAAGCATTAGTTTTATTTTGATTTGACTTATGATTTTGAAACTTTACTTTATAGCTATGATGATTATAGAAATTATTAGGGGTGAGAAAAAAAAATTAAAAAACTGATTAAATAAAAAAAATCGAAAAAAAAAATAACCGAAAAAACTAAATTGTGAAAAAAAAAACCGATTAGAATTTAAAAAAAAAACAACCGGTTCAGTTCGGTTTCAGTTTTATAAGTTTAAAACTGAAAAAACCAAACCTAAAAAAAAAAACCGGAAAAAACCAAGCCAAACAAAAAAACTGAGCCAAAATCGAAAAAATCGAGTCAAAACGGAAAAATCAAGCCAAATCGATTTGAACCAATTTTTATTCTAAAAAATCAAACCAAACCGAAACCTGTCGGTTTGAACCGGTTTTGGTTTTTTTTTTTAAAAAAAAATTCAGCTTAGTTATTTTTTTTATATATATAAAAACTAAACTAAACTGAAAATATCACGTCTAGAAATCATAATTCAACACCCCTACTTTTTAGAGTTTTTTAATAATTTTTTTATATTTGAATTCATTTTTCATATATTTTACCAATGAAATATATTTTATTTAAGAATATCCCTAATATGAGATGGTTTTGAACAATTATTAGAAATGCATAGCTTTTAAACAAATTTATCAAAACTTTAATCAATTTAATTTTTGGTGTAAATGCATTTAAATAAGAAACAACTATCTATGGCACCCTTTGTGATCAGGTGAGCATATGATAGTAAAAGTCTTGAAGAAAAGAAATATTGGTAAACAAATACAAACCCCAAGATTATTATAATAATAATTATTATATTAATTTATAAAGTAATATTGTTTTGTCTTTGCTTGGTTTGGCTGTTTGTGAGACTGTTTATTAGCAAGCATGTTTCTTGGAAGTTGCATTTTCTCATCTACCTGTCTTCATCATAACCGTCCAAAAAATCATGGCTTGGTGATTGGATATTCAAAAGGTCGAAAAAAGAGACATCCCAGTCAAGTATAGATGTTACGCATTTGGATGTGAAGCACGTGTCTTGTGATGGTCTTCTTACTTTTTTTTTTTTTTTTTTTTTATGAATAATAAACGGGGAGAGTACCTAGCTTCTTTTTTATTTTTTTTATTTGTTTGTTTGTTTATTTTTTTTATTATGAAATTTATTCATAATTTAGCTTTGGGCTTGGCCATAAAGTAGACAATTGATGCCCGATCATAATTGTTGGGCCACGAGGCCCAAAACAACTCCCCATCCAGACAGCTGGGCAAGGTATAAGAGCCCAAGACCTTTGGGCCTAAGCCCGAACCAAGTATCAAAGGAAAATAGAGGAGAATAAGTTCCCACATCAAACAATGTTTATGCTACAAAGTGTTGGGACGACGCCACCTGATGCCGCCTAAATTACCAGGTTTGGAAGTCATTGGTGTGGTGCCTATGGAATGCTTTGTACTGGTTAGCAACACTGTCCTAAGTTACACGTCACTGTTCACATAAAAAATTTATTTTACCATTAAGTGGCGTGGTCTACAATTCATTAATAATTGTAATTTGGTGGCTTGCATGGAGTTGTACCATGCATCTTTTTCTATATTTATTGGGTTTTTGATGTGTTAATATTAATTATGAAATTATAATTTGAAAGGTTATAGAATTGTTATTTAATATTATAATTACTATAAAATTTATTGGCCTACAAGAGTTCTAAATGAAAAAGATACATGTTCTTAGTGTACATTGCCTATGATAAGCTGTATTATTGATTATTTGTTTGTTTTTTTTTATGTCATATTTTTATTTGTTGATTTATCTAAGATTTAAAAAAGATTATTTTAAGTAAGACGATTTTCATTTTATAGATTTGAGATACATTCTTCTCAGTAAAGAAATCTTTATTTCCAAGAACTCAACACAAATCCCTCCAATAAGGAGATCTTTGTTTTATCAGGCTAAAACCTAATCATTACAAGGCTTAAAACTTAATGATGTATTTATTTTTATTTTATATCTTTAATACTCGAGGATATACTTTAAAGTGTAATTTTATATTCCCAAGTATTAAAGTCTATAATTAGTCCATAACATTTATTTTTGTTAATTCATTTAATTTAATACTGAGAATATGCATTACATTGTAAAATTCATGCCCCTAATATTAATTAAACAAATTTATTTTTGTAGTGTTTTTGAAATTTTAACCAAATCCTAAAGGATAATCACAAATTTGTTAAGATACCCATTAATTGATTTTTTTTTCAAGCTATGATAAAAACATAATTTAGTTTTTTATATATAAAATATGCATGAGAACTTTTAGAATTTGGTTGTATGCATATAAATAAAAATATATTTTTCTAATTTTTAAATAAGGAATTTTGGATTATTTTTTGAATGTGTCATATACAAAATGTAAATTGTTATACGTGTATCAAAGTTTAGGATACAAACTATAGTTTTCCAAAACTTGATAAGCGAGAAAAATTTTAAAATAGCTATTAAGTGACATGTCTGTATAATTTTTTAAAATATAATTTTGGTACCAAACTTTATTTTTTCTCATTTTTATTTCTTTTATTTTTTTGAGGAGAAAAGGGATCGTTAGATTTTGACTTAGAGAAAGAAGGTTGTTGTTAACGACAATTTAAGCTATCAAAACAGTTGATTTTGTTTTTTGTGAAATAGTTTCATATGACATAGGGGGCTAATATTAGGTTATTCTTACCTTAAAAATAACTAAAAAAAACATATATAAGCTCAGGAAGATTTTTTTATTTTAGATTGATTTCGGGTTTTGGGGCAGCTTTTTACACTTTTAAATGCCATGGATTAGTTTAATAAGGCTCCTAGGATGTTTCCTAGAAGTTTTGGATCAAAAATCGATTAAAAATGGATTTTTTGGTGAAGACAATCGTGAACCCCATATTTCTGACCACACTAGTAACCTCATTCTAGGAATTCAAGATGACATGTTGTCTGCTGAGATGGACAACGCATCATTTTTTTTTTTTAACAAATGGAGCAAACAACATGTCATCTATCCTATTAAATTAAAAAAAAAAAAATAAAGGCTCACGCGCGAGTCTTTTCTTAACGGGCCAAGCACTTGGCCTTGCTTATTAGGCCTAACAACGTGGGTCTTTTTTAATTTATATATATATATATATATATATATATATATTAAAAATAATTTTTTAATTTATGTTTTAGTTAATACTCATTCTCTATGAATTTTTTTTTAGCTTTTTCTTTAAATAGTAATTATTTTTTAATTATATTAAGTGTTTTTTTTTTATGAAGTTAGTATGATTCATCTATAATTTTTTATATATTTTATATAGATTAAATTTTTATTTTTTATAATATTTTTTGTATATGCAACCTTGCATAATATTTTTTTTATTCAATAAGTTTTATATGTCTATTTATATTATAAATTGATTTTAATAAATAAATTTATTAAATGTAACCAAATAAAAGTTTAGATAACTAGTTTTTTCGCTTTTAGATCAATATATGTTTTCTTGTATTATCACAATCTCTCTCTATATATATATATATATGTGTGTGTGTGTATTCCGTTTGCTAGCTATTGTTTTTGTTTTTAATATAATTTAAATAAAATCAGTTTATTTAATTGATTGAATTATAATATAAGTTATTAGATTTTTTCAATGTTTAAATATTTTACTATAAAAATAATATAAACCTGAATAGGTAATTGAAACACAAGTCTAATATATATAAAAATCATTCTAATATATATAAAAATCATTCAAATACAGAAAATACAAAACATATAACCAATAGAAGTTTAGATAACTTGATTTTTTGCTTTTGGATAAAGATTCTCATATTATCACAATCTCTTTATATATATATTCCCATTTGCTAGCTATTATTTTTGTTTTTAATATAATTTAAATAAAATCAGTTTATTTAATTGATGGGATTATAATCCAAGCTATTAGATTTTTTCAACGTTTAAATATTTTACTATAAAAATAATATAAACCTTTCAAATACAGAAAATATACCCAAATAGAAGTTTAGATAACTTGTTTTTTTTTGCTTTTGGATAAAGTTTTTATTTTTTTTCCATATTATCACAATCTCTTTACATACATACATACATACACTTTTCCTTTTTCTATTATTGTTTTTTTTTCAATATAATTCAAATAAAATCAATTTATCTAATTAATTGGATTATTAGATTTAAAAAAAAAACATAATTACAACTTTTAAATGTTTTACTATAAAAATAATATAAACCCGCTGGGTAAATCAGATAGAAGTCTAAGTATATATGGAGATCATTCAAATACAGAAAATAACCTACATTCACAAATCTGACGGGCAGTACCTTTTCTAATGTATTCAAATTCCTGAAGTTACAATGCCTAGGCAAAATGTACGCCGCTATATGCAAAATTATATTAAGGGACGGCCAAACCACCACCAAACAGATCTCGCAAGATATACACGCTTGTTTGGTTGAAGGCCAAATCGTCAATATAATAGAAACAGTCATTGCAAATGAGGTCAGTAGACATCAAGGTACACACGAACCTTGAAAATCAGTAAAGAACTTTCTTCTACCATCATAATCTATGAACTTCCAAGCATATGCAGCAAGATACATTTATTTGATTTTAGTGATCCAGCAAGAATTATAGCCAGCATCACCACGTTACTGCAACAAAAGATGCTAAGAGGATGTTAGAGCCTGGAGAAGCAAGGAAAATGAAAAAATAAAATAAAATTGAATAGGTGAAAACGTACAGGTCAGCAAAAATTTAGTTCAACATGCTATATCATTGGTCTGGTTCAGGGCAGCAACTCCCACTGTTTTGCTATTGACATCATAAGATGACATGACCTTCCTCTGAATCAACCAAGGGAGTAAATTAGCCAAAGGTTACAGAACAATCATTGAAGAATTTAGAAACATAAAATATGCACAGGAGAGAATAAGAGAACTTGTTCAAAGATCTTTCACGGGAAAGTATTTGCATGCATGCTGGTAAAAGCTGCTATGAACATACTTACAAAACATGAAAACTTACAATTGGCTCAAAATCAGGGCTAGACAAATTAACAGTAAGGTTCCTCATCAACAACAAAACCTGCAAGACACCAAAAGGAATTATATACAGAGCACATTGAAATAAACAGGAAAATCAGTGTACACACCAAACTTATGTTTACTGGCTCCATGTATATATTCTTGTACTCTTTTGAGAACTCCACTAACACACTAATGCTTTTAATGTCAACATATACATCATAGCAGAAGGAAACTTTAGAAATATAGACATGATCGTGCTGAATACTAATATTTTACTTGAATGACCGCTATGTTAAGCAAGTTGAGAAGATGAAGGGCCAATTTTGAAGAGCCAGACAAGCCCATCAAACAAGTGAGACTCACATGAACTAGCCAACCAGGTCAGCACTTACTTTTATGCAGTAGAGAAAATCATAAGATTGCAATATGGGGAAATTTTTTGTATATAATTATGGAGAGGACTTTCCCCTGACATTGGCTCACTATAGCCGAAAGTGACTCGCCATGATAGCTACAAATGCGAACCACTTTCTGTCAGGTTAAACCAGAAAAATTAACATAAATATATTTTTTTCTTTATGTACTAAATTGAATTCTATCTAAAGGAGGATGACAGCATACGCCCTGTAAAATCTGATCGTGTTGTAAGTAACAGGTAAGACTAAAATATTCAATCCAGTGCATGTAGCAATCCTCATTTTTTATTGTTCTCTTTCAGGTCTTAGTTTAGGCTCCCAGACATAGAACACTGGTTCTGATTACCAATTTACCAGCAATACGTAGCTCATAACCAAATATCTAGAAAACATTGTTAGTACTCCAACAATATTATTAACTTCTGTAGCCCCCTTGCATATCATATAATGCTTGAGTAGAAAGATGAGAATCATCGTTGATCCTATGATTCATTTATGGTACTGTAGTATAGACTTCGACTGTAATCATGAACCATACTCACCACTATACTACGCCTTATCCAAATTTCTCAATGATTATACAAATACTTGCCTTTTCATAGTATCATGGGAAAAAGATGCATCTCAATTCAATTCAACTCACAGTTTCAAAATTTATTGGGTCCATTTCGTTGAGCTTTTTCACATGCCCTGTCGTTTCCATATCAAAAACGCTTCCAATGAAGCTATATACTTCAGCAAAATCTGGTATACCTGCGAACAATAGGTAAAAGTAAGAGAGAACCCTTTTTTTTCTTTGATTTTGAGGTCAGTATCAGTGGAAAATTAACTATGTTCTTGTGGATTATGGATTACCATGAAGCACAGGTGCTTGCTTCCCTTGCTTTGGCATCTCAGCACCCGGCAATGTTCTACTTGATGTCCCAAGGCCACTGACAGTACTATTGTAACTAAACCTTGATACACCCTTTGTTCCAATATCTGATACATCCTTTGTTCCAATATCAGCTGAATCAGTAACGTTGCATGCCATAAGAAGTGCCGGAAAGTTTCCTCTAGTAGAAATAATCTACTAATATAATAACATGAAGATAACAAATAAAGAAGTGTGCACACCTTCAGCTCCGTGAAAATTAGCAAGCTCATCTTGCGATGACATGATTTTTCTTGTTGCGGGGGTTATTAACATTGAAGTTTCATCCCATGGAGCATATCCCGGTGTAAAGGTATTCATTGATGAAGGGTAAGCCATGGATGCTGGGAGTGGCAATAAAACTGAAATAATTAAGACACAACATGGCTGAATGTCAAGAAGGAAATTTTAAAGCGCAGTAGCATATATCATCATATTTGGTGAGAATGGCCAAACCAAATTTTGAAGCCTTCTGTGGGTAGGGATGAGAGGCTTTGCGTTTAGGGCGAGGAGGAGGGACGTGGGCACTTGTACCATTCTTCTGGACCTTCAGAAAGTATTTCTGCGCATGACTCCGAATCTGCAAGTGTATATAATCAGTAAAGCAAAGAACATTCCAAAAAGATGGTAGAAATCTGAACCCGCAAGGCCAAAACATATGATTCAGACCTGGATCACCGTCTTTGATCCCACAAAATCTTCAATCTTCTTCCAGTCACGATCAAACCTGAACGAAAAAGAACCTAATCAAATTTAGTTTCATGTGATAAACATCCTGTATAAAAACATAAATAGGTCCGTTTATTCATTTCTTCCCAGATAGCAGTTCAACCAAGAAAAAGTGACAGAGCTAAAAAAAGAAGCAACCATCAAACAGCAACAAATCAAACTCAATTGCTGAAATAAAAATCAAGAAATTGGTGCTTATTTTCCGTTCTTTCTTCTTTTGAACTCGAATTTCCAGAGCAAGAACTAAAAACCGGGGGGGGGGGGGGGGACAGAGTAGCTACAGAAACAGAAACGAAAAAGGAAATTTACAATTGAAGGGCTTCAAGGAACTTGTCATGCTCTTCCTCAGTCCAACTCTCACGAGACTTGGTAATTGTATAAGGTTTTCTTACTTTCTTGCCTGACCCATCACTGCTAGTCGCTGAGGTTGTACCTGTAGCTGCTGCTAATGGTGGTGGTGTAGCCATTGATTGAGCAGGACCACCTGGATTCACTTCCGTTCCAGCTCCTGCCGTTGAAGTCGAAGAGGATGAGTTGGTGTTCATTATCATGTAGAGCTGCTCTCTTTCCAAAGCATAGAATTGTGTGGAAATTGGAGAAGCAGGAAAGACAGGACGTGTGTGGGTGTCAGTCAGTGTGTGCGTCAGGGCAGAGGACACATTGTGGTAAAGGCAAACACACGCTCTCTCTCTCTCTCTCTCTCTCTGAGGCGGGCTGTGTGTACGACACTGTAAGGTATTTGAGACCTCTCAATTAATCGTCTACTTTACTTCCTTGTCTACGCCGATTTTTTTATTTATCGTCTCTAACTAACTAACTAACCTCATCCATCCATCCATCCATTGACGTAGGATCTTATCTTGTGTGAAATCATTTGACTCGTAAAGACAATAGTGCTCCTCTCACTCTCAATTTCCTAAACTATTTTAAAAAATAATAATACATCAAGCTTTTATAATTTAAATATTTTTTTATCTTATATTTAAAAAATTATATTTTATATCCTAAATTTTAATAAATTTATAATATTTAATATTTTGACGTTAAAAAAGTCAACAAAAGAAATAGACTCAAAAGCCCATCAAACAAATAATTACTACTTTATTATCAAATTAATATTATAGCTTTTCCATAAATTTAAAAATAAAGCTAAAACTTTCATAATGAAATTTTATGAAACAATTTGTGTGCATATAAAGTTAAACCTAAATCTAGAAAAGAATAAAATAATTATTCTATAGAAAACCTTGTGTCATTTCTATTATTTCTAACTTGAAGAATTCACTCTAAAATGCTTTTTCATATTTAGATCCAGTATCAAAATTATTATGGAACCAAAAGCTAACTCCAAAATAAGTTGCCTAGACCAAACTCAAATAATTATATATATTTACTTAGTACTTGTTTAGAAATTATCAATTTAGATGTGGCCGTAACTTGTAATTATGACGGTGGCTTTTAAGTATTTGATAATGCTTTAAAAAATTACATCAAAGCTTCATGCATATGTTTTTTTTTTAGAAGCTATAATTTGTAGCCTTTCAAAAGCCATAGCCATAACCATGATTTTCTCAAAAGAACCCTTAAAATATTAGATTCGGATTGCTATAATGATCCAATGAATTCACCTTTATTCTAGGTCTAGGATACCATGGTGGCCTGTTCTCTAAAGATTGAACCATTCTTTGCCTTGGAATCCAACATGCCTTCGTGAGTTAACAACCCCAAAATACTTCTCAAAACATATAGCCTTTTGAGGCTTTTTATTCTTATTGAAGAATATTATTTTATAATTAAAATCTAGTTTATTCACCCTCAATAAAGGGAATACAATGTACATGTATTATATATAGACATGCTATCATAAACATGTCATCTCAGGAATTGGTTTAATGTTCATTATCAACTATACACAACCCTTATAATCCAAAATGTGGGTAGTTTTTATAGTGATCCATGTCATATTAAATATTTGTCATCAAATAGTCTAAAACTATAGGTGATAAGCATAGCGATCACTTCATCCTTATATAGATTTATTTGGACGAGTTGAAGATTATATGAATAGTCTTGATATTCAATGGAAGATCAATCTTATTCCTTTTACTCAACCCTATGTATTTGCTTGACAACTAAATACACACAATCTTACAATATTAATTTTTTAATAAAATATTGTACTTAGAATATCATTTGATTTTTTTTGTTTTGGTTATCAATATACAAGCATTTACTAAACTTGATTTCGAGTAATTTTATTCTACAAATTTTGTTAAAGCCAATCCACTTTTAATAAATCCAACATTAATCATATATAACGATCACCTTAATAATCCTACAAAACGGCAAGAACGGAGAAGCTGACATGAATAAAAAATAAGCTCACGCCTAAACAAACTAGATGCCTTTTTATTTCTCAGTGTTGAAAGGAAAAGAAAAAAAAGAGGAAAGAAAAGCCGACGCTGATGAATTAATGGAGAATAATTCATTAAAAAAGAACCCGGAGGATTCCCTCTTATCCGCCACCTAATTTGGAAAGTAACTTTGATTTGGTAGCTCCCGATGGCCGATGCTGAGAATCAGTCATTACATCATTGACAGCGCCGCCGATGTTTTCATAATTTCTGGCGATTAACCGCTAAGCCCAACTGGAAGTGGGACAGTGAGAGACTTGCGATAGCGACGTGTGAATTTTTCTAGTCCACTAATCCCAGAAACCCACAAGTGTCTGTCATTTTAAGCTTTTGTGTTTCATTAGGGAAGGTGGTGACCAGCATCTAAGCCTTGTGGCCCCCATTGAAGAAAGATCATTGGCTAATAGTCTATCAATCCTTTTCATGTGGGAGCAGCTGGGTGTGTGGAGTGCAAATAATTTTTGTTTTTTAAATGTGTTTTTTTTAAAAAAAATATTAAGTTAATATTTACGTTTAGTATTTTTATAACTTTATTTGATAATATTATAAATAAAATAAATATTAAAAAACTATTTTAATATATCTTACAGTAAAAAAATATTTAAAAAAACAACTTATACTATAATAATAATAATAATAATAATAATAAGCACACTAATCTACTATTTTGATTTGTCACGTATTTAATTTTTTAAAAAAATTATTTATAAAAAACTTAAAAAAAATTAACTCATGTCGATTTTGTAATATATTTGGAATTAAATGATTTTTTTTTATCATTATATTAAGATTTTTTTGCCTCCAACATCCAAGTTATGGGTATGTTTGATTTTTTTTTTTCTAAGACTCCATCCCTTTTACTAAAATATCTATTAAATGTTTAGTGAAATGTCAAATTTAAGTAAAATTACTTTATATGTAATTATTTATCATCATTATTATTGCTACTATCACTATTATCATCACTATTATATTATTATTAAACCAATTTTATATATAAGTTAATAATTTAATAGACATTTTAATAAAACAACATACAAGTGAATTTTAAATTAAGAATTAAAGTAATGTAAATGCTTTTTGACGAGGTTGAGCTAAACCTTTGCAAAATTGTAAACTTTTACAAGATTAACATGGATAGAAAAGTGTGGTATGTTGGATTGTAATAACAAGGAAGCTTATAAAACAAAGTATAGGATTTTCTAATTCCTAAATCAGTTATGGTAAAGGGGATGGAGCTTTAGCAAAAGAAAAAGGATTTTAGTATTGAGTTTTGAGAAAGAAGATTAAGTTCTTGACTATGGGCTTAAGGTTGTTTATATAGCCTCCAACCGATATTGGTGTATTTCATGCAAGGATAAAATGATTAATATGTATGTTACCTATAACTGTGAACTATTTAGGAAACAAAAGTCTAGAGTAACAATGGGCCACTACATAAATTGATCTCCATTTTAAGATTTTTAGGTTGAGGATTGTTGATGTTGATTTTTGGGTTTTTTTACCATGCGACACTCGAGCGAGAAATGTGGTTGTATTTAATGCATATTTTTTTTTTTTGCTTTTAGTTGATGGCTAAATGACTAGTTTTGATCAAGGATGGTGTGCTAGAGTCAAGTTTGTATTAGGGGTGAGTACACTTTAGAGTCTACATTTGAAGCCATTAGTGATCAACTGTGTTTTGAGCCATTTTTTACTTGGGCTAATTCCATCACTGTTACAGGTCATAATCATTTTAAACCTACATGTGTGAGAAGAGCATTATAGGTCTTATTAAGGAGCTTTACATCACAAGCCTATTAATGGCCTTCTAAATCTTTGTGCTAGGTGAAGGATCAAAAGTAGCCTTTTCATCTAACTTTTTCATTTAAAAAAAAAAGATCTCTCACTCATGTATCTCATCTAAATAGGGGTATGCCTTATTTTCATCTTAAGTGTGACGTATTGATATGGAGATACATATGATTTATCCCAATACTCTTTATAATCTTATTAATGGTTTTGTCATTTACATTTCTCAAGAGTGTCATCATGATAGTTTTTCTTAAGAGTAATGCTCATATTTTTTAGGCATATAAGGAAAGACCAGAGGCTGGTGCATACGTATGTGTAGGGATACCCAAATGTTTATTTTTTTTTTAATTCTAATTATCCATCATTAGTCTAACCATGTTACTTTGTTGACCGCAAACATGTTTGAACCTTGTTGGCTGTGGATTTTAGGTCAACCAGACTTTGTTGATATTGTTGGGAAAGTTGGTAGCCTTTATAAGGCATAGGGTTGGTAGTTTTCTTCGTCTTAAATAATTTTCTCTCTTTTTACTTATATCTCTTATTGGGGTTATTTTTTATTTTAGAGAAACCATCAGAACCTACCATAAAGATCTATCATTAAACTATTTATAGGGCTTTCTAGTAGTGTCAAAAGATATTATTCAAATTTTATGCATAAATTTAGATATATGAGAAAGTTAGGGGGTACACTAGTGTTTCTTTACCACTTCCAGTCTATAATTTGGTCATTAGAGTTCCATTAAGTTTAGTCGTTCATTTTTCTCAAAACTTTATAATTATAAAATTATAGACCTAACTAAAGTAGCTTTTCAATCTAGGATTTCCCTAAATAAGGAGTAGCCTTGAGAAATGATTAATCTTTTTGAAGAAGCTAGTGTTATGGGACCCTATAAAGAGTAGAACCTAGGGAGTAATTGAACTATCTCATAACCAATCGGTCAACATATACCTTAGTAAAATTTATTAGATGAAGTCAGTGAAATGTTAAACATGGCTTAAAAAAGGCTACATTTCTAAAAGACCACTAAAATAGATCGATGCCTAATCTATTAAGACTTATATATTCAAGTATAGGTGTACATTCATTTTATTAGAGCTTATGTAGAGAGTATGGAATCACTTCATCCTATACATCAATAAACTATATCCTAATAATCTCCATCATACCAATCTTTGACAACTTTATAATGTACATGGTTAGGGGAGAATCCTTCTCTAGTGTTATTCAAGAATTATTACCAACTGATTAATTATTTGAGCACACCAAATAAATTTCATGTTTTTACACCTTTTTATTTTGACCGAACAGTCCCTAAAGGGGCTTATCTTTAATAAGACTAACCAAGCAAAAAGATAAAGGTGCAAGTGGTTTATTGTGTCTTATAGGAGTCCTATTCTTATTATTGACCCTTAATATATTTAAGGATACTCTAGCTCTTAAAGGACTTCAGTGTTTCTATGTAACGACATGCCTTACCTTACCTCAAGTGAAAAACATCTTTATTACTAGCTATTTCATGCACTCCTTGTTATAAGATCAATCATTTGACTCTGGGATGCAATTTGTTAGAGTGCTTAACTGGTAATAGACTTAGTCTCTTTTTTTTCTTCTTATATGAATGTTACTTTTGTAAGGCTTTTCTAATTATATATCATTTTTATAAGTTGTTTCACCCTAAAAATACTTGTTTGAACATATGTCAAAGGGAAATAAGAAGAAATAATCTTTTTTAAGTCTTCAACTAACACAAGTTTTTTTTCTTAGTCCACCTTGAAGGTAAACCCTTAAGATATTAATCTTTGAATCAACCAAATACCTTTATTTACTAATACTCTCATTTCATCCAAAACCATGGATTTTAGAAGCATTACTACTAGTATGGCTAATAATATAAAGAAGACGAACAAGGTGACTATCCTAGTAGTAGTATTCCATTTATTCCTTCTATTTCCACCTTTATTTGCGTCATCAACTCTCATAGTTAAGAACCTAGTTGGGCTTTGGTTACTCCTTTCATTTCCATCATGGTCACCATAACTATTTTTTCTATGATAATCACAACCACTCATTCTTTATAATCGCACTTATCCTCGAGAGTCATGCTCTATTACCACTAGAAGGGGGCCACTCTCTATAGAGGTTAGATTAGGTTTTATATTTAAAGACAAGTTTAAGGTATAACAAAATGTGTTTGGGTATAAACTCATATTTTAATAGTCCAGGGAAATATTTATAATTAAAGGGCTTGAATGTTTATTCTAATTCTCAAATGGCATTGATTGGTGGATATGAGGCAATATTTCCCATCAAATATGGATCATAGATCTAATGGCCTTTAACGTAAATCATTACATTATATTTTTCTTTTTATTTTCTTCTTTTCATATAGGTTCTCACACTTTTTTTACTCTTGTAGGTGTCCATAAGTGGTAGAACTGTAGATCCATAACACTCAACACTAGGAGGCCATGTAGAAAGAGATGAACCAAGCTTTAAAGGTTTCCATAAAGAATAACTAGACCCTCAATACCATTAGAAAAGAGATGTAAATCTTGAGAACTAACTTAAGATCACTTGGGTGGTATTGATGAAGTCCCTAGAAAGATGTTGTTTTTGCAACTATCTAAATTACTAGAAAGCCCTGACAAAGGTTGACTAAGATCTTATAGCACATCAAAGAAGGCTTAGGTAACATTTTTACAAACTACAAATGATTAAGGATACCTTATAGGAGCTTTTTAAAGCAACATGAGGGATCAAATGATTGGTCATAAAAGATAACATGATGGATATCGCAAGTGACCTTCACTTTTTCAACTTGTCTAAAGGTGTCACAACTTAATTTTTGAAACTTCTTTTTCAAAATATTTTCTAAGAAATCCAAAAAAAGAAGAAAAAAAATCATGTTTTTGATGTATTTCACACACTCTTTGTTGTTGTAATTTTCAGTTATTTTTATCTTGTTGATGTATTTTTGGAGAGATCGAATTCAAAGAAATATGTTTTTGATTTATTCATGTCCATTTTATACTTTTTAATACTTTTCTTATCGAATCGACATCAACATTGTTTTTAAAAAGGCCTATGTTAGGTTTAGCTCAACTATGATGGCTTTATATTCAAACACATTAATGAAGGAAAGGAACTCAAAACATAGGTTACACTAAAAAATCTATTATTCAAGGCTTATCAATAGAATCCCCACCTTTACTTTTAAAAGACTTATTGAAGGAATATTCTACTAAAAAGTATGTTAATATTGGGGTTATGATTGTCGATCAATGTTAGTATTAGAATGAAACTCACATAACTCAATGGCCTATTTCACCATTTTCCTTGATGTATATGGTTTATATAAAATTTACCTTAAAGATTGATTAGTTAAAACAATCATGTAATGTATTTAATAATAGGGTCTTGATTTTCTTATCAAACTCATTAGCGTTAAAAAAATCATTTCTACATGTAAATACCTTGTATCTAGATCATAAAAGGGTATTTCTAGTATAGTAAATGGGTTTTCTCACTTCTTATTAGTGAACTAAAATGATGCTCACTACTAGGTAAACGACTCTCAAGTAGAGGAATAGATCCTTATTTTTCCTTAACAGTGATATGACCTTCATGAAGGATAAGGGCGATTTCAGCTCATCGAATGCCTTTTAACATTCTGGTACTAATTTTTTAAACGACTCTTAAAATAGTAACCAATGTTCCTTTAAGCAAGATATGAACCTATTAAGGGCTATAATGAGTCTTTGAACATCTCTTATATATTGTCGGGATGTTATGTTTAAGATCATTTGTAACTTCATAAGGTTTGACTATATCTCCTAACTACTCATTAAAAACCCAAAGAACTTTCCTTTTTCGAATGGGAAACGTGCATTTAGAAGGGTTTAGTTTTATTTGATACCTGTGAAGGATAAAAAAAAAAAGATCTTAAAGGTGTTGCTTAAAACTCTTGCTTTTTTATATAAGCATATAGTTCACATATGCTTTAATGTTCCTCCTTAATTATTCTTTAATAACCTAATCATTATTTGGTACATGGCACCTGTACTTTTTAGTCTAAAAGACATAGCCTTATAACAATATGTTCCTCAATTAATTATGAATGCAATCCTTTTTCTCATCATTGAGTTGAATAAGGAATTTATGGTAACCTAAGTTTGCGTCTAATAAGCATAAAAGTTGTAGTCTAATAACTTGTCAATCTTAAAAAGAGGTAAGTTGTCTTTTGGTTAGACTTTGTTAAGATCATTGAAGTCCACACATATACCAACCAATCCGGAGCATATTACCTCTTGAATAAAGTTTACTTCTATGAGTTTTTTCACCTCCTTAGATAATTTTCTTTTCCTCTCTCCTTTAAAATTCCTTTTCTTCTAGTATAATTAAAGGAAATAAGGGTTCACATTTAGCATGTGGACATGTACTTCGAGGCTAATCCTAGAAATATCTAAGAATTTGAAGGTGAAATTAATGTAGAGAAGTTCTATAATGAATTTTTCTTATCTAGATTCTTACATATGCCTTATTTTGGTAAAAACATCGAATTCATTCTTCTAGAGACTAACTCGTTGCAATTCCCCATATGCCTTCATATGCTTTTTTTTTTCCTTCATATGATTCTCTTGATCCTCTATAATCGCAATTTTCTTTCCCTTCAATTCCTCTTTATTAAGTCTACATTTTTTTTAATAAGAGATTTTGTGGATAATTATATATTGATAATTGTGGCATTAATTTCATGAATGAGGGGTATCTCAATTATTGCATTATAGTACTAAACTCTAGATACAAAATAATCAAAAACAAAATCATAGACAACTAAACTTAAGGAAGCTGGAACTAACAAGAATAAAAAAAAAAGCTGATTTTTGGAGCTTGACTCTGATACCAACTGATGCGAACCTCTTGATCACGTGGTCAAGCAACCCCTAACGAAGTAGATGACAACCCGGAAAGCCAAAAATTAGATTTGATAGAACCTTAACCTATAGGTAACCCTGTACCTAAGAACCAAAAGTATTGGAAAAGGATTTGGACCTATAAATAACCTTGTATCTAAGAACCTTAAGTATGTGAATGACGCCACGAAACCAATTAATCTTTAATAAGTCAATGTACGATCTTTGTCCCTGCAAAGAAAGGTTGTTTTGTCACAAAAAAACAAAAGAAAAACTCATGTTTATTCTTTAACTTGCTGCTAAAATTTGCATATAAAAAAACATAATATAGTCTTCTCTTACTAACCTTAATGGACCATTTTCGGGTTGCAAGCTAATAGATCTAAACTAGTAATCAACTAACATAAGTCTAATAATGAAATAAACTCCTAAATAATGTCTAATGAGGTAGAAAAAGCCAAATTCAAAAATAATTATTCAAAAATAAATAAACAAATAAATAAAATATGATATATATATATATATATATATATATAAATTCTTAATACCAAGATTCCTTTATGTAGTTTCGTGTATTTTTAGCAGATTTTCAATCCTGACTTTAAATACGTCGTTCTCTCTTGTCTGGATAAATTATTGGGCTTGCCATATCTAGTTGAAAATCTTGAGATGTATAGTTTGCAGCTCAACTTGAATCGCACCAAACTTCCAATTATAGTTGTAAATATGTCTCAAACAGTATAAAAAGGTCTAGTTTGGCAGATTTGATAAGATTTATCTAATAAATTTGACCTTCTAATAATATGTTTTCAAGTTTCATTTGACCTGAAAATTTATCAAAATATAGTTTTATATATCTAGTATCTCCCTGTAGAATTTTAGCTTATTCTGATATACAGTATGTGAAATATACTTAATCTCACAAAATTCATCAACAAATATTTTAAAATTAAATTTAAATCTAACTTACTTCATATTATTTTTAGTGCATGGAAGAATCATGATGCATGAGTGATTCTTAGAGTTCTGGTACAACATAATAGCTGAAGTTTAGTAATTTCAAAGGTTTAAATAATAGCAGGAATATTGGATATTTTATCTTCCACAATCTCCTCCTGAATTGCCTCCAATTGATAGCTGCTAGGTTCTGTCTTAAAGTTGTTATTCATCTCCTTGTTTTCCTCCACAAAGGAAAACATAAATTTCAAGGTGTTTTCTCTTGTTTGTGTTTAGAAAAAAAAAAAAAAAAAAAGGGAATGAAAGGTAGGGAGGGGAGAGGAAGATGAGAAGAAAATTTTCTCAGTAGACCCATCTTTTGCATTCTCTCTAATTTGAGGAGAAATTAGATGGAAAAGTTATAAAATTTATAATTCTATCATTTTAAAAATAACTTTCTAGTTTCATATCAAGGAATTAAAGTAGTAATTTTATCATCAAAAAAATTTGTCATCAAAATTTTTATAGTTTAAAATATTAAAAAATAAAATAAACTAATATCTCTCCGTTATCTTTCATCTTATTTTTTATTTATCCAAACAAAGAAAATAAAATGATTTTCCATTCATCTCAATTTTGAACCCCTTGTCTTTCCTCCCACTTTCCTTCCCCTCTCACAATTATCCCAAACACAATATATGGGAGAGAATCAGCTGCCACTTGGCTTAGGGTCCCTGAAATGACTAGATGCCAAGCACTCAGGTGACTGGGCAATAATTCGTGGCTCAGTATTGTCCGAGTAAGATAAGAGAAGGCCGAATCTATTGGTTGATTGGTGTTTTTTGTTTTTTTTTTTTTTTTTGTATTCTTTTTTATCTCTCGAAGTAACTAACTGGAAGAATCTTCTTGTCTGAGATGCAGAATGAATATTATTCAAGTTAGCAGCATCAGTAGTACCATAACAAGAACACAGCAAAAAGCATCATCATCATCTCGAAAACCACCTTTCTGTTCCAGTAGAAAGCCTCAAGATCCCAAAGAAAATGGTGACACCAATGGTACGTCCCGTTAATTAGAAGTTTATAGTAATTTATATAAATGAAAGTTTTGTCATTTTCTTTCTTTCTTTTCTTGGTTTTAGTTAATTGTTTATGCTAGTTAGATTTAGTTAAGGTTTCGGCTGCTTTATGGAACAGGACAGTTAGTGTCTTTGATATTTGTTCAATTCCCTTTTCCCAATTATGATTTCTGTATACTTCCCAGTGTTCAACTAGCAACATTGTCGATTTCATGCCAGAACCCTGTGTTCTTTTTAGATAAACAGCAGGCCACTTCCACAATGGGACATGCTTCTATTAGCTGCTCATTCTCCCTGCTCCGTGGTTTAGAGATAATGGGCATCCGATCAAATGAACTTGAGAAAATATAACTGTTAACAGTGGCTCCTTTTTTTCAGCAAATTAGATGCATTTCATGAAACTGAAAGCATTATCCAAAATAGTAGAACATGCTTGTACTATGAGGTTGTGTTCTACCACTGGCATACAGTGATTTCCTTGTCTTGTTTCTATGACTAATTCTTTCTGTGTCGTCAAGTAAACTCTATCTTTGAATGACAGAACTGCAGTTTACAATGTCTTTCTTAGTATGTTCTGCTTGATCGGTAGTCAGATGTTCTTAAAAATCTTGAAGCTGGGGTTTGGAGCCTGAGATTAGACATTTGATAACATAATTGTTTTTCCACCCGGGGTAATTATGTTCTATTAGTTTCTTCAATAGGGTGCTTCCCTTGGCAAGGCTAGTACAGAAATCTGACTTGTTTATATACCGAGGTTGATGATTCTGTAGGATGGGAAGAGGGGTTGAGGGCTTCCAAATATGTGCATAATTTCAATGTTTTCACTCGCTACTCAGCTTTCAAAACATGAAGCTGAGGCAATGTCACCATCATCTTAATTGCAAAGTATGTTCATTCTGTCATTTTGAACTCGTTAAATTTGTAGTCAGTAGGACATTTGTACCTTTTCCATTGTGATTGCTCTGTTTATAGGTCCCATGTGTAGCTGAAAATTCTTACATCCGTCTGGTTTCTTTTGCTCTCCTCGTGAAGTGGAATACTGAAAAGAAAAGGAAGAGAAATTATGAAATAGGAATCACCTACCAACTTTCCAGCTTTTCCAAAATAAGGAAAGATCAGCTGCTTGCTGCTTGCTGCTTGCTGCTCACAAAAATATTTGACCTCCACTTATAGTCAAGTCATCCTCTCATCTTTCTATCTCCTATTCATCAAATTTATGGCTTTACCGAATGATGGCATTGCTAGAGTTGAGATAGTAGAGTGGATCAAATATATGACCATTGCACTAAATTTTTTCACTGACAAAGCTTAGTCCATCATTTACTTGGAATAGTCATGAAGATAGTTGTCAAGCTACTTCACGGCATCCTTTTAGCTAGCTCGATTAGAGTCAATTCAAGCTGGATCTGTAGCTTTTTTTTTTTGAGGTCTGTAGTATTGATAACTAGCACTTGCAAGTGACATTCCTTAAAGTTACTATCCTGCTTCAGGTGCTCGTTGTCAATCAGTTAGCAATGTGAATAAGAGCAATGTATAGGCAAAGGCAGGAGGGGTAAGAAAGCAAGCTTGTGTAAGGGAAAGACAATAAAATTCTAGCAGAGAAAGCCTTACAAACTGATGAATTTTTCTTCTTAGGTATTACTCTTTTGGCTTTTTAGGTTCCGTAATCCATAGAATAAATGTAAGGCTGAATCATCAAATCATGCCTTGTACACTTTGGATATGTCATTGATATATATATGAATGGGGAAAATGAGATTTTAGTCAGCCATGTCTAAACACTGGCTGAACTCCTCCAACGCATCCTTGAATATCATACAGTTGTCTGTGATGTAAATCTAATGTCCCACCATATCGTAAATATTCCCTCAGCGAGTCTACATTTTATTTACATATATATGTGTGTGTTATTGCAGTTGCAAGGTCTTTATTTTGACATTTTTCTTCTGTCATTTGAGCACAATGTAAAGTTTTAAAGTATTTGACAACATTGGAGAAGCTTGTAAAAGATTGCATTACAAATTTACGACCATAGTCACAGAATTAGGTGTGTGTCTTCTGTTGAACAAAATGAAATGGTTAGTTCCACATGCATGATCTTCAACTTTGAAAAATTTACACTCTCTGCTGCTACCCAATGGTAAATCTCATGCCAACATTATTTAATGAACTTCCCTCAGGTGATAAATTCTCAACAGACTGGGACAAGGCGTGGTCTAACTTCAGGAAGAAAGGGAAAAAAACATTCTTCTCTCAGTTCTCTCCAAACAAGTACGTGACCTGGAATCCTAAGCGCTCGAACTACCCACTGTCTGAAGAAGTTGATCCCATCAAGAGAGCGGAGAGGTCAAACCTCAGGCTATGGACCAGCCCAAAGTTTACTCTAGTGGGGGCGATTATAATTGTCACGTTTCTTTTGGTTTACACCATTGTTGTACCATCTAAGTGATTCTACTTACTTCCAGTTACTCTCGTAGAAAGCAGGTGCTGTGCTTTAAGGATACGAGGGAGGGAGCAGACAGGAAAATGAGTGTAAGGGATGGAGATATAAATCATAACTTGTGAGTAAATGCCTCCATCTCCAATACTTTTTTCTTCTTCTCGGGTGTAAAACTTTCGTATGTGTTCGAATTAAGATAATTCCAGTCATTAATTGGAGATCAAAAATGAGAAATGGGCAGCAAATGAATGACATTATGGATCTTTGATCCTCTATTGGTTCTGTTGGGGGACATTCGAGCTGTTGACTCTGAAAAGGAACATTTTTAGGAACTCTTTTTTCTCCTTTTCCCCTTATTAGTTTTGATGGTTAATTACGCTGGGTGAGTCGAATAGTCTAGAATACTCTCAGAAAACCTTGTTCTGTGGCTGGGCATAAGGAAGGAATGAGAACAAAAGTTCCCTGTAGATTTACTCACTAACAAGGAATATTTTCTCAAATAAGATACTTGTTTCTTGAGAATTTGTGTTAAACAAAGGATCTTTTGGGGAAAAATGAGGAGTGATTCATCATTAATTCCCTGCTCTTACCATTCCTCTGTTATCGGTGCTAGACCATGCTTGACAGTGCAAGCGCACAGCAGCTGCGGCGCACAGCCACAGCACCAAGGTTGACAGATGACAAGCAAATATCACTGTAGAAACCTGGGATGATGAATTGAGAAGTCTCATAGGTCTTCTATATGTTAGCTAGATGGATGGCAAGACTTTCTTTTCGTCCGTTATAATGTCTGAGCGCTTCAGTTCGTGGAAGAATAAAATAAACCCTACATTCATCAATAAGTTTGCCGCTAATATTGCAGTTAATCTAACCCAGTGAGACTTGCCATGGCTGCATCCCACTATACATCCACTTCTTTGTGTTCCCTTCATCATAAGAACACTTGGTTGTGTCTGTTCTTCTACGTACAAGGACTTTTGGAGTCCTTTTCAAAGGGGACAAGAAAACCAAGAAGGTAACTAATTATATACGAAGTTGGAGTCTTTACGTTGAAATGGTAAAAAGAAAAAACTTTAGACCATGTAGGTCATATGAAGCACAGAACTTGACTTCGTAGCTTTGTTTTGCTTCGTAAGGCCATCAAAGAGTGTTTACAATGTTGGATCTATAGAGTTCTTCCTGGTCACCTTATCAACAACAGGGGCAGATCTGCAGCCGTACCAGCCAGAACAATTTGGTTAGGTTTAAGCATTGTATATCTGCAATTTACAAGTCTGCAATCAGTATCTTAATCATTTGAAATTGTTGAGATCAAAGATTAACAATAAGATTTCTTGCAAATTAGGTTTAAGCATTGTATATCTTTATTAGTACTGAAATATTCGTTATGTTGCAGAACCCACAGTCATGGCGACCAAAACTCGCTTCAAATTCTCTCTGACGTAGAAGCTAGAATATGTGCATATATACCCCATCGATCCCTCCTCTCCTATCAGTATTTCCGAAGTTTCTGCCTTACTCGTTTATTTTCTATCAAAGACCAAATTTGTTCTTTCTGTGCCAAATTGCTTGCTGAAGTCTCTCTCCAAAACTACAAGGTAGCTAGCTGTCACAGTGTTAGGCGTGAGGGCACGCCAACATAAACATTGTTGGAGTTACAGCACCATACATAGGCAGTGACAAATTCGACAGCAGTGTGTATCAGTGTGTGCGAGCGGGTTCATGCTTGGTACGACTTTTGACTAGGATGGTAGGTTGTCTAAGGTATGCAACAACACAACAACACTGGCAAGATGGGTTTTGGCAAGTTGGCTTACGGTTTGATGGGTTTAAGACCAAGGCAACTTGATGCGGGTTAGGCAGTTTTCAACATTTATTGGCATTTGGTTGTCTTGGATGAAAACTGTTCAGATTTGTTTTGGAAGGTAGTTTATTTGTAGTTTTTGTATTTTTTATAATATAGATACGGCAAAGAGTTGTGTAGCATGCAGAGATAATTATGCATTGCACACACAAAAACTTTTGTGTATTCCTTTATTAAAGGTTAATAAAGGTTGGGATTGTTTCATGTAATACTCGTGCTTTTGTATTTTGTTTCTTTACTTGTGTTGCATTTATTTGTCTATAATCAACAAAAGATTAGGGGAAAGACTCTTGGGTGTGTGAAATATTTAGATTATAGGATAAACACGAATTAAATTGGGAGAAAGTTTGAGTCTAGTAAGGGAACTAGATTGTTGTATAGGGCTACAAAATTTTGATAAAAAATTTTACCCTATGATAATTGGTATCATAGCTTAATTGGTTCTGATATTTTCAATCCTGAGTTCATATGCCAATAGAAACGATTTAAGAGAGATAGACATGTTTGGAAAATTTTATTAGTTCTATTACATAGGATGGAGATCACTCCATCAATGACAAACTTGAGTTCACTATTGAAATGGCAAAAAAGGTTGTTGGTTAGTATGTAAAACTTGTAACAGAGATAGGTCATAAGTTGCAGGGTTTTAAAGATGATGTTTCTATTTTAAAGAAGGCAGTGGCAAACACTCCAAGTGGTGGTGGCACTTATAAGCCGAAGTTGTCAGAATCAAAGCCTTTCGGTGGTGTGCAAAGTTCCAAGGAACTAGAGAACTTTCTATGGGATATGAAACAATATTTTAGTGTTGCAAAGATTAATAGGGGTGAACAAGTGAATGTCATCGTTATGTACTTGATGGGTGATGCTAAATTATGGTGGCGAACAAGGATTAAAGAAGATTCAAATGTTGGGTGTCCTAAGATTGAGACTTGGGAACGTTTGAAACATGAACTAAAAGAATAATTCTTATGAAATAACATGTCTTAGCAGGCACGTGTGGACTTGAAGAAGTTAAAGCATAATAGATTATTAAATAAGTATGTGAAAGAATTTTGTTCATTGATCCTTGATATCGAGAATATGTTAGAGAAGGACAAGCTATTCAATTTTCTGTCTGGTTACAGACCTAGGCGTAAGCAAAGTTGCGTTGACAAAAAAATGGATTTGTCTTTCGTTATTTTTATCTTAGATGGTCTGGTTGATTTCAAGAGTTTTGCTAGAGATGGTTTTAGTACAGGCCTCTTAAAGTTCAAAAAAAAGAATGAAAGGGAAGAAAAAAAAGAAGAAAAAGTTCACTTTTAGAGGGTTCAAACTTGTTGTTTAAAAGGGTAAAGGGAAACAAGTTGAAGGGCAGGGAAAAGAGTCTGGACCAAATACATGTTGTTTAATCCATGGTGAACCATATTATGCAAGGGAATGCCCGAAGAAGAAAAAGCTTAACACTATTCTGGTTAATGACAGTGAAAAGGAAGAAATAGTCACACATGTCAACCCGATTTGTTGGTGGTAATGTTGGATGACTTCGATATCATTCTTCGGCAAAATTTTCTAAGGAAAGCCAAGATTGTCTTGCTGTCATATTTGAATGGTATTTTGATTAACAATGAATTATGCCCATGTTTGGTGTCTTGTTGTGAAATTATGCAAGCTAAAAGCAAGAGGGGCAATAATATGATCTAGACTATGGCAATGTATAAAGTGTTATGAAAAAGGGGTGATGTTTTTTTAGCATCGGTAATATATGAGGACTCTGACCAGTGTGGAATTATATTGGGTTCTATTTCCAAATCTTTGAGGAAATATGAAGATGTCATGCCTTTAAAGTTATCGAAGGAACTTCCCTTTAAAAGGGTTGTTGATTATAGGATTGATCTAGTGTCTACTGCGGTGCCACCATCGCAACCCTCGCATAGATAATCGTTAAGAGAATTGGTTAAATTAAGAAGACAGCTGGACAAGTCGATCAATGTTGGGTTCATTCATCCTTCCAAGGCTTTATATGGTGCTCCGGTATTGTTTCAGAAGAAGGCAAATGACAACCTTCGCATGTGTGTTGACTAGTGTGCACTGAACAAGGTGACAATAAAGAACAAATACTCGGTGCCTTTGATATAAAATCTGATGGACATGTTATATGGAGTTTTTGTCTTTTCAAAGCTAGATTTGAGGTTTGGTTATTTGCAAATGAGAATTGATGATGGGGATGAGCATAAGACAACGTGTGTATCGTGCTTACGAGTTTTTGATTATATCATTTGGTTTGACCAATATGTTGCAAAGTTTTACAATCTAATGAATGATATGCTTTATAAATACTTATATAACTTTGTTGTAGTGTATCTGGATGACATTGTTATTTACTATGAATGATCATGTAGTACATTTGTCTCAAGTGCTAAGCAAACTTCTAGAGCATAAATTGTTTGTAAAGAAGGAGAAATGTGAGTTTACTTGTACAGAGATTAAGTTTATAGGACACCAGTGAGTGTGGGTTAAGTAAGGATGGACCCGAAGAAAGTACAAATTATACTAGATTGAGCAGCCCCTATGACGATGCTGAAGATAGGGTTATTTTTGTGTTTGGCCAACCACTATCTTTAATTCATTGAAGGGTACAACAAGAAGGCAACCTCATTGTCTGATTTGTTAAAGAAAAATAAAAGGTGGGACTAGTTTAACGAGTGTTAACAAGCATTCGACAAGCTGAAGATGGTAGTAATGTCTGTACCACTAATGAAGTTTCTAGATTTTTTGATGTCATTCAAATTTTATATTGATGCTTCAGATAGGGTTGGTGGTGGTGTACTGGTGCAGGATAGTCATCTAATGGCTTTTAAAAGTCGAAAGTTGAACAAGGCAGAACAAAATTACTATACGTATGAGAAGGAAATGACAACAATGGTTTATTACCTTAGAGTTTAGAGGGTTTATCTGTTGGGGCTGAGATTTACAGTAAGGACAAATAATATTATTGATACTTTCTTCAAAACTCAAAAACAATTGTCATAGCGGCAAGCACGGTGGCAAGAGTTCTTAACAGAATACGATTTTGTTTAGGAACATAAGTCGGGGCAACACAATTTGGTTGCAGATGCTTTTAGTAGGTGTGAGGTGCTTCCTAGAATGTTTTCCATTGTGATGGTGGAATCATACATGTTGAACAAATTAAAACAAGCTATCAAGGAATATGCAGTCTATACTAAGTTAATTGACCCCATATGAGATGGGACTAAACAAAGGTATCAGCTAAAAGAAGAGGCCTTCTACATGCAAAAAAGAGTCGTATCTATGTTCCAAATGGAAAACTAAGGAAGCATTTGTTGATGAAAACATATGCATTGCTAAAATTGATGCTAGGTTATTTTACAAGAATGTTGTGATGTACTTTAGGGTTCCATCTGACATTGCGAGTGATCGTGATGTGCAGTTCACTAGAGGATTCTGGACTGTATTGTTTGGTTTAATGGGCACAAAGCTGAAATTCTCTACTATTAACCACCAACAGACCGATGGACAAACATAAAAAGTAAATGATTTATTAGAGAAGTTCTTGAGGCATTATATGATAGTGACTCAACAAAGTTGGCTAGAGATGCTAGTTAACACTTAGTTTTGTTATAACCTTCACAATTCATCAATCATGAATTTAAGCCCGTTTGAATTGGTGTTAGGATTTGCAACCTTAAACCCTAATTAAGGTAGCAGTATAGAAGTCATGGGCAGGAATCCTACTATATATAGGTTTGTCAAGGAAAGGCAAGAGTTATTTGAATATGCTTAGGGCAGCTTGTGTAAGGCAAGCAAATGTATGCAAAAATATGAAAATCTAAAATGAAGACCACTGGAGTTTGAGGAAGGTAATATGGTATTGCTGAAATTAACTCCTTAATTTGGAAGAAGAAAATTTGGAAAAATCAACATCGAGGACTAGTGCCAAGGTATGATGAATCATTTGAGATAAAAGAAAGAGTAGAGACTATTGCCTATAGATTGAAACTGTCAGAAAGAGTAGAGAATATTGCCTATAAATTGAAATTGTCAAAGAGATCAAAGTTTCACCTTACATTTCATGTGAGTTATTTGAAGCCTTTTCATGATGATCAAGAGGATCTGGGGATGAGTAAGTCAAAGAGGGCTTAGATGAGGGCGTCGGACTCTTCAGGTGGGGATGGTTTGTCACATTCATATGCACGAGGGTACACTAATGTAAACACTGCTGGAGTTATAGCAATATGCATGAGCACTAGTAGATTCGACAGTAGTATGTATCAATGCTTACAAATACCAGGTTCATGCTCGGAATGACTTTTAACTTAGATGGTGAGTTTTCCAAAGTGTGCCACATCATAACAACACTAGTAGAATGAGTTTTCGCAAGTTAGCTTACGATTTGATGGGTTTTAGACCAAGGGACCTTGTATTGGGTTAGGTATTCAGTTATTATCTATAATTGGTTGTCTTAGATAAAAACTATCCAAATTTGTTTTGGGAGACAGTTTCTTTATAGTTTCTATAGTTTTTTCATTATAGATAGGCTAAAGGGTTGTGTATTCCTTTGTTAAAGGTTAATAAATGTTAGGATTGTTTCCTGTAATACTTATGCTTTTATTTTATTTTTATTTACTTATGTTGCATTTACTTGTTTATAATCAACAAAAGATTAATGAGAATAATCTTGGGTGTGTGAAAAACTTAGATTGTAGGCTAAACACAAGAGAGATTAGAAGAAAGGTCGAGTTTAGTAAGGGAACTAGACTGTCGCATAGGGCTGGAAAATGTTGATGAAAAAATTGACCCTATAATAATAGCCATGGTCATTACTCATGAACCAAAAAAAACCCCACCAAAGAAGAGAGTTATGCTTCCTCCTAAAAGATGCATAATACAAAAGAACATAATATCGAAGTTTTTCAAGATGATGGCCAAAGTAGCTTCTGATGTAGGAAGAGCACTAGCAAGAAAGGAAGAAAATTGAGCTCAGGCTCGACAACCAAATGGCTCACTACGCACATGATTCCATTAGAATGCTTATTTTGTTCAAACAAACACAATTTTTCTAACATTTCACTAGCATTGATTGGTTTAGCCTGTCCATTGCATCTTTTGGATTGTAGGATATTAGTAGATTGAATGGTAAGGTTTCAATAACTCTACCATGTAACTTGACCTAATATTTATATAACTAGTTATGTACCCCCCCCTTCTCTCTCTCTCTCTCTCTCTCTCTCTCGGAGTATCAAGAGGAGACCTTGGTACATCTTATCCATATGCAAGAGGGGTCCAATACAACCTTATTTGGGCCATGAAATAAGGACAACAAAGGAAACAAAAGAATCCTACTACAATTTGGAAACAACATGGGTGGCTACATTTTCCTTTTGTTTCTAGGATTAAGGGGCTGCATGGAAAGCTATAAATAAGCCTTAAATCAATTTTGTAATATTTTACTTCATTCTCTTCTTCTTATGGCAGAATATGGATTTAATATTAGGGGCTTTATTTTATTTTGTTAGCTACAGCCCAAAGCTTGTTTGGGCTTAATTAATACTTTGTTTTCAGCTAGGATCCAAGGTTTGTTTGGATTAACTTATGGGCTTTTCAGTTTAGGGTTTTGGGTTTTGGGTCAGTTTTGAGTGGACCTCATATAAGTCCACATAAAAGGTCCATTAGGGTTAACTTTTCAAGAACTATTTAAACTCATGTAAACCAAAATTTCAGCAGCTTTGATTCTGGATTTTTAGTTTTAACGTGTAAGAGTGATTCTTGTATTCTTTGGTTTTTGAACAAACTGAATTTGACTTATCGAAGATTAATTGGCTTTATGGCGTCATTTTACTCATTCCAATAGTGTTGGTGTCTTCGGGCAGGTTTTCATTGTGTTACACTCATATCAAACCTATTTCGGTTTTCCGGAATTGGATCTTAATTTTAATTGCGGGTTGTGTGACCATGTGATCACGAGGTTCATATCAGAACTTTTTTTTAATTGATATTTTTTTTATTTCATTCTTTAACATTAGATTGATTAGGAATTATATTTCATAATTAATTTCGGTTTATTTTTTATGAGGTTATTTTAGTCTCATGACTCGAGTTTTGAAATTTTGCAAGTTAACCCGGGTAAACTCGAGTTGTTTTTATTGTGTTTTCTTTTTTATTTGGATTTTTCTTAACTTCATCATTTGACAATGGGTTAATTGTAAATTAAATTTTATATGTTGCTTCAATTTGCTTTTATTGTGGATTTAATATGTTACTTTAAGTAATTTTTTTATATATATTCTATGAGGTTATCCTGGTATTATGACCCAGATCATGAATTTGACGACTTAACTCGGTCTGACTCAGGCTATTTATTTGTATCTTTTCTTAATTGATTTTATTTCAATTTCATTATTTAATTAATTAGAATTAAGTTTCATAATTTGTTTCAATCTACTTTCTATAGAGTTATTCTGATCTTATGACCCAGGACGTGAGTTTGATATATTAACTCAAGTGGCTTTTTTTTTTAATTTCATCATTTAACATTGAATTAATTGAGAATTGAGGTGTAATATCCCACATCGGTGGATGAGGACTTGGGGGAAGGCCTTATATGAGCATGTTCACCTTGACTAGTAAAACGTATTTTGGGGTTATGTGTGACTGCCAAGAATAAATTTGTGAGGCTCATAGGCCAAAGCGGACAATATCTTGCTGGTGAGGTAGGGTGTCACATGAGTTTTATAATTTGTTTCGATTTTTTTTATATGAGTTATCATAGTCTTATTATCTGAGTAATGGATTTAATAAGTTAACTTGAATTGATATAATATATTGCCACCTCAATATTTTAAAAAAGATGTTGTCTTGAGTTTTTTTTTTTTAATTCAAACTATGTTTTAAAGTTGTTTTTAGATATACTAAGCTCACTATGTAACATCTAATCAATCATCACATAATTTATTTTTAAATAAAAAAAATATTAGTAATACCTTAATATTTTTTAAAAAATTTAATAATCTAGCCTTCAACATTCCACTTGCAAATCTAGAAAAAAAAAATTATTACGGCATTTGGTAGTATAGAGCTACTAGCTCAATTAATTTGGTGTTTAATATAGTTTCAGTTATTACTTTTAAGTGTTTTTTTTAAGTATTTTTAGTTTTAAAAAATATTAAATTGATATGTTTTTTAATAATTTTATAATTTTGGAGTGATGTTATCAAAAATAAAAATAAAAATTTAATATATTTTTAAATAAAAAATATTTTAAAAAACACTATACACACCCTACACTACAGTTACAAACGGACGACTCGTAAGTCGTAAGTAGCTGCAAGCAAGCCGTCGTTCTCCTTTTAAGCAAATCAGGAAAACAAGGAACCGAATTCCCCCCTTCGGAATCCTGGTAGAAACAAATTAGGGTTCTTCTTGCAGATTTTCATTCAAAAAAAGAAGGAAAGAACTATTCTCCAAAAATGCATCAGCACCAAATTGTACAATCGCCGGCCAGATTAGGCCTAACAAACCCAACTTCTCCTTCTCTTCCAGTCCAAACCCCAAATCCTCCTCCTCCCAAATTCCCCAACCCTCAACCACCGCAGCACCACCACCCGTCCACCACCACAACCACCACCACCACCACCTCCTCTGCTCTCCTCTCTCTCCTCCCACCTCTCCCCAGAGCCCAATCTCTCCTCCTCCAAATGGCTTCTTTAGCCACCAAACTCTTCGAACTCTCCCCTAACCGTCCCCACTGGCTTTCCGCCTATCGCGGAACACTCCCAACTTTTCTTCCGTCACAATCCCAATCACTGGACGAACCCACTCCCTCTTCTACCAAAGAAATTATCTCCCTCTTTACTTCCCTTCAGACCCAACTCTTCGAATCCGTCGCCGAACTTCAGGAAATCCTTGACCTCCAAGATTCCAAGCAAAGGATTTCCCAGGAAATCAAATCTAAAGACTCTGCGCTTCTTAATTTTGCTAATAAATTGAAAGAAGCTGAGAGAGTACTAGATATTTTAGTTGATGATTATGCTGATTATCGCCGCCGCCGCCCTATCCCTCCTAATGAAGAAGAAGAAAATGCTACTAACACCACTACTGTTGCTTCTCAATTGAAGTTATCTGATATTTTGTCATATGCGCATCGTATTAGTTATACTACATTTGCTCCGCCGGAATTTGGTGCTGGACAGGCACCATTGCGTGGGGCGCTACCTCCTGCCCCTCAGGAAGAGCAAATGAGAGCTTCCCAGTTGTATAATTTTGCTCATCTTGATGTTGGGTTGCCTAAAGATGCTGAAACTAAGGAGAAGACAATTGAGGCAATTATTGAGCCACAACACGAAGCTAATCCGCTTGAGAATTTGGCAGGCCTGTTTCCTCCTAATATTTCTGTCCCGGCAGGGTGGAAACCTGGGATGCCTGTGGTTTTACCAACAGATTTACCAGTGCCGCCACCTGGATGGAAACCTGGGGATCCAGTGTCACTGGACTCTATTCCATTGCCTATAGCTGTGGAACAGAAGTTGCCACCTATTGCTCCTCAAGGACTGCATAAGCCACCAGAGACTATACAGGTTCGGCACGTGGAGCTGGATATTCCGGATCAGGATGATGATAGTAGTGATTATAGTAGTGATGTGGAAAGCTCTGATGATGAGGATTGAGAGAGTGATGGTCCAGAATAATAGATTGTTCTGATCAAGGTAAGTGTACTTGCTCTTATGAGCAAATTGAAATTATTGAGTTACATGTGATGTTCCTAGATTCCAATGTACAAGTAAGATTCAATTTTAATGATATTCTGTTTGTCTAATGTGAAAATCCCATTATTCTTTTACCATTTGTTTCGTTACTACATATGGTTTGCAAGTTGCAGGAAGTCAAAAAGGTTACGGTGTTCACAAGCGCTTCAAAGATTATAACTCTTGATAAGATGTCACTTGATGATGCTGTGGTATTCAATTATTCATCACAGAAAGTACTTTTGTGAGTTTTGCAAGAAAGAAAATAATTTATCAATAAATAGAATCAGATTTGGAAAGAAGAGTGATGATTAGAAGGATAGATTAAATTCATGTAAGCTGTGACTACGTGGGATAAGTTATCTCATACAGCAGACATGTACGAAGAATCCTTTTACTTCCATTGGCTGACAGACTAGCTTGGCAAGTAGGCAAAAGAGCCTATAATCAATGGGGTGAGAACTGATTTATTTCTTGAAAGGCATGATATAGAACTTAATATTTTGACATAGAAGGATTAACGCAGGGTATGAAGATGCAACTTTAATGAATAAGAAGAGAGGGCAGCAGGTTGAAGACTTTTTTAAGTTGTTCCCTTGATACATCTGCCGTGAGGGATTGATTCCCTTTTTTTACCCTTTGTTTTGCATTTTAATAGCATAAATGTCAAAAGATGGCTGACGCCAATGCTAAGATTAGCACCTGATGGGTTGGGGAGCGCCAAGGATTCAATTCATTTTCTGTTCTTTTGTTTATTTATTTACAATTGAGATGGCTAAGGATCCGATTCTAATAAAAATTGAATGGATAAAAAAAATGAATAAAACTGCGATAAAAGATATGAGTTTAGCGATAAAAGATATGAGTTTATCTTTTATTAATCATTTAGGCTAGTGCTATCAGAGATTAATTATCACAATTATTATTATAACTGAAGGTGATAATTCTTAGGTCACAAGGAAGCTGTAGGTGAGAAATTTCACTTTCAAAAAGAGATAGAGAAACTGGGATTTTTTTTGTTTGAGCTTCATGCCTCTACTTGTTTTAATGATAAGTTGTAGAGATACAATTACAACCTGATGGATATTCAGAACCTTTTTGCTAACTATGTTTGGTTTGGATGGATGTCATGTCAACTATTTCCCTGAAAAGTGTAAAATGTTTCAAAACTTCTCAATATGATTTCTATTATTTTCCTGGATTTGTGCTGGCTCTATGTTGTTGGTTTGGCATTGTTGGTTTTGCAAATTATCATAAAAGAAACCTTTTGCACAGGCTTTTAAATGATGGGATCCCATAGAATGGGGCTTAAACTCAAATTTTGTGGAGCTAATAAATGTTATACAAACAGATGCGCTATCATAGACAAAAAAAATACCAAGATCTCTCAATTTATGATCCAGGAATTTGCTTGAAGTTTGTATGTAGAAGCTCCCACAATGATTAATCACCAGTTCTGAATATGTTTTAAGATTCCTATTGCCTGTACATATTTGACCTTTCTGTGTCAACTAGATAATCGAAAGCATGCTTATGCTTTTGTTAGTAAATTTTGTTGTTCATATGGGAGCTTGGAACTGTAATTGACTTTTGACTAAAAGTTGTGTCACTTTCCTTTTCTTTCCTTCCTTTTCTATTTTTTCTCATTGTAGTTCTTTGATTTTGTTGTTACAGTTTGTAGCCAAGAGAATTATTAGGAAAATGAGTAGAACCTAGAGGACATGTTTTGACATGTTCTGTGGTTCTGGAGGAAAGAAAATTTGTGTAGTTGTGCTATTTTTTCCATGACATGGTGTGTTATAATGCCAAGAATATTGGATAATTGCCAAACATTGGGAATTATTGGCTAATTTTGTTTCTCTTTGCATTGTTATGTTGTATTGTTTACAGGGTATTTTGGTGGTGTTTCCTCAGCTTTTGTTCAGCATATTGGATAACTGGAGCTCTATTTTGCTTGTGCCTTTTTTTACGGACATCTTATATTCTTATCTTAACAAAGGGAAAAAAGAAAAGGAACATGACTTCTGTGTCAAATCCATGCAAGTTTGTGAGTGGGATGATATGCTTGTATTCACAATCTGATATGCAATTGTTTATGATACCGATCATCAGCGATCCATTTCTGTTGCTGGTCTGGAGTCGAAGGAGTGGTCCAAAACTATGTTAGAGCATATAACTGATGACCATATTGCACTCTACTGGTGGATCAATTCCTGATAGTTGCTTCAAGGGAATGGAAGTGGTTCTACTTTTTTGACCTTCTGAATTGTAAAATTGCTATGTGTTCCTTTATTCTTTTGGATGGGAAAATTGCAACTTATTCTTCTAGCTCTAATGAGTACTGGCTGGATGTTTGATGAACTGAGCAATATGTATGTAACTCTAACAAGCTAACCTCTGTTTTTTTTTTTACTTAAGTTATGAATGTGAGTTGAGTTAGTTGGTTTGAGTGAATGTGGAAATGGTCAATAGGTGAAGAAAGTTATGCATGTAAGTTTGGGTGAATGTTGTTTTGTATCTATCCTTGTAGTGTTGTGTCAATTTGGTTTTTTCTTGCTCCTTTTCTTTTCTGATTCATTCATGGGTTTCTTTCCAGATAATGACCAAATTGATGCTTTAATAGTTTTATTCTGTTTTCCTCTACCATGTTTTGACACATGGGACCGAGCACTGAATTTTTCAACTGTCAGTTTTGTTGAATTGAGATGCATTTTTCCTGGGATGCTGTTAAGATAACTACTGGCATGGTCCAATAGAAAAGATCGCATGGCCTCTTATGGTGGTGAAAAGTGGTTAATAATCATAGTTGAGATGCAGGATATAGTATATCAAGAGACCAGATAAATTAATAATATTCCTTTTTGATATTATTGGTCATCAGACATGATCGGTATTTTAGGTTCCTGAACTTGACTAAGGATTGATGAAAAGGCATGCTTGAGAATAAGAAATATTTTACTTTATGGACTGTTTTTAAGTCGTACCTGTTGCTTACCAAATTATATCTTACGACCTGTTAAATAGATTTCAATTGCATGTTTTCTTGCTCAACTTTTCAGAAGTGGCTCTGATTTGGATCTAGTGCAGTAAGTTGCGTCTGGTATAGCCAATCAAGTTCAGGGGAAGTTCACTCCAGGTGCCCTGCATATAAGCTGACCCCAAAATGGTAAGGTTATGATTTTCTGTGGCCTATATTATCGAACCCATAAATGGTTTATGGTAGTTCACTTGTGAGTTTGATGAGCTTGTTTGGCTCTTCGAAATTAGCCAAGCATATTCTCAACCTGCCAGCATAGTGGTCAGTGAAATGTATTAGTTTATGCTTTTTTAGTTAGATAGGGTTTTACCATTCAGAATTTTGTCCTTATCCCTAAGGTCTAAAGTGCTATGATGTGTTTTACAGACAGTAAAAGCTTTTCTGAGACAAAAGTGATATTATGATTTGGTGTCATAATTTTGCCCACATGTAGAGTCGATGAACATGATTTTGGTGTGTACACTTCGTGCTCCCCCCTGTTTGAGTTCTAAATACACTCTGTATATGTAATTCCATTTGGTGATTTGCAGGTTCTGTTATTGATGAACCTTGCTATTAACTCGTGGAGGCTAGAGCCCTGATTTTGAGCCAATTGTAAAGATTGACATTCTTTTGCAGTATCATTCTGGAAAAGCTCAGTATGATCATACTCTTAGCAGCAAGCATGTGATGATCATACTATGGAGTTAAACATCTTATGCGACAAATTTCCTGACGCCATGGAGTTAAACATCGTATGTGACAAATTCCCTAATGCCAAATAAGTGTCTGTGGATTGCTTTTACAGGGAAACACATCACTGTTTTATATAAAATGGCAGTTTTATTAGTAATATAATTCTCAGTGACCATCTCATCTTGAAAAAACATATATGCTGAGTTTTCTCCTTCTACTTTCAAGGGACAACGTTGACAAGTAACAGCAACGTTCAGAATTCTATGAAAGTCATTGTATGGCTGATACGAAAAGAAAATAACATCAAAGGGTAGAAGTGGCTTCTCATTACTTGCATGACAAGATTTAGATTTGTTTTGAAGGATTTATGTATGGAAGTGAGTACTTGATGTTAACTGGGTGGAATTCTCTACAGCCATTTGCAAAAGATTTAACAATAAAGATGATATAATGAAAGAATTTAACAAGTTGGTACAAGAAAGAATTGTGGAAGATTATATGGAGAAGTTTGAAGAATTGAAGTCTTTAACAAATGCATTGAGTCTTTCATTGCTTGAGTCTTACTATGTTTCAAGCTTTGTTAGTGGGTTGAAATAAGATATCAAACCAATGTCAAAAATTCTCAAGCCAATTACTTTGATGTTGGCCTTTGAGCAAGCAAAATGGTAGGGAGGAATCAAACAATATCATGGCCATAAAAAACAAAATTGTTCAATAAACTAATTCCATATTTAACATGGATAGATAAACATGTAACTTTTCAACTAAGTCTTTCAACAAATATAAGAATGAGGTTCCATAAGGAATGAAATACTCTTTTGAAACTTTGTTGGAATAAAGAAGAAGACTAAGCCAATGTTTTCATTATGGTAAAAAAAATTATGTCTGGATATCAAGGTAGTGCTAAAGAACTGCATATAATCGATGGTGTTGAGGATGAGAGAGAAGAATTTTTAAGTGTTAGGGCAAAGAATGGTAATGAAAAAAATATAAAGGATAGGAGAATTACAGAGTATGGATTGTGATTAAATGTCCTAGTTGATAGTTATGCACATAATATATTTAGGATAAGAGGAAGTTGTCAAGAAAAGGAATTGATGATTCTGATTGATAGTGAAAATAAAAATGTTATTAGTACAATTAAAGCTATCATTGTTAAAACTACCATATTAGCAATGACTATATATAGTAAATAACAATGTCATGTTATGTAATGCTTATAACCTTGGATTTAAGTGGTTTATGCAAGAGCATGAGTTCAAGACAGATTTAAGGATACTAAAATCAGAAAAATATGGTGTGGTGTTGGGGGTGGACTGACTAAGAATTTATTCTTCAATCTTATCTGATTTTATAAAAATGAAAATATATATTTAAAAAATTAGTAAAATGATAGAACTAAAAGGAATTTTGGTAGAAGCCAAGGTACAATTGATGAAAATAACTAAGGTATATAAGAATTTTTAAAAAGCAATTTATGGTTATATTGGCCCATTTTTTTGTCTTTTTCTTTTTATTTTTTCATTTATTTTCTATGCTTTTTTGTTTGAATTTTTATGGTTTTTAATTTTATCATTCAAAACAAGTTTATGAATTTTGTTATAATAATAATAATATTAGTAGTGGTAGTGGTAGTAATAATAATAGTAATGATAATAATACTAATAATAATAATAATAATAGTAATAGTAATAGTAACAATAACAACAACAACAATAATAATAATAAGTGTAACAATTATAATAATAGTGATCACGATGATGATGATGATGATAATAATACTTATTGATAATATTAGTAATGATGATAACTGTAATGTTAGTAATAACAGAACAACAACAACAATAATAATAGTGATAATTTATCATTTGATGTTAGATTTGTTAGGAATTGAGTTTTATTGCTTTTTTATATATGATATTTCTGATCTAATATCTCCTGTTACTGGTTTGAAAAGTTTACGTGGCTTGATCTCTATTTTATTTTTACCTTATTATTATTATTATTTTTATCTTTTAACATTAATTTTTTTTAAAAAGAGTCATCTAGGTTTCTCCTATATATTTTATTGAAAACTCACACTAGACAAATCCAAGATACGATATTTAAAGATTTATCTTCTTCCTCAAGTTTATAGCATTGTAAAAAAATCTCCGTGTTCTTGATACTTTTTTCATGTTTTTAAAAACATGATTCAACCCACGATAAAGTGCGCAGGCAAATGAACTAGTCATAACTAAATTGTGCCTAAGATACTTCATGACTGTCATTTGATACTACGAGTGTGTTTGGTATTACAGTAGCTGTTGTGATTTGAAAAAAATTATTTTTATAAAAAGTACATTTAATTGAGATTGGTTTGAAAAAATAGGTGTTTGGTTAAAATTGTGGTTAAAATTGAGGTTAAACAAAAACTAGTTTAATGTGTTTGGTTAAGAATGCTTTTGAAATTAAGGTTATAAAATAATTTTAAAATATATATATTAATATTGATGGTTTTTAATTTAAATATTGTAGATTTAACTATTGCTATTACTTCATGAAATAAATAATATTTTATATAAAATATTTTTTATTATTCCATTAAACCATCTACAATTCCATTACATACAAAATTCATCTGACAAGAACTACAGTTTCCATAATTTTTTGAGCGTGCAATAAAATTAGATAAAATATTATCAGGAATAAAATTAATTTAATATTACAGTGTGAGTGAATTTAATTCACTTTACACTAGTTTTTCGGGAAAAAAAAATATTGTTTACATGAAAATGCGAGTTAATTCACTCTAAACTAGTTTTTTTTTAAAATGTACAAAAAATAAACACACTGAAAAAAAAAATTGTTCACACGAATAGTGCAAGTGAATTGCACTGTTCACTGAAACGTTGATCGAAGAAAAGCAGCCAGGAGCTGCTTTGCCAAAATCACGTGCAAAACATGAATTATCATGAGCCCCATCAAAAATAAATTGCATGTTTTATGTAACCAAACATAATATTTACTATGGTTGCTTCAAACATAGAAGCAACCATGCAAACAAACAGCCTCTACATGTATCAAATTGTAAGTATTAAAATCATATTGTGATGCTAATATATATATCCTATTAGATGAGTCTTACCTTTTGAGTTATATTAGTGCAAGATTTTAGTTGGTTTTAATGGTTGCAAGGGATATGAGTTTTTCAATGTGATATGTGGTTTAATTATTATTTTAATTAATATAGATATTTGAGCTAACTTGCATGTATCTTTATTAATTCCACAAGTCTTAAAGTTAACAACCATATAAACTTTTAGTAACTATTATATTAGCAACCACATGCTTGATTTTAAGCCTCTAGTAGTTTAATTATATTTGTTCACAGTAACCATAAGCTGAAAAATTAAATCAAATTAAAAAAAAAAAATACTAATATTATAATATAAAAGCCAATTTAAATACCATAACCAATCCTCATATCTTGAATTCAACCTTATTTTACATATTTATGCTCTTACAGGATTTACACACATATAATTTTTTTAATAGTATACCTAACCGTTTAAATATAGGAAGCTCTATTGCTCATGGTTACCAATTTGTTTTGTTTTTTTTGGTAACTAAAAATTTATTTTGTCCAAGGATCTATATCCAGGTTTTATAATAATCTCCGCCCACTAGAATACCTTTATTCCATAAACCAAACACGCAAAAGCAAAAGCTGAACCCTAAAAACTCCCCTATATATTGAACTCTAAACGCATCTCAAGCACTCTCGCACACCTAAACCCTACTGCCCCTCCGCTTCTCTCCCCTTCTAACAAGGAAATGGCCGCCGCCGCACGCCCCCTGGTCTCCGTTCAAACCCTCCCCTGCCTCAACGACATGGTCACGGATTCGGCTGCCACCGTGGCTCTCCCCGATGTCATGAAGGCCTCGATCCGACCAGACATCGTCAACTACGTCCACTCAAACATCTCCAAGAATAGCCGCCAGCCTTATGCCGTCTCCAAGAAAGCCGGTCACCAGACCTCAGCCGAATCATGGGGTACTGGTCGTGCCGTTTCTCGTATCCCCCGTGTTCCTGGTGGTGGAACTCACCGTGCTGGTCAGGGAGCTTACGGAAACATGTGCCGTGGTGGGCGAATGTTTGCTCCCACCAAGATCTGGCGCCGCTGGCATAGGAAGATTAATGTGAACCAAAAGAGGTACGCTGTCGTTTCAGCTATTGCTGCATCTGCTATACCCTCTCTGGTGATGGCACGTGGTCACCGCGTGGAGTCAGTCCCTGAGATGCCTTTGATTATCTCTGACTCAGCCGAGAGCATTGAAAAGACATCTACTGCTATTAAGGTGCTCAAGGAGATCGGTGCTTTTCCAGATGCTGAGAAAGCTAAGGATTCTCACGCGATCCGGCCTGGAAAGGGGAAAATGAGGAACAGGAGGTATATATCTCGCAAGGGACCCCTGATTGTGTATGGAAACGAAGGTGCTAAGATGGTTAAGGCCTTCCGTAATATTCCAGGAGTTGAGGTTGCTAACGTTGAGAGGTTGAACTTGTTGAAGTTGGCTCCTGGTGGTCATCTTGGAAGGTTTGTGATCTGGACAAAATCAGCTATTGAGAAGCTTGATTCAATTTATGGGTCATTTGAGAAGTGTTCAGAGAAGAAGAAGGGGTATGTGCTGCCTAGGTCCAAGATGGTCAATGCTGATTTGGCTAGGATCATCAACTCTGATGAGGTTCAGAGTGTTGTGAAGCCAATCAAGAAGGAGGTTAAGAGGGCTACTTTGAAGAAGAACCCATTGAAGAACTTGAATGTGATGTTGAAATTGAACCCATATGCTAAGACTGCTAGGAGGATGGCTCTTTTGGCCGAGGCAGAGCGTGTGAAGTCTAAGAAGGAGAAGCTCGACAAGAAGAGGAAGCCTGTCTCAAAGGTATCTGTTCTTGCATCCTCTTTTTTTATGTTGGTATATTGTGAAATGATTAGTTGGTTACTTTGATGCTGTGTTGCGTGCTCTGGTAATGTGTATGGATGCTGTTAATGTGAAGGTCTTATCTTTGTATATTAAGAGTTTCTTTAGAAGAATTAGGTATAGTGTTGAAGACTTCAATATTTGTATGGCCGTATCTTGTTCATTTTGCAGTGTTTGTTATCTGTTTGAGCTATATGCCTTTTGTTTCTTTCATATCTTTAAGAATCCTTCCATCATATTTATATATTCTTTAGATTAAATGTTATTTTATTCTTTAACCTTGTATTTTATTTCTTTTATTTGTTATTTTTATTACTCTCTCCAAGTCCATATCTTTATGCTTCAGGGATGCTATAGTAGGCATTTTTATTACATATCTGAAATGTTGTTATGTGTTTATTAACAAGCTGTGTTTTCTTATGAAACCTATCAGGAGGAGCTAGCCGCTGCCAAGGCTGCAGGAAAGGCATGGTACAAGACAATGATCTCAGACAGCGATTACACAGAGTTTGAGAATTTCACAAAGTGGCTTGGTGTCTCTCAGTAATAGTTCTGTTTTTAGAGAAGAGTTTTGTTCATCAACTCGATTCTGTTATCAACTTTTGTTTGTTTTTGGTTGTTGGACATGGATGAGATTTGTTGGGAATTGGATTTTTGGTATTTCAATACCGTTCTTTCATTCCCACTCTTGCTCTATTTTGCTAGCTCAAAGAATTTCTATTGCACTCAGAATTGGAATAGAACATTTTATGACTTTAGTGTGTGTTCATTGCGTTGCTGGCTCCAGTGTTCTGTATGCTTTTTCTATGCTCATTAAGCAGCCATTTCGATGCCTGATGCTATTATGCATAACATGTATGGTTTGTGTTTTTCTCCTGGCAAGGATTTATGGATGAGGAGATCTGTCTGATTTTCCCCACGTCGTTGGTTAAAAAATTAACTTGAATGTACATTATGAACGGGACTGGTATCAGAAGAATTAATGCTTTCTTATTTTAGTTTTCGGCATACAACAGGTATATATACAACCCTACACTTTCCTAACAGAATAAGGAAAAAGACTAATTACTTAAACTACGAAACTGAATATTATAGGAATCCTGCAAATTGTAGGAGTCCTAATACAAGTTAACATTTCCCCTAAAGTTGGTGCATAGATGTTGCATATACCCAACTTGTCTAGAAACCTGGATATTATAGGAATCTTGTAAATTGTAGGAGTTCTAATACAAGTTAACATTCCCTTTAAAGTTGGTGCATAGTTGTCGCATATACCCAACTTGTCTAGTAACCTGGAGAACTTGTTACTAGAAATCATCTTAGTAAGAATATCTTGTTACTAGAAACCGTCTTAGTAAGAATATCTGCTACTTGGTGAGGAACCTTAATTACTTTGTTGTCTAGCTTTTCTTTGGATTATGAGCAATAACAAGCAGCTTTATTGTCACAAAATAATTTCATCGGTTGGCTATGATTGACCCCCACATCTTGTAATAGAAACTTAAGCCATAAGAGTTCACATATACCGAGTGTTATGCCTCTAAATTCAGCTTCTGCGCTTGATCTTGACACAACATTTTGCGTCTTACTTCTTCACGTTACTGGATTTCCTCCAACAAAGGTAAAATACCCGGATGTCGAACGCCTATTATCTATGGATCCGGCCCAGTTAGCATCCGTATAGCACTTAATTTTGAAATCCCTAATTTTTTTTTTAAATAAAACTCCTTTACCAGGGCTTCCTTTCAAGTAACCCAATATTCTCATGACTACACTCATATGTTGTTCTCCCGGATTGTGTATATATTGACTAATTACGTTCAAGGCATGAGCCAGATCCAGTCTAGTGTGACCCAAGTACATCAATCTTCCTACTAACCGTTGATACCTCCCTTTATCAATCGATCCTTGGGTCTAATCAATACCCAACTTCATTCCTTCAGCCAATGGAGTGGATACCGGCTTGCACGATGTCATACTGATTTCTTCTAATAGGTCAAGAACATACTTTCTTTGCGATAGAAATATCCCGGACTTGCACCTCGACACTTCAATCCCAAGAAAATATTTTAAAGAACCAAGATCTTTCATTTCAAATTCTATGGACAAATAGTTTTTCAAAGCAGCTTGCTCAGCAGGATCGTTACCAGTAACTACCATATCATCCACATATACATTGAGAGCTATAACCTTTCCATCCCGGTGTTTCAGGAATAACTTGTGATCCCAATGACTTTGTCTATACCCGAATGCTCTCATTGATTTGGTAAACCTACCAAACCAGGCTCGTGGAGACTGTTTCAACCCATACAATGATTTCTTAAGTCTACATATCTTGTGTTTCCATATGTCCAGATCACTCCATCCCGGTGGAAGGTCCATGTAAATCTCCTCAGTTAAATCTTCATGGAGGAATGCATTTTTTACATCAAATTGTTGCAAAGGCCAATCTAGATTTGCTGCTAAGGACAATAGAACATGAACTGTGTTGATTTTTGCCACTAGTGCAAATGTATCAATGTAGTCAATGCCATATTTCTGTGTATATCCCTTTGTTACCAATCTTGCCTTAAAGCGATCTACTATTCCATATGCTTTGTATTTCACTGTATAGACCCATTTGCATCCCACAGATTTCTTTCTAGCTGGTAAGTTAGTTATTTCCCAGGTAGCATTCTTCTTCAACGATCTCAATTCTTCATTCATTGCATCTTTCTAGCGGGAATTTGCTAAGGCTTCTTGCACACTGTTAGGAATAGATACAGTAGATAATTGATATACAAACGACTTATTTGATTCTGACAGGTGACCGGTTGACACATAATTGTTTAATGGGTATTTCACTTTTGAATCAGAATTTGGCTCACTCATGGAATACTTATGTTTACACTTAAGATCTGCCTTTGTAAATAGGTTTGGGAATACCTCGATTAATACGTTCTGGAAGGCGACGGAGTGGAATTGCATCCATTGTGGGAGACAATTGGTTATGAGAATTAATAGAGGATGAGTTCATACTTGGATCAAGTATACCATCAGAAGGAAAATCCCCTAATAATTGTTGCAGTTGTTGCTCAATTCTATTGTAAGTAGTAGGCTGCAGATCATTATCAAGCCCCAACCTCGTGGGACCAATGGACTGTTCTTCCCCTAGGAATGTTTGTTGCTCCTCAATGAGCTTTTTAATAGCCTGATCACCATAACATGTGGAATGCTGCTCTTCTCCAGGTGTTGTGTACTTAGGGCATGATGACTGCACTGGTTGCTCTTCGTGTAGCTCGTTTCTAGCCACAATATTATCTCGAGTCAAAACTTCACTGCTTCGATACTCCTCCTGAAGTGAGGATGTGGAGGGTCCAAAAAACATGTCATTCTCATGAAAATTCACATCCTATGTAATAAACATTCTTTTACTCACAGGATGATAACAACGATATCCTTTCTAGGTAGTAGCATAGACCAAAAAAACACAACGAATGGTGCGAGGCTCAAGTTTATTATGCCGTTGAGGAGGATGTAAGTGAACAAAAGCAACACACCCCACGACCCGTGGGAGAAGATTGGGAGTCGATGGACTGCTAATCTGAGATGTGAGAGCCTGAAATGGTGTATGGAAGTTAATAGTATGAGAAGGAAGACGATTAATAAGATAAGTTGGGAATGTAAGTGCCTCTCCCCAATACTGTAGAGGCAGATGTGCTGCAATGAGTGAAGCACGAACCATTTCTAATAGGTGTCTATTTTTTCATTCTGCAAACCCTATTCTGTTAAGGAGTATACAAGCACATGGTCTGATGAACAATACCATGCAGTTCCAGGAAGGAACGAAGTTCTAAATTAACATATTCACCACCATTTTCACTTCTAAGAACTTGGATCTTGCTGTTGTATTGTACTGTAATCATTTTATGAAACCTCTAAAAGGCCGAACTGACTTCGCTTTTTGATTTCAACAAAGTGACCCAAGTCATTCTGGTACAATCGTCAATAAAAGTAACAAACCAGTGAGCACCACTAAGAGTAGCTATTTTTTACGGTCCCCATACATCAGAATGCACAATCATAAAAGGAATGATACTTTTATTGAAACTTGGAGGAAAAGAGGTTCGATGGCTCTTAACCATTTCACAAACATCACACTTAAATTGGGAAATGTCAGTCCTGACAAACAAACTAGGAAATAACTTGTGTAGATAACCGAAGGAAGCATGCCCAAGATGTCTGTGTCACATCCAGATATCCGCCACTTTATTAGTATTCCTTTAAGACCCATAACTGGAAAGAGCTTGAGTCAGCAAGCTAGAACTGGTGGTGGTTAGTTCCAAGTAATAAAGTTTTCCTCTTCTAATATCATAACCATTCGTCTTCCGCGTCCGGATATCCTTAAAAACACAAAAATATAGCCAAAAAATAACCAAACAATGTAAGGTAAGGGTTATTTGAGCAACAGACAACAAATTATAGTTTAAGGAGGGAACCATAAGAACAATGTTAAGTTTCATGGTATTAGTAAAGGAAACAGTGCCTTCCCCTATAACAGGGACGACATTACCATTAGCAACATTAACTTCGGTTTGGGCTGATGTTTTTAGTGATGGAACCTGTCTAGAATCGTAAGTCATATGTTCAGTAGCTCCGGAATCAATTATCCATGTATTATTCATAACAGAAGTAGAAGTACTTAGGGCCTTACCATCTCTACTTGTTGCAGCAACCATGGCAGATGCCTTGTCTGCTATCTAGTTTGAATCATTCCTGGTTTTTGCAATAGAGGCTCGTAACTTGTTGCACCGAGGATCACGAGTTTTATCCCAATTCTCAGGATATCCAATCAGCTCAAAACAACAACTCTTGGAGTGTCATGGCAGGCCACAGTATGGGCATTTTCCTTGGGGACGATCCCAGCTTGGCTGGCTAGGCCGAGTTTATCCTAGCTAATTTTGTGATCCTCCTCGATTCAACCCAGAGGATGATCCACGGGTTTTTGCTGCCATGGCAGCAGGTTCACTCTTGTCAACCTCCATCTTCATTGCTTCCTTCCTATCAGCTTCACGACAAACATATGCATAAGAAGCCCGAAGGCCAAATGGGGGATCCTTCCGTAGCACTTTTCCACGTACCTAATCAAACCTGTCATCAAGACCACCAAGAAATATATAGACTCGTTGTCTCTCAATGGATTTCTGAAATATCTTAATGTCATTTTCACACTCCATGGATACTCTATTATATTAAAGTGATCCAATTCTTGGAAAATCTCTGTTAGCTCCCCAAAATAGGTTGCCAAAGGTCAACTATTCTGACAAAGACGCGATGCCTTCTGATTCAACGAATAAATTCTAGCCTCGTCATTCTCATCAAAGTAAGTTGTTTTAAGGGGGTCCTAAATCTCCTTTGATGTAGACAATCGAATGTACCGTTTCAAAATCTCAAGCTTCATTGAAGACATAAGCCAACTCTTGTTTTTTGATCTTTAGAGAACCAGTCATCATATTTAGGATCGTCTTCGTGAGGTGCCTTGATCGACCCTCGAAGATATCCCATCTTCTTCCTTCCAGCAATATGGATTTGAATGAGAGGAGCCCATAAATCATAGATTTTTTTCATCCAAAAGCATACCAATATTAAAGCTTGAATTTTCTGTCTGCACCATGATTGGAGCAGCTTCTAGAGCATTTTGGAACCGGCCCCCTTTTCTTCAGTCATCTCTTTTACTGTTGGTATAGCCTAAAACTTGCAGTTTTGATAGATTATGGAACAATACAGACAGATTTTCGAAGCAGGGGAGGGGCAGCAACAACTTCACAATTGCTCGCTGAAACCGGCAGCAACAACTCTAAGTTGCTCGCTGCAATTACTTAGGGAAGTGGTAAGAAGCAAAAAAAAATTTAGGGTTCAGTGTTTTCTTTTCTATTCAAGCTCTAATACCAAGAAGAATTAATGCTTTCTTATTTTATTTTTCGTCATACAACAGGTATATATATACAACCCTGCACTTTCCTAACAGAATAAGGAAACACTAATTACTTCTTAAACTAGAAAACTAAATATTATAGGAATCCCGCAAATTGTAGGAGTCCTCATACAAGTTAACAATATCATCATGTAGTTCAAAGCGAGCTTTTTTATGGGACTCGAATTGCTTATTTATTTCCACGGGCTTTGACAAAATTTTAAAGTTGTTTGATGTGATGTAATGAAACTTGAGGTATCTGTCCCGGTCTCTCTTCATTTGAACTTGAAAATTGTTTGTTTAAGATCAATTTAAATGGATCATGCCTATAAGGTCTTATCAACTTAAGTTGATAGTGGGTTTTCAGGTCAATTGTGGATGTGTGAGATCATTAATATGTTTTATGAGCTATTTAGGGTATTTTTGGGGTCTTCTAGGTTGAACTATGATTTAAATGAGTTTTTTCTCCCTACTGAAACTCAACTTTTCATCGATCCAAGTTCTCGAGCCAGGCAAATGGCTAGCATTGCCTATTTTTTTGTTAAAAAAAATATATTTTTTGCTTAAAAAAAAAGAGATTGACAAGGGTCGTTAATCTCATATAAAATTAAAAATAATAATAAATCACAAGTGAATGGACTGGTTTGGGCCTGCGTATCTGGATCATTTTCTTTAGGCTCGTACGCTTTGGGCCAATTAAGCATGAGTATTTGGGCTTTTTTTTTCTTTTTTTTCTTCAAATTTTACCCATTATAATTGATTTTTCTTGTTTAATAATTTTATCATTTTATTATTTAATATTTTATTGATTAATAATTAAGTATAATAGTTTATTTTAGTTTGATTTTTTCTTCTTCAATTGTCTCAGTATTTAATTGATTTTTAATTTTATAAGTATTTATTTTAAATTAAAAAAACATTATTGAAAAAAAAAATTTGTGCAATTAATCATAACTCAGATTAATTTTAATTTATTAAAAATATAGTTATAATATTTTTTAGTTGTAAAAGTAATTCTTAATTTATTTACTTGAATGCATTTTGCAATTGGAATTTTTTTGACGCTCGAATTCAGTAGCTTGTTGGGTCTACTCTCGAGTTTAGAAGTATGTCTGTTAAATAACAGCACGAGAAAATGATACAAGCCTAAAGAGTTTTACATCGAGGAGCACTGAGGAGTAACTCGACTTCTTAAATTCCAAATGCTCTGCAAGCTCAACCAAACCCCCAAGAGACATGGCACCAGGATGAACTAATTTAAGCACTCTCTACAAGGCCTACCTGAAGACGAAAGATAGCTCTACCTGTTTGGAGCAGGGAGCGATAAGAGTTGGCTTAAAGCAAAGGGAAGGCGGACGGGACTAGCTTGAGGGAGGAGCTTGCAGCTTTCTTGGGGGCCGGGAGCTGCTTCAGCAAATAATAGTAAATAGGGTTTGTTCTGTATCATCTGGTTTTGAGGGACCTAATTTTTATCCAATTTGTCCGCGTTGAGCAAAATCTGACACGGTTTGATCGGAGCTAGGAGTGGAGATAGATGAAGGGTTCATTTAATCCTTTATTTGGCCTGCTCTCCACTGGTTTTTTCTAGGGTTTTCACGCTACGAGAATGCCTTCAGCCAGGAGGAAAAGCCTTGTGATATTGATACGGTTCAGGCATATGATCCGATCCTAAGGTCAGATTCAGATTTTGGCGTAAAAAGCGCAACAGTCCAGGTTTACAGCAACAGTTATAATTCTCAATCCGACCGTTGGATCGGGCTAATATTTTATGTGGACTTTCCAGACATATCTTACTACCTTGGGTTAAAAATTCAGGTCAATCGGAGTTCAGGAAGGACCCGCAATACTGGTCAATAGAGGCTGTATGGATTTTATTATTTACTACCATTTGACTTGTGGACTTTCTATTTGGTTAGGATTCTTTTCCTACAAGGATATGGCAGCTGGTTTTTGGAATTTTCTAGTTTCACAAGGATCTTTAATGAGCTGCAATATAATCTACAAGTGTGGCAGTGATTCATTAATGTTTCGAAATTCTTTTCTTATAAGGATTCTTTATTCATCCTAGCTACACAAGGAAAGAAGGGCTGGTGGTATTTAATGACATATTAGTTATTTTTATTATTTTCTTTCATGTTTGGGCTTAATTAAAATTTTGTTTTGAGCTAGGGTCCAAGACTTGTTTGGATCAGGTTATGGGCTTTTCAGTTTAGGGTTTTGGGCCAGTTTTGAGTGAACCTCATATAAGTCCACATAAGAGGTCCATTAGGGTTAATTTTTCAAGAACTATTTAAACTCATGTAAGCCACAATTTCGGCAGCTTTGATGATTATTATTCTGAATTTTTCAATTTTAACGTGTGAGAGTGATTCTTGCATTCTTCAGTTCTTGAACGAACTTAATCTGACTTATCAAAGATTAACTGGCTTCGTGGCGTCATTCTACTTATTCCAATAGTGTTGGTGTCTTGGGGCAGGTTTTCATTGCGTTATACTCATATCAGACCTATTTCGGCTTTCCGGGATCAGATCTCAATCTTGATTGTGGGTTGCGTGACCACGTGATCACGAGGTTCGCATCAGATATGGTGCGAGAAACTGCCTTTAGCCTTCTCCCTCTCAGTTCACTAAATTACGCAGCATTGAGAAGGGATCTCACAGCCTTCAATGTTTGTAGTTCCTACCCGGTGTACTGTGAGCCTTCTTCACCAAGCCTGTGTAAGAACAACAGTCTTAAACCATCCCCAATATTATTGCGCAAAACGCAATCCTCCACAGTTTCATCTTCCTGCAAACTCTTCATATATCATCTTAATTCAAACCCGTGGCTTCAACAGAAAGCGTTGAGGCACCCACCATGCTCCTCTTTCTGCTCATTAATTATGAAAAAAGAAAAAAAGAAGCATTATTAGAGAGCAGACAGTGGAGTTAGTGAGCAACTTACCAAGGAAATCCTGTGAGAACCATCGATGTTACTGGCTCTTTTCCCCTCTATGGCCACATCCAGGTAGAACCAAAAAAAGAAAAATAGCCTGGTCTCTGCAATCTCCTCTGTATCTGATATGTAATGAATTCGTTGAAATTTAGATAAGCCAAGCCCATTTAACTCTTTTTTTCCTTAACCATCAAGCCCAAGCCCATTTATCATTGAGACCATGAGACTGCATCAAAACCTCAACGTCATGGCAAATATGAAAGTGGACAGTTTCTAATGCTCATAACCCAGCCGACACCTAAATAGGGGGCCCATTTGCAACTGACACTACGTTAACATGGTCGTTTTATCAAAACAACGTCGTTTGTGATTCTCTTATATATATATAATTTAGGTTAAATTCTATAACCCTTTAGCCTGATTGTTTTTGGATGGAATTTTAAAAGTATAGATGAAACCATTTCAAAATTAAAATTTATTTTAGAATGAATTTCTAGATAAGGATACCATTGGAAACCATTCATAAAATTAAAGTTATTTTAGAATTAGTTTATAGACTTTTAATTTTAGTTTTGATCCCTTTCTATTTTTAGGAAGAAGTGGGGGGTACAAAAGAGAATAAAGTAGTAGAGGGGGAATAAAAAGTAAAGAAGCACAATGGGGGTCAAATTATATATATTTATACATGTATGTACTGTGTAGCCTTTCATTGCTGGAATTAGTAGAATCAAAGATGTTCCTTAGACATTGCACTTTTCGGCAAAATTCTCTGACCATATTGTAAATTATACAACAAAGAAGCTGATTCCATCGGTCCAATAATTTATGCCCACCTTACAAGAAAGCAAACACATAAAAACTAAATGGGCATACATGCTCCACTTCTGCTCTTGTGTTTATTGTATTATTGACGGTGCAAATAAAAAAACATGTCAATAATAATCCTAGTCCTTGAGTTCTTCCAAGTTTAAATGGCTAGAGTTTCTAGCCATGCGATGACTCACTTCGGGCTGTCTAATACCAACGTCTGAGGCATAAACCTTGATATATTTTAAAATTTAGAAGTTAGAGTGCATCGTTTAGGGGTGTTTGGAATAATTATTTTGTAAAGTGTTTTTTTAAAAATATATATATTAAAATAAATTTTTTATATTTATTTTTGACATCAGTATATCAAAATAATCCTAAAACACTTCACAAAATTCAAAGAAAAAAAATTCAAAAATTGACAAAACAATGATGCAACTGATGTGCCAAACGATCTCTAACTAGTACGCACTTGCACACCTTCAAAGTTCAAACCATCCAGTGGTGTTACTAGCACTCATAAAATTTCCATGCAGAGCAAAGACACCTAATTCCTCGTCAATTGTCACTTTCTATCATAGGTCACCTCAAAGATATCTAACAACCACTCACTTTTTACTAATAGCGCAACAAAGCACTACAATCAATGATGAACATCAACATCTCTACTTATGATACTCATTTATCTAACTGATATGTATAAATATCTTAGGTTACCGGGTATGCTGATAAGATTCAACCACCATAAATTCATTCAAGACATTTAACAATTCATTCAATAGCATCAGTTATAATAAAATTTCACGCAAGAAATCACATGACTCATGACCATTCATTACCATATAAGTTCACTTTTCTCTTTATATTATTTTTCTTTATATATTTATCAATTCATGCATAAGAAGGTTTTTAAATATGATAAAGGACTTGGTTATGCAGGAACAACCAAGTTCAGAGACAAAGCTTACACATTTTAATCCAAGATATAGCAATGGGAAATGCAATATGAAAAGCTCAATTCAATCCTAAAATTTTCACTTCATCAATTTCCTTTATAGGTTTATTTTTTAAAAATTCAATCTCACTTCTAATAATTAAATAGCAAATAAAATCTAATGTCAAATTCACCTTTTTTATTTTATTTTTGACTTATCTAGGGTTTTAAGTATATTTTCAAAATATTTTCATGTTATAAAAATTTGAGACAATGAAACGAGATAAAATAAGAAAAATATAACTGAAAGATAATTTTATAATTTTAACATTAAAATGGATTTTTTAGTCATTAATTGAAATATAACAACAATCATGTAAATAATCAGGTAATTTTTGTTGATTTGTTTTGGGCATGTCCCAAGTAGAGGATGTAAATTATTACTTGCGCATCAAAGTTTAGGATGCAAACTGTAATTTTTTAAAATTCAATAAGCAAGTATAATTTTGACTAGACAATAAGATGCTAGGAGTAATTTTTCTACAAATAAATGGTGGGACACCTTTATATTTTGACAATGAGAAGGGAGAGAAAAGAGAAAAGAGAAGAAAAAAGCTAATTAGAGTCCAATTATCACACACATGAACCATATCGATATGGGGAGAACATCAATGTGCTTTCAACATTGTCATGGAAGGTGGCATTTGACCGCTAGACGACGCTGTACATTCTGCATGAAGGGTTTGAGCAACGTTCATTTGTACATCCCATCAACTTTTTTTTAATAATACTTTATATTTACAAAAATATCAAATTGTCCTCTAGTCTCAATAAACATGAGTATAGGAATAAAAGCCAAGTATAAAAGACAAAATCTCCCATGCAAAGAAGCTTTTTTTATTTTTTATTTTTTTTTTATAAAGAGTGTAGTTAAGTGGTTTTATTGTGCATAAAAGTCACATTTTCTTTTTATTAATATTTACAAAAACATCAAAATGCTTTTTAGTTAACACGAGTATAATAATAATAAAACATGAGTAAAAGACCGGAAAAGCCCTGAAAGGAAGTTTTAATTTCTTTTTATTCCAAGTAGTTTTTGAATTTTAATTATTACACTATTCTAAAAAAATAAAATAAAAAACATATATACCCCCAATTAAATCTAAGCAATAACCAATGAGTCCACGTGTAAATAATTTTACTCTTCAATAGAAAGTTGATTTGTCGGTGGTCTGTATAAAAGGTTAAATTGAGTTTTGAGTGGGGATTACTGTAGTGAATCTCCATGCTGCTTTCTGTTCAAACTGTTAACTAACAAAATAATGGGATTAGAAGTAAACTCCAGCAATGATTGGCCTGTCGTATTTTTGCTTCTTTTTTTTTTTTTTTTTTTGCATTTTAATTTATTTGCATGGTGCCCACTATGATGGTGTATGGAGAAAAAATCAACACAAGCGACAACCAATGAGAGGTTAGAGGAGTGGGCCTGAAGTAGTTGGCCCACAAATTAATACATAGACAACTGGCATTTTAGGTAGTTAACGACGTGTACGGATATAGCCCTCTCAAACCTAAGACACAACATGCAAATTGCAAATTTTATAATGATCATATGTCCAGCCGACTCCCACTGACCTTCTTCTTCGTTATTTTATTTTATTTTATTTTTTTCTCCAGGCCAGTGAAAAAGGAACCCCGTTTCCCGTTGGTTTTTTTTTTTTTAAGAAAAAAAACCTTAAAAAATCGTACCATCCCAATCCGTCAAAGCTGGTCGGTAATATTATTAAAAATATTCTTTAATTGATATTATCATATGAAAAACATAAAAAAAATATTAATAAAATATTAATAAAATATTTTTTGAAATAAAAATAATTTAAAAAATACTATAAAAAACAAGTTGAACCGTGCTAAAATATAGTATTAGAAGTTACAGTTTAAAGTACTTTGCGCTAGAAAATATGTTAAAATAATATATATTTTTTATTTTTTAAGAATTATTTTTAAATAATAACATATTAAAATGATTTAAAAATATAAAAAATTAATTTTAAATAAAAATTTAAAAAATATAATTTTAACCGCGTTTATAAAATTAGCCTATAATAATTATAATAATAATAATAATAATGGAAGAGTAAAGTAAAGATAAATAAAGGAGGGGAGTGGACCCTTCGTTGGTTGGACAGGATAGTTAAAGGTTCCAATCGCCATTATCTCATTATTGTTTTCGTGACAGCTTGTCTTGCGTCCATTTAGGCAAGCCATAAAAATCTAGCACCAAAAGTGAGGTCTCCACTCTGATAAAGGACTGCTATCTTTTCTCTCCTTTTTTTCCTTTTTAAATAAAAATAAAATAATAATAATAATAATAATAATAATTTTTGACCGTCAAATTAGTGTGATTCGTCATGACAAAATACAAAAAAACACGCGATGTATGAGGGAGTCGTCTGTCAAACAAAAGAGGCAAGCACAAGTGTCGCCTAGGTGAGCCCTTTTAACCCCAGGGACCGCATCTCCTCACAGTCATCCTCGCACCCACACAGTTACACATCTCACATTGACTTTTCCTTCCACCACTGGCCTCCCGTCAGTTGTCACGTGCTCCTCTCAGTGCACACCGGAACCCCCATCCACAACACATACACACAAGCCCTTTCCTCATCTAGTAGTCTCCAGAGCTAATCAAACCACGCGATAGGAGGGTGCGCTTACAAGGATCCGTAACTATTATAAAACAGTAGCGAATCTAGGGATTAGCCCTTTCCTAATCTCACGTGAACCACGCGCCATTTTTATATATATAAAAAGCAGAAAAGAAAAAGCTGGAAAACTTTGATTAATGTTTTGATCCGAAATGGCATATAGCTAAGCGTTCCCTCTTCTGTATCATACGTCCCATCCACATCTTTTTAGACACTCTCTCTCTCTCCTCTTTCTGTTTTGGCCAAACACCGCCAACAACCAAGTCCCAGCACGCAATTATAACCATAACCAACTATTAACCATTTTATATTTCCAGACACCAGACAACTCCTCTCTCCTTTCCTCCCTCGCAAAAACATGAGAACCACCTCTTAGCCGGCAAAAAGAAGACACCTCCTCCCTCTCCTCTCTCCTCTTCTTGTGCTTGCTTTGCTTGTTCACACCCTTAGTCACTCCATCACTCTCATGTTCCCCGTTGAATAATTAATTCTGTTCTTGCGCTACTGCTCCCTGCTAAAACGGTGCCGAATTGGAGTTGAAAGGGACTCGATGATGTTGGATCTTAACTTGACCGCGGGTTCTGGTGGCTCGTCAACGACAGCGAGGAATAATAATAAGATGAAGATTCTAGAGCTTTCCAACTCCCCAATGGAAAGTTCTGGGAGCTTCAATTCTTCTTCTGTAGTCAATGCGGATGGCTGTGGTGACGAGGACTCTTGCTCCAACGGCGACGTCTTTGCTCTCAATTTCAGTATCTTGTCAAATGAAAGCAGCTCCAAGAAGACCGTTTATTCTAACAATAATGATCATGATGACCGTGGAGATCGAACGATCCAGCTCTTTCCAGTGGAGTGTGGGCCCAAGAATGTAGGAGGAGAGTCTAACTCTTCTTCGACGGTGCAGATGCAGCCGATGGATCCCGGTGGGTCCAGGAATTATGGGGGTCCTCCGGAGCAGGGGATCGGGGCTCGACAACAAAAGCCCGTGAAAAAGAGTCGGCGTGGGCCCAGGTCGAGAAGCTCGCAGTACAGAGGAGTCACGTTTTATCGCAGAACTGGAAGATGGGAATCTCATATTTGGTCAGTTATTTCAACTCGATTATTAATTAGTTGCTTAATTACTCTGATGATCTCTTAATTATTTAATTAATTGTTTTTTACCGAGTGGTTGTGGAATTTTGAATGTGATTTGGGTTTTCTGTTTCTTGTGTTGTTTTGCAGGGATTGTGGAAAGCAAGTGTACTTGGGTAATTTTGAGATAATATTATTCGATTTTTTCTAAAGTTAATTTTGATACTTTGGTGCTATGGGGTACAGTTAATAGTCGCTAATTTGTATTTATTTGTTTTGTTAATCTGGGTGTTTGGTTTCTTGTAGGGGGATTTGATACTGCACATGCTGCAGCTAGGTAACAATGATAATAAATGAGATTAGATTGTGATATGTAGTGTGATTATGTAAGTTATAGAGGATTTTGTGTTTTTCGGGGTTTTTGATTTCAGGGCATATGATCGAGCTGCGATCAAGTTCCGTGGAGTTGATGCTGACATCAACTTTAACGTTAGTGATTATGATGAGGATATTAAGCAGGTGAGGATTGTTGTGGATGTAACCCACTGGGTTCTAAATGTTTTGGTTTTTGACTCTCGAGTGATTAGTTGTTAATTGAGTTTGTACTTGTCATGCAGATGAGTGGTTTCACAAAGGAAGAATTTGTGCATACTCTACGGCGTCAGAGCACTGGATTCTCTAGGGGCAGCTCAAAATATAGAGGAGTGACGCTCCATAAGTGTGGCCGATGGGAGGCTCGCATGGGGCAGTTCCTGGGAAAGAAGTAAGAAACTCCTTCCCTTAACATATACCCAGCTGATTTATTTCAGCGTTCTGATAGTTATCTTACTATTTATACTGCATTGATCTTATAATTTGCTTACTAATGCATGTGTTCTTACATTGAAGTGAGAAATGAACTAAGAACTTAAAATGTTTAGGCTTGTGGTGAGAGTTGGGAACTTGGTTTTTTATTGGGCAATATTCATTGCTTGCCTGCAGGTACATTTATCTTGGGCTATTCGATAGCGAGATAGAAGCTGCAAGGTCCTAATGATCATGAATTGGATCTTTCTTAAACTAAATGTCTTAGTTCGACTTTGACTCTCAACCAAATCTGTTTCGATTTACTTGAGATGTTCGTTTTCTCTGGTAACCAGGGCTTATGACAAGGCTGCCATTAAATGTAATGGAAGGGAAGCAGTTACCAACTTTGAGCCAAGCAAATATGAAGGGGAGAAACTTTCAGAGCCCAGCAGTGGAGGTATTTTTCATTGCTAGAATCTCCTTCCTTTCTTTCTCTTTTTTATCATCCTTGTAAAGAAAAAGTTCTCAATTTGCCAAGTGATCCTTTATTGTGCCAATCTATAAACAATTACTTCTCATACAGATGGCAACCAAAATCTTGACCTGAATTTGGGAATTGCTCCTCCCGATACTTCTGATAGCCTAAAGGTAAACAGCAACATGGGTGGCTTTTATTTCCACGGTGGCTGGGATGGCGTGTCTACTGATAGGGCACCAAAGGTACCATTGAAATCAATGTGGATTTTTCTCAGGCCAAAGTGGTACTCTGTGTTTGTTCTAGAAAGCTTTGATTATCTATCTACGATTTACTTGATGAGTTGATGATTTTGGAAAAGGTTTTTTAATGCTCTTTAAGGAAATTGTTCTTTGGCAGTTTCTGAACTCTGTTTCTGCAACAATGAAAAATCAACTACCGAATGGCCCTGGAGTGACATCTGTTCACCCTCCTATGTGGGATGGTATAAATCATCGAATCTTTCCCATCTATGAGGTAATTTCAATAGTATAGTTTATTTCATGCAACACTTTTAGTTTTTCCAAGTTTATTTAGGGAACACAAATGCATGCAAACACCTCACACAAAGATAACAGTATCATGCTGAACTCCCTGTTCATCGCTGTCACAAAGATACATTATCATGCTTATTAACCTTGTACGAGGACATTGTCATCCTGCTGAATATTTTAAGCACACACATAAAGATAACAGTATCATGCTGATCTCCTTGCTCATGATTGTCACAAAGATACATTATCATGGTGATTAACCTTCTAGCAGTACACTTTCATCCTACTGAATATTGTAAAGTGCAAGTGAGAATTTATGTCAGTTATTTATTTTTCTTTTAAAAGTTTTGCTTATTCATCTAGTTTTCAGAATAATATCAATTTGATGTCATAGAAATTTTCATGATAAGCAGTTGATTGATAGTATTCAGAAATTGACGGATTTGTTTCCACTAAATAGCAAATTAGGAAGGGGATTTTCACTGGTTTGATAATTGACAATGTATGATATTTGCAGGAAAGAGCAATAGAGAAGAGAATGGAAGTAGATTCCTTTCCAAATTGGACCAGGCAAATCCAAGGCCCTTACGGTGGTGGAGCAAATCCACTGCCTCTCTTCTCTACTGCAGCATCATCAGGATTCGCTTCTTCAGCAATTATGGCACCTTCAGCAGCTGCTGGTCAACTTCACTTTCCAAGTTCAACAATCCTCCACCATCGTTTTTCTCCTCCAATTACCAACCCCAGCAACGTCTCTCAATTCTACTGTAGGAGCTGAATGGTCTAGTACAGCCATAATCCAGAACCTTTTCTGATGTAGAGGAAAGAAATGGTTAGGCAAACAAACAAAAGGCCAAAAGTGCTAATCGGGTTCATTTGTTAAACTCTACATACAAGGATCATTATATTCTGCCTTCTTCTGTCTTGTAAAGCATATTGAACTGGATGGTATGAGTAAATCTCATTAATTTTGCCTCATTGACGAGTGCAATCCCATCAAAATATGCTGTGTCTATGCTTTTGTTTTCCTCGTGAGCATAACCATTTGAGATTGAATACAGGAGAATGAAAATCTCTTCTTCTGCATAACTCCAGGAAGCTTGATTTTGTATTACAGATGCTTCATGCATGAATGTATAAAACTTAAATCAATATGCATGCCATAGCATCTAATGCATGTACATGCGATGTTCCTCGTGTACCACAGCATCTATTCCTTTTCATTTTTCAGCTGGTTAAATTCTCCAAATCAGTATAAACTCCACGTGGCGTAGCTTTGACTAGGGTGATTGCTTTGCTAAAATTGGTTTGTTTCCTTGGTAATAGTTGTGTTTTAATATATTTTTATTTAAAAATATATAAAATATTATTTTTTATTTTTTATAATTTATTTTTTAACCTTAGAATTTCAAAATAATTTTAGAACATTAAAAAAATTAAAAAAAAAATATTAGTATTTCTAAAAAGCAAACCGCCCCTAAGATAGAGCCTCTACCCTAACCCAACCCCAAGAAAAGCCTAAACCAGGTTTATCAGCAAAAGATTTAAGTTCCCCCCATGCATGTGTAGTAAAGTCTCTCTACTTCTCGTTTTAAAACTCTCAAACCGAATTAAATCAAACCATCTTGTATTCAATTTTACAAGAAAAATCGTAAGTTTAAATGAAGGGAAAAAACAAAAAAGGGGACATGGAAATCAGTTACTTGAGAGAAGAAAAAAAAAAGGACAAAAACCTTTGTTATCCTCCTCCTTGATTGTCATTGTTACTTTGCAAGATATATTTTTAAAAATTAGCACAGTAAATATAAAAAATTAATAAAATAATACTGTTTTAAAAAGATTTGATGAAATACAACAATTTGATTATGTTATGCTTTCGAAGCATAAAATTTAATAAATGTCTCTGCTAGAAAGCATAACATGATCAAATATCATGTTTCTGAAACACAAAAACTTAAGACGCCGTGCTTCAAAAGTATGACATCAATTAAAATTTAAACTCTTCAGATTGAAGAACAACAACACACATATAAACTATCTCTCTCTTTTAAAAATCATTGACACCCTCAATTTCTCTTTAAAACAACCCATTAAACACTTAAATTTTGCCCTTAAAACAAACAAAAATCAAACTCATCCTAATTTCTAAGCATCCTTGGGTGTTTTTGTGTTAAAAATCCTTTGTTACTTTTGTTGCCACCACTCTTGTCTTCCCGGCCCTTTTTCTAGTACTGCAAGCAAAGTAAATATATTATATTGCTATGAATTTGTGTTTGATTTGATTAAAATGAAACAATTGCTTAGGTTGAATTACAATATGTGCAAGCACCTAAATATAAGTGATATTTATGTGGGGGATGTTATAAAAGGCCGGATTCATTTCAAATAGCAAAGGTAAACAAGTCACACACATGTGTTTCGACTTTTGTAAAAAAAAAAAAAATCATTGTCAGTTTGATGCAAATTTCACTGCTAATGCTATATCAATCCTTGTGACGAACAAGCTTTCAATAATGGTTGCAAGCATACAAGATGAAATAAAATTGCATTACAAGTATAAAATTTCATATGACAAAGCATAGGTTGCAAAACAAAAGGTCATTGAGCATATTTTTAGTTCACATGAGGAAGCTTTTGAAAAATTACCTAGGTTGTTATTGACAATAAAAGAATCAAATCTTAGAATAATTGTTGATTAGAAGCACAAATGAAATATTGATGATAGTACAACAATATTGATGATAGTACAATAGTTTTTGGGAGAGTGTTTTGGTCATTTGGATCTTATAGTTAAGGTTTCAAGTACTATAGACCACTCATCAATGTTAATGGCACACATTTGTTTAGGCAATATGAGGAATATATGATTTGGTACATGAGTATTACACGTCGGGTCATTATTTTAGATTCCGAGAAGATTCCTTCACTGGGATATATGCAGTATGAGCAACATGCCTAGCAAATTTAAAATTTCATTAGTAACCAAATCTTTTCATAATTAATTAAACGTTGGGTATTATGTATTGATCTTTTAATTTAATGTTAATATTTTATTAATATTAGGTTGGCTTCATGTTACAGGAGGGTCAAGAGATCGCATTTTATCTTCGTAATACTGACAAAGAAAGCAAAATTCATATTGTTATGTCCAATAATTAAAATGTTTGTCACACCGAACTTGATATCTTTGAAGAAAAGTTAACTCTTGATGTTGTTATGGCAGAAGACAAGGCTACTCTAACAGGTGCAAGAGCTGAATACAGTCGTGGTATTACTAAGCTCAGATCATCTAGTAGATGATCAGATTATTTTCGGATTACTAATGAAAAGAACTTTGTTTAAAATTAAAACATCTCTAACTCTCTCAAATCATAAAGTAAATTAAATAAAAAAAATATTATTTTAGTCAAATATTATGATTCTGAACGTGATATTATTGAAATATTATTTTTTTTAACGGTGATATCTTTCATCTATGGAATTTTTTTTATCACGTGTTGGTTTGTATTTTATTTATATTTTGTGTGCGGATGGGCGAGTTTATGCCTTAGCACGCCAGGTGCAGTAAAGCAATAACAACAGTTTCAATGGCTGGCTGGCTGCCTAGTTTGAAGAAAAATGCGGATTCCTCGGCTTTGCATTGGGAGCAGGACAGTACGCCTGCGATAAAAAGAAGAGGTCAGTCACTCTATGACTATAGTCGTCTATTCTATTATGTATCCTATAATGCTCTGCTGCTCTCGTCTATGTGAAGCTCATTGTACCTTCCACTTAGTCAAAATAATTCTAGTCGGCAGTGGCTAGATCCACTTTTTATTATTCCAGTCTTGCCAACAAAAAAAACATTTAAAAGTATATTTAAAAATATTTATATTTTATTTTATTTTAAATTAATATCTTTTTAGTGTTTTTAAATCAATTTAATACAATAATATCAAAAATAATTTTTAAATAATAATAATAATAAATATTATTTTGATATATCTCTGAGCGAAAAATATTTTGAAAAGAAACCGCAACCACACTACCAAAACAGATGTGTTTTTGGAATTTTAATAATGGTGGTGATTTAAAATGGTTTTTACTTAGAAATATATTAAAATATATTTTTTTATTTTTTTAAAATTATTTTTAATACCAGTATATTAAAAAGATCTATAAAAATAATAATACAAATTTATTTTAAACAAAAAATAATAATAATCAAATACGGCTTTCCAAACACAACTTTAATTATCCTTTTCTCTCTCTTTTCTCTCTTGAACAAACTCCCTTTTGTCTTGAGATTTTACGTAAATCCTTCTCTCTGTGCACTCCTGCCCATTCTTCTTCTTCTTTTAATTTCTGATAAAACAGGGAAAATTATGTTAATGAAGAATTATAAAAATCATGTTAACTTCAATAATGTATTTTGGAGGGTTTAACTTGCTAAACAGGATTGGTAGCTATAATTATCATACTTTTTTTTATTTATTTCTTAAGTACCTTCACATTATATCATAAAATAAGTTTTTAAAATAACTCGTATATCGATTAATAGAAACTATTATTATTATTGTTATTATTATTGTTATTACTGTAAAATATCAAATAGTATTGACATCTGATGAATCATTTTTCCGAACAACATCACCTATGAACATGTCTTATCTAATATCATAAATTTATATAAAAATAATTATAAGGAAAAGATATGTGAGTAATTTTATATAAAAAACTTCCATTTATAGATTGATAAATAGATTTTTTTAAAAATATTTTTCTATTTATGAAATGAAAACTAGTGGGAAAAAAACCATCTTAAAAAAAAAAACATATACACATGCACGTTATTTTTTATTTTTTTGTAAAAACTATTTCATATTTTACATAAGAAATGGAATTTTGGTAAGAAAAATATTGATTGTAGTCCATGTGTTGCAATATTATTCGTCAATTTTTATGTCCTAATAATTTGAATAGTAGAGAGATCCAATAAAATATTTAATACTAGTAGATTGATGAACTATTTTTGAAATCCCATAGCAAAAAAACAATGCAATACTAATAATAATTAGTGATATTTACAGCTGTTTTCAAGAAAAACATTTTAGGATCTATTTTTTATTTAATTATATAATAATAAAAATAGATGTTAATAGGAAAGACAATAAATAAAATTATGGATAAAAAATATTTTTTTTCATCAAAATTATCTTTGGTGATTCATGATTTTTATTTTATTTTCACAATACGATATTTTTTTTATTAATATATAGCACAGTTTATTGAATAAAAATATAAAATTCAAAATTAAATTTTATATGGTTTACATTGAAAACAAAATCTTAAAATAAAAAAAATGAAATTATAAAGGTAATAAAAGATTAAAACCTTAAAACTAAGAAGGGATAATGATATATGAAGTAATTGTATTTTTGTAATCTTTTCTATTTGAGTACCCACACAATTTTCTTATCTGAGTATTTTGTTGAAGAAATTTGATCAATCAATTACCTTCATTAGTTTATTATTGAATGTTGATGCAGCAGTTAACTCTTTGTCAAGTAGGTTAAAGTTGATATTATTTTAATATTTTTCTTTTTTCATAAGGATACTAGTATATGAAGTATTTATACCTTATCATTTTTCTATTTTCATATCTATGTTGATTTTATTTTGTCATTTGAGTACTTTTATTCATAAAATTTGATCAATCATATACATCAATTAGTTTTTGACAAGTTAGTTGACTCGCGCTTCGTTGCTGGTATGACTGATTTTTTTAAAACCTCACAATCTAGCTCTTTATTGGATAAAATAAAAAGAAAAAATTACTATGCAATGTTGTACATATTAAAAATATCATAATAAATAAATATTTTTATTTCTAAAAATTAATTTAATATTTAAAAAATGTTTAAAAAACTATAAATGAATAACACGAATCTCTTTAAAAAAATTAAACAAATCCAATATAATTAAAAACTAATCACTATTTAAAAGAGGATAAATAAGGGGGAAATCATAGAGAAGTAAAATACAAATTTAAAAATTATTTTTTAAAAATTACTAATTAAAAAAAAGAGAGCAAAGAATGAGGCCAAGCTTAGCGTCTAGCCCATGAATAAAGGGGCGGGCGTGAGCCCCTTATTATTTTTTGTAAGATAACGGGGCTTGCAACATGTTATCCTCCCTAATTCAATTTGAGAAAAAAGATGACACATTGTTTGGCATACCTAGATTCCAACTATTGTGAAGGCTGCAAAATCAGGGTATCTAGTTTTTGTTCTCTAAAAATCAATTTTCAACCTCAAACACCTAGAAAACACATTTATAACCTTGTTCAACCCATCATTAACCTTCAAAGGCATAAAAAATGGATCCAAAACCAAGAATCAACCTAGAACCCAATTTCTTCCTTAACTCAGATATGTTTTATGATGTATTTTCAAGATAATCAAACATCTAATTCAAACTCTCATCATCATATGGAATTATTTGGAACAAAAATCTAATGTTTTGGTGGCTAGAATCGTTGAAATATTGTCGTTCTTTTTATAGGTCGGATTCCGGTAATTGCATCTCTTCTCTCACCCAATAAGGACTAAAAAATGATGAAATTAAAGTTTAGTATCGAAATGAATATTTGAAAAATACAAAGGACCAGTCACCATATGGCAAAAAAATATGGGGGATGAAAATATATTTCACCAACAAATTTGAACGCGCCACCTATGTTTCTCGTGTATTACACTTTAATAACTTGTCTTGCAATTCAACCCTCACCCCCCAACAAAATGCAATTGGACTCTAATTTGAGTTTAATTGTGCAATAATAATAATAATAATTTGATGATTAAATTGAAATTATTAAAAAATTCTATTATTATAATTCATAGTAAAATATGAGAGGATGAATAGTAGTATGGCTACATTACAAACACCATACCATTTAGTTTTATAGATAAAATAATAATATAAATATGCTGATGTAGCAGTTATCTCCATGTCACGTGAATGTAGGTGTTAGAAATTAACATACATAAATGACATATGAAGTATCTTTACTTCATGATTTTTTCTTATAAATATGACTTAATCTATCATTATATCAACTCACATAATTAATTAGTCTTACTAATTTTCTTTTATTTTATTTTTACCATTTTCCTAATGAAATGTTAAAAAACAAATAGCGGTTATTTTTGACATAAGACCCCATTTGTATTAGAAATAACTATGATGTCAACAAAATTGTAATAAAAGTTTATGATTTCATTGAGTACTTGATTAATCATATTTCATATATTCTTTTCTCTTAAAAACATAAAATAAAATAATATCAACTTGATTCCACCTAACAAAGATTTAACTTTCATGTAGCATTCCGATAACAAATCTAATAGAAGTACTTGATTTATCACATTTCATGAGCAAAAATACTCAAATATATATATATATATATATATATATATATATATATATATATATATATATATATCACATGTACTTCATATGCCATCATAGCAAGAAATAAATTAACTGGCCTCCATGTTTTCTTCTTTTAATTAATGAGGACTTACACATGTACTTCATATGCCATGTTTTCTTCTTTCAATTTGGTGATTTTTTTTCATCCTTTGTTTTTTATTTAATAACTATAGTTTTTTGTTTTCGAGTTTAGTATATTTATAGTTATCTTAATTGATAATTGATTTTATAATTTAAATTAGCTTAGTATAGGATTCTTATTGTATGAGACAAATACCCCGTTGGTGATTTGCAAAAACTAATTTAGATTTTTTATTAGACAAATGATTGGAAATAGAGGGATTGAATCGAGCTAGGGTTGAAAAGAAAACTCTTTTTTGGGATAGAGAGGAAGCATATACTGTGGTCATATTCATGACCCGAATCATAAATTCAATGATTAACTGGAGTTGATACAATAAATCACTGATTCAATATTATATAAAATAAATGTCACCTTGAAATTGGATTGACATCACTCTTAACTAGATAAAAAAAACATCGCTTAGAAATTTTTTTATATGTATATGCTTTGAGATTTATTTTAGTAGACGCATACATTTATTTTTTGTTACACAACATCAAAAAAATATTCCTGGCAAAGTGCATGACAAATGTCTAGTATTAAATAACAAGTTTAATGCCTAAAAAACACAAATTTTGAACTTTTATATTGTTTTAAGGGTACAATCACCAATTAACAAATCAATAATATACTCGATAAAAATGATAAAAACAATTAATACCTACAATGAAGGCCTGATGGAAAAGTAGACTAATCAAGTTAGAAGATATAAAAATAAAAAGTAGTATTTTACCATCAAACTGACTTTTGAACTAATTATCATTTGTTGCTAAATATAACTTTCCACCAAATTTTAAAAAAAATAAAATTAGACATGTTAGATGATTGCAAACACTTTAATTAATAAATCATAAAATAAATGGTGTAAGTTTTTATATATAAAAAATTACTTGACTCAAGGTTTTCACAGGTTTCAAAATTATTTATTAAGGTTCTAATATTAGTTGGAATTGGTCCATGATTCAACCAATTTTTACAACAAATGAGTATTTGAACTGTTGATGGAGATAAAGAACTTTAAAATTGATCGAGTATACATTCACATGTACTAAAGGTTGATTCAGAAGCCACTGTTGATATAGAAATAACTATAACAAGTTATGCAACCTTTAAAAGTGTCTTATATTTCGAAGCATTACTCTTCCACTAACCTAAAATATCTAACTTATCATTATTAGGATCCTCACAACCATCAACTAAATACCTCTCAACCTCATTTATATTTTCCACACTATCCTCCTCCTGTAAATGCCTTTTGAATCGAGCCAAACTGTTGACATCTACCTCTATATCATCAATAGCATTAACATCTTGTTTTTGCCTATTATTATCCAACACTTCATCAGCTTTCAAATAAAACTCATACAAGCTCACCAAAGTATCTTTCACTTTATTTGTTAGCAATTGTGCTTTGTCATAATCATATAAGTCACCAAAACAAAATTTTATATATTTCAAATTGAAACATGGATCTAAGACATTAGCCATATATAACAAAAATTCTGATTTACTTCACAACCCCAATACTTCTCAAACTTTAACATCGTATTCATCATCATTCCACTTAAAAGATTATCTTTATTTTTACACAATTGCAACAAGTTTGTATGCATGTAAATCAATTCATTGAAGAAAGAATGTAATGTGACATGCAATGAGCTAGAAAATCTCTATGTAACTATGTAAAAGATCTTTAAGAACATCACCTAAACTAGGTGCCCCCCCCCCTTTTTTGTTTCTATTCCCCTTTAATCAACCTCCAAAAAGTAACTCATATACCTAGGTTCATTTTCACCTAACCTCACAAACACCTTTTCAATAGCTTCTAGCATAAGATAAGTTGAATTCCATCGAGTTGCAACATCTAAACATAATGATTTCTTACACTCTATTTACAACTTTTCTGCACACTTCTTAAATGCAAGTTGCCGCAAAGGTGAAGATCTCACAAACCTAATTACATTTTGAATCTTAATAACTGAAACATTAATCTCTTTCAAGTCATCATACACAGTGAGGTTTACAATGTGTGCATAACATCTAACATGTAAATGCTCATTTGACAATATATTAGTTGGCCAATCTTTCATCACATTTTTAAAAAATAAAATAGTCATATTATTAGAGCTTGCATTATCTACTATAACAGTCAAAACTTTATCAATCCCCCACTATAACATACAATTATCAATAACTTGACCAATTATCCCACCCATATGATTGGAAACTTGACAAAAATTAAGAATTTTTTTATGCAAATTCCACTCATTATCAATCCAATGAGTTGTTAAACACATATAGTTAATATTTTAGATTGATGTGTATGTATCTGTTGTTAAGGATAATCATTGACCCCTAAAAGTTGTCCTCAATCTATCCTTCTCTTCAATATAAAGTTTCAAACAATCTCTCATAATATTGAAACGAGAAGGAATGTCAAATCTAGGTTGCATGGTCCTAATAAACAATTTAAATTCCTAACCCTCTATAAAATTTAAAAGGTAACTCATCAATTATAACCATCTTTGCTAGTGTTTGTCTACATTCATCATAATTATAACATATTGCCTTAAAATTTCTCACATTTTGATCTCCCAATTCACCTTCCTCTATCTTAGGTTCTAATACCAAAACCTTTTGTTTCCTATCAACCACAAAAGGAAACTTTTTGCACACTTTTAAATGACTCCACATATTATTTGTGCCATTAAAAATCGTATGATATGCATAATTTTTTCCATAATAATTAAATTCAACTCTAAGGGCTTTAGGATTACTATCAAGTTTTGTAAAGTAATCCCAATTTTATTACTTTTATCTATCATCAACATTTCTTTTCCTTGATGTAAGGAGTTGAGGTTGTTTACCTTTTGTATCCTACGGTGGATCCTGCGATGGTTGATTCTAGTTTAGTCTCTGAAGTTGGAGAATTGGTTGGTGTCGATACAATGCCAATGGATGAAGCATTTTGAATTTAAAGGTTTTCCAATTGTTATTACCTAATGAAAACATGTTGATGAGCATAATTTATATAAGACTTAAAGGTACTAAAATTCAAAGAAACTAATAGTAATAAATTTGCTTACAGAATACTGAAAATGATAATTATGGATAAGTCATGCTCATAGTCATCCTGATGTAATATATACAAGTAAAAGAGTGGTATATCCTTACCAAATTTCAACTAATTATTCAAGTTCTACAAATATAATAGCATAACAATATTTAAGAAGTGAGTTATGAATTGTATTTTATTCCACGTTTATAACAATTATTCAAGTTCTGCAAGATATTTAATAAGCACGTCAAAAGTAAAAAAAAAATTGCTCATTTTACAAATTTATGAATACACTCTTTTTAAATACAACTATTTTCCTTTCCAAGCTTAATACACATTTGTTATTAATCTTAAAGTACAATCAATACTCTTCCACACATGAATCAAACTTGTATATAACCACTGAAAGCAACCAATTTTATCTATACAATAATGCTTTTAAAGGATTTAATAAAACTTCCTTATTGAACATATTCTCTACATAAGTACAAATTTTTAGCATTGAAAACAAAGACATGAAGTTAGAAAGATAAAATTACATAAAACTCTTCACAAGTTCATGGAATACCATAAATGAATGCAACAACTTCACAGAGAAGTAAAAGATAAGGACTAAAAAGTAAAACAAGATGCATCAAAATAAGCCCCAATGTGCATCCAATAAAATTAACTTGATATGATATGAGAACTTGAAGAAGTTCAAGACAATTAAAAAATTTGCAGTAGAATTTGGGCATCAACTTTAAAAACCTGCATGCAAGATGGGTTTTCAGCTATAGCATACACTAACAAAATCACATCACAACAATTCTATCCAGTAAAGAATGGGTTTTCAGAAAATCATGTAAAGTTCTAATAACCACTACCGAAAGCCACACACCTAACTAGCACATTACTGATTCAACCTAAAATCACGTTATCCAAACTAATATTCACACAATTGAAAACCAACTTACTCATTGTATATCATAACTTGCTTTGTATCATAAGATAATAAATAAATATATTAAATTCAAAGCTCGATATTCATTCAAATAACAAAAGAACAAAACTTTTGATTTAAAAAGCCATAAACTTCATAAACACAAAACCCAAAAACCACCCCTATGTTAAATTTAAGCATATTCCCAAATCAAACAAAATACCAAATCATTTGCTTATTTCTCTCTGGTTCACATCTTCCATTTATTTAAAAAGAACCACCTGTAACCTCTCAATTGATTATAGGAAGTATTATTGAATCCTAATGGTATTACATAAGCATCGAGAAAAATAAAAAGTATACCAATCTAAGCTCCAACTCTATTTTTTGGTAAGGATATAACACTTTAAGAAATACACAGAGCATATGTTAAAAAAAAATAAAAATAGAGATTGACAGGAAAAAAAATCATACATTGTATGACAAGATTCAAGGTAGGGTGTGAGAGAGGGAGGTGGTTGGTTTGCTAAATCTGGAGGTTAGGTGTGGCGTGTGCCATCTGTTATGCTCGTGTGAGAGAGGGAGGTGGCTGGTTTGTTAGATCTGAATATGAATATTGAAGGTCTACTAGACTACCGGCAGGTAACAAGAGTCAAGAGATGAAGATTGATTAATTTGATTTTGTTAGAGGATGGGAAATCATTTTTTATCAGGCTAAAAGTGTGAGAGATTGAGAGATTGAGAGTTGTGACTTGTGAGGGTTGAGAGGGGGCAGCTTGTTTGCTAAGGAGTAAGGACGACTGGATAGGTAATGTTAGCATTAGGGGTAAAAACTTAGAAATCATTTTTTATTTATTTATAGTACCTATTTTTTTAACTGAACCGATTTAGTTATGTTGAGGTTTTTTGGTTTCAGGCTTATTAAACCAAAATTGAACCAAACTAGAAATTTTAGAAAATATTCTACTCGGTTTTTTTTCATGGTTCGATTTTTCCAATTTTTTTTTTATTTTCTTAGTTTAATCGGTTTCTCAGTGTTTGTGTTCATCTCTAACTAGAACCAAAGAATTTGGTCCTGTTAACTAGCTAAGCCCAAAGTAACGTGCATCTGACGAGCATGCCAACCCAAAGTACTTGGGTTTGGCAGTCAGCCAAACCCAAGGTAACGTTGGTCTGACAAGCATATAAAACTCAAAGTACTTGGACTTGATAAACTGTCAAGCCCAAGGTAACAGGGTTTGACGAGCATGCCAAACCCAAAGAACTTGGGCTTGACAATCAGACAAGTTTAAGGTAACATGAGTCTGACGAGCATGTCAGACCTAAAGAACTTGAAAATTATCAAGTTCTAAGGCTGTATGTTTGATCGTAGACGACCCTCTATAATAAAAGCATTAAAGACATGCTAAATCGACATACATGTACTCATAGATGTATACAATGTCTCTTAAAAAACCTATCATACTTATTATCTCATTAATAATATATAAGAGATATTTGTCTTCCATTATTGTCCTCGAAAGCAAAGGACTTTTCAGCCCCTCTCTTCTTTGAAAAAAACAAGAATCAGGGGGTATAAATACTCTCTGAACCATCTAGGTAAAAGACCAGAACTGAAAAATTCTTAAGATAAAGATATATAGATTTCAAAGCATTAATTAACTTAAAAACTTAAGAACAAATATTTTTGTTCCTTGAATTTTATATTTTTTTCATAATTGAAACTATTTTTACATGTACTTAAGCTTTTATTATAAATCTAAAATTCTTTATATTAAGAAGAAGAAATAAATGAGGTAAATGCATATCAATGCACGTAATCCAAGCAGGATACACATATTATACAGTTTTATCACTGTCAAAGTGTCTATAGTGGTACTAGGATCTTTAAAGAGACAAACGATTTGTCATTTTTCAACTATGCGTTTTACCAGATATAAATGATCAAAGCACAACAGCATTTGCTTCAAAGCTGGCTCTCATCCTCCCACCGTCACCCTTTTCTTTTCACAATACTACAGGATAAGGTCGCACATTTATCCATCAAATGGTATAAAAAGTTGAAAGCTCTAGACTCTAGTAGACCTAGCTAGGGTAGTAAATACTACAGGTCTGGTGTTTCATGGAAGGGTCACTGTCTGTGTAGGGTTGTCAAACCGCGTGATACTCGCCACTGTTAGCCTCCTCTCCTTCTTTAAAGCAAACAAGGTTTCTAGCTGAGATTGATTAATGGCGACTGTACTGTAAGTGGAGTTGAAAGGCATGGGAGCGCCACTTTTACACGCCTCAACTAGTTATATATAATACGACTACGCATGAGTGGTGGTTCTCTCTCCCGGTGTCTGCTTCTTTTGTACTTTTTTTTTTCTTTTTTTTTGGGGGGTGGGGGCTTGGAGGGCTTACAATAGGGCAACGTCGTATATACATAGCAGATTGCCTCGAACTAATATGGAGACTCAGATCCAAACATACAGTTGAAATTAAATAAGTCAGCAATTACCTCAAATCCAATATCGCCACACAAATTAAAACACCATTATAACTTTTTAGTTAAGGTGGTAAAAAAAGTTAAAAACCTGATTAAATTAAGAAAAGAAAAATAAATATTAACAGAACAAATTATCAAACATGATTCTTATAAATAAATAAAAAATATATATAAAAAATAAAATCATAAAAAAAAAATTAGACCGGTTATAATTATTGTATATAAAACTCCTTACTTTATGAATGATTATATAAAAAACTAATATGCAAAAAATTAAAATTAAAACATTTCCTCATGGATGTGCAGTAATTTTTTATACAATTTTCAAATTAATTATTCTTCTATTTTTTTTTAATACAACTGCATAAAAATTATCAAACATGATTGTTGTACTTTAATCCACTTTTCAAGTCATGATAAGTTTTTATTAAATAAAAAATTATGTGAATAAAGATACACATATGTAAACAAATAAGTTATTTTAAGGTAGAAAGACTTTTTAAAGTGATTCATAATATAAAAAAATGGTTTGCCATACATAATTGTATCTTGTTAGAGACAGGTCATATTATATAATTTTAATTTATGTATATGATAGATATCTTATATAAATTAAAAAATGAGTTTCTGTGCTTGATTTGTTTTTTGTTTTGATAGCGAAGTTCGTAAGCTTAGCCTTTAAAGTTTAAAAGCACCTGATTTTTATTTATTTTTGTGTGTTTTATGATGAAACTCACTTTAAATAAAATTATTAAAACAATATTTAAAAAATCATCTAGTTTTTCATAATTTTCTAATAAAATTAAAACTTTTATGGTTTTCAATGTACCAACATTGTTTTTTCACATGATTTAGGTCCTTGCAATTTTTTATCTCTTTATATCTATAATTTTTTAAAAAATATATATTATATAAAATAACAAATAAAACATCACTATAATAACCATAAAATTTAGTTTTTTTTTAATATAGATATCCGAGTTAGCTTATGTGCACCTCGACTAATCCTATAAATCCTAAAATTAATGATCATATAAATCTTTAATGACTATTATATTAATAATCATATAACTTAAATCTAAAATCATAAAAAAAAAATTAAACTTTTTAATTCTAGACTTTTATCCTCGTGTGCACCTCGAAGATGAGAACATAAAATTTAGTCTTTGTTGGCCATATAACATCCACATCTCCATATCGTCGGTCGGTGACGATAAAACGATTCATTAATGCTTCAGATGCATTTTCACGAAAAAAAGAGTATTTTACCAATTCCCTTCTCATCATTAAATATTAAAGGCCGGGATTGTTTCTTGGCAAAACATAGAATCACTCCGAATATTAACAATTTCTCGCAATCGTATACAACACGACTCACTCAACAATCGGTTAATTCTGATATTAATTTGTTTTTTTGGATAAAGAATTTTGTTATTAATATTAATGAAGCAAACTTAAATCTTCCTCCCAAATTAATTATATACCATAAATTTATCTGTTTTTTATTCTTCTTTGAAATTAGATATTACTAATTTTGCATTAAATTTTATTTATACAATTGGAATAAGACTTCTTAATATGTCAGTTGTATTCAATTTAAAGTTTTAATTTTAATAGGATTGATAGTTAATAATTATAAGTAATATTGAAGGAATAAAATAATGTTAACAAATCAGTTGTTTATTAAGAAATGCTAGGAATTCAAATTTGAGTAGATTAGTAAAAATGATGTTAGTTAATCAATTATTTTAAAGAATAATTTTGTTTAAAAAAGTTGGATAAGAATTTGAACTAAATAAATCAATTATTCAATTATTTTAAATAAGTTGGACTTCGGAGTTGAGGATTGGAACACGAGTAGCAGGTTCGTGGCCTTGAGCTACATTCCAAACACCCGTGGACTCTCCATCTGCCATTAACCAAGGTGTAAATGAATTTCAATGGGGAGTAGAATGTGAAACTAAGAGCAATATTTGACGACAATCTCTTGGAAACAACTCAAAACATTTGTTCATTTCCGTAAAATATGCTGTGCGCTTAAAAATCAATATTGACAAAAAAAAAAAAAAACTATACACTGTTGAGAATGGCTTCTCGTATTTTCCTCTCTCATAAAGCAAAGAGCAAGGATAGGAGGAGAGGACGACCTTCGTTTTTCTATTATCTATAGGAAGCCTTGGTTTTCCATTTGAACTCTAGCTTTGGGCCTATTAGTTAAGATCGTGAGCATAACTTAACGAGGTGCAACTACCAAATACCTTCACTCTTCATGCAATGGGTGAGCATGGCAGATTCTCACTCCATGTCTACAAAGCTGCCAAAATGTGCATGGCTAAAAACAGTGTTCTTCTCCCAGCTAACCTGCAAATAGAAAGACAAGTAGAACATGAACATCATCTAGTATTCAATGTATATTTATTTTCTGAGAAGGGAAATTGAATACACAAGCACACAAGAGGTCTTTTGCCATTCACCTTCTCTTCATGTAGAAAAGATTGACGTCAATAATGCATGGAATGAACATGCATCTGCATTAAATGGAACCACCATTCAGCTCAAATGTACCACACAGTGAAGCCAAGAGCTATCTCAGTCCTATAAGTACACCACTAACAGCACAGTAATCTCTTGCAGCACACATTCAATTCTTCCATGATGACAAACTGCCTTTTCAATCGCTCTGATAGAAGATAAAAAGTTCCTGTTAATGAGAGGGGGCGAAGAATGCACCGGATTAGGGTTGCCAACCACCAATATGCAACGAGACTATAAATCCAAACCATAGTATATTCATCTAAGGGCACCTTAGAAGCCACCAAATCAATCACTCTGTTATGTTCATCAGCCCATTCAAGTATTAAGGAGCAATTCCAATTCCACAGATATCACATTGCAAATCCTCTGTTGTATAGATTGCTGGAACCAGACATTTGATACTTCAAATCCTCATAGCTAGGAACAAATTTGCTAAATCCCAACCCTCCATTTCCCAGGAATTCTGGCATAGAAGGATCACTAATGTTTTTTACCTCATTCCAACCACTACCCAAACTGCCATTTGACATGTGCATATTTCTAAGCTGTTGAGCTGTCAATTGTGTAAATGACGATGATTTGTTGGGTGGGGATTGACCAAGAAACATAGGTGAAATGGTGTAAGCATCATCTGGTGGAGAGAATCTATTCCTTAGGTGATCCGACAACCTGGGGTTCTGCTGAGCAGAAATTGATTGCCGCATCAGCATTTGAAGCTCTGAATCATGATCAAAAGGACTAAACTGGGGGGGGAAAGCTGGTTTTGCATCAAAGCCTGGATTACTCAGCCTTGCTGACAGAAATCCTTTGCCAACTTCCATTATTGCAGGATCAATAAATTCAACATCCCCGGAGATGCCAATATTCCTAGATAGTGGAGCAGAGTTTTGTAGAAAATGATTTGCTGAAGAAAGAGAAGAAATATTAAAATTCAATAAAGAGAGAGAAGACAAAAAGGAATAAACCGTTATAAATTATAAATCACAAACCAGAATGGTCAAAATCATAGTGTACTGCCCCTTGAGTAAGAAAGCCTGGAGGCACAGCTCTGCTTGGCACCGAGAATCCTGGAGGGGAAGAAGTGGAAGTTTTGGAAACTGTTCGTGCATTGCAGTATGAAAAAAGTTAGGAGAATAGTTAAGAGGATTCATAAGATTACCAAAATAATAGATGTTATCATCTCAGTCTGTGAAACATGTGATTGGAATTCAAGGGAAATCACAGTTCATAAAATTACTAAGAGAGTTTTTATTTATTTTAATTTGTCATAAAATGCTAAGAAAACTTCACATAACTGATGGAACAAGATATGAGAAGCTAGGCATTTTGGCATTTCCAAAGATAAATAAAAACTACATGGAAAACCTTCCAAGATAACTTTCCACAATGTTCATAACAACTAGAGTAACTGTGCTGAGGATATGACAAAGCACCATCACTACTGTCACTTTGTCAACTCTCAAAGCACCATCACTACTGTCACTTTGTCAACTCCAGCTCTGACTCCCTAAAGATCGGTGGAATTGCTTGTTCAATCTAAAGGACACCATTCTCACATGTCAAAATTTTACCTTCAATAGCCCATGTCTCTAAAATTAATCAGCATCTCAAAATCTGAAAAAGAAACTGACAACACACCTACCCTACCAAAATTGATACCAAGCAAAGATGTAGCCTTGCAAAAAGAACAGAAACATAGGGAGCGAGATTAAACTTGAAAGGCATTTCCTTTCATAGAATATCCTCAACTAGTATGAAATAGAAGCCACCATATCATGTCAGCCTCAATGGCCATGTTGTCATAACCATAAAAAATCTTAGATATCAGAAGTTACTCTTTAATCTATTAAAACATTCAGAAGATCTCCTAAAGAACAGAGCCCAGAAACCAATTCCATGTTTCTTCTAAATCATAGGCATGCCTCCCACAGTGGCATGAATGGAGAACACACCACCCCTAATAAAGGCTAGATAGCAATTTCATCCTCCCAACTTCAAAGATTGTCTAGAAGTTAATAGTCCAGAAGGCACTCTATCCCTTTAAAAAGAGTTGGATGTTATTTTGAAAATACATACTCAAACCAGGAACCATCTTACCTGTTGATAAGGTAGAGAACATTCCAGTTCTCTACATGTCCCTATCACCAATCAAATTTATTTACCTACTCCCAACACAGTTGTGGGCCAGGACAGTCATCGCCTAACTGGTAGCAACACCTTATCACTAGAGAAACAGCTTAAGCTAAAATCCTCCCCTCAATCAAAAGAAAAATGAGAAAAGAATAGAATAGAAATGAAAAATGGAAAGAAAGTAACTCATGTGAATACTTTCAAACTTTGAATACATGATAAAATTTCCAATAAAAAGGAGATGCATCATTTCACATCTAATAAAAAATCAGATTCCCTGTTATTATAGGAAATTAATTAAAACGTGTTAACATACAAATAATGCTAGAGATACTAAACAGTTTTTTAATGCATCTCTTACTGAATAATTAACTAACCTACACGTGAATGACAAAATATTAATTTTAAAAAAACTTTCGTAAATCACAGAACCATATCCTATTTCTTTAGCAAGAATGGCCAATAAGAAAACAACACATCATTTAGTAAGAGAATTTAGAAGTATCCCTAGCATTACTCTTCATCATAGATGGTTTTCTGCACTCAGAGCAGTATTCACACAAACATACAGAAATAATAAGCCTTCTGTATCATAAAAATATCATATATTGAAAGAAAAAAAGATTTATCCTAGAATAAGATAATGGCAAGAAAAACATTTGGTAAAAATTAACAAGAACAAGCACAAGGGCCGAAGCAAGACAGCTGACAGCAACAGAATTTAGAAGTGTCCCTAGCATTACTCTTCGTCATAGATGGTTTTCTGCACTCAGCATTATTCACAAATACATACAGAAAAAACAAGCCTTCTGTATCATGAATCATATCATGTATTAAAAAAAAAAAGAAGGATTATCCTAGTATAAGAGAATGGCAGGAAAAACATGTGGTAAAAAATTACGAGAATAAGCACAAGGGGCATAGCAAGACAGCAACAATACTGCACTGGGTAACTGTAGTACATCCAGTAACATGAAAAGAACAGCTTTACAAGAAATAGGAAGAAGCATCATATCAAATGAGGTGGCACTCACCAGAAAAGCTAGAAGATGTAAAAGGATGCTTGCTGAGAAAACCATTTGATTCCACAGAAGTAATATTTGAAGAGATACTACGGTAATGGTCCATCCAAGGTTCCTTGTTTTCAATAATATGATTTGAGACGGGAGATTTATTTGTTGCATTTTCAAGTGAATGTTCAAAATTAGACAAATGATTGGAGAAACCATCCTGCCTGGCAAATGAGAACCTTGATTGACTACTCTCCTGTGGTTTTCGTATGCATGGTATTTTGAGGGAACTTTGTTGTGTATCATTATCAGCCAGGAACTTAACTAAATTCTGAGGTGATGTCAATGAATCTTCCCACACACCAGAATCCATTGATAAAATATTTGAGATAATGCTGCTCTCATCTGTATTTTGATCAAGTTTATAGTCACCACTGGCCACATTACCATGTTCTTCCAAGCACTTCCCTGATCCTACCTCTAACAAGACACTAGAATGGTTAGAAGATCTATCCCACTCAGTAAGGCCATTAGCTTGTCTGCCATGCAATCCATTAGACAAAACTGTGTTGCCAGATCTGAATGGAAAAGCAACCTCATCATGCTTAGGGGGGAGAATGTTTGGTTGTACATCAACAGTGCAATGATGAATCTTGCCTTGCTGCCAGGACTGTTCCAAATGCTGTTTTGAAGAAGGTGAGGATGATATGGGTGGTTGATTATGGATGCTTCCAAAGTCCTGAACTTCCTGATCATCAAAACAGAGTAAATCCTCAACAATAGCACATTCTTTCAGTGTTGGCGAGAATGAAGACTCGCTAAGTGGCTCACTCACAAATTGTTGTGAGACTTGACTTTTGGGCAGTTTATGAATAGAATTCGAAATTTCTGAAGTAACAGGTTCATGGTACTCATCCTTAAGGTTACCATCAGTGCAAATTGACAATAACCCAGAACATAGCCCCTGAAGATCCCCATCCGAATGAAAATTTCCATCCTCATCCAGACTGGTAATACAGGATGGTTTGGTGAGTTTTGAAGGACTTGTTCCAGCTGATGGCAATGCAGTATCCCCAGCACTGTCCTGAGATGCTGGAGAACAAGGTAAATGGTCATTCAATGTTAAATTGGCAGGATTCACTTCACAGCTTCCTTCAAGTATGGTTCTTTTTATGTCACCAGAACTTTTGGTGCTCAAAACTTCTGATTCAAGAGCACAGGGACCATGTGATGTTTCAGGTTTATGATTGGGAGATCCACTTGACGATGAAAAACTTGTAACTGGTGTGCCAGCGACACGTGTCACCCTGATAAACAACATTAAATGGAATATAATAAAATTCTCAATGCCACATATCATAAGATAAAATTCAGGATGCCACATAACAAACAGATATCATACCATGAAGCTGCCCCATGTAGTGTATTGGATCTTCCAGCACCACTTTCCGCATATGAACTGCTATCCCAGTTCATTATATTCTGCTGGAAAGCAATAGTCAGGATATTTCAATTAGTGAGCACACTGGAGGAGTAAAATACAGTAATACAATATGGTTTGTAGATTTCATTTATTTGAACTTTACTGAACTGGAGATCATTCCCTGTTTTTAACTTCTTAATGATAACATCAGGTTATAGAATATAACTATCAGTCCTACAAGAATATATAGTCCCCAAACGCATCACCAAAAATAACCAAATTTTCCAAGAAGGCAATGTATAATGTGAAGCCTTACGTTAGAAGTTTTGGAATCATGTTTGGCTGTCAATGATATGTTCCTATCAGTGCACTCATCTGCTGGGGGTGGCAAAACATTTCCTGAACGCCGATGCAAATTATTTGTAGCACCAATAATTTGTTGTACTCTACTCCTTTAAAACCATAATGAGGTAATTTAAGTAAGATAGAGGAAGATATGAATAGCAGAGGAACCAACAGTATCAGGCAAGTCTTCTAAATCAACATATTTAATGTAAGAGAGATGGAAAACTGAAGAATAGGGGGAGACCCTGTATGGATCCCTTCGACCCCTCCCCCCAAAAAAAAAAAAAAGATATTAAAGCATGCTAGATGAGAACATATAAGGTGTAAAAAGAAAACAGAAAACTTTTGCTACCTTTGTATTATTGTTATTAAAGACATTCACAATGGACAGGAGCCAAGTGAAAGACAGCATTATCTTATCATTACATTGTGTAGCTTCAGTGCACATCCTTTAAGCAAATTAAAAAGGATTGTGATTCAAAATGAAAGACCAGATAGCAATACCTTGTGAAGGCTGAAACTAAATCATCTTTTGTAAAACTATCTTCTTCGGAGCCAAAATCATGCAAATATAAACAGTCTGGAATGCTGCAAGGCTGGACCAATAGAAGTATTGATCACAGAGATAACATAAGAATCTCAGTTCTTTGGTATACAGACTCATAAAGGAAGAACCTTTTGTGTGTGCTTACCATATTTTTCAGCCATGCATGGCAATATTTTGTCGTTCCAAAACATGCCCTGTATAGGAAAACTCTTATTAATCATCAGATTGTCAACATAAAAAGTAACACGCAGAAGAAGAATAAGATATGCTTACCTCAAGGATCTACCATCTAAGACAAAACTGTGCACTGATTGAATACAACGAACTGCTTCCTCCTCTTTTCCATATGTTATATACCTAACAAGTGAAAAAAGGTACCATTTTAAAACTACAAAATATCAAATAGCTACACTATGACAGAATCCCCAATTAGGATTGTGGGGGAGGGACGGGACATTTGACAAAAAAGGCCATTGAGCTTACACACAACAGCTGTTGTTTGCAGAATGTTGAATCGCCCCTGTTGCAGTTCGAGAAATAGACACCTTCAGAACCTTTCCATATTGGCCAAAATACTCTCTTCGCTGAAGAAGCTGATAGATAGCAAAAATACACCTTAGACTCTAGAGATATATAAAAAAGAGCAACTTAAATTTAAGAATAAGTACAACAGGATTATATCTACTTTGAAATTGCAATGAGTTGCACAAAGATATGCAAGAATACTCACGGATTCATCTGCAATATTGAGAGGTAATCCAATTATATACACTAGATTCCGTTGAATGACTCTAACATTGCTTAGATGCATCCTCCCTTCAGATATTTTTGGCTTCCCTTTATGGGACTTCAGTTTTCGCTCTGAATTCATTTCAGCCACTAGCCTGCATAGCAAAGAATGCACGGTGAATTATGAACATCAACAACTCATCAAATGGTATTTGCATAAAAGAAAGGAAACTGCAAAGTAAGCATGATGATAACCTTTCACAGTTTGCTGCCATCCCCACTATCTTTTCTTTGTCATATGGTATACGACAAGCTGGGCAGCGACCATCAGAATTATCCTTGCCAGCCATTTCCATAATGTGGTTCCAGCACCAAACACAGATCTGTGATAATAAGAGAGAAGAAAACAGATGTGAACAAAATATAATAAAAAAGTGGAAAAGTTGACAGCCCCTTCCCGCACAAAAATTAACAACAAAGTAAGATTTCGGAGCTTAAACCTCATAACCACATTTGCATGGCTTCAATTGCTGATCCGTCAAATCCATCTCCTCAGCACACAATGGGCATGTCTTCTCTCCCTTGTCGCTCATGATTGCCCTGGAGAAAACTCACCAACATTAAACATATCTTCATAAAATATAATTTAAAAACAATCCCCCTTGAATTGGATCCCCCGTCTATAATCATGCCATCAACAAGATTTCCAAAGACCCATGAATTGTTTTTCAAAAAATCCACTCAACTCTACCAACTCTCACAGTTTATACTAGTTAAAGCATATAAAATGGCTTCTACACACCTCAGTATCATAAAGAAGAAAAAAAAAAGATAATCTTTTCAATTTCCTGGGTTTTCTCAGCAACCAAACGGAGTGTTATGAAGTAAAATCCTCATAAATTCAATTAAATCTAATCAAATCATGCAACTGATGAAAAAGAAAACACTTCCTTTTCACTGAGCAACAAGGTCATCAGCAAGAAGAACTACATAAAAAACAGCATATCAACTTTTGTAAAAAATAAAAATTGAAACTAATCAATCTAACAAAAATCATACATTTGTACATCCAAACCCGAATCAGGATCCGAAAAATCAGAATTTAATTTCAAGATGTGTAAAGCAAGAGACGGATTTCTCAATTTGTAGATACTATTTTTCCTTTTAGATTTAACGATCTAGACTACTACTATTATTATTAAGAAAAAGAGTCAACAAAGGTTGGATCTTAAATAATTAGAGATAGAGTTCAGGTCGGCCAAAGAAATGAAGAAAAAAAACAAAAGAAGAGAAGAGAGTGATTACTTTGTTTTGAGGTACGGCACGGGAATAGAGGATGGAGAGAGGCTTAACAGTGAGGAAGAGAAAAGCAGAAGTGGAGCAAGGAATCTGTGCTTTGAGTTTGTGTGTGTGAGGGAGAGGGAGAGAGAGAGAGTGGGCGACCTTTGGATAAAAGTGAAAGCCACAAACAAGAGTGTGTGTAGGTGAGTGTCCGTGTTTTTATTTTATTTTATTTTTTTATTTATGGATAAAAGAACGGACGGACGGATTGGCGTGTGGTGTGGTGATTTTGTTGTTGATGGACGGATGAATGTTGATGCCCTTGTGGTTCATATACCATGTTCATACCAAACAAATTATTAACTTGTATGCGACTAAGCACGTAGATTTGATATCCGGTTATTAGATTGTTCAAGCTACTTTGAGCTTTTTTTAATTATTCAATAAAAGGAGGTATATGAGATTGTTTTAATAGTTTTTTTTTAAAATATTTTTTATTTAAAAATATATTAAAATAATATTTTTTTATTTTTTTAAATTTATTTTTAATATTAATAAATCTAAATAATCTAAAAACACTAAAAAAATAATTTAAAACAAGAAAAAATCAAATTTTAATAAAAATAATGTTAAACCGCAACCCCAAATGAGCATTATCTGTCATGGAAGACACAAATTGTTCATATTGGCTTGGATCAATATATTCTAAGAAATTTCAAAGTCATTCTAATTTTATTATGAGCAACAAACTATAATTTCTTCATGAATTTTATGATACATGTTTATTTAGAAAATTTTCAAAACACGGCTACTTCATTGAGAATAAAAGCATATCCTCTAGTAAATCTTAAATCTTTAAGGTTAAATATCCGATTTGCATCACTATACCTTTTTAATACCATCAGATAACTAGTATAGTATAATTCATGGTCCAAGGTATATATCAAATATTTGAGTACAATATTTATTGCTTTTCAATTATTCATACTTAGATTATTGGTAAACCTACTCAATTTGTTAACCGAATAAGCAATATCTAGTCTTGTATAGTTCATAACATACATCAAGCTCTCAATCATCCGAGAATGTTTTAATTAGTGTATTCTTTCACCTTTATTTTTGGACAGGTGTACACTTATGTTTATTAGTGCTTTAACAATGCTGTTATTACTTTTAGAAAATTTGTCAAAAATTTTCTCAATATAATTAGATTGGGATAATACAAATCCATCATATATCCTATTAATTTTTATTCTTAGTATAACATCTGCAACACTTAAGTCTTTCATGACAAACTTATTAGTTGATATTTTTTTTATAATATTTGATCATGTAATCATTAATGTCTAAATTAACAAATTATCTATAAAGAGACATATAATGACATCACCTTTATATGTGTCTTTTACATAAACACATTTATCAATTTTATTGATTATAAATCATTTGATAGCATAACCTAGTTTAGGTCATTATTTAGGTGCTTTTTTCAAATCATAAAATGACTCTACAAACTTATAGACTTTTTTTCCTTATCCTTCAACAACAAACCCATTGAGTTATTTTATATAAATCTCTTTGTCAAGGTTATCATTTAATAAAGTTATTTTTATATCCATTTTATGAATTTTGAGCTTGTTAATAGTTGTGGTGGCTATTAATGTTCATATAAAAGTTATTATTGACATAATTAAATAGTGTTAAATAGTCCACATCTTCTTATTATTTGAATCCTTTAACAACAAGTCTTATTTTATTTATGTCAATAGTTTCAATAACTTTCATCTTTTAATAACTTACATGAGCGAGAGAGAAAAAAAGGACTACGACAATGTTTTCAATATAAAGATTAGTATATGCTAGAACATTACTGTAGTAGTAAGGGCCTGCATATGATAGAAAGAATGAAGGATGGTAACTAGGATTTTATGGAAGTTAAAGAAGGATTGGAAACTGAGGGAAAAAAAGAGTAGAAAGATTGAGAAATTTAGGGTATCATTAAATGCTCTAGCTAATATTTATACTTACAACACTATTAATACTAAAGGTAGTTGTCCAGGAAATGATCTTATAATCCTATTAAATAGTAGCAATACTTATAGTTTTATCAATGAGTATTTAATTAAAAGATTGGATGTTATTATTAGAAAGACTATTGTATTGGTAGTAACAGTGATAAATACCTAGTTTATGCAAGGTTATGAATTCAAGGATGACCTACGGATACTTAAGTTAGACAGTAAGAAGTAATTTAGGAGTGGATTGTTTAAGAGTATATTATTCAATATTATTTGATTTAATAAGTTGAAGTTGTCTTTTAAAAAAGAGGGTGAGATGATTGAATTAAGAAGGATAATTAAGAAAGTAGGATTACAAATGATGACTATATAGAAAAGATGCATAAGAGCTTTAATAATGTATTTTTTAGACTAGTGGGTCAATTTTTTTCCTTAGAAATAGCTAAAGAAGTGAAGAAACTAGTGAAAGTTGTGGAAATTAAGGTATGGTTAAAGGAATTTATAGGAGTATTTGAGGAACCAAATACATTACCCTCTTTTAAAAGGTTTGATTATAAAATTCCATTAAAGTCAAGTCCATATCGTATGAACATCAAAATAGGGCTGAGCATTTCTGGTTCAATCCGGTTTTTAATCAAAATAAGCAACCAAATCAATTTTTTTCAAAATTTTTTGAACCGAACCGAAAACCGGTTCAAACCGATTAATTTCGGTTCGGTTCGGTTTTTTCCCCTTCCAAACCGGTTCAAACCGATAATTAGTGACTGGGAAGACGAACCCGATGTCTTTCTTCTCATCTCCTCGTTTAGAACATTTGAGTTAGACAGTGACATTCTAAATAGTTTTGTAAACTTTCAAGAAGTCATAATGCATGTATCTCATCATTAAAGTTAATAACCATTGCAGGCAACTCATTAATAATTCCTTGAAACTTGTTAAAGTGATGTTTCATCTTGGTATCTCAATGATATCATCTGCTTTATCGCATATAACTTTAGGTTTACAGAGAGTAAAGGGAGGGGAGAAAATCAAAACAAAGGAGAGTGAAGGGAATCAAAGCGAATACTAGAGAGTAAATGGAGAAAAATTAAAACAAGATTTGATAAAGCGACCAATGGCTAATGATATATAGAGAAGGGAGTAACTTTCAAATGGGCTTCCTTACTTAGAGACTAAAGTGAGAATAAAGGGAGAGATATGCAGAGAAGGGAGTAAAGTGAGAGTAAAAGGGAGAAGAGATCTACAGAGAAAGGCGGGCGACTAATGGCTAAATGTGATTTTAGGGTTAAAAAACATTGTATTTATAGTTGGTTTTTTTTTCAAGTGCTGGCTGGTTGAATTGGTTCGGTTTGGCTTGGTTCAATCAGTTTCAGACTTTAGAAACTGAACCGGAAATTTTTTGTGATTTTTTAATCGGTTTATTTCGGTTCGGTTTTTTCGGTTATTTTTTTTATCCGGTTTTCTCAGTTTTTTTACTCACCCTTATATCAAACCTTATAAGAGCTCCTTTATTCAAAATGGTGAGATAAAGAAATTGGTTATAGAGATGCTCATGAATAGAATAATCCAGCATAATGTTAATCTATTTGCTTCATTAGCACTACTAGTAAAAAAAAAAAGACAACACTTAGAGATTTTACATAGATTACAAGCAACTCAATAATTTAACTATAGAAACAAGTTCTTTATTCCTCTCATTGATGATCTCCTAAATGAATTTCATGGTTTCATATTCTTCTCCAATTTAGACTTGAGGTTTGGTTGCCTCAACTAAGAATGAATGAAGAAGACATTGAGAAGACTACATTTAGAACATATAAAAGCCATTACAAGTTTAGAGGAATACCATTTGGATTAAAAAATGCTCTTGTCACTTTCTAGACATTGATGAATATCATACTAAAACCTTTTCTAAAGAAGTTTTTACCTTTTTCTTTTTAGTTTATATGATGAATATGTTTGTTCTCCTATGTTTATTTTTATTATGATTGTTTTTTTTAATTGCTAGAACGGACTCAAAATTATTATTGTAGACAATCTATTGCTAAATTTGATATCAAAACTGAAGTTGTGATATATGAACTTGTGAAGCAATTAAGTTTAATAATTGTGGCGGATCTATGTTATTAACCTTAGGGAGAACATTCGAACAAATCAAACATAGACTACTAACAATCATGTTGTCAAGATTAATTAATTTATCCAATTTTTAAGGCTGTCATTCAATTAAATTACTAGTGCAGACACTGTGGTTGTTTGATGGTTAGGATTAGTTATACAGCGAATCTGTTAACTAATCAGCATAAGAAAAGATAAATATTCAGAGTATAAATTGACATTGCATTTCAGTGATCAGTTCTGATTTTCATAGGTGGATGCTTACTTGCGACTAATGTTTGTTTTTCTTGATAAATTTCAGTTTTCTTTGATTTAGCATTGATTGCTTCTTTCTGTTTACTTTTGCCTTAGCCTAGATTACCTCCAAACCCCACAAATTGCATGTCATATAGCATAAAACTCTAAACTAAACCTTCCTCGAGGGATCGACCCCTTGCTTGCTCTATATTATCTTGTGTGTTGTGCTTTAAGTTAGGGTAATTAATTTGTGCGACCACGACATTGTAACAATATGTATACCATGTTAAATCATATTTATTCTTTACATAATAGTCATTGATTTTTTTAATAAGATTTAAGACCATTTTCAAATCTCATTCTATATTGACCAATAATTTCTCCGTCAATACTATTTGAGAACAAATGAAATATTTTCTCTAATTCACATAGGGTGATAAACCATCTATTAATCACTCAAGTACATTTATATAGTTCATGTTATATCCAATGTCTACCATTTTGTTACCTCAATTAAGATAGTATATAACAGGATCAAAACATAACATTTTTATATATGTGATAACTTAGTGATCTAAGTCTAAGGATTACTTACATGACCATTACGTGAGCCTTTCGATAGACATAAGTGATCTTTCCATATAAAATTCTCATGCAGGTCAGTTTAGTGTGCATGTCTTATGACAAGCATCTATATATTAGTTCTAGGTATCCCTCGTACCTTACCTTATGAGAATAACTACTTTTTTATATAAAAGAAAGAACATAATATATATGAGTCTTTACAACTCTAATGCGTTTACAGTATTTAAGAGAGCATCGACTAGGAACATTTTAGAAACAATGCTTTGATGCAATAATAATTTCATAATTATAACAACTTTATAATTTTCTTTTTAAAGCATTTTTATTTCATAGACTTTATCTTTACTTTAGATTCATTAATCTAATATTATATGAATATTAAAGATAATTTAAGCTTTTATTAATAATAAATATGTATTTACATCAATATAATAATGTCACAGGTAGCTAACCGATTGACTACATGACATATTAAACTAACAATCTCTCACTTGCACTAAAACTAATTGTTAATGTTTCTAATACCATATTGCTCCATATAGCATTAATGCTTTTGCATTTATCTTTGGTGGGTACTTAATTTATCCTTACATCTTTCATTTCATTGATTTATCAAATCAAATAGAATTTTTTAAGTACTTGTTTAGATCATTGATGAGACCTTGGTTCCTTTACTTATATAATGACCTTTATTATTATCACAGTACAGGGCAACTAAACCAATAATAGTAGGAACCAATCTAGGAAGCAATCATCAACTTCTTAATCCAAATAACCTTTTTATTTCCTCAAATATGACGGTGGACTCTTATGCAGTTGTAGAATTAATTGTGCTCTCTTGTTTGGAACTATTTCAACTCACGGCATTACCATTTAGACTAAAACATATATTGACTAATTTTTATTATTTTCTAACATTTCATTGAAAAAATCTTAATTTAAGTAGTTTTGAGCTTCTAGTTTATCTTCTTCATTGATGGATTATGTAGCCAAGTATAGGATATCACTTCCATTATATCTCTTTCAATCTATGTCTTAAAACATATGTCTTTGAAGGGAGGTATTTCATGCAAAATAGATAAGAATCCAATCTTAAATTTTTCCATACTAAATTATTTTAGCATCTAGTTTATATGTATGGATTGAAACAATGTAATTAACTTTTTAGATCTATCTTTTTAGATCTTTATATCCAATATATAGGTTTTTTCTTCTAATTTTTTATGGAGAAATTCTTGGACAACCAAAACTTATTGATTAAAGTAAATATATGTCATTTTTTTAACAATAATATGCCATCTACATATAATATTAGGAAAACAACATAAATCTCACTAACCTTTTATAAACCTAAGATTTATCCATATTTTTTATGAATTCAAATCTATTGATTATACCATCAAAATTGGATATTTCTACTCCTTAAAACTTGTATTATACATTTATAAATTGTCTTTCATGTTAGTCTTTCTCTTAAAAAGTCACTTATATCCATTGGGTTTTATCCCATTAGGTGGATCAACCAAGTTCCAAACTTGGTTAGTATATAAAGTCCATAGCTTCAAGTCATTTATTAGAGTAAAAATCATATAGTTCTTCCAAGTAATTGATAGGCTCATCAATCATGAGCAACATGCCATTCACAACTTCCATGAGAGGTCCTTATCTCATTGTTCTAAACTTTGTGTTTCTTAAGGTTCAGGCTAAACATCTAATATTCTAGCTTTAAGAATATATATTTTATATTCTTTTCTTGGTCTTATCTTCTCATTCTTTTAGAGGTTTAGAGGGCTTAGTTGTATCCTGGAGGTGTTGTCTCTGTGTGGAACAAATAAACACCTTAAAGATAGTGTTTTCACGCCTCTAAGCCAACTCTATATTTGTTTCCATCCTAAACTTTCCTAATAATTTTAAGGTGTTTATTTTGATGGAGACAAATATGAATTCTAGCGTCAAAGCTGCTACGGATGCCAAAATTCAACTAGATCGGTTTGATGGTACGAATTACACAAGATGGATGGACAAGATGATATTCCTGCTTACTTCATTAAAGATTTACTACATTCTTGATCCGAATTTATCTGCACTACCTTAAACCACAAGAAGATGAATCTGCCACTATTAAGACTACAAGAGTAAAACATGAAGAAGATGAAGTGCTTTGTCGAGGGCATATACTGAATACTCTGACCAGTCAACTTCATGACATATTCTCTAAATTAAAGTCGCCAAAAGAAATTTGAGCTGCCTTAGAGACACACTACAAGTAGGAAAAATCAAGTTCTGGTCGTTTTCTTGCTTTAAAATTTTTTGAGTATGAGATTACTGATAATAAGCCGATCATGGATCAAGTCCATGAAATTCAAATGCTAATATCAAAACTTAGTGATTTGGATATCAAAGTTCTTGATTCACTTCAAGTGAGGGCTATTTTATCAAAACTTCCTCCATCCTGGAATGAATATAGGAAGAAGATGTTGCATTCTATAGACAATTATACCTTTGAACAGTTTCAAACACACTTGTAAATTGAGGTTCAATCTCGTATGCGTAAATTACAAGCAACAAATTCTAAAGTGAATTTTTGATAATGACTTAAAACAATTTGAAAGTGCAAAAGAAAAGAAACAAATTCGAGAAGAAACAAAATGCTAATAAAAAGCATAGAGTTTGTTTCCATTGTGGAAATAAAAGGGCACTATATAAAAGAGTGCAGATTCAAGAATTTCAACAAGAAAGGTGGTTCTTTCAAAGTGAATATGGTTGAAAAAGATGAAGTCAGGGAGTTAGTTGCCATGGTTTCAAACATTCAAATTAGAATGATTACCGAATTAAATATGGCAACTAATGTTGTAAAGCCTTCAGATTGGTGGCTAGATTCTTGTGCAACAGTTCATGTTTGCAACAACAAAGCATGGTTCTAGACTTCTGAAAAATTGAAAAAACTTGAAAAGGTCTTGATGGGCAACCATAATTCTGCCAAAGTTTTGGGAAAAGGAACTATTGAGTTGTACTTTACTTATGGACAAAAATTATCTTTACTCAATGTGTTTCATGTTCCTGAAATTAGGAAAAACCTTATATCTGCTAGTCTCTTGAGCAAGAAAGGGTTTTAAATTGTTTTGGAGTCTGATAAGGTTATTGTAACTAAGAGTGGGATGTTTGTGGGAAAGGGTTATTCCTGTGATGGCACGTTTAAGTTCAGTATTAATGAAATCAATGTTATTTCTGCTTATATGGTTGAATCTACTTCTTTTCTTTGGCATGCTAGATTAGGACATCTAAATTATAGATATTTGAAACAAATATGAAAAAGAAGCCTTTTCCTAAAGTAGAAAGGAATTCTCAATTACTTAAGTTGGTCCATCCTAACATATGTGAAATAAATGGTATGTTAACAAGAGGTGGGCAAAAATATTTCATAACTTTCATTGATGATTATTCTCGTTTTACCTATATTTACTTGTTAAGAACTAAAGATGAAGCCTTTGGAAAATTCAAAGAATTCAAGAAAAAGGTATAAAATCAAAAGGAAAGGCAAATTAAAGTTCTTAGAAGTGATAACTAAAGATGAAGCCTTTGGAAAATTCAAAGAATTCAAGAAAAAGGTATAAAATCAAAAGGAAAGGCAAATTAAAGTTCTTAGAAGTGATAGAGGTGGATAATACTTTTCTAAGGAGTTTTCTACATTTTGTGAGGAAAGCGGAATAATCCATCAAATAACAACACCTTATACACCACAACATAATGGACTTGCTGAAAGGAAAAATAGGACCTTAGTAGATATGGTCAATGCCATGCTTTTGAATGCTAAATTACCAAATAATTTATGGGGTGAAGCCTTACTTATTGCATGTCACATTCATAATAGAATACTATCGAAAAAATCAAATGTTTCTGCCTATAAAGCATGGAACAATAGAAAACCAAATCTGAATTATTTTAAAGTGTGGGGGTGTGTAGCTTTTTATAAGAGTTTTGATCCTCAAAGAATAAAATTAGGACCCAGGGGTCTTAAGAGTGTTTTTTATGCACAAAATTCAAAGGCTTATAGACTTTTGGATTTAGAAACTAATGTGATTGTTGAATCTATACATGTTGAATTTATCAAAAATAAATTCATAGGTGATTCAAATATGCAAGAACCAAATCTAAAAACAATGACTCCTAACTCAACGTTAAGTGAAAAACGTAAAAACCTAGAAGTAATAGGTTTAAATGAACCTAGAAGAAGTCAAAGAGTTAGAAAGGAAAAACACATAGATACAGATTTTATTTCTACTAATTCAATTGTATTTTTAGTGGAAGGTGATAGAAATACAATATTAAAAAAGACATCTATGATCCTAAATATAGAAGATGATCCAAAGACATTTGGTCAAGCTATGTCTTCTAGGGATGTTGCTTTTTAGAAAGAAACGGTAAATGATGAAATGGATTCGATATTGTCTAACAATAATTGGGTCCTAGTAAATTTACCTCCAAGTTCTAAGCCAATAGGATGTAAGTGGATGTTTAGAAGAAAATACAATACCGATAGTTTTATACAAACCTCCAAAGCAAGATTGGTTGCCAAAAGTTTTACTCAAAAGGAGGGTGTTGATTATTTTTGACACTTATTCTCCAGTGGCAAGAATTACATCAATTAGAGTTTTATTTGCATTAGCATCAGTTTATAAATTGTATGTTCATTAAATGGATGTAAAGACAGCTTTACTAAATGGAGATTTAAAGGAAGAAGTGTATATGGAGCAACCTGAGGGTTTTATACTTCCTAAAAATGAAGAAAAAGTATGTAAATTGGTAAAGTCTTTATATGGTTTAAAACAAGCTCTGAAACAATGGCATGAAAAGTTTGACAAAGCAATTTTGTTGAATGGTTTTCATCGCAATGGTGCTGATAAGTGTATGTATTCTAAATTTACAAAAGATTTTGGTGTGATTATTTGTCTTTATGTAAATGACATGTTAATATTTAGCACCAATATAATTGGAATAATTGAAACCAAAAGGTATCTCACTTCTATCTTTAAAATGAAAGATCTTGGTGAAGTAGATACAATTTTAGATATCAAAGTCAAGAAACATAGTAGTAGCTATGCACTTAATCAATCACATTATGTTGAGAAAATGCTCGATAAGTTTAAGCATCTCAATATAAAAGAGGCTAATACCCCATTTGACTCTAGCATGAAGTTAAATGATTATTGTGATAAAGCGGTACCACAACTAGAATATGTTAGTGCCACTAGAAGTTTTATGTATGTTATGCATTGTACAAGACCAGATATATCTTTTACTATATGCAAGTTATGAAGATATACAAGCAAGCCGAATACAAATCATTGGAAGGCTATTGCAAGAGTCTTTGGTTACCTAAAAAGAACGATCGATTTAGGCTTGTTTTATTCTAATTTTCCAACTGTGATTGAAGGATATAGTGATGTAAGTTGGATGACTAGTTCAAGTGATAATAAGTCCACATCAGGATGGATTTTCTCACTTGGAGGAGGTGCAATATATTGGGCATCTAAGAAATATACATGCATCTCTCATTTTACTATGGAATCAAAATTTATTGATATAGCTACTGCGGGTAAAGAAGCAGAATGGCTAAGAAATATGTTGTTTGATATTAAGTTGTGGCCACAACCTATGTCAGCTATTTCTTTATACTGCAATAGTGAAGCAACTATGTCTCGAGCTTATAGTAACATTTACAATGGTAAGTCAAGATATATAAGCATTCAACATGGATATATTCGAGAGTTGATTACAAATGGTGTAATTACCATTGTCTATGTGAAGTCTGTGAATAATTTAGCGGATCCGCTCACAAAAGAACTATCTAGAGACATGATACAAAAAACAACTAATGGAATACGGCTGAAACCCGTTATTAAAGATACCAGTAATAGGAACCCAACTTCAGATTAGCAAGAAGCTTATCTCTTAGTTTAATGGGTAATAACGAGTTACTGTTTTGTATATGTTGGACATTGATAATTAATTTAAGTCCCTATTCTTATAGTATTTAGTGTGTTCTATTATGAAAAGTAGGATGAGCATGAGCTCTTAATGGAGTTTAAAGTTCATGTCTAATGTAATAGAGACATGTATAATTCCACCTATATGAATATAAAAGTGGTGCCGCTTTTGACAAGAGTTAGGGTTTTCTCTTGTAAATATCATAAATAAATAAAATTAATAAATAATTTATGATTTTAGCATATGGCCAAAATAATGCTAAACAGTTGTAAATCTCTTTAAGATTTTGGATAGTATTATGTGTGTAGTATCTTTTATTCTACAACAAAAGTTTTGGTTTAATCTGCGGACACAAATAACTTTAGTAGGATTCAAGTTCTAACACTAATTGAAGGTTTAAATTGCAAAATACCTTCTTGTAAGCATAATTCTACCAAGTGAAAAGACCTTCATTACAAACTATTGGGGGATTGTTGGTGTAGTTTGTAAATGAATAAAGAAAAGATATTTATCCCACATTGGAAAGAAACACTCCCTCCTAATGTTTCTAAGTGTGGGTTTCTATTGTGTAGTAAATTAAGCCATGGTGGACAAACTATCCTATTTGGCTTCCTAATGTTATTGCATAGATATTTATAATATCAAAAGATAGCATTTGGAACTTGAAACTTAATATGAACACTTATACTGTTTAATGAACAATCATATTATTTCATCAACAATCATATTATTTGATGAACAATCATAGTGGTTCATCAACAATCATATTGTTTGATGAACAGTCATATTATTTCATTAATAGTCATATTGTTTGATGAATAATCATACTGTTTCATCGTTATGTTTTAAGTCTATAAAAGCATGTTACTACAAAGAAAAGAAACATAACAAAAAATACATAGATTCTTTTCTTGGTCTTATCTTCTCATTCTTTTAGAGGTTTAGTGGGCTTAGTTGTATCCTGGAGGTGTTGTCTCTGTGTGGGACAAATAGACACCTTAAAGATAGTGTTTTCACGCCTCTAAGCCAATTCCATATTTGTTTCCATCCTAAACTTTCCTAACAAGACTTCCCATCTAATGAATCACCTTAACTAATGAAAAAGCAACACGTACATGGTAGCTTCATCTCGTTCAGAGGTAGCTTTCCTAACCTTCAATGGCTTTCATTTCATCTGCATTTGCACCATTTGACAAGCTGCTACTGGAGCATTGCAGGTTTGTTCTTCATCGTTACCAGCATTTATTAAATTTAAGGTTGATTGTTCTTTGTGTTTATGCATATCCCTTTCACTTTGATCCACCCTCTACTGTTTCATCTTCAGCTTTGGTTGTGTTCATCCATGCTTGGCTGCCTTGTTGTTGTTTTATCGAATTAATTGAAAACCAACTGTCACCAAAATGCTGGATTTAAATGCAAATATTTTTGCTTTATATTTGTCTCAGCACATGAATTTGCTCAACAACAGTTATGTCTCCAATCACAGCCCTCCTTCATTTTAGCTATTATTTCTCCCATGCAGTCTCTGATGGTTTGGAATCATTGAGTAAACATGTTAACCAAGTTATGGTCATCTTTGGTTGAGTCATTATTTCTGGTTCCAAGCTTCCAGCCTTGCTTTGTTGATCAGATTCAAAGAGTAACAGATTTTCCATCATTTTCTTTCATCATTTCAGCCTCTGCTTTGGATTGGTAGCCCTGCATGCTGCCATATTATGCCTTTTCTTCTAAAGAACATGCTACTTTTTCCTCCAGAAGAAATAGTCCTTCACTATTTCTTTATTGCAATCTCAAATAACACTTTTCATTGTTTCTTGACTATTGGATGACTAGCTATTCATGTATTAAATGCATTTGTTTAAGAGTTGGGCAACACAATTAATTAATTTTGAATTGATTTTTATAATTTATTTTATTTTTTTATGCTATTATTAAAGTCGAAAATAAATATACTGATATTTGATTGATACTTAACTTACGAGTATTTTTTTTTGTTATCATATCATTAAGTGAAAAACAATTTTTTTTTTTTAAAAAAAAAAAACAAAGTTACTAGACCTAATGGAGTCCATGATCTAGGTTATGAGTTTGGTGGGTTAAGCCTCGAAGTCCAGACTAATCTAATATATTGGTTTCCCAATATTTAAAGAAAAAGATGCATCATAAGTTTTTTAGGTCAAAACATGTTTTTTTTTCACCAATTGTTCAGGTTGTTCTTGAACCTACCAAGCCAATTTATTCACATTAATATCATTTTTACACGTGTTAATTTTAAATCCAAACTAGATAAGGTGTCATCTTAATAGGTTTTAATGTTGACGTGTCTTGTCGACTTTAATAATAATATCAAATAGATTTTTATAACTTTTAATATGACCGAGGTGTAACCTGTATTTAAAAATTATATTTATCTCCATTAATAAATTAATTGAAATATGCTATTATAAAAAGAACATTATAATAAATAAATAAATAAAAACTTTAATTTGTTAGTAATTATTCAAATTTAATGGAAAAAAATACAATTTTAGTCATTTATATTCTGATGATATATTAATTTTAGACAAAAATAATTGATAAAATAAAATAACAATTCGAGTTGATATTTTAAAGAGTGATGACAGAAAAACATAATTAACCATAGGATATATTTTTTTTCATGAGCAATTTCATTGAATCGAAAGTACAGCAAAACACATTATTATTTTTAGGACCTATTAGTTGTGGAAATTATAATTTAATAAATGAAAATATATTAAACAAAACAATCAACAACAATGGAGAAATATGATCTTGTCCCAAAAGCATAGCTATCTAAGAACTGCAGGGGGCATGCCTCCTATAGTCCATTTTAGTTTGTATACTTGTATGCGCTTTAAAAAATATAAATTCATCTTTTTCCTAATACTTTATTAAATGAGATTTTGAAAAAGTGAAGGCGAGATTTTTAATCACAATATATTCTTTTATCATGCACTTTCTCATTTAATTGATTATTAAATGGAAAACCACCTTGATCTAACTATAGTTTAGTTGTTTTTTCATTATTTTTATTTTTAAAAAATATCATGAGTTAATATAATTTTTAAATTTGGATGAAAAAATGAATTTACTATAATACAAGCACCCATAAATGATATATCAATTAAAAATAATTTTTCTCAATTTTGATATGATTTCTCTCTCTCTTTTTGAGAAAAACAATTTTGGACCTAAATCAAAATTTTATAACAACACATAATATTACTTTAAAGTAATTTATTTATAATCTTTACCGGGAAAATACAAGTTTAGAAAGTTCTCATAATATCGTAATAAAATTATTAAGAAATGACTTTAATTACTCAATAAAATTCACAAATTCCTTCTAAACTTAAGTTTCTTTCACTAAAAACCATCTAAAAAATATCGAAGTTTGTTATGGGTCCTTGTCCACATATATCCAAAGTTTCTAGTTTCCTGTATAACAAACCCAGCTAAGTAAAAAATTTTGAAACCTTTTCTACATCTTATCCATCAATTTCAATTAAATTCTTCAATAGGTTTTCTTTAAATTAATTATTATTATTGTTGTTGTTGTTGTAATCATTAATTGCTTATACCTTGTTTTCTTGAATATAAAAGGAGTGTAAAAGATGAAGCGATGTTCTTATTAAGAGAAAGAGATCTATGATGTTGATAATGATGTTGACTCTTTCATTTTTAAGTTAATTTTATAAAGCATTGTAAGTGGTGAACGTCTCTCACTTGTTCGTAAGAAATAGCATATTCTTATTCTCTTTACTATCTCATCAAGCACTATTTTTTTCTTGTTATTAATTTCTTCTTTTTCTTCTTCATGTTGTTCGTATGCATATATTTCTACTTATCCCAGTAAATTATCCTCTTTATACATATATGATGTGAACTCTATTGATATAAAAATCTAGAAATCCACAGTCAAATCGACTCTTTCTAAGAAGGCTAAGATCAAGTTAAGAATTGAGTTACACAATGATAACCTGTGCTGAAGAACCAAGACAGTAAATAATTGAACCTATTCAAAAAAGAACAAAAGCGTATGAGTAAAATCTCACATACACAATAATAATTAATGAAATCTACGTCTTTCCCATAAAAAAATCTAAATACAAGCTAAATAACTTTATTTATAATATAAATAAAAAGCCTTAAATAATGTTGGAGAAATAAAAAAAAATTAAATAAAATAGAAAAAAAAAGAATCATAAATCAAATAGAAACTAATACAATTCCTACATAATAGCTTCTAAACCTTATTATAAGGCCTTCCCTATGTCCAATTGCCCTGAAATTTTAACATAATATAGAACAAGACCGCTAAAAATCTTTGATAAAATATTAACCCAATCTAAAAACCGGATAAACAATCATGCTTGTTAGAGTAAAACTAAACACTATGAAAAATAAATCTCTAACTACTGAAATTAATTAGCCTATAAAGTAGACGAATCAAACCCCTCTTATGCATAAATTAAATTGACTAATGTCTGATCTTCACTTGTTGATGCTGCCTCCTTGAAATCCACCTTGTCCTAAATATTCTAAATAAGCCCATTGAATGTATATTTGAGCTTCTTTTCCTTTGATCTTGCAATTGGTCTAACTAGAACTTGCAATGGATCTTTTGGTGTAGTCTTGATCATATCATCTCATTTCTCCTTAAAAAGATTCATTCATGAATCATCACCTACATCAAACAAAGAGAGATAAAAAAATATATATTAAATGTACCACTAACACTATACTCACTTAGTATATTCACTTTATAGGCGTTATCATTAATTTTTTAAAGGATTTGGAATGGTCCATCTCCTATTGGCATCAAATTTCAACTTAGATATTTTTTTGTTGAGAAAATCTCATTCTTTTTTTCTTCTTATATGCACTCAAACCTAATCACCTGGTTAAAAAATAACTCTTTTCATCCTTTATTAGCTTGAAATGCATATTGCTTAATTGTTTTTGTATTTTCCACCTCACATTCTCATGGAAATCCTTTACTACATGTGTTTTTCTAGGGTAAAGAAATAAATAACAAAAAAAAACTTTAAAAAATCATTGAGTTGCAAGACTTTGATTCATAGTTTAATAGTAAGTCGACAAACATGCACCAATAATAAGTGACTTGTTAATAAGCTCAAAAAATAAATTAAATAGTTAATGACACGCATCAAATAAGTTTAGGATAAAACTTATAACTAAGATAACTTTCTATTTGAAAGAATGCAGTAAAAGTGATGTATATCTTCCCTTAAATATAACCATTCTCTTACTTAAATCTTTAGAATTAGTGCATAATTTAGAATTCTTATTTTCTTTAAAGTATTAGGTGACGACTTTATTTTTCCATATAATTTCTTTTTAATTTTAGAGGTTCTAATTATGTCGAGAGCGGCATAGGTTATTTGATCAAATCAAATCAAACTAATCCAATCAAAATTCATATAAACTTAATTGTTCCATTCAAGATCCTATCAAAACTTGACTTGATAAAAAGAAAATTAGACTTATTTTTTTTTCCAAAAAAACTAACCTGTAGGTTATGTTAATGAAAGATAGATCTCTAGAACTGTTCACTTGCAACTATGATGTTTTGGTGTAGAATGTAGCTTTAGTACTACATCAATAGCATGATTTACACTATGATATTGATCAAGATTTCTTTGAGCACAAAAAAATATTCAAGTATTTTTAATTTTTTTAGTGTAAAAGAATTTAAAACATATGGGGGTTGACTCGGTTTGATCTGGTCGATTTGATAGGTTCAAAAACAACCCGAATGACTGGTAAAAACATGATTTGACTAAAAATATTTTTAAGATTATATTTTTTAAATATTAAGATGAAAATATATTGGAATAACCTCGGCCAACCTATCAAATTCGTGTATCAGGTCATGAGATTGTGATAACCCCATAGAAAAAAATAAAAATAAATTATGAAACCTAATTGCCAAACAACCTAAAGTTGCAAGATGAAATTGAAAAATATCCAATTAAAAAAAGACCTTAAAAAATAATATGAGTCAACCAAGATTAACTTGCTAAATCCATAATTGAAGTTGTGAGACCATGATAACCATATGAAAAGAAAATTAAAACAAATTATAAAATTTAATTCTCAATCAATCCAACGTTGAAAAATAAAATTAAAAAACAATAACATAAAGAAAGCCTCGAGTTAACTTAGGTTAACCTCCAAATCTATGATTTAAGTAATGAGACTGAGATAATCTCACAGAAAGCAAATTGAAATAAATTATGAAACTAAATTCTCAATCAACTTAATGTTGAATGATGAAACCATAAATAAATTCAATTTAAAAAAGAACAAAAATAAACGAGTTAAGTCAACTTGAATTAACCTACCGAACCCACAAACCAAGTTAATAGACCGGGATAACCTCATAGAAAATAAATCAAAATAAATTATAAAATTCAATTTCCAATTAACTCAATATTAAAGGATAGATTAAAAAAATTAAAAAAAACCCGACCAGAATCAATCTAGTTAACTCGCTAAACTTGATAATCGAATTATAAGACCAAAATAATCTCATAAAAAGCAAATAAAAAAAATTATATATCTCAATTCCCAATATATTCAATATTAAATAATAAAATTGTTAAAAAATACCCCAAATAGATAAAAAGAAAAGAAAAGAAGGAACAAAGCCCAACAAAATCCAAGACCATCCCGGCATTGTAATTAATTTAAAGATTTAATAAATTAACATATCCAAAACCAAGTTTTTTTTACGAGTGAACAACACACTATTTTTTTATTTTTTATTTTTTTAAAATTAGGCAACAAATGACCTGTATCATACATTAATGTTTTCTAGGTCACCTTTGATGATTAAAAAATTAGGAGCCAAGTTTTTTCAACCTCGAAAACTCAATTTTAAAGTGAGTTCTTACTAAAAAGAACTTAAAAACACCACCATAAAATCCTCAATAATTCACTTACAACCACAAAAATATCCCAAAATTACTTAAAAAATATAAATCAATCGAATAAAAAAAAAATCTAAATGAACTCCAATCTATTTTTTCTAATATTTTTATAGGAGAAACCCATCACTATAAATTTTTCTCATCGAATGAAATTCATTAACACCGAATTTAGCCATTTTAATTGCTTGAATGTGGCTAACAAATAACTTTTTTCTTTTCTCCACTATTTTTAGCGATTTTTTTTTATCAAATTTAGAGGTTGAAAAATAAATAAAATGAATTTTTGGATAAAAAATATAATTTTAAAAACTACAAAGAGTAAAAAAGTAAATAAAGAAAGATAGAAAGAGGACTGCAAAAAAACTTTACCGAGTGAACTTGAAATTGATGATGGGGATTTCTTTGTTTAGACTTTGGTTTGCTTTTTGTTGAATTCATTTTTCCTTTTAACATATTATAAGAAATTGGTCTATTAAAGTCTGGAATTGAAAAAAATAGCTTAAAGAATGAAAATGAAAAAATACAATGTGAAAACAAGTAGGGGTTGATGATGGTTCTAGAAGTCATTAAATAAATAAATACTACCCCGTTATATTTTTTATTCAGACCAAACCAAACCACGATGAACCGCACCACTTAAGTCGTCTTATATTACGGAGATAGATCATCATTAAAGTTATTCTATTCATACGTGGCAATATCTCATTGGAAGCTCAGTTTCAACTAACAATAATTTGTTCCAGCATGATCTGAGCCGTGCAAAGACAGCCGGCCCACGCACAGCCACGACTACTTGGCAGAAAAGTCCAACGACTAAATTAAGGTGAAGACCAGAAACCTCGTGTCTTGAATAACCATCGCTATATCTTCTTCCCTTCGTCACTGGCTGGCAGTGAGCTAGAAAGAAAGAAAGAGGAAGATCACCATTTTCATCATGGGCAAGTGCTACCCTACAGTGAGCGAAGAGTATCAGAAGGCAGTGGAGAAATGCAAGAGAAAGCTCAGAGGATTCATCGCTGAAAAACACTGCGCTCCCCTCATGCTCCGATTAGCGTAAGACTATCTCCCCCCCCCCCCCTCTGATTGTTTTATTTTCCTTTCTTTTTGATAGCGGTAACTGTTTTAATTATTTATGGGGTTTTATATTCTCTGTTGTTGTTGATGATGTAGATGGCACTCTGCTGGCACTTTTGATGTTACTACCAAGACAGGAGGGCCATTTGGGACGATCAGACACCCAGATGAGCTTGCTCATGGAGCTAACAATGGTCTTGATATTGCTGTCAGGCTTTTGGAACCTCTCAAAGAGCAGTTCCCCAACTTGTCTTATGCTGACTTCTACCAAGTAATGTTTTCCCTGCCTTAATTTGATTTATATATTAATAATAGTGTTTTTATTTTATTTTATTCATGATTGAGACTTTTTTGTGTGTTTGATTGTCCTCGCAGTTAGCTGGTGTTGTTGCTGTTGAAGTTACTGGAGGGCCTGAGGTTCCTTTTCACCCTGGGAGACCAGTTAAGTGATCGGATCTCCTCTTGATAGTTCATTCTTTATCAGTTCTTTTTCATAAGTGGTGGTGTTTTTTTCATCGTTATTCTGTGCCTGATATCGAAGTTCCTTTTTTTCTAGGGAAAATATAAATCATGTCCAAACTCCAAAGTACATATATTTTGATGAGTTTATATGATCAATCTCTAGATTTGTGCTGTAGGATCTTTTGGTGGCCTGATGGTTTCTTTTTTATCTGAAGATCACAACTTTGAACTCATAGTGAATGCAACAAGTTTGGTTGAGTTTGATTACTTTGTAGGTCATTCAGGTAATAGATAGTATAGGCAAAAGAAAATCTATGGAGGAGGAAGTGCTCTGGATTTAAGAGCTTTCACCTACTGCTGCATTATAAGGCTAACCTGCAACGCATGCACTGTTTTTTTTGGATGAATTTTGAAATTCGGGTTCAATGGACAGATATAATTTAGTTGTTTAGTGATATCAGTCCTTACCGTCAAGGAAAATCGACTACTCTTGTACTTGTTTGCTTAGTAAAGATTAGGTTGAGTTTAGCATGAACTAAATTGTAGAAGCTATGTCCATCTGCGACCAAATGAAAGTGATGTGGATCTTAGGTTAACCTGTGACCAAATTGTCAAAGCCAAGTTCCTCCAACTTCTTAAATGTATTAGTTAGCTTGAAAACATGGTTCATTATGCTAGGTGGTGACTGGCCAGATGTGTTAGAGACAATGGACTTGAACAATGATGATATGGCTGACCTGTACTGCTATCGATTAAAGCTTTTTGTTCAGAGTTGGAGTGAACAGTACGGTCATATGGTTCAATTAGATACCATCTATTTGAATGCCATCGACTGCTGTTGTTCCTGATACCTAGAAATATTTTGCACTTTTCCTTGATTGCTCTTGTAGCTTTTTGGGATGCGGACGGGGCCATTCAAATGAAGAAGAGCTTATTATTTGTTGGGATATCATTGCAAATTGCAGTATATATTTCAAAGCTGTTTGCAATACTTTGAGCAGTCTGATATGAATTTTTGTAGATTTGTAGAGATAGGAAGCAGTATGTTAGAAAGAAATATAGCGATGCAGATTTTGATGTGATTAGCTGCCTTTTTCAGAATTCATGCTTCAGTTCTTAGATGATAGTACTAATCAACCTTGCATTTATTCAGGACAAGTCTGATCCACCTCCAGAAGGTCGCTTGCCTAATGCAACCAAAGGTTTGTTCAATTTGAAAACCGAAGGAAATCACTATAATTTTGTAATTATGTTTCAAGTGGATTTCCTGATCTTTTTCTATCGCTTCAGGTTCAGACCATTTAAGGGATGTCTTTGGCCATATGGGTCTCAGTGACAAAGATATTGTTGCCCTATCCGGTGGTCACACTCTGGTCTGTTCAAAGAGCATGGAATTTCTCTGCTGGTTTCTTTTTTATTGTTGCTCATTTTGTACGATTTAAGTGAATAATTGTCTTATTCTATTTATTGATGTTTATCATTGGTTTTTGAATATATATTTACAGGGAAGGTGCCACAAGGAGCGTTCTGGATTTGAGGGACCCTGGACCCCCAACCCTCTTGTTTTCGACAACTCCTATTTCAAGTAAGATACATTCAGCTCCAGAGATGTTTTTTATCGATATAATTTTGTCAAGAATTCAAGTTATATTGCATGATTTTTCTATTCTGTAATCGTCTCACCAACTGGTGTTTTACATATGCTTTTATCCCCGCAAACTAAAACTGAATCATTTGTTAAAGAAAAAGAAGATGCGGTCAAATAACCAATGCGAATTTTGATTCTGTTAAACAGGGAACTCCTCAGTGGAGAGAAAGAAGGTCTTATCCAGCTTCCGTCAGATAAAACCCTTCTGGAGGATCCAGTCTTCCGCCCCCTTGTTGAAAAATATGCTGCAGTGAGTAGACACTCATTTCTTTTCGATATTAACCTATAGATTTTCTAAAGTCAACACCTTGGATGGAAATTCCCCCCATCAACTTGACTATAACACTAAAGTGGAATTATCTAACTTTGACGTCATGGTGGCTTATCTTTAGGATGAGGATGCCTTCTTTGCAGATTATGCTGAAGCTCATATGAAGCTCTCAGAGCTTGGGTAAGTAAAAAGCAACTTTCAATTTCTGTACTACTCTCTTTAACCATTTGCCTTGTCCATATGGTTTTGCTGTCTCTGATCTTCCTCTAAATTCAGTCACTGCTGCAATTGCATTTCAGGTTTGCCGAGGCACATTGAGGACTGGAATTAGGGTAATGCAGCTGCTGTTGTGTGTCTTATTGCTGGAGGCTGGTCTATTTTCATAGTTATTTTTTAGACTAGATAATATATGAATTGTGTGAAGATGGGAATGTTGTTGGTCCATATTTGTGTGTTTCTGGGTTCTGTGGGATTGTAAGCAAGCTGCCTTATATGTAGTACTGGAAGATGGAATTGTAAAGCTTTGTGTTGGTCCTCTGAGTTTTAAACTAGCCAGCTTTATGGTTTGGCCAATAAAGTATGGTAGTTGCCATTCATGGATCATAATTTTGCAATTACTTTGCTACATGGATTTCAGATAAAACAAGTGGGTGTTACCAGCAACCTGTCAAAAACTTAAATTCTTGATTTGGTCCCCAGCACAGACCCGTTCAGGTAATTGTTTGGTTCGATTCTCTCGAGCCTTTTTTTGCAGCATTGTAGTAGAATGGTCTTGGTGCTCAAGCAATATCGCTTGCTGTAGCATCTCACTGAGGGCAGGAAAATGAAAGGTTTGTAAGGCAGGGCTTGTTGCTCTGATCGACAGAATGATCTCTTGATGCAGATGAACTAACTATTAAAGCTAAACAAAATTTTACTTCTGTTTTGAGTATTTGAGCAGAATTATCTTTTTTTTTCTTTAGAATTTGTTTTTTGTTTTTAGCACAGTGAAAAGGATATTTGGGGATATAATTAGGCAAGTCATAAATCATAAATGGCTTTCGTGACTAGCGAGGTGCAAATGACATTTGTTACACGTTGCAGAGTCATTTTCTTCCTTTTTCTCCTTTTATTTCTTCCTTCTCTCCTCACAGTTAGCTACCCCTACTCTCTCCCTTGGTGAGCGAATGTCATCACGAAACACACCCAAAAACATCATGAGATCACCTCCCGCCCTCTCCAGCAAGAGATCACCACCACCCACATTCTATACTAAAAAGATATATTTCATATTTTTTCTCTAACTTGATGTAATGCTAATGTGTGTTGATTTTTATTTCAAAATGTTAGGGTTTAGAATTATGAATTTTTTAAAAAAAAATTAGGGTTTTTTTTTTATAATTAGATTAATTATATATACTTTTATAAGATAATAAATGTTTTTTTTAGAGGGTTGTTGATTGTGAATTAAGGTTGAAGTTGGGGGTTTATTTATGTTAAATTAGGGATCATACTGAATTAGGTATAAAATAAGATTATTAGCTATGAAATACATGAATTGAAGTGATAATTTTGTTACGATAGAAAAAATTGATGAATTTAGATTTTGTTTGATTATATTATCATTAAAATTTTGTTGATAAACTATCTTCATTAACCCCATGATACTAACAAATTATGCTTGTGTTTTGTTATGATGTTTGACATAATATCTGATGATTTTAAAATATTATACTTTTATGGTGTAACCATTACCAGTACTAATAACAATATTATTTATAGTGAAAGAAGCCATGAGTTTTTAATTGTTATATTAAATATGTTTCTTAATAAGCTATTTAGAATATTATATGATCTATTTCACTATAATATACTTGAAATAGAAATTGAAATTACTTGAAAGGTGTTGTGAATTGGAGCTAGTGAAGCTCGTTATGTCAACGTAACAATCTATAGTAATAAAAATATGTATTCAATGTTTAGGTTTGTGAGCATTAATAAGATTAATATGCTAGAGCTCAACTTTAATAATAGACCTATGAGAAAGATTTTTTCATATGAGATTTACCTAGGTTTCAAGTAACTTTTAAAAGACCACACATGCATCATGAGCAATTGGTTCATTTAGGTTAGGTTGTAATGTAAAGAGATAAATATTGGTAGAAGAAATTGTTAATATAAAGCTTCAGTTAGGTATGATATTTGTTCTACATTGCTATGAAGAATCTAAATCAAGTGACAATAAAAATAATTATTACATTGATAGAATTGAGGTTATTATGTTAATTGAGCCTATAAATCAATACATGACATTTCATACTTTTAAATTTGAAGTTGTTAATGACATGATTAACATAAATATAATGACTAAACTAATAATCGTAGGCATTGAGGCTTATCCTTCCTCACTAATCTTTCTTGAAATTTTCAACAAGGATGCTACTAGCAAATCAATGATGCTAGGTTGCAGGATTGGGTCGAGGAGAGGAACATGAAGGTTGCTTTGTGTGTGGATGGGGTGAAGAAACATTCAGGTGAGAGCTTATTTGGATAGAACAAACATACAACAAAGTTAGGATTGGATTCAAGTTAGCATGTAATTTGAATTTGATTTCAAACACGGTGTTAGTATTTAATTTTTTGAGTTTGTGTTTTGTGTTGATATCCTGATGTACTCATGTGTAATTTCACATGAAGAAAAGAATTACATAATAATAATAATAAAAATTATAGGAAAGAATATAAGTCAAGCAGGCCATTGGAATATACAAGTCAAGTCAATGGCACTGCTACCTTAGATGCTCAGTCACAATTCCGTGATAAATTAGGTTTTTGAACATCTTCCATCAACGTAAATTTTAAATTAAAAAAATTAAATATTAACGGTAATTTCTAGTCCCATGTGTCCACCTTCAATAATTAAAAAAAAAAAAAAAAAACCATGTAAACGGCCCATCACAAAGCTCATTAGAGATTTTATTTGTTTTTTTTTATATATATATTTTTAAAAAATACTTAAAGAATTTATCTTTAAAGGTTTTAAATTATTTTAACGTGCTGATATTAAAAATAATTTTTTAAAAAATATATTATTTTAATATATTTTTAGACAAAAAACACTTTAAAAAATTGATGAATTTAGATTTTTATTGATTATGTTATCACTAAAAAAATTTATAAACTATCTTGACTAACTCGACAATATTTTAAAAAATAATGCTTTTACATAATGTTTGGTGATTTTAAAATATTATACTTTCATGGTGTAACCATTGTTATTACTAACAACAATATCATTTATAATAGAAGAAGCCATGAGTTTTTAATTACTATATTAGATATGTTTTTTACTGAGCTATTTAGAATGTTATATGATTTATTTCACTAGAATATACTTGAAACATAAGTTGAAATTACTTGAATGGTGCTTTAAATTGGAGCTAATGAAGCTTTTTATGTCAATGTAACAATCTATAGTAATAAAAATATATATTCAATGTTTAGGTTTGTGAGTATTAATGAGATTAATATGTTAGAGTTGAACTTTAATAGTAGACTTAAACGAGAAAACTCTTTTAGTATAAGATTTACCTAGGTTTCAAATAACTTTTAAAAAATTACACATGCATCACGAGCAATTGGTCCATTTAGGTTAGGTTGCAATGTAAAGAAATAAATATCGGTAGAAGAAATTGTTAATATAAAATCTTAGTTGGGTATAATATTTGTTTCATATTACTATGAAGAATCTAAATCAAGTAACAATGAAGATAATTATCACATTGATAGAGTTAAGGTCACTGTGTTAATTATACCTATAAATTAATACATGACATTTCATATTTCTAAATTTAAAGTTGTTAATAACATGATTAACATAGATGCAATAATTAAACTAATAATCGTTGGCATTTAGGATTATCCTTGCTAACGAATCTTTCTTGAAATTTTCAACAATCACGGATGCTCCTAGCAAATCAATGATTTTAGGCTGCAGGATTGGGTTGAGGAGAGGAACATGAAGGTTGCTTTGTGTGTGGATGGGGTGAAGAAACATACAGGTGAAGGCTTGAAGCTCAAGTTCAATTTGGATAGAACAAACATACAACAAAATTAGGATTGGATTCAAGTTAGCATGTAATTTGAATTTGATTCCAAACACGGTGTTAGTATTTAATTTTTTGAGTTTGTGTTTTGTATTGATATCCTGATGTCCTCATGTGTAATTTACATGAAGAAAAGAATTACATAATAAAAAATTTATAGGAAAGAATATAAGTCAAGCAGTCCAATGGAATATACAAGTCAAGTCAATGGCACTGCTACCTTAGATGCTCAGTCACAATTCCGTGATAAATTAGGTTTCTCAACATCTTCCATCAACATAAATTTTAAATTAAAAAGATTAAATATTAACGGTAATTTCTAGTCCCATGTGTCCACCTTCAATAATTAAAAAAAAGAAGAGTAAATGGCCCACCACTAAGCTCATTAGAGAGGATGTTCGTTTTTTTTTTTTTTAATATATTTAAAAAAAACTTAAAGAATTTATTTTAAAGGTTTGAAATTATTTTAATATATTGATATTAAAAAAATATTTTTTTAATATATTTTCAGACAAAAAACATTTTAAAAAAATAACCGCTATCATAACACCAGATATGATTAAAACACTATTTAGGAACGCGTTATAAACGTCATTCTACGAAAATTCAATTTTTTTTTGTTAAAAATTAATTAATTTTTTATATGTTTTAGATTGTTTTGATGCACCGTTCTCAAAATTAATTTTTAAAAAAATTAAAAAAAATTATTTTAATATATTTTAACATAAAAATATTTTAAAAAATCACCACAAGCAACACTTCTAAACATGAATTAACACCAAACAAGATTAACGAAGATTTCATCTACCAGGGAACCAGTAATTTATTAAAAAACTAAAATCCAGTTTTTATATACACTTTTAAGGGATTTTCTGCATTTGATGAGGTTGGAGAAGTCATTTAGTGAACGATGGCCTGAAATTAAATACAAACCGTCCCTACAAAAACAGTTCATGATAAATCACCACCCAGAATCATTTCAACCTATCTTTAATCACGAACTTAATTATTGGTATATTCTATAGAGACTATAAATACAAATACCTGTACATGCTCCGGCGAGCAGCTACGTTGTAACGTTTGACTCCACGATCCCAGGCCGGCCCAAGTGATAAATCAAAAGGGCATCGGAAAACGGGGAGAGAGAGAGAGAGAGATCCATGATTCTTTTTGTAAAGATATGACAAAGCTATGCTTTGATGAAAGGGCCGGTAGGCCTTGAACACCTCCATAAAGACACCTTGTTGAAGGTTTGCTAAAGTAAGTACATAATCAACGCGGTGGAGGTACACGGGGTTACCTTTTCAGACCACCATGAATGATACAAATCTTAAAAACTTGGAACAAATTGCTTTTTTGGATAAATTATAGAGATTTCAAAGGTTATAAAGAGATAATGACATTGAATTCAGAGATGAAGTCCCCATCCAAATCAAAAGGAAAGCAAAGGAGAGGGAAGATACTCAAGATCATAGCTTATTTTATTTAATTTTCATGAGGAGTTTGTCTTTAATTTAGTGGATATATAGATGTTAAATTATTTAACAGTTGTGGCTTTTATCTTTTGGATTCCAAGGTTGTTTTAAGGTAACATCTGAGGTTTTTTTTTTATCATATAAATAACTTATATATATATATATATATATATATATATATATATATATATATATATATATATATATATATATTGGTACGAAGGATTAAGAAAACAAATCGAACTCACGGAGAAAGCAGCGTCTGCTAAGTTCCCGTCAAGGATAGATAGAAGTCAAATCAAGGATGTGAAGGAGTATTTAATTTTTAAAGAAATTATTTTAATTTATTTATATTTTATATAATTAAATTATATATTTAGAATGAAAAATATTTATTTTTTATATACTCAGCCTTGTAAAATATTTTCTTTACATATATATATATATATATTTGGTACAAAGAATAAAGAAAACAAAGGTAACATATGTTTTTCTTAAGTTTTTTATTTCTTAAAAAATATATAAAAATTGTTTTTTTTTTTTTTTGACAAACGCAACCATAGACTTTCCTATCTAGTGTAAGAATTTCTTATCCAGCGAGATTTTTTCTTTAGCGTGGGATTCCTTAACAAGAAAGCAATAAAGTTGGCATAAGCTTTATAAGTAGAGAATAGTATTGCGAGAAAGTTTAAGCCTTTAACCCCAATAGTCAAAGAAGACTCTTGCTTGAGGCCTTTTTTTTATGTTTTTTTTAATTAATATGAGTGTTTAGACTAGTTTGTATATACCTCGATTAATTTATTAGATCTTGAAATTAATGATTATATAAATTTTTAATGACTATTATATTAGCAATCACATGAAAAACAATTTTTTTGATCTCAAATTATTATCATTGAGCCATTTATTGCATAATTGAAGTCTTTTTCTTTAAATCTGTTTAGTAGTAAAATAATCTTTTTTTTTAATAGAGTATTGAGATATATATTTAGAGATTTATAGCGTGGGCAATGTTGGTTCAACCTTATATGTGTCTTTATTTTATTTATTGTTTTGTTTGAGTGTGGTAGCAAAGTTTTGGTTTAGCACAACAAGGAAGGAAGAGTTGTAAATATTTTATTTCAAAATGTTTTTTATTATGAAATATATTAAAATAATATTTATTTTATTTTTTAAAATTTATTTTTCACATCAACCCATCAAAACAATCAAAAAACAATAAGAAATAGTAATAAAAAATAAAAACAAAAACAAAAATCAAAATTTTTTATAAACACTGATTGAATGCACTTCTAAACACACCCTACTTCGGGTGTTTGAGTGTGTATTTGTTTTAAAAATAGAAGTTGAGTTTTGGGTATAAACCCATCAAAAAAACTAAAAAAAGCAAAAACAATTAGTTCTGTAGTTGAGTTTTATGCATGATTGGGTTGTACTCAACTACAACCTCAACCATAAAAACTAAAACAAAAACCATAAAAACTAAAACAAGAATGTGATTATGGTTATTTTTTACAGTGTTTTTTACCTAGAAATGCATTAAAATAATAGTTTTTTATTTTAAAAAAATATTTTTGATATCAACACATTAAAATGATTTAAAAAACTAAAAAAATAATAAAAAATTATTTTTAAAATACAAAAATAAATAATATATTTTCTTAAAATATGAAGTTAATTGAGATTTGTGTATGATAGTTTGTAGCGTAACAAACCCAACAATGAATATTGTTGAAGCCTCGAAGACGACAATGAGAGATTATTCTGTTGTGGAAAACTTTTGTTTGAGGTGGGGAAACATGAAGAAAAGAAGATTTGTGATTTGAAAATTGAACACTTTGAAGATTCAACAAATCCAAATTTATTTTAATGCGCGATGTAAAAATTAAATTTTAAAAATAAAAAATCAATATATTTTTAAATAATTTTTTTTTAAAAAATAACTCAATTATTGTCTCAAATGACGTGGAGGTAGCTATGAGGTGTTTGTGCACAAAACACATTTATTATTAAAAAAAAACTAAAAGAAATCAGTGAATCACTGTACATTGTGTTTAAAATCACTGTGGATTGCACTGTTTAGGATTCACTGTGGATTCAAACAGTGTTTCTCACAATTCATGAGAAGTTTTGTTTAATTTCTTTAATTATTTTTATGTGTTGTTTGCTGGCGGTTTCTTGGATTTTGGTGGTTTCTTGGATTCGATAGGTGCGGTTTGTGGGGGATGGGACAGTTATCGGGGCTGGGATGGTTAGGTGAGGTTTGCAGGGGATGAGATTGATGCTGGGATTGGGACTACAAAATGGCATAGGAATCTGGAATCAATCAAGAACCAGCCAAGAACTTGCCTAAAAAAAGAACAAAAACGTGGGCACCAACCCAGAAAATCCGGGGTGATTTTGGGAGCCATTTCTTCTAGATTGTATGGGTTCTCATTATGTGCATTAAATGTGATGTCCACTTGATTAGATTTAGTTTTGTATTACTAAAAAAGCTGGTAGGTTTCTTTGTGTTTAGTTGGGGATTTTACTTTAATTTTTGTTGTTGAGCAAATTGTGTACTGTTGTAGCTCTGGAGATTACTGGTTACCGAGCTTGCCTAAATCAAGCTGCATTTCAGTTGAATTTCAATCTATCAAATCAATTTGTCATCTTTTGTCTTCTTTATTTTTTTTCCTATCCCTGTCACCCTACCCTCTAAAAAAAAAGTCATGAAAGCTAAAGTTAAAGAATCGATTCTCTCTCTCTCTCTCTCTCAAAATTGATTTGCTCAATCTCACTTCCTTTTCATTCTCACGAACATGGCTTCTTTGCCATAAAATATTGTTCTTTCCTTCCTCCCCATAAGCATCCATTCACTTTGTCTCTGCGTTTAAACAAAAAAAAAAAAAACAGACACTCACACACCAGGCTTCTCTCTCTCTCTCTCTGCCTCTCTCTCTTCCATTCACGAAAAAAAATTGATCTCTTTGTTATTTTTTGTTATTTATATTCAATTATTGTAAACTCCTTCCTACATGAAGAATTTTTCATGATTTTAATTGAATTCCCATATGAGCTTGCATATTTATTTATTATTATGTAGAAGTTCTAGAATGGGTTGTTTACCGCCATCGTGAAGTTTGCTCAACATGCATGGCTCGACTTTGTTTCATCTGTGATGATTGTCGTCGTTGTATCTGCAAGACCAAGTCATCTGTCGTTTTTGTCATCAAGGTTAGGCCTGCCTTTTCAAATTCCATCTTTTATGACTGCTAATTCATTTGAATTTGATGATGGGCGTGATTAATTGATAATCAATGAATCAAATTTGTTAGTTAGGTTATGCTATTTTCTTTATCTTTGAATAAGCAAGTGCATAATTTGTTGACATCTCTATATTGCTTACCATTGATCTTGATTATTTCCATGTATATTTAACAATCTAAGCTTAAATTGGTTATTCCATCTACGGTCCCTAACTTGGTTTTTATGAGTAACAGTTTGCCCAGTCAGACCCAATAATCAGATTGAAGATTTTTGCAGCATAGCTATTGGGTTGGGGTGAAGAAATGAAAGTAGTGGTTGGAAAGTTATATTATATGGAGTTGTGTAAACACATGTATCGTGATCAACAATTATTTATGATTTTGTCCATATAACTTCATGAATTCGGTTTACAACAATATTGACTTTATTTTGTGGTCTTAAAACTTGGTGTCAAAAGTAAAGAATGAACTATATGTATAACGTGTGTGGTCTATTACATTACTATCAATCTGTTATAGCTCAAGCTCATTGTAGGAAAGTTATTGTCTTGGATTATTAATTGTGCCTTTCTTTGATGTTATATGTCTAAATGTAATGACAGAGAAGTCTTTTGTTAATTTTGTTTTTCTTTCTAATACCGATGACATTTTTTATAATGTAGATTATTAGGGCATCATCTCGGATGGCAGGTTTGTGGGCATAACCGCTATGCATTGACCTTCATGTTATGTTGAGAGGTGTGATTATTCAAGTGATCCAAAGCAAAGCTAATCCATATGCATGTCAAAGAGACTTATGACTCTTTTTTTCTAACTATGCATAAGATATCTTTCTTGGCTTTACTTCTGCCTTCAGGAAACTACTGCTTGAATTGGGATGTGTTAACGTGAATTCCTCTGTTCAACAGGATGGACCTATTTCTCGCGGAGTTTGCAAGGAGGTTATTTTCTAGCTTTATATCCCAATGAACAAAACCCATGTTATGGCAATATTTGATAACTGAAATCGCTTGAGGGATCTATTGCTGCTACCGGCTGTTAGCTGAAGAAGAGTGTGAGAGGGAAAGATTGAATTTTTATGGGTTGTTGAAGGTTTTGTGTGTGCGTGCGTGTGAAAGAAAGAGAGAGATCTTTGTTGATTGAGAAGAGAAGGATCTAATGTTTTTTCAAAATTTTCTTGCAGGGATCTTTAGACCAACAATATAGTTGTAGGGATCTGCACAAGTTGATCAGAAAGAAAACTTCGTAAGTGGTGTACATCTTTCTATGTAACTAGCAATTTATTATACGGTTAATCAGATTTTTTCTTTCATTCAGCAATGAGAATGTGATCAATTAATTCTTGGACTTTACAAGATTTTGATGGCTTCCTACTTTTGCCTTTTTTTTTGTTTCACCATTAAACAAATAGTTTACATGATATACTATAGCTTTGGATAGGGGCTGGCAGAAGTTGGTGGTTGGTTAGGTTGCAGTCCTAACACAAAATCACTGAGTGTTTACAACACCATCAACAATTAACGCTGGACCACATAGAAGATGTGGTCATTGATGGAAAATAGGTTGTAAAAAAGAGTTTGGCAAGTGCAGTGCTATGTATTATATATTTTTGTTAAATCAAAGGTGGTGAGTGCATTGTTGCAGGGGTGGCTTCCAAGGTTCTTATAGTTGGTCTTCCTATATAATCAACACTATCACAAACATTTACAGTGGACTTCCAACGTGTTACAATGGTCCCGTATGTTGAAGCCATGTAGAAAACAAGTCTGCATGCTCCCATCAACCTGTAATTTCTTACACAGCACAACTATTGAACTTTTTGGTCTAGAAATTTGAAGAGAACATGTAGGTAACATGTATGAATGCTCCTATTAGGTTGTGATTTCTAACACATAACAACCATTGAGCGTTTTGGATTAGAATTTCAATGAAGATCCTAATCATTCATAAGAATATATATTTACCACTTTGGGCTATACTGCTTGAAAAAACAAGCTAGGTGGTTTATTTTTGGTTTGCCCTTTTTAATTCAAAGATTTCTTTCATTCTTTTCATGTTTCATTACTATTGATACTGGATTAGCCTTATCCTTCACTCCATTTATTTTTGCTCATCTCATTAATGTCCATGAATAACATCACCTTCTTTTTACAGGAAAACTGAAGCTCTAGAAAGGTTGCATCACTGCTCCAGAAATTTTTTTATTGATACAGTTGTGGCCTTCACCAACTTTTTCATGACTGTTATGTATATTTATTAAGAAACATGAAACTCCATACCATGCTAGACTAACGTGCATAATTGAACAAGACAATTTAAATATGTAATTGCTTTGAAGGGTTTGAAAAACTCATACGGCTGCTTTATTGTTTTGCATTACAGCCTTGCACATGTTAAAAAAAAAATAATGCATTTTGCTTTTATTGTGTTTATATAAACATAGAACTAATATCTCAACCTGGGACGAAGCACACCCTGCGGCGAAGCGCGGGCAACAAATCTAGTAGAACTCTAAAACGCGTGGGGAAAGCACTGTAGCTTCCCCACGCCTCCTATGCATCAGTTTTTTTTTTTCAAGCCTCACTATACTTATTATTAATATATTATTATATTATATTATATTATTCCTCAGTTTTTTTTCCCACGCCTAACTTTACTCATTATTAATATATTATTATTATATTATATTATATTATTTAACTGTCTTATTTTTTTTCGTTTTAATTTTTTTTGTTTTTTTAATGAATTTTTTTTGTTTGATTTAGTTTGTTGGTATTAAATTTTTTCTATTTAATTATCAGATTTTCATAACATGTATTTGACGGGTTAACTTGGTTTGATGGGTTGACCCAGTTAACTTTAGGTAAATTCGTTAATTTTTTCATTTATTTAGTTATCAAACTTTCATGATGCGAATTCCAGATTTGACGGGTTAATCCAGTTAATTCATTTTTTTTTCTTTTTCTTCATTAGTTTTTTTTTCTGTTAGTTTTTTTTTTGTTTTTTTCTTTTTAATCAATCTATTTAATTATCACACTTTTATGACACGACCTTGCAGCCAGACCCACATCCAAGACTATTGGATCTGGTATTGCAGCCACCCCACTTAAACTTGGGTCATGCAAGTTTAATTTTATTATTAATATTATTAATATTATAAATCTGATAACTAAAAAAAAATATAACATTAACAAACTAAATCAAACAAAAAAATTCATTAAAAAAAATTAAATTCTATTTAGTTATCAAACTTTCATGAAATGGTTAACCCAATTAATTTAATTTCTTTTTCTTTTTTTTTCATTAGTTTTTCTCTTTTTGTTGATTTTTTTTCTTTGTTTTTTTTTAATTAGTTTATTTAATTATCACACTTTTATAACACGACCTTATAGCCAGACCCACATCTAAAATTCTTGAGTCCGGTGTTGCAATTAGGCTCACTTAAACTTGGGTCATGCAAGTTTAATTTTATTATTAATATTATAAATATTATTTTTAGGTCAGGCGTTACAGCCAAATCCAAGATTCTTGGGATGACCTTGCAAAAAACCCAAGATTTTTAATTTTTTGTTTTTTTTTAATATTTTTATACAAAAAAAACCTGCGGCATAGCGCGGGTACCAAGGCTAGTTTCTCTAAATGGCGTGAGATCAGGGGAGGAAGATGATGTAACAGTGATGTGACTTGAGGTGTCAAAGGAATAATGATGGCCATGTTGTTTTTATATTAAAATAATATTTTTTATATTTTTTAATTATTTTTAAATTAACACATCAAAATGATCCAAAACATATAAATAAAATTAATTTTTTTAAAAAATAAATTTTAAATTTTTTAAAAATATAGATTTTCAGTGTTTAATAAAATTATTTAAAATAAAAAAATTATTTTTTTTTTGAAGAAACAAAGCTGTAAAAAAAAAAAAAAACCTCCCATTGACCCTTTCACCCCAACCCTCGAAGCCTTTCTTGTCACAACAAGAGTCTAAATTAACCACATAAAGCCACTTTCAGGGTCCCCACATGGCCATCTCTCCACTTCACTTGCCACCATTCCCAAAGTGAAAGTGAAAAAGCAGAGAGATGACAACATGTTCTATGATTCTATGACCAAAGCACCATAGGACTCTTACCCTCTTCCTCTCTCTCTCTCTCCAAATCATTCACTTTCACATTCACATTCACATTCACATTCACATTCACACTCATTCTCAAAACATACCGCTACAAGACACCACCATTTCTTTTTCTTTGTATGGCACTATAAAATAATTCAAAGAGAACCTCTGCCTTTTGTTTTTTGAATCCCTGTAAAGAGCAGAGTGGCTCTTCTCTCCTTTATTGTTTTGTTCTGCTGTTTCTTTATCTGGCTTTGCCATCTTTTTTTATTTTTATGGGCTTCTGATCTAACTCAGTTGGTCGAGAGAACATGAGGTCTTGGCTTCTGCTTCTTTTCTCTCTTCTTTTCTTTCACGCCTCCTCTGCTCAACCGGGTACCTCTCTCCCCCTCTCTCTGCGTAATATTTTTTTTTATGTGCTATGTAACATACATATGTGTAGTGCTGTTGTATAAGCATCACAGTACCTCCATACTTGACTCAACGTTTTCATTTGTTTTTGTTGTTGATTGCTATGCTCTTCTTGATTCTCTTGAAGATGAGATTCAAAGACGCAAATTTTATAGAGCTATAAGGTTAAGAAGAAGAAAGAAAATGGAAAAGAAAAGAGCTTTCTTTTTCTTTGTCTAGTGTTTTTTTTTTCTACATACCGTATACAGGAATGGAATTTGATAGATTTTTTGGTTAGAGACTGGCAAACAAAGAAATTTATGTGGGGTTTTAGTTTTGATGCATTAAATTTTTTGACAAAGCAGCAGCAATTCATAACTATTTATAGTTTTGATTAAAAATATATATATTTATGGCTGGGAGACTTGAATCTTCTTGTTTCTATGTCGTGTCTAGAAGACTAGAATCTTTTCTAATTGGTAAAGTGTTTTCTAATTACCTGTACTTGGAGTTGTTAGATGAAAATCACACCCAACCACCAAGGCAATAAAATTAAAGTAGCAAAATCTGGGGAGTTTTAGTCCAAGTTAGAGACATTAGTTGCTTAATTACACGAGTGAGCCGCCCATTTGGTATATACAAGGCTGAGTTCTTTGAGTATGGGCAACTTTTATTGGTTGCATCTTCACAGAGATGCTACAACTAGCAACGTAGCTGGCACATGAAAATGTAATCAATACTTGAAAAATGCTTAATTCAATTCTTCCAGTTGTTTGCTTGAATAAGATGTTATGACATGCATGCACACATGTTAGCCTGGGAAGTGAAATAGCAAAATATTGACCAGAATCCCCTCTCCCCGCACTGCATTTGCTTGCTTGTGCGTGTTTCTGGCATGAAAATCCTGTTTCTGTATTCGGACAACAATGTGATTTTCTTTTTTTAACCTAATAATGTGAATATGCTTGAACTAAAACAGGTTTTCTGAGTTTGGACTGTGGTGGCCCAGCAAACTTCACTGATGCACTTGGACTATCATGGACTTCAGATGTTAATTTTATTTATGGAGAAGTAGCAAGCATATCAGTTGCAAATGAGACACGGAAGCAATACACTACAGTGAGACATTTCCCTGCAGATTCCAGGAAGTACTGTTATAGATTGGATGTTACAAGTAGGACAAGATACCTTTTACGGGCAACATTCTTGTATGGTGACTTTGACAACAATAATGTCTATCCAAAATTTGACATTTCTGTTGGGCCAACTCATTGGTCTACCATTGTCATTTCTGATGCTAATACCATAGAATCTATAGAGCTAATATTTCTAGCTTCAAGTTCTTCTATCAGTGTATGCCTATCCAATGCTACAACTGGGCAGCCGTTCATATCTACCCTTGAGCTCCGACAATTCAATGGTTCAGTTTATTTTACAGCATATGAAAACCAGTTTTATCTCAGCGTGTCTGCCAGAATCAATTTTGGTGCCGATAGTGTGGATCCGGTTAGGTATGCTCTAAATATCTGGTTCAAGATGCAACATGATGTAATTTTTACTGATGTACATTTATCTGAATGCCTTTTCAAGCAACATCTGCTTATAATTCAAGAGAGATAGAGAATAAAAAAACACATTAAATTGTGCAAACTTAAATGATACACAGAAATACCTCTATTCCTCATAGTTGAAATACTTTATCTCCCAAATTTGTTGCTGCTTTAAGAGTAATATATCAATTTTTCCTTCAGACATATGCGCGCGCGCATCAAATAATTTAACTGCTTTTTTCCCAGGTATCCTGATGACCCTTATGATAGAATATGGGAGTCAGACTCTGTGAAGAAAGCGAATTATCTAGTTGATGTTGCTGCTGGTACCAAGAAAGTTTCAACTGACATGCCAATCAACGTCAACATTGATGAAAGGCCTCCTGAGAAAGTGATGCAAACAGCTGTAGTTGGCACAAATGGGTCACTCACGTATCGGTTGAATTTGGATGGTTTTCCCGGTTTTGGGTGGGCTTGCACATACTTCGCTGAAATTGAAGATCTGGATCCCACTGAGTCCAGAAAATTCAGGCTGGTACTCCCAGGGTACCCTGAGATGAGCAAAGCTATTGTCAATATCGAAGAAAATGCTCAAGGAAAATACCGTCTCTATGAACCTGGATATACCAACCTATCCCTACCCTTTGTATTATCTTTTAGATTTGGAAAGACCTCTGATTCTTCCAGGGGACCACTTCTGAATGCTATGGAGATAAGCAAGTATCTTGAGAAAAATGATGGTTCTCTAGATGGTTAGTAGAACAATATTCGTTGCATGCACTCCTATAATTTTGACTGTGAACTTTAGCTGAAGACCTGAAATCTTGGTGTTTTAAACTGTGTTTGAAGCATAAGTTCTGTTAATTTGACATTGGCATTTTCCATGAAGCAGATTATCTAGCACATCACATGTTAATGTGAAAACTTGAAACCTAAAGTGCATCTGATACTAAATTTGCATGAGGTGCAGGAGATGTTATTTCTGGTGTGATTTTACTCTACTCAACAGCAGATTGGGCACAAGAAGGTGGTGACCCATGCGTGCCAGTTCCATGGTCATGGGTGCAATGCAACTCTGAAGCAAGGCCAAGGATTGTTAAGCTGTAATGATTTATCTCTTTTATGATTTTATTTTATGCATTTTCAGATCCATTCCTTCATTTATCCAAGTTAAGCCCCTCACAATGTATGAGGAGAATCTTGCATTCATATGGTTGAAATAACTTCTGTGTACCTGGTTTGGCAGCTCCTTGTCTAGCAAGAATTTGTCTGGGATTGTTCCTTCAGACTTGACAAAGTTGACAGGTTTAGTTGAATTGTAAGTTTCAAGCTGCTTATCTTTTGGCTGGATGATGGATTAAATTTCAAGGTATACTGCTGTAATAGCCCCCACATGATCATATCCACTTGTCTTGTGTGCAGATGGCTCGATGGAAATTCATTAACTGGTCCAATTCCTGATTTTAGTGGATGCACAGAGTTGAAGATCATGTAATGCTGGATGGATTTTCTTGATCATTGTGTTTAATCTTTGTTTTTATTAAAATGTTAACCTAACAAGATGATCCATATCTGACAGTCATCTTGAGAACAATCAGTTGACGGGTGAGCTGCCATCCTCCTTGCTGAACCTACCAAATTTGAGGGAACTGTAAGTTATTAGAACTTGGATACCATTTTAAACCAAAGCTTAAGCTATTAGGTGAGGTTCTATGTTATGATTTATATAATTTTTTAACACATCTTCTCAAGTGAAAGCCTTTCGGACTTGAAACTTGCACAAACTCACATTGTCTTGTGCTTAATTTTTTTTATTAATTAGAAAGAGGTGGTGAGATTCGAACTTGTGGTCATTTGGTCAATAAGACTGATACCATGTCAAATAATTATTTTACTCCAAAGTTTAAACTATTAAGTGATGTCTTAAGATATGATTTATACTACTCTAACAAATCTCTCATGGGAGTTTAATAATTAATATATATTTCTGCTGTGATTGATGAATGATGATTGGAAGCAATGTCACAGCTTTATATGGATAAATTTTTTTGGTAAAATTGTAAGGAAATAGAAAATTACTTGTCTAAGTAAATAATTCATTTCACTGTACTTTATTCTGTTTTTTCCTTTAGTAAAATAATTTATATGCCTAACACTTGGGATAATTGTAGGTATGTGCAAAATAATATGTTATCCGGAACAATACCATCGGGTCTCGGTAGAAAGGTGGTTTTGAAGTGAGTCTCTCTCTTTCTCTTCTCACACCCACATGTGCGTTCACGGGCACATCCAGACCCCACTTTGCAATAGTTTATTAATTAGCTGAATTTTGCATATTATTGATCATGGGCAAAGAATTCTTTATTTAGACTACAATGTTTTATCGTATTTTTTCCAACCATAATGAGAAGCTATTCAACTACTTCTAGACATAATAAGTACATAGCCATAGTCAATTGAAGTAACTATTAACAACTGCATGTGGTTTAGTGTGTTGGTCTTTTTAATTGAGGATTTCTAATTTGTTTGTTATGTGTCAGTAGATCTTTCAATACTTCAGTGTCCCATATTCTTTTATCCTTCGTATTTTTCCCTAAAAACCTGTTGCTCACATCTGTGCATAATCCCAAAAGGACTAGTCAGAAGTAGGAATTGATTTAGAGGCTCCATGAAATAAGGTATGTGATAGACAACCTCGTACAATCAGGCTTACTTTCACCCTGTCATAGTACCATAATCTTCCCACTCAAATCTCTTTTCACTATGGCTCAATGAACTGGGGTTTTGGTGCTTCAATCCCACACAGGACCTCCACATTTATAATGATCCAGGGACATGCTAGTCCAATAACATTTAACCCCAACAGTCCTAGTCTGAAGTTTCTTTGATACACCCCTTTCCACCTGGTTACTTCACGTCAAGGGAGATTTTATACGTCTCCTGTATAAAATCACATTTTTGGGTGTTTAAATCAAATATATTCAACTCTGTTTTCTTGGTATAATCACAGCTACTCTGGCAACATAAATCTTCATGAAGGAGCCAGAAGAGGGAGGCACATGGGTATTATTATCGGTTCGTCAGTTGGAGCTGCTGTTCTTCTGATAACTACATTAGTGTCTTGCTTGTTCATGCAAAAAGGAAAGAAAAGACACCCTGACCAAGGTATGGCTATAAAACAATTTTGAAGTTTTTGTCTAGCCTGCCAGACTTCTCAGATGGTAAAACATACGGAACTTGTCTTTTTTAGAACAACTTCGGGATTCCCTGCCTGTGCAAAGGGTAGTTTCTACCTTGAGTAATGCTCCTGGAGAAGCTGCTCACTATTTCACATCCTTTGAGATTGAAGATGCTACAAAAAAATTTGAGAAGAAAATAGGCTCTGGAGGTTTTGGAGCTGTGTACTATGGAAAAATGAGAGATGGAAGGGAAATTGCAGTGAAAGTTCTAGGTAGCAATTCCTACCAGGGAAAGCGAGAGTTTTCAAATGAGGTAAATTTCCACCTTATTGAACTTTATTCAATAACTAAATTGCTGTTGTAAATGAGGATACTTAAATTCATATTCTTTGAATGCTAGATCGTGTTTGTTATCGCCCAACTAAATTGCTGCTGGAAGATTCATGTGATTTTACTCTATTATAGTCCTATGCTGGTTGGAATTGTTTAACCACTGAATGTACAGAGGATTCTTGTTTCTAACTAGATGCCATTGGTCCTGAGCCTTGTTAGAAAATGCATTAAGTACTTCTTATAAAAGAATTACGTTGTCATTTTGGCTTCCAAACATTCTCGTGCAAATCATGTTTAGAGCCCCCAGCCCCATTGAATCTGTAAGATGTAGAATTTATATTTTTTTTTGTAAATTAAGTTCCTACTGGCAGTGCTATGGATGTTATCTAAATTTCGACAAGATTGACTTAGCCTATTATAAATCAAATTACCTTGATCTGCCTTGGAAAAAATTCAGTAAGATAGATGAGGATTCATGAACTTGTAGAACCTGCAACAGTTGAGCTCCTTAATCCTTTAATGATAGTTTCCATTGGGTTTTAGACAAAGGAAAATTAACAAGTCCCTAAATTTCCTAGTATTGTAAGTACCTTGTTAATAAATGGATAAAATCCTTTATATTATTTAACTTATTTTATAAACTGTTTAAGAATTGAAGCTGATATGGAAACATGCATATGTTTTTTGAACGTCATGCACATATTCGTAAAATGAATATTGTTCTCTGGGAATTTAGTGAGTTTGAGAATCATGCTGTATTGGGTAGTATATTTTCAGTTGGAGCTGAAACTGTGAAGATTTGTTCTTGCATTTGCACAGGTGAGTCTTCTTTCAAGGATACATCACAGAAACCTGGTACAGTTTCTTGGATTTTGTCAAGAAGTTGGGAAGAGTATGCTTGTTTATGAGTTCATGCACAATGGAACACTTAAGGAACATCTTTATGGTAATTTCAAGTGTTTTTGAATTGGACCAATTTAAATTTTGACACTCACTATTTTTTTAACACTTTGGCAGGTCCTTTAAAACAAGGAAGAAGTATTAGTTGGATCAAGCGCCTTGAGATAGCTGAAGATGCTGCAAAAGGTTTATGATAAGCCATTTTTTCCTTTTTTCTGTTTCTAACATATTATCTATCCTTCACTATGGTGAAGCCTATAACTTAAATAAGAGTTGCAGTTGAAGAGTTGTAATGATTGTGTTTTCGTACTTGTTCAGGGATTGAATATCTTCATACAGGCTGTGTTCCAGCCATTATTCATAGGGATTTAAAAACCAGCAATATTCTTCTTGACAAAAACATGAGAGCGAAGGTTGCGGATTTTGGCCTTTCAAAACTTGCAGTAGATGGAGCTTCACATGTCTCAAGCATAGTTCGAGGCACCGTAGGGTATTTGGATCCCGAGTAAGGTTCTTTTCTTTAATTTTATGATAGTTCGATTTAAGTAGTATGATCTGGGAGAATTGATTATGTTGGTGCTGCTGCATTGTTAGATGATTTTAAACTTTAAAATACCATAGTTATTGTGAAGTGAATAACCTTATTAATAATCTGCTAACAACATTTGGGCAGATAAAATGGTAAGGTTATATTTAAGTTTGAGACATGACAGTTGTATCTAGAACTCTGTTATGCACTCTCTCTTAGCCATAGATGTGTTATTTATTTATTTTTTTTGTGGTTTTTTACTAGCCACATTCTTGTTTCTTAAAGAAAATGATATTTTCAACTGCAGTGAGAGCCTTGAGTCAAGATTGAGTATGAGTTCGGCAAACACTTTCCACCGACATGGGTGCTTCAACTGTTATCACATTGCATTAATAATTTTTGCTCTGTTACGCAGGTATTACATCTCGCAACAGTTAACAAACAAGAGCGATGTTTATAGTTTTGGTGTCATTCTCCTGGAGCTGATGTCTGGTCAAGAAGCCATATCTAACGAGAGCTTTGGTGTAAATTGTCGCAACATAGTACAATGGGTAAGCTTGTTGATTATTCAAGGACTAGTGGCTTGGAGTTTTAACCATGTGTCTTTGGGAACTTCATCATTGATGATCATTACCTGAACAACCAACTCTAACCATCTAAATTAAATTCACATTTAGCATTTCTTATTCTAAGTTGCTCTCGGCAAAATGCTTTAAGCTGAATAAATATGATTGGTGTTATTATTATAAACATGCCTTATGTCTCTATCTTTTCTCTTCAACAAAATTTGTTCAAATTCAAGATCGAAGCTTCAAGCAAAATTTTTCTTAAATCTGTAACTTGTAGATTAAAGTCATAAGATGATTTCAACCAAAGCAAGGTTGTCGAATAGGCTCAATTTGAATGCTGGGTTACAGCTTTTAAAGTGTCTTTTACTTCAGATTCTTTTTTCACTTTCAGTTTGTTCCTGGAAGAGGTTGAGATCATTCATTTGAATGCTGAGTTGAACATATTTGGAAATGTTTCTTATTTCCTGCTTTAGACATTTGGCTTGGTGGTTGTCACAAAAAAGTTTGCTACATTTCCTTGAGAGCTTCATTCTTTTCATTTCTGGAAATTTCTATTGCTGTTGATGAACTTGAATAATTGTATGACAGGCAAAATTACACATTGAGAGTGGGGATATCCAAGGAATCATTGATCCCTCGCTATGTGATGAATTTGACATCCAGTCAATGTGGAAGATAGCAGAGAAAGCTTTGACGTGTGTCCAGCCTCATGGTCACATGAGGCCATCTATTTCAGAAGTTCTCAAGGAGATCCAAGATGCTATCTTAATTGAAAGGGAGGTGACAGCAGCAAGTGGTGTCTCTGATGAAATGTCCAGAAATTCTGTTCAGTCTTCATTCTACCTGGGTTCTTTGGATTTGGGTGGAACTGAGAATTGCCTGGCGCTCGACGAGTCCATTGCGCGGCCAACCGCCAGATAATTCTTTTCTTGCTCAGCCTTATAATTACATTTTTTTGGTCTAGGATTTATAGTTCTGAAATCAAAAATCGAATCGATCCTTTAGGTTTCAAGCAAGAGCAAGAGCTTTGAACGTGTAAATTTTGAGCTTGCAAATTATCTACATTCCCATTTTGTTGTAAATCTACCCTCTTATGGCAATGAATAAATGGATCCTCCCGTTTCTATGCTATAAATCCCATCAATGTCTGGAAAATGAGGCCTCAATTACACGGTTTAGTTTTTCAACTAGCTGGTGGCCTGCGTGCCTGCTTGTTGCAGCGAGGATTTTTTTGGCGATGCAGCAACAAATATGATCAAATAATATAAAAAATCAATCAAAAATTTTAAAGAAAAGCAATCTGATTTTATTGAATATTAATGAGCAATTCTTTATTTCTTATTTTTTCATATTAGATGCATTATAAAAAAAATTGACGCTTGAAAACTTAAACATTAACCAAATGCTATAGTTTTTTTTTTTTGTAAGTTAACAAAAGCAATTTCTCAAGCTCAAATCCAAAGTAATGTAGTGTGCAAGGATAAGATTGAAAAAAAAAGAGAGGCTTAAAGGCATGAAGAAACAAATACAAACCACTGTTATAGTGAACAACGGTTGTGTGCTAGTGAACAGTGAATTTAGCAGCAGAATTATGTTTTTTTTTTTTTTTAATTAACATAAATATTCTAGTTTATATATAGTTCTAAAATTAACACTTCTCATGATCAACATATCAAGTTCAAATTTGAGAATAAAAGAAAAATTAACACTAGTAATTATTATATGGTTAGAATTACGTTTTTTTGTAATGTAATGAAGTGGGGGTGTAAATTTTTATCATCTCTGTCCTTTAGCACTGGCATTATTGTCCTAATGTAGCAATCATGTGAGCTGACAGTGGGGATGCTGAGTGACAGAGACAGAGAATGGTGGCTGCTTTGGATGTTGCGACGGTGGCCGATTAGTCTTCTAGTCTATGCCTTGGTTTCTAGGTGGACCCTCCATCCTTGCACGCTAAGATTAAGCAAAAATCATGTGGTTTGTCGGCATGGATCTTGTTGGGCAACCCATCAGTGATCGATTTGTTCTTCCTTTACTAGACATCAGAGCCCCATTGCTTCTTTCAAACCTCAGGCCGCCTGATTTGGTCCGATCATGGTGGCTCCTCCCTGGTTATGTTGGGTCCCGAATCGGGTCACTGGGTCAGTGGTCAAAGCTGTCTAGCCATGGCAGAAGGACGAAACAATTACCTTTGAGATGTCACTTTTCTATTATGCTGTTCGTTTACCTGAAATGGGTCCTATTAATAAAGGGATTCCCGATCCATCTTTCTCCATGGTTGAGCCTTGATTGATACCTTTTCTATTAGATGTCTCTTTATAATTATTCTCTAGATTTATAAAACGATTACCGACACTATTACTTAATGATGCAAGAGTGTTTTTATTGGACTTGGACTTATTGTTTCTTGCAAATATGGTATCTAAAAGGCAACAATAAATATAAATTAAAAAAACATATAACAAAATTATCAAACACATATAAATATAATGTATTATAAAATACTAACAAATATCTTATGTGTTTTCAATTTCATTACACAATTATAGATTACATGACTATTTCAATTCTCAAATAAGGACAATTATTTGTATATATTGGTTGGAGGACCTTGGACAATTTTCATTCATTGTTTAATAATTCGATCATATGATTACTCTTTTAAAAAGGCTTCTAAAAACATAATCAAGAGAGCTATTATTTGAGTTTGTTCCCTTGATCTCCCATTAAAATGGAATTATACTCGGATCTTGACAAGCTATGGATAATATTATTGAAACCACTATTAAAATTAAATACAACATGCAAATAAATCTAAAATATTTTATGGAGAGAAAAGGCTGGAATGTTGTTTAGAATTATTTTCTTGGACTTGATTCCTAGATATTTGATTGAAGATTTGGGCTAAAATTCTAGGGTTGAGGAGCTAAAATTAAAAGATTGGAATCTAGATTTAAATGTTGGGATGGTAACTGGATAATCTAAATTCAGTTGTTAGGATTTGAGGTTTTATTGATTTGGACTAAATTGGATAAATTGAGAACATGAATTAGATGGGCTGAATTGAACTAATTTAATTCAATTAGACTTAATTGGTATTCATCAGACTGAATTGATTGAAATGAAACAAATATGATTGAAGTGAAGTTACATAAATAATCATTGATCCCTTGGATATTTCTTCATTTTCATTATAATATTTGGTTTTGCATTTTTTCAATTGCCCTAAATCATCTTCCTTTTCAATTGTGTCCCTAATTAAATCAATTTAGACCTTCATATTTAACAACTTGTTGTAGATTCATCCTTAATTCCTAAAATTATACAATTTTGACCAATTTAACTCTCGATTTTGATCTTTTTTTTCAACTAAGCTCTCCATTGATATCTAAGTTGGCTATATATTTGGAAATTATCCTTTGACTTCAAATTTCTTTGTCTTTGCCAAATTAAATCAAATTAACCTCATTTTTCAATTTCCTCCTCAATTGTGACCAAAGAATTCTCAAACCTTTTTTTTTTTGCTATGATGCTCAATTATTGGCTCAATTTCAACCCTAGCTTATTTTTTGATTGTTTTGATTTTCATGATTTATTATTATTATTATTATTATTATTATTAGTAGTAGTAGTAGTAGTAGTATTTTGACACATAAAAACTAAATAAAAATGATTAAAATTAACTAAAATATTGAAAAATATATTTTTGGGATTTTTCTAATTTTCTCAAAATATATATGAAAATAAAAAGTGGACAATCGAGTTATAACATAATCTATTTAAACCCTTTACAAATTGCATTATAAAACCATCTTATGTTTATTATCAACCTCCAATATAATAATAGGTTTAATTGGAGATAAATTGCTATGAAGTTTAAAGGTCAAGAACTACCTAAATACACCAAAATATAAAAAGCTCATTGGTTTAACTTATAAGGTATGAACTCTTACAATACCTTCAAGAACATTAATTGAAGTATAATGCATACACTTCAGCGTTGTTATATTTTTATTTAACATAATTTTCTCATCCTCACCTCTATTAATAATCTCTTCCACTATATGAATGAAATACAATTATTTATTTTTAATCGATAAGCAGGGGAGTATTTTTAATCATATTATAAATAATCATTCTTAGCTCTTTTCAAGTTTTTTCTAGGTAAATATGGATTTTTTTTTGGTAGATAAATTATATGAGTGGATAATTTAGGGAATGCTATAGTAGAAAAATTGGTATATTTTTTTATAGAAGAATTATATAGATAAGGTGGAATATATAACCGATTATGAAAGCTCTTGGTAAAGGAAGGAATGAATGGTTTTTCAACGAGGAGAAACTATAATTGAAAATTTAATTTTCAGTTAAGGTAGGTAGTAGCTTTATAAAATTAAATGGAGTGTAGAGATATCAGACCTTGAACTTTAAAAAGGTTATTTGTTCTCTCTATCATGTATGGAAGAAAAAAAGAAAAGAAAAAGAAAGATAGTTGTAGAGAAAATAAAGATACTGAAAATATTAAATAAAGTTGTAAAAGAAAGCAAGAAAATAAAAACAAGAAAGATAAATTGAATGGATAAATATTTACATATATGGGACTTGGTATCATTTATAATAATTGTATGACCTTTTATATATTGGTATAGAGTTTGAATTTTATCTAAATATGCAACTCTAATCCTATATAAATATTGGTATCAAATAAGGAGAATTTATTGAATCCTAATACAAACTAAACTTCTCTTTTATTTATACCCATGTGAATCCTAAACTAATATATGACTTTTGAATTGGTTATTTTGTTAAGGACCTCCACTCTAAAAAAAATTAAGCTTTTTTGTTCTTTGTACGCGTTCAAACTCTTATGATAAATTGATTTCTCTTGGTTGATTGTGACCCTTGATCACCTGTTTAACTATTTCATTAATTATCCTAGTCAATCAAAACTCTTTTAAAGTGGTCAAATCTGCTACACTCAATAGATTTTAGTTTTCTTTCCCTGTTTTATCATGAACAATCATCATTCTTCTATGTTTGACATGTAGATGTTTATTTTCTATGTAAACGGATTTATTTTGGATTGTGAAGTTTGTAGTGGTTTCTTAAACTCTAACCAAATCATAAGTTTGTTTAAGTTATTTTAGGTGAAACATGGTGACTGAACTATGATAACTTCTTGAAGGCCAACAACAAACACATAAGAGGTTTGTTTTTCATTTAGTTTTGCTTGGTTCAACACCACATCAAAGTTTTTAATATATAACTTTAAATTAACAATTTGTTATACATTCTTAATAACAGCTAAAGGTTCCACCCACCACAATCTATTACATAGAGCTAGGATGTGCTTTTTCTAAGTAAGAACAACATCTTTGAAAGATTTAATTTAAGTTTAATGCTAGTGTAAAACATCTAAATGAAGAAAATAAGAAACATATTTACCTTCTTTTTTTTTTGCCAAATCCATAGATTCCATGTCAATGAACTAATTTGTTTTACAAATTCATTTGTTGACATTGTCACAACTAATAGAAAGAAAGTCTATCTTAGGTCTTATTTGTTCATTAAAACTACAACATAGAAACTGTTATGATAGTGATAAAAGGATGACTCATTAAGAGTTAAAACTGATTTTTAGGTGACATCACTAGAGACAACTTAGAGAAAGAATTAAGTAAAAGGTGGATGATGATGTTGAAATAAACCAAAACTACTAAGTAAGCCTTCAAGTTTCAAAAACCATTTAGATTGTCTTCCTTCAACCTCTAGTCATTTAAGGTAGCTTTATTGTATCTTTAATTGCAATGCCTTTAGATTAAATTAAGTGTTTTTGTCCAAGTTTCTTCAAGCCCGCTAATATCTTGTGTCTTGGGGAGCCACGACCTCATATAAAGGTTCGGAGGCTTTGATATTAATTGTTGCAAGTGTAAATTACAAGTTATTAAAGTAGATTGATTCTAGTAAAGAATCAAGACTTAGAGAGATTTAGATTCCATTATTTTCACATCTCACATTTATAATTTTCTTTTTATTGTGAATTATATAATTTCTTCTATGGATTTAGAATATTTTATTTTTTATACTACTTATAGCCAATTTTCACTTATAACTTCTTTTTCATATTTGTTTCATGCTATAATTATAAGTTTTTTTTACCAAAACATATTATAACTTTCTTAATAAGTACAAGACATAAATGCTCGTCTCTATTAAAAAAGAATATAAATGCTTAAATAAAAGTGAAGTTTATAAATAAATACTCATAAACAATTGATGTATTATTGGAAATCATAATTTTTAAACTTTCATTAGGTTTTTACATTTAAAATCACAAAAAAAGAGGTTTTATTTGTGCCTTTTTGTTACAAGTTTCAATGGTGGGGTAATTGAGTTGGTTTGATGGATAAGATATGTAATTAGAAATATCCTTTGTTAAGAGATCTAAGTTGAGAATGATGTAATAGTTGAGAGACGAATATAATTTTTCTTATGTCAAGAAGATCCAGTTCATGCTGGTATAGTTTTGAAACTCGACCCGGCCTGATGGGTTGACTCGAGACCCGACTGACCTGGAGCTAGAACTAAGCTGGGTTGAAAAAAAAATGGAGAATGGCAAAACACGGTGTGACCCGGCAAAAAACCTGGTTGCAACCCGTTAACTTTTTTTTTTTTTTTTTACCAAAACAACGTCATTTTGATTTTAAAAAAAAAATTAACCCGGATGACCTAATCAAAACCTGAAACATGAAACCCAAACCTTGGACCAGGCCGAATCTAAAAACTATGCCCGCTGGCCTTTAAGTTTGACACAAGGTGAGTGGATAGAACGACGTCGTTAAGTGAATGGAAGCACAAAATAAACCGAAAGTTTCTGATACCACGTGGTCTCATAAGATATCGACGAAATCTCGAAACGGAAAGAAATCGCAGAAACGAATAAACTAAAATAAATTAAAATTAAAAACAACCAGAAAGACAAGAGAGAGAGAGAACAGAAAAACCAACGGTGTTGATAAACCTCATTCTCTCATCTCAGTCGTCTCCTTTCTCCTCGCTTCTCCAGCGTCCGATCCAATTGTCCCTTCCCATCCGCGCCCTCTTTTTTCTTCTTCTTTTAACAGGTAATAAATTAAACACACACACAAGCACTTACTCTCTCTCCCTCTCCCTCTCTCCCTCTCTAAATTCTCTTCCTCTGATTGCTGTTTTGATCAATCAATTATGATTATTGGTGGTGAGTTAGGGTTTTCGATATGGCGGCAGAGGCACCGGCGAGTCCAGGGGGAGGGAGCCATGAGAGCGGAGACCAAAGTCCTCGCTCTAATTCTAATGTACGTGAACAAGACAGGTTCTTACCGATCGCAAATATCAGTAGGATTATGAAGAAAGCGCTACCTGCTAATGGAAAGATTGCTAAGGATGCTAAAGAGATTGTTCAAGAATGTGTTTCTGAGTTTATTAGCTTTATCACTAGCGAGTAAGTGGTGCTATTTAATTTTATTTAGTTTTTTTCTTTGGTTTGATTTGTGATTGTATTGTTGACTTTGAGGGTTTTGTTTGGTGTAGAGCAAGTGATAAGTGTCAGCGAGAAAAGAGGAAGACGATAAATGGTGATGATTTGCTCTGGGCTATGGCTACGTTAGGGTTTGAGGATTATATTGATCCTCTTAAAATTTACCTGTCTCGATACAGAGAGGTGATAATTTATTTCTAATATTTTTTATTTTATTTATGTACCTGATTTAATGTTAGATTTTGCTTGGTGGTTTAAATTATAAGAAACGGATATGGAATGGGATATGGGAATTTAGTTTTTGTTGCTGTTTTGTATTGTTTTTTAATATGCGAGATAGTGATTTTGTTGCGATTTGAGTAAATGATGATTGACTGATGTTTTTGTTGTTATGTGTATGGGGATTGAATGGATGATGCAGATGGAGGTATGTCAATTATTATGTGCTTTTGATATTTTCTTGTTTTGGAGTGTTTGGATATATAATGAGATACGGCGTTTGATAGGGTGATACCAAGGGATCTGCGAAGGCTGGAGATACATCTGCTAAAAAGGATGTTCACCCTGGTCCAAATGCGCAGGTGAAATGGAGCTATATGTTGTTGAGTTACTGCTATTTCTTATTTTTAGTCAATCAACGTACCTCCTTGTCTTTATTTTATAGTACTAAACTTTTAGCAACCCTATCATAATCATCTTATATTGGGATATTTGTCAAATAAATTTTCCAGATTTCTCATCAAGGTTCTTTCTCACAAGGTGTTAGTTATGGAAATTCAAATTCTCAAGTAAGCACCCTCTCCCTCCCTCTCTCTCTCACACACTGCACAGTGTGCTAATCATTCTTGGAATATTTCTTCTCATCTGGACATTACATTAATGTAAGCATAACATTATCCTTGAGGAACACAATTTAATTTTAATAGGAAATAGGTTTTTTTTTCTTGGGTGGTAAAGATTACTTCATTACAGCTAGGAAATCAAGCTAGGTTGGATCCTTAACTTCCTTTGTAAATTAACATCAGCGTACCTAAAAAATTATCCTTCCTTCTCTGTGAAAGGATTTGCTTTATATCATTAAATGTATGGGATAGTCCATTATTGTGGAATAACTGTTTTCCAGTTTTTATATTGGCTAATAATTGGCTGAACTATTTGCTAGCTACATGTCAACACGTCACGCACATCTATTCAGATACACCTGGTTGCTAGATTAGGGCCCTGGAAAGGTTATGCATATGTGTGCCAGCTTTGGTTTGCAAGCCTAAGGTCTTTGTTATTGAACTGTTGAATTATTCTGTCTTGCATATGGGGATATATCTTTATCAAGGGGATTGTAGCATTGTTCCATCCAAATGACACCACCTTGCTTCCTTATTCTGTTATATATGGTGCTACCATTCCATGCCACCAGTGCGTTACCTGCCTTCTGCGGTCATTGCTGCTGACACTATCACCATCTAATGCCATATGCCATCAGCATTGCTACCATGAAGTTTTCAGCGCCACCATTACCTTTTCTGCCTTTATTTGACCGCTATACAAAACAGTTACCATCACCACTATACTGTACAAATTATCAACTTTGATGCAGTTGCCACCGTCATAGCGTTTCAATTTCCATCAACACCCTATACCATGCGATATGTCATTGCTGTCATCCCCTCTAATTTTTTAATAGTTTTATAGTAAAGTAACTTAAACTCAAATCTATAGCAATCCAAACAATAGGATAGATTAAGCTGTGCTCTGATTAACCCAAACAAGTCCCAAGATGTATATTGACCCCCATTGGGTTCTGGGTGGTTGAGTGTGATCTGTAGTTAGTGCAACTATACAGCTCTAGAGGCTGGTTACTAGAGATTAAATGGTTTTCAATTAGTCATTGTGGTTTTAATTGTTTGAGACATGATGAGAGATGGACTTATTTCATCTTAAATCTTTCCTGTTCAAGTTATAGTGTACTGAAATATAATGTGAACAAGAGGAACTGGAATTTCAGACTTTCTGATATGTTCCTGTTCGTTGACAATTATGTGAAGAGTGATTCTGAATTTGATATGCACGCCCAACCCTAATTTTTGTGTGAATGTGTTCAAAATCCCACACATGCTCTGGCACTTCTGTCATGTGCAGAGCATGGGATGGGGGTGGGTGTTTTGAATTTGATTTTGTTTTTAGCCAGGATTCACTATTTGAACTGTTACTCTTCATCTTTTCCTTCAATTGTCATTTCTAATTGTTTTGATAGTAAACTCTTTGAACTTTATACTCTCTTTTTTTCTTAGCATTCATGGTTGGTTGCATCTCCATATAATCCTAGAGTGATTTGGTTGATGGAACTAAAAGAGCTATCGCTACATAACAAATTCCCTTTTCATTTCATAGTCTATTATTTTTATTTACTAGACTTCTCTAAATGTTTGCAGGCTCCGCACATGATGGTCCCTATGCAAAGCAACGAGTAGATATGTGCTCTTTTACAATGAATTCTGTCATTTAGAAGGTATTGAATTTCTCATCCAGTTCCTAGAACCAATAGTGTTTGAAAACATAAAACATTGGTATGGTGTAAGCACTGACAGCTTGAGTGGTTTTTATTCACTTGTTGTACCCTGGGTTGTTTCCAGTAAGATTTGTATAATTCGGGTATCTGTCAGAGGTAGAATGACACTTGAAGCCTTGTAAATGATGGGAACTTGTAACTTGTGTCTTGATTTTTAGACTGGGTGCTTGGCAAGGGTATGCCACTCTGTTCTTATATATAAAACTGGGGCATCTTTTAATGATGCAGTGATTTTATTCATACTATGTTAATGCTACAATTGGTTTAAACGGTGAATGAAGGCCTCTGATCTTAAGAAGACTGGAATGTTTCCAATTTCTTTACTTTTATCACAAGCTGAAAAAGAAAAGAAAATGCAAGGATGAATGGACTCGAATAACATCTAGATTTCAACTGGTGTGACTTTTAACTTTGGCCTTGTGGTAAAACTTGCTGTGTTCATCTGTGCATGTTCTTTTGCTTGTTCTGGATATCTTCTAGTGGACTCAACTGATTGTGATTCATTAATAGCCAGAGAGACAACGTTTTAAATCTCCGATATGTTTTGTGAAATCGCGATCCCCATCACAATCACGAAACAACAATCACGTTCATGGATCACAGATCGCTGTACTGTTGTCATGTATATATTTACAACTTTTTAAAATTTGCTAAATGTATACTGTAATTATCTTGCAATTGTAAAAATATATAAACAATAAATTATAACAACGAGAAAGTTGAGAGATTATGAAAAAGGAATTTGAATATGAAAAGCTAGTGTTTTGGTAAGTTAGCACATTTAAAAAAATTATTTTATAAAATAAAATAAGTGCAAGAATAATCAGGAAATTAGCACACCCGAGAAAGTCGCAATTGATATCTGCGGCATGCTAGTTGCACCTGTGATAGCGTGTCTTCAAATGGTTTAAGTGATTTTTCTAACATAGATGGTAGAAGGGATTTTTTTATTAAAAACATCCCGAGCCAGACTATTTTGTCATAAACTCACTGAAAGAAAAAAAAACACTATTCACACAATCATAAATAATTAATTTCTTAACATCAAAATAAAGTTCTTATAAAATTTAGACGGATAATTAATATAATATAATATTTTATTAAAAATTAAACTAATTATACTTTTATTCATACTTTTTATAACATATAATAACATATAATTATATCTAATAATCTTTCCGGCTTGTAGAAAGGTCTAAAACACTCGTGTATGGGTCTGAAGCATCATCTTAACTCGTCCAACTTGAAAACGAGTTTGTAATATTTATGTAGGTGTGAGGAGGACCAATGACATCCTAGCTCATGGATGAACTTGGGATACTAGTGGATGGGCTTGAGATGGTTGTGGACAGACCAACATCCTCGCACTCCTATGATAAACAATCTCATTTTTTTGCTAATATAGTTTCAAGACACTCAATCTCCCCAACCTCATGAAGTCCACCATGACATAAAATTAAGTGTAGTGTTGGCCACAATATGTCTCTTTTAATTGACATCTTCATGGATAGTCGTTGTTTTCCGAGCTTCTCGTACCAAGTAATTAATCTATATACATACATTAAAAACAAATTAGTAGTAATCATTCATAATAAAATTATGTCTTGGGCATTAGGGGCATAGTGCATTAAATTTCATGGACGCTTTGGGAAACGTGACAAGGTTGATGTAATGAAATGACATGTAATGAACAAAGACCAAGTCATGTAGGCATCTATAGCAATCGTTAGATGTCACTCCTAAAAAACACGATTTCTCCTGGTATCCCAAATATCAAATGTAAGATGCACGAATTACCAACTAGTTTCCCTCACGCCTTCCTTAGCGACTAATATTGTGCAGTTCATCTCCGCTATCAACATCTCTGAAATATGCTGAGATAGTCCAAATCGACGTGTTACCCGATCTAAACAATGTATCTTAACAATGTCAAGGCAGTGCGACAAGACTTATACTAACTAAATGTCAGATCCCTCAAGACATATTGGCAAAAATAAAAGTATCAAGTCTCTAATAAATGCTAATTTTAAAATCAAATGGGAAGTTGATTATTGCTTTCTTCTATTAAAATGAAACATAAAATAAAAGAGTTGTACCATTCCGTTCTAGCTTAGCATTTTATAAAGAAATCTTATCATTGCTATTTTCTTCTCTTGAATTGGACATATCTGAACTGCCCCTTAGCTTGGGTTGGGTGTGAAAAAAACCCTAAATTGATCAGATTTTACTAAATCCACCTAGAAAGTTAACCTACGACTTGGTCAACTTTTTATTATATATTTTTTTTGTAAAGCAATGTCGTTTTGATATTTGTTTTATTACAAAAAAATAATTGACCTAAATTAACTTGCAAAACTCTTGACTTAAGCTTTGCTTTAAGTTAATCTAGGATTGAGTTTAATAACTATGTGTTATAAAGTAAAAGTTGTGTTGTATTATTTATAATAAGCTTAATACTAGATTATTGCTTGCGTTATGTCGTGGGTTGAATCAGTTTTTTTTAATGTAAAAAAAAAAATCATGTATTGTTAGTGTGTTTTGTAGCAGGAAACATTTTTTTAATTATATAAAGATTGACTCGATATAACCAGGTTGACTTGACAAATCTAAAAACAACCTAAATGACCAATAAAAATATAGTTTGATTAGAATAATATCAAGATGACATCTTTTTTAATATTGAAACGACAACATATTATATCGACTCAAATAAACTCGGGTTAACTTGAAAAATCCGTAACTAAGATCATGAGACCTTGATAACCCTGTTAAAAAGCAAATAAAAAAAATATTAAATCCAATTCTTAATTAATCCAATGTTGAATGATGAAATTGAAAACAAAATCCAACTAAAAAAACAATCATGGTTAATATGTCAAACCTTAATCATGAGATCAAGATAATTCCATATTAAGCCAATCAAGATAAATTATGAAGTTCAATTCTCAATTAAATCAATGTTGAATGATGAAATTAAAAAAAATAACACAAAAAACCACTCAAGTCAACCAAACAACTCAATATTCAAAAATGAAATTGAAAAAAAAAACTCAACTAAAAAAAACCAAAAAAATCAGAGTCAACAGGCCTAATTCGTTAGCCGAGTTATAAAATAGTGATAACCCTATAGAAAACAAATAAAAAAATATATTATGAAATCAAATTTTTCATCAACCCAATGTTGAAAGATTAAATTGATAAAAAATTAAATAAAAAAATGACAAAAAAATAAAATGAGTCAACCTACCAAACTCGGGTAAAAAGATCGAGATAATACCATAAAAAACAAATAAAAAAGATTATAAAATCTAATTTTTAATAAACTTAATATTTAAGGATAAAATTAAAAAAATCAATTAAAAAAAATAATATATAAAATTCAATAAAAATTAAATAAAATAATTATAAAATTTAATTTCTAATTAAATCAATATTAAAAAATAAAATTGAAAAATTTATTCCTGTCTAATTAGCAAATATCAATCCTCTTTTAATCTAGCTAATTTCTTGCTAATAGCATTCCTTGGATAATTTGGCAGCTTCTTGGCTGTAGTTCTTACTCGTAAAGATCACCATGTGCTGATGTTAGCCCTGCAAATTACCCAGACAATTCTCCAAAAGCTTCCAGATGTTTTTGTGAACTCTTTCATCAAGGAAGGTGTCTTTTTGGCCATTGATGGCCTTCTTGTGCCTGAAAAATGTTCGCAATTGATCTTCCCTGTGTGCAATGGAATCCATCTGCCACACAATTCTAATCAAAAGTGTTCTTCAAAAGTAGTCATGAGATGTTTATGTTATGCTTTTGATACTGGGCAGTCTCTTTCAGCCTCGGAGACGGGAACATGCAAGCTTGAAAAAGACAGTATTGAAAATCTTGCAAAGCATATAAGAATTAGTTACTTTGCTTTAGAATCATGTGACTCTGGGAAAGGATTGACAGATATCCTTCAAAAGCTCAGAGCTCTTTCTGCTGAATTGAGTGATTTGATGAATATGTCTTTCAAAATTGGTTCTTGCACCCAGGATGAAGAGAAATGTTACTCTATATTGTGTCAAATCATGGAAAAACTTGATGGAAGAGAACCTGTGTCTTTTTTTGAGTTTATTGAAAGTGGGATTGTGAAGATATTAGTGAATTACTTATTCAATGGAAAATATCTGAGAGAAAAGGTGGAGCCTCAAAGTACATTTGAGGTATTTGCAAGGCTATTATCTTCTTCAGACCTATCCGAAGAGTCTCCTTTATCAGCATTAATACAGAAATTGCAGGGTGCGTTATCTTGTTTGGAAAATTTCCCTGTTATTCTGAGCCATGCATCAAAGTACAGATCCTCATTTGCAATCATTCCTAATGGATGGTGCAGGTCTTGTCCATGCCTAAGAGTTTGTTTTGTCAGGGGAGAGGGCGAAACATGCCTTTGCAACTACTCTGAAGATCCTGTGACAGTAGAACCTCTTCTTCTGTGAGTACAATTGAAGGATTTCTATCTCCTAAAGTTAGAATAAAAGGAACTGAACAAATAGAATCAGCTGCTCAAGCTCTGGAGCCAGCAGAAAATGTACAGTTCAAATCACCATCAACTGCAAACCCAGTGAAGGGGAAAGTTCAGGACTTATGGAGCTTGATAGCATGGTTTTTGATTTACTAGTAATGCAGATTATGATCTAGTGGTTATTTAATGGTCTTCTGAATAAATGAGAATTCTGGATAAGTTTCTTTCCCTGCTTTGTTATCTGTTTATGCGGATTTTGAGCACCAATTCATTTCCGTTTGCAGGACAATGAAGCTAACCTATCACAGCCTCCACCAGAACTAGATGTAAATTTGATACAGAGAATTTTTTTATGCTTCATATTTTTGCAGGATAAGATGGAGAAACTTCTGTATGCCATAACAGAGGGTCAAGGCTCATTCCACCTCTCGTGGCTTCGCTGGTACATAAACTGGGATTGTGTAATTATTAGACTTGGATGGGGCTGGCTTTCGGACATTCCAAGCACATATCTCACTGCACAGAGGCCAAACAGTCCTTTAGTTATCGTTTGGCCCTTGAAGATGGTGTCTTGAGATGGTTAACCTGGTGCTAAACGATGATTTTATTGAAGTATCTAGATTACAAAAGCATGTGTGACTTTGTGCTGCTTCTTTCATTCAATTTTTTCCATTTCAAGCAGCACTTGTGTTTGAGAAGAATGAAAGGAAGAAGATGACAGACCGCATGAGCTCGAGCAGTGATCTTTCCTTGTAAACCTATATTCTGTTTGATCAGAAGGGATCAGAGGAAGGATCGACAGGGGAGGAGGGCATAGCCTTGTATATCTTTATTTAGATGGGCATGTTATAGACTCGTTGATTTTGTGTTTGTATACTTATTTTTTATTAAAAAAAAGATTTATAAAAAAAACATATTTTAATGGAAGTTTGATGATTGTTAATTTCTTTTCTTTATCTTTCAAAACATGTAATTTAAGATTTTTCTATATGCAAATAGAAAATAATGAACCTAATTTTTTTTAATCTCCATATCTTTTTTTTTTTTTTTTAATTGCATGACCTTTTTTGGGTGGAAGATGGAAAGAAGGAAAAGTCAGAAGGGTCCTTACAAGACACAAGCTTAGTTGTAATTATAGATTGAAAGTGGAGAGTGGTTAGCTTCTTAAGGATGTAATATAGCGACGTAGTACATCCTCCTTCCACCCAAACCCAGCCTGAAACTATCTTCCCTCCCCTTTCTCCTCTCAAATGGAACACCACAAGCCATGAACTTACCTCTACCCTCATCCTCTCCATGCTCTTCTCCTTCTTCTTCTCCACTCACTAGTTCCTTCCCTCTCACTCTCCGCTGCCCCTCTCCTCCACTTTCCACCATTTCCAAACTCATCCGCCTTTCTCGACTACACACAGCCACCAATCATATCAACCCCACTGCAAAAGACTTATCTCTCGCCACCTCCATCCCCGCCAGTATCACCCCATCCAGCAATGACCAAACCCTCTTATCACTCCTTCGCCAAAGAAAAACGGAAGAAGCCTGGGTCCTATACACCCAAACACCTCACCTTCCACCGCCCACTTGCCTTAGCCGCCTAGTCTCTCAGCTCTCCTACCAAAACACCCCTCTCAGCCTCAGACGCGCCCAGTCCATCCTCACGCGCCTCCGCCATGAATGCCAGCTCCACCGACTCGATGCCAATTCCCTTGGTCTTCTCGCTGTCTGCGCTACCAAATCCGGACAGCTCTCTTACGCTTTCTCCCTTATCAACTCCATGCTCCGCTCTGGCTACCTCCCCCATGTCAAGGCCTGGTCTGCCGTCCTCAGCCGCCTCGCTTCAGCCCCGGATGGTGGCCCCACACGAGCCCTTAAGCTTTTTAACACAATTACTCGCCGTGTGCGTCGGTTCTCTGACGTAACAATGGTGGCTGACTCAAGACCTGACACTGCGGCTTTTAATAACGTGCTCAATGCTTGCGCTAATTTGGGAGATGGTAAAATGTTTTTGAAGTTGTTTGAGGAAATGCCTGATTTTGGTCTAGAGCCTGATATATTGACTTATAATATTATGATTAAACTATGTGCGAGGTGTAATAGGAAAGATTTGCTTGTGTTTGTTTTAGAGAGGGTGATTGAGAAAGGAATTCCTTTATGTATGACTACATTGCATTCGCTTGTCGCGGCATATGTTGGGTTTGGTGATTTGGAAACTGTGGAGAGAATGGTTCAAGCAATGAGAGAAGGAAGGAGGGATTTGTGTAAGATACTTAGGGAGGCGAATTTGGAGGACTTTAATGAAGATGAGGAGAACGAGGTTTTGGATTCGAGTCAAATTGGGGATAGTGTGTTTGAGAAGTTGCTTCCAAATTTGGTTGAAGTTAGCAATAGCGAGCCACCGCTGTTGCCGAAAGTGTTCGCTCCTGATTCCAGAATATACACGACTTTGATGAAGGGTTATATGAAGCAAGGTCGTGTGACAGATACTGTAAGAATGCTGGAAGCAATGAGGCGCCAGGACGATAGCAAAGGTCAACCTGATCACATTACATATACAACCGTTATTTCTGCTCTTGTTAAGGCAGGTTCCATGGATCCTGCTCGTCAAGTGCTTGCTGAGATGACTAGAATCGGTGTGCCAGCAAATAGGATTACTTATAATATTCTGCTCAAAGGTTATTGCCAGCAGCTACAGATAGATAAGGCAAAAGAGCTGCTTAAAGAGATGTCTGATGATGTGAATATTGAGCCTGATGTGGTTTCATACAATACTTTGATTGATGGTTGTATACTGGTTGATGACAGTGCAGGGGCTCTTGCATTTTTCAATGAGATGCGAACAAAGGGAATCATGCCCACCAAGATCAGCTACACTACTTTGATGAAAGCTTTTGCTTTGTCAGGTCAACCAAAGTTGGCTAACAAGGTTTTCGATGAGATGGTGAAAGACCCACGAGTGAAAGCTGATTTGGTTGCTTGGAATATGTTGGTTGAAGGATACTGTAGATTGGGATTGGTTGAGGAAGCAAAGACAGTAATCCAGAGAATGAAAGAGAATGGTTTCCACCCTGATGTGGCGACTTACGGCAGTCTTGCAAATGGTATATCATTGGCAAGAAAACCAGGAGAGGCGCTTCTGCTCTGGAAAGAAGTGAAAGAGCGGTGGGAGGTGAAGGGAGAAGGGGAGAGTTCCAATTCTGACTCACCTCTCCTGCCATTGAAACCCGATGAAGAGCTGTTGGCAACGCTGGCTGATATCTGTGTGAGAGCTGCATTCTTCCAGAAGGCCTTGGAAATTGTGGCTTGCATGGAAGAAAATGGGATACCGCCTAACAAGACCAAGTATAAGAAGATCTATGTAGAGATGCATTCAAGGATGTTTACTAGCAAGCATGCGTCACAGGCCAGGCAGGATAGGAGAAGAGAAAGGAAGAGAGCAGCCGAGGCCTTCAAGTTCTGGTTGGGTTTGCCTAATTCTTATTATGGCAGTGAGTGGAGGTTAGACCCTGGGGATTCAGATTATTAAGCTCCAGATTCAGTTTAACCACTCTGTATTTGACTGTATACTATGCATGTTTCTTAGATTGAAGCCCACTGAAGGGGAAATGAAGACAAACATCTATAGAATATATCTGTTTACATTAAAAACATGAGTTCTGTTGTTATAACCTTTGGATTAATGTTGCATACTAACTCATGCCCTCATCACATGAATCATTGGATATTAGCTATTTCAAATCTGCTCAGAGAAGGGAATTTAGAGTTCATGCTTTCAAACCCAGACTGCAATTGATTCACCTAAAAAACATCAAGTGGAATGACATAGCAGCCTTCTACATGCTTCACGCTATCACTATTCATGATTGCATGAGCTCGTGGTTGGTTGTCTGATAGGCACCACCAAGTGAATTTCGTGTTGATGTTCCTCAGGCTATGTGGTAGAGTAATAAAGCGGACTTCCAGTTCCAGTGATACAACAGGTTTTGTCCAGTTTCTTTATGAAACGTAGCCCCGTGATTGACTCCGCGAGAAAGAAGATGATAGCACCTGCACAAATATGATGGCTAATCGGAGGTTCTGGTTTCTTATGGATACTGACATATGCTCAAGTTCACCTATCGTGGATGTGTAGCTTCAGAAAGTGGCCATTCATGCAACAAAATAATGAGCATAATTGTTAAGGGTTTGTTGGGATTCCTCAGTGCTATACACCCAGTGAAAACAGTAAAATAAAGTTATTCAGAATTTTCTAAAATCTCGGTAAATAAATCTAGAATTATTTAAAGATATATTACTTGAAAATATGATTTTCTTTGGTTTTAATAATTATTTAAATGTTGGGTTGTCACAAATTATATGTAGTCTAATTATCTGGTTTCCAATAATAATCCATATAAACCACTAATGGAAAATATCATAAATTCTTATTCAAGAGAGAGGAATAGCTATGCCTATAGTGATAGCTCTCTATCATGTAACTTCCGTAATTTTTTTATTTAACAGGTAACCACCGAAAAAAATAAAAATAAAAAACATAACTTACTATTTATAAAAAAATCTAAAAAACCCTATAAATTAATAAAATATCAATTTGCCTCTTAAATAATATTCATATATTATTTAAGAATAATTTTATAAATTTAATCAATCAAGTCCCTACTTGATTATTCTAGAACTAGAATTATAATCCCTAAATTAAATATATTCTTGTGCTTAATTTCTAAAATTATTTTCGATCAAGTCATACTTAATTAAATTATTTCAGTTTAATTTATGACTAATGGTTCTTAATGTGTGTGACCTATTAGGTTCCTAATATGTTGGTCTAAATATAAATTTTAATTTTAATTAAATATAATTAAATAAATTAAACAATTTAATTTATTATCAACTCAACAATTCATTAATTTATATTTGAAGATTAGATGTATCATCTAGTAACGTATCATGATCCTCCAAATATTAGAGAAGTCATTAGTGGTTTGACTTAACCTTTCAGTGACGGTTTCTCAGTGTAATTATTATTCTTTCATCAATAATGTTTTGATTTAACATTAAAACATGTAGTATGTTTACCAAGTTAAATCATGTTTGTTCTCTACATAATAATCAACGATTGTTTGTGTAAAGCTCGACCCACTCCCTCTTGCAGAATATTGTCCGCTATGACTTAGTTTAACCCGGCTTCCATACCTCACAGTTTTGTTTCTGGCAGCCCACAGGCCCCAAAATGCGTCTTACAATGTTACGTACCAATTGCCTTAATATGCTTAGGCTCTGGACACTTTTCTTTCGATGTGGGATGTTACAATCCCCCCACCTTAAGAACGAGTCATCCTTGGCTCTAATACCATATGTAAGGCTCGACCCACTCCCCCTTGCAGAATATTGTCTGCTATGACTCAGCCCAACCTGGCTTCCACGCCTCATGGTTTTGTTTCTGGCAGCATAGAGGCCCCAAAACGCGTCTTACAAGGTTAGGTACCGATTGCTTTAATATGCCCTGACTCTGGACACTCTTCTTTCGATGTGGGATGTTACAATCCCCCCACCTTAAGAACGAGTCGTCCTCGACTCTAATACCATATGTAAGGCCCGACCCACTCCCTCTTGCAGAATATTGTCCGCTATGACTCAGCCCAACCCGGCTTCCACGCCTCATGGTTTTGTTTCTGGCAGCCCACAGGCCCCAAAACGCGTCGTACAATGTTAGGTATCAATTGCCTTAATATGCTTAGGCTCTGGACACTCTTCTTTCGATGTGGGATGTTACAATCCCCCCACTTTAAGAACGAGCCATCCTCGGCTCTAATACCATATGTAAGGCCCAACCCACTCCCTCTTGCAGAATATTGTCCGCTATGACTCAGCCTAACCCGACTTCCACGCCTTATGGTTTTGTTTTTAGCAGCCCACAGGCCCCAAAACGCGTCTTACAAGGTTAGGTACCGATTGCTTTAATATGCTTAGGCTCTGGACACTCTTCTTTCGATGTGGGATGTTACAATCCCCCCACCTTAAGAACGAGCCATCCTCGGCTCTAATACCATATGTAAGGCCCGACCCACTCCCTCTTGCAGAATATTGTCCGCTATGACTCAGCCCAACCTGGCTTCCACGCCTCATGGTTTTGTTTCTGACAGCCCACAGGCCCCAAAACACGTCGTACAATGTTAGGTACCAATTGCCTTAATATGCTTAGGCTCTGGACACTTTTTTTTTCGACGTGGGATGTTACAATCCCCCCACCTTAAGAACAAGCCATCCTCGGCTCTAATACCATATGTAAGGCCCGACCCACTTCCCCTTGCAGAATATTGTCCGCTATGACTTAGACCAACCCGGCTTCCACGCCTCATGGTTTTGTTTTTGGCAGCCCACAGGCCCCAAAACGCGTCGTACAATGTTAGGTACCCATTGCCTTAATATGCCCTGGCTCTGGACACTCTTCTTTCGATGTGGGATGTTACAATCCCCCCACCTTAAGAACGAGCCGTCCTCGACTCTAATACCATATGTAAGGCCAAACCCACTCCCTCTTGCAGAATATTGTCCGCTATGACTCAGCCCAACCCGGCTTCCACGCCTCATGGTTTTGTTTCTGGCAGCCCACAGGCCCCAAAACGCGTCGTACAATGTTAGGTATCAATTGCCTTAATATGCTTAGGCTCTGGACACTCTTCTTTCGATGTGGGATGTTACAATCCCCCCACTTTAAGAACGAGCCATCCTCGGCTCTAATACCATATGTAAGGCCCAACCCACTCCCTCTTGCAGAATATTGTCCGCTATGACTCAACCTAACCCGACTTCCACGCCTTATGGTGTTGTTTTTAGCAGCCCACAGGCCCCAAAACGCGTCTTACAAGGTTAGGTACCGATTGCTTTAATATGCTTAGGCTCTGGACACTCTTCTTTCGATGTGGGATGTTACAATCCCCCCACCTTAAGAACGAGCCATCCTCGGCTCTAATACCATATGTAAGGCCCGACCCACTCCCTCTTGCAGAATATTGTCCGCTATGACTCAGCCCAACCTGGCTTCCACGCCTCATGGTTTTGTTTCTGACAGCCCACAGGCCCCAAAACACGTCGTACAATGTTAGGTACCAATTGCCTTAATATGCTTAGGCTCTGGACACTCTTTTTTCGACGTGGGATGTTACAATCCCCCCACCTTAAGAACGAGCCATCCTCGGCTCTAATACCATATGTAAGGCCCGACCCACTCCCCCTTGCAGAATATTGTCCGCTATGACTTAGACCAACCCGGCTTCCACGCCTCATGGTTTTGTTTTTGGCAGCCCACAGGCCCCAAAACGCGTCGTACAATGTTAGGTACCCATTGCCTTAATATGCCCTGGCTCTGGACACTCTTCTTTCGATGTGGGATGTTACAATCCCCCCACTTTAAGAACGAGCCGTCCTCGACTCTAATACCATATGTAAGGCCAAACCCACTCCCTCTTGCAGAATATTGTCCGCTATGACTCAGCCCAACCCGGCTTCCACGCCTCATGGTTTTGTTTCTGGCAGCCCACAGGCCCCAAAACGCGTCGTACAATGTTAGGTATCAATTGCCTTAATATGCTTAGGCTCTGGACACTCTTCTTTCGATGTGGGATGTTACAATCCCCCCACTTTAAGAACGAGCCACCCTCGGCTCTAATACCATATGTAAGGCCCAACCCACTCCCTCTTGCAGAATATTGTCCGCTATGACTCAGCCTAACCCGACTTCCACGCCTTATGGTTTTGTTTTTAGCAGCCCACAGGCCCCAAAACGCGTCTTACAAGGTTAGGTACCGATTGCTTTAATATGCTTAGGCTCTGGACACTCTTCTTTCGATGTGGGATGTTACAATCCCCCCACCTTAAGAACGAGCCATCCTCGGCTCTAATACCATATGTAAGGCCCGACCCACTCCCTCTTGCAGAATATTGTCCGCTATGACTCAGCCCAACCCGGCTTCCACGCCTCATGGTTTTGTTTCTGACAACCCACAGGCCCCAAAACGCGTCGTACAATGTTAGGTACCAATTGCCTTAATATGCTTAGGCTCTGGACACTCTTTTTTCGACGTGGGATGTTACAATCCCCCCACCTTAAGAACGAGCCATCCTCGGCTCTAATACCATATGTAAGGCTCGACCCACTCCCCCTTGCAGAATATTGTCTGCTATGACTTAGACCAACCCGGCTTCCACGCCTCATGGTTTTGTTTTTGGCAGCCCACAGGCCCCAAAACACGTTGTACAATGTTAGGTACCAATTGCCTTAATATGCCCTGGCTCTGGACACTCTTCTTTCGATGTGGGATGTTACAATCCCCCCACCTTAAGAACGAGCCGTCCTCGACTCTAATACAATATGTAAGGCCCGACCTACTCCCCCTCGCAGAATATTGCCCGCTATGACTCAGCCCAACCCGACTTCCACTCCTCACAGTTTTGTTTCTAACAACCCACAGACCCCAAAACGAGTTCTACAAGGTTAGGTACCAATTGCGTTAATATGCCCTGGCTTTGGACATTCTTCTTTCGATGTGGGATGTTACAGTTTGAATGAGATTTGAAACTCTTTTCAAATCTCATTCCACCTTGGCCAAGGGTTTCTTAGTGTAATTAATATTCTTTCATCAATAATGTTTTGATTTAACATTAAAGCATGTAACATGTCTATCATGTTTGTTCTCTACATAATAATTATTGATCGTTTGAATAAGATTCGAAACTCTTTTCAAATCTCATTCCACCTTGGCCACGAATTTCTCGATCACTACTATTTGAGAACATATAAAATATTTTTTTCTAATTCACCTAGAGCGATGAATTATCTCTTGATCACTCAAGTATTTTCATATAGTTCATGTTATACCTAATGTATGCCCTTTTGGTATCTCAATTAAGATAACATATAACGAGATCAAAGCATAATATTTTCTATATAAGATAACTTAGTGATATCAAGTTTAAAGATCACATATACAACTGTTATGTCAGCCTTTCCATAGACATAAGTGTTTTCTTCATATGAAATTCTCAAGAGGATCATTCCAGTGTGTCTGTCTTATGACAAACACATATATATTAGTTTTAGTTATCCTTTATACCCCACCTTATGAGAACAACTGCTTCATTTCATTAAAAAAAAAACATAATATGTATTAATCTTTATAGCTCTTATAAATATTTAGTATTTAAGAGAGTATCGACCATGAATATTTTAGAAACAATGCTTTAATGCAATAAGAATCTCATAATTATAAAAACTTTATAATTTTCTTTACAAAAGATTTTTGTCCCATGAACTTTATCTTTACTCTAAATTCATAAAAATATTAGATTCATTAATCTAATATTATATATATATTGAAGATAAGTTAAATGTTCATTAATAATAAATATATATATTTAAATGAATATAATAATACCACATATAACCAACTGATTAGCTATAAAAACTTCACGTCTCGTTTTACTTAGGTTATTGAAAACATAAACATTAGTGGTGCTTTTGCTTATGTATGAAAGTTTGAACCATCGGAGTACTGAGTATTACCAAGTTATTGTGATTCTGGTCACTAGAATTGTCATATTATAGTACCTGGAATGTCTTTGGTCCCTTTTTTGGAAGATAAAATCAACATTGTTTTAAGTTATCGATAAATAGGTCGACATCCGAAACTCTTAAGCCTATTCCATTTGCTAAACACAAAAATTGAAAAGGTATCCTTTTGCTGCAACGCTGACTGCCTTTTTAAGGCTCTTGGAACAATTTTGCTTCTTTTTGTTGACTCATCCCCCTACATTGACCAGAATCTGCGAAGCTATGCTCATCAACATATTTATTTATCATATAAGGATTCTTTCATTATTTCAACCACATCCCGTAAGGTATGTTTATTTGATCCTAACTTAACTAATTAGGTTCTAGGTTTTCCCCATAGAAATTACCAGTTTAAGTCCTATAAATCTCAGGGCCACTAGAAACTTATATGGTCGTTAATTTCAAGACCCATGAGATTAATTGAGGTGCACGCAAGTTGACCCAAACACCCATATTAATAAATAAAAAAAATCGATCGAAATTCATTAAATAAATTGTTTTAAACTTAAAATAAACTAAGGAATGGTTGAGCACAAAACTTAAGTCCTTCGTTAGATAGTGCTATTATCCACATCATTTTCAAAGACACACAGATATCGGGCCTTCAGCTAAAACAGAAGTAAGAATATTATGATTTCATGGCAAAGTATAACAACATCTTAGCAAACTCTGCTATGTTTTGGCTCTAAATCTGATTTGTTGCTTCTGCAAAGGCCTTTTGTGATGAACTTCAAGAATTGTCAAACTTGTCTAAGATTTGAACTCTACTGGAAAAAGGCATTAAAAAAGGACATGCTCTATATTAGCCAATATAACTTACGATTATGTCTTGGGTTGTTACGTTTTCTCTCAACTCTAGTCGAGCTCGAGCTTCAGCCAGCCACGCCAAACTTTTCCAGGTGCCTTGTTGTTATTGGTGTACAATCAGTTGATTTATTTGTTACTATATATGCCCATAGTCAATCAGTTTTTTATACTTGACATTGACTTTTTTCATCTAAATATATTTATTTTTTTAACAAAAAATTTATTTATCTTTAATATTAATCAAATATTTAATTAATGAATCTAGAGTAAAGATAAAGTTCTTGGACAAAAATGTTTTGCAAGTGAAACTATAAAGTTGTTATAATTATGATATTCTTATTGCATCAAAGCATTGTTCCTAAATGTTTTTGGTCAATGCTCTATTAAACTGGATATTAATTAGAGCTGTTGGGATTGATATATATTATGTTATTTCCTTTATGAAATAAAACTAAACTAAGGCATGAGGGATACCTATATAAGTCCTTATCAAATGACATGTACATTAAACTGACCCGCTTAAGAATTTCATATGGAGAGATTACTTGTGTTTATGAAAAGACTCATATAAGTTATCTTATATAGAGAATGTTATGTTTGGATTCTATTATACGTTATCTCAATCAAGAGTAACAAACGAGCATATTATGGGTATAACATAAACTATATGAAGATATTTGAGTAATCAAGAGAGAATTCATCACCCTAAGTGAATTAGAAAAAATATTTCATATGTTATTAAATAGTATTGATTCTAAATCCTTCAGTAATGTGGAATGGGATTTGAAAAAAGTTTTAAATCTTATTCAAATAATCAATGATCATGGTGTTGAGAACAAACATGATTTGACAGAGTAGACACACTTTATGTTATAATGTCTATATCAGAATATTGTTAATGAAGGGATAATAATTACACTGAGAAACTGATCACTAAAATGTTAAGTCAAACCACTTATGACTTTCCAAATATTTATGGGATCATAACAAGTTGCTAGACATTATACTTGATCTTTAATTTTCAATCAAATAATTTATTTAATCCTATTTTATTTAGGATTATTATTTATATTTAGGCAAACTTATTAGGGAACCTAATGAGTTACACATATAAGAATCATTGGTTAGAAATTAAAATGAGATTATTAACCAAATGTGACTTGATTGTAAATAAGTTTTAGAAATTGAGAACTATCATGTAATTTATATAGATAATTATAATTTTAAACCTTAAAAAAAATCAAATAAAGACTTGATTGAATAAATTTATAAAATTATCTTGAAATAATATATGTGATATTATTCAGGGGGCAAATTGATATTTTATTATTTATAGGATTTTTGAGTTTTCCTATAAATAGTAAATAGTACAGGAACTATATAAGTTACAGAACACCACAAAAATACAAATAAAAAGGCTAGCACTTAAAGGTATAGTAATCTCTCTCTCCTAAAAGGGCTTAAAAGATTTTTTATTGATGGTTCATATGAATTACCATTAGAGACCGGATACTTGGACAACTTGTGGTTTGCGAAAACCTATTCTTGAAGAATTATTCAAAACTAAAAAAAACATCTGAATTTCAAGTGATCTTTTTATAAACTCTAAACAATTTTAAATCTATCTGATGAGATCTTTGTGACTCATGAAAAAAATTTAAATTTATCATTTTTGTTTAGTATATGTGTTTCAAAAAACCTAATAATATCCACATGTAGTACTTCTGATGTTGTTGTGGTCATCCTATATCAACAAAATTAAATAAATTTGCATTTATAGTTGCAAATTAGAAATTATATCAAATCTATCAGTGCAGAAGAGATCACAATAAATCACATAGGAAAGACATAAGTGTTCTAGCATAAGCAATAAATTAGCAAACAAGTGGAAATCAACATCCCTCTTTTATGTCCAGTCTCAACCGTGAAACCAAAGAACCATTCCTTACGCTCATATCTATGCCTCCCATTCACTGATGCTGCATTTTGCATGAACATAAGGCGTAACTTGTTAAAATAGAAAGCTCCACGTTGATAAAATAGATTCATCAGAAGACAGAAGCCCTAACTTACTAAGCTCCCACACCAGTAAATGAAATAAAGAGAGTAGGAAATAGGAAGACTTCCCGTTAGTAACTCTCTTGCTGCATGAGAGATCCTTTCTGAGTCTTTCATACAATTAAAATACACATGAAACCCAAATATTATCTTTTTATTCTGTTCCTGGAGACAATGATAGTTCCAACAACAAACAATATTTTCCATTTATTGGAAAACAATCCAATTACATGCCGTTGAAGTTGTAAATACAAAATATTCCATGTGTTGAAGATTGAAAAAATATGCTTTATGCAATTCTAATACATGTCTCATCTCAAAACTTCTTTGAAATTGATCTAATCTTCATGCATGCATGCCCAGACTTGAGAGCAGTAGACAACAGACGTTTTCTGCAACTTTTTATGATACAGAACAGACTCACCTTGAATTCCATAGCATGTTTTCAATGCAAAAAAGTGCACTACTGTATGCCAGACAGGGTATCCTACTGATATGATGTTATTTGAGACTCTTTTATCCAGTATTCATGAGGTTTCTCGAGTAATATGCAAACCAAATCGAATCGTGCGGCACTCTTGCGAGGCTGTAATATGGATTTCAGATGTCATCAACGTATCCATGTGAGAAAGCTAGATTGCCATCCTGCTAGATTACAAAACATGGGCTATATTACGAGCAGAAAATGCCTAGGATTTGTGTTTTCAAGCTTTCTCCATATCAAAAAACATTTTCGTAAATATCAGTACTTAAAAGATGTATGGTCCAAGGAAAAACCAAGTTATATTTATTATTATCCAGACAGTCTTACAGTAAAGAATTAACATATATATATGAACAGTAAAGAATATGGGTATTAACATTGATGATGAGATACATGGATTATGGCTTCTTGAAAAGTTTACAAAACTATTTAGAATGTAATTATCTAACTCAGATGTTCTAACGAGGATATGAGAAGAAAGACATTGGGTTTGTCTTTCCAGTCACTAATTATCGGTTTGAACTGGTTTGGAAGGGAAAAAAACCAAACTGAACTGAACCAAAATTAATCGGTTTGAACCGGTTTTCGGTTCGGTTCGGTTCAAAAAATTAAAAAAAATCAGTTTTGTTGTTTATTTTGGTTCAAAACCGGACCGAACTGGAAATGCTCAGCCCTAATCTACGGTACAAAATATAGAGTACGTTTGGTATTGTGGTGGCTGTTGTGATTGTGGTTTGAAAAAAATAATTTTATAAAAAATGTTTTTAGTTGAGGTTAGTTTTGAAAAATACATGTTTGGTTAAAACTGTAATTGAAATTGAGGTTGAATAAAAAATTATTTAATGTATCTGGTTAAAAACTGTGGTTTAATTTTATTTTATGGTATAATTACCTAAAAGAATTTTATTCATAATATTAATGAACAATTAAATAAAAATAACCTTACAACCAATAAATTTTTACAAATAGACCTAAACATATTAGAACAATATTTTATAACTATGTCATTAAACTTGCAACAATTCCATCACGTAATTCATTCAGAAAAAAAAATATTTTCTTATATATATATATATATATCTTTTCGGATATTATTTCTTATTTTTATGTTGATATGACCCATTATGCATAGTATTAATATTTTTTTCCTTACCATATATTCTTTTATCGAAATTACATGACAACTAATTTGTCAATTGAATTCTTTAATCAACACTAAAAATAGTGAAGGCAAGAATATTTCAAAGTTAGGTTGAGTTTAAAAAGGACATTTGTCTATTACTATCAAAGTTGGTAACAAACGAGAAGAGTACAAGATGTTTTTTGATAAATTTCTACCTAACTCATTTTTAAAAAGTTCAACCATAAACTTGCAAAAAGCAATATTTTACTGCTTTTTAATAATTAAGGTCTTGCCATATATAAACAGTGAGATCCATGTTTTTTATTTTTATAATAAATTATAATCAAATAATTATATTAGTGTATTTCTTAAAAACACGAGCGCTATAGACAAACGGATTCTAATGCCCCTCACCTCAGTTGACTCTTCCATGTTTCTTTCTTTGCTTCTGTCTCTTCTCTATGTCACTTCTCCACAACAATAGAAAGCTCAGCGCAGCTGAAAGAGAGTGACCAAAGGGTAATTGTTTCTCTCTCTAAGACTTTTTTTTTTTTCATTTCTGTGTTATAAACTGAGTTTTCTTTCCTTTTCTTTTTTAATTTATGATTTAATGGTTCGGTTATTTTATTGTTAGGGTTTATTTGTTAAATGCCTGCAAATCTTGACAGCATCGACTTGAACTCCGACGTCGTTTCCGGTGAACGAGAAGACGGTGTTAATGGGTTTAGTAACGTCTCTGTGGTAAAGAGTAAGGTGGATTTATCTTCTGATGCTGAAACCCTAATGGACTCTGTTACTAGTAGTCAGGGTCAGAACCGGGAGCCTGTAGTAGATGAAGTTAAGGATTTTAAAGAGGGTAATGACTTGAAGGAGGTTGCTGTTGGTGAGCTAGCCTGGGAGGGAAAGATGGATTCTGTTTATAAAAGTGATGATTTTGAAGGGGAAAATGGGTCTGGAAGTGGTGTTGGTGATGCCTCTGTGCGAGAAGCAGCGGAAATAACCGAAACACACTCGAGTAAAGTAGTGGGAGAAGAAAATGGTTCGTGTGAAATTGAGGGGGAAGTGAAGGCGGGGGCTTGTGGCGTAGTGAGTTCAAGTTCAGTTGGGGAGGATGCGGTCCAAGTTGAAAATGCTAACGTGGAAGTGAAAGTAGACAGTGCGAATGACTTACTGCCTCACAAAAAACCTGGAAATGTTTCACCAAAGGTTAGTTCTGAAGGTGTTGAGAATCAGGGCATGGAAATCAATGACGAACAAGCTAAGAATTCTGAGGGTCAAAATGAGGATGCTGCTGCTTTTGATGAAAGGGTTTTGCAGGAAAATGAGAACCTTGAATCCAATGATTTAAATCTTGTTGCGGATTCGGAGCCTTGCGTGGGTGCAGATGGGAATGCAAAAATGGCTTCCGAAGAAGCAGGATTGGGTGTTGGTAATCTGGTATGGGGTAAAGTGAGGAGCCATCCCTGGTGGCCTGGCCAGTTATTTGGTTGTGCTGATGCGTCAAAGAAGGCTAAGAAGTATTTTAAAAAGGATAGCTATTTAGTAGCATACCTTGGGGATCAAACTTTTGCTTGGAATGAAGTGTCAAAGATAAAGCCATTCCGATGCAACTTCTCGCTATTGGAGAAACAGAGCAATTTAGAGGACTTTCATGATGCTGTTCATTGTGCTTTGGATGAGGTTTCTAGACGGGTAGAGTTTGGGCTAGCTTGTCCCTGCATGCCTGGGTATAGCAAGATAAAAACTCAGATAATTGTCAATCCAGGAATCCGGGAAGAATCTTGTAGAAGGGATGGTGGAGATAGTTTCTCGAGTGCTGCTTCCTTTGAACCGGCAAAGCTAAATGACTATGTGAAAGAATTAGGCCAATTGCCATTAGGTGGAATTGACACACTGGAGTTTGTAACAGCACGATCCCAATTGTTGGCATTCAATCGCTGGAAGGGTTATTGTCACCTGCCTGAATTTCAATTCCTCGGTGAATTGCTAGAGAGTGATGCAGAGATTCCACTATCACCAGAAGTTAAACACGGCAGTGAAAAGGTTGAGAATGCTGCTACCACGGTTGGAAAGGAGAAGCCAAAAAGTGAAGATCACTCTTTGCATAGGCGTAAGCGTAAGCGCATTTATGGGGACGATGAACATCCAAGCGAGAAAGAAAAATGTTTGGCTGACCTTATTGCTGAAAGGCGCTCATCGGCTGCTAAAGGTAAAGGTGGTTTGGATGGTGAAGCTACTGGCGAGATGACCGAGTCATCTTCAGGTCGGAAAAGGAAGGCTGTTGGTTCTATTTCTGATGACTCAGTGATGAAACAAAGCAAAAGTCCGTCCTCGCCAGAGATTGATAATGGTTCCTCACAGCCTAAGAAAACCTATAGGGTTGGAGATAGCATCCTTAGGGTAGCAAGCCAACTGAATACGTCAACGCCTATACTCAAATCTGTTGATGGAACTTGTCAAAAAACTGCAGTGAAGGCTAAGAGCCAGGAGAAGTCTGCCTCTGGAAAATGCAAAAGTAAAATGATGTATTCAAAAAAGAATGATTCTGATGGAGAATGATTTCTAGATTTTTGTCGTGAGAATGTAGAGATTATATATTGTGAATGTTGTATTGTATTTCTTTATAGGAAAATCTAGTCATCTTAGGCTATCATAAAATTTAGTAGTGTTTTTCATCTTATTCTGTTTATGTTTTTATTATCTTTCCTAAATCTTTGATAATTGAATTTAGGCTATCTATCTTTTCCCTTCCTTCCTCTACTCCCCCGGCGCTTTCTCCCCCTCTCATCCCGGATTTCCCTACCCTATCGTTGTCAACATCAGCTTCGCCTGATGAGTTGGTGTCACGTACATGCCTGGTCGGCAGAGATCTATGAAGGGATGCAGCTTCCTGAAATCTGTAAGTTTCTTTGTGGAATTCATTATGCATAGATAACTCAATTCACAGCGGTATATACAGTCCTCCCTGAACATATTTCTGGTGGTGATATTGGAGAATTATTAACCGAAGTAGAAACGAAAACACCTGATTCCGAGAACATGAAAGATTCATTATGGACTGACAAAACGTTTCAAATCAATCCTGAAGATCAATCGTCAGTTGAGAATAAGAATGAAGCTGGAGAGATTCCAGTGAAGACTCCGACTGAAAAGGGCACTCCCACCTTCGGGAAACAATCAGCTGTTCAGGTGGGTCCCGATTTGGAATGTGAAGAACAAATTGTTGATGGAATTCTAGGTTTGGGAGCAGGCAAGCCCAAAGATCACTTGGAAGGGAAGGCTAAAGATACCTGTCCAACAGCTTTGATTATAAATTTCGCAGATTTGGATGCAGCTCCTTCAGAAACAAATTTGAACAAGCTATTAGGCCATTTTTGGAGCTTTAAAGGAAACAGAGACCCGGGTGCTGAAGAAGAGCAAGCGTGCTAAAGTGGTTTTCCGCAGATGCGTTTAGACAGAAACAGCCTTCAGCAGTGCTGGGAAACACAGCATTTTCGGACCTTCACTTGTCAGCTACCGCCTCAAGTACATTGCTTCCACAAATGGTAAATCTTCCCCAAATGCAGCAAAGCGCAGCCAAAAAGAGGCATCGTCTGCGGAGGGAATAGTAATTTTGGGAATTCAAACCAGGAGCATGGGCATTTTCTCACAGCTTTCCAGGAATGAACAAAAAAACCGAATAACTAATTAAACCGAGAAAACTGAAAAAACTGAATCGAAAAAAAATCTAATTAACCAATTAGAAAATCACAAAAAAATTCTAGTTCGGTTTTGATTTTTAAAGTCTGAAACCAATTAAACCGAATCGAACCGGTTCAACCAGGCCAGCACTTAAAAAAAACAAGTATAAATAGCTTCTAACACTAAACCTAAATCTAAATGCGTTCTCACCCGTTAGCCGCCCCCTCTCTATCTCTCAAATGACAAATCTTCCATACTTTCAAATCTTCACTTCTTTCTACCTTGCCACTTTAAAATGAAAGTCAAGGCCTTTCAGGAAAGAAGTCAGCCACTTATCTCATGGACATGCCCTGAACTTTGACTTGAGCCCTTCTAGTAGTCTTTGCTACGTGAATGTAATGACTTTGTAGTTTCGAAAGGTGGAGCAGATCTTGGTCTTATGGATTGGCTTTCTGACCATCCTGAATATTGACCCTCACAATTCTATCTTCTTCTTTTTTAATTTTCCAATCTTCCATCTAGTCGGTTCATTAAAGTTGGCTTCATTAGGACTATTGGAGTTTCTTCGTAAACAAAGTTTCTTTTGTTAGTTTGATTTGTTGGCTTCTTCGAACGCAAAAGGCCTTTGAGTTGGAGAGCTTTGAGGATATGTTTAAGGGTTTCAAAATCTTTTGATGGGGATTCAATCCCTTGCTTAAGGGTTTCATCTCTCAAATCCCTTGCGTTGTGTTTGTTTAGTTTAAAAAATGAAAGTGCTGAAAAATGTGGTCAATAATTTCGGTTTGAACTGGTTTGGAAGGGAGAAAAACCGAACCGAACCGAATCGAAATTAATCGGTTTGAACCAAATTTTGGTTCGGTTCAGTTCAAAAACTTAAAAAAAATCAGTTTGGTTGTTTGTTTTGGTCCAAAACCGAACCGAACCGAAAATGCTCAGCCCTACAACTTTCTTCTGTTTTTCCTCACTTTTTTGTTTATTTGTTTTTTTATGATCTCTTACGATCGAGTAGCTACACCTATAGTCTTGAGCAATTACAGTATGAATGTGATGTCGTTGTGATTGTGGAAAATAAAGATTTTGAACAGCCATATTCTCATATGACTTGGTCAGTGATTAATTGATCATATAAACAACCTAATAGATGGGACAATATTAAGCTCGAGAGGAAGACTAATTATGCCAAACTAGTAAATCCCACACCAACAAAAATATTTTATTCAACTATGTTAGATTAGGCTTACAAATTTTTCAAAAGATTCCCAAAGCTAAATTTCATGAGAGGCTTGGCTCGTTGTAATTAGCAAAATTTAAAAGACTTCAAATTAGGTCATAAAGATGATGTTTAAACTAGTTTTGTTATTTTTCTTAGATTTGTTGTTATTTTTGGATTTTTTTGTTAGTTTTTTTTTTTTAGAAATTATGATTTTGCTTTCTTGTTAAGGTTTATTTCAGATGTATTTTAAAACTTATATACCTCTTAGAAAAGCAAAACTTATTAGACTTTAAAGTATACATAAAGTTACGACTTAGGATTCTATTTGTAATAATCCTATTTTGACCCATTACTATTTGTGCATGTTGTTGTCTTCATTTTGTTTCTCTTTGCATTAGAATGCTTAAGTAGGATAAAATGTTGATGTAGGTATGATTATTACAAGGAAGTGATATATATGATTTTGATCTGATCATATTTTAGTTTCTTAAAACAACATTTGAGTATATATTCAATCATGTTGTATTTTTATTTTTATCATGCTTTCTTAACAGGAGTTATAGAGTTACACATATGATAATGCACTAAAAACAACTTATAGTCATTTGGGTTTGACTCATACTACTAGAATATGGTCATCTCCTAACTTGAACAACCTCTCCTTCACTTCAATGATGAATAATGAATAATGAGTGACAATCTTTCCACCAATTGTATTCATTTTTCTTCACACACTATAAGGTTGTTTTCCATGATTGCTTCACTCACCACGAGACACCTACAATTATATACATCATGAGGTATCATAACATTACTTTCCATGCTCCACGAGATAAGTTGATGTGATCAAGATCTGTAAATATCTCTGGTCACCAAATAAAACAAATAAAACAAATAAAACATTCAAGCAAGGTCATGCAAGTGAAAGCAATTCACAACACATTGCTTTTGCTCTCACTTTATACATTTTTCTCCTGCTCATATTTTTCTCATATTTTGTTTTATGTACATCATTTTCTCCTTTATTTTTTAACTTAAGCAACAAAGAGTCTTGTGTTCCTGACATGGAACTTGTATTGAATCATGTTGTCGGAAACATCAAGCTCAAAGAGAAAAGCTCATGTCAAGCCCAATCACCACAAATTAGAATGCAATCATGGAAACCTAATTTTTTACCAAAGTTTTCAAGACTTCATCAATAGTGTAGTATATAAAAATTAAATAAAGTTAGTTCATTCTCGTTTCACATTCATCACTAAAAATTTGTTCCATTGATGACAATTTGGAAACTCTAAAAGACGAAGTAACTAATCTCCCAACCATAGGAACTTAACCTTCTCTAGAACTCCAAATCTCTTATCAATTTTGTGCTTATCAATGATGTTCTAGATATAAAAGAATAGCTCCACACTCTTCAATTTTCTCAATGGGAAATACATCACCTAACTTTACTAAATGCATAGAAACAACTTTAGTTCATTAAAGGAATGGAGCAAAAAGACGATGAGCACACTCGTATGATAACTCTTTGAATGGACCACAATGACATAATATAATATGATAATATTAGATTGACAATAATGACAGACTTTAATGTGTGATATTTAAATCGGTCATTACAACAGGCCTAGATTGAAGAATTATTTGAATATGCTATAAATGGACGTAAGGATACACACACACACACACACACACACACACACACAAATGAACATAAAGCATATAGAGAAAAAAAACAAACTGATAGCATATTGAGCTTGAAAAACAATATATCGATGAACCATAATGGATGTAGTAGATGTTGGAGTTGAAATTGATAGTGATGAGCTAATCGAAATGAACAAATATAAGGTGTTAAATAAATTAATGAACCCATAATTAAACTATGTTTGACCTATTAGTCAATTCTAGGTTGATTTGGACTATGAACTATATGTGATTGCGATGATTTTATAGAAGTGATTAAGTTAAATCATGAATAAGAATTGGATATGAAATTGTCATGAATTTGATTTATTTAGAAATGCAAGTGGTGAATATAATAAGATGAGTAAAGAAAGATGTTGTTAGTGGAGGTATTATTAAGAGTATGATATCAGCAATTTCATTCATATAAAGAAGAAAGAGAGAGAGCTCATCAATTGTTGGAGAAAATATATTACATTGAAAATCTATTATGGATTTGATACGCTTATAGAAGGGATTAAAAGTGTTATGTCTTTCATATATTTTCATTGAATATTAATGACTATATATGTGTGTGCGTGTTAGAATTTTTGTGATATTGTGTGTTTCCAAGTATCATCCATTAAAGGTCCCTAATAAAGTCATATCGATCTACTTAGCTTTCATTATTGGAAAACCACTTGTAAAGTCTTATAATGTTTTGTAATTAAATTAAATTAAATTCTAATAGTATATCATTGTAATTATGAATTTAATTGATAGATTGTAAGATTGAGATTACCTTATGCTATTGTAAAAAAAAAATATTACCCCTAAACTTCACATATAAGACAATGAGAAATATGAAAATTGTACAAAAAAGTACAGGACATTACAATCTGAGAGATAGTTAGTAGATTCTTTAGAAACCCACTGTAATGACACCATTTAATACTTAAAATTTCAATGTGATTAATACTCTAATTTGAGTAAGCACTTGGGGATTTAAAAAAAAAATCTACCAAAATTCCCGCAAAGTTTCCTTTAAAAATATTAATTCTAAGTTATTGACAACATAAAAAGCCAATCTTTACAATCAATTCTTTCAAAGAGTCCAATCATCATGGACTAAACCATTTATCCTGGACTAATTCTACTATCCATTATCGAGCACTAACCTCATTACTGAGTGATTAGTTCCATCATCCATTATCGGATAACTAATTTTGTCAATTATTATCAAACACTAGTCTTATTATCGGGTAATTAGTTTTGCTTGTCCATTATCATACACTAACCATAAATAATTCCACACATATTATAATAAAGAAAATACCAACATACCACATTGAACGAATTAATAGTTACTTGACTAAATAAGTTGTTAAATAAAAATGTCAATGAGTCAAACACCTACCTGATGTTCGAGTTCTAGATGCATTGCTTTATGGTTGTACATCTCCTGAATTTTAAATATTATACTATATCCATTCATTATTGGAACTTCCTTCCAAGTTCAAGTTTTATATATATATTCATTTTCATCCATAGTTTCATTGTACTTTATGCTTAAATATAATTATCATAAGCATTTAACTCATTCATAATTTCATTTTCTTCTGTCTTAGCCAAGACATGCACAGGAGGAGGAAATACGAGTTTTCTTTAATTTGTTGAAATTAGTTTTTTACTACACAATTTTCATATAAAAAATATTTTTTAAAATAACACATTTCTCCGTATATATTTCCCTTGAATCATACATTTATCTAAAATTTCACACCAATTAAACCAACCAACCCATCCTTTTTTTTAATTAATATTGAGTTTATATCTTACAGTGTAAATATACAGTCCGATATTATACAAAATTGGTAGGAAAACATTTGAGAAAATCAAAATTTTTGAAAGGACTGTTTTGAAATTTTTTTGAATTTTTTTAATATATAATATTAAATATTATATAATAAATTATTATAAAATATGGATTGGGTCGGCCCAGCTAACTGGATTGAGCCCAACCCAAGAATGGGTTGGGTTAGGCCAATCTTGGCCCAACAAATTGTTTTTTGCATGGGCCGAACCCGACCTAGTTATTTGGGCTGCGCTAGAAATGGGTCCCGCCCAAAGCATTGCATGAACAAGACATGAATTATAATTCACGTCCACTGTTCAAAGATAGTGGGCATGGGGAGAAGAAGAAGAAGAAGAAGAGAAAAAGGGTGCAGGTGAAAAGCAACATAGCGTGGTGGTCGTGGTTGGTAGGCCTGATAATCGATCACTAATGGAGAAAACGGTGGTTAAATCGGTGATGGGTTGCTGGAGGAGGTAGAAGAATGAGGATTTGCAGAGGAAAGAGAGAGGTGGTGTAACCACCACATGAGGTGGTCAAGTGTTTGGTTATAGTGGAGATAATGGTGTGAGTGGTGGTGGGCAAAGGCCACGATAGAGAGAGGAAGAGGAGAAAATTCACGGTGGCAATAAAAACAAGGGGAGGAAGCTGATTTTTAGCAATTTTTGATGCTCAAGCCATGAAATCAACCTCTATTTATAGGGGATGAAAAATGATAATATTGTCTACACAGGGAAAACATGTCAACCCTTTATTCAGTTGGGAAGGATCTCAACTGTTGGTTCAAAGTAGGCAACATGAACTGTCAAATCTAACAATTCAAGGCTACATGAGGTGGCCACTTTAGACCAGCAGTAGGGCCGTTGTGATGTCATTCAGCTTGAACGAACCACATAGAATTGTAGAGAAATGTCAAGGGATCATTTACGTGTAAGTTTGGTCAAATTTGATGGAGAAATGAAGCATTAAATGCACTTGAAAAATAACCACCCATACAGCTTTTTCAGCACAATTGGGAAAGACAATGAACAGTGACCAAACGATGCAACATCTAGTCCTTTTTGTTTTTAAAATGCAAAACGGTATCGTTTAAGGTTAAATTAGGGATTTTTGTCTAACTACAGTCTAGTTCTCCAACTTTCAATGTTGTTCAATTGCACCCTTAATTATCCTTAAACTTTTTATTTAATGTGATGAAGCCCTGTTAAATTTCAATATTAGCCCTTAATTTATGCATCTTTTACACTTTAGTCCTTAGTCTCGGATTTATGCAATTAAACCCCTAATTGACTATTAAACTTTTAATTTCTTCAATTTCACCCTCGATTTCAAACAATTAAGCCCTTATAGTTGACCGTCTTGTGCAAAATGGTCCTTGGATGTGAAATCTTTCAATTTAACCCCTAATTGACCTAAAAATTTTAATTTTCTTGAGATTAAGCCCCTAATTTTAATCAATTAACTTGGTAAAAATTAAATTTAGTCTCTTAAAATTCTAATCTTCTCAATTAAGCGCAAATTAGGCTCCCAAACTTAATTTTTCACCAATTAAGCCCCTAATAAAATTAATTTGGCCATTTATAGTATAATTAAGTCCTTTCACTTAATTAAATCCTTCAATTGGACCCAAATTAATTCTTAAACATAATTAAAATTTAATTTGACCTATGATTAAATCAAATGTGCCTATTAAAAATATAATTATGTCATTTGGCTTAAAGTTTTTGCAAATTCATCCACTAATCATTTAATTTGACCTTGAATTTGCATTTTTCTCAATTTTGGACATAATGGCGAACAATTAGGCTTTAAATCTCCTAAAACATTATAACTCATTTTTTATGTATTTTTTAAATTCTCTCCGGCCTATTTTCTCCATGTTGCTAGCCTTTATTTTATTGTATTTTTATTTTGAAAGAAAATGAATTTTAGAGAATAACTTAAAATTGAGTTATGACAAACCTATCATATATTATGGTGAAAAACATGACCATAACACATGATTAAAAAAATACAAAAATCTTCACCTTATGGTCAAGCATTAAAATCTATTTTTTTACCATTTTGAAATGCTAATAGGTACAAGTAGGACACCGTATCCAAACTTAATGAAGATAGATAATAGGACCCTCGTCAAAATGAAACATGTCTTAAATATACATGGTGCTTGGGTTTATAAGGACCAAATGAGTGCATAAGTTTAGGAAGAATAATAAATTGTTGGTAGTTACAATGAATTTGATGCCATGTTTGAGACATCATCACCTGTTTCCTCGCTTGAAGAGGCTTTGACTAGTACCTGGTTGACTAGGATAGGCATGGTTAGAGACGGATGTACATTATATTACAGAGACATAGTCACACATTGTTGGTGATTTAATGGATATCAAGACGATGATAGCTAGTTTACTTTCTCGCTATCCATTACCCTAGATAATGCATTGTAGCATATACATTATGTTTTCATGATTCATCTTTTTATTTTTATATTTGTAATGGATAATGTATTATCTTGGAGATTATACAATGATTTTATTATTATTTATAGTTTTTCATAATATACTTGTTTATTTACATGAAATATGTGTTTTTGTTAATAATAAAGGGGGATAAAAAGGATATAGATATGTATTGGGAGATAATATTATTATATGTTCCATTAATATGTATTTCATTGCAAAAAAAGAGAAATATGATGATATCATATGCATACATTTAGGGGGAGAAATATAATTTTCTTATTGCATAAGTTATTATTGAACATTTCATTTTTAAATTACTTAGATTGTGTTAAATTATTAAAGTTTCCCACGTATTGCATTGCAAAAAATAGGGGGAGACATATTCTCATAAATAATTTATCTATTTCTTGTCATCATAAACAATATTGGGATTTTTTTACCTTTAGGTCAAATATTCATGTTTTTATTTATTTTGATGATAATGATAAAATAGAAAATGGACCAATAATATGCTTTGTTAAGAATAAGTTTTAAACATATTTATTCAAAGAACATATCAACAAGCATAATTGATTTTGTGAAGAAATCCATCAAGAAGTCCAAGAAGGAAGCAAAATGAAGACTTAGATTAAGTATTGTTTTTAAGTGCTCAATGTAAATCTTTAAATCCTACTTGAGCACAATTAAAATGAATACACACACTTCACTCTATATGCACTTAAAAGATTGATAAATAATATATTATAATTTAAGATATATGGTTCTAAGAATTCACCTAGGTTAATATGTCAAAATTAGAATTCTTAATGAACCGGTGGATTGCTTGGTAAGACCAAATAAACTGGTCAACCACTTATTCATTAGTGATGAACACTTGAGAATTATGTAGGAACCGATCAACTAATTAGCTTAATCAATCTTTACTGGTCGATCATTTCAGCTGTCAGTAGAGCTGTAACGACTATAAACAACTAGTTTTTACTATATATATATATATATATATATTGTAAGATCCCACATCAGCGGGGCAGAAGTTGGTTGTTGGCCTTATTAGCAATGCTGGTCGCTGACTTGTTGTACGCGTTTTGGGACATCAGGCTTAGTGATGGGCTCGCGTCACCAGGAAAGTTCAAAGCGGACAATATACAACAGGTTGGGCCGAGCTGTTACATTTGATATCAGAGCCGACCTCACTAGATGTCCGATGGTACCAACGGGGTCGTTGGGCTCTTTAAGGGGGGTGAATTGTAAGATTCCACATCGACATGTGAGGAGTTGGTTGCTGGTCTTATTAGCAGTGCGGGTTGCTGACCTGTTGTACATGTTTTGAGACGTTAGGCTTAGTGATGGGCTCACGTCACTAGGAACAAAATCGTGAGGGCGGAAGGCCCAAAACGGACAATATACAACATGTTGGCCCGGGTTGTTATATATATATATATATATATAAAATCAAAGACTAGTGGGGGATTCTCATTATAAAAACAATTTAAAAACATTAATTCTTCATTATACTCAAATTTGGGCAATGAAACCTTTATAGTCTAGCACAAAAATATACATTCTCACTACAATTAAACACTTTCTAATCTTGTAAGTGCTATCTTATAAGATATTGAGATACTAGAACTTTTAGTTATATTATTCACTCTATTGAGAAAGTAAATTGTGATAACAAAAATCACTCTTGTAAACCTTTGAGAGTTAGGGAAAAACTCTTGGTTTTGGTGAGGCATTTTCAATGAGGAAATTTTTTTTAAGGGAGCATATCTTCAAGTGGAAGAAAAATCTTCGAGAGGGAATATCTTAAAGTTGTGCAAAAATCTTAGTGTGGATTCATTAAGTGGTTATTGTACTCTAAAGCTTTGAAAAGTTAAAGAATACAATACTCAAGTATGGTTTGGTATTTGAGGTATGGATGTAGATTTGTCAAACCATGTTTAAAATGAGTTTGCACATTCTCTCAATTATCTCTTTACTTTAAGCAATTTAATTATATTGTTAGTTATTGTGTTTATTTAAATTAATTTGTATTATTTGTTAATATTAGTGATACATCTAATTTACCCTTCCTCTTAGGTGTTATGGTTGTGTTAATCCTATAACAACCAATCCAAGATGTAAAATGACCACTTTATCCTTGATTAATATGATAATGACAAATGCCTGCATGAGAAATACCATTTTGCCCCTAATAGCAAGTTAAATGATTTTGTTCATGAAGGGAAAATGATCATTTCACTGTTGAATTCTATAATGAACTGTGTATTAGTGCATAATGAAAGGTTGATGTGTTTTTTTTTTTTTAAAAATTGTTTAATTATATATAGTTGTATATAATTAGACATGATTAGATGTCATTCACTTATTAAAGAAAAATGATTATCATAAAACACATTTTAAGTTCTGCATGTAGATAACTACCTTTGTATTCCACCATTTAAATTTCCGTACTTAAGATATAATACTTTTCATTCACTTAAATTTATCATAGCATCAAGGAACTAAATTTTAAAGCGCTCACATATGCATTACGAGCTTTATACACTAAAATATCATAGATTATGGTTATTTTGCATATGAAACTAAGTATCAATATGTAAAAGAGTTTAAAGTGAGCTATATATATTGGAATTTGAATTGTGTTGGTTGCATTATACTAAAGGGGGTGTTTGAAAGTGTAGTAGCAGTTGCTTTTAAAAATATTTTTTGCTTGGAAATACATTAAAATAATATTTTTTTTTAATTTAATTTTAACATCATTACATCAAAACGATCCAAAAACACTAAAAAAAAAATTGAAGCAATTTTTTTTCAAATTTTAATGGAAAACAGGTTAAAATTCAATATCAAACACCTCTAAGTACTGCAAATGACCCAATTGAAATGATTATGTTAGAAAATAATATAAATCATATCTTGAGACCTCACCTAACAGTTTAAATTTTTAGGTTGAATTGGTTTTTTTACATGGTATCAAAACTTTAATAACCAAGTGGTCATGAGTTCAAATCTCACTATTTCTATTTATTTGATAAAAATTAAGCACAATGTAATATAAACATGTGCAAGTTTCAAGTTCAAAAAGCTTTCGTTTAAGGGAATGTATTAAAGAATAATATAAATCATATTTTATAATCTCATTTAACAACTTAATCTTTTAGGTTAAATTGATTATTTAGCAAATTATGTTACTAGAATTACACATCATAGGTAAATCTAATATTCCTAGTTAGGTATATAGATTGCACTACTAGGAAAAAACACAACCTATTGAGTTTAGCTAGTTTCAATTACGTAACTTCCTAAACTAAGCTATTTTCCAATTTTCTTCTCAAATATACTAGTTTATAAAAAAAATAAAAATCACACCTCCAAATAAAAGACATGCAAATGAAAGACGCCTATCCTTTTAGCATTTTTGTGTCCGTCCAAATTTGTAAGCAATAATAATAATAATTTTTAATGCCGCTTGGTCATCGAAATCATGATCCAATGACCGGTAATCTTCTTAGAAACGAAAGTTAAAAATCAAATTTTTTACCCTACATTGTTTATTATTTAAGAAAATGACACCTGAATTTCTTTCGTCTGGCAATAATTGGATCACAGCCATTCATTATGGCTGTGGGCCTTTCCCTGACGTGATCAAACGGTAGTGATTTGCGCATAGCTCAGCACTGGATCTCTTAAATCGGCCCTGTCAGTCCTAGATGACAGGAAACCTTGATCTCCGTCAAAGCGGAACATACACCAGACAGACACCTACATCCCATCTTACCGTGTTTTTTCTCTTTTAGTTATTTTTTTAAACCACCGCTTCTCCAAAAATTCAAAATTTTATCTCCCTCTCTTTAGACAATCGGCAACGGCCTCCTTTTCGACCTGGCTCTAAAATCTCTCACACTCCAAGCCCTAAATTCAAAATCAATAAATAAATAGCTTTTAAGGCCTCGATTTTTTGTTTTCGACATAGATTATAGATCCTCTTCGCAATGAATGAATCAGAGCAAAATTTCTGTTTCGAAGATAGAAGGCTGAGCCTCATTGATGTCTCCTTCGAAGACGATTGCCTCTATAGCTCCCCTTCTCACGACTTTCATGTCCGATTTTCAGGTCCTCTTTATAACACTCATCTAATTATTATTATTTTTTTAAAAAAACCTTGATTAAGCTGTTTTTAACTCTGCAAAATGAGCTTAAAAATATAACTAGTGATTTATTTGTTTGTTGCGACGTGAAGGTGGGTAATCTTGTTGCTTATTATTTTTATTTTTAAATTGGGAACTTTAATTACCCCTTTTTATTTTTCCTACTTGCTTAATCTCAGTATTTTCTTTAATCCAAGAAAATAGTTTCAGAAATTGAGCATTAGCGGTGATTGATATAAGCTTTAAAGTGCCCAAAAGATTGCAGATTGTGAACAAATTTGTTTGATTATGGATGGCATAAATAATCTGTTAGCACTAAAAATGCAGATGCTGCTAAGACAGAGGCCAAGAGTAATTTGGGTTTTACAGATGCCAACTTCACGCAATTCGACGGGGGAGAAGTAGGAGCTGAGCCAGTTGAATCAGTGGAAGCAGAAAGGGTGAAAAAGAAGAACAAGTATAACTTGCGCAAAAGTATAGCTTGGGACAGTGCTTTCTTCACAAGCGCAGGTTTGCTTTCATTTCCTGCACTTCCGTCTTATCATTGTCCGGTATGGTGTGATCGTATGCCTTTTTGGTGCAAGCAGGTGTTTTAGAACCGGAGGAGTTGTCTACCATGATTCGAAGTGGGAAACATATGTTACCTGGAATTGAAGAGGATATTCATAAATCTACTGATTCAATATCCACATTAGCGAGTGATAATTTGACGTTGGAGAATCTTGAGGCTGACTTGTTTGGAGATATAAGAGCTTCAATCCAGCGATCCACTAAAGGATCTGATGTGGAAAATTCAACTAGTAAAGTGGTTTCTCCGGAAACAGAAAATGCAAGTATCCCATGTAAGTATATGAGTTTATTTGTACACTTGGTCTAAGACCAACAAAAATACTGCATCTTTGCAGCCATGAGTCCAGTCCACTATCACCAACATAATTGATTGTTCTTAGTCTAGTAAGCTATTACTTAAGTCCATTGGTGATACAACCACATAGCCAATTGGGTTCCATTCATTTACCTCCTCTAATACTGTCAAACTGTCCTGACAAGTTCCATCACATTTTCCAGCATTGCCACTACCATTCAGCTGGTTTTCAGCTCTAACAGTCTAAAATTATCTTTTCTGATGTCGCAAAATCTAAAATCCGTAGGTCATCTTGATTCCTAGCTAAGATGGGCATAATGCTCGTGTTTGCCCAGGGGACAAGGTGAAAAGTAAACATGCATTTCATCCATCTAGTTATACCTGCTGGATTAATTCCATTGCGGAAAAGATGGTGTGATTTTGTTGGATTTACCCTGTAGAACTTTGAGCTGTCATTCTCTTGTATTTGTGGGTTTGGGTCTTGCAGGATGGTCTAAAGTAAACATGCATTTCATAACTTTAGTTACGATTGCTAAACTCATTTTCATGCACAAACGATGGTGCAGTTGTGCTGGGTATTCCATGTGTGATGTCAACCTGCCATCATTCTCCCTCTTGCATGTGTGCACATGTTTGGATCTTGCAGGATAGTTTCCTTTGTTTATTTGCTGTGACCAACTTTCGTCTAAGTTCAGGTTGATTAGACTATTACGTTCCCCGGTTAACTTGTGGATTTTGGCTGGAAGATTTCAATAAATCCATTATGATCTTATATTTTTTGTTAGTTTATCTTCAACTAACAGAACTATTTCTTTCAGCTTTGGAGAAAGCGGATGTTGCTTCTCAAAATAAGGTAACTTCAACAGCTAGAACTGTAAATCACTTAATTGTCGCTATTTATAAGAACTATTGTACTTAATACTTTATTATTGTAAATTTCAGTTAAGAGCCAAAACTGCTCCCAACAAACCAAACGCAGTCATGCAAGGAATAGAGAAGACTGCAAAGCAGGTCTGTTTGTCCAGAAACTTCATAGTTCATAGCTTGCATTTGCTTTGATATTAGTGTTTTTTTTGTTGTTTTAATGTTAAAAATAAATTTAATTTTTAAAAAAAAATATATTATTTTAATATATTTCCATGTGAAAAGCACTTTAAAAAACAACTGCTATTATAATGTCAAACACTACCAAAATACTATAAAATAGTCATATAAAATTATATTTTCACTCTTTTTAAGGTAGCAAGTAGTTAAATAGATTAAAAAGCAAAACTTAAATTTTATCATTATTATTCATTAATCACATCTTCACCCATGCTTTCCTCTCCTTAGTCCACCATATACTCAATTTTATGATTATGACTCAAATCCTCATCTCTCAAACCATAATGCACTTATTTATAATTAGAACTTGATCCCTTTTCATGTGTAGTTCTAGCTCTTGATGTTCCTACACTTCTTCTCAACTGTCTATTGCCTAGTATTTGTTCTTGGTTCTTTAGCTCTAGTTGCCCTTGCCATATCACTCTAAATTATGTCTCCATCAAACATCAATTCATCTTCTGTTACAAATCGAGTAACTCCATGCTTCATCAACTTTCTTTTCTTTATAAATTTCCTCATCATATTCAATGCACCATGGTGGATATAAAAAAAACCAATAACAAAAATAGCTTTTTCTAAAGTTTTCTTGACTTGAAGAATTTTTCTAATATCTTCTAACATAAGATTCATAGAATGAGATGCATGGAGTCTAATACAAATGCTTCCTCTTTGCTTTTAATAACTTATTTAATTGTAATAACAAAATTCAAATATAAAATTTTAGAAATATAACATATTTAATCAATTAATTGAAATAAAAATCTAAATTACAACATACAAATTAATAAATACCTACTTATCGGCTAACTCATAATTGCTTCAATTGTCGGTGATTACATGGACAACATTACTCTCTCTAATTTGCTTCACAAATCTAAGTAACTCAAATGTCTTCTCACTGGATTTTCAAAAAATGATCCATCAATAGACTCAATAAACATGATACCCAAAGAGCAATTAATAATAAAATTGATTATGCTTCTATTCCTCCAATTCATCCATCCATCTGACATAATAGAACAAACATGTTTTTGCTCATTCCTCTCTTTTCCCTTTCAACAAATCATTGGTATAATCCATCTCTTTCTTAAGTAGTGAAACTTGAAGTTTATGAGAACTAGGAGGTTTCAAATTTAGTCCATATCTTTCAATAACTTCAACCATTTTCTTAGAGCTTTCCAAATGAGCAACATTGAATGCAATCCTTGCTTGATAAAAGAAGCGAGCTATTGAGTTGTTCCAGCTCTTGTTTCTTTTTTACAAGCATCATTTATGTTTATTTGTCTCAACTTGATCTTTTGTCCTCATTTTGGGATCATAAACAAATCCATTAATCCCTCACCCTTTGCTTTCTTTCCACTATCTTGTCAGCCACTTCCTTGACCTACACTTTTACCAAGTGAAGTCAAACATATCTCTTGTGCTCTATCATCCTTTTCAACATCATCCCTAGGAGCTTGAACTTTATCAAATTCAGGTGGACGACCATGTGATACGGCCTTTTGTGTCTTCTTTGCTTCCATGTAAGCTTTCAACTCCTCCTTCACTTTAGGAGGACATTTTTATATGCCCAAATTTGATGTTGTGCTTGAAAAACTCTACCTTTTGTTGTTTTGTTTTCAATTAGTTGTACTTCCATGTAGGATCTCTCTTGTTGTCAATTCTTCATTTGCTATTTTTTCTATGAAAGTTAAATGTAAAAATATTGTTAAATGTAATTTCAATTTACTGAAGTACTAACTAATTTTTGTATTGACTATGAATGCAGGTACATGATATCAATTGAAGTTTAAAAAACACAGAAAAAAAAGTTAGAAATTTTGGCAACATAACATCATTAAAATGTGCATGTGAAAAGAGAGAGTGAAGGAATAACATGAGGAGAGAGAAAAAAAAATAAAGAAAGAAGTGAGAAAGAAATAAAAAGATGCCATATAATAAAATATAGAGCATTAAAGATAAAAAATTAAAGTATTACTTGTTCTTCTCTAACTCTGTTCAACACCATGGTTGAAAAATGAAAGTGTGGTTGGTGTCTCTTTTAACATGTCATTTCTTGTATATTTGTTTTTTACTTTAATGATTTTTTTAAAAAAACTTTTTACCCTAATCCTTGTGTTCTATAAAAAACACCCCTAAATTATTTCTTGTGGTAGATTAAAATAATGGACAAATATGTCAACATAAATCATTTTAAAAAAAAAATCCAACAGAAAAAGATGTATTTCAAGTCGGCACTAGTTTTAATGCCCAACGCTCACTTACCAGGTGAGCGCATCATTGAAATTCATGGCTTGAGGCTAATGAAGGTGTTGTGGCCTTGCCTTGCTTTAGCGCTCAAGCGAGTGCCTGAGTGCCTTTTGACAACACTAGTTTAAATGGAAGCAGATATTGGTCATTGGTCATTTCATCTCGATGTATTTGTCTAGATAATATTGGGCATGCTGTTTGTTTACTTTAAGGAGGCAAAAAATAAGCATATGACGAAATGGACCTGATTTTGGATATGGTTTAACTAACATTATTTTGTCAATACAGTCTAATCCTGTAAATGGAGATTCAAAATCTCTATGTAGGCCGCCCAAGATAGTGAGCAGAGTTGGTCCCATCTTAACACCAGCAACTAAGAGAGCTTCCTTAGGTGCCAACCGTGTCAAAGTGGAAAAGTACAAGGATAGTCCAGAAAATGAAAAAAGATTGACTGGTATATTCATCTCTCATTTTTTATGATTTATTCCTTGCAATACAGAAAATGTGCGACTGTTGATGTAAATGCATTGTGCAGGTAGGGGGGCAAAAGTACCTGCTTTGGGTGGTCCCCGAAATGTTGTGCCTAGGCCCACATTGCCTATTAAATCTTCATTGCGATCTTCATCAGCATTGAAGACTCAGCTAAAAACTTCTTCCTGTGTTGATAGTTCAGGACGTTTGTCATCAGATAGTAGCAGTAAATCTTCATTGAATTTTTTGAGAAAGGATGACTCCAGAACTGGCAATCATTCTTCCTCTACTTCAAATGTCAAAACCGCGTTAAAATTGCCCACAAGAAACAAAAACCAGTCAACTAGTTCACACCTCTCTCCTTATTTGAAATCCGTGACCAAACTCTCTTCCAACATATCACCTGCTAGCTCTATCAGTGAATGGTCTTCAGCATCATTATCACCAACTTCTACACTTAATAAAAAGTCTAACAGTTCAAGATCTAGCTTTGACATTAGCTCTTGCAAAGATGCTTCTGGAGACAGTGACGCCTCCCAAGTTATGGATTCTCAAAACTATTTCAATGATGAACATTCTGTTGGGCATGATACCCAAGTAGGATTGTCGGGTGAATGTGTAAAGAAAGCTACTACAGCAAGCAGTTCAGTTCTCCATCCAGATTCGGCTAAACCCTCAGGCCTTCGGTTGCCGTCACCCAAAATTGGTTTCTTTGATGGGGTCAGTTCTGAGTTCCTTTCATATGCATTTAGACTAGTTGGGAAGTGGTTTTGCCAAGGGAAAGGGGATAAAAAAGACGTTATTTATAATGCCAAGGATAACTATCATTTTTCTTCCAATTTGTTCTTTTTCGGGCAATTAATATACGCATGTAATTTGTCAATTATGCAGGTAAGATCAGCTGTGCGAACTCCCAATAGAAATAAGCAATCTCATGAAGCTCTGCCCAGTGGCTTGCCTGGATTTGGGGCAGGAAGTGTTAGTCCAAGTGGAGGATCAAATGAGGCGAAGGTTGGAAAGCTTCAGCCTGCTAGAACAGCAGTTCGGGGAACCAGAATCATGGATCAGGTAACTGCCTCGGGCATGAAATATAAATCTCCCTTGCCACTGCAGGAATCCTCTATCGCAGCACTAAGGGTCTCCAGTGCTGTGAAAAATGAGAAACGCAATGCTAGCATATCTCTGAAAGCCCAGAACAGAATGTCTCTTCAAGGTGAAAGAAAAAGCAATTTGAAGGATAAGAAAGTTGGATTGGAAGAATGTAACAAGTCTCTGAACAATTCAGATGGTGGTTTTACTGAAAAGAATGGGGATGCCTGTTTCTTGAAGGATAAAAAGGAAACAGAGTGCAAGGTTGATGCTCCTGAAAAAGATACAGAAGTTGCTCTCTGCAATGGATTGCCTTATATCACAACTGACTCGAGTTCTATTCCTAAGGTTGAAAATATAACCTCATTAGAGAAAGTAAGTGGAGATGTGATATGTAGCCAAAATTATATCAAGGATAGTTTGCCTTATCCTTACAACACCAATGAGAAGGAAAAGGCTTCTATTGAAGATCGAGTTGATGGTTTGACCAAACAAATTGGAGCTGTAGATTTTTATATCGAGATGCACAAAGAAACTGTAGGTGATTCTCTTTCCCTTTCTAAAGATGATGTCAGCAGAGTTGATTCTGGTATTCAGGAGGAATTCAATCACTCATCAAAGCCTACTAGCTTCCTGAATCCTACTATGGCATCAACAATCGTGGAAGCAGAGGCAGGAATTGAGAAAGATTTTGTTGAAGGCCAAGTTGGTGACTTGACCAAACAAGTTGGAGCTGTAGATTTTCATCTTGATATGCACAAAGAAGGGGGTGGTGATTCTCTTTCCCTTTCTCGACATGATGTCATCAGAGTTGATTCTGGTATTCAGGAGGAATGCAAAGAATTGCCAAATCCTGCGTGCTCTCCTGTTCCTGATATTGCATCATCAATGGTGGAAACAGAGAAAGCAGAAGCAGGTCTTCATAAAGCTTCTGCTGAAGACCAAGTTGATGGTTTGACCAAACAAATAGGAGCTTTTGGTATTCATGTCAAGATGCATAAAGAAGCGGTGGGTGATTCTCTTTCCTATTTGTTCGACGTGCACAAAGAACTTGTCAGTGATTCTCTTTCCCATTCTCAAGATGATGCCAGCAAAGTTGATTTTGGAATTCAGGAGGAATACAATGAGTTGTCAAAGCCTGCTTGCTCTGCCACTCCTGCCAGGGCATCAACAACGGTGGAAGCACAGATGGCAGAGGCGGCCATCTTACTACATCCAACACCCACCAATGGAAAACCTAAAGATGGTGAAACATCCCAGCAGTAAATTTCTCGAAGGTATAATTGCATAAAGTGATCATCAAATACCATTATATTGTGTCATACTCTGACAACTTGATGAAAGTATTTAATCTTAGGTCATCAGTAAGTATTAATAAAGTCATTCTTTAAGTTTCCTGGAGTTCTGCTTCATGCTAGATTGATCTTGCCTCATAATGGATTGCAGATAGGTGTTTACATGGAGAAAATGTTTAAACTACTATCTGAGTTTCTGTTTCCTACCAACAAGAGAATGTGTGGAAGGATCTGAGAGCTTCACCCCACGTTTCTTGTTAGGGTTTTCTGTGGGGTGTAAATTGTGTAAGGGTGTGCAAATCAGACATGTAGGATGTGATATCGGGAGGACAGAGTTGTAGTTCGAATGTACATTTTATGCCTACATATCCATGTTTATATCATTGATGCTTCATTGGATTTTCTGTGGGATGTAAATGTTTTGAATGCTTTAAAAATGATTTTATTGAGACATCTAGTGGTACCTCGTTTATGCATTTCAATTATTCACAATTAATAAAATAATAATATTTTTTATATAAAGGCCACATTTATATATTTCAGTTATTCACAATAAAAAATAGTACTTTTAATATTTTATGCATTTAACATATGCCTTTTTTATACATTTGAAATATTCACATTAAAAAATAATAATATTTTTTAATGTTTTATGCATATATTACTTTTAAGAATCAAACTAATTTAATATGTAAAATGGTTAATAAATTATGATATATTTTAAATAATTTTGTTTGTTAGTAGTTATTTTAAGAAACCTCAAGAAAGTCGTCAGTGTATTAGAGTAACCTTAAATAAATCTTAGTTTATTTATGATCTTGATTATGATCTTGTTTGTTTTTGTGTTTAAAAAGTTTTTAAAAAAAAATTAATTTTTTTTATGTTTATATTTCAAATATTTTGGTTTAAAATGTTTTATTCTCAACACAAAAGATAATTTGAACAAATTTGATTCAAAATTCGATGTAGGAATATTTTTTTATTATTCCTCAAGCAAAACATATAAAGTTTATAATAATATAATAATTTGTCTTAAGGAATCCATGCATGTCACCTTTGAGGAAACTCAAAATGATAAAATTATTGAGATTCTAAATTATATTAATGAAAATGTTTAATATTTGAGTTTAAATGATAAGATTTTTATAAAGAGTAACAATGAAGGAATGAATAAAGACAAACCAAGCATAAGCAATCAACAAAAGATGATAGGTAATTTTTTTATGCCACCAAAAGAGCTAAATTATGTAAGTTTTTACCATCCCGAGTTAAATATTGACAATCCTTTTGAAGATACTAAAACTAGAACATTTCTTAGAAATATAAGTTGTTATTTTGCATTTGTTTCGCATATAGAGTTTAAATCACTTCTTGAAGCAAAATATGATGATAATTGAATCTTAGCTATACAAGATGAGCTAAATCAATTCGAAAAAAATGATGTGTAGAAACTAGTCTTTAGACGTAACAATCAGTCCATTATAGGAACAAAGTGGGTTTTCAAGAACAAAATTGATGAATATGAGACACTTGTTAGAAATAAAGTTAGAATAGATGTCAAAAATTATAATCAAGAATAATATATTAATTATAAAAAAACTCTTGCACCAACAACTAGACTAAAATCAATTAAGATGTTTTTTACTTATGCATGTTATAACAACTTTATACTTTTCTAAATGGATCTTAAAAGTGTATTTTTAAATGGTTTTGTCATGGAAGAAATATATGTTGAGCAAACTCAAGCTTTTGAGAATTATTTTTTTAACGATCATGTTTTTAAACTTTATATGGTTTAAAACAAACACATAAGGTATGGTATGATAGACTCAAGACCTTTCTTATTAAAAATGGTTTCAACATTAGCAAAATTGACATCACTCTCTTTACTAAAAGAAAAGGAAAAAATAACAAAAATAATAGTGGAACATGTCACTTTCTAGAATCATCACTAGTATCTTGGGCTAATAAGAAACAGAACGCTATAACGTTATCTATAATTGAAGCATAATATATTTCAGTGGGTAGTTGTTGTACTCAAATATTATGGATGAAATAAATCTGAAAAAAACTATGGATTTAAATTTGATCATGTACCTATTAAGTGTGACAACACTAATGTAATAAGTCTTTCTAAGAATTCTATACAACACTAATGTACAAAACATATAAAAGTGCAACATCACTTTCTAAAGGATCACATGACTAAAGGAGATATTATACTTTAATTTGTGAGCACATAGCACCATTTAACAAATATTTTCACAATTCTTTAAGTAAAGATTGCTTTTGTGAAATAAGAAGGAATTAAGGCTTTATTCATGCTAACGATGTTTAAGGTTTTGTTTTTATAAATATACATTATTGGAAATAAATTGGACATATTTAAGTGATGAAATGTATACCTTTTCAGCAATTATATTTTGGAGTTAGGCTTTTATTCTAGAAGATGGACATATAAGTATATTTTGACTCATGAAACAACATTGAAAAATAAAATTCAAAAACTTTTATTTTTATGTTAAGTGGTTGACCGATTGAACCAAAAGAGTATCACAATCAAATACAATTGGTTTGTCCAAAGATTTCTATGTTCTTTTATAAATAGGTCTATTGATATTGAATGAGGATTAAAAAATGATCCATGTGCTTTTGGTATTGATGATATATTTAAAACTACGGGTTTCTATATAAAAAAAGTCGTATATCCAAAATTGATTAAGATATTCTTTACAAACATGAGAATTAATATTGAGCCTAGGATGCAAGACAAACCAATTGTATTTGGTTGTGATACTCTAGGTGAAATATTAGGTATAAGTAATGAAGGTCCTAGAGTGTTTAAAGTTAAAGTAATACGTACAATCGAGAGATTTGTCTATAATCATCAGCACAAAGTATCTTGCCTTAAAAAAGGTATTTTGATGAAGTGATTTTTATGGATTTGTGTTTAATCAATTGCATGATTAGAGGTCATCTGATTAATCTATCTTACATCATGATGAGAAATTTGATTATGGCATGTGATCAAAAGCAAGAATATCTTCCCTATGGTTAGTGTCTAACCACCATTTTTTAACATTTTGAGATATTGTTAACAGGTACAAATAGACACTATATTCAACATTAATGTAGACAATAAAACCCTCATTAAGATAAAATTTATGTTAAATAAATATTGTGATTGGGTATTTAGAGACCAAATTAAGGCTCATGCTAAGGAATAGCATGATAAGAAGGAGGAACAACATGTTGATAGTGATCATGAGTTTGAGGCGATGTTTGAAACATAACTGCATGCTTCCTCAACTGAAAAGGCTTCGACTAATTCTTGGAGATCTAGGATGGAAACCCATCTAACATAGCTTAAGACAAATATAAGTTACATAAAAGAGACATAAAAGACTGTAGTCAGTAATGTGATGGAGATAAAAAAGATGATGGCTAATCTCTTCTCTTGTTATCTACCACCCTAGAATTTGTACCAAGCTTACTTGCATTCTATAGTTTTTAATGCCTTTTTTATGTTTTTATTCATTTTTATTTGTAATGGATATTTGTGTTTTGAAGATTATATAATGAACAACTTATTTATTATGATCTCCATTATATATTTGCTTATATTTATCTCTCTATAAAATGTTTTTGTTAATGACAAAAAGGGTATAGATGGTATGTAAATTGCAAAAGGAGGAGAAATGTATTTCAATAATATGAAAACATTTAAGGGGAGATATTCAAATTTTTTTTATGCATAAGCTATTATTGAAAATACAATCTTTTCATATTTACTTACATAATGCTAAATCATTAATTTTACAACATTGCAAAAGATAGAGGGAGATATTTTTTTCATATCTAAGTTACATATTAATTGTTATCATAAAAAAAGAGAGATTGTTGACCTTTAGGTCATACATTTATGTTCTTATATATTGATAATAATTATAATATGAAAATTGGATTAATAACATGCTTGGTTGAGAATAAGTTTTAAACATTTTTAAACAAACATCATATTAATAAACATGAAGGATTTCATAAAGAAATTAAGAAGTCTAAAAAGGAAGCATATTGAAGACTTACATTTAAATTTTTATTTTAGTGTTTTATGTAAATCTATGTATCTCATGTTGATAGAACAAATTAAAATAAATGTACACACATTCAGTCATTCATTATGCAAACTAAAATGGATTGATTAAAAACCTAATAGATGGTTCTAAGAATTTACCTAGGTTAAAACTAATAAATTTAAAATTCTGCATGAACTAGTTAATTGTTTGGCTTAAACAAATGAGATGGTCGACCACTTGTTCGTTTATGATAAACACTTTAGGAATCTATAAGAATTAGTTGACAAGTTATCTTAGCCAATTTCAAATAGTCGATTGTTTCAGCCGTTAGTGGAACTGTAATTGCTATAAATGATTGGTTTTTGTTAAAAAAAAAATAAAAATAACTTCTCTAATTGTGAAATCTACAAGAGAATCCAAACCTATGTAATATACAATCTATTCTAAGTGAAAAAACACTACAAATTCATCAATCATTGATTATACTCTAATTAGTGTTATTAAACTTTTATATTCTAGCACATGGATATTTAATTTCATTCTCACTACATTTAAACTCCTTTAAATTCTATAAGTGTTATCTTGTGAGATATAAATATATTAGAACTTTGGATTATATTATTCACTAGTGAAAGATAAAAATACCAAACTACCCTCATAAAAATATATTAGAAATTCTCACAAACAACAATTCTCTCTTTTTAGACATGATTTCTTTCTCTTCCATCTCAATTTCTCTCTCTTCTCATAGAGATCCGAACCAAATCAAGTTGCTAATTGATCTCCCCATTTTCTCGTTTTGAACCAACCAAATACATGTATCTTTGGTTACAAGAATTCATTTTTTCCAGTGCTCTCCTAATCTACTTTGCACTGCACTGCTATCTCTTAATTTCTAAATTCTAGTCCTAACCCTAAGTCCTAGATATCTCCAATTTCTAAACTCTAGTTAGCCCTAAGTCCCAAATATCTCCAATTTTTAAATTCTAGTCCTAACTCTAAGTCCCTAGATTTTTTGTCAAAAACCAAAGCGATGCACTGCACATTCAATTTTTATAAAAATTGATTCAAGTCTCACTCTTGTTGGGGCTTCTAGCCAAACTTGCTCTAGAGAGTAGAAATGAGCAAAAAAACCGAAAAACCGATTTAACTAAGAAAACCAAAAAACTATTAACTGAAAACACCAAAACGGTAAAAAAACCAATTAAACCGGTTAAAATATTTAGAAAAATATCCGGTTTGGTTTGGTTTGGTTTGGTTTCTAATTTTGGTGTGCCTCAACCAACCAACCCGAACCGAATCGAACCAGTTTGGTTTAAAAATGAAAACAAAAATTAAACCAAGTCGCGGGCCGCCTCCTCCCTCCCATTAGCCAACAATCCTAACCATAGTTTTGAAACCCGACCCGGTCATTGACCCGGTCGACCTCCTAGGTCACGGGTCAGGTGGGTTGACCCGGGTTAACCCGGGTCAACCCAAAAAAACCTATATAAAAAAAAAATATAACTAATTACAATACAACACTTACTTAAACCAAATTTAAATTATAAACCAACAACATAAATTTAATTCAATATCCAAAATACAAACCAAATATAAATTATAAAATATTTAAAACAAAACATCCAACCACATAAATTCCAACAACATAAATTCTAAAATATTTAAAACAAAATATCAAAATTTAAAACAACAACACATTCACTTATGTTGAATTAACACATTAAGTTATTCTGTCTCCATGGAAGAAAAATTTGGATCAAATGTCGATGGAATGGAGCCAATCTCGTCAACACCTAATAAATCATCAGCATGCTCCTTTGAAACTTCATCGTCACAATCATCTTCAATATCGTCAACATTTATGACATCTACATTTCAAACACAATTAAGAAATAAATATTATGTGTTAAACAAAACTTTATTTTAAATAATATTTATCATTAAATAATTAATCATTAATTACCATCATCTAATGTATCTTGTAAGGTCATAGTTGATAGAGCTTGGTGAAAACTCTCTACTTCTTCCGTTGTCAAGATTGATGGGTCATCTTCGACCATCCAATTTTCAATGTCAAAAATTGTCTCAACATTAATTGGATCATAATTTCGTCCTTTCCAATAATTCCTATATATTAAAAGTGAAGGTAAACACAATATAACTATTAATAATGCTACTAAACAAGATAAAATAATATTTAAGGAATTAGAGAAAAGAAAAATACTTTTGTTTCAATCTTAGATTGCAGTGGACGTAAACAAGGTCATTCAGCCTTTGGTGCTCCAATCTATTTCTCTTCTTGGAATGAATATGTTCAAACATACTCCAATTTCTCTCACATCCCGAAGAACTACAAGTTTGACTTAACACTCGTATAGCCAATTGTTGTAGATTTGGAGCGCTAGTTCCATATGTCACCCACCATTCATCTATACAAAAAAATAATAAGTAAAAGTGTAAGATTGTCAAATAATATTTTTAAATATAAAAATTATATACCTGGAGGCATAAGAGTGCGATTATTTTTTGCGGACACTCGGCCAAAGTCATGTTCAGCATTCCTAAAAAACTTCATCTCACTTGTAATCTTACTTTGTAATGGTAGATTTCCATGTGCATACTTCTCAATAACATCTAGAAGTGCAGAAATGGTGCTCATATGTTTATCCATTATATTTGCATCATATTGAAATCGAGGATTCAACCAAAATGCCGCTGCATAAAGATTTCTATAAAATTGTCCATCCCACCGACTATTGATAATGTCTATGCAAGGTTTCACTGTAGGCTTTCTCTTTTGAAATCTCCTCATCATTTCTTCTTTTGCATGATGAATAGCATCATACAAATATCCCATCGAAGGTCTAGCATCACCATCAACCAATCGTAGAACTCGAACTAAAGGTTCACTCATTCGCACAATTATTGCACATTCTTCCCAAAACAAAGAGTCTAGCACACTTTCAACAAACTTTTTTCCTTTGATATCTTTAGCATAAGCAGATGAGACCCATTCCCTAGATGTCACCATAGCTCTCAATTGATCTTTATGAGCTAAAATGCTTTGCAATGCAATGAAATTGGTGGCAAAACGAGTAGGAGCTGGACGAAGTATTTCTTTTCCTCCAGTGAACTTCCTCATCAAATATAATGGATAACAATGATTATAAATATACTTAGTGATACCAGAAGCATGCTCAACAACAAAACCAACTGACTGCAATTTACCAATGTCCTGGAGTATGAGGTTGATGCAATGAGCAGCACAAGGAGACCAAAATATTGAATGAAATTCTTCCATCAATAACCTGCCAGCAGCAACATAATTTGCAGCATTATCAGTCACCATATGCACAATGTTTTCTACCCCAACATACAAAACAACCTCTCTAAACAACTGATACATCAATCTAGCAGTCTTTGAGACATCTGATACATCCACCGTTTTCAAAAAAACTGTTCCTTTAGGACAATATACTAAGAAGTTAATTAAAGTCCTCCTCTTCTGATCTGTCCATCCATCAGCCATTAATGTGCAACCAGTCTTCTTCCAAATCTCCCGATAACTCTCAATATAAATCTTCACTTCATCGACCGCTTTTGCCAAGTAATAACCACGGATAGCATGCAAGTTTGGTCCTTTATAACCAGGACCCATGGATGTTACAGCATCTATGGCATGCTGATAATACACAGAGTTAACAGCATTAAATGGCACACATGCATCAAACATCCACTTCGCTAAAGCAAGATCACACCGTTCAACTGCTTCTTTCCTTTGCCAACAATTCTTAAGAGACTTTTGAGCACAGGAGTTGTTCTCGGCATGAAATATGTTCCTAATGTTGTAGATTTCTTCTGCTTTCCATAGCTTGTAGTTGATTGTTTTACATAACCGGTGCTTTGAATCTTTTTCTTTTTTGCAACCTTCGGTGGTAACATATGTTTTTTAGTATTGACATCCTCATCCTCCTCCTCCTCACCATCACCATCATCATATTCTAATTGCCTAATTATCAACTTTTCATGCTCCCTTTGTTGTGCATTAAAGGGATTGAAATCTGCTTGCATTTCTCTAATTCTTTTTTTCGTTTCAACATTTCCTTTAAGGTTCAAAAGCATTTGATGTCGAACATCAGGAGGACATTTGCGACATTGTTCAACTTCTCCTTTAGCTCCAGCTAAATGTTGCTTAAATCGATTAATACCACCACCCGCAAATACTTTAGCACAATATAAACAAACTAATTTAGTTTTTTTACATCCAACACTAAGTTCAGGAGCTTCTCTACAATGACCCCATGCTAAATCTGTTTTTCCTCTACTACCACTTGACATGGAAATTGAAGGTTGAGATGATTGGGCCGTTGAAGGATCACTACTTGGAGTACTACCATCATGTGAAGACATTTTCAAACCTGACATAATGCAATAGAATTGCATAAGTTTCCATCACTGATGAAGAAAAATAAACTTTATACATGACAAAAATAATTTTGAATTCAACACTCCAATTTACCCTGACACTCCAAAAATAAACTCTAAAATGTGTTAACAAATTAAAATTTCCTCCCCATCCATACACTCCCAAAACACCAACTAAAAATTACTCAATATTTTCCTATACACTTTTCCTTCAACTATTAACAATTGAATTGCTAAACCAAACTCTAAATTACTTAATTTTTTCCTCTACACTTTTGCATGGTGAGCATTGCCTTCTTTTTTCATAACGTTTAATTCCCTTTTGGTTCCTTATAATTTATGTTCTTTTTCTTTCCTAACCGTCTTGATTGTTGGATTTTTCATATGTCTGGTATAGATTCTGTTATCTTTCAAGACTAATTACTTGATTTTGGGTATTCTAACATGCTTATTTCTTGTAATAAAACTGTTGATACTTTTGTATATTTCTGCCATGTAATTCCTATCTGGAAATTGCATTTTGCATAATGAAATTTACCGCGTGTAATTTAAAATCCTAAACTATTACAAGAAAGCATTCATACAAACAGTGAGGCCTTGCATTTTGCATTCTGGTCTCTTGAATAGTCGATCATAACTAAAGAGAATAAGAGTTAGCTGGCCAGGGATGCAGTAAAGACAATTTATAGAAAGTAAATTTTCAGAAGGGATGCAGGATGCATCGCTGCACACACCATCTAAGATGAAATTTCTACCGACAATCACTAGCACTCATCTATTTAATTCAGTGAAATTCTTGTAAAATATTATTCAAATAAAGGTCTGAAACTGCATTCCCAGTAAATAAACTTCGATGCAGAATTCTTGAGTTAGTCAACACTTTAGACAGGACTACAAGGCACAAATGCCAGCAAACAATTTCTCATAATAGTGCTTTTTCCATAAAGCAAATGTGAAAAACAGAAAAGGTAAATGTTAGCAAGAACTGGAAACGATAGGAAAGTATCGCGACCTGTATGGAATTGGTGCCGTGAAGGCCAAAATTGAAGGAAGACGAGGCACAACCAAATCCATTTACTTATGCAAAACTAGCTGTCGAGTCTGCACAAATTCCTTGACAAGTGTTGACAACACTATCCAACCTCTAAACCAAATAGTTTTTTTGGTTCTCTAACACATGGTAATCAGTTTCAGATGTGAAAAAATTGGAGTCCGTCACATAACATGGTGGTAATGGGTAATCAAACAAACAACAATAATAAACATGCTAGAAACAGAGACTGTGTTGTTTGTTTGCATAGAAACAGAGACTGTTGCTCAAAATCATAAAGAAAAGAAACCATGCAACGGTTGAATGATTATGTAACAGTTGTATGAATCGATAGAGAGTTCATCAATAAGTGATGAAGAACACAGACGAATTGAATTGATGAAGAACATACAGGCACTGTAGCAGCAATCGGGTTGGAGAAACATACCTGAGGGCTGAGGTTTCTTCTTCTGCGAAATCGATTGAAGAACCCAGAAGTATGCACTTGAATCGCAGCGAGTGAAGAAACACAGAAGTATGAACTTCAAACTAACATTGATGCCAGAACCCAGAAATGAGAAAACGGCGAAGAATAAACAAAACAGAGAGTGAAAGAAGGAGATTCAAACCTTTTTCGCAGAGATCAATGGTTAATTCGTTCTTCTTCTGCTTCGTTCGATTCGGGCGAGACAGATTAGGTCTTCGTTCTTCGTTCGATTGCTTCGTTCTTCGTTCGATTGCTTCGTTCTTCTTTTGCTTCACTTTTCGGTGTGATTGTATATTTTAGAGTCATTAAACGGCGTCGTTTAATGACAGGGGGAGTAAAAAAAAATAGTGGCCGGGTCTCACCTGGGTTTGGCCGGGTCGACCGGGTTTGACCGGGTCAATTCCCAAGCGGGTTTTGGCCTCCACCCGGACCGGTTCCATGCTCGGGTCGGCCGGGTCCCGGGTCGACCCGCCGGGCCGGTCCGGGTTTAAAAACTATGATCCTAACAGACCATTTATCATTTCGTTTCCTTTCATACAGCCGCCCCCCACCCTCCCATTAACCCTCTGAATGCTTTCACAGTTTGAAGGGTCCTTTTCATTCACAGCTTCCATGCTCTTTGTCTTTCATCTCTCAACGTAAAGGAAAAGTAATTGATTACAGGTAAAACTTCAATATTTCCTTTCAACATTTGAGTAAAATTTGTCTTCTTCTCTTACAATCTTCCATGCTTTCTGTCTCTCATCTCTCAAACTTGTCATGTCAGAGGTGAATTGCTAATAATTCTTTCATTAATTTACTTTATTCTCCTTCATGGGCCACGGCATAAAAAGATCCACCTTAATTGCCTGAGAGGGATTATTTTGAGTCTAGAAGCTAAAGAGTGTTTAGAAAATAAAAGGCTAAGAACTTATACTATTTTTTTGCAATTATTTTTTTCTTTACAAGTTGTAACAACGAAAACAACATGTTGATTCTTAAAGGATGGCATTTTAACATTGCATTTCAATTTAAAGCCGTTTTGAAGGGGGAAAAAAAAAAACTAAATCAAACCAACCAAACCGAAATTAATCAATTTAACTAGTTTTCGGTTTAGTTCAATTCAAAAACATTTAAAAAAAAAATCAATTTAATTGTTTATTTTAATTTAAAACTTGACCAAACCAAAAATACTCAGCCCTCCTAGAGAGCTGGATTCTTAAAAGGTCACATGTAATATTGTAATTAAATAAAATTTCATAGCAATTTTAAAAATAATTTAATATAAATTTTCACAAGAGCAGAAACAAAATAAAAATATTATAACTTTTTAATGGTGAATGAAAAAGGCGAGTAAACTTTAAAAAAAAATTATAATTAATCCTAAATAAAAACGTCAAAAATAAAAAGATTATATATATATATATATCAATATTTTTAAGAGAAAAACTAGCTTTCCATTTAAAAAACCATCATATTTCATTACTACACAAGTCCAACAAATATTGCGTGCATCTGCGTAGATAATCTTAGACTGAAACCAGAAATTGAATACAATAACTGAAAGGCAGATTAAACAGTGTTCGCGAAATCCACTCAATAACAAACTAGAGCCATTCCCATTTTTTAAAAAGACTAACAATAAGCATTACAAAACGGCAATCTCTCCATTGACAACTTAAGACCTTGGCTTCTCCTTCTTCTCTTTGAAAAGTGCAAGAAGTGAGACACCAGAAACCTTCACAACCTTGAATCTAACACCAGGAATATCACCAACAGCATGACCTTTACGTCCAAATCCAGCAATCAACACCTCGTCCTACAAGAACAAATTATGTTCTAGGTTATCAGCAAACACAAAAGGAGCATGAATGATCCAAATCAGTAAAAGCGCACAAAGAGTACTCACATTTTCTTCAATATAGTTTAAGCAACCATCATTTGGAACAAAGGCAGCAATCTTCTTCCCATTTTTGATTAGTTGAACCCTAGCACACTTTCTAATAGCAGAGTTGGGCTGCTTGGCCTCAATACCTCTGCATATATAGACATCCAATGGTACAGATTGACACAGATTAGCATAAAGCTTTGGAGTTGAAGAAAACAAAAAATGAAAATATATAAAATACCATAAGGCAGCCCTACATCTTCTCAAGAACAATGCCTTTGGCATGAGATGATCCAGCAAACGGTTTCTTCCACTCATTGCCAAGGTTAGACTTCTTGTAAGATTTGTCAGCCCACCTCTGCCTTCGGCGGTGGGACTTGAGCTTGCGACCAGCTCCCATACCACGTGTCTTACTGTAATTCAGAAAAAAAAAAAAACCCATCAAATTTAAATGGAGAACACCCAAACACTGTCCTAAATCACTAACAAGTTATGCACAGAGGCAGGGAACTTTCCATATCAGTAATCTCACCGGGAAACAATGCACAATACAAGTAATGCTAATTCTTGATGACTTATGGTCATTAAATTTGATTTGGCATGAAACCTCACATCCCTAACCAGCAAATCTGCTAATTTCGTTTCTAATCAAAAAAATAAATAAACAAAACGACGCGCCCTTTTGGGAGGGCAGGAAAGATCCCACCAATGCATTTTCAAGTTGATAGAAATGGATTCAATTTAACAGGTCAAAGGGAGTAATTAAGCTAGATTCAAATACCAAAACATTGAACAGCCTAATAAATTTCTAATTCAACCAAAATTACTCTTTAGTCACTGCTTAGGCTACTCATAATCCAATTTACAAATACCAGATTTAATTCTCAGAAACAAAACAAGGAGATGGCATCCACCATGACTAAAACTCGCTTCAACATACAATGGAATACACTAAACATCATGTGGCAATATTTTCATAAGCCGATACCATGGCTTAAGGTTTAAAACTTAAAAAGATTTTTCAACTTTTTCCCATCTCCAACTTTCTCAGCTACCAAGCATGCCGTTATTATGAGAAAACATTAATTAAGATACCAAAAAATACAAGATGCAAAACAAATAGAAGGAGCTCTAAACATCCCAGGGTCAAGAACAGTAAAGTAGCAGAGTGATGCTGAAGGAGAGTGAGAATCGAGGAGACGAAGCGTACCCCATGATTACTGAGATAAGTTGTTCGACGGCGAGGAGGGTTTTGAAAGCTGAGGAGGAGGAGCTGCCGCTGCCGCTGAATAAAACCCTAACCCTAAGAAAGAAGTGTACGCTGTCTATATATAAGAAAGATAGCAGTGGGCTGTTTCTGCAAGGTTTATTTCTCTTATGAGCACTTGTTGGACTTATCTTCGGCCTTGTAGTTTTTCATTTTGTTTATCGGCCCATAAAAGTTAATTTGTTTTCCAGAAGAAATAAAAACAGAAAAAGTGTTCCTTATTCTTTTATGACAGAAAATAATCTTCTTTTTTTAGAATTAGAAAAAAAAATTGATTATAATTAATAAAAATATTTTAAAACAAATCTTTATATTTATAATTATAACAACTAAATTAATATATATATACACACACACTACATACTTAAGTTGATTATAATTAATCTAATTTCAATAAAGAAGACCATTCAAATTTTAAATTTGAAAAAATATTATTTAGATAAAGAGAATAATTGATTTTTTGAATATAATCTTAAAATAATAAATTATATTTAAATAATTTAAGTAATACATGCATAGCATGAGTAATATATACATTACAGATCATCATATATGACAATAACTTAAATTAAAAAAGAAAGAAAAGGTAAAGTGAAATTTCATTCCTAAACTATGGCCAAATTAATACCTAAGGAATGCTCATCTTTGTTACTTCATAGCATTATAAGAGATAAATGGTCTTCTGAGTTATTGTCATATATGATGATCTATAATGTATATATTACTCAAATTATTGTTAATTCGGTGATCCATAGATTTGATTATTAACTTAGGTCAGTTTTTGAAAAATAAAAGATAAATAAATTGAAATCAATCATATCCATCTAATAAGTTGACCCAACAACTAGTTAAATTCCTTTTTAACATCTAAAAAAAAGCTATTTAAGTCGATTCAAGTTAACCCATTCAATTCATAAACTGAGTCTTAAATCTGGTCGTTATAACTTTGCTTGGTATTAAGAATTGACATATTTAAATTCAACTGCTATGATTTTATAAGTTTTCTAGTCTTTGACCCGAGCATGAATGTAAATTCATTGAGTTAGAAATATATGATGCGATGTGGGCAAGGGAAAAGTTAGGAATTTTTCCTGCCCTAGCCTATTAAATAAATATATAATTTTTTTTTAGATTAATTATTAACTCATGTACATGAATTTTTAAAGTTAACATTAAAGTTTTAATTCAAATACACTATTTAAAATATTAAAAAATAAATTTGAAAGTATATAAAATTGAAGTGAAAGTGAAAATAAATCCATTATTGAAGTTACATCCTTTGATTTTTTGTGGAATATAATTCATCTATAATTGAATCTGAATCGATATTATAACAACCCCTCAACCGGGATAAAATAACAATCTCATGTCAATTGGAAAACAAAGTAATTATTTTTTTTCCTCTCTCAATTCCTCCTTCCTTCACTTGATTCTTCTTTAGATTAGTGTTTTATAAGTTGGACTTTTGTAAGTTTACAAGGTTATTCTTTCACTTTTTTTATTTTTCTTCCTTAGATTTTTTTTATATTTTTCCTTTATTTTTTTCTCGCCTTTTCTTTCTTTTTCTATTTTGCTTCTACCTAGTCGGCAACATATAAAAGAAAGGAAAACTAATTTATTTTATTTTTTAATGGCAAATAATCATTTTACCCTTAATAAGTCGTTTTGTTTTTATTTGACGATTTTTTTTTTGTTAGCACTACCAAGTTTTGTTTATCCTAAATATTCAGCTCAATCTAATGGTTGGATTGAAAATTACGCTCAATCACATAAAACTGGTCAAATTGTGATTTTTCATCAAATTTCAGAATTTTTCTAAAAATTCTGAAATTTTAATTCAAGCTAAAGCATCATATTGGAAGGTTCCACGTAAATTTTCAAAAAAATTTGATAACTCAATCTAAAATTACTAATTTTTTTAATATAAAACTAGTAAAAAAATATTAATAAAATATTTACCTAAGCTATAGTCCACCCCAACCTTTAACATGCCTCCTCCCTTGGATATCTCCACCCTTGGATGTGGGATGCATGGCAAGGTTTTTATGTACTCCCATATTACTTGATAAGATAAAACCAGACAAAAGGGATAGAAATACGAGTTCAAAAGCCAGAGATCGAAGTGATAAATTTGGCCACAGTTTAAGGTTTGGATCAAGAAGCCATTTCTTCGTCTTCAAAAAGCTTGGCCTTGTAAAGCACACATCAGGTGCCCGATTGGTTGCCTAAAATGAAAACATCCATGATTCCTCACTTCACACTTGTAATGGATGTTGATGAGTTTCAGGCGTAAACTACCTTCTATTGAACGCATCGTAGGCAGCTAAGAAATGTCGGCACCGTACGAAGGAGAATGATTGCATGGGCATGCATGCTCATGGATACTGTCTGCGGTAAAACTCTGGCGGTTTCTTAGGATCAATGGCATAACAGCGAAGTGGATTGGATAGCTGTGAGAAATAAAACACGCAGAGGCATCGAGCAAGCAAAAATATATAACAACAATGAAGGAATGACGAGACAAACTAGCTTGGTCTCGGACAATACAAGAAAACAAATTCATGAGCCAAAGTAAACTTGGAATGGAGTTCCGGCAACATATCGTCTCCGACACTACAATACAAGTGTTCCTATTTTTCAGATTACTTGTTACAGATTAATACATAATCCATGCTGATGGCATACTAGCACAGATCAACTGCTTCACACAGTGAACTAGATATGGTGGAGAAAATCAAAGCCACTGCAACCATCAGATGAAACAAAATGGAACCCCTCAGTTCATCATTTTCCACAAAACTATACAGTAGTCCTCAAAAGAACTTAGTCTTTGAAACAAATTTATCATCATATTAAACTTAGCTGCCACCAACCAGTCCCTGCAATAAATAAGAACAAGGACATTTAAAGATGTGCGAAAATAAAGCAGTCAAAGCAATATAACAACAATAAAATGCATTGTAACCTGACAGAGCGCCTGGCTACTTCTGACCCCTCTTCCACAAGACCCCAATTTTCTTCAACATGTTCCCGTTTTTCTTCTTTGGAGAGTCATCATCCATATCTTCAGAGAAGGGCGAACCCATATTTCCAGGAATAGGATTATAGTTGTTGTCTAGAGAACCTGTTCTCTCTACAAATTTGCCATTGTTCCCAGTTGAAAGCATAGCAGCGGCTGCCTCAGCGGCTTTCCTCCATTGGTCTGACTGCACCTTTAACCTCCTCAATTCAGCCTCCATTTCTGTGTTTGCTGCCTGAGCTGCATCCAGCTGCTCAGTCACCCTTGCTGCTCTTCTGCTACTTTTATCTGCTTCCTCTGTCAGATAACCAAGTTTCATCAGAGCCTCGTGTTCTGCAGCCCTTGCAGTTTCTGCCAATGCAACAGCTTCATCATTAACCTTACTTTTCTCCATTTCCCCTTTCTTGATTTCTTTCCAGAGTGTTCCATTTTCCTCTGCTACACTCTGCAACTGTGCTTCCTTATCCAACAAGCTCGCCTTCAACTCTGCCAGATCATGCTCTAACTTCTTCAGCTCCATTGCAAGTTCAGATTCCCTCTCACTTGGCTGATTTTTCTCAATCTTTAAAGCCAGTCCCTCATTCTCCTCAGAAATACCCTGCAATTCAGTTTCCTTATCCATCAGGTTAGCCCTCAATTCTTCAATATTGTTTTTGGCTTTCTTCAATTCAGCTTCCAATTCAGCCTCTCTGTGGCCTGATTCCAACTTTGTCCGTTCAACTTGTTCATAAGCGCTTCTAATCTGCAATGTGCTTTGAATATATTCTTCCTGGTACCTGGTCTCAGATGCTTCTAGTGCGGATTTCAACTGACCTACTTCATGTTTCAAAAGGTTCATTTCTGCTTTGAGCTGTTTTGTTTCCTCATTTTCTACACTTTCCTGCAAAACTTCAACATCCCCTGTAGGATTCATGACTGTTTTCCCACAAATGTTCGCTGGATCTGCTTGCAGTTTACTCACAAGTTCCTCCAAGGGTTTTACTTGAGCTCTTGATTGTTCCAGCTCCAATGATAAGGACCTGCAAGCCTCCATGGCTTTGACGTCATCTGCCTGCAGCATTTCAGCAGTTGCATTTGCTTCTTCCAATTGCTTTTGAGTTTTACTAACAAGTTCCAGGGCTTGAGCTTCAGATTCCCTGGTATCACTGAGCTCAGTTTTCATTTTTTCAACAAGGGAGAGAGTTTCAGTTAGTTCCAGTCTCAGCCCTTGTAATTCAGCATATGCTGATTCTGCATGTTTTGTTTGGGAAGCTTCAGATTCCACTACCATTTCCAGCTGATTTTTGAGCCTCTGGATTTCATTCATGGCAGAAGCCAGGGCTGCAGAATCAATTGAGTGCTGCTTCTGCATGGCCTCCAGTTCAGACTGCCAAGCTTTATCACGATCATGGGAGACTTTACGGAGCTCTTGAACACGGACATCTTCCGAACTAGAAAACTCCATCAATTGCTGTTGTGATTCGTCAAATTTCTCTGACATGGTTAAAAGCTGCTTCTTGGTGTCTTCAGCTTCCTGCTGGGCTCGTCTCTTCCATGACTCTGATGCGTTCAGTTGATCTTTTGCCTTCTTCAGATCCTCCTGGAGTTGTGCAAGCTGTGTTTCCAATTCAGATATTCTGCTTGGGCGCTTCTTCTGGACTCGCAAGACAGGGTAGCAAAGCGAGTAAACAACAGTAATTTATGAAAATACTATCAGTACGAAAAGTTTCTTCCTAAGAAAAATCAATTGTGATAATTTAAAAGTAAAGAATTGTGTCTAAAAACACCCGAATGGTGGGAGACAGGAATTTGTAACAGAGTAATATAAATAAGCATCTGTGACTATCACATGGCCAACTGTAAAAAAACTCCCCCATGTAGTTTCATTTAAACATGAACTAGTTGTAGCTGAGTACCTCAGTTGCTGGACTTTGAGATAATCTGCGTTCAGTGACTTTAGGACTTCTGTCTTTCGGGGTCCTACTTGCTGGATTTGGGGAGACAGAGTTGTTTTCTGATCCAGAAGTTTTGAGTTGCCGAGTTCGAGGTGTAGCGGGAGATTTCTTCTGAGGCACTTCCAAAGAACTGGTTCTGCACTCAAAGTTGGGTGAATGACAACAAGTATAGTTAGATATGCATGAAAATCAAAGGACCTGCTTCCAAGTTCCAGCAACTGATGCTAGATAACTGTCGAAACTTGATAAAATACAAGGAGAAAAGAAAGAAGGATGCTATATAAGTTAGTAGCTGGGCTGTAAATTTACAGAATCTTGAGTAGATTAACCATGCGAGAATTCATGGTACATCAGTGTTATTAGGTGAAACAATTTCAATACCTGCCACCTCATGAATGGGTTAAGTAACAATGCTTAGGATTCAGGGTATATCAGTGTGTTGTTAGGTGATAAATTTCAACACCTGCCACCTATTGAATGGATTAACCATGCTAGGATTCAACATTCACCCACCAATTGGATCTTGATGCCTCACCTGATTCACTATTATAATTTATTTGCCTTTGAAATAGTAGCCAAACTTTGTTGACAGTCGAAGTAGAAAAAATAGGTTTCTTACCAAAAATCAAAAGAAATCGAAATTACAAGGAAAAACAAGGCTTACAGGTAACCTTAAAGCAAAATGTGAAAGAGAGTATAATGTTCAATTCTTAACAAGAGTCCCCTAGTCACAAACCAGATTAATTGTACTCTTTCTTCCACTTTCCATTATAATGCAGAGTAGAACCAATAATTTGTAATTGGATTCAGTTAGCTCGGTGTCAGAACTTGATCTTTCTTTCTTGTTATGGTACTAAAAATCATCCTGTTCCTTGTAACAATTTTTTTTTTCCAGTCCAAAGTCCATTCAATTGAATGATCAATTGGATCCGCTTTAAAATCACCAATACATCAATTGCAGAAGAGAAGTCATCATAATCATAGAATTAAATGGACTTAAATGAAAGCAGTTTTCTGAAAGTAGATCAGAAAAACAGCGCAGAGATGAGCAAGTCTACATTACATGAACAGAATATTGAGGTCACATTCAGCTAATGACATAAGAAAACAGATTATCTGGAAACAAACAAACACCAGGAGCGGGTAAAAACATTGTAATAAGGAAATGACAATCTTACTTTGCTTTTGGTGTCTGCATTATGCCTTCTATCCTCTTCACTAGAAGTACTCTTCTTGAAATCCCACCTGGCCCACACCACTTGCAGTTCTTCTGAGGAAATCTTTGGCTGAGAAAGAAATTTAAAAGAGAATCTAATATATAAAAATGTATGCAAGAAGAAGGATAGTGTGGTGTTCAAAACGATGACAGCCACCTCAAATAAGCATGCAAAAACCTAACAAACAAACAAACAATACAATGCCTTCAAAGAAACTCCTCAGAAACTACCCCCACTACCACCAACCAGAACCACAAGACAAAATTAAAAACAAAGAAAAGGGTGTACTCAGAAGACCTCATCACGCATGATTACATAATCCATCTTTGCAACTTTCTTTTCTCTTTCCTTTTTTATCCCTTTCTTTTCACTCAAGCACTTTATGTTGTGCTCCAAAAAAAAGAACAATGGGCCAGAGCGAGATTAATGATGTTGGTAGCATAAATTCTCTGTTCATTTGGAAACTGCTGTGTCATTTTTTTTCAATATAAAAAATAGAGTTCCATTATTAATTAAAATCATTTTGCCTTTCTACTTGTGTATTTGGTGTGACAAACGCACTCCCTACGCACCATAAATTTTTTCCATTTGATGACAAACATAAATATTTTATAACACAGCTACAAAAGTTAAGAAAAGAAAACGTATTAGAGACCTTCTATCTCCATATCCAGACACCATCTCTGTTTTTTTTTTTAATCAAAACTTGCACGTATAAAGTAACAATAATGGTAAATAAACATGGCATTGCCCAGAAATTGGACAGCCAGAGGGAAATTTGAAAAGGAAAAATTCCTTAAATCCTGTAGCATTTTCGGAACCTTAAAATCCTTGACGAAATTATAGTTTTGACAAACGAGAAACTACCCTTGTACACCCCAAACACTACCCTCTTCCCAAAAGAAAAGGATGAAGAAGAAGAATAGTAACTTTGTAAGGAAACTGAAAACAAATTATCAACAGCATATGAAGCACTCTAAACCATGGTAAATTCTCACTCTTTTGAGTTTTAAACGCTTAGATCTACAAAACAATGATCTAAAACAAGCTTACCTCAAAATAACGCAAACACAGAGAGTGTTGAAACAGAGATCTATGTTAACAAAGAAATGTTTCCCCAAGAGTACTCTGTCACATGAAAAAAAAAAAAAAAAACTACTCAGGGCTTCGGTTCTTCTTTGAAGAAACTTTCAAAACTCAAAAGTCTGCAAACACTTCAGGCTCTGAACTTAAGGCCATCCACAGAAGCCCCACCCACATTTTTCAAGTGGAAGCAGAACTTTACTAGATAATGAGATATCTTTAAAAAAGAAACACAAAAGAAGCATTATTACTAAGAAGAAAGGGGAAAAAAAATAAAAGCAAACCCAACTCAGAAATCGACAGCACCTAAACCCGAAGAAGTTCTTTGAACCGACAAAAGAAAAAATTTGAACTTTTACTCACAAAAAAAACCAAACATTAAAACTCTAAAAAACCAAATAACCTCAGGATATGGCAAATAACCCATAACTAAACAATGTGTAACAAAACAAAACCAGAACAAATTCACATTCGGGGCTTACCAGAAGATGTATCTCTGCCTTGTAGGAGGCTTTTTTTAACGGAAAAAAAGAGGGAACAAAACCCTAGTGTAGATAAACCAAACAAGCAGGTGGAGAGAGTGAAGTAAGGGAGTAGCTAAGTTGCTTGTGCGCTCAGTTCTCGAGACTCTCTCTGCGTGTAATTTGTCAGTCTTTACTATATTTTGTCAGTGGGGAGCAAGAGCTTACAGGGCAAATATATGGAGAGGTACTATTTAGGGGTGGACCACGTTATTATTTTATACGCGCTCCCTCACGCTCTCCTATTTTCAAAGATCATGTTATTGTTTTTATTCGGAGAAAAAAAAAAGAAATCATATTTATTGGCATGGAATCCCAATCCCTTCCGTTGTACAAGTTGCCATTATAAGATTAGGAACGTTGCGAGGAGGGCCTAGCCAGGATTATGTGTTAGGAATGGTGAAAAATAATATAATAAGATATAATATTTATTTTAATTTATTATATATAAGTCATTAAAAATTTTAGTATGATTTAGTTTTATTTAAATAATTTATTATAAATATAAAATGATGATTTTTATATGAGGTAAAAGGTTTGCAGCAATACCAAATTAAGTCAAAGTAATGAAACTAATTTTATCTTTATGATGATATACATCACTTTAATGTTGTTAGTTTTTATACCTATCAAATATAAACATACAAAATATATAAGAAACATTAGCTAAAGCGAAATATTATTTTATGTTTGATAAACTTTGAAATAAAGTAAAAAATAATAAAGAATAATTTTTATATATTTATTTTAATTGTACTCGTCGTTCTTTCTTAAAATTGAAATCATTTATTATCATATTAATTGTGAACCTTTCAGCAATTTCTTTTACTATATAAACAATCAAATAATTTACAAGAAAATCATTTTCCATCCGATTACGAAGTCTTATTTTAACAATCTTCATTGCTGATAAAGCTCATTCAGTAATTATTGTCAAAATAGGAAGAGCCAAAATAAGTTGATCAAAATGTCAACTAGTGGATAAATATTTTTTCTTTTTTTTCAAAAAAAGAACTAATTCTTTTTATTTTGTTCATGATTCAATCTAAAATAAAAACATATATCATGAGAAAAAAAATTAATAATTTTGGTGGCTCTGCTAAAAACAAAATATATAAAAAAATCCAGGCATAATCAAAACAAACAAATAAATATATATCTAATTAATTAGAAAAAAAATACTATAAAAAATTCAAAAAAACAATTGTTAGAACTAACAAATCTGAAAAAAAAATTATAAAATTATAAAAAAACCTCATCAAATTATTAATAAACATCTCAAAATAAAATAAAAATATATTTTAAATTTAAGTTATTGATACCCAATTATCTTGCTTTGTTTAATGAAAAATAAATTAATTAATGTTCTGCTTCAATCTTTTTACATAAAAATTTTGTTTGTGATTTGTGTCAATTGGCTACGCTACAAGCATTTATATTAGGGTTGTAGGGAGAGAAAATATAGCAAAACACATTGATAACTTTTTTTTTCCATGCAGGCATATAAATACCATAAAATCAAGGCAAAGTCAAAAGAATTTAAAAGTAAAGCAAATGATAACAAATATATTTACTATAAGAAGGACCATCTCTTCAAAAAATATTACAACTCCTCACATTTAATTACCAAATAAATAAAAATGTCTTACAGAGGCTCGAGCCCCAGCTTGCTACCAAGCCAGAGCAAATTAATAAAATTAGTCTTGAGAAACATAATCTCAAGAAAAGGATAATAAAAACATAGTTATTATTAGTATTATTTTACTTGAGCCCTTAATATGTAAAAATGCTAAGCTTAGTTTCTTAGTTTCTTCACTTTGCTGGTTTTTTCCTTCTTATTATTTGTCCAACCATTAGGAATTTTTTTCCAAACATTATCTCGAGATAAGTCATCATGTGCCCAATTTATCCGTCAATCAACCATATAGTTTACGCTTAGTATATATATTTTATGCTACATGTCAGATTAATCTTTCTTATATTACAAAAATATTTAGTCATTACTAATATATCTTCTAATGAAAAAAGAAATTAAACATGTCAGATAAATTTGATGTGATCCAATCAACTTAAAAGGTTCAAAAGTAGCCAAAACAATTGATAAAAATATAATTTAATTAAAAAAAATTCAAGACAGTACCTATTTTTAATATTGAGACAATAATATATTAAATTGACTTGGGTTAATCCGGGTTAATTTATCAAATACATGATTCAAGTTATGAGACTTTGATAAACTTATAAAAAATAAGTTAAAATAAATTATGAAGTTTAATTCTCAATCAACTCAATATAAAATAATAAAATTGAAAAAAAAAATCAAGTTAACCTAGGTAACCCGCCAAACATGTGACCTGGTTTATAAAACCATGATAACCCCGTAAAAAACAAATTGAAACAAATTATGAAGTTTAACCTCTAATAAAAAAATTATATTTATTAAATAATAAAATTAAAAAAATATTGTTCCAATAAACAATGTTTAGCGAGGAGATTAGTGGTGAATTTACTTAGATTTGTTAATAAATTTAATTTTTTATGTATAAGTATGTTTATCGCAACATCATTTTAGATTTAATAGCTTTCCGCCAAATACAAAGGTCTTCTCACTTTTAAAATTTACTAAATATAACCAATTAGAGAGGACTGGATAATTGTACACGCTACGTTGTAGGTCAAATTAAAATTTTTGTTAACACAAAAAAATATTCAGGTGTTGTTATGTATTTTTAGTAGAAACAAAATAAAACTATAAGGGATTGACTTGATGTGACTTAGTCAACTTGACAAGTCCAAAGAAAAACTGAATAACCAATAAGAATATAGTTTAACTTAAAAAAACTCAAGACAATATCATTTTTTAAGTATTGACACGACAACATATTAAACCAACTCGAATAAACTCAGATTAACCTATCAAATCTAGTACCCAAGTCATGAGACATTGATAACCTTATAGAAAACAAATAATAAAAAATTATTCAACCTAAATTCGCAATCAACCCAATGTTGAAGAATGAAATTGAAAATAAAATTCAACTAAAAAAATAAGTTGAGTTAACTCAGATTAACCTTCCAAACTTGGATCATGAGACCGAGATAACCCAATAAAAAGTAAATTGAAATAAATTATGAAACTCAATTCATAATCAACTCAATGTTGAATGATGAAATTTAAAATAAATAAATAAACAAAATGACATAAAAAACTACTCAAGTCAACCTAACAAACTTGTGACCTATGCATAAGACCAAGATAACCTCTTAGAATGCAAACTAAAATAAATTATGAAGCTTAATTTCTTATCAATTCAATATTAAAGTATGAGATTGAAAAAAAAATCAACTAAAAAGAGAGGGGGAACTCATGTCAATCAGCTTAATTTGTGCCCCAAGTTATAAGACGATGATAACCTCATATAAAGAAAATAAAAAACAAATTATGAAACTCAATTCTCAATCAACTCAATGTCAAAGAGTTACATTAAAAGTAAAATAAAATAAAATAAAAAACAAAATCAATGACTTGAATTAACCTGGGTTAACCTGTCAAACCCAAGTTAGGAGACCAGGATAACTCCATAGAAAGCAAATTGAAAAAAATTATAAAGTTCAATTCTCAATCAACCTAATGTTGAAAGATGAAATGAAAAAAAATCAATGAGAGAAAAGAAAAAACAACCCGAGTGAATTTGACTAACCCGTAAAATTTGTGATCCAAGACATGAGATCATGATAACCCTTTAGAAAGCAAATCAAGAAATAATTATGATTATGAAGCCTAATTCTCAATCAACTCAATGTTAAAAAATGAAGTTAAGGAAAAAAATAAATGTAAAAAACATATATAAAAAAAAACCTAAGTCAACACGATTAATCCATAAAACTCGCAACTTGGGTCATAAGACTAGGATAGCTCTATAAAAAACAGATCAAAACAAATTATAAGATCTAAAACCTAATAGACTTAATGTTGAAATATGAAATTGAAAAGGAATATAAGTTGAAAACTAAAAAAAAAAAATTCTTAATTTTTTTTTTGTAGGACTAAAGTGTAAAATGCCTTGGCATTTCATTGTTCACTACTATAATGAAATGCCAAGGAGTTTCAATATATTACTAGATCGGTAACTTGTGATGTTCCGCAGGCCGATCTAAAATTTCTTAGCACACAAAAGAGATGTCGAGATGAGGGCAATATTTATGAAGAAGTAACAAAAACTTGATACTCGAGTTATTAACTCAATTACACCTAATAAGACCGGGTAATCTAATAATTTGATTTAAACTAAAGGCAATGATAGCAGACGAACCATAATAAAAACATTTGGCAACAATCAACCAAACAAATAAGCCACCCATATTATACCCAAAAGGAAAAGGAAAAAAAAAAAACAGTGGCAACCTACTGTCACTCTATTGTGGACATCGCTCATCATAAAAAAAATCTTATTGAGACAGTTTAAACCTGATCGTGAAATTCTAGACGACAACATAAGAAGAAATCGCTAGAGCAATGTCCCTGAAAAACAAATCGAACAAAACAAAATGAAGTGAGCATTCATCTATATTCAATAAATCAATTCTATTTAATTCAAGAATAAAATTTATTTTAAAAAATAAACTTAACAAAGAATAACAAATAAAAAGACTTAAGGTAACCCAATTAAATTAAAAAAGAAGAAGAAGATAAACCAAGGTTATAGAAAGCATGAAAAAAAACAAACAGAGCTCAATTTTCAATTAAATAAATATTGAAGGATGAAATAAAAAAAATAATAGCTTTGAAAAAGACAAAACAAATAAAATAAAATAAAATAAAGCAATCCTAGGCAAACCTCATCAAGCTAGTTTAATTTTCAAAGTTTGCAACCCATGAAAATTTTGACACGGGCTTAAGAAGCTCAAATTCAAATCAATTAAATGTTGAAGAATTAAATTGGATAAAAAAATACTGCTCTTTTAAATTTTGCAAAGCAAAAAAAAAGCCAATCAAAAGAATGAGAATGAAATTTATGAAGAAATTTTTTTTACGGAGGGTGGAATTGAAGAAAAATACATCTCTAAAATTTATCTTAGACTACAAAAATGAGAATCAAATTTGACAAAACAAAAAATTTAATGAGGATGAAATCAAAAGAAAAATCTAATTCCATGAATTATTTAAAACAAATATAGCAAAAAAAGGGACTAAATAAAAAAGAAATAGAAGTTTAGGGGTTGACTTGAAAAATCAGGTGGTAGAGCCCAAAAATCGAGGAAGAGAAAGGAAAGAAAGAAGACGAAAAAAATAGTTATCAGTGACAAATTAAACCTCCAATCAGTGCATGTGCCACATATTCATGGAGGAGACGTCGAGACAAAGTTAAAGTCACCCTGGAATGGCCTTTATGGCTATTGAAATCAACTGCATGTGTCGTTTAAAGACAACGAAGAGGTTGACTTCCTTTTTAATTATTAAAATGCTCAAATGACCTCTTCCCAACAAATTAATTACAAAAAAACTCAGTAATAAAATGTTAGCTATAGTTTTAAATTACATTCTTTATTTTTAAATTCATATTCAAATTCATATCCCATGCGATGTCGTGTTAGCTATAGTTTTTTTTTTATATATAAAAGTCATAGTTCAAAGTTAGGGATTTTAATTCCAAAATTATCAATTTATTATAGCTTTATTTTCAAAATTCATGAAAATCAATTTTTATATATGAGTTTTGAATTTAAAACTATCTATTTTAGCATAAAAATAAGTCAATACAAAATCACAATTTTGATTTGAAACTTAAAGATTGGAGTTTGCGCATGGTTGGTTTTTATTTTCATATTTGAATCAATTGATTTATATTTTCAATGCAAACTTTTCTTTTCAAAATTCTTATCTAAATTTACTTCATTTAACAATATATATAATTATTGTGGTTTGTATTTACTTGTTTATGTTCTGCCTGTTTTTACTTATCTTCAGATCCTTTTAGTTTTGTTGTCTATATGTGTTTTATAGTGCCTAATATGAAATGTTTTTATTTAATAATAAATGTTTTTAATGTACACACACATGATTATTGTTGTCTACTATGGTCGATCCAATGTGTTATTATCTCAATATTACAAAAATCATCTTAATTTATATTTTTAAATCAAACCACACTTTTTACTTGTCATTTAGGTTGCTTTTGGACTTATCAAGTTAATTGGGTTATATCGGGATAACTCTCACATAATTTAATTTTAAATTTGGGCTAAGCAAGAGTTAGGTCAGGAAGTTTTAAGATTAACCCGCTGGCTTGGGTTTAATAACAATGTCAAATAATTCTTTGCTACCTGGACATTTTTTTATGTTTAAATTTTTTTGATCTGACTCGCAACATAACATGTGCATATAAACTAATATATTATATGAAGACTCATGTGTGTGTGTGTGTGTAATATGGTAAATAAAAATCCCTAATTGATGGTGGTTGGCTGATGATGATAGTTTAAATGTGTGCCTATGATTTTTAGTCCAGTTGTATTACGTTCAAAGTATGAGTGGTGCAACTTGTGATGTGAAGTTGATTCTACTTTGATAATCAAAGCTTTGAATGCATGATGCTATGTTGTGTGTTTATTTTCTATTTTTTGTGTTTTTTTTTTGTTATTTGAGTTAAGTTATGAGGTTGCTATATTTCTAAGGACGATATATATATATATATATATGGCAAAAAAATATAAATATACCTAAAAGAAATTTCCCCTAATTGCTTGGTTTATCGGTTATCATGACCCTCGACCATTTGGTCTCCTAGCGATCATGTTCCTTAACTATCGTGTCTCGGTATTATTATGTCTCTCGGTGATTACATCATGGATAAACAAATAAATAATGTATTATTTTTATTAATATTTGTACTCTTTTACCTTGATCTTTGTACCTACATTTGTGTGTTTGATAGTGCTTTGTAATATCCTTAGATAAACTTAAGTATCAAAATGGTACTTTAAGCTAGAAACACAAAACAACTTACTTCATATAAGAAATACTAAAGTTATTTTTATTTTTCATTTGGTATAATAGTCTTTTTATTTATTCGGGTCCAAAACCTATTGTTATTAAAAGTTACAAATTGAGTCTTTCTTACCGGGTTTATTCCCAAAATCACTTTGTTTTAGAATTGATTAGTTTTTGTTTGTAAAATAAACATACACAACATTTTAGTTAACTTAGCACAAAACCTTAACTCTCAAAATGATTCTTTAAACTAGAAACACAAAACAACTTACTTCTCATAGGAAACACTAAGTTATTTTTATTTTTCATTTGGTATAAGTATTCTCTTATCTTAGAATATATGTAAGACTAGTCTTCAATGTTTACTTTCAAATTAAATGATGACTGCTTTATCTCTTTATATTTTCCTCCTTAAATATCTCCAATGACAAAGCTATACTTGTTAAATATAAAAAAAACAGTATTTTATATTAGACTTATTATATAAAAATAAATTTGAGACATTGACCAAATATGAAAATATAAAAAAAGACAATGTTAATGTTTTCATGTTGCATAAATAAAGAATATTGTATAATTAACTTGTTAATTTGTTTTAATTTGAAAAACACCATAAAATTTGTAAAAGAAAACAACATGGAAAACATGTCACCAAACTCAATATAAATTAAAAAAAATTCTATTAAAAAAAATCACATTTAAAGGTTTGAATAGAAAATCCTTACAATTTTTTTTTCTAACTTTGATTTTTTTAAAAAAAATTAAGTATTATTTAATTTCATCTTGCAGCTCTCGATCATCATTCCCTGATAAAATCTAGGTCCATAAAAGCCTAAAGAATAAGCAATTGCTAAATCTCAATATAAGACTTTGAGGCATAGTTTTAAGACCCGGCCCGGTCCAAGGCCCGGGTTCCGGGTTTTGACCGGGTCACCGGGTCGGCCGGGTCAAAAAAAAATTTTTAATTTTTTTTTTAAATTAAAACGACGTCGTTTTAGCAAAAAAAACAAAAAAAAAATAAAAGTCAACGGGTTTACGGTCGGGTCTTGACCGGGTCTGGCCGGGCCAATTTCCAAGCGGGTTTTGGCCTCCACCCGGACTGGTTTCATGCCCGGGTCGGCCGGGTCCCGGGTCAACCCGCCGGTCTGGTCCGGGTTTCAAAACTATACTTTGAGACGATTGAATATTGAGAGACTTAATTGGGTATTTTAATTATTCAAGACAGTCTCCAATAGATTTTTCATTGGGTACATTTGCTTTGAGGTGTCATTTTCTTTCATTAATTAGCAAGCATTCGCAATAATGGGGGCGGTGCTCCTGCTTTTAACCACCCATGCACGGATGCTCTGCCTTCCTCTTTGGGGCATTGAGGAATGGAAAAAAGTTGTCGCCGTCGCCCTTCTTGCTGGGGTAACCTAATTAAACAAGGGGACCATTCAAAATTAGAGCATGGCTAGCTTGTGTTGCACCCAAGTTCAGAAGAACACTAAAATCCCAACCAAAAATAATATTAATATATACTAGTTTGATTCTCCAAGCTACGTTGTGGGATTGAGCAATTTTTTTATTTCAATGTTAAAAAAAATGGAACTGTTGTTAATTTTATTTTTACTATCAAGAAAAAATTTAATTGAAAACTAAAAAGTTTATAGATACGTTCAATAAAATTAATTAAGAATTATATGTGCCAACAAATAATAATAAATTGGTTGATTTTAATAAAAAAAACTAAGTCAAGAAGCTGAGATAAAGATGTATATTAAGTTATATGATCTTATATTGCGGGGAGGTCTTCAAATCTTTTTTTTTATTTTATCAAGCAATAATAAACTTGTTTTTTTATTTTTCGAAATAATTTAAACTCCATTTAAAAAATATTTTTTTTTGTCATGAGTTCTTAATTTATTAAAAAAATAATTAGAATAAATATAGATCGCCGACACCAAGGTCATTTGTTTTGGTTGCTAAAATATAACCAATTAACAATCTTTTATCTTCTTTGATGTTTTCCAATGAGATTTTTTTTTCTCAACTCAGGATTGAAAAATAAATAAAATAAATATTTGAACTAAAATGACTCTTTGGATGAATTTTATGTAGTTTCCATGCTTTTTTGTTATTTTTCTTTGAATTTTATTTTTTATTACAAATCTCGCTGACAAATCATTAAATTGACCACAAGATGACTCAATTGAAAAAAAAAATAATTGATTTTACCAAGTTAAGCATCAATTTAGCATCATATTTGTTTTGTGATGGTGCAAGGACTCCATACCAAACCAGCCAAAAATAATCACCAAGCCCAACTCTAAATTAATATACTGTAAAATGATAAAATTAAAAAAAAATGAAGTGATTAAAAAGGTCAAATGACAAAAGAAAAAAACACAGAAGGATTCAATCAAGAAAAAAATCAACAAAATTGACTTTAATTTTTCAAATCAAGCAACCAAGCATTATATTTATTTTTCAACACGGCGAAGACTCTATATCGAGTCAATCATAACAAATTATCAAGTCCAACCCTAAATTAATCTAATATAAAAGTATTAAATTGAAAAAAAAAATTGAGGTGATTTCACTATTTATAAGAACAATATTTTCTCCCCAAGTTTTTTTTTCCTTAACTCTATTGAGAATGTACGGTGTTTGATCTATATATCTTGCGGTTGTTTGGTATTGTTGAGCGTTGATAAAAAAAAAAAAAAACCAGTATAAACAAGGGGACCATTCAAAATTAGAGGCTAGCTTGTGTTGCACCCAAGTTCAGAGGAACACTAAAATCCCAACCTACAATAATATTAATATATAATAGTTTGATTCTCCAAGCTACGTTGTGGGGTTCAGCAAATTTTTTATTTCAATGTCAAAAAAAAGTGAATGTGTTGTTACTTTTATTTTTACCATCAAGAAAAATCTTAATTAAAAACTAAAAAAATTTTATACATTCATTTAATAAAATTAATTAAAAATTATATGTGCCAACAAATAATAATAAATTTATTAATTTCAATATAAGACTGATTCAAGAAGCTGAGATAAAAATATATATTAAGTTATATGATTTTATATTGTGGGGAGGTCTTCAAATCTTTTTTTATTTAATCATGCCATAATAAACTTATTTTTATTAAGAAATAATTTAAACTTCATTAAATTTTTTTTTGGTCATGAGTTCTTAATTTATTAAAAAAAGAATTAGAATAAATATAGATCGCCGACACCAAGATCATCTGTGTGGCCAATCAACAATCTTTTATCTTTTTTGATGTTTTCCAATGAGATTCTTTTTTTTTTCTCAACTTAGGGACTGAAAAATCAATAAAATAAATATTTAAACTAAAATGACTTTTTGGGTGAATTTTATGTAGTTTCCATGCTTGTTTGTCCTCTTTCTTTGAATTTTGTTTTCTATTACAAATCTTGCCGACAAATCATTAAATTGTCCGCAAGAAGACTCAATTGAAAAAAATAATAATTGATTTTACCAAGTCAAGCATCAATTTAGCATCATATTTGTTTTGTGATAATGCAAGGACCCCATACCAACGACCTAAAAATAATCTCCAAGCCCAACCCTAAATTAATCTATTGTAAAAGGATAAAATTAAAAAAAAAATAAGTAATGAAAAAAGTCAAATGACAAAAAAAAAAAAAAAACACGGAAGGATTCAATTGAGAAAAAAATCAACAAAATTGACTTTAATTTTTCAAATCAAGCAACCAAGCATTATATTTATTTTTCAACACCGCGAAGACTCCATATCGAGCCAATCATAACAAATCATCAATTCCAACCCAAAATTAACCTAATATAAAAATATCAAATTGAAAAAAAATTAAAAAAAAAAAAACTTGAGGTGATTGATATGAATATGAAAAATATTTTCTCCCCAAGTTTTTTTTCCCTTAACTCTATTGAGAATGTATGGTGTTTGAGCTATATATCTTGCGGGTGTTTGATATTGTTGAGCGTTGAAAAAAGAAAAAAAAAAAACAGTATAACAGTTTCGGTCTGCTCTACAAAAGATGTACGAGAAAGTTTGCATTAATCTACTATAGTCCACCGCAATAACAAGCGCAATAACAAGCGCAATAACAAACGGAGCATGATTGCTTTGTTTAGAATGAAAGCAACAAGCTATGATAGTAGCTTTTTAATGTTGACAATTCTCCTTGAACAGCAAAGCAACATGGCACATTCAATCTTAAGATAGGACTTGATCGCTCATCAGGGAAATTTTTTAAAAAATAAAAATAAAATTCAAAGTATGGCTTCCTTCTTAAGCATCTCAAGACTTCAATGTCATAAAAGAAAATAAATCGCTTCTAATTTTGCACATAAATTTACATATCTCACTCAATAATAGCAAATCTTAACTATTTTCTTTTTTATTATCATGCTCCCACTACTAACCAATCATACTGTTTTGTTGATGGGCATTATGAAAACTTGAATATAATAATAGAAACAATTAAATATATACTTTCTTGAAAGATAAACAATAAAAGTGAATTAATTGGTAATTGCTTATGTATATGAAAAGGGTTATACAGGTATTATAATTAAATATATACTTTCTTGAAAGATAAACAATAGAAGTGAACTTTTAGTTTTAGAAGATATCATACAATTTGTTGGTAATTTGTCACATAAAATGGACTTATATGTACCTTTTCCAATTATTTTCAGTATTTTTAGTAATTTTATCTAAAAATTTATTTTTAGTATTTGAAAAAAATAAAAAGTAAGAATAAAAAATAGTTAGATTTCCTTTAAATGGGCTTTACTATGCGAATGGGTTTTATTTATTAAGACTCGGGGTTTTGTTATTTTATATTAAATTACTTTTAAATTAATCTATATTTGAGTTTTAATTTCAGTCTAAATTTTTAGTAAGGTTTATTTTGTTGAACTATCAATACTTTCTTTGCTTTGTAAATCACCATAAGACATTGATTTTCAATACAAATAAACACATGAAGAAGAGATAATTAAACAAAATAAAGTCCCTTTCTGAGATCAATATTCAATACAGAACATCAATTTCTGAGTCATTCTATTAAAGGAAGAAGAGATCTTAAGAAAGGAATTTACGTTTATGCAAGCAGCGAAGTTGCTATAGAGAATGCAACTGTGCCTCCAAATGAAGCAGCTGCGCAAGCAAATTAGCCAAGGCATTGCCAGGCCTTTGTTTTTTCAGAGGTAAAAAACAATCTGCTTCACCTAGCGATCAACCTAGCAATAGAAAAGTGGTCTGTCTTTACTTCTCCAATTGAGCTGATAACATAATGGAATTGAACTACTACACATTAGCAAGAATTTTACACGAAAAACAGCAGAATCAAGTGGAACACTTGGGGCAATTCTATCATAAGACCAGCTTCAGGTCCACTGGTTATGGACTCCCAGTAACATCACAAAAAGTCTCACCTGAGGTTCCTTCCACAAGGTAAAAACAAGTCAGACAGAGGCAAATTTAAAATGAGAATAAGGTTCACTTAAATAGCAAGCTTTTAATGTCAAGAGAAGGGGGAGCAGATGGCTGGCTATTTAATTTCAAGTAACGGAAGACAAAGTGGCATCTTCTTTAGCTCCGGACAATGCCTTACTTCAAGTACTTCGAGAGAATCACATGCAAATGCTTTTTAGTTCTGATAAACAACTGAAATCCAGAATTCTTAACCATGGGAGATTCAAGAATTCCGAGATGGAATGGATGCTGCTGCTGCTGCTTTCTTCATCTCTTGTTGCTATTATCTCCTCCATTTTATAACAATGAGTAACGTTAATCACTTCCAGGTTTACGGGGTTTAACAGCAAGACAAGAGGGAACAAATTCTTCATACCTTGACACCCGACACAACAAAACGGTTTAAGACCAGAAAATATATCATTATAATATGGCAATGGCAGTGGAGAAGAGCATAACCAGGAAGAGGAAGATGAAAGCAAGCTCTCCATTGTATTCCAGTGGGACATGTCGATGCGCTCTAGTTCAGCTGTATACCTTATTGATGATGAAACATAGCATACACTCATCACATCATTACAATTATAAATAGCCAGTTCCTCAGTGTTATTCGGGAAACATGACCTGAAAATCTACATAACACTTTTATTTCTAAGACAATATCCCATAAGGTTGTGATAATCGTTGTCTTTCCGTTGTCCTACAAAGAAGTTGTATGTGCTTAGTTCTTTTCTTGGGTCCTGTCACGAGATTTGAGAAACTCCAGAGAGTCAGAGTGGCCTTCAAAATGACATTCCAAAGTTTCCAACTTCCCCAAGCATTCTACTTCTTTTCCTTTAACTGTTATTGGAGCAAACATTCCATCCCAGTACTCCTCAATTATCAAGTCTTGCAGCTGAGAGAGTTCAGGTAATATCTCACAAGGAAACTTCTTTTGACCACATCCATTCAGTCTAAGATACTTGAGGTTGGTTAGACATTCCACGCATCGAGGCATGTTTTCAAGTTAAGTTGATCAACTGAGGTCTGGACTCTTGAGTGCCCTATGCTTTTCTAGCTGTGGTAGATGCTGCAACTTTTCACAATCAATGAGCAATAATGCAGGTAATATTTTAATATTGGTACAAGACATATCACGAATCTGCAATAAATGGCAACTTTCCATTGTAACGTAGCAATAGAGCTAAAAGGAAAGGACACTTTGGTGAAGGGCTAGAATGAATGTCTTCGATCTATTTGGTTTTTCATTAATGAAACTCTGACAAGATCCTCTGTCCACTTTCCACAATTCTCTTAACTGTGCTCCTGCCTTAACAGTGATTGAAGAGCTCTCTTGCAGTATTTGGAGGGCCACGTCCGTCATCAAGCCATGCATCCTGACATATCCATCACTTGAGTTTCTAGCCCTCTCTAGTAAGCAGACACTTAGAAGGTAGGTTATTAAGCATCGCATGTCCCTTGTCAAATTCTGCCTGCCTCGATCAAATAAGTAACCTATCATCCTCAAAATCTTCAGGAAATAAGGAGCAGTATAAGAAACATTGTTGCAGTGCTGAATCCTTTAGGTGTGTATAGCTAAATCTCAATATTAGAAATACCTCAGGTTCCATGTCAACACATTCCTCCACTCGCGAACGTCAACCGCTCCCCTCATGGCTCCAGCCATTGTTTTAATCCCTAATGGCAAACCAGCACATTCCCTTGTGATAGATTTTGCAATTTGTTCCACTCATGGAGGAAGTGTTGTGTCACATCCAAGATTCTCCGTGAACAAACTCCAAGCCTCTTCGCTTGAAAGAGGCTCCACTTCGATCATCCTTTGATAGAGCATCTGTTGACAAACTCCAAGCAATCGAGGAGTACGAATGACCTTGCATCCCCTTACCTGGATAGGAATTCCAGCATCATCAAAATCAAAATAGTTCCACAAATCATCTAAGATAAGAACCCATTGTTTCATTTAATTTAATTTTGTTGACAGCTTCACAGCTCTGTTCATTTCAATATGTTTACTTGAAAGATCTAAATGAAATTCTTTGGCAATGAGATTCTGCAATTTAGAAATGCTAAAATCCTGCGATACAGTGATCAAGGAAACATGAGGGAAAGGTTTCGGTGGTTTTAGAAGAAGATTGTAGATATGTGTGAGCAATGTTGCTTTTCCCACACCCCCAAATCCCATAAACAGCAAGACTTGAAGAGGTCTCATCATTCATTAACCAATGCCAGATAGCTTTCTTATGTTTTTCAAACTCTTCAGCCACTAGCTTTTTAATTGGAAATTCATCTCCACTGCTCTTATCACCATAACACACAGAAGCCCTTCAAGAGAGCTATCTCTCGCAACAGGATGCCCAGGCTCTCTAACCAAGTTCTCTTCATCATTCATTATGACGTTATTGTTCAAAGATGCAGTACAGAGTTGATCATCATATCTTCCAAGGCCAAGACGCATTAGATTTGCTGGTTGGGATGAATCTTTTCTAGGTTCATCTTGAATAACTGGTAGCATCTCATGAGAACTGCCTCTTACAACAGGCTGCTCAGGTTTGTAGCCATGTTCACCCCAGCATTCATGATTATAACAGCATTGTTCACTAATGAAGAATAGGGTTGACGCACTGAATTTCCTCTAGGGTCATCTTCGTTGTCTGCAAGCCTCTCAGGAGAGCCGCCTCCTGTGGTCTTGCGATATCAATACCATAATCCTTCACCAACTAAGATAAGTTGTCACGAGTATTCCTTTCACGCTCTTGAACCACCTGCTCCCTTCCCATTCCAGTCTCAGGTGCACTATGAAGCTGAAAACTTCCCGTGTGTGTATGCATGAATTCTAGTGTTCCAGGCGAGTGAAAGTTTGATTCTGGTGCCATTCCTACACCTGGAAAAACATTTTTAACTTGATTGTTTTGATCTTGGCTGAACCCTCGGTTTTTTTTTTAAAAAAACAAATAGTAAATTAACCGAGAAATATCATATGGATTAATTGAAAATATAAATGGAATATTGGTAAGTAATTAGAAATAAAATTTTAAAGAGTTAGATGTTTAAGTTAGATAATTTAAAAGTGAATCGAGATTGGGCATATAAAAATACTGAATTGCGCATATAGCATTGTGGTAAATACAAAAAATCTAACTTAATTATGAAGGGTATAGGTAAATTGATCAAATTCTAAGTTTGTTTTCTAGAAATCATTAATTCGAGTTTCACAAACCTCAGGGTAAAATTAGTCAAGATGCTCATAAATTAGTCCGAACACCACGATAACTAAAAAAAAATTCCAACTTATAAATACACGCATTTTTCTTCTTCTCGTGGCCGACAGCAAGAGTAGAGAAAAGAAGAAGGGTTTTATTTTTTATTTTTTTCTCAATAAATTCTTAAGAAAAATACCAAATATGAGTTCAATTAAAGTGGTTAAGAGAGTTTTGAGGGTTTAAAAGGAGGGATTCAAATTTTAAATCCTTTAAATTTCATAGTAGTTTTCTTAGTTATATGTATTTGAGTGTTAGTTTTGTTTTTAGTTCTTTTGTAGGTTTTTAATTTCACCCTTCATTCTAGATTTATTTTTTTTTCCTTTAATTTTGATCATGACTTTATACATATTGTGAACTTTCAATTGTTTTTAATTTTATTTTTAATTTGTTATTTTTTTAATTTAGTCCTCGTTGTTTTGGTGATTGATTCTTTTAATTGTTTTGTGATTTGTTTTTTCAATTTAACCATTCAATCCAAAATTATTCATCCTATCATTTTTTTTTCAAATTTGATCATTGTTTTTTTAATTGTTACTCTTTCTTTTTTATCCTTTTGTATATATTTTTTTTAATTTCATGATTTAAAACTTGATTTATTAAAAATTAAGCTTCATGTTTTTTTTTCTTTCATGCTTGGCACTTCTGATCAGATGGCTTGCGTCACAGGTTTTATAAGCTAACACATGCTGACATCATATTTGGACTTATTTTCTTTTTTGATCTCATTACTCGACACATTGATTTTCTTACAAAAAAGGCTTCATGGTTTTCTTTGTTTTCCTTTCTATCAGGTTATCTTGATCTCATGACCTGACCCGTGAGTTTGACAGATTAACCTGATTGGACCCACACCTATTTGTTTTGGCTTTTAATTACTCTTTCTTCTATTATATCCTCACGTGTGGTTAGACTTTTTTAATTTAATCTTTCAATATTTAGTTTGTTGTGAATTAAGTTTCGTGATTTTTTTATATTTGGTACTTCCGTTCAAATGGCTAGCATCACGAGTTTTGTAAGCTATCGATGGTTTTTTTTTAAAAAATTGATTTCATGATTTTCTTTATTTTCCTTTCTATCAAGTTATCCAATCTCATAACCTTGCCTATATGTTTTGCGTGTTGACCTGAGTGGGCTGAAGCAATTTTTTAGCTTATAATTGCTATTTTTTTTGTATGATCTATTATTTCTTTTTTATTTCATTCTTCAATATTTTATTAATTAAAAATTAAGCTTCGAGGTTTTTTAAATTTGATGCTTTTTGTCAAATGACTTAGGTCATAGACTTAATAAGTTCACATGAGTTGACATCATTTTTTTTTTTCTTGTTTTTTCAAGCTAAAAATTAAGTTTCTTGATTGAGTCCGAATCTGAAATTTTAAAAAATTAATTGAACTTATTGAATCCAACAGACTGAATTTCTTTCTTTTTTTTTTGGAAATCCTAGCGTCTTCTTAACTTTGTTTTTCTTACTTCTAAAAAAAATTGGATTGACCCGCGGTGTTGCGCTGACTATCAATATAAGTTTACTTGGATTATTATTATTATTATTATTTTTAATAAATTTTTTTTCGCTTTTGGCTTTCAATATTTAACTTATTATAATTGAGTTTTTTAATTTATTTTGATATGAGTTTTATAGTTTTATTACAATCTTATGCTATGCTTTAGATTATAGGTTTCAAAGATGAATTATTATTGTTCCAAGTTGATTTAATATGTTATTGTTTTAATATTTTTTTAAATAATATATCATTTAATATATGATCATTAAAATATTTTGATAATTATGTATCAAAGTTTTCACGTTCTAATATCTTTACGTTTTCTTTAAGGCTGGGAAAAAAAAAACCTTACCAGTACGAAGCTAGAAATATATGTATATATATAGAGAGAGAAAGAGCGATCTGTCCCAACTTTTTCTAAAGAGTAAGGTGCGAAGTGCGAACGATCGAAGCAATCTGCATCAAACCAAAATTGCGTGGACCCAAGACCTATAGAAGAGGGTATCTTATTCAAATATATACCGACAAGAAGAATTAACTGCTATGGATCACTGACAGTACTGTTAGTTATTTTTGCAATTATAGACAATTTCTTTCAAACATTCTTTCATTCAAGTTTCAAAATTCAAACCTGTGGTCCGTTGTTTAAAGAGAGATAATATTATAGGGATTGATTTTTAAAATATTTTTTATTTAAAAATATTTTTTAAAAAATAGATATTTATTGCATATTAGATTTATATTTTACAATAAAAATCTACATATTAAATATACAACAAAGTTAATAAAAAAAATATAAAATATCCATAAATAAATAAATAAAAACCCTCAAATTTTTCTGATATCCAAAAGAGCTCGTGTAACTAGATATCAAAACAAAGAAAAAAAACATAACAGTTTGTTTTTCTCAACTTGCTCTTAGCCCAAAACAAATTCGTCAGGTTGGGCTTGAGGTCATGCCCAGCCCAGCCTCTACCTTCTTTTTGGTTTTAGGCTGTTTCTGGGCTGATCCAGCTGAGTGTATGGGCTGGGCTGGATTCAGTCGGCCCATCCCGGTTACACGGCTGGGCACTGTTGCAGGCACGCATGCTTGCAACGGTACCAAGGTAATTATAATTCAAAAGCAGGGAAAGAAAAAGACTTACCTGGGGGTAAGACGTTCTGGACGAAGACCTTGCAGGTGCTCGTTGCTGGGATTCTGGGAAGAAGCTGGGATCCCAACCTCTGTTTTTTGGCTTACTTTCTGCTCTTTCGTCTTTCCTTTTTTTGTTCTTTTCATTTCTGTTTTTTCAAGTTAATTCTCTCTCCTCTTCTGGCTTTTTTTTCTCTGTTTTTCCTCTTTCTGGTTTTATGTCCTCTAGGTTGGACCAGTGGTTTGCTGTGAGGGAGAGCACAGTTCTCTTTCTGGTTTCTTTTGTTCTCCTTTTTTACTCTCTGTGTTTCCTCTCTGGCTCCCTCTCCTGTTCTCTCTGTCTTCTCTCCTGCTCTGTTTTGTTTATTTTTTTTGTTTTTTTATGTATTTGGCTCCTCGTCTCTCTCTGTCTCTCTGTTTCTCGTTCTTTTTTGCCCCTTATCTTCCCAGTATAATGATAAGGTCTGGGACTTTGTGTTTTGGTTGGATTGGGACACCAACAGTCCTGCCAGTGCTGGACTCTTGGTGGCGGTTTCCTCGGCCTGCTGGCACCTCGTGGCGGTAGAGGAAAGTCGGCTGGAAAGGGGTCAGATGGTAGACCATTTGGTCTACGTCCAAGTCTGGTCTGAGGGCAGTGAGACCTGACCAGAGGTTATGGTTTTTGCAGGCAGGCTTTCCTCTGTTTCAGACGAAGAAGAAGATGCACAGTGTTTTTGAAACGGCGTGGTTTTGGGAATGGCCATCTTTCAGTTTGGTCACTGAAGTTTTGATATTTTGCAATCAAGCCCCTAATTTCATTAATTAAACTAATTCAAAGCTTAATGAAGTTCCTAAACTTATCAATTCTTCAATTAAGCTCTCAATTTCATTAATTAAACTAATTTAAAATTTAATTACGTCCCCAAACTTATCAATTCTTTCAATTATTTTTATCAAAATGACTCCTATTTTTATAATCTCATCCTTTTAGGTCCTTAAATTTTTAATTTGTGTTCTCTTACCCAAATTTCAAATTCATTTTCTCTTTGTTTTCATCGAAGAATATGTTTCGTCAAAAATTGAGTTTATAACTAATATATAATAATAATAATAATAATAATAATAATAATAATATAATTGATTGGGTTTCCTATTATGCCCTTTTTAGTAATTATAGGTATTATAAGTAATAGCAGTTATATTAATAATTACATAATAATTTAGAGAATAAAAAGAAAATAATACCTTAGAGTAATTTATATTTTATTTTATTAAACAATCAAAACCTACATCAACATAGAGAGAGAGATGAAGATCAAAGAGGAGGATTTATCTATGATGAAATTTTTTTTTTCCTATCAATTTAAGGTGTGTGTTCTATAATGTTATCTTTTAAGTGAGTTTTTGTATGCATATAAGGGTTACCGAGAAAAGTTTAGAAGTTAGGGTTTTTATGATATTTTATTTTTAATCATTTTTAAGGAGTGAGTGCTATACCAATAGGGTTTTAGATTGATAGAAAGTCATTGAAAGTGATTTTATATATTTTTGGTAAATTATTTTTAATTAATAGTAAAATTAAGGAATTTTAAAAAGATGATGAGATGGTAACTTTAGTTCACCCACTAATTTGGTCTTTTAATAGTGTTATGATGAGAATGACACCTAGTTATAGTATGCAATGAGTCTTTTGTGTATCATTTATAAATATGTTTTTGGTCTTTTAAATTTTTGAAAGTGCTTAGATTTTGGTATAATAAATGAATTGTTTGTAACCTATATGTACTAGTAAGTTTTGACATGCTTGGTTTAGTTAAAGAGATGAATTGTTATTTCTTAAGTATGTGACAATCTCTCTCCATTTACTTATTTATTTATAGATGATTTGGAAGAGATTTAGAATGTCAAGTGGTTAGTCTGGAAGCTAGTTGATTTTAGATTTTAATAATTCAATATTTTGATAAATTCATGATCTTCTTCTTGTAGTACATTTAATTTTATTTATTTTTGAAGTTAGATTATTTGATGTGAGATTATTTATATTGAGTTTATTTAATTTATGATTCAATGTATTTTTTTCTTCTTTTAACGGGGTATTATTTTAAGTGTGTGTGTGTGTATAATTAGAATTAAAATGCCTTGCATGCTTATGAAACCGTGGAGTTATCATGCAAATGGAGTATTTTCATGATTTTTGGCTTCGGGCACGACAAATTAAATTATATTTCTTAGATTTATTTATACTCAAATATTTCATTTAAATTATGAAAAACATTTTCCTTTTTAAATGTTATATAGTATTTTTCAGCTCTACACGATATAGATATACATGAAAATGGTTTGCAATTTCATGATACATTCAAACATAGTTAACTTTTATATGTAATTCACATTTCAACAAACCAACAGACACTAATTTATATTAAGCTCCCCTTTACTCTGTGTGATGATATAAATTCTTTAACATGAAGATTTCGGTGTAGTAATTCATCGGAAAACAGAGGCACGCCTTGGATCACCTGAGACAAGTATGCTGGAGCAAAAAGAAAGGTGGACTTGGTTTCTAGGATACCGAGAAATTCAAAATTAGCAGTTCTAGCGAATCAAGTTTGGCGGGTGATCTTTTCACCAGATTCCTGATGAGTTCTCGATATTTTCCGATAACCACCCTGTTATTTGCAAAAAATGGTTTTCGGCCAAGCTATACATGGGCAAAGTAGGCCATTGATTCGGGCCTGAAGATGGTCTCCTAGGAACAACTCTGTGGTGGTTAGGGTTTGGAAGGACAGGTGGATCTCAGTCAAATCATGTTTCTGATTTGACTGGCTGGTGGTCTGAACGGTGGACGACTCTCCTTCTTCCACCTAAAGTAAAACATCATGCATGCCGTCTCTTGCATGAAGCTCTTACCCATCCGACCGAACCTTTCTACTAGAGGACTGAATATTGGCTGGAACTCCGAGTTCTAGATGTGGAGCTTCTCATGAAGACACTACTCGTGTGTTTATTAAATCCCCTGTTGCCGAGGCGGTGATCTGATCCTCTAGTTCCGTTGCAAATCCCACTAGTGTACATTAATACACTGGTTTTTGGGCTGGTTTACAGCGGTGAAGAGTCACCTAATTGTCGGTGAAATATGCATTTTCCTGGGTTTTTATGGGTATTATGGAAATCAAGGAACTTGCTGTTTTCCAAGTACTGAAGGAGCTGCATATACACTACTAGAAATTCGCTAAATACCAACGGACTCACCGACGGAATTTTTTCTGTCGGTATTTTTCGGTCGAAATCACCGACGGCCTATTTTCGTCGGTAATTCGGTCGGTAATTACCGACGGACTATATCCGTCGGTAATTACCGACCGAATTACCGACCGAATTACCGACAGAAAATTCAGAATTAATGAAAAAAAAGCGGGTAGGTGGCGCCGAGGTTTTGGCGGGTGATTTTGCCGACGGAATCACCGACGGAATGAAAACCTGGGACCCGTACGAGTGATGGGACCTGTTCACCGTCAATAATACCGACGGAATCACCGACGGATTTGAAATGCCAGATCCGTACCGGTGACGTGACCGGTGAACCGTTAAAAATACCGACGGAATCACCGAGGGATTTGAATAGTAGGTCCGTGCGGTGACGTGTCGATTACCCGTCAGAATTACCGACGGTTTCGCCGACGTATTTACCGACGGAATAAAACCGTCGGTAAGGTCGTCGGCAAAAGTGAATATATGGCCACTCTGCCGACACTCCCCTCCCCTATTTCTCCTTCTTCTTCCTAATCCTAACCCTCCTCATCTGCAAATAACTAGCCCCCCCTCGCCCCAAAACAAAAATCTTCCTCATTTCAGCACAACAAGTTGTATTTCTTGAAGTTTTGTGGTCACAACATCCGTGTTCTGATTTACCGACGGATTTTATCATTTTTTGTAAGTAATTCTATCTTTTAAAATTTTAACATTTAAATGTCAATTTTATTGTTTTTTTAGTATATGTATTTTTTTTTAGTAGATGTACATGTTTTATTGTTATTTCTCAAACAAACTTGTAGTATATGAATGTATAATTTTATACTTGTTATGGCTTGTTTTAGATTTTGTAAGATTGTATTTGTTTGTAAATTGTTAAAACTTAATTTGTAGAATTACCGAATTACATGTTATGTTTTGAAATAATTAAGAACTTGCTTAATGGGTCCTTTTTATAGAGGTTCGATAGAAGTCATGGATAATCGTTCATGGATGTATCTAGATTCACCCCAAGGAATGTTTTAAATGTTTTTTAAAACCATCGGTAAATGTTTTTTTTGTATTTCCGACCGATATAGCGACGGAATGTGGAATCACCGACAAAAGGTATTCCGACGGGCGTATTCCGTCAGTAATATAGTCGGTAAATAATTTACCGACGAACGTTCTATCACACACCGACGGAATATTTTCGTTGGTAAAACTGTGAAATCTTGTAGTGATATATTGATGATATCAAGACCATGGAAAACTCTCTCATCTCTGGTTACGCAAAAAGAGAATTCCAAGACTTGGACAGTACAGGATGCTCCTCATTCTATCAAGATTGTAGCTTTCTCGTCCAAAGCCCTTTCGCCGATTCAAAGCCCAGCATGTTCGTGTAAAGAAGGGGAGACTCCAAGTGATAGATTAAAATCAATAGTTTCCTGGACATGTGGACGACCTTTCTGATGTTATGTTGCTCATCCTGACACGTACTACTGCCTCATATTCTGCAGAAACTTATAAATATCGCAACTGGTAATTACAATCCTTGTATGATGGAGAATCATTATCTATTGAAGGGGTTATTTACGGACCAATTTCTTTTTTTCAGTATACCTTTCGTTCTCTTTTGATCTTCACAACAAGCTGCTCACTGTGTGAAGGTCTTGTTGGAACATGCTTGCAAGAAGTGGGCTTGTGTAGACGGGAAACAATGCAGTGCTTGCTATACAAGTAGCCTTTTGGTGCTTAAAATGCGTCAGTGAGTGGAAAGCATTCGTGCTTTTTAGATAGCCCGTTGAACGTTTCTCGGTAGTTAAACCTATCCTCTCATCTCTCATCGTGGTGTTGGAAGTTCCTTCGCATTTTCTTTCTCCTGGTGTAACACATGACGAAAGTTGATGGATGGTTTGTTGGTATCATTTTTTTTATATTATTATCATTTTTTTTCTATCCAAAAAATAAAATTTTATCCTTTTTTATTTTAATATTTCAATTTCAATAATTGTTCTTTTAATTTTAATTTTTGATTTTTTTATAGAAGTTTTGTTTGTTGGATAAAAAGATTAAATAAAATCAAACATAATAGTGTTTGTTTCCATTTTCTTAATCTACAATGTAAATCTATCTATATCCAAGGGGATACAAGAAAATACTGTCTTTTATTGGTAGAAAATGGAATGGGAGTCGCCACCTATTATTTTGGTCACTAGGAACCCTAACTGGTCTTAGAGATCGGGTACGGGGACTGGTTGCGTAAAGGGAAGGTATTAGCACCCCAAATACGCCCTACCTAAGGTAAGCTGCATTGTTTTATTGTCTGATAAAAACTAAGGTATTTTCGTGTTTTCCTAGTTGTTGGTCTGTCTATGGTTCAAGAAAAATCCTCCTCGGTAAGAAAGGCTTTATCTTATCGGGTAAAATCCTAACCGTTCTAACGTCCATACCAAAATTTTATTAATAATATTTAGGAATACGTTTTACGTATAAATTCGTAATCCCAAATACTAAAAGAAAACAAAAAGAAAGATTTTTAGAATTTTTGAAATATTGGCCTAGTTCTCATGGCTTGAATAAACTGGTTATTAAAGCCAAAATGCATGCTAATACATATATTGTTTTGGAAATTTCCTTTGTTGTGTGAAAATATGATGTTATAATATTTATATATATATATATATTGGAGAGACTAGGCCATATTTTAAAACAAAAACAATTTTTTGAAAATATTATTATTATTATTATTGTTTTGACAAAAATCGGGTATTTTAATACTGAGCTTGTATCCTTACGGTATAAAAATACAACCCAATATTAATCCACCTTGATAAAAATATGCAGAAAAATCAACAACATTTTTAGGGACTTTTTAGAATTTTTTTGAAAGCAAAAACATTTTTTATTCTGAAAATCTTTGATATTTTGACGAAAACCGGGTATTTTTTAACACTGGTTTTATATTTTTACGGTATAAAAATACAAACCAACATTAAACCACTTTGACAAAAATATGCAGAAAATAAACAATATTTTTCAAAATACTTTTTTCTTATTTTTATACATATAATATGCAAAGATTTTTTTTTATTTTTTTATTCTATAAAATTATAATACACACACCCCCCCCCCCCACACACACACATATATATATATATATATATATATATATATATAATTCACGTCCTGCGTGAACAGTAGGACGTGAATTATATTTCACGCCTACTGTTCATGCAGTGAACAGTAGGTAAGGAGGAAGAAGAAGAGGAGGAGGAGGAAAGGAAAAGGAAGGAGGAAGAAAGGAAGAGGGGCTCACTTGGCCGAAGAGGTTGTGGCTGCTGTGATGATGTGGTTCAGCCGGTGGTTGCAGCGGTGGAGTTGGAGGAAGACGACGTCGGTTTCCTCTTGCAGAGGAAGAAAGAAGAAGAAGAAAAATCTGCAGAAATTGGGCGAAAATGCTGGTTTTTGGCTGACTTTGGACCTGAATTTTTCAACCCTCAGATAATCAAATCCGACTCTATTTATATTCTGTGGAAGAGGGCAATCTTGTCTACGTTGGGAAAAAATTTTAGCCCTTGATTCAGTTGTGAAGCATCTCAACCGTTGGCTCAAAGTGTGCACCTCGAGCTGCCAAATTTGGCAGCTCCAGGCTGTGAACTGCCCGAGGTGGCCACTTTGAGCCACTCACCGGAGCCGTTTATAGCTTTTTCGACCCGACCTGACCATTCTCCAGGATAAAGGGGTTTCATGTGGACATGTTGGTGTATGTTGTGTCGGATTTGGAGGCCACACGAGCCGGAAATCGCGCCTGGAAAGTAGCCACTCAGGCAGCTTTTTGAGGAAGAAAGTGAACAGTAATTTAAGGCACCTTTTCCAAATTGGTCCCTAGTTTCGGATTTTCTCAATTAAGTCTCTAATTGGCCATTAAACTTCAATATTTATGCAATTAAGCCCCTGATTTGACTTAATAAATTCCTAAAAATTATAATTTGGCCCTAGAACTTAAATTTCTTCCAATTAAAGCCCAAATTGACTTAAAAAACAATTTTTCTTGCAATCAAATCCCCTATAAAATCAATTAAAAATCCAATTAAGTCCATAAACATCCAAACTTGGGCTTTTCTCCTCAAAATTCAAATTTCCTTCTCAACAGGGCTCTCATCCTTCAAGAATATACTGTCAAAAATCCAATCTTTGTATTTTTAACCTCCTTGACCGATTTTTCTGACCATTTGCCGAGCGCTTCTGCCTCCTATTATTTTTCTAACCTCCTTTGGCTAATTATTTTATTTCATTTATTTGGGGACCCGAAAATGGATTACAACAAGACTAACGATCAATATTGATACAAATACAAACTAATATAAAATATTTAATTTTTAAAAGGATAAACGTTAAACTCGAGGTGATAAGATAAAAATATAAAGGATAATAAAAAGAGTAAGCTAGAGCACCCTATCACTTGAAAGAACTCGATGTGCTGCTCTCAACGTCATCATGAAAGACATTATTTGGCTACAAGACAACATAGTATGCACCGCCTGAAGGTCACAAACGTATCCCACTTGTTTGATGCGTGTATTGCATGTGCTAGCTATTTTTATTTTTAAAGTAATATTTTATATTAATAAAAATATTTATTTGTTCATTAGCCAACTTGATTATAACTAAAAAATTAAGATGAAAAAAAAATATTTGATGTCAATTTAAAATTTTTTGCTTTTAAATAAAATTTATTCATTTTATTATGTTTTAAAAAGTAAAAATAAAAATAAAAATTCCTAGATGTTGGTTTAAAGTTTTTTATTTTTAAAAATAATTTAGTTATTGCTTGTAGTCGATCATTTGACCGATAAATCTTATAAAATGACTATATTACCTCTTTTGTATTATTTGAATCCACAGCACACCGTTTCGGTGTTGAATGTTTGTTTTTTTTTTTTTTTTAAGTTTTTGTTAATTTCTATGAACTTTAAATAATAGGCAACGGTTTTTCAGTCTCTTTCAAGTATAAATACCAAATTCTCCAATATTTAAACCAGCACTCAATATTGAAGTAAGGACAATGTGGTAAAATGAACTCTATCAATAAATAGAAAAGCGCAAAAGATGGATGGATGGGAGAGAGAGGGAGGGAGGGAGAACAGAGCGAACAAAACAGAGCACCGTGTCTGAACCAAAAAAAAGATACCAGGCAGGAAGAGAACCCGAATACTATTGCAATTTCTGTAGAGATATTCCTAGTGCTATTCTTAATTACTTTTTAAAAGATGCTCGCTTTCTTTTGTATGAGTTCCGGTATGGGTTTTCAAACAGAATCTAAGTGGTTTGATGAATTGCCTGCCATTTAGGAGACTTTTATTGATGAATGAATCATTTCTATGAAGGTATCTATGGCACTTGAAGTCCGTTTTGTTCTTCAGATATAGTTATTATCCGAATCAACACTTGCTATAATTGACTTGAATTTTTTATTTTTTTTTGTATATAAGTTGGCGTCAGGTGTTGAAAGCCACTGCAGAAGTAGCTGACCTTTGAACTGAGTTACAGCACTCTCTCATTCAAAAATTGAAATGATCACGATGCGTTTTTTGTTCATGAAACCCCTTCTTAACTCCTTCTCTCACCGCCAGCACCACCGTTGTCTTTGCCTCTTAACTACTGAAGCAAGCCAAACGTACCCATCTTCACCATCCCCAGTCAATGAAGATCACCTTCTCCGGGTTTGCACCGTCCTCTTCCAACAACAAGACTCTTCAGACTTCAAACTCCGTAACAAGCTTTCCTCCATTGATTTCAACCTTACCCATGAGTTATTCCTCCAAGTTTGCAACAAATTCCCAGCCTCTTGGCGCCCCGTGCATCGCTTCTTTCAATACACACAACAGATGCCTTGTTCACGTTTCACTCACACTTCCGTGTCTTTCAACAAGATGCTTGACAACTTTGGAAGATCAAGAAACATTGATCTCTTGTGGGGTGCTGTCCAGGAAATGGCAAAACGTGGTTTGGTTAATGATAAGACTTTTATAATTGTTTTGAAAGCACTAGCTTCAGCAAGGGAGTTGAAAAAATGTGCCGAGTTCTTTCACCTTATGAATGAGTATGGATGCGAGTATAGAGTTGAGAGGTTAAACAAGGTGGTGGAGAATTTGTGCAAGGGTAAGCTTGTTGAGGAGGCAAAGTTTGTGGTTTTGAAGTTGAAGGATTGGATTAGGCCCGACGGGGTTACCTATGGGTGGTTGGTTAAGGGGTTCTGTGATGTTGGTGAGTTGATCGAGGCTTCAAAGATCTGGAATTTGATGGTGGACGAGAGCATTGAGCCGGAGATCGAGGTGTTTGAGAAAATGATGGAGACACTTTTCAAGAGGAATGAGTATGATGAGGCTTTGAAGGTGTTTCAGACGATGAGGGTGAATAGAATGGATGATTTAGCGCTCTCCACTTACAAGCTTGTGATTGAATGGATGTGTAGAAAAGGTAAAGTTGTGCAAGCGCAGATGGTGTTTGATGAAATGCGCCAGAGAGGAATTCAAGCAGATAGTTCAACATTGGGGTCCCTAGTTTATGGGCTTTTAACAAGAGGCCGGCATGCAGAGGCTCATAAAGTTGTCGAAAGGATTGAAAAACCAGACATTAGCGTGTATCATGGACTGATTAAGGGGCTCGTAAGGTCAAGGAGGGCGAGTGAAGCAACACAGGTGTTCAGAGAGATGATTAATAGAGGCTGTGAGCCTACAATGCACACATATATTATGCTATTGCAAGGACATTTAGGGAAGAGAGGGAGGAAGGGGCCAGACCCACTTGTGAATTTTGAGTCTATTTTTGTTGGAGGTTTGATTAAGGCTGGGAAGTCATTAGAAGCCACCAAATACGTAGAGAGGACAATGAAAGGATCACTTGAGGTGCCTAGGTTTGATTACAATAAGTTTTTGCATTATTATTCAAGTGAGGAAGGTGTGGTTATGTTTAAGGAGGTGGGGAAGAAATTGAGGGAGACAGGGTTTGTTGATTTGGCGGATATACTGCAGAGGTATGGGGAGAAGATGGCTACTAGAGAGAGGAGGAGAAGACGTTCTGAGTTAGTTAATGGCTCCGAATAAGCTGCAAATTGCAATGGCTACATTTTCAAATGTGCAGGTAAAGTAATATGGCAATGCTTTTAATAGATTCCTTTGACTGTTTTGCTATTTTCTTATGTTAATTTCATGCCTGTTATACTACACATCATTCATGACTTTTGCTTCTCCATCACATGATTATATGGATCAAAGTTATTTTCTTGGTTGTTGCATTATTTTGTTTGCAAATCCAATTCCATTACTGTTGTTCAGACTTATCATCAACTGGTTGAAGATGTATTAGATAAATTGCTTAATCTCTTGATATCACATTTTCCATTTTCTTAGCTCTGCTATTCTAGAGAGCAACTCAAAGTAGTGCTATTGATTATATGTATCATCATTCCACTCATGATATTCTACTGCTCAAAGCAATGAGAACGTATTTTACTATACCGAGTTTGTGAGAAATAGAAACATATTATGGATGAAGTACCAGGCCTCGATTTTAGAGAATCTGGTTGAAAATTTCTTTCATTCTCAACTTGGAAGTTTGTATGATACTAAGATAATTGTGTAGCAACTGTGGGATTTTAATTCAGTAGTTGATTGAATTGAAGTACTTGAATTGAATCTTGGAAGAAGAGTACCAGCAGGGGTGGATTAGGGATTCATTCTTGACATGAAATTGTGGCCTTTTGTAGCAAGCACCTAAAAGTTTCGGGTGATGTAGCTGTACTGTCAGCAGTGGAAAAGCAGCACAGGCCATGACATTTTTGAAGGCATGGAGCTCGCTGGCTGGCTGGCAGGCAGGGGAGACTGACTGTTCATGATGTACAGGTGTAAATGACTAGAAAAGATTTTCATCCCACCATTAGCTAATCATGGGAGGATATGAAATGTTAATGCACTAATCTGTACATCTCTTGATTTAATTATGATTATTAACAAAGAAATCATCATCCACCAGAAAGGGGACTGTCTATTTTGTTTCGTTAATCTGATAGCTGGCTCTCTCAATCAGTCTTCAATAATTGAGTTTGGTACCACTTATACAAGATGCTCCCTTCATTCCAATAATGGAAGAGAGCAGCTCATATCCCAGTGCCTGGGCAGCACATGGGGTGTCATATACGGCGTCGTGGTGGTTACTGTATGTTTGATAATACGGTGGATGACTTTTTTAAAAGTATTTTTTAATTTAAAATTTATTAAAATAATACTTTTTTTAATTTTGACATAAACATGTTAAAGTTATAACAAAATAAATTTTTTTAATATTAATTTAATATTTCTTTGAAAAACAAGCAAACGCAATGCAACCGCTAATGGGCTTAAAATTTAAGGAAGACGGACTCACGAGCATGACGGCATCAAAACTCCTTAAAAAAAAAAAATTACAAAAACATTCCCGTGTACATGCATCCACCGCATATTTCTCACTGACACATCAGCGCCGTACGCAACTACCACCACCAGTGAAATATATCATGCTCGTCCCCACACTAACTAACGCCCCGAGCCGCCAGACACGCACCGTCACTGCCGGTTTTACGAAGGCCTTAACCGCACGGCGTGCGAGCATTGGCAGTGAGTTACGTGGCAAAAGCGTCACCTTCCATGGCATCCAACGGTCCAAACATACAATCACGTCTCTCTCCAAATACAAAAGGTTCAACACAATTACAGGCAGGGAGAAAGGAGGAGTGATAACTGATAAGCGAGGGAGAGCGAGAGGATTGGCCAATCCATTAAAAAAAAAAAAGTTGCAAAAAAGTTGAGAATTACTATTAAATAAAGGAAGGGAGAGGGAGAATGTGTCAAAAGTAAGAGGAGAGCAGCAACACCAGAGAGAGACTGACTGACTGACTCTTCTTCTTTTTTCCCCTTATATTTCTTTGCCTTTCTTCTTTTCCATTCATAGAAGAAGATTTGATTCTTTTTTTTTTCTTCTTTAATAATGGTCGGTTAGCTGGTTTCGATGAAGGCTTGAAACTCACGCCAGTAAAGCGAACTCTCTGTCGTTTTATAATGTGTGTGTGAGAGAGACTGAGAGAGCGGTACTAGTGCTGTTCCTTTGTTTGAGTGGAAATGGTGGATATGAGAGGAGTGAACACGTGGCAAGACGAGCTAGCGAGTTTAGTGGAGAACAGTGGAATCCAATACACTGGAGAACCTATCGGTACAATGGCGGCTCCACCGCCGATACTCGCTTCAACAAGAATGATGGAGTCGGAGACGGAAACGGAGAGTTTGAAGGAGCAAGTGACGGGGTTTCTGAAGTCTTGGGGAGAGATGTTGGTGGATTTAGGGAAGGGATGTAAAGATATAGTGACGCAGAGTAATTTGGTGAGCGAAGATTCGTTCATTGTGCAAAAATTAGGAAAGCCAATGGCTAAAGCGTCGGGTAGATTAAAGTATTTGAATGAGTTTTTGCCCGAGGATCGTGACCCTGCAATTGCTTGGCCTGTCATTTTCTTCGTCCTTCTCCTTGCTCTTGCAGGTAATCGTCAACATATGTATATTTCTCCATCTTCTTATGCTGCTTGTTATTTTTACTTGAATCTGCGTATGTGTTGAGAATGTGAACGAATTCTTTGCTATTTTATTTATTTATTCATTCATTCATTTACTATGCTTTGTGATTGGACTGACCATACATACAAAATTTGTTGTGTTGTTTGCAAACAATGTGCAGCCATAAGTGGAAATAGCACAAATAATAGCTTGGTTCCGTCTGTAAAGAAAATGCGTGTACATCCACCTAGTGCTTCTCGCATACTGCTCCCTGATGGTCGACACATGGCTTATCTGGAGCAAGGCGTTCCAGCTGACAGGGCAAGGTTTTCCGTGATTGCTCCCCATTCTTTTCTTTCCTCTCGACTTGCAGGTATGGTATGCTATGGATGAGGAACTGGGAATTACTAGACTCTACCTACCAGCTGGCTTATTAATTTGATGTCTTTAATGCCTTGTGCTTTGAAAGGTATACCTGGAGTTAAAAAATCACTGCTTGAAGAGTTTGGTGTGCGCTTGGTCTCATATGACCTTCCTGGTTTTGGAGAGAGTGATCCTCATACCAGAAGAAATCTAAACTCATCGGCAATGGATATGCTCCACCTAGCTGATTCTATCGGTATTCTTGGAAAGTTTTGGGTCCTGGGTTACTCCAGTGGGAGCATGCATTCTTGGGCTGCACTTAGATACATTCCTGACAGAATTGCTGGTACTCCAACTCTTTTATTTTTATTAATGTATGATTAGGTACTTGGCCTCTATTTTCATAAGAATCTTATGCTATTCTCTTGTTTTCTGGCCTGATAATGTCAACAAAGGTAAGTATATTTTCAATTGAGTTATAGTTAGTTGGCAATGGATTACCAAATTCAAGTTGGGAAGTGGTTTGGATTTGGCAATGGATAACGTTGAGTTTTGAGAATGAGAACGGAAATCTGCCTAGCAGCGACTGAAGCCTTGCAGCAACATCGTATCTAGCTGAATGTTTCGTACATGGCTAGCTATAGTTAGATGAATTCGGAGCTTAAGAAAATGCCATTCACTAGACTAGTTCATCACATTGATTAATATTAATTTTACATTAGAAAAATAAAAAACCAGGATCAATGTAATGATTTTGGTCTGGGATCAGCAGCAATAGTACCATGCATGTGCACTAGGCAGTTCCCTGGATAGGGGATGGTACTATTGTTGTGCAATATGCGATAATTTGAATTTATAATGAAGGAAGCTTTGAACTTCGTGGACACTTTGGCTACTGCGAGCATAGCATTTCTGTACCCCTCATCTCATCTCCCCACCCCCACCTGCCTCATGAGCAGCGGTTTCAAGTTCTCAGATCACGACTATATATTGATAAATATAAAAATTTGATAAAACATATCTTTCATAATCGGTACTTCTTGGTATTTCAACCAGGAGTCAGTATTTCATGGGATAAATGTCACATATATGATGTAACTTATCGTGATCTTGTTTACTGAATTTGCAGGTGCTGCCATGTTTGCTCCAATGATTAATCCATATGAGCCAAGCATGACCAAGGAAGAGATGAGAAGAACATGGGATCAGTGGTCATCAAGAAGGAAGCTATTGTACTTCTTGGCTCGGAAATTCCCGAAGTTCCTCCCTTATTTTTATCACCGAAGCTTCCTGTCTGGAAATCATGGTCGAATTGATAAGTGGATGTCTCAATCACTTGGAAAGAAGGTTAGTTTTTATTAGCTTGAGTTACTTCCTCAGAGTATATAAGCCTTGCCAGACTTCTCCAGGTGCATCACCTGTTTGTCATCTTCAACTTTTTTCTGTTGTTACTACAAGATGGGTTCCCCTATGAGGATTTCATCTAGCCCTCGACAACCACTATTATGAGTGGAAACATATGACTTACTTCTTGTATTATTTTGTACTTGAAATAAATTGCAGTTTCTGATTCAGATGCATTTGACAATTTACTTGTCTGGATAGCCTTCATAAATTAGAACTAGTTGTGATGGATGTTATTTTGTTAATTATTTGTGTAACATATGCTTGACACGTCCAGGATGAAATTCTGATCGAGGGGCCAATGTTTGAGGAGTTTTGGCATAGGGACGTGGAGGAGTCGGTACGCCTGGGGATTGCAAAACCATTCATTGAGGAAGCTGTGCTTCAGGTGTCAAACTGGGGTTTCGGCCTAGCAGATCTTAACGTGCAGAGAAAGTGCCTGAGGAATGGCATTCTTCTTTGGCTCAGGTCCATGTACAGTCAGGAAGAATGTGAATGGGCAGGATTCCTTGGTCCAATACACTTATGGCAGGTTTGTCAAATGTGAAATCTTCTTTCATGATAGTGGCTGCTTCACCATCCTGATTCATAGCTCACAGTATAAGATTTCCAAGTGAATAGCATACTTTGTATTGTTTTGAAGTTAAGTTAGACTCTGTTGTTTTAGTAAAGCCCGCGATCGCATGCTGTTTTGTAAAATGAAAAATTCCTGCCCCTTTTCTTCCGGAAAGGTACCATGATAACATTCTAACCTGAGTTTTTTTCTGAGATCACCATCTCTATTTTGGTAATGGAATACACCTTAGTGGCAGCGCAGTCAAACTTCTTGAATTTTCAAGCATTAAAGCACACAATACTCCACTGATTTAATTATACAGTAAACATTGCAGAGTGCAACCTAGGTTGTTTTCATTTCATGTGTTGGTTGATGCTGAACAGGGGATGGATGATCAAGCAGTGCCGTCATCAATGGCTGATTACATAACTCGGGTTCTACCTCGGGCCATCTTGCATAAACTCCCAAATGAAGGCCATTTCTCCTACTACTTTTTCTGTGAAGAATGTCATAGGCAGATATTCTCTACTCTTTTTGGAGATGCCCTGGGTCCTCTCAACAAGATGGCGGAAATCGATGAGACTTCATTTGAAGCGGTGGCGGAAGAAGCATCATCCATGACTTGTGCTGCCAGGAAATGATTCATCAGTACAGTTATACTCTTTTAGCATGAAGGAAATCAATGTAAATACCCAGGTCAGTGGAGAGGCTCTAATGATATAAATAGATTTATTTCCAGTTGTCAATTTTGTTTCTTCCTAGCACCTGCAATTTTATGATAAATGCGTGCAAGACAGCATGAGAAACATCGACGGACGAAGCAAACAACCTCTTTCAATAAAGAAGGAAAATAAGGAACGCTTGGATTTTATGTAGGAGGGAGTAGCGAGCACTACGGATCAAAAACCTTCTTATAATTGATTTTGATGCATGGTGATCATATCCACAACACTTCAAATATTATTTTGAATTTACAATTGTACTAACAAGATGGTTATATTGAGAAATGCCATCATATCTGAGAGCTACTTTAGAAGGAGACATCTTTGGGGCTGGTATAGTTTTAGACTTTTAGTGATGGTACTCCCTTTTGAAGAATTTTCTTTGCTTATAAATATGCAATTACTCTCTCTTCTCCTGCTTTTATACCTTGGATGCTAGTTTAAAGACATCATTGAAGATCTAATATGGCTATAATTGGAAAATATTAGAAATTTCTACAGGAATCCCTCCAAAATAGCAAGCTATGGTTTGTTCCACTTGTTCAATGATATCACACCATAACCTCAAATGCTCAAGCTTCCCTTCTTGTCTGAAATTATGAAATTTATGGAAAGCATTTATTCTATAAGCCTCTGGCAAAAATTTCTTTGTCAGCTCATTTATTTTTCTCTATGTCACAATTCATTTCTTCTTCCCTTCACACTCTTTATGTTTCTTCAAATTATCCCACCAAATAGAAACACGTTCAACTTAATTGCCAAAAGTTTCACCTTTTGACTTTTTGACATTTTTGTTGTCAAAAGATCGTGTGCGTGTTGTATTTCTTTTTTATTACTTATTTTCATTGTGTGATAGAAAAGATGAAAAGATAAAAAAAATTTAATTACATATGATCAAGTCTCTAAAAATATACAAAAAAATTATATCTCATCTAAAAAATAAAATATATGGTATATATTTTATTTTTTAAAATATATTTTGAATTTAATAACGATTTAAGTTTACTAAATCCATGAAAATTTAGTTAATATTTCAATAACTGTTAAAATTTTAATTCATGAGTTTTTGGTTTATATTTTAGTATAAATGATGAACCTACAAGTAGACTGATATTTAAATATCAGGAGTTAATTATAAAATTCTTAGAATTATTCTGAATATTTATCAATTTTAATTGAAAGTATTTTTCACCAACACACAAGTTGTGAAAAACCTTTCCATTTTCTAGGATAAGTGAATTCTCTAAGGGTATTTACATGGATCCTTTGCATAAAAATTTATTTATACATACGAGCTCATAATAAATTTAAAAAGCTAGATTTATTCACACAAGTAAATCTTCACCCCAAGACATACAAACCACTTATTAAGGACTCATCAAAACTTTTAAACCATATTCAGATCACATAATGTAACTTATCTCAGGTAAGATGCACTACGGGTATTAATATATTTTCTAACCACAACAAATATCTTATTATTAGAATCTCTAATAAATCCAATATACATGAGTTTTTTAGTGATCCTAAATCAAATAACTAGGTGATAAATTTTTTAACCCCAATACCACGTGTCCATATGCTACAATAATTATAAAAACCATTAACACTTCCAAATTAATAATCCCATAGCGCCAAGAAATGTGAGCTAACTCAATGTGATCCAGATTGCCATTTATCAACGTATCAGTTCAAGAATGACCAAAAGCACATATATCTGTTATTACAAGAAGGATCAATGATTTCGAGTGTGTTTGTTTTTGAGATAGTTTTTATAGTTTTGATTTGAAAAAAAAAATAAATTTAAAAAAAGTGTTGTTATGTGTGGTTAGTTGAATTTATATACGTGTTAGGTAAAAATTATGGTTGAGGTTTTATATGCAACAAAAAACATGTATAAAATGTTTGGTAATTTTGTTGTTACAGTTGCTTTTCAAAATATTTTTTACTTGGAAATACATTAAAATAATGTATTTTTATTTTAAAAAAATTATTTTTTGATATCAGCGCATCAAAATGATCTAAAAACACTAAAAAAATTTTAATTTGAAGTAAAGAAAAAAAATAATGAAATTTTTTCAAAAATACTTTTGAAATGCTAAAACAAACAGTGTTTTATAAAACTTGGTTAAAAACACATATAAAAACTACTTTATAAAAACTCCACATTATAAAACATAATTTTTTCCATCACCAAACACATTTCTTTATTTTCTGCATTGCAATGCAAATACTAAGCATGTGCAAAACAAAAGCACCCAAAATAAAGTGAAGAGACATTTGGAATTGCAAGTGAACATACATTTGTAATTTGTAATTGCGTTTTAAATTGTATTTCTAAAAAATTAAACATATAATTATAATTATGTTCTAAATATTTTTTTTTATATTCTTAAATTATTTGGATATACTATATCAAAATAATTTTTTAAAAATAAAAATATATATTATTTTATTAGATTTCCAAGCAAAAATCATTTTAAAAAATAATTATTATCGGACTCCAAATCACACTTTAAATCAAGAAGATTAAAAGATCATTCTTAAAAGAGAGAAAATATTTGTCTCAAAGTCAATATTGAACATTATTTTTCAGTACAAATATAAAGACCTCAAAGGCTCAAACAATGGAAATAAGAGTAAAATATAAACAAATAGAAAAGAACGAATAATAAGGCTGCAGATCTTTCTCTGACCAATGAATAAATAGTTAACAGAAGAAGTAGAAGCAGATGATTCAGGAATCAAATGATCCGTACGTCCTCTCCTTTTCTCCACTTCTTAGAACAGACAATTGCTCCTCCAAACTTCATCAACACTCAAATTAAATTCCCTCGCCAGCAGCCACGCTATTTCTTGCATTTAAGCTGCTTTCCAACTTTGGGGGACCAGAATACCTCCTTCCTTTGGCTGGTGATGGAGGGTATGAAAGCCGTTTCTTTGTATGCCCCGAGGAACCCTTTTCCTTTTCCGGTGTCCCGTCCTTCTCTGCTCCCAGTAGGCTATGTATTCTGGACTTTGCTCTTGCAGATTGTGTAGGTACCATGTAACTTGGAAGTGCTGGAGAGCTTCCGAGGCTCTCATCATCTCGCACAAATGAACCTGCAATGCTATGCCTTCTACTACGATCTGACTGAACACTGACCATGCTTCTAGAGTCATCTTCAATGCCCCCAATTTTACTCCTTGGGCTTGCTGACTTCAATTTTCTAGCAACTGTAGAAGCAGCTGGCTTGTTAGGAGTTGATGGGGACTGTAGGTTCGTGGTTTTGGCTGGCCTTTCACTTTCTCTCGGAGTTAATTTATCAGAATTGAGCTGGTAGCGAGCATAAGATTTGCTTATTTCTCCTCCAGTAATGCTGCGGCTGGCACTCTTTACAGATGAGTGGTCGTTATTGTGTTCTTTCTCCATCAAGCTCCGGCTCTCCCATGGATGGGCTGCCATCCATCGTTCCAACCAGCTCCAACCCCAGGAAGGATTTCCATTCAAGAACATGGGGTTTGCAGATCGTGAAGAATTCTTCAAAGTTTGCTGTAAAGGATTCTATGGGAGTTAGACTTGGTTCTTGAAACACATGGTCATTGAAGTTTTATGAAATTAACTGAAGGCTGAACATCTTTCCGTCTGGCATAAGGTACGCACAGATCATCTGTTAAGTCATGGCATATATAGTTGTGCATCATCGTGTTCCTATCATGAAAACTACACCACACCATTTTGCAAACTACTATCTACTTAACTTTGTTAGCTTGACCAAGCAAATGATTAAATTCATGCACGAATAACCAAGTTATTTAACAGACCTGTTCAATGTATTTTAACTTTCAAGAAAACTAGGTCAGCTGTCATTGCATACTTCGTTATTTATCTATATGAGCTCTACCAAGCTATTTAAAAAACCATTTTCCATAAAATGTTAACCTTTCAGACGTTGAAGTAGCCAGGTCAGCTGTCCTTTCATACTTCATTATTCATCTATGTGAGCCTGCACACCTTCCAGCAAAGTAAAAGAAGTAGAGAAATTGATCACCTGATGAGAGAAAGCATAAGCCAGTGCTCTTTCCCTTCTCGTAGCGGCCTCAAACTTGTTTAGCAGGCTAGCTTCAATCTGTTCCTTCGACTGTAGACTGTCATCCCATTCCTCTCCAATCTGTTACAGCATCAGTACACTCATTCTCAGCACAAGGGACAGGGACTGAAGCACCAGAGCTTCTATGTTAGTTCATCAGATAAGAAATATGTGGCAGGGATCCTAAATCAGGCACTTACATGAAAACATTGCATGCCCTGCTAAATGTCCAGATATGTAGTCATTTGGAAATCTAAAATTTAGAATGCATAGGGTTCCAACAATTTGGCGTTCGTCTACCATTTAAAGAAAAAAATTTCTATCCAGTACCTCTAGTTCTGTTCACAGCACTTTATGAATATCAGTCTGTATTCAACAAGGCTTACAAATTCCCAAACAACCCCTACGAGTTTCTTATCCATGGTAACATAGCCAAGCAAATCCATGATGACTAAACCAAAACAAATTCAGGAATTGAGTGGGGAAATTTGAACAGCTAATATTACGAATAAACACAGAACAGACCCGCAAGTTTTCAAGTTCTTTGGCATGCTTCTGTAGGAGTTGTCTCTGTAGGGCCTGGTTCTCTTCTGACATTCTGATCCTCCTTGTGTGAATCTGTGACTGCACCCGAGCTAGAGTCTGCATGCAGCGGAGGGTATGTGTTGCTTGCCTTTTTATTCTAGGCCCTTCCATCAGAGATTTGAGCCTCACCAACCCTCTCAGAGCCCGCAATGCTCTTCTGGCCTAAAATAAAATCAGAAGAAATGAAAATATAGCTTATCACTTGAAATTGACAAGACCACTGAAGTTTGAACTTCCAACCCCCCTCCCCCACGAGAAAAAAAAAAGAAAAAAAGGTGCAAAACGCAAAAAATATTCTTCTCTAATTACAAGAAAACATATGAATACCTAGTTTATATGAATTGTTAATTATCCTTTTGCTCCAACATCAATAACAAAGGCAATGCAGCAAAACACATACCATGTATCCTCTGAATGTTGTTTGAATCATAATTGCCGCCTCTTCTTCCTTTGATTTGCCAGCATATTTGTTTACCTTGGTTAGCTGAACAGCCTCAATATTGGTTTGGACAGTAGTCGGAGCAGGCTCAGGTACCGCAGCAGTGGCAACTGGAACAGGGACAGCATGCTGGTTCGCTTCATTTGTTGTCTCAATTAATTTCACTTCTTCTGGTTGAGGAGGAGGAGACAGCATTGTAACATTTTCTAAAGAAGTGGAATCCGAATCCAGTTGTTGCTTTCCAAACCATTTCTTCTTTGATTTCTAAAAACAATAGAACCAAAAGTATTAGAGAAAGAACCACTGGAGATTTTCTAAAACCACCGACGATTCAAAATCAAAAACCATATCCATCTAAATACCTGGTCTGTCTTCTCCTTGGGATCAGGGCTAAGAGCTTTCTTTACACTAGAAAACCATTTTCCTTTCCTCCCCATCCTTTGATCATTCCCCAAAACAACCTTTTTCAGAATCAAATCAAAAGATCAAGTTGGAAACATAAATTGTGCATCTTATGCATTACCAGATCACACATGTTTTAAACGGAGAAAAGTAAAGTTACAAGTGTGAGTAATAAGCAAAAACCTTTGCCATAAGCAGAGATGAAAAACTACGTTGGCAAGACTAATGATGGCAAAAAAGGAAGAAATTTAAGAATATCATGTATACAATGCATACAACTTTACTTTTTCATGACAAAAGAAATTTTCCGGATTGTTGACTTAATCCAGTTTCTCTCTGTCCCACAATATTTGTCAAGTCAGCCAAGAAACTAGCACAATTAAGCAACTATTTTACTATTGCCAAGTATCGAAACTAAAATAGATAGCAAGAAGAAAAAGAACTTAGATTTTGCTGTTTTTCCCACATTTTCTCATCAACAAAAGAGAGAAATAAATTTAAGAAAAAATATATTTTTAAGACCACCGACAAACATCCAAATCAGAAATCTTGTCTACTTTTTCAACAATTTCTCCGAGACCAAACAAGAAATAGATCCAAAAATTTTAAGCCCATCTACAAAAACTCAGTTTCAAGCAAAGTACCAGTGGGCAGATTTCTTTGTTGAAATCACAGATGGGTCTCTATCTTCTTCTTTTTTTCTTCTTCTTCTTCTTCAGAGTAGAAAACAAAAGGGATTATTAAGGAGAAGAAAATGAAAAGCTTTATTTGACAGGAAAGATCTTTTCTTTCTTTGGTTTGATTCAATGATGAAGAATCAAGAAAGAGTGTAAAGGAGAGGAAATAGGAAGTGAAGAAGACACAGCTGGGAATGGTACAGCAGCAGCTAAGTGTGGCCCCACTACTCTCTTCTCTGAATTGGTAAAACGGGACCCACTTTCATTGATGTATCGCTCCGTTTCTTTCGGTGCAACGAAGATAATTTTGATACATTTCTTTCATTCTTAAAAGCTTTCCAGTTTTTCAGGGAACAAAATTCTACTGTCTGTAAACACGAAAGTACAGTAGTAACTAACACTTGAGATCTAACCCAACATGTGTAAGCATTACCAAGTCTTGAATAAACAACTCCCTCTTACTCAACAGAACCAACTTGTATTATCCTTTTCCTTTTCTTTTCTTTTTTATTTTTTTAATCTTTATCACTACTCTCACTATTAACACACAACACAACAACTTTTTTTTATATAAAAAAATTGACTAATCTGCTCTTTAACCATCAAAAAAACTAAACTTCTAATCCCTTCTATTTAAAGTATAAACCAAAGTTATTAAATCGAGTTAAATGGTTAAAGAATTGAGTTTTGAATCACACGAGTTGATCTGGATCATCTCAAAAAAATTAAAAAAAATAATATTTCATGTTTTAATATCTAACATATAAAAATTAAAAAACAAATGTGAATATAAACTATACATGTTATAAATAATAAAATTTAAAAAATTATTTTAAAATGTTTTTTTTATTTTATATTGTAAATATATTATCTTTACTTTTTAAGTTGAAATATTAAAACCAATAAAAATTTTATCACATTATAATTTTTTTTTTATAAACATAGAATATATGTACCTTTTTATCTTTTGTAATAATTTGTTTTTTACCATTAAAATGAAACTACTCTTAACACATTTATCTCATTAAGTCAGTCGGTCAAGTTGACTTAAACAAGTGATGAGGGATATGTTCATGATCTTATGATGCTCGAGCTGAGAATACACAAGCTCGTCTCTTTATGGGACCTACGTGAATCAACCTCACCTCTTTTTGATGGATCAAATGTGTATTTTCCTAAATAGAATTTATATCAATGAATTTAGGTATGAAGATAAAATATATATATATTAAATATAATCACTTGTTTTTAGTATATCTACGTCATTCAATCACAATTGTGTCCACTTAATAATGGTTGAGATGTTGAGCTTGTTTAAACTTAATAAGTAATCTATGTGACAAGATTTTTTTTTTCTTAAATAAAACACTTCCACCCATTAGGATTTATAAATCCAAATGATTCTTATTCGCCTAGGGGTTGTGTTCATTTTCCTTTATCACCTAGCAAGTGGGTGTGGTTCATGGATATAAATTTACATCCATAAACCACAAGGGAAGGAAAACATTTTTCTTTTTCATTATTTCCTATAAATAATTATAAACACATAAACACTATGTAGCCTTTAACAAAAATTTTCCTAGATTTTTGTTAACTTAAGTATCAAATGGTCCTTTATACCACATAAGAGACTTGTTTTACAGGAATTCATGGACTACCAGCCCAGCCCATCATCAACAACTCTTCAAGCCCAATATTTTTAAAAGTTTGCTATAGACTTTGTTAATGGCATAGTCGGTAGGAACATCAATCAAAGGTCGTTTCATTTTCCTTTTCTTTTTGCTAGCTCATTATCTTTTTTTCATTGCAAATAATCCAAGAACTTTAAGACATAGAAGGGTTAAAGAACTCCTTATTACAAGTATTCGATCAATGCCTCTAAATCTATAACAACCTACCCAACAAGTGTGAATTCTTACTAAGGCTCTCTTGGCTATGAAAGAGCAACTTAGGGGGTTGCCTTCTCCTTAACAAATAGCATAGCCTTTATGTCCACCACTGGCACCACCAAATACATGTAGATATCTTTATTTTCTAGAAAAGACAGCTTAAAACATTGTGCAAGAAAGTAGACAAGAGTGTCATTACTTTTAGAATCCATCTCAAAGTCTTTCTCACCATCAAGAAGAGCATTTAAGATCTAACACTCCAAACACAATCTTTGTAAGTCCAAAGAAAAATCATTAAGCACTTATAGCTGTCAACATCACCATTACTCCTCGTTAGAGTCTTTCTTAGGCAATTTTATACAAAAATAAAATCCCTGAAGAGGTTAAAAGTCACAATCATGTGAGCCTTTATAAAATATTATAACCCCTTCAAGGTGATGGGTTCTTCATTGTCTAAACTAATGTTGGATACTCATTTCTCCAAGGACTTCATTATCACAAAAATGAATTTTGATAACCATAATAAGCTCATAAACCTAAAAGAACACATAAAAAATATACATCATAGCTTAAAGCTCATCATACAAGATAGCGATGCCATGTGCAAGATTAGTGCTCGCCACGTTTATCTGATGTACTCGAGCATAGTATCATAACTTATAATCAGCTTTCATACTTGATTTCCATGATCTTTGTGGAAAGCTTATTGCTCATTTTAGCACGAGTATTCAAGTTAAAAAGAGCTCAATTAAGCCTTTTACTATCATACAATAAAATATTGAAAGCATTATAATATATTTTAAAAAAGATTTAATAAAGAGATGTTAAGGCTAGAGGGCCTTATATAACTAGTCGTCACTACAACCTTGATAAATAAGGTAAATGACCCAACCTTGTAGAGAGAGTTGCATGTTTTCCCTAACAGGAAGACCCTCTTGAAGTTGAAACAGATCATGAAAAAACATATTTGGGTAGAAGAAATTATAAAATTATCTCAATAATATCATCTTTATATGTTGTTCTTTATAAATTATTTGAACATGATGCTCTCCAACCTAGGTGAGAGAACATATGTGCTCTGAGTGCACCACAGTCTCTATGGTATTCATTGTGGAATAACTCTATAGTGTCTTTATAAAATATATCTCCATATGATTGCCTTCAATACTTTCAACAAGAAATGTCTCCGTCAAAATGTTTTTATAAAAATATTTTCATGTCTCCATTCGATTCCCTATCCCCAGGCAAACACATAGGGTTATCCCGACACAATCTTGCCCGAGTACACAAAATTCTCCATATGAGCAGAAGGATTACAATCTTCATATCTCCATGAAAACATATCTTCATAAGTGATCTCCTCAAATATCCCCTAATGAATCACCGTGTATAGTCTCTATGAAATAATCGTTATATAATGATGATCTCTATGGTAAATCACCTAGTATAATATCCAGAAAATAGTCTTTGTACAATAGTCTCCATAAAATAATCACCACGACATTTTCTCTATAAAATATTCACCATGGAATTTTCTCCACAAGATGCTCTACCATGGTTGAGAGCTTTTCCTTTGCACCTAGGTATAATATGTCTCAATTTGTATCTTCATTCAAGTATAGAGATGATCTAGTCCAAACTCAAACCATTATCAACTCCTACATACAAGGAACAACTTTGTCCAAGTGTAAGGACTTTATTTATCCCGGATACAAGATTGATTCTCCATGAATAATATCTATGATATTCTCCATGAAAAATCTCTATAAAAAATCTTCATGGGATATCATCATGCCAAGTCTCCACGGGGATCTCTATGATAAATATCCATGAAAGTCTTTATGAGAGATTCTCCATGAGAAATCTTCATGAAAAAACCTTAATATGACTTTCCAAGGATGATCTCCATAAAATATAAAAATAAAGGAGTATTTTCTCCATATGACTCTAATCATGGTGAGAGAGCACCTCTACCTGTGTACAACATGCTCTTCATTCTTTATTCAGGCTAGGGCAACATCTAATCTATATACGATGGTTTTTAAAACAATCATGAAAGCATATCCTAGTTTGAATAGGGTGAAGAATACACCTCCATCCAGGCTAAAGCTATACTAATCCTGAGCAAAATAAACAGTCAATGAGCTACCTTAATCGAGTATACAAACACCCATTTTTCCCAAGTATAAAGACAATGATTTTCTATAGATGTGTGGTTAAATAATAGAGCCTTAGCCGTTTCAGAAGGCATATTGGCTAATCAAACAAGATGACTAGTCAGTCAGGACTTTGTGACTAACATCTAAAAGGTAGGTTATACTCAAATCATATGTACAATAAAACCATTTTATCTCAAACTAAGTGAACCTTAGTTTAAAAAATAAAGCAATTGAAGATGGATGTGTTCTTCTAGGCTAATAATGCATGAACTGCTTTTAATCTATTTCTCTAACCAAGTCAACCATATTGACCTAAATAGGTGACGAGAGATGTTTCCCTTAAGCTAAAGATGCCTAATATGGATATGCTTGACTTTAGCTCTCTATGGGATTTCATCGGACATACATCACTTCTCTTTAAAGGACCAACCTTGTGCCCCTCTTCTTAGCGGACCGAGCATGTACTCTCCCAGATAAAGCTTATATCTTTGAATCTAACTATGAAGATGAAATGGACATGCATTAAATACAACCACTTGCCTCTAGCACATCTATGTCATTCTGTTACAACTACATCCACTAAGTGGTTGTTGTCTCACCTTATACTCATTTTAAACTTGGTTAGAAATCCACATAATTAGATTCTTTTTTCCATGAAAAAAACATTGCCACCGACTAGGATTTATAAATCCAAATTATTACTATTTTTCTAAGGTTCATGGTCTTCCTTATCACCTTAAAAGTGGGCATTGTTCATGGGATATAAATATATTTCTATCATTCGAACCACGAGAAAAGGAAAACATTTTCTTTAACATTTTGATATTCTGACATTCATATTCTTTGTTATTTGTTGCAAATAGCTATAAACACACAAAAATAATACATAGCTTTTAAGGCAATATTTCTTTTATATTTATGCTAAATTAAGTATATAGGGTCTTATGTACTACATAAAAACTTGTTTTACAAGAGTTCTCATGCTATCAGCCTAACCCATTATCAATCAAATCCACTAACCTGCCATAAAAAACAACTAAAATTTCCAAAAGTTTGCACCGGACTTGATCATATTCTTAGATATTGTTATATACTATCATAATAAAAAAGCTATGAATGACCGCAGAAAATAATTAGAAAATATTCAGAACTTTGAATATCATTTTTTTTTCCTTAGAAGGGAAACAACTTAAATGGGTCATTCTAAGAAAGTCTATTATTTCCTCTTTATTAATTTCCTTCAAACTACTTCAATATTTCTCTTTTCATTAATGAAACTTCAATAATTTCTAAAAAAAACTTGTCCTTTTCCTTTCCTTTTATTTTTTGGTATCTTTCTTAAACTTTGTTTTTTAATAATAAATATATTCTCCAACTATTTCACAAACAAAAATTAAAGTTTTATTCAATTGAATTGTAAGCAAGCTATCTACATTTTAAACTAGAACATTCCCGTTTTTTTTTTTTCCTGTTGCAAATAAATACAGATACATATCTATAAATAATATGCATACGGGATCCATATTTATGTTTTCTTGGAACAATAATAAATAAACACGTAGGATCGTTTTTTTTTTTTTTTTTTGCTTTTTTGAAGAATAATAAAAAGCACTGCGACTGAAGCGCGATTCTAAGTATCTCCATCCAAATTCTAACTTTCTCGAGGTTCTTTATGTCTCTCAGCAATCACCCGAAAATGACATGAATCTGTGTGCGCTCTCACTAGCCGTTGCCACCTGTGACTGCAACGTTAATCTGTGCTGGTTTTTTGTTTTTTTCTGCTCTGTTTTTCTCTTCATTTTTGGTTGCTTGATTATGAAAGAAGGCCTGGTTTTGTATGATTGAGTCGTATAAAACCCTAAAGGTGGGGTGGGGCAGGGGAAAACTCAAATAAACCAATTTCGAAGGCATAATCAAGCCCTAATGAGTCGCCTTCATGCCTTGTTGATTCAACAACTCATCCAATTATTAATGCTAATTTTAACTTGGTGTGGGGCCATGGCTGTTAGCAGCAACCTAACAGCTATGGTTCGTCCTCCAGTGGGCTTTACAGTGATGAGATAAGAAATGCAAACCAAGTAAAGTAATGTGTTTGGTTATCTATCCATTTCTAGTTATCTGATTAAGAAAATACAGAGAAGGAAACAATTAGAATCGGAAAAAGATAATTAGCAATTATTGGGAATCTAATCGTGCAAAACAAACAAAATTCGGAGGAAATGCAGCTCAGCTTTCATGTCCATCTTGGAGCTTGCTCCTGAAATTACTCGGGGCCGGTTCGTTGGTGATGGTGCAGGGTTTTTCTTTTTTAAAAAAAGAAAAAAAAAAGAAAAGAAAAATCATTAATTTTCCAGCCTCTTGTACATGCCAACCTAATTGGCTGAAATTGCAGCCCGAAATTCCAGCCTGGACAGCTTTAGTTTTCAGCCCAGCACTCGATATTCACCTTGTTTGTCCACCTCCTATACAAGCATAACCTTCTATGTATTTATTTAATTTTTTTTTTTGAATTTTTAGGAGTTGCACAAATAATTTTTTACACATAAATTTTTCAACTCATACACAAGTTTTCCAATTCAAAAAAGACATTATCTTTTGCACTAATAGCATTGACCGTCGTTAATATTTCTATTATAATGTGTATGACTCAACAACCATAACATAATACAATAACCAATAATTATTATGTCTAGTCAATAATAAAATATCAGTTTTTTCACAAATTATACACTATTCTTCTCCATAAAGAAATTTCATTTCTAGACCTGGGTATATAAATATGCTTAGGGTAAAAATAAAGATCGAAACTCCACATAATCATTAAAAACTCACAATGTATACTTACATTGTGCTATAAAAATCAATTATGTCATTTTAGCTAATAGAAACTAGTTAAATTAGTCACATCATTCTAGGCCTAAGCAATAGACTCTTTTATTTTTATATATATTTTTCTTGTATTTTTTTTCATAACTATATTTCTGTAAACCTTATTGACTTGAGTATTGGAAAGGTTCTAATTTTAATTTTAATAAGAAACATGTTTTATAAGAAAACTCTTACTATGAGCCTGTTTAGGAGTGTGGTTATGGTTGTTTTTTAAAGTGTTTTTTATTCGGAAATGTATCAAAATAATATATATTTTTTATTTTTTTGAAATTATTTTTAATATTAACACATCAAAATAATCTAAAACTACTAAAAAAATATATTAATTTAAAGTAAAGAAAAAACATTTAAAATTTAATTTTTTTAAAAAATCACTTTTAAACACACAAAAATAAACATGTCTAAATATCAAATAGTTTAGTCATTTGTTTAAAAAATTAATTTTTAATTTTTTTGAAAAACAATTCTACCCTCTTCACAAAAGGGACCCCAGAAGAGACACGACTTAAACTCCATTAAAAAAACCACGCTGCCAAAAACCCAGCAGTCTCTCTCTTTGCCTTTTCTCGCCGGATTCTGGCCAAACCATAATAACTATATTGCCTCTTCCATCACCGAACTCTAATCGCAACCTCATCTTCTCCCAATCACCATCGACGGCCACTTTTCTAACCATCAAGAATAGTTGTCGTTCCTTCCTCTCATACCCACTAGCCACTGCCACAAGCCTAGCGCTGCCGCCAACGCAGCACCCATCGTCCCCCTTAATAGGCTCTTACTCTAACAATCCCTAATGGCTATCATAGCATGACCCAGCAGCCCCCTAAAGCACCATCGCCCAACCACTTTGTTCCAATCACAAATCCAACCCAGCCACTTAGCCACCGACCCGATCTCCTCATGCCATAACCCTCTCAACAGTAACTTGAACCACCCAGCAATAAATCGATCTCCTCCTCTTAAACCCATAAACACCCAAAGAAATCAGATCATAGCGGTCTTTTTTTGGGATTCCCCCTTAAATACGAACAACTTGGCAAATGAATTCAAAGATTACATCTCCATTAAATTTCCTTACTGAGAAAAGATGTATTTGTTGCATATGTATTGTTGTTATGCCAATGTTTTTCAAGATTTCTTGATTTCCTTCGTTTAATCTAACACAGAAAAAAGGGGGAGATTTTTTTAGTGGTAATTTTGTTTTTCTAAAGCAATAAGATTATTATTTTTTCATTAAATTGAATACAATAAAAATAAAAATATGTAAACAATACAATAATTTCTTGTTGATTTTTTTTAATTTCATGTCATTGTCAGTGTTATGAATTTATAAAATCAATTTAAAATCTAATCATATATATAAAATTGAAATAAAATATTTGACTTATAATATTAAATTTAATTATATTATTTAAAATATTTATAGAATCAAATTAAATTAATAATCATAACTATTTTATTTGTAATTTGAAATTGCATGGTATATCTTCTAAGTAAATAAATATTACGAGGAAGGACTTGTCGATTATGCTGGCAAACTAAAATTAAAAAATAAAACATCAATGATGATGGAGGAGATGCAACCTAGATGGAACTAATTGGGTATAAATTGAACGGGAGTATTTATTTATTTATTGTTTTTTTTAATGTTGTTGCCCCTGCCAGCTGCATTTTCGAGCAAACAAGAGCACCAGCCACCGCTGAGATTTTAATGGCAAGAGAGGTCAAACATAAATTAAAAATGGTCCCTTTCAATAATGAGGAATATTCTTGGCTGTGATGAGTGCAAGTGTCTCGGATTGTGCTGCCAGGATGTTTCCCCTGGAATTAGAAATATGATCAGATCGATCGCATGGCATGACTACATGGCATGCACATGCATCATCTTGTTCTTCCATTCAAAGACAGTTTTAAACATCATCAATGGCAAGAGCCTCCTTTTCTCATAATTTCCAATTAAAAGGTTTAGGATACAGTGTTTAAAGAGAGACCTGCAGCAGAAAAAAACAGTAAGAGCCTCTCAAGGATATGTAGGATGAAAGAGGTAGAGGTGGATGGAGGACCCGAGCGCAAGGTTTGCGAAAAAAAGAGAGGCTGAAAGAATGTCAAAGAGACCACAAAGACACCGTTTTGGAGCGAGTTTTAATTTTTTAATTTTTTTTTTGTTAAAATTTGAAATATTTTTTATTTTAAATTAATTTTTTTAAATTATTTTGATGTCAAAAATAAATTTTAAAAAATAAAAAATAAATATTATTTTAATATTTTTTTGAGTGAAAAACACTTTAAAAAACAAACCGTTATTATATTTTCAAAGAAAAATTATAGGGTTTTTTTAAAAAAAATATATAGTTATTTTTATAATAATATTTTTTATTTGAAATTACTATTGCAAATCAAATGGTCTTTCTTTTTATTTGTTTTTGTTTATTTTTTATGATTTGAATTCTATTTGAGATTCAAATCAATATCCTTTAATAATTCTAAACAAATAAATTCATTTAACCAATGAATGGTTCTAAATAATTAGATAAAGTTTAAGATGTAAATCATAATTGTTGAAGGAATAGAGGCAAAGTAAAGAAAAAATAACTAATTTATAAGATGTTCAAGGTAATTTGTTTTTTAAGAAATAATATTAATATTAGATTTTTTTATTATTAATACTTTTATTTTATAATAAAAAGATTCAAATAAAATAAAAATGAAGTTGAGGTTTATTTTCGATGTTTTAATATAAAACAATTCTTAGTGTTAGTTTACAATGCAGGGAAAAAAAATTTGTCCTAAAAGAATTAAATAATTTAAATATAAAATAAATTAAAAGTTTAAATATTTTTGGTTGAGTTAAAATGATAATTTAAATGATTAAAATAGATATAAGGTAGAATTTTCAGATCAAGAAAGGATATGTATGTTGAATGACTTTTCAAATAATATTTTAGTTTTATCATTCAGATTTATTTATTTCTTAGATATCATCTCCTTTCTTTAATAGATCTTAGATGAATTAGTACTTAATCAAGGCCAACTGGAAGGAGGACAAGGGAAGGAAAAAAAGAGAGGCAAGTTTGCTGACCAAGTTAAGTCATTCTAGTAGTGTCTAGTACTTGAATCTTCAATTTCACGAGTTAATACATGTCAATATTAAGAGTTTTCATCTTTTCATTTCATTCCTTGGATTTTTTTGTGATTTAATCCTTTTATATTTTATTATTTTGCATTTGAGCTAGGATTATACACAAGTTAAAATAGCTACAACATTAATCTTTTTTAACCAGATCATTATTTGGATAGAACAGCCAGTTCACTCTTGGCATGTTAAATCGAACTGGTCACACCAACTTTTGTTCCATTTATTAATATATATGATGGTTGATTAATTTGATCTAATACATTGGTTTTTAATTTTCATTTCAAATATTTTATGGCATGCATAAAAAATATATGATTCTTACCATTATTTTAAATGAATTGATTGGATTTTGATTCGGTTTCTAACAAAGCATGGCCAAGAGCCAAGTAAAACAACCTAAAATATATAATATCGGTGGTTATGTTTTCAAAATCAATGGATTATAATAATTATAGTTATAAAATCATATTCAAATAATGTTGTTTTGAAATTATTCTTTATTTAAGATTGGAATGATGTTGTTTTGGAAAAACAATTTGAAAAGGTCAAATTATATCTTATTCAGTTTTTACCATATTACAAGTTAATCTCTCATATTAATTGAGTTTGATCAGTTAATACGTAACGTAATTTAACATGAAACTTAATCTGTCCAAGGCACCGGATCGGTCAATGACTTTACCTGGTGAGCTATTCCATGTTTAATATTAATGATAAAGACATTGATTCATGTTTGGTAAGTAAAGTCGCCTGAAAGAACCTAACATTTGACATGCTGTTAACAGTTTCAAGCTAGCTGCTCCCATACCACCCTCCTTTTATTTTACTATATATATATATATATATATATATATACTGGATAAACGCAGGGGAAAACCCACTCACCGACTAGAATTTGTCTAAATAAAAACAGGATTGACCACTTCATTTTTATTTTATTGGGATTAAATGAGGCACAAGTGGTTTTGGTGTAGAGGTCAATTGGTTGCAGTGTCTCCATCATGGATGTGGCCATTTCTTTCAATCCAAACACATAGCTTTCGACGTTATTATGCTCTGATTAATCTCTGGTGTCAGGAAATTGATTGTGCAGTAGGAAGTCAAGTTATAGATTACCTACTCCTTGAGATAAATCACTCCCTCAACTTTTCTTTTTAAGTGAGGGAATCCAGACGTGGACACTCATTCTAAGATTTGCTTCTTCGGAAATCTAGTTTTTGTTGCTGAATAACATTGATTCTGTGTATTACAAAGGTCATTGATTTATGCTATAAACAGACTAGATAAAGGAGGAAGAGAGAGGATTTATACATGTAAAAAATTGTAATCTGCTCATCATAGGATCAATATCTTTGAATCTCTCTACACGATTTTGTCTTCTTGATTTTCCTGATAACTTGGTGATTTTGAAGTAGGAAGATTAAGACGCCAGAGCATGATTTTTGAGCAATCCTCTGGTGGGATTCCCTTTAACTTCGTCTCGTCTTCAAGAGCTACTTGTTTGACGAATTTGATTGAGTTCTGTAAGAAAAAGAAAAAGAAAACAAAAATGAATGGGAGGAGGAAGCAAAAAAGGCCCAAAGTCCTGACATCTTTGGACGTTTTCTTCATCCTTTAAATATCACATTGATTTTCCTACAAGTTATTTCAAGGAATTCGCAAAAAACCTGTACAGGATTCATTGGAGATTTATATTCTAGCTTGTACGACAAGTTTATTTGCAACATGAAGGTTAGTTACTCTTAATGTGGTTTGAAGGGACCTACCTAGTCATGGTTTCCGAGGTTGGTTTAAGTTAGATAGGCACAAGTACCTGTGATGTTTGCTGGACTGATGAAGGGCGACCCCATCTCTCAGGATCCCAGAGGATTGAGCTGTTGAATCCAAAACTTGAAATATGAATTGGAGGCCTTTTATCCGTTTCGTTGTTCATTTTCCTTAGATGCCATCCGATAACCTGCGAGGAATCACATACAGGTCCTTCAATTATCACTTTCTTCTCGTTTGCTGAAAGTAATGCCATTGGCCATGTTCCAAACACCCTGCATATTATCCATCGAAAGGAAGTTCTGTCGATAATCAATCACCAATTATTATGAATCTGTTGCTGCTATCAGAAGAATTCTGGCACAGCTATTGATTCAATTCCATCGTTCATCTTTTTTTAAGCTTTTGCAGAGCGATTAGTTAACGTAAACCTCATTTTTCTACAGATGAAAGCTACATAACAACGAATATAAAGCACAAGCTGCCCCCCTTGCTTGATAGACAAATCACTTAGCCTAACCACCCATTGAAAGAGTCAAAACTCAAATCAAAATGTGGGACTCGTTAGAATCATATTGTTTAATTTCCCCTGCCCAATCATACATTTTCTGGTAGAAAAATCTGTTTGTAAACTTTATAATATATAGATTTGGTGCACCTAAGCAATCACGCTTCAAGTCTCCCATTGGATTTCGTTTAACAAGTTCTAAAACTTTGAGAATTCCACCCACCAGCCAGAGATTTCTTGTTTTATTTTTATCTCTATTTCATCTTCTTTCTTGAATTTCTTAGTGACCCCTACCTAAAGCATAGCATTGACAATTTTAAAGCTCAACTTGCGAAGCACCAAAGAAGAAGGAGTTAAGAAAAAATTACATACTCAATTTGTCTAATCTCGTCAAAGAAGCCAAGATCGTAAACATTGGAAAGCCCGGCAAAATGAACAATCCCACTCAGCCTGTGTTTTTCAATGTGCCTTAATGCAACATTCCTTTGATGATCCAACTCTGCTTCGGGATCTGTAAAATTCTCCTTGAACACCAAATGCCTATACATAATACCTGTTTTCCTAAGGACCTCCGATACTTCATCTGAATCTGATTGCCCTTCCACAACAATCCACAATAATGGTGGAGGAACCAACCTGATCGTGTTAGCCAACCTCCTCAAGAAAACCCCTTGATACGGATCTTTAGTGCTTGTTGGCGTAACGATGATTGCCAGTCGTCGTGGCGCTAACTTGGATTCTGTTTCTTCTTTTTCCAAGAATGTTGCATGTTCAGATTCCTTAGAGCTTGGTGGAGCTGGTACTGCAGTTTCAGCTATCAAACTTCTGTTGACATTACTAGCATGTGGTGTACTTGCTGCCTGCTGGTGCAACATTTCAACAGGTTGCGGCGAGGATTGCGATTTATTTGATGCAGCAACGTGACTAGTAAAAATTGAAGCCTTGCCTGCTGGAGCGAAACCTGTGAAAAACCCCATAACAAAACACAAACCAAAATGAAATATAGCTTTCTTCCATAACTGAACTCTCCTCTTTGATCTTTCCACAGAGCCCATCAAGCTAAACCTCTCAAAAACGTGATCAAAAACCAAGTTGTTGGCTCAGATACTGACCCCTGAGTTTTGGGGGAAAAGAAAGGGATTCTTTGAGAGAGATTGAGAGATGTGGAAGACAACAATTAATAAACAAGGAGTTGTTTTATAGCGAAGCTGTATGTTTTTTTGCGGAGGTTGAAGCTAACTGGTCGATGACAGGTACTGGCAAACTCAAAAGCCACATTATGATTATTCGGAACCCTTTTTTTTTTTTTTTTAATTTGACGAGGCTTTGCTTCGTTTAGTTGTCACTTGAAGTGAAAGAAATCATGGAAAAATGTGTTTATTGGGAAGGACTTGAGTTGCTATCTGCACCAGATAGTTGGTGGGATGCTACCCATCAGCAAAATATATTTAGACAAAAAAAAAACTTGTTTTATATTAACTTGTTGTTAAGATTAATTATAGAGGGTGTGGGTTGTGTCTGTTTAAAGATAATTTTATTACATATACCAACCTCTTGTTAGAATTTTGGAAAAAGACCTAGCTGGTGACACATGATCATATAACAAATCTATTACACACCATGATTGAATTACCTACATTTTGATCCATGATTTTTTTATGATTGTATGATTAGGTCCAAAACCAACCAACCAACAAACCAATAAAAAAAAACCTCTCCTTTTAATTACCCTTTAATTTGACCTTGTTGTCTTAATATATTGACCTAAGACTATTAAAGTGTTTGTGATTGTGATAATGGTTGTTTTTTAAAGTATTTTTTTATTTATAAATACATTAAAATAATATTTTTTTAAAAAATTATTTTTTATATCAGCATATCAAAACAATTCGAAAACATTAAAAAATTAATTTTAAACAAAAATAAATTTCAAAATTTGTTCAACCCCTATTTGAAACGCAATACTAAATACATCATAGATAAGATATGTATAGTAATATTCTAGTCCATTTAATTTAATAAATGTTAAAAAAAAAACACAATTGATAAATCTCTAAAGAAAATAGACAAGTCCAATCCAATTATTATGAATTAAAAACCTTTCCATCAAAAGAAAGTGAAAAGAATTGAAAATTCAAAATATATAGTTACAGAAACTAGAAAGTGACCGGTGTATATGAAATAATTAAGTTAATTATATTATCCATCAAGTAATTTAAATGGATACTTGTGATGATGATTTCATATTTCAAAATGAATTTAACGAGTAAGATCATGAAGTTGGTAATATAATTTTATTTTTATTAACGTGAGTGTTCGGGCCAGCTTGTTCACACCTCAATTAATTTTATGGATCTTGAAGTTAACGACTATGTAGAGTTGTAGTGGTCCAGAGATTTGTAAAATTCAAACTCGTGACTTCTAGAAAATAAATTTAGAACCTAATTAGTTGGGTTACATCCATCAGGTTACCTAAGGCCTGAAGTTTGTAATATAATTTAATCTTTTATATCTTGGAGAGAGAGAAAATAATAGAGAAGAGGTGAGGTGAGGTTATTGCATGTATATAATTTAACTCATATATTTTAAAGAACATTCTATTTATATATTATATGTTGTTGAAATTATATGAATAACATAAATGTATTTTATTGATATTGTGAAAGAACCGTTCAAAGGTTAGAAAGATTATTAAACGAATGAAGCCAGTGATTTAATTAAATGGCATAAAAACTAAAATAAGTAGGTATTAATTATACAGAATTATTACCAGGACAAATAACACCATTACGAAGAATTTCTGAGATTTTTATTATAAATATAAGGTGTTAACTGAGACAACTTTGAGAATTTAACAGAGTTGAAAAGGAGTTTCAGTCTATGATACTTAATCATATTTTTTAGAATTGATTATGATTAAAAATCTATTATATTAAACTTTTTTTTTTTGCTTACGTTGATAAAATAAAAAATACTTAAGGATCAATATGTATTATGGAATCAACAGCAAGGACTAAGATGAAATTATCATAAAAAGTCAATAATCTAAAATAGAAAACTATAACAATCTAGCGGTTGCAGTTAAATGTGTTGTAACTTGTAAGAATGTAGCATTGTATCATGGTTCCTCTAGGATTTAACAAGCTGAAATTGACCAGTGGTTTCAAAAGGCTTGAAGTTGTTTTATATTGTTACTGTAAGAGTGTAGCATATGTTTATGTTATTTTTTTTTAATAAAAGAAGTGGTTGTTTAACAAGGCATATCTAGAATAAATATACAAGTACTATTCAAAAGACATATACACTAAACCGATTCACATGAGAATTATATATGGAGGCATCACATGTATTTATGGAAAGGTTCACGTGATGGTTATATAAATGATCTTTAAACTTGAAATTACTAATATTTCATTCTTCCAGGAGTCCTATGTACGGAAAACGTTACATTGTTTTGCCCAACCATACTGCCAGCACGCACCTACCTGATCCAGAGCCACCAAGCAAGGGACCTGCCACATTGGAGACACCACAACCTTAGTTATGTTTATATAATGAGTGTTATATTTTGACCCTGTTACACATTATCCTAATCAATGGTAACAAATAGACAAATATGAAGTATAACATGAACTATATAAATATATTTAAGTAATCAAGAGATGATTCATCATCTCTGGTCAATTTGAGAAAATGTTTCATATGTTCTCAAATGGTATTAATTGTAAATCCTTACACAAGGTGGAATGAAACTTGAAAAAAATTTCAAATCTTATTCAAATAATCAATGACTATAGTGTTAAGAATATATATGATTTAATGAAGTAGACACATTCATTGCTATAATGCCTAAATCAAAACATTGTTAATGAATAGATAATAATTATACTAAGAAACTGAAAACTAAATAGTTAAGTTAAACTCAAATGATTTTCCTAATATTTGAGGAATCATAATAAGTTGTTAGATATCATACTTGGTCTTCAAATATAAATCTATCAATTGTTGAATTTATAATAAATTAATTTATTTCGTTTAATTAATCCTATTTTAATTGTTGAATATACATGATTTAATGAAGTAGAAACATTCATTGCTATAATGCCTAAATCAAAACATTGTTAATGAATTGATAATAATTATATTAAGAAACTGAAAAATAAATAGTTAAGTTAAACTCAAGTGACTTTTCTAATATTTAAGGAATCATGATAAGTTGCTAGATATCATACTTGGTCTTCAAATATAAATCTATCAATTATTGAATTTATAATAAATTAATTTATTTCGTTTAATTAATTCTATTTTATTTAGGATTGTGATTTATATTTGAGTCAACTTATTAGGAAACCTAATGGGTCACACACATAAAAAATCATTTGTCATAAATCAAAATGGAATGATTAATCAAGTGTGACTTGATTTTAAATAAGTTTTAGAAATTGATGACTAGAGTGTAATTTATATATGGAATTACAATTCTAAATCTAAAAAAATCAAGTATGGATTTAATTGAATAAATTTTTAAAATTAGCTTAAAATAATATATGTATTATTATTTAAGGATTGATATTTTATTATTTATAGGGTTTTTAGTTTTCCTATAAATAAAATGTTATGTTTTTATTTTCTATATGAGGTTTAATCTGAAATAAAGTACAATACAGAAATACTTAAAATACAAAAGAAAAGAACCATTACTCTAAGGTATAACAATTTCTCTTTCAAGATTAACATGTCAAATCAGGTTGACCCATATCAATCTAAGATATCATTGTCTCAATATTATAAAAACAAATATGGAGCCTTTAAATTTTGTTTTAAATCAAATCAAGTTTAAATATATTATCTAGCTCACTTTTGAATCGAGTATTTTTATCTATACTTATTTCTCAACTTCCCAAGTTAATTTTTAGTTTGGTTAGAATATGTTTTTATACTTATTTACACATAATCTTCAAACTATTTTATCAAATGTTTACATTAGATTGTTCCTTCGAAAAACACGCTAGCAATGTCATGACATTAATTTTTTGGCGTTGCAAACCACTTATCTATTTATATTTGCTTTTACTCCTCTTCTAAAATAAAAAGGGTATAGACGGATTTTTATCTTCATGAAGTTGCAAATAAGGACATAAAAATATTTGATTTATTTAAACATAGAGTCCCCAAATTTATATATATAAATAACTTATTATATTTATAACTTTTTTAGATGTATCTGGGAAAATTTGTTTATTTTTTTCTAACTTACTATAATTAACTTTTTTTTATTAAATATAAAATATAAATTTATTTTCCCAACCTATACACTTAACAAAAATTGATTATGATGAGAAATTACGTGGATTTTAATGTCAGAGAATAATATAAATCATATCTTGGGACTTTACATAACAGTTTAAGTTTTTGGATTGAAATAATTATTTGATATGGTATTAAAGTCTTGATGACCAAGCGGTCATGAGTTCAAATCTCAGCATCCCTATTTATTTTATAAAAATTAAGTATAAGGTAGTGTAGGTCTATGCATGTTTTAAATCCAAAGGGCTTTCACTTAAGTAGGTGTATTAGAGAATAATATAAATTATATCTTGAAACCTTATCTAATAGTTTAAATTTTTGGATTGAGATAATTCTTTGACACTCAAAAAAAGATCCGTATTCAACAGAAATAAGTATAAAAAAGATTGAGAATTAATTTTAATATAAATGAGAACGGAGATAAAAAGTAAGAACACTCTTCACACGAATAATCTTTGAATGCCGAGGAATGGATAACAAAAACAATTTTCTGATTTCCAAGCCAAACAAACGAAGCTAAGAGTGTAGTTGAAGCATAGTTCACGTCAGACAACTGGAACGAAAAAAGGCCATTCCTTCGGATCTCGTAGAAAGATGGGAATGTATGGAAGTCCAAGCCACTAGTTCATCAGACAAAACATTCAATAATCACCAATAACATTATTTTCACAAACAGTTGAGAGATTTGCAATTAAATCACAACTTTCTTCCATAGCAAGATGAATTTTTTATATATATATATATATATTAATATAAATTTAAATAAATAATTTTTAAAAAACAAACTTAAAACCTAACTCATTAAAATAGAGTACAAGATGAATCTTGATATTAAATATGCAAGAAAACAATCGGACGTGACACAACAGAGCACACCTATCTCAAGACAAGTTCAGTTGCTAGTTAAACCATTCCCCCCCCCCCCCCCCCATAGAACTCGTAGATGACTCTAAATAAACAAAAAAAAAAAAAACTATATGCTCATTTCGGTAGAGATAACTTGAAACCAAAATGCTTAAATTAACTAATCGGACCACGAATAAGCTTGTAAGAATCCAAAGCAAGCACAAAACGTAAGAGAAAAATGGCAATCCGTCCTCAAAACTTGGAGAATCAACCCAGCTGAAACAGAGACATAGACTAGCCTAACAAAACACACTTCACTTTCCACCTTTCTTTACTGCAGACTTTGTGACCTTGGCACCAGATGCACCTTTCTTCTCAACACTCTTGATGACACCAACAGCCACGGTCTAGCGCATGTCCCTCGCAGCAAAACGACCAAGAGGAGGATAGGCAGAAAAGGTCTAAACAACCGTAGGCTTGGTGGGAATCATCTTCACAAACCCAGCATCACCATTTTCAAGAACTTTGGCTCCTTCTCAAGCTCTTTCCGATCGCCTGTCAATCTTGGTCAAAATCCCTGAAAACTTGACAGCAATGTGTGAGGTGTGACAATCAAGGACAGGAGCATATCCGTTTCCAATCTGACCTGGGTGGTTCATGATGATGACCTGAAAGGTGAAGTTAGCAGCCTCCTTGGCAGGATCATCCTTAGAGTTAGAAGCAACAAAACCGCGCTTGAGATCCTTGACAGCAACATTTTTAACATTGAAACCAACATTGTCACCTGAAAGGGCCTCCTGGAGAACTTCATGGTGCACCTCAACAGATTTAACTTCAGTGGTCAGTCCAGAGGGGCCAAAGGTCACAACCATTCCAGGCTTCAGGATACCAGTCTCAACTCGTCCAACAGGTACAGTTCCAATACCTCCAATCTTGTAGATATCCTGAAGTGGAAGACGGAGGGGCTTGTCTGACGGTCTCTTGGGCTCATTGATCTGGTCAAGAGATTCAAGGAGGGTAGGGCCCTTGTACCAGTCAAGGTTGGTAGACCTCTCAATCATGTTATCGCCCTCAAAACCAGAGATAGGGACCAAGGGGATCTTCTCGGGGTTGTAACCAACCTTCTTCAAGTAAGAGGAAACTTCCTTCACAATTTCACCGTACCTGGGCCTTGGAGTACTTGGGGGTGGTAGCATCCATCTATAAACAACAGCCACCAAAAGCAACGCAAGCACCGGTCAGGAGTCTAAAATTTTAAACAACTGAAGTTCAAGTATACATGAAGCATCAAAGAAAAAGCTGAACAAATTAATAGAAAATTTGTTTACCTTGTTGCAACAGCAAATCATCTGCTTGACACCAAGGGTAAAAGCAAGTAGGGCATGCTCACGGGTCTGGCCATCCTTGGAGATACCAGCTTCAAAACCACCAGTGGTGGAATCAATAATGAGGACAGCACAGTCAGCCTGTGAGGTACCAGTGATCATATTCTTAATAAAGTCACGATGACCATGAGCATCAATGACAGTGCAGTAGTACTTGGTGGTCTCAAACTTTGACAGTGCAGTAGTACATGGTGGTCTCAAACTTCCAGAGAGCAATATCAATGGTGATACTGCGCTCACGCTCAGCCTCAAGCTTGTCCAAAACCCAGGCATACTTAAATGACCTTTTGTTCATCCCAGCAGCTTCCTTCTCAAACCTCTCAATGACACGTTTGTCAATACCTCCAAGCTTGAAGGTCAAATGACCAGTGGTGGTTGACTTGCCAGAGTCAACATGGCCGATGACCACAATGTTAATGTGTGTCTTCTAACCATGATAAAATTTGGGAGAGAAGCTGAAATTGATAAAAAAAACAAAGGCTTACTAAATACATAAAAACATATTGAATGGAAGCAATAACATACAAGAGAAACATTACCAATAATGTAATTTAAATAGTCTAATTCTTAAAATGCAACAAATCATAATTCAACAATAGCAAAACAAATACCACATTCAAACAATTACCTTGCATAAGGCAACACAACAAGTCAACACTACTGGTGCAATAAGAGAACCAAACTAGCATAAAAAGTATTCACAAATAATCACAGCTTACAAACATAACTAAAAAACGAAAACCCTTGAAAAAAAAAGTAAACTCAAGTTCAACAAATATAACGATACCCTTTTTGGTGTGACTGCTTGGATTCGAGCCCAGGTCTCCACGCCACATAAGCATGGAATTTACCATTAAAGTACAGCCACTGAACAAGTCAAGAAAACCACTTTCCCATTAGATGCAGGCACTTTAGATCAGGTCAAAAGGAACCAAATGATATCAAGGTTCAGTTTGTTTCTGCCTTGTTTCCGATGGAAAAGGATACAAACATAAACTACATGATAAAAAAAATAATCAAATCAAGATCCTTAAATGAAAAGAGCAACGACAACTGATTGGTGATGAAACAAAACGTTAACCGATATAAACATAACACAGGAACAAAAGAAAACGAATTCACAGTCAGAATTCAATCAAAACAAACAGTTTTTCCGTCAATTAAAAATAACAAAAACTGAATCATCAGATCTGAAATGTGACACAACCACAAGTAAACATCAGTTGAAGCGAGGCATAAGAACCAAAACTTATAATACATCAAATCAAAGGTTTCTATCAATCAAAAAAGGAATCACATCAGACAAGTAAGCATAACAGAATAATAAATGTAGAGAAAGAGAGAGAAGGGATCGAACCTTAAAGAAAGGGAATTGAGAAACGAAGGAGCTCTCTCGCAGCTACAGGGAGCAACGTTGAGAGCAAGCGAAAGAGCGGGAGTTTTGAGGCTTTTGCTGCTTTATATGATGACGCTTTAGCGGGTGCTTGAGAATCTCATATCAGTTATTTTTTATAATATTTTTTATTTTAAAATATATTAAAATAATTTTTTTATTTTTAAAAAAATTATTTTTAATACCAGTGAATCAAAATAATTTGAAAACATTAAAAATATATTAATTTAATTTTTTAATTTTCAAAAACATTTTCTAACCGCAATGCCAAACATAGTGAGACAGTTTTGTATTGTGTTAACTTTGTGGTTGTCGTTAAAAAAATTATTTTATAAAAAAATATTTTTAGTTGAGGTTAGTTTGATAAAATATATATTTGGTTAAAACTATGGTTGAAATTGAAGTTGAACAAAACGTAGTTTAATATGTTAGGTTAAGAAAACTTTTCAAATTGAGGTTATAAAATAACTAAAAAAGATATATATTAATATTAATGGTTTCTAATTAAAATATTGTAGATTTAACTACTGTTATTACATCATGAAATAAACAATATTTTATATAAAGTATTTTTTATTGTTCTATTCAACTATCTGTAATTCCATTACATACGAAATTCATCCAACAATGACACAGTGTTTATGGCTTCCTTAGCATGCAACAACATCAGGTAAAATATTATCATGAACAAAATTGAGATTGCGATCAAATTCTGCAAATGTTATGTTATCATGCGATCTCTTTCTAATATAATTATACAGTGCTAATGAATAATGTTAAAGACTAATTTTTCAAATCAAACACAATATCTAAGAAATTTTTTTGGAATTTTTTTATTTTACTGAGTCAGACTCGGTCCAATACATTTCGGTTAGGTCGGACCCGGTTAGGCCATGAACAGTGGAGACGGGAAAATGCAGTAGAAGAAGAAGAAAAGGAGGGAATGGGAAGAGCAGGCTACCCTGCGCGGCGACGATGTCTTACCAGTTATGAACTGAGGGAGTTGTTTGGGCGATAGACGACGATCCTTCTTATTTTTCCTCTGTTTATGCTCTTCTTCTCTCTCTTTCAGGTCGTGCCTTTATTTACAACAGGAAACACACAAAGAGGGAAGAAAACACAGGAGACCAGAGAGAATAAGATATAAAAGAAACAAAAGAATAAGAAGCAGGTAGGGATATCGTCTTTTAACTTTGTCCCCAGACCAGAGAGAGTAAAATATAAAAGAAACAAAAGAATAAGAAGCAGCTAGGGATATCGTCTTTTAACTTTGTCCCCAGACCAGAGAGAGAAGCAGAAGAGGAGAGAATCTAGAAAGCAAAAAGAAAAGGAAGACTAGATAAAAAAAACATAGAAGAGGAGGCAACATTAGTTAACCTGCCTTTCCTCATCATAATCTTTCAAGCGGCAACTTGAAGTTGCTTTTGTTATCCTATGGTTTAAACATAAAATAATAATGGATTCCATAAACAGTAACTTGTGTTTAAAGGTAACCAAACAATTATTTTTGTGGTCATCTTTGAAAGCAGAAGCAGCCACAAAAAAACAAACGCTTTCTTAGCCCTTCGATTTAGATTAGGGATTCTCCATCTATTGTTGGATTGTTTTCAATCTAATGGTCCGAAATAACAATGTATTCGCTGGTATATGCATTACTTTAGTGTTGTTCGTGCATATCACGTTTTTAGGGAACATCGGATTTGAATTTTTTTATTCGCACGTAAGATTCCTATTTCGTCCTCCTTTATATGTCACGTATTCTTCTCCTCAAGTCCCGGATTTGCCCCTTAATGATAATAATAATAACAATAATAATCTTGTAATTGCAGCCCTGATTCAAGCAGCAATGATGGCCTGAGCGCTAAACCTTAGCTCCATCTCCTTTATATCAAAGCAGAGGTAGACAGACATGTACAGAGATTACCTTTTGATTTTCTAGAAGCAGAAGAAAAGCAGTAGCTTGTGGGTATCAAATCTAATTTATTTTATGTTTATGTTGCTTTCTATAATCTCTTCATTATATATAATAGTTCTTTGCTAGGATATAGAGAGAAACATAAAATAAATTAGTTTTTTGTTTCCTCTCTCTTGTCTCAACTACTTCCATCTTCTTTCCATCCTATTCAATGCTATCAAATCCTAAGCAGATGAAGAACCCTAAAAATTCAAGACCCGATCTGTCAGAAGCAGCCCACAGAATCTGCTCAATGATCAATTTCTATCCAGCCACGTGACCTCAGCCAGAACTGCATTACCAAGCCAAATCCAATTTCTTTAGTTGGGTGGTATGTATGCTGCATGCTATCAATGACACATGATAAACAAATTTTGAAATTTTTTTTTGTCAAACTTTGCATCATTTAGGATAAACAAGACAACAATTTCCTAAGCAGAGGCACTAAAACCTTCAATATACAACATGTTGTGACCGGCGGAAGCCATGGATCAGGCTCTAGATTGCTGGAGGCAATGGAACCATAGATTCATTACACTGCATAAAAGATGGCCAAGCAAAAGTCAAAGAGGTCTATTGTACGAGCAGTGAAGTTCCCTTTTCGCAATGCCTGCATCAATCAGCCTACTCGTCAAGCCCATAGTCCTCGCCAAAGTATCTATCAACTAAAGCATTTGCCAAATTTCTCAGGTCTTCATTCTCGTGAAACTGAAATCTTTCCATGGCATCAATACCATCCTCTCGCTCAACAAGCTTCGGGCCCTCGCCATTTGGCATCCCCCTCAAGACCTGCATTGACAATGTATAGATGAATGATGATCAAAAAGGTTAGGGTGGGTCATCGAGTGATAATATGTTGAATAAAAAAACCCACGTTAGACTTTAAAAGAAAAAAATTAAATTGAATTTGTTGCTCGCATGTAGTTTTATGGACAAGAAAGGAAATCTCACGAGTCACCAAACCAATCCTAGGTTCATATCTTAGCAATGGGAAAAATAGCATAATTTTTTTCAGTAACTAGAAGCAAACCATAAAGCAAGAAACAACGCAATCTTTCTTGATGTAAAGTCACATACAAATAGATACATTTGCAAGGAACTGTTTCCTTACCAGCTCCATAAATTGAAGACCTAGTCTTGCAGCCTCAGTGTCGGCAGATCTAACCAAGTCAATAAAACCAGGAAGGCATCCTCTACCAACAAGGGAAACCAGGTGCTCTGAGATTAAATTTGGCTTTCCATCGCCTTCTGTTGGGGCAACACAGAGGTTACCCAAAACGTATGCTACTTCCTTTCTTATATCAAAAGGTGCAGTTGAAAGTAAACGCAGTAATAAAGGCGCAGCCTCGCTAGAATATATCAACTGCTTGTGCTCAATTGAACCAGCTGCAATGTTAGATAATACCCAAGCAGCTTCCTAGAGAAACGGTAAAAAATTCCAGTAAGAACAAGTTATAAAGGTTAATGTCAAAGTGATTAAGACATGCTAACTCACCTTCTTCAAGACTCGGTGCTCACTCTTCAAACATTTTACAAGGACCTCAATGACATTATCTGAGTTTCAGGGAAGTTCATATTTTAGAAATGGAAGACTAAACTTGCCCAATTTAAGCAAGAGAGGTATTCCACTGACCTGTGATTTCACACCCAGGAAGAAGAACAGCAACTATTGTGTGTGAATCACCGGCTATTACATTACCTAAACTTCGTAAGACCTGGATAGGAAATTACTTGTCAAATTATTCAAAGACAAGGAAATATTAAATTTATATACATCCCAAATCCATTTGGCAAAGCATCACATAACTTGATTAAGGCATGGTTGCTTTAGCCAGCTAATTATTTCATTAATATCTTTTGAAATTATTGAAATAGCAAGAAAATGCAAATTTGTAAAGTTTCCAAATCAACTGTCTGCTTTAAGTATACAAATGCTAATTTCCATATTGTAAACAACAAAATAGTAAAACAATAGTGTTAAGTTAGGTTTAGTTTTAAAGAGCTCTTTTTTTTTTCTTTTTCCTTTTCTTCTAGTCTTTTGAAAGAATTCATTTTCCATTGAACTACAAGAATAAATCAAAGTTCACACCATCATTTTTTTATATATATAAAAAAAGATCAAACTGAGGAACTCACTGGACTGGGTTTTTCAAGACAAAAGCATTACCAGCAATTGGCTTAAAATTTAGAACCCCATAAAAAATATATTTCACATATTTTCTACACATTATAATGTGCCACTACATGACATTATATTCAAAGTGACAAAATAAAGATTTATGACAACAACATTGATCAACAAAAGCTATGTAAAATCTCATATTGAATGTACCGGAATAAGCAATTGCAAGCTATTTGATGATGCTAATCTTTGTACAAGCAGCTGAAGGGCATCACTTTTAACCAGCATACTGGTAGCAACATTTGAAAGGGCTGAGAGATACACAACCACCCATGCTACTTCAGTTGCCAATTCCTCATCCCTGAATTCAACAAGTAAATACTACTTTAAACTTGGGTATAAATTTTCTAAAAAACTGAATAAAATTATTTCAAGAAATGAGAATTATTCCCCAGATCAAAGAGAAGAGAGATGAGAGATGGTAATATTGTCCCATATAAGATATAAGGATGGAGCTATAAGACAACAACTTGCAAGGGAATTCTACCCAATAAAAGAAGGAAGAAAAAAAACTAGCAGAACCTTAGAAACAGATTGCCATTTTTTAGTAACTTAACTACAACTGATTGCAGCAAGAACACTACCATCACGATTCTTGTGTTCTAAAGTATAGTCTAATAAGCTAACCAACAAAAAGCAAAACTGATTGTTAGGTACCTTTTACATGAGATTCTTCAACAGAGTATAAATTTAAACTTGTAAGAGAAAAGGAAAGGAAAATGATATGAAGCAAATCTAAAATAAACAAGCAGTTGCAGATATTGGAACAAGAGTGTGGCATACATGTTGTAGAAACTTTTCTAGGCCAACCATGGGTATATGCCATGAAGCAAAAGTGAAATTTGCATGAGCTGCTTGTTGATGAACAGCACCTTGTGTACCAAAAACTGAGCTTTGAATGATTAACGGGATAGAAGATAATCATTGAGAGCCATTTTTCGAATGGCTTAAGAACCAAATCACAAATTCTTATCAAGTGACTCATGTCAACTAATTGCCATTTTTTCACATGGCTTAAGAACGACTATCACCTAAAATGTGTTTTCCTCATAAGGAATTATTTAAATGGTTCCTGGTCATGAGGGTAAACCTCTATATAGATTTAACATGCATTAGAAGAGGGAATAATGTTGAAAAAAACAGAAAGATACTAAAATATTGATCAGATTGTAAACATGGACAGCCACCTTGGTCACCACAAGGCTTAAAGAAAAGGGCACAACAGAAAATTCAGAAAAGGCAGTCCAAAAGTTTTTTAATGACAATGATTGATTGACACCACGTACGCTTTTCTTAAGTGCCGAAGAATTGCATCTAGAACCCCATCAACTCTAATGAGTTCTGTGGCAGCTTTATGATCTGGTCCCTGCATTCAAACACACTGAACCTATGCTGTAAATGAAATTTTAGCACACAAGCATAATGATGTGGATACGAATATATCAGACAATGAACTTATTATGTTTATTACCAAGTCAACAGGTGCTTTAATCACAAGAGTGGAATAGGTACAAAAGGCGCCTATCACCCTAATAGTGGAAGGGATACCTTAATCACAGAGTGGCTCAGGACCTATTCCTTCAATTGAAGAGATCAGGAATGCAACTGATCGAGGCAGAGAAATTTAAAGCTTTTTTAGGAAAGCCTACAACTCAACAACTGATGAAGCAGATGTTGTCACAGAATTGTGGTGCATGCCATACACAAACTCAACACCAGGTTTGTAGGTAAACAAAGAATTTTAAGTATCTTTGAAAAAACCAATATGATACTAGAATAAATGAATGAAGGCATGAGAGTGGGGCTGTAGGTGTTGTATTTGCTGAAAACTAATTGATAACTTTGTACTACTAACAGATATTTGAAAACAACATGATAACCTATTAAAAAATACATTAACATTTAGCATCACACTGGGGTTTCTACAAACTGCACCTATGAATTATCTGGCATCACATCTAAGAAAATATTGCATGATGCACCAACCATTGAAGGCATCTCACCACATAAAACAATAAATCCTAGCAACATTCTGGCTTGGAACTTATTTTCCATTTAAAAATGAGATCCCTGCATATAGCCTCTCAAAGTTGGTTCGAACTTATTTTCCAAGAAAAAAAAGATCCCTGCATGCAGCCTCTCAAAGTAGGTTACTTGGGAAGGAGCCTCCGAGTTGTTGAAAAAAGACCTAACATCTCTAGGGGATGACGTTCTCTTTGGGACATGTTTCTAATTTTTCAATAGCATCATAAGCCAAAAGTGACAAACACATGCACAAGTTGTTCATAGTGATAACATTCAAAACCTTGATTAAGTTTGACAATGCCCAAGCAGCTGTTCTCACAGTTGAACCCTTGTTTGGCAGCATCATTCTTGCAAGAGGTGGTAAGGCACCTTGACATAGCAAAACACTTCTCAACTCTTCTCCTTCACCAGCAACATTTCCCAATGCCCATGCGCACTGTTCAGCCACAGGTACGGAACTCTTTTCTACACAGAAATGCAACTATAAATGCCAAACCAAAAGTAGCATATCGATCCACTAAAGTTTCAAACAAAAAACAAGGAAAAGAAAAACTAAACATATGCCCATGAATTACTAGGCTACAGATTTCAGAATTAATAAGTTTTGGGAAATGAATGTTTCAATTCTGGCATTTTATTATAACTCAGAGTTACCTCATATTGTTGTCCCAGTATGGGCTCAAATCACCACAACCAACATACATGTATCATAAAGTATCAAGACAAGGAAGCAAAAAAAAACATTATTGACACTGAAAAGGATGCACCAGCTGTCACAAACCTCCAAGATGTGCAATAAGCAGTGGTAAAGCAGGCAATAATGCTTTTGTTTCTTCTGGTTTTCCAGCTGCAATATTTGTAAGGCACCATGCTGCCTCAAGTAACTGCAGATAAGACGAATCAGTGTTTGAATTTACATTACTCATAAGAAGCTGTACGTTTTAAATTGTGTTCCTAGACAAGGTAGGTGGATAAGAATCAATGTATTTCTCTGACAAGCACTGAGCATTCATTCAACATGGATTGCAATTTAAGAAAGAAACAACTAGTAGACTATTAGAACCTAATATAGATAGAGATCCCACCCACACCCCACACATGACCTTTTAACTAAGGAGAACGATTCTTTTTAATAATTTAATAAAGCTGAACAGTTTCATGTATCAATAACTGATCTGGAAAAAGAAAAAAAAAAAACACCATCATTGGACCTGTTCATCTGGAGAGCCAAATGAGAGACACTGCACAAGCAAGGGGATTGCTCCAGCTTTAATAGCAGCTTCAACAGGAGGGAATTCAGATTTTGACAGCAAACGTCTCATCTCCCGGAGGGCACCAACTAGCTTCTGCATTGCACCTTTTCCTCTGAAGGTTCAAGCATAGAAATGTAAAACAAATTTGAAAAGGACTTAGAGATTCGATGACACAACATGTTTATGAAAAGGAGAGGTATGGGCTGAAAACAGAGCTTGGATTCATGTCTCTCAATGCCAGAACAGTTAGGAAGCTATACGTATATATTCATTAGCAATGACATTAAGCAAATGTTCTTCAAACATTTTCCTGATCCTTATGATACATTTCCATATGAAAATTCAGTTCCCAGTAGCAACAGTTTATGGCATCGAGCTTCCCAAAGTTTAATCAAACATGGTTATCATTCATCACTGATCAGTATATCTCAAAATTTTATAGTTCATACTTCTATACCCAATCTCTCATATCCACTTAAAATGGAAAGCTAGCTTCTACTTTATTTTGAGCAACCATGAATTATATAAAGGCATGAAACTTAATAGTCAGTTTATTAAATTATTCCCCGAAGGAAATTGATATGCATTACTCAAGAAAACCTGGCGGATAGCACAGTCCTGATTAGCATATCATTGATAACAAGAGTATGAAAATAGGTATAGGTTTTGGGAGGGTGTAAGCTGCGAAAAATCTATCAAAGATTACCCCCACGAATCCACGAACACATGCAGGGCATTTGTTTTCATTTCACTAACATTCCCCTAAAATCCCCAATATTTTATGCTCATCTTAACCATCAGAGTTATGATACAGGAACATAACAAGAATGAGCATCTGCATACCAAAAAAAAACAAAGGTTCTTCTCTAATTGAAAACAAAGAAGGTATAAAGTTTAACATACTGAAAAGAAACAGCAGACTTCAACTCTTCAACTGCCGACAAAGTTTGAGCCTCCAAAATGGATTGCTCTTCATCAATTATCATGTCATTTTCAATACACATGTCACTATCATCACAACTAGGACCCACTCTACAAAGACGCTTCGCACGCACCAACGATTCTCTCCTTTCCTTCCCCACCGCCACCGCATTTTGCCTCCTCCTATGCGCCGCAACATTACCACCTACCCACAGCAAAATTAAATACGCATCCAGTAATATGTGTATTTATATGTAAATCCTTGTGCTGAATCAAATTAACTAGTCTGTTCGGTAGAAATGATTCTACAAAAGTTCAATTTTTTTTCTCGGCAACCAAACAGAACAGTAGAACGATTTAAAAAACAAAAAACTAGTTATGAGGGAGGAAAAGGAGAGAGAGAGAGAGAGAGACAAACCTGAAGACTTGATAGGGTCTCTTCGGTGAGGATTCAATCCATCTTCAGCCATTTTTTTGTATTGCTTTTTTCAGTGAGGTTTTTGAATTTGAAGAAAAAGAGAGAAGAGCGCAAACAAAAACCCTTTACAAATTGCAGGGATTTTCTAAACTTCACGCGCCTTCGATTGAATTCTATTTATTTCTTAGCAAATTGCAAAATGGCTCCTTCTTTAATTTAACGCGGAGCACCCGTAAAAGTTTGATATGTTTCTCGAGCCCCTACAAATCTTCTTCTTTTTTCAATTTATTTGAGAAACCTTGGATGGATTTTTCTCTTTTATAAAAAATTCTATGAACTCTACCTTGTACTTTGGTTCTGTTATAGTTTTTTTTAACTTTCTTATCCGTGTTCGGATTAAAATTTAACTTTTAACGAAAAGAATATACGAGCTCTGTCTTTACCTTTTATATATATATATATATAATTAACTCTGAACTCAAGAATTGTATATATTTATTTAATAAAAAAAATCAATTATATAAAATTTTAAAACAATTGTTAATAATAATTAAAGATTAAATAAAAAAATTAAATGATAAATACAAATTAAGAGATTTAGCCCATACCTTAAGGAGCTCCTTAATATTTTTTTAGTTATTTATATGTCAAAAACTTTTTAAGGAAAATAACAATTTTAATTCTATTGAAACAAAATAATTTTATAGTATAATTTTTTCCTTTCTTATTCAGTTTTTTTTTCCATAAAAATAATATGATTTTTTTTTGTTTGGTGTTCTTTATTCAATAAAAATGAAAATAAAACACAATGAGAACAATCATCAAAACATTTTGAAGGATTGAAAAAAAAGAAGAAGAAGAAGACATATCTTTAGTTAAAAATTAAAAAAGGATAAAAAAAGAAAAAGAAAAATACCTTTAATATACATAATGTTGTTTAAAATTCTTAAAATAATATTAAGATAATCTTGATGTAAATATATTAAAATTATAATAATAATGCACAACTTGCGTATCAACACGTTAAATATCTTGCTAATGTTATTAAACCCGATTCATCTACCATGAGAGATGATGTGCACTTTGCTCTGTTGGTATGACTTTAGCCACTTGTTTTCAAACTTTTTTTTCACTTCAAAACACCTAGAAAACGCATATAAAACCTTAGGAAACCTATATATAACCTCAAACCAAAACCTTAGGAAACCTATATATAACCTCAAACCAACTTTTAATCACTTAAAAAACCAAAAAAATCACCCCCAATTCAAAAAGCAATTCCTAGCGTGGTAGCAACATAAAAAACAAAGAACAACTCAACAAAACTCCTCTTGTTAAATGAGAAAGATTTTTTTGTTGCATCAACCAACCACCTTTTCTTTTCTTACTCTTCTTTTTCAATGATTTTCTCTATGCTCTTCTAAAACCAGAGATTAAAACGTGAACAACATAAAGTTTTGCATCAAGACTTAAAATACTAAATCTAAAAGGGGCATAAGAGAAGTGAATAGAGAATATGTTGACAAAAGTGAAGTTTTTTGCAAGAATTCCAAAAAGCCATGTTATTTTGTTTTGGTTTTCAGCTCGGTTTCTTCCTTTTAATTGTATATTTATTTATACCACTAATGTGAATTATTAGCCTCGAATAAAGTTGGAAATATAATCAAAACCTTTAATTGTTAATAATATGCCGATATTAGAGATAACCAACTCAAGAAAACACCACAAAAGGATCAACGATATATTCAAAAAAAAAAAAAAAGCACAATGCAAACACTACATTAAGACACCTTCCTGTTTTAATTTCTTTGCAATCGTAAAATATAAAACCATTCTATCAACACCAAGCACTTTCTTCGCAAGCTTCATCATGGTAGCATCTTTGTTCTAGGACGTCCCGGATAGAGCGAAGCACTTCACCAATCTAATTTGGGACATTTTGATAGTTTTTTATCGGACTCAGCGGCTTGACCTGGAAGGAAGGTTCACATCACACAATCATGAAATAAAAGGGTAACATTAACAAAATCCAAATAGTAGAGGGGCTAACCAGACCATTTAACAAAAAAAAAAAAAAAAAACCCTTCGAGAGGGGTTGGGTTTTTTTCTCCACTCAGATTTGATCCAAAAATAATGTGAAAACTACTATAATATTGTCCAAACGATCCAGATGTTCAGTACGTATCATAAAGCATATCATATATGAGGAGGAAAACTACTATCATGTAATAAAAACTACTATAGAAACATCACAAAACAGTAAACTTCTAAAAATCAAGTATAAAATATTTATGCTTTCTGTGGTTTTTCCTTTCAGCACAGCCGAGCTCTAGTATGACAGACGCTCATCCTTGCCAGTATAAAGCAATCTAAACTGTGTACCAGCTCTTCCAGTTGGCGGCTTCCCTTGTGAGCTCCCGAATAGAACGATTCGAAGAAGAATTCCAGTTGCCCAATCGTGTCATTCATACAAGGAAAGGCACTCCTGAATGCATCTTTGGAGCTGTCAACCAGCAAAATGGAGCAATAAAAGCATTTTCAATGAAGGGCATAGAAATCAGAAATTGCCATAAGAGTTGAGTAAGTAGATAGTAGATTTTCTTTTGTGCAGTTATATGCAAGACAAACGAACACACACAGCACCTCAGAAGCACAGTTCTAGCATTGATTTGGTACTCATGATTGCTTGGCACGGATATGCACACTTCACAGCACCACATGAACTCAATTATAAGTGAAATGTTTAGTAATCATCATAGCACACCACACACGCCCGCTTTTTTAATGTTCCTGTCCTTTATCACACATTCAGGTTTACATCCTTGTTTCAACTATCCGATAAGCATGCTACTTCTTAATGATTCAACCCTGTGAAGTACTCATTTTATTCTTCCTGTCTTGTTATCCAACATTCAGCTTGACACTCTTGTTTCAATAACCTATGATCATGCTAGTTAATCATTCAAACATTGAATTCATTTTAACAGTTCCTATCTTGTAATCTCATATTTGGCCTGACAGCCTTGTCACTACCCCATGAACTGCTACTATAATTATTTGACACCAAGATTTCCCAGCATATCCAATTCAATGAACATGGTAGACCTTTTCCTAATCAACGTGAAGATGTATTTTACATATATATATTTAGTTGAAATTCTATCAAATGTGGCAGGCCATGTAAGTTTGTTTGCAAAGTAAACTTGTTCTCACAATTTGAGATAAGTGGAATGAGTTCCAAAATATTAGCATATGGATATTCTGTCTTGCTCAAATTTAATCCTTTCTTGATTTAACCTTTGAGTATTATTTCTTCAGAACAGATTCCGACTAACGAGAGATTAAAAGCAGGTGCTAGGTATTATTTCTTCAGAACAGATTCCGACTAACGAGAGATTAAAAGCAGGTGCTAGCATTCTAATATAATAAATCCAGATGTGCTCAACTCAACAATCTCAACTATCACTCAAAATATACAACGATGACTTCATGCCCTGCTTACATATAGTCTGAAACTACATTTTCTTCTAAAGGGCACTTCAACATTACAAATACTTACAAAAAGGGCTACATTTGACACTGGAGAAACTTAATGTCATCTGAGGCCACAAGAAAAGCTTACGGTTGAAGTGGGGGGGCAAGACATCAGCAAAGGAAGAAAGGGAGAAAAAGAATCCTTCAGTAAAAACTATAGAAAGGTTAAAAGTCATATAATTTTTTCTAGCATTTTCTTCTTCTAAGAGAAGAGAATAGATTTTCCTATTGCATAGCTTACAAATCCCAAGCTTCTCATTGAGTGATCAAGCATATGGGACTATCCTAGGAGAACTTATCCCTTACACTGAAAAGAATCAAGTGTTAAGGGATAAATGTATTAGAATGGAAGGGCTTCTGGAAAGGGATTAACTAATGAATCAATTAAGCCATCAAGTAGAAATAGTGCCATTGTCATCACAGTGAAATGAGATAATCAGGCGGGTGACAAGGAAAGTGCGCCCAATACAAAAGCTAAAATGCAGGATGGAAAACATGTACCACATCAGTTTTTCAAGACAGATAATCAAGGGATTACATCTTCTAGCATCACACAAAATGGCGGTCGGATGTGGAATTTAAACTCGTGAAAAATTGCCACATAAATGCTAACAAGTTCAATTCTCAATAGTTAGAAGTGTCATCAACAACACAGCGCAGCTAGATGGATGTACCATACTGCAGGGAAAAGTATCTCACACAGTCAGACTGTATTTTACTCTCTAGAGTTTCCCTAGCGCTGTGTGTTGTTCCTATAGACAAACTCTCAACAGCTGTTTCTTTCTTTCTTTCACGCCAAGTTAATAAATCTTCTCGTGGTACACAATGGTTCACTGTAAAACAGTGAAATTGAGATAGCAGCAAAAATATAAAGCTGCTGTTTCTAACCTAATAAAAAATCTCAATGAAATTCACAAAAGTCAGTGATCTGAACTAAACATTAACAATAAGCACGCATGGCACTAAAAGAAAAAAAAAATCAGAATTTAAACAGTCAGCAAAAAGCCAAATTAATAAAGATCAGATTTCACTTACCCAGAAAAATATATTCGAAACTAGCCAAATCAATCAGCTTTGGCATCCATATTCTTTCTAGCAGCTCTTGCATTTTCATACTCAAACTTCAAAACATTCTTAATATGGGAACTATCCTTCACATAAAACATCCTTCCAAACATACTCTCCTCAATCATCGGAAAATACTCAGAAATCACATTAGTCACGACCCAATACCACCCGGCCCCAAGAAAAAACCCTAAAACAGCCCCAGCAAAAACCTGGGCAACCGTATGATACCCTAAATAAACCCTAGAAAACATGGTCAACACAGCTAATGACCACGGAAAAAAATTAACAGCCCAATTATTCTTAATCTCCGACAACCCAATTCCATCAAGGGTCAACAAAGTGAAATAAACAGCGAAAAAGAACATGTACTGTGAATGGCTAGAAGGCCAGCCAAGAGAATCACACATGTCAAGAAGAGCACATGTTTCAGGTCGGGCTTGTTTGACGAATGTTTTAATGATTCCGTTGATGAATTGAGAAATAAGAAGACCAAGAGCGAAAAACACGCCATGGAGTTCACGACGGAATATGAAGTGGGTGAGGAAACCGCCTAGACTTATGAAGACAGGGATCAGTGATACCCATGCTAAGCAATGGCCTATTTGGTCTCCTTTTTGGTAGCGAACGAGAGTGAGGGTCACGGCTTTTAGTGGCGTATTAGACATTTTTGAGAGTATAAAGAGAGATCTAGATTTTTTTGTTTTTTTGGGGAAAGTGCGGATGGGAGGGTAATGAGAGTTTTTAAGAGGAAGGATCAACGGAGGAACCGCGAAACAAACGTCGTTGGATGGGAATAGTTTAGCTACACTCCTTTTATACTGTTTGTTTATTTTTTTTAAAAGTATTTTTAAAATTATTTTTTTATTTTTTTCTTTGCATCAAATTTTTTTTATGTTTTTAAATTGTTTTAATATAGTGATATTAAAAATAAATTTTTTTAAAATAAAAAATATTATTTCACTTTATTTTCAAATAAAAAATATTTTAAAAAACAATCGTTATCAAAACACCAAACAAGCTCATAAATATATGTATGGATTCAAAAATTAAATGACGTCGAAGAGAATAATGCATTTGTTTTCCTCTTTTTTAGAAATTAGATAAAAAAAATAAAATTAGTGAGGTGTTTATTGTTGAGCTATTTATATACTCACAAAATACTATGGATGATATTATGTATTTTCTAATAATTCATTTGGGTCATTGAATTTTTATTTTGTATGAATTATTCATAATTAAAGGCCAATTCTATTTGAATTCTTAGTCAAATATGAAATTGAAAGAAAGATGATTGAAATAAAAAAGAAGCCAAACATGGATGACATTCCAAAGATTGCATGAAAAATACACTTAGATCTTCAATCTTTATAAATAACATAATGTATACAATTTTGGTCCCTTAATTTTTTTTTTAAAATCAATTACAGTCCACAAGTTTATTTATGTTATTTTTCAAATCCTGGTTATAGAAATGAGAGGGGGATTACCAAAATCCAGTGATATAAGAGAAAGTTATCATTCACACTATTTTTACCTACCAAAATGAATTCTCATCCACAGGTTCCATGAGATGAGAGAGGTTTTTGGTGGTTGTTTAGAGCCTTGATGTTGTATGAAAAATTAAATCTGAGCCGAGAAGGACAAAACTAAATTGGTTTATTTTTGGGTTTTGGACTTTTTTTTTTCTTTTTTTTTGTATCTGGAGTTGTTAGAATGGTTTGTGGGTGTTGTTAATGTGTTTTTGGGTTGAAATAGCTCAAAAATTGGGTGTTTTTGGCTAAAAAACTAGTTGCTTGATTTTCCGACATAATCTACCTTGGCGGATGACATGTCATTGACTTTTTTTTAAAAAAAAAATAGAGGTATACAACAAGTCATCCTCCCTTTTTAAAAAATAAAAATAAGCTCAAGCCCATGGGTCTAGGCTTGATGGTCCGCCAACACTCATTGTTTCTTTATTTTAGTGGTTGAGGCACGCTATGCTCGTTTTTTGCCCTCTTTTTTAGGTTGAATATAAATTTAAGAGAAAAAATATTGAACCCGATTGAATTCATGATTCGGATCACGAGTTTGACGAATTAAGCCAAAACAACTGGGCTAGTTTTTTCTGGTATTGTTTTTTTATTGATATAATCTTTCTTTAAATAATTTTAAAATTTATGTTTCATGATTTTCCTTTTCATATTTAACCTTTTTTGGATAAAGATTTTTTTTTATAATGTTGTGTGTATTTAATTTTTGAAAATATTATACTGATTCATCTATATTTTATTTTTTTTATCTTTCATATACAAGAACTTTATTTTTGAAAATAAAAATATTTATTTTTAGATAATATTTCTAATATATGCAGCCTTGCATGATATTTTTTTAACTTTTATTTTATATAATTAATTTAATATGTGTTTCTATTTTTAATATCATTTGATTAAATAAAAAAATAATTTTAATAAATAAATTCAGTATACACAACCAGATAAATATTTTGTCTTGTAAAATTAGATATCTTGATCTATAGTTGTTTTTTGATTTTTTCAGTTTATTTTTGGTTATTGTCAATATTTGTTTTTCAATTATTAACATACATAATTCTTGATTTATTTGATTACATGTATGCATAAGCTTTTTAGTTTATACTTAAAAAACAATTATGGACAAGATTGCATTGAAAAAGCCTGCATGTATAAATTTTTGTAAGAGAAAGAAACATATGGCCCGTGGCGGAGCATGGATCAAATGGCTAGTAAGTGTCTAGAGCAAAAGGAATGAAAAAAAAGAAAAGAAATGTATTTTATTATAGGTAAATTTATCTTTGTAATAGTTTTGAACTTATTATTTAAAATAGAAATTACTAGTAGGTTATATTCTTTCTTTTAATTTTCATAGTCTTTGTTAAGAGGTGTTTGGAAGAATTAATTTATTTGTAATATTTTCATTATTTGACCTGATTTTATATGTCAAAGTCAAATAATATGAATATTATATATAATAATGGGTCAAAAAATCTACAAAATAAATGTCAAGGATCGGGGTTCTTGATACCCGGTTAACTTGACCCAACTCGCATACCTTATACATTCCATTGAGTTTTTTGTTATTCAAAGCTTAATTTGCTATTGTATGTTTTATTTATTTGTAATTGATCTATTAAGCCTCCATTATTTGTTACAACTTATAATAAGTTTTGATCTAATTTATTAAATTAAACTTAAATTTTAGTTTAAATTAAACTCAATGCATGAAAATTAATAATAAAAGCCTCGCATGTAGATATTTGTAATATCAACAAAAAAATTAACCCAACTCGATAAATCCAATCCATTCTATTCCAAAAATAATAATAATAAATAAATCAAATTTATAATTTATAAAATCTTGTAAGTTAAGTTGGATATAATTATGGATGATCCAAACCTGATCTAGCTATATCTATAAACAACTCTAATCTTCATTACTTATATCCTTAAGATCATAACCAAATATTATTTATCTTGTCTCTTTTTATCTCTCTATGTTATGATATAAATGTAAATAGTTATACTTTTAACACTATAAAATCTCTTAATGCAAATTAGATTCAGTTGCAAGTGTATTTAGATACAAAAACTGAGTGCAATTGTCTAACCGCTGATCATGACTACTTCCAAATGACCAAATAATATTTTAAAGTTTATACTTAACAAAAAAAAATATTTATTAATCCATATTCATTTAAGACTTTGTTTTTTTTAAAAAAGAAATATTGTTTCTTTCTTATCTTAAATAATAACTTAACTCTTTTATGTCAACTACTGATTAAATAAATATAATTATCGTATTGTAAGATTTATTTCATGGCTTCTTAACTTAACTAATTACAATATGGTTAATTGCAAATTATATGATATATTGCAGTTCAATTATTATTATTATTCTTGAAAAGGAAAAGAACACTTTATTACTGATGAGGGAGGGAGTGAGGTCACTCTTTTCACAGGAAAGTTTGATCAAAAAGCTATTAGAAAGGATTTATCTTTCACAAATTTGTTGGCAATTATGGATTTAAAAGGTTCATGTCCCTTGCATCTCCCAGCTTCAAGATTCCATTTTATTGATAATCCTCAAATTTGTTATCCAACTTGTAAAATCCTCATAGAGTACATATGTCTCACCATGGAAGCATGAAGATCTATATAAAAAAAAATTTATAATGATTGGATCATATATAAAAGAATATTAATTTTTTTGTTCAATTGATGACAAGTGCTTAGATTTAGGTAATGTTGTTAAGAAAAATGCTTAATTGTTTGAGAAATTGAAAAGTTTTTAATGAAGAATCTCTCGAAAACATTAGCAAGCTTTTAATGACATCATAGCATTTAGATTATTACACTTAGGGAAGTTGAAGATGCTTGAATTGGAGATAAAATGTTCGTGATAACCTTCTCTAGGAGGGTTGTAAGATCCAGCAAAAAAAAGAGATTCGAATGCATAGACGGAGTTACAACCAATCTTTTATTTTTCTGTTTTTTATTTTATAATTAAAAAAATAATGATAAAAAATAGATTTTTTTATAAAAAAACTAAATAACCGAATAAGAATTTGGTTTGGGATTGTTTATTATTTTATAAAGTTTAGTTAACTTAACACTAAATTAAATTATTCCACACCCCCCCCCCCACCCCCCAAAAAAAAAAAAAATTAATGCTCAAGGCGCAACTCTTAACAAAACAAAAGGCTTATTGTATTGGCCCATTAACTTAGCCCTCTATAGAATTTTGTTTTTGTTTCTTTTTGTTCACGTCAACCATCATTTTTTTTTTTCGTCTTACATTTATTTAACCTAAATATAGGAGAGAAAAACTAAACCCCACATCGAGCACATGACCAGTAGCATTAAAATTCAAGTAAAACAAAAGAATAATCATAAAATATATAATTTAACTGATCATAATCTATATTTATTTTTTAAAAACTAATAGTTTAGATCCCACAAATTTCAGGGTCGCTGGAGACTTATATGGTTGTTAACTTCAGGGCCTGTGAAATTAATTGAGATATACGCAAACTAACTCGGACATCCATGTTAATCCAAAAAAAAAAAAAACAACTAGATGAAGAGAAGAAAAAGAAGAAAATTGAGGATCATATACAGTATTTTTAATTCTTGATTTATTTTTTATTTGAGGTATGTGCACTGATTGGCTGAATGTATTTTTATTGTAAACTAATTGTAGTTTCAGGAAAAGTGCTCGATGCTTATTGGTTGGTTAGGAGGAGTCGCACTAATCATTGATTCTTTAGTACATGTGCAATCAAGAAAATTTTTATTGTCGGCTAAGCTTGATTAGGAAGCTTTCATAATTTTTTCTTCAAATTAGTCATTTTATTTTAAACAATATTCATGGAATAATCCTCATTGTTACATTTTTTTCATAAAAAAATACAATCAAGTATGATTCTCAACATAAAGTCGATAATCTTGTGTTACCAAAAAAAAAAATCCAAAGCAGAATAAATCATCAGCATACTACGGTTTCTAGTTTTGTCCTTTTAACGCCTTTTGCTTGGTCTCCAACAGTCCTTTTAATCTTTGAAGAATAACGGTGTCAGTTTCACTTATCATAGGGGAAAAGTATAGTGTGGTGATCTCTGCTCGAATGCAGGAGGTGAAGATTTTTCTCCTAGAAAGCTTTTCATCATGCGCCTTGAGGGATGACTCTAACTTGATCTTCTTGCTCTGCCACTCTATTAGTTGTTCCTCATGGAAATGGATCCAGATGACTCAGCTTTAGAAGCTTCACAGGTTTTGAGCTGTACTTCAAGATTTTTTTATGTCTAAGGCTCGCTGGTGAGGACTCTAAATGAATAAAATTTTTAGCATCGTCAATCACCTTAATCATCATTCTTCGGATGAAGGAGCAATCAACCTTTATAGTTTACCCGCATCAATCCCTTTCTCTCCTTGAAAGCAACTAGTCAGCCTCCCTTTTAAATTAAGGGTTCGTCACATGTGCAGTTGATTATGAATCTTCAAGAATAGGGCTCGCTTATTGTCAAAGTGAACAAAACATGGAACCCTCAGCATGAGTGAGAAAGACTTCTCAAGCAACCCAGGGTTTTATCGGATGAAAGCATTAAGCAGCTTCCTATGTTCCTCTAAGAACTTGACAAAAAAACAACATGTCTCGCATCAACTTTCAAACTAGGAGCTGGGGTTTTCTTCTGGGCAGTAGATGAGCTCGCATCTTCAACCTTAGAAACTGTAATACTATAGTCATGGTTGGAACCTGGCCGTACGGAATGCAATTCCTTACACATCACAAAGAAAAACTATGTATGGTGCTCAGCTCCAACCATAAAGGCTCTAAAGTTGCAATGACGTCTCATGCCAGAAAGAGTAACATAACAATGGGAACCATTTAAAGCATGCTTGTGATGCTGGAACGGTGTCTAGTGAAGTCCCTTTGGACAGTGAGGACACTAACAATCCACCAAGTTCTGACTCTGTAAGCTCCGAGTCACCTCCAAGACTTGCTGATCTTGCAGCGAGCTTTCAAGTCTTCTTGGACCTTGCAAAGATGGAGATGATCAAGGCAAGAAAGGCTTCAAGGTCAGAGGCGGAGAAAAGGAGGATGAAGTTGGAGGCTGAGTTGACTAGAATGATGTTGCAGACTTAGTTGCAGATTGCTTCAATTATGGTCGGGAAAGGAACAAGTAGAAAACAAGAGATAAGGTCAAGGGAGTTGCTTTGGCTAGCGACACATTCTTTCCTTTTGCTAGGAACAATGCAGTTGAGGAGGCATGTGAAGCTGGCATTGATGTTATTTAGAGCATGGTGGTAGCATCAAGAATAAAGACACCATATAATGCTGCAACAGTATTAAAAAAAAAAAAAGGAGAGAGAAACCCATGCATACCTGCTAAGACTGGTGAAGGTTGTGCTGGTAGTAAAACGAGAAGAAAAAAAAAATACTTGCGGAAGCTCTTTTATTTATAAGGCTAAGATGGTAGAATTGCTTTGGCACTCATGTCTGATGAATTCTAGAGCAATGGGAGAACTCACAATGTTTGCAGAAATAAACCAGAGCTGAGAGAACACCACACGAGCTATCAATTCAGGGCTGAGAATATATCATAATTTATGGCAGCAGTGATTAGGGAGCACTGGTGACAAGGATGCTGAATCCCTTGTAGCAACTTCAACCATGAATATGCCTGATGAATAAGAAATTTGCAATTCTGGATCACTGGTTTGAAGATCATGTATATTCACACATAAAGCTTGAGAAACAACGTGAATGAAACCAGTTCACAAACTGAAACAGAAAAGTTGAAATTCTGCTAAGATTGGTTTGTAAGCATAATTAACATCCAAGTTAAGGTTTTGCAATGCTGACAACAGTAAGAAGAATGATCAAGTGGAATCTGTATCGCATCCAGACTTCAATCTTTGATGAGGTTCTGCATGTAAATCATGTGGAATCTGTCTACAACAGACGAATACATCCAATTCTATAGGCTTTTGAATCTGTTTACAACTCAGAATTATATCCTGCATACATATAAAAAAAAAAGAGGTGCAGTCGTAATAAAACAAGAGAAGGAATGGGGACGTGCATACCAGGACTACTGTGTGGAGGCTGCACTGTTAGTGAATAAACAGAAATATTGCTAGGTTGAGGCTGCACCGTTAATTAAATTCAAACTTGAGTAGTACCACACTTGGTTTAATGATATCACCAAGCAGTAACTTGACCCGACATTGTTTTGCTTGACCTTTGGCGGACCAATTCTGCCCGTAGATGCTGACAAACACTTGACAATCTTCACAAAGCAGCCACAAAAAAAAAGTTTGCTATTGATTTTGAAGCGAGACGTTTGGTTGCTAGGTTGATGCTACGCGGTTAATAAAAGAGTAACATGAAGTGCTTCGTGGTTGGTAACAGGAAAAGAGCAATGTAATGTTCTTTTATAGCCGCCTCAACGACTCTTTCCTAATCTAAAAAAAAAATCTTTTTTTATTCTGTGAGAGCAAAGTTGGCTTCCAGTACAGGAAATTGTGTTGTTCTCTTTCTTAATAATTCATTCACGTTGGACAATTCATTCAGGAAAAAAAAAGGTCAATTAAGCTAAGTCAGGCTATCAGTATGGGAGGATCTTTTGTTTACTCTAAGCAGCTAATTCACTCTAAGCAATTCATTTAGAAAAGAAAGTCAATTAAACAAAGCAATTTACGTGAAAAGTTATTTTGCTTTCTGGACATTCTTCCAGGAAAAGATTGAAATTAATTAAGGATGGAGGGCATAGTTCCCAAGGCACTGAGAAAAGGGAGTTGCAACTTTTATAATTCATAACTTGCTAACCGTTGGTCGGAATTACGAATGGATTGCGTCGTTGGATTCAACACAATGAGATCTCTAAAACAAGAGGTTACAGTTACAACTTCCAGTGAAAAGAAGAAGAAGAAGAAGAAGCCAGCAGCCCGGTCAAAATGTTGGTTGCTATTCGGGTATAAAGATAAATTTTGTTGAGTCCTGAATATGCAACAATTTCAAATGAGGTGTTGGACTTGAATATTCTATCATTTGATTTGATAAATCTCAATCAAGATTGATCCACAAATTTTCAATTTTGATTATCATATTTTATTTTCACAATAAAATTTATCTGCTTCTTGTGAAAATTTAATATGATCAAATCAAATTTTAGTCGAAAATATAAAACCCTCTCAACTATATTTTTCGAGACATGCTCACTTGTTTCAAAAGTAAGTGAACTTGTCTCGAGGGGGCATTTGTAGAAACACAAATTTTCTACTAATCAAATTTCACCATGTGTTATTTTATTCTTTAAAAGAAAGGATAAAATAAAATTGAAATAAATGACATGGAAAACAAATAAGCCTTCATATATTTCTTGGCCAATGAAAAGTTGACACTTGGGATGAGATATTCAAGATATCTTGTCATAAATGCAAGATCCCGTCAATAAAAACCGACCAATAAAATTATGCCACATGGCATTGGAAAAGGACCCGAGAGCCCCTACAAATCTCTATAAATAGAGGGCCTCAACCTAAAGGCAGGGGATTGAACTCCGGGAGATACAAGTTTTCTTCAAGACAAGCTCTTCAAGCAAGGAAGCTCTCTCTCAAAGAGTTCTCAAGTCTCCTTCATCTACGCTTGAAGTCTAAAAGGAATGAAGCTCTGTTGGATCAAGCCAAAACGCCTCACAAAAGTTCTTCAACAACACTTTGAAGATAAATCAAGGTACTCTTCAAAGCATCAAATCACAACATCTCGCTTCGCAATACACGCTCAAATTCACGTTCTTGCAAAGCATAAATCTTGGCTTGATTACTCAAATAAATCAAGTCACCATACATCAAATCGAAGGGAAGAATCAGAGGATTTCCTATATTCTTTTGAAAGAATATATTACATAGAGATTATACCCATTCATATATTTAATAAAATCATATATTTGTACACGTGTGCTTGTTTAATTTCAGGTGCATAAAATTGTGTCTACACCATTGTGGAAGAATGCAAAGAAATGCTTTTCTACTAGCAAAAAGACAAGAAATTAAAAATAAAACTATTATTATAATTCACAATAAAAAATCTCTTAAGCTAAAATGATTTCTCCCTACCATTTAACTTTTGTTATAAAAAAAATGAGGCATAAATAGAAACAATGCTCGCGACAGCTTTATCCACGCAATGAATATTTCTATTATGCCGATGAAATGGTTTTGTTACAATGGGCTTGAGCCGTCAGAGCCCAATTATTTAACTTCCAAATCAAAGTTAAAGAAACTAGCGGCAAGCAAGCATGTGATGCGAGCGGTGACAGTGAGACCAAACCAAACTTGGCAGCCACCAGAACTAGTCTCCGTCAACCGCCTAACATCGCCTCTCCTCTCCTCTCTAAACTCTCATAATTGCACACTCTAATCAGCAATTACCTCTCTCTCTCTCTCTCTCTCTAAACTACATTCACTTGTTCTCTACTTTTGATCTCCATCCAGTAATGTGGCAACTACTCTTAACCGCACTAGTCGCAGGATCCACTGCTTTTATAGCCAAACACATTTTTACCATTCATTATTCACAAATTGAAAAATGCGAGGAAGAGGAAAACCTCCAAGAATGCACTCCTGCTGCTACTGCTTTATTTGACTCTTCGCTGGTGACAGACGAGTTGTGTTTTTGCTTATGAACTTCAATTTTTTTCGTAGTTTTTTTCTCGAATTGGAACTTGCCGTTAATTTTGCAATGCATTAGGTGATGCTTTTTTAAATAGAAATTGCAAGGAAGTGGATTAAGCACAAGAGATACTTGACTTCTAAAGAATAAAAAAGTGATAAGGAATGCGTCTTTTTGCTACGGGAAATTATGTGATTGCAGATGGGGTCGGTTGTCTTGTAAAGACAATGATGGGGGTATACTAGCTTAAATGCATAGAAAAATGTGTCGAGCCTTTTAATTATTTAACAAAAAGTTCAAATCATTTGTTAAATCATGATGAAGTTCCTTGTTAAAATATCAAGAATTGATTGATAGGTTGCTGAAAAGAAATTGATCAGGCCATTGTTTTTTTGACAAACCTACTGCGAGGATATAATGTCTATTGTTACGATTATAATTTGTGCTAATTTTGTTGTTTTAAATTATGTGGAAGTAATTTTCTTTTTTACAAGTTTTTGTTTGTTTATGTTCAGCATGGTTGTGGAACAATGATGGTGACATGCCAATTTACATCGTTTAATATACAGACAGCTCTTTGTTTGGTTGGGGGCTTGGTGTTGGAATCATGTACATGATGTCTACTGGGAAAGCTGAGATCAGTAAGCTAAGCACTTCTATGGAGGTGATGTCAAAAGCTGTTCATGAATTAAGAACTGAACTCTATAAAAGAAAATCGACATGTTGCTACAAGCTCGAAAGATAATAGTACTGAAAAAATGCAACTAGTGGTTAATAGAACAAACATGGTGGATAGAGAACCCAGTGGTATGAAAATGTGTGGGCTTCCTATTGCTGATGATGTTGAATACCCGAGTAGTGTTCTGACTGAAGAGCCAGAGCCAGCAGTGCTTGAAATGGATCAACTGGAAGCAGGGCTCGAGTCTGAACTCTGCAAAAACTTCCCTGGTCCGGCACTGAAGCTTCTGGACATGAAGTAACATGGCTAAATTTGGGCAAGGTGAGTCATTCAAGTACCACTTTGATCCTTTCTTAAATTTACCCAATGCTTGACTGTGTTCCTCGTTAGCTTTCTGAACCTACCTTCGAGACTTGAGACAGATTTGTGTAAATTTCACTTAGCTTTTTGCCATTTCCATTTAGTTATTTTTTTTAACTTAGGTATTTCACCTAAACATTTTTTATTATGAAATGCTAGGGCTTGTTTCATTTGCTACAGCTACGATATCCTTTGTCAGGAACTCGTATATTTGTTAGGTAATTAAAGATGCAGCAGAAGTCCTCCTTCTTTTGTCTATGTTCTATTCTCCATCACGTCTTGGCTTTCAAATCATTCTTACTGGGCACTGGGTTGTGCTATCATTAGAAAGTTTCAATTATTAGGTTAAATTTCCATGTTGGAAAAAACATACCCAGTCATGTGCAACAACAGTCGGGGTAAACGTACAGTTTGCTTACCAGATTTATGCAAAGACAATAGATCCTCAGTACTTGCCAAAGTTACAGGTATGCTTACGTAGGACTAGGAGAGAAAAGAATCAGGCAGGATACAAGGGAGGAAGAGAAAGGAGAGCAGCCCGAAGATTCAGTGGGACAAGTGAACTGGAACTCAGTAATCAATATTCGTGCGTCGACCCTCATTAAATTGAAATATCATTCAATTTAATGTTAACTTTGCTTTCTGTTTGTTCATTCATTCATTTTTCTTTTATTATGATACCCTTAATCTTGTGCCTAGAGTCTAGAAATCAACTCCTTTCACTAATGAGTGCTTCTTGATTGACTTTTGCTATACTGCCAGCTTGTTGGTTAAAACTCTCCCTCCCTCCCTCTCTCTCTCTCTCTCTCTCTCTCTCTCTCTCTCTCTCTCTCTCTCTCTCTCCAGAAAGGAAACCTGAAACTTCAGTTGACTTTTTGTTCGCTTCTTGGGAAAGATCATTGCTCAACAGTTTGTTTCACATTGCCGAATTACTTGATTGCACTTGAAGCTCTTGTTCTTATATGGGCACTTCGAGGATAAGACTGGAAAAGCATGAGATAAGATAAATGGTTCCATGGTGGTTGCTTGTGCAGAGACATTATAGATTGGTGGAGCCATGGTGGGTTTGCCTTTGCTGGACCTATGAAGATAGGGAGATGACCCCATTACATGTTTTTGGACAGCGCATTCGAGACCTGTGAATTTTCATCTTCCCTCGATTAAACAGCACCTCACTTTTCACTGTGCCCACCATCCTCTTCATTGAAATGATCTTGTCAAGTTGAAATATGGAGAGCACTGCCACTGACAAGTTGAAAGGCCCCAAGATTTCAAAAAGTCTCAAACCTAGAAAAACATGGATTTTAAGACAAGTTGAAAAGGAAAGCCTGGGAAACAAAATTTACGGTAGATAGGAAGGAGATGCTTTACATCACCGACGAGAAGATTACTGACCATGTCTTTGCTTAACAGTGATATTAATCACCAAGAAAGAACTAGCAATGGAAGTATATGAATTGCTATTATATTGTGCAAAAAACTGCTGTGCTAAACTAGCAAAATTAGGGTTCAAATTCCCGTTTTAACTTCTTGCCCCCCTCCACAGTTGCAGCCCATGCATTTAAAAGCATTTAAAAAGCGAATGTTTCATCTGCTCGAACAACCCGTGATCAAACATCAGCGTGGAGTACAGTCGAAGAAAAGTTTGACAATCTAGTGATGTAGAATCTTCTGAGAGTTGAGTGAGGCCCATACCATAGAAAGTATCACCATGGCGTGTGAAGCGGTAGGAGAATCACATAGGCATGGCTTTATTCCCTCGAATAAAATATCAAAAGGGAACAGCCACAGATCAGAGTTTCCTAAGAAATCAGGAGCTTCACCAAGTTCTAAGCTTCAGCAAGAATGGTTGTTGAGTGAATTGGTAGGATCGATCAATCAACAATCCAGGCTTCAACGGTGGTATCATTTGAAACGACCCCATTTTCTTGAATGCTACTTGATTAAAGTAAAAGAATCCTGTTTGTTTGAGTAATAAATAAATGAAGTAAGTAATTTAACGTCTCGCTATAATTTAATCACCTACCAATCATGGAGTGATTGAATGAGTGGACTACCCTTCACACACTCACTCCACCGACCTTCACCTGTTCAATCCTAACAATACAACTTAACAAAAACCACTCATATTTAGCTCTATAACATACTCTTTGATTTTTGCGTTTAAATTATTTAAAAAAAAATTATTTTTTTTATTTGAAATTAATAATTTTTGTTATTTTTTGATCATTTTGATATACTGATGTCAAAAATAATTTTAAAAAAATAAAAAAAAATATATTTTTTATGTTTTTCCAAGTGAAAAGCACTTTGAAAAACAATCGCAACCATACTTTCAAACATGCTGCCAGGACTGCGGTACATCACAGGTATAAATTATTTTTTTTATAAAATATTTAAATGATGTAAGTGTGTTTCTTTTTTAAATAACAAAAATCAAATAACCTAAGTTATAATATTGATAGTAATTAGCTATGGAAAAACCTAGTAAAAACTCGTTGATTTTTTTTTTATTAAAAAAAAGAACAATGCCATTCTTACATTTTATAAAATTAAAAAAAAATTAACTCGGGTTAATTTAAGTCTACCAGCCTAACTCGTGATTCAGGACTGGCTACAAGTTGATCCTTGGGTTTGGCTTGAAAATTGTGCAATAGATAACTTTTAAAACCTGTTACACAATAAAATGCCAAAAGACCTAAAACAAAAAAAAAACTAATTAAAATAATGATGGTGAAAATCGAAATAAAAAATAAATTAGAGGTCAAGAACAATTCTTTGATCGAAGGGTTAAATTGAAATAAAACAAATAACAAAAGGACAAAAAATAAGAATGAGCACCAAATTATAGTCTTGAACTAGTTGAATAAGCTGGTTTATTTTAATGAGACGATAAACAAAATTGGCAACAATGGTAAATGGGTTTTTTTTTTTTTAAAAAAATGACAATGATAATCTCGAAATAAAAACCTTAGGAAGCATGTGATTGGGTAAAAAAGAGCAAAACAAATTGACTTCAGCAAACCCGAGGTTGCGTGATAAATATGTAAGTTGGGTAATAAGGTGTGAGCAAACTTAAGTTACCCCTCGAAACTTATAACCATAGTAATGAGATTGAGATAACTTGTTAGATGATCTATTTAAAACCTGACCCAACAGTTTGACCCGTGACCTAGGTGATTCGAGGCCTAGACCGTGCCGGGTTCCAACAAAAATAATGGGATGATTGACCTGGTCTGATCTAGTAAAAAAAAAAAAAAGGGTTAACCCAAATATATTTAGCCCTTGACAAACCTACTAAAAACCCTTTGACCTAATCTGATCTTTTTTATGTGTACCGCCTAAAAGGCACGAAGCTTCTCACCATGTGTTAGCAACTTTATTGAATAAAAAATATAATATTTCAAGAGAAAAAAGGCCAAATTACTCCCCACGTATATGATATTCACCATCAAACCTATTTGAAAAGACCCAAATAACTTTTGATCAATGATTCATCTCTCCTTGACTGCAAGGAAAAAGATGGTTTTTAATTGTAAAAAGAAAAAGAAAAAGGCAAAAATACCTTTAGCTAACTGTTTTAAACTTTTTTAAATTAGGGGTAATTAAGTAATTTAACTATTTAAAAATTATATAAAAGACATAAATACCCCTATACAATTATTAATGACCAATGGACCGTATAAAAAGACCAAAATAACCCTAAATCCAAGGCTTATGATTTTTTTTTTGTTAAGGGTAAAGGTTTCATTTAACTATAGCGATGAATAGGAAAATGTTTGTATGGATACCGTGAATTTTCTTTCTATTTTAGTTGTTTTTTTTATAAAACATCTAATACATATCATAACTACTACAACTTTCCAACTCCAAATGATTTTTTTTAAAAAAGAACAAAACTAGTATAGTTTGGAAATTTTTTTTAGCAAACTAGTATTGATCAAAGTTTTTTAGAAAGTAGCATAGTTTGGTAAAATTCACAATTATTCAATTTTTAAAAAAATCATAGTTAGGAATAGCAATGTACTAAAGAAATGGTTAAGATGGGCTAACATTAATTCAAAAAGAAGAGAGGAGAGAAAAAAGGAAAGGGAAAAAAATAAATTCTTGGAGGCACACTGAAGATGACAACATATCTAGTACCATAAAAAATATTCTAAAAAGAAGAATTCAACGACACTTAGAGAAATTTACAATGGAGGCTGAAAGGGGTTACAAGCGTTCTCTAAAGACAAGTGAGCCACTCGTTGCCTTTGGGAGGCGTGTTTACACCCCATGTTTAATAGTATAAAACCTTAACCAATAATAATAATAATAATAAACAATTATATAAAAATACTTATGATTGGAAATTTGATGAAAATTATACATGTTTGGTATAAAACTAAAGGGGTAAATTTGTAAATGGAGAAATTAAACATGTTTGATGTGAACTTAAGGGTAAAAAAGTAAATTAGAGAGCAAACATCTCATTTTTTCCCTACAATTAAGGCTTGCAATTTTGGAAGAGAAAGGAGGCTTAAAAACTTGTTGTTTTCACTTGAAAAATTAATAGAATGAGTGTAACTAGTGTGTTTTAAATTTTTCATAGCACCATAAACTAGAAGATTTAAAGAGAGACATGGAGGTTCGTGTAGTTTAGAGGGAGATTTCTTATTGGAGAAAGAGTGATGTTCTTGAGCTCCATCATTTAAAACCACCAAATTGAGTTAATTAGAAGGGGTAAAAAGCTTTATCTTCATTTGAATTTATTATTATACCTTTGTAATTGAAGAGGAAATGATGTTTAAGTGTTACAATTATTTTAAAGAAAAAAAGGTATGTTAGGGTTAATAGGAAAGTTGGTTTGATTGGATTTTTAGGGTGAATTGTTCTTGAAATTGAAATTGTGTTAGATAAGATAAGAAGGTGTGTTAGAGGTCAACCGTGGATTTCGAAGCTATGGATGGTTGACTATGGCTAGGAAAATTTGCGGAATTCCAAACTTTACGTTTGAATTTGTGTTAATTGCATGTGGTGATGAGGATTTATAGGTTTAAAATTGATTATGGTCATTGTAAAATTAGTTTATGATGTGTTTGGGATTGTTGATATGTTTGAAAAGGTTGAGAATGTTTAATTTCTATGTAAAGGATTATTTAAATTGAAAGTTACCATTTGTTTCATAAAAGGTTAGACATTGAACTTGGTTGATAAAATGTTAGATATTGAGTTTGGTTGAAGAAAGGTTAAGACATTAAAATGAGTTATAGAAATGGGTGATGAAAGGTTAGGACATTAAAAAGAGTTATGAAATTGGTTGATGAAAGGTTACATTGTAAAATAGGTTATGAAAATGGATGACGAAAGGTTAAGACAATAAAATGAGTTATGGAAATAGATGATGAAAGGTTAGGATATTAAAATGGATTACAAAAATGGATGATAAAAAGTTTAGGCATTAAATGGGATTGCTAAAGAATGGGATTATAAGAATGAATGGGATTATAAAAATGAATGATTTGGTAAGCAAAAAGTGACATAATGAATGCTATTATGAAATGAATGTATTGGTAAACAAGAGTGATATAATGAATCTTAGTATGAAAAAATAAATTGGTATGCAAGAGTGACATGATGCGTGCTAGAGTGAAAAAATAAAATTGGTAAACAAAAGTAGCATATCCATGAATGTTATTATAAAAATGGATAAATGATGTGAATGATTAGTTATGATAGCGGGTTAGAAATAATTAGGTATTGATCTAGATACCTTTTTGAATATTAGAAGGGACATCCAGAGTGAGACCTGTTATAAGAAGAGCTCACATGGCAGGAGCATCTAGTATGCATCCACTGCCATACCTCATCTTGTTAAGGAAATGTTTTGTATATTTGTTTTTACATAGATTCAATGCAAAATATGGAACATGAATCCAACTAGAAGCACAAAATATAAATAAAGAAAAAAAAACTAAGCTGGCCATATTAGTAGGGGATATTTTGAATGATTAAGCTAGTCAAAATAACAAGGGTTAATATGTAAAAATTAAGTTGGCTATCATGGTGGGGGTTAATATGTAAAAATTTAGTTGGTTGCATTTGCGAGGGCTATTTTGAAAAACAAAGCCGACTATATGAGTAGGAGCTATATTGAATGACTAAGCTAGCCATAATGGCAAGGGATAATATGTCAAAATTAAATCAGTTGCACAAGTGAGGGGCATTTTGAATGATTATGCCAGCTATAATAGCGAGTGCTAATATGTAAAAATTAAACCATTCACATGTGTGGAGCTATTTTGAAAATCTAAGTTGACCATATGAATGAGAGTTATTTTAAAAGATTAAGTTGGCCATAAATGACAGGGGCTAATATGTAAAAATCAAGCTGGCTACAATAGTTGGGGTGTTAATACAAAAATAAACGGAATGAAATGTCAAGAGTTAAGAAATGACTTAAAATACCAGTTATGGTTATTGAAATAGTTAAATGGATACTTATTTGATGCAATCATAAATAATATACTTAAATGGTGGTGCAATAAGTAATAGAAGGGGAGGCTTCACTTTTGATTAAGAGAATGAATTACATTAGACATGTAGCATAATTTGTACATGCTTGTAAAAGAAAAATTAATCTTGTGTTTACTCTTTAAGGTTGATAAAGGTACTAGTTGAAATTATTATTTACATATTTAAAATATATTCTATATTTTCATGTGTTTTAAAGGTATATATCCATTCTATCACAATAACTTTGATACCCGGCTTTGGATAACTTAGGTTTTTTTATTATGTAGACTTTTGTATAAATTAAACTATGTTATATAAATAAATCTATTACATATGGATTTTATGATAAACTAAAAAGAAGAGAAATGATGAATTATCACATGTTGATGATATTATATGTTTTAAACTAAATGTTATGGTTGCTATCTTATTTATATAAAAAGTGTATAAACATGTTTTTGATGAATGGTGAGCCTGAATCATTTTTGAGATGACATGTTGTGAATTGAGTTTAAATGGTAGAGCTTTTATATAGAAGAAACTTCGTTGAAATTAAAGAAAGTAAAATAATTTACAGTCCATTTTGCAATAATCTAATTAATTAAAAGATAAAACACGCTTAAGAAATTGTGGTTGTTATAATGTGTGTGTCCCACTTCGGTCAGTATTGATAAACTTCTTTGGTATTATTGAGTTTTGATGGTAGAGTTTTTATATAGGGAAAATTCTACTAAAACTCAAGAAATTTTTTCAATAATCTAATTAATTGAAAGATAAAACATACTTAAGAAATTTAGATCATTACATCATATGTATTCCACTCCGATCACCGTTGGTAACCTTTCTTGATATTATTGGATTTATCTCACAAGATGTTTTTAAAGATACCGAGGGGGTCATCGTTAAAGCTTCAACATGCCTACGAGGTTTCATTCATTCATTCTTTCCTTTCCTTTTCTTTCTCCCTTTTCTTCATTGGAATTTATTTGAGTCAACTTTAACTATTTCCCTAAAATGTTATTGTTCTAATGTGAATTTTACCAAATTGTGCTATTTATAATTTTTTTTTTACCAGTGATGATTTGCTATTTGTTTTCTTCGGATAATTACAAAAAAAAAAAATTTCTTTAGTTTGATTATTTTTTAATTTTCTTGTTATATCTTGAGAAATTATACTTTATATCTTGGGTCAAACATGAATTTCAAAAAGAATCAAAAGATGAAATTTCCCTCATATATAATATATATGAGAAAAGTTTGGAAATGATATATCACATACTCTAACTCTCTCTTGTCCCATTTTTCTCTGTCCAAAAATCATAGTCTCTCTTTTCCATTTGTTTTTGTAATTTTCTCACTTCATTGACCAAATCCTCATTTGTTTTCGCTTCCTCTTCCTGGTAACTTGGAAGTTAAAATGATAGGTAGAACTCATCCTTTTAATTTGTTTACAACTAAAGGGTTTTGGGATGCAAAAGGTTTCTTGGATCTTTTTAAACAATTTGAATTTGAGGTTAGGATCCTAAAGTCTTTTCTTGGTGAACTAATGGGGAGATGGGGTTTGTGTGGGTTTTTCTTGTTTAATAAACATTGTTTCAAGGTTTATTTTCCTTTTTTGGATTAACATGAGTGTCTGGAATAACTTGCGCGTACCTCAACTAATCCCACGGGTCCTAAAGTTAATGACCATGTAAGTCTTCAACGACCCTGAGGTTTGTGGGACTCGAACTGGTGACCTCTAAGAAGCAAACCCAGGGCCTGACTAGTTAATCTACATCTCTCGGGGTTTATTTATTTATTTATTTCTTGATATAATTGGTGGGGGAGATCAAGATATGGTTTTGATTAATGGGTTTATCTTGGTTTTTGAGTCTTAGGTTGCTATCAAATTATGGGCTTTAAATCTTGATCAATGAAATTTTAGAGGTGATCTTTATAATTTCTCACAAAACAAAAAAATAATTGATTGGAAAAATTATGAGGCTGGACATAAATAATAAGTATTGGTTTTAAAAACGCTTATTGGTAGGATTATGACTGCAAATAATTTTTCATCACAAGATAAGCTTCCACACTCTTGGATGATTTCTTAGTTTCTAATTGTTTTGTGGATACATGAGGAAAAATCTATTGGACGTTTTCTCTTTATAGGGGTAAGTTGAACAGAGTTGTCATGTATATGTTTCTTCATAAACACAAGTGAGCTTCAAGTTGAATTTTCTAGAAGTTGGAAATACTTCATCCACTGGTTTGTTAATTAGAGTTAGAAAGTTATAAACTTTGAAAACCTTAAAAAAATCAACATTGTACTAGAAGAACTCAATATTGTCATTCATGGTTTATGTAAAAAGATTCAAGGCTTTTGAATAGAGATATGTTAATGATCCACCACGACAATATATCTCTTAACAATCCATCTAGAATTTTGAGCTGATAAAGGGAGACAAAAATAGAGTTATGTTCAATGAATTTAGAATTTGTTTGATTAAGTTTCTGTAAAGGATTTGTATTCATGGAATATTTTTATTTTTGAGTATTATGGATAACATTATTGTAATTATGAATCATGAGTGAAAATTTTATTGTTTTGAGACTCCAATTGTTTTTTAGTAATTAAAAAGAATATAATAACAAACTTATAAACACTCAAATATTTACTTTTTTTTTTTAACAAATGAAGTTGAGGATGTAGATTATTATTTAATATGTAAATCTCATAATATAAATTATGATATTTTAAAATATGGTAGGAAAGTGAAAACGTGACTAGGAGATTTTTTGTATGCATATATATATATATATATATATATATATATTATACTATATTTTAAAAGGTATGGGAAAAACAATGTACATTTACTATGGATATAGATTTATTGCATTGTGGATGGTATTGTAGTGCCGTAAGAGCATTGTCTTTGCTGTTTTTTAGTCAAGAAATGCTGCTTGGAGACGTTGTCTTTTCTGTTTTCTGTACCAAAAGTTTGTGGATTTGACTTGGTAGCCAGACCTGAGTCGTTTTCAACAGGTGCTGGGTTTGGCTTGACAAGTATGGGAAACACATTGTACATTTATTATGGACTTAGACTCTTTGCACTGTAGTGTAGACAACACTATAAACATAGAATGTTTGCATCGTGGATGACACTGCAACGCTATAAGGGCGTTGCCTTTGCTGTTTTTTTAGTAAAAAAGTGTTCCTGTGAGACATTGTCTTTTCTGTACCAGAAACTAGTAAGTCTGGCTTGACAAGTCCAAATCGCTTCTAACAAGTACTAGATCTGGTTTGGTAGTTAGATCCAACGATATTGGGTCTGGCTCGCAACACGATCTAATAATATTGGGTCTGGCTCGCAGCCAGACCTAGATATGTTTAATTTTATTTTTTTTGCTTCTTTACATTTTTTTTTTATTTTCTCTTATGTAATTTTTTTTATACGGTAAAGAGAAAATAAAATGATGAGATTTTTTTTATATTATATAAAAATTGGGTGATGATAAATTTTTTTATTTGAGATTGGGTTGGTTGAATATTTTTTTTTTTCAATAAAGTTGGACTCTGGTGCCTAATAAGATTCAATAGCGTTGAGCTCTGTCTTTAGCAAGATTCAATACTCAATAATGTTGGGCCCTGATCTAATAGCGTTGGGCCTTGTTACTGATCGGAGTCAATTGAGTTAGGTTACCACCAAACCCAAAACAAATTAATATATTTTGTATAATTTTAATATTTTTTTTATATATTTTTTTAAATTTATTATTGACCGGTACGAATCACCAACCATTATACACAAGTGTGTGTGTATATACACACTGCTCATATGCACATGCCATGGTGTTAATAATAAATTTTATCAAGTAGCAATAAATAACTGGCTGACCTCGAAGGACAACACCGAACAGAAGGCCTACAACCTCGAAATAGAAAAAGTTTACAGTCAGATTCACCCATCCGTGCAGAGATTAAAAAAAAAAAAAAAAAAACAGCACAAAATCAAAGGGAAGCAGGAAGCTCCAACAAGGTGACCACTGTCTTCTCTTCTCCTCTCCTCCTCGTTTCCAAGCTTCAAAAACCAGCCCAAAGCAATAACTCTCTCCACGTATCTTCTTCTTCCCTACCTCAAAAAGCCATAGCAAACCAGGCAAACCCCTAGAACTCAAACTAGACAAAATTAAACACACGCACACACAAAATATAGTTAAAAACATGAAGCTGTCTACGAAACCATTATCGAGTCCGGGTCGGACAGAGAAGTACTACCCACCACCATTGATGAGGTTCTTGAGAATCAATGTTGGTAGCAGAAGTAGACCAAGGTCACGTTCAAGTCCAATGTTTGTTAGAAAGAAAAATACAACAATCGAAACTCAAGAACCCTCCTCTCCAAAAGTCACCTGCATGGGTCAAGTCCGGGTCAGGCGGTTCAAACAAGCCAATATCCGGCCCGGAAAGCCCAAAAAACGCCTGTGCAAATGGATCCAAAAAACCCTACTTTGTCATCACCATTTAAGTAGAAGAAAACTCAAGCGTCAGTCTTTTACACCTTCTTGGCCTAAATGGGCTCATCTCTTTCGTGTCGGATTTAAGAGAAAAGGCAAAATTAGCGAGGATTGTAATTCTTCAAAGGCTGAACGAAACTATGGAGTCAGAAGTGAAGATTTTGAGCAAGAAAGTGAACAAGAAAAAGAAATGGAAGCTAAAATTTATGTCTCTACAGCTATTACACCACCAAGGAATGCTTTTTTACTGACTAGATGCAGATCTGCACCGTACCGTTCTTCTGTAGCGGGAAGATTTTGGGGGTCACCATCGGAGATTGGAAAAACAAAGCAGAAACAGTGTAGTACACAGCAGGAAAACATAGAAAATGGAAGTCCCACGTCGTTAAGAGAGTCTGTTTCTGAAGAATCTGATAAAGAATCAAGTTTGCATCCAGAAACGGAAGTAAAGATTAGTTTTCTCAAAGAATTTGAAGGCTCTATCACTTCAATCAGAGAGGGAATTGCAAATTCTGCAAACATTAAAGAGTCAAATACAGAGATGGTTTCCACTGTACGGCCTTTGATACTCACAAGAAGTAAATCTGAACCGGCGAGAACTGGTGAGAAGCTTGATCCGGAAATGAGTTTCTGGAAGAAGAGAAGGTTGGGTTCCACGTAGTTAATTAATTGTTAGTTACCACCACATTAAATATTTTAATTACTACTTTTTGTTTATTTTATCTTGGAAAATGAATTGAATTTAGTTCTTTGAAACTTGTAAACTATAACTGTGGTTATTTTTATAAATTCAGACATCTGGGGCTGTACGGGAGAATCTCCATTAGTTCTTTGGTAATATAAAAGGCTGACTTGGTAGGACAATGGAAGATGAAACAGTGAAGAAATTTGTAGTTGTTGCTTGCTTCAATCCGGTTTGCGGTTACTATCAAATAAGGTAAAAATTTATAACATTTAAGATAACTACGTAGCATTTTGCTGATTCGCAAGGAAGCTACTCCGAATGAAGCTCGTTTCAATTTGGCTAGGAAGTTTAATGAATTTTTGTTTTTTGGGAAAATATCATATTTGGCAAAATAATCTTGCAAACTAGCCCAACATGATTATATTTTTTAAGGTATAATTTAAATGTTTATAATCTTTTCAAGTGTAAACCTAACCAATTATACCTATACAAATAAAATAAAAAACAAACTTATCATTGAAAAATATAAATGAAAAATTACATTAATCCAATTATACTATGTCTAACTATATCTAATTACATATGATAATTTAAAGTTCATGGTTGTTTGTTGTATGCTACTTATAGGCAAATTTGTATGATCTGATTTGTGTCATGTAAAACATCTATATCCTTATCCTCACAAGCTACCTCATCCTTAACTAGTGCAATATCTAAGATGTGAAGCCTTCCCTAACAACATATAGTCCAAAATAAAAAAGATGCAAACCAAATGTCCTCAATGGAGTGTACAACATCATCGGTGGTATAATGAATCGCAATAGCTACTTGTTGACAATACCATATAGAAAACACTACCTAATACGTAATAAAACATATATATATATATATATATATTAAGTTATGTTGAAAAAATAACTAATATATCCCAATTTATTATACTAGAGTGCATGGAGTTTATACTACATACATGAGACCCTCAAATATGGTCAAATGATGCATATATGAATGTATTAATCCATGTTAACATCAACATAAATGGTGGGATGTTGTTCCTCAAGGATACACAGTCTCCTTGAATGTCATTGGTTCATATAATCCATATATGTTGTCAACCAATTATCATTACTTTTGCCAAAATTTCTCTATGTAGCTTGAATCTTAAATTTTCATACATTCTCGGCAAATTTTAAGCCCTGACTTCAAACATATCATTCTTTCTTGCTTGAATGAATTATTGGGCTTATCATATATGATCGAAAAGCTTAAGATGTTTAGTTTCGAGAACAATTTGAATCGTAGAAAAATACCAACAGTAATTACCGATATGTCTCAAAAAGTTTATAAAGGTTAAGTTTTGTAGATTTGACAAGATTTGTCTAGTAACTTTGACCATTTGAAAGGATATGTTCTTGAACTCTATTTGACTTGAAAAGTTATCAAAATATATTTTCATGTGTTTAGTATCTCCTTATAAAACGCCAACTCATTATGATGTACGGTTTGAGAGATATGTCTAATCTTGCAAAATTTATCAGCAGATATTTTAAGGTCAAATTTAGACCTGGCTTGGTTCATATCATCCTCTTTTTTTAAAAAAAAAAAGATTCAACCTTGAATCTGTAACACGAAAAACATTTTCTAAGGCCAACAAATCAGTACCAAACTAAAGAATAACATCATCATCAAAATTAAGAAGAACCTTGTTAGCAAAGAAGGTCTCATTGATATCCAAGCTCTCATTTTCAACCATCTTATTCTTCTTCTTCTTCAATTTCATTGCTCCTTATATATTCGCTTAGGTGTCAAAGATACAAGAGTTATAGGTTTTTCATTCATCTCAAAGGGATACCTATTTGTCACTTCATCATGTATAACTCTCCTATCATATTGCTATGGTCTACCAAGTAGCAAATGACTAGCTTGCATTGGTACAACATCGCATAACACTTCATCACAATATTTAATAATAGAAAGCAATCAAAACTTGTTTATTCACTTTCATTTAACCACCATCATTTAACCACCATCATTCAACCACTGTAATTTATAAGTTATAAGATGTTTGGCATTATAACTTTCTCACCAATTCAGTATTAACTACATTAGTGCAACTACCACCATCTATAATTAAGCTATATGCCTTATTATGAACATGTCATCTTATGTGGAATATATTATCCTTCTAACCTTCCAAATCATCCACCTTGACATGTATATTCAGTGTTCTCCTCACCATAAGTGCCTATTCCTCAATCGAATACTTAAGACAAACATCATCAGCATCCTCTAATAGTGGTATCTTCTCCTCTTCATGCTCCTTATTGGTCTTAACCTTATTATTAGCTTTCATAACCATGACTTTTTTGTTTAGACACTATGAAGAAACATTACCAAAACCCAAACAATGAAAGAATTTAATGTCACATTTACAAGAAGTAGGAGTAATATTGTTACCTTCAACAACAATCGAGGTGTCTTTCTTCTCTCTAGGATATTCGACCTTGCCCTCCTTATTTTGATGTGATGGACCATCCCTAGTGTTAGCCTTCAATTGGGTTTCCAAGGTTTTAAAGGGCTTAATGGTTGGCTTTATCAAATGGTACCCTTTCGTTTAAGTTGTTTCTCCACCTTCATGGCCATATGCACTATCTCCTCTAACTCCATATAGTGATGCAACTCCATAATATGATTAAGTCCATTCATGAATTTAGCCACAGTAGCCTCCCTATCCCCCTCAACATTAGCCTGAATCATATCAAGTTTCATCTTCTTAAAGTACTCATTTACACTCATTGTACCTTGATTTAAACTCTGCAACCTTTAATACAATTATTTATAATAATAACTAGGTATAAATCTCTTTCTTATAAGGGATTTCATCTCATCCCAAGTATCAACTTGCCTCTCATAATTTCCTCATGTGGTTTGTCAATAACTGATCCTACCACACAATAGTATAATCAGTAAAAGCATTCACAACAAGCTTGATTTTCTTGGGCTCTTGATAATTGTGACACTAAAAAATCAACTCCACCTTCTTCTTCCATTCTAAATAAACTTCAGGATTATTCTTCCCTTGAAAAGCTAGTATTTTTATCTTAATTATTCCTAAATCTCCACTTAACTCAACATTATGGTTCTGGTACGTGTAATTACCCATCTAACCAAAATTATCACCTTATTTTTTTCCCTTACAAACTAACAACTCTGTTGTTGTCCAGAACATTCCCAATGTCTCATGGACACATCTTCAAAACTAACATAACTCATATCCGTATTATCAGCCACAAACTTATCCATATTAGTGTTAATTCACCTAATAACCCTTCTAACATTAAATTCTCTTCACTCAGGCCTAATTCGAACCCTACCATGATTATTAACATGTTGCCTCTCCAACTTATATAACCTATCTCCAAATTCATTGGTCATCCGATCCATCCATTGATTCATAATATGTAACTAAGTTACAATTTTATTGTCTCCTCTATATGGTGTTTTGTTGTTGCTTGCTTTTGATATCTTTGAATCTAAAAAATGGTTAGTTGGTAAGAAATATATATTCCTCACCCACTCTCTCACGTGTTTACTCTCCTCTCTTGTTTCACTTAAATATATAATTTTCACTCAAATATGCTCTCTATGCCTTTTTCTTCTCGTCTCAACTTTCTTCAACTCTTGCGGAACTGATTTTTGGAGCCTAGCTCTAATACCAGTTGATGAGAATCTCTTGATCACGTGGCCAAACAACCTCTAACAAAGTAGATAACAACACAGAAAACCAAAAATCAGGCTTGATAGAACTTTGACCTAGAGGTAACCCTCACCTAAGAACCAAAAGTATTGAAAAAAGACTTAGACCCAGAGATAACCTTGTATCTAAGAACTCTAAGTATATGAATGATACCACAGAGCCAGTTAATCTTTAATAAGTTAGTGTATGATTTTTATCCCTGCAAAGAAGGTTTTTTACCACAAACAAACAAAAGAAAAAATCACGTTTATTCTCCAACTAGCTACTACAATTTGCAGTTAAAAAAAAAATAATATAGTGTCCTCTAACTAACCTTAATGGAACTCTTCTAGGTTGCAAGGCAACAAGTCTAAAATAGTAATCAACTAACATAAGTTTAATAATGAAATAAACCCCTGAACAATGTCTAATGGGTCTGAACAAACCCAAATTAAAAATAATTATTAATAAATAAATAAATAGGATTCAAACAAAGACTTCATGCCAAAATTCTTCCATGTAGCTCGAATATCTAATTTTTATATATTTTTGGTATATTTTCAGTTTCGACTTCAAACACATCGTTCTTTCTCATTTAGATGAATTATTGGGCCTATTATATATAGTTGGAACACTTGAGATGTGTAGTTTCCAGAAACACTTTAATCGTAGAAGAATTCCACCTATAGCTCCAGATATGTTCAAACAATACTCAAAGGTATAGTTTTGCAGATTTGACAAGATTTATCTAATAACCTTGACCCTCTAAATTAATATGTTTTTAAACTCCATTTGACTTGAAAATTTACCAAAATATCGTTTAATGTGTCTAGTATTACCATGTAAAATTTCAGCTCGTTCCAATGTACGGTTTGAGATATATGTTTGATATAACAAAACTAGTCACTAGATCTTTTAAGGCCAAATTCAGACTTAGCTTGATGTGTATCATGTGAGACCCTCCAAAATAAAACACCAAGCTTTATTATTATTTTTTAATTATATCCTCTAACCACATACCACTTATTGGGATTAGGCTCACCAATGTATTTATGAAAACTTTTTTTTTCTTTCGATTTGAATTTAAATCTTTATATTAAAATGGTGAATAAACTTTATCAAACAACTTAGTTATGAGGGATACGAATAGAAAAATAAACATTAATGGTGTAAATGTTTAGACTAGCTTAGCTCTTTTTTTTACCTATTAATTAAATCATTTCAATTCAAGCTATCAAATTTCATCGTCTTGATTTATGACAGAATTAGTATTAAAAGATAAGGAGAATAAAAAATAAGTTTAAAAAATAAAAATGAATGTGAGGTGTTGTCCCAACAAACACATGATAGAATCATGCCTATTCATTTCATGAATTTTCATCATGATGGAGATATAATAAGGATTGTCTTGGCTTATCACACATCAATTACCAGAAAAATATATATGGTGAAGATTTGAGAAATCCAGTCAAGAGATAAAGATTCTAATTTAAATGATACATCCATATACATATATATGTAATTCAAAATTCAGAACATTTTTGGTGACTTTTTTACAAATTAATATGAGTGATAGCTCTTAGAATTAAGAAAAAATCATAAAAGTTAATACTTATGCAACATAATGATTGATGATACATGAACAAACTATGGTGTTTCATATGATATACACGTTTCTATAAATATCTTTATAAATATCCTAGATATTTAAATTAAATATGTTAGATATTTATTAAAATATTTATCTCAACAAAGTCTATATAAGCTCATCTTTTTAGCAGTATGAGAAAGGGCCATAGTTCATATCTCTAAAACTCATCTCTCTAGACTTCAAGTTTGACACTATACAAATCTAATGTAAGACTTAAACAAGACTTAAGAAACATTTAAGCCAAGAGAATACTAATTGTCCTTATTACCTATATAAACATTATTCTAACTTCTGAATATTTTTCTTGCAGGTGTCCTACCAAGTTCTTCATGTCTAGTTTTATTAGCCTATGAAAATTGCTCTCAACCTTTCTCTTGAGAATTTTTTCCAGCCTCATCACATATGATCATGAAATTATTTCAATATTACAAAGAGTTTAGTTACTATAAAACTCATTTAAAAAATTAGTTATAAATCTTACATTGCGAGATCTAAGTGTTAATAAACACATCCCTTATTAAATAAATAAACTTTAAAAGAATAATGTATAAAATTGTGAAATGAACTACAAACCATAAAACAAGTGTTTTAGATAAAACTCAAAATTAATTATCCAACAAAATTCTTGAAGTTCAAAACCCTTAAAAAATCTTAAAAGATGACATGCAACTAAAAAGAAGTGTTAATAAACACATTTTACATTGAATAAATAAAATCTTAAAAAATAATATATAAATTTGATAGCGAAACCCAAATTCAATTATCAAATTTTATACCAAGCTCTAATTAATCTCTCAATTAAATCTTAAAAAACTAAAAAAAAGTAAACATCATTGTTTCATAAATCTTATATTTATAATAACTACTTGCAAGTCATTTGCAATGTTGTCCAAAACTCAAAAATAAAATTAGACAAGCGAGAAAAATATGTTTAGTTCATAAACATGCGATATAATAAATATATGACTACTTGCAATCATAACCACAAAAAAAAAAGTAGCATACTTACTAAACAAATATATAATCTTGCATAAATTATAGAATTACAATCCTAACATACATACTAATGTATAAGAAAAAACTAAACCAAAAAATCAATTTCTTGTTGAAGCACTTTAAAATTGATCAAGCTCAACACCACTTAGTTTATGTGCACTTTTAAACAAGATCCAACAAACCAAGAAAATAGTATTAAATTATCCCTTTATAATGATTAAATCTAAGCTCTAGATTAGAAGAAAATTTTGATAAAAAAAAATGTTTAAAACTAGAAAACCTATGTAGGAAAATAAGATGAAGAAGAGTGTCAAATCTTATCAAAACAATGTAGAATTCTCCAACCCTAAACACTTTTCTTGAACCCCTTTGTATAGATAATTTTAGGAACTAAAAGCTAATAGACTTCCCCACAATATATTTTATCACCCATAATAAAAAAGAATTAAACCTGAATGTTTTTAGATTTAAAATAAGGTGTCTTTTGAGCTGGAAAAATTGTTAAAGTACTGTTGAAAGAGATATTTATGCTCGCTATGTTATTGCAATTCAATAACCTCCCTACCATGTGCATAATAGGCTCAAAATAATACAAGACAAATATTAAGATCTCTTCAACAATATAAGTCTCACATATCGAAGCTTCAACATACGCTTTATTTTTAACTTTTTTTAAAAAAATTTGAACAAGTACTTGCATGGAATTAAATGAATATTTTAAATTAGAAAAAATAAAATAAAAATTTAATTAGAATGCATGTGTAATCCTTAACCTTTCGAATGGATACATCCATTTATACTGGATAAAGCCTTCAACTTTTTGTCTAAAATGGTAAATATATGGATATATGTTTCATCGGGTCGAAGAATGATGGAGGTAATAACTGAATTATATGCATGTCTGAATTCAATTTATATCAAGTACACCTTACTATATTGTTTTTAGATAAAGGTTATTTAGGACGGGAAGATATTAACAAATTACCACTCGAAGGCACCTCCTTACTATCATCATGTCTTGGAACACAAATGATTCTTTTTCTCAAGTGAGGCTCAAAATAGTACGAGATAAATATTGAGATCTCTTCAACAATACAAGCCTCACATATCGAAGCTTCAATATGCACCTTGTTTTTAACTCTTTTTCTTAAGGTTGAACAAGTATCTATATGGAATTAAAGGTATGTTTTAAATTAAAAAAAAAAGCAATAAAAATTTAATTAAGATACATGTGTAATACATAATCTCTCGAATGGATACATCCATCTATATTGCATATGACCTCCAACTTTCGCCTCAAACTGTAAACATATAGGTAGATGCTCCATTGAATTGAAGAAGGATGAAAAAAATATCATCTCAAGTTTGTAGATTAGCTATAGGTTATTCATTTCAATCTTCTCTAAGTATTGGGTATGTAACTTGTTAGAGCATGTATCTCTAAAAAAGTGGTCGATCTCCATGAGTGCATCCCATATACTTTTTAGTAATAAATCTCGGTTAACAAGTAGAATAAGTGTTTGTATAAACACGCGGTAGTCATAACTCTTCATTCTATACAATTTACTATCCTCCAAATTCATCAATCTAGATATGTTCAAACATTTCCATCAAGGAAAATATAGACTCTTACGCCATTGATAGACTAATAATTATGCATTATTGTTTAAGGCGAAGCTGGCTTTTGACTTTGTGACCTGTGGCCCATCAGAAACCAACTTCATATTCTTACGGTAATAAAACAAATGTATATCCATTATAGCCTTCATGTTATCTCTTTTCATCCATCAATATTTTGCTAAAAATGTTTTCAAATAAATACTTTTTGATATGCATGACATCTAGATGACGATAGAGAAAATTAGCTTTCTAATAAAAAAGCTAAAAAAAAATACTTTGTTTTACCTAATTGCAGGTCACACCAAAACCAAGAAACTTCTGCATACTTGATTAAAAACCAAACACAATGCCCTAGTACTGCAAGACTACGTTTATAATTCTTCACCCAATGGTACCAATAATGCAACATCCTTTTCAACTCTACCTACAAAGAAGTCCTTTATGTTCTTTATGAACTTTTGATTGATTGGTAATAACCTACGATGTCAATCATAAAAAGTTTCTTACCACCATTTGTTAAAGTGAAGGTCTTGTTATTTCCCATGTGTGCTCTAACAAAAAACTGTCCAATACTCGGGAAAATCATTGATAGTCCACATCAAAACTATCTTTATCAGAAAATCCTATTTTTCAAAGACATCATATGTTAAAATTCTAAATGACAACAACTCATTCAACTTATAATTAACATTCAAAGACAAACACATATATATATTCTTACTTAGACTATTAGGACAAGGTACGACTATAGATAAGAACATGAACTTCGACCTTATACATATTTCTAATGGTAAGTTGTAAATCATTAGTATCACCAGCCAACTAGAATAAGGTGCAATAAATAACTCGAATGGATTGAATTCATCTTTACATAACTAAACACATATGTTTCGTGGTTTCATTTAAAATTAAGGATGAACTCTATCAAATTGCTTCCAGTCTTCATCATTAAAAGGGTGCACTATGACTCCATTTAGCGTATTATATGAATAATACCAATTCTTGTGCAAAATAGTCTTTGAAGACATAAATAACATTGGCAATCTAAGAGTGATTGTGAAGTATCTTAGTTGTTTAAATGCAACAAGAATCCTTCTTCAACTAGTTTTTGGTTTATACCAAGCATGTCCACAAGTTTTGCACTTGGTCAAATTTGGTCATTTACTCAATCATTACAGTTGTATAACATGCAAAAGTTTGGACACATGTTAATTTTCTAATATCCTAAGCAAAATAATTTCATAATGGATTTCACAACATACAAATTCGCTTTTAACTTATTCCCTTCAAATAAAACATTTCTCACCCATTTATTGATTCTATTATAATTGACCTCACTTAGCCTATGATTTGACTTAATGGTGAAAACCTATGCAATGACCAATAATGTGTTGTGATTTATGCACTCATTCTATAATGGTTCATCAAGATCTTTCAAAAGTTCAAAAAGCCCAGTTACGTTTACATTTGGTTCTTCACTTACAATTGAACATTCATTTATATAACCCTGCTTCATTACCATTGCATCAATAACCATACTCTTATAAAAATTACAATTATTATCTACAACTCTATGCATGTTGTTAGAACTAAAAGTTGACCAAACCATCATTTTTATCATAGTCTCGTGATTATTACTTAAAAGTGCATTTTTATTAAGGTTTTATATCATCATTTTGCACTTGAAATATCAATAACTCCTTAACTAGAGCATGTTTTATAATAACATGTCTAATAATATAAGATACCTTTAATTTATGGTAAATGTTCATCTTAAATGCAGACCTATCACATAAATCAAAGGATTGATTGATGAGTTTAACTACTGAAATTGAGAAGATAAAGAGAGGGCTAAACTTAGAAAAAAGATGTTGGTTCAGTCAAAACTGGAACACTATTAAGTTATTCGATCATAGCTGGAGCTGTAGAACTTGGATTTAGGTCTGGTTTATATGGATGGAAAGCTAAGACATAAGCCTAAAACTTTCATGAAAGTCCAAGATTTAAAAAGGTTGTTTTCAAGTTAAAATTGTAGCAACAACGGAGAAGTCAGAATCTGTCCTGCAACCCAAACATTGTTTAGTGTTTAGCCCATATATCAAGTTCTAGAGGTCCAAATGCACCGATTCTTTTTTTATTGAAAAGCAGAGACAATTTTCCAAAACTTTCATGAAGACTATCTATTCAAATTCTGATTTTATCAAGGATATTTTGTTTAGACAAGAAGATAAGGATTGTCATCAAGTCAAGATGTGGCCACCCACTCAACAATTAGTCATCAAATCAATAGTTCTGAATTTTGGCCTATAAAAGGAGGAAATTGCCATGAATTTAGGCTTCTTGGTTTTCAGATCAAGATCTTGCTCTTGCTCTCTTTCTTTGTATTTTGTAATGTTCAAGTTTTATTTCATGTTATATTTTCCTTAATCTAGATTATGCTTTTCATGTTATATTTCATGTTCTCTTTCTTTGCATAAACAAGAGTTTATGCTTTTCATTTCCTTTACTATATTTATATAATTATGTTCTTATCCTGTTTATCTATGTTTTTCATCTTCATTATGTTTAGCTAAGTTTCTTATGTCAAGGTGAAAAGGCTTCACTAATGGTGTTAGGATAAGTATAATATAAACTCAACATGTACTTCAATTCTTATATCCTAAATAACTTGCTATTAACATGTGTTATCATTTTTATCTTATTAATTCTTAATACCTTGCTTGTTAAATGGTTAATCTAGATTTGTATTGTATAACATTTAGTACAACAAATGCTTGACACTTTCATAGTCAACCGTATAGTATAACCTACATTTGTGCTAAAAAAGAAACTTGATTTGTTGTTAACATAAGTTAGCATCATCAATTCCTGACAATATTTAAAAGTTTGGTGTTACTTAAATAAGATAATTAATATGATCATGTGAATAATTTATAATGAGCTATTAATGACAAATCATTCGATTGGAACATCCTTTGTGTGTGGTTTCCAGTTGAGTAATAAAAAGAGTTTATATTATATTTATTTGAAATACTATTAGTGGATCCTCTAACATTAACAATTGTTTTTATCATTGTTTAATCTTTACATTAATCTTACATCTCAAAGTTCTCTTTAACCCACCACCACCACCACCATCGTTGTAGTAGTTGTTGTTGTTGTTATTTATAATTTATATAGTTATCATCCTTGTGGTTCGATTCTGGTTTTACTGAGTTATTTAATACTTCAACACTTCTGCACTTGGAATAAGACATTAATTTTTTGATCATATCAATTATCACTTTAGCTCTATGTTAATTTCCCAAAGATTAATTACATTGTTGTCTCTTAAAGCATTATTTTCATGTGTTTAGATTTTTGTGATACACTTGTTTCTTGTTTTCTCGGTTACATGTATATATAATGGACAAAAAGCTTGTCATAGCGGCTTGTTACTTGGCTTCGTATGGTTGTCAGCATTTTATAATAGTGCAACGACATGCACTTGTGTTCTTTGTTTCTTTACTTCAAGGAGCCATTTGCTTTTTTCTTGAATTCGTGGTATTAACTTGAACTCTTCTGTCATGATCTTCATATTACGTGAAATATAATGGATTTCACTTAATAATAAGCATCGATTACGCAAAATGAATGAATTGAATTTAGTTTCTCGTCATCTTTTTTATAATTAAGCAACTTAAATTCAAATCTTTAAAGAGAGGTTCGGTTTCCTTAATCACTTAGACCACTACTATATAAAATGCTCTTAAAAAGCTCACAATTTTCCATTAAAACAGGTGTGCTTAGGGGCAAATACATCTTTAGTTGTTTTTATTGGCAGGCTTTAGCTTGTTGCAAACATATACAAGACAATACACACACACACAATTATTTGACCCGCACTTGCAAGCAGATTTTTTTTTTTTTTATGTATTTTGTACATAAAAAAATTAAATGTAAATTAAAAAACTCATACATATATATAATTAAATAAATAAAAAACTATGTATTTTAATAAATAAAAAAATAATAACAATAATTAAAAATAAAACTAGAAAAAAAAACATATATAGATCAAGATATTTAATTTTATAAGATAAAATATATATGGTTATATTTATTGAATTTATTTATTAAAATTAAATTTTTATTCAATAAAATGATATTAAAAATAAACACATATTAAATTGATTAAATAAAATAAAATGAAAAAAATATTATGTAAGACTGCACATCGGCTTTCATCGCAATAAAGAATTTGGCTTATCCTATTCTTTTTATCTTAACTATATGTAAATGAAAATAAATATTTTTTATTTTTAAAAATAAAATTCTTGCATACAAAAGATTAAAAAAATATAGATGAATCAAAATAATCTTTTTAAAAATTAAATATGCACAATACCATTAAAAAACAATTGCTATTCAAAAAAGATTAAATAAACAAAAAAAATCATAGATGATGGATCTTAATTGAAATATAAATTTAAAAATTATTTTAAAAAAAGTATAAAAAAAACAATAACAAAAATAAATAAATAATAATTTGGTTATTGTGACTTAACTTGTCAAACATGTAACTCAGATCATGATTCAATTGGATTCAATATTTCTTTCTCTTAAATTTACATTCAACCTAAAAAAAAAATAAAAGAGGGCCAAAAAAATATTTAGCCCAGTAACACGTTGCTCGCCAAGACAAACGACATGTTATCTACAAGCCTATAATTTAGCCACCACAGTGGTTGCTGGAAAATCAGACAACTAATCTTTTGCCCATAAAAAAACCTAATTTTCAAGTTATTTTAACCCGAAAACACCTCATCAATATCCTTATAATACTCACAAATCATTCCATCAACTCCAAAAAGCTAGAAAATAATTCAAAAACCTGAAATCAAATTGATTTAGTTTTGACTTTCTTAACTTAGGTTTGGTTTTTCATGCAACATCAATGCTCAAAACAATCACCATGAAGCCCCTTTTATCTCATGAAATCCTCGGACACCACGAAAATTCATTTTGGTGGTCGAAAATAGAGTGAATGATGAATTTCTCTCTCATCAATGGAATTCAGCAACCCCTCTCTCTTTATTCCCTCTCTAATCAGTGTTTGAAAAATAACACAAATAAAATTGTGTATCAAAGTTGATTTTAAAAAAATTTAAGAAAATCTAAATTATATAAATTGTGTTATTTTTAAAGATAAAAAACTTAGGTATATTTTTCATCAATATCAGGCACACCACCTATGTTTGACTCTATTTTTTATTTCAGTCCCTCTTCTTTTAATTTCTCTCTTAACTAAGAATTTAGATGTAATTAGCCTTAAATTAGAATTAAATCACATAAAATAAAACTTCAATAACTAAAATAAATTATTGAAAATACAAAGTATGCCCCATATTGTTTTTGTGAATATGCGAACAGAGCCAACTCAACAGTAAACACCCACTAGAATTTTACTTTATATATATATTAGCCATTTAATTATCCTTTTCTTTTGTCACTTCGATATGATTTTCATGATAGATGATTTGACCAATGAAACGAGGCCCGGGTTTAGTGGAATCCACGTATACTCTTTGACTGACCGATTAATTTTTAGAACTGGACGCGAAAAAATTTCAATCATTGCGAACTCACCATATGATTCTTACATTTAGCCTTTTTATCTTTGTAAATACATATTGATGATGTTTATTCTTCAACCATATCCATCCAACTAACGTCACAACACTTCAGGCCCACTAATAATTCCCATGAAAATGATTCGTACGTCATAGGACCAGATTAATTTATCACCTAATTTCTTGGCTAAAAGGTTTTTAATTAAATTAAGCTGTGCAAGTCCTTAAATAAAAAAAGTTTGAAACTATTAGTCCCTGGACTATTATTTTTTAAATCGATAGTTATTGTTCAATTCCATCTATAAGTTAATAAAGAATTATTATTTCATTTTAAAATAATTATTTTGACCATTTAAGAAATATTAATCTCAATGAGAGAGATCATGTAGTCTCAACATACATAACTCACTCTCTTAATATAATTACTGTTTAGAAGTGGGGTTGTGGTTGTTTTTTAAAGTGTTTTTCATGCTGAAATACATTAAAATAATATTTTTTTATTTTTTAAAAATTAAAACGATCCAAAATCTATAAAAAAATTTAATTTTTAGCAAAACAAAAATTAATTTTTTTGAAAATACGGGTTAACTCGCATTTCCAAACACCTAGTCATGGATTAAACCTAAAAAACAATAAACAGAGGACTTTGTTCAAGGAGCTGGCTTAGAATCTTTAAGCCTTCATTGTTTTCCGATCCCTAAATTTCTAGAGTGGCAAAAAACTTTTGGTGTTAATCTCAATGTTTCATTTAATTTTCATATTTTAGTTGAGGAAAGAAGAGTCCAACACATTTTCTTAGTAAAAATCCAACTTCTAATCATTGTCGTGCATCCTCCACTGTCCAAAAAAATAGTTAAAGCTAATATCATTTACAAGAGTCAATCTACCTCACATGCAAATTTACTTTTAGAGTGATCTTATTCCTTATTTTGGTATAATTTATTGATGGGAATTGATGATATTTGGGTCTAATTAAGCAGAGAGGAAGCGGGGATATTGGATCAGAAATCTCCGCTTTACAAGGTAGAATTTCTTGTCCAATATTGTATTATCCATGGGAGTTAATAATAATTTCATTGAGAAGCGACATTACGCGAGTCTAATGAAGAGTTAATTTGACAAATCATTGCTAATTAATTTCATCGCCAAGATCAAATTAAGGTTACTAAAACTAGAGGAAGATGTGGAGGTGAAATGTTTTATCATGATAGGTAGTTGAGCACTTGGGAGCTTGCAAGGTCCCCCAAAGACATCATGGAAGAGAAAATTGAGTGTCAAGTTTGGTAAGCTTGATAATATATATCCCACAAACAGTAAGTTTGAGACTAATTAAATCCTTACAAGTTGAAAAGATACTATAAAATTTGTTCATACGGCCAAAAGGAGCAGAATGGTAGAGAGGAGAAGCCGCCCAGCACCCGAATCGACTCGCATACTATTCTTTTACGAAGCATTTATACAGATTTGTTGGTGGATAATGAAAGGGGCGCCTGTCTCTTGAAGTTACATTTGTGGAATCTAATATAAAAGTAGTACATCATCCAAGTTTGACGTTATCTTACCTAATCAAACTTCATGAAAAATTGAAGTAAAAATAGACAAGACTCAGCACTTGATGGATCATCCATTGCAATCTTTAAGAAGGATCTTTGGGTTTAGATTAAGGTGTGTTTCCTATTAATGAGTTCACTTAGACATGCATTCTCTGCTTTCTGTACCATATTCTAATTTCTCAATCTCAAGTCTCTAAGTCGAACTTGCATGGTTTTCAAGAGCTTAACAATGTCCACCGGATCTCCCCGGCCCCTTGTGTTACCAACCGTAGGGCGAGGCTTATGCTTAGGGTATTTAGGGTTCAAAAAGTAGTACCAGATCATTTTATTCCCAGCCACGAACAAACTACGAACATGTAATTATAATTGATCATACCCATCTTCCCACCTTAAACTAGTATTATGCAATGATTTTAAAGAATTGATAGCTTTAGTGCTTGATAAACATGAAGAAACACAAATAGCAAAAGTAGGTGTGAGTAATGTGAAATCCAGCCAATTGAGCTAAATGGGATGTCCCTCAACATGACATTACAATAATACACACATGGAGCTGTCTACACCATAGAAAAACAAAAAAAGAAAAAAGAAAAATGGAGGAATTACTTTAAACATTAAAGTTTAGGTATATGGTATGGTTACACAAACATTAATGTTCCAACCCAACACAGCTACATCGTTACCTTGCAACTTATTGCTGTGTCGATTGTGACGGTTTCAATTTGCCAAAAAGCTGAAAGAAAATACAACCTCAACTGCCTACCTGGTGCTTCTTCCGTGACCCTCTGATTACTTCAATTATATATCCCTTCTTCAACATCTGTACAAGACCATCTTGTCGACCTTATGACACTTTTTAACTCTCACAAATAATTTATTTTGGATTTCCATGGAGCTTAAGTCTAGCATCACCACGGTCTTTCTTCTGTTCCTCCTCCTTGTCACACCTCACATTTCTAGAGGTTTGTGATTATTATATATTATCTTCTCAAATATATCGTTTGAGTTTTTCAATGTGTGGCCGCAAAAGTACTTGGGTTACTTGTGCATATATTATCAAGGATGGGTTGGCTAATTGGGTGATGTTTTTTTTCCGTAGGAGGATCTGAAGTGGCAGATTCAGAGGTTTATGATATTGATTATAGAGGACCAGAGACTCACTCGTCAGTCATGCCTCCTCCTGGCCATTTCCATGGCAGGCCTTGGATTCATCAAGATACTGTCAAGACATCTCATAAACCCCGAGGTTTCAGAGGTGGTAATAACGGAGAACAAGTAAGATCAAGTATAGTATGAAAGTACAAATTTTAATCATTTAAGCTATCAAGTAAGATTGCCGAGTGAAAAGTAACATGCATGATAGACCTCGTTCAAAAGGAAATAACATCGAGGATGTTACAAGGGTTACCATATATGGAACTTGCCCCTTTCTCCAAATTGATGACAGCTTTTTAATTAAGATTCCAGCTGGTGTGTGCATGACTAGCTGTTGTGTTTCGACTAACCGTTTTGTCTTGTCTTTGCTTGTGTTTCGCAGGCTAAAAACATCCATGGATGAGAGAGCTATGTGGAGGAAGTATTAGTTTTGTTTCAAGTTATTACACTTTAGTTCCTTCGATCTCTTAGGTACGGATAGAACATTTGCATGTTGAGAAATGAAATCTTGTCATTTTTCAGCTTTCTGCAATGGCTGTAAATGTTGTTTGTGTGATCTAAGCTGCTGAGTTCGTGTAACTGTTGCATATCTTCAAGTTTTATGAAGGATTGTTCCGTCGAGATCTAGATGTTTCCTCTAGTTATGCTGTCAGATTTTTTCAGGCCACACATAGATTTAAATCGACGCCTTCTAAAATGTTCTTTTTTGGTGGTAAAAACCTGTTGCTGTGGGTGTTGTGGCTTAAGAATATATTTCAATGTCTTAATTTTTTATTATATACAACTCTCAATGGTCCTTACATGAAAAATAGTAATCTTTCATTATATTATTGCAACTCGAATATTGATTCATTGAAGTAAGGTACAAGCATGCACCAGACTAAGTTCACTTATTTTAAGAATATATTTCTTAAAATGTGATACTTTATTGCATACAGCACTCTTTTTTATCTGATCACATACATATTTTTGATCTAATCTAATCTGGAATGCTATTTATCAAGCTGCTAGAGCTACAAGATTTTATTCTGCAACAATTGATCATATGAAAATCGTTAGGTTAATCGCATTATTGTCAAAACGATCTCAAAGGTCTCTCACTCTCCTGCAAGAATAACCATGGCTAATCTCCTAGCTTTCTGCATTTCTGCAAACGAACAATAAAAATCTTAACAACATGCACCTGTGTTTGATTGGGAACTTGAGCTTCGAACTCAAGCAAGCCTCAGAATCCACACCAGTTGCTTGAAGTAATCTTTGAAGTTTGATGGTGCAGGCTTTGCTTGCTTTTCAGAAATTAGGAGTTGGTGTGTACTCTGCTGTCTTTATTTTTCTTTGTCAGTTCATAGGGAGTCCCCTTGGCCCATGGGAATTGACAGTCTACAAATCCTTCACCGCAAACTTGCCTTTTCTGAATTTGAATTTATTACTTTCAAAGGAAATGTTAACTTTTAATCCTCAGAGACCTACCCACAGTAGTTTTGGCCATTGACCAGCAATAGTTTTTGGCCATTGACCATCTATTTCGTTTTGTTCTTGTTCTGTGAGGTTGCACGAAGAAACATGTCCTCCTATTTCTCCATCCTGTACAAAAAACAGAAGACTATGCGTTGAACAGTAACTTTTCTGGTACATAGAAACTATGACTTAATTATTATACATCAAATACTTGATCTTATATAATTAATGTCTACGCGTGTTCCAGGAAAGTGTAAATAAAATTTGTATAGGAATAGTTTGTGCAATTATACTTGAAAGACGATTGACTTGCCAGTTAAAAAAGTAGTGCTGACATTGATTCTTCATTTTGAATCAATTACGGGTATCTATTTTAAGTTTTTTAAACTAGGACTAGAAGCTCAACTCTTAAGCAGCCTCACAAAATCAAATAGAATGAGAAAATACCAAGCCTTGAATCTTCAAAATGTTATTTATTACATCACCACGTACATAAAAAAGCAGGTGTTTAAGTAAGAATAATTATAAGAGTGAAAAAATTAAAGAAAGTTGGGATAAGAACTAATTCATCTCAAAAGCTTAAATTATTAGATAAAATTTTAAAATATGATTTCTATTATTCTTTACTATATCCTCTCAAGCGAAAACACTTTGAAGTTAATTTGGATTTGAAATTTATAAATGCTCACACTATCTTTTTTGTTATCAAATAAACTTGCACAATATAGGGATGAGCAAAAAAAAATCGATTGAACCGAGAAAACTAGAAAAAAATAACCAAAAAAACCGAACCGTGAAAAAAAACCGATTATAATTTTTTAAAAACCAACCGATTCAATTCGTTTTGATTTTATAAGTTTGAAACTGAAAAAACTAAATCGAACTGAACCCAAACCGAAAAAAAAAACCAAGTCAAACTGGAAAAAACCGAGCAAAACAAAAAAATCGAGGCAAACCAGTTTGAACCGGTTTTTGTTCTAAAATAATCAAACCAAATTGAACCGAAATTGATCAGTTTGAACTGGTTTGGTTTTGGTTTTTTTTAAAAAAACTAGTTTGGTTATTTTTTTTTTATAAAATCGGAACCGAAAATAATCACCCCTAACCAAGCTCTTTTTCTTTATTGATTAGTTATTATATTGAAAACTCCCGCTTTAAATAAAAGTAAACTTTATAACTCTTCACAGACATTCAAATTCTTTGTGGTTAATTACATTTCCTTATCTATTAGAACTTGACTAGGTCAACTATTTATTCAAACTTTCCATGGTGGATCACTTTTCCTCTATTTATTTATTGGACATATCAACAAAAAAGAGGAATTTGTTCAAAAACCAAACCTTTGCAATCTTGATGGAAACTAGATAAAGAATCTTAGGATTATCTTTCAAAAGGAGTTTTCCTAGGATTTCTATTATTATAACGAACAATTTTGTTTTTTTATATACTTTTAACAATTCCATCAATGCAATCTATTTTTCATAATCCCTAATAATGAAAACCAATTTATTTTTATCTTAAGAAACAAAAATGCTCTTGATTTACTTTTATAATTTATAATAAAACTATTCATTTAATTGGTCATACTAAACTACCAACCAAAATCCTTATGGAGAAGTTGTATTGTGAAAAATAATATAATTCAGATTAGTACATGATATTTAATGTTAGATAAAGAACAACTTAGAGTTGTTCTTTGATTTTCTAAACAAACTTGTTTTTTTTTAATATGATTGTACTTAATTAATCAACATGAATTCTTGTCATAGAGGAGAAACAAAAACAAACTTAAGTTGAAATATATAACAATAACGTAACTACCAGACCCAAAAAATATATCTATTTATATGCTAATAAGTGATATGTTTCTGAACATAGGAATGCAAATAACATAGGAATGCAATTAATGGTTTAATTAAAGAGAAAGGTTGAAATTGGTCACTATAGAAGTAATTGGAAGACCAAGGATCAAAATGGAAAATATTACAAAGTTTGGAAGTCCAATTCATTCAAATAGAAGCCTAATTGAAGAGAACAATTTGAATTCAAGGAAAAATTGAGGAAAATTGCACAAATTGGATGGTCAATGACCAAAATGGAAAAGCAGCCAAAGTTTAGGATGAAAATCAGAGAATATATATTAGGGATTAAATTGTAAGAAATTCAAAGTTAAAAGAGCAATTGGAAGCCTAAATGAGAATTCTTGAAACCAGGACTATAACTAAAAAACACAAAAATTCAAAGACCAAGATGAAATCAACCAAATGATGTCGTTCCATTTAAAATCAAGAAACTGAAGGGTTGAATGATGTGGTCTAGTTTATCTTTCAAAACCATGTTTCTGCAAATGGGATGCTAGCCTGCTTGAGGAAGAAACTTTAGCTCTCTATTTCCCTTTTGTTTTGCCTCCCATCAAGATTAAAAAAAAAAAAAAAATTTGTTCCTACCATTCTAGATTGAAGTAGCATCCTCAACATTTTTTTCGGCTAATTTTTGCTCCTCTGGAATGTCTATCAAGCTAGCTAAAAAACCCCTGAATAACTAGTTTTACCGGTAGACCTTAGCTTGACGTGGATCAATGGTTGGGATTGAACTTTAATAGATTAGTAGTCGTGATTGGATCCCCCAGGAAGCCCTCGAATGTTGTTGGAGGTCTATAAAAAAGCATAAGAAAATAATGGAAAAAAGATTAAAAAGAAAAGAGAGAGAGAGAGAAAAAATGAGAGTCTAGGTAAGGAGACTAGTTGTGCATGGGAAAAAAATATCACTCATAGTACACCCTATCTATAATAAATTGTATTGTTAATTTATTGATGTTTTTTCTTGGGTCATGTTTTTATTCGTTGGTTTATCTAATATTCAGAAAAAGTTAACCTTGGTAAAAATATCATTATCTTATCATGCTAAAACCTAATCATTTTAAAACCTAAAAAATTATGTAAACAAATGCAATTGATTGATTACATATCATTAAAAAAAACAAAATGATTTTTGTGGTGTTTTTGAAATTTTAATCAAATCGTAATGGATAATCACAAACTTGATGTGATATCATTAACTGATTTTTTTTATTTTCAAAGTATGATAAAATTTTAATTTTAATTTTTTTTATATAAAATATGCCTAAAAGTTCTTAGAATTTGGTCGTGTGCACACAAATAAAAACATATTTTTATATTTTTTTAAATAAGGAATTTTTATTTTTATTTTGTATTTTTTTTCCTGAAAATTTGAAGAAAAAATAGGTATATTTAACATAGGATCAGTATCTTATAGAGTAAATTTACAACCCAATAAAAATGGTTGGAACACACGTGAGGGACCCATAAATAAATTTAAAATGATCCCTAAATATTTTTAGAATTTGAGGAAATTATTTGATGTTTGTTTGGCAAGAGCACAAAAAAGAGAGTTGCTGGAAAATTAAAAGGGTATGTTTGCCAAACACACCCTCAACTAAAAATCAGAGACTTAAAAAATATCTTAAGACCGTGTTTGACAAACACGTCTTAAGAACAAAATATTATGTTCTTTCTTTGATAAAAATTGAATATGCCAAACACTATCTTGTTGAAAATTGACTTAGTCCAGTTACTTGGGCTAGGCTTCCTAGCCCAAGCCCACAAACATAACCCAAAATCAGAAGAGAAAAAATGAATATCAAAAAGGGAAAAGCCTTTGAATTCACTTAAGAACATCAAGAACTCGTGAAGAAACCCAGAAACTAGGATTCAATATCAGACTAGATTACGTTAAATTGAAAACATAAAAACATGTATAATCCAAATTAAAGCAAGATTTTGGTGTTAGAATATCACAACAAACAACCTAAAGCCACGATTATTTGATTTTATACAAAATATAAAATGAAGAAATTGAATATCAAATGCCATAATTTAAGTGTTTTTAAGCTTTTAGGATCCTAAATTAATTATCAACAAGCTACGCATGTGCAATAGATTTTTGACCTAGGAACCAACAAAACCTATAAATGCCCAACATAGATTTTAAACCCAATGCCTAAAACCTAGAAACAACAATCATAGCATTGCAATCAAAGCTTAAACATGCTCAACACAACTTGCTTAAACCATAAAAAAATAAAAAATAAAAACAAAAAACAACAAATCAAGAGCAAAACAATAACCAAAATCAATGTCTTCAACAAGCTAAAAATCACAACTTCTTATGCTTAAACATTGTTCCATTGATTAAAATTATTATCCCTGAGTTCAAACATCCTACATACAACTTCAACAAAACCAACATATTACCCTAAAACAAACCTAAACCACAACAACATCAATATTTAACACATCCTTTTATGACTTCAAAAATAATTAATTAAACATTTAAACTTGCAAAACAACATTATATTTTATCATATACCATTTCATCATCATATTCTAACACATCAAAACAAGACAATTAACAATACTTGAGCATCTACAAGTTGTATTCAAAGTATGCCTAAATATTTCAAAAAAAAACTTTTAAACTAACAAAAGACTTCAAATGATGCATAACAAACATCATGAGCAATAATTTCAAAGATAAAATAAAAGAGGGGGGGTGATCATTGAGCTCCACCTCTTCATCAATGTTTAAAGGTTTACCTTGTAAAGAGAATGTTGATTTCTTTTCTGGATTTTTTGCTTCATTCCTTTTGATTTTTAGATTCTTTTTTATCTCAGATTGATATAGATTGCCCTCATTACTTCTTAAACACAATCTTTATCACCTTTGCTTCAATTCTATTTTAAGTATTTTATTAATTTTTATGTATTTCCTCTCTTTTTTTATCTTTTTTTATTTCTTTCTCTCCAGGGTCCTTTTCAATGTAATTTATTTTCCTTTTATAGCCCCAAAATAACAGGTTGTTGTGAAACCATTTGTGGATTTGTATATGATTTTCCAAAACTAGATTATAGGGGATTATTTCCTCTAATATGTTAGGAGATAATTTTTCTCTCCTCTTCTTTTGTTTTCCATTTCACTGGATGTCTAACAAACTCTTAGAGCTTCTAGAGAAAGGTTGGGAACTTTATAGTTGAAACATGGTCGAAAATGGCTAATTAAGGGTGCACCTTCAATGAAATAATGTTGGAAAATAAATTATTATTGAAGAAAACCAAGATATAGATCTTATAGACGGGGTGTTATTCTTCAACTAGATCAAACCATGATTGATTTGGTGGCATGCAGCTTTCCCACCATCGATCCAAAGTTGGGTGTAACACTGCTAAATTTTATTAAACCAGACAAGGCTACCTTGAGACAAGAAATTGAGGGCTTCTATATGGCATATGGGGAACAAACACTGAACAAATATGACATATCTTTATAGAGAGGAAGCTCTTGTGTTGAATAGTGGTGGTTGGAGTCCCTAGGATGGTCGGAAATGCCACATTCATTCAGCTGAAGGTGGCATCTCGATTAGCCTTTAAGACTGAAGAATATAATAAAACAGGGACATATGGTATGTCACTTAGTTTTTTCATTAGCAATGAATGACATGTTGTTTGCTTAAACTCTAAAAATTAGAGTCCTAGATTGAAAGTTAAGTAAATCCTCTTTAACATCGTCAGATGTTGGTAACTGTTGACTCTCTAAAAGAAAAACTAGATTTAAGGGACCTAAATTTATAATATTTTCCATGCACATTCCATAATTCATATATATAGATGCATATGGATGAATAATTATACATGATAATGTACTTTAGATATAGATTAGTTATACCCCAGGCTAATATATGGCCATCATTTCTTTATAAATAGGTAGGGTTTCAATTCTTTTATAGCTGCTGAGATGATTTAATTTGAGTCAATCCTTAAAAAAATACACTCATCATAAAGAGATATTGCTCACAAGGTTGGATCTAAGCCTTTTTCATAATAATTGATGAAAACTTTTACATTTGAAATCTAGTATGCTCATCATCATCGTTTACAGGGAGAGAGGCAAAACCTTTTTTTTCTATGTCCCTAAGAAAAGCATTAGTCTCAATCATGCTTGGTTTCTTTTGGCATAGACAGAGGCTTGGTCAATGTGTTCATTCATGTTTCTCATAGTTTCCAAGAGGAACATGTTGTTTTTATTTAGTTGATTGTTGTTGATGTCAATCCTTTGATTGTGGTGCTTAAGCAATTCATTCTTTTCTTCCAAATGCTTTACCTCATCATTTTCTTTATCGAGCTTCTCTTCTAGTAGTTTAATCTCATTTCTTATTTTATCCAAATCAATTTTAACCCTAACAACTTTTCCTTTGGCTTTTACTTTAGTCGGTTCACTTTTCTGTATCACATGTTTCTTGTATATCATTTCATAGAACTTAATCTGGCTTTCTAATTTAGCTTGGGTTTTTTAAGACATATCAGCTCTTTCTTGGTAATTGTTGAAATTGATTTTCAAAACCTCTAGCTTAATATTGGTTTGCACCATTGTGTTCTGAAGTTTTCTCACTCTTTATCTTCCGTTGTATTCTCTTATATTTTTGGATTTTTTTTCTTTATTTGATGGGGGTAAAAAATAGATAAGAACAATTGTGACTCTTCATCAGCTTCATCTTCCCCTACTCCAAGCTCTGCATCAGTAATTTCTTCCTTCGTTCGAGCCCGATAATCCCAGCTCCAGCAGCATCTCAGGCCGACTGCTTCTCCTCAGCATTAGCAGCCTCAGCTTATCTTCACGGCAGCTCCTCCTCTGCACCAGCGACAGTCCAACAGTGCATCATTGTGTGCCTCCAGCAGCAGTCCAGCACCTGTAGAGTCCTCAGCCTCCGGTTCCATCACTTCATCTTCCCGTGTTGCATCCAAACACAACACCAGCAGCACCATCTCCACTGTCAAAAACACTGCCCTAAAATCGCACCTCTTCACAGCCTTTTTCCACTGTTGCTAGTAGCTCCTCTCTCATTTTTTGACCGAAATCAAGTACCCTTCCTCTAGCGCTAGGGGATTAAAAGAAGTCAGAGAAAAACAACAGTGTCATGAAAAAATAAACACTTCCTATGCTCATTTCAAGCCTTAGTTCCTAGTTTTGGAAAACTTATACACACATACGAGTGCACATCGCAGCCTCTATTGTTAGCACCCCCCATACACTTCATGCCATATATATTTAACTTCACTTACGAAGAAGACACAGTAGGGATGAACAAGAAGAGAACGATGGTGAAAAAGGAAGGAGAAATAATAGTAAGGAGCAAAGACCCACATTGACGTTGCCAATGGAGAAATCTTGAAAGCTTCATGCCATTATAAGTTATCGTATCCCTCTGAAAGCAAGGCTGAAGGACTGAAATTAATTACAGGTAAGATTCTACCTCTCACCCATTTATCACTTTGAGAGTTCCTGCTTTAATTTTACGAGTTTTTTTTTTGTTTTGCCCCTCAAGAATAACAATCATGTGCTTTCTAAAGAGATAGCAGCAGACTTTATGGTTGCAGTTGGTTTTTCTTTTAATCTGAGTGTTAACTCCTTTTGACTTGGGTGGATCGTTTTTTTTTCAAAAAAAAAAAAAAGAGGAAAATGCATGAAGTGAGCATATGTCTTTTGTTGATTTTGAGCAGCCAAAAACAGTAAAATTGTGGGCAAATATTTTCTTGTTTGTTTCGTTTTGATTTGTCGATGAGCATTACTTGTATTTGGGTTGTGTTTTTGGGACCAGGCTTTATTGCCTTTTCAGTAATAAATTTTAGTCTGATATTTTACTTGAGCCCATCCATATCTTTTGGGCTGTGTCTTCAGGACCACAGTCCTGAGCTGAAAGCCCAGCCCATATGGTTAGGATTGAACCTTTTCTATGTTAAGGCAGTGTTTAGGTAATACTTATATTTATTTAATAAAAGCCTTGAAACATTCAACCTAGTCATTATCCCATATTTTGAATTTTTTGCCACTATCTTTTGGTTACAGGTTTTTAGCCTGACAGAATTTATCATTCGCGGCCTTATATATACTATCTTCTTACCTATTGAAAAGTTAATGGTGTCATCTATATTATTCATGAAAATGAATTGAACTACGTCTACGATATCATATAACCATGCATTTATCATCTTTAAATTAATAATAAATGATTTATCATTATTTTAATTATTTTAGTTTATCCATCTAATAAATAAAACATTAAAACTTAATATAACGATGCATGTATCCAATCTTGCCCAAAAAAATACTTTATAGCTTATCTTTTCTTCTCCCATAAAAAAAGTTATACTAGGGAATTGACTAAATAGTAAGGTTTGTCTGTGACATGCCTATACCCATGTTGTCTCTTATTCCTTTTGCAAAATCTAACATAATCATTTTTTACAAGATTAATCAACCCTTTTATGACTAATCTAGGTGATTAAGGTCAATAGTATAATATTAAATGATGTATCATTATCGATCAGAACCCTTTATACATAGTTGAAATTCATTATAATTATAAGGGTTTCAAATGATGACTCATAACCAATATTGATTTAGAAAATATAAGACTTGATTGTTGACCGACCACTAGTTTTGACAGTTGATTTCAATTATCTATGTATTGTTCTTTACATTATCTTAACAATCACTGTTTAGATAAGGTAGTAAGTTAGGAATGGCTTCAATGGAGTTTGGTATAGTGAATACCATGTTTGTGGATGTAATTTCCTCATGGTTTCTTACTTCTATATTACAAGGTATTTTTAATTCATCATCTTCTATAGCACTCTATTAATTAAATTATTGTATTAACACTAAGAACTCTAACTACTTTCCTTTTTCTTACTATGTATTGTCATTAGGAAGTGTTTTTATACCTTCATCCATTATACAATTATCTAAGAAGCCATCAACATCGATATTTGTCGTTCTCTTTTATTTAATTTTAGGTCATTTAAGATATGGATATTTTAGTTATCCTCTAGCATTATAAATGTTGTTAATTATGTAACATTTGTTTGTTCTTCATTTAGTAGGGTGGCTTGTTTGGTAACATTCTCTCATTATTGTTTCTATAAGTCGTTTAAGATAAGGATATTTTAGTTATCCTCTAGTATTATAAATGTTGTCAATTATGTAACATTTGTTTGTTCTTCATTTATTAGGGTGGCTTGTTTGGTAACATTCTCTCATTGTTGTTGCTATAGGGCTAATGTCATCTTCTTTTTTTGTACAACAAACAACGACCTAGGTTGATGTTGTAGTGCATGTTTTCTTTGTTCAAACTTCTTATACTTTAGTGTATCACATTAGAAAAATTTGTCCTCTTACTTGTACTAGGTTTAGTCTTAATTTTTTTCAGCTCCTGATTGACTATACACAAACTTTTTCATTATCTTTGCGATAACCTTATTTGCTTTTCTAGAGATTTATTTAGTGATCTTTCTCCTTGATATGTCATGATACATTACAACCTCATGAAATAGAGATGGTGTAAAGGTAAGACCCTCTTCAATCTTTTTACTAGAGTTGTCTATTCTATTGTATTATGATCAAAATGGCCAGTACATCTTGTTTTATTATAAAAAAGTAAAACAATGTGGAATAAATTTCATCTCGTCCAAGATCTTGAGCATTTAGTTTTTTGCTCAAATTCCAGCCAAGATGTCATTCATTCTATTCAGATAAAAGTTTTTTATAATGCTTGTTCTCATCCTTTTTGTTGTCTTTCTCACCACCATCATGATCCTTCCTAAAATCTCACCTACCACTACTATAGAGGAAGAAAAAGAAGAAAGCAAATAATTCAATATCTTCAACGTTATTGTTGTTATTGCGGATATTTATTTATTGGCATATTATTTTATTCAAAATCTTATCCATGTTCTTTAATTAGCGTTTATGGTACTATTGAGGGCTCTTTTAGCTTCTCCATTAGTAGTTCCAGTTCATGATTTTATTCAAAGCTAGACTTTAAACCGGTTTAAGAACCAAACGAATGTTGAAAGCAAGTTCAAGAACCTTTATTGAGAGAAAAGAAAGCCCATAAAAAGATTTAAGAAAAGCTCTCTGAAAAGTCAGAATCAACAGCAGTGAAGCAACTGCAAGCTGTAGAGGAGAAAAAAGTAGTAGTGGAGGTAAAGAGAAGGTCGGTGATTAGAGAGGATCATATAATTTTTAGGACAATATGGACTGTTGATTTTTTTATTATATATGTGTCACATGTATGGTTATGATGAACGATATAGAACATATTGATTTGGCTTGTTAATTTCTCTTTTGATTTCCATAACAAGTATTTGGGGGATTGTTTCTAGTTCAATGCCAGAGTGCTACTACATCAAGTTAGTCTCTTGCTCCCCTGCTTGATTCTTTGTTAGGTTTCTTTTTAAGTTTAATTAATTGGGATTTGTTCTTCAAATTATCTTTATTTGTTGACTTTTATAATTTGTCTCATATCCTTATTTTTTGGATCTTAGGGTTACCTTTTTTCTTAAGCATTATGGACCATGTCGGTGCCCATAGTTTCTAAACCCTGTTGTTTTCCGTTTCCTTTTTGTTTTTTTTTCCATGTATTTTTCAAGCGATGAGATATCTTCACTTTTTGGAATTGGTTGTTTCTAGTAAAATACAATTGCTTATTTCTTTTGTTGGAGAGTTTTTATTCATTGATTCAAAATTAGTCCCTATTTTCAAGCACGGTGTGAACTAAACTCAAGATTTAGGCTGGTCATTAACTTCATGACTTATAGAATTAATCGAGGTACGCGCAAGCTGACCCGGATATCCACATTAATAATATAAAAAAACAAGATTTAGGCTGGTCAATTCTTATTCTCACATGCCTACAAGTTAGGCCAACCCCACTTGCTTGAATTTCATATTGTTTTAATTTTTAAAAGGATGCATAGATGGTTGATATTGTTTCTGTATAGCATAATTTAAAGCTAATTTGTGTTTTTATTTGAATTGTAATAATGTATATTGAATTGATATGTGTGTGTAAGGTAAAAGATCCAGGAATAAAACATTAAAATGCTCTGGAATCGAAATTTATCATTTTAATAAAAGAAACATCTTTACTTTTTGCCAAGATTTTTTTTTGTTGATGAATGATTTTTTTTTCTTTAATAGAAATTAACCTCTAATTTTATAAAAGTACTAAAAGGTTTGGCTAAATTATTGTAGCCACACCTACAAAATATTATTCATTAGTGTTGTAACCCATTTTTGGGTCCCCACATAAAAAATAATAAAATACAAAAAAATCAAAAACATATATTATCAAAAAAATATAACAGTGAAAAAATGCCAGAGCGCCCTAAAAATGTTCAAAAATTGATTGAGGATGTTCAAAAATATAAAAATTAATTTTTGACAGTATATCATTGACTGATGAGAACCCCGATGATAAAGAAAATTCAATTTCAGGAAGAAAAATGCAAAATTAGAAGTTTATGGACTCAATTAAATTTTATTGAAGGTTTAATTGCATTTATGAAGATTTTAATTGCAAGAAAAATTGATTTTGGAGTTATTTTGGGCTTTAATTGGAAGAAATTAATTTTCTAGGGTCAAATTATAATTTTTGGAAGTTTAATTTGGTCAAATCAGGGGCTTAATTGCATAAATATTGAGGTTTAATGGCCAATTAGGGACTGAATTGAAGAAATCCGAGACCAAGGACTAAATTGTAAAACGCGCGCAAATGAAGGGCTGAAATTTGAATCTGACGCATTTTGGCGCCAAATCCATTCAAATGAAACGACGCCGTTTCATGCACTGTTTAAAAAAAAAAAAAAAAAAAAAACCCAAAGCGGTGCCGTTTTGAACGGCACCATCATCTTCCTCCCCTGGACGCGCAGAGAACAGGGGAGAAGAATCGTTTTTTTTCTTCTCTTTTCGCCTACTTTCTTTCCCGACTTTGGCGCAATAAGACGCCCACAATTCATCCACTTGCCTGGCTTTTTTATCTGTTGAAAGGTAGTGGAGGGGGCGGCCAACAGTGGCCGCCCCAGCACGTTGCCCTCCCCTGTTTTCCTATAAATACAGGGGAGGGCCGAGAGAAAAGAAAAAAGAAGAAGAAAAGGGGACCGAGAGAGAGGGAACAGAAGGGAGAAGAGAGGGAGAAGAGGGAGAAGAGAAGGGAGAACACAGTAGAAGAAGAAGAAGCAGCAGAGGAGAAAACGAAGGAAACAGAGGAGAGAGAGAAGGAAAACACAGAGCCACCGCCGGCCACCCCACTGTCAGCGCCGCTTCCTGTCGCCACCAGCAACTCCGCCATCGACGACAACCACCACAGGTCAGCCCTCAACCCCTTATCTCGTTTTACTGTTCATCTTCTTGCATGCAGAACGTGCACTGTGCACGTTCTGCAAACCATGAATTAATTGCCCGGTTACTGTGCATGTGCACAGTAACTTGGCAAATTAATTCACTGGTTACTGTGCACACAGTAACCCGGTTACTGTGTACACAGTAACCAGCCATTTGGGCCTGGGCTGGGCGTCAGCCAGCCCATGTAAATGGGCCAGGTTTGGCCCAGCCCATGCAATTGGGCCTGATCCGGCCCATTTTTTTTAATTTTTTTTTAAAATATTATTGTTTTAAAAAAAATATTTATGATGTTTCCATTTTTTATTTATGTTATTTTTATTAATATCGGGTAGTATTTTTATGTCGAAAAAAAAATACAAATCGGGTATTAAAATACCCGGTTTTTTTGTCACAAACTTTCAAAAAAATTTAAAAAAAAACATTTTTGTGCATACGGCCAAGTGTCTCAAATCTAAAATATCATATCGTATTTTTCATGTCAAAAAAACAATATTTTAGCATGCATTTTGGCTTTAATAACCAGTTTATTAAAGTCAAGAGAACATTGGCCAAAATCTCAAAAACAACAAAATATTTTATTTTGTTTGATTTTAGTATCAAGGATTATGAATTTATACGTAAATCATATTCCTGATATTAAAAAAAATATATATTTTCTTTTGACGACTTCGAATAGTTAGTTTTTTACCCGATAAAGATAAGGATCTCCTTACAGAGGAGGACTTTTCTTAAACCGTAAACGAACCAACAATTCAAAAACCACAACACGATTTTAGATTTTATCAGACATTAAAACAATGCAGCCTACCTTAGGTAGGGCGTAGTTGGGGTGCTAATACCTTCCCTTTACGCAACCAGTCTCCGTACCCGATCTCTAAAGACCAGTTAAGGTTCCTAGTAACCAGAATACTAGGTGGCGACTCCCAGTCCATATTTTCACTTGTAGAGACAAGAATTCCTTGTCTCTCCCTACCTTATTTTCCAGGAATAAATATTCCGATTTTTCCTTGAGGGTGGACGATCGCCGCGCCGCCGCACACGTGCGACAGAATGGCGACTCCGCTGGGGACCTTGTGGACTAAGCTTTGTTGTTGTCTGATTATTGTGTTTTTTATTGTGGTTTGCGTGTTTATTTTAAAATATGCATTTTCTTTATTTATTTCTTACGCGCTTTAATTTCTGTACATATTTATTCATGCATTGTATAGAACTGCCTCATGCATCACAGGCTTTATATTTTTCAAGCATACACAAACCTTTAAGTTAAGTGGGGAATTAACGATCTGCCCTATGACTATTGGTCGGGTTCAGATGCGTGAAACACCCAACTCATATCTGAGTGCCTGCTTGGTAATGGTGGGCATACGTGCCTTAACTGTTCTTTGCAACGCCCCCATACTGCCTTTACGAAGGACGTCACTGGGCAGATATGAGACCCTTTTGAGACCAGGTAGAAAACCTATTCATGAATAGACCCTGTCTTTAGTTTGTATGCGCTATCTTTCTTTACAGAATATGTCATAAAAAAAAAAAAATCATGTCATCCCTCGAAGGGCAAGTGCATCATATAAATTACATGTTCATACATTTAACATGCATACATGCCAGATCGAAATATAGGTCCCCAAAAAGTCTACAACACCCGACTTCGAGCAAGAAACATGGAAGATGAAGAGCGTGCTCAACGTGAGGCCTATTTGCACGACGAGTTGGAGTCTCTGAAAATAAGTGTGGCTCACCTCACTAGCTTACTCAAGCAAACACTAAGAAATACCTCTGATGAAGGTCCTTCTAATCAACCGATCACCTTTGCTCCGGCTCCTACTACAGTTCAGCCTGAGGAAAGAATGAGCGAACATGGTCAAGAATCTCAGCAAAATCCAACATTTGTGCAATCAACGACACCTGCACCATCCCCAACAGTTGTGAAGGCATCTGCTAATGAGTCCCACAAAGCTAAGTCATCTGATAGCATTGATCAAGCTAAAATAGAGGCGCTGGAAGCCAGACTCAAAGCCATTGAAGGGGTAGACTTATATGACCCGGTACGGGCAGCAGAGATGTGTTTGGTCCCAAATGTGGTTGTCCCAAAGAAATTTCGTGTTCCTGAATTCATCAAATACAGTGGAACACAATGCCCCATGACTCATCTCAGGTCTTACTGCAATAAAATGGCTGAGGTAGTACATGATGAAAAACTACTAATGCACTTTTTCCAAGACAGTTTAAGTGGGGCAACTTTGAGTTGGTACATGAGATTGGATAACACAAAAATTCGCAACTGGAAAAATCTTGTGGATGCTTTCGTCAAGCAATACAAGTACAACATGGACACTGCGCCCGACAGAACCAGTTTGTCCAATATAGAGAAAAAGGATAAAGAAAGCATAAGGGAATATGCTCAAAGATGGCGAGAATTAGCTGCTCAAGTACATCCCCCACTTCTGGACAAAGAGATGGTTTCTTTATTTGCCAATACACTCAAATCACCATATTACGAACATATGATGGGTAGTTCAGCCCAACAATTCACTGATGCTGTGATAGTGTGTGAACGTATAGAGCAAGGTGTCAAAAGTGGTAGAATTGCTGCACCAATCGAGAAAAGAGGCGTCGAAAGAAAAGAGGTTCACCATGTTGAAGATGGCTACATGGGTAAAACAAATACATCCCAAAATTACCATACTCCATCCCAAATTGCCAACATCAAAAAACCTGAACCCCAAAACTTTCAAGCCAAAAGCCAAATTGGAAATTTCCAAAGGTTTCAAGAACAACTACCTCCACTACCATTACCCCTGAATGAGATGTATCAAAAGCTATTAAGCATCGGGCAAATAGCTCCTGAACCTCTAACACCTCTGCAGCCACCTTATCCTAATTGGTACAAGCCAGAACTCAATTGTGAATACCATGCCGGTATTACTGGGCATAGCATCTATACCTGCAACGCCTTCAAGAGAAAGCTTCTGCAATTAATCAAGGCTGGGTGGATAGAATTGGAAGATGCCCCCAATGTGAATACGAACCCGTTGCCTAATCATGCTTGAAGCATATTAGGATGAAATGTTTGGGGATTTGGAAAGCATCAATGGTCCAGCATGATAGCTTGAATTTTGTAGAACTCAAATTTTGACCGTGGTGTTGTTTCACATTGTCTTTGAGTCCCCTGCACAGAACTTTGGAGAGGAGGCTAGCCTAAGAGCAAATTCGCCAAAATAGAGGAATGAAGTCCGCCTTGTTATTGCCTTTTGTTAATGCTTTTGAATAAGACTTTCTCTGTTAATGAGTTTTTCTTGTGAAATAAGATCATGTGTTTTCTTGTGTTCACATCACACTCTTCTTTGTTGTTATTCCATGTAAATAACATTTTAAGCGCAACTTTGCTCACAACACTACAACATGAAGAATCCTTTGGTATTCCTTTCTTCCAAACCCATACATTAATCTCATATGTTTTCAGGTATATTTTTTTGGGACCTCCAAAGTGAGTACAAAAACAAAAATCATGTTGATATTTGTCCAAAACAAATGCATCTTGGAAATTCAAGTGATTCCTTAAATAGGTACACATATACCTAGAAAACTTGAAAGAAAAAAAAAAACAACAAAGACAAACAACACTATGAGGTAACTCAAAAGCTGAGTTTTATTTGACTGAATAAATCACTTTGCATACGCACATGAAAGCAAGACCTATCGATCCTCAATGCATGAGTTTGAGATGAGGAAAGGCCATCTTTGATAATTCTTTCACAAGGCTAAAAAAATATCCGTTGCAGTCCCATTTTGAGCCTAGTAATGTTTTTTGGAAATAACCTTGACTAGGATCACACCCCACACTGGGGGGCAAAATAAGAGAGTTTTTTGTTTTTACCATCCAGACAAAGCAGTGAAGATGGGTGCTGGAATTGATCATGTAATGTTTAATCTTTCATTATCATCTAAATGAAGTAGTGATTGGTTAAGAAAAGACAAGAAGAAGATCTAAAAGATTTGAGCTTCTCATACAAACAACTGATATGATTGTGCTCAACCAAACAAAAACAAAGAAAAAAGAAAGCCCAAACCCGACACTGGGGGGCATGAAGACTATTTTGGAAAAAAACAAATCCAAAAGACAAAAGGTCAGGAAACAAGCACAAGTGATCCTTAGTCTTGAAATCCCTTAAACACATTTTGAGCCTGTAACATGTCCATTTTCTTCATAACCAATAGCCAAAGCCTACATTACATACCTGATAAAGCCCTTTCTGATCAAAGGCAAGCAGTCTGGATCGATATGCAGTGCTTTCTCGTGCGGGTCAAATCATTATTCATGCAAATAAAATAAATGCTTTGAATCAATTCGGTTCTCAATAACCCTCAAATTGAAATTTAAACCTTTTGTGACCAACCAGATGTCACTTCATCTTTAAACCAAAAGCAAAAAGCTTTCATCACTTCAAGAAACCTGTCCATAGGAATCGCTTGAATTTTTTAAAACAAGTTTATTTTGAACCAATATCAAAATCATTTTTGTGATTGGAATAACTTTGAAGTTCCAAAAATTTTGCATGAAAACATTTCATTGTACAAAAAACCCAAATTTACTTTCACATATCCTCACCCCAAACTAAACCCAAGTTGAACACTTGGGGGGCATGATCAAGCTGGGGGGCAATCAAAAACACATGGTAGGGCTGGCTCCATGATTCCTTTTCTAAGGAAAATGTCGGGTAAAATTGGTAACTCTTGAGATAAAGGGTGAAGGACAAAGATGTATGATGACATCAAACACTTCCCAGAGGTCAAGATCACAATATGTAACCCGAGTAAGCAGAAGTGGAAAAGCCATCGAAGTTTACTACCAACACTACAACTTTTGAGAGAAAACAAAGACACCATGAAGAAATAGGGGCCTATATTTCTCAGGTAAGTATACATGCATATCAATCATAATGCATTTGCTTTTCAACATTGACAATCATTGTTTCAACATCAACTTTTGGGTAGTGCGTTTTCTAACCCTACCTCCTTTTGAGTGCGCCTTTGAGCCCTCACCTCCATCTTGAGGGCGCCTTTGAGCCCTCATCCCTTGGGTAGTGCGTTTTCTAACCCTACCTCCTTTGAGTGCGCCTTTGAGCCCTCATCCCTTAGGTAGTGCGTTTTCTAACCCTACCTCTATTTTTGAGTGCGCCTTTGAGCCCTCACCTCCCTTTGAGTGCGCCTTTGAGCCCTCACCGCCTTTTGAGTGCGCCTTTGAGCCCTCATCCCTTTGAGTGCGCCTTTGTGCCCTCAACTCCTTTTGAGTGCGCCTTTGAGCCCTCACCTCCCTTTGAGTGCGCCTTTGAGCCCTCACCTCTTTTGAGTGCGCCTTTGAGCCCTCACCTCCATTTTGAGTGCGCCTTTGAGCCCTCATCCCTTCGGTAGTGCGTTTTCTAACCCTACCTCCTTTTGAGTGCGCCTTTGAGCCCTCACCTCCATTTTGAGTGCGCCTTTGAGCCCTCATCCCTTCGGTAGTGCGTTTTCTAACCTTACCTCCGTTTGAGTGCGCCTTTGAGCCCTCACCTCCGTTTGAGTGCGCTTTTGAGCCCTCATCCCTTTGGTAGTGCGTTTTCTAACCCTACCTCCTTTTGAGTGCGCCTTTGAGCCCTCACCTCCATTTAGTTTGCGCCTTTGAGCCCTCATTCCCTTAGGTAGTGCGTTTTCTAACCCTACCTCCTTTTGAGTGCGCCTTTGAGCCCTCACCTCCATTTTGAGTGCGCCTTTGAGCCCTCATCCCTTCGGTAGTGCGTTTTCTAACCCTACCTCCGTTTGAGTGCGCCTTTGAGCCCTCACCTCCGTTTGAGTGCGCTTTTGAGCCCTCATCCCTTTGGTAGTGCGTTTTCTAACCCTACCTCCTTTTGAGTGCGCCTTTGAGCCCTCACCTCCATTTTGAGTGCGCATTTGAGCCCTCATCCCTTTGGTAGTGCGTTTTCTAACCCTACCTCCCTTTGAGTGCGCCTTTGAGCCCTCACCTCCATTTTGAGTGCGCCTTTGAGCCCTCAACTCCTTTGGTAGTGCGTTTTTCTAACCCTACATCTTTTCGAGTGTGCCTTTAAGCCCTCGCCATCCATTTCTCCATGTTTCTTTATCTGGGTAGGTCACCCATTACAATGAGACCACACTTCACATTCTTTCCTTTTTCTTTGGGTAGGTCACCCATCATAATGAGACCGTTTTTTTCATTCTTTCCACCTGGGTAGGTCACCCATTATAATAAGACCGTTTTTTTTCCACATTTCTTTTGTTTTGGTTAAATGAGGTTGCCAGATGGGATCTCATGTAGCTTTGGTTAAAGGGAATCTCCATATGAGATTTCAGGTTGACCGAGCTACACACACAGGATTTTGGTTCTGGTTAGAGGGGATTGCCGAAAGGAATCTCAGTCTATCCCAACCACACAAGTTTTTTGGTTCTCGTTAGAGGGGATTAGCGAAAAGAATCTCAGTCTATCCTAACCACACACACATAATATTTTAGGTTCTGGTTAAAGGGGATTGGTGAAAGGAATCTCAGTTTAGCCCAACCACACACAGGACTTTGGGTCCGGTTGAAGTTTTAGGTCAATCAAATTTTGAGACGACCAGTTTCGAAAGACCAATTTTATTTTATCTTTACAACACTTACTATGCACAAATCTTTGCTCCGTAAGCATTGTAAAGAGGGGGGCAACTGTTGTAACCCATTTTTGGGTCCCCACATAAAAAATAATAAAATACAAAAAAATCAAAAACATATATTATCAAAAAAATATAACAGTGAAAAAATGCCAGAGCGCCCTAAAAATGTTCAAAAATTGATTGAGGATGTTCAAAAATATAAAAATTAATTTTTGACAGTATATCATTGACTGATGAGAACCCCGATGATAAAGAAAATTCAATTTCAGGAAGAAAAATGCAAAATTAGAAGTTTATGGACTCAATTAAATTTTATTGAAGGTTTAATTGCATTTATGAAGATTTTAATTGCAAGAAAAATTGATTTTGGAGTTATTTTGGGCTTTAATTGGAAGAAATTAATTTTCTAGGGTCAAATTATAATTTTTGGAAGTTTAATTTGGTCAAATCAGGGGCTTAATTGCATAAATATTGAGGTTTAATGGCCAATTAGGGACTGAATTGAAGAAATCCGAGACCAAGGACTAAATTGTAAAACGCGCGCAAATGGAGGGCTGAAATTTGAATCTGACGCATTTTGGCGCCAAATCCATTCAAATGAAACGACGCCGTTTCATGCACTGTTTAAAAAAAAAAAAAAAAAAAAACCCAAAGCGGTGCCGTTTTGAACGGCACCATCATCTTCCTCCCCTGGACGCGCAGAGAACAGGGGAGAAGAATCGTTTTTTTTCTTCTCTTTTCGCCTACTTTCTTTCCCGACTTTGGCGCAATAAGACGCCCACAATTCATCCACTTGCCTGGCTTTTTTATCTGTTGAAAGGTAGTGGAGGGGGCGACCAACAGTGGCCGCCCCAGCACGTTGCCCTCCCCTGTTTTCCTATAAATACAGGGGAGGGCCGAGAGAAAAGAAAAAAGAAGAAGAAAAGGGGACCGAGAGAGAGGGAACAGAAGGGAGAAGAGAGGGAGAAGAGGGAGAAGAGAAGGGAGAACACAGTAGAAGAAGAAGAAGCAGCAGAGGAGAAAACGAAGGAAACAGAGGAGAGAGAGAAGGAAAACACAGAGCCACCGCCGGCCACCCCACTGTCAGCGCCGCTTCCTGTCGCCACCAGCAACTCCGCCATCGACGACAACCACCACAGGTCAGCCCTCAACCCCTTATCTCGTTTTACTGTTCATCTTCTTGCATGCAGAACGTGCACTGTAACCCGGTTACTGTGTACACAGTAACCAGCCATTTGGGCCTGGGCTGGGCGTCAGCCAGCCCATGTAAATGGGCCAGGTTTGGCCCAGCCCATGCAATTGGGCCTGATCCGGCCCATTTTTTTTAATTTTTTTTTAAAATATTATTGTTTTAAAAAAAATATTTATGATGTTTCCATTTTTTATTTATGTTATTTTTATTAATATCGGGTAGTATTTTTATGTCGAAAAAAAAATACAAATCGGGTATTAAAATACCCGGTTTTTTTGTCACAAACTTTCAAAAAAATTTAAAAAAAAAACATTTTTGTGCATACGGCCAAGTGTCTCAAATCTAAAATATCATATCGTATTTTTCATGTCAAAAAAACAATATTTTAGCATGCATTTTGGCTTTAATAACCAGTTTATTAAAGTCAAGAGAACATTGGCCAAAATCTCAAAAACAACAAAATATTTTATTTTGTTTGATTTTAGTATCAAGGATTATGAATTTATACGTAAATCATATTCCTGATATTAAAAAAAATATATATTTTCTTTTGACGACTTCGAATAGTTAGTTTTTTACCCGATAAAGATAAGGATCTCCTTACAGAGGAGGACTTTTCTTAAACCGTAAACGAACCAACAATTCAAAAACCACAACACGATTTTAGATTTTATCAGACATTAAAACAATGCAGCCTACCTTAGGTAGGGCGTAGTTGGGGTGCTAATACCTTCCCTTTACGCAACCAGTCTCCGTACCCGATCTCTAAAGACCAGTTAAGGTTCCTAGTAACCAGAATACTAGGTGGCGACTCCCAGTCCATATTTTCACTTGTAGAGACAAGAATTCCTTGTCTCTCCCTACCTTATTTTCCAGGAATAAATATTCCGATTTTTCCTTGAGGGTGGACGATCGCCGCGCCGCCGCACACGTGCGACAATTAGAATAATGTTTTGTTTTGTTTCTTTTTAATTTAATCTTTCAATAACTTTTTTATTATTATTTTTTGTTGGGTTATGTACTGGTCTTATAGATTTATTTATCTTTTCTTAATTTTAACCTTCAATATTAAATTTATTGGAAAATGGGCTTCATATATTTTTTTTTAATTTCTTTTCTATGGACCTATCTCAATCTCAAAACATAAGTCGTGAGTTTAATAGATTGACACGAGTTGACTTGAATAGTTTTTTTGTTATTCTTTTAATATCATCATTTAACATTAAGTTGATTAGAAATTGACCTTGATAATTTAGTTTAATTTTTTTTTAAAGAGTTATCACGGTTTTATGACTCAGATCATAAATTTGATAGATTAACCTAGATCTATTATGTCATGTCTCAATATTTGAAAAAATATATAATCCAAAATGTTATCATATCAATATTTTAAAAATATATCATTTAATATATATTATATTTTAAGTTTATGATTAATTTTTTTTTATTAAAAAATATATTAACAATATTAAAAAAAATTATGTTAACAAAAATAATTTGACCCTGGACCCAAAATTTTAATTTATAGTATTGTTTGTCTATGCAGAATTAGGAGCAATGCTATCTAACATTAAAAATATCCCCAATATCTTCACCTGAAGTTCTTTCCACATGCTTTAACCGTAAAATGGCCACCGGATGTCGGCTTCCATTTAACACAAATTTATTATTATTTTTATTTTATTTTGTCTCATCAGAGTATATTGTGCCAGGTTTTGCAGATTAAGTACTTGCCATTTATCAGACATTACGCTAATACCAAGAATTACTCCTTATTCTTATTTTGTATGAGAATGTTTGTTTTTATATTTTAAAAGTATTTTTATATTTAATATATTAATATAAAATAAAATATTATTTTAATATATTTTTAAATAAAAATTATTTTAAAAACAACGGAAGGTATAACCCTATACAGTTTCATTGTATTTTCTGATAAGACGGCCATTGGAATTACAAAAGTAGATTCTCAGGAAAAAAAAGTAGATTTTTCATGGCTGATAAATTTAACTTATTGTTTTTGTGTTTGTTTTTGTATTTTAAAAATTATTTTAAAAAAACTTAAATTTTTTTTTATTTTTTTCAAATTAAAATTTTTTTAACGCTTGTAGATCATTTTGATACACTAATATTAAAAATAATTTTTTTAAAATAAAAAAATTTATTTTAATATATTTTTAAATAAAATATATATTAAAAAATAACCACAAACTTTAGCTAAAGAATTCAAATTTCAACAATTTGCTGCAAGCCCATCTCCAGTCTTGGAGTGCTTTAACAGTCCAGAAGCTGTGTCAAGTGTCAACAGCTCATAATTCGGTGAAATAAAAATTATGGCAACAATTTATATATGAACTTGCTGTTCATTATTAGGAAAAAGCTAAATGGAGTTGAAATCTTAGGGGCTAAGAATAATTTAGTCTGATAAAAACAAAGGGTCATGTCATCGATAATATTGTAAATACTTTAATTGTAAAGACAACCATTGACACGGCACTTTAGCTGTCGTTTTATTTATTTCAATGCCCTCCTCTTCGGTCGAAACTCATCCTTGTAAGAAATAATTTATTATATTCAAGTTACACTTGGCGTTATCCTAAATAACATCAAGTTTTAAAATAATATTTATTTCAAGAAATATTCTTCAGAAATCAAATATTTTTTAAAATTTTAAATTCACTCACCAAATCAATTAATTTTCATTATTTCTTAGTTTAATTTAAAATTTAAATTTTAAATCAATAAATCATTGAATTATTCTACGGTATTAAAAAATATGCTGAAATCTTGTTTTTTAAATATTTAAATTTTATTTATTTAAAATTATTTATTTTAATATTTTTAAATCTGTTTAATATATTAATGTAAAAAATAATTTTTAAAAATAAAATAAAAAACATTAATTTTATATAGTCTTAACAAAAAAAAAAAAAATCTTTAAACCACTATAATTATCGCACTTCACCCTAAACATCATTCAAAAGCCAAATTCAGTCAGAGTTAACTAAACATCGATCATTTCAAGTACTATTTAATTTAATTTAAAATCCAACGTACATGCTAGCCTCTTGTCAATGAATTATTAAATTAACCAATAGAGCTGGGTTTATATTAAAAATATATATATATCATTTAGTAAGAACTTGAAGTAATTGACTCTCGGACTCGTTTAAATTTTCAGATCCAATTTCCTCTGCCATTTCACTCTTTCCAATTTTCACCACTGTAGAAATATAATCCACTATAAAGGGCTTTGCTTTTCTTTTTGATTCCGTACTCTCAAAAATGACGGACAACAACAACAACAACCCAAGCTTCAACAGCTATAATATTGATGGAGAGGAATCAAGCCCGTTATTGAAGAAGAACCTTGACGACAACGACAAGAAACCCACCAAGGTTTCTGCTGATGCAAAGACCGCCACCGCTGCCCCGGCATCTGCTGGGCCTGAACATGGATGTACCGTCAATGGGCTTCCGTTGATTTATGGGAGCGTGATGGGTGAGCCTATGAGACGGACTCAGTGGGACTCCTGCCTTTGCTGTTGCCTCGGTCACAACGATGAATTCTGTAGCAGCGATCTTGAAGTCTGTAAGTCTTTAATTTCTGTGCGTTGGTAGATTAATTTATCATTTTTTGAAATTACTCGTACATTCTTTCAATTGGGGTCGTTCTTGGTATTAATGATTGATTCGTTTTGTAAATTTTCTTTTCGGAGAATTGCTATCGAGAATAGATGATTGATTATTCTAGATTACGGATTCTTTGAAATTGCTAAAGAGATTTTTATAATTCTTTAAAGTGCAGCAAAGTAATGGATCATATGTCTTTGTTGCAAGTTGAATATTAATTGCACCAATCTGGATGCTCTCCAGGAAAGCAAATGGAGTGTAAGCTCTTGGATGAGTAACAAGGGTAGAAACAATTAGTTTAAACAGGAAGAGAGAAGGAGTCTATGGTTTCCTGAACTCCAGGCTCACCATTAATTCATCACTTCATAATACTCTAATGAAAAACAAATTCTGTTTCAATATATCCACTTCAGAAATGGCTACACGTTGAAATGACTAGGACAATAAAAAGAACTGAAAATAACCAACCAAATGCTGCGTATAACAAGGGAATAAAAACGCTGCAGGTGGACTTACTGAAACGGTGTTGGTACAGTAGCTAATGAACGGTCAATAAATTAAAATAGTTGAAACTTCTCCATTATTGTATCTTCCCCTTAGAATAATGCCCTTGTCCTCGAGGGAAAATTATGGAAACTTTAGATGAAGATCATCACCAAACTCCCCGGTTGCATTCGAAGGTAAAAGACCCTTCCATAGGATCAGAACATGCTCTGACGCACCATTCTCGATGTATTTCTTGGCATTATCCCGTACACCACCAGCGTTGGAAGCAGAGATGGCAGTCTGGACACCAAACACAAGGGATCCAGCAAGTAGGGGTGTTAGCATGACAAGTGCACCAGATGGGGTCATCTACTTGATAGAAGAATCCATGAAGACCTTAAACACAGGTGGCATAGTCAGGCTTGGCATGATCTTCCATGAGGCCATGAATGGTGTTGAATTGCACTCGACCCTCCTTAACCATCTTCAAAGCTGCACTTCCCACACTTTTAATAACTTGTTTTATGACAGGATTGCAAACTTCTTCTACTTCCTTCAACTTCTCTTCATAATTATCCTTCTCTGCATTTTGGTTATTGTCCCAACCATTCAAGTGCTTCCTTCAATGCAGTTTTGATCCTCTTTTTGTCATCTGAATCAATCTTATCAACAAGCTTGTCTTTATCATTGATTGCACTTCTCATGTTGTAGATGTAAGTCTTCAACTTGTTCCTAGCATCAATCTTCTCCCAAATTTTATTATCCTTATTGGCCATTTCTTCAGCCTCCTTCACAATCCTATCAATCTCTTCTTGGCTTAGACCCTCCTTATCGTTGGTGATGATGGTTCTAGATTGAGACTTCTTTGCTGCTTTGTCCTCGGCTTTCACATGCAGAATACAATTGGCATCAACCTCAAATGTGACCTCAATCTGGGTCATTTTCCTTGGAGCTGGAGGAATGCCAAACAAATCAAATTTCCCAAGCTCATGACAATCCTTTGTTAAGCTTCTTTCACCTTCATCAACCTTTATAGACATTGTGGTTTTCTGTTCATGGTAGGTGGTGAAGATTTGGGACTTCTTAGTTGGTATAACAGTGTTCCTTGGGATTAGTTTTGTCATCATGCCCCTAACTGTCTCAATACCCAGACTCAGAGGAGTAACATCAAGTAGAAGGCCTTTGGTTTCCTCTCCGACTTCACTGCTAAGAATTCCATCTTGAACAGCAGCACCATAGGCTACAACTTCATATGGATTCACACCCTTGTTAGGTTAATATTCTTTTAACATTTCTTGCACTTTGGGAATTCTTTTACTTTCACCAACAAGCACAATCTCCTTCTTTAATCTTGCATTATCCATAGCCTTATTTACTATCTCCAGTGTCTTCTTAAACAAGTCCATGTTCAACTCTTTGAATCTTGATCTTGTTATCGGCTCTAAGAAATCAATGCCATCATTGGGTGATTCAATCTCTACTCGAACTTGGTGTTGGCTACTCAACGCCCTCTTAGCTCCCTTACATTCCGTTCAAAGCTTCCCAAGAGCTGTCTTATCTTTACTTATGTATTTGTTGTGCTTCTTCTTGATCAACTTGTTGAAACTGTCCATCAATCTCTGATTGAAGTCCTCTTCTCCCAAGTGGGTGTCTCCGCTAGTAGCAAGAACCTCAAAAACACCACTATTAATAGTCAAGATGTACCACCACCATTATCTCCTCCTTTCTTGTCCAAGCCATAGGCAATAGTTGCAGCTGTTGGCTCATTGATTATCCGAGGCACATCTAGCCCGGCAATGATGCATGCATCCTTTGTAGTTTGGACATGATCATTGGCTATAATCTCTCCATGTCCTTTTTAAGAGACAGCCACATAGAGTAAATAGTCCCAGGATCAATGTCAATCACAGTTCCTAGTTTTGATCCACCCTCTGCTGTCACTGCTAATCCTAGAAAGTAGTATTTTGATATGATGTTGAACTCAACCCTTCTAGGATCAATTTCCAAATCTGTTGGTCCAACAAATCTAGTTCAACCAGCCAAAATGTTAACACTAAGAGCAATGACATCAAGTTTCAGAATCTTTGGTGTCCAATAGTTCAGACCACGGCTCGAAAGTTTGCAACCTTAGGAGCTGCAGGTGAAGTCCCAATTATCGTTCCATGAAATAGAATTGTTGCAGTTGGATATTGACTCAATTTGACATATTCTCTAATCTTAATGGCAACAATTTCACCAATCTTAGTAGCAGGCAGAAGATGAGAATCAACAATTAGCTTCTCGCCACTATCTGCTGTGTTTTCCAATATCATTCGAATCCCACCAGCAAGCTTTATTGCCGCTCCTTTCTTCACTCTTGCATAAGCAACAATCAACTCCATCCAAGAAGTCTCATCCCTCTTGGCATTTTGTACACATATCAATCATAGAATTCCTAACATACAAACCCTCATCAATAGCTTCATCATCTTCCACACTATTTGATCCATGAATTCACGAGGAATGAAATTGAGGCTTCAGATATTGATGGCACCAATCCGGATAGTATCCAGGTGAATTGGTATCAATTTGGCAGAGAGCCAAATTTGATTTAGTGCTGAATGTGTGTGAGAAACAAGCAAGAAGTCAAACAAATGGAGAATAACAATTTTGAGTAAAATGGCTGAATGTCCTCTTCATCAGGATCCTTTCTATTAAATAAGAGTTGCTATACAATCTATTTTGGTAAGAAAATATAAACAGCTAATACACTAACGGCTAATATTCTAATATAGGTAGGAATATATACACAGTTTAATGCAGTAATTATGATAAAATAAATCCCATAATTTCTGCCACTGATATCCCCCCTCAAATTGATGTTGGATGATCAAGAAGCATTAATTTGTCAACAAGAAAGTTATGCCGGTGCTTGGAGAGAGCCTTAATGAACACATCGGCAGTCTGAAGAGTAGTAGAGATATGTGGGAGAGAGATAACACGAGTATCATATGCTTCACGAATAGAATGACAATCCACTTCAATGTGCTTAGTACGCTCATGAAATACCGGGTTAGCAGCAATCTGAATGACACTAGTATTATCTACATGAAGTGAAGTAGGCTCAACTTGAGGAAATCCAAGCTCACCTAAAAGTCCCCGAAGCCAAATAATTTCATAACAGGCAGAGGACATAGCACGATATTCAGACTCAGTGGAGGACTTAGACACCCGATCTTGCTTCTTACTTTTCCAAGAAACAAGAGAGTTACCAAGAAACATGCACCACCCAGTAATTGAACGGCGAGTGTCAGAACAACCAGCCCAATCAGCATCACTATATGCAACCAAACGAATAGGAGAATCCACAGGGAAGAAAAGTCCTCGAGCAGAAGTGTCATGCAAATAGCGAACAATACGACGAACAGCAGCTAGATGAAGGTGTGTAGGTGCTTGCATAAATTGGCTAACTTGTTGAACAGCGAAGGAAATATCAGGACGAGTGATAGTGAGATAATTCAGACTCCCAACCAGTTGCCTATATAAAGAGGGATTAGATAGAAAATCACCATCATCACGACGATATTTAACATTCACTTCCAAGGGAGTATCAGCTGAACGACCTTCTTGAAGACCAGCCAAAGCAATTAACTCTTGGATGTATTTATGCTGATGTAGAAAAATACCAGTAGTAGTAGAATGCACCTCAAGGCCTAAAAAATATTGTAGAGGACCTAAGTCCTTCATATGAAAAGAAGACTGAAGACGTTCTTGAAGCTGAAAAATCAATGCAGTATCAGTCCCTGTAATAACGATATCATCAACATATACCAAGAGCAAGACGATTCCTTTAGTAGTCTTGCAAAGGAACAAAGGAATCATACTGACTCTGGACAAAGGAGAAGCCAAGAAGCGTGGAGCGAAACTTATCAAACCAAGCACGCGGGGCTTGTTTCAGACCATAGAGAGATCGTTTTAGCTTGCAAACATCAACAGATGCTGTAGAAAAGAACCCTGGTGGTGGAGTCATATATATCTCTTCTTGCAGATCTCCATGCAAAAAAGCATTCTTAACATCCATCTGCCGCAATGACCAGCCCTTAGAAGCAGCAATGGCTATAATAAGTCGCACGGTTGTCATTTTTGCCACAGGTGCAAAGGTTTCTTCATAGTTTATGCCATACTCCTGACGATTACCAAGTGCCACCAACCTTGCTTTATATCTGTCAAGTGAGCCATCAGACCGCAACTTAATGGAATATACCCATTTACAACCAGTGGGTTTGACACCAATAGGACATGGAACAATATCCAAAGTATGATTCTCCTCAAGAGCCTGAAGTTCTTCTTGCATAGCTTTTTCCAACATGCATGTTTAGTTGCCTGAGAATTAAGAGGTAGGAACTGTAGTATCATTTAAAATAGCAGAGACACTATACCGATCAGGAGGACGACAAATACGGGAAGATCGCCGCAGAGCAACTAGGGCAGGACCTGGATTAGGAAGAATTTGTGATGCCGGGGGCTGTCTTCGCGAATAAACAAAACCGGGTTGATACCGTAGAACTGGTGGTGAGATATCATCAAAGGTAGGAAGCTGAACACCATTGGAACAAGGTACGTGTTGCTGAAAATAGTACTCATGTTTAAAGAAAATCACATTTCTTGATATGCGCAGACGATTAGTAACAGCATCATAACATAAAAAACCTTTTTGACCAGCACTATAACCCATAAAAGCACACCTTGCTGACTGAGCTGTAAGCTTATGACGCTCATGAGAAGGCAAATGAACAAAGCAAACACAACCAAATGTGTGTAAATTGTGGTAGTCAGGATGCATGCCGAAAAGACGATAGTAAGGAGAATCAAAATTCAATTGTTGAGAGGGCAGGTGATTAATCAAATAAACTGCAGTGGATAAAGCTTCCACCCAAAATTTAGGTGGAACTGAAGACTCTAAAAGCAATGTACGAACCATATCCAGCAAGTGACGATTTTTACGTTCAACCATCCCATTCTGTTGAGGGGTATAAGGACATGATCGTTGTGAAATAATACCTTTCTGTTGCAGGGGAGCCTGAAATTCATGTGAAATATATTCACCACCATTATCAGACCGGAGCACCTTAATGCAGGTTGAGAAATTGTGTCTCAACATAAGCTAGAAAGGTTTGGAAAGCAGTGAAAACCTCAGCTTTGGTGCGCAAAAAATAGATCCAAGTAAAACGACTGTAATCATCAATGAAGGTCACAAAATATTTATACTGTGCATGTGAAATAACAGGAGCAATTCCCCAAACATCAGAGTGTATAATCTCAAAACATGTATTAGCACGACTGTCAAAAGCAGGGAAAGGTAAAGTTTTACGTTTCCCTAGTTTGCAAGTAGAGCAATCAAAAGACAAGCTATGAGTAGAACCCTTATCTTTGTGACCAAGAAAACCACGCTTCATTAAATTAGATAAAATAACATTATTTGGATGGCCCAATCGTTTATGCCAATCTGTTGCCTTATTTTCAACAATAACAGAAGCTAAAGACAAAGCTCTAGGAATAGTAAATTGCAACAGAAATAATCTTCCCACTTTAGGCCCCCTCGCGATCACCTTCCCGGATAGATCCTGCACAAGACAACCATTACGAGAGAGATGCACATCCCAGTTATTATCCACCATTTGTCGAACAGAAATTAAATTAGCAGATAGCCCGGGAGAAACAAATACATGAGGAAATGAAGGTCGAATATCACCAATAGTTGTAATCGGGAGATTACTACCATTAGCAATCTGAATATTTTGTGTGCCACTATACTCCCGAAGATTACATAACAAATCAGATGAGCCAGTCATATGATTGGATGCTCCAAAATCAACAATCCAAGAAGAAGAGACAGTATTACCTTGACCCTGAAGTCCAAGTGTAGAGAATGCAGTAATAATCATTTGTTGTATCATTTCTGGAGTGACAGTGGTTGTGGAAGTAGAACCAGGAATCTGATGGTTTACAACAGCAGCTTGAAAAGCTTGTGCTCTCCGATTTTCTGGACGTGTAGGGCATTCTTTAATAATGTGTCCATTCCGCTTACAATAACTGCAGAATTTCTTGCCACAATTACGGGCAATATGCCCATACTCTTTGCAGCTGTAGCACTGTATGGTTCCTTTGTCTCGATTCTTCCCTTGAGCAGCATAAGCAACATTAACAACCTTAGATGTCTCCTTGGATGCACCTATTACAGATTGTGTAGCCATTCTTTGTTCTTCACGCAATAATTCACCTAGACAGACATCCAAAGAAGGAACTGGATCTCTATTCAGCAACCCAGCCCGGGCAATCTCAAATTCTGGTCTTAGTTTCATCAAAAACTGATCTCACTTACTAACTTCATGAACCGCTTGAAGACTGGGTAAGGCCTCCTTAGACACCTTAGAATAGATAATACCAGAATATTCGCTCCATAGATTAACAAAACCAGAATAATATTGCTCAATCGAGAGATTACCTTGACTGAAATTGCTGATCTCAAGTTCGAGTTGAAAGCGTCTTGCAGTATTATCTTGATGATATATACGCTTTAAATATTCTCACATCTCCCTAGCTGTACCAAAGGAGCGTAAATTGTTCACCATATGACCTTCAATAGATGCTAAAATCCAAGAAATAATTCGAGCATCCTTCGTCTCCCATTGACTAAATTCTGCATCATTTGTAGGAGCAGGAGAAGTCCCGTCAATATGCCTCCAAAGCTCCTTCCCTTTCAAAAACATCCTGAACTGAAATTCCTATGCTGCATGGTTCTTGCCTGTAAATTTGATACTCAAAGTTTCTGTAGACATTCTAAAGAAATCAAAACTAGAAATCTTAAAGCAAGATTGTCAGTCAAAAGTAAAACAAAGTTGTTGATTAAAAAAATTAATCAACCCAAAACAAAAGACAAATTAGAAGGTTACAGAACCTTGCTCTGATACCATAATAATTTTGAGTAAAATGGCTGAATGTCCTCTTCATCAGGATCCTTTCTATTAAATAAGAGTTGCTATACAATCTGTTTTGGTAAGAAAATATAAACAGCTAATACACTAACGGCTAATATTCTAATATAGGTAGGAATATATATACAGTTTAATGCAGTAATTATGATAAAATAAATCCCATAATTTCTGCCACTGATAGAGAAGAGGGCATATTTTCAGGTGCCCTGAATGAACCCCCAGCCTTCAAATTGTCTTCAGTTTTATCTGGTATAGGGTCTCTAATCACCAAACTAGTAGCGTCAGTAGCAACAGGCATAAAGTGAAACCCTCTGGTTTGGCATCTGATGATAAACTCAGTTTTGGGACATATGGATCACTTAGGACTGGAGAAGAAAATACAAATGGTGTAACTTTATCATCAATTTTATTGTTGGGGAGGTGCCATTCAGTTTCTTTGGCAAAGCAACCTTCTCCTTGAAGCTAGATATTTGAGAATTTGGTAGGGCACCTTCATCAGATATTAAAAGCTAACTTCTGGTTTATTGCATCTTGCTTATCACGTATGGCAAGTAACAGTGGAGAGCTCTTAGATGAGTAACAAGGGTAGAAACAATTAGTTTAAATAGGAAGAGAGGAGTCTATGGTTTCCTAAACTCCAGGCTCTCCATTAATCCATCACTTCATAATATTCTCATGAAAAAACAAATTCTGTTACAATGCGTATATACAGCCACAACAATCCTCTAGACTTGAGCTGATAGAATCAGAAATGGCAGCATGTGAAATGACTAGGACAATAAAATGAACTGAAAAGAACAAACCAAATGCTTTGTATAACAAGGGAATAAAAACACCGCGTGTGGACTTACTGAAATGGTCACCAACACAGTATCTAATGAACGGCCAATTAATTAAAATAGTTGAAACTTTGCCATTAATGTATCTTCCCCATTGAATCAAGCTCTCCCAAATTCAACTTGTAACAGTCTTTGGTCAATGATCGTCTAATCTGCAAATTGTATCATTATAATGATAATAACAATTGGCAATTTTTTATTTCTTAATCAATTGGAGATTTACATGATGGTTTCTGTTTTTCTATTAGTAAATTTCTGGTATTGTGTGTTCTTTATGTGCACGATAGTAAGTGGATATCAAATTCATTGTTGTTTTTTGTTGTACATTGTTGCTTCTCTTTGTGATGTTCATACGTGTGCATGGTATGTAGATATTTCAGAAAGTGTGCCCATTTTTCTGGGTAACTTCAATCTAGCTTGGTAGATATTTCAGAAAGTAGATGCAAGCTTGGTTTAGCTCAATAGCTATGTTGGTTGTGTTTCCTTATGTTATACTTAGATGCACCCACTTTGTTCTCATAAAATCCAAAGTAATAGAAAACACTAGATTAGTTTTCCAAGTGGAATTTAAGCAAAAATTTCATTTTCAATTGGCAATTATTTTTGCATAAGAAATTTGATGGTATTTTTATGGGTGGATGATCTTTAAAGAACATGGTATAACATATTTAAAGGAGGAGGGTTGGCCTTTAGCTTATTTGGAAGCCTTTATTTGATTTGGAAGCATTTAGCATGCAATGATTCCAGATTCTGGAATCCATTTACCATAACAGTTCCTTCAGCGTGCATTTAATCAATTTGTTCAAGAACCCCACCTATCATTGTGGACAATCCCTTCATTTTCTTTTTTTTCAATTGTGCAAGGTCTTCTTGGAAGCATTGCCCCTTGCGTGCTGTATGGAAGCAATGCTGAGAGACTTGGATCTACTCCTGGAACATTTGCAACCCACTGCTTGTCATACTCTGGTTTGTACCTGATTGGCAGCTCATTTTTTGGTGGGAATTGCATTGCACCATGTTTTTCATATCCTAGCCGGACAGCTATCCGCAGGAAGTTTAACCTAGAGGCAAGTTATTTCCCCAAGACTTGCTCCCGTGTATCTGCAATTTAAACATGATTTTGAATTCTGATTCTTTGTGTACCTTTATTATCATCTCTGCTGTAATCATTAGATATGTGTTTGAAACTTCATTTTCTTTTACAGCTCCATTCCTTTTCAAGGAGCAGGGCCCTTATATGATGAGTTCCAATCCAGTTAATTTAGACTTGTTCCAAGAAATAGTCTACATTTGCATTGCTATTTTGATGCAGTATTTTTTTTTTTTTTGGCTATGAGTGCACAATTACGTGTTGAAAAAAGCTCTTTTCCCTATTTATACCCGGTGGTAGGGCTTTAAGACTCTTGAAATTATTTTTTTAAAAGGAAATAAGATGGCATCGGTTTTTTCCCCCCCTGCTTTTGTAAACCAAGGAAATTTAGAAAGATTGCCTTTCAAGCATTAATTTCTGTGGCTGTTAATGTGAAACAGGGTAGCTGTGAGGCACTTAATAGGTCATGTGGTTGCTGTGGAAGCTTTGTGGAAGATGATCTGCAACGTGAGCAGTGTGAATCAGCATGTGATTTTGCAACTCATTTTTTCTGCCACACATGTGCTCTTTGCCAGGAAGGTCGCGAGATTCGTCGTAGGGTACTCCATCCTGGTTTCAATGCTCAACCACTCTTGGTCATGATCCCTCCTGGGGAGCAATCCATGGGACGTGGGGCTTGAATGCTTCCTTCCCAGCATTTGAAACTTATATCCTGTTTTTACATATTTGGGTGTCATGTTTAAAGTTTCTGGAAACCATGTGGTTTTGTTGGATCCTCCAAGCATAAATAAATAACTAAATAAATATGGACACTTTTGATCGCGACTTGTAAAAAATAATTATGGAAACCTGTCCTAAATTTAATGTTTATAATTATCCATTGAAGTGTTTTGGTGGAAGTGTCGAGTGATGTGAGACATTAAAGTTACGGTTCGGTAAGTTAATCTAATTTAATTGAGATGGGTTATTTATTTATTTTTTAATTTAATTTTTTTTATTTTTTAATATTAAATTAATTAAAATTTTATTTTTATAATTTATTTTAATTTATTGTCTATAAGATTATTGTAGTTTTATCATCTGTTTTTTAAATTTGATAAGTTAATCTGTGATGATCAGATATATCATCTTAATATTTAAAAAAATATATATTATTTAATATAATTTTATATAAATATTTATAAAAAATATCATTCACACTGTATTTTTAATTCATAATATTTTTTTTATTAAGAAATATATCAAAATTACTTGAATATTTTTTTATATAAAAATAAAATTTATCTAAACTACAACGCAGGGAATAATATAATAAAATTATAACACGATCAACCTTTAACCTTTCTCGGCAATAATTAAAAAATGAATTATTTTTTTTATCCACTAAACATTCTAATTGATTTGAGCGCCCATTGTATGTAATATTTGATGTTGGCGCTAAATGAAGCCACGTGTTATGGATTTACATCTCAATTATTTATATTTTTTGTTTTTTAGTTTAACCATACAATAATCTCATTAAATATTTGATATAAACTTTACTTGGGGGTTAGATATTGATTTTTAAATAAAATAGTTAGTGTGGGTCACCCATTTTTCTTGTGTAGCTGGTGGCTGGTTTCATAATAATAATAATAATAATAATAATAATGTATTTATTTATCTTTTAAATGTAATAATATTATTTTAATATCTGTACTGAAAGCAAGGAAGGTGGAGAGCATCTAGAAATGCTCTCAATTATTTAAAATTTTCCCCTCAAATACCCATAATAAAATCACTAAAAAAACAAAAACAAATATTGAAGATTTGATAGCGCAACAATGGATTCTTAATAAATAATTGCGAATTTAGCATAAAATATTTACATCTTATTTCACAAATAGACCGTGACGCGTTATTTAACTGCGCAATGCTGTGGGGGTGTTTTCAAATTTTATTTTTATTTGGTTTTTATTATACTCAAAATAGATATTTGTGTGAAAAATTATGATTTATTTTTCAAAAAAATATTTTTTTATTAAACAAATTATTCATGCATTGTTTTATCAAAATATGTTTTTATTAGTAGCATGTTTTTTAAATTAAAAGTAATGTTAATTTAAATATTTTTTTAAAAAATGAATAATTTAAAAAATGCATAAAAAATGTATCTCTTTAATTGAAACTACATTTCCTTATTAATGCACTCCTTTTTCTTTAACTAAAACTTGTTTTTTTACCATAAATATTTTTTAAGTTAAAATACAATATGAAAAGCAAGTTTTTTTTAAAAAAAAAAAAAACAAAACACTGAGAATCATGTCTCGATATTTTATACCTAATTGAAAGGGAAAATAATTAATCTAACAAAATATTATGAAATATAATGAAATATTTTTTTTTAATATTCATCATCACATATTTAAAAGAATTTGCATATTAGATCCATATATAATAATTAACAAAATGATTGCTAATATTATATTAAAAAAATGCTATAATAAATAAATATTGTATTAAAAGAGACCAAGCACCTCGGCATTGATAGTTAGGCACACACCCTGCTCCAATTCAAATAAGCCTAGGTGTGAGTGGGTCTGCATTTCTAGGTCTTTGTGTTTGGCCTTTTTGCTTTTTTATTTTTAATAAAGTGAATAACCCTATTATTTTGTCCATATTAATATTAACAAAACCTAATAGGTCTTGGAAAAACACTATTTATATAGACACAAAGGTACTATTCACTATAACATTATAATGATGTTTTTGTTATTCCTACAAAAAAGATCATTGACCTGAGTATTGGGGGTAATAAGGTCTTTTCATAAGATCCATTAACCATTATCAGATTGGTTGAAGATAAATAAGTGTTTTTGTATTTTAAAAATATAGTAAAGTAACAAAACTACCATTGAAAGCATAAATTTATAAACCTGCATTCGTGAGCTTTTTTGTATTTTTATACTAGTTTTAATCATTATTATCAGGTTGGATGAAGGGCAATTTGGTATTTTAATAAATATAAAATTAAATTAAAAAACAAGAAATAGATGGTGTGTTGAACCCAGACGTTAGTGTGTGGAAAGCTGGCGTCAATGAGCTTTTCGTATTTTTGTATTGGTTTTTATTGTTATGTTGGATGAAGAGAATTTTGGTATTTTAATAAATTTAAAATATAATTAAATAAAAGAAGAAGAAGAAGAAGTAGCGGGTGCGTGTAGAAGGCGTCCACGCCCTTTGGACAGTGCAAGCCTCATGGCAACCAAATACCAGTTTACATGGTTACGATGGAAACTTTGCATCAAGATCTTACTTTTGGGATGATGTGTGATGACGGTGAAGTACTGATGCGACACCAATGATATTTTTTTTATTATCCTCTCACTTTCTCTCTCCTCCCCTCGAAAATCACGGTAGTCATTCAAATCTTAGAGTTATCTTCTTATTTATTAAGATGTCAACTTCGATCATTTTTCTTTTAATTTTTAATTTTTGTTCTTGATTTTTTTGTAAAATTTTGATTTATTTCAATTTCATCATTCAATCTCAATTTGTGATATGTTATTGTTTTTCAATTTGATCCTTATTTTTTAATTTTTTATTTGATCCTTTTGTTAAATTGATTATTATTTTTAATTTAACTCTTTAGTAAAAAATTTGTATTTGTTCTCTAATTTAGTTTTTTTATTTTAATTTTAATCCTTATTTTTTTAATTGTTATTTTTTGTTTTGAATCCTTTTATAAAATTAAGTTTTTTTTTTAATTTTATCTTTTAATATTTTATTGGTTGAGAATTGAATTTCATTACCTTTTTAAATATAATGCTTTTGGTCTAATAATTCGAGTCTTGAGTTTAAAAAATTAATATAAGATTGCTTATTTTGACGGGATCCACCAATCATCACATTCCTAAAAATCAAGTTTTTCTCCAGCGTGATGTCAAATAAAACCCTAGCAGATAAAACATAACCATTATTACAATACCCATAAATCATACCAGTCCAAGAAATCCAGCATCTCACCAAACAAACTTGCAAATGTCATAGCTTATAGTAACCCTAATATATCAAATTGAGGAGTTGACATGATTTCAAAAAAGATTGAATAAAATAACACCAACAAGAGGTTTTTGCTCCTGATATTTGTGTGAAGAGATCTTGCTTCATATTTAATGCTTTTATGCGGGTGTGTCGTGTTATTGGAGAGGGAGAGAGAGAGAGAGAGCATGTTTGGGAGAGGAAAAAAAAAGGTTTTGTGAGAAAATTTTACAAATTTACATTTATTATATACGTGGACAAAAATATTTTTCATCTAATTTGGTTTTTCTCGTTTTCTACATAGGCAAATTACATTTTTTAAGCCTTAGATTGAAAACAAAAACAGAGCAAAATATGTAAGGTATTTTTTAGTAATTATCCATAAAAATAATACATACATACATACATACATATACAGAGAGAGAGAGAGAGAGAGAGAGAGAGAGAGAGCAACTTTCTATGTTTAGTCTTCGTATGGGTTAGGTGATTTATGATAAAATACCGAGAATTTTTCGGGTTGGGAAAGTCCCTAAAATCCTCCTCCATTTCCTTTCAACCACATAACCTTGCAAGCACAACGCATGGCAAGGACGCTAGCCTCCGCGCACAACTCACATTCGTCGAGTCAACACGGATTGTCTTTGGGACAGGGAAGTCTGGTGCCAGCAGTCATAGGAATCCCAACTTCAATAACATATATTTTACGTTGTAATTATAAAGCTAGTACTTGAACTTTGAATTAGTTCAGCCAATCTACCCTCAACCCTCAAGTGAGTGTGCAAATTCCATCAAAGACTAAGTACAGGTGAGAAACCAATAGCAAACAACTACTACAAGGAAAAGATAAAAAGAACTTGGTGAGTTAAATGCAGCCCGGCTCCGAGATTAGCAACAACCTTTTTCCTTGATAAATTAGTGGTTTATTGGTTTTCAAATGCCTATTTAGTAGTTCTACAAGGCCTGAAACAAGCGGAAACAATGCAGAGGAGGATGACTCCCATGACAGGGGCCACATTACAAAGACAATCGTCATTTTTAAACTCCTGTTCTACCCAAAACTAGAATATTAACTTCTAATTATGTAGTTTTAATTTCTAAAATTATGAAAGCAGTGAACATAACTGACACAGCTCTCTCGACATCAAAGAAGGGGAAATTCGGAACACAACAGCTCAACACGGAGAGGACTAACATAAAACTAGTCTTAACTTTTCACTCTCCTGGTGCAGATACACCTTGCTTCAGTCTCTCCTTCTTCATCTTCTTCTTTGAGACTGGCTTCTTCTTTTTCGGAGGAAGGGTCTTCTGCGCATATGTGTAAAGTACAAAGTTTCCAACTAGGAATGACAAGAGTAACCCCCCAATAACCAGCAGCACTATCAACCCCGGGTTTAACCCTTTAGGCTCAGCATCCTTGATCACATTCCCCTGTTCATCATAAAATTTAATTGTATTCTAGTGAGAAAATATCGTACAGCAAACAAGATGAACCAGGAAGCAAGGACAAGCACAACCCACCAGTAAATATTCCAAGTAAAAACAACTTCAATCATATGAGACAATCTATACATGATACAGAAATCATAACCCAAAAAATTTACCTTTAAAATCCTCCTTAAGAGGACTCATCCTGATACTTTCATAAAAAAGGCTGATTCACTAAATAGTGGTGCAATTCAATAGAGTTCTAATGCCAATTCGGATTATATAAGTGCCTAGGTTAAACCTGTTCAAGCATAACCCATCATCTGGCAAAGGGTATCAGAATGCTCAAATACCCATATTTAGATATATAAATATATCGATATACCAAATGTTTGATTCCAAAATAAATAATCATGGATGTAGAATAGGTTACATAGATGATATGGGAATTTAACACAAAGAGAATGCGGTATCTCCACACATCTTTACAACCATCTCTCCTCACAATTCCATAAAGTTATTGAGAACAATAACAGAACACGCAATCACACAAAGTTCACAACAAGTGACTACAATAACAAAACATGGATGGCAAAAGAAATGGCTATCTGACAAAGCAAATGAATCGAAAAGGTGCGACAAGTAAATGACAATGGGTAATTCTGGTATCAAGCAATCTCTGATGCAAATTATTGAATTAGATTGTAGAGTGGCTTAAACTGACTTATAAAACAAGAAGTTCTAGTCGTCTTTATAAGTGAAACACCAACAAATCCTCTTACAATTCTGTCACCTACTTGCATTCAGGCCTATGTCTACCAACAGTTTCGAATCAAACAGCGTGAGCTCAACTACATTCAGAGAAAATCTTCCATCTTCAACCAAAGCATATAAACCTAGGACCTCAAGGACGGTTTTTTTTTTTTTATCAAAACACAACCTTGGATTAAAACAAAACAGCCAACTACTCACATAGCATTTTAAACAAACACAACATGACTAGAACAAGAAAAATAAGATTTTTCACATAATCTCAAACAAAACCCTTCGCCTTTGCTTTTAATTAAAAGAAAAGGCTTTAAGATTTATAGATCTAATAATCAATAAAAGAAAATCTTAACGAATAAGAAGCTAAAATGCCAAAAAAAAGTACAGATCTCTGAATAAAAAAAAATATCTCTGAACTAAAATCCTAAAAATTCATTTCTATTAGTACAGATCTCGGGTTTGAATTTTCGAGAGAAAATTGAAGTCTTTAAAAGCAAGTAGCGTACCATATTCTGGAAGGAAGGAGGAGATTGATCAGAGAACTCGAAATCGTCAGCCATGGCTGCTAGAGATCAGCCCCTCGCTCCTCTAATTGGACTATTTGACGATTACAGAGAGGAATAATAAAACGGAAGGAGAGACGCGCAGATCTATAACCCACAAAAATTAAATGAAGCTATTTATTTAATGGCTTCATTTTGACCCTCTAAATTTTAAGCGTTTTGTTTCAGTCACCGTTTGGTAGGAATGGCAATTTTACCTACACTCGTTGGATACCGACCCGACTCAATCTAAAAGGTAAAAAAAAAATTGTTTGTTCAGGTTTGGGTTCGGGTAATTTTTTTAAAAAAAATCAGATTTAAATAGAATATGAATATTATTATTCCCAATCTAAATTAATTATTAACCATAAAAGCTAAAAAAATTACAATTGTATCAATATATATATAGAAAAATAGAGCTTCCACTTTTCACTTGCCCTCTGCCCTCTCAACCGCCTTCCCTTTTCCTATTTATCCCTCTAGCATTATACTTCCCTTTCAAGGCCCCTCTCTCACACATACATTTCTTTTCTTTCTTTGAAGTCATATTTCCAGTCTCTTCTTCTTTAAATTAACTCAAAAGCCTTCTCTTTGTTTTTTTTTTTCTTGAATGAAGGAATTATTAAAGTGATGATAATGGTGTTTTAGAGGAAGAGAAAGTATGGGTTCTTTTGCTTCAAAGTCGGCCATGAAACTACGGAAATTTTTTTCTTCTAGCAACAAGTGTTTGGTGATTTTTTCAAGCTTTTTTTTTCTATTATTTTTTTTGTTTTGTTTTTTGTAATATGCATGGAGATTATATGTGTGTTTCATTATGTGTTGAAGATTTTGGTTTATTTTTTAAAATGATAGTATAACAAGTTTTTTATTTCTGTATTCAATCAGGTAATTGATTTCAGATTTTATTTTCTCATGTAAAACAAGATAGGAGCTTTGAAAGGTATATTGAGCTCTATTTATTGGTTCTGGTGAATTTGCTTTATTTCTTAATGTATTAGTTTTGGTGATTTTGGTTTATTTTAAAAAAGAAGATAAATTGAGTCTGTTATTGACTTGTATTGGTTTCAGTATTGATCTTAATGGATTTTATTTCCTTAGATGCTTCATATGTGTGAGACTTAACCCTTTTTAGATATAATCTTGTGTACTAATAAATTTGATCAATGCAAATTTAATTGATTCTCGAATTTCTCTGTTTATATCAATGAAAATTTAATCAGGTTAGGTTTAGGTTAGGCTTAACTAGGCATGAAAGCGCAATAAATATCAATTGGATAACTAAAATTTGATCGGGTCAGGTTCTGTTTATACTCGATTGGGTTCGGGTCCAATTTTTTGAATCGAGTATGGGTATAATGAAACAATATCCATGGCTATTCATTGTCATCCCTACCATTTGATGTTGTATAGTGTTTTGTCACTATTGTACTTAAATTTCCAATTTTTTCATACAAAGTTAAAAAAAGTTATGAAACTTCGTTTCAATAGGAGTAAAATTCTCCAGTTTGTTTCTCAATTGAAATACATTGCTATGATAACTAAATTATATTAATAGCATATAACTAGATTGATGGCCAATAAGACATGATAGGCTAAACCAAATTTTTTTCTCACCTGAAAAAAAAGTTCAGGATACAATTATGTTTTAAAGAAGTAAGGAGATTCAATAACCAGGTTAAATCCTAATTAATTTGATAATATGATAAAAAAAATGAGACAGCAACAAAAAAATTAAAAATATTACCTTGGGCAAAGTTGCGTTACCACACGAAACTCATGACCTAATACATGAGAAGTATGGTACCAAAAACAATTGTAAAAAATGTTATAAAAAATAATGTTGAACGACTATATTGGAAAACAAAATAAAACAAGAAAGATGTCAACACCGATTAACTTTCAAACTCATAACCTGGGTTATCAGACCGAAACACTATACATGAAAAACAAAATATGATCCCTAGTAAATGAAACATTAAAGGATTAAATGGAAAAAAGAAATTACATAAAAAAAATTTAAAATAAAAAATAGCAATTAAAAGAATGAGAGTTAAAATCAAAATAAAAGATAAATTAAAGGGAAACGAAAAAATTTTCAATTTGAGATTTAAATTCAAAATAATAAAAACATGAACAAAAAAACAAAAGAATAAGAACCAAAACAAAAACATATACTATAAACTTGGATTGAAGGGTGAAATTAAAAATAATAAAACTTTTATAAAATGATCAAGGAAAAGAATCAGAAATCCAAAAACTTAAGGATCAAGTTGAAAATATCAATACATGATAAAAAAAAATGAACATGTAGAATTTTTGAAGTTGTTTTTTTACATAAAAAAGCTCATAACTATAACTCGAAAAACTTATGCATGTATCTAATTAAATAAATCAATAATCATTGTGTATAGAAATAAAAACAAGAAAAAAAAGAGAAAAGGATATTAATGTTAAATAAAAATAAAATTGAAAAAATTAAGAGACAAATTATTTAATATCACAACATGAATTATTTATCTAGTTGTGTTTAATAAATTTGTTTATTAAAATCAATTTGTTATAGAAAACGACACACACATGAAATTTATCGAATAAAATAAAAGAAAAAAGATTATGCAAAGCTGCACATATTACAAATATTATAAAAGATAAATATTTTTATTTTAAAAAAAAAATTAATATATAAAAAATAAAAAAAAATTACAGATAAATCATACTAACCTCTTCAAAAATTAAACATATCTAATATAAAAAAAAATAGTTAAAAAATACTAAATGAGCAAAACACAAATCACAGTGAGTAAATTACAAACTTAAAAATTGTTTTAAAAAAGATATAAAAAAAGGTTTAAATTAAGAGAGAGAGAGAGAGAAGTTAGGTGTTGTTGGGGCTTTTTTTTTTTTTTAAGTTCATGTCACCTAAAATGAACATCATAGGAACCTTATTAAACCAATCTATGACCTAAAAAACATGAAAAACATTATCAAAATTCAAAATCAACCCAAAAAAAAAAATCTCTTGGAGTTCAGATCCTTTTTAAGCATTTTCAAGGTAAAAAAAAAATAAACATCTAATTTCAACTCCCCTCATCATAATGAACCATTTGACACAAAAATCAACCGTTTGATGGCTGGAATCATCACAATAACAACTTTCTCTTTTTATGCTGGAATTCAGCAACCCAAAAAAGACTTAAAAATGAGAAAATGAAGTTTGGTACCAAAATTAATTTTTCTAAAGTTAAAGGGACCAGTCACTAATAGCTAAAAAAGATGGGGAACTAAAATGAACTTTTCAAATAAATTTTAAAGTTGTCATCTATGTTACTGGCCTTTTTCCACTTCAGTCCACCTGTCTTTTAATTCAACCTTCTATCTTAAAAAAATTATACAATTGGGTGTTAATTTTTGCTCAAAATAGCTCAATTGTGTAAATTAAAAGTTCGAGGATTAAATTAAAGATTTGAAAAAAAATTACTGCTCCAATCCATAATAATTTGTAAGACAATGAAAAGTAATTGTGCTACAAAAAAAAAAGCCTTGTTAGTTTCTTTTAATTTCACTAGTTCTTAAGCTTATATCGATTGAAATTTTGGCTTAAAGAGCCTGTTGGTTTTTGTTTCACCCTTTCCTATAAAAGATATAAGGTATATCTATATGTTTTTTTATTAGTGATGATAATTGTAAACTTTTATGAAACTTTGTTTTAGTAAGAGTAGAATTTTTTAGTTCCAGTCATTCAATGTTTCTTAATTGAAATACATTGTTATGATAGCTAAATTATGTTAATAGCATATAATTTCACTAATTTTTAAGTTTGTATTGATTGGATTTTTGGCTTAAAAAGTAAGTTAGTTTTTGTTTCACTATTTACTATAAGAAAATGTAAAAGCATTGCAATTTGTTTTATATTGGTGATGATAATTGTAAATGTAGTTCTACGTTCTATCATTATTATTTAATTCTAATTGTATTGTCAACAAACTCAAATTTGTGTTATTTCCTATAAGTGCCTGGACTTCAATTCAATGTTCATGCTATAATACCATTCAATTATGTTAATTTATAAAAAGATGAAGTGTTAATAGGGTTTGAAAGGCCTTCAGCCATAACAACCTATATGGCAAGATTTAATAAATTCCATTGAGTTTATGAGAATCTGTCATTGAGACAATAGTAATCTAAAAGAGTACATGAACAAGAACAACATGCCAAAAGATGTGATTCTGGGGAGTTGTAATGTTCTTGAGGTTGTAGGACATAACAACTTCGCTCCATTTTACTGGACATTTCAATCTACCATAAACTTAAAGGATTATGAATCATCACGGCTCTCAATACCTCAATTATTAATGGATTTTTTAATGTCTACAATGAAACTTTCCTTTTAGGCATTTCCAATCTTGTTTTAGTTTCATTGCTCTATTCAAAGAAATCATACATATATGCTTATAACCATCTTAGGAATGTTTGATTTTCCTGCCTTTTTCATGCTTTGACCTGTAACGAAGTGCAGACACATAAATAGTATCTAACAAAGTTGGAAAAACTTTAAAAGTATATGGGTTTCTCTATAACTATTTAATGGGTTGAAATTATTTTTATTTGGTTTTTATTGATGATGCATGTTCTCTTGCAAAACAATTCTCCTATGGAACATAGGACCCTCTAATACCTAAATTAGCAAAGCTTAGAAGGAAAATAATATGTAGAAGAATGAATAAAAATGTAAGAGAACTTATGTTATGGTTTAATTATATGGATTTGTTGTGTTGTCTTTCATAATTGGTGGTTTTTTATACATATACACCTCGAGCCACATGTGTTATACGATAGAAAATCTATTTGTAGGAGTAATCATGAAGAATATGTATTCATCATGAGCTCTCGCTTAATTAGCTTGTTAGGACGAGTTGTTCATATAGGTGCCCATCATGTCAACTTGTGATACATAGCTTTTAAGTAGGCATTGAATTGACAACTTAAAGATTAATGTGGGCACCGTATTGATAACTCATAATAAGAGAATTCAAGTGTGCGCCAACACTAATAACTTGTTAAATAAAAAATTTAGGATGATGGTAGTGTATCTTGCCTTAAACCTCGTGTCATGTTTAAATGAGATTTGTCGACATGAAGAGAGTTAGTTATGCTTACCAGTTTAGGTTGGCCAACTTTTCACTCTCTTTTTGTTTTTGTTTTTCTCCCTCACTTTGTTTAAATGGTCCAACCAAGCCTAACAACCTTGGCCCAACCAAATTCACCAAGAAAGTGAGGGAGGAAAACAAAAGAGAGAGAGAGAGTGAAAAGGTGGTCTGGTGGGGCATGCCATCTACATTGGAGATTTTCCAACAACACATAAATGTTACCCTCACCAAAACAAAGTTAAAGACACGAGGTTGGGTCGAATTAGGGATTGAATAGAAAGTTATGAAAGAATTAACAATTGAAATTGAAGAAAATAAAAGTTGTATCTGGCAAGTGTAAGACAAGCGCCAACACATGCTCTTTCCCATCATATTTAGGTTCTGCGATAATTAGTGTCTTTGACTTTGTTTTGGTGAGGGTAATATTCATTTGTTGTTGAAAAATCTCCAGTGTAGATGGCATGCCCCACCGGGCCACCTTTTCACTCTCTCTCTCTTTCTGTTTTCCTCCCTCACTTTCTTGGTGAATTCGGTTTGGCCAAGGTTGTTAGGCTTGGTTGGACCTTTTTTTTTTTTCTCTTTCCTTTCTTTTCCTTTTTTTCTCCTCTCCTCTCCCTTGTTAGTATTGGTTGGGTCGAATTAGGGATTGAATAGAAAAGTTATGAAAGAATTAACAATTGAAATTGAAGAAAATAAAAGTTGTATCTGGCAAGTGTAAGATAAGCGCCAACAGATGCTCTTCCCTATCATATTCAGGTTCTGCGTTAATTGGTGTCTTTGACTTTGTTTTGGTGAGGGTAACATTCATTTGTTGTTGAAAAATTTCCAATGTAGATGGCATGCTCCATCGGGCCACCTTTTCACTCTCTCTCTCTTTCTATTTTCCTCTCTCACTTTTTTGGTGAATTCGGTTGGGCCAAGGTTGTTAGGCTTGGTTGAACCGTTTTTTTCTCTTTCCTTTCTTTTCCTTTTTTTCTCCTCCCCCTTGTTAGTATTGGTTGGGTCGAATTAGGGATTGAATAGAAAAGTTATGAAAGAATTAACAATTGAAATTGAAGAAAATAAAAGTTGTATCTAGCAAGTGTAAGACAAGCGCCAACACATGCTCTTCCCCATCATATTCAGGTTTTGCGTTAATTGTTGTCTTTGACTTTGTTTTGGTGAGGGTTACATTCATGTGTTGTTGGAAAATATTCAATGTAGATGGCATAACCCCCCCCCCTCCCACCTCTTTTTTCTCCCTCCCTTCCCTTCTTGTTTTTCATGCCTTCTTTCCTTCTTCTTTTTGTTTTTCTTTTATTCTCAATTGAACTTGTTATCGAGCTAGGTTAGGCTATCTTTTTACTTTTTCTTCTTTTTTCTTTGACCTAAGCTTGATGGGCCTTCTAATGTTTTCTCTTCTCCTTTTCTTTTCTTTCTTGGGCCTTGCCGGACCTCTCTTTTCTCTCCTTTTTTTTTTTCTTTTCTAGGCTGGTTAGACTTTTCTCTTTTCCCTTCTTCTCTCTCCTCTCTCCATCTTGTTGTGCTTGTTTGGGCCTAATTTATTTTTAGCCCAATCAAAATCTTACTACTGTATTAAGTTATTAACCACTCAACACCGAATAACTACCAGACAAATAAGAAACAGGACAAATATGTTTGTCGATACAACAAGGTAAAAAACCTATTCGCGTGGTGAATTAATGTACAAGGTCATGGAATCTATGGGAGATGGTGCTTTATAATCTTTCTGTGACAAAGAATCCATGAATGCAGGAAAATCTGGCTGCACTCCCAAAATTTGGAAGACTGGGGGATCAGTCGTCTGAGAAGCAGCCAATACACGGCCGTTCATTCCTGCTGATATACAAGACAAGGTGCGTCGCTGGACCTGGGCCACAAACACAGAGAGAGAGATAACATGGAGGCATTTTGGGGAGGGCTGTTCGTATTTCCTCAGAAGAATTGTCAAGTTCCGAGCAAATTTGTTTGCTAGCTAGTGAAATGGTCAGATACCCCACGATTTATTTAACTTATTTTCCAAGGAGTGGCACTAGGCTTACCCTTTAGTTATCGGTAACCTTGCAAAAAAAAAAAAACAAAAAAATTTAAAAATGACAAGAGTTTCGGGAGGTGTCTTTTCGTTGTTTTCTACACACAAACGACAGAGTAGGCATTGAGCATTTGCGTTCGCTTTTCTATTTTTATTCCATCTCCTTGTATTTGTCCGGTATTTGTTTATGGCCTTTGGACATGACTCTTGAATCTTTCTGGCTACACATCACTCAAACCTACACCTTCTCCTGTTCTTCAAATCAACTATCAATGGAGGAAAACGCAGGAAGATCGACGATAGAGCCAAGTAACGAATCACGCGGTCAGTTTTTTTAGCACATATTGGATTTGATTCAAAGCGGTGGCGTGTAGTAACGCCCTATAGAAGTCTATAACAGTTGTGAAATACAGTAGAATTTTACAATAATTCGTAACTGGATTGTAATATTCTCACTTGTTTTTTAATTTTTTTTTAATTTTTTTTATATATAATAATTTTACTTTCTTTTATTTATTTATTTTCCTCTGGACTTCACTTACTTTTGACTATAAGCTTACTTGTGAAAGCAACTACGCACCCCCTTCCACGAAGGAGCACTCATCCAATGAAAGCAAGAAAATGACCCTCCACCATTTCTCTTTGTGTATAGCTATAGTTAAAGCCCTCACTACTAATTTTATTATACCAAAAAAGATACATTAACTTAAAACTAAAAAAATAAAAAAAGCAAATGTCCTTAAAGACCTTGTGATTACAATGGATGTTATTGTGTTATACATACATAAACGAATAATAATAATAATAATAATATATGTATTATGAGTCAATAAACAAAAGATTGGGGCCCGTTTCTTCACTTTGATCAGACAAGGTCATGACCACCACCTATGAAGCTGTCTTCTGACGAGGAAGTGCAAATGGTGATCATACCGTTACAGTCAGAAACGCTATCTTGCAAGCTCAACAAGAGATGTGAAGTGCTAAAACTCATCGTAGGTTTTGCTCTGGGGACAAGAGGGACCTCAGCCTCCCCCACGAGCATCTGGACCACACCCCTCATAGTGGGTCTAGCCATTGGGTCAGGGTGCGAACAAGCTAACCCAACCAGCAAAACCCTCCTCATCTCGCTCTCATCAAACTGACCCTCGAGCCTATCATCAGCTGCCGCTAGCAATCTGCCTTCTCTGTGTAAATTCCAAACCCATTCCACCAAATTCCCATTGAGCGTAACTTTCCCGACCCCACTGGTCTCTTTTTCGATGGGTCTTCTCCCACTAGCCACTTCAAGAACCACAGCTCCATAACTAAACACATCGGTTTTCTCAGTTGCTCTCCCTGTTAATAGGTACTCGGGAGCTAAATACCCCATTGTACCAGCAGCTACTGTTGCATCTGGCGATTTATCATGCTCAATTTGCCTGGCCAATCCAAAATCTCCTAATCTTGCATTGAACCCCTCATCCAACATAATATTGCTGGTCTTGATATCCCTATGAATCACCTGGTTTTCACATTCTTGATGCAAGTAAGCTAGAGCAGAAGCAACACCAAGTAAGACTTTACGCCTATGTGGCCATGGCAAAGGCGTTCTTGCCTCGAACAAAGCTTTATCAAGACTACCATTGGGCATCAAGTCATAAACTAACAGAATTTCACCTTTTTCATGGCACCAGCCTTGAAGCCGGACAAGATTTCGATGCCTTAGAGTCCCAATTATCGACAATTCAGATAAAAACTCATTCTTTCCTTGACTGTTATGACTGCACCGCTTCACCGCCACAATGTCACCAGTCTCCGGCAATATACCCTTGTAAACAATACCGAATGCTCCATGACCAATAATTCTATTCGCATTAAAGCATTTAGTAGCTGATTTAAGCTCTCTATAGCTAAACTCCTTAGGCATTTTGATAACCTCTGATGCAAAAGACTCTGACTCCTTTACACGCTTGGATCTTTTAGAGAAAACCCAGATAAGAACACCGGCGAAGATAACAAAAAAAGCACTAGCAGTCACCACCCCTGCAACAGCCCCTGCACCCTGCTTGCAGAGCTGATTGTGACACGAATCAGACTTAACACTCTTACCACCAACTGACTCTAAACCACTAGGAGCCAAAGTTGGTGGCGGGGAGTTAACAGAATTGGCCGTTGGATTCATCAAACTAGCCGTTGGAGGTGGAGGTACAGAGGAAGGTGGCTCAGAACCTGAACTTAACTGGAAAGATGAGCTGAAACTCCACCACTCAATACTATGAACCTCTGTACTTCCTTGAGTAGACCCAGAAAACCCAACATACATAAAATCATTAACATACTGGTCCAGGTCAAGATTAAAAGACAAGATTGGTTCTTTGGGCTTAAGATTTGAATATGAAACAGAAATGTTAAAGCTTAGGCTTGTACCATCATAATCGATCCAAGCATTAACAAGATCACCACTTTTTAAATCAATATTAATAGCTCCTAAATCACCAATTTGTGTAGAAACCATACTACTCAGATCCAAACCCACATGGTTCCCATTAATGTCTTTAAACTCCACGTCCATTAAAGTATCAAACTCGACCGCCACAAAACTGGAAGCAGCCTTTGGCATGTCGTTGGTGTTGAGGAGTCCAAGGAAGCCGCCGGCAGCACCGAGGGTGTCGGAGTCAGGCGAGAGGACAAAAGCTAGGCCACCGCCGATGGAGGAAGGGTTAAGATTAGTGACAGAAAAGGAGAAGAAAGTGGAGAAGCTGGTGATGGCGTGAGTGGAGGGCTGCCGGAATCTGATGGGTTTAGAGTAGAGAACTTTGCCGGCGCCAGAATTGGGGACGGCGAGGTCACGAGTGAGACGGACGTTGCCATTGTTTAAGTGAGCGTCGCCGAGGAGCTTAAGACTGCTAAGTGTTAAAGTACCGAAGTCAAAATCAGTTGATGTTGCTTTGGTTCTTAACAGTACTAAACAGAGGAGGAGAAACAGAGGAAGGGGTAAAGTACCAATGTCCGAAGTTTTGCAAGAGAGAGACATCAAGACATTAACATTATAGAATTGATTGTTTGAGGTTTATAGGAGAGGTGAAGAGAAGGAGATTGAGAACGCTTCACGGGTTTTGTCAGAGAGCGAGAAAAGAACTGGAAGCAGAACAAAAACGGAAGCAAGCAAGGAAACAAAGGAATGGTGTGCGGGTGAGGGAATCCGAAGAGAGGTGAAGAAGACAGGTAGACGTGTAGGACTGACATGTGGCCATACGTAACGGTTATTTTTTCGGTGAATAAGAAACGTTTTTTTCTCACCTCCTGTCCTTTTTGCCTGCCTCACACGGTTACATGGTTGCACGTAGCGGTAAAAGTCATGAATGGCCGCCTTTTATGGAAATTGGAGTGGCTAATTAGGACCAAATTAGGGTAAAAAAGAGAGAGATTCATCCAAAGCATGCCTGGTTTGCATTATTGATGCAAGTAAAAAATAAGAGAAAGTACAGAAAACCTGAATTGTTTGGTATTTCCGTCTAATCATTTTTTCTAATAGCTCTTACGTGTTCATATTAAAAGTTAAAAAAAAATATTTTTAAATAAAAAAATCTTAAAAAACAGTATAGATAAACTTGAGCTGCTTAGCAGTCTAATCAAACATCAAGAAAGCTTCGTATAATTTTATGTTAATGGGATGACATAAACATGGTTGTCTTTTGCTGAATCTCTATTGAACGTCGACAACGTGCATGGTATCTTTTGTTTTTTTAATGGTATGTGCAGGCGCCGGTGCGAGCTTCTTTTAATGTTTTATTTTTAATTAATAGTATGTTTGAGAGGGTAATTTTAATTGTTTTTTAAAGTGTTTTTTATATTAAAATAATATATTTTTTATTTTTTAAAAATTGTTTTTTGAGATTAATGCATCAAAAGTATTCAAAACATATAAAAAAATTTAATTTTTAATAAAAGAAAAATTTTAATTTTAATGGAACTAAAATAATGCACAGGAGCATTTGTAATTGTACCTTACTACATTTTGTTTTTTTTTATTATTATTTCTGGGCTGTTGTCCGTGATTACAGTTTGTTTAGGCAATCCGCTCACCAGATTTTTTTTTTAAAAAAACTAATGTTTGATTCTATGCGTCTATAATTTTCGATCTACACGGCCCAACTTATATAAAACATGGATGATGGAATGTTCATTGACGTTTAATGGCTGTGATTGAACTTATTATGTATTTGACACGGCATTTGAAAGTTGTTTCTTAAAGTTGTTTTTATTTAAATTGATAAATTCTAGATGCTTTTAAATTATTTTAAAATTAATATCATACTTACACAAAAGGTATTTAAAAAAATATGTGAATCGTGGTAACAAACGATGCCTTTCTAATTTCTTTGCAGTAGATTTTTCATATGATAAATTTTCCTTCTTTTTTTTTTATCCAGTTTGCATATTCTAATCACTTAAAATGCAATGGGTTAATAAGCATGGCATCTTTACAATATAAATGTTTTTTTTTTATGTTTCTCATATTAAAATTATTAAAAAAATATTAAAATTATTTTAAAACATTTTAAAAAATCAATCTAATATCAAGAGTGTTATTTTTAGGAATAATATGTTAGGTGAGTTTTCTTTATTTAAAATGTGACATCATATCATTGACAAGGAGCAAGAGAAAAAGAACAGATCAGCGATGCTTAACCACCCTAAAGATGCCGTCGTTTGGCGTCGGTCATATAAAGCTAAGTTGAGCAGTAGAAGTAATTCTTTGATCCAAAAATGGGTAACGCCTATGCCATGCTTTGCCCCTAAAACACCCAAATTTCCGTTCACGAGAGCACGTCAATCTCACTGCTCTGGAGAACGCGTGCATTTCGATGAAAATGTTAAAAACATACACGGGGACGGGTGCACGCGACTTTGTGGAACAAAAAGCTTAAAGTCCTATCTTTTGGGGGGTTTTTTTTTTTTCTTTTTTTTAATCAGCACACTAATTTTAAAGTTTTGGAGTCTTAAGAAAAAACTCAGTGATATAATATATTTTTATTTTATCTTGCTTTAAAATAAATAGTAACATTTCTTAAATATCATTATTTTTAATTATGATATTAATTAAAATTTAAGTTTTCTTATGTATCAAATCATTTCTCTTCTTGACCACCACTTGTATCTTTAAAAAACCTATTAAATATTTTTATCTTGTTTCCTCTCTTGTTATCGTCACTTCAATCTTTTTTTTTTGATGAATTTAGAGTTTGTTAAATTAATAATAAATTAGTTTAGAGTTGATTCGATACAGTTAAACATGAAAATAAAATAAATTAATTATTTCTATTAATTATAGGCTGGGATTGCTCTTGGTTAAGTTATTGAATTAAAAATTATATATGTGTTGTTGAAATTAACTAATAATATAATTAGTTACACTTGATGATCTCATGCAATATAGCATGAATATAGTATAATTATAATGGATTATATGTCGCATTAAATTGTTACGGATTTAATATTTTCTTTAGATTATTTTAATTTGCTATGAATTTGAGTTTGATTTAATGAAATTGAGTATGAATATATCAATTAGATTTGATATAATGAATTGTGTTTATTTTTTGGTCAAGTTTATTTTTATGTTAAATTTTAAGAATTTGATTGAATTTGCTATGAATTTTTCTAATTATAATTGAGGGTAAAACAGTTTGGTTAGAATTAAATTTAATTGACCAAAATCTATTTTAACTTTTTTAAAAAAATGTTTACATCACATATTTATATTATGTCATTACTATGATACTATTGTTCCTGATATCAACATTAGTATTACATACAATAACAAGAAACATTTTATTGTTAAATAGTAATTTAGGCATGTTATATGTAAAAAAATATAAACAACTATTTGTCATGAATTTGAGTAGAATTATAATAATATTGATTTTAAAATAAGTTGAAGATATTAAATTGATGAACATCAATATTATTTTGTATCGATTATGAGTAATGATAATTTTAAAATAATAATTAATGTTTTTTATTCAGTATATTTTAGATATAGTAATATTGTATATAGGTGTGGTCGATCAAAATCTATAGTTATGCATCTTATGCTGATAAACCGGTTAGCCATAAAATTTAATTGATGTTATAATTTAAAAACGTAGCATTTGATTTAGAGATTATTTGGAAACGTGGTATTAAAAAATTAAATTTTTTTTATTAAAATTTAATATGATTTGTATTTTTTGGATTGTTTTGATATACTAATATTAAAAATAATTTCCAAAAAATAAAAAAATATCTTTAACATACATTTCAACACAAAAAATTATTAAAAAAGCAACTACTACTAATACCGTCACAACCAAAAGTGTGTTAATTCACCAAAATTTCCAGCTCCAGTGTTGATTCGACATTTCTTTTCTTTTGTTAAATGCCCAATTTATCCTGTATATTCTGGGGCCTTCACTAAACTGCACAGGGGTGCGTACGTACGACCCAAGTCACGTCACTCTTCTTTAATTCCCACGCAAGCACGTGAGATGACGAGACTGCGTGGGTTTGAGAGATTTCCAACCTACGAGTTTGATCTCTAGCGTATGATGGCGCTGTGGACTGACGCACTGATTCATTATGATATATATATATATATATATGGTGCGGTGTAAAATGGGATCCCACCGTTAGGTGGACGTGCACGAGACATCCAATCATTGCTTCTCGTACTGGTCATATCATCTGACGGTCCGTGAGGAGGGATGGATGGAAGTGGACTTGCTCGGTGGCTTGAGTGCACTTCACTGTACGCGAGAATTGTTTCCATTCCAAGCAAGATATTTTATTGGATGTAATATTATATTATGCTGGGTAGAAAAGTACACTAGCTTAATTCCCCCCTCTAAGCATCATATTTATATTTAAGCAATAAATAATATTTTATTAAATTCTTAAAAATCTTATTAAACTTATATAGGAAGTTCATCATTTCAATAAAAAAAGAAAAAATTGCCTTTATGTTTTTTATATGACTATATTTGAAAATAAAGTATAATTAATTTGAGAAGATTATATAAAAATTAGCAAAAACAAATTTAATATTTTTATTTTATTGAATATTTATGATAGATATATTTTTTAAAAAATATATGCATATTAGATTTATATACAGCTATTCATAAAATAATACTAACATTACCGTTAAAAATCTCTAATCTTATTTGAAAAGTATGGTATCATCAATATTTTTTTTTTAATATCACTATAATTATTTTATTTAAAAATAATATTATTTTAGCATATCAAAAAATTAAAAAGAGTAGCATAGTCAATCCTAAACCCGTGCGCAAGACCTTTTTATATATATATATATAAAAAGGCCAAGCATGGCTAATTGTTTTTTATTTTTAAAAGGAGCATACAACATATAAGTTATTATAACAAATTTAGGTCAAATCATGATTTGATTTTTATACCTTCAAAACTCAATTTTCAATCCTTTTTTTTCCACCCACGACACATATAGCAAGCATCCTTGCAACCTTAATGGTTAAATTGCTAGAAACTCACTTTAATCAGTTTTAAAATTCAAAGTTAAATCAATTTCTCAAACTCTAATATATATTTTTTAATATGATTAGAGATCTAAATAATATCTATTGAATTTCTCTCATCAAGATGAGATAATTTCCTCCAAAATTTATCCTTTTTTTCTTTTAAAATATTTATGGTAAAAAAACTTTCTCTTTTGTCTTTATTTGTAGTAACCTTCTATCTCCTTTCTCAACATATAAGGCTTGCAGCATGAGAAAAATAAAGATTTATGACCAATTTGTAAATGTTGAAAATAAAGGTCAAATTATATAAAACAATGATCAAAAGCGTGAAAGAATAAACAATGCAGTTAATAAGAAAAGTTGAGTGTATGATCAACACTCCATAATAATAAAGTATTGTTTTATTTTAATATATAAAATTGTAATGTGCTTAACTGAAATAATTCATGTGATTTTTTACTAATATTAACTCTGTTTTATAAATATAAAATATTTATTTTTTAATTTATTGTGTACTTTTAGTTAGTGGAAATTAGTTTTAAAAAAATCAGATGAACCTCTAGAAGAGGTTTGCCTCCGATAAAGGGCAGCATAAATGATTCAATATTACTTTCAATAAAGACAAATCTAAAGCATTGAAAAACACCTCTAGTAAAAATAGGGATGGTTATGGGAATTAGAAGAGGCCAAAACGGAGGAGTCGTTGCTCTACCTTGAAAATTTGTCAACCCTTTTTTTTTTTCTCCTTCAAAAGTAATGTTAAAAAAAATAATTGTTTTTATTTTTTTATTTTTTTTAAATTAATATATTTTTGATGTTTTTAAATTATTTTGATGCGCTGATATCAAAAATAATTTTTAAAAAATAAAAAAAATATTATTTTAATATATTTCTCAATGAAAAGTATTTTGAAAAAAAATCATAAACAAATCTCTAAAATAAAGGACTTTTACAATCCGGCCACCCATTCTTCTCACGTATTTATATTGTTTCAAAAAAGATTTATTTTAATACACATTGCTATGATTTAAATTTTTTTTTACTCGGTGATTAGAAAAAAAAAAAAAAGAGAGAGTAAGTTTTACATTTATGTTTAGATTTTTTTGTCAAAACCAGATTCTCCAACCAAAGAACAACGTGAGTCCTGTATTGATAGATTAAGAAGTTTGTCCTTCGACAAATTAATTTTAAGAAAGAATGATAGAAAAAGAAATATCAAAATATAGATGGGAGATTAATTCTTTCACGAATTCAAAATATCAAGAATTCATTTGTGATTTTTAAAACTTGAGCATGACAAAATTAATTCTTTTTAATAAAAAAACAAACACAAAGAGACATGCTTATATAATTAAACTATTTTTTCACCCACGATCTCATAAAATGTATGTTTAGTGAAGTGATTTAAAATTTTGAAACTTGTTTATTGTTGAAATTCTTGTAAATAATTCCATAAGCATGGAAGTGATTATTATTATCTAGAAATACAAATAATATAACCAGTTGTTAGAATCTCTTCCGGTGCAATGATAATTAGAGTGTAAAAATGAAAGTTAGTCCGTCAAATATGGAGTTTTTTCCCCATTATACCATAGTGCACAATTTTATTTCCCAAATTAGCCCAATTATAAAAATAATTCTCACTCTAACATAAATGCACAACTAAATGGCATGAGAGAGAGAGAGGGAGAGAGAGAGAGGGAGGGAGGGAGGGAGGGAGAGAGGGGGAGAGGGGGAGAGGGAGAGAGAGAGAGAGAGAGAGAGAGAGAGAGAGAGAGAGAGAGAGAGAGAGAGATGATGAAACTCTTAGTATCACTGGAAAGATATCGACGAGACGAATAAGCATGCTGCTACCTTTAGATTATAGTGTGACTCGCCATAAACTTCAAAGTTGGCTTTTCATAGTGTCTATGGATTCATCTCGTCGATATCCTTCCGATGGTACTGATAGTTTTATCATCGGAGCTCTAGTGTGTCTTCGATGCCTCATTGTTTTTTCTTTCTCTTATTATTTTATAGTTTTATTTACTTTTATCTTTTCTCTCTTTGTTTTTTTTTCATGTCATCTTTTTATTTTATAGCCATATATCACTTTGTGTTTTTTCATGCCACTGATCTTCACAAAAATGCATATTGACTTTTGCAAAGATTAATTATTTCATAAAGGAATTGATCGATTATTGATATGGTCGATTTTGATTAATCATGGTTGATTTCAGTCAACCATGGTAGATATCATTATAAAACTTCTTTAACCCAATCAAAATTTTTTGTGAGTTTCTCTTTGTCTATTTGGTTCAAAAACAAAATATGTCTTTAAACGTTACACATCAAATTAGAAATCTAGTAACTTCATTCCTAAAAGAGCATTTGTTCCTTCAATGACAATGCCAAAGGATTGAAAGCAAGAAAGTAGCAATGAAGTGTTATCATTGTGATTAGGTATGAAGTCTTAAACCATTACATTGTAGCTTTACTTATTGTCCTTTTTGCCCTTTTTTCATGGTCCTCTTAACTGAATGTAATTTGCCATTTTTTGCTCGTTATACCTTGATTTATAGAAGTATTATTAATGACAATTAAATTTTCATTAAAAGAAAAAAAAGTATTACACGCGTACCAAGACATTGGATCTCTAATCAAAAGAGTAACATTACCAGCACAAGAGACTGTCAGAGGGCATTCATTATCGAGGGCTTCTTTTATAGTATTTACATTTTTAAAAGTTCTCATTCCAAAGCTTATTTGTGATGCTTTCTCTAATTCAATTCCATTCATGGTATTCAGACAAGAGCGACACATTGTATGTTTAAAAGAACAAACAAACAATTTCCCTTTTAATTAGCTTAAGGCGTAAAGTTTCACATGGAAATGGTATATGGTTAGATTACCCCAGCTATGTTATCATGAAAGAAATTCATGACCCATGATGATATGAACCCAGTGATGTCCGAATTTGGCTTTAAAATATCTACTGATTATTTTTGTGAGATCAAACATATCTTTCAAACCATACATTAGAGTGAGCTGAAACTTTACAAGGAGATACTATACACAAGAGAATATATTATATTAAACGATCAAAGTTACTAGACAAATCTTGTCAAATCTGCTAGACTAAACCTTCATGTACTGTTTGGGATATATCTGGAATTACGTGTGTAACTTTTCTGTAGTTCAAGTTTGGATAGAAACTAGACATCTTAAGCTTTCTGACCATATATGGTAGGCCTAATAATTCATCTAGACAAGAAAGAACGACATGTTTGAAGTCAGAACTGAAATCTGCCAAAAATGTGTGGAAATCAAAGATTTAGATTACATGGAGGAATTTTTGCATGAAAATTTTGTTTTTATTATTATATATTATTTATTTATTTAATGTTGAATAATTATTTTTAATTTGGGTTTGTTTTGGCCCATTAGACATTATTTATGAGTTTATTTCATTATTGGACTTATATTAGTTGATTACTAGTTTAGGCCCATTTGCTTGCAAACTAGAAGGGGTTCATTAGGGTTAGTTAGAGGAGACTATATTATGTTTTTTTTTTAGCTGTAAATTTTAGTAGTAAGTTGAAAAATAAATGTGAGTTTTTCTTTTGTTTGTTTATGGCAAAACAACATTTATTTGTAGGGACAAAGATCGCACACTGAGTTATTGAAGATTAATTGGTTTTGTTGTGTCATTCGCATACATAGGGCTCGTAGATACAAGGTTATCTCTGGATCCAATGTTTTTTCCAATACCTTTTTGGTTCTTAGGTATAAGGTTTTATCAAACCTGATTTTTAGCTTTTTCGGTTGTTATCTATTTTATTGGGAGTTGTTTGACCATGTGATCAATAAGTTTGCATCAATTGGTATTAGAGCTAGGCTTTGAAATCAGGCCATATCTTTTTGAAAATTTCATTTTCTTTGTATTCCTTAAGTTTAGTTATGTTTTTTAGTTTTCCTTTTATTTTTTATTGTTTTCAGCATCTCTGTACCAAAATAAAAAAGAAAAAAAAGGTATGTTATATTTGTACCATCCATAAACATATTAGTAGCATAAAAAGTAAAAAACAGAATAGAAGAAGAAAAAAAATAGATGTTGAAGCTTGTTTCAATTCTGCCAAGAAAACACAAACAATAGAGAAACCAAATCATTCTATATTGAACTCACTTCAAAATTGATATACTGGTTATTTAAGGTTAAAGCACTATATATATTTAATTTTTTTTTTTGATATCGTTTGATTGGGGTCTTGATTATAAGTAAAATTCAACTGCAAATCTATCATACACGAGTTTTCAATACCTAGGCATAAAATAATGATTTACAAACTGAGATATGTTGTTTATTTATTACAAGGGTACTACATATCAAATTTGAGATTGTTCTAATATCGTTTGGTATGGGTTTTAATTTTGGTGCTTAAAATTGCATAATGCGTTAGATTTGTGTCAAGTTACAAAACCATGTTTATGGCTATTTTTTTACTTATTCAGTTTATTTATGTTATATTTGGGTTATCTTGGAGTCAAATTAGTGTTTTCATTAAGTTTTTGCTTTTGTTTTATTTTAAGTCTTCATATCATTCTATTTTGAACGAATTTGCTTTGCTATTTGTGAAATCATAATCGTATTTTTGTTTTGATTGTTTTTAGTATTTGATTGATTCTAGAGTCATTATGTATATTTGGATTGTGTTATGATAGCCATTGACTTATGTTAGTTGATTTTTAGTTCCGAAAGAATTGCGAGAAGGTGAGTTGAGAGGTAAAAGATGTAGTTAGAACAATGGAGTGAAAAGCCTTGAATTGTGAAACATGAGAGTTGTGGGGATATATTTTTCATGCCGCTAATCAATTTTTACAAATTTAAAGATGTTTAAAAATAACAACTACACGACACCAAAATTAGATAACACATTTCATATGCAAGTTTTCGCCCAACAACTTGAGCTTTTAACTAGGGTGAAGAAGGATATGAAAGATGAGATGACTTCGATGAGACAACAATAATTTGACGAATAGATTGAGAATAGGAGTTGATCGGAGAAGAAACCCTATTTGAAGGGCTATACGAAATGTTAAAACTAATCAACGGGCATTTTAAGGTCAAATTCAGACCTGACTTGGTTCGTATCACATGAAACAATTGTGTTTCCATGTTTATAGTACAACTTAAAAGTCTAATGAAATGAAAAGCTTGTAGTTAGTAACAACTTAAAGGTATGATACATAAGAAGTGGTGAATAAATCTACTATAATTTTTCATGGGACATTATAAAAGAAGATTGGAAAGTAGGAATAATAAATAAATAAAAAATCAATATATGCAAGATTATAGGAATAAGATTGTAAAAGTAATGGTAATAACAGAAGATGAAACTTGAGTTGCAATGGTGTCTGATGGAACTAGCCATATCTTTTCGGCTTATAAGGAGCTTTTAAAGTAACTTTATGTGTCCAATTAAGGAAGTACCCTTCTTTTATATAGGAAAGCTTTACAAGTGGGCAAGATAAAAATTCAATACGGTTTGAAGATCATGAGACCATTGAAGTCTGAAAATACATGAGCAATGATAGACGTGCAAAACAAAGGCCAAGACTTCTTTGATATTAAGACTTTGGTGAGAGTTTTTTTATGGGTTTAGAGATCCTCCTATACCCAAATTAGTTTAGGTTGGATATAAAGGCTTTGTAATGCTATGTGTAGGTGTGTTTAATTACAAAACAATATTTATGGCTCAATAAGTGGAAGAATATGATCTTACCTTTGGGTAAGGTGTAAGGTTGTTTATATAGTTTTGAATTTATATAGGTGTATCCACGCAAATCACAAGGGTAAACTTGTTAATATTTTTATCATTTATAGAGTTGAAATACTTTAGGACAAAGGTCTAATAATAGAGATTGTCTTATAAAAGCTGACATTTTTTTTTGTGTGAGTTATATGCAGTTGATGACAAATGTTAAACTAATCTCTAAGATGCGTGCTTATATTTTGTTTATTGAATTAACTAGATTTGGCTGGAGGTTTTGTGTTTTGGTGTGTATAAAGCATTTGAAAATTATATAGATTGAGCATATCTTATCTTTATAGATTAAGAAAGATTTTTTGAGCAAAACTCATAAGAAAATGCTTATATAGATATTGGGCCGTTAATGCATCCCATGCCCAAATTAGTACTCATGTTGTGTGGGTCCAAGCTAGGCTATTTGTACTCTAATAAGTTTAAAGACCCACTACTATATTTGACTTACAAGATTCAACACATGCAAGAATGTTGATGGATTCAGTCTTGACATGCATAAAACCTAGGGCCCATTAGTGATAAAAAAATAAAATTATTTCTACATTTACATAAAATTGTTCCAAGAATGCCTTTATCATCACAACCTAAAATATAATCAATTAATTTATGCATGAATAGGTAAGTTGAAAGGCGTGTTTGGTACAACTTCTGCTTTGACTTGAAAAATATATTAAATTAATGTTTTTTTTAGTATTTTGTAATGATTTTGATATGCTAATGTCAAAAATTAAAACAAATCTAAAAACATTTATTTTGATGTATTTTCAAGTAAAAACATATTTTGAAAAGAATCATGCACCACAATCTCAAACAACCTCGAAGTACTTGAGTTTTTTTTCTTTGTGCACTCAGTTTTGATTGAGCCCAATCAATTCTATGTCCATTGTACTTTTGCTCATAAAGTCTGTTGAGTTATGAACAAGAAGAAAACATTATTAGTGTCAATTTTGATCAATAAGAAAATAGATTGGCCATTTTGCTATTGATCTATCTAGTAAAAAAGACTATAATTATTTTTTAGGCTGAGTTAACCGATCATAACAATCACCCCTCAACATGTGTTTGTTGTCTTTCTCAAATGACACAACATAGTCACGACAACTAGTGACAATTGCGCTCATAAAGGCGGAATGTCCATAAGTTCATGATAAAATATATTTCTATAACTAAAAATGAAAACAAATTGTAATCTACACGAACCATTTGGAAATTGGAATTCTCAGGTACGTGGGATGAAGAAAACAAATTTTCAGAAGCTATAAGGCATTAATTGTATTGATTATAAAAATAGAGATAATATGTCCCAAGACCATTTAGAATTAGTTAATACAGTAGATGTGGGTTAGCGCTACACCGCAGGTCTATTTTTTTTTGTTTTTATAAAAAAGAATATTTATATAAGAAAATTCTACGACTCGGGTTATAGTCTCAATTGAGTTAAAGAAGTTGGTTTTATTTTAATTAGATGATAGGAAAAATTGACAATGAAAATAAATAAACCAATTTTTTTTTAAAAAAGTAGTCATGATAACTTGGGAAAAAAAACTTTTTTTTTTCAAAAGAGAAAAAACAATGTAGTTTAATTTTCAGAGGACAAAATTAGATAAAAAAAAGAATAAAAAATCAAACCAAGTAAACCTAATTTAACATGTTAGACATGTAACCTTTGTAATAAAGGGGTAATCCAATTGATTTGATTTGTTATACTCACGACTCGGGTTATGAGATCAGGATAACCCAATAGAAAATAAATTAAAGAAAACCACAAATCCCATATTAAAAAGAAACTAATATTGAATGATGAAATAAAAAAATAAAATAAAAATAAGAGATGCCACCCCAAGTTATCTTCTCAAATCTTTGATATGGGTCATTATACTAGAAGCACCATTTATTAAAAAACCATGAAGTCCAATCTCTAACCAATCAAATATTGAAGAATGAATTCGGGAAAAGAACAATTATACAAAAGAATTCAAAATAAAAAATAGCAATTAAAAAAATAAGAAAAAATTGAAATAAAAATAAATTAGAAGACAAAATTGAAAAAAAATCACTTTAACAAACAAAAAAATCAAAAGAATGAGGATCAAATTAAAAAAAAATATCACAAATTGAGATTTAAAAATGAAATTGAAAATAAATAAAATTTTTATAAAATGGCCATGAAAAAGAATTAAAAATCCAAAGAATAATGACCTAAGTTGAAATATAAAAAATTAAGAGGACAACAATGAATTTTTTAATGGTTAGCATGACTTTCAAGGAGAGGAGAAAGGAAAGAGAAAAAAAAGGAAAGCGCCACTAATGACAATTCATCTTACAAACACCACCACGCCCCGCTCTATCAGAAAAAAAATGCCACGACGATTACAATGGCATGGTGGAAGGGTTTTTTTGCTACTAGGAGGCGTCACACGCACTACTAGAAAGCCACGGGTGCCTTTCCAGTGTTGGTTACATATGCCAGCCATTTTTTTTATTTTATTAATATTTTTAAAAGAATAAATAACCATCAACCAACTTGATTATAACAAAAAATCTTAAAATCAAGTTTTTAAAATTTCTTTTTAAAAGATAATTAAGTTATTTTATTATTTTTTAAAAAATGAAATGATGTAAAAGCCCCTCATGTCATTTTCAAGGATTTTGCTTTGTAGGGGAAATTACTAAATCTATTGTGCTTAAAAAAAATAAAAAAGATAACCATACCCCCGATTAATATGATAATTATTAATAAATTATATAAAAAAAAGATAAAAATACCTCTAATATCAAGTCCATTGGTTTTTTTAAAGAGTCAATAGTAATTATACTATAGTAATAAATAGTAAAATATATCTATAGCCACAATAAATTTGCTTTTCATTTTACCTTTTTTGTTATTTGAAATGACAGATTGCTGTAGTATCTCTTTGTAGTAGTGATTAAAAATTTTCAAAAGAAGAATTGATCCTGATGGTATAAACCATAATTTGCTGACCTCGAGCATTGTGTTTGTTCAAATTAGGAATTTTAAAGCAGCAAAAAAACCAGGATAGAATTTCCATGTAGGCAAATGTTAATACGAGGTAATAGTGTAATGACAACAAGAAAGCAATGTTAATAGCATATTTACCTGCGCTGTGCTATGAAGCGGGTTAATCAATTTATTTTTTAAAATATAAATAAATATAAAGAATATAGATAATATATTAAATGTTTTGAGTTTGACAATTAAATGGGACCCAAATAACTGTAAAAACAAATCCAATAATATTATATCTTATTAGAAGTTAGATCCAATATTATTGGATTTTACTAAGCCAGACCCAATATTATTATTTTTTTAACTAAAACATATAAAAGACAATGCCTCTTAGCGCTACAATATTGTTTACAATATAAATCCTATATATTTATAATGTGATCTATAATACAATAAATTTATGTTTATAATCAGGAGGACCCAATACAGGAGGACTCAATACTATTGGGTCTTACTGGACAATCATGTCAAACAGTATTCAATAATATCTTTTAACTAAAAAATAAGTAAAATAATGTTTTTGTAACGCTACAGTGTAATTTACAGTATAAATATTTTATATTTATACAATAAGTTTATGTTTATAATACGTGCATAGTATTTTTCTTATGTATTTTAAAATATAATATAATGTATTTGAATATGAGGTAATAGTGTAAAGAAAAATAGTAAAATGATTGTTCCCCGAGTTCATTTTGGATAATATTACAAATAAACTTCACACATTGGTGTTTGCATACTGTGCATTATAGAAAAGACTATTCATTCAACTTTAACATCACATCACTCATTCAACATACTGAGGCATAAAAAGTTCCCGTGGACAGCTCAGGAGGAACAGGTGTTCGAGGTACCTGTTTCCTGCTTTCTTGTCGGAATTATTTTTTTCCCTCGATACTTCGCTGGCAATTACTTTATTTATTTATTTATTTAAATGTTTGGGCTACCTTGTATTTACTTTATTTAGTTTAAAATGGTAATATATAATTTTTTCATCATCAAAACTCTTAATAATATTTTTTTTTATTTTGGTCTTTTATAAATAGCTACACATAATTTAAGATATTATATATATATATATATATATATATATATATATATATATTCTTCTTAAATTTTAATATACTTCCTTTCTAACACTTTATTAAATTAAGTGAGCAAAAGGGTGATTTAAAGGTTCGTGAAATTTTTGTTGCATCCAAAAGATTTTAATTAACAGGATACTGTATCGTAGAAAAAAAACATATTATATACAAAATTATTCTTGTGTAGAGTGGATGTTTTCTCTCCAAGAATAATGCTATTATGTTCCATAATCCTACACTTCTTCAAAACCCTTACTCTTTTCATAATTAATTACTTTCAATTCTTATTTTTATTATTGATTTTAGTGGCCAATTTAAAAGTTGAAAAAGGAAAACGAAATCTTGGTTGAATTTATTAGCCTAATTCTTTCAAATATCTTTAATTTTCCTATATTAGAGAGAAAAACATTTTACTTTCCTTACTTTATCTATATAAAAAAATATTGATTTATATGCTTGATTGTTACTATGAACATCATAAATTTATTATTTAGCAAACCTGAAAAAATTTCCAGTCAAAACTTTCTTTGTTGGCAACAACAAATAAAATTTTAGCTTACAATATTGAGTTTTTTTTTGTGATTTTAAATGCTTGTAAAAACAAAAGGTGTTGAAAAATCAGATGATGTAGTTTCTTCAAGTGGTGTATTTTTTTCTAGTAGTAAAGATGATTCTACTAATAAAGCTATTTTTATATCATGGTAAAATTTTAAGTGATTTTTTTGATAATATTTGTTTTATTTTTTGTAATACCAAAACTGCTTTTGAATAATGGGATGCACTTGAATATAAACATGGTACATTAAAAAAAAAAATCTTGATTTCCAAAAGGTATTTCTATCAAATTCATGAGTTCGGGATATGAAAATTAAAGGAATGAAACTTAATCAAATAATTTTTGTTTTTTTTCTTATTAAAAATCTACCACCTTCTTGGACTGATTTTGCTAGAGGTTTAAAACATAAACTCAAAAACTTTACTTTTGATGAATTGCTTCTTGTTTTAAGGATTAAAGAAAACCATTGTACCTCACATCAACAAAAATCTGTTTTTCAAGCTAAAACCCATATTGTTAAGGGTTCTTTCAAACCTAGGCCTAAGACTCTTAAGAAAAATAATTCAAAAAGATTCAATAATTACGTCGTCAACAACAGAAAAAAAATAATATATAGAAAAATTTATAGAGTTGAGCATCTCATGCTCAAATCAGGTTTGTTCATAGTGAAGGAGTTCCAGGTTGATACTTGGGGGTCTAATATAGAAAAAAATTAGTTTAGGATCCAATAAAGAATTGGTGAAAAGGTTCGGGACTAATTTGAGATTCCCAAGGAAAAGCCAAGCAGAGAACGTGTACAAGAGTCCCTAACGAATGAAGCATGAAAGATACATAGGCTCAAACCCTTTAAAGGCCTGTTTCAGAATAGTAAGGCAACTTCAGTTGCTATCCAACGAACAAAATATTGTCATTCTACTAGAAGATTGGTGCTCAATTTGGTGGATTCAATGTAGGAAAATACTAGGAAATTCACCCACACAGATATAATATCGCCGTCAGTACCATATCACGCCGTGCACCCCTGCTGCTTCAATGAGGGGTGGAGAATCGGTAAAGAAATGACAAAATAAATAAAGAATGAATGGGTGGTTTATCTATACTCTTTCTTTTTTTCCCCTCCTGCAGGTTCTGAATTTGGTTCAAGGTGTTTAAATTGTATTTAGGTCCAGGAGGGATGGCAGGGATGCTCTAAAATGATACGCCCAATTCAGTTTTTCCATCCATAACACCAGTAAGATTTCTCTGCATCACTTAAAATATACAGTTTTGTGGAATTATGAATGTAACTAGTGCTTAATATGAAAGCTAAAGTAATTTGTGGGAACTATAATGAAGAACCTTTGATAGCTGCCTTCAAACTTAATTTTTAAATAGAGGTAAACAATAAAACATAGAGTATGTGTCAAAATTATTGAACATGCGATACAAAGTGAACTTCAAATGGATAGTACAGAACAGTTATCAAAATTAATTTTAAAAAATTAACAATCCTGGCTTTCGCCCAGAAAAATAGGCCGCATCATAATCGGGATTAAATGTGCTAAGGTAATGAGTTTCATCTCACCTGCATGAACATGAAAACCCCCCAGAACATCTAGATATGATCATATTATTTGTATATGAGAGCATCACGTCCCGGCCCAATACCAATGTAATGAATAGGTACACCAACAAGCTCCTCTATCCTCTCCACATATTGCTGCGCAGCCTTTGGAAGGTCCGCATACTTTCTGATGGAAGAAATATCACTCTTCCATCCAGGTAAGACTTCATAATCCACCTGAACAGCATTGGAAGCACATGAATTAGAGAGTTCCACAGGACACTTGATGAGAGTGTAACATGAAAATACTCCTTTTACAGTCGTGCATAAGATATAGATATTTGTATTATACTGTTGCAGTTTCAACTCTTTCGATGATGAAATTTATCTTGAACATTAACTAAAACTGCTTTTACAGCTGGGACCACAATGAAATGAAGAAAGAACAGTTGGAACATGGCTTTTCGTCCACTATGCCCATTTATTCATAAACTTGGCTGGTTATAATATAATCTGAAAATGGGAAAGGACAAAGTTACCTTTAATTGCTCAAGGAGACAGAGATCTCCTGGAAATGATTCCACTGGTGTACCATCAATTTGTTTATAAGAAACACCTATCTGGATTTCAGAGAATTCTGACAACACGTCGAGTTTGGTGAGGTTCAGAGAAGAAAAGCCGTTAATCTGACAAACATACTTCAATGCAACTACATCAAGCCAACCACAACGTCTAGGTCGACCAGTAGTTGTTCCAAACTCCTGCCCAGCAAACCTCAAGAGGTCACCACCTTGACCCAATATCTCAGTAGGAAAGGGACCAGAACCAACCCTTGAAGTGTAAGCTTTTACCTGGAAGCAAATTGATGCAACAAGCTAGAATGAGCATCATAAGCCATTCCAACTTATCTATTACTATTTATCTATTAATACTATAATCAATACACATTCCTTGTAGTCTTTCAACTTAAAAGGGAAATTTTATCAATGCATTTTCCATAAAGCTTCATCTAAATCTCCTAATGGGAAAATCTTTCTTAGGAAGAAAGCAATAGAACTATCATGTATACTTTGAAAATCTCTTGTGCTAAAATATGAAGTCTTAGTAGCAATCACCAGCACACTAATAATACAAAAGAGAAGGACAAAAAGGCTCTAAAACGTAGTAAGAAAAAAAGATTAAAATAAACAAAGGAAGTATCTATTTACCACTCCAATGAGATCACCAACAACTCGGGGGGCAATGCCAAGACCAGTACAGATCCCACCAGCTGATGGGCTCGAGGAAGTGACAAAAGGGTAAGTTCCAAAATCAATATCTAACATGGTAGCTTGACCACCTTCAACCAAAATTTTCTTCTTCTTTGCAATGGACTCGTTCATAAAATGTACTGTATCAGTAATGTACGGCTCCAACCTTTCAGCAAACCTCTTATACCTCTCAACTTCTTCCTTAAGCATTTCAGGACCATATTTAAAACTCTCAAATCTCGAAGCAACATCTGATAACAGAGCATCAAGCTTTTGAGGAAAAGTATCCATATGCCTCAAATCACATACTCTAATCCCATTCCTAATCACCTTACTCGAATAGCATGGTCCAATCCCTCTCCTAGTAGTCCCAATAAAAGATTTCGCTAGCTCAGCTTCTCTAAGCCCATCTACTTCTTGATGAAAATCAAACAACAGATGTGCACGATCAGACACTAATATTCTACCCGTACAAGAAACCCCATTAGCTTCTAACCCATCAATTTCCTTAAACAAACCTGGCAAATGGACAACAACCCCATTCCCAATTACACAGAGAGTATCCTCGTTAAGAATTCCAGAAGGAACAAGGTGTAATGCAAATTTCTTTCCTTCCGAGTTATAAATAGTGTGACCGGCATTCGCTCCGCCCTGCAAATTAACCGTAACTTCAATAAATTAAAAAAAAAAAAAAAACAGAAATCCCAGTAGATATTTGAACTTTTAAGTAAAAATAATTCAGTTCTATAAGTGAGATGGGCATGAAGCTATACCTGGCAGCGAGCAACTATGTCGAAATGCTCGGCCAAGATGTCGACCAGTTTGCCTTTTCCTTCATCACCCCATTGGGAGCCTAAGACGCCGGAAACTTGACTCAATGATTCAATTCGACTAGCTGAGTCTCTAGTGAATGACTCGGCAACACTTAAGGAGGAAGAGGCAGGGGGTTTGATGGACGAGCATGATACGAAGTTTCTTCGGAAACTGGGGTTGAGCCCGTGGTGGGCAGGGAAGTGGGCGGCGTGGTAGGACCACCTAGGGTTGGATTCAAGGCGGAGAGAGGAGAGGTTCATAGTGAAAACCGAGAAGTAGCAGAGTTGGAGTTCAAGAAAAGGAAGAAGGAAAGTGAGTCGCCCTTTTTTGAGGGCGAAGGGTTTATGAGAGAGGGGAGTGATTGGGTGACGGGCGGGTGAGAGAAGGAATAGGTGAGGTGGTGATGTGTGGGATTCGGCGTTGATTGTACGCTGGGATTTGTGACAGTCAATCAGACTTCAGAGGGTGATTTGAATTCGTACTTTCCTTTCCTAAAATGTAATTAATTCGTTGCTGGTCAATTAATCTATTGTAAGATAAATTGCAAAAAAAACTAATCCAATATATTTTTTATTTTTACTTTATCTACATTCTTTTAAAAATTACATTTTATATCTTCAATCTACCAAGATTTTTAAATTAAACAAATAATTAAATTATTTTATATATATACATATCATCTATTTAGAAATTTTTAAATCGTAACTCTAACCCTAAATTCTCATATTAAAGATTAAAATTAAAGTATTTCATCTATTTCTTTAATTTTTCATGATTACCCTTAACACCATCAAGAACCCATAATCTCAATTATAATTTATATACCAAAAAAAGCCTCCTCAAAATTCAATTTCTAATATTTTCTTCTCTTTAAAACCCATCAAAGCAAATGAAGAAATTTTGGAATTCAATGGCAAAAGTATATTTTGCTTGAATGCATTTGATTCCAAGATTAGAATTACTTTCACAAACTCCCTTTGCAAGGATGCAAAGCACGAAACGACGGCTCTTCGGCTCCTCGTGTCCTTCAAGAAAGAGGAAAATGGATTTAATTGCCTGAAAGTTAATTAATGGGGGAGGGCATGGGGCCTGCAATGATGAAACAATGGTTATAAACTTGTGGAAGGAGGTAAAACATGTGGGAAAACTATTAGAGAATTTCTGGGGATACCATCTCTTAATAACTTTTAACTTTTGTTGTGTGAATTGTGGTAAGAAATGCATGCTTCAAGTCAAGGGATATAAAAAATATTAATTATAAATATTCTAAAACGCGTAGAGAAATTATTTTACATACAAATATTCATTACTATAGGGAAATTATATTTTTACCTTTTGAAGAAAAAATAAGAAGATGTAGGATTGAGAGTATTTTAATCTTTTACATGATTGTTTAAGAATATATTATTATTACTATTATTATTATCCTTGTTCATTTTAGTTATCATATTAATGTTAAAGAGATCATCATAAAGATATTCTTTTCTTACAAATATTTTATTTTTATTTAGTATAAATTTATCATTCTCAAATATTATTTTAAAACCATATTTGTTCAATAATGAGTCAGATACTAAGTTCTTTTTAATATCAGTAACATGAAGTTTATTGATGATGGAAATAATTTATTCCGAAGTCATATTCAATAAAAAAATTTCAATGCCTAATATTTAAAGGTTGATGAATTCTCTCTATATAAAATATTCATCATCCACATTTTTATAACAAAAAAATATTATTTTTTCAGCGTATACAAGCCTTGTTGTACTAGTATAAACACCTCTACTAAAGATTATTGATTAGGTTGACTTTGAAAATAACATCAGACAAATATTTATTTTTAAAACTTAATTTATGGGATGATCAACTTCAATGATATTGACTTAAGCAATCCTTTCTTGTTTAGGGTTTCTTTATTGATCCTTATTTTTGATATTATTGTCTAAGTGTTCAATCTTAGTGCAGATATAATATTTTCCATTGATTTTATTGGTAATTCCCTTCCCTTTCACAATAATATTTTTCTTTTGGTTTTTATTGTGGGTATTTACCACTTGTTTAACTATATGTTTATTTTAGGCCATTAAAGAAGTATCAACTCTCCTATTAAATAACTTGATATCGTCTTCTATTATTAACCTCAAAATAAGGTTTTTAACTTTCATTTCCTTGTGTTTATATTTCAGGTAGTCCTTGAAGTCTTTCCAATATGGTGATAATTTTTTAATAATTGCAAACACTTGGAAGAATTCACTTAAAATCGCATCTTCAACATGAATACCATGCAAGATAAGTTAAAAACTCTTGAGCTTGACATTTCATGGTCCTTGAATCAACCATCTTGATATCTATAAATTTACATATGATGAATTTTTCATACCAACATCTTTAGCCTTATATGTTTTATCCAAAGCTTCTCATAGTGCCTATATATTTTAATTGAACTATACACATCATAAAGTATATTGTCCGATCCATTTAAGATATAGTTTTGGCATACAAAATTGATATGATTTCATGTGTCCATAGTTACCACAATAAAGGGATCATATTTATAATATAATAATTTTAGCGCTCTTTCAACCAATAACTTTGCCAAGTTCAAGATAGTCAAGTAAAATAACATTTTTTATTGTCACCTCTCGAAATTCATTCCATCAAACTTTTAAAGTTTCTTACCATGTATCTCAAAAGGTGATGGTACTTGCTTAAATATTATTGGTTAGGGTAATCAAATCTCGAGTTGAAATCATGATAATTTTTATATAAACAATAGCTAAATATTTAGAATTAAAATTTTGACTACGCAAACACAAACGCAAGTATGAAATATCTAATTTAAAATTGTATATCAACCACATAAAACTAAACAATTTAACAAATAAAAGTTTTATAAGTAAAATGGTTGATTTAATAGCATTTTAATTATTCAGTTCAAATGATACATATTTTAACACACATCATTTCAATATGATTTTTTTATATAAATATAAATAAATTGCATGAACATAAGAAACTAGATTAAGGGTTAAACTTTAATTTAAGTTTAAAGCTGCTAAAACCATCCTAACTTATTAAACTAGTTTTTAGAAATTTAAATGTATAAACTAAACAAAAAACTAGGTTATAAAGTGTTAAGTTTGTTGTAATTATTACTAGTGATACGAAGATAAAACTTAACATCAATTTAGATTATTTGTTGGTTTAGTTTAACTACAAGATAGAGTATATAAATACAGTCAAATTATAATCTTAAAACACTACAAGTATGTTTGAATGAAATTGCATAAGCAAAACTTAAAATATATTTTTAATGATACTTACTTATTGAAGTAATTAAATTTGATATAGATGAAAGAAATTATTGTTATTAAGGATCAATTCTTTGTCCTTAAGGTTTTATTACTCATTTTTTAATGGAAACAAAATGATTTTAATAAGACTCCTAGAATTCCAATAATACCATCTTGTTTAGTTTTACTCCTAAACAAAGTTCACCAAACTCATGGAAATAACTCAAAATATCCCTACAATATAACATAACATAAGCTCTAGAGTAATAGAAAAAATGAAGGAAAAAAAAAAGCTTAAAACTAAGAAAGGTAATCTAAAAAATTAAGGTGAAGAAGAGTAAAAACAAATTCTGTGTAAAACACTATTCCTTCAACTTCCTTTCATAATGGATTTTAAAACCATAAATGATGTAGAATTAGTATCAAAATTATTTCTCACTATTTATCAACCTTAATTACACTTTATAAAATAAAATATTGAAGTTAAAGTTTGTTTTGCTTTAAAATCTGACTTTTTATATAAATAAAAAAACATTCAAGTTAATAAAGATGATGTTTAGACTCTTTATTCAATGACAAGATAAATAAAATAGGTTGTAATTTATAACTTAATGTTTTTAAACAAACTCAAATCCAAGTCCAGCATAGGTTGAAAAAAACTAATTATTTTATTATTTAACAAATTAGTTAAAAAAATTATTTTACACAAAACTAAACTTGGTTGGAGCCTAACTGAGCACAAACATGTGGCATAAAATCAAAGCTCACTTTTTGAAACTCATTTATATTTATTCAACTTTTCACTATATAAACTACAAGAAAAACTTAGTATGTTTTTTTAATGAAAAAAATATTTTCATCTAAGTTTTCTTTATTCTTCTTGTTAAGTGGATTTAATAAAGTCATGTGCAGGATATAATTTTATTTGGATTTCATTAAAGTATATCAATAGGGTGTTTTTTTACTTCAATTTCTCATTCATGTTAATGCTTTATATTAAAAAACTTTTGTTAAAAATTAATTTTTAACTTTACAGAAAAAAAAGACCACAAAATTCTTAAAATTTTTATATATGGTTGAAGTCTAACATAAATACCAAATCAACGCCTGCACTTTCAAACGATGGTTGTTAATGTCAATGCCTACGCCTATGCCTATGCCTTTTGCTTATACACCATCGGTCAAAGTTCATCTTCCCGTCTGACTTTTCCCTAACTGAACGTTTGCTCCTAAAAACCACGGCGGAAACCCGTTGTTTTCTTTTTATGCTTTATTTCTGAAACTTGGACGGTTTTTTATATTCTATTTTAATTAAATATCTGTTCGGCATGGTTTTGAATTTGTCTTTAACAAACTAAATATTATTTCGTTATTTGCCTGATCAAGGTCAAATAAACACTTCAACGTCCAAATGACCGGTCCAAACTTCCAGTGCCCGTCATGATTGTTTTCAACGCAACATTTATTTAGTCAAACTTTCCGATTCCAATGCTTGACTGTTAAAAATAATTAATATTATAATTCATAAATTTTTTAAAAGTGTTTTTTTTAGATTTTTTTTTATTTTTAACATCAATGCATTAAAATTATAAAAAAAATACTAATTTAATATTTTTTTTATGTAAAACATATATTAAACATATTCAAAAGCAATTTCAAATGAAAAAACAAGCAGCCTCTTGTAAGAATTGGAGAGTTGCGGGTTTTAGAAAAAGAAAAGGAATGAAGAGATGATTGGTTTTATTTTATTTTATTTTCTTTTAATGTTAGTCAAAAGAATGCGCGTTTGAGCATCCGAAAATAGTATTATTTTTTTTGTTTTCAAGCGATCTCCCCACTGTTGTTTTCAAAGGCTGGCGCAATTGATGTCCAATGCTGCGACAATAGATTGGTGTATGCTGGTATGGATGTATGTATATTTATTTGGTGTACGTTGATGCATGCTAAATGATGATGGATTGCTATGGAATCTAATATGTTAGGAACTTTGATTTTTAAGTGTTTGGATAATTCATAATTACATGTTTATATTAATTTTCTCTTCTCTAGAACCGATGGCCTAGAGGGTTAATGGCAGAGGCATGGATTCGTACAAAACAATCCTTATAGGTGTGATTTTTTAGACTATTTATTGGTTAAATCAATGATTTTATAGTGAAAAAAAATAAATATTAAATTTTAAAAACAAGAATATTTGATTTTAGCTTGTATATGATAAATACTAAGAACCTATCGTAAAATAGCGAAGATTGTGAATTTATTTTCAAGGTCATTCAAATAGTATTTATAATATTTGTTTCTTGAATTTTCTTCTTTTTGTTTAAGGGGTCAAAAGTTTTTTTCTTATTCACATCAAAGTTAAGAAAAAGTCTTTTACATCAACATTTATAAGTAAATATCTTTTTATACGACATTAAATATTGATAGGAGTACTATATCCTTATAGAGGACGATTCTATGCTATTTTGTATATAACATTAATGTGTCAATGGGATCAACTTTTATAATCAACATTGATATTAATTGATATATAGACAACTCTTAAAGGATTGTTTTACATGACATTATATTGATTGACATCAGACATAGAGAGATGATAGTCCTAGCTAGGTTCCCCTATTGTACATTAGGATCTGGGATGATCCTAGACCTAAAGATGTTGAGTTTAGTGTTTATATAGGTCTAAAGATATCTAGATCTACTGCGTAGCCGAACCTAAGAAAAATAAGTTTGACAATTTACTAGACCTACAATCATTTAGACTTGGAATGTAGTCAAGCTCGAAGGAGTTGAATTTGACATCTTACGAGAATTACAAGCATCTAAACTTGGAACAAAGCTAAGCTCAAAGGAGTTGTGGTGACATCCTATTAAATCCACATGTAATAGGTATGCTATGTAATCAATTTTTTTTTTTTAAAAAATATAGGTTTAACATCTTTCTAACTTCTTTTTCAATGAATTTTGGTCTCTTTTATGCTTTTATAATGTGTCGTCTTTTTCCTGGATGCTCTTTCCATGAGACATGGGAATTTTGAGTAAATGGATTTTAGTATCCATTATGCTTATCTATCAAAGTGTCATGCATGGTTTGGCAAATGCATATCGCACAAAGTCAAAAGTATTTAACTCGTAAATCCAGTTTGATAACCACAAATACAAAAAGGTAACCATAAATCTCTGCTACTGATCATCTAGCAAACTAAAGTCCACCCTCAGAAAATCACACTCGTCGCATCTCGAAACTCCAAAGTCTAGGTCTTCCACCCCTCCTTCACTTTTTCCTCATCATATAGTCTTCACATCCAATAGCATTGGACGTTCCCTTTTTCTTCATTTATAAACACGTCTGTAAACAACGGACCTTATATTTTCTTTAGGCGATTTAGAGAGAGAGAGAGAGAGAGAGAGAGAGAGAGAGAGAGAGAGAGAGACTAATCTTCAGTGCATAAAGGTTCTGTGACATAGTGAGTTGCAGTGGAAATAAAAATCTTGGAAAGCACTAAATGGTGGAGGCTGTAAAAGCTCGATCTCTGGAGGAAACTCCAACATGGGCGGTTGCAGTTGTTTGTTTTGTGATGGTATTGATTTCAATCATTATTGAACACATCATTCATTTAATTGGAAAGGTAAGACTTGAAGTTAGCTACCAAATGGCTATAGTTTGAATTTCTTTGTTAAGAATATATCTCAAACGATACACACGCACACGTTTTGTTCTTTGCATGCAGTGGCTGACAAAGAGACGCAAACGAGCTCTTTATGAGGCACTTGAAAAGATCAAATCAGGTCTGAAATCTCATAAATTAGGCATATGTGCATATATTAGAATTGTGTTTTTGGTTTCCAAGGAACTGAATTAGCCTTCGTGTATATCTTTCTCAGAGCTTATGTTATTGGGATTCATGTCATTGCTTCTAACAATAGGACAAGGTCCTATTTCAGAAATATGTGTACCAAAGTCTGTAGGGGCTACCTGGCATCCGTGCAAGAAGCAAGAGAAGGATCCGTCAGAGGATGAAAATGGGGGATCTGACAAATGTGCTGAGAAGGCATGTTGCCTTGATTCTTTTAACTAATTGTCTGTGATCATGGTGGCGTGGACTTTAATTTTCATGGTTAATTTGGTGCGCTAAGAATTTGTAAATGAATTGCACCTGAAGCCAAGAAAACTTCAGAGTTATTCATGAAAAAAAGCAACACGGCGGGCACATACAAGAGAAAAACGAACAAAATAACTCGATTTGGTGATAAGTTTTAGCAAAGTAAGGTGTTAATCCATGGCAGCTCTTGATCTTTGCAGGGTAAAGTTTCTCTTGTCTCAGCTGACGGCATCACGCAACTTAACATATTCATCTTTGTGCTAGCGGCTTTCCACGTGCTTTGTTGCATCATCACTCTGACCTTAAGCAGATTAAAGGCATGTACAGTCAGTTTCTTTTTCTTTTTCTTGTGCGATTATTATTTAGAGCAAGGATTTAGTTGTTTCGTTTACTGTTGTTGGATTGCAGATGAGGAAATGGAAGAAGTGGGAAACAGAGACGACAACATCTGACTACCAGTTCTCACATGGTGGGTATCATACAATTACATGCGTTAAGGAAGATGATTGATATTCTCCTTTGATTTCAAAATGGCATGGTCACATTAATGGTGAACATGGGAGAAAATCCCTTGAGATTTTCTTAACCACCATTACAAATTATACATTTTATCCACTTCTTTTCTAACATTTTCTATTTATTAACAAAAGCTGGACGAAATGGATTAAACTATAAAAATAAAAGTTGATAGACAATTTCAGAAACAATGACAGATAATTAATTAGTTCCTAGCATGCATGCTGTTGTGAATACGTAGGAGTTTTTGACTGTGAGGGGGGGAGTATCAGAAAAGGGTTAATTTTATTTTATTATTCAATGCATCCTGCAGACCCAGAGAGGTTTAGGTTTGCAAGGGAGACATCATTTGGAAGGAGGCATCTGAACTTCTGGGCTCGCTCACCAATTCTCCTGTGGATAGTAAGTGAGAAAATTTACTCTCTTGGGTTTTTTTAAAAAAATTAACGTGCGTGTCCGGGCTAGCTTGCGCGCACCTCGACTAATTCCACGGGCCCTGAAATTAATGACCATGTAAGCCTTCAGTGGCCATCATATAAGCAATCTAGGATTCGAGCCTGAGACCACGGAGAAAACAAACCTCTTGGTCCCAAGCCTTTACCACTAGGCCACCACTCTCTTGGGTTTTTTGTTCTTGCAATTCCAATTGGCTAGCTCTCCTTGATAATAATCAATTGCAACCCATTTGAGTAAGTTTCCATTTGTCCAGGTCTGTTTCTTCAGACAATTTCTTAGATCAGTTCCAAAGGTGGATTACCTGACCCTACGCCATGGCTTTATCACTGTAAGTAAATTTTAATATCAGATGCCCATTAATACAAAACTGATTCCATTGAATACTTAGTAGCTATGTTTTGCAATTGCCCTCTAGGCACATTTGGCTCCTCGGAGTCAAATTAAGTTCGATTTCCAGACATACATCAAAAGATCACTTGAGGAGGATTTCAAAGTTGTGGTTGGAATCAGGTTACCTATCAACTATATTGGTCATTAGCTTTCCTGAAAATGATAAGAGAGAGTGACAGAGAATTCAAGAAAATGACCTTTCTTTTTCGTGCTCGCAGCCCAACCATCTGGTTCTTTGCAGTTCTTTTCCTACTGTTCAATACATATGGTGAGCTGAAATCAGTATTTCTCTTGAACACTTTCCATGGCGTTTTTCCATCAGAAAACAAATTTTCTTTACATATTGCCATTATCACGAATATATAACTAGAAGATTTCACGAGCCAAACTGAAACAACGTTTGTTATGGGCAGGCTGGTATTCTTATCTATGGCTCCCTTTCATCCCGCTGATTGTAAGCAAAAAATCTGATTCCAGTTAGTCATTCTATTATTGACTCTACAAAACTGGAAAATCCATGAGCTTGATGTGGACTCTTTATATTACAGATTATCTTATCGGTGAGTACAAAGCTACAGGTTGTTATAACCCAGATGGGTCTAAGGATTCAAGGCACACAGGTGGTGCAGGGTACCCCAGTGGTCCAACCAGGGGACGATCTCTTTTGGTTCAACCATCCACGCCTACTTCTTTATCTTATAAACTTCGTTCTCTTTCAGGTATCTCTGTGCATTTCGATTTACAATGCTTCGTGATCAACCTTACATTGAAACCATTTCTTCTTAACGTTTTCTTCGTTGTCCACCCATTTTTGTGAATGCAGAATGCTTTTCAGTTTGCTTTCTTTGCGTGGACTTGGGCAAGTTTTTTTTGGCTCTATCACTGTTTATTTTGCTGGCAGTTGGTTTCGCTAACTAGATTTAACTCTTGGCTTTCTTCTCCTTCACCCTGTAGTATGAATTCGGGTTGAAGTCTTGCTTTCACAAGTATCCAGAAGATCTAATTTTGAGGATCACAATGTGGTGAGCTTTCCCCTCATCAGAACAGCTTTGAATCACACTTGTGACGAACCATCTAGAATTCTGCAAATAACACAAGCTTTTTCTGATCTGAGAACAGGGCAATAATTCAATTCTTTTGCAGCTATGTGACTCTTCCTTTGTACGCTTTGGTAACTCAGGTATGCCTGCTGCCATCATCGCATTGTTTTCTCATATTATCTATCTTTAGTCTCAGTTTTATTGAATTATAGAGTTATCATCTAACTTTATTAAATCAGATGGGAACAACCATGCGACCAACGATCTTCAATGAGCGACTTGCCAAGGCCCTGAGAAAGTGGCACCAAACTGCTAAACAACACGTTAAACAGAACCGACACTCGGGCACTGTAACACCAGCAACGAGTGCACCAGGCACCCCATCGCATACCATATCCCCTGTTCATCCACTGCATGACTACAGAGGCGAGTCCGATGGAATACAAGCATCACTCAGGTCTTAATTTGAAACCGGTGGCTGGAGACGGACAGCCTCTGTATTTTAGGCTCTCAAAAACTCTTAAAACATGGTGTAGAAGAAGACACGGAGAAGCTCTTGAACTGACCTCCATTCCCACTACAATTATACAGTCCAACGATTTTCAACGTGACATTGACATGGCGGATTTCTCCTTAGATGATCTAGAAAATAAAATGTGGTGGGAATTATTAGGGTGATTTAGTTAACACAATTGCTGATTCTGTAGCAGGCAACTCCAGTAGTCTTTTTTTTAATTTCTTTTATGTGATTGTGATTTGAGACCGATGAAAAACATAAGCGCTATGTGAAATGCAACATCGATTCCAAGTTACCTTCTCCTCCCAAGCACAGAATGCAAACAATTTAAGTAGAGAGAATCAAGCTTGGCATGTCAGAAATCTATAAAATTTAGAATCACGCGGTGACACCAACTCAAACCCCCAGATAGGGGGACCAGTAAACACAGCAATCATCGAACTGAAAATTGACAGAAGAGACATGCTTACTTGTCGGAGTTTAATTTCCTAGTGTTCGAAATGTGTGGATAACAATCTAGGAAGATCCAAGACCTTGATATCCTGGTTATATGCTAGTGTTAAAGACTCCTATTAATAAGAAGAACGATACCCATGAAACTGAGCATTGAACAGAGAATAACAAAAGAGCAACTTAAACACTTACATCACCATAATCTAACGAGTTTCTAAGAGCAACCAAACAAGAAGACGACAATTATTACACTCAGAAATCACCACCATAATCCGCAAGAGTTCTCCCATCCTCCAATTGCTTCCCAGCAAAGAAAAGCCCCTGCTGATCTTGAATCTTGGTTTTCACGTTGTCTATTGTATCAGAGCTCTCGACCTCAAGGGTAATTGTCTTTCCTGTTAGGGTTTTGACAAATACTTGCATCCCTCCTCTTAAAAAGCAGCACCAGATGAAGAGTAGACTCCTTTTGAATATCATAATCAGCAAGGGTCCTTCCATCTTCTAGCTGCTTCCCTGCAAAGATCAGCCTCTGCTGATCTGGAGGGATTCCTTCCTTGTCCTGAATCTTGGACTCGACATTATCATTTGTGTCAGTGTAAGATTAAATAAATTTAATATGCGAAAATTGCTATAATTTATTATGTATTAAAGTAAGAGTCCAGAAAAATTAGCATCCTCAGTAATAAAACATCTTCTAATTTATATTAAAATTTAGGGTTATTATGTGAAGAAACAAGAGACTTTTTATAATATTTATATCTTTATCCATCATGGATGTGTTGGGCCCAATGGACTCTAAGTTTTGGTTGTTACAAAACTTGGAATATTTTAAGAATATTTTCTAACATCCTCTCACTTATCTCTTGCAATCAAGAAAAAAAAATAAAAAATATTAAAAAAAATGTTGAAATTAGGTGAAATAAAAAAATTAAAAGAATAAAAACTAAATTAAAAACAAAGAGCTAAAATTGTTACCACTTTTTATTTAAAAACCATGGTGGTAATAAAAAATTATGGGATCGTTTTTAAGAAGATCATGCTTTTTTTATGATGATATTATCAATTGAAAAAAATATATATTCATGATATGTATAATTTTTAAAATAAAATTTTCATTAATATTGAATAAAAATAAAATATCTATATTCTTAGTTTTTTATTGTAATTTGTTTTATATATTGTTCTTAGATTTATTGTTCTTATACTTTTTCATATAGTTGCAAAATGATGATGATTCATGACTTTTTAATTGATATTTTCTTTTATGATTATAAAAAGTTTTGTCTTAAAAAACATACCTTTTTCTTTTTAGTTTGACTCGTTATAATTTTCAAAAAACTTTTTCTAGTACTTTTTGTTCAATGAATTATGATTTTAATAAAAATAATATTTTATTGTAAAAAAATTAAATGGATCAAAAAGACAATTTCAATAAAAACAAATATATTTTTCCTCCATAATTTTATTTGTTATCTTTTATGGGAATATCCATTTTTATTATTTTATGATTAAATAAATAAAAAACAAATTAAAAAAATATAGTTATTAAATGGAGTCAGGCCATGAACTAAGTCACTAGTTAGGTAGGCTAATCTAACTTGAGTTAATTCAAAATATCGTTGTTTTAGTGATTTAATATTTTTTTATAAAAAAAATATTAAATTAATGTTGTTTTTTTTATTTTTTTTAAAAGTCAATTCAAGATTTGATTGGATATATCAAGTCATTAGTACACTTGCCAAATCATTAGGATCACACCATGTTAATTTTCACTTGATTTATTTTAAAACTTGATTCGGGTTAGAATTTGAGGTGACGAGTTATTATAATAACCTGTTAAACCAATCTAAGTTACTTTTTAAAATTTTTTTGATTTAAAAATATATTAAAATAATATATTTTTATTTTTTAAAATTAAATTTTATATCAAAATAATATAAAAATATATATTTTTTAAATTTTAATTTTTTTAAAGCAACCACAAAAACAAATATAGGAACTAATTTCTTGTCGTTGGAGAAAAAAAAAGCGCAAATTACAACCTCTTTTGAAGCTAAAGTATCAAATTATTCCGAAGTTACAAAATCCTAGGGGTGAGCAAAAAAACCGAGAAACCGAGAAAAAAACCGAACCGAAAAAAAAAACGATTAAAACCGATTAGTTTTTTGTTCAAATTTTCGGTTCGGTTTGGTTTCGGTTTACGAAACTGGAAACCGGAAAAACCCCAACCGAACCGAACCGGTTCAGTTAAAGGGGTACTATAAATACGAAAAAAAAAAACACTTTCTAATTCCTGAAACCTAATTAACTAAAAACCCTAGATACTTTCCTCTCCAGCGACTCCTTCCAACTGCTCCCTCAATCCTCACAGTCGCGCTCACATAATCCACACTTTCACTCACTCTGTAACAAAATCAAGTTAATTCATCTTCGATTCTTCATCCATATCCCTCTCTGGCTCTTCCATACCATCTTCATCTTCAAAACAAACAACCAAGCCAGTCAGCCACATCCCTCTCCCACACGGCCACGAGTCGCACGACACACACCACACCGGTCACCGGCACACCGAATCTCTAGAGTTCAAATCTAGCAAACCAGTCCCTCCCTCTTTCACACCCGAACTTGAATCGCGTCCCAACTCACACCAGGTATGAATTTTTTTTTCTGTCAATCTCCCTTTTTTTTTTAACATATGCTTTGTGATTCTGTGTATTTGTTGGTATATCCTTAAAAAAAAAAAATCAAAGTTTGAGCATTCTGTGTATTTTTTGTTGATTTTTATAACCATGCCATTTTTCCTATTATTTTTTCAAATTGTGCTACCTTGTCATTTGTTCTTGTTGTGTGACGAAAAAAAAACTGTGTTTGAAGGGAAAACATGATCAACCTGCGGGCTGGTTTGAGACCATAAAGTCTGTTTTGTTGCTGACTGAATTTTCCTTTCACACCCGAAATTGAATATTGTCCTAACTTGCACATGTATGATTTCTTTTTTCTGTCAATCTCTATTTGTATTTTATTTTTTTTATTTAATTTCTTGGTTCTTTTAGTTTGTTTTTGTATTTCGGTTTCCTGTTCTTTTTTGAGTTTCATGTTGTTCCCTTTACTATGTTTCGTCTTTGTCCTTCTGTGTTGTAGCTTAAGTGCTTAATGAGAGTAAGATATGCAGGAAGAATTTTAATTTTTTAACTGTTAATGAAAAATAAATTTTTTGGACATCCTTTGTGAATCTATGATGGATGAGTGACATAAAGAACTGAGGCCAACTTCTTGCAATGACCTTTTCATTGTTTACACTGTTGTGCAAATGAAGAAGTTCCTATTTAATCAGCTTGGAATGAACTGTTTTAGTTATGCAATCTATGAATCATTTTTATTGAAAGCTAAGTTGTTAATCCAGGGAAGTGTCAAACAGAGTTGTCAGGGGTGTGTGGCATATGAAATTAAATGAATTTTATGTTCAATGAATCAGACAATCCAGGATAACCTCTCTAGTTATTCACAATCTTGAAGAATTATGTGGTTTCCATGTTATGTCCAAACATTATCTGCGTTGCAACCAATTGAACTTGTGCAATTACGGTACATATTTTGTCATCTTTACAATGACATCTTTTTGGTTGTTTGTTGCAACAGTGTGTTACTTTTTTTTTATGTGTATTTATTATTTTTTTCTTTTAGAAAGACCTTGTTTATCCTTGTTAATTTTAAGAACAACACATCTTTTATTGAATAAATTATTGTCCAGTCAATTCTGCTGCAAGCATAAATGCTACTGTGAAATCCCTAAATTCATTTCTATAATTATGATTTCACTACACTTTCAGTATACAGTGAACATGTTTCTGGATAGATATAAGATATACCACCCTGTGACAGAATCTGGTAGTTGCATAACGTTTTTCTTTTGTTGTTGTTTCCTGATTGTTTGTTGATTTCTCATCATATATCTCTTCACAACATTGGAACTGCTATTGGATTTTTTTGGTTGCTATTTTAGTACATTTAAATCTATTATAAATTATGGGTTTTTAACATGTTTTCATTATGTAATAACAGATGAAAACTACTCAAATTCAAAATGCTTCATCCACGGATACTGCACCAACATCAAACACTTCTCCAACTTCAAAAACTAACCCAGAATCAACCAATGCAGGATCCACCACAGATACAAAAGGTAAACAACCTCAAGTCCTTACATCTAGGAAAAGAAATGTTGAAGATAGAAAAAAGTCACAAATTTAGGATCACTTTACAAAACTTGATGTTGATCCTAAAGCCCCTAGAGTTGAATGTAATTATTGTGGAAAAAGTTATGCATGTCACACTATTGTTAATGGCACAAGTAATATGTGGAGTCATTTAAAAGTGTGCAAGAAGTTTCCTTTTGTGGTTGATAAGAAACAAAAGATTTTGGTGTTAGAACCTAAGATAGAGAAAGGTGAATTGGGAGAACAAAATGTGGGAAGTCTTAAGGCAATAGGTTATAATTACGATGAATGTAGACAAGCACTAGCAAAGATGGTTATAATTGATGAGTTGCCTTTTAATTTTGTGGAGGGTCGGAGATTTAAATTGTTTGCTAGGACTATGCAACCTAGATTTGACATTCCTTCTTGTTTTACAATTATGAGAGATTGTTTGAAACTTTATATTGAAGAGAAGGATAGATTGAGGATAGCTCTTAGGGGTCAACGATTGTGCTTAACAACAAATACATGGACATCAATCCAGAATATTAATTATATGTGTTTAACAGCTCATTGGATTGATAATGACTGGAATTTGCATAAAAGAATTCTTAATTTTTGTCAAGTTTCCAATCATATGGGTGAGACAATTGGCCAAGTTATTGAGAATTGTTTGTTGGAGTGGGGGATTGATAAACTGTTGACTATTACATTAGACAATGCAAGCTCTAATAATGTGACCATTTCATATTTAAAGAATGTGATGAAAGATTGGCCAACTAATAAATTGTCAAACGAGCACTTGCATGTTATATGTTGTGCACATATTGTAAACCTCATTGTGTGTGATGGCTTGAAAGATATTAATGTTTTAGTTGTTAAGATTCGAAATGCCATTAGGTTTGTGAGATCTTCATCGTCAAGGCATCTTGCATTTAAGAAGTGGGCTGAAAAATTGCATATAGAGTGTAAAAAATCATTGTGTTTAGATGTTGCAACTCGATGGAATTCAACTTATCTTATGCTAGAAGCTGCTGAAAAGTTTGAAAAGGTGTTTGTGAGGTTAGGTGAAAAAGAACCTAGGTATATGAGTTACTTTTTGGAGGTTGATTCAAAGGGGAATAAAAAAAACATAGGGCCACCTAGTTTGGAGGATTGGGAAAATGCAAGAACTTTGATTAAGTTCTTAAAGATCTTTTATATGGTTACATTGAGATTTTCTGGCTCATTGCATGTCACATCAAATTCTTTCTTCAATGAATTAATTTACATGCATACAAACTTGTTGCAATTGTGTAAAAGTAAAGATAGTATTTTAAGTGGAATGACGATGAATATGATGTTAAAGTTTGAGAAGTATTGGGGTTGTGAAGCAAATCAGAATTTTTTGTTATATGTGGCTAATGTCTTAGATCCACGTTTGAAGCTGTAATATGTGAAATTTTGTTTTGGTGATTTGTATGATCATGACAAAACACAATTGCTAACAAATAAGGTGAAAGATACTTTGGTGAGCTTGTATGAGTTTTATTTGAAAATTGATGAAGTGGTGGATAATAATAGGCATAAACAGGATGTTAATGCTATTGATGATGTGGAGGTAGATGTTAATACTTTGGCTCGATTCAAAAGACATTTGCAGGAGGAGGATAGTGTGGAAAATAAAAATGAGGTTGAGAGGTATTTGATTGAGGGTTGTGAGGATCCTAATGATGATAAGTTAGATATTTTGGATTGGTGGAAAAGTAATGCTTTGAAATATAAAACACTTTCAAAGGTTGCACAACATGTTCTAGCTATTCCTATATCCACAGTGGCTTCTGAATCAGCATTTAGCACAGGTGGTCGTGTACTTGATCAATTTCGAAGTTCTCTATCTCCAGCAACTGTTCAAGCACTCATTTGTTGTCAAAATTGGTTGCATCAAGGATCAATTTCAACTGATATTAGAAGCTTGATAAATGATCTTGAAACCTACGAAAACCTTGAATCAGATAATTCTTTTTTTATAAACTTGCACATTTTATTTTGTAATTTATTAATTAAATTGTTTGCAATCATCTAACATGTCTAATTTTTTATTTTGTAGAATTTGGTGGAAATTTACATTTATTTAACTAAGTTACATTTGATGATAATTAGTCCAAAAGTTTGATGGTAAAAAACTAATTTTTATTTTTACATATTCTAATTTATTTTATCATGTTATAATTTTAGATCTTGATTTTCAGGTTTTGATGTCAATGGCGTCACGGAATCAAAGTGCAATGTTCTTATTATCTTGATGTGCTTTTTGATTGTGATGATGTGCACAATGAAGATTTATATTTTTTGCATGAAGTGTTTTATTTTTTATGGCAATGTTCTTTGTTGTTTGTTTTTTAAGCCCTTTTGAAGGCAAGGCTTTGTAATTTTAATTTTAATTTGGTGTGTGTGTGTTATTTAAACTTTGATGCATTAGGAGTCCAAACTCCAAAACACAAATATTAGAAAGACTTGAAACATATTAATTATTAAACACAATATTAGCACTAATAATTTAATATAAATTAAAATTTAGTGACAAAAAAATATTAAATATATTATAGATTTTTTTACAAAATTAGATAATATTTACATTAATTATAAGCCTATTAGAAAGCCCATCAGAAAAGCCTAAAAAAACAATAAAACAGATTTTTCGGTTTTTTTATTAAAAAAACCGAATCGAACCGAACCGAACCGAACCAAAACCGGTCGGTTTGAACCGGTTTCGGTTTGAATTTTTAAATTTTTTAAAATTTAATTTTAATTAATATTTTAAATAAAAATCGAACCAACCCGTTTTGCTGAATACTTTCTTTACTAGCGCTAATGAAAGAGAGAGAATATCAAGTAATAAAAAAGTGTTGCATTACAGGCTGTAGTTGTTCACCTTACTTGGAGTCGGAGAGTTGAAAATTGGAACCGGAAAACCGCTTCGTGCTAAATTATTCCCTTCAAATCACCACCATAAGCTCAAAACCAAAGAAATTCAACTCAAAATCCTTCTCTTCTCTCTTTCATTTCTTCTAACCGATAATAATAATAAAAACTTATAAAATGAGCGTGATTGACATATTAACTCGAGTAGACGCGATCTGCAACAAATACGACAAATACGACGTTGAAAAGCAAAGAGATCTCAATGTCTCCGGCGACGATGCCTTTGCTCGCCTCTACGCCGCCATTGATTCTGACATTGAAGCCGCTCTCCAGGTTTCTTCGATCTCTTTGTAATCAAATTGATTCCTTTCATGTTTCAAAATTAGTATCAACTCGTTGATTTAGGCTTTAATTAAATCAATTTATACTTTTGGAGTGTAGTTTCTGTTAATTGGAAGGTTAATTACTGTATTTCTGCTTGCATTCTTGAATTTCGAGTGATTTGATCTATGCAGAAAGCCGAGCTTGCTTCCAAGGAGAAAAGTAAGGCCTCTGCTGTTGCTATAAACGCAGAGCTTCGTAGAACTAAGGCAAGATTGCTTGAGGAAGTCCCTAAACTGCAGAGATTAGCTGTAAAGAAGGTTAGTTTTTGAAAACTCTTTCAAGTGATTTTCTCTGACTCGGTATACATTAACTCTAGAAATTGATATCACTCACGATTCCTCCGTAGTATACATGAATTTCTCTTTGATCGCCGTGATTTTCTATCATAAATTGGTATTTAGCATCCAAATTATACAATTGACAGCATCAGGGTTGGGGTATTGACAGGTTAAAGGACTTTCTACAGAAGAACTTGCTGCACGAAATGATTTGGTCCTTGCATTGCCAGATAGGATTCAAGCTATACCAGATGGAACTGCAGCTGCGCCCAAACAAACTGGAGGTTGGGGGACTTCAGCTCCCCGTGCTGAAATCAAATTTGATTCAGGTTATTTGTTCACTTGTATTGAAGCTGTGTTGAACTGTGAATAGTACATTTTATTTCTCATGATTCCTAAGATTGTTATGAGTGGGAAGGTTTTGAATCGTTTGTAGCTTATTTCAGTATTTAGGTAGTGATGTTTGATACTTTTCCTCGTTGGCTCATGGTTCATGGATAATTAGTGTATTCTACTTATATATTTCCTTTGGGTAATAGATGGGCAGTTTGATAATGAATACTTTCAAGAAACTGAGACGTCTAGTCAATTCAGGCAGGAGTATGAAATGCGTAAAATGAAGCAGGTAAGTCAAATAAAGTAGCAGTGTGTTTGTTTTTCATCTTATAATTGAAGGAAGTTGTTGGGCTCATGGTTTCCCTTGTTATTAACTTTGATATTCCCTCAGGATCAAGGGTTGGATATGATTTCAGATGGTTTGGACACGCTGAAGAATATGGCTCATGACATGAATGAGGTATTATTTTCAATAAATGTCTTATTTTTTCTCTCCTTTTGTGTGGCAAATATGCTGTAGCGTGGGATGTGCAAGTAAGGCTATTTGTAAGTGATTGTTGGCAGATAATTAATTATCCATGGCATTTGAATTTGTTTGTGCTACATGATATGTGCAGGAGGTGGACAGACAAGTTCCTTTGATGGATGAAATTGACACTAAGGTGAGAAGCATTGCCGTATCCTTCTAAATTTTCAGTGCCACTCTGATGGAAATAGAGTTTACAAGAAATGCGCCCTGTGCTTCCTTACAGGTGGACAAGGCGGCTGCTGACCTTAAGAATACCAATGTTAGACTTAAAGACACTGTTAACCAGGTGATTGAGCTTCATCTTAACAAAGTTTGATTTTTTATTCTTCTGAGATGCATCCGGATTCAGGTTTATTTTTTAATCTGACACAAGTTTGCATTCTGTTCCAGTTGAGATCTAGTCGGAATTTCTGTATTGATATTGTTTTGTTGATCATAATCCTCGGAATAGCTGCCTACTTGTACAAGTAAGTTCCTACTACTTTCATAAGTAGTTTACATGTCCACATCATTCATGTGCAATCAAATGTTCTGCTTAATATCTCCATTATGTTTGGGTGAACTTTCTTTGTTTCTAATTCCTTGTACATTGTAAAATCAAGCTTTTTTGTAGGATTTAGTAGAAAATATGTCTCATCAATGCAATTCTTAAATTAGGATTAGTTCATGTTTGTTAGATCCTGGCTCAATGAGTATTTTATTCTGCTATGAACTGATGCTGTAGAATCCTTTTATCGGAAGTTCACGTAGTATAGCTAGGATGAACTAGCTTTAAAAGAAGTACCATACTGGGAAATTTCTTGAAATGGGTCAAAGAAGAAGAGTGAAATTTTTACTTTCATTAACAAGTCAATTCAACTCAGCTTCATCCCACAGTTGGGAAGCTACACAGATTTTTTCATTTAATTCTGTTGTAGATGCTCTTTTTGTAATCTATTATCACACTATATCATTTTTTGTCGCTTAAAAATGTCTTTTTTGGTTGAACTTGTATCCTCTTAAGTCCCAATATTTTAAGATATGTCTTTGTTACAAGTGTATTCATAGATTTATGATGCGTATTGATGCCCCATTGAAAATCACTGTCTCTTTACTCATCCTGAACAGGTGCCCTCTTCATCTTCCATGGATGGACTTGTTTCTTGTCTAATCATTTCTAGCGTGTACAGCATCTGTTTTAACACCTTTATTTTAGCTATGTTAATTAGCATGTTAACTCTTACTATATTTTTTTTTATTGAGGTGGAATAAACAACAGGAATCCACTGGTTGAATAAGAACACACAAAGAAATCAAACCCTGCAGTGGCAACTCAAGTTCTCATTTCCATAATAATAGCTGTCCAAATAGAGAGTATTTTAATAGGCACACCTCAATTTTATGAAATCTAAATAGGAAAGAAAACAAAAACAAAATCGTTATTGAAACATAAAAATATAGTTAAAATAATGAAATAAAAATCTTAATTTCAATTGAGTTGGTCCTCCATCTGAAGCATTCTAATTAATATTATTTCCTCTCTTTTTTCTTGAGGTATGTATTTGGTTTATCCTGTCTGCCTTCTTCTACCTATATTATTGTTTATAATTGTAGAGGCTTAGTATCATCAATTGTTGAATCATCAGTTGATCAAGTATTGGATATTGTAACCAACTGATGAAACAATATGCTAAAAGACTAGATCAAGGACTCCATAATTTAGGGTATAACTCCTTCTCAGAGGTTTGCGCCAGAAACAATTTGATGTACAGGCTAAAATTAGGATCACCCATTGAATTCTACCCTCTTAAAGAACACAAAATTTGTTTTTCATGCTTGTATTTCCAAATCTTGAGTGCATTTTGTTAATCTTGTCTGTCTTCTAGTTTATAGTTTTAGAGGCTCTAATACCATTAGTTTTTGAGGTATAAGTCTACTAAATGAAAGTATGGATATTTGTGATGAATAATTGGGGTATGGTCAAGAACAAGAGCAATGAAGTTGTGAGAATTTGGAGATAACTGCCTTCTTAAGGAGGTTTGGCCACTTGCCAGAGACAATTTCATTTATGGATCTGTTACAATTACAATCACCTTTCCATTGGATTCTAAACTCTTGAAGGGCATATTGTATTTCAAATGTGTAATTTGGTCTTCATTGTATTGCTGTTTATATAAAATCTGTACAGTTGTTGACTGGGGTCATCTGGCATCTTGATGGCTATGTAATAAATTTAAAGTGTAAACTGCAGAAAGGAGATGGTCCAAGATCGACTTATTTTAATATCTTAACATGTTATATGCGTTTATATGATAACTTCAGTGTTGTTGGTTTCTGACCTGGTTATTTAGTTGGGGGTACATATGAGTCATGGGACTTTCAAGTTATTGATTTGAAACTAGGAAAGAATTTGTGTTTGGTTCTAAATTGGTATGATTTCTTGATTTACTATATTACCACTGGTCAGCTCATCTTTAGATTGCCCTTAAAAGTCAAATGTCCGGTCAGCTCTTTTGTTGTTTGTCAAGCGGGAAGTTTTTCTGAAAAAAGCATCTTCCTTTGCAGTGTGCTGAAGAAGTGAAGAAAATGAAGACTCTACCCAATCTATTTCCATGGTACGGCAGTGATGGCTTTTTTCTGGTATAATCTTGTATTTGAGGACTTCAATGGCGCTTGTGTTTTCATTTGATTTCTTACCGTGCTGGGAGTAACTTCTCACACTTGAAAATGTATGTTTGTCATTCATATACTTTTATCATATCTTAATATCTTGCAATTTGTTTCTCTCAGTTTGGGTATTTACGTGCTGAATCTGACCCATAGAAATCATCCCAAAGTTTGTAATAGCAGACTTGTCTCACATTGCCACGCCTGTTCAAAATCTAGGAGTATATTTTTGGTTTGTTGTAGAAAGAAGTTGGCGTAGGTGTTACGGGGCAATGTGCCTATATGGAAAATAAATTATTGTTTTGGGATTTAATTAGTGTGGATTTAAGGATTGACGTATTGACAGTTGTTTCTTATGGATCTTGCATTTTGTTATTCTCGAATCCCCCATCCCACTTCCTTTTTTAGCCTTCATCGATTGGGCTTTACAGGGACTGCTTTCTCTTCCCACCTTAGAGACTGAGGTAGGACAATCCTAAGATTCAATTTTTCTAGTGTTTGTCCTGGATATATCCATGTCAAATGATGCTCTTAAACTACATGGAGATTTTTCGAGATAACCTGTTCTTTGCTCATGATTTTAGTTAACTGAGAGGAAAGTCACCAACGCTGGGATTTGGATCCAGTAGGTTGAACAATTGATTCCCTTAATGCCATCTTTTCTCTAGTTCTGCTTAGATTATTTTACTGGTAGTGAACTAGCAAGTCATGGAGTTGTGGTGCTCCTCACCCCTGTCTCTGGTTGATTCTTCATGCTTTTGGTGGATGGTCAAGAGGATTTGTATCATGATATGATTGGTTTAATGAAGATAAAGAGCTGGCCGTATTGAGGACCATCCTGCATTAAATGCAACATTTTGTGGACTGTGAAGTGACAGAAGGTAGGGTGAGTGGATGTGTCTTCGCAGAAGTTGGGCTGGAGTTAATATTTTATCATTATTACTTCTATACTATACGAATCAGAGCTTCACTGTCTATATAAATGGTAAAGCTACTCCTTTTCTTTTTCTTTTTCTTCTTCTACTTCTTCTTTTTTTTTTTTTTCAATTAGCTCCTTTCATTTCTTTCTATTTTTTTTCAATTTCATTTTCAATTTCAGTTTTTTTTTTTTAATTCACTTAGATTACCTTTAAATTGATCAAGATGACTAGACGAGATAACTTTTACTCATTCTCAATTCTTTTTAACATTCGCTTAGATTAATTTTAAATCAATCAAGTTGACTAAATTACATCAAGATAATTTTTACATAATTGAATTTTAAATTTAGGCTAAGTAAGGAGTTAGAATGAGATTTTTTATCTTGTTAAATTTATCATTTTTTTTTCTCAATTGTCCTCATATTTTTTTTATTGGTTAGTCAGGTTCTTTTTAGATTAGTCAAGTTGATTAAGTCATGTTAAGGTAATTTTTACATGGTTTATTTTTAAACTCGGGCTAAATAAGAAATTGGGTTAAATAGTTTCTTAATGTCGATTTCTTTTTTTTTTTTTCAACTTCATTCTCAGTTTTTTTTTTTACTGGTTGGTTAGGATGTTTTGGAACCGGTCAAGTTAACTAGCTCATGTCAAGATAATTCTTATATGGTTTGATTTTAAACCTATTTTAGGTAAGAAATCAGATCAAGAGCTTTCGATTGTGTTGAATAAAGTACTAAATGTTTTTTTATGGGTTAAATATTTTTTGTTACATTTAAATTCTTTTGATATAGCTTGTAGTGTAGCATGAGCCCATGTAATCTAGTACAACTTTCTAATAAACTAGAGATATGACTCATCTCTTTCATTCTTGATATAAATAATGAAATGTTTGGTTTTTTTTTTTTTAATTTTATCTTTGAACCTTGGGTTTGTAATCAAATTCTTATTATTTTTTTTATAATTTTTCATTCAATACTTTATTGATTTTAAACTCGTGTTCCTATTTTGTTTTGGCTGGTCTTTATAATTCACTTCAGTTTAAACAAACATTTTAATATTTGGATTATGCTTAATTTTACGAGTATCTATTTTTGTTATCGTTTAACTTAGTAAAAATAGTAAAAAAAAAAAAAGATAGTTATTAAATCAAGTGAAGTCTATGACTTGAGTTGCGTGTTTGACGGGTAAGCCGTGAAACCAAACTTGATCCAATATGATGCTGTCTCCTTTAAAAAATAAGTGTCATATTGAAAGTTTGTTTGAAGACAAATTATGCTTTTTGTTGGTGGTTTGTGTTGCCTTTAGAGTTGTTAAATTGGTTAAGTTATATCGGGTTAATTTTCATAGTTTAATTTTAAAATTAACCTAGGTAATAATGTAGGTTAGTAGGTTTCAAGATTGAGTTGGTTAGGTTTAGTTACAATATTTGATTTTTTTTACATTTAAATTTTTTTATGACCTTCTATTATAACATAACATGACCAATAAACTATCTTGGTAGTTATATTAATTAACTACTAATATTATAATAAAATTGTGACTTAAAAAATATATTATTACCTGCAAAAAGAGAAAAAAAAACATATTTACTTTATAATAAGTAAATAATTATAAACTATTAACCATATTCATTTAATATATTGTAAAAATATACTTTTATCTTTTTGTAATTTAACTTGAAACAATTAGAATCTAATATTAGATTATATATTGCTTTCACAGTATACAAATTGATACACAAATAATACTAGACAAAATTGTAGTTGCAACTGCCCATTGAAGCAATGAAGCGAAACTCCCTATTTTCTGAGGCTTCTAGCATTCAAAATTTTAGAACATGGTTTCAGGTGTTGCTGATATATTGCTTCATAATTATGGTAGTTCCAAATAATTAAATATAATTTTAATAAAAAAGTTTCAAGCCAAGAAAAATAATTATTTAAGTGAAGTGACAAGGAACGAATAAGCACTTGCATATTTAATATCTTCGAATAACCATGAAACTTAGCCAGCACCCTTGCAACTGCGACGAGTATATTTGAATGTCACGGAATACGGGGTAAAATATATTTTTATTTAAAATATATTGTTTTATGTTTTTAGATATTTTGATGTGTTGATGTTAAAAATAAATTTTAAAAATTAAAAAAAACTTCATTTTAATACATTTCTAAGCAAAAAGCATTTTAAACCATCAGTACTACTATAATCTTAAACATGCATGTTATTGTTTGAAAAATTAAGATTGAAATACAACTTATTATAACAAAAGGTAAAAGAGTTGGAGATTTTACTATGCTCATACTTATATCATAAATAAATAAAATAAAAAAAAGTTGGAAGCTCATGAAAAGTGTTTGCTGAATTTAAATAACGGGTTGGAGGCTGTCCGGTGGCCAAAATCTTGTATCCGGTTTGACATGCATAAGTGATGTGTGTAGCATAATTGTTACCGGTTTGACATGTGTGAGCTTTTGTTTTTGTTTTTGTTTTTTTTTTCCTCTTTTCTATTTGATTTTTGTGTTGACTTCAAAAAAATCAATTTAGCCCTTAAGGTTTGTTATCCTTAAAATCTTGTCCTTATTCTCTTTATTACAAATTTTTTTATATAGAATAACTTATGAAATTAAGAATTTTTCTATCAATTTCATCCCCAATAGATTTTTTTTATTTGTCAGATTTTGTTTCTATTCTTTTAATTACTATTTATTTTATTTAAGATGGATTTTGAATTTTTTTTTTTACAATTTCATCCTTGAGTTTTTTTTTCTATCAAATCTAATCTTTTATTATTATTATTATTATTATTGCTATCTTTTTTTACCTTGCATGGTTTTTTTATATTGAATTTATTTTTATTTCATCCTGCAACATTTAATTGGCTAGGTATTTAACTTCTTAGTTGAGTTCGTGTCAAAAATTTTCTTTCGTTTTTTTCCTTTTTTAAAAGTTTTTTTTTTCATCCTCCAATATTTTGTTAATTTTTTATTCACTTTTATGTGATTTTTTTAATTGTTTTGAAAATAACATGGATGACCTCATTTTTTTCCCCGGTCTTTGTTAAATTTAGTTTTTAAAAAGAAGTTTTGTTTTGAAATTAAATTAAATTAATTGATTTCATCTTTTAACATTTAACTCTTCTAGGGTTGAGTCCTAATAAAATCTTTAATGGATTGCGAGTTTGAGAGTTTAACCCGGGATTACAAGGTTTACTCGGGCTTGCTTGTTTATTTTTTTTAAAGGTTTTATTTTTATTTTTTGCGATTTCATCCTCCAAAAAAGCTTTCATCACTTCAAGAAACCTACCCATAGAAATCACTTGAATTCTTTAGAACAAGTTTATTTTGAACCAATTGTCAAAATGATTTTTGTGGCCGGGAAGTTCCAAAAATTAGGCATAAAAACATTTCCTTGTGCAAAAAACCCAAACTTACTTTCACATATCCTCACTCCAAAGTAAACCCAATTTGAACACTTTAAGATATGATCAAGCTAGGGGGCAATCCAAAAGCATATGGTAGGGTTGGCTCTATAATTCTTTTTCTAAGAAAAATATCGGACAAAATTAGCAACTCTTGATATAAAGGGTGAAGGAAAAAGAAGTATGACGATATCAAGCCCTTCCTAAAAGGTCAAAATCACAAGATAGGACTCGAGTAAGCAAGAGTGAAAAGGCCATCAAATTTTACTACCAATACTCCAACTTTTGAGAAAATAAAGACACCATGAAGAAATAGAGGCCTATATTTCTCAGGTAAGTATACATGCATATCAATCATAATACATTGCTTTCAACATTGTCAGATAAGTGTTTCACCATCATCTTTTGGGTAGGGTGTTTTCTAACCCTACCTCCTTTTTGAGTGCACCTTGAGCCCTCACCTCATTTCAAGTGCACCTTTGAGCCACCATCTCTTAAGTAGTGTGTTTTCTAACCCTACCTCCTTTTCGAGTATATCGTTGAGCCCTTGCTTCCTTTTGAGTGCTCCTTTGAACCCTCACTTCCATTCTAAGTGCACTTTTGAGCCCTCATCTCTTGGGCAGTGTGTTTTATAACCTACCTCTTTTCAAGCGCGTCGTTGAGCCCTTACTTCCTTTCGAGTGCGCCTTTAAGCCTTCACCTTATTTCAAGTGTGGTAGCGTGTTTTCTAACCCTACTTCATTTCAAGTGCGCCTTTGAGCCCTTGTCCCTTTTAAAACTCTTTCATTTTTCCATTTTGGTAGGTTATCCATTACAATGCGACAATTCCTTCATCTGGGTAGGTCACCCATTACAACAAGACCGCTCTTTCTTTTTCCCATTTTTGGGTAAGTCACCCATTACAATTCGATCAATTATCTATATTTTTATTTGGGTAGGTCATCCATTACAATGAGACCATTCTTCTAACTGGGTAGGTCACCCATTATAACAAGACCAATTCTTCATGTTTTTTTTTTGTTTTTTTTTATCTAGGTAGGTCACCCATTACAATGAGACCATTCTTCATGTTTTTTTTATCTGGGTAGGTCACCAATTACAATAAGACCATTCCTTCCCCATTATAATGAGACCATCCCTTCACCTGGGTAGGTCACCCATTATAATGAGACCACTCTTTCCCTTTTCCACCTGGGTAGGTCATCCATTACAATGAAACCATTCTACATGTTTTTTATTTGGGTAGGTCACCCGTTACAAAGAGACCACTCTTCCTTTTTCTACTTGGGCAGGTCGCCCTTGAAAATAGACCAAGATAAGTGTGAGTGTATGGGCTGGTTGTCTCTGAAAATAGACCACTTTGAGTATGTATGGGCAGGCTGCCCATGAAAATAGACAAGGGTAAGCGTGAGTATGTGGGCTGGTCACCCTTGAAAATAGACCAAGATAAGTGTGAGTGTATGGGCTGGTTCCCTCTGAAAATAGACCACTTTGAGTATGTATGGGCAGACTGCCTATGAAAATAGACAAGGGTAAGCGTGAGTATGTGGGCTGGTCACCCATGAAAATAGACCACTTTGAGTATGTGTGGGCAAGTCGCCCATGAAAATAGACCAATGTAAGTATGAGTGTGTGGGCAGATTACCCATGAAAATAAATCATTTTTCTTCAAAAAGGGGAGGTCTCCAGCGAAAGCAAATCAATTTTCTCCAAAAGGGGCAAGTTACCCAAGATAATGTGATTGTTTCCCTTTTTCTTCTTTACAAAGCTTACTATCTAAAACCTCTTGCGAGATTTCGGTCGTAAGCATTGTAAAGAGGGGGCAACTGTCATAACTTATTTTTGGGTTATTCCCCAACTCATATTTTTTCTCTCTTTCAAAAATACAAAAAAATAAAAAATATTATCAAAAAAATATAGCAGTGAAAAGAGGATGTCAGAACGCTCACAAAATGATCAAAAAATGGTTGAGGAAGTTCTAAAATACAAAGATTGAAATTTGACGGTATTTTGTTAATTGATGAAAGCCCTATTGACAAAGAAAATTCAATTTAAGGAAGAAAAGTCTAAAAATTAGATTTTTATGAACTCAATTAAATTTTAGTGAAGGTTTAATTGAATTTATGGAGGGTTTGATTGCAAGAAAAATTGAGTTTGAAGTCAATTTAGGCTTTAATTGAAAAAAATTAAAGTTATGGGGTCAAATTATAATTTTTGAGAGTTAATTTGGTCAAATCAAGGGCTTAATTGCATAAATATTAAAGTTTGATGGCCAATTAGGGACTTAATTGAAAACAAATATGAAATTAAGGACCAAAATGAAAAACACGCGTAAATAGAGGGGTTGTAATTAAACCGAATCAGGGGTCAAATTGAAGAATTAGAAGTTTATTGCTCAATTAAGAGTCAAATTGCATAAATTCAAGACCAAGGACCAATGTGAAAAAAGTGGCCAACTTCAGGGTTGGCCATTGAAATTGGTAGGGATGCAGTTGAATTGAAATTGCAATTGAGGACTTGATTGAACAAATCACAAATTGAGGACCAATGAGAACTCTGACACATTTTTTTTTAAAAATGAAACGACGCGTTTTGTCTAAAATGACACTGTTTTATACATTGTTCACGCAAAAAAAAAAGAGAGACCCAAATGTGCGAAGCAGGGGAGGAAGAAGATTTTTCTTCCCCCTATTTTCACAGACTTTCTTCCTCTAAAAAGCATAAAAAAGACGCCGACCAAGGACCCTCACTTGCCCAAAGCTTTGTTGAAGAAAAGGGAGGAGATGTGTCCCTCGAGCGGTGAAGGGGTGGCAACAAAGTAGCCGCCCAAGCCTCTCTCTCCCTTGTTTTTTTTTCCTATAAATACAAAGGAGACAAGGAGAGAAAATAAAGAGAAGAGAGAGTAGAAGAAAAGGGGGAAGGCCGAAAGAAAAAAAAGAAAGAGAAGAAGCAGAGAAAAGAATGAAAAACAGAGGAGAGAGAGAGAGAGAGAGAGGAAAAGAAAAGAAAAAATAGAGAGAAAAAAAGAAGGAGAATAGAAGTAAAAGAGAGGGTGGAAGACCAAAAGAATAAAAAGGTAGAAGAGAAGAACCAGAAAAGAAGAAGAAGAAATAAAAAAAGAAAAAAAACAGAGAGAAAAAAAGAAGAAGGAGAATGTAGAGGTAGAGGCAGAGGGGGAGGACGACCACCTTCAGCCCAACAATGCCACCGTTGCGCCTCCTCACCATCGCCGCCACCATCAGTAGCTCGTCGAGCAGAAGAAGAAAAGAAAAGAAAAGAAAAAGTAGAGGCTCTCGCCTTTGCATAACAAAGAAGATGAAGCCAACAGTGCGCCACCGTGCCCCTATCCACCACTAGCAGCGCCGTTGCAACCACCACTGCCAGCAGTACCGCCTCGACGCCACCACATGTTAGCCTTTTTTGCAACCATCACCGTACCTGCCACATCTCCACTGTTTCAAGTAGCATGTGAACAGTGGAGAGCACTGTTCACACGGGCTAGGTTGAGCCCAACCCGCGTAGTTGGGCCGGGTCTGGCCCATTTCAATTTTTTTTTTCAATATTTTTGATTTCCTTACTTTTTGATTTATGCCTTTTTAAAAAATATCGATCTATATTTTATGTCGTAAAAATAAAAAATCCAGTATTAAAATACCTGATTTTCGTCAACTTAAAAAAAATACAAAAAAATTTGAAAAAAAATTGGTTTTGTGCATACGGCTAAGTATCTCAAAGCTAATAAATCATATTGTGTTTTTCATACACCAAAAAAGAGATATATTTTAGCATGCATTTTGGCTTTAATAACTAGTTTATTAAAGTTACGAGAACGTTGACCAAAATTTCAAAAACAATAAATTTTTTTATTTTGTTTGTCTTTTAGTATCCGGGGTATAACCTTACATGTAAAATTTCTTTTTGTGGACACTAGAACGGTTAGGCTCTTACTTATAAGATAAAGAACCTTCTTATTGAAAAGGGTTTTTTTTTTCTTGAACCCTTAGAATCGACCAACGACTAGAAAACGCAACAAAACCTTATATTTTATCAGACATTAAAACAATGCAACCTACCTTAGGTAGAGCGTATTTGGGGTGCTAATACCTTTTCTTTACGCAACAAGTCTCCGTATCCGATTTCTGAGACCAGTTAGGGTTCCTAGTGATCAAAATACTAGGTGATGACTCCCATTCCTTTTTTCCATGGAAAAGACAAGAATTTCTTATCCTACCATATTTGCCTAGACCATTACATTTTCCTTATTGGTGGACGATCGTTGCGACGCCACACACGTGCGACATTGTTGTTGTTATTATAGGTAATTTAGAGTAATACAAAATTTTGGGTGGAATTCCAGTATAAAGAAATTGGTAAAGTAGAGTTTAGTTACTCTATCTCTACTTCTCTGTAAGCGGTTTAGTTGGACCATATGTGTTTTTTAAGGTTTGAATCTCAAATAGGGATGGAAATGTTTTACAAACTTGATAGGTATCTAGTTGAATAGACTCAAATGGATTTTCTTCTTCTTCTTCTTATAGTTACTATTTCAAGATAGATATTGATATCCAAAATCCTTACTTGTTGGATAATAAAATAAGTATTAATATTACTAAATCCGATCCTGACCAAATGCAAAATAAATAAACACCCCCACATATATAAGAATATATATTTTATATTGAATAATAAATAAATTTTATATTTAAAATGCACTGTGCTTGAATATATACACTTAAACACTTAAATTAATACTCAAGACTGAATAAGTGAGATATCAATATCCAAATTCCAAACTGTTAGCATATATATTGATTCTAGTTTATGTACGAGTATAGATTGGTATTCTCTAAACCAGCTTATGAGTATGCACAATATCCTTAATAATAAAAAGAAAGTCGCAAGAAAACAATTCTTATAAATGCATTGGTCCAGGTATTGATAATACTCGTTCAAAAAGGAATTCGTGTCGATACATTAATATGGATTCAAAGATGTTTTAGCTACTGAAAAAATAGATGGTCTCTCTCCTTTGTTTTTTTTTTTGTAAAGTTTCAACTCATTGAAGTAACTCTCTCTGTTTATTTGTTATGCGAAATAGATTTGTGGGCATGTGGTTTTACATTTTTTTTTATCAATAAAAAAACATTTTAACAATGCAAATGTATTTTTAAAAGTTTTGTTTTTGTTAAAAAGACTGAAGTATAAACTCGATAAAAAAAAACCATGTAAACTTCAACACATAAAAAAAAATCAAGATAATCTAGATCGTTTTAAATTCACAAGAAATCATATATATAGAAGGAAAATAAAGAAAAAATAAAGCCTAATCATTAATGATATAAATACTAAATGATAAAATTAAAAAAAACATAAGCTTATAAAAAGAAAAAATAATAAACCAAGAAAACATATTAAAAAGGCTCAATGAAATTATATATCAAGATTTAAAACTCGCAACCCATTATATCATAGACTTAGATTGAATCAATAAGCTCAATTCTCAACTAATTTAACATTGGTAAGCCAAGTATATCCAATAAAGAACAACAAATAAAAAAAACTTTAGAAAACCTCAATCATTTTTAAAATTAATGAAAAATCCTAGAGAAAGAAAATAATAAAAATAACGGAGTTCAGTCTCTAATTGAATAAATATTAAATGATGAAACTTAAAAAATATAACTTCAAGAAAGGAAAAAAAATCAAGCAAACTCATGCGAATATCCTAAAACTAGGTTAATCTCTAAAACCAAAAACTTGAGAAATCATAGACCCTGACTTAGTCAAGAAACTCAATTCTCAACCAATCTAAATGTAGAATGATGGAATTAAAAACCAAATATCAATTTATAAAATCTGTCAAAGAAACAAAAAATAGTAATAAAAAAACAGGTATCAAATTTGATAAGAACAAAATACCTTACAGAGGATGAGATTTAAGGAAAAAATTAATTCACATAAAAAAAAATAACAATAAAAAGAATGAAAATTAAATTTAAAAGATTAAAAAAATTAAAGGGAATGATATTGAAAAAAGTGTAATTTTATACATTGTTTTAAAAATTATTTCAAATATTGAAGGATATAATTGAAAAAAAATATCAATTTAAAAAATTAAGCATAAAAGCCTAATAAAAAATGATAATTAAAAAGACTCAAGATAACTAGAGTGATTTTTAAGACCAATAAAAATTTATACAGAAATCAAATAAATAAATAAAATAAAATTTGGTTTCCAATTGAATAAATATTAAAGGATGAAAATAAAATAAATTAGCTTAAACAAAGCAAAATAAAAACCAAGCAAATTTAATGCGAATCTCCTAAACCCAATCTAACCTCTAAAACTTGTAATCCGTAAATATTTTTATTTAAATTCAATTAAAAAATTGAATTATCAATTAATTTAATATCAAATGATAGAATTGTAAAAAAATAAATAGTAATTAAAATAAATCACCCCTCTCATCCATAACAAATGAATAGAAAGAAAGCTACAAGTACTTTGTTCATTTACAATCATCAAACACAAAGAAAACAACCAAAATGCTGGAGATAAAAAAAAGAACGAAAAAACAATATAAACGAACTAGGGAATCGAATATAAAATGACAACAACGAGGGATATCCTCTCCTGTTAGCAAAGCAACTGTAAAGGTAAAATGGTAAGCAGATGATCAGGTTGAAGAGCGCCAAAACCAAGAAAACAATAGATACGAACGAAGCAAAAACAGCAAAAAAAAAAAAAAAAAAAAAGGATTAAGCCAAAGCCAAAAGGCAAAACAGTAGAAGCAGATAAGGATACTGATAACAAAGTAATAATAGCAGACTAGAAAAATTAAAAACCTGACAATCTAGGAAGATTAAACAATAAAACTAGAAGCTAAGACGAATGGTTGGGCAGGTCCTCTCAAACAAACCTAGATATAGCTGCCTCACACCAATTCTGAAGAAAAATGAGTGGGAGTCCCTACAAATAATGCACAAATAGAGTCTGCTGTGAAAGAAAATAGCCAAAAAAAAATATGCAACCTAGAAAATGAGAGGGAAAAGACATGCATGAAACGATAGGCATAAACTGGGAAAAAAAGCGTATCTGGTCCCGTGAAAATGGGAGGGAACAATTTTCAGAGAGACAACCACCCTGAAACACCTAACAAACACCTTCCATGCAAAAACAAAATGTCAAATCCCAGCCAACAGCTGCTGCAGCTCTCCCAAGGTATGAGCAAACACAAACAACAATGATAGTGGAGGGCGCATTTAATGGACAATGATGACAGTTATAAAGACTTAAGCACCAACTCCAAACCATGCTAAGAGATGAAAAATCCAGCTAATAAGCCATTGCTGGAAAGAATAGCAAGCAAAACACATACACAACTTGATTGAGACGACTAGTCTGTGGAGAATCCAACTAATCACCCAACTATTGAAATCCATACGAGATTAGAGTTTGTGTCCACAGTGCCCAACACAAGGCTAGCCACACATGAATTAGTTTTTTTTTTTTTTATCTTAACTATATTATAATTCCAAACAAAAAATATGTACCTTCTCTATTAAGATTAGGTGGGCTTCCACAATGATGATATCAAAGTTGCTTCGACAAAGTCTCAAAAGTGATCCACTCAGTTATTAATGATTGTGATATCCATTTCATAAAACTATTATTTTTTTTTCACACTTCAAGCATTCTTAGTGGATTCATATTAAAGATTAACTATATTTTTCTCAAAATTAAAAGAGTAGAATCAAGATCCTTGATCTTTAAAAGTCAGGCTTGCCTCCTAAAATGATAGATACAAATATGATAAGAGGAAATGAAAGTGTTGCTGGGTTGTGTAATTTCTTTTTGCTTTTGAATGTAAAGGTGACACTGCAGACATAAAGAGGATGAAAAGGATGAACCGCTCCAGTTCCATCCATCATTTTGGTTTCACATGTGGCGGCGTGTGGTTCCACACACCGACAGTGATAGTGGGGCATGAGACCCACGTGCCGCCACTGTTCCGGAAGTCCTAGAATCTTTCCAGTGTGCTCCTTGAGTTTCTAGCAATCTCTCCAATCTGTTTCCAACCTTCGAAAAGACCATTTTTCAATTTTTTGAATTTCTAGTGTGTGTTTTAAATTATTGTTAAATTTTAAATTTTGTGTCTTGTAAACATATAATTATGGGGTGTGATTAAAAATATAGTAAAAAAAATGTGTGTGTGTGTGTGTGTTTTCATTTTATTTTATTTTGTGTTAAATGAATAATAAACAAAGGGAAAATGATAAAAGTTAAAAAGATATAAAAAAACATTTAACCAAATGTTTTAATTGCATATGGCCAAAAATCTTAAAAATTATTTGAGCATTATTTTAATATCTAAAATATTTTGTCATGTTTTAAAAATATTGCATGGGTCTTACAATAAGTTTGTAGAATCATTAAGGATTTTATCAACATTTCAACAATCCTAAACACTTTAATTTCTGAAAATTAATGATCAACATTCTAGTATAAATATTGGATATTCAAACAGGCTGATATTTAAGTATTAGAAGTTAACTAGAAAATTTGGAGTATTTTTAACAATATATGAGTTGTGAAAAACATTTTCGTCTTCCATGATAGGTGAACCTTGTTAAGTCACATACATGGATTTTTCCTATAAGAATTTACGTGAGCATACAAATCCATAATAGATTTGAAATGCTAGATTTATTCATGAGAGTGAATATTTGTTCTGAGCCATAGACAGACCACTGGTTAGGAACTCCTTAACACATTTAAACCACATCCAGACCATACAATGCATTTTAGTTTAGTTAAGGTGCATTGAGGGTGCTAATACCTTATCTAGCCATAACCAATTGACACGATCAAAATATTGATGTCTTATCCCAAGTGCAGGAGTGTCGAAATAATAAATAACCTAGCAAGACCGGTGTCGAACCATAGGGAGGTGAACTATATAAATTACAAATAATATATATTTAATAAAACAAAGAGTTTATGAGAATTTGATGGGATATTGATGTGAGTATTAATCAAAGATAAAAGCATTTGTCAAGGTTAGAGGATCCACTAATAGTATTAGAAATAAGTATAATATAAACTCTTTTTATTAATCAACTAAAAACAACACACAAATAAGGTTCCAATCGGATGATTTATCATTAATAGTTCATTATAAATTTTTAACATGATCATATTAATTATCTTATTTTAATAACACCATACTTTTAAATATTGTCAGGAATTCATGATGTTAACTTATGTTAACAACAAATCAAGTTCATTTCATAGCACATGTGTAGGTTATACCACACGGTTGGCTATGAAAGTGCCAAACATTTATTGTACCAAGTGTTATACAACACAAATCTAGATTGACCATTTAACAAGTAAGGTATTAAGAATTAATAAGATAAAAAGATAAGACATGTTAATAACAAACTTTCTAGGATTTAAACATTGAAGTCTATGTTGAGTTTATATTATACATATTCTAACACCATTAGTGAAACCTTTTCACCTTGACATAATAAACTTAGCTAAACTGATACGGTTCAGCCTTGTGATACGACCCAAGTAAGATTCGGATTTTGGCGTACAAAGCGCAATAGTCCAAGTTTATAACAACAATCATAATTCTGAATTCGATCGCTGGATCAGGCTAATATTTATGTGGACTCTCCAGACATGTTTTTCTACCTTGGGTTAAAAATTTAGGTCAATCAGAGTTTGGGAAGGCACCACAATACTGGTCAATAGAGGCTGTACAAATTTTGTTATTTACTTCTATTTGACTTGTGGACTTTCTATTTGGTTATGATTCTTTTCCTACAAGGATGTGGCAGCTGGTTTTGAGAATTTCCTAGTTCCACAAGGATCTTTAATGAGTTGCAATATAATCTACAAGTGTGGCAAGGATTCATTAATGTTTCAGAATCCTTTTCTTATAAGGATTCCTTATTCAACCTAGCTACATAAGGAAAGAAGGGCTAGTGGTGTTTAATGACAAATTAGTTATTTTTATTATTTTCTTTCATGTTTAGGCTTAATTAAAACTTTATTTTGAGGTAGGGTCTAAGGCTTGTTTGGATCAGGTTATGGGCTTTTTAGTTTAGGGTTTTTGGGTCAGTTTTGTGTGGGGTCAGTTTAGCCTACAAGGGTAAATCCATTAGGTTACTTTTAAGAACAATTTAAACACATGTAACCAAAATTTCAGCAGTTTTGATGATTATTACTTTTGAATTTTTCAGTTTTAACGTGTGAGAGTGATTCTTACATTCTTCAGTTCTTGAACGAACTAAATCTGACTTATCGCATATTAACTGGCTTCGTGGCATTATTTTACTAATTCCAATAGTGTTGGTGCCTTGGGGCAGGTTTCCATTGTGTCACACTCATATCAGACCTATTTCAGCTTTTTGGGATCATATCTCAATCCTGATTGTGGGTTCGTGACCACGTGATCACGAGGTTCACATCAGTTGGTATCAGAGCTAGGCTCCGAAACAAGGTCATATCTTTTTGTTTTTTTTGTGTTCTTTTAAGTTTTTTAGTGTTCACGTCAATCTTCTTGTTCTTCGTGTCTATGTCATCTAAGCAAAAAAAAATTTGCTTGAGGTTTTAATTCGAGGTTCAATTCTGCCGCCTAAACACTACTCTTAGTGAACCATAAGTAAACCACCTTAGAATAAATTTCACCTTCATATTCAGTTTATTTGGGGTGAGATCACGTCGTATGTCAAATTTGGGCTTATTTTGATAACATTTGCTTGAGGTTTTATTTCAAGGTTTAATTCTGCCGTAAAAACACTATTCTTAGTGAACCATAAGTAAATCACCTCAGAATCAATTGAAAATCCATATTATGTCTATTTAATGTGCGATCGCAACATGTATAAAATTTTGTCTTATTTGGATATCGTTTGCATGAGGTTTTAATTGGAGGTTTAATTTTACCGCAAACTCATTACACGGGATTTGGGTACCTAGACATAATAGAACAACCTATAAACTGAGATTTGTTGTTTTGTTGGTATCCTAATACTATATATTAAATTCAAGGTGATTTGGATTGCGTTTTCCTTAGGTTCCAGAATCGGGTTTTGTCTTGCTGTAACGGGTTTGTTTTGCGTTGTCTTTCAAAACTTGTTTTATTCTTGTTGTTTTTGTTCCTTCCAGTATATTATCATCATATTTGGGATATTTGGCTGTTGTTTGAGTCATTCTCATCAATTTTATATTTGTTTGTTTTCGATCAGTTCTGGTCCAAACAAAAGCCAGATTTGTATTTTGAGTCTAAATTAATGTTCTTCCTGTTACAAACTCTATTCTTGTCTTCTTCTTCTTCTTCTTGTTTCCCCCCTATTTGTGTCATGTATTCACCAAAAAAGAGGGAATAGATGAGGATTGTAGATCAACAATGTGAAAAACTAAGCCATGGTTTAGGGTTTTTAAAACGAGAAGTTTATAAGTGTAGAAGATTAATCTATGATCTTCAAGCTTCATGGGAAAAAGAGGTATAGCGCCAAAAGAATGAAAGATGAAGGAGAGCCGTTATGGTTATCATTCAAAATTATGTACGTAAGTGGTTAGTACGACGTGCTTATTTGAAATTCTTGTCAGTCACTACTTCTATACAATGTTGTTGAAGAAAGGTGTTAGTAATAAGGGAATTCTAAAGGCTTAAACAAGAGGCTACTGAAGTTGCTATTAATCCTATTCAAGATTCGAGGGCAAATCTTCTTAAAGAGGGAGGGAATGATACGGTTCAGCCTTGTGATACGACTCAAGTAAGGTCAGATTCAGATTTTGGCGTAAAAAGTACAACAATCCAAGTTTACGGCAAGAGTCATAATTCTAAATCTGACAGCTAGATCGGGCTAATATTTTATGTGGACTCTCCAGACATGTTTTCCTACCTTGGGTTAAAAATTCAGGTCAATCGGAGTTTGGGAAGGCACCGCAATACTAGTCAATAGAGGCTGTATGAATTTTGTTATTGACTTCCATTTGACATGTGGACTTCCTACTTGGTTGTGATTCTTTTCTTACAAGGATATGACAACTGGTTTTGGGAATTTCCTTGTTTCACAAGGATCTTTAATGAGCTGCAATATAATCTACAAGTGTGGCAAGGATTCATTAATGTTTCAGAATCCTTTTCTTATAAGGATTCCTTATTCATCCTAGTTACACAAGGAAAAAAGAGCTGGTGGTATTGAATGATAAATTAGTTATTTTTATTATTTTCTTTCATGTTTGGGCTTAATCAAAACTTTGTTTTGAGGTAGGGTCCAAGGCTTGTTTGGATCATGTTATGGGCTTTTTAGTTTAGGGTTTTTAGGTCAATTTTGTATGGGGTCAGTTCAGCCCACAAGGATAGATCCATTAGGGTTACTTTTAAGAACTATTTAAAAACATGTAACCAAAATTTCAGCAACTTTGATGATTATTACTTCTAAATTTTTCAGTTTTAATGTGTGAGAGTGATTCTTGCATTCTTTCATTCTTCAATTCTTTAATGAACTAAATCTGACTTATCGAAGATTTACTAGCTTCGTGGTGTCATTCTACTCATTCCAATAGTGTTGATGCCTTGGGGCAGGTTTCCATTGTGTCACACTCATATCAGACCTATTTCGACTTTTCGGGATCATATCTCAGTCTTGATTATGGGTTACGTGACCACATGATCATGAGGTTCGCATCATAAACATAATGAAGAAGAGAAATATAAGTAAACAAGAGGAGAACATGATTATATAAGTATAGTAAAGAAAATGAAAGGCATAAACAAGAGATTAATGAAAGCAAAACTTAAGCATTACAAAAATACAAAGAAAGAAAGCAAGAACATGATTTTGATATGAAAACTAAGATGCTTAAATGCATGGCAAATGCCTCCTTTTATATGCCAAAATTCAAAACTATTGATTTGATGACTAATTGTTGAGCGGGTGGCCACCTTTTGAATTGGTAACAATCTTTATCTTCTTGTCTGTAGAAAACGTCATTGTTAACATAAAAATTTGAACAGATAGTCTTCATGAAAGTTCTGGAAAATTGTCTCAACTTTCTAACAAAACTAGAATGAGGTCATTTAGACTTCTAGAACTCAAGATATAGGCTGAACACTGAACAGTATCTAGGTTGCATGATAGATTCCGACTTCTCTATTGTTGCTATAATTTGAACTTGAAAATAACCTTTTTAAATCTTGGACTCTTATAAAAGTTTTAGGCCCATGTCTTAGCTTTCCATCCATATAAACCAGACCTAAATCTAAGTTCTATAGCTCCAATTATGATCCAATAACCGAATAGTACTCTCTTTATCTTCTCAATTTCAGTAGTTAAACTCATCAATTAATCTTTTGATTTATGTGATAGACCTGTATTTAAGATGAACATTTACCATAAATTAAAGGTATCTTATATTATTGCACATGTTATTATAAAACATGCTATAGTTAAAGAGTTATTGATACTTCAAGTGCAAAATGATGATATAAAACTTGATAAAAATGCACTTTTAAGTACTAATCACCAGTCACTTACCCTAGAATTTAAGGTAAGATCAGTCCATCTGGGTCTCCTAGTGACCCTTAACCAAATGAATAGATGACAACTTCTTGACATCCCATCACACCGTGCGTGCCATGTGCGATACCTATTAGGAGTAAAAGACAAAATAACAATGCAACTTACCTTAGATATGATCATTTGAGTGATAATATCTTTCTTTTAGCATAACAAGAACTTTTCTCATACCTCTAAAAGACCAATTAAGATTCCTAGTGACTATAATAATAGGAGGTGACTCCTTCTCATTTCATTTCCTTTTTAGTCCTTTCCCTTTATCTCTATACAAAAATGTAGAAATAAAAAGAGTGATCGTTACGATGCCAGGTGATTAGTACTTAAAAATGTGTTTTTATCAAGATCTTATATCATTATTTTGCACTTGAAGTATCAATAACTCCTTAACTAAAGCATGTTTTATAATAGCATATCTAATAATATAAGATACCTTTAATATATGGTAAATGTTCATCTTAAATGCAGGCCTATCACATAAATAAAAATATTGATTGATGAGTTTAAGTACTATAATTGAAAGGACAAAGAGAGGGCCAAACTTAGAAAAGAGATGTTGGTGCAGTCCAAACTGGAACACTGTTCGGTAATTGGGTCATATATGGAGCTTTAGATCTCGGATTTAGGTCTGCTTTATATAGATGAAAAGGTAAGACATAGGCCTACAACTTTAATATGGAGCCCAAGATTTAAAAATGCTGTTTTCAAGTCCAAATTATAGCAACAACAGAGAAGTCTGAATCTGTCTTGCAGTTCAGACACTGTTCAATGTTCAGCCTATATCTCGAGTTTTAGAAGTCCAAATGACCTCAATTTTTTTTCTTGGAAAGATAAGACAATTTCCTATAACTTTCACGGTACAGTTGGTTACAGTTCTGATGTTAACAATGACGTTTTATTTAGACAAGAAGATAAGGATTTTCACCAAGTCAAGAGTTGACCACCCACTCAACAATTAGTCATCAAATCAATAGTTCTAAATTTTAGCCTATAAAAGGAGGTATTTGTCATGCATTTAAGAGCTCGGTTGTTCATATCAAGAACTTGCTCTTGCTCTCTCTCTTTATATTTTTTGTAATTCTTAAGTTTTGCTTTCATTAATATCTTGTTTATGCTTTTCATTTCCTTTCCTTTACTTAGTTAACTTGTATCTTATTTATGTTATTTTGTTTATTTATGTTTCTCTCTTTCATTATGTTTAACTAAGTTTATTATGTCAAGATGAAAAGGTTACACTAATGGTGTAAGAATAAGTATAGTGTAAACTCAACATGGACTTTAATGTTTGATACTAACATGTTTTGTATTTGTTATCTTGTTCACTATGAATACTTTGCTTGTTAAATGGTTATTCTAGATTTGTGTTGTATAACACTTGGCACAACAAATTCCTGGCACTTTCATAGCCCAACCGTATGGTATAACCTACATATATGCTATAAAAAGCAACTTGATCTGTTGTTAACATAAAATGATAATCATGAATACCTGACAATATTTACAAGTATTAGCATTATTCGAATAAGATAACTAATGTAATCATGTTAACAATTTATAATCCGATTGGAACCTTCTTTGTGTGTAGTTTCTAGTTGAGTAATAAGAGTTTATACTATACTTGTTTGAAATACCATTACTGGATCCTCTAACCTTGACACTTGTTTTTATCATTGTTTAATTCTCACATTGATCTTCCATCTCAAAATTCTCATCAACTTCTTCTTTATTATTATTATTATTAGCATTAATAATAGTATTATTATTAGCATTAATAATAGTATTATTATTACTATTACTATTACTATTACTATTACTATTAGTATTACTATTAGTATTACTATTACTATTATTGCTATTATTGTTGTTGTTGTTGTTGTTGTATTATTGTTATTTATAATTTATACAATTAACCTTCATGTCGTTCAACTCTAGTCTTGTCGGGTTATTTATTATTTCGACACTCCTGCACTTGGGAGAAGACATCAATCTTTTGGTCGTGTCATCAGGTAAGATAGAATGATGACTCAACTAGAAAATAGTTATTAGGTTTAGGCTTTACTTTTGTTTTTTATTAGTAATGTTTCTTTTAATTCCTATTTGTTAATCTCTTGTTTCTTCTATGTACTTTTATTTTTTGCATGTTTATTCATGTTCAGCATATCATTTATACTTTATTATGGCATTTTATAGTGGATATGGATGCATGCCCTTGCATAACACATTATTAATCTAGAGTACACACATTTGTTTTAGACTAGGTGGAGGAGTAGTGGTATCCTAATGGCCTTCAACATAAATAAAACTTGTAAAACCATCAATTCTTGTTTGATTGTCTACTTGAGTGTGTTTAGTATGCTGATGTGACATAGTCTAGGCCTATGTTATCCACACCTGGTAGGCCTTACATCATCTCATAGAGGTTGATCACTAAGTAAATAGAATACCTTTTTTTATCACCAATTAGTTAGTGAACCTACCTTTTCATGTAATAATAAGAACCTTCCATTAAGATGTATATTGTATAATGTCATTTGGTAAGCTTAACTTGCATTGCATCTTAAGTTTCAAGAACTTGGGTGACAAGATGGTTATAGTGCATAAAATTACCCTTACACAATTCCAACATGAGTCTGAGTTATTGCAACTAACAAAAAGGATTGCTCAAGACTAAATGTTAATGGGTTGCTAGAAGTGAACTATAAATTACCTCATCAATATGGATAAATTAATCCAAAATAGGAGTGATTTTAGCATATAGAATCAAGTAGAATTTGTAGAAAAGTACAATCAATATTGCATATCTTAAAGATACCTATACAAAAACCAATAATAAAAGCATTGATTCATTTATGGAACCCTTTTTTTTATAGATGCCTCTATGTTAGGAATGTTGATATGGTAGCTACCACATAGGAATACGAAATGGTAACATAATTCTTAAAACTAGTGTATATGGTATACTTTTATCAGAGACTAGATGAGGCCTTGAAAGAAGTGGTCAAGTTATTGAAGATACAGTAAATAGAAAAGTTACGAGAGAAGAGTAACTCTAGAGGACTATGATAGAAAGTGTTTGAAGCTTTGTTGAAATAAAAACCTAAGAATTAGAGCTCTAGGTTTGAAAAAATCCAAAAACTAGCTTTTAGTATTTTTAGGTTGGTTCTATTTACCCTCAAACAGTATTTTTCCATACATGGAATCAGTCACTACACCATTGCCCCTCATACACCTCAACAAAATGGTGTATCAAAATGTCGTCATCGTCACTTAGTAGAAACTGGTCTTACCCTAATACACGATGCCTCTCTTCCACTATTTTATTGGCCTCATGCATTTTTCACAGCTGCATATCTCATTAACAGGCAACCAACTCCCTGCTCAAAAACAAAACCCCATTTGAAATCTTATTTCGTCAACCCCCTAATTATCTCAAATTAAAAAAATTTGGATGCCACTGTTTTCCCCTTATAAAACCATATAATACAAATAAACTTCAACCCAAAGCCACCACGTGTTTGTTTCTAGGATACTCTACAACTCAGAATGCTTACAAGTGTCTAGACTTATCCACCAACAAACTCTATCTCTCTTACCATGTCCTGTTTGATGAAAGTCACAGCCCATTTCATGCACTCTCCCCTGCATCTAGCTCATCTAATCCTTCCTCTTCGGCAGTTGTGCCACTCATCGGTGTACCTGCTCCATCGCAACCTTCACCAGTGATCTTAGATCGTGTTGCCATTTCTGCATCACCTTCAGGTACCGCCTTTACTCTTTTATTTTATGTTGAGGAATATTTGCCATTTAATTCTCCATGTTATAGTCCTACTGTCGTTCATTATACTGAGGATATCACTTCCTCACCAATTTTGCCATTAACACCGGCTTCTCTTTCACCACTCACCACCGATGTTGCTATCCCTGCCCACCTTTCTCCCACCGTGACTAATTTTGCTACTGATCCTCAGCCCCAACAAACCCATTCCATGATTACCAGGTCCTTGAATAACATTTACAAACCTAAGAAATTTCATGTTGTTACCAAACATCCCCTCCCTCATGTTATTAAACCTAGTTATGTGGCGACAAGCCATGTCTGTAGAGCTTACAACTCTTATGAGACACAACACATAGACCTTAGTATCTCCCCTAAAACATTGTCTTCCCATCGGCTGTAAATGGGTGTTTCGGGTTAAGAGAAACGCTTATGGGATGATTGATCGCTTTAAAGCGAGACTTGTTGTGAAAGGATTCAATCAACGTCCTGGTTTAGATTACAAGGAAACATTTAGTCCGATTATAAAACCAAAAACTATTCGGTCTGTATTGACGATTGTTGTCACCTAAGGCTGGCTATTGAGACAACTTGATGTTAATAATGCTTTTTTGCATGGTCTGTTAAATAAAGATGTGTATATGGTTCAACCTTCAGGTTTCAAAGATGATACCCACCCTCACCATGTCTGTTGCCTGAAAAAGGCAATTTATGGACTCAAACAAGCCCCACGGGTTTGGTATTCCACTCTCAGGGGTGCTATTTTAGAATTTGGTTTTGTGAACTCTAGAGCTGATTCCTCCTTGTTAATTTATAAGACAACATCTATTACCTATTACTTCTTAGTGTATGTGGATGATTTGTTTATTATAAGAAATGATCCCATCTTTGTCTCATCCATCATTGACCAACTAAGCAACCGGTTTTCTATAAAAGACATGGGTCAGCTACATTTTTTCCTGGGCATAAAGGTTATTCCTACTACCATAGGTCTTTTTTTATCTTCGCACAAATACATCAAAGACTTATTAACAAAACTGAACATGCATGGTGCAAAAGAGGTTATCACTCCATTATCCATCACCACTATGCTCAAGCTTCTTGATGGCACATCCTCGGTTGATGGCACTAAATACAGGAGTATTATTGGTGCCCTGCAATACTTATCTCTCACCTACTTGACATTTCTTTTGTAGCTAACAAGCTGTCCTAATTTATGCATAAGTCAACGGCAACACATTTGACAGCTGCAAAACGATTGCTTCGATACTTGAAGCATACAATCTTTCATGGCATTCATATTCGTAGAGACATGGCCCTCAAATTCATCACATATTTTGATGCTGATTGGGCAGGTAATTGTGACGATCAAAAGTCCACTTCAATATACATATGTTTTCTTGGTTCTAATCCTATTTCCTGGAGTTCAAAAAAACAATGAGCTGTAGCACGATCATCCACTGAGGCTGAATATCACGCCATTGCCAATGCTACCTCTGAAATGCTATGGCTTTTAGCACTTTTTACTGAACTTGGCTACTCCACTTCAGCTTCTCCACAGCTCCTCTATGACAATTTAGGTGCCACACATTTGATTTTCAATCCGGTTCAACATTTTAGGATGAAGCACATTCAGATTGATTTGCATTTTATTCGTGATATTATCCAGAAGGGTACTCTTCATGTTCATCATGTCAATACACAAGATCAGCTTGTTGACCTCTTGACGAAACCTCTGTCTCATCAATGGACAGAACTTCTTCGGGCCAAGATTGGAGTAACCGATGGTGACTCCATCTTGCAGGGGCGTATAAAGGATGATTCCTTGAATCATGCTACAGATCCCATAAGTCATAAATTTGCCAACAATCAAGCATGTAACAGCTAGAAAATAAAAGGAAAATTGTCTATGTATGTTAACTTTGCTTTTTCAACTCTGTAACCGTTAGGCAACATATTCCTAACTTTATCTTCCATTATTACGAATAGATTACGCAGGCTTTGTATATATATAGAATAGTAATCTCTGTATTATTTATTGTGAGCAATAAGCAAAAGCCAAAACAATATGTGCACTAGCCTATATTCAATAGATCCTTGCATAGTTGAAAAAAACAGTTTTGAGGAAAAGGTATGCGAAGAGACTCCATCCAAGTTGCCTACTAGGGATGGAAACACGACTGGTGATGGATCCTTCCAAGGTATATCTTCTCCTAGGGCGACCACAAGGAGTGGGACTAGAGGTCATAAACAGAGATCAAATAGCATTGGTAAGCGGGGCCCTGCCTCTCCAGCACCTTGATGTTTATTTATTATAGCTAGAATATTAGAGGACTAAATAGTCCTCAGAAACAGCATGAGGTAGTTCACCTCATGAAGAAGAATAAAATGGATGTTTGTGGCCTTGTTGAAACAAAGTTGAGTCCTTTCTCACTTTCTTTCATGCACGAATTCATGTTGAGGAATTGGCAGTATTTGTCTAATACTGCAGTAGTTAATGATGCAAGAATTGTGGTATTGTGGAACCCTTCCACTGTCAAAGTAAGCCTCATCAATTGTTCTACTCAATGTCTACATATCAGTATAAGCGGCTTAGTTAATCAATATAGCTTTGTTGCCACTCTTGTATATGGGTATAATACTATGATTGCTTGTCGATCTCTTTGGGATGATTTGCGCAACTGGAGTTCTAATTGTCCTTGGATTATTTTAGGTGATTTCAATTCTCTCCTCTCTCAGGAGGATAAACAATAGTTGATAAACAAGATCACCTGCCCATTCTTCGATCTTTTTGACCTCAACTTTTATGTTCAACCTTTAAACAACATGAAGTTTTCAGATCATTCTCCGATCTTTTTGACCTCAACTTTTATGGATGCCATACTAGTTCTTTCTACAACAATCTGCCCATGTTCATTTAAACATCCTAGGTGCCTTTTCAGATCATTCTCCTTTTCTTGCTTGATATGACAAGTCTTCCTTTAACAACACCAAAAATGAATGATAGACACGTTAACGTTTAGGATATGTTAATTGAAGTTAAATTAATAATTAAAGATGATTCTAGATCAATCCTTATAAGTATAAATATGCTTGAGGAATTTTAAAAAGAATGTGTGTCATTGTTATACACTTATAAAAACTTTATGCTTGGGATTATCATGAAATGTATGGTTTGGATAAAACTTTGGTCTAACATTTTTTTATCAATCAAGCCTTGATTTAAACCACACAATAAACCTTCATAAAGAATAACTCCAGACATGATTGATCATGTGAAAGAAGAAATTAAATGGCTCTTAGAAGATGGATTTATTAGGCTAATAAGACATGTTGAATGGATATTTGACATCATGTAAGTATTGAAAAAGAATAGCAAATTAAGGGTTTGTATAAATTTTAGAAATCTGAATCTTGCAAGTCTAAAAGATAAATATTCAAACTAATTGTTGATATGTTGATCAATGCAGCATGTATCAATTAAATACTCAGCTTTATAGATGATCACTCTAGTTATAACCAGATCTTTATTATAGAGAAAAATGTTTCTAAGACTACATTCAGATGTACTAATTCCCTAAGGATATATGAGTTTGTGATAATGTCATTTGAGTTAAAAAAAATTATAATGGTGCAATATATCAAAGGACAATGAACATGAATTTCTACAATATAATCAATCATAATATAGAGGTTTGTATTGATGTTATTGCCATAAAATCAAAATTTAAATCAACCTATATAGTTGAACTATATGCTACCTTTGGGTGAATAAGGATGCATAGCCCACCAAGCTGAGAATTTTCTAGGATTTTTAGTACGAATTAATAAGTCATAGAGATTGATAAAACAAAAGCATAAGCAATCTTGAAAACACAACCTCCTTAGAATAAGAAGAAATTACAATGTCTGGATTAAATTTTTAAGAGGTTCAATACAAAAAACTTTTTTTGAAAAGAGTAGAACTTTTATTTAGTTGTCAATAGAAATGAGCTTTTATTTACTTTTAGTGAACTGAAAAACAATATATTGCTTTTAATATATGGAAGATAAATTTAAAAATAACTTAAAATAGTAAGTTGTCAAGAGAAATGAACTTTTATCACTTTTAGTGAATTGAAAAGCAATATATTGCTTTTAATATATAAAAGATTATCTAACTAAACCTCTAGTAATGGACTATCAGGACTTAATTTGAAAGGCTTTATGGATCTACATTTCAATAAGAAATAAAATTTAATGAAATAAAATTTATTTATTTTTAGTAATTAAGTGGGATTTGAGTTATGTTACTCGGAATGAGGGTATTTTCATCAGCTTATATAGTAATAATTACTAGAATGATAGATTTAAAAATGACTTAAAATATTAGGATAGATTAAGAGCAATTAGACTTATATAAACAAATTGAAAATATACTGAGGACAGATTGAGCTAATAACTCCCTCGTCCCATCATTTTCCCTTTCCTTATTTCACAATTGTTTTCCAAATTAACTGGTAGTGAAAGCCATAAACTTCCATATTAGTTGTAGGATAGGTTAGGTGGTCAAAAGAATATTTACTTTCTCTTTTTTTTTTCTTTTCTGTTTTTGTTCGACTAACATTTAGAAGAATTATTTTCCTGAGTGTACTAAGTCAATGTGACTTTAAAATCTTTTTGATAAAAATATCTAATCTCTGTTAAGGCATAAAGATATCTGATCGTGGGACTTGAAAAAAAAAAAACAGTACCATATAGAACTGTTTTTTTTTTTTTTTAATGGGATTGTTTTACAGTGATTATAGATTACCTAAAAGGCTAAAACCCTAGACCCCAGAAGGGATACAATAAAAATATAATTGATGAGGGCACAGGAATCCAAAGCCATTTTTATTTAACAAAACCCGTAGTTCAAGATTTCTTTAATCTCTGTTAAGTTTAATATATGCTAGACCACAGCAGGCAAGAGATCAGAAAATAAAGAAAGAGTGGCATTCTCAACGTGTAATAGGGTTGGGCAGATGGGGGATGCATGCAACGGGTAGATGCGAGAGCTGTCGTATCTGGTCGGACACGTAATATATGAAGTTATTCCCTTCCTGATCACCTGGGAATTAGCTAGGCTTAATTTTATGGTATATATTGCCAACCAACACATGGTGTTTTGTGATCAGTACAGACGCTTGCATCTTTAATAGGAATATATTTTTGTCTGTTTGAGATAATATAATTCTAAGTAGAGAGATCACTTTGGATACCACAACGGGGAATGAGAAAGGATCAATTGTTTTGAAGTAAACTCCGTGTGCATGGAGCCAAAACAGTACATATAATAATTTGTTTTAAATTAAGTATGTGATTCTGATCAGTATTATTGAAGTATGAAACAATGAGTATGCTCAAAGTCAGCTCAGATTAAGATGTGAAGCTTGTGGGTTCTACCGACATGAATTTGCACCTTTAATTTCATCTATAGCTCCCATTAATGTTGAGTTAAATATCTATTCAATGAAGTTAATTTGACATATTAATCAAAATAAAAAAATAAGAAATTAGAAAAACCCTCTAGAGGTAAAATGGAGTTTTTATGTTCATATTCGGTTCAATTTCCTGGCCACATAATATCATGTAAGGATTTTCCCTTTTTAGAGCTTGGTTTGTGCCCTTTAATCGAACGAATATTGATCTTTTAAAAAAACTTAAACAAAAATTAAATTAAAAAAAAAAACTGGATATTTGAATGAGTATTTGCTGAATACTCAGCAAAAAAAAAAAAAGATTTTGAGTGTGTTTGATATTGCGGTAGCTGTTATGGTTGTGTTTTGAAAAAAGTTGTTTTATAAAAAGTACCTTTAGTTGAGGTTGGTTTTCAAAAAATAGGTGTTTGTTTAAAACTGTGTTTGAAATTGAGGTTGAATAAAAAATAGTTTAATGTATTTGGTTAAGAATGCTTTTGAAATTGAGGTTATAAAATAATTTTAAAAATATATATATTAATATTTATGGTTTTTAATTTAAATATTATAGATTTAACTATTTCTATTATATCGTGAAATAAATCAAGCTTTATGTATATAAAAAAATTATTGTTCCATTAAACTATCTACAATTCTATTACATATAAAATTCATCCGACAAAAACTATAATTTTCATGATTTTTTGAGCGTGCAATAAAATTAAGTAAAATATTATCAGGAATAAAATTGAGATTACAGTACGAATAAATTTATATCACCTTAAACTATATATATTTTAATTATTATTTTTTGAAAAAAATTGTCAACTGATTTAAAAAAAAAACATTGTTCACTTTAGTGAAGAGTACAGAGGGATGTTGCATGGTGCAGCAGAAGAAGTAGGTAGAACCTGCTTTTATTTTTCAGCGTTTCAAACATGAATTTTGGTGGGACCCATGAATAGTATTTTACGTTTTTTTTTTACAAACATTGTTGCATCTGCGTTTTAAGCAAAACGCAGACGCAACAACGTAAACAAACACTCTCTTCCCCGTCTAGAGTAGTTTACTATTTAGGTTACACATCAAATGAAAATATACGCGACAGTATTTTTTAAAAGATTAACAGAGCCTAAATAGATGTAAAACTGATGATTTTTCTATACTCTCAATTAGGTCACAAGAGTCCATTTGCTTTTGTTCATGCCCTTAACATAAATAGTTAAGGTCAAAGACATTCATTCCTCTATATCTCTAGCTATATAAAAGTCTTTAAAAAGACCTGTTACTTATCCCTTATTAATGATGTGTAAAGTATATTTTATCCCTTTTTAAATGTTATTAAAGCAAGATGACACTCCAACCCCTTCTCTCCATAAAAAAACAAGTTTCATGGATTAAAAGCCTAGATGATTCCTTCAAAAAGTTAGGTTCACAATCTCTATTATCTACTATTACACACACACACTATCTCTCTAAGACATTGCATTTTCTTTCTAAAAAGATATTTAAGCATTGAAGAGTCCATAAATCTATAAAAAGGGACCTTTTTCAGGTACTAGTCATAATTATCTTGGCCTACCATGCGTTAGGTACTGGCTACTAGTCACCTTGGCAAATAAGAGAAGAACAATTTGCTTGAATCAAGAGATTAACCAATTATTCGACATATAAGTCTTATTTTAAGCTACTTGAATTTTAGGACATCATCAAGTGGCATCGTTTGTAAGAAAAGATAAAAAAGTCTTCAATTGTTTTTCTTGAACTAGTTTTTTATATCCTTAATCACAATCAAAGGTAGATGATTAAGACACTCTAGGAATGAGACATGTTATGAACTTTCCTACAATTGTTGGCACAGATGATCCATTAGAGTTTCATTAACTCTTCAGTAAGTAGGAAAGGTTGTGTAATAATATGTTCACATTTAAGTTATAGTATGATTTATTCTACTTGCCCATGGACCTAGTGAGACAAGTAAATTTGAGTTATATGTTTGCCAACTTCATAAATGTAGTTAGAACCTTGAGATTTTGGAAAGCTCTCAACAAGTACAAAAGGAATGTTGGTTCAAACCATAAAACATATGAAGTTTATTTGGCAATCATCCAAGAGAAAAAGAAGAGTCCCCATCATGCTTGATACTCTAATCAAATGAAAATTTATCATATCCAAAAAGAATAAGAATGTAAGTTTCTTGTATATGAATGGTTTATTCCAAATGACTTTTCATTTTCTTCGGATGAATCGACTTGGGTAATAACATAATTTACCTTGAAATGGATCGACATGGTCTCCCTAGTGAAATTACAAAACTCTTTAAGGATGGGATAGACATTGTCTCAACAACAGGGATGGACGCGATCTCCCATGGCAACAACTCCACAACTCCAAAATGTTTTGACTTCATCCCCATAATGCAATAGCATCAATCTCCATACGATCCTAGCTATCTCAATGATCCATTGGAAATATAAAGAAACACTCACAACCTAGATTTCTCCTTGGTTCCAAACAGGGGGCATATCATATTAAGGTTAGGCAAAATTCAAAGCTTGATTCCTGCTAAAATTTGATAAATGTTTTTCTAAGTATGGGAATTACACCCACATATATTCTCAAGGTTTGACCTCCTACCAACAACAATATCTATGAGCTCCCTCTCCGTATCAGTCAAAATGGGGAAACTAAAAAGAGCTTGACTAAGAGTAAGGTCAGCAAAAGCATCCTCAAAATCAACTTCCTTAGGAATAGTTCAAGTAGAAGGCCCAACTACTACAACTTCTATAAACAAAGTTGGAAGTCGAGGTAGAGGAAATGCCATCATAAGAGCTTCCAATGGCGGAATTAAGGGGGGGTAGGCAGGGGCCCAAACCCCTGCAAAACAATTTTTTTTATATATTATTTAAATGCATGGTTGTAATTTTTTAAAGAAATGGGCCCTCCTAATAATAAATTATTATTTTCTTAAGCTATTAAAACTCTCCACTTTACAAATGCACTGATTGCTTACGTGAAAGTGGAAAAGAAAAGGCTTTGTAGCCCTCTACAACCGGCAACCCTAACCTACAAGTATAATAATATAAAGTAACGCGGCTAGGCTAAAGCAAAGCTTCCAGGGAATTAACAAAGCTACTAGGTAAAACTCTCCACTTTACTTTGATGAGGTTTATTTTATATAATTCTACTATATTTACTTTTTTTCTAGATCCACTAGTTTTATTATTTTTTTTCTTATTGTTGTTATAGTGACTGATTTTTTTAATTAATTAGATATATTTTTATGGGTTTGTTTCGATTACGTTTGGATTTTTTTTATGTTTTGTTTTTAGCATAACAACCAAAATTATCAATTTTTTCTCATGTGTACCTTATTATCACCAGGTCCAATATACAATTCGACACAATCTTTCTAATCAAATTGAGTTCTTTGAAGAACACATACCTAATTTTGATTCAGTGTAAGTTTTCTGATTATTGCTTCAACACATCGTTATTTGTATTCATTTTTAAAATAGAAAATAATAAAAATTTATGATGTTTTGATTTTAGGTTGAACCATGAACAAAATAAGAAGAATTGATTCCTTTTTTTAGAAAAAGAGAAAAACAAATTGATAACTCACAGCCTAGTGAACCAACTCCAATATGTAATGTTGAAGTTATGGTTGAGCAACCCCAATGTGCTTCAGTTTACAAAGAACCTTCATTGATTAGTGACCAGCCTCCTATTAAAATCAACATTGCTCATTTAATTAGAGATCCAAGCAATCGTCCTCAAATTTGGGAATATCCGGTTAATCAACAAGATGAAATTCAAAGGGCATACATTAATCTAGGGCCATATCAACCTTTGATGTCTAAATATCCGCTGACTGGTGAAAAACATCCTCGTCGATTCCAGTCTCATTGGTTCAAAAGTTATCAATGGCTTGAATATTCAGAGAAAAATATTGTATTTTGTTTCCCTTGCTATCTATTTTCAGGTAAGTCATCTAGAAAGCCAGGATCAAACACATTTACTGTTAAAGGATTCAATTGTTGGAAGAAAGTTAATGAAACGATGTGCTTTTTTTACTCATATGGGAAAATGTCCAAATTCAGCTCATAGATTTGCTACCAAATGCTTGGAAAATTTGAAAAACCAGTCATGTCATATTGAGAAGGTAGTTAAGAGGCAAACTACTCAAGAAATTCTAAATAATCGATTGCGTATTAAAGCTTCAATAGATATTATTCATTGGCTTACATTTCAAGCATGTGCTTTTATAGGGCATGATGAACGTTCAGAATAAAAAAATTGAGGTAATTTTCTTAAAATATTGGAACTTTTAGCATCATACAATGAACAAGTAGGTGCTCTTGTTTTGGATAATGCTGCACAAAATGCTAAATACACCTCACATCAAATTCAAAAAGAAATTTTACATGTCTTTGCTAAAAATGTTCAGTCTTCAATTCGTCATGAGATTGGTGATGCAAGATTTTGTTTAATTGTTGATGAAGCTCGAGATGAATCCAGAAGAGAGTAAATGGCCCTTGTTATTAGGTTTGTTGATAAAAGTGGATTTATACGAGAACGATTTTTGGATATAGTTCATGTCAAATATACAACTGCTTCAACTCTTAAGAAAGAGATTTCATTTGTTTTATCTCATCACAATCTTGATGTTCAAAATATTAGGGGCCAAGGGTATGATGGTGCTAGTAATATACGTGGAAAGTGGAATGGATTGCAAGCTTTATTCATTAATGATTGCCCTTATGCATATTATGTACACTGTTTAGCTCATCAATTACAATTTGGCTCTTATTGTTGCAGCTAGAGAAATATTTGATGTTCACACTTTCTTTCAAAATTTGATTTTTGTTGTTAACATTGTTAGTGCTTCTTGTAAGCGTAATGATGAATTACAGGCTTTTCAAGCAGCTACAATTAAACATTTAATTGATATTGGTGAGATTAAAATGGATAAAGGAGCTAATCAAGTAGGTGGTTTGCAACGACCTGGAGATAACAGATGGAGTTCGCACTTCAAATCAATTTGCAGTTTGATCAAAATGTATGGGGCAACTTGCTTGGTTCTTGAAAGCATCGCTTTAGATGGATCTACTTATTCTCAACGTGGTGATGCGGCCTTTTCATTTAAGTTGCTAATGTCATTTGATTTTGCATTTATTTTGCATATAATGAAGAATGTTATGAGAATTACTGATGTGCTTTGTCAAGCTTTGCAACAGAAATCTCAAGACATTTTAAATGTTATGCATTTGGTGAGTACCACAAAGACTTTAATTCAGAAATTAAGAGATGATGGTTGGGAGACTCTTTTAGAAGAAGTGACATCATTTTGTAAGCATCAAGACATTGAAGTTCCTGATATGGATGCTTGTTTTTTTAGTGTGGGACGATCTCGCCGTAAAACAAAATCAATAACAGTTGAGCATCACTATCGAGTTGATATATTTACAGGTATCATTAATCAACAATTGCAAAAGCTAAATAATAGATTCAATGAGCAGACGATCAAGCTTCTTAAGTTGAGCACAGCTTTAGATCCTAAAGATACTATAAATTATTCAATGTTGAAGATATATGCTTACTTGTTGACAAGTTCTATCCTGAAGACTTTTCTGATAAAAAAAAAAACTCATTTGAGATTTCAGTTGCAGCATTATGAGCTTTATGTACCCAATCACCTAAAGTTAAAGAATATGTCATCGATTGCTGATTTATGTCAAGGATTGGTAGAAATAGAAAAATCAACTATTTATCCACTCATTGACAGGTTGATTCGACTTATTTTGACTCTTCCTGTTTCGACAGCAACTACGGAGCGAGCTTTTTCAGCGATGAATATTGTTAAAACAAGACTTTGCAATCGGATGGAAGATGATTTTCTTGCAAATTATTTGATTGTCTATATAGAAAAAGAGATTGCTGAAAGATTCACAATTGATATGATAATCGATGATTTCTATTCTATGAAAGAACGGCGAGCACGACTAAAATAAATATGTAAGAATTATTTTTTATTATCTTTTACTTTATTTCAAAGTTTTATCAAATATAAATAATGCATCACTTTAGCTAATGTTTCTTATATATTTTGTATGTTTATATTTGATAGGTATAAAGACCAACAAAATTAAAGTGATGAGAAGATGTAATTAACTTCATAACTTTGACTCAGGTTGGTATTGCTTTAAACCTCTTACCTTATATAAAAATCATCATGTATTTGTAGTAAGTTCTTTGAATAAAACTAAATTATATAGTTTTTTTTTTACAATTTATGTACAATTATATCTTCTTATATTAGTTCCGGGCCCCCCTGTCAAACAATCTTAGCTCCGCCCCTGAGAGCCTTTATAGTAAAGGTTGGAACACCAGTCACCACAATGATAAAGAACCTCATTCTCTTAAAGAAGACCATAGCGCCTGCAATCATTTTAGGGGGGGTAAGATAATCCTTAGGGATAGGGAGTTCGTCTTTTGATGATGGGGTTGCCCTTCATCTTTTCTTTAGTTTTTCCTCTGCTTAAAATAAAAGACGAAGACCCTCTTAATGAACTCTTATTTGCAAACCTTACAAAAGTTTCTTCTTCTTCTTCTTCAACTGCCAGCCTTGCATACAAACAGAGTCAGCAGTGAACTTAGATGTAATAAAAACAAAAAGGGTAAGGAAGTTGCATATTTTGCAATAGAGTCAGGTAGTGCCCTCTAGCCTTCCTATTGACTTTATACACGGTTGAGGCTGATCCTAATACAACATATATCTTCTAATCATTCGATCCCAGACAAGGTCTTTTGTTGACTTTAGGGGGAGGTACCCTCCAATAGTAGGAGCAACCCCAAATCTATTGCATCACATATCTTAGGCTGACTTGTCCATTATACCTCATTATCAACCACCTCCCTCTTTATTTTTTGACATGAGTAGGTTTTCCATGTAAGGTCCCCTTCATAGCTAATGTGGGTCTTTTAGCAAAGTTAAAATACCAACACATGTCACTCCCACTATCAATGTCAACATCCAGATGATAATAGATCCTAAAGATACTAATTGTATGCTCGATTCTAACAAGCCTAAGAAACTTATCAAATAGAAATAAGATTATCCATTTGTTAGGGTGCGGCTAGCTGAGACCTAATTGATAATATCTAAAAACTTTCCTCATAAATCCTTAGAGAGAGAAGGTGTACCCTAACACATAAATGCAAAAAAGGGATGTAATTTCTAAATGACCTTGAGTAGAGCCAAAGGTCGATTAGTTTATATGCTCATCCTTGACAAGCATTTGAGATGTGTACTCTCTTGCATATTGAAAGTTAACAAATTTAATGTTCGCCACACCTAAAGTGCTAAGGGTATCATTTTTAGAGGCCTAAGGCAGCATTTCGCTCTGCTAAGGTTCATTCGTAGTAGTGAGAGAAGTACTTTTGCAGGGAGAACTACTTTTCCCTACCATAAATGGATGTTAAGGTTCCATCCTATCTAGTTCTAAGACCTAGTCTGATGGATTGTTGTCCCCTGTTATTTCTCCTAATCCTAGTTCGAAATAAAAACTCCTCATCAGAGACAACAACATCCCTTTTTCTAGAGACATATCTGTCTCTTTTTTGTCTATTTTTCTATTTAAAGTAGAGAACCAAAAAGAAGTCGTTGATGGAAAATACCTAGAATGAGGGCTTCTTCTCTGATTATAGCAAATCTAGTTCAGGTGTATTTTTTTTTCAACAAATAATTCTTCATAATTATAGAAAGTAAAAGTAAAATAAAATATAGAAGCAAGAATGACTAGGGTTATAAAGGAAACATCTTTTCACCCTCACCGTTAGATGAGTAACCTCTCGTATCATTTTAGATCTTCAGAAGCCCATTCAATTGTTACATTAAATGCATGTCACCATTTTGTTTCCCAAAGGACACCTTCTTTTGATAAAGATAGGTCACCTGATCATCCCTTTCAAATAAGTATGAGACTCATGGCCACAAAGAATCCTAATAGTTTTGCAATGAACAAATCTTATGGGGAAGGTTAAAAGTTCTTCATTAATAGGACAAACAATTCTCAGGTAAAAAGACCGTGTTTAAAGTTAGTAACCTTTTAAAATCTTGCGTAATAAATATATAAAGACTTGGGGGGATTATTAATGGATCAACATGTTTTATGTTATTTTTTCCTAGAATTAATGTTCAACAAAAAGACCAAAGGAAGGGTGATGATCCAATATCTTAGGTCTTAGCTACACGTTAAGCCCATATATATATGGGTATGACAAGTCGTCAGACCCAACACCTCTAAACTCAGCTACACAATAAGCTCACGTACCTACGGGTCTAGTAGGCAATCAGAGCCAACATCCCTAGGCTCAACTACACGCTAAACCCATGTACATATGGGTCTAGCAAGCTGTTAGACCCAATAACCCTAGGCTCCGCATCTTGCCAAGCCTAAATGGATGTAAAATTGATGATCTTCTTAAACCCTCAATTAGGTCATAAGACTTCCTTTGTTTTTGTCAATACCCTTAATGTGAATAGTTAAGGTCAAATATACTCATCCCTTTATATCCCTAAGAGTATAATTATTTTTTTTAAAGGACTTGTTACTTTATCCCTCATTAATGATGTGTAAGGAATATTTTATCTCTCTTTAAATATTATCAGGGTAAGATAACACTTTAGCCTCTCTTTTTCATAAAAGAACAAGGTTTATGGATTAGAAAGCTCAAATAATTCCTTCAAAGAAGGATTCACAATCTTTATTCTCTATTGCATATATATTTTTAGAGTATCTCTCTAAAATATCATTACACTATCTCTCTCTCTAAAAAGATAATTGCTTAAACATTAAAAAGTCCCTGAATTCATCAAATGAGATATTTTTCAGGTACTAGTCATAGCCACCTTGGCTAGCAGAGAATAACAAATTGCTTAAATTAAAAGATTAATCACTTATCCGATACATAAGCCTCAATTTTAAACAATTTGGATTTTGAAACATCATTATTAGAGCTAATTTCTTGTGTGTGTGTGTGTGTGTATTACTAATTAACAATTAAACCAAATTTAACGGAAGCCTGCCTTTGTAATTTCATATTTGTATTCACAAAAGAGATATTATCTACTCATTTAAAAGGTTTGATTATGATATTAGTGCAAAATTGTTTGACAATCTATGCGTGACTCAAGACCAAAACGTCTTAGCTTAGGGCTCATGAGGTGGAAGCCGATCAAATTAATTCGACATAAAAATAAACTGGAGCTAGCAATTGGCATTATGGTGGCCATAATCATTACCTAACTTGAAGAACAAGAACAAAGACAAGTTTCATAAGAAAATCTTGCGCAAAGAAAGAACAAGACCATAAGGAATTATTCATACTTATCATCCGAATTTGCAATGTCAATTATAATATACCTAAATTTAGGTAAGACTAGGTAAGAAATATTTGCGGATTGGAAATCAAGTGTAATTCATGAATCTAAATTTTTTTTTTATCAAATGTAAGAAATATATAGATAAAAAAAACAAAGCTGGAAGACCAGCGAAGTATAGAATATTTACAAATAATCCAAAAAAAGGGAACAGGCTCCCGAAATAGGGAACATCTAAAGAAATACAAAGCAAGCTTATCTTATAGAACAAAATCACAACCCAAAAAGCAAGTGCAGGGGAACAGACTCCCCAGGACAAGCACCCTAAAGCAGGACAAGGGAACATGCTCCCTTATACAAACAAACAAATCAGAGTTTTGAGAAGCAAAAAAGCAATCCAGAAACCAACCAGAAGCAAAGCCGACTACAGCTACTCCAAAGCAACATCAGGCAAGGGGACCAATCATTTGGGGAGAGTGCCTCACCTAAATGAATCCTTTTACCAAGTAATAATGAGAAACCATCAGCACATCAACACCAGCAGACCAAACCTGCACCACAACATTGCCTAGATCGCTATTAGGATAGACTCCAACCAGCACTCTCCTTATATAGCAGAGCAGCGGCAGAGAACACTACATCAGTAGCCCAAGCATGAGGGGAGAGAGCCTCACCCAAACTATTAGGATCCATAGCAACTATCTAGAGAGGCCAATCGAATCAGACTTGTACAATAACCAATATGGAACAAAGAGGCATACCATTTGAACTTAGGGAGAGAACCTCACCCAAACAGACAAAACCCTAACAAAGCAGTAGAACGCCATGAGATAGAGGTGACCCCAAACAGGGTCCCACAACAGGCAAAGAAATCCTTTGCAGCAAAAGTAGTAGCATCAGGCTACCCAACTATCAAACCAGTAAACATATTAACAAGCCAGAAGCAACAAACTTGAAAGTTCATCGGCTACAACATAGATATGCCATCAGCTAGGGATCAATGACCCAATAGGAGACCTAATCTGGGGAGAAGAATCCCAAAAACAAGCATCCAGAACGAGGCAACCTCCATCCAACCAAAGTTTCTAGTGTTAAGCTAAACAATGAATGGTTAAACAGACACTGTAGACAAAAGTAGCCACCAACACCTGATTGCTACACATACCCAACATATCCAGTGTTACAACAGAGCACAGCCAAAAACATATCAAAATAGAGAAAACCAGCATCACAGGGAACTGGCTTCAATAACAGAACAACATACTAATCATAAATGAAGCCACTTCATGATGCATTAGGGCACTGGCCCCTTAAACAAACAGTATTGAAAAATAAAAGTAAGGGGTAGGACAACTCCTACCACACCTAGATCTGGAACCCCAGTACTGCAATAACTCAACAACAAATAAAGAGGATATACTTGTGGTGGTAGAGATAAATGCACGAACCAGGTGAACAAAGGATCCCATTGATGCATGCAGTGGGTAAAGTCATGGGTCATGGACGAACCACCACCAGGGGCGTCTTTTAGGGCGAAGGGAGCGTCAACCAAATAGGCTTCATCTAGACGGGCTGCCACCAAAACACACTGTCTGGGGTGTGAGATACATATAACCCTAGACCGATCTTCCTCGTAGCTTCGTTTATGTTGAATCAAAGATATGAGAGACTTTGATTGCTTCCAATAGATGGGCATATAAGTGGTCAATGAAGAAAGAGGCTTCAATCGGGTACTCAGGAGCTACAGAGCACCATCGGGAGGAGAAAATTTCAAAATGAAGAAAAGCATCTCTTTCTAGATTCTCTCTCTAGCTGCAGCTGATTGAGAGCTCCTATGAATCTAAATATTTCATTCAAAGGGATGTAAATCTTTTTAGCATTATTTTCCTATTCCTTACTAAAAAACAAAAACAAAATTAGAATTCAAACAATGACACAGATAGAGTTTAAAAGTTTAGGCATGAAGAAAAAAAACACATCAATTAATTTAAATATGCTTGAAGGAGTCCTTATATTATTAACCATGGATGAATCCAGAATGAAAAGCTTGGGAGGGGTCAAAAGGTTGTCATTAGAAAAATAGAGATAAAAATTAATTATGTTAACAAGTTAAAACAATTGTTGGATGGTAAGAGCATCAATCTCAGTTAAAACTATAGTTTTGAAATCCAGCTCGGCCCGGCAGGTCGATCCCAGGTTGGAATCGGGTCGAGTTAAAGAAAAAATAAAAGAAAAAAAAATCTAGTGTGACCCGGCTGACAGGGTTGACCCGGCAACCCGGCGACCCGGTGTGACCCGGTCAAGACCCGACCTCAAACCCGTTGATTTTTATTTTTTTGTTTTATTTAACTAAAACGACATCGTTTTGATTTAAAAAAAAAAATTTAACCCAACCGACCCAGTCAAGATCTGGAACCTGAGCCTGGGACCGGGCCGGCCGCCGGGTTTTAAAACAATGGTTAAAACAATGAAGGAGCAGCTGTATTTATATTGTCAGAGGAGCTAGTTCACATGCACGCAAATTGCTGGAATGATTAATTGAAGAAAAATGATGATGATGATTGTGATGATCAGAGTCTAAGCTTGGGCCCCCACAGTCACACCCTTGCAGAGGACAGTGTATCACGGACGGTCCTATCAAAGCATTGCCTAGGGAAACGTAACTAACTTTCTCTCTTTCTCACCAAGCACGCACTTCACCGTCACTGACTCTCTACTGCTAGCCACTGCATGCTAAATTTGGGACTTAAAACTGTTATTATGGTGTAATCATTTCAGTACTTGCTCATGGGCTGTAAAGGCAACCAACTTTTTCAATCCTTGTTTTACATCAGATCATCAATATCCTGCGTTTATAAAACGATTTTTTTATTTTATTAATTTAGCACCGCTTGGAAAACATTTTTGCAAACTAACATGATAATTTTATTTAAAAAAAAACACAGCTTATATCACGGTTTCCACACATGAGTTTTTAAAATATTACTAGTGAAAACCGTGACTTTTTAAAATATTACAAGTGAAATCATGATTTATTTAAAATGTTACATATGAAAAAAGCAATTTTAATATATATATATATATATAAACAATTACCACAAATCTAAACTCTATCCCTAACTATAAATCCAAATGCAAATCCTAAATAATACCCTAACCCCAAATTCTAACCCTAACTATATTTTAGTATATTTTTATATATAGTATTATATTATGTAATTTTTTTAATGATGAGTTTGTATTTTATTTTACAAGTATTTAAGTATATTTTTATAATTATTTTAGCTTTGTCAAGTTGAGATTTTAATATTGTTGACTTTATTATAAATTTCCAAATTTATTTTGATGTAAATAGAGTTTCATATCAAAATTTTATATATTATCATGAGAATGAAAACAACAAGGTTGGGTGTAGTTATAATATCAATATTGTTGAGCCTTTACAGCAAGATTGGGTGTAGTTATAATATCATTATTGTTGGAGGCTTTCATGTTTGAAAAATAATTAATTTTGATCATTTTTTAAATTTTTTACATGTTAAATTGTGTTGTTACAATCAAACAAAAATTGCAACAATGGGACTACTATCATCTATGTTATTAGAGTTTAAGATGAAATACTACTACTTCATAGATACAAATCGAAGATGCAATACTTCTTATTAGAGAATAATATGAATTATATCTTGAAACTTCACATAATAGCTTAAGTTTTTACATTGAAAAGGTTCTTTAACATGGTATCAGGACCTTGATAATCATGCGTTCACAAGTTAGAATCTCATTATTCTTATTTATTTGATAAAAATTAAATACAAGGTAATATGAGTCTGTGCAAGTTTCAAGACCAAAAAGACTTTCACATGAGGAAATGTGTTAGAGAATAATATAAATTATATCTTGAGATTTCACATAGCAACTTGACTTTTTTGTGTTGAGATTATTCTATGACACTTCTGATTCATCCGGGGTATTTTTTGTTCCTTTAAGTTTATAGGCTAGATGATGGGAGAATATGGAGGATTGATTAATATAATATGTATATGTATTCTTTATTAAGAAAAAAAGAGGTGGTGTAAAATAAGTGACCAAATGGATTGGTTTATAATTTAGGGTTAGTGTTTAGAGTTTGGATTTTTGGGTTAGGATCTAGAGTTTGGATTTAGATTAAGATTAGTGTTTACATCTAGAGGGCTGAATTTAGGGTTTAGGTTTGCTAGGTTTAGGGTTTGGGTTGGACTTTAATGTTTGTTTTTAGAGTTTGAGATTTGTGAGGGTTAAGTTTTAGGTTTTTGAGTTTTTTTTTATTTTTAAATCAGGATGTTAGTTTAGGATAGAGTTTAGATTTGAAGTTATTATTATTATTATTATTATTATGTCACAATCACGGCTAAGAGTTTGCCAGAACATTTTTCAAATTTTGTTTTAAAGGAAAAACACCCTAGTAAAACAAGCAATATCCCATCAATTTCCTTTTACTTTACTTTCATGCACCGCATGCATCACCTCCCTTTTACCAGTTAATACTACATGGGAGTCTACTATTTTATTGCCAATCATTCCTTTACTATAATAGTTACCTTTTTTTTACTTTCCTGCTGCTAATTGGAGTTTGAGCTCAAAAGGCAACAAAAAGACGCAATCCTACACATTCTTATTATACAAAGTACTAGCTGATAGTCTCTCTCTCACACATTTTTTTACCGTTTTCTATCGTCTGTGTGGAAGCGATGCGTACTGTGTGTGCGTGAGGGAGAGAGGTGTGGCCCATTATTGAAATATATGGCTGACCGACTTTCAGCAAGAAAAAAAGAAAAGAAAGGGGGGGCAGAGTAAGGCCAAGATAATAAGAGAGAGAGAGAGAGAGAGCTGTTAGAGAATAAGATAGAGATATTCTCTTTAGTCATCATGTTTTTTGGTGTTTTCTTTTGAAATCAAACAAAGGCAAACCAGATCTCTGTAAGAAGAGTCCGAAGTTAATTTGGACCGTCTTTTTTTTAGTGGGGTGTTTAGATTCAAGCTTGAGTTGTGTTTTTCTTTTCTTTTGGCAGAATTAGCTAAAGAGTGAAGTCAGTATTTGAATAAACTAAACATTTAGCTGGTTGTGTTTGGAGAGACTCTTGCTTTCTTTTGTTTTTGTACGGTTTTTATCCTTTTCGGAAGCTGTTGCCTTGTTGGGTTTGGTTACTTGGTAGTTCAATTTAAGTGGAAATGATGTCTGGTGATGCCTTTTCACTACCCTCTTTAATAGCAGGGTTTGCTCAAGACCAGAATAATGCAAACCCTAAGCCTAATCCTAATCCTAATCCGGCCGTGGCCAAAAGGAAGAGAAATTTGCCAGGAACACCAGGTAAGTAGCACCCTTAGCTTCATATGTTGCTTGGTAACTCATCTCTTATTCTTGCATATGTACACGAGTTTCTTTAATTGAACAGTAGTCATATAAACAGTTTCTATGTCTTCGCAGATCCAGATGCTGAGGTTATTGCTTTATCTCCTAAGACACTCATGGCAACAAACCGGTTCATATGTGAAATATGTAATAAAGGATTTCAAAGAGACCAAAACTTACAACTTCATCGAAGAGGTCACAATCTTCCATGGAAGCTCAAGCAAAGGACCAACAAAGAGGTACGAAAGAAGGTCTATATTTGCCCAGAAAAGACCTGCGTTCACCACGATTCATCTAGAGCTCTAGGAGACTTAACTGGCATAAAGAAGCACTTTAGCAGAAAACATGGGGAGAAGAAGTGGAAGTGTGAGAAATGTTCAAAGAAATATGCTGTTCAATCAGACTGGAAAGCTCACTCCAAGACTTGCGGGACTAGAGAGTATAAATGTGACTGTGGGACTTTATTTTCCAGGTACTATTAGCTACTATATATACACTTGCACTTGATTTTCAGTCAATGATCACGTAGCAGATGAAATAAATGCTATCCCTTTGATTTGAATTAGATGGTACTTCATTTATGAGTATACTAGGTAATAATAAGTTCTGATAGAACAATTTTGAACTAGGTTTTCTAATATATATATATCAAAACAGGAAAGATAGTTTTATCACACACAGAGCCTTTTGTGATGCCTTAGCTGATGAAAGTGCAAGGATCACTTCCGTTCAAGACACAGATCTAAATTTCAGAAATGACACAGTAAATTTGCCCCATGGATTTTCCAACCGGCCAGGAGTTCCAGATATCGCAGGCATCTCTCAATTTAGTGCAGGTTTCAGACCTGATTTCAGTGGCATGAGTACTCCAGGAAATTCTCTTGGTGCTGATCAACAAAAGACTGGACTTTCTCTGTGGATAAATCAGGCCAATTCACACATTACTGCCAATTCAAATCTTTACGTGCCTTCGATTTCTACCGGTTTGCCTGAGATGGCGCAAATGGTAGCCAATCTCTATAGCTCATCATCCTCGGCCAATCTTGGGAATTTAACCTCATCTGGACTGCCTCATGAGTTAAAGGAAGAAGGTATTAACAAAGCCAATATGGTGGACACGTCAGCTTCTTTGTATTCTGATAGAATTCAAAACAAGCAATTAAAGCTAGCTGCTGTACCCATGTCTGCGACAGCACTTCTACAAAAGGCAGCCCAAATGGGTTCTACAAGAAGCAATCAGCCTTTCTTTGGCAACAGTTATGGATTGATGAGCTCTTCTTCTTCTTCTTCTCCTACAACAAACCCCATCTGTCTCAACCAGAATCCAAACGAGCTATACCATGTCTTTCAAAATGTTAAGCAACCTGCAAGCGAGAGCCTAACAGCAACTTATAGTGTAGCAATGAGTGATGCAGTGATGGGTACATCAAGCAATCTTGATCAACTTGTGATGCAAACACGGGGAAACCTACAAAATGACCCGACTCAGTTGAAGTTGCAAAGAGGTTCAAATTCTACTGAGAGTGGCTTAACGAGAGATTTTCTTGGTATGAGTAGTGAATCCGGTCGTCTATTTTTGCCACATGACCTAGCTAAGTTCGCTTCAATAAGTTCAGCCATGAGCTTGAACCATTTCACTGCCAATCATTGATGGTCTTGCACACTACATTGCATGCCTGTTTTAAAATAGCACAAACTTGAGGCTATAAAACACCCGATCTAGGGACCGAGCTGGCTCGGTCGTGGAAGGTAAGGGCGCAGCTCGTTAATGGTAGTAATAAATGAGACTGGAAGTGGTGGCCCGGTTGATGAAGCATGTCAGAAAATAACTAAACATTGAACAAACTCCAAGTCATGCTTGTTCTCCTTGTTTTTTCTTGTTGTTTTTATTTCCTTGTTGTTTTATTCTGTGTCTTAGCTCTTTTATCGTATAGTCGGATCAATATTTTCCTTTCTTTATTGAAATTGAAGGGCACGGAAAACAAAGACAAATCGTTGACTGATCGTCAACGTAATCCGGCTACCTCGTCAACGTTGATGGGTTTTGAAAGCAAAACCAAGTCTTTGTTATAGTGAAAATCGAAAACAATATAAACCGTACGTTGGTGTTCAATTTGCTTAATATATAGTATAATATAGTCTTTAGAGAGATTCGGCTTTACAAGTCTCTCTTTCTAGTGCCTCTCTTAACTAGGGAGAATCTAGCCAGGGTAGGGCAAACGCTACGATTGGCCAGACTCATGAATTTTTGGGTGTTTCTTACGTCAATGGAAGCTTAGGAGAAAATTTAGGGGCCAAGGAAAAGAAGTACGATTTGTCAAAGGCAGTATGATGGGATTGTGAAATTCCCCGTTACGACATGGAGTTAAAGGCTCATCTCATGTCCGAAAAGTTATTTGAGAGTTGTACTTCTTATCTTTTAAATAAAAATGAAATTCATAAATATTTTTTTCCCTATTTATATAAGAATAAACAGTACTGTAACTCTAATATATCTAATGATCTTTCAAAATCCAAATCCTAAATATTCTTATCGTCCCAAGTCTTGAGAAATAGAAGCAAATATTTATGACGTACGTAAATGATTCTCATCGATGATACTTATTAATTAGAGCAAGAAAAATAATGAATTAATAATTATATCAAGCATATTTGAAATGAAAATAATAATCAACTCCGGTACATGAATGGAAATTCCTCTAAAAATTAAAATAAACTCATGACCAACTTCCTAATTGCTCTATATATGTATAATGTTTTTGAGAAAGGAAGTTTCTATATTCTATCTAAAGACTTTTGTCATCCACCTTATAGAATCCCATAATAAGTTTGTTCGATAGCTACATTTTCCCTGGCGAAAAAAGGTATTTAAGACATGTTGAAAATATAGTTTCTATACTGATTTAGAGTAAATCTCGGGGCCTTGGGCCCCATGACTCTTTTTTTATCTTATACAAAAATATAGATAATATTATTTAAAAAACAAAACAATGAGCTTTACCTGGATTTTAATGGAGTTTTTTTTTTATTCATATCATTTCAAGTTAATTTTTTTTTTTATTGAAATCACAGTACCATAATTATAAAATATTAAAAGAGTGTTTAAAAATATAATAGCAATTATTTTATAAAATAATTTTTTTATAAATTATTTTTTATATTAGCATATTAAATAATTTAAAAATATTTAAAAAATAATTAATTTTAAATAAGGTTGAATTTGATATTTAACATGTTTCAATATTTTGTTTTTGTTTTTTCCAATTTAGAAACCCTGCCCCAACCAGATAATACAATAACGACTTGACCGACAAGGCCAGACTGCTGGCCTACACATCTATGCATGGGGAGTGGGGAATCTTTGCACAAGGGCGTCGAGGCTGGGTTTGAACCACTAATTAACAAGTTGCAAGCCTCTCTCCTAAACACCATTGGATATATATCTTCTTCTTTTCAACAAATGCTACTTTTCTAATCAAGTTTATGCTATTTAATACGAAGATAAGCCCACCCATAATCTAGTTAGAAAACCATTTTCCATGTTTCAAACAATAAACGTCTCCTTTAGACAGTTTTAAGGGGACCTATTGTGTGTGCATGCCTCCCAAAGTCTATGGTGCTGGGTCACTCTAGACAGCGGCGTATATTTGACTTTTCACAAATACCTTTTATTTATTTATTTATTTATTTATTTATTGATAAATCCATTTATTAACGCCTTTTATAATAGACCTTTGCAAGCAGATGAAATGGACATCTTAGATAGTTGGAGTCTAGAATAGTTACCTTTTCACCATTACCTATTTATAAACACGAAAGGTGTTTATTTTTTAGAGCATTGAGGAAGAGGAACTTTGTTGTAAGCAGTATTACCTTTTTATTGGTACTTGCCACGACCATCTTTTTGAGACCTGGGCGGGTTATATCTTTGGAGTTTGAAATTACTATTCCAAAACGACATCTCTCATTATTTATGGGATGTTGCACAAACATCGAACTAGCTAGTTTTGGACACAAGAATATTGGTCTTGTGGTAGGTTTTTTCTCAGTTTTCTTCTTCTTCTTTTTCTGGTGAAATTTGTTAATACGATTTTGATAAGGATACATTTAGATTTTAGCATAAAATTTTCTACTATTTACCAAAAGATTATATAGGTATTTTTATATATTGGAGTAAACTTTCAGGTCAATTAGAGTTCGGAAAAATCTTACGATATAGATCATAACAAGCTATACGAATTTTATTATTTATTTTCTTTTAACACGTGGACTTTATATTTAGCAAGGATCATTTTTCTACAAGGATATAACAGCTTGTTTTGAAAAAAATTTAATTCTACAAGGATCTTTAATGGGTTGCAGCATAATTTTAAAGTGTGGTAAGAATTCATTAATGTTCCAAAATCCTTTTCTTACAGGTTTTCAATGTGCCGCACTCTTATCAAACCACTTTCGACTTTTCGAGATCAAATTTATCAAAGCGCACTAGCCTTGATGTCGCTCCTACAATAACTAGGAACCCTAACTAGTTTTTTAGAGATTCTAGACAAGGGATTGGTTGCATAAAGGGAATGTATTATCACCCATAGTATGCCTTACCTGAGGTAAATTGCATTGTTATTTTTTTTTATTTGCTATGGTCCAATAATGTTTCTATTTCTGTTGACTTATCATGGCGAGTTTGCTATAATAAACAAACCCTAGTTTCTTAGCTTAAGAACTTGGTTTGGAGTGGTGAAATATCCTCAATTTAATTTATGCTTCTTTCTAGGTAAAATTGAAATTTTTACTATCACGTCATTCCAAATAATATTTTAGAAAAAATTCCTTGCGGTTTTTATCTTTATATTGGAAAATGAGTTGTATTATTTCTAATACTATTTTGGATATTAACCTTATACATATTTTTTATTTTTATATTAAAGGCGAGTAATAATAAATCATTATCCTTAATAATATTTTGGATATTAACCTTTTTGGAGGTTTTTTTTTATCTTTATATTAAAAGTGAATAACATATTTCCTTGCCCAAAAATATGCTTTTAATATTTTTGATGTATGGGCAAAAATCCTTTGGTATTTTACAAACTTGTTGTAAAATCCACGAAACTTTTTTAAAAAATATATGATAAGGTATTTTAGATTTTTTTAAAAAAAATGATCAAATACTTTATGCAAATTGACCCTCAATTGACCATCAAATTTCAATTGTCATCGGTTTGGCCCCTGATTTTGCTAATTTAAGGCTCAAAGGCCTTGTGCCTTTTACGATTTGGTCTTGATTTTGAATTTCTTCAAGCAAGTTTCTAATTGTCTATCAAACTTTAATATTTATGAAATTAAACCATTGATTTGACCAAATTAGCTTTTCAAAATTGCAATTCAACCCTCATGTTTCAATTCTTTCTAATTAAAGCCTAAATTGAACTCGAAAACAAATTTTCCTTGCATTTAAGCCCTCAATAAATTTAATTAAACCTTGAAAAATCCCAATTGAGTTATTGAACATCTAATTTTGAATTTTTCATCCCAAATTGAATTTTTCTTATTAATAGGGCCTTCATCACTCAAAATTGAGTTGTTAATTTTTTAACTTTAGATATTTTGAACCTTCTCAACGAGTCTTTAGAAATTTTCTTGATATTTTTCATGTTCTTTCCAATTATGTATATTTGTTTTCTAACTTTTTTTAAAAAAATTGCATCTTATATTTTTTATATTTATGTGGGGTCCTAAAATGCATAACAACATGGATTTTTTCATTGACAAGGTTTTTTTTTTTCCTAATACATAATTTTATACTAACAAGCATGAGTTTTTATCAAACCATTAGATTAGTCTAAAATTATACCAGAATTTTTCAAAAGTCTTGCTTTATATATGGTTAAAACTTCATAGCAATCAAAAATCATGAGTCCCTGTGATACAATCTAAAAACTATTGTATGAGAATTGTATTAGTTTCCTAATTCATTTAAAAAAAAATTTCTATTTTATTTATAACTTTACATTGTTTAGGACTTTTTTTTACCTATTATAAGTAGGGTTATTTATCTTGTATTTAGTTTTTTTTTCTTATAGACTTTGATTTTAGCAATAATCATTTGTGTGAGGTTTTGCTCATACGTTTTTTGTTGTAAATTGAAATATTCTAACTAGGCAAAGAATTGGTAAAAATTCATGACATCTTCATCTCTTCAAAGGCATTGGATGAAGGCTTTTCAATTGAATATAGTCTTGGTGTCTTTGTACAGGTTATCATTGTGTCAAGTTCAAAGCCTGGATTTAGCTTTCTTGTGAAAGATTGATTAGATTGTGGATTTTTATTTCCACGGGATTCTCACTAATGCACCTCGTACGTTCATAGGATTAATGAACCATGTGCTGCACAATTTTATTGGTAGATTTTTTATGTTTTATTTTGATGACATTGACTTTTAGAAAGAATGTTAATGAGCATATTGAACATTTAAGGAATGTATTGGATATTTTGTGAAAAGAATATTTATATGCTAATATGAAAAGTGTATCTTTTGCATGAAGAAAATTGTCTTGTTTAGATATGTTGTTAATGAAAAAAAAATTGAAATGGATGAGAAGAAGGTAAAGGATGTCCAAAAATAGCCTACACCTAATTCAATCACAAAGGTAAGAACTTTTTTATGATTTGACTAGTTTTTATAGAATGTTTGTTAAAGATTTTAGTCGCACCTTTAACTAAAATTATTGAAAAGTCAATAGGATTTAAATGTGGTATAGAGTAAGAGTATGCAAATAACTTGTTGAAAATGAAATTGTTTTCAACCCCATTATTATCATTACTTAATTTTATGAAAAATTTTGAGATTGAATATGTGCCTCAAGAATAGATATTAGAGTTGTTTTAATGTAGAAAAAATGACTCAAAAGATTTTTTAAAGATTTTAACACTCTAACTGCACCTTTAACTAAGATTGTTGAAAAGTTAATAGGATTTAAATGGGCATAAAGAACAATAACATGCATTTTGATTTCAACCCCATTATTACCATTACTTGATTTTATGAAAAAAAAAATAGATTGAATATGATGCCTCACAAATATGTTTTGAAGTTGTTTTAATGCAGGAAAAATAACTTATAACTTATTTAGCGAGAAGCTTAATGATGTAGCATTGAATTATCCTACTTATGAGAAGGAGCTTTATGCTTTGACGAGGGCATTGGAGACTTGACAACACTACTTGTGGACTAAAAAATTTATGATCCATTCAGATCATGAATCATTGAAACATCTGAAGGGCCAAGGAAAGTTGAACCGACAACATGCCAAGTGGGTTGAGTTCATAGAAACATTTCCATTTATGAAAGCAATACAAGCAATGTAAGAAAAATATAGTGGTCGATGTATTATCATAAAGATATATACTTCTTTCAACTTTATATGTAAGATTATTAGGATTTAAGTATATGAAAGAGTTATATGTTAATGATGTGATTTTTGCCAAGTATATAAAGCATGTGATAATAAAATATTTGACAATTTTTATAGGGTTTATGGTTATTTATTTTAAGAAAAAAAAGATTATGTATGCCTAATTGTTCTACATGTAAATTACTTATTCATGAAGCTCATGGAAATGATTTAATGAGACATTTTAGAGTTGTTAAGATTTTACATGTTTTGCATAAGCACTTTTATTGGTCTAATATGAAAATATATGTGCAAATAATTTGTGATAGGTCAATGACATTTATACAAGCTAAATCTAAAGTTTGACCTCATAGTTTGTATACTCCTTTACCAGTAATAAAGGAACCTTAAGTTAATATATTTATGGATTTTGTTTTAGATTTGCCTAGGTTAAAAAGGGATAGGGATTATATTTTTATGGTTGTATATAAGTTTTCTAAGATGACATATTTTATATCTTGTCATAAAACTGATGATGCAATTAATAGTTAGCTTCATGGGGTTCCTGTATATAGTTAGCTTCATGGGGTTCCTGTATGCATTGTTTCTTATCATGATGTTAAATTTTTTAACTACTTTTGGAAGGTTTTAAAGGGTAAGTAAGGAATAAAATTATTATTTTCTACTATTTGTCATCAACATAGTCAAACTGAAGTTGTTAATAGGACTTTGACTATATTGTTAAAAACGATTATTCAAAATAATTGAAGGAATTGAGAAAATTGTCTATCATTTGTTGAATTTAAATATAATAGAAATGTACATTCTACTATTGATTACTTGCCTTTTGAGATTATTTATGACTTTAATCTTTTTAACTCCTTTGGATTTGATTCATATAGATATTGATGATAAAAGGGTTAGTCTTGATGGCAATAAAAAAACAGAAGTGGTGAAGGCTCTTCATAAAAGTGTACAACAACAAATAATAATAATAAAAAAAAGCAATATGCATTCAAAGCTAATAAAGGTTGAAAGAGGGTTGTCTTTAAACTAGGTGGTTTAGTTTGGATGCATATTTACAATGAGAGGTTTCTTGAATGTAGTGAGTTTAAGTTAATTCCAAAAAACGATGGTCCATTCCAAATCCTTGAAAAAATTAATAACAATGCATACAAAGTGAATCTACCAAGTGAGTATTATATTAGTGCTACTTTTAATATTTCTGATCTCTCTTTATTTGATGTAGGTGATGATTTAAGATCGAATCCTTTTGACAAGAGATGAGATAATGTAATCTAAACCACACTAAATGATCCATTGGAAGTTTTAGACGAGCCAATTACAAGATCAAAGGAAAGAAGCTCAATGATACATTCAATAGGATTATTAAGAGTGTTTGAGCCAAGGTGAATTTCAAGGAGGCTACAACTTCAACAAGTAATGATCAGATCTTAATCAATTAAATACATGCATAAGAGGGGCTTAATCCATCTATTTTATAGGCTAGTTAGTTTCAGCAACTAGAGGCTTATTTTGTTCCTATATGTTTTATAGATTTCAAACTACGAAAGGATTTCATATTATGTGTGGATATATAGGAAGTCAAGGAAGAATTATTTCCTTGTTTGTTTTGGATTCCAAAAGACAACATTATGGATGATTTGACTAAAGGTCATTCTTAAGTAATGATTTATTTTAATATTTGTGTCTTTTACAATATCATGTACATTATATAAGGAATATGTTTTAGAATAATTATTTTTATTATTTATCATGTTTTGGGCTTTAGTTGAGATATTTTGGGCCTTATTTTAATTTTGTTGATGTTAGCCTATTAGATTAACTAGGATTTAGTTTTTATATGTATAAATAATCTTATATGGCATTTTCTTTAAGTCATTAAATACATCATTATTGTCATAACTTGCAATATATGTGTGAGAGGAATTCTCTTTTGACTCTTTATTGAACTACTCTAACTTATCAAATTTTTTGACCAAGCTTTGTGACAACTTCCATACTACTCATTCATGTCTTTTCATAAGTGTTAGGTTGGGAATTTTCAGTTACTTATAGTCTTGTTGTCTCAATACAGGTTATCATTGTGTCAAGCTCAAAGCCTGAATTTAGCTTTCTTGGGAAGGATTGATTTTATGGTGGTTTATGGATCTTTATATTCATGAGATTTGTATCAACAGATGTATGGGATGAGAAATGAACTAGCTTTTTTGTTAAGTTTCCTACAAACAATGTCGTTAATGAAGTCATAAAAATCTCCAAATGATTCATTAGGTTTTTCCACAATTGGCAATGGATTAGGCTATTCTTGATGGGTTGTACTTGTATGATACTTAAGTTAGTTTAGTTTAACATGAAAAAACTAGAGAGAAAAAAAGGTTTTTGTGTATAGTAAAGTGTTAGGTGATTTTCCATGTGTCATTATAAAAGTGAAGCATTTAAACTCTTTATTTCATAACTAAAAAGATTTACCACGAAACAATGAAGATGAAATCACAAGCATCTATTTTTTTTAGTGGAAAAGGTTTTATTAATAATCAATAAAAAAAATTATAATTAAAAAAATAAAATGTTAAAACCTATAAATTTAAAAAAGTAAAAGGGTATGCTTTGTAATTGTAATGCACACACCAAATAATTTTTAAATTTTAATAAATATCATCTTTATCACAACTTAAGATTGATACTAATATTTACTTTTAAACTATTATCTTTTAAAAATAAATAAATATTATCTTTATGGAGTTATGATAAAGATAATATTTATAAATTTATTAAATTTGAAATGATTTTTATAAACATCTAATAAAACTATATTTGTTAATTTTTTCAAGCGAGTGGCATATATACCTCATTAAAATAGGCTATTTTTCTAAATAAATCTTGAGTTTTTTTTTTTTTGACCATTCTAAATTTGGAGGGGGGGGAAAATATACTTGGTAACGCTACCCTTATCTCTTTTTCCACAAGCCCGGGCCCCTTACCTCTAGTAAACGCTACCTTGGATATCTTCGTTTAATCAAGACCCACAGTACACTGTCACTCGTAAGAAGCCCATTTCATTATAATTAAATGGCTCACGTTCTTATGTCAATCCAACACCAAATTTGAGGACATATTTATCTGGGCCAAGTCCAAAATGTTACCAGCACCAATTATGCTTTATCACGTGGCGGAGACTTACTGGGTAGACGTGTCGAAAAGAATGCTCAGTAGACACCTTCATAATCCACATGTAAGGAGATGATAGGGTAGAACTACGTGGATTGACATAGCGAATCCCGGCACGGTTCCCTTCTCTTCTGTCGCTGTTCTCTCTTAAATTTTGAGTTCTTCGAATTCTTCTTCAATTTTATAACCCCAAAAGCCAAAAGCCAAAACCCGAAAATAAAATAGAAATTATTAGAGGGCTAATGATAATTTTGGTGTAATTTAATTGAGACAATAACAAATGAATCTGGTTGTGATGATGAGCATGGATGGTGTGGCATGGAGAGGATTCGGTTGTACAATCTTTATACTCCATTTTGTTTTTGTTTGTCACTTCTTACTTCTCCAACCTCTTGTTTCTGCTTCAGGTATGTTTCTCCTTTCTTTTCTTCTTCAGTTCTTGATGCATGCATCTGTCATGTCAGTACTGCTCTGTGAAATTAAACATTTCTTATGGTTAGTTAAATTATTGAACTTTATAGCTAGTTAAATTGTATTTATGGGTATGCAATTTAATTATGAAAGCATCCATTTTTGTGGTGGGTTTGGTTTGGTTATTTGATATTGATTTGGTTGTGTTGATATTAGTGCTGTATGAATTTGTAGATACGGAAGCTGGAAATGCTGCGGAGTTGTTTGAGAGGGCTTCTCAAAGTATAAAACTTAAACGTTACAGTGACGCACTTGATGACCTCAATGCTGCAATTGAAGCAGATCCCTCCCTCTCTGAAGCTTATATTCGTCGTGCCTCCATTCTTCGTCAGTTATGCAGGTTCTTCCTTCATTCAATCATTTTGTTTCTGTTTTTACTGTTAAATCGTGTGCTATTTGTAACGTGATCCGTAACACTCTGTTAGGAAGGAAAGTAGGGACAATGGATTGGTAGAGAGGGATAGGATGTGTTCCCTTGCTAGATGAATTAAGACCCGACCACTGGAAGGATGGGAGGGAGGGATCCCTCCTGTCCTTGTATAATTTACTATCCGTCTTTTGTTTGTTTTTGCGTTCAAAATGAGCTTTTAAATCTTTTTTACTTAATTTTTTTTTTTTTATGATTTTAGATTGTTTTGATGTGTTGATTTTAAAACTTTAAAAAATATATTATTTTGATGTATTTTCAAACAAAACACACTTTGATAAACAACCACGGATGCCTTATTCTTTCTTTCAATTATACCCTTTCCTTTCTTCCCTCTCATCTCCAACCCATTTGAGTAAAACTACTATTATTTTTATTGAATTGGTGTTTTGATTTACCAATTAAGGATTAAATTCATATGGAATGTTGTCTTTTCTGAATATTGTAAAAGCCTGTAGAACACCTCTCTTTGTCTCCTCCCCTGGCCCGTTGGTTTCTAACTGGTGACTGATAATATCTGGGTTCTCTTCTGCTGATGTAGATACGATGAATCTGAAAAGAGCTACAAAAAGTTCCTGGAGCTAAAACCTGGGCATTTGACTGCGGACAAGGAACTTTCTCAATTGCATCAAGCTCGGAGTGCATTGGATACTGCTTTGACTCTTTTGGATTCAGGGGATTTTGCAAAATCTCTGGAATATGTTGATAAAGTTGTCCTTGTGTTTTCTCCAGCATGCTCAGAGGTGACACCCATACCTTTTCTTTTCTATTTTGAGGCATTGTTCATTATATTTCTCATATGAATTGTGTGCTACATCAATACCGTGTTAACTGGGAGTTCGGAGTAGGGCTTTGATATGTTCAGTACTCTTGCAGTGCAATGACTACACATGCATTATTTATTGCAGGCCAAACTCCTCAGAGTAAAGTTGTTGTTAGCTGTTAAAGACTACTCTGCTGTCATCTCCGAGACTGGGTATATTCTCAAGGAAGATGAAAATAATCTAGAGGCACTACTGCTCCGTGGCCGTGCATACTATTATTTAGCAGATCATGATGTTGCTACAAAGTTAGTTTCACGGCAAATTTAAGTTTTTTTTTTTAAAAAAAAAATCTTTGTAATTTGTCTAGAATTCAATTTTATGTTTATGTACTTAAATCTTCTCCAGGCATTACCAAAAGGGTCTTCGTCTTGATCCAGAGCATAGTCAGCTGAAGAAAGAGTATTTTGGGCTGAAAAATTTACTCAAGAAAACTAAAAATGTAAATTGGCTAGACTTCTTAAATAAATGTCTTTGTTTTTTTTCATCTTTCTTCCTGCTTTTTAGTTTAATGGTTGGGCTTTGATCTGATTATAGAGATTGACTTTCTTTTGTGTTACTTACAATTTGAAGGTGCTTGTTCTTGTTCTTGAACATGTTGTCTTTAACAGGCAGAAGATAATGCAAGTAAGGGTAAACTACGTGTCGCAGTAGAGGATTACAGAGTAGCACTCGCACTGGACCCTCATCACCTTGCACACAATGTACATCTTCACCTAGGCTTATGTAAGGTCTTGGTTAAGCTTGGCAGGGGCAAGGATGCTTTAACTAGTTGCAGTGAAGCGCTCAACATTGATGGGGAGCTTCTTGAAGCTTTAGTTCAGGTTTGCTATTTTGTCCATTCATCATGCCTTTTGTCTTAATCAGTAATTCTAACTACATTTTCCTAACCTGGATATTGCTCTTTGTTTTGTTTCCCTTTTTCTCCCATTCCCCCAGAGAGGTGAAGCTAAACTCATAGTAGAGGACTGGGAAGGAGCTGTTGAAGATCTGAAATCAGCAGCTGAAAAATCACCTCAGGTGAGTCAATAATATGTATTTCAATGGGAAATTCACAAATATATGTAATTTACATAGTGAATCCATCTGAGGTTTGTCAGAGTCTGCTTCAAAGCTGCATGTTCAGTGGCAACAAAACAGACCAATATTGCTTACAGGGTCAACATTCAGCAGGTGGTGTTGGGACATCTATAAATGTGTCATCTCAACTAGTATAACTTTTCAAATGTCTGCTGGCATAACATCGATAAAAAGGAAAAGTGCTGTAAAATTAAGTTGCAACGTAAACATGCTTCACTGTTTATATTGGATTGCATCCATCTTGCGAATATCCTCTGACCTGCCCTTCACCCATTCTCTTTCCTACTCTCTTTGCAATAAGTTCACTCTCAAATATGCTTTTGTACTGTACCTCCATTGATTGATTGTACTGCTTTTTTGGATTGAATTATTTGATCTCCCTAGGTGTAGTTTCTCAAACAATCTGATAATTGATTGTTGCTCGTTAATTATGTTGAAATAGTTGAGGTTAAGCAAGTTTCCCTTAAATGATATTTTTTAATGAGAACCAGAATTCTACTTAAGCAAACTGTATTAACTGGAAGATGATTTAGTTCTTTCTTAGTGGAGTACCAAAAAGGAGTAAATGTCCCTGGTATTTCCATGGTGTGTGGCTGTTTAGAGATTCACCTCTCATCTCTTTAAATATAATCCAGGATATGAGTATCCGGGAAGCATTGATGAAGGCAGAGAAGGCTTTGAAGATGAGTAAGCGCCGGGATTGGTACAAGATATTAGGAGTTTCAAAGACTGCATCTGTATCTGAAATCAAACGTGCATATAAAAAGCTTGCTCTGCAGTGGCATCCGGATAAGAATGTTGATAATCGAGAAGAAGCAGAGGCCAAGTTCCGAGATATTGCAGCTGCATATGAGGTCTGATTTTTTAATGACTTGCATCATTTTCCTCCGTGGGCTTCAACCTTTTATGTTGCATTTTGTCTGTCTCTATAATACTGGCAACTACAGGAAACATTAAAAATTCCTGCTAAGTTTTTTGTTTCCAAATGGTCCCAAGTCTTCCAATTTACTTAATGAAGCTCAAGGTTTGGTGTTTTTTCTGTCTGAAACCTGTGTTGCTCTCTGCAGGTTCTTGGAGACGATGATAAGCGGGCAAGATATGATAGAGGAGAAGACATGGAAGACATGGGGATGGGTGGAGGTGGCGGTGGCAACCCATTCGGCGGTGGTGGACAGCAATTTTCATTTCATTATGATGGAGGCTTTCCTGGTGGTGGATTTGACGGAGGTTTTCCTGGTGGTTTTCAATTCCATTTTTGACATCGGTGAAACGAAGGGATTATTTTCTGCTGTTGCAAATACGGGAGGTTTCGTTTCCTCAGTCCTAACCAATTTGACTAATACTAACAGGTACATCTTAGGCAATTAAAAGAGGCTTGTTGCACGATCAATGTATTTCTTGGTAAAGTTTTGCTTCCAGAATCTTCCAAGTTCTGGAACTTGTATTGGTTGATTCAAGGAGGTTATTGAGCTCGATTCATTCATGTGTTGCATCCATCATTATATTATTAAGCATGACTATGATAATTTTCTGGGGGAACTAATATAACAAGATATATATTAATCTACTATACATGAGTTATAAATGTAAAAAGACGAAAAATAAACTTTAATTCAACTCAAGTATTTTAAAAAATATTAACGAAGGATAATTATTGAATAATTGAAAGATGAAAAATCCTAAACAAGATGAGTGATGTAAAAATTTACTTCAACATAGAATAATTATTGTATGGGGTAAGAGGTTAAGAGTAATATCAATTTGAATTAAAGCTATAAAATTTTCATCATCATTTTTATTTATATTTTTTAATTTTTTTCAAATAAAATAAATAATAATAGTGATTCGAATTATGCTAGTTGTTGTTTTATAAAATATAAATCATTGATTATCCTTGAATTTTTCATTAGTTTTTTATATATATAAACAATCAAAAGAAAATTAAAAATTATTTTTTAATTGATTATATAATTTTATTTTAATAATTTTCATTTCTACATAAACTTGTTTAATAGTTATTATCAAAACAAAAGGAGTCAAAGCCAAATTAATATGTCAAGTAATGGATTAATTGTTGTTTTTTTTTAGTTTCTAATCAATGTTATTAAAAATATTTTTTTGACATTACACGAAATATATAATATAAATTTGGATCGTGAAGTTGAATCATAAAATCATAAGTTGAATATTTAAATTAATTATATATTAATAATTTCAGTCAAGTAATAAATAATAATATAACAATTAAAATAAAAATGAAACAAACAATACAGAAGTCCAAACATCTTAAAATACATAGTTCACATAAAATTTTATATATTTTTTAAATAACTTTAAAATATAATACAATTATATCTATAAAATTTGATTAACTAAAAATTAACAAACATATAAAAATAATTAATCTAAGGAATATCTCTTTTTTAGATGAGATTTTAAGTGCTAATGCGACCATGTTACAATCTAAGAGCTTGTTTGGTATTATAATTGTGGTTGTTTTTTAAATAATTTTTTGTACTAAAATACATGTTAATGATTTTTTTTTATTTTTAAAAAATTATTTTTGACATCAGCATATCAAAATAATTTGAAAATATTAAAAATATATTAATAAAAAATTAATAAAAAAATTCAAATATTTCTAAAAATATTTTTAAAACATAGAAATAAACACATCGCTCAACTCAACTCCCCCACAGGCCCCACTCTATTTAATATACTCTGACACAATGACAATTCCTTTTGCTGTTGCTTGTGCTTCAGCAAGGATGCCTTCAACTTCACCTGAGCTATAACAGCTAAGAAATTTCATTGTGAATAAAAAATAAAAATCTCCATAGAGCCCTTGGATGCAAGTGTTTTGTTTTTATTTTTTTGCTTAAATGGTTATTTTAGTTATTTTACTAAATAAAATAAAAAAGATTGCATGACTAATGAATTTTAAAATGACAAATGTATCATGGTGAAAATACCATATCACCCTAATGAGTAGTTATTTAGTTTGTTCTGAGAAAAGCAAAATTATATTTTTAGTGTGTACTGCTAAAGTGATTTTCCACGTGTTTTAGAGTTTTTTATTATTATTTAATTGTCGCCTGGTCTTAAATTTCAATTGAAGATGGTTTAGGCTGCTTAGATTAACTCCATCTCTGGCTATTTTTTTTCTAGCTGTATTATGCTTGTCGACGGCATTAGCTTCCAAGATTAAAGGCATCTGGTATTATTTTCTATCCACTGTTCTGAGTTGCATCCACTGTCCAGTTTTTTGGTCCAATTTATAAAGGCCTTTTATTTTATTTGAAATTTGTGCGCTTTTATTTTAGCGGATCCCGTTGCTACCACTTATCAATTCACCTGTAAAAGAAATCTTACTTGCAATTTAGCTTGATACTTGAACATAAGAATCAAAAAAATGAGCGGAGAGGAAGAAGAACTCAGTCAATCATGGTACATTACATTAAGAGGATAGGCAGAGTAACCAAAGAATAATCCAACTCAGTTCAAATCACAACAGAAAAACAATAACTCCTCAACAATCTCCAAAAACAAAAACTCATAGCTTCAACGAAATTGCTGCGATCAGCACAACACCGAAGGATACTGTTGCAATGGATGCACCTGAAGCATCAACAGATGCATCTTCCTTGGACCCTGCAGGAGCTTTTGCTGGAACATCTTTCTCGGGCTTTGAAGGTGCAGGAGCTGGTGCTGTACCAAAAAGATCCAACGGCAGAAGGACCTGATCCACCTGATACACAACTAACTGGCCATCGGTGTATATGGTGTTTGCCACGGTTGCAGTATCAACCCCTGTTGTTATGTTCACTTGATTCCCCGATGTCGTCACATTGAGCGGGAACTCGCCATCAGCACTGTTTCCGGCTTGAGTGCGCAAGGGATTGCTGACAGTTTGGAAGTTTGACATGGAAAGGAAGTTTGGGAGGATGTGAAATTGCACCAACTGGACCTTTTGTTGGTCGCTGAGCGAATTCAGTGTGCCTGCTTTGAGGTTAGCAAAGGAATTATCAGTTGGTGCGAAGACTGTTAGTCCTTGGTTTGAATTGTTGAGTTGGGTGTTGATTTGGTCAGCCTCTTGGGTGCTTTTCAACAACCGAATTAAGGTTGTGAACTGACCAGCTTTCGCAAGGATCGCCGTTATGTTGGTTGGACCTGAAGGTGCTGGAGATGGGGTTTGAGCAAAAGCGGTGGAGCTGTAGAGGAAGAGCATCAAGAAAGGAACGAATGGGGAGATCAGGAGTTGCTTTCTCATCGTTGTAGGATATTTCAAATCTTGAATATGTTCAAACTTACTGTTTGCTAATTGTGAAGAGGAAGAGTTTGAGCTGTAGGGAGAGGCGTGGGATGTATATATTGTTGGGGGAGATAAGTTTAGTTGCTGTTATTGTTAGGTGAAAGGTTACAAATTTGAAGGTGAGAAGAGAACCTCATCGCTGATCTTTATTGGTATGGTGAAAGGGAAATCCAGAGATATTGCTTGGCAAGACAGGAAATCCAGTAGGGAATACGTAAATTTAAGAATGCGTGGGTACCAGTGAGAAATGATGCATTGGTTGTTGCTTGTGCTCAGAGACAGCTACAAGAAGGAACCTTCAAGCTCAAGTTTTCAGCATTCAATAATAGCATCACTTAGGGTTCTTAATGATTACGAGGGGCCAGGGCATGGTCGCCTCCACTATGGATATCTTTTATGCACCTTGAGATTCACTGGGCGTTTGTCCATGAAATTTAAGCGATTCAATGCTAGTCGGAGAAGACGTGATTTACAACATGTGATGGGAGATTTTGGACATAGTTTTTTATTATTATTATTCTAAATTTATCAGTGCATTGTCTCTTTAAAATTCAATAAGCAAGAACCATAGTCTTACTATGCAAGAGCTAATCCAGAAATACTTTAACAAAACAGAAATAAGTAAATAGTTGGTAGGTGTTACTTGACGTTATAATCATACTAGATGGATAATTAATAATGGTACTGTGTGTTGTTGCAGGGATGCAATTGGATTGGCTGGAAGCCAAAAGATAGGTGTTTCAATCAAATTGTCGAGAGAATCACTGCTCCACTTACCTGGCTTGCCAGTTGAAGGCCATTATTAGAAGCTCCGAACATGCCTGTTTTATAACTTTTTAATGATTTACTATCCCTTTTTCTTGCAGTTGCTCTTGACATTATCATTTGGATGAAGATGACAGCTAGTTTTCAGTTGGAAAAATCATATTTGACTCAGTGGGAGGTCAACAAATCAATGTTCAAAATGAAAACTATAATGATGGTCAACATTTCGTTACAAGCCGTTTTAACATAAAAAAAAAATTCAAATGATAATAACTCGAGTCAACTCGGTTAATTTTACTCATATACAATTTGAAATATGAGATAGAAATAATCTCTCATAAAAAAAACAAAAAAAAAAACTAACACGTAACTTGGAATATAAGATTAGAATAAGCCCGTATAAAAAAAAACAAAAAAAAACTACAAAGTTCAAGGTCCAATAACCTAATATTAAAGGATACAATTAAAAAAATCAATTTTTTAAAAAAAAATCAAAGATAAAAGCTGAGTAAACCCAGGTTAACTTGATTAACCTGTCACCTCTGATATGAGATCGAGATAAAAAAATAAATTAAAAAAAAATCTAGAAAAAAAAAAATCAAAGTTAAATTAATAAAAAAAACACTAGAAAAAAAAAATTCAAGTCAACCGTACTAAACTTGACTAACTCACACTTGGATAACCTCACAAAAAGGAAAGGAAAAAAATTACAAAGATCAAGGGTCAATAATTTAATGCTAAATGATGGAAGTGAAAAAAAATCAATTTCACATAAAAAAGTTGAGGCAAAAAAAATCAAGTCAATTTAGGTTAACTCGACTAGCCTGCCACTCAGGATATGAGATTGAAATAACTCCACAAAAACAAAAATTTAACAAATCATGAAGATTAAGGCCCATTAACCAATTTTCAAATAATGAAATTGAAGAAAAAAAATCAATTTCTACAAAAGAACCTAAGAATAAACATAACTTACCAGACTAATATTTAAAATCAATGACTTGGATCATGAGATCGGAATAACGCCGTAGAAAGCAAACATGAAACAAAATCCCCAAATAGAAAAAAAAACAAAAAAAAAAAAAAGAACTAAATTGAAAAACAAAATAAATTAAGAAAATGATTTTTTTAAAAAAAGCAATAAAAAAGAAAATGCTTAGGAAACGAAAATTGGATATGAAAATTAAATGAAATAAAATGTTGAGGGAAAAATTGTAAAACAAATAAATAAAGAAAATGATTTAAAAATAGCAATTAAAAGAATAAGAAACAAATTGGATAAAACAAATTAAATGAAATAAAATGTTTAGGGATGAAATTGAAAAACAAATAAATTTCAAAAAGTATTTAAATCAACACAAATAGCAATCAAAAGAATAAGGATAAACATTAAAATAAATAAAAACTTGAGGACACAATTGAATTTTTAATGACCAGCATGAATCCCTAAGTTAGGAGAGAGAAAAAGGGGGGAGAAGAAAAAAATTCAATCATCGCCAAATTACCATAAATGTCCCTACACACACCACCTCATTAGCTGTATTGCCATCGAATAATTTGACATGCATAGTATTTGGATTTTTTGGCCGCTGCACATGCCTTCCAGAAGGCACAAGTAGTGTTCACCTACTAGCACATGTATTGCACGTGCCTTCAAATTTTTTTATTGATATTTTTATTTTTTTAAAGACTGATTTACCTTTTATCAAAATTGATTGTAGCAAAAAAAAAACAAAAAAACAATGATGAAAATACCCTTGATGCAAGTTTTAATTTTTTTTAAAAAAAAAAATATATAGTCATTTTACTACGTTACAGAAAAGTAAAAAAACAAAAGAAATCCCTTGGACCTGGTCTTTAAAAGAATTATTTAAAGATATTTAAATTATTTTATTGTACATAAAAATATTATAAGATCTATTTGCCTTTTATTAATATAATAATAACAAATATATTTCATGAAAAATATTATTTTATCCCAATGATAAAAAAAATTTAGTGGGATAAAGGTAAAACTAGGATTATGCCGCAACCACAATGCAATTCATAGGAAAACTTGATCTGTTTAGGTTTTTCTTTATATAATAATTATAATTATAACAGTAACATCTAAAAAAGGAACAAGCATGCACACATTGTAGTTTGTAGAGCCGAGGCTGAAACAGATTTGATAAATTAAGTGGACTTTTGGTATTCCGTGATTGTTGGAAATGTGATTATTGTAAAATGAAAAGACTTTCATTAGATGTTTTAATTGTATTTGGTTTAGCTATAGGTTTTTAAACAAGTTTCCACTATATATTTTAATCGTAAAACTTGAATATTTACTTTGAAAAGATGATGTCTTTTTTCCTTTTCTAGATTATTATGCCCTACTATTAGCACAGTCATTAAGTATTAGAATAACATATCTACTAATAACAAATTATGTAATATGAAATACTATATTTTATCACCTTTTTTATTAAGTATAAGGGAATTTTGTTAATATTAGCAAAACAAGATTGGGTTAGCCCATTTAATATTAAAAATATTGGCATTTTAGCTGTAAAAAATCCATATCCTATCACACTTGGAAATGACTTTTCCCTCGTTTTGGAAGAGGGATTACATTACTTGATTTGTGAAGAATGTGATGTCAATTTGATATTTTAAGTCTGAAAATGTTCATTATTCATTGACATTTAATATGAAAACACGGGAATGAAATCATGGGAATGAAAATACAAATAATTTCTGATATGAAAGTAGAGGCAAGTCCAATAATAATAGGATCCTCTAACAAATACATAGCATACTTATAAATATAAGAATATAAAACAATTTGTATTAAGGTAAATTATTTGTCTTAAAAAAAGAGTCACTTATTTATAGTGAAAAATATGGCAAATTTAAAATTTTACAAAGTCTTATAATTATTGGTCTCTTGAAAAGTTGTTTGATGAAGCTGTATGCCTTGTCTCCCACCACTGGTAGTGATTTGTTTTATTTTCAAGTAAAGGAAACTTATCTTCTTACGCCGATAAAAATCTTTGGACTAGGAGTAAAAAAGGTTAGGAGAAGATAGGCCTAGATAGACCTATCATTAGGGATGGAGCCTCAAATTTTTTGTCTCCGGGCTACAAAGTAAATATACATAAATTATTTTTTAAGATCAATCATTAACTTATATATATAAATTTGTCAAGTTAATAATAAATTTTCAATCTAAATACATAACAAAAAATATAAAATAAAATAAAATTCAAAGTACATAAAAAAAAATTACACTATCGAAGTTGCATCATTCAATATTTTGTGGAATAAAATTCATTTATAATCGAGTATAAATTAATATCTTCAACAAACTCTCATTCAATATAAATTATTATTGTAGCTCTATGTTTAAATTCTTCTTCAAAGCCCAATCTAAAACCCGATGTTGTTGAGACTTGAGAACAAGAAAGTTAAAATACTATGGTGTTTCTCAACTCTCGAGCATTGATAAAGGTAAAAGAGTGAGTTTTAATAAATTACAGAAGAGAAAGTCTTTGTAAAGAGTGAGTTTTTATAAACCACAAAAGGGAAAGTCTCTAAGGGTATGTTTGTTTAGTTTTTACGTTTGCGGTGCAAAAAATATAGTAAGGTGTTTGGTAATACACCAAATTACCTTTTATATTGCAAGGCCCACTAAAAAATTGAGTTTGAAATGCAGTTTTTATGAAGCAGTTTTACATACTTTTGTAACTGAATTTTGTAAAACCCTGTTTGTGTTTTGCGTTTCAAAAACGCTTTTGAAAATATTTTATATTTTATATTTTTTTCTTTGCTTAAAATTAATATTTTTTTTGGTGTTTTCAAATTATTTTGATACACTAATATCAAAACTAATTTTTAAAAATAAAAAAATATATTATTTTAATATATATTCAAGTAAAAAGCACTTTGAAAAGTAACCGTGATCACATAACTACCACACATTTTATACATGTTTTTTGTTGCACATAAACTAAACCATAATTTTTACCAAACATGTATCTAAATCCAATTAACCGCACTTTTTAAAAACTTATTGTTTTAAAATCACAGCCATAAAAGTTACCTAAAAAATAAGCAAACTCTTACTTTTTATTTCAGCAAATACAGGGAAAATATTGAGTTTTTTAAAAATATTTATTATTTTACCTAGGTACAGCCCATCCTAGCCCCTACACTCCTCCGCCCTTGCTTGTCATAAAGGCCTGGGAAGATAAGCTTGATAAAAGGAGAACAAAATAAAAAATTGGCCATAAATATTTTTGGCCTCTAAAAACTCTTTTCTTTTTTAATAACATACATACATATTTACATGGGCAGAAATGCTTAAGGTTTTTCTTATATATCGAAGAAAGAATGCCAAAACAATCATCTTTATTTTCATCTTTTAAGCTAATTGTGGATTCTGAAGATTAAGAGGGGAAAAAAAAAGGTCATTGGATTTGGAGTCATTTTGTAAGAGCTGCTTCATGATTTTAAAATATTCCTTTTTAGATTTTGTTACAGCAAGAAGGGCTGAAGCATGATATTTTTGGGCTAAGAACTTAGATTAAGGGTTTAAATCCTTAATCTCAACCTTTTAACTTTCTTTTAACCATTGTAAGACTACAAGTTTGGAAATCTTGGATTATGCTACAAAGAAGTCTTTCCATTTGACTTTGAATCTTCTAATGAGAATGGAAGATCCATTTTGAGTATTGTAATCAAAGTATCATGAATAGACCGTAGGAAAAAAAAATTGAACAGAAAATAAAAAGTGATGGAAATCTTTTTACACTTTCTGTGGCTTTGTAATTTTATTTGAAGAAAGTGTAACCATTTTCAACTACAAGATAGGTTGAAGAAGGTCATATAAAGGATCAAAATAGTCCAACCATTGGCAAAACCAGTTTGGTAATTTTAAAATGTTTACATACTTTTGTTTACAAATCTTTTACTTTTTATTCCACTCATATTATTCTAATAATCCTGATCTAGAATGATGATCGTCGCGATACTGTTTGGACTGAGAAAGTTTTTGTTGGTTTTTTGTGTTATACTTTGTAGTTAGGTTTTAATTTGGTATGAAAATGTTTTATTATATTTATAGGCTAGTTGTTTGTGAAATGGTTTAGAAGGTTTCGAGGGAGACTTGAAACAGGCACTACCCTAGGTTGGCTTTTAAATGGATAAGTAAAATTATTGACAAAAAACTTTTTAACTCTTGTTTGGTTTGTTTCATTTCCTACTTAAGGTATTTTTAGAGTTTAAGATCTTGATATATTTTAAGACCTTTTTTATAGGTGAAGCTAAAATGTTCACCATATGTTAGTTGGTTATAAGGGATAGTTTTGGTGCTAGAGGTGTCTTTGATTTTGTTTCTAACTCTTTCTCCTAGAAGTGTAGGTAATCCAACAAGAAATGTACCTTTCCAGAAAGGCTGGTTCGAGTCTTCTTAAGCATAATACGAGTGAGAAAGGTGTTTTTATACCATTGAAAATCACTGAGTTTGTTACACCTAATGTTTGAAAGTAATTTGACATTTTTATCTTTTAGATGGGATGGATCTCCTATGAAATGTGGAGAAATATTTAGTATCATAGTTGATACTACATTTTGGATAGGGTTGCCGGATGGGTCAAAAAATGGTATTTGGTCTTCATATGTTTGAATGGATTGTAGAATCTCTAATCTTTGGGTATCAATGAGATGGTAATCCCATCATCCTTTCAATTAGCTAAAAAATCATGCAAGTAAATGTTAAACAATGGCTTTGTTTGGAGTTTCAGTATGGGTTTTGTAGATATATGTAGTCATAGTTATTTGTTATAAGCTATTTAGGATTTTGTATTCAATCATTCCATCAATGTTTCATTCATAGAGGGAAGAGGCATTTAACTTATATTGGTTAGTAATACCTGGCTTATTTTGAAGTCTTATATCTAGTGCAATAAGAGTAGTTTTGAGTATAGGGTTCCTCCAATTAAGTTTGTTTACTGCATACCATTTTATAAAATATGCATACCCCATTACAACTAGGAATAAAAACGATGTTTCGGAACTAGCAAATGGTTCTCTTATTGAATCTGAATGTCCTCCTTTGAAAAACCTCAAAATCTCTCATAAAGACCAAACAATTGAAGCCACTCCTTTCAAATCCCCAAATAAAAATGTCACCACCAATACCAAACACATTAAATAGGAAAACAACTAACTAGAATAGAAAAACATATTCAGAAGTATTTATTTTCTCATATTAAAAGTACAAAGCCTGTTGAACAAAAGTAAAAAAAAAAAAACAACTAGTTTTCTAACCATACCAAGTCATTAAGCTAGTCAAACTCAACTTCAAAATAACAAAAAAGATTTTCTTAAAGCTATCAAGAACCACCTCAATCACTTGAAACTTCCTCTTCCACCTTAATTGCTCCTGACACACTCTAAATTATTAAACCACCCTTAAACATCTACATGCCATGTAAACACCATACAATATGACAAAAACCAAACTTCTACTGAAAAAGAAGCTTTTTAGGAAGCAATTCTTAAAATAAACAAACTTAGGAACCCTACACCCGGAACTGCTCATGTTGCACTAGACATAGGAATCCAAAATAAGCCAAGCATTGCTAACCAACATAAGTTCAATACCTTTTCCATCTATGAATGGAACATTGATAGAATGACAGAATACAACATTTTAAATACCTTACAACAAATGACTATAATTGTCAATGCCTGCAAAACCAAAACCACTATGGGATTTTACAAAACACGAGTATTATTATATGACAATCCTTGAAATAACAGGAGTGTTTAGATTTGGTTGATCATGTTATTTCAAGGATTGTCATATAATAAGGTTAGGGTTTTGTAATGATGTTGAAGTAAAATAGCCAAGAATGATTACTCTGGGAGTTTTGGAGAAAAATATATATTAAACCATGCATGTTGGTAATCCCAATATGTGTAGTAGTGTGAATGCTTATGTAGTGTGACTTGGAAAATATCTAGAAAAAGAATTTGTTTGTGGAGAGCTTGTTTCCAATTAGAAAGATGAATGATTGTTTGGATAATATATGTAGAATAAGTGGGTTCAAGGTCATTTTGTTGAAGTTTGAAGTGTGTGTGTGAGTGTTTTTTTTTTTTAAAAGGCCACGTGCACAAGTCTATGGGCCAGCATACCTAGGCCATTGTAAGGAAAAAAAGCTTAGGCACGTGGATAAGCCTTCAAGCTAGGCCCACGTACCTTAGCTTGGTTTTATTTTTTATTTTTTATATTTTTTAAAGGGACGAACGACGTGTTATCCACCATTATTTTAAAAAAAAAATACCTAGCAACATGTTGCATGCTAATGAAGACGATGTGTCGCTTGTGAACCCAGATTCCAGCCATCACAGTGGTGGTCAGAAAATCAGGGCAAGACTTTTTTTATTTAAAACCCAATTTTTAAGCCATTTCAACCCAAAAACACCTCAATAACACCCTTAGAACACTCATAAACCAATTCATCAACTCAAAATACTCAACAAAGAGTCCAAATATCCAAAATCAAACCGGATTAAATTTTTCTTGATTTAGATCTATTTTTTTGGACAACATTTATGCTCTAAAAACACATCATTAATCCTTTTTCATCTTATGTAACCCGTTGACACACAAAAAAATTCATTTTGTGTAACCAAAAATAATTCAAATAAATATTTGTACCAAAACGAATATTTAAAAAAAATTAAAGGGACTTAAATTGTATAATCTCCGTTATTTTTAAAGTTTGAGGACCTAAATGTATTTTTTTTGAAATCTTTGATGTGCCACCCATGTTTTGCACCCTTTTCATTTATGTCCCTCTTTTTTCCAAATCCACCATTGCCTAGGAAATCAAAAGCAATTGGCCTTCAATCATGATTAAATCGCCCAAAAGATAATTGACCCACGGTTCATTGCATGTTAGATATTTGTTTTCAAAATAAAATTTTATACATAAGCTTTTTTGAAATGTTTTTGTAGTTAAAAACTTCTAAGTGAAAAAAGAAAGTATGCATACATACACTCAAATAAATCCAAGACTTTGTGGGTTAATAAATTAAAACAAATCATAAACGATAACTAAAAATAAAACTGCAAAAATCAAGAGACAAGTGTAAATCAAAATATTTAATTTTACAAGATAAGATATTTATCTGATGTTTGCTAAATTTGTTCATTAAAATAATTTTTTATTCAATCAAATGAGAATAGAAAAAATTGATTGAATATAATAAAAGGAAAACAAAACTATGCAAGGCAGCACATATTAGAAATATTATCTAAAAATATTTTTTTTATTTTCAAAAATATATTTCATCTGTACAAAAGATACAAAAAAAATTATAGATGAATAAAAGAAACCTCTTTGAAAATTAAATGCATAATAAAAAAAATTGTCATTTAAAAGATGTTCTTCAAACAAAATAAAAGATTGAATGAGTATTACTCTAAATATCAATAAAATTTTTTTTGAAAAAAAAAGCATAATAATCATTAATTTAAAAAAAAAATAAAAAAAAATGAAAGGGCTAGGCACTATTAGGCCTAGCAAGCTAGGCTAGCCTGCCTGGCCTATTTCATTAGGGCCTACACCCGGGCTTGACCTGGTAGGCATGTCGAATGAGCCATTTTATTTTGCTACACCTGAGGGTGGACAACATATTTTATTTTGTAAAAAAAATTAAACAACACGTCATCTGATTTTACCTAGATTTCAGCCATTGTGATAGTTAGAAAATCAAGACATAAGTGTTTTTGACCCATAAATTCAATTTTAAACCCCTCCCCCTTTTTTTTTTTCCAAAACACCTATAAAATACCTTAGAAACCGTGATAAACCTATCTATGGTCATAAAAAAAAAATCATTTCAAAAACCAAAATCAACCTAAAACTAAAAATCAACCAAAAGCTCAAATATTTTTTTTTCATGAAATTTAAAGTTAAAAAAACACCTAATATGAACTCTCCTTAAAAAATAAACCATTTGAAAAAAATATCATCCATTTTGGTGGTCTAAATCGGTATCAACGACATGATTCTCTTTTTACTACTGTAATTTGGCCACCTTTTTATCTCCTATCTCAACTAGGGACTAAAGAATAACAAAATTTAATTTTTGTACCAAAATTGAATTTGAAGAATATTGAGGCACCGTAATTGTATAATCTATGTAATTTTTGAAGTTCAAGGACCAAAATGTATCTTTTGCGAAACTCCTGGCACACCACCCATGTTTAGCGCCCTTTTCATTTCGGTCCTTTTTCTTTCAATCTTACCCTTTCATAAGAAATCAAAATCAATTGTTCTTTAGTTATGACTAAATCGACAAGAAAAAAAGTTTGAGGACTAAACTGAAAAAACAAAAAAATTGCACTGTCTATCCATAATAATATATGAGAGGATGAACAGTGAAATCTTACATAGAAAAAAAACCCATGCCTTTTAGTTTTATACTTAATAAAGGGATACACTCTTCTTTTTACTATTTAGAATTCAAATGTAAGAAAACTTTGTTAAAAAATATGTAATGAATGAACTAATATTTTCATATATAACTTACTTAAATCTAATTATAAAGAAACTCAATTTTAGTATATATAAATATAAAGATAAAAATGTATATTTTTTAAAATAATGTAATATAGAGTTTTACGAATTAATTTAAGTTCTCTTTGCCTTTGTCTTAGCTTCCAAACAATTTGACAACTAATTCACAAAGAGATAGTTCTTGAGCACATAACATGGTTATAATATTAATCTTAACAAGCCCTAACACAATATGGGCTAATATTGTTAGGCCCTGGGAATATACTACAAAGACTTTCATTCATCCAATTAAAGAATCACGATCTGCTTAAGACATATCTTGATACAGACCATATTTCCTTATGAAGTCAAAAGTAATAAACAAACTAAAACTCAAAATTTTCTAGTTGAATTAATCTCAATCTCAACAATCCGAAGACGAATTTAAGTTTACCCATTAAAAGTTAAAAAAAAAAAAATATTAAAGCAACTTATGATTTCACTATATAATGTGATAGATGAAACTATTCAGTAGAACAATGTTTTCTCCCCCTTTTTTATCATTGATGAATTTTCTCTTTTGATCAATGAGTTTTGTTTTTCAATTTTATCCTTACACATTGTATTTACTATGATTTAAGTTGATTGTTTATTTTAATTTGCTTTCTATTTAGTTATCAGGATATAAAAAAATATCTTAATATTGGGTTGATACTTGATTTTGTAAAAAGCTTTTTGGCTTTATTGATTGAAAAGGATTGAAAACCCAAATTGACAGTAGGAAAAAAATAGGGATTCTTTTTACTTACTATTCATTATGCTCCTGTAAAAGAATTTTTTTTCCTTCACAATTCTTTCGCTTTTGTTTTTAGTCCCTTTAGTTTAAAACTTTTACACTTTCGTTCAACATTTAATTTTCTTCACTCTTAGTCCTTGATTTTAAGATAGGAAAGTGTAAGTCGTCGAAAAATGGATGAGAAGAGAGAAAGTAGTTAGATGGCTGGTTTTATTGACAAGAATGACCAAACCTGGTGTTAAAGTGTTCCTCTTAACAATAAGAGTGTTATGAGATGTTTTTGAACTTCTATATTGTTGTAAAGAGTAAATAGAGGTTGATAAAGTTTTTTTTTTTGTTTTGTTTTTTTTAACCAATGTAGAAGTATTTTAAGTTGAGAAATTAACTTATTAAGGTTATAAGGGTGTTTATTAGATTTTTTAGGAGAAATAGATTGAAAAATGATATTTTGGGTGAAAAAAACCCTAACTCAATTTTTTAATCTCTCCAATGATTGAAAACTAGCTCGCAAATGACTTGTCGTCTTCTTGGAATTGTATATTTATTCTTTAAAAAATAAAAGGTGAACCACATGTCGTCTGCCCTTAAAAAGAGGTTAGGCACGTGGGACTATCCTCGCAAGTCCACTTGCATCGAGCCTTTTTCAATTGGGCTAAGGGCCTGTTTGAGATTGTGATATCGATTGCGGTTCAAAGTGCGTTTCACTTAGAATTGTATATTTATTCTTTAAAAAATAAAAGGTGAACCACATGTCGTCTGTCCTTAAAAAGAGGTTAGGCACTTGGGACTATCCTCGCAAGTCCACTTACATCGAGCCTTCTTTCAATTGGGCTAAGGGCCTGTTTGAGATTGTCATATCAATTGCGGTTCAAAGTGCGTTCACTTAGAAAGGCATTAAAAAAATGTTTTTTTAATTTTTTTTAAATTATTTGTGAGATTAGCACATCAAAATAATCTGAAAATATAAAAAAAATTAGCAGTTTTTTAAAAAAAAATTAAGGAAACGCGGTTTCAACCGTGTTCCTAAATGGTCTTTAAGTGTTTGGATTTGACCACTTTCTATTTTTGTTTTCAAGTTTTTTTGGGTGTTTTTATTTGGATACACGTGGGAAAACATAAAAACATTATATGGAAAAACACTACAGCAATTCACAGTGTAGGAAAAAAATTACAAAGTTAAATTCTCAATCAGCTCAATATTAAAAAAATAAAATCGACAAAATAATTTTAGAAAAAAATATAACAAAAAAATAGGGAAAAAAATCCATGTTGCGAACACTGTAGCAATTTACAGTGTTTTGTTATGAAAGCTACAGTGCTTCCCCACATGATTTAGCTTTATTTGTAATTACTTGTAATTCTAATTCTCAAACAGTTCAGTATTAAAAAAATAAAATTGACAAAGATAATTTT